>CM050888.1:154286028-163718528 GCA_027725995.1 Rhynchospora tenuis
AAGTTTTTTATTTATTTTTTTATTTATGAAGCATGTTGATTTTGAAAAATTATGGAACAGATAACCATTATGAGAATATGCATGCGAGCAAAGGGTCAATTAATTAATGAGCCATGTGTTGAATAAAAAACAATGAAAAGTTTGTCCAGCAGATTTGTAAGATATATATATAATAAAGTTTTGATATGATAAAGACATTAGATGGCTCTTCAGCACATGTAATTCGCATAATATTATCAAATTGAACGATAGATAGTATCACATGCATATTTTTAGTGAAGATAACTGAATTAGTTATTGTGCTAATTAGTTATTATATATCTTCTATTTGAAGTAAGCTCACATCAGTACATCACTTTGAGGTTGACAGATGCATAAAGGCTGAAACATCGTACAGTTGTTACCTTCTGGATGATGAAAAGGACGACGTTATAGCTGCCGGTCTTTGATTTACTTCCTCCCTAATCTAAGCTAGAAACATGGCTAGGTTCAGTTTTACTTATCTGCTGTGCTTTTTTATCTCCCTGAAGCCTATAAATACGTCTTGTATTTGATTGTTGGTCATCAACACGAGTTTGAAAGAAATAAGATAATCTATAAAGAGAGAGCAAGTTGGTTGTTCCCTAGAGTTCCCTTTAAGCGCTTCAGGAGGGCCGGCCTATCTTATTGCTGCTGGCTTTTCTGAAGCGTTTGGGGGAACTCTCGGTGGCACCCGACAAATTTATAGACTTTTGTTGGTTCACAAAGAAATAACTCACCTAGCATTCATGTTAGCTTCACACTTCTCACTAATGACTCATTGGTATATACCCTTTTATCGTATATTTTCAGATCAGAAAAAAAAAACCATTAATTGTATTATATTTTATGTATGGTCTTACTGTTGACTGCAAACATTCCAACTGGACTAGGCATTTTAATTTGACAATGAATTGTAAGTTGGGCAGACTTTCATATAATGGAGAATTGAGCCAGTTTAATTTGATTATTACATTGATCCTTTAACTTGAAAAAAAAAATCTAAATTTATTATTTAACTTTGTTAAAAACATTAAGACAGTCGTCCTTAAAAGGCCTAATTAATTTGATTAGTATGAGATTAAGGATCAACTTAGTAATTTTCTGAAAATTTAATGAAGATCTAATTTGTAGTAAATAAACCAATCAGGTCTCTTTCAAAAGTTGAAACACAACTTTCTTTTTTTAAATATTATGAATTTGGTGCAATCTTAATATTTTAAAGACTAAAAAGTTTGTCACACAAATATATATATATACATGAAAAGTGATTATTTGTTGCTTGTTAGTTGCTACAATACTGACGTAGTAAAAAGATTCAAGAGTAAATCAGGTTCTAATCTTGTTCCTCAAAAGAAATTTTTTTGTAATCAGATATATCAATCGTGTCTAGCCGATACAATAACCAGTAGATATGCTCATTATAGCAGGAGTGGCAGTGTAACTACACCATCAGGAAAGAAACTAAAATTCATCATAACTAAAGGCAATAAGTTAAAATAAAATTAAACTAATTTGGTCGTATTTCAATTGCACCAAATAAATAAACTTGCTACGTCACCACTCTTGAAAATTAATTAACGTATATTTGCAAAACAATTGAATATATATCACCGTGTAAAACAAAGATAAATAATGATGATAGAATGAGAATTTGGCGACAATTTTTGGAAGCTGAATCGGAAACTGAATGCAATAGTACTCCTGAATTGTTTACATTGCTTATACGGCCTTACCGATTAATCATCAAAGAAATACTCTCATAAAAACGTGGCCTGCCATGCCAACAATACTCCCTACCTGCACGGACACGCAGGCTCCAATTAATTTGGGCTTTTTCTTTCCCAGGAAGACGGTCCATTTTTAATGGCCTAATCGACCGTACATGCAATCATCAGTGCTGATAAGTGTAATCACCTTCTAAGGCAATCACGCAATCAACTCTCCCTTTCCGAAAATAAAAAACGCGTCCGCGCGATCTCCTTTCCGCACGTGAGAGCGCTTCACCCTTCTCCTCCCCTCCCCTCCCCTCCCCTGCCCTCTCTTCCTCACGCGATACGAGCGCACCCCTCCCCTCTCGCATCTCTGTCCCGTCACACTCCCTCCCCTCGCGACTCTCTCCCACCGCGCACCTTTCACTAGCGCCTCCCTACCCTAGCGCTTTTGTCTCTTTATATTTGAACTTATTAGTTACTCCCTTCACATTATGTAGTTACTCTCTTATACTAATAATTTACTCTCTTTATGGTCAGTAGTTACCCTCTCAAATAAACTACATATTTGAACTTACTAGTTAATCCCTAGTACTATTTTAGTTACTCCCCTGTACTCGTTATTTACTCCCTTCATAATGTTTAATTACTTCCTAATAAAGTTACACAAAGAGTTATTACTTACTCCCTTGTACTATTTTAGTTACTCTCTTGTACTAGTTATTTTACTCCCTTGTACTATTTTAGTTACTCTCTTGTACTAGTTATTTTACTCCCTTCATAGTGTTTAATTACTCCCTAATAAAGTTACACAGGGAGTTATTATGTATTCCCTCTTACTATTTTAGTTACTCCGCTGTACACGTTATTTACTCCCTTTATACTGTTTAATTTCTCCCTAATAAAGTTATACGAAGAGTTATAACTTACTCTCTAGTATTATTTTAGTTACTCTCCTATACTAGTTATTTACTCCCTTCGTAATGTTTAATTATTCCCTAATCCCTGTACTTGTTATTTTACTTTCTTGTAGTAGGAGAACCAGATCTAAAGAAAGGAGAAAAAAAAATGGAGAGAAGAAAGGAGAAAAGAAAAATTATCACAAGAGATGAGAACCAGATCTGAAGAAAGGAGAAAAAAAAAGTGAGAGAAGAAAGGAGAAAAGAAAAATTATCACAAGAGAAAAGAGAAGAAATTGTCAGAGGAAGAAGAAAGGGGAAAGAAGAAAGCAGAAAGAGAAGGGAGAGATAGGAAAAGAGAAAGGAGAGAACCCGGATGAGAGAAGAAGTGGAGCGAGAGAGGAGAGTCGCGCGTCTCTGCGCGAAGGAAGAAAGAAGGGTTGGGCGTCCTTGCGCGTGTGAGGTTGAGGGTAGCGTGGAAAGGTGATCGGAGAGGAGCGCGTGAGGATGAGGGTGAGGGTGAGGAGAGAGTAGGCGCGCCTCTCTGATTGCTTGATTGCGCTAGATGTTGATTGTGTTAAGTAATTTCCTGCAATCATTAAGGCTTAATGCAACGGGAAACCAGAATTTTATTTTAATTTAGTTTACTTTTTCAATATCGACGCCCTTAGGCAACACGAAACAAGGATTAAATAGCACAGAAATGGTAATTGCTTGTAGTAGAAACAGCTTCTTACAACTTAGGTATGTTCAATGAATCTGGATTCTGGACGGCATGCAAACGCTAGAACACCTGGAATTAATCGACCTTTCGTGGTCGGTGACAATTGATGCCAGTTGCCAATATTGAAATCTCATTTTTTTTTTTTTTTGTTTTGGTTTGGCATCAGTAAGTTCAAACGCAATTTCAAAGATACTGGAGGTTATTATAAAACACAGGCAAATTAAGAAAATATCATATAATAAAACTAGCTTGATACCCTTGTTTTCTCTGACTCATGCACGTAATCTATCAGACTATCACACAAGGGAATATGGCCATATAATAAGGGACTTATAACTGATTGTAACAAAAGATCATTAAAATATTATTTTTAAGTTAAAACAATAGGGGATTTATTTTTTACTCATCACCCATAAGGCCATAGCAATAACTTTACTAGTTGGGTCACAACCAAATTTCACCTGAGATTGAAGCTAATAATTGAAGTCAACCTTGAGTGGGAGGGGCTCAGTTTTCTCATGGAATAAAGAAATGTGAGAAGCTCAATTAACTATTAGTTTTTTATCCTTTTTTAAGACGACATACCCAGCCACATCTAATGTATATGTCATAATTTCTTTACAAAACAAATTCATAATTGCTTTCATGTAGTATTCCTCAGGTAGCTCCTGCTCATTAAAAAAAATCTTGTTCGAAGTAATTTATTGAATTTTCTCTCTAATTTTAAAAATGGTCATGCGCGTTAATGGGTTGAAGTTTTCAAAGTTCTGGTTGGAAAAAAAATATTTGAAGCTTTTATATATAAGCTAAACATGCGTGATGCATGTATGTTTGGAAAGGTGATTAGTGAATGAGCAGCAATCCAAATCAACGCATCCATGAAATGCATATGCAAATTAAGTTGCTGCAAATCAACATTTGAATGATACAAAAATGCAAGAGAATAATTTTATTTCACCACATATTTATTACTACATAACACAACCATGCTAAGTTATATCAATACAGAAGAAAAAAGGGAAAAAAAAGGAAAAAGAAAAGAAAAATAATAAAGCTTGCTAGAACATCTTCTCCAGCCCCAATTCGGTTAAAATAACTAAATGAAGTGATATAAGGGGGGAACTCCGAACATCATCCCTACTTCACAAACTTTACGCTCTCTTTTTCTTCTCTAACGCCATGGACAGATGTTTCTACCTCTTCATTGGAACAAATTATGGCCTGATATTTGTAGTGGGTTTAGATACTATCTCGATAACAGGAGTTGCTTTTAAAGAGATTGATAGCCAATGAACGTGAACTTTATTTGGGCAGATACATTGAACATAGACGAGTTTAGGATGCCACGAATCTTCTTTGAAACGCTCATGAGTGGTCACAACTCACAAAGCTAAAAGTTGAAGTCTTGAAGTCTCAGGTTGTCGTCCAAGTCGTTTTAATATTTTTTTTACTTGATCTACGTAACATGCCACATGGGACACACTACTAATATTAGTGATTAACATAGCTTATTAGTAGATAATTAAGTAGTGCAGTACAAATATGTTTGTGATGTGATGAGACAATTTAATTAATCTAGTTTGAACATGTTGTTTTTGCCTTTTGATTTAATGTATTTAAATCGAGCCACATCAAATTGATTTGAAATTCATATCCGGGAAGCGAGCTTGAATTAATTCGAACACAAATTAAACTGGAGCTCTTTCCGAGCACAATTGTTATATATAGACATAGTTAAAATTGATCCTTAAACTATATCAAATTAAATAAATAACATAAATTAGATTTACAATAATATTATTATTATATAAGTTGAGCTGTTTTTTAGTTGAACTACTGAAGTAATTAAGCCAACCAATAAGTTCGAATTCGGACTCATATTAAGCTAATTACATTCTAAATCGAGCTAATATATCATACTGAGTTAAGAGTCCAATGGTTCTCTGGTTCTCGGACAATTGGACAAACCACAAACCACAAGCTTTTTTGTTAAACTCAGGCAACAAAAGTTACATACTTACATGGATGTTTACATGATATAAGTCACAGTAAAACAGCTAGAACGACAGAAGACATTGAGTCGGTGACGGTGATATAATAAGTTTGTCTACCGAATTTATTCGCGTATAATAAGTACCCCACTCTCCTCTGAAAGCATTGGAAAAAAACAATTGGCAAAAGAATAATTGTCTTCCGTAACATGGTGATCTTCTTTTCTTTTTTTTTTTCATTTTCTTTATTTTTTATATATAGAAAAAGTACGCTCTACTGTCAGATTACAACTACTGACGTGTCAATCCAAAAAACTCACATTTAATTTGAATTCTTTTCCAAATTTGTTTACGGAACCATATATATTTCCTTTGATGAATACGAAATGTCACTAGGAAAGTTATAATTAAATTAGATAATATGACCAAGACCAGATGTACGTAACATATTTGTTGATTTCATAAATTGCAAGATTTTCCTATTGGTCCTTTGTGTGATTTCCTTTTACTTATTTCGAAAAGCAAATAGCATCTTTCTGAGGATGACATTTATACAAAGTGAAAACAAAAGGCTCCCAGAATCAATGCAAAAGTAGGACCCAAAATAAATTTAGTGAGTAGTTAATTAATTTGTGTGCCCACCGTTGATTCCCCATCCTGAACATTGACCAAGAATCAGGTTAGGTGCATGCAGTTCTTCTCTTATCGGAACCTGAGCATTAAAACCACACCCAGCTCCTTATATAAATCGCCAGCACGTCTGATTTTGAATATGTGACAAACAAAGAGAAGAAAGCACAAGACGAGCGAAGAAAACAATTGTTCTTCAACGAAAAAAACCACATTAATGAATTGGGCATCTCCTGGAGTTCCCTTCAAGCACTTCGGTAGGGCCCAAACTAAGAAAAAAAGTACATGGGCTGTAGTGAAGTGTTTGGGGGAACTCTACGGGTCACTCAATATGACATACTATTCTCAGAAAAATGTGGGCTTTTGTGGGTCTATATCTGAGCACAAGTAAGTATTAAGAGATGGAAGCCGGGAAGTTGGTTGGTTCCTAGGGTTCTCTTCAAGCACTTCGGTAGAGTCTGTAGTCTAATTTATGCATGTTCAAATGGCTCCAGACTCCAGTGAAGTGTTTGGGGGAACTCTTGGTGTCATCTAGCAACATCTTATGTTTTCTTGAAGCTGTTTAATTTTCCTTGGTACAGTACTAATTTGAGATATTTCATTTGATTTCTCGGTAACAGTGACCCCAATAATAGACCCCACCCCATACACTTCAGTAAATGTAAATTGGTATTTTGATGTGCGACCTGAAAAGCCTACTAAGTAAGCTCTAGCTACCCAAAGCCTAAAAAGTTCTCATGATCCAAAGAGGAAGGGCCTTGTGCTTTCATGCTTGTTCCGTCATTCTCCACAACAGCAGTAATGGCTTAAGTGGTACACTGGTACTACTTGTCACGTATGAAGATATTTATTGGTCAATATTCAACACCGAAGTCAATCAAGAGATCAATAAATTGGATGTAGACGGAGCGACCGACTCGTCCTTACATTAATTAATTAGGGCCTAAAATATCTGGGAAAAAGGCACATATATACTTGTATATATTGAGACACATTAAGCGATCCGCTCCATATATATTAATGTTTTAATAGTGTTTTAAACATTATGGGCGTTCAAAGCTTATTGAACAAATAACGTAATCCTATTTTTCATTTTGGTTCTTAAAGCTTAAACGAATATTATATCAGTTTTCAAAATTTCCAGTATTAGATCTTGAGTGAAAGGTCTCAGGTTGGAAATCCGACAAGAGGGTCTTTCACAAACATTTAATTTAAACATAAGCTGGCAGGCTTGACTCTCAATTTATCTTAAAAAAGACGAGCATGCATGCAAACTTTAGTGTTTGTATAATTAAACATATTTATTATGCCTAGAAAATTTATATAATTTGATTTTACGTTATCAGCAATATTGCCTACAAATTATGCTAAATTAATAATATATAACATGGTTTTGACACAATTGAAAGAGTTATTTTAATGTTATTTTAATGTTGGCGAGGAAAATTGAAATTGTTAAAATTCTTAAGAATCATTTTAATTTTTAAAACTAAAATGGAGGTACGATACTTTTGAGTGCAATTTTTGTGTTCTACACCTGAGGCAGTACACCTGCCATGAATTTGTAGGCTTTGAGCGTTTTTCAAGAACTGACCGCTCTAACCTGGAATTTTTGACTTTTTTTTTTTTTCCCAGGTGACGTTATAATCCATCTGTTGTGTTGTGTTTTGAACTTCTCAGAATTGTTTAATCATTTGTAGAGAATTAATTATCATCCTCATTCTTACATTTATTGTTAAATAATATGCCATATATCAATTGTGTTAGCATAGTTAGATTAGTGTTTATCTTTCCAATAAAAATACTTCTTTTCAGTAGCTATAATTGTAATAATTGGCTACTTTCTTGGATTAAAGGGTTAGGTATATGGAGATAATAATGGGGGCAGTACTGGTACCTAGGGATTTATGGTACCAGTGTTTTTGCCTTTAACTTTGTTGATTGCTGTATTTTTTTGCTTTTCAGTCGATGGAAAGTGGTGGGCTCAGCCCACTTATTTGAAGCAAACACACACACACACACACACACAAATCTTTCCTGTGTTTTAGATCTCGAACATAACTGTTGTTAACTTGTTATATATATAAGCTGGACTGCTGCTACTTAAAAAAGTTAAAAACATTGCCGAAAATTTATAGGAATGTGACAGCTAGTAAAAAAAACACTGATTGTGAGTTTGTGACACATACGGCCGGCCTAAAATCACTGATTGCCAGGTGCAGCAATTGAATCAAGAGAACATAAGAAAAATTAAGCAATAAATAGAACTGTTAGACTCATATCATGAAACCAAAATTCTCTCCTGTAATATTCCCTTATATTTATATAATACACAAAAAAGACAAACTAGAAAACGGAACGAGTCTACATTAATCATCTACATATTGTGGAGCTTTCTTGTAACTAAACAAACGTTCCTTTCTCAGTTAGAATTAACAATTATGTTTCTTACTGGCACAGTGGCACTTTCCTATTAATATTAGGATGGAAGATGAAGCAATAAAAAAAATTCTCAATCATTCTCTTTAAAGAAAGATATGTATCTGTGTTATTGCTACTAATTGACCAAAATCAAGTATATTAATTATTTGTTTACTTCTGATACTATAAGATATCCTTATAAAAACAATAAGTGACATATCCAAACTGAAACCTACCAAATTTCTCTTGGACGATTTCATGCATGAGCACAAAAAAAGATCATAAAATCAGAAATTGATGTACCATAAAAGTATGATTTCATCGATTTTCTGTGTCTATGTGTGTGTGTGAGAGAGAGAGAGAGAGATCTCAGAAGGACAAATTTTAACACTTTTATTAAGAGAGATTACAGAAAGCATTAGACGAAGGACAAATTTTAGGCAAAAATAAATATCATAGCTGTAGGATTTGATTCAAACATACAGAATAACAAAAAAACTAAAGAAAGTTTATTCCAAAGCAAAATAACAAACATTCTACGATCTAAAATATACTGCTTGAACCTTGTAAAAAGGGGCAAGCGATAGATCATTGAAGTGAATCTGGGGGAACTCCATACATTATATTCTTTTGAAGCTCTTCCTTGATTTTACACTACCAAGACTTTCTCATTCCCTTCTGATAAGTCCTCATCCATTTCCTCCTAAATTTGTATATGGTACAGAATGTTGTGATTTTTTTTTGGAAGTGGTATATGCAAATGGATGATCAATGGATGGGTTTGGCATATATAGACGACGCTTCATTTATGCTGGGAAGCACACGTTCAGTGAACCTGGACCGAGTAGTCCCACTAACGTTTTTTTTTGTCTTTTGTACGGATATACACATTTTTCCTATATGTTTAGTGGAACATAAAGCTAAGGTACTATACAATATGTAGCTTTCAGAGTGTATACTATATGGAGCTGTCTTTGTCTCAACGAGTATCTTTACATGTGTTCTTACTTTTAACATTTCTAAGGAAGGTATCTAATTAATTGTTTTTGTACCATAAAAAAACAGTGGCAAAGACAACGATTAGCATTAGCAGGGCCCCGCGCGCAGTACCCAGGCCACGTGGTACAAAATATTTTTCTATCCAATGTTCAATTGCTCGTCTGTGAAAGTTGAACTTTCAAATGCCCATGCTTTCTTTTATTTTTTAACAAAAAAAAAATGTTACGCGATTGATATTAATTTATTTGGTATTGTAGGTAAAAATGTATTGAGCCGTTCTTAGCAAGCTGCTTGCTAGCCCTAGGCCAGTGGACTGTTGATACTGGACAAGTGGACAGTGAGCGGGGTTGCCGTTGCTTGGATCAGGATTTGGACAGACGCTTGTGTATTTCAGATCACTTTCTATATATACTATTTATGTGCACTAGCAAAGAATAGAAACTAGAGTTAGATTTGAGAGGGAGGAGGCTATCCGGTGGTTTTACTTGGAGTAATCGGAGACACATGCATGAGTGGATAGGCACTTGAAATCATAAAAGGTGATGCTAAATTCTGGTAAAATTTTTTTAAACAGGATAAATGAACTTAAATTTGTTAAACAGAGCATAGGTTGTTAGTTTTTTTTAAGAATAGCATAGCTTGTACGCCATTATGAACGGCGTACAATTTCAGACATACGCCATTTAAAACGGCGTACAAGGCGCAAAACGACAAGGAAAATTCTCTGGTAGGGTATGTCTGAAACGACAACCTAAATGCGGAAGGAGAGAAAAGGAAAAGTCGTGAAAGAATTTAAAAAGTTACACTAAACAGCGACGGGGTCATGTAGGGTGCCCAGGCTTGTTTTACTAAAATAAAATTCTCCAACTATTAGTTTTCGCTTTTCATAGCTGTTTAACTTAAAAAAGGTTGGTTGACTAGGTTTGAGTTGCTGAGGTGCGCAGGCTTGTGCTTCTTTTATTTTCTTTTATCTCATAATTTAGTCATTTTCTTTTACTCTCATAAATTTCCGTGCTAATGAGTTATCGCTATGTTCTTTTTCGCACCAGGTTAGTCATGTGATGCGCATTTTTTTTTCCAATCCAAATTTTTTTTTTTCGGCCTAATGCCTTTCATTTTTCTGTGGTCATATTTGGAAATAAAAAGATAAAAGTTTTTTTTTTACTTAACAAATTAATATCAGTGATTAAATTAAACTATTATTTTTGTATTAAAATTTATTTATATTTTAATTAGATTTTGTAAAGTGTTTAGTGTGCGCAGGCTTAAAAAATGTCAGGCTTCGCCACTATATTTTGACCGAGTTTACTCTCTCCAGATCGGTACGAGAGTAATAGAAAGGAAGAGAAGAAGAGGTGAGAGATAGAGGGATTTAGAGAAGAATTTATTCTACTGTTCTACCTCCCGATTTGGAAGGCAACAAGAAACGGGCAAACTTACTCTCCCTCTCTTTTCGTTTTTTTAATGACGTTGTTCTTAAGTAGACCCTATAAGAAAAATAAAAGGGAGGTAAAATAAATAAATAAAAATGAAATTCATGAAGCTGTCAACAATTGCTATCCATCATTTCGTTTGAAATAAGTAATGGACCATGCATGGATAGATCGAGATTCTCTCGAAAATTTGACATATTAATATGAATTAAAAAAATATTATTATTTAATAATGGTTGATTATGAATAGGTTGTTATGCTTGTAACACAAAAGAGAGACATATGCATGATGAAAATAAAAATAGAAAGGGGTCACAAAAATGAGAAACAAAACAATGCATTGTCAAATTATTGAATGTCAATGAAGCAGTTGGTTTTATGAGCAATAATATCCGACACACAAATAACTACAGAATATCACGATACAAAAATTTAAAAAATTGTAATTTCACAATACTTTAAGTGTCGAACCACATTTCACTAAATGATCCCGACACCCACTCATCTTTATTTATACTAGAGGGGCTCATCGAGTTTCGCTCAATACATGTATTTTTTATTGTATTAATTTTTTTATTTTTATAATTAAGTTATATATAAAATGAAAATAATTAAATTTAATATGGTGGGGCTAGATTGACGAAAAAAGAAGTGCATGATTTTCATTAAGTATTGCGAGGGACTCCGAGCAACTGACATATGATGAAAATAAAAACAAGAAGGGGTCACAAAAATCAGAAACAAAATAATGCGCTGCCAAATTATTGTGTATTGGTGAATCAGGTCAGTTTTATCAGCAATAATACCCGGCACACAGATAGTTATAGAATATTACATTCGAAAAAATGAAAAAAAAAACTATTTCACAATATGTTTGGAGTGTTGAGTTACATTTAACTAAACGATCCGACACCCATACATCTTTATTTATATTTTTATTTTTGATTTTTGATGTAGTCTAAGTTTTTACATTTTGAACAAATTGGATCCAAATTAAGTTTTGTAACCAGTAGTCGTGCCTTTAAAAATTAATCCCGATAAACGGCGAGAGTACTCTTCAAATTAAATTGTGTTTATCCAAGTAAAATTCTTAATTTTTTTAAAAAATGATTTAAATATATTAGATAAACAAAAATAATTAATTAATAATTAAACTTTTGGAAAATAAGCAGCGATGCCCCTTTCTAAAAAACTAGAAGTACTATCTTCGTCCATCTTATTACATCTAATCTCCGCATAACCTCCCACTACAAAAATAAATAAAATAATATTTCATTAAAGAAATCAATAATTACTTTTAGGATGTCTCGTTTCAAAAAAAAAAAATATATATATATATATTTCTAGAATGTCTAAATTACAGTGTGCATGATTGAGTCATCGCGATTATTATCAGTTGTCACATCCGACAAGGGCAGCTTGCCGTAGGACCCAACACTGTCATGTCAACCCGAAAAAACAAATATAGGCCATACCAAAATTGATTTGTTAGGAAACATTGTTATGGTCATACAGGGTGCGTGCATAGCTCAAGCTATTCATGCCGACGAATTAAGACAAAATGAAGCACCCAGATCCACTACCGTCCAAGAAAAGTGAAATATATAAAGGAAAAGACTAATTTGAGGGAGCTGGCAAATTTTTCAATGGAGTCGTATATAAAAATAATTAGACATTAAATAATGAAATTTATAACTAACAATACAATTATAAATATCATATAATAGATAATGAATTTTAAATATGAGGTTTTGATGAGTTTCAAATGCATATTTTTCATGAAAAAAAAATAAATGATCAATTTAACAACAAAATACATACAAAACTATTGAAAAAAAAAGGGATAGAGTCACTACCACAAAAAAGGCTTTCTGTAACAAGCCATTTATAACGTTTTTTCTTAAAAACGTCACAGACCAGTTGGCGCGAAAATCCTCATTTAATCTGTAACGTTTTTCATATATTACACGTTATAAGTGTTTCCCGTCATAAAAAAAAAAAAAACATGTTAGGCCTTCTGTGACGTCTTTTACCAAATAGACGTCACAGATCTGTCGATGATCAAGATATACTCCTGGTATGTGATTTTCAAACTTTGTTTTTTTCTCAATATTCGATTTAATTGGAAACATATTGAAGTATTGGATAAATGCAGGTATTGGATGATCGAACTTTCTAAAGAAGTTGGGTTCTCTAAAAGCATCACCATATGGGATCCGGATAAACTAGCTGAAATAACCTGGAATGCCAACGAAGATTCTAATGTGAGTTACATAAAGATGTCGTTCTCAGAGAATCTGGAGTGCCAATACTTTATTTTGCCGTATAATCAGGGGTAAGACCAATTATTAAACTCAATTATTAGTTTCCTTTCAATTCATTAATAATTAATATATATTACAGGTTTCATTGGACAGTCATTGTTGTTGATGTCCACAAAGAGAGAGTATATTATGTGGATTCCTTGGTACGCGACAATCCCATAGATCAATTAGTAATTAGGCCGTTTATAACAACGTAAGTTGTAGATTCTAAATAGACAATTTGATATTGTGGAAAATACTCTATATATATATATAAATTAAATCTAATTTAATTAATTGAATTGCATGTAGGGCATACAAATTTTACAAGATGGAGAAGACTGGCAAGGCTATACGTAAAGCTAATATATTCAACTGGTACGAATTGAAGGTACGTAACGATATCTTATGGATTTAGGATTTAGAGTTTAAAATTTCTGAAACTAGTCCAATTTTCTAACCAACTATTTGTTTGAATTATGATTTTAGGCTCCGAAGCAAAAAGGGCAATACAGAGTATGGATACTTCACAATGTGTGCCATAAGACAAATATTATTCTATGTGAGAGGAGTCGGAGAACTACCCAAGGTATTGCATTTTCATATTTAGAGTTTAATAGCCGTTTACCAAATAATATTGGATTATGGTTTACGGTTTTGGATTTAGGGGTTTAGGGTTTAGATACAATTTGATGTGGCTTGTTTAGGGTTTGATAATTTACAAACTTTCAAATAAATCCGGTGGTATAATCAAATAATTAACTTAGGCTTAGGATTTAGGGTTTCATAAAAATCAAATAGTTTGGGAATTTATGATATCAACTAATATGATGTTTTCGATTGTTTTTGTTAAATCAAATATTGTAGCAAATCGATCCAGTTGGAAAACCGTTTACGAAAGAAAACATTAGAGAAGTCGTCGATGAACTTATGGAATTCATGTATTCGAATGTATTTGGATAACTTAATTTGTGGTACATTTATAAATAAAATTGATATCTTAATTGGTTTTTTTTCATTTGATATGTGCTTGATATATATATGTGGATTGCATGATGAATATGTGTGTTTGATATATATTTGCTTGATATATGAATCTGTTTTGGTACATTGAAAATCAATGTACCAGTTGGTACGGCTAGCAATATGGGGCTAGCCACAGAATATCACGTGTACAAAAAAAACATTTTATAAATTTGTAACGTTTATTATTAAAAAACCGTCACAGATTTATGACGTTTAATTACTATTAGGCGTTACAAAAGGGTTAATGGGAAAAGGAATAAAATAAATAGAAAATATAATTCTGGAACTTCTGTAACGTCTATTAGAAATAGCCGTCACAAATCTGCGACGTCTATTTCGTTAAAGGCGTTACAAAAGGCAGCGTATAAAGAACTTTAAAAAATTAAAAGCAGCAATCTGTAACGCCTTTTAGGAAATAGACGTTACAGATCTGTGACGTCTATTTTCTAAAAGGCGTTACAGATCTGTGACGTTTATTTTCTAAAAGACGTTACAGATTCATAACGCTTTTTAATTTTGTGACGGAGGGTACAGTAACGTTCCCATAAACGTTACAGATCCCTTTTTTGAACGTTACGGAACAAAAAATCTTGCGTAGTGAGTGCACCCATTTGATGCACTCATCTCCGTCCATGAAAAGGACGTCCATACCATATTCAAATTACATAATAATCTCTTGCTCGCAACATATTAAAATAAAAGAAAAATCAAAGCATCAATTAAAATAAGTCAATACTGTCCGTTACAACAAGTTATATAGTAACAAATTAGAAAAGAACGACTATAAAAGCATCGATCAAAGTAAGCCATTCTAAACATCAAGTGCACACCACACAAGAAAATGGAGTCTCATGTTTAACTTCTGGTATGCATTGATCGATGATCATCATTAATCTCGATCACTACATGATTATACTTCTAATTCAACTCTTCATTTTATAATACATCCATGAAGCTCCTTATTCACAAGTTCATTAATTTCCCACTTCCCAAGTCTGGGACCGCCTTATATATATTATGATATTTCAAGTTCCAAAGTCGATCGAGGTGCTTGCTGTATATAGTGACTATGAGTAGCTGATTATAAAGGCCACTGATTATAGTAAAGAATTACATTTAGATATATTAACCAATGCATCTATGTACAGTAAATAATGTCATGAAAAACTTCGATTACCACAATCAAGCAAACTGTTAACATAAAACTGAAGAAATATCATATAAAATTGCTGGGAGCTGAGTAAATTATCTCTCTACAATGGTGGTGCACTCAAAAAATAATTTTCAGAAAAAAGAAGTCAATTTCTAGAAAGGGCCATATATATAGAGAGCAATATGAACCATTTGTTGGTTATTCAAATTTCGGCCAATCGGTCCGATTGAAATCCAGATGGTCAGGATTGAATCCTTAATGTGAACGGTCCAGTTGAATCCGAAAAGTTCGGTCGAATTTCACATGAGATGATCTGATTGGCAAGCAACCGATCTGTTTGGAACAAGACTCCACATTCATATTTTCTAACAAGAATAATAACCAAACCCAAAATTCCATTAACAATATATCCCTTTGCATCAAACAAAATTAACCTTCTTCTCTACATATTCTATTTATTGAGAAAAACCCATTTGGTACTTAATTAATTATATGTACCAGTAACTAATTCCAACAACAAATTCATCACATGAACTTTTCTACCATAGTACCATGCTTGAAAACGTTCACACAAACTGTGACAAAATTAACCTTATGCTCTACATGTTGACAATATAAGAATTGCAAAAAAAACAAAGAACTTAGAATAATTTAGGAAAATAAAGAATTTTTTTTTTCTATCTTTATATATAGTTTTCTGTAAGTAAATATTGTGCATCTAGAGTACATTACAATAAGAGTCAAATTCATGACCTATAAAAGAGAATGTATTTATCGAGGTGATTAAGGCATAGAACCTAAGTATCAAATAAATTTGTACCTAAGACTTAACCTCACTAGTCGTTATTGGTAAAGTTCTAGGGTCGAACCCAAGGGACGGACTATGAATACTAGACTTATTTATTCTCAAAATCTAGACGGATGGTTTTTAGTGAATTTTGGGTAAGAAACAATAAAGGAAAGCTATATCTAAAGTAATCGCAAGTAAATCTTTTTGGTCTTTTTGCTAATAAAAATAAACAATAAACAAGTAAATGATTTTAGGGGTTTTAACAATATAAAAGAGCGTCTTAGGATTCGGATTTCACTTCAGTTTGGATCCAGAAACTTAGATCTTATCACTTTCGTGCATCAATCAAAGTTTCCAAACATATACTCTCTGTCCGGTCCGAGCAGTGTCCTGCTCGGTCCGAGCGCAGTGTATAAGTGCTTTGACTTGACTCTTTTGATACTTTACAACTTGATAAAGGGTTCGTTGGCTAATCTTAGACTTCTACCCTCAGCTGTCGCTTGTTGGAATAGGGTCTGGCTTAATCTCTACTTACCCTAATTAGGTTAATTAACTCACAACTTTTGGTATAGACTTTAATCAACCTAAACTTGCTTGTTTGTGTTCTTAGGGATATCTAGAGGTCTTTTGGACTTGTCTAAAAGCTACACTTTTGGTGTCAACTAATCTCCCCTGTCGGATCTACGATTTACCCCAAATACTTGTAAGAACTAACCTAACTCGTTTAACCTTGGAACTTAACTAGATGCGGCCGTACAACTAGAAGTAAATTAAACTAAGCTAAGCAATTCATACAAGCAACAAGTAATAATACAAAACAAACAAATATCAAGTCATATCATAGCAAAATATATCAAGTCATCACATCCAAACATCCATTAATTTCCTACTCCTAAGACTACATAAACTTAGCCTAACATAGTATTAAAGCACACAATAACAATAATATAAATCACAAGATACAAGCCCATGCAAAATAGAGAAGAAAACATAAAAGAATAAACCGAATACTCCCTTATGCTTCTAATCGTCTTCTAGGGCAGTGGGGTGTTGCAAGGCGTGACTCCAACTCTATCTTGCTGCCGTCGCGTCAAAAATAGGGTTAGAACGTGGCTGGAAGCTAGGGTAACCAACGATGTGCCTCCCATGGGAGAAAGAAGCATATATAGTAGGTCTCAGACACTTGGAGGGCAAGTTAGGGCACTAGGTTGGCAGAATCTTACCAAATTACATCATTTCCATCCTTGAAAACTTGCCAAAATCTGTAAGTCGGCACCGCTCGACCTGAGCAAGAGATTGCTCGATCCAAGCACAAAAGAGGAAAGATGTGTGTCGGCTACAGTGTCGCTCGAGTCGATCATATGAGTCACTCGGTCCGAGCATTAGTCATTCGGTCCGAGTGAAGGAGAGAGAAAGGTGGTTGTGACTCTGTGCCTTGCTGGGTCCAAGCAGAGATCCACTCAGGTCGAGTAAAGGCTTGGACAGAGGTGCCATGTGCTAGGAATGAGCCATCTAGCATGCTAAAGTGCTGAGAAACCATCTACTAGCTCGAATATCATGAGAATCACCTAAACCCTGTAAAATAAGAGAAAACACGACGACAAAGCCAAATCCTAGAAAAGCATAGCAATTTATAGAATAATTCAATGGTTTGAGTGTTATTTGGGTGTCAAGTACGGTACAAATACCAATAAATAATAATGATATCAAATTCCCCCAAACTTGAACTTTGCTTGTCCTCAAGCAACGCCCTAAGCTTAGAATTTTGGACTGTACTTAGACTTAAATATCGAGTCATATCCCAAACCAAGAAATGTCGTGAAACCAATTGCTTATGCCTAAATTTTTCACACTTCAACAATAAGCTAAACCAAAAGCAATCTCAAGGACTAAGTTTAGTGTTCTACTAGTTAATCAATGCTTCTCTTGGTCCTAATGAAACTTTTCACAATTCAAGGACTCTAGCTTCACTTTGTCAATTCAAAAGCAATCTCAACTTCATTCACCCGTTCGTTTCCACATTTCACAAAAATTTGTAAAGAAAATTTATCAAAATCGGAAATTTCATGATGAATCTAACTCAAAACAAAATTTCGATTTCACCAATTTGAATGTGCAAGTCGAGTCGCGGTGATTTACATCACTTAGGGTTTTACGCTATTGAGACTTGGATTGAGCTACCGGCACATGACGCACCGGGGAGGTCGGACCGGTTTTTACGCCTTACCGCTACGGTCCACTTGTGGATCAATTACGCCTTACCGCAACCACCCTCCAATATTTGTGGATTTTTAATTGGAATAACAAGTCTCTTCGCACCCTCATTTTCGCAACTATTTAGATTTTGTCCAATTAAGTTTGCTCGTTGGTGATTCAAGCGATTAAGAATAGTTTCAAGGAGTCAAAATTCATCTTATAATTTCCAAAATTGATAAAATCTCTTTTGAACAAAAGTTTGCGAAATACAAATTCGTTCACTCGGTGAAAACTCATGAGAACTGACTAATAATGTCTTGACAATTTCTAAGCAACCAATTCAAGTCCTATCCTTTCAAAAATATTTTCAATTCGGTCCATTGGTGCAAAAATCAACATGAGATATCTAAACATTCTAAAGCACTTGAGAAATTTTTGAATTGCTTAAAAACCTTTCAAAACAGTGTGAATTGTCATTTAAAATCCAAATTGAGAGAAACTAGGCACAATCAACAAATTTCTCAAATAAAACAAGGCAAGTCCAGTGCAAAAAGTGTCCAGAAAAGCCTCTGCTCGGACCGAACGGAATCCAGCTCGGACCGAACAGAGAGTGAAAAATGCAAAAATTTGGCGATTTTTGTTGAGAATTCCGAATTTTTCCTCCTATTCCCCTCCCCAAAACTTAAATCAAGCATTGTCCTCAATGCATCAATCACATAGAAAAATAAATAGGAGAGGAAAAGAGAACTTAGCCAATTTTTGCTTTGCACTTTGTCGATTTGATCCTAGTTTGTCTTCTCAATGTCTAGGATGGCTCTAATTTTCTTCTAGATCTTTCATGCAACCCGTATGAGGTCGTGCGAAGGTTGTTCATGTCATCAAACCCATGGTGCTCTAGCACGGATCGCATCTAGCATTTGATTGATCCTTCAATTTAAAACAAAACTCCACATAAAATAAATTTTTTTATCTTTTTTTGTTTTTTTTTTTTATATTTTCAAATTTTATAGAAAATTAAATAAAGAGAGAAAGAGAGAAATCCTTGGGTTGCCTCCCAAGAAGCGCTTGTTTTAGGTCCCTAGCTTGACCACCTTTTTCTAAGCCTTGACTTGATCGAGCTCGGAAAGCGAGACGGCGAACGACTTGTCAAATCCTTCGTTGTTGATGCCTTCCAAGGGAGTTCCATGCATACAAGTCGAGGGATCGATATCCTTCAAGTTGTCAATCGAGTACCCCATAGCTCCTTTTTCAACCAAGAGCTTCTTCATTCGGCCTACATCTAGCTTAGAATTAGCAATAACAGGGTTCATTTGACTAAGGCTAAGAGATCCATACCTGAGAGAGGCTGGAAGTGGTTTAAGTTTGACCCTTGGTGGCTCTGCTTGGACCGAGCAGATGATTTCTCGGACTGAGCGTCTCTCACTCGGGTCGATGCTTGAGCTGAGTGGTTGAGAATGTTCATTTGTAAAGTTTGCTCGGGCCGAGTAGACGATCATTCGACTCGAACGTGGGTCACTCGGGTCGAAGAGAGGTTCAAATTCCTCAACAGCAGCAGTCTGGACTGTTGCTCGACCCGAACAGTCCACTGTCCAATTCGAGCAGGGGTTTGGATCTTCGTCATGGCCTTCAATCACCTCATGGATTGATTCTTCCACCCCTATTGACTCTTGAATGTCATCGAGGAAGCTCTGGTAGTTGATGAGGGCACTCAAGTATTGGTCCTCAAGGGTTTCCTCTATGTCGGGCTCAATCCCTTGTACCATAAAACAAGAAAATACGGGGTCGGTATCAGGGCATTTCATAGCGTGATCAATTGAAAATTCGAGCTGCTCCTCCCCCACTCTGACCAAAATTTTTCCATCCCGGGCATCCATCATAACACCAGCAGTTCTCAAAAAGGGACGACCCAAAATAATAGGCACCTCCACATCCTCCTCCATATCCATTACTACAAAATCTGCTGGAATAAAAAACTTGCCCACTTGGACGGGCACATCCTTTAAGACGCCCAATGGTAGTCGTACTGATGAGTCAGCAAGCTTCAAAGTAATCAGTGTGGGCATGAGATCTTCAAAACCAATTCTTTCATACACCGACTTAGGCATGAGACTAACACTTGCACCCATATCACACAGGGCCTGTTTGATCACAGCTTTACCAATAGTGCATGGGAGAGCAAACCGACCTGGATCTTCTAACTTTGGTGGCATCTTGCTCTTCATGGCATCGCTGCACACTTGTGATAGGGCCACTGTTTTCAGCTCTTCCAAGGACCTCTTTCCAGTGCATAGCTCCTTGAGAAATCTGGCATAAATCGGCACTTGAGCTACAACATCAGTGAATGGAATGGTGATTCTAAGTTGCTTGAGGATCTCCCAAAAGGTCCTGAAGCGAGCATCCTCCTTCTTCTTCAAAAGTCGCTCAGGAAAAGGGGCAGGGGGGTGGTAAGTCGAGTCAGGTTGCCTTAATTTCTTCTTCCCTTTGTTTTGCACCTCTACCCGCGCCCGTCCAGGCCTCTGTTCGGACCGAACATGAGCTTGCTCGGACCGAACAGTGCTTGTTGGAGATGTGTCAGGCTGCTGGTCGGACCGAACAGGAGCTTCCTCGGACCGAGCAAGAGCTTCTAAAGGCGGTTCAGATAGTGGTTGTGTCTCAGTTATGCTCCCGGGAGATGCTGTGGGTTTCTGGAGAGGAGGGAATGGCAAGATTTGCTCCAATACTGGCTCATCGTCCCTCAGGGCTGCGTGCTCGGACCGAGTGTGTGGCTGCTCGGACCGAACAACGCTCTGTTTTGCCAATTCTTCAGGCATGGGAGGGTCCTTGTACTTTGTCCCACTTCTTAGAGTATGCAGCGCCTTGACCTCTGCGTTTGGATTGACCTCAGTCTGGCTGGGAAGCTTGCCTTTTGAGTCATATTGCTGCAACATCATGCGCTCAATGCGTTGCAAAGTACCTGCATTAGCTTTAAGTGCATCCATATCTTTAGCCATAGCTTGATTAAATTTCTCTTGTTTATGCATAAATTCTTGAACAACAATTGGAATATCTTCCTGGTTATGGAAAGATTTCGTTGGAAATGGTTGGTCTCTATTGTTGTTAATGAATTGGGCATTCCTATACAAGCTTGGTGGGTTCTGGTTTGCATATTGATACTTTGAAACATAATTCCCGTTGTTGACGGAGTTAACTTGAGCAAGAGGGCAGTAAACAGAGGTGTGCCCTTCTTCACCGCATGCTCCACAAGAGTCGGAGTTGAGGTGAGATCCTTGATTGGTTTGGTATGCTGCCAATTCGGCTTCAAGCTCAGCGATCCTCGCATCCTTTGTTGAGATTTCATGCACTTGTTGCTTGTGGCTTGAACGACGAGTGTTCGTGAGTGGGTACCAAGTGTAACGCCTCGCACATTCATCAAGCACATCTCTCGCTCGCATGGCATCCAATCTTAGAAAACTTCCACCTGAAAGAGAATCGAGGTTAATCTTGATGTTATCATATAAACCATTATAAAAGGACTTAACAATCAACCACTCTTGAATTCCATGGTGTGGGCAAGAGTTTTCTAAGTCCCTAAATCTTTCCCAAGCATCCCTCATAGTCTCATCATTCTTTTGTTGGAAGTTGTTTATTTCCCTTCTAATTGCATCAGCCCTATCGGTGGGGAAATATCTATCAAGAAAAGTTTGTGCCATGGCATCCCAAGTCATAATCGATCCCTTTTTCAAAGTCTTATACCATTTTTGGGCCTTGTCCTTAAGACTAAACCTAAACAGTAAAAGTCTAATGGCTTGTTGAGGGACACCATTTATTTTGATAAGTCTAGTGTAGTCAATGAAAGTTTGCAAATGAGAGTGGGGGTCCTCATGCTCGTTTCCGAAAAATGGGCTTTGCTGCACAAGTGTCACGTGGGCGGGGGCAATCTGCATGTTGTTGGCGTCTATTCCTGGAATGACAACTGGCCCGGCCACGTGCTTGGTCCTTGGAGCACCATACTCCATGAGAGATTTGTTGGGGTTGTTGTCGTTCTCCCTATCTGAGTTGTTGCCAACGCTCTCATCATCGTTGGCCCATCTGCGACGCTCTTCGTCGAATTCTCGCTTTTCACGCTCGAGCTGGAGTCTTAGCGCATTGAGGCGCTCTGTTTCGGCAGCAAGGTCTACATTGTTGTTGTTCTCTGCCATCGCGGCTGGTGTCTGCTCGGGTCGAGTAGAGGGGCGCTCGGACCGAGTGAAAGATGGGTCGAGTCGAGCAGGGGTTGATCGAGGAGATTCTGACTGGTGCTCGAGTCGACTGGGAGAATATTCGGGTCGAGCGGAGCCTGACAGAGGAGAGTCTGGCTGGTGCTCGAGTCGAACAGAGGGGTGCTCGGTCCGAGTGATGTGCCTTCGGATCGAGCAGAGGGTCTGGCAGAGATCTGGTGCTGTCTCTGGATCCTCCTGCAGGTTTCTGAAAAAGTATCTTCTGACAATAGGGGGCTGAGATTTGGATCGTGTGCGCGTCCTATCTGCCAGTCCTGCAAAGAGAGCAATGAGAAATGGAAAAAATTAAATAAAAAAGAAAAGTCTAGCCTCTTGATAATAAAATAAGTATCTAATATCAACACCGTCCCCGGCAACGGCGCCAATTTGATTAAGGCATAGAACCTAAGTATCAAATAAATTTGTACCTAAGACTTAACCTCACTAGTCGTTATTGGTAAAGTTCTAGGGTCGAACCCAAGGGACGGACTATGAATACTAGACTTATTTATTCTCAAAATCTAGACGGATGGTTTTTAGTGAATTTTGGGTAAGAAACAATAAAGGAAAGCTATATCTAAAGTAATCGCAAGTAAATCTTTTTGGTCTTTTTGCTAATAAAAATAAACAATAAACAAGTAAATGATTTTAGGGGTTTTAACAATATAAAAGAGCGTCTTAGGATTCGGATTTCACTTCAGTTTGGATCCAGAAACTTAGATCTTATCACTTTCGTGCATCAATCAAAGTTTCCAAACATATACTCTCTGTCCGGTCCGAGCAGTGTCCTGCTCGGTCCGAGCGCAGTGTATAAGTGCTTTGACTTGACTCTTTTGATACTTTACAACTTGATAAAGGGTTCGTTGGCTAATCTTAGACTTCTACCCTCAGCTGTCGCTTGTTGGAATAGGGTCTGGCTTAATCTCTACTTACCCTAATTAGGTTAATTAACTCACAACTTTTGGTATAGACTTTAATCAACCTAAACTTGCTTGTTTGTGTTCTTAGGGATATCTAGAGGTCTTTTGGACTTGTCTAAAAGCTACACTTTTGGTGTCAACTAATCTCCCCTGTCGGATCTACGATTTACCCCAAATACTTGTAAGAACTAACCTAACTCGTTTAACCTTGGAACTTAACTAGATGCGGCCGTACAACTAGAAGTAAATTAAACTAAGCTAAGCAATTCATACAAGCAACAAGTAATAATACAAAACAAACAAATATCAAGTCATATCATAGCAAAATATATCAAGTCATCACATCCAAACATCCATTAATTTCCTACTCCTAAGACTACATAAACTTAGCCTAACATAGTATTAAAGCACACAATAACAATAATATAAATCACAAGATACAAGCCCATGCAAAATAGAGAAGAAAACATAAAAGAATAAACCGAATACTCCCTTATGCTTCTAATCGTCTTCTAGGGCAGTGGGGTGTTGCAAGGCGTGACTCCAACTCTATCTTGCTGCCGTCGCGTCAAAAATAGGGTTAGAACGTGGCTGGAAGCTAGGGTAACCAACGATGTGCCTCCCATGGGAGAAAGAAGCATATATAGTAGGTCTCAGACACTTGGAGGGCAAGTTAGGGCACTAGGTTGGCAGAATCTTACCAAATTACATCATTTCCATCCTTGAAAACTTGCCAAAATCTGTAAGTCGGCACCGCTCGACCTGAGCAAGAGATTGCTCGATCCAAGCACAAAAGAGGAAAGATGTGTGTCGGCTACAGTGTCGCTCGAGTCGATCATATGAGTCACTCGGTCCGAGCATTAGTCATTCGGTCCGAGTGAAGGAGAGAGAAAGGTGGTTGTGACTCTGTGCCTTGCTGGGTCCAAGCAGAGATCCACTCAGGTCGAGTAAAGGCTTGGACAGAGGTGCCATGTGCTAGGAATGAGCCATCTAGCATGCTAAAGTGCTGAGAAACCATCTACTAGCTCGAATATCATGAGAATCACCTAAACCCTGTAAAATAAGAGAAAACACGACGACAAAGCCAAATCCTAGAAAAGCATAGCAATTTATAGAATAATTCAATGGTTTGAGTGTTATTTGGGTGTCAAGTACGGTACAAATACCAATAAATAATAATGATATCACGAGGTCAAAAGACAAGAAAACAAATAAAATAAAACATATATTTTCCAAATTCTCCTTCTCAATAAAATCAACACAAGCCTTTTGCTTAAAATGTATTTGTACACCTCAAGTATTTAGGTTGGAACCCTAATCTGGTTTTCGCTTCTTTCCTTAGAAATTTTGGTGTAAAAATCAACCCACTCAATTTCATGCACTAAACAAGGCAAACACTGAACTTGTATAGGCTTGCATCATTATATATCAGGTAATTAAAAACTTTTCAGAACTTAGATGCAAAAAAGCTACAACTAATTTGTTGATACCAAATCACCATGGCCAGAGAAGAGCACCCATGCATCTTATATCTTATGCCCATGTCATCAATAACAAATCTTTTTTTAGAAAAATTGACAGCGGCTGTCAATTGGAAAAAAGAAAAAAAGAAAAAGAAAATAAAGCTAACAATATTTTAAGTAACTACATCCTTCCTGAAGCACCCAATTCGCCACTGTACTTGCATCTTTGGTATTATTTCTGAACACTCTGCCATTACGCTCAATCAATAACAAATCATGACAGTACAATAGCAATTAATTTGAATCCGTATTCAATTTATAACCCCTGAATTCACTTAATCGGGCATACAACATATTTAGGGTTTTTGTTTTTCTTTTCTTTTTGGAAGAAAAGAAATTATAATTTATATTTCAACTGGTTTATACCATATAGAATAATAAGTCTTCTTTTGATTTTTGAATATGGTAACTTAATATACTGTAGTCAAAAGTACCAATTTATGTCAGACACTCAGACCAAGTTCTTTATGGAAATTCTTCTCAAAGCTCATTGATCTACTTATGCAGCCAGTTATGAAAGATAACCATCCACTAAATGAAAATATTTATTATTCTTAATTTAATCATGTCAACATATTGAAGCAATCCAAGTTCTGTGGCATCTATATATACTTAAATAGGCCTGTGAATTTGAAAGTTAGAGGCTTAGAGCTTGCTAAATTTGTGAAGCATCTCAGAAAGTGAAGCTGTCAGTTTGTCAACATTTAGTTTCTGCAATTTCCAAAATGCTGCTCAGTTGCAGTAAAATAATAGTTGACTCCGGACAGCTTATTGCATTCTCATGTCTAGGATTACATTGGCCTGACAAATTAACTATAAATATGTTACCAACTAGTTCGGTTTATGTGACTCTTTGTTCATCTGAAATTACTGCTAGAACTATAGCAAAACATGTTCTCTGATTCGTGATTAATTCAAAATGAATTTGATTGTTCTTTCTTAGGATGCCCTTTTAAAGAAATAATACTTACTATTTAGTACCAGAAATCTCCAGCCTTCATATCTCCTCAGGAACCAGACAGGTTACCAAAATCAAGACTATCAGGCACCCTAATTTCAGTAAGTTGATAACTTTGTAGAAAATTATAAGTGAAATGAAACAATCTGACGGTTCAAATGCTATTGTCCAGAGTCAGGAGGCATCAACTCTTTATGGAGAATCAAGGGCAAATGATCTGGAATGACAAAACAACAGTTTTCTTTTTCAATTTTTTCCCTCTTAGCAATCTTTTATTTCTGTACTCCTTTCAATAAGATGCATTATAAATTATAATTAGAAAGTTAGGGTCATGGAGAGAGAAAAGGAGATAAACTGATGGAATAACAGCCAAAGGATACAAGATGAAGTGAAAATTAATAAAATGAAGAAATAAAAGATTGACAGGAAGGATGAGATTAGAATCCTTTTCATGTAACAAAATAAGAGAAAATGTATTCTCATCTAATTTCTATAATTAATAGACTCTAAACCTAATTTATGCCTAATCTGGATCATGCATTCCTCATCTCAACTTGAAGCACTATCCTGACATGAAAAATGACAAAATCCTAAAAATAGTAAGACATGACTACGTAAAATAATTAGAAATTTTTTAATTTGAGCCTGAAGTAATGATGAGATCACAAACTCGTTAGAAGTTCATTATTTCTCAGAAATGCCTATTATCTGCATTATTTTCAGAAAAGGTGGTTGCAGATGTTGGCCAGCTTCCAACCTATTTGGCTTTTCTGAGCAACTTCCAATTCCCAGAATTACTGGCTTGACTATCAAATTTAATGAGCTGGGTCTGACATAAAATGACCAGTGATTATGAGAGGAGAATTTTACCACTAGTCTGTTATTATATATTAAAATCTAAGTTCACTTTTACTGATCAAATAATTTATTAAGAAATGACTATTAGTATCAATAAAAGGTAGTCCAAAAGGCTTATTCAAACGGGAAGAAATTACTGAAAATTACTAATTAGCAAAGCAAGAAGAACTTTCCAAGGTTCACACAAAACATACTGATAAATAATAACACCAAACCAGACAGCAACAGTTATTTATATTTTTAGCTTCACATAAAATTAAGACTTTCGGAGTTTAAATTTTAATTGGATTCTATTATCCAAATATAAAAAATTAGTCGCTTGCTAGAGATTTCAATAGCAAATAATCTGATAGTATAAAACAAATTAATCGACATGGCATTAGTAGCTAACTGCAATATGGATCTGGTTAGGCCAATTTGACTTAAATACACAAGGGTATTGAAAAACTGTTGGTTAGCAAGTAATAAAGAGAGAAATAGAAATCCGTTTACACAATTCGTTTTCTTAGACAAAGGATGTCAATCTTCAGAATAGTAGTGTTTCATTTCTTTTGTAACCTCAATTTATCTACATAAATTTCTACCATGGTAAAAATCCCCGGAATATGCTTAAGTAACCAACCATCTACTCTTGTTGGATGAAGATCATGGCAATTATACACACCAAAAGTTATCTCTTATTAATCAAAAGTCCTACTCATCCAGTCTATATTATCAATTAAAACTTGCAACCAATTAATCCTGCCCAAAAGGTAAGTAATTAAGTGGTGCTGCAAAAATATTCTCATTCATTTTAAAATTATCTTGATAGAAATTGGCACTGACTGCATAAATCATACTTATAAAAAAAAGAAAAGTACCTTCAGAAGGAATCTTCTGATGAAGACGTGTACTACATGATGAAAATCTCACAAAATTCTTCCTAATTTAGATTCCTCTCCTTCCAACTAATGTGGTCTAGAAATATGGTTAGATGCAACACTACTTGCCTTTAAGCAGCATATGTTTCCAGCTGAAGAGTGAAGACCAAGAATAATATGTAATATCTCCTGCTATAAATACAAGGCATAGGAGTTGGTCTCTTGGCAAGATAAACACCTGGCTAGCTACTAAATTAGAGAGGACTAAAGATCAAAGCTAGTTATTATCTGGAGTTCTCTGAGACACTTCATTCGGAGAATTCAAAATCACTTTGAATTGTCCTTGTCAATCCCCACTGAAGTGTTTGAGGGAACTCTAGTTGGTATCCAGCGTTTAGTTATATCTAATAATGTTTATTTTATAATAGAATTGAAGAAGCTTGGTCTCCCCTGGAGTTCTCCTCAAGCACTTCACAACATTTGCGCAATGCATGAGAAATTAATTGTGAAGTGTTTGGGGGAACTCTAGATGTTTACGACCAGTTATATAAATGTGAAATGTCCAGAGAAAAGCAGTCAACATATAGACTTGAAGACAAAACAAAACCTAGCTTTCTCCTTGAGTTCCCAACAAGCACTTCACACTAGCTTCAAAGTATACTTTGCAATGGCTACAGTGAAGTGTTTGGGGGAACTCTTGGTGCTATCTAGGAACATCAAGTGTTCTGGCAGCTGTACATGGTATTGTTACTTACAATTTCTTCTGTATTTAATTTTTAAGCTTTACCAAAACAACTTTTAATATATAATAAGTTTAGTTGACCTTAAAATTGGCCATGGTAAATAATAAATATTCATGGCATAAGCAACTTTTAATAAAGTAAAGAATTAAAACAAAAAAATAAAAATAAAAATATCTGAAAAGTTAGGAAGCCTGCTTCTTTGAGAAACTAATTAATAATTAGTTGGACTGCATACTTTTGACGATTTTCTTTCTTTATATATACTATAACAATGACTAGAATGATGATGAGGGTATTGGATAAATTATTTCATATTTGAGACATTTCATGGCCCAAAGATTTCATTATTGACATAGTACTGTGTGAAATAAATTAAACTGTATACTTGCAAGATGTTTAAACTAAACAAGACCTGGGCTGATATATGTCAACTAAACAATACCGGCATTATTTTTTACAACATTATGATATTGATTGTCAAGTTAAGTTTTGTGAATGTAATTATAAGATTTTAGGGATTTGCATCCATTTTTTCCATAAAATTAATAGAATGGAAGCAAACTGTTGAGATAATGTGGACTTGTGGAGACTGAGAATGGATGTCAGAACTCAGAAGTACCCAATTCCAAGTTTCCAACCAGACATCATCTTCACACTAAAACTTTTAGCTAGAAATTGAACAGAAAAACCAACTCATAAGTTACATCGGTTACAATTCTTAGTAAAATTAAGGATCTTCGGGATATTGCTTTTCCTTTTTAGTTAAGATATAAGAGAAGCCAAATTAACAAAAAGCAATCAATTTTTTCAAGCAATCTAAACAGTTTTAAATAATATTTTATTCATTTTAGCATGAAATTAAGCTTCTAAAAAAAATGCGATTCTCCTGTATCAATTCTTTTGGAATGCCATAAAGTAAAATTAAAAAAAACATTTTGGACATTACATTACCTGAGGGAAAAAGAACCATTCAGTCACTCAGACCCACTCGAATAGTTGTAGGCATATTCTGATTTGCCTAATTAACTTAAATAGTTGGAGGCATACTAAAGGAGAAAAAAAATGAAGTTATTTCGACCTAAATTTTGGTGTTGATGGTCCACCAGATGTTCCCCCAAACACTTCAGCCAGAAACAAACAACGATCAAACATTTATACCGAAAACCTTCGCTCGCTAGTTGTTTTTGCTGAAGTGATTTGGGGAGAACTCTGGGGAACATGCAACTATTGTCTCCTCAAATGTAATTCTTTATCTCTCTTTCTCTTTCTCTGCTTGGTGGTGGTCCAAACTCCAAAGACTCCAAACGCAGCTTTGGTTGATTCATTCTTCAAATGGAATCACGAGCTGTTATGAATGACATGGAGATTATAATTTGATATTATCTGATATATTGTAGAGAAATAAATTACCTCATTACCTGAAATAAGATGAGAATATAAATTACAAGTCAACAAAATTGATACATTGAACCTAGACGCACTTCTGTCCCTGCGGCCTTTTTGAGATATTCTTTCATATTATTCATTAGTTAAAAAAAAAAGGGGGGAAAATGGACCATGGGCCTGGAAAAGGGACCAGGCCTTCTTTTTGTCATATAAATAGGGACCAAGTGTCATAATTAACAAGATTCCTTTTTGAGATATTCTTTCATATTATTCACCAGTAAAAAAAAAAAGGAAAATGGACCATGGGCCTGGAAAAGGGAATTTCTCTGTCTCAATAATATTATAAAATCCGAATTTTATATCTAATTGTTAATCTTATTCAATATACACAGAGATGAGTTTTCATATATATTTTTTTATAAATTTTGGTATTGATCATTTAGATACTCGATCAAGAAGTCAAAATTAAAAGAATATTGTTAATTATGAGTTTATGACACATAATTCTAATTGAACAAGGTTCTAGTGTCACAAGTTTTTGGTGCCACAAATACCACAACTTCTTTTTTCATTAATATTTTAAAATTTTAAAATATAACTTTCGAATCCAAACCGTTGATCTTATTCAATTTTATAAGTGATGCATTTCTATGTAATTTTTATAAATTTTAGAGTTTATTTGATATTTGATCAAGAGGCAAAAAAATGAACTAATGTTGTTAATTATAACAGATTAAATTTAATATGTTCATGTGCTGACCTCTTGATCGAATATCAAATAAACTCCAAATGTTACAAAAAATTATATAGAAATACATCGCTCGTAAAATTGAACAAGATCAACGGTTTGGATTCGAAAGTCATATTTTAAAATTTTAAAATATTAATGAAAAAGAGAAGTTGTAGCATTTGTGGCACTAGAACCTTGCTCATTCTTTATATGTTGTTGTTTTGGTCTATTGGTCGAGTATCAAGTGAAGCGGAAAATTTACAAAAGTTATATGGAAAAAATATTGCTCATTAATCGAACAAAATCATCAGTTTGAATTTGAAATTTGAAATTTAAATTTTGAAATATTATTGAGATAGAAGTTGTGATATTTGACGTAGGTTATGACACCAAACATATACGTTATAAGAACTCTTTTTTTTTTTTATTACAGTATGTAATGTGTGAAAATTGCAACCTCCTCTGAAGTACACAATAGTAAAAATTGTAATTTTTCACTGCGCCACTTTTTATTTTTAGAAACGGTTTTCTATATGTTTTTAGCACCCGTTTGACAGCGGTGCTAAAAATAGGTGGTGCTAAAGATATATAAAAAACCGTTTCTAATAATACCATTTCCAAAAACTGAAAAAAAATTCGGATTATTATTAGAAACGGTTTTTAACTAAAAACCGTTTCTAAAAATAAACCGAATTTTATTTTATTTTTTATTATTATTAGAAACGGTTTTTAACTAAAAACCGTTTCTAAAAATGTATTTTTAGAAACGGTTTTTAGTTAAAAACCGTTTCTAAAAATAAGCCGAATTTTACAGTATTTTTAAATTTTTTTAATCCTTTAGAAACAGTTTTTAATAAAATAATAATTCATAAAATGTAAAGAATGCAGAATATTGACAAATTCAAAATTAATTAACTCGGATATCAATAATTTATTTTACAACCTAAATAGTATAACACAACATCCTTGTGTAATAACCAAAATTCAAAATACAAATAATAAACAAATTATTCACAAGATATAAACTACAACAATAATTATTCACCAAGACCACGGCTTCTTTCACTCGGCCACGACCTTTGTCCTCTAGGTCACATTTGCTCGCCCACTAGTCCAAAAATAACATCCTTGTTATTTGTCTTGCCTGCAAAAGGAGTGAAACAAACAAAAACCATGGAACCGAGAACATGTCAAGTGAAGGCAAAAAACAACAAAAATAAAAACAATACTTACCTGAAAATGTAGAGGAAAATAAGTGTCATGCATGCTTGTGCATAAATCAATACCTGAAGAATTAACGCATAGAATTAAATTTAAGTTCCAATTAAAAACAGTAACGCAAACTAATACATAGTTAATACCTAAAATCAGAAATTGGAGTGTCAATTGAAAACAATAACGCAAATTGATACATAGAACATCACAAATATAAGTGTCAATTGAAAGCAGTAATGCAAATTTGAGTGTCAAAAGAGGAAGACAGTAAAACATAGCTAATACCTTAAATCACAATCACTTGAAAATCAACAAAACACCCCCAATTGATACTTGTAACGCACGTGAAATTCAGGTTAGAAAAATGAAAGAAAGACTCAGTTCACTTACTGTTGATTAAGTGGAGGCAGAATGAAAGAATGAGAGAGACGAGATCGATTTTGTTTAAAAAGTTGGTTTGATTTTTAGAAACGGTTTTTTACAAAAAACCGTTTCTAAAAATCAAACCAGATCTTTTCGAAATTGATTTTTAGAAACGGTTTTTTGTAACCAGATTTTTTCGAAATTGATTTTTAGAATTTTTGTAAAAAATCGTTTCTAAAAATAAAACCAGATTTTTTTGGAATTGATTTTTAGAAACGGTTTTTTACTTAAAAACCGTTCCCAAAAATCAATTCCGATTTTTTTTTTTCCTTGCTGTTTTTTTTCGTTTTTTTCAGAAATTCTATTAAAAATCATAAAAAACAAAAATAATCTATTAAATATCTAGAAAATATATCATAAAAGTTTATTATTTTTAATATATATATAATAAAATAATTTGTATATATATCATATAATTTTAAACAATCTATTAAATATTTAAAAAAGAAAAAAATCTTAAATTATTTCTAACGGAATTGATTATCATATATAAGATGATTTTCTTGTTTTTAATATATATAACTTATAAAATAATTTACATATATATATATTATTCTGTTTATTTTGTTTTTTATTTGAAAAAAATCGGAATTGATTTTTAGAAACGATTTTTTACTTAAAAACCGTTTCTAAAAATCAATTCTAATTTTTTATTTTTGTTTTTTTTCCTTGCTATTTTTTCGATTTTTTTTCTATATTAAACATCATAAAAAATAAAAATAATTCTATTTGTTTTCTTTGTAACCGACCATAACTAGTATAAATAGTTGTCATGTGTATTGTTCATAGGTGTACCAATGAGAATAAGCACCAAGTAAGAAAGAGTGAGAGAGTTAAGAGTGTATAGTTGTACTCCTTCAAGTTAGTAATAAAAGAAAGTTAGAGTGAAAACAATCCTCTCAGTTAATCCCATAGCTTCAGATCAATAAGAGATAATACTCAACATAACACTTTTTATTGCGCTAGAGAGGTTCATGCTATATCCAGACAGGAAAAAAGATGCAAACACCCCTGTTAACTATAATGAGATGAAAGTCACTTGATTTACTACATTTCTCTTTTTTTATGATTAATTTTTAATTTTTAAAAAATTCTAAGTAGTTTTATGTGATATTTAGGTTTGAAAACTTTCAAAGTAGATTTTGGAGGTCCAGACAGCGTTTTTTGGCCCCGAAAATGGTCGTTACGGGGTAATCAAAATACTTAAAAATTTATTATTAGAAATGTATTTTTACTTAAAAAACTATTTTTAAAAACCATATAGATTTTTTATTTCTTTTTTCCTTTCTGTTTTTTTGGCTTTTTTAATAATACAAAATACTTTTTTTCCTATTTTTCAATTTGATTTCTATTTAAAATACTAAAAAATCTTAAAAGTTTATTTTTTAAAATATAAAATATAAAATTATAAAAAATATTTCACTTTTTTCATTTTTTAGAAGGAAGGAAAAAAATATGGTGATTATTAAAAAAAATCGCGGTTCATTTTTTGAAACGGTTTGGATAAAAAAATATGGAGTATTTCTAAAATCTTTTTAAAAACCGTTACGAAAAATAATATTAAGTTATAATTTTTATTAAATATATAATATAAAATAAATTATATACAATTTTAATGTGTTCTTTAATTTTTTTTTTAAAAAAATAGCAATGATTTTTAGAAATGGTTTTTAATTAAAAAACCATTTCTAATAATCAATTTTAATTTTTTTACTTGAATTTTTCTTCATGTTTTTTTTTCTGATTTTATTATAATTGCTAAAAACTGTTTGATTATTAGAAACGGTTTTCTACAAAAAACAGATTCTAAAAATAGTATTTTTAGAAACGGTTTTTAGTAAAAAACCGTTTCTAATAATAATAAAAAAAAAGAAATCTGTTTTATTATTAGAAACGGTTTTTTACTAAAAGCCGTTTCTAAAAATACTATTTTTAGAAACGGTTTTTAGTAAAAAACCATTTCTAATAATAAAAAAAAATGAAATCTGATTTGATTATTAGAAACGGTTTTTTAATAAAAACCGTTTCTAAAAATACTATTTTTAGAAACGATTTTTAGTAAAAAACCGTTTCTAATAATAAAAAGTGTTTTTTTTTTTAGCAAAAAGTTTAGAAACGGTTCTGATGAAAAACCGTTTTTAAAAATTTCATCTGACTATTGCGAAAATGCCACTATCTATTTTTAGAAACGAATTTCTTAAAAACCGTTTCTAATTGAGTGTTTCCAAAAAATCATTTCTGTCGTAGTGTTTCTTGATTCAAGGGTGACGTGATCAAGTAGGTGCTTACACTACTACAAACTTCCTTATTGTGAAAATTTTTTAATAGTAATTATAAATTAAGTTAATATTAATGATAATTAAGGAAAATATTTAACAATAGTAGTAATTTAGGTGCGGTAAAGACCTTAATTAGGAACGACAATGCCGTTGGTGTTACCGAGAGGCACCTTACGATTTACGAATGTCGATGCCATTGTTGTTCCTAACGCCTATATAAGCAGCAATCACGCTGCCATTTTCCCTAACTCAACTCACTCCAATCTCTCTCATTCACACTCAGTCCCTCAGAAATACTCTCAATCTTTCACAAATATACTCACACTCACATACATACATACATACATACATCACTCACAAATCTGACACTTGTCCATTAAAAATATTTGTTGGTGCAAATAAATAGCCACAAAACTTGTATGCGTCACAATTATTTAGCGATACAGAGTCACACACAACTCTAATGACTATTAATATTCCACCAACAAAAAAATAAAAGATTTATTTGTGCAATCTGTTATAATGTGCAGAGGACTCTAGTGATGTTTGACTTACCATGAGGAATGGCTGGATTAGCGTACTAGTCTATAACATTTCTCTTTGTATGAGAATCTATTAGCTTAGTTGCTTCTTCCATTAGTTCTCATATTTTATAACACCGGAAGGCATACATCCATTAGTGATTCTTGTATTCATGAGGGTATGGACGACAATGCGTCTTCTACTGTTCCTATATATGGCCTATTTACTTTTTGCTCTTAGGGAGTCTAGGTTAGTTGATCCGTGAAGACAGATTTGTCCCTTATGGATCCTCTGACCGGTGTTTTTTTTAAAAGTAAAACACTGGAACTGAGGAAATATATAGAATTTGTCCTTTTCAAGTTGAATATTATTAGAGAACGTACGTAATGTGTTAACTTCTGTTCTATTGTACTGTAATATTTGATTGTATTAATAAAATATATGATTATTCTTTATATATTTTCAGAAATTTCTTGAGTTTTCAAAATTTAAAAACTATGAGAAATATTCGTCCAAAAATTCCAAAAAAATCACTCTTGTTTGTTACACGCCTCTAGATTGATACCTCCAATTTTCAAAATTCAACTCCAAACAAGGACCAAACGAAAATCACCAAAATACCTAAAAAATTTCTTGCGAAAAAATAATCTAGCAATTTCTTGAGTTTTCAAAAATTAAAAAACATGCTAAATACTCTTCTGAAAAATATAAGAAAATCACACGTCATTCTTAGTGTGTTTCGAGTTTGACATTTTCAATTTTCAGAACACAATTCCAAACAAGGTTTAAACAAAAAATTACCAAAGTACATTCGAATTTCTTGTGAAAAACTGATCCAACAATTTCTCGATCGAGTTTTCAAAATTAACTATACGAAATAGTACTCTTTTGAAAGATTTGAAAAAAAAAAAAAAAATATCACACACCATTTCGTGCATCTCTAGTTTGATACCTCTTATTTTCAAAACTTAACTCCAAATAGTGACAAATGAAATATCACCAAAGATATATAATACGATAGAATTGTCATCCAATACACTACAATATAATACAACACAAACCTTGTACAATAGACTATAGTACAAGCTAACATCATTCATTTTTTTTAACCCATACTCTTTCCAAACAACAATATTGATTTTAGAAAATGGTGGATAAGGCAAGCAGTGGCACTTTTATTCTCAAAAGCTGTGTACATTGCAATTACTCAGTTGCTTGTCAAGCAATGTTACTTACGAGAATTCTTGAAGATGCATCTTGGCAGCAATCTACACCAATCTATTATGACAATCAATTAGCTATTTCAATGACAAAAGATCCTGTGTTCCATGGATGGTCAAAGCACGTTGACATTCGCTGACATTTCATCAAAGATTTAGTTGTAGAGAAGATTGTTGAGATGAAGTCTGTCAATTCAGAAAATCATTCTGACCAAGACATTATCACTTGGCTAATTCAAGAGCATGAGGAAGAAACTAGGGTGTAGTCAATTATGAATCAATGGGGAGTGTTGAAAGTTGATCCAAAATTAACACTATGTTTAGAAGTGTGGTAATTAGCATACCAGCAATTTTAATTGGGGATTGATAAGTGCAATCCCATGATTTAGCATCCCCGTAATCCCTTCCGTTTTTGAAAAATTTTCGCTGATCTCCAAGAGCAAAAAACGGAAACGCTGGTTTCCGTCCCCCCTTCCGTCTCCCCTCCCTCATTCTCGCGCTCCTTTCCTTCTCCTCTCTTGACTCTCGTCCTCTCTTCCCTACCCTCCACTCTGTTCTCACCCCCTCATCTCTCTTCCACCTTTCCTTCTCTCACTTCCATTGCTCCATTACAAAATCTTACCTCTCCCCACCGTACACTTATATAAAGACGATCCTCTATTACAATTAACCTAACATTTACGCTTACAAGATGATCCCTTATTATAACAATTCGATCATTTACGTTTACAAGATGATCCCTTATTATAACAATCCGATCATTTATAACAAACTGATCATTTATGATTACAAGATGATCCTTTATTATAACAATCCGATCATTTATAACTATAAGATGATCATTTGTCTTAAGATTGTCATCCGATCAATTATTTTGTAAGATGATCATTTATTATAACAATCTGATCATTTATGATTTTAAGATGATCCCTTATCATAACAATATGATTTGATTATTTATATTTATAAGATGATCCCTTATTTTAACAATCTGATTATTTATATTATTAAGATGATCCCTTATTATAACAACATAATATGATCATTTATATTAATAAGGTTATCCCTTGTTATAACAATCTGATCATTTTCGCGTATTCGTTGATTACTCATTACAACATCTTTAGGCCGGGAGAGATGAAGGGAGGTCGAGAGAAGGTCGGAGGAAGGAAAGAAGGGAGGTCGGAGGGAGAAAGGCGAAGGTCGGAGGTCGGAGAGAGAAAGGCGAAGGTCGGAGGAATGTCGGAGATCGAAAGTTGAAGGGAGAGGGAGGTCGGAGATCGGATGGAGAGGGAGGTCGGAGGTCGGAGGGAGAGAGAGGTCGGAGGTTGGACGGAGAGAGAGGGAGAAGGAGAGAGAGGGAGGGAATGGTCTGGTGTTATAGATCGGAGGGAGAGGGAGGGAGAGGGATAGAGAATTTGAGTGTTAATGGTCGGAGGGAGGGAAGGATGGTAAGGGGATTACGGGGATGACAATCCTAAGGATTATCCGTAGCAATTCTCATTTTAATTATCAGCATTATGTCGTTAGTGGGCTATTGTGTAGATATTGCGATAAAAATGAGTAGTTAATTTAGGCAGGATATAATTAGGATCAAGTTTGTTTAGAGAGTATCTAATTATAACTGTACGATTCCTTTAAGTACTAAGTTTTTGTAATTGGATGTATAAATGAGAAACTTTGCTTTTTCCAGATATATTAGAAGATCAATTACTTGTTTGTTGTTGTTGTTGTTTTTTTTTTTTTTTAAAATCCAACACCTTGTCCTCCTATATCTCTCTACTTTCCTATTGTTTTTGCATTCTGATTTTATAATTTCGAGGAGGTTCCACTGCCACAATATTTGGCTACCATCAAATGCCACCAGTTTTTAATCTTTAGATGAATTTTGGATCAATGGATGTGATTAATCCACTATTAGTTGGTAAAATTAAGTTGATGGCAACTTTTTCAAGTCCCAAGAGCTAGCCACTATCTTTCATCTTCTTTCATTAATATAAAAATAATAAATTATACGGTTTCTTCATCTTCGTTGTTGTCGAGTAAAAACGAGCATTTTCTCTCTTCAATTCTATCGCCCTGCTCTAAATCAAATTTCATTAATAGTTTTAGATTTTATAATGTTTGCTCCCACTGACTCGTGCAAAAGAGGAAGATTTTGCGGTCTAATATGTTTATCGCTGTTCCAAGACCAATACAGTGGAGCTGGTCTAATCGAAGGATTGATATGGTTGGAACAAAAATATGAAAGGCCCCATATCACTCGTCGAGTATGTGAAACTAGAGTTTTGAGTTTTCATCTATGTTTATTTCACCTTTACCTTAGAAAAAAAATATGGTGGACAGTGGACACTAAATTAAACTTTCTTTGTGATGCATTACGAGCCGAGCTATCCGACTCTGACTCGAGTTCAGAATCGGGTACAAACTCAGAATTAGAAGTGGTTGACACATCAAATCCAAGTCAACAAGGCGACACGAAGGTTGATGCGCATATTAACTAGTGCAGTCATTCAAGATGATAGTCATTAAGAATGGTTTGGTCTCCAAGAGTTATAATGAGCTTGGTTTCCAATGTAGTCAAAGTTATTTAAGTTTACTATTTCCTAGATTATTAAGTTTAACCATTAATATTTTGATTTCCAAGGCAAGAAACAATTTGTATTTAAAGGAGAAGTTGTCATCTTCTTCCTTAGACTATTGATATATGAAATTCTGAATTTTTATGTTATTGTTTGTGTTATTTGATCGTTTCTTGTTACATCACTAACTCAAATATTTGTTCTGTAGAACACGGGGCCTATATCTCGGGGCGCCGTGTCGTCAAGTGGTATCAGAGCAAAGTTCGAAAACCACCTCCGCTTATCTCCGACAATTAACCACATTTACATATCACCGACACCGATAACCACCTCCACTTTTCTCCACAATTCCAACATCCACCATGGACCCAAATATTACAGCATTTATCGAAGAGATGAAATTAGCCCGTGAAGAAGCCCGAAATCAAGCACAACAAACTCAACAAAGCATACAGGTGCTTGCTGAACTTGTAGCACGACTTGTCATTACCTTATAAAAGGGATGAAAACAAGTTACATCAAGCATCAAACTTGTAGCATTTGAAAGACCACTCAGAAATTTTTGATTATCCTGCCCTTGGTCTGCTCTGCCCTTGGTCTGCTTACGCCCAATCAATCCCTCAAGTGTAGACAAGGTAGGCTCTTTCTGTCAATAAGATAGGCCCTTTCTGTCAATAAGATAGGCTTTTTAAATTTTACTTTGATGTTATGTAAATTCGCTCTCGCGATGTTTGATCCCCTCGAAAATTTAAGATAGGCTCTTCTTACGAACAAGGTAGGCTCTTCCTGTAAATAAGATAGGCCTTTACAATTTTACTTCGCTCTCCCAACATTGGAGCCTCCGTAAGGATGTCAAACTCTCTGGGGGAACAGTCAGTAAGATACGCGTGTACGACGGAGAAACTAGGAGGACAGCTCTGGGGGGTTAAACACTCCGGCTGTAGATCGAAAAGTTAAGATAGGCACTTCGTACATACAAGGTACATACATGTGAAGAGCTCTTGAAAGCTAGCACTTTCAAGGAGCTCGTGGTAAGCTCCTTGGTGGGCTTGAGGCGCCATAGATGGTGGAGGTGGTGGCACGCACCCCATCGACTCCCATACCATGGAATCGAGCCTCTTTGTTGCTACACAAAGAGAGGTATAAATCTCCTACTCTCATCTTAAAATGCGTGGGAATGATGTTGAAACATAGATTCCTTGTGTTTAGTTGTTTCTTGCTATTTAATGGCACAAAAAAGGAATTAAACACTTTCTTATCAGATTTGTTACAAGTAACACAAGTCACCAACATAGCGGATTTAAACTTTACCATGGGTACGCATGTAGGTCTGTTGACGGAACCAAAAATAACGTTATTCCATTTCGTTAAGGATTAACGGAACAAATAATGATAACGAAATACGAAACGAAACGACAAACGAAATAGGGTGTTTCGTTACCGTTATTTTGTTTTCGTGTATAGTATTCTATAGGTTTAGAATTCTTAGAATAGTAGAGTAATATGGTGAAGGAAACGAGGGCTGGTTTATGACTCATAAACCCTAGGCGCCGCTCACTTGGTCTTCTCCTTCTTTTTTATCTCTCTCACACTTTTGTCGCTGACAGCCTGACACTTGCGCCACCACTCCTAGCACTCCTATTGCGCAACAGACAATGACTAGCACCACCTTCGCACCACTCCTTTTGCGCAGCCGCAAAGACCAACATCACCCTCCACACTCCACTATGCGACGACGGCGATGGTAGTGACGGCCGAGCCCACACAACAACAGACAAGGAAGATGGAGTATGACTGGAGGAGTTGGGAAGAGATTGCTTGTAGGGTGGGGTGAGGCCCAGCTTTGAAAATGGGATGAGTTGTTTTTCAAATGATTTGGTAATCTTACAAACCAATAGAGAAGGAGTTGTTTAATTAAACAGGGAGTGAACAATTTGATCAGGTGAGTTCTTTATACAATTTGGAGATTGTTGTTCATTCATTTTTTATTTTATTTTTTGAGGTCGGGATGTAAATTGAACCCGTATGTAAATTTATTCATTCATTTATTTTTCTTTTTTTTTTTTGTTTCTGAAAATTAAACCTTTTAATTCTCAGCGTGGTTGTTCATTCATTTTTTAATTAAACCAATATATAAATTTGTTTCTCAAATGAGAATGAGATTTTATTGATAAATTGCTAGGATAATTTATGAATTTTCTTGTTTTGCAGCAGCTACTTATAAGAAAAAAAAATTCTCTGATTAAAAAAATGTGTGTGGTACTGTATTTTCTCCTTGCTCAATCACATAAAAGTTAAATCATTTAAATCGTTTGCTTAAACAAAACGATTGACAAAATTAATTTTTATGCCGTATGATAAACGATTTGGTTAACGATAATGTAATTTGTGCCGTATAATTAAACAAAACGCTAACGATTAGGGACATTTCTGTGATCGTTAGCCACGTTTGACAGGGTCTACATGCATGCCGGAGCGATTATATACGTATACATATTTGCTGAGTTGCAGGAGTTTCCTATTGGTCCTTTGTATCATTTATTTCTAACTAGCTATTTCGAAAAGCAGTTAATTAGCATCTTCGTGAGGAGACACTAGTACAAAGTAAGACCAAAAAGTTCCTAGAATCAATACAAAAGTAGGACCGAAAATAATATTAGTAGTGCCCACCGTTGATTCCCCACAGTTAATATTTGTGTGCCCACCGTTGATTCCCCATATGCATCCTGAACATAAACCGAAAATCAGGCTAGGAGCAGGCGGTTTTTCAGTTATTCACTTAGGCACCGTTTGTTTGTGATTTAAAAAGTGCGGTTTTTCAGTTATTCACTGAGGCACCGTTTGTTTGTGATTTAAAAAGTGTATAACTTAAGTTATGCATCCTTAAGTCACCAAACATATGTTACATAAGACGTCTTAAGGGTGCATAACTTATGCAATCTAAATAAGTTGCATAAGTTATGCACCGATCCCTATAATTTTTTTCCAACAATACCCCTTAGAAATGATTAATAATAATTAATAAAATTTAATAAGTAACAATAATTATTAAAAAATCATAATTAATAATAATAAGTAAAAATAATTAATCAAGAATAAATTTTAATTATTAAATCATTAATAATATTTAATGAAAAGTAATTATTAATATTTCATAATAACAAAAATATTTATAATTATCATATATAATTAATTTTTATAATGATTATAATTAACAATAAGTAGTAATTAATAATATTTAATAATTAGCAAATAATATATAATAACTACTGAATAATAACATTTAATAAGTAAAAATAATTATTAAAAATCATAATTAATAATTAAATAAAAATAATTATTTAAAATAAATAATAAATTTTTATTGTTAAATAAATAATAATGTTTATAATATTTAAATAAAAGTAATTATGAATATTTCATAATAATAAAAATAATTTATTAGTATCATTAATAATTATTTTTTATAATAATTAATAATAATTCGGTCACAACGTCTTTTTAATACATAATACTAATTCAAATTTAAGGGAAGTTTAGTCTTTTGACATGAATATATGCATGCATTATGTTACTCGTTCTTACTACACAATCATATATCTATTACATAACAGTACATAAATACTTAGGCATCCTTAACTTATGCAAACCTTTTGGCCCCGTTTGGTTGTGACTTAAAGTTATACATCCTTAAGTCACCAAACACTCGTTACATAAGACGCCTTAAGGATGCATAGCTTGTGCAACCTAAATAGGTTACATAAGTTATGCACTGAACCCCTTTAATTTTTTTTCAACAATACCCCTTAGAAATAATTAATAATATTTAATAACAATAATTATTAAAAATCACAATTAATAATAAAAGTTAATTATTATAATTAATAATTAAATAATAACAATTAATAATATTTAACAAGTAATATTAATTATCAACAATAACAATTTAAATAATAATAATAAATAAATAATAATTAATCAGTAATAATTTGTTATTGTTAAATAATTAATAATTTTTATAATATTTAATTAAAAGTAATTGTTAATATTTTATAATAACAAAACTGATTTATTATTGTCATTAATAATTATTTTTTATAATAATTAATAATTAACAAAAATTAGTAATTAATAATATTTAATAATGAGCAAATAGTTAATAATAATAATAAATAATAATATTTAATAAGTAACAATAAATATTAAAAATTATAATTAATAATAAAGATTAGTTACTATAATTAATAATAATAATATTTAACAAGTAATATTAATAATTAATAATAACTCTTAAATAATAATAATTAATTAAAAATATTTAATCAATAATATTTTTTATTGTTAAATAATTAATAATGTTTATATATTTAATTAAAAGTAATTATTAATATTTCATAATAATAAAATGATTAATAATTAATTTTTATAATAATTAATAATTAACAGTAATTAGGTCACAACGTCTTATTAATACATAATACTAATTCAAATTAAATAATCCAAATTTATCGGAATTTTAGTCTTTTGACATGAATATATGCATGCATTAAGTTACTCATGCTTACTACACAATCAAACATCCATTACATAACACTACATAAATACTTAGACATCTTTAGCTTATGCAATCCCTTACTACACAACCAAATGCCTCCTTTCTACGCAACCAAACGTCCCTTAAAGGCCGGGAACCTGAGCATTAAAACCACACAGTCAGCTCCTTATGTATAGCCAGCAGGTTTGATTTTGAATATGTGACGAATAAAGAAAGGAAGCACAAGAGGACCAAAGAAGAACAATTTTTCTTCAACGGAAAACACATTCATGAATTGGGCACTCCTGATTTCCCTTCAAGCACTTCGGTAGGGCCCAAACTAAGATAAAAGTACTTGGGCTGTAGACCTGTAGTAAAGTGTTTGGGGGGGAACTCTACGGGTCACTCAATATGAATACATATATACTATTCTCAGACGGGATTTTGTGTGGTTTATTAGCACAAATCAAAATCAAAGAGACGGAAAGCTTGGAATTTGTTGGTTCCCTAGCTAGGGTTTCTTCAAGCGCTTCTGTAAAATTAAGCCTTAATTAAACTATGCAGGTTCAAATGGCTCCAGCCTCCAGGCACCAGTGAAGTGTCGGGGGCTCAGGGTTCTCCAATCGTGCGTGTCGTGTCGTATCGTGTCAAACACGATCGTGTTAGAGTCTCGCGTCGTGTCGTGTCGTGTTAAATGGTGAGGATAGGCAACACGACACGTATTCTGACACGACACGACTAACACGATCGTGTCGTGTCGTGTTGACACATCGTGTTAGTTGTGTCAAATCGTGTCAGATTATTTATTATTTTTAAAATTAAAAAAATGTTAAAAAATTAAAGTAAAGGAAAAAATTACTAAATAATAATTAAATTAGAACAATATGAGTCAAAGGATGGTAAATAATATGATATAGTATTATAAATTGAATTTAAAGTATTAATTTTATTTAATTAATTAACATTAATAATTAAATTTGTATTAATATGTCGTGTTAATTCGTGTTCGTGTCGTGTTCGTGTCGTGTTGTGTTGGATCGTGTTAAACTTTCTAATATCCCAACACGACACGATTATGACACGACACGATAACACGATCGTGTCGTGTCAATTTTGTATTCGTGTCGTGTCGTGTCAACACGCACACCGTGTCGTGCCAACACGATCGTGTCGTGTTATTTTGGAGAACACTGTCGGGGGACTTTTGGTGTCAATTAGCAACATCCTATATAATGTTTTAATTAATTTTTTAAAGTTATTGTGATTTTCTTAAAGCAATACCATATGTCCATATATTAGATATAACTAATTAATTTGATTTTCTCGGTGACCCAAATAGCCTACACAGCTACAGTTCAGTACATGTAAATAGGTCTTTTAATGCGTGCTGCCCGAAAAGCCTACTAAGTTCAACCCAAAAAGCTTAGTTAAAGTTTTCATCATTTAAAGAGGTCCTTGTTCTTTGTGCATATGCCCCATCCTTTCTCAACAGCAGGCCAGCAGCAGTATTAGCTGAAGTAGTACTTGTCAAGTTGTCATGAGTCATGACTCATAATAAGGTATGAAGATATTTATTGGTCAAAATACCACCATCTAAGTCAATCATTTGTATATATAAAAAAAAAAAATCTTACTTAATCAAGTGAATAAGTTATATGCCCACGAAACAAAAAAAGTGAATAAGCTGAATCTAGCTAGACGGACTCGTCCTTCCATTAATTAATTAGGGCTTAAAATATCTTGGAAAACACATATTTATAATCTAGACAAATTAAGTCGTTTCCTGCATACAAATTTATGTTTTATACTATTTTAAACATTGTGCGCGTTAAAAATTAACTTGTCGGACAAATTACCTAATCTATTTTTCATTTTCGTTTTCAAAGCTTAAATGATACGAGACTGATTTTCAAAACTTCCAGTCTTACATCATTGGCGGAAATAACTAGATAAGGATGTGTACGTATGCAAATTTACACAAAAAATTCACATTTGCTTTTGTATCATATATAGTAAAAAAAAAGATGAGGACGTACGCAAACTTCAGTGTTTCGAAAAATAAGAAGATTAATATATTATTCTATGAAAATTATATATTTTTATTTTACGTTACCATCATTTTTTTGCATCAAAAAAACGATATTATTTACAAATGCTAAATTAATATTATATTCTTTAAATTAGAGATAAGACGAATTTGGAATAATTGAAAATGTAAATAATCAAAATGTTAGTTTTCAAAGTTCAAACTATAATGAAGGTACAATACTTTCGAGTCCAATTTTGGCGCTGTACACACCAATAGGCCGTACAGATGCCTTGAGTTTGTGTGCTCTAAGCGTATTTCAAATGCAGGCGCTCTAAGTTGGAATTTTGATTTTGGCTTTCTAGTTCATATTACACATCAATATATTGAATAAATTTTCACGTTTTATTTTTGAGCTTGCCAGAATTGTTTTATCATTTTTATAGAATTATTATCACTGGACATCAACTTCGTTGTACTATGTTTTTAGATTGAAAAATAATTCAATCTATTTCGTCAAACTTGCCAACATTTCTAGACAAAAATTTGTAAATTCAAAATTACTAATTTATACCATATAAAGTCGTCATATATACTTGGTATGAATTTTGTCCAAAAAAAAAAACTTACCAAAATTAACGTCTAGCATAAATTCAGATTGATCAATCAGTAAAAATTGGAGGGTTCGGATCGCATGTTGTAGGAGGGGATATATTTTTTTCTATAGATTAGGCATGAACTATCTTAGATTTCCAATTATAATTAATTTAATGATTGGTACGACTATTTTAATTTATTTACTTAAAAAGAAAAAAAACTTATTTTAATTTATTTAACTAAAAAAACTATCGTTTAATTAAAACCCAATAACAGCCATAGATTTTAATTAATAATATAGATATAGATGTGGTTCTCATTCTTATACTTATTAGTTATTATACATTGTTAACATGCAATAAATCAATTGTGCTAGCATGGTTAGATTCATGCATGTAGTGTTTATATTTCCGACAAATTTTTTTTTAATTAATTCCTTTGTTTAGATCTCGAAAAACGAATGCTATTATATATGCTGGACTGCATCACAAGAAAAAATTAAAAGATAAAAACATTGCTGAAATGCACTAAAATACTTAAATACACGTACTAATCAAGCCAATATTGTTTTCTGTAACTAGATAATTAACTAGAGAGATTAATCGAGCTTCGCTCGATATTTGACATAGTAATAAAAATTAAATATTTTATCATTTAATAAATGATTATTGTAATTAGGTTGTTATGTTTGTAATTAATTTAAAGTGTAATAACTGGTATGATAGAAATAATAAATTATATCTCCATATGTTGAAATATTTTATAATTAACTATGACAAATAAAAAACGTTGTTCCATCATTTTTCATAGAAGCAACTAAGAGAGAAGTTGAAATAAATTATGTGACAAAAATGACGTAGTACAATCAAAATGGATCTCAATAATGCAACATAAAAGAGAACACAGCTCTAAGCAACACATATGACAATACAATAAATAACACATAAAAAATTAACATACATCTGAAGAAATGGACCAGATTAAGTCAGAGTAGAAAAATCAAAGGTCTTGATGGAGTGTCGCACTAATACTAACTAAAATAGGGACCGACACCTATACATCTTTATTTGTATTATTGATATGTGTTATGCAAGTGATGTGGAACCAGATATCTCTGATAGCAATTTAAACATAAACCTATGACCGGCCAAAAGTCATTGATAATCAGCTACAGCAATTGATTACAGAGAGAAACATAATAAAAATACTCTTATATATGTGATGCTTTATATAATATGAAATGGAATTCGTATTGAATTGATTGTTGCATGAGTATTTATAGACTAATCTCAATGTTATTGCTAACAATCTCAAACTTTTCATCTTTCTACTAACCTCATACACTCTTATCTCTCAATTACAATGATAATCATCTCTAATATTGTACAACCCACTACCACAAAAACAGATTTTTGTAACGGATCCTCTGTAACGCTTAACTAGAAACACGTTACAGATTGTCGAAAAAATGACGGTGAAAAAAGGTGAGAGTAATCTGTAACGCTTCTTATAAACCAAGCGTTACAATGTTCCTTCCATAAAAAAAAAAAAAAAAAAAAAAAAAAAAAAAAAAAAAAAAAACTATGGACGATTCTGTAACGCTTGCTACATTACGAGCGTTACAAATCTGTGACGTTTGAAACCTAACAAGCGTTACATAATTAAAGATCTGTAACGTTTATTAAGTAACAAGCGTTACAAAATGAAATAATTTGTAACAATTATTAGTTAATAAGCGTTACAAAAGTCTCAGAAATTTTTGTTTAGGGTTAATTATCCTTTGCCTCTCTCTCCCCCCTCCCATCAATATTCTACAGCCGCACCCAACCACCAACCAGCCCAAAGTCAAAATTCCATTAACTCCATTTTCTATATTTATTTTTCACTCCAAAAGAATAGACAAAAAAATTAAAAAAATTCTAAAAAAAAATAAGAATTTGAAAGATAAGGAGAAGGAGAGAAGATTGAAGGTAAAAAAAATTAAATTTGAACAATATTTCATATTTTTATATTTTTCACTTAATTTATTTTGGTTCTTATTGAAAAATAGAAAATAATTATAAAAAAATCTGAAAAACTTATAATTGGAAAGAAAAGGAGATGGAGATTAGATATTATGTAAAAGAAGTTTAATTTGAGCTATATTTTATATTTTTTCAATTTTGTTCTTTTTTTCAAAATTTATTTTGATTTATAGTTAAATTAATGATTAGTTGATTTTTTTGCATAATTTTAGGTCTCATTCAAGAGGAGAATAATTCAATCGAAAGATGAGAATAATTTCATCGGATTGAAGGTATATTTTCATAAAACTTTCCTATTTATTTCATTTAATTACCAAATTATCCATGCATGTATTAATAATTTGCATTTGCATTTAATTATTTAATGGTATTGTCATATAGGACCAAAATACCGGAACAATACCGAATTTAGGTCGTTGTCCGTCCGAGATTAATCCATTAGGGATTAATCTCGGATAGTCTCTGTTTTGGGACTGCTCTTTGGATATTCTGTCTCATTTAGAATTTGTGAGTGGTACGCTAGATGTAATATATTGTTTGGAAAAAATTCTACGGCATTTCCCTTTATGTTCCCACGGATGCGTTCTCAAGAGCAATCGTGTGTTGGCGCATTCAAGGAACATAAGGGAAAATGCTGTCGAATTTTTCTCAAACAACAGATTGCATCTAGCGTATGCTCGCTAATGAGACAGAGTATCCAAAGAGTGGGTTAGGATGGTGACCAGTGCGAAAATCTAATATGACAAAATTGACTCATACCCTGACATTTTGCATACATTTTTCTTGTTTAGATGGATCGGACATGGATGTACTCAAATAACTGGTTTTCTGTCAAGTTTCTGAAATGGTTTGAAGAATTTATGGTTTGTGCTGAAGCGTATTTAAAAAGGATGGAAGATGACCAAATGTGTTGTCCTTGCCATTTATGTCAGAATTTGTTGAAATGGTCTAATTTAAAAGAAGTGAGAGTTCATTTGCTTAGAGATGGTTTTCTACCGGATTATACTCGGTGAAATTTCATGGAGAGACTTGGGGAGAATCATCTAATGCTGGGACTAGTAACGATATATTGGATTCACAACATAAGGAAGAAAATTTATTATTGGATGATGAAAATATATTTAATAATGAAAATGGTGTGTTTGATGATGAAAATGTATCTGATAATGAAAATGTAGATAATCCAGAGAATTGAATGCTGATTTAGATGAAATTGTGAACAATGTGGATGCAGATTTTGTTGATAATGCTGAAATTTTTGGTATGTTACATGAGTAAGATAAGATTAAGTTATATCCCGGTTGTGAATTGTCAAAACTTAATGTTGTTTTCAAACTATTTAATCTGAAAGCAAAAAATGGATGAACTGATGCCAGTTTCACATCTTTGCTTAAACTTTTGCACACAGGTTTTTTCCTAAAGATAACCAGTTGTTGGATTCCATTTATAAGTCCAAGAAGATACTGTGTGTTTTGAAACTAGATGTAGAGAGAATTCATGCATGTCAGAATGACTGCATATTATTTAGGGATGAGTACAAAGATTTGGATAAATGTCCAGAGTGTAAAGCATCACGGTTTGAATCAAGGGATGATTAGATTGATGACGGTAGTAAGGGACCAGCTGCGAAGGTGGTTTTTTATCTCCCAATAATTCTAAGATTTCAGCGGCTCTTTGCTAATGTGAAGGATGCCAAATTGTTGAGATGACACGCAGACTGTAGGAAAAGAGGCAATGAAATGTTCCGGCACCCAACAGACTGTCATGATTAGACGAATATAGACAGTGGTTTTGCCGATTTCGACAACGAACCTAGAAATTTGAGATTGGGATTATGCACAGACGGGATGAATCCTCACGACAACATGAGTAGCCGTAGTTCTATGTGGCTTGTCTTATTGTGTATTTATAACCTGCATCCCTAGTTGTGCGTGAAAAGGAGATACTTGATGATGCCCTTGTTGATTTCAGATCCTAAACAACTAGGGAATGACATAGATGTGTATTTGCGCCCTTTGATAGATGACCTTAAATAATTGTGGAATGAGGGAGTGAAAGTATTTGATGCAAACTCTAGAACTGATGAGTTCAAGCTTCGTGCCATGATATTTTGTACGATTATTGATTTCCCTGCATATGGTAATCTGTCGGGGTATAGGAATAAAGGAACCAAAGTGTGTCCTATTTGCCAGAAAAACACTCATTCTGTTTACTTGAAAAATTCGAGAAAAATGGTTGAACTTGGTTGATATTCTCGAATGTTTCAAAAGAGAATGCCTAAACTTATCAATGATCAAGATGTACTCATGGTATTATTTTCTTACTTTGGTTTTTTATTGGATGATCTAACTTAAGAAAGAATTTGGGTTCGGTAAAAGCATCATCTTGTGGGATCCGAAATTTCTACATGGAGGCACATGGACGAGGAGCTCAGGTTTTAATGTGGACTTAATAAAGAGGTCGTTCCTTGAGAATCCAAAGTGTCAATACTTTCTTTTGCCGTATAATCAGGAGTACGTAAGACCGATTATTATTAAACTTAATTGTTAGTTAGTTTCCTTTCAATCAAAACAATAATTGAACTGTATTACATGTATCATTAGACGATTATCGTCGTTGATATCAAGAACGAGAGGGTTTATTTCATAGATTCCTTGGTTCGCGACGATCCCGTATCAGAATTAATAATTAAGCCGTTTATAACTTCGTAAGATTCAATTTCTAACATTAATAAATAATAGTGATAATTTGAGATTGTGAAAATTGCTATATATATAATCTAATTTAATTAATTAAATTGTATGCATGGCATATAAATTTTACAATATGGAGAAGACTGGAAAGAGTATACGTAAAGCCAGATTGTTCAACTGGTACGAAATAGAGGTGCGAAACTTATGGAATAGTTGTTTAGAGATTAGAGTTTCTGAAATTATTACAAATTCTTATCTAACTACTTGTTTGAATTGTGATTTTAGGCTCCAAAATAAAATGACAATACAGAGTGTGGATATTTCACATTGTTGGCCATGAGACATGTATTGACCTATGTGAGATCAACCAGAGAACTACCCAAGGTATTGCTTTATTTCCAAATTTAGGATTTAGGGTTTAATAGCGTTTTTAGAATACGAACACCAATCGACTTAGGATTTAGGATTCAGTTTAGAACGTAATACCACAAACATAAGACTTAAGGTTTTGGATTTACAGATTTAGACTTTAAATAAGATTTGATTTGGTTTAATTAGGGTTTAAGGTTTGATAATTGACATATTGAAAATCGATCTGGTTGGAAAATAAAAAAGTTTAGGATTTTATGATATTAACTAATTAATATGATATTTTTGGTTTGTTTTTAAATGTAGCAAATTGATCCGATTGGAGTTCCATACACGAGCAACGAAATTTCAGAAGTCGTGGATGAACTCATGAATTTCATGTATGGTAAAAATATTTGGATAATTGATTAATTTGTTGAACTTGTAAATAAATTGATATTTGTTGAATTTGATTTGTTTTTCTCATTTGCAATATTTGTTTGTTATTTTAATGTGTATGTATAATGTATGTCTATATATGTATGTGATGTATATATGTGATGCATGTTTGTTATAATCTATTTTGGTACATTGACTTTTCAATATGCCAGTTGGTATGGCTAGAAACATGGGCTAGCCACAGAATACCAACTATATAAAAAAAATTTACACAACATTTGTAATGTTCATTTCATAATAAGCGTTACAGAATCCAACAATATGTAATGCTTATTATGAAATAAGCGTAACAAAACTTAGCAGAAATACGAAAAAATATAAAATATCAAATCTATAAAGCGTTACAGAACTTAGCAGCAATACGAAAAAAATATAAAATATCAAATATGTAACGCTTATTACATAATAAGTGTTACAGATTGTTGGATTCTATAATTCTTATTATGTAATGAGCGCTACAAATTTGACCAAATAAAATAATGTATTTGTCATCTGTAACGATTTGGAGCTAATAAGCGTTACAGATTCCTCCAATCTGTAACGTTTGTTATGTAATGAGCGTTACAGATTTGATAGTCTGTAACTCATTTTTTTAGGATCTGTAACGTTCTATAATTTTGCAACGGGATCTACAGTAACGGGCGCGTGAACTTTACAGTCTCTCATTTTTTAACGTTACGGAAATCAAATTTTGACGTAGTGACCTGAATTATATCATACTGTAGAAGTGCAAAATGAGACAAATGTAATTGGACTGGACAACTCCGTTAGTCCTTGTAATGGAGAAGAGAACATTGTACAAAGATAATTAACAGAAGATTAGTTAGTTAGTTAGAGGGGTCCATAGTCTGTTAAGTGTGTTCGCATAGTTAATAAATAGGAGAGAGAAAACATTTGTATTCTGTAATCTTGAAATCAAATAATAGAAAAATACAAGATTCAATTTCTTCTCTCTCTCTTTTCATTCATGGTATCAGAGACGTAAAAGCACTTATCCGTGCATCGATCCAAGAAGCAATTCAAGGTGCTTCAATGGCGAATTCAAGCACGAGTACAGAAAGTACTCTCTCGGCAATCAAAGCTTCGGCTCCGATTCAAATGGTGCATCAAATTCGCACTGTCCTTGACACTGAAAATTTCCTTGTGTGGAAATCGCAAGTGCTTCCTGTGCTGCGTGGCCATGGCCTAGGTAGCTACCTAGATGCTTCTAAACCATCTCCTCCTCCTCTAACAACATTGCCATCTGGCACAGAAATCACCAATCCAGACTATGAGATCTGGCAACAACAAGATCAACTTGTGCTGGCATGGCTATTCAGCTCCATTTCACCATCGATTCTGGCTCAAGTAATCAATTGCCAGACTTCAGCTGATCTCTGGCACAATCTGTCTCAAATGTACATCTCTCAATCGATGGCAAAGATCATGGATTTGAAGTTTCAATTGCAAACTGCCAAGAAAGAGGGGCTCAGCTGTACTCAGTTTGTACAACATGTCCAAGGATTAGCAGATCGACTGAGAAGCATTGGATCTGACGTGTCAGACCAAGACCTAGTCGTCTACACACTTCGAGGCTTGGGATCTGATTTTGAAACCTTTGTCACAGCCATTTCCATGCGACAGTCTCCTCCTTCCATGACTGAGCTCAGCAATCTGTTACTGGCACATGAAGCAAGAGTATTGCACAATCTGAGAGCATCCTCTACCCACACAGTCAATCTCACCACTGGCTCAGATTCATCCTCTTCCAATTCTCAGGCTAATGCCCTCTATGCAAATGGTCCCAAATCAAGAGGCAATGGTAATTCAGGTCAATACAACAACAATGCAAGAGGTGGTAGAGGTAATTTCAATCGTGGTAGAGGTTTCAATAGGGGTAGAGGAAGGGGTCGTCAGAATAATTACAGTCAGAACCAGTACAATGCTAGTCAGGATGAACCCCAAAATGCAAACAACTCACAGTCTTCCAAGTGTCAGATATGCACTAAGTGGGGTCATGAGGCACTAGAATGTTATCATAGGTTTGATATCAGGTATACTGCCACTGCCTCACCTCACCAAGCTCTGGTAGCTGAACCAGCCCCAAACAATTCCAACGCCTGGTACATTGACTCTGGAGCTACTACTCATGTCACAGCTGACATTAACAACCTCACCAATGCTCAGCCCTACCATGGCTCAGAGGCTGTACACATTGGAAATGGCACAGGTATGTGCATTGCTCACAAAGGTTCTTTAACTTTGCACACTGATCACAAGAACATACAGTTGAACAATGTTCTTCATGTTCCCAATATTACAAAAAATCTACTCAGTGTTTCTCAATTAATCCTTGATAACAATGTGATTGTTGAGTTCTCATCTGATTCTTGTCTTGTCAAGGATCCAACAAACAACAAGACTTTGCTGCATGGAACTTTGAGTAATGGCCTCTATCAACTGATAACTCCTCACAAACAGCATCAAGCGTTTCAAGTGAACTATTTGTCACCAGATTTATGGCATTGTAAATTGGCACATTGTTCTTTTTCAGTGCTAGATAAACTTAGGAAGGCAAACTTGATTAAAATCAAGCCCTCTGATATTCATTCTAATTCTGTGTGTAATAGCTGTAATAAGGCAAAAGCCCATAAATTGCCATTTTCTCAATCTATGACTACTGCAGCTAATCCATTAGATATTATTCACTCTGACTTGTGGGGTCCATCCCCAGTTGTTTCTGATAGGGGGCACAGATTTTATGTGCAGTTTATTGATGATTGTACTAAGATCAGTTGGTTTTACTCTTGTGCCAGCAAGTCTGACATACCTGCTATATTTGCAAAATTTAAACTGAGAGTTGAAAACTTGTTGTCTTCAAAAATCAAAGTGTTCCACTGTGATGGGGGCACTGAGTTTAAGCCCCTCATGAAGCAATACCCAGAGATCACTTTTCAACTATCCTGTCCTTACACACCACAACAGAATGGTGTGGCTGAACGCAAGCACAGACATACTGTTGAATTAGGCTTAGCCAATATGTTTCATGCTTCCATACCCATGAAATATTGGGATCTGGTGTTTGAAAGCACAGTTTTTGTGATAAATAGACTGCCCTCACCAGTTACAGATGGTGTTTCACCCTTTCAAAAGCTGTTCAAACAACCACCTGATTACAATTTTTTGCATGTCATTGGCTGCAATTGCTATCCACTGCTGAGACCCTATAATCATCACAAACTTGAGCCCAGATCAGATTCATGTGTATTCTTGGGGTACTCTACAATGCATAAAGGGTACTACTGCCTTCACATTCCCTCCAATAGAATGTATGTCTCAAGACATGTAAAATTTGATGAGAACTCATACCCTTTTCAACAAAGTCAACTGAAACCTACTGAGTCAACTGACAGTCAGGCAGTGTCAACAACATTGTTGCTGTTACCATCTTTTGTAACAACTCCAGCTGGCACCACTAACTTTGATATACCAAGTGCGTCAGCTCATGATATCAATCAAGGAATTGACACAACAAATTGTTTACCTATTCCCCAGCAAACAATTGAGCCAGTAACTGATGCACCTGATACACAACCACCCATCAGTTCCACAGCTACTACTCCATTACCTATCTCCCACTCCATGGTCACCAGATCACAAACAAAAAAATTAAAACCTAAAACCTTCCCAAATCATCAAGCCTATGCATCAATTGAAGAAATAAACAGCTATCCATCTGAGCCAACCTGTTACACTCAAGCTGTTAAGAATAGTCAGTGGAGAAATGCTATGTCAGCTGAACTGTCAGCTTTGGCACAAAACAACACATGGGACTTGGTCCCTCCTCCACCTAATGCCCACATTATTGGAGCAAAATGGTTGTTTAAGGTCAAATACAAGGCTGATGGTACTATTGAGAGGCATAAAGCCAGATTAGTGGCAAAAGGGTATGCACAAGAAGAAGGTATAGACTATTATGAAACATTTAGCCCTGTCATCAAACCCACAACTATCAGAGTTGTTCTCACAATTGCACTCTCTCAACAGTGGAAATTTCACCAATTAGATGTCAACAATGCATTTCTGCATGGTGACCTTGAAGAAGTTGTGTATATGGAACAGCCACCTGGCTTCTCTGACCCAAATTTCCCACATCATGTATGTAAACTCAAGAAGGCACTTTATGGCCTTAAACAGGCACCAAGGGCCTGGTTCTTCAAATTGAAAACATTTCTGCTATCTCAGAACTTCTTCTCTTCACATGCTGACAATTCCTTGTTCATTTATCACTCAACTCATACAATCATCTATGTTCTAGTCTATGTAGATGATATACTGATCACAGGAAATAACTCTCAAGCCATACATAAATTGATGGAGACCATGGATAGACAGTTTTCAATCAAACATTTGGGGCAGCTTAATTACTTTCTGGGCATAGAGGTCACACAACAGAAATCAGGTCTTCACCTGTCCCAGACTAGATACATCAACAGCATTCTTCATAGGGCTCAAATGCAGAATGCAAATGTGTGTCAGACACCCATAGCAACTGGTCAGCAGCTATCCAGATTTGCTGGTACAAAGTTGTCAGACCCGAGACAGTATAGATCCATTGTTGGGGCATTACAATACGCTACAATTACAAGGCCTGACATTACTTTTGCAGTAAATAAGGCTTCACAATTCATGGCTGAACCAACAGATCAGCACTGGCAATTGGTGAAAAGGATTCTCAGGTATCTACAAGGGACCCTACTACATGGCTTACTATTTAAATCTGCACCCAAGTTGACACTTCATGGGTATAGTGATGCTGATTGGGCTGGATGCCCTGATGATCGTCGATCAACAACTGGTTTTGCAGTTTATTTGGGTCCAAATCTAGTCTCTTGGTCCTCAAAAAAATAAGCCACTGTCTCACGTTCTTCAACTGAAGCTGAGTATAGAAGTTTGGCAATGACAGCTTCTGAAATGTCATGGTTGCAATCACTACTATCTGAGCTAAACTACCCCTTAAAAACACAGCCAACTCTCTGGTGTGATAACTTAGGAGCTACCTTTTTAGCTTCTAATCCAGTTTTTCACGCTCGTACTAAACATATCGAGCTTGATTTTCATTTTGTGAGGGAAAAAGTGCAAGATAAAAAGCTGTCAGTGCAATTTATTTGCTCAGATGATCAAATAGGGGATGTGTTCACAAAAGGCCTTGCTAAGGCTCGTTTTCATATGCTACGAGACAAGCTTCATGTTTCTGAGAAACAGTATCGCTTGAGGGGGGCTGTAGAAGTGCAAAATGAGACAAATGTAATTGGACTGGACAACTCCGTTAGTCCTTGTAATGGAGAAGAGAACATTGTACAAAGATAATTAACAGAAGATTAGTTAGTTAGTTAGAGGGGTCCATAGTATGTTAAGTGTGTTCGCATAGTTAATAAATAGGAGAGAGAAAACATTTGTATTCTGTAATCTTGAAATCAAATAATAGAAAAATACAAGATTCAATTTCTTCTCTCTCTCTTTTCATTCACATACCTAACCATAATCTAATAAAATCATACTCTAACATTAAGTTATATAATGTAATGTAGAAAAGGTCAAACCAGAAATGAAATTGGTGTATAATTACCTAAATATTTTGGAGCTAATTTCTTGTAATTAAACGATCCTCCCTCTCTGTTAGAATTAATAATTATATTTCTGGCTAGCTACCTTTCCTATTAATATTAGAAAAATTATGCTTAATTGAAAATATTCTCAATATCCTTGATTCATTTCTCTCAAAAGAAGTACGTAGATCTTGCTCCTGATCGACCAAAGTCAACTTGCTTAATTCTGATACTAATCATATCAAGTTTCTCTTGGATGATTTTATGGACATAAGATCTATTCAACAAATTAGTCATTTATATACCTTAAAATACGATTTTATTTGAAAGTTTATAAGGTAAGATTTTGCAGCGATTCTTTGAGAGAGAGAGAGAGTGTATGTTTGTGAGAGAGAGAGAGAGAGAGAGAGAGAGGGAGAGAGAGAAGAGTTTTTAACTCCGAGGGAGATTACTGATTAAAATATATACGAGTGGAAGCACAAATTTTAGGCAAAGCTAAATATCATTAACTATATATGATATGCAAATTCAAACATATAGAATAACTAAAGATCCAGAGAAAGTTTATTCCATAGCAATATAATAAAAATTTTACAATCTAAAATATAATGCTTGAACCTTGTAAAAAGGGGCAAGCGATTGTAGCTGCTTGAAGTGAATATGGGGGAACTCCATACATCATCCTTTGTAGCTCTTCCTTACACTACCATGGCTTTTTCATTCTCTTCTGATAAGCCCTTCTCCATTTATTGCTTCTAATTTTGTATATATGCTATAGAATATTGTTATTATTTTCGAAGTGGCATCTGCATACTGCAGGTTGATCAATGGATGAATTTGGCACAGAGGCTTTATGCTATGAAGCGCACGTTCAGTGAACACGGATCTAACTAGTCCCACTCACCCTTTCTTGTCGTTGTCGGATATACAAATATTTTCCAATATATCTAGTGGGACATAAAGCTAAGGACCTAAGGTATACTGTACCGTATGTAGCTTTCCAATAATTTTTGTCTCGACGAATTACATGTGTTCTTTCTAAAGAAGGAATATGGTTAGATGTGTTTGTATCATAACAAACAATTGCGCGATTAGCATTAACAGACCCGGCCACAACACATATGGTCAGGCTGGCACATGATATTTCCAAATGACCGTGTTTTCACTGCGCCACTTTTTGTTTCTAGAAACGGTTATCTATATATTTTTAGCAACGATTTGGTAGCGGTAATAAAAATAGGTGGTGCTAAAAAATTATAAAAAATCGTTTCTAAAAATAGCGTTGCTAAAAATAATCCAGATTCTGTCAAAAAAAGCGGAAGATTTTTACAATCGGTTTTTAAGAAAAATCCATTGTAAAAATATATTATTAGCAACGGTTTTTTAACAAAAAAAATCGTTTCTAAAAATATGCAGAAAATACACTAATTAAAGAAACTCTTTAGAAACGATTTTTAATAAAAAATCATTTCTAAAAATGTATTTTTAGAAATGATTTTTTCTTAAAAAATCGTTTCTAAAAATAAGCCAAAAAAAAAAATATTTCGGGCTACCCCCATTTTTGCTAGCCATAAACATTTGTATCAATTAGTATATCACAGCAAACACAATTAATATATCAAAACAAACAATTCCAATATCAAAACAAATACTTATCAATAATAAAGATTTCAAATATCACATAATATGCGGCCTCTAAAATGACGTAGTTAGGGAACATCATTTGTACTAATATTCAAAAAAGACACAAATATAATTTGGAAATACATTGGTTGGTTAAATTGACTTGAGTCGAAAACAAAAATAAGATGCAAATAGATATGAATAAGATTTGAAAATATATTTCAGATAGGAGCAAGATCTACATCTAGCATCAAAGTACCAATATAAATTAACCCAAAGGGGTTGAGAGAGTTACCTTTGTGAGGCGGCTGGAGCAGCGAGAGGAGGGGAGAGGGGGGTTCGGCACTGCAGAGGAGAGATGGGTGTTTCGGCCGAAGCAGTGAAGTGGAGAGGAGTTTCAGCAGTGGAGAGGCGGAGGGGGGGTTTCGGGGTTAGAAATTTTTTCATAAGTTAGAAATTTTTCGGAGGTAGACTGAAAGAGAGAGAGGAGATCGACTTTGTTTAAAAATTTAGTTTGATATTTAGAAACGGTTTTTTATAAAAAACCATTTCTAATAAGTCGCAAAAAAAAATTAAATGCGGTTCATTTTTAGAAATGGTTTTCTTAAAAAACCGTTTCTAATAATCAACCATTTTTAGAAATGGTTTTTTAGGAAAACCGTTTCTAATAAGTTGCAAAAAAAATGAAAATGTGGTTTATTTTTAGAAACCGTTTCTAATAAGTTGCAAAAAAAATGAAAAATGTGATTATTAGAAACGTTTTTTTTATCCAAACCGTTTCTAAAAATGAACTGCATTTTTCTTTTTTTTTTGCAAAAAGTTTCGAAACGTGATATCATTATTATTTATAGGTATTTGGACCATACTTGGCACTTAAAAGATACTCAAACCATTTTAAAATGCTTGACAATTTATCATGTTTTTCCATGATTTGGCTATGCCGTCGTGTCTTCTCCTATTTTGCAGGGTTTTAGGTGATATTTGAGCTTTTAGATGGATTCTCAGCACTTCAGCACGCTAGACGACTCATTCCTAGAATGGAGCATGGCTAGATGGCTCATTCCTAGCACATGGCACCACTGTCCAGCCTCCACTCGGACTGATCGACCCTACCATTCGACCCGAGTGGATCTCTACTTGGACACAGCACAGTTCATGGCCACAACCACCACTTTCTTCTGAGCGCTCGGTCCGAATGGACTTTTGCTCGACCCGAGTGCTCCACTTACTCGACCCAAACAGCATTAAAGTTGGCAAGTATCTCCTGGTTAGCGCTCAGACCGAGTGAACCCTTGCTCGGGTCGAGCAGTACGCCTACTTAGCATGTTTTGGCAACTTTTTAAGAATGGAATGTGATCTTTTGGCAAGATTTGGCCGACCTGGTGCCCTAACTTGCTCCCCAAGTGCCTGAGATGAGTATATAAGGCAGCTCCTTCAACAAAAAAGGGGCTGGTTCCTTTGGAGGCGTTTTTGACTCTTGTTTTCACCACCAAACCCTAGTTCTTACCCTTGTTTTGATGCGACAGCGGCAGCACAAGTTGAAGTTCATGCATAGCAACCTTCCACTGCTTAAAGGATAGATTGTCGGAGTTTAGAAGGAGTATTTGTTTATTTCTTCTCATACTTTTATGATTTCTCTTATGGCTTGTATCTTATTATTTCTGCACTTTATTATTGTTGTTTGTGATACTATGTTAGGCCAGTTTTTATGCAGTCTTAGGAGTAGGAAAGTAACTGATGTTTGGATGTTATGACTTGATATATTTTGTTATGATATAACTTGTTATTGATCTGTTTTGTATTATTGATTATTACTTGATTGAATTGCTTGGCTTGATTTGATTATGCTTCTAGATATGGCCACATCTAGTTAAGTCTAAAGTTAAATAGGTTAAGTTAGTTTGATTGAGAACTTGGAGTAAATCTGTGATCCGAAAGGGGAGATTAGTTAGCATCAAAAGTGCAACGTTTAGATAGGTTCAAAAGATCATCTAAATATTCCTAAGAACACAAACATATTAGTTAGGTTAATTAATTTCTATACCAAAAGTTGCGAGTTAGTTAATCCTATTAGGGTGAGTTGAGTTTGACCAGACCCTTGCCCAACAAGCGAAAGCTGAGGATTAGAAGTTTAGGATCAACCTACGAACCCTAGATCGAGTTATAAAGCAACAAAGTATACAAGTTAGAACACCTATACTCACTGCTCGGACCGAGTGAAGTCCTTGCTCGGGTCGAGCAGGAGGTATTTGCTTGATTTTATTGTTAAGTTATGAAAATAATTTGATCGATAATTCCGAGTCCAAACTAAAGTGAAATCCGAGTCCTAGGACGCTCTTTTATCCTGTTATTAAACCCCAAAAATTTATTATTACTTGTTAGACAAATTCTTATAGCGAAAAGAACCAAAAATATCCCTTAGATTAGTTTATTATTTGCAATTGATTTTATTTTGTTGTTTAATTATTGTTACTTAATCCAAAATTCCACTAAAATTCATCTGTCTAGATTTTGAGAACAAATAAGTCCGGTATTCATAATACGTCCCTTGGGTTCGACCCTAAAACTTTACCGATAACGACTAGTGAGGTTAAGTCTTAGGTACAAATTTATTTGATATCTAGGTTTTACGCCTTCATCAAAATGATTTTTATAAAAAAACCGTTTCTAAAAATAACCTCTCATAATTTTCAAAATGCCACTGGCTATTTTTAGAAACAAAATTTTTTAAAAATCGTTTCTAATGGAGTGTTTCTAAAAATTTTTTTTGTTGTAGTGTTTCTTTTTCTTATGGAGATTTGTTATGGAGAACGATTTCAACAGTTTGGGTCAGCTCTTATAATCTCAAAAATTAAAATTTCATCATATTGGACGAATATACGCATCCAACATGTTATAGATTATTATAGTACTCTAGCCACTCCCAAGAAAACAAAAAGAAGAAGAAAAGGTGCAATTACTTATGCAATTGATATTTTGTATAAATTTAAAAATATAGTATTTTCCAATAGAAGATAACAAAAATAAGAAAAATAATTAACGGCTCAAGATTACGAAAGTAAACAAAACTGAAGATTACCCTAATTAGGATAAATAGTTAAATAATAAATAAACATAAAATTCATGAAGCCGTCAACAATCCATCCTTACGTTCCAAACAACACTACAACAGATTCGATTTTTGGAAACGCCTTATTAGAATCGGTTTTATAAAAATTCGGTTCTAATAATAGCCAGTGGCAATTTCGAAATTTCTGTGGTTATTTTTAGAACCGGTTTATTATAAAAACCGGTTCTAATTTTTTGACTAAAAAAAAAAATCTGTTTATTTTTAGAACCGGTTTTTATAAAAACCGGTTCTAAAAATACATTTATTTGAACCGTTTTTTTTATAATAACCGGTTCTAAAGAAACAAATTTAAAAAGCAAAACCGGATATTTTTAGAACCAGTTTTTTATTTAAAATCCGGTTCTAATAATATTTTTTTTAATTTTTCTATTTTTATTTCTATTTTTTAGAAAAAAACATAATATAATTTCAACAAAAACCGAATATAATTTAATTTCCAATATTAAAACAGAATATAATTTAAATAACGACTGTAATTTAAATAAAACAGAATATAATTTTAATATTAAATAAAAAACATAATATAAATTTAAATAATAAAACAGAATATAATTTTTTAATTTAATTTATCTTTAGAACCGGTTTTTTATTTAAAATCCGGTTCTAATAATATTTTTTTTTTATTTTTCTATTTTTATTTCTGATTTTTAGAAAAAACATAATATAATTTCAACAAAAATCAAATATAATTTAATTTCTAATATTAAAACAGAATATAATTTAAATAACGAATATAATTTAAATAAAACAGAATATATAATTTAAATAATATAATTTTAATATTAAATAAAAAAACAGAATATAAATTTAAATAATAAAACAGAATATAATTTTTTTAATTTAATTTATCTTTAGAACCGGTTTTTTATTTAAAATCCGGTTCTAATAATATTTTTTTAAAATTTTTCTATTTTTATTTCTGTTTTTTAGAAAAAAACATAATATAATTTCAACAAAAACCGAATATAATTTAATTTATAATATTAAAACAGAATATAATTTAAATAACGAATGTAATTTAAATAAAACAGAATATAATTTTAATATTAAATAAAAAACATAATATAAATTTAAATAATAAAACAGAATATAATTTTTTAATTTAATTTATCTTTAGAACCGGTTTTTTATTTAAAATCCGGTTGTAATAATATTTTTTTAATTTTTCTATTTTTATTTCTGTTTTTTAGAAAAAACATAATATAATTTAATTTCTAATATTAAAACAGAATATAGTTTAAATAACGAATATAATTTAAATAAAACAGAATTTAATTTAAATAATATAATTTTAATATTAAATAAAAAAACAGAATGTAAATTTAAATAATAAAACAGAATATAATTTTTTAATTTAATTTATCTTTAGAACCGGTTTTTTATTTAAAATCTGGTTCTAATAATATTTTTTTTAATTTTTCTATTTTTATTTCTGTTTTTTAGAAAAAACATAATATAATTTCAACAAAAACCGAATATAATTTAATTTCTAATATTAAAACAGAATATAATTTAAATAACGAATATAATTTAAATAAAACAGAATATAATTTAAATAATATAATTTTAATATTAAATAAAAACAGAATATAATTAAATATAACAGAAATAAAAAAAAAGTAAAAATCGTATTTTTTTAAATTCTTCTATTTTTATTTCTGTTTTTTGAAAAAAACATAATATAATTTAAATAAAAACCGAATATAATTTAATTTCTAATATTAAAACAGAATATATTTCAAATAACGAATATAATTTAAATAAAACAGAATATAATTTAAATAATATAATTTTAATATTAAATAAAAAAACAGAATATAATTTTTTAATTTAATTTATCTTTTGAACCGGTTTTTTATTAAAAATCCGGTTCTAATAATTTTTTATTAAAAAAAAACAGAATATATTTCAGGGTCTTAGTCCTGACAAAGCACTTATCTCTGCATGTGTAAAGTGAGCAGAAATGGAGAAAGCGGTTCAGCTGCTTTCAGATATGAAGGTATCTTGCAAAAAAGTGTTCCAAAGGCCAGTTTAATTTACATCTCTAGTTACATGTGCTCTCTTATTTGGAATTTGGATATCTGTTGTGTTTTGCTAGTAATTTGTTTCCTATTTTTTTCTAATTTTATTTTTTTGGGGCGTGGTGCATCATACATTTCAAATATTACAAGTTTTTTTTTTCTCTCTCTTTCCTATTACCTTAAAAACATTTAGCACTTTTGGTTTTGGATTTGTTGTGTTTTGCTCTCAACTTTGTTGGTTCTTTCAAACACGACAAAGTTCCAACCTTCTGCTTTTGCATTACATTCTTTTGTTCAATTCAATGAGTAATTATACATGTTTGAGTTGTTATTATCAATTTGATAATATAATTAAATGATTGTTCTTAATATACTTGTCAGAGCATATTTGATCACCTCTTTGAATCCGTTTACAACTGACTAAGATTCCAAATTAAATTGGCTTTTGTTGTATCTATTCTTCTTTATTATTGAATTGAAATGTTTTGCCAACTAACAAAGTAGTTTTTTCTTGATTATATATGTAACAGGAAGAAGCAATAAGATATAATATCAACTACCTCTTACCAGATGCTGTTACTTATACAACATTACTTCAGGTACATGTTTAATGAATATTTTTACTTAATCCCTGATTTAGGCCCTATTAAATAGCATTGTGGGAAAAAAAAGAACCAGAAAATTGATTCTATTTTGCGCCTTTTCAGATCAAGGTCAAAACTAGTATGATTCTATTTTGTAAAATTAAGGAGCCATGTGCCATTTTTGAGGGAAGAAATCTGTGGCCCAGCTAACGAAAGCCGTGGCTGAGCGAAAAAAAAAAAGCCATGCCCGATGGATGAAAGCTTTGGCCGAGGAACGAAAGGTGTAACGAAGTGTATGTATGCAGAAACAAAAGGGTATGGCTTTGCAAGATGTGTCAGATGGGTCTGAAGATAAAAGTGGTGCTTAAGTTGAAGATCAGTAGATTCTTCTTTTCCTTCTTAATTTTTCGGTATTTTCATTGATGGTAATTATTATCAAACAGAGCAAAAAGAAAAGAAAAAAGTTGGAGAATTTGTACTGATTGTCATTTTTTGGCGGTAATAATTAATAATTATATTTTGGATTAACCTTCAATTTGTACGTGAATTTATCTGAATTAATGTGATTTTTTATGAATTTCTGTGATTTTCTGTATATATTTATTTAATATTTTGGATTTTAAAATCTGCATTTAATTTAAAATTCGAATAAAAAAAGAATTAAAAATAATAAAATTAAGTTCATTTTTAGAACCGGTTTTTTGATAAAAATCCGGTTCTAAAAATATAATTAAAATCTGCATTTAATTTAAAATTCGAAAAAAAAATGAATTAAAAAAATAATAAAATTAAGTTCATTTTTAGAACCGGTTTTTTATCAAAAATCCGGTTCTAAAAATATAATAAAAATCTGCATTTAATTTAAAATTCGAAAAAAAAATGAATTAAAAAATAATAAAATTAAGTTCATTTTTAGAAGCGGTTTTTTATAAAAAACCGGTTCTAAAAATGAATTATTAAAACCGGATTTTTACTAAAAACCGGTTCTAATAATGTTCTGAAATTCATTTCCAAGAATAGCTTATTTTTAGCACCGCCATTTTTAGAACCGGTTTTTTATATATCTTTAGAACCACGTATTTTTAAAACCGGTGCAAAACCGGTTCTAATAATCTTTAAAAACCGGTTTTAATAATCGAATCTGTTGTAGTGCAATATTTATATGGACCATGGTCATATGTTTATTTATGTATAATGCAGCCTAAATCTCCAGAATTTGAATGGGTTGGATCTTGAAATTTAATTGTATTTCTCTCAACGGAGAGGAACGTGAGGCATGATCGACGATCCAAATTAAGTTATTTAATACTGATCTCGGTCTTTTAGAAGAATATATATATTCCAATTACTTGCGAAATTAAATTGTGATTTTTGAAGTTAAATTATGTAAAAAAATCAAAATGATTTAAATAAATATGTTGAATTAATCAATTAAATTAATTTTTCCCGAAAATATGCAGGATATATATATAACCTCCCCGCCAGTTTCTTAAGAAAGTGACACAATAACAACTAGGTATTACATCTTGTCTCAGCATAAACTGCCAATCCGAAAATTCAATTATTAATTTATTTAACTGAATCAATTAATATTTAATTTTTTTTAGAATGTCTAAATTACGGTGTGATCGAATCGTCACCATTATTGTCACACCCGACAAAGGCAACTTGGCGTAGGACCCAACCCTGTGAACGCAAAAAAATAAACAAAGATATCCAATACCAAAATTGATGTGTTAGGCAAAATGTTATAGTCAAACAGGGATCGCGCGTTCATAGCTGAAGCTATTCATGCCGACAAAGACAAAATGAAGCACCCAGTCCCAGATCCATTATCATTACCACTACCATCCAACAAAAGTGAATGTACAAACGAAAGGACAAATTCGAGGGAGCTAGGAAAATTTTCAATGGAATAATTACAAATACAAATATGACATCAAAAATGAAATTTTAATTATGAGGTTCAATAATAGAATTACATTCACATTTTGATGGGTTTCAAATGCATAATTTTTCTTGAAAATAAATAAATGATCAATTTATTACCAAAATACAGACAAATTATTGAATTAAAAAGGATAAGAGTGTATCATTTGATGCAACATTATGACCCTTCAATAACGAGGATACCATATGCAACCCACACAATAATATCTTGCTCGTACTATGGGTTTTAAGTATAGTCATTAGATATATATCCAGATGGACTCGACCAAACATAATTGCGCTGATGCGCAACAAATTGAAATTAAAAAAAAATAAAAGCATCAATTAAAATAGAACAATGCTGGAGTTAAATATATGGGACGGACGAGACGTCCAATACTATAGTCCTCAATTTTTCAAATTTCAAATGATCGATTCAAACTTTTCAATTGGTTCTCTATATTTAAAACATATAAGAAATCAAATTTTATATTTTTTTTTTAAATTTGTTACTATTTTTTTTTTGGTATTTTTCAAAATAGTCGTTATTGGAGAGGGTCCATAATGTTTGTATCATGTATTTTCTAAAAATACCAAATAATAGTTTAAAAAATTTAGAAAAAAAAAATGCAAATTTTGGTTTCTTACGAGTTCTCAATACATAGAAAATTAAACGGTTCGGATCGGTCGTTCAAAATTTGAAACATAAGTACTATCGTACTAGACATACCTATCCATCCCATATATTAAACTTTAACATTTCTCATTATTTTAATAAGTATATACTATCCATTACAATAAGTTATATAGCAAATGATTTAAAAAAGAACGACTATAAAGGCATCCATTAAATTGAGCCATTCTAAACATCAAATGCACAACACACAAGAAAATGTTGTTTAACTTCTAGTATCCATAGGTCATCACTAATCTCACTACCATGGCTATACTTCTAACTCAACTATCGATTTTATTATACTTCCATCGAACTCCCTATTCACAACTTCATTTCCCAGGTCTGGCGCGCAACCGCCTTATATTGTAATATCTCAAGCTCCAAATCGAGGTGCCTGCTATATAAATTACTAGGACTAGCTGATTATAGAGGCCACTCATTAAAGTTAATAACCAACATTTTCATATATATAACTTGATCAATGCATTTATGAACCCAGTAAAATATTGTCATGGCATGAGAAATTACCACGATCAAGCAAACAGTTAACAATATAAAAGAGAAGAAATATCACATAAAATTTCTGGCATCTGAGTAAATTAGACATCAGTAATTGTAAAGAGTACTTAATGTCTAATATTTTGCCTAAAATCCAGTCTAAGCCACGTGTCACAGTTGTGTACATTTGTAGAATGTGCATAAACTTTACATTTCAAACAAACAAATTATTAAAATGAAGTCTGCACATCAAAAAGGCTCAGTGCCGCTAGAACTGACCACAAGCAATATGCATTGTTACATGTACATGCATTTCATACATGAAATAAAACTAAAAAATGTGTTTTAAACCAGGTAACTGGTAACCAGCTTAAGTGTTATGAACTGGTACCAATAATAGCTTTGTGCTTCTTCAGTTTTTCAATGTTTCTCATGCATTATTAGAGTGCTGTTTACCTATACTTAATTGTTCTTTGCTTATACATCAAACATTTATAACATCATAAACCAACAAATCATATTTCAAAATTCACACTTCGGAAGTTCTTATATATATATTATCATTATGAAAGACATGGTATGCATTATCCAATGTTTCAGTCAAAAACTTGAATTGTCAATTGATCAAAAACTCACCAACAGCAGCAACGCACTCTTATGGATTTGGTCTAGCATCATATTGCAATATGCATATGTGTATGTATATACACATAAATCTAGCCTGGTAATGATTCCTCAATAAAATCCCATGTGCTTAATTATAAACCATTAAGAAAACTGTAAAGACACATTGTAATTTGTAAGTATCACAAATAATTTTCATGCCAGTTTTTAGTTCAGAGCAATAACCTAACCCAATTCGATTAACCCTTTTCATCAAACAAAAACTAACCTTATGCTCTACAAGTTCTATCTATTGGTAAAACACATGCATTTGATACTGATGTATACCAGTTTAACTAATTCCAACAACAAATTCATCGCATAAACTTCTACCATGCTTAAAAACTTTTCACACAATCAGTTAAAAATATATAAGATAAATAAGGATTGCAAAAAAAAAATAAAAATACATTAGAATAATTTAGGAAATGGAGAGGATGTTTTTTGTATCTTTATTTCTAGTTTTTTTGTAAGTTACTATTGTGCGACTAAAGTACATTAAAATAACAGTATAAAATGGAGTTACAGTGAAATTGGTGGCCTATAAATGAGAATGTATCGAGCAAAAAGAGAACAAAAAAAAAAATTCATCATTCTCCTTCTGAATAAAATCAACACAAGCTTTTTGCTTAAATTCATTTGTAAACCTCAAGTATGCTCAGGCAAGAATTTAATTTGGAACCCTAATCTGGTTTCCACTTCTTTCCTTAGAAATTTTTATGCACCAAACAAGCCAAACACTCAACTTGTATAAGTTTGCACCATTATATATCAGGTATATGTATATAGTTAAAACTTTTCAGAACTTAAATGCAAAAAAGGTACAATTAATTTGTTGATACGAAATCAGCACGGCCATAGAAAAGCACCCCCATTATATATTATGCCTATGTCAACAGTAACAAATCGAATCCATATTCAAAGGATACTGCTGATTTCACTTAATATTGTTATGGTAAGCTAGTTATAGTGTCGGTATATTGACACGTTTTGGCTGATGCAATGGTATGCAAACATAGAAAGCTTTTTTTGTTAAGTTTTTATTGTTTTCATGTCTAAGGGATTTAAAAAAATTTATTATAGTATAGTATCGTTGTTATTTCTATAATATGGCAATTCAAAAATAAAAAACCAATTGTTATTTTAGGCAATATTGTATTAGGAAAATTTTTCTACTATGTAATAGAGGTAATAGTAGTATAAAGTAATGAAAGAAATCGAAAAATGGTGCAACAGTTTTTAAGCGCCACAAGAAAGGTCTCTCTTCTTTGTTTATTGTGTTTGTGTTTCTTGTTTCTTGATTCTGGTTAAGATTTTTTCAACAATTGGTATCAGAGCACAGTGTTATGGGAAGCGACGATGAGACAAAGAAGACTCTACCACCGAAAGTAATGGTGAGAAGCAGGGGCGGATCTACATAGTGGAGTGCCTTGGCAAGTGCCTGGGCTGAAATAAAATAATTTTCAGGCTAGTATATGAAGTTTTTTGGCTGTGCCCGGGCTAAAATAAAATTTGTGCCTAGGGTGTTACAATACTTAGTGCGACTATGTGTCTGTGCCTGATACACATTTTCTTCCCTCTACTCTTGGTTCGGACTGCAAATAGATCCATAATCCATTAATTCTTTGCCTCTACATCTGAAAGGCTTCAATTGGCAGAAATTCATTATTATTAGATTTTTCTATTCTGTCGCTGATTCGTGCCCACCACATCTCTCCGTGACTCCATAGAAAATCGCCTCCTGTGCTCTTTATCTCTGACAATCGCTGATTCTTGTCACTGATCCACCCTTTACTGCTGCACGTGCCCGTCGCTACCCTCTTCAGAAGTTCACCAGATACAAAGTGCGCCTCTTTCTCTTTTAATCCATTTTTATTATGAAAAAAATTCAACATGGAGTATAGAAATATTTTTAATCCTTGCAAATTGTTCGTGTACCATAATACCATTGTACTGCTCCTTTCAAACTATAAATTAAATATTACTCCTCTATCCTTATTTTTTAAAGCATGCGCCTCTTTCTGTTAGTTCTTTTTTTTATTCAATTTCAATCTGTCATTTATTATAGGCTAAATACTCCTTGTTAGTGTTATTATTGTTTAATTGAAGGTTATTAAAGTTTAGTTGAAGGTTATTCCATCAAGTAATTTAGCTTAAATTTATTATTTTAGATACGAAGAGGTATTTCCAGAAAGCAACTTCATCGTCGATTGGAACCCAAGAGCAAGAACCAAATCGGAGGCGAACACGTTTGGATCCTAACTCAAACTTTGAAGTTCCTCCCGATCCGAGCCTTCGGCCACCAATTAGCTACTATGATCCAAATGATCATGACTTTGTGAGAAGACAATATCTACAAGCCGGTCCAAGACAACCCATCTTACAAGATTTTCCACAAACACTCTTCGGTGACAAACAAAGGAGATTCAATAAGGAATGGTACACTCAATATCCTTATTGGTTGGAGTATAGCATAGAAAAAGATGCCACATATTGTTTATGTTGTTACCTTTTCAAGTCGGAAAATCGAGGGAGCGGTGGAGATGCTTTTACAAGCACAGGATTTAGAAATTGGAAGAGTAAAAAAAGCCTTGATGAGCATGTTGGTGGAGTGAAGAGTGCTCACAATCTTGCTGTAAGAAAATGCCAAGACCTCATGAAGCAAAAACAACACATCCAAATTATTTTAGAAGGGCAAAGCAAGCATTCTCAAAATGCATACCGGCTCAGATTGACTGCTACGGTTGATTGTATTCGGTATCTCTTGAAGCAAGGTATGACTTTCCGTGGACATGATGAATCAGATGATTCAGAAAATCGGGGTAATTTTATGGAGTTGCTTAGCTTTTTAGCCGAGCATAATGCACTAATTGATGGTGTTGTCTTGCAAAATGCTCCTGGAAATTGTAAATTAATAGCACCCCCAATCCAAAAGGATATTATTAAAGCAGCTGCAATAGAGACTGCCAATAAAATCATGGAAGAACTAGGAGATGGATTATTCTCTGTATTGGTCGATGAGTCTCGTGGTATTTCTTGCAAGCAACAAATGGCCGTTCTCTTGAGATATGTTAGCGAGAAAGGAAGCATTGTTGAGAGGTTCCTAGCAGTCATGCATGTCAAGGAGACAACATCAATCTCACTTAAGGAATCACTTGAGGAACTCTTTTGTAAGCACAAGTTGAGTTTTTCTCGTCTTCGCGGGCAAGGTTATGATGGGGCTAGTAATATGCGAGGCGAGTTTAATGGGTTGAAGGCTTTGATTTTGAATGAAAATAGCACGGCATATTATGTCATTGCTTTGCACATCAACTTCAACTAGCTTTAGTGGCGGTTGCAAAAAAAGCATAAGCGCATAGCTACTCTTTTCGAAGACATTTCTAGTGCTCAAAATACTGTTGGGGCTTCATGTAAAAGGCGTGACCAGTTACGTGACAACCGTGCTGCTGAGGTACAAAAGGCTCTTGGAAATGATGATCTATTGACTGGGACAGGTTTAAATCAAGAGCTTGGTCTTGCACGATCAGGTGACACAAGGTGGAGTTCACATTACAAGTCTCTAACTAACATAATCATTCTCTTTGGATCTGTTATGGATGTACTTGATGATATCATGGAGAATGCGGATGACGACTGCCAAGTAAGTAAAGCTTCAAAATTGCTAGATTCTCTTTCCACTTTTGAATTTGCTTTTAGTTGTATCTTCATGAAGAATGTATTGAGCATAACTCATGAACTATCACAAGCATTGCAAAAAATTGAGCAAGAGATCATAAATGCCATTAAATTGGTTGGAGTAACTAAAAGTCGTTTGCAAGACATGCGAGATAATGGTTGGAACTCCTTGTTGGATGAAGTTCACTCCTTTTGTTTAAAGCACAAAATTAATGTGTTGAATATGGCAGACAAAAAAGTTACTAAACGATCTGAACGTAGATCGGATGGAATGACAAATCAACATTACTATCGCGTTGAGTTATTTTATTCTGTGATTGACTTGATACTTCGAGAGCTTAATGATCGATTTTCAGAAGCAAACACTGAGTTACTTCGATGTATGTCATGTTTACATCCTCGTAGTAACTTTTGTGAATTTGATAAGGTAAAGTTCATTGAGTTGGGTCGTTTTTATCCAAATGATTTCTCAATGAGTGAGCTTCCTTTGTTGGAGACACAACTTGATTGTTACATACAAGATTTGCGCACTGATCAAGACTTTTATCAATTGGATGGGATGAATGATCTTTCTCAAAAGTTGGTTGAAAAAAGAAAACATATTGTTTATACTTTGGTGTATAAATTGATCAAGTTGGCTTTACTTTTGCCGGTTGCAACGGCAAGTGTTGAAAGAGCATTTTCGGCCATGAAGCTTATTAAAACTCGTTTGAGAAGCCGAATGGGAGATGTTTTTTGAATGATATTTTAGTTACCTACATAGAAAGAAATGTATTCAAAAAGGTCCCAAGGGAAGCAATTATGCAACGATATCAAAATATGAAGACACGCATAGAACTGTTACCTACATTAGAAAATTAGAATTAGATTTTTTTTTGTACTCTTTTGGTGATTGATAGAGAGGCAAAGATCATGAAAAGTGATTAAGTTTATGAAAAAGATGATGTATTTTGTAATATTCTAATTATATATGTTTAGAATGATTTTTTTTAATTATTATTTACTTTATTTTTTATTTTTTTTAAATTTTGTTATATTATAATTGTGTCCGGGGTAAACAAAATTCCTGGATCCGCCACTGCATCTATCCCTAGTGCTCGAAAATCATGGCAACCGTACGTAAACACTAAAAGTGATATCTTCTTAATCAAAAGTTCTACTTATATCCAGTTATATTATCATGAAAAACTTGCATCCAATTCAGCCTAAAAAGTAATTAAGTGGTGCTTTCAAAAATATTCTCATTCATTTTTAAAGTTGTCTTGATGGAAATTGGCACTGACTGTAAATCATACTTATGGAAAAAGAAAAATACCTGCAGTCTGTAGAAGGAATATTTTGATGAAGACTTGTAGAAAGAACATGATGAAAATCTCACAAAACTCTTTATAATTTAGATTCCTCTCCTTCCAACTCATGTGGTCTAGAAATATGTCTAGATGCAACACCACTTGCCTGTAAACAGCATACATTTTCATCTGAAGACCAAGAATAATATGCAAGATGTTTTGCTATAAATAAAAGGCATAGGGTCTCTTGGCAAGGTAAACACCTGACTTTCTAGCTAGTAAATAAGACTTCTCTGGTCGACATATGGATCAAAATTCGGCCGAAAAAATAAATTTTAGTTTCCAGTCCTGTTTTTGCCAGATTCGGCCTCGTCTAGTCGATATAAGGCCAAAATTTCAGAAAAAAAATAAATTCGAGTTTCCGGCCTAGTTTTGACCAGTTTCAGCCTCGTCTGGTCGAGAGAGGGCCGAAATTTCGGCCCAAAAATAATTTCGAGTTTCGGATCCTGTTTTGGTCGATATATGGATTGAAATTCGGCCAAAAAATAAATTCGAGTTTCCGGCCCTGTTTTGGCCAGTTTCGGACTCGTCTGGTCGAGATATGGCCGGAATTTTGGCCAAAATATCTGGAGTTCTCTGAGGCACTTCATTGGGAAAATTGAAAATCAATTGAATTGTCCTTGTAAATCCCCACTGAAGTGTTTGAGGGAAATCTAGGTGGTATCCAGCATTTAGTTATATCTTATGTTTATTTCATAATAGAATTGCAGAAGCTTGGTCTCCCCTGGAGTTCTCCTCAAGCACTTGACAACATGTGCACGCACAGGAAATTAGTTGTGATCAAGTGTTTGGGGGAACTCTAGGTGTTGACAAGCAGTTATATAAATGTCCAGATAAAAGCAGTCAACAGATAGACTTGAAGACTAAACATTCCTAGCTTTCCCCTTGAGTTCCCTACAAGTAGTGTTCTCCAAAATGACACGACACGATCGTATTGGCACGACACGGTATGCGTGTTGACACGACACGACACGAATACAAAATTAACACGACACGATCGTGTTATCGTGTCGTGTCATAATCGTATCGTGTTGGGATATTAGAAAGTTTAACACGATCCAACACGACACGATTTGACACGCAACACGACACGAACACGACACGAACACGAATTAACACGACACATTAATACAAATTTAATTATTAATGTTAATTAATTAAATAAAATTAATACTTTAAATTCAATTTATAATACTATATCATATTATTTACCATCCTTTGACTCATACTGTTCTAATTTAATTATTATTTAGTATTTTTTTCCTTAACTTCAATTTTTTAACATTTTTTTAATTTTAAAAATAATAAATAATCTGACACGATTTGACACGACTAACACGACGTGTCAACACGACACGACACGATCGTGTTAGTCGTGTCATGTCAGAATGCGTGTCGTGTTGCCTATCCTCGCCATTTAACACGACACGACACGACACGATTAAAAAAGTAGTTCGTGTCAACACAACACGACACGAGACTCTAACACGATCGTGTTTGATACGACACGACACGACACGCACGATTGGAGAACCCTACCTACAAGCACTTCACACTAGCTTCGAAGTACGTACTTTACAATGGCTATAGTGAAGTGTTTGGGGGAACTCTTGGTGCTATCTAGGAACATCATGGTGTTACTTGCAGCTGTACACGGTATATTGTTACTTACAACTTCTTTGCATTTAAATATTTAATTATTAAGTTGTAACAAAACACTTTGAAAATATAATAAAGTTAAAATGCTAAGTTAAAACTTTTAGTTGAACTTAGAATTGATCAACAAAACTTTTCCTACTATAAGAAGCTTCTCATCAAGTAATTAAAGAAACAAAAAAAAAATACATTAAATTTTTTGAAAAGATGTCATGACCACTTCTTCGAGAAACTAATAATAATAGTATGTACTGCATACTTTTGATGGTTTTCTTTCTTTATATATACTATAACTATAACAAGGACAAGACTGATGGTATGAGGGTATTGGATGATTGGAGATTTGACACTTTTCATGACCTTAAGATTTCACGATTGACATAGTATTGTGAAATAAATTAAAATTTAATTATATTTACGAGATGTTTAAAGTTTAAACTGATTACAATTTTGGAGGAAATTACATTATTTATAAGAAGTTGATGATTGTCAACTGTGAAAAATGTCGCTAAACACCAGTGTTGATATATGTCACTAAACAAGACCAGCATAATTCTTAATAACAACATTGTGCTACTGATTGCTACATTAGATTTGTGAATGTTTTATAAGATTTGATGGATTTGTATCCAGTTTTCCATTAAATAATAGCATGGAAGCAAACTGTTGAGACAATGTGGACTTGTGGAGATAAACCGAGAATGTCGGAACTCAGATATGTACCCAAAATTCCAAGTTTCCTACTAGACATCATCTTCACACTAAAAACTTCTAGCTTGAAACCAGAAAAATTAATTAATTAATTAATCTACAAGCTAGTTACAATGCCTGCGGTTCTTAATAAAATTAAGAATCGTTTATATGTACTGTTATTCCTTTTTAATTAAGATATATAAAAGAAGCCAAATTACCACAAAGCAATCACTTTTTTCTTTTTTGAGGGACAAAGCAATCACTTTTTTCAAGCAATCTAAACAGTTTGAAAGAATATTTTAGTCATTTAGCATTATGAAACCCTCTGAAAATATGTGATTCCCATGAATCAATTCTTTTGGGATGTGGAAAAGTTAAATTGAAAGAAGAGATCACAACATTACATTACCTGAGTGAGAAAGAACCACTTATACCCACTGGAACAGTTGTAGGTATCTTCTGATTTTGCCTAATCAACTTTAATTGTTGGAGGCCTACTAATGAAAAATCCGAAATGAAATTATTTAGACCTAAATTTGGTGTTGATGGTCCCACCAGATGTTCCCCCAAACACTTCAGCCAAAAACAAGCAACGAAATATATAATTCTATACCGAAAACCTTCGCTTGCTAGTTGCTTTTGCTGAAGTGATTTGGGGAGAACTCTCGGGAACATACAACTATTGTCTCCACTTGTCTCTCTCTCTCTCTGCTTGGTGGTCCCAACTCCAAAGACTCCAAACGCAGCTGTGGTTGATCCTGATCCATTCTTCAAATGCGATCGCGAGCTGTAATTATTGACTGGAGATTGTAATTTGTTATTATCTGATATATTGTAGAAAACAAAATTACCTAATTAGCTGAAATAAGATGAGAATAATAGAATATAAATTACAAGTCAAGAAAATTGATACATTGAACCTAGACGCACTTCTGCCCGAGCGGCCTTTTTGAGATTATTCATCAGTTAAAAAAAAATAAAAAAGGGAAAATGGACCATGGGCCTGGAAAAGGGACCAGGCCTTTTTTTTTTTGATATAAAATGAAGAAAAATAGAGATGATATGATCATTATACTTGAAAAAAAAAATTGAAAGTAAAGATGATCATCCTTAATTCTCGCTTAATTAATAGACCTGGCATCTCTGAAAATGCTGGTGATTCCTTGATTAGTGAAAGGCAAAAGGGTCGGGCCAGATTTTAAAGGACCGGACTCGATGAATTTGGTACAAGGGCCGGGTCGGACCGGGTTGAAGAAAAGGGTTAAGATGGGCCAGATAAAACGGATTTATTTTTTGAAACATGAGATCGGCCCTTCTAAGACCTTGGCCCTTCTAATCCTTCTAAAATAATACTGTTTGCCTTCAATTTTTGGCTACAAATTAATAAACGGCGGACTATTATCAAATGACATCAAGAAGGGGCCTAAATTGGTGGCTTATTGGCGGGTCAGGCATTTTACAGAGACAAAGCGAGATTTCTACAAAGAAACATAATTCGTTGGGCCTAAGTACATATGGCGACACAATCCAATTTCGGGCCTGTAATTAGACTCATAAACACAAAGCAAAAGCTCAAACATATTACAAATATGGGCCTTATCAATTATGAATACCGCTCCCAAATTAACATGTGTATATTAATGTCAGCGCACAATATGGGTTGCCAAACCGCTGTCAGATTATACAATATGTCTCTTACAATTACATCATTGATGGAGAGATATAAACACACATGTATACGGGCCTAATATTCACAAATCAAACTAAGCCCAAAACAAAATTACAAAAAATGATGAAATAACAAAGCCCACCCGAAAGTAGCCCATTTCAGCGCCTTCCACTGACAGGCGGGCCCCACTGCTCTCTTTATTTTTAATAATCAAGTACCAGGTGGCGCTCTCTTATTGGCCTAGGTCGTGGTCCCCACATTCCCGTTAAAAGAAAAAATGAAATTAAAAAAAAAAGAGAGAAGGAGATAGACCCGTACGAGAGAAGTTTCTTCTCCGGCGTAAGGGTTCTTCTCGCTGTCGCTACACACCACCTCCGCCCAAACTAATCGCACCGTCGTGTAGGCGACAGTCTGACGAACCCAGAGACACCAAACTCGAGCAGCAATGGTCCCTGGAATCGAGCAATTTCGGAGAAACGAGCATGAGAAGTCGGGAATAGGTGGTGTAAAATTACGACGAAAGAGTGAGAATGTGAGCAATTGAAGTACCTGGAGAGCTTCTATGGAGACTGGAGAGGGACCGAGACTAGAAACTTGAAGTCAATGCGGTTCAGAGAAGGAAGTGCTACGCTTAGCCATGGCGGCAGCTTCGAGCTCGTGAGAAGCAAACAATGGAGAATGGTATGACTCGAATCACCTTTGAGATAGATTCACATGTTAGGAACTCAAGTCCTTGTGCAATTTTAATTTTTATTAACATTTAATAAGCAATTAAGATGCACGATTAACGGATCTAGTTATTCAGGCAGTTAATATATAAAAGAGAACGTGTAGGAGATTATACCTCTTCTAGTATCGTAACTAGAAGGCTCGACCTTAGCTTAGGAGTCGATGGATGCGCACCTTCGCTGCCTCTAGTCCACCTAGAAGATTAACCAAAGTCTATAAACAAGTGCTAGCTTGTTTTGAGACGATAGCTAATTCCCTTTTGATTTTTCTTCGCGCGATTAACTATTTTTCATGGAAGAAAAATTAACGCTCAACACATGAGCTATTGAGAGAAAGATGGAGGCCCCTAGGGCAGAAAATTTTCTGCTCATTTATTTCTTGCGCAAGGGAATAAGAAGAGAGAGGCAAAAGATCTAGGGCTCGGTGTTTCCATAAACAACGTTGCCATATTTTGTTATTTCTAAACCTTGCTCTCTTTCCATAATTTTGTCTTGACAAAATTATCCTTTCATTGCTGAAATTTTGTGTATGATTATAGGCTATATAACATATTATATTAGCCTATTAATCAACTCCATTAATTAATCTCAAATCAGGCTTTTAATTAACTGATTTAATAAAAGACCGACTAGCTCAGTATAATAAATATATGTTGAACGAATTTAATTATTAACATATTAATAATTAATTTGGAATTAGCATATGCATTATATTGTTTCTATATGATCCATTTGAGTTAATTAATTATAACGGTTCATAACGGTATACAATTAATTAATCAACTTATCATATTTTCGCAGTACTCGCTACTACAAATAAACAAATAATGCACGTATGGTTAAAGTCCTATTTGTGTGACCCTTTGAGGATTTATGCTATGTTGGCTATGAAAATAAATCGCTATTTATTTCCAATAATCATAAGCGGTATCTAGCAACACGTTATGATTCCCAATTCGCATAAATGAATAATGTATAAGAAATGAGTTTCTTATTGTTTTGATTCCTATGTCACATGATATCCTTGTATAATCCAAGATAAGAATGTGTCATTCTTGCAAATTATACGTTTCTTGATCTAGAGATGATTGCACAAGTTGCTAGCAAGCAATCCATCTCCATCAAGGGGCCCAGTAGATATCATCGCTCATCAGTTGAACTAATGAGGGACATACGGTTATCTTGATGAACAGTTTTTCCCCGCACAATTCAAGTGAACATAAATAAAGTCCGTATAGCAGCCCTTATCAGGAATCAGCGGTAGACGATATTTATAGAACCTATCCTCATGTGGAAAAACTGAACCATCTCAAACTTGGAATCAAACACTGATAAAATAAATAATGACACTTAACACAATCCATATATTTATTCCATCGGGGTCATATCCTGTACTATGTTCTAGTAACATATACATATGCAATTAAGTTAGTAACTCCTTACTTATGATTTGTAGAACTTAATCATCGCTTAACTTGCATACTAGTCTTATATGATAATTAATGTTACTTGTTAATTATCATGACTATGGACAGTTTCGATTTATTATTGTCATTTACTATTAAATGAAATACAGTGATCTACAATTCAGATCCTCAATCTGAATGAATTGTCAATAATAAAATCCAGGAACAAATGATCAAATATCATCAATAACATAAACTAAATAATTAAGTCATTAAATATTGACTTTTAGGACATAACTCCAACATCACAGTCTCCTACTTAGTGTGAATGCACGAGTGGAAGAGAGGAAAGAGTGTGGAGAAGTGCTATGGTGGTATTTGCACTCGGACTGGACGAGTCCAGTGAAGGAATTCACAAAAAATAGTGTAATTGAGGCACTGAAGAAGAGGAAAAATCCTTCAGTTTGTAGAAGAAGCATCTATGGGCCAGTGGTACCTCCTTGCAATCAATGGGTTGCAGAGGGGAGTAAGTGGCTTCTCTCATTTCTGACCATCTGATTTGAAGGAATGAAGGGGCAAAGGCTGAGATGGATGCAATCTACTCTTCACAAAAGAATGCGGCTTCCAAGACCAGATGATGTATGCAGACAAGGGCAAATCAGTAAAGACAAAACGAAGGTTGCTTGGCCCCCAAAGAACATCTCACAGCGCTAGATGAAGATTGAAGAGTGAAGATGTTATTAATAATGTTCCCCGTGAACTCAAATCTGACTCTCACTCTATGAAGATGCATTGCAAGCTCTAAATCACACAGGCTAAGTTATTGCACGAGTTACTGCATTACAGCTGCCACAACCTTCCTAGTCGCCAAATAGCAAAAGTAGGGTTAAAGGCAAAATGAAGCAATACATGAAAGGATCAGATATGAACTAAAAAGGGGTAAAAAGGGAAAATTGTGCCCATAAATGACTGCCTGGAGCCTTTTGAACCATGGAACCAGATAAATGAATGAGAAAACACTTGGGCAATACCTCTAATACCCTTGCTGCACTTCACTCATGCTTGACGAAATAGCCTTGCTGACTGGTGGGTCCCATGAGAGAGTAATACATACACCAAACGCACATGAATGATATAATAGTAGCTGCCACATAAATTGCACAACTTTATGTAAATGGAGAGGCTTAGAAGGCCAACTGCTGCCTCATTAAACTCACTAATTATTGAGATGTTCTCCTTTGAACATCAGCCTCACATCAACCGATAATGGCTAGATGTATGCCACTTGTCTTGCTTACATCTTGGCGCCAAACTTCTCCCCCCAAAGCCACAGGTCAGTGAATTGAAGTAGAAAACAATACCAGCCTCCTCCAAGCCAACATGGCAGTGAAGGCCTACATGTCATATAACTATACTAAAGCTAGTGAAAAGCAGTAAACTGAAATTGAAGATTAAACTTTACCTCAAGCCTATGATGGCCACATGTCAAGCTCTCGTTTGATAGTATAGTTGGGGCTGTGGAATGCAAGATGCGAGAAAGCACAACAAATTGTGGGTGCTTATATACTCTGTGCATCTCAACCATCTCACCCACGGCTTCATCATTGCCACAAACTGAAAACCACCCACGGTTTGGCAATACCAGCCCATGGTTTTACAAGCAAACTTGATCCCACGCACCCATGACAGCCATTGGATCAAGATTGATGGTGAGATGTGCATAGCTCAATTCCAATGAAACCCTAACCCTTCAACTATAAAAGAAGATGAAGACTGAAGATTCGAGACGCCTCCACACCCCATAGCTTCACCACTACACCAAAATTCTATTTCTCTGCATACTTCTAGGTTTAGAGAAGAGATAGGACAGTAGTAAGTGGAGGAATTTCATCAAACACCTTGTAAACACAAAAAAAAAAAGAAATAGAAAGAGACTAGGTAGATCCTGCTTGTAAACCACCTCTTTTACACATCAATAAAGATAGTTCGACATTTAAATTGCTGTTTTGATTGGTGTTTGAGTTAGCCCAGCCACCAAGCCATGGTGGTCTGGTGCCATGGTTTTGTTCTATGTTTCCTTCTGTTTTTGTATTAAATCATGAGTTCATGCATTCTGAACTCACATAGCTGCATGTTATAAGAAAATAAAAGTGAATATACGTTAGTTAACATAATAAAAAGGAGTTGTGCACCTTTACATGCACAAGGACAGTAGATTTTGGGAAGAAGCCATGGCCAGATCTTGAGCTCGCTCCACTGACTCACCTAGGAGGCAAACCCACCTCCCAGGGGTCACAATTCAACAAAGAAGGCCAAGAGACACTGTTTGACATGATTGAGAGGCAAACCCACCTCTCAGTTAATGTAAATCGAACAAAGGAGAAAGCTGACGTGGCATGAAGTCTGCTCGACTCAATTGGAGGGAAATCCCACCCTCCAGTGGCTCAAATCGACAAAGGAGAAGAAGGAGGTTCTGTCCGACATGCCTGAGGGGCAAATCCACCCCTCAGGAGGTTCAATTTGTCGGAAATAGCGGACACGTGAGGCCAAAAAGGAAGAGGTGACGCCATCAAATTGCACACTGTGATGACAAATTGAGAGCATGGTGAGAAAGAGAGAGGAGAGACGACCTCGGCGAGCTCAGCCACGGCCAAATTGGTGGCCGGAGTGGTGGAGTCAACGGCTCACGGCGTCCGTCGTCGACGAGTCAACAGAAACGAAGGAGGGAGATGAAGTTAAATGATGACTGATTCGGATGGGCTCGGTGCATCGACGTGGTGCGGAACTAATGGCTAACCTGCTGCTGACGAAGCAACGAAGAGGAACTACTATAAAAGGAGTGATACGAGATCTCGTGTGATGAGAGGGAGGGAGTGATACGAGATCTCGTGTGATGCCATTTCAATAAACCACTATAAAAGGAGTAGAAAACAAAGAGGAACTAAGATGCAACACTGAAGGTCACACAAATGAAACCACAGACAAAGAAAGGAAGTTCTGCACTGTGGATGAACTCGGTGCACGATCCTGAGCGTAGACCAAACGAACTCAGTCAATCTCAATCTCAGCGACTTCGCTGATCTTCTGTGACGCCCCCTGCGCGACAACCTCCTGACAGCTCCATCGTGCAATCATTCATGTGCAAGCCCTGATCGATGACGTGGACCAATCAGAAACCTCCAAACCTGCTGAAACTTCAAAAATACATTAAAAATAGCCAGAAAATCAGAAAAATTCCGATAAAATACCAAAATGACCAGAAAAATATGAAGAACATTTCTAACTCATACATCATATACAAAAATCCAACATAAATATCATTTTCATTTAAAAGTCCATATGCACCTTAAATATTATGAAGATAATAATAAAATATAGATAAAAATATAAAAAATAATATTGTTATTAAAAGACAACAGGGATCATTGAACAACGGGTACTCTTCAGAACCAGGACATTCCGAGGCCAGTCAGAACTTAGAACCCTAAACCAAGTCAATAGTAAACCAAGAAGTCGAAACCTGGATCAAGTCAAAACCTCAAAATTAATTATGCAAATTCAAGCCAAAACTCAATGCATATCCAAGAAAAGATTCACAATTCAAATACTAAGATCTCAACAGCCCTTTAAGTCGAAAATGCAAAGAACAAGATTCAAACAATCGATATTAAGTCAAAACCAAGTTTAGATCCAAAGTCAAAACAAATCCTAAGATACACTAGAATCAATTCTAGTCTAAGCCAAATCCCAAGTCATATGTTGAGTCTTGTCAAACGACATTCAAGATCTCCAAGACCCGGTACCAAACTGACGAGTCTAAATTCCTATCAAACTGACCAAAGCGAACCTGTGATCTGATACCCTTGATGTCCCCATATAACAACAACCTTAGGATTCACAACAACATTATAGTTTGCATTTCATGTAAAGTCAATGCATTTCATTTAGAGTCAAAGTCAGCATGGCATGCATCAAAACCAACAAACAAATAGCTTTATACAAATCATATGCATTTATTATCATACGCATCCTTCACATTTCATATAACACAAGTCACTTAATAAAAAAATGGACTCCTTGTAGCTTATCGTGCCTAATCCGTTGAATTTCCCGATCTAGAGGTGCTCTTGACTTGGTTCAGAGGTAATTAACAGTAGGGGCTTGCGCCTACTGGAAGGAAAGGATCCGCAGTAAACAATCAAACTCTTGAAAATCCTGAGACCACGTCGGTATCCTCATCCTTTGTTAGATGGGTATTGATGCTTGCGTCCCAGGAAGTTCGAGGGATATCTGATCCGTATTTTTTCACCACCACGGAGGTATCCCTAAATCCTATCCGAGGTGCGAACCCGAAAACGGTGCGAGACAAATACCAACATTTATATTTTAATAGTTTTTTAATCTCTACCCTCATTATGGTCATATGCTTGCTACAATTGAAGGACTAGGTTGGACTCGGCCCATAAAAATTCGACCCTTCAACATTCGTCTTTGAAAAAAGTTAGACCCGGCCCTTTCAAAATCTGGCCTACACCCTTGTCCGTCTTAAGCCCTTCGAAGGACCGGTCCGGTCCGGATTTTAGGACGGTCTTCTAAAGGATGGGCCAAGGGTCAAGGATTTTTGACAATCACTGTTAGGACGATTTCGTGCTATAGTTTTGACCCAATTTGGCCCTAAATTATACTTGAATTTATGTGTTTCTAACCTCATTTCTTCATATTATCATTAGATATAGGTACTTTTATGCTCTTTTAGTTTTTATTAGGATAAACTTTGGATCTGGATGATTTTGCACGGAATTGAAGCATTCAAGCGACCAGACAAGCATTTGAGCGGACAGACAAGAGGAGGCTGCTGAAGAACACATCTGCAGACAATTCAAGCAGGCAGCTTGCCCAATAAGCGGACCGCTGGAAGAGATTTCGACAGTTTTCAGAAGAGCAGTTATTCTCAGCATAACTTCCTCACATGCGTTTACTCGACAGAAACCGCTCCTTTGCACGATTCCAGGAGGTTACAAAGCAACACTATATAAGTGTCTGAAGTCGAATGAAGGAGTTCTGGAAAGGAGAGAGAAAAACCACCATAAGAGATCCAAGACGACGACTTCTGAGACTTCAGGCGACCCGCTTGATCTCCAGGTTGGCCGCTTGATACTCAGAACAGAGAAGAAACTGAAGGAATTTGAATTGATTTGTTGTAATCTTTTCTCATCTTTCATTTATCCAAATCTGATGTTTGATACATGTGTTTTGTTGATGATTTGTATAGGCTAATACAGTTGAGGGGCATAGTTGTGAACCTATGATTTAGTTTAATTTGCATATTTAATTAGTTTTTATTTGATCTTTTGTGTTTTGATCTTTGTGATTTATCCTTATTGCTGCTTTGATTTGTTTTCGATTAGATTTGGTATTTTCATATTGAGTTTAGGCCAAACTTGAGTCTAGGAAACCTAACCAAGCTTAGGAACAATTCAATAACAACAACCCTTTAGATGGTAAATAATCAAAAGATGGAAGTTTAGACTATGAATCGGAAACTATGAAATCTAATCTCAATAAACGAAAGTTGAGAGATATCCTAGACCCGAAGATCATATCTATCAACCCTTAGTAAAGAAGCGAAAGTTGACACTTAGGGTAGATAGGAAATTAATCATAACGGTTAGTTAGTTCTTAACCTACACGAAAGTTAGGATTAAGTACGGTTAACCGCTAGTCAATTTAAATAGAAGCCAAATAGAATTAATCAAACTTGTATTATTATCGGTAGATTAGGAATGACGCTTGGAATATTCGATTGTTGTCTATGCAAACTTAGAAACAAGCAGAATCACCAAAGTCCTGTCGACCAGTGACGCAAGCGGACCGCCACGAAAATAGTCGGGTCGCTTATGTCTAGAACTGAGTCAGAAGTTAGCAACTTGACCCCTAATTTACATCTCGTTCAGTTTTTATCTTAATTTTCCTGCATCTTTAGATTAGTATTTTTGTTATTTAGTTTAGAATTATTTATAATTGTTGGAACCTTGCTTTTGAAACCAACTTATCTCATTTTATTTAACTGAAATTTCTGATTTGGAAACTTGCGTATTTGAACAATCTGTCCTTGAGTTCGACAACCCGACTATAATAATTTAAGTTATATTAGTGGCTGAAATAAAGTAGAAACGACATTTTCAGTAAGGCTTCTTAAACAACGATAGAGTAAAGCCTCATCAATCACTATCCTTGATTATGCATTTATGATTTGCATATGCATTTAATTAATTAATCGTATTGTGATATAGGACCAAAGTACCTGAACAATACCGGATTTAGGTCATTGTCCATCTGACATTAATCCATTGGGGATTAATCTCGTATAGTCCATGTTTGGGACGGAGCGCTATCCTCTGCTCACCTTTTAGGTGAGCAGAGCTCTGCTCACTCGATCCGACCCGTTCGATTTAGATCGGACGGTTAATTTTTTTTCGGGCCTATCAATCTGGGATTATTCACGGGGCACCATCATTGATCGGACGGTTCGGATCTAAGGTGAGCACTCTGCTCACCTAAAAAGGTGAGCAGAGGATAGAATTCGTGTTTGGGACTGCTCTTGGATATTATGTCTCATTTAGGATTAGCGAGTGGTACACTAGATGCAATTTGTAATTTGAGAAAAATTCAACGGCATTTTCCCTTGTGATCCCACGCATTTGTCCTCAAGAACAATCGTGTGATGTTATATTCTACGAACATAAGAGAAAATATTGTCGAATTTTTCTCAAACAGCATATGGAGAATCTAAAGAGTGGGTTAGGATGGTGGCTAGCCCAAAAATCTAATGTGACAAATTGACCTATAACCCCAAAACCTCATTTTGCATACATTTTCTTGTTCAGACGGATCGAACGTGGATATACTTAAGTAATCGGTTTTATATTTTTGAAAAAGGCTTCAAGAATTTATGGTTTGTGCCAAAGAGAATCTGAAAAGGATGAACGATTATAAAATAGGTTGTCCTTATGTTTGCAAAATTTGTTAAAATGGTCTAATTTTGAAAAAAATGAGAGTTTCTTTGATTATAGATGCATTTTATTAACCGTTGTAGATGCATTTATTTCGAGTAGTGACCGGAGTGAAAATTGTCATTTTTTCTTGATTCAAAGGTGACGTGATCAAATAGATGCTTACACTACTAGTTCTCATTTTTCTATGTATGAAAATTTGTTAGTTTAGCTGCTCCTTCCATTAGTTCTCATATTTTTCAACATCGGAAGGCATGCATTCATTGACAATTTTGTATTCACAAGGTATGGATAACAATGCGTCTTCTATAATCCTATGGCCTATGTACTTTGCTCCTGGGTTAGTTAAGCCATGAAGACAAGTTTGTCCCTTTGCAATGGATCCTATGGCTGGTGTTTTTTTTTTCAAGTTAAGTAAAACACTGGAACTGAGAAATTAAATAGAATGTATCCTTTTCAAGTTGAATATTATTAGAGAATGTAATGTGTTAACTTTTGTTCCATTGTATTGTTATGTTTGATTGTATTAATAAAATATATGATTGTTGTTTATATATTTTTAACAATTTCTTGAGTTTTCAAAATTTTAAAACTATGGAAATATTCATCCAAAAATTCCAAAAATAAACTGCCATCCAAAAAATCAATTATTTAATTTATTTAATTGAATCAATTAAGAATTAATTTTTAGAATTTCTAAATTACAGTGTGATCGAAACATCATCATTATTGTCACATCCGACAAAGGCAACTTGGCGTAGGAGATAGGACCCAACCCTGTCAACGCCAAAAAACAATTACAAAATTGATGTGTTAGGCAAAACGCTATAGTCATACAGGGATGCTCGTTCATAGCTGAAGTTATTCATGCCGACAAAGACAAAATGGAGCACCCAGATCCACTACCACTACCATCCAACAAAGTGAATGTATAAACGAAATGACTAATTTGAGGGAGCTAGGAAATTTTTCAATGGAGTCATATATTATTTCATATCACATCAAAAATAAAATTTTAATTATGAGGTTCAATAATTGAATTGCATTCACATTTTGATGGGTTTCAAATGCATAATTTTTCTTGAAAATAAATAATGATCAATTTATAACCAAAATACAAATTATATTGAATTTAAAAGGGTAAGAGTGTACCATTTGATGCACTTAGCTCCGTCCATATCAAAAGGATGACCACACCATATGCAAACCACACTAATTCTCCTTCTCAGATTATGTATAGTCTTGAGATATCCAGATGGACACGACCAAACATTATTGCACGGACGCGCAACAAATTGATACAAAAAATAAATAAATAAAAGCTTCAATTAAAATAAGTCAATACTATCCATTACATTAAGTTATACAGCAAATAATTTTATGAAGAACGACTATAAAAGCATCCATTAAATTAAGCCATTCTAAACATCAAATACACGACAAACAAGAAAACGGAGTTGTTTAACTTCGAGTATATATGCATGGATCATCACTAATCTCACTGCCATGGCTATAGTTCTAACTCAACTCTTGATTGATAGATTCTATATTACTTCCATCGAGCTCCCTAGCTATTCATAAGTTCATTTCCCACGTCTGGCAACCGCCTTATGCTATAATATTTCAAGTTCCAAATCGAGGTGCCTGCCATACGTACTAGGACTAGCTGATTATAAAGGCCCCTCATTGAAGTTAAGAATCAGCATTTAAACATATCTTAATCGATGCATTTATGAACCCAGTAAATATTCCCATGCCATGAGAAACTTCTATTACCACAAGTCCACAATCGAGCAATCATAAAACAGAAGCAATATCATGCATAAAATTGCGGGGAGCTGAGTAAATTAGACATCAGTAATTGTAAAGAATCTTAATGTCTAATATTTCACCTGTAATCTAATCATGGTTCGACAAATCGGAATCGGAATCGGAATCGGACAGTTGGACCACGACTCGGAATCGGCTGAATCGGAAAGAATCGGCTGAATCGGATCGGAAACTCGGAATTTTTTAAAAAACACATTTTTATGCCGTTAAAAATCAGAAAAAATCTAAAAAAATAGGGAAAAAATATGTTTTCATAAATAAGTAAAAAAAAATTAAAGATGAACCTTAAAATCAACTAAAATAACTTAATATGCCTTAAAGTCAAGTACGCAGAGTCGCAGACTACGCACATCTTCCTACAATCACTTACATACCTTAAAATAAAAGATAAATAGACTAAGAAGTACATCATATCATCTAATTATACAATAAAGAGACATAAACAACAAATTTTGAAAATAATTAAAATAATATTTTTATTAATAATTTCATTTAGAAATTTTTTTGATATGCAACAGCATAATGTCTCCGTCAGAATGGTAGAATAAAAATTTTACAACTTTTCTATATTTTTTTAATCAAGCATGATTTTATTTTATTTTTTTTGCACTTCAGAACAATGTAGACCGTTCAAATTTTAGAAAAAAAAACACTGAACTGGATGGTCCAGTTGAAACCTTTCTTCTCCAAACTTTACTTCCTGTTCTCTCTCTTGTCGCGCACTCGCGCTATAGAAAAAGGGTTCAATCCACCGAACAGAGACGGCGCCGCCCCCTCCTAACCACTTCCACCGGCCTCTCACGAGTCTTCCTCGCCCCTAGCCACCTCAGACATGTTCTCGACTCTCCTTTCTCCTCTCTGTGTTAATGAACACCACCATCAATGGCGGTTATTGATGATCCCACCCGATTCCGCTCGAAACCACCAAAAATCGGCTCGGTCTCCGCCGATTCCGATCCGATTCAGCCGATTCGAATCGGAATCGGCCGATTTTTCCAACCATGAATCTAATCTAAACCACATGTCACAGTTGTGTACATTTGTAGAATATTCATAAACTATATATTTCAAATAAACAAATTAAAGTGAAGTCTGCATATCAAAAAGGCTCAGTACCGCTAGAACTGACCACAAGCAATATGCATAACTTTACATGTGCATGCACTTCAGACATGAAATAAAACTAAAAAATTTGTTTAAAACAGGTAAACAGCTAAAGTGTTAGGAACTGGTACCAATTATAGCTTGGTGCTTCTTCAGTTTTGCGATGTTTCTCACGCATTATTAGGCTTCTGTTTACCTATGCTTAATTGTTCTTTGCTTATACATCAAACATTCTTATCTTCATAAACCAACAAATCATGTTTCAAAATTCACACTTTGGAAGTTCTTATATATATTATCGTTATGAAAGACATGGTATGCATTATCCAAAGTTTCAGTCAAAACCTTGAATTTTTAATTGATCAAAAACTCACCAACAGCAGCAATTCACTCTTAGTGATTTGTAACAGTGGTCTAGCATCATATTGCAATATGCATATGTGCATGTATATACACATAAATCTGGTATTGATTTCTCAACAAAAATCCCATGTGCTTAAACAATTAACAAAGATGTAAATGCACATTGTAATTTGGACATATCAATTTGAGTATGACAAATAATTTTCATGCCTGTTTAGTTTAGAGCAATAACCAAACCCCATTCGATTAACAGTATATCCCTATGCATCAAACAAAAACTAACCTTATGCTCTACATGTTCTACCTATCGGTAAAACACATTTGATACTGACATATATATATATATATATATCAGTTTAACCAATTCCAACAACAATTTTATCACATAAACTTCTACCATGCTTGAAAACTTTTCACACAAACTGTTGACAATATATAAAATAAATAAGGATTGCAAAAAAAGTACATCATTATAATAATTTAGGAAAATGGAGAGAATATTTTTCTATCTTTATTTATATTTTTTAAAGTTATTATTGTGATTTGTGCACCTAAAGTACATAAATAACCATAAAATGGAGTTACAGTCAAATTGGTGGCATAAAAGAGAAGGTATGATCCAGGTAATAAGAGAACAAAAAATAAAAACAAATATCTTCCTAATTCTCCTTCTGAATAAAATCGACACAAGCTTTTTGCTTAAAATTGCTTTGTAAGCCTCAAGTATGCTCAGGCAAGAATTTTGGATTGGAACTCTAATCTGGTTTCCACTTCTTTCCTTGGAAATTTTATGCACCAAATAAGCCAAACATTCAACTTGCATGAGCTTACACCATTATATATGGTAGTTAAAACTTTTTAGAACTCAAAATGCAAAAAAGGTACAGTTAATTTGTTGATACCAAATCACCATGGGTGCCATAGAAAAGCACCCTCTTATTATATATTATGCCTATCAGCCTATGTCATGAATAACAAATCACAGTATAGAAATTTTTTTGGATTTATATTTAATTGATAGTGCTGATTTCACTTAATCGGGCAGACAACATATTTAGGGTTTTTGTTTTTTCTTTCCTTTTTATAATAAAAGCAACCATAATTTATGTTTCAACAGGTTTATATATATACTTTATAGAATACTATGTCTTCTTGGAATATGGTAACTTAATATAATGTAGTCAAAAGTAGCAAGTTATGTCAGATCAAGTTCTTTATGGAACTTCTAAGGCTTAGACTAGCTTTCTTCACAAAGCTCATTGATCTACCTAAGACATCCTTCCACTAAATGAGAACATTATTTATTATTCTTAATTTAATCATGCTGACATATTGAACCAACCTTAGTTCTGTGTTATCTATACTTAGTTAAATTGGCCTAGCTATGAATTGCGGAGTTAGAGCTTGCTTAACTTGTGAAGCATCTGAGAAAGTGAACCTGTCAGTTTGTCAACATTTAGTTCCTGCAATTGCCAAAATGCTGCTCAGTTGCAATGAAATTATAGTGGATGATTATTGCATTCTGCGTGTTTGGGATTACATTGGCCCCGCAAAGGCGCAAACTATAAAAATGTTACCGACTAGTTCTGTTTAACTAACTCTAGGTTCAACTGAAATTACAATTTAGTATCAGGAAACTCCAGCCTTCATATCTCCACATAAGGAACCAGACTCAGGTTACCAAAATCAAGACTATCCAACACCCTAATTTCAAAACGTTGATGTCTTTGTAAAAAAATTGTGAAAAAAATCTGACAGTCGAAATGCTATCTCTCCAGCATCAGATAGGAGAAGTCAACTCTTTATGGAGAATTAAGGGCGAATGATCTGGAATGACAAAACAACAGTTATCTTTTACAATTTTTCTCTCTTAGTCTCTTTCATTTCTGTACTCATTTCAGTAAGTTACATTATAATTAGAAAGGAAAATGAATTAGGGTCATGGAGAGAGAGATGCAGGTAAAATGATGGAATAACAGCCAAATGGTACATGATCAAGTGAAAATTATGAAAATGAAGAAAGAAAAGATTGGCAGGGAGGATGAGATTAGAATCCCTAATTTGCATGCAACAAAATAAAGGAAAATGTATTTTCATCTAATTTCTATAGTTAATAGACCTCCACCTAATTTATACCTAACCTGGATCATGGATGCCTCATCATGTTATCTTAATTTCAAGCACTATCCTGGCATGAAAAATATAAATACTAGAAAAGTATGACATACAGCCTAATCTTGTGAAATAATGAGTATTTTTTTTGTAATTTGAGCCAGAAGTAATGAGACCACAGATTCATTAGGAATTCATTGTTTCTCACAACTACCTATTATCTGCATTATTTTCGGAAAGGAAGATGGTTGCAGATGTTGGCCAGCTTCCAACCTATTTGGCCTTTCTGAGCAACTTCCACTTCCCAAAATTACTGGCTTTTCTATCAAATTCAACGAGTTGCGTCTGACACAAAGTGACTAATGACTATGACTTATGAGAGAAGAATTTTGTCTATTATTATATATTAAAATCTTAAGTTCACTTTAATTTGTCAAATAATTTTCTAAGAGATGGCTAATTAGTATCAATCATATATTTACTGTTAGCTAATAAAAGTAGTAGAAAAAGCTAACACCTGATAGTAATTGCTGGGAATTAGAAACCAAGAGGAATTTTCCATGTTCATATAAAACAGTGATAAATAATAACACCAGCATGACAGCACCAGTGCTTTGTGTTTCACATAAAATTAAGCCTTTAGTAGTAAAATTATTATCCAAATAAAAAGCTATAGTTTAAATTTCAATTGGATTCTATTATCCAAGTATAAAAAGCTAGTAACTAACTAGATTTCAATAGCAGTTGAGTAGAATCTGAAAGTATAAAATAAAATGATCAAATGGCATTCGTACCTAACTGCAATATGGATCTGGTTATGCTAATTCTACCTTAATACACTAGGGGTATTGAAACACTATATGTTAGTACATAATCAAAAGAGAAATAGAAATCTATATACAAAATATGTTTTCTTAGTGGAGACAAAGGATCGCATCCTTCATGTAATTACAAGGTTTAAGAAAAAACCTCAACAATTCTATCTCCAGAATAGTACAGTTTCATATCTTATGTAACCTAGCTATGCCAATTTATCTACATAAATTTCTACTTTGATATAAATCCCAGGAATAGACATGCTTAATTCTCTTCCATGTTACCATGTATCTACCCCTATTCGTCGAAGATCATGGCAACCATACACACTAAACGTGATCTCTTATTAATCAAAAGTCCTACTTTTTTAGTTATATTATCAATTTATCATAAAAAAAAACCTTGCATCCAATCCAGCATAAAAGGTAATTAAGTGGTGCTTTCAAAAATATTCTCATTCATTTTTTAAGTTATCTTGATAGAAATATTGACGCGCTACTGTCAATCATACATATGAAAATAGAAAAGTACCTGCAGAAGGAATCTTTTGATGAAGACATGTAGAAAGAACTTGATGAAAATCTCACAAAATTCTTCATAACTTAAGATTCCTCTCCTTCCAACTCATGTGGTCTAGAAATATGTCTAGATGCAACACCACTTGCCTGTAAGCAGCATATGCTTCCATCTGAAGACCAAGAATAATATGTAAGATCATTTGCTATAAATAGAAGGCATAGGAGTTGGTCTCTTGGCAAGGTAAACACCTGACTCGCTAGTAAATAAGAAAGGACTAAAGATAACAGCTGGTAAATTATTATCTGGATTTCTCTGGGGCATTCATGGGGAAAATTCAAAATCACTTGAATTGTCCTCGTCAACCCCATTGAAATGTTTGAGGGAACTCTAGGTGGTATCCAGCATTTAGTTATATCTAATGTTGATTACATGATAGAATTGCAGAAGCTTGGTCTCCCCTGGAGTTCTCCACAAGCACTTCAGAACATGTGCACAACGCATGGGAAATTTATTGTGAAGTGTTTGGGGGAACTGTAGGTGTCGACAAGCAGTTACATAAATATCCAGAGAAAAGCAGTAAACAGATAGACATGAAGACTAAACAAACCTAGCTTTCCCCTTGAGTTCCCTACAAGCACTTCACACTAGCTTCAAAGTACGTACTTTACAATGGCTATAGTGAAGTGTTTGGGGGAACTCTTGGTGCTATCTAGGAACATCAAGTGTTACCAGCAGCTGTACACGGTATTGTTACTTACTACAAGTTCTTCTGCATTTAATTTTCAAGTTTTAACAAAACACTTTGAAAATATAATAATTTTAAAATTGGTCATCAAAACGTTTCATAACATAACTACATAAGCAACTTCTAATAAAGTAAAGAAACAAAAAGAAAACATGTGAAGCCTGCTTCTTTGAGAAACTAATAATAAGATGTACTGCATACTTTGATAATTTTCTTTCTTTATAGATACGTACAACAAGGACAAGACTGATGATGAGGGTTTTGGATCATTGGAGATTTGCCATTCATGACCTTAAGATTTCAATATTGACATAGTATTTGAAATAAATTAAATTTTAATTATACAATATTACTAGATGTTTAAACTGATTTTAATTTAGGAGGGGATTATTACATTATTTATAAGAAAGTGATGATTGTCAACAGTGATAAATGTGGTTAAACACCTGGGTTGATATATGTCACTAAACAAGACCGGCATAATTTCTTACAACATTGTGCTACCGATTGCTAAGTTAGGTTTGTGAATGTAATTTATAAGATTTGAGGGATTTGTATCCAGATTTCCATTAAATGGAAGGGAACTGTTGAGACAATGTGGACTTGTGGAGATATACCGAGAATGTCGGAACTCAGATGTACCCAAAATTCCAAGTTTCCTACTAGACATCATCTTCACACTAAAAACTTCTAGCTTGAAAACAGAAAAATTAATTAATTAATCTACAAGCTAGTTACAATGCCTGCAGTTCTTAATAAAATTAAGAATCGTTTATATGTACTGTTATTCCTTTTTAATTAAGATATATAAAAGTAGCCAAATTACCACAAAGCAATCAGTTTTTTCAAGCAATCTAAACAGTTTGAAAGAATATTTTAGTCATTAAGCATGAAACCCTCTGAAAATATGTGTGTCCCATGATTCGATTCTTTTGGGATCGATTGTGGAAAAGTTAAATTCAAAGAAGAGATTACAATATTACATTACCTGAGTGAGAAAGTACCAGTTATACCCACTGGAACAGTTGTAGGTATCTTCTGATTTTGCCTAATCAACTTTAAATGTTGGAGGCCTACTAAAGCAAAATCCGAAATGAATTATTTAGACCTAAATTTGGTGTTGATGGTCCCACCAGAAGTTCCCCCAAACACTTCAGCCAGAAACAACCAGCGATCTATAATTCTATACAGAAAACCTTCGCTCGCTAGTTGCTTTTGCTGAAGTGATTTGCGGAGAACTCTGGGGAACATACAACTATTGTGTCCTCTTTAATTCTTTATCTCTCTCTCTCTCTCTCTCTCTCTCTCTCTCTCTCTCTGCTTGGTGGTTCAGAAGCAGCTTTTAATTGATCCGTTCTTCAAATGCCAACGCGAGTCGTAATTAAAGAAATGGATATTATATTTTTTTTTTTTTTTGGATAAACCAGGTGATATTATAATTTGTTACCTTATCTTATATATTGCAGAAAAAATAAATTACCTAATTACCTGAAAATAAGATGAGAATATAAATTAAAGTCAACAAAAAGGATACATTGAACCTAGACGCAATACATCCCTGCGGCCTTTAATAGATTCCTCTTATATTATTCTTTTAAAAATAAAGAAAAGTAAAGAGTTCCACTTATATTACCAGAGATAGCACATGGACCATGGGCCGAGAAAAGGGATCTAGCAGGCCCTTTTTTCTTATTTATCTTTTTGGTTTGAAATAATATTTTGCTTAAGAAAACGGACCACGCCGTTCAATTAATGAAAACAAGTATTAACAAATCGCATGGATCCTGTAACAATATTGCGCTTAATGAAAAGGATCGAGCAACATTAAACGCTAACAACAATCTCTCTGGAATACATTACATATTTGAACAAATAAATGATGAATCTATATGTAATTGTTGGTTTGTTTCCTTCATTATTAATTACTGAAAGAAACATTAAACGCTAACCAAATCTCATAGCAGACATATATAATACCTAGTGGCCCGTTAAAAACACAAGCGGTCTGTTTTAAATGTCACCAGAAAAAATAACTAAATAAATAAATCTTAACTAGAATATGACTTATCTAATCATAATTATCCATATCTGAATTACTATATGCACAATTTCGCTCATGTCTTTTTATATATAAGTAAAGTTTATATAATACCACTATGTTTACATGCAATACATAGAGTATTCTAATAGTATGATGGTCAGTGGACTGCATCAATACTTTGCTACTATAAAATTATACAATCATAGTACTATTGATCACTAGTTAATCTCAAACACAAGCAGCCAACCATCTTTTTATTCAAATTCAAAATTTTGACAATTTATGACTATTCTACATACTATCAGAACAATTAAGTAATCTTTAAATCCTATTATACAATGAAGAACAAGTACAGGTCTATGCCATAATTTTAGTGTTGATAGGGCCCCAAATTACCATCATAGTGGGCCCAAATCTTAACTACACTAAAGCTTTCATCTCGCTCCCCTCGCTAAAAGCTTGGGGGCAGGTGATAGGGCCCCAAGGTACCCCCTCATTGAGCTTAATACCGACCTGCCCCCACAAGCCCAATAGGCGGAGAGTCATGACAAGGCCCAAAAGGCCTAGAACGAAGACCCAGTGCGTCAGCCCGATTCTAGTGGCTTGGATAAGGGGAAAAAGAGGGGCAGCGTGGTCATTTCACCCCGCCCCAGCCAGCCAGGAGGGATCCTCGAGGGGGGACAGCGGTTATGATCGTACAGACAGGAGGGACAGCTCAGCAGACAAGCATACCGGCCTCTGACAGGGCTGACGTCACTAGAAGGTTCCTCTAGACTAGTATAAATAGGTCTTTTTGGGAGAAAACGGGGGTCGGCTCTTAGGTCATTTATCGAGGGTTTATTATTTATTAAGCTTTAGAGATTGATGTAAAGCCACCATGAATCATGAATAAAGAGATTTACACTTATTTTTGAGATCTTGTTGTTACTTTACTTGCATTAAACTTGTTACCAGGCTAGGTAGTAACAACCACCGTGGGGCAATACCTTCAACAAGAGTTATAGCTAATGCTAGATCGGGGGAAGAGTTTAGAACCTAGGAGATTGTCTTTCGATTTCCTCATGGCAAGAGACCCATCTAGTAATCAAGCGCAAACCTCTACGCAGGGTGAGCGCACCCCCCTTGGGATGCCGCCAGAGTTCTTAGTGGGGGTCGCGGCTCAAGAGACCGCCCAAGCGGTACAAAACACGTCGGTCACCCCGACGACCCAGGTGGGAACCCAATCCGCTCCTCCTGGGTACCCCTGGCCAGTCTACACCTCTCAGGCAGCAGGACCATCGGGAGTGAATGCGACCAGCTCAACCGCCCCCAGCGGTCTCGCTCCAACAAGAAGCCAATAACTCCCAGTCTGCCCGCCTCACTCTCACATTCAGTCGGGTTTGAACCAACTAGGCTCTACCATGTCGCTTCATCCAAGCGGACCGGGAATCCCACCGGTTTGGCCCACCCAGTCCACTCCGTATGATCCATTTAGACGGATTTGGGACCAACACATGCTACAGTCATGGGGACAGTTCTTGTCTCTATCCTCCCCTATGTTGGGAGCTAACCCCGCCCCAATGCTGACTCACGCCGCTAGCAGCTGGCGAGCGGGGACCAGTGCAGGAAGTTCATGCGGCTCCTTCCATGACGGGACTGAGAGCACCCCCCTACGAGGGAAATATGGGAGGAATCAGGGGAGAACATTACCAAGGTACCCCCTCCCTCCACCCCGACCAGTATGGTCGAGCGGCCCCGTATCAAGAGTATTTCCCGCCGTATGGTGGTGGCGGGGTCCCATCTAGAGCCCCCCTCCACCGAACTCTAGACCCAACTCATTCACCCAGCCACCACAGTACAGGAAGCGTCACCCATTCCCCGCAGAGAAGGCGACGTGAAGACACCAAAATTGGCACCGTGTTGCCTAAGGAAGATCGAGACTTGGTAAAGGTGTGCCTCCTTCGTAATTGCGACATCTTCGCTTGTGAGGGCGAGATCATGCCAGGTATCGATAAGGAGATAGCCGAGCACCAAATCACCACCAAACAGGGAGTGAAGCCAGTTGCTCAGAAGAAAAGAAAGCAGAGTTGGGAAACACAACTTGTAGCCCACTGAGAGAATTAACCCCGCCCCAATGCTGACTCACGCCGCTCAGCAGCTGGCGAGCGGGGACCAGTGCAGGAAGTTCATGCGGCTCCTTCCATGACGGGACTGAGAGCACCCCCCTACGAGGGAAATATGGGAGGAATCAGGGGAGAACATTACCAAGGTACCCCCTCCCTCCACCCCGACCAGTATGGTCGAGCGGCCCCGTATCAAGAGTATTTCCCGCCGTATGGTGGTGGCGGGGTCCCATCTAGAGCCCCCCTCCACCGAACTCTAGACCCAACTCATTCACCCAGCCACCACAGTACAGGAAGCGTCACCCATTCCCCGCAGAGAAGGCGACGTGAAGACACCAAAATTGGCACCGTGTTGCCTAAGGAAGATCGAGACTTGGTAAAGGTGTGCCTCCTTCGTAAACGCGACATCTTCGCTTGTGAGGGCGAGATCATGCCAGGTATCGATAAGGAGATAGCCGAGCACCAAATCACCACCAAACAGGGAGTGAAGCCAGTTGCTCAGAAGAAAAGAAAGCAGAGTTGGGAAACACAACTTGTAGCCCACTGAGAGAATCAACCATGCTCTTTTCCTTGGTGCTAGTAAAGGGAAGAGAATAGCTAATCCTTACTTGTTCTCCAATCAAGTAATCATTTAATTAATTGGATCTAAGTTCAACACATGAACCCTATAGATGGATGAGAAAGAAAGAGCAAGGAGGAAGAAAATCTGAAATTTTTTTCTTCCTTTGGTTGGTGGCGGCTAGGAGAGGGATGAGAGAGAAGTGTGGAGGCTTGGGTTGGCTCCCAAAGGTGACCCCTTTATATAGCCAACAACTCTCATTCTCACTTTGTCTTTATTACAAGTTTGGCACTAGCCCTAGGCACCACCTAATAGGCCTTTTGTGGGCTACAAGTTGTGTTTCCCTTGGGCTATTAAATCAATCTCTTTTATCACTCTTTCATCTAAAGTTAAATCGGACTTTTAATTAACCAATTAATTAGAAAATCCAATAGGCTCAAACTAATTAAAGTATGTTGAATATAATTAATTATTAACTCGTCAATAATTAATTTAGGATTAGCAAATACATTAATTTATTTCAATATGATCCCTTTGACTTAATTAATTACAATGGTTCATAACGGTATATAATTAATTAATCAACTTATCATATTTTCATAACACTCATTGTCATGAAAAAATAATTAATACATTGTATGGTCAAAACTCTATTTGTGTGACCCTTTGAGGATTTATGCTATGTTGGCCATGGAGAATAAATCACTATTTATTTCCAATAATCATAAGCGGTATCTAGCAATACATTATGATTCCTAATTCACATAAATAATGTACCGTTGTGTGGACTTTTTCGTCATTTCTCGAAGAATGATCGGGTTTCCCTAAGAAAGGGAATAAGCCTTAGATTCACCCGTCACGAGTTTAAATTCAAGTTTAAAATGCTTCTTAACAACAAAAAAACATTAACGAGAATCTATTCTCATGAGAGTTTATTAATTTTGTGGATCCTTTCCTTCCAATAGGCGCAAGCCCCTATTGTTAATTACCCCATGACGAATCACGAGAACCTCTGATTAAGGGATTCGAGAAATTATATGTCGTAGGCTAGAAAAGTTGTTATCTCAATTTATTATTAAACTAAACTCGATTGATGTTACCAAACTTAGTTGACGGGGCACAATTGAGAAAATGAAAGACTTAATTCTTTTGGTTTAAATCGGACTCAATTAACGGTACCAAACCTAATTAACGGGACCTAATTGAGGACATCTAAAACACCTTATTTACAACTTTTACTGGATTTGTTCAAATAATTTGGCTTTGGCGGCTGGTGAGAACTAAGTCTTGGTCATTTGATGATTTGTAAGACTTGGAGAATTTGATTTGGTGATTTTTGGCTATTTAGTAACTTGAAAGAACCGGATCTTGGTCATTTGGTGACTTGTAAGACTTGGAAAGTTTGATTTGGTGATTCTTGGCTATTTGGCGACTTGGAAGAACTAGGTCTTGGTCATTTAGTGACTTATAAGACTTGGAGAATTTGATTTGATGGTTCTTGGCCATTTGGCGGCTTGGAAGAACTAGGTCTTGGTCATTTGGTGACTTATAAGACTGGAAGAGTTTGATTTGATAGGTCTTGGCCATTTGGTGGCTTGGAAGAATTAGGTCTTGGTCATTTGGTGACTTGTAAGACTGGGAGATTTAATTTCGTGGTTCTTGGCCATTTGACGGCTTGGAAGAACTAGGTCTTGGTCATTTGGTGACTTGTAGGACTAGAAGAGCTTGGTTTGATAATTCTTGGTCATTTGGTCACATTTTTGAAAACGTTTATTTCGAAGTACTTATTTGAAAATAGTCACTTGAAGATTTTGTTTTAATATTGAAGTTACTTAAATTTTGTTTAAAAACTTTATAGAAGATTTATTTAAGATTTATTGTGTTTATTATTTTTATAAAATTCAATTTTTATGATGAAAATACTTCAAAAATACAAAAGGCTAATATTTTGAAAGATTTTAATATCGAAATATCAGTAAATTTGGTTTCTATAGATTTTTAGGATTTTATAGATATTTTATTTGAAATTTTCTGAGCTTCCTACTATTTTGGGTGAAATTTCAAAGTTTTGGCTGATATGAAGGCTTATAATTGGGCCACGTAGACAAAGAAGCTGAGTTGGCAATTGACTAGATCTGGTGAGATGGCGTTTGAATGATTTTAGACGCTGGGCTTTCTCCCTCCCTTTCTATTTGGGCCTCCTTCATTATGGATTGCAATCTTTTCATTTATATTTGATTTCCTTCAATTCCGTGTAGTGAGTAACTGACCGACCACACGGTTAATTTATCATAGAAGATCAGAGAAGGTTTGGCGCTGGACTTAAACGAAGAAGATAGGTTTATTTCTCTTCCTAACGGGCTCGTATGGGAGCGGGTACAGACCCGATAGATTCTGACCACCGCAAGGTCGCGGGATGGGCTCTATCGCATCGTGAAGCTAAGAGGAAAATAGTGATGTGCTCGGTTTTCCTTGCGTCGACTCCAAATGGTGGAGAAGCCATCAGTATGTATGACAGTTCAGTGATGCTTATTGATTAGCTTTCGGGAGTTTAATTGTACCAGAGATGAACTCTTAGGCATCAGGGCAGTGATAAAAGAGGGTTTATTGTTTTAATTTACCTTGTGCTTTCTTATCTTGGGAAATGGGTGTTGGGTACAGATACAGTGGGGTGTCGAAGTTGGTATTTTTAAAGACTCAATGGAGGAGATGGTACTGAGGACCTTACGTTAGGCTCTAATTTGGCTTGACTTGAATGCAGAGCATTGACATCAATCAGTTTCGTTCAAATTGAATGTAAAGAAAACATCAATCATCAATTTAGGTTTCCTAATTTCTATACTTTACTTATTTGGTTCTGTGTCACACGTGGTCTGGTAAAAAAGAACCCAAGTTATACAATTAATATAGTTCACTAACGATGTATATACTTGATGCAAATAATTAACATTTCGCATACAACCATTAATCCATAGTAAATTGCCTAACGATATGATAAGTAAGAAAAAGACTTCAGGAGTCGGTTTCCTTCCTTTCTTTTATGTAGAAACCTGTGACTCCACTTTCAAAAGAAACTTGAAGAGCGATCATTATACAAGGAATTAAATTATCAATAAACATTGTGCTTTATATTCTGAGCATAAAAGGACACCAATTCACAGAAATTTTAGTCACTAAAAGGGATTCACTATATGGTTTACCTGAGATATGACCATAATTTCTTTGAGAAGAAGAACTAATCAGTCTCTGAATTCTCAGTCATTTCTAGACATACATAAGATAAGAAATACAACATTGGGTCCCCTATAAACTCAAAATTCACTTAATCTATCACTTACAATTGATTGAAGCTTGATCAAAACTACTGAATTAAAGCATGGCTCACTGGGCTATTAAGGGGAATTATACCAGAACGTAATTAAAACTGAAATCAAAATTTAGATCTAAGAAGAAACTTCAATAAAGTCCAATAAATCTCAGATATTGTGATTTATCGCTATTGCTCAACTATTTAGGCATCAAACTACATTGTTTCACCGATTCAAGCGTTATAAATGATTTAATTAAAGTGATTTTTAGATAACAGTGCTTGAGAATGCCACAACTATGCAACTAGAGCTGAATTCTGACTAAAATTGGGCAGCACCTCCCCTTGAATTTGTTTCTCAATTCTTCTCTAATTATGGCCGAGGCCAGTCAGAGAAAAGCTACCCGGAGCTGGAGAAACTCCAGTCGAGGTAAAGAAACTAGGAGATGAGTAAAACCCAGTCGAAGTGTTTGAAACCAGGATCTGAGTAAAACTCAGTCGAGGTGAGAGCGAAGATCAAGATCTGAGTAGGACTCAGCCGAGATCGAACTAACGAACCATGAAACACTCAATTGGAGCTTAAACTAGCACTGATTGAAAAGAAAAAAGGAAAAAAGGAGAGATAATTTGATTCAAAGGATTTAATTAAGAGAAAACAAAAGCTCATTTGAACAATTCACAACTGGATTTATTCCCAAAGCTATCAGATCAAAGCACGATTGATAGAAAATGCAATTCAGTGATCAAAACCTCAAATTTCTTCATTCGACTCCAAATTGATTACACAACCTTAATTCTTACCTCGTTTTTTACCTTTCTCTTCAATTACAATCAAGAAATGATCTTGAATTTCTCTAGATTTCACTCTTCCTCACTGGCACTTCAACTATTCGCTGAAATGCCTCTCTCTTCTCTCCTTTTTCTAACCTAATTTCTATTCTTAATTTCTCTCTGGAAGAATCAATACCAAGAAGCCCCGAGCTCTCTCTTTGCTGCTCTATTTATAGACCAAGCCTTCAGCCCCTTTTCCGTCTAGGTGCGATGAATCTCCCATAGAGCCCGGCAGTTCATCGTAACCACCTCGCTCCAACAGATTTCTGTTGGAGAGCCCTCCTCTCTTCTTTTTTGATTTTAGTTAGTCCAAGCGCACGATACACCGCGTTTTCTTTCCGTGGGTCCAGCAACTTTCCCTCCCTTTGTTTCACAGACTTCGCGTGCACCATCTTTTACTTCGCGAAGGGGTCATGTTCTAAACATTCAGCGACAACTGCGCTCTTCATTTGGTGTAAGCTTGGTTTACGGTGAGCCGTATAGAGTTATGGGGAAATATTGAGAGCATAGAGCATGTGCCAAGTTTACTCAGGGTGTGCTTTTAGACTGGAGGCAAATTCAAATCCTCTCTTTCTCATTATGTTTGTTTCTTCGCGGATATGAACGACTGGAAGGGTCCAGTTAGCTGCATTTTCATTATTTGATTGCTTTTTTTTTATTTGACTTCTGATTTCCTTCACCAATTAATGCAGATCCATGGATATTTCTGTTAATCCTTGGGCATTCTCATATATTTCACCTTAGCTCTCTTTATTTACTTCCTCCATTTTTATTTATTTTATTTGCTCGACATTTTCCATTTGTCAAAATCTCCACATATTCACTAAAATTTCATGCTCAACAACCGTTACAATATCTCAATCATGCATAAGAAATAATAGTATTTCCTTGTCTGATTCCTATGTCACATGATATCATTGTATAATCTAAGATAGGAATGTGTCATTCTTGCAGATTATACATTTCTTGATCTAGAGTTGATCGTCTAGTTTGCATGCATAAGATCCAACTCCATCAAGGGGCCCAAACAGATATCATCACTCATTAAGTGTATTAATGAGGGACATACGATTTTCTTGATGAACAACTTTTTTCCGCACAATTCAAGAGAGCATAAATAAAGTTCGTATAGCAGTCTTTATCAAGAATCAGCGTTAGACGATATTTATAGAACCTATCCTCATGTGGAAAAGTTGAACATCTCAAACATAGAATCAAACTCATATGAAATAAACAATGACACATAACACAATCCATAAGTTTATTTCATTGGGTCAAGTCCTGTACTATGTTCCAATAACATACACATATGCAATTAAGTTGGTAACTCCTTACCTATGATTTGTAGAACTTAATCATCACTTAACTTGCATACTAATATTTTATGATAATTAATGTTCCTTGTTAATTATCAAGATTATGAACGATTTAGATTTATTATTGTCATTCTAATGAATGATCCACAGAGATCTACAATTCAGATCATCAACCTGAATGATCTGTCAATAATAAACTCTAGAAACAAATGATTAAAAATCATCATTAACATAAACTAAGAAAATAAGTCATTGAATATTGACTTCTAGGACATAACTCCAACAGTAGTTGGGTCGCCTGTTTCTAGAACTGAGTCAGAAGTTAGCAACTTGACCCCTAATTTACATCTCGTTCGGTTTTTATCTTAATTTTCTAGAATCTTTAGACTAGTATTTTAGTTATTTAGTTTAGAATTATTTATAATTGTTGGAACCTTGCTTTTGAAACCAAATTATCTGATCTCATTTAATTGAAAATTCTGATTTGGAAACTTGCGTATTTGAACAATATGTCCCTGAGTTCGACAACCCGACTATACTAATTTAAGTTATATTAGTGGCTGAAATAAAGTAGAAACGGTATTTTCGGTTAGGCTTCTCAAACAACGATAGAGTAAGGCCTCATCATCACTATCCTTGATTATGCATTAATGATTTGCATATGCATTTAATTGATTAATCGTATTGTGATATAGGACCAAAATACCCGAACAATACCGAATTTAGGTCGTTGTCCATCTGAGATTAATCCATTAGGGATTAATCTCGGATAGTCCATGTTTGGGACTGCTCTTGGATATTATGTCTCGTTTTAGGATTAACGAGTTGTACACTAGATGCAATCTGTAATTTGAGAAAAATTCAATGACATTTTCCCTTGTGATCCCATGCATTTGTCCTCAAGAACAATCGTGTGATGCTGTATTCTACGAACATAAGAGAAAATGTTGTCGAATTTTTTTCAAACAGTAGATTGCATCTAGTGTACGCTCCTTAATGAGATGGAGAATCTAAAGAGTGGGTTAGGATGGTGGCTAGTCCGAAAACCTAATGTTACAAATTGACCCATAATCCCAAAACCTCTTTTATTTTCTTGTTCAGAATATGGATCGGACGTGGATATACTCAAGTAATTGGTTTTATATTTTTGAACAGGCTTCAAGAATTTATGGTTTGTGCCAAAGAGAATCTGAAAATGATGGACGATGATAAAATGTGTTGTCCTTATATTTGCAGAATTTATTGAAATGGCCTAATTTTGAAGAAGTAATAGTTTATTTGATTATAGATGCATTTTATTAACCGTTATAGATGCATTTATTTCGAGTAGTGACCGGAGTGAAAATTGTCATTTTTCTTGATTCAAAGGTGACGTGATCAAGTAGATGCTTACAGTAATACTACAACCATCCCTATTGTCGAATTTTTTAATAGTAATTATTAAAAATAAGTTAAGATTAACGATAATTAAGGAAAAGATTTAATAATAGTAGTAATTTAGGTGTACCAGAGAAGAACACCAATGCCATTGGTAGTATCGAGGATCACCTTACGAATGCCGACGTCATTGTTGTTCCTAAGGCCTATATAAGTAGCAATGTTGTTGCCATTCTCCCTCACTCAACTCACTCCAATTTCTCTCACTCACACTCACTCCATCATAGATACTCTCAATCATTAAGAAATATACTCAAACAAACATACAAAGATACACTGATAAATCCAACACTCTCCATTAAAAATGTTTTTTGGTGCGAAATCAATAGCCATAAAGGTTTTGTACGACACAATTATTTAGCAATACAGAGTCGCACATAATCTTTATGGCTATTAATATTCCACTAGCAATAAAATAAAAGATTTCTTCATGCAATCTGTTATAGTGTGCAGAAGACTCGAATGACGTTTGATCCTACCATGAGGAATACTCGAATGATGACCACACCATATGCAAACCACACTAATTCTCCTTCTCACAGTATGTATAGTCTTGAGATATCCAGATGGACACGACCAAACATTATTGCACGGACGCGCAACAAATTGATACAAAAAATAAATAAATAAAAGCTTCAATTAAAATAAGTCAATACTATCCATTACATTAAGTTATATAGCAAATAATTTTAAAAAGAACGACTGTAAAAGCATCCATTAAATTAAGCCATTCTAAACATCAAATACACGACAAACAAGAAAACGGAGTTGTTTAACTTCGAGTATATATGCATGGATCATCACTAATCTCACTGCCATGGCTATAGTTCTAACTCAACTCTTGATTGATAGATTCTATATTACTTCCATCGAGCTCCCTAGCTATTCACAAGTTCATTTCCCACGTCTGGGAACCGCCTTATACTATAATATTTCAAGTTCCAAATCGAGGTGCCAGCCATACGTACTAGAACTAGCTGATTATAAAGGCCCCTCATTGAAGTTAAGAATCAGCATTTGCATATATATCTTAATCGATGCATTTATGAACCCAGTAAATATTTCCATGCCATGAGAAACTTCTATTAACACAAGTCCACAATCAAGCAAACAGTAAACATAAAACAGAAGAAATATCACATAAATTAAATTGCTGGGAGCTGAGTAAATTAGACATCAGTAATTGTAAAGAGTCTTAATGTCTAATATTTTTCCTGTAATCCAATCTAAGCCACATGTCACAATTGTGTACATTTGTAAAATATTCATAAACTATATATTTCAAATAAACAAATTTAAGTGAAGTCTGCATATGAAAAAGGCTCAGTACCGCTAGAACTGACCACAAGCAATATGTATAACTTTATGTGCATGCACTTCAGACATGAAATAAGACTAAAAAAATGTGTTTAAAACAGGTAAACTGCTAAACTGGTACAAATTATAGCTTGGTGCTTCTTCAGTTTTGCAATGTTTCTCAAGTATTATTAGGCTTCTATTTACCTATGCTTATACATCGAACATTCTTATCTTCATAAACCAACAAGTCATGTTTCAAAATTCACACTTTGGAAGTTCTTATATATATTATCCTTATGAAAGACATGGTATGCATTATCCAAAGTTCAGTTAAAACCTTGAATTGTCAATTGATCAAAAACTCACCAACAGCAGCAATTCACTCTTATGGATTTGTAACAGTGGTCTAGCATCATATTGCAATATGCATATGTGCATGTATATACACATAAATCTGGTATTGATTTCTCAACAAAAATCCCATGTGCTTAATCGTTAACAAAGCTGTAAAGACACATTGTAATTTGGACATATCAATTTGAGTATTGCAAATAATTTTTGTGCCTGTTTTTTAGATTAGAACAATAACCTAACCCCATTCGATTAACAGTATATCCCTTTGCATCAAATAAAAATTAACCTTATGCTCTACATGTTCTAACTATCGGTAAAACACATTTGATACTCATGACATATATATACCAGTTTAACCAATTCCAACAACAATTTCATCACATAAACTTCTACCATGCTTGAAAACTTTTCACAAAAATGTTGACAATATATAAAATAAATAAGGATTGCAAAAAAAAATATATATATATCATTAGAATAATTTAGGAAAATGGAGAGAATAGTTTTCTATCTTTATTTATAGTTTTTTATAAGTTATTTATTGTGCACCTAAAGTACATTAAAATAACAATAATATGGAGTTAAAGACAAATTGGTGGCCTATATAAAAGAGAAGGTATATATCCAGGTAAAAAGAGAACAAAAAGTAAAACAAAATATTTTCCTAATTCTCTCCTTCTGAATAAAATCAACACAAGCTTTTTGCTTAAAATTCATTTGTAAACCTCAAGTATGCTCAGGCAAGAATTTGGATTGGAACCCTAATCTGGTTTCCACTTCTTTCCTTACAAATTTTATGCACCAAACAAGCCAAACACTCAACTTGTATAAGCTTACACCATTATATATCAGGTAGTTAAAACTTTTCAGAACTTAAAATGCAAAAAAGGTACAACTAATTTGTTGATACCAAATCACCATGGCTATAGAAAAGCACCCTCTTATTATATATTATGCCAATTCATCAATAACAAAACAGTATAGCAACTAATTAATTTAATTGATAGTGTTGATTTCAGTTAATTAATCGGGCAGACAACATATTTAGGGTTTTTGTTTTTCTTTCCTTTTTAGAATAAAAGCAACCATAATTTGTGTTTCAACAGGTTGATATATACTTTATAGAATAATATGTCTTCTTGGAATATGGTAACTTAATATAATGTAGTCAAAAGTACCAAGTTACGTCAGATCAAATTCTTTATGGAACTTAATTCTAAGGATTAAATGAGAACATTATTTATTATTCTTAATTTAATCATGCTGACATATTGAAGCAACCTTAGTTCTGTGTTATCTATACTTGGTTAAATTGGCCTAGCTATGGATTGGGGAGTTAGAGCTTGCTTAACTTGTGAAGCATCTGAGAAAGTGAACCTGTCAGTTTGTCAACATTTAGTTCCTGCAATTGCCAAAATGCTGCTCAGTTGCAATGAAATTATAGTGGACGCTTATTTCATTCTGCGTGTTTGGGATTACATTGGCCCGCAAAGGCGCAAAGTATAAAAATGTTACCAACTAGTACGTTTTGTTTAACAAACTCTAGGTTCAACTGAAATTACAATTTAGTATCAGGAAGACAGGAAACTCCAGCCTTCATATCTCCACATTAGGAACCATACTCAGGTTACCAAAATCAAGACTATCCAACACCCTAATTTCAAAAAGTTGATGTCTTTGTAAAAAAAAACTGTGAAAAAAATCTGACAGTTCAAATGTTATTTCTCCAGCGTCAGATAGGAGACGTCAACTCTTTATGGAGAATTAAGGGCGAATGATCTGGAATGACAAAACAACAGTTTTCTTTTACAATTTTTCCCTCTTATTACTCTTTCATTTCTGTACTCATTTCAGTAAGTTACATTATAATTAGAAAGGAGAATGAATTAGGGTCATGGAGAGAGAGATGCAGGTAAAATGATGGAATAACAGCCAAATGGTACATGATCAAGTAAAAATTATGAAAATGAAGAAAGAAAAGATTGACAGGGAGGATGAGATTAGAATCCCTAATTTGCATGCAACAAAATAAAGGAAAATGTATTTTCATCTAATTTCTATAGTTAATAGACGCTCCACCTAATTTATGCCTAACCTGGATCATGGATGCCTCATGTTATCTTAATTTCAAGCACTATTCCTTCCTTTATTTCTGGATCCTCAATCAAAGCTGGGTGGAATCAAATAGATCAGAAGGAGCACATAAATTTCTGAAAGGACATACAGCCTAATCTTGTAAAATAATGAGTATTTGTTTTTTAATTTGAGCTAGAAGTAATGATGAGATCACAAACTCATTCGGAATTCATTGTTTCTCAGAACAACCTATTATCTGCATTATTTTTGGAAAGGACGATGGTTGCAGATGTTGGCCAGCTTCCAACCTATTTGTCCTTTCTGAGCAACTTCCAATTCCCAAAATTACTGGCTTGTATATCAAATTCAACGAGCTGCGTCTGACACAAAGTGACTAATGACTATGACTTATAAGAGAAGAATTTTGTCTATTATTATATATTAAAATCTTAAGTTCACTTTAATTTGTCAACTAATTTCCTAAGAGATGGCTAATTAATTAGTATCAATCATATATTTACTGTTTGCTTATATAATAAAAGTAGGAAAATATAATATTATTAACACTGATAGTAATTGCTGGGAATTAGAAACCAAGAGGAATTTTCCATGTTCATATAAAACAGTGATAAATAATAACACCAACATGACAGCACCAGTGCTTTGTGTTTCACATAAAATTAAGCCTTTAGTAGAAAAGTTATTATCCAAATAAAAAGCTATAGTTTAAATTTCAATTGGATTCTATTATCCAAAGTTCCAAACATAAAAAGCTAGTAACTAAATAGAGATTTCAATAGCAGTTGAATAGAATCTGAAAGTATAAAATAAAATGATCAAGATGGCATTCGTACCTAACTGCAATATGGATCTGGTTATGCTAATTCTACCTTAATACACTAGGGTATTGAAACACTGTATGTTAGTACATAATAAAAAGAGAAATAGAAATCTATTTACACAATATGTTTTCTTAGTGGTCTTGTGGATATAAACCGAGAATGTCGATTTATCTACATAAAAAACCTCAACAATTCTATCTCCAGAATAGTACAGTTTCATATCTTATGTAACCTAGCTGTGTCAATATATTTACATAAATTTCTACCTTGACATAAATCCCAGGAATAGACATGCTTAATTAATCTTTCATGTTACCAAGCATCTACCCCTAAAAGTGATCTCTTATTAATCAAAAGTCCTACTTTTTTAGTTATATTATCATAAAAAACTTGCATCCAATCCAGCATAAAAGGTAATTAAGTGGTTCTTTGAAAAATATTCTCATTCATTTTTTAAGTTATCTTGATAGAAACAGTGGCGCGCTACTGTCAATCATCCTAATGAAAATAGAAAAGTACCTGCAGAAGGAATCTTTTGATGAAGACATGTAGAAAGAACTTGATGAAAATCTCACAAAATTCTTCATAATTTAGATTCCTCTCCTTCCAACTCATGTGGTCTAGAAATATGTCTAGATGCAACACCACTTGCCGGTAAGCAGCATATGCTTCCATCTGAAGACCAAGAATAATATGTAATTCATTTGCTATAAATAGAAGGCATAGGAGTTGGTCTCTTGGCAAGGTAAACACCTCACACTCTAGTAAATAAGAAAGGACTAAAGATCACAGCTGGTTAATTATTATCTGGAGTTCTCTGGGGCATTTCATGGGAAAATTCAAAATCACTTGAATTGTCCTCGTCAACCCCATTGAAGTGTTTGAGGGAACTCCAGGTGGTATCAAGCATTCAGTTATATCTAATGTTGATTACATGATAGAATTGCAGAAGCTTGGTCTCCCCTGGAGTTCTCCTCAAGCACTTCACAACATGTGCACAACGCATTGGGAAATTAATTGTGAAGTGTTTGGGGGAACTCTAGGTGTTGACAAGCAGTTATATAAATTTCCAGAGAAAAGCAGTCAACAGATAGACTTGAAGACTAAACAAACCTAGCTTTCCCCTTGAGTTCCCTACAAGCACTTCACACTAGCTTCCAAGTACGTACTTTACAATGGCTATAGTGAAGTGTTTGGGGGAGCTCTTGGTGCTATCTAGGAACATCAAGTGTTACCGGCCGGCAGCTGTACATGGTATTGTTACTTACAACATTTTCTGCATTTAATTTTCTAGTTTTAACAAAACACTTTGAAAGTATAATAATTTTATAATTGGTCATCAAAACTTTTTATAACATAACTACATAAGCAACTTCTTACAAAGTAAAGAAACAAAAAGAAAATGTAAAATATTTGAAAACATATGAAGCCCGCTTCTTTGAGAAAGTAATAATAAGATGTACTGCATACTTTGATGAATTTCTTTCATTATATATATACTATAATTGTAACAAGGACACGACTGATGATGAGGGTTTTGTATCATCGGAGATTTGACACATTTCATGACCTTAAGATTTCAATATTGACATAGAATTGTGAAATAAATTAAATTTTAATTATACAATTACGAGATGTTTAAACTGATTTTAATTTAGGAGGGGATTATTACATTATTTATAAGAAGGTGATGATTGTCAACAGTGATAAATGTGATTAAACACCTGGGTTGATATATGTCACTAAACAATACCAGCATAATTTCTTAATAACAACATTGTGCTACTGATTGCTCAATTAGGTTTGTGAATATTTTTATAAGATTTGATGGATTTGTATCCAGTTTTCCATTAAATAATAGCATGGAAGCAAACTGTTGAGACAATGTGGACTTGTGGAGATAAACCGAGAATGTAGGAACTCAGATGTACCCAAAATTCCAAGTTTCCAACTAGACATCATCTTCACACTAAAAAACTTCTAGCTTGAAAACAGAAAAACTAATTAATCTACAAGTTACAATGCCTACGGTTCTTATAAAAATTAAGAATCGTTAATATATTGTTATTCCTTTTTAATTAAGATATATAAAAGAAGCCAAATTAACACAAAGCAATCATCTTTAAAGCAACCTAAACAGTTTGAAAGAATATTTTATTCATTTAGCATGAAACCCTCTGAAAATATATATGTGATTCCCATGAATCAATTCTTTTGGGATGTGGAAAAGTTAAATTCAAAGAAGAGTTTACAACATTACATTACCTGAGTGAGAAAGAACCACTTATACCCACTGGAACAGCTGTAGGTATCTTCTGATTTTGCCTAATCAACTTTAATTGTTGGAGGCCTACTAAAGCAAAATCCGAAATGAAACTATTTAGACCTAAATTTGGTGTTGATGGTCCCACCAGAAGTTCCCCCAAACACTTCAGCTAGAAACAAGCAGCGATCTATAATTCTATAGCGAAAAACCTTCGCTTGCTAGTTGCTTTTGCTGAAGTGATTTGGGGAGAACTCTGGGGAACATACAAGATTGTCTCCTCTTATCTCTCCCTCTCTCTCTCTCTCTCTCTCTCTCTCTGCTTGGTGGTCCAGAAGCAGCTTTTAATTGATCCGTTCTTCAAATGCCAATGCGAGTCGTAATTAAAGAAATGGATATTATAATTTTTTTTTTTTTTGGATAAACCAGGTGATATTATAATTTGTTACCTTATCTTATATATTGCAGAAAAAATAAATGATCTAATTACCTGAAAATAAGATGAGAATATAAATTAAAGTCAACAAAAAGGATACATTGAACCTAGACGCAATACATCCCTGCGGCCTTTAATAGATTCCTCTTATATTATTCTTTTAAAAATAAAGAAAAGTAAAGAGTTCCTCTTATATTACCAGAGATAGCACATGGACCATGGGCCGAGAAAAGGGATCCAGCAGGCCCTTTTTCCTTATTTATCTTTTTGGTTTCGAAATAGGGAAAATTTTTTTTTGGCCCCGCCCCCCCCCCCCCCCCCCCCCCCCCCCCCGCGAACTTGCAAAATGGAGCTTTTGCCACCCGAAAGTCGAACCTTCTGATTTTGCCCCCCTGAAACGCGACTCCCTCCTATAAATGCCCTTTTATCCCTTTAAACCAGTGATTTAAATAGCGGCGCTACGAACCGCAATAGCCCCGCTATAGCGGTACGACCTAGTAGACCGCTATGGTGCTAAACTACAAATGCCGCTATAGCGGTGTTCATTGATATACCATAATATTACTTAAAAAAGTATCTATATTTGGTGTTTATTTCTTATGGTGGCTAAAATGGTGAAAATTAACAACATATATATAGTTGTATTTTAACGAAATATAGCGACACAATTTGTTACATGCTAATATAAAATCAGTATTACGAACATTTGCTTTAGCACTGATTTGATTCAATATTAAATACAATGAGATTTGTCTATTAAAATGATATATTTTAAAGTGTAAGTATTAAATTTAACTGTTAAAATATGCATATGTTGTCATATGATATTTAATTTTTAATTAAAATATGTATATGATATAATAAACAAGTACATTTATACATGCTCGCTATGATCTAATAGCGGCCGCTAAATGACCGCTACGCGCTATCCGCTATGACTTGGGGTTATCCGCTATGAACTCGCTATCCGCTATTTAAACCTTTGCTTTAAACCATTTTTTGAATAAAAAAAATAAAAAAATAAAATTTAGGACGCTTTTACCCTCGATGTTTTAATACAGTTGAACAAGTAGAGTCGGACTCGATCCATTAAAAGACACTCTAACCCAGTCGAGTCGAAGTCCTCTCTTCTTCTCTTCGATGAACCCTAAAACTTCCATCTCTTAGAACCCAATGGATCGGATCGGCGAACTGACTGTAAAATCCTAAAACTTCATCTCTTCGTTGCTTCTTCTGTAAACCCTAGATGTCGCAGCCTTCCTCCACTCCTTCTTCGTTGAGCGGCGTTTGAGCAGATCAAAATCGCCTATTTCTGTTCCACTATTCTGTTGCTCCTCCGTCTCCTTGCCAATCGCTGCCATGCATCGTCATCTGAGCAGATCAGAATCTGTCTCTCATTCAGCATCCTCGAGCGGCGGCCCCCACTCAAGTCGAAGGTCAAATTTGCCGATCGTGCCATGCCCGTCATGTGGCCTTTCAGTGAGGAAATTTGTTAGCAGAACTGATGATAATCCAGACCGCGAGTTCTATAAATGCGTAAACAAGGTATTGTTTTCTCCCATTCTCTCTTGTATTGCATGGAATTTTCATGAATTTGGTACTGGTAAAAAAGTGTTGTTCAGGCTGTGCAAATAATCAATTGGCAAATTCGATACCTAGGCATGCTAGAATTGAAGGGATATTCGACTATTGATGTTGGGTGTAATAAAGTAGGTAAAAATGTTTAATTGATATGGTCAATTTGGTACTGTCTCTTTGATATTCTACTATTGAATTGAATGGATAATCAATTTGGTAATGTCTCTTTGCTGTTAATGAAATGGTTATGGACCGGTATTGGGAAAAAAATAAAACAGAGTTAGAGTTGTTAGACTCAGTAGCTACTCAGTAAGGTCAATAACACTGGATATGGTCATATAATAAAGAAACTGAGTTATGGATCCTTTTCTTTATAGTTGTAAGCAATTGCAGCCTTTTCTTTATATTTGTAATTATAATCCCAACTTGATTGTTGAATCTTTATCTTATTTTTTTTCTAATAGGTTACTAGGTGCACATTCTGGATGTGGGATAACGAGTATTTGAGATATCTAAAAAATGGAAATGTTGTTATTCCAGCTATTGAATCTGAGGTAGCTGATAGACTCGAAGCTCAATTGGACAGTCTGATAAATGAATTCAACAAGAAATGTCAAGATGATGAGCAGCAAATAAAAGTACTTGTGGCATCATTGGATAATCTTAAAATGTATAATCATATAAGTGCCACTGTGATTGTCTGTCTTTTAATTATGGTGATTGTTCTTTTGCTCCTTTAATTCTGTAGGAAGACTTTAAAAGTTTAAAAGTTATGTTGTAGTGAATTTCTCTTTGCTCTTTTATTTGTAATGTAACCATAATGAAGTGTATGACCAGATTAGCTGATGGGAGTATGCTTATTGAAGTGAATTTCTCTTTGCTCTTTTGTATAAGTGTACATTGTACTCTCTCTCTGTAACTTGTATATGGACTCGTATGTTCCATATAGCACAAAAAGTAGAAGCAAGCAAACATAAGTACAAATTAGTTACAGAACATTTCATATCAAAAAGTATCAAAAAACGCAAGAGCAAGCAATATAACTAGAGAAACGCAAGCAAGCAAAATTTTGATAAGCAAGCAAAATTGTAATAACTTCAACAGTATTTTTTTTCATGGTTTCATTGTTAGCAAAGTAATAACTTCAACAGTATTTTTTCATTGTTAGCAAAATCTTGATAAGTCACAGTAATAGCTTCTACTTTCTACTGTCTACTTTGTACCCAAACAATTCCTCCTATTACAAACATCAGTTACATCAGTTGACTTTGACATCATGAATTTTTCCCAAAATGCAGTTGCACCAACTAACATCCCAATAATAACAAAACATCCGAAAACATCCCAATAACTGTCATTCTTCACAAAACCCAAACATGAACTAATCAAATAGGAACAGCAGTTGCACCCTTTGCCCTTTTCTTCCTACAAAAAACAAGTAGAAATTAAGCAGTCTTCTCTTCTTGCAAAAAACATGGAAATTAAACAGAATTATAGCCATGAAATTAAACAGACCTCTTTCTAGTTCTTGTACTGTTTGCATCTAGGTCATCGACAGCTTCTTTGCATGTCCTTGCTTGATGGCCCATCCTTTTGCATCTCTTACATTGATGTCTCCTTGCACCCAATTCCAAACTACTCGGGATCCTTTCCTTTCTAGGTCTTCCAGATGTCCTCTTCATTATAGGTGGCCAAACAGTAAATCCAGGATCAGATTTGACCCACTTGGAGGTATCACCTATAGGCATTATCACCCCCTCATATGCCTTCCTAAAACGCTCAATTGAGTAATACTCGTGCACAAAGTCCTCAAGCTTGAATTGTCTAAGAGTACAAATAAATGCAACAGCATGACTACATGGCTTGTCGCAAAGCTGTCATTCTCCACATGAGCACTGTTGCTTGTCTATCTGAACCACATGGGTCCAATTTTGCATCTGGTAGTTCCACTCACCTCTGCACAAGTGTCATTAGCTCTACTTACAGTCATCCTCCTAGTTTCAAGATGTCTACTCTTTTCATTTAGTTCCTTCATTACACTTGGCACAATCTTGCCATCTATTTTTGTCCCAACAAGCCTCCTCATATCAAATGTCACCATAATTTTCCGCCTAATTTGATTAAGCATTTCAATGACATGCAAATTCTTGAGATCTTTTATCCAATTATTAAAAGATTCTGATATGTTGTTGGTCACATAATCTACCTTTGAGGCCTTCGAGAACTTGCTTCTACACCACAAAGAATGTTTCTCCAAATACTTGATTGCGGCAGGTGATGCTTCCTTCATCTCATTCAAGTGGTACTCGCATTGCTCTATGGTGTAAGCGTGTGCAGCTGGCTTGAAATTTTCTTCAAATTTCTGGCCACGAAATTTCTTTTTAAAATTATCACCCAAATGTCGAAGACATGTTCTGTGCTCAGCGTCGGGAAATATAGTTGTAATAGCCTTGTCTAATCCCTTACATGCATCTGAAGATATAACCAGCCCCGGTGGATTTCCAATTGCTTTCCTCAATTGAGTCATGAACCAGGTCCAATTTTCAGTTGTCTCTGAATCGAATACACCGTATGCAACTGGATACAACCAAGGAACCCATCTACACCACAAGTTGTCGCCAACTGCCCCCTATACCTCCCTGTAAGTTTCAGCAAATATATTTCTCTAAATTTCAGCAATATATCATGTAAGTTTCAGCAACTAAGTTTCAGCAATTAAATTCAGAAACAAGCATTCAGCAAATATATTTATCTAAATTTCAGCAATATATCATGTAAGTTTCAGCAACTAGCAAATATATTTATCTAAATTTCAGCAATATATCATGTAAGTTTCAGCAACTAAGTTTCAGCAATTAAATTCAGAATTAAAATTCAGCAACCAAATTCAGCAAATACCTGTCAAATAAGTTGAATCCACTGCCAAATATGGTCTGCAACCATTAAGAAATCCATCTATGCATGGTTTTAATGCCACTAGCATCTTGCTAAACCGCATCTTATTGCCGACCCTTTCACATTCTATCTCGACAATGCTTCCAGGACATTTCAGTTCCAACTCTGCTTTGAAATTGTACACCAATTTGAAGCTATCCTCCCATGACCCTTGGAGCGCTTCAAGAGTAGCAGTCCTTCCTGCCCAAGCTTTACCATAATTCAATGTGACATGGAAATCACCTTTAAGTTTATCTTGTACTGCCTTTGCTCCAGCCAATGGATGCAACCTTAAGAAATTGGCGGCCTTCTCCGATACCCAAGACTTAGAAACCATAGTGCCCTTACCCCTACCTACTGATGGACAAGTATGTACATGTGGTAAGACAATTATCTGCATAAGGGAGAATCAAAGTTCATGTCATATAACTAAATAATCCAAAACTCCTATATTACATAACTCGAATGATAATGATTGTAACTGTAATCATAGAAAATAGAATTACCTTGAAGGTTTTATTATCATCGCGAATTCTATAAGCCCGAATCCTCCAAGGACAACCCTTATAAGCGCATTTTGCCGTGAATCGTGTCTTGTCTGACTTCAATGTGGTATATTCAAAATCAGTCCTTATAGCAAAATGCCTCAATGATTTTCTAAACGCATCCACGTCTGGAAACAATGCATTAAGCTCTATCCTTGGATTATCAAGATCGTAAAGGACAATATGATCATTATCAGGAAGTACGGTTGGCTCCAAACTGGTTTCTAATTCTACATGTACAGGAGCAATTACAGGAAGAGGTGCAATTGCATCAACCTCATCAACGAGATAAATTTGCTCGCCTTCGGCTTCCACATACTGCTCATACTCGTACTCCTCATGGTTGTCATTAGATGGTTGACTATTGTCCATTATCTTTAAAATCAAGACCTAAAAAGAACAAGTATTATATTTGAATTACATTACAGTGATATCTTTCATGTTAATTGCAAGTACCTACTGTGACTACAAGAATCTTTGTAGAAGATAATTTGTATTGGGAGTGGGCTATTGAAAACACCTATGTGACCAGATTGAAATGCTTAAAAATTCACCTATTTCACACCTATGCGCACCATTGCTCTCCCCATCAGAGATACATGTTTGAAATCAACCTTTAATTAAGGTTTATGAAAATGAGAACCTCCAGCCTTTTTTCACTCACAAAGAAAATAAACTAATGTAATTAATGATGCGTTCTTAGTACATCACAAGTACCTACAAGTATCTTTCTTCACTCACCTACAAGTACCTACTGTGACTTGGAATACTTGTTCAAAATTGTTCAAAATTGAACAAAACATATTTCTTGTAACAGCAACATTGCTCAAAATTGCTCAAAATTGCTCAAAAAATTGCTCAAAATTGCTCAAAAAATTGTTCAAAATCATTCAGTCTAGGTGAAAGAAAAAAGAGGAACCTGGGTTTGACGGATCCAAACTTTCGAGAAGATTAGCGGCGAGTGAACGATGTCGAGAAGATTAGCGGCGACTGAGATAAAAATGCAGCTAGGGTTTCACGGATCCAAGCTTTTTGGAATATTCAGAAGTAGGAGATATGTATGGTGAGGCCATGGAGGTGAGGCGATTGGTTGAGCAAGGGAGTTAGCGATGAAGAGAGGAGATCGATCAGCTAGGGTTTATGGGATTCATGTGCGAGAGAGAGGAGGAGATTTGAATTACGGGAGGGGTCTGGACTCTGGTTCGTAATCAATGGAATTATGAAGGGGTCTAATTCGACAAGGATAAAATGGTCATAGATTTTTATTTTTATTATTTAAATCATTTTTATATTGTGAAAAAATCGAAAGGGGCAATTACAAAAGGGAGTCACGTTTCAGGGGGGCAAAATCAGAAGGTTCAACTTTTGGGTGGCAAAAACTCTATCTCGCAAGTTCGGGAGGGCAGAAAAAAAAATTTCCCTTTGAAAAATATTTTGCTTAAGAAAACGGACCACGCCGTTCAATTAATGAAAACAAGTATTAACAAATCGCATGGATCCTGTAACAATATTGCGCTTAATGAAAAGGATCGAGCAGGCCAGCAGTGCGCCTAGACGCACAACAATCTCTCTGGAATACATTACATATTTGAACAAATAAATGATGAATCTATATGTAATTGTTGGTTTGTTTCCTTCATTATTAATTATTGAAAGAAACATTAAACGCTAACCAAATCTTTTATTACCAAAAATACCCTTGAGTGATTATCCAGATAAAATTAGGTGGAATGGTACCCCAAATGGGATGTACACCACCAAGTCGTTATATATTTGGCTAGATAACACAGGGGTTTTAGACACACATACACAATCGATTTGGAGAATGCACATACCTCTTAAGATAAAATTTTTTCTTTGGGTACTCAGCAAAAGGAGATTGCTCACCAAAGATATTTTACTTGCTAAAGGATGGACTGGGGATTTTCATTGTGTTTATTGCGATAGATTAGAAAGCGCTGACCATTTATTTTTTTCAATGCTCTCAAAATAATACTATTTGGAACTGGTTCCTCTCTCAATTAGGTACACATAACTTGCCTAATTGCTTAGAAGATATAGTGAGGTTTGGAAATACATTAGCTGCAAGTAACAGGGAAGCTTTTAATATTATTTGTGCTTTTAATATTATTTGTGCTGCCATTTTATGGATACAATGGAAAAAAAGAAATGAAATCTGCTTTAACTCGGTGGAGATACACACCGCTAGACATATAGGTTCTGAAATCAAATCCCTGTTGATATATTGGTCACATTCATGGTCAGATAAATTAAAGAACTGTGTATTTAGTATGATCCCTGTAGTTGACAACTTACCTCTACAAATTGCATTCAGGAACGAAGTCAATGCAGGCGGATTTGGCCTGGATGATGGAGTATAAAGCTAACACCGAGAAAGTTGACTTAATAGAGATGGATATTGAAGACGAGAAGGATTGCAAGATGGTCAGTTTGCTGGTACCATGGGGCATTATGATGACTGAGGCATGTTAGGAAATGAAAAGCTCTACTATTCACTTCCTGCCAAATGTCTGATCGTGGAATCTCCAAATTTATTATTACCTTTACTTTTAAGTTAGATCGCTTAAGATAAACGTTGAAACTTTTGTGTTTGTATGTCCTATTTCATGAGGGTTTTGGGACAAATTAGCTAATAATGGTGTGTTGGTATCAACTATGAGGGGTGCCAGCGCAACTTATTGGGTTTTTATTTTTCTCTTTCCAATAAATAATTTTGTTCTTGTCGTTGAGATGAGATACAAAACTTTGTAATAATGCTTTTTCGTTCTTCAATGAAAGAGTGGTGGGCTGAAAACCCACTTGTTTCCCAAAAAAAAAACGCTAACCAAATCTCATAGCAGACATATATAATACCTAGTGGCCCGTTAGAAACACAAGCGGTCTGTTTTAAATGTCACCAGAAAAAATAACTAAATAAGTAAATCTTAACTAGAATATGAATTATCTAATCATAATTATCCATATCAGAATTACTATATGCACAATTTCGGTCATGTCTTTTTATATATAAATAAATTTTATATAATACCACTATGTTTACATGCAATACATAGAGTATTCTAATAGTATGATGGTCAGTGGACTACATCAATACTTTGCTACTATAAAATTATACAATCATAGTACTATTGATCACTAGTTAATCTCAAACACAAGCAGCCAACCATCTTTTTATTCAAATTCAAAATTTTGACAATTTATGACTATTCTACGTACTATCAGAACAATTAAGTAATCTTTAAATCCTATTATACAATGAAGAATGGGCTCGTTTGGATGGGATGGAATTGGCAATTTCATTCCTACATTTTTCATCCAAACCATTTTGGAATAGCCAATTTCATTCTTAACACAATTTTCAATAACACTCTTCCCAATAACACTTTTCTCTCTACTTTTCACACTTCCCAACGCTATTCCTAAACTCACCATCCAAACAACATTTCAATTCCTAGGAATAGCCAATTTCCACAATTCCTGTGAATAGTGTTTTTCCCTAAATTTATGTTATTCCTACCCAATTCCTAATCCATCCAAACGACACCAATAAGTATAGGTCTATGCCATAATTTTAATGTCAAACATTATTTTTGGATCATACCTAGTTCAGCTGGGTCACTCGCCTGACCAGAAAAGGCCACATCCAGAATTTATTCCAGCAATTTCTAACTCTCTACCGAATGACATAAACTCTCTATATTCTATTATAACTAGAGAGGCATATCGAGTTTCGCTCAATGTAAATATCTATAATAAAAATATTTTTATTATGTTTCTATTATTTAATTATGTTCATTTTTGAATATATGGTTAAGATATATTTATCTTTAGAAATATAGTTTAGTTATTGTAGGTAGTTTGATTTGATTAAATTTAAAGAGTTTGATCAATTTAAGAAAAAATTATATGTGTAAATATAGTTATAGTTATCTGAAATAATATGATTAATATGATTTATATTATGTTGATATTATTCATGAAATGTAATATTCTTATAAATGACTTATATAAAAAAATATATCGTAAAATATTTGATATTTTATTTTCTATATTGAATTGAATGAATTTAATTTATATTTTGTAAACCAAAATTAAGAATAGTGATGAAGATAAATTAAGGTGAAGAGGGACTCTAAGCAACACAAAAAGAGATGGAGACATGATGAAAATGAAAATAGGATGGGGTCACAAAAATCAGAAACAAAATAATGTGTTGTCAAATTATTATGTAATGTTGAACCGAGTCAATTTTATGAGCAATAACACCGGACACATAATTAGTTACAAAGTATCACATTACAGAAATCAGAAAAAAAATGCTATTGCACAACTATTTCACAATGCTTAAAGTGTCGAATGATATTTAACTAAAGAATCCCGACACCCATCTATCTTTATTTATAATATTCATAAGGTTTTAAAATGGGTTACAAAACACTCAGAGGCATAAACTAGATAATACGAGTAAAAGTCCAAAAATCATATCGTTCTATCCAAATTCATTGTTCAAGGCTGTATCAGCTCACTTGCCAAGCAAGCGGCCCACCCGTATAAACTCAACATTCAGGCTAGCAGACTGGCAGCCAACTAGTCAAATTTTCAACCAAGCCAGTCGAGCGGACCATGTGGAATCCAAGGTACCCGCCAGTACTATAATTCTGGACCTAATAAATACTACGTATGTTTGGATGGAGTGAGAATAGGAAATTTGAATAGAGAAGAGTTTTTTCCTTATTCCATATTCAAATACTAAAGTTTTGTTAGAATATGAATAAGAGTCCGGATAAGTCCAAATTCCTTATTTTTGTGTTGTTTGGTTTTCATCCGAATAAGAAATAAGGGCTTATTCCTTATTCACGCCACTTCCAAACACACCTATTAATAAACCTTAGTTAGAGATGCTTATATTAGTGTTTATTGATGTTAGAAATGATCCATGTATGGTCTAATACGGAATTCACTTTAATATAACCTAATTAATGTCATTTGATTGATGAAAAATTAACAAAATATATTGAGGGGCGCCAGTAGCTAAGTTTTCTTATTCCTCTCTGTTTTTCCTCTTCACTAATAAGAAAATCCTAGATCTACAAAGAAAGGTCAGATAGGCCAATATAGAATAAGAAAGCCAGCGCTAAATTTAAGCAATGTGTATATTCATTAGAATCCCAATGCTATTTTTTTTTTTCCCTCAACCATTTGATAAGGATAAACTATTAATCATGTTTAATGTGGATTAAACATTGATAACAGTGGGGACGGAATTAATCAAACATTTAGTTTGCAAATTTGGAAATTGCATGGCAAGTAAGCATTTTACACTGATTTTCATTTCAATCAAAAAAAAAAAAAAAAGGAATAAGCAACAGATGAACAGACCCAATTAATTTCTCTCTGCTGCAAGCCACACCCGGTCGATCGCAATTGTGATTCATTGAATCGAGACATATTTCTGTCCTTAGTTTGATGCGCATGGGAAGCAAAATGTACAAGAACCTCATCTGAAATGACGTATGGTCGTACTGGTGAAACGATTGTGCATTCCTCATCTCATGTTTTCTAGTTTCTCTAATTAGGATACCAAAAGTCGGGCCACGAGAGAAAGATTGTACACTTGTACTAAATCATTGCTGTGTTTTTATGCATATTTATTTAGGAAAATTGGTGTCCATAAAACATTTGTCAGAATGTACAACCGAAAATAGACTATTTTCCATTTTTTGAATTAAATACAATCTAAATGCGTATGCACAGCTGGTTTTCACATTATATATAATTAAATTTTCATTAGATTGTTAGAAGGACTTTTCTGCACAAGTAATTTCCGCGTAAACGTCAAACTGAACGGTTAAGAAGATAATTAAATGCATTATTGACTTGTTGCTAATTAGTTATTAACTTATTATATATCTTTTGTTAAGTTCACTTCACATCCCTTAATTTGACGTCGGCAGGTGCATAAACACGTGAAACCTCGTATACAATTGATAGTACCACCTGGATGTTGAAAAGGAAGACGCTAGCTAGCTGCCGCTGTGTGATTCTCTTCACCTCTAATCTAAGCTAGAAACAAGGCTAGGTGCAGTTTCACTTATCTGTTGTGCAATTAGTACTTGCTGTCTAGATAAGATAAAGCACATTAGCTCATTTGCTTCATTAATCGGAAGCCTATAAATACACCCTGTGTTAGAGTGTTGGTCTTCAACACGAGAGCTAGCAAAGGGAAAACCAAGTAGGTTGTTTCCTGGAGTTCTCTTTAAGCGCTTCAGGCGGGCTAGCTTATTGCACATTTGCACTGTTGGCTGTTCTGAAGCGTTTGGGGGAACTCTCGGTTGCACCCAACAATTTAGTAGACTTGGTTTTGTTGGTATACAAAGAAGCAACTCACTTAGCATGTTAGCTTCAGACTACTCATAAGTATCACTTTATCATATATAGAGTTATATCAGAAAAAGGAACCATTATCTTATATATATAATACATACATGATCATAGTGTGGGCTGCAAATTAATTAATATTCCAAATTTCAAAACATACATCAAATACTGGAGGTATGCGTTGAAGAAAAAAAAGCTGATTGTGTTCTGGAGTTTCCTTCAAGCACTTCAGTACGACCCAAAATGCTGCGAAAGGGTTGCAGTGAAGTGTTTGGGGAAACACTAGGAGACACTTAGCGTATTGCGAAGATGTCACGCGCATGCCGTGAAGGTTTTGGTTTAGCGTTTCTAAAAATCATTTTTTTTTTTCAAACTTCCATTTGCATTAATATTGCTTTGAGATTTTTCAAAATTGATGACTATTTAGTTTGGTTTGTAATTTTTTATTTGTACCATGACCGACTCTGTAACTTTCGAAATGATATATACTAACTAAATTAGTCGATATACATCGATCGCTAAATACATATTTAATTGGGCCATTCTTAATAGAACTAATATAATTAGGATAAGTTTAAGGATCAACACAAAAACATTTTCAGGAACCGCGCGACATGATGCAAATATAAATTTAGAGACCAAAGTTCAAAATCAACTTTATTTTTTTTTAAGAAATTAGGGGTCGTTTGGATGGGTGGGGAATAGGTTAGGAATAGCAATTCCGGGACTAAATTTAAGGAAAAAGTGAGATTTCGGGAAGCGTGGAAAAAGTGCTATTCCGAGAATAGGAATGTTGTTTGGATGGTGAGTTAGGAATAGCGTTGGGAAGAGTGTTATTGGGATGAAAAGTAGGGAGAAAAATATTGTTGGGAAGAGTGTTATTGGAAATAGTGCTATTCCTGGAATTAGCAATTGCGTTTGGATGAAAAATTTACGCCAGGAATAGACAATTCCTGGAATTGGCCTATTCCAAACGACCCCTTAAGAATTAAGTAATAAAATTATAAAGACTAAGTTAATTTTCGTGAAAGATTTGAAGATCATATTTACTAAAAAGAATATATAATGAAATCCTGATTTAAAAAAGTCCGTCACATATATGAAACGTAATAAAATAAAAAATGGATTGCTTGCCGCAGTGCTGACATCCCAAGTACTAACAGATTCAAGAACAATATAAGGACTTCATATTTGGAAAAAAAAAAAAAAAAAAAAAAAAAAAAAAAAAAAAAAAAAGCACATGCACCTTTTGTATATTGTTCCTTATAAGGCCTTTTAATGTAAATAAATATAAATATATCAACCGGGTCGGGTCTAATCGAAGCCATACAACAAACAGCGCATGCAGATAGATACTTCACACACTATCAGGAATTAACCTAAATTTTATCATGACTAAAGATAACTATAAAAAAAATCAACAGATACAATAATGTTATTTTCATAATGAATAAATATCACCACATGCAGGGAAAAAAAGTAAAAAAATTATGAAATTATGAGAATTTCGCGAGTAACGTTGGAGATTGACGTAACTCCTGTACTGATTATTTTTGTTAGCCTATCATATGTTTATTAATATTATCAACCGATTGATCATCTAAGAAATACTGCCAGGTAAACTATGGCCCGCTAACACAATTCGCCTACCTGTGGACCATCTTTCTGCAATTTAATTTGGGCCTTTCTTTCTAGTCGAGCGCGGTCCTTGATTTTTGGTGGCAAAATTGACCGGAAATAATAAGGGAAATTGATTTCTGCCATTGGAAGAAATGTCATCGCTTGTCATCGCTGAGGCTAAGGCGCTCCCTCAGCGATGGTTTTCATCCAGCGCACTTTTATTCCGTACTTAAATGTTCAGTTAGATAAGTACAAATGTTCCGTTATTTGAATATAAATGTTCAATTAATTGCATCAAAAAAATATAAATGTTATAAGCAAAAATGTTCATTTTATTAAGTATAAATATTTAGTTTAGCAAATACAAATGTTCAATTGAGTAAGTACAAATGTTCTGTTAATTGAGTATAAATGTTCAGTTAGTTGCAATAAAAAATACAAATGTTATAAGCAAAAATGTTCATTTGGATAAGTATAAATGTTCAGTTTAGTAACAACAAATGTTCAGTGTAGTAGGTACAAATGTTCAGGTTATTAGGTATAAATGTTCAGTACGACTTTTCGATTTTTTTAATATGTGAGCGAAGGGGTCACGAACCGGACAAAAAACACATGAAAAAATTAGAAGGGGTCATGAACCGATCCGGTTCAAATAATATTTTTTCCGACTCTGCTCCTGACGCACCTCTCTCCAAGACTGACGTGTTTCAATAAAATAAAACCATTACTTGACGCATTAAATTGAACACTTTTGATTATTAAACTGAACACATTTGGTTATTAAACTGTATATTTGTAACAGACAACTATTCTGTGCAGCGATGGCGCGCGATGGCAAATCTAGCAATGGCACTTATCATTTCTGTTATTCAGTGTCATCGCTAAAGAAATCATCGTGCGCCATCTCTGAATAGAGCATGTGTTTGTTACAAATGTTCAATTTAATAACCAAATGTGTTCAGTTTAATAATCCTAAATGTTCAATTAAATGTGCCAACTAATGGTTTTATTATATAGAATCACGCAAAGAGGCGCGTTAGGGGCAGAGTCGGAAAAAAAATTAATTTGAACTGGATCGGTTCATGACCCCTTCTAATTTTTTCATGTGTTTTTTGTCCGGTTCGTGACCCCTTCGCTTGATATTGCACCTATTAAAAAAATTGAAAGTAATACTTCATAAACTGAACATTTATATTAAAAACCTGAACATTTGTACTTACAAAACTGAACATTTGTTCTTACTAAACTAAACACTTAGATTTATCCAAATGAACAATTTTGCTGATAACATTTATATTTTTTATTGTAACTAACTGAACATTTATACTTATCCAACTAAACATTTGTACTTGCTAAACTAAACATTTATACTTAATAAAATGAACATTTTTGTTTTTAACATTTATTTTTTATTGCAACTAACTGAACATTTATACTTAAATAACATAACATTTGTACTCATCTAACTGGACATTTATGTACGAAATAAAGTGCGCGCTAGGTGAGGACGAGCGCTCGCTGAGGGGAGTGCCTCAGCGATGGCGCGGATGGTAAATCACCTGACGGCGATAATCAATTTTCAAAATCGACGGCGATAAAATCATAGGACATTTGAAGTTTTGAAAAAAAAATAGATGTTGGACGTCGTATTTGGGAAGGGACAAACTAAATAAATTGCATGACAACTCTATATAAATTATAACTTATTTTATATCAACTTTCAATATACCAAAGAGAAAGAATTTGTAATACAAGATTTAAGAAAAATATACATAATTAGTAGGTCTCAACCAAATTTGACCTGAGAAAGAAAGAAACTAACTCGAGTCAACATTGAGGGGCTCAACTTTCATGGAATAAAGTAAATGTGAGAAACTCAAGTGGCTATTTTTTTTTCCCCAATTTTAAGACGACACACTCAGCCGAACCTTATGTGAATATCATACTTTTTCATAGAACGTGTATTTCATAATTGCTTTCATGTAACATTCCTTAGATATATAGCTCCCGTATCACTATAATACTCATGTGATTAATTAAGTGAAATTGCCAACATTAAAAATGATCATGAAACTCCGTGCGATATATTGAACTCTTCAAAAGTTCGATTACAGAAAAAAAAAAATTTTCTTAAGCAAAAAATAAATATGTTTTGTTGCTAACATAGAGTGCTTGAGCAAAATCATCTCTGCTACAATGAACGCATTCATGAAAAATTAACTATTAAATAGAAATGCAAGAGAATTATTTCATTAATTTCATTACGTATTATTAGTACATAACCCAACAGATTTCAGAACGATGCGCTAGTGTACTAAGTTCTACTAATAACAATAGGAAAAAGAAAAAGAAAAAGAATAAGAAAAATAAAAATAATACAAGCTACAACATCTTCTCTTGCTCCAATTTGGTTGATATTACATTCAAGCCTAATGAAGTGATACTAGGGGGGAACTCCAAACATCATGAGCGTTTACACAAACTCTACTCTTTCCTTCTCTTCTCTCACGCCATGGACAGATGTTTGTACCTCCTTGGAACAAAAGACTGATATTTGTAGTGGGAATAGATACCAATACCATCTTGATAACACGAGTTGCTTTAAAGAGAGAGATAGCTAATGAACTTGTACTTTATTTGGGCAGATACAATGAACCTAGACGAGTTTAGGATACCGCGAATCTTCTTTCAATCGATGAGTGGTCACAAGGCCAAAAGTTGAGGCCTTGAAGTCTCAGGTTGTCTCCCCAAGTCATTTTCAGGTTGTTTTACTTGACCTATGTAAATACAGGGCGTTAATAATATATAATTATATATTAATGATTAACACCGCGTTAGTAAATAGGTGCTGCAGTCATACATATTTTCTATGCTTTTAGTTGAAGCATGGGTTTTTTTCAAAATATGTTTGACACAATTAATTATTGGGGCGGCGTGTATATATATATATAGCAGATCAAGTTTCATGAGGCACGTAATGCACCAACTAGTTGCATGGGTGGTTACATAATATCTGACACAGAAAATAGCTTCAATTAAAAAACATTTGAGTCGGTGATATGACGTATATGGACCGAATTTATTCGGCTATGTTCTTTTACCCTTTTCTTTTCCTATATATAGAAAAAGTTCCCACTACTGTTATATTAATTACTACTACTAAAATAAGTACCCACTAGGCCACACCTGTGATCTAGATTAATACTAGAAATTACCTTTTAAATTAAGCTGAGTTCGTTTTCAAATTTGCCATGGAACAGTATTTCTGTTTAACAGGTATCGTGCAGCCTCACAGGCCCAAGGGCGTGGATATTTAAAAAAAAAAAAAACAGAGAAAAAATTATCGCCACTAGCAAAGTTATAACTAGAAGAGTATGTAACTAATAGTAACGGGTTAGCTGAACTGATCCGATCGAATTCAAACATAAAGTTGTTGTTGTTATTATTATTATCATTATTATTACTCTTACTGTTATTATTACTGTTATTATTATTATTATTATTATTATTATTATTTTCTGAAGTAGCATCTAAATAAATAAAGTTGTTTAACAGTAGGTTCCACTTTTAATTTAGATATGATAGGTCCGAACTCCGAAGCAATCAAAATTTGACTTGGTCCAGATCTGAAAATGGTTCAAACTAGAAAAGGAGATAAAGGTGGGCCAATATTGCCATTGCTTACGGCTTACCCTTGATAATACTAAGTTTTTTTTTTTTTTTTTTTTAATGTTCGAAGCAAAAATGAGGCTCTGGGACCTCCATCTTTATATTACAAATTAATTTTTTTAATTTATTTGTTATGTAAATTGTAAAGATTTTTCAAATGGCCCTTTTCCCATGCTGTTTATCAACTACCTGACCTCCTTTTTTTTCTTCAATTTTGTTTAAATTTTCTAATTTATAATTCTGAACTAGATTTCATTAATTATTTAAAAACTTATTTTTGTTTTGTTTATTTTTTGGGTTCAATTATATTTGAGGCTTGGCAAGGCAAACAGCAAACCTGCCAGCAAATAAAAACATGATAAAATAAATATTATTTATTTATTTAAAAAAGACAATTGTATTTACGAAGTGATGTAGCTGGTACCAGAAACCAAAATAAAAGGAAAAGACACTTTTTTTTAGAATAAAAGAAATGACACTTAGAGAGGACATAACAACACAAATGCAATTGTCTCACTACTTCCTTAATATATATATTTTGAAACAAACCGGTATTGTACAGGTACGAAGGATAAAATCCTTGAATTCCTCATTCCGCAGGCACATGAAAGGTGGAAATTAATCCAAGTGAGATCCCAAATTTTCCATTTGTTGTTTCCCTGTAAGCATTCCCCGTTGCCAATCCAAAACCCAGTGGGTCGATGGGAAGCTATGTTGCATGGATTCGGCCCAGAACACTCGTATCCCGTGTCGGACGCGTGTCCGACGCGGATTCTCGTGCGATTCGCGTGCGACACGCACCCGACGCTCCACGTGGCGTGTCCGATTATTTTAATGAGTTTTGACTGCTGGATTCGGTCAGGATTCGGTGTAGACGCGCGTATCCAGCGCAAGATGCCTCAGCTGCGATCCTCCTTTGATGTCAGTCAAGCTCGAAGGAGTTGAGAGTAAAAGCAGTGAGAGAGGGAAGAGTAGGTCAAGTGCGGGAGAAGGGATGGTGCTTCAAATTATAGAGAGAGGTGAGGGGTTTCGGTTTGGGGCAAGGTGTTGCCCGAGTGAAGGAGATGGAGGCAGGGGAATTAGGTGAGGGATGGAGAGGAGACATTGAGGGAGTAGAGGTGGTGCTCGGTTAGTTCAAGTGAGAGAGGGAGGACCGGAGGAGACAAAGGAGGGGTATGGTGAGGGATGGGAGATGGAAAATAAGAGGTGAAGGGGAGGGGTTTGTGCTGTGCGAGTGAAAAATGAGAGGGAAGCCTTCGGACGCGAAATCACGGAGGAGAAGCAGAAAATTAGGGAGAAGAATATGTTTGGGGTCCGGGATCTTTTGTGGCATGAGTTAACAGGAGAGGGTGTAGGGAGTGCAAAGGAGATAGATCCAATGGTGGAGATAAATCAAGGAAACAAACAACAGATCACACGGTTCAAAATGATGAAATTTTGAGTCTTGAAATAAACAAGCAGTGAATGCATTATGCAAGCAGTGACCAATGATATACACAACAAGAAAAAAAAATCAAACATTTTGATATATAATATGATTTTTTTATTATTTTATATATACTGCCGTATCCGAGTTTTTTGAAAAATGCCGCATCCCCGCACCCGCAACGAATCCGACGCGACACCCGCACCCGCACCCGTGCAACATAGATGGGAAGGTATGAGCCTTGGGAAAATGAATTGTATCACTACCGCTGCTCAGATATATCCGACGTACCTGCTAGGGCACCATGTGCTGATGTGCAGAATAGGTGTGTGGCATCCGCATCCTCACTGAGACGGTCATATATTGTTGTGCGTTCATTTATGTCATAAAATATTAAAATAATATAACAAGAAAATATTCAGTAGTGATAATGATATAATAGCATATCTCGTGTTCAAATTTAATATATAAATACTGATTTATAAACGGACCCCTCCAATCATCAAATTTTACGTTCTTGGCTCAAACCCCACAAATCCACCTACACCATATATCAGCCGCATATTGGACGAGATTGAACTAAATTTCATTTGTAGCAAGGACCGGTACAATAAAAACATGGAGGATTTATTTATTTAAGTGTGTAGTTGCGCGTGCTTTTATGGTATATATACACATATTTCATTATTTCTTGATTTCATGACTTGTTCAACTTTCTTATTCGCCCTATGTGCCATTTTCAGATTGTCTAGCATCTTTCAGAGGCTGCCACTAATACAAAGTGAGACCAAAAGGAGTCAAGAATCAATGCAAAAGTAAGACTGAGAAAATGTGAAGCTTGTGTGCCCACCATTGATTCTCCATTCTGAACTTCGTCCATAAACCAGGCTAGGTACATGCAGTTCTCTTATAGGAACCTGAACATGAAACTAAACCACAGCCAGCACCTATATATATATTATAAGGACGGCAGCTTTGAATATGTGACAACCAAAGAAGAAATCACAAAAGTGAGCATAGATGAACAATGTTTCTCAATGGGGAAATGCTGCAAATGCACATTGAATTGGGCAACTCCTGGAGTTCCCTTCAAGCACTTTGGTAGGGCCTAAATAAGAGAAAAAGTTCTTGGGCTACACTGAAGTGTTTGGGGGAACTCTAGGTGTCACCTAATATAGAAGAGACCATATAAAGATGTGGGCCTTCTTAGGCCTTTTTGTGAACAAAGTTTCTCCAACTTGGAAGCTAGCTGGAAAAGTTGGCTGGTTCCTAGGGTTCTCTTCAAGCACTTCGGTAGGGCCTTACTATGCATCGTGAATTGGCTCAAGGCTCTAGTGAAGTGTTTGGGGGAACTCTTGGTGCTATCCAACAATGGAATTGATGCTCACAAGCTTTTATGATGGATGATGCGCAAGTATTTTGAAAGTAATTTAATAATTCTGGTGATATTTAATTGTAAAATTATAAGGACGTTGTACCTATTGCAAACAATATTTAATACTTAAGTCCAGACTCTTTAGAAATAATCTCTATCTCTGCTACTTATAAAAACACCTATTAAATGGGGTAACATGTCAAATAAAAAGATGTAAACAATTCTTATATCAATTATGGACCATTGATTTATGTAATTTGATCTGATAAGTGGTTTAGATTTTCATTTCAGATTAAAAGGTCAAGATTTTTCATTAGAAAATATTAAGTTACTACCAAATTAGCTATTTATTTAAAAGGAAAGACTAAATTATTTATTTTACCATATTTTTATTGCTTATAACATGTAAAGTTCTATATGAAACAAAAATAATATCAATATTATTTTCTTATTTGCCCATATATTGAGGGCATCTTTTGCTAGTAATAACAATAAAAAAAACATGCACATATATATCTTGTGCGTATCTTGTTTACTCGAAATCTTAAAAGGTTTATGCAGAACTTTAATTAGCAGAATTAATTTAATCACTGTTTTCATGTTTGAACAAAGGTCATGTATGTATTCAATGAAAGAAACCAACTTCAGATCTGCATTAATAGTTCAAATGCTATCACTGGTCACCAAAATTTGCGGTATTTTAATTTTTTTTATTTATTTATTTTTTTCAAAATCTCATACTGCATTCCAGATGATTGCTTCTTATGTAAATCGATCGACTTCATGACACATAAATTTGTTTAATTAATATGAAACATTATGAAGTTGAGTGGTAAACTGGTAATTACTAATATTGAAGTCCATTTTAACACCACATAGCTTGAGTACCCTTTTGCTTATATTAAGATAAGTGGGTTATGCACGTGAATCAACAGTGGCAGAGCCAGAAAAAAATTTAATGGGTTCAAATATTATAATAATTATTATATTAATATATATTGTGATATTTAGGAATAAAAGAATTTGATTATGGGGGTCAAGAATAAGATTATTGTCATATTAAAAGGGGTCAAATAGTATTTTTGTTAAGATAATTGTCAATATTCAACTAAAACTACAAATAAATATGTGTAATTAGCAAAATGAATGAGGACATTTGCACCCCATTCCTTCCATTTAAATCCGCCACTGTGAATCAAAATCCCGGATGCCAGATATATTGGCACATTATCAACTTGCATTTATGCGGTATTGACTACAACTTTGGAAGTTTGGCTGAAGGAAACCTTTCCACTTAAGTGTTGAAAGATTTGCTTGATGTACATATAAAATGCACATTTCTTTAAAAAATAAATAAAGATTTTCATATCATTTGATCGACATACAACTATCACATTCACACCTAGCGTGACCGATGAGATGTTTCTGGGCTTAAATCTATGGGCCTAATGGCCTGTTGTAACTCGCATGTCCATGCGAATCATACATTCCAAATCATAATCAAGTTAAATTAATTAAAATGATCTTACTATGACCTCATTACACATCATATTAATTGCCATCCGTCTGTGGTTATATCTACTCATGATTCTCTCTTCCGTGCGTGTACGACAATACAATATAGTAGCAATAATGTGTTCATTGAACCGGGACAGTATTTCTGTGCTACATGCAGCAATATGAAAGGGGAATCAATCGTAAGTGAATGGACAGAGACAGCGCCTTCTAGTAATAACTCGAGACATTCTTGCACTAGAACCTGGTAAATTATTCTGAGAATTTTGTTTTTCAAACTATATATGGTCTGGTAAAAGATTCTATGAACACTTTCTCATGTGTTGTAGACAGTACTCCATTTCCATTCCCAAAGTACTTTTGGAAAGGATTTTGCATCTCTTTGAGGTTGGCTGATAGTAATAGACATCTCAATCGTATAAATTTCAGCTAAGATTTGATTCTTAACTGAATCTGGGCTAGAAACTAGTCTAGGTGCAATGCCACCTTCATTAAGTTGCGTATGTTTTATGTATTGGTTTGATGTATATATCAGTGTTCTTGTGCTATAAATAAAAGCTGTGAGCGTTAGTTGCTAGGCAAGGTAAGCTGAGAAGAACTAAAGCTGGTTATTACCTGGAGTTCCCTGAGGCACTTCACGAGGCAAATATAAGCTCATGTCTAGATCAGTATATATTTGATCTCTGCTGAAGTGTTTGAGGGAGCTCTACGTATTATGAACTATCTTTTACTGCTCTACTTATTAATTACAATAGTACTTACCATTGTGTCTCGGTAGTATACTCGGTCTTTTTCCCTCCTCATGTAGACCACAAATCAACTCCTGAAATGCATAAGTAAGAGGGTGATTATTGTGAATTAATTATTTGGGGGAAACTCTGGTATGGATGAGGATTTGTTTATGACAAGTGCTAATATCAAGCCAGGAAAAGGATATATACTTTATTAGAGAAAAGCAGCCAGTTGTCCTCATGAGTTCCCTTCAAGCACTTCGCGTGGGTCCGAAGGCATCAGTGGCTAGATGGCTCTAGTGAAGTGTTTGGGGGAACTCTTGGTGTCATCTAGCAACATCCATATTTTCTTCTTGAAGCTGTTCTCTTTTTGTTTGGGAGATGGTAATTAAGATCACAAGTGATGTGGTATTCTCTCTTTTAATAAGCAAACTTCATTTCTTTTTTTCTCTTTTGATGATCGATGCTAGTTTAAAATATATATAATTCAAACTGTTACACCTTAACAAGATTCAATTAATAATTGAACATGAATTTGGTTAGTGTGCCACCAATAGAAGTACATCTGTACCACCCATGTATCATACATTCATACATAACAAAATCTGCTTGATACCAAAAACATGCAATTTGACGTTTTGAACGTATAGACTTTTTCTGTAATCATTTAATTTGTCTCCCAATTTCGAGATAATAATGGAAAATAGAACAAAAAGGTAAGAATTTTCAGGTGTACCTGCGTGATACCAACAATTTAAGGGAACTTAGCCATATCGTATGTAATGTGTTTTGTTTTATTTTATTTTATTATTCATTCCCTACAAAAGGATGACCGATGCTCAGACTTCACAAAACTAGTTTGCTGGTTAGATGCGACAATTGTTGTGTACCAGAAAATGTGCATCTCTTGTAGCAGAAGTAATATAACATCGTATTGGTTTTCTAAAGGGCCCATACAAGCTCCCTATCTCATGCCTTGTCTGTGTTGTAACAGACTAACAGTTTGGTACCAAGTACCAACAGCGTACGAGGTTGGAAACCTAGCTAAGTGTTAAATTAAGTAAAGGGACAATAAAAGAAAAGGCTCACTGAAATGTTAAATTAAGTTTCTCTTATTTTAGTATGAAAAAGAAGAACAAAATATTTGAAATATGCCTCTGTCAGATTGAAGCCCTCTGCTTCAAAAATGTCAATAAACTGGTGTGTTTGGAAGTGGCCGGAATAAAGAATAAGTTCCTTATTCAGGTGAAAACCAAACAATACAAAAATAAGAAATTTGGACTTACTATAAATTAGTTCTTTGACATGCGCTAGGCCTAATTAAAGCTAACTATGTTTCACCCAAAATCGTAAAATTTTTCATGATCCGAAACGGGCCTTATACTAATGGCACGTCCCATCCTTTCTTTGTGAATCTATGTTATTGGTCAAAGAATCAATGTTTAAGTCAACCACGTGAATAAGTTGAATCTGGACGAATTATTGTCCTTAATTAGGACTTGAACATTACTTGGCTCATAATTTCGATATCAACAAATTTTAAAGTAACTCAAAGTCTGAAAAGAATATTATTCCTTTATTGGTAAGACCGACATGACAAAATGTAAGGATCAAAATTTTATAAGCAAATAAATGAGAAATACAATAAGGACATTCGTTTTGTTTTACCTTTTCCCAAGACTTGAAATTTATGCAAGTGCAATTAACCACTACATATAGACTGCTGCTCTACAGTCTTCACCTCATGAGTATGTACAGCTGCCATTATTGTGACTGATCTATTCTGGCATTACTATTCTTAATTGACTACTTCAATTTCCACTACTATCCCATTTATGAGGCTTCAGTGTTATGTGTCAGATATAAACTGTCCCTTTTAATCAGGGGTTTGCACTTAAAACTAGCATCAAAATAATATATGTCTGCCATAAATTTATTAAGGCATATTCATAGTGCTTCGATAAAAATTTAAAAATTTGTTTTAACAGAAATTTAAGTTTTTTCTTCCATAAAACAAAAGAAAAAAAATCACTTACAATCTAAATTCAAATAGAATTGTAATTAAATTTTCCTTTTTTTTTTTGGGTACTTTTAGGTTCTTAATGAGATCGTCTTCAGATCGGTTTACTTGGACAACGCTTAAATGCCCAAATTTCCATACTGAGAAGGACCCTGATCTGGTGTTGCGCTACACGCCGTGTAGCACATCCATGAGCCATTCGATTTTGATCGGGCGGTTCATTTTTTTCGGACCTAGGAATATGGTTACTTTCACAAGGCTCCCTTATCCATCAGATCAAAATCGGACGGTCCATGTGTGCGCTACACAGCGCAACACAGGATTTGAATTCTACTGAGAAGGGCAGCTCGAGCACGCTCTCAGTGTTTTCAAGTCATGAAAACATGAAATCATGTGCCGAACAGTAGCGTTGGTTTTTGGAACTACATACTTCACAGAATCAATGTGGACGGCATAACCACTTTTAGCTTTTTTAAATAGGAGTTTAAACATCTGCATTGATAGTGACAACAGAGGGCTGACCGAAAAAACATTGTTTACAAGGTATAACGATTGGAATTATGAGAACATAATCTTAAAAAAAAATAAAAAAAAAATAAAACTTCTAGAGACTCCTATGAGATCGAAATTCTCTCTGTAACTCATTATTTTATAATATATATGGAAAAAGGACAAACTAGATTAAAATGGAATTAATGTACATTATCTAGATTTTTGTGCACACTATTTATAATTAGTTAATTAAGTAAATATGTTTCATTCTAATACTTTCTGTTAACATTATTCGGACCAAAACAATGAAAATTAGAGTTCTTTACCCAAAAAAAAAAATTTTAAGTTCTTTACTCGAAAAAAAAAAAGAAAAAAATGACAGAGAGAAACTTTAATGTTTTCCATCATTCCTATATATTAAAAGAAGATAGTTTAGGCTACTGGTTGACCAATTTGAACTTTATTAATTGTTTACTCCGGCCGTCTGATACGACAAAATATCCACATTAATTGAACTTGATTATTTTTCCATCATTCCTATTAAAAGAAGGTAGTTTAGGCTACTGGTTCACCAAATTGAACTTTATAATTGTCTACTCCGTCTGATACGATAAAAGAATGAAAAGTAACATGTAATTTTTCCAAATCGAATTTTATCAAATCTCTCTTGATTCATCAGAGAAGATCTATTAACAAATCTGTAATTCATTTAGCATGATGTACGATTTCTGTATGTGTGTGTTAGAGAGAGAGAAAGAGGGCTGGAGAGAATACCATCTAAAGATCCAAATTAGAGAAATGAGGAAAGGACAAAAATTAGTGGCAATTGAATTAAAATTTCTTTATGATTTGATTCATTATTACAGAATTACTTAAACATCAAAAGAAAAAGTTTATTCCAAAAGAAAAAATGAAAACTCTATAATCTAAAATATATTGCTTGAACCTTGCAAAGGGGCAAGCAATTGAAGTGAAAAGGAGGGGAACTCCATGCATCATTCCTTTAAGCTCTTCCTCTTACGTTACCCATGGTTTTCGCATCCCCTTCTGATAAGCCATCGTCGTCCATTTACTTCTAAATTTTGTATATGCTACAGAATATTGAGATTTCTTTTTGGAATGGTATATGCAAATGGATTGATCAATGGATGGGTTTGGCTGCTTTGGCATAGACGCTTTATGCTGTGAAGCGCATGTTCATTGAACCTGGACAAAGTAGTCCTACTCACTTTTTTTCGTCTCTGTGCACAAATACAAATCTTCTCTCTTTTTTTAGTGGGTCATAAAGCAAGGGTATTATACCATATGTTGTAGTCTTTTCTCTCGAGGAGTATCTTTCCATGTGATGATTTTATTATATTTTTTTTTTAAAGAAGGCACATCAATAGTTGTATAAATTTGTACTATATATATTATATAACCAACTATGGGCGCATTCAAGGATAGTAGGCCCCATTGCACCTGCAACATGATTGGTGAGTAGGTTTTTCTTTCTAATCAAATGTTTAATTGCTCATTGTTTAATATTCCAAGTACCCAATGCTTTCTCTTTTTGTACAAAAAAAGTTGCCAATTGCCATTGATGCTGATTTGATGTGATATATTAAAGAAAAAGAGTTCTACAAATTACAATAACGGAAAAAAAAAAAAAACCAAATAAAGGTCTAAGGGTGAAAAGTAACAAAAGTAAAATAATTTAGAACCTAAGCAAAAGAAAAGTTGGAAAAATAAAGAAAAAACGAAATTTATATATGAAGCCGTCAACAATTGGTTTTAAATAATCTTGTTTCACAGAAAAAGAAGAGGTACTACCTAGAAAATTCTCAAGATCATTAAAATCTAAAATCTTTATTTAACTACTGTTATTATAATAATTACATCATTTTTTACGGGGTTTAAGTATAGAACTATTTAAATTTTTGCTTGTTTTATACTAAAAATACTGTATAATGTAAATGAAAAAAAAAATTAGAGGACAATATCAATTTTTGTATTTAAATCCACCTCTGATGTTCAGTATAGTGTAGCCACGAGCCCACGATTGTTCAGGTTTTAAGTTAGCTGAAGAAGGGGTATCGATCGAGTAAATAATAAATTTTCTTAAGTATAATATTGAGAAAATTTAATAAATAAATTCATTCGTTTGGTATGATTAGATTATCAGTGTACCAGTACCATGGTCATTCCTGTTCTGAAGTCGATAAAAAGATCCATCATTTATGCCTTTATGGTCTGTTTGCAAATTGAGTAATATGTTTAAACAGGCTAGAAAACAAGAGGCCCATGGGCTAAAGTGTATATATCATTGGTGATATCCAGAGGTAGATTCCACGGTTCTGGGGTCCATATGCACAAACTGGATTCTTTCGGAGAGCATATTTATCGATGTAATTCAAGAAAAAACATAAAGAAAAGATGAGAAGCTTGCACTGCTAGAAGTATATCGAATACACAATTATACATTACGAAAGTCACACCAAAGAACATAACCACAAATGGTAAAAAAGGAAAAGAAGTGACTATCATGCATCCACTCAGACCTGATTCCTTCCCATCTCTCTAGTGCGAAAACACGGCTAGATGCAAATATCTTGATGTCCAGCTTTGTAAAGCATTTGATTATTCGAGCCGGCTTCTTACTTATATAAATGCAAATTGAGAGGAAAACTCAATATGAAACACAAGCAAAGCAGTCAAAAGGTCTAGAGGCTCTAACCAACTGACGTCTCAGACCAGAAAAATTTTGTGAAAACTGAGAAAGTGAAAGTTGGTTGTCAGCTGGAGTTTTCTTCAGGCACTTCATGAGGCTCCCAACATGCACTGGCTACCATGAAGTGTTTGGGGGAACTCCAGATGGCATCCGACAATCAGAACATGTTGATTATTAATTTGGTTGTCATTCGTATGCATTTCGGTTGGTTATCCTCTAGAGTTTCTTCTAAACACTTCATGAGAGCCTATGACTTCTTGTTGGGAGCTGTTGTGAAGTGTTTGGGGGAACTCTGGATGGCACTCGCCAATTCAATTGAGGAAGTTATGTTTTAAGGGCTCGTTTGGGATGAGTGGAATAGGTCAATTTCTAGGAATAGCCAATTCATGAATAGCCAATTTCTGAATTTTTCATCCAAACGGTTTTAGAATAGCCAATTCCATTTCTAACACAATTTTCAATAACACTCTTCCCAACAACATTTTTCTCTCTACTTTTTCACACTTCCCAACGCTATTCCTAAACTCACCATCCAAACAACATTTATAATTCCCGAAATAGCCAATTCCTCTAATTCCTATGAATAGTGTTTTTTCCTAAATTTACGTTATTCCTACCCTATTCCTAACCATCTCAAACGACACCTAAATGATAGTTTGAAACTGACTGGGTATTTCAACTTGTCAAAAGCAGAGGAGTATTTGAGTTCTTTTACATATTAACTCAACAAAAAAAACAAAAAATGGTTTAAGTTTCTTTAAATGAATCATGATAGAACAAGAACTGGTCATCTATTGGAATTATGGCGTGTTTGGAAGGAAGAACATTAAATTGCACCCGATGTTGAATACATCCTCAGCTAATCCTTAAGCTTGTGTTGTATTGACTTATTGAGTGCACTTGCAAATTTTAAATGAGTTGCACGATATTTCTGCGAGTTAATTAAACTAAGCCAAATTAATTAATACAGTGATACATATCATTCAAATAGTACTAAATTTACATTTTGCTGTTATACTAAATTTAACAAACATACATTTAATTGTAGAAATTTATGATATTTGTTAAATTAGTTATTATGCTGTAAATTAGCCTATATACTATTACAGCTAATTTAATGAAGTTCCAAGTTAAACTTTAAATGTTGCATTCTTAAAATATTACTTTTACAAAATGCAAAATTTCAAATGCAGGAGCTACAATAAACTGTATGACGCACCAGATGCATCGGCAGTATAAGTTCAGTAAACATTCAAACACAACAGATAGCAGACCGTATACCTTTATCCTCTTTTGTTGGAGCGAAGTCTTTCAGACAACAAGAAGAGCGTCTAATACTAATTAATTAACTACCGCTGAATTAACGCTGGAATAACAACCAAAAGATAAGCATTGACCTTGCCTCAGAAAGATCTACAGCTGTGCATATCTGTTTCCAAACTTGATACCTTAACATTTCACACGTTAGGAACCGCAAATCAACCAAATCTTCATGCTCTCATTTACTAAATTGAGGTTGGTTGGTTATGTTACACTTGGAAATCACCATGCACTGATGCACTGAATAAAGAAGACTTATCTAAAATTATCAATTGCTGTAACGACCTACAACCATCAGAACCCTGGCAAAACAAATATTGTCCATAGGTGCACCTTCCATTCAAACCCAATTAGCTAAATTTTGCAAAGCTGCATATTTAAAAGCCCCTCCTCCCATCCTATCTTCAACATCTCGGTTTAGTCTTGATTACAGTTCAGAAGGGTAAATCCATAGCTATACCCTTCTCCTATTATTAATTGTACGCATTAATAATATGGCGAAGGCGGCCATATTTGGTGGCCTTGCGGCCATATTAGTCGTGGCAGTGGTCGTTGCTGTTGTTGCAACCGTAACCACATCCCACAAGAGCGGTGGACCCAATCTGGCCAGCTCATTGAAGTCTGGTTCCGCCTTATGTGCCAATACTCTGTATCCTGATACCTGCAAGAAAACCTTATCAACAGTTGTCAATGCCTCATCTAACCCCAAGGAAGTTGTCAAGGCCTCTCTTCAGGTTGCACTCAGCGAGCTCAAAGAATCATACCAAAAGGCCCTTGAGATAGGCAAGGGCGTAAATGATTCAATCTCAACAGGTGCAATTGCCAACTGTAAGGAGCTGCTTCAGGATGCCAGCGATGACTTGCAGGCTATTGTGAAGCTCGGAAATGATGCGGTCAACAGGCAGGACGATATGGAGCACTGGATCACTGCTGTGATGACTTTCATGGATAACTGTGCAGATGGGTTCGAGGATGAGGAACTAAAGAAGGCTATGCAAAGCGTGCTGCAAAAGTCAACCGAGATGAGCAGCAATGCACTTGCCATCATCACAGCTGTTGGAAATTTCCTAAAGGAGGCAGGGCAGTTGTTCAATACCACAGCCACCAACTTGAAGGAGGTTGCAAATTTCCAGCACCGTCGGCTTCTGACCTACGATCAGGATGCTGAGGGTTACCCGACATGGATGTCAGCTGGCGACAGGAAACTGTTGGCTACAGGTGCCCCAGCTAAACCAAATGCAGTGGTGGCCAAGGATGGAAGTGGCAACTTCAACAGCATTCAGGCAGCAATTGATGCTATACCAAAGGAACGCACCGGGAGGTATGTGATTTATGTCAAGGCCGGTGTCTACGATGAGATTGTTCTTATTCCAAAGGGTGTGAGCAACATCTATATGTATGGTGATGGTCCAAAGAAGAGCAGAGTCCAGGGTCACAAGAGCAACCATGATGGTCTCACAACCCAGGACACTGCAACCTTTTGTAAGTTCTTACATATACCCCTACTTCCATATGGCTCTCCTTATCCTCGGCTCGCCATGCCCTCTCTTCTTATGCTCCTCCACCTATGCACACATACAATAATTATTCAACAAATTAACAATTTAACATCCAATATTTTGCAGCTGTTCTTGGTGCCGGTTTCATCTGCAAGAACATGGGCTTCGCCAACACTGCTGGGGCAGAGAAACATCAAGCAGTGGCTCTCCGTCTCCAATCTGACTTTGCAGCCTTCTACAATTGCCGTATGGACGGATACCAAGACACTCTCTATGTTCAGGCTCGGCGCCAATTCTTCCGCAACTGTGTCATCTCTGGCACAATTGACTTCATTTTTGGCAATGCTGCTGCAGTCTTCCAGAACTGCTTGATCATTGTGCGTCGCCCCTTGGACAACCAGCAAAACACTGTCACTGCCCATGGCCGTACTGATCCCAACATGAAGAGTGGTTTAGTTATCCAAAACTGCCGCATTGTGCCTGAAAAGGCTATGTTCGCTGATCGCTTCAAGATTCCCAACTATCTTGCCCGCCCATGGAAGATGTACTCTCGCACAGTCATCATGGAGTCGACTATTGGTGACTTTATTAGGCCCGAGGGTTATTTGCCTTGGAATGGGGACTTCGCTCTCAAGACATTATACTACGCTGAGTATGCTAACCGTGGGCCCGGTGCTGTTACCAAAGACAGGGTCAAGTGGCCAGGTTTCCATGTCATTGGCAGGAAAGAGGCTGAGCAATTCACAACCGAAAAATTCATCAATGGACATTTGTGGTTAAAATACACAGGCACACCAAACTTCCTAGGGTTTAAGCCTTAAGGTGCTTTTTCTGTGCTATGTGCATGAGAAACATGCATGCTTTTTCGTTGGAGGCATGTAGAGATGGTATCTAGAGAAATGTGGGCAAAAAAAGGTAGACAGATGAGGTTCTGGATCTGAAATTGCTTGATCTTGATCAGTTATGATTGAGAATGTATTAATTAAGAGAAGGAACCTTGCTGATATGATGCAGTATATATAATAGGTGTTTATACTTCCAATCATTGCTTGTTCTTATCATATTCTTTGTAATTATCTGACTCATTTATAAAGTTTTTGAGTGTGAAACTTGCACAAAGATTATAAGAACTTTTGTCATAGTAGTCACTGTTTAGTTCCCTGTTTTCCCTGTTTTTTCCCCCGTCTCATATCATTTTTCTAACATCTGAGAGATTGGATTTGTGATTCTAACATATATTAATTGTGCATATCTATCCACAATAATATTCTAATTATATGCCAATACTAACAGGAAAGGAACATAAGAAGTAACAGTTAATGAAAACATGACATAAGGAAAGCCCATAGAAGGCCGGCCAATTTGTCAACTGAAGTTATAACACGAATTCATCTAATGATGGTCCCACATGTCCTTTAATAACAATATTGATTTAAGCTTGCACAACTGAACTCAATTTGCATAAATTTGATGGCGTTAACTAAATTTCATTAACTCAATTTATCCAATGATGGAATCAACTCAAGTAAATGATGGCCCCACTTAAATTAATTTGATGGCAGGATCGCGAACAGTGAGGTAAAAGGGATGAGGAATTAACCCACTTTCATTATAGTTAAGTGAATAATTCATGCCTATATATAACGGAAAGAGCTAGATAATTTTTTTCTAGATTCAATGTCTAATTTGATCAAATAAAACCTCCGCTTGCAATTCGGTTTAGGAGCTGGGATTGCCCTTTTAAATTGTTAAACCGTTTCAGTAAGGTTTAACTGTGCACTTAACGGCTCTGTTAGCAGTATGAGTCTGCGTTCCGTTATTCAGAGAAACAAAATGTAATTCCGACGTTATTGCGTCCGTTTTCTCATCGATTCTGACAATGTGGGACCTTTGCTGCGGCAACTTTATTTCCTTTTTCTCTAATCTCTACTCCGTTCCTCTTTCCGCGTCGAGTGATTTGACTTGGTCAAAAGTCATACGCCTCTTCCCAAATTAGCTTAGAAGAATCGAGTTTAGGTGCAAATCCAGTCAATGATTCCTCTCATTCAGCCCCAATTCTACCGAGTTGAAACTTTTGTCAACTCAACAAATAATTTTTAATATACTTTGTATTACAAATGACTTTAAAAATAACGCATCTTTTTTAGACATATATACTTTTACTGATGATAAATTAACAAAGGGGTGGTGGCGCAGTTGGCTAGCGCGTAGGTCTCATAGCTTGTTGAGTTATCCTGAGGTCGAGAGTTCGAGCCTCTCTCACCCCAATTATAATGATTGGTGCGCAGAACAATGATGACACGCAATAGTGTGATGACTTGGGGTCTATCACGACCGTCTGATATTCAGATGACACCTGCACCCTCTGAGTTCTGTTCCCAATTCTTTTTCTAAAACTTATTATTTTGCATTTCTTTAAATATAAATCAGGTCTGCAATGGATTGTGGCATCTGGGCTTTTGCTAAAAATAGTTTTCTACGTTTTAAGTGCTGAGCATAGTACATGACTAAATGTTAATATAGCAATTACAATTATTATAATAAATATAATTGTTAAGAATAATTGATCATTTAGTAAGATTGCTAAATGAACATCTTGCTAGAAATGTTACATCTATTTTTACAATATATTTACGGTTTGTTTGGTTACACAAGAATAGAGGATAAGGAATACTTTTTTATTTTATTTTAGCAAAAAATTTGTGTTTGTGAAATTAATTTAACTCGGAGCAAATCTTATTTTTCAAATATTAAGTACTGAACAATAGAATCGACATTGATCTATATTTTCTGCAGTTGAATTGGATGATATTTAACCCCAACTTTAATGGCAAGGTTATTGGAATTTTGTTTATTTATTTTTGCTTTTCTTTTCTTTGTTCCTTATATTGTCGCTGGGATTGGAATTTAAAAAATGAGAGGGAAAAAATAATCTTTAAAAGAAAAACTAGAAAGTTAATAAGTACTTCCAATAAATATTGTGAGTTCTCTAAAAAAAATAACTCTTCTCTACAAAACAATAAGTGCTGCATACAAAAGCTAAAAAATTAAAGCAGCTATGAAAAGAAATCAATGCGACATGGTTAGAGTCCATGTGCTTGCACCTTAGCTCAATTATTCTAAAGTTTACGAAGCAGAGTTCCTTTATTAGGAAAGCAGGTTGTAGGATTGAAAAGAGTTTCAATCAAAAGCTGATAAAAATAGCCCAATCAACATAGATTTCCTTTTCGTGAGTTCTACATATGTTAAGATATATATATCTTATGCAAAATGACAAGAATCAAACTGTCCTTCTGAATTATTCTGCTTCCTGTATTGTATAACCAAACAGAGCCTAAAGCTTATTTTACTCCACTATAAAGATTGTTTTCCAATTGCGAAGTCTTCAAAAGTAGATTCTCTAATTTTAGAATCTGTTAGAATTAGAATAAAAGGAGGTTCTTATTATAACTTGCATACCCTGCCATTTTTCTTATTTCTGTTCCACCTTTTAAGGGATTAAGTTATTTATACTGCATTTTCCTCCTTAATTTCTACTGATAAGCATAAATATTCAAGCCTCTGACGCCATCAATTGCATAGATTAGTATTCATTAATCATTATCCTTGTGGATTCTTTGTTGATGATCTGGAGAGCCCATGGGTTCCACAACCTCGAAGCAGTCTCGCAAAACCTTGCAACAGGATCACCTGCCTCTTAACTCAAGGGACTGCCATCTACGACGGTACCAGGATAGAAGCATTGTCTATGATGGTTTTGGTGTTAAACATCTGATTAGGAGGAGCCGTAGCTGGAGTGGAGTTTGTCCAATTAAGGATGATCCAAAAAACAAATTTTTCGATGAAATTAACCTCCTCCCACCAATCCCACAAACACCGACCGAGACTCCACCTTGCGAACCAGAGGTACTGCAATTTTTTCCTTACAATTGTTCTGAGGTGTAAGAGTTGTTAAAATCTAGTAAATTTTACTTGATCAACGAAATCAGATTCCAGTTTGTAATTGTCATATTAAATGTTGGTACTAAATAATAAGACAAAATAAAAACAAAGGTATCTCTTTATTGCTTAAGTCCATGAATCAACAGAAAGACATGGGGTTGACCCTTGTCAAATCTTCTGACAAATTTACCTCAAAAGTACTAGCAATTTTTAAAAACAAGAGACATTCTTTCGCATCAGAACTAAAAATCCACAGATGACACAGGAAACCAATATAGGTGAGCTAATGGGAGGAGTCGATGACTTCACATTAATCAATACATGGGAGCTCGTAGACCCAAGTGAGTCAATGTTCGCATACCTCGAAACCAAGATCTCATCACCTTCTCAGAATGCATCAGATGAGATCATTTCTCAACTAAACAGTAATAATAAGATTGAAGTATCTCCTTTATCATCAAAGTGCTGTGAGAGTCCCAAGATTTTAGGCATTGTGCAAGCAAGAATCAACTCATTTGAAAGAAGAATGGAGGAAAGAAGAATGAAGCGTGAATCAGATTTATTTAATTACTTTCTGGATGAAACGAAGAAAGTGGTCTTTTACTTCACAAGCCTTACTAGCATACCCAGCACACATGAGGACTGCCAAGATGCAAAGGAAATATTACAAGGATATGGTGTGTGCCTTGATGAAAGAGATGTGTCAATGGATGCTGGATTTAAGAAAGAATTGAATGAACTGTTAGGCTTCAGTGGAAGATTGCCAAGGATTTTTGTGGATGGATGCTACATAGGTGGGGTTGAAGAGTTGAGGAACTTGCATATAAATGGAGAACTGCTGTACCTTTTGGAGGGCTGTGAGATGAAGGCAGTTGGGAATGATGGTAATTTCATGCTATGTCCTGGTTGTGCTGATGTGAGGTTTGTGCCATGCTTGACTTGTTCAGGGAGTTGCAGAGTTTATTTGGAGAGCACAGATGGGGTTGAAAGCAATTCTGTAGAGTTTCAAAAGTGTAAAGACTGTAACGAGAATGGCCTCGTTCTGTGTCCAGTCTGTTGGTAAAGTCAGTGCAAGTCGACATCAATTACCAGAAGAGTTTTGCAGTGCAGTTCTGAAAGCAATTTTGTAAAGGCTGGCTTGTGGGTGCATGCATCTCTTATATGCCTTTTTATGCCCACTGAACTAATTTTTACAATGGGTATAATTGCTTTTTTGTTAGCTGGCCTTCTGTTATAATTTTACATTATATTATTTTCTGTATTAATTCAAGTCTTAATGAATAAACCTAGAAATGTCTTAGATAAACTCTGAAGACTTGAACAGGGAGAGAGAGAGAGAGAGAAAAAAAAAAAAAAAAAAAAAAAAAAAAAAGGAGAGAGTAGCGAACCAGTACCTTCCATAAAATTCACAAGTGAAGTTCTCTAAATTCAAGACAAAATGTGAAGCTGATGAAACTCGGTATCTTAAACTACCAGGCTGTTTTGTATTCCTAGTTCAAGATAGCCAGAACAGGAATTTACTAATAAGAGTAACAAATGAAGCTTACTATCTCAGAAGTCTTTCCTTCTCATATATAAATATAACAAGTTCCTTTCATATTAATGACAAACCCGAGATTTTCATTTGTCCAACAAAATAAAAAACTGAACCTTTATTTCTACAATTTTACATCTAGATATCAACATGGCTGAACTTTACTTCTTTCCATGACTAGCTAAATCAGCAGCTGCTTTGGCAGCTCTGGAAAGTGCATCTGACACAAGCATAGCCCCAGCTGAAAAATAGCTACTTGTCACAACAGCATTGGTCACTTTAACCGCAGTTCTTCCTGTGGCCGAGACCACTGCCTTGGTTGTCTCTGACACATGATATGTCTCATCAACAGACTTCACCGCACCTACACCTGCATTTATCTTATCAGTTAACCCGATCCTCTTGCTCAAATCTGCAACCCGGGCTGCTGCAGTGGCAGAGACTTTGTGTGACTCATCAAAGGCCTTTGCTTTGCTTAATGCATCTTTACTTAGGGTATACCCTTTGGACAACATGGTTTTGACCACATCTTGAGCCATCGTTAGTGCCTCTGTTGGGGTTGTGTTGAACTGACATGCATCTACATGCTGTCATGGATAAAGACGAAGCCATCAGCGTAAAGTTTGTTCGCAGAAACTACCCAACATTTACCTTACTTGGCTAAAACCATGCATTTCTTAGACTGGCAAAACCCATTATTTTTGGCTTATTTGCAGGTAAAACTTACACAAAAAATGCTGAAATTAGAAGGGATACTACCATATTGCCCCTGTTGCTATTATTTAAATTCAATCCCCCCCAACCCAACTACAACTCCAAGACACAAATTCAGAACTCAAAAGTAAATCAGTTTTGATTGATTTTAGCCAAGATTAAATTTGGGAAAGAAATAGCATGTTAGAAGAGGGAGAAAATACACCATTGCATCCTATCAATCCGACAATTCCCAAGTTTTGATGTAATTTGTTAACTTTTATATAATCAGGTATTTTGCTAAACCAAAATGTATCAATTATATATCTGCATTATAAGCAATGTGAATTATAGTCTTCAAAAAGAAAAGTAACTCATTTTGCTTTCTTTTTTTTAATATTTATGTACATACCGTTGTCACTGTTTCCTCTTCTATCCAAGAAGGATGCTCCCAGAAATTGTAATTCTCATAGTGACCCCATGGTGTTATGCATACAGGTTGATCCACAATAGTGGCTCCCTGATAAAATAACAAAAAAAATAAATATATTATTTCTCAGCAAATATACCAACAGTTTGAAATTAATTTACTTCTAAAAGTTGGTAGAAAATGACGAGTAAGGTGCACATGTCATAGAGTTGGTTGGGAGAAATAAATCAGTCCATTAGATAATTAACCAAAGGAGATTTTCCAAAAGTTTTCAATATAATAGCAAATTAAAAAATGAAAATATAGAAGAGATAAATGTAACGGGCCATCAAAGGTTCCAAAGTCAATACAAATAGCACTTACACTGAGCAATACTGCAGTTTCCAAAGCATGAGGTTCCTTAAATGTCACATAAGCAGTGGAGCCATAGTCTCCTGATCTATTTTATAGTTAAAAAAGAGCATTGAGAAACATATTAAGGAGGGAATATAAGCATTGAAGGCATTGGCAAGATTTGCAATTCTAGACTTCAATTTTAAAGCATTTACTTGTACCAGCTCATCAATTAACTAGTACCAGAGATCCTCTATTTGTAATAGATATCTAAATTTAACATATTAGATTCATCACATTCACAGGTACTTGAAAATCATGAACTCGAAAATTAAAATTATTATTCAGAAAATACCATAAATTTAGCACCCAAGTAAGCAATACAAAGTTCTTTTTTTTTTAAAAAAAAAAAAAAAAAAAAAAAGTCTAATTATCCATTATTTGCTAAAAGAACCCTAAAAGTTTCATAAAGCCAAAAAAACGCTCCATATAAGGGTGCTTGATAATTATAAGAGCAAAGTATTTTCAAGTTTCTCATTAATATAGCACATATGATGCAAATTTATGTATATATTTTTGAAGTAAACAGAAAAATTATTGCAAAAGGGGAAGTCCACCCACCTGATGATTTCGATGTGGTCAATAGCTCCAGAGAAAGAGAAGAAATCAGAGAGATCCCTTTCAGTGGCCCGATTGGAGAGGTTTGTGACTTCAATTGTGTATCCCCCTTGGCTCATATTCTAACAAATAACAAAGATGATTATTTGAGGCAGTCTGGAGACAAATTCAGAGAAAATACCAGTATTCAAGGAGTTTAATAGAAATCTCACTGGCACCCACAACCAAAATTTCAGTGATTAAGCCATAGTGAATAAATAGGCTCTAGCAAAGACTCATTTACAGTAATCATTAAAAGTTCAGTAAGAATTAGTTCGTATCTAAGTAATACTATTAGCATGTTAATGCTTTATGAAGAACAAAAACCCAACAAGGGAAAGGGAAAGAGAAGGGAAGTAACAGACCAAGGAATCAAAATTGACTCAAGAAAGTATCGCGTTAAATTAGGGGTACAAAACTTCGCTTTCTCTACTAAATTTGAAGAAATTTCAAGGCATCAGGGAGTTATACTTCACAATTATAAGCTTTACCTGCGGTGTATCTTCTTCAAGCCTTGAGGTATCTCTCTCTCTCTCGTTCTCTCGCCCACTGATTTGCAACGACTGATAACAGTTGGAAGTTACGACTTACTAGTCCAAGTTGTCTGTACTGGTATGACGATTGCTTCTAAATGAGAAAAGTATAATATAATACTCCTGCTTAAACTGGAAGTTTCCAGCTGTCTTTTTGTATTTGGGATTCGTATATCTTGTTTCCTTTTCGAGGAGCTCGCCATTTGGCAACGGATTTTTATTGCAACTTGTGTGAGTTAATTTTGTAGTATTTTTTTGGCAACTCGGCTAATACTCCTAAAAACAGATGACGTTTGATTTTGTTTCAAATGAGTACACTTCCTAATATAATTAATGATTAATTTTGATGTATTAATAGAATTTATATTTTTGAAGTATGTGAAAAACTCGAAGTTATTTTCAATACCGTATTATATGAATTATTATTTTTTGGACACAAATTTAAAAAATAATTCTAGCAAGAATGAATGACACATAGATAATAAATTAACGGAAAAAAACTATAAAATTCGTTCTCAAAATAATTTATGTTTTCTTTGTTTCCTTTCGTTACCGGGGTTCATGTATAATTTTTGTAAAAAGTGTCCGTATTTTAGTACTTGACAACACTTCCGACATTTCGACGTCACAGAAATTATGAATTTAGAAATATGAAAAGCTTGAGTCGTTTTCCTCCGCACTTTCTTATATGCCATGACGGATAGAAGTTGACCCCTTACCAAAAACCAAATAGTAGAAATTTTGATAAGGCCAAGCTGTAGAAAAGAAATACATACAGTTGTAAGATTCCCACTTTGAAGGGGGGAAAAACAGTTTTATTAGTGCAGAATCACTTCTACGGTTTTTTCTGGAATAGACGATGTCAAATATTTTATTAGAAATATACATCACTAATGTTTTGAACCATTTGATCATAGTCATTAACTCATTTGTTCTTAAACAGAGGACCTATTTTTTTCTTCTCATTTCCGCATTTTAATAAGGTGTTGGATGTATTTAAAAATAAGGTGTTGAATATGAGGTATTTCCATATAAATGTATTGCTAGTTTAAATTAAACCCACTTTGAATATGTACATTTATATTTTTACAGAAAAGTTCGAAAAATAACTTCAGTAATAAGAAAAGTAAATCTTCGTTCTTGGATTCAAAGTTCAAGATGTATAAATGGTAGACTATGGTAGTCCACCTAACAAAATTTAAAAATAAATTCTGTATTTAATTTATCAAATTTGAATTTCAGAAATTTAAAATTAGACATAAGTAGCACTCATTTAATTAGTGATTTTTTTTAATAAAAAGGGAGGTTTGCCATCTAAATTTTTTTTTAAAAAAAAATTAAGATTTATGTGGGATTTGAATTGTTTATCTCATTGAAACCAGCCTGATACTTTTACCACAGAGCCTATGCTTAATTAGTGAATTTTATATCATCCCATTAAAGTCCTTATTAAATTTATACAATAAGTAGAAAGGAAAATGGATATTTGCGAGTTTTCTAATTTTTTACCATAACCAGAAGCGATTATTGAATTATAATCATCCCATTGTACCATCAATTTGTTCCGTTTATTTAAAAAATAAAGCAAACTATTATGATCAAGTTATTGCTGAAACAGATTCCAACAGCTCCAAAAATGGAGAGGTGCCTTTGCAACAGGAAAACAGATAATAGATAGTTCAATTTAGATTTCTTACAACGTCTGCCGACAAAGTGGACCACCACAACACTCACAAGTAATAGTGGAGCCGAAGACCGTGCTGTCAGTAACCTGCAACAGAAAAATGTACACAGAAGCAATACCATATCAACAACACTGCGGCATAAACCAACCAGAAGTGGTTAACCCCACTCCGGTGACCCACCAATTGCACTTACTATTGGTACCAGCAAATTTCCCTCAAAAACAAATCTAGAAACGAAAAATAAAATTCCAGTTGCCAAAAGGATGGTTGGGCCGACAGCCCGACACTGACCATATCTGGCCCACGATGAAGATGAGTCTGTTAGATGTCAGTGTCTGACCAAATTTCAAGCCTGGTTTGTTGTTTTATTCTCAAAGATTCTGGAACCTCTCTTCCATATTTTCTGGCTCTAACCGTGTAAGAGTTCACTCTAACATATGTTACATATCCATCAGTGACTTGAAACACGAATAGCCGGAAGGAATAAGGCACAGAAGATGAAGATTCTCCTGGAGCTGGTGAATGGTGATTGTTCGGTGACATGTCAACTGGGTTGGAGTTGGTTCTTCTACGGAGGAGATTTTATAAAATCTGGCGTGGTGTTTGTTGGATTACTAAATAAACAAAGCACCTAATTGTGACTCAAACTTATCCGTTTTGAATATATTTTGCTGCTATTTTTATGTAATCTGCAATGAATATTTTGTAGTACCATATCTGTTATGTACAAGAAAAATTTTGATGCCACAAACTTTTTGTCATAATGTTACAATCGCATTTTATTTATATTCGAAATTCTAAAATCCAAAATGCCAGAAATCATTGATTCTTTTTCATGAGAGACATTTACAGAAAATTTATGATTTTTGGAGTACATTTTTTTTACTAGTTCTAGGGTCAAAAATTAAGCGAATCAAATTAAATATGCATAGATTTTTTGTAAAAATAAACAAAATCAACTGATCCATTCAACATTTGAGTTTTTATATTTGAAATAAAAAGTGAGGTTATGGTTTTGTTTTGCATAAAAATGATGGTATTTGAATCTTCTCGTTGTCTGATATTAAATTTTACTTGTATTTGCCATATTTATCATTTGTCTCCCAAAATTGAAATTGACTCCAATCTTTTATTTATATAGAAAAGTGTCATCTAATATTCTTCATGATTATTATTTTCATTAATAACAAAAAAAAAATTTCCAAAAATACAATATGAATTATATATCAATCTATGTTTTTTTTTTCAATCACTAATGTATATAATTAAGCCAGAGTTCCTCTTCGGATCTAAAAAGTTCAAACTACAAAATGTTAAAAAAAAAAAAAAGTGTATAACAGATAGTTGTTTGCTATGCTTTTTCAAGATTTTGTATTAAATAAATTATAAATTTTATGATATTTTGCCATCATTGCATTCTTATCAAGATCGAACAAGATTACTTCAATTTTAAACTATAAACTTTAAAAAGTTATGTGGAGTGATAGAAATATAAGCATTAGCTTTTTTTTTCATTTTGTTTCGTCCAAAACGAAACAAAACGGTAAAAGATTTTAGTTGCGTTTTAAAAACAAAACGATTAACGAAAGTTTGGAACGGTTTCGTCCCTATGTATTTTCGTGATTTCAATCGTTTCGTCCAAAACAAAACTGTTAACACAAATGGTAATCAATTTCGTTTTCAAAACGAAATAGTTAACGTATAACTGACATTTTCGTGGTTGTTTTAGACGTTATGCACCCCTATCTGTGAGACTGTGACTGTGATGCGATTTGCCGAAAGCTCAAATTGAGGTCCAAAAGAATCTCTTTATACGACAATCGACATTGAAGCCATATCTGGGCCTAGCTAGGCACCAAATACTTCAAAATCTCTAGCAAAAATTTATATTCAAAGTCCAAACCACTGGAAGTGAGGTTGTTGAGAACACACCGAAATCCATAAAGCATCTCATTTTTTGTATCTTGTTTTGGATAGTATCTACCTCTCTTTCTTATTTTTGCTATTTACGTCGAATTATACTGGAGCTTATCTGCTTATGGCATTTCAATATAGCTCACGATCGAAAGAATTAGTTTTATCACAAAATAGGGTATTCAAAATTTTGGCACTTAATATCAGAACTTTGGTTTCTTTAATCATCTTTCTTTCTTTAGCACTCACCGTTGTTGTGATGATTGATGCAGGACGTACAAAAGTTAGGAACATAAGCACAGAATTTGTGTTCTTAAAACATTAAAAAAGTTTTTATTAAGTAAAAACATAAGCATACATCAATTCTAAGTTGATAGACACACTTATAATTTTATATATACATCATGCACAAACATATATTACTTTGCTAAATTTGAACTTTCCACTTTAATTAGAATAGAAGGTAAGATCATTTTTTACTTTCTTTATGTCAATGGGCTAATGACTCTTAGCCTAATAGCAACATTATAAAGGTTCCAAGTCCGGGTGGTAACTGGTAATAGGCCGGCCCTTTTCATTTCAAAAGAAGGCTTCATAATACAAAGTTATTAGGTTTTGGGGCCTAAGCCTACTGCGTACACATAAGTTCTCATTTTGAAGCGGATTTTTGGTATCAAACTTTCCAATATCAAATTCTTGTAAGAAATAATCTTCTGGTCGAATTTTATACTATCGTGCAATAATATATAGTACGCGCGTGCATGTCACGACTCCAAGAAAAAAGTTTCAAAAAATGATTTGCAATACTTGTATAAGTTAGTTTTTGAGTTTTTAAAATTGTAGCTGTTTTGATCGAATGACAAAATTTAACCACCTAGCGCATTAAAATACATGACATAATGGTAGCATGAATGGAGAATTAATGGAGACGAACCGCGAGATGAAAACCCGATATCTTCATCAACTGTGTTTACTGATCAACAAGTTGGGCCGCCAGATAATGCATTCGGGAGAATTTACATACGGACATTCGAGATAGACTCAAAAAAACTGATTCTTCTATCCATTAGAAGTTGGGCTTTATGTGCTCGAGTGAGCACATATTGGGTTTTTTATTCTGAACAATACATAATTTCTTCACGCTGCATAGATCACGTCGGCATGTACATGCACTGCTAAGTCTATTATATATATGTCGACCCGAAAGACAATGATTATCAAGAGTTTTTTAAATTTTAGTACATTTTATTAATAGTACGCTCTTAGCTCTAGTAAAACAGCCATTAGTTTACCTCTAACATAGTACAGTGCACAGGGAAAAGTAATAATTAACAGCCAAAACAAAACAAAATTAAGAAGTAGAGAAGAAGCAAAGGAAGACAAAAGATATGGATATATAAAATTGATCACACATGTCACATGAGTAGACTCCTAATAATGGCTGCTTGTGCACTAGTCATGTCGGTAGTAGCGAGCAAATCTGCGAGCCTTTCACTCAAATCATCTACCTCTTGTTGCAAGTCCCTAATGTAGTTACATGTATCTTGTAACACCCTGGATGCTGATACCTACATAATATTATCATACAAGACCTTTAGTTGCATTACCATTTTATTCTTCAACTGTCATATAACAAAAATCATTTATTCTTTGTTCAATATGGGACGTGTGCGCGCACATTTTTCTTAGTTTCAAGAATATGAGCACATGCAGGATGATGGGTTCAGCAACAATTGTTTTGTTGTACATGCATGTCTGCATGGTAGAACTACCCATTATAAGCTCTGCTATCTTATAACAAGCTAGGTTTAGTAAATTTGTAAGTGTAAATGACAAATGTAAAAGCCAAGTGTAAAATGTAACTTACTCGCTCACTGTTACGGCTACGTGCTTCTGGGAGTAAATCTTGTAGTTTTGATACTAACTCAACAATCTGTTCTTCAGTAATCCTCGAAGAATTACTCGACCGCCTTGAGCGAGACCTCCTGCTAGACATGTTCAGAGCCTTCGTATTGGAGGGTTACAGTCAGATAGGCAATGAACGTAACTTGTGTAGACGGTAGCTAGTTAGAAGGTAAGGAATTTTAGGATGTATAAAGGCAAAGCTTGTAGCACTAGACACACTGAAGAGTGAAGCGTGGGAAGCCAAGACAAGGGGAAAGACTGTTAAAGAGGTTAGTATCGTGTATCAGTGTATGCACTTAAATAGTGGTGTCTGTTTTTGTCTTGTTATGTGTCCATGTGTGGGGGAGAAAAGCTTTGTCTCTAGCGAGAGAGACAATTAGGTAATTTCTTGCTATTCAATCTATAGGTCGGTAATTTTTGTTGTACATGAGATTACTTTAAAGGCAACTTCTCCGGAGATAAATGTACTTTCTCCCACAGAATTTTAATTTGTTACCTAAGTAATTGGACTGCCTCAAAAAGCATATGTGCATACTGTATAGTGATGTCACTGCGCACGCCAATAAAATAGCTAACTACTTCAGCAAAAAATGCTCGTGTAGGAAATTTGATGATGAACTTAATATTGATGTCGTTCTATTTATATATACATGAATTTTTAGGTAATTTGAAGAACAAAAGAGAGACAATATAACATATAAACATTTTTATGTTTCACCTTCTGTTCTGTGCACCAAATAAGAATTATATATAGCTTTTCTTATACCTATACTTTATTTTCCTTTTTATTTTATTTTTTTTCTTTCTTTCTGATAACCTTCGTAGAAGCTACCGAGTTTTATCGTTATCTATACTTGTTCTAAGAACCTCTGAAGTCTGAACCCTTGACAGCTAGACCTCTCCCAGATATCTTTATAATATTTTAAATATTTCACATTAATAAATACAAAAAATAGATACAAATTATGTATTCCTCACGCCTTCGTAAATTTAAGTTTTATCCTTTATGATAACATATATAAATTTTAATTACAGGAATAGCTTTATTTTGTTAAAATTGAAAAACTGGACATGAGCTAGCTCAATAATTTCTCTTTTACACATGCTTCCAAATAAAATGAATTCACACATTATATGCATCATTTCAGAGATATTGTACCTCGGATATAGTGGAGAACTTATTTTGTGACTTTCCAAACTTTTGATCTTTAATCGCGAGTATGTATCATATCAGAATAGTAAGCCTGCATGCAGATACATAATATTTCATCATGACTTCCACATATATATGTGTGTGTGTGTGTGTGTTTAGAGAGAGAGTTAAAATGGAAGAAATAAACTGAAATATTATGAGAAGAGACATGGAGAATGCAAAAAGACTGCATGTACATGCTGCCTTCTTTTATTAATTACAAATTCGATAAACTTAGATCACCTAATTAGACCAATTATAATTAATCGAACCAAACGCAAAGGGGACAAAACGATGGTTTGGTTACTGCAGCATAATATTTCGAGATAAAAATAAGCCGAGCATCTGTGTCAGCTGAATGCACGTAAGCCATGTTATGTTGACAGCTTAATACCTTAAATTACTACCAGGAACAAATTAAAATCAATATCAAGTATCAATTGATATATTAAACTATGTGAAGGATAGAGCATCCTACTTGGCGGCAGTATCCATGCATCCTTTAATGTGGTCCTTCTAGCTAGCTTGGGATATTAATCTTGGGAACTAAATACAAAGATAATGATATTAATGTTAGTTAACCTTGTTAATTTATAATATCTGTAATTTAGATTACATTAAATGTAGATATTTATGCATCTTTTAGCATGGTCCTAGCTAGCTTGGGATATTAATGTTGGGATTTGGGAACAAAATGCAGAGATAATTAATGATATTAATGATATTAATGTTAGTTTTTCCGGTGAATTTAGGATGTGTCATTGAGATTTCTTAATTGTAGTTATTTACCGCCAGATCTATTGGATAACTAATAAAATCACGGGGCAGGGAAAAAATAATTAAGCACAAGCTCATCTTCCAATCAAGTTATGCCAGGTGGCTTCTAATATCAGTCAAATACTGAGATGGCATTCTTTATTTTCTCAGATACTAAAAAGTTAACGGTTACCTTTTAACTGATCCAGTCATATAAAATATTAATTTGCATCATGATAAATTCAACCAATTTATATAAAAGTTTTGATTGCATTAAACATCTAAATGATATTTCTTTTACCTATTAATCCAGGTAATTAAAACAGATAATATTAATTATTTTTTACACTAACATCTCAAATTGTCAAATGAAACAAATGTTATCGTATTTTTTTTTATGGATTTTTTACTTGTCGCCGATCGGTATCATACTACTTACTGTTTCATTTCAAATTTTAAATTATTCTTTGCCGGAGAATATATGAACTTGAATTCCACCGTAAAAATCTACTATATATGCCTGTAAATTTAGTGAAAAAAGTTTTTACAATTGAATGATTACCTTTCATGAATCATCGAGAAAGTATATTGTTATTATACATATTTTGAAATTAGTAGAACTCCATTAAAAAAAAAAAAAACATCGAGAATAACTGTATATGTTATCGTATGTCCTATTTTACCTTCTTCATATTCGAATATTAAAGGATTACTATTTATTTGGACACTGGATGATGAAGGAGAGAAAGTGATCGAAATTTAATAAGTGATTTTTATTTGGTTTAATATTTAACAAGAGGATACAAATTAATAAAGGCAACTCTTTTAACCCTCATGCATGTAATGACTTTGTAAAACTTATATATATTTTAGCAGTGCTGTACAAATTAAAATAAAATATAACAAAATTAAATAAACAAGACCTAGCTACCAAATAAAAATAAAAAAGAATGATAATTTTTCTTTTCGTTCCTTCTTCATGTTGGCATTCAACGAGTGTTGAAACAAACATAGTGTCAGAAGACCATCTGTATATACACTATATATACATGCATTACATATGTATCTTACTATAATCTCTTTATTCGATGAAATAGCTTGTAATACCAAGGCGACTAAGTAGAGGTCATGTGCATGGTCGCTGCAGAGGAGCATTGATCGTCGCTCAGGTGGTGTGTAAAAGGTTAATTAAACGTACGCTAACAAATGATTAATGAGCAACATCTCGCTTAACAACTTTAAGCTGAGCCAGTAATACAACCTGAAATTGATACTTTTATTGACAAAGATACAAATCATCCTCCAAAGGGACCACTGTAGCGCGTCCTTGGATTTCTGAAAATGGGAAGTTTACCACTGTTTGTCGTGTTTAGTACACTGATTCCTCTCCAGTGGGAATATTTAATTCAGTCTTATATTAATGCCACTGTGTATATATTTACATTACTTTTCTTGTGGTGTATATTTACATTGCATATCCATCTAGGAAGATGCATGTATATATATACTAAAGGGGAATATCGAGCGAATAGATATCTATAATAAGAATATTTTTATTATATTTCTATAGTTAATTATGTTCATTTTTAGATATATGGTTAAGATATATTTATCTTTAGAAATATAGTTTAGTTATTATAGGTAATTTGATTTGATTAAGTTAAAGAGTTTGATCAATTTAAAAAAAAAATTATATAAGTGTAAATATAGTTATAGTTATCTGAAATAATATGATTTATATTATGTTGATATTATTCATGAAATGTGATATGTTTATAAATGACTTAAATAAAAAAAATATATATCGTAAAAGATTTGATGCTTTTTTCTATTTTCAATTGAATGAATTTAATTTATATTTTGCAAACCAAAATTAAGAATGGCAATGAAGAGAAATTAAGATGGAGATGGACTCTAAACAACACAAAAGAAATGGAGACATGATGAAAATGAAAATAGGAAGGGGTCACAAAAATCAGAAATAAAATAATGTGTTGCCAAATTATTATCTGAGGTTGAACCGAGTAAGTTTTATGAGCAATAACACCCAACACACAATTAGTTACAAAGTATCATATTACAGAATTCAGAAAAAATGTTATTGCACAACTATTTCACAATACTTGGAGTGTCGGATAATATTTAATTAAAGGATCCCGACACCCACACATCTTTATTTATAATATTGATGCCTCCAACACACCAAGAAGAAGTCATTTAAATGAGATTGAATCAACTTGTAATATATAAAAAAAATTATTAAATCAAGATGTGAGTTTGTGACAAAACTTCATAGTGATCGAAACAGGGTATACAAGAAATAAAATTACAATTATTAAATAAAACCTAAATCATTTTTTACGAGATGTATATATGATGCACCGTGTGTGGTAAATTATTCTAACTAGCTCCTACATACTAACAGTGTAAGATTGTTTGGTCAGAATAGGAAACAATCTATTTTTGTGTGGGCAAATTATGCTTGATTTTCAAATCAATTCAAATATGGTAATAGACTAAACGTGATTGTAAAAAAAAAAAATAGGATTTTGTGTATAGAAGTGTTGCATTTTGTACGTGGTTACATTCGGAAACAAATCCATATTGATGATGGACCAATATGAAATTGTTTGGTGGCCAAGAAGTCCTTAGCACTATAAATATGAGGTTGGTCCCCAAGGGACAGATCATTCACGAGTCATGCTGCACACATGAGTTGATAGCAGCATCTCTAGCCTCTCTATTATTCCATCAAATAGTAAGGGTAGATGCCCTAGTTTAGGCGTTAGGATACCAAGGCACGATCTGATTCTTTGGAAGGCATCTCTCCCACTTTTGGCACATGCAGGAGAATAACTAAGGTGCTCAAGTGTACAAGAGACGTGAGCAACCAACACAGACTGTTCCAATGACCAATTTAGGTATGTTTCCGTTCATGTTTATTTTTCGGTATTTTGGAACGACATTTTTCACTGCTGGTTCTGCGAGTTATCATATTTTTCTGATTTGCTTATTTGACCTGTTATAATTATTTATTCTTTTAACTTTAAAGCAAATCCAGCAAAACAGAAGTTAACTTCTTTCTACTTATTACCAAGTTATCACTTCATTATCATAGTTTAATTTTTACGCAAAGATATATAGTATTAATATTAATTAAACTATAACCATATAACTGTTGATCAAGTCTTCTATTCACACACAGTACAGTGAGTCGGTGGGCTTAGTACACCAAACCGTTTTAGACTTCTAGTTTTCCCTGCCTCAACACCGACCATAAATTTGTTGTTATATATAAGTCCGATCTAGAGGCTGATAATCTGGTGCTTTTAAAAATAGATCACTGATCGCCATTAGGTTAATGGTTGGGTTGTACGGTCTCTGAAAAGGTATCTGTCTGGCGTGATTGCAATTTATTTAAGATACATATCACGAGGTCAGCACGTGCAGCGGTACTCTCTCTTGACCTCTTCCTATGCAATTAGTATTGGGTTAGAAAAAATAATTATTATTCTTGTAAAAACCCGTAAAATTCTACAAATGAAAATTTAATTTCAAAATTAAAATTTAAGCTTTAAACTAATTTTAATTGTTATAAAATAGTAGTTGCTATGAATTTAATCGAGAAATTCTTAGAATTCATAACTTAATTTAAATTGTGATAGTAAAAATATTTTTATCAAAGTGAAACTTCAAGCAAACAAATAAATCCAAGTAACGAAAATTCAATTATCTATTCTATAATTTTTCTATGGCCTGAATTTGTGTCAAAATCCATGTTTTACTGCTTGTTTAAAACAATTCCTAGTTTCCATCAATCTGGACCGTTGGATCGAGTTTAATCTCTCTCTGATTTTTTCCCAGCCGTCTGATCCATCTCCATTCCTCTCTCCTTACCTCTCTCTTTCTTCTCTTCTCTGCCGACAGAAGCCTCCACCTGTCCCCTTTTTCTCCTTCTCTTCTCGCGATTCACCAATCGAAGAAATCCTCGACGAATCCGCTCTCTGTCTCCCTGTCACACTCTTTTCCGCCAGCGTGGAAACACCTCTCAGTCACTTCGCCAGAGTGGACTCGACAGCTCCCTTCTTTCCTCTGCTCCCTCCCCAATCCGATCGCAGCTGTGGACCCCTCTTGCCTCCGTGGCTTTCTCCTCTTTTCCCTGGCTTCCCCTTCGACCATGGTTTTGCCAAACCACGCGACAACAACGAAAACCAGGCCCCACCTCACTGTTCCTTGCCTCCTCTCCACCTACCACCTCAGCAGTGTGGCCCACTTCCCTTCTTCCCTCGCCTATTAAGTCGTCCCCTCTTCTTTTCTCTGGCACACGAAACCGTAGCTCCACCCCCCTCTCTTGAAGCTTCACTGTCTCTTTCCCTCTCAAGCTCAACCGAAACCCTAACTTTTCTCTTTCACTGCCCCTCTCTCACATTTTCTCTCTCTCTCTCTCGACTGTTGGCTGACTTGAAGAAGGCGACCATGGTGGCAATTGATTGGCTCGGTGACAATGGCAGTGATGACTGACAATAGCTGAGCCTCAACTCATTCCTCCTCCCTCTTTGCTTGCTATCTCGGTTTGCTAACCCTCTCTCTCTTTCCTTTGCTTTGTTCTGTACTTGGTTGATTGTTGAGGCTTGCACAACATTTGAACTGTGCTATGTGTGTTGCTTAGTGAATCGTTTGGTTGAATGTTGGAGTTGTGCAATGCCTCCCCTTGAACTGCTCTGCTGTGAATGATTGTTGTTGGCTCGATGGAATTGTTAGATGTTTTAATTGAACTGTTATAAGATAATAATGCTTGTTGTTGCTCCATCTGAGCTATTGGATTGTTGTGACTGCCTAAGGAAGGCTAGTTTTGATCTGTACTTATCATTTTAGGCTATATCATTCTTGTCTGATCTGTTTTGGTGTCTGATTAGGGTTAATCTGTGTGCTATGCTTGCCTAAATGTCTTGTGTAGTTGTAGAATTAGTTTAGAATGTTGATACTTGAGGTTTTAGGTCATCTCTTGCTTATAGAATCTGTTAAGTAGCTTGTATAGCTGTAGTTGAGTTAGACGTTTGCTATGCAGGTTGTTTCATGGTTGTGTGATACTTTCGGCTTGGTTATCAAGCTGGTTCAGGCTTGGTACCAGTCGTGGTACCTCTCTGTAGCTTACTGGTACACCTCTGAGTGCTGTCAGGGACTTGTTTGTGAAGTCTTCCGAAGTTTGGACTGTTTTGTAAAAGTTTTTGAACTATATTAGGACCTTCCTGTAATTCTTTCTGGTATTAGGGACTTAGATGTAAAGGTTCTGTAAATAAAATTGATCTGGGATCCCTTCCGTAAGTTTCCGTGTTTGTGGGTCGGGCTCGTTTCTTGTTGGGTTCGGATTTGATCCCCGAAACCCAATAACCCCTCTGCTGGGCTCTCTTTCGTTCTGGGCCTGTCGGGCCTGTTTTTCTGTCCCCTTATTTCTTTGTGTGTGGGCTCTTTTAGCTGAGACATTATCTCCTCTGCTGGACTTAATTTTCTGGACTGGGCCAGGTCCGAAAATTAAAAAGAAAATAAATGTGGGCTTAATTAATTAAGTTAATTAAAATGGTTAACTTAAAATGATATTAGCTAAGTGGACCGATGTTAAGGTATTGGACCCGAAAAATAAATGTTGCCTAAATAAATCGGATTAATACGTAAACTTAAAGACGGGAGATGATTTCAAATCGTCTAGAAATATTTCAAAAATACAGATACAATGGAAAAACTATCTGGACTCATATGATCCCAAACACAATAAAACACCAACACATTAAAACATCAACACATTAATATTTATATTATATACTAACTTTATTTGTATATAAGTAACACTATTTATATTTAACATTATTGGCATTTGTGTTTCATTTCTTTATATCTTATATTTGCATGTTTATTGAGTTTCATTTATTTTGAATGGAATAAAAGTATCAACATAATTTATATGCTATTTATAAATTTCCAATAAGGTTCTTGTATTAAAAAAGATACACAAAGTAAGTATTTCATACTTGAGCAAAACACTATTAAAAATCATAACTAAACTAATCAAAAAGGTTTTCTAAAACCAAACAAAAGCTTATCACGACTTAAACAAGTAGAATAGAACTGTAGGATTTCGTCAACACATCTTCCTTCCCACTTATTTTATAGATGGATCTCTGCCGAAATTTTATAAAGTATTTCTTTAAATAAATAAGATAATATATTTTAATACCGAGTCTCCTTTCAGAAATCTAAATCCTTTATCCTAGTAGCTCAAACCTGAATCCATTGAGGGATAACTTAGTGATCGTTAGTTCTAGTGTTCTAGTTTTAGCGTCCGTTCTGATTAGTCGGTTTTTCGCCAGGTGACCAGACAGACTATCAAGAGCCTGTGGACGATTACTACCCGAGTACGAGGGTGGTGACATAGAGCAGGACTTCATCGACCCTCCTGTAGAGTAGTCTCATCGTCTTCGACTTTTTCAGGTGTGGATGCCTTAGGTTTTGTTTAATCTTTAGTTTATTAATTAGATCATAATTAATTGTGTGCATATCATGTCATAAGCACTGCATAAACACTTAATAATATATCATTAACTCAAAACTAGATTGCACTTATAGGATATGCATTGCATATTAATAATGTGATTAACAAACTTAAAAGTGTCTTTAATCAACACTTGCATCTGGTGCGGATCAGGATAGTGAGACCGAGTGTGATAAGTTCGTTTTGCCTGGGGTTTCCATTATCGGGAGATTGTACCCAAGCTAAATGTCGGTGGTCTCCTTATGATAGAGATCGTGGGCAACGCGTTTCTGATGATCACTCAGCAGACCGACCGTCAGGCGGTACTGCGGTCACTTGATGGTTATTCTTATTATATTACCGTTTTGTCTCTCTGTTTTGAACTAGACTTGAACCTTAACATTGGATGAGTGTGCCATTTATATCAGACTACCTCTCGACCCCCATGAGTTCAGTTTACCGATACCGTGATTTACTGCCCACTTCTTTAGCGGGAATGTGGGAACGGGGCGCAGTTGAGTTGTCGAGCACATGCTGAGTTAGGTGGATCTGTAGGCACGGTTCATGTCATATTGGGACTTGTGAGATTGATTTTTGAATTTTATGTGACTTATGATTTGACCATTGAGTGCGAGTGCTTGACTCTCGTATTGATATATTTATTCACCGTATATTATTATACTATTATTATTCTCCGCTTCTCCAGAAACTTTTTCTGATTTATTTGGGCATGGTAGGACTTGTAGTTTAGCAACCTCACTTATTCAAAGCTAACACTTAGATATTGCATGATAGGATTTTAAAAGTGTTTAACTTAATGGTTTAGTTCTAGCTAGATATTAACCAGGACCTTGTTGGCTCACTCAATCACCACACTGAGTATTAATGTACTCATCCCACAATACTTTGATTTGTGGAGACAGGTTCAAATTTGGCAGACTTTGTACATAGAGATTTAGCAGAAGACCAAGCCAAGCTGGAATGGTCGCTTTCCGCTTTATATTATTAGTATTTTGTTTATCTTCTGGCTGAAAATTTTGATATGTGAATATTTTACCAGCCCTTTTGTTGTATGAACAAATGATGTCTTTATTATGTGATTATTATTTGTGATATTTGTATCTGTGACACTGTTTTATAGCCTTACGTGTACACAGTAGATTGTGTATGCGTGGCGGGGCTGTCCTCCCCAGATTATGGCTTGGTTTGGGGTGTGACAATTCTGACTTGGTTTGTACTTTTAAATTGTACTCTTTATTTGCCCAGAAAATATCATCAACCCTTGTGTGGAATTCTTATCCCGTGTCGCGCAGGATCCGAGCCGTATGATTTGATCTCAACAGTTAATTTTTTTCGGACTTATCAATCTGGTATTATTCACGGAGCATCCATCATCCATCGGACGGTTGGAATGTTGCGTGGCACGTTTGCCGCGCGGTAGCAGATTTGGTTTCCCCTTATGTGGTGTTTTTTTCTCTTGCATGAGCCGGTAAAAATTTTGGCACGGGGCTATAACTCATATGGCTAAGTGTTTTAGAGAAAAAAGAAACACACGCTCACAAACTGTAGTTGGATCTGGCACAGAAATATTTATGTGATATGTTTTTAGATGTTTCGCGTCCGTTTTTTAGTAGAAGGACACATCATATTATGACACATGAATAGTCAACATACTGCTCTATAATACGACATAAGGCACGGCATGCCATGAAGCACTTTTTTTCCTTTTTTTTTTTTTGAAAATCCATGAAGCACAATTTACAGAGATAGCACAAATGATATAGGAAGAGTCTTCACTTGATAGCCGCTACCAAGCATCTCTATAAAAAAATAAAATAAAAAATAAGATATAGGAAGAGTCTGAGAGAAAGTAATAAAAGAAGTATTATTAAATTATTCATAGGTGAGTCTACAAATATATTGAATGTGTCACATGATCACATCTCATATCACTACTGATCTTATATGATAATCACATAAAAAATAATTATATTGAAATTATGGGAATCAAGAGAGAATTAATTTTCTTATCTATATTTTTAGTAAAGAAGTATATGATAACCACACAAAAATAATTAGACTGAAAAATATGGGTCAAAGTGAAATAACTTTTGCATTTTTTTTTAGGATCAAATATTATTTTTTTATATTTTTATGTTTATAAAAATGTATTTTTTTAAACAAAGAATACACATATAGAATTAAAAAAAAAATGAAATTTTTTTTATCGGGATTGAAGTCTAGACCATTCAATAATTAAAATAATAAACGACTGTGATTAATTAAGGTTGAAAATTCAAGCATGGTAGACTGTAGACAGTAGGCTAACCAAATAGACTGTGTTACTGAAGTGGCGTCGATAACTCGATATGCATGTTTCAAGAAATCTTGAATATGTAGGATAATGATTCATGGGCAATAGCTGGTCCCAAGTCCCATAAAAGAAGGTATAACTTAAAAAAATGAAAATACTTTTTATATCAAGATGTAGGTAATAAATATTATCTGAAAATATTCCTTAATTAAAATTAATAGATTTTTTTCATTAAAATGTTTTCAACCGAGCTCATTTTAGAGAAACTTAGTAGCCACTACCAAAAATTCGTCCGACCTCAATGAAAGTTCAATCAAGCACTACTACAGTTCATGGAAATTCCATGGAGCACTCAAGAGTCAAGAGTACATGGAAGTTCAGTAAGACACCACCAGAGTTTATTTTAAATGATTTACTGTTCAGTCTTGGAAAAGTAATCTTATGTCATTAGGAGGTAGATTGGTTATGTTAAATTCGGTATTGACAGCTATTCCATTGTATTTTATGTCTGTGTTTGATATCATTATTATTTATTGGTATTTGTACCGTACTTGACACCCAAATAACACTCGAACCATTAAATTATTCTATAAATTGCTATGTTTTTCTAGGATTTGGCTTTGTCGTCGTGTTTTCTCTTATTTTACAGGGTTTAGGTGATTTTCATGATATTCGAGGTTGTAGATGGTTTTTCAGCACTTAGCCTAGATGACTCATTCCTAGCACAGGGCACCTCTGTCCAAGCTTCTACTCGACCTGAGTGGACCTCTGCTTGGACCCAGCAAGGCACAGAGTCACAATCACCTTTCTCTCTCCTTCACTCGGACTGAATGACTCATGCTCGGACCGAGTGACTCAGATGATCGACTCGAGCGACACTGTAGCCGACACACATCTTTCCCCTTCTGTACTCGGATCGAGCAATTCCTTGCTCGGGTCGAGCGCTGCCGACTTACAGATTCTGGCAAGTTTTCAAGGATGGAAAGGATGAATTTTGGTAAGATTGTGCCGACCTGGTGCCCTAACTTGCCCTCCAAGTGTTTGAGACCTACTATATATGCTTCTTTCTCCCATAGGAGGCGGATGATTGGTTACCCTAGCCTCCAGCCACGTTCTAACCCTATTTTGACGCGACGGCAGCAAGATAGAGTTGGAGTCACGCCTTGAAACACCCCACTGTCCTAGAAGACGATTAGAAGCATAAGGGAGTATTCGGTTTATTCTTTTATGTTTTCTTCTCTATTTTCCATGGGCTTGTATCTTGTGATTTATATTATTGTTATTGTGTATTTTAATACTATGTTAGGCTAAGTTTATGTAGTCTTAGGAGTAGGAAATTAATGGATGTTTGGATGTGATGACTTGATATATTTTGCTATGATATGACTTGATATTTGTTTGTTTTGTATTATTACTTGTTGCTTGTATGAATTGCTTAGCTTAGTTTAATTTACTTCTAGTTGTCAGCCGCATCTAGTTAAGTTTCAAGGTTAAACGGGTTAGGTTAGTTCTTACAAGTATTTGGGGTAAATCGTAGATCCGACAGGGGAGATTAGTTGACACCAAAAGTGTAGCTTTTAGATAAGTTCAAAAGACCTCTAAATATCTCTAAGAACACAAACAAGCAAGTTTAGGTTGATTAAAGTCTATACCAAAAGTTGTGAGTTAATTAATCTAATTAGGGCGAGTAGAGATTAAGCCAGACCCTATTCCAACAAGCGACAGTTGAGGGTAGAAGTCTAAGATTAGCCATCGAACCCTTTATCAAGTTGTAAGATATCAAAAGAGTCAAGTTAGAACTCTTATACGATCTGCTCGGACCGAGCGGGACACTGCTCGGACTGAACAGAAAGTATAAGTCTGGAAATTTAAGTTGATGCACGGAAGTGATAAGGTTTAAGTTTCTAGATCCAAACTGAAGTGAAATCCGAATCCTAAGGCGCTTTTATTATTGTTAAAACTCCAAAATCATTTACTTGTTTATTGTTTATTATTAGCAAAAGACCAAAAAGAATTACTTGCGATTACTTTAGATATAGTTTTCCTTTATTATTGTTTCTTACCCAAAAATCACTAAAAATCATATGTCTAGATTTTGAGAACAAATAAGTCTAGTATTCATAGTCCGTCCCTTGGGTTCGACCCTAGAACTTTACCACAAACGATTAGTGAGGTTAAGTCTTAGGTATAAATTTATTTGACCATAGGATCTTACGCCTTCATCAGTGTTCAAGATGCCTAGCTGGGTAATGCAGTCGATTGATAGGATTAGAAAAAATTTTCTGTGGGGCCAAAGTGAAAACAGAAAGAAGATGGCTTTAGTTAGTTGGAAGCTTATTTGTCGACCAAAGGAAGTGGGGGGATGGGGAATTTTGGATCTAGTTAGTATGAATAAAGCTTTACTTGGGAAATGGAAATGGAATCTTGATGATGATGACTGTAAGGGTATCTGGAAAGACATTATTAGGGCTAAATATAACCATAGGGTGTCTTCTAGCTATTCTCCTTTTTGGAGAGGTGTCTTTGAGAATGAGCAGGTTGTCAGAATGGGTACTTCCAAAGAAGTAGGGAATGGGGATAATACTTTGTTTTGGCTTGATAATTGGTTTCCAGGAGGGAATTTTAGTGAGAGATTCCCTTTGGTTTTCAAAAAAACAAAGAAGGAAAGAGTGACTGTAGCTCAAGTGTGGCATGGTGGTAACATTAGATTGTTTTTGAAACGTGGAGCTTCTGTGGCTTTTAGGACTGAGAAAGGACAGTTAGTAGAAATTTTGAGAGGGTATGCTTTCAACAATACACCAGACAAAGTTTGGTGGCATTGGGACAGTTCAGGGAAATACAAGGTTAAGTCTGTCTATAAGTTTTTAATGCATGGGGGGGTTTTAGATAAGATGGCCAAGCCTTTTTGGAAGTTAAAAATACCTCTGAAAATTAAGCTCTTCTGTTGGTTAGCTTTTAAGTATAGAATTCTTTCTAAGGACATTTTAATAAACAGAGGTTGTCAAGTGGATCCTATTTGTGTCTATTGTGATGATTATGAGACAATAGATCATCTTTTTGTTACCTGTTCTTTTATTAGCAATTTCTGGTTACTCTTTAATCAGTTCAATAAATTGGGTATTAGAGTTACTGCTAATTCTATTGCTGGCATTTGGGAGGAACTTTTTAATGTGCATGAAGAGCACAGAAGCAAAGGACTTAGTTTTTGTGCTGCTTTTATGTGGGTAATTTGGAGGGAGAGGAACAGTAGGGTTTTTACTGATTGTATAGGAGCTAGGGCAGTGAATTTATGTGCTTCTATATTCAGTATGTACCTATTTTGGACAGGTAGTACCACTGGCATGGAGCAGGATTTTCTGATTGCAGGAACTGGAGCTGACGGGGATGCAGCTGCTGAGCATCAGGATTAGTTTTATTATTAGTGTCTTGTGATTGCTTCTTATGGGATAATGTTTGTTTGATATTTTGGCTTAATACTGTTAGTAGAAGTCTCCACTACGGAGCAGGTTTACTTTAGCTTTAGTCATTCTGGTGACTTTGTAAGACTATGTCATTGTATGTTTTTGGCATGTTGTTTAATACATATGCAGGCCTCCCTTCTTGGGAGTCTTTTCTCAAAAAAAAAAAAAAAAAAAAAAAAAAAAAAAGTTCGTAAATCAATTTTGTGCGGGGACGGAGGCAGTACGGGGAAAAGGGGGCTTGCCCCCCCACCCAGATTTCGAATTTGTATAAACAACTTTTTAATTATATGCTAAATTTTGTTAATATACATCACATTATACCTCTAATAAAAGAGTTCAAATACAATCTAGTTAAGTTTATTGTCTGTTCAAACTAATTTAATTATAATTTCTTTTCTTTTAGAGCAAATTTAGAAGACTAAAATCACAAATAAACATTGCTCAAATATGAAAAATCTTTACTTATTATTCTTTTTAAGAAAAAACTTCTTCTTTATTGTATTTGATACAATTCATATTCAGAAAAAATGCTATTATGAAATAATGAAATATTATTATTGTTGTCAATTTTTTTAGATTTTTAAACTTCCAAACTTTAGTCTGCCTAAATGAAAATTATGTCCCCTCTAAGTTAATTAAATCCTAGCTCCCCTGATTTTGTGTGCATTATGATCACTTTAAATGCCTCAACTAGAATTAGTTGATAGTTCACCTATCACTGGATTTAGCTTAAATATGTTGTGGTTCAATTTTTTTGGAAATTGTTATTGGGCAATTCAAGTACTTAAGTATTCAATCAGTGTACTGTATTGCTCACTTTAAATGCATACTAAAAAGAAAGTCAAATGAATATTAACTTATACATAATTTAAGTGCCAGCAATAAACTGTGTTCTGTGTACTGTATTGCTCACTCTATTGAATTTCATCCATTAAGCAATTATATAGTAGAGAGAAAAATAATGTTAACTGTGCCTGTAGACACTTTTTCTTGTCTTAATTGTCGTCTCTTTTGTTGGGCTGGATAATTGGGTCACTTCTCCGAGTAGGGAATGAAATCGAGAGGAAAGTGACCACTACTAATTTATGGACAGATCGACCCTGCCAAAAGATTTGGAGAGATTTGGTTGAACATGCTACAGCATTTTTAATTGATGTTTCTAGCTTAAAAAATTTAAGGTTTCCAGCCGCAAATCAGAGAGCGACACGTGGAGCTGAATTTTTTCAGCCTATGTTTCCCAAGCATCATTAATGTCCAGTTCTAGTAGGTCTGCTGCCTTTTTAAAATAACCAGACCGAATTTATACTGATACAAATCAAAACACTGTAGACTTTTATTATGGACCAAAAGTGATTGTTTTAGATAAAGAGACTACATTATAACAATTGGATGACAAAAATTATATATACTACCAGATCCTATTTAGTTAGAAAAGCATCAAGACAAGTCCCACTGATCATTTTTTTTTTTTTTTCTGTAGCAATGTCTGTAAGCATCCGAGGCAAAAGTTTGTTAAGAGAGCAAAATTCTTAACGTGCCTCATGGCCAGCTAATCCGTCCTGCAACTTTTTGCAACTGTGAGAAGTCAATTCTACCTGTTATATAAAATTTATGGTGACAAGTTGACAACGTGGCATTTTAATTATTTTTACAATTTAGCAAACACGACTTTTTTTCGAAACAATATCGAATTAGTCCACTATGTTAAAATACAATTTATCTATTTTTTGCTTTCAGTAGAAATTGAAATTGTTATAAGTTATTTATAAGATAACTGCGGATAAACATTCAACCAAACACGAATTCCATTAATCGAAATAATTAGTCTTTAGTATTGTCTATTATAACATCCAACATGTGTCATTTCTGGCTCCGTGTCTGCTTACGTCCAGAAATGATTGTGCCTGACTGCCGAGTGCTTCGAAATAATTAATTAGGTTATTAGACTAAGAACGTTCAAATAGGCTAGTGATAGTGATCAATACACATCGGCTCAGCCTCTCTCTTTCCGTAAACTGCAACCATCCGCACACACTTATTAAAATAAAATGTCTAACTTGAGATCTTAACTGTCTACAGGCTTCGCCGACATTGCTGCGTTGTCATTCACCACATTATGTGATAGGTAGCTAAAGAGAGAGTAAGACGTAGCACTTAATTAATTAATTAATTGAATAATTTCATCTTCATCAGCATCCTGATGATCATTGGCAGAGCGGTTTGAGCAATACTTGAACTGAATTACTGAGTACAGGAAGAGGAGACCATGTTCATAGTTTCTGTGGTAAAAAATTTGAAGTGGTATAAGTGTAATTTTTTATCCCCTCCGTTTATCTCACACAGCCTACAGGAAATTTGACTTTAAAAAGTTCGAAAACAGTAAAGACACATAAATTTTCATCAAGCTACATCAAATGGTATCATAAATTCGTAGTTCTAGACAGGCCATATAAAGAAAGTGCATTGTGATTTATAGCCAAATTTTCCAACTAAACAGAAGCTAAATTCATACCCACCATTAGATACCACATGTCCATAGCTTCCTAGTATCTACAATAACCCTTACAAGAAAAGAATAAACAAAAAAAAAAACCCAGACACCATAAAAGCAGAGGGAAATGAAATTAAGCATCCTTAAATCAAATGTTATGGTGCTGCAGCTGTAGCAATTTAGTGTACGCACCCTCTGGCCGAGATATCAACTCATTGTGGCTTCCCTTCTCTACAATTTTCCCATCTTGCACCACCGCAATGCAATCGACTCCTCGGATGGTCGACAGCCTATGTGCCACAACCACTGTCGTCCTCCCTTTCATCAGCTTCTGCAACGCTTCTTGCAGTACACACTCTGACTCTGCATCTAAGGCACTTGTCGCCTCATCCAGTAGAAGTATAACCGGGTCTTTCAGCACTGCTCTGGCAATTGCAATCCTCTGTTTCTGACCCCCTGAGAGCTGCATCCCTCTCTCCCCGACCATTGTTTTGTACCCCTCTGGTAACTGGCTGACAAACCCGTGCACATTAGCTGCTTTTGCTGCCTCAATCACCTCCTCTTCGGTGGCCCCCTCTTTACCGTAAGCAATGTTGTCTAATATGCTAGAGGCAAAGAGAACTGGCTCTTGTTGCACAAGACCAATTTTTCGCCTGAGGGACTTTAGGTTGTACCGGCGTATATCCTTCCCATCTATCATGACTTTCCCGGCACTTGGGTCATAAAACCGCTCTATAAGGGATATGACTGTGCTCTTACCTGATCCACTTGCACCAACAAGGGCCTGACTACGGCCTGCATGTATTCTTAAATTGAAGTCCTTGAAGATTGAGACGTCAGGTCGAGCAGGGTAAGAAAAATCAACATGCTTGAACTCTATCTCACCACGAATGGAGTCCGCTTGCTCAGACTCAGGGTCATCGGGTTCGATACGGGTTGGTCGATTTAGAGTAGCAAAGACCGAGCGAATTGAGTCCCCTCCACGAATTATCTCTGGGGCTAAGCTGATCGTTTCAGCCACTGAGTTGGCAGTGATGACAAGAACAACAAAGACCTTGATGACCTTGGAAAAGGTTGAGTCATGGTGGCGCACTAAGTGGGCTCCATACCTGTCACGCCATCACAATTTAGTCACTATAGCTGATAGTAGTTATAAATAGTAGCTTCCTTTTTGTAAGACTAAACTACTTGTCATGCCTGGCCAATAATGGAAATGATAGGGTAAATATGTTACTGTGTTGAAAAATGATATAGCAATGATCTTTATGAGTACTGTCACTTAAAGGTCAATACCCCCAGATGGTTCTACCCACACCAAAAGGTATTAGATAAACCTTTTATCTGTAGTTGCTTGCTTATCAATTCATCTTCCCATTTTCCTCAGATTGAAAGATTAGGAAATTTCTTGAGTCCAAAACTTAGTACCGTTCCGGCTTCAGTGCCCACTGAAGCTATAAGGAACATGGAATTTCAAATATTGGTTTGAAGGAGACCATAGCATATCTTATACAAAAGTTACATGCAATGAGATATCAACAAATTGCACTTGGGCGATTGTAACACCATAGGTCTAGTCTCAGACTGGAAGTGGAATGAGTGATTTTGGGCCCTTGGTAAGGTCAATAATAAGAGTGACACCATATGAGAAGAATAAGAGTTTACAATAACTTGGTAATAAGCATTCTAGTTAAAAGGTCAATAATAGGCATGGTTGCCAGGTCCTAAAAAGTAAGAAGGGAAGGTACAAAAATGTTTCTGCTATAAATACCAGAGCACGAGGGCTTCAGAGGAATAAAGAAAGAGCTGGGAGAGGCCAAAGAGGAGACCAGCCGTCTGGCTCCGGCGCAGGCTGCGCTCCTGGGGGATGCAGAGTTCATTGCTGAAGAGATTGAGAATTTTGTCCTGCGCATTGAAAGCAGCTACAGTGCGGATATTGCTCACACCCTCCCCAGCTATCATGCTGGCCTTGGCGTGTGCCTTTGCTGTGTCCCCGGCAAATCCCTTCATAGATAGTTGCTGGGAGGTTGAAAACATTAGTTAGATTGTATTATTAAGTATTGAAGATTGAGTTAGATTGAGTTAGTTCAAAAGGCCAGAATTAAAGAGATTGTCGGGCTTCAGTTTTTGCAAGGAACATGATAAGGAATTTCATGCCCATACAACTCCAACGAAAAAAAATGTAACAACTCTAATAATATTTTAGTTTGACTACCATGAAGTTTTACGAGCCATTTGGGAAATTGCTTTTGTTCTTTACCTCATAAAGTCAAATTATCTTGAGAAGACAAAACCAATCAGTTGTCATGTTCAATGGCAAGATGCATGTGCATCAAGTTTTGTAAAATCTCGAATTATATCCAAGATTAAGAGGTCAAAAGATTTTAATGTGCTTATTATTTTTTCACCTCTTAATCTTGCAGAAAAAAAAAATTCCAGGTGATATGATTTCAAGGTTTGCAGTATTACATGAAAGGAATATAAAGTACGCAAGGGGAACATATATCATCAGAGCTGACCTCGCACCAATGTTGACAGCATTTAATATCCAACTATGCAACATATTGCACCACAGAAAATATATATATACATATCTATACTAAAAATGTGTACCCATAATAATGAAAAATCTACTAAATTTATTTTTCTTACTAATAGAGATGGGAAAATTTTGTTTTCAGCCTAACTAGGTGAAGATGATCTTGCCCAACAAAAGAGATAATTATAAAACACAACACAACAAAAGCATAAAAGCTAACAGCAAATAGCTGGCTGATAGTACATGTATTCTTTTTTTTCCCCACCTCTGCACCCTTTATGTCATTTACCCTCCCTTTTGTTTCATAGGTCAAATTTACTACGAAGTTGGCAGAAATAAGAAAAAGACACAAGCATCTTGCAGGAGGCACATGGTTGCATAGTAATATGTTGCAGTGCAACAGTGATGGGGGCCACTGGTACCCAGCACCCCCTTCACAGGTAAAAATAGTCAGCTACTGATTTTTTTTTTTTAATTAAACCAACAGAAATTTTGACAATTTTTTAAGCAACAGAAGTCAGCTATAAATTTAAAAAGTCAGAACTCTTGAAAGCCTAAACAATGAAGAAGGGAGATAAGAAGGAACCTGAGCAAAGTTAGCAAGAACAAGAAGAGGGAATGTGGCAAGTATAAGGAGTGCGACCCTCCATTCAATAATAAAGCCAACTATAAAGGACGTAAGGAGAGAGGTCGTGTTCTGTAGAATAACAGATATCCTCTCGGCTATGGCCGACTTGACATCAGCTGCATCTATTGCCAACCGGGCGGCCACCAGACTTGAATTGTTATCCTCTTCATCGAACCAACCAACTTCATTCCTCAGTATTGCTACAAAATAATGAAATAACTTCCATTATTGAAATATGCATTTCTCGTAATGAAACTTTTGTTAAACTCCCAAAATACTTTATACTATAATGGGCTCAGTTATATGAGTCGAAACAAACAAGATATCAAAACTATGAAGAATGCTTTGAGATTTAAAGGTGCCATTATTAAGAATAACTAAAACTATATAAAAGTAGATCATGGATTATCCCATGTATGAGAACAAAATGCCTTGGAGTGGGGATTGAAGTCGGACAGATGTGTACAATTTTTAGGAAAAAATATGCTATTGCATAATTTTGAGAAAGGGATGTGAATAAAATTTAAAGAATGAAATAGAATACCAGAAAGCATCATTCTGCGAACCCTGGTAGTGAGATTTTCTCCCATGATGCTGAAGAAGTAATGCTGCACTAGGTAAGCTCCAACCGCATAAACTCCAGTACCAATATAGATGAACACATACTCCTTTGTTTTTCTCTCCATGGCATTAGGATCCCTATAATAGAACACCTCTAGCATGCAACTCATGACAATAGCAAATGTGGGCCCTATGAACCCTGACAAAACCGACCCGATTGCACCCAATACTGTGTAAGGCCACTCCGGAGCATTTAACTTCAATAACTTACAAAAGTAGCCACGTGGTGCAGGGTACTTCCGATCATGATCTGCCGTAGAAACCATCTCTATCTGACCATCAGCCCCAGTGCTATATTGATAACTTAAATTCCTCAAACTTCCCGATCTAAGGCTAAGAGATTTCGTAGAAAGGGAATGGCTGAGATGCAACGAGCGAGACCTGCGAGTTGAGGTGCCACCAAAGTCTCTATTTCTTGCCATCTCTTGGAAACGGATCAGAGATGCATATGCACCAGAGCTCCCTTTTGCCAGAAGTTCATGATGGGTCCCAGTTTCAACAACCTGCCCTTGCTGGATCACAGCAATCATGTCCACATTTTGTATGGTGGAAAGACGGTGGGCGACTACTACAGTTGTTCTGCCAACCATGAGGCGGTCGAGGGCTTCTTGTACTATACTCTCTGAACCAGCATCCAATGCACTGGTGGCCTCATCTAGGAGAAGTATCTTCGGGTTTTTGAGCATGGCACGGGCGATGGCGATGCGTTGCTTCTGGCCACCTGACAGCTGGACCCCTCGTTCTCCCACCTAAGTTTGAGAAGATGATTTACATTGTTACTTCCTGATAAATATTTAGAAGCCTAAGTATAAGAATGTTGAGTAAGGTACTTAAGGTTCATTTAAATAGACCAGAAAAAGCACTTCATAGCCAACAGATGCCATGCGACATTCACATAGCGAATATAGTCCAACGAGGACAAAAGGAAAGGAAATTGCCATAAAACAAACTCACTTGGGTATTATAGCCATTTGGAAGAAGAGATATGAAGCTATGAGCATTGGAAGCAGTTGCAGCTGCCTCTATCTCTGCCATTGTGGCATCAGGTTTACCATAGAGTATGTTCTCAAGAATAGTAGTTGCAAAGAGAGCTGGCTCCTGATTTACTAGACCAATCTGCTCTCTCAACCATTTTAGTTGCAACGTCTTTAGATCCACATTATCAAGCAAAACATGTCCTGTCCAAAAAACATAATATTCAGACATATGACACTTTCAACAATCAGTTTTGGCAATTTCTGACTTGAATACAGTATCTACTCAAGATTATACAGCTATTGGGGTACATCAGCTTATATTGCTGACTGTTACTGTTCCTTAGAAAATGCAATTCTCTGCTTTCCTTATTTTTCTTTTTTTTTTTTCTTAAAAATTTAGGGAGATGCAATGATTTTATGTCCATAATACTATGATGACCCACTTTACTCCAAGCAAATGGGAAAACCTCATAATAAACACAACAATAAGCAAGAAAAACGTAAAATCCTGGTTGTGCATACTACATGATGATTCCAACAGACTGCAAGCTTACCCTGATTTGGATCATAAAACCTTTCAATGAGCGCTACAACTGTGCTCTTCCCAGAGCCACTTCCACCGACCACCGCAGTGGTTTTCCCCGCAGGAAAGAAGAGTGAGAAATCCCGGAATATAATCACATCAGGCCGTGATGGATAGCTAAAGGTGACTTCCTTGAATTCTATATTGCCTTGTATGTGTTCCAAGCACTGGCCATCAGCATGATCTTGTACTATAGTGGGTCTCTGACGAATCACCTCCAGAAGCTTGAACCCAGCAATTTTCCCCTTGCTAAAGGCTCCTAAGTTTGAAAACGCCTGGCCAAGACTCCTGCACTCGCAGTAAAATTTTCAAACTCGATTCAATGAGAAAAAATAGTATTCTGTCATCAATAGATATTGTAAAAAATAACCATTGCCCAACATGGTCCAGCAGTAGCAGGGACCAGGAATCAAGTTTCAACAATAGTTACAAAAAGTTTCTCTTATTTGGTATTTTAACTTACATGCCACCAACAATTGCAGAGAAGATTGCAGTGAAGGCCTTCCCACCATCAGTTTGTCCATTTCGTATAAAGACACCAGCATACCAGAATACCAATGCCCATGACATGCACGCAATCCCATATGTTGACCCAATGCCCAGACCTTTTGCCATTCCTGCTTTGTACCCAAGCTTTAATGTGTTTTGAATTGCATCTGAGTAGGAATTGAGTGCCTTACTTTCAGCCACAAATGAATATACTGTTCTCACTTGTGCAATAGCCTAGACAAAAAAAGCAGGCACAACTAATTACTTGTAAGAAAATAAAGTTTTTCTGTAATTTTCTGTTTTATGCGGACTGTGAAAGATGTAATATTGCATTCAAATTCAGATTTTTCATCCATATATATATATATATAAAACCCTTTGATATTCTAGAGCAGTAATGGAACTGCATCTTGATTAAGCAATCAAGCTTTCACCAGACCAGACATCAATTATGGCACCAAAAGAACATGACTTTATAGGGAAAATGATGATTTAGCTGATGGAACATGTACACAATGAAAGGGTCCACCAACCAATTAGTATTTGACCATTCATTCCACCATGTCAGTCAAAGCAGACAAATATGTCACAGTATCACAGATGCAGAGATAAGAGAAAAGGGACCCATGTGTGTGAAAGGAGATAAGGGCCAATTCAGAAATTTTCTTTGGGATCCCACCACCAAATTTTGATTGGGCTTATTTGATTTAAGTTCCCCTACTCTAGCAAAACAACAAAATAGTCATTGTACACACGAATGCATGGCCAAACATCTACAAATGAAAGGCACCTAGTCCCTAAAACGACTCATGTTTGACTGTTAGCCGACATCAGCTACTAAATCCTAGATCCCAATCATGCAATTTCAATATAGTCTTTGCATGCAATACACTGAGAGATAGTTAGCATTTTTTAACCTCCCAAATATATATAAGCCAATAATTGCAAACAATAACCCTCAAAGAAAGTAAAAGTCTTTATTTTCTTTTAAAAAAAAAAGGGATTTAATTACCACAACTCATTTTTCATTAACAGTTCAAAATCTAAAATCCAAGCAAGAATTGTGAGCCACTGATTTTGTTTATTTCTAAATGTAATGCACATCCGAAATTAAAAACAAAGTTAGAGTTCATTTTATATAAGATCAAAAAGTTCAGGAATCAACAAATATTATGATACATTTGCTCCATTAATTTTTTCACAAACTTGAAAATTTCTTTTTTGATGTGCGCGCATTATTTAAGAATAAACAAGTCCTCATTTCAAATTTGCGGCTTGAAGTTAAAATTTGGAAGTATTAGTGAAAAAAGAGTTGTGGTTGTGATAGGCAACAAAAGCTCAGGTAATTGAATCCCTTCTCATTTCTGAATTTGCAGAAATAATGTGGTTAGGGCACATACAAAAAGAAAATCCTGAAAATTGGAAGCAAAAACATACCTGCTCTGCTATAATGCCAGCATTGGCATAGGATTCTCGACTCTTGGACGTAAGTCCGGTGAGAGTATATGCATATAAGCCTCCAGCAAAGGCAATGCCGGGTATAACAGCAACACTGAGTAATGCAAGCCTCCAAGCCGCAACAAATCCAACGACAAGCCCAGTAAAGAAGGTAGCAAGGTAATGAATAAAATTGCCCACCTATTTTACAAGCCCAGGTGATTATTTGTGTTTTTTCACTTATTCAAATACAAACACAAGATTACGAAATTCACCTTCTCTCCAATGGCATCTTGTACAAGAAGTGTATCGGTAGAAATACCGAAAACAATATCACCAGTGCGAGCATCGGTGTCGAAGAAACCCACATCCTGCCTCAACACAGCTTCAAGATACTTCTTTCTCAGAGCAATTACTTGCCTCTCTCCTGTGTACATCCAGCATGCAATCTCTGCAACCCATTGCAAAAACGTTGAGATAAGCAGAACTCCAAACAGCCATTATATCCAAACAGTGTGTCTATTTAACAAGAAACAAATAGGTAGACTAGAGGGACATTTATGCAAAAATCCAAAGAGGAAAATCGTCAACAAGGTGAGAGGCGGAAAGGGACGAAAAAGAGTGTTTATTACTACCCCACCGGAGATTTCTCAATCAAATCCTCCGAAATGTTTCTCTCTTTTATTACTTGTTATTATTTTCTACTTGGAGAGAAAATGTAAGAAAATGCCAAGAGGAAGCTCACCTGCGTAAGAGGAAACACAAACCACCAGCCCAAGGTAGACAAAATACAGAGCATACTATTAACAAAACAAAAAACAAAACACAAATTAGCACAAACAACTTAAAATGTAGAAGAAGAAAACCCACAAATGGCGCAACAAAACCGATCTAAACTTGCCTTGGAGACTTCATCCGTCATCTTACGAAGGTGCATCTGGTTCTTACCAAAGCCATTGATGAGTTCTCCAAAGAGGAGGAAGAAGACAGGCATGGCGGCGCCATGGACAACAGCGCCGAGACTACCAGCGGCCATGAGGAGGCGGTCCCACTTGTCAGCGAAGGAGAAGAGCTCATAGAAAGCCACACTCTGCTCCGGCCTCTTCTTCTCGTCTTTCTTGTCCGATCCTTCCGCTGGTCCAGCTCCATTGCTCGAATCCACTGCCATTGCCTCTCTCAGTTGTTCCCTCCCTCGCTAGCGATTGGTTAGGAGTGCCTGTTGGCTGTTTGATCCGGCATTGGTGATTTGTGCTAGGTTGAGAAGAGAGGAGAGGAGAATAAGTGTGAGGAGAGAGGAAAGACGAAGGGAAGACGACGAGAGTGACAGAGGCGGCACAGAGGGATGGAGAGAGAGAGAGAGGTGAGGGAATGTGAGCTAGTATAGTATAGTAAGCTATTACTATACTATGGGGACTATAGAATCTCGAGGAGTCGCGTCACTCGCGGTGACCCGCACGGTATGTGTTACTCTGTCCCCCTTTCGTGAGGCGCAGGGATCTCTGTGGAAAAAGTCTATTTAAATTTGTATAATGATAATCTGACAGTGGGGTTAGGATAAGCTTCTAGGTCATTCTTTAAAACCCTAATTCTTGTCAGGGAGAGAGCACATAGTTTTCGTGATTCGATATGGCTGTGGCGCAGAACTCGACTTCATTGTGACTGTTGACTGCTCCACTCCCAGTGTCCCACGAGACGAGACGAGACTGGGTCAAATGAAATGCAGATTCTTTTTCGGAGTTCTGTCCCTGGAACTTTGATAAATTTATTTTGCACCGTAATATTTTTCGATGCATAATTCTAATATTTCAGTTTCTGTTGATTGACAATATTATGACGGATTTGAAATTTAATTTTATAATATTCTTTTTAAATTATTTTATTGGTATAGAAAAAGTTTTTCAAAAGCATCGGATAAGAAAGCATGACTTAACTAAATGTGTCTAGACTCTAGACTGCATGAAGAAATGTGTTTTCTCAGTATTAAATACATGTGTCATTCATTTTTTCATGCCTTGCCTGCAAAATGTGTTTTTTCAATACTAGAAGTCTAAAATGCATGTCATAAATGCTAAAATGCATGCATTAATTTTTAGGTGTATCATTTTAAAAATATTGTTACCAAATTAAAACGGACAAATAAAAAATTTAGAGATGTATCCACTTCGATGTATGTCATATTTCTTTGGCAAAATCGGATATAACCCCCCCCCCCCCCCCCAAATCTTCTTTAAAGCGAAATAGACTCGTACGATCTTCAAAATCAGATATAAATCTTTCTAATTCTCTTTTCTTTGCATATGAACTCTTTCCAGCATTTTTTATCATAAATTAAATAAAAATTAGCTGAAGTCTGAACTTCATTGTTATGACAGGAAATATCCTATAATACCCTACACTACTGTTCATCCTATGCGGGAGCGGGACAATATTTCTTCTTCGCACCTTGCTTTCCTCTAACGATATTTTTTTTTGAAGAAAGCAAGGGGTCAAGCCCCAAAACTTTTCATTAAAATAAAAATTTTCAAAATACAACACAGAAGATAACATCAGTTTCCTGGATGGAAACTAAAATAGAAGAAAAAGCAGAGAAAAAAAATACAACAAAAAAATTAAAAAACTAGAAAATAAAGAAAAAAAATATAGCAGTAGATCTACTAAAGCAGTCGAGTTGCCGTGGCCCAAAAGTGGTTCGCACCCACCAACCAGAAGCCCCTGCCATTAGCGCCTGTCGGACACACTGAATATACCGGCTTCACCAAGTAAACCGATTGTTTCCACAGGGCACCTTGCACATGCCGGCCACAACCGCCAGCTTCTCTGCACTTACCATCTGCTCCCAAAAATATCTCGCACATGCCGACTTCACATGCCGGTTGTACAGAGACCGCACCACACACACCGGCCAGAACACCGAAATTTGGGTGCGTCATCGCCGAAGAAGGAAGAAGAAGACAAAGCAGATCTGAAGATTTAGGGTGTATGCTCTTTTGTAGCAAGGTGAGGGAAGAATGAGAGAAGATCCACTAAAGAAGGATAAGAGGGAGAGAAGAACCCCAACCTCTATTCTCAGGGAAGAAAAAGTAAAGAAAGATAAGGATAAAAAAGGGGGGAGGAAAAGAAAATTTGGTGGTGGGCTTAGCCAACGGCAGCTCTCAGATCTAGGATTTCAGCTTAGAGCAACACCTCTACAAGAGGAGGAGAGTAAGGAGGTGAAATATTTTAGCTTAGAGCAAAAAAGAGGAGAAATTCAGCTTAGAACAACACCTCTTAAGAGGAGAAGAGCAAGAAAAAGGAGAAGAGATTCAGCTTAGAGCAACACCTCTACAAGAGGAGAAGAAGGTAGTAGTAGAAAAAAAAGAAGAAAAAAGTTGGGGGGCGGGGGAAGGCCGGCGGCGGCGGCCTTCACCGCTAGGGTTTTCAAAATTTGAAGGAACTTTTTTTTTGCCTCTGGAAGCGTGCGAGGGGGGACTCCCCTGGGATGTGTAATTCTTGGATGATTCCTCTAACGATATTTAGTTATAACAGATTTTCAATTGCAAAATAGGTTTTGGAATTAATTTGAAATTATCAATTCAAAATAAGAATGATGAGAATGATTTCCCTCATTTCACCTCATAACATAAAGTAGTTATTTCAACTCGTAAATCTTACTTGAAGATGCACATTTAATATTTTTTTATGACTAATGTTCATATCATATTTCGTAACATTTATGCATAAATTATATCAAAGTGTCAGTTGAGAAATTTTGATTTGCGAATTGAAAAGGAAAGGGAAAATCACCAATTTAGAAAAATATCTTAACAGGGTAGGGAAGACGAATCGTCAAAATGAATGGGGTTATGCAAGTCATGGCACTAAAATTGAGATTATTTTATATAATTTATGATTAAAAAAGCTATAAAGGATTTATTTTCAAAGAAAATAGAATTTGAGGGGTTTATATCCGATTTTGAAAATTACAAGGATTCATCTTTAAATAGGAAAGATTAGCGTTTTTTATATCCGATTTTGCCTATTTTGTTTATTATACAGTAATTGCAATTTTTCTTACTATTATTATATATATAATCTATACAATGCAAATGTCATTTTACAAAAAAATAAATAAATAAAACAAGTAGAAGAAATTCAGTGTATACCTTGCCATTAATACAGTACACGGAAGAAAATAAAATCTAGCAGATAGGATAGTCATCAATGCAAATCCTGATATATAGTCGTGTCTTAGTGCTCTAGTGGTCAGAATAATTTGTTGATATAGGTTTATCAGTTTAATGATGTTTGACAGTGATATTTCACTGATCATATCGCACCCGTACACTTGAAACAGTACGACACTGCACGAGCATAGGTCCGTATATGCACCAATCAACAGCACTTCAACACTAGACCAACACCATAAATATGAACTGATTATGGAGATTACAAGTTTACATGGCGCTGTTAAGCGTGTTGTGTTGTCATGAATTAAAATTAATTGTCGGTAAACTTAGTTTACTCTTATTGCGTGTCTTGTCAAACACAATTGGGTCTTGTGTTGTGTCCTTGACACGGATTATTTTTTTTAACCGTATTATACTGTGTCATGCTAAATATGCTAAATAGCCAAAGAAGCCAACAGGTACACATTCTGACACAATACTATTAACATATCGCATCGTATCATGTTAGTACGTGTCAAGTCGTATAAAATTTTTTATTATTTATTTCTCAAAAGTTGAAAAAAAATTATTAAAAATTTTAGAATAGAAATTGTTTTTACTAAAATGTAATAATCGATTATTTTGTTGAGTTTAAAATTGTAAATAATATTTTTGATAAAATATAAAAATAAATAAAAATATACGAGTCAAATGATGTAACTGATATTTTATTAAAATAATTGAATTTTTGATGTTTTATTAAAATAATTGTTTGTGTTAATGTGTCACGTTAATTCGTGTTCATATCGTGTTGAGAAGGAAATCATGTCGTATTGAATCGTGGTAAACTTTTTCATGTCCCAACACGACACGATAACACACTCGTATCGCATTGTGTCGTGTCAACACTCGCACGTATCGTGCCAACACGACCCTATTTGTGTTGTTTTGGATAAACTAGAAGTAAATTAACAATAGTCTATAATTTAATACTACATATAACAGCAAGATAAACTAAAGTTTTAATTAAAATGTTCAATGGAATCAATCCAAAGTAATTTGAGTCACACATAACAAAATTAAGTTCATGTTTCCAACTGAGAGGAGCTGCAACATCCCGTTAATCACCTACTCCAATGTTTTTTTTTAGAATTTATCATAAAAAATCTCAAATCCAATCATATTCAATTAATATAAAAAAGGTCACATTAAACTTTATTAATAAATAAAGTATTAAAGATGTTAAAAGTTACAAACCTATTTTCAAACTCAATACATTAGTCGAGTTTTTAACTTAATCCACCTTAAAAATATCTTTAAATACTTTCAACGGTATCTTTGACCATCATAAAAGCTTTAATTATCATGTCAAACGTGAAAACAAGTAATGTGAATTTAATACCGAAAATAACATATCGAGAAAATTTTGTTAAAGTGGATCTTTTCTCCGTTACTTTTCAGTCCCTTTTCTTTTATTTTCTTTCTTATTTATTTATTTATTTTTCCTTTTAGCGTCCAGCTTTTCGTTCCTCGACACAGCAGAAATAAGGTGCTTTAAACAGTCTGATTTGATCTGACAAAGCTAACCGGTTGTAGATGAAGCGTTGAAATTGAAGGCCTCTTATCTAAAACTGTCGGATTTTTAGATAAAACGTGATGCATACTTTAATTCGGATTCCAATTGCATGAATAGCAACAGATACGGACACACAACACAACACAACAGTACAAGTTGGCTTGTGAAAAATGCTCAGCTCAGAACCTGTCTGTAGCCGAAACTTTTTTTTAGAAATACTAGTCTTTAGCCGAAATTATTGAACCAGAGATTAAAAAATTGAAGGCCACACTTTACAAAGCCAACTCATTATAGTTTCATATGATGTTATGATAGAAAGTTGATATTATTGGGTATCGCCGAAGGAAGCTTCAGAATTGATTATTTAATTTATATTTAGTATTAGAATCATGCGCCACCTATCAATGCTTTTTTTGCATGTTTGTAGTGAGCTTTACAGGAAAGACCAGCTCTTTTTAAGGTTGCATTTCTAAAGAAGGCATGAACCAATAATATGTTTTCCGAGTGGGATTTTTTTGCCTTTTTGTTTAATTAATATAACAACGTACCAAAGTTCAGGGCCCATCTTACTTATTCATCAAGGACCTGTTATATAATGTCTTTCAGGTGATATGCTAATGTTCTAGTATTATTAGTTTTGGATCGGAATGTTCATTATACCAAAAAGTTATTGTCGTGCAAAATTTTGCTGTCAAGCACAAATGTTCAATTTTAAATAATTGTAAAAAATGATTTTCTATTTTTTAATGCAAAAACTAAATAGTGAAAAGAGACAGAAACAAAAGTGAGAATTTTGCCACCTATCATGCTATTTTATTTTTTGAATTTAAAACACTATGCACTATATCAAATTATAATTTTTTTATCACTCTGTTACTGTTACATATATATTACCAGACAATAATTCAGCGTGTAAATTATTTGTTCGCCTATCGTTATATTGTGAGTTAATTTGACAATTTATCATTAATGTAGTAAAGGTGTATGCGATACTCCTACTGCAAGATCTCCTTCCATACTAAGATCCAATTTCATGTAATACATCTCAGCATCGACGACTAGTTTTGAAAAATATAAAATGTCAACCACATCAGATGCATCAATCATCATGCACGAGATCTCAAGGAGTTAGGAGGGGCATGAGCCACCACCCTCAGTCGCAATATTTGTATAATTGGAAGCATACGGTCCATCTAACGGATTTGTTTTCAGATTTTGAGCTTTAAAAGACCGATCTGAACGGTTCATCGTCATTTTCATATTGGAAACCAAGTAGAAAATAGTATTTTATATTTTATAATTTTTTTCGGATTTATAATATTTTTTCAAAAAATCTTAAAAAAAGTAAAAAAAAAATAGAAAAATTATATATTTAGTTTTCTACTAGATTAGATTGTAATACGAAGATGACAGTAAATGGTTCGATCTTCGATGAGTTGTTTGAAAATCAAAATCCGAAAACATATGCATTAGACATATTTCATCCATCCAATGCGTTATGAATTTAGCCTTGTTCAAAAACAAAATACTAAATTAACTACCTCCCGTCGTATACTCTAAATTGATGTATTCAAAGAGGAAAATTGTTAACAAACTTTTGATAGTATAAACATACCCAAATCTATTTTTTTTTTTTATATATTCGTCAAGCTTTCACCACTATTTAGTATATTGATAGACAAACTAATTAAGATCGTTGGTTACTTTGATTGACAAACAGAGGGCCATATTGGAATAATTTTTTCAACGGTGCATAAGAGGTGCCCATATGCACTCGATTCATGTTGTCAGAAACACTATTTTAGTCATAACTCGTAAGCTTGGAGCCTTGTAAAGAGAGTGGAAATGGAAATGTGAAAGGTAACTTTTAGTCCAACTGTGTCAGATTTTAATTCTGAGCCGCAATGGGTTCTGCAAAACCTAAAATTACACATGCTGAATTTAATTCTAATAGTATATCAATAGAAATAAAAAAATTAGAAAGTTAAATATATATGGCTTGTTGATTTATGAGTAGACTCTTTAATATTTTTTTTTCTTTAAGGTTGGTTGGGCATTGCCGAGCCAACAACAATATTAAACTTACAAGATTAAATAAAAAAAAAAGAAAAAGAAAAAATATGCAATTATTAAGTAGACTTAATAAAAAAAAAAACTATCAAAAACTAAAACAAACCAACTCAATGCCTTACTGAAATGAACAAAGATATAACAGGAACAATGGTTTGACTATAGAAGGTGTACACATTTATGATTTATCTATTTATGAAAGTAATCTACGAAGCTCTTTAAGCAAACCAACGAAAGTGTTGATTTATGGTTTCTGGTATTTTTATATGGGATCAAATATTGAAATCAAGGACTTAGGTTATACATTATTTAGCGTTAAAACAAATAATAGAAGAAGAACGTAAAAGCCTATAATCATCTGTGTCAATGCTGTTTCATTACATACGTTAAATGAAACTTGTATTTTGTGAAACTGATCAAACTGTTTTTAGCCAGTTACCTCGGGAGAAGTGGACTGAAAAGTCTCCTGTGCCTTTTGTAGAGATTTAATGGTAGACTTCTGGAGAGATATTAAATGTTGAGTTCGCATCATACGGTTCGGATCAGTTCTAAGTTCTAACCAATATATACCTGCTCAATCTGTCAATCTACTCATGAGCTTGCAGGCTCCTATCCAGATTGTTGGATCTAACATTAACGACACAGATCTGCCTGTAACTTTTCAGTCAAATACATCCAATTGGCAGGAGGCCTAACCCCAAATTGGATACCCCATAGTTGTCAAAAACAAAAAAAAACAAAAAAACAAAAAATTGGATACCCCATTACGACCATCGCAAGCATGTGATTTAGGCTCTGATATTGGCTGTAAACTATGTCTAAAAAATTCCTTAGGCCATTCATTTTCTCTGTCTTATATATTGATTGGCTAGACCTTAAATTAATTAAGGGGCCTTAGATTAGATGTAGTCCATAATGTCCATTGCAAAAACCGAATTCCGATGCGATCTAGCTAGGTTATTATTTTCAAGTTATTGGAGTTGGCAAAGAATCGTTTGGTTTACGTTGACCTCCTCTCCTTTTTGTTTTAAATAATGGGTGCTTAGTAAAATGCCGACTTTAGTGTTTGACTGCCTTGGTGAGTGGAGACAAAATGAAAATAAATTTACAAAATAAAAAATATATATCCTTGGTTTCTTGAAGAGCGTGGCAAATCATTGATTCAAAAATAATTGATTTTTTTTTATTAAACAAGGGAAACAAATTTGATGATCTCCAATGGTAGGGATTTACTTTGGACAACTTTTATTTTATTCAAATAATTTTTAAATTTCGAATGACAAAATTATCCGAATTGCAATTACATCGACCTATTTAAATGCGCATTAAATGATTTCTTAATAACACTTGCTTTTAACAATGATAACTTTTTTATTTTACTCAAGTGGAAAAAAATATGTTACACAAAATGCTAGAATTATATTAATTTCATATGATTAATATTTGTAAAGAGGTTTCGGAGATTTCGAGATCATTTGAACAAATGAATGTAACAACATTAGATTAATCTCGTAATTTAGAAATTATAAAATTGTTCGAAAATTAAATGGCAGTTTCATTCCCTCAAATTTTATGCGATGTACCGTGACTGATAGTTATAAAATGCATTGGTCCAAAAGCATGTTGCTTTTGTTCTTCTTTAATACGGTAAGGTGTGTTAATTAGGTCAGATAATCATTGATTAGTGCTAGTTGGCTCTTCAAAAAAGGGATTAAGCCTGGTGGGAAGCATGATTGCGGGAATCATGCATGCAAAGCTGAGCACAACTTTTCCCAAAGGCTGCTTCTCTCATCCTCAGGCAGACCCAACCCAACCCAACCCAACTTGAACTTGGTACATTTATAATTTGTTAACTACGCACTTGTACTTGGTTCCTCTCCAATTGGGTTGGATGAATTGGAAAGCTTGAAACTGAAAATAACCGTTTGATTTAAATTGAACAATCAGATTAAAACTGACCAATCTTAATAAGTTTGATAATATAGATAGGATATGTTGATCAGGTTGTAGCTTGCCCAATTGATTGGCTCTGAACCAGCTGATCTGAATTGGACGGACTGGATTTGCTTGTAAATCTGAAATCTCCCATATAATCCATGCAATGGCGAGGAGCCAACCCAACCCAATAAAATCTCCGGCCTCTAACTGCTACATTTACTTTCTTCGTTTTAAGATGTGCTTCATGTTAGTCCTGAAAACGAGAGAGAATTTACGATAGTGCTACTGTACATGTATATTTAATACGACTACATATACTCTACCATTATTTTTGTTTACTTTTAATGAATGCAGGCATCCTTTCATAGGGACTGCTTATATTAAAAAAAAATCATTATCCGTATGATGAGATTTATTTTAAAATAAAATATAGCAAATTATGATTCCTATCATTATTAGGATTAAATTTTTTTGGCACAACTAAACTATAAATGACATCGTTATTACTAAAAGTAGTACTTCTAATACTAAAATAAATTGCAAGTTCATAATTCATAATATAAAAATTTGTATTTAAAAACTATGGCCGACTCAAAGAAGTTTTATTTAGACTTTTGGTCCATACTAATAGATACGACTTTATTTGCTGACCTGATCACTAGAAAATAACGAGACCAAAAAAGTAAAAGATATATTGTACCGTTATCCACATAGGTAGCAACACCTAGCATTAAATTATACACGATAACCTCATAATTACACAAGTTATCATATATGTTTGCGCTGACCGTCTATAAGCGCCATGTTAACAATAGGTTTAAAATGTTTTTTTGTCATAATACATTTAGCAATTTTCACATGAATAAATTTTTTTTTTTAAAATAAGTTCTACTATTCTAAGAGCACAAAATTGTAGTATTTGGAAAATTACAAGGTTAATATAGTTATTCTGTTTTTCAATCTCTGCCTGATAAATTTATTACCTAAATTGGTATGGAACTATGGATAAGTCAAATTTATGACGTTACAAATAGCATTAAAATAAAATATACCTATCTACTAATTTTTTGGTGGGGGGTAGGGGGGAATGAAATATGCTGCTCTATTTCATCAACTTAGATCCACCCATTCATCCGATACTTATTTATTTCGACCCAAAATGTACCTGATTCGTTGATTGCCCTATATAAGAGGGAAAATATTGCAGGGAAAGGATCAAAGGAGGTAAGGTTTTGAATGCCTTCTTCTCAGGAGGACCACAGCATTCAACACCAATCAATGCACGTGTGATGCATGTGTGGTACCACCAAGTGGCAGCTTAAAAGAAACCATGTAGAGACCATATTATGTCCTCCAACAATGAATCAGACTTTATTGACTCACGCATTTTCTCTCACTAGCCTAAATGCCCTCATACTTGAACAAATAAAGAAACAAAATAATATAAGATAATAAAAATATGTTGCTTAATTTACCAGCGATATAAATATATGTATTATTCAATTGTTTCTATATTAGATGGAAAATCGAAATTTACTATTATTTAATTTAACGATTGACATCCAACCACATATCAAGCCGATCGAACGGTATAAACCACTGTTTACTATATATAGATCTAGCATGTAACACCTCTTGGATGCGTGCATTCAGAAGTAGTAGAGATTATTACATTAAAATAATCAGAAATATCATACTCCCCTTTGTTAGATTTCTTGTGCTGCGCTAAACGGAGCGCTCTATGTTCATGGTAAATATAATATAAAAGTAGGTATCTCTCATATCAGATATATTTGTATGTTGGCGTGCTGAAAGATGATCACTCCACTTCAGCATAACATAAAAAAATTGCCGGTTTAATAAACAAACAATTTTTAGTTCCCTACCGGTTAGGCATAGACACTTATCAGTTATCAAGTTATCATAGAAAAGTTGTCATCATACAAAATACAATGCATATTGAACCTGGAGTGGAAGCTTGGGCTCTGTTGTTGAAACCGTCAGTATAGGAAAAATAGAATAATCGGCTTACTCTTTCCAACGGACAAGGCTGACAAAGTGAAGTTTTGGGTCTTCATTTAAGAAGCCCAAGAGCAAAACAAACAAATAGAGGGCTAATTTGCGTATTTCCATTTCACGGGTAAAGATTTCTACGGGTAGAAATTTTACAAAGCAATTTATAAGAATTTATTGGTACGGAAGAGTTTGTGCAGCTAAACAAGTACATGTAATTTGTTTGTTTAAGTGGTGTTTTTGTGAAGATTGAAATAAAAATATTGCTCAAATGGTATATGAATCAAAGTATGCTGAATGATGCTTGAAAGATATATTTTCAGTCGGCATAATAAATTTCATGCATTTTTTTTCTAAGGAAATGAAAGTTGCCAAACACTAACCTAGTCATGCAAATACAATCAGAAACCTATGAGGAGCATAGCTAAAGTTCAGGTTTCCTTTACCGCATTTCCTTTCCCAAATTTCAGCCCATATATATAGAAGTTGGGTGCAATGAGAAATATTATTGTCCAAGACCACCAGAAGAATGGCCCAATTTCTTAATTGTAGGCCCAATTTATAAACCAATTATTGGGTAATTTGCGAATGGGCGACCTCCTCCCGGTACCAATTGTCGTTCCGAAACTATAATTTCTTCACAAAAAATACCATTATACCAGTTATGTAAAAAAAGCTATTTATATACTTTCCGGTACTGTTCCCTCAATTTAGTCCTCAGCAGCAGTCTGTTGATTGACTGCATTTGTATTGATTCAGAATGAAAGAAAAGGTCAACATTTTTTATTCTCTTAATTAATTTTATATATACAGCTATTATATGTGTAATATAATAATTTAAAATACTTCTTGTGCAAATAAATCCAAGAATTCCATGGTAGCTGTACAAATGTCAGTTCAAGTAGGCTTAGTAGCTTCAGGGCCACAAGGACTCAAAGAGAGAAAAATTGAAGCAGAGAAGATTCCCAGGGAGGGAGTTGATCCTAAATGCATGAATTTGCTCTACCTGTCATATACCAGTAAGATAATAAAACCAGACAAATGCAGATAATAATATACAGGCAAGTTGCAACTAAGTAGAAGTCGTGTGCATTTATTATTTCCCCACTCACAACAACGCATAAAAGAAAACAAGATATGTCGTAACTGAAAGGCAGAGAAGTGACCACTCAGCGCATACTATGGCGACTAGCCGACTAGTAATGTATATCTTCATTTTATTAATGCACCAGTGAGTATGCATACGTGCCTCCAGTCAAAAACAAAATAAAAATATAATTAAAATTAAACCCACAATAATTTTAAATTAAAATATTAAAACCAGTGAGTATGAGTAGAGAAGTGGACAGCCGAAAAGGCCAAGGATTGACGGCGACCCACCTCCTAATAACATCAGAAATAAAATTTAATAATTCCATAATTGATAATACCACAAGGCCACAATCTATGCACCCACCAATTGTTATATTTCTATTGGTTTTCGGGGTATTTACGCCGAGACCCGAAAGGCCTAAAATCGCACCGTTAGGAGGTCGACACGTTTCTGTGGGTCCCGATTTGCTTATTGGTGGCTTTGGAATATTCCCCCATACTTTATTATTCAATTATGTTTTAATGGGGTTTGATTTTCTGTCCTTGGTTCTTGTTATTCACCATAGCGAGTCACTCAGATATCATACAAGCCTGATAATTGTTCAATTATAATCCTATGGTATTTGTTATTAGGAGATAATTCAGGGTGTTAACTAACAATTGGTATAACGCTTACACAATGGTTTTTTACCGAGCTTTTCCTTAGATTCATTAAGCGAAGTTGGATCATATTTCGCTACAGTAGAAAATTATAATTAATAAATAATCAATCAATTAATTTCATTATGGGGTAAAATATTGCATGTTTTTATTCAGTTTATAGCTGTTTTTATGAAAAAATTTAAATCAAAGTGAAAGTAAAGCAACTATCAAATTTTTCATATTGTGTGTCCTAAGGTCTTGATCAGAATGTTTCTTTTTATGCAGGATTTCATTTCAATTGATTTTTCAAGATTTCGTTTGATCTAATAATATAGAAATTCCAATCAAATTACATTAAATTCGTTCATTTTTATCAGAAAATTTCTAATGAAATGAAATCTCGTGATATATATATTTAATCAGGGTCTTAGAGAGGCATGGCTCGGTTTCGGTATCTTTTATCAATTTTTTATTTTGCGCACCATGAGCTTGAACTAGTTTTCTGTTGAAAAAAGGAGGTGTCCGGACTTTACGTTCAAAGCAACTATCAGTTAAAAAGATGTTTATGTACATTACATTTGAAGAATATATGACAAGAGTGTGAAGGGCACAATTGCAAAAATGATCAAGTGCATTAAGGGGGAAAAATATTGTCAGAAATATTGTAGAATCCAAACAGATTCTGTTGGAGTCACTCACAAGTCACAGGACTTGAGTTCCTTTTGCAACTTTCATTAATCCAAGCAAACACAACCAAAGGTACTTGGTTAAGGGGCTATGCTATGTTGGTGCAACATATTTAAAGATCCCAACCGTACAAAGAAAAGGAGATCAAAAAGGTCCCCCTGTGTGGTGAAGAAATGCAACAATATCAACATATGATTAAGAAAACAAAAAGGCGAAAACAATTAGCAGAGAAAGTACATGACAATTAATTTAGGACGTTAAGAAAGGTTTCTGAAATTTGTACATTCCCCACTTCCATATATTATTCTATATCAGAGTCGGATGGAAATCGCAGAAAGGAAGATAAAAGAAAAAGAAAAACAACGTAGAAAACAGAGAAACCGTTACCTCGTTTACTTGACTAAATATATATAAGAAAAATAAATAAATAAATAAATAAATAAAGCCGTATGACTGTCAGAAAAGCATTTTTGGAGAAATGTAGTGATGTAACCCCCCCCCCCCCCCCCCCACACACACACACACAATTAACTTTTTCTTGTGTGTAATTCACCTCCTTTATACCTTTTTGTCTCGCATTATAAATAAAATTCCTTGTATTTTTACTAATTAATTAAATAACCCTTGATTGTCTAAATTTGCATTTTTCTCTCTTTACGCAAAATAATTTTGTTTTTCCATTAATTACTAGCCTTAGTCCACACCGAAAATACATATATAATTAACGATGTAAAAAAGTTAATACTAAAAATTGACAAAATTAATTCCGTAGACGAATTTCCAAATTATTTGTTGTTCATAACGAACAAAATGAACTATTGGAATTCTGCAATACTTAAAATTCATTTCTTGAATCCAAAATAAGATTATAAGTTCATGCAATGGAGCAATGCATTTTAATATCCCTACAAAGAGGTTTATGTCGACATTAATGATTACTAATCTCTAAAGTAGTCATGGCACTATTATGGCTAAAGAAATAATCCCCACGTTTAGATGAAGAAGTCCTTTTCATACTCACCTTAAAAATCAGCAAAAACCTGACTACAACTGATTAATTAAATACCAACGAAATATGCATTTGTCAAGAGCAAAAACAAAACAGCTGATTAATCAAAACACTCATAACACAAATTTATTATTATGGCACATTCACGTACATTTGAATCAAGAGTTGGATTAGAGAGATTATAAAACGTATTAATTTAAATTTGTGAAATAACTACGGACTTAATCTTTAATCCGAACAACGAGGGTTAGCAATTATTCTCAATATCTACCCTCTCATTCAAGTAATAAAATAATCTTTCTGAGTAGCCGCTAACCTAGATTAATGCTATTATTTGTCAATCCAAACAATTTAGCGTTATTTTTCGGATTAAAATCACCAGTTATGTTGAACAAATTTAATCTTATAATCACTCAAGTTCCATCTACGTACTAAAAGATTTTTTTTTTTGCTAATATAATTAGCTGTTCCAAATAAATAAACTAACCGAGAACCAACTCTTGGTCTAGTAGCAAAAAACAATGCACCTTAAGTGAAAAGATCGCAGATTCGAGATCCGACTGGAGGGTCTTTCATAGACATTTAATTTAAAAATGAGTTGGAAGGTTTGACCACCAATTTATCTTTAAAAAAATAACCATAACAAAAACAGCACGAAATATGTTGACATTTTTAAAACCAAATACCAGTGAATTGGCTCGATCCAATGACTCGTTGGATGAAAAGTACATCCGAAACTGAAAACTCGATTGCGCCACAGTCGATGGAATTGGACATTTGGACTCCATTCTACGAGTCCCCATCTTCTGCCGCCACAAAATGTACTTTTTAATTTGAAGATGTAAATTTTTCTTTTTTTTTTTGCATGTCCCGTTGAAAGATTCAAATCGCACTTTAATTTTTTGTTTAATCTAATAAGTACACTGCTTTATTAGTTTTAATTTAACGATCTATGTGCAAACTATGACATATAGAAACATTTGCTGATGTGGAGTCGCATCTTCGATGAATACAGGGTACTAAGTACAAACAAATGAAAGGATGCCCAAACTAGCATTTCCCGGCCATTAAATCAGAAGACATAAAATTCACGGGTATATATTAGCAATTCTAATTTGAGATTCAAATCATTAAAAGTTAATTTTCTTTTTATTTCATCGTATTCATTTTTATGTTAGTATAATAATTTAAAGTTTCGCTATAAATTTGAATCATTAATTTTTTAAAAAAATAAGCAAAACCTTCTCAAGAACAAAAAGAGATTCGTGTTTATTTTTACAAAAAAATATTAAGAGATAAAATACAATTGCATTAAAGCAATAGTATCAAAAGCATTGCCTTTCATCTACGATCAATGTTAAGAAAAATTTCTAAATTTTATGGGATTTTTTTTTTAATGTGAAGCATTATCCCGAAAGTTCTTCACTGATTCTGTTTTGTTGGGAATAGATAATTTTCTGAAGAATTTAATAACAGAAAACATACGCTAAATACACGGGGATAAAAAACAAGAATTTTGTATCAGACAAAAATTAATGAATTATTTGTTAGATTGCCAGATGAGAATAAAATAACATAGGTATCTAATGGTCGAATTAATGTAATTTTAAAATAAAAATATTATATATTTATTGAGCATTCAATTAATTATTCATGATTATAGTAATCTAAATTAATGATGAATCAATTCCAAAATGATTTGTGTTCTGCTCACCTTATTAAAATCTCCTAATTAAAATTTTAAAATTGATATGTATAAATCATATCAAAAGACTCAAATCGACTACCGTAGACTTGTTTGAAATATAATTATATAAATTTGAGCAGCATCACAAATTAACCATTGTTTTTTATTTTTTATTTTTTTTTGAGGTTGAATTAACCATTGTTGGGATGCTTGTCCTGCGTTCAAAAGCATTTATCATAAAACAAAGATTAGACTTTGGCGGCATATGCTAAGAGCCCAACATCATAATAATTTACCTTAAACAAACGGGAGGCGCGCGTATTAACCATTAGTTAACAAAGATTCGATCTCATCTTTGCCTCCTAATCACTACTGAGGTTAGAGGGTGTCATTATCACTAACACGTGTGGCACGATTCGATCTAAATTTCGTGGAGATTTTAAATTCTCATTGGACATGGCCAGGGTTTAAACCAATTTTTTCCCTCCGTGTCACTGTCAAACAAAGATGAAGTGATAGAGAAATCTACCAAATTTTGGAAACAGAAAAGGCGTCACAAATTTGGAAAGAGTCGTAACAGCGTTTTTGCAAACTCTGACTTTGAATGGAGACTAATTCAAAATTTTTACGATATGCTTGTTTTGGGGAGATGGCTACGTGTCAAATACTACCACTCTGCCGACTGACACTTTATTTGAATTATTTTGACAATTTCACCCATTTCTGTGCCCATCAATGTTTTGGAAAAATAAAAATGGACCGCCATCGAACCGGTGTTCGATTGCTCAAACCGGTTTTGAAAAAAATGTAATGATATCATAATTATGGTTAAAATATTGGAAAATTTCAAAAGCGAAGTAAAAATAATCATAAAAACAAAAAAATACGAATACATTAACAGGAACCAATTTACTAATTGTTAAACCAAACTTAGGCTAGCGTAAAAAAAAATATGATTGAATTGGTAGTTCGGTCCACCAGATAATTTACTTGATTGAACGATTCGCAAGCTATCATGCTTGTATTTGAGAAATTGCTAAAGACAACATATATATATATTTTTTACTATTGCAATTTATTTTTTACTAAATTATCCTTAAATCAATCCTTTACTTAAGATTTTATTAAACTTTATCAGTTGATTGAAGAGTAATTTAGTCAAAAATATATTGCAATAACAAAAATCCTGTTGTCTTTAGCAATTCTTTGTTTTTGAGGCTAAATAAACTAGACTAGTGATGGGTCCAAAGTTAATCATGTCGAACCAGCTTATGTGATCCGATTTCAAAACAATAGTTTCGACTAAAGAATATATTAACAACTTTTTCTTTAGATAAATATATTGACAAGGTCAAAGTTGTTACTAACGTATGTTCCATACAAAAAAGAAAATAAATAGTGCTCTTTATAAAGGAGAAGAAATGGTCAACAGACGAAAAACGAGTAAAAAATTGTGGCTGTCGTTCGAGGATAGTTTTTCATTGGATTTGCAAAGCAAAGGCCCATTTTTTTTAAAGCTAATTATTGAACCACAAGTTTCGCTCAATAAGGACGATATTAGTCCAGAAAATTTATCAAATTTTGTTTATTTATTCTGTGTATCATGTTTGTCTAACATAAGTTATTTGTTTCTTCATATCTACTTCTTGCTTTCTAGGCCCAATATAATTAAAAAATTGTTTTTCTTTTACATTTCAAAATTTTCGGACTTTCTTCTAATATCTACTTTAGTACTACGAATTTTTTTTTTTTTTTAGATACACCAGATAGAAGCTATCTAGTTTAGTACTACGAATTTTTTTCCCCTCACATATTGCGGATTCTCATGAGACTATTTCGTTTCCTATTTAGATAATATGTTATTCTTTTTGTCAAATTATCATTTTTTTTATCAGTACTACTTAATTTCTTCATGCTAGTGAATCACAATTATAAAATGCGATTTTGTCAATATAAATTCATTATTAAGAAAATCTAAATGAAAACTTTATGCCATTTTACGTTTTCTTAGAGGTAATTATGGACTATTTGAAAAAAAAAAATATTATTTTAACACAATATGGTTCTACATACTTATTAATGGTGGCAACCGAAGCGGGTCGACTTGGTACAAATCATTTTTGCATCTCAAGTCATATTCGGATAGATTTCGGAGCATCCATCTTTAAATTATTTCAACTCGAATTCCGTTATATTCGAATTAATTTGATTTCTAAAAATATTGAATCTCATTTCGAACATATTTCTTAGATCGAATCAGGGTTTGCCACTTTTGATTTCGCCTGTTATATGAAAGTATAATGCAGCAATCTTAGCTTAGATTTGCACTTGATTCCAATCAGTTCCTTCAACGGATCCAACTGCTACATTATAAAAAAGTCCACTTTAAAAAGGTCGTGTGACATATTTGGAGCATCTTTTTTTATCGAATAACAAGTACGCTTTTGCTCGTCAGTTCAATTCTATCAAGAGAATAATTTTTTTTTCAATGGAAGGCTTGATCCCATTTTGAAGTTCACTAAACAAATGCTTTTGTACTTCTGGTTTGATTCCTTTTCTGACTTTCACTTCACTTTTTTTTTTATTATACTTATTGCAATAACAGCCTGAGGGATTAAATTTTAATGAAATCAACAATACAAATCAATAGATTTATGTATTATAATTTTAACTTTAATCTATAATTTTCGATATACGAGAATATAGTAACAATTTAGCGCAAACAGAAATATAAGCATTAATTTTAGATTCTTATGAAAATTTGTATTGCAAAATATGCTATAAAAAAATTTGCAGGTTCAAAACACAGTGCCTCTCGCTAAACATGCTAAAAAAACTCCATAGGGACTGATAATTTTTCTTACAAGAATGGTAGCTCATTCAAAATATTTTTTTAGCCTTTTCACATTACAATTTGGTATCATTATTATCAAATGATACTTTGTTAGTTATTTAGTAACCAGATTGTGGTTCTTTTGCCTCTAGTTTATATTGTGATTTAACAATATACCATGATTTCATGCTTTCATGTTGTTCCATACTATGTTTACACATTTTCCTGTTTCTTTAATTTGATTCTAAAAAAAATGACTAAAAGTGATTTCAATTCAATAGGCGTTGAAAAATACACTATATTATATAATTTAAATGTAATAATAACATGCTAAATTTGTGCAATTATTCGTAGTACTTGTTCACGACAAATCACCTTCTTGCACCGAAATCTTTATTGCCAATTCTTAATTGATAAGAATTGATTCCTACCAAAAATGGTTTTAGCTCCAATGGGTGCGTGTGAGGAGTTGGTGTCATGTGGGGCCCACATTAGCTGGTTGTGGACCCTTATCTTCCCACCCACAATAGATCAAAGGGCTGAGTTAGAGAAGACTGGACCGATTATGACTAAAATATTACAAAAAAATATATTTGCTTGTTTGTTCCTTCAAAACATCCTAATTTTACTTATATTTACCTGTGTAATATTGAAACGCCATCATATAACTTCAATAAATGTCAATTTTATAATTATTTCGTTTTGTTTTGCTAGCCACTCTAGGTACTTGTTTATTGTTATTCTGATATATAAAAGAGATTTGGTGTTCAATAGTTTATTCCATAATAACTAAGAAGAAAAATGAACACTTCATTTTTGTAAACAGTTTCCTTTTTCATTCTGATGTTTTTGTTCAAAGGATGTACTAAAATAATCATTTGTCTTCATCTTATTTATTTTTAAAGTAGGGCAATTCAGATTGAGTACATTTGCACAAGTGTCAGACCAAATCTGAACAATTTGATATCAAATAATGGTTCATATCTGCATCTGATTGTTGAATAAATTAATACAAATTATAAAGGAGCATAATTTTACATGATTCTATGAGACATGCATGAATTCCTTGTTTATGAGTGTCAGGCATTTCTTGTTTTCTAGGGGTAGACATGAAATTGCCCAGACAATTATAATATATGCTAAAAGGATTGGGTGAGTGATACCTGAATCAGAGTTCCATTTCTATTATAAAGAAAACACCTTGGCAGTTTATATGGTTAATAGAAGTTCATATCTACAACTGGGCAGTCTCTTTAAATATGATATACCATTTTCAAAATATATACTTAGTACTGGCGCTTATTATGTTTTTCTATGAAACAACCAACGATACGCATAACGTCAGTCAATCCAATATACAAATGTAATAGTGACAGATCTTTGAAAACACTTGCACGAAAACGATTTACATGCAATTTCATCAAGAGGGCAAAAAAAAATTAACACATCAGTCCTTAAACTGATCAAGTGCCGAAGTGGTTATTTCATCAGATTCCGAAAATCAGTGCCATAAATCATGACATTTATCCATTTTTTATTTGTTCCATCAAGAAAGGAAAAAAAAAAACTTACAAAACGCAAGCAGAGGTTTGCATACAAAAACCAGCAAATATAGTAAGTTATTATTCTACTACGTTTCCTAAATATCGTCTTTCTATTTTTTTATATAGAAGAATTCATTATAATCACTTAAAATATCTTTGTTTTGACTCGCCATCACAATTTTTACCGTTTCAATACGTATTTTTTTGATGAGTGAAATGAAATGCCTTTGTTTTAAGAGAGTTTCAGATTATACATGATTCACATCTCTATCCCTAATACTAATTATAAAAGCATCTGCAAACAAATCATAACAATTGCAATTAGGGGTGTAAACAAGAGAAATGGTAGCGTCCAATATATTAGACGGCTGGCAATGGCGAAGTTAGAATTTCGTGTCAGCAGGGTCCATATTTTTTTTTGCTGAAAATATATGTCTGATGTAACGTCTAATATAAATATAGTATGATAATAATTTTTAAATAAGTAACTCTAAATAATGTAACATAAAAAATTCATGAGAAATTCAATATATATTAAAATAACAACATAAAATCTAAAATAATATATTCAAAACACAAAATAATAATTTAAAAGTGGAGACAATAAAAAAATACAACAATTTGCTATGAATTTTTATTTTCTCATAATTTTGCATAATAGGTTCATTAGAAATCTTATTGAACACTTCTTTTTCTATATTATAAATATATAAAGATGTGATGGGTACTGAGGGGTTCAGCCACTATTTAAGCTATAGTATTTCAAATTTTTCATGCTGCTCGGAAATTTTTTGACAAATGTTTAGAATTTTTAATTCATTATTTTTATATAATATCCGAATAGTATTTTTAATCTTCTGTGATAACTCTTGTTTATTATGTCCTAAAGTTTATGAAATATCAAATAGACGAATCACGCAATGCGCGAGATAAGCGCTAGTATAGATATATGCTACAAATAATCATTCATCCAAACATATTTCATTTTATTCTAAGTTTTGTCTTAATAAGATTCATTGCGGAAGAAGAAAAAAGGCGATTCATCTGGCACAAATGCTACCTAGGTCCTATGTAATTTTTTAGGAGTCGTTATGCAATTTAAATCAAACATGACATGTTCAGCTGGGTCCTTCAAATTTTTGAGATGGGTCCATGATTTGTATATATTATTTTTTTACAGAAATGTGTAATGTCTAAGTATTTTTTTTTGATGTGGGTCCATGGACCCACCAAAATGCATATAGCTTCGTCCCTGACGGCTGGGTTTCGTACAATATGATCGTTTTCATGTTATTTAATTTTAAATGATCGATCAGAACCGTTCAATATGTTATCCATATTGAAAACTTTTAAGAAACCAGTTTTTACGTTTTTTAAATTTTTTACTATTTTTTTGGTATTTTAGAAAATCGTTGTTATTAGACGATTCATAATTTTTATATCATGAATTTAAAATATCAAAATACATTAAAAAATTTCAAAAAATTGACACGTTATAAGTTTTCAACATGTAAAACATATTGAACAGTTTGGATCAATCCGTCTAATATATTGGATACTATCGGATAAAAAGTTAGACTCTTTAATAGAAAAGGATCAAGTGGTGTTTAAATAATTTACTTTTCGGAAAGATGTCCAACTATATCGCTCTGGTTGATTGAAACCCCTTATCATCATTGCCTAATATTATTTTTATTCTTCATTTTTCAAGATATTTGAGGCGCCTAATAAAATAAATTTGTAAAGAGGAAACAATTTTTTATGTAGGACGTTGCGATAATATCCGATAAAATTATTAATAAATAATAATTAAATATAGAAGCTGATTAGTTCTGCTTTATCAAATTGGAAGCTCTTTATGAACAGTAAGTCTCTCTTTTCTCTCTTAATCAAGTAATATATTAAATTTTAAATGAACTACATTAAACGTATAAGAACGAATATAATATTTAAAATTGTGCACATTATCCTTTTGTGGTCCAATGCTGTATAGAAAAGTTGGTCAATATATAGCAGTAGCAATTATTTTTCCGTGTGAATGTGATACCAAAAATAAAAAAAGAAAATGAAGGTAAGTTCATTTATTGGAGTATTTTTGGGAGAAGTCTTCAAAACCAAGTAATTCTGACTAGGGGAAAAAAAAAATGTAAGTTACTTGACATTAACATTAGTGGAATCCTCAGAGTTGACGTTTGTAATTACATTGACCAAAAATGTAAAAGGTACACCGTAGTTTTGGGAGAAAAAAAAACAGGTTTCATAAATAAGAAACACAAAATAAAAATGAGGCAAAATTGATGTCGACGGTGAGAACTTAGAGAGAGAAAATGGCCTGCTATCGTGGGACCCCCCTACTCATTGGATGGCATTCTTTCTGTAACAAAAAACTTTAATCAGATAAAATCACGGAGAGGGTCAATTGAATAAAAGGAGGTGCTTGACTTAACAATATGCCCCCTATAAAAGCATATATTCTCAGCCATTACATTTGTATCACACTAAAACAATATTAATTATGTAAGAGATACGTGCGCGTTTAACAAGCAGTGGTGAATAAAGTATTTTCATATTTTTCAAAAAAAAAAAAAAGTATTTTCATAACACTTTAAGGTATTAAATGAAAGTGGTTAAGGCGGAATTGAGTTAAGGATTTATATATCTGTTTATAAAGAATTGAAATTACCGAATTCTAATTTGATATATTTTATTCTTTCAATTTCACTTACTAATATCATACAGGAAGATAATATATCTTTTCTTAATCAAATATCTAAATTTAAGACAATATATCCTTCTATATTTCTTGCTAATATAGTACGTAACAATACTTTTTATTCAATAGGATTTTTTGTTGATTATGATAAAACATCAATGTATTAACATGATTTAAAGTCTACTTTTTGTTGATTTAAACATTACTTCGCAAATAGAAATAATTTGTTTTGGAAAAAGAAAAGACTTATGACAGAGTTTCTAGCAAAATTGTTTCACTAGGTGAGGTGGCCTTAATGCATGCAGTTAATGTGATTGTTATTTTTTTTTTCCATTTTTGTCAATAGATATTTTATATTACTGAAATTGACAACAAAGATAATTATATCTAACTGCTGATTATCTTTTAAAGACACATCTAAGCAAAAAGTTACATTTAAATTGGAAAATTTCATTCTTTTACTTACTTATTATTGAATGACATATTATTTACCATAAGTTTTCGCTCTTTATTGCTTTATTATCTATCTTCGGATTTTTAAATTTTATCTATATCAAGAAAAACTTTTTCACATAGAGGGTCAAATAAATCCCATAATAATTTTTGGACAAACCACTCAAATGCACAATACAATGTTACATGTTTACGTAGATCATTTTCGGAGGACAATAGTGTAATTTGGTTATTTTCACAAGGATATATACAACACCGAAATGGGCGTGAAGAATAACGTTTTAGAAAAGTAACAGTAACACTAGGAAAAGGAGAGTTTTATTAGAGAGAGAGAAACAGAGAGAGAGAGAGAGAGAGAGAGATTTAAGCCATGAGCTTCAGAGCAGAATCCAAAGTACGAAAGAAGTAGAGAAGCAGGAGGAAACGAAAACCCAAAAGGGAGAATCATTTGTTTCGATTGACAAAGAGGGAAACAAAAAAAAAGAAAAAGAAAAATAATAAACACAACTCATTAGTCGGAAGGAAGCTCGATCCATTTACTGGTAAGTAAGTCTTCTACCAATTAGTTCCTTTTTCCTTCAGATTTGGGTTTTAGAAATTGTTTGGTTTGAAGAGATTTGTGGGTTTTGTTTATCTGACCCTATCCTTTTGTGGGTTTGTTTGGTTTCCTGTTTGTTTCGGATCTAATCCTGTTTATTATTTATGGGTAATTCGTTTATTTGCGCCTAGATCTGATTTGATTTCCCAACAGGAAATCTTTATATTTCTCTTCTGTTGCTTAGATCTGTTGTAAAGCTTCTCTGATCAGGAAGTCCTTGACCAATCATTGAAAAGCTTGACTTTTTCTGGGATGAGAGTATGAGGCCTTTCTCCTTTGTCTCACAACAACGATCTATATAGTTGGTTAAATAAATGAGATAGAAGGAACCAAAAATTGAAATCGAACTCCTCAAGCTTATCTCTTTTGCAAATCTAGATTTTACTCTTTAATTTTACATATCATAGTCAATTGAGGTTCCCATTTTCATCTTTTGTAGATCAGCTATTGGCAGCTTTTGCCCCTGAGAAATTCGGTTCCTGTTTCTTCTAATCCGGAGAAATGTTGGACGGTCAATCGTGCCTAATCTCTCCTGCCTTGCCGAGCTGCTGCAAGCCCGAACAGAAGTGGGTCTACATGACCTACCTGTTAGAGCTCAGCACCAAATCTGTCAAGAAACAACGGGTCCAACAACCTGAAGCTGAACCTGTTGATGCCCCTGTTGATGACCCATCGGATTGCCAGACGGGCAATGGGTCGAATGACGGGTCTAATTACGCTGATTCAAACTCTCTCATTAGTCCAATTGGCCGAGACAACTCGATTGATTGCCTTTTACGATGCTCCCGTTCCGAATACGGGTCTCTTGCTTGCCTCAACCGCAGCTTCAGATCCCTAATCCAAGGGGGGGAGCTGTATCGGCTGAGGCGCCAGCTTGGTATTATTGAACATTGGGTCTACTTCTCTTGCAACCATCTTGAGTGGATTGCTTATGACCCGAAAGAGAACCGATGGATGACTCCACCACGCATGCCGCATGACGAGTGTTTCATTTGTGCTGACAAAGAATCCCTTGCAGTTGGTACTGAGCTGTTGGTCTTTGGTGTAGTTTACCAGGATCAAATTGTGCTGAGGTATAGTATCCTTTCCAACTCGTGGACGCGTGGCGTGCAGATGAACCAGGCCCGGTGCCTCTTCGGTTCAGCTAGTCTAGGAGAGAAGGCAATCGTTGCAGGGGGCACTGACATGTCTGGTAACGTGTTAAATTCAGCTGAGTTGTATAATTCTGAAACTAGAACCTGGGTCACAATAAAAAGTATGAATAAAGCTAGAAAAATGTGCTCTGGTGTATTTATGGATGGTAAATTTTATGTTATTGGTGGCATGTCAAGTAGTACTGAAATTTTGACTTGTGGAGAGGAGTATGATTTGGAAAGAGAAACCTGGCGGGTCATACCCAACATGTCAGCCAGATTGAATTGTGTCGCCGGTGCACCGCCACTTGTTGCTGTTGTTAAAAATGAGTTGTATGCGGCTGATTACTCAGAGAGTGTTTTGAGGAAGTACGACAAGAGGAATAATGTGTGGGTTACTTTGGGCCCCATGCCGGCTCGGCAGGATTCTGTTAGAGGATGGGGCGTGGCCTTCCGTGCATGTGGGGACAGATTGCTTGTGATTGGCGGGCCCCGGACGTATGGCGGGGGGATGATAGAGATCAATTCATGGGTGCCTAACAACGATGGCCCCCCTCAGTGGAATATAATTGCCGAGAGGCACTCGGGAAGTTTTGTCTATAACTGCGCTGTAATGGGCTGCTGATTTTTTTTGACATTCTAAGAGGTTTTTCTGAGAAATTGCTACTGATTCTGGCTGAGGGGCAATTTAAGCCCTTCCTTTTTCTTTTGAAATTTCAGAGTTCACTCGAGGTTCGCATGGGAAATCTGCGGGAAAAATTTGTTCTCTGCTTCATGTCGTGTGTACCTTTGGGAGTTATCATTTGTGCCTCTTTTTTCTTTTTCAATTAAGTCTCATTGAATTTGTATCTGGATAATTTGTTATGTTTCCATCCTTTGAGAGTAACAAATTGATAACTTTCTAATATTCCCTGATTCTTGATAAAATTCAGAATTGTAGATTTGTGCATCTGTTGTCTCTGCCTATCTCTGGTTTTTCTCCTGTTTTTGTCTTTGAGCATGCATGGAAAGAAATCAAAGTAAAAACCTGAAGCTCGCTGTTGTAGACTAGTATGCAATTATACAATTTAAATTAGAAAATTCTAGCACTTTGATCATATAGAAGGTGCCAGAAAGCATACTTCTGCTGTTTATTGTTTACTATCTTTCAGGTTGGATAACTTATAAAATTATTTAGTTTGCACTTCCCATCATGCATGAATTAGTATGTTTGAATATGTGCACATATGATTTTTGTTTTGTTTATTTTTGCCTGATTCACTATTGCTTTAAAGTAAACTCTTTTAATTAAGCCTGATTCACTGTTGCTTTAAAGTAAATTCTTTTAATTAAGCCTGCATGTATCTCCATAAATGTTCGTTAATATTATTAGAAAGGAAGTTCCAGAGGCGCAGTTCTCTTTCATGCACAGTAGCTTACAGAAACTGAGATACTCTTTTCCAAACAATCGTTGTGGAAAGAGAGAGAAGGAAAAACGAAAGAAATCGATTGGAATCAAAATCCGATGATGGCAACAGAGCAAACTTTTGACACGTGTCAGGAGTAAAGAGAAAGTGTGAGGTTTGAACGGGTGGGATGTTGAATGATTGAACGAACGATGCATCATCCGTAAAAAGTACCAATTTCCCACCAAGTACACGCACCAATCGCTTTGTCTAAGTATTGTGACCACACCAGATTCCAGTCCCTCTCGCTCTCTAACTCTCCTCTCACCTCTTTTTACTGCATTTTCTTCGCCTTTTTAATATTTTTAAACTAGTTAGCATGGGTTCGTACAACGGTTTCTGTGACCCAAATCGCTCGTGTGGGTTTTGTTATTGCTTGGACCACATCTATCCATCCATCCATTTGTCTATGAAATGAACCATGTATGAATGAATGAATCAAGTCTCTCTCTCTCTCTTCTCTTTCTAATATCAGGTCTTTCTGTCCTCCTTGAATACACCTAGCTACCTCTTCCCATTTGTCGGTGGATTAATTTTTTCCCTTCACTTTCTCAGTTGACTGTACTAATTACAGAGGCTGCATTTGCATGACCAGGACAGTTATCAGCCACTGGTCCATGGTTTTCTTTCTCTTGGGAGGCATCCAAAAGCCACTCTGGATATTGTACCATTAATTTTCTATCTTGCCTTCTTCGTTTACTTCATTCTATCATTTTTTAGTGCTCTGTCAGATGCATAATGCTTTCTGCAACGTTTCCTTTAAAATAGAAATTGCTTTGTCTTCTTTTTTTAACCTCTTTTGTTTCTAAAAAGCAGCTTTATCAATCCAACAATATTTTTTTTTTTACTTTCGAAATATCACAGTTTATCTGGTTTAAGTTTAACAATTTTCAGCTTTATTTATCAACCCAGATTTTTGAAACACTTTTATAAATTTTAATCAACTAGATAACTAATAAAACAATTGAGAAAATGAAATAGAGTTACAATTTCGTTTAGTAACTTTTTCCATGAAAATTCGATTGAAACTAATTTATATATTATAAATGCTCCTTTACCTCATTATAGGAGTTGACACGCTTCGATTCAGCCCCATAAGACAAGTGTAAGAGCAGTGTAATTTTAAGACAATTGTAAACACAAAATAAATTCCGGTTGCACTTGAACCATAATCCGCCGTTTCTTTTCATTTCTTTTTTCGCCCCAAGAGAAAAAAGATGGCCAGGGTGGATCTTTAGCCCATTTTTCCTTTCAGCCCAATGAGATGAATGTGTCTTGGTTTCTTGATAGAATTTAAGCCCATAAAGGCCCAACTTATAATTTCATAATTGTAGCCTGATCGATATCATATCGATCTGGATCTCCTTTTAAATTAAGACTCCGCACCGCCACGCTCCAAAGTTCTAAATTTGCGCAGCTGATTTCCATTTAAACGGGAAAAGTTATCCCGTCGCTTCGCATTTTTAGGGTTTAAGCCTTTACGGTTGTCGCACCTTTCTTCGTTCTCTCGATCCATTCGGTAAGTTTTCTGGGAATTAGTTCAAGCAAGTGAATAAAGTAGTTGATTTTTTTTTGCTTTAGAAACTAGATTACTAGATCTTTATTCAGAGAGACATAGAAATACATCATTTATGTTGATTTGAAGAGATTTCTGCCTTGTTAATCCGAAGCGATCCCTTTCGGGGCTTGTTCGATTTTTCTGTTTGTCTTGGATCTAATCATGTTAAATTATGGGTAATTTCATCATTTATAACTTGATCTAGATGTCTCGATATGAAATAATTATATTTTTCGTGTTGCTTAGATATATTTAAAGCTGCTGGTACCAAATTGAACTCCTTACGCTTTATCCCATTTCCAAATCTATGACAATATAGTCTTTACTTTATCTACCGAAGAAGTACTGAAGTCAACTAAGTTTTGGTTTCATCTTTATGCAGATCACCTACGGCAGATTTTGCTCTTGAGAAAACTGGTTCCTGTGTCTCCTAATACAGAAAAATATTAGAAACGTAATCACACCTAACCTTTCCTACCTTACCTAGCTGCTTGAAGCCTGAACAGGAGCAGTTCTACATGACAAACCTCTTAGATCTCAGTACCAGACCAGTCAAGAAACAGAAGGTCCAACTGGAACCTGAACCCATTGATGACTCACTGGATTGCCAGATACGCAATGGGTCGAAGGACGAGTCTGGTTGCTCTGATTCGAACACTCTGATTGGGCCAATTAGCCGAGACAATTGATTGCCTTCTTCGATGCTCCCGTTCTGAATATGGGTCTCTTGCATGCCTCAACCACAGCTTCAGATCCCTAATCCAAGGAGGAGAGCTGTACCGGCTGAGGTGCCAGCTTGGCATAGTTGAGCATTGGGTCTATTTCTATTGTAAGAACGCTAACAAGTGGGATGCTTATGACCCAAAAGAGAAAAGATGGATGACTACACCCCCGATGCCGAATGATGAGTGCTTCAAGTGTGCTGGCAAAAAACGTGAGATTGCACAGAATATGCCTTTTGAGTGCTTGAAGTGTGGTAAGAAAAAATCCCTTGCTGTTGGAACCGAGCTGTTAGTGTTTAGTGATGATTTTGAGGAACAAATAGTGTTGAGGTATAGCATTCTTTCCAACTCGTGGACAAATGGGGTGTGGATGAACAAGTGCCGGTTCCATTTTGCTTCAGCCAGTCTAGGAGAGACGGCAATTGTGGCAGGGGGCTTTGACAAGTTTGGGAACGTGTTAAATTCAGCGGAGTTGTATAATTCTGTTACAAGATGCTGGGTCAGAATACCTAGTATGAACAAAGGCAGATGCATGTTCTCAGGTGTATTTATGAATGGAAAATTTTATGTTGTTGGGGGCAGGTCAAGGGATCATCATACTTTGACATGCGGAGAGGAGTATGATTTGGAAAAACAATCGTGGCGAGTCATACCTAACATGGCAGCTGGGTTAAATTCTTTGGAAAGTTCTTCACCATTTGTTGCCGTTGTGAGGAACGAGTTATACGGGGCTGATTACTTGGAGTGGGTTTTGAAGAAGTATGACAAGAAGAGTAATGTGCGGGTTACGCTGGGCCCCATGCCGTCAATGCAAGAGTGGGTGCTGCCGGTTAATGTGGCCTTTTGTGCATGTGGGGATAGGTTGCTTGCTATTAATAATTTTCTAGGATATTACAGGGTCCCGTTTGAGATATATTCCTGGGTGCCTGATAATGATGGCCCCCCTCAGTGGAATATAATTACCAAGAGGAGCGGAATTGCAGTCAATAGCTGTACAGTGATGGGCTGCTGATTTTTGGACGTTGTAATATCTTTTTCTCAGAAGTGGCTACTGATTCTGGCATAGGGGCAATTTGAGCCCTTCCTTTTCTTTTGAAATTTCAGAGCCACTGGAGGTTGGCATGGGGAATTTGCAAGAAAAACTTGTCCTCTGGTTTTCTGTTGTATGTTTGTCATGTGTTTAATTGTAATGGACCAATTTCTGTTACTATTTAATGTTGGTACCAAGCTGTTACTCTTCAGTATAGTTTTGAAGAAACAAATTGTGATGAACTGTTACTCTTCATTTTCATTGAATTTGTATCTGGGTAAGTTGTTATGCTTCCATCCTTTTGGAGTAGCAAATTGAGAACTTTCTAATATACCCAGATTCTTGAAACGATTCAAAATTGTAAATTGAATTTTTATGTCTCTCATGTTAACTTTTGAAACAATTTAATAACAGTTGCGCTTCCATCCGTGATTTTCACTGGAGGTATCAAAAGCTTTTCTGGAGATCGCACGTTTAACTGTTACCTTTTCATCTTGGTTTCACTTCATTTCCATACTATCATTTTCTAGTGCTATCTTATCTTAGATGAATAATGCTTCTTGCAACGTTTAGTGAATACAAATTGTTTCTTCCTATTTATTCTTCTTTGTTTCTAACAAAGCAGCTTTATGAAACCAACACCACTTATTTGTTTTAATTTATTCTTTTTGTTTGTTTGTTGGAATTTAACAATTCATTGGCATGAAAACTTAACTTAAACCCAGCAATTTCCTAATGTTAGGAGTTGACATCCCTCTCTAATTAGATTTTACTGGCTTGCTCTCAGAATTCTCATTCAGCCATTTAAAGTTACTTTGAAACCGTGGGAAAGGGAAAAAAAAAATTAAGTCAATTGTAGTACAAGCCGAAATATTAGAAAATATTATTAAAATAATAAGAAATTTTGATTTAATTACTAAAATATTCGAAATATTAAGAATGTTATTGCAATATCGAATCTAATCATGTTGTCTGCAACATTTCCTATAGAATAAAATTGCTTTTTCTTCTTTTTTTAGCCTCTTTTGTTTCTAAAAAGCAGCTTTATGAATCCAACAGTTTTTTTTTTTTTTTACTCTTGAAATATCACATTTTATCTAGTTTGAGTAAGAGTTAATTTAAACACAGCTTTTTGAAACACTTAAATAAGTTAATTGATCCCTTAATAAAAAATTGTGAAAATGAAATAGAGTTACAATTTCGTTTAATAATTTTTTTTTCATGAAAATTCGATAGGAACTAATTAATATATTTAAATTCTCCTTTACCTCATTATAGGAGTTGACGCGCTTCTATATCTTAGGGCTTATTTGGATGGGTTGGGAATAGTGGGAATAGTGTGAAAAAGTGGGAAGAGTAGGAAGAGTGGGAAGAGTGGGAAGAGTGCTATTCCTAGGTTGTTTGGATGGTGAGTTTAGGAATAGCGTTGGGAAGTGTGAAAAAGTAGAGAGAAAAGTGTTGTTGGGAAGAGTGTTATTGGGAAGAGTGGGAAGAGTGAGAAGAGTGGGAAGAGTGCCTATTCCCACTATTCCCAACCATCCAAACAAGCCCTTACTGTCAGATTTTTAGTGCAAGGGCAGTGGAATTTAAGACAATCGTAAAAACAAAATAAATTCCGGTTGTACTTGTGAACCAATGAACCTTACTACCTTAGTCCGCCGTTTCTTTTCTTCTTTTTTTTTTCCGCCCCATGAGAAAAGGCTTAGACGTAGCGGAACTTTAGCCCATATTTCTTTCAGCCCAATGAGATGAACGTGTCTTGTTTCTCTGATAGAATTCAAGCCCATAACGATCCGGCCTAATTCATAAATCCATAATTGTAGGGCCTTATCGATTTCTTTTTGAAGTACAGAGACTTCGCAGTTCGCACCCGCCACAAGTTCTAAATTTCGACAGCTGCTACTGCTTTCCATTTTAACGGAAAGAGTTACTCACTTTCTCTTATCCCGTCGCTTCGCTTATTTAGGGTTTAAGGCGATCGCTTCTTTGATCCTTCTCTCGATCCATACGGTACGCTTTCTGAGAATTCTATCAAACAAGTGAATAAATAGTTGATTCTTTTTGGTTTAGAAACTATAGAAATACGCCATTTATGTTGATTTGAAGGGATTTGTGGGTCCCAAGCGATCCTTTTTGGCGCTTGTTCAATTTCTTGTTTATCTCGGATACAATCGTGTCAAAATGTGGGTAATTTCTTATATTTGCACCTTGATCTGATCTAGATTTCTCAATAGGAAGGCTTTATATTTGTCATTTCAACTGTTGCTTAGATATATATAATATAAAGCTGCTGGTATTGAGATGTCCTTGAACTCCTCATGCTTTATATTTTTTCCAAATCTAAGACAATATACTCTTTTATTTTATCTATCGAAGTCAGTTGAAGTTGGTTTCATTTTGTGCAGATTACCTATTCGCAGATTTTTCTCTGAGAAAACCTGTTCCTGTCTCTCCTAATTCAGGAAAATATTAGAATCTCATTCACCTAACCTTTCCAGCTGTTACTTAGCTGTTCAAAGCCTGAAAGGAAGCGGTTCTACATGACAAACCTCTTAGAGCTCAGTACCAAACCAGTCAAGAAACAACAGGTCCAACCGGAACCTGAACCCGTTAATGCCTCACTGGATCGCCAAACAGGCAATGGGTCGAAGGACATTTCTGGCTGCTTTGATTCAGACTCTCTAATTGGGCCAATTGGCCGAGACAACTCGATTGTTTGCCTTCTTCGATGCTCCCGTTCTGAATACGGGTCTCTTGCATGCCTCAACCGCAGCTTCAGATCCCTCATCCAGGGAGGAGAGCTGTACCGGCTTAGGCGCCAGCTTGGCATAGTTGAGCATTGGGTCTATTTCTATTGTGAGGATGCTAATAATTGGGATGCTTATGACCCGAAAGAGAAAAGATGGATAACTACACCACCGATGCCGAATGACTTGTGCTTCAAGTGTGCTGGCAAAGAACAGGAGGTTGCACAGAATATGCCTTCTGAGTGCTTCAAGTTTTCTAGGAAAGAATCCCTTGCAGTTGGTACTGAGCTGCTTGTCTTTGATGAGGTTTTTGAGGAACAAATAGGGTTGAGGTATAGCATTCTTTCCAACTCGTGGACATTTGGCGTGCAGATGAACCAGCCCCGATACCATTTTGCTTCAGCCAGTCTAGGACAGATGGCAATTGTGGCAGGGGGCGTTGACAAGTTTGATAATGTGTTAAATTCAGCTGAGTTGTATAATTCTGACACAAGATGCTGGGTCACAATACCTAGCATGAATAAAGCTAGAAGCATGTGCTCAGGTGTATTTATGGATGGTAAATTTTATGTTGTTGGTGGCGAGTCAAGTGATGACGATATTTTGTCATGTGGAGAGGAGTATGATTTGGAAAAACAATCCTGGCGAGTCATACCTAACATGGCGGCTGGGTTATATTCTGAGGAAAGTTTCTCACCATTGGTTGCTGTTGCGAGGAACGAGTTATTCACGACTGATTACTTAGAGTGGGTTTTGAAGAAGTATGACAAGAAGAGTAATGTGTGGGTTACGTTGGGCCCCATGCCGTTGAAGCGTGAGTTGGCACAGTGGTGTAACCTGGCCTTTTGTGCATGTGGGGATAGGTTGCTTACTATTTATGATTTCCGAGCATATTACGGGGGCCTGATTGAGATATATTCCTGGGTGCCTGATAATGATGGCCCCCCTCAGTGGAATATAATTACCGAGAGGGACGGAATTGCAGTTCAAAGCTGTACAGCGATGGGCTGCTGATTTTTTGACGTTCAAATATTTTTTCTCAGATGGCTACTGATTCCGGGTCAGGGGCAATTCGAGCTTTTCTTTTGAAATTTCAGAGCCACTGGAGGCTGGCATGGGGAATTTGCAAGAAAAACTTGTTCTGTGCTTTTCTATTGTGTGTACCTTTTGAGTTATCACATTTTTCTATTTCAATTTAGTCTCATTGAATTTGTATCTGAATTAAGTTACAACACAACTTAATTAAGTTCCTACCAAACATAATCTTTATATTTTAAAAAAAAATTAAGTACCCAATTATCTTATTTTTTTTATTAAAATGTAACAAGATAGTGCATATTTTATTAATGGATGGATAAAGAGTATATGTAATTAAATAATTAAGTATAAGATTAGAGCAAGGTTCTAGTGCCACAAGTTTTTGGTGTCACAAATGCCACAACTTCTTTTTTTCATTAATATTTTAAAATTTTAAAATATAACTTTCGAATCCAAACCGTTGATTTTGTTCAATTTTACGAGCGATGCATTTCTACGTAATTTTTATAAATTTTAGAGTTTATTTGATATTCGATCAAGAGGCCAAAAAATGAATGAATGTTGTTAATTATAACAGATTAAATTTAATACGTTCATTTTTTGGCCTCTTGATCAAATATCAACTAAACTCCAAAATTTATAAAAATTACATAGAAATGCATCGGTCGTAAAATTGAATAAGATCAACGGTTTGGATTCGAAAGTTATATTTTAAAATTTTAAAATATCAATGAAAAAGGAAAATTGTGGCATTTGTGGCACTAGAACCTTGCTCGTAAGATTATTAATTGTATTTCTAATTATATTATATATATATCACACTTTAAAATTCAAATCAAAGTCATTTTGAGGATTCTTAAAATACATGTCCGGACAATTATCTATATCAACACTAATCACATCGACATTTTAATTATGTTCTATGAAGATGTGTTTGCCTCTGACAGAAGCCGGCGAATAATTCGATTCGATTCCGAGTTATGTGATAAGCTGTTGGCGAGTTTACTATCCAAGGAGGGATTAATTTTAGTCAAAGTCAAATAACTAGACACGTAAATAGAAAATACATTTATCTTCGACAGTTCGACTCAGGGCACTCAGCCATTCACGAATGAATGAAGTGACCCAAATTTGTATAAATTCACTTCTTAGATTTGTTGTTTTTGCCTTTCATGTGCTTCTTGTCCGTGTTTCTTATCTAGAGCTAGTCCCTTTACTGTACTGATACCAAAATCAGGACTTTTTTTTTTTTTTTTGAAAGTTTGTTTGAAGCCAACGATTTTATTTTTTTTTTAAAATTGGAAAATAAATGCTCTTCGAACCAAAATCAATTTGATTAATAGAATAGAGCTAAATCTCTAGGCTGAACTACCCAGCTTAAAAAGGGAATCTTCTTTTTGACTTCTTATGTACGCTTTTAAGTTTGCAGCTAATACAGTAATACCTTTCTAGCAGCCTCCTCAATCTTTTCTGTTATATATATAAATCGGTTTTTTTCTCAATCTCAAGTCTCAACTAACGTCTTAAAAAAGTTGAATACCGCTTTGTTGGTCAAAATCACTCTCACATGCTTCTACAGCGAGTAAGATAGCGAATGAATTTTTAATATTGAACAGAATTGAACTCGTCTTCTCTCCTTCTCTTCGATCAAAATTTTTTTATTTCACAATCATTTTATCTCTTTTCAATTTTACTAAATTACTAGATTGTGTTTTTATTTTCTCTCTTTTCTATTTAGTAAAATTAACTAAAACTTTTCTCTCGTTCCTTCCTTCTAGTCATTGAAAACTCCAGCGGAAAAAACAAAGTATGTGTTTCTTGATTATTGCATACTTTTTAATTTTTATATGAACAGGTCAAAAACAAAGAAAATATAAAACTTGAAAAGTCGAGAGCCTAGATCTGTCTTCCCTTCCCTTAATCCATTTGCTGGTTAGTCTTCTAGCAATTAGTTCATGTTTTCTTTTTTTCTTCTTTTTCCATATTTTGGATGTAAAATTTTATTTGAGGAGATTCATAACTTGCTAACCGAAACAATGGTTATTGGACTTGCTCCTGTTTGTCTCGATAATGTAATTCTTCATTTGCACCATGATATAATTTGATTTCTCAACAGGAACAATGTTTTTATTTCTCATTTGTTGCTTAGATCTTTGTGATACCTATCAAGGCAACGTTGATATTTTGGCAGGATGAGCCCTCTCTCTTTTTGTCAATTTTCTCAGACCAACGATCTATCATTAGTTAAACAAAACAAGATAAAATTAAGGAGGCAAAATATTCAAATCGATCCTCATGCTTTATGTCTTCTCCAAATCGATATTATACTCTTTAATTTATCCTTGAAGTGATACAAAGTTATCATTTTTCATGGTTATGCAGATCCGTTGGCAGATATTTTCCCTGAGAAAATCAGTTCCTGTTTCTTTTCACCAAGAGAAATTTTAGAAGGTCAACCGTGCCTAATTCCGTGCCTTACCTAAGTTCTTTAAGCCCGAAACAGAAGTGTTGACTATATGACGAACCTTTTTGAGCTCACTACAAAACTAGCAAAGAAACAACGGGTCCAGCCTGAACCAGAATCCATAAATGACCCATCGGATTGCCATAAGGGCGATGGATTGAATGACAGGTCTGATTGCTGTGATTCAGACTCAATTGATTGCTCTGATTCAGACTCTCTCTTTAGTTTAATTGGCCAAGACAACTCAATTGATTGCTCTGATTCAGACTTTCTCTTTAGTCCAATTGACCAAGACAACTCGATTGATTGCTCTGATTCAAACTCTCTCTTTAGTCCAATTGGCCGAGACAACTCCATTGATTGCCTTGTACGATGCTCCCGCTTTGAATATGGATCTCTTGCATGCATCAACCGCAGTTTCAGATCCCTAATCAAAAGAGGCGAACTGTACCAGCTGAGGTGCCAGCTTGGTATAGTAGAGCATTGGATATATTTCATTTGTGATGATCCAAACAAGTGGGTTGCTTATGACCCGAAAGCAAACCGATGGATGACTCCACCACTAATGCCTTGTAAAGAAGAATGCTTCAAGTGTAGTAATGGCTTAGGAGACAAATATAGGTCGGAAGTTGCTTATCTTCATTTGCCTGATGAGTGCTTTAAGTGTTCTCCCAAAATATCCCTTGCAGTTGGTACTGAGCTGTTACTCTTTGCTAAAGTTTTGAAGAAACAATTTGTGATGAGGTATAGCATTCTTTCCAACAGGTGGACGCAAGGCGAGAAGATGAACCAGCCACGAGGCTACTTTGCTTCTGCCAGCCTAGGAGAGAAGGCAATCGTGGCAGGGGGCCTTGACTTGTTTTGCAATGCGTTAAATTCAGCTGAGTTGTATAATTCTGAAACAAGATGCTGGGTCACAATATCTAGTATGAATAAAGCTAGAAAAATATGCTCGGGAGTATTTATGGATGGAAAATTTTATGTTGTTGGCGGCAAGTCAAGTTGTAATGATTTTTTGACATGTGGAGAGGAGTATGATTTGGAAAGAGAAACCTGGCGAGTTATACCTAACATGTCAGTTGGGTTGGATTCTAACAGTAGAGCACCACTGGTTGCTGTTGTTAGAAATGAGTTGTATACAGCCGATTGCTCTGAGATGGTTTTGAGGAAGTACGACAAGAAGAATAATGTGTGGGTTACTTTGGGCCCCATGCCTGTGTGGCCTGATTATGTGAACAAATGGAACGTGGCGTTTCTTGCATGCGGGGATAGACTGCTTGTGATTGGTGGGCCCTTGGATGATGAAGGCGGCTTAATTCAGATCAAGTCATGGGTGCCTGACAATGATGGCCCCCCTCAGTGGAATATACTAGCCGAGAGGCACTCAGAAACTTATTTATATGATTTGGACAGTAATTGTGCAGTAATGGGCTGCTGATCTCTTGACATTCTAAAAGATTTTTCTGAGAAATTTCTACTGATTTTGGGTGAGGGCAATTTCAAGCCCTTTCCTTTTCTGAAATTTCAAGAGTTCCTCAAGGTTGACATGGGAAATTTGGAAGAAAAATTTGGTTTGTGCTTCTCTGTTGTGTGTGTGTTTGGAGTTATCGCAATTGTATGTTTCAATTAAGTCTCATTGAATTTGTTTCTGGATAATTTGTTTTGCTTCATCCGTTTAGAGTAACAAATTGGTAACTTTCTAAAATCCCCTCATTCTTGAACCAATTCAGAATTGTATATCAAACTATTTCTTATTTCTCTTTTACCTTGTCAGTGGATTAATTTTCTCTCTCTCTTTCTCAGTAGACTGTACTAAATAAAGACATTGCATTTGCATGACCACTTGACCAGGATTGTTATTTTTAGATGTTTCTTGGCAGTGGCTGCCAAGAGTACAAGGAAAAGAAAATAAGGAAAACTGGGAAAACTTAACTGCAGAAACTCCTAAACAGTCTCCATTGCTATGTAATCCACTGTTAGACATCAACTAAATTTCTTGACTCTTGTTTGAAGGTCCTGTTATTCCTTTCTAACCACAAGCCCCACACAGTAGTTAAAAGCAACAAGAAAGACTCAAAGAGTTTGTGTGGGGGCTTGGCAACGCTTCTATTGCCATGGCCAGAGAACTGCAGTTGGCTGGCATCCTGAAACCACTGTTAAATGACAGATTCAACAACAGCTGTGTTGCAAACGTGCATTGGAAAAAGAGATGAGCAGTTGTTTCAAGAGTAGTAGCCTGGCACATCCTGAAAATACTTGACCAGGATAGTTACTAGCCCCTGGTTTATGGTTTTCTCATTGGAGGCATCAAAACCTTCTCTGGAAATTGTATGTTTAACTCTTATCTTGCTATCGTGTCTTCTAAGCGCCTTTTATGCTATTTTATGTATCCAACAACAACACTATATTTTCTTTGGAATTTCACAGTTCATCTGGCAATAGAAATTTATTCAAACCCCACCTTTTGAATTAACTGAAATAAGAACTCAATTAATAAATTAATTATTTAAGGAAGAATATATAGAATTAAGAATTTCATTTGATAATTTAATTAATGAAAATTTTGATATAATCTAATTTATCTGACAGTGCTCTTTGCCTAATTTGAGAAGTTGACATGCTTCTAAACTTGATTTAGTTAACTCTCAAAATCGTATTTAACCTTTTATGGCTACTTGGGCACTATAGGAAAGATTAAATTTCAAGGTCATTGTAATGCAAGATATATTTCAGTTGAACCCGAAACAATGCAATTTCATAATAATTTTTCTTAAAATAACCAGAGTTTAAATCGCGGCCGCTTTTAATAGAAAAAAAAAAAAAGCAACAAAAACCAACTTCGCATCTTTTTTGTTTTCGCCCCATGAGCTATATGCCATCGTTGAATTTTAGCCCAACTGTACTTTTAGCCCAAAAGATAAAATTTCTTGAATTCATTCAAGTAGTTCAAGCTGCAAATAAATGCATTAATCAAGACCAAAATGCACCATCATTTATTTCCGCGAAATAATTCTCAGGGCATATCTCTACTGGGCACCAAACGAATAATATATGGGCTTGATAAAGGTCAGTCTTATCCATATTCGCTTTTAATTTTTTTTGGTTAAATACGTATAATTTCAAATACAGATACAGATAACTAAATAAGATATTAGACAAATTAGGACACATAACAAGTTTTAAACAAATATGAATGCCGATACAACTTTGTTAGTTAAAAATTAACCACCCATTAGAACACATATTAGATCGGTAATTACTATTCACCATCCAACCGTTTGTCATCCACGCCATCCAACAGGCTCGCTCTTGTCGCGCCTTCGTTTGGGCCCAGCGTTAACAGGCCAGCGCACCTCTACTTAGTCACGTGATATCACGTGATTTCTTATTTCTCTCCGATCAAATCTTTTCCTCTCTCCCAATCCAACCTTCCAGAGGCGATTTTCTTCAACAATGGCGAAACCACATGGAAATCGTTCGAAAATGCTTTATTCAGTTGAAATTTCTCTTAAGTACTTGTAATATCTTCTTTATACTCTTCTCTATCGAGATCGCCACCAAATCTCTCGGTAATACTCCAAACCACAACTCAATCGACATATGATTCTCGATTGATCAGATCTCTCTCGATCTGGTGATCTAGCGATAGACAATTGGTGCTCAGCTCCTGTCATGGTCTTTCTGATTCAAAATTTATGCAATTATCCTTCTCAAATGGCCGGATCAGGTTAATGCTTGCTTTATTATCTATTTTTTTTTAATTATCGAGCATAGAAATGGTTAAATGTTGGATTGAAACAATGATTTTGTGTACATAGGTCCTGTTACTCTTTGTTTCAAAACCATTGTTATATATAGGTCCTATTAGTTTTAAGTGTTCAGTTTATATGTGTAAGGGAGCATATTAAGTTACTGGTAATGTCCATATATTGTGTACAATTCAATTGCAGGTGTGTTCATTAAATGATATGATATTTGCATTAAGTGTTCAGTTTATGAGTGTATGGGTGCAGATTATGTTTACTGTCCATATTTTGTGTACAATCTAACTGGTCAGGTAAATAATATAACTGTTCAATTAGTTGTTACATTGGAGTTCATAATGGAAACAACTGTTCAGTTAAATGTTTAACAACTATCTAAGTACAGTTGATCAGTTGGATTGAATCATTGTTATACATAGGTCCTGTTGCTCTTTGTTTCAAAATCATTGTTATATATAGGTCCTATTAGTTTTAAGTGTTCAGTTTATGTGTGTAAGGGAGCATATTAAGTTACTGGTAGTGTCCATATATTGTGCACAATTCAATTGCAGGTGTGTTCATTAAATGATATGATATTTGTAATAAGTGTTCAGTTTATGAGTGTATGGGTGCATATTATGTTTACTGTCCATATTTTGTGTACAATCTAACTGATTAGGTAAATAATATAACTGTTCAATTAGTTGTTATATTAGTGTTCATAATGGAAACAACTGTTCAGTTAAATGTTTAACAACTATCTAAGTACAGTTGATCTATTAGTTAAAGGAATGCTATAGTTACGGTAAGTGATATGTTAGTTAACATAACTGCTCAATTTGTGTCCATATTTTTCTACAGGTTTGTATGGCAATGGAGGCATTTTTACTCAACATAATGGTTTTCTTTTTTTTTTTGTATGTAATGAGAATTAGATTGATATTTGTATTAAGTGTTCAGTTTATGGATGTAAGGGTGTAGATTATGTTATTGCTACTAGTACTATCTAGATTTTGTGTACAATCTAACTGATTGGGTTATTAATACCATTGTTCAATTAGTTGTTATGTGTTTGATGTTTGTAATGCAATAAATTGAATAGTTTATTTGATGAACAAAATAAATCTGTCATTTTGTGTTATGTGTTTGATGTTCCGTTGAGATAATTACAACATGAAAAATATGATGACGTCTAATTGAACACTTGGACACGTCTAAATGCACAAAATAAATCTGTCATTTTTGACAATAATTAATTCAGAGCGTGAAAGTGCAAAAAATCGCGCGCCAAAAAATACGGACAAACCTCGTTGGCCCATCAACAGGCCCATTTTTTAGGCGCGTGAGCTTACTGGTTGGCGCTTGAGCCTGCTGGATGGCGCGGATGAAAAATCTCTGGATGACGGTTATCATCTCCGTATTAGATCATATATGTTACGCTTAAAGTCCATATTGAAGTCATTTGTGGGCCTTTAAAACATATATGAATTTTTTTAAAATAAAAAATATAGGATCCAAGAACCAGGTTTTGGTCAGGTGAACCTTATAGTGAAAATTTGTAGGTACGAAATTCGGTTGAGAATCTTTTATAATCATTTAATTTAAAAAAGATGAAAGACTTGACTATCAATTTATCTTAAAAATATTCAGATCCCAATAATAATCGATATTGGTATTTGTATTTGCTTTTGAATTGAAAACCTCATCTATATAGTATCCGCTAGAGCAGGTTAGGTTACTGGTTTGGAATCAATGAAGGCATAGGTTTCCAGAGAGCAGAACAAGAAAATTATGATAGAATAGGACATATATTAACTCCATAATATTCTTAACTACAAGTATGTATCTATATATATATTTTTTAAATATCATAAAAAATGCAAACATACAAGTATATATGTACAGTTCTTTTACTTGGTATAATTAGTTGCAGTCGACGACTCGGGTATTTGAAAATTCAGAGCAAATTCTGAATTTGCTTGGAAGGTAGTAAGGGCTCTCTTGAGAAATAAAGAATTGTTGTTTGTGCTGATTCCACAAATTAAAAAAAAAAAAAGATTATTTTCACCTGCATCACTGTATGGATAATTTGATAAGGCAACAGGAAATCACAATACCTATTTCCTTACCGTGGTCAATAGTCAAAACTTTGCTAATATTCTTACCAATAACATATCATATACTTGTGGTACAGAAAATTGCGACCCAGGGACCAGACAAGGTCTCTGAAGCACTGCAAGAGTGCCATTCGGATCACCTCTGTGCTCTTCATCTTGCACAAAAAACATGTAACCGAAGTTACTGTTTTGGCATCACCTGTCTCTTCTATTGCTTACACCCTCTGTTTAGTAATTACCTCCCTTGGCTTATTATTGCTGCATCTGATAAACGTTTGTAATTTGGTGTAGTTAAAGAGGATGGCCTCGCTTCTATCATGTTCATATGAGATTTGACTTGAGAGCCCCACAGACCTACGACCTGTCACTAGAATCCATAAATTAACTTTTATAGTTATTTTGCTTCAAAAATATTGTATAGTTTTTTATAATACTGGTGATATATTTTTCAACCCCAGTTTTGGCGGTTAATGAAGCAATATTAGTGTTTTCTGTAATTTTATATTTTTTAAACTTACATGAGTTTTACAGAGAGTTGGATCTCCAAATATAAATGCATTTCCTATTCTAAAAAAAAATTAATTAATTATTTTAAATTAGAAAACTCTCCTCTTTCTCTAGCTATAATTTTCTAAGGCAAAAATAATTCAAGTGAGAAACATTGACGCATGGATTAGTCTTGTCAGTTTTTGCTTTCTCCGACAGCATATCAAGAGAAATCGATCAATGAAAATAATTATTAATTAAAATATTTTCATATTAAGCAACAGCTAGCATATTTTCATATGTACTACTAAAATATCATTATTTAATTACGAACTATAATATTATCATATATACACCCATTGAAGCTAGGCACCCTATGAAAGCATATGTTTGACCAAGCCAACATGCCACGACTAAATATGTGTGATTTGACAACATAAACGAGCCGATTTGTTAGATATGAACGAGGAGACACATCCATGAGGGGCCATTAGTTGTAACTTGTTCGCGTTAAAAGAGTGGTGCAGAACCTTGTCTAGAAACAGAGATGAGAGTCTTTTTTTTTTTTTTAAAAAAAAAAGAAAGAAACACAGAGGAGTTTAATTAAGTATAAAGAAAATGTATTTTTTATAAAATTTTGTTTCAATTAAACATAATAAAATTTTATTAATGTATTTTTTTATAAGAAAATGAATGCTAAATATAAAAAAATGTAATTAGAGATGTGATTAACTGATTATTGTTGTTCCCCTGTTGATCCACGCTTGCTAAAATTATAATTTTTTTATAATTTTTAAATAAATTTTCACTGTAATAAACTCTTTAATTGCATTTACTTAGAGAACCAATAAAAAATAAACTCCAAGTGCGCATATCTAATATGCTTGTATCAAATTTACAAGTCCTAAAATTAAGCGTTGTGATGTGGCACCTCTGTTCCCACTCGTCTGCTGATGGAATGCTTCGCCTCTGTTCCCACTCATCTAAATTCACTTGTAACTAGAGCTAATCCCGTGCGTTGCGCGATTCATTCCTATATGAATATGTTATTAAATGGTTTCTTGATGATATAAGCGGCCGTGAGGTCAAGATCGATAACTATAAAGCGAACATCGTATATATAATTTTTTTATGAAATTCAGAACGCTATATAAAAAATGCCATAAAAATTTAGAATACTATTGAAATATTATACGAAAGCTACCACAAAAAATTCAGCTGACTGGTCACAGAAGATCGCACGAGTTACTGTGCTTACCACAGTAACTCAGATCTCACGCTGCAGCAAATTTATATATGTATAATTTTAGAAGATGCAAGGGGCAACAGAGTAAACAAGGACTGCTATTGTCAAACACATAGCAATATTGCGTCAAAATTTTCTTTTCCGTGCATTCTCCTCCGAATTGGAGGAGAGAATATTCCATATAAAGGGAAAGTTCGGAGGGAACTGCTTCCCTCCCTAAAATTCTCGCCCCCCGATTTTCTTTCATCCAAACAAGGATAATTTTAAATTTTCCCTTCATTTTCCTTCCTTTCCCACCTGCTACCTTCCATCCAAGCACAGTGTTAAGATTTTTAGGAAGTTTGTTTAGAAACCAATATCAACATATTTTGTTCACTAAACACTATGACATAATTTCACTTGGATGATTCAACGTGCATCAATAGTTTATACTTCATTTATGTAATATCTTAAAAACAATATTTTCACATAAAGAATAACAAATTGTAATAAACTTCTATAATTGTATGGGTCATTCAATAAAAATCGTTAAAACGCAATTTAAAAAAGATTATATTTTTTATGAAAAGTTAAAAGTAAATTTGTTCAAATTTTAAGCTTCCAACTGTCAATTCGAATATTAGATGTGACTTTAATAATGAAAATTTATAAGAAGCTAAAATATATATATATTTGTAATTTTTTATTATTTTTGTCAGATATTTAAAAATCATTGTCATTTGAGTATCAATAATTATGTTTTTAGACATTCGTTGAATGAACGTGGGTGGTCCACCAGGTAATCCTGTGCCCACGAAAGAAAGAGAGAACTCTACCAGGAAAGGAGAGTCTTAGGGTGTGTTTGGAAGAGGGATGAACAAGGAATGAATAAGCAATTCCGAATTGGGCTTATTCATTTCTTGTTCATTCCTTGTTCCACCAATATGGTAGAATTAGAATAAGGGGGTGAATAAGCAATTCTATTCTTGTTCCATTTCTTGTTCCATGTTTGGTTTCACACTTTTGAATAAGCAATTCTTGTTCTTATTCCAATAGTTGTTTGGTTTTACATACCCATGTGCTTATTCCGAATTAGCCTTATTCACTTCAAGAAGGGGGTCTTTTCTACTATTCTGTTTAGGCTTATACCATGTTTCACGAACGATGGATTATGCCGGTTCCGACATAATTAATGGAGCTAAAATTTGTAAAAAAAAAGAAAAGAAATATAAATTAAATTTTTCTAAAATTTTGATACAAAAATGTTATATATATCAAACGATTCAAATCTGTCATTTGAACTTTAAAACACGAAAAACAATCACATAAGGTGTTCGTCCTACGCGTTGGCAGTAGAACTTTATCATTTTTCTAAAATATTACAACTCAACAAATATAAATTAAAATTAAACATCTAGATAATACCTGACCAATTCGATTTATATAAATATATAATAATACCTGAATAATAATTTGATATGGTTACCCCGTACCCCGCCTACCCATGTGTATTGCACCCCTAGAATGACACATGATACCATAAATGGAGATGGACCTAGCAGTGATACCCATACCATGCCTTATCACGTGACTGAGGTCTCCTACCAGGCTAGGCTGCCTGAACGGACACGTGGCAGCGCCTTGTGGGCCCGTTTGGAGAGACAAGAGAACGCTTATTGGCTCACCAGTCACCATGTCTTTTGGGAAATTTAAAAGTTTTAAACTCGTGCCGTTAAGTCTAGGGTTGTATGACGGTGCCTAAACTTTCAGCCTCTTCAATTTATTTCCCTACGGATCTGGAAACAACAATCACTTGTACGTAGCTATTTCAATTATTTGTCAGTTGAAAATGAAGAGTGGGGAAGGATCCACGTTCTAGTTCTCTACGCAATTCATGAATTTTTTTTCCGAATATTATTTGCAAATCTACTGAAATCAATGAATAATATTCACTTTATTCCTGAATTATTTTTAAAACATACAAGTTTTTTTTTAAAAAAAAAGTATTCAATATCTCAATATGTTATTTTACATTTTTTTTATTAAAATAAGATAGGTAAGCCCTCCATCTTATTTTTAAATTTCAGGTATCTATAAAATGACTCCAGCCGAATTTTGAACAAACTATATATTCTAAAATTATATATTTTTTTCGGATTACAAATTTTAAAAACTGCAATGAATTTGAATTTTGAACTTCTTGCTATGCCAATACTCTTATCTGGTTTAAATATCATGATCCTCTTATATTTCGTTTTCCTTTTATTTTTCAAATTTCTAATTTTTCTTGAGGCTCACCTAGCTTGTTTTTGTTTATGACAATGCATGCATGATTGTCCTTACAACATGATAATCACCTTGGGCCCATATAGAATCTCGTGTCTAAAATATATTTCAATTTTCCCGTATATTGATGTCTAGATATACGGTAATACCCTTTTTTTTTTTTTTTTCTGAGAACGCATTTCTTATTTTAATTATGTTCTTTATTAGTGTCTGACTTCTTAAATCACTATCCTTATTAATAAAATAGGTTCGTTCTAGCAATTTGCAGTTTCATTCCGGATCACTCAGGCCACTTGTTTAGATATGAACGGTTTGGTAGCCTAGTATGACAATGTTAAAAACGCAAATATTATATTTTTCTTCTTGATGTTTTGGGAAATATATACAAAATTATCATGTAACCCAAATTTTACATAAAATAATGCGCCACTTGAAAAATTAGAATATCATTCCAAAACATTTCAAGCCCCTGCTCCGCAACGATTTGGGGTTCATCTCTTTATTAAAAAAAAAAAAGGTTCAAGTAATATATAGGCTATTAATTTGCTCTGTTCATTTCAATTAAGATATCTAGATATTTTTTCTTATAGCTGCTTTTCTAAAACTATATAAATTTAATAGCTACTCAATCCAGAGTGATTCTGACCTCTAATCTGAAATGGCAAATTCAAATCTACTGGAAACATCCCAATAATTTCAAACCTAAACCGGATTTTTGTTTGGTAGTCATGCATGATGTTTGAGATTGATTGACTAGTACACGATTCCTATTCTCAGCTGTACTTCACGTAAGCTACGCAACCCTTAGATCTCTGATTCCCTCTGGATTCTACAGTCATGTTTCACGTGGCCTTTTTGACTTCTGTAACTTTACTTTCACTTGATTAATGTGCTATTTAGTTATTTCACTGCTACTTTCATATATGTAGAAATATTGTAGATTGCATGGATGGAAACAAGATGAATCTGCCAAGTGCCAACCAAAATTATAGGACTGTTCTGTTTCCCTTATTACTCTTGCAGTTGTAAGCAAGCTTAACACAAACTGCAATAATGAACAAAATAGTTAAAATTAAGAAAATAAATTACAAATATATTTTACAACATTTGATTATTTTGTCTATTAAATTTTCATAATATAAAAATCAATTTGATTTTATTATTTAAGGCTTTAAAAAATAGCAAGCTAATTTATCGGCATTTGAGATTCGTGACTAAAATAAATTTTCATTTAATTTAATAAACTAGATATCAAATAAGAAAGCATTTCTACAATTTAATTTTCTTTATATTATTTTTATCGTTATAAAAATTTTCATACAAAAATAATAATTTCCTCTCTTATTCCGGATGTACTGTTAAGAGAACATACAAAATAACATAAGCAACCAAGCATGGCCAAAATGTACTTCTCAGCATGCAAAATCATAGAAAAAATGTACAGTGCGAAAAAGTGAGACGATGAAAGGAAGCTGCAGCTGCAGAAAGTACGTACAGAGACATAGGTGTGCAAAAGGAGCGGAGATTTGGTTTAAAGACCTTTTTACATTCCCAAATACAAGGGGAGAGTGCGATAATATATAAGGCAATATGTTAAAAAATAAATGGTTCATAAACCGTTGGAAATGGCATGTCGGGGCACGTCGCAAGTTGTGAATGGCAGAGATAAAGTCAGATAATAAATGGGCTGCTACACAGTGGGCCGACAAGGCCCCACTTTTCTGGCAGATGGGTTTGCATGTAGGCCTAGTCTTCTCTAATATAAATATCACCTCCTGAGCTTCACTTTTTCAAACATCAGTTTTCAGAGTCTTCTCCTCTGATCTTCTCCTATTAATTAATCACTTAGTTCCATTTTTATTGGTTGGTTCATACAACATGACAACCTCAAGATCAAGAATCACTGAGGCAGAGATCAATGAGCTCATCTCCAAGCTGCATGCTCTTCTTCCCGAGGCACGCCGTCGAGGCACTCATCGTGTAAGCAACTATCAATAAGCTCTCTTATTACTACAAATAATATATATAATAAAAAGGCTAAACTAAATACCAAGCAATAAGGTTTTAGAAAATTGGCCTTGTTACTCTTTTCTTCACATTAATGTGAATATTTTATCATAATAATTAGCTGTAATAAAGCAATGATCAATAATGTTTTTGCAATATACATTGGTAGATTGTAAATATATCTATAGCCAATATATATGTTCTACAGAAAATCTTAACATAGGATATTCATCTTAATTAATTGGCTTCTGACTAAATTTGTTCATGATATTTGCAAATGCAGGCTTCTTCAGCAAAGCTTCTCAAAGAGACATGTAGCTACATAAAGAGCCTCCACAGAGAGGTGGACGACCTCAGTGATCGGCTCTCTTACTTAATTAGTAGCATGGATGTGACCACCAGCCAGGCTGAGATAATCAGAAGTCTACTACGCTGAATATTAGATAACTATTTTGATATTTGGCATTGGCATTGTGTAGGTTTAGGTCTCTAGATCAGGTTCTAAGTCCGCTTCCAAGCGTGATTTGTTGTTAGCATTGCTATTGATATTTCTATATAATTCTTTTGCAATTGTGGGGACACCTGTATCAAGTGGCATCGCCAACTGACCAGCAATTTGCAAACTATGATTATCGCACTATATTTAATCTTGTAATAATTTCTTTCATGGTGTCTGGATGTTTATATGCCATTGAATTTGACATGCAAATGATTTTAATTTATGGATACACTGTTGATCCCCAGAAGTCATGGCATTCACTATTATCATCTACTATTGTATCAACAGGAAATTAATAAATTAGCTACATAATTTACATTTATCCAACATAAAATTAATGATCTTCGTGTGTGATACATTGAATATGCACTTCCACTTACAGTATTTCCCGGACCTACAAATGCATGTCAACACGCTAGCTGCTGTACCACCTTCAAGCATGACAAGGAGGGAAGGAAGACAAACACAGCCTGTTCCACCAAATTTAAGCATACATATGCTGTTATATATATGGAATAGAAGCTGCAAGTTGCAACCAGTTTTGTTACCTTTTTCGCAGCTTGTCACCAGCTATGCAATTAACATTTTTGTGGAATAGTTTCAGAATAGTTCTCTAGGATTAGAATATATATATTATTCTGCGCCCCATTTTTTATATTTTTATAATTATTTAGAAAATGTAAGTACACAAAATCCAGCTCCAGCAGGAGGTACAGTTATCTGCAATTCTGCACTACGTCCGATTCAGAATTTCAACATTAAAATGTGTGTGTGTATATATATATATATATATAGAGAGAGAGAGAGAGAGAGAGAACATATGGTGAATACTAATGTACGTGCATACTAATTCAAATTTTTTGATCTGCTTTAAAATGATCGATTCAAACTGTCCAATATGATTTTGTTATTATAATATCCTTCCTGACCAAATTTTATATTTTTTTGAATTTTTTTTTACTATTATTTTGGAATTTTTGAAAATCACTAATCTCACTTTTTTCTGAACCGTTAAAAAATGACAGTATTTAAAAATCCAAAAAAAATATTTAAAAATTTTGAAAAAATATAAAATTTAGTCGGCAAGGAGGTTTCAACAGGGAGATCATATTAGATGGTTTTATCGATCATTTTGAAGTAGATCGAAGAGTTCGGATCAGTATGCACCGAAACTCCGATACATTAGTATGCACCATATGTTTCTCTCTCTCTCTATATATATATTTTCTTAAAACATCATTAAAATGCATATTTAATTGGTTACATAAAAGAAAATAAAATTTGAGAAATGCCTTATTGGGTTACATCACTGCCTTAAGGCACACTGAGCCGGCAGCACTGGATGCCTTATTGAGTTATTGAGTTATTGGGTTACACTGAGCCGGCATCACTTGTTTGTTTCCTGCACTTTTGCTAACGAGATCCTCACCAGGGTTTCAACTCACTTTGGCTTTACATCTTGTACTGCTGCGGTTATCGATGTCGAGTCGATCTGGCTCTCTACTGCCGAGAACCTAACGGGACAGCAAAGAGCCTTATGGACGTCGCTATGTGCGGTTACTTGCTGGTTGATCTGGAAAAACCGCTGTTCTTTAATTTTTAGTGGTCGTCAATCTTCCGTTGCACGTATAGTCTTTGACATTGTGTCAACCACAATGCACTGGCAATCTCTCGCTGCTTAGGACCTTTGTAAATTTTGTATTATTTTAAGATTTTCTTTTTTTTCTTTCTGTTTTCTTCCAGCTTTTTTCGCCCTACCATAGCTGAGTAGGGGTCTGAAGATTCAGCTCTCCTTTTCTGTAATTATGCTACTGCTTTTTTATTAATCAAAATTCTGCCACTGGTAGTTACCAGAAGGCCATCAAAAAAAATATGTACCTCATTCAGAGGGTTCCATGTTGTACCATCATAGGGATTGTTTGATATATATGGCATATCCGTGTATCGTATACAAATAGCATTCTTACTGACTGGTACGACTGACACAAGTGATCATCCGCGAGGCTATGTATTTATAATATAGCCACCCATGATGAAGTTACATGGCATAAGCCATTCAAGATAGTCAATTCATGAGCAACAGATAGCCATCTGTAATTGAAGTAACAAATTTTTTTTTAAAGTTCAAGGACCAATTTAACTATTTTTTTCACTTAAAAACATAAATAAATAATAAGTTTGTTTCCGTTGGGCCGTTTTCAGAAATGTCCTTTGCTCATTGGGCCGTTTTCATTCTATCCGGATGCCCGCCAACCTTTTGACCTTTTACTTTTTTAGTTTTTACGGAATGAAGATGACCATTATTGCTTAAAAATTGTATTATTAGGCCACGGAGGGGGACAGCGTTAGCAACGATAGTAATAGACTAATGGAGAGGCTTGATTAATTGGGTCATGATTTAAGAATTGGATATAACTAAAAAGTTTTTACGAGCTTTCTTAAATTATATCTAATATAGTAATATATATAATTAGCAATTATATTAAAATTTCAATACCTTATTTTCACTATTCATTAAATAAAAAATAATACAAATACAATTTCAGATTGTTGTTGTAGCAGATGAAAGATAACTCGTATATACTACAAAACAGAATTCAACTTAATTAAGTGAAAATTGTTCAATACATAGATCTTTGAAATTTCCTTGGAGCTCTTACCACTTTCTCCCCCCTGCTTCGACTCAGCCTAGCTAGTGTGATAAGTGATAACTACTAACTCTAAAACAGTTTGCAATTTAGGAGCTTTATAAAATATCGGCATGCAAATGTTAGAGATTCTCCACATGCATGCATTTGTTTGTAAATTCAAAGCTCAAACCATTGTCTAGAACAAAAGGATAATGGTTGTAAAACTCGGCGAGTCAACTCGGAATCGGCCCGAGTTGACTCGGACTCGGCGCTTACCGAACCGATTTTTGCCGAGTTGGCGCGGATTTGGTTTGAAAAACTTAAATCACCATTAATGCCGGTTTTGTTTCATGGAGAGAGGTGAAAAGAGTATGGAGAACACCGGAAAAGGTGGATAGGGTGGAGAAATCATGTGTGGAGGTCGGATTGAGGAGGCTTGGATCATTTCTGCGCTCTATGTCTCCATCGCAAAAGTGAGGTTGGGACTTGGGAGACGAGACGAGTGGGGTACGGGAATGAAATGAGAAATAAAGAAAGAAGGGGATGGGTAATACTGGAGATTTCCATTTAAGAATTTTTTTTCATTTTTCAATAATTGAAATCAGACGGTCCAGGTTATTAAAGAAATGAAATATTTTATAAACTAAAGTAAAAAATCGTTCTAGAAACATAAGAAAATTAAAATTTTGTTCTCTATAATTCTAAATGATATTTTAATGTGCTTAAACGAAAGTATCTTTATTCAAAAAAAAAAATTTTCTATTTTTTTTCTATTTTTTTTTCTGATTTTTAAGACATTAAAAATAATTATTTATGAAAGTTCGAGTTTCCGATTCGAGTCACCCGATTTTTTTCGAGTCGTCCGAATTGACTCCTTAGTCTAACATTCCGAGTCCGAGTCCGAGTTTCATAACCATGCCGATAAACAAGTACTAAATAATTCTACTATCCTATCGCCTAAACTCAAACCTCCTTTTCAGTTCGTTCCATTCATTTCTTAACTTGATCCTTTCTTTGCCAATACCATCTTACGGTCTATTTTGCGCTTTCTCCGTTTCCCTGTTCATAACATAGCATCAAATATAAATTCGAGCCATCAGTGCTTTAGGATAATTTTTTGATGGATCAATTATTATAATAGATATAATTACAATACATTTTCGAGAATAGGAGATTTGTTTATTTAAAAAGAATTTTAATTAACGTTTAGAAAGCCAACAAGTATCAAGATGATTTTCTATAAACGTTCACGGCATAGAATTAAACTCCAAATTGTGATGGCTAATAAAAAAATTAATATATTCGAAATAAATTTGCTGTTTTGTTTTCAGGATTTCTAAAACCGAGAGACAGAGAGTGCCTTTCGGTTTAGCGAGGGGTAAGAACAAGAATGAAGTGCTTTCGTCAGAAATGAAAGAGAGTGAGTTGTTTCATAGAGAGATTTAGAAAGCATTAATGTAGAGAAATATTGGAAGAAAGACACGCAAGAGGACGACACGTAAAGGGAGAATGCGCATCTGGTGAATTGCTTGCGCCACTTGTCCAGTGGCTGTTGCCACGTTTCCTTTATAATTTTTAAATTTTTAAATTTTATTCTTTGTGAACTACTGAATTGTGTGCAATACTAATTGGGTGACTAGAATTATATTTTAGGTGGTGCAAAATTAATATGCATATAGTAAAATTTAATTTTGGTTAGGTTGTTTAGGGTACTGAATCTTTTACGAGGAATTAAATTATTGCTTATAGATATTTTCAATGTATCATTATCGTGATGCGATAAATCTTATTGGTACTTATTTATTTTGAACCTATTCATTTTTTTTAAAAAAATATTAATACTAATAATCTTACTCTTTTATTACATTCTTAATTATATAGCAATGAAGTTTCCAAAGCCTAGGTGGTGCAAAATTAATATGCATATAGTAAAATTTAAGTTTGGTTAGATTGTTTAGGGTACCGAATCTTTTACGAGGAAAAATTATTTCTTATAGATATTTTCAATGTATCATTATCGTGATGCGATAAATCTCATTGGTACTTATTTATGTTGAACCTATTCATTCTTTTAAATAAAAAATTATTACTATTCTTACTCTTTTATTACATTCTTAATTATATTGCAATGAAGTTTCCGTACCAAGTGTTCGAGCTTATAAACAATCCAAGAAAATTACATAGAAGCATAAAGTGTAAGAATGAATAGTCTATTAGCTAAAAAAATTGTTAAAACAAATTTAGATAGACTGGTCTATTCTCAAATAAGAATGTTGTTTTGATGGTATGTTAGGATAAGAATAGAGGGGAAAAAATTAATAGTATTAGATTTTTTGAAAATATTTTCTATTTTATTGAATAAAACGAATTAATAATAATTGAAATAAGATAAGTAATATTATTTATTATTATATTATGAATAAAATTGTCATAATAATGATAATAAATAATATAATAATAGTTATAAGTAATTTGATAAATAATATAATAATAATTATACTTATATTATATTATACTATGAATAAATAAATATTTATCATATGATTCCATATAAATATTTATAACAATACTTATCATTACATTATATTAATCATTATTAATAGCATATTAATAATCTAATAATTCATTATAATAATAATCATAATTGTAGTTTATAATTATTCTATGTTATTTTAATTTCTAATAAATAAAATAATAATTAATAAAACATTGATGTAATACATTACATTCAATTTGTACTTTGTATTACAATAAATATATTGCCCTAGCCCCCTTTGTTGTCTAAACTCGACCTCCTGTTCACTCTCGCTCTGTTCATCTTTAATTTGACTCGATCCTTCCGCCGCCATGCCGATACGACGATACTCCATCTCGCGATCTATGCCAGCGTCTGAGTGACGCCTGGTCACTCGTGCATTCCCCCGTTGGTTGGTGTGAATGAGCAGCATTTTGGCCTGAAATTTTTAAGATTGATTTTAATATAAAAATATCATTATAATTAACAATTTAACATAATGATAAACATTGATATTTATTATTAAGGATACTTGATAACCCCCCCTCTATTTCCAATTAATGTAATTTACGATGACATATTAATTTACCTTCCATGTGAGGTCTTGCGCCATACAGTACTGAATCATCTCTTAATGCAAAGGTGCGCCCACGAGTTTCATGGCATGCTTGAGAGTTTTCACAACTCTCAATACATCAGCAGGATCTATCTCTTCATGCTGGTGGAAAAAACACAAAGCATTAGTATTAGGATGATTTCATACTATGGTTTTGATCCAATTTGGCCCTAAATTATACTTGAATTTATGTGTTTCTAACTTCATTTCTTCATATTATTGTTAGATATAGATACTTTTATACCTTTTTGGTTTTTGTTAGGATAAACTTTGGATTTGGATGATTTTGCACGAATTTGAAGCATTCAAGTGACCAGAGAAGTACTTGAGCAGACACAGGAGGAGACAGCTGAAGAACACAACTGCAGACGATTCAAGCAGGCAGCTTGTCCAGTGAGCGACTGAGCGGACCGCTAGAAGATATTTCGACAGTTTTTCAGAAGAGAAGTTATTCTTAGCACAACTTCCTCACAGTGCTTTACTCGACAAAAACCGCCTCTGTACATGATCTTACAGTCTGGAGGTTACAAGGCAACGCTATATAAGTGCCTGGAGTCGAATAAAGAAGGAGTTCTGGAAGAGAGAAAGTAAAACCACCATTAAGAGATCCAAGACGATGATTTCTGAGACTTCAGGCAACCCGCTTGACCTCCAGGTTGGCCGCTTGATGCTCAGGACAGAGAAGAAACTGAAGGGATTTGAATTGATTTGTTGTAATCTTTTCTTATATCTTTCATTTATCCATATTTGATGTTTGATACCTGTGGTTTATCGATGATTTATGTAGGCTAATACAATTTAGGGGCATAGTTGTGAACCTATAATTTAGTTTAATTTGCATATTTAATTAGTTTTCAATTGATCGTTTGTGTTTTGATCTTTGTGATTTACTCCTATTGCTATTTTGATTTGTTTTCAAGTAGATTTGGTATTTTTCTGTTGAGTTTAGGCCAAACTCGAGTCTAAGAGTTTAAACCCAACCAAGCTTAGAACAATTCAATGACATCAAACCATTAGATGGCAATTAATCGAAAGATGAAAGCCTAGACTATGAATCGAAAACGATGAAGTCTAATCTCAATAAACGAGAGTTGAGAGATATCCCAGACCCAAGGATCAGATATATCATCCCTTAGTAAAGAAACGAAAGTTGACACTTAGGGTAGATAGGAAATTAATTATAACGGTTAATTAGTTTTAACCTATACAAAAGTAAGGATTAAGTACAGTTAGTCGCTAAATTAATTTACATGGAAGCCAAATAGAACTGATTAGACTTGTATTATTATTGGTAGGATTAGGAATGACGCTTGGATTATTCGATTGTTGTCTGTGCAAACTTAGAAACAAGCAGAACCACTAAAGTCCTGTCGACCAGAGAGCGCAAGCGGACCGTTACGAAAGTAGTCGGGTCGCTTGTGTCTGAAACTGAGTCAGAAGTTACCAACTTTGACCCCTAGTTTACATTTCATTCGGTTTTTATATTAAATTTTCTAAATCAATAGTTTAGTATTTTTAGTTTTTTAGTTTAGAATAATTTACAACTGTTGGAACCCTGCTTTCGAAACCAACTTCCCTCGTTTCATTTAATTGAAAATTTGTGTACTTGAACAATTCGTCCCTTAGTTCGATAACCCGACTATACTTAATTAAGTTATATTTGTGGCTGAAATAAAGTAGAAATCGGTATTTTCGGTAAAGCTTCTCAAACAACGATAGAGTAAGGCCTCATCAACTAGAGTTAATTAACAACCCAAAAAAGAAGATTCTTGATAACTAAAACAGCGATGTGGATTTGTGTACGTGATACATTGGCACTGAACCGGCTGATGTAGAATCCTGTTTTTAACCATTATTGGCCGTCCACTAGACCCCCAGGAGACTTCTGAAATCTACAGGAAATATTAATTGTTCAAAATTAATGTCTCTGTAGCTAAAAGAAAAACTATTCTGCTAGTTAAAAATAAATTTTATGAATGATAGCGTGCAAATAAATCTTATTCAGAACAATATTTGAGCATTTCGTGCGATTGTACAATCATTCTAAGTCAATTGATCACGAAAATTTATATTTAAGCTCTTTATTTTGTCTATAATATAATTCAGATCTTACTTATTATAAAATATTAGATTAGACATAAAAAAATAGACATATAACGTGCAAATAAATCTTATTCTCAGCAATATTTGAGCATTTCAAGCGATTATGCACTCATACTAAGTCATTTGATTACAATAATCTATATTTGAACTCTTTATTGGTTTAAAATATAATTCAGATCCTACTTATTAAAAAATATTTGATTATACATAGAAAAAATACATATATTATGCTAGTAACACTTATTCAAGGCAACATTTGAGCATTTCAATCAATTGTGCACTCATTCCAAATCATTTGATCACAATAATCTATATAATTAGGTATTTATATGGCCTATAATATAATTCAAATCTTACTTATTTACAAATATTTGATCATATATAGAACATATTCATTTAAAGTGCAAAAAATTCATATTTTGTGCATTATTAGAGTATTTCAAACGATTCTGCACTTATTCTAAATCATTTAATCAAAATAATCAATATTTCACCTATTTATATAGTTTATAATATGATTAAGATATTTTTTATTCAAAAAAATTGTATTATACATATAAAATACACATATAAGGTGCAAATAATACATATTCAAGTCATTATTTGAGCATTTCGAACGATTCTGCACTTATTCTAATACAGTTAATCACAACGATCTATATATAAGCTCTTTATATGGTCAAGAATATAATTCAGATCTTACTTATTATTAAATATTGGATTATACATAGAAAATAAAGATATAATGTGCAAAATAATGCTGATTCTGAGCATTATTTAAGCATTTCAATCGATTCTGAACTCTACTTAGTCATCTAATCACAATAATCCACATTTATTTATGAGGTCTTTATACAATTCTGCACTCATTCTAATTCTGAGCATTATTTGAGTATTTCTAACAATTCTGCACTCATTCTAAGTAACTTGATCACAATAAATAATAATTAACCACTTTATATGGTCTAAACTATTATTAAAATGTTTCTTATTAAATATCTATTGTATTCTAAATAGAAAATATTAATATAATGTGCAAATAATACATATTCGGTGCATTATTTGAGCATTTCAAACTATTCTGCACCCATTCTAAGACATTTGTTCACAATAATATCTATTTAAGCTTTTTATATAGTCTAGAATACAATTTAGTTCTTACTTATTATTGAATATTGGATTATACATACAAAATAATGATATAATGTTTAGGACAGAGCTTACTCTGAGTAGTATTTGAGCATTTCAAGCCATTCTGCACTAATAATAACTCATTTTATCTCAATGATCTATATTTAAGCACTCTATGCTGTCTAAAATATAATTCAGATCATACTAATTAAAGAATATAGGTTTATACATAGAATATACCCATTAAATGTGAAAATAAAGCTTATAATAAGCATATTTTTTTGTGAATTTCAAGCTATTTTGCAGTCATTCTATGTCATTTGATAACAAATTTTTTTTCTGGAGGTCTTTGTAGCGTCTAAAATACTTTTCGGATCATACTTATTTACAAATATTTGATTATATACAGATAATATGTATATGAAATGTGAATAATACTAATTCAGAGCATTAGTTGAGTATTTCTTACAATTCTGCACTCATTCTAGGTAACTTGATCACAATAAACTAGAATTAACCACTGTATATGATCTAAACAATAATTAAAATGTTTATTATTCAAGAAATATTGTATTCTAAATAGAAAATATTCATATAATGTGCAAATAATACTTATTCAGTGCATTATTTGAGCATTTCAAACGATTCTGCACCCATTCTAAGACATTTATTCATAATAATCACTATTTATGCTTTTTATGCGGTCTAGAATATAATTCAGTTCTTACTTATTATTAAATATTAGATTATACATACAAAATAACGATATAATGTTTAGGACATAGCTGACTCTGAGCACTATTTGAGCATTTAAAGCCAATCTGCACTAATACTAACTCATTTGATCTCAATAATATATATTTAAGCACTCTATGCTGTCTAAAATATAATTCAGATTTTAATTACAAAATATAGGTTTATACATAGAAAATACCCATTAAATGTGTAAATAATGCTTATACTTAGCATATTGTGTGAATTTAAAGCGATTCTGAACTCATTCTAAGTCATTTGACAACAAATATTTTTTCGGGAGGTCTTTATAGCGTCTAAATTATTATTCGGATTATACTTATTTACAAAGATTTGATTATATTCAGAGAATATAATTATAATGAGCGAATAGTACTAATTCTGAGAATTATTTGAGTATTTCTAACAATTATGCACTCATCCTAAGTAACTTGATCACAATATACTATAATTAACCACTTTATATGATCTAAACAATAATTAAAATGTTTATTACTAAAAAAATATTGTATTCTAAATATAAAATATTCATATAATGTGCAAATAATACTAATTCAGTGCACTATTTAAGCATTTCAAACGATTCTGGACCCATTCCAAGACATTTGTTCATAATTATCTCTATTTAAGCTTTTTATAAGCTCTATAATATAATTCAGTTCTTACTAATTATTAAATATTGGATTATACATACAAAATAACGATATAATGTTTAGGACAGAGCTGACTCTGAGCACTATTTGAGCATTTTAAGCGATTCTGCACTATTACTTACTCATTTGAACTCAATAATCTATATTTAAGCACTCTAGGCTGTCTAAAATATAATTCCGATCATACTAATTACAAAATGTAGGTTTATTAAAAGAAAATACACATTAAATGTGTAAATAATGTTTATATTTAGCATATTTTGTGAATTTCAAGCGTTTCTGCACTCATTCTATGTCATTTGATAACAAATTTTTTTTTCTGGAGGTGTTTATAGCGTCTAAAATATTTTTTGGATCATACTTATTTACAAATATTTGATTATATTCAGAGAATATAATTATAATGTGCGAATAATACTAATTCTGAGCATTATTTGAGTATTTCTAACAATATTGCACTCATTCTAAGTAATTTGATCACAAGAAATTATAATTAACCACTATATATGATCTAAGCAAAAATTAAAATGTTTATTATTCAAGAAATATTGTATTCTAAACAGAAAATATTCATATAATGTGCAAATAATACTTATTCAGTGCATTATTTGAGGATTTAAAACGATTCTGCACCCATTCTAAGACATTTCTTCACAATAATCTCAATTTAATATTTTTATATGGTCTAGAATATAAATCAGTTCTTACTTATTATTAAATATTGGATTATACATACAAAATAATGATATAATGTTTAGGACAGAGCTGACTCGGAGCACTATTTGAGCATTTCAAGCCATGCTGGACTAATACTTACTCATTTGTTTTCAATAATATGTATTTAAGAACTCTATGTTGTCTAAAATATAATTTAGATCATACTAATTACAAAATATTGGTTTATACATTGAAAATGCCCAATAAATGTGTAAATAATACTTATATTTAGCATATTTTGTGAGTTTCAAGCTATACTACACTCATTCTATGTCATTTGATAACAAACTATTTTTCGGGAGGTCTTTATAGCGTCTAAAATATTATTCTCGTCATACTTATTTACAATAATTGATTATATACAGAGAATATAATTATAAAGTGCGAATAGTACTAATTCTGAGCATTATTTGAGTATTTCAAAATATTCTGCACTAATTCTAACTAAATTGATAACAATAAACTATAATTAACAAATTTATATGATCTAAACAATAATTCAAATATTTATTACTCAAGAAATCTTGAATTGTAAATAGAAAATATTCATATAATGTGCAAATAATACTTATTCATTGCATTATTTGAGCATTTCAAACGATTCTGTAGCCATTCTAATTCATTTGTTGGCAATAATCTCTATTTAAGCTTTTTATACGGTCTAGAATATAATTCAGTTCTCACTATTTATTAAATATTGGATTATACACAAAATAACGATATAATTTTTAAGACAGAGCTGACTCTGAGCACTATTTGAGCATTTCAAGCCATTCTGCACTAATACTAACTCATTTGATCACAATAATCTATATTTAAGCACTCTATGCTGTCTAAAAAATAATTCAGATTATACTAATTACAAAATATAGGTTTATACATAGAAAATACCCATTAAATGTGTATATAACTCTTAAACTTAGCATATTTTGTGAATTACAAGCGATTCTTCACTGATTCTATGTCATTTGATAACAAAATTTTTTTTGGGATGTCTTTTTAGCGTCTGAAATATTATTTGGGTCATACTTATTTAGAAATATTTGATTATATACAGAGAATATAATTATAATGTGCGAATAATACTAATTTTGAGCATTATTTGAGTATTTCTAACAATAATTCTGCACTCATTCTAAGTAACTTGATAACAACAAACTATAATTAACAACTTTATCTGATCTAAACAATAATTAAATTGTTTATTATTCCAGAAATATTGTATTCTAAATAGAAAATATTCATATAATGTGCAAATAATACTTATTCAGTGCATTATTTGAGCATTTCAAACGATTCTGCACCCATTCTAAGACATTTGCTCACAATAATCTCTATTTAAGCTTTTTATGTAGTCTAGAATATAATTCAGTTTTTACTTATTGTTAAATATTGGATTATACATACAAATTAAAGATATAATGTTTAGGGCAGAGCTGACTCTGTGCACTTTTTGAGCATTGCAAGCCATTCTGCACTAATACTAACTCATTTGATCACAATAATCTATATTTATGAACTTTATGCTGTCTAAAATATAGTTCTGATCATAATAATTACAAAATATAGGTTTATACAAAGAACATACTCATTAAATGTGTAAATAATGCTTATACCTAGTATATTTTGTGAATTACAAGTGATTCTGCTCTGATTCTATGTCATTTGATAATAATATTTTCATCTGGAGGTCTTTATAGCGCCTAAAATATTATTAAGATCATACTTATTTACAAATATTTGAATATATGCCGAGAATATGCATATAAAGTGTTAATAATACTAATTCTGTGAATTATTTGAGTATTTCAATAAATCCTGCACTCATTCGAAATAACTTGATCGCAATGAACTATAATTAACAACTTTATATGATCTAAACAAAAATAAAATGTTTATTATTCAAGAAATATTGTATTGTAAATATAAAATATTCAACTAATGTGCAAATAATACTTATTCGGTGCATTATTTGAGCATTTCAAACGATTCTGCACCCATTCTAAGACATTTATTCACAATAATCTCTATTTAAGTTTTTTAATACTGTCTAGAATATAATTCAGTTCTTATTTTTAAATATTGGATTATACATACAAAATAATGATATAATATTTTACGGAAGAGCTGACTATGAGCAATATTAGAGCATTTCAAGCCATTCAGCACTAATACTAACTCATTTGATCTCAATAATCATTAATTAAGCATTGTATGCTGTCCAAAATATAATTCAGATTATACTAATTACAAAATATAGGTTTATACATAGAAAATACCCATTAAATAAATGTGTAAATAATGCTTATACTTAGAATATTTTGTGAATTACAAGCGATTCTGCACGGATTCTATGTTATTTTGATAACAAATTTTTTTTCTGGAGGTCTTTATAGCGTCTAATATATTATTCGGATCATAATTATTTACAAATATTTGATTATATACCAAGAATATGCATATAAAGTGCGAATAATACTAATTCTGAGCATTATTTGAGTATTTCAATAAATTCTGCACTCATTCGAAGTAACTTGATCGCAATAAACTATAATTAACAACTTTATATGATCCAAACAAAAATTAAAATGTTTATTATTCAAGAAATATTGTATTCTAAATAAAAAGTATTCATATAATGTGCAAATAATACTTATTCAGTGCATTATTTGAGCATTTGTAACGATTCTCCACCCATTCTAAGACATTTGTTCACAATAATCTCTATTTAAGCTTTTTATACGGTCTAGAATGTAATTCAGTTCTTACTTATTATTAAATATTGGATTACACATACAAAAGAACGATATAATATTTTAGGACAGATTTGACTCTGAGTAATATTAGAGCATTTCAAGCCATTCAGCACTAATACTAACTCATTTTTTCTCAATAATCTATATTTAAGCACACTATGCTGTCTAAAATATAATTAAGATCATGCTAAATTGCTAATTACAAAATATAGGTTTATACATAGAAAATACCAATTAAATATGTAAATAATGCTTATACTTAGCATATTTTGCGAATTTTAAGCGATTCTGCACTCATTCTATGTCATTCGATAACAAAATTTTTTTGGTGGTCTTTATAGCGTCTAAAATATTATTCGGATCATACTTATTTACAAATATTTGATTATATACAGAGAATATGCATATAAAGAGCGAATAAAACTAATTTTGAGCATTATTGGAGTATTTCTTACAATTCTGCACTCATTCTAAGTAACTTGATCGCAATAAACTATAATTAAGCACTTTATATGATCTAAACAATAATTAAAATATTTATTATTCAAGAAATCTGTATTCTAAATAGAAAATATTCATATAACGTGCAAATAATACTTATTCAGTGCATTATTTGAGCATTTCAAATGATTCTGCACCTATTCTAAGACATTTGTCCATAATAATCACTATTTAAGCTTTTTATATGGTATAGAATATAATTCAGTTCTTACTTATTATTAAATATTGGATTATACATACAGAATAACGATATATTGTTTAGGACAAAGATGACTCTGAGAACTATTTGAGCATTTCAAGCGATTCTGCACTAATACTTACTCATTTGATCTCAATAATCTATATTTAAGCACTCTATGCTGTCTAAAATATAATTCAGATCACACTAATTACAAAATATAGGTTTATACTTAGAAAATACCCATTAAATGTGTAAATAATGTTTATATTTGGAATATTTTGTGAATTTCAAGCATTTCTGCACTCATGCTATGTCATTTGATAACAAATTTTTTTTCTTATAGGGTCTAAAATATTATTCGGATCATACTTATTAACAAATGTTTGCTTATATTCAGAGAATATAATTATAATGTGCGAATAATACTAATTCTGAGCATTATGTGACTATTTCTAATAATTCTGCACTCATTTTAAGTAACTTGATCACAATAAACTATAATTAACCACTTTATATGGTCTAAAATATAATTAAATGTTTGTTATTCAAAAAATATTGTATTATAGATAGAAAATATTCATTAATGTGAAAATAATACTTATTCAGTTTATTATTTGAGCATTTCAAACGTTTCTGCACCCATTCTAAGACATTTTTCACAATAATAAACTATTTAAGCTTTTTATATGGTCTAGAATATAATTCAGTTCATACTTATTAGTAATATTGACACCGATCAGGATGCCATGTCATGTGCAGAATGAGCAAAAGATCCATGTCATCCATTCAAAGAACAGTCAAGGCTATTAATTAGTTAGTTGGAAGTTATTTGGAGTTTTTATTAGTCAAGATGAGTTAATAATCTGTTGTTGTATCTTGTGTTGTCAATTGTGGTCTTCTAGGAGGTTATTAATGTGTTTTGGTATTAGAAAAAGTAGTTGAGATGATATATTAATGGGTAGTGAGTTTTAAATGTAATAGATTGCTATATAAGCTGAATATGAGGATGTAATATGGAGATTATTGAATGAATACGAATTTCTAAGTTTATCTCATCTTTTATCCTCTGTTGGGTTGAGTTTTTACTCCTCTTCAAGTGATGTATCGTTACGCTTGCTGGTTCCTCTAAGCCTCTCGATCCGAACGGCGTCAAATGTATGATTATACATACAAAACAACGATATAATATGCAGGACAAAGCTAACTCTGAGCACTAGTTGAGCATTTCAAGCGATTCTGCACTAATACTTACTCATTTGATCTCAATAATCTTTATTTAAGTAATCTTTGTTGTCTAAAATATAATTCAGATCACAGTAATTAAAAACTATAGGTTTATACATAGAAAATACCCATTAAATGTGTAAAAATGCTTATACTTAGCATATTTTGTGTGAATTTCAAGCGATGCTGCACTCATTCTATGTCATTTGATAAAAACAATTCATTTTGGAGGTCTTTATATCGTCTAAAATATTATTCAGATGATACTAATTTACATATATTGGATTATACATGGAAAATATGCATATTATGTGCGAATAATACTAATTCAGAGCATTATTTGAGTATTTCTAATAATTATGCATTCATTCTAAGTAACTTGATCACAATAAACTATAATTAACCACTTTATATTGTCTAAAATATAATTAAAATGTTTGTTGTTAAAAAAATATTGTATTATAAATAGAAAATATTCATGTAATGTGCAAATAATACTTATTCAGTGCATTATTTGAGCATTTCAAACGATTCTGCACCCATTCTAAGACATTTGTTCACAATAATCTCTATTTAAGCTTTTTATATGGTCTAGAATATAATTCAGTTCATACTTATTATTAAATATTGGATTATAAATACAAAACAATGATATAATGTGCAGGACAAAGCTAATTCTGAGCACTATTTAAGCATTTCAAGAGATTCTGCACTAATACTTACTCATTTGATCTCAATAATCTATATTTAAGCACTCTATGTTGACTAAAATATAATTCAGATCATAGTAATTACAAAATATTGGATTATACAAAGATAATGTTCATTAAATGTGTAAATAATAAGGCTTGTACCTGGCAGTATTTATGAATTTCAAGTGATTCTGCACTCAATCCAAGTCATATGAGAACAACAAGTTATTTTTTGAGGCCTTTATATGGTTTAGAATATAATTAATAAACTACTTATTTACATATATTGGATTAAACACGGAAAATATGCATATAATATGCAAATAATGCTAATTCTGTGCATTATTTGAGTATTTCAAATGATTCTGCACTCATTCTAAGTCATTTGATCACAATAAACTATATTTAACCACTTTATATGGTCTGGAATATATTTAAGATGTTTCTAATTTAAAAAATATTGTATTATAAATAGAAAATAGACATATAATTTGCAAATAATACTTATTCAAACGATTCTCCACCCATTCTAAGACATTTGATCAGAATAATAATTCTGTATGTTCTAGAATATAATTCTGTTCTTTCTTGTTATTAAATATTGAATTATACATACAAAATACCGATACAAAATTCAGTTCTTACTACAAAAATATTGGATTACATATAAAAAATACACGTGTAATGTTTATTTAGTTCTTATTAAAAAACATATTGGATTACTTACAAAAAATACACGTATTGGAAATAAATAATTAAGATGTTTCTTATTACACAAATATTGGATTACATATAAAAAATACACGTATAATGTGCAAATAATACTTATTCAGTTCATTATTCGAGCATTTCAAGCGATTCTGCACTCATTCTAATACATTTGATCACAAATAATTTATATATATGCTCTTTATATAATCAAGAATATAATTCAGATCTTACTTATTATTAAATATTGGATTATACATAGAAAATACCGATATAATGTGCAAAATAATGCTGATTCTGAGCACTATTTGAGCATTTCAAGCGATTTTGCACTATACTAAATTATTTGATCATAATAATCTATATTTAAGCACTTTATGTTGTCTAAAATATAATTCAGATCTTACTAATTATAAAATATAGGATCATCCAAAAAAAAGACGCATTAAATGTGTAAAATAATGCTTATTCTTAGCATTATTTGTGAATTTCAAGCGATTCTACACTCATTCTAAGTCATTTGATCACAACAAAATATATTTGTGGTCTTTATATGGTTTAGATGTAATTACATTAGCAGATAATTTGCATGTGATGCATATTCTGTGCATTATTTGGGCATTTCTATTAATTCAGCATTTATTCTAAGTTATTTAGCCGCAAAAATCTACAGTTAAGCTTTTTATTTTGTCTAAATTATAATTCATATCCTACTTATTATAAAATATTGGATTATACGAAGAATATACGCATATAATGTGCAAAAAATACTTATTCTGAGCATTATTTATTTTAGCATTTCAAGCTATTATGCATTCATTGTGAAGTTGATCACAATAGTTGATATTTGAGCTCTTTATGGTCTAGAATATAATTCAGATCATACTTAATAAAAAATATTGGATCATACAAAGAAAATATGCATATAATGTGCAAATAAAGCTTATTATGAGCAATATAAGGACATTTCAGACGATTGTGCACTTATTCTAAGTCATTTGATCATAACAATCCATATTTAAGCTCTTTATATGGTCTAGAATATATTCACTCAAACCTTTCGCTGCACTAATTTCAAGCGAAAAGACATTTCAAACCTTTTTTGAAATGCTCAGCCCCAAAACCTTGATGTTTCTTATTAAAAAAATATTGAATTATCCAATTAAGTTAGCAATTATCCTCATTACTTTTAGGAAAAGCATACAATAACTTTGTTGTTTAATTTATGTAAAATTCTTTTTTGATGTCAAAAATACAAGTCAAGTGAAATGTGTTATATTTAGATTTCTAATTTTATTTCCACTAGGGTTGGACATCGAGCTTCGCTCGATATTGTATTTTTTATTTTTGTATGTAAATTTATATTTATATATATAGAGAAAGGCTACTGCGCTATCGATGACACGTGCCACCTATTTTGGATCGAGTCATTTTTCGAGATAAAAAAATTCAAACAGTCAATCCAAACCATTCAAGTTGACCAACATATTGAAATATCTTTAGAGACCAAAAATTTATATTTTTTTGCAAATTTTTTTTGCTATTTATTATGATATTTTTCAAATTGGAGGGCATGAAATACTCTGATTATAATGTTTTTTTTTTGGAAATATCATAATAAATATCAGAGGAGAGTTAACGGAAAATATTAAAACATCCTTCTCCCAGCGACTAAATCTGAGCCTTACATCTATATCTCATGCACGAATATTAAAGAAATCAAACGACCAAAAAGTGGATGGCACAAACCCTCTATGCTATCGATGGCACGTTAGCAATTCTCTCTCTATATATATGAATATAAGTTATTGCAAATAGATTAGAAGAAAGTGTCTGGATATTTAATAATATACTCAAACGGTCAAAAATATTTTAATGCAAAAGTTCATTTTAATATCAATAATACAATGAGTCATAAATATAATGATATACTAATAATTTTTTTTCCACAATAATTATTAAAAACGCAGGTCCATTTATAGCTTAGGCGTTACTATATACCCGTCGCTTTTCATTCATGAAGTTTTATTACGAATTTTGTAAGCATAAGACTAACGTATCAATTATTAATCTATATATTTTCTTAAACGAAAACGGGTGAAAACTTTGGATTTTACAGAGATTCGTCATTCCACAACGTTCTATGTCCTAACACTTTATGCTATACAGTGAGTCATCTATATAATAAAATGTATTTACCTAAAATTTTTTTGAAGTCTCATTTTTAGCTTTCTTTGCATCTACATTTTCGATATCATGATTTAATTGCCACATTTATGATCTCATATCCATTTTTCTTAGATAAACATTTTCGTTCCTAAAAAATAAAAAATCACGATTTTATAAAAATACAAAATTTGTTACTACTTCAAAAAAATCAGGATCCAAAACCAGTTTTTCCCCCTTAATTTTATAATTTTTGGCGTTCGTGATTGAAAGTAGTTAAATTTAAACTTATGAAAGCCGTACATGCACTGTTTTTTTGGCTCGTTTAACTATCATAGAGTCAAATATCAGAAAGTTAATTTAATATTATATAAAATATATTATAAAACCTAAATATATTTTGATCGCTTAAACAATTACTTTAATATTTATTTCCAACATTCAAAAGTCACACTGCATATCTTGTATGATCATCTCGTTGATAGTCATAAACTATCAATATTTATTATACCATACAAATGCCTCTTCCATCTAAAGTATCACTATAGTCATAAACTTTAATATTTATTTCCAACATTATTTTATTTTGTGTTTGGTAGATACTCTGACAGTTACTTGGTTTTGTTGTTTGATATCTTGTTTGATATCAATTTGTGCTTGGTTGTGACTGTAGTGATACTTTAGATGGAAAAGAGTTCCTTAAGAACACTCTTTCCTTTATTTTCTGTTGTAGCCGCTGTAATGACACTTTCTGCTTATTGAAGTTGGTAACCCTGCTTGGGTTGCTCTTATTTCAAAAAAAAAAATGCCTCTTTAAAAATTCAATTACAGAGGTGGAACTGTGGGAGCGCCAAGCGCTCAAAATCCTCCGGCGTTGCAGAGGACACGTCTGCATATTTCTATCATGGATCTATTTAATTTCCAGATAAGCTGGTATACATACAAAACTCCAAAGTTTTACTAGGTTCTCACATCTGTATAAATTCCATATTCGAAAATAGCAATGGGTTACCAGAAAGTAACGGTATATATTTTTAATGATATCTGAATGGAACATAATAAAATTTTTAGTAATAATAACATGCTAAATCATAAAAAAAAAATGTAAAAGCAAACATCACTAATATATAGCTTTAACCATCAAACATTAATTTGTCTCAGCCATTCTTGCTTACTAAAAAAAAAAAAAAAAGAACGCCTCAATAACCAGGTATTGAAACAAATTCTTATTTCTAGTCCAAATAAGTAAATAACAAAATAAACAATAGAATTCCATGCATTGTCCTGCCACACGATCTTCCAAATCTAAAATCAGGGAAAAGCACGTTCTCTATCACTGCAAAAACAACAAATTTAGGAATCATCTGTTAATATCGAAATGCTAAATATTTAAACTGCTATGTGTAAATTACATGAAAGGAGATAAAATAATTATCTCAAAATTACTTCTCTCTTTCCCCATCATTTTGTCCACCAAGAATAAGTTTTCTTCTACGATTTTATTTTATTTTTACCAACTGGTACGCCCCGCCCCCATCATCATCAAAATGCCTACAAAATTATATTTAAAATAATTAAATAATTGTTCAGATTTGTAGCTTAACTGATTGAGCCTCACTAAGCTGAGACTCAAATTAACTTTATATTATAGATATTCTCCATGGGTGCCAGTTACCAAAGGAAAATTGCTGGTTGTCTTTGGCAAATTAATTTCATTGTAGTTGTTATTTTAAATCTACCTTTAGGTTTCTATATTGGCCTCTCCTTCTGAACTTGGGTCTCAAATTGTGTTCTATTATTATTTCTTTAAGGGCATACAACATCATGGGATCATTGTCAGCCAAAGACACAAAATAATTTACATATTACCTTTATTTTTTTTTGGATCAATATCACTTGATGTGTCAAAAGAATAAAACCGAATAATCTCTGCCCCTTTAAATTTTCCCTTAATCAAGCAGTTGATATATTAAATAAATTCAAATTTCCTATAGATCAGAATAATCTCAGCCCCTTTAAAGTTTCCCCAAAATGAGCAGTTGCCTTTATAAAGTTGGAATTTATTTCCAATATATTGATAAATACAATCAATAAACAACCTGTTCTCATATCATTTCTGACATCATATAAGATATTTCAAATAAAAAAAATTGCTATATACTACATTAAATAAGAAGTTATAACACACAATTATTTGAAGAATCAGGTTTCAGGGGAAAAAATATTGGTAGATGCATCAGTACCTATGACGTCATGATTTAATCTCTACTACTTATAAATGCACGTAGAGAAAGGTCGCAACAAAAATCACCAAAGGGGGTTCAAACAATTGTTAACATCAATTATAAATCATTGATCTGTGCAATCTACGGTTTAGATCTGTATTTAATTCTAAGGGTCAGACTCTTTGACAGGAAAGAGTCATGGCGCTGATGGTTTGTATCAAATTCGCGAAGCGGAGCGTCGGGAGTTCGATTCTCCGTATAAATAATTTTTTATTTTTGCGCCCACTTAATTTTTTCCGCCGCTGTTAAGTTTAAGTGTTTAAACGGAGCGACAGCAAAAATCTTTCTTCCTCTCCGTTCACCAAAAACCCTAGATCGGGGCGCCACTCGTCTTTCTTCCGCCCCCATCTCTTTTCGCCAACCCTAATACCTTCTTTCTTTTCTATTCTCCGATCTTTCTCTCATTTTTACACACACGACACAAATTAGAGATAGAGAGAGGTGCTGAAAAGAGAAAACGCTCGCCATTGGACAAATCTCCGCCTCCGTCGCTGTCCCTGCCACACATCGCCTCAATTCTCTCTTCCGACCAGATCCAATCTTCCCGGCTCTGATCTTCCCCCTTCACCTTCGAGGCTTCGACGAATCATTAAGGTACACTAATTAGAAGTAAATCGATGCATCTGTATTTCTTATAACTCTTGGATTCGTTTACTTGCTCTCCTCAGTTTTTGGTTAATGGTCAAATTCATCAATTCTCCAATGTATATATATTTCCATGATCCAACTTTCAAGTTGTCGGTTTAAGTATTTGATATCAGTTTCAAATGTTAAACACAGATAACAATGATCTCTACAATAGAAATACTATTGATTTTCTTATCAATAAGTTCCATGATTTTTTTTTTATAATGAAGAAGGCACCAAGGTTGAAGTCGATACTGGAATTTCTGAAGCAAACATGGATGAATGGTCGGAGGTACTGACATGTTTTAATTTTTTTTAGATTTGTCTTTTTATTTCATAAATTTAATTCTTTCCTTTATGATTTTTAAGGAACTGCATAGTGTTAATACCTGTCTTCCCTTGATTGGATGAGGTTGTTGCCTCTATAGGTTCTGATCAAAAGTTCAATGATCTCTTGCTTTTATGAGATTTAGTTTATGTTGAATACATTGAAATATTGGACCTATTAATTTTTTTTTTTTGCTAAATATTAGATTTGTATTGTTAATAACTTTATTTTAAATTGATAGTAATTTTATTTTCCCTTGGCATTGCAGGTTTGAGACTCCGCTAATGCTCTCTTTCAGCTGCATTCTTTGCTACATTTCATGGCACACACAATATAAGAATTTTTCAAATTGACTTTCTTCACGGTACGGTTATACGGTTACTTGTAACTCATGTAGATACTTATGATATTCGGCTTGCCAAATGTTTCTTTTTCCTAGCTTTACTTTAGTGAACTAACGATATCAGATCTAAGGCCTAAGAAGTATGCATGTTTTACACAAAGCTCATTTAATAGCTTTTAAATATGCGAAGGAAACATTAATTTGTCCTGTATGACTGTTAAGTAAGCATCTTTTAAGTAGTATTAAGTTGTTGTGGATTTAGATTCATGTCTGGGTGAAATATATTTGATGCCATGCTATGACAACACCCATTGTAAAGATTCTAACTATATGTATTTATTTGACTCATGTAGTTTATATTTTGCTGAGGAACTTTACATATGGTAGGATTTGAAGTGGTGCACGCCAAGTACATTGGTAATGGCTGATACAATACTTACCAATGGTAATAGAATGAGCTTAAATATATCTATACATTTTTTGTGTTCTCTGAATCAAGGATATTGGCAATACTTGTTTAAATTGTATTTCCTTGTTGATCTTGTTTGGTTCCACTGATCAGTGCTCCTCTTTTTGGTTGTACATACAATATTTATTTTCCATGATTTGTGTCCTAAGAGGCCCTCAAATTACTAATTAACAAGCAAAAAAGTTCAGGATTTGAGAGTACTGTACCAAGATGTAACAAATTAAACTAATTTGGAATGAATGGGGAGAAGAAAACTAATTTTTAAGGTGTAAGAAGAGGGACTAAGAAAATTGGAGAGAGGACACTAAAGGTTTTAATTTTTTTTATGATAGCATCGGAAGGGGGCACATAGCAAGAGAGGACTCTGATTTACTGGTGATTTCATATCTGGACCAAAAGTGCGCTCTAGGTTAGTTGATTCTCTTATGACTGATGCAGATTTACTAGCTTAAATTTTTTTTTTCTCTGGTAAAATTTTATTCCTAATTTCAATCTATTGATCGATGCAGTTAATTGCTTGCATCAGAAAAGTGGTTGGTCGGGAGTATCTTGATCATAATTTCTCAGTAATAGTGACAGAGTGTTCAATGACAAACTAAGGTTAGCTATAAAGGTCAGGTTCGTTGGTATGTAAAATTAGATCCATTGTAATTTGGAATTTCTCTCATTTTTATTTTTTTTTAAAAAAATCTATGCAGATTGAGGATTTGATAACTGATATATTGTATATCACACCTTCAACCAAAGCTCAAACCAGCCATGAAACTACCCAATTCCAGCAGCACCACTGTGAGCACCACTGTGAAGAAGTTGTGGATAGGGATCTGGATGTGTACCGCAATCTCCTTACCAAATTGGTACGAGCAAATGAACTTCTTATGGAATATGTTGACCGGTATTTTTCTTTTCTGCATTTGTTTTTCTGCTCTTTTAATAAGGGTTGTTATTCTCAAATAAAGCTCAGTTGTTATAAATTTCTATATGTATATAAAACCATGCTTGCTGTTCTGTTATGTCAATTGTCAAATAAAGCTCACTTTTTTTTAAAAAAAAAAAATTGGGTTTGGAGACCTCCGTTTACTTTACATATTCAAACAAAAACAACTTTCCTTTGTTATCCTTGTATTTAAATTCAAACATGTGTTTAAATGTTATGCTGGTTTTGATTAGGTCCAAAGAAATTTGCAATTGAGGATTGAAGCACATGGAAACTGCAACAAATGTTTGATGAGCAACTCAAAGCATGTCAGAATTTAATTGACTCACAAAATTGGATTTAGATGAAATGGAGATGTTAAACGCTGGCAATGGTTATGAAAACAAAAATTTTCCTTCCAAGTTAAGTTTGGTGAATATGCGACTTGGTGTTGGGTGCATATTAGTGAGATTTTTAGCTACATACACAAAAAGGTTGTGAAAGACTCCAGAATGCAATGTAAAATCCTAGACTTGAACGAAATCTATACAAATATTCAAAGTTTATATTGATTATTGATTATCGTTATCGTTATCGTTATTATTGTGATTTCTATGAAATTTGATAATAATTTATAGAATTTTTTTTTGTTACAGACTTGAGTTTGTTCTCTTGAATCCTCTCCTTATTTTAACTATTTATCATTTCCTTCTTTAAACTGTACCCTGAGCTAGGATTCCAATGGGTTGTGAATCAAGTCGATTGACTTGTACCGAGCCTATTCTAAATAGTGAATTTATAAAAAAAATAGTAACGTTGTATGTTTGTTTTGTTTTTTATTTTGTCTTAGTTTTGCAATATTTAGCATATTGAAAATAAAATAATATATTAATTTCAGTTTTGGATAGTTTCATTTTCACATATCACATTTTAAAGTCAGCCCGCACATTGAGCGGGCACTGCTGCTAGTAATACATAAAATATTAGAGTATCTATGAAGATATAAACCTAGAAATTATCTAATTTTTAAATACAGTTCACTAATTGAGGCCTTGTAAGGAAAAAATAATCCTTTTTTATTTGAGATTGCATAACAATTTACAAAATTAAACCTATATCAGCCAGTTAAAGCACACAATCCGCAGGTAAATCAGATTAGGCTGTAAAATGGCTTACCAGCTGGAATAGAAGACGTTTTCTCCCATCTGGACTTGCACACAGTGGCATCGTACCTGATGCATCACCCAATAGATTTCTCTCCGTCACATTTGTGCAAGGCACCAAACCCCTATTGAATTACAAAAGCAAACCTCATTAATATCCCTATCAAAAATAATACATTTTCTTTTTCCAAATCTTATATTTCAATATCGATAGAAACAACATATTAGGAAGGTGTATCGTACCTCGATGGTCTCCAAATCATCTCCAGTGGCTGGCGCAACTGGACTTCCTCATCTGAGGCCAGATAGAGATGGAAAAAAAAGGAATGGAAAGGGACTGTGTAGAAAGCTTTTGATTCGGCATAAATGTTGGTGTATGGTAATGCGTGTAGCGGATATCAACATAGCCTAACTGTATAAACATCCTAAATGAATAATTGGATCGATCCAATATTGCTCATGAAGATGGACGTTCAGGATTTCATTTGTCGGAAGGATCCGAGGTATAGGATTAGTGTTAATTATATTAGGTGGATTAGCTCGTTCGGTTTAGCATTAATTAGCATTCAAAAGGGAATAAACAGTGATGCAGATTATATTAGAACTAGAGTGGATCATCGAGCTTCGCTCGATACATGAAATTTTATTGTATTAATATTATAAATGATAGAAAAATACTAATGAAGTAACAAACTTTAATTTAAGCCGAAAGGAAAAATGAGATTGCACATAAACTAACATTTTAACTGAGATATTACCAAGGAACAATGAGATGACACACCATTATAATCATTGATCAGCAACAAAATATATAATATATAGAGAGAGAAGGCATGAGAAAAAATATTATCCTAAAAAAATCATGTATGTTTCAAAAGAAAAATACAATATTTTCTAAATATACTATTATTTAAAAGGAAATATTTGAAGTTTATATCTGAGGAAAAAAAACTAACCCAATTATAAATTATAAATATTAATCGATCAACATCAGCATATTAATGTAAAAAAAAAAGAGAAAAATATGATTGCAACATGTTATCTTTTAAGAAATGATATTTGGCGACAAAACAAAGCACCATATATATATATGTACTCTTAGTCCAAAATTTATGTTGAACATATTATTTTGAATAAATATCACAATCATATCAATAATATATGAATATATTAAAATAATATGCCCAACAATATTATCTCATAGAATGAATTTTGAGTTTTCCAAATATATGTCCAACATAATTTACAATATTTTTAGCTTAACTATTACAAATTGACAATGAAAATGAAAATAGGAAGGGGTAAAAAAAATCAGAAATAAAATAATATACTGCCATATTATTGTCTGCCGGTGAAGCGGGTCAATTTTATGATGAATAATACCCAGTACACAAATAGTTATAGATTATCATGTTACAGAAATAGAAAAAATGCTCTTTCACAATACTTGGAGTGTCGAACTACATTTAACTAAACGATCCCGACACCCACACATCTTTATTTATAATATTGATGTTGAATGTTGAATGAATGAATTGATATTGATGTACTAATTGATTAAAATTAATTTTCGATTTTTAATCTTTAAATTTTTGGATTTTATTATTTAAAAAAGAGATAAAAATATATAATGGTGTATGAATTTATTTTAATAAAAATTTTAATATTATAAATTTGTTGAACCCATTGTAAAAATTTCTGGCTCCGCCACTGTAGTATAAATCATTTAGGATTGGAAAGGAAACCAATGATGCCTAGCTAGTTAATATGATATCATGTTATAAAAATCAGTGGTGCCTAGTTAATATCAAGATTGTTTACGTCTCTTAAGTGAAATTGTTATGACTATTCTATATATGAATGTTATATATAAGCAATAAGTTATAGTAGTATTACGATAATAAGTGGTGCTAAATAATTAAAAACATAATTCTATGAAACTATCAGTAACAAAACGCATTAATTGAAGCACTTCAGACTCCATTAAGACGATCAGAAACATATTAAGGCTCTTCGATTTATTTGAGCCGCCAGATCAGCTTCACTTGGTCGATATCTTGCAAGCTTTTTATTATCCGGTCAGTTTCAAACTTATCAGATTTATCATAAAATTTTAATTAATTTTGATTCGAAAACAAATAATTGATCTATATATTGACTGAGAAATGAATATTGTGCTCTTCGTATAGATTAAAAAAAAAGTTAATTTTAAAAAAAAGGGCACTCTGAGTGACAAAGCAAGGGAAAATGAAACCAAAACCAAAACCAGCTTCTCCTCTCCTCTCATAAAAATGACAAATCACAAACTCTTTTGAGAAAAAGATCGGTGACATGACATCACATGAATCCGCCCAAGATTTCTTTCAAAGAAAAATTGATGAAAGCAAATCCGGGTCAACAAAGCAGCACACTTTAAATCTATGCATCTAATTAACTAACAGTGGGTCTATTGCCAAGTGGCGAAGATCTAACCACAGTCGCATAGCCTCCGCAAAAGAGATCGTCGCCGAAATGAGATCTCAAACAATTAGGACCTTCTTTCTTTCTGCACGATCCCAATCGCTCTTTCATTGCCTCTTCAACCCACAATTCCTCTTGCAATAACCTCAGCACTTGACCATGCACCAATTTCTTGTCAGCAATTGTCTTCTCCATCCTTCCTCCTTAATTCCTTCTTCGTTTCTATTCGTTTTCTTTTCTATTTCAGTTGAATTAGATATGGAGCGCCGTATGGAGTGAAGAGTGCTGTTAGTTAGAGATGTAAACCGGGAAGGTTGGAGAATTTATCAAGACGAGAGTAGAGTTGGGTAGAATTTATCAGTAGACGCGTGAGGCGATAATGTTGGGTCTTGGGTAGAGCTGTCAACGGACAACGTTTCGCCGTTTCGCCATGACGTGAAACGGTAACGAAACGGTTAGTGGCAGAGAAAACCATGGCGTTTCGATAACGGAACGGCAAACGAAATGGGTGGTGAAACGAAATACCACATGCCGTTTTCTGAAATCTGAAATTTTGTACATGCCGTTAAGCGAAACGATAAACGGAACGGTTAACGGCACGCCGAAACGTACCGTTTCGTTAGTGGCACGCTTAACGAAACGCGGTTTCACCCACGTGAACACCACGTTAGGCAGCCCTAGTCTTGGGACTCGGGAGTGCGACTGGATATGGTCAAACATCAAAGATGGTTTGGATAGAGTATTGAAAAATGTGATTTTCGTGTGGATAATCATGGAGATTTTTTCGGCTTCCTGCGCTTGAAATTAAGCTTGACGTGAATGACGTGTCAACATGTCTCATTCTAGTCTATAATTACATAGTACTCTGACAATACGATTATCAATAATATACAGTTTATTCAATTGAATTAAAAGTTAGAAAAAAAAAAATTCATATCGAGCAAAGTCCCTCTAGTCTCTGATAAATTTGAAAAAGAAAAGACAAATCATTACGGATGATATAATTCAAAGAGTTTTCACAAAATTAGTAACAAGATTGATTGCAAATTACTGTGATATGTTAAGTGGGGTGTGTTAGGAAAATACAAGGTCAGTAGGTTAGTGGTGTAAGCATGTAAGGTTAGTATTTTTTGGATTAAAGGAGTAGAATGATAGGGGTAGTGATTGAGTAGGGTTAGTGCTAGTCTAAGGTTAGTGAATATTGTTTGGTGTGGTGTGTTAAGATTAGTAATTATTAGTGCTATAATTATTATTAACTATTATTTATCGGGAATGATAAGCGTCATTCAACGAATTATTATCCGCGTCATCTAATCCTTCCTTCCCCTCTCTCTGGCGCCCTTTCTCCAAATTTCGTCCGTCTCCTCTATTTTTTTTTCCGCTTCTCTCCCTCTCCGCTTCTCTTTCCTTCCCCTCACCTCCGCTTTTCTCATCTGCCTCGCCTCCTCCTCTTCTTCCAATTTCCATCTCATTCCTCCGCCTAATCTCCTCTCCTCTACTACATCGGACCAGGATCCTCGGCAGTCATTTTTTTGACTGCCGAGAGCAGTCCTTTGGTATTTTTCATAATATTTAATAATTTTAAAATTTAATTGTCCAATCCAAACCGTTGATTTTGTTCAATTTTACGGGCGATGCATTTTCATATAAGTTTTATAAAATTTTGAGTTGATTTGATACTCGATTAAGTGCTCAACAAATGAACGAACCTGGTTTGATTAATTCTAATACGTTCATTTGTTGAGCACTTAATCGAGTATCAAATCAACTCAAAATTTTATAAAACTTATATGAAAATGCATCGTCCGTAAAATTGAACAAAATCAACGGTTTGGATTTGACAATTAAATTTTAAAATTATTAAATATTATGAAAAGTACTAAAGGACTGCTCTCGGCAGTCAAAAAAATGACTGCCGAGGATCCTGGTCCCTACTACATCCCCTTCCTCCTCTCCTCCTTTTTTCCGCCTCTTGTCTCTGTTTTTTTCCCATAGACTCTACTTTTTTTCCCTTACCTCTGTCTCATTCCCTTCGCTTCAAACGTGTAGACTCTATATTGCTTTCTCAAAATGAACATATACATCAATAAAGTGCATAGATACAAGAACAAAGTGAACATATATAACAAATAAATTGAACATATATACAAAACAAAGTGTACTCATATAAAAGATAAAAATGAACATATAAAACAAACAAAATGAACATATACGTCCATTAAATATTCTAATTTTCAATTATTGTGAACTCATAAAAAATGAACATAAAAAATAAATAAATTGAACATATATAACCAATAAATTAAACATAAATAACAATACATTGAACATACATAACAAACACCGCGAACTCATAAAAAATGAGCATAAAAACAAATAAATTGAACTGATACAACCAATAAATTGAACATAAATAACAATAAATTGAACAGATATAACAAACGCCGTGAACTCATAAAAATGAACATAAAATAAATAAATTGAACAGATATATCCAATTATTTGAACATATATAACAAATAAATTAAACATATATAATATGCGATAGAAGGGAGTAAACAAAAAGGAAGGGCTAGTGAGAAAGGAAAAAAAAATAACAAATAGAGATGAGATATACGATAGCACAAAGGAAAGGAAAGGAGAAGGGAGAAAAAAAGTAGAGAGCGAAGGGAGGGATGGAAGGAAAACTCATGAAAAAAGGGAGAGAAGGGAGGGGAGACTTGCCTGGGAGCAGAGGGAGGGAAGAGCGAAGGAAGGGAGGGGAGACGCGCTCGGATTGCTGGGTGAGAGGTAGGTGCGCTCGAATCGATTGAAGGGAGCGCTGAGTCTGGTTGGGTGCGTAAAAATGAAAGAGCGCCGAGTCTGGATGGCTTGGATGGCGAATCGCTAGATGGTATGAATCAATTACCATTATTTATTAGTATTATTGATAATAATTAATTCTAAAAAAACATATTATTATTAATGGTTAATTATTAATTATAAAAATAAAAATTATTTTTTATTATCATTATTATAATAACTATTATTAATTACCTTATTATTATAATTTTATATCATGATTAATTAAATTTATACAATTATTGCTACTTACTAATTATTATTAATTATTACAATTATTAAAATAATTATTAATTATTAGTACAATTATTAATATTAGAGAAAATTGGCTACATACCCCCTCAAATCCTTCTTGTCCGGGTATATACCTCTCATTTTTTTCAAATTGGAGGGATCCCCCTCTAATCCTCTTAGTTAAGGAAATATATAACTTTTTATCAATTCCGACTGTCATTTAAATTTTGAAAATCAATTCGAAATTTTATAGACCAAAATGCCCTTTATCCACATAGAAATATATCCTCTCAGATCCTTAACCGTAATTTGTTCTCTTCGCAACTTTTTTCACAATTGGGATTGTCTACCCCAGTACCCCTTACATCAATTTGCAAAACCTTGGTCGTTCGATCGTCACACCTTTTGTATTAATCATGTCGAAATCTCAAGTTTTTGTTCCTGGTACATCATGTTATCAAAATGAAATGAATATACCCTTTTGTATGAATGCATTATGCCAACTGCCAAGCTCATTTTGTGAGCTCTGATTTGCAGAATATAAAATTTTTATTAAAAATGTCCGGATTATGAGGGTGTGATTAAGCATTTAATTTCGAACAATATGCTTCTTTTTGAAAGAAAGAGATCCCCAAGGAAGGAAGCCTAATCAATTGAAAACAAATAAAAGTACGTTATAGCTAGGTGAAATTGTATCTATTGATCCCGTAAACTCTTTGCTCCCACCTTTTTCAATCGGTCTAGAAATCTAAAATCTAAAAGTATAATTAAATCTCATGCCGCAATAGTTGCGGAAATCTGAGCCGTCGGTTTGTGTTAGCGATAAGCAATCTAATCGTCAATTTTTATCTTGCTTTAAACCCTATCACCTATCCAACGGACCAGGATCCTCTGGACGTTTCGATCGGAGCCGTTGAGATTAAATCAGACGGTTCATTTTTTTCGGGCCAATATTTTTTTGGGGTGTGGTGGAATGCACGGGGCTCCCTTATAGCTATTGAGATTAAATCAGACGGTCCAGATCCCGACCAAACGTCCAGAGGATGGACGTCCAGAGGATCTGATTCCCCTATCCAACGCCCCTACTCCCAAGTCCCAACCCAACTGTTTCTCTCTACCTCCTCCGCCGACCTTGCGCACCGGTCCTTTCTTTCACACGCCTCTTCGCTTCCTATTCCGATCTCGCTCCACCTCCTCCCGACTTTGCCCATCCTCTTCTCCGCAAAAATTGCGCCACCCCAAAACCATCGGAGCTAAATCGCTAAAGGAGCTTTTAAATCTCTCTCCATCGTCTCCTAGTAGAAAACGAAAGGGAGGCAGATCCCATCTCTCTCCATCGTTGGCTTTTAATATTTTCTTGCCATCTCCTTCACGATAGGTGTCTCTCACATCCCTTTTCAATTTTTTGCACCGTTCACTAATTCGCTCTTAATTTTGTCTCTTTCCTTTTCAATTCTTTATACTAAAGTTTGAATTATTGGTTGCAACTGTCGTTTCTTTCTCCCTTTTTTTTTTTTAAATTAGGGTGTTTATTGAATCATTCAATTTATGATGGATTCCTGTGGCATGTGGCTAAAGTTTTTATTCATTTTTATGTCAACTGCTTGGTTGTTTTTATTAATATATGCAATGAATAATTGTCTCTTTTTTTTAGTTTTCCTTAATTTTATGTATTGTGTTATATGTACTGTAATCCAAAATTGCATGGGGAGAGATGATGCCAGAGCTGAGAATTGGGGACAAACAAACATGGTTGCAGTCCAATAACAAACCTAAACAACCACCCCTCCTCTAAAGTGGTTTCCTAATCTGATCTAATATAGAAAGATAGTAAAAGAAGGAATATATAATTTTTTTTGATATGATCTGATCTGATCTGGTATATCTTTAAACGTATAAATTGGAATGACTACAGAATAACAACTCTTATACACAGGGTCAAAGAGCACCAATTCAAATTCTTTTCAGCTTTTGTTCCTAAAGTTTGAAGTAGTTTACTGATCTGATTTGATATATATTCTAAAAGAAAATCAACTACTTGGGTATGTATACGAATTTCTAGGGACCAGAATGGCTAATATATAAATTTAGGGCCTGAAATGGTAGATAGGTTTCAACTTAAAGTTGGTTATTGTTTCGGTTTAGATTGCATGGCTTATTGTTTTTAATTGCCTTATTTATGTCCATGATAGTCCATACCAGTTAGTGTTGATAACAAATTTGACAAAAAAAAAAAAAGTTTAGACCTTTGATGTGTTATTGTTTTTTTATAATCAGGTATAAGATAGGAAGGCATTGGAAAATGCACTATCTCAAAAGAAGGATGAACTTGAAAGCTGGAACAAGCAAATAGAGGAGCAAGAGAGGAGGAGGTGGTACTGGTCGAGGCGGCTGGTCTGGAAAGGGTAGATGGTTTGGTTGGTTTTTATGAGGACCAATCCTGGGAGGAAGCTAAACAAGCCATAATCGTCATCATTGGCATTGTTTCGGCCGTATTTAAAATTTTCTGTTAGTAATTATTTTCGTGGCATTGCCTAATTTTTCTGTTATAGATCTTTAATTTGACATTAGATATCCATAGGAAATTTTATTAATTTCCTCTTTTATAATATAATCTGACTGAACTTTTTTAACTCGATGACAAATATGCTGAAAAAAAAAAATCTTCCATGTTGTTGCTAAGCTTACTTCTTTTCTACCTTTTTCATCTGCACCAGGTTTTATCTTCTTTTCTTTTTTATTTTTCTTGATCGACAATTAGTTAGATGAAATTAACTGCATATTAAAAAAAATTGATTGTATGCATTTTAAAAAATGTTGCTGATAAGAGTAAGGCAGCTTTTATTCCAAATTATTATATCCGTCTTCTTTTTGAGAATATCAAGTTAAATTCCTTAATATCTGCATAGTTTTATCGAGGTTGTCCTTTTTTGGCTAAGCAGACCCCTGGGGATAAATTGGCAGCATATTTGTAACAACCATGTCAACTTTCTATAGTTTTATAATATGGAATTGTCAATTGAGTAAGTTGCAGTAGTCATGATTATTTGTTTCAATCAAGCTTTTAAATTTCGGTTTTTTCGGTATGACGGTATGGAGTTGATATAACGGTGCGGTGTTATTTCGGTGTGTATATACGAACATCGATGTCAAAATTACTAGTATATACTTACTCAAAATTTAAAATATATTAACCATCTTAGGTGCAATAAAAGTCAGAATTCTATAATTTTTTTGAATGTGCTGCAAAAGTGCTAATATATAATTTCTGTAGAAGGCATATGGTAAGATTGCAAGAAGCAGCGGTACATAAAGAGGCAGCAGTATTTGGTACATAGAGAGAATTGTTTTGGCACAAAAGGCATAGAAATTTGTACAATTGAAGAGTATTGGTATAGAACTCCAATAATTTACAGTCACTTCTCAAGCTTTTTTTTTTTTTTTTCAATGTACAAACGAAAAAAAAAAAAATATGATTCTATGAATCAAAACTACACACTTCATATGCATTATAAAACAAATTCATACTTCACCAGAATAGGGCTATAGGCACATTTCTTGCTATGGTTTCCTGGAAGACAAAAACACTTGTGCACAACCTCAGAAACACTCTTGTTTTCTAACCTGAGGGTACCAGAACCAAAGAGACTCACGTTAAAGAACAAATTAATAGAGACTTTACAAATATTGGCTGGCTCTAATATGAAATTCATGTCATACGATGCTGAAACAGGAAGTGACAAGGTGCATTAGATTGCATTTGGGTGTGGTTATAGCAGGTGCACAACCAGCTATTTCAGAGGGTAAGCAGAAAGTTTGAAATTTATTCGCTTGTCTACAAAAAAATTGCCTCTAATACAAGCACAAAAAAGACACAGCATTAATATGTCAGCTGAAAAAAAAAAATTAGAAGTGTGCCATTGTACCTGTAACTCCTATAAATCCATAGAGCCACGGTTTGAGACTCAGGAGAAGTGCCAGAAAACTGCTGAGGCTCAATCTGCGCACCAAACAACAGAATATTAGTTCTTAAAACAATTGAAATGATCAAAATATGTGCCAGAATTATATATATATAATTATATATTTTTTCCCCAACTTCTTAGTTCTTAAAAGCTATCTAAATTTTTACTAATAATTTCATGACAGTGAATGCAAAATAAAACAATCCTAATCGCCAGTAGCAACTACCTTGAAAAGGTACAAGGAGAACAAAACCTTTTATAAAATAAACCACACAATTGAAAGTGAACCATGACACTTTATTTCCGTGAACCAAAACACTTTATTCAGCGAAAAAAAAATGAAAGGACATCGGAAAGGGAGAAGAGGTGCATCGGAGAATTATAGAGTGGAATAAGACGAAATCCAAAAGGGAGAAGAGGTGCATCCGAAAATTATAGAGCAAAAACAAGATATAGCAATTTTTAAGCAAAAATCCAAAACGGAGAAGAGGTACCAATTTTTGCGCTGCCAGAGGAGATCAAGACCACCAGCTTTACTTCTGCAATACTCGTCGTAGGAGGAGATCGAGAGCACCAATAATGGCGGATAGGCAGGGGGAGAGAGATTGGTGTTTGGGGGGGGGGAGGGGGCGCTAGGATTTTGGGTTATCATTTTTCTGATAATACGCCGCTAAACGAAATTTATTTTACGATATATCGCCGAAAAAATAAAAATATCGCGTTACGTCATTTTAGCGATTAAACTTGTAGTGTTCGTGCGTTCGGAGAAAAAATACCGATATTTCCGAAATAAGCGTTATTTCGCCGAAATTTAGAAGCTTGAGTTCAATGATATAAATCTATACTATAACTACTTTGTGGTTCAAGGAGCGGCATGTTGAGTCATGTGTACAAATCCCAAAAGTTGATTAAACTTTACTTTGTATGCAACTCATCATCCTCAGCATTTACTTTTGATAAATCTGAAAGCCCGTACCTGCGTCATGGCAGTAACAGAACCAACAGTGTCATGGCTTATCAAATTTTTAACAATGCTTATGCTGGTCATTTTGAAAACAATATTCAACTAATACTTAAAAAAGTCCATACCATATCAGGCTTAACCATATGAACTCTATTACCTTTTTTTTTTTTTGCCTTCTTTTAATCTTTTCTATAGATTGCCGTTGTAGGGAAGGCTTTCAAAAATGTCGTGTCAATTGGAATTGGAGTTTGGTTCGTCCTCTTTTGGCGCATACCACAACACAAACTGGTACCTTTTTTTCATCCTTTTTTATTTTATTGATATGGAAAATGACCCATTTAAGCTAAATCCACACCATAGAAGTATGATTATAACGGTCATTTTGAAAAAAATTTAAAATACTTGCTTGGGTAAAACTTAATTGTACGAAAATTCAAGAATAGCATATACATCCTGCAAAGGAACAATTGACAAGTTTGCCCCTAGAATTAATATTGATATGCAATCACTAAGGTGTCTGAAATAAATAATATTCCAATTGTTTGTTTCAATAAACATAAGTTAGGCAATATATTAACACCAAGTATATTTTGGTATAAGGAAAGTACCAAGTCAAGTCTACCATGATTTTAAGTAAAACAAACATTAGAGCGAGGAATTTATCGTGTTGTACTAAAAATTTTTCGAAATCTTGATAGCAGCTATTAAGCAAGTGTCGTACTAAAAGTTGGGAAACTTCAAAGATATTTTGTTATGTGCATGCAAAGGAGACTTTGTGATACTTATTTTTCCATTACTAATTAATCTGTTTATAAAAATAATATCATGTACGGTTAAAAATAATGTCTGTATCTACCGCTATATAAATGTCAGTTTTAAATTATGTGCCTTATAATTTAGTTTTAATCTAATAATAATTGTGGTTTCAGGCATTCTTCCTCAAAGGGTAGGCACCTGTCTCGATTGAAGCTCTTAGTTATTGTTTAATTAGATTTGGTGTCCATTTATATTTCTCTATGTACATGTGCAGTAATTCAATATTGTTTTTGTACTCTGAATATTACTGAGAAAATTGTTATCTGGCGAAGACACACTTGGTATCACTTTCTATGAGCAAAGGGACAAGTGCTGATAATGTTTTTTTTTTCTTTGGTAAAGTTTCAGATAAATTATTTTGCAATAAGATTTACTTTTTAAAATGAAAGCTTTGCGTTAGATTTACATAAATAATGTTTTTCAAATTATATCACATTGTTCAAATCTTACTACCTGCTGGATATGAATTGTATGATTTCTTGCAACAATCATTTAAAAGACTTCGAATTTTATGATATCTACGGTTTTTTTTTTTTTTTTTTAAAAAAAATTGGCTCTCCTGTTAATTGTAATAAAACTGTGGGCACACAAGTTTATATATATGTGTATGTTAGTAGCGGCTGATAGTCTGAACGATTTATATGTGCATGATAGTATTGGTTGAGGTTAGACATATCATAATAATTTCAACTATATCTTATTTCATCTATATTCATTTTTATAAGACATAATTAACATTTCGTTGGTAGACAAAATCGAGCGAAGCTCGATTCAATAACCTAATATAGATGAAATTGTATATCTATTGATCAGGATGATCGCACCTATCGTAGTGCAAATCAACTGAACGGGTATCCTTCAAAACTAAGCAAGGAGTACTAGAGAATAGACATTTAATTCTCCCTATTGATTTAGAAAGAGTTCATTCGGTATTTTGTGTTTCCTTTTATCTGATTTATATTTCCTTTTCTTAAACCACTCAACAGACTGGAGGGAATAAAATGAACATGAAAGGGCAAGGGTATTTTGGTCTTAAAAATTTCGAATTGATTTTCAAAAATTAAATGACAGTCCGAATTGATAAAAAGGATATATTTCCTTAACTGAGAGGATTATAGGGGGATCCACCCAATTTGAAAAAATTGAGGGGAATATATCCGGACAAGAAGGATTTGAGGGTTATCTAGCCAATTTTCTCTTTTTTATTAATTCACTAATTTGTATTAAAAAAATGAAAATTTTAAAAATAAAAAAAAAAATAGTAAAATTTTTTTAAAAATTATAAAATTTTTGTTTTCTATGATATTTCAATATATAAATCGGATTGGTTAATTTAGATTTGTCAATTTGCAAAATCACCGATCAAACGATCATGGTTCAAGGAACCCTCTATGAACTATGGTTCACAATAGATATTCTCATATATCAGAAGGTCAAGAGGATACAGATCACTCCTTGTTTCGAAATGATCAAATTTTAGTTTCAACAAGTTTGCAATCAATGTTATTTGGAAGTCCACAATATTTGTTACATAAAACCAACAATGGTAAAAAGAAAATTAAGAGAATTGAATTTTTCCATCGATTCTTACCTTTTAAAAGAAATGGAGGGATAGGGGCAGAGTTGAAAGCGCCTACATTTTCCATTAAAACAATGTCAATACAAAATTTTAGCCGGTGCTAAAAAAGAATCTCATCTTTAAATGTAAAGATTAATATAGAAAAACTCCACCAGATTTGCTCAGTCTTACTTAATTATTATAATGATCTGAACAATATTTTCTTCATAATTGGATTAAACTTTCTGTTTTGTTATACAGAAGTTCAAATTAAATTTAAAATCTACTCAAACTCTCAAAGTTATCCATTCGTATTATACTTTTAGAAACATTATTTAAATACGGTTATATTTTGTTTTTTTTGCTATCTTCGTTATATGTTTGTTTTTAAAATTTTAACAGCACAACTAAATCTGAAATGCAGATATTGAAACTCAATGATATTGGTTCTCAAACCTATTTTCCATCCACTAAAAACAAAAATCGCATTCTTCTAATAAAGTAGACTGAAAATTAAATAAAAGGGACTTTTTTTTTCCTAAGGACTAAAAAATTATCTTTAAATTTTTCATTAGGGCATAGCTCCTTCTATAAATTATTTATAAAAGGACTAGAATGAACTTGTGCGACCAAATATGGAAGGAAAAATGCGTCTTTTCTATTTATGCGTGTCGTAACGTCGTTCCCAATTAAACAAAGACAGCCTTGGAGCACATCCACCGATCCACTTATTACACGTCTTTCCAAGATTGTTTATGGAACTTATATTTCATACCAACTAGATCACGTCTACAAAAGTATATTCATGTGATTATAATTATATTGATACAATTTTAGGATAAGTATGCTAGCTTCCACTGATAACATGAAATTTTCATGAAACCTTTTATGGGTTCACAAAAGCCAACAAATCTTATGGTAAGATTGCATTTAATTATTTCATGTCTCATTGAATTTTGAAAGGAAAGTTTACGGTCTGTCAAAAAATGTTAATGTTAAAGTTAGTAATTAAGGTTTAAAAGTAGAATTGCGAATTTTATAAAGAGAAACGATGCAAAGAGGATTCTGCTTTGGCGGGGCGCTGCTTTACCCACGCGCTTATTACGCCAAATTTTTTTAAAAGACAATTTCTTGGGTCGATAAGGTCCCTGGATCCCTGGAACCTCCTTTCTGGCTTTCTCTGTCAAAACTCAAATCCTACTGATTCCCTGCCAACATTTATTTCAACATTTGTTCCCTCCTCTTCATTCCCCTCTGGATAGCGCCACTTCTTTGCGCACTCTGTACTCGAAAAATCTCTAGGAGCAGCATACTAGGGTATTCTTTTATTGGGCCAAAAAAAAGAAAGTTAAATGTTTCTCTGAGATTTCCGCGCAGAAGATCACATTACATGAAATCACCAAGGCTATTTTCGTCTTTACAGGATATTTTAGCTTGAATTGCTATTTGGCACCGTACAAAGAGTAACTTGGCGATTCCTCTGATCGGAATCCTCAACCTCACAAGATATGCTGCTTTCCTTTGCTTCTTCTCCGCTTCGCATGGCTCGAAATCGAATCCCGGCTCTTTTCCATAGAAAAGGTACCACTTTATACTTGCTTTATCAATTCTATCTTCCCATTGAGCTGATATGCAGCAAAGCTTGATTTTAATATTTTACAATTAAAACGATTATTCTACTTAGTCGCAATGGATTTGTTTTAGAAGTTAGAACTTAGTAGTATTCTTGTGCTCATTGTAAATTCCATTTGTAACTATCTCTTGCTTAAATAATTGGGTTGATTTTACAAAAGCTACACAAATCAGGGCTTGTGTCGGATGAGATTAGATGAAATAGAACAAGTAATCTCTACTAAAATTTGAGCATCTATAGAGACATTTTGAGGGATGAAGAACCATATGTTGTAAATGGATACAGAAGTTGATGAATTCAGCTTAAATTTATAATTAATATTGAGGGAAAAGAAAGAAGAACGAATGAAACTTGTAAAATTTCAAAAATCCAACTCATTTCCTTCGTAATCATTCATGTGATTTTTAATTGAAAATTATTGCCGATCAACTCTAATCTAACGTAGTCTAATCAAATCCTATCTGTACACCACTCCGATCAGGGGATAAATTTTTTGTTGCGGTCAACGGAGACCTGCCACATGTCATTGATGTTGAATCTGGCGTCAGATATCCAGGACCCGACCTCACCCCAACACAGAGAGAGGTGCAGAGGGAAGGGAGAAATTGGTCTTCTCTCATGGAAATATTATCCATTAGATTTCTTTGGAGAGGTGGAGACTTTGATGAAAAACTCGTGTTTCCTCACATTTATGGCATCATTGCTGTTGAGGGCTCCTGTGGCACCTCTATTCTCTATAACCGGAAGTTTGGAGAACCTCGTCTTATCAATTCAAAGGTAACTGTAATTTTATTTTTACAATTATTAAATGTTCTTAATTTGAGGCATATTCTAGACCTCTACATTGGCATATGTCCCATAAGTTGGATAAAATATTATGTATGTGCGTGCGTGTCCTTGGCCTTACTTTCACACTAGGAGGGCATATCGAGCTTTGCTCGATACAGGAATTCTCAGCTGAATTAAGAAGATACATAAGGAGTTCTCAACTGTACACTTATAAAGGTATTAAGATATTTTTAACAAATATCAGAAAAGCCTCATTAAAAAAATATAGTGGACGTAAAACATAAGTTAAAATGTAACGATGTAGGAAAAGAAATATATTAAACTCTACAACTTTAACAAAGTACAGCCTCACATGTATATGTCCAAATACACCATGCAGTTGAAGACCTACTTCATTTTACTTGGGGTAAATCTCCTTACATTCATTTATATGCTGATGATATTAAAACAGTGAAAAGTTGAAAATGTCTGACTCAAGGATGCGTAAAAATTATATACCAGAATAAGAAGAACACTCCTATCTTTTTTCTTGAGGTCATAAAGATGGCAATAACTGAAAAGTTATTTCAATCCAAATCTGAATTTGAGCTTACATGAAGGGACCAGCAAGTTGCATATCAAATAGCACCAATATATAAAGTTTGTTCATCTAAATAATAATTAATTTCAGTCCAAATCACCTTCTCATATAGCTGAGCTCAGTTTTTATAAATCGTATCTTCAGAGCTACGAAGCCCAAATTAGAAAACTTACTTTACTCTTAATGCAGCCTAATTATTTTCCAGTGGCAACCAAAAGTAGGGCTCAAGGAAAAAAAAGTTGCCCCTGGGCAGGCTCCAAAGCATGCAGATGGCTTCAAAAATTGCACCTGCAATTCTTTCCTTGATCAGACTTTTATCAAGAGCGGATTCTACCATTTATGTCAAAAATAACACCGCAGATGGGACAAATAAAAATATAGAAAACTAACATATTTTACATATTCAATCAAAATATGAAAAATGATCCATGAAGTGGGCTCTGTAATTAGGATTATTAAAGATGTGCCAAGTGGAGTATTTGCTTCAAAAATTCATCTAACTTGGAAGCACAGATATATCCCTTCATTTGTGTGTGAGAGAAATCTGGAATTTATTTATTCGCATTGATTTTGTTATCTAATGCTGTGTTCAATTTCTGATCTTAATTTATGCGTCATGTAGAGGAATGAAGTCTTTGTCATTCTATAACTGTTCCATTAATCAGGAATTTTTTTTTCAATTTTAAATTCATTACAAAACATTCCAATTTTTTTCCATAGAAGTTGAAAAAGTTGTTTTTCTTCCAATCAAATATTCTTTTTTTAATATAAAAATTCAGTGCTTATTATGAGTTAAATACAACTATGTACGTTGAAGGTACAAATAATTTAATTAGCATATAAATAACTTAAAAAAAAATTCGAGTAATATTTGTTAAGATTTCAATTTTTGCTAACATGGTTCAATTTTTATATTTTTTCAATTTTGAAATTTCCAGATTCAAATCTTTTACTCCAAATGATATACTTTGACTTGCAATTTTAATGGCACAGATCTATAAAGATATTACTAAAAAATAGCACAATTAGATAGAACATAGAATAATAATTTCAAACACAACATTCTAGCTTACCAGCAGTGGAGACTTTAAGAAGAGTTTAGGCAAGTTTCAATCAGCATAATTAGAAGAAGAAGAAGAAGAAGAAGAAGAAGAAGAAGAAGAAGAAGAAGAAGAAGAAGAAAGAATAAATCAGTTACTTTAAGATTAATTAAGCAACAACCTACTAATACCTTGTATTTTGGTAATATTAGTTTACTGGTTTGCAGATGGTTGAAGGGGAAGAGGGTTACATGCCATGGCATAAGCAGTGGCTATCAGATCCGAACTGTGTTCTGATTGATATAGCATGATTCATATGCAATATTTTGAAACACTGTACCTCTTTGGTTTATAACCTGTTAAGTACACATAAAATATCAAAACAAAATGATCTTAAAGGTGCATGACATATAATAAATCTAAAACAATGTACCTCTATGGTTTATAAATAAGTAATGTCCCAAGATGAACAAAAGATATATTAGGACCAAAAAGCAAGTCAAGGGTTGAGGCCTCGAGGGTACGGTTCTCAGCTTTCTATATAATCAATTTTTGAAACACTATATAATAATATTTATTCTGATAACTGTGGCATTACGAATTAAACCATATCAGGCGATTCAATTAACAGACTTGACAAAAAAAATTGAAAAAAATTTCAAAGAGAAATTCCTTAAATGGACCTACCTCTCCTAGCGTCATGTGATGCTTTGTATCCTGTGCAAGGACTTCCTACTTTATTATTACAAGCCTTTTATCAATCTTCCATTTAAAAAAAAATAAATAATCAGAATAAAGATAACAAATGAATTACTCACGTAGAGTTTTTTTTTTTATTTTTTTAAAAACAAGGCATCTATTGCATCCGTTTCATTGAAAACGAAACAAAGTGGACCTCCAGTATAAATATATCAGCTTTGGTAGCTGCCAAATATATCTTCAGGAGTTTCCTCACTTGAATTGCTTTGTCAAATATCAATAGTTGCTTATGTTCATTTATTTTTTTCTCTGCAACTACAAAATTTTTAGGACTAAATAATATGTCTTTCTTAACTCTAGGGTCTTGTGAATCTTTCTGGCATGCGTCGAGGCCTAAAAGTAGAATGTGACGTCCTCATAAAACCTTGTGTATTGTGTTGCAGACTTTATAGTTTGTTCAACGACAGTCCCCCAGGTAAGCTGTGGAGAGCTAGCTCCAAAAGGTTCCAATACGACAAGGTCTTAGTAAAGAAGATAAACACCGGTCTTTATCCTATACAGGTGCGATATGTGGTTTATAGGGAAGCCACTGAGGCTATTGTGGATATTACACTTAATGACTTCGCAGGTGAAAGGACTACTGTTTTTTATGGGACAATAAAAGCATGGAATACACGAGTCGCTGGCACTATTCGCCATTTTTGTGAGGGTGCTTCTTTTAAGTTTGGAAACAATGAGTCGGCAAGTCTCAGTCTTCATCTGTCAAGATGTGCAATTGTTGTTCCACGGAATTCTGTCCTTCTTGTTCATGTCCACATCCACCATGAAAAAGGGCTATTTGCCTCTAAAACCATCGGTTTCCCTGCAACTTTAGGTGGTGAGGCATTGCAGACCATACCTGGAAAGAGTGGAACGATTGCAGTTAAGGTCAAATGGTTGGAAACTGATTGCTCCGATGAAGTGCGAGGGTCTACTATAAGCGGGAGAAGCAACATTATGCAGCAACAATTATGTGATGGCTTATCCAGGCCTATCTATATGCATCATCTAGATGGCTCCTGGGAGAGCTCCTCAAGGTACTTATATTGTGCAGTTATAAAATTAAGAATTATGCATACATTTATAGGATTAAATAAAGAAATCCCTACCATTCTTGGCCTAAGGAATTGCACAATCATTATTCGTTATCCATGTAATTTTTCTTTTTACCGATCCAAAAGCTGGAATTCATCAGGGCCTTTTAGTTCTTTCCATATATCAACTGGTATTGTTACCTTGAATTTTTGCTATTAGTGATGACTGTTTATTGATTGAATGAACTTGATTAGACTTAGCAAATATTGTGTCAAATTATGTGATATAGTCATTACCAGGCTCACTTTTTTTTTTTTTTTTTTTTTTTTTTTGAAAATAAGTGGATACCAGGCTGATTATTTGACAGCAGTTTTTCTATTTTGCACTGGTATGAATGGTTTGAGTAGTTATAGTTAGTAGTCTGCCGTTTGAATCTTACCAATTTTTGTTGTTGAACATTTTATTCAATTCTGTCAGATCAGTGACATCTTTCAGTCTTCCATGGCTTGAGACCAAAGTTATTGAGGTTGGGGGAAGAGAGAGAGAGAGAGTCAATCGATTAGCAAATGATTGGGTTTTAGATACTTACCTTAAGAACACAAGCAAGATAACTGTGAAGGGTAAGTGGAGGGGTATACACTGTTGACTAGGAATTATATGGGTTTTTCTTTTTTTTTTTTTTTTTTTTTTTTTTTTGTAAAAGTGTAACCTGTGACCAGTGCGACCAAATAGTTCGTAGGAGTTTGTCCTTTGATACAGATGTACCTTATTATTATTATTATTATCACCTTCGTGTTTGTTGGAAACCCATGTGATTTGCCACTTTTTTTAAATAATATTTCAGTATTAGAAAAAAAAAGGAAACTAATCAGCAGTATTCTAAGCTTTTTTTTTTGTCCTGTTTGAACCGCCAGACATATGATTCCAGAAGGCATGAGCCCTGATGGTGTGTATCATAAGCAACATTTTATCGAGGTTTTTTCAGTGAGATTTGTTGATCATGAGAAGTTGGATTTCAGCAACATATATGGTGCTATTGTGTTGCAAGTCGGGGTTAGAAATTATATCTTATATAACCGCAAGTTGGGAGACCCCCCCCTGCATTGATTCAGAGGTAATTAAGGATTTTTTTCTTTTATTTTTATCGATCTCTTAAGTTCTAATTAAACATTTCTGTTGCTCCTAGGGTTTCGTTATACTGAGAATGCCATGCCATGCAATTAAAGTTGGTGATAGTATTGAGCTTCAGACTTATTTGTTCAACCTGGAAATGAAGACACGTTCTAATTTTGTACAGTGGTGGTCCAAGCTAAGCTATGATAAGGTTTTGTCCCAGCGGGTGCGTAGTAAGTTTGGCCCTATAGGGCTTGTTTGGATGGTGTTGGAATAGTGGGAATAGTGTGAAAAAGTGGGAAGAGTAGGAAGAGTGGGAAGAGTGGGAAGAGTGCTATTCCTAGGTCGTTTGGATGGTGAGTTTAGGAATAGCGTTGGGAAGTGTGAAAAAGTAGAGAGAAAAGTGTTGTTGGGAAGAGTGTTGTTGGGAAGAGTGGGAAGAGTGGGAAGAGTGAGAAGAGTGACTATTCCCACTATTCCCCTATTCCGGGAAGCATCCAAACGAGCCCATAGAAGTTACACTTGCTGCTTATTCTTCTGCTGTTTGTGGCTAGTTTAGAGGTTACGCTCATCAATTTTGAAGATGAGCGTCTGCCTGAAGTTTACGGACATGTAAAAGTGAAAAACGACAAAACTTTGAACCCAAGGGCTGTTAGCTGGCTTTTCAGAAAGGAAAACAAGGATACAATGACATGTATCAGTCCCATCAAATCTGGGGGTTGCATTGCTTTACCTCTGTTGCGGCATGTAGTTGTATTGCCCCTTGATTCAACAATGATGGTTGACGTGTGCATTTGCTATGGTGATACTGTCTTTGCCTCTGGTGAGGTGATGTTTCATGCTGAGTTGGCTGGAAAGGAATCAGGGTTTCTCATTGGTAGTCATGGTAAAATTGGAGTAGAGGTTTTATGGAGTCGTGTTACGTACTACGACAAGTTAGAATACTGTTGGTGAGAGTAAGTTATCAAAACCTGTTATTTCCAAATCTTATATTTCAATATCCATAGAAACAACATATAAGGAAGGTGTATCGTACCTCGATGATCTCCAAATCATCTCCAGTGGCTGGCGCAACTGGACTTCCTCATCTGAGGCCAGATAGAGATGATGAAGACGTTCTCTCCCATCTGGACGCTCATCCCCCTGTCCCGCTTGCAACCCTGGAGGAGTCGGAGAAAACACATGGGAAAGGAAAAAAAGGAAAGGAAAGGAAAGGAAAGGGACTGTGTAGAAAGCTTTTGATTCGGCATAAATGTTAGTATGGTTATGCGTGTAGCGGATATCAACATAACCTAACTGTATAAACATCCTAAATGTGTAACACAAAAGTTCATAGAAGGGGAGAGAATAATGGATCGATCCAATATTACTGATGAAGATGGATGTTCAGGATTTCATTTGTCGGGAGGATCCGAGGTATAGGATTAGTGTTGATTATATTAGATGGAGTAGCTCGTTGGATTAGCATTAATTAGCATTTAAAAGGGAAAAAAAGTTAGGCAGATTATATTAGAATATTGATATTAATTGATATTGATGTACTAATTGATTAAAATTAATTTTCGATTTTTAATCTTTAAATTTTAGGATTTTATTATTTAAAAAATAGATAAAAATATATAATGGTGTATGAATTTATTTTAATAAAAAATATTAATATTATAAATTTGTTGAACCCATTGTAAAAATTTTTGGTTGCGCCACTGCTATAAATCATTTAGGATTGGAAAGGAAACCTGTAAAAACCCGTAAAATATAAATTATAAGTTAATTTGGTTAATAAAAATCTTCAAGCAAACAAATAAATTTAAAGGATGAAGAATCAAATCAAAAATTTAATTCCCATTTTTAAAGCTAGAAGTCGACATTATTCGAATCCGATCAATATCAATTTCGGCCATTTACAAAATTTTCAAGAAATTATTTGATTGAACAATTAGATTATACTATAAAATTTCCAAATGAATTACTTGCTTAAATATTTAGATCATGCCATAAGAATTGCAATTATCTATTTTATATAATTTCTATGAGTATGATTTGTGTCAAAATATATGTTTTACTGATTGTTTAATTCAATTTCCAAAAATTCCTTCAATTTGGACCGTTGGATTTAGTTTTAAATCCCTGAATTTATCTGAGCCGTCGGATCATCTCCCTTCCTCTCCCCTTATCTTTCCCCTTTCTTCTCTTCGCTGCCGACAGAGTCTCCCCCACCTGTCCCCTTTTCCCTCTTGTCTCGCGGAGCACCATTGGAGACGCCTCTGGCGATCTCCCTCGACCAATCCGCTGAATCCTCCCTCGTCTCTGTCCCCCTCGCTTGCGACCAAAGCTCGACCCCACTCTTCTCCTACCCAATCAGCTCACTCTCCACTCTCCCTCGTGGCAGAACCCTCAATCTCCACCTCCACGTTTTTCTCTGCCCCAATTCCCGCAACCAATCAGAGAGGCCCCTAAGCCTCTGGTTTTTCTTCTCTGGTTTCTCCAAGCCGAGTGATGGCTTGCCATTTGTCTCTCTCGTGCTTGACCTAAACCCTACCACCGCCCCTCTTACCTCCCAATGGCCGCCACCTCAGCAGCGCGTCCCCCATCCTCTCCATTCCATCCTCCTATATGTGTCACCCCTCTCCTCTCTCTGCTCAAGACCCGCTAGCACTCAAATAAGAACAGAAAAGAGAAAGGAAAAAGAGTAAGAGAGAGAGAGGTGGGAACTAGGCGACGGTGGTGGTTGACGAGGCGAGGAGGTGGTGCTGACGGTGAGGCGAGGTGGTGCACTGGCCGAGCTGACCCTTTCCTCTTCCTTTCTGTTTCTCTTCTCTTCCCAGTTTGGTAATTCCTTTCCCCTTCTTCCCTCTTTTCTGTGGCTTGTTTCTGTTTGTTGACTGAGGCATTAAGATGCTTGAAATTGATATGTTTCCTTTGATGCCTCAATTTGAAACTATGCTAGTTTGGGTTCTGTTGATTGATGGAATTTGTTTGTGTATTGCTTACATGTGATCTGTGATGATAACTGTATATGCTTGTTCCTTGAACTGAAAGCTGGATTGTGCTTGTCAGTAGTTTCTTGTCCCTTGAGAAGGCTTGATTAGTGTGTCTCATGACGTGAATGCTTGTTGATTAGCTTAGTTAATCTGATATGAATGCTTGTGTAGTACAATGTTTGATCTGTTAGGTGTCTTGTATCTCGATTTGAACTGTGATAGGTTAGTTATGCTGGTTTTTAGTTCTTGTGGGCTTGTCTAGTACTTATGTTAATTCTGTGCTTGCAATTGATTCATATAGCCTTGAGATTGCTAAGTTGAGATCTGTGTTTGATAAATTGGGGCTTAGGATAATTGTTATAAGGTTAATAGTCGATCTGGTATGCTTAAATATGTCACTTAGGGTTTGTCTTCTCTTGTGGATGCTTGCTGGTATAGGTACAGGGCTGGTTCAGGCTCTGTACCAGTCTGGTACACGTTTAATATCTGTCCCAGGGCCTTGTTGTGAAGAATTATGTTGCCAGGGACCTTTCTGTAAACATTTTGAACTGTTTTAGGGTTTGTTCATAAACTATACTGTTATTAGGGTCTTTAGTGTAAGTTTTAGGTAAATATTTTAAATCCAGGGTCTATAGCGTAAAGTTCCCTGGTTGTTGGGTCGGGTTGCGTTTTCTTGTTTGGATCAGTCTGGATCTCTTCCGTGTGGGCTGCGTGCATTTCTCTGAGCCCATTCGGCCTGTTCACTTGTTGGATTTTGTTATAATTTATACGTGGCCCATTTCTTTTGTTTGTCGGCTGAGATTTTATGTATCAAATTTGCTAAGTTGGATTTTAAGGAAAATAAAACTAGAACTATATGGTGTATGATTTTGATGGCATGAAATAAATAGTTGGGATTTGGAAAATAAAAGTTTTTGGCCGAGAAAATTAAACGAGACGGATTCGGAAATAAAGTTGTTGGTTTTAAAATGGGAAATGATTAGATTGTCCGTAAAATATTTCTCAACAGATACTATGATAATCGGACACAGTATGATCCCAAAACAATTTCAAATAAACTATGTTTTCTTATATTGGTTTGCATTTAAGTCTTTTGATTAAAGCAATATTTATTTTATATAGATTATTAAAAGTATTTTCATACTTGAGCAAAACACCATTTAATTATTAACTAAACTATTCAAATGACTTCCTAAACCAAACTAATTATGACATGTCTAATCGTCGTAGTTTGGACTTGTAGGTACCGTCAAAAACGTCTATCTACACATTGATTTTATAACTAGAACTGAACAAAATATTTCCAAAAAATTTATAACCCAACTTTTCCTCACAACTAGTTTCAAAGGAAACTCCGTCAAATTATTTTTAGAAACTAATTAAATATAATAACATATTTTAATACCGAGCCCCTTTCAAATAATATAAGAGTTATGTCTAGAATAAGATCACATAGTCAGAACTTGAAACCAAATTGAGGGATAATGGGTTTAAACGTTAGAATAGCTTTTAACGCGTAGTTTTGTTCATCAGGTGATCAGACAGACTATCAGGAGCCTGTAGACGATTACTACCCCGAGTACGAGGGTGGTGACACAGAGCAGGACTTCATCGACCCTCCTGTAGAGTAGTCTCATCGTCTTCAACTTTTTCAGGTGTGGATGCCTTAGGTTTTGTTTAATCTTTAGTTTAGTAATTAGATCATAATTAATTGTGTGCATCTCATGTCATAAACACTGCATAAAAACACCTAATTGCATGTCATTAACTCAAAACTAGATTATACTTATAGGATTTACATGGCATATCAATAACGTGACTAATAAACTTAAAAGTGCCTTTAATCAACACTTGCATCTGGTGCGGATCAGGATAGCGAGACCGAGTGTGATAAGTTCGTTTTGCCTGGGGTTTCCATTATCGGGAGATTGCACCCAAGCTAAATGCCGGTGGTCTCCTTATGATAAAGATCGTGGGCAACGCGTTTCTGATGATCACTCAGCAGACCGACCGTCAGGCGGTACTGCGGTCACTTGATGGTTATTCTTATTATATTACCGTTTTGTATCTTCGTTTGAAACTAGACTTGAACCTTAACATTGGATGAGTGTGCCATATATATCAGACTACCTCTCGACCCCCATGAGTTCAGTTTACCGGTACCGTGATTTACTGCCCACTTCTTTAGCGGGAATGTGGGAACGGGGCGTAGTTGAGTTGTCGAGCACATGCTGAGTTAGGTGGATCTGTAGGCACGGTTCATGTCATATTGAGACTTGTGAGATTGATTCTGGATTTGATGTGTGACTTATGATTTGACCATTGAGTGCGGGTGCTTGACTCTCGTATTGGTATATTTATTCACCGTATACTATTATACTATTATTATTCTCCGCTTCTCCAGAAACTTTTCTGATTTATTTAGGCATGATAGGACTTGTAGTTTAGCACATCTTTTCTCTAAAGTTAGCACTTAGATATTGCATTATAGGATTTAAAGGTGTTTAACTTAATGGTTTAGTTCTAGCTAGATATTAACCAGGACCTTGTTGGCTCACTCTATCACCACACTGAGTATTAATGTACTCATCCCACAATACTTTGATTTGTGGAGACAGGTTCAGGTTTGGCAGACACAGCAGATGAGATTTTAGCAGATGACCAAGCCAAGCTGGAATAGTCGCATTCCGCTTTATATTATTAGTATTTTGTTTATTTTCTGGCTGGAAATTTTGATATGTGAATATTTTACCAGCCCTTTTGTTGTATGAACAAATGATGCCTTTATTATGTGATTATTATTTGTGATTATCATTATTTGCTTTCTGTGACACTGCTTCATAGCCTTACGTGAGTACAGTAGTGTGTATTCACGTGGCGGGGTTGTCCTCCTCGAATTATGGCTTGGTTCGGGGTTTGACAAAACCAATGATGCCTAGCTAGTTAATATGGGATCATGTTATAAAAATCAGTGGTGCATAGTTAATATCAAGATTGTTTACGAAGTGACATTTTTAAGACTTTTCTATGAAGGTTTTTTTTTTTTAATTTTATATAAGCAATAAGTTATAGTAGTATTACGATAATAAGTGGTGCTAAATAATTAAAAACATAATCCTATGAAACTATCAGGGCCAAAACGCATTAATTGAACTTCAGACTCCGTTAAGACGATCAGAAACATATTAAGGCTCTTCGATTGTGCTCTATGTATTATTATTACTCGTATAGATTAAAAAAAAAAAGTAAATTAAAAAAAGGGGCACTCTGAGTAACAAAGCAGGGAAATTGAAACCAAAACCAAAACCAGCTTCTCCTCTCCTCTCATAAAAATGACAAATCACAAACTCTTTTGAGAAAAACATCCGTGACATCACATGAATCCGCCCAAGATTCTTTCAAAGAAAAATTGATGAAAGCAAATCCGGGTCAACAAAGCAGCACACTTTAAATCTATGCATCTAATTAACTAACAGTGGGTCTATGGCCAAGTGGCGAAGATCTAACCACAGTCGCATAGCCTCCGCAAAAGAGATCGTCGCCGAAATGAGATCTCAAATAATTAGGACCTTCTTTCTCTCTACATGATCCCAAATAGCTCTTTCATTGCCTCTTCAACCCACACTTCCTCTTGCAATAACCTCAGCACTTGACCATGTACCAATTTCTTCTCAGCAATTGTCTTGTCCATGCTTCCTCCTTAATTCCTTCTTCGTTTCTCTTCGTTTTCTTTGTATTTCGATTGAATTAGATGTCGAGCGCCGTATCGAGTGGAGAGTGCTGTTAGTTAGTTAAAGATGTAAACCGGGAAAGATAATTTATCAAGACGAGAGTCGAGAGGGGACGCGTGAGGCGATGATTGTTGGGAGTGCGACTGGATATGGTCAAACGTCAAAGCTTGGATAGAGTATTGAAAAATGTGATTTTCGTGTGGATAATTAATCATGGAGATTTCGGCTTCCTGGGCTTGGAACGCATGGTGCTTTCTTTTATTAGAAAATTTGAAATTTACCTAGACGTGTCAACCTGGCTATCCCATCCATAATTACATAATACTGTGACAATACGATTATCAATAATATAGAATTTATTCGATTGAATTAAAATTTAGGAAACAAAATTCTCATATCGAGCAAAGTTCCGCTAGTCTCTAATAAATTTGAAAAAAAAAATCATTACGGATAATATAATCCATAGAGTTTTCACATAATTAGTAGCAAGGTTATCGCAAATTATAGTGATATATGCTAATTGATCCGCCTCTGGGGCGGGTGGGGCTAGAACCCCACCTAATGCCGTCGAGCCCATGGAGTCCCACCTTAGCCCCAGCTAATTTTTTCTGCCATTGAAGCATTCAAAGGTCTATTATGTGAGATGAATATATGATGAACTTATGTTGATTCAATGTTCTTATAAACTCAGCCCCACCTAAATAATTTTCCTAGATCCGCCGCTACTAATTGAATAAGTACTTCTGCAAATCATTTTCTTTATGTTAAAAGAGTTATAGTTTCTTACATGAAGGACCTTTTAAAACTCTTGAATTTTCTAATACTATGAATCAAAATATAAGATACTCTTTATATCACTATTCTACTAATTGAATAAGTACTTCTGCAAATCATTTTCTTTATGTTAAAAGAGTTATAGTTTCTTACATGAAGGACCTTTTAAAACTCTTGAATTTTCTAATACTATGAATCAAAATATAAGATACTCTTTATATCACTATTAATTAGATCTAAAATCTTTTACTGCTATTTAGCTGAGAATGCTCATTCAAATATTCAATAAGCTCAATATTATGGCTTGAAGAGGACTCACCTGCCCTCTTTAGCACGAGATTTAGAGTATTGTATATGTTTACCATTTCACGATCAATACATCTTTCAAGTGAATCATATTCCATAAGCTCAAGTGAATCATATTCCCAACTAAGTTAGACATCAAATTACTTTAATTTTCATTATTCAAAAAATAGTTTATATAAATATATCACAAGAGTGCTGTTTGGATGTGTTAGGAATAGGCTACGAATTGCGTAAATTTAAGGAATAGTACTATTTCGGGAAGAGTGGGAAAAAGCTATTCCAGAAATAAGAAATGTTGTTCGGATGGTAAGTTGGGAGTAAAGTTATTGGGAAGTGTGTTATTGAGGTGAGTGTTATTGAGAAGAGTGTGATGTAGGAAGAGTGAGAAAAAACTATTTTGGGAATAAGAAATGTTGTTTTAATGAATTTTTATTCCGGAAAGAAGCTATTCCGAAAATTAGACTTATTCTCATCCATCCAAATGGGGCAAAAAAGAAAGTAGAACAAGTCAAGACATCACTCCATGTTTCGAAATGAACTTATTTTAGTGTTAAAAAGTATGCAATCAATGTTATTTAAAAAATCTGCAATTTGTGTTATGTAAACCCAACAATAGTATAAAAAAAAAAACATTAAGAGAATTGACATTTTCCATCGATTCTCACCTATGTTACCCCGGTACTTCGAAACTGAGCCGTACCCGTACCAGGTACGAACCGGGTACTGGTACCGTACCCCGTACGTACCGTACGGTCAATGGTCAACAGTCAACGGTCAACGTGTTGATATTAGTGTTTATGTCATTTATTTATGTAAATTCCAAGTTTATGTCATTTATTTGTGCAAACTCTAAGCCTTAGCTAAACAAAATTATGTTATACATATTATATTTTGTAATATAATACAATTATAGATCAATAACATATTCAAATAATATATATATATCGTCGTACCCGTACCGGAGATTTTTAAAAATTTTCGTACCACCGTACCCGAATCGTACCGGGTACGGTACTCGTACCCGAATCGTACCTGGTACGGTACTCATACCCGTACCAATGCAACATAGATTCTCACCTTAATTATAGGGGGAGGGTTCAAAGCGCCTACCTTTTCCATTAAAACACAGTCAATACAAAATTTTAGACTTTAGTTTTAGCCGGTGCTAAAAAAGATTCTCATCTTTAAAGGTGAAGATTATAGAAAAAACTCCACCAGATTTGCTGAATCGTAGTTAATTATTACAATGATCTGAACAATATTTTTCTTTATAATTTGTCTAAACTCTGTTTTGTTATAGAAAAGTTCAAACTAAATTTAAAATATACACAGAGATATCCATTTGTATTATACTTTTAGAAACAATATTTAAATATGGTTATATTTTATTTTTTTTGCTATCATAGTTATATGTGTTTTCAAAATTTTAACAGCACAAAAAATCTGAAATTCAGATATTGAAACTCAATGACATTGTTGGTCCTCAAGCATATTTTCTATCCACTTTTTTTTTTTTTAAAAAAAAAAAATTCGGACTCTTCTTAAGTAGGTCATCAGACTGAAAACTAAATAATTGGGACTTTTTTCTGAAGGGCTAAACTTATCTTTAAATTTTCATTAGGGCTTATTTCCTTCTAAAATTATCATTTATCCACCGATCCCCTTATTACACGTCTTTCCAAGATTGTTTAAGGAACTTATATTTCATACCAACTAGAGGTCGTTCACGTCTACAAAAGTATATGCATATGATTATATTGATATAATTTTAGGAAAAGCTGTACCTAGCTTCCATGGACAACATGAAATATTCATGAAACCTTTTATGGGTTCACAGAAGCTAACAAATCTTATGGTCATATATTGCATTTATTTCTACATCTCATTGAATTTTGAAAGGCAAGTTTACGGTCGGTCAAAAAATGTTAAAGTGAGTAATAAATTCTTGGGTCGATGAAACCCTGAACCTCCTTTCTCTGTCAAAACTCAAATCCTAGTGATCGAACCGGCCTCCTTTCTCTCCTTATTCCCCGCCAACATGTATTTCAACATTTCTTCCCTCCTCTTCATTCCCCTCTCAAAGTCTCAATAGCGCCACTTACTTGTGCACTTTCTACTCGAAAGAGCCCCTAAGAGCAGCATACCAGGGAATTCTTTTATTGCGCCAAAAAAAAAGAAAGTTAATGTTTCTCTGAGTGAGATTTCCGATCAGAAGATCACGTTACACGAAATCACCAAGGTATTTTCGTCTTTAGAGGATATTTTAGCGTGAATTGCTATTTGGCGCTGTGCAAAAAGCAAGTTGGCAATTCCTCTGATCGGAACCCTCAACCTCACAAGATATGCTGCTTTCCTCTTCTTCTTCTCCGCTTCGCATGGCTCGAAATCGAATCCCGGCTCTTTTCCATAGAAAAGGTACCACTTTATACTTGCTTTATCAATTCTATCTTCCCATTGAGGTGATATGCAGCAAAGCTTGATTTTAATATTTTACAATTAAAACTATTCTTCTACTTAGTTGCAATGGATTTGTTTTAGAACTTAGAGGTATTCTTGTGCTCGTTGTAAATTCCATTTGTAATTATCTCTTGCTTAAATAATTGGGTTGATTTTATAAAAGCTAGACAAATCAGGGCTTGTGTCGGATGAGATTAGATGAAATAGAACAAGTAATCTCTACTAAAATTTCCTTACCATTGCTTTTATTTTTCTTAGATTCTAAGGTTAGGCACACATGGAAGCTAATCAGTAGAAGAACCATGTATAATATTAGATATTTTTAGATTATGGGGATTGCAATAAAAAAAAAGCCACAGTTAAGTAAATGAGGATTACTGGTATAGGTCACTGGTACACAATATTTGGGCATCGATAGAGACTTTTTGAGGGATGAAGCATGGTTTTTAAAACCCTACCGGATACCGGATTTTTCCGGTAAAACCGGGTACCGGATTCAGATCCGGTAGGAAAAGACATATATTTCCGCCCTTTTGTGAACCGGAAAAAACCGGTAGAAACCGGATAAACCGGAATGTATCAATATCAAACCGGCTGGTTTGAAACAGTGAGTGCGCGAAATAGTTTAAAATTATTATGCCGAATGGGGGAATCGAACCCCAGTCACGCGACACAGCAGCCAATTGCGCTACCACTGGGCCAAGAGGCCCTATTAGTCATTACTCTCTTGTTATATATATAATATAAATGAGACTACCATAACCGGTATCATATATCACAAACCGGTAAATACCGATAAAACCGGATACCGCCACCCTCGCCGGTATGATGGCCGGTAGGGTATTAAAAACATTGGGATGAAGAACCATATGTTGTAAATGGATACAGAAGTTGATGAATTCAGCTTAAATTTATCATTAATATTGAGCGAAAAGAAAGAAGAACAAATGAAACTTGTCAAATTTCAAAAATCCAACTCATTTCCTTCGTAATCATTCTTGTGATTTTTAATCATCAAGTTTGAATCCCATCAAATTCTTCTTATATTACATCCAATCACCGAATTTCAATTGAAAATTATTGCCGATCAACTCTAATCTAACGTAGTCTAATTAAATCCTATCTGTGTACACCACTCCGATCAGGGCATAAATTTTTTGTTGCGGTCAAAGGAGACCTGCCACATGTCGTTGATGTTGAATCTGGCGTCAGATCTCCAGGACCTGACCTCACCCCAACACAGAGAGAGGTGCAGAGGGAAGGGAGAAATTGGTCTTCTCTCATGGAAATATTCTCCATTAGATTTCTTTGGAGAGGTGGAGACTTTGATGAAAAACTCGTGTTTCCTCACATTTATGGCGTCATTGCTGTTGAGGGCTCCTGTGGCACCTCTGTTCTCTTTAACCGCAAGTTTGGAGAACCTCGTCTTATCAATTCAAAGGTAACTATAATTTTAATATACAATTATGAAATGTTCTTAATTTGAGGCATCTTCTAGACCTCTATATTGGCATATGTCGCATAAGTTGGATAAATTTTCCTTTTTCCCCAATAAACCGTCAAATTAGTTCAACAAAATGCGCACTATTTTTAACTTGTGCAACATGTTCTTTGTTTATTAGTCCTGCTGAAACTAATAAAGGATATATTTGCAATCATTACTTTGTTAGACTATCTTTGTCTGTCATGTTGAATCGACAAAAACAAAATAAAACATTATGTATGTGCGTGCATGTTCTTGGCCTTACTTTCACTAGGAGGGCACATCGAGCTTCGCTCGATACAGGAATTCTCTTCTGAATTAGGAAGGTACATAAGGAATTGTCAACTGTACACTTATAAAGGTATTAAGATATTTTTAACAAGGAAAAATTAGATAAATGCCACCTCAAAACTAGAAAATTAGAAAAATGCCACCCCAAAGTTCACTCTTAGAAAAATGCCACTCTAAACTCATATACTTCAGATATTTGCCACATTTATACAATTTTTATACGGTTTCAAATTAAAACTACTGCAATTTGATTTGTATTTTCTATTTCCTAAAATGCCCTCTCTAATTTTATGTCCCCTGGCACTCGATGCTTCTCTCTCCTCTCTGTACGATCCTCTAACCCTTCTCTCCGTTCTATAGGAATTTGCACTTTGGCTTGGTAAATTTGAACTGCAACTTTAGCTTATACTTATATTTATAGGATTTCCAATTCCATCCATTTATTCTGAAAAAATCCGGATGTCAATCTCTAGGTTGATTAGTGTCGTAGAATAAGCGAAAAATTTTGTAACCATCTTAACAGCACATTCCATATAGCAAATGACTTTCAGAATTGGCGCAAAAATGGTGTATGCACAGAAAATTGGTATATGTATTCCCAGTAGGAGGAGAGGTATAGCACGGTGAGAAGGGTTAGAGGATTGTACAGAGAAGAGATAGAAGCATCGAGTGCTAGGGGATTGGACAGAGAAGAAAGTATAGAGGACAAAGGTTTAAATATCGGCAATACCGGCCGCTATATCGGCGCTATATCGGTGCCCCATGATAGAACGCTACAGCGCGACAGATTTAGCGCTCCGTCCGATCGCGCGCAGTATAGCGGTATTTGACGGTATTTATCGGACATTTAGCGGCGATTTTGCGGAGAGATAGGGGATCACCAGAGTTCTTCTCCTCCGGAAGAAAGGGTCCATGATGGTGACATAAAATTAGAGAGGGCATTTTGGGGAAATAGAAAATACAAATCAAATTGCAATAGTTTTAATTTGAAACCGTATAAAAATTGTATAAATGTGGCAAATATCTGAATTATATGAGTTTAGGGTGGCATTCTTCTAAGAGTGAACTTTCAGGTGACATTTTTCTAATTTTCTAATTTTGAGGTGGCATTTATCTAATTTCCCCTTTTAACAAATATTGGAAAAGCCTCATTAAAAAAATATAGTATTCGTAAAACATGAACTGAAACGTAACGATGTAGGAAAATAATCGCACTAGTGAGTAATCTAGGGTATTTCAGAAAGAAAAAAAAAAATATTGATCTCTGCATTCTACAACTTTAACAAAGTACAGCGTCACACGTATATGTCCAAAATTCCAAATACACCATGCAGTTGAAGACCTACTTCATTTTTAATTTGAAAAAAGCACCCCACAAATAATTATTAAAAATAATTGAAGATACAAATAATCGAGAAATAACTATTAAAAAAATAATTTAATTAAAATAATTTAATTGAAGGTATAAATAATTTAATTAGCATATAAATAACTATTAAAAAATAAAATCGAGAATTTTTTTTAATATTTTAATTTTTCTAACATGGTTCAATTTTGATATTTTTTTTCAATTTTGAAATTTCCAGATTCAAATCTTTTACCCCAAATAATATACTGTGACTTGCAATTTTAATGGCATAGATCTATAAAGATATTACTTAATAAATAGCACAATTAGATAGAAAATAGAATAATAATTTCAAACAAAACATTCTAGCTTACCTGCAGTGGAGACTTCAAGAAGAAGAAGGAGGAAAAAAAATGAATAAATCAGTTACTTTAAGATTAATTAAGCAACGACCTACTAATACCTTGTATTTGGTAATATTAGTTTACTGGTTCGCTGAGGGTTGAAGGGGAAGAGGGTTAGTTACATGCCATGGCATAAGCAGTGGCTATTAGATCCGAACTGGGTTCTGATTGATGTAGTATCATTCATGTGGAATATTTTAAAACACTATACCTCTTTGGTTTATAACCTGTTAAGTACACATAAAATATCAAAACAAAATGATCTTAAAGATGCATAACATATGATAAATCTAAAACAATGTACCTCTATGGATTATAAATAACTAATGTACCTCTATCAGAATAAAGATAACAAATGAATTACTCACGTAGAGTTTTTTTTTTATTTTTTTTAAAAAAAAGGCATCTATTGCATCCGTTTTATTGAAAACGAAACAAAGTAGACCTCCAGTATAAATACATCAGCTTTGGTAGCTGCCAAATATATCTTCAGGAGTTTCCTCACTTGAATTGTTTATTAGCAAATAGCAACACGATAGCACTCAATTTATTAGGGCCGTCAACGGTACCATTTTAATCATTTATCCTATCCGTATCGTATTCGATAAGACGGGTACGGACAAGATTTTATTTTCGTTAAGTTATCGGGTATAGTATGGATAACAAAAAATTTTCGTTAATTTATTAGAAAAGATATAATTGTGAGATTCAATTGATACATTGATAACTAATTAAAACAGAAAAATATGATTATAAGATTCAATTGACACATTAATTACTAATTAAATTGAAAAGATATGATTGTAACATTCAATTGATACGTTCATAATTAAATCGGAAAGATAAATATGATTGTAAGATTTAATTGACACGTTAATAACTAATTAAATCAGAAAGATATGATTGTAATATTCAATTGATACGTCAATAACTACTTAAACAATTAATTAAATTGCTGGATTTGACTGAGATAATACTACATAAAAATATTATTTTATTTATTTTCAATTTTCTTTCCACACGCTACATTAAAAAACAATCTATTTTTTTTTTCGAAAGATCACTTCTTCTCCGTCATTGTTTGTTTATTCATATTATATATCTTTTTTCTCATCGAGTTATTAACATTATTTTATTATCCATTTTTTACTATTACCCTACCCATATCATTAATTTTTAACTGGTAAGGGTAAGGTACGGGTAAGTCATTTTTTAACAGGTACGGGTAGGGTATGGGTAAAAAAAATTTTTAACGAATACGGATAATGAAAGTATCGTATCCTACCCATAGAAAATCATACAATTTATCCATCAACACACCCTAATCAGTGTTAAAAGTAAACCAATAAGACAATAACCTCTTTGGAAATCCTAACTTCATTGTCCCGTTCATCTTAAGACATTTCCTCACAGGTGACAACCAAAAGTTGACAAATATTGACGGAAAGATGTCTAAAACTGAAAATGCGAAGCATGTACACAAATTGATTTGAAATTCAGGAAGCTAAAATTTAACCTATGACGAAGCAGAATAAAATAACAGTTAAGTAATTTTCTCGAACACGAACCACCAAATATACAATTACAAATTTAGGGGAAACTAACCCAGAATAATTGACAAAATGAGTGTTTTCCATGTCTCTAGTCATATTTTTGCGGGTGAAAATCATTTTTATGAAGCATCGCATATAATATCGATCCATCTTTATGCATCTTTATGCACAGTTTGCACAAAATTTTCATAGATCATGTGCAGTTTTTTCGGACACTTTATTTATATATTGCAAAAAGATAAAAAAAATTCATAAGGTCTATTTTTATTTCAATAGTTGCTTATGTTCATTTAATTTTTTCTCTGCAACTAGCCAAAATCTTTAAGACTAAATAACATGTCTTTCTTAACTCTAGGGTCTTGTGAATCTTTCTGGCACGCGTCGAGGCATAAAAGTAGAAGGTGATGTCCTCATAAAACCTTGTGTATTGTGTTGCAGACTTTATAGTTTGTTCAACGACAGTCCCCCAGCTAAGCTGTGGAGAGCTAGCTCCAAAAGGTTCCAATACGACGAGGTCTTAGTGAAGAAGATAAACACCGGTCTTTATCCTATACAGGTGCGATATGTGGTTTATAGGGAAGCCACTGAGGCTATTGTGGATATAACACTTAATGACTTGGTAGGTGAAAGGACTACTGTTTTTTATGGGATAATAAAAGCATGGAATACACGAGTCGATGATACTATTCGCTATTTTTATGAGGATTCTTTTAAGTTTGGAAACAATGAGTCGGCAGGTCTCAGTCTTCATCTGTCAAGATGTGCAATTGTTGTTCCACGTAATTCTGTCCTTCTTGTTCATGTCCACATCCACCATGAAAAAGGGCTCTTTGCCTCTAAAACCATCGGTTTCCCAGCAAGGTTAGGTGGTGAGGAATTGCAGACCATACCTGGAAAGAGTGGAACGATTGCAGTTAAGGTCAAATGGTTGGAAACTGATTGCTCCGATGAAGTGCAAGGGTCTATTATAAACGGGAGAAGCAACATTATGCAGCAACAATTATGTGATGGCTTATCCAGGCCTATCTATATGCATCATCTAGATGGCTCCTGGGAGAGCTCCTCAAGGTACTCATAATGTGCAGTTATAAAATTAAGAATTATGCATACATTTATAGGCTCAAAATAAAGAAATCCCATTCTTGGTCTAAGGAATTGCACAATAGTTGTTCGTTATCCATGTAATTTTTCTTTTTACTGATCCAAAAGCTGGATTTCATCAAGGCATTTTAGCTCTTTCCATATATCAATCTGGTATTTTTACCTCAACTTGTTTTGCATTTTTGCTTTTAGTGATTAGTGATTGAAAGAACTTGATTAGACTTAGAAAATATTGTGTCAAATTATGTAATATAGTCATTACCAGGCTGATTATTATTGTTATTATTTTTTGGAAATAAGTGGATATACACCAGGCTGATTATTTTACGGCAGTTTTTCTATTTTGCACTGGTATGAATGGTTTGGGTAGTTACAGTTAGTAGTCTGCTGTTTGAATCTTACCAATTTTTGTTGTCGAACATTTTATTCAATTCTGTCAGATTAGTGACATCTTTCAGTCTTTCATTGCTTGAGACCAAAGTTAGTGAGGTTGGGGGATGACAGAGAGAGTCGATCGGTAGCAAATATATGATTGGGATTTAGATACTTACCTCGAGAACACAAGCAAGATAAGTGTGAAGGGTGAAGTGGAGGGCTTTACACTGTTGACTATTGATTCAGATGTACCTTATTATTATTATTATTATTATCACCTTCGTGTTTATTGCCTTGTTGGCAACCGATGTGATTTGCCATTTTTTTGAAATAATATTTCGGCATTAGAAAAAAGGAAAATAATCAGTAGCATTCTGAGCTTGTTTCTTGTCCTGTTTGAACCACCAGACATATGATTCCGGAAGGCATTAGCCGTGATGGTGTGTATCATAAGCAAGATTTTATCGAGGTTTTTTCAGTGAGATTTGTTAATCATAAGAAGTTGGATTTCAGCAACATATATGGTGCTATTATGTTGCAAGTCGGGGTTGACAATTATGTCTTATATAACCACAAGTTGGGAGACCCCCCCTGCATTGATTCAGAGGTAAGGAATTTTCTTTTATTTTTATCGATCTCTTTTTTCTTAAGTTCTAATTAAACAGTTCTGTTGCTCCTAGGGTTTCGTTACACTGAGAATGCCATGCCATGCAATTAAAGTTGGTGATAGTATTGAGCTTCAGAGTTATTTGTTCAACCTGAAAATGAAGACACGTTCTAAGTTCGTACAGTGGTGGTCCAAGTTTAGCTATGATGAGGTTTTGTCCCAGCGGGTGCGTAGTATGTTTGGCCCTATAGAAGTTACACTTGCTGCTTATTCTTCTTCTGTTGTGGCTAATGTAGAGGTTACGCTCATCAATTTTGAAGATGAGTGTCTGCCTGAAGTTTACGGACATGTAAAAGTGAAAAATGACAAAACTTTGGACCCGAGGGCTGTTAGCTGGCTTTTCAGAAAGGAAAACAAGGATACAATGACATGTATCAGTCCCATCAATTCTGGGGGTTGCATTGCTTTGCCTCTGTTGAGGCATGTAGTTGTATTGCCCCTTGATTCAACAATGATGGTTGTCGTGTGCATTTGCTATGGTGATACTGTCTTTGCCTCTGGTGAGGTGATGTTTCATACTAAGTTGACTGGAAAGGAATCAGGGTTTCTCATTGGTAGTCATGGTAAAATCGGAGTAGAGGTTTTTTGGAATCGTGTTACGTACTACGACAAGTTAAACTACTGTTGGTGAGAGTGAGTTATCAAAAGCTGTTATTTTCAAATTCAGTTCGTTTGTCTTTTCGTTGTGATTTATGATTCATAGGTTAGATATGCATATAGTACCACGAAATTTTACATTGGTATCATAGCCATAAGGTTCTTTTTGATTGTTTGGTACTGTTTAAACCCTAGAAACCATGACTAGTTGGTTGTTTGTTCTTGTCGTGATTTGTCGTGACTTGATTGCTCTTATAAAAACCTAGTTTTAATTTTAATGAGTTTTTTTGGTTTTAGATCTCTTTATTTTGTATAGAGTTCGTAGCAAATACTGCAAAATATATCAAGATAAGTTAGAGCAATCAAACTGGTAAAAGAAAACTAATTTCTGAGGAATTCCAATTAAGGAAATGCCAGAATTAGGGTTTCAGCGGTTTTTCGGGCATACCGTTCCAAAAAGGCTGGCAAAACTATGTCGGTTAGCTCTGTTTGGTATCGAGACGGATCGTTCCACTTGGCGAACGATCAATTCCATGCCAGAAACTCTTAGTCAGAAATAGAACGGACTATTTCGAGCGTGAAATAGACCGTCCTAGAAATAGGATGGGTTGTTTCAATTTAGGACGGACCGTTCAGTATTGTCCGACAGAAATAGAATGAGTTACTTCTAAAAAATTGGGCGGACCGTTCTAATTTTGGACTGACCGTTCTGAGTCGTCTAGCAGAACAATATGTTTAATCTTAGGACTTGATCTGACCAATTTGCATGGTTTATCCCCTCATATAGATGCATAATTGCATAGAAAGTGATGGTAGATCTTAGGATCTCTCACTATTGTTGTATGTTTGAGTAATGACCTTGGGTTATTGACTCACATGTATGTAAAAAGCACACAAAGGGTGACTTTGGACCTAAAAGAACCGGGTTTCTTGTCCAATGTCTGAACCTCGTGCCAATCGAGTCGATTAGAAGGTGTTGCTCTTAGTCTAAGAGATTGGATTGGTGGCCCTGGTTGTCATCTCTCGATTTTCATGGCTAGGTTGCATCATCTTTTGGATTGATTCAAGGGTTGTGCGATGAGGTAATAGTAGATGTAGAACTCGGAGTTATATCATACAAATTGATGCTAACATGCATACTTGTGCTTTGTCTCTTTTTGTAGAAAGATGTCGGCAAGTAAGATTGTCGCTGATCTCAATGCTGGAGAGAAATTGACGAGTAACAATTACGATGTGTGGCATCGTAAGTTTCAATTTCCGCTTGAGACTCAGGACTAGCAAGAGCCACTCACAAGAGAACTCACTGAGGTCGAATGGACCAATCCAAGGCAAATTCAAGCCAATGAGGATTTTAGAAAGAAGGACCGTGCTGCTCGCATTACGTTGCTGAGTAGCATGTCAAATGACCTTCTCCTCAGGTTTGAGAGGTACCGCACCACAAAAGAGTTGTGGGATGCAGTTAAGCTCCAGTATGGTGGTACTTCAACCACTAGGATCTGGCAACTCACACTTAGATTTGATGGCTATAAAAAGCGTCCCAAGCACTCTATGAGGGAGCATATCTTAGTCATGTCTAATATGATAAGTGAGTTGCAACAAGCGGGTCATGTCCTCTCGGATGACCAGCAAGTACAAGCTGACATCCGCTCTCTACCTCGCTCATGGGAGCATATGAGAGTTAATTTGACCCACAATGACAATATATGCACTTTTGATGAAGTGGCGCGTCATGTGGAATTGGAAGAGAATCGCTTATCAGCTGAGAAAGCTAAAAAAGCGGCTGGAGAGGCAATGATTGCTGCCTCAAAGAACTCGCATAGGAAACCGAAGCAAAATTCCGGTTCCAAGAAAAATGCGAAAGGCAAAGGCGAGGCCAATGCCAAGATTGACAAGAAAAAGCGCAACTAGAAGCGCAGTAAGGGAAAGGAGAAGCCCAAGGGGGCTTTCATCAATTGTGATCAGGTGGAACATTTCGCTCGTGATTGCACGAAACCGAAAAAAAGTACCCTCTGACCCTTTTGGGGCGGACCGTTCTGAAGCAGAACGGACCGTCCCAACTCTCTCAGAGTCTAAGACGGACCGTTCTGATGCAGAACGGACCGCCTCAGACATTACTGCTTGTGATTCAGCTTTATATGTGTCTAGTTGTTTTATGCTAACTGATAACAATCCCGTTTGGACTGTTAATTCTGCAGCAACTGACCACATAGCTAGGGATCGAGCGGCATTTGTGGACTATGGTCGCATACCGATAGGAAGCAAACGCATATACATGAGAAATAATAGTAGTGTCCAAGTGCATGGCATAGGCACATATGAGCTTATGTTTCGCAATGGTCATAAATTAATTCCCCATGATGTTTTGTATGCACCTGATGTGAGGCGAAGTCTTGTATCTGTATTAGTTCTTGTCAAAACTGGATTGAGTGTTGTATTTGTGAACAATTGTGTTGAATTATATCAGAATTCTATTTTAATTGGTAATGGATTTCTTAATGATAATTTCATGGTTTTAGACACAATTGATACTTCTTCTTTCTCTTATGAAATTTTTTCTTCTAATGTTAATTCTAATGTGAATGATAACATGATGATATGGCATGCTAGACTTTGCCATGTTGGGCTAGAAAGGATGACTAAACTGGCTAAGGTTGGACTTTTGGGTCCCTTAACCAAGGTCTCCTTGCCCACATGTGAGAGTTGTCTAGCGGGTAAAGCTACCCGAAAGCCTTTTGGTAAGGCTATTCGTACCACAACTCCTTTGCAACTGATTCACTCGGACATTTGTGGTCCTTTGAGTGTGAGGGCTCAATATGGTGCCTATTATTTCATCACATTTATTGATGACTATACGAGGTATGATCATGTCTATTTGATCTCCCACAAGTCTGAGGCACTAGGTTGCTTCAAAAAGTACCTTGCGATGGTTGAGAATCAACAAAATGGACATGTAAAAGCTCTTAGGACAGATCGAGGTCGATAGTACCTCTCGGATCAATTCAAGAGCTTATGTGATGAAAAGGGAATCGTTCATCAATTGACAACTCCCTATACGCCTCAACAAAATAGTGTAGCCTCTATTGGAAATGGTTAGATCAATGACGGCACAAGCAAGTCTACCAATTTCGTTTTGGGAAGATGCGCTATTGACAGCCACATATGTTCTAAATCAAGTTCCCTCAAAATCCGTGGCCGCCACCCCTTATGATTTATGGAATGTAAGAAAACCAGATTTGGGTAATCTCCATACATGGGGTTGTTTGGCTTATATCCATGATTCATCTCACAAACATAGGAAGCTTGGCCCGAGAGAGAGAAAGTGTATATTTATAAGATATTCTGACACTTCCAAGGGCTACGTGTTTGTTGGAGAGGATCTAAACGGGATAGTTGATGAACATGAAAATGACATAGTATTTGTGTCTGGTTAAGCCTAATTATATCCCTAATTTGTGCCTTTTTCATGTTCATTGTTCTTAATTTTTCCCATTTCGCGCGAAAGACAGAGATACTGTTGTTTTGTTGTTTTTATTGCATTTCAGGTCAAAGGGTGCACCCGCATCCAAGGGTGCATCTTGGCACAGAGTTGGAAGCTGTATTGTCTCAAGAATGCAGGTCAAAGAGTGCACCCGCATCTCAGGGTGCATCCTGGCGCAGATTTGGAAACAGATTCAGCTCTTCATGTCTCAAGCGACAGCTAGCTCTCTCTGATCCGATTTCTTTTATTGCAAGGCTGAAAATGGAAAAGGTTTGAAGTCCTCCAGGCCGAAGAAGAGAAATCCAAGGAGGAAATTAAGGAAAATTGAAGAAGGCTAGCAATAAAAGGAATCGAGGCTGCTGTCCAGAATCTCTCTCTCTCTCCATTCCACATTTCAGATCCAACTTTCTCCCTCTCTCTTTGGAGGACGACTTTTGACCTAAGGCTTCGGCCCTGGTCTCTCTTGTGGCGGCGGCTACCTCTCTCTTGGTGACAACAAGGAGGAAAAGGGGCTGCAGCACTCGATTCTAGAGATGAAAGTCAAGAAGATTGGCTGTATCTTTGTCTCTTGTTTGTTTGTGATGTTGTTTGTGTTCAAACTTGTTGCTTTGTTTTATTTCTGTTCCATGAGTAGCTAAGATAATTTAGGATTATGATGTAGCTCTTATTCTTGCTTAGATTAATGTAGTATTTACTTTAGTTATTATGGGATTTGTTGTGAATTCTTCCTATCCATAAAAATATTTTCATTACATGTGTTTTTATCAAATTCTTGCCCGCTTGAGATTTGTTTGTAGGAAGTTAATATGAGTAGCTAGACACAAGGGTGTAATTGATTCTCCTAATTTTCCAGCAATCCGCTTAAACTATTTATTTGTGGTTTAGGTAGCCAGATTCAAAGGGACTTTAGGATAGATTATTACCAAACGGTCCGCTTATATTAATGGAATACAAACTTAAATCAAGTAGCCAGGCACAAAAGGATTGCATAAAGTGCATGTGTTGAAAACCTATAATTCTAAGTAAACTGTTGCATAAACCTAAGTAGAGTATAGTAGTGATCGTAATCCTAACCAAAAATATTATAGTTTCTGTTTTTCTGTTAAGAGTGCACTTGCATCGTAGACTGCATCCCTGGTCGCACTCAGTCCAGTGCGACTGCATCCCATATCGCACTAGCATTTGCATTATTTACTTACTTTCCTGTTTTGTCCTTGTAGTTTAAACACCAATTCATCTACTTGTCAGGTCTAGATTACCTAAAGTTGTTAGTCCGGTAATTTCAATTCACCTCCCTGTGGGATCGACCCCTAAGTACTACACGGTTGGATAGTGCGCTTGCATTTCGACCAACTAGGATTAGGGTATTTTTATTAGCTTTGTGTTACCCTAAAAGCGACACATCAAACTTGGCGCCGTTGCCGGGGAGGTAACGGAATATCGGTACGACCAACTTAAGTGAGGCTAGACCACCATTTTTTTTTCTCTGTTTATTTTTCTTTTTTTTTTCTTGGTTTTGTTATTTTCTATTTCACCTTGCATTTTTTTTTTGTGTTGATCTTTCAGGTTCAGGAGTCTAGTGCACCTGCACCCTCACGATTCAGGTGCACTCTCATCTTCGCACCTAACTATGGCACTGAATAACTGCTATTGGGCAACCAATAGGCAAACAATTCGGGCTGCACAACCACTACCATCCAGAAGATCCGAGATCAATGGGCCTTTAGAGTTTGGTTTTGAGCAACCAAATTTCAATAGATATCAAAATTACTCATACTTTAGAGCTTACAACGACGATGGGTGGAATCATTCCAATTTCTCACACCAAAACCTCCGATGTGCACCTCAACCTACAAACCGAAAATCTCCTTATTACTCTCAGTTTGAGCCACATCAAATTCCACAAAAGCCAGCATGGGAATCTGCAATAGAAGACTATATCAAATCTACTGAGAGAATGGAGGAGTCATTTAAAAATCTAAACTCCAAAATTGATCTGCTTGTCGAGCAAACTGAGATGTTGGAAATCCAAATAGCACAACAAGCAAATGCTTCAAGCTGCATCAACCAAGGTGCAAATGAATCAGCCCAGGACGCAGGTGCATCCTACGAGAATGCAACTGCACTCAATCAGGGTGAATTCAATTACAGTTCAAACTGTGCCCCTGCACCCAACCAGATTGAGGATAGCAAGCCGGATGAATTCGGCTCCACTGAAGAAATGATTGATGATAATTTCGAAGAAGATTCTTTAAATGACTTACTCCAACTCATACTTGAGAATTCTGAGCTGTTATGCAGCTCCAACAAAGTGATTGAGATTGAACAAGATCTGAATTCTTGTCTCTCACTGACATGTGACTCCAGTGCACCTGCACCGCTGGCATGCGACTCAGATGCACCTGCAACATTGGAATACGACTCTGGTGTACCTGCACCGCTAGCACGCGACTCAGATGCACATGTAGCGCTGAAATGCGACTCCAGAGCACCTGCACCAATAGCATGCGACTCAGATGCACTTGCACCACTGGCATGTGACTCAGCTATAGGTGCAGTTCAGATCAAGAATGCAAACATCATCGACTCACTTGGTGATACAAGCAGCAAGGTAGGTTGCATCAGCAATTCGAGCCACAATGAGAAAAATTCAGGCCTAAAGGAGAAATCAAGAGATGCAACCTATGATGTAGGTGACAATGTGAGTTGCAAAGACAAAGTATGGTGTGAGACAAAGCACGAGCCACCACTAGCAGAAGAAGACGGCCCGAATCATAACTACCTTTTGGAGTTTTTGGCCCTCGATCCTGGTGAAAAGAGATTCCTTATTTCTCTTGTAGCATCTTCTCCAACATGATGCAATGCAATGGTCAAGCTAATGACCTAAAAGAAGCGCTCCTTGGGAGGCAGTCCAAATAACAAGAGAGAAGAAAATTGAAAGATGCAACAAATGGCAGAATTCTAAATTCAAGGCATCAAACGAAGATGCACCTGCATCATTTGGTGCACCCTCCTCACTTGCACCAGCAACAATAACTGTAACTGCACCATTTATCATTGCACATGCACAACCTACCAGTGCACCTGGACCACCTCACAGTGCACCTGCATCACTCGAGTGCACCCGAACTCTGGACTGCAACCAGACTAGTTCACTTGCACCGATCTCTGTGAGTTTCTTTTTCTCATTTCCTTGAAGCATTGAGGACAATGCTTACTTTAAGCATGGGGTGTTTTTGATGGTTGTTTTGATGTGTTTGATTGAATGTGAAAGGTCAAGTTATCTCGTAGTAAGCGAACAAGTTTCGGTGAGAAATGTCGATTTTTGAAAATTTCTGGATTAGCTTTGGGGACAAGTAACTCTTTAGTTAATCTCTTTTCTTTTGGTTGAATTCATGGGACTTAAGAATTGATGATGAGTAAATCTTGTTTTTATAGGGAGTTTGGAAATTGAAATGTTTTAACATTTTTTTTTTTCATGATACATTTTTTTTTTTAAATGAATTTGAGGAAACTGAATTTGAGCGACTTAGAGATAGAAACAAGAATATTTCGAGAGTTATTTTTCTAACTATTGGATCGATTAATTTAATAAGAACTTAATTGAATTCGTTGGATAGAGCCGACAAAAAGTGACCACAAGTCGCTTAAGATCATTCTTTCAACTAAAAAATCGAACCAATTGTAGGAAGTTTGATGCATGTTTGGATGTTTTAAACCGTTGTTTTCAAGTTTAACTAAAGTCGAAAAAAAATAATTAGTTGCGAAAATGAGGGTGCGAAGGGACTCAAAATTCCAAATGAAAATTCCACAAATATTGGAGAAAGGAGGACCTGGCGCGAAAGCGTTGGTAACGGAGTTGCTAGGAGCTCTGGCCCAAGTGTACCATGGCCTTAGTCGTGTAACACCCGTCTGATCTCCCCGGTGCGTCATGTGCCAGTAGCTTAAGCCAAGTTCCAATAGCATAAAACCCTAAGTGATGTAAATCACCGCAGCTCAACTTAGACATTTTAAGCGGTTTGAATGTTCCAAACATGTGTTTTATGACTTAGAATTTGTTTAGAATTATTTGAGTTGAAGGGGTTCGATCCCATTTCTATTTGACTTGAAATCGATTAGAGAGCTTTGAAGAATTAATTGACTTAATGTTTAGGCAAATGACTCATGGACAATACTTTGCGTTTATCCTTAAGTTTGTCTCGAAGATGGTTGAATCATATAAAAATGAACTAACTTGGTTTTAAAAATGTTTTGATCCAAATTCTCTCTAGGACTTCACTTTGATTGTTATTGATAACCTTGTGTCGTATGAATTCAATTGAGAGAAAAGTGAGTTAATCTGTTGAGTACTTGGACTTGAGAAAATCTAGAAGTTTTCAAACGGGACATTTCAACTTTGAAATCCAATTGCACAAAACGAGATGAAAAGAACTCAATAGGAATTGATTAGGTTAAGCCGTGCCTTTTGCTTGAGGACAAGCAAAGATTCAAGCATGGGGTGTTTGATGAACATGAAAATGACATAGTATTTGTGTCTGGTTAAGCCTAATTATATCCCTAATTTGTGCCTTTTTCATGTTCATTGTTCTTAATTTTTCCCATTTCGCGCGAAAGATAGAGATACTGTTGTTTTGTTGTTTTTATTGCATTTCAGGTCAAAGGGTGCACCCGCATCCAAGGGTGCATCTTGGCAAAGAGTTGGAAGCTGTATTGTCTCAAGAATGCAGGTCAAAGAGTGCACCCGCATCTCAGGGTGCATCCTGGCGCAGATTTGGAAACAGATTCAGCTCTTCATGTCTCAAACGACAGCTAGCTCTCTCTGATCCGATTTCTTTTATTGCAAGGCTGAAAATGGAAAAGGTTTGAAGTCCTCCAGGCCGAAGAAGAGAAATCCAAGGAGGAAATTAAGGAAAATTGAAGAAGGCTAGCAATAAAAGGAATCGAGGCTGCTGTCCAGAATCTCTCTCTCTCTCCATTCCACATTTCAGATCCAACTTTCTCCCTCTCTCTTTGGAGGACGACTTTTGACCTAAGGCTTCGGCCCTGGTCTCTCTTGTGGCGGCGGCTACCTCTCTCTTGGTGACAACAAGGAGGAAAAGGGGCTGCAGCACTCGATTCTAGAGATGAAAGTCAAGAAGATTGGCTGTATCTTTGTCTCTTGTTTGTTTGTGATGTTGTTTGTGTTCAAACTTGTTGCTTTGTTTTATTTCTGTTCCATGAGTAGCTAAGATAATTTAGGATTATGATGTAGCTCTTATTCTTGCTTAGATTAATGTAGTATTTACTTTAGTTATTATGGGATTTGTTGTGAATTCTTCCTATCCATAAAAATATTTTCATTACATGTGTTTTTATCAAATTCTTGCCCGCTTGAGATTTGTTTGTAGGAAGTTAATATGAGTAGCTAGACACAAGGGTGTAATTGATTCTCCTAATTTTCCAGCAATCCGCTTAAACTATTTATTTGTGGTTTAGGTAGCCAGATTCAAAGGGACTTTAGGATAGATTATTACCAAACGGTCCGCTTATATTAATGGAATACAAACTTAAATCAAGTAGCCAGGCACAAAAGGATTGCATAAAGTGCATGTGTTGAAAACCTATAATTCTAAGTAAACTGTTGCATAAACCTAAGTAGAGTATAGTAGTGATCGTAATCCTAACCAAAAATATTATAGTTTCTGTTTTTCTGTTAAGAGTGCACTTGCATCGTAGACTGCATCCCTGGTCGCACTCAGTCCAGTGCGACTGCATCCCATATCGCACTAGCATTTGCATTATTTACTTACTTTCATGTTTTGTCCTTGTAGTTTAAACACCAATTCATCTACTTGTCAGGTCTAGATTACCTAAAGTTGTTAGTCCGGTAATTTCAATTCACCTCCCTGTGGGATCGACCCCTAAGTACTACACGGTTGGATAGTGCGCTTGCATTTCGACCAACTAGGATTAGGGTATTTTTATTAGCTTTGTGTTACCCTAAAAGCGACACATCAATAGTCACGGAAATTGAATCAAGAGATGCAACATTCCTTGAGAGTGATTTTCCAAAGAAAAACGAGGTTACACAAGACCAAAGGCTTTATGAGGAAATTCATTCTACCAAAGATAGTAATGGTCAAGAGATGGAGGAGAGTGGCGGGAATAAAAATCCCCCTCAACCTCCAGAGATCAGAACTATGACAGAAGAGGTAACTCAACAAAGCAATCTCGGATGGAACGGTCCGTCTCCTGGGTGGGACGGTCCGTCTCATAGGTGGAACGGTCCGTCTCGTTCAGGAGACGGTCCGTCCCAACGTTTCCCGAGAGAAGACTCTCCTGAACTGAATGAAAACAGACAGGAAGATGTGGAACCTCGTAGGTCTGAACGTGAAAGAGTACCCCGCCGCAGATTTGAAATCGAAGGGGGGGAAATGTTCATGGCTGCTTTGGATGGATTGGTTGTACCCAAAGAGGATGATAAGCCTAAACACAACAAAAAGATTGTTAAGGCTATCGATCTGGATGAACCAAAGAATGTGCGAGAGGCACTTTCTAGTTCTAACTCTAAGAAATGGTTAATTGCGATGCAAGAGGAGATAGATTCCATGAAGAAGAATCAAGTTTGGCACTTAGTTGACTTACCACAACATTGTAAGGCTGTTGGGAGCAAATGGGTTCTCAAAGTCAAGCGTAAGAGTGACGGGTCAATTGAGCGTTACAAAGCTCGCTTGGTTGCGAAAGGATTCACCCAAGTAAAGGGAGTGGATTATGAGAAAACCTTTTCACCTGTAGTCAGGTTTGCCTCTATCCGCTTGATCCTAGCAATTGTCGCTGCAATGGATCTAGAATTATATCAAATGGACGTGAAAACTGCATTTCTCAATGGAGAATTGCATGAGGAGATATATATGGTACAACCTGAAGGGTTTGTAGTTAAAGGGAAGGAGCACAAGGTGTGCAAACTTCGTCGTTCCATATATGGTCTCAAACAAGCACCACGACAATAGAACCTTCGATTCCACCAAGCTGTCTTGTCAAATGGCTTTGAGGTTATGTAAAGAGGTCCAATGATAGTTTCTTGATCATGACATTGTAAGTTGATGACATATTGCTTGTGGGTAACAACAAGTCGCTGATTAGTTCAACGCAGGCTTGGTTGTCCTCTATGTTTGACATGAAAGATATGGGTGAAGCTAGCTATGTGCTAGGTGATAAGATAACTCGAGATCGAACCAAGATGTTTCTCAATTTATCTCAAGAGACCTATGTGAAAAAGGTTCTTGAACGATTTGACATGGAGTCATGTAAATCGGTTGACACTCCTATTGATGAAAACACAAGCTTGAGTAGTGACATGAGTCCCAAGACGGATGAAGAGAGAAAGAAAATGGACAATGTGCAGTACTCTAGCGCAGTCGAAAGCTTGATGTACGTCATGATGTGTACAAGACCCGATATTTGTTATGCGGTGAGTCTTGTCAACCGGTATCAATCGAATCCTGAATTTGCTCATTGGCAAGCAGTTAAGAGGATTTTGAGGTATCTCAAGGGCACATCTGATTATGTGCTATGTTACCAAGGCAGAGATCTGAAGCTAATCGGCTATTCGGATGCCGATTGGGGTGGAGACTTGGATGAGCGTAAGTCCACTTCAGGTTTCATATTCATGCTTGGTAAAAGTGTTATCTCTTGGGATAGTAAAAAGCAAACATGTGTTGCTTTATCGACCATGGAGGCTGAGTACATAGCATGTGCTTCAGCTACCCAAGAGGCAATATGGCTTAAGCGTTTCCTCAAAGAACTAGGGGTAGTCAAGGTGCCCAAAGAACCTGTGACTATTTATTGCGATAGCACGGCTGCTATAGCATTTTCGAAAGACCCCAAGTATCATGGAAAAGGCAAGCATATTGATATGAGGTATCACTTTGTAAGAGACAGACAATCACACAATAAGATCGTGTTGAAGCACATATCCACTGAAAAGATGGTGGCAGACCCATTTACGAAAGCCATAGCAAGGATGCAGTTCCTCAAGATGGTCAGAATTATGGGTTTGAAGTCCGTAGGCGGGGCTTTGGTTGAGAAATAGCTTCTCGGGTAGCTTTGGAACGGACCATTCTGCTGTGTAACGGACCGTTTCATTTTCCAACCAGACCGTCTGAGATCTGGAACGGACTGAAGTAGTTGTAGAATGGATCGTTTTAACTGTGAAACGGACCGTTCGGTTCTGGAACGGACCGTTTGGATATATATTTTCAGATGTTTAGGTATTGGAGACATGTATATTTCCCGATATCTATGTATGTATGTATTTGAACAATTAGGTTTTATTAATGCATTATTAAAGACATGTTTATTCATTTGTGTTTGAATTGCTTGTTTATTGTTCAATTAAATGTTAGCATAAATGGTAGTGTGAAATTGAACTTTAGATTGTTTCGCTCACACGAGCAATTGCCTCTAATGCCTGGGGCATGTAGAGATGAGACTAGATTGAGATATGTGCGCTTAGTCAGGGACTAAGGAGCCACCTGGGGTGATCGAATCTCATTGTCGCTTCAGTCTAGGACTGAAATGAGGCTTGTCTTCTTTTTAGGCGATCCAATATGATTGTACCCTGAATGATCATATAGGTCAATAAAGCCGAGATGAGAATCTCCTTAGAACTCAGGGAGTGTCTAAGTGGAAGAATCTCAGGATTAGTTGCAATAAGGAGTAGTCTAGACCATAGACACTTGGTTTGCAAACTAAGTCTAGACTCGTACAATGAAACTATGACACACGTCTATTGAGCAGATAATTCATTGTAACATGTGCTCATACCACATGTGCTTGACGATATTTGGAAGATGAGTTGAGTGGTCCCAGGACCAAGACCGGTTGACTCCCCATTGTGTGAGTTCCATAAAAACGTACCCTTTGACTTTTGACTATGTCATGAGGGACGAAGTCAGTGCTTGCTACTTTGGTGTGTACCCTATGGTGATGCATATTCCGCCTGTCGGGGCATTGCTGGGAAAGCAACTGATTTTGTTCAGACTTTCGTGAGACGAAAGAAAGATCATATTCAATTTGCACAAACGAGAGATCTGTTAGTGTTCGGATCCACCAAACTCGTCATATGGACTGAGATTGGGAACATATAGCAGACTAAGACTGAGAAGGAAAGGACATGTATCATTGAGCGGTAGATAATGTCTGATCTAGTGCAAATCTGAATGTATCTAAGGTACTAGTATACACAATTATCTAACTGTTTTTATAAAAGGGTAGATGCTCTCTCACTGGCTTTGAATTTATTCAAAGTGAGGCTTTTGAGCTCCCGCTTGACAGGTGTATGCGCTGGTCGCACGTTCCATTTGCCGTATGAGGTCTGACTCTGTGTTTGGTCACAATGTCTCCAAGAGGGAGATGTTGGAAATAGTGTGGAGCCATAATTAGAACGGACCGTTCCAAGTATGGAACGAATCGTTCTGATAGGTCGGTTGGTATAATTGGAAAGACGCATTCCAATTATAGAACGGACCAAAATAGAACGAAGAATGGACCGTTCCAAATTGGAATGGACCGCCTCAGCTATGTCGGTTCATATTTCTGGAAAGTCTATTTTAGACGTTTCAGGTTGGCTGTATATATACCCCACTTCTAATCACGATCAGGTAGGTCTGGAAATTGCCATTGTGTGTAATAACCACCAGAAAGAGAGAGAGTCGTGATTGAGAGGAATGAGACCATCCTATTGCTTGGAGAGCAATAGGAATCACACGCACAAGTCGACCGGCTCTTGGAATCGTGAGAGGTGACGTCAATACCTAACTTGAGGTTGTGGTGTACCGACAGCATAAGAAGGAAGACAAGGCGTGGAGAAGGGTTGCAGCACCGCTTTCAAGAAGCATCTAGGCTAATCGATCAACTTCCGCTGTGGTATATCTAATTCCTTGTGCTTTATGATTCATAGGTTAGATATGCATATAGTACCACGAAATCTTACATGTTGCTTCTAATTTGTTACTTGTTAGCTTGTTTTCCGTAAACTTTGTTCCGGGAAGAGCCAAAGAGGAGGGGAAAGTAAAGCTGAGAACTTTTTTATCAATACTGGAAAGCGCATGGCTACAACTATCATGAAATTTATGCGGGTTATAATTATCCTGAAAATCCTAGCTTCTTTATATTTTTGCTATCAGCCACCAAAAGAGACCCTTTCCCCGTATTTGTTACTATGTGAGGCTAGTTTGTACCGGTGCTCCTGATTAGGGCTGCCTAACGTGGTGTTCACGTGGGTGAAACCGCGTTTCGTTAAGCGTGCCACTAACGAAACGGTACGTATCGGCGTGCCGTTAACCGTTCCGTTTATCGTTTCGCTTAACGGCATGTACAAAATTTCAGATTTCAGAAAACGGCATGTGGTATTTCGTTTCACCACCCATTTCGTTTGCCGTTCCGTTATCGAAACGCCATGGTTTTCTCTGCCACTAACCGTTTCGTTACCGTTTCACGTCACGGCGAAACGGCGAAACGTTGTCCGTTGACAGCTCTACTCCTGATATACTGAATATGCTATCCAGAATATATTATTTAAATCCATAAAAAGAATACACATAATTATGAAAATCCAACAAATGAGATAAAACACAATGGCCAAATTTTATACCTTACTAGGGTTGCACATCGTTCAACGATGTAACACCCACCGCTTTTATGAAATTTTTATCAAAATTGACCGAATTGACTATTGTTGACCATCTAACATCTTTGACTTTTGTTTGACTATTGACCATAGCCCATAGGTACTAGTTTTGACCGAGTGAAAGAAATAAAATAAAATATAGCACTTCTTTATCCTTTACATATATGTTGCCTTTGACTATCGCATTACGCGAGAATTTCAGTTTTGCAACGCTAAAAAAAAGACTCTATAACGTTCGTGGATACGTTGCAGAAGCCCACGTTGCAAATTCAAATAAACGTTACAGTTCTGTAACGTTTATATTGAAAAAAAACGTTACAGATCTGTAACGTTTTTTTCAATATAAACGTTACTACACATTAAATTATTATTTTTCCTACTTTTTCTGCCAACATCTGTAACGTTTATATTGAAAAAAAACGTTACAGATCTATAACGTTATTTTCAATATAAACGTTGCAGAAACAAATTAACGTTTTTAATTTTTTTTTTTTGAATACGGATGGAATCTGTAACGTTTATATCAAAATAAACGTTGCAGATTGGTAGCTTCTGTAATGTTTAATTTGTAAAAAACGTTGCATAATATTTTTTTTTATTGCGCAATTTATATTTTGTGGCTAGCCCTTTTTGCTAGTCGTACCAACTGGTACATTGATATGTAACCAGAACAGATATCACACATATATATGCATACACATTATCAAAACACACAAATATATAACACACATCAAAATTATCCAAAAACAAACTTAATAGTAAACAAAGTATCAATTTATTTACAAATACGTAAATAAACATATGCATACATTTCAAATTAATTATCCAAATACATTACCATAAACGAATTCCATGAGCTCATCCACGATTTCGTGAATGTCTTGCTCCTTGTATGGTAATCCAACCGGATCAATTTCCTACATTTTTCAATTCAAGAAACCAAAACATCATAAAATAGTAATGAGATTTTTATCAATTTTTTAAACCTTCTAAAAACGAATATTTATTAAACCCCTAAACCCTAATTCCTATGTTGTTGGTATTGTAAAAACCGTTTAATTAAACCCTAAAATCTCTACATATTATGAAATCAATACCTTAGGTAGTTCTCCAACTGCTGTCACATAGCTTAATATGTGCCTCATGGCCAACATCGTGAAATATCCGCACTCTGTACCACCTAATTGTTTCGGAGCCTACAAAATTACAATTTCAACAAGTAGTTAAGAATTTGTAATAGTTTTAGAAACTCTAAACCTAATTCATAAATTTCGTACCAGTCGAATATCCGGTTTGTACGTACACTCTTTCCAGACTTTTCCATCATATAATTTTTATATGGCCTGCATGCAATTCAATTAATTAAATTAGATTAGATATAATTAGTATTCCCCACAATCATTATTATCTTGTTAACTAATTTGAAACTGGAACTTATGAAGTTATAAATGGCTTGATTACTAATTTTGATATTGGGTCATGGCAAACCAAGGAATCCACGAAATAAATTTCACGCTTCTTGATATCAATGACAATGACTGTCCAATGAAACCTGCAATATATATTAATTTATTGCTTTCATTTGAAAAGAAACAAACTATTGACTAATTTAATAATAATTGATCTCACCCTTGATTATACGGCAAAAGAAAATATTGACATTCTAGATTCTCTAGAAACGATCTCTTCATTAAATTGACATTAAATCCTTGATTCTTCTGATTCCACCAGGTAGCTTCAGGTAAAAATTCTGGATCCCATATGGTGATCAAATTAGAGAACCCAATGCCTTTTGAAAGTTCGTTCATCCAATACCTGAATTTCATCCAATAAATAATATATATTTTCAATTAAATTGAATATTTCAAACAAAACAAAGTTTAGAAATCATATCAAGAGTACAACTTAATGATCGAAATGTTTAGGGATTCTTTTTTGATACATTCGAGAATATCGTAAAGGTTCAACGTGAAGGGCGCATCGGTGTGCATACCCCAAGGGTTGCAATCAGGAAGCTCAGTCGACTCCTCTCCCACCGGTGTGAGTTTCAACAATGAATAGAGTTTATTCTCGGAAGCAGAAAGTCTATCAATATACATTTGGTCAAGGAGATCTTCACGAAAAATGCGAGAGCCCTCACTTGAGACCAATGCCTTCTCCTTCCTCTGATTATCTATTTTTTTCACAATCTCCTTTCCTTTTTTTTCTCTACACGTGGTTTCGGTCGACGTTTACCCTGCATTAAAGTTTCTCATCACTTAAGTCACACATATTAATTAAAATAAAAGAAATGTGAAATAGATAACGATACCTTTTGTCGTGGTTCCAAGTCAACTGACGGCCACGCAAATCGTGTCCCTAAATTAGCGCCTAATTGTTCTTCTGATTTTCCAGGGACATACCATTCTCAGAATTCGTCCTCATATTTGCAAAGTTGGATTAAAACATCGTTTTCAATTAGAGGCACCCCATGTACTAACTGACCCACATGTGAAGGAATAATCAACCCTTCGGCCACAAGAACATACTCTCCATTTGAAGAATGCAAGTAGAGATCGCATTGAACGTCCTACAAATTACAAACAAATTATTTACCAAATAAATTTCCAAAAATCAATTACTTGATAGGAATTATAAGATGAAATAAACCTCAACACCGCCACTCGGTTCCGGAGGATTGATAGAGTTTGAGGCACCTTTAGGCATTGCTGAGTCCACCTCGGTCGAAAAAAGTTGAGCCCCAGCCTGAAAGAATTGCGGCGGAAACTCTGCAACTTGCACTCCGTTCATGACAAACCAATTTGCCATCTCCGTAAAGTACTCTTCCTTCAATTCATTCCTTACCTCTTCCTTCAATTCATTTTTACATCTCTCTGTCACAGCATCTATCAAGGCCGAAATCTGTCCCGGTAACAAGCATTGTTCATGCACATCTTTCCTAGACTTCCTCCCATACAAATGTGTTATGTTTGTCCATCCAGACTCTCCTCTCGTTCTACCAGGATATTCCGGCCTCCTAACTGCCTTACTCAATACTTCTTTAGGCTAGATTGCCCTATAGTTGACTTCTTGAGAAAGCGTGACAGACCGACCGAATGCTTCAATAGTCTCTGTATCCGATGGGTTGAAGGTGTAAGAACCTATATGAAATCAAGTTCACAATATCAACTCACATTCAATATCAAATGACAATTCAATACATATCAAATCACATTGTAATTAAGTACCTTCTGTGCCAGTAGGCACGACCCTTGCCATGAAATATTTTTGACTTCTCGGTTCCAAGTCGCCGATGATGATGGTTGTTGCACTGCCCCCTTCAGAATCAACCGGTATGGTAATTGTGTCCGTATCTTTCCATGTACCCTTCTTTCCTTTATAGCCGGCTGAACCTAGCCTGTGAACATATTTCCATTGCTCTCTCAACATCTTTACTTTTTGACTCTTTACCAAAAAGCTTTCGCTTGTTCGCTTACGGTAAAACTCTTCAAATTCCTTCTTTGAGAATGGGTATACGTCCCACGCATTTTTTGGATTGTTTGGATCAGGGTGTGTAATGAACTCCTTGGCAACCCTACTCCTAAAGGTCCTATGAGTTCTTCCCATGTTTGTGAGGGTTTTCTTCTTGGCCGAATCTTTTTCTATGTTAAATATTTTCTGAAATAATTTGTCAAAATAGACACAAGTTAGACATAATCAATTACTTTAATTAGAGTTTTAGATGTTTGCCAAAATAGTCAACAATTTACCTTGATATCAAGCCACATCTCGTCCTTCAAATCATCTGGAACGTCTTTGTTCCAATCATCAATTGTGATCGGCACTCTTGCCTTTGCTAGATACGCGCAGTATGTACTGAATTTCGTAACGGATACCTTATCGCCGTTTGGGCATCCTTCGGCGTCGAATTTAATAGTGAATGTGCGCCCTCCAGCCCTTAGTAGCCTAAATTCTTCCATGTTGGTCCTACTTCTTTTGTTGTAACTCGTCCCTTCGCCGGCTACTTCTTCCATGTTAGGCTGTTCTATTTCTTCTTCTGAAGACATCTATTAAATTAGACATTAACATTTTTCAAGCAATTCACAATGATTAGATAAAGTTCAAGCAATATTAATTATATAAATAAAACAGTTTAAGCATTTGACAATTAATTAGATTAAAAACTTCAAATTTCATTTAGATAAATTAAACAAGTTCACATCAAACCCTACAACAAACAAACACAACCTCACAAGCATAAAAAGAAACAAACACAAGTCCTAACATCAAACCATAAAAGGAAACAAACACAATCCATAAATGAAACCCCTACATAAAACCCTAAGACAAACCCTAACACAAACCCTACTTGCCCTCGTCCTCCTCGTTCTTCTGACTAGAGCCGCCCTCCTTCGCCTTCTTCCTGTCGCACCCCGGCGTACAGCCGAGACAGACCTCCATTTAGGACCCGAACCTTTCATCTTTCTCCTAAAGTGGTACCAACACTCCTCCTCCTCCTCATCCTTTTTCTCAACCTGCACCTCCTCTTCCTTCTTCTCCTCCTTCTCCAAAACAATCTCCTTGTTCTTCTCCATCTAAACCCAATAACAATTTCAATTTCAATATTGTGAAACCAATAATCAAGCATTATCAAAACCAATAATCCATTATCAAATCCAATAACCATCATGCATTATCAAACCCAATAACCTATTATCAAATCCAATAACCATCATGCATTATCAAACCCAATAACCCATATCAAATCCAATAACCATACATTATCAAACCCAATAAACCCATTATCAAATCCAATAACCATGCATTATCAAACCCAATAACCCATTATCAAATCCAACAACCATGCATTATCAAACCCAATAACTCATATCAAATCCAATAACCATGAATAGATCAGCCTCAATTTATCAAACATTTCAAGCATTTCAACCATTTATCAAGCATTTTAACCCATTTTAACCCAATTTTAGATTAGTCCCCCAATTTATGTACAAACAGATCCAAGCCAAGCAAAATAAAAGAGAGAATGAAGTTAATTACCTTGAATGCAGAGGTGGTCGAGAAGCGGCTGTCGAGGTAGAGAGAGAGAGAGTGCGGCTGTCGAGGTTGTCGAGGGGGCCGGGTCGAGCTTGTTGAGTGTCGAAGAGAGGTGGAGAGATGGAGATCGGAGAAAGAGAGAGAAGGCGGGGCCGAATCGGAGAGAGATGGGGCGGCTCGAGGTGGAGATCGGAGAGAGAGAGGGGGTTTTCGAAGAGAAAGAGAGGGGGACTTAGAAAATTTTCGAGTGGAAGAGAGGGAGGCCACATTTCGTCCGTGGTGTATAACTCCGCCAAAAAAAAAAATTCAAAATTCAAATCTGTAACGTTTAATACTAAATAAACGTTACAGATTGGCTTGGTTCTGTAACGCTTAGTATTAAGCGTTACAGAATCCTTTTACTTTTAATTTTTTTTGTTAATTTTTATTTTTATTTAAAAAATTCTCCTTCTGTAACATTTAATATGATATAAACGTTACAGATTAGAGCGTTCTGTAATGTTTATTTCCTATTAAACATTACAGATTACTTTCTTTTTTTTATTTTTTTATGTTTAAATAAGAAATTTATTTTTTTAACGTTTAATAAGAAATTTATTGACCATGCATGCATGTTTTGTGTTAATTTAATAAGAAATTTATTGACCATGCATCCATGTAACGTTTAATAAGAAATTTAACGTTTTATGTTAATTTAATTTCTGTTTTTATTTTACTTTAAAAACCATGCATGCATGTTTTACATTTTAAATTTATGTTTTTTATTTTCAAACTAAAATTGATGTTTTTCAATTTTAATTAATTTCCATTGTCTATTTTTTTAATTTAAAATTTATGTTTTCGTTTTTTGTTTTTAAATTTAAAAAAAACTACAACAAAATAAAAAAAACTACAATAAATAAAATTTAAAAAATACAACTAAATAAAATAAAAAAATACAAGTAAATAAAATAAAAAAAACTACAACTAAATAAAATAAAAGAAAAACTACAACTTAAAAAATAAAAAAAATACAACTGAACTTGCAAAAATAAAAGAAAAATGTAAGAATTTAATATTAATAAAATACATTTTGAATATTAAATTAGATTTGAACTCACATGGAATTATGCATCTTCTTTCCTTTTTTTCCTTCGCTTGTTGACCCACACGCCTTCGGTGTTGTCTGTACGCCTGTGACTAAGCAACACGGGTTGTGATGCATTATCAATACTAGTGGAAAATGGAGGTGTTTCCTCGAAGTGGTCGTATGCTTCTTCGTCAACGACATCTCCAACGCCAACAATGCGTCTCTTTCCTTGAAGGACAATATGTTGTTTCTTATGGGCCGGATCTTCAATGTAGAACACTTGCATTGCTTGCTTATTTGCAGATATAAAGGGGTCATCTTCATAAGCTCTTTTTTTGAAGTCAACAATTATGAACTCAAATTTGTCTCTTTTTACTCCACCGCGAATGTTGTTGATCCATGCACAGTTGAATAAGGGTATCTCGAATTTCATATAATCTAGTTCCCAAATCTCCTCAATCCACCCGTAATAAGTAGCAGGTTTTCCATTTTTGCTAGATAGAGCTAGAACTGAGACTCCACTATTTTGCACAGTGCTTTTACCATCTTGTTGCTTTGTGTACCAGTTGAATCCATTCAAGTCATACCCTTGGAATGTTTCAACCACTGAATCAGGACCCCTCGATAACCATTTCACGGTTTCATCGACCTCGGTTCCTTCTTTTAATTGGGAAGCTACCTTTTCTTTAAACCATTCCACAAAATTTAATTGATGTTGTGTGTTAATCGTGTTCTCATTGTGAGATGGGTATTGTTTGCGCAACTCGACTAAATGCATGTCGATATAAGGTGTCACAACGGTAAGGTGTTGGAGCACTTTCATATGTGCTTTTGTTCTCATTTCAAGACCCACTCTTTATATTTTGGCTCCAATTGTGCATTTTCCTTGAAGTCTACCCTCGTGCCAAGACTTTGGAAGACCGATAGATTGGACATCTTCCAAGTAATCGGTATAATACTCAATAACCTCCTCGGCAATATATCCTTCCACGATACTTCCTTCAGGTTTAGATCGGCTACGTACTAGCCCTTTCAATTGGCCCATTGCTCTTTTAAAAGAATACATGTAACGTAGAAATACTGGACTGTACAATTTGATCTCTCTAACCAAATAGATGGTCAAATGCACCATGGAGTCAAAAAATGACGGCGGAAAGTACATCTCCAGCTCGCAAATGGTAGAAATAACATCATTCTATAACTTATCCATTAAGTCTGGATCAATCACCTTACAACATATTTTATTGAAAAAATCACACAACTTAGTGAGAGTCCTCCTCACTTCTTCCTTAAGAATTCTTCAAATTGCGACCGGAAGTAAAACGGTCAACAAGACGTGATAATCATGTGACTTCATATCATACAATTTGTTATCCTTCATAGTCACCTTTCTTGATATATTGGAGGAATAACCAGAAGGAACCTAATCCCCTTCAAACAACTCAACAAACTTTTTTTCTCCGCCTTGATTAAATTAAATTGTGCTGCAGGTAGCCAATCTCGCTTTTTACCCTTAGATTGTGCCTGTAGCTCCTTTCGAATCCCCATTTCAACCATGTCCTTCCTCGTATTCACGCCTTCTTTAGTTTTTCCTTGAATTTTCAACAAGCAACCAATCAAAGCTTCACATATGTTCTTGATTATGTGCATCGCATCTAGGCAATGCCTAATCTCCAGAGACTGCCAATATTCAAACTCCCAGAATATAGATTTCTTCTTCCATATACCCTTCGAAATCTCTTTTGCAAATTTCTTCCCCAATTTCACCTCTATGTCCTTAACCTGTCGATATACTGCCTTGGCAGATGACGGCATGGGGGCCCTACCATACTCCTCTTTACCATCAAATTTTTCCTTGTCAAGCCTATAAGGGTGTTTGCGGCTCCTAAGAAATCTGCGGTGTCCCATATAAACCATTTTTCGGGAGTTTTTCAAGTAAACAGAATGGATGTTTTCTTGACAAATACGACACGCTTTGGCTCCTTTATTCCTATACTCCGACAGATTACCGTACGCAGGAAAATCATTAATTGTGCCAAACATCATGGCACGAAGGTTGAACTCAGTTCTTGAGTGTGCATCAAATACGTTCACTCCCTCTTGCCATAATTTTTTAAGATCATCTATTAAGGGATGCAAATACACATCTATGTCATTCCCTGGTTGTTTAGGACCTGAAATCAATAAGGGCATCATCAAATATCTCATTTTCATGCATAACCAGGGAGGAAGGTTGTAAATACATAATAAGACTGGCCAAGTAGTCTGACGGCTACTCATGTTGCCGTAAGGATTCATCCCGTCCGTGTACAATCTGCTGGGTGCCGGAGCATTCCATCACCTCTTCTCCTACATTCTGCATGTCATCTCAACAATTTGGCATCCTTGGAATTAGCAAAGAGCTGCTCAAATCTTGGAATTATTGGGAGATAAAACACCACCTTCGCTGCCGGTCCCTTACTACCTTCATCAATCTGATCATCCCTCGGTTTATACCGTGATGCTTTACATTTTGGGCATTTATCCAAATCTTGTACTCATCTCGGAATAATATGCAATCATTTGGACATGCATGAATTCTCTCTACATCTAGTTTCAGAGGACACAACAACTTTTTAGCCTTATAAATAGAAACTGGCAATTGGTTATCTTTGGGAAAAAAATCTGTACGCAAAAGTTTAAGCAAAGATGTGAAACTGGCATCGCTCCATCCATTTTTGGCTTTCAGATTAAACAGTTTGAAAACAGCATTAAGTTTTCACAATTCACAACCGGGATATAACTTTATCTTATCTTCCTCACGTAACATACCAAAAATTTCAGCATTATCAACAAAATTTGCATCCACGTTGTTCACAATTTCATCAAAATCAGCATTCAATTTTGTATTATCTATACTTTCATCATCAAACACATGTTCATCATCAAATACATCATTTCCATCATCAAATACATTATTTCCATCACTAAATATATTTTCATCATCCAATAATAAATTTTCTTCCTCATATTGTGAATCCAACACAGTTTTACTAGTCCCTGCAGCATTAAATGATCTCCCCCCAGTCTCTCTACGAAATGTCCACTGAGTATAATCCGGCTGAAACCCATCTCTAATCAAATGAACTTTCACTTCTTCAAAATTAGACTATTTCACCAAATTCTGACAAATACGACAAGGACAACACATTTTATCACCTTTATTCTCTCTCATCAAATCCTCTTTAGCACAAATCATAAATTCTTCAAGCTCTTTCAGAAATGCTGACGAAAACCGATTACTTAAGTACATCCACGTCCGATCCATCTGAACAAATAAAATATATGCGAAATGTTAGGGTATATATGGGTCAATTTTGGTCACATTAGGTTTTCGGGCCGGTCACCATCCTAACCCACTCTTTGGATACTCTGTCTCATTAGCGAGCGTATGCTAGATGTGACCTGTTGTTTGAGAAAAATTCGGCAGCATTTTCCCTAATGTTCCCTGAATGCGCCAACACATGATTGCTCGTGAGAACGCATCCGTGGGAACATAAAGGGAAATAGCGTCGAATTTTTCTTAAACAACATATTACATCTAGCGTACCACTCGCTAATCCTAAATGAGACAGAATTGGTGTTGTACTGGTATTTTTGGTCCTATATGACAATGTCATTAAATTAAATGCATATGCAAACTATTAATGCGTTCATAATTTAGTAATAAATAAAAAGACGAAAATTATGTAAAATATACCATCAATATTATGATGAAATTCTTCTTCTTTTCCGATGTAATTCTTGCCGTCTTCAATGATACCTAAAATTATGCAATAAAAAAACAACTACTAATTAATTTAATAAATTAACCCGAAATATATAAAAAAATAAAATAAAGTTAAAATCAAATTTCTTTTACCAAATATAGTCTTCTTCTCCTTCTCTTTCTTATTTAAATTTTCTAGATTTTTTAAATATTATTTTCTATTTTTTTCAATAAAACCGAAATAAAATAAGAAAAAAAAGGAAAATATGAAATAGTGCTCAAATTTAGTTTTTTTACCTTCAATCTACTCTCCTCCTCCTCTTTCTAATTCTTATTTTTTCAGAATTTTTGCAAATTTTTTGCTAATTTTTTGGAGTGAAAAAAGTTGAAATATTTGGAAAAGAGAATGTTATAAATTCTTCTATTTGTGGTTGGTGCAGCGTTTTGAAAGAAAAATAAATGAAAGAGAGATCCAGGCCAGTTGTATAAAAAATATCTAGACCTTCTGCAACGTTTTTTATATTACAGAAGGTTCATACAGTTTTTTTGTGCCAAACGGGAGAAATTTTTCTAACGTTCAATATAATTTAAACGTTACAGATTGCCGCAGAGTTTTTCGCGCCAAAAGCCTCCCATGGATTTGTAACGTTTTTGACGAAAAACGTTATGGATGGCCTGTTGCAGAAGGTCTTTTTTGTGGTAGTGTCGGTTAACCGAGATGGAAAAAAAATGTTAACACATTACTGTCCTTATGTCTCCACGTGTCTAGCTCCCATATGCAATGATTATTTTAAAACCCTCTCCATCATCAAGTACCTCGGTTTATATGTCTTTTTATTTTGTCTCAGGGTAGCCAAAACACAAATTCCTTCTTTACAATTCTCCTCTGATGGATTCTTAATGGCCGAAACCAAATCTAAAAGATTTTAAAAACCGATTGAAAAGTTTGATCCGGTCGATTCGTTTGGAATTCGAGTCTACGTCGCAGTCATATTGATTGTTGTTCTGATTTGTTCGTGATTTTTGAACTGCTCAATCAGGTAATCAAATTTCTCTGTATATAATTTTGTATTGATTGATCTATTGATTTAATATTATCATTTGGTTTTGATTCAATTTATTTAGTGGAATTGTGATAGATATCTGAATTGTGTTATCAACCGTTAGCAACCTTCATAGAAGGTGATTCGCGATGTGATAGTAAATCGTTGGCAACCATAGAGAAGATGATTCGCAGTTAAAATTGATTGATTGCATTGAATAATATTTTTTAGATTAATATGGTCTTATTGATATTTTATTATATTAATTAAGTATAGAGAAGCTACGTCATTAAATAATTGATTATTGAGATTTGGACTTAACTCTGTTTTTTTCTGTTGAGTCGTAGGTTGACGAGCTATTATATAGATACATAAGATATTGTTTCCTCATGTCCCGCGACCCGTCAGGGTATGACAAATGATATAAGATCATTTTTCTTTGGATTGTGTTTGAGTCCAGTGTCATTCGATTTGAAATTTGAATTTAAGTAATTTGATTTCTATCTGATTGCTATCATTTGATTTGTTATCGTCCGTTTAAATTTCATGGACGAAATTTTTTTTAGGGAAAAAATGTAGTACCCATCCATAAAATATATTTTATCAAAATTGACCGAATTTGACTATTGTTGACCATCTTTGATTTTTGTTTGACTATTGACCATAGGTACTAGTTTTGACCGAGTGAAAGAAATAAAATAAAATATAGCACTTCTTTATATCCTTTACATTACATATATGCCGCCTTTGACTATCGGTTGACCGAGATGGAAAAAAAAAAATGTAAAAACACCACCAGTCTTTATGTCTCCACGTGTCTAGCTTCCATATGTAATGATTATTTTAAAACCCTCTCCATTACCGAGTAACTCAGTTGGTTTATATGTCTTTTTATTTTGTTTCATTGGGCAGTGCTTCGGACAACAATATTTTAACTTGGAGCAACATTGTTTTCTTCCAAATGACCGAACTATCCCTCCCCTTCTTGTGTAATTGAAAACTGTATTTTATTGATCGTGAACTATTCGTGCATGAAGTCATAGATTGGAAAAGAAATAAGTATAATTGAATTACAAAATATCAATCTACCGTTCGAAATTAGAAATGAAACAAAAAGATTAATCTCTAGCCTAAAGGAATTGATGTAGAATCTGTTTCGCTTGAGTGAATCTGTCATGGTATATAGCAATAGAAAGGTACATAAAAGGAGATGTAATTGAGAGAAGGGATGGAAAGAAAATGTGGAGATGATAGATAAGAGAGAAGAGAGACGAGATATGATGGTGGGAGACTAGAGAGAAGGGATGAGGGATTGAAAGTTGGTGGCAAGATTAAGTTGTTCAGTATTTTAGAAGAACAAATTAGTCATTTTAGATAAAATTATGTTGCTCGAAAGAAAAAGTCCGTTGCCCAAAGCACTTCCCTGTTTCATTGTAGCCAAAACACAAATTTCTTCTTTACAATTCTCCTCCGATGGATTCTTAGTGGCCGAAACCAAATCATGCCAAGATTAAATAAAAGATTTTAAAAAGCGATTGAAAAGTTTGATCCGGTCGATTCATTCGGAATTCGAGTCTGCATCGCAGTCATATTGATTGTTATTCTGAGGTGTTCGTGATTTCTGAACCGCTTAATTAAGTAACCGGGCTTCTCAGTATTTAATTTTGTATTGATTGAATCATTGATTGATTGATTGATTTAATATTCTCATTTAGTTTTGATTCGATTTATTTAGTGTGATCCTGATTGGTATCCGAACTATGCTATCAACCGTTGGCAACTCTCAGAGAAGGTGATTCGTAGTTATAATTGATTGATTGCATTGAATAATTTTATGTGGATTAATTCGGTCATTGATATTTTGTTATATTAATTAAGATTTGTACCTGTTTGTTTTTCTGTTGAGTCGTAGGTTGAAGGACCGTCGGATGGATGTTGCAGATAATGTTTCACTTCCTATCCAACGACCGTCGGTGCAGCACTAAGCGAAATTCTGGGTTTTGTAACGTTCAATGAAATGCATTTGTAACGTTCATGGGAACGTTACCGTATCATGTGTCATAGATTCAAAAAACGTTAGTAATCTGTAACGTTTTTTAGAAAAAGAGCGTCACAGATCTGTGACGTTTTTTTCATAATAAGCGTCACAAAACCATAAATTAAATTTTTTATTTCTTTTTTGAGAACCTTCTGTAACGCTTATTATGAATTAAATGTCACAGATCTGTAACGTTTTTTGAGTAATAAACGTTGCAGATTTATTAAAAATTATTTTTTTATATACGTGATATTCTGTGGCTAGCCCATGTTGCTAGCCGTACCAACTGGTACATTGAGTTACCAATACAGATATATACACACATATCAAACACATATCACATAAACATATATGAAACACATATCAAAACATATGCATTTCATTGTATATCAAACACAAAAATTAATTTATTTTATAAGAGTACACATTTCAAATTGATTATCCAAATACATTATCATACATAAATTCCATGAGTTCATCCACGACTTCTCCAATTTATTCTTTCGTATATGGTTTTCCAATCAGATCGATTTCCTATATTTGATTATAAACAAACCAAATCATCATATGGTTGATATCATAAATCCTAAACTATTTGATTTTATCAATTTCACAATTTATAAACCCATGCAATTTCACAATTTCACAATTATCATGCATATTATTCAAAACAGCCCCAAATCCACATATTCAATTTCTATTCAAATTAACCACTACTACAAGAAAATTTTAAAATAAAAATTACCTTGTCGATAAAGAGATGGTGTCGCTGTCGAATGAGGAGGTTGTCGAGAGGTGGTCGAATCGAGGGAAGTGACAGGAGAAGTGGTGGAGAGAGGTGGTTGTTGCTCGGTTTCGGAGGTTGCTGTTGGTGAGGTGGCTTTCAGAGAGGAGAAAGACGGCCGGAGAGAGGAGGGTTTGGCCGAAAGAGAGTGTGAGGGGTCAAGAGAGGAGAGGCTGGTGGAGTGGTGAGTGAGAGAGGGTTTGAGGGCCAAGAGAGGAAAGAAAGTATTTGAGAGAGGAGGCGCGAATTTAAATTTCGGAACTTAGAAAATTTTTCGTGGAGTCAAAGCTATAAGCTTTCGACAAAAAAAAATTATGGCCTTTTGTAACATTTATTAGGAAATAAACGTTACAGATCTGTGACATGTTTTCTATATAAAAAGTTACAGAATATTTAACTGTAAAAAATAATTGGGAGATGGAATCTTTTAACAAAAAATATCTTAAGAATCTGTGACCTTTTATTATATAAAAAGTATCACAAAAGAGGCATATGATTTTGTTACGCTTTTAAAAGACGTCACAGATTTGTGACGTTTCTTACATAAAAAGCCTCACAGAATCTTTAACAGGTTTTTTTTACGAAAAACCTACATATAATGTTCAATATTTAAAAACGTTACAAATTAGATGAGGTCTTTTATTAAAAATGTCATACATGGCCTGTTACAAAAGGTTTTTTTTGTGGTAGTGCAGGGTGTGACACTTGATAAACTTTTACATAGTTTAAACTTTATTTTTAATGTAAATTTTAAATTTTAATATATGTTAGTAATAATTTGAAGATATAATTAAAATGTCTACATAAAAATGATTTACGAAATTATCAAATTAGTTAGTGCAAATAAAAAAGTGTGGGCTTATTTAAATAATGTACAATGTGAAACGGACAACTTGTTATTATTGGACATAAATCACTGAAGATGAAAAGGAAAACATACAAAAGTTATGAGGCATTTAGTGATACAATAAGGTATATTAGTTTCCTTTAATTAACACAGGGAAAAGTCATCATTATGGGAATCAGATCCTCTGGACGTTTGGTGGACGTCTCAGGATCTGGACCGTCTGATTTAATCTCAACGGCTATAAGGGAGCCCCGCGCATTCCACCACACCCGAAAAAAATATTGGCCCGAAAAAAATGAACCGTCTGATTTAATCTCAACGGCTCCGATCGAAACGTCCATTGGACGTTTTTAAAAAAACGTCCAGAGGATCCTGGTCCCATCATTATGAATGTAGCCTATGGGGTCTGTTTGGAATTCTTCCACTTGGGCTTTTGAATAAAATGAGCAAGATGAAATGTTCCCTTCATATTCTATTTGGAATTATTCCACTTCAGTTGTTACGTTGGCTTGAATAAAAGAGCAAATGGATACCTAAAACAATTTATGAAGAGAGATAAATGAGAAGAATTTGGAACTATAAGAATAAATTGAAAGAAAAAAACAGAAAGAATCGTGCCTGCCATAAGAAATATGAATTAATTGTAGTTGGAATTGTTCGATAGAACCAAATAAATCAACAACAAAATAGAATATTAGAATGTTACATACAACAATTGAAAGTCCTTCATTATTATTTGGCTTCCAATTTTATTAAAGGCATGTCTCATAAGTTCATTATAACAAAGCATTAACTTTTAAGTACTAAAACAACCAAATAACAAATAGCCATAAACTGTTATGCCTTAGTAGGTAGTAGTTGCCAGATTCATGGAATACTTGAATAAAATTTTTTTAAAAAATAATGCAATGACAGAAGATGTCGGAATTAACCAGTATTTCTCATTGGACCATTTCAATAAATTGGTCATATAGGACTAAGTTAGACATCAAATTACTTTAATTTTCGAAATTCAAAAAATACTTTATCTAACAAGTCAAAATAAGCAACCCAAAAAAATAAAAACTCGCAGAACCAGCAGTGGAGCATGTCGTTCCAAAACACCGAAAAACATAAACATGAGTAGAAGCATACCTACATTGGCCATTGGAGCAGTCTGTGCTAGTTGCTCGCGTCTCTTGTACACTTGAGCACCTTGATTGTTCTCTTGCATGTGCCAAATGTGGGAGAGAGGCCTTAGAATTGTGCTCCTTGCTAAAGTCTATGCATAAGTTGTTTTTATATAGATAGTGGATTAATTCGGATAAAACTTCCCACATTTGTATTTTTAGGATTTCCTATGATTGTTTTTAAGTCAAATTGATATTGAAAGATACATTTATATAGCGATGACAACAAGACAATCAATTTAGGAAGCTATAATGTTCATAGTTTGTTATTTAGTAATGGATCATATTTGGACATACATGACACATTTATAATTTAATTTTAATGAAATTTCAATTCTATCTCAAATCAACAAATAAGAATTTATTTGTTCATTTAAGAATAGAAATTTGGTTTTGTCTCATGGTCCAAAATCAGATAAATTCATTTCTTCTTCAGTTTATAACAATCTTATATGAAAATAATAGCTTATATATTAGGAAAATCTATAAAAGATACTAAAGTTTTATGCATAAAATTGAGAATTTATGAATACTTTTGCACAAAAGGTTAAGTTATATCTTTAAAGGAGATAATATATTTTTGTGCAAAGTTAAAAAGTTCTCACGAATAGCAGTTTGTATTCTATATCAAGTAAAGGCAACTATTATAAAACTCATATAATACGTAGACTGGAATGTCCGCAATATTATATTTGGGGATATCTAACAAAACTCGACATAAGCCACAAGAGAAGTAGTTGGATGAAAGGATAATTGGTTGTTTAGTTGGTTATGCCAAAGGATCCAGGAATACTAATATTATATATCCCACAACTTAAGATTAAATTTTAGAGACGAATAAAAATAAGTTCTTTGAGAATGTTTTGGTTGTGGAGGGAGATATGACACATTATGATATTATCTTCAAACAAGAAACTGAGAGCACTAATCTTTGTGAACTCAATCAATACAGTGCCCAGAGTTCATCCTGAAAAAGATAATGATCATTTGTGGACTCAAACAAATCGTTTGATTTAGGAAACAGATCATGTTCTAGATCCTATGGACTTAGACTCTAGAAATAATTAAGTTGGAGATAACAGTGTCATTGAACTACTACAACCACCTCAAGAACGCATGCTTGCAAGATCTATAAGGGAGAAAAGACAAACAATATCGGATGATTATGTTGTTTATCTTCATGAACATGAGTTAAAACTCATAAAAGTGGATTGATGCCATATGAATTTCAAGTGTGACAATGATATTTGGAACTGAGTAACATTGCCTTGAGGTAAGAAACTCAATGTTCCACTGCTGGGAGTTTCTTACCTCAATATTCTAACCTCAAGGCAATGTTACTAAGCTCTAAATATCATTGTCACACATGATATTCATATGGAATCAATCCACTTTTATGAGTTTCAAACTCATGTTTATGAAGATAGACAACATAATCACCCGATATTGTTTGTCTTTTCTCCCTTATAGATCTTTTACCATAAAGAGACCTTCTTTCTAGTTTTACTGAAAGACTCTTTTAGGTTAATCATGGCACTTATAGCACAATATTGGATCTCGAGTTTCATCAAATAGATGTTACGACTGTATTCTTCAATGGTGACTTTGATGAAACAATCTATACGGTGCAACCACCCCACTTTGAATCGGATGATACAAATTAAATGGTTGCAAATTTAAATCTATTTATGAACTCAAAATAGGCGTCTCAACAGTGATATATTACAAATTTCATCAAGTGATTATCTCATTTGGTTTCGAGATAAACTTGGTTAATGATTGTATATATCACAGGTTCAGTGGGAGTAATGTTTTGCATTATGATGATTTACTACTTGAAATGATATTATCATGTGTACTGGGCCTCATGGTTCTTGGACCTTTAAACAAATGATAAACATCAATTAGGCTCTCAAGTAGTATGATAAGATAAAAATGCAAACTATTGGATGCCATGTGATTGAGGTATATATATTTTTTGTCTTTACTATACCCCATATATATTGAAGTTGGAAATAAAAGTGCTCCTTATGATTCGGTTATAAGGAATTTGATCTAAGTTCGTATACATGTGGATAATGTATACAAAATAAAGATGCAAAGTCAGTACCTGCACAATATGAGTGCAGAATTATGGAATCCTGAATTTTATTTTGATAGGAATACATGTCTCTTGTGTGGAATCCTGAATTTTATTTTGATAAGAGAACAATTGGGAATCAAATTTCTTCCATTCTTTTTTTACTCATTTTGAATTTTAATTTCTGCTATCCCACTCAAATTCCAGCCGCATCTCCAGCAACCCTCCGCGTCCCACAACTATTGAGGTATTGTATATCATTTCCATGTCATTTGTTTTATCTTTTTACTATGAAGTAGAGTGAATTTATCTTTAGGTTGCTAACAACAATTTTTGGATCTATTTGTTGATATTCTGTTGGTTTAATCTTTATTATTTTCTTTTTTACGAGTTATGCAGGAAGGGTCCAAGACAAGAATTTGGTCAATTTGAAGCTTGAAGTTTCAATTTTTGCTCCAAAAGCTTTTCAATATTTCCAAACAAGGTTTGTATTTTTCTGCCTTCAGTTTTGTTCTCTGGTTTTGGAGAAATTAGAAAGCTAATTGTTTAACATTTCAGAGTATCAGTGTTATGAGAGGCAGAGGTACGTATCTTCAAGTTTACTTTCATAGTTGATTAATTAAATATTATGTTTAGTTCAATTGGTGCTGTTGTATTTCAGTAATTTTTTTTCTCTTTCAGTGTCAAAAGTAAGATTAGCATTTCTCTGGAAATGTTTGTTGAACAAAAGCTCTTCTTTTCTTTCTGGAAACTAAGAGAACTTTTTTCCTTCTGCAGCACCAGCATGGTGTCATCTCAAATCTTCTACCACTTATCCAGAAAACCTTCAGTCCCCTGTCTGAGCAGCTTGCAATTTCTCTCAAAGGTTCTGGTTTGCTTAATTTTTTTTCTCTTAGGCTCTAATTGCAATCTGACTGAAGATCAAAGTAAGACGACATGTGATTGGTACTAATTTGTAGGCTATATTTTAAGTACACGTGAGGTTTAAGAATCTGTATACTCGGTTAAAATTTATTTTGATTCAAATGCATAAAATTTATAATAGATTGTCAATTGATATAATGTGCAAAGCTTTTTATCCCAACTTAGGAATGGAACTTTTAGTTTGGATAAGTGCTTTAATGAAAAAAATATTTTTGCATGATGATAGTGTGCCTTTCTTATAAGTTTAAATTGCATAATGCAATTGCTTTAAATTGGTGCTAGATTTACCTTGCAGATGTGCCGAGCACCAAAATATAACCCATATTGTATGTTTCTTTTTTTTCCCATCTTGGGGGCATAAGAGTATTATAGTTGATGTTCATTTAGCACTAAAGAGTAATTTATCAAAGTTGAGTTTTTATGTGCATTAAACTTGCTTCCCTTAACGTAGTACTGAGAACTGGGTACACATCAGCACCTGGCACTTCAGTCTCAACGCATCTGACAGGCTGTGCAAATGGATAGGCGACAGGAGTATGAGAGGAACATGAAATTCTTGAGAAAGAAACGGACAGTTTTGTTGCTAATTGGGAAGAAAGTTCATATTGTCCAATCAAATTCTTCACTGTAATGCACAATAAGATATCCTGTAAGGCTGTAACTGAGTAATTTCAAGTGATAGTTCCACATACTTTTATGTGAGTTTGTAAACTTTATATTGTTTGAATTCATGTCCTGTTCATATAAATTTTGTTTGGACCAAACATTTCTTATTTCTCTCTTCCCTGTTCCATGGCGTTAGGTGTCCCTTGTCATATCTGAATTAACTGGATTGAATGATAGATAGTCATAATAGACTAAATGATGATTAGGCGCCAAATTGATTTCCTTGTGTCGATTAGTATTGGATACAATAAACTTTCCTGTATCGTGCACACCAAATATTTCCTACCTCTCTTTTGCTGCTTGTTGAAAATCTTATAACGTTCCCTTTTTCTTTGGATTTCACATAAGATATGTGATAATAATATTTTGATTAAGACACAAATTTAAAAATTGAGTGAGCAAACGCATCTTCCTTGCATCCATTTTTGCAATTGATTTATATTGAAATTAACATAGATAATAGAATATTAAGGAACAACATAAATATTGAAAATGAATTCATGTCAAACATTATTTTGTACATTTTAAAGTCCGCCCGCACATTGAGCGGGCACTGTTGCTAGTTCTTCATAATTGGATTAAACTTTCTGTTTTAATATAGAAAAGTTCAAAATAAATTTAAAACATACGAGTTATCCATTCGTATTATACTTTTAGAAACAATATTTAAATACGGTTATATTTTATTTTTTTTCTTTTTTGCTATCCTAATTATGTGTTTGTTTTCAAAATTTTAACAACACAACTAAATCTGAAATTCAGATATTGAAACTCAATGATATTGGTCCTCAAACATATTTTCCATCCATTAAAAAAAAAAAAAAAAAATCGCACTCTTCTTAAGTGGGTCATCAGACTGAAAACTAAATTCAAGGGACTTTTTCTTCATAAGGGCTAAAATAATCTTTAAATTTTTCATTAGGGTTTAGCTCCTTTCTAAAAATTATTTAAAAAGCCTAAAATGAACTTGTGCGCCTAAATATGGAAGAAAATCGCGTCTTTTTTTATGTATGCGTATCGTTCCCAATTAAACAAAGACATAGTACTGTCGGAGCACATCCACTCATGCATCCCCTTATCACACGTCTTTCAAGATTGTTTATGCCCTACGAAATAAAAAAAAAAAAAAAGAACTTGTATTTCATACCAGGTTTCATTCACGATTTTAATGTATATTCATGTGATTATATTAATAATTCTTGTTTCATTTTGGCGCTCCCACTTTTTTTCGAAAAAAAAAAAAATGCGATTATATTAATACGATTTTAGGATAAGTTGTACCTATCCATTGATAACATGAAATTTTCACGAAACCTTTTATGGGTTAAAAGCTCACAAATCTTATGGTTGGATTGCATTTATTTCCACATGTCTCATGGGATTTTGTAAGGCAAGTTTTCGGTCTGTCAAAAGTGTTAAAGTGAGTAATAAATCTTGGGTTTACGCCAGAATTACGAATTTTATAGAAGGGAATCAAGCGTTAGGCGATTCCTCTGATCGGAACCCTCAACCGCACAAGATATGCTGCTTTCCTTTGTTTCTTCTCCGCTTCGCATGGCTCGAAATCGAATCCCGGCTCTTTTCCGTAGTAACGGTACCACTTTATACTTGCTTAATCAATTCTATCTTCCTATTGAGGTGACACGCAGCGATGCTGATTTTAATTTTGTAATTAAAACGATTCTTCTACTTTATTTCAATGGATTTGTTCTAGAACTTAGATGGATCCTTGTGATTGTTGTAAATTCCATTTGTAATTATCTCTTGCTAAAATATTTGGGTTGATTTTACAAAAGCTACACAAATCAGGGCTACTGTCGGAAGAGACTGGAGATGAAATAGCAAAGTAATCTCTACTAAAATTGAGTAATGCTAGAATCAACTATTAAAATTTTAACTTAACGATCTGAACCGCTCAATATGATCTTCATATTGAAATATCTTTAGAGACTAAATTTTATATTTTTCGATATTTTTAACTATTTTTAGATATTTTAAAATTGTAGAGTCCAAAATTAATTAGATTGAAGATTTTCTAAAATTCAAAGTAAATAGTAAAAAATTTTGAAAAAATAAAATAAAATTTGACTTCCAAGGATATTTCATTAAGGAGAACGAATTGAGAGGTTCGGATCGGCTATTGTAATCTAGAAAATTGAGATCCGATCGCGTTTGACAGACTAAGTGTTAGGTTTGACTCTAGTATTACTCACTAAAATTTCCTTACCATTGCGTTTATTTTTGTCAGAGTCTAAGGTTAGGCACACATGGAAGCTAATCCGTAAAAGAACCATGTATAATTCAGCTAATCAATAAAGTGCAAGAGGGAACTATTTGAGATTATGGGGATTGCAATAAAAAAAAAATGAACCACAATTAAGTAATGAGGCTTACTGGTATAGGTCACTGGTACACAATATGAGGATATTGATATAGACTTTTTGAGGGATGAACAATCAGTCGTTGTAAATGGATATAGAATATAACCTTAAATTTAATTCTAAAGGAAACGAAAGAAGAAGGAATGAGGGGAAAATTGTCAAATTTAAAAAATCCAACTCATTTCCTTCTTAATCATTCATGTGGTTTTTGTCCATCAAGTTTCAATCCCCATCAATTTTTCTTATATTACATCCAACCGCTGAATTTCAATTGAAAATTATCTCAAATCAACTCTAATCTAATGAAATCTAACCAAATCCTATATGTGCACCACTCCGATCAGGTCACAAATTTTTTGTTGCGGCCAACGGAGGCCTGCCACATGTCCTTGAAGTTGATTCCAGCGTCAGCTCTCCAGGACCTGACCTCACCCCAACACATAGAGAGGTGCAGAAGGAACGGAGAAATTGGTCTTCTCTCATGGAAATCTACTCTCTTAAATTTCTTTGGAATGATGCAGCAGCCTATGACGAAAAACGCGTGTTTCCTCACATTTATGGCGTCATTGCTGTTGGGGGCTCCTGTGGCACCTCTGTTCTCTTTAACCGCAAGTTTGGAGAACCTCGTCTGATCAATTCGAAGGTATATGTAATTTTATTTTACGATTATGAAATGTTCTTAAATTTGAGGCATCTCCTAGACCTCCATATTGGCACGCCCCATTAAAGTTGGATAAATTTTCCTTTTTTCCCCCAATAAACCGTCAAATTAGTTCAACAAAAGGCCCTCTATTTTTAACTTGTATATATATTTTAACTCTCTTATTTGTGGAAAGATAGAAATGGTAATGCTTCACACACACACAAAATATAATAATAACATCTTCAATTAATATTGCTTGGTGCCACAATTAGTGGTTTAAGTTTAACTATGTATGTGGTTATTTGGGCTTATTGCAAAATGTAGATATATCAATTGTATTTACTTGAGGTCAAACTGGTAATCGTGCCCACTCAATGTGTCAGCAAATAATCTATAGTACACATTAATTTCCGTGGCAGCATTTCATTAACCGCATTGCAATTTTTTTTACCAGTTAAAAGTAGTTTTTTTTTTTGTATTTTTTAATTAAAAATAGTTTTTTTTTTGTTAAATATATTAAAAATAGTCATTCCAATCATTATTTAATATAAGAATTAAATATATTTAAAAATCTAAGATAGTTCATGCTTAATATATAGTATTAATTAAAACCGGTGGTCCATATTACCCTCCTACGACATACGATATGAACCCTCCAATTTTCACTCATCTGAATTTATACCAAAAGTTTACCTTTCTTAATTACCCTTCTTAGAAGTTACTTTTGCAAGTTTTTTTGGACAGAAAATTTATGTCAAGTTTATATGACCACTTAGGGCTGTCAATGAAACCCGTTTACCCACTTACCCTACCCGTATCGTATTCGATAAGGCGGGTATGGGTAAGGTTTTATTTTCGTTAGACTAACGGGTATGGGTACGGATAAAGAAAAATTTTCGTTAACTTATTGGGTACGGATACGGGTAAGGGCTATTTCGTACCCATTATCTAACGGGTAAAATTTTCCAAAAATATATGTATATATAATCATGTTATTAATATATTTCATAAATATGTTATTTGTTTCCATCTTCATCCAAATTAATTTATGTTGATGAAAAAATTAATCTGTACCCTATTATATTATAATTTATAATTAGTTATATAGATTTTTTTGAATTCTATTGATGTGAGAATAAATTTCATGATATATTTTTTTTATATCTAAAGTATTATCTAATGTTGTACTTTATCCATATATTTATTTGATATTTATTTAGCACATTATATATTTTTTATTAAATTAATAATATTATTATTACCCATTATGTACCGTTACCGTACCCTTACGTTAATTCTTAACGGGTACGGGTAGGGTGCGGGTAAAGCATTTTTAAAACGGGTGCGGGTAGGTTACGGGTAAAGAAAATTTTAACGGGTGCGGGTATGACAATACCTTCTACCGTACCGTACCGTACCCATTGACAGCCCTATGACCACTTTATATGGCTAAAATTACTAATTTTAAACTAACAAATTTTTATTTAGAATTTTTGGTAAGTTTTTTTATGGTAAATTTTTTTTATTTTAAATCAGAAATTTTGGCAAGTTTGACGAAATAGATTGAATTATTCTCAATCTAAAAAAAAGTATGGTGCAGCGAAGCTGCGACTGCCATCTCTAGTATTTAGAAAAAATATTTAAAATAACAATGATGTTTAAATATGAATTTAAACACATCTATGAATGCCAGCTTGGTGATTACAAAAGGAAAAAAATAGTATACTACGATAACGAATCTTAAAAAAAATAATTATTATATAGTAAACACTCGCAATACTAACTTATGTCGACTTAAATATTTTATTAGATATAAGACTAACACAAATCAAATACAACAATTGCATAAACAAAGACATTAATATAAGTAACAGTAAGCGCCAATATAGTTACACTGAAAATCAAAATATGCTAACACAAATCCAGCTCGCTGCTTTCATATATAAGAATTTAAAATGGCATAGATAAGCTAAACTTTTGACATTTTGTGGTGAAAAGTATCTACTATCTAGACTATATATAAGAATTTAAAATGGCACATTTAACATCCCAAAACCATGCCAAACAAAAACTAACTTGTTACAGCCTATATATTATGTTTTCTTTTCTCTCTAGAAACCACCAATCTAACAGCCAAAATATTCAAACTTCCCGCTCTATTTTTTTTTAGGGTGTTCTCGATAATTGAATTTGGAACAAGTACCTCACATACCAGCTATTACTACGTTAATTTTTTTTCTCTGCAACTAGCCAAATCTTTAAGACTAAATAACGTCTTTCTGAACTCTAGGGTCTTGTGAATCTTTCTGGAATGCGTCGAGGTCTAAAAGTAGAAGGTGACATCCTCGTAAAGCCATGTGTGTTGTGTTGCAAAATTTATAGTTTGTTCAACGACAGACCCCCAGTTAAGCTGTGGAGAGCTAGATCCAAAAAGTTACAGTACGATAAGCTCTTAGTAAAGAAGATACAAACCGGTCTTTATCCCATAGAGGTGCAATATGTGGTTTATAGGGAAGCCACTGAGGCTATTGTGGATATTACACTTAATGACTTCGTAGGTGAAAGGACCGCTGGCTTTTATGGGACAATAAAAGCATGGAATACACGAGTTGCTGGCGCTATTCGCAAATTTTGTGAGGAGGGTGCTTCTGTTAATTTTGGAAACAATGAGTCAGCAGGTCTCAGTCTTCATCTGTCAAGATGTGCAGTTGTTGTTCCACGTAATTCTGTCCTTCTTGTTTATGTCAACATCTACCATGAAGATGAGCTTTTTGCCTCTAAAACCATCAGTTTCCTTGCAAGGTTAGGTGGTGAGGAATTGCAGACCATATCTGCGAAGAGTGGAACGATTGCAGTTAAGGTCAAATGGTTGGAAACTGATTGCTCCGATGAAGTGCAAGGGTCTATTATGGGCAGGAGAAGCAACATTATCCAGAAACAACTATGTGACGGTTTATCCAGGCCTATCTATATGCATCATCTAGATGGCTCATGGGAGAGCTCCTCAAGGTACAAATATTGTTCAGTTTTAAAGTTAAGAATTATCCATACATTTATAGGCTTAAAAAAAGAAATCGCCACCATTCTTGGCCTAAGGAATTGCACAATCATTATTCATAATGGTATTTTTACCTCAACTTGTTTTACATTTTTGCATTTAGTGATTGAAACACTTGATTAGACTTAGAAAATATTGTGTCAAATTATGTAATATAGTCATTGCCAGGTTGATTATTTGACGGCAGTTTTACACATTAACTATTTTTTACTTGAATGAATGGCTTTAGTAGTTATAGTTAGTAGTCTGATGATGTTGCATCTTACCAATTTTTGTTGTTGAACATTTTATTCAATTCTGTCAGATTAGTGATATATTTCGGTCTTCCATGGCTTCAGACTAAAGTAAGCGGGGTTTGGGGGGGAGAGAGAGAGAGAGAGATTGGATTTTAAATACTTACCTTCAGAACACAAGCAAGAGAACTGTGAAGAGTGAAGTAGAAGGGTTACACTGTTGACTAGGAATTAAAAGGGTTTCTTCTTTTCTTGTAAAAAGTGTAACCTGTTACCTGTGGCCAAATAATTCGTAGGAGTTTGTCCTTTGATTCAGATGTACCTTATTGTTATCATCATGTGTTTGTTGGAAATAGATATGTCTTGCCACTTCTTTAAATAATATATCGGTATTAGAAAAAAAAAAAAGAAAAAAAAATAATCAGCTGTAATCAAAGTTTATTAATTTTTTATCTATTTTGAACCGCCAGACATATGATCCCAGAAGCCATGAGCCCTGAAGAAGCATATCATGATATAAAATTTATCGAGGTTTTTTCAGTGAGATTTGTTAATCATGAGAAGTTGGATTTCAACAACATATATGGTGCTATTGTGATGCAAGTTGGGCTTGACAATTATATCTTATATAACCGCAAATTGGGAGAACCCCCCTGCATTAATTCAGAGGTAAGGATTTTGCTTTTATTTTTATTGATTTCTTTATATTAAGTTCTAAATAAAATGCTATGTTCCCCTAGGGTTTCGTTACGTTGAGAATGCCATGCCATGGAATTGAACTTGGTACCAGGATTGAGCTGTATAGTTATCTATTCAACCTGGAAATGAAGACAAGGTCTAAGTTTGTAGAGTGGTGGGCCAATGGGTGTGGTACTATGCCCGAGTTAATATATGATAAGATTTTGTCCGAGCGGGTGGATAGTATGTTTGGCCCTATAGAAGTTACACTTGCTATTTATTTTTCTGGTGTTGAGGCTACTTTAGATGTTACGCTCATCAATTTTGAAGACAAGTGTCTGCCTGAAGTTTATGGACACGTAAAAGTGAAAAACAACAAAACTTGTGACCCGAGGGCTGTTAGCTGGCTTTTTAGAAAGGAAAACAAGGATGCAGTGACCTGTATCAGTCACAGAAAATCTGGGGGTTGCATTGGTTTGCCTCTGTTGAGGCATGTAGTTGTAGTGCCCCTTGATTCAACAATGATGGTTGACATATGCATTTGCAACGGAGATACTGTCTTTGCCTCTGGAGAGGTGATGTTTCCTGCTAAGCTGACTGGAAAGGAATCTAGGTTTCTCATTGGTAGTCATGGTAAAGTTGGAGTAGAGGTTTCATGGAGTCGTGTTACGTACTATGACAAGTTAGGCTACTGTTGGTGAGAGTCAGTTGTTAAAAGCTGTTATTTTCAAATTCAGTTCACTTGTCCCTTCGTTGTGCATTTTGTATTTTGATAATATGAATATGCAATAACAATTCACTTGTCCCCTCGTTGTGCATTTTGTATTTTGATATTATGAATATACAATGACAATTCACTTGTCCCCTCGTTGTGCATTTTGTATTTTGATATTATGAATCCTAGGGGCATATCGAGCTTCGCTTGATAGGGGAATTTTTTTTAACTTCTAATTCAGTTAATCTAATTAGGACAAAATTTTAATAGTACTTAATTATATATTAATCTATAAGAGTTCGCTGTGAAAAGAGAAAAATAAAATAAAATAAAGGAAACACATCAGACCATACCTTCTGCTATATTTTTGGACCTGACTACCTGAGACCAGCAAACATGCATTGCGTCTACTATAACATCATTCAGCCATTCAGGTGTTCAATGGATATAATCAATAGTTCAATGAATGAATATAATTAAATAGTGAGGAAGTTATCAAAGCACTAAATCATAGATTGAGGTTATAAACATAGCGTGCCTCTTTTTTTTTTTTTTTTGTAATATGATGATATGCAGAAAATCTAATTTTCATTGTTTTTTACATTCCTAACGTGATACATTACAAAAGTAAATGTATAAAACGACTGACAGATTTGCATCTCATCTCCTATCCAGATTTGCCAAAATTCTATGTCAAATAAAACCAGCTCCCCACTAAATCTCGTCTTTCCTCTCCTCTACTTTCTATTGACTTTTGAATACTTTTTCATATATTTTTAGGCATATACTTTCAGTTGCTGTTTTTGCAATTTTGTAATACGTTAAGGGCTTTGAAAGGTACTTTGTTCAAACTTTATTTATATTAATAATTGATTCTGATGACAAATTGCGTTCAATTTCTTTTGGAAAGTTCTAGGGCTCTGGAGCAATCAAATTAAGGAAAGAGGTGCAAAAAATTTATACAAAGGAAAGCAGTATATATATATATTATCTTCGGTAATTATTGCATAAATCAACAGATATTTTTCCATGCATGATCATATGTGATTTTCTTTTAGCGGAAAATTTAGAAGAGAAGGAAAGCACGAATAAGGACATAAATTAAGAAAATAAATCTTGATTGATGCTAAGACAGTTCAAATTAATCAAAATCGCTAACCTGCCTTCAGTATCGCTTCCTTCAAACCGCCTATTTCTCTTTGCTCGAGACCTGCTCTAGCCTGACCCCCTCTCTTCGTAATCACGTATTTTTGCCGGTAATACACATTGCTTATTTATTCATAATCGCCTAGAGAAAAACAGTAGCAATACTATCAACTGCCATTTCAAGAAGCATGGTAAATATTGCGTATGCTCCTAGTACCTTTTGCATTGTGAATTAAACATGCTATCTGGCTTGTCGGTCATGTACTATGTATACCTTTAAGATTCATTCAACACATTAGAGTTCTACCTGTTTATAATACCTTTTACATAGTAAATAAATGGAGTACTTTACAAATTACTTTTCTAGGTGCATACTCCTAATAACTTTGCATAGTTATATGCCATCTGCTTATAATTAATATATAGTAGTGGTGTCGTTTGGGATGGTTAGGAATAGGATAGGAATAGCATAAATTTAGGAAAAAACACTATTCACAGGAATTGTGAGAATTGGCTATTTCGGGAATTGGAAATGTTATTTGGATGGTGAGTTTAGGAATAGCGTTGGGAAGTGTGAAAAGTAGAGAAAAAAGTGTTATTGGGAAAAGTGTTATTGAAAATTGTGTTATGAATGGAATTGGCTATTCCAAAACCGTTTGGATGAAAAATTTAGGAATGGAATTGCCAATTCCTAGGAATTGGTTATTCCTAGACAATCCAAACGAGCCCAATTCCTAATATCTTTGCATTTTGCTACTTTTGTACGGTGACACATTTCATGATTAATTTAAATATCAAATTTTCTATGGTCCTGGAGAAAAAAAAAATCAAATGAGAGTCTTTCTCATCATTCTTATTCGCATTCTAATTCTCAAAAAATGAAACTCCACCGCTACGTCAGAAAAAATTTCTGTGATTGTTAGTACAGATTCTTTCTTTGTGTCGGTAACCATATTTACATTTTTTTTTAGCACATTGAATAGTCCAAAGTCCAAACAAAGCTGAATCGAATCTGTACTCTCAACAAAAAAAAAAAAAAAAAAAAAAAAAAAAAAAAAAGAAACACTAACTGAGAGAATATTCCGTGCACTGAAAAAATAATGCATTTAGCGCATTTGAAAATAGCATTCATGAAAGATGTTATATAATTCACCAAATGATCGAACTTCATATATTTTCATTATACTCTGTAATGGAGAAGCAAAAATTTAGAATGTCTTTGTTATTTCTGATTTATTATTTACTAAATTTAAATTTTTTTTAGGTTGAATTTCACTAATATATGGCGAAAAACATAGAAGATGGTGACTTATTTAGGGTTGACTGGGATGTGGAGAAAAGTTCCCTAAAAAATTTTGTAGAAGATGTTAGGAAGAAAATCAGCAAAAAATCACATTTTAAGTGGAATAACCGGATACCTGTCATTTATAGAGTGGGCACTGAAGCGATCAAATGGTGGTCAATATATTTAAAAACTAAAAATAGCGAGCTTAGATTAAGGATAAGATATAATGACATGTATATCGTGGGTTTTTGTTCCATGGGTCAGTGGCATATTTTTGGCGATGCAACCGGCTTTGAAGTCTCTAGTAGTCAAAAGGTCAACAAGATGTCTCTTGAGTCAAACTATAGAAAATTACTTCTTGAATGCAATTTGCCAGAACTCACAGCTGTGCCTATAAGCATTGACAAGCTTAAGGCTGCAATTGATCACATAGCTCGTTATAAAAAAGGAAAGGGTACATATCGCGAACTTTCCAAACATTTACTAACGATTATATTGTCGACTTGCGAGACGAGTCGTTTTAATTCAATTTACCGGAAGATCTCTGATTTGCTGATACTTGAAGGTAGTTTGCAAAATAGTGACGCTCTTTTGATACGTAGTTGGTCGGATATTTGTGAAGCTATGCTAAAAAATAGTTATAAGGGTAACGTCATATCTAATTGTGGAATCCGCTCTGCTACGGATGCTGAGAAGGAGATTGCAATTATTATGAAACCAGCAGATGTCATGATCTTAGAACATCAAGATAAAAAGAAAGCAGGAGGCGAAAGTAGAGGAGGAGGAGGAGGAGGAGGAGGAGGAGGAGGAGAAAAAGGAGGAGGATCAGATGGTAGCAACGGTGATGGGAAAGGAACAGGAGACAGTAAAGGAGGAAGAGGAGGTTTTAGTTTACCATTTTTGAGTGGATGCAGTAGTGCATCTTCTAGTAATTGCCATGACAAGTCAAAGGAACAGAAGCAAGCCACATGTTGGAGCATCATAGTCCTCACCACCCTTCTACTCATGGTGCATATATTTTTCCGTACTTACTGGTTCATATTTATATCATTCTCTATACTTGCAAAATCTCTTTCGTGAAATTACTACTGGATCAAATTGAGGCCACTTTGGAAATCTAGTAGAGGCATCGAATAAACATTTTATTTAAAAGTAACTGATTCTACCTTTTTTATTATACCGGTGTTATAATTAAATCCACATGTATCTATATATAGTCGATTCCATATGAACCAATTCTCATTAATTAAATCTATTCTCATTTTATTTGGGCCACAACCGAATATTATCAAAAGTCCAAATTAGAAAATGAGTCTATTTGCACGTGGAGTAAGGAGTATCCATTGAGAAACCTCACTCTAACTATTAAATACTGGTATTAGGAAAATTTTGCTAAGCTGATAATTAACCTCACACTAATTAGTAAAATCTATTTGCACGTACGCAGCAATGCAGCTCCTACACTTTCAGTCTGTACTCAAAATCCAATTACCCAGTCCTTTACAGCAGCTATTGGGTGGCCTCGTCACCTCCTTCCTACTCCACAACTGATTTTTGGACACATGCCCTTAGCACATGCAAGGATGTTTCTGTCCTGAACTCACCATTTGACAAGACCATCTGTTTTTACGGTGGTATCTCAATCGGCTTAAATGGTAAACAAGCTACTCCCCCATTTCAAGGTTCTTTTCAATTTCCTAATCTAATTGGCAATGGATATATGCATCTTTGCGAAATAATGAAATATTAAATGATAAATATATATCCATACAATTACGGATTAATAATTATCCCATATCCTTGGAACTTCGCACAGAACAAAAAAATCAATTCTCGGTACATTTCTGAGATTCAATAGTTTAACAATATCTCCAAGGCTTATGTGGATGTTTGTACCGATGCTTCTTCATGGCAAACACTCTGAATTCTGTTGTGTTTGAGGACCTAATTGTAGTTTGTAACTGGCTCAACCTGTATTTACCATTTCATAAACCAAGCATATTGGCAAAAAATGGTTTTGCTCCATATTATTCCCACAATAATTGCAGTTTAACACAAGAGCTGGAGCTTCAGTATTCCTATTTTTATTTCTTTTTCACAAACTTTCTTATTTTGACGTGGTAATTTGGATTTAAAGACAGTAATTTCATATGCCAATGCTGTCCAAATATTTCACTGTTCCCTAATTAAAGTGTATCAGTTATGACAGTTTGTATGGAATGCTGATTTCTAGGCATTGATTGGAGTTGTACAATTTCATTGAGTTGAATGGGTTATGTTTCTATCATTTAAGATTTATTTGATAGGTAGTAGGCACAAATTTGACACAAACATGCTATAATCAAGAAAGAAACATTGAAAGTCTGAAAACAGTGAGACTAGCATGTACCAGCTAGTTTGGCAAAACCATATAGTACCTCCATTTTCTTGCAATTTTAAATTCTGATCGGAAACTCTTGGCTGACTTTATATTGCTGTATTTTGGCTTGTCAGCAGAAGGTATGATAGTCAACCTGACCTTATGCGGAAATCACTCAATTCCGGAGGATAACTCATACTGTAGTGGCTGGACTTTCAGGCCTAAGGTCTATAGCTATGATTTTAGAAATCCATGGCGCTGTAGTTATGATGCTGAAAAACCAACTTATTTATTTTGTGGTGATACTGGTGAGGTAATATGTTATTTCATTTCTCCATAAAATATTACTTAGTTAAAAAATATAATGTGTCATTTTGCAATTGCTTACAAGCAGTTACCATAATATTGACTATGACATTACCACCAATGCATATATTTTTCTCCATTAAATTAAGATTTTATATAATCAGGGATCCGTTCCTTTTGCTTAGGAGGCATAGATGAAGAGCATTTCTGTTTTGATGCTCACTGAAGAGAAAATAGAAAAGAGTAATTAATCAAAGAGCGGAAGCTCATTTAAGTTTTGGTCTATCACGAAAAGTAATTATGACGAAAAATTAAAACTACTCACCTACCAGCTGCACTCGAATTTTCTCTCTTTCACAGGCCTTTGTGGAACAAATTCTGTAAAACTTAACAAAAGTTTTGGTCCAAGCAACGTAAAGCAGAAAAGGTTTAGTCAATTACTGCCGTTCTTTGTATACAGTACAAGCTTGTCATTTAGTGCACACTTACTGTTGAATGACCATCTATTTTCTCTTCAAAAACAACAGAAGACATACCAAGAAATAAATCTTATGTCAAAGGGAGGGAATTATGATGGGAGGATTTATCAGGACAACAATCTGTATTTTACCCAGTGGGTCCTAGGGCCTTACGTTTCTGCCAACTCTATTGACCCCATTTTCTGCGTGTTGGGCTACAATCGCTCAGAAGTAAACAACAACTTGGTTTCTGCTTCAATTGTCCCTGGTTTTGCCTATCTTGCAAAGACTGAACCATGTTTCTACGGAAGGTATCAATAATAATATCATGCATTTAACTCTATAGTTGTAGTAATGCGATTTTTGTATTTCAATTTGTTTAGGCGAGCAGTCACAGATGCTGTAATCAAACATCTTCAAGCCTCAGCCTGTTTCACTGTTAATTATGCTTTAACTAGCAAAATAAACTCATTTTGCAATTAAGAGTGAGAATATCATTTATAATTTATACCATGAATTCTCAATAATGCATTTCAAGTAATTATTTACTACTTGGTAATATAGTCTTAACTTCACTGGGTTATAGCTTGTTCATAGAAGGCACAACTAGGAGAAAGCAAATAAGTTGAGCACTTGTTTTTCATATTAAGTAGTTTATGGTCATTTATTTACCTATTTCCTCCATCTGGCATCTTAGGTACATTTTTGGAGACCTATATATGCAAATGGCATTCTTTACAGGGAAGAGACCTACATGTAATTTTTTTTTATTTAACGGATTTCAATTTTGAAACTTTGACCTGTTTCTTATACAGAGTTGTTACCAGTGAAGGGCATCTCTACCGTATTTTACTTAATGAAATGGTTGCCACCAGAAGGGTATTTATCCTGATCCATTTTTTCCCAAATAACAAAATTTTTAGTGATTTGAGTTACTGTCATGTTAGCTAAAGTGTTTGTTCTATTGGGTTGTAGCACTGTCAGTCCTTGGAGAAGCAATATCTGCCAAAGATGACACTCGTGGTTTTAAAGATGAGGCATCATTCTCTCCTATTTTCAGAAGTGCATGGGTGGTTCAATATGACTATCAAGTTCAGAAACATCCATGCTGGTATGTTTATAATTATACGTTTTCTGTTAGCTTTTACATCATTGTGCCTATGATGTCTGATACTGTATGTCAGTTTGTTTGCCCAACTTACCTTTTCCCTCAGATTCTAAATTGAGTATTCTTCCTCTTACCTAATTCTCTTTTGATCTGAAAAATCATTTAGATTCACTTTAGCCAATTAACATTTTTCATTTATTTCTGTAAACATTGTCAGGTCTCACTGTAGACAGAGAATATGCTGCTTCTTAATGTTTGCCTTATATTTCAGCTCTTGATGGTATATTCAGGTATGTTTCTATGCTGAACTCAAAAATGGAAATGGACTAAAATTACTTTTATGATGATTTTATGCAACTAATTTGGTCCCTAACTCCCAGGGTCCCAGTAACCATGCCCTTTTTAATGATAATGGGTACCTTGCTGATGCGATGCTATGTCACGTGCTTTATTTAGGGGATGAAAGTTAACTTGTTGGGCTAAAGTTAATGTAGAGGATGGGCTACTAACGAAATAAAGAGATTGAAGCCATTTACAATTTACATGTTTCCTTTTACTAGTTTTAATTACAGCTGCAATAAACGTTATGTAAGAATAGAGTGCATCTGAAATTTTATTCAAAATCATAATTAGAAAAGTTATTGCATTTATTTCCCTGTTCTTTAATCCTCATTTTCTTTTAGAATTACCATCTTGAATTCATCTTTGTGTTGATTCTAGTTCATTCCACAAATCCTAACAGAGATATTTTAAAACAATTTTTTTATAAAACACGGTCCTTCTAATAATGTGGTCATTAATATATATTATTTGTGTATATTCCTTACTATATATGATATTAATGTAGAAAGTAGGTCTGTATCATCTTTCTATTGTGATAGTTTTCTAATCTCTAGTAAATAAAATTATAAAATTACAACTGCACTTAAATTATATTGCACCAATGGTTGGCTATGAGCTACTAATATATACATTCTTCCCTACACAGTTACATAAAAAATCTATTACTTTTTATCACCACTTGCCTCAAGTATCTTTTAATAATAATTACGTACATTATATATTCATTATATTATATGGATACCATATCAATCTTAGAATCAATGATACGGTAAAAAATATAAATGATACACACCCACAATCCATATAATATTTTTTTGTCAAATAGATTTGTTCAATATGTGAACTTTTCATATAACATGTTACTAAAGGACAATCCTTCATCAACATTTACACAGCTACAAGATACTTTTAATCAACACGAAGATCTCAAATGACATATTAACATTCATGCTAATATCCAAGACCCATGAAACATTTCAGAGTTATATATTCATCTTTATTTAGAGTGTTCAGCTCAAAACCAAATGGTTCTTCTTGATTACTTTTAAATTTTAACATAAATTCATAAAGAAAAACATAAATAATATTTATAAAATAAAAATAATCTCCATAAGATAATTTTCATCACACAAATTACTACTTGAATGATAACTCAAAGTGAAATGCTCGAGCATTTTAGTGATTGATTTGATCATAAATCTGAACCATATTTAGATGTAAAATCACGTGTTATTAAGAACTTAAGATACTGGTACGAAATTTAGTTCCTTAGTAATTGACTGCTAAGTTCAATCATTGTAGAATTAAGTTAAGATGGCTCAACCAGGTCGTAATTGGAAGTACTATCTGACTTCTTTGCTCAACAAAACCGATCAATTATGCATCTTCTATCAAAATTAGAGACTGGATAGGAGCCTCTGTACCTTCTCAGCGATGAGTAGATCAGGCCTTCTATCCTGGCAAAGAGAGAATCGCGCCGAGACGCTGAACGCGATGTCAGAGTGAGAGATGTGAACAGAGAGTAAGTATGAGAGAGAGAGCTTCTTGTACGTACGAGAGGTAGATAAATGGAGGCAGACGTTCGAGAGGGGATCTAGATTCTGGACATATGGTGCGAGGGTGATTTTGTCTCGAGAAGTCCAGAGGAGAGGCGCAGAGAGAAAAAGAGAGACGAACAGAGAAATTAGAACAGACGGAACAATTTAAAGTTTAAAACGAATCACTTATGCTTGCATTATTGTAATAACCCCATGGTATATATCACGTATCAGATCTAAATATATATATATATATATGGGTGCTAATCGGTATACATATGAAACCAAATTATCATTTATTAATACAATCTGCAATAAGCTTTACAAAAATAAAAGGAAAGAAAACGAAGTATTTTATGTATTCTTATTTCGTACTTCATCCAACAATGGTGAAACCACAAATTAATCCTCGTCAAATAACATGTGCTCATTATAACAGTCCACCAGCTTCTTTGACTAGTTTTGACCAAAGTTGACCATAGACATAGTCCTAGTCCATAAATCCATAATTTGACCTGCTTGAATAGCTTTGACCATTTTGACCAATGTTGACTGGAAAAAAGAAAATGCACGTGACAACTCACAACCGATTTCTATTGATTCATTTTTTACCAAAATTTACCACCTGTCCATCATGTGTACGTGGCTTGCTCCCATTTCTAAACATACCAAACCCATCTAACCCATAACTCATCTCATGTTCTCTCTGTCCTCTTTATTTTCCGGCAGCACAAACACAAAAAAGTTTATATTCTCTAATTAAACCTTAATGGCGGAAATCCACCTACACCCAAATTCATAAAATAAAAATATCGCGACAAACAATTTTGATAAACCAATTGAAAAGGTTGATCGATCGACCGATTAGAATTCGAGAATATATCGTCGTCGATTTGATTCTTTTTTAATTTCTTAAACCGCTCAGTCTGTAATCAGACCTCTCTATATTTAATTAATTTCATATTGATTGATTTAATTATCATTTGATTTTGATTGAATCTATTTATTAGAATTGTGACTGGTATATTTTATGGGATATCGATTTTTGGAATCAAATTTTAATTTTTTTTTTAGCTCTGATCGTTCAAAAAGGGACGGTCCTGATCTCCTTGAGATCTACGAGGGACCATTTGTAGTTACAGTATCGGTATTTTGGAAAACTAGACCTGTTTATTTCTATAAAATATATTATTTGTTTTACGGATTAATCCAATCTTATTTACGTTTGATATAATAATTAATTATAGAAACATAACGTCGTTAAATAACCGGTTACTGAATTTTACATCTTTTTTTTGCGATGTAGGTTGACGGATCGTCAAATAGATGCAGAAGATACTATTTTTCTTTACACCACGTGATCCATTGGTGCGAATGCGGTAGCTGGTATTAGAGTGTCATTCCTCGGATTGTGTTTGGGTTTGATGGTTTGATTTATGTCCAATTATTTTCATTTGATTATTATTGTTGTCGTTCCTAAAGGGTGGCTTAACACGATTTAGCAGAAGCAATTAAAGTTCTAGACCGGTTTGGTATGAACTACCCTAACACAATTCAATTGGTACCCAATTATTAACAAGCACACACATACGATTCGAGTATAGCAAGAAAATAAGGAGAGAAAGAAAAATTAAACACGCAATATGATGGCGGAGATGCGACCTAACGGGATATGCTAGCTTTAGTCGTACGTCTCCGGGAGTTTCGTAACCTTGAATCGGACGCGCTCCGTTCAAACAACTTGTATGTAGATTTGATACCTACGTAAGTACATAACTGTAAAAAAGATTAAAATTAATCAAAAATATCAATAAGTGCATACATTGTATTGTACATATATATATTTGAACAATTTAATTTTCCATGAAAAATAAATACTCTGTTTAGACTTCTAGATTTAAATATTTAGATTATGTGTGATGATATTGTATAATATTAGTAATTTTATGATAATAGTGTGATGTCTAATTGGATTGAAAACATAATTTTGTGGAACTTCCAGCACCGAAATCATAATTGATCCCAGCCACGCACTTTACGACGATCATTAGTTAATTTAGGCTCTTCAATTATTTCAGACGTCGGATAAACTTGGTGATTATCAGATATGATTCGAACTCATCTGATGAAATATCGTGTTTTATGTATTACATGTATAGACAAATTGTCTTCTCTAAAAAAAATACATGTATAGACAAATTAAATAATAATAATAAAAAAGGGGGGAAAATGCACTCAGAAAAAAAACGGGCAGTGCTTTGGGCAACAGTCTTTTAATTGGAGCAACATTATTTTTTTGAAAATGACTAAATTGTCCTGCATAAATGAAATTCATCGGAAGGAGAACCAGGGTAGGAAAAATAAATTAGTCATTTCGAAAGAAAATTTGTTGCTCGGAGAAGGAAAAAAAAAATGAATAACAATGAATCACACATATTTCTATTTCGTTTCCTTTTTGATAAAAAAAAAACATTGGTGACACGGATCCGCCCAAGGATTTCTTTCAAAGAAAAAATGTTGAAAGCAAATCCGGGTCAACAAACGCAAAACACTTTGAATTAAATCTACGCATCTAATTAACTAATTAACAGCGGGTCTACTGCCAAGTGGTGAAGATCTTGCCACGGAGCCTCCGCAAGAGAAATCGTCGCCAAAATGAGATCTGAAATTGGGACCGTCTCTCTCTCTACACGATCCCAATCGCTCTTTCATCGCTTCTTCAACCCATACTTCCTCTTGCAATAATCTCAGCACTTGACCATGCACTAGTTTCTTCTCAGAAATTGTCCCCTCCATCGATCCTTCCTCTTTTTCTTCCCTCTTCGTTTCTCTTTGTTTCTTTCTAATTAGATCGAATTAGATTAAGATTAGATATGGAGCGCTGTATGGAGTGGAGAGTGCTATTAGTTAGAGATAGATATAAAGCGGGAAGATTGGAGAATTGATTGAGGAGGTTGAACTTGAGGCCATTAGACGCGTGAGGTCATGATGTTGGGACAGTGACTGAATATGGATATGGTCAAAGTTGGTTTGGATAGAGTATTGGAATATGTGAATTTCATGTCGTGGACTCGGAGGTGTAGGCGTGTAGCCGTGTAGGTGTGGATAGACAATGGCGGCGAATTGGCGATTATGGGCTTGGACGCGTTTGTGTTTTCTGTTCGAATGATGAAATTTGCTTCACGTGTCAACATTTTAATTCATTCTGAATTTCTTTCTGTGGCTTCTTTTGTCTGGCGGGTTATATGCTACAATTACAATATTACATACTGCTATGTTATCTTCTACTGTGAACATTCGGATTACTTTTACGGTATTTAAAAAAACCATATATCTATTTCAAATGAAAAATGAACGGTGCATGGCAGTGTTTTTATGGCTATTATCTGTGAAGCTTATGTGTGGCGGGTCTTAGTAGCCATAGGGTGATATGGATTGTTGTATGAAGAGCTTCAAAAGGGCATATTCATGTGTCCTTTAGGTCTGCTCCAGAATTTTCATATTAATAAAACAGAAAGGAAAGAGAGGGAACGATTGCCTAAGATTTATCACCTTCCAAATCGGAGGTAGGTCTTGAGAGTAAATCCTACATAAAATTATTCTCTTTCACCTCCTCTTTTTCTCATTTCTATCTTTAACTTTCCGTCCGGTCTAGAGCAAGTAAACACTCGAGCAGAGTAAAATTTTGTGTGTTTACATCACTTCTCTTCCTCTCCCTTCAAAATCTTGTTCTGGAGCAAATCCTTAGAAGGAGGAGATGCGTTCTTTTATTGGTTTTATGTGCACCATACGCAATTGTCTTTGGCAAGAGCATCTCTACCTTAGCACAGGGGATCAGCGCACAAGATGTGCGTTTTTTTTTTTTTTTTGTCTCTCTTATGTCATAATATATCAAAGAAACTCAAAATGTTATAAAACTTTATAGTAACACAATTCTTATAAAATCGATAAAGTTTATATTTTTATTTTGATGTTTGAATTTTAAATTTTAGAATATAAATAAAAAAAAGTAAAATTATGACATTTGATAGTATCAAAAAATTTATAGATTGGAAACCTCCTCTAATTTAATATAGAACTATATGCTTTGTACATTTTGTTACCAAATATGTTGGAATCAAGCTTTTAAAAAACTTCGTTTATTTTGTTTTATCGTTGTTTTATCTTAGTTTTGGTTCATACTGCACTATTATTTTATCTGTTTTATCACCGCATAATCGTTTTTTACTGTTTTATCATCGATAAACGCTAAATCACCACTCAACTGTGAAACCGTGTAAATCACATTTTAGAACCTTCGTTGGCATACATATTTTCCGAACTCAAATTGCAACGTTAGACTCCTCAAACTTAAAATAACAAGAAAAAGAAAAAAAAATAATAAGTTTAATAATAATAACAAGTATAGGGTGTGTTTTGGTTGCACAATAATAAAAAAAATAGAGTATAAGCCACAATGAAATAAGGTATAAAAGGAATAAAATATATTGCACCGTATTTATTTTTCTTTTTGTCATAGACTAGATAACAGCTATCTAGAGAATTGTACTGTATTTTTTTTATACTTGCCAAACATTTACTAACAATTATATTGATAACTTGTGAGACAAGTTGATTTCATTTAATTTATCAGAAGGTCTCTGATTTTCTGAAACCTAATTCTGAATGATTATTGCTTTAAGAGTGTTCTTTCTATGTAAGTCATTATTCTACATAAGAGAAAAAAAACTGAACTAATATCCAAAACTCCAATCATTACATCTTGACAGTCAAATTTGTAAACTTCTTCAGATTCCTCTAAAATCTCAATTTATCTTCGATCTTTGATTCGAGTCCTCACAAAAACCTTACATGAACTGAAAATAATTTATATTTATATGAAGATCTATTGTTAACATTCTAGATGTGAGTTTGAGTGTTCGAAAGAACATACTGAAATAGTCATTTTTAAAAATGGAGCTGTCATTCATAACTTACCCTTCGCATAATAAAGATGTCACACTTTTTAAATTACGATGCAAATTTTGGATGAAGAGAAACGACCATAATGCCGACGAGACTATTCTTCTTTTTTTTCTTTTTTTTTTTTTTCTTTCTTTTGAGTATCACCGGCGAGACTATTCTTCGAACTTAATACTGTCGATTACCAACTTATAAAATAAAAATGGTCAAGACCCTATTTTCGTCCTGCAATTATCTAAAATATAAGCTTTTATTTGCATAGTTTGCATGAAATCGATCCCTGAACTTTCTATTCCATGTAGGAAGACCGGCCGGCCCAATCTTTGGTTAAATATAGACTTGGCCTAGTGTAGAGTATATACTTGGTATGAGACCCGCCGATCGATATTAAATTATTAATATATGTTTGCTTTTCGTAAAATATTTTGTGCACTTATATTGAGTTTTTATGTATATGTTTTTAGAGTAGGGTTCAATGTCCATCATTTGCCTACCTTCAAATGCTCTAAATTCACTTTATTATTATTTTTTAAAATATAAAATTTAAATTTCGAATCCAAACTATTAACTTTGTTCAATTTCATGTCGATGCGTTTCTATATAAGTTTTGTAAATTTTTAAGTTTATTTGATACTCGATCAAGAGATTTAATAATGAATGCATCTAGTTAAATATGATAGATTAATTCTAATATTTTTATGTTTTGGCCTCTTGATCAAGCATCATATAAACTTGTAAATTTATAAACTTATATGTAAATACATCGCGCATTATATTGAATCAGATCAATAGTTTGGAGTCGAAGTTTCAATTTTATATTTTAAAAAGGTAGCAGTAAAGTAAATTTTGGAGAATTGAACACGTACGAATAGGAAATTAAATTGTGTTTAATCTATTAATTATTTGTCTACTGATTATTTTTGATCCAACACCAGTGTAATTTTTAATTTAAATAATCACATAGAACAGAAGTTTCATAATTTATCCAATATAAATTATGAAATGCGAAATATAACTTCCAAAAGGATTAGAAAATCAAATTATTAACAGTTTTATGATCATGGCAGACGAGTTAATTGCTTTTATAATTATTGAACTTTTATTGATTTGGGTTGGACCATTTAGATCGGTACCTGATCGATTATGTTATACAGTGGACTTAACCTCAAATGTCAGATTTAGTGGCGAGAGCTGAGATGGTCGGACCTAAGATTTGAACAAAGAGTCGTTAATCAGACATGGCACAAAGTTCGGATTGGCTGGTCTGTTTCGTATCAGTCCCAACTAAAACAGAATTGAGAAAGTTGGAGGCGATTTTAAGACTCGTGTTCAATTTAAATCTGGATGTATGTAACTTCGGACTATATGCAGTGCGATTACGTTATTGAGTTAATAACATGTCCATATAAATTTGGAACAGAATATGCAAAACGTTTCTGACTAATTGGAGATCAAAACTAAAAACAGGATAATGATAAGGCACAACAAAGCACTTTTGTGATATGTACATGTAGTACCTGCGCAAGCACTGTTCAAAAGAACAAACACCGATTGAGTTATATATTGGCTAGGTACATAGCATCAATTTGGCCTATTAGAGAAATTTTTTTTTTTTTTAAGACATACTAGACAGCGGCTGTCTAGTTAACAGACTATTAGAGAAAGTTGTGAGGTCAAAAAAAAAAAAAAAAAAAAAAAAGTTTTTCCTTAAAAACAAAGACGCTATCACGGTAGGATCTCAGACCATGTGTAAATCGACATATCTAACAAATCTCTACTACTTATAAATGCACCTAACAAAAAGAGTAAATATTTCATATAAAAGGAGTAAACATGTCATATAAAAGGGTGTAAACAATTCTTATATCAATTATGGACCATTGATTTGTGTAATTTGATTTGATCAGTGGTCTAGATCTTAATTTTAAATTAAAAGGTTAAGATTTTTTTATTAGAAAAGATTAAGTTACTACCAAATTAGCTATTTATTTAAAAGGAATGACTAATAAATTATTGATTTTACCATATCTTTATTGTCTATAACATGTAAAGTTCTATATGAAACAAAAATAATATCAATATTTTATTTTCTTATTTGCCCACATCTTGAGGGCATCTTTTGCTAGTGTAAATGTAAAAGTTACAAACCGGTTTCACGATCTAATTGCAATCTGTCAAACCGAATTAACACATTTCTTTAGTTTACTTTGTTCAAATTGTAGCATAAGGTGGATTAAGTTGAATTACTATTTTCCTATCAAGGTGAAACGAAGTTTTTTCTAGAGAGATTGTCGCTTTTAATGATGATTTTGTCCCTACTACTTTACCCTGATTTTTAATAAAAATTTTATTGATTCTATTTTAGAAAATGATATGATAAAGTTTTCTAACTTTGAATCTCACAAGAAGCCTCAATCAAATTCTGAGTCCTTGATTTTCACTCAAAATACAGTGATGTGTGACCACTATATGAAAGAACGATTCTCTTTATTAAAACTTATTTATCAAGAAAAATACTAAAATATTCTTATATATGTACAACAAGGTGTGTAATTATAAAAAGTTGTATAACATAAAATTATCAATAAAATATGTACTACTATTTTATCATTCACTAGTTAAAATTATTATTTAACCAATCCGTATCCTTTGGGATTCTATTAGGGTCCGCTCCAAAGGGAGGGACTCGGAGCGAAGGGAAGGGGACTCGGTACTCTTCGAATTTGAGAGTAACTGATCTCTTCCTCTCTATGTCTCTCTACTATTCTTTGTTTCCGTCAAAAAGAGGAGTAAGGTAACTGATCTCTTCCTTCCTTCCCTTCGCTCCGACTCCCTCCCTATGGAGCAGACCCTAGAGAAGTCCAGTGGACTTCCTCTCATCGGAGCCGTCCGATTGAATCTCAACGGTTAAAATTTTTTTGGACCTATCAATCTGGTACTATTCACGGAGCACCCATCATCGTCTGATCTAATTTCGACGGCTCGCATCCGAGGAAGACCACTGAACTTCTTCTTCAGTGCTGATAACTACAATCAGCTTCTAAGGCAATCACGCAATCAGCATCCGAAAATAGAAAAAATGCTCAACTCTCCCTTTCCGAAAATAGAAAACGAGTCCTTTAAAGACCGCACGTGAGAGCGCTTCACCCTTCCCCTCCCCTCTCTTCCTCACGCGATACGAGCTCACCCCTCCCCCCTCGCATCTCTGTCCCGTCACGCTCCCTCCCTACAAGCCTCTCTACCACCGCGCACCTTCCACTAACGCCTCTGTCCCTTAGCGCCTCCCTACCCTAGCGCCTCTGTCACTTTATATTTGGACTTATTAGTTACTCCCTTCACATTATGTAGTTACTCCCTTATACTAATAATTTACTCTCTTTATGATCAAAATAAACTACATATTTGAACTTACTAGTTACTCCCTAGTACTATTTTAGTTACTTCCTTGTACTCGTTATTTACTTCCTTCATAGTGTTTAATTGCTCCCTAATAAAGTTACACAAAGAGTTATTACTTACTCCCTTGTACTATTTTAGTTACTCCCATGTACTCTTTATTTACTCCTCTCATAGTGTTCAATTACTCCCTAATAAAGTTACACAAAGAGTTATTACTTACTCCCTTGTACTATTTTAGTTACTACCTTGTACTAGTTATTTACTCCCCTCATAGTGTTTAAATACTCTCTAATAAAGTTACACAAAGAGTTATTACTTACTCCTTATACTATTTTAGTTACTCAATTGTACTAGTTATTTTACTCCCTTCATAGTATTTAATTACTCCCTAATAAAGTTACACAGGGAGTTATTACTTACTCCCTCGTACTATTTTAGTTACTCCCACCTTTATATTGTTTAATTACTCCCTAATAAAGTTATACGAAGAGTTATAACTTATTCCCTAGTATTATTTTAGTTACTCTCCTATACTAGTTATTTACTCCCTTTGTAATGTTTAATTACTCTCTAATCCCCTGTACTTGTTATTTTACTCTCTTGTAGTGGGAGAACCAGATCTGGAGAAAAAAAAAGGGAGAGAAGAAAGGAGAAAAGAAAAATTATCTTAGAGAAAAGGAGAAGAAATGGTCAGAGGAAGAAGAAATGAGAAAGAGAAGGGAGAGATAGGAGAAGAGGAAGGAGAGAACCCGGATGAGAGAAGAAGTGGAGCGAGAGGAAAGTCGCACGTCTCTGCGCGAAGGAAGAAAGGAGGGTTGGGCGTCCTTGCGCGTGTGAGGGTGAGGGTAGCTCGTGAAAGGTGATCGGAGGGGAGCGCGTGAGGATGAGGGTGAGGGTGAGGAGAGAGTAGGCGCGCCTCTCTGATTGCTTGATTGCGCTAGATGTTAATTGTGTTAAGTAATTCTCCTTCTTTTTGGAGAAGTCCAGAGGATCTCAGTTGATTATTTAACATGTCATTTTTATTTATGAACCATACCTATTGCCTCCCCAGCCCAATAATTAAATTGGGCCATAATGAGCATTACAAACTTCGGCTCTAAAAAAAGAATTGGAAATATAGAAGCTTAATTAACACTACTTTTTCTTACGGCCTTTTACTTATTTTTGAGAACAATCGGCTGCTTGTTACATGCAAACAGAACGACACGAGTAAAGAGAGGTGGTCCACCCATCGCCAGCTTTCGGCCGAACCGAACCTTAGTTACACTCTTCGCTACCGCCGATACCCCAATTTTTCAAATTGATCGAATCCTATCACCGCATCATATCTCCACTCGCATCTCACCATTCTCAAAATCCAATCTCAGCCGTCAATACTCGCGCTTCAATCAGCCCTAACCGTACGTTACTCCTCGGTACTCTCACCTCCCGGTTTTCGTACTCCTCGATTTATTTCTTTTTCTATATTACTTTGAATCTTTTTGTTTTTAAAACATTCTCCCGGGTGGAAAGAAAGGGTTTTCTTCTCTCTCTCTCTCTCTTTCGTTCTCTGATTCTCTCAAATCGAGATTGGGGTTGCACGAAGGAGCGATCGAGGAAGCGCGATGGCATTGGCGGCGGCGAATATCGGGATGATGGACGGAGCGTACTTCGTCGGGAGGAACGAGATTCTGACGTGGATCAACACCACGCTCCAGCTCAACATCGCCAAAGTGGAGGAGGTATGGCTAGGGTTTACGCAGATTTAGGTTTCATTTTGTTTGTTTTTGAAGCAATTGTGGAAATAAGTTGCATTTGGGGGTAAATTTTAGTGTCGCCAATTTGGTTGTTGCTTTTCTGACAAATTGAGTGGTCGCCTGTTTGTAATCGATTTAATCTCGTTTTACTGTATTGAATTGTAGAATTTGTTTAGAATGACTGTTTATTGCGAGTCTTACAAAGAAAGGACAGTATGATCAATCAAATGTAACAATGACTAGTTTATATTCTTTTCTTCAACAAAAGGACAAATAGTATTGATGCTATTTTATGCTCTATTGCCTTACTTTTCTGAAACTAGGAAGATATAATTATACTCGAAGCTTATTTCATCAAGGAAAAATGTCTATTTTGTTTGGATTACAGATTCTTAGATATTGATCTGCTAATTCGGTATAAATCACTTGGTTTCTGAAGTACAAATCATTATAGGGGATTAACCATGGAGAAATGACCTTCATTAGTGAAAGGATTAACCAATACTGATTTATTTTGATTTTATTTTCAGGCATGCTCTGGGGCAGTCCAATGTCAGATGATGGATATGGTTCACCCAGGTGTTGTGCCGATGCACAAGGTTTATTTTTACTTTATACTTGAAAAGTGTAACTTATTTACCTTATTTCGAATTGATAGACCTTTGAAGTTTATGTTCTTATATAGGTGAATTTTGATGCAAAGTCTGAGTATGAAATGATTCAGAATTACAAGGTTCTTCAAGATGTCTTCAATAAACTGAAGATAGCTAAGGTATTAGATAGTGTTTTGCAGTAATTTCTTAATTTAGTTTTTGACACTCAGTCCAACTTAGTCGTACTTAATTGTTTCTCTTCAGTGTCTTAATTTTAGCTTATTACCAACTTGGAAGTATCTTGTGAGTTGTACATTTTTCTTTGTTAGCCATCTCACTGTATTTAACTAGGCAAATTAAATCAATCCATGTTCTTCAGGCAACTATTATAACTTGCATGGCATTGCTGTAAACCCTCATATACCAATTGCTTTATGGTAAAAAAAAATTTTTTTTCATTATTTTTCTTTTTGTTGCCATTGTAGCATATTGAGGTTAATAAGCTTGTGAAGGGTCGTCCTCTTGATAATCTGGAGTTCCTTCAATGGCTGAAGCGCTATTGTGACTCAATAAATGGTGGAATAGCAAATGAGTATGTTATCTTCCTTTTATGATTGTGATAAGTGATAACTACTTTTAAAATAGGGAAAATTGAATTATTGATACATAAAGAGTTTGTTCCTTTTTATCCAGGAACTACAATCCAGTGGAGAGGAGGTCTAAGGGAGGGAAAGAGCGGGGAAGCAAGGGCTCAAACAAGGCTACCAAAACACTACAAGCTAACTCTGTAGGCCGTGTTTCTACTGACAATGACTACTATGGTTAGTCGCACTTTAGAGTTTTAATGTTTTTCTTTTTACAAGGAAAGTACCTCATACTGGGTTTTCTGTCCTACATATATGTAATTTTATATTATATTAGAATTTGTTTCAGTTTTCAATTTTTGATTTATTATCTGGTCAGTTGCCATTAACAGTTCTGTTGATTATTTATTGTGGTCTTTGATTTGCCTCCTCAGGTTCAAAAATGACAAAGGTAGATAATTCTGAGCAGGAACAACAGATTCAGGAACTTTCTGAGAAGGTATGTATAGATGTGTGACATATATCGTGCTAATGGCATGTTTTTGTTAAGCATTTTTTTTATATATGTTTCATTTTTGTGCCCTCATAATTTTTCTGATTCATTTCTGACATCAGTTAGGTGAACTGGAGTTGACCCTTGATAATATGGAAAAGGAAAGGGATTTTTACTTCTCAAAGCTGAGGGATATTGAGATTCTCTGCCAAAGGCATGAGCTGGAGCATCTTCCGGTAAAGAAAAACAAAAAGACCTTTCATCTCTTTATTTGGAAGACAATTAGTGCTACTGAAAACTTTCAGAGTTTTGTTTGTGACTGTCTTTTCTGTTCAGTATAATTGTAGTTTTCATTGGATTACCAGGTTTAATTTCAGTGAATAGAAATTTCTCCTTCCTTAGGAGAAAGCCTACTTTATACTTATCGGTCATACATTTTATCAGATTCCATTTCATAAATTTCCCACAACTATATTAAGTATACTCTCTGTTATTGAAACTGTATGGTGCATGCCACTTGGTCTCAATGATTCTGTTCCATGAACTGTCTAGGAATCGAGGCTCAAACTGTCATCTATCTTTTAAATTAAATGTACTTCTCCTTTAATGAACTATTCATACTAGAAATGTCCACTTGAAAGTATCTTGTGAGTTGTACATTTTTCTTTGTTAGTCATCTGACTGTATTTAACTAGGTAAATTAAATTTAACCATGTTCTTTTGGCAAATTTCTGTAAACCCTCATATAGACAAAATGATATGGAAATTGGTATTTGCTTCAGCTTACAAATGAAAATTTATAATTTATTTGTAGATAACAAAGGCAATACAAAAGATCCTTTATGCTGCTGATGCAACTGAATCAGCGCTACCTGAAGCTCAAGGAATATTAGACACATCTCCAGATCTCATCCCAGATGAGTCAGCATGAGATGGAAGGCCTGTAAAGCCTTGTGACAGAATTAAACTAAGTTTCTTTGCTATTGGCAAGCAAGAAGTTGATGCATCTTATTGACATAGAAGTTTTATCTTTGTAAAAGTAGCGTTTCGTAGGTTGCTGGCTAAGAAATGTTGGTCATGACATCCTTTTCTGATGTTTTTACTAGTTTTGTCGGCATTTTGTGTGCCTATGAACTATGATGCTCATAGTTTCCTTTTCTCATGGAACTCGTAAGCCATTAATATGTGGATATTTAGGGTTTACCTCCTTTTGTTCTTGTGCTTTGGATCATTACCCATGCTTGTGTTGGATATATAGTGGTGCTGAAGTAATATGGGTTGGATAGAGCACCGAATTGTGAAGCTCTGTAAATTAACATTTTTATTAATGCTGGCTTGCCTGAATTTCATGTGACATGACACCTGGAGGGCTGGAATGAGTGAGCAAACTAATCCTGCAGCTATATAGCCAGGTCAATGTATGAAAAAGGCATACGAAAAAAATGAGGGGTTTGGTGTGTGGGGGCAAATGCCATTGGAAACTTGTCTTTTATGTTATTTACATGTTCTAGGAAAGTTATGGGAGTTCTTTTTTGAAATTAAAAAAATGATTAAAATACACCAAGGAATTTATGCTACTTATCTTGAAAGACACAGAAGACACTTTATGCTTAAATCAATATATCATCATATTTTGCATTCGTTCCACGACATGATGAAGAGTCAAATAGTTCTACATGCAATTTACCTCTATATCCGTTATAAGTGATAACAGCCAAATTGTTCAATGGCTGATAACATATGTACCATTTTTTTTTCTATATGCATAATATTCCAATTTCCAAGCAAATAAAAAAAAAAAAAAGAAAAGAGAGAACTTTGCAGAATTCATTAAATGCGGTATGCGGATATCAACTCTTTCAAGCGTTAGATAAAAATTTTGGGCTAAAGGTATCCAAATTCATGCTTTCACTTCAAAACGTGTGGACTCGTTACGAAAAAAGCCCAACTCAAAAAATCTCTCAAAGCAAAACTTATCATAATCCGAACCGTTGACTAAGTCTTTAAGATTAGGACTAGCATTTCAATCGCAGTATCACCTACCTAGGGTTTTCCCTTCTGTTCTTCATTGAGCGTGTCAAGATTCGGGTGAGAGAAAGATGGACGGATCTCCGAACCCATCGGATATCGATCCCACCACGGGATCAACCAATCAGAATCCAGAGACAAAGCGATCGGAGGTCCAAGGGAGCTCTAAAATCGTCGGCGAGAATCCGGCCGTTGATTTACCACCAACAACGGAGGGGACCTCACAAGGCGGAGAGAATGTGGCGAAGGACTCTGTGGCTAATTCTGTGGCGACCAAGAGCCCCCTCCTCGCAGCCACCATGAAGAAGTACGCGGCGCCTCGGTCGTCTCACTATCACGGCGTCACTAGGTTGAATTTTGTACTTGGTTTGTTGTTTTGAGACCGTACTTATGTTCTCTTATTATTAAGGTGTCTGTTTTAGTTTTTGAATTGTTGGTTTTTGGAATTGTAGGTTGAAGTGGAGCGGGAAATATGAGGCGCATTTGTGGGATAATACGATACATCATACTGAAGGGAGGAAACGAAAGGGAAGACATGGTGAGTGAGCTTTTTAATTGATTGTTACATGTTTATTAATAGGCTAATTTTATTGGGCTAATGTTGTCAATACAGTTATATCATGTATGATGCTCACATTCCATGGTGGTTTTGTGTAATTCACTGATTGCATTTGGTCAAGACAATTGAACTGTAATAGTTTTTCATTCATATAAATCATTGAATTGTCATTTGTCAGTGTGCATGTTTGAGTGACTGACACAAATTAATTAGCTGGAAACTATATATACAAATAATTAAATACTTGTCTGTACTTGTTTAGCTTTTGGACTGATACAAATTGACTAGCTTGAAATCTGTTCCTTGTATTTTGTTCTCTGGTGAAATGCTGTTCCTGATATCTTATCTTTTTTTGTGTTTGCATAATTGGCCTTGTGGTGGTTGCTTTGCTGTTACTGACATGATGCACCAGTCTACTTAGGCAAGTATTCATTTTAATCAAAACTCTCATGCTCATTCAGAATAAATATTTTGGTCATAACTAGAATTTTGATTATATAGGTAGTTATGATACTGAAGAGAAGGCAGCTAGAGCACATGACCTTGCTGTTCTGAAGTTCTGGGGCCCATCCTCTGAGGCCAAACTCAACTTCCCTGTAATTCAAAAAACCTAGCTTCTATGTCTATTTTATAATATGTTATAGAACTATCTTTAAACTTTTTGTATGACCTTGTTTCCAGATCTCTGAATACGAGCAGGACCTAGAGACAATGAAGACTATGTCTCATGATGAATATGTGGCCCATGTAAGAAGGTATGCACTTCAATGTTCAAGTGGATGTTCCATTAGTGTTGGTTAGGATTCATAGGCCTCCCTTTTTTCCTGCCTCTGCATTTGAAATCCTTATAATTTGTAAAATTGAAATACAAAATGACTGTTAGATGCCATTTATGTTGTTTTGTTTACATGTACATAAAAAGTTATAATATTTTGAATTTATTTTGATGGAAAATTACGACTTGAAAAATCAACATCTAAAATTGTCCATGTCGGCATATTTTTTTTTTTTGAAGCTGATAATGACAATCAAATAAAGTTAAAATATCATAATTTTTGTATAAAATTGTCCATGTCGGCATATTGATAACATCCAACTGTTTACTTTCGATATCAAAATTTAAGACTTTATTATATCTTTAAAAATGGTGGTATTCGAATCATTACTGTTTGCTTTTCTATATGGTAGAAGTGCCTATCTTTTATTCAAAATTTTACATTGCAGGAAGAGTACCTGCTTCTCGAGAGGTTCTTCACGTTTTAGAGGAGTTACCAGGTTCTTCTAATGTAAAACATGATATCTGAATGATGTCCAAAACGTATTTGCAACTTTAATCTTTAGTCTATATTAATTTGTCTTTTGTCAATTTGGGATTGAAGGAGGAAAGATGGTAAATTTCAAGCTCGCATTGGTCGAATTGGTGAGAGCAGAGAGACCAAAGACATCTACCTTGGAACTTTTGGTGTGCATATTTTATTAATTTGAAATTTCACTCTAAATTTAAAAGGAAGAATATATAAGTTGAAAATTTTTCAATTTCCACTAAACCAGATACAGAAGAGGAAGCGGCTGAGGCATATGACATTGCAGCCATTGAACTGAGAGGCCCAAATGCGGTTACTAACTTTGACATTAGTACCTATTATAGTAGCAAACCTAAGCCGCTATTAGAGGGTCCTTCTGCAAGCTAGATCTCTGTATACTGTTGCTTTTCTTTAGTAAGTGTCTTTCTTTTTTTTCTTTTTTCTTTTTTGCTTTTTTTTTCTCCTCTTTTCCCCCTGTTTGATTTCGGTAAGCTAATGACTTTGCTAGATGTAAAATATAGATGTGTATTCCTAATTGCTTGTACTTTACTGAATAGTACCAATAAGGTATTGAAGTTGTCGATCTTTAGCAAAGCAAAACAGACTGCATAATCTGCATTGACCGAGTAAAACACTTATTTTGTGAATACTTACCAGTTAAGGTATTCAAGTTGTTGATTTTAAGCAAAGCAAAACAGACTGCATAATCTGCATTGACCGAGTATAAACACTTATTTTGTGAATACTTACCAGTTAGCACTCTTAATTTCTCCAATTTTAAATGCGGTTAAGTTAGGTTCTCTCTGAATTGCTCAAATTTGAAATGAGTTATTATTAAATCGGCATTCCCAATCTGGCATTTCATCGGTCATACGTTCAGGGGAAATGGGGATTCAGGGTTTTATCCCTCAGAGACTGCACAATTGAAAACAGTTTTGCAAGTTCAAAGTTTAAACAAATTATCTGAGTAAAAATACTTATTTTGGCACTCAAACTAGTTTCGGATGAGGTGTTAAAAATTGATAGTCTGATCTCCTTCATTTCATCAAAAATAAAATAATAGAAATTGGGTTACAGCTGCTGAATAGCTCTACAACTGCGCCAATGTCAATGCAAATAATGGCTGGGGTCTATTGCCTGACAGACCAATATTGACTGGGGTGGAACCTACTCATGCCCAGTCTTCTCAATTTGTTATTATTTTATTTTATTATGAGTTTGGTTGTGTCGGTATATATCATTGAATTAATAGTGCAACTACCTTGCCATTAAGTTATGGTATCACGGTGATTTATAGCGGTGTTATTTTCGAGTTAGGAATTAGGATGAAACACATCAGATTAATTTTCCAACTTGAGTCAAATATGGACTGTTCGAATTTGGCACACTATTAGAGGGTCCTAATTGAATGATGTCACTGGAAACCGACTCCCCACTAGGCTTCTGAGCTTGATTCTCTGTATGTCCGTCTTGGCACACTTCTCGAATATAATTAAGCATGGATTCAAACTGCCATGAGAAAAATAATATGACAAAACTGACAAACATCTCAAGAATGACAGAACTTTTCCTCAAATCTGTGAGAAGAGGCGTATATATTAAACTATATATTGGCTGATAATATCAATCATAGATACATGCCTACTTAACCTGAACTATTGGCTGTAGTATATTACTTTTCAGTACACTATGGATATACATCAAAAAAATACTTGGGAATACATAAACACCCCAAAATGACAAATATACGTTATTTGAAATCACACTTTTAAGTAGATGCCTGAGCAACGGCGCCACCATGCATGCATCTTGAAATCATGTGGATATAGATTTCCATTTTTCTGAGCAATTGTACCAACTTCACTAATTAAAATTGACGTTTAGAGTTTTTGAGCAGCAATACCATCTTTGTTAAGTACCCTCCACATTTCCATGAAAGAAAAAAGTTCCATATCTACAAGAGCCTTAATGATTCAAATCTCCATTGCATCCAAGATGGAATCTTCTAGTTTTCATCTTTCCATTAAGTGCAAGCGCTAGCACATCATACTCTTCTACAAACCATAGCTCAGTAACTGTTGCCTGCATTTGGCAATATAAAATGCAACAGCATAATAAAGAAACATCAGTATCTATCCTTCTAAAGTTCTCAAAGAGAGTTCCTCTAGAAGGAAGAAAATAGATTTTAACAAGAAAATGTGTATTCTATTATTCATTTATTCTAGAACAAACCTCAAAACCACGAAGCTTGGTGTTAGCTCTTGCAACCAGTTCATGAAAAAATTGGACTTGATCAAAGGGTTTTTTACTCTCCTACCAATCAACAAGAAAAGTTAATAGATAGTGTTATGACTAACTAACGGAATAACAGCGAGAACTCTGTAACTAAGAAGAAAAATCTTCACATTGTACCTCCTCAGAGAGCTTCGGATGTCCCAAAATCCTTGCAAATGAAGTATGAAGCAAAACAAGGTCATACTGCAAAAATAATAATAATCAGAGATTGTTTCTTATCACAAAGTCTACGGGGCCATCTGGATAGTAGTTATTATTCATACATAAAAAGTCTGAACTGGGATTCCTATCATAGCTTTACAGTTTACAAGGACATACTAGCTGCTATGTACTGCGAGGTCTATTTTGTGATGAACTGATGATTTAACATATAGATAAATTTATATGGTATTTATGGATATGGCTCCCAAGAATATGAGGGTTATAATGACCCCTACCATTTATTTTTTTAAGTACTTTTAGAGAAATCAATCTGATGTCATTTTCAAATAATAACTCATATGACAACAAAGGTCAAAAGGAGATGCGGTCTAGATACAAGTTGCTTTGCAGGGGCACGTGGAAGGGCTTCTCTCAGTTTTCCTCTAATCTCAGCTGGATCAGTGCCAGACACCACCTAAAATTTCAAAAAAAATATTAAACAAGTATAAGTAGAAAGCCGCATATTTAAAGCTCAAGTGAGAAAAATATGACAATTTGAGAAGAACAAAAGCATAGGTGGCAAAGTTGCACATGCTCTTCTAGAATACCAGAGCTTAACATCATGTTTAAACTTGCAAAATGAGGTATTGTCACTAACAACACTCTCCACACTAATTTAAAAATTTCTGCTTTATACACCTGCTTGTCACAAAAGCACTTGGAGAAGAGGCTTATTTACACCCTAATGAGCTACAAGAGTGAGCCTATAATGGTTGGCTGCTGTCGAGGGTTTGCATGATGTTTCCATCATGTGAGAACTTAGTTGGTGTTCTAAGATTTTGCAGGGTTGCAAATATAACTTAGGGGAAAACTTATGAAACCTTATGTGTGTTAGGTTTATACAAATGGAAAGAAAAATAAGCATCCTAAACAAAACTAATTCTGAAGAAAAAATTAATTATAACCTGCCAACAACCAAGAAGAACACCAGTTGATGTCAGAACCACACGATCAAGTTTAATCTTCAAAGGGCAAATAGATTTGGTCACTCTTTCAACTGCTTCTACTTCAGCTTCGATCTCAAATGAAAATATGAAAAAAAGAAAGACACATCAATATCCAAAATTTTAAAAAAGGAAAATCAATTAAAAAGTAAAACAGGGCCTTAATGTACCTCATTTTCAGTGGCAACAACAGGTGTAAGGTGATGGGATGCATGGAACAAGCTGAAGTGGTACATAGTTGCATTTTGGAACCAAATTGCTGCATATCACAAGAAAGAATTTATACATGTGAACACCAAAATTAAATTAAAAAGAAAAATCAAACTAAACAAGGAACTGCGGGTTAAAGGAAAGGGTTACAATAAGGCTCTAGCAGTAAAACCCAGTTAACTAACAACTAGCAAGTAAAAGAACATCGAGCGCCAGCTGACATGCTTATTTGTAAAATACATTACCTCCATCAAAGTACGGGAGAAATACCTCCTTCACAGCCTCCCTGTGCAAAACATGAAATTGTGAATACAAGCAACTAGACAGCTACATATTCATGAATAATTTAATATTACTAGAACAATATTACTAGCTGTTATATACAATTATGTGAATTGAAGAATTCAATTTAATGGCATACATTAGATGCATACTTCAACATTTGCACGACAAAGAACATGATAGTAGTTCGAAAGGTATTAAAATATATTGAGAATCCTGGATTTATGACAAACTGGGAATAGTAGTTCCAATTGGACTCCCAAACAATATCTATAGCTTAAAGAACTTTATTTAATGGAATGTGATATGAAAATAGTAAATATATCAAAATAATTCACTTAAACAAGTAACATACGAAATGGGTTTTGAGAATTCAGGACTCAAGTAAAGCACATTTGCTCGAACCGGGGGATTTGCAGCCTGCCCATGTAAAACCAAGAGTAAGCATCATGAATTCAATTACAATAAACTTAAAAAACAATAAGGTAATTACAAATTAATAGACAAGAACTTGTGCCTACCCAAATTTCTTAAAAATTCTGCTACAATTGGAAGTAAATGTATAATTCCACTGCAACCTTATCTATTACATGCCAATTAGGCAACTATTACCTTGAGAACTGGTACAACAACACCATCTCTCAGCTCAAAAATATCAGACAACGACAGAGACTGAGAAGTCTCTCCGCCTTTCAGAAACACGGCGCCTTTTTCATCCAAATCACGCGACATCTTATCGTACAATTGCAATCGCCTCTCCTCAACTGCCAAATCTGCAATGCACCCATCAAAATTGAAAACCAAGAACGAGAAAATACGTGTAGACCAAGAAGAGACTAGTGCGCACCAGAGTTTGAGGATGGGATGAGAGGAGCAGTGGAGGTGTTGGAAGTAGGAGAGGAGGAGAAGGAAGGGAAGGTGCGAGGAGGCGCGTTCATGGCGGAGAGATAGATGAGGAAGAAGAGAGCAGCGGAGGAGATCCAGACGATTGCAGGGGATCTAGCGTGATTTAAGGAAAAGGAACTCAGACTTGTTGTCGCCATTGCACGAATGAAAGGAGAGAGAAGAGACTGGAGTAGTACATGTAGATAGATGGATTAGTCGTAGATTTGAGAGGTGGTGGTGCATGAGAACCATGTCTACGTATAAAATTATCAGGAGTCAGGATCCTCTCCAGTCTCCAGACTCCAACGTTTCTGGGTCAAGTCGTCTATCCATGGACTTCTTGTAAAAAATTAGAATACTAACGAATAAGAAGTTATGCTGTGTGATAATAAAAAAAGAAACGGAGCAGAAAGAAAACGTGTATTTATTTATTTTGAATGTTGGTAGTTGTATATGCTAGTGTAGTGCCTTTTGTTTGCCTCGCTAATTTCTCGTAGTTCTCAAGTAATGAGTATTGAGTAATGAAATACTTTTTTATGTATATCAGGCATCAGCACACAAAATATTTTTGAAAATAATTTCATGAGATTATTACATTATGTTGTTGAATGTGTTATTGGAGCGAATGGTAGCAACGTTTAAGAAATCACCCATTTAAATTAATAAATACATATAATAGTTACGTGGGAATACGAACAAAATATATTATTGTTGTTGTTGTCGTCGTCGTTGTTATATTCAATTTCCTTCATCTTTATTCTTAACACACTATTCAAAAATAAAGAATAAGATTTATTCTCCACTAAAAATTATTCTCAGTCTTCCTTCTTCGTTCTTATTTATTCTCTATTCTTGTCATCTTGTGCGACCAACCAAACGGACAAACAGATCGCAAAAATGATGATAAGGATGTACGGTCTGATAAGAGGGCTCTAATTTTCGTAATTGTATTTTTTAAAATTTTAATAGGTCACTCTTCTTAATATATTTATCTGGAAATGGCTAGTGTTCAACATATATGACATATACACTCGTCCAACATGATAAAATTTTAATTTTTGAGATTAGACGATTCGAACCACTTAAATTGTTCTCCATAATAAATCTTTGTGAAAACCAAATTTTTTTACTATTTTTTTGAAATTTTTATAATATGCTCAATCTAAAAAAGTTACTAACCTCCAATTTTTTTACTCTACATTACTCCCTTAAATTTAATGTATGTTCGAGGCGAGCACTCCATTTGAATGTTATAAATAAAAAAAAAGTGATTATATAGAAAAGAAAGAGCAACTCCCAAGATTTATTTTAAAATAAAATAGATAATAACCAGTTATTAATATCACGTAACAATTAATTTTTCATAAGATTGACAGTTTAAAACCCGACAAAGTACCGCCACGATTTAGCAACGCCTTATTTGATTGTGGAAGAAACCTCCTGTATCAATTGTACTTGTTTATATGTATGATAATAAAACATAAAAAAAAAAATGAAAACTCTAAAGTTAAGCATTTTTTTTTAAAAAAAATTAGCGGATTCGGTTCTCGTTTGCTCTTTCTATTGAAGAAAAAAAAATCTCCTTCAAATAAATCATTTCTACCAAAAAGAAAATCTTACATTCAACAAAGTTGAGTACACAAAATTATCTTTTTTGAAACACGAATGATCAGCAAAAAAAAAAAAGAAAAAAAAAGATAAGTTGCAGAATATGCAAAGGAATTCAAAATAAATAAATAAATTATATGTATTATTTCGATGATTTTGTTGTATCCTGTATATCAAATATATTTATTTCAAAGAATGGGAGAAAAAACGAAACTCGTGAACTATCTTATGATATATCCTTCTAAATAACATCATAACAAGAATATTCCCAATTACAGTGTTTTGAAATACGTGATAATATATTTTCAAATGATACGTCACACACTCACACTTCAAAATTGGAAAATCTAAGTGATACCTTTCAAATTAATCTGTTATCCATCAACTTGTATTGTAATAAAAATATAAATTAAGTGAAATCAGTTACAAATTTTTTTTAAAAAAATTGATTATTAAAGACGTACTCCTCCATAATCATTTTATAAAAAAAATTCTAAAAAAGTTTGATTAATCCACACTTCAATTGGTTTTTACATATTAAGAAAACATAAGCAATGTCCCTTGTGTAAATCAGCTCACAGACGGTTTTGCTATATTATAGCGAGAAATTACAGAGTAATTTCGCTCGAATATAGTCGGAAATGTCTAAATAGAAACTTCCATATCGAACTTTACCAAAAAATAGCTTGAAAAATAATATTTATTTAATTTTGAGGAATTGGCCGTAGGAGATCGGGGATTTAATTAGAGGGTAATGGGGAAAAATTAGCCACGTAAAGGGAAAGGAGGGGCAGGTGGCAGATGAATGAAGACAAGTGTCAATATAGCAAATCACGTGTCAAATCGATTTTTGGCAGCATTCATTTACTTCTTATTTTCTTTATAATTGGGCGTTTGTGTTTTAATAAAAAAAGGGGGTGTTACAAATAGTGATGGAAAAATATTTTCTTTTGGTTTTATTTTTTTATATATTTTTAATAAAAATAAAATAAATCTAACCGACTATAAAAAGCCATGTTGTTTAGTCTTCCGTGGATTATTCCAATTTCAGATTGTAAATGTATTTAGGGACTATTTGTTTTGTATAGTAGTATCAATTCTAGCCTGGATTAATTCGTTTGGTCTAACACGATGGCTGCTACACTGATTACCAATATACAAATTCGGAAAAAAAAATAATAATAACGAAGTGAAATTGCTAAATATGATATGTAACAGTATGCGCATAAAAATGTTATGACATTTTTAATGTATTCTGATAGAAATCGTATTTGCCTCAAGCTCTCAATATCACGTAAACAAATGTTTAAATATCAAAAGTTGTACATATAAATTGGAAAAAAAAAATATAAATTATATCGTTAAGGATATTGTGCTTCATAAATCATATGATCAAGTGATTTTATAAAAAATCATACAAAATAATAAAAGAAAATATAATATTTAGTTTCCAACAAAATTTTAATATAGAGAGCACATTAATTGATTAATATCAATTATATAAGACTCGAAAACTGAAATTACATGCTAAGGCACATATGATACGTGCTTTAAAAAAAAAACAAAATACCCATTCTCAATTATTTATGGTTTTATTTTGATATTTAATTTTTAAATTTTAAATTATCAAAATTTTAATATCAAAACATACCAGATTCACAAAGAAAAAAAAACAATTCATTATTTTCGATAAAAACACTTTGGCTCTTCAAAAAAAGTTAAAAAAAAAAGAAAAGAAAAAAACAGTTAAGACATTCTCACTTTCTCAGTTTGTAAATCTATTTATTTACTTTAAGTACCGTCTCTATCAAACGAAATAATTGACAATGATATACAGACTACTATATCCGTTCAAATTCCCAAATCCAAAGACCACTGTATCTAACATAAAAGTGCACGGAAACCTGAATGCCACACATTACACAACAAGTAAGCGCCTTTATTAATTAATTAACGAGCAAATCTAAAAGTTAACCCCGCTAAAAATAAATCCCAGCGGTAAATTCGGAAAAAGAAATATTATTTTATTAACCCTAATTTTATTTACTCAATCGATTCGGAAATAGAACCATCAAAAAAAAAAAAAAAAAAACTTTCCTTCTTCAATTGCCATTAATAAAGTCTCTTCCCTTCGTAGCTCTTCCTTTTCCTTTTCTCTTTTTCTTCTCTGAAGGAAACCAACAAACCGAAACGAAACGAAACGAAACCCTAGGTGTCTTCGTCGGAGACTCGAGCGATGAGTGGTCAATCGAGGAAGAAGCCCTTTAAGATCGAGGCGTACAAGCATAGAGTCGAGGTCGATCCCAAGTACGCTGATCGGACGTGGGCAGTCATCGAGCACGCGATTAACGAGATTTACAATCACAACGCTAGCGGCCTTAGCTTTGAGGAACTCTATAGGTATTCCTTTGTTTTTTTTTGGGTTTTGTTTCGGAATTTTGTTGGGAGAGGATATGTTGGGTATTTGTTCTGAAAGGAATTGGGTGTTCTGAAATTGCTCTATTTTTGTCTATGCATGTTGTTTTAACATGGATTGATGAAAACTGTGGTTTGGATTTAGTATTTCTGATGTCTTATGGAATAATTGGAGAAATTTGGGAGCAACTGAAATATGTTTAATTAGGTTTGGTTGGCAAATTTAAGCAATAGTTTATTTAGTTTGAATTCTATCATAAGTAGTTGTTCTGTGGCTCTTGTTTATAATTCCAGGGAACTGTATGGATTTTTATTAACCTGTACTACAATAAATTTGCATAGTTTGAACGTTGGTCATGAGGCTACATGTTTGTTCTCGGTTTGGTTAGATTTTATTTGTATGTCTGTTGTTGCAAAGCTAATGAATGCTTGTGTTTCGCACTAAGGGGGCAGTATTGAACATAAATTGGATAGCTTGGTCGTAGTAGATTTAATAAATGTACAATTGGTTCTATTGGAAGGCGAAAATTCCGCACGACGTGGGGGGTGGGTGCACAATATTTTAATGGAGGGATTTTCAGTATGGAAAGAAGGTATTGTTCGTATTCGCAATTAGGGCAGTATTGAATAAAAATTGGATAGCATGTACATAATAGATAGAATAAATTTACAGTTAGTTCCTTTGGAAGGGAGCGGGGAGGTGCGCATATTGCGTATGCGGAAAGTTTTAATGGAGAGATTGTCAGTATTTGAGCAAAGGGATAACATTTGTTTGCAGTAAGGGGAACTATTGGACCTAATTGGAGAGCTTGTCATTAATAGATGGAATAAATTGACAACCGACTTGCGTATGCAAAAATCTTTAACAGTGAGATTGCTATTAATTCGTTTGGAAGGGGATAGTGGGTGGTGCACATTTTACTTGTGCAAAAAGTTTTAATGGTGAGATTATCAGTATGGAACATAGGGATATCTGTGCTTACAGTAAGGGGAAGTATTTGAAAAGTAATCGGATAACTTGTCAGCAATAGATAAAACAAAATTACAATTGATTCTTTTTGAGATTGGTGAGGGGTTTCGTATCTTATGCTTGTGAAAAGTTCGAATCGAGAGATTGCTAGGCATGTACATCATTAGTACTTAATAACGAGTTATTCTAAATACAATGTGTATTATTGAGGTCATTTGTTTTCATTCTTTTTCTTTTTTTTTCCTTAAGCACTTGGCATGCAGCAAGGAACAAGATTTATAAGTTTCCTTAATCTTGTTCTTTAATTTTATTTTTGCTAATAGTCTAGGAGAAAGTCATCAATTAAGATTAATGCTCTATTTATCAGATAAACATTAATAGGCGTTCTGCAATTTTACTCATTTCTATTCCCATGCACAAAAGAAATATTGAAAAACATATTGAAATATATCAGATATGCATTAATAATTTGGAATAAAACAATAAGATTTCTCTTTTTATAGTTCTTACAAATAATGTTTTTTGCAGGAATGCATATAACATGGTTTTGTATAAATTTGGCGAAAGGCAGTACAATGGACTAGTTTCTACAGTGACGAGGCACCTTAAAGACATGGGGAAAGCAATAGAGTCGGCTCAAGGTTCATTCCTAGATGAACTCAACCGCAAATGGACTGATCATACCAAGTCCATGCAAATGATTCGAGATGTACTGATGTACATGGACCGCACCTATATACCAACCAATCACAAGACTCCTGTATATGAACTCGGTCTCAATCTTTGGCGGGACCACATAATCCACTCAGCAAAGATCCAGACGCGTCTGGTTGACATGCTACTTGAGCAAATACATAGAGAGAGGATGGGTGAGGTGATAAACCGAGGGCTTATGAGGAGTGTGACCAAGATGCTCACTGAGTTGGGCTCATCAGTGTACCAGGAAGTTTTTGAGAAATCCTTTTTGGATGTATCTGCAAGCTTCTATAGTGGTGAATCACAACAGTATATTGAGGTTTATAACTGTAGTAATTACCTGAGGATGGCTGAGAAGAGAATTAATGAAGAAGTGGAGCGTGTCTCCCACTACTTGGATAGCAAAACAGAACCCAAGATAACTGCTGTGGTGGAGAAGGAGTTGGTAGAGACCCACATGCATAGGCTGGTACATATGGAGAACTCTGGTCTCATTCCTATGCTAGTAGGTAATATGTATGAAGACCTAAACTGCATGTACAACCTGTTCAAACGGGTTCCTAGTGGTTTAAATTTAATAAAGGATGTGATGGCCTCACATTTGAAGGAAACTGGTAAGCAACTGGTAACTGACCCAGATCGGTTGAAGGATCCAGTTGACTTTATCCAACGGTTGCTGGACATGAGAGAGAAATACAATGAGATCATTACTAAGTCATTTCACAATGATAAGGCATTCCAGAATGCACTCAATGCTTCTTTTGAGTATTTCATAAACATAAACAATCGGTCACCTGAGTTTATTTCACTCTTTGTGGATGATGCCCTTCGCAAGGGGGTAAAAGGGGCTTCTGATGATGATGTTGACCAGGTACTTGACAGGGTATTGGTGCTCTTCAGATATTTACAAGAGAAAGATGTGTTTGAGAAATATTACAAGCAGCATCTAGCGAAGCGGTTACTCTCTGCCAAGTCAGTATCTGAGGAGGCTGAAAGGGGCATGATTCTGAAACTAAAAACTGAATGCGGTTATCAGTTCACATCCAAACTTGAGGGGATGTTTAATGATATCAAGACCTCACAGGATACCATGCAGGGATTTTATAACAGCCCTTATGGCAATGACATGGCTGATATGCCTGCTATTACTGTCCAGATTCTGACAACTGGGTCATGGCCAACCCAGAACATCAATACCTGTATTCTCCCAGCCGAGATAGTAATTGTGTGTGAGAAGTTCAAGGCATACTACTTGGGGACACACAATGGAAGGAGGTTAACATGGCAGACAAACATGGGCCATGCTGATTTAAAAGCTACTTTTGGCAAAGGACAGAAACATGAGCTGAATGTATCTACCTACCAAATGTGTGTTCTCATGTTGTTCAACTCAGCTGATAGGTTAACCTATAGAGAAATTGAACAGGCAACTGACATACCAGGCCCTGATCTGAAGCGATGCCTCCAGTCTCTGGCATGTGTCAGGGGCAAAAACGTCCTTCGCAAGGAGCCAATGAGCCGAGACATATCTGAGGATGATGCTTTTTTATTCAATGACAAGTTTACAAGCAAGCTTGTGAAGGTCAAGATCGGTACTGTGGTGGCACAGAAAGAGACCGAGCCTGAGAAGATGGAGACACGTCAGAGGGTGGAGGAGGATAGGAAGCCCCAGATTGAGGCTGCCATTGTGCGTGTTATGAAGTCAAGGCGTGTCTTGGATCATAATAGCATAGTAACAGAGGTGACGAACCAGCTCCAGGCGCGTTTCTTGCCTAACCCAGTTGTGATAAAGAAGCGTATTGAGTCCCTTATCGAGCGCGAGTTTTTAGAGAGGGATAAGGCTGACAGGAGGCTGTACAGATATATGGCTTGAAAAGTTAGATTTTATTCTGATATTGGGGTGATGGGCGTTGTGTTTCTGGTTTGGAGCTTGGCATTCTGTTTTAAAACTATTTAACATGAAAGCTGCATGTCATCAGTAGGTCTAGCTGCTTAGTGTTTTGTTCTCTTCATTTCAATCTTCAGCTAAGCTTTGTCATGGTATCGAATTAAAAGTAAACTTTTCAGTATGAATAGTTTATGGTTTATATTTTGTTTTTCCCTTCTATTTGGATCTCGTAGGTACTGGCCCATTATGTTGTTCGTGTACAGTGGCTGTTGGCAGCCTTTTATTGCAGGAAGAAGGAAAATCATTTATGTCCTCGTTTGCATGAAGTGAAAGTCTTTAAAGACTTTTTGTTCTTCTTTCTTGTGTTACAAACCGCTTGTTTGGACATTTGGTGGACCCGACTTTTCATTGAAAACGTCTAGATCGGTATGCATACCCGTGAGAACTGATGGGGAGCAGTCCAAAAAAATGAAATTGAACTATTAAAATTCTGGTGTCAGCGTGTGCCAAAATAATAATAATAATAGTAAAAAAGGCAGAAATACGTACGTTATTGAATGATTTCGACCCAAATGCGAATTCCGTAAACATATGTTATGTCATGAGGGTTTTTTATATTCTTTAGAAGGACATCTCTTATTACCTGAACGACCTAACAGTTAAAACCACCATTTTTGCTATACATTAATCGCATTATGATCCTCTGGATTGTAGTATAGTGGACTGTTTTAGATCCGATTTAATTTCAACGGTTAAATTTTTTCGGACCTATCGATCTGGTATTAATCACGGGACATCTATTATTGATCGGACGGACGAGATCAAAAGCAGTCTATCGGATTACAGTCTAGAGAATTTCGTTCGTACATTAATCCGTGCCTAAATTGCTGTATATTAATCCATGTCTAAAATCCTAAAATCAAAATAACATGGAGTATGATTTCGGTTTAAAAGGAAATTACTATTAACCATCCAACACCATCCACCAGCGCTCATTTTTTCAGCATCTCCCCTCCCCTCCCCTCCCCTCCCTCCTTCCATGCTCCTCCATTTTTCTAGCACCATTCACCAACGCTCCCTTCTTTCAGCGCCTCCCCTCCCTTTCCTCCCTCCATTCTGCTCTTTCCCTCTGCTCCCTCCTTCCATGCTCTTCCATGTTTCCACTTATTTCTCCTTTATTATTTTTGTTCTTCCTTTTCTCTAATGTTTATTCGGTTAGTTGTATATATGTTCAGGTTTGTACGATTCACTTTGTTTGTTGTATTTGTTCATTTTGTTTCTTTATTGAACTAATATTTGTGTCTCTTCGTTTTTATTGTTTTAAGTGTTCGTTTTTTTTTTTTTTGTAAATGTTCATCTTAAAAATGAGAGGTGCAAGGGAAGGAAATCAGAAAAGAGGATAGGTGCACCAGGGGAAGGAAAGGAGAGGAGAGCGAAGATTGAGAGAATAGGGGAGGGGAACGGAAGAGAGGGGAGGGGAGATTGAGAGAGGGGAGTTATTTCCATATTTAGTTAATTCGATGATTTGAATGGAAAATTATTGGATGGTGTATATCACACTCGGGTTTAAAATGCTAAACCTAAAATCAAAGTAATATGGGCTGGATCCGCCATTGGCTAAAATCAAAGTAATATGGACCGAGTGTTATGTCAAATTCCATCTTATCTCAAATTTGAAAGTTCAAGTGACTGATATTCTAAACTGTTCAATGCTATTTTCATATTAAAATTTCCTTTCTGACTCAATTTTTTATATATTTTTTAAAATTTTTGTTATTTTTTTTTAGAAAATTCAAAGTCTAATTAATTTTAAACCTTCCAATAACAACATTAATTAAAAATCGGAAAAATACTTTACAAAATTTTAAAAATTATAAAATTTGTTCGGTAATGAGATTTTGAATTTGAAATATAATTGAGCTTGACAAAGTGATACGTAAAATTGCTTAGACCGTAGACAAACTCGTCAATATATATTGTCCTCAAACGATACACTTCTAGCACTTTACTAAATGTCGGTAAATTGGTTTTACGAGGGACGAAGAAACTCATCATATTTGGTAACACAAATTTTATAAGAGAAATCAGGCTAATATTAAAAGAACTCATATTTCTTTAAATATTACAAAATTTGTATTTTTTTTTATAAAAGTACCTTTTTTTAGAGTAACCGCATCCATTACACAAGCAAAGAGTTTTACAATAAAGCCACTCAGAAAGTGACTATACAAAAATGAACTGTACTCCTAATCTTACTGCAAAGTATTCAAAATAGACAGCAAAAACAAACAAGTTTGTCAACTACAAAACATGAGACAAGACATAGCTAACAAAATAAAGACAATGACAAGTCAGTCTGCAATCTAATCAAGCAAATCTTCATCTACATCTCTCCTCCTGCTGCGCATCAGCTTGATAACAATGATGCTCTAAACCTGTCTGATTGCCTGTGCAATGAAAATTTATAGTTATTGTGTGCGAATTCATTTTTAATTGCAAATAACGACTAATAATCTAATTTATATAATTCAATATATTCAGATCATTTTAAGAAATAAGAAATTATGTATAATAATGTAAGGTACACATTTGGCAAAAGTGTGCCCAAAATTTAGGGTCACTTTATTACTAGTGGTTTGCCATACCATCAATAGAATGCTTGTGCGTTAAAGTAGATAAACATTCCTAATAGATAAATTACACAGTTATATGAGAGCAAAAAAGTATATTGAACAAAATAAAATCATATTTCTTTTTCAGAGGTGCAGCACTTCCACTTGCTAATCTCTCAATTCATGCGTAGAGGCTAATTGATGTACACGTTCTGCTCTTATATACTCTTTTTCCTATTCTTGTTCAATATGAATTAAAGTGCCTAGTCATAAGTCCAATTAATAAGTAAATAATGCATGTCGAATTGAACATCTATATCTCCAATAACATCGCTTGTAAGTTTTTTTCATATGTTATTAATGTGGATGTATTATCCAATTCTAAAAAGTGCATACATATAACTGATTAATAAACATATTTACAAGAGCAGACTGGTGTTTCGGCATTTGCTTACAATAATGAGGATGATATTCATACCTGAATTAGTGTTTCGCAATTTCCTTATTTTCTCATTTTGTGATTCAGACTGCAACCCAACTCGGTATTAGTAAGTTCTTATTTGGTTTTCTCCGATAGCTCAATAACACTTTTATTTATTAATTTTTTTAATCGTTGAATATATCAGTAGACTAACGATTTCTTCCTACTACAAATCTTGTTAATCATAAATATGTAAGTTGTTGAAAAAAGATTCATGATAACAAATGAAATATAATCTGACATAAGTTCTTAAAGTAGAGGTACTAAGTTCTCTTTCATTCAAAAATCATGAAACATCACACATAATTTGTCCATTAGATTTAACTCGTTGGTTCAAAAGCCCAAATAACTAAAATTAGAAAATAAAATAGTACGCTTGATGAACGAGTAGCGTACTGTTAAGCGAAGAATCATCATGAAACCGATTAAACAAAATTATAGCAGATATCTATTTGTATTAAGTTTGAGACAAATATAAACAGTCAGAGAAAAAAATTAAATTGTATCGACAAATATATATTATAATCATAAATTGTAAATCAGACAATCCAAACTAATGCACAGAGAGATTCTACATCGGATATTAAACTATAATAAATTTTGAGAGCGTTGCTTTCTCGCTCAAAAACCATGGCGCCTGAAAGACGATTGCAACAGTCTCACCATGATTAATTGCAACCAGGTGTTAGCCGTGAACCGCCATTGAATCAATTTATAAGATTCTCGAATAAAAGTAAAACACTCTTTCCGAAATTAACAAATAGAAGAACGAGACAGAAAGATCTTAATGAAGATTTAAAAAAGAAAAAGAAAAGAAATCAGGAGCATGATGCGTATATATCATAGAACTTCCAGCATCATTGAGCTCATTCAATGTTTCATAAGCCCCTACCGATAACCTCCATGCATCACCATGTGCAAAGTGTTGGTGACAAGAAAATATTACGATTACTATCATAGGGTGCTCTGGAAGTAAAATTAATAGAAGAGGTACGTAACGAGAAGAGCATCCTCTGATCCTCAGATACGCATCCGAACAGTCATTATCAGTTCAGCCGTATAAAAAGTTCGATGGCATACTTCATGACCGTGCATGCATATTTATTCAGGTCCATTCGATAAATTAAATTCATTGAATGCGTTTTATATCTTTTTAATTACTAACATTTAAAAAGTTTCAGAACTTTTACTTTCATATACAGAAAAAAAATAATACATTTACTTTATCAGCTTTCATGTATTGCGAAATAAACTTGAAATAAGACGATTATTATGTGCACACTTGTATTTATGTATGTATAGCATATTAAATAATTCATGCAGCCCACGGGCGCTTTAAGCTTCAAAAAAAAAAAATAATTCATGCCACATAAAGATTGTTCCAAGCATTCACTAAACATTTCATACTAAATAGTTCCAAAATTAACATAGAACACAGACACATAGTTAAAACAACACATAATATAAATTGTCATATAACACAATTCAAAAACCATTACTTCAAACAGCTGGAACTATTATAAAGTTTTCATAAAAATCCAGCAGATGAAACTTCTAATAACTTATCCAGTTGAAAGCTAGTCCCCTGTTTCAAGAAAAAAAAACAATGCATTATTAATTGAAAAAAATTATAGTGAATTGTCAGTTTTCAAAAAAAGAGCTATGATTAGATGCAACAAGAAGAACATTTATCCAATTGAATAGAATAACTAATTCATTCAATAGAACAGTTATCATATGCTTTAAAAATTTACATGAGTTTTAAATTACTAAATAACATTTTGTGCTATTGCAGCTGGAGAAATACTTCACACATCTAGTGCAGATGCAATTGTTGCACAAAAACAAGTTTCTCAAGGTATAAACAGTTAACATGTGCTATAAAAAAATAGATGAGTTTTTAATTACTAAATAGCATTTTGTGCTTTTGCAGCTGGAGAAACACTTGACTCATCTAGTGCAGATGCAATGGTTGCACAGAAACAAGTGCCTCAAGGTATAGAACAGTTATGATATGCTTGCAAAAATTAGATAAGTTTTTAATTCATAAATACCATTTTGCCATATTGCAGTTGGAGAAACACTTGACACAACTAGTGCAGATGCAATGATTGCACAGAAACAAGTGCCTGAAGGTATAGAACAATTATCATTTTGATTGGAACAATTGGCCAAGATTTTAATTACTAAATAACTTTGTTTGCTATTGCAGCAGGACAAATAGTTTGCACAAGTAGTGCACTTGAAATTCTTGCACAGAAAGAAGTGGCTGAAGGTATAAAATAAACTTTTATACTAATTGTAAAATTGTAACATGCAATATTTTTAGTGAATATAATAAGTTTATACTATTCAATTTTACAATAAAGTAGAATAATTAAATTGATAACAAGAAATACAATGATGTTTTTATGACAGATACAATTCAGCATCCAGTTGTTTTGGAAGAATTTGTATTTCAGTCAAATGTTGTTGCTAATAAAGATGATGATGTCGAAATGTTGCAAGTTAATACAAATACAAAAAAGGTATTTCAAATTCACACTTGTTCTTGTTATTATTATAGTTATGCTGATTTTGATGATGATGATAATAATAAGAAGGAACAGCATGAGACGACTGTCACTCAAAAAAATAAAGTTTCTTTGGATGATATTGTGGACCTGAGTGACATTGATGATTGGGAGGACATTCCAATTGCAAAGTTGATAGCTAAATCAAAAACAAATTTTGACAAAGGTTTGTTTATCTTTTTTAACATTGATTTCAAACAAAATTTATAGTATTTAAATATTTTGTTACGTAAAATAAAATTTTATTACTGTTTTTTGTTATTATAGGTAAAAAGGATATTTCTTCTACTGATATGAATGAGGAGGAAGGTTGAGATTTTGTTAGATTAAGTTTTCGTACTTACTATTGTTTGTAATACTTTAGAAGTACTATTAATATTATAAAATAAGTACTGTCATTTGCTTTCTGTAAATTTACTGGTATTGTTTATTCCATGCATTATGTGATGAACTTATTTATTTCTTTGTTTCAGTCTGAATTGCTTGTATTAAAAGTTTTCCTAACATATTTATATTGTATAATCCTATTAGATTTAATTGTATGTAATTATCTTATTTATAAATGTTTATTTAATTTCACTTGACATACAACTAAAGGTGGTCTTTCTAGCGGTCCACTTCCTGTTTCAACTGTTGTCACTGATACTTCAGCTGCAAAAAAACAGAAAGGCATTGTTTGTACTTAGAACTTGTTTCTAATTGAAATTTAAATATTTTTTGTTATAACTTCATTTATAAACATATTTAAGTTACTGTGTATAAACTTATTGTGAACTTCAATAACAGGTTTTGTTCTTGGTGCTACTCCTGTTCCTGTTTCACCTATTGTCATCAGCTCTGCTCCTAGTACTGAGATTATGCTCACATGATATATTTTAATTATTGTAGTTTTAGAATAAAATTTTTTACACTATCAAAAACAATTGTTAACAATGTATCAGCAAATTTTTAACTTTCATTGTTGGTGCTAAGATATACTGCTGGTGCTAAGATATCCATAAAAAATTGTTCTTGTTGAATTGTCATATTAAATTGAATTCCAAACTCCAACGCATCAAAGCACAACTATCTTTTTTGCAGGGGTTCATCACGACCAAGATGTCTTTGACAAACATCCCACATTTACTTTAGATTTAGACTTTCCGCTAGATAGTGAAAATAGTGAATCATTAAGTGAAGGGTTTATTAATACTTGTTGTGATGTGTGTGACATGATTGAGTCTCACTTATGTTGTGATTACCTAGGTATCCCAGGAACACCAGTTGTAGTAGGCCATGTATTAGGATCGTCTTCAAGAATTCCTTTTGGACAACCTTTGGAAAAAACTGATCCCTACAATCCAAATGCAACGGGTTACATGTTATGCACAAATTGGATAGAGAAGCATCTGTCAAAAAAAAGTAGAACAGGAAGGCCAATTAAAGACCCAAAGAAACTTGGCAGTCCATATCGCGACCCGTTCAGTCCAGTTCCAGTCGCGGGCAAAAAAAAAAGGCTAAAGAACAAGATTTTTGGAAAGAGATTTGTTTTTCTTCTCAGTTCATCCTTCTGAGAATTTGATGATAAACACAAATGCTCTTTTGCAAAAGCTGATAAAGTTATCAGCAAAGGATGAAGAAATCATCATGTTCGACAACAACAATTTTAAAATCAGTTCAACTGAAGTCGACGATTTTCTATCAGGAGGTGATGTTTCTGTCAGTGTAAGTATAATTCTTCTACTTTTATTATACTTGTCACAGTAAATGTCATCTACATATACATAATATGTTAATAGTTCTAATTTACTATGTAAAAGTTCTACATGTAAAAAATAAATATTCTATATAATTGCTCTTGAACCTAATATGTGTTATGTGTAATTATTTTATATTAGTTTATAGTTCTAATTTACAGTCAAAATGTTTATAATTTGTGTTCTCTGTAATTATTGAATATCTCTTAATAGTTCTAGCTTACTTTCATTTAACTTTTATGTAACTTTTTTGTACTACATTTAACTTTTGTGTTTCTTACTATTATAATTGCTTGTTCTTGTTTGTATCAGTATGTTTGTGGTGATTATTGTTTCACTTCTGATAGATCAATTTGTTATTACTGTTTATGCAATGTTTGTTGTGCAGATCATGTCAGCCCTCATGCAGAAAATTTTCCGTGAAGTTCCAACAAAAGACTCGTGGCTCGCACTTATACCAAAAGCACTTGTAAGTATTACCTATATTTTTACAAACATAGTCATTTTAATATTAGTGTTTCACTACATCCTTCTTTCTGGATTTTGAAATAATCAACCTCAAAGTATTCAGTCTATGATAGGAAAATCAACCGGCTTGAAAAAGACAAATGGAACCAATGTGTACAGATCAATATCTTTATTCTACCTTTCTGATACATTTTCAATAAAAAAATTTTCCCTTTTAAGTATAAAAGTAAGCTTTATGTTAACTATAGATTTAAGTTATTTTGTTAGCATCACTTCAAAATTATGTCTTTTGATTCTTACATATCTTTTTTTGATATACAGAAGAGGTTGATTGATGGTGACCTCATGAATTTAAACAATGAAGTACCAGGACTCTTCACGAGTTGCTTGGTTGCAAGTTCATTGCATGCTTGTCCACTCATGACGAAGAGCACTGGTGGCAGTACATTGTTCAATTACAAATGGAAGGAAAAATTTTGGTGTACACGTCGATGCCTGAGATAGAGTTAGATGATAGTATGATGAAAATGGTAAGAAAGGAGGGAGAAATGATTAAAAAGTTCTTGTTCTGGCGATTCGACATTTGCTTATGTTCTCAGTATTAATATGTTCTTATTTGGTTTTCTCCGATAGCTCAACAACACTTATATTTATTTATTTTTATAATCGTTGAAGAAATAAATACACTAACGATTTGTTCCTACTACACATCACTGCGCCACTTTTCATTTTTAGAAACGGTTTTCTATATGTTTTTAGCACCGGTTTGGCAGCGGTGCTAAAAATAGGTGGTGCTAAAGATATATAAAAAACCGTTTCTAATAATACCGTTTCCAAAAACTGAAAGAAAATTCGGATTATTATTAGAAACGGTTTTTATCTAAAAACCGTTTCTAAAAATATGCAGAAAATGCAGTAATTAACGGTTTTTTTTAACTCTTTAGTAACGGTTTTTTATTAAAAACCGTTTCTAAAAATAAGTCGAATTTAAAAAAAAAAATCGGGCTAGCCATTTTTTGCTAGCCATACATATTTATAAATATCACAGTAATTATCAAAACAAAATAATTAATATATCAAATCACCATCTAGCATTATTATAATTTCCTCGGTTCTCACAAATAAACAACTAAAAATTTGAAATTTAAAGCAAAAAGAATCAGATATCAAGAAATTAGTCATTATATTGCTACACAAATCTTATATAACAAAGTCTACGAGAAATAAACTAAGGACACAATCTATATCCATAGATGAAAATAAAATACATCACAAATAATAATAGAATATATCAAGAGAAATATGAAATGAAAATAACATATAGGCTCTAGAAGAGTGATCTAAATGAGATCGATGCGGAGACACTAATGGCAGCGATGACCGACGAGGAGGACCGACGGCGATAGACACCTATAGTTCAATCTTTCAATGGTTGCCAAAGAGGAAAGCCGTGGTGGAGACGAAAATGACGAAGAAGATCGGCTCAGAGTGACAAAAAAAAATTGGTTTGAGCTGGATTGAGATTTATTTTGTAAGTTTAAGTACTTGTTTGAAAGATAGAAGGGAGGATATTTGAGTCAGTTTGTTTGATGAACGTTGGATGAGATGGAATGAACGACAGGATTTTAGATGGGATCGATCTGTGTGGCATTCAAAGGTGGAATGCTATTGGTCACTAGGTTTGATCAAAAGCTGAAATGTCAGAAGTGCATATTCGTTTGAAAAATTACAACTGATTTTGTATAAAACCGGTGCTAAAATATTTAGCACTACATTAACACCGGTTTTATAAAAAAAACAGGTGCAAAAGTTTGATAGAATTAGAATCGGTTTTATATAAAAAATAGGTGCTAAACATTTACAACTTTCTTCATTTTTCTTTAACGGTGCTAAACAATAATTGATTTGGACAGATTTTTAGTACCTATAATCTAAATAATTTATTATCTTTTCAAAAGAATTGATTTTTTCCTATATTTTAATTTATAAAATCGGAATTGATTTTTAGAAACGTTTTTTATAATAAAATAAAACCAGATTTTCAAAAAAATAAAACCAGATTTTTTTGAAATTGATTTTTAGAAATGGTTTTTTACAAAAAACCGTTTCTAAAAATAAAACCAGATTTTTTTGCAATTGATTTTTAGAAACGGTTTTTTACTTAAAAACCGTTTCTAAAAATCAATTCCGATTTTTTTTTCTTGCTGTTTTTTTTTTCGTTTTTTTCGGAAATTCTATTAAAAATCATAAAAAACAAAAATAATCTATTAAATATCTAAAAAATATATCATAAAAGTTTATTATTTTTAATATATATATATAATAAAATAATTTGTATATATATCATATAATTTTAAACAATCCATTAAATATTTAAAAAAGAAAAAAAATCTTAAATTATTTCTAACGGAATTAATTATCATATATAAGATGATTTTCTTATTTTTAATATATATAACTTATAAAATAATTTACATATATATATATTATTATGTTTATTTCGTTTTTTATTTAAAAAAATCGAAATTGATTTTTAGAAACGGTTTTTTACTTAAAAACCGTTTCTAAAAATCAATTCTGATTTTTTTATTTTTGTTTTTTTTTCCTTGCTATTTTTTCGATTTGTCATGTATATTGTTCATAGGTGTACCAATGAGAATAAGCACCAAGTAAGAAAGAGTGAGAGTGTATGTACTCCTTGAAGTTAGTAATAAAAGGAAGTTAGAGTGAAAACAATCCTCTCAGTTAATCCCATAGCTTCAGATCAATACGAGATAATACTCAACATAACACTTTTTATTGCCCTAGAGAGATTCATGCTATATCCAGACAGGAAAAAGGATGCAAACACCCCTGTTAACTATAATAAAAGTCACTTGATTTACTACATTCTCTTTTTTTGATTAATTTTTTATTTTTAAAAAATTCTAAGTAGTTTTATGTGATATTTAGGTTTGAAAACTTTCAAAGTAGATTTTGGAGGTTCAGACAGCATTTTTTGGCCCCGAAAATGGTTGTTACAGGGTAAACCCCGATAAACCTTGTAGATCTCGTCGCAAGCTTTCCGGAAAGTGGTCATATGCCTAAAACGGACGTTCCTATCAAAAGTTAAGCCTCCTTGAAGTTATAGTGTTCCAAAACATCGATTTTTAAAGTGTTTTGTTTTCTTCCATCTCTCTTATATGTATATATAATATGTTCAGCTACTCTTTGTGAATCATTGTAAGCAGCCTAAGTTGAAGGGACACAATTGAGATTCCGAAACTAGCTAGATTCCCGCTCAAACGTCAGAAAACTTAATATAATACTTTATTACTATACTTTACTTTTATTATACTTTACCATATAACACTACTTTATTACTTTTATTTTACTATTTTTACTATAATATTTTTAAAAAATTTGAAAATAATAACATAAATTATTTATGTTAAAACAACTATTATTAAATTTTCAAAAGTTCGGTGAAATTTAAAAAAATAGCTGAAAAGTTAGATGAAATTTAAAAAAGTTAAATTGAAAAAATTAAATTGCGATGAATCATATTTTTGGACGTCACACAATCATATTTTTGGAGTAATAGTAAACATTGAATCATATTTTTTAATTTCTGTTTTCTTTTTCAATAATACAAAATGCTTATTTTTTTTCTATTGTTTTCCTACTGATTTTTATTTAAACTACTAAAAAATCTTAATAATTTATTTTTTTAATATAAATATAAAATAATATATATATATATATATATATATATATTATTTATTTATTATTCGAAATGGTTTTTTACTTAAAAAACCATTTTTAAAACCATATAGATTTTTTATATCTTTTTTCCTTTCTGTTTTTTTGGCTTTTTCAATAATACAAAATATTTTTTTCCTATTTTTTCAATTTGATTTCTATTTAAAAAAGTAGTGATTAGTAAAAAACCGTTTCTAAAAATGGGATATAAAAAAAAAATCTGTTTGATTATTAGAAACGGTTTTCTACAAAAAACAGTTTCTAAAAATACTATTTTTAGAAACGGTTTTTAGTAAAAAACCGTTTCTAATAATAAAAAAAAATGAAATCTGTTTGATTATTAGAAACGGTTTTTTACTAAAAACCAAAAACCGTTTCTAATAATCTACAGTGTTTTTTTTTTTTTTTTTGCAAAAAGTTTAGAAACGGTTCTGATAAAAAACCGTTTTTAAAAATTTCATCTAACAATTGCGAAAATGCCACTATCTATTTTTAGAAACGAATTTATTAAAAACCGTTTCTAATTGAGTGTTTCCAAAAATCATTTCTGTCGTAGTGCATGTTGTTTATCATAAATATGTAAGTGGTTGAAAAAAGGTTCATGCTCACGAATGAAATATAATCTGTCATGAGTTCTTAAAGTAGAGGTACTAAGTTCTCTTTCATTCAAGAATCATGAAACATCACACATTATTGTCCATTAGATTTCACTCGTTGGTTCAAAAGCCCTAATAACTAAATATTAGAAAATAAAATAATATGCTTGACGAACGAGTAGCGTACTGTTAAGCGAAGAATCATGATGAAACCGATTAAACATTATAATAGATATCTATTTGTATTAAGTTTGAGATAAATATAAATAATTAGAAGAGAAAAATTAAATTGTATCGACAAATATATATTATAATTATATAAATTGCCTCATTAATTTAAAACAGATGAATTATAGATTTATCTTTGAAAACCATTCAAAAAATCATTTTTTAATACTTATAATTAGTTTAAAATAATTATTGTAAATCAGACAAATCCAAACTAATGCACAGACGGATTCTACATCGGATATTAAACTATAATAATAAATTTTGAGAGCGTTGCTTTCTTGCTCAAAAACCATGGCGCCTAAAGACAGGTTTCCACTTGCAACCAGGTGTCAGCCGTGAACCGCCATTGAATCAATTTATAAGATTCTCGAATAAAAGCGAAACACTCTTACTAGAAACAAATAAAAGAACGAGACACGAAGATCTTAGTGAAGGTTAAAAAAGAAAAAGAAAAGAAATCAGGAGAACGATGTGTATATCATAGTACCTACAGGCATCATTGAGCTCATTCAATGTTTCATAAGCCCCTGCCGATAACGTCCATGCATCGCCATGTGCGAAGTGCAGGTGATAAGTAAATATTACAATTACTTTCATATGGTGCTCTGGAAGTAAATTTAATAGAAGAGACACGTAAGGAGAAGAGCATCCTCAGATACTGCTTCCAAACAGTCATCATCAGTACAGCCGTATAAAAAATTCGATGGCATATTTCATGACCGTGAATATTTATTCAGGTCCATTCGACAAATTTAATTCATTGAATGCGTTTTATATCATTTTAACTACTAAAATTTAAAAAGTTTCAGAATTTTATTTTCATACACAGAAAAAATAATAATAAATAATACATTGACTTTATTAGCTCTTATGTATTGCGAAATAAACCTGAAATAAGACGATTTTTACGTGCACAGTGGTATTTATGTATAGCAGATTAACATATGCAATCTGTTAATTTAGTTAGAAAAATGGTTATTGACGTTTAATTTTATCGGTTTTGGCATAAACGTTTTTTATTAGAACGCAAATGTTACAATTTGGAATTTGAAACACCATTAGCTTATCCTCGGGGCCCCAAAAGAATCATAAAGTAAACCTTTAGTTTCCTCTGTTGGGTTATTGCAATTTTTCTAAAAGAACTTCTCAAACAATTAAATAAAGCAAGGAATTACAGATCCTCTCCGTGAGAAACCAAAATTTACGGATCTTCTGCGATAATTCGGTCAATTATCTCAGCGAAGTCCTTGACATCTTTACCCCACAGCCTACAACGAATAAGTAACTATTATTATTTTATTATTCTCAAATCAAAACTAAAAAGAAAATGTAGACTTCGTATTGCAATAGCACTTTGGTTATAGTAACTTATAACTAAATAACAAACATGCATAGAAATAAAGCAAAAGAATACCAGCAATCGATCCCCACAGCATTAGCTCCCATCTTGTCAGCTTTCTCATCATCTCCTATGTGTACCGCCTTGCTGGCCTCTACTCCTATTTGATCTATTAACAGGTTTTGAAATCATCAACAAACTGAGTCGAAAGAGAGAATTTATACATCTAATTGGAAGAGTAATCCAGAGAGGCAATTGATGGTACAGGTATCAGTTAAGCCGGTGAGAGCCCAGCAGAGGAAAGGAGGAAATTTCTTCTTCTTTATTTCCTATGGCTCTCAGCTTCAACTTTATCTAGTAAACTCACTAGTAATCTGAGTTTAAGTAGTATTAGCATAACAAGAAAAAATGTACCTAAAGCAACACTGAAGATCTCTGGAGCTGGTTTTTCGTACCCGACCTCTGACGATATTATAGTGGCATCAAAGCTGAGATTAACCACAAACAAATTATCAAAAATCAATCTATCAGATCAGCTTTCCATAATGCTGATGCAAGCTAATGAAAATGCCGTCACTTCAAACATTAGACCATGTATTTTAAAAACCAAATATCACCACAATGACAGAAATTATTCTTCAAAGCTCAAACCATTATCATCTCCTAAGTTGTGTAAGTAATATCTCCTGTTTTAAATAGATCATGAGGCGCACCAGGGAAGGGTTGGGGATGGGGGGTGGGGGGTGGGGTGTGGGGGTGGGGGTGTTATAGAGCAGTTTTCATTTTTATTTTATTTTATTTTTTTATCTAGGGGTTGATTGGGGATGGGATACTTACAGGTCAGCAACACCAAGGTCCTTCAGTAACTTCCTTAAGCGAGTATCGAAGTTCGAAACAACTGCCAGCTTAACTGTACAAATAAAGGAAACAGAAAAGGAAGATCTTAATGAAGATTAAAAAAAGGAAAAATAAAATTCAGGAAAATGATGATTATATCATAGAACCTCCAGCATCTTTGAGGTCATTCAATGTTTCATAAGCTCCTGCCGGTAACCTCCATGCATCACCATGTGCAAAGTGCTGGTGACAAGTAAAAATTACTTTTACTATCATACCACAAGGTGCTTTGGAAGTAAAATTAATAGAAAAAGATACACAAGGTAAGATCAAACCTCATATACTGCCTCAAAATAATCATTATCAGAACAGCCAGTTGCTTCAGAAACAATAAGCCTCCAAAATGGCCGTCCATCACCCTGTATCCAGATCAACCAGGTGTCAATTTACATTTTTACCTGACCCAACACTGTAATTGAACTCTGACCTGACTTGAAAATTTTTATGTATCAATTTACAATGCATAATATAGTTCGATTAACTTAAGATCGAATTGTGTTCAATTAGACTCAGACCTATGCTAATGTTTTCTTTTTCTTTACAAAAATATATAACACATACTGTAGTTGGATGTTAGAAATTTGCTTCTGGGTCTGAAATGAACCATAACTTGATTTTCTTTTGGTACCAGTGCCTCCTGTATCAGTTTCTAGAATTTAGGCACTTCTTCTAAATTAATATTGGCCAAGAAAATGTACTTGTTTCCTAGGAGAAGACATGGAGAGTCGATTAAAATTAGTACCCAAGTACCAAATCAGGACCCATTGACAACTCAAATTTGATGGGTTTCTCCTACTTATACTTCTGTTTTTTTATCAAAATAATTAAATGGTTACGCAGCAATTCAGCTGTGAAATTCATGCATGCTTCCTTAAGCTGAGTATTCAGTCAATTCATCAATCTACTCTCAATAATTCTGAAAACAAAATTATACCCGAAAAACTTATAACTAAAAGTACAAATTAATCAACCTCATAGCGAAGCTTCTTCGGCCATGGTGCGGCAAATGCCCTCTTAAACCCCTGCTTTATCTCACTCTCACTCACAACCAATCCTATCCAAAAACAGAACCGACCACTAACTTAGTTCAAGTGTAAGAAAATGAAACTTTCATCAAGAAAAGAAAACCAAAATTGCTTATGATCAGACCAAATTGCCTTCCGATTGAAGCATAAGTCTCTTCAACGGGCCTCGCAAGCTGGAGCAGAGTGCCTCCGGCGTCCAATAGCAGCCCGTCGTAAAGTCTCCGCCTTTGCGCGCCGCGACCTGGAGTCGTCACAAGCCGATGTTAGTTTTGGACTTTGGAGCGGATTAAGGAGGTAAATGGGTAGAGGTAGGAATGGAGAAACGACCAGTGGACATGCGGATTCGGGTCGGATTGGGTCCGATATGGGATCCGTTACGAGCGAGGAGGCGCAGGAATCTTGTGCCTGACCGGCTTATACACCGAGTCTCCATAGATTGAAGATACGGATTTGAAAGGGGAAGAAAGTTTTTCTGGATGTTTAAACTGGTCGGACATCAAGATTGATTTTCCTTTTTTATTACCCTTTTTATTTATTTTATTAGTTTTAGATGTTTAAAGGTGCAATGGGAATCAGCAATTATTTTTTTTTTTTTTGCTCTCAATTTTCATAATTCGCTTGGATATTAAGCCTATATAATAAGTTTGTGATCCATACCATCAGAGATGGGAAGAGACAAAGAAAGTATAATTAAGTAAACTAAGGGTGCGTTTAATGAGACTATATGTTTGTGGGGTTAGTACATGAGGTTAGTAATTTTCAAGAAAATAATGTGCTTACTATTGATGTTTTTTTCTTTTGTAACTAATAATGATAACAATAATATAATAATGACGATGATGATGATGGTGATAATAATAATAATATAATACTTACCATCATTATCATCATCTTCAATACCGTTGATCGTTACCTTTTATGAATCCTTTAGGCCCCAATTTCAATTAAATATCTAAATTTTTAGTTAGTTTTTAGTACATTTTTAGGTTAGAAGCTAGGTATTATTGTTGTCCTTGTTATTTTGCAAGTTTTCACATTTTTGGACTTCACACAGTATCCAAACGGACACCGTTTGAAATCGAGTGGAACAGGCAAAGGAGAAGCTGAAATATTGAAGAGTTATGAGTTCAAATGGATCCGTTCTTAATCCAAGCGGACCCGTTTGAACTAAACCCGACAAAGATTTGGAGTCCTAATTTTGGCAACTGATTTCTTCACTAATTCTGGATTTCTAAGGATGAATCTTCACTATGTGCAACCGACTTGAAGGCTATTTAAGTATGCCAAGACCCGCGAGATGTCAGAGTTTTGAACGAGTTTTGGAGAGATTGCATGACAATCGAACATAGAGGAGCAATCCAAGTGAATCCGCCCGAAAGCAAACATACCTGTTTGGATACTTGCTGATCAGAGATAAGAGGGAAATTTGGTTGTTTACTATTGTAATCTTTCTTTTCTTTCTTTTGCTTGATGCCTTTCATAAAGAAACCTCTATTTGTATATACTTCATGACTTGTTTAGAGTAGCTTAGTTTGTTACGGACAATTGTAGGAAACCTAATGATTGGTAGTTAATTAAAGTTTATTTAGTTATATATTTTGTCTATTGTTTTATCTATCTTGCTAAATTGATTATTTGTTGTTATTAATTACTTGAATTGATAGTTTTACCCAATAGACCAAGGCCTTGTCTAGATTGATAGGTAATTAGAATCCTAAATTCGAGTTAATTTATAATTGCAATACTATAGGATAAGTATTAACCGAAAGGTGAACCTGAGACCAAACTGAAAGATATGTCTCTACCTAATATCGAAAGAAATATGATACCCTAAAGATTAGAAAAATAAATTTAGAAAACTTATGCCAAAAAATAAAAGTTGAAACTTAGAGTTTTTAGGATGTTTTCATGGTTAAACATAGAAAATTAGACCATGAACGAGAGTTAGGATCTAAAACCTCGACTAAACTTGATAGCCTGCATTAGACATATTATAAAACTAAATAAAATTAATTAATGGGATTTCTAATTGACTCGTTTGAATTCAAACAGACTCACTCGAAATCGACCAGACAATGAGAACCCAAGCGATTGACCCTAATTCAAGTCGTTAAGTCAAAACTCGTACCTTCAATCAAAATTTAGGCAACTTAGGATAATTTACCTTTACTTTATTAAACAAATAAAATCCAAAAAATAATTTGTAAATTAGACTTTGACCAAACTCTTTTCCATCCAAGTCAAGTTAATTAGAATCGAATCGATTAACCGTAGAAATCAAACAATTCCTTCCCTGAGGTTCAACCCGAACCAATATTCGACGTAAGATTGTATGCTTGCAACCAAACTTACGTATAATTGGATACAAATATAAGAGTCACTAGATCCCTATCAACTATCATTACTATTAATATTATTTTAGTACTTTTATAAGATAAACAATAAACATAAGAAATTGCTTCATTCATATTTTTAATATTTATTTCTTCTCTTTTATTTTTTGTTATTTCGAACTATCAAAATATATATATGGAAAAAATGCAGTTCTTGCTCAAATAGATTTTGCAAAGTAAATAATTAATGCAAAATATGATTTATTGTCTTTTATACTAGTGTAAAACGTACTATATATAACAATTTGAAAATTGACATTTAAAATGCAGTCCTTTCTCCTCGATATAATTTTGCATTGTATATTTTTCCTTCTTTTGTTTAATTGATTATGGATAGATAACACTAACTTACCAAAAAAAAAAAAAAAACTAGTTAGCAGGTTAATGTGAGTTTAACTCTAACATTTTCTAACTCCAAATCATTTAGTTAATAAGGGTTAGTGGGTCGCCATTCCAATCCTAGGGTTACGCTACATCAGGACTCGTCAAAAACACACCAATTATTATTTTCTAACAATTAAATCCAACGCAATTTTTTATTTGGTTTTCTCCAATGACTCAAGTAACATTTTTATTTGTTGTAAAAGTTGAACATATAAAAAATCCTAACGATTTGTTCTTGCTATTCATGCTGTTAATAATAATATTTAAGTTGTAGAAAGAAAAAATTATGATCACAAAATGAAATATAATATGTGGTGAGTTCTTAAAGGAGGGACAATAAGTTCTCTTTCATTCAAAAAGCTTGAAACATCACGCTTAATTTGTCCATTAGATTTAACTCATTGATTCAAAAGAACAAAATATTAGACAATTAGCATCTGAATCCGTGCAATGCACGATACAATTATATACATATATATATATATTGAAAAGATCAATTAGTTTTGGAATATTTTTTGTATGGTCATTTTTTTTTGGAAAAATATGTGAGCACAAAGTCATTTTATCTATTTTCTTTTTTATATATTTCAGATGTAAAATCAACAATGAAATACTTTTTCATCTTGGACCATTGCTTTTATAAGAAGTAATCTTATTGCAAAACAAAAGGAATATGGTTGACGAACAAAAAGAGAATACCGGCCGTTAAGCGAATAATCATCATGAGACGGAGACCCATTAAATAAAATTACAAATACATAATTATTTGTACAAACTTTGATATAAATATAAAAAAGTATTTAAAAAATATATTTGTATCAAAGAAATAGATATTATAATTTGTTATGTAATTAATTAAGAACAGATGCGTTGGATATATCTTTGGAAACTCATTCATAACAAAATTTTCCTTAATTTAATATAGTTATTTAATATCCAGACAATTGAAACGAATGCGCGAAATAGACATATGCCACATGGGACATTAAATAAAAGTTTTTTTTTTTTTTCCGAACATTTATAATAGTAAATTTTGGGAGTGTTGCTTTGTCGCTCAAACACCAAAAGACAATTGCAAAAGTCTCACCATCACGGCAACAAAAGACCTGTTTCCACTTCCGAAACTATTGAATCATAAGAGATTCTTGTATAAGAACACAGCACTCTTATTGTCCTTTTCGAATAAAAACCGCGATTGAGTCGATTTATTCCAATTTTTTTAGATGAATTATTCAAGTGTAAGCTTACTGCTTACAGTTATACAAGACACCAAACTATTTTAGATAACAATGTTATTATTAACATTTGGATTCAAAATATTATTTATAACAATTTCCGTGCAAAGACTCGAAGACTTTGTTCCATGAACCAATTTAGGAGGGAGACATAAAAAAAGTCAAGATAAATAGATATATTGGATCTGACCGGAGAATTTTATTACGGAAGATAAATGAAGTAAAAAAGGGCTGACGAAATAAAATCAAAGATAAATAAAGTGAGCTCATGATAACTCCCTGGTCTCTACTCTCTAATAGTGTCGTCGAGCACAGCCTGCCTAACTCTCATTTCCGGCCCATTTTATCAGGCCTAATGAAACGCAGCCCAAACGGTAATTCAAAGCGATTTGCGCAAAACCCTGTTCCTCTGAAAAACTCTGTCGTTGTAAAACCCTAACTTCAACCTTTGCACACACCCAAACACCACCTCCCGGCACAAGCCTCTCCACTGCCCTTCCTATCTCGCGGGAAGCCAACGAATTCAAACTGATTGTCAGACCATTTCTCCAGCGCCTATAACATTAGCACACCTTTCTGGCACCCCTTCCCAGGTAAAATCATTCTCAATCAATCCCATTTTTATTGCTCAGGTTGCTTTGTTTGATAGACAGGTGAATTGAAACAGTTGATTATAAAACAACTCCTGATATGTAACCATGCTATTGGTACTCTTTTAGAGAAAACCCATGAGTGAGGATGTGATGGTCTCAGTATTTTTAATGAAACTTTTAAAATGGCCTTCACTTATTGATCAGGCATTCTGTCCAATGAATGTTGCTGTTTTAGTTATTATTGGTCAGTTTGTAGTGATGAACTTATGCTTTCTTGGGAGAAGTTGCTGGAATTTCGTGGTTGCTATCTCCTGTTCAGCACCAAGTTAAACTTTTTGCCTTTATTTGTCAGCAGGGTAATAATTTAACGGAGGAGAATCATGTCAGCAAAGTGGCGATCGTTGCAACACCGCCACAAATACACCTACACCTCAGTTGTCTTCCCCAAATCCTACACTGAATCGCTTGATCGCATAGCTTCTGACACCTCTAACTCCTCCAATTTCTTTTCTGAAGTAAAGCTCTTTGCTTCCCTGAGTTCCACTTATGCCCAACTAGATGAAGTGAAGAAACTTGCTTCCGCCTTCACCAATTTGCTCGCTGACCCACAAATCTCTGATGAATCAGTTTCAACTGCAGCTCGATTTTACTTGGAAACTCTCTTCTTGGAGAACTCCTTGCCTCTTCACCGAACTTTAATATCTGCATTAAACAAATGCCGTAAATTCCACCATGTGATAAGCAATTGCTTTGCTACACTATGTGAAGAGTATGGCAATTTGGGGAAAAAGGAAAAAAAGAGGTTTTTGGTTTCTCGAGCCACATTGTCCCTAATAGGTTACCCCAAATTGGGAATTTTAGATGAGATAGTAGAGAAATGTTCTGACAGAGTTGCTATGGATGTTGTTTTTGGGTTGGAGAGCGTACTTGTAGATGTTTCTAGTGGGTCCCGCCCATCACCGGTGGTCATGGAACAGTGCCAAGATGCCATGTCTTGCATGTATTACTTGCTCCAGAGGTATCCTTCAAAATTTGTTAACTCTGAAAATTCTTCAAATATTTTCAGAACTTCTCTGAGTACGATATTGAGTGTTTTAAACTCTACATCCTTTTCTCGGGATTGTTTAGTTGCCTCTGCCGTAAGTTTCTGCGCAGCAATCCAAGCTTTTATGGGGCCCAGGGAATTATCCACTTTCATCTCCAGTAAGTTATTTGGTGCCTTTTCTGATGAAAATTCAGATGAGATTATTTGTGAGTCAGATTTGATTAAAGGAACTAGAGATCTCTCATTTCTGAGCAGGCTTTGCTTGCTCAGAGGGATTTTAACCGCAATACCAAGAGAAGTGCTAAATACTAATGTTAATGGTTTAGTAAGCACTCCACCATGGACTATACTTTATAGTGGTGTACTCCCTGAGCTATGCAGTTATTGTGAAAACCCTATTGACAGCCATTTCAACTTTCACGCCCTAACTGTGACTCAAATCTGCTTGCAACAGATCAAAACATCTCTGTTATCTGACCTGACCATTTTCTCTAATGGGTATGAGCCATTCTCCGAAGATGTAAAAATACGTTTACTCAGGATCATCTGGAACAATCTTGAAGATCCATTAAGCCAAACAGTGAAGCAGGTGCATCTCATGTTTGATCTCTTATTGGATATTGAGTCATCCCTGCCTTTCTCCAAAGATAATGGCACGAAAAAAGCTTTTTTTGCTAAAGTTGGCCAGGATCTTCTCTGCCTTGGGCCACGTTGTAAGGGTAGATATGTCCCTCTGGCATCTCTTACAAGGCGGCTAGGTGCAAATTCTCTTCTGAATTTTAATTCGAACCTCCTTTTTGAAACAGCATATGCATACATTGATGATGATGTCTGTTGTGCTGCCACATCATTCTTGAAATGCTTTCTGGAGTCCTTAAGAGATGAATGTTGGAGCGAATATGGGATTGAAAAAGGGTATGAAGCTTTTAGGTCATTATCCCTCCCTCCTATCATGCAAGGGCTGGTATCGGGTCACTCCAAACTTCGTACCAATTTGAATACCTATGCCCTGCCTGCTATTTTAGATGTAGATATTGACAGCATTTTTCCAATGCTCGAATTTATTTCTGTTGGCCCCGGGATGAGAGAGATCAAATTGAAACCAGATTTAAAACTTGACCAGTGTGTAACAGCCTTAGTGTCTCTTCTAAAGGTGTCTCGAACCATGGCTCTAATTGAAGGTGATATTGATTTTGACCCATGTGACTCTGACCATACTGCAGTTATTTTGGTTAAAGGTGTAAATGTTAGGGTCCCTGTGAGGTGGTTTGTTCTCTCTCTGATGCACTGTGATGACTCTGTGAGAATAGATGCAGCTGAGTCGCTATTCCTGAATCCTAAAACCTCAAGCCTGCCTTCCACCCTAGAGCTTAAACTGATGCAAAAGGTGATCCCTCTAAACATGAGATGCAGCTCAACAGCATTTCAGATGAAATGGACAAGCCTTTTCAGGAAGTTCTTCTCTCGAGTACGGACGGCACTAGAGAGACAGGTTTGTAGCTAATCTCAGTAGCTTGCTAGATTACTAACACATACACAATGTCTAGTAATGCTGAAAAAATTGATGTTGTTTATATTATACCTTCTTTGGATTCTGATATTTGTCATATACCCTGTATCCTCCTTTTTGCAGTTGGCAACAACCTTTGTGATTACTTTGAAACGATGTATAACTCAAGTCAATGTGTTTGAACTTTTGAAAAGTGTATTGCGTTATATTTCGACAGATTTGCTCATCCTTTTAATCAGCCATTCTTTCCTAATTCCTACTAACCGAGCTACAGGCAGACAGAGATGATATATCTCTTTAAGTACAATTTTCTATCCCATGTTAGGACATGGAATGTAACTAACTTTGCCAATTTAGTCTCTGGCTTCTGGTTGTGTGTTAGAGTTTGGGTAATAAAATAGATACCAGTTACACATGTGCTATGTTACCTGCTTTGTACTCCAATGTAATCCTGGTGATAGGCCTGCAAAATTATTGGTGTTTAGTAAGTTGGATTTTTTTTTTTTTAAATTTTTTTAAAGGAGATCTCTAATAGGATTTGTGGCCTTGATTTTATTTTCTTCTGAGCATACTTTATTATTAGCAGTCATTCTGTACTTATATATAGATAGACTAAGCCAGTTGTATCACAGGTTAAACAAGGTACATGGATACCAGGAAGTTCCACTGATGATGGGACCCACAAAGCAGAGGACCTTTTCCAGTTTATGAATTGGTTAAGTCGCTTTCTCTTCTATTCATGCTACCCTTCAGCCCCATATGAAAGGAAAACCACGGCCATGGAGCTTATTTTAACAATGATAGAAATCTGGCCGATAAACACACTAAAACAAGATTCAAATTACCTTCTTTGCCCTTATGGAGATAACATCACCTCACCTGATTCAACCATTTCTCTTGTTGGGTCCATTGTTGATAGCTGGGACCGGCTTCGTGAGCATGCCTTTCACATCCTCTTCTGCTTCCCAACACCTCTTCCTGGTATTTGTGAAAATGATTCTATTGACAACATAATTAGATGGGCGAAAAAGCTGGTACATAGCCCTCGCGTGAGAGAAAGTGATGCTGGTGCCTTAACCCTTCGGTTAATCTTTAAGAAATATGTGCTTGGTTTGGGTTGTAATGTGAAATTCTCTACTGAAAACAATTCCCTCACTTGTGTTATTTCAGAAGTTTCAAAAAGTACCGGGAACCCTGTAATCGGATACATCTCCTCACTTGTTGATTGGTTGCATAGTGTGGTTGAAGAGGGAGAGAGAGACTTAACTAATGCATGCAAAAAGAGCTTTGTGCATGGGATTTTGTTGACACTTAGATACACATTTGAGGAACTGGATTGGGGCTGTGAAGCCGTGCAGCTGAATGGGGCTGAGATGAGGGCAGTGGTAGAGAGGCTTTTGGGACTTATTGTGAGGATTACTTCTCTGGCCTTGTGGGTTGTATCGGCTGATGTGTGGTCAATGCCATATGACATGGATGATAGTACATGTGGTGACGATGTTGCTGATGTTTTTCTTCAGGATGGGTTTGCTCAGGAGGAAGAAGAAGGAGAAGAGGAGTCTGAGTTGGAAAGAGAATTAGTTGAAACAGATGACACTAATGGGAAACCGGCAGAACATATTGTTATGGTTGGCTGTTGGCTTGCCATGAAGGAGGTATTGATCTTTTTTTATTACAATAGCTGATGAGAATACTAGGTGCATAAATTGACCAGTCACTTAGTAGCCGATAATGGCTGTATTATTTTTGGATCTCTTTGTTAGCCTTATGGCATGAGTTCTGTTTATCTATTGAATTTCAAGTGGATCTAAAGAGAGATTGGTACCTAGCCTGTTGTTGCTTCTATTGAACCAGTGTTGGTGCAGACCAATTTCTATATGAGGCAATAATCTGAGCCGCAAGTCTGAAGGAAACTAGTTTTGTAGTGTACTAGAGCTTAAAGTCTTTGTATTTAGATATTATTTAGATAATTATTCCAACACCAAACTATATTTTTTTGCCATTCCCAGGTTAGTCTTCTATTTGGGACCATAATAAGAAAAGTTCCTCTGCCTAGCTGTGCAAGTTCGATTGTTGATGAAGAACAGATGGGCTTAGGCACAGAAATCCTGGATTTGGCTCAATTGGAGACAATGGGGAACCATTTCTTGCAAGTTCTTCTGAAAATGAAGCATAATGGTGCAATAGACAAGACAAGAGCTGGATTTACAGCCCTTTGCAACCGCCTTCTCTGTTCAAATGATTCGAGGTACTTTAAAAACTCTTTTGCTTATTTGCTTTCTGCGCGCACATGTTATTCCTAATCAGGGTCAAATACTTTCCTCTTATTGCAGAATGTTTTTTTTTTTTTTTTTTTTTTTTTTTTTTTTTTTTTAAGTTTTACACACAGACCAATATCCATCAAGATACCTTAACTATACTAATGAGAAACAGAAGTAGCAATGGAAGCACAAACAAATTGCACTGATATCAGTTAAATAATGTACTTGTAATACTGGACCTCTTGAACCCTGAATGCTGGCCTTTTTTTTTAAAAAAAATTTTTCAGGCTTTGCAAAATGACTGAATCATGGATGGAACTGCTTATGGAGCGAACTATTTCCAAGGAACAGACTGTAGATGATTTGCTGAGGCGAAGCGCCGGCATTCCTGCTGCATTTCTTGCATTGTTTCTAGCTGAGCCAGAGGGCACTCCTAAAAAGCTTCTCCCTAAAGCCTTACAATGGCTCATTGATCTTGCCAAAAAACCCTTATCAAACTGTGCCAAGTTGCAAAGCTGTATTTCAGATACATCAAACAAAAATTTATCCAAGACAAGGGATGAGGGTGTGATCCCCACAGTGCATGCATTCAATGTTTTGAGGGCTGCTTTCAATGATGCGAACTTGGCAACTGATACCTCCGGTTTCTCTGCTGAGGCTATGATTTTGTCAATACGGTCATTCTCTTCACCATATTGGGAGGTGAGGAACGCCGCAACTCTGGCATACACTGCATTGCTGCGGCGTATGGTTGGTTTTTTGAATGTGCATAAGCGTGAGTCAGCACGACGGTCATTGACTGGGCTTGAGTTTTTTCATAGGTTAGCTGCTCTTATTTATACTTTGTAATCCATTATTTTTTTCCTACTACTCCCAAACTACACCCGGGAACTATGATTGCAAATTGAATTGATGTTTCTAGCTTTTGCTGCTCAGTAACCAAAGATGTTAGCACAACTACTTAAGTGAGTTTGAATCAGTCGAAATTCTTCAGAGTAAGAATTTTTGATTTGGAAGTAAATCACTTGACTACCTATTCATGCAGACTAGGATTTAGCATTAAATATTCTGGGAATTGCTCTATTTCAATCTGTGGTAACCTATGAATGCAATTAGGTGTGCTACATCACAATTATCAACTTTTAGAAAATTTACCTTTTACATTAGCCTAATTTAATGGGTTTATGTAAGTTGGAAAAGGATGTTAGTTTTTCAGGATCCCTTTTGGAGCCTAGGTTTTGTATTAACAACTCTGTCGCTCTCTCTCTCTCTCTCTATATATATATCTACCTGCAGGTACCCAGCTCTCCATCCTTTCCTGTCAGAAGAACTGAAAATTGCCACGGACCTTCTCGACCAGAGCAGCTCAACCCACCATGCAGAACCCGACATAATAAAAGCTATACACCCAAGTCTCTGCCCCATTCTCATCCTCCTTTCCCGGCTTAAACCCTCTCCACTGAGTGGTGGCTCAGATGAAACTCTCGACCCTTTCTCCCTATCACCTTTCATCCAAAGGTGTGCCACACAAAGCAACTTCAAGATCCGTGTTTTAGCATCGAGGGCTTTAACTGGATTAGTATCAAATGAAAAGCTCCATGAAGTTACTACCAATGTTTCAGCTTATTTGGCAGAAAATCAGATGGTGCTTCCGTTCAATACAATTCATGGCCTCTTGTTGCAACTCTGCTCACTACTTGATAGCAATTGCCGCAGTCTAACTGACTTGTCAGAAAAGGATCGAATTACAAGCGATATAACAAGGGTACTTTCTACTTGTTCCTGGCTTGGTAATGGCGCGTGCCATGTGGTTGCGAGTTCATACTTGCGGGTGTTAAATCTTCTTCTTGATATTTCTCAGAGAAGCAGTACTGCAAGTAAGGTTACTGCAACTGTGCTGTCTCTTCTGTTTGAGGTAACTTCCAAGCACTTGGATAGAGAAATATCAAAAGAACTCGGAATAATGCATGACCCTACCTTAATCGAGTTACGAGAGCAAGCAACTGTATCATACTTCGGTTGCCTCTCTGATGAAAGGTGCAATTTCACCAACGAGGAGGTTCTGCTGCGCAGTTTTGGTCTAACAAATACTAACCTGACTGAGATGCCACAAGTAGAGATTCATCCAACTCAGCTTCAAGAGAGGATTCTCTTTTGTGTAACCGATTATACATACGAGGTCAGGGTTGCAACAATGAAACAGTTGCTAAGAATGGTGAACCGTGTCAGACCTGGCGATGAGAAAGGTGTATTTTACAAATGGGCTATAAATGGTCTACAGTTTATTCTGATGGACCGACTGTATGCTGAAGAAAACCCTAAATGTGTTTATTATATGTTGAAGATCATCTTCTCATGGAGCTTACAGTTCAAAGATCCCTTTGTGGCTGATAGTTTGGTTTTTCCCTTTTGGGACAGATTGGTACAATTGAACAATACAGTCTTGCGGTCAAAAACCAAGGAGATTATTATTTGTTGCATGTCCACATGCATGAAATGCTTTGTGAAATTACTTAACAGCTCTATTTCGTCTGGAGCCAGTGCAGATGTGAATTTGGGAATGGCGATTGAAGCCATCAATTTGTTTGTGAAGCTGGTTAAGGGATATAGTGACCCCTCTCAACCGGTTAACATGAGAAAAGCTGCCTCTGAGGCTATAATAGCTTCATCCTTGCTTGATGAGGCCACTTTAGGGACTGAAAATAAATCTGAAAATAGGAGTGTGGTCAAGTTGGTCCTTGATTTATGGTTCGTTTCTATCCAACTTTTGGAGGATGAAGATGTAAGTCTTAGACTGAGGCTTGCAAAATATGTACAGAAAATTATAGCTGGAAGATTGAATAATGATGATTTGGATGATTCAACGCCTACACAAGTGGATAAGGTGATTGAGTTAAGCTTTGAATTTCTTTCCTCTGAATTTGGGAATTGGTTGGAATACCTAAATTGCTTGGCTCAAAGGGTTTTAGATACCTCGATTTATGCAAACTCCAGGGGCGATTTGGTCAGACAGATTTTTGATAAGGAAATTGACAACCACCATGAGGAAAAGCTGTTGATTTGTCAGATTTGTTGTGCCAATTTGGAGAAGCTTGTCGTGTCCTATAATTCAAAAGAAATTCAATTGTTTGCTGAAAATTGGAGAAGGCAATTTTTGCAGCATCTGGTGTTATTTGTCAGTGGTTATGCTGATTCAGGGAGGAACATTGATTGGATTGGAGGTATAGGGAACCATAAGGATGTTTTTATAGCAGTTTATGCATATTTACTGGGAATTTATGCACTTTCTCCCAAAGATCTAACAGGGCAATTAAATTGTATCAACAAAATTTATCCGTCTGAATCGTCAGAGTTGAGCATTATTGGGCCGTTTCTTGGCAACCCTTTGATATATAACCTATATTCTCTGGTTGTACGGGACCAGCAAAAGAGCTCTTTTTTGGATGGATTTGATCCTTATTTTCTTCTCAGATGACTTCTCTTCTGAATTTTGATGGCATTTTGGTGTTCAAAATTTTTTTTTTTTAAATTCTTTTAGTATGAAAAGATACCAGAAATGTTAGTGTCTTCTGTAACAAATTTTGAATTTACTAATTCTATTTTCATGAACAATTGTTCGTGAAGAACATACATATTGGCAAGTAATTTATTCCTGATTGGATCTGATTGGCTAGTAATTGTTTTTCAATCTTTATGACATGCTATTTTACACAATATAGGCCCTACGTACTATGCAAAAGCAAAATGTGCCGAAGAAAATTCAGTCATATTTTAGTGTGTTAGTGCGATTGACACCCTGTAATAAGAAGCAAAAAGAAAGAAATGACAAGAATAATATAGCGTCCTAACGTAACTCTACTATCAATTTTATAGCAGATGCTTTTAGACACGGGCAACATACCCAGTACTTGCACTAACCAAGCGAGTTTCCTGTTGCTTCTAAGAGCTTAATAGTGACTCATGAACAAGTTAAAAAAAAAAAAAAAAAAAACAAATCTATAACATAAATGTTAAGGCTCGTAAAGTTACAGAGATTTTTATAGCGCTAGTAAAACAAGCATCCCTCAATTCAAACTTCAAAGCAATCGTTAATGCATTATGCCATAAAGGAAAAGAATTGCTAACATTTTGCAAAGTTTACACTTTGTGATTTGCTTAAGACTGCATTAGATAACTTCAGCTGCTCTCTGTTTAATCTTTTGACCTCTTTCTTTTGGTTTGTTGTTTATCCTTTATCTTTTGTTCTTTTAAAATTGCAATTCGTCACAAGCAAAGCATATCTTGACAAAGTTCAATGCACCTTTACAAAAGTTGAAGGACGCGGACAATAAGCTTGAGATTGATTGCTATATGCAACAACAATGGTACACGCGGTCTTGTAATATTTATGATAAATAATGACGTTATGAACCTCTGGTGTAGTAGTGATGACTGTAACACGTTTTTTTGAGGTTCTCTCTTTATTCTGTGCTTCCTTTTTGATTGATATCTCGTGGATTACACAGTTAATTAGGTGTCTGATACTCTGATTGCTCAATTGAGTACAATAGATGGTAATTGAATGCTAATTTGCCATGATAGTTCCTAACAACACCCGAACTTCCAAGAAGCAATAAAGTCACATTGTGAAGTATGCATGTGATTCAGTCAAATTGCGCTCTAAATGGCTCAAACTACTCGGAGAATCCCATTTAATTTATCTTTTTCTGGGAAGAGTGGAACTTTCAGCCAAACTAACTAGATGATGATATTACCACACCGGTACATATCAATTTTCACAAAATAACTACGAAAAAAAAAAAGAAACATCATACCTACCCTTAAACCACGCTCCTCATAACACTTCCTTTTAAACAAAAATAAAATAACAGTTCCTTTTGTCCCAAGCTCAGCCTTCCCCACAAGCCATTGAGAGGCTGAGTAGTGCGGAGGTGACCCAGCTAAAGTGTATTACAACCATCAGCAGTTTTGCAAGTTCACCCTTGTAAAAAAAATTTACTAATAATCAACAGAAGCCTCAAACAGCAAACATGCAAAACATAGAAGTTCACTTCACTTGTTACATTATACTGCAACACAAATTCTCGATGAAAGAAGAAGAAACCTAAAGACATGTCTTGTGGTTCAGATTTGAAGTGTAAAACATGATATGCACATTAAAAATCCTCATTAAAGTTTCATAAAATCCGAACAGTTTTTTCCTATGAGAGATTCTTATCAGAATTCTCCTCTCCTTGCGCTCAAAATTTCCTGAGAAATTAAATTCTACCAAGCCTATATATAGGGTATAATGGAAAATATAAAACTAGAACCCAGTTACCCAGTTGCAATTCATTGGCCATAGAGCTCTGTGCCCATAGAAGGCAAACAATATTTAATACCCAGAAAGAATAATTAATGCAATAAAGAAAAAAAAAAAGACATGAATTGATTGCGTGTACATACCTTTGTAGTTTTCCAGATGATTTCTCACCAGCGTATTCCTAGTTCACCAGCATATTCCTAATTGATATGGAACTATGCAATTAACTGCTGCTTTTCTTTCAACTCTTGTCAGGAGCTATGCTTCAATTTTCTTATGCGTAGAAATTTCTTCAAGCATTAACTATGGAAATAGCATTAGAAGGAATATGTTAGTTGCAAATTTTCAAAGCAATGACTTTCACTTTTACTCAATGTTTTAAAACCGGACCGGACCGGCCTGTTCAACTGGTTTAACTGCGAATCGGACTCTGATCCGGTCCATTTGGCTTAAAAAACCACCGGTTTTCTCACCGGTTCAAAACTAATGGACCGGTTAAATCGTTGAACCGATTGACCAACCGGTTCGATTACTGGTCCGGTTTAAGAAACATTGCTTTTACTTGGGTCTCAGTTCAATTAATTTCATAGTTTACCTGATTTTTTGCTGTTAGCATTGTATTTACCTAATTTTTTTTTTGGTGTATGATCATGGACTTCAGTCTTCTGTTGAATTTATTTTCATGAAGGAAAACCATATAGGACAACAAATAATTGACCAATATCTACTATAAAAACTTAATTTTTAACAATGTGCATGAATACCCGAATAACGCAAGAAAGAAAATTTTGACGGCTATTTTCCATGATGACAACATTGGTACATTTTTGATGTTCAAAGTTTTGTCGGACAAAAACTAAAAAATATTCGTTAGAACCCATCTCATTGTAACCCAAATTGCAAACATAGAAGTATAGAACTAGCGTAGGTTCGTTTATTATAGAAATCAGACAATCTCATTGTAACCCAAAAATTGCACCGCGTAACAAAACAACTGTCTCGATTGCACTTTCCAAGTTTATCAACCCATCTAAATTGACACCAATAATAAGGCATTAATCCATGTTCAAATTTTCCTAACTTGGATTTGCAGTTTAGATGGGTTCTAATATAACACGCGCTCCTCAAAGCATTAGAACCCAAAATTTTCCTAACAGAAAATTAGAAACATATTTACATTTTTTAAGGAAAAAAAAAAAACAGCATTCAAATTGTATAACAAAACTGACAGTGAAGATAATAAGTTGTTTCTTTAGATCATTTCTGTTCTTATTATTTATTTAAATAATTATATTAACACGTGTGTCAGACGGTGTAGTATGGACGAGAAGCTATAGCGGTTTGCAAACCCAGTTATTTACTCCGGAATATTTTCTCGAAAGTCTAGCTTCAAATGATCGTTCTAAATCTTTCAATTTGTTCTTTCACTTGGTTTGGTCTTTGCTAATACAATTAATAGCCTTTTGGTACTCGTCAGAAATCCTTTTTTTTTTTTTTGTTAAATTACTCAAGGGCGAATTGAAGAAGTCTTTTTGTGTAGCGAGGCAAAACATTTTGTAAGTTGTATTTATAAATACTTATTATTTGAAAAATAAAAATTTCCCCTTGAAATAATAACTCCAAATAGGAAGACGAGACCTGGCATTTGAAAATACCATGTCTAGTTTTAACAATAAACTCGAATAATCTATATGGATTTTTCTATTTCCATAGTAAAAATATATATCCCGAAACTCTTACCAGGTCATGTATTTCTCAATATCCTATGGAATTTGGACTACTCCTTATGAGAGAACAGGTAATTAAGTTCGGGTATATATGGATTTTCCTATTTGTATATGTCGGATATCTTACTCTTATAGTTAATTCTTTTAATGAAGATATGCATATAACTTTGATAAGGTGGGGCATTATTGTGAAAAAATAAAAAAAATACATTTGAGTTCCAAAGTAAAATGTATTATATTTTGTGCATAAGAATAAAAAAAAAAATCAACATATATAGAAGACACTATGCCTGAATTTTTTTTAAGAATTTTTTCATTATTTTTATCTATATGTTCATTAAGTAGTAAGTATGGATCTAAATAATGTTTTCGGTTATTAGCACTTATTCACTTTTTCAACAATCTGACAGGTATCAATATGGGGCACGGGTCCGATTCAGGTGTCCACAAATGTAACTAATCCTGCCAATTATCATATTTTACTCTCCTGATGCATGCGTCAATCGTGCTAATCACGTTGGGTTCGAACTCTATGTCGATGGAAAATACGGAATAGAATCAATATGAATTCGAAAAATTATTAGATCGCAACTATTATATCGAGTTGGATAATATATTTTTTTAGATCATGCTCAGATTTAGGGTTCAGTTGAATAATCTTATCAAAAAAAAAAAAAAATGCTTCAAAGTCCTAAGTAAAATAGCATCAGATCGGATCGGATCAATCTTTTATAATCTGTGGCTTCAAAGTCCGAAGTCCAAGGTCAATTTAATCTTTATTAACTTTCAATGATCAGTTTAACATTTAGAGGCAGATCGGATCATATGACAGAAATTTTATTTATTTATTTATTTGGGGAAAGCTTAGATCTAATTTTCTTTATTATTTTTTCAACTTCTGAGGTCCTGACTATTTGAAAACAGAGAATTGTGTTGACAACAACACGGACGACTCTTGATGATTGCAATAAAAGTTTTTTTATTGGACTCGTTTAAAAAAAAAAAAACAGAAAATAATAAAACCAAAATTCAATATTATAGATCAACATTAATTTTTTTTTTTCAATAGAACTTCTACATTATATTGTTGTAGGTTAGGTCGACACTACTCAATGCAAGACAAATCCTTTTATCTCTATTTACTGGAATGAAGAAATTTAAATCTAGTAATAGATGACCCCCTTCACTTTTTTAATCTACAGTGCCATTTTTCATTTTCAGAATTAATTTGGAACGTTGATTTCAGATGGATGGATAGATTCACATCCAGGGAGTGATGAAGTGGATATATGTGTTGCGAGTCTTGCGACCCGTGTGAAGCGTCATAGTAGGAAGATCATGTGTCTTGCACGTTGAGGGTTCCACGGCGTAGGGCGTAGAAATGATAAGGTTTTGTTGATGGGCCCCATTGTAGGCGACTTAGTGGAAATAAAATTTTAATGTAAGTTTAGATGGACAAGGTGTACTGTATTTATTGATAGTAGATGTTGTTCTAAAATTGAGATATCTTCCGTCTCTTTTTGGTTCACGATTTTGAATGTGCACCAGTAGTACATACAAGTTGATTTGCCTCCTCTCAATAGCGGTGAAGACTTTTACTTTTCCAAAAAGCACTGACACTTATTCTTTGTTTTTTGGTTTCCCAACCATCTAGAAAGTGACAGAGCAAGGAAATAACCACTGATATAATTTATCATTGATTCTTCCACTTTGAGATACCGATCGCAAAAATTAATCGAAGATATGTGTCCTCCTCGTCGTGAGTAGGCTATAGAGATCTTATTGTACTATATTCGGTCGACATTGCTGTACTCGTCGTAGTAGTGGCGCGTCCATCTCCTCCGCCGATGTCGTTTGGTTGAGGTATGTACTGCTAACTTTATTTTGTGTTGAAATATTGGGGTTTGCATTTTCTATTCATTATTGACACTATATTCTCTTATAAATTAGTGCAAGCAAGTTAATTTTAATCATTATTTACAATTTTCTTTCTAATTTCACGATGAAGAAATTCATTATTGGCCCATTCTTCAACGATTACTTCCTTTGGTACACAATTATTCTCCGAGAAAGAAATTCCTCCTTTTTGCTATTCCCAACAGCTTGGATTTGCTCTCTTGTAATTTTCAATTCACTTCTTTTTCTTCTAGGTTTCCTTTGATTATTGCTTTCTTTTGTCTTGTCTACAAATCAATTGAGTGAAGGTACCAATTGTAAGTTTATCCATCAGAAAGAATAATATATGGAGAAGACACATCAATCATTTCTGTTCTTTCTTTTGATTTTGGCATACTTAATTACTTTCATCTTCCAGTATCTTATTCTTTATTCTTTCACTTTTTCTTACTTATTTCTTCTTACTAAATTAAAAAATTCACAAACTTTTTATGCACCCACATCTCTTTATTTTAAAAAAAAATTAACTAACTATTTGCAAAGAGTGTTCATCAGTCTTACTATCAATCATATATGTATGCTGATTTCCATTTCTTGCTTTTTGCCCCATTATCTCTTTTAATTTTGCAATAGATTAATTTTAGATAAAAGATTAGTGAATATGAACTTGCTAACTCACTGCATGTTTATTTATTATTAGGTCCTGAAGAGGTTTGGCAACTACAAGGCATGGGAGGCTGCAAGTATTTTTTTTACTCAAAAGGTGTTGTTCTTGAGAGCAGGGAGTCTGATACAATTAATATGGTATATATATATATATGTTGCGTGGCTGCCCTCTGCTAGTACAACTCAAATGAATGCCCCTGACAGATTGCTCTATTGAATTTGATTTACTTGACAAGCCTAATATTAGTTAAGTCAAGCGATAATTATTTTTTCTATAATTGTAACAATAGTGATGTTAATGATTGTGCTGCAGAGGCCTCCACCGGTTTGTTTGCATTTATGTTTTTTTTTTTTTTTCATGATTTGATATATATAGAGCTGTCAAACGTTCAAAACGGCATGGAAATGAGGCCTTATGTTTATGTTCCGTGCATAAACACGGTAGAACTATAATTTTCGTTTAACGTTCCGTAATTAAAACGTAAATAAAAAAGTTTTCGTTTAACGTTTCGTCTTAATTAACGGAAATAACGGAAGTAACGTTAAACTCATTGTACAACAGAAATTGAACTTCAACAAAACGAATTTCTATTGCGTTATATTTACCAGTAAAATCAGAAATGAATTTCTGTTTGCACATTCTTCCCCTATTTATCAGTAAAATCAGAAATATTTTTTTTTAAAGAACTTCACAGCGGAAAAAGCAAAACAAAAAAAAAAGAAATAAAAAAGCTGAGCAAAAAAATCAGAAAAAGCAGTCTTAGGCATCAAATTACTTAAACATGCATAAAAACCAAAAAAAAGCAAATAACCAACAACACTGATAAAAACCAAAAAAAGCTAATTACAAACCAGAATTAAGGAGTCTCTTTCTATTTCTAGCTGCCTCAGATCTTGATCCATCTCTATCTTAAGCTTTTACTTTTTTTTTAGGTCGCTTACAGTACTAAATCAACCTTTTTACTATGTCAATAGTAAAAAAGTTTGAGCTGCTGCTACTGCTGTAGGAGGGAAAAAAGTGCCACAAGCCACAACTACTGCATATCCATCAGCAATTGCAGCTACAACAGCTGCTTGGTTGCTCCTACTACTGCGTACCTTTTCTCTCGTCTGGCATGCTTCCTCTGCAATGGAAAAAAAAAAACCCAAATAGAAAATAAATAAGTTTGTACTAGTTTATGATAACTTTCCCAAGCTTGTTATTTGTTAAAATAACCACTACAAAGAAAATACAAACTTTTGTAATAAAAACTAAAATAGATAGACACGGGAATAAAAAGGCGCATAAATTCCATGCATTTTCTAGCCAGATAATTCAAAATCTAGACGAATTTAAGAAAGGAATTAATCGCATGCAAGATCCACTAGTGAAAGCTTGAAAATTTGAGTAATTTCTTCTGTTCTAAAAAAACCAAAATAAAAGATGAATTAATTAAAAATCTGGTTCAGTCTCTTTGGGTTGTTCTTCAACTACCAATCTCTTAAAATTGGGTTTCACTTCGGTATCATCTTCAATTGCTTTCTCTGTTTTTCCTACATGAATTTGCAACAAATCTTCAGATACAAAGCTGAGATGGGGAAAGAGGAAGTGAAAAGTGAGACAAAGAAGGAGACCCACCATTGTTATAAGGTGTAAATCTTGCTCTGATGAGAGAGAGAATGCATAGAGAGAAAAGAGGAGGCGAGGTTGAGTGGAGAGGAGGGGAAGGGGATGTGGTTTTCGGTTGAGAGAGAAAGAGAGAAAAGAGAGAGCGGCTAGGTTATCTCAGATCGCACCCCCTCTGCAAATTCAATGGCTCAATAGTTAATGGGCCGACGGAAAAACGAAAAAAACGGAACGGAACGAGACAGTTTCGTTTACATACCGTTCTTACCGACGAAACTGAATTTCAGTTTCGTTTCTGTTCCACTGAGTAAAACTTAACTGAAAATCGTTTCGTTTCCGTTCCATTCCGGCGAAGCTGCGATGACAAAGTCACTAGTTTTTAATGGAAACTTTAAAGTAGCAATATGCCTAAAATGTCACATCATTGTAAAAGTATATTTTAGTTGACAATTGTTAGAATAAAGAAATGAAAATCACATAAACGTCACAAATGTCTTTTATAATTAGAATTAAGAGTAGGATTCCCGTGTCACATTTTTTTTTTTTTTTTTTTTTTTGTCATCAATCTCACAACTTTATAATTTTTTTATTAACGTTTCAAAATATAAAAGAAAAATCAAGTCCAAATTGTTCATGTTGTTTAATTTCACGAATGCTGTACTGAATGCTCCAACGTTTTCGACTTTGGGGCCTGCATCGAATGCTGCACAGAACTTAAAGGCCAGATCACCGATGAGCAGCTCACAGATTGCTTCTGCGGCGGCGGTGCTGTCTCCATGTGCACAAGCAGTACATATAACAATTTCGAATCATCAAATGACAACCATTCAATATGCTTTTATCAATAATCAATAATAATAATAAGAAATAAATATCCAAATATGACAGATGATAATTCAACAATTTGAAATATGCAAATGCAACCAATTCAGTTCTGCAAATGCAATCAAAATTCGTGTAAAATCCGCACATGAAAGTAAACACCAATAGTAGCAAGACAAGTAAATCCTAATAACCCTGTGCCATACTGGTCGTCTCCGATCCCGACACCTGACCACACAAATCTAAATAGTATACAAAAGAAAATACTAGACTAAGATCTGTTTCTAATTGGCAAATCAAAGTGCTTATTTAAAATAGTATTCAACTTAATACACATAGTGTGGTCGGTACATGTATACTGGTATAATTTGGTACCAACTGAGACTGGGCTTATTTGATTCAAGACTGATCCTAAATGTACTTATGTTTCTATATAATTAATTATGTACAAAAGTATATAACTAATGGTCAAATTAACTTGAGCCTAGTTAGAGAAAAATTAATTAGACCTTCTCATTTTGCAAAACCGAGCATATTCTCTGTTTAAGAGATTATAAACCCACTTTGGTATAACATAAATTAGACCCTTGCACTTCTATGTAACTTGTAAAATATAGATAAGCACCCAGCATATGAAGACACGCGTCAACACTCTAGAGTTCACAATCGATGTAGGACTCAATTTTAGACAGAAAATTCCAGCAAAGAAATTTTGATTTGTTTAAACTTCAAAGAAATTAACAAGGAATTCCAAGGAAATAAAAAGGACAAATATTCAAATAACTTATGTAAATACCTTCTATGTCCAATAAATATGAGTTTTCACTTGTGATGACACCTTGGTACGAGACCTGCTACACTTGCGTTTCTTTATTTTGAGACCAATTTGCAAGAGATTTTGTGGAAAATAAAATGGAAGAAAGTGGTATAATGTTGTGCCAAAGGTAAACCAGTCAAAAAAAGAGGTACAAGGGCGGTACCGACCAGATTGGGTGAGTGGATTTTGATATTCCTTTTTCAATTAATAGTGTACCATTAAATATTTTAACTTTAGACACAAATGACACCTGGGTCCCATCTGTTATTATCACAATTAGTAATATACTAAGTTTTTGCGAATCATGTGATTTGCACATGATAAATAATTTAATATAAAAAAATCATGGACTATATATATATAATTTTTCATTCATTTGTTTAAAGTATATCTATACAAATTAAGCCCATATACTGAAGCTTATAGTAACAATTAAAATCAAATATAAAACCTGCCTTAACCTAAATGAGTTTTCATTTGTTTTATGAAGAAAAACAGTTTTCTTCTGAAACATTCAAATTAAAATGAATTTATATAAAAATATGAAAATAAATTTAAAAACTTTTGGAGTATAAGGAACCGTATCTTATTTTATATCTATGTTTAAACTAGAAAGCACGCGAACAGAAAATTGAAACACTCAAAACAGAAAATAAGCAAATCACTAATTATTAATCAGAAAAAATTTTAGGGACTCAAAAGATAAAAAATGCTAGGCGTAACACCTAGAGCGTTCTGTTTTGACAGCCGCTGTCAAACTTTCGGAAATAAACACCTAGAGCGTTGCCAACCAAGCATTTCGGAGCGTTGGTATTCGGTATTCCAATGTACTATTTTTTGACTTTGGATCCATATCAATGGGAAGCAACAATTTGATATTACTAATGCTATCCATGTGACTCTGTATTAATTAAACCGAACAATAAAATATATATAGATATAGATAAGTCAGATCGAATCATTTTTCATCTGTATCGTTGGCAGCTAACCATTTTATATTCAATAACGATACCTGCAATAAAATATATATAGGTAAGTCAGATCGAATAATTTTTCACTTGGATCTATATATATATATATCGTTGGCACTAACCATTTTATATTCAGTCTGATACGTACGCCTCGTATATGTGATTATAAATACCCCATGTAGCCACCTTACAGAAGCACAAAGCAAAATCGCAACATACAAATCAATAGATAAGCTTGTTATTTGAGTTGACACAATAATGGCAACTAAATCCGCTGCCTCACTCGCCCTATTCCTGGCCTTTTATTTCATGTTCTCCAACTTTGCGAACGCCACCTGCCCCTTCTCTAATTCAGAGTGCACTACTGAATGCTCCAACATTTTCGGCGATCAGCTGCCCTGCATTGAATGCTGCACAAAACTTAAAGGCCAGATCACCGGTGAGCAGCTCACAGATTGCTTCTGCGGCGGTGGTCCTGTCGAATGGTGCGATCCGTTTGTTGATGTCACATGTTAATGTGGTGATATGTATCACATCTCTGAGTTTGGTTTTGGTTTGCTTGTTTTGCACTGTGCTTAGATTTATTGTTGTTTGCTTGAGCGCGTTGCTTGTTTTGAGCATGTTGTGTGCTGTCTTTACATTTATGTTTCGTTCATGTGTTTCAATGTCTGCTTCATGATGAATAAAATAAGTGCGTGCGCCGGTCATTGTGTTTCATTATCGCTTTGTGTTATTTTATCATGCATGTTTGCTCATGACGTATAATTAACGTGGTGCATTTGATAATTAATTAAGTACCGTACTTGTCATTCCATACATCTCATTATATGTTTGTACGTATATATATACCCGGTTCCACTAGACGAGTGCTTAATTGATGTTTGCGAGGTTCAACAGATTAAGTTCAAGATAATGTAGTTTCTGTGTACAGTTCATATAATTAATTAATACTCTGTGATACTTGGTAAAATTTCAAGAAAACAAATAAATTTAAATGATGAAAAACCAAAATATAATCATGAATTCCATTTAATTAAAATAGAAACAACTTTATTTCGAATCTGATACGATTAGATTGTACTATAAAAATTTCAAATGTCTATTTTATAAAATTATTATGAGTTAAATTTGTATCAAAACCTAAACTTTACTGCTTGTTTAAAACAATTTCCTAAAATATCTGGATCTGAACCGTTGGATTGAGTTTTAAACTCCTGATTTTTCTGAGCCGTCTGATCATCTCTGGATCTCTCTCTTTTATTCCTCTCTCCCCCGATTTTCTTCCGAACCGGGTCATCCCTCTACCCGTTCCCCCTTCAAGATCCGTGTTTTAGCATCGAGGGCTTTAACTGGATTAGTATCAAATGAAAAGCTCCATGAAGTTACTACCAATGTTTCAGCTTATTTGGCAGAAAATCAGATGGTGCTTCCGTTCAATACAATTCATGGCCTCTTGTTGCAACTCTGCTCACTAGTTGATAGCAATTGCTGCAGTCTAACTGACTTGTCAGAAAAGGATCGAATTACAAGCGATATAACAAGGGCACTTTCTACTTGTTCCTGGCTTGGTAATGGCGCGTGCCATGTGGTTGCGAGTTCATACTTGCGGGTGTTAAATCTTCTTCTTGATATTTCTCAGAGAAGCACTACTGCAAGTAAGGTTACTGCAACTGTGCTGTCTATTCTGTTTGAGGTAACTTCCAAGCACTTGGATAGAGAAATATCAAAAGAACTCGGAATAATGCATGACCCTACCTTAATCGAGTTACGAGAGCAAGCAACTGTATCATACTTCAGTTGCCTCTCCGATGAAAGGTGCGATTTCACCAACGAGGAGGTTCTGTTGCGCAGTTTCGGTCTAACAAATACAAACCTGGCTGAGATGCCACAAGTAGAGATTCATCCAACTCAGCTTCAAGAGAGGATTCTCTCTTGTGTAACCGAATCATACATACGAGGTCAGGGTTGCAACAATGAAACAGTTGCTAAGAATGGTGAACCGTTTCAGACCTGGTGATGAGAAAGGTGTATTTTACAAATGGGCTATAAATTGTCTACAGTTTATTCTGATGGACCGACTGTATGCTGAAGAAAACCCTAAATGTGTTTATTATATGTTGAAGATCATCTTCTCATGGAGCTTACAGTTCAAAGATCCCTTTGTGGCTGATAGTTTGGTTTTTCCCTTTTGGGACAGATTGGTACAATTGAACAATACAGTCTTGCGGTCAAAAACCAAGGAGATCATTATTTGTTGCATGTCCACATGCATGAAACACTTTGTGAAATTACTTAACAGCTCTATTTCGTCTGGAGCCAGTGCAGATGTGAATTTGGGAATGGCGATTGAAGCCATCAATTTGTTTGTGAAGTTGGTTAAGGGATATGGCGACCCCTCTCAACCGGTTAACATGAGAAAAGCTGCCTCTGAGGCTATAATAGCATCATCCTTGCTTGAAGAGGCCACTTTAGGGAATGGAAATAAATCTGAAAATAGATGTGTGGTCAAGTTGGTCCTTGATTTATGGTTTGTTTCTATCCAACTGTTGGAGGATGAAGAGGTAAGTCTTAGACTGAGGCTTGCAAAATATGTACAGAAAATTATAGCTGGAAGATTGAATAATGATGATTCGGATGATTCAATGCCTACACAAGTGGATAAGGTGATTGAGCTAAGCTTTGAATTTCTTTCCTCTGAATTTGGGAATTGGTTGGAGTACCTAAATTGCTTGGCTCAAAGGGTTTTAGATACCTCGATTTATGCAAACTCCAGGGGCGATTTGGTCAGACAGATTTTTGATAAGGAAATTGACAACCACCACGAGGAAAGGCTGTTGATCTGTCAGATTTGTTGTGCCAATTTGGAGAAGCTTGTAGTGTCCTATAATTTAAAAGAAATTCAATTGTTTGCTGAAAATTGGAGAAGGCAATTTTTGCAGAATCTGATGTTATTTGTCAGTGGTTATGCTGATTCAGGGAGGAATATTGATTGGATTGGGGGTATAGGGAACCATAAGGATGTTTTTATAGCAGTTTATGCATATTTACTGGGAATTTATGCACTTTCTCCCAAAGATCTAACAGGGCAATTAAATTGTATCAACAAAATTTATCCGTCTGAATCGTCAGAGTTGAGCATTATTGGGCCGTTTCTTGGCAACCCTTTGATATATAACCTATATTCTCTGGTTGTACGGGACCAGCAAGAGAGCTCTTTTTTGGATGGATTTGATCCTTATTTTCTTCTCAGATGACTTCTCTTCTGAGTTTTGATGGCATTTTGGTGTTCAAAAAAATTTTTTTTTTAAATTCTTTTAGTATGAAAAGATACCAGAAATGTTGGTGTCTTCTGTAACAAATTTTGAATTTACTAATTCTATTTTCATGAACAATTGTTCGTGAAGAACATACATATTGGCAAGTAATTTATTCCTGATTGGATCTGATTGGCAAGTAATTGTTTTTCAATCTTTATGACATGCTATTTTACACAATATAGGCCCTACGTACTATGCAAAAGCAAAATGTGCCGAAGAAAATTCAGTCATATTTTATTGTGTTAGTGCGATTGACACCCTGTAATAAGAAGCAAAAAGAAAGAAATGACAAGAATAATATAGCGTCCTAACGTAACTCTACTATCAATTTTATAGCAGATGCTTTTAGACACGGGCAACATACCCAGTACTTGCACTAACCAAGCGAGTTTCCTGTTGCTTCTAAGAGCTTAATAGTGACTCATGAACAAGTTAAAAAAAAAAAAAAAAAAAAAAAAAAAAAAAACAAATCTATAACATAAATGTTAAGGCTCGTAAAGTTACAGAGATTTTTATAGCGCTAGTAAAATAAGCATCCCTCAATTCAAAGCAATCGTTAATGCATTATTCCATAAAGGAAAAGAATTGCTAACATTTTGCAAAGTTTACACTTTTGTGATTTGCTTAAGACTGCATTAGATAACTTCAGCTGCTCTCTGTTTAATCTTTTGACCTCTTTCTTTTGGTTTGTTGTTTATCCTTTATCTTTTGTTCTTTTAAAATTGCAATTCGTCACAAGCAAAGCATATCTTGACAAAGTTCAATGCACCTTTACAAAAGTTGAAGGACGCGGACAATAAGCTTGAGATTGATTGCTATATGCAACAACAATGGTACACGCGGTCTTGTAATATTTATGATAAATAATGACGTTATGAACCTCTGGTGTAGTAGTGATGACTGTAACACGTTTTTTTGAGGTTCTCTCTTTATTCTGTGCTTCCTTTTTGATTGATATCTCGTGGATTACACAGTTAATTAGGTGTCTGATACTCTGATTGCTCAATTGAGTACAATACATGGTAATTGAATGCTAATTTGCCATGATAGTTCCTAACAACACCCGAACTTCCAAGAAGCAATAAAGTCACATTGTGAAGTATGCATGTGATTCAGTCAAATTGCGCTCTAAATGGCTCAAACTACTTGGAGAATCCCATTTAATTTATCTTTTTCTGGGAAGAGTGGAACTTTCAGCCAAACTAACTAGATGATGATATTACCACACCGGTACATATCAATTTTCACAAAATAACTACGAAAAAAAAAAAAAAGAAACATCATACCTACCCTTAAACCACGCTCCTCATAACACTTCCTTTTAAACAAAAATAAAATAACAGTTCCTTTTGTCCCAAGCTCAGCCTTCCCCACAAGCCATTGAGAGGCTGAGTAGTGCGGAGGTGACCCAGCTAAAGTGTATTACAATCATCAGCAGTTTTGCAAGTTCACCCTTGTAAAAAAAAATTTACTAATAATGAACAGAAGCCTCAAACAGCAAACATGCAAAACATAGAAGTTCACTTCACTTGTTACATTATACTGCAACACAAATTCTCGATGAAAGAAGAAGAAACCTAAAGACAAGTCTTGGGGTTCAGATTTGAAGTGTAAAACATGATATGCACATTAAAAATCCTCATTAAAGTTTCATAAAATCCGAACAGTTTTTTCCTATGAGAGATTCTTATCAGAATTCTCCTCTCCTTGCGCTCAAAATTTCCTGAGAAATTAAATTCTACCAAGCCTATATATAGGGTATAATGGAAATTATAAAACTAGAACCCAGTTACCCATTTGCAATTCATTGGCCATAGAGCTCTGTGCCCATAGAAGGCAAACAATATTTAATACCCAGAAAGAATAATTAATGCAATAAAGAAAAAAAAAAAAGACATGAATTGATTGCGTGTACATACCTTTGTAGTTTTCCAGATGATTTGTCACCAGCGTATTCCTAGTTCACCAGCATATTCCTAATTGATATGGAACTATGCAATTAACTGCTGCTTTTCTTTCAACTCTTGTCAGGAGCTATGCTTCAATTTTCTTATGCGTAGAAATTTCTTCAAGCATTAACTATGGAAATAGCATTAGAAGGAATATGTTAGTTGCAAATTTTCAAAGCAATGACTTTCACTTTTACTCAATGTTTTAAAACCGGACCGGACCGGCCTGTTCAACTGGTTTAACTGCGAATCGGACTCTGATCCGGTCCATTTGGCTTAAAAAACCACCGGTTTTCTCACCGGTTCAAAACTAATGGACCGGTTAAATCGTTGAACCGATTGACCAACCGGTTCGATTGCTGGTCCGGTTTAAGAAACATTGCTTTTACTTGGGTGTCAGTTCAATTAATTTTATAGTTTACCTGATTTTTTGCTGTTAGCATTGTATTTACCTAATTTTTTTTTTGGTGTATGATCATGGACTTCAGTCTTCTGTTGAATTTATTTTCATGAAGGAAAACCATATAGGACAACAAATAATTGACCAATATCTACTATAAAAACTTAATTTTTAACAATGTGCATGAATACCCGAATAACGCAAGAAATAAAATTTTGACGGCTATTTTCCATGATGACAACATTGGTACATTTTTCATGTTCAAAGTTTTGTCGGACAAAAACTAAAAAATATTCGTTAGAACCCATCTCATTGTAACCCAAATTGCAAACATAGAAGTATAGAACTAGCGTAGGTTCGTTTATTATAGAAATCAGACAATCTCATTGTAACCCAAATTGCACCGCGGAACAAAACAACTGTCTCGATTGCACTTTCCAAGTTTATCAACCCATCTAAATTGACACCAATAATAAAGCATTAATCCATGTTCAAATTTTCCTAACTTTTTTTGAAATCAAGCAGGAGTTAGCCCGCCACTTTCTATTACCAGAAAGTAAAAGTCATGTTACACTAAATTAAAAATTAAAAACAGCCCAAGCTGAAGCACTAGATACCTATTTGGTTCCAGTGAACCTAGATCAGCTATCACCCTTATTTCCTGATTCCCAAAGCAAAAACAAGCAATGTAAAATATAATTCATACAAAGCAAAGTCACGACCCAGTAAAAAAAGGAGAAATGTGTCAAGCAGCTGAAGCTCCATCTCTTGTAACTGCCCCTTCTATTTGCAGAGCCAGTGATGACATCTCTGGGATCAACTCTAACACTTCTCCCTTCATCTCAGCATGCCACAAATCTGACCAGTAATGCAATAAATTTTTTATTAACAAAGCATAAGATCTATCAGTATGAGGTGAACTGCCTCTAAAGCAAACATCATTTCTATTTAGCCATATAATCCAAAGAATAGCACTAAGACATATTTTGAAACTATCTCTAATTCTGTTATCTATAGTGTGTATAACTCCTAATAGTTCCTCTAAATCTCTAGGTCTTCTAATTTGGAATTGGTTCAGAAACCAATCCCATAGATTTCTATGTTGAGTGCATCTAAAGAAGAGATGATCTACGGATTCATTCGTCCCACAGTACACACAAAATTTTCCTAACTTGGATTTGCAGTTTAGTTGGGTTCTAATATAACACGCGCTCCTCAAAGCATTAGAACCCAAAATTTTCCTAACAGAAAATTAGAAACATATTTACATTTTTTAAGGAAAAAAAAAAAAAAAACAGCATTCAAATTGTATAACAAAACTGACAGTGAAGATAATAAGTTGTTTCTTTAGATCATTTCTGTTCTTATTATTTATTTAAATAATTATATTAACACGTGTGTCAGACGGTGTAGTATGGACGAGAAGCTATAGCGGTTTGCAAACCCAGTTATTTACTCCGGAATATTTTCTCGAAAGTCTAGCTTCAAATGATCGTTCTAAATCTTTCAATTTGTTCTTTCACTTGGTTTGGTCTTTGCTAATACAATTAATAGCCTTTTGGTACTAGTCAGAAATCCTTTTTTTTTTTTTGTTAAATTACTCAAGGGCGAATTGAAGAAGTCTTTTTGTGTAGCGAGGCAAAACATTTTGTAAGTTGTATTTATAAATACTTATTATTTGAAAAAAAAAAATTTACCCTTGAAATAATAACTCCAAATAGGAAGACGAGACCTGGCATTTGAAAATACCATGTCTAGTTTTAACAATAAACTCGAATAATCTATATGGATTTTTCTATTTCCATAGTAAAAATATATATCCCGAAACTCTTACCAGGTCATGTATTTCTCAATATCCTATGGAATTTGGACTACTCCTTATGAGAGAACAGGTAATTAAGTTCGGGTATATATGGATTTTCCTATTTGTATATGTCGGATATCTTACTCTTATAGTTGATTCTTTTAATGAAGATATGCATATAACTTTGATAAGGTGGGGCATTATTGTGAAAAAATAAAAAAAAATACATTTGAGTTCCAAAGTAAAATGTATTATATTTTGTGCATAAGAATAAAAAAAAAAATCAACATAGAAGACACTATGCCTCAATTTTTTTTAAGAATTTTTTTCATTATTTTTATCTATATGTTCATTAAGTAGTAAGTATGGATCTAAATAATGCTTTCGGTTATTAGCACTTATTCACTTTTTTCCTCAATCTGACAGGTATCAATATGGGGCACGGGTCCGATTCAGGTGTCCACAAATGTAACTAATCCTGCCAATTATCATATTTTACTCTCCTGATGCATGCGTCAATCGTGCTAATCACGTTGGGTTCGAACTATGTCGATGGAAAATATGGAATAGAATCAATATGAATTCGAAAAATTATTAGATCGCAACTAATATATCGAGTTGGATAATATATTTTTTTAGATCATGCTCAGATTTAGGGTTCAGTTGAATAATCTTATCAAAAAAAAAAAAAAATGCTTCAAAGTCCTAAGTAAAATAGCATCAGATCGGATCGGATCAATCTTTTATAATCTGTGGCTTCAAAGTCCGAAGTCCAAGGTCAATTTAATCTTTATTAACTTTCAATGATCAGTTTAACATTTAGAGGCAGATCGGATCATATGACAGAAATTTTATTTATTTATTTATTTGGGGAAAGCTTAGATCTAATTTTCTTTATTATTTTTTCAACTTCTGAGGTCCTGACTATTTGAAAACAAAGAATTGTGTTGACAACAACACGGACGACTCTTGATGATTGCAATAAAAGTTTTTTGTATTAGACTCGTTTAAAAAAAACAGAAAATAATAAAACTAAAATTCAATATTATAGATCAACATTAATTTTTTTTTTCAATAGAACTTCTACATTATATTGTTGTAGGTTAGGTCGACACTACTCAATGCAAGACAAATCCTTTTATCTCTATTTACTGGAATGAAGAAATTTAAATCTAGTAATAGATGACCCCCCTTCACTTTTTTAATCTACAGTGCCATTTTTCATTTTCAGAATTAATTTGGAACGTTGATTTCAGATGGATGGATGGATTCACATCCAGGGAGTGTTGAAGTGGATATATGTGTTGCGAGTCTTGCGACCCGTGTGAAGCGTCATAGTAGGAAGATCATGTGTCTTGCACGTTGAGGGTTCCACGGCGTAGGGCGTAGAAATGATAAGGTTTTGTTGATGGGCCCCATTGTAGGCGACTTAGTGGAAATAAAATTTTAATGTAAGCTTAGATGGACAAGGTGTACTGTATTTATTGATAGTAGATGTTGTTCTAAAATTGAGATATCTTCCGTCTCTTTTTGGTTCACGATTTTGAATGTGCACCAGTAGTACATACAAGTTGATTTGCCTCCTCTCAATAGCGGTGAAGACTTTTACTTTTCCAAAAAGCACTGACACTTATTCTTTGTTTTTTGGTTTCCCAACCATCTAGAAAGTGACAGAGCAAGGAAATAACCACTGATATAATTTATCATTGATTCTTCCACTTTGAGATACCGATCGCAAAAATTAATCGAAGATATGTGTCCTCCTCGTCGTGAGTAGGCTATAGAGATCTTATTGTACTATATTCGGTCGACATTGCTGTACTCGTCGTAGTAGTGGCGCGTCCATCTCCTCCGCCGATGTCGTTTGGTTGAGGTATGTACTGCTAACTTTATTTTGTGTTGAAATATTGGGGTTTGTATTTTCTATTCATTATTGACACTATATTCTCTTATAAATTAGTGCAAGCAAGTTAATTTTAATTATTATTTATAATTTTCTTTCTAATTTCACGATGAAGAAATTCATTATTGGCCCATTCTTCAACGATTACTTCCTTTGGTACACAATTATTCTCCGAGAAAGAAATTCCTCCTTTTTGCTATTCCCAACAGCTTGGATTTGCTCTCTGGTAATTTTCAATTCACTTCTTTTTTCTTCTAGGTTTCCTTTGATTATTGCTTTCTTTTGTCTTGTCTACAAATCAATTGAGTGAAGGTACCAATTGTAAGTTTATTCATCAGAAAGAATAATATATGGAGAAGACACATCAATCATTTTCGTTTCTTTCTTTTGATTTTGGCATACTTAATTACTTTCATCTTCCAGTATCTTATTCTTTATTCTTTCACTTTTTCTTACTTATTTCTTCTTACTAAATTAAAAAATTCACAAACTTTTTATGCACCCACATCTCTTTATTTGAAAAAAAAATTAACTAACTATTTGCAAAGAGTGTTCATCAGTCTTACTATCAATCATATATGCATGCTGATTTCCATTTCTTGCTTTTTGCCCCATTATCTCTTTTAATTTTGCAATATGTTAATTTTGGATAAAAGATTAGTGAATATGAACTTGCTAACTTACTGCATGTTTATTTATTATTAGGTCCTGAAGAGGTTTGGCAACTACAAAGCATGGGAGGCTGCAAATATTTTTTTTTACTCAAAAGGTGTTGTTCTTGAGAGCAGGGAGTCTGATACAATTAATCTGGTATATATATATATATATATGTTGCGTGGCTGCCCTCTGCTAGTACAACTCGAATGAATGCCCCTGACAGATTGCTCTATTGAATTTGATTTACTTGACAAGCCTAATATTAGTTAATTCAAGCGATAATTATTTTTTCTATAATTGTAACAATAGTGATGTTAATGATTGTGCTGCAGAGGCCTCCACCGGTTTGTTTGCGTTTGTGTTTTTTTTTTTCATGATTTGATATATATAGAGCTGTCAAACGTTCGAAACGGCATGGAAATGAGGCCTTACGTTTATGTTCCGTGCATAAACACGGTAGAACTATAATTTTCGTTTAACGTTCCGTAATTAAAACGTAAATAAAAAAGTTTTCGTTTAACGTTTCGTCTTAATTAACGGAAATAACGGAAGTAACGTTAAACTCATTGTACAACAGAAATTGAACTTCAACAAAACGAATTTCTATTGCGTTATATTTACCAGTAAAATCAGAAATGAATTTCTGTTTGCACATTCTTCCCCTATTTACCAGTAAAATCAGAAATATTTTTTTTAAAGAACTTAACAGCGAAAAAAGCAAAACAAAAAAAAAGAAATAAAAAAGCTGAGCAAAAAAACCAGAAAAAGCAGTCTCAGGCATCAAATTACTTAAACATGCATAAAAACCAGAAAAAAGCAAATAACCAACAACACTGATAAAACCCAAAAAAAGCTAATTACAAACCAGAATTAAGGAGTCTCTTTCTATTTCTAGCTGCCTCAGATCTTGATCCATCTCTATCTTAAGCTTTTGCTTTTTTTTTTTAGGTTGCTTACAGTACTAAATCAACCTTTTTACTATGTCAATAGTAAAAAGGTTTGAGCTGCTGCTACTGCTGTAGGAGGGAAAAAAGTGCCACAAGCCACAACTACTGCATATCCATCAGCAATTGCAGCTATAACAGCTGCTTGGTTGCTCCTACTACTGCGTACCTTTTCTCTCGTCTTGCATGCTTCCTCTGCAATATAAAAAAAAACCAAATAGAAAATAAATAAGTTTGTACTAGTTTATGATAACTTTTCCAAGCTTGTTATTTGTTAAATTAGCCACTACAAAGAAAATACAAACTTTTGTAATAAAAACTAAAATAGATAGACACGGGAATAAAAAGGCGCATAAATTCCATGCATTTTCTAGCCAGATAATTCAAAATCTAGACGAATTTAAGAAAGGAATTAATCGCATGCAAGATCCACTAGTGAAAACTTGAAAATTTGAGAAATTTCTTCTGTTCTAAAAAAAACCAAAATAAAAGATGAATTAATTAAAAACCTGGTTCAGTCTCTTTGGGTTGTTCTTCAACTACCAATCTCTTAAAATTGGGTTTCACTTCGGTATCATCTTCAATTGCTTTCTCTGTTTTCCCTGCATGAATTTGCAACAAATCTTCAGATACAAAGCTGAGATGGGGAAAGAGGAAGTGAAAAGTGAGACAAAGAAGGAGACCCACCATTGTTATAAGGTGTAAACCTTGCTCTGATGAGAGAAAGAATGCATAGAGAAAAAAGAGGAGGCGAGGTTGAGTGGAGAGGAGGGGAAGGGGCTGTAGTTTTCGGTTGAGAGAGAAAGAGAGAAAAGAGAGAGCGGCTAGGTTATCTCAGATCGCACCCCCTCTGTAAATTCAATGGCTCAATAGTTAATGGGCCGACGGAAAAACGAAAAAAACGGAACGGAACGAGACAGTTTCGTTTACATACCGTTCTTACCGACGAAACTGAAATCAGTTTCGTTTCTGTTCCACTGAGCAAAACTTAACTGAAAATCGTTTCGTTTCCGTTTCATTCCGGCGAAGCTGCGATGACAAAGTCACTAGTTTTTAATGGAAACTTTAAAGTAGCAATATGCCTAAAATGTCACATCATTGTAAAAGTATATTTTAGTTGACAATTGTTAGAATAAAGAAATGAAAATCACATAAACGTCACAAATGTCTTTTATAATTAGAATTAAGAGTAGGATTCCCGTGTCACATTTTTTTTTTTTTTTTTTTTTGTCATCAATCTCACAACTTTATAAATTTTTTTATTAACGTTTCAAAATATAAAAGAAAAATCAAGTCCAAATTGTTCATGTTGTTTAATTTCACGAATGCTGTACTGAATGCTCCAACGTTTTCGACTTTGGGGCCTGCATCGAATGCTGCACAGAACTTAAAGGCCAGATCACCGATGAGCAGCTCACAGATTGCTTCTGCGGCGGCGGTGCTGTCTCCATGTGCACAAGCAGTACATATAACAATTTCGAATCATCAAATGACAACCATTCAATATGCTTTTATCAATAATCAATAATAATAATAAGAAATAAATATCCAAATATGACAGATGATAATTCAACAATTTGAAATATGCAAATGCAACCAATTCAGTTCTGCAAATGCAATCAAAATTCGTGTAAAATCCGCACATGAAAGTAAACACCAATAGTAGCAAGTAAGACAAGTAAATCCTAATAACCCTGTGCCATACTGGTCGTCTCCGATCCCGACAACTGACCACACAAATCTAAATAGTATACAAAAGAAAATACTAAACTAAGATCTGTTTCTAATTGGCAAATCAAAGTGCTTATTTAAAATAGTATTCAACTTAATACACATAGTGTGGTCGGTACATGTATACTGGTATAATTTGGTCCCAACTGAGACTGGGCTTATTTGATTCAAGACTGATCCTAAATGTACTTATGTTTCTATATAATTAATTATGTACAAAAGTATATAACTAATGGTCAAATTAACTTGAGCCTAGTTAGAGAAAAATTAATTAGACCTTCTCATTTTGCAAAACCGAGCATATTCTCTGTTTAAGAGATTATAAACCCACTTTGGTATAACATAAATTAGACCCTTGCACTTCTATGTAACTTGTAAAATATAGATAAGCACCCAGCATATGAAGACACGCGTCAACACTCTAGAGTTCACAATCGATGTAGGACTCAATTTTAGACAGAAAATTCCAGCAAAGAAATTTTGATTTGTTTAAACTTCAAAGAAATTAACAAGGAATTCCAAGGAAATAAAAAGGACAAATATTCAAATAACTTATGTAAATACCTTCTATGTCCAATAAATATGAGTTTTCACTTGTGATGACACCTTGGTACGAGACCTGCTACACTTGCGTTTCTTTATTTTGAGACCAATTTGCAAGAGATTTTGTGGAAAATAAAATGGAAGAAAGTGGTATAATGTTGTGCCAAAGGTAAACCAGTCAAAAAAAGAGGTACAAGGGCGGTACCGACCAGATTGGGTGAGTGGATTTTGATATTCCTTTTTCAATTAATAGTGTACCATTAAATATTTTAACTTTAGACACAAATGACACCTGGGTCCCATCTGTTATTATCACAATTAGTAATATACTAAGTTTTTGCGAATCATGTGATTTGCACATGATAAATAATTTAATATAAAAAAATCATGGACTATATATATATAATTTTTCATTCATTTGTTTAAAGTATATCTATACAAATTAAGCCCATATACTGAAGCTTATAGCAACAATTAAAATCAAATATAAAACCTGCCTTAACCTAAATGAGTTTTCATTTGTTTTATGAAGAAAAACAGTTTTCTTCTGAAACATTCAAATTAAAATGAATTTATATAAAAATATGAAAATAAATTTAAAAACTTTTGGAGTATAAGGAACCGTATCTTATTTTATATCTATGTTTAAACTAGAAAGCACGCGAACAGAAAATTGAAACACTCAAAACAGAAAATAAGCAAATCACTAATTATTAATCAGAAAAAATTTTAGGGACTCAAAAGATAAAAAATGCTAGGCGTAACACCTAGAGCGTTCTGTTTTGACAGCCGCTGTCAAACTTTCGGAAATAAACACCTAGAGCGTTGCCAACCAAGCATTTCGGAGCGTTGGTATTCGGTATTCCAATGTACTATTTTTTGACTTTGGATCCATATCAATGGGAAGCAACAATTTGATATTACTAATGCTATCCATGTGACTCTGTATTAATTAAACCGAACAATAAAATATATATAGATATAGATAAGTCAGATCGAATCATTTTTCATCTGTATCGTTGGCAGCTAACCATTTTATATTCAATAACGATACCTGCAATAAAATATATATAGGTAAGTCAGATCGAATAATTTTTCACTTGGATATATATATATATATATATATATATATATATATATATATATATATATATATATATATATATATATATATATATATATATATATATATATATATATATATATATATATATATATCGTTGGCACTAACCATTTTATATTCAGTCTGATACGTACGCCTCGTATATGTGATTATAAATACCCCATGTAGCCACCTTACAGAAGCACAAAGCAAAATCGCAACATACAAATCAATAGATAAGCTTGTTATTTGAGTTGACACAATAATGGCAACTAAATCCGCTGCCTCACTCGCCCTATTCCTGGCCTTTTATTTCATGTTCTCCAACTTTGCGAACGCCACCTGCCCCTTCTCTAATTCAGAGTGCACTACTGAATGCTCCAACATTTTCGGCGATCAGCTGCCCTGCATTGAATGCTGCACAAAACTTAAAGGCCAGATCACCGGTGAGCAGCTCACAGATTGCTTCTGCGGCGGTGGTCCTGTCGAATGGTGCGATCCGTTTGTTGATGTCACATGTTAATGTGGTGATATGTATCACATCTCTGAGTTTGGTTTTGGTTTGCTTGTTTTGCACTGTGCTTAGATTTATTGTTGTTTGCTTGAGCGCGTTGCTTGTTTTGAGCATGTTGTGTGCTGTCTTTACATTTATGTTTCGTTCATGTGTTTCAATGTCTGCTTCATGATGAATAAAATAAGTGCGTGCGCCGGTCATTGTGTTTCATTATCGCTTTGTGTTATTTTATCATGCATGTTTGCTCATGACGTATAATTAACGTGGTGCATTTGATAATTAATTAAGTACCGTACTTGTCATTCCATACATCTCATTATATGTTTGTACCTATATATATACCCGGTTCCACTAGACGAGTGCTTAATTGATGTTTGCGAGGTTCAACAGATTAAGTTCAAGATAATGTAGTTTCTGTGTACAGTTCATATAATTAATTAATACTCTGTGATACTTGGTAAAATTTCAAGAAAACAAATAAATTTAAATGATGAAAAACCAAAATATAATCATGAATTCCATTTAATTAAAATAGAAACAACTTTATTTCGAATCTGATACGATTAGATTGTACTATAAAAATTTCAAATGTCTATTTTATAAAATTATTATGAGTTAAATTTGTATCAAAACCTAAACTTTACTGCTTGTTTAAAACAATTTCCTAAAATATCTGGATCTGAACCGTTGGATTGAGTTTTAAACTCCTGATTTTTCTGAGCCGTCTGATCATCTCTGGATCTCTCTCTTTTATTCCTCTCTCCCCCGATTTTCTTCCGAACCGGGTCATCCCTCTACCCGTTCCCCCTTCAAGATCCGTGTTTTAGCATCGAGGGCTTTAACTGGATTAGTATCAAATGAAAAGCTCCATGAAGTTACTACCAATGTTTCAGCTTATTTGGCAGAAAATCAGATGGTGCTTCCGTTCAATACAATTCATGGCCTCTTGTTGCAACTCTGCTCACTAGTTGATAGCAATTGCTGCAGTCTAACTGACTTGTCAGAAAAGGATCGAATTACAAGCGATATAACAAGGGCACTTTCTACTTGTTCCTGGCTTGGTAATGGCGCGTGCCATGTGGTTGCGAGTTCATACTTGCGGGTGTTAAATCTTCTTCTTGATATTTCTCAGAGAAGCACTACTGCAAGTAAGGTTACTGCAACTGTGCTGTCTATTCTGTTTGAGGTAACTTCCAAGCACTTGGATAGAGAAATATCAAAAGAACTCGGAATAATGCATGACCCTACCTTAATCGAGTTACGAGAGCAAGCAACTGTATCATACTTCAGTTGCCTCTCCGATGAAAGGTGCGATTTCACCAACGAGGAGGTTCTGTTGCGCAGTTTCGGTCTAACAAATACAAACCTGGCTGAGATGCCACAAGTAGAGATTCATCCAACTCAGCTTCAAGAGAGGATTCTCTCTTGTGTAACCGAATCATACATACGAGGTCAGGGTTGCAACAATGAAACAGTTGCTAAGAATGGTGAACCGTTTCAGACCTGGTGATGAGAAAGGTGTATTTTACAAATGGGCTATAAATTGTCTACAGTTTATTCTGATGGACCGACTGTATGCTGAAGAAAACCCTAAATGTGTTTATTATATGTTGAAGATCATCTTCTCATGGAGCTTACAGTTCAAAGATCCCTTTGTGGCTGATAGTTTGGTTTTTCCCTTTTGGGACAGATTGGTACAATTGAACAATACAGTCTTGCGGTCAAAAACCAAGGAGATCATTATTTGTTGCATGTCCACATGCATGAAACACTTTGTGAAATTACTTAACAGCTCTATTTCGTCTGGAGCCAGTGCAGATGTGAATTTGGGAATGGCGATTGAAGCCATCAATTTGTTTGTGAAGTTGGTTAAGGGATATGGCGACCCCTCTCAACCGGTTAACATGAGAAAAGCTGCCTCTGAGGCTATAATAGCATCATCCTTGCTTGAAGAGGCCACTTTAGGGAATGGAAATAAATCTGAAAATAGATGTGTGGTCAAGTTGGTCCTTGATTTATGGTTTGTTTCTATCCAACTGTTGGAGGATGAAGAGGTAAGTCTTAGACTGAGGCTTGCAAAATATGTACAGAAAATTATAGCTGGAAGATTGAATAATGATGATTCGGATGATTCAATGCCTACACTGTTGGAGTTATGTCCTAGAAGCCAATCACTATGGCTACTTCTGTGGTTTATGTTATTGATGATATTTTATCATTTGTTCCTTGATTTATTTATTGATAGATCATTCAGGTTGAGGATCTGAATTGTAGATCTCTATAACTCATTTGTTCATAAATGACAATAATAAATCTAAAGATGTCCATAATCTTGATAATTAACAAGGAACATTAATTATCAAATAAGATTAGTATGCAAGTTAAGCGATGATTAAGTTCTACAAATCATAGGTAAGGAGTTACCAACTTAATTGCATATGTATATGTTGTAGAACATAGTACAGGACTTGACCCATTGAAATAAACATTTGGATTGTGTTAAGTGTCATTGTTTATTTCATATCAGTTTGATTCTAAGTTTGAGATGCTCACCTTTTCCACATGAGGATAGGTTCAATAAATATCGTCTAACGTTGATTCCTGATAAAGGCTGCTATAAGGACTTTATTTATGTTCTCTTGAATTATGCGGGGAAAAGTTGTTCATCAAGAAAACCGTATGTCCCTCATTAATATACTTGATGAGTGATGATATCTGTTTGGGCCCCTTGATGGAGTTGGATTGGTTGGCCAACATGTACAATCAACTCTAGATCAAGAAATGTATAATCTGCAAGAATGACACATTCCTATCTTGGATTATACAAAGATATCATGTGACATAAGAATCAGACAAGGAAATACTAATATTTCTTATGCAGGATTGAGATATTGTAACGGTACATTATTTATGCGAATTAGGAATCATAACGTGTTGCTAGATACCGCTTATGATTATTGGAAATAAATAGTGATTTATTCTCCATGGCCAACATAGCATAAATCCTCAAAGGGTCACACAAATAGAGCTTTAACCATATAGTGCATTATTTATTTATTCACAACAATGAGTATTGTGAAAATATGATAAGTTGATTAATTAATTGTGTACTGTTGTGAACTGTTATAATTAATTAAGTCAAAGAGATCATATAGAAATAAGTTAATGCATATGCTAATCCTTAAATAATTATCAAGATATTGATAATTAATTTTGTTCAACACGAATTGATTAGAGTAATTAATTTAAGCTAACGGACCTTTATTTAATTGGTAAATAAAAGGTCCAACTTGAGAGCAATTAATTGGGCCACTAATTAATTGAATTAGAGGAACAATTAAATAATTATAAAGCCCATCTAGGCCCATTTATGGCCAGCCATGTGGATGGCATGGTTGTAATTTGGTGCAACTTGTTGGGAGAGTGGTTGGTCTATAAAAGGGGACCATTTGGGGTGAGAAACCCTAGCCTCCACCTACCTCTTTCTCCCTCTTCCTATTTGGACGAAAATAGAAGAGAAAAATCTCAATTTTTCTCTCTTCTTCTTGCTCTCTCTTCCTCATTTATCAATAGGGTTCATGTGTTGAACATAGATCCAATAATTAAATAGTTAGTTAATTGGAGAAAAACAAGGATTAGCTTCTCTCTTCCTCTTGCTAGCACAAGGGTTGAAGAGATTGGTTAATCCTCTTGGTGGACTCGAGGTTGGAGCCGACTAAAGAGGAGAAACGAAGAAGGAGAGCACCCCACCGACTCCTACGCATTGGATCTAAACCTCCTTGATACGATTTAAGGAGAGGTAATGATTCAATCCTTTCTCATGACGTGTGAATGCCTTGCACTAGATCTTGTGATTTGCTTGTTCTTAATGGGATTAATTAGTTGTAATTAGTCTAAAATTAAAATATGAGCATTTCCTAACAGTGGTATCAGAGCCAGGTCGTGCTTAAGGTTTTTCACACTTAATTAATTGAGAAATTCGTAATTAATTAAGTTAATTAGTGATGTGCATGCTTGCTGGTCCTGGAAAGGTTGTTTTCTGTCTTGTTGCTTGTTTTTCGTGGTGTAAAGCTCTCTGAAATTTTTTCCATCTTATTGGAGGTTGTAGATCTTTGAGTTGTGGTTGTTTTCCCACTGGAATCATTGAAATTCGATGTAAAATGAATTTTTAGTGATTTAAACGGTAACGGTGCGCAGATCTGTCATTCTGCTGCACAGTTCTGTTGTTGTGGTTGGTAACAAATAAGTTTGTATACAAAGTACCTGTAACTTTTAGATAGGATTAATCTAAACTTGATGCTCTTTCTGGATATGTAAATTTTGTTGCATATTTCGGATCTTATGTGGGCGTTCAAGGATGAAAAGTGACGAAGTTGTCAGATCTGGTTTTTCGAACAAACCGATTGTTTTGAAAAACTGTACTTATTGAGAAACTTTTATGGAAAAGTGTTGACATGGAAATGTTCTCCTTTAAGTCTGGAATCTGTGAAAATTAATTTCATAGATTTTCATTGAGATTTGGTACCTCAACCGAGTGAAACCCTTTTGGTCGACGGTCTGTTCCAGAACAGGATACCTTGCTTAAATGCTTGTTATCTTGTTGGTCTTGAATATAACTTATGGATTTTCTTTTCATGGAATGATAGTCTATTGTATGTAGTATTTTTCTATGTAAATTGTTTGCTGGAAAAATATCAAGGGGATGATCATACAGACCAAAAGGTTGAGACCAATAACAGAATTTTCTCTAACGGTGCTTCGCGCACAATCTGAGGATTTGTCTTTTTTGGTTCTCCCTGATGGTAACTGATCTCTCCTTGAGATTTTTACAGGTAACCACAATATTTGTAAGGAGTTCTCTGGATTTATTTCGGATTTTTTGGAGACCGAATTATTTTGAATTTTTCGGGACCCGAATTTCGTATTTTAATTAGTTAAAATAGTTTCTAATTGATCATTTTATTGAAAGGTTAATTAGAAGACTCCTTAAATACCCTCCTTTCTGTTTTGATAATTGGATTTAATTTAAAAGGGCTTAAACAATTAGTTGTTAAGGTTAAGCCTTCTTTGCATTCGAAAAACTTGAGCAACACGTATGCACAAAGATTCTAATTAATGAAATTAATTAAGGAACAAGTGAATCATGTATATTGTATATGTGCTAACTTTGTTTTGTAGGAGGATGTGGGTTTGATATGGCTCAAGATGTCAATGCCTTGTGTGTTGTAATATATTGTGAATGCATGTGATTGCTTGTAAAGTGGCCTAAGGTGCCTTGATCATTAATTGGTTAATTTTGATGTAACTTGTGAGGCTTGCATGCCCCTAAGGCCTAGGCGGGGTTTTAGGAATTTTATCACATGTATTTATTTCCCTTAAATATTAGATAGGATCTTAGTATTTAGTGGGAGGGCTTGATTAGATTAGTCTCGTTACATGGAGATGCGACGAAGATTAATGCAAGCGGGAGCCATACAAACCCACGACAATGTTTGAGATGCTTATGTTATGTGATTGTTTGTGAATACCTTGAATTGTCATAGGTAGGTATGGGTGTATGCTTACATGACCACCAAACAAGAGTCACATAAATTGTTTTGTCCCAATTACGATTAAGTTAACTCGTCCTCCTTCTCTCTATCCCCTTCAAGACAATTGATTGTTTATTGATGCATTCCGCCGACGCGGACATCGTACTCCATCATTGTAGTCGGGGTGTAAATCGGATTTGCAAGGAGCAAATAGAGAGAAGTTACTTTTCAATGGACCCTAATCAGATTGGACATTGGGACGAAGTTCGCGATGCGAACCAAGGATCATAAAGTTGTATGATCGGTTAAAGAGAACCTACCCTATATTAGTTGGCTTGATGTTGTGCCGACGCCGTCATCATTTCAACGAAAGTAGGGGACTTGGAAATCCATTACATTTAGGGACATTAATTTAATGTAGTGGAAGTTTTACTTTATGGAAGTTAAAACAAAAGCATAAACTAAATGACCTTAAATTTTGATATTGTTGTAGATGTCTTCCTCGTCTTTTACGCTACGTTCTCTTCTAGAAAAAGAGAAACTTGCCTTCAATGGTGCCAATTTTTTGGATTGGCACCGCAACCTTAGGCTTGCCCTTAGGTTTGAAAAGAAGGAGTATCTCTTGACCACTCCCTTACCTCCTCTTCCTGAAGAGAAGGCTCCTAAAGAGGACCATGATAACTATGAAAAGCATCATGGAGACGACATAGAGATGTCGGTCTTGATTGTTGCAGTCATGGACAATGAGCTCCAAAAGGAGTACATTGATAGTGGTCTTGAAGTGTTTGAAATCATCTCTCGTCTCTCAAGGACATTTAAGACCAAAGCTCGTACCGAAAGGGGCAAACTCATCAAGGCCGTCGCCAACACTCGTTTGGCGGAAGGTCATGAAGTTGGCCCACACGTCATGAGGATGGCGGGGTTGTTTCGGCAGCTTGAAAGCCTTGACACGCCCTTCCCACCGGAGGCTGTCCAAGACTTTATTCTCAACTCTCTTCCTCAGAGTTACTCGGGGTTCGTTGTGAACTACCGTATGAATGGCATGGATAAAAGTTTGGAGGATCTCCAAAACATGCTCATGGAAACCGAGGAGAGTCTCAAGAAAGAGAAAGGGTCTAAGGATGTTCTTGCTGTGAATGACAAGGGAAGGAAGATCAAGAAGAAAGCCCGAAGAAACAAGAGAGGCAAAGGCCCGGTGACGCCCCAAGGCTCGTCCAAGGGTGCTCCCGTGGGTTCAAGGAAGAAGAAGAACCCGGCCACTTCCGATACCGTGTGCTACTATTGTAGTGACAAGGGCCATTGGAAGAGGAACTGCCCCAAGTACCTTGCTGATAAGAAGGCTGGAACCGTCCGTCCTTCTACTTCAGGTATATTTGTCATTGAAACCCTTCTCGCTACCTCAAGCAATGACTGGATATTTGATACTGGTTCATGCGCTCACATTTGTCGAAATGTGCAGGCACTAAAGAGTAGGAGGCGGCTCGAGAGAGGCGAAGTTCAACTCCGCGTCGGTAACGGCACGTGCATCTCCGCTATGGCCGTTGGGAACGTGGAATTATCTTTGCCTTCTGGTTTTGTGTTGGAACTCAAGGATGTTTATGTAGTTCCATGTATCACTCGAAACATTATCTCTATCTCATGTTTGGACTTGGATGGTTTTGATGTTGTAATAAAGAACAAGTGTTTGACTTTGTTTCGTGATGAAGTTCGTTATTGTGTTGCGCATTTATCGAATGGTCTTTATATGCTTGATTGTAATGAACTTGTTTTGAGTGTTGAGAATGACAATAGGAAACGTAAGATTTCTCAAGAGAATGCTACTTTGATGTGGCATTGCCGCTTAGGTCACATCAATGAGAAGTGCATCAAGAGATTGCAAACCGTTGGTCTCTTGAATCAATTCGCTTTCGAGCCAATTGACACATGCGAGTCTTGTTTGATGGGAAAGATGACCAAAGCGCCTTTTCCCAATAAAGGGACGAGGGCAAGTGGCTTATTGGACCTTGTACATACCGATGTATGTGGACCTATGAGCATTTGCGCACGTGGTGGTTATTCATACTTCATCACTTTCACCGATGATCATAGTAGATACGGGTATATCTACTTGATGCGGCACAAGTCCGAATCCTTTGACAAGTTCAAAGAGTTCAAGAATGAAGTTGAAAACCAACTTGGTCGAAAGATTAAAGTCTTACGTTCCGATCGTGGAGGAGAGTACTTGAGTCATGAGTTTGGTGATTATCTAAAGGAGTGTGGAATAGTTCCACAACTCACTCCGCCGGGAACACCACAATGGAATGGTGTATCCGAAAGGAGGAATCGAACTTTGCTAGACATGGTTCGATCGATGATGAGCCAAACCGATTTGCCTAAATCGTTTTGGGGCTATGCATTAGAGACCGCAGCTTTTACACTAAACCGTGTTCCGTCTAAGTCCGTTGAGAAGACACCTTATGAGATTTGGTTTGGTAAGAAACCAAACATGATGTTTCTCAAGATTTGGGGTTGTGAAGCTTATGTGAGAAAGCTAGTGAGCGATAAGCTTGGACCCAAATCGGACAAGTGTCATTTCGTAGGATATCCTAAGGAAACAAAGGGATACTACTTCTACAACCGTGTCGAGAACAAGATAGTTGTTGCTCGTCATGCCGAGTTCTTGGAGAAGGAATTTCTCGTAAGAAGAAGTAGTGGGAGTAATGTGGTTATTGAAGAAATTCAAGAACCACCACAAGACATGCCTCAAGTAGGAAATGTAGTTATTCCCAATGAGGTTCCAAATGAGGTTGTAGCCGAACCCGTTCCACAAGTCGTTGTAGAAGAGGTTCAAGAGAATGCCCCCTCAAATGAGGACTCGAACATATCGCGAGTCGATTATGTTCAAGAAACTCAAAGTTTTGGGGATCAAGAACCGACTCCACAAGCCGTTGTGGAACAAGTTCAAGAACCTCAAGAACCTCAAGCACCCATTCTACGAAGGTCTACAAGGGAAAGTCATCCACCCGAAAGGTACTTGGGTTTGCACGATGTCCTCGTCATTGCGAATGACGAACCTTTGACCATTAATGACATGATGAAGAAATCCGACTCCAAGGAGTGGCTTAAGGCCATGGAATCCGAAATGCAATCCATGTATGACAACAAGGTTTGGACCTTGGTTGACCTTCCCAATGGAATGAGACCCGTTGAGAACAAGTGGATCTTTAAAAGAAAGGTCGACATGGATGGCAACTTGACCATTTACAAGGCACGACTTGTTGCGAAAGGTTACAAGCAAATTCATGGTATTGACTATGAAGAAACCTTCTCGCCCGTCGTCATGTTCAAGTCAATTCGGATCTTGTTAGCAATTGCCGCATTTTATGACTATGAGATATGGCAAATGGATGTAAAAACCGCCTTCCTAAATGGAAATTTGGAAGAGGATGTGTACATGACACAACCCGAGTGTTTTGTGGATCCTAAGAATGCTAACAAGGTTTGCAAGCTTCAAAGGTCCATTTATGGATTGAAGCAAGCATCGAGGAGTTGGAACAAGCGCTTTGATGAAGAGGTCAAGAAGTTGAATTTCATTCAAAGCGAAAAGGAACCTTGTGTTTACAAGAGGATTAGTGGGAGCGTGGTCGTATTTCTTGTTCTTTATGTTGATGATATACTCTTGATCGGGAATGATATTCCAGAATTGAATGATGTCAAGGATTCATTGAAGAAGGTGTTCTCAATGAAAGACTTGGGCGAAGCCGCCTACATCCTAGGAATCAAAATCTATAGAGATAGATCTAGGAGGTTGTTAGGCTTGAGCCAAGATGCATATATTGGCAAGGTGTTGGAAAAACACAAAATGGCTAGTTCCAAGAAGGGTTACTTGCCTATGTCACATGGCATATTCTTGAGCAAGACTCAATGTCCGACGGAAGATGCAGATAGAAAATTCATGAACAAGTTTCAATATCCATCTGTGGTCGGATCAATCATGTATGCCATGCTATGCACTCGCCCCGATGTGGCACATCCGATTAGTGTGACTAGTCGATACCAAGCTAACCTTGGTATGCCACACTGGACCGCAGTCAAGAATATCCTCAAGTATTTGAAGAGAACACAAGATAGCATCCTCGTGTACGGTGGAGACCAAGAGCTCGTTGTAAGTGGTTACACCGATGCTAGTTTCCAAACCGATCGAGATGATGCTAAGTCACAGTCCGGCTATGTATTCCTGCTCAATGGTGGTGCCGTAAGTTGGAAAAGTTCCAAGCAAGAAACTATGGCCGATTCCGTCACCGAAGCGGAATACTTAGCGGCTGGTGAAGCGGCGAAAGAAGGCGTTTGGATCAAGGAGTTCTTGACCGAGCTGGAGGTGGTTCCAAGCATCTCAGGTCCAGTGGATCTCTACTGCGACAACACGGGAGCCATAGCTCAGTCCAAGGAGCCTAGGTCTCACCAAAAGACCAAACACATTCTACGACGATTCCATCTTATCCGTCAGTTTGTGAATGACGGGTGGATCAAGGTCAAGAAGGTGGACGGTGCCGCGAACACAGCGGACCCTCTGACAAAGCCTTTGTCTCGAGCCGCACATGAGTTGCATGTTGCATCCATGGGGATTAGGCGTATGCCTAAGTGGCTTTGAGTTGTATCTTTTACTTTGAGGCTTTAGTATGAGACATGTATATTTTGGATATTACATTGAGTACTATGCACTTGCTAGAAGTCATTATTGATTGACTCTAGGTCAAGTGGGAGATTGTTGGAGTTATGTCCTAGAAACCAATCACTATGGCTACTTCTGTGGTTTATGTTATTGATGATATTTTATCATTTGTTCCTTGATTTATTTATTGATAGATCATTCAGGTTGAGGATCTGAATTGTAGATCTCTATAACTCATTTGTTCATAAATGACAATAATAAATCTAAAGATGTCCATAATCTTGATAATTAACAAGGAACATTAATTATCAAATAAGATTAGTATGCAAGTTAAGCGATGATTAAGTTCTACAAATCATAGGTAAGGAGTTACCAACTTAATTGCATATGTATATGTTGTAGAACATAGTACAGGACTTGACCCATTGAAATAAACATTTGGATTGTGTTAAGTGTCATTGTTTATTTCATATCAGTTTGATTCTAAGTTTGAGATGCTCACCTTTTCCACATGAGGATAGGTTCAATAAATATCGTCTAACGTTGATTCCTGATAAAGGCTGCTATAAGGACTTTATTTATGTTCTCTTGAATTATGCGGGGAAAAGTTGTTCATCAAGAAAACCGTATGTCCCTCATTAATATACTTGATGAGTGATGATATCTGTTTGGGCCCCTTGATGGAGTTGGATTGGTTGGCCAACATGTACAATCAAACCCTAGATCAAGAAATGTATAATTTGCAAGAATGACACATTCCTATCTTGGATTATACAAAGATATCATGTGACATAAGAATCAGACAAGGAAATACTAATATTTCTTATGCAGGATTGAGATATTGTAACGGTACATTATTTATGCGAATTGGGAATCATAACGTGTTGCTAGATACCGCTTATGATTATTGGAAATAAATAGTGATTTATTCTCCATGGCCAACATAGCATAAATCCTCAAAGGGTCACACAAATAGAGCTTTAACCATATAGTGCATTATTTATTTATTCACAACAATGAGTATTGTGAAAATATGATAAGTTGATTAATTAATTGTGTACTGTTGTGAACTGTTATAATTAATTAAGTCAAAGAGATCATATAGAAATAAGTTAATGCATATGCTAATCCTTAAATAATTATCAAGATATTGATAATTAATTTTGTTCAACACGAATTGATTAGAGTAATTAATTTAAGCTAACGGACCTTTATTTAATTGGTAAATAAAAGGTCCAACTTGAGAGCAATTAATTGGGCCACTAATTAATTGAATTAGAGGAACAATTAAATAATTATAAAGCCCATCTAGGCCCATTTATGGCCAGCCATGTGGATGGCATGGTTGTAATTTGGTGCAACTTGTTGGGAGAGTGGTTGGTCTATAAAAGGGGACCATTTGGGGTGAGAAACCCTAGCCTCCACCTACCTCTTTCTCCCTCTTCCTATTTGGACGAAAATAGAAGAGAAAAATCTCAATTTTTCTCTCTTCTTCTTGCTCTCTCTTCCTCATTTATCAATAGAGTTCATGTGTTGAACATAGATCCAATAATTAAATAGTTAGTTAATTGGAGAAAAACAAGGATTAGCTTCTCTCTTCCTCTTGCTAGCACAAGGGTTGAAGAGATTGGTTAATCCTCTTGGTGGACTCGAGGTTGGAGCCGACTAAAGAGGAGAAACGAAGAAGGAGAGCACCCCACCGACTCCTACGCATTGGATCTAAACCTCCTTGATACGATTTAAGGAGAGGTAATGATTCAATCCTTTCTCATGACGTGTGAATGCCTTGCACTAGATCTTGTGATTTGCTTGTTCTTAATGGGATTAATTAGTTGTAATTAGTCTAAAATTAAAATATGAGCATTTTCTAACATACACAAGTGGATAAGGTGATTGAGCTAAGCTTTGAATTTCTTTCCTCTGAATTTGGGAATTGGTTGGAGTACCTAAATTGCTTGGCTCAAAGGGTTTTAGATACCTCGATTTATGCAAACTCCAGGGGCGATTTGGTCAGACAGATTTTTGATAAGGAAATTGACAACCACCACGAGGAAAGGCTGTTGATCTGTCAGATTTGTTGTGCCAATTTGGAGAAGCTTGTAGTGTCCTATAATTTAAAAGAAATTCAATTGTTTGCTGAAAATTGGAGAAGGCAATTTTTGCAGAATCTGATGTTATTTGTCAGTGGTTATGCTGATTCAGGGAGGAACATTGATTGGATTGGGGGTATAGGGAACCATAAGGATGTTTTTATAGCAGTTTATGCATATTTACTGGGAATTTATGCACTTTCTCCCAAAGATCTAACAGGGCAATTAAATTGTATCAACAAAATTTATCCGTCTGAATCGTCAGAGTTGAGCATTATTGGGCCGTTTCTTGGCAACCCTTTGATATATAACCTATATTCTCTGGTTGTACGGGACCAGCAAGAGAGCTCTTTTTTGGATGGATTTGATCCTTATTTTCTTCTCAGATGACTTCTCTTCTGAGTTTTGATGGCATTTTGGTGTTCAAAAAATTTTTTTTTTTAAATTCTTTTAGTATGAAAAGATACCAGAAATGTTGGTGTCTTCTGTAACAAATTTTGAATTTACTAATTCTATTTTCATGAACAATTGTTCGTGAAGAACATACATATTGGCAAGTAATTTATTCCTGATTGGATCTGATTGGCAAGTAATTGTTTTTCAATCTTTATGACATGCTATTTTACACAATATAGGCCCTACGTACTATGCAAAAGCAAAATGTGCCGAAGAAAATTCAGTCATATTTTATTGTGTTAGTGCGATTGACACCCTGTAATAAGAAGCAAAAAGAAAGAAATGACAAGAATAATATAGCGTCCTAACGTAACTCTACTATCAATTTTATAGCAGATGCTTTTAGACACGGGCAACATACCCAGTACTTGCACTAACCAAGCGAGTTTCCTGTTGCTTCTAAGAGCTTAATAGTGACTCATGAACAAGTTAAAAAAAAAAAAAAAAAAAAAAAAAAAAAACAAATCTATAACATAAATGTTAAGGCTCGTAAAGTTACAGAGATTTTTATAGCGCTAGTAAAATAAGCATCCCTCAATTCAAAGCAATCGTTAATGCATTATTCCATAAAGGAAAAGAATTGCTAACATTTTGCAAAGTTTACACTTTTGTGATTTGCTTAAGACTGCATTAGATAACTTCAGCTGCTCTCTGTTTAATCTTTTGACCTCTTTCTTTTGGTTTGTTGTTTATCCTTTATCTTTTGTTCTTTTAAAATTGCAATTCGTCACAAGCAAAGCATATCTTGACAAAGTTCAATGCACCTTTACAAAAGTTGAAGGACGCGGACAATAAGCTTGAGATTGATTGCTATATGCAACAACAATGGTACACGCGGTCTTGTAATATTTATGATAAATAATGACGTTATGAACCTCTGGTGTAGTAGTGATGACTGTAACACGTTTTTTTGAGGTTCTCTCTTTATTCTGTGCTTCCTTTTTGATTGATATCTCGTGGATTACACAGTTAATTAGGTGTCTGATACTCTGATTGCTCAATTGAGTACAATACATGGTAATTGAATGCTAATTTGCCATGATAGTTCCTAACAACACCCGAACTTCCAAGAAGCAATAAAGTCACATTGTGAAGTATGCATGTGATTCAGTCAAATTGCGCTCTAAATGGCTCAAACTACTTGGAGAATCCCATTTAATTTATCTTTTTCTGGGAAGAGTGGAACTTTCAGCCAAACTAACTAGATGATGATATTACCACACCGGTACATATCAATTTTCACAAAATAACTACGAAAAAAAAAAAAAGAAACATCATACCTACCCTTAAACCACGCTCCTCATAACACTTCCTTTTAAACAAAAATAAAATAACAGTTCCTTTTGTCCCAAGCTCAGCCTTCCCCACAAGCCATTGAGAGGCTGAGTAGTGCGGAGGTGACCCAGCTAAAGTGTATTACAATCATCAGCAGTTTTGCAAGTTCACCCTTGTAAAAAAAAATTTACTAATAATGAACAGAAGCCTCAAACAGCAAACATGCAAAACATAGAAGTTCACTTCACTTGTTACATTATACTGCAACACAAATTCTCGATGAAAGAAGAAGAAACCTAAAGACAAGTCTTGGGGTTCAGATTTGAAGTGTAAAACATGATATGCACATTAAAAATCCTCATTAAAGTTTCATAAAATCCGAACAGTTTTTTCCTATGAGAGATTCTTATCAGAATTCTCCTCTCCTTGCGCTCAAAATTTCCTGAGAAATTAAATTCTACCAAGCCTATATATAGGGTATAATGGAAATTATAAAACTAGAACCCAGTTACCCATTTGCAATTCATTGGCCATAGAGCTCTGTGCCCATAGAAGGCAAACAATATTTAATACCCAGAAAGAATAATTAATGCAATAAAGAAAAAAAAAAAAGACATGAATTGAAAACAAAGAATTGTGTTGACAACAACACGGACGACTCTTGATGATTGCAATAAAAGTTTTTTGTATTAGACTCGTTTAAAAAAAACAGAAAATAATAAAACTAAAATTCAATATTATAGATCAACATTAATTTTTTTTTTCAATAGAACTTCTACATTATATTGTTGTAGGTTAGGTCGACACTACTCAATGCAAGACAAATCCTTTTATCTCTATTTACTGGAATGAAGAAATTTAAATCTAGTAATAGATGACCCCCCTTCACTTTTTTAATCTACAGTGCCATTTTTCATTTTCAGAATTAATTTGGAACGTTGATTTCAGATGGATGGATGGATTCACATCCAGGGAGTGTTGAAGTGGATATATGTGTTGCGAGTCTTGCGACCCGTGTGAAGCGTCATAGTAGGAAGATCATGTGTCTTGCACGTTGAGGGTTCCACGGCGTAGGGCGTAGAAATGATAAGGTTTTGTTGATGGGCCCCATTGTAGGCGACTTAGTGGAAATAAAATTTTAATGTAAGCTTAGATGGACAAGGTGTACTGTATTTATTGATAGTAGATGTTGTTCTAAAATTGAGATATCTTCCGTCTCTTTTTGGTTCACGATTTTGAATGTGCACCAGTAGTACATACAAGTTGATTTGCCTCCTCTCAATAGCGGTGAAGACTTTTACTTTTCCAAAAAGCACTGACACTTATTCTTTGTTTTTTGGTTTCCCAACCATCTAGAAAGTGACAGAGCAAGGAAATAACCACTGATATAATTTATCATTGATTCTTCCACTTTGAGATACCGATCGCAAAAATTAATCGAAGATATGTGTCCTCCTCGTCGTGAGTAGGCTATAGAGATCTTATTGTACTATATTCGGTCGACATTGCTGTACTCGTCGTAGTAGTGGCGCGTCCATCTCCTCCGCCGATGTCGTTTGGTTGAGGTATGTACTGCTAACTTTATTTTGTGTTGAAATATTGGGGTTTGTATTTTCTATTCATTATTGACACTATATTCTCTTATAAATTAGTGCAAGCAAGTTAATTTTAATTATTATTTATAATTTTCTTTCTAATTTCACGATGAAGAAATTCATTATTGGCCCATTCTTCAACGATTACTTCCTTTGGTACACAATTATTCTCCGAGAAAGAAATTCCTCCTTTTTGCTATTCCCAACAGCTTGGATTTGCTCTCTGGTAATTTTCAATTCACTTCTTTTTCTTCTAGGTTTCCTTTGATTATTGCTTTCTTTTGTCTTGTCTACAAATCAATTGAGTGAAGGTACCAATTGTAAGTTTATTCATCAGAAAGAATAATATATGGAGAAGACACATCAATCATTTCCGTTTCTTTCTTTTGATTTTGGCATACTTAATTACTTTCATCTTCCAGTATCTTATTCTTTATTCTTTCACTTTTTCTTACTTATTTCTTCTTACTAAATTAAAAAATTCACAAACTTTTTATGCACCCACATCTCTTTATTTGAAAAAAAAATTAACTAACTATTTGCAAAGAGTGTTCATCAGTCTTACTATCAATCATATATGCATGCTGATTTCCATTTCTTGCTTTTTGCCCCATTATCTCTTTTAATTTTGCAATATGTTAATTTTGGATAAAAGATTAGTGAATATGAACTTGCTAACTTACTGCATGTTTATTTATTATTAGGTCCTGAAGAGGTTTGGCAACTCCAAAGCATGGGAGGCTGCAAATATTTTTTTTTACTCAAAAGGTGTTGTTCTTGAGAGCAGGGAGTCTGATACAATTAATCTGGTATATATATATATATATATGTTGCGTGGCTGCCCTCTGCTAGTACAACTCGAATGAATGCCCCTGACAGATTGCTCTATTGAATTTGATTTACTTGACAAGCCTAATATTAGTTAATTCAAGCGATAATTATTTTTTCTATAATTGTAACAATAGTGATGTTAATGATTGTGCTGCAGAGGCCTCCACCGGTTTGTTTGCGTTTGTGTTTTTTTTTTTCATGATTTGATATATATAGAGCTGTCAAACGTTCAAAACGGCATGGAAATGAGGCCTTACGTTTATGTTCCGTGCATAAACACGGTAGAACTATAATTTTCGTTTAACGTTCCGTAATTAAAACGTAAATAAAAAATTTTTCGTTTAACGTTTCGTCTTAATTAACGGAAATAACGGAAGTAACGTTAAACTCATTGTACAACAGAAATTGAACTTCAACAAAACGAATTTCTATTGCGTTATATTTACCAGTAAAATCAGAAATGAATTTCTGTTTGCACATTCTTCCCCTATTTACCAGTAAAATCAGAAATATTTTTTTTAAAGAACTTAACAGCGAAAAAAGCAAAACAAAAAAAAGAAATAAAAAAGCTGAGCAAAAAAACCAGAAAAAGCAGTCTCAGGCATCAAATTACTTAAACATGCATAAAAACCAGAAAAAAGCAAATAACCAACAACACTGATAAAACCCAAAAAAAGCTAATTACAAACCAGAATTAAGGAGTCTCTTTCTATTTCTAGCTGCCTCAGATCTTGATCCATCTCTATCTTAAGCTTTTGCTTTTTTTTTTTAGGTTGCTTACAGTACTAATTTGAGCTGCTGCTACTGCTGTAGGAGGGAAAAAAGTGCCACAAGCCACAACTACTGCATATCCATCAGCAATTGCAGCTATAACAGCTGCTTGGTTGCTCCTACTACTGCGTACCTTTTCTCTCGTCTTGCATGCTTCCTCTGCAATGGAAAAAAAACCAAATAGAAAATAAATAAGTTTGTACTAGTTTATGATAACTTTTCCAAGCTTGTTATTTGTTAAATTAGCCACTACAAAGAAAATACAAACTTTTGTAATAAAAACTAAAATAGATAGACACGGGAATAAAAAGGCGCATAAATTCCATGCATTTTCTAGCCAGATAATTCAAAATCTAGACGAATTTAAGAAAAGAATTAATCGCATGCAAGATCCACTAGTGAAAACTTGAAAATTTGAGAAATTTCTTCTGTTCTAAAAAAAAACCAAAATAAAAGATGAATTAATTAAAAACTTGGTTCAGTCTCTTTGGGTTGTTCTTCAACTACCAATCTCTTAAAATTGGGTTTCACTTCGGTATCATCTTCAATTGCTTTCTCTGTTTTCCCTGCATGAATTTGCAACAAATCTTCAGATACAAAGCTGAGATGGAGAAAGAGGAAGTGAAAAGTGAGACAAAGAAGGAGACCCACCATTGTTATAAGGTGTAAACCTTGCTCTGATGAGAGAAAGAATGCATAGAGAAAAAAGAGGAGGCGAGGTTGAGTGGAGAGGAGGGGAAGGGGCTGTAGTTTTCGGTTGAGAGAGAAAGAGAGAAAAGAGAGAGCGGCTAGGTTATCTCAGATCGCATCCCCTCTGTAAATTCAATGGCTCTATAGTTAATGGGCCGACGGAAAAACGAAAAAAACGGAACGGAACGAGACAGTTTCGTTTACATACCGTTCTTACCGACGAAACTGATTTCAGTTTCGTTTCTGTTCCACTGAGCAAAACTTAACTGAAAATCGTTTCGTTTCCGTTTCATTCCGGCGAAGCTGCGATGACAAAGTCACTAGTTTTTAATGGAAACTTTAAAGTAGCAATATGCCTAAAATGTCACATCATTGTAAAAGTATATTTTAGTTGACAATTGTTAGAATAAAGAAATGAAAATCACATAAACGTCACAAATGTCTTTTATAATTAGAATTAAGAGTAGGATTCCCGTGTCACATTTTTTTTTTTTTTTTTTTTTGTCATCAATCTCACAACTTTATAAATTTTTTTATTAACGTTTCAAAATATAAAAGAAAAATCAAGTCCAAATTGTTCATGTTGTTTAATTTCACGAATGCTGTACTGAATGCTCCAACGTTTTCGACTTTGGGGCCTGCATCGAATGCTGCACAGAACTTAAAGGCCAGATCACCGATGAGCAGCTCACAGATTGCTTCTGCGGCGGCGGTGCTGTCTCCATGTGCACAAGCAGTACATATAACAATTTCGAATCATCAAATGACAACCATTCAATATGCTTTTATCAATAATCAATAATAATAATAAGAAATAAATATCCAAATATGACAGATGATAATTCAACAATTTGAAATATGCAAATGCAACCAATTCAGTTCTGCAAATGCAATCAAAATTCGTGTAAAATCCGCACATGAAAGTAAACACCAATAGTAGCAAGTAAGACAAGTAAATCCTAATAACCCTGTGCCATACTGGTCGTCTCCGATCCCGACACCTGACCACACAAATCTAAATAGTATACAAAAGAAAATACTAAACTAAGATCTGTTTCTAATTGGCAAATCAAAGTGTGACATCCTGTATTTTTTTTTATTAAAATTTGTTTTAACCATTGTTTGACTGAGTTGACCAAAATTTTGACCATTGACCATTGACCAGAATTGACCAACTTTGACCGATATAGAAGTTTCACTATCAGTTTGCATTTCCGAATAAAATTTAATGGACACCTCATGCTTAGGCAGATATACGTGTCCTCCATGCATTATCCTTTGCTCCACGTGTCCTTATCTTATTTGTATATGTTTTAAATGTTATACCATCTCCATACTCATATTACCCATCCGAAATATTTTTCCCCAACCGAATTTAAATGAAGAAAGCCACCATGCATAGAAAATTGATCCGATTGATATTTGATTAGTTGGCCGTTTAGAAGTTCGAGTTCTACGTCGTAGTCGTTTGGATTACCGCTCATTGGGTCATCAGCTATAGCCCTCGAAATTGGGAGATTTACTTCTCAATGCCCGTCTATTCCAGGTGTGGATGCCTTTTGAGATTTTGTTATTCTTTTGATAAGAACTATTAAATATGATTATAAGTTATAAAAGTGAAATGGAACAATTAAGAAGGAAGTAAATGAAAAGTGAAACAGAATGGGACCGAGTAGCTAAGTTGTTTTACCCGGGGTTTCCATTATCGGGAGATTGCACCCAAGCTTAATGCCGGTGGTCTCCTTATGATAGCGATCACGGGCAACGCATACTGATCTACTCTGCTATTCAGCCAATAGGCAGATTAGCGGTCATTTGATATGTATATATATATTCCTTTTTTTTGGACTGGCTATGACCTTTAGGGTGTGTAGAAGCGGACTACCCCGCGGAACTCCGAGGTAGTAACCCAGTACTGGTGTATACTAGCCCCCACTTCGTGCACGGTGGAGGGCAGGAGCGGTTGCAAAGCAACCAGGGTCGGGTGTCTATACATTAGGTATACACTCGATGGGTAGGATCGAATAAGCACACAGGTATTGTCAGGAAACACAATATATTAAGGTAGACCTGGTGCGGGATTATTTCCCCAGGTCTAAGTAAGGACTGAGACATGTAAAGGTGGTTTGGTGCGTGGCCGTGTCCCGCAGGGTTGGAGTTATGTAAGGTGGAAACTCTCGTATTGTACTATATGTTATTCCTCAAGCAAATACACTGAATCACACCCGTATCTCTTTTCTTAATAAACCTAAATAAAAGTTGTCCAGACAAGATTGACATTAATTTATAAATTTAAGTTCTAATCTTTTGAATAGCTTAATCCCAAAATGGCTTACTCTATTACCACACTGAGTATTCACGTACTCATCCCACAATACTTTGATTTGTGGAGATAGGTTCAGGCTTGGCTGCTGACAACTAGCTCATGATTGACGGGCCGATGAATGGATGCAGAAGATACCGCCCCACCCTCACGTCCTGTGCCTCGGTGCGGGGTGTGACACAAAGTGCTTATTTAAAATAGTATTCAACTTAATACACATAGTGTGGTCGGTACATGTATACTGGTATAATTTGGTCCCAACTGAGACTGGGCTTATTTGATTCAAGACTGATCCTAAATGTACTTATGTTTCTATATAATTAATTATGTACAAAAGTATATAACTAATGGTCAAATTAACTTGAGCCTAGTTAGAGAAAAATTAATTAGACCTTCTCATTTTGCAAAACCGAGCATATTCTCTGTTTAAGAGATTATAAACCCACTTTGGTATAACATAAATTAGACCCTTGCACTTCTATGTAACTTGTAAAATATAGATAAGCACCCAGCATATGAAGACACGCGTCAACACTCTAGAGTTCACAATCGATGTAGGACTCAATTTTAGACAGAAAATTCCAGCAAAGAAATTTTGATTTGTTTAAACTTCAAAGAAATTAACAAGGAATTCCAAGGAAATAAAAAGGACAAATATTCAAATAACTTATGTAAATACCTTCTATGTCCAATAAATATGAGTTTTCACTTGTGATGACACCTTGGTACGAGACCTGCTACACTTGCGTTTCTTTATTTTGAGACCAATTTGCAAGAGATTTTGTGGAAAATAAAATGGAAGAAAGTGGTATAATGTTGTGCCAAAGGTAAACCAGTCAAAAAAAGAGGTACAAGGGCGGTACCGACCAGATTGGGTGAGTGGATTTTGATATTCCTTTTTCAATTAATAGTGTACCACTAAATATTTTAACTTTAGACACAAATGACACCTGGGTCCCATCTGTTATTATCACAATTAGTAATATACTAAGTTTTTGCGAATCATGTGATTTGCACATGATAAATAATTTAATATAAAAAAATCATGGACTATATATATATAATTTTTCATTCATTTGTTTAAAGTATATCTATACAAATTAAGCCCATATACTGAAGCTTATAGCAACAATTAAAATCAAATATAAAACCTGCCTTAACCTAAATGAGTTTTCATTTGTTTTATGAAGAAAAACAGTTTTCTTCTGAAACATTCAAATTAAAATGAATTTATATAAAAATATGAAAATAAATTTAAAAACTTTTGGAGTATAAGGAACCGTATCTTATTTTATATCTATGTTTAAACTAGAAAGCACGCGAACAGAAAATTGAAACACTCAAAACAGAAAATAAGCAAATCACTAATTATTAATCAGAAAAAATTTTAGGGACTCAAAAGATAAAAAATGCTAGGCGTAACACCTAGAGCGTTCTGTTTTGACAGCCGCTGTCAAACTTTCGGAAATAAACACCTAGAGCGTTGCCAACCAAGCATTTCGGAGCGTTGGTATTCGGTATTCCAATGTACTATTTTTTGACTTTGGATCCATATCAATGGGAAGCAACAATTTGATATTACTAATGCTATCCATGTGACTCTGTATTAATTAAACCGAACAATAAAATATATATAGATATAGATAAGTCAGATCGAATCATTTTTCATCTGTATCGTTGGCAGCTAACCATTTTATATTCAATAACGATACCTGCAATAAAATATATATAGGTAAGTCAGATCGAATAATTTTTCACTTGGATATATATATATATATATATATATATATATATATATATATCGTTGGCACTAACCATTTTATATTCAGTCTGATACGTACGCCTCGTATATGTGATTATAAATACCCCATGTAGCCACCTTACAGAAGCACAAAGCAAAATCGCAACATACAAATCAATAGATAAGCTTGTTATTTGAGTTGACACAATAATGGCAACTAAATCCGCTGCCTCACTCGCCCTATTCCTGGCCTTTTATTTCATGTTCTCCAACTTTGCGAACGCCACCTGCCCCTTCTCTAATTCAGAGTGCACTACTGAATGCTCCAACATTTTCGGCGATCAGCTGCCCTGCATTGAATGCTGCACAAAACTTAAAGGCCAGATCACCGGTGAGCAGCTCACAGATTGCTTCTGCGGCGGTGGTCCTGTCGAATGGTGCGATCCGTTTGTTGATGTCACATGTTAATGTGGTGATATGTATCACATCTCTGAGTTTGGTTTTGGTTTGCTTGTTTTGCACTGTGCTTAGATTTATTGTTGTTTGCTTGAGCGCGTTGCTTGTTTTGAGCATGTTGTGTGCTGTCTTTACATTTATGTTTCGTTCATGTGTTTCAATGTCTGCTTCATGATGAATAAAATAAGTGCGTGCGCCGGTCATTGTGTTTCATTATCGCTTTGTGTTATTTTATCATGCATGTTTGCTCATGACGTATAATTAACGTGGTGCATTTGATAATTAATTAAGTACCGTACTTGTCATTCCATACATCTCATTATATGTTTGTACGTATATATATACCCGGTTCCACTAGACGAGTGCTTAATTGATGTTTGCGAGGTTCAACAGATTAAGTTCAAGATAATGTAGTTTCTGTGTACAGTTCATATAATTAATTAATACTCTGTGATACTTGGTAAAATTTCAAGAAAACAAATAAATTTAAATGATGAAAAACCAAAATATAATCATGAATTCCATTTAATTAAAATAGAAACAACTTTATTTCGAATCTGATACGATTAGATTGTACTATAAAAATTTCAAATGTCTATTTTATAAAATTATTATGAGTTAAATTTGTATCAAAACCTAAACTTTACTGCTTGTTTAAAACAATTTCCTAAAATATCTGGATCTGAACCGTTGGATTGAGTTTTAAACTCCTGATTTTTCTGAGCCGTCTGATCATCTCTGGATCTCTCTCTTTTATTCCTCTCTCCCCCGATTTTCTTCCGAACCGGGTCATCCCTCTACCCGTTCCCCCTTCAAGATCCGTGTTTTAGCATTGAGGGCTTTAACTGGATTAGTATCAAATGAAAAGCTCCATGAAGTTACTACCAATGTTTCAGCTTATTTGGCAGAAAATCAGATGGTGCTTCCGTTCAATACAATTCATGGCCTCTTGTTGCAACTCTGCTCACTAGTTGATAGCAATTGCTGCAGTCTAACTGACTTGTCAGAAAAGGATCGAATTACAAGCGATATAACAAGGGCACTTTCTACTTGTTCCTGGCTTGGTAATGGCGCGTGCCATGTGGTTGCGAGTTCATACTTGCGGGTGTTAAATCTTCTTCTTGATATTTCTCAGAGAAGCACTACTGCAAGTAAGGTTACTGCAACTGTGCTGTCTATTCTGTTTGAGGTAACTTCCAAGCACTTGGATAGAGAAATATCAAAAGAACTCGGAATAATGCATGACCCTACCTTAATCGAGTTACGAGAGCAAGCAACTGTATCATACTTCAGTTGCCTCTCCGATGAAAGGTGCGATTTCACCAACGAGGAGGTTCTGTTGCGCAGTTTCGGTCTAACAAATACAAACCTGGCTGAGATGCCACAAGTAGAGATTCATCCAACTCAGCTTCAAGAGAGGATTCTCTCTTGTGTAACCGAATCATACATACGAGGTCAGGGTTGCAACAATGAAACAGTTGCTAAGAATGGTGAACCGTTTCAGACCTGGTGATGAGAAAGGTGTATTTTACAAATGGGCTATAAATTGTCTACAGTTTATTCTGATGGACCGACTGTATGCTGAAGAAAACCCTAAATGTGTTTATTATATGTTGAAGATCATCTTCTCATGGAGCTTACAGTTCAAAGATCCCTTTGTGGCTGATAGTTTGGTTTTTCCCTTTTGGGACAGATTGGTACAATTGAACAATACAGTCTTGCGGTCAAAAACCAAGGAGATCATTATTTGTTGCATGTCCACATGCATGAAACACTTTGTGAAATTACTTAACAGCTCTATTTCGTCTGGAGCCAGTGCAGATGTGAATTTGGGAATGGCGATTGAAGCCATCAATTTGTTTGTGAAGTTGGTTAAGGGATATGGCGACCCCTCTCAACCGGTTAACATGAGAAAAGCTGCCTCTGAGGCTATAATAGCATCATCCTTGCTTGAAGAGGCCACTTTAGGGAATGGAAATAAATCTGAAAATAGATGTGTGGTCAAGTTGGTCCTTGATTTATGGTTTGTTTCTATCCAACTGTTGGAGGATGAAGAGGTAAGTCTTAGACTGAGGCTTGCAAAATATGTACAGAAAATTATAGCTGGAAGATTGAATAATGATGATTCGGATGATTCAATGCCTACACTGTTGGAGTTATGTCCTAGAAGCCAATCACTATGGCTACTTCTGTGGTTTATGTTATTGATGATATTTTATCATTTGTTCCTTGATTTATTTATTGATAGATCATTCAGGTTGAGGATCTGAATTGTAGATCTCTATAACTCATTTGTTCATAAATGACAATAATAAATCTAAAGATGTCCATAATCTTGATAATTAACAAGGAACATTAATTATCAAATAAGATTAGTATGCAAGTTAAGCGATGATTAAGTTCTACAAATCATAGGTAAGGAGTTACCAACTTAATTGCATATGTATATGTTGTAGAACATAGTACAGGACTTGACCCATTGAAATAAACATTTGGATTGTGTTAAGTGTCATTGTTTATTTCATATCAGTTTGATTCTAAGTTTGAGATGCTCACCTTTTCCACATGAGGATAGGTTCAATAAATATCGTCTAACGTTGATTCCTGATAAAGGCTGCTATAAGGACTTTATTTATGTTCTCTTGAATTATGCGGGGAAAAGTTGTTCATCAAGAAAACCGTATGTCCCTCATTAATATACTTGATGAGTGATGATATCTGTTTGGGCCCCTTGATGGAGTTGGATTGGTTGGCCAACATGTACAATCAACTCTAGATCAAGAAATGTATAATCTGCAAGAATGACACATTCCTATCTTGGATTATACAAAGATATCATGTGACATAAGAATCAGACAAGGAAATACTAATATTTCTTATGCAGGATTGAGATATTGTAACGGTACATTATTTATGCGAATTGGGAATCATAACGTGTTGCTAGATACCGCTTATGATTATTGGAAATAAATAGTGATTTATTCTCCATGGCCAACATAGCATAAATCCTCAAAGGGTCACACAAATAGAGCTTTAACCATATAGTGCATTATTTATTTATTCACAACAATGAGTATTGTGAAAATATGATAAGTTGATTAATTAATTGTGTACTGTTGTGAACTGTTATAATTAATTAAGTCAAAGAGATCATATAGAAATAAGTTAATGCATATGCTAATCCTTAAATAATTATCAAGATATTGATAATTAATTTTGTTCAACACGAATTGATTAGAGTAATTAATTTAAGCTAACGGACCTTTATTTAATTGGTAAATAAAAGGTCCAACTTGAGAGCAATTAATTGGGCCACTAATTAATTGAATTAGAGGAACAATTAAATAATTATAAAGCCCATCTAGGCCCATTTATGGCCAGCCATGTGGATGGCATGGTTGTAATTTGGTGCAACTTGTTGGGAGAGTGGTTGGTCTATAAAAGGGGACCATTTGGGGTGAGAAACCCTAGCCTCCACCTACCTCTTTCTCCCTCTTCCTATTTGGACGAAAATAGAAGAGAAAAATCTCAATTTTTCTCTCTTCTTCTTGCTCTCTCTTCCTCATTTATCAATAGGGTTCATGTGTTGAACATAGATCCAATAATTAAATAGTTAGTTAATTGGAGAAAAACAAGGATTAGCTTCTCTCTTCCTCTTGCTAGCACAAGGGTTGAAGAGATTGGTTAATCCTCTTGGTGGACTCGAGGTTGGAGCCGACTAAAGAGGAGAAACGAAGAAGGAGAGCACCCCACCGACTCCTACGCATTGGATCTAAACCTCCTTGATACGATTTAAGGAGAGGTAATGATTCAATCCTTTCTCATGACGTGTGAATGCCTTGCACTAGATCTTGTGATTTGCTTGTTCTTAATGGGATTAATTAGTTGTAATTAGTCTAAAATTAAAATATGAGCATTTCCTAACAGTGGTATCAGAGCCAGGTCGTGCTTAAGGTTTTTCACACTTAATTAATTGAGAAATTCGTAATTAATTAAGTTAATTAGTGATGTGCATGCTTGCTGGCCCTGGAAAGGTTGTTTTCTGTCTTGTTGCTTATTTTTGGTGGTGTAAAGCTCTCTGAAATTTTTTCCATCTTATTGGAGGTTGTAGATCTTTGAGTTGTGGTTGTTTTCCCACTGGAATCATTGAAATTCGATGTAAAATGAATTTTTAGTGATTTAAACGGTAACGGTGCGCAGATCTGTCATTCTGCTGCACAGTTCTGTTGTTGTGGTTGGTAACAAATAAGTTTGTATACAAAGTACCTGTAACTTTTAGATAGGATTAATCTAAACTTGATGCTCTTTCTGGATATGTAAATTTTGTTGCATATTTCGGATCTTATGTGGGCGTTCAAGGATGAAAAGTGACGAAGTTGTCAGATCTGGTTTTTCGAACAAACCGATTGTTTTGAAAAACTGTACTTATTGAGAAACTTTTATGGAAAAGTGTTGACATGGAAATGTTCTCCTTTAAGTCTGGAATCTGTGAAAATTAATTTCATAGATTTTCATTGAGATTTGATACCTCAACCGAGTGAAACCCTTTTGGTCGACGGTCTGTTCCAGAACAGGATACCTTGCTTAAATGCTTGTTATCTTGTTGGTCTTGAATATAACTTATGGATTTTCTTTTCATGGAATGATAGTCTATTGTATGTAGTATTTTTCTATGTAAATTGTTTGCTGGAAAAATATCAAGGGGATGATCATACAGACCAAAAGGTTGAGACCAATAACAGAATTTTCTCTAACGGTGCTTCGCGCACAATCTGAGGATTTGTCTTTTTTGGTTCTCCCTGATGGTAACTGATCTCTCCTTGAGATTTTTACAGGTAACCACAATATTTGTAAGGAGTTCTCTGGATTTATTTCGGATTTTTTGGAGACCGAATTATTTTGAATTTTTCGGGACCCGAATTTCGTATTTTAATTAGTTAAAATAGTTTCTAATTGATCATTTTATTGAAAGGTTAATTAGAAGACTCCTTAAATACCCTCCTTTCTGTTTTGATAATTGGATTTAATTTAAAAGGGCTTAAACAATTAGTTGTTAAGGTTAAGCCTTCTTTGCATTCGAAAAACTTGAGCAACAAGTATGCACAAAGATTCTAATTAATGAAATTAATTAAGGAACAAGTGAATCATGTATATTGTATATGTGCTAACTTTGTTTTGTAGGAGGATGTGGGTTTGATATGGCTCAAGATGTCAATGCCTTGTGTGTTGTAATATATTGTGAATGCATGTGATTGCTTGTAAAGTGGCCTAAGGTGCCTTGATCATTAATTGGTTAATTTTGATGTAACTTGTGAGGCTTGCATGCCCCTAAGGCCTAGGCGGGGTTTTAGGAATTTTATCACATGTATTTATTTCCCTTAAATATTAGATAGGATCTTAGTATTTAGTGGGAGGGCTTGATTAGATTAGTCTCGTTACATGGAGATGCGACGAAGATTAATGCAAGCGGGAGCCATACAAACCCACGACAATGTTTGAGATGCTTATGTTATGTGATTGTTTGTGAATACCTTGAATTGTCATAGGTAGGTATGGGTGTATGCTTACATGACCACCAAACAAGAGTCACATAAATTGTTTTGTCCCAATTACGATTAAGTTAACTCGTCCTCCTTCTCTCTATCCCCTTCAAGACAATTGATTGTTTATTGATGCATTCCGCCGACGCGGACATCGTACTCCATCATTGTAGTCGGGGTGTAAATCGGATTTGCAAGGAGCAAATAGAGAGAAGTTACTTTTCAATGGACCCTAATCAGATTGGACATTGGGACGAAGTTCGCGATGCGAACCAAGGATCATAAAGTTGTATGATCGGTTAAAGAGAACCTACCCTATATTAGTTGGCTTGATGTTGTGCCGACGCCGTCATCATTTCAACGAAAGTAGGGGACTTGGAAATCCATTACATTTAGGGACATTAATTTAATGTAGTGGAAGTTTTACTTTATGGAAGTTAAAACAAAAGCATAAACTAAATGACCTTAAATTTTGATATTGTTGTAGATGTCTTCCTCGTCTTTTACGCTACGTTCTCTTCTAGAAAAAGAGAAACTTGCCTTCAATGGTGCCAATTTTTTGGATTGGCACCGCAACCTTAGGCTTGCCCTTAGGTTTGAAAAGAAGGAGTATCTCTTGACCACTCCCTTACCTCCTCTTCCTGAAGAGAAGGCTCCTAAAGAGGACCATGATAACTATGAAAAGCATCATGGAGACGACATAGAGATGTCGGTCTTGATTGTTGCAGTCATGGACAATGAGCTCCAAAAGGAGTACATTGATAGTGGTCTTGAAGTGTTTGAAATCATCTCTCGTCTCTCAAGGACATTTAAGACCAAAGCTCGTACCGAAAGGGGCAAACTCATCAAGGCCGTCGCCAACACTCGTTTGGCGGAAGGTCATGAAGTTGGCCCACACGTCATGAGGATGGCGGGGTTGTTTCGGCAGCTTGAAAGCCTTGACACGCCCTTCCCACCGGAGGCTGTCCAAGACTTTATTCTCAACTCTCTTCCTCAGAGTTACTCGGGGTTCGTTGTGAACTACCGTATGAATGGCATGGATAAAAGTTTGGAGGATCTCCAAAACATGCTCATGGAAACCGAGGAGAGTCTCAAGAAAGAGAAAGGGTCTAAGGATGTTCTTGCTGTGAATGACAAGGGAAGGAAGATCAAGAAGAAAGCCCGAAGAAACAAGAGAGGCAAAGGCCCGGTGACGCCCCAAGGCTCGTCCAAGGGTGCTCCCGTGGGTTCAAGGAAGAAGAAGAACCCGGCCACTTCCAATACCGTGTGCTACTATTGTAGTGACAAGGCCCATTGGAAGAGGAACTGCCCCAAGTACCTTGCTGATAAGAAGGCTGGAACCGTCCGTCCTTCTACTTCAGGTATATTTGTCATTGAAACCCTTCTCGCTACCTCAAGCAATGACTGGATATTTGATACTGGTTCATGCGCTCACATTTGTCGAAATGTGCAGGCACTAAAGAGTAGGAGGCGGCTCGAGAGAGGCGAAGTTCAACTCCGCGTCGGTAACGGCACGTGCATCTCCGCTATGGCCGTTGGGAACGTGGAATTATCTTTGCCTTCTGGTTTTGTGTTGGAACTCAAGGATGTTTATGTAGTTCCATGTATCACTCGAAACATTATCTCTATCTCATGTTTGGACTTGGATGGTTTTGATGTTGTAATAAAGAACAAGTGTTTGACTTTGTTTCGTGATGAAGTTCGTTATTGTGTTGCGCATTTATCGAATGGTCTTTATATGCTTGATTGTAATGAACTTGTTTTGAGTGTTGAGAATGACAATAGGAAACGTAAGATTTCTCAAGAGAATGCTACTTTGATGTGGCATTGCCGCTTAGGTCACATCAATGAGAAGCGCATCAAGAGATTGCAAACCGTTGGTCTCTTGAATCAATTCGCTTTCGAGCCAATTGACACATGCGAGTCTTGTTTGATGGGAAAGATGACCAAAGCGCCTTTTCCCAATAAAGGGACGAGGGCAAGTGGCTTATTGGACCTTGTACATACCGATGTATGTGGACCTATGAGCATTTGCGCACGTGGTGGTTATTCATACTTCATCACTTTCACCGATGATCATAGTAGATACGGGTATATCTACTTGATGCGGCACAAGTCCGAATCCTTTGACAAGTTCAAAGAGTTCAAGAATGAAGTTGAAAACCAACTTGGTCGAAAGATTAAAGTCTTACGTTCCGATCGTGGAGGAGAGTACTTGAGTCATGAGTTTGGTGATTATCTAAAGGAGTGTGGAATAGTTCCACAACTCACTCCGCCGGGAACACCACAATGGAATGGTGTATCCGAAAGGAGGAATCGAACTTTGCTAGACATGGTTCGATCGATGATGAGCCAAACCGATTTGCCTAAATCGTTTTGGGGCTATGCATTAGAGACCGCAGCTTTTACACTAAACCGTGTTCCGTCTAAGTCCGTTGAGAAGACACCTTATGAGATTTGGTTTGGTAAGAAACCAAACATGATGTTTCTCAAGATTTGGGGTTGTGAAGCTTATGTGAGAAAGCTAGTGAGCGATAAGCTTGGACCCAAATCGGACAAGTGTCATTTCGTAGGATATCCTAAGGAAACAAAGGGATACTACTTCTACAACCGTGTCGAGAACAAGATAGTTGTTGCTCGTCATGCCGAGTTCTTGGAGAAGGAATTTCTCGTAAGAAGAAGTAGTGGGAGTAATGTGGTTATTGAAGAAATTCAAGAACCACCACAAGACATGCCTCAAGTAGGAAATGTAGTTATTCCCAATGAGGTTCCAAATGAGGTTGTAGCCGAACCCGTTCCACAAGTCGTTGTAGAAGAGGTTCAAGAGAATGCCCCCTCAAATGAGGACTCGAACATATCGCGAGTCGATTATGTTCAAGAAACTCAAAGTTTTGGGGATCAAGAACCGACTCCACAAGCCGTTGTGGAACAAGTTCAAGAACCTCAAGAACCTCAAGCACCCATTCTACGAAGGTCTACAAGGGAAAGTCATCCACCCGAAAGGTACTTGGGTTTGCACGATGTCCTCGTCATTGCGAATGACGAACCTTTGACCATTAATGACATGATGAAGAAATCCGACTCCAAGGAGTGGCTTAAGGCCATGGAATCCGAAATGCAATCCATGTATGACAACAAGGTTTGGACCTTGGTTGACCTTCCCAATGGAATGAGACCCGTTGAGAACAAGTGGATCTTTAAAAGAAAGGTCGACATGGATGGCAACTTGACCATTTACAAGGCACGACTTGTTGCGAAAGGTTACAAGCAAATTCATGGTATTGACTATGAAGAAACCTTCTCGCCCGTCGTCATGTTCAAGTCAATTCGGATCTTGTTAGCAATTGCCGCATTTTATGACTATGAGATATGGCAAATGGATGTAAAAACCGCCTTCCTAAATGGAAATTTGGAAGAGGATGTGTACATGACACAACCCGAGTGTTTTGTGGATCCTAAGAATGCTAACAAGGTTTGCAAGCTTCAAAGGTCCATTTATGGATTGAAGCAAGCATCGAGGAGTTGGAACAAGCGCTTTGATGAAGAGGTCAAGAAGTTGAATTTCATTCAAAGCGAAAAGGAACCTTGTGTTTACAAGAGGATTAGTGGGAGCGTGGTCGTATTTCTTGTTCTTTATGTTGATGATATACTCTTGATCGGGAATGATATTCCAGAATTGAATGATGTCAAGGATTCATTGAAGAAGGTGTTCTCAATGAAAGACTTGGGCGAAGCCGCCTACATCCTAGGAATCAAAATCTATAGAGATAGATCTAGGAGGTTGTTAGGCTTGAGCCAAGATGCATATATTGGCAAGGTGTTGGAAAAACACAAAATGGCTAGTTCCAAGAAGGGTTACTTGCCTATGTCACATGGCATATTCTTGAGCAAGACTCAATGTCCGACGGAAGATGCAGATAGAAAATTCATGAACAAGTTTCAATATCCATCTGTGGTCGGATCAATCATGTATGCCATGCTATGCACTCGCCCCGATGTGGCACATCCGATTAGTGTGACTAGTCGATACCAAGCTAACCTTGGTATGCCACACTGGACCGCAGTCAAGAATATCCTCAAGTATTTGAAGAGAACACAAGATAGCATCCTCGTGTACGGTGGAGACCAAGAGCTCGTTGTAAGTGGTTACACCGATGCTAGTTTCCAAACCGATCGAGATGATGCTAAGTCACAGTCCGGCTATGTATTCCTGCTCAATGGTGGTGCCGTAAGTTGGAAAAGTTCCAAGCAAGAAACTATGGCCGATTCCGTCACCGAAGCGGAATACTTAGCGGCTGGTGAAGCGGCGAAAGAAGGCGTTTGGATCAAGGAGTTCTTGACCGAGCTGGAGGTGGTTCCAAGCATCTCAGGTCCAGTGGATCTCTACTGCGACAACACGGGAGCCATAGCTCAGTCCAAGGAGCCTAGGTCTCACCAAAAGACCAAGCACATTCTACGACGATTCCATCTTATCCGTCAGTTTGTGAATGACGGGTGGATCAAGGTCAAGAAGGTGGACGGTGCCGCGAACACAGCGGACCCTCTGACAAAGCCTTTGTCTCGAGCCGCACATGAGTTGCATGTTGCATCCATGGGGATTAGGCGTATGCCTAAGTGGCTTTGAGTTGTATCTTTTACTTTGAGGCTTTAGTATGAGACATGTATATTTTGGATATTACATTGAGTACTATGCACTTGCTAGAAGTCATTATTGATTGACTCTAGGTCAAGTGGGAGATTGTTGGAGTTATGTCCTAGAAACCAATCACTATGGCTACTTCTGTGGTTTATGTTATTGATGATATTTTATCATTTGTTCCTTGATTTATTTATTGATAGATCATTCAGGTTGAGGATCTGAATTGTAGATCTCTATAACTCATTTGTTCATAAATGACAATAATAAATCTAAAGATGTCCATAATCTTGATAATTAACAAGGAACATTAATTATCAAATAAGATTAGTATGCAAGTTAAGCGATGATTAAGTTCTACAAATCATAGGTAAGGAGTTACCAACTTAATTGCATATGTATATGTTGTAGAACATAGTACAGGACTTGACCCATTGAAATAAACATTTGGATTGTGTTAAGTGTCATTGTTTATTTCATATCAGTTTGATTCTAAGTTTGAGATGCTCACCTTTTCCACATGAGGATAGGTTCAATAAATATCGTCTAACGTTGATTCCTGATAAAGGCTGCTATAAGGACTTTATTTATGTTCTCTTGAATTATGCGGGGAAAAGTTGTTCATCAAGAAAACCGTATGTCCCTCATTAATATACTTGATGAGTGATGATATCTGTTTGGGCCCCTTGATGGAGTTGGATTGGTTGGCCAACATGTACAATCAAACCCTAGATCAAGAAATGTATAATTTGCAAGAATGACACATTCCTATCTTGGATTATACAAAGATATCATGTGACATAAGAATCAGACAAGGAAATACTAATATTTCTTATGCAGGATTGAGATATTGTAACGGTACATTATTTATGCGAATTGGGAATCATAACGTGTTGCTAGATACCGCTTATGATTATTGGAAATAAATAGTGATTTATTCTCCATGGCCAACATAGCATAAATCCTCAAAGGGTCACACAAATAGAGCTTTAACCATATAGTGCATTATTTATTTATTCACAACAATGAGTATTGTGAAAATATGATAAGTTGATTAATTAATTGTGTACTGTTGTGAACTGTTATAATTAATTAAGTCAAAGAGATCATATAGAAATAAGTTAATGCATATGCTAATCCTTAAATAATTATCAAGATATTGATAATTAATTTTGTTCAACACGAATTGATTAGAGTAATTAATTTAAGCTAACGGACCTTTATTTAATTGGTAAATAAAAGGTCCAACTTGAGAGCAATTAATTGGGCCACTAATTAATTGAATTAGAGGAACAATTAAATAATTATAAAGCCCATCTAGGCCCATTTATGGCCAGCCATGTGGATGGCATGGTTGTAATTTGGTGCAACTTGTTGGGAGAGTGGTTGGTCTATAAAAGGGGACCATTTGGGGTGAGAAACCCTAGCCTCCACCTACCTCTTTCTCCCTCTTCCTATTTGGACGAAAATAGAAGAGAAAAATCTCAATTTTTCTCTCTTCTTCTTGCTCTCTCTTCCTCATTTATCAATAGAGTTCATGTGTTGAACATAGATCCAATAATTAAATAGTTAGTTAATTGGAGAAAAACAAGGATTAGCTTCTCTCTTCCTCTTGCTAGCACAAGGGTTGAAGAGATTGGTTAATTCTCTTGGTGGACTCGAGGTTGGAGCCGACTAAAGAGGAGAAACGAAGAAGGAGAGCACCCCACCGACTCCTACGCATTGGATCTAAACCTCCTTGATACGATTTAAGGAGAGGTAATGATTCAATCCTTTCTCATGACGTGTGAATGCCTTGCACTAGATCTTGTGATTTGCTTGTTCTTAATGGGATTAATTAGTTGTAATTAGTCTAAAATTAAAATATGAGCATTTTCTAACATACACAAGTGGATAAGGTGATTGAGCTAAGCTTTGAATTTCTTTCCTCTGAATTTGGGAATTGGTTGGAGTACCTAAATTGCTTGGCTCAAAGGGTTTTAGATACCTCGATTTATGCAAACTCCAGGGGCGATTTGGTCAGACAGATTTTTGATAAGGAAATTGACAACCACCACGAGGAAAGGCTGTTGATCTGTCAGATTTGTTGTGCCAATTTGGAGAAGCTTGTAGTGTCCTATAATTTAAAAGAAATTCAATTGTTTGCTGAAAATTGGAGAAGGCAATTTTTGCAGAATCTGATGTTATTTGTCAGTGGTTATGCTGATTCAGGGAGGAACATTGATTGGATTGGGGGTATAGGGAACCATAAGGATGTTTTTATAGCAGTTTATGCATATTTACTGGGAATTTATGCACTTTCTCCCAAAGATCTAACAGGGCAATTAAATTGTATCAACAAAATTTATCCGTCTGAATCGTCAGAGTTGAGCATTATTGGGCCGTTTCTTGGCAACCCTTTGATATATAACCTATATTCTCTGGTTGTACGGGACCAGCAAGAGAGCTCTTTTTTGGATGGATTTGATCCTTATTTTCTTCTCAGATGACTTCTCTTCTGAGTTTTGATGGCATTTTGGTGTTCAAAAAATTTTTTTTTTTAAATTCTTTTAGTATGAAAAGATACCAGAAATGTTGGTGTCTTCTGTAACAAATTTTGAATTTACTAATTCTATTTTCATGAACAATTGTTCGTGAAGAACATACATATTGGCAAGTAATTTATTCCTGATTGGATCTGATTGGCAAGTAATTGTTTTTCAATCTTTATGACATGCTATTTTACACAATATAGGCCCTACGTACTATGCAAAAGCAAAATGTGCCGAAGAAAATTCAGTCATATTTTATTGTGTTAGTGCGATTGACACCCTGTAATAAGAAGCAAAAAGAAAGAAATGACAAGAATAATATAGCGTCCTAACGTAACTCTACTATCAATTTTATAGCAGATGCTTTTAGACACGGGCAACATACCCAGTACTTGCACTAACCAAGCGAGTTTCCTGTTGCTTCTAAGAGCTTAATAGTGACTCATGAACAAGTTAAAAAAAAAAAAAAAAAAAAAAAAAAAACAAATCTATAACATAAATGTTAAGGCTCGTAAAGTTACAGAGATTTTTATAGCGCTAGTAAAATAAGCATCCCTCAATTCAAAGCAATCGTTAATGCATTATTCCATAAAGGAAAAGAATTGCTAACATTTTGCAAAGTTTACACTTTTGTGATTTGCTTAAGACTGCATTAGATAACTTCAGCTGCTCTCTGTTTAATCTTTTGACCTCTTTCTTTTGGTTTGTTGTTTATCCTTTATCTTTTGTTCTTTTAAAATTGCAATTCGTCACAAGCAAAGCATATCTTGACAAAGTTCAATGCACCTTTACAAAAGTTGAAGGACGCGGACAATAAGCTTGAGATTGATTGCTATATGCAACAACAATGGTACACGCGGTCTTGTAATATTTATGATAAATAATGACGTTATGAACCTCTGGTGTAGTAGTGATGACTGTAACACGTTTTTTTGAGGTTCTCTCTTTATTCTGTGCTTCCTTTTTGATTGATATCTCGTGGATTACACAGTTAATTAGGTGTCTGATACTCTGATTGCTCAATTGAGTACAATACATGGTAATTGAATGCTAATTTGCCATGATAGTTCCTAACAACACCCGAACTTCCAAGAAGCAATAAAGTCACATTGTGAAGTATGCATGTGATTCAGTCAAATTGCGCTCTAAATGGCTCAAACTACTTGGAGAATCCCATTTAATTTATCTTTTTCTGGGAAGAGTGGAACTTTCAGCCAAACTAACTAGATGATGATATTACCACACCGGTACATATCAATTTTCACAAAATAACTACGAAAAAAAAAAAAAGAAACATCATACCTACCCTTAAACCACGCTCCTCATAACACTTCCTTTTAAACAAAAATAAAATAACAGTTCCTTTTGTCCCAAGCTCAGCCTTCCCCACAAGCCATTGAGAGGCTGAGTAGTGCGGAGGTGACCCAGCTAAAGTGTATTACAATCATCAGCAGTTTTGCAAGTTCACCCTTGTAAAAAAAAATTTACTAATAATGAACAGAAGCCTCAAACAGCAAACATGCAAAACATAGAAGTTCACTTCACTTGTTACATTATACTGCAACACAAATTCTCGATGAAAGAAGAAGAAACCTAAAGACAAGTCTTGGGGTTCAGATTTGAAGTGTAAAACATGATATGCACATTAAAAATCCTCATTAAAGTTTCATAAAATCCGAACAGTTTTTTCCTATGAGAGATTCTTATCAGAATTCTCCTCTCCTTGCGCTCAAAATTTCCTGAGAAATTAAATTCTACCAAGCCTATATATAGGGTATAATGGAAATTATAAAACTAGAACCCAGTTACCCATTTGCAATTCATTGGCCATAGAGCTCTGTGCCCATAGAAGGCAAACAATATTTAATACCCAGAAAGAATAATTAATGCAATAAAGAAAAAAAAAAAAGACATGAATTGAAAACAAAGAATTGTGTTGACAACAACACGGACGACTCTTGATGATTGCAATAAAAGTTTTTTGTATTAGACTCGTTTAAAAAAAACAGAAAATAATAAAACTAAAATTCAATATTATAGATCAACATTAATTTTTTTTTTCAATAGAACTTCTACATTATATTGTTGTAGGTTAGGTCGACACTACTCAATGCAAGACAAATCCTTTTATCTCTATTTACTGGAATGAAGAAATTTAAATCTAGTAATAGATGACCCCCCTTCACTTTTTTAATCTACAGTGCCATTTTTCATTTTCAGAATTAATTTGGAACGTTGATTTCAGATGGATGGATGGATTCACATCCAGGGAGTGTTGAAGTGGATATATGTGTTGCGAGTCTTGCGACCCGTGTGAAGCGTCATAGTAGGAAGATCATGTGTCTTGCACGTTGAGGGTTCCACGGCGTAGGGCGTAGAAATGATAAGGTTTTGTTGATGGGCCCCATTGTAGGCGACTTAGTGGAAATAAAATTTTAATGTAAGCTTAGATGGACAAGGTGTACTGTATTTATTGATAGTAGATGTTGTTCTAAAATTGAGATATCTTCCGTCTCTTTTTGGTTCACGATTTTGAATGTGCACCAGTAGTACATACAAGTTGATTTGCCTCCTCTCAATAGCGGTGAAGACTTTTACTTTTCCAAAAAGCACTGACACTTATTCTTTGTTTTTTGGTTTCCCAACCATCTAGAAAGTGACAGAGCAAGGAAATAACCACTGATATAATTTATCATTGATTCTTCCACTTTGAGATACCGATCGCAAAAATTAATCGAAGATATGTGTCCTCCTCGTCGTGAGTAGGCTATAGAGATCTTATTGTACTATATTCGGTCGACATTGCTGTACTCGTCGTAGTAGTGGCGCGTCCATCTCCTCCGCCGATGTCGTTTGGTTGAGGTATGTACTGCTAACTTTATTTTGTGTTGAAATATTGGGGTTTGTATTTTCTATTCATTATTGACACTATATTCTCTTATAAATTAGTGCAAGCAAGTTAATTTTAATTATTATTTATAATTTTCTTTCTAATTTCACGATGAAGAAATTCATTATTGGCCCATTCTTCAACGATTACTTCCTTTGGTACACAATTATTCTCCGAGAAAGAAATTCCTCCTTTTTGCTATTCCCAACAGCTTGGATTTGCTCTCTGGTAATTTTCAATTCACTTCTTTTTCTTCTAGGTTTCCTTTGATTATTGCTTTCTTTTGTCTTGTCTACAAATCAATTGAGTGAAGGTACCAATTGTAAGTTTATTCATCAGAAAGAATAATATATGGAGAAGACACATCAATCATTTCCGTTTCTTTCTTTTGATTTTGGCATACTTAATTACTTTCATCTTCCAGTATCTTATTCTTTATTCTTTCACTTTTTCTTACTTATTTCTTCTTACTAAATTAAAAAATTCACAAACTTTTTATGCACCCACATCTCTTTATTTGAAAAAAAAATTAACTAACTATTTGCAAAGAGTGTTCATCAGTCTTACTATCAATCATATATGCATGCTGATTTCCATTTCTTGCTTTTTGCCCCATTATCTCTTTTAATTTTGCAATATGTTAATTTTGGATAAAAGATTAGTGAATATGAACTTGCTAACTTACTGCATGTTTATTTATTATTAGGTCCTGAAGAGGTTTGGCAACTCCAAAGCATGGGAGGCTGCAAATATTTTTTTTTACTCAAAAGGTGTTGTTCTTGAGAGCAGGGAGTCTGATACAATTAATCTGGTATATATATATATATATATGTTGCGTGGCTGCCCTCTGCTAGTACAACTCGAATGAATGCCCCTGACAGATTGCTCTATTGAATTTGATTTACTTGACAAGCCTAATATTAGTTAATTCAAGCGATAATTATTTTTTCTATAATTGTAACAATAGTGATGTTAATGATTGTGCTGCAGAGGCCTCCACCGGTTTGTTTGCGTTTGTGTTTTTTTTTTTCATGATTTGATATATATAGAGCTGTCAAACGTTCAAAACGGCATGGAAATGAGGCCTTACGTTTATGTTCCGTGCATAAACACGGTAGAACTATAATTTTCGTTTAACGTTCCGTAATTAAAACGTAAATAAAAAATTTTTCGTTTAACGTTTCGTCTTAATTAACGGAAATAACGGAAGTAACGTTAAACTCATTGTACAACAGAAATTGAACTTCAACAAAACGAATTTCTATTGCGTTATATTTACCAGTAAAATCAGAAATGAATTTCTGTTTGCACATTCTTCCCCTATTTACCAGTAAAATCAGAAATATTTTTTTTAAAGAACTTAACAGCGAAAAAAGCAAAACAAAAAAAAAGAAATAAAAAAGCTGAGCAAAAAAACCAGAAAAAGCAGTCTCAGGCATCAAATTACTTAAACATGCATAAAAACCAGAAAAAAGCAAATAACCAACAACACTGATAAAACCCAAAAAAAGCTAATTACAAACCAGAATTAAGGAGTCTCTTTCTATTTCTAGCTGCCTCAGATCTTGATCCATCTCTATCTTAAGCTTTTGCTTTTTTTTTTTAGGTTGCTTACAGTACTAAATCAACCTTTTTACTATGTCAATAGTAAAAAGGTTTGAGCTGCTGCTACTGCTGTAGGAGGGAAAAAAGTGCCACAAGCCACAACTACTGCATATCCATCAGCAATTGCAGCTATAACAGCTGCTTGGTTGCTCCTACTACTGCGTACCTTTTCTCTCGTCTTGCATGCTTCCTCTGCAATGGAAAAAAAACCAAATAGAAAATAAATAAGTTTGTACTAGTTTATGATAACTTTTCCAAGCTTGTTATTTGTTAAATTAGCCACTACAAAGAAAATACAAACTTTTGTAATAAAAACTAAAATAGATAGACACGGGAATAAAAAGGCGCATAAATTCCATGCATTTTCTAGCCAGATAATTCAAAATCTAGACGAATTTAAGAAAAGAATTAATCGCATGCAAGATCCACTAGTGAAAACTTGAAAATTTGAGAAATTTCTTCTGTTCTAAAAAAAAACCAAAATAAAAGATGAATTAATTAAAAACTTGGTTCAGTCTCTTTGGGTTGTTCTTCAACTACCAATCTCTTAAAATTGGGTTTCACTTCGGTATCATCTTCAATTGCTTTCTCTGTTTTCCCTGCATGAATTTGCAACAAATCTTCAGATACAAAGCTGAGATGGAGAAAGAGGAAGTGAAAAGTGAGACAAAGAAGGAGACCCACCATTGTTATAAGGTGTAAACCTTGCTCTGATGAGAGAAAGAATGCATAGAGAAAAAAGAGGAGGCGAGGTTGAGTGGAGAGGAGGGGAAGGGGCTGTAGTTTTCGGTTGAGAGAGAAAGAGAGAAAAGAGAGAGCGGCTAGGTTATCTCAGATCGCATCCCCTCTGTAAATTCAATGGCTCTATAGTTAATGGGCCGACGGAAAACGAAAAAAACGGAACGGAACGAGACAGTTTCGTTTACATACCGTTCTTACCGACGAAACTGATTTCAGTTTCGTTTCTGTTCCACTGAGCAAAACTTAACTGAAAATCGTTTCGTTTCCGTTTCATTCCGGCGAAGCTGCGATGACAAAGTCACTAGTTTTTAATGGAAACTTTAAAGTAGCAATATGCCTAAAATGTCACATCATTGTAAAAGTATATTTTAGTTGACAATTGTTAGAATAAAGAAATGAAAATCACATAAACGTCACAAATGTCTTTTATAATTAGAATTAAGAGTAGGATTCCCGTGTCACATTTTTTTTTTTTTTTTTTTTTTGTCATCAATCTCACAACTTTATAAATTTTTTTATTAACGTTTCAAAATATAAAAGAAAAATCAAGTCCAAATTGTTCATGTTGTTTAATTTCACGAATGCTGTACTGAATGCTCCAACGTTTTCGACTTTGGGGCCTGCATCGAATGCTGCACAGAACTTAAAGGCCAGATCACCGATGAGCAGCTCACAGATTGCTTCTGCGGCGGCGGTGCTGTCTCCATGTGCACAAGCAGTACATATAACAATTTCGAATCATCAAATGACAACCATTCAATATGCTTTTATCAATAATCAATAATAATAATAAGAAATAAATATCCAAATATGACAGATGATAATTCAACAATTTGAAATATGCAAATGCAACCAATTCAGTTCTGCAAATGCAATCAAAATTCGTGTAAAATCCGCACATGAAAGTAAACACCAATAGTAGCAAGTAAGACAAGTAAATCCTAATAACCCTGTGCCATACTGGTCGTCTCCGATCCCGACACCTGACCACACAAATCTAAATAGTATACAAAAGAAAATACTAAACTAAGATCTGTTTCTAATTGGCAAATCAAAGTGTGACATCCTGTATTTTTTTTTATTAAAATTTGTTTTAACCATTGTTTGACTGAGTTGACCAAAATTTTGACCATTGACCATTGACCAGAATTGACCAACTTTGACCGATATAGAAGTTTCACTATCAGTTTGCATTTCCGAATAAAATTTAATGGACACCTCATGCTTAGGCAGATATACGTGTCCTCCATGCATTATCCTTTGCTCCACGTGTCCTTATCTTATTTGTATATGTTTTAAATGTTATACCATCTCCATACTCATATTACCCATCCGAAATATTTTTCCCCAACCGAATTTAAATGAAGAAAGCCACCATGCATAGAAAATTGATCCGATTGATATTTGATTAGTTGGCCGTTTAGAAGTTCGAGTTCTACGTCGTAGTCGTTTGGATTACCGCTCATTGGGTCATCAGCTATAGCCCTCGAAATTGGGAGATTTACTTCTCAATGCCCGTCTATTCCAGGTGTGGATGCCTTTTGAGATTTTGTTATTCTTTTGATAAGAACTATTAAATATGATTATAAGTTATAAAAGTGAAATGGAACAATTAAGAAGGAAGTAAATGAAAAGTGAAACAGAATGGGACCGAGTAGCTAAGTTGTTTTACCCGGGGTTTCCATTATCGGGAGATTGCACCCAAGCTTAATGCCGGTGGTCTCCTTATGATAGCGATCACGGGCAACGCATACTGATCTACTCTGCTATTCAGCCAATAGGCAGATTAGCGGTCATTTGATATGTATATATATATTCCTTTTCTTTGGACTGGCTATGACCTTTAGGGTGTGTAGAAGCGGACTACCCCGCGGAACTCCGAGGTAGTAACCCAGTACTGGTGTATACTAGCCCCCACTTCGTGCACGGTGGAGGGCAGGAGCGGTTGCAAAGCAACCAGGGTCGGGTGTCTATACATTAGGTATACACTCGATGGGTAGGATCGAATAAGCACACAGGTATTGTCAGGAAACACAATATATTAAGGTAGACCTGGTGCGGGATTATTTCCCCAGGTCTAAGTAAGGACTGAGACATGTAAAGGTGGTTTGGTGCGTGGCCGTGTCCCGCAGGGTTGGAGTTATGTAAGGTGGAAACTCTCGTATTGTACTATATGTTATTCCTCAAGCAAATACACTGAATCACACCCGTATCTCTTTTCTTAATAAACCTAAATAAAAGTTGTCCAGACAAGATTGACATTAATTTATAAATTTAAGTTCTAATCTTTTGAATAGCTTAATCCCAAAATGGCTTACTCTATTACCACACTGAGTATTCACGTACTCATCCCACAATACTTTGATTTGTGGAGATAGGTTCAGGCTTGGCTGCTGACAACTAGCTCATGATTGACGGGCCGATGAATGGATGCAGAAGATACCGCCCCACCCTCACGTCCTGTGCCTCGGTGCGGGGTGTGACACAAAGTGCTTATTTAAAATAGTATTCAACTTAATACACATAGTGTGGTCGGTACATGTATACTGGTATAATTTGGTCCCAACTGAGACTGGGCTTATTTGATTCAAGACTGATCCTAAATGTACTTATGTTTCTATATAATTAATTATGTACAAAAGTATATAACTAATGGTCAAATTAACTTGAGCCTAGTTAGAGAAAAATTAATTAGACCTTCTCATTTTGCAAAACCGAGCATATTCTCTGTTTAAGAGATTATAAACCCACTTTGGTATAACATAAATTAGACCCTTGCACTTCTATGTAACTTGTAAAATATAGATAAGCACCCAGCATATGAAGACACGCGTCAACACTCTAGAGTTCACAATCGATGTAGGACTCAATTTTAGACAGAAAATTCCAGCAAAGAAATTTTGATTTGTTTAAACTTCAAAGAAATTAACAAGGAATTCCAAGGAAATAAAAAGGACAAATATTCAAATAACTTATGTAAATACCTTCTATGTCCAATAAATATGAGTTTTCACTTGTGATGACACCTTGGTACGAGACCTGCTACACTTGCGTTTCTTTATTTTGAGACCAATTTGCAAGAGATTTTGTGGAAAATAAAATGGAAGAAAGTGGTATAATGTTGTGCCAAAGGTAAACCAGTCAAAAAAAGAGGTACAAGGGCGGTACCGACCAGATTGGGTGAGTGGATTTTGATATTCCTTTTTCAATTAATAGTGTACCATTAAATATTTTAACTTTAGACACAAATGACACCTGGGTCCCATCTGTTATTATCACAATTAGTAATATACTAAGTTTTTGCGAATCATGTGATTTGCACATGATAAATAATTTAATATAAAAAAATCATGGACTATATATATATAATTTTTCATTCATTTGTTTAAAGTATATCTATACAAATTAAGCCCATATACTGAAGCTTATAGCAACAATTAAAATCAAATATAAAACCTGCCTTAACCTAAATGAGTTTTCATTTGTTTTATGAAGAAAAACAGTTTTCTTCTGAAACATTCAAATTAAAATGAATTTATATAAAAATATGAAAATAAATTTAAAAACTTTTGGAGTATAAGGAACCGTATCTTATTTTATATCTATGTTTAAACTAGAAAGCACGCGAACAGAAAATTGAAACACTCAAAACAGAAAATAAGCAAATCACTAATTATTAATCAGAAAAAATTTTAGGGACTCAAAAGATAAAAAATGCTAGGCGTAACACCTAGAGCGTTCTGTTTTGACAGCCGCTGTCAAACTTTCGGAAATAAACACCTAGAGCGTTGCCAACCAAGCATTTCGGAGCGTTGGTATTCGGTATTCCAATGTACTATTTTTTGACTTTGGATCCATATCAATGGGAAGCAACAATTTGATATTACTAATGCTATCCATGTGACTCTGTATTAATTAAACCGAACAATAAAATATATATAGATATAGATAAGTCAGATCGAATCATTTTTCATCTGTATCGTTGGCAGCTAACCATTTTATATTCAATAACGATACCTGCAATAAAATATATATAGGTAAGTCAGATCGAATAATTTTTCACTTGGATATATATATATATATATATATATATATATATATATATATATCGTTGGCACTAACCATTTTATATTCAGTCTGATACGTACGCCTCGTATATGTGATTATAAATACCCCATGTAGCCACCTTACAGAAGCACAAAGCAAAATCGCAACATACAAATCAATAGATAAGCTTGTTATTTGAGTTGACACAATAATGGCAACTAAATCCGCTGCCTCACTCGCCCTATTCCTGGCCTTTTATTTCATGTTCTCCAACTTTGCGAACGCCACCTGCCCCTTCTCTAATTCAGAGTGCACTACTGAATGCTCCAACATTTTCGGCGATCAGCTGCCCTGCATTGAATGCTGCACAAAACTTAAAGGCCAGATCACCGGTGAGCAGCTCACAGATTGCTTCTGCGGCGGTGGTCCTGTCGAATGGTGCGATCCGTTTGTTGATGTCACATGTTAATGTGGTGATATGTATCACATCTCTGAGTTTGGTTTTGGTTTGCTTGTTTTGCACTGTGCTTAGATTTATTGTTGTTTGCTTGAGCGCGTTGCTTGTTTTGAGCATGTTGTGTGCTGTCTTTACATTTATGTTTCGTTCATGTGTTTCAATGTCTGCTTCATGATGAATAAAATAAGTGCGTGCGCCGGTCATTGTGTTTCATTATCGCTTTGTGTTATTTTATCATGCATGTTTGCTCATGACGTATAATTAACGTGGTGCATTTGATAATTAATTAAGTACCGTACTTGTCATTCCATACATCTCATTATATGTTTGTACGTATATATATACCCGGTTCCACTAGACGAGTGCTTAATTGATGTTTGCGAGGTTCAACAGATTAAGTTCAAGATAATGTAGTTTCTGTGTACAGTTCATATAATTAATTAATACTCTGTGATACTTGGTAAAATTTCAAGAAAACAAATAAATTTAAATGATGAAAAACCAAAATATAATCATGAATTCCATTTAATTAAAATAGAAACAACTTTATTTCGAATCTGATACGATTAGATTGTACTATAAAAATTTCAAATGTCTATTTTATAAAATTATTATGAGTTAAATTTGTATCAAAACCTAAACTTTACTGCTTGTTTAAAACAATTTCCTAAAATATCTGGATCTGAACCGTTGGATTGAGTTTTAAACTCCTGATTTTTCTGAGCCGTCTGATCATCTCTGGATCTCTCTCTTTTATTCCTCTCTCCCCCGATTTTCTTCCGAACCGGGTCATCCCTCTACCCGTTCCCCCTTCAAGATCCGTGTTTTAGCATTGAGGGCTTTAACTGGATTAGTATCAAATGAAAAGCTCCATGAAGTTACTACCAATGTTTCAGCTTATTTGGCAGAAAATCAGATGGTGCTTCCGTTCAATACAATTCATGGCCTCTTGTTGCAACTCTGCTCACTAGTTGATAGCAATTGCTGCAGTCTAACTGACTTGTCAGAAAAGGATCGAATTACAAGCGATATAACAAGGGCACTTTCTACTTGTTCCTGGCTTGGTAATGGCGCGTGCCATGTGGTTGCGAGTTCATACTTGCGGGTGTTAAATCTTCTTCTTGATATTTCTCAGAGAAGCACTACTGCAAGTAAGGTTACTGCAACTGTGCTGTCTATTCTGTTTGAGGTAACTTCCAAGCACTTGGATAGAGAAATATCAAAAGAACTCGGAATAATGCATGACCCTACCTTAATCGAGTTACGAGAGCAAGCAACTGTATCATACTTCAGTTGCCTCTCCGATGAAAGGTGCGATTTCACCAACGAGGAGGTTCTGTTGCGCAGTTTCGGTCTAACAAATACAAACCTGGCTGAGATGCCACAAGTAGAGATTCATCCAACTCAGCTTCAAGAGAGGATTCTCTCTTGTGTAACCGAATCATACATACGAGGTCAGGGTTGCAACAATGAAACAGTTGCTAAGAATGGTGAACCGTTTCAGACCTGGTGATGAGAAAGGTGTATTTTACAAATGGGCTATAAATTGTCTACAGTTTATTCTGATGGACCGACTGTATGCTGAAGAAAACCCTAAATGTGTTTATTATATGTTGAAGATCATCTTCTCATGGAGCTTACAGTTCAAAGATCCCTTTGTGGCTGATAGTTTGGTTTTTCCCTTTTGGGACAGATTGGTACAATTGAACAATACAGTCTTGCGGTCAAAAACCAAGGAGATCATTATTTGTTGCATGTCCACATGCATGAAACACTTTGTGAAATTACTTAACAGCTCTATTTCGTCTGGAGCCAGTGCAGATGTGAATTTGGGAATGGCGATTGAAGCCATCAATTTGTTTGTGAAGTTGGTTAAGGGATATGGCGACCCCTCTCAACCGGTTAACATGAGAAAAGCTGCCTCTGAGGCTATAATAGCATCATCCTTGCTTGAAGAGGCCACTTTAGGGAATGGAAATAAATCTGAAAATAGATGTGTGGTCAAGTTGGTCCTTGATTTATGGTTTGTTTCTATCCAACTGTTGGAGGATGAAGAGGTAAGTCTTAGACTGAGGCTTGCAAAATATGTACAGAAAATTATAGCTGGAAGATTGAATAATGATGATTCGGATGATTCAATGCCTACACTGTTGGAGTTATGTCCTAGAAGCCAATCACTATGGCTACTTCTGTGGTTTATGTTATTGATGATATTTTATCATTTGTTCCTTGATTTATTTATTGATAGATCATTCAGGTTGAGGATCTGAAAAATTAAGAAAGGTAGTCAATTATTTTTCTTTATCTGTACAATTTGTAATACATCTCAATGACTAATGTTATGACCTAATTAAAGATGTAAGAAAATAATTAAATAATAAGAAGAGGGCTGCTTTCTGGTCGAGCCTTTTCTAAATTCTATTAATTAGATATTAGAGATGTATTAGGGTTTTCAATAACAATATATATACTTTCTTTATTTTGACAACCTGTATTGAAAACAATATAAAAGAAATGATGTACGGGGAAGAAAATCAGACAATTATTCAATCAATCAAAAGTCGGCAGCCACCAATTTATTTCTATTATTCCTTTTTCTCAATTTTCTTTTGGTTTTTTCAACTTATTACACAAATAAAAAAACAGTACATCGGTAACTGTTGACCCTCAAATTTGCAAGGTCAAATAAATGAAAAATGCTATGCAAAAAAAAAATGATGACAGTAAACTAATATAGCGTAGCCGCCCACTGAAAAAGTGATACAAAGTTACAAGCCTCGACACTTACTGGATAAAAATGACCGTATGCCATACAAATGTAGCCAGCAAAAGAGAAGAGTCAAATAAAAGAAGTATAAGCGTTGGTACAGTGAAGAGTCAAATAAAAGAAATAGCTCACAGATGGAAATAACATGCTTAGCCCAAACAGGATATGAACTTGGCCCAAAGAAAAAAGAAGGCCCATGTATCACCTAAGATCGAACAAGCTATCACAGCCCAAAAAAGTACTCATTATCAAAGACATTTAATTGAAGAAATCAAATGATAAGATCTGAAAACAATGTTCTGACTAATACACAGGGTTTGATTTGAACAAAATATGTTTTGAATCATACTATGAAATATATTATGAGAAGAAAGAAGGAAAAATACCACGGTGGAGTCACGGACATCCAAACCATATGTACCAAAACAGAAAGCATTTCAATCATAATAAGGTATTTCAATCATCCATATAACACAAAATAGAAATAAGGTATAAAAATGAGTTTTTAAAAGTTTATAATAAGGTTAAAGAAATAGAGACATAAACAAACATTAAGCAATTCAATCATCCATATAACACAAAACATATATAGTATATCAAGTACTTCTTACCGTATCCAAGACAGGGTTCTTTGATTTGCTTCCTCCCGGTAAGCTATCCGAGTCGAGTATTGCTGGGACCCCGTATATTCTGCCGTGGCTTCTTCCTCCTGCTTGAAACCATAAGGCCCCATCAATCTTTTTTGGCCACTTCTTTTCATTTGTGCCATATGCTTCAATAATCAATTTCTCATAGGTTTCCTGCCAATATACACTAGTAATTAAAATAAGAAGATTAATCTAGAAAATAAGAAGATTATTTTATATGTATATTAAATAACCTTGATTTTGCGAGCTTTAGAAGTATAAAACTCATTTCTATTGCCCGGCTTCATATGTGTTTCAACAAATGCTTCCATAAAAGTCACTGGCCGTTTCAACTTCTTTTTCTATAAACACAATTTAATTTATTTGGTTAGAAAGAACTACTAATATACTAAAATAAAAAGTAAACAACTAAATTGGAATGCATACCATCTTCTTAGCATAATCATACAGATTGATAGACCCATGGCGATGGTAACTGCCAATTCCCCCCTTGATACGATTTTGTTGGTGCCTATCTGACTTGGCTTGCCATTCAGGTGAACTCCACACATCGCACATTTTATTCCAGTAATTTGGGTGGCACCATTCAGGGGGGAACTTCTTCCACTTATTCGGGTCCTTGGTCTTTAATTTTTTTTTCAACGCAATCCTTATCTTTGCTAGTGTGTTTGAATAATGTGTCGCTGCGATGCGGTGGAAAACTTTTGAGCAGTTCACAGACTCTTTCTTCTTGCCCCATCTATATTTAAGCTACAAGGAAAGAAAAATAGAACAATATAAGTGATTCTAAGAATCAAGAAGCATGAGACAATATTTTTTTTCAGAAAGCCAAAGTTATTTTATTTTATTTTTATAAATTCTTTATCCTCACTAATAGGTGAGTGGAACCAAGATAGTAAAACCAAAAGTTGCTGAAACTAATAATAAGTTCTTACTCACAGTAACACTACTTACCAAAAATGCACGCAAGCACTCCTTTTCGCTTGGAGTGAACTGCGAGTACACCGTGTAAGGTCCTCCCACATTGCTAAACACAATCTGAGTAATTGTGTTCGCAACTTTTGGACAGTAAGGTTTGGATTTGAAAGCCCTATCACCTATTACATAGAGTCTTGGGCGTTTCCTCCATGGGAGATTTCTGCCCAACCTTTGTTTCCCCCTGTATTTACCTTCCTTTGTTATAGGTTGCTCCTCCCTTCCCTCATCAGCAGATAGTTCCAAATTAGAATCGGATGCGGCATCCTCAGCCAAAGCCTCCTCAGCTATAGGCTCCTCAGCCTCGACTCGGGGCTCCTCAGCAGCAAGCTCCTCGATTCTGTCCTCCTGGCCACTAGCGTCCATGGTTGCATCCTCACTAGCTCTAGCCACATCGATTGTAGTATGACTTTGGCGATTTTGGGCCGCAACCCTTCCTTTCTTAGAGTGTTTCTTGACTGGCATCCTACCAATCCAAAGCAAACAATGATTTAATCAAAGATAAAGCTAATAATGGATAAAAGATATGCCCCTTAACTCCAACAGCAAGTTGATCAGTTACTTTTGGTAGGGACGTGAGACAAAACTGCGACTTGTCGACTTTTTTTTCTCTCCCTGGGCTATCTATGGCCTCACCCAATCAAAGGCATAAGCAAAATAAAATAACCTCAACTACACTACAGATCTTAGTCGACCAAAATTCATGCTACTGTTACCTCTATTTATTGTAGCAGTAGTATTTGGTATCTTCTCTAATGTAATTCTAGTTTCAGTTCATGCTTCAACATCAGGACTAATTTATTATAGCTGATTTGGACACAAGCATATCAACAGAATAAAATTAGCAAATTAAAAAATTTGATTACAATATTTGTTAAAAACTGTCACACCCCCAGGACACATGGCATGACAGAACTTACCTCAAAGCAGATTGCCTTAGTACAACTCCAATTTCAAGTATGTTCATAGTTTAACAAGGAAGTCTTAAGTGTATAGATGTATAGGAGTAGAAAGAAAACTAACAAAATATGCAATTCAGAGAGACGTGTATAACTACATATCTGTACACTATTATCAAATATATATACACATGTGACTTAGACAAGAAATTACAATTTCTTTATAAAGTAACACCAATGATACTAGCTGGACATAGCATTTGCAACTCTAGCAATAATTTTTACAAAATTCACAACCCAGAAGTATAGACATCTAGTTTCTAGAGTACATACAGATTCTATATAGTTCTCAAATGCCAACTAAAAACAGAAAGTTACCTCTAACTAGTTAAGAACCAAATTAATTGCAAGCCATATAAAAATACATGCTTTATCCAAAAATATAAATGTTCTTACAAGACCTGTACACATATATCTTAGATATGATATTTATAAATATCCGTCACAAAAGTAATGATGCTTGAACCCAACTCTACAATTAAGCTAATATGCATTTTCTAATATCATGCCGTCCACATACCATTTATGAAATTGCAAGTTCTATTTAAATGCGTGCAGCAAGAACCACAAATGCATAGCTTATAATTAAATATAGTTTGTGTGCATATTTATATTATGTATATGTAATTATGGCATATTCTGTCTACAAATATTGAGACGGAGGTACTGCTGGTTGTTATTTTTATAATTAATTATAACCTTTTGTTTGAATTCAAAGCATCCTTGTACTTTCATGATAATATACAGAAATGTAATTGTATGCTTTTGTATATCTGAAAGGTTGATTCTATTGGGTTTGTACTCTTGCTTACCATTCTTTATATGCATGTACCATTCATGGGTAAACTATGCACGTGCAACATTATTTTCTTATGTCTTTTAGTTACATATCAATCAACTAGATCCTTGCCAAGTTCTATCATATGGGATGAGAAATTGGGGCTATTATTTTTCATGTACTCCTCTGATATATGCATGCAATTCAATTAAAATTAAAATTAAAAGAAAAAACGATATATAAATATGAAATCAGTTTGACACTGGACTTCTCAAGAGGTTGTCATAACAATTGCAAATAAATTTAAAGTACTACCTACACGCTTTACTTATTAACTCATATCTTGATTTTTTTTTTTTTTTTTTGAAAAAAAGCCTTTGGGCCCATATCTATTACTAGAAATCAACATTCAGTTACAACAAAAGTAAATGAAACCCCCCCATATTAAAATCACCAAAACCAAACATGTACTAAACTCTAAAACATTAAACCCACAAAACATATCAAACTGGTAAACGCACCTAACTAAAACTCCTTACAGAAACTGAACACATAATCATTAGTAACCCTGCCCAATTAACTCATATCTTGATGCAAGACACAATTTATGCATCATATTATTATAGCAATCAAATCGACGATAACTAATAAAAAAATTGATAGTAAAAGAAACCAGGGTTCAGTAGGTTAGACAAGCATACCTCTGGCCTAAATAGAAGAAATCGAGCCGCTAACGTCTGACCTAAAGAGAAAAGAAAGGAAGTAAGATAAAACATCATTTTACATAAAGCATAAGAATTTACAGAGAAGAGCAACCTAAAGCATAAAATCTGACAAACCCTAATTACAGAATTTGAGATTATCATGCTCAATAATTACAGAATTTGGTTTATTTTCTCATCTAATAACTTGTTTCAACTAATTATTTCAATTGAAGCAAGAAAATCAGGAACTAAATAAAAAGGAAGGAAGAAACCTGACCTTTAGATCTGAGGAAGGAAGTATGAAGCCAACGATCTGAGGAAGTTAGAGAAGAGGAAAAAAAAGTAAGAAATTAAGGGAAAATTGATATTTGTATGAAACCAATAATAAAATTGACATCAGGTTACAGTAAGAAATTGATATTTGTATAAAACCTACAACCACATATGTTTCTAACCTAAACATATACAAATCCAAACATCAGGTTACAATTTGTTCTTTTACTCGAATTGCTATTTGTATGAACTTCTACAGATCCAAAACCTCTGATCTAAACATCTTATTACCAATTCAAACATTACCTCAAATCTAATTTTGAGAGAAGAGGAAGTAAGAAATAAGAAAAAATAAAATAACCGCAGGAAAGAGAGAAGAGGAAAATGGCTTACCGAATTTCTGTCGAATTGATGAAAAATTAGTAGGTTTATATATAGGATAAAGGGCGAAAATTTTTTGGAGGGAGATGCGTAATTTTTTTTTGGAGGGAGACGTGAAAATTTGCGGCGGAAAAAGATTTAAATCGACAAAATGTTTTTCCATTGAGCGCGAAAATAATTTTTGGAGGGATAAAAGAATTTTGGGGAAATTTGTGAGGAAGGATCCGGTGAAGAGAGAAGATCGGCGAAAACTGAGCTTTGATAAAGGATCTGGTGAAGTGATTTTTTTTTTTTTTGATAACCGCCCATAGGCCTGGTGAAGAGATGTGATCGGTGAAAATTAGGTTCATTTCCAGTGTGTTCTTTTGTGTTGTCCTTTTGTGTAGCTATTTGTGTGTTCTTTCGTTTCTAAGTTGGATATAGTTGATCTAATCCACTACACCCATAATTGCAAGGTAATGGACATGAATAGTGTAATTAGTGACCAAAAAAATTAACGTTCCTAATTAGTGATGAGTGATTAACGTTCCAAATAATTTACCTAATTAGTGACCAAAAATATTATATTGTATAATGTGACTCTTTTTGGAAAAAAATTATTTTTTGGCTAATATTGATAAACTCAATATATTTTGGATTGATAACCTCAATCCATTTTAAAATATAGCATTAGACTCTTTTTGGGTAATATTGAAGTTCCAATATATTGTATTTAAAAATAAAGACCTCATTAGATTGTTTCAAAAAACGAAATATGATATATTGATTAATATATTTAATTAGGCTTATACTCTCACTAATCGAATTGTATGCATGTTTCTCCAATATAGCTAGCTATGTATATCGATTTTTATATTTTGCCACTCATTTTTGCATTCATTTCAAATGAATTTTTTATTTTCTTTTTTTATAAATAAAAAACGAAAAAGATTCATATGTGCTGTTAATTTTTTTAAAATAAAATGAAACAGCAAGTTCAACTGGTCTATTCATTCATGTTTTATAAGTCTAATGCATTATTTTCAAATGTATTTTTTATTTTCTTTTTTTAAATAAAAAAGGGAAAAGATCCATATGGGTTGTTCATTTTTTTAATAAAATGACACAACGAGTTCAGCCGGTTTGTTCATTCATGTTTTAAAAGTATAATGCATTATTTTCAAATGTATTTTTTATTATCTTTTTAAAATAAAAAACGAAAAAAATCCATATGTGTTGTTCGTTATTTTTTAACAAAATGACACGACGAGTTCAACTGGTCTGATCATTCTGTTTTAAAAGTCTAACGCCGTAATTTCAAATGGATTTTTTTATTTTCTTTTTTTTTAAATAAAAAACGAAAAAGATCCATATGGGCTATTCATTTTTTAATAAAATGACACAACGAGTTCAGCCCGTCTGTTCATTCATGTTTTAAAAGTCTAATGCATTATTTTCAAATGTATTTTTCATTTTCTTTTTTAAAATAAAAAACGAAAAAAATCCATATGTGTTGTTCGTTATTTTTTAACAAAATGACACGACGAGTTCAACTGGTCTGATCATTCTGTTTTAAAAGTCTAATGCTGTAATTTCAAATGGATTTTTTTATTTTCTTTTTTTAAATAAACAATGAAAAAGATCCATATGGGCTGTTCATTTTTTTAATAAAATGACACAACGAGTTCAGCCGGTCTGTTCATTCATGTTTTAAAAGTATAATGCATTATTTTCAAATGTATTTTTTATTTTTTTTAAATAAAAAACGAAAAAAATCCATATGTGTTGTTCGTTATTTTTTAACAAAATGACACGACGAGTTCAACTGGTCTGATCATTCATGTTTTAAAAGTCTAATTCTGTAATTTCAAATGGATTTTTTATTTTCTTTTTTTAAATAAAAAACGAAAAAGATCCATATGGGCTGTTCATTTTTTTAATAAAATGACACAACGAGTTCAGCCGGTTTGTTCGTTCATGTTTTAAAAGTCTAATGCATTATTTTCAAATGGATTTATATTTTCTTTTTTTAAATAAAAAATGAAAAAGATCCATATGGGTTGTTCATTTTTTTAATAAAATGACACGACGAGTTCAGCCGGTTTGTTCATTCATGTTTTAAAAGTATAATGCATTATTTTCAAATATATTTTTTATTTTTTTTTAAATAAAAAACGAAAAAAATCCATATGTGTTGTTCGTTAGTTTTTAACAAAATGACACGACGAGTTCAACTGGTCTGATCATTCATGTTTTAAAAGTCTAATTCTGTAATTTCAAATGGATTTTTTATTTTCTTTTTTTAAATAAAAAACGAAAAAGATCCATATGGGCTGTTCATTTTTTTAATAAAATGACACAACGAGTTCAGCCGGTTTGTTCATTCATGTTTTAAAAGTCTAATGCATTATTTTCAAATGGATTTATATTTTCTTTTTTTAAATAAAAAATGAAAAAGATCCATATGGGTTGTTCATTTTTTTAATAAAATAACACGACGAGTTCAGCCGGTTTGTTCATTCATGTTTTAAAAGTATAATGCATTATTTTCAAATGTATTTTTTATTTTCTTTTTTAAAATAAAAAACGAAAAAAAATCCATATGTGTTGTTCGTTATTTTTTAACAAAATGACACGACGAGTTCAACTGGTCTGATCATTCTGTTTTAAAAGTCTAATGCTGTAATTTCAAATGGATTTTTTTATTTTCTTTTTTTAAATAAAAAACGAAAAAGATCCATATGGGCTGTTCATTTTTTAATAAAATGACACAACGAGTTCAGTCTGTCTGTTCATTCATGTTTTAAAAGTCTAATGCATTATTTTCAAATGTATTTTTCATTTTCTTTTTTAAAATAAAAAACGAAAAAAATCCATATGTGTTGTTCATTATTTTTTATCGAATTGACACGACGAGTTCAGCTGGTCTGATCATTCTGTTTTAAAAGTCTAATGTTGTAATTTCAAATGGATTTTTTATTTTCTTTTTTTAAATAAAAAACGAAAAAAGATCCACGTATAATTAAATTTTAATTATTGCCTTTCTCTAAATTTTTGTAAGTTTATTTAGCTAGAATTTTTTTAATGACTATCTTGTAGTGATTGTTAAATGTTTTAGATTCTAGGATTAAAATTAATATTTATACGTCTGAAGTTATAATACAAGCTTACATCATTTTGCATATACGTATATATTTTAAATACGTACAGTCAAATCATAATATATAGTTCACATTTAAAGTTGGAGTGACCAATTTGAATAGACTAGTATTTAGTCATTTGAGTAAATTAGTGATTGAATGACAACTAATTACTTGCTGTAATTACTTTTTTCTCGCCAAATTGAATCTTTGTTTCCTTTTCCACCTCAATTGAGGTTTTAATCGACGATTATTTCACTTCAATCTCGCCTCTCTGTTTCTCTAACCCCTCACGGAAATCATCCGATCAGAAAACCCCTCACTTACGCCTTTAAGAAATTGGCACCAAGGGCCTCTTCTCATACTAATCTATCATCCATTAACGGGCTCGAGAGACAGCGGGTTTGAATCCGTTAGCATTTCAGGCTACCGTAGGTCGAGAGAATGAGCTCTTTAGCATCGTGGTGGAGAGGGGAATATGATGGTGAGCTTAGTTTTCTTTGCGTCGGCCTCCAGTGGTGTATGAACCACCAGCTTGGTACGGCTTGAGAGGAGATTGGTATCGGTGATGTTTAAAGAGGCATGATTATACCAGAAAAGGTCTCTTTAGACTCGTAAGAGAGAGGAGAGGAAGTATTGTTCGTTGTTACCACGCTTGTATGCTAATTACTTACAAAAGTAATATCTAAAAGATATTAGATTCTGCAACGCAACCCCTTCAAATAGAACCATTCAGATGATGGCATGATCATAAATTAACAGAACAAAAGTAATCTACATCAAGCTAGATTTTGGTATGACCATAAACTAATTGACGCCTTCAAATATTTTTGTTGGATGTTGTTTGCATGATTTTTGTCACAATTAATATGAACTATTGTCACGATTTCAGGGGACGGTATTATTGTGAACTATTGTCATAGGCCAGAAATGTGAAATATAAAAATGTGAGTGACCTATTTGAAAAGATAGAAATGCGCTGTTATTGTGGCAGATGAACTGCCCGTAGGCTAGGCATTAAAATTACTTCTAGAAAAACATACAGAGCAGCAAGTTTGCGCTTAGAGCTTCTACAAATATAAAACCCCCATTTCTAGACTAAAGATTTCTAGCAGAAAAGATATAACTAGAAGAAAAGAAAAAGTAAGATCTGCTAGAAAAAAAAAAAGATTTCTAGCAGAAAAGATTATTGGACCCATAGCACAGCTTGCATTAATGCGTTGGCCTCAGCTTGTAAAGGATCTGCTGAGTCATGCACTTCCATTTCCATTTCCTGCAAAATTCCTTGCCAGTAAATCAGAAAAGCAGTACCCGACTTCTGTGAGGTGTCCCAGTACCCGGCTATCTGTTTTAATTCCCAAGGACCCACCAAACCAGACCATTCTCGAACCCTCACAAAAGAAGAAACAGTGCATAGCATACTCATAGACAAGAATACCCCTAGTAATGCATGTCTGTGTATGCTAAATAATAACTTTATTGATAATAAGATAATATATGAAGTCTGCCTTTTATTCTCAGATAAGTAACATGCTAGTACATTATAATTCCTATTATTCTGAAAGCATCTATAAGCTGGCCAACATGCCAGTACACTATTACAACTCAAGCATTTTACTAAATGCAAAATGAACTCTATCAGCACTGTCAAGGCTTTGAAAAAAAAAAAAAAAACTCAATCAGCAATCCTTTATGCAAAACTGAAAGAGATGCAGCTGCTCTCATCTCCACTCAGCATTGTTCCTGGAAAATGACATTAAGGAGTAACAAATTAAATATTAATACCAGAAAAGCTGAAACAGAAAACTAAACCAATCTTCAAGTCTTTCTACTAAATCCTTATAAAGCTAAAGACTTACTCATTCAGAGCCGGAATCAGAATCAGTAAGATCATCCTGATTGGCACCTTCTTCGTTATCCGTGTTGTCAAAATCCCTTTGGTCTTCACTTTCGTAGTCACTTTCTGACATCTCGATTTCTTGATCTGCAAGGATTCTCTGTTGCTCAATATATTCAACATCAGCATTGGATAGAGGTTCTACAACATCTTCAGAGTTGAGTGTCTCCGGAATATCATCTCCCGCACCAAATGTGAATGGGCAACATGGACCATCTTCTTGAAAGAAGTCAGAATTGATGGGTGCAGAATTTTCAGCTTGCTCATTCAACAACAAGTTCGGTAATATTTTAGATTTTACCTTAATAGCAACCCACCAATCTTTTCTTTCTCGCTTAGGTGATGGATAAGATAGATAATAGACTTGGACAGCATCAACAGCAAATACAAATGGCTCATAAGTAGAAAGGGTGGATTTATGCTTAACTTCAACCAAACCATGAACCTTATCAACCTTCACTCCTCTCGAAACATCAAACCATCGACACTTGAAAAGAACAACCTTGTTATCTCTTCCACGATATTCTAATTCTACAATATCTTCCAAAACACCATAATAGTCGTGCTCAGTACCATCATACAAACCCCCTTTTACGCAAATCCCACTATTAACCGTCGCTTTCCCTTCACCATACGCTTCAGTATGGAATCGATATCCATTGACATCATATGCACCATAACAAAAGGCATCTGGATACGGCCCAAGACCAAGATCTCTGATAGTACGATCTATTTTACGATCATTTCTAACTTTCTCTTTAAACCATGTGTTAAATTCCTCATCACGAAGCTTGTCAAGTTCTTTATCCGAAATACTAGGTTGTCGGCGTCTCACCATTTCATCAAATTCTCTACAAAATGGAAACTACACATTATAATATGCTTGGATAACTAAAATCCAGAAATTAATATAATTATAACTAAAGTAAATTCTTACTCAACATAGCTTTCGATTTCAGGACAGTTCATTAACACATATAATTGTGCCGCATCGACTTCTTTTCGTTCGAGTCTTCTACGAGTACACTTCCCAATTGGTTTACCAGGATGTGCAAAAATGGAGACTCGGCCCTTAGGCAAAGGGCATCCACCATCGTCATGCCTTGGATTTTGGTTTAGCCGTGTGCGAACAGTATCAGCAAAATAAATTGAACAAAAATTTGAAATTTCTTCAATTATGTATGCCTCGACCATAGAACCCTCTGGATGCGCCTTATTGCCAACCTTTTTCCTCAATCTTCCCAACTCCCTGATGTATGTTACAATACAGTTAGGTAGTCCAAAATAAATTAAAAAAAAATGAAAACATAATAGTTGTGATACTTACGTACCTTTCAAAAGGATACATCCAACGAAAAGAAACCGGACCACCAACTCTAGCCTCATATGGCAAGTGCATAACCAGATGTTCCATTGAGTCAAAAAATCCAGGAGGAAAGATTTGCTCCAACTTGCATAATGTCAACACAATATTACTTTCTAGTTTTTTCAAATGGGAGACATCCAACTCCGTTGCACACAAGTCTCGAAAGAAATTGCTTAATTCAGTCAATGGCTCCCATACATAATCAGGAAGAAAATCACGAAACGCCACAGGTAATAACCGCTCCATAAAAATGTGGCAATCGTGACTTTTAAGGCCTTGGAACTTGCACTCTTCAACGTTCACGCATCTCGACCAATTTGATGCATATCCATCTGGAAATCTTAGTTCCTTCAGCCATTTGCAAATCATTTGCTTCTGCTGTTTTGTTAGACAAAAAGAGGCCTTAGGCTTAACCCATGACCCGTTACCACGCCGTTGCAACTCTAGTTCAGGTCGATCGCACCAATGAGCCATATCAAGACGAGACTTGGTGTTGTCCTTGGTTTTGTCTGTGTCCATGATGGTGTAAAAGACATTGCCAAATCCATTCGCCTCGGTGTGCATATTATCTATGTTGTGCCGAATCAAATTGCTCGACCAATATGGCAAACTCCAAAATATGCTCCGTTTCTGCCAATTGTGTGTCTTTCCATAGCCCGAAAACTCTGGACGTTTCTTTCTTGATTTACCAAAGACCGCATTCGGAAGAGCCCTGAAAAACATAAATGAATTATAATTGTCAACATAATGCTAGTATGAGATCTCAAAATTTAAACTCCGCCATAACATTAACCTTGTAACAAAGAACATATATATAACAATGAGCACTAACCTAACACGCCGATGCATTTCTTTACCACTTAATGGCTTTGGAGGCAGAGCACTCACTCGGACGCCCTTCTTAAACCTTTTCAAGTTCGTGCGAAGTCTATGACGTCTTGGCAAAAACATCCTGTGATCAAACCATGAAGCTTTTCTTCCATTTGTGAGTCGAAATGCTTGAGTTGACTCCATGCATATTGGACAGGCTAATCTTCCATGAGTAGACCACCCAGATAACATCCCATATGCTGGAAAATCACTAATCGTCCAGAGAAGTGCCGCTTTCATTTGAAAATTTTGTTTAGAAAAACAATCAAACGTTTCCACTCCATCGTTCCACAAACTTTTCAACTCTTCCACCAGGGGTTCTAAGAAGACATCTATATCTCTACCAGGACTTTTCGGACCTGGAATGACAAGAGTCAAGAATATATTTTCACTTTTCATTGCAACTCCTGGAGGAAGATTATATGGGACCATAAAAACAGGCCAGCATGAACAACTTGGAGCAGTCATACTAAAAGGAGTGAAACCATCCGTTGCTAAACCAAGACGAACATTTCGCACCTCACGTGCAAAATCAGGGTTCGACCTATCAAAGCTCTTCCATGCTTCCCCATCAGCCGGATGTATCATGACCCCTTCCTTTTCGCGGATGCCGTCCTTGTGCCACCGCATGTGCTTTGCAGTAGCAGGAGACATGTATAGTCTTTGTAATCTCGGTGTTAGAGGAAGGTAACGCAATATTTTCCGTGCAACAGGTTTTCCCTTCTTCTTTCTCATGTCACTTTTGTATCTAGGCTCACCACAGATATCACATTTCTCTTTAAACTCACGATCATTGAAATACAGCATGCAATCATTGGGACACACATCAATTTTTTTGTACTTCAAATCCAGCCCACTCAGTAGCTTCTTAGCCTCATACAAGTTCGGAGGCAATATGTCCTTCTCAGGAAGTATCTTCTTGATGATCGATAACATCCGATTGAAGCCTTCTCTGGTTAGTTGCAAGTCTGATTTCAAATTTAACAATTCAGACACGACCGACAACAAAGATTCTTTGCACTTTAAATTGATCTCACTAGCTTCCAACTCCCATAAAGGCTTATCTGCTGCTTCAAGCATTTTATAGAACTCTGCTGCAACAGGATTTGGAGCACTTTCTTCAGTTGCGTCCCAATTGAAATCTGGACCAGCAACATCTAACACCATCTCGTTCATCCTATTCATCTCCTCCCCTCCTTCATTTTCTGACAATCTATTGGAGCCCTCGCCGGCATCTCTCTCGCCATGCTTGCGCCAACAAGTGTAATAGAGAGTAAATCCTTTATCAAACAAATGTTTTCTAACTTCATCACCTGTTAGGAATCTGGTGTTGTCACAAGCTACGCAAGGACAACGGATCTTATTGCCTCGTACGCTTGCAGGATGCTTAAAAGCTTCTTCAACAAAACTATCCACTCCAAGCAAAAAATCGGGATTATAATCTCCATCGCGAAATCTTCTATACATCCAACTGCGATCCCTCGACATTTCTAACCTGCGATGTACAAAAACGTCATGTAAATCATTGTATTACTAAAACATATTATTCACAGGAATGTAGCTTATTTTGTCTTTCACAATTTGACCCCTGGAATTCTTTTTATGGTAGCATATTAATTCTATTTACTTTTATTCCCATTGATTAATTATTCCCCACGTCTGTATCTAACCTTCATTTACCATTCTCTCTTACTTGGTTACATGATAGGAACAACTTAAGAAACACAAACTATAACGCTGCTAGGATCTTAATACGAAAATAGAATCACCTGTACAAGTAACATGCAAAATAACCCAAAAGTTCACCATATTTCTACTTTTGCTCTCTCACGTAACCAACATATATTCATATTCAAATATATATATAAAAAAAAGCTTAATTTGTGTTAAAAAAAACATCAAGATTTTGCAGTGTGAAGAACACAGAAAATCAGTTACATCAAAGGACCAAATTAAGACCCTCATCAAAACCCATTCACCCGATAAGTAATTTGTAAAACATACCCACAAATATTGATTACTAATGAAAATATTTAAACATCAGACCTGGAAGCATACTTACTAGGAACAACACTTTGAATTAATAAAAGTTCTATAATATAAGTATAATAATTGACTATTTGAGATCAGCTTTCCAAATAGTTTGCTTCTTTAGCAAAATTTTAATTTTGTCCATACAACTTTTGGGGCGGCACAATTAACAAACAAGCAGTTGCAAATTTCAAGGAATTAACAAATATTTTGATAATAGAGATAGAGAAATCAGTTAGTTTAACAAATCCAATACCTTTATTGACTAGTTAGGAAGTGGCGGAGGAGCAATAGCAGGTAAGAGGGAGATTAGAGAGCAGGTAGGAGGGAGATCAGAGAACTTCCGTTGAATATATATAAAATCAAATTCCTTTTTTTATTCTGCCCAAAAAAACAAATCCAAAAAGGAACTTCTAAATGAGCTTAGTTAATTAGAACAATAATAAGTATATAAGTTATTTTTATGATTATATATATGCGCACAACTTTCTTTTAGCCATAAGTTAACTTTCCATAAATAAATATTTGCAATAAATAATTATATCATTAAAGATTAATGATATATATGGCATAAATATTTGCCATAAATAAACTGCCATGTAATTTTTGCAATGCAGTACAACGTGGGTTTTACTTCTTTAAAATATAGCATGCTATTTATGGAAATTTCTATGATATAAAATATCTTCCACAAAAAGATGTCATATAAATTGGTCAGAAAATGTGCTTACAATAAAATACATAATTAAGAAGCAACAACAATATATATATATATATATATATATATATATATATATATATATATATACATTTTTCTGAATCTTATAAATAATTGGGTAGTTATAATACAAAGTAAGTTATTTTTTGTATGTTTCAATTAAACTTGAAATAGTAAAAGCATATCTACCGGGTTTATTTCACAGAATATTGAAGTGAGCTTATTATAGATATTAGTCTTTGATGGCCTTGGGTCTATTAACTTTATTTTTTTTTATTATCCAATTTTCAATTAAATCAACTAGATTCTGTATAGCGAATGATTTAGGAAGCCGCATGGGTTTTTCGTCACAGAGGATCAAAGAGTCCCTTAGCGGTGAAAATCGATTGAAAGAGACGAATTCTATTTCTTTCATTAAACGGGTTCGACAGATAACGGACTTGGATCCGTTAGTGATTCTGGTCGTCGCAAGGGCTGAGGAGAGGTTGCACGGCATCGTGCGGTGACGAGGAAGTCAGTGATGTGCTTGGTTTTCCTTGCGTCGCTTTATAATGGCGGGGAAGTCACGTGCTGACATGGCGGTTCAGAGATTGATGTCGATGAGTTTTAGAGGGTCGGATTGTACCAGGACAGGTTCTCATGACTTCGTGGAAGTAAGGAGGAAAGGTTTATGGTTTCAATTTATGTTGCGTTTGTTCAATTTAGTAAAATTCCGAAGGAGTTGGTACGGTGAGGTATGAGAACGATACCGAGAGTGATTATTGAGAGTTTTGGTCCGATTTAATTTCGATAAGAGATGATATTTAGTTTGTGTCATTTGTACTTAGCATGTATATGTGTTAATTAATCATCAATTTTTCATCATTTAGCTATTCTTTGACACGTTGCTTTATGCACCTCTGAATTATGCGTGGTCTGGTACAAGAGGACTCCTATGATTTACATTGATGATGCTTATGCTTGGTACAGATTTTACTATGTGATACCACTTGAGCTGTTCTACACCACTAATTGTCATTCCATATACTTATATTGCTACACATACAAACAAGTAATAATTAATGACATGCTTATAATTAAAAGCATCTTTGTTGTGCCCACTGTTAAAAAGGAAAGTTTCATTCTTTCTCACGTAAGGACCTGTACTTTTGTCAAGGCTAAGAACAATAACTAGGAAAAATGAAGAGGTTCCTGCACAAGTGAGATACACTACATATAAAAAAAAAACCAAATATCATTTCAGAGGGATCTTTTTAACACTAAATAATAGATCTGCCATGATGCGTATCTAATGTCTGGACCTTCAAACTTTTATCAAACAAATCTCCATCTTGCAATTCATTACCAAATATGCAAAGTAAAATGTGATCTTATTTCACAGCTAGTTAAAAGGAATGGAATTTGATAAAATGAATTTAAAAGGGGTACAGTACCTGATGGACTTAAACTAATGTTATTTATTATATGCAAAGGCTTAAGACTTGAACAAAACTACTAAATTGTGCATGTTGTACTGGATTACATAGAGACATGGCAACTATGAACAATTATATGATGTGAATTAAGGTTCAGATCCAGAGGACAACTTCATTAAAATCCAGTAAATTTCAGATATCACATTTCACCATTATTGTTCAACATTTAAACATCTAAACCAACTATCTTACCAATTTATGGTCCAGGGACAGTTCAATTACAGAGATTTCATGCAAAAATCTTTATAAATGTCATAATTAGGCATTTAGTCCAGTACTTTGTATAATTCAAATAAGTTTCAGTCTAGTGATAATCCATATGTGTTAATAAATATGATAACCTATCTTTTATTAAAAATAAATAAATGATACATATAAAAAATAAGAAAATAGATATATTAAATTAAGAAAAGAATAATTATGAATAAATAATAAATATGAATCGGTTCATAAAATATTAAATTCAAATTTATTCATATATTTATACTAATTTCTTCATTTCATCATTTTTAATTAGATTTTTATTGCTTTAATTTTTTTTTATCCAATCACGTACATTTTAGTAAAATACACTGCAAAATCCATTTAATCATATGCACACTAATTCAATTACATCGGTTACACTTATGCAATTGAATGACAAAAAAAATATAGCTTGCATTGACATCACTAATGCAATTGATATTCAATTACATCGGTTTTGCCTATGCAGTAGAGTGACAAAGAAAATATCAGTTGCATTGACATCACTCATGCAATTGATATTCAATTACATCGGTTTCACCTATGCAATAGAATGCCAAAAAAAATATTAGTTGCATTGACATCACTCATGCAATTGATATTCAATTACATCAGTTTTACCTATGCAATAGCATGTCAGAGAAAATATCAATTGCATTGACATCACTCATGCAATTGATATTCAATTACATCAGTTTTACCTATGCAATTGAATTATAGAGAGACGACTGACTTAAGCGAAATTGACATTCATTTTCATCGGTTTTAGCCGATGTAACTGTTAGTCACTTGCATGAGTCTTGTGTATGCAACAGGGTAAAAATCATTTTCATTAGCAGTCCCAATGCAATTATCTCTATTGCATCGGTCGTGCGGATGTAAAATATGTGCCCATGCAATTGATTCTGTGCCACCGATGCAGTTGAAAACTGCCCATGCAACTGCTTCACTTTCCTGTAGTGTTTCCTATTTGTATATGTCGGATATCTTACTCTTATAGTTGATTCTTTTAATGAAGATATGCATATAACTTTGATAAGGTGGGGCATTATTGTGAAAAAATAAAAAAAAATACATTTGAGTTCCAAAGTAAAATGTATTATATTTTGTGCATAAGAATAAAAAAAAAAAAAATCAACATAGAAGACACTATGCCTCAATTTTTTTTAAGAATTTTTTTCATTATTTTTATCTATATGTTCATTAAGTAGTAAGTATGGATCTAAATAATGCTTTCGGTTATTAGCACTTATTCACTTTTTTCCTCAATCTGACAGGTATCAATATGGGGCACGGGTCCGATTCAGGTGTCCACAAATGTAACTAATCCTGCCAATTATCATATTTTACTCTCCTGATGCATGCGTCAATCGTGCTAATCACGTTGGGTTCGAACTATTTCGATGGAAAATATGGAATAGAATCAATATGAATTCGAAAAATTATTAGATCGCAACTAATATATCGAGTTGGATAATATATTTTTTTAGATCATGCTCAGATTTAGGGTTCAGTTGAATAATCTTATCAAAAAAAAAAAAAAAAGAAATGCTTCAAAGTCCTAAGTAAAATAGCATCAGATCGGATCGGATCAATCTTTTATAATCTGTGGCTTCAAAGTCCGAAGTCCAAGGTCAATTTAATCTTTATTAACTTTCAATGATCAGTTTAACATTTAGAGGCAGATCGGATCATATGACAGAAATTTTATTTATTTATTTATTTGGGGAAAGCTTAGATCTAATTTTCTTTATTATTTTTTCAACTTCTGAGGTCCTGACTATTTGAAAACAAAGAATTGTGTTGACAACAACACGGACGACTCTTGATGATTGCAATAAAAGTTTTTTGTATTAGACTCGTTTAAAAAAAACAGAAAATAATAAAACTAAAATTCAATATTATAGATCAACATTAATTTTTTTTTTTCAATAGAACTTCTACATTATATTGTTGTAGGTTAGGTCGACACTACTCAATGCAAGACAAATCCTTTTATCTCTATTTACTGGAATGAAGAAATTTAAATCTAGTAATAGATGACCCCCCTTCACTTTTTTAATCTACAGTGCCATTTTTCATTTTCAGAATTAATTTGGAACGTTGATTTCAGATGGATGGATGGATTCACATCCAGGGAGTGTTGAAGTGGATATATGTGTTGCGAGTCTTGCAACCCGTGTGAAGCGTCATAGTAGGAAGATCATGTGTCTTGCACGTTGAGGGTTCCACGGCGTAGGGCGTAGAAATGATAAGGTTTTGTTGATGGGCCCCATTGTAGGCGACTTAGTGGAAATAAAATTTTAATGTAAGCTTAGATGGACAAGGTGTACTGTATTTATTGATAGTAGATGTTGTTCTAAAATTGAGATATCTTCCGTCTCTTTTTGGTTCACGATTTTGAATGTGCACCAGTAGTACATACAAGTTGATTTGCCTTCTCTCAATAGCGGTGAAGACTTTTACTTTTCCAAAAAGCACTGACACTTATTCTTTGTTTTTTGGTTTCCCAACCATCTAGAAAGTGACAGAGCAAGGAAATAACCACTGATATAATTTATCATTGATTCTTCCACTTTGAGATACCGATCGCAAAAATTAATCGAAGATATGTGTCCTCCTCGTCGTGAGTAGGCTATAGAGATCTTATTGTACTATATTCGGTCGACATTGCTGTACTCGTCGTAGTAGTGGCGCGTCCATCTCCTCCGCCGATGTCGTTTGGTTGAGGTATGTACTGCTAACTTTATTTTGTGTTGAAATATTGGGGTTTGTATTTTCTATTCATTATTGACACTATATTCTCTTATAAATTAGTGCAAGCAAGTTAATTTTAATTATTATTTATAATTTTCTTTCTAATTTCACGATGAAGAAATTCATTATTGGCCCATTCTTCAACGATTACTTCCTTTGGTACACAATTATTCTCCGAGAAAGAAATTCCTCCTTTTTGCTATTCCCAACAGCTTGGATTTGCTCTCTGGTAATTTTCAATTCACTTCTTTTTCTTCTAGGTTTCCTTTGATTATTGCTTTCTTTTGTCTTGTCTACAAATCAATTGAGTGAAGGTACCAATTGTAAGTTTATTCATCAGAAAGAATAATATATGGAGAAGACACATCAATCATTTCCGTTTCTTTCTTTTGATTTTGGCATACTTAATTACTTTCATCTTCCAGTATCTTATTCTTTATTCTTTCACTTTTTCTTACTTATATCTTCTTACTAAATTAAAAAATTCACAAACTTTTTATGCACCCACATCTCTTTATTTGAAAAAAAAATTAACTAACTATTTGCAAAGAGTGTTCATCAGTCTTACTATCAATCATATATGCATGCTGATTTCCATTTCTTGCTTTTTGCCCCATTATCTCTTTTAATTTTGCAATATGTTAATTTTGGATAAAAGATTAGTGAATATGAACTTGCTAACTTACTGCATGTTTATTTATTATTAGGTCCTGAAGAGGTTTGGCAACTACAAAGCATGGGAGGCTGCAAATATTTTTTTTTACTCAAAAGGTGTTGTTCTTGAGAGCAGGGAGTCTGATACAATTAATCTGGTATATATATATATATGTTGCGTGGCTGCCCTCTGCTAGTACAACTCGAATGAATGCCCCTGACAGATTGCTCTATTGAATTTGATTTACTTGACAAGCCTAATATTAGTTAATTCAAGCGATAATTATTTTTTCTATATTTGTAACAATAGTGATGTTAATGATTGTGCTGCAGAGGCCTCCACCGGTTTGTTTGCGTTTGTGTTTTTTTTTTTCATGATTTGATATATATAGAGCTGTCAAACGTTCAAAACGGCATGGAAATGAGGCCTTACGTTTATGTTCCGTGCATAAACACGGTAGAACTATAATTTTCGTTTAACGTTCCGTAATTAAAACGTAAATAAAAAAGTTTTCGTTTAACGTTTCGTCTTAATTAACGAAAATAACGGAAGTAACGTTAAACTCATTGTACAACAGAAATTGAACTTCAACAAAACGAATTTCTATTGCGTTATATTTACCAGTAAAATCAGAAATGAATTTCTGTTTGCACATTCTTCCCCTATTTACCAGTAAAATCAGAAATATTTTTTTAAAGAACTTAACAGCGAAAAAAGCAAAACAAAAAAAAAATAAAATAAAAAAGCTGAGCAAAAAAACCAGAAAAAGCAGTCTTAGGCATCAAATTACTTAAACATGCATAAAAACCAGAAAAAAGCAAATAACCAACAACACTGATAAAACCCAAAAAAAGCTAATTACAAACCAGAATTAAGGAGTCTCTTTCTATTTCTAGCTGCCTCAGATCTTGATCCATCTCTATCTTAAGCTTTTGCTTTTTTTTTTTAGGTCGCTTACAGTACTAAATCAACCTTTTTACTATGTCAATAGTAAAAAGGTTTGAGCTGCTGCTACTGCTGTAGGAGGGAAAAAAGTGCCACAAGCCACAACTACTGCATATCCATCAGCAATTGCAGCTACAACAGCTGCTTGGTTGCTCCTACTACTGCGTACCTTTTCTCTCGTCTTGCATGCTTCCTCTGCAATGGAAAAAAAAACCAAATAGAAAATAAATAAGTTTGTACTAGTTTATGATAACTTTTCCAAGCTTGTTATTTGTTAAAATAGCCACTACAAAGAAAATACAAACTTTTGTAATAAAAACTAAAATAGATAGACACGGGAATAAAAAGGCGCATAAATTCCATGCATTTTCTAGCCAGATAATTCAAAATCTAGACGAATTTAAGAAAGGAATTAATCGCATGCAAGATCCACTAGTGAAAACTTGAAAATTTGAGAAATTTCTTCTGTTCTAAAAAAAATCAAAATAAAAGATGAATTAATTAAAAACCTGGTTCAGTCTCTTTGGGTTGTTCTTCAACTACCAATCTCTTAAAATTGGGTTTCACTTCGGTATCATCTTCAATTGCTTTCTCTGTTTTCCCTGCATGAATTTGCAACAAATCTTCAGATACAAAGCTGAGATGGGGAAAGAGGAAGTGAAAAGTGAGACAAAGAAGGAGACCCACCATTGTTATAAGGTGTAAACCTTGCTCTGATGAGAGAAAGAATGCATAGAGAAAAAAGAGGAGGCGAGGTTGAGTGGAGAGGAGGGGAAGGGGCTGTAGTTTTCGGTTGAGAGAGAAAGAGAGAAAAGAGAGAGCGGCTAGGTTATCTCAGATCGCACCCCCTCTGTAAATTCAATGGCTCAATAGTTAATGGGCCGACGGAAAAACGAAAAAAACAGAACGGAACGAGACAGTTTCGTTTACATACCGTTCTTACCGACGAAACTGATTTCAGTTTCGTTTCTGTTTCACTGAGCAAAACTTAACTGAAAATCGTTTCGTTTCCGTTCCATTCCGGCGCAGCTGCGATGACAAAGTCACTAGTTTTTAATGGAAACTTTAAAGTAGCAATATGCCTAAAATGTCACATCATTGTAAAAGTATATTTTAGTTGACAATTGTTAGAATAAAGAAATGAAAATCACATAAACGTCACAAATGTCTTTTATAATTAGAATTAAGAGTAGGATTCCCGTGTCACATTTTTTTTTTTTTTTTTTTTTTTGTCATCAATCTCACAACTTTATAATTTTTTTATTAACGTTTCAAAATATAAAAGAAAAATCAAGTCCAAATTGTTCATGTTGTTTAATTTCACGAATGCTGTACTGAATGCTCCAACGTTTTCGACTTTGGGGCCTGCATCGAATGCTGCACAGAACTTAAAGGCCAGATCACCGATGAGCAGCTCACAGATTGCTTCTGCGGCGGCGGTGCTGTCTCCATGTGCACAAGCAGTACATATAACAATTTCGAATCATCAAATGACAACCATTCAATATGCTTTTATCAATAATCAATAATAATAATAAGAAATAAATATCCAAATATGACAGATGATAATTCAACAATTTGAAATATGCAAATGCAACCAATTCAGTTCTGCAAATGCAATCAAAATTCGTGTAAAATCCGCACATGAAAGTAAACACCAATAGTAGCAAGTAAGACAAGTAAATCCTAATAACCCTGTGCCATACTGGTCGTCTCCGATCCCGACACCTGACCACACAAATCTAAATAGTATACAAAAAAAAATACTAAACTAAGATCTGTTTCTAATTGGCAAATCAAAGTGCTTATTTAAAATAGTATTCAACTTAATACACATAGTGTGGTCGGTACATGTATACTGGTATAATTTGGTACCAACTGAGACTGGGCTTATTTGATTCAAGACTGATCCTAAATGTACTTATGTTTCTATATAATTAATTATGTACAAAAGTATATAACTAATGGTCAAATTAACTTGAGCCTAGTTAGAGAAAAATTAATTAGACCTTCTCATTTTGCAAAACCGAGCATATTCTCTGTTTAAGAGATTATAAACCCACTTTGGTATAACATAAATTAGACCCTTGCACTTCTATGTAACTTGTAAAATATAGATAAGCACCCAGCATATGAAGACACGCGTCAACACTCTAGAGTTCACAATCGATGTAGGACTCAATTTTAGACAGAAAATTCCAGCAAAGAAATTTTGATTTGTTTAAACTTCAAAGAAATTAACAAGGAATTCCAAGGAAATAAAAAGGACAAATATTCAAATAACTTATGTAAATACCTTCTATGTCCAATAAATATGAGTTTTCACTTGTGATGACACCTTGGTACGAGACCTGCTACACTTGCGTTTCTTTATTTTGAGACCAATTTGCAAGAGATTTTGTGGAAAATAAAATGGAAGAAAGTGGTATAATGTTGTGCCAAAGGTAAACCAGTCAAAAAAAGAGGTACAAGGGCGGTACCGACCAGATTGGGTGAGTGGATTTTGATATTCCTTTTTCAATTAATAGTGTACCATTAAATATTTTAACTTTAGACACAAATGACACCTGGGTCCCATCTGTTATTATCACAATTAGTAATATACTAAGTTTTTGCGAATCATGTGATTTGCACATGATAAATAATTTAATATAAAAAAATCATGGACTATATATATATAATTTTTCATTCATTTGTTTAAAGTATATCTATACAAATTAAGCCCATATACTGAAGCTTATAGCAACAATTAAAATCAAATATAAAACCTGCCTTAACCTAAATGAGTTTTCATTTGTTTTATGAAGAAAAACAGTTTTCTTCTGAAACATTCAAATTAAAATGAATTTATATAAAAATATGAAAATAAATTTAAAAACTTTTGGAGTATAAGGAACCGTATCTTATTTTATATCTATGTTTAAACTAGAAAGCACGCGAACAGAAAATTGAAACACTCAAAACAGAAAATAAGCAAATCACTAATTATTAATCAGAAAAAATTTTAGGGACTCAAAAGATAAAAAATGCTAGGCGTAACACCTAGAGCGTTCTGTTTTGACAGCCGCTGTCAAACTTTCGGAAATAAACACCTAGAGCGTTGCCAACCAAGCATTTCGGAGCGTTGGTATTCGGTATTCCAATGTACTATTTTTTGACTTTGGATCCATATCAATGGGAAGCAACAATTTGATATTACTAATGCTATCCATGTGACTCTGTATTAATTAAACCGAACAATAAAATATATATAGATATAGATAAGTCAGATCGAATCATTTTTCATCTGTATCGTTGGCAGCTAACCATTTTATATTCAATAACGATACCTGCAATAAAATATATATAGGTAAGTCAGATCGAATAATTTTTCACTTGGATATATATATATATATATATATCGTTGGCACTAACCATTTTATATTCAGTCTGATACGTACGCCTCGTATATGTGATTATAAATACCCCATGTAGCCACCTTACAGAAGCACAAAGCAAAATCGCAACATACAAATCAATAGATAAGCTTGTTATTTGAGTTGACACAATAATGGCAACTAAATCCGCTGCCTCACTCGCCCTATTCCTGGCCTTTTATTTCATGTTCTCCAACTTTGCGAACGCCACCTGCCCCTTCTCTAATTCAGAGTGCACTACTGAATGCTCCAACATTTTCGGCGATCAGCTGCCCTGCATTGAATGCTGCACAAAACTTAAAGGCCAGATCACCGGTGAGCAGCTCACAGATTGCTTCTGCGGCGGTGGTCCTGTCGAATGGTGCGATCCGTTTGTTGATGTCACATGTTAATGTGGTGATATGTATCACATCTCTGAGTTTGGTTTTGGTTTGCTTGTTTTGCACTGTGCTTAGATTTATTGTTGTTTGCTTGAGCGCGTTGCTTGTTTTGAGCATGTTGTGTGCTGTCTTTACATTTATGTTTCGTTCATGTGTTTCAATGTCTGCTTCATGATGAATAAAATAAGTGCGTGCGCCGGTCATTGTGTTTCATTATCGCTTTGTGTTATTTTATCATGCATGTTTGCTCATGACGTATAATTAACGTGGTGCATTTGATAATTAATTAAGTACCGTACTTGTCATTCCATACATCTCATTATATGTTTGTACCTATATATATACCCGGTTCCACTAGACGAGTGCTTAATTGATGTTTGCGAGGTTCAACAGATTAAGTTCAAGATAATGTAGTTTCTGTGTACAGTTCATATAATTAATTAATACTCTGTGATACTTGGTAAAATTTCAAGAAAACAAATAAATTTAAATGATGAAAAACCAAAATATAATCATGAATTCCATTTAATTAAAATAGAAACAACTTTATTTCGAATCTGATACGATTAGATTGTACTATAAAAATTTCAAATGTCTATTTTATAAAATTATTATGAGTTAAATTTGTATCAAAACCTAAACTTTACTGCTTGTTTAAAACAATTTCCTAAAATATCTGGATCTGAACCGTTGGATTGAGTTTTAAACTCCTGATTTTTCTGAGCCGTCTGATCATCTCTGGATCTCTCTCTTTTATTCCTCTCTCCCCCGATTTTCTTCCGAACCGGGTCATCCCTCTACCCGTTCCCCCTTCAAGATCCGTGTTTTAGCATCGACGGCTTTAACTGGATTAGTATCAAATGAAAAGCTCCATGAAGTTACTACCAATGTTTCAGCTTATTTGGCAGAAAATCAGATGGTGCTTCCGTTCAATACAATTCATGGCCTCTTGTTGCAACTCTGCTCACTACTTGATAGCAATTGCCGCAGTCTAACTGACTTGTCAGAAAAGGATCGAATTACAAGCGATATAACAAGGGCACTTTCTACTTGTTCCTGGCTTGGTAATGGCGCGTGCCATGTGGTTGCGAGTTCATACTTGCGGGTGTTAAATCTTCTTCTTGATATTTCTCAGAGAAGCAGTACTGCAAGTAAGGTTACTGCAACTGTGCTGTCTATTCTGTTTGAGGTAACTTCCAAGCACTTGGATAGAGAAATATCAAAAGAACTCGGAATAATGCATGACCCTACCTTAATCGAGTTACGAGAGCAAGCAACTGTATCATACTTCAGTTGCCTCTCCGATGAAAGGTGCGATTTCACCAACGAGGAGGTTCTGTTGCGCAGTTTCGGTCTAACAAATACAAACCTGGCTGAGATGCCACAAGTAGAGATTCATCCAACTCAGCTTCAAGAGAGGATTCTCTCTTGTGTAACCGAATCATACATACGAGGTCAGGGTTGCAACAATGAAACAGTTGCTAAGAATGGTGAACCGTTTCAGACCTGGTGATGAGAAAGGTGTATTTTACAAATGGGCTATAAATTGTCTACAGTTTATTCTGATGGACCGACTGTATGCTGAAGAAAACCCTAAATGTGTTTATTATATGTTGAAGATCATCTTCTCATGGAGCTTACAGTTCAAAGATCCCTTTGTGGCTGATAGTTTGGTTTTTCCCTTTTGGGACAGATTGGTACAATTGAACAATACAGTCTTGCGGTCAAAAACCAAGGAGATTATTATTTGTTGCATGTCCACATGCATGAAACACTTTGTGAAATTACTTAACAGCTCTATTTCGTCTGGAGCCAGTGTAGATGTGAATTTGGGAATGGCGATTGAAGCCATCAATTTGTTTGTGAAGTTGGTTAAGGGATATGGCGACCCCTCTCAACCGGTTAACATGAGAAAAGCTGCCTCTGAGGCTATAATAGCATCATCCTTGCTTGAAGAGGCCACTTTAGGGAATGGAAATAAATCTGAAAATAGATGTGTGGTCAAGTTGGTCCTTGATTTATGGTTCGTTTCTATCCAACTTTTGGAGGATGAAGATGTAAGTCTTAGACTGAGGCTTACAAAATATGTGCAGAAAATTATAGCTGGAAGATTGAATATGATGATTTGGATGATTCAACGCCTACACAAGTGGATAAGGTGATTGAGTTAAGCTTTGAATTTCCTTCCTCTGAATTTGGGAATTGGTTGGAATAACTAAATTGCTTGGGTCAAAGGGTTTTAAATACCTCGATTTATGCAAATTCCAGGGGCGATTTGGTCAGACAGATTTTTGATAAGGAAATTGACAACCATCATGAGGAAAAGCTGTTGATTTGTCAGATTTGTTGTGCCAATTTGGAGAAGCTTGCCGTGTCCTATAATTCAAAAGAAATTCAATTGTTTGCTGAAAATTGGAGAAGGCAATTTTTGCAGCATCTGGTGTTATTTGTCAGTGGTTATGCTGATTCAGGGAGGAACATTCATTGGATTGGAGGTATAGGGAACCATAAGGATGTTTTTATAGCAGTTTATGCATATTTACTGGGAATTTGTGCACTTTCTCCCAAAGATCTAACAGGGCAATTAAATTGTATCAACAAAGTTTATCCGTCTGAATTGTCAGAGTTGAGCATTATTGGGCCGTTTCTTGGCATCCCTTTGATATCTAACCTCTATTCTCTGGTTGTACGGGACCAGCAAGAGAGCTCTTTTTTGGATGGATTTGATCCTTATTTTCTTCTCAGATGACTTCGCTTCTGAATTTTGATTGCAGTTTGGTGTTCAAATTTTTTTTATTCTTTTAGTATGAAAAGATTCCATAAATGTTGGTGTCTTCTGTATCAAATTTTGAATTTACTAATTCTATTTTTATGAACAATTGTTCGTGAAGACCATACATATTGACAAGTAATTTATTCCTGATTGGATCTGATTGGCAAGTAATTGGTTTTCAATTTTTATGACATGCTATTTTACACATATAAAATTACGTCATATTTTATTCTGTTAGTGCGATTGACACCCTGTAATAAGAAACAAAAAAAGAAAAAAGAAACGAATAATATAGCATCCTAACGCAACTCTACTATCTATTTTATAGCAGATGCTTTTAGACACGGGCGACATACCCAGTACTTGCGAATTTCCTGTTGCTTCTAAGAGCTTAATAGTGACTTATGAACAAGTTTTTTAAAAAAAAAATCTATAACATAAATGTTAAGGCTCGTAAAGTTACAGATATTTTTATAGCGCTAGTAAAACAAGCATCCCTCGATTCAAAACAATCGTTAATGCATTATGCCACAAAGGAAAAGAAGTGCTAACATTTTGCAAAGTTTACACTTTGTGATTTGCTTAAGACTGCATTAGATAACTTCAGCCGCTCTCTGTTTAATCTTTTGACCTCTTTCTTTTCGTTTGTTGTTTATCCTTTATCTTTTGTTCTTTTAAAATTGCAATTCGTGACAAGCTAAGCATATCTTGACGAAGTTCAATGCACCTTTACAAAAATTGAAGGACCCAGACAATAAGCTTGAGATTGATTGCTATATGCAACAACAATGGTACACGCGGTCTTGTAATATTAATGATAAATAGTGACGTTATGAGCCTCTGGTGTAGTAGTGATGACTGTAACACGTTTTTTTGAGGTTCTCTCTTTATTCTGTGCTTCCTTTTTGATTGATATCTCGTGGATTACACTGTTAATTAGGTGTCTGATACTCTGATTGCTCAATTGAGTACAATACATGGTAATTGAATGCTAATTTGCCATGATAGTTCCTAACAACACCAGAACTTCCAAGAAGCAATAAAGTCACATTGTTGAAGTATGCATGTGATTCAGTCAAATTGCGCTCTAAATGGCTTAAACTACTTGGAGAATCCCATTTAATTTATCTTTTTTTGGGAAGAGTGGAACTTTCAGCCAAACTAACTAGATGATGATGTTATCACACCAGTACATATCAATTTTCACAAAATAACTAAGAAAAAAAAAAGAAAAATCATACCTACCCTTAAATCACGCTCCTCGTAACACTTCCTTTTAAACAAAAATGAAATAACGGTTCCTTTTGTCCCAAGCTCAGCCTTCCCCACAAGCCATTGAGAGGCTGAGTAGTGCGGAGGTGACCCAGCTAAAGTGTATTGCAATCATCAGCAGTTTTGCAAGTTCACCCTTCTAAAAAAAATTTACTAATAATCAACAGAAGCCTCAAACAGCAAACATGCAAAACATAGAAGTTCACTTTCACTTGTTACATTATACTGCAACACAAATTCTCGATGAAAGAAGAAGAAACCTAAAGACAAGTCTTGGGGTTCAGATTTGAAGTATAAAACATGATATGCACATTAAAAATCCTCATTAAAGTTTCATAAAATCCAAACAGTTTTTTCCTATGAGAGATTCTTATCAGAATTCTCCTCTCCTTGCGCTCAAAATTTCCTGAGAAATTCTACCAAGCCTATAGGGTATAATGGAAAATATAAAACTACAACCCAGTTGCCAGTTGCAATTCATTGGCCATATAGCTCTGTGCCCATAGAAGGCAAACAATATTTAATGCCCAAAAAGAATAATTAATGCAATAAAGAAAAAAAAAAGACATGAATTGATTGCGTGTACATACCTTTGTAGTTTTTCAGATGATTTCTCACCAGCGTATTCCTAGTTCACCAGCATATTCCTAATTGATATGGAACTATCAACTATGCAATTACCTGCTGCTTTTCTTTCAATTCTTGTCAGGAGCTATGCTTCAATTTTCTTATGCGTAGAAATATTCTTCAAGCAATTAACTATGGAAATAACATTAGAAGAAGGAATATGTTAGTTGCAAATTTTCGAAGCAATGACTTTCACTTTTACTCGATGTTTTGAAAACCAGACTGGACCGGCCGGTTCAACTGGTTTAACTGCAAACCGGACTCTGATCCGGTCCACATGGCTTTAAAAACCGCCGGTTTTCTCACCAGCTAGACTGGTTAAATCGTTGAACTGATTGACCAACCGGTTCGATTGTTGGTCCGGTTTTAAAAACATTGCTTTTACTTGGGTCTCAGTTCAATTAATTTATAGTTTACCTGATTTTTTGCTGTTAGCATTGTATTCACCTATAAAATCATATAGGACAACAAATATTTGACCAATATCTACTATAAAAACTTAATTTTTAACAATGTTCATGCATACCCGAATAACGCAAGAAAGAAAATTTTGACGGCTATTTTCCATGATGACAACATTGGTACATTTTTCATATTCAAAGTTTTGTCGGACAAAAACTAAAAAATATTCATTAGAAGCCATCTCTTTTTTTTTTCGAAAGCTGGTCGGCAAGGAGCCAGCAGCAAATTTAATAAAAAAGAAAAAAGTTATACAAAGTTAGAACCCATCTCATTGTAACCCAAATTGCAAACATAGAACTAGGGTAGGTTCGTTTATTACAGAAACTAGGGTTCGACATCGAGCTTTGCTCGATAAAGTATTTTTAACATATTTTAAATTTTAAATTTTTCATGTAAATATAATTTTTTTATATTTGTTAATAATAATTTGAAGATATGAATAAAATATATATAGTTGTTTTTAAAATTATCAATTCAGTTATTGCCAAAAGATTAGAACAAAGTGCGAGCTTGTACAAATAATAAACAATGTGAAACGGAAAGGTTGTTATTATATAATATTAAAAAGTATAATTAACACAAATATGGATTCTTAAAACAAATATATATGTTTTTAAACAAATTTATAATTAATGAAAATTTTACACATTTGTTTATATAAAATACAATATAAACAAAGACATTTTAAAAATTAATATCGATAAATATGGCCAGAAATTAAATATTTATCATCAATAAAAAGACATAAATGGACATTTTTCCAAAAAAAAAGAATGTAAAACTATGCACGATAAAAATGGGTAGTTTTGAACTTTTTATTGCTCTTGTTGATTCTTTATTCGCGACACTTTATTTTTTATTAATTATGTTTTTAGATATATTTTTTTGTGTTTTATACATGAAAAAATATATTAAAAAATTAGTAAGTATATTGATAATGTCTGTCATAAAACGTAACTTATGTCAAATATCCGATAATTAACAATTAACTTATGTCAGATCTCAAATTGTAAAAAATACAGTAGTACAAAAAGCAAGATCTATCTCATTATGAAAAAAATTAACAATTAATAGTCTGCTTAGGCATTTGAACTACTTTTCTTGACTTAAGTTTCTAAACTATCACAAATAAAAAACGTTGTTCCATCATTTCTCATAGAAGCAACTAAGAGAAAAAGGTTGAATTAAATTATTTGACAAAAATGATGCAGTAAAATCAAAATGGATCTCAATAATGCAACATAAAGAAAACACAACTCTAAGCAACACATTACAACACAATAAATAACACATAAAAAATTAACATACATCTAAAAGAACGGACAAGATTAAGTCAGAGCAGAAAAATCAAAGATCTTGATGACGTATCGAACTAATAGTAATTAAAACCAGGACCGACACCCACACATCTTTATTTATATTTTAAATTTAGATTTAGATTTGACAATCTCATTGTAACACAAATTGCACCGCGTAACAACACAACGGTCTCGATTGCACTTTCCAAGTTTATCAACCCATCTAAATTGACACCAATATAAAGCATTAATCCATGTTCAAATTTTCCTAACTTGGATTTGCAGTTGAGATGGGTTCTAATATAACACGCGCTCCTCAAAGCATTAGAACCTAAAATTTTCCTAACAGAAAATAAGAAACATATTTAAAATTTTTAAGGAAAAAAAAACAGCATTCAAATTGTATAAAAAAACTGGCAGTGAAGATAATAAGTTGTTTCCTTAAATCATTTCTGTTCTTATTATTTATTTAAATAATTATATTAACACGTGTGTCAGATGGTGTAGTATGAACGAGAAATTCCTTAAATCATTTCTCGAAAGTCTAGCTTCAAATGATCGTTCTAAATCTTTCAATTTGTTCTTAATATTGAAATTCTGCTACAAATTAAAAGACATATATATTTTAACAATTGTTTATATTTTTTTATCCTCAAATAACAATAATATTTATAATTCCAAAAATTGTCGTACTTCTATATAATATCAAAACATACAAAAAATATTCCTCTAGAGTAGCCTAGAATGTGTCAACTTGAAATTTACATTAAAATACTTTACAAGCAAATGAAGAAAAAACAAAAATGAGAGAAACACAAAGAGAGAGTGTCAAAAAGAGAGGAGTTCTGTATGATACATCATGCAAATATCATTTGCATACTATTTTAAATGTCTTTTAAAAATTTATGAATCATACAAACTATAATTTGTTGTATATGCAGAAAGATTTACAAGTTTAAATAAATTTTTTAAAAAAAAATTCTTTATATATTTCTCCATGAAATGTCAGAGAAAATCAACAAACTTATTTGAGGCTTAATTAAATTTTTTAGTTAAATTGCACAATCTAATTAACTTAAGTCATAAATTAGGTAAAGTTTCGTGAGTCATAAATTGAAATTTAGTGGCACAGTTTTAGAACTATTGTTGGACATAGATTGTTTTATTCTTATATGCTTCATCAATTATTATGAATCAGAAATATATAGAGATGATGTTATTACCAATTAGTAAAAGCTTTCATCATATCTGATTTTGCATTGGGACCCATGAGAAAGAGACGAGCATCTAGCAGAAACGCACTACCAGAAAAAAAGGATTCTGCAACACAGCTTCTGTAACACATTCCATAAAACCCGTTTCAGAATCCGCAGTGGCAGTGTTGTAAATATGTGAAAAGATCTACTGCAACGCCTTTTATAAAAAATCCGTTTCGAACTTTCCGTCCAGAAAAAAAAAAATCCGTCGATCCTTTTGCAACGCCTTTTAAAAAAAACCCGTTGCAGTACCTTGGACCTTTTGTAACGGGTTTTACGAAAAAGTAGTTGCAGAACGATTTGAAACGGTTTTTTTTTAAAACGCGTTGCAGAGTGATTTGATATTTACTAGGGTTTCGGAAGCCACAGATCTGATTCTTTCTTCCTCATTGGACCAGCCGCACCACCTATCTTCTGCCTTCATTTATTTCTCGTATAATTTTCACATCTACCCACTCCAAAAAAATAGTTACAAAATTCGAAAAAATCTTAAAAAATAAGAATTAGATAGAGAAGGAGAAGGAGAGCAAATTTGAGATAAAAAAATAATAATTTGAGTAATATTCTATATTTTTCTGGTTTTGTGTTATTTAGTTCCGATTTTTATTTAATTTATGGTTAAATTAATAATTCTTTGTGTTTTTTTTTTTGTCATAATTTCAGATCTCATAAAAGAAGTGTAGAATTTCATCAAATTGAAGGTATATTTTCATAATCTTTTCTAGTTATAATTTTTCATCAATTTCACCAAATTAAATAGCTATAAATTTCGGAAATATCTAAAAAATATAAGAATTAGATAGAGAAAAATAATGGGAGGAGATTTGAGGTTGAAAAAAATTATTTTGAACAATATTCTATATTTTTGTAGTTTTGTGTTATTTAATTTCGGTTTTTATTTAATTTATTGTTAAATTAATAATTTTTGTGTTTTATTTTGTCATAATTTCAGATCTCATAAAAGAAGTGAAGAATTTCATCAAATTGAAGGTATATTTTCATAATCTTTTCTATTTATAATTTTTCATCAATTTCACCAAAATAATTATGCCATTAATTGCATATGCATGTAATTACTAATTGTATTGTCATGAAGGGTAGGAATAATTAAACTAATAAAGGTTAATTAAAATATTTGTTAATTTCTTTACATCATATTACTAATTAATTTGCATTACAGGTATCATTGGACAGTTATTTGTATTAATGTCGAGAAGCGCACTGTTCACTACGTGGATTCATTGGCTCGTGTCAAGGTTCCAAATAAATTACAAGTCAAGCCGATTATAGCTATGTAAGTTTCAGCTTCTGAATTAACAAATAATGTCGAGATTTTCAGATTGAAGGCACATTACATTGTTTAACAATTTAATGTGATTGCATGCAGGGCATATAAGAATTACGTGATGGAAAAATATCAAAGTTCTGTTATAAAGCGGAACTTACAATGGATCGAAATAAAGGTAAAGAAACTTATGGATTATGTCTAGTCTATCACCTGTGTGCATTAAACCTGAGGATGACAAATCTTAACTAATTTTTGGAATTTGAATTTTAAGGCCCGAAACAAAAAGGCGGAACAGAGTGCGGATATTTTGCTATGCTCGCCATGAAAAATATAATTGAATTTGCATTAGAAACCGGAGATATGCCCCAGGTAAAAAAACTAAAAAAAGTTGTAAGATATTTATCACAGTTTCCACATCATGCTATAGTTGCCTGTATAAAAGTAAAAAAAGTTGGATTTCAACTGTTGCACAGAGACAACTAAGTGCAATAAAAAAAAGAAGGAAAATTAATATCCAATGAGAAGAGAAAGGAAATTATATGAACTAACTAATAAAACATGTTTTGGGTTTGCTTAATAAAAATGCAGTACATCGATCCGGTTGGAAAACCATTTTCTAATGAAGATATTGATAAAGTCATGGACGAGCTCTTCAAGTTTGCAAATCAGGTATTATTCTAAGGTAGAGATTAGTTTGTATCGATCTCTAGTTCCATGTTAGATTGATATGTTAATTTCTAAAGATTTGATGCCAATTTGAACTTGTATTGAACTCTAGTTCTGTTAGGAAGTTGTATTGAACTCTAGTTTTGTTATTTGAATTTGTATTGAACTCTTTAATTATGTGCATGATATACATGCGCTAATGTGTATGTGTATGTTCAATATGTGTATATTCAATGTGTATGTGTTATGACTAAAAAGTCTGTGGGATGGCTCAAGGTTTGTGTTGAATGTTAAATTGGTACAAAGGTACCAATTGGTACGGCTAGCAACAGTGGGCTAGCCACATAAAACAGGAAATTCAAAAAAAAAAATTACGACAATCTGCAACGGTTTTTATGAAGAACCCGTTGCATGATCCCTTAAAGGCGTTCACGTGTCAGTATTATATTTTTAATATAAAATCTTCTGCAACGGGTTTTAGTTAAAAGGCGTTGCACAATCTTAGGTTCTGAAACGGGTTTGAGTTAAAACGTGTTGCAAAATCTATGCTTCTGAAACGGGTTTTAGGTAAAAGGCGTTGCAGAATCTTGGACCTTTTGTAACGGGTTTTATGGATCTGCAACGGGATCTTTTGTAACGGGTCCTACCCGTTGCAGATTCCTTTTATTATGCGTTGCAGAATCCCTTCTTTCGGGTAGTTAACTGTAATAAGTTTTGAGGAGAATCAATTGTATTCCAGGTCTGATACTGCAAAACGTGAGCTCCTACCGAGACCTGGATTGATACTGTTGGCGAAATTCGTAGGACACCATGTAATAGCGAATCCATTCACCAACCGCTGCTGTACTCCAATCAAAACATTGCCTATCTAGTTATGGATTGCTTCAGTTGAATTTGTCAACAAATACTGGATGCTCTGCGTTCTCACAACAACTCGACCAGCCTGATTGAAGATATTAACATTCAGGTGGTAGGGTTTTAGTCATACAATCTAAAAATTAATTTTTGAAAGTTACAATATCTCTAACTTAGATATTTCCAAAATCTAATTTGGAAGGAATTATTTGCAGTTAAACAAGATTTGAGGAGTCGTGTCTAATTTTGTCCGATGAAAATGGATTATCCGTATATATATATTTTTTTATGAGATATAGATACAAAAATTGATATATTCGGACATAAATATGGCTTGGATATTAAACAGATACAAATACAAATCATATGTTGTCAGATACAAATATATATTGAATATTAAAACGCATTCTATAAATTAACGAACTAATTAATAGAATAAAAATAAATAATCATCACGATAAGATGAAAAAAATTAATTTTTAGGTTGTCATTGTATGTGATCATCTCGATTATAGAAAATAAAATTAAATTCATATTACGGATATGATAGGATACATATACAAGTACAACTCAGAAATTAAGTGCATTGTTCAGATCAATATGGATATGGATCAGATTGGAGTTTATCCGCTTCGTTTCATCCTACAAACGGCCACACGAATAATATCTTTATATCATTTCAAATATTACAAATTTTATTAAGAAAACAACATCGCACCGATTTCCCTGGGGCCTACATTTTTTGGATTGCTTTTTTTTTATATATTTGCAAATCCTATAATAATCTTTTGATTCATATGTAAGTTACAAGAATATAATAAACCATAAATTATTTTTGTTATAATCCTTGTCTCCCTAATATTAACAAAGGAGATAATTAAAAATAAAAAATATATATAATAACAAATATTTTATAACCAACGGAAAAAAAAAAACATTACGTGATAAAAAAGTCAAAATTACCCTATGTAACCCGATATTGTACATTTGTGCATGCACCTCACGTGTATAGTCCACAAACAAAACCTATCTGTTGTTGTGTTATATCCCGTAATTTTTTTTAATCGAAATATCTAAAAATGGATTTAATATCAATCCTTTGACGAATGAAATTAGAAAAATAAACATGTCAGGGACTCAGGACGAAGATAATCTGCGAGCGCAGATCTGACGGCGCCAGACTAGTAACAACATAATTTCAGACTAGCAGATACTATTCATAGGTCAGATATTTTTTTTTTTCAACAATTTTAAATATCCTAAAAATTAACAAGTAACAACATAATTTTAAATATTCCTAAAAATTTTACATTTTTCAACATTTTTTTCACAATTTATAATTTAATTTTTACGATATTTGAAATTAAATAGTTTTTCTTATATAATGACTATAAGCTGAGCTACTAATTGACCCAAAACAATTCATGGTTCATGCTGCTAATGCCTGGTTTTCGAAGTGGCCACTGGCCAGCTGGTGAAATGCATGCAAGCTGGCATCTTTTGCTGGAAAAACACAACATACACTGCCAAACAAAATTAATTGTTTAATTAATCCCAGCAATGACCTTTTCCATTATTGGACAAATTTTTTTTAATATATTTTATTCAGAATTTCTCAACAAGGACGACATCAACTCATTAGCTAAAATTAATCGATTTTGTTCAAATTAAGGTTGTCATTTGCCAAATCATTTTCTCCCACGTCTCGATATTATTCTTTAATTCAATTGCCCTACAAAGATCCAAATCTATCCATTTACAAACCTTTAAACAGCCACTGCATTTTGCTTTGAATTATTGGTTGCTAGCTGGTTTAATTTGAATTTTGATCGAAGTTTGACAAACTTGTGTTACTAATGCTTTCAACCTATAAAGTCATGGTTTCAATATCAATCATGTCCATCAGTAATTTGATTAGTATAACACATTTTCATTGACGATTTGCATATAAAGGCACCGAAATTCCGAGGATCCAAGAATCTAAGCAAAAGATTACTACTACGTAATTAAAATTAATCCATTCTGACAAGTTAACAAGACATTAGCAAAGATGGTTATCACTGCAAAGCAAGAGGCCCTTGTTGTGAGCTCATGGAATGAAATGAAGGATGATGCCCCAACTTATGCGCTGAAATTTTTCTTGAGGTAGTATTTTCACCCATCTTTTAGTTGAATATATGCATGTTCAACTACTGATTTGAAGTCTACTACAGTAATATTTATGGATGTTGTTTGTATGTGTTATAGGCTCTTTGAGATAATCCCATCAGCAGCGAAGAGGTTCTCTTTTCTGCGCGACTCCAATCTGCCTCTAGAGAAGAATCCCAAGCTGAAGGCTCATGCTATGGGGGTCTTTGTTATGGTACATATTCATGACGCATGACCTTTTTTTATTTAAATTTTATGATACCAACTAATACTATGCTTGTCCTGCTTATTAATTTGTAAGCTCAATTGATCTCGTCAATTAACTCTGTTACTAATTTCATTACATTACCTACACATGTACCCCTTAATACATACATGCTTGCATTGATGGTAATATAGTAATTATACTTTGTTATGGATCAATCATAGACTTGCGAGGCAGCTACTCAACTGAGAAAGACCGGAAAGGTAAATGTAGGAGCCAATACATCCGTCCAGCATTTAGCCTCGGTTCATTTCAAGGCCGGTGTCGCAGATCTGCACTTTGAAGTGAGTAATTGTTCTTCTTTGCCATTGCTTTTTAAACTTTCGCAAAGGAAAAACCCCACATGACATGACAACTCAAGAAAGAAATAGAAGTCATGTTAACAGAGCATCCTGAAACATTATTGAAATTTGTACAATGCAGGTTCTGAAGTTTGCACTTTTAGAAACCATCAAGGAGGCGGTGCCATATATGTGGTCTGAAGAGTTGAAGGAAGCCTGGTCTGAATCTTATGATTACCTCGTTGTTGCTATCAAGAATGAGATGTAATTCTCTGCGCCACGTGATTCCGAGATGGAACATTTGTGTTTTCTAATAATAATCATATGAGACGCGCATGCTGTTTGAGTCAATATTATTCTGTAATTTTGTTTCATCTTTGTATTTCATATATTGATGATTTGAAATATTACAATTCCTTTTGCTATCCTGTCAATTTAGCGAGTCTAATCAGCATTTTTCTTTCCATTTTTTATTTTTGGTCTTTTGACCTTGCATTCATAAGGGCTTGCCTTCATAAAAATAAATAATTTTTTTTTTAACATAATGGATCTTTTCCCAAAGAGTGTCTTGTGGGAGTTGATTGCTTATATAGTTAATTAGAAAAAGGTGCCAAACTATGCAAAAATATATATTGACATTATATATAACAACTGCAGTAACTAATGTATTCTTAATATATTATTTAGATGATTGTGTATAAATTTGATATAATTTGAAATATTTTTGGTTATCAATCAAGTATATCAAAGCTTAATCGTTAATTTTTTGTTAAGCAAATATTGTTTTGATGATTCTTAGGAAATATCATTGTAATATTTAAAAATTTTAATTTTTTCTTTTATCAGCAAAAAGGTATTGCGAACATATCAATATTTCAATAATCAAGTTTTCACTAGCTTAGTTTGGAATGATATATTTAAGGATAAAAACTTTTCTTCTCCTTGTGCCACTGTCTAGCCAATTGAAACCTCATGCCATTTGAATTTGAATCTAAGAAAAGAACATACAAGCTCAAATCTAGACCCAAAAACAACACTGAGATGCTGGACCTACCTTCAATTCCACATGATTTGGTAAGTAGAACAGAGAAATAAGGCAGTATGATCTCAATAAATAAATAAAGGACTATAAGAATCTACTATCCTACTGCCTAATTTAGTGACTGCCTCTCTTTAACCCACGCAGTCCTACGGCGAAAGACAGACACGGAAGAAAACCATTATAATTTTTGGAAACCTTCCGAGTGCACACCTTACTATTTCGACCTTGTTTCCAATAGCGCTATTTGGCTAATAGCATGGTTATGAACTGAGCTATTTCCAATAGCATGGTCATATAACCGCACTATTCCATGCTTCTTATAAAAAAAACATATTGGTTACCTTTAATTTTTTTTCAATATTAAATTGTTTTTATTAAAAAAACCGGTAAATAATAACTTGTAGTGCTAAATTTCAAAGATTAATTTCAATGCAGAAATGAAGATAGACATCATATATAATATATAGTAGTTAAAAAATTAGAGTAGTTAAAAAAATCATGCTTCTTATATAACCGCACACTCTAGTATCAAAATACCTTAATCTAAATTGTGGCGCGGATATATACGTATCTAAAACGAACCACACACACACACACACACACAAAAAGGCTTAACTACCCAAACGTAACTTATACCGGGGCAAAAGAACACAAATTTTGAGATCCATTCTGAATGTCATAAAAGGCTTAGACATGAATACCCAATTAAACTTAAAGCACCAGCAACATCCATCAAAGATCAAACGACAAAATATCATCCAAACAAAATACAAAACACATTGTCATTCCACAAGAAAAAAGGTCTAATGTCCAGTAATGCATAACAGAAAAAAAAAGAACTCCAAAACAAAGATCCATTACTACAAACCATCAAATTCAAAAGAAAGTTCCTAACTTAAGTTCTATCCAGAATGCCATATCAAGCAAAAGACTGACGGATAGTCCCCAAAGTCTTTAAAATCTCTACGAGATGGTCATTAGCTTCCTTCACCCTGGAAAAGTAACTAACACGCAAATCCCTGGCTTCAGCCACAAACTTAAAGTGGCGACTCGTGGCAGAACGGAAGAGCTTCATAGCACGATCCAGACGAAGAATAATCTCCCTCTGTATATTCTCAAGACCTTGCAACTCTTCCTGAGAGGCTCTTATAGCCACTACATGAGATGTAGCATTGGTGATGCTGATTCCAACATCTCCTTGAGCATGGAGAGTTTCAAAGAAGGTGTCAGCCGCCTTAGACATTTCATAACCACTACTCGACTGGAGGGATAAGAGCCGATCAAATTCCTTTTTGATGACCTCGCCAGAAACAAAGTGCAGAAGATTGGAGCAAGGAATGACATGCTCGTCCACTAGAGCCTGAAGAGCAGGGATGTGTACACCAAGAGGGATGCCAGCTAACCAGGTAGGATTAAAAGGAAAGAATTCGACTTCAGTTTTCTGACTTAAAAGCCATAAGCGCTCAAGTAAATCCTTCATTTGCTCCACTGAAATAACCTGATAGTCTGGCATTGCCACTACTTCAGCTTCAGGACCGTCCCCCACATGCACTTCTTGAGAAGTGTAAAGATTGTCTTGCTTGGACACATCATCAACATCATCATCCGGGACCTCTCCGAAAATCTCCTCCATGGATTCTTCTGCAAGCTCCCCACAGGTCCAAATGGAAAGGGATGCAAAACCTGAAATACTACTAAAATTAGTCGTTTGAATTCAAATTACAAAGCCAACAGATGGTGCAAAACAATGTACAGGTGCTTGCTCAACTGCTCATCTCATTATATATCCAAATGCCTATGGATGCTCACTCAATTTGAAAAAAAAATGATAGCAAATGCCATGATATAAATGAGGACCAGTGCTTGGTTATAAGACCCGTCATGCATCCAAAACAAGTCAGCCAAAAGTTGCCTCATTTGGCCACAAACATCCATCCGGTTTAATTATGGGAATGTTACTCGATGCAAACGCAAGTCTCTGAGGGTCAATTAATGGTGCTACAAACATTTGCACACACTAAATAATAGTTAAAGCAATCTGGTTCCGAATGGCAGGGCAATTTAGTTGTACTCAAACCAATCCAATGACATAAGTTAGCTCATAGCCTCATATCCAAAACCAATTCAGTTGCAAACTTTTGCACAATCCCTGAACAGATCCTATTTTACACAAAAAAGGAGCTTGATAGAAAATTAACCTCACTGACGAAGATTCTCGAATTAAAGAAAAGAGATAGCACACCCCTTAGACAACTTGCAATCTACTTCCAACCTCCTTGCCTGTCATAATTTTGAACAACAAAAGAATAATGGTCAGAAGGGAGAAAGGATCTAAAACAAAAAACAGAAAAAAAATAATAATTTTATGAACAAAATAGAATCTTATGAACAAAAAGAATTTGAGTTGAACGAAAGATGCAAAACTGGTTGAACATCAGGATATGAGGAGGAAAATTTTAAAAGAACTTGTTTTTGAAATAAATAAATAAAACCTGATCCCAGATTCGGATGACTTAGGCTACATACAATCAAACAAAGCTGAGATCTCATTTTAAAAATAACACAAGTTCCGTACAGAAAAATCAGATCTAAGAAGAAACTGATGTTTGTATCAACGGACAAAAATATACACCTGAGCTCAAATTAAAGGAATTTCAGATCAGAAAGGAGCTCAAAATCCATTGATGTTGGAACAGGCATATCTAATTTGGGGTAAAAGAGATGCAACAGGGAAAAAGTTCAACTCAAGGGCAGTTCAAACTTAATATTTCAGAGCTTCTCTCTTATCTCACAAATGAACAGATCCAAGCAGCAAGGGATGGAAAAATACACGAATAGAATAGTAAAATTAAAAAACTGAACCTCGTATAAGTGCCTGAGCTACATTTAAGTAGAATGGAGGGATAGCTGTTAAGTTTATGAAACAAAAGAGGATTGTTGGTTTATTGAATTGTATTCTTATTTCTCTAACAGAATTTACAGTATTTGTACACGCCTTATTTATAGGCAATGAAAACAAACGGAACAATATGTTACCGTTTAGAAATTTCTAACATTAACTTTCTATAATTGGAAAAAAGTAAAAAACATTTGTAACCCCTTTTTTCTATAAAAGGTTGGATGACAAACTTAAATAATTAGCCACTGATGATACTTATCTGAGGCTAATAACCTCCTAATTACTCTCATTCTCAACACTCCCCCTCAAGCTAGGCATGTAAATATCGTACAAGCCTAGCTTGCCACCAATATCGTGAAAAGACTTGATGCTTAATCCCTTAGTAAAAATATCCGCCAATTGATCTTGACTTCGAACATAAGGTGTTTCAATCTCTTTGGCTTGGATTTGTCCTCTAATGAAGTGACAATCCACTTCAATGTGTTTAGTCCGCTCGTGAAAGACGGGATTCGCCGCAATGTGTCTCGCCGCTTGATTATCACAAAACATCTTCATCGGTGCTTCGTGCTTGATATTCAAGTCGGCTAGTAATTGCTTGATCCATATCAACTCACATGCGGTGGATGCCATAGCTCGATACTCCGCTTCCGCGCTTGATCGTGCCACGACAATTTGTTTCTTGCTTTTCCATGTGACTATATTTCCACCTACAAATGTGCAATAACCGGTTGTCGATTTTCTATCAAAGCTTCCGGCCCAATCTGCATCGGAATAGCCACATATTGCATTAGTGCCATTTTTTCTCATCCAAATTCCCTTTCCGGGAGAACCTTTTAGATACCTTAATATTCTATTAATGGCATCTAAATGAGGTGTTCTTGGTGCATGCATGAATTTACTAATTTGGCTTACGGCAAATGATAAGTCCGGTCTTGTAACAGTTTGGTAAATTAATTTACCTACAAGTCTTTGAAAATGACTTATGTCTTTTAATGATTCACCTTATGAAAATTTCACCTATAAATATTATAAGGAAAGTGCTTACTGTTGAAGGAGAGTACACATCTCTAGTCTCAAAGAAAAAGAGCTTAACTTGAAATGTGCTTGAAATACCCTGTTTTGAAGTATAGAAATACAACATTCCAATTTCCAAGCACAACATTGTTCTCTACACACGAGCAAAATGATACAAAAAGAGGAAAGAACAGCGTGCTCACATCAGTTGAAATCCAACAGAAAGGAAAAAGAGATTGCAATAACAGGATGGATGGTGATAATAAGAGGGGAAAAAAAAAAATCTGAATTTGAATCAGCTCGTTTCATTAAATGTTAAACAAAAAGGGAGAAAAGAAGAAAAAGGTCACATTTTAAATGAATAGATAGAAAATGCTGAATAAAAGAAACATGAATTTCATGATGAGACTCAATCACCTTACCAGAGAATGAAAGAAGCTTAGATCTGATGAAACAAAATCATGCTAGGTCGTGATAAAAGTGTATATAGAAATGGAAGGAGGTGGAGGCGGGAGCAAATGAATGAAAAGATTAAAGGGAAAATATGTAATATGTAAAACTAGCTAGGGTTTTCTCAGGTAAGTTGCGACCCAAAAAAAAAAAGAAAACACATACAAAATTTCACTGAATTTTGGGGTCCACAGATGCGAGAAAAACAGAGGAATGGGGACAAGTGGAAATTAATACTCTATAAACCGATGGACCAAACAATAATCAGTGAGAACAGGAGTGTGAACCAGGTTTAAATAGCTGATGCAGTAAGAATTAAAGAATGCTTTATTCGGAAATTGATCCTGCTGATGTAAGAAAATTATTTTGTCGCTATGCTATTTTAGTGGTTTCGCACAACAAGCCAGGGGATAAGAAAGAAAATGGAAAAAGAGGTGCAACATGTCGTTGAACCAGAGGATAGAGCTAAGAACAGCATCTCTAATAAGTATACCGTTCTTGGAATTAAGAAGGCTCAATTTAACCATGTCCAGTATAGTTTTGTGGGGGTATTTGTTGAAGCATAAAATAAAATGAACATAATTGAGGTCAAACGAAAAGGAATACTTCAGACTGTACGTCTATACTAGAATGAAAAAAATGAATAAAGGTGTAAATGAATTTGCCTGAGTTTTAAAGCTGTATTAAAAAAAAATTATATACATATATATATATATTGAATTTCATGAGAAAGTGACAGAGAATATGAAAAATATGAAGACAGGCACTGAAATGATGAAATATGAGATTCTATCCGAAAACCGCACCCTCCAGTATGAAAGAAATGGAGGAGAAAGCTTTCAGTTTCAAACATTTCCCTCCGTACAGAAACGAAAAAATGGATGAGCTTAGCGCATGAGCTGTGAACCGCGAACACGACATTTAATCTGACGGCTGGGCCCCATATGAAGCGATCTCTCCATTCAGAAAAAGAAAGAAAGAGAGATGCTACAATAAAAAAGGACCGTCGGAGATAGTTGTAACCGCCTAACGACCGGATTCCTGACCTCTCTCCGGCCCGAATTGAAGATTCAAGAAGCAGGAAGAGGATGGAAGACCGATCTTAACCGTGTAATTCAAAGGAGATTGGTGGTGGATAGCATCAACGGTTGGGATCAACTTTTAGTCCCTTAGAGGTGTTTGGTTGGGGAATGTATGATTACGTAAGTTAAGAGGTTTATGTACTCTTAGAAAGAATAACTTATATTTATACATAAATTAATAGGGTAGATGAGAGTATTCTTGTGCGTGGGACCCACTTTCATAAGTTATACCATCAAATTTGATGTTATAACTTATGCCGCTTATGTATAGTTATTTTACATGTGTTAGGCTACATAAAGTGAAATAAAATGATTTTATACCTTGTTATTCCCTAATCAAACGGGACCTTTAAGCCAACACCGCCACGCCTATATATACAACATGGAAAGAAAGAAGAGGAAGGAGAGGACACTTGAAGCCACTCACGCTCCTAATTCTAAGCAATTTCTCATCACATGTACACTACATAGGTTAGAAAAGAGAAAATAGAGAGAGAAGATTGAAACATTATAACAAACGGCTTGTAAGCAAGAAGAGAAGGGACAAAAAGAAGATAAATAAGTGATTTTAGTGTAATTTTTCGGGGTCTAGATCGATTTTTTATTGCTTAAAGTGTAAAAACGAGGTTTGTTTGCAAAATACAACTTTAGTTAAGCAGTCAGTGGGATGCAACCTCAGATTTTATTTTATTAATTTTTGATTGTGCATAGCGCATAAATATCTTAATTAAAGGTCTGTAGCTTGTGTCATTCCCTAATTACAATTCAATTGAGCCAAGAACATGAGAAATGTTATTCGGATGTGTAAATTTGTCTAATATCACTCTTTAGCCTGGATTTGAAAGCCTTAGTTGACTGGTGTTTGCCACAACTGGGCAGTATATAAGTATGTTGCATTATACTTGTTAATTTAGTCAGATTCTGTACAATTAGGTATTAAAACAACAACTGAGGGGCCTGTCAGTAAAATGTCATATTTGAGGCTATCAGACTTGAGGTTATCTTTCTTTCCTCGTTTCTTCTGTAATTTGATAATTTCCGTTGAGTAAACTATTAATTTGTGCATTAATTTCCTTCTTCAAGATAAAGGGACGAGTGCTGTAATAACATTGTGAAAACTTAATAAGAAATTTCATTCATCCAGGAAGCTCAATAATAATCAAACAAAGAAAGATATATAGTGCCGGAGAAAATAAAACAAGAAACGCTGACCACATCGAACGAGCATGTGCTGCCATTGAGGAATTCAATTGAAATAAACTTTTATATAACTCTCTAAGGTCTGTGTGTTTGATACACGGATCAAATACGACATGAATTTAAATATTAATTTCATCTATCACCTTCGTTGTAGAACAAAGATAGGTGCAATCAATGGTTTTGACAAATCAAATAGCTTTAACATAGAAAATAACATTCGAAAACAATATATATAAGTATATCCCTTCAAAACTACTAATTACGTCAACAAACTATTTATATTATACCTAGAAACATTAAAATAAGGTTATAAGTAACAAAATGTTACATGAAAAATAATTAAATGTGTTGCACAAAACAATCATCAAATTCAAACTTAAATTCTAAACAAAATTTGACAACGTTACATTAAAAAAAATAATAATTTTGGATAAAATATAAGTCAAATAAAAACAGAGTGTTCCAAATTTGATAAAATTCTAGGCTGTTACAATAATGAATTTGTGATGTACCTAGGAATAATTTATATAAGCCAAAATTTCCTATGCAATGTAGCCAGGTGCCCAGGTCTTACCTGAAATGAAAAGTTGCTTTCAGAGAACCTTTTTGATATGTTAGAAATTTCAAATAAAATGATTTTTGAAACCTTACATACGATGTTCCAGCAGGACTTTGTGACCGTCCAATTACTTTCCCATCCATTCGTATAACTGTAACACAAGCAATTAGAGGCCAATCTTCACCCTCTGGTTGGCAGCGTTGCACCAAATCCTCGGAGCAATTATATAAAGCTAACTCCCATAAAGAAGGAGGCATGCCATATACTGGAAGCGATTGGAGGCTGCGGCATGTGAACAACTCAACCTTTCTGAGTGAAGGCAGGGTAACCAAGCTAGATGGAAGTTGTGTAAATTTACATTTCCAAAATGTGAGTTCTTGCAAGGAGGTGAGCTCTTGAAACCAGAGTGTTTGATCCATCGTAAATTGCCTTTGTTCTGAACCTTTGCAATGCAAAAATCTCAGAGAAGGAAGCCTTCCCAAGATTAAATGGTAGTCATTGTCCAGAAGGCTTTGGTCCATTGTAAGAACAGAAAGGGACCACAAACCTTTCGCCTGATTCGCTTCTAAATTCTTTCCTTTTTGTTTATTTGTGAAATCATGCATGCTATTGCTCATGAGTTTAGGGCAGCTTCTAATTTCAAGGCGTTTAAGGTTTGTAAGTGATTGCAGATCTCCTTCGATGCACAATCCTGGGCAATCCTCAAGCACTAGATCCTCCAGCAACATCAGAGCATTGGTATTAAGGGAGGTGCTCGTATCACAGTTATTGACATGCAAGAGGTAAAGTGAGGTGAGACCGTGGCAACCCTTTAATTTCAGAACCTTGAGTGATGAAGAGAAACAGTGAAGGGGAGCTTTACTCACTGAGTTATTACAGAATTCTAGAGTAGATAGATGCGGGAAAAATCTGGAAACCCATGTAGGTTTGGTCCATCCTCCACAAGATACTAGGCTGGAGGAACTGAAATGTGTTAAAGCTGGAAAAGCTGTTTCGTTGGTTCCGTACAAATAATGATCAATCATTTTGAAATAAACGAGAGACCATAGATGTAGGCGCTTTAGAGAAGGAAGCTGCCCAAGAGGTGGTAGGACTTGTAAATTACAACATGATTCTAGATAAATGGTTTGTAGATTCAGAGAAAGGTTACTATCTGTCATCCAATTGGGAAAAGATGGACCCATGTAATAACGAATTGCTAGCTCGGCAATACCTTCATATGGTTTTGAGTCCTTCAAGTATCTCCTTGTCTTTGTTTGATTCTCTTTCAGAATTTGTCCAGTAGAGTGCAACTGAATTTAGATTCTCCTTGTCTGCTAGTCTTGCTTGCTCTGCTTCTTCTTTGCTTCGAACATTCTCACAATTCATAATTGTTAAACGCCCTGAGAGCTCTCTCAAGTTTTTCAGCTCTGTTATTTTATGCCCCTCAGTGTTATCCACTCTATATTCATCAAGTTCTTGAAGATTAACTAATTGACCTATACCAGAAATCTGAGCAATTGTGTCCGCATCAGCATTCAAGTGCCTTAAATTAATCAACTTATTTATGCCTCTTGGTAACTTCACTAATTGGGGTTCCCGTGTTGAGTTGGATTGCCGAATATACAGAGCTTGAAGGTGATAATGATCATTAAGACAGGATTGGGATAATTCTTTAATTCCCGTGGAAGACATATCTAGAAAACGTAGGTGGGACAAGTTCTGAATTTCTTTTGGTGGGTTTTTATTTTTCATGTGTAAATAAGATAAATCCAAAACTCTAATGCTCTTCGAGATGCATAGTATTTTGCAGACGGTACTGAACATACCATCAACATTGGGGAAACCAAAGTAAAAGAAAGAGCTAATGTGGTTTTGTTTGGGTAATCGCTGTAACACATTCAAATTTTTTGTATCCACAGCTAAGTGACGTACACCCTGAGGAATTTCGTTTGATTGGTCAGTGAGGTAAAAGCATTCATCTGAGGAAACAATTGTTGGAATATTTAGGAAATCTTGCAAGAAATATTCCATCATTATGGACATATATTGTTTAATGAATTAGGATTGTTGAATATGGTAATATCTCAAGAATAAATTTGGCTGATAAGCATAATATTTGAGAGATTTGTGTATGATTGTGATGCCTAATATTGGTGGATTTACAATTAAATATTGCCATATGTTGATGGACCATTATGGTAATACTTGGATGGCACTCTTAGGTTTCTTGTCTTAGGATGCTATCTCTACTATAAATAGGGGTTGGTCCCCAAGAGACAAGACAAGCACAAATACACACGCTACACCCATCTCTAATACTCTCCATCAGTTTTAGCGAGAGAGAATAGTCGAGTTTAGGCACACTGTTCTCAAGGGTTGTCTTGCTCTCTTGGAAGATCATTTTCCCAACCTTGGTGCGTGCACAGACGCTGCTGGGGTGCTGTTGGAGCATAGAAGACATTCAAGATCATAGAATAAACCAGATGGATCAAGGTAACGCTTCCGCTTAATTTATGTTAAAAGTTTCACTTGAGTCGTTCCTTGGGATTCAAAACCTAACAAGTGGTATCAGAGCAACTCATGTTGAATCATTTTGTTTTGGTTTCTATCTGGTTGAAATCTTTGATTCTTTTTTTTTTAAAAAAAAAATTAAAGACTTTAGAAATTTCAAAATATTTAAATTTTCGAATTCTTGTAACGCTGAAAAGTTTTTTTTTATACAGCATATGGAATATCAAAAATTATTTTGAAAATATTGTATGTACGTTTGTCTTTTTTTTTTGACAAATTAAAGTTTCCTTATATTTATAGTTTTTTTTTGACCGAATTAAAAGTTACGTTGATGTTTGTTAAAAATAAGAATTTTTTTTATTATAATTGATTATTTCTTATTCTTGCAACGAAATTTTTTTGAAATTGTTATTTTCAGAAATTTATCTTCGGTCATTGATTAAGGAAACTAAATATTATTTGATTTTGCTAATTAAGATATATTTGGTATGTAATCCATGAGTAAATGATTTCAAGATCAATTTGGTATCTCTTATTTGGCAACTAATTAAATATTATATGGTATTTAAACAAGGATTTTATGTATAGATTTATTTTAAATCTTTTCTTTTTGGAGACTATCTTTGATTTGGTAATAACAATTGGAATATTGTTAATTAAGTTTTTTTTTTTGTAACAATCTTTAATTTTGATATGAGGCAGTTTTAAATATCAATATTTAAGTAAGGATTTGGATTGATTTGGTAATTAAACTTTCCAATTTTTTTTTTTTTTGTATTTCTTTCTTAACTTCTGTTTTTTTTTATATATAAAAAAAAATAATAATAAAGTTACGCTAAGAATAAAATTTGGTAATTAAGAAAACTAAAATACCAAATGTTATAATCTGACCTAACAAATGGATGAATTAAAAGTAGTTGTCAGGTTAAGAGAGAAATCTTTAGGGTTTCTTGATTAGTTTAAGACGACTTCTACTTCTCTTTATCTACGTTCCATCAAATGGTTTGTTTCACTCCGAAATAATCCATTCCAGTTCAAGTCTTAGTTGCAGACTATTAGGTATTGACCAGATTGAATTTGAACGATTCGTTAGATGCCATAACGTTTCGTCTCGGTTATTATGCAGTTTGTACACGTTTTGTACAAGCAGCAATTGGTTACCTTTTTTTATGTACTTTTGTACTAGTTAGGTACAAAAAGAACTTATACTTCTTCCTCTTCTTTCCCCTGCCATGGTTTTCATTAGTAAGAGCTGTAAGCGTTGGGTTACACTATGTTGTCATGAGGACAAGTTCTGTCGCAGAAAATAAGGTCGGCGCCTAAGTGTCCATATGACCCTGACCTTTTCTGGGAATCTTGCCTGGATGTGGTGTAATTTCAATGGCTGCTGGCTGAAGAGAAAACTATCGCTTTCTTTTCTTATCTTAATGCAATGCATACTAGCTTGTATGGTTGTATCTCTCTCATCTGGTCTCTTTTGAATAGTTTGTTACTTACCAAAACAAACTGTTAATGGCTTGACGATTTATATGTATTCCATACGATTCGTTACTTAAATACCTTTAGGTTTTGCAACTAGGTTCAAGTTAAATCATCTTAGGTCAGATTTGTTAAACTTTTCAAAATAAGTTAAATGTGCATATTGAAAAGATTATGTTAGGGTATAATTCAAGTCCATTATGAAGGTATTAAATATATATATTTGTGTATTGGGCTGACTTTGTTGTCATCCCGCCAAAGTGGGCTCTCACATCATAGTTGTCTCAAAACCAAAGTATAAAAGGGTTTCGTGCACGTAATAAGTTCAGATATTGGATCGGCCCAAAGGAAGGACAATATTTAGACATATTACGTGAACATTCTTGTAGTAGTAAATGGGTGATGATTATTAGGTTTATACGTGTACTCAATTAATCGGCCCAAAGGAAGGTTAGTTGATTGACATGTTATGAATCGTCACATTTGATTACTACACCTAGTTGATTGAAGTTTGTTTGGAGACTCCAAAGAGCACTTATAAATGAATAAAAACTAGTGATGGATATGGACCTTTATTATGTGAATTATAATTATACAATAAATTACTAATATGAGTGCATTTTGTTTTGTCTTTGGTTTATTTTAGCAAATATAACGGCCAACATCAATAGCATTCCAAAGCTGTCAGGTACAAACTTCAAGGAATGGTGTGAGAACTTAGAATTAATTCTCGGCGTTCTTGATCTTGACCTTGCAATAAGGATAAACCCTCCCACTGCAATTAATAATCAAAGCACTATGCTTCAGATTAAGGAATTTGAGAAATGGGAGCGGTCAAATCGCATGTGTCTTATGATTATCAAGAAATCCATTCCTGAAGCTTTTAGGGGCACAGTTTCTGATTCTACCAATGCTAAGAAAATATTGGGAGAAATTGAGAAGAGGTTCGCCAAGAATGAAAAGTCTGAAATTTGTACATTCATGGCCAAACTCACATCAATGAAGTATAATGGAAAGGGCAACATAAGGGAATATGTTATGGAAATGTCTCATCTTGCTTCAAAGGTAGGTGCACTCAAGTTAGACATATCTGAAGAAATTCAAGTGTGTCTTGTGCTAAACTCTCTTCCTAGTCAGTTTAACCAATTTAAGGTTAGCTATAACTGCACTAAGGATAAGTGGACCCTCAATGAACTGATTTCACATCTAATTCAAGAGGAGGAAAGATTGAAGTTAGATAAGATAGAAAGTGCTAATGTTGCTTCTACTTCCAACAATAAAGGTAAGAATAAGAAACGTAAAGTTGAGAATAAAGAAAATGTTGCAAAACCACAGAATAAACCCGATAACAAGAAAGCCAAGAAGGCTAAAGATCCAAACGGGTGTCACTTCTGTGGAAAAGCGGGACACAAGAAGGCAAATTGCACCAACTATCATGCTTGGCGCAAACAGAAAGGTATGTCTCTCGCTTTGGTCTGTTCAGAGGTTAATTTAACTTCAGTGCCTATAGATACTTGGTGGATTGATTCGGGTGCAACAACTCACATAAGTGTATCTATGCAGGGTTGCCTGAGCTGCCGCAAGCCAAATGATGGTGAAAGATACATCTTCGTAGGCGATGGCAAGAAGGCAAAAGTTGAAGCCATAGGGCATTTTAGATTATTACTTAGGACTGGATGTTATTTGGATTTGTATGAGACTTTTGTAGTACCGTCCTTTAGACGGAATTTAATTTCAATTTCTGTATTGGACAAATCTGGTTATGATTGTACTTTTGGAAATGGAAAATTTAGTTTGTCTCTCAATTCAAATTATATTGGATCTGGTTCTCTTTCAGCTTATGATAATCTATACTTTTTGGATATAATGGCTTCTTTTAATGAAAACTTGCATACAAGTACTAGAAGTGTTAAACGAAAATTAACTCACGAGAATTCAGGTGCACTTTGGCACAAACGCTTAGGTCATATTTCTCAAAAGAGAATAGAACGACTTGTCCAAAGTGAAATTCTATATCCTTTAGACATGACAGACTTAGGTCCTTGTATAAATTGTTCTAAAGGAAAACAAACTAATAAGAAAAGATATGATGCCAACAGGACTCAAAGCGTCTTAGAACTGATTCATACAGATATTTGTGGGCCATTTCCTATACCTGCTAGGAATGGTCAAATTTATTTTATCAGTTTTATTGACGACTATTCAAGATATGGCTATCTATATCTCATTAATGAGAAAGCGCAGGCTTTGGACGTTTTCAAATCCTATAAGGCTGAAGTTGAGTTACAACTCAACAAAAGGATTAAGCAAGTCAGATCTGACCGTGGTGGTGAATACTATGGCAGATATGATGGTTCAGGTGAGCAACGTCCAGGGCCTTTTGCTAAGTTCCTAGAGGAAAGTGGCATTGTTCCTCAATACACCATGCCAGGTTCGCCCAGCATGAATGGTGTAGCTGAGAGACGAAACAGGACACTTAAAGACAGGGTTAGGAGTATGCTTAGTCATACTTCCCTGCCTAAATCACTTTGGGGAGAAGCGCTAAAGACTGCAGCCTATTTGCTCAATCGAGTACCAACTAAGGCAAATAACAACAAAACTCCTTATGAAATGTGGACCGGTAAGAAACCAAGTCTACAACACTGTCGCATTTGGGGATGTCCAGCTGAAGCTCGACCTTATAAGCCAAATGAGAAAAAGTTGGATGAAAGAACAGTTAGTTGTTATTTCGTTGGTTATGCCGAACGATCCAGGGGTTACAAATTTTATGATCCCACCACTAATAGTATGTTTGAGACGAATATAGTAAGTTTCTTTGAGGATGTTTTGGTTGCGGGGGGTGAAATGACACATAAGGATTTTATCTTCGAAGAAGAAACAGAAACTGAAAAAGAAATGGATCGTTTCATAATTGAAACGGACCATTTAGATGATACTATGGATTCTGCACAAGATGCCATGGATTTAGATCCTGGTAACACAAATATCGAAGATAACAATGTCATTGAACAACTGCAAACACCTCAAGAACCTGCATTGAGAAAATCCACTAGGAAAAGAAAATCAGTAATATCAAATGATTATGTTGTTTATCTTCAAGAACATGAGTTTTGTTAGGAAATGCTCATATTTTAATTTTAGATTAATTACAACTAATTAATCACCATTAACAACAAGCAAATCAATAGATCTAGTGCTAAAGCAATCACACATCCAATCAAGAGAGAAGGTAGGAGAAATTGTACCTCTCATGAAATTGTATTCATGAGGCTCGAATCCATGGCATGGGAGTCGATGGGGTGCGTGCTCCACCATCTCCACCATCTATGGCCGCCTCTAGCCCACCAAGGACCCACCACCAAGCTCAAAGAGAATGCTAGTTCTCTTGAACCTCTTGCTAATCACCTTGCTTCTCTTAATTAACTATTTAATGGAGAGGAAGAGAGGTGGGATGCTCAACACATGAGCTAAGAGAGGAAGGGAAGAGCCATGGAGAAGAGAGAAAAATCTCTCTTCTAGGTGGAGGCGCAAGGGAGGGGAGAGGAAGAGAGATGACGGCTAGGGTTTTCTCCCAAAGAGACCCCTTTATATAGCCAACCACTCTCATCCAATTTTCATACTATTTACAAGTATGCCATCCACCCTAAGAGGCCACCTAATGGGCTCTCTTGGGCCATCTTAATAAAAGGCCTTTATTCATTAATTCACCAATTAATGAATCTCCTTTAATTGTCTCTTCATTCTTCCTTAAATCGGGCCTTTAATTAACCAATTAAATAGAAGCCCAATTAGCTCAAACTAATTAAAGTAAGTTGAACATAATTAATTATTAACTCATTAATAATTAATCTATGATTAGCTAATGCATTATATTGTTTCCATATGATCCTTTTAATTTAATTAATTATAACGGTTCATAACGGTATATAATTAATTAATTAACTTATCACATTTCACAATACACATTATTGTGAATAAACAATAAATGCACCAAGTGGTTAGAATCCTATTTGTGCGACCCTATTTGAGGATTTATACTATGTTGGCCATGGAAATAAATCGTTATTTATTTCCAATAATCATAAGCGGTATCTAGCAACACGTTATGACTCCCAATTCGTATAAATAATGTACCGTTACAATATCTCAATCCTGCATAAGAAATAAAAGTATTTCTTTGTTTGATTCTTATGTCACACGATATCTTTGTATAATCCAAGATAGGAATGTGTCATTCTTGCAGATTATACATTTCTTGATCTAGAGTTGATCGTCTAGTTTGCATGCATATGATCCAACTCCATCAAGGGGCCCAAACAGATATCATCACTCACTAGGTATACTAATGAGGGACATACGGTTTTCTTGATGAACAACTTTTCCCCGCACAATTCAAGAGAACATAAATAAAGTCCTTATAGCAGCCTTTATCAGGAATCAACGTTAGACGATATTTATTGAACCTATCCTCATGTGGAAAAGGTGAACATCTCAAACTTAGAATCAAACTCATATGAAATAAACAATGACACATAACACAATCCATATGTTTATTTCATTGGGTCAAGTCCTGTACTATGTTCCAATAACATACACATATGCAATTAAGTTCGTAACTCCTTACTTATGATTTGTAGAACTTAATCATCACTTAACTTGCATACTAATCTTTTATGATAATTAATGTTCCTTGTTAATTATCAAGATTATGGACGATTTAGATTTATTATTGTCATTCTAATGAATGATCCACAGAGATCTACAATTCAGATCCTCAACCTGAATGATCTGTCAATAATAAACTCTAGGAACAAATGATCAAATATCATCATTAACATAAACTAAGAAAATAAGTCATTAAATATTGACTTCTAGGACATAACTCCAACAATCTCCCACTTGGCCTAGAGTCAATCAATAGTGACTTCTAGCCAGTGAAGAATTTAGAACAATGTCATATATCTATATATATACATGTCTCGAACCTCAAAAGATGTAATACACTTAAAGCAAGTTACTCATACGTCCATCACGCATGGATGCACAATTGCATCTCGTATACCGCTTAAGGTAGAGGTTAAGTTAGAGTGTTCGCTGTGTCCGCGAACCTATCAAATTTTATTTGACCCTATATACATATATACTCCTATATATGTGTTCTTGATCATCATCATGTGAGATCAAGTGACATCGTCATAGATCTTAGTTGGATCACCAATTTAATATTGGGTTCTTCAAGTTTAAGCTATGGTTCGAGATGCATAGAACCATATTAGCTTGACTGAGAACTTCACGATCCTTACTACATTCTTTCATTGCTTCACAAGTTGCTATATATTTTGTTTTGGTGACGGAAACGGTTGTAATATCCCATTTAGAACACCTTCTAAACTTACAACACCACATTTAAACAAAATATGTAGCTCAATTGTATTTATATCAATCTTTCGAAAACTAGCATCAATATATCAATTTATATGAGCTTTCTTTTATCTTATCAGATGGAAAAACATATCATTCTTTCTCATAAGATACTCGAAGATATTCTCGATTATTGTCCAAACGTGTTTTTCTTTGTATCCAGTTGACAACTGCTTGTCATACTCCTTGGTTACAACACATAGGGGCATGTGCATAAGTATGGCGTACATAATGAAACTCATAACAGAAGGATGCTCGAAATATATCGTGCACTCTTTTCGAATTGAGTTACAACACACCGAGTAGAACTCAAGTGTATGCCATACAACTTGGTTAGACATCCTTTCTAGGAGTCTATCTTTTCATGTTACTAGAACACTTTGTCATTATATGCACGTTTTCTCAAACCTGAAATCCATCATAATCTATCTCCATAGATTTTGTTTCCTTGGATTTAGGTGACTTACCCAAGTTCTCTATTGAGAAAACATTCTCCAATGAGATCTTGACAATATTCATTTCTTTAATTTTATTCCCAATTAATGTCTTGTATCTTGTACAATACATGTAACATAATAATGCTCCCACTGAATATCTTGTCTATACAAGATACTTTTGACGAAGTGCAACTCCTTGACTTCTTTGTCAAAATGTTTATTCCAATTTCCACAATTCTTGCTTCAATTCATCAATTGATCCTTAAAGCACATATATGTTTCTAACAATACAACAAAATCTTCGGTTTGTGTCAAATACACAACAACTTCCTTCATTCAATCGAAGAAGGCGGTTTTGATGTATTTTTCATATATCTATATATACGAAATATAATTATTGTTAGAATGATCTTTATTGACTTATACACAGCTACAAGCGAGAAGCCGTGCTTTGTACATGGTCAACTTGTTATCGACTTAGACATAGCATCAATCATGAAATTGTGCTTTGTACATAGTCGACTTGCTATCCATATCTATCTTTCCTTTTAAAGATCTAAATGTTCTAGATGGATCGATTCTTCTTGAACATCAATCAAGGTCTATACCTTGTTGTTATATATATGGATTGCACTTAAAGATCATACAAATTCAAACCATACTTGTGGAATCGGGTCTTTCCATCGCTTCTTTATTTATCAACGGATCCTCATATATCAAGTATGAGGATGTTGTGAAGCCTATGTACCTTTCAGTTTAGGCAATTCACTCTCGTTGATCTTTGTAGGATTGGTGCTTGAGGTCAGTAAACTACTTCTACAACATCTTGTAGAGTAAGTTCTTGATCCTAATATATTGCACGAGTTTCTCTAACATCATCCGGTAATGAGATGTTTGAATACTCTTTAGAAGCGAGCGTACTTATAAACTTCTTCCTTTCACAACCGCTTGTGAGTTAAGTTCCGCTCAACTCCCACTAAGCACCATGTATGGAGTGACAAGTTCTCTATAAAGGTACTTCTTGTAGTGACGCATAAACTCCTTTAATGCTCACTTTACTCTCACTACTTCTTCTTGAGAATATCATTCTTTAAGATTACGTTATGATGAGCAACAACTACCTTGTTCTTATCATGTTCATAGAAGTAGTACCTTTTGGCTAATTCAAGATATCCTACAAAATAATAAGCGTCTTATTTGGGTCCAAGCTTATCAATCAATCGAACCTTGAAATAAGCTTCTCAACACCAAATCTCGAGAAACAATATACCTAGAGATCGAATCTCGTAAGATATCTTTCTCAATAGACTTCGATGGAATTTTTATTCATTGTAAACAATATTGTCCTCAAACACAAATCCCTTACATGAGTCGAACAAGTCAATTTGATTTATTACCGATCGAACTATGTTAAACAATGTTCGATACCTTCATCCTTGGATACATTTTTCAATGTTCCTCATGGAGCGAGTAGTGAAACGTCTTTCATACTCTTTAGGCAATATATCAAACTATACGACTTAACTATTTACCATGATCCATCTTAAGACTTTTGCTTTTATTGAATAGTTTTTCAACTTTACTCTTGAGATCATTTTGATCTTGTCAAAAGATTCATACTTATACCATATCAAATAGATACGTTAATATCTACAATGATCGTTGGTCAAGTGGTAAAGTGTCAACAACCTTTCAATTGCACAAGTCCTATAAGTCTATATACATCAATATGTATAAGTCTTAATAAGGTTACTTGTCCTTTAAACCTTCGTAGGTCAAAGGCGCTTTTGTCTTTTAACAAACACGATTCGCATGAATTTCAATTGATTTGCAATCGAATTGATTTACGAGCTCCACGTTACGTAGACTCTCATAATGCAATTCTTTGCAATCGAATTGATTTACGAGCTCCACGTTACGTAGACTATCATAATGCGATTCTTGTTTATATTCGACTAAGCAACTATTTTACATAAAAGTCAAATACTTTATGCGAAGTCTTACATATTTGTCATTCAAAATTTGTTAATCTATTTCAAGCAAATTCAATTAAGATGCATGAAATCTTATACACAAATTTATAAAAACAAGATAACAACATTTCTCTATTACAAAACATGATCATCCATCATCAAATATGAAATGGAGATAAGGTTTTATGAGATGTTTGGAGTAAGGTATACAACCTCAAATTCCTAAACAAACTCTTTATTTAGTAAAGATAACTCTACGTATTCAATGGTAGCGGCTTAGACGTACAAGCCATTTCCAAAACGGAGTTTACTTTATTTATCTCGAACTTTCTCTTATTCATCATTGTCTACACATTTCGTTAAATGCGAACACATGAACTAGCACCTAATTACTAGTGTGAATTAGAGATAGTGAGATAATTTGAACGACAAATATCTTAAGGTTTAGAACATCATGGTATTTCGGACAACCTTTCAAATGCCTCCCATAAATGGCAAATGAAACATCTCATGTGACACACGGTCACTAGTGAGGGTCTCAAAGTCTCAACTCATATATTGGTGGAGTATTCCTTTAATACTTAACCAATCATTTTTAGCACTAACAAGTGTGCGAACAATATATCCTTTATCCATAGAAAGAGATTGTATGACAATATCAACAATCCTTGATATTGGAGATCTTAATATCTCTAGTTGTCAATTAGCTACTCAAATCTTTCGGTTCGCAAGCTAATGAAACATTTATCTTCTTATAAGAAGAGTCTCTTGGTTAACTCACATTCCATTACTCGATCATAAATGATTGAGTCTATCTTTACTTTCTCTAAGAACGTCTTCTTGAGTAAATGGATGAGAGTGTAGAAGTCTTAGTATAGTCCTTATGAATTCTCCAATTCAAAGGTCTAGAACTTCTAAAAGGATATAAGCATTCGCTTTATTGAATAATTTTCGTCGAAACTAATCAATCATTGCGAAGCTATTGTTCGGGAAGTCGAGGAACGTTTTTGGGATTAAACTTGCTCAAGTTTCTCATTTCCAAGAATATGTCTTAGAAATCGGTATTTCTTCTCCAAGTAAATACCTTATAAACGAGCTTGTCGTTTTCCAAAGATTGACCGCAACGAAATTAACATATTTAATATCTATAACAAATTCAATTTAAGGTCATTTAGTTTATGCAATGTTTTGTTTATGGAATGATAAACAAAAACTCCCACTACATTTATTTAGTGTCCCAATGTAGTTGGTTTTCCAAGATCCCCGTTTTCATCAAGTAGAGCCTGCTATGGCACGACACCCTACTTAACTAGACAAGGTAGGTTCTCCAACCAATCATATCAACCATACGACTCTTGGTTTGTAAATATCTAAGTATATTTACAAACTTCGCCCCGATGTCCAAGAAAACTTGTTGGGTCCATCGATAAGCAACCTCTCTCTATTTGCTCCTAACAAATCTTTTCATTTGTACCCCGACTATCAAGGTTGACAACCATGACGTCCGCTATGGCGGACCGCGCCATGATTGGCTATTGACGTGAAGGGGATAGAGAGAAGGAAGGCGGTCGACTTAATCAATTTAGTTTGGGACAAAATAAGTGACTCTTGTTTGGTGGTCGTGTAAGCATACACCCATACCTACCTATGACAATTCAAGGCATTCACAAACAATCACATAACATAAGCATCTCAAGCATTGCCGTGGGTTTGTATGGCTCCCGCTTGCATTAATCTTTGTCGCATCTCCATGTAACGAGACTAATCTAATCAAGCCCTCCCACTAATTACTAAGATCCTATCTAATAATTAAGGGAAATAAATACATGTGATAAAATTCCTAAAACCCCGCCTAGGCCTTAGGGGCATGCAAGCCTCACAAGTTACATAAAAAATTAACCACTTAATTATCAAGGCACCTTAGGCCACATTACAAGCAATCACATGCATTCACAACATTTTACAACACACAAGGCATTGACATCTTGAGCCATATCAAACCCACATCCTCCTACAAAACAAAGTTAGCACATATACAATATACATGATTCACTCGTTCTTAATTAATTTCATTAATTAGAATCTTTGTGCATACTTGTTGCTCAAGTTTTTCGAATGCAAAGAAGGCTTAACCTTAACAACTAATTGTTTAAGCCCTTTTAAATTAAATCCAACTATCAAAACAGAAAGGAGGGTATTTAAGGAGTCTTCTAATTAACATTTCAATAAATTGATTAATTAGAAACTATTTTAACTAATTAAAATACGAAATTCGGGACCCGAAAAAATTCAAAATAATTCGGTCTCTAAAAAATTTGAAATAAATCCAGAGAACTCCTTACAAAGATTGTGATTACCTGTAGAAATCTCAAGAAGAGATCAATTATCATCAGGGAGAACCAAAAAAGACAAATCCTCAGATTGTGCGCGAAGCACCGTTAGAGAAAATTCTGTTATGGGTCTCAACCTTTTGATCTGTATGATCATCCCCTTGATATTTTTCCAGCAAAAAATTTATATAGAAAAATACTACATACAATAGGCTATCATTCCATGAAAAGAAAATCCACAAGTTATATTCAAGATCAACGAGATAACAAGCATTTAAGCAAGGTATCCTGTTCTGGAACAGACCGTCGACCAAAAAGGTTTCACTCGGTTGAGGTATCAAATCTCAATGAAAATCTATGAAATTAATTTTCACAGATTCCAGACTTAAAGGAGAACATTTCCATTTCAACACTTTTCCATAAAAGTTTCTCAATAAGTACAGTTTTTCAAAACAATCAGTTTGTTTGAAAAACCAGATCTGATAACTTCATCACTTTTCATCCTTGAACGCCCACATAATATCCGAAATATGCAACAAAATTTACATATCCAGAAAGAGCATCAAGTTTAGAATAATCCTATCTAAAAGTTACAGGTACTTTGTATACAAACTTATTTGTTACCAACCACAACAACAGAACTGTGCAGCAGAATAACAGATCTGCGCACCGTTACCGTTTAAATCACTAAAAATTCATTTTACATCGAATTTCAATGATTCCAGTGGGAAAACAACCACAAATCAAAGGGCTACAACCTCCAATAAGAAGGAAAAAATTTCAGAGAGCTTTACACCACGAAAAACAAGCAACAAGACAGAAAACAGCCTTTCCAGGGCCAGCAAGCATGCACATCACTAATTAACTTAATTAATTACGAATTCTCACTTAATTAAGTGTGAAAAACCTTAAGCACGACCATAGCTCTGATACCACTGTTAGGAAATGCTCATATTTTAATTTTAGATTAATTACAACTAATTAATCACCATTAACAACAAGCAAATCAATAGATCTAGTGCTAAAGCAATCACACATCCAATCAAGAGAGAAGGTAGGAGAAATTGTACCTCTCATGAAATTGTATTCATGAGGCTCGAATCCATGGCATGGGAGTCGATGGGGTGCGTGCTCCACCATCTCCACCATCTATCGCCGCCTCTAGCCCACCAAGGACCCACCACCAAGCTCAAAGAGAATGCTAGTTCTCTTGAACCTCTTGCTAATCACCTTGCTTCTCTTAATTAACTATTTAATGGAGAGGAAGAGAGGTGGGATGCTCAACACATGAGCTAAGAGAGGAAGGGAAGAGCCATGGAGAAGAGAGAAAAATCTCTCTTCTAGGTGGAGGCGCAAGGGAGGGGAGAGGAAGAGAGATGACGGCTAGGGTTTTCTCCCAAAGAGACCCCTTTATATAGCCAACCACTGTCATCCAATTTTCATACTATTTACAAGTATGCCATCCACCCTAAGAGGCCACCTAATGGGCTCTCTTGGGCCATCTTAATAAAAGGCCTTTATTCATTAATTCACCAATTAATGAATCTCCTTTAATTGTCTCTTCATTCTTCCTTAAATCGGGCCTTTAATTAACCAATTAAATAGAAGCCCAATTAGCTCAAACTAATTAAAGTAAGTTGAACATAATTAATTATTAACTCATTAATAATTAATCTATGATTAGCTAATGCATTATATTGTTTCCATATGATCCTTTTAATTTAATTAATTATAACGGTTCATAACGGTATATAATTAATTAATTAACTTATCACATTTCACAATACACATTATTGTGAATAAACAATAAATGCACCAAGTGGTTAGAATCCTATTTGTGCGACCCTATTTGAGGATTTATACTATGTTGGCCATGGAAATAAATCGTTATTTATTTCCAATAATCATAAGCGGTATCTAGCAACACGTTATGACTCCCAATTCGTATAAATAATGTACCGTTACAATATCTCAATCCTGCATAAGAAATAAAAGTATTTCTTTGTTTGATTCTTATGTCACACGATATCTTTGTATAATCCAAGATAGGAATGTGTCATTCTTGCAGATTATACATTTCTTGATCTAGAGTTGATCGTCTAGTTTGCATGCATACGATCCAACTCCATCAAGGGGCCCAAACAGATATCATCACTCACTAGGTATACTAATGAGGGACATACGGTTTTCTTGATGAACAACTTTTCCCCGCACAATTCAAGAGAACATAAATAAAGTCCTTATAGCAGCCTTTATCAGGAATCAACGTTAGACGATATTTATTGAACCTATCCTCATGTGGAAAAGGTGAACATCTCAAACTTAGAATCAAACTCATATGAAATAAACAATGACACATAACACAATCCATATGTTTATTTCATTGGGTCAAGTCCTGTACTATGTTCCAATAACATACACATATGCAATTAAGTTCGTAACTCCTTACTTATGATTTGTAGAACTTAATCATCACTTAACTTGCATACTAATCTTTTATGATAATTAATGTTCCTTGTTAATTATCAAGATTATGGACGATTTAGATTTATTATTGTCATTCTAATGAATGATCCACAGAGATCTACAATTCAGATCCTCAACCTGAATGATCTGTCAATAATAAACTCTAGGAACAAATGATCAAATATCATCATTAACATAAACTAAGAAAATAAGTCATTAAATATTGACTTCTAGGACATAACTCCAACAAGTTTGACATTGGAATTATGGATGATCCCCAAAATCTCCGTGATGCATTAAAAAGTCAAGACTCACAAAAGTGGATTGATGCCATGAATGAAGAAATGAAGTCCATGTATGATAATGACGTTTGGGATTTAGTACCACTGCCTCAAGGCAAGAAACCTATTGGTTGCAAATGGATATTTAAGACCAAAAGGGATTCAAAAGGCAATGTGGAAAGGTATAAAGCACGTCTTGTCGCTAAGGGCTTTACACAAAAGGAAGGTATTGACTATAAAGAGACTTTCTCTCCAGTTTCATCGAAAGACTCTTTTAGAATAATCATGGCACTAGTGGCACATTTTGATCTTGAGCTTCATCAAATGGATGTTAAGACAGCATTTCTCAATGGAAACATTGATGAAACAATCTATATGATGCAACCTCCATATTTTGTGTTAGGTGACTCAAATAATATGGCTTGCAAACTTAAGAAATCCATATATGGGCTCAAACAAGCGTCTCGACAATGGTATTATAAATTTCATCAAGTGATTGTCTCATTTGGTTTCGAGGCTAACTTGGTTGATGATTGTATATATCACAAGTTCAGTGGGAGTAAATTTATTTTCTTGGTTTTGTATGTGGATGACATATTGCTTGCCACAAACAATAAGGACATGTTGCATGAAACTAAGAGATTTCTATTTAAGAACTTTGAAATGAAAGATTTTGGTGATGCATCATATGTGTTAGGTATCAAGATCCACAGAGATCGCTCTCAAGGTATCTTGACTCTTTCACAAAAGGCCTATATTGATCAAGTCCTCAAGCGATATGGTATGGAAAATTGCAAACCATCTGAAACTCCTGTATCTAAAGGAGACAAATTTAGTCTCAAACAATGCCCTACTACAAAATTGGAAAAGGTAGAAATAAAGGGCAAATCCTATGCTTTGGTCGTAGGGAGTATCATGTATGCTCAAATATGTACGCGTCCGGATATTGCGTTCATTACAGAAATGTTAGGTCGTTATTTGCACAATCCAGGTTTGTCTCATTTAAAAGCAGCCAAACGTGTTCTCCGTTATCTTCAGAGAACCAAAGACTTTGCACTCACATATCGGAGGTCAGATAAGCTAGAGGTCATTGGATATACTGACTCTGATTTTGCGAGATGCCAAGATAGCATGAAATCGACTACAGGATACATCTTCATGATGGCAGGAGGAGCTGTTGTATGGAAGAGTGCTAAGCAATCGCTTGTAGCATCCTCTACCATGGAAGCAGAATTTATAGCATGCTATCAAGCATCAAAACATGGAGTATGGCTGCGAAATTTTGTCACTCAATTGCGTGTGGTGGACTCTATTCAAGCACCACTAAAATTATATTGTGACAATAAATCAGCAGTCATGTATGCCAGCAACAACCGAAGCACTGCCAAGTCAAGGCACATTGACATCAAGTTTCTAGTTGTGAAGCAGAGAGTTCAGGATGATGAGTTGTCAATCGAGCATATTGGAACAAACTCTATGATAGCAGATCCGCTCACAAAAGCATTAATACCCAAATAGTTTCTGGAGCATGTTGCTCGTATGGGTGTAATTTTAGTTGAGGGTTCTGAACTTTAGTGGGAGTTCGTAATTTTAAGAGAAGTTTGATTAGACATATTTTGAGTTAAATTCATTGTATTATGTAATGATATTTCTGCAGAAAAGTAATGAATAAAGTTTCAAATTTTCAGTTTACATCCTGACTCTATTTTGACCTCACTTATGTTTTGGGCGACCAATTAAAGTTGATATTAGACACGTTACAGCCATACTTACGTGCATTTTCATGCCACCTATACACATCAAAATTCAATGTCATTCATTTATGGTAGTAATGTGATCATCGTGGGTTGAGTGGCGACAACTTTGCAAGAATTTATTTCTTGTAATTGTTACTATGCCACAATAGCCTCCTTGGTCTTTTATTATTGTGATTGATGGACGGAATTAAGGACACAAAATTAAGTACCATATAAATATGAGCTCATTAAGTTAAAGACAACATATAATCATTAAGCATATTGTCCAAGTGGGAGATTGTTGGAATATTTAGGAAATCTTGCAAGAAATATTCCATTATTATGGACATATATTGTTTAATGAATTAGGATTGTTGAATATGGTAATATCTTAAGAATAAATTTGGCTGATAAGCATAATATTTGAGAGATTTGTGTATGATTGTGATGCCTAATATTGGTGGATTTACAATTAAATATTGCCATATGTTGATGGACCATTATGGTAATACTTGGATGGCACTCTTGGGTTTCTTGCCTTAGGATGCTATCTCTACTATAAATAGGGGTTGGTCCCCAAGAGACAAGACAAGCACAAATACACACGCTACACCCATCTCTAATACTCTCCATCAGTTTTAGCGAGAGAGAATAGTCGAGTTTAGGCACACTGTTCTCAAGGGTTGTCTTGCTCTCTTGGAAGATCATTTTCCCAACCTTGGTGCGTGCACAGACGCTGCTGGGGTGCTGTTGGAGCATAGAAGACATTCAAGATCATAGAATAAACCAGATGGATCAAGGTAACGCTTCCGCTTAATTTATGTTAAAAGTTTCACTTGAGTCGTTCCTTGGGATTCAAAACCTAACAACAATAACTGCCAAATCATGCATCAAATTAGGTATGAGGTAGCCGTTGTAATCCCCTGCAAGCTGGAAAAATGACATCTCAACCAACTTATCAAACCACTCTCTCCCAATATCCTCCATTTTTCTGGCATCGTTTCTATCATGGTGAATAAAATTTTGAGCTATCCACATCTGGACCAACCTATTCTTGTCTATCAATGAATTTCTGGGAATACAGAACAGTAGGCAAAACATTGGCGTAAACAGGGATCTAGATGTTGGTAACCAATTGCAATAGAAGGAAGGATTTGGCTTTTAGCTTCACGTATGTCCCACCACTCACTTTTGGAGATTTTTCTCCATATTTCTTCGTTTATGTTGCATCTCAATAGGTTTCCAATTATTTTAGCTGCCAAGGGCAAACCCTGCAACTTATGGGCTATTTTCTGCCCAATAAGCTCCAGATTATTTCGCTTCTCCTCGGAAATATTCATATTACCAAACACAAAGTTTTTTAATAATTCCCACAATATTTCAGGTTCAAGTGGATTCAACGCCAGGGGACCGAAAGTCCCTACTCTATCAGCAAATCCTCGATTCTGGGTGGTTATGAGAACTACACTACCAGGGCTCCCGAGAGATAATGTTTTGTACAGAATATCCCATTGATTTTCAATTTTTTCACATATATCATCAAGGACAAATAAAAATCTCATTTTATTAATTATCGAACACAGACAATTCAAAAGATCCTCTAACGTAGTTACATCTAAATGATGTGCTTCAAAAGATTGAATCAATTTACGCAACACCAGTTTAATATCAAGGTTGTAAGAGACGGAGATCCATGCCTTTGTTTTAAAAGTTTGTTGCACCTCAGGGTTATTGTAGATAGCTTGAGCAAGTGCTGTCTTGCCTAACCCACCCATCCCAACTATCGGAATAACAAGAAGGCCATGATTGTCGTAGTTTTGCTCTTTCTTTTTACTAGACTCTGTCTCTGGATGTAATATCATTTCTAAAATTAGATCTAAATATTCTTGTTGCGTACCATACAATTTCATCTTCTCTAATGGCCAGGAAGTGGTTTCTCTTTGAGCACTTAATTCAAGGTCATTTGATTCATCCGTTATATTTGTGTTCACTAAGTTAAGAAAGTATGGGTTCTCTGCACTCCGGTTGTTCAAATTATCCACAACTTTCTTTAAACTCTTGTGTGTTTCATCAGGCAAAATCATATTTGCGATACCAGAAAGAGATGAGGAAGCAAATTTGCTAACCTTGTTCTTTCCCTCAACTTGGTCCTTGATGGATTTGGCTTCCATGTCGTCCAACACATCCTCTGCATCATAAACAGCCTTTTTGAGCATGTTCAGCCAGACTGCAAGGTGTTCACTGTTGATCATCCTCCTCTCGGCAACCTTGACTGTTGCTTGGCAGAGTGCAAGTTTGCCGGTCAAGGTGTCAATCAATTCTTCAGTGTTTTTGTTTAATTTATAATTACCACCGATGTACTTCTGTGCTTTCTCAAGCACTCTTTTGATGACCGGGGATGCAAACCATCCCCCAACCAACGACTCAATTCCAGTCATGGGAGAATGTCGAATTTCAAGCTATCTTTCTTTCTAGTAGAGAGGTGGGTTTTGAAATCTGAATGCTTTATTTGGCCTGAGTCATTCTTTATTTTGGAGCAAACCTTCTTCCAATCAACAAGTCAATTCAAGTCAAGTCATGCTTTGTTTTGACTGGTCCCAACTTATATTTTCCCTAGATTAAAAGCTGTTGACGAGTCCTTGTTTGACTGGATTCAAATTTAATACGGACCACATAATTTTTCTGATTCCAATACATTTCGCCTGATAATCACTCAAAGTAGGTCCTTGTGAACATGAAATCTTTCATTTTTCCCAGAAGACTGATATTCATTATTATTATTATTATTATTATTATCATTCCTCCAATTAATAATGAATATATACCACACAATTTATATCTAAGAAAGAATATATACCACACAAAATTAAAGAAATTCGCCCTGCCGTTTAAGCTAGGATAAATTATTTGGGATTACTTAAAAATTATTAGTTAATACTTGTATTGGGTATATGGGATTTCATTCCCGATGTGGCTCCATCTCCATCTGTAAAGAATCCATTTCCGTACTGATAATTTTGACAATCACATGTTGGGCAAATTACACTGAGAGACTGAAACTTGCAAGGTTTATGCTCACCAATAGTAGCATTTAATGACACTGAAAGACTGAAACTCATAAAAAACAGGAGGGTGACAACACTTGCTCTTTTGCTGTTGATGAAATCCAAATGCTCTATTACAAATCAATTAAATGTTTGTGGCTCCAACTGGATTAACAATAGGCCCCACTACCAGTCACCGGAAGGGTTTACCAAATTCAAAAGGGCAAGAAGGCGAAGAACAAGAGATAAATTCACTTTGAAGGAAAAGAAAAGACAAGAATTTTTCAGGCAAATTGATTTCTGTTCATCTGTGAAGGAAGTCAGAATGTTAATGTGATTTGATCAGCAATCGATAATAGCAGAGAGAACTAGGTAGGAGAAGTGGATTCAACGAGAGTGAAAATGCTCGCCAATATTTAACATTTGGCCCGAGTTCCATATGTAATTTGAGACCCAGTGAAATCTCATTAAGTCATTTCTTTTCTTCCGCTCTCTTTTCCAACCACATTTTTTCACGATTGTAAAACCATTTCGAAATCGTACTCATTTTTTAGTGTTCCGATCAGGGCCTAAGTCTCTCTACAGAGCTACTTCCCTTGTAAAGCAATTTTCATCTCTAATTCAGATCGAAATTAACGCACCCAAAGAATCCTTTACTATTTACAAAATGGAAAATACATTTGAAAACAAGAATACAGGGTGGTGGAAGACTTGCTTACAGTTTTCTATTATATTTTTCACGGAACGCCTATGAAATATTTTAATTAAGTACACTGATTTGTTCTGACGAGGATGTGCTCCCTTTCCTCTCTAAACATCATCGCCTGGATTATATATGGCACTATTTTTACAGAGAATATGGCAGAAAAATGCAACTACAACTTACTAAGAGGCACCCTGGACTGCCATCTGATTTTTTTTTTTTTAAAAAAAAAAAAACAAAAAAAAAAAAAACGACCAGACAACCCCAAAAATTGAGATATCCCATCTTCAATCACCTTCTTGATATTGGGTTAACTGACCTCGAACTGCTAGCTCCATTAATTCTAGAATTGGCAACCACTGGTCCACATCTCCCTTTTCCTCTATGGGCTTGTTTGGATGGGTTGGGAATAGTGGGAATAGTGTGGAAAAGTGGGAAGAGTAGGAAGAGTGGGAAGAGTGGGAAGAGTGCTATTCCTAGGTCGTTTGGACGGTGAGTTTAGGAATAGCGTTGGGAAGTGTGAAAAAGTAGAGAGAAAAGTGTTGTTGGGAAGAGTGTTGTTGGGAAGAGTGGGAAGAGTGGGAAGAGTGGCTATTCCCACTATTCCCAAAGAACCAAACAAGCCCTATGTTCCACAGACTTGTCCAGTACACCACCAAATGATAAATAATCAACAATGATTGTTTAACTGTTTTAATTGCAATATGATTAAAAATACAGTCATTTCTAATACGCCAAATACACCAGCAAGTGGCACTAAAAACAGTTAAAAGGCATGTCTTTCCCTTGGCACCAAAGTCTTTGCAAAGTTCAAAATATCTGAAACCGAATTCAAGAGTTGAAATTTATCCTGACAAATCCCTAACCAAAACCAAATTTTCTATATATAAGAGCAATTGAGGAAAAGATGATCACAAGTCTCAAGCTGGCCACAAAAAATACAATTAGTATCCCATGTCCACCCCTTTCTACTTAACACATCTTTGGTGAGAATTCTATTATGAGACATCAACCACATAAAAGCTCTAATTTTATGAGACATTCTAACGCATAGTTACAACCAATTAAATTTGACTTTTTAAAGGAATCAATTATAGAATTTTATAATGATTTATTTTTCAATTGTTTTTTTTATGCTCTTCATGCAGATATAGATTGGCAATTAATCTTACGGCTAAGTGACTTAAAATATAAAATAAAAATATATACTAGGATATATTTTCCTACGTAATTCCAATGCAGAATGATAAAAATAATAGTTATTATACTATATTTTAATGCCAAATGCAAATTATTAAAAAAAAACATATAGTATGTTGAATAAACTATTTCGGCATTTTAAATGGACAAAAAGATTTCGAAAGAGGCAAGAAAATGAGTAAAATATTGCAATCTTCTAACTAATATTTTGCAAAACGTGTAAAAAAAAAAACACTATTTGTTGTACCCTTCTAAAAGCACTATTTTAATTCCATTCTATTTTTATGATTTCAATATTACTATTTTTATTAGTGATATAGTAGATGGGGTAATAATAATAATAATAGTAAGTGAAGCCAGTGAAAGTAAAAAAGGTCAAAATTGTGAGATTTATATTATTAACTTCCCATGTACTATAATTCATTTCCGTATAAAGTCAAATTTAATTGGTTGTAACTACACGTCAGAATCTAATCGAGCAAAAATGAAGATTTTTTCTAATAGACAGACAATAACCATACCAACAGAACCAGAGGAGATCCAAATCAAAAAATGAGTCCTTATATCGTATATTTCGTATATCCCATTGTCATGTCCCATTCTGTACTTTTGTTCTCCTGTTCTTTCCTCTCTATTTCAATCTATCCCCAAAATATCTATAACCTTCCCTGTTTGAAACTACTGTCAAAGAATTTAGCTACATCAAATATGTAGGCCGAGGTCACTACACGCAAGTCAATACAGATCGGCCACACTAACTTTAGACTTATAAGTAAACTGAGTTTGCTTCCGTCATTGTTTCAAAGGCTTTCCGCTTTCTCCTCCAAAAGAAGCTGCTTACCCTTCGACACTCGATCCTTTCTGATTCCCAACAAACAATATCGTATATACGCTTTTGATCAATCTGGCCATCTCGCTTTTGTTGTGCCGTTTAGACGCTTTTGTTGTGCCGTTTAGACACGATTTTGAATTTTGTCTCCAAGAGCTAAAATGGGTATCATTCTTTTATTATTGCATTTTTGTTCCTTTTATTTTGCTTGGAGATCACAAGGCAAAACGCATGTAACAAATTTCTATTAGAAAGAATGTTTGAATCAAAAGGAGAAGTGAATAGGTTAAAGAGGGAGAAAAAAAAAAGACAAAATTTGTCCAAAGGTTTCTCGAGCTAATTCATAATCTTTGGATAAGAAATCTCCAAACTTGCTTAGATCAATACCAACCTTAAAGATTTTAATTTTTCTGTAGATTTGGGTTTGAAGAAATAAATTCGTCAAAACAAGTTCTCAAATCTTAAATGGTTGATTTAATAGATTCAAAGAGAAAAGTGCAAAACTTGAATGATTTATGCGTCAATGTAGCAATAGAGGCTGTAAGGTACATAGGTAATGTTAGTGATTGGATGTCAACTTATTGTGGCGCCTATCCTTTCTTATTGTTTGGTCGCGCAGCTTACTCGTATAGAAAATTGCTCTTAAGCTACAATCGGTAGACACCTTTCTTTTTTCTTTCTAATTGTGTGGTTGGTTATAAACTTATAATCTTTGTTGATAGCAATACTGTAAGGTCTGTGTTTCCCCTTATCCTCCATATTATATCAGGTGCTTATTGTTAACGAGGTATGGTGTCGAAGTTTTATGCTGGAATAATTCAAATGTTCATAGGTATAGATTTCAAACTTGACTAAATTTGTTATTCCTTTTATCTTTTTTATTTGAATTTAAAAAAAAAAAGTGATGCAATAGTAGTAAAACTTCCAATGAGAAAAAAAAATTCAATAAACAAATCGGTACTTGTTCAAAAATTAATATATCTTTTTAATGCAGTAATTGGTACTTATGAAGAGCTGGTGGTGACAAACAGAGCTATAAGTTTATCGGGTTCACCCGAGATGGAAAGGGCTCCAATTGAAGAAAACGAAACCCGTTCTCTATTCAAACCTAGCACCATACCCTTTTTGGATCAAGAATGATAACTGCCATCCACGCCATATATAATAAAGTGAACATATACGCATACAAACTGAACATATATAATAAATAAAGTGAACCAATACACTTGTTGGATACTACATATTGCTGACTGAATAGATACTAAATATTCGTTACAACTAACTGAACACTTATGCATATTAGACATATTCTTACTGAAACAAACTGAACATTTATGGAGTACGAAGCATACAAAAAAGATAAAGATGGAGAAGAACAATACTAAACGGAGGGAGGTAGGAGAGGGAGGGAGGCGAGAGCGAGAGAGAGGGGCGGGAGGGAGATGAGACGCGGAAGGGAGGGATAAATCACGTTGAAAGAAGAATAAATAAGAATTTAGATGACATGATGACATTTGGATAGATGACAAGAAGCAATTACTTTTTTTTTATTATCTCATGCCGTTAGAATCTAATAAACTTAGCTGTGACTAGGCCTGTCAAAATGGTCTAAAAAAACGTGATGTCGTTCCGTTTTCAGAAACGAAACGGAATGTGGCATCAATTTATCATGTTGTTTCAGAAAACGAAACGAAAACAAAATGGATAATTATACCGTTTTATCGAAATGGAACACAAAAATGAGGAATTATAATAGAAAATAGAAACGAAACGGAATGTGACACCAATTTTCCTTACCGTTTCAAAAATGGAACGGAAATGAAACATAGATTTCGTTCCGTTTGCTGAAACGGCACGAAAACGGAATGGGACATTTCCGTGTGTATTTGGCACGTTTGCCGGCCCTAGCTGTGACCTGCTTCATCCGACCCATGACCCATCCTTGTTGAGGAAAATTAAATGAGCAAACATAAATGTCACGGCCCAAATACATTTCAAGTATGGGGCCTAGAATGGACCCGAAATCTAAATTAAATCCAACCCATTATTCTGTCGCAACCAGTTTGGCGAAGACCAAGCAGATAAGATCAACGGAAGGAAAGTAGCTGACCAAAATTGTTGTGGCACTGGGTAGTGGGTACTGGGTGCAGAAGGGGCTGACCATAATTTTTATTAATATAATTTCTTTTTCTTTTTATGTTTTAAGCCACTTGGATAAAGAAATAGAACATCTGACGTAATTTGTAACACATAAACATCCTAAAAGAGCGAACATACTATCCTACATAATTTCATCATTTGATTACTAACTTTTTTTTTTTCAGATTTTACCTTAAATACAGCTTTCAAATGGAAAATTGCCGGATCCCCTACGACACCAAATCGAATTTTATTGTAGACGATGAAGCTCTCATACAGATTTCGTTTTTATTACAGCTTGCTCATAGCATCGACGGTTGGGAAGCTCCAGAAGCTAATACCACCATGCCTATATATACCACCCGGAAAGAAGAGGAACGGCAGGGCACTTGAAGCCACTCACGCTCCTAATTTTTTAACAATTTTTCATCACATGTAACTACATAGGTTAGAAAAGAGAATAATAGAGAGAAAGAGAAGATCTAAACATTATAACAAACAGCTTGTAAGCAAGAAGAGAAGGGACAAAAGAAGAAAAATATGACCGTAGTGTGATTTTTCAGGATCTGGATCGATTTTTTATTTCTTAAATTGTGAAAACGAGGTTTGTTTACAAAATACAGTTTTAAGTAAGTATTAATTAGTCAGTGGATACAACCTCAGATTTTGTTTAATTAACTTTTGATTGTACATAGCGCATAAAAAATCTTAATTGAAGGTTTGTAGCTTATGTCATTCCCTTATTACAAATCAATTATGCCTAGGCGCCTAGCGCATGAAGAAATGTAATTCGGATGTGTAAATTTGTCTAAGATCACTCCTTAGCATAGATTTGGAAGCCTTAGTCAAATCGTGTTTGCCACGATTAGGCAGTACATAAGTATGTTGCATTATAGTTAAGCAAACACCTTAGACCAGCCATCTTCATATGCTAAGCCATGCCTTATTCTCTTCTAAGTCCATGATCAGGTCTTAATTAAGGAAGTGACATATTGTTAATTTAGATAGATTTCGTTTATTTGGGTATTAAAACAAAAACTGAGGGGCTTCTCAGTAAAATGTCACGTTTGAGGCTATCAGGACTTGAGGTTATCTTTTCTTTCCTCGTTTTATTTGTAATTTCTGTTGAGTAAACTGTTAATTTTTGCAATAATATATTCCTTCTCCTATATAAAGGGTCGAGACCTGTAATAAAGACGGAAAAATTAATAAGAATTTCATTCTTCCATCTCTCATTTCTCCTTTATTATCTTTTCCCAAATTCTTTCTCTGCTATCTACTTCTTCAAAATTCAAACGAATTACTTCAATTGAGTACTAGTTTCACACAGCAATTTAATTTATACTTGGCTTTTATATTTATTTTTTCTTGTCTGACTGTGGAGAGAAGGGAGAGGCGGAGGAAGAGAAGGGAGATGGGGCATTGGGGGATAAAAAAATTATTTATGAAGAGGGATGATTTATGCGATAAAAATGATAATTTTCTTATTAAATTGAATTTTGAATGGTAATTTTCAAAACCTCAACTTTAGAGTGATAATTTTCTTATTTTTCAACTTTGAAGTGACACAAAGCTAATTTTTACCATGACTTGAAATGACAACGGCAATCAAAATAGTTGATGCTAACATAACAAGTGAATGGATGTACCATTAGGATCTACGTACATTATTTGCCTTGTTAGCCGTAAAAATTTGGCAAAGTGTCCTTACGTTTGACAAAGTGCACAGCTCTGGCCAATGTGATTAGTAGCACTGCATTCTACGGTGTGCTATAACAGCATCCGTATCTTCTCGTGCATTTTTTTTGCAGCATAGTGCTGCACTTCAATTTCCACCGTCCGATCAAGATGGAAGATCAGGACACAGATTAAGCGGTCTAATTTTTCTCTGAAAAAAAAAGGCAAAATTGGATATAACCCCCTCTAATACAAAAAGCAAATATGTTGTCGAAACTTGAGATTCCCCATAAAATTAGAGCTTTAATGTGGTTGATGTCTCATAATAGAATTCTCACCAAAGATGTGTTAAGTAGAAAGGGGTGGACAGGGGATACTACTTGTATTTTTTGTGGCCAGCTTGAGACTTGTGATCATCTTTTCCTCAATTGCTCTTATATATAGAAAATTTGGTTTTGGTTAGGGATTTGTCAGGATAAATTTCAACTCTGGAATTCGGTATCAGATATTTTGAACTTTGCAAAGACTTTGGTGCCAAGGGAAAGACATGCCTTTTAACTGTTTTTAGTGCCACTTGCTGGTGTATTTGGCGTATTAGAAATGACTGTATTTTTAATCATATTGCAATTAAAACAGTTAAACAATCATTGTTGATTATTTATCATTTGGTGGTGTACTGGACAGGTCTGTGGAACATAGAGGAAAAGGGAGATGTGGACCAGTGGTTGCCAATGGATTGGGACCTCATTCCCATTCAGATGGTACCAGCTTCTCCTATGCTGCAAGATGTGATCACACGTCTGGACAACTTTGCAATTGAGGTCAACTAAAGCCGGGCTGAAAAATTACTCTTTTACAAAGACTATTCCTGATTATGTTTGTTAATGTGTTGGTTTGTAATAATTAGGTAGATGGTGGCTCTCATACTTTCTTTAGCTTTGTGGATGAGGTTATTTGCTTGGTATGTTATGCTTGTTTAGTTTCGTTTATAGGGGCTGAGCAATAGCTTTGAAACTCTCAGAGTTTAGGTTAATAGATGTGATGTAGTTTGTTTTGAAGGGATTTTCTGATTAAATTTTGTTCTTGTATTAGTTTCATTACATAATGAAATTGGGCGGTACTCCCACCTTTTTTCGAAAAAAAAATTAAGCTACAAGTTACTCTTAACTAGTGTTTAACCAAACTAGACTCGGCCCTCGATCTGGATTGGTCGTCCCATACACCTTCTTCATTTTAGATTACTCCTAGCATTCTCACGAAGCTCTCTGAGCAAACAATTTGGTCTTCAGGGATTTAATTATGTCAATTTTGCATTCCATTTTCACATCAGCTTCGATCATGTCTATTCAAAATTTGAACTTGAAAAAGCACAAAAAGGGTCAAGGTTGGTACCATTGTGCTCTGCTCGACTCCAGCTTTCCAATGGTACCAAGAATTCAGATTGCGTTGCTGTGGATTGCCAGAACATAATTGTCAGAGGCGATCTTCTTTTTTTTTGTATTTCCTTTTCTGTCTTCGATTAAGGACTAGGACCAACCCAGAACAGCTGTGTTCGGCTATGTGTATGGCAGCACGGGAGTTGAGACAAGCATGTGGCTGTGTGTATAGTCACACGGGATCCAAAACATGAGTGTTCGACTGTATGTTCGGAGGAACAGTACCCAGAACGGTCTCGTACCTGATGATGGAAGGAAAGTTCTAGGCGATTCCAAGTTGAAAATAACTGGTGGCACGTCCAGGAATGTTTTCTATGTATGCAATATTAGTTTCCTTGTGTAAGGGTACTAAGATGTAAAGAAAAAAGAGGGAATTGATGGGAATTAATGTGTAGGAGGCGTATATCTGTTGAGCTAAACTCAAATTAAATAAAAAAAAAGAGGCATGTCGGCATAGTATGAAAATGGTTGGTCAAATGGTCAAAGATTGTAGGATAAAGTTGTAAAATTATTTTTGGACTCTTAATCATCATTAGAGGAATCAAATTTGTATTTTGCTATGAGTTGGAAATGAGTTGGAAATGGTTGTAATATAGGTGTCAAAGTCGGTTTTGTAAAGTCTATAAATAGACATATCATGTGTTGTAATATGGGAAGATATTGTAATTGAAATTGATTATTAGAAATCCCATTGAAATTAGAGTGCATATTTGAATTTCATTGCAACAAATTGGTATCAGAGCTGATGGTGAATACTAGCGTGACGTCGATCGGGCACTTGCCGTTGCCGAAATTAACGAAGTCGAATTATGATAATTGGTGCATACACATGAAAGCGCTGCTCGGTGCTCAAGATGCATGGGAAGCAGTCGAGCTCGGCCATGAAGAGCCGACAGCGGAAGAAGTAGACGCCATGACGGTGACTCAGTTGAAGGCGTTAAAGCAAAAACGCAAAGGTGATAAAACCGCGCTTTATCTAATTTATCAAGCGGTTGATGAATCCGATTTGGAGAAAATAGCTGGTGCGACAACATCAAAGGAGGCATGAGATATACTCGAAAAGGCATACAAAGGCGCTAATCGAGTCAAGCAAGTGCGGCTCCAAACCCTACGAGGCGAGTTGGAGGCCATGAAAATGAAGGAGACGGAAGGAGTCTCCGATTTCATCACCCGTGTGCAAACAGTGGTGAATCAACTCAAACGAAATGGCGAAACCCTAACTGATGCAAGGGTTGTAGAGAAATCCTTTAATCATTAACCAATGATTTTGAAAACGTGGTATGTGCGATTGAAGAATCGAAGAATCTAGAAGAGATGACAGTCGATGAGTTAACCGGGTCACTAGAGGCCCATGAGCAAAGAAAAAAGAAGAAAAAGGAAGAATCTCTTGACGAGGCGCTGCAAGCAAAAGCGATAATTAATGAAGATGAAGTGATGTATGCGCATCACAACCACCAAGGAAGAGGAGGAAGATTTGGAGGCCATGGCCGTGGCTATGGTCAAGATCGAGGTCATGAAGATGAAAGAGAAGACAATCAATATAAAGAAGAGAGAAACCAACAAAATTGGCGTGGTAGAGGACGTGGCCGCGGAAGAGGTGGTCGAGGATATCGTCCCGATGTCGATTGCTACAATTGTGGCAAATATGGGCACTATGCAAGAGAGTGCAGGTCGCCCAAGAAGGTTATAGAAACTACTAACTTTGTAAAAGAAGAAGAGTCACAAGATGGTGTTCTTATGTTGGCACATGATGATGCCATTTCTGATAGCAATATGATATGGTATCTAGACACCGGCGCTAGCAACCATATGAGTGGGCACAAGCATCTATTTACAGAGATGCAAGAGATTAAAGTTGGTCACGTATCATTTGGTGACGCATCAAAGATCAAAGTGAAAGGTCGTGGAAGAATTAATTTCATGCATAATGGCAAAGAAAGTGCTATTGAAAATGTATATTATGTGCCCGACATGAAAAGCAATGTACTTAGCATGGGTCAATTAATGGAGAAAGGCTATTCGGTTTCCATGAAGGATAAATTGATGTATTTGAAAGATAAGAAAGACCGCCTAATTGCACGAGTGGAGATGGCTCCAAACCGCATGTACAAACTCAACTTGAAGAACGTGCGAGAAAGATGTTTGAAGATTGATATGGTAGACAAAGCCTTGCTATGGCACCTACGATTTGGGCACCTCAATCACGATAGTATAAAAAAGCTAGCAAAAAAGGACATGGTCCATGGTCTACCCGATATCGACTACCCGAAGCAATTTTGTGAAGGATGTGTTCTTGAAAAGCAAGCAAGAAGCTCGTTTTCAAGAAGTATAGAGTATCACTCAAAGAGAATTCTAGACTTGATACACATCGATATATGCGGACCGATCACACCCAAATCATTTGGAGAAAAGAGGTATTTTATTACTTTTATTGATGATTATACAAGAAAGACATAGGTGTATTTTCTTAAAGAAAAGTCTAAGGTGCTTGAAGTATTTAAAAAATTCAAGATGATGGTTGAGAAGAGAACGGGTTATTATATTAAAGCGTTGCGGTCAGATAGAGGTTGTGAATTCATGTCAACTGCCTAACCTTCATGAAATATTACGAAGAACATGGCATAAGGAGATTCCTGACAACTCCACAAAATGATGTAGCAGAGAAAATGAATCGAACTATTCTCGATATGGTTCGATCAATGTTAAAGAGTAAAAATATGCCAAAAGAGTTTTGGGCAGAAGCAGTGCGATGCGCTGTGTATATACAAAATAGATGTCCACATGCAAAATTGGTGAATCTAACACCGCAAGAAGCTTGGAGCGGAATCAAGCCGACGATGTCACATCTCAAGGTATTTGGTAGCATGACCTACACGCATGTACCAGACCAAAGAAGGACCAAGCTAGATGATAATAAAAGCATGAAGTACGTGTTCATTGGATACGATGAGAAGACGAAGGCGTTCAGGCTATTTGATCCCATTGAAAAGAAAGTGATTATTAGCAGAGATGTGCAAGTAAATGAAGAAACTGCATGGGACTGGAACGATCAAAAGAAGACAATAAATGAAGAAGGAGAAAAAGAAAAAGATCAACCATCAACCGCTACAACAACTATTACAACCACAACTCGTGCAAGTTTAGAAGAAGAAGACGAGCCGAGACACCAAGAATGAAAAGTTTACAAGACATATACGAATCAACAAGTGAAGTACATTTGGTATGTCTTTCGGCACATACAAAAATTATTAATTTCAAAGAGAAGATGAATAAGTGTGATCCCATGTCACGGATGGAGCCCGGTGCAAAATCTTTCAAGTTCGAGGGAGGACGTCGAGAAGATACAAATAAGCATCAAAGGAAGAAATTTGAGTTTAAGGGAGGAATTTGTTGAGCTAAACTCAAATTAAATAAAAAAAAAAGAGGCATGTCGGCATAGTGTGAAAAATGGTTGGTCAAATGGTCAAAGATTGTAGGATAAAGTTGTAAAATTATTTTTGGACTCTTAATCATCATTAGAGAAATCAAATTTGTATTTTGCTATGAGTTGGAAATGGTTGTAATATAGGTGTCAAAGTCGGTTTTGTAAAGTCTATAAATAGACATATCATGTGTTGTAATATGGAAAGATATTGTAATTGAAATTGATATATTAGAAATTCCATATTGAAATTTCATTTGCTAAAGAGTTGTTCCACCATTAAAATTTAGAGTGTCTATTTGAATTTTATTGCAACAATATCTCTAGATGGGGTAGTTTCCTATTAATAATCATCTTCTTCATGTAACAATTAACCAGAAAAGAAATAAAAGAGAGAAAAGGCGTGTGTGCGTGAGGACGTAGGCACCAAGTTGGTGCTGAACCTCGTTAAATTCTATGTTCACATGTTTTTATTTTCAATTTCTTACAGTAACGAGTCGGAGAGTTAAGTAGCGAGGCGCACTGCAAAAAAAAGTGCAGGAAGGATACGGATCCTCCTATCACCACCTTCCACTGTATGCTCAACGCCTGAGATGAAGGTAGAGGGTAGTTATCAGATATAGCTCTACCACAGTGTTATTAATTAGTTCACAAGAAAATTAAGCATCGCAAATCATGGAATTTGATTTAGTGGAGAACTATTGGTATATTTCATGAACAAAGAGCTGACTCTATCATTTGAGGATTCCAGATTTAAAAAATGCTTTTCATCAGCTCATATTTAATTTTTTTGTGCCAGTTTTCTTGGCATGTCACATATTACTCGTCTCGGAAGTTATAAATAAGACACAGGAATTTTTTAAATTTGAAAATGTTGCTGGTTTCTTGGGCCAATAAATTCATTTGTGGGTTCCCTTCGTTTATGGTCTTGGGCAGTAATATCGAACTCAGCAATAAAAGGAAATTAAGAAAAATTACAACATCGTTGACATTTTTCAATTAATCAATCTGATGAACTTAATTTTAATTCAATTTGTCCGGATCAAAATTCAAAAAGCAAAGTGTTGCGAAAGGCCATGTTCGGTTGTACTTTGGTGAGGGAATGACATGTTCAAAACACATAGGTGTAGTTGTTTATAATTGCCATTCAAAGCAATTGGTCCGTCGTTCGTTGGAAATTATATTTCAGCATTACAGATATTGGGTGCAAGAAGAGTACCATACTTAATTACTGAAACTTCGAAGTTACTGTTATGACGTCAGTGGATTGTCAAATCTATTATATAATTTAGGATTTTAATTAAGTTCGACCAAAAGGACAAAATATATCTAAATTTCCGTATCCAAACCTATCTTGTCCATGAAAATACATTTTAATAACTTGGGATTGGTTTTGAAGATATTGCATCTGATCATAATCCTGATGAATAGGTAGCTGTAGTATGCTGGTCAGTTTATCCGATTCGTTTATAATTTTCTTTGAAGAAAATCCAAAGAAAATTTCTAATGGTTGCTATTTGTATATATGCAGCAGTAAGATTGCTATATTAGAGGTATATGTCTTATTTTGAGCATTTTTAACCCGTTGTCATCAATATTAACTGGTTCGTGTTCAACTTGTCAATGGAGCAACAACCTGTGAAGTGGAAAAAAAATCAGTATCTCTTGTATTGACCAAAAGTAGCATTTAATGACACATTAACAGATCGGCATGAGCAAAAAGAGCTTTGTTAAAATTTGGACTTTCTTACTCCAGCAAGGTGTAATTATAGAAAAAGTATGGCATTTTTGAGTAAAAGGCATAACAGTTGAGCTGCCAATGCATATATACAAGATTCAGTGAAATACTAAACCACACTGCCAGTCCCCTCCCAAAAAATAACGTTTAAAAAGAAAAAAGTAAAGTTTGATCATCCTTCTAGTTGGCCAACTAATGCACACGGTGCTGGAATAGCCGGCTCTTCTAATTTGCTGCACTCGATAATTATATACCACACAATAATATCTTTCATTATCTTTCACTTTGCAGAACCAAGTGTACATAAATTCTTATTTCTCTCTCCTTTTCTCCCGCGTGGTTTCCAACCTGGTCACGTACGCCTCCTATGAAATCCCTCCTCCACTTTCTCGAAGGGTAAATATCTAAAAGTAACGAATTGAGTGGTAAATATTTAAATTAGAGAAGATTAAAGGGATATATAACTAACTTTCTCTACATATTAGTATAAACTTACACATAATTTGAAAAAATATTAAATTTCAAAGAAGAGATGATCTTTTCATGCTCAATATGTTCACAAAGAATTGCAAGGAAACACTGCAAATGAAAGGTCGGAAGATGGCATTATTCACATTTTTACTAAGTTTTTGGGCTTGTCTATATTGAAGGAGAGGCTATTTTACATCCCAAATAATAATATAATTGATACAGTCATACAATCATAAAAGGTCGAGAATTTTCATTACATAAAAATAATCCTACATACTGATACAATCATACAAGAAAATTGTACCTTAATAGTTCGAAAAGTAGTCATGTTACTTTTGTAAACTAAAAAACAATATGCTTATTGAACTCACTAATTATACAGGAACAATTTTATGAAAACAATGAATTTGTGATGTACCTGGGAAACATTTATATCAGCCAAAACTTCTTATGCAATGTAACCTGGCCTTAATTACCTGAAATGAAATGTTGTTGTCAGAGAATATTTTTATGGGTTAAAATTTTAAATAAAAGATTTTTGAAACCTTACGCACCAGACATTCCAGCCAAACTTTACGGCCCTCCAATTACTTTCCTATTAATTCGTACAACTGTAACAAGAGCAATGAGCGGCCAATCTTCACACCCTGGTTGGCAGCGTCGTTCCAAGTTCCAGGAGCAAGCCTCTAAGCTAACTTTCATAGAGAAAGAGGCTTGCCGTCAAACAGATTTACAATAATTCAAAAGAGACTTATTCACTGTCCAAATAGTGTACGATTCAACATGTTATTAAATAATATAATTTATAAGAACAATATGAACAATAAAAATAAAAAATAAAAACTTATAAATAAGTCCAGGAATCTATACCTGATCAACTGGGTACGCATTCATCTAATTCTCTAAAACTTGGTTGTACCTCGCAATCGGAATCTAAATTTACATAAGGACTAAATTAAATTTACTATCAGCTAAAAACAAAAGATCAATTACATAATTTATTCTTAAAAGAAAATAAATTTCTTTAACTCCAACGTGTGTATGCTCCATTAGTTAATAGTTAAGATATCTACTTTCGGGCCAGCCCCCAAGCAACGAATCAAATAAAACTAACTATTTTGGCATTGTAAAATCACTGTAAAACTATTGATATAAATAGCTTTAATCTAGTTTGTTCCAAATTCACATCTGCTTATTTATGAGAATTAGAAAGAGTCCAACCTTTTTACATATATACTCATGAGAAAATATTTTAATAACGCAGCGATACTATTAAATAATTCTATCTCAAAGATCTCAAAACAACAAGGTTAAATTAATAAAATGAACTTTTGTTAGCAATCTAGACAAAACAAGCAATGCACTGACCATTTCAAAATACAGTGAGGTGACCCATCACATGACCAAAATCTCTTATAACCATTAAATATAACAATTAAAATATTTGGTTATTCAAGAAGTACAAAAATATATCGACATAAATAATTGAATAAAAGCACACTAATCCAAGTACCCAAACAATTAGGGATTTGAACATAATTTCGAGACAAAAAAAAAAATAGAAGGCAGATTTCTAATATAGTAATATTATTACCAAAACCGAATGGACTGATGGCAATTAGGACTTCACACAAGCTTCTCTTTCTCTTTGCAACAATGTCATAGACAATGAAGGTTTTGAGAAGAAGGGAGGTTCAGTTGGTACAATATCGAAGAGAGGAAATTTTATTTTTCCTTCTCTATATCAGTTCTTTTATGAATGGCTGCGAACAATACGAGAAGCAGAGGTGATGTCTAGGCTAATTTGCAGAATATGTTTCTAATTTCTATTAATTGCCAAATGAATTTGGAAACATATTATTGAAGGTAGGTACTAATAATGGAAAGACTAAAATATTGAACTAATGTTTGTGCTGGAAGATCAATATTTGGAAAGGACAAAGGAATGAATTTGAATTCGTTGATAATATAGAGAAATATTAAGGGACATAATATATAGCTCATCCAGACAATTAATATAAAGGAGAGATGCATAATGCAAAAGTTGATGATATCATAGATCCAGCTCATTTCATTTTATTCGGCCATTCAGAAATTAATGGAATGGAGCCTTAGTTAAGTGGAATTATAAAATATTAAGAGAGCGAAGGCATGCATTGGAAACAGGCACTAAGGATTCAGGAAGTCAATAATAATCAAATAAAAAAAAAAAAATTCAGACAAACTGGAAAGCGGCTTACCAGTGAAAACAAAAAAAAGAAAAGAAAAGTTAATTAGTTACGGAGAAAATAAAACAAGAACGCTGACCACACCGAACTAACAAGTATGTGCTGCCATTGAGGAATTCAATTGGAATAAACTTTTTTTTTTTTTTTGGATAGACTAGATAGCCGCTATCTAATGACAATTGGAATAAACTTTTATATAACGTTAAGGACTGTGTTTGATACACGGATCAAATACGACATGAATTTAAATATTTCATATATCACCTTCGTTGTAGAACGAAGGAAGGTTTAATTATTGATTTTGAGTTTTTGATAAATCAAATAGCTTTCACATAGAAATTAAACATTCGAACACAATATATAAGTACTAGAGGGGCATATCGAGCTTCACTCAATGTAGATATCTATAATAAGAATATTTTTATTATGTTTCTATAGTTTAGATATGTTTATTTTATATACTGTCAAGATAATTTATCTTTAGAAATATAATTTAGTCATTGTGCGTACTTTGATTTGATTAAATTTAAAGAGTTTGATCAATTTAAAGAAAAATTATATGTTTAAATATAGTTATAGTTATATGAAATAATATGATTTATATTATGTTGATATTATTCATAAAATATAATATGTTTATAATTCACTTAAATAATATATATATATATATATATATCGTAAAAGATCTGATATTTTTTTTCTATTTTCATTTGAATGAATTTGATTTATACTTTGTAAACCAAAAATTAAAAATGGTGATGAAGAGAAATTAAGGTGGAGAGAGACTCTAAACAACACAAAAGAGATAAAGACATGATGAAAATGAAAATAGGAAGGGGTCACAAAAATCAGAAATAAAATAATGTATTGTCAAATTATTGTCTACTGATGAACCGGGTCAGTTTTATAAACAATAATACCCGACACATAAGTAGTTACATAGTATCACATTACAGAAATCATGAAAATACTATCTCACAATTATTTCACAATGTTTGAAGTGTCGAATGACATTTAACTAAAAGATTCCGACACCCACACATCTTTATTTATAATATTTATTTATAATATTGATATCCCTTCAAAACTACTAGTTGCGTCAACAAACTATTATATTATACCTAGAACATTAAAATACGGTTATAAGTAACAAAATGTTACATGAAAAATAATGAAATGCGTTGCACAAAACAATCATCAAAATCTAACTTCAATCCTAAACAAAATTTGACAATGTTACATTAAAAAAATATTTTTGGATAAAAATATAATTCAAATAAAAACAGAGTGTTCCGAATTTGATTAAATTCTAGGATGTTTTACAAGAATAAATTTGTGATACCTGCATGGGAATAATTTATATAAGCCTCCAAAACTTCCGACGAAATGTAGCCGGGCCTTTCCTGAAATGAAAAGTTGCTTTCAGAGAATCTTTTTGATATGTTAGAAATTTCAAATACAGAGATTTTTGAAACCTCGCTATCAGTGTAGAACTTTGTGGCCGTCTAATTACTTTCCCATCAATTAGTATAACTGGAACATGAGCAATGAGCGGCCAATCTTCACCCCCTGGTTGGCAGCGTTGCATCAAGTTCTGGGAGCATTTATCTAAAGCTAACTCCCATAGAGGAGACATGCCATTCTCGGGAAGCGATTGGAGGTCGGAGCATGAGTTAAACTTCACCTTTCTTAGTGAAGGCAGGGTAACCAAGCTAGATGGCAGTTGTGTAAATTTACAGTTCGAAAATGTGAGTTCTTGCAAGGAGGTGAGCTCTTGAAACCAGAGTATTTGATCCATCGTGAACTCCCTTTGTTCCGAACCTTCACAAAGCAAAAATCTCAGGGAAGGAAGCCTTTCCAAGATTAAATGGTAGTCATTGTGCAAAAGGCTTTGGTCCATTGTAAGGTGAGAAAGGGACTGCAAACCTTTTGCCTGATTCACTTCTAAATTCTTCCCTTTTTGTTTATTCGTGATATCATGCATGCTATTGCTCATGAGTTGAGGGCACTTTCTAATTTCAAGGCGTTTAAGGTTTGTAAGTAATTGTAGATCTCCTTGGATGCTCAATTCTGAACAATAATAAAGCTCTAGATCCTCAAGCAACATCAGACCATTGGTATTAAGGGAGGTGAGATCGTGGCAACCTTTTATTTTCAGAACTTTGAGTGATGCAGAGAAACAGTGAAGGGGCACTTCCCTCAGGACTCTATTTTGACAAATTTCTAGAGTAGATAGATGCGGAAAAAATAAGGAAACCCATGTAGGTTTGGTCCATCCTCTACAAGATTCTAGGCCATAGGAACTGAAATGTGTTAAAGCTGGAAAAGCTGCTTCCTTGGATCCGTACAAACAATCATCAATAATTTTGACAGATGTAAGATGCCATAGGTTTAGGCGCTTTAGAGAAGGAAGCTGCCCAAGAGGTGGTAGGGCTTGTAAATTTGTGCATGAACTTAGGTATATGGTTTGAAGATTCAGGAAAAGGCTGTCGTCTCTCATCCAATCGGGAAAAGATGGACTCATGTAAAAACGAATTATTAGCTCGGTAATACCTTTATACGGTTTCAGTCCTTCAAGTATTTCCTGGTCCATGTTTGATTCTCTACTCCAGCGGAGTTCAACTGAATTTAGATTCTCCTTGTCTGCTAGTCTTGCTTCCTTTGCTTCGTCCTTGCTTCGGATGTTGTCACAGTTCATAATTGTTAAATGCCCTGAGAGCTCTGTCAACTTATTCAGCTCTGTTATTTTATGCCCCTCTGTTTCACCCACTCTATATTCATCAAGTTCTTGAAGATTAACTAATTGACCTATACCAGAAATCTGAGCAATTGTGTCCGCGTCAGCATTCAAGTGCCTTAAATTAATCAACTTATTTATGCCTCTTGGTAATTTTACTAATTGGGATTTACATCTTGAGTTGGATTGCCGAATATACAGAGCTTGAAGGTGATAATGATCATTAAGAAAGGATTGGGATAATTCTTCAATTCCCGTGTTAGACAAATCTAGAAAACGAAGGTGGGTCATGTTCTGAATTGCTTTTGGTGGTCTTTTTGATGGTTTTTCTGTTTCCATGTATAAATAAGATAAATCTAGAACTCTAATGCTCTGCATGTTACATAGTATTTTGTTTATGGTACTAAACATTCCATCAACATGGGGGTACCCAAAGTAAAAGAAAGAGCGAACGTGGTTTTGTTTGGGTATTCGCTGTAACAAATCTAAATTTTTTGTATCTACAGCTAAGTGACGAACACCATAAGGAATGTTGTTCGATTGGTCAGTGAGGTAGAAACATTCATTAGAGGAAACAATAACAGCTAAATCATGCATCAAATTAGGTATGACGTAGCCTTTGTAATCCCATGCTGGTTGGAAGAAGGACATCTCAACTAACTTATCAAACCACTCTCTTCCAATATCTTCCATTTTTCTAGTACCATTGCTATCATCTTGAATAAAGTTTTGAGCTATCCACATATGAACCAACCTCTCCTTGTCTATCAATGAGTTTCTAGGGAATACAGAACAGTAGGCAAAACATTGGCGTAAATAGGGACTTAAATGTTGGTAACCAATTGCAATAGATGGAAGGATTTGACGTCTAACATCAGGCATGTTCCACCACTCACTTCTAGAGAAACTCCACCATTTTTCTTCGTTTATGTTGCATCTCAATAGCTTTCCAATTATTTTAGCTGCCAACGGCAAACCATGCAACTTACAAGCTATTTGTTTCCCAATCAATTCCAAATTATTGCGTTTCTCCTCGGAAATAGTATCTATACTACCAAACGCAAACTTTTTTAATAACTCCCACAATGTTTCAGACTCGAGTGGATTCAACACCAAGGGACCGAAGGTTCCTACCCTATCGGCAAATGCTTGATTTTGGGTGGTTATGAGAACTACACTGCCAGGACCGGCATGAGATAAGATGTTGTACAGATTATCCCATTGATTTTCAATTTTTTCACACATATCATCGAGGACAATTAAAAATCTCTTTCCATCAATTATCGAAGATAGATTTCTTGAAATATCCTCTAATGTCATCACTTCTGAAACTAACGGTATATTTTCTCCCAAAGATCGAATCAATTGACACATCACCAGTTTGATATCAAGGTTGTAAGAGATGGAGATCCATGCTTTGGACCCAAACGTATGCCACTCTGCTTGAAGGCGATTATCGATGAATTTTCTTGTTTTAAAAGTCTGTTGCACTTCAGGGTTATTGTAGACAGCTTGTGCAAGTGCTGTCTTGCCTACCCCACCCATCCCAACTATTGGAATTATAAGAAGACCATGATTGTTGTCGTTTTGCTCTTTCTTTTTACTAGACTGTGTCTTTGGATGTAATATCATTTCTAAAATTAGATCTAGATGTTCCTTTTGCTTAGCATACAAATCCATCTTCTCTAGCTGGGAATTGGTCTCTCTTGGACTACTTAATTCAAGGTCATTTAATTCATCCGTTATGTTCATGTTCAGTAAGTTAAGAAAGGATTGGCTTTCAGCAGAAAGTGTGTTTAACTTATCCACTACTTCTTTTAAACTTCTGTGTTTACTATCAGGCAAAAACATATTCTTAATACCCAAAAGAGATGAGGAAGCATTTTTGCTAACCTTGTTCTTTCCCTCAACTTGGTCCTCGATGGATTTGGCTTCCATGTCGTCCAACACATCCTCTGCATCGTAAACAGCCTTTTTGACCATGTTCAGCCAGACTATGAGATGTTCGCTTTTGATCATCCTCCTCTCGGCCACCTTGACAGTTTCTTGGCAGAGTGCAAGTTTTCTGGTCAAGGTTTCAATCAATTCTTCAGTGTTTTTGTTTAATTTATAATTACCACGGACGTACTTCTGTGCTTTCTCAAGCACACTCCTGATGACTGGGGATGCAAACCATCCCCCAACCAACAACTCAATTCCGGTCATGGGAGATTGGAGAATGTCGAATTTCTAAGCTAGCTTCTTTTTACTAGAGAGGTGGGTTTTGATATCTGAATGCTTTACTTGGTCTACGTCATGCTTTATTTTGGAGCAATTGAGCAAACCTTCTTCCAATCAACAAGTAAATTGAAGTCAAGTTATGCTCTATTTTGACCGGTCCCAATATTATTTTCCCTATATTAAAAGATGTTTACGGTTACGGGTCCGTGTTTGACTGGATCCAAATTTAATACGGACCACATAATTTTTTTTCTGATTCCAACACTTTTCACCTGATAATCACTGAAAGTAGGTCCTTGGGAACATGGAATCTTTCTTTTTTTCCCAGAACACTCTGATATTTTAATAATAAATATATACCACACAAAATTAAGGAGATTCGCCCTGCCGTTCAAGCTAGGATAAATTATTTGGGATTTCTTAAAAAATTATAAGTTAGTTAATAATGAATACCTACCACACAAAATTAAGGAAATTCGCCCTGCCGGGCTTGATTGATCCCCATATTCGAGTGGTCGAAATGTTTTGAAATCCGACAGTCAGCTCAACCGGTCAAATTTTTTTACAAAATAAAAAAATAAAGGAAAAAACGTTGTAAAAGTTTTTAAACCGTCGTGAAGAAATAGTATGAACTTAATCATTGTAGAGACGAAAGTTGGATTGTTAGGTTTTGGCTCTATTATATCAATCAAATGGTTCTTCGTTTGAATTGTAAAGAGAGTATTTATTTTATAAAACGAGATTGTTCGGTCTAGTGGTTTTAATCCATCAACCAAGTTGTTCTTAGTTTGAATCACGATGAGAGTAATTATTTTTCAAATTTTATAATAATAAAATCGTTATTTCAAACCAACCTTTAAAAAAAACAATGATTGAAACAAAAAAAAAAAAAAACAAGTTGAAAACCAAAAGAAAAGACACTGTCACGCAAATTAAATATTAAATAATTTATATAATATTTTACGTTCTTACGATAGTTAACTGTCGAATCAATTATGTAATTTGGAATTTAAGTTCGACCTATATGATGAAATCTATTCTGCGTCAAACCTATCTAATCCAAGAAATTACATTTCAATTGGTCGGGATTTAGTTGGATGACATTGTATCTGATTATTATTCTGAATTCTGAAATCTGAATAGATAGTATGCCGGCCAGTTTACCCAATTTTCTTTTGATTTTCTTCAAATTGAAGCCTAAGCAAATTTTTGCAGTAAGCTTGCGGTCTTAGATTTCTCTGTCTTAATTTAAGCACTTTTAACTCGAAGTCATCGTTATTTACTGCTTCGGTTTCAACTCGACAATGGAGCAACAACCCGTGAAGTGGGGGAAAAAAACTATCTGAGCTGTAGCATCTCTTATAAGTTATAATCACTGAGAGTAGCTGATCGAGGCTTAAACCTTAAACAAATACCTTGGTTCTACCTGATTTAAATCAATCGTAGTAAAGCTAAGGGTCGAACTACGGGGACGGAATTATAATCTAACCTATTCCTTAATTTCACTTAAGACTTTAAGAAAATAATTGTTTTAAAACTAAATAGAGATTTTGAAATTCAAATTCTAAATAATTATAAAATTAAATAAAAGAGTTTTAAAATCTAAAGTCAAAAGTTAAACGATTTGAATAAAAGGTTTAGGGGTTTTAGTTGCAAACTTCTTTAAGTAGTTGATTCCAATATATTAATTAATTTCTTAATCAATATATTTGAATCACGGTTAAACAAAAGATTTGAAAGGTTTTTAAATTGACAAATGCAGATTTTAAATAAAATTCCAAAATCAATGAATACGAACTTTCGTGTCAATTTCAAATCAAAAGGATAAATCTTTAAAATCAATTAGAAAACCCAAGTTATTCAACTCTCGTTTTTGGCTTAAGGATTCTAAAATCTATCTTTCATACAAAGGATATCTCGCAACTCTCGTTGCGAGAAGGGTTCACCTTTCGGTTACTTGGTTCCGATTTCATCTCTCGACTACTTTCAATCCTCAATTAGTCAAATAAAATCATGCAAGGGTATAGATTATCATTACCAACTAGATAAGGCCTTAATCTACTTGGTTTAATCAATTCTACCTAAGCAATCACGAATTCAACATAGAAAATAATCAAACCAAAAGATAGAAATCACAAGCAATATAAAAACCGATCAAAAGATTCGAATAACAATTACTTAAATGGTTCACAACTATTTGCCCCTAAAAACTAAATACTTAGCCTAACATTGTATCAAAACAGAATAATAAAAGAGGTTTAACAAACAACATAGAGTATTAAGACAGATTACAACAGAAATCAGTGCTTAATCTCCTACAATTCTCTGTCGAAACCTTCAGTCGGACCGTCTGGATGCTCAGTCGGACCGTCTGACAGTATCCTGGCTCTGATCTCGCTCAATTCTCTCTAACTTGTGACAGAGGTTAGGGATGCCCTACCCCTGCTTATATACTCAGGATAAACCGCCATATGGTCGTGCTAAACGTGGGAAATCAGCTTCTAGAAGGATTATTAAAGGAAAGGTTGAAATTAGCTCTGTCTGGCATGAAATAGTCGGTCAGTCGGTCCGTCTGGAACTCCAGTCGGTCCGTCTGGGATCTATTTTCTGCCTCTTCCAAAAAGTCTGATTTTATTTCCATCTTGTCCCGATTTGGTGCAGATTTCGTCCAGAATTGTCTTATTATTGCAGAACCTGAAAACAATAGGGGCAAAACAGAAGTACCATGGCTTCTAACCTAAAAACATAACAATCCTATCAATATTTGATCAAATAATAACATTTTAAGTCCTAATTAGGGTTAGAATGTAGCATTATAAACCGTCTATCAAAATCCCCCAAGCTTAAACCTTGCTTGTCCCAAGCAAAAATCAAAACTCAAAAGATAGAATTAGGGCTTAAATATGTTATTCAAAGTTCAAATATTCTCAATTCCATGAAAGAATCAACAAGTACCATCATTACAACTTGAACAATTTGGTCAACTTTATCAAATTTGAAATGAAAGTTTGGTTTCAAAGTTCTTTTCTCATTTTGACAAATCTTTTCAATAAGCTCAACTTTACTTATATCTTAAAATGGTTAATTCTCAAGTTTGATAAGATAGTCAAAACTAGCTAAACATTTTAATTGACTAAACAATGGAACTTGCAACACCAAATCAAGTAATATGTCAACTAACTAAACTCCTAATTAGACCCTTGGTTACTTAACTGTTTATTTAAATTTTCGAAAACGCATTGGAGTTTTAGTCTAAATTGAGGCGGAAGAAAGGGTACAAATCCTCAACCAACTTCTCCAAAGTTTTTGGGTTGAATTTTTTTTATTTACAATTTGCTTTTTGTTTCCCACGGGGCGGTGGTAGGTTTCGCGACAAAGGTCAGCCAGGAGTAATGTGGTAGGATTTTGTTAAAGTTTGGGGTGTAAAAACCTAGGCAAAAATAAGGTACAACACCTAGGCCCACCTTGCACTCTTCACTAGTCCTTTTTCAAAGGTGACTTTTTTAATCCACATTGTCCTATAGCTTTCCGCAGTGGTCACCATCAAAACGTCGCTTTTTAGTTCCCCTTTTGTTTTTGTGCGTTTTTTTTTTTTTTTTTTTTGTGTATTTACATCTTCGACTTTTAACAATTTTGAAAACAATAAACAGTTATTCGGCTCTAGGTCTAATTTCTCATTTTTTAGTTGACATACTCATGATTTGATTTTTGTAAAAATCCAAGTTTAATCAATAAAATCCTTGAACTAATTTTTAAAATTCACCAAACTTGAAATCCAACCAGAACAAGATATAAGAAAAATCAAAGCTTATCAAAATTTTAATAAATTCAAAATTTTAAGTGTCAAGTTCGAAATACCAATTTGTTCAAGTTATAACTCCAGTTTAAGTGTTAAATTCATCTCAAGAAACATTTAAATGCAAAAACTATATGAATTATCAATGCAAATTCCTAAATGATGCAACAGAGGTCAACCACCAGTCCAGACGATCCGTCTGGATGGTCCAGACGGTCCGTTTGAACTGCGAGTTAGCCTCTGGAAGTTCAGTGCATGATGCAAATTCCTAGATACATATTTACAATCACAATTTTACCAATTTTTTAAATTTTCCAGTTTTCTCATATCACCCCCCCAAAGCTTAATTCAATGTATTGTCCCTAATACATTTAATTACACTAAGAAAGTAAATAAGAGAGAAAATGGAAAACTCACAAAATAGCTTAATTGTAAGGTGGTGGCGGTGGTTGATGGCCGTATTGTGGGTAGAACCAGCCATACATCTGCGCCGTTTGATTCCTTGTCTCCTCCTCATCATCATGGTATTGCTTGAGAAGGTTGATGTCTTGTCGTGCGGCCCTTTGCTCTTCCTCCACCTTCTCGATCCTCTCATCTATCTTCTTCCCTAACTCAAGAGACTCGGTGGATAGCCTCTCAAGATTGCCAAGCCTATCATAAAGCGCCTTGAAGTCGAATGACTCTCGATCGGATGAGGCATGTGGTGCGGAAGAAGATGCTCCTCCAACATGTGAAGGTGGTCGAATCGGCGGTGATGGTGGCCTTGCTCCTTCCTCCATCCCATAATACTCACCACTATACCCATAAAGTAGGGCTGAACTCAACTTCTTCGGGATGATCTCTTGTGTGATAGGTAGGTAATAGAGTTGGTGGCCCTCAAGTCTCCATACCCACCTCCCATCACTCATTTTCTTAATGAAATCTGCATTCTTAAAGAAATTCAAGTCCATGGTGTTGTATCCCTTGGTTTCCTCCATGCCACTCACATTCAACCTCTTTTTCTTTGCCATGACGGTGATGAATTGGCCAATTTGAATTTGACCCTTGCCCTTTCGGCGATTTGCTGCAATACTAGCCCAATAGTTAATCATCCAAGCCGCAATGTTGGCACGTGGAAGAGATGGATGCATGATGCGGCCAAGTAACCCCAATTCCTCCATTCTCACTTGTATGGCCGACTCTCCTCGTGCAAAAACAGTTTGGGCCAATGCCCTTTGAATCACTCGAAGAACGGGATGGTGGATATACTTGGCTCGTGGTGAGTCTTTGTTGGCAGGTGGCTCGGTGTCAGAGATCTCTTTGTAGATGTTGATAGGATAATCAACTTCTTCTTGACCACCCGGCAAAAATCCAAACCAAGTGGCAATATCTATCTCGGTGATGGTAAGAGGTGTCTCCATAAGTTGGCACTCGAATGCCAAAATATCATCAACTCGAGTCAAAGCAAAAGTGGAGAGGAATTCGGCGGTGAGACGAGTGTAGGCTTTTTCCTTGAGGTCCCAAAATCTCGGCTCAATGCCAATGGAAGAGGTAAAGGCAAAGAAGTGGTCATGAATTCCCATGGTCTCAAGTGCAGCTCGATCCACTGTTTTGGTATTCTCATACTTCTTATTCTTGAAATAGTCCATTGCCTTGCCGTGGTCAACACTGCGGAAGAAGATGGGGCCAACGGGCTCAGGACCTGCTGCCATAACCGGCTCATCATCTGATTGCTCACCCTCAGAGCTGGCAAAGACCTGATCCGCAGCAGCCTCAAGGTCGGGATCGCTGCTACGGGCCTCGTAGGACGGGTCGGAGGCATGGGCGGAGGAAGCCGAGGAAGAGGAGGTGACAGGAGGGGTCTTGCGTTTTTTGGTGAGTGCACGGAAAGGATTCTTCATACGAGGCATTGTTTGGTTATTAGGGTTTAGGTTTCAATGTTCTGTCTGGTAGGTTCCAGACGGACCGTCTGGGAGTTTCAGACGGATCGTCTGAAGGGTCGGCTGAAGGTGGAGCTAGGGTTTCGGTTGTCGGAAAAAGTGGAAAAAAAAAGTGCAGGAAGGGTTTAGGAAGGTTTTGGAATTGAAATAAGACAGGGAAATGGAACAAACCTCAATTCTCCGGCGAAAAATTGGTGGTGAGGCGTGAAGAACCCGATTCTTTTGAAACCGAGTTCAATGTCGAGTAGAGGAGGTGATGGAGAGTAGATCCGTGGTAGTTGATCGTCGGAGGAGCGCTTGTATGGTCGAGGCCGGCGAGAAAAGGTGATGGCGACGGTGCAGGAAGAAGAAGAGAGGGGTCGGCTAGGTATGGGCTTCGTGGGAGAGAGAGAAGGGTCTGGGGAATTAAATCGGATTTATTTTTCTAATTAAAACTGTTGGGTTAATTTTAGAAACCGACGGAGACGGCTCCGCTTCCGCTTACCCATTTTCAGACGACCCGTCTGGAGGGCCCAGACAGTCCGTCTGGAGATGGGTTGGCAGGAAGACAGAATTTCGATGTGGGCTTGGTTTTGGGTTTGGGCTACCTGTGTGAAAACTTTTCCTTGCGCAGGCTGATCTCAGTCGGTCCGTCTGGCCTTCCAGTCGGTCCGTCTGGTGCCTCCTGAAACTCCCCCAAGCTTGTTTCCTTGTGTCTTTTCAGCCGGTTGCGACATGTAAAAACCTGGAGATTCGTTCAGAGACAAGTGAATCAGTTTTTTTTTTTTTTTTTTTTTTTTTTATGCTGAAAATTAAAATTTTTTTAAAATAAACCCTTGGGTTGCCTCCCAAGCAGCGCTCGTTTAAGGTCTCGAGCTCGACCTCTGTGACTACGTTGTTGCGGGTGCGGGGTCGTTGAAGAAGCAAACGCCCGCGTCTTCTTCCCTAGTCATTCCTGTCAAGTAGTTCTTCAACCTTTGACCATTCACCTTGAAAAGGCCAGATTTCTCGCTCCAAATGTCCACCGCACCGTAGGGATAGACCTTCTTTACTTCAAATGGCCCTGACCACCTTGAACGGAGTTTTCCTGGAAACAACTTCAACCTTGAGTTAAATAACAACACTAAATCACCCACTTTAAATTCCCTCCTTTGAATATGTCTATCATGCCATTTCTTAGTTATTTCCTTGTAGATCCTCGCATTCTCATAAGATTCGTTGCGAATTTCTTCAAGTTCATGTAAGTCCAAGATTCTCTTTTCTCCTGCGGCTTTGAAATCCCAATTAATTTGTCGCACTGCCCAATAAGCCTTGTGCTCAATCTCCATAGGTAAATGACATGGTTTTCCATATATCAACTTGAAAGGGCTCATTCCAATGGGTGTTTTGTATGCTGTCCTATATGCCCAAAGTGCATCATCCAACTTCAAATACCAATCTCTCCTAATTTGCCCCACCGTCTTTTGCAAAATGTTCTTGATCTCCCTATTTGAAATTTCAACTTGACCACTTGTTTGTGGATGATAGGGTGTTGCAACTTTATGGGTCACTCCATATTTTGTCAAAAGTTTTTCAAATTGTTTATTTATGAAATGCTTACCTCCATCACTAATGACAACTTTTGGAATCCCAAATCGTGGAAAAATAACTTTGGTAAAGAGTTTGCGTACCGTTGCTGAATCCGCATGCTTACTTGGTATTGCTTCAACCCATTTGGAGACATAATCTACCGCAACCAAGATGTACTCGTGTCCGTATGATGGTGGAAAAGGTCCCATGAAGTCTATGCCCCAAACATCGAATATCTCAATCTCAAGGATTGGATTTTGTGGCATTTGTTGTCTCCTTGAAATTCCTCCCATCCTTTGGCATTGGTCGCACTTGAAGACAAAGTCTCTTGTGTCCTTGAAGATTGTTGGCCAATAAAAGCCTGCTTGTAAAACCTTTGCTGCAGTTTTGGAAGTAGATGCATGACCTCCATAGGCGGATGAATGGCAATGCTTGATTATTGGCTCAACTTCGTCATAAGGGATGCACCTTCGAAACATACCATCTACCCCCTTTTTCCAGAGAAAAGGATCCTCCCAGCAATAATATTTGATGTCACTTAGAAACTTTTTCTTTTGCTGGGACGAAATTCCATATGGCAGAACCCCACTGGCCAGATAATTAGCAAAATCCGCATACCAGGGTAACCCGACGGTCCGTCTGGAAGGGTCCAGACGGTCCGTCTGGTTGGTCTGACAGACCTGGTGCATCAGTTGGTCGTCAGGAAAAGAGTCGTTGATGGGCATAGATTCGAGTTCTGATACCTTGAGCCTTGAGAGATGGTCTGCCACAAGGTTTTCTGTCCCTTTTTTGTCGCGAATCTCTAGGTCGAACTCTTGTAGGAGGAGAACCCATCAAATGAGTCGAGGTTTTGCATCCTTTTTGCCTAGCAAGTACTTGAGGGCAGAATGGTCCGTGTAGACGATGACTTTAGACCCGACAAGATAGGATCTAAACTTGTCGAGAGCATACACCACCGCTAGCAATTCCTTCTCCGTCGTGGTGTAGTTGATTTGAGCCTCGTCTAGTACCTTGCTTGCATAGTATATCGCGTATGGCTTCTTCTCCTTTCGCTGCCCAAGGACTGCCCCTATTGCAAAGTCGCTTGCATTACACATCAACTCGAAGGGTTGACTCCAATCAGGTGGTTGAAGGATGGGTGCGGTGATGAGTGCTTCTTTCAACCTGCAAAAAGCATTAACACAATTTTCATCAAAATTAAAATCAACATCTTTCATTGTCAAATTAGTTAATGGTTTTGCAATTTTTGAGAAATCCTTGATGAAACGCCTATAAAATCCCGCATGGCCTAGGAAGCTTCGAATGTCCTTCACACATCTAGGTTGCTCCATCTTCTCAATCACTTCCACCTTCGCCTTGTCCACCGCGATTCCTTTCGAGGAGATCACGTGTCCTAGCACAACTCCTTCTTGCACCATGAAGTGACACTTCTCCCAGTTGAGGACTAAGTTCACTTCTTCACATCTCTTCAACACCTTTGTGAGGTTAGCTAAACAATGGTCGAATGAAGTTCCATAAACCGAGAAATCATCCATGAAGACTTCCATGTCTTTCTCAATTAAGTCCGAGAAGATGGCCATCATAGCTCGTTGAAAGGTGGCTGGAGCATTGCATAATCCAAAGGGCATCCTTCGATAAGCATAGGTTCCATAAGGGCACGTGAATGTGGTCTTCTCTTGATCGCTAGGATGGATTGGTATTTGGAAGAATCCCGAATACCCATCCAAATAGCAGAAGTAAGAGTGATTCGCAAGTCGTTCCAAGAGTTGGTCAACGAAAGGAAGAGGGAAGTGGTCTTTCCTAGTGGCAGAGTTGAGTTTCCTATAATCTATGCACATGCGCCATCCAGTGACGATCCTAGTTTGAATCAACTCGTTCTTCTCATTCTTCACCACCGTGGTTCCCCCTTTCTTTGGGACAACATGTACAGGGCTTACCCATTTTGAGTCAGAAATTGGGTAAATAATCCCTGCACTCAAGAGCTTAAGAATCTCCTTCCTCACAACCTCCTTGAGATTTGGATTTAATCGCCTTTGATGCTCCACCGAAGGTTTGTGATCGTCTTCAAGCAAAATCCGATGTGTGCAGATCGATGGACTCAATCCCTTCAAGTCGTCAATGGTGTATCCAATTGCTCTTCTATGCTTCCTCAATACCTTCAAAAGCTCGCTAGTTTGGTCTTCGTTGAGTTGGGCACTAACGATAACAGGGTAGGAGTTTTCTGGTCCTAAAAACTCGTAACGAAGTGACTCTGGAAGGGGCTTCAGCTCCACTTGCGCAGGGTTGACCTGACTGTCCAGTCGGTCCGTCTGGGGTATACCCGACGGTCCGTCTGAAGTGTTGACTGAGGCTATCAGAAGATGGTTATCTCCAGGGTTAGGAGTTAGGTCAAGTAGACGTTGTTCTAATTCTAAATTACCAAAATAACCAGACCTATTGTCGTTTTCTAACGAGTTGGCATCCAGACGGTCCGTCTGTAGTGTTCCAGTCGGTCCGTCTGGAAACAACTCTCCTAACTTTTGAACCATCTGTTGGAACAAATCTGACAACTCCTCCTCCATGGTCGAATCTGGGAGGTATTGGTAGGCCTCAAACAGCTTGGAATTGAAGATTCCTTCTACTACTTCATCGTAATTCGTCTCAATCGCTTCTACCATGTAGCACGAGTTGAGGTTTGAAGGCATCTTCACGGTATTGGCGATTTGGAACTCCACCGTTTCTTCTCCAATGGCAAGAGTCATTTGGCCATCTCTACAGTTGATGAGGACTCCTGCGGTTGCCAAGAAGGGTCTTCCAAGTATGATGGGCACTTCGGGGTCTTCTTCCATGTCAACTACCACGAAATCGACGGGGACTACTACTTCACCAACTTGGAGAGGTACGTCCTCAACTATTCCTAAGGGTAGACGAGTGGATCGATCGGCCATTTGAAGGGTCATGCGAGTCGGCTCCAAGTAAAAACCGTCTCCAAGCTTGTTGAAAATTGTCTCGGGCATGAGGCTCACGCTTGCACCTATGTCCAACAATGCTTGTCTGATGGTTGCGTTTCCTATCTTGCATGGAATCGTGAATCGCCCCGGGTCTCGCATCTTCCTTGGTAACCTGTTCATAATCAATTCATCAGATTCTACTGTTAGTGCTACCGTTCCGCAATCCTCTAGCTTCCTTTTATTGGTCAACATATCCTTAAGGAATTTGGCATATGCGGGCATCTTCGATATGACATCGGTAAAAGGTAAGGTCACTTGGAGTTGCTTGAGAATCTCAATAAACTTGCTATACTCCTTTGCTTCCTTAGCCTTCACAAGCCTCTGTGGAAAGGGCACATCAGGTTGATTTTCTACTACAGGGGCTTTGTTCTTGGAGCTTGATGCCGGCGCTTGAACAGGCTGCTGTACTTCTGGCTGGTCTGCGGCTCCAACGGTCCGTCTGGAAGGGTCCAGACGGTCCGTCTGAACTTCGTCTGATGCCTGCTGAGGGGTTGGCATGTCAGGGTCTGCATACTCTGTGCCACTTCGTAACTTGTGAGTCACGGCCTTGCATTCTTCTCTTGGATTTGGTTCTGGTTGTCCCGGGAACATTCTCGTCTTTGTAAGCACTCCTTGTCCGGGTTGGTTGCCCATCGAATTTCGTTGGAGGAGTTGGCTCAATGACTCCCGAATTTGCTTCATCTCATCATACACCGAATGGTTCCAATGGGACTGATCTGCCATGAACTTGTCAACCGTTGCTCGATGTTGTCGATAATAGGCCCCCGGCTGGTTGTCATGGCTAGAACTATTGAATCCTCCTTTGTTGACCGGATTAGGCATAACTGGATTGGCTGCACCATTCGGATTGGCATATGAGAACCCTGGGTTGTTCCTCTTGTCCCTATACCCATACCCTTGTTGAGGATTGGTGGGGGGAACAAATACTGGTGGGTTGCCCACGGCATTGACATCGGCAATTGGCTCATCGCGGATTAGCATGTAGCATGATTGGGCTGAATGACCATCCTCGAGACAGATTTGGCACTTAAGTTGTTGCACTTGATTCACTTGCTGTGGCTCAGTCTTGGCTTGCATGTTCTTGAGCATCGTGGTGAGTGCGTCAAGTTGTGCCTGTAGGTGCGTGTTATCATCGACTTTGAGCACACCTCCCTTCCCTTTCTGGCGCACCGACCAATTGGTTTGGGATCGTACCATGTTCTCGATTAAGGCCTTTGCATGCAAGACTCCAAGATTCAAAAAGGATCCACCTGCAGTTGAATCAACATTACTTCGAGTTAGATCATTCAAACCATCATAAAAACTACAAATCAAACGAGAATCGGGCAGGTCATGATGTGGACACATTCGTTGCATATCCTTAAACCTTTCCCATGCTTCAAACAAGTTTTCGTCTTGGTCTTGCTTAAAGGTCAACAAATCTCTAACAATACTAGTGGTCTTGACCCTAGGGTAAAACCTATCTAGGAAAGCTACAGCTAGGTCATCCCAAGTGGTAAATGGTTTATCACCAAAACTATCCAACCAAGATTCTGCTCTATCCCTAAGAGAGAAAGGGAAAAGATTTAGCCGGATTATGTCAGTTGAAACATCTTCAAGGTCCAAGGTTGCGCAACAGCGGAGGAACTTTTGTAAATGATGATTGGCATCTTCATGTGGACTTCCTCCGAAGGTGTGTTGCTGCACGAGGGTGATGAGAGATGGATTTAGGAAGAAATCCCTAGTCCGTGCTGCCTTTGGCGGGTCCACCCCTCGTCGGACATTGGCTGCGGTTGGTGCGCCTATCTCACGAAGTGGGCGGTGGAGATCTTGATCCTTTAAGGCCTTAAGAGCATCGTCCAAGGCTTGCTTGAATGCCTCAGGATCAATATCTCCTTTGTCTTCCTCATCTCCCCTGCCATTGCCTGCGCCATTGAGGTCGTTATTCATGGTGTCGGTGTCGGAAAAGTAAGTTTCGTATGTGATCTGGATGGATGGTGTCTCAGGTGAGTTCCCAACGGTCCGTCTGGTATGGTTCAGACGGTCCGTCTGGAAGTCGTATGGTGTCTGGCTTGCTCCAAACTGGCTTCTGACCCCCCTGCTGTAGGTTAAGGGAGTCTGTTGCTGTGGAGTTGCAGACGATTGTCCTTCTTGTTCCTCAATTTGCTTTTCCGGGAAACGAACAGTTCGGGAAGCAAATGAAGCAGAAGGTTGAGGGTTCTTCGCACAATTTCCCTTGCTCCTAGTAAAGTGGTTGTGATTGGCTGGAGTTCGAGAATTGTCCTTCTTCCGTCCTCTAGCCAGCTCGCTCAATCTACAATAAAGAACAAGAGAAATTTGTGAAAAGAGAATAAAGTCTTAATTGAGTTAAGAAAAGAAGTAAAACTATGTTCACCGTCCCCGGCAACGGCGCCAATTTGATCGAGGCTTAAACCTTAAACAAATACCTTGGTTCTACCTGATTTAAATCAATCGTAGTAAAGCTAAGGGTCGAACTACGGGGACGGGATTATAATCTAACCTATTCCTTAATTTCACTTAAGACTTTAAGAAAATAATTGTTTTAAAACTAAAGTAGAGATTTTGAAATTCAAATTCTAAATAATTATAAAATTAAATAAAAGAGTTTTAAAATCTAAAGTCAAAAGTTAAACGATTTGAATAAAAGGTTTAGGGGTTTTAGTTGCAAACTTCTTTAAGTAGTTGATTCCAATATATTAATTAATTTCTTAATCAATATATTTGAATCACGGTTAAACAAAAGATTTGAAAGGTTTTTAAATTGACAAGTGCAGATTTTAAATAAAATTCCAAAATCAATGAATACAAACTTTCGTGTCAATTTCAAATCAAAAGGATAAATCTTTAAAATCAATTAGAAAACCCAAGTTATTCAACTCTCGTTTTTGGCTTAAGGATTCTAAAATCTATCTTTCATACAAAGGATATCTCGCAACTCTCGTTGCGAGAAGGGTTCACCTTTCGGTTACTTGGTTCCGATTTCATCTCTCGACTACTTTCAATCCTCAATTAGTCAAATAAAATCATGCAAGGGTATAGATTATCATTACCAACTAGATAAGGCCTTAATCTACTTGGTTTAATCAATTCTACCTAAGCAATCACGAATTCAACATAGAAAATAATCAAACCAAAAGATAGAAATCACAAGCAATATAAAAACCGATCAAAAGATTCGAATAACAATTACTTAAATGGTTCACAACTATTTGCCCCTAAAAACTAAATACTTAGCCTAACATTGTATCAAAACAGAATAATAAAAGAGGTTTAACAAACAACATAGAGTATTAAGACAGATTACAACAGAAATCAGTGCTTAATCTCCTACAATTCTCTGTCGAAACCTTCAGTCGGACCGTCTGGATGCTCAGTCGGACCGTCTGACAGTATCCTGGCTCTGATCTCGCTTAATTCTCTCTAACTTGTGACAGAGGTTAGGGATGCCCTACCCCTGCTTATATACTCAGGATAAACCGCCATATGGTCGTGCTAAACGTGGGAAATCAGCTTCTAGAAGGATTATTAAAGGAAAGGTTGAAATTAGCTCTGTCTGGCATGAAATAGTCGGTCAGTCGGTCCGTCTGGAACTCCAGTCGGTCCGTCTGGGATCTATTTTCTGCCTCTTCCAAAAAGTCTGATTTTATTTCCATCTTGTCCCGATTTGGTGCAGATTTCGTCCAGAATTGTCTTATTATTGCAGAACCTGAAAACAATAGGGGCAAAACAGAAGTACCATGGCTTCTAACCTAAAAACATAACAATCCTATCAATATTTGATCAAATAATAACATTTTAAGTCCTAATTAGGGTTAGAATGTAGCATTATAAACCGTCTATCAGTAGCATTTAATGACACTGAAAGACTGAAACGCATAGAAAACAAGATGGTGACAACACTTTCTTTTTTTGATGTTCATGAAATCCAAATGCTCTATTACAAATCAATGATTTTTTTTTTTTGTAAAGGACGATTTTATGCTGGGTTACCCAGTTAACAGTCACGTCATCTGTAACTGGGTTTTATGCTGGAGCAAAGGACGATTTTTTAGGACGATTTTTTTTTTTTTTTTCTGAAGCCAAAGGGCGAATTGATTTCTGTTCATCCGTGAAGAAAGTCGGAAGTTCATGTGATTTTGTCAGCAATCGATCACGGAGGAGAGAAAAGGAGGAGAAGCGGATTCAACTAGAACAACGAATTCTCACCAAATTTTAACATTTTTGGCAAGAATTCCATACGTCATTTGAGACCAGTGAGATGAGACCTCGTAAAGTCGTTTCTTTTCCTCGGCTCTCTCTTTTCCGATCACATTTTTTACACGGAATGCCTATGAAATATTTTAATTAAGTGCACTGCTTTGTTCTGACGAGGATGTGCTCCCTTTCCTCTCTAAACATCATCGCCTGGATTATACATAGCACTATTTGTGCAGAGAATATGGCCGAAAGATGTAACTACAACTTACTAAGAGGAACCCAGGAATGCCTTCTGATTAAAAGAAAAGAAAGAAAAAATAAGAACAAGATCAGGCAACCCCAAAACTTGAGACATTCTGTCTTCAATCACCTTCTTGATGTTGGGTTAAATGACCCTGAACTACTAGCTCCATTGATTCTCAAAGGATTATTAGGCCTTGATGGGGCCGCTACACTGCAAATTTATATATTTCTTAGCTTGTTTCAAAAGAAATTGCACAAAATCAAATGTAATGTAAACAAGTTAACCTTCTGGATATGGAGGTAGAGGAACTTTGAAACGTTCTTTTCACAGCATTATGGTTTATCGACTCTGGGCTGTTGACAGTAGCATATGAAAAAACATTCAGCATTACAACAACAATTGTATGAAAAACAGCCAAAATCAATTTACTCATCTTTCTGTTTGTACAAGAAAAGGGAAAACTTAAAGAGCATACCATCAGGGAATCCAAGCAAGCCTGCTCAGACACCTGATCTCGAGTTGGTATACCATACAATAAGTAGAGTCTAGAATTTTGAAATGGTATTGACACTGGTATCATTTTATAAAAAATGATATACATTACCATTTTTTTCATCTCAGATTTGATAGCTTTGGTGCTGAAGTTCAATTTTTGGCATTTAATATATTTTTTTAGAAACTAGTGGGAGCCCCACCGCTTTTCCATTAATACCATGAGAAAAGCAAAACAAGGCATTTAATATATTTTATGGACATTCACATATGAGTAGCATTATACTTTCTATTGGCAAGGCAAACTATGAGAGTATCCAGACAGACAGGCTTACAATGGATATACCCATCATCCAGGATACCACTTCTAAAGAAGCTAACCTATTTTTTGCTGTACAAGACCATGCAACTGTTATGGTGTATTTCTTTGTCAGGTCCCTATGAAATAATAATAACACCCCCGCCGCTCCCGCCCCCCCCCCCCCCCCCCCCCCCAAAAAAAAAAAAAAAAAAAAAACCACCAACAACACACACACAAACCCCCACCAACAATTTCTTGATTGGACGAAACATGCTCACATCATCAATTCAAATCTCATAAGAGAAAGCAGAAACATAATTTAGCTAACAGCGGACAAGAGTACCTCTTTAGGAACTCAATCTTTGCCTTCTTCATCAATGGGCTTTTGTAGTTGGTGAGGTGACTAGACCCACTTCCTGGCATAAGGCGTTTAAAAGCAGTTATGAGAAACACTATAGTCAATGGCGGATTTAAATAGAATGAATGGGGTGCAATGTCCCCCATTCATTTTGCTAATTATATATATTTACTTGGTATTTTTGGGTAAATATTGGCAATTGTCTTAATAAAGATAGCATTTGACCCCCATTTAATGTGATAATAATTTTTTCTTTGACCCCCATAGTTAAATTTTATTTGTAAATATCATAATTAATATTAAAATTAATAGTCAACATTATACTTGAACCCCACTAAAATGCTTACAAGTAGCAAAGCTTCTTAATGAATAAAAAGCAGGTACATATAATTAGGAGATGAACCAAAAATATTCTAGAATTAGGTCTCAGTACACAGATTCCAAGGGACAGGAAATAGGTAAGCGAACCAGTACAATATAATCATTCTAGTCTACTATTTTTATACTTTCTGAAAGATAGGAAATAACTAAACTCCTAATTAGACCCTTGGTTACTTAACTGTTTATTTAAATTTTCGAAAACGCATTGGAGTTTTAGTCTAAATTGAGGCGGAAGAAAGGGTACAAATCCTCAACCAACTTCTCCAAAGTTTTTGGGTTGAATTTTTTTTATTTACAATTTGCTTTTTGTTTCCCACGGGGCGGTGGTAGGTTTCGCGACAAAGGTCAGCCAGGAGTAATGTGGTAGGATTTTGTTAAAGTTTGGGGTGTAAAAACCTAGGCAAAAATAAGGTACAACACCTAGGCCCACCTTGCACTCTTCACTAGTCCTTTTTCAAAGGTGACTTTTTTAATCCACATTGTCCTATAGCTTTCCGCAGTGGTCACCATCAAAACGTCGCTTTTTAGTTCCCCTTTTGTTTTTGTGCGTTTTTTTTTTTTTTTTTTGTGTATTTACATCTTCGACTTTTAACAATTTTGAAAACAATAAACAGTTATTCGGCTCTAGGTCTAATTTCTCATTTTTTAGTTGACATACTCATGATTTGATTTTTGTAAAAATCCAAGTTTAATCAATAAAATCCTTGAACTAATTTTTAAAATTCACCAAACTTGAAATCCAACCAGAACAAGATATAAGAAAAATCAAAGCTTATCAAAATTTTAATAAATTCAAAATTTTAAGTGTCAAGTTCGAAATACCAATTTGTTCAAGTTATAACTCCAGTTTAAGTGTTAAATTCATCTCAAGAAACATTTAAATGCAAAAACTATATGAATTATCAATGCAAATTCCTAAATGATGCAACAGAGGTCAACCACCAGTCCAGACGATCCGTCTGGATGGTCCAGACGGTCCGTTTGAACTGCGAGTTAGCCTCTGGAAGTTCAGTGCATGATGCAAATTCCTAGATACATATTTACAATCACAATTTTACCAATTTTTTAAATTTTCCAGTTTTCTCATATCACCCCCCCAAAGCTTAATTCAATGTATTGTCCCTAATACATTTAATTACACTAAGAAAGTAAATAAGAGAGAAAATGGAAAACTCACAAAATAGCTTAATTGTAAGGTGGTGGCGGTGGTTGATGGCCGTATTGTGGGTAGAACCAGCCATACATCTGCGCCGTTTGATTCCTTGTCTCCTCCTCATCATCATGGTATTGCTTGAGAAGGTTGATGTCTTGTCGTGCGGCCCTTTGCTCTTCCTCCACCTTCTCGATCCTCTCATCTATCTTCTTCCCTAACTCAAGAGACTCGGTGGATAGCCTCTCAAGATTGCCAAGCCTATCATAAAGCGCCTTGAAGTCGAATGACTCTCGATCGGATGAGGCACGTGGTGCGGAAGAAGATGCTCCTCCAACATGTGAAGGTGGTCGAATCGGCGGTGATGGTGGCCTTGCTCCTTCCTCCATCCCATAATACTCACCACTATACCCATAAAGTAGGGCTGAACTCAACTTCTTCGGGATGATCTCTTGTGTGATAGGTAGGTAATAGAGTTGGTGGCCCTCAAGTCTCCATACCCACCTCCCATCACTCATTTTCTTAATGAAATCTGCATTCTTAAAGAAATTCAAGTCCATGGTGTTGTATCCCTTGGTTTCCTCCATGCCACTCACATTCAACCTCTTTTTCTTTGCCATGACGGTGATGAATTGGCCAATTTGAATTTGACCCTTGCCCTTTCGGCGATTTGCTGCAATACTAGCCCAATAGTTAATCATCCAAGCCGCAATGTTGGCACGTGGAAGAGATGGATGCATGATGCGGCCAAGTAACCCCAATTCCTCCATTCTCACTTGTATGGCCGACTCTCCTCGTGCAAAAACAGTTTGGGCCAATGCCCTTTGAATCACTCGAAGAACGGGATGGTGGATATACTTGGCTCGTGGTGAGTCTTTGTTGGCAGGTGGCTCGGTGTCAGAGATCTCTTTGTAGATGTTGATAGGATAATCAACTTCTTCTTGACCACCCGGCAAAAATCCAAACCAAGTGGCAATATCTATCTCGGTGATGGTAAGAGGTGTCTCCATAAGTTGGCACTCGAATGCCAAAATATCATCAACTCGAGTCAAAGCAAAAGTGGAGAGGAATTCGGCGGTGAGACGAGTGTAGGCTTTTTCCTTGAGGTCCCAAAATCTCGGCTCAATGCCAATGGAAGAGGTAAAGGCAAAGAAGTGGTCATGAATTCCCATGGTCTCAAGTGCAGCTCGATCCACTGTTTTGGTATTCTCATACTTCTTATTCTTGAAATAGTCCATTGCCTTGCCGTGGTCAACACTGCGGAAGAAGATGGGGCCAACGGGCTCAGGACCTGCTGCCATAACCGGCTCATCATCTGATTGCTCACCCTCAGAGCTGGCAAAGACCTGATCCGCAGCAGCCTCAAGGTCGGGATCGCTGCTACGGGCCTCGTAGGACGGGTCGGAGGCATGGGCGGAGGAAGCCGAGGAAGAGGAGGTGACAGGAGGGGTCTTGCGTTTTTTGGTGAGTGCACGGAAAGGATTCTTCATACGAGGCATTGTTTGGTTATTAGGGTTTAGGTTTCAATGTTCTGTCTGGTAGGTTCCAGACGGACCGTCTGGGAGTTTCAGACGGATCGTCTGAAGGGTCGGCTGAAGGTGGAGCTAGGGTTTCGGTTGTCGGAAAAAGTGGAAAAAAAAAGTGCAGGAAGGGTTTAGGAAGGTTTTGGAATTGAAATAAGACAGGGAAATGGAACAAACCTCAATTCTCCGGCGAAAAATTGGTGGTGAGGCGTGAAGAACCCGATTCTTTTGAAACCGAGTTCAATGTCGAGTAGAGGAGGTGATGGAGAGTAGATCCGTGGTAGTTGATCGTCGGAGGAGCGCTTGTATGGTCGAGGCCGGCGAGAAAAGGTGATGGCGACGGTGCAGGAAGAAGAAGAGAGGGGTCGGCTAGGTATGGGCTTCGTGGGAGAGAGAGAAGGGTCTGGGGAATTAAATCGGATTTATTTTTCTAATTAAAACTGTTGGGTTAATTTTAGAAACCGACGGAGACGGCTCCGCTTCCGCTTACCCATTTTCAGACGACCCGTCTGGAGGGCCCAGACAGTCCGTCTGGAGATGGGTTGGCAGGAAGACAGAATTTCGATGTGGGCTTGGTTTTGGGTTTGGGCTACCTGTGTGAAAACTTTTCCTTGCGCAGGCTGATCTCAGTCGGTCCGTCTGGCCTTCCAGTCGGTCCGTCTGGTGCCTCCTGAAACTCCCCCAAGCTTGTTTCCTTGTGTCTTTTCAGCCGGTTGCGACATGTAAAAACCTGGAGATTCGTTCAGAGACAAGTGAATCAGTTTTTTTTTTTTTTTTTTTTATGCTGAAAATTAAAATTTTTTTAAAATAAACCCTTGGGTTGCCTCCCAAGCAGCGCTCGTTTAAGGTCTCGAGCTCGACCCCTGTGACTACGTTGTTGCGGGTGCGGGGTCGTTGAAGAAGCAAACGCCCGCGTCTTCTTCCCTAGTCATTCCTGTCAAGTAGTTCTTCAACCTTTGACCATTCACCTTGAAAAGGCCAGATTTCTCGCTCCAAATGTCCACCGCACCGTAGGGATAGACCTTCTTTACTTCAAATGGCCCTGACCACCTTGAACGGAGTTTTCCTGGAAACAACTTCAACCTTGAGTTAAATAACAACACTAAATCACCCACTTTAAATTCCCTCCTTTGAATATGTCTATCATGCCATTTCTTAGTTATTTCCTTGTAGATCCTCGCATTCTCATAAGATTCGTTGCGAATTTCTTCAAGTTCATGTAAGTCCAAGATTCTCTTTTCTCCTGCGGCTTTGAAATCCCAATTAATTTGTCGCACTGCCCAATAAGCCTTGTGCTCAATCTCCATAGGTAAATGACATGGTTTTCCATATATCAACTTGAAAGGGCTCATTCCAATGGGTGTTTTGTATGCTGTCCTATATGCCCAAAGTGCATCATCCAACTTCAAATACCAATCTCTCCTAATTTGCCCCACCGTCTTTTGCAAAATGTTCTTGATCTCCCTATTTGAAATTTCAACTTGACCACTTGTTTGTGGATGATAGGGTGTTGCAACTTTATGGGTCACTCCATATTTTGTCAAAAGTTTTTCAAATTGTTTATTTATGAAATGCTTACCTCCATCACTAATGACAACTTTTGGAATCCCAAATCGTGGAAAAATAACTTTGGTAAAGAGTTTGCGTACCGTTGCTGAATCCGCATGCTTACTTGGTATTGCTTCAACCCATTTGGAGACATAATCTACCGCAACCAAGATGTACTCGTGTCCGTATGATGGTGGAAAAGGTCCCATGAAGTCTATGCCCCAAACATCGAATATCTCAATCTCAAGGATTGGATTTTGTGGCATTTGTTGTCTCCTTGAAATTCCTCCCATCCTTTGGCATTGGTCGCACTTGAAGACAAAGTCTCTTGTGTCCTTGAAGATTGTTGGCCAATAAAAGCCTGCTTGTAAAACCTTTGCTGCAGTTTTGGAAGTAGATGCATGACCTCCATAGGCGGATGAATGGCAATGCTTGATTATTGGCTCAACTTCGTCATAAGGGATGCACCTTCGAAACATACCATCTACCCCCTTTTTCCAGAGAAAAGGATCCTCCCAGCAATAATATTTGATGTCACTTAGAAACTTTTTCTTTTGCTGGGACGAAATTCCATATGGCAGAACCCCACTGGCCAGATAATTAGCAAAATCCGCATACCAGGGTAACCCGACGGTCCGTCTGGAAGGGTCCAGACGGTCCGTCTGGTTGGTCTGACAGACCTGGTGCATCAGTTGGTCGTCAGGAAAAGAGTCGTTGATGGGCATAGATTCGAGTTCTGATACCTTGAGCCTTGAGAGATGGTCTGCCACAAGGTTTTCTGTCCCTTTTTTGTCGCGAATCTCTAGGTCGAACTCTTGTAGGAGGAGAACCCATCAAATGAGTCGAGGTTTTGCATCCTTTTTGCCTAGCAAGTACTTGAGGGCAGAATGGTCCGTGTAGACGATGACTTTAGACCCGACAAGATAGGATCTAAACTTGTCGAGAGCATACACCACCGCTAGCAATTCCTTCTCCGTCGTGGTGTAGTTGATTTGAGCCTCGTCTAGTACCTTGCTTGCATAGTATATCGCGTATGGCTTCTTCTCCTTTCGCTGCCCAAGGACTGCCCCTATTGCAAAGTCGCTTGCATTACACATCAACTCGAAGGGTTGACTCCAATCAGGTGGTTGAAGGATGGGTGCGGTGATGAGTGCTTCTTTCAACCTGCAAAAAGCATTAACACAATTTTCATCAAAATTAAAATCAACATCTTTCATTGTCAAATTAGTTAATGGTTTTGCAATTTTTGAGAAATCCTTGATGAAACGCCTATAAAATCCCGCATGGCCTAGGAAGCTTCGAATGTCCTTCACACATCTAGGTTGCTCCATCTTCTCAATCACTTCCACCTTCGCCTTGTCCACCGCGATTCCTTTCGAGGAGATCACGTGTCCTAGCACAACTCCTTCTTGCACCATGAAGTGACACTTCTCCCAGTTGAGGACTAAGTTCACTTCTTCACATCTCTTCAACACCTTTGTGAGGTTAGCTAAACAATGGTCGAATGAAGTTCCATAAACCGAGAAATCATCCATGAAGACTTCCATGTCTTTCTCAATTAAGTCCGAGAAGATGGCCATCATAGCTCGTTGAAAGGTGGCTGGAGCATTGCATAATCCAAAGGGCATCCTTCGATAAGCATAGGTTCCATAAGGGCACGTGAATGTGGTCTTCTCTTGATCGCTAGGATGGATTGGTATTTGGAAGAATCCCGAATACCCATCCAAATAGCAGAAGTAAGAGTGATTCGCAAGTCGTTCCAAGAGTTGGTCAACGAAAGGAAGAGGGAAGTGGTCTTTCCTAGTGGCAGAGTTGAGTTTCCTATAATCTATGCACATGCGCCATCCAGTGACGATCCTAGTTTGAATCAACTCGTTCTTCTCATTCTTCACCACCGTGGTTCCCCCTTTCTTTGGGACAACATGTACAGGGCTTACCCATTTTGAGTCAGAAATTGGGTAAATAATCCCTGCACTCAAGAGCTTAAGAATCTCCTTCCTCACAACCTCCTTGAGATTTGGATTTAATCGCCTTTGATGCTCCACCGAAGGTTTGTGATCGTCTTCAAGCAAAATCCGATGTGTGCAGATCGATGGACTCAATCCCTTCAAGTCGTCAATGGTGTATCCAATTGCTCTTCTATGCTTCCTCAATACCTTCAAAAGCTCGCTAGTTTGGTCTTCGTTGAGTTGGGCACTAACGATAACAGGGTAGGAGTTTTCTGGTCCTAAAAACTCGTAACGAAGTGACTCTGGAAGGGGCTTCAGCTCCACTTGCGCAGGGTTGACCTGACTGTCCAGTCGGTCCGTCTGGGGTATACCCGACGGTCCGTCTGAAGTGTTGACTGAGGCTATCAGAAGATGGTTATCTCCAGGGTTAGGAGTTAGGTCAAGTAGACGTTGTTCTAATTCTAAATTACCAAAATAACCAGACCTATTGTCGTTTTCTAACGAGTTGGCATCCAGACGGTCCGTCTGTAGTGTTCCAGTCGGTCCGTCTGGAAACAACTCTCCTAACTTTTGAACCATCTGTTGGAACAAATCTGACAACTCCTCCTCCATGGTCGAATCTGGGAGGTATTGGTAGGCCTCAAACAGCTTGGAATTGAAGATTCCTTCTACTACTTCATCGTAATTCGTCTCAATCGCTTCTACCATGTAGCACGAGTTGAGGTTTGAAGGCATCTTCACGGTATTGGCGATTTGGAACTCCACCGTTTCTTCTCCAATGGCAAGAGTCATTTGGCCATCTCTACAGTTGATGAGGACTCCTGCGGTTGCCAAGAAGGGTCTTCCAAGTATGATGGGCACTTCGGGGTCTTCTTCCATGTCAACTACCACGAAATCGACGGGGACTACTACTTCACCAACTTGGAGAGGTACGTCCTCAACTATTCCTAAGGGTAGACGAGTGGATCGATCGGCCATTTGAAGGGTCATGCGAGTCGGCTCCAAGTAAAAACCGTCTCCAAGCTTGTTGAAAATTGTCTCGGGCATGAGGCTCACGCTTGCACCTATGTCCAACAATGCTTGTCTGATGGTTGCGTTTCCTATCTTGCATGGAATCGTGAATCGCCCCGGGTCTCGCATCTTCCTTGGTAACCTGTTCATAATCAATTCATCAGATTCTACTGTTAGTGCTACCGTTCCGCAATCCTCTAGCTTCCTTTTATTGGTCAACATATCCTTAAGGAATTTGGCATATGCGGGCATCTTCGATATGACATCGGTAAAAGGTAAGGTCACTTGGAGTTGCTTGAGAATCTCAATAAACTTGCTATACTCCTTTGCTTCCTTAGCCTTCACAAGCCTCTGTGGAAAGGGCACATCAGGTTGATTTTCTACTACAGGGGCTTTGTTCTTGGAGCTTGATGCCGGCGCTTGAACAGGCTGCTGTACTTCTGGCTGGTCTGCGGCTCCAACGGTCCGTCTGGAAGGGTCCAGACGGTCCGTCTGAACTTCGTCTGATGCCTGCTGAGGGGTTGGCATGTCAGGGTCTGCATACTCTGTGCCACTTCGTAACTTGTGAGTCACGGCCTTGCATTCTTCTCTTGGATTTGGTTCTGGTTGTCCCGGGAACATTCTCGTCTTTGTAAGCACTCCTTGTCCGGGTTGGTTGCCCATCGAATTTCGTTGGAGGAGTTGGCTCAATGACTCCCGAATTTGCTTCATCTCATCATACACCGAATGGTTCCAATGGGACTGATCTGCCATGAACTTGTCAACCGTTGCTCGATGTTGTCGATAATAGGCCCCCGGCTGGTTGTCATGGCTAGAACTATTGAATCCTCCTTTGTTGACCGGATTAGGCATAACTGGATTGGCTGCACCATTCGGATTGGCATATGAGAACCCTGGGTTGTTCCTCTTGTCCCTATACCCATACCCTTGTTGAGGATTGGTGGGGGGAACAAATACTGGTGGGTTGCCCACGGCATTGACATCGGCAATTGGCTCATCGCGGATTAGCATGTAGCATGATTGGGCTGAATGACCATCCTCGAGACAGATTTGGCACTTAAGTTGTTGCACTTGATTCACTTGCTGTGGCTCAGTCTTGGCTTGCATGTTCTTGAGCATCGTGGTGAGTGCGTCAAGTTGTGCCTGTAGGTGCGTGTTATCATCGACTTTGAGCACACCTCCCTTCCCTTTCTGGCGCACCGACCAATTGGTTTGGGATCGTGCCATGTTCTCGATTAAGGCCTTTGCATGCAAGACTCCAAGATTCAAAAAGGATCCACCTGCAGTTGAATCAACATTACTTCGAGTTAGATCATTCAAACCATCATAAAAACTACAAATCAAACGAGAATCGGGCAGGTCATGATGTGGACACATTCGTTGCATATCCTTAAACCTTTCCCATGCTTCAAACAAGTTTTCGTCTTGGTCTTGCTTAAAGGTCAACAAATCTCTAACAATACTAGTGGTCTTGACCCTAGGGTAAAACCTATCTAGGAAAGCTACAGCTAGGTCATCCCAAGTGGTAAATGGTTTATCACCAAAACTATCCAACCAAGATTCTGCTCTATCCCTAAGAGAGAAAGGGAAAAGATTTAGCCGGATTATGTCAGTTGAAACATCTTCAAGGTCCAAGGTTGCGCAACAGCGGAGGAACTTTTGTAAATGATGATTGGCATCTTCATGTGGACTTCCTCCGAAGGTGTGTTGCTGCACGAGGGTGATGAGAGATGGATTTAGGAAGAAATCCCTAGTCCGTGCTGCCTTTGGCGGGTCCACCCCTCGTCGGACATTGGCTGCGGTTGGTGCGCCTATCTCACGAAGTGGGCGGTGGAGATCTTGATCCTTTAAGGCCTTAAGAGCATCGTCCAAGGCTTGCTTGAATGCCTCAGGATCAATATCTCCTTTGTCTTCCTCATCTCCCCTGCCATTGCCTGCGCCATTGAGGTCGTTATTCATGGTGTCGGTGTCGGAAAAGTAAGTTTCGTATGTGATCTGGATGGATGGTGTCTCAGGTGAGTTCCCAACGGTCCGTCTGGTATGGTTCAGACGGTCCGTCTGGAAGTCGTATGGTGTCTGGCTTGCTCCAAACTGGCTTTTGACCCCCCTGCTGTAGGTTAAGGGAGTCTGTTGCTGTGGAGTTGCAGACGATTGTCCTTCTTGTTCCTCAATTTGCTTTTCCGGGAAACGAACAGTTCGGGAAGCAAATGAAGCAGAAGGTTGAGGGTTCTTCGCACAATTTCCCTTGCTCCTAGTAAAGTGGTTGTGATTGGCTGGAGTTCGAGAATTGTCCTTCTTCCGTCCTCTAGCCAGCTCGCTCAATCTACAATAAAGAACAAGAGAAATTTGTGAAAAGAGAATAAAGTCTTAATTGAGTTAAGAAAAGAAGTAAAACTATGTTCACCGTCCCCGGCAACGGCGCCAATTTGATCGAGGCTTAAACCTTAAACAAATACCTTGGTTCTACCTGATTTAAATCAATCGTAGTAAAGCTAAGGGTCGAACTACGGGGACGGGATTATAATCTAACCTATTCCTTAATTTCACTTAAGACTTTAAGAAAATAATTATTTTAAAACTAAAGTAGAGATTTTGAAATTCAAATTCTAAATAATTATAAAATTAAATAAAAGAGTTTTAAAATCTAAAGTCAAAAGTTAAACGATTTGAATAAAAGGTTTAGGGGTTTTAGTTGCAAACTTCTTTAAGTAGTTGATTCCAATATATTAATTAATTTCTTAATCAATATATTTGAATCACGGTTAAACAAAAGATTTGAAAGGTTTTTAAATTGACAAGTGCAGATTTTAAATAAAATTCCAAAATCAATGAATACAAACTTTCGTGTCAATTTCAAATCAAAAGGATAAATCTTTAAAATCAATTAGAAAACCCAAGTTATTCAACTCTCGTTTTTGGCTTAAGGATTCTAAAATCTATCTTTCATACAAAGGATATCTCGCAACTCTCGTTGCGAGAAGGGTTCACCTTTCGGTTACTTGGTTCCGATTTCATCTCTCGACTACTTTCAATCCTCAATTAGTCAAATAAAATCATGCAAGGGTATAGATTATCATTACCAACTAGATAAGGCCTTAATCTACTTGGTTTAATCAATTCTACCTAAGCAATCACGAATTCAACATAGAAAATAATCAAACCAAAAGATAGAAATCACAAGCAATATAAAAACCGATCAAAAGATTCGAATAACAATTACTTAAATGGTTCACAACTATTTGCCCCTAAAAACTAAATACTTAGCCTAACATTGTATCAAAACAGAATAATAAAAGAGGTTTAACAAACAACATAGAGTATTAAGACAGATTACAACAGAAATCAGTGCTTAATCTCCTACAATTCTCTGTCGAAACCTTCAGTCGGACCGTCTGGATGCTCAGTCGGACCGTCTGACAGTATCCTGGCTCTGATCTCGCTTAATTCTCTCTAACTTGTGACAGAGGTTAGGGATGCCCTACCCCTGCTTATATACTCAGGATAAACCGCCATATGGTCGTGCTAAACGTGGGAAATCAGCTTCTAGAAGGATTATTAAAGGAAAGGTTGAAATTAGCTCTGTCTGGCATGAAATAGTCGGTCAGTCGGTCCGTCTGGAACTCCAGTCGGTCCGTCTGGGATCTATTTTCTGCCTCTTCCAAAAAGTCTGATTTTATTTCCATCTTGTCCCGATTTGGTGCAGATTTCGTCCAGAATTGTCTTATTATTGCAGAACCTGAAAACAATAGGGGCAAAACAGAAGTACCATGGCTTCTAACCTAAAAACATAACAATCCTATCAATATTTGATCAAATAATAACATTTTAAGTCCTAATTAGGGTTAGAATGTAGCATTATAAACCGTCTATCAGTAGCATTTAATGACACTGAAAGACTGAAACGCATAGAAAACAAGATGGTGACAACACTTTCTTTTTTTGATGTTCATGAAATCCAAATGCTCTATTACAAATCAATGATTTTTTTTTTTTGTAAAGGACGATTTTATGCTGGGTTACCCAGTTAACAGTCACGTCATCTGTAACTGGGTTTTATGCTGGAGCAAAGGACGATTTTTTAGGACGATTTTTTTTTTTTTTTTCTGAAGCCAAAGGGCGAATTGATTTCTGTTCATCCGTGAAGAAAGTCGGAAGTTCATGTGATTTTGTCAGCAATCGATCACGGAGGAGAGAAAAGGAGGAGAAGCGGATTCAACTAGAACAACGAATTCTCACCAAATTTTAACATTTTTGGCAAGAATTCCATACGTCATTTGAGACCAGTGAGATGAGACCTCGTAAAGTCGTTTCTTTTCCTCGGCTCTCTCTTTTCCGATCACATTTTTTACACGGAATGCCTATGAAATATTTTAATTAAGTGCACTGCTTTGTTCTGACGAGGATGTGCTCCCTTTCCTCTCTAAACATCATCGCCTGGATTATACATAGCACTATTTGTGCAGAGAATATGGCCGAAAGATGTAACTACAACTTACTAAGAGGAACCCAGGAATGCCTTCTGATTAAAAGAAAAGAAAGAAAAAATAAGAACAAGATCAGGCAACCCCAAAACTTGAGACATTCTGTCTTCAATCACCTTCTTGATGTTGGGTTAAATGACCCTGAACTACTAGCTCCATTGATTCTCAAAGGATTATTAGGCCTTGATGGGGCCGCTACACTGCAAATTTATATATTTCTTAGCTTGTTTCAAAAGAAATTGCACAAAATCAAATGTAATGTAAACAAGTTAACCTTCTGGATATGGAGGTAGAGGAACTTTGAAACGTTCTTTTCACAGCATTATGGTTTATCGACTCTGGGCTGTTGACAGTAGCATATGAAAAAACATTCAGCATTACAACAACAATTGTATGAAAAACAGCCAAAATCAATTTACTCATCTTTCTGTTTGTACAAGAAAAGGGAAAACTTAAAGAGCATACCATCAGGGAATCCAAGCAAGCCTGCTCAGACACCTGATCTCGAGTTGGTATACCATACAATAAGTAGAGTCTAGAATTTTGAAATGGTATTGACACTGGTATCATTTTATAAAAAATGATATACATTACCATTTTTTTCATCTCAGATTTGATAGCTTTGGTGCTGAAGTTCAATTTTTGGCATTTAATATATTTTTTTAGAAACTAGTGGGAGCCCCACCGCTTTTCCATTAATACCATGAGAAAAGCAAAACAAGGCATTTAATATATTTTATGGACATTCACATATGAGTAGCATTATACTTTCTATTGGCAAGGCAAACTATGAGAGTATCCAGACAGACAGGCTTACAATGGATATACCCATCATCCAGGATACCACTTCTAAAGAAGCTAACCTATTTTTTGCTGTACAAGACCATGCAACTGTTATGGTGTATTTCTTTGTCAGGTCCCTATGAAATAATAATAACACCCCCGCCGCTCCCGCCCCCCCCCCCCCCCCCCCCCCCCCCCAAAAAAAAAAAAAAAAAAAACCACCAACAACACACACACAAACCCCCACCAACAATTTCTTGATTGGACGAAACATGCTCACATCATCAATTCAAATCTCATAAGAGAAAGCAGAAACATAATTTAGCTAACAGCGGACAAGAGTACCTCTTTAGGAACTCAATCTTTGCCTTCTTCATCAATGGGCTTTTGTAGTTGGTGAGGTGACTAGACCCACTTCCTGGCATAAGGCGTTTAAAAGCAGTTATGAGAAACACTATAGTCAATGGCGGATTTAAATAGAATGAATGGGGTGCAATGTCCCCCATTCATTTTGCTAATTATATATATTTACTTGGTATTTTTGGGTAAATATTGGCAATTGTCTTAATAAAGATAGCATTTGACCCCCATTTAATGTGATAATAATTTTTTCTTTGACCCCCATAGTTAAATTTTATTTGTAAATATCATAATTAATATTAAAATTAATAGTCAACATTATACTTGAACCCCACTAAAATGCTTACAAGTAGCAAAGCTTCTTAATGAATAAAAAGCAGGTACATATAATTAGGAGATGAACCAAAAATATTCTAGAATTAGGTCTCAGTACACAGATTCCAAGGGACAGGAAATAGGTAAGCGAACCAGTACAATATAATCATTCTAGTCTACTATTTTTATACTTTCTGAAAGATAGGAAATAAAATTAGATATACCTCCCCAAAAGCCTCTTTTTGAAGGTGGTATTTTGGTGGTCATTCTAGTCTGGCGGCTCTGCTTCTCTGGATAATGAGAGAAGAAATTTCAAAAAGTAAAAGAGAGAAACATAGGATCACAAAATTAGGAAGCTCATTGACAAAGAAGGGAGGTTCTCTTTTCTTTTCCAAAATACTGAAAGAGAGGTTTTATTAGTGTTATTGAGGAGAATTCCACTCAAGACATTTCTAGTTAACACATTATGACAACATTATTTGTTGCAAGAAAGGTGCATATTCTGAAATGCCATTCAATATTAAGCACCTATGCAAATTCAAAGTGTTGTATACCACAAACCAAAGAAAGAAAATCATAAGTCAGTATCATGTTCTACTAAAATGAAAAGAAATATATATATTACAAAATGACAAAACAAGATAACACAAAATACCTACTTACCAGCCAAGCTTTCAGCATAACTTTGTTTCAGCTTCTTACTTATCTTATTCTCAGCTTCTTCTCTTTCTTTCTTTTTGGCCTAATTTAATCAAAGAAAAGTTTAGGAGACACTCAGAAGAACTCCCTGAAGATGTAACAAATAAGCTCATAGGATTCTGTGCAGTTATTTAATACATTCAAATCAGAAAAAAAAAGGGAGAAAATAGAAGGCCATCTAAAATATTTCTATCAGTGGCAACCTAAGAAAGTTGAGGCTCAGGATCTGCTAAAAGCACTAGATTATTTCCATAAATAAATAACTCGCTCACAGTTTTTACGGAATTACCGGTTAACACAAGTCACTGCCAAACTGTTATTAGGTTTAGAATTAAGGTTTGTATAGAAAAGATCATTTGATTCCAACAAAAACACACCATCATCAATGAACATGAGAGACTTTAGTTAAGGTCAGGGTTTCTATAGAAGTACCATTCAATATCCTAAAGATCATATCATAGCGCCGCCATTGAGACCCGATTTAGGTTTAGAATTAAGGATACTAGAAAGACCATCTGATTGCAATAAAACTAGACCAGACCATCAACAAAACCCCCAACTTTAGTTAGGTCAGGGTTTCTATAAAAGTAACAATTACTATCCAAAAGACCATAAAAAGCGCCGCCACAAAGGCCAGACTTGGGATTACAATTAGGTTTTCTATAAGGACCATTTTATCCCAATATAACCAGACCACACCATCAACAAGATCCTACTTTTAGTTTGGGTCAGGATTTCAACAGAGGTACCATCCGTGTCCTAAAGGCCATACAATAGCGCCGCAGAAATACCCCACTTACGTTTAGAGTTAGGGTTTCTAGAAGGACCATTTGATTCCAATAAAACCAGACCACAGCATCAGCAAACACCGCACTTCAATTTTGGTCAGGGTTTCTATAGAAGTAGCAATTAAGATCTAAAGAACGTACTATAGCGCCGCCACAAAGACCCAAGTTAGGTACAGAATTAGGGTTTCTAGAATGAGACCTTTACAATAGCGCCGCAGAAATACCCCACTTAGGTTTAGAGTTAGGGTTTCTAGAAATACCATTTGATTCCAATAAAACCAGACCACACAATCAACAAACACCGCACTTCAGTTTAGGTCAGGGTTTCTATAGAAGTAGCATTTAAGATCCTAAAGACCGTACTATAGCGCCGCCACAGACCCAAGTTAGGTATAGAATTAGGGTTTCTAGAATGACACCTTTAGTACCACACCTCCGCCACAAACACCACCCTAAATATAGGGTTAGGTAGTGGAATTGAATTCCTGAATAAACAAAAAAATTACCCCTTTCTCTCCTAAATTGAACCCTTCTGTTCTTTTATTGCTCATTTCCATTATTTTTCAAATACCTTTTAGCGAGATCCAGGATGAAATCACCATCAAATGATGGGTAAAACTTATTCTCTGTCTAAATCTAATTTCCATATTGTTTGTTTCTCTTGATTTATTTCTATCCAGTCACCACAGGTAACAGAGCTTTCTAGAGATGCTTATTATTGAAATTATTGAATCGAGAATTGGATTTGTATTATATCTAAGCAGGAACAAATCAGAACACTCCAGTGTCCAACTATAGACCTTTTACATAGCGAACCAAATGAAGTTCAGAAAAACCTCCCCAAGGTGCAAATATGTTAATAAATTAAGCTATCTTTTCTTTCTTTCTCTTTTGTCTTTGTAGAACCTTAAATCGTTTAAGGATCAGAAAATTCCATGGCAAAATTAAGAGGACCAAAAGAAATCCAATGTCAGATTAATGGTAAAGTGCCTGTTAAACTATTTGGAAATTTTCTTCAGTTTTAGGGGTATAATTCTTACTATTTCAATTGCCTCGCAGGCTTGTGTTGAATTTTAGAGGAGCATCAAACCATAATTGGAAGTAGTCAAGTAGATATCCATTTGGCTCAATTCAATTAATGGAAGGTGTTCTCTCTTTCTAAAACACTAGCTACAATGTTTTTTTCCTTCTACCAAAACTTCAAGGGGTAAGAATTGTAATTATCTCTCAGTTTAAACTCATCTGCTACCAGATTTGATAATTAACTTCTTTATATTGCCTTTCAATGTTTGTCAGCAATTGTTAGAATATACTAGGCCATTACCTCTAGTAAATGTCTTCAGGAAACAAGTCATGCATCAGTTTGATAATTCTCCATAGTTATCTATTTATTCCAGATTTAACTAGTAACCTATTCTGCTTGAGCTTAAAAGCAATTTATGTCAGGGTTAAAGCAATACTGGTCCTTTTTTCATTTCCTTTCTGCTATCACCATATTCTTCAAATTTGCTACTTAACTTAGATAAATTACCTCGAAAAGTTGCTTCCATTTAAATTGAACTTTCTTTTGCTGCATCCTCTCAATCACTCTGTTTGCATTATCAACTCCATACTCCATCTCATAGAATCTCTTCCACAATTTATCTGTCACAGGGCTCAGATCTGTACCCTGCAATATTGACATGCAAATATAAAGCACAACATCAATCACTTAGTATTAGCACTAGCAGTGCTTATAAGCCAACAATATAATTCGGAAGAAAAGGGAAAACCAAGAATTGTAGCATACCTTAGTGCAATTTTCAATGCGTGTAAGCTGCGGGATGTTACAGTGAGGCAGGATTCGCTCCAATAAATTGGAATCCAACCCACTGACAGACCCAATGTATCTTACATTCTCGATTGCTAGGTCGATGCATAGATCGACCAAGCTTGGCGCTTTTCTCTTTGCATCCATTGAATCAGAGATTTGATCACTGGTTCGACAAAATTCTTTATCTGATCAAATTCTGCAGAAAACATTAAACCTCTGAGTACGGTGTTGATCTAAGTTAAATTTAGGTTAAATTCTTAATCCGAAGCCTATGAAACAGATTGAATTGTCTTAACACAATTCCAGGTTTCGATTCTCCTTTTCAATCTTCTTTTTCAATGAAATTTTGCCGATGGGTATTTTGCCTAACGACGTAAACAAAATAAAAGAAAGGAACAAACAAAAAATGCAACAAAAGAAGAAACTTACCTGTTTTTGGCTCTGAGAGAGAAAATTGCGATCTAATTCGAACAATCGATCAGAAAAATCTCTTGAATTCGATCGTCGAGCGTTCCGTCGAGAGTCGAAGAGTAAGCAGCTTTTTTGGAGGAGAAAGCCTTTGAAACACACTGACGGAAGCAAACTCAGTTTACTTACAGTCTAAATTTAGTGTGGCCGATTCTGTATTAACTTGCACGTAGTGACCCGTGCCTACCTATTTGATTTTGCTAAATTCTATGACAGTAGTTTCAAACATACAAGATTATAGATATTTTGGGGATAGATTGAAATAGAGAGGGACGACAGGAGAACAGAAGTACAGAACAGGACAGGGTGGGACATACCATATACAGACCCATTTTTTGGTTTGGATCTCCTGCGGTTCTATTGGTATGTCTACTGTATGTCTAGGAAAAATCTTCGTTTATGCTCGATTAGATTTGACGCGTAGTTACAACCAATTAAATTTGAATTTTTAAAGAAATCAATTATAGAATTTTATAATGATTTATTTTCCAATTGTTCTTTTGTGCTCTTCATTCATATATAGATCGGCAATTAATCTTACTATGTAGTGATTTAAAATAAAAAAATAAAAATATATACTAGGATATATTTTCCTATGTAATTCCCATGCAGAATGATAAAATAATTGTTATTTTACTATATTTTAATGCCAAATGCAAATTATTAAAAAAAACATATCTCTACTACTTATAAATGCACCCAGCAACAGGTTAAAACAATTTTTGTTAACAATTTTTATACCGTTGATCTGTAAATGTATGGTTCAGATCTATATTTCATAAAAGAATCTGACTCCTTTCTATAAAGGGGTTAAGTCGCTGTTAATAATTTATATTTTTGGAAAGATATCCATCTGTATCTGAAATATTTAACCAAATAATTTTATTTTCTTTATTTGCCCATATATTAAAATATTAAAATTTATCAAAAAGACGACATATTAGGAATGAATATTTAAAAGTATTAATCATTTTTTTATTTATTTCCTATTTGTTATTTTTGAAGTTCGGATTTCATTTTGTATTAATTGTTATATTAATATAATTATTAAAAAACAGAAGAAGAATAATCATTAAAAGTGGAAAAAGTGAAATAAAAAGACAAATCAAGAAAGTCTTAATAAAATCAATTAAGATTTTGATTGATATATCATAATATTTAAGTATCTGATTTGTTATGTGTTTCGTACATACTGTGAAAAAATTGGAACCAATTTTTATTTTCTAAAGAAAAACAAGGGCCTAAGAAAATTTCAGTTGGTCAGTAAGAAATAGAAATATATATTGTACAAAATATTATGATATATTTTGTACGTAAAATCTTATTTTTCTCTAGAAAAATAAAATTTCAGTTGGTTAGTACGAAATAAAAATATATATTGTGGGGTTAATTAGAACACTAGGGTGGCAACTTATTTCTTGATTTCTACTATTATTTGATGTTGTTTCAAAGTCGTTTCAAATTTTCCCACACATTGGGTGGGCGCTTTTGCCAGTAGTATTTGAATAAACTATTTCGGCATTTTAAATGGATAAAAAGACTTCGAAAGAGGCGAGAAAATGAGTAAAATATTGCAATCTTCTAACTAATATTTTGCAAAACGTGTAAAAAAAACACTATTTGTCGTACCCTTCTAAAAGCACTATTTTAATTCCATTCTATTTTTATGATTTCAATATTACTATTTTTATCAGTGATATAGTAGATGGGATAATAATAATAATAGTAAGTCAAGCCAGTGAGAGTAAAAAGGTCAAAATTGTGAGATTTATATTATTAACTTTTCATGTACTATAATTGATTTCCGTATAAAGTCAAATTTAATTGGTTGTAACTACACGTCAGAATCTAATCGAGCAAAAACAAAGATTTTTCCTAATAGACAGACAATAACCATACCAACAGAATCGCAGGAGATCCAAATCAAAAAATGGGTCTTTATATCGTATATTTCGTATATCGCATTGTCATGTCTTGTTATGCACTTCTGTTCTCCTGTTCTTCCATCTCTATTTCAATCTATCCCCAAAATATCTATAACCTTCCATGTTTAAAAGTTAAAACTACTCTCCAAGGTTTTTAATACCCTACAAGCCATCATACCGGCGAGGAAGGCGGAATGCGATTTTACCGGTATGTGCCGATTTATACTAGTTTATACCGGTTATACTTGTTTTATTATAATATAGATATTTAACATGGATAACAGACAAATAGGGCCGGTTGGCCCAGTGGTTAATGGTGTTGCCTCTCACCATGCTTGCCTGGGTTCAAATCTCCCAATCCGCAAAAAATATTTAATGCTGTTTTGCAGCACGTGGGTGCAATCCCATTCGCAAACTGGCCGGTTTAACACAAAAAATACCGGTTTACAGGAATTTCTTCCGGTTTTTCCTGGTTCGTCAAGGGACTGGTATTTATGACTTTTCCTACCGGATCTGAATCCGGTACCCGGTTCTACCGGAAAAATCCGATACCCGGTAGGGTGTTAAAAACACCGCTACTCTCAAAGAATTTAGCTACATCAAATGTGTAGGCGCGTAAGTCAATACAGATCGGCCACACTAAATTTAGACTTGTAAGTAACTACTGTCAGTGTTTCAAAGGCTTTCCGCTTTCTCCTCCAAAAGAAGCTGCTTACCCTTCGACGCTCGATCCTTTCTGATTCCCAACAAACAATATCGTATATACGCTTTTGATCAATCTGGCCATCTCGCTTTTGTTGTGCCGTTTAGACACGATTTTGAATTTTGTCTCCCAGAGCTAAAATGTGTATCATTCTTCTATTATTGCATTTTTGTTCTTCCTTTTATTTTGCTTGGAGGTCACAACTCACAAGGCAAAACGCCTGTAACAAATTTCCATTAGAAAGAATGTTTGAATCAAAAGGAGAAGTGAATAGGTTAAAGAGGAAGAAAAAAAAAACGACAAAATTTGTCCAAAGGTGATTCTCGAGCTAATTCATAACCTTTGGATAAGAAATCTCCAAACTTGCTTCGATCAATACCAACCTTAAAGATTTTAATTTTTCTGTAGATTTGGGTTTGAAGAAATGAATTCGTCAAAACAAGTTCTCAAATCTTAAATAATTGATTTAATGGATTCAAAGAGAAAAGTGCAAAGCTTGAGGGCTCGTTTGGATTGGGGTGGAATAGCCAATTCCTAGGAATTGGCAATTCCATTCCTAAATTTTTCATCCAAACGATTTTGGAATAGCCAATTCCATTTCTAACACAATTTTCAATAACACTCTTCCCAACAACACTTTTCTCTCTACTTTTTCACACTTCCCAACGTTATTCCTAAACTCACCATCCAAACAACATTTCTAATTTCCGGAATAGCCAATTCCTCTACTCTTCCCACTCTTCCCACTCTTCCCACTATTCCCAACCCATCCAAACGAGCCCTGAATGATTTATACGTCAATGTAGCAATAGAGGCTGTAAGGTACATAGGTAATGTTAGTGATTAGATGTCAACTTATTGGCGCCTAACCTTTCTTATTGTTTGGTCGCGCAGCTTAGTCGTATAGAAAATTACTCTTAAGCTACAATCGGTACACAACTTTCTTTTTTCTTTCTAATTGTGTGGTTGGTTATAAACTTATAATCTTTGTTGATAGCAATGCTGTAAGGTCTGTGTTTCCCCTTATCCTCCATATTATATCAGGTGCTTATTGTTAACTAGATATGGTGTCGAAGTTTTATGCTGGAATAATTCAAATGTTCATAGGTATAGATTTCAAACTTGACTAAATTTGTTATTCCTTTTATCTTTTTTATTTGAATTTTTTTAAAAAAAGTGATGCAATAGTAGTAAAACTTCCAATGAGAAAAAAATTCAATAAACAAATCGGTACTTGGTCAAAAATTAATATACCTTTTTGATACAGTAATTGGTACTTATGAAGAGCTGGTGGTGACAAACAGAGCCGTAAGTTTATCGGGTTCACCCGAGATGGAAAGTGCTCCAATTGAAGAAAACGAAACCCGTTCTCTCTTCAAACCTAGCACCATACCCTTTTTGGATCTCATGCGGTTAGAATCTAATAAACTTAGCTGTGACCTGCTTCATCCGACCCATGACCCATCCTTGTTGAGGAAAATTAAATGAGCAAACATAAATGAGAATTGGTACCAATCATCAACTCTTTTTTCCATCCAACCATCCAATGGGCTCCAAATATACTCAGCGCCTTGGCCCATCTCCATATATACTCAACCTCCAGACCCCTTCCAACCCTAGCCGCAGCAGACGAAAACCTTCCTCCTCCTTTCTCTCTTCGCATTATCGCCTCTTCCCCCGTCATGCTTGATGGCTACATGGACGGCTCAGATTCGATCGACGGAGATCTAACGGGAAACCTCCGGTACCTCTCCTCGCGTTGGCGCCGCCGCCAGTGACTTCGCGCCGTACCACCTCCGTCATTGCATTCCACTTTGGCCGCACGACCCCATGTCAGATCCGAGCTGATCGCAGCCTTGCTCGACCTCCGACTTTACCTTGGCTGATTTGCCTCCGTCGCGTGCAACCAAGGCCATCTCCCGCACAACACTCCTTGGCTGATTTGCATTTCCGTCTATCACTTCTTGCCAAGAGTTTGATTCTTTCTTGATTGAATTGTTATGCGTTGAAAATTGAAACCTAGTAAGCTTAACTTGAACATTTTCATCTTGAAATGTCAATGTCACTTTCTTTATCTCTTCAAGTAATTTTGTGATGTGTTTAATAATTGATGAAATTTTGCATACCGCCCGATCTCCTTTTTCTTTCGATATAACGCTCAATATAACAGCAAATTGGAAGCTTACTAATATTATGAGAGTCATTAGATGTAATGAGGGTTCATAACATGGTTTTCTTTTATAATAAAAAACTTCAATTGACATTTCTCTGTTTGAATGTAAACACAATTATCCTTTACATAAGCTGACAAAGTAACTATGTCAATGCAGCCTCAGTGCGTGTCAAAAATTTCTTTTTCTTGTGATTGTGTCTAGGCCTTGGTGGATCCTCCACTGTGCACAATCCCACCATTCCTATGGAAAAGAAAAGCAACGCAATGAACTTGCGGCATCAGTGGTTGCAAAGGCAGCAGAATATGAATGCAATTTTATTTTTCCTTGTGCATCAGTGTCAAAGTTCCATTTGTATATTGTACTTTAACCCAGAAAAGTTACCACGATTTACATTGTCACATTTTTGCTTCAATTTTTTTCATAATTTCTAGTTTGATTATATCTAAAGCGTGGAATATGCATGTAGGTTGTATGCAATGGAGAGAGGTTTACGAATTCCTGCCAAGGAAAGCATCAAGACAACTAGCAATCTTCTCATCTCAAAAGTAGTTCTTCATTTATTCAAATCATAATATGTAATTTGTTATGAGTGATCTAGTTTTCCTACTGGATTAGTTAGTCATCATATGTGTTCACTTTGTTTATTGTAAATGTTAACTATATTGTTATATGTGTTCACTTTGTATATTGAATATTGAGTTTGTTCACTTTGTTTGTTGTAAATGTTAACTATATTGTTATATTTGTTCACTTTGTATATTGTAAATGTTAACTACGAAATCAAATTTTTGCTGCAACTAACTGAACACGTAGACACTTTAAGTTCATCCCTTAACGTATTTAACTGAACACAAAAGTACGAAATTTCTATTTTCAGATGCAAACTAACTGAACAAATAAAATTTTTAGTTCAACCTTTGTCGTATTAAACTGAACACAAAAATACGAAAATTTCATTTTCAGATGCAACTAACTGAACAAATAAAATTTTTAGTTCAACCTTTGTCGTATTAAACTGAACACAAAAATACGAAAATTTCATTTTCAGATGCAACTAACTGAACACTTACGACTTTTAATTCAATCCTTATGGCATCTAACTGAACAAATAAACCAGTACATTTGATGACGTCAGCATCCAGAAATTTTCGAAAAAATTCCGAAAAATTTTCGCTGACGTCAGCGCGCGAAAAAATGAAGCTGAGGCCCATTTCTGGCCTGTGGATGGGATGGATGGGAAAATGGTGGATGGTGTATATCACCCCTGAACATAAATGTCACGGCCCAAATACATTTCAAGTATGGGGCCTAGAATGGACCCGAAATCTAAATTAAATCCAATCCATTATTCTGTCGCAACCGGTTAGAGCATACAGTTTGGCGAAGACCCAGCAGATAAGTTCAACGGAAGGAAAGTAGCTGACCATAGTGCGAATTTCGCACCAGCAGGATTCATAAAATTTTTTTACTGAAAAAAATATTTATATAATAATGACATTATGTTAAATCAAGTTTTTAAAAACTCTATTTTATCTGTTGTATTTAGATTTTCGTTTATATCGGACAACGGTTTTATCTGTTTTGTCACCGTTATATCGTTACACAACCGTTTTATCGTCGTTTTATCACCAGTAAACGCTAAATCATCCAACCGCTAAACCACACAAATTATATTTTAAAACCTTGCATCTAATATAGACATAGTATAATAATATTTTTCAAATAAACAACTCTAAAATAATGTCACATAAATAAACATTAGAAATCAAACATTTATTATAATAACAATATAAGATCTAGAATAATATACCCAATATATAAAATAATTATTCAAGAATCAATGATCATTCATCCAAGAATTTCCCTATCTATTATAAGTTTTATCTTAATAAGATTCATTGCGGAGGAAGAAAAAAGATGATTCATTAGGACGAATACAACATGGGTCCATGTATGATATTGTAGGAGTCGTTACACAATTTAAATCAAACATGACATGTCAAGTTGGGACCTTCAAATTTTTGAGATGGATTCCTAACTTCTTATATATTTTTTTTATTTACAAATTGTACCAAGTTGCATGTAAATTTTTTATTTTCAGGTGGGTCCTCACCAAAAGTAACGTGGCTTCGTCACTGGCTGACCAGAAGCATGACGGCCGTAGATTTATTAAAACTGTTGTGGCACTGGGTACTGGGTGCATAAGGGACCAGTGGCAGAGCCACATATATCAAATGGGGTGCAATTGTCCCCCTTTTGATTGTTAATTAGAGCAAAAAATATGTCATTTTCTATATTATTTATGTAACTTATTGAAGAAAATTTATTTTTGAACCCCATCAATATGTAAGAAATATTCTATTGTGACCCCCATAGTTAGAATTTTGTGCTTTTGATAGGATTATAAAATTGATTTTAATTAGGGCTGTCAATGGGTAAGGTAGGATACGGTAGAGACATTTTCATTACCCGTACCCATTAAAATTTTCTTTACCCATACTTTACCCGTACCCATTAAAAATTGACTTACCCTTACCCTATCCTTACCCGTTATGAATTAACGATAAAGGTAGGATAACACTAGAAAACAAATAATAATGATAATAATTCAATAAAAAAATTAGTGGACAAGTACGGAAGAAAATTAACTACAAAAGAAAAAAATATTATCAACTTGCTAAAAAATTATTCTTAATGATCTCTGATATACTAATTCCTGTTCAACAATTATTACATAACTTTTTTTACGTGAATGCAAATTAGTAAGCAATGGATGGATACACATATGTAACTTGCTTGCAATGATCATTAATTAAGTTTGTTTAGTGCATTGTATAACCCTAGAAAAATATTCCTTGGTACTGAAGCGGCCACTATATATAATAATTTTGGTTTATACTATTTGTTTTGATCTGATCTCAAGAATGAACAATATGGAGAAAAAGAAGCACCAAAGTTAAATATAAATTAATATTATTATTTACAACTCGCAATATTTTATCGGCTAAGGAGAATTTGAGAAGGATGTAGCATCTAAAAGAAGTTCTTCCGAAATTAGGTTTTTTATTTTCTTTGATGCGCCTGAATGAAAGTGGAAAGAAATAAAAAATTATTAATGTAGTATTGTCTCAATTAAATCTACCAATATAATTTCCTTATTATTTTTTTAACATATTAATTGAATATTATAATCATATCTTTTTTCTATTATGACAAAGATTATAAATTATATATATAACGGTATGGATAAATAACGGTTACGAAATAGCGTTACCCATACCCTTTCCTAATAAATTAACAAAAATTTTTTTTATCCATACCCATACCCGATAACTTAATGAAAATAAAATCTTATCCATACCCGTCTTATCGAATACGATACGAGTAGGGTAAACGGTTAAAAGGGTACCGTTGACAGCCCTAATTTTAATTGATAATTTTAATTTTGAAATTTTCTGGCTCCGCCACTGGAAGAGGCTGACCGTAATTTTTATTAATATAATTTCTTTTTATAATTTACGAAATAGAACATCTGACGTAATTTGTGACGCATAAACATCCTAAAAGAGCAAACATACTATCGTACATAATTTCATCATTTGATTACTAACTTCTTTTTTTCAGATTACCTAATTAAATACAGCTTTCAAATGGAAAATTGCCGGATCCCCTACGACACAAAATCGAATTTTATTGTAGACGATGAAGCTCTCATACAGATTCCGTTATTATTGCAGGCAGACATGGCCATTGTCACGTCCCGCACCGACGGATAGCGGGACGCGAGGTGAAACGGTATCTTCTGCATCCATCCGACGGTCCGTCAACCTACGTCGCAACAGAAAAACAAACAGAGTCAGGTACAAACCTCAGTAACCGGTTATTTAACGACGCAGCTTCTCTATACTTAATTAATATATCAACATTCAATAAGGTCGGATTAATCCACAATACAAATAATATATTTTACGGAGATAAATGGGTCCAGACAGTCAGTCAGTCAGAGTGGTCCCTCCCAGATCTCAGGAGGATCAGGACCGGCCCTCCCCGAACTCAGGAGGATCAGGGCACCAGATTCAGATTTAAATCCATTTTTCAAACCCGAAATCCCGTAAAATATACCAATCAATTCAGATAAACATATTCAATTCAAAACCAAACGATAAATCAATCAATCAATCAAAACGGAATTAAATACAGAGAAGTCCGATTACCTGAGTGAACGATTCAGAAATCACGAACAGATCAGAATGACTATCCAATTTGAATGTGACGTAGAACACGAAATTCCAATCAGCTATCCAATAGAACTTTTCAATCAAAAAAATTTGATCAAACTCATAATATCTCACAACCATTGTCTAATCTATTTTGGTTTCCTTTTATTTTAGTTCGGTTGGGAAAGTAAAGGACGAAGGAGATATATATTAATATATATCAAACAAGTATAATGGGCTAAGGACATTTAAATCCTAAGGACACGTAGAGGATTTAAATGGCAGGTTGCAAAAATTGATTGGACATTTCTCTTCTACTCGGCTAAGGAGGTGGTCAAAGCGGTTAGCTTATCTATCATAAAATTTCGGTCAATAACAAATCAATTCCATTGACTGGTCAAACGGGTCAACTATGGTCAAAGTAGTCAACTCGGATCAACTGTAGTCAAAGTCGGTGGGTTGTCACATTCACCCCTTCTTCAAAAGAATTTCGTCTGCGAAATTCAAACGAACGATAACAAGTCAAGTTCAATTAAACAAAAATCAAATGATATCATCAAATTTCAATCAAAAGGACAAGGACCCAAACACAGTCCGAGAAACGAATGCTCTGATACCATCTGTCACGTCCCGCACCGACGGATCGCGGGACGTGAGGTGAAACGGTATCTTCTTCATCCATCCGACGGTCCGTCAACCTACGTCGCAACAGAAAAACAAACAGAATCAGGTACAGACCTCAGTAAACGGTTATTTAAAGACGCAGCTTCTCTATACTTAATTAATATATCAACATTCAATAAGGTCGGATTAATCCACAGTACAAATAATATATTTTACGGAGATAAACGGGTCCAGACAGTCAATCAGTCAGAGTGGTCCCTCCTCGATCTCAGGAGGATCAGGACCGGCCCCTCCCCGAACTCAGGAGGATCAGGGCACCAGATTCAGATTTAAATTCATTTTCCAAACTCGAAATCCCGTAAAATATACCAATAACAATTTAGATAAACAGATTCAATTTAAAACCAAACGATAAATCAATCAATCAATCAAAACGGAACTAAATACAGAGAAGTCCGATTACCTGAGTGAACGATTCAGAAATCACGAAAAGATCAGAATGACTATCCAATTTGAATGCGACGTATAACACGAAATTCTAATCAGCTATCCAATAGAACTTTTCAATCAAGAAAATTTGATCAAACTCATAATATCTCACAACCATTGTCTAATCTATTTTGGTTTCCTTTTATTTTAGTTCGGTTGGGAAAGTAAAGGACGAAGGAGATATATATTAATATATATCAAACAAGTATAATGGGTTAAGGACATTTAAATCCTAAGGACACGTAGAGGATTTAAATGGCAGGTTGCAAAAATTGATTGGACATTTCTTTTCTACTCGGCTAAGGAGGTGGTCAAAGCGGTTAGCTTATCTATCATAAAATTTCGGTCAATAACAAATCAATTCCATTGACTGGTCAAACGGGTCAACTATGGTCAAAGTAGTCAACTCGGGTCAACTGTAGTCAAAGTCGGTGGGTTGTCACAGCCATCTTTTGCCAGTACAACAAAATAACAGATTTATGACATTGGCAGTTTGGCACCGTCAACTCCCTCTATAATTCCCTCACCTCTACTATAACAGCCATGAGACAAAAACCAACAGCCACTGACTGGTTCAATCAAAAGTTGTTGTTTGAAGACAACCATGGCACAACTAAATGTCTATGCATGTCGATGAATAAACACATAATGTTTACAACAATAAATGTTGCTATGTATTTATTAATCTATAACTATTATAAAACTTTTTCCATATAAATACGCTAATTAATATATTGCTACAAGGAGAAAGAAAAACAGGTATGTCGGCGATGGTTGTAATCACCTAACGGCCGGATTATTTTACCTCTCTCTGGTCCGAATCGAAGATTCGAGAAGCAGGAAGAGGTGGGAGACCGATCTTAACCGTGTAATTCAAAAGACGGTGTGGTAGGTAGCATCGACGGTTGGGAAGCTCCAGAAGCTAATACCACCATGCCTATATATACCACCCGGAAAGAAGAGGAACGGAGGGCACTTGAAGCCACTCACGCTCCTAATTTTTTAACAATTTTTCATCGCATGTAACTACATAGGTTAGAAAAGAGAATAATAGAGAGAGAAAATCTAAACATTATAACAAACAGCTTGTAAGCAAGAAGAGAAGGGACAAAAGAAGAAAAATAGGTTAGTGTAATGTGATTTTTCAGGATCTGGATCGATTTTTTTTTCTTAAATTGTGAAAATGAGGTTTGTTTACAAAATACAGTTTTAATTAAGTATTTAATTAGTCAGTGGATACAACCTTAGATTTTGTTTAATTAACTTTTGATAGTACATAGCGCATAAAAAATCTTAATTGAAGATTTGTACCTTGTGTCATTCCCTTATTACAAGTCAATTACGCCTAGGCGCCTAGCGCATGAAGAAATGTAATTCGGATGTGTAAATTTGTCTAAGATCACTCCTTAGCCTAGATTTGGAAGCCTTAGTCAAATCGTGTTTGCTACGATTAGGCAGTACATAAGTATGTTAATTAAGGAAGTCCATGATCAGGTCTTAATTAAGGAAGTGACATTGTTAATTTAGATAGATTTTGTACATTTGGGTATTAAAACAAAAACTGAGGGGCTTCTCAGTAAAATGTCACATTTGAGGCTATCAGGACTTGAGGTTATCTTTTCTTTCCTCGTTTTATCTGTAATATTTCTGTTGAGTAAACTGTTAATTTTTGCAATAATATATTCCTTCTCCTATATAAAGGGTCGAGATCTGTAATAAAGACAGAAAAATTAATAAGAAATTTCATTCTTCCATCTCTCATTTCTCCTTTATTATCTTTTCCCAAATTCTTTCTCTGCTATCTACTTCTTCAAAATTCAAACGAATTACTTCAATTGAGTACTAGTTTCAGACAGCAATTAAATTTATACTTGGCTTTTATATTTATTTTTTCTTGTCTGACTGTGGAGAGAAGGGAGAAGCGGAGGAAGAGAAGGGATGACGGGGGATAAGAAAATTATTTATGAAGAGGGATGATTTATATGATAAAAATGATTATTTTCTTATTAAATTGAATTTTAAATTGTAATTTTCAAAACCTCAACTTTAGGGTGATAATATTCTTATTTTTCAACTTTAAAGTGACACAAAGCCAATTTTACCATGACTGACAGTGGCAATCAAAATAGTTGATGCTCACATAACAAGTGGATGGATGTACCATTGGGATCTACGTACATTATTTGCCTTGTTACCCGTAAGAAGATGGCAAAGTGTCCTTCCGTTTGACAAAGTGCACAGCTCTGCCCAATTTGATTAGCAGCACTGGCATTCTACGGTGTGCTCATATCTTGTTAGTTGATGCTAATCTCTTAGCATCTGTTGACCATCATTAGAGCATCTAAGCATCACGCTTAACACCCTTCATTCATCAATTAAGCGTACCAGTTACTCTTAACTAGTGTTTAACCAAACTAGACTCGGCCCTCGATCTGGATTGGTCGTCCCATACACCTGCTTCATTTTAGATCAAATTGATGAGCTTAAATTACTCTTAGCATTCTCACGAAGCTCTGTGAGCACAAACAATTCGGTCTTCATGGATTTAATAATGTCAATTTTGCATTCCATTTTCACATCAGCTTCGATCATGTTTATTCAAAATTTGAACAGAAATGGCACAAAAAGGGTCAAGGTTGGTACCATTGTGCACTTTCCAATGGTACCAAGAACTCAGATTGCGGTGCTGTGGATCGCCGGAACATAATTGTTAGAGACGATTTTCTTTTTTTATTTCTTTTTTCTGTCTTCGATTAAGGACCAGGACCAACATTGCAGAGTGAGAAGGAAATTAAGGATGCAAAGACAGGTGGGGTCCCGAGACAGGTAACGAGTCGGAGAGTTAAGTAGCGAGGCGGAGTGCAACACTATGCTGCAGGAAGGATATGGATCCTCCTATCACCACCTTCCACTATATGCTCAACGCCCGAGATGACGGTAGTTATCACATATAGCTTTACCACAGTGTTGTTAATTACTTCACAAGAAAAATTTGGGCGTTCTTTATTTTTATATATATATATAAGAAAATTAAGCATCGCAAATCATGGAATTTGATTGAGTGGAGAACTATTGGACCATTTCATGAACAAAGAGCTGACTCTATCATTTGAGGATTCCAGATTTAAAAAATGCTTTTCATCAGCTCATATTTAATTTTTTTTGTACCAGTTTTCTTGGCATGTCACGTATTACTCGTCTCGGAAGTTTTAAATAAGACACAGGAATTTTTTAAATTTGAAAATGTTGCTGGTTTCTTGGGCCAATAAATTCATTTGTGGGTTTCCTTCGTTTATGGTATTGGGCAGTAATATCGAACTCAGCAATAAAAGGAAATTAAGAAAAATTACAACATCGTTGACATTTTTCAATTAATCAATCTGATGAACTTAATTTTAATTCAATTTGTCCGGATCAAAATTCAAAAAGCAAAGTGTGCGAAAGGTCATGTTCGGTTGTACTTTGGTGAGGGAATGACATGTTAAAAACACATAGGTGTAGTTGTTTATAATGGCCATTCAAAGCAATTGGTCCGTCGTTCGTTGGAAATTATATTTCAGCATTGCAGATATTGGGTGCAAGAAGAGTACCATACTTAATTACTGAAACTTCGAAGTTACTGTTATGACGTCAGTGGATTGTCAAATCTATTATATAATTTAGGATTTTAATTAAGTTCGACCAAAAGAACAAAATATATCTAAATTTCCGTATCAAAACCTATCTTGTCCATGAAAATACATTTTAATAACTTGGGATTGGTTTTGAAGATATCGCATCAGATCATTATCCTGATGAATAGGTAGCTGTAGCATGCTGGTCAGTTTATCCGATTCGTTTATAATTTTCTTTGAAGCAAATCCAAAGAAAATTTCTAATGGTTGCTATTTGTATATATGCAGCAGTAAGATTGCTATATTAGAGGTATATGTCTTATTTTGAGCATTTTTAACCCGTTGTCATCAATATTAACTGGTTCGTGTTCAACTTGTCAATGGAGCAACAACCTGTGAAGTGGAAAAAAAATCAGTACCTCTTGTATTGACCAAAAGTAGCATTTAATGACACATTAACAGATCAGCATGAGCAAAAAGGGCTTTGTTAAAATTTGGACTTTCTTTCTCCAGCAAGGTGTAATTATAGAAAAAGTATGGCATTTTTGAGTAAAAGGCATAACAGTTGAGCTGCCAATGCATATATACAAGATTCAGTGAAATACTAAACCACACTGCCAGTCCCCTCCCAAAAAATAACGTTTAAAAAGAAAAAAGTAAAGTTTGATCATCCTTCAGTTGGCCAACTAATGCACACGGTGCCGGAATAGCCGGCTCTTCTAATTTGCTGCACTCGGTAATTATATACCACACAATAATCTCTTTCATTATCTTTCACTTCGCAGAACCAAGTGTACATAAATTCTTATTTCTCTCTCCTTTTCTCCCGCGTGGTTTCCAACCTGGTCACATACGCCTCCTATGAAATCCCTCCTCCACTTTCTCGAAGGGTAAATATCTAAAAGTAACGAATTGAGTGGTAAATATTTAAATTAGAGAAGATTAAAGGATATATAACTAACTTTCTCTACATATTAGTATAAACTTACACATAATTTGAAAAAATATAAATTTCAAAGAAGAGATGATCTTTTCATGCTCAATATGTTCACAAAGAATTGCAAGGAAACACTGCAAATGAAAGGTCGGAAGATGGCATTATTCACTTTTTTACTAAGTTTTTGGGCTTGTCTATATTAAAGGAGAGGCTATTTTACATCCCAAATAATAATATAATATACATACATCATCTCTCTCGAGAATTTTCACCACATAAAAATAATCCTACATACTGATACAAGAAAATTGTACCTTAATAGTTCGCAAAAGTAGTCATGTTACTTTTGTAAACTAAAAAACAATATGCTTATTGAACTCACTAATTATACAGGAACAATTTTATGAAAACAATGAATTTGTGATGTACCTGGGAAACATTTATGTCAGCCAAAACTTCTTATGCAATGTAACCTGGCCTTAATAATTACCTGAAATGAAATGTTGTTATTGTCAGAGAATATTTTTAATTATATGTTAAAATTTAAAATAAAAAGACTTTTCAGACCTTATGTACCAGACATTCCAGCCGAACTTTGCGGCCCTCCAATTACTTTCCAATTAATTCATATAGCTGGGAACAAGAACAATAAGAAGCCAATCTACGCCCCCTGGTTGGCAGTGTTGTTCCAAGTTCCAGGAGCAAGCCTCTAAAGCTAACTTTCATAGAGAAAGAGGCATGCCGTCAAACAGATTTACAATAATTCAAAAGAGATTTATTCACTGTCCAAATAGTGTACGATTCAACATGTTCTTAAATAATACAATTCAACATGCATTCATCTAATTCTCTAAAACTTGGTTGTACCTCGCAATCGGAATCTAAATTTACACAAGGACTAAATTAAATTTACTATAACTAAAAACAAAAGATCAGTTACATAATTTATTCTTAAAGAAAATAAATTTCTTTAACTCCAACGTGTGTATGCTCCATTAGTTAATACTTAAGATATCTTCTTTCGGGCCAGCCCCCAAGGGACGAATCAAAATATTTGAAGTGATTATTTTGGGATTGTAAAACCACTGTAAAACTATTGATATAAATATATTTAATCTAGTTTGTACCAATTCACATCGGCTTATTTTTGAGGATTACAAAGAGTCCAACATTTTTACATATATACTCACGAGAAAATATTTTAATAATGCAGCGATACTATTAAAGTAATTCTATCTCAAAGGTATCAAAACAAGGTTAAATTAATAAATGAACTTTTGTTAGCAATCTAGACAAAACAAGTAATGCACTGAACATTTCAAATACAGTGAGGTGACCCATCACATGACCTAAATCTCTTATAACCATTAAATATAACAATTAAAATAATTGGTTATTTAAGAAATACAAAAATTTATCGACATAATTAAATAAAAGCACATTAATCCAAGTACCCAAACAATTAGGGATTTGAACATAATTTCGATACAAAAAATAAAAATAATAGAAGGCAGATTTCTAAATATTACCAGAACCGAGTGGACTGATGGCAATTAGGACTTCACAAAAGCTTCTCTTTCTCTTTGCAACAATATCATAGACAATGAAGGGTTTTTTGAAAGAAGGGAGGTTCAGTTGGTACAATATCGAAGAGAGGAAATTTTATTTTTCCTTCTCTATATCAGTTCTTTTATGAATGGCTGCGAACAATATATACGAGAAACAGAGGTGATGTCTAGGCTAATTTGCAGAATATGTTTCTATTACTTTCCGATGAATTTGGAAACATATTATAGGTAGGTATTAATAATGGAAGGACTAAAATATTGAACTAATGTTTGTGCTGGAAGGTCAATATTTGGAAAGGGCAAAAGTATGAATTTGAATTCGTTGATAATATACAGAAATATTAAGGGACATAATATATAGCTCATCCAGACAATTAATATAAAGGAGAGATGCATAATGCAAGAGTTGATATCATAGATCCAGCTTATTTCATTTTATTCGGCCATTCAGAAATTTAATGGAATGGAGCCTTAAGTGGAATTATAAAATATAGAGAGAACGAAGGCATGCATTGGAAACAGGCACTAAGGATCCAGAAAGTCAATAATAATCAAATGAAAAAAGTTAACTGACGGAGAAAAGAAACAAGAACGCTGACCACACCGAACTAGTATGTGCTTCCATTGAGGAATTCAATTGGAACAAACTTTTATATAACGTCAAGGACTGTGTTTGATACACGGATCAAATACGACATGAATTTAAATAATTCATATATCACCTTCGTTGTAGAACAAAGGAAGGTTTAATTAATGATTTTGAAAAATCAAATAGCTTTCACACAGAAATTAACATTCGAAAACAATATATACAAGTATATCCCTTCAAAACTAATAATTACATTCGGAAACAATATATATTATACCTTGAACATTAAAATACGGTTATAAGTAACAAAATGTTACATGAAAAATAATTAAATGCGTTGCACAAAACAATCATCAAATTCTAACTTCAATCCTAAACAAAATTTGACAAAGTTACATTAAAAAAGTAATTTTGGATAAAAATATAATTCAAATAAAAACAGATTCCGAATTTGATAAAATTATAGGCTGTTTTACACTAATAAAGTTGTGATGTACCTGGTAATAATTTATATAAGCCAAAACTTCCTACGCAATGTAGCCAGGCCTTATCTGAAATGAAAGTTGCGTTCAGAGAAGTTTTTTTTTTGATATGTTAGAAATTTCAAATAAAAAGATTTTTGAAACCTTAATTACGTACGATGTTCCAGCAGAACTCTGTGGCTGTCTAATTACTCTCTCATTAATTCGTATAACTGGAACACGAGCAATGAGTGGCCAATCTTCACCCCCTGGTTGGCAGCGTTGCACAAAGTCCTCGAAGCAGTAATTTATACCTAACACCCATAAAGAAGGAGGCATGCCATATACTGGAAGCGATTGCAGGCCGTGGCATCCGAACAACTCAACCTTTCTGAGTGAAGGCAGGGTGACCAAGCTAGATGGCAGTTGTGTAAAATTACAGTTCCAGAATGTGAGTTCTTGCAAGGAGGCGAGCTCTTGAAACCAGAGTGTTTGGTCCATTGTAAATTGCGTTTGTTCTGAACCTTCGCAAAACAGAAATCTCAGGGAAGGAAGCCTTCCTAAAATTAAATGGTAGTCATTGTGCAAAAGGCTTTTGTCCATTGTAAGGTCAGAAAGGGACCACAAACCTTTTGCCTGATTCACTTCTAAATTCTTCCCTTTTTGTTTATTTGTAATATCATGCATGCTATTGCTAAAAAGGTTAGGGCAGCTTCTAATTTCAAGGCGTTTAAGGTTTGTAAGTGATTGCAGATCTCCCTCGATGCCCAATTCTGGGCAACATATAAGCACTAAATCCTCCAGCAACATCAGAGCGTTGGTATTTAGGGAGGTGCTCGTATCACAGTTATTGACGTGCAAGAGGTAACGTGAGGTGAGATGGGGGCAATCTACTATTTTCAGAACCTTGAGTGATGCAGAGAAACAGTGAAGGGGCACTTCTCTCAGGACTCTGTTCTCATGGATTTCTAGAGTAGATAGATGCGGAAAAAATCTAGAAACCCATGTAGGTTTGGTCCATTCTGTACAAGATTCTAGGCCAGAGGAACTGAAATGTGTTAAAGCTGGAAAAGCTGCTTCGTTGGATCCGTACAAACAATCATCAATAATTTTGACAGATGTAAGATGCCATAGGTTTAGGCGCTTTAAAGAAGGAAGCTGCCCAAGAGGTGGTAGGGCTTGTAAATTTGTGCATAATTTTAGGTCTATGGTCTGAATATTCAGGAAATGGCTACTGTCTCTCATCCAATCGGGAAAAGTTAGACCCATGTAAAAACCAATTGTTAGCTCGGTAATACCTTTATACGGTTTCAGTCCTTCAAGTATCTCCTTGTCTATGTTTGATTCTCTATGATCCCTACTCCAGTAGAGTCGAACTGAATTTAGATTCTCCTTGTCTGCTAGTCTTGCTTGCTCTGCTTCTTCTTTGCTTCGGATGTTCTCACAACCCATAATTGCAAGACGCCCTGAGAGTTCTGTCAAGTTTTTCAGCTCTGTTATTTTATGCCCCTCTGTTTCACCCACTCTATACTCATCAAGTTCTTGAAGATTAACTAGTTGACCTATACCAGAAATCTGAGCAATTGTGTCTGCATCAGCATTCAAGTGCCTTAAATTAATCAACTTATTTATGCCTCTTGGTAATTTCACTAATTGGAATACCTGTCTTGAGTAACTTGAGTTGGATTGCCGAATATATAGAGCTTGAAGGTGATAATGATCATTAAGAAAGGATTGGGATAATTTTTCAATTCCCGTGGAAGACAGATCTAGAAAACGAAGGTGGGTCAAGTTCTCAAGTGCTTTTGGTGGTTCTTTTGCCATCTGTAAATAAGACAAATCCAGAACTCTAATGCTCTCCATGTTACATAGTATTTTGTTGATTCCGGGAACAACGGGAAATCCAAAGTAAAAGAAAGAGCGAATGTGGTTTCGTTCGGGTATTTTCTGTAAAACATTCAAATCTTCTGTGTCTACAGCTAAGTGGCGAACGCCTGGAGGAATTTCGTTTGACTGGTTAGTGAGGTAAAAGCTCTCATTAGAGGAAACAATAACAGCCAAATCATGCATCAAATTAGGTATGACGTAGCCATTGTATTCTTCTGCATGCTGGAAAAAAGACATCTCAACTAACTTATCAAACCACTCTCTTCCAATATCCTCCATTTTCCTAGCATCATTGCTACTATGGTGAATAAAATTTTGAGCTATCCACATTTGGACCAGCCTATCCTTGTCTAACAATGAGTTTCTAGGAAATACAGAACAGTAGGCAAAACATTGGCGTAAACAGGGATCTAGATGTTGGTAACCAATTGCAATAGATGGGAGGATTTTGTTTCTACCTTCAGGCATATTCCACCACTCATTTCTAGAGACTTTCCTCCAGTATTCTTCGTTTATGTTGCTTCTCGATCTCAGTACGTTTCCAATTATTATAGCTGCCAAGGGCAAACCATGCAACTTATGGGCTATTTGTTGCCCAATGATTTCCAAATTATTTTGTTTCTCCTCGGAAATGCTATCTATGCTACCAAACACAAAGTTCTTTAATATCTCCCACATTGTTTCAGGCTCGAGTGGGTCTAACACCAGGGAACAGATGGTTCCTACCATATTAGCAAATCTCTGATTCTGGGTGGTTATGAGAACTACACTGCCAGGGCCGGCAAGAGATAAGATTCTGTACAAAATATCCCATTGACTATAATCAATTTTTTCACACATATCATCGAGGACAAATAAAAATCTCTGCCCATCAATTAATGAAGCCAGATTAATTGAAATTTGCTGAAATGTTTCCACATAACTTACAGATCTTCCCAAAGATTCGATTAATTTAAGCATCACCAGATAGATATCAAAGTTGTAAGAGACGGAGATCCATGCTTTGGACCGCCTTTGAAAAGTTCGTTGCACCTCAGGGTTATTGTAGACAGCTTGAGCAAGTGCTGTCTTGCCTACCCCACCCATCCCAACTATTGGAATTATAAGAAGAGCACGATTGTTGTCGTTTTGCTCTTTCTTTTTACTAGACTCTGTCTCTGGATGTGATATCATTTCTAAAATTAGATCTAAATATTCTTGTTGTCTACCATACAATTTCATCTTCTCTGATGTCCAGGAAGAGGTTTGTCTTTTTTTTATCTGATTGGTGGAAGAGGTTTGTATTTGAGCACTTAATCTAAGGTCATTTAGTTCATCCGTGTTCATGTTCAGTAAGTTAAGAAATGATTGATTTTCAGCATAAAGTTCGTTCAACTTATCCACAACTTTCTTTAAACTCTTGTGTAAAGCATCGGGCAAAATCATAATATTCTTGGTGACAGAAAGAGATGAGGAAGCAATTTTCCTGACCTTGTTCTTTCTCTCAACTTGATCCTTGATGGATGTGGCTTCCATGTCGTCCAACAAATCCTCTGCATCATAAACAGTCTTTTTGAGCCTGTTCAGCCAGACATCGAGATTTTTTCTGTTGATCATCCTCCTCTCGGCCACCTCGACAGTTTCTTGGCAGAGTGCAAGTTTGCCTGTCAAGGTGTCAATCAATTCTTCAGTGTTTTTGTTTAATTTATAATTACCACCGACGTACTTCAGTGCTTTCTCAAGCACTCTCTTGATGACTGGGGATGCAAACCATCCCCCAACCAACAACTCAATTCCAGTCATGAGAGAGTGACGAAGTTCAAGTTAGCTTTTTGTTTTTTAAGTTTTTACTAGAGAGATGGGTTTTAATATCTGAATGGCGGATGCTTAATTTATTTGGTAAGTCATGCTTTATTTGGTAAGTCAAGTCAAGTCATGCTTTACTTTCGGTGGTCCCAACACCCAACTAATTAATAAAACAGCCAGCAAAATTGCAAAAACCCAAAAAAAAAAAGAGAATTGATTCCGAGCATCCGCCTTTTTTTTTTAATCCCCAGCATCGGATTCCGTTCCTTCTCTTCTTCCGAACTCTTTCTCTGATCGGGCCCTCCCTCCCTCCTTCCCTTCCTACATCCTTCCTGCACCTATCACTCCTGCGCCTATCACTCTGTCTCTTCAATCTTCTTTCACATTCGTCTCTCCGTCTGAGTGTTGTAATAAAAAAAACAAATTATTATAATAAAGAATTATATTGTCATAATAAAATATCATATTGTTATAATAATAAAAGATCAGATTGTTATAATACGAGATCAGATTGTCATAATAATAAGTGAGCAAATTGTTATAATAAAAGATCATATTGTTACAATAAGATATCAGATTGTTATAATAAAATATCAAATTTTTATAATGATAAAAGATCATATTTTTATAATAATAAGATATCAAATTGTTATAATAAAGAATCAGATTATTATAGTGAAGAGAAGAGAGGACTCTAGAAAGGAGATGGGGCACGGGAAGGGAGTTGAGGAAGGAAAAAGTGGAGAGGGAAGCGGAGAAGGAAGCGAAAAGTGGAGAGCGGAGAGAGAAGGGAGCGCGTGGAGAGGGAAGGAGAGCGGAAGTGAGGAGAGGGTTCGCCCGAGAGAAGAGCAGAGCGCCAAAAATAGAAAGGTGCTTCTAGCGTCTTTTCTGTTTTTGGGTTAGAGATTACAGGGATGACAAAAAACGAGATTGAACTTAGAACACCCGAAAAAGAAATACAAGCTGCAATTAAAGCTACCTAACTCCCACCCATTCGTTAGTCATCACCCACTTAGACGAGAGATCAAAGCAAAGTAGAACTAAGAGAAATTAATGTAAGAAAATCAAGCAAAGTAGACCCTCTTTTGTGAACATACAATCTTTTCTTGTGAATAGGGTGGGTAACGTTGATAACGGAAGCGAAATGAATTGTTTCATTTTTCGTTCCGTTTTAATAAACGATATGACCGAAACGATTCGTTATTAGTTCCGTTTCAACGGAACGTGGCGGAATGACTATATTTTCATTGTATTTCATACAAATAAATTACGAAACGTATTTCGTTTACCATTTCGTTTGCGAAACGAAATAAAATTCCATTCCATTACATATTTCGTTTGGACAGTACGGAACGAATTTGCGTATTCACAGCATACCGCGCGCCTACTTGTGAACATAGAATCTTTCTTTTTCCCAGGACACTATTTCCTCCGAATAATAATGTACGAGGGTGACTCGGAAAAGAAAAAAAAAATGCGCACTCCAAAAAGTTGAATAGAAACGAACAAGGAAATTCAGTGTATGTGACTCTACCAGTTAGGATAAGTTATTTGGGATTATTTGGAAAATAGGAGTTAGTTAATACTTGTATCGGCTATATAGGATTGCATCCCCGACGTGGCTCCATCTACTGATCCTCCTGTAAAGAATCCATTTCCTTACTGTTTATTTTGACAATCGCATGTCGGACAAATTAGCAGGCCTGTAAAATTATGAGGATGCATTGAATGAAACAATGTTACACAAGTTGGGGGCTCAATTGATCCCCATAGTCTTTCTATAAAATCAAATAATAATAAAATTGATCTCCATATATAGTTAGGATTCAGGAGGAAGTTGAGCGGTCGAAATGTTTCAAAATCCGATAGTCAATTCGACCGGTCAAAATATTTTACAAATTTTTTAAAACATTGTAAAAGTATTTTAAACCATTGTGAAGAAATAGTATGACATGTGGTCAGTGGCGGATCTAGAAAAAATATTTAGGTGGGATTGAGTTTATAAGAATATTGATCCAATATAAGTTCATCAAATATCATCTCATACAATAGACCTTTGAGTACTCCAATGGCAGAAAACATTAGTTGGGCTAAGGTGGGGCTCTATGGGCTTGACGGCGTTAGGTGGGGCTCTAGCCCCACCCGACCCAGTGGTGGATCCGCCCCTGCATGTGGTAAAAACACCGCACCAGTATTCCTACATGTCAAAGGCCTAAAACTGATATTTTTCGATATTTTCCGAAATTATCAGATATTTTGTCTCACAATACTAGAAATCGTCGTTTCGATCAAGTATTTTGGCCTAAAGCTAGTGGTTTGGATTTATTCTATTAACCAAGTTGTTCTTGATTCAAATCACAGAAGAGCATTTATTTTTTAAATTTTGTAATAATAAAATCGTTAGTTTCAAAATCAACCCTTAAAACAAACATTATTGAAAACCAAAAAAACAAAGTTGAAAACCAAAGAAAAAGACACTACCACGCAAAATTAAATAATAAATAAATTATACGTGATCCAGATTTATATATTATATTACGTTCTTACTTACAATAGTCGACTGTCAAATCAATTATGTAATTGGAACTTTAAGTTCGACCTATCTCTACTACTTATAAATGCACGGATGCGAAATGTGTAAACAATTCATATAAAAGGAGTAAACATGTCATATAAAAGGGTGTTAAACAATTCTTATATCAATCATGGACCATTGATTTGTGTAATTTGATTTGATCAGTGGTCTAGATTAAGGTCAGACTTTTTATAGAAAAAATTAAGTTACTACCAAATTAGCTATTTATTTAAAAGGAAAAGACTAAATTATTGATTTTACCGTATCTTTATTGTCTAACATGTAAAGTTTTATATGAAACAAAAATAATATCAAAATTTTATTTTTTTTATTTGCCTGCATATTGAGGGCATCTTTTTGCTAGTATGATGAAATCTATTCTCTGTCAAACCTATCAAGTCCAACAAATTACATTTCAATTGGTCGGGATTGAGTTCGATGATATTTTATCTAATCATTATTTCGAAATATAAATAGATAGTATATGCGGGCCAGTTTATCCAATTTGCTTAATGGTTTCCTTCGAAATGAAGCCTAAGCAAATTTCAATGGTTACTATTAAATGTAACAGTAAGCTTGCGGTCTTAGATGTCCGTCTTAATTTAAGCACTTTTAACTCGAAGTCATCGTTATTTACTGGTTCGGTTTCTACTCGACAGTGGAGCAACCCATGAAGTGGTAAAAAAAAACATCTGAGCTGGCAAGGTAGTATTTCTCATAATCACCGAGAGAGTAGTATTTAATGACACTGAAAGACTGAAACGCATAGAAAACAAGATGGTGACAACACTTGCTTTTTTGCTGTTGATGAAATCCAAATGCTCTATTACAAATCAATTAGTTGTTTCCGGTCCTAACTGGATTACCAATAGGCCCCACTAGCCACTAATTAACAGTCACGGAACGACGGGTTACCAAATTTAAAAGGGCATGCAGGGCCCTGTTCATCACGTCATCTGTAATTGGGTTTAATGCTGGAGCAAAGGACGATTTTTTTTTTTTTGAAGCCAAAGGGCGAATTGTTGATTTCTGTTCATCCGCGAAGAAAGTCGGAAAGTTCATGTGATTTTGTCAGCAATCGATCACACAGAGGAGAGAAAAAAGGAGGAGAAGCGGATTCAACTAGAACGAATTCTCACCAAATTTTAGCATTTTTGGCAAGAATTCCGTACGTCATTTGAGACCAGTGAGATGAGACCTCGTAAGGTCATTTCTTTTCCTCGGCTCTCTCTTTGCCGATCACATTTTTTACACGGAACTCCTATGAAATATTTTAATTAAGTACACTGATTTGTTCTGACGAGGATGTGCTCCCTTTCCTCTCTAAACATCATCGCCTGGATTATACATGGCACTATTTGTACAGAGAATAAGGCCGAAAGATGTAACTACAACTTACGAAGAGGAACCCAGGAATGCCTTCTGATTAAAAGAAAAGAAAGAAAAAATAAATAAAAAATAAGAACAAGATCAGGCAACCCCAAAACTTGAGACATCCTGTCTTCAACAATCACCTTCTTGATGTTGGGTTAAATGACCTTGAACTAGTAGCTCCATTGATTCTCAAAGGATTATTTGGTCTTGTTGGGGCCGCTACACTGCAAATTTATATATTTCTTAGCTTGTTTCAAAAGAAATTGCACAAAATCAAATGTAATATAAACTAACCTTCTGGATATGGAGGTAGAGGAAGTTTGAAATGTTCTCTTCACAGCCTTATGGTTTATCGACTCTGGGCTGTTGACAGTAGCATATGAAAAACATTCAGCAATACAACAACAACAATTGTATGAAAAACAGCCAAAATGAATTTAGTCATCTTTCCGTTTGTACAAGAAAAGGGAAAATTTAAGAAGCATACCATCAGGAACCTAAGCAAGCCTGCTCAGACACCTGATCTCGAGTTGGTATACCATTTCGAAATGGTATTGACACTGGTACCATTTTATAAAAGTGATATACATTACCATTTTTTTCATCTCAGATTTGATAGAGTTGGTACTGAAGTTCAATTATTGGCATTTATATATTTTCTGGACATTGATATACTAGTAGCGCCATATTTTCTATTGGCAAAGCTAACTATGAAAGTATCCACACAGACAGGATTACAATGGATACACCCATCGTCCAGAAATACCACTTCTAAAGAAGAAAACGTATTTGTGGTTTACAAGACCATGCAACAGTTATGGTGTATTCCTTTCTCAGGTCCCTATGGAAAAAACAATTACCCCCCACCCCCCCCTATTCCCCTCATCAACCCCCACCAACAATTTCTTGAATACAAAAAACATGCTCACATCATCAACTCAAATCTCATAAGACAAAGCAGAAACATAATTTAGCTAAAAGAGGACAAGAGTACCTCTTTAGGAACTCAATCTTTGCCTTCTTCATCAACGGGCTTTTGTAGTTGGTGAGGTGACTAGATCCACTTCCTGGCATAAGACATTTAAAAGTAAGTTATGAGTAACACCATGGTGATAATATTTAATCATGGTTATAATGTATATTATGCATATTTGTTTTGTTTTGACAATGCTTACAACTAGAAAAGTTTCTTAATGAACAAAAAGCAGGTAAATATTATTATGAGATGAACCAAAAATATTCTGGAATTGGATCTCATTATCCAGATTTCAAAGGGACAGGTAATAGGTATGCCAACCATTACAATATAAACATAGATCAGTCTACTATTCTTATACTTTCTGGAAGATAGGAAATAAGATTAGATATACCTCCCCAAAAGCCTCTTTTTGAAGGTGGTATTTTGGTGGTCATTCTAGTCTGGCGGCTCTGCTTCTCTAGATAATGAGAGAAGAAATTCCAAAAATTAAAAGAGAGAGAAGCATAAGGATCAGAAATTAGGAACCATATTAACAAAGAAGGGAGGTTCTCTTTTCTTTTCCAAAATATAGAAAGAGAGGTTCTATTAGTGTTATTGGGGAGAATTCCACTCAAGACATTTCTAGTTTACACATTATGACAACATTAGTTGTTACAAGAAAGGTGCATATTCTGAAATTCCATTCAATATTAAGCAACCTATGCAAATTCAAGGTGTTGAATGGGTAGAAACCAAAGAAAGAAAATCATAAGTCAGTAACATGTTCAACTTAATGAAAAGAAACATATATATATTACAAAATAACAAAACAGGATAACACAAAATACCAACTTACCAGCCAAGCTTTCAGCATAACTTTGTTTCAGCTTCTTACTTATCTTATTCTCAGCTTCTTCTCTTTCTTTCTTTTTGGCCTAATTTAATCAAAGAAAAGTTTAGGAGCCACTCAGAAGAACTCCCTGAAGATGTAACAAATAAGCTCATAGTATTTTGTGCAGTTATTTAATACATTAAAAAACAGAAAAAAACAGGAAAAAATAGAAGGCCGTCTAAAACATTTCTACCAGTGGCAACCCAAGAAAATTGAGGATCAGGATTTGCTGAAAAGCTGAAAAGCACTAAATTATTTCCATAAACGCATACCTCGCTCACAGTTTTTTACAGAACTAACAGTTAACACAAGTCACTGCCAAACTGCTATTACTTTTGGAATCAAGGTTTGTATAGAAAGATCATTTGATTCTAAGAAAACCACACCACCATCAATGAACATGAGACTTTAGTTCAGGTCAGGGTTTCTATAGAAGTACCATTCAATATCCTAAAGATCGCATCATAGCGCCGTCATTGAGACCCGAGTTAGGTTTAGAGTTAAGGATTCTAGAAGAACCGTCTGATTAAAATAAAACCAGACCAGACCATCAACAAAATCCCCAACTTTAGTTAGGTCAGGGTTTCTATAAAAGTTACAATTAACATCCCAAAGACATACAAAACCGCTGCCACAAAGACCTGACTTGGGTTTACAATTAGGTTTGTTATAAGAACCATTTTATCCCAATAAAACCAGACCACACCATCAACAAAAGTAACATCCGTATCCTAAAGACCATACCATAGGGCCGCACACTTAGGTTTAGAGTTAGGGTTTCTAGAGGAACCATTTGATTCCAATAAAACCAGACCACACCATCCACAAACACCGCACTTCAGTTTAGGTCAGGGTTTGTATAGAAGTAGCATTTAAGATCCTAAAGACCGTACTATAGCGCCGCCACAAAGACTCAAGTTAGGTATAGAATTAGGGTTTCTAGGATGAGACCTTTAGTACCACACCGCCGCCACAAACACCCCCCTACATATAGGGTTAGGTAGTGGAATTGAAATCCTAGATAAACAAATTACCCCTTCACCTCTAAATTGAACACTTTTGTTCTTTCATTGCTAATTTCTCTTAGTTATCAAATATCTTTTAGTGAGATCCAGGATGAAATCACCATCAAATAATGGGTAAACCTTAATCTCTGTCTAAATCTAATTTCCATATTTTTGTTTCTCTTAATTTCTTTCTATCTGGAATCTCAAGCTTTAGTCACCACAGGTAACAGGCCTTTCCAGAGATGCAAATTTTTTAAATTATTGTTTTGAAACTTAGATTTGTATTAAATCTAAGCAGGAACAAATCAGAACTCTAAAGTGTCCAACTATAGACCTTTTGCATCAGAAACCAAATTAAGTTCAGCAAAACCTCCTCGATGGCAAATATGTTAATAAGTTAATCTGAGATTGAATTTATTTTTTGTAGAACCTTAAATCGTCCAAGGATCAGAAAATTCCATGGCAAAACTACAAGGACCAAAATAAATCCAATCTCAGATTAATGGCACAGTGTCTGTTAAACTATTTAGAAATTTCCTTCAATTTTTGGGGTATAATTCTAACTATCTCAATTCCCTTGCAGGCTTGTGTTGATTTTTAGAGGAGCATCAAACCATAAATGGAAGTAGATATCCATTTGGCTCAATTCGATTAATGGAAGGTGTCTCTCTCTCTCTCAAAAACACTACAATTTTTTTCTTTCTACCAAAACTTTAACAGGTAAGAATTGTAACTATCTCTCAGTTTAAATCTCATCTGCTAATAGATTTGATAATTAATTGCTTTTTTTTTTTTGGCAATGTTTGTCAATGATTGTTAGCATATACTAGCCTAGATCTGAGCCCTCTAGGAAACAAGTCATGCATCATTTTAATATTTATCCATAGTTATCTGTTTATTCCAGATTTAAATAGCAACCTATTCTACTTGAGATTAAAAGCAATTTTATGTCAGTATTAAAGCAATACTGGTCCTTTTCATTTCCTTTTTGCTATCACCATATTCTTCAAATTTGCTATTTAACTTAGACAGACAATAAATTACCTCGAAAAGTTGCTTCCATTTAAATTGAACTTGCTTTTGCTGCATCCTCTCAATCACTCTGTTTGCATTATCAACTCCATATTCCATCTCATAGAATCTCTTCCATAATTTATCTGTCACAGGGCTCAGATCTGTACCCTGCAATATTGACATGCAAATATAAAACACAATATCAATAACTTAATATAATATTGGTAATAAGGGGAATAGATTAGTATTAGCAGTGGTTATAAGCCAACAACATAATTAGGAAGAAGAAGGAAAATCAAGCATTGTAGCTTACCTTACTGCAATTTTCGATCCGTGTCAGCTGGGCGATGTTACAGTGAGGCAGGATTCGCTCCAATAAATTGGAATCCAACCCACTGACGCTCCCAATGTACCTTACATTCTCGATGGCTAGGTTGATGCATAGATCAACCAAGCTTGGCGCTTTTCTCTGTGTGTCCATTAAATCACCGATTTGATCACTCGGTTGAAAATTTTCTTAATCTGATCAAATTCTGCAGAAAACATTAAACCTCTGAGTACGGTGTTGATCTAAGATAAATTTAGGTTAAATTGTTAATTCGAAGGCTATGAATCAGATTGAATTGTCTTAAAGCGAATTTTAGATTTCGCTTCTCCTTTTCAATCTTCTTTTTCAATGAAATTTTGCCGATGGGTATTTTGCCTAACGACATTAAAAAAAAAATAAAAGAAACAAAAGAAGAAAGTTACCTGTTTTGGAGAGAAAATTGCGATCTAATTCGAACAATCGATCAGAAAAATCTCTGGAATTAGATATGGTTTGTTGGGAATCAGAAAGGGTCGGAGGATAAGCTGCAACTTCGTTTGGAGGAGAAAGCCGACGTAAGCAGTTTATGGAGACTTACAAGTCTAAATTTGGTGTGGCTGATTCTGTACTAACTTGCGCGTAGTGACTCGTACCGACCTATTTGATGTATCTAAATTGTTTGATAGTACTTTCAAACAGGGAAGGTTATAGATATTTTGGGCATAGATTGACATAGGAAGGGACGAAGAGGAGAATAGAAGTACAAGAACAAGACAGGACACTGGACATACCAAATACGCACCAACTTTTTAAATTGGATCTCCTGCGGTTCTATTGGTATGGCTATTGTGTGTCTGTTAGGAAAAATCTTCGTTTGTGCTCCACTAGATTCTCACGCGTAGTTAGTAGTTACGACCAATTAAATTTGATTTTTTATAAAGGGATGTTTATAGTTTTTTATAAGGATTAAACTTTTTATTGTTTTATGCTCTTCATGCAGATATAGACGCAACTAATCTTATGGCTAGATGATTTAAAAAAGTAAAATATATACTGGGAGCTATTTTCCAACGCAATTCCAATGCAGAATGATAAAATAATTGTTATTATACTATAATTTAATGTCAAATGCAAATTATTAAAAAAAAACATATAATGTGTTGAATAAAGTATTTCGGTATTCTAAAAGGATAAAAAGACATCGAAAGAGGAGAGGGAATGAGTTAACAAATAGCAATCTTCTAATTAATATTTTGCAAAACGTGTAAGAAATAACACTTTTTGTCGTACTCTTCTAAAAGCACTATTTTTAAGACTAATATATTTTTATGATTTCAATATTACCATTTTTATTAGTAATATAGTAGATGGAGTATTAATAATAGTAAGTGAAGCAATGACGGTAAAAGAAAAGGTTAAAATTGTGAAATTTATATTATTAACTTCCCATATACTATATACGATTTTGATCCGTCTGGCCATCCCCACTGTTGTTGTGTTGTTTAGACGCAATTGAATTTTCTCTCGCAGAGCTAAAATGGGTATCTTTCTTCTATTATTGCATTTTTGTTCCTCCTTTTATTTTTCCTTCGAGGTCACAAGACAAAACGCATGTAACAAATTTTCATTAGAAAGAATGTTTGAATCAAAAGGATAAGTGAAAAGGTAAAGAGAGGAAAATAAAAATATAAAAAAAAGACAAATTTGTCCAAAGGCGATTCTTGTGCAGATTCACAATCTTTGGATAAGAAATATCTAAACTTGCTTAGATCAATATCAACCTTAAAGATTTTATTTTTCAGATTTGGGTTTGAGAAATGAATTCGTCAAACAAGTGATGAAATCTTAAATAGTTGATTTAATGGATACAAAGAGAAAAGTGCAAAGCTTGAATGATTTATGCATCAATGTAGCAATTGAGGCTGTAAGGTACATAGGCAGTGTTAGTGATTGGATGTCAATTTACTGGCGCCAATACTTTCTCATTGTTCCGCCACTCAGCTTACTGGTATAGAAAATTACTCTTAAGCTATACTCGGTACATACCTTTCCTTTTTCTTTCTAATTGCGTTGTTGGTTATAATCTCTGCCGATAGTAATGCTAGGTTTAGGTCTACCTTTCCCCTTATCCTCAAGATTATATCAGGTGCTTATTGTTAACAACATACGGTGTCGAAGTTTTATGCTGTTATCAGGAATACTTCAAAAAATATGTGTTGAATGAAAGGTATAGATTTCAAACTTGACTAGATTTGTTATTCCTTTCTTTATCTTTTTTCTTTGAATTTAAAAATAAGTGATGAAATAGCCAGACTTCCAATCAGAAAATTCAATTAACAAATCGCTACTTGTTCAGTTGTTCTAAGTGAATTAATAGACCTTTTTTTTAATGCAGTAATTGGTACTTCGAGAGGCGCTGGTGGTGACAAATTGAAAACTAGGTCATATGCACCGATACCATTTTTCCAATTAGATTTGCCATGTATTTTTATTTTTATTTTTCCCGAGACTGAGATATGCCATGTATTTTCGCATATTAAAATGGATCCTTTCAGCTTTGTTTAAATGATAACAATTGTTTCTAGTGCAAAACAGATCTTTCTGTGGTGATACTGAAATTTATTTAATATAGTTAAAGATGGAATATATATGCTTTGAACTCGGTTACTGCATATTAGTTCTACTGCTTAGACATTTTAGGCTGTTATGGTTGGTGTCAAAATATGAATACGCAATTTTGAAGGCTCTAATGTTGCTTGTAGCAGGAAGAAGGTTAATGAGGTGCACAGAGACTGAACAAAAAGGCCCCAGACAACCCCAAGCATACTAAGGCAATTGTAAGGATAACTGAAACAAAACCCCAGGAGGCTGCCTACTAGTTTCGTTTCTTTCGTGTAGAATTACTCCATAGTTTCTGCTACTGTTACTGTTGTTTTCTTTATTTTTTTTCAAAAAATTTACCTATGTTGATTTTATTTCAAATTGCTCATTCGAGCATGTCCATTCCAATACAACGCAAATTTACAACAAAAGATGATAGACACCAAATGCCTCTCAAAGAAGAAAATGGAATTATACTACAAAATAAGGTCAAAACAATTTGCTAGGCTCAGATTGAAAAATCAACATATACACCAAAATTTTGTAACCATCAGATTCTTCATTAGATCAAATTTGTGCTCAATCGTGAATCCTAGATTTCTGACAGCACTGGCGGCACAAAATTATAACCTTGGAGAGACTGCTCAAATATGTGTCCCACTCGGAGTAACTTGCCCTGCAAAATTGGTATCCAACATATTGTTACAAAAGTGATCTAGTTTTTGAAATCTTTTGCATGCATAGTAAAACATGGTTAAACTAGTGCATGATAACAATGCGGTATCAATAGTGAACCAAAGCTGATATGCAGTGGTGTATATGAGGTTGTAGACAAGGAGTTCAAAATAATTTTACAAGCAGGTTCAACAGTCCTTGCAGGTCTAACACTCGATAGATAGCCACTGCCAAAAATTTCTAAAAAAAAATTGGGAAGTCCTTGGAGGTAACATAATAGATAAAATTAGGTACACTACCTCGTCAAAAGAGGAACTGATCATCTGAAGGCCAACAGGGAGGCCAGCAGCCCCACCTTCAACAAATCCACATGGCACCACCAATGAAGGAAGCCCCGCTAAGTTAACATTTACCTGGTTGAGAACACAAAAATAACACAAACATAGCACAAGAAAATAACTAATTAGATTTCTAATCAGATCTTTCATTATGATTTTTTTTTTCCCTAAAAGAGGCCTTCTTACTGCCAACAAAAAAAAAATTAATTTCACCACAAACAATAACTAGTTAGTTTCCTGATAATATCTTTCGAAAAGGTGAGGATATTGTATTATGAATTTTGTTCCTAAACAAAAAGAAGCTACGTTTTACTGCCAACAACAAAATAATTCATTTCAACTGCTTACCACCCTCAACATTACCTGCTTGTTTAAGATTATCACTTTTAAAGCTAATAACTTTCATTGAGAAACAAAATTGTATAACTCATTACTATAGTCAACAAACCACACAATATGTCTAAATTAATGTTATGACACAAGTGTTCAGTGCAGTTATGAGTTCAAAAAGTTCAGAGCCTTTTTATCCCAAATAAGTTGGGGTAGGTTAGAAATAACACCTGACCCTGGTCATTTTTTGTATATATGGCTAAGTTTTTATGCTGGCTCGCCAAGCCTATCGCAAGCATGCAGGCTTGCACCCTGGACCTCTTAGAAATCAGTCCAGTGCTCTTACCACTTGGTGCAGTTATGAGTAACTTAAAAAAGTTGTTCCCAATATTTTTAGGCAAAAACACTCAATAAAATGTTTTGAGCTGATATTTTTCAGATTACTGGACAAGGAACAAACCAACTATTCATACATTTCTTTGCATAAAAATAGAACAGTGGAAGTCCAAAATACAGTGTTAAAAGCTAACTATTTTTTTTCATTTTATTTAAGTAAATTAATCAAATCTAACCTGCTAACGTCTTATTTTATTTACTGTTTACTATAGATTCATAGAAGGCTTTTAGTATATATAACTGAAGCTTCCAAATACAACAATAATTAAATTAAGATTATTGGAGATGGAGATAAAAAAAAACTTTGTACCGTCATGATGTCACCAGCGTACATTGCCAATGGATCATTCGACTTCTCCCCTGGTACAACATAAGAAATTAGATTTAGCAAAAGATGTTGCAGGGATGAAGAGTGGGAGGAAGAGAGAGAGACATACCAATCTTATATGCAGCAGATGGTGCGGCAGGTGAAATAAGAATATCATATTGATCAAGAGCATCCTTGAAGCTTTTCTGGACCAATGTCCGCACCTAGAAAAACTACGACTTTTCATCATTTCTCACTTTACTGCTTTGGGTTATTCATTTATTGATAGATAAACTAAAAGCCGTCTGAGTTCAAATTATCGTGCTTACCTGCTGTGCTCTCTTGTAGTAAGCATCATAGTACCCAGCAGAGAGAGCATATGTTCCCATCAATATTCTCATTTTTACCTAAACAAATAATATCATAAGATTATTTTCAGGAGAAGACTCTCGCAAATATAGGTAATACTAGAATAGGATTTAATTCTAGAAATAAATATATCAAGCTACCTCATGCCCCAAACCTTTAGCCCGAGAATCTCCATAAAGCAAGCTTAGATCATCAGCCGCAGCTTGTTGCCCATACCTGGTAAGTATATCATTAAAATTGATTTTTTGTGTTTCTGAAGTTCCAAAAGTATGTACAGGTAATGAACAATAGTCACCTTACACCATCGTAGCGTGCTAAATTTGAAGATGCTTCTGATGAAGCTAAGATATAGTATGCAGGTAGACCAAGGTCAAAAGAAGGCAATGACACCTAAATTTGAGCAGCAAAGATAAAACAAAATAAATTGCTTTTCAAAAAAAGGAGAATTCAAGTGCCACCACTTATTAAATTTTTAATAACAAAAAAGTTCAGAAATCAAATAACAAAATAACCATCAGATGCGCTCCCTCAACTTGCACATAAGAAATTACAACATTTCTACTTAATTTTGATTGGAGCCCAGAAACTCAAAAGATAAATCTTCAAATGTCCATATATATAAATTTTAACAAGCTTTTAGTACACATTAAAAAACAAATTATGTGAAACCTATAACATCTTATGTTACTTTGATATTTGCATTTGAAATTTCAAGGTATTAGTTTCAAACATAGAGACCTGGTGAAGGCACCAATAGTGAAGGCATTTGAAACCTCTCCTCTTTCCAGAAATGATCACTATGGATAACATCATGAAAGATATTGATATAAGTAGCAAAAATGGACAGTATACCTCAGCCACAATAGATCCTAGCTGCTCAAGGTGTAAAGAAGCTGCCTTAATCGAAGACACAACTCCTGCTTCTACACCATCTCCAAGAGTCTCCTTAATTATCCCTATTTTTAGACCTTTCAAAGGCTTTGAATCAAGCTGATCCAGAGATATGATCTCAGATGAATAATCAGGTACTTCCTACACAAGAAATTGTTTGTGAGAACCAATGTATCATATAACAATTTTATATAACCTGTCCAGTAAACCCAAATCAAACAATAATATAGAGTTCTAGTTTTAGTTAATACATCAATTATTTCTAGGGATATTTGGTAGAGGAAAATTAGGGGCAAAATAGTCATCTTTTGATGATCTAGCCTCATTTCTTCATCACTAAGTGATATCATAATTCATCTTTTGCATATATTAACTGAGACTATTTGCAAGGACAATAAAATACAGAATTAATTTGCAAAAGGTCCTCTAGTTAGCCAACTGTACTGAAGAAACTTATCAGGGTCATATACAGTGCACTTATCAAGTGTGAATATACTTACATGACTACTGCTAGTGGCATCTAATCTGTCATGGCCTGCAATAGCAGACAAAACAAAAGCAGCATCACTAACAGACGAACCAAACACACCAACCACATCCAGCGATGAGGCATAAGCCATGAGCCCATAACGAGACACACGACCATAAGTTGGCTTCAACCCCACAACACCACAAAATGAAGCCGGCTGTCTGACACTTCCACCAGTGTCACTCCCAAGAGACACCACACATTGTCTGGCTGAAACAGCTGCAGCTGAGCCCCCCGAAGAACCACCTGGCACACGTGACGTGTCCCATGGATTTTTGGTCACCTACACGTGAAAATGTTTTACTTTGGTAAGAAAATTAGCATCTGTAACATCAAAGGAAGTTAGATAATTAGCTTAATTCAACAATATAGGTTTACATATAACTAAGTTTTGTGTATTACTTGGCCAGGCTTTGGCGGAAATAAAGAGTGATTCTTCTACATTTTTCCATCGGTTAGCCAAATTTGCCAAAATTAAGGTCTGGACTCTGGAGTTTGTATCATACCAGGATAGTTAAGTTCATCCCGAAAATACTATATTATTTATAATAATTTAATCTTTATCGGCTAATCTCCAAGTTATTTAGATTAATTATGCGTATTTAATTACATCCAAAGTGCTAAAAATAGATATCAGTCTTTTATCTGAGTCAATTATATGTTTGCTTTCAAAAAAATATAAATATTTCAGTTGGAATGAATAAAAAAAAAATGCATACATGAAAGCCGGAGCCTTCAGTGGTGCTTCCCATGCCAAACTCATCCAAATTCGTCTTTCCAACAATAATAGCACCAGCCTCTCTCAGTTTCCTAACCGCGGTCGCATCAAAAGCGGGTCTAAACCCGTCCAAAATTCTAGACCCGCCAGTGGAAGGCATATCAACCGTACACAAATTATCCTTAACCGCAACCAAAACCCCAGCGAGAGGCCCGACCTCCTCTCCATTCTCCACTCTCCTGTCGACCTCCAGTGCATCCTTCAACACAGAATCGGACACGTGGATGAAGCTCCTGAGCTTGGGCTCGGTGAGGCGGATGCGGTCGAGGTACTCCTCCGCGATCTCGACGGCCTTCTTGCGACGAGAGAGGAGGGATTCGCGAATGGAGAGAATGGAGGGGGAAGTGATTGGAGGGGAGAGAGTTTGAGGCGAGAGAGAGGGAAGGGAGGCCAGGCATCGGTGGGTTTTGGATGGACGAGAGAGAGGGAGGCGCGTTGATGTGAGGAGTAGACGAGGGTTTTGGATTGGACAAGGCATTTGCACGGTTGGGGTTGTGCAGTTGCAGTGCTTGCTTGCCTCCGTCTCATCTTTAATTTATCAAGTGATAATTAAAGAGAGAGGCGAAATGGCGAATGGGAATGTTATAAAAGGTGTATATAGTATATGTTGTATTTTTAACGGTTAAAATTTTAAAGACAATGTGAATATAAGTTTTTTGATGTGATTTATAACAGATTTTTTTATTATTTTATGTTTGTATGAATTTATAACATTTTAATTACATTATGAAAGATATGAAATTAAGTCAGTGTAAATATATAAATTATTTGATGTGAATCATAACAGATTTTTTTTGTTTATTATATTTAATGTTTATATCATTTTATAACATTTTTAATTACTTTTTATGGAAGATGTGAAAATTAAATTACAGAGTCTATTTTCGAGCTGAAACTCATGGCAAGGAGGCAGCTCGATAAATTTCAAACTAATTTACTTTAATAACTAGTTAACAGCTCGAAATTATAGAAATGTAATGTCTATTGAAATTATTTAGCTCGTGAGCTTGAATTTGGCTCGTGTTTAGGTTGTTAGCAACCTCTTTGTTGATTTCAGCTCGTAATAAGAGGTCAAGGGCATAGCATCTTTTTTTTCTCTGACAAATTAGCAGCAAAATACTGATATACTGGTTTTTCTTTGTACTAATGACAAATTAAGAGAAATTTGTCTGATTGTTAATTTGTCTTAATACAAATCGGGTCGAGTACTGTATTCAACGCTAAATCAAACTTTCCGATCGGATCTAGAGTTTTGCACAACAAACTCAGATTGAACACACGAGAGTCAGAGAGAGCGGGTTCTCTTTGACCTTTCTGGCGCTTCTGAGAGAGAGAGAGAGCGATCGCTAGGTTTCTTCCCTCTTCGACTATTCAGGCGATTCAGAGAGTGATCTAACATTCCGATTTTCATTATTTTATTTTTCGAGGAGAAATGGAGTGCTTCACATCCAGCCCTCGATTTAGATCGAACGGCTCAGAATGAACACAGTCCACTCTGGAAATCTTAAATAAAATTTGGAGAGGATACGGATCCCTTGACATTCACCGTTGGATGGGATCCTTCATATTATTATTTTTTTAAGTGAGGATCCTTTATTAGTTAATTTACAAGTTTGGTTAGTGATTATCCCGTTGCCTAATTTATTTATCCATTTTTGTTTATCCCAAGCACAGTGCTATCTTCATTTTTTTTTTTCTTTTCCTTGTCTCAAGTGTTGTGCTAACATCTTCATTTGTTACATCTCACTCAACTATGTAATCATATCTTTTGAACTTACCAAACTGTTTATTATGTGCAAATGTCATCTTTAATGCTTTGGGTCAAGGACTATCGTAGAAGATATTCTCGACTTCAAATTGTTCCGCCAGATCAATATATAGAGATATGTATACAACAGTACAAATATTTAGGTTTCACAGCCACAATCCAACATATAAAAACATCACCCCTCCACCCTCACCCGATCGAAATATTTATATTAAAAAAATATCATTCTGCGATGAAAATTATATTTAATGACTGGAACAGAACTGGTACATACCCCTCATTAACAATTGAGATGAAATATTACTCCGCATACAATGTTTCTTCAAATTAATAAAGAAAACTTCCAGCTCTCTGTTCTATCCTTTAAACATTGTCTCCTATTTCTCTTGCCTATAGTTAAAATAGCATCAGATAAACTAACAAATTAGAAACTATTATTTCTCTAAAAAAAATATCACTCTGCCGCGACAGATGGATCTAGTTGTACTATAATTCATGAATCAGCTTTCTGACAAAATGTAGTTCTAGACTTCTAGTTTTCAGAATATAATGGAGGATAGTAACAAATTTTTATAGAAAAAAGGATAGAACTATGTATAATACCTTCTAGAGATCCAATTCTATCTATCCTTGAGATCAGAAATCCTATTTCATTGTGTTTGGGTCAAAAGGTCTAGCGCGCATCCGATATTACAGGGATCCATCAACAACTCCTTCAAATCAAGAAGACATTCAAATGCAAAAACATGTAGTGGTAGACACAAAAAGGCGCAAAATAAACTTGACAGCCAAATACCCAACATTAACATAAATATCGTCACCTAAGATCGTTCAAAGGATAATTACAAAGGAGCTTATTATGTTTCAAGCAGAGTAAAAAAAAAAAGATCCCCGGTATTAAGTGAGGCCATAATTTTAATACGCACTTGATTTTTGCAGTCAAAACCAGGCAATAGAATTTTAATCATACAGACTTGTAACATCAACACACAGCAAAGGAAGGTTCTTTCCTTTTATCCAACAGAAAAGCAGTTAAGAACTACAAATTTCTAATTACTACAAATAATTTAACAATAACTGAAACAAAAAAAAATAATTGAAGCCCAGTATTAGTTGCACAGTTAATGTAAGAGACAGGAACAGAAAAGCAGTTGCCTTTATATGCAATATACCATTGCTACCATGAAATTGCAACTGCAAACTGATACACAATTTTTTTTTTGCCAGAAAAGATTAATTATCAAACCGTCACCTTCCCACCAAAAGCAGCAGCATAAGCTTTACCAAGCCCAGGCACATCCTTTTCATATGGTACTACATACTTTTCAAGGAACTTGCTTTCAGTCATTATAGAAGCAGTGAAAAGACTACATTTTTTCTTACCCTTGGCTTCCAATGCACTTATAACAGTATACCTGGGAATCAATACTCTTTCTACGCTACATAAAATCATCCGAGGTTGCAAAGCTATGCTCCTGGACTCAAATCCAGCTTTTGTGATAAGAAAGTTCATATTGGACTTCACTTTATTCTCGGAGATAGCGAATATCTTAGGGACCTTCCTAAAAGCCGCATGTACCTCTTCCTCTGACCAGCCATATGCTGTGAGGAAGAACTCCGCCTTCCTTTTTATATTATCTATACTCAAACCGCCAATCGCTTTTAAAGCACATACAAACATTTTGGACCCCCGTGAAATCCCCAGCTCCTCAATTAGGTGAAGTGTCTGCCTCAAAGAATCCAGGGTTTGAAAAAAATGTCTTTGACCGCCCGTCATCATCAATGACATTATATCTCGACTTGATAATCCATATTCGTTCAACAAATTTAAAACTGGACGAATATGGCTATCAATGTCGGAGCTGAACAGCAAATAGTTCCTCGAAATTGCCTTTAACAAAACCTCATCATCATTCCCAACAAAATTTCTCCAGAACAAGATGCGTGAGAGAATATTTTTCTTTTCACTTAGAAGGACATGTGGGTTGTACCTGATCAACTGGGCTAGCAATTCTCCAGAAAAACCCACATCCATCAACGCACGCACCTTTGGCTTGAGGGTCTTCTCCACATTGGAACACAGAAGAAGTGGGTAGAATGAAACAGCAGCCCGGATCTGGTCATGTGATAGACCGGTATCTTTTAGGAACGTTACGACTGATTCGGGCCGCTCCGAGGATTTGATCGCGGTGAAACGTGAATAGGCGGAGTATTTGAGAGCTCGATCAGGGGAGAAAGCGAAAGAGGAGATGAGATACTGAGCAATGAAGGGCAGCTCCTTGGTTTGCTGTTGGTGGGGTTGAGTGGAAAGAGAGTGGCGGAGGAGGAGAGGGGTCAGAAGCGCCAGCTGATACTGATACTGCAAGGGAGAAGAGGAGGACAGTATTCTCTTGGTAAGGAAATAAGACATGGTTTAGGTCTAGGTGGAGGCTGGAGCGAGTGAACTGGGAGAAATGAGAATGGCCGAATGGGAATTGCTCCAGGCGGCAGGCAGAGAGGGTTTGATGAATTGATGCGAGGGTTTTGAGTTTTGACTGAATCAGTATTCGCATACTCGGTTCGAGCCACTAAAAAACTGTCCGACTTAACGTAACTCATTGGATTATTTCCTAAAAAAGAAAAAAAAAAAAAAACTTGTCCGATTATTATTATTATTTTTGAAAAGGCTGTTTTTGTATATTTAGTTGAAAATTAAAAATTGGTCCAAAATATTATTCTTATTTGACAGCGTTTACACTTTTTTTAGTACTAATTATATAACATTTTCTCTTTATCCTTCCTATTTGTCTCGATACTTTTTTATGTTGCACGCACCCAATTTTATGTGTCACTAGGTAAGACATCGAGATTCGCTCGATACATGAGTTCTAACAAAATATTTAGTTTATTTTTCACGTAAATATTATTTTATAATTTAATTTATTTTGTGATTGATAAATTGTTCATGTTCATTTTATAATTACGTAATGGAACCATGATAGGTTGCCCACAAACAGTTTGTGTTTAGTATCATTGTACATTGGAATTTTGCCCTTTGGCTTGTCAAAGAAGTTCATCCCCATTATTCTTCCATTAAATTGCTGGCTAAAAATGAAGATGAAATAATAGATAATATGATATATAATATTTTTCAAGAAAAAATCATGTTCATACACTCTTAATTTGATTTATATCCTAATTTTTCGTGGTCTGTTCTCTAATTATAAAGAAAAAACATATACAGTTTTTTCTTATATAAAGGAAGGTTCAAAGTCAAGCATATTATATCCCAATTTTTAATCTCATAATAACTATTTTGCCATCAATAGAACTTGAGGAAGTTTATCGAAATGACCGCATGCATCTAACTTCTGAAGGTTCATCGGCATTCACTCTAATGGGCCTACTTACCTCAAATTACCTCATGTTATTGATTAAATAGCACACACCTATCTAGAATATACATAAACCTCCTGCTATTGATTTACTGAAAAGGTCAACTGTAATAAACATATTGAAAATGATTTAATATAGCACAAACTTATCTAATGCTACACGGGGTAGTTGCCTCTTCTACCTTTCGCCGACTCTTACTGATGAAATTCTGTAACTTGGTTTAAACACATCAAGCGGAAACATTTCACCCTTTGAGTCCTCATAGTAAACCTTCTATGGGTCGATCCATATCGACAAACTCTAAGATATATGCAATCATTGTTTAGCGGGTGATTTGGTAGAGAGGTAAAATTAAAGGAAAAATACATTGCACTGATTGAAAACACTTAAGATACCAGGTTGCGCTTAGAAGCGACAATCGATGGATCAGATTTGTACTCAAATGAATCAGCTTCAAGTCGATACCAGTATGAAGATGCAAGATGACATCGAGAAAGTCAATGGCGAGAGGTTCAGTTGCTAGACCTGATGGTCAATACCATAAAACTAATAATGAACTCTTCCACAGATTTCAAAGAGAAGCAATAAAATTGATCGTACATACCTTCATAGTTGACCTTAAGAAGGGAAGAGCAAAAAAGACATTACCAGTCGAATTGGAACCTTAGGCATTTCTTCAAAGTTCAAACACTTCCAAGGCACCACCCAAATTGGAATTCTAAGAGATGTATGAACACCTATATTTCCTAAGAAAAAATCAAACAAAATTAGAGGAAAATATAACTTAAGCACTTCACGAAGAGACCCAAAAAATTACTGAATAAATAAAAAAAATCCACTTCATGTGGCTCCACAAAGGAACAAAAAAAGGAATTGCTCAAATTGGAGACAGACCTGAAGTAGTATAGAACCCCCACACATTTGTATATATAGCATAAGATGCCCTCATATGTGGGCAAATAAAAAACAAAATAACATTAGACAATAAAAATATGTTTCTTAATTTACAACCGATACTAATACATATGTTATTCAATTGGTTTCTATATTAGATGGAAAACCAATCAAATCCAAAGAAAATTTTTTTTCTTTTGTGCAGCAATTCAAAACCGAGATAATTCTTTCCTTGTGTGCGCATAGAGATGTATTGAGACAGATCTAACCATACATATACAGATCAACGGTATAAAAATTGTTAACAAAAATTGTTGCGACCTTTCTCTAGGTGCATTTATAAGTAGTAGAGATAAAAGGAAAAAATATATTGAGACTGCAAATGTAACGAAAGTAATGACAGTTGGATACCTGGGGTTCAAAATTTATTATTTCAATCGAGACTAAAGGGTAATGACCCAAAGAGTGTCGGGGACCAACATTTATTGACCACCATTAAAATTGCCAGCAATAATAAATAACATGAAACAGCAAGTCATTATTGAAATTGATAAGCAAATTTAAAGAAAACCAAAAACTGAATCCCCTTTAAGGAAAATAAATATATAGATTTGAAGCGCATTCAATACAAAAAAAATAACGGCAACATGATATATGAATAATTATTAATGGGAAAAAATAAATAAAAGGTATTTAATCATCTTTAAAAATAGGGGGGAAATAAGTTTAAAAAAATACGCAAAAAACTTTCATAAAAATGCAGGAATTCTTTAAATCTTTAAAAAAATCCTGCATTATTAATAATTGCTAAGATAATAAGGAAATAAGGTGGAGCAAAAAAGTAAGGAAACTTTTAAAATATACCACGGAAATTAAAGTAATATAGGTGTTAATCTGGTCATTCCCAAATTGGATCGATTCTTTAAACTTCTTGGTTAGCCCATAGTAATTTGTTAATTACAGTAATTTAAAAAATATGGATGGTCGAAGGAGTAGAGGAAAATGATTACCAAGGAGTAAAAGAATAAAACCCTAAGGAATCACGATATCTCCTTCGTCCTTCCCTCAAGCATGCCTGAGCAAACAGAAAGAAGGGGCGGCCATATAAGGGCGATGATCAGGAGTGGCACAAGATTAGTTGTAATAACTGAAACGGGTACGAACATAACGGACCACATAGAAAAAAAACGTAACATCATACAAATGGTTACCAAAAGAGAAAGGCATAGGAAAAAAACAGTTTTCGATGATGGCTACATACGCCAGAGATTTAATCCAAATATATCGGAGGATTAGGATGCCGTGTCGCGGTTAGAGCATGAAAAGAGATTACCGAAACTCAACGCAAATTATATCTTAAGATTAAGGGATATGATCTAACCCGGTTTGGAAAATCAACGGGCCGTATTGGTTGTCGCTGATTTGCTTCAAAATTTGCGTAAAAAAATCACGCAAATTATATTAGTTATTGATATCTTATTGGGTTGCTTCACTAGATTATCGTAGGCACAAAAATGCAAAAACTATAACCTTCCATCGCTCCAACAGCATAAAATGTTTGACTGGCATTTAATGAATTGTGTCAATTAAAATTATTCAATGGAAGTCCATTATTAGTTTATTACTGACGGGCATGATCTGGAGAACATACATATGTTTCCTGAATCTAAAAAGTAGAGAGACAAGAAAACCTGTACATATTTACTTGCTTATTTAAATATTCTGGTTAATCAAAAGGCCAGCAGGCTCAATTAGTTAACTTTAATAGAATAGTCTTACATAAAAATACAAGAAGATATTAGAAGAATATGCATAACCAACTATGGATAGTTTCAGTACACAAGCCAAATTGGGAACACAGGAACCTCTTTGTTAACTTCCCTGTTGATGTCCCGTATGTCTATCATTTCTCTGTTGTTTGATCACTTGCCGAAACTACATGATCTCGCAAAAAAAAAATAAAATAAAATAAAATCTTAAGGGTAAGCACATCCACTGAGTCGGATATAATGGCACAATGAATTATTTGCTTGCACTGAAGACACATTCAAGAAGCAGAAAAATTTTGTACTAGTATTAGGTACAAGCCAGGGTGTACCTCATGACTTTGTTTCTTCATACCAGTCAGCACATGAAATTAGCAAGCTACTGACGGGCATAACTGGAAATGTACAATTCCTTCTGAAAAAATAAAACCAATTTAATCCCCAGGATATGCAATAGCTTTTTTTTTTTTTCTTTTCTTGTTTTTTTACAAGAAAGAAAAAATAGTTTTTGTAGAACCAAGCTTGAAGTTTCTTTTTTGAGATTTCAGAACTCAGCTCAACAATGATGCCCTGATTACATTAACACATCTGATGTTCAGCCAAAAGATTTTTACCAAGTAGATATTGCACAAAAACTCATGGCAAGGAAGATGTGAAAATTTTTAATTACTTTTATGGAAGATGTGAAAATTAAATAACAGAGTCTATTTTCGAGCCGACACTCATGGCAAGGAGCTCGATAAATTTCAAACTAATTTACTTTAATAACTAGTTAACAGCTCGAAATTATAGAAATGTAATGTCTATTGAATTTATTTAGCGCGTGAGTTTGAATTTGGCTCGTGTATTAGGTTGTTGGCAACCTCTTGTTGATTTCAGCTCGTGATAAGAGGTCAAAATAACATCTTTTTTTCTCTGACAAATTAACATCAAAATACTGATATACTGGTTTTTCTTTGTACTAATGACAAATTTAGAGAAATTTGTCTGATTGTTAATTTGTCTTAATACAAATCGGGTCGAGTACTGTATCCAGCGTTAACAATTGGGATGAAATATTACCCGCATACAATGTTTCTTCAAAATAATAAAGAAAACTTCCAGGTCTCTATTCCACCCTTTATACATTGTCTCCTATTTTTTCTAGCCTATAGTTAAAATAGCATCAGATAAACTAACAAATTAGAAACTATTATTTCTCTAAAAGAAAAAAATCACTCTGCCGCGACAGATGGATCTAGTTGTACAATAATTCATGAATCAGCTTTCTGACAAAATGTAGTTCTAGACTTCTAGTTTTCAGAATATAATGGAGGATAGTAACAATTTTTTATAGAAAAAAGGACAGAACTATGTATATTACCTTCTACATATCCAATTCTATCTATCCTTGAGAATTGAGATCAGAAATCCTATTTCATTGTGTTTGGGTCAAAAGGTCTAGCGTGCATCTGATTTCACAGGGATCCATCAACAACTCCTTCAAATCAAGAAGACATTCAAATGCAAAAACATGAAGTGGTAGACACAAAAAGGGGCAAAATAAACTTGACAGCCGAATAGCCAACAATAACATAAATATCGTCACCTATGATCGTTCAAAGGATAATTACAAAGGATCTTATTATGTTTCAAGCAGAGTAAAAAAAAAAGATCCCCGGTATTAAGTGAGACCATAATTTTAATACACACTTGATTTTTGCAGTCGAAACCAGGAAATAGAATTTTAATCATACAGCTTATAACATCAACACACAGCAAAGAAAGGTTCTTTCCTGTTATCCAACAGAAAAGCAGTTAAGTACTACAAATTTCTAATTAGTACAAATAATTTAACAACAACTCAAATAACAAAATAATTGAAGCCCAGTATTAGTTGCACAGTTAATGCAAGAGAAGAACAGAAAAGCAGTTGCCTTTATATGCAATATACCATTGCTACCATGAAATTGCAACTGCAAACTGATACACAATTTTTTTTTTGCCAGAAAAGATTAATTATCAAACCGTCACCTTCCCACCAAAAGCATCAGCATAAGCTTTACCAAGCCCAGGCAAATCCTTTTCATATGGTACTACATACTTCTCAAGGAACTTGCTTTTAGTCATTACACAAGCAGTGAAAAGACTACATGTTTTCTTACCCTTGGCTTCCAATGCACTTATAACAGTATACCTTGGAATCAATACTCTTTCTACGCTACATAAAATCATCCGAGGTTGCAAAGCTATGCTCCTGGACTCAAATCCAGCTTTTGTGATAAGAAAGTCCATATTGGACTTCACTTTATTCTCGGAGATAGCGAGTATATTAGGGACCTTCCTAAAAGCAGCATGCACCTCTTCCTCTGACCAGCCATATGCTGTGAGGAAGAACTCCGCCTTCCTTTTTATATTATCTATATGCAAACTGCCAATCGCTTTTAAAGCACATACAAACATTTTGGACCCCCGTGAAATCCCCAGCTCCTCAATTAGGTGAAGTGTCTGCCTCAAAGAATCCGGGGTTTGATAAAAATGTCTTTGACCGCCCGTCATTATCAATGACATTATATCTCGACTTGATAATCCATATTCGTTCAACAAATTTAAAACTGGACGAATATGGTTATCAATGTCACATGTGAACAGCAAATAGTTCCTCGGAATTGTCTTTAACAAAACCTCATCATTATCCCCAACAAAATTTCTCCAGAACAAGACGCGTGAGAGAGTATTTTTCTTTTTATTTAGAAGGACATGTGGGTTGTACCTGATCAACTGGACTAGCAATTCTCCAGAGAAACCCACATCCATCAAAGCACGCACCTTTGGCTTGAGGGTCTTCTCCACGTTGGAACACAGAAGAAGTGGGTACAATGAAACAGCAGCCCGGATCTGGTCATGTGATAGACCGGTATCTTTTAGGAACGTTACGACTGATTCGGGCCGCTCCGAGGATTTGATCGCGGTGAAACGTGAATAGGCGCAGTATTTGAGAGCTCGATCAGGGGAGAAAGCGAAAGAGGAGATGAGATACTGAGCAATGAACGGCAGCTCCTTGGGTTGCTGTGGTTGAGTGGAAAGAGAGTGGCGGAGGAGGAGAGGGGTCAGAAGCGCCAGCTGATACTGATAGTGCAAGGGAGAAGAGGAGGAGAATAATCTCTTGGTAAGGAAATAAGACATGGTTTAGGTCTAGGTGGAGGCTGGAGCGAGTGAATTGGGAGAAATGAGAATGGGAATTGCTCCAGGCGGCAGGCAGGGAGGGTTTGATGCGAGGGTTTTGACTGAATCAGTGTTCGCTTACTCGGTTCGAGCCACTAAAAAACTGTCCGACTTAACGTAACTCATCAGATCTAAAACTAATATAATCCGCGTGGATTTTTTGCGCGGATTTTGATGCAAATCAGCGAAAACAAATCTTATCCGTCAGATATTCTTGGATGAATCCAGTCCCTTCATTTATTTTACGCGATCTCAACTTAATCCCTTCCCTTCTCCTGCCGCTCCTTCCCTTTTTTTTCCGCCCAGCCTTCTCTCTCGCGTATGGTTGCCCAGGGAGTAAATCGAGGAACCGATCTCCGCCTCCTCCACCCTCGAACCTCCATTCCGATCTCTCCTTCCGCTCTCGCCTCCTCTTCCTTCCATCCTTTCTGACCCTCTTCCCTCTCATCTCTCGTCTGACTACCTGAAGATCTTCTTTTCCTTTTTGAGGAATAAATTCGGTAAGGTTTTATTTCACACAACTTCTTTTCCTTTTTCGTTTGATAAGTAATTTATTTGCTTGCCAAGAAGATCTTGCTCATCATGTACATAATTTTGACACAATTAAAATTCTGAGATATTTTGACTAATTATATCTGTTAAAAAATTAGTGTCCCAGATGGAGAGTGCTACTAGGAAGAAGAGATGGATTAGTTGCAAATCAATCAGGAGCAAACAGTGGCCTTCCCAATCCCTTTGACCCCATCGACACAATAATTTCCAAGTTCGATGCTGTTGGCCTCGACACCACTGATGTGGTCGCTTTATCTGGTAAGCTTTTATACATACATCTTTCTCATAATAATAATTATTGTTATCTTGGGAAGAAGAGATGGATAAAAAAAAAAAATCTAAATTTAATTGGTTAATGTCCTCTCTTTTTATAATCAACTTTTATAACTGAGGAGCAGTACTAAAAATAAATTTCAAAAATGCTAGCAGGGACACAGTATTTGCAAAGCCGAGTTTGTTGAAATTTTCTAGCAATCAATGTTTTTAACATCAATTGACTACAATTTAAATTTTGCTTCTGCTTGATTATGGGAAATTTTAACATTCCTTCCACCTCCCCTTCCTCTCCAGTCAACCTCCACCCTTCGTAAATCTCAATCCGCTCCGCCGCCGCTTAACCTCTGGTACTTTGGTACTCCGCTATTCTGGTACACATCTGATATGGCAGTTAGGCATGGAGATGGTCTCACAGTGAAGAAGGAGATTAATTGTCGTTGCTTCGTTATGGAAGGTATTGATTTGAAGCCTATTTTTTCCCTTGGATTTATCACACTTCTTTCATTTTATACTGACCTGGGTGCTCCATATTACAATAGTGGAACTTTTTTTCACAGGTGAAAATTTCTCATACTTTATCGCGCAAATCTGAATGTAAATTTTAGAATTTTGATCTGTATAGACTTGGGATTTTAATGGCGCAGCAAACTTTAATTTACCTGTAATTTCGTTGACCCTTTAGTTTAATTTCCAAATTTTAATTTTCCTGTAACATCCATGGACAGATGCACATATCAAGGAAATCTTTAATACTGCCATTATTTTTTTGCTATTAATTAGATGTGCTTCAAACGACTTGATGTTTCATATTATTAATTATTGATGGAAATTTATTTAAATTTTAATTGTGGTTGAAACTTCCCTGACGATCATTAAGATATTGCCCTTTAATATTGATCATACTAATAAATGTTGGATCCCAACAGTCATTACGTTTGCAGTTTCAAATTTTCTTATCTATATATATGGGGGAGGGGGGTGTCTATAAGTCTTCCTCCAATCTGAGCAATTCATTTTTCTTTGTTCCTCTGCGGAGCATCATGAAGTTGATTTTTTTTTTTTTTTTTGTGTGTATCTTCGTGAAGTGGTTCTGTTAAAATTGGCTTCTATTTTTTTTTTATTACTTTCTTAGGAAATATCGGTGTTCGTATCACTCTCAGAATTCCAATTGGGATGTTACCTTGAAGGTGTTTGAAGAAATTCTCAAGATTCCTATTTGGCTGGTAATGTCTGTTTTTGCTCTTCCCTTCTTGAAAATCAACTATGAAGGTCTCTAATATAAATTCTATTGCTTTCTCTTTGAAATACGTGGAAGAATTCATTATTAATATTACGGTATTGACCATCAGATCTGGTCCTGTATTATGGATCTTAGATCATTAGTTTCATTAACTGGCATATTAATAACATGCTTATAAGTTATAACTCATTATTGGATATATTCCATTGCCAATTGATATGTTCCTTCTAATTCAAATCGAAAATAATTTAAATGATCTTTATTTCAGTTGCAAGAAATGATTTTCAATTCATATAACTTATACGATTCAAGGTCCTTGGATATCATTCTATATATACATCATTTTACTTAATTGAAATTCAGATGGCTAAGGTCTCTGACCCTTTTAATCAATAAATAATGCCAAAATTTCAGACAGTTTACATTATATGCTTCATTGCTACCAAAGCAACTACTTTTACATTAAACGGTAATGAATAACTAATTACTTTTCAAGTTTCCCTTCTTGCCCTTTGCACTTATTTACTGATGCAAGGATGGGAGGATGGTTAATGTCCTGGTGATGTAGATGCTTACAAGAAAATTTGAGAAAGAGAAAAATAAACTTTGGAATGGAGAGAAGAATAGATGGATGCTTACAACAAATAATTTTGGTATCTAATTTTTCTTTTTCAATACTTAGCGACATGATAGTCCTATATAAGTAAGCAAGACCATTTCATTATTTATGTCAGGGAATCAGACCATATATATTGTTGTATATAAATAGGTTTTATGCCACTTTTTCTGGTTCTTTATAACAGGCAAACATGAAGGAGCAGAGGTTTCGCCTTTGTTACCATGAGATCAGTTGATGATTGTGAATAAATCACTAAAAATCTAGATGACAGTGTAGGTTACTTCACCTTCCCTTTTGATGTTTCCCAGCAAGTCATATTTCTTTTGAACTAAGTTCAATTTTTCCCAAGACCAAGTGCTTCATTAAAAAATATTATTTCACAAAAGGAGGAAGGTAATACTATTAAATCTGCCATAAGATTGCCACACAATCGAGCTTGAACTCAATCAGTTTGTTTATTACATAAATCAATGACGATCCTCACAATGCAAAGGATCAGAAACCAATCATTTTTTTTTCTGTCATTTCAGTTTAGAATAATCTCATTTTTAATTCCCTAGGAATTTTTTTATGCAAGATTAATTAGTAATTAGTTTCTGCTAATGATAAAAAGTTGGCCCACTAGAGTGAATGCCAGTAAACCTTCAAAAAAGTCAGGTGCATCACTATCAACTATGAAGGTCTCTACATTATTTTCCAAGTTTTAGTCATAAATTTTTTGGTACAAGTTAGCCATATTTTGGTGCATCGGGCAATGCATCATATAACAATACACTAATGCGAGGATGGGAGTAATAACTTGCATACGATAGTACACTGATGCAAGATGGTTAATCTCTTGGAGATGCAGAGTTTACAAAGGAGACGAGAGTATTTTGAAGAGGGGTAAAATAAAATAAATTGGTTGATGTCTTTTTTGTTCCTTTTCCTTTATATTCTAATTGCAAGTTATATTCCCTAGAAGCAAGTCACAGGCGATAGAGCCCTTGAGAACCAACAAAGGACTGAAGAGATTAATCAAGCCGCTCCAGAGTCATGGGATTCTCTACTGGCAGTTGTACAACTGGTTGGTTGCTCAATTTAGCCACTTCTATACCACCAACAGGGTGCCAAAGAAAAAAGTGAGCACTAGAGGTCCAGAGGCAACGTGTGCCTGGCACGGACATCCGGGGCAATGCAATTAATTTGTAGCTGGGTGTTTGCTGCATAGATGCCACCGTTTCTTGATTAATCATAATCATTCCAAGGCTGAAGAATTACAATTTACAAAGGTCCTCAAGTAGTAACATAATCATTCCAACGCTAAAGAGTGCAAGGTTCTTGATCAATTAGTTACTATCAAGTACAACGGGATTTTCTTATGTTTAATAGATATTTTGTTTTGTTTCATGTTTCTTTATATGAATTGGAGCTCATGGAATCTTATATATAATTGAAGAGAATATTGATTGCATATTTTTAAGTACAAACGATTTACTTGAGCATTACTAAACAATAGAAAAATGGAATTATACGTATAAATAAGAATTATGAGCACGAATTTCTAGAAATGCATTACGCACTTATAAAATGAACAAGTACAATATATCAACCACAAAATAAATTAAATTATAAAATAATACTTATGTGACAAATATTTTTATATTTAAAGTTAGTTAAAAAAAACAAATAATCATACATCGTATAATTTATCATTAAATGATAATATAAATTATAAAAAGATGTTAAAAGTAATTTTAGAAAAAATCTTTACTATATATATATAAATTATAAAAGTTATCAAACTTAAATTTTTTTTCCCGTTACAAATAACAATACATATGCATTTATTATATAATAAATTTAATAAAAATAAATGTTACCACTAACGTTTACTTTTCGCGCTCTTCGGTTTGCATTAATTTTAAATTCCGTCCTATCCTATTATCCTATTATAAAATAATAACCCACTGATTATCATTTCATTAACTTTAAACATTTCATAAATCTCGCATGCCACAACATCCATTCTAATATTCCAGTTCGTTGTTGATTTATTTGGTTTTAGCCTTCAAAAAAAAAGAAAAAAAGATCAACAATATCTTACTGTATCACTAATGCCTCATAAAACATTTTATATTTCCTTCTCATCTTCTGTGATTTATGACTAAATAATAATTAACTATCTTTCTTTTCTCATTGTACGTTATTTAATTAAGCCGAGACTTTATTCTATTGTATTTGCAACAACTATTTTCATAATTTCTCCAAACATATTGATATATATGTTTTTATTATATCTTCAAATTATCATATATATATAAAAAAAATTAAACTATAAACTATGTAAAAAATCCTGTATCGAGCGAAGCTTGATTTCCAACCCTAGTTATTTCCTAAAGAAGGGGAAAAAAGGTCGTCGGATTATTATTATTTTTTTTTTGAAAAGGCTGTTTTTGTATACATTTAGTTGAAAATTAAAAATTGGTACATAATATTATTCTTATTTGACAGCGTTTACACTTTTTTTTTAGTACTAATTATATAACATTTTCTCTTTCTCCTTCCTATTTGTCTTGATACTTTTTTATGTTGCACGCACCCAATTTTTACGTCTCATATCTTATTGGGTTGTTTCACTAGATTATCGCTGTCACAAAAATGCAAAAATTATAAACTTCCGTCGCTACTCCAGCAGCATAAAATGTTTGACTGGCATTTAATGAATTGTGTCAATTAAAATTATTCAATGGAAGTCCATTATTAGTTTATTACTGACGGGCATGACCTGGAGAAAAATACATATATTTCCTCAATCTAAAGAGTTCAGAGACAAGAAAACTTGTATATATTTACTTGCCTATTTTAACATTTCGGTTAATCAAATGGCCAGCAGGCCCAATTAGTTTTTTTTTTTTAGGGCCAGCAAAATACTAGCAAATTTTCATTAATAAGAAAAAAAAAGTACAGTAACACTGAAAATCTATACCAGTATCTATCCTGGTACAATGAGTAAAAAAACAACATAAACTGTTAACATAGTTTATGCTCCAATACACCAGTATCATATCAGTAACCATATCGAACTGGCACAAACCCAATCTGTAACCTAACCCACACCTAAGACCCTCCCTCGAAATGATGCAGAACAACACTGCATTGTACCAGCAAGACTTTAATCAAGCCAAGTTGCAACCTAATCAGCGCCTACTGGCCACCCCCGTCCTTGGGAACACACAAGCTCCCTTTCTGCACAACTCCAGTCGAAATCGGCTGATCAACAAGCTCAATTAGTTAACTTTATAGAATAGTCTTACATAAAAGATACAACGAGATATTAGAAGAATATGACTATGGATAATTTCAGTACACAAGCCAGATTAAAAACACAGGAGCCTCTATGTTTACTTCCCTATTGATGTCCTGTATGTCTATCCTTTTCCCTGCTGTCTGGTCTCTTGCCGAAACTACATGATCTATACCAGTATTAGGTACATGGTGTACCTCATGACTTTGCTTCTTCATACCAGTCAGCACATGAAATTAGTAAGCTACTGACGGGCATAACTGGAAATGTACAATTTCCTTCTGAAAAAATAAAACCAATTTAATCCACATGACATGCAATAGCATTCTTTTTCTTTTCTTGTTTTTTTAACAAGAAAAGAAAAAATTGTTTTTGTAGAACCAAGCTTCAAGTTTCTTACCTGTATCTGTTTCATTCTTTTGAGATTTCCGAACTCAGCTCAACCATGATGCCCTGATTAGCATTAACACATCTGATGTTCTGGAACTGTATCTGATTTAGTAAACGCAACTTATGCTTCTTCAGCCAAAAGATTTTTACCAAGTAGATATTGCACAAAAACTCACATGCAAAAATGGAGTCTGCATTTACTCCCATATAACAAAAGGACAATTTGTACCTTCTACTCGTTGACATTGTTGGTGAGGGCCCTATTGTCAGTAACTCGATGGAACTTTAGATGGTAGCAGATGTAACCACCAGACTACGGTCTCATAAAACTGACATTGGCTGTTTGATTTGCCATCTTATTTTTGGTACGTGTCAGGATAGAACAACTAAAACTACTGTCCATAGAACTGAAAAATTCAAATATCAGGATAGGGAATTAGCGATGCTGATTGCTGTAAAATTTTGCTCTATAATATTATAGATTTCAAATCTTTGATTTTTATAATCTAATGACTTTTTGTATTGTCTAATAGAAGATTATAATCAATTATTAATTAGTATTCATGAATTACAATTATCTTACAACTGCACATGATTTCAGCCAATTGTGCCCAGAGTTCATTCCAATTATCTTCCAAATTTTCTCACATTTCATTTATAAACCCTAATTTCAACAAATTTTCATTCATAAACTACAAATAATCTGTTACAGGACTTTAAGAAAATAATATGATAGGATATAATTAGATTCTAGTTAACGAAAAAACTTAAATGTTAGGAGGCAAAGCCCCCTTCCCCCACTGTCTATGCCTGGTAGGTGAGCACAAAAATTGTAACTCGTAAGTTGGAACTTATCCCCAAAAAATTACTCGTCATAACAATTTTCCATTTCAAGTATTATTATCAATATGATTTAATAGTATTAAAAAATCATAAAAGAATTAAGAATTTAAAATTATATATTTTTATTGAGATAATTTTTTTTTATAACAGATAATTCAACACATATCAGATTGAGTTTCAAAGTATATTATGCTTCAATCAATAGAAAAAATAAAAAGGATCACGATATGACTGGTTTATACAACGTTATATATATATATCGATTAATTTTAATATTAAAATAAGAGTAATATTAGAGTCAAACGCGTTTGACACTTGATCCCGTCAAACATAATCAAATCTCAATTTCTGATATTACAATGTCAAATTCAAATTGCTCAATATATTCTCCATAATGAAATATCCTTAAAGATCAAATTTTATAATTTTTTGAATTATTTTACTATTTATTTTGAATTTTAGAAAATCTTCAATATTCTAATTAATTCCAGACCCTCTAATTTTAAAAAATCCGAAATATATAGTTAAAAATTTTGAAAAATTGAAAATTTGATCTTCAAGATAATTTCAATATAAAGATTATATTGAGCGGTTCGGATCGGTCATTTGAAAATTTAATAGTTGAGACTAGAATTGTGTTTGACTCTAGCATTACTCTTAAAATAATATATAATTTTTTTTAAAAAAAAATTAAGTACATAGTCTTATTATTGAGTTGGTTCGTGACTCAATTACTTGACTTGGGAGAGTTGTGTTTGGACTCGCTCAAAATCATCGAAATCGTTTCCGTCTCGAATTATAGTCAAACCGAGTTCAAATTGACCCCTACAGACTAGTATTCGCTGCAGTGGTCATTGCAGTCCATCCGATCGAATTTCGACAGTTGAAATTAAGAGACCGCACGAATCTCAATAAATTTGGATATTAATCATGGAAAATTTATCATTAATCGGACGGTTCTCGATGAACCATTACACTACAGTCACTGCAGATATGGCTACTTCACTCGATGTAAAGTCACACATACCGAAATATATTGATTTTTTGTATGCCGTGATGCTATTAATTCTGTTTGATATTTTGCAATGGTTTCACTATTTTTTATTTTTTATTTTTTTTACCAATACCAACCATCTCGTATTTATTGCACTTTTTGTGAAATTGTCTAATTACGTGAATATTAGCTTGAAATGTAATACTCACGGAACAACATTACTAACGCAGCAAGGCGAGGAAGGGTGGGAGGCTGGGAGCACGAATTTAATGGGCAACCAAACACGAAGTAATGAATTCACCTAAGTTTTACCTAAAAAGTATAAACACTCGTTGATAAATGATTAATACGAGAAGCAACGAAACCAAGCACCCAAAAAAATTAAATATTACACTTTTGTGTTGTTCAAGCAAGCTCAACAAATGAGATATTTTATAAATCGTAGAAGTTCAAAACGCTTCTTTACTCATGTCTAGAAGTTAAAATCAAATTATTATCATTAATGTTGCTACTAAAGCATATACGACTCCATCTAAAATACGTACAGTTCTTTTTTTTTAATTGAAGAAACTGAAATAAACACGTTGCAATCATGAAAATGTTCGTTGTAAGTTTGTAACTTTCTTTTTCATTCGGGAAAAAATTTATTATTTTGTGTTCCAGGTGCCTAGCGTGATACATCCGTACAGACAATTAGCTTGGTAAACCCTTTTACCCAATTGGTGTTGCTACTTCCTGAATCAGAGCACCAGTAATAAAATGAGAACTTTCTGGTGCAGTGAACTGCTACACGGAAAGCTCTAGAGACCGACCTACAGAGAACCGAAACTCACCTTCGTCTCAAAATTGCTTTGCTCTTTTCGGCGAAATCAAAGCCAGTTCGAGCCCACAGAAAGAGAGAGAGACACAAGTCACAAGCGAAGCGAAAGCGAGTTGCTGTACTGAATTTTATAAAATTTAAATCCGACAACTTCAATTCAATTGCTTCTCTCTCGATTCAATTACTTGTCTCTCTCAAGCCATGCTCGCATTCTCCCATATAAATCCCTCTACTAAGATCTCAGACAAATTATCTCATCTCTCCATTCCCTCGCTGACCCAACATCTGACATTTCGAGCTTTTCCACTGAGGAGAGATGGCGAATGCTACAGCTACAGCTGGGATGGTATCTCTGCACGTGCCAAGCATGCGCGCAGGAGGTCGAGACATGGCTAGGTTGGGAATGATTAGGTGTAATTGTCGGACGCGAAGAGGGAAGGTGATGTGTGCGGCCCCACCTGGCAGTGTCAATGGGGATGTTCTTATGGGGAATGATGTTTCTAAGCCTCGTCGCCTTCCTAGGTAATGGGTATTTCTTTTCATACCCAATGGCACAAGTATGTACCAGTAATGGGTATTTCTGTTCATATCCAATGGCACAAGTATGTACCAGTTCTTGTCTTGCTTAAATGGGACTGTATGATATAATTTGTTGTGATGTAATTTGATATATTAAGGCTGTACCACAACGGTACCAGTTTTGAAAGGTATTCTAATACAATTCTGCGGGAATTTGTACCGTTTCATGATCCAGAGTTCTTATATTCAGAATTTAAATATTTAGGAGTGCTGTTTCATAACAATTGGTACAATCTGAGCTTGTTTTGATAAGTATCCTTTTCGATCTGTTTAAATTTGTGATAAAGTCTAATATGCCAATTTTGGTGATTTAGACATCCAAAACAGTGACTATTAGTTTGGAGCTGATTGATGTGTTAGTTGCTGAGATTTGGTTGTGGGTTTGGTTCTGTAAAGGTTACTCTTCTGTTGTTAAATGGAAAAGTGGTGAGGCACTCCCTCACTTACTTTTCTGTTCAAACATGATTATTTTTGCTCTGGAAAAAAAAATAATGATGAAACTTACACGATTTCTGAAAGATAAACTGACGCAAATTTAATTGAAAACACAAGAAACTGCTAGATATACAGACAATGAAGTTTAGGGTGCATTAGGCACCATATTTTTTATGTATTTTTTTGTTTGTTCAGAAATAGAAAACTTCCTATTTTTCTTGATTTTGATTTTTAAGGCCTCAGCATTTCAATTAACATGTTATATATGTGCAGAATAGTTGGGATGGGATCAAAGTTGATTGGATGTGGATCTGCTGTGCCAAAATTCGAGATAACAAATGATGATATGGCAGAAATTGTTGAAACATCTGATGAATGGATCTCTGTCCGTACTGGTATTCGTAAGAGACGAGTACTAACAGGTAGATTATTTCTCCAGCTTTATTTCAAGAGGCTAGAAAGTGATATCCCTTACATCTTACTAGAAAGTATGAGTCAGTTTGGTATTATTGCATGTTAATGATTTATGGCTTTCTTCCTAGTTGCCATAGTCATAAGCTGTGCATTAAACACTTGGCAAGTGTACCTGGAACTTAGAGCTGCTATTAAAGCCAGCCAATTGAATGCCAAGGTCTAAAATAGCAACCCTTCGCATAACCTTAACAACATTTTGTATGCTTGGGGGCTATGTATGAATGTATTTTTAAAGTTCTGTTTCTTCAATCAGGTGAGGAGTCAGTAAAAGGACTCGCAATTGAGGCAGGAAAAAAGGCCCTTGAAATGGCCTGCGTAGAGCCTGATGAGGTTGATCTTGTCATCTTGTGTACTTCTACTCCTGACGACCTTTTTGGTACTGGTCCTCAGGTAATAACAAGTAATATATTCTCATGTATAGATACGAGCTGATTAGACTAGGTCCACAGAATATATTTGTTTGAACAAGCTGGTGTAGTTCTAGCATCAATTTAAATTGGTAATAACTGCATAAGAAAACTTGAACACACCAAATAGGCATTTCCAATCCTACAGGCAATAGTAAAAGATTTAATTTGTGTAAGAAGTATGAATAAATTTTTAACTGAAGTTCAACAATTGTTGACTGGGATGGGTTTACATTAAAGTTTTTGACAATTTGATGTTGTTTTCTCCATTATTATGAGTATAAAGTTTTGTTTGATAGATAAACAAAATAGGCTTATGTTGGCTGAACATGCACAGGTGCACACTGCCATAGGTTGCAAAAATGCATGGGCTTTTGATGCAACTGCTGCATGTAGTGGATTTCTTGTTGGTCTAATTACTGCGACTCGTTTCATTAAAGGTACTTAGACTAGAGAACAATATCTATAGGCTAGATTTTTGAGAAATTTCTTTTGTTTTTCACTGTGATGATATGACATGATAATGTAGGCGGTGGCTATAAGAATGTGCTAGTGATAGGTGCAGATAGTCTCTCCAGGTATGTCGATTGGACTGATAGAGGCACATGCATTCTATTTGGCGATGGTGCTGGTGCTGTGTTAGTTCAGGTAACTATCATTTAGCAGAAGTTCTTAAATATTCTTCTCTCTGATTTATAGGATGAGGAGCTTAGTTCAAACTATAAAAACCTGTTAATTTAAGAAGAATCGTTTTTGATAGAGAGAGCTGCTCGTTGTTTTGGGGGCCTAGCTATTGATAGCATGATATGCCATTGCATAAGCAAAGATAAAATCATTAGTCGATTGCAATGGCCTAGGTTATTAACCGCTCAATGTATGTCTTTCTTTTTTAAAATTCAAAGGCAACAGCTGCCGAGGAGAATGGTTTTCTTGGATTTGACATCCACAGTGATGGCCAAGGTTACAGGTAACATCTTTTACTCTTTCCTAGATACATGTACTTTCTTGAAGGGAGTTTCTGGTACAGGAATGTACGGGCTGATCTAAACTCTGAATAAAATAAATAAATGAATAATTAATTAAATAAACTACATATTGGATCTTTCCATAGATTATGTGCCTGACCTCAACAGAATGCAAGCAATAATAAAGATGGCAAAAAACAAACAGCCATAAATAAATCAAATTGGTATAATACTGACTCGACACAATCCTTGTTTGATTACAGGCACCTAAATGCTAAAACAAGTGTAGGAGGAATGGAGGAAGTGATACCCAACACCAATGGATCCATAAATTTCCCTCCAAAGAAACCGGCCTTCTCTTTTATTCAGATGAATGGGAAAGAGGTGTTTCGTTTTGCAGTGAGCTCTGTGCCTCAATCGATAGTGGCTTCACTTGAAGAGGCTGGGCTTACCAACTCTGACATTGACTGGTTGCTGCTTCACCAAGTATGCTAACCTTTGTTCATAGAAAAAAAAAAAAAAATTCAGTTTTATGCAGCTAGGATTCATTGACCACTTCATCCAATTTTGGTCCAGTTGTGTTGTTGTCTGGGAAAGATAAATTTTAAGCCTTAAGCTTTTGATGCATATACTTTCAAGCAAGCAGCAGCAAGCCATATGAGTCAACCTGAAAATTTAGCCAGTACTTTACCAGTTGAAGATAGTTTCTGCCAATGAATGTTCAACTTAATAAGAAACCAGCACATACTTGTACAGTTCCATTACTTTCTGACAAAAAGAGCTCAATTGTAATATTTTTTCTCTAGTTCTTCTAATTAATGGGTTTTTGACTTGTATAGGCCAATTGGCGAATAATAGATGCAGTCGCAACACGGTTGCAGATCCCATCAGAGAAGATCATATCAAATCTAGCGAACTATGGCAACACAAGCGCTGCATCCATCCCTCTGGCACTGGATGAGGCTGTACGAGGTGGTAAAGTGAAAGGTGGTGATATAATAGCAGCATCTGGATTTGGAGCTGGGCTCACTTGGGGTTCTGCCATAATACGGTGGCAATAAGACAAAGAGTATATTTATGTTCAGTCTTCAGTACATATTTGTAAGATTTGAAGCTGGGCTTAATTGATGTTCTGCCAAAATGCGGTGACAATAATTGAAAGTATGATGGGTTAAATCTTCAGTATGTTCTACTCATTGTGTTGTTCCTCGGCATCGCGTTCTTTCAAATTATTACATTGCAGCGCCTATTGTGGTGATTATTTTTTTTTTCTTTTTCCCTTGGCCTTTATGTAAGGGTGCTGAGAACTTGTTGCAATAAATTTTGGGGAATCACATTTTTTTGATACCTGACTAAAAAGGTCTTACTTCCTGTTGCCCCATCCATTTATTTGAGTTAAATGTTCGTCTTTTCTTGAATATTTTCAATTAATGAAGATAGAAAAAAATGTATTTAATTTGTTAATAGATTTTGACAACCTAACTCATAAAAAAAAGCTTTCGGATTTGAATGATGTATATAAAAATGCGAAAGCAATCAGGTCTGCCAAAGGGCTTTAGTCACCAAAGAAATGTATGTTTTATCATACAAATTTGAATTTTACAATAGATCATGTTTCATGACTAATTTACTATTGACTATTAACCCTACGGGGTGTTTTATTTTCAAAAAATTTACTATTGACTATTTAGATCAAATTAAATTACATAAAAGTTGAAAGACAATTAATTGGAAAAAAGTCAAATTCCATTGCCGGGATTTGAACCCGGGTCGCCTGGGTGAAAGCCAGGTATCCTAACCGGACTAGACGACAATGGATTGGTGTTCGATAACCCAACATTTAATAATTGACTGGTCTTTAATATGGTGCATTGGATCGTTTAATCTAGATTGAGCGCTATTTAGAGGATGCATCTCAATCCTTCAGTCGTCCGGTTATAACGTATCTCAATAACAAAAAGATAAACAAAACCAGCACGAGGAAATTTGGTTTGAGGAGATTTCAGAAGCGGAGTTTAAACCTCAAAATTCAAATGTCAAATCATAGTTATTAATCTTATTAAATTGTACGGTAAATTTATACACATAAAATCTTATTAACTTTTAGAATTTATTATATATACTATATCAAGCTATCACAATATGAATACATTAGTAGTTAATAAATCATAGTTAATTAAATCCGTTTAACTTCAATAATATTTAAAATTTACAGATATGCATCTATGATTAAAATGATCAACAATTTGGATTTCAAATTTCGATTTTAATGTTGAAATATGAATAAAAATTAACGTGATGATATTTTATGCTTCCAAAATTTATGATGTCGAAAATTTCCTCATGGATTAACACAGCAAATTACTATGGCTATAAATTCAAAATGTATTTGTCTAGTAAAATTCAATATAAGTAACAAATTCTACTCAATTAAAACTGACGTATAATATAGGAAAAGAAACGGAAGTTTTGAATTCTCTTCATTAATGAACTAACATTATAAAAATATATCATTAATAAAATATTATTAAAATATTTTCAGTATTTAATAAAAAATTATAGTTATAATGCCCATACCCACACAAAACAATTGTTTGATTATATTATCCCAGACAACAAGAAACATTACTGCCATAAATCACTTTCCCAATTCCAAGCTTCCAAGCCAGGCACAAAAGAATGAATAGTGAGGCCAAGAACGCCATCCCCACCGTTGATTTATCTCCATTCTTCAACGGAGATGAAATCGGAAGGAAGCTAGCAACAGACGATAGCCGAAGCATGCCAAACCTACGGTTTCTTTCGAATAATCAACCATGGGATCCCACACAAGCTCCTGAGCCAAGCACTAGACTTGTCTAAGCAGTTCTTTGCATTGCCTGATGTAGACAAGCAGAAGGTCAAGCCGATGGCAGGGTGGAAAGGGCTTTTGCCGTCTGGGTACGGGCGACAACCGGAGCATTCGAAGGATAAGAATGAGTATTTTGTGGTGTTTGTACCTGATTTTGGGCTTAATGTATACCCAGATCAGCCAACAGAATTCAAGTTAGTGACAATTAAAGTTATTATGCATAGTTGTTTACAATTGTTCTTAAGTAAGAAGATAATTGGAGATCACTTTTCAGAATACATAATTCTTTGCATTTCTAAATATAGAAAGGTGGGTCATTCTTTTAAAAAAAAAATTGAATAAATTAATGTTTAATTTGAAATTGGGAATGTAAAAGGTTGGATTTTGTGCACATTTGGCAATTGAGAAAAACTTGACCCTGATCAAACTGACTACAATCAGTGACAATTAACTATATGTTGGGTCTTTTAACATAAAAAAATGCTATGTAATCAGTTAAATATATATGCAAGGATCCACAATTGCTCGAAATTAATAATTTCGCTCTGGTATTTAACCTTCAATTTTATTGAACTTGAAGAGGGGTCATAGAAGACTGCTATCCTAGGCTTGTAGAAGTAGCATCCCTGATCCAAGAAATTATCAACAATTTTATGGGCCTTCCTCCAAACTTCCTCAAGGAGTACAACCAGACCCGTGACATGGAATTTATGACGGCTCATAGGTACTTCCCGGCAACTGAGACTGAGAACAATGGGATAAGTGCACACGAGGACAGTAATTGCCTCACTCTTATTTTTCAAGACGAGGTTGGAGGGTTAGAGGTATTGAAGGATGCTGACTGGATCCCAATTGAGCCTATTGAGGGGAGCATCATAGTAAATCTAGGTGATATAATTCAGGTAAAAGTTTTAATTTGACTATTTTCGGTGTACATCTTGACCAAAGATGGCAGTACCTGATTATGGTACTTCTGGTAACCTATGAGCTGACCACTAAATACCTCCCACGAATTAACTAAAAGTTGGTAACTTGGTATCATATAGTGCCTAGTGATAGAACATACTGGAGTTTGTCATTCTAATTGTGTCCGTTTATTTGCAAAGAGGATGCATTTGATTCTTTTATTTACATTGTGATCGCTATGGTCTAACCCTCTTCTGTGTCATTCATGCATCTCTTTTTGCAGTATGAAATACATTTTTTATGTCAAAATTGGCGGTTTTGGTTATCCAAAAGATGTTATTTAGAGGATACAATATCTAATTGTGCTGAATTCGAATTTTCTATCAATGCTGACTATAGTACTAATTCATAACTGAAGATATTCTGTATGCTGTTGGCTGGAATCTGGTATATATAATACCAGCACCATAATACAAATAAACCTTGTTCCCAGTTATTAAACCTGACCAAAACAGGATATTCATACCTTGTTCCCAGTTATAAATACACAGCATTGACCCAAATAAACCTGTTGATTTTTTTTTTCCCCCTTTACTTGAGGTGCTGAGCAATAACAAATATAAGAGTGCAACCCACAGGGTGATAAGGAAGGGGGCACACCGGCACTCCTTTTCCTTCTTCTTCAATATAGATGGCGACAAATGGATCGAGCCGTTACCACAATTCACCACCGATATAGGTGAGTCACCAAAATACAGGGGATTCCACTATGAGGAGTACATACAGCTGCGTGTGCGCAATAAGACACATCCGCCTTCTAGGCCCGAGGATGTCATCCATGTCACTCATTATTCAATCTGATGTGGAGTTTCATAGATGAGCTGTGGTTTGAGTTTTGTATTAACAATAATGTTATTTGACAATTATAATATTCTCAGATAGTTATTATGAATAATAAATATGTTATGTATGACTTGGATGGTTAGATATGTTGTCCATCATATTCTGTGTGATTAAAAAAGAACTGAACTACTGATTTAATGCATAACTAACATGAATATTTATGGCGAACTTAGCTCCTTCTGACTGTTTAAGAACTAACTGCATGGGAAAAAAAATGACCATATTAAATTATTAATAGTTTTTTTTATTAAAAAAAAGGTTCGAATATTAAAAGTTTACTTTCCTATTTCAAAAGCATAAACGAATCAGCAAAAAAAAACACACTACCACAAACAAGTCCCTCCCACCTATCAGTAAATATAAGTATGTCACATAAGACCAATGGGACTAATCTGATCCAGTAAACAGAATAAAAATTAAAAGCTTCAATAATCAAATTTATGGAAATTGCTTTTTTCCATGAATGACTTATTTTTATTTTTAATTTATATCTTGTGTTGAAGCCTCTTTAAGCAAAAAATTTGTCCGATAGACGGACTAGCCAGAATGAACTAATAAATTATATTGAAGACAACTAATAATGCATAAAATCTTCATAAATTATTCATAAATTATTCAGATATCGAAACATAATGCATCCATCATCCATGTGTTGAGTTTGGAAATTAGACCTCCCAAGAATGCACCTGCTAACAGCTGCATGCATATTGCATCCTACCATGAATTATGATTTCTGTAAAGAAAGTTAATTAGTTTCACGAGGTATTTTGCATGATGATGGGCCCTTGTCAATTCAATATCACAAAAAAATTTTACAATGGTCCCTATAATTACAAATACTTACAAAATTTTTCCGACTTAAAAAAAAAACCCTCCTCTTTCTGATGTTCACTTCCTCTCCATGACTAATTGCATTACTAACATGAATATTTTAAAGAAATTTAAAGGCGAACTTAGGTCCTTCTGACTGCTTAAGAACTAACTGCATGCAAATAAATAAAAAAAATGATTACATTAATTATTTTTTTTTTACAAAAAAGATTTGAATATTAGAAGTTTATTTTTCCTATTTCAAAAGCATAAACAAATCAGCAAAAACACACTACCATAAACAAAGTCCCGTAAAAAAATGTCCCACCTTCAGTAAATATAACTATCTCACATAAGATTTATGGGACCGATATGCAATATTAATCTGATCCAATAAATAGAATAAGAAATTGGAAGCTTCAATAATCAATTTATGGAATCAATTGGTAGTCGCTACCAAGCATTTCTAAAAAATAATAGTAATGGAAATTGTTTTACCCTGAATGACTTATTTTTATTATTAATTTAAATCTTGTGCGGAAGCCTCTTTAAAGCAAAAATATGTCCAATAGCCGGATTAGCCAGAAACAAGTAATAAATTATTCATAAAATCTGCATTTATTGAAAACAACTAATAAATTATTTCAGATATCGAAATTTACATAATGCATCCATCATCCATGTGTTGAGTACTTGAGTTCTGAAATTAGACTCTCAAGAATGCACCTACCAAGTGCCAACAACTGCATGCATATTGCGTCTCACCATGAATTATGAATTCTGTAAAGAAAATTATAATTAGTTTCACAAGGTATTTTGCATGACGATGGGTCCTTGACTCCTTGTCAATTCAATATCACAAAATACTTAACAATATTTCCGTAATTACAAATACTTACAAATTTTTCCGACTTAAAAAAAAAACTCCACTTTCTGATATTCGCTTCCTCTCCATCCCAATTAAATTACTTCATATTAATTAATTTTCAACCAAAAAAAAAAAATGTCGAGCTGGTGGTTGTTCTAAAATCTAAATCAAAAGTCGACAACAACACACCTGATTAACTAAATTACAACTTGAGAGGATCCGATCATCCGAACGGTCGAAGCACACTTGTACGCTTGTCCCGCTACAACCTTTCTCTCCTGCCATCGAATTCACATCCTCTGTGAAAGTCGGCAGGGTGCTGACCTTGAATCAGAACCGTCCGATTAATGATGGGTGCCCCGTGAATAATACCAGATTGATAGGCCCGAAAAAAATTTAACCGTTGAGATTAGATCTGACGGCTCGAATCAAGAGTCGGCAGCCTGCTGAGCTGAAAAGGTCAGCAGAGGATACGGTTCCGCGCCATCTGTCAGAATCGCCAACAATACAAACAACCTTCTCCTCCTCTCTCCAAACATTTATTTATTTCTTTAATTAAAAAAAAGAAAAAGAATTATTCGGCGATCACATTCGTTAAACCTTCACCTAAACTATTCTCCACTACTTCACAAATCACACTATTTGCAACTCCGAGATCTTCACTCGCACTAATCACTTCTCCAAGGCACCATTCCTCCATTCCTCCCCATCTCTCAGATCTTCAGATTCAAAAAAGGTGATCGCATTCGCATTCGCATTCCACATTGAGCTCAAATCGAGACCTAATATTAGCCTCTCTCTTTCTTTTTTCGAACAAAGAGAAGGAGAGCTAAAGCTAATATTATCTATCCTTTTTCTAAATTTAGTCACTGTGACCACTGATCGCACATTCATTTTGCTTTATAGAGGATGGCGCTGGTCTCAAATCCGAAACCTATTCGATTCATCGGCCCGAACCAACCCAGGAGGAGGAATTTCTCGATGAATATCTCGGTGTGTTGCCTTCCCCATTCGAAATCGAACCTTAGAGAGTATGAGAAGAGGGAGAAGGAGGCGTTGCTGCCTCCCGAGGTGAAGCTGTCTTCTCCCCGAAAGGATATCGATTTCAGTGATCCTTTTTGGAAAGAAAAGTTCCAGGAGGATTGGGATAAGCGTTTCCGATTGCCTCATATTACTGATATTCTTGATATTAAGCCCAGGCCTAGTCCTTTTTCTCTCAAGAAAAGCAGGTGATTTTGTAATTTTGTCGCTTTTTAGTGCTTTCGCATAGCTTTTGGTATACCAAAATGACTTTTAACATGACATGTTAATATAGTGTTATATTAAACACCTTAAAAGTGAGCCCGGTAACCAATAGGAAGGTCACAATTGCAATTTCATGTGCAATTGGACTTGTAAAATTTGATCAGGTGAGAATACCAGCACGAGCTAAAACGAAATTGGATTGAGTGATTCTGATCACATGATAACATTTTAGTAACTTTGGTACCATGCAATAAGGTATAAGTGGTCTACCAACTAAGGCCTGCTGGCTGTGGATTAATTTAAGAAAATTTCATCTTTTTGAAAAGTCATTTGGGCCTTTTACAATTCTACAGAACACCTCCAGAAGACCTAAATGGGGAAGCACTGGACACATGGAATGGTTATGTGAATAATGATGACAGAGCTCTTCTAAAGGTACTTCTTTTCCCCATTTTTATCTACATTAAAATTAGCATTAATATGGAATATTACTATAGTAGGAAAATCAGATGCTTTTATTAGGATAATAAATTTCCATATTTTGAAGCATGTACTGATGCATTTGTCCTTTATTCCTGTTAGTAACTAAACAGGTATATTTTTATCCTTTGACAAAATTTTCCACACTGATTCCAGTTGTGGCTTGTATTGGGCCTCTTACATTGTTGTTTGCATTATTATTTTATTGTTTTATTCTAATTCTAATGCTCTAATTATTAAAATATTTCTTTGACTTTAGTCTAGTATTTCCCTCTAAGAATTGAGAAATGGTCAACAGTTCAAGTCTCAAGTAAGTTGCCCAGCTAATGAATAATGTTCCCTTTTTGTCTCAGGTGATAAAATATGCATCTCCAACTTCTGCAGGAGCCGAGGCCGAGTGCATTGGTCCGGACTGTACCTGGATTGAGCAGTGGTATTGTTTTAGGCTTTATCAGTTTAATTATCAAGTATGAGAATGGCACTGGAAATATAACTTATGATCTTAAAGGGTGCATCGTGCGGGGCCGCGCAAGGAAATTTACTACGAACCCAAGGAAGTAAAAGCTGCAATTGTTACTTGTGGAGGACTCTGCCCTGGTCTTAATGATGTCATTCGACAGGTTTGTCTGTGTGTGTTTCAATGTTCGCAGGTTCTATAAGTAAATTTTAGAGTAAGCTAGGGTTAGATGTAATTAGCCCAAAAGTAGCTGAACCTACACACTGCTAAATCAATCTCTGTACCAGTCAATACTTCCAATGCCAATGTCATATAGTCAGTGAAGTCCTTGTGCATATCGTAAAGGAAGTATTAATTTTTATAGCTCTTGGTTGATTAGGAAAATTTGCATACATTCTTCTACATCTGTCTTTGTTCTCATTCAGGTTTATGCAGAAAATAAGAAAAATAGGGATTTCACCCAGTGATGTCCCTATTATTTTTCTACAGATGCAGTGGCCTCATATCTCAAATCTTTTATTAGCTTAACTGTTGCAATTTCTTACATCTATAATGATAATGTTTTTTCTGACTTTGGATGTTATGCTCATAATTGGATCCAAATTGCATGTAATTGCACTGGTCTCTTTTTTTTCTTCTAAAAAAAAAATAGGTATGGCATCATTATTCTCACATTTTGTTGCATGTTTGATCATGGTATCTTGTTTCTTTTTCATGCAGATAGTTTTCACCCTTGATATCTACGGTGTGAAGAACATTGTGGGAATTCGTTTTGGCTATCGTGGTTTTTTTGAAAAAGGCTTAGATGAAGTGCCGGTAAGTCTGAACTTTAACATGTTGTATGCTTGCAATCTGTATTGATAAGTGGAGGTCTGTTAACACTTAAATCTCTTTCGTTGTCAGAACAAAGCTGTATATCAATTTGTTACATTGATAACTAACTTAATCAGTTCACTTGTCGAAACCAAAACATTTAACATTGTAAAATGGTATTTCTTACTAGGATAGGCCAGGTGCCAAATTTGGTACAATTTGAATGCCAATTAGCCTCTGTCAAGTTTTTTGACAAATTAATTGATCAGATTCATTGGCATCTGTCCTGTGAAACTGCATCAAATTTGGCACATATGACACAATTTATAACTATAGTTCTTGGCTTTCAACAAATTTTGACATTGTCTATTGTCATGATTATCAAATAACTATACTTTTGCAGTTTCAGTACCACATCAAGTTAGCATCCTAAAACAGCCAAACTGACTATTCAATAGTACACTTCCTTTTAAGGTTCTTTTATTTATATGTCATACTTATCACTGTCCTTACCCCAGCTTTCCCGCAAAGTAGTTGAAAACATAAATCTTGCTGGTGGAAGTTTTCTAGGTGTATCTCGTGGTGGAGGCAATATTAGTGAGATTGTAGACAGCATACAGGTAATATATACTTTTTCTTGTTACCCCAACTTGGGTCTTCTACACCATTAAATAGAAGATTCTGTCACTTGCTATCCATTATGTGACTAACTTGCATCAAACATTTTTGTTAGGCTAGGAGAATTGATATGCTTTTCATACTAGGTGGAAATGGTACACATGCTGGTGCGCAAGCTATACACGAAGAGGTGCCCAAACACTTAAATATGACTTTTGACTTCACAGATTTACCTTTTTTTATGTCATACTAATTTTTCTGTTCTCTTCAAGCAGTGTAGAAGGCGAAAACTGAAGGTGTCCATTATAGGGGTCCCAAAAACCATAGATAATGATATACTTCTAATGGATAGAACATTTGGCTTTGATACAGCTGTAGAAGAAGCTCTTAGGGCTATCAACTCTGCATATATAGAGGTTTCCCTTTTTATGCTCCCTTATTCTATTATGAAAAGGATTACAGCTTGCTTGTACATTTCTAGTCTTGGTAGTAGCCTGTTGGCATTTTAGAATTAGCTCTTTTGTCCTAATGCTTAGAGCATATAAGCTATGATCTCAGGATACACAACTATTGGTATATGCATTTGATGATTTTCTATCTTATATGTTGGTCCATGATATAGTTGGTGTTTTGTTTAGGCTAGGAGTGCATATCATGGTATTGGATTGGTGAAGCTAATGGGACGGAGCAGTGGTTTCATAGCCATGCATGCCTCTCTTTCTAGTGGGCAGATAGATGTCTGTTTGATACCCGAGGTCCGTGCACATTCTTAATATTTTGAGCTTTTTATATTGTTTTCACTTTGTTATGTTATCTGAAACGAACTTTTATTTATCACAGCTTGAATGCTAAAAAATTAGCTAGTTAATAATTAATAGTTAGGTAGTACAGTATAATTCAGTAAGGTAAATGTACAGTTTTAATATAAAATTTGTTACTTTTGCGATGTAGGTGCCTTTCAAAGTAGATGGGCCCAATGGTCTTCTAGAGCACCTTGAAAGATTGATTCAGGACAAAGGCTTTGCTATGATTTGTATTGCTGAAGGTGCTGGACAGGTATGTATCTTTGCAAGATAACTGTGCAAATGTATTTTTTGTATGTTAATTTACAAGCTTCTGTTAACAAAAGTTGTATATGTAATATGATTAATACCTGTTAAACAAAGTAATCCACAAAATTATGTTAATTTTTTTTTTTTTGTTTTTGTTTTTGTTAGGAATTGTTGCAAAAGTCAAATGCAACTGATGCTTCTGGAAATCCCGTCCTTAGTGATAGTGGTGTCTTTATTCAACAAAAGGTTTGTTTTCTGAACCTTTTTCATGTTGGTTTTTAACATGTCACTCTGCTTCAAAGTAAACATTTCAAGCTACCTAGTAAATGGTAGCTTATTACCATCGAGGCATTACATGAATTTGTTGAGCACTCGGTGAAAAATCAATGGATTAGTGTACTGACAAGCATATCTTTCTTGCTACTTGTAAGGGAGTTTCTTGGCAGGAATTTTTGCCTTATTCTTATGATAATTATATATTAGCAATAAAAATGATGATAATAGGAATCAAACCTATATCAGCAAATATTCATGTATAACTAATAGTGCGCCCACACTCAAACCTCCATCTTATCTTATAGCTAGGTGAGCTTGAAGGGAATTCATTATTGGTAAAGGGAAATATATATGTAGTAATATACATGACATTGGACAAGTCGAATTAAGCAATCCCTATGAATATATTGAATTAAGTTTAGAAAAAGAAGTCTTATGTCCATTCTTCCAGATCACAAATTTGCATCTGGAAGCATGAGCCTTTCTAGTAAATATGTTCACGAAGCACAAGTTAATATTTAGGAGAGGAGTTAGCTCAAAAGCTGTAATTTTACTCTGTAGATTAAGAGGCATTTCAAGGAGATCGGTGTCCCAGCAGATTTGAAGTACATCGATCCAACTTACATGGTTAGAGCTTGTCGTGCAAATGCATCTGATGCAATCCTCTGCACTGTTCTTGGACAAAATGCCGTAAGTGCTGTGCCATATTTCCCTTCATACTGGTTTATATCTTCCTAATCTCTTCCAAAAGAAAAAAAAAAATTATCCATTGCACAATACAAACATCTTAGAATATTTAACAAAAGTATTTGCTATTGTAATGGACTGGTCTGGAAAATTAAACCACATACTCCAGATTACAAAAGATTGTGAAAATATAGGATCTATATATAAAGGTAAAAACCCTACGCAAGATGGACAACTGTGATCCAAGATATACAGATAAAGTTATGGGATAAAATCAATAGACAATATTTTCAAATCAATATTAAAAAAACTTGCAAGTAATATATATAAAATTTATTGATATTAAAATCCACGGACAACTGTGGTTGCATTGGTGAATAGTTAGATCACTAAACTTACAAACTTGTGTTATTTTAATTTGGTCTTGAAGTTTAGAAAAGTAGGTAATACAGACATTGCTTTTCAAGTTATCCAATGAACAGTTAATCAGACATTGAATCTAATAATCTTCTATATGCATGGCACACATTATATAGATCACATCCACAAGTTTATTCCAACTTTTTTGTTTTGTATTTTGATTGTGAAATTAATTTTTTTTATCTATTGTTGAGATATTGTTCGAGGTATCATATCTCGATATACTGACAAAAAGCAACATCTAAACTGGCATATCAATAAAATTGAAAGGTTCATGGAGCATTTGCGGGGTTCAGCGGTATTACCTCAGGGGTGTGCAATACACATTATGTGTACCTCCCTATTCCAGAGGTCATTACGGCTCCACGCACTGTGGACCCCAATAGCAGGATGTGGCATCGTACCCTCACTTCAACTGGCCAACCAGACTTCATTTAAATATTTCTGTTATTTTTTTTCTAATTCAATTTGTCATCTTCGAACTTAACCACTATTCTTGTCCATGCAAGAATATCGGAATTACTGAAGTAACAGTCAACATGTGAATTTTCCTACATGAGATTTCTGGAACAAAAAGAGGAACTCCTTTTCCCCTCTTTTAGTTTTGTTGATTTAAAGTTTTGTATATACTTGAATTTGATGAAGTGACTCATAAACAAGGCATGTCGTTTTGTTTGAATAAGAGTGTAAATAATATTGTTCAATCTATTTGAAAAGAAAAAAAAAAGGTATAGCTTCTTCCACAGCTTGTTATAATTGTTGTTATTGCGGAACATGTTTCGGTCTGAAAATGCACTAAATTTAGAGCTGCTTGTGTGAGACCATGCTAGGACTTGTCTCGTCCTATGTGCTGTTCAAGGATTAAAGAAGTGCTAGCCGTTCAGTTGATGCAGACATGCTAAATTGCTAACCAATAGACTGGAGGAAAAACTCCCTTCTATTTTCATTTTGATCTTTTCGAGTGTGGTTTATGGGGTACGACGATCAAGCAGGTACATGATGGTCACCGTTTATTGATCTTTTGTAGTTATTCGATAAAAGCGTAATATTTTGGTCCAATGATCAATGGGCCGCTTCATCTCACGCTGAATGGAAAATTAAAAGGCCATAGCTTCGTCTTGACCCAATTTATATTCAGTTGAATTTTTTTTTTTTGAAAAAAGATAACCCGTAGGTCAGTTGATTTTTATAACTGCGAAAGGTTCAGGATCAACTTGACAAAACTAAATCCAAATTTTGGTCATTCTCATGTCATGTGCAACTTGAAGGCACAATACGAGATCAAACGAATGAAGATTTTAGATACTAAAAATTCATTGCTGCAGCGTTGCCAAAGTGAAAGCCTTTCACAGACCCCCTGTCAATGGACCTTTATAATTGTCAGATAAACTACTACACTTGCTCGATTCAACTGTTACATTTAGCATAAGACTACACACTCTATGCATTATCGTGGAATTGCACTTAGGCAGGCGTTTCAAATTAACATGTAACCGAAACCAAATTACAGAAAATTAAGATTACAACATAATCCTATCTAGGATATAACCGAGTCCTAATAGTAATTATGAGATTACAACAACAAAAACCTAGAATAAACAAAATTGGCAGAATAAAAAGATCTCTGCAGTTTCCAGGACCATGGCACCTTACCCTTGTTCATTCTAGAAATACTATCTGGTACAGGCCAAACCAGTAAGTACATCAAGCAGTTGCGGTTTGGTTGTTTCCACCGACCCAATACTGCTTGACAGCAAAGAGTACCTTCTCTGGCACGAGGGGCCCATCTTCATGGTCTACCATTCTAATGTTCCATCTCATCCCACTAGCCATACTTTTCACCTTAATTAGTACATCTACATGGTCTCTCACTATAACTGCACCTTCAGGCCTCAATATACGGTCCATTTCTAAAAGAATATCTTCCATTTTACACCTGAGCACCATCACCAAGTTATTAATTTACCAAGTGTAGAAACTATTGGTTTTTTAGCATAGTATGTTTTTAGCTAAACCATGATCATTAACCAAAAACCCATTAGACAGGAAAATGGCTAAGAAATTTTAATGTGATTCATATTGGCCAGTACATATTGATGACAGCCTGACAGGTCTGGTACATCAAGTTACATCCCACCACATTAATTGCTAAAATGGCAAGGCACTGAGCTACAAGGCTAGCATGCATGAATGAAGAAACAAAATAACAGTTGGGATATCAAAAGCGCTTACTTATCCTTGTACAAGGTGAAAACACCATTTGCGTGTATGAGATCGTACGTTCTTGGATAGGTAGAGAAACCTTCACACCTACATTTTGTTTTAGAAAGTAATACAATAAAACAACAGTCAAACACTGACAGTGATTATCATTACGAGCCAATAATCTTATTTATTGTTAGATTTCAGCAAAAGAAAAAAGAAGAAAAAAAAAATATGGAAATTTGAAATGTACCATGGTCCACAAAGCCCATGGATTTTCAAAAACTCAATCCCCTTAGCTAGGATATACGAACAATTGCATAGTTGTTTAATTACTATGAAATGGCATCATATCATGTGATGGGCCCATGGTAATGATATTATAATAACATTTTAACATTAATTTTCTATGCAGTTGCTTGGTATCACAGAGAAACCTTCTTTTTCTTAAAACAAAAGGTAAGGATGCCACCAATTTCCAGTAAAATCAGATTATAAGTTGAGATACATGATAAAGCATGCAAATTCTACCCCAAAGTCCCATCCTCACTGGTATTGAGTGTGTCTTTCCAGAGATACTTATACTACAAAATAATTCAACTGAACGTAAACTTCAGTAATTTGAACCAACTAAGCAGAATAAAATTTTTAGAGAAGCAACATTAAACTAAATAGAAAAAGTTTATAGCCATCTCAGCACTTTTAAACAATAATTAGTTAGACAAAAAAGAGTCAGTTATTACCAGTCATGATAGATGCCAATCAGCCCACGCTCATAAATAGCACCCAAGGTCCCGATATCAGAAATAGTGGGAACCACATTCATGACCCACAATTTGGGGGACTCAATTGCAGCTGCAAAGCTACCCAAGCCAGCATTCATGTCCATAATATTACGATACCGCCCCGAATCGAGATACTTGTTGACCCTTTTATATGCCCTCACGTGCTTCTTCCACAAGTTGTTGTCCTTCTGAAATGATTCAGTAGTATAGCCTGGTAGTGAGTTGGTAGAAACTCTAGGTGGTATGCTATTTAGTCTTGCAGGGAATGCCTTTATCTCTCCACCTGACACCTCATCTGGGTCATTTACTTGAGGAAGGGTAGTCAGACATGCCTCCATTTTCTCATACCTTGTTAAGAGACATAAATAAATACAATAAAAGAAGTAATAAGCTCCCATGAATATAAAGTTTGTTGTGACCAATGATAATAACACAAGCCTGTCAAGTTTTGCAAATGGAGGAGAGGGCCTAAGGAAAGGGACATGAGATGGATTTTAGGCCAGTGAAGCAGATTAATCTCATTTATGCTAATGACGTCTTTTAAGAGTGCCATTTGGGCTTTAAAAACAGATATGAAGTTAGCTAAAAGTTGATCCATGACAAAGAAGAAAGACCATACCAGACAGCATCAGCATCAGTCGATAAACATTTACGGATCTTGTCCTCATCATTAATGTTGGGACAAGACATGTCATTTACCCTCTTGCGCCAGATGGCGATCTCTCCTTTCTCAGATACTTTCTCCCAGCAGAGGAGAGAAGCTACATCTTCAATCTTTTGCTGCTCCGCTTTCAGGTCCTCCTTAGTTCTCTGCCATGCCTGGTAGTTGGTTCTCCAGTTTATAGGTGGGCCTGACAGAACCCAATATCCACCAGGTCGCAGAACCCGATCAACCTCCATCATGTACATCCCATCTGTATGTCAAAACAGAATAAATGACGTTGCTACTATAAGTCCACAAGAACAATACTCCTTGTTTATCTATTATCTCATCTCTGGGGATTAAATGGGACAGTAAGAAATTGAGGCTATTACAGTTATCATAGCTTGGAATCATGCCAGATTGATACCATATTTTGTTTACATACCAGTAGGTAAAGGATTTTCCTTTGGTAGGGGAACCACTGTTATTAGTATTTACAGGAGATACCAGTACCAAATCTAGCACAGATAGGATAAATATCTCCAGTTAACAATGCATGAGCCTTAAGGTCCAAACTTAATTACTTAAGCCCTAACTAAGGCAATAAGTAAAATCTGAAACAAGTTTAACCCAGGTTGACCTCAATTTTACATGAAGAGAACGAGAATGGCCTAGCAAATCATAATGAATTTATGCACATGATCACTCACTTACATCACCCCTGGCACTTAACAATGACAAAAATAAATTAATGGAGAGAGCATAAGAGACTCACTGTTGGCTCCCCATGGGATAAGGCACCTGGAGCAATGAGCCATATCAAAAGCCCTAGCAGGATAAGGAAGCTTAATAGTACCAAGTACCCCAATTACAGCTGGGACCCCTCTTTCCAATGCAAATTGCACCTGAGCTTCATGTGAGTCTCTAGGAGCAAATGACATTGCCAACACATTTCTCTTCAGTAGATAAGCTCCCCAACTTGCCACCTAGCATTTCAAGGGGGGGAAAAGAAAAAAAATAAAAAACAAGCCAATTAAACACTTGAAAGACATGACAAAGTCAAGCCAACATTTCAATTTATTTGATTCTACTACCATTGTGTCATTGTGAGTAATTGCAGTTTTAGAGTTTTAGTAAGTAAACAACATGATAAAACCTTTCTAGTTGTCCGAATTGCACTGTCCTCACTGGTTCCAAACTGCTAATATGTAGGTATAGGTTTCTTGAGCTAGTTGTTAATCAACCCAACCTGGTTTTGCTATAAAAATGAAATTTTCCAAGCAGACTTATCTTCACCCGTGGTGAACAAAGCTACATTTATTTATTTGTAATTCACAATTTTTTTTACCATAATTTTGCAAATTTGGTTTTTTTGCTTTGTTGAGATACATAGTTATTCACAAACTTTGCACACAAAATTCTTGCCTAAATTGTGAGTTCAGGCATTAAAAAAATAATTGTTATACCCCACAGCCAGTGTCGAGAGCGGTTCTGACGGTACCATTGGCAATTGGTATCACTGAAGCAAGCTGGTCAATGTATTTATCTGCCCCTTGTGGGAATTGGGTCCCTCCTCCAGGAAACCTAAATACATTTCCCTCATACTGCACCCAATTCTGGACTGCCTTCTCAACTGTCAAACTCTTATAAGGAACATTTGCATAAGGCACGAAATCCCGACTTTTGGGCCAGGGAAATGGGGCAACATACCCCTTAGGAGCAGGTATTAGGCAATATAACTTTTCATTTTGAGGTGGGCAGTGCCTCTCTCTGTAATTCATGTTTTCTCTTGGAAATTTCATGGCACGGTTTTGGTCTTGGCATGGGGTGTAGTCAGTGTACCGGTTATGACATGGTTTAAATTTTTTTACTGGAGTGTTGAGAACTTGTGAGGATTTTGAGCCGGAATGGTGAGTCTCAAAGTTTAGGTTTGGCAAAACAGTACAATCAGTTCTTTTTGTAATTTCCACTGCTATACTGTCACCTTTGCCGAAACCACTCTTTTGCCAGGCACCTAGTACATAGAAGAAGCAACACATGCAGATAACTATAAATATGGAGATAGAGCTCCTCGTCCTGTTCTCAGTTGAGTTTGCTTTTGGAGCCATCTTGTGGCCAATAAATTAAAACAACCTGATAAAATGCGAAAAAAAGAAAGGTTCATACATTCAGTACAACAGATATTTAGATCTAGATGAATTTGATGAGAGAACAACAAAACAAAAACCAAAATGACCAACAATGTGGTTATAGTTTCAGGTCAGGTAAAGAATTAAACAATCAACCAGGATCAGTACATTTACTCATAAAATTTCGTTATAGTAATCAATTAACCCCTTATTAGCTCAAAAAACAAAAGTACATTCACATAAGATCGAGTCTAATTTCAAAAATCGGACTCGATTTCCTTAAATCAACTCAAAAACACTTACTAATTCCGACATAGATTTCCAACGAATTTCTTAAACAACACAAACAAACTCCAACAAGCAATTCGTCGATTAAATACAAGAATCTTCAGCAGTAAGAAAACAAAAGTTGCACACTTTTCACAAAATCTAACCTGAATTAGTGCGTATAAAAAAACCCATCACTTACAAATAAAATTAGAACAGATCGAGGAAGGATCGCTCAGCTCTTCACAAGAGATCAGTGCTCGCTTCAGTCAGTAAGTAAGTTCTACTCAGAAATGAATTAAAAAATTGTGGGTATTTTGCAAATGGAACCAATCGCTTTCTTCATTGGATAGTCATAGCTCCGCTTTTATATTTATTCTCTTCTTTAGTAATTATTACTAATCTCTTTCCGACCTGGATGCCATTAGCCCATTACGCGTTTATTAGTACGAGATCTATTGTTGTTTTGGATGGATAAAATTAATGAAGAGCGATCAAGGTCGTTGGTTGAGTGAGATTTGGACAGATGGACGGCTGTGATTGGTGTTTGATAGGAAGGGTGGGGAAGTGGTTGGAGAAGTTTGTTGGTGTTGAGCTGAGGAGATGGGAAAATATTTGTGTTGGAAGTAATAAATCGGATCTTTGGTATGTTATATTGTTATGTCGTGTCGGTCACACTCCGATAACAGCTGAACAAAATCTCAGATCAGGAGACATACTTCCGGATTTTCTGTGATCAATTAATTTTCATTAATAATTTTGTTCTGTACACATGTAGTAACCATTTTATTTATTTATTTATTTATTTATTTTTGCAAATTACATGCTCTTTCTTTCATTTATTTATTCACTTTTATATGATATATATATAATATTGTATGTTTTTTATATTATTTTTCAGAAAGCTTAATAGTGGCTGTCCTTTTTTTTTTTTTTATCTCATGACAGCTATACTGTCATACTTGTATTAAGAAACAAAGGGTAATTCTGTGATGAATAGAAATCCTAAAAGGGGATTGAATCATGATCATTCATGTATGTTCAAATGAACGATCTGGATTTATATCAGATTGCAAAATTCAGTCTACATAAAAATTTTCCAAATTAAAAAATATTTAATATACTTAAACATAATATTCACATTTTTTCAGGAAAAACTAAACTTTGAAGTTATCTTAAAATATAACATAAATCCGTCTAATTAACATTTTTAAACGACTGATTAAGTTAAATTTTCACAATGTCACTCTTCTTTTCTAAGTATAAATACGCATTGACATCGCAAGAGCTGCAGAAAACGACCATCTCTAAACAAATATTTGACTTGCCTAATTCGTACTTTGATCAACGCTCTTTACGACTTCATGTATTTTTGCCTTTATTGGTATGAAGGGGGTAGGCATTACCCCATTATGGAGTAATGGGGTAGTTGTGCGTTGCTATCAATTTTACATCTATGCTAGCTGAGGATAATAAATTTCTTTTCATATTATGTCATTTTGTTAGATCTGGGACAGAAACATGGGGTGTCTAGTTTTTACTTTGCCTAGCTAACTGTTTTATTCCTCCTAAAAAATTTTTAAACATGATTAAGCTGCGTTGTCCTTCAATATATTTCAATCTTTCTCGCTTCGCCAACCTCAATAAATTTCACCTTTTTGTCGCCTAAATTAAAATTTTGTTCGTGATATTGTAAAAAGCGAAAAAGAAGACAACTTTATTATGTCCTGTTGAAAACAAAAATTAAGCCTGTTCTCATAAAATTTTATGATAAGTAAAACCAGAATAATAATTATAAACAGTGGTGGAAATCTTGTTGACACCACATTACCAATTTCATCCGGTTATTGTCTTAATATCGAATTTCGTCTATTATAGTATTATAGAAAAGTGAAGCCTATTTACAAAAATGTATAATGATTAGAAAATTTTTTACCCTACATGACGATGCAGTGGTCATGCATTTGATTTAATGGGTCAGTGATAAGAGCACAAGACTAAGCAAGAGATCAAGGATTTAAACTCTGCATACATTTTTAATTCCAAAAAATAAAATAAAATTAGAAGAGCTTTCTACTAAAAAAAAATTCGGTGCGATCTCCTCCCAAATCCCAATACTATGGCCCCTCTTCCTTTTCAAGTTTCAACTGTGGTAACTCTCAAGTGTTGAACTGTATTTGAAGGAGCGAAGTCGAATTCGAAGGCAAAAAAGCTCAAAAACAATATTTTTCATTGAATAATTATTATTTTTATTTTTATTGGTAATAGATTATTTATAAGTTGCTTATATCGATTCTTGCGGTCTCTCTCTCTGCTTACTCATCTGTTTGTTTTTTTTTTTATCTCTGCAAAATTAAAAAGTCGTCTTTATCATCCGATCTGAATCGTATGCATTAATTAAGGAATAATGTAATTATTTTTTTCAAAACTAGAATTTGTTTTTAGACTCTACTCTATAAACAATAAATGTTGAAAAAAAATAAATAATACATTTTTATAAAAAATTAATTGTATATAACAAATGTGGTACTTTTTTTTAGATCCCAAGGACCTATACAAGACAAAATGTATAGTATCATAGACTAAATTAAATATAGATTGATGTATGTTGTCTTACTCGTTTGGATGGGTTGGGATTAGGCTAGGAATAGCTAATCCGGGGCTAAATTTGAGGAAAAATACTATTCACGGGATTAGTAGGAAGAGTACTATTCCGGGACTAAGAATGTTGTTTGGATGGTGAGTTTAGGAATGGCGTTGGGAAGTGTGAAAAGTAGAGAGAAAAGTGTTGTTAGGAAAAGTGTTGTTGGAAATTGTGTTATTCTTGGGATTAGCTATTCCGATCTTAGTCCACTTCCGTTTGGATGAAATTTTTAGTCCGGAATTAAGCTATTCTCAAGATTAAGCTATTCCGGTGCCATCCAAACGAGATAGATTAGTTACGAAGAATTGGTACTTTAATAGGGGAGCTTGTGTCCCGGGCGGAACTTTATGAACTTTTTTAGAAGCATGTTTGCCACGCGACAGGCGGTATCTGATTCCGTGACAAAGCTAGCTATGTGGAATTGAATTTCAGCATTGACTCCATGCATCGTTAACTACAAATCTGCCATAATTCTTGGGATAGTACGTCATCTTTTCATTTAAATTTGTTTTACTTGGAGTTAGCACTTTGTTTTTGGTTCCGTTTCATGTAATTGGATGGCATCAATTTTAAGATTTGATGTAAAATCCTTCCGAGATTGATAGGAAAAGGAAATTTTGTTGTTATTATTATTACTAATATTTTTTGAATTTATGTTTAACCGACATTAATCATACAAAAAATCAAATTTTTGGAAGTATATAACAAATTTATAACTGGACCGAGAATCTCGTCTAAAATAAGAGGACAGATACTTTGCACTTAGGCGTCGTTTTAACATGGGACAAATTTTCTCAAACCCCTTTCTACTGCATTAAAAAATTTTCGAAATCCAAAAATAGACGATAAGAAACTTAATTCAAAACAACTCAAAGTCGATAATTAATGAATCGATCTGTAATCTATAACAGTGAAACAGAAGATAAAGCCAGTTTCATTAATTTAATAAACGACTGTTTAACTTTAGGCCGGAAAGTGTAATTAATAATGAAATATGAAATATCACATTGTTCATTAACGATCACTTCACAATTTATAAAGTGAAAAATTAGATACTTTAGCTTAATCAGGATTAAATCGAATTAATCCACACCACTATCCAAACACATAAATAACAAAACGAATCCAGCACACATTTGCAAACCAAGAGCAATTAAAGATGCACACTCCTTAGTAGTTGACTGCGCTACATATGCTCCTGATCTCACCTTGCCCTGTCCCGGCAATGTTGCCCAGATTCACCATCGACTCGGCAAACTTTGCCTCAAATAGCCCAGGCGTTGTTCTAAAGTCGTTTAGAAGGCTCACAGTCTCACTGCTAGTCAGGAGGCTCCAGTCCGAGAAGAAAAGTCCTTTGCGATCGGCAACATTCTCATAGTACTGCTTGTCAAGCTTGTTTGGCGTGACAAAATCCTGAGGGACAACACCATCAACCGTTGCATTCTGTGGGCACCGGCCTCTCAGAAAGTAACCGAAGCCTTCATCCATGGTGGTGTCGATGGTGGGATAGAGGCGGTTTTTAAAGGAAGAGCAGTGGGAGCGGCCAATTGAGTGGGCGCCAGAAAGTGCAACCACGTCGTCTGTTGAGAGTCCTTGGGCTGCAAAAAGAGCCTTCACCACGGTGAGATTGTGGAATGGAGCAGGAAGTGCCTTCAGAACCTCATCTGCATTGGAGACCCTCCCATCAAGCCTTCCCGAAGGAATTTCGTAAGAAATCTTTCCCAGAATAAAAGCTGCATCACGAGCTGCAAAGGCGATTATATCTGCGCAGGATACAATGCCGGGACACACTTGTTCAGCAGCTGATTTCGCATCATCAATCACTTCAAAGCCACGGAGGCTGGGAAAGTTTGGGACAGCCAATTTCTCAGGGTTTGGGTTCAGCTCAGACTTGTTGAGTAGGACGGAAGCATCACAGCCCTAATATATGGATGAATAAAGAAACGTTATGTGTTGCATTATTACTTTTGAATGACAACGTCATTCAAAAAAAAAATAAAAAGGAAAACTTTTGGATGACAATGCAATATTGCATGCATCTGCCAAACTAAGCGTTAAATAATTCAGATAAATTACTAAAAAAGTTGATAGTCAGGACCTTTATCAATTAGTTAATTTCGATATTTTGTAAGTTTAAGAACTTAAAATATAAACATTTTTTATGGAGGCAAAACACAGAATCACTTTGCATTGGAAATTATACTTACGTAGCATTGTACTCCAACCAATCATATCCTAAAATATACTCCATATATAAAGCATATTTTAAAATATGTACATTATGATATATGATTTAGACACTCCAATTATAACACTTTTTAACTTTAGATTTTTGACAAGCAACAGAGAAACACTCTGTAGACAAAAATAAACCAGCAGATCACCATGCTAAGAATACATGAACTACGTACATTATAAATTTATAACATATAATGTGTAAGTTAGAGGACAACTCTGCTCGGTACTGAATACAATTAGTACTGGAAGGGGTAATTAACCTGCTTGGAGAGTTTTAAAAAATTCTTAAATTGAAGTTCATTATAACTAGTGCCATAGGAGTGAATGATTTGTGAGTCTTCTCCATATATTACCCAAAGAAAGCACTCTATACTCGGTACTAGTGTATTAATTGTTCTGTTTGGAAATATATATATTGTACAAATAAACATTGCATTAAATGAAAAAGAAGCTACAAACAGATTATAAATAGCTAAGATTTAATATAGATGTTTATCAAGATACCCTCACAAAGCAGTCGTGGAAGAACAATCTGATCAGACCGGCACCGAGTCCAGGCTCTTTCGAGACATGCTTGAAGACTACGCCTTTCACAATTTCTTCTGCTTGAGGGCAAGTTTGTTTGCACTTGTAGTAACCTACTTCAAGAGAAGTGGTCGACATTGCACCAAATAGGAGGATACATGACAGGAAAACTAGAATTTGAAATGTATTTCTTGCACCCATTTGTTAATTAAGTATATTCTACAAAATGTAGAATTTGAGAGTGAGAGAGCAAGCTAGGGAAGGAGGGAGGCTTTTAAGTTTAGTTTAAGCTATATGGTTGGTGCATGAGACTTGGTGGCGGGGATGCCTATTTATAGGAGAGGATATAGTTGACCGAATGTATCATGAATAAATTTGTTCAGCTTGACTTGGTTTTTTTTCTTTAAGGGTTTTCTATTTCCATAATTTATACCCGCAGATGATCTGTCCCTATAAATGGTAGTTGCATTAAAATAGCATGCCATCAATTATTTAGAATTTGAATATATGATAATTGTTTATAGTATATATGTCCCTTTGAATACTAGTTCTGATGGATTGTTCTACCCTTTAAAACTTAAATTACGTGTATTTAATTATGTAATGGTGCCATAGAAGAACATCAAGAAAGTCAATAAGTACTCTAGTGTTCTAATCGATTCCTTTTCTTTTAAAAAAAAAATGGCAAAACAATAATGTAGTAAGGTACTCATGTAGATTAAGGTTATGGCTTTCAAAAGTAGTTCTACAGATGAAACTAAAATGCATTTCCGTTGCGAAAATCCTCATACTGTTGTGATCAGCGAGTGTTTGGAAGAAGCTTGACCGAAGGTTAAGAGTATTGAAAATACAGTGTTCTGGGAATTGAAAAAAAAAAAGGAAAATTATGCTTTCCCAATCAAATATAATTTAGTTTTACAATAATGATATTTGGAGTAATGAAGAACACAATTTTGCTACTTAATAGTATTGTAGTTAATATGACACATTAAAATGCAGGCCTGTTTTTGTCCACCAATATTTCTGCTAAACAACTGGCATGCACTCTGAGACAAATTAATACTCTTTCTAGGAGACCAAATACAGGAATCAAATAGAGCATGCCCGTTCCAATTGAAGATTGACTTCCGCTGCTTATGGTTAGACACCAATTAATTGCGAGCACTTCTCAAATGACAAGCAACCGTCAATATTGTAGGAAATTGAGGATATAATATATTAATGTGTTACGTTTTAATGCATGTCTGGAGAGTGCTGTACAACTCAGATCTAATTACACTTTAATTGGTCATACCCGTGTAACACATAATTTGTTCCATTAGTTTTATTCGGTTTAATTACAATTTATAATATTGAGTCTAGTTTTCTGAATTTCTGATAGAGTGTGCGAAATTTTCGTTCTTGTGGAATGACATATTCGTCCTGAGAGGCTATTAGATACAGCGGCTGTCTCCCCTTTTCTCTTGTTGCCGTCGAAGCTTCACGTGACGGTCATGGACCAGTTTACTGGTTCAGATGTTATCTTTTCTTAGATACAAATAACGAAAATTCTCAATCTATTTTTCATTAAAGAGAAATAAAAAAAGGAAGTTGTTTACATGTAAGCATAGAAAAAAAGAGAGAATGAAAACCCTGCTATTATCTGCTCTATTACCCGAAACTGTTACTGGTACCGAACCTGGTACAAATACTGTTTCCTGACTCAACCAACTATACTGGAACCAGACCAGGTACCAGCCAGCCTTTATTTGCTATCAACCCACACTAATGTGCACCAAGAAAACACCACAGCAACACATTTATCTGGTTCAGTTGTTTAGGCTACTAATATATCAGTAACAGGTGCTCATCGTGCCAGTACATCAGCAACTGCATCTCCCCTAGACAGCTAAAATAGAAAAGCCTCCAAATATGGTGTGATAGCACCAATCCATTGTCAGAGGCCGATTTCAAAGAAGTTAGCTCAAAATTATGCAATCTCCACTCAGCTCTTGACTTATGTCGTGGAGGATGTGGAGAAAACAGAGGGTACTGACAATTGTTATAAGGACAAGACACAAATTTTATTGTACTGCATAACCATCTTTTACTTTTTATTTAGTTAATATGAAGTCAAACTTTTCAATTTTAAGTACTCATAAGAATTCAATCAGTCGTCTTTCAACTTTAAGTACTCATGTTGAATTTTAAAAACACAACTGACTTTAACAGTTCAAATTTACTCTCGAGGGATGTGTCTAATTGACAATTTATGATAATAACAGCATGGAAAAATTATAATTAAAGGACTGGCTATAAAGATAGGACATCCTTTGTACGACTGACTTTGAAGATAAACTCAATTTTTAAGTACTCATAAGGATTCAATTAGTTATCTACAAAAATTTTGATTTAAATAGCGGTTAGCGGGTTCATAGTGGACATGTTTTTGGATAGCGAGTATTTAACGGCCGCTATCAGATCAAAATATAAAATATCATTAACAAGACTTATGCACACGTATAAAAACATAAAATGTCATGAGGATAGATAATTTACTAGCAGATGCATACTTTAATTAACTATACTATAAATTTTGAATATTAAAATGTTTGTTAATTTGGATCAAAAGCATCAATTGATTTGAGATTGTCAAAGGTTGCATCTATTTCTCTGGTCAAATCACTTGAAGACAAGTTTTTAAACAAACAAAAAGGTTAATGAATCTGATTATGACCTAACGTTTCAGTACATATAGTATATATATATATATATATATATATATATATATATATATATATATATATATATACACACTTGATATTATACTTGATATTTCATTTTATTAAACCGATCAACTAATTAAACAAAAAAAAATCTCTCACTGCTCACCATATTGGCATGAGAGAGTTAGTTAGATCGTCAAAGTCAATAGGACATGGGTCTATGGGCTTTCTTATAGGGCGTGCTGAAGTTTCATAAACAGCCGAAATACCAATATGTCAAACTTTTGTACGGTATAGTTAAATTGCCGCTAACAAACAAAATTTTATTTAGCAGGTTAGCGGATGGCTAATGGCACCGCTAATGAAGCGCTTTTGCGCCGCTAATCAACGCTATTTATTTCATTCAAAAGAATCAACGCTATTTAAACCTTTGACTGTTTTCGTTAAAGTCATTTTAAAACTTAACTATTGAAACTTCATAAATTATTAATGGATGATTTTTTTTTATGGAAATAAGACATTTATTTTTGAAAATTTAAATGTTTATAAAGTATCCCACCAGATTTCAACATGAAACAAGCCACTCGAGTTTGTGTTGCCTTTTGCGACCCCACCAAGGCTCAATTTTTTTTTATAATTACTAGACGATTGATGATGTTTAATTTTAATCAATATTTTAACGATAATATATTATTTTGAGATATTTATTTGACATCTAAATGATGTAAGACTTTGCAATTTTATTTTATTTTATTTTTTTAACTATGATCTTTATGAAATATATCAAATGAATTTTTAATTACACAAAAAAAAAATAGAGCCAACTACATACGGCGCAATATATTGTTGGGAGTAGTACTTACATCAAACGCTATCCTTACATTCGGAAAAAGTTTACAATATTTTATAATCAAAGTGCACATATATAGGACTTCAATGAAAGGAAAAAATGTCTAGAAGTATACGCGAGAAAAATTGAAGTAATCTTCTTCTTCTTTTTTTTCCTTTTTTTTTTGGAAAAATGGACGTGCTAAGCACCTTGTTTTTTGCAGAGAATATTCAAATAATTGAGGAAACCGTTCATTGCATTCTTAACCTTTGGATGAAGTATTTTTATTATTTATATAGGTTTAAGATTAATTAAAACATGAGTCCTATATATGAAATCAAATATAGTTCTGCTCGTTATGTACATTTGCAATTACTTCCATGGTCCTAAAATGCAATTATGCCGATAGCCTAACAAAACTTAAGTAATTTCTAAATTTGGCTACGAACATATAGAATTGTTGCACTTAAGCGTCTAGTAATATTTTCTTCAAAAAAAAAAAGAAGACTAATAATTATATATAACTTTACATCAAGTATGCTAGTACTTGCATGTCATAAGATATCAAGATTGTAAGAATTTCTCAGATTTTTAATTCTATCATATTTGTTGCTTACAGCTTGTAAATTATACCACTGTCTATTCTGTAAAATTATTTTCACATTGTCTTTTTTTTTTCACATTGTGTGATCTATTCCGGAGCTCTTGTTATGTTTCTAATTTAAAATGTTTATAATATAACCTCGTAATTGAAATGTCCAAATAAACTTGTTCTTGATCTTAGGATTTCTAATTGGCAACCATACAGTTTAAACTTTCATTGTACCTGTTCCTCGATCTCAGGTTTATTTCTATAAATAATCTAATGTACAGAGACAAGATTACTAGCTTACATCTTTTTGACAAAATTGCGATACATGAATTTCGTTCGAATCTTTAAATTTATTGAAAAAAACAAACCATTAATTATCTGTATAACTAAATACGTTGATTATTGAACTTTTGAATTCATCAAAATGAAGTCAAAGATTACATTATTTTATGCGTATGTAAAGTAATTAATGCATACCATATTTACAATTCACTTTATATTATTATTTTATTCTTTTACAACTTTTAAACATAAAAAGATTATCGAAATGGATGAATTTTTAAGATATGTCAGCATGATTTTGTGGTGTTTTTACATTTTCATGTCGTGTGATTATCATGACTCTTTGTGGACATCACTATATTGTCCTTGTTACTTCTGCCATGTTTTATTTGTATAAGGGCTTATGCAGAAATTGCGAAGAGTAGATAACAGGATGGCATAAGTCCCTGTTAGCTGAATACTTAGGTTAAGAATAGCTTTGATTGCCTTTGTTTTGCCCACAGATAAGATGTAAGCTGTATTTTTGTTTACTTCTTTTTAATAGAAGTGGAGTAGTACTCCACTTGTTCTCAAATAAATAAAATAAAAATAATCCTCAAATAATGATGCACTGCACATATAAAAAAAATAAATATGAGTTAATATAGGAAAAGATAAGCAAACTTATGTTTATAAATAGTACCACCATAGAATATAAAAAATAAATATTTTCTGAAAACTAAGAAAGTGACATCCTCCATAATCGCATTGCGCTCCAAATTTGAGTGTATTGTTGCATGAATATGTTATATCTTCAGAATGCCAAAATGAGAAGCAATTTTAACATCACAAAATTGATTCTTATGATGTTAATTTTATTAGAAAAAATGATTTTCTTATCATTAAGTGGATTAAACACTATGAAAGAATGATTTTATCATTGAAAAGTAAACTTTTTTTACAATGAATGAATTTTGATGTTTGTAGTATATTACGCATTTGGAACTTTAATTTGAGATCTTATTGTATGAACAACGACAAATGCTATAATAATTCTTTGAAAATTGAGACTTTATATATGTGCTAGCTTACTAAATTATAAATTTTTTTCTTGGAATATAATGTTAGAAATATAAAATTGGGACTTTATATGAAGATGTGCTGGCTGTAAGCTGAACATTGTAATTTGCAAAAATAAATTTATTAAATTCGCCGATATCATTATTTATGTCTGTTTTAGATTATTAATATTTTTTTACTTTTTGTTGAATAAAGAGGAAGGCATTTTCAATTTCGAAATTAAAGATGCATACAGAGTTTGAACCTTTGAGCTTTGAGTTTAGCATTTTTGAAATACTTATCAATTACTTAATACACAATTATAAACAAATACATATGATGTCTTGAGAATAGACTTCTGCATAATCCTAAAAAAATCATTGAATTATTTAATTGTAAAAAAGATTCCAACGACATTTTCTTCTAAGTGAATATTCGAGCTAGATTCAAATTAAAAAATTGGTGTTTGAACTATAAATTGGGTCGTCGAACTTAAGTCACACTAATAGAAAAGTTTTAAATTTGTATCCCTTCGTCCAATAAATTTTTAATATTGCAACGTATACCACCATTAAATAATGTAGCCTGTAGGAGACGTCACAAATTATTATTAAATTAAAAAAAAACTAACTAATTAGTTGCTGTGGTGGCGCACTACCTAACGGGGTAACAAATCTGGAATTTGATTATAGAATATATATACCGTACTATTATCATGCGAGAATGCGAACTTATCCGATGGTGTTCTTTCTTCTTTTTTTTTTTCAGCAAGTTGAGAGGATTAAAATTAATTTATGTTTTCCTTGCTGGACTATTTGATTCCAAACTAATTAATATCTTCTTTAGCCAAGAAAAACGAATAAGGAAATATAATTCGATTATATGATATAAACTGCACTTATAATTTAAATGTAACAGTACTAACCATAATTGTTTAATTTCATGTTGATGCATGTTTGAAAATTGTATTTGTGCCATAAAGCTGAGGGTTTCTGGAAAAAATAAGTGCTCCTTAAACTATGATTTCCAATTAAGAGAAAAGTTACATTCTGATCTCAAAATTTTCATAAAAATAATTAAAAAATCAAAATAATGCCCGATTCATCAATTACAATATTACATCTTCAAACTTGATTATTCTTCTTTCTTCTTCTTCTTCTTCTTTTTTTTTTTTTTTTTTTTTTTTTTTGAAGAGAGATTGTAAGCCTCCCAACTTAAAAAAATATATATATATATATATATATATATATATATTAAGGCCTAATTTGGTACAAATAATAGTTCTTGAAGACCGAGTTTTCTATTTTTTTTCCCTCAAAGTTGAAGGATCCTTTTGAATTTATTTTAAAAGTTTAGAGATCGACTTAGCCCAAATGCAACTTAATTTAGTGACTAATTCAGATTTATGGAATACAGGGACCACAACATTACAATTTCTTTACTGTATTAGAGATGAATTGTATGCAAAACAAACATGGGTATCCTTGCCTCCTTGCTAAGGCAGAGAGATAAGGTCCATCGCCATCTGAAAAAACGCATGCGGAAGTAAGAGATAGATGATGGGCTAACAAAAATGTGATGTACCATTTTTTTAAATAAAAAAAAAGAAACAAAAATGTGATGGCTCTGTTTCAACGAGTTGGTAGCAGCCTTGGCAGAACATGAGGTGGTTGACTTATACCTCTTGGGGGTACAAAATGAATTAATTAAACTCTTTCTGATAGATTCGGCTAGTTTATTTCTGATCGAATAGATTAGGCTCGTTTATTTCTGATCGAACTAATTAAATTCATTGTATTATTTTTTACCATGGGCTTTTGACCAGGTAACTACATAGACAGACAGGTCAGAATTCTTATGAATTCTGCATTCTCAAGTACACGGCCCAAGTTTGCTTAATATTGTCCAATAAAATTCATACAATTTTTGGGATTTGTCATTCAACCTTTTAAAAAATGAAAAATCGTACATTTTCAGACGAGACAAAGTAAACTTATCAACCATAGCAGAACAATCTCTGAAAAAAAGAATGCTCTGATTTAAAAGCTCCAAATTTCAAAAAAAAAAAAAAAAAAAAAAAGGAAGAAGTTAGGATAGCCTTTTTAAGTTTTAAATTGAGATAACAAACCCTGACTCCATTACAAAAAATAAAACTCATGCGTCCCATCGATAAACGACTTATACAGGACTTATATAATTAATAGGAAATTACAAGCTCATATATATTTTTCAATTTTTAAGTAATTCAGAAATGAAAACTAAACTATGAAAGAAATGATAATTACCAAACCCAATAAATTTTCTTATCATAATAAATTGGGAATAAGTCTCCCAACTTATTTCAAATTTAAATTTCTATAGAAAACTTCCTATTGAATTTCGAATCCAAGGCCTTCCAATCAGTGTGTTGCGTTTCCAAACTCTAACAATTAATTATTATGGCTAGGAATTCAATATTTTATCTGGCTAATATACTTGGATTTTTAATGAAGCAAACATAGTCGAGAATATTATGATAATTCTTAGAAGTCTTGTTTTCTCTTCTGAATTGTCCAGCTAGCTACAGTACGACAGTAGGAAGAACGAGTAAAATATTTAATTAATGGATGGATGTATAATGTTGATCTTCCCTAATTAATGATTATTAAAAAAAAAACCTGAATACATAAATACTTCGGGTTGGTTGATTTGGGAGATGATCCGGACAACACTCTTTCTAGTCCGATCAATATTTATGACATAATTTGGACAGAATTACCCTTATATTTATATTAGCATCATATCTTTTTTCCCCAAAAGAAATTGTGATTTACATATAATATTCTCTTATGATAAAATTTAGGAAGCTTTCCCTCTAATTGCCCATAAGAATGGACATAATTTTTTTAAGTAATTGGAGAGACATACTTTGTAGTGAATAATTATATTAATCGTCATTAATTGATATCTTCCAAACTTTTTAGTAGCCACGAAGAATAACGAGAATAATTAGCAAATACTACAAATTTAAATTTACCATAAGATATTATCATAAGTAATTCCTTTTTTTTTTTTTTTTTTGAAGGAAGAAGAAATAGCGTTAATATGTAACTATAGGGACATTTTTGTCTTATAAATGTTGCTCGGACAAAATAGCCGCTGCTCAAGTGCTCATAGATGATTTGATGCCGTATCAGTTCATTATGTACGGAATAGTTAATACATTTCTACTTGTGTGGGACTCGGTTTTGTGGGATGGGGAAGAATTTGTGCGGAAACAAACATCTATGAGCACGCTTACCAAACAAATCATAAAACAAATTTTGGTTCCGCATCAAATCATCATTATTTTCTAGCATCAAATCTCGGCTTTAAGGAAATTACATGACCGTACCTATACTGCACTTACCATTGGAGCCTTCTACTTTAGAAGTTTCAAATTCTTTATTTCAGGAGATCTGATTGTTGCCTGCTTCCCAACAGATTACTTTTGAAATGCTAATGATAGTAGGGTTAGCTACTTGCTAGATACCATTTGTTAAGGAAGATATTATGCGCTTACTTTCCATATATTAAATTTCTTGTTAATAATAATATATATCATGATTTCAGAGATGATATCTGTAATCTATGACACAAAAATTTTTTCATCACATTATACCAAGGCTTAAGACTCACAAAAAGCGATAAAGATATATTTTATTTATAAGAGGTTAAAAATGAATTATCCCTTATGATAATGCTCCATTCTTATCCGTTACCTTTTCATATGTGCTATCACGTTCAGGCATATTCCAAAGCTAATCTAGGTTGTTTCAAATCTGATGTGTTTAATTCCCCCCTTTTGTTTTGGCTGGCAATCTTATTTTTCCTGCCAGATGGATTTTGCACCTTTTGAGAAAAAATAATTTTCAATTTACCTTATCTTATCTGTGTAATTGTTTTTAGTGCACAAAAAAACTGACTCAGCTGCTTAAATGACTTCTACTTTGGTGAGATGATAGAATAATAAATTACTGCTCAAAACAGAAGTTCCCTTTCACCCTTGAAGTTTTCATTCCAAAATTAAACCAAAAAAACATAAACAAAATATGTCATACCTGATTCTGTCATTAGACCAATTTTATTTATTAATAATTATTTTTAAATCGGAGGCAATCGAAATTCTATTCTTGAGACAGAGAAGAGCCTATGCAAACTAAGGAGCCGCATTCCATTGCTTCTATCTTTCCTTTATTTTTCTTTGTCATCTTTTCCTTTTAAACAAAGCTAAAGAGGAAAGCCACCTGGGCTGAGCTTGCTTGACTTGGACCATGACCATTCCAGCATGCATTTCACTATTTAAACTATTCTTATTCTCTTCTAATTAAAGTTGAAGGTTGCGTGCTTTAGGAATCCAAACGGCATGCTATTATGGGTTTTAATTATGTATATCTTGTTCATTATAACATTATGTTTTTTAAGTTGTAAAAATCCATAATCTCAATCTCTAGCTGAGACTGAGATTATATTAATTTCAAATTGCAAGTGATTATTTTGACTAATTTGTTATCGGTTCTATTGTTGTATGAGCAAACGACATCAGAAGTATATAGTTGAAGTTAGAATAACATTATGCCAGCTGGCTTATCTACGATATTACAAAGCTAGGAGCGATTTATGTATATAATTATTTTCAATTAAATGCATCAGAATGTTATGGCAGTGGAGACTGGAGAGTATAATATAACAAATTGAACAAAAAAGAAAATCTTAGCTACAATTTTTGGACTAGCTTCTTTGCAACATTCACATAATCTAATTTAGAAACTTACCTGTCAAATTTCAGACCATTTCTTTGAATAAATAGATCTGATAATTTTTGGCTCGATTATTTTAAGAATATAAAAAAAAAAGAGCTTAGGGATTCGGTAAATAAAAGAAAAAAGAAGTTAACTGGGGAGCAACAATGATAAAAGAAAAGCATAAAGAGTCTCATTTAGCACAAAAAACCAAGGATCTCATTTTCTTTTCTTTATGCATGCATGGATAATTGTGCTTTAAGTTCAAATTAGAAGTACCCAAATCACATAAAGCAAGGGTATGTTTGTCCCACACTCTATACCCCCTCTTTAAAAGCTCGCTAATATTCCGTAGTTTTGCGAAATATTGCAAAATTATCCATTTGTAAGAATCCATTTGCAAAAGAATCCATTTGGGTTCTCGTAACATGAAAACGAAACGCATTTTCTAAAATTTGTTTCCAGGTACCAATGTTACAGCGCCAGAGTTAATTTATTTCCGAGGTACAAACGTAATTAAACAATTATTCTTCTACTTGCAAAAAGACCCAAATTTGTGCTCCAGATAACCAGATTATTTATAAAACGTAAATGCCGATGTTGAAACACCCATCTTTTTAAATAAATAAATCGCCAATAATAAATCTAATGGCTGGTTTTTTGGTCTGAATAAATTAGTACTCTTTTTTACTTCTTTACTGGATCATATACTTATGGTACGATTGACTACTCATTTGGGTCAAATAAAATAAAGAAAAAGTAAAAAAAAAAAAAATGAGGTGAATTTTAGTCATTTTTTTTTATTCAATATAACCTCTAATTTTCCTTTGGATAAATGAAAAGTTGAAAACAATTTCAAATCTGAGAAATGTCAGCAGAATTTGTAAAATATTGAATCTAAGGTTGTAACTGAAAAAACAGAAGTAACCAAAAGATTTCTCAAGCGAAGGGGACAAGGGAACTGGTAAAAAGATTCTTAGCTTCCCAAAGGATTTGTGTTCTCTCTTTATTCATGCCCTGTCAGAACCTTCTAAAACAGCCTTAACTCCCTTATGATTGAGGTGAATCTAAAATCCCAAATTGTTTTTTCCTTTCCCCTTTTCTTTTTCTCATTTGGGTCTCTTTGCTTTTTGCTTTTGGACTCTGATCATAACAGGGCTCCCTATGAGGTGCCTATATGTACCAACAAATGAGGCATTTGAAATAGATGGAATTGCCTCCTTGCACTTCTCTTTCAAGAGATACCAAACAAATAACCTGAAGCCTATTGGGTACTGAAAGGAACAATGAGTTTCCAAACCCTTAGGCTCATACTGGTTTTTGTTTGTGTATGGCTACTGGTATTTCATGAACAAGACGTAAATGGCATGAGAGACATCGAGCTTGTCGTAAGAAGGCATGACAGAAGGATACAAGAATCAAAGAAAGATGTAGTTAGTTTTCATCCAAAGAGTTCTGAAGAAGTATTATCATCACCACCACCATCTGATCCAAGTGAAGAAAGCAAAAGACGGGTCAGAAGAGGATCTGACCCAATACACAACCGATGCTGAAAAGGAAATTATAAGGTGCAAAACCATGCAAAGAAAGGTTTTATTTGGTTCTTGAAGAGGCTTTCTTTTGATCTTCTTTTTTCTTTCTCTCTTTTTTTTTTTTTGGAATCCTTATTTAATAATTTAATTAAAAGGTTTTTTGTAATAGTGATACTTGTACAAAGGTTTCTAAGTAAAGAGTTCGAGCTGCTACCATGATGTGTCTGCTTTACTATAGATTACACGGGATTTATTTACATTAAAAAAGTTTATAGCGAATTCTCAATTAATCTCAGTTGTGCCATTTCATGCCACACTTTACACTTGTAAGCAGTCTTTTTTCTCTGCAAATGTCCTACTCTGGCTTTCATTTGGTGGTACCTTTTCTTTAAGCCCGTTTGGCTATTTTACCCTTCACTACCTGACACAAAAGTGCAACCTGAATGTTAATTATTCAACCTGCTTGGAAACTATCCTTGCTAGTGGTTCTGTGCCAGTAAGCAAAGCAATTTTTGTTTTTTTTTTTTTCAAAATTTTGGACAAATTACAGTTGTTAGTCAGTTAACCCTCTAGCATGTATCTGATTTAATACATCTATCTGATTTAATATTCCCGTTCTTACCATAGACCAGGCTTAATGCTTAGAACTTAGATTCTTTGAACTCTTGAAAATTTTTACTCAGAAATAAGTCAGGTGAGTTACACTAGTATATATCTATAAACTAGAACCTCAGTTAAGAAAAAGACTAAATATCACCCAATGTACCATCCATCTAATTTCACAAGTATACCCAGAGCTCTAAATCTAGGAGAAAAAAAAATTGCAACACGAAGTTCTTAACATAGCAACTAACCACTCTTTTCCAAACCGTTGTACCTACTCCGCCGATGAATATCCAAACGTATGGCTGAGATCTTCCTGTGCACAGCACCCCATATCATATCCACCGCATCCCCTTCAATAGACGGGAAACCATACTCAAAATGCCGTGCCACCTCCCTCAGCCGCCCCCACATCCTCTCCCATTCCTCCCTCCCTATCCCTCTCAAGACCCGCACCAAGAACTGGTCCCTCAATGCATCTGTGCCACGCACAAAAACACAAAACTCAGAGTAATCCAAGACATCCTCGTATGGGAGCTCAATTTCGTCACTGATTATAACAGGCACGCAGTGGCTGACAATAGCATCAAAGAGACGGTTCGAGGATGGTGTGTCACCAGCAATGTTGAGGCAGAATTTCGAGTTCGCCATCCCCTTGGAGGCATTTTTAACTCCATTCTGACGTACAGTGCCATAGGTGAAGTGGACATCTTTTTCATCCTTGAGGAGTTGATATAGCTTCTGCCGAATCATGCCACCCTGGAGAAAGAATATTTTAATTATATAAAATTCCTAAATGATACTCCCCTAATTTGATTTTTTTTGGTGCTTCATAGGCTTTGGTTTTGGTAGTTTACTGGTACAGATCGTTGTTGGTTTCATGTTATCAACCAGAACCAAAAGGTGAAAAATAAAATAGGGTTTGATTAAATCATGGAAATGAAGGATTTCAGAATTAGATGGGAATTTGTAGAGTACCACAACTGAACAGCTAACATCACTACAATACAAAAATTACCAGTACAGCAATAGTGAAATTCAAGGTCAGGCTATACAAATTCAATCATTTTATAAAGGGAAACCCAATTCTGTAAGGTGTAGTTCAAACAAAAAGAAAAATTTCACAGTTTTAGGAAGTAATGGAAAATTGGGAACCAAGTTTCATCAGTCAAGTAAGCAAACAGAAGTACGAAAAACCAAACAACATAATGCTGACTTACATCTTTCCTATAAATTGCTCCTTGGAAGTATGCCAAAATTGGCCTCTCTTCAAATGAAGGTGACTTATTACCAACTGAATCAACCACGTGCCGATAAGGTGCAATCACATCTTTCTTCAAATTTGCAATCTCTAACGGATACCGCCCAAAATCTGCTAAGAGAAGCATAGCAGACCCAAGTGATTTTCTAGCATCCAGCATGCTATTTGGATGGTGCGCTGGTACAAAGTGGTCCCTACCACCTCCTTTCCTCCACTCCTCCCTTTTCATTAGAAATCTCACCAGCTCATCCTGTAGAAATTTGTTCTTACTGATTTTCTCCCTCCCGTGAATTTTGGAGTGCCGGTTGTAGCTTAGAGAAGAGAAGAATGGTACAAAGAATATGTCTGCCAAAAGTGGATCCTTAACCCGGATTGCAGTACAGGGTCGTTTGAAACCCGGTATGGTTGAAGAAAGTAGGTCTAGGATAAGCCAGTACTCTATGCTATGCTGCAAATTTAACCCCCCAGGGTATTTTGGGACCTGTTTAGGTTTACTGACATCAGGCCATGTCTGATTAGCTTTTCCTTTCCAACCCAACATGCCAAAATGAAACATTGGTGGTAGATCATATATGTACACTTTCAACAAAGCTTCACTAATGTTGCATTCCTTGTTTGAAATTTTCCGAACTTTGGTTGTGGATATTACTCTGTAACTATGGTCAGCAATGTATTCTGATGTATAATTGGTGGTGGGAAAAAGAAGAGATGAATTGGAGAATGTGCAATTATCACCAGATTTCAGACTCCAGCAAGAAACTACTAACACTAAAATTGCAATGGAAATCACAAAGAAGAGAAGTTTCTTCGATTTCAAGTTCAAAGGCGACATTGTTCTCTGAATAGAGCAAATTATATATCAAATCGAAACTATTTCAGCTAATACGTCTACAAATTGAAGACAATCGGGTCTCCCAATTATCACTCCAGCTAGCTCCAATCCCTAAAAAGGGGCAAAATAATTTACCTTTTTGTACCAAAATTAGCAACTTTTAAGCTAATTGAACTTCTAAATCCTAAATTCTTCAAATAGGATTACAAAATCAACGATTAACATACAAATAAAAAGAAAAGAAATTGCAAACTATTAATTTTCAATTTCACAAATTATTAAATAGCGAAAACTAGAAACTAGAAAATGATTGGGGAAAGGTACCTGAGAGAGAAAAGGAAGCTTCTTTCGAAATTGAAGACGCCATGGTTACACTAACAAAACCCTTAAAAAAGCATAGATGGTAATTGTAAAATTGTAATTCGATCAAGAGAAAGGAAGGTGCGAGTGCGATGCGATATTTCCGAGGGAAAATGGAACAAAGATCAGAGGTCAGGGATCTTGTGTATTTTATTTCTGCTGTGACTTCTTTTTTGCAGCCTACGTAAGGCGAATACATTAATTAATACAGAGCTGATTGAGTATTTTGTGGTTGGTATTTAATATTTATAATTTTTTTTAATACTTCTTCCGAGGATGTTGGGTCTGAGGGAACAAACTCCTCTTCCAGAGGTAGATTTGAGGTTTGTATTGACATAATTTTTTATGAATTAAAAATTTAAACTAGTGCTGAAATATCATGTGAACTGTACAAGAGCTAATTTTAACTCAACATAACAACGTTAGTCTTTAGTAATGACAAATCAAAGTACTTTCCTTTTTATTTTAACTAAAAGAAACTTACATGTCCATAGGTGTTGTCTGTTTGTACATAAGAAGACTCAATTCATAGCCTTCTTCATATCTTATTTCCAATGTTTTTAATAACCTACCGACCATCATACCGGTATTGATGGAGGTAAGCGATTTTACCGATTTTACCGGTTAATACCGGTTAGCACATATAAGAGTTCAAATAAATAAAATGGCGCAATGTATCAACAAGCCCAGTTGGCCTGGTGGATAAGTCATTCGGCTCCCATAGCGCTTACCCTGTTCGATTCCCAGCGCGAGCGTATTAATTTTACGCGCACATGGTTAAGTGTAGTTGGTTCAAAGGTTTCATACTGAAATTTTCCGGTTTTGTTATTCAATAACAGGCCAATATTTAGACCTTTTTCTACCGGGTCTGTATCCGGTTTTATCTGGTTTTTCCGGTACCGGTAGGGTATTAAAAACAGTGCTTATTTCCAATTTCATTTTTTTTCTACTTTCAAATTGAGGGAAGTTATAGTTTGGCATTTAAAATTATTCTAGGTCCAATTAAGCTTGAGTAGCTTGTAAGTGAGTTTTGAGTCTAGTGACAAAGAGTACTATATCTTTAAATGTGAGGTCACAACTTCAAAATTCAGTTGAGTCAACATTTAAATTTAAAATATAAATTGGGAAGGTTGACCCAACTTATCATTAGAAAAAAAAATATATAACACAAGTCAAATCAAGACGTCAAAGCCCACAACAGTCAACAATGTCCCTTGCTTTATGTAGCTCAATTATTATGATTAGTATGATAAAATGGTTATATTATATTATTAGTATACGGGCAACTTGATGTGGGAACATGTAACATGTTGTTGTGGATTGGTCCGACAACAGTGGAACTATATATTTTTTTTAAAAAACAAAATCGCTATTAATGGATCATTATACAATGGTGAAGTAAAGGACTATACCTTTTCAAACAAAATAATATTTTTTTAAGAAAATAAACAAACAAATCCCAGAATTATTAGAGGTTAAAATTTAATTCTAAATCGTTAAAGTGTCAATACCAAATCAGACGTCTGCACATCCAGTCATCCAGAAATTTTTTTAAAAGTGTCAATTGCAAATCAAACATGTGCATATATAACCCCTGAACTTTTTTTTGTTTTGATGGCTGGGCATCGGCTGCCGAGCTTAACCCCTGAACTTAAACCCCAAACCAAAACATAATCAGACTAGGCCCAAAAGTCAAAATCAAAGTTTACATTTCAGCTAGAAGTAACAAGCTCTCGAGTCAAAAGCAGAATTGGTATTGACCCTCCATGGTTTTCTCATCTAGAGCCATCCAAATTCAGATTTTCCATGTGCTGACGTCAGCAAAAAAAATTTTGACTAATTTTCGAAAAAATTTTGGTGCTGACGTCATCAAATATGCTGATTTAAGGGTTCAGTTAAATATTTTAAGGGTTAAATTAAAGTGTGTAAGTGTTTAGTTAGATGCAACAATAATTTATTTCACTTTGTATGTTGAATATGATCATTTATTTCTTACTCAGGCAATTTGTATATATGTTCAGTTTATTGTTGTAAATGTTTATATTGTTATTGTAAATGTTCGCTATGTTTGTTGTATCTGTTCATTTTGTTTTTTTTATTTAACTAGTTTAATTGAACACAAAAACTACGAAATCAAATTTTTGCTGCAACTAACTGAACACATAGATACTTTAAGTTCATCCCTTAACGTATTTAACTGAACACAAAACACTAAAATTTTAAATTATTAGTGCATCTAACTGAACACTTATACACTTTAATTCAACCCTTAAAACATTTAACTGAACCCTTAAATCAGCATATTTGATGACGTCAGTACCAAAAAATTTTCGGAAATTGGTCAAAAAATTTTGTTGACGTCAGCACGCGGAAAAAAGACCATTTTGGCCTATCGAGGCATGTTGGATGGCGCAGTATGGGAAAATTTTAGATGGTGTATATCACTCATGAGTCAAAAGCGTTCCATCACATAATCCGAGTTTGCAAAGATTCGTGGGTAGGGTCACGTCGGTGGGAGCGAAAAGGTAAAGAAACGACGAACAAGCTCTAGCAATGCCATAGCACACGCTGACTTGCGAGGTAGTTCTTGCTCTTTCCATTTATTTCGCTTCAATTAGTAGTTTGTAGAATGTTATAGCATTATCTCTAGCATTGAAGTTCGGGAATAAATAAGGAAACTTCCAATTTTGTAGCATTCATCAGGATATGTAAAGAATGCGCAGTAAACCCTCGCTTTATAAAATCCCAACTAGTAGTCCAATTTCACTGTAGCAATATTTTTTTTTGAGGGTAGGGTTAACCCTACAAGAATTTCGTTAATATAAAAAAATAATTTGTAGCAATGGCTCTTTAAATTGTAGAATCTTATACTTTCCCCCTTCTCAAAAAATAAATTGCATCATCTGATGGTTGGGATTTTACATTTTCCCCCTTCACCAATTTAAACTTTGAAGAGCAATTAAAACTTTTAAAGTATAGAAGTTTATACTTTCCCCCTGCAACCAATTAAATTTTTATTATATAATATGATACTTTGAATTATGAAATTGCAGGAGAATATGGATGAAAATATCATATTATTTGATGTTGATAGAGGCAATTTTCGCAAATTCATCAATAAGTTTCGTAGGAGATCTTACAAATGTTCCCCCACTTCCGCCCAATTATTACGGGTCTTCCAAGTAGCCTTCACTTTAATTTTACCACGATTTCCACAAACAACCTTTTCCTCCTCACCTTCTAATCTTGAATCAAACTGTACAGTTTCGTCAACAAGTACATTCATAGGAAGCTTATTGCAACGATGCCAAAGACATAAGTCAACCGTTAGGATTGCTCCAAGCGGTAGAACCGTAACATTCCGTGACAGAGGAAGAGGGACGGTATCCGTGAAACCAACACATATAGCCTCCTTGCTCTTCTTCTCAAACAGCAAATTTTCAGCCCTAGAATCAGTAACCTTACTGTTCCGTGCAGTGACGATCCCAAAAATTTCAACTCCAGTGGTGGCAAACTCTCCTTTCCCTTCCCAATCAATAAGAGTAACTTCCAGAATGGCCTCTGCACTATTCCTATAAACAGCATACTGAACCTCTACAGGGCCAAAATCAGTCACAAACTCCTCACTTCTGAACTGATCAAACGATCTATGTGTTCTTGACCACATTTCACCAATTTGACAGCGGGGGTGCTCCTTCACTTTTGAGTTGAACCGACACGACGTTAATATAAGTTCATCTGTCGCCGGAACTGCTCGTCTTGGCCCAGTCAATCTGACATAACCCTGCATGCAACAAAAACAAACAATTGGAGTTCAGGAAAAGATTGTTATTAACCAAAGAGTATGAATAATAGAGAAAGAGAAAAATTAAATAATGAAATTCCTCCTCCATTAGCCCCCCCACCCCCCACCCCCCCCAAACACCACCACCAGAAAAATATATATATATAACAATAATAATAATTAAATAAAAATAAAAAACTTGCATGCATGGCGTGATGTGTGTTCTTGGTAAAAATAAGAAAATACCAGAAAAATTAGGTGCCTAACCTCTGAATCAATGTGCAGAGGATCTCCGAAGAGCCGCTCAAAGATAACATAAGAATAAAATCCATCTGCTAAGATGACTCCGTATAAATCTTCAAAATACAGCTTTTCAAATGCAAGAAATCGAACAGAAAATATTTCTGCCAGTTGTCGGCAAACAGTATAGCCCACCACCCCAGGGCCATCTCCTGGGGATCTGATGATGCCCCCAAATGGCAACTTTCCATTTCTACAGAAAGGAGATTAAACAATGTATAATTAAATGAAGACATGTCACTTTTCAAAGTTGGTTATTCACTTTGTCTTAGACTCATAGATGCTATATCAGACAGGTCCTATTTTATAAATAAAACTAATTTTGAGCCCAGTAAGGTTACTAAAAAATTAAGGCAACAAATATGAGTGGAAAGAAAATAGGACCAGAAGCCAGTTGTTAATTAAAATTAAACTAACAGAGCATTTCATCTGGAATTAATAATTATATCGCTCAAGTTAGAAAAAAGTAAAAGCATTGACTAAAAGGAAATTATGATCCCCCTCACTCAATCAGAGTATTAGTGTATGCCACTTATTTGTTTATTAAGAGAATTGCTAAATACTTGAAAAAATTACTCGTTTATGCAACCTACTATATTTTAATGCCGATTTTGTTAATTTAAAGCTTTAACAAATTAAGAAGATGAGTATGTGTGCATATAGTTTTTGCCACCCTGTCCTTTGTTGTTCCAATAATTGTTAAAAGTATTTAGGCTCAGTGAACATATTGATATTATTTGAAGGACCTGGAAAGCATAGATTTCTTTATCTTTCCTACAAGAGATGGAGGTGTATGTAAAATTTAACAAGTCAAGAATTATTTTGCTCATATTTAATTACAGTGTATTTTTTAAAAAAGAATAATGAGTTTTTGGATGTCCGGTATGCCAATATAGTTGGACCAGCTGTATGATTTGACTGGTTCCTTCGCCATTACCCATTTTGCAGCTCTCTCCAGCTGAAACCCATTAACTGTCATTATCTTTCTCAACTAACTATACAAACCTAGCAAATTTACCAGGATGTTACTTTTGTACCAACCGTCAATCAACCACTTGAAGGAACCACTGATTGGTCATTACAAATGTGCATTATCCAGATAAGACTTCATTGTTTTTAGAAACTAAGCCACAAAATGCAGAAAATGTATTATGATCAATGTTGCTTTTTGAAGCCCTTTCTGGGATTAAAAATCAATTTTAGTAAAACTAAGTTCATCCTATTAATATCAATGACAGTACTGCCAACCACTTAGCTCAGATTTTTTAGTTGTAAAATAGTACAGTCAGCTATTAATTACCTTGATGTACCATTATAGGATAAGAAGTTGGACAAGAACAATTAGAGGTTCATACAAGATAAAGTTAACAACTCATTACAAAAATTGGAAGGGGCGATGCTGTCTTTGGGTGTAAATTAACAATGGTCAATCAGTTCTAAGTTCAGTAACTTTATACACTCTTTCAATGTATAGGATACCTAAAGACATTAGGAAACAATTAGAAAGAGAAGTAAATTCTTATGCAGGGATACAGATGCTAGGAAAAGGTAACCATTAGTTAGCTGGAAAAAAAAACTTGTCTACAAAAGTAGTCTGGTGGGTTAGGAATTTTAGACATGAAATAAATTAGCATGGCTTTGTCACTTGAGCAGTGGTGGAAATGTACTGACCGCCACCTTTCATAGCTTGTGGAAGTCAATGATAAAGCATAGATATACTACTAATAATAATAATGTGAAAAAGATGTCGAAAATTCATCAAACTCAAACCAATAGGACTTATATCTGCAATGATGCCAGTATCTCTTTCTGGCATGATATCTACATAGGTGAAAGCTGTATTGAAATTTATTACCCTTATCTTTATTCATTGTGCTCTAACAAAAATTGTACTTTACATGAAGCATTGATATCACCGGAGAGCCAACTCACATTTCATATTTCACCACACTTTATGAAATTGTCGTTCCTGCATCAAAATACCAAATATTTCACCACACTTTATGAGAGAGAGAGAGATTACTGGGAAGAGCTGCTTCCTTTATCATTGGCGGGGGCCTTGACAGCCTTGGAGGAGGAGGTATTGTCGGAGTCCGAATCATCATCGAAGAAGGCAGCTCCCAGGATTTCCATCGGATCGCTTTCTCCGGCCGCAGGACACGGCTCTGGTAGGGTTTCCATCCAGGTCGAACCTCGGTTGAGACTCACAGAGAGTCTGATGTAGGTTTGCTCCAGGGAGCAATTTTAGATGGAAAGGAAGGGAGAGTAAGGGTTAGAAAAACCAGTTACTTGCTCCAGCACCACAAGCCAGAGGGAAAGGAAAGTGAGACAGGGTGCGTCAGTTCCATTAGAATTTTAATTTTGTTACCCCGATTTGATGGGTAGAGAGTAAGATTGAGTAATTTACATAAATATCCTTCAAAAGGTGGCGCCAAATATAAAGAGCAAGGCTAAAATGGTCAAAGTTCATCTGATATTTAATTAAGGGAATTACTTATGACAATTCTAAGAATTGCCATCCCTTGTCATCCCACAACATAAATCTCTCTTCCTCTCTTATGTAAATCTTAAGATAAACCTTCATAAATCTGTCTCTCCTCCCCACCTCTCCTCCTCCGTCTCTCCTCCTCCTCCCACCTCCGCCTCTCTGCCTCCGTCTCTTCTCCTCCTCCGTCTCTTCTCCTCTGACCTTCGCCTCTCCGCCTCCGTCTCTCTTCCTCCGCCTCTCCTCCTCCGACTTTCGCCTCTCCTCCTCTGACCTCCACCTCTCCTCCTCCGTCTCTCCGCCTCCGACCTCCGTCTCTCCTCCTCCGACCTCCGCCTCTTCTCCTTCGACCTGCGACATTCGTCTCTCCTCCGACCTCCGATCTCCGTCTATCCTCATCTCTATGTGTCTTATTTTACAAGCACAAATGTTATAATAAAGAATCTGATTGTTATAATAAGGGATCATATTGTTATAATAAGTGATTAGATTGTTATAATATAATATGAGATTAGATTGTTATAATAAGATATCAGATTGTATAATAAGGGATCAGATTGTATAAAATAATAAGAGATCAAATTGTTATAATAAGATATCAGATTGTTATAATAAGTAATCAGATTGTATAATAAGGGATCCGATTGTTTTAATAAGAGATCATATTGTATAATAAGGGATCAGATTGTTTTAATAAGAGATCAGATTGTTATAACAAGTGATCAGATTGTATAATAAGAGATCAGATTGTTTTAATAACAGATCAGATTGTATAATAAGGGATCAGATTATTATAATAAAAGATTAGATTATATAATAAGGGATCAGATAATAATAAAAGATAAAATTGTATAATAAAAGATCAGATTGTTATAATAAGAGATCAGATTATATAATAAGGGATCGGATTATTTTAATAAGGGATCAATTAGTAAAGGGAGAGGACCATAGTGGAGAGAGAAGGGAGCATAGCAGAGCAGCGCCCAAAATAGAAAGGGTGAAACACCCTTTCCATTTTTAGTTGGGATGATATAGGATGACAAAATCAAGGATTGCACTTATCACTCCCCATTATATAATAATTAATAATTTTAGAATAAATTTTTGGTGTACAGAAAATTTAAATTGAATATACATTATAATAATTTATCTCTGTTTTATAGTTTTAAATAAATAATTAAAAATTTAAATTCGGTTACAAGATTTAGCCTACAATGGAATTTGTTCAATTTAAATATTACATATGCCATTTTTAAAGGAGAATCTAAATTTACCTCATAAAAAAAAAGAAAATTGCCTCTTTATTGGATCCTATAATTATTATTTAATAGTATTTATATAATAATAATTATTATTTTAATATAAGTAGTTGATATGGTGCTTGACACTTATTCAGAAATTTAGCCTCCAGCTATATCTGAGAAAAGTTGATGCAGGTTTGATAATTTTTACGTTCTCTCACGAATCAATACCGCACTGTACAAGAACTTCTTGTGGAGTTATATTTTCACATGCAACGTTACTGGATAAATATAAATTTAGCAACTAATAATTTGGAGAAAGAAATTTGTGAATTGTGTACCAAAAAAAAATAGAGTTTTCATTATTTGAGTTACCTCGGATTTTGTAATAATCAAATTTGAGAATTCAGAACACCGGATTAAAATATACATATATGCGTGTAGTTGTTCAGATAGCAAGTAATTATAATATTGATCGGAAGTAGAAACGAATAGAGTTGAACAAAAAGAGATGTAAAAATTAAATATTGATATCTTAATATAAAACAAATATTAAATTGTTTTTTTTATTTTACTTCACCCCTTAATTAAGAGCTCTTCATTCTTGCAATTGTAGAACACACTATACTTTTTTTTTCTTGCTAAATTAGCGATGATTTTAGCAGTTGTACTCTATTAATTTCTTTTTTTTTTGTGGATAAACTAGACAGTGACTATCTAGTGAAGAAATAAAAGGAAAACAAAGGAGAGAAAAAAAAGGAAACGACTAAAGTGTTCAGCAGTTGTTGAAAAACAGTGTAGATTCTGCAACGATCCAGTCATGAATTGCTCCCAAACATCTACTCTGGCTCCTGAAAGTTCTATTGTTACGTTCCATCCAGATACCCCACAAGCAAGTTGCCATGGTTGTAGTTTGCAATTGGTCCTTTGCGGCAGCAGTGAACAGGTCACAGAGAATGGAGAGACAAGTGCCATTGTTGTGAAAGACACTGTTCCAAGCCTGTAGTCTTAAGCATGACCATAACTGTGTGGAGAAAGGGCACTCGAAAAAAATGTGTGAAGGGGATTCTGTAGCTGCTGCTCGCATAGGACACATCCTGCTTGAAATGGGATGTTTCTCCTCTGTAATTGGTCTTGCGTAAGTATCCTCCCTTGTGCCAGCAACAATAAGAAGAACTTGATTGAAGGAGGCAATTTAAAACTCCAAATAGTTGCCAAAGGAAACATAACTTTTCCAGCAGTGACCAAGCGATTGTAAATAGAAGAAACCGTATAATTACCATGTGAATTCCACCTCCAAATTAACCTGTCAGTGGATTGGTTTAGAGAGATTCTGGTAATTTCACTATGCCACTGAAATTGCTGCGATGTCAGAGGTGCTGGCATGAAGGTGTACCAGTTGTGTTGTACTCTATTAATTTCATATTAGCTTTTGTCCTTGCTACTATTCTAAGTGAACTGTGAATCCCTACTACTATTCTTATTCAATGAATGGTATAATTTAATATTATTGCAAAACAAAATTTATTTGAAATCGTACTATTAAAATTAAAATTATATATATGTCATAATTTATCACTAGAGGGGCTAATTGAGCTTCGCTCGATATTTGACATAGTAATAAAAATTAAATATAACTCATTTAATAAATGTTGATTGTAAGGTTGTTATGTTTATAATTAATTTAAAGTGTAATAACTTGTAGGGTAGAAATAATAAATTATATCTCCATATATTGAAATGTTTTATACTGACGATATAATTTTTATAAAGTAATTCGACAATAAGAGAGGAATGCGATTGAAAAATATTAGAAACATAAAAATTAAATTTGAGCTAAAATGAAGAACTATTGAAACGTACATTGGTGATACCATAAAAATTAAAATATAAATATAAATTTCTACATAAAATATTAATCGTCAAATATGTCGGCAACAGGATCGTATTCATCATCAGAATAATAACCTTCGCCATCAATATGAAATTCAGCAAATATATACTGTCATCATGGATGAATGGAGGAATTGGGTACCTAAAAAAATTGATGGGAAAGAATTATGAAGATATCTAAAATTGTAAAAAACACAGTAGTACAAAAAGCAAGATCTATATCATTATGAAAATTTTAATTATTAGTAGTCTGCTTAGGCATTTGAATTACTTTTCTTGACTTAAGTTTCTAAACTATCACAAATAAAAATATTGTTCCATCATTTCTCATAGAAGCAACTAAGAGAGAGAGGTTGAAATAAATTAAATGATAAAAATGACGCAGTATAATCAAAATGGATATTAATAATGCAAAATAAAGGGAACACAATTCTAAGCAACACGTATTACAACACAATAAGTAACATAAAAAAATTAACATACATCTAAAGGAACAGACCAGATTAAGTCGGAGCAAAAAAATCAAAGGTCTTGATGGAGTGTCTCACTAATACTAACTAAAATAGGGACCGATACCCACACATCTTTATTTATATTATTGATTATTGATTATTGATGAAAACACATTATATTGTCTACAATATAATTCAAAATATATTTATTGTAACTTATTTAATTATACATAGAAAATATGCATAAAATGAACAAAGAAAGCATATTCCGAGCAATATTTGAGTAGTTTAAGCGATTCTGCACTCATTATATGTCATTTGATTACAATAATATATATTCCATCTATTTATGTTGTCTAGAATATAATTCAGAGCTCACTCATTATAAAATATTTAGTTATAGATATAAAATATACATAAAATAAGCAAATAAAACTTATTCTGAGCAATATTTGAGCATTTTAAGCTATTCTGCACTCATTCTAAATCATCTGCTCACAATAATCAATATTTAACCAAAATGAGCAAATAAAGCATATTTATTATAAAATATTTATTTATACATAAGAAAATATGCACAAAATGAGCAAATAAAGCATATTCTGGGCAATATTTGAGCATTTTAAGCAATTATGCACTCATTCTAAATCATCTGATCATTTATAATCTATATTCAAACACTTGTTATAGTCTACAATATAATTCAGAGCATATTTAATGTAAAATTATTTATTTATGCGTAGAAAATATGCATAAAAAGAGCAAATAAAGCATATTTGAGCATTTTAAGCGATTCTACACTCATTCTAAATCATCTGATCATAATAATCTATATCTAGACACTTTCTATTGTCTAAAATATAATGCAGAGCATATTTATTATAAAATATTTAATTATACATAGAAAATATGCATAAAATTAGAAAATAAAGCATATTTTGGGCAATATATGAGCATTTTAAGCGATTCTGCACTCATTCTAAGTTATCTGATCACTATAATCTATATTGGAACACTTTATATTGTCTATAATATAATTAAGAGCATATTTATTGTAAATTATTTATTTATACAAAGAAAATACGCATAAAATGAACAAATAAAACATATTCTAGACAATATTATAAGCATTTTAAGCGATTCAGCACTCATTCTAACTCATTTGATCACTATAATCTATATGTAAACAGTTTATACCGTCTAGAATGTAATTCAGAGCACATTTATTGTAAATTAATTAATTATACAAAGAAAATATGCATAAAATGAGCAAATAAAGCATATTCTGAGCAATATTTGAGTAGTTTAAGGGATTCTGCACTCATTTTATGTCATTTGATTACAATAATCTATATTTCATCTATTTATGTTGTCTAGAATACAATTCAGGGCATGCTCCTTATAAAATATTTAGTTATACATATAAAATATACATAAAATAAGAAAATAAAGCTTGTTCTGAGCAATATTTGAGCATTTTAAGCGATTCTGCACTCATTCTAAATCAAACGATCACAATAATCTATAGTTAAACAATTTATATAGTCTACAATATAATTCAGAGCATATTTACTATAAAATATTTAATTATACATTGAAAATATGCATATAATGAGTAAATAAAGCATATTCGGGGGCAATATTTGAGAATTTTAAGCGATTCTGTACTCATTCTAAGTCATCTGATCATTATAATCTATATTTGAATACTTTATATTGTCTACAATATAATTCAGAGCATATTTATTGTAAATTATTTATTTATGCGTGGAAAATATGCACAAAATGAACAAATAAAGCATATTCTGGTAATATTTGAGCATTTTAAGCTATTCAACACTCATTCTAAATCATCTGATCAAAATTCTCAATATTTAAACACTTTCTACTGTCTACAATATTATTCTGAGCATATTTATTATAAAATATATAATTATACATAGAAAATATGTATAAAATGAGCAAATAAAGCATATTCTTTGCATTATTTGAGAATTTTAGGCGATTCTGCAGTCATTCTAAGTCATCTGATCATTATAATCTATATAGGAACACTTTATATTGTCACAATATAATTCAAAGTGTATTTTATTATAAATTATTTATTTATGCGTGGACAATATGCATAAATTGAGCAAATAAAGCATATTCTGGTTAATATTTGAGCACTTTAATCAATTTTACACTCGTTCTAAATCATCAGACCATAATAATATATATTTAAACACTTTCTATTGTCTACAATATAATTTAGATCTTATGTATCATAAAAAATTTAATTATACATAGAAAATATGCATAAAACAAGCAAATAAAGCATATTCTTGTCAATATTTGAGCATTTTAAGCGATTATGCACTCATTCTAAATCATCTGATCACAATAATCTATATTGGAACACTTTATATTGTCTACAATAGAATTCAGACCATATTTATTTTAAATTATTTATTTGTGCGTGGAAAATATGTATAAAAGCAAATAAAGCATATTCTAGTTAATATTTGAGCATTTTAATCGATTCTGCACTCATTATAAATCATCTGATCACAATAATCTATATTTAAACACTTTATTTTGTCTACAATATAATTCAGAGTTTATTTAAAATAAAAAATTTAATTATACATAGAAAATATTAATAAAATTGACAAATAAAGCATATTCTGAGCAATATTTGAGCATTTTAAGCGATTCTGCACTCATTATATGTCATTTGATTACATTAATCTATATTTCATCTTTTTATGTTGTCTAGAATATAATTCAGAGCTTACTCATTAGAAAATATTTAGTTATACATAGAACATACAAATATAAGCAAATAAAGCTTATTCTGAGCAATATTTGAGGATTTTAAGCGATTCTGCACGTAACCTAAATCATCTGCTCACAATAATCTATATTTAAACAATTTATATTGTCTACAATATAATTCAGAGCATTATTATTACAAAATATTTAATTATACATAAGAAAATATGCACAAAATGAGCAAATAAAGCATATTCTGGGCAATATTTGAGCATTTTAAGCAATTCTGCACTTATTCTAAGTCATCTGATCATTTATAACCTATATTCGAACAATTGTTATTGTCTTCAATATAATTCAGAGCATATTTAATGTAAATTATTTATTTATGCGTAGAAAATATGCATAAAAGGAGGAAATAAAGCATAATCTGGTTAATATTTGAGCATTTCAAGCGATTCTACACTCATTCTAAATCATCTGATCATAATAATCTATATTTGGACACTTTCTATTGTCTACAATATAATTCAGAGCATATTTATAATAAATTATTTATTTATGGGTCGACAATATGCACTAAATGAGCAAATAAAGCATATTCTGGTTAATATTTGCGCATTCCAAGCGATTCAACGCTCATTCTAAATCATCTGATCACAATTCTTTATATTTAAACACTTTCTACTGTCTACAATATTATTCTGAGCATATTTATTATAAAATATATAATTATACATAGAAAATATATATAAAATGAGCAAATAAAGCATATTCTTGGCAATATTTGAGCATTTTAAGCGATTCTGCACTCATTCTAAGTAATCTCAACACTATAATCTTAATTTGAACACTTTATAGTCTCTACAATGTAATTCAGAGCATATTTATTTTAAATTATTTATTTATAAAAAAAATATGCTTATAATTAGCAAATAAAGCATATTCTGGACAATATTTGAATATTTTAAATGATTCTGCACTCATTCTAACTCATCTGATCACTATAATCTATATGTAAACACTTTATATTATCTACAATATAATTCTGAGCATTCTCGTTCTTAATTATTTAATTATACATATAAAATATGCATAAAATAAGCAAATAAAGAATCAATATTTGAGTAGTTTATGCGATTATGTACTAATTATATGTCATTTGATTACAATAAACTATATTTCATCTATTTATGTTGTCTAGAATATAATTCAGTTCATATTCATTATAAAAAATTTAGTAAAACATTTAAAATAATCAGAAAATAAGCAAATAAAGCTTATTCTGAGAAATATTTGAGCATTTTAAGCGATTCTGCACTCATTTTAAATCATCTGATCACAATAATCTATAATTAAACAATTAATATATCTAAAATATAATTCAGAGCACATGTATTGTAAAATATTTAATTATACATGGAAAATATGCATAAAATGAGCAAATAAAGAATATTCTTGGCAATATTTGAGCATTTTAAGCAATTCTGCACTCATTCTAAGTCATCTTGTCAATATAATCTATATTGGAACACTTTATATTGTCTACAATATAATTAAGAGCATGTTTATTGTAGATTATTTATTTATGCGTTGAAAATAGGCATAAAATGAGCAAATATTGTATTCTGGGCAATATTTGAGCATTTTAAGCGATTCTGCACTCATTCTAACTCATCACTGATCACTATAATCTATATTTGAACACTTTATATTCAGAGCATATTTATTGCAAATTATTTATTTATAGATAGAAAATATTCTTAAAATGAGCAAATAAAGCATATTCTGGGAATCATTTCAGCATTTTAAGCGATTCTACACTCATTCTAGACCATCTGAGCACAATAATATATATTTAAACCTTTTCTATTGTCTACAATATAATTCAGAGCATATTCATTGCAAATTATTCATTTATTAGTGGAAAATATGCATAAAATGAGCAAATATTGCATATTCTGGGCAATATTTGAGCATTTTAAGCGATTCTGCACTCATTCTAAGTTATCTGATCACTATAATCTATATTGGAACACTTTATATTGTCTATAATATAACAAAGAGCATATTTAATGTAAATTATTTATTTATACATAAAAAATACGCATAAAATGAGCAAATAAAGCATATTATGAGCAATATAATGAGCTTTTAAAGCGATTCTGCACTCATTCTAACTCATCTGCTCACTATAATCTATATTCTAACACATTCTAACTCATCTGATTACTATAATCTATATGTGAACACTTTAAACTGTCTAGAATATAATTCAGCGCATATTTATTGTAAATTATTTAATTATACAAAAAAATATGCATATAATGAACAAATAAAGCATATTCTGAGCAATATTTGAGTAGTTTAAGCGATTCTGCACTCATTATATGTCAATTTTCCACAATAATCTATATTCATCTATTTATGTTGTCTAGAATATAATTCAGGGCATGCTCATTATAAAATATATATAAAATAAGCAAATAAAGCTTATTCTGAGCATTCTAAGCGATTCTGCACTCATTCTAAATCAAATGATCGCAATAATCTATATTTAAACAACTTATATAGTCTACAATACAATTCAGAGCAAATTAACTATAAAATATTTAATTTTACATTGAAAATATGTATAAAATGAGCAAATAAAGCATACTCGAGCAATATTTGAGCATTTTAAGTGATTCTGCACTCATTATTAGTCATCTGATCATTATAATCTATATTCGAACACTTTATATTGTCTACAATATAATTCAGAGCATATTTATTGTAAATTATTTATTTATGCGTGGACAATATGCACTAAATGAGCAAATAAAGCATATTCTGGTTAATATTTGAGCATTTCAAGCGATTTAACACTCATTCTAAATCATCTGATCATAATTCTTTATATTTAAACACTTTCTACTGTATACAATATTATTCTGAGCATATTTATTATAAAATATATAATTATACATAGAAAATATGTATAAAATGAGCAAATAAAGCATATTCTTGGCAATATTTGAGCTTTTTAAGCGATTCTGCACTCATTCTAAGTCAGCCCATCACTATAATCTTCATTTGAACACTTTATAGTCTCTACAATGTAATTCAGAGCATATTTATTGTAAATTATATAATTATACATAGAAAATATGCTTATAATTAGCAAATAAAGCATATTCTGGACAATATTTGAATATTTTAGGCGATTCTACACTCATTCTAACTCATCTGATCACTATAATCTATATGTAAACACTTTATATTGTCTACAATATAATTCAGAGCATTTTCGTTCTTAATTATTTAATTATACATAGAAAATATGCATAAAATAAGAAAATAAAGCATATTCTTAGCAATATTTGAGAAGTTTAAGCGATTATGCACTAATCAGACGTCATTTGATTACAATAACCTATATTTCATATATTTATGTTGTCTGGAATATAATTAAGTGCTTATTCATTATAAAAAATTTAGTTAAACATCTAAAATATACAGAAAATAAGCAAATAAAGCTTATTCTGAGAAATATTTGAGCATTTTAAGCGATTCTGCACTCATTCTAAATCATCTGATCACAATAATCTATATTTAAGCAATTTATATTTTCTAAAATATAATTCAGAGCACATGTATTATAAAATATTTAACTATACATGGAAAATATGTATAAAAAGTGCAAATAAAGAATATTCTTTGCAATATTTGAGCATTTTAAGCAATTCTGCACTCATTCTAAGTCATCTGGTCATTATAATCTATGTTGGAACACTCTATATTGTCTACAATATAATTCAGAGCATATTTATTGTAAATTATTTATTTATGCGTTAAAAATAGGCATAAAATGAGCAAATATTTCATATTCTGGGAAATATTTGAGCATTTTAAGAGATTCTGCACTCATTCTAAGTCATCTCTGATCAATATAATCTATATTTGAACAAATATTGTCTATAATATTATTGAGAGCATATTATTGCAAATTATTTATTTATACATAGAAAATATGCTTAAAATGAGCAAATAAAGCATATTCTGGGAATTATTTGAGCATTTTAAGCGATTCTACACTCATTCTAAACCATATCAGCACAATAATATATATTTAAACCCTTTCAATTGTCTACAATATAATTTAGGCCATATTCATTTTTAATTATTTATTTCTTAGTGGACAATATGCATAAAATGAGCAAATATTGCATATTCTGGGAAATCGTTGAGCATTTTAAGCGATTCTGCACTCATTCTAAGTTATCTAATCATTATAATTTATATTGGAACACTTTATATTATCTAAAATATAATTCAGTGCATATTTATTGTAAATTATTTATTTATGCGTGGACAATATGCATAAAATTAGCAAATAAAGCATATTCTGGTTAATATTGGAGCATTTTAATCGATTCTACACTCATTCTAAATCAGCTGATAATAATAATCTATATTTAAACTCTTTCTATTGTCTACAATATAATTCAGATGTTATGTATCATAAAAAATTTAATTATACATAGAAAAGATGCATAAAAAAGGCAAATAAAGAATATTCTTGTCAATATATGAGAATTTAAGCGATTATGCACTCATTCTAAGTCATCTGATCACTATAATCTATATTAGAACTCTTTATATTGTCTACAATATAATTCAGACCATATTTATTGTAAATTATTTATTTGTGCATTGAAAATATGCATAATAGTAAAGCATATTCTATTTAATATTTGAGCATTTTAAACGATTCTGCACTGATTCTAAATCATCTGATCACAATAATCTTTATTTAAACACTTTATGTTTTCTACGATATAATTCAGAGCTTATTTATTATAAAATATTTAATTATACATAGAAAGTATTCATAAAATGGACAAATAAAGCATACTCTTAGCAATATTTGAGTAGTTTAATCGATTCTGCACACATTATATGTCATTTGATTACAATAATATATATTTCATCTATTTATGTTGTCAAGAATATAATTCAGAGCTTACTCATTAGAAAATATTTAGTTATACATATGGAACATACAAATATAAGCAAATAAAGTTTATTCTGAGCAATATTTGATGATTTTAACCGATTTTGCACTCTTTCTAAATCAAATGATCACAATAGTCTTTATTTTAAACAATTTATATTGTCGACATTATAATTAGGAGCATATTTATTATAAAATATTTAAATATACATTGAAAAAATGTATAAAATAGCACATAAAGCATATTCTGGGCAATATTTGATCATTTTAAGAGATTCTGCAATCATTCTAGGTCATATGATCATTATAATCTAAATTCGAACACTTTATATTGTCTAAAATATAATTCAGGGCATATTTATTGCAAATTATTTACTTATGCGTAGAACATAACCACAAAAGGAAATAAAGCATATTCTGGTTAATATTTGAGCATTTTAAGCGATTCTACATTCATTCTAAATCATCTGATCACAATTCTCTATATATCAAATCAACACTTTCTACTGTCTACAATATTATACTGAGCATATTATTATAAAATATTTAATTATACATAGAAAATATGCATAAAATGAGCAAATATAGCATATTCTGGGTAATTTTTGACCATTTTAAGCGATTCTGCACTCATTCTAAGTCATCTCATCACTATAATCCATATTTGAACACTTTATGGTCTCTACAATGTAATTCAGAGCATATTTATTGTAAATTACATAATTATACATAGAAAATATGCTTATAATTAGCAAATAAAGCATATTCGGGACAATATTTGAATATTTTAAGCGATTCTGCACTCATTCTAACTCATCTGATCACTATAATCCATATGTAAACACTTTATATTGTCTACAATATAATTCAGAGCATTTTCGTTCTTAATTATTTAATTATACATAGAAAATATGCATAAAATAAGCAAATAAAGCATATTCTTAGCAATATTTGAGAAGTTTAAGCGATTATGCTCTAATTAGACATCATTTGATTACAATAACCTATATTTCATCTATTTATGTTGTCTGGAATATAATTCAAAGCTTATTCATTATAAAAAATTTAGTTAAACATTTAAAATATACATAAAATAAGCAAATAAAGCTTATTCTGAGCAATAATTGAGCATTTCAAGCGATTCTGCACTCATTCTAAATCATCTGACCAAAATAATCTATATTTAAACAATTTATATTTTCTAAAATATAATTCAGAGCACATGTATTATAAAATATTTAATTATACATTGAAAATATATATAAAATGAGCAAATAAAGCATATTCTTGGCAATATATGAGCATTTTAAGCAATTCTGCACTCATTGTAAGTCATCTGATCACTATAATCTCTATTGGAACACTTTATATAGTCTATAATATAATTAAGAGCATATTTATTGTAAATTATTTTTTTATACATAGAACATACGCATAAAATGAGCAAATAAAGCATATTCTGGGAAATATTATGAGTATTTTAAGCGATTTCTGCACTCATTCTAACTCATCTAATCACTATAATCTATATGTAAATACTTTATAGTGTCTAGAATATAATTCAGAGCATATTTATTGTAAATTATTTAATTATACAAAGAAAATTTGCATAGAATGAGCAAATAAATCATATTCTGAGCAATATTTGAGTAGTTTTTAGCGATTCTGCACTCATCATATGTCATTTGATTACAATAGTCTATATTTCATCTATTTAAGTTGTCTAGAATATAATCAGGGCTTGCTCATTACAAAAATATTTAGTTATACATATAAAATATACATAAAATAAGCAAATAAAGCTTATTCTGATCAATATTTGAGCATTTTAAGCGATTATGCACTCATTCTAAATTAAATGATCACAATAATCTATATTTAAACAATTTATATAGTCTACTATATAATTCAGAGCTTATTTACAATAAAATATTTAATTATACATTGAAAATATGCATAAAAAATGAGCAAATAAAGCATATTCTTGGCAATATTTGAGCATTTTAAAAGATTCTGCACTCATTCTAAGTTATCTGATCATTATAATCTATATTCGAACACTTTATATTGTCTACAATATAATTCAGAGCATATTTATTGTAAATTATTTATTTTTACGTGGACAATATGCAGAAAATGAGCAAATAAAGCGTATTCTTGTTAATATTTGAGCATTTTTAGCTATTCAACGCTCATTCTAAATCATCCGATCACAATTCTCTATATTTAAACACTTTCTGCTGTCTACAATATTATACTGAGCATATTTATTATAAAATATATAATTATACATAGAAAATATGTATAAAATGAGCAAATAAAGCATATTCTTGGCAATATTTGAGCATTTTAAAAGATTCTGCACTCATTCTAAGTTATCTGATCATTATAATCTATATTCGAACACTTTATATTGTCTACAATATAATTCAGAGCATATTTATTGTAAATTATTTATTTTTACGTGGACAATATGCAGAAAATGAGCAAATAAAGCGTATTCTTGTTAATATTTGAGCATTTTTAGCTATTCAACACTCATTCTAAATTATCCGATCACAATTCTCTATATTTAAACACTTTCTGCTGTCTGCAATATTATACTGAGCATATTTATTATAAAATATATAATTATACATAGAAATATGTATAAAATGAGCAAATAAAGCATATTCATGGCAATATTTGAGCATTTTAAGAGATTCTGCACTCATTCTAAGTCATCTGATCATTATAATCTATATTTGAACACTTTATATTGTCTACAATAGAACTAAGAGCATATTTATTGTAAATTATTTATTTATGCGTGGAAAATATTTATAAAATGAGCAAATAAAGCATAATTCTGGCTAATATTTGAGCATTTTAAGCGATTCTACACTACTTCTAAATCATCTGATCACAATTCTCTATATTTAAACACTTTCTACTGTCTACAATATTATTCTGAGCATATTTATTATAAATATTTAATTATACAAAGACAATATGTATAAAATGAGCAAATAAAGCATATTCTTTGCAACATTTGAGAATTTTAAGTGATTCTGCACTCATTCTAATTCATCTGATCATTATAATCTATATTGGAACACTTTATATTGTCTACAATATAATTCAGAGCGTATTTATTGTAAATTGTTTATTTATGCTTGGACAATATGCTTAAAATTAGCAAATAAAGCATATTCTGGTAATTATTTGAGCATTTTAATCGATTCTACACTCATTCTAAATCATCTGATGATAATAATCTATATTTAAACACTTTCTATTGTCTACAATATTATTCAGATCTTATGTATCATAAAAAATTTAATTATACATATAAAATATGCATAAAACAAGCAAATAAATCATATTCTTTTCAATATTTGAGCATTTTAAGCGATTATGCACTCATTCTAAGTCATCTGATCACTATAATCTATATTGGAACACTTTATATTGTCTACAATATAATTCAGAGCATATTTATTGTAAATTATTTATTTATGCGTGAAAAAAATGCATAAAAGCAAATAAAGCATATTATAGTTAATATTTGAGCATTGTAAGCGATTCTGCACTCATTATAAATCATCTGATCACAATAATCTATATTTAAACACTTTATGTTGTCTACGATATAATTCAAAACTTATTTATAAAAAAATATTTAATTATATATAGAAAATATGCATAAAATGGACGAATAAAGCATATTCTGAGCAATATATGAGTAGTTTAAGCGATTCTGCACTCATTATATGTCATTTGATTACAATAATATTTATTTCATCTATTTATGTTGTGTAGAATATAATTCAAAGCTTACTCATTAGAAAACTTGGTGGGACGTGCATTCCTATGCCAATAGAGCCCACCCTATCACGTGGGTGCTTGAAATACCAAAAGAAAAAATGCAAAAGAGAAATGAAGATGACATTGATTTTTTGTGTAAGTTTTACCATATCTGGTCATGTTTCTTTGCCAAAAGCTACGACCTAATTAATGGGAAGCTTTGCACATTTTTAAAAACAACAGTTTTTAAAAATTGGAAATTGGTCATTTTGAAATTTATCTAAGAGTTTAGATAAATATGCACAGAAACTCCAATAAATTAGTATGCACGATAGATATTCTCAATATATATAATCATATAATATAAATTCAATATATATAATCATATAGTATATTTATATTAATATAATTCTTATAATTATATTAATTGTGTTGAGATAAAATATTGTCAACAACTTGACTAATTTTTATTGATTAGACATAACATTAATTTAATTTCATATGATCCCTTGAATAATTAATTGCAACGACATTTATAATTAATCATTCGAGAATTTATCATTAATAATCATAAAAATACTTGATCTATAAATTTTGTGAAGAAATATTTTCACAAATAATATTTGAAAAAAAAATGAATTGTGTAAAACAAATGGAATTCATATCATTGGAATATGCACAGACTAGAGATTCCTTGTATAAACATATGGTAGTTTTTCGAGAGTAAGCAACAATAAAATTCATAATGAATGGTTAGGATGTGATGCTTAATTCTTCTAATTTTTCGCAGGGCATCTTATGGGATGTAAAACCTAATAAATGCAATGCGCGATTATATAATATGCATACATTATACCATCACATCAGTAAGCATACACGATCACACAAGCATAAGACTAATTCTTTTTGTTTGATAACTGATTAAAGCAAAAAATTACTAAAAAACATTAAAGATACGTATTTCTAATAATACTAATAAAAAATATTATAATTGTGAAATAGGATATCATTCCGTGTTCGGGAGTCCCCTGGGATCAATTTTTCGTAAGAAAAAGAGCCCCATCTCCAGCTTCCTTCCCTTTAAATTTAGAGGGTAAGATAAAAATTGTAGGCGGGAGAGGCACTCGCCGAATAGCGGTTCGATGGAGACTTCAAGTTCAAGTACACCGCCATGTGAAGTCGAAACATGCTTAGGCTGTGCTCCAGAATTTTTTTGTAAAGGAATAGAAGGGAAGGGAATGTTTGGGAGAGTAGAGTAAAACTCCTACCCACCAATTTGGAGGGTACAAATTTATGTAAAAATAGAGTAAAGCTCTTTACTTTACTCAGTTTACATTGCTGTCTGGAGCAAGTAAAGAGTACAATTTCTCTTTACCTTCCATTCCTTTCTTCTAAAATTCACTTTGTGGAGCAGACCCTTAAGGTTCGTTCTCTGTCTCTTTTCCTCTCTGTATAGCCTTTCAACTCTTGGTAATCTCAGATGGGTTATTCTTGAAAATACCTTTTTCAATCAAATTTGCTTCTCTTTTTCTCTATTTAAAGCATTTTCCCCTTCTTCCTTAGTCCTTTAATTTAGAAATTGGTGAAGATCAAAAACATCATTGGATTGGATTAGGAAGGAGAAGAAAAGGACAAAGAAAAAATGAAATCACAAACATTTTAATTTCTTACTTATTAGGATATATGAAGTGCTCTTTATATCTGATCTTTGTGCAGAACTACTGATGTCAGATGCTTTGGGACTGAAGAGGGTGAGCCATGCCAAAGGATCAAGAGAAGACTTTTGGAGGTGTTCTCAATTCAGTTCTTTGATTGGCAAGTAAAAAATTTCGACGGGATCTTTGGTATGATCGTACTTCAGACACCAACTGGCCCTTATATGCTTTCTAAGCGCAAAATTGATTGTCCCAATAATGTTGATCAAGATGTAAGATAACCTTTGCTATCTTAATATTCTTTTAAAGGGCTTCATATAGAGCTTAAAAAATGTAGGATGTATGCATTCAAGTATTTATGTGCACTATTTGCATATCCTAATATATATAGAGATATAGTTATCCTTTTCAATTTGAGTTTTCATTTTTCTTCTGTGCTCTATTCTTTCTCCAGATGCATTAAATTATTTGTATCAATCTGACAGGGTTTTGTCACACTAACTGGACCAGAGCGTGGCATAGAAGCAAGCAATTATGTTTACATTGTTCCTTTCCTGTACCACTTAATTTTTTCTGCATATGAGTGTTCGATTAGACATGATCTTTGGAGAGCTGATATGGAATGGAATGAGAACTTATATGACCTGCTCGTGTTTCAGAGAGTAAGGACCATGTTTGGCACCATGGAGGTAGGTTATGCAATTTATACAGATGGTGCAGAGGCATGTCTGGATGTCGCTGTCATTGATTGGGAAGGAGAAGAAGTTGAAGTTTATGGGACTCTGAGTGTACGAAATAGCAAGGTTACTGAGCCAAATGCCAAGAGTTGGTTGTTTAACAGTAAGAGTGAGGAGGCTATCAAAGTTTGTCGGGGAAAAGCGACCCATCTCCCTCTTTTACGGAAAGTAAGTGTACTTCCACTTGGATCACATCTAATTGTTGATGTGTGCCTCCTGCATGGTGGAACCATCTTTGCTAAAGGGATTGTGAGGTTTACCACCAAAGAGACTGGTGATGAGGAGCAGATTTTGATTTGCAATCCTGGCAAGGTTAAGTTGAAAGCTACCTGGTTGAAGCAACAGGTCCACAATGAAGCCAGTATTGACTGATACCAGTACCAGGTTGCAGAGATCCCTGCTTCTTCATGTTGACTAGTTTTGACCTCTTATGTATTAATGATTATATTATTTTGAAATTGAAATTTTACTAGTTGTTAATCCTATGGCCGGTACCAATTATTTACTAGGGTGTGGCGGACCTCATTGTATATAAAGTCTCATGTTATGTACTTAGTTAGCGTTAAATGACATCTAATTATCTATGTAAAGTCTAAATTTACTTTTGGGACAAATATCAGTTCAATTCCTTTCATATTTTGAATATTGCTAAGATATCGTAATATCCAATAAAAACTATATCAAGGAAACGAGATGTCCATAGCAAAAGACAGACAAAATAAAAAGGGTATGATGGCATATGGGAAAAAAAAGTCATGGAAGCATATTCTTAAGTCTTAACTGTATAATCATAGTTTACATCTAAAGCAATAACATTATGTAAGGACAAGTTTTCCAAATATGTTGTTACAAACGCAGCTTTGCTTGTAATGCCAAAACTTGAGCCCATCAGAAAGTATATACAGTAAAATTAATTCTACTTCGATTCCCTTTGTTTTCAGTTTCTGCATCTAATAAGCTAGTTGATTTTCATTGCAATTTACTCTTTAGATCTTATCTTTTATTCATCTTATATCCAGTTTTTATTCAATTTTACCAATTTGGCTTTATTATTCTTCAATTGAACCTGTTCAGATCTGCTTGGTCTGTCAGAAGTGTATCAGTTTGATTTTCAGAAGCTGAGAACAGATTTGTTCGCTATGTGACATATCAAGAGCACACTCATATATTCTCTCCATCTGGTAAGCTTAACCATTTCCCGGACTAAAATTTTTTTAGTTTTTTTTTTGTCGCTGCTATCATGTCAGAAACGTCTCCTAAAGATGAAAGGCATTTCAACTTACAATAAGACTTTCGCCTTGCTAAGATCCAATTTCATTAGAAGAAATACAGTTGCCTTATTTTCTAAACAGGAGTGAATTAAGATAATTTGCAATATGCATCTTTTAATGGTGTAACGCGATTATTTTTGGGAACCTTTTAAAGACCTTCAGCTGATTAAGATCCACTTACGTTAGAGCTAACATTGTAAATTTAATTTCTAACATTGTACAAAGTACATGCTTAATTTTCTGGCAAAGTTTCATGCAACAAAATCAGATCATTCTAAATTCTCATATAACACTTTAAATAGCAGCAAACTTACATGAGATGTACAAACCCAGAGGGGTTATCTATTTACAAATGTCCCCCTATTTCCTGCCAAGAAATATCTGACTTCCATGTAGCCTTCACTTTAATTTTACCACGATTACCACAAATAATCTTTTCCTCCTCACCAGTTAAACTTGAACAAAATGACACAGTTCCATCAACGAGTACATCCATAGAAAACTTGTTGCAACGATGCCAAATACATAAATCAACCATTAGGAGTGATCCAAGCGGGAGTACTGTAACATTCCGTGACAGAGGGAGAGGGATTGTATCCCCAAAACCAAAACATATAGCTTCTTCGCTCTTCTTCTCAAATAGCAAACTTCGGGCCCTGCAATCTGTAACCTTACTGTTCCGTGAAGTGACAATCCCAAAGATTTGAACTTCAGTGGTGGCAAACTCTCCTTTCCCTTCCCAGTCAATGAGAGCGACTTCAAGAATGGCCTCTGCGCTATTCCTATAAACAGCATACTGAACCTCTAAAGGACCAAAATCAGACATAACCTCCTCACACATGAACTGATCGAAGGATGTATGGTGTAGTGACCACATTTCACCATCACGATATACGGGGTGCCCCATCATTCTTGAGTTGAACAGACAAGACGTCAATGAAAGATAATCTAATGCTGGAATTGCTCGTCTTGGCCCAGTCAATCTGACATAACCCTGAATGCAAAGAAGAAGGAAACAGACCATTATGGTTGAGGAAAAGGCTGTTATTAACCAAAAAGGATGAATATACTAGAGAAAAAACTGTAAAATTATCCTGGAATTCCTACACACCCCCGCTGCCAACCATCCTCTCCTACTTCCATGCATGGCATGACATGTTGTAAGGTTATATTCTCAACCAAAGAGGACAAGAACAGGAAGATTAGTAACCTAACCTCCGAATCAATGCACAGGGGAGGATCTCCAAAAAGCCGTTCAAAGATTACATATGGATAATTGTTATCTACTATAATGACTCCGTAAACATCTTCCAAATTTAGCTTTTCAAATGCAAGAAATCGAAGAGAAAATATTTCCGTCGTGTTTCCCCAACAATGATAAAGCACCTTCCCTGGACTATCTTTGGGGGATGATGGCATCTTTCTATTTGTACAAAAAGAAGGGAAAAAAAAAAATGTAAAATTGAGCGAAGACTTGTTAGTTTCACAAATTTGGATATTATATTTGTCTTTGATTCATAAATGTATGCTCAGACAGGTCCTGTGTTATCAACAGAAACTAATTCCAATAAAATGAATTCAATTGGGTTTATTTCTACTTGAAATTACAAGTATTGGTTGAAAGTTGAAACTAAATAGGACGTAAGGTACTGAGAGAGAGAGAGAGAGAGGGAGATAGTACTGGGAAGAGCTGCTTCCTTTATCATCGGTGGATGCCTTAATAGCCTTGGAGGAGGAGGTATTGATGGCGTCTGAATCATCATCGAAGAAGGCAGTTCCCAGAATTTCCATCAAATCGCTTTCTCCGGCAGCAAGGCACGGCTCTGCTGGGGTTTCCATCCTGGTCGAACCTCGGTACTAAGAGAGAGAGCGCGCGCGCCTGGTCGAGGTTGAGCTTTTCCTTTTGCAATGGCCTTTAATATTGTACAGTAATGGGCTTTCAGGCCCGTTTCCTTTACGGAGGCCTGTATGAGAATAGTTGCTGCAGATTTTAAAGTTCTGTATGTATGTATTTCCTTTTCTCATAAATTTATACAGCCACATGATCTATAAAATAGAAGTATTTATGGAATTATATTTTCACATATGAATTTTGTTCACTAATTCACTTCAAATTTCAGTGGACAAAAAATGCTTTATAAAACAGCCACCCAGGCACCAATACACATCACGAATCACTAGAACGAATTTTTTTTGCTCGAAAATGTTTAGTTAAAAAGCCTCAAAGTGTTCTCTCTCTAAACAAGAAAAAACGGTCAAAGCATCAGGTGAAGTTTGTAAATAGTAAATACCGGTTGTTCTGAAATTGGAAGAGAGCTAAAATTAAATCAAAAGTTCAGACACAAAATTTATGAGAAAGCTTATAATATATTTTACAATACTATAAATAACTTATTTACAATAATATAAACTTTTCAAAAAAAAGAAACTAAATAAATATTTTTCTGTATCATACTTAGTAAAAAAATTATTATTTTTCCAATAAAGCCCGTTAATTAATGACATGTTATATTTGACAACATGACAAATCAAATCTATTGAGATGAGACGCTACTCAACACCGGTCCAGCTTGAAGATTTAAACCAGTATCTCTGTTTGCGGGACCCAATTCCTCGATTTGCTTACAACGTATCCATTAATGTAAAATCGTGTTGTGGCCTTGCAACTGGCGTTTTGCATGAAATATATTTTGCCTTTCCGGCTTTTTCCATTACAATCTTACTCCACAAACTTTTTATTTCAAGTTCCTTGACGATCTCACCTCTGCCGAATTGACCAGGTGATTGTGAGTTTCTAGAAGTCTCTAGTAATTATAGGTACATGATTATCTCTAAATAATTATATCAATTTTTTACCTGAAACACTTTGTGTTGTACAAAATAAATTGATTAGAAGCAACGATAAGTTATGATTATGAGAATGGAGTTTTGAAATATTGAAGAGTTTGCCAGATGTCTTTTGCTGTTCCTATGTGTAAATTAAACTTAACTCAACCCCTCCCCCCCAACCAACCCCGGCCCAACCATATTTGAACATATTATTGCTGGATACCCCCTTCACTTTTCTTATGAACAGTAACTTTTTTTTTTTTCGGGTTGAATTTCTGGTTGAATTACAGTGCAGGAGTCAATGGATGGGTCGGTGCATTTTTTTTTTCTGGCTGGGCTTGGTGAAGAACGGTGGTTGTTTTTAGTTGAGAGTGGACCTGGTGTCCTTCATTAAACATGGACCGGTATTTAATTCAGTTTTTGCTATATGTATTGAGGCAGTGGTCCGTGGCATTTAATGGTGCTCCGTTTTTTTCCTTCGATTAGGCGGCACCCTCCTTTCTTATTATTTCCACCTAATCTTTTTTTTTGGTTCCATATTCTTCTTCTTTCCACCGATCCACCTTTCTCAACCACAAGCAGAAAAAGGGGAAAAAAAACTCACCAAGGGCGAATGGGAGGGAGAGAGAGGAGCATCAATGGCGACAGAGGCAGAAGGTGAGGCGATTAGAGGGGGAGAGGGCTAATGGCGATTATCTCTCTCTCTCCGTCGCCACTCACCTCTCGCCTCAGCCGAATCGCCACCGCCTAATGGCGATTATCTCTCAGTGAGTGCGAAGGGTAGTAAGAGAGAGGGGGTTTATTGTTGGCAAGAAGGCGATTCTCTCTCGTCGAGCTGAGCACCCACTTGCCTCCTCTCTTCTTTCTCATCAACGACAGAGAAACAGTTGTCGCTAACTCCCCACCTCACCTCCTAGCCCTCGTCCGCCAACCCCTTCCTCCTCCTCCGTTGACTTCCCCCAACTCGACAATATCTGTCCACCTCTCCGCCGCCTCCTCCTCCTCTGTCAATCCCGCCCCACCTCCATCCGATGCTGCGCATCCTCTTCTCTGCCAAATTCACACCAACCCCAAAACCCTCGAGAGGCTATCATTCAAGGCTTTCACTCCAAGGGTTTTTCGACCGACGATTCCGAAAAACTCTTGCGAAACAGCGTGCACATCGCCCTCGGGCTTGCGACATCTTTCACCAAAAACATCATCATCATCCTGTCTCAATTGCCGCATCAATTGGTACTTTTTTGGGTTAAATTTTCTCCTTTAATTTCAGTCAAATTTTGGTGTTCTATAAAATTACGTGATTATGATGTGCCCATACTGACCTTACATATCAGTGAAGTCAGTTTTGACAAATTGTTCAGTCAACCGAGCTTGGGTAATAACTAATGGAAAGAAAAATGATATATAATTATACTAATGTTAATTTAGTTCAGTCAACCCAGCTTGGGTCCTCTCCTCTAATATGCATCCATGTTATTGTATCAGGAGAAACTCAGGAAGGAGAAAAGGAAGCAAGGAGAGGAAAATATCCAAAAGGCCATCAAGACACAATAGACATCGCAGAGGCTGCAGTAGCTGAGGGGAAGCCTTTTTGCATCACTCGGCTTGATGTTGGTCTTGACACCACTGCTGCTCGGGAAGCTGTTGTTGAAGTCATTGATAAATTGGTATGTACCTTCTGTGTTTGATTGTGGCAACTTTACAGTTTAAAGTTGATCTAGGCTTCTTTTCTCAGTAAAGTGTCAGATATTTCAATTATCCAAGTACTTCATGAGTTCATGGGTTAATTCTTCTAAGAATTCTTAAACTTACATATGCGGTGTTGTTACTATAACTCTTCTCAATATTAATTGCAACTATAACTCTTCTCGGTACTAATTGCAGAGTCAACCAATAATGGTATTTAGCTCTAATGAGGCATCAAATAAGGTTGTTGCATATGCTGCTGTGCCCCCAACAAAGGAAGGAATTAAGATTCTAGAATGGCTCACTGCATCCCTAGCCCCACTTAATGGAAACGGTGGCGGAGGTAAGAATGGAATTGCACAAGGACCTATGTTACCCTGGTACGCCACAAATGTGGTCGTACGCGAACCGAGTACGTACCGGGTACTGGTACGAGTTCGTACGGCACCGGTACGTACCGGGTACGCCACGTGGCGAACCGACATATTTTATTTCGTTTGACCCGTCGGTACAGTCAACGGTACAGCGCGGTACGCGTACCAGCCACTCAAATACTGCCACGTGCCTTGTGTATTGTGTTCTTGCACACAGTCAAACCCACGCGGAGCATAACACCGCCGCATCAGATCTTGCAGATATTAAGTTCTTCAACATCTTTACAGCTCACTACTTATATACCACCCATTGATAGCATCGAATTTCCTTGTGGGACTAATTTCCCACTTTCAAAACCAGACAGACCATCCACTGGGCCTCTATTGTTCATCTAGCATTGGGCCTTTATATTTTTTTATTTAGTTAATTGCAGATCCATTCACTATTCTAGCACGAAACAATGCACTGGAATGGAAATATCGTTCATTAGAAATAATTTTTTTAGTCATGTATCCACTATCCATTTATCCTTATATAGATAGTGCACTGTATTGCTAAATTAATTTTTACACTGCTCTACATATTACTTATGTTATAGCACTACATATTGTTATTTTCACCATATAAAAAATATATATAATTATATATATATATCGGCGTACCCGTACCGGAGATTTTTGAAAATTTTCGTACCGTCGTACCCGAATCGTACCGGGTACGGTACTCGAACCCGAACCCGTGCAACATAGACAAGGACATATATATCTTAATTTGCTTATGTATGTGACCCTATAAAACAAAAAACATGAAAATTTACAAGTTGCGTGGTAGTTCTAATTGAAGTTGGTTTATTTTACATATTTTTCTTTTGATTTTCAGGGATGTGAGACATCACGTGTAGAGGAGGCCATGGATATTGCTACAACGTTTGTTTCAATGAAATTGAGATTATATTTATAGTGTGTGTTTAAGTTAAGATAGTTAATTGTGAGGTGTGCTTCTGTTGTTGGATTGGTACAATCAATTATTGATGAATAGAGAACTGATTATTCTGAAGATAATCAATATTTATATTCTTTAAGTGTTATTTCAAGTAGCATATGTTGCTTTTTAAAATTTCAAAATCACAACTTTCTATTTACTCGATTTGCAGGATCAACTGTACAATGAAATTAAAGAGGTTTGTGGTTCTGAAAAGGTAACGAAAGAACACTTACCACATCTTCTTTACTTGAATTATGTTTTCCATGAGACTCTAAAACGCTACTCTCATGTCCTAATTGTTCTTGGAGATTTCTGCATGAAGACACACAGCTTGGTGGATTTTTTATCCCTGCTGAAACTAAGGTAATATCACTAATTAGTAAGAGAGGGGGTTTAGTTGGGGTTCTGGTTTGATAAAGAGGTGCTGTGAAAGGGAGGGAGGGATGAGTGAGAGAGGGAGCAGAGGGGGAGAGGTGAGAGAGAAGCAGTTGGAGGAGAGAGGGGAATGGCGAAGATGGGGGTGTTTCTCTGTCGGGTTCCAATTAGAGTAGGAGGGGGTAGCTGCTCGGCTGGGTGGAAGGGAGGAAGGAGAGATCAAGTGGAGGGAGGGAGGAAGGGAAGGAGTAGCTTCTTCTACTTTTTTGATTGCAGGTTTTCTAAGACGAATTGGATGGGATATAGAGGATGCAGACACAATGACACAGATCGTAGGTTTTGTCCCCTTGCTATTTTCTACTATTTTGTGCTCAAATTTCTGTGTTGTTTTGTATTGCGTTTGCAGGTTTTAAGCCATCAAAGGTTTATTGACTTTCTTTTTTTTTTGTTTTTTTTTGCAGATTTTTTCATTTTGGTGAATGATAGAAAGAGCATACTGAGGGTAAAAAAGGTCGATTTGAGGGCCGTTTAGGTCAGATTTTGAAGTATCTCTAATGATTTCTAATTCCATTTTCCTTTGATGATTGATTCTTTGTGTCATAACTATATCGTAAGAGATTTATTATAAAATTTCAACAAATAAAAGAATAAGTTTGTCATCATAACCTGTTGTCAGAATAGTCAGAGGTCAAAGGGCCTAACTATTCAGTAACTATTAGGCAAATGTGTTGTTGGTTCACCAAGATAGTAAAAAGTGTATGCATTATAGAAATTTAGTCAACCTTTCTTGGGGTGTGTTCTGCAAGTTTCAGGAGATGGTGTGTGCAGTAAGCAAAATAGTCAGATGACACAGAGCACACTATGCTAACTATATATATATATTTGAGGGCATAGGTAGTATGTCAGTGTGGTTGGTTGTGGTTAGGGGGTCGTTATATTTATATTGTATTTTTGCGTTCTTTGTGAATTTTCATCTAATATCTTCGTATCTCAGTGATTATTGATTGTCGGTTGATGGCTTCATGCTGTTTAGCATGATGCTGGTATATTTTATGTACTGTTTTTGCTGTTTTTCCTATTTTTCTGCTGACCTGCATATTCTCTATTTCAGGGCTTTCATGCTGGCTTTGTGGTTTGTTTCTTCTATCTTACCTTCTGGTGTGCTGCTCTTTGATTCCTGTGGGTGATAGCAACTTTTTTTTTATTTAATTTGATTAATAAATACAGTTGTTGCAGTGTGTAGTTCATGTTGCATTGAATTGGTGGCTGTTTGTCTTACCTTTTGGTGTTTGTCAATGTGAAGTTCATGTTGCATTGCATACAAAACAATTTCTTATTAGAAAGTAACTTGGTTATATTCCAAACAAATTGGAAACACTATCGTAGAGAGATATCCTAAGGATAGTTGCAGCCAACAGAAAAATGAACTTGGTATTTGGGAGACTAGGGTTAGTACAGTGCTAATCAATAACGATTTCAATATTTTAGCTTTAGGTTTATCAGGGAGCAGGGAATGGGCTTGGTTTGCTGGAGTCTAGCCAGTTCACTCTCATCATGGAGGTCCAGAAAATTACTTGAAATTAGTGTTTTCTTCATTGCTATAAGCTTTCTAATCTTTGATTAAGATGGTAGTATCTTTACTTGAAAATGTATTTCAATTCAATCGGTATGACACATTTATTGACCGACTCGATTAATGATAACAATCAATACCAGTCACCAAAGCATGAGAACCAAAATGAGAAATAGGCATGTAACCAGAATGACAAATATGCAACTTATACAATTCACCAGGGAACAATTAAGAAAATGTAGACAAAAGAGAGACCTTGGAGATTGCTGTCAAGCCATTTGGATTGTTTGGTCCTGACATGGCTGGCCCACCACTATGAATACAAATTGTTCGCCACTCTCCGTAACATCTTCTATTTGTTTTCCTTTTCTTTTTCTTCTTTTTGGATAAATAGTTTCTCTTTTTCTTCCTCCCCTTTCTATATATTCCTCTGAATAGAAGGAACAGAAGGAAGGAGGAGAAATATAAAATTATTTGTTTCAATACTCCTTATTAGAATACTATTCTTAAGATATATAAAAACTTGATTTGAATGACCATTTAGATTACTTCTGTTTTCTGACATAGAAGATTAGTTCTGTCTATATTTTATATCGGGTGGTTGCGACTGTACAACTTGAAATTCAAGATTTTGATTGTACGTAGTTATTTGCAAAAATTTCATTCAGCAATCAAGAAGTAAATTAACATTCTCAAAAGCGGTGAATTATGGCAGCTTACTTGGAGACTGATGCAGAAAAAGTTAAGTTTGTTGTTTAAACTGCTTTGATTGGTCATAGCATAGATTGTAGTATCTAGAAAAATGTGTGCAGAACAACATACTGAAGCTGTATACACCACCAAAAAAATGCTGACATATCCTCTGCATTACCATAATCAAGTGGTGATCATCAGAATCGAACTGCAAAAAGATAATATGTCTTTTACATTCATCTGAATTATGTAAACATGAATCCCAAACAATATGAGTTTTATTGGCAATATTTTGTATTATATTTGACGGTTCAAATTCTGCAATTCATAAAAATTACATAAATTAATATACTATTTCATATTTTTTATATTCTAAGCTGATTCTTAATTGTTTACAAGCTTATCTGTACTCGCACTATCAATTTTGTAGGATATGAAAGGCATTTAGTAAAAAATAATTCATTATCGCGATGGCCGGCACATAATAACCGTCTTATATTGTAAGTTGCAAGATTCATCTTTATCTCAATTATTATGGAATTTTATATTTCAATGTTGATTAAATGCACCTTTATACCCTGTTTGGTTAGCAAACTAACTCTTAAAGCATGTGATTCATTTCTATGGTTATGCAGTGTTCTTCGTTTTTCAAACCTTCTTTTCTCTGATTGACTGAGTCAATCACAACTAAGATCATTTTAGCACATATTTCATATCAGCGAATTGACATGGTAGGTGTATTCTCCTTATACATTATGTCACTTTCATATTTGATAAATAATAATTGATCACTGGGGAAGTAATTAAATATTTGGTGCTTAGTATCTTGATCTGATATTTTTTTCTCTGATAATTTTTCCATGCTTCATCTAATACTTATACACTAAGTGTCACTCATTAAAAAGAATGACATATGAATCTATTAAAAATACTCTTGGACAGTGTATGGTGAGATCTGAAACATTTCGATAAGGACTGCAAATGCACTGTTCTATCTTACCCGTAAGCACCAAGCATCTCACTTGCTATGCATTTTCATTATTAATGATCTCATTTGTTCTTACTTGGTAATAATTGCCACAATGTGCAGCCTGCTTCAAATGTGCGGTCCGCCTGGCTTCAAAGTAGGATATTTCACTAGAGAAGGTTTGAGGGAAGGTGAATGTCTGGATGGCAGGAGAGAGATATTCAAGAAAATTTGCGGAAAGTGGAGGGCATAAGGAGAGAGCCAAGATACCAAAATTGAAAGGAATGATTTTCAATTTCTGGTGAATGCATCGTGGGTTACTACATGGAAGGTAGGTACAAGGCATTAAATATAAATAGGAGACATGCTGATGGCCGTTCATTATAATTATCATACTGTTGTCCATTTCAGGTGAGAGCTATTACATTGGAGGAGACTCAAGAATGCAGAGAAGGAAGTAATATAAAAAGGGATAAGTAGAGCAGTGGATAACTCAGGCTGCCTTTAGTTGGTCTTAGCAGTTAAGGAGGAAGATACTGATACCGTACCATCATGAAGTTCAATCCCATCAGTGTATCAAGTTACATAAAACGATAAGAAGGATGGCTAGATCAATCAAGGATCAACCTGTCACGAAGGAATCAGTAAAGTCGCTCAGAATTTGGCAAATTATGCATGGAGACATTTTCTTGCTTTACAACTTACAAGTCAATGTAAGAGTGGATAGTGTAAACGATGGGAATTCGGTTGAGGATAGGCATAAATTCCTTTGACATGTTCTAAAATACCCCTCAGTTGTTTAGTTTCTGTTTCTTTTAGTTGTGTTGTAATTTTCATTTTTAAGTTTTTCTTAATCTAAGTTAATCTATTGCTTAGGTTCTTCCTTTTAGCTAATTGTGGAGGGGTATTTCCCTGGCAGGTTTTATGATTCGTTTATGTACTGATAAACAATTGTATTAGTTTGCGTTTTTATTTTATGAATTTTTTTCCTATGGGCTATCCACACAAAAAAAAAAAAGTTTGCATGAGGGGTTCAAAACAATTACCAGCTTTGATGCCATTTTTTATAAGATTTTTATTTCTTCAAAACAATTACCAGCTTCGAAATTTATAATTTCTGTTAACCAATCTAACAAAAGTCAAACCAAAATACTTGCCTATTTCGGCAACAACATTTCACACGCAAAAATCAATCGCCGGACACGGAACCTAGGGGTTGGTCGCGGCAAAGCCGCGACGACAAGGCCACTAGTTAAAAATTAAAAGAAAAGAAAGAAAATCGTCCAAGTACGCATTAAAAAGCCTCTTTTTGCTTTGACATTGATAAATCTCTGTCAGTCTGAATTCTGATGTTATATAACAAGGCATAGTTCTTGGACATGAAATTCCTTATTATCTCGATATTGAATATTTAAATTCCTAGGTAATTGAAATTATCTGGAAATTCCAAAAGAGAAAAGACATAAGGGAGTACAATACAATGGTTTTGGTTAAAGTTAATGCATAAAAACGTCTTGCTTTTTAAGCTTATTCCTGTATCTTGTGTCCTCTTATTAATTTATTTTATGTGACATTTAAGTAATAGAGCGAGGTGTAAACAGCTTATTACTCATGGAGATGGCCCATTCCTGTTAAAAAAACTCATGCTTAATAAATACCCATCTTTAATCACTGCCTAATTTGTAACAAAATTTGTGAACTTCTTTTGATTTTTCGTTTTCTGTAGATTTTTATTTGATTGCACCTATTGACTCATCAAGAAATGGTTTTGTACGAGTCCGACTCAGCTGCAGACTTTGTGAGCATGGTAGCGACTACTGTTGGATTATTTCTAGCCATATAGGCTGACGAGCCTTGGCTGGAACGACCCGTTCCAGGATTAGAACGGACAGTCCAAATTCAGAACGGACAGTCCATGGTCTGGTATGACCAGTCGACTGACCAGTCCGTCCTAGGTCGGGGCGACTGCTCTGGACACGTTTAGAACGGACCGTTCTAGGATTAGAACGGACCGTTCCAATCATGCCAGAAATAGAAACAATCTAGAAGGTGGGCTAATTATGGCTTAATGATTCTGCTAATTACGAATATTGTTAACTATGGTAATATACTAAACGTGGCTGTTAAGGAAAAGTATGATTTTGTATAGAAAGTGTGTAGCCTTTAATAAGTGGTTAATTTAGGAAAATCATGTTCTATATTTGTGATGGATGAATATAGAAGATGAGTGCATGCCAAGTTTCTTTGGCTTATATATATGGGATTGGTCTCCAAGGGACAGGACATCTACGAATCCTGCTGCATACATGTATTGATAGCAGCTATTCTGCCCCTCTCCCTAATCCTTCCATCAATTAGAGAGAGATAGTGCTTTTGTTTAGGCTAAAGGCATCAAAGGGCAAGTCTTGAACCCTTGGAAGATCTCCTCCCACCTTGGTGCTTCTCTCGAGACATCAAGGACCTCAGCAATCAAGCAAGACGCGCTCTGCATCAAAGATCTTGGCCGTAGCTATGGATTCAGGTATGCTTCCGCTCTAAAGATTACTTTTCGGTGTTTTGGAACGGTCCGTTTCAGGACTGGGGCGGCCCGTTCCACTGCTGGTTCAACGAGTTATTTAGTTATTATGGTTTGCTATTTGATCTGTTAGAATTGTTATTCCTTTGACTTTTATGCAAACCGCCCCAACAAGTGGTATCAGAGCCACTCGTTTTGAGCCTAGCAGTATAACACAAAATTCAGAATTGTTGTTTGTTTTGGTGATTATGAATTGATATGAATTGCTTTAAGTTTTCTGGCATATTTAGGGCGGTCCGTTTCATGGCTCGAACGGACCGTTCCGTTCTTCTGGCTATTGTTTATGAACTGTTTTGAACTGTTTATTATTCGTTTAATTGATTATGCCAGATCTGATTGTGTTTTGTTTTTCTTGAGAAAAAGGTTTTGAAAATCAGTTTTGTTTTAAGGAATTTCAAAATCTTTAAGTTTCAATTTGATTGAAAAGGATTTTCTTAAGAAATTAAATTAAGATTTTGAAAATTAAGTTAAGGTTTTTATAAAGTTTCAAAATCGTTAAAATCTGACCTAATGGATGATTTAGATTTAGAGTAGTTTGTCAGGATAGGAGAGAAATCATTAGGGTTTCTCGACCTCGATTAGGACGACGTCTTTCTACTCTTTCTGCGGTTTTCCAGGCGGATCGTTCCACTTCGGGACTGTAACACCCCGTAACCAACACAGGAGTGCTACGGCCCAGCCGCGACTACGTGCTTACCTTCACGCACCCGCAAGGCTTAACCTGACAGAACACTCTCTACTCAAAAGCATGAAGTATCACAAATTCAGATGTAAAAGGAAAGCTTATCAGATTTAGTACAACAATTTTCATTAAATTAAACGAGGTAAGTTTCGAAAGTTAGACTTGTACACGTAGCTTTGGTTAGCTATACAACGACAAAAGTACAAGTTAACTTTACAAAAAGGACATCTAAATATCCCACACTTCATGCTCCTAGTCAAGGTGTAGGCTTACTCTGCAATTTGCTCCCCGCTCGATCTACAACCTAGAACCCACAAAAGCGGAAGATGAGATCAGTATAAATAATCATCTCAGTGCGGTATTTAGTTCCAGTCACACAAACCCGGAGGTATATGTTTAGGAACTAATCACCGGCCAAGACGGAAAATAATACAACATATATAAATTCAGATATACAGTTCAGAGAATCACATTTCATTATACACAAATATGAATGCAATCCAAAAGTCGAGTTCTCATTCTATTAATCAATTATTAAAGCCGGATCAAACACTCAACTTGTACATTTGGTCAATAATCTAATGCAAGTCTGGTTAACAGATCAAGTCAAATCAAATAAAGAGTTCCTCGAACTAATAATCAGATCGAGAGTATCATGGTTGTTTTTGAGAGTTCTTCCGTTACTCACAAACGAGGTATACGACCACTGGGTTTTTCGGAACCCACTAACCAATCCCGAAGGATATATTGAGTTTAGATTTACTTGGATCTCACAATCCAAGGGTATGCAACCTATTGGGTTTTTCGGAACCCACAAACCAATCCCGAAGGATATATTGAGTTTTATTTTACTTGGAATCTCACAATCCAAGGGGTACAGCTCAACCACTCTCTAATTCAGTTTCAGATTCCACAACAAGATAATCAAAGTGCCGTCACAACGGTTTTTCATTCAGAGTATTCATTCACAAGATGGTAACCATTCATCATGCATAATAGTAATATCATAATTATAACCATGTGATAAGTACGAACATGTATGCATCGGATTAAGCAATTCAAATATGTAATGCATGCAATTAAATTCCTAACTCAGATATACATCAAGATTTGTGTGCATCCGCACCTGAACAAAAGCAGACAATCAAGCAAGCAATCCTAGTTACCACCACGTGTATCGGTCTCCCCGAGTCCCGACACGTCTCCGTCCAAATCTACACAAAAACATTTACTCTAAGCAAAGAACACTAAAACAAGTGAAACAAGCAAGAATAACTAAATACAAACTCCAAACAACTCTTTAAAACGGTCGAAAATGCACCGAGTGCAACAACAGCTTTAAAACAATCTAAGTCTGGTGAAACGTTATACAACGGTATCAAGCGTTACACGATGCAACAGACAAGTCAGAAGCGTTATGCAACGTGTTGGAGCGTTACACAACGTTTGAAGGAACTTCTGACATTCAAAACACTGTCATATAACGTTACACAACGCAAGGTAGCGTTATGCAACGCTACAGACCAAACGTTATAAAAATCTGAGCAAACGTTACACGCCGTGTCCCCAAAACTCACTGGATTTTTCAGTGCTCTAACGTCACACAACGGAAGACAAACGTTGTACGACGTTACAACTTTGGTCTGATATACAACGCTACTGGAACGTTGTACAACGCACTTCAACAGTGCACACCACTAAAACTCAATAAACCTTGCCAGAACGTTGTGCAACGCTACAGAGCGATACACAACGCTTTGGCAAAGCGTTACACAACGGAAAGAAACGTTGTCTAACGTTTGAGCAACAATTTCAGAGAAAAACCAGTCAGGGAAACGACTTGTAACGTTGTGTAACGTTACATAGCGTTACACAACGCTTACACCAGAAAAATCAGCAGAAAACTGAGAAAACGATGGAAACGGTTTCGAAAACTTAAAACACTTGTAACTCTGACTTTCTAAGACTCAAACTAAGTCATACCAACTGTTTGCAAGCTACAAATTCAGAGGTTTAGTTTAGAACACTCATTTTACAAAAGAAACCGAATTTTCAAAGGAAATCCAAACCATTTTCGAAATAAGCTTTGCAACTACTAAACTCAACTCAAACACTTAGTTTTTGACTCAAATAAAGCTCCAAAATCTCAGAAACTCGTTTAAACACGAAATGCTACAAGTTTCAAAGGAAACTCACCCAAACGTTGCTCAAATCCGAAAGTAATTGGGTTGTACTAGCTCTCCTCGGTCTCCTCTCTTCAAATCTGATTTTTGCCGAATTTATGGGGATTTTTCTGAGTTTATTTGAGTGTTTGTTGTTTGTTTGAGTGAAAGAAAGAAGAGAGAAAGATGGGGTTCGGTAAGAGAACGTGGGAGAGAAGAGAGAAAGAGAGAATGGCTGTGGGTGGGTGAAAAGGTGGTGGAAAACTTGCAATTTGGTCCCTCTACTTTGCCAAAATTCAAAACACCAATAAATTTCAGATTTTGAGCCTCCAAAAACTCTAGATTTCACACAACGGTTCAATATATCATTTACCAAAATATATTTAGTACTAATTATAATATTCAAACTAATTTAAAATACTAATAACAACAATTAATTAACACACGGAATCTGATCAGAAATTCGAAAATTTGAAACAACAGAAAATCGACACGCTAAACTTAGAAACTCTACAAACCAAAACTGGGTATTACAGGGACGGTCCGTTCCAACCTTGGGGCGGTGCGTTTCTGGACTGAGACGGCCCGTTCCCTCTTCAGTTTTGGTTGCAAACTGTTAGGTATTGACCAGGATAGGGCGGTCCGTTCCAATACCAGAGCGGTCCGTTCCAGAACCAGACTAGGTAAGAATTAAGCCGAATTTAGGGTAGTTTTTTGTGTTGTTTGTACCGGTTAGGTACAAATGACACTTTTATGCATTCTCTCCTTCTTATCTTTGCCATGGTATTCAATAGTAAGAGCTGTAAGCGTTGGGTTACACCAAGTTGTCATGAGGACAAGTTCTGTCGCAGAAAATAAGGTCGGCGCCTAAGTGTCCATATGACCCTGACCTTTTCTGGGAATCTTGCCTGGACATGGTGTAATTTCAATGGCTGCTGGCTGAACGGGATACCATCGCATTCTTTACTTACCTTAATGTTACTCATACTGGACTGTATGAATTGCATATCTCTTATGGTTCTCCTTCTGGTCTCTTTGGGTAGTTTGTTACTTACCAAAACAAACTACATAAGGTTTAGTAGTCTATATAAGTACTATATGGTCTATTGTAAGTATACCTTAGGGTTTGCAACTGGGTCTTAAGTCTTTATCATCCTAGGTTAGTAATTAAGTTAGACTTTTCATATTAGGATTGATGTGCATGATGAAAAGTCTAGATTAAGGTATATTTTAAATCAAATATAAAGGTAACTTTAGTTGTATTTGAGCAGTTGGGCCAACCCTAATGTCATCCCACTAATGGGCTCTCACATTAACGGTTGTCTCAAAGGCCCAAATACAAATGTATTAAGGTGCATGTGACTTTTAAATTATGGATCGGCCCAAAGGAAGGACATAATTTAAAAGGCTACATGTACAATGTTTGGGTAGAATCAAGTGGGTAATGATTGTAAGGTTTTACATATAATTAATTAATCGGCCCAAAGGAAGGTTAATTAATTGATATGTTATAAATCGTTACATTTGATACTACACCTAGTTGATTGAAGTTTGTAAGAAGATCTCTCAGAGCACTTGCAAATGGATAAATACTAGTAGATGGGATTAAGACCTTTATATTACTTAATATGATTTATCTTATACATTTCAGTTACTAATTAGTGTATTTTGTCTTTGGTTTATTTTAGCAAATATTCCAGTTAGCATTAACAGCATACCCATGCTAAATGGTTCCAACTTTAAGGAATGGAAAGAAAACTTATTGATAGTTCTCGGTTGTCTAGATCTAGACTATGCATTAAGGGAGGATAAGTCATCTGAGATTGTTGCTAAAAGCACACAACAGCATATTCAAAATGTTGCTCAGTGGAATCGCTCCAATCGCATGGTCCTTATGATCATTAAGAAGACAATTCCAGAGGCATTCAGGGGTACCATTTCTGATTCCGATCCGGCTAAAGTTTACTTGCAAGAAATTGAGAAGAGATTTGCCAAGAGTGAGAAATCGGAGATTTGCACACTCATGGTTAAACTCACCTCTATGAAGTATAATGGAAAAGGCAACATTCGTGAGTACACTTTGGAAGTGTCAAATCTAGCTTCAAAATTACAAGCCCTCAAGTTAGACATATCTGAAGAAATTCAGGTGTGTCTAGTGCTTAACTCTCTCCCTAGTCAGTATAACCATTTCAAGGTTACTTATAACTGCACTAAGGACAAGTGGACTCTGAATGAACTGATTTCGCATCTAGTTCAAGAAGAGGAAAGGTTGAAGCTAGATAAGACACATAGTGCTAATGTTGCATCCACTTCCAAGAATCAAGGGAAGAAGAAACAAAATAAGAAAAAGGCTGCTAATTCGGATGCAAAGAAAGAACCCAATAAGGGGAAGACTGGCAAGAAAGCTAGAAATCCAAATGGGTGTTTCTTCTGCAATGAGGAGGGACATAAGAAGTCTGAATGTGAAGGCTACATAGCCTGGCGCAAGAAGAAAGGTATGTCTCTATCTTTGGTTTGTTCAGAAGTTAATTTAACTTCAGTACAAAATGATACTTGGTGGGTTGATTCAGGTGCTACAACTCACATAAGTGTCTCTATGCAGGGCTGCCTGAGTTACCGAAAGCCAAGTGATGGTGAAAGATACATCTATGTGGGCGATGGCAAGAAGGCACAAGTTGAAGCAATTGGGCATTTTAGATTGTTATTAAAAACTGGATTATATTTAGATTTGTATGAGACTTTTATTGTACCGTCTTTTAGACGAAATTTGGTTTCTATTTCTGTATTGGACAAATTTGGTTACTTTTGTTCTTTTGGAAATGGAAAATTTAGTTTATCTCATAATTCTAAATGTGTTGGATCTGGTTTTCTTTCTGTGTATGACAATCTATATTCTTTGGAAATTATTGCTTCAAGTAATGAAAACTTGCATATAAGTACTAGAAGTGTTAAGCGTAAATTAACTCATGAAAATTCAGGTGCACTTTGGCATAAGCGATTAGGTCACATTTCTCAAAAGAGAATTGAAAGACTTGTGCAAAGTGAAATTTTAAATCCTTTAGACATGACAGATTTAGGCCCATGTATTAGTTGTGTTAAAGGAAAACAAACCAATCAAAAGAGATATGATGCCATTAGATCGAATGATGTCTTAGAACTGATTCATACGGATATATGTGGACCATTTCCTACACCTACTAGGAATGGTCAAACATACTTTATCAGTTTCATAGACGATTATTCAAGATTTGGTTATCTATATCTATTAAGTGAAAAAGCACAAGCTTTGGACACGTTCAAATCTTTTAAAGCTGAAGTTGAGTTACAACTCAACAAAAGGATTAAGCAAGTCAAGTCTGACCGTGGTGGTGAATACTATGGTAGATATGACGGTTCAGGTGAACAACGTCCAGGGCCTTTTGCTAAATTCCTAGAGGAAAATGGCATTGTCCCTCGATATACCATGCCAGGGTCGCCTAGCATGAATGGAGTAGCCGAAAGGCGAAACAGAACATTGAAGGACATGGTTAGGAGTATGCTTAGTCATACTAATCTGCCATTATCTCTTTGGGGAGAAGCGCTTAAAACAGCAGCCTATTTACTTAATCGTGTACCAACTAGAGCAAATAACAACAAAACTCCCTATGAAATGTGGACTAGTAAGAAACCTAGTTTATTACATTGTCGCATTTGGGGATGTCCAGCTGAAGCTCGGCCTTACAAGCCTAATGAGAAGAAATTGGACGAAAGGACAGTTAGTTGTTATTTTATAGGATATGCCGAACGATCTAGGGGTTACAAATTTTACGATCCCACTAATAGGATAATATTTGAGACGATTATAGCTAAGTTCTTTGAGGATGTTTTGGTTGTGGGGGGAGAAATGACACATCAGGATATTATCTTCGAAGAGGAAACTATTGATCTTCAAACGGTTAATGAAGATAATAACGATCCATTGAGGACTCAATCGGATTACTTGATTCAGGAAATAGATCCTGTTCCAAATCCTATGGACTTGGATGTTGGAAATAATCAAGTAGAAGATAATGATGTCATTGAACAACTGCAAACAACTCAAGAACATGTGCGTAGAAAATCCACTAGAGAGAAAAGACCAGCAATACCTAAAGATTATGTGGTCTATCTCCAAGAACATGAGTATGACATTGGGATGAACGAAGATCCTCATGATCTTCGTTCTGCTTTGGATAGTCAAAACTCACAAAAGTGGATTGAAGCCATGAATGAGGAGATAAAGTCAATGTATGACAATGATGTATGGGACTTAGTACCATTACCATAAGGAAAGAAACCTATTGGTTGCAAATGGATATTTAAAACCAAAAAGGATTCTAAGGGTAATGTGGAAAGGTATAAGGCACGTCTTGTCGCTAAGGGCTTTACTCAAAAGGAAGGTATTGATTACAAAGAGACTTTCTCTCCAGTTTCATCGAAAGACTCTTTGAGGGTAATCATGGCACTTGTGGCACATTTAGATCTTGAGCTTCATCAAATGGATGTTAAGACTGTGTTTCTCAATGGAGACATTGATGAAACCATTTATATGGTGCAACCACCCCACTTTGTATCGGATGATCCAAAGAAAATGGTTTGCAAACTCAAGAAATCCATTTATGGGCTCAAACAAGCGTCCCGACAATGGTATCACAAATTCCATCGAGTGATTCTCTCATTTGGTTTCGAGAGTAACCCGGCGGATGATTGTATATACCATAAGTTCAGTGGGAGTAAATATTCTTTCTTGGTTTTGTATGTAGATGATATACTGCTTGCCACAAATGATAAGGATATGTTGCATGAAACTAAGAAATTTCTATTTAGGCATTTTGAAATGAAAGATCTTGGTGATGCATCATACGTGTTAGGCCCAAAGATAATTAGAGATCGCTCTCAAGGTATCTTAGGTCTATCACAAAAGGCCTATATCGATCAAGTACTCAAGCGGTATGATTTGGAAAAATGCAAACCAACAGAGACCTCTGTTGCTAAAGGGGACAAGTTCAGTCTTGAACAATGTCCTAAAACAGAGTTGGAAAAAGGGCAAGTAAAGGACAATAAGTATTCTTCCATGGTTGGAAGTATAATGTATGCCCAAGTGTGTACACGTCCAGATATTGCCTTTATTACAGGAATGCTAGGAAGATATTTGCATAATCCAGGTGTTCAACACATTCAGGCAGCAAAACGAGTTTTAAGATATCTTCAGAAAACCAAAGACTATATGCTAGTATATCGGAGATCAGATAGGCTGGAGGTCATAGGATATTCTGATTCCGATTTTGCGGGATGTCGAGATAGCTTGAAGTCAACCACGGGGTTCATCTTTATGATGGCTGGTGGAGCTGTTTCATGGAAAAGTGCCAAACAATCCCTTGTGGCACCTTCAACCATGGCAGCAGAATGTATAGCTTGTTATGAGGCATCATTATTTGGGACATGGTTGCGAAATTTTGTCACTGCGCTGCGTGTAGTGGACTCTATCAAGACTCCACTAAAGATTTATTGTGACAATAACTCAGCAGTCATGTATGCTAACAACAACAGAAGCTCAGCCAACTCGAAGCACATCGACATTAAGTTTCTGTCTGTTAAGCAAAAGGTTGAGAATGACGAATTATCTATCGAGCACATTGGAACAAACTCAATGATTGCGGATCCACTCACTAAAGCATTAATACCCAAACAGTTTCTGAAACATGTAACTGGTATGGGTGTAATTTCAATTGAGGATTCTAGGCTTTAGTGGGAGTGCTAGATTAGATAATGGTTTCAGTTTATTCAGTTTCAGTGTATTATGTAAAGAATTTCTGCAGAAATGAATAAAGTTTCAGTTTTCAGTTTCAGTTTTCATTCTCAATCTACTTAAGTTGACCTCACTTCAGTTTCAGGGTGACCAATAAAGTTGGAAAATGGACACGTTACAGTCACATTTACGTGTATTTTCCACACCACTTATACACATTTAAATTCAATGTCATTCATTTATTGTGATATTGAGATCATTGTGGGTTTAGTTACGACGGCTTTACAGGATTAGAAACCTGTAATGGCTATAATGTGACAAAAGCTTCCTTAGTCCTTTATCATTATGAATGATGGACAGAATTGGAGTACAAAATTTATTACCATAAATCAGGAGCTCATTTAAGGTAAGCGTAATTAAATAACATTAAGCATAATTGCCCAAGTGGGAGATTGTTGGATTATTTCTAGCCATATAGGCTGACGAGCCTTGGCTGGAACGACCCGTTCCAGGATTAGAACGGACAGTCCAAATTCAGAACGGACAGTCCATGGTCTGGTATGACCAGTCGACTGACCAGTCCGTCCCAGGTCGGGGCGACTGCTCTGGACACGTTTAGAACGGACCGTTCTAGGATTAGAACGGACCGTTCCAATCATGCCAGAAATAGAAACAATCTAGAAGGTGGGCTAATTATGGCTTAATGATTCTGCTAATTACGAATATTGTTAACTATGGTAATATACTAAACGTGGCTGTTAAGGAAAATGTATGATTTTGTACAGAAAGTGTGTAGCCTTTAATAAGTGGTTAATTTAGAAAAATCATGTTCTATATTTGTGATGGATGAATATAGAAGATGAGTGCATGCCAAGTTTCTTTGGCTTATATATATGGGATTGGTCTCCAAGGGACAAGACATCTACGAATCCTGCTGCATACATGTATTGATAGCAGCTATTCTGCCCCTCTCCCTAATCCTTCCATCAATTAGAGAGAGATAGTGCTTTTGTTTAGGCTAAAGGCATCAAAGGGCAAGTCTTGAACCCTTGGAAGATCTTCTTCCATCTTGGTGCTTCTCTCGAGACATCAAGGACCTCAGCAATCAAGCAAGACGCGCTCTGCATCAAAGATCTTGGCCGTAGCTATGGATTCAGGTATGCTTCCGCTCTAAAGATTACTTTTCGGTGTTTTGGAACGGTCCGTTTCAGGACTGGGGCAGCCCGTTCCACTGCTGGTTCAACGAGTTATTTAGTTATTATGGTTTGGTATTTGATCTGTTAGAATTGTTATTCCTTTGATTTTTATGCAAACCGCCCCAACAACTACAACACACCATTTCAAATTCAGTTACTCAAAAACCAAGGATTTGCCTGCTGGCGACGGAATCAAATCTCCCACTTTCTCTGTAGCCGGTCACAACTGTAATATCGTTTATTTCCCGCAAGGCTTAGAGGAAGAAACTTATTACATACATCTATATTTGGAAATCCATTGCAAATCAGCAATTAATGTTGCTTTTGGGTTCAGTTTTTTGAACAAGCAAGGGATGCCTACCTCCAATGGGAGTTACAGGCAAAGTTGCATATTTTCACCTAGAGGCAAGAAATATGTTTTTGTAGTTAGCAAAGAGAGATCCAATTTCGAGGCTAAATTTGTAAAGGATGATTATGTTACACTTGTTTGCAGTGTGACTATATTGACTGATTCATATAAGGAAGTGCCAAAACAGTTGGTTAATGGTATTGTCCCTTTTAACATTAATGAAAATTTTGCCGACCTTTTGAAGAATAAAGAGATGACAGATGTAACATTTGAAGTGGATGGGGAGACTTTCACTGCTCATAAATTGGTACTTTCTGCTCGCTCTCGTGTTTTTAAGGCCGAATTGTTTGGCGGGATGGCCGAAAGCAAAATGAAAAGCATACAGAAGTTGCTATTGGTGCGGTGAGATTTGAAGTTGGTGCGTCGGCCATGGCAGAAGGAGGTTCGTTCTCACTGCCGTGTGTCGTGCGATGTGCAGAGTAAGCACAGTGCCACTGTTCGCCGCCGACCTCCTCCGCCAACCTTCTTCCCTCCCCTCTAAGAGCGCAGCTAGAAGGCCGTGAGCGGTGAGATCTGTTGATTCGGCCGCGTCGGATGTCGTGCACAGTGGAGACGTGATTTGGCTACCAAAGGTGTGCCGCTAGGTGTCGGACGGCCGTCAAGGGCGCGCAGCTGAGATTTCCGGCTCGATCGTCGTGGTTCCGCAGTCGATGTGTGGTGCGACCATGAGGTTGCACGGTTATATGCTGCAGCCATGTGGGTGCAAAGCTAAGGTGTGTTGCGGCTCGGATGTCGTGGTTGTCCAGCCGAGATGCAGTGTGGCTGAGGTGTGGTGAGAGGCGGTCGTCGTGGGTGTGCGGTCAAGGTAGCGTTTCGGTCTGATTTTTTGCTGGCACGACAGTGGACGGTGAAACTCCATTCCAAATCTGGATTGAGCCTTAGTGCTAGTTGTTGTGGTGAGACCAGAAGCATTGACACTTCTTTTCTTTTATGATTTTTCGGTGTTGTTATTTTGCAGTTCTGCGTCAAGCGCAGTTTGTAAGCACTAGGTAGGTTTTAGATTGGATTTGGATGAGTTGATATCGATTTGATATTAGTACATTAGGTATAGACATTGTTAGGAGTTTATACCGGTTATTTGTTGTGACGTACCAGTTTTGGTACTGGTGTTTGTTTTCAACTTTTATTGTTATGTAAACTTTTGTTTATTAATGAAAATTTGTCAGCAATTGCTGACCCTCAAAAAAAGATATAAAGCCGGCAATTTTCGAGGCTATGCTTCATTTCATCTACTCTGATTCACTACCTGATATGTCTGAAGAAGATATCCCAATGGTTACGCAAGTTCAACTCTTACTCAAAGCTGCTGATAGATACGCGTTGGATGGGTTGAAAATGATTTGCGAAGAGGTGTTAAGCAGAGACGTCTCAATGGATACAGTAGTTAGTAACTTAGCTCTAGCAGATGAACATAGTTGTGACCAGTTGAAGGATGTTTGTCTTGATTTTGCTTCTAAGCCTAGAAACCTCATCCAGTTGGCACTAAATGCTGAGTATGTGGAGTTGATGCATTGCAACTCTCTCCTGTTGGAGGAATTTGGTGATCATGCTAGAGAGCAAGTTAGTTTTAGCAACATTGCTTTTAACTTTGACGACAATGATGATGACAATGTTACTGTTGCCACCGCAGGGGACAGTGACGATAGTGATGATGACAATGTTACTGTTGCCACCGCAGGTGACAATGACGATAGTGATGATCAGTCTGCCTAATATATACGAAAGAAAGAAGAACTATAACCAAGCGAGTTTGTAAGAGTGACTGTTTTTCTTTGAAGACGGTCCTTTTTTTTTTTTCCTTTTCCTTCTTGTTTTACTGTTTTTAATGCTTTTGGCACGGTACATGTCAGTCTGATCTGTTCAGGCATAGGTTAATTTACTTACAGCATCTTTTGATTTTTTAGCATAGATTGTTTCTCGCTTTATTTACTTGCGCTGAATTGAAAATCTGGATTGCCTTCACAACGGAATTTGCTTGTAGTCGAGTTTTGTTTCTTTTATTTATTGGTCATATTTACAAAAATATCTATGTATTTCGAGGAAATATAGGTCCTGATGAAAATCTTGTTTTTTTTTAACATGAGATTTCATTATAATTTTTTTTTATCAAAATGAATAGACTTGGTGTCATTTCGTTGGAATTTCTATATAATTAGATCCAACGAAATCCTGATAAATCAATTTAAATGAAATGAAATAAAATAAAATTCCGTGTAAAAAACATTTTGATCAAAGCCATAGTGCTCCTCATACGGTCAATTTCAAATTTAATAAAGTTCCTGTGTAATAAAATGAGTCCTAATCATTTGCGGTACCTCATAATTTGTATTAGTCCGATTGGAGAATCCAGACCATCAAGGCATCAAGTAAATATATGGGTAGTTGAGTAAATATTTAGCAAATTTTTTATGTTTGATAAATGATTTGTGAAATAAGATTAAAGAAAAAAAATACTAAAAATGATTTTGCTACGCTAGTACCCAGTGCTTTGAGATCTCACCATTATTGTTAGTCAATAATCTAAATATTAGTAAATCAGATGGATAAAGTATTATATTGAATAAAATTACTATACCATCTTTATATATTATATTAATAAGTAGTTAAATAAAAATCAATAAGTTAAATATAAAACAAATATAATTTATTTATAATCTCACTGCACAACTTAAAGCATTTTCAACCAATTGGGTATAGTTCACTAAAATCACTTAAATCACCTGTCAAGCACGCCACTTTGCTCTATATAACCATTCAAAAAGGATTTTGAATCAGATACCAATGGCGCCTAGTACCAACGTCAGGTCACTCCTCTCTCTCATCCAAACATCTGCATCTCTCCTCTCTCTCCAAACCCTCCACGCCGCCGCACTCCGGCACCATCCTTCCAACCTTTCCTTTACCGCCGCCTTGGCCTCTCGCTATTCGCTCCTCGGCTTCCCTCACCTCTCCCATTCTCTCCTCTCTACTCTTCCTTTTACCCCACTCCCTCCCTTCACCACCACTTTTTCCTTCAACCTCCTTCTTCGCGCCTATTCTGATTCCAATTTACATGATCAAGCGCTTTCTCTGTACTCCCATTTGCTTGGTTCATCCCCCGGTACTTACCCGCAACTCGAACCTGACCGATTTACATTCCCGCCTGTTATCAAGTCGTGCGGTTATTTATGTGATGTAGAAGCTGGGGTTAGAATCCATAAGGATGCAGAGCGGTTGGGTTTGGTTGGTGATCTGGCTATTTCTAATGCGTTGGTATTTATGTATGGGAAGTGTGGAGAAGTGGATGCAGCCTGGAAGGTGTTCGATGTAATGTTTGAAAGAAATGTGGTTTCCTGGACTGCCATGATTGGTTGTTTGGGACGGAATGGGAAGAGAGAGGAAGGGTTTCAGTTGTTTAAGAAAATGGTGGAACATGGGGTTAGGCCTAATCGGGCTACTCTCTTGAATGTAATACCGTGTGCTGTAAATGGGGAAGAGGCTGATGATTTGTATAGTTTTGTTATAAGAAATGGGTTCCAGTTTGATTTGGCTGTGCAAAATGCATTGGTCGGTATGTTTGCACGCTGCAGGAAGGTGGGGTTTGCACGCCAAATGTTTGATCGAATGCCAGTGAAGGACTTGGTGTCTTGGAGTTCCATGATTGAAGGTTATGGTCAGAATGCCATGTATTTAGAAGCATTAGAGCTATTCAGGGATATGAGGATGCTTGGTGTTCAACCTGACAGTGTGACTGTTCTTGGAGTTATTCGTGCTTGTGCAAATTCTATGTTGTCCTGTCTTGCACATGCCAGATTCATCCATGGTTTTGTTATTAGAAACTTTCTGGATAAGAACTTAGTTTCCCAGACTGCACTAGTTGATTTGTATGTGAAACGTGGTAGTCTGACATATGCCAGAAGAATATTTGATCGGATGGAGGAGAGAAGTTTGGTTACATGGAGCACTATGATCTCAGGTTATGGCATGCATGGTCGAGGTACAGATGCACTTTACCTTTTTGAAACCATGAGAACATTGGTACGACCAGACCACATTGTATTTGTTTCAGTTCTCTCAGCATGCAGCCATGCAGGCTTAATTGATGAAGGTTGGAGGTACTTCAATTCTATGACAAGTGAATATGGTATCATGCCTCATAGTGAACATTATGCTTGTATGGTTGATCTTTTGGGTAGAGCTGGAAAATTACAAGAAGCAAAAGAGTTTATTGAGAAAATGCCAATAAATCCCGATTCAAGTGTCTGGGGATCATTATTGGGTGCATGTAGAATACATCAGAATGCAAAATTAGCAGAAATAGCTGCAAAAGAACTATTTAGGCTTGACCCGACAAACTCAGGTCGGTATGTTCTATTGTCAAATATATTCAGCTCTCTAGGAAAGGGAAAGGAAGCTGACAAGGTTAAAGGGCTGATGAGGAGAAAAGGTGTGAAGAGAAATGATGGTTTTACGGTTATAGAGGTGAAAAATAGGGTGTACAAGTTTTTAGTAGGTGATAAGACCAAGCCACAATCATCTCAGATCTATGTAGAGTTAGAGAAACTGATGGATAGAATTAAGCGAGAGGGTTATGTGCCTGATACTAATTTTGCATTGCATGATGTGGAGGAAGAGACGAAGGAAAGGTCGTTGGCTATGCATAGTGAGAAACTAGCAATTGTTTTTGGGTTAATGAACTCAGCACCTGGATCAGTTATCAGAATCCACAAGAATTTAAGAGTTTGTGGGGATTGTCATAATGCAACTAAGTACATTTCGAAGGTCACAAAAAGAGAGATTGTGGTGAGGGACTCCCATAGGTTTCACCATTTTAAGGATGGTTTGTGTTCTTGCGGTGACTATTGGTGACGAAAGAATTGCAGGCATTTGTTCATTTATTTTTTATTGGCACTTGTAGTATTAAGAGCACTGTACAATGGGTAAGATGCTTTTGTTTATAGAAAATAATGCAAAAAGAAAAATACTACATCATTCCGTTCCTAAGTTCAGCTTATATTCTTTCTCTGTTCTGATTTTATAGATCAGCAAACTGAGTATCCTCAAGGAAAAAAGACATGCAAGTTGGCCTTATATTCTTCATCTCAAACTGATCAGGTAATTCCAAGCAATCACATGCAAGTTGGCCTTAACAAAAAACTAATTCATAGATATTAATCAATAGATTCAGTAAAACACAACACATCTTACTATAATAATAGAGCGCCTTGGTCCAATCCTAAACTCGATTTGAGTTTGATTGGACAACTCAATAACAATGCAGGCGCATCATACTGAATTAGTAGAGAAATACAGGAATGTGAAAGCAATATGCTTAATGTCAAATATTGTAATAATTGCAAAAAATTTAGGGGCATTTGGGGCCTCCTCTCTTGGTCTTCCAGTTGTTGTAGCAGGGGCACTCTCCCTTGTTTCCATAGTAACCAGACGGTACACAAAGGCATGCCTGGCAGCATTTCTGGCAGAAGAACAGGCATGGCTTTTTGTACTGAGTCTGGGAGCACCTTCTTGAGCATTGCCCTGGGCATTCTGTTCAAATATTTGATCCGTTTAGAATGTAAAAAATGTTTGGAAATAGCTTCTGATTTCTATGAATTTGTTCAGTGTACAGGTCAGGTTTATTAATTTTTGAATTGTACAATGTGAATTTTTTATTAGGGATTCTAATTGAATTGAAAAAAATTAAGAGAACAATTTAATAGGAGTATGGAGTGAATTAAGGGGTTGCAGAACAAAAACCCAAGACAGAAAACAACAATAAAAGCTAACATTAGTTAGTTAAGAATCACTTTGTGATGCTACCATCCAACTAGTAATCAGGTCTGGAACAAGATCTAAGATTGTAACCTTTGGTACACTGTACCGTACACGGTACAAGTTGGGTAGTGAGACAATTGAAACTGTTCTCTTTGAAGCCCATCGTTTATTGTAAAAACTTGGGATACTCTTTCTTGGGTCCACATATACATTGATTTCTAAAATGGCCCATATCATGTGTTGACTTTGGTGGCCTTTTCTCAATTTAAATTTGCTGATTTGCATGCGACAATTGGAAGTGTCAAGTGTGGAACTAGCCTCCAAAATACGTTTATTAAGCATCACCTTGAGCCTTTTTATGTTTCTCAATCTCAAATATTTGATTAATTTTACAAGCAACCAGTGAAGTGTTAAAACTTACGGGAGGTCTGGAGATATCCCTTCCCATTTTTCTGACCTCCTTGTCCATTAACCTGAAATTGAAAAAAATAATAATAATTAATTAAAATTGGTATTATTAAAATTACAATACTACCTAGGATTCTCAACTTGTACCAAAAAAACTCAAATTAGATCGAATCTAATTTCAAGAAAAGAAAATTCATACCCTCTCCAGTTGATACTGCACTTCGGCATCATTAGTCTCCTTTATCTGTAATAGAAACAACACAATGTAAGCAACAATTACATTCCTATAACCAACATAGGTTGATCTACTTGTTCATTCATTCTGTGGTTCTTAGTCCACACCAGCGCATGGTAATTATATACTGGAATTGTTATGGGCAGTAAAACTCATTTACTCATTTGTGCTTTTAATGAGCAATGACTAACTTATTTAGCCACAAGTTAACCTATAACCAACAAAACATAACACAAATTAATACAAAAAAGGAGATTCTACAGGTAAGATATGGACAGTACATGCATACATAGTATTGTGGTACAATACTATGCAACAGGACCAGAAGCAAAGTTGGTAACAAACGGATCTGTGTTTTGCACTTGTTTAGAAGATATCTGGAATATTTGATAAACAAATATATTATTCGGCTAAATAGCAAATATTTGTTTACTAGATGGGGACTAATAGCAAATACCAACATGGTGTTACATAACAAAGCCGAAATAAGCCACATTGCTCAAAAGTAGTAACTAACCTTGGATTCAACCATGGAAATGGTTAGGATGGCAACTGCCAGGACAAGAAGCAACTTAGCCATGGCCACCATTTTCAAGCCGAAGAAGCAGTATTAAATGTTCACACAAGAAAGAGAAAGGAGTTTAGATTTGGTTTGGAGGGAAAGGCATTAGGTATCCAAATATATAGAGTCGGTAGAGCACAGGATAGGGTGCATAGGGATGCCAACAAATGTCAATTAAAGATTCTTTTAAGGTGAAAAAAAGTATGATCCTAACATGCCTCAACAGAGTTTACTTTCATATGCCCTTGTTTTATCGGCATAACCACAAAATTGGACCCTTTCTTTACTTTACGTTTAGTGGCAAAGATGTAAATCCCATGTTCCATTATGGGTTCCTTAGGCAATGCATAGAAGTTGATGAAATGGAGTGGAACCCACAGGGTAGGAGTGTAAAACCTCTGGCGCCTTTCACGGAGGTGGGGAGGTGGAGAGAGAGGATTGGATGCATGTGGAGGGTCTGAAAACATCACGTGATGGCAAGTCATGAAAGGGAACATGTGCCTGACCTTAGCGGTGCACTTTTAATATTTTTTTCCTTTTTGTAAAAGGGAAAATAGAAAACTAGAGATGCATTAAAATTTTTTTTTTGGCAACTTAAATGCATTAGACTATACATGCACTGATACATTTGATCACTGTTCACTCAACTAAACTTTTGTTGGATCGTCAATAAATAAATGGGTTTATGAGTTAAAAGGGTAATTAAAAAATGGAAAGAAAACTGTATTTAAGAGGAGAGAAGGCACAATACCGGTCTACCGGACTTTCATAAATGGTACAGGTCGCTGTACATTTATCTGTCTTAACTGCCAAACATTGGGAAGTTCGCCACATCCAGTTCCCAATATACTAACAGCAAGAATTTTAATAAGTCCCAATTTCATAAATTTTACTAGTTCAACTGTTCAAGTCGGACCATGATATGGACCATGCAACATGGAAGTCAAGGGAATGAAATAAATGAAATTTATTTACTGCTGTCCCGGTGGATGGAAATGAGTGTTTTGTCTCTTTTTTAGTTCTAGATTTAATAGTTGCCACTTTATTGATCATGTCTATTTGATTAATGCTTGCGCTTGTATTTTGAAAGATTTGGATCCGCAAAACCAATTAGTACCTTTTCTGGATTATGAATGCAAGAATGTTTACAATCTTTTTCTATTATATTCTGCTTCTTTTGAATGCTTGATTTATTGACAAAAGAATAGTTAGAAAACTACTGGTGTTCTCCTAAATATTTTTCTAGTATTTCTTAACCCCATAAAGTACAAGCGGTAAATGGATCAATACTGCTGACAATAAGCATCTAGCCTACAATGCGTGGCAATGAACGATTTAGAGTACGAATCTTGATGCACAAACCACAGATATTTTACATAGTGCATTGGGTGCTGAGCTGGAGAGAAGTCAATTTAATTTTTGACTTTACCCTTTCCCTAAAAGAGGCATGTCAGGGTAACAGTTATTTCGAGACTGAAAAAGAAAATGGACACAGTATGCACTATATAAAATAATTAACAATAGACTAACATTTGATTAATTCGCTTAAAAATACTATCATTTGATTAATGATACAAAAAGAGCAAAATAGAAAGAGTTGACAATTTGACGCATGTAAAATGGCGCATATCTAGGTATTGTTCCTGTGGTTGTCTGGCATGCGTAAGCCATACTTTATGCTACTCCTACAAGGCTACAATCCATTAGACTAGATCTATGTTCTTCGGTAAATGAACTAAAAAAATTATTCCGGGAATTAAGGAATTAAGTACCCAATGACCTAATAATGATACAAGTATAAATGGAAATAATGTCCATACTTTTATCTATAATATAATATAGGATATATATTGTATTTTTTTAACGCTCTATATATACATTAAGAAAACTTATAATTAACTTTAAATAATAAAAGATCATTATAACTCTTATAATTGCAATCCAATGATTATAATATAATCGTTGTATTTTTACTAATATAGTGTGTGAGTGAATCTCATTCAACAAATATTCTCAATCCGCTTATACATACGTACATACATTATATGAAGAAGAACTAGTTATTGGTAAACTAAGGGGTGGTGGGGACCAGTCAATTGGATGTATACTGATACATCAATAATACTTCATTGACACACCCATGTTCTACACAAGAAGAAGCGCACATGGGAGCAGTGCAACTGTGCCAGAACATGAACAAAGTGCCCCTAATCCGAATCCAGTGATGCAATAAGTATACCTGCTTCTCTCTTTTTGGTTTTCTCGGTGTAAAAGCACCATTCAACAGTGGATGTATGCGGGCTAATGCTTCTGGACCCCTTTTATGAGTTGCTGGTACCATCATTATCTGGACCGGTACGCTAACCTTTAGCCCTGTCGGCATGAAATTGGGCAATCAATAAACACCCACCATCCGTACATTACCAGACTAGCTTACCTTATCACCTTTTGGTTAGATTTTTTTTAGCTGGTGCTTTTTCATATTCTTGATAGCAAAAGTACTTCTCTCCTCATATGTTCCTCATTTGTTGTGAACCTTGTCTGAGCTTGTTGGGGGATATCGGATAGATCTGTGTCTGTTTATTTTAAATCAAACGGTTGAATTAAAATGGACGCCTGATCTTGATCATTGGTGATATTGTTTTTCTTATATCGTTGGCAGATGTGATGATCGATATCCTGATATTTTCAAACGGTGAGTTGCATTATAGATGTTAGCACGCTAATTTAGATTTTTTTTTTTTTAAAAGATCGGTTTAAACCAACAATTTTATTATAAGAAATAAAAAAATGCTCTCTCGGTGAATTGAACCAAAAACTACTTGATTTGTATAATAAAACCAAACCACTAGATCGAACAACCCAATGCTTATTTAGATTTTGCAAATAATTGCGTGAAAATGAGTCATTGATCAAATTATATTTCAAAATAGTTGTTATCCGAGCTTGATCTTATTTCTTATCAATCAAAACGTAGTATTTTATAATTTTACAAAGAGTGATGCCCGGCTTAAATTTGTTTCTAGTGTTGGGTATTCTGTATTAAATTCGCTTTGCATGCATTACCGAGGCGAAGATTTTGATTTGTATTATATAATAGAGAAGGGTAAAATCTAATGCATTAAAATAATTGATCTAAACCATTCAATTTTATTTTCATATTAATCTAGTACGGAATCAAACATTATATTTTTCTGAATTATTTTACTATTTTTTCAGATTTTGGAAAATCATCGATCTTAAAACTTTATGAGATGGATTTCTAAAAATATGAAAAAATAGTAAAAGAATTCAGAAAAATATAAATATTGGTTTCTTATTAAATTTCAGTAAAAAAAAAAATCACATTACACTGTTTGGATCGATCATTTGATACTTACAATTTTAAAACAAATTTCCTATCAGTCCAATGTATTATACTTTAGCCTTACTCTAAAGATTTATAATATTCTTAGGTGAGGTATGGATATATTTTCCCTTGACCATCGTCACCTATTCCCACCTGCTTGTTTTATCAGTTGTCCCTCTCGGTTTTTTTTTTTCCCTTTTATCCGAAGAACAGACAGGAAACAATAACTGGTTTTTTGCATCAACATAGACCAGCATATAATCTGGCACAAGCAGGCTGATGTCCTTTTTACCAAAAACACTTGAATTTGTATTTCCCAAAAATTATTGAAGCCCTCGTCTTATAAAAGCCACAACCTTCACAGACTATGATTCTATGAATGGCTGAAGCTTGTTGACGTGTAATAAATACATTTAGGTTCGGCCTGGTGTCCTCCATTTAAAATGCAAATTTAAATTTCATTATGCATCTGAGTCCAGAACTAAGCTTATTTTCTTCTCATGTCAGCCCAATGAGTAACCGCTTTATACATTGAACAAAGAAGAACCCTCTTCACAAAGTTAAATACTAGGCCCAAAATTACTAGGCAATTTAGCCCATAATTGATTTATAGGCCTACTTGAGCTTGTTCAATAGCCCATACCTTTCACAAACAAAAGGGATAGAGTCCTGATATGCGACATCCCGATAATTTAACATCCTGACATCTCGACAATAGGCTGGCCCATTCGCGACTTGGGCGCTTCGCTCTGCGCGCGACAGGCGAATAGCGCCTCAGCTGACGTCATCTGTACGCTGAAACCGTCTTCATGGACTAAAATGATGTCATTTGTAGGCTGAAACAGTCATCGTAGACTAAATTGACGTCACCTTACGCGCAAATTACCAGTGTTGACGTGATGGAGTATTTAATCTGATGTTGGTGAGTACATAATCCATAATAGTGGAGTATTTAATCTACATGTTGTAGGAGAGTATTTAATCTACTCTATTGGAATATTTAATCTCATGTAGTGAAGTATATAAATGCAAAATAATCGAGTATTTATGCGATGTTGGAAGCATTTAGACTTATGAAGGAGAGTATTTAATCTGATGTTGGGGAGTACATAAATACATGATAAGAAGTATTTAATCTTATGTTAAAGAGTATTTAATCTCATGTTAAGGAGTATTTAATCTTATGTTAAGGAGTACATAGATACTAAGGAAGTATATACTTATTCATAAGGAAGTATATATTTCTTCATAAGAGGTTCAAATAGACATTCAAGATACAAATTTCACTAAGCTTAACAGCAAAATTAAGTTCAAATTATTATTCATTCAAACCAGACATAACATCATTACAAACAAGTTCAAACATGCTAACTCAATCAAAGTCAAGGAGAACACATTCACTCATATCTAGAATTTAGCCTTCACTTGATTTATAAGGTCTAATAACAAACGGTAAGCAACGACGCGCTTATCAGCACCTACATCAATCTGCAAAAGAAAAATATATAATTTAGAATATATACTCTCTCAATCAATATATTTAACCCCTACATTGCTGAAAATACTCCCTTAAACAAAATAGATAACACATGTTCTTTATTCATAATACTTCGATATATACTTTCTTAGTCAATATATTTAATCCCCTATAATGATGAATATACTCCCTTAATAAAATTAGTCGATACATGTTCAAATAAGCAATGAAGATACTAAGGGAGTATATACTTCTTTGTAAGAGATTATATACTTCTTCATAAGGGGTTCAAATATTCAAGATACAAATTATAGCCAAAAATCCTCAAATAAGCATTCAAAATATTAAGAAAGCGTATACTCTCATAAGAGGTTCAAATAAACATTCAAGAAACAACTAAGATTCTTCAAATAAGCATTCAATATACTAAGGAAGTATATACTTCTAAATAAGGGAGTGCAAACTTCTTCATAAGGGGTTCAAATAAGATTTCAAACCTGATCTGGTGTCGTAAATAGATCTTCTTCAACCTGACTTCAAGCAGTACAAAAACCTCATAAAAATTTCATTTGCTTCAAACTACTGGTGCTTCATCGTGATCTACTTCAAATATTGGAAATAATACATGATTTATAACACTGATCTATTTCAAACATTATCAATCTTTGATTTAGCACAGAAAATTTGATTTAAAATCACTGCTCGGATGACGAATTAATATGTACTCCCTCAGGATTATTTATTTACTTCTCAGGAAATGGCATCAAAGCAATCAATGTTATTTATATAATAATTATCTTAGTTAGATACACCGACATATATAATTAATTACTCCTTTAGTATTATTTACATACTCTCCCTTACGATTCTAATCTGGTAAATTATTGCTTTGACATCAGGCAATTGAATTTCACACAAATTTAAAACACTAGAACAGATCTGAGCCTTTTTTCCAATTTCAAACTAAAAATAAGATCAGTACCTTGAAGAATAGGGAATTGATGTCAAATATATCTCTTAAATGCCAAAACAGAGCTTGAATTATGATCTTATCGAGAATTGAACGCAAAAAAACCACAAATCAAATAACTGAATTGAAAATTCCAAAAGCAATAAAGTTTTTGTGATCTAATTTGAACAAGATAAGGATAGACTAACAATTAAAGATCAGTACCTAAAAGAAACGATGTATTTGATCTCAAATTTGCTCTGTAAAGCCGAGACGAAGGTATATTATCGATTTCCAATGGAGAGTTCGATGGAGAACACGATTCACGCAGATTTCGATCTGATCTGATTGAGACAAGCTGAAGGTAAGATCGCTAGTGAGAGAGAGGCTGAGATCGCTCTAGTCATAGAGAAAATGCTTCAATTTGAGTGAAGAGAGAAAAAATTTCTAGAGAGAGAAAGAGAATCAACATGATCAAAGAGAGAGAAGGGGTTTCTTCGATTCTGACAGAGAGGCGATTCAAAATTTGAAATATATCGTAAAGCTCGTGCAAATCACGTGATTGGACTGTTTAGTGGGCCTTTCAGCGACTTGAGCCCATGGGATGGCAGGGATGGCAGATTCCGAAGATGGTAGATAGTATATTTGAAAGGGATAACTGTAATCTGTTATTTTATCTTTGGATATTGTTCAACAAAAACGGACAAATTAGTTGTTTCCCAGCCTAGATGTGCGTGCAAGAAATAATTATCTTATCTTTGGATATTGTTGAACATAAAAATGATCTTTAGTTGGAACTTAGAGAAAAAGCTAGAGAAAAGGAATGTGAACGAATAATCAAGGGTCCTGGCACCGTATATAATAACACTTCATATCATGCAATGAATCACTGAAATTCAAAATAAACAGAAACATTTAGCCTCTTATGAAATGTGTATTTATATAATATCTTACAAAATTCTTTATTTTCTGGTTTCCCAAAAAAAAAGTACAGTTCCTTGTTCCACGTCGATTGCTATTCCTATTTATATATTTTACACCCTGCATTTTATACTCAGATTCACAGATAAAATCAAATCCCTAGTACCTGAATGTCAGAGAACTACCACCACCAAATCATTGTAGACCCGCCACAGACAATTTGTGCCATCTCTCTTTAATTCTGTTCATGTGGTGCAGCACCCGTTTCATCCGATTATGAATTATTCCATTGTACAACCGACCGAGATTCCAATCTCTCCAAACACCCAATTCAAAAATCCCCATAATCATAAATGCTAATCCCACGCTTCCCAAATCAGATTCTACGGCGGGTTGATTTACATTGTTCATAACCCGTTATATACATTCCTGCACAAATTATAACACACTCTCTTTGTTCCCACAAATTACGGTCCCAACTACCACAGTAACTACGCAAGTAGTTGAACACTAATTAACCTCCATTTATTACCTTTCCCTCCTTCAGACTAGACCTCACTCACCTTCCTTTCCCTCCTAAAAAAAATAGTAACTCAGAAATTAATCAAATAGTAAATGTTTCCAATAACACTAGAGATAGGCTTGGTCTAAATAAAGCCCCACGTGTCAGGTTATATTACAGCATTTTGCAAGGTGGCGCACTGGAAGCAATGCACATTCGGTCTAATCTAAATCCAATGTATTGTATCCCCAATTTGACGTCTTTATTAAAACGTGTCTTTGATCTTACGACACTTGTTATAAAGGTTTGACCCCATTTTAGTATTCTTTTCTTTTTGGTAATTCATCTAGTGGAAATGTTAAATGGGTTTGTCTAGTTTTGAGTAAGTGATGTTGGTTTAGTAGGTGTGCTTTAAATGTTTTTTTTTTAATTTATTTAAATGGGTTGAATAAATTTTTACTCAGAAATTTAATTAGTGGAAAAGATAATATTTATTCACATCATGTGCTGGTCAATCATTAAACTTCATCTAACTTCTCTTCATTACTGCATTTAATTATCTCACCAGCACAATGTTCAAAATGTAATAATTTCCACTTAAGATGCAATCTTCAGGCTCAGAGGTTTGGTATTTTAATAATATCTTAGTTGGGTAATAACTTATTTTCTTTATTTTTTCCTTAAAACAAGGTCAGAGGTTTTACTGACAATATCTTCCGCAATAATAGAAGTGTTGGTTTATTACAACCTTGAAATCTGCTCCGATAATTTTTTAATTCATATGAAAAATTTAAGCTTAAGACTTTGATTAATTGTCTCAATCACTTTTAAGCACCAATAATTAACATTGAGAATGACTTTTTTCACATTATAACTGAGAATGAACAAAACAATTTTTTAAGTTTCACCTACACATTATTGGTGCTCTGAAAGATCACACATATAATCGAATGATAATAACATTTCACATTTATGTCACTGTTCTTAATCTGGATTATTGTCAATCAATAGATTCCAATCATATTAGACTTCCCTAAAAAAGAATTACCAGTGTTAAACAAACATTCTTTTAACAGAAATTTAAAAAAATAAAAATTAACTCCCAATATATCATAGAAAAATACAGTTGTACAACAAATATCGAAATTCGTAACTTCTAAGATATTGTTTGGTACTTCCAATGTGATATAACATACTAGTATAAATAAAGTAAAGTAATATGAAAAATAATCAAGGGTTGGAAAGATTCCGGCATATGATTCTAGACTAGAGGATCGGACCCAAATCCCTAACCATCTCTCCCTCTTGTATCTTGTTATTACATCAGTATTCACTCACACACACTATCATATAAATCTTAAAATCAGCTTATCTTTATCCTTTATTTTTCTCTCCCTCTCCTTTTTATTCTTATCTCCACCTCTCTCTCTTTTGTCTCTCTGTCTCTACTCACCATCTCACCTAATCACCTCTCTCTCCTATTCCTTTCCCTTCTCTCTTCTCTCCATTTCCATTTCATTACCACCTCTCCCTCTCTAACCAACCTCTAAAACCCTAACCCTAAATCCCCACTAACCAAATCTCACTAACCAACAACCCTTCCTTTCTTTTTCTCACTTCCCCATGGAAACTCCTCCTGCTCCCAAGCTTCTGGATCCAGACTCCAAACCCAACAAACCTTTCCATTCCTTCCCCAACGGCGCTCTCAAGAAACACCACCCCCACCTCCTCCACCACCGCTCTCCGGCGTTAGCCCCACCTCCTGAGTCCCTCTACCGAGAATGCTTAAAGAACCATGCTGCTAGCAAAGGCGGTCATGCACTCGATGGCTGCGGTGAGTTCATGCCGATATCGGGTTGGAATCTGGCTGACCCAACTTCTCTAAAGTGTGCTGCATGTGGGTGTCACCGCAACTTTCATCGTCGGCTACCCGATCCACCTCCCGATGAGCTTGACGGGCATGATGACTATGCAGCCACTGACCGCCACATGTCTGACGATGACCTCAGTGATGATGATGTGGATGAGAATGACCATGATGGCGGTACCACCGATCGCACGACATCTTCTCCTCCTGCTGCCTATTTCTCCTCTGCCCCACATATGTTATTGGCTCTCAGCACTGGTGGTCCTGCTTCTCAAGGACCCGGTACCGGGCCGGGACCAGGACCTATGCCGGTACCCGGTCCTGGTCCTGTGAGAAGTATGAACCCGGTCACCGGCTCTGGATCAATACCGCTTTCAGGTTTTACTCCTGGCAGTGGCCCGCTTCAGCCGAGAAAACGGTTCCGGACCAAGTTCAGCCCGGAGCAGAAACAAAGGATGCATGAACTATCGGAAAAGCTTGGATGGCGGTTACAGAAGAGAGATGAGGCTTTGGTCGAGGAATGGTGCCGTGAAATTGGGGTAGGAAAGGGTGTGTTTAAGGTATGGATGCATAACAATAAGCATGTGTTTCTGGGTACCGGTAAGAGAGGTGAGAGCCGCGAGAGTCGTGATCGCGAGACGGCTATGGCAGTTGCATCTAATGTGGCTGGTGTTGGGTTGGGAGTTGGAGGCGGTACCGGTGCTGTTGAGACCGGTACAGATGGCCGTGGCGGTATGGGTCAGGTGGTGAATGGGAGCAGTGGAGCTGCTTCTTCCTCTTGATCAGTTAATTTGTGCTCTCTTTTTTCTTTCTTGTTAGAAGTTTAGTTGGCAGTTTATGCAGAAGGCTTTAATCTTTGTTTTGATTGGCTTAAAATGAGCTGTTTCCGTAACTTTGTTTAATTAGTTATAGATTTTACTTTTATTCTTCTTTCTTTTTGTGCATTATGCCATTAATATCTTTTCATGTTAGAGTTGGAATGACATGACATAATGTTTGACCTATATTTTATTCATGGGAAAAATGTCCAATTTGTGGTGACTGGTCAAGAAAAATGTTTCATTTTTATGTTTTTGATGAAAGAAAAAACAAACGCAGGGTGATGAATAATTTCGTCCTGAGGTCTTACATTCGAGGACATACAAATATGGGAAGGAATGAACCGATCATTACTGTTTTATTTATTTATTTATTTTGTTTCCTGCAAAATAGCTGCAATAATTACAAAGGAATTTCTCAAAAAAAGAAAATGACAAAGGAGTTATTATATATAAAAAAGTCATATAAAAAATTTTTATTGTTTTTTATACAAATAATATAATAATGTCAGTGTAATTTAAAACTTTTTTTTTAGAAATTCCCAATATAATTTAAAACTTGTTGGGTCGTTATGTTGATAAAAAGTAAATCCGTTAATTTTCAAACTGTTTGAAAGTTCATTAACTTTTTTATAAAATTGAGACATGAAAAATATATGCACAGGATTACTTCACATTCATTATAAATATTTAAAGAGTTTAGATTACAGGTAAGAAGTTAAAAAAATTATGAAATATATTCAATAATGAATTGTTTTGCGCCTAAAAGTTCTATAAGTATTTACAATTTTTATAATGTATGAAATTTACAATGATTTAAAATTAAAAATCAGTTTGCTAACAGTTATATATATATTTTTTTTGAAAAATGTTATATATAATTATTGAATGTAACATTCTAATGCATGCATTGGTAGAAACCTTGGATTCTCTTGCAAGAACTTTCTCGGCTCCTACCGTGCAACTGTTTCTTGTTTCAATTGAGAAATCATCAGTGTTATAGGAGTATATAGTTATAGAAATAGGATTTGTTATAACCATTTTTTTTTTTCTGGGTACGAGTGAAAAAAGGAAAAATCAGTGGATACTTATTAGACGGTGGCAATTAATCTATGGACATTGTCAGAAATTAACATTGGGACGATAGTAACTCGTTTTGTTCTTGTATTTGTGCTAAACAATGGGTGCCTTTTGAAAATTGATTAGGGAAACTAGAAAGACTAAGAAAGTGCATTGGGTTTAGGTTTTCTATTTTGTTGGAGTCTTAAACATAACTTTACACCACAGAAAAGCTACTTTATGCTACTTATGGTCAACTAGTTGTGAAGTAAACCTTTTACAAACCACAATTTTTGTGCGGTGGGGAAACAATTTAGGATTGGCAAGAGAAAGAGAAGCTTTTTCCCATCGTTTTACTGTTTGAGAGATTTTGGTGCAAGTAATGATGTCAAAAGGCCAAAGCATTGTCATGTCCATCAGACCATGATTGTTTCCCTTTGCTTTATTACTTGCAAACAAATTCAAATTTCCGAGGTTGGCACCTTCTGTGATTTGCATTCAAATATTAACAAATTTTGTGTTTTCTTCCGTTGGTTTGTTGGGGCTATCAAGGTAATGATCTAGCTGTCGTAACAAACTAAAGATCTCAGTGGTAAATTTTAATTTAAGGCTTTCACATGGATCGAAATTTCTGGAGTTAAGCGTGAAGCATTTATAATGGAACATGGGATCCTGTCGTAAGCAATCAATAAACTTGCTTTATTGATTTGCAATGCAGTTCTCTTTTTTTCAATTGGCATTGGATGAACATAATTAATCGTTAAAACTTTTTTTCTCGTAAATTGTAGATTTTCTGTACTGTTGATTCTCTTCTCCTTAATTTATATTTATAATGGAGGGAAGTGTACTTCTAAGATAAGATTAATGCTTTTTATGGAAACATTATTTGTGCCCAACTAATAGCTGTTTGGATAAGTGTTTGCTACTTTTAAGTTGAAGAATGTAAGGTACCATCCATTCATATGTCATTTGTCCTTATACACCTGACTAATGTGATTAGAGGGCAATTAGCTAAAATTGTAAATTGCTTCAACAAATATAAAATATTTATATTTAAATTTTGAACATTATCGACCAAACATTGTTGGAGTGATGTGAAATATTTTGCAGTGTAGTAGAGAATATTGTTGAGATAATTTAAACTAATGTTAAATTAATTAATGTACAAGTTTGCTAACTTATAATATCTAAACTTTAATTTAGAACCTTATCAACCAAACATTTTTAAATAACGTGATATGTTTTGCCATGTGTTAAGATAATGCACAAATTTAATTTAAATCATCGGCAATGTGGGAAAGAAATATTATTAAAAGACATAAAGCATATGCAATTGTAATATTACACTTTGATGAGTTCTTGCTTATACTATATTTTACCTAAATCCTACCCAATTTTAATCGCAAGCGCACGATTTATCGTTGAGTAAGCCTAGGGTCGATCCTCGGAGACGGAATATTCAATTTCTAAGTTATATAAATCAATCTCAATTAAATCCTAAGTTTAATAAAATATTTTTAAAAGAAACAATTAATTAAATTAAAAGACTAAGTAAAATCAATTCAGAAATTCTAAATAAATAGCTTCCTAAATAACAAAACTTAGAGAAAAACTTATTTGATAAAACTAGGGGTTTCTGGTTTCAAACAATTTCTTTAACTTGTCAAAAGTAGAACGGTCCGTTCTGACTTAGGTTGGCGCACTGGAACTGCCCGTTCTAGGTTAGAACGCCCCCTGTCGGGCGGTCCGTTCTAACCTTGGGACGGTCCGTTCCAGAGGTCAATACTTGTTTTGTCATGCCTTTAAACAATTAATTAAGTGTTTTAAGTAGTTTAAACGATTACTAAACCAATAATTAGACTCTAACTTTCGTTCAGGTTAATTACTTTGATTTAAAACGTTAAACTCCTAAACTTCAACTTTCGTTCCTTGATTTAGGGTATTTAGTTTATCTTTTGGGTCTAGGCAAACTTATTATCTTTCGATCTTAAGTTAAAACTTTGATTTCTCAAGTTCCGATTCAATCTTTCGATCTATTATCTACCTAAGTGTTTTATTGAAAAGCTTTTAGTTAATTTAATTGATTTTAAATTCCAACTATCAATCGTGTACTTTGATTGACGAGATAATCAATTAAAATAATTAAGTAAAGCAAATCAACAAAATAAGCAATTAAATCACAAAAGATAAATAATAAAACTTAACTTAATTAATTACTTAAAGATTCAACTAAACAAATAACATAAATAAAAGGTTCTCAACCATAGCCCCTAAACTAACCTACTCTAGCTAATTCATACTAAACAGATCAGGTTTCATCAAATAAAAGCGCATAAAGATGGAAAATAAAAGTTACAACAGAAAACAGCTAGAATTCTCCACAACTTGTCGCTCTGGCCTGTCTGGGACGGTCCGCCTGAGATCTGGGGCGGTGCGCTCCAGTGAGGTTGGATCGTCCTGGCAGTTGATCTCCTTGCTGAGTTGAGAGAGAGAGGCTAAACCTAGATTTCTGACTTGATGCTTGCTTCTGGAGACAGGCCATCGCTTATATAGCAGCTAGAAGGCGGTTTCTAATTGTGAAGATCGTGGGATAATGCTTCTAGAACGTCTAGACTTAGAAGAACCTACAGGCAGAATTAACTTTGCTATTTTGGGCAGTGCTGGAACGGTCCGCCTGGATGTTGGGGCGACCCGTTCCAGACTTGGCCTTGACTTGGTCTGCTGCATGGGCTGGCTGACTGGTCTGGACGATCCGTCCGACTGGTTGGGAGGCCTATGTTGGCTAGTCCTTGCTGCTCATGCCTGGTTGTCTGCTCTTCTATGTTGGGGCGGTCCGTCCTGCCGGCAGGGCGGTCTGTTCCAGTGCACATTTCTCCTTTCCTTAGCTGCAATCTTCTGTTGTCGCGCCGCAAAATGTGATGAACCTGAAATAAAACTTGCCGGGCTACGGCTGTACCTTTCTACAACCTAAAAACTAGCAAAATAAAGTAAAAACACTTGTCTTTGGTATTAATTTAGGGCTTAAACCGGTTGGAAATCGAGTATGAAAACCGTACATCACAATTAAACTAATTTCGAAAATTAGTTTGAAAAATCTATTTATTAACTATGGACGTTGAAAGCAAATCGAATCCTGTGTAGCGCGACACAACGTGTACCGCGCGACATGGGTCGTCTGATCTGAATCTGATGGATTTGGAAGCCCCGTGAATCTAATAGGCCCGAAAAAATGAACCGCCAGATAAAAATCGAACGGCTGAGGGTGCGTGTAGCGCGGTGTCACGCGACACCAGAATCGGATCCCGTTGAAAGGGATCCTGATCTGGTGTTGCGCTACACGCCGTGTAGCGCACCCATGAGCCGTTCGATTTTGATCGGGCGGTTCATTTTTTTCGGGCCTTGGAATCTGGTTACTTTCACGGGGCTCCCTAAACCATCTGATCAAAATCGGACGGCCCATGACTGCGCTACACCGTGTGTAGGATTTGAATTCCGTTGAAAGGCCTTGCCCTTTCGTCGATCAAGGTCTTCATGTACTGTTTGTAACCGCACATTAAATTATCAACGTGAGTAGTTTAAATGATTTGGGAGAATAAAAAAAAATATGCGAGCTGTCATGTTCAGAGTAGACACCAAACGAGGTTGGGTTCCAAGAAATTTTTTTTTTGGGGATAAATACAAGATTTTGTTTAGAAGGAGAGCAATGCAACCCTATTACATGTTGATGTTGTCGATATTTTATGAGGATGTTGTCGATATTTTGTTTACGAGGATGTTGTCGATATTTTACGAGGATGTCAAAAAACATAAGCAAATATAAAAAATAAACAGGAGAATATAATTTCTTTTAGAAAGTGATATAAAAAATATGGTTCTTATTTCCTCCTCTCTCAATTTTTATTTATTATTTTGGATGCAACAAAAAACACATATAATATTGTGAGTTTCAGGTGGGATTATATTAAATGTTGAAAAATGATAACTGTCATCTGCAGTTGTGTCATCGTTTTTCATCACTTAGAACAAGGTGAACGTATATAATAAACTAGGTAAATATATAGATGATCAAAGTGAATACATACAAACAAAACAAAAAAAGTTTTGTCATCCCTTGTTCAAATTTTTATATGCATATTCAACTTATTTTTATTGAAATTATTTGTTTATTCGCATTCATTTTGATCATTTATATATTCATCTTGTCTGTTTTATGTGTTTAGTTTGTTCAAGCGATAGCAAACAATGACAAAAGTACAAATGACAGTAATTAATTTCAAAAAGAAAAAAAATTAGTGTTCATCACTTAATCTTGGGATGACAAAACTGATTAAGTTTCTATATAGAGTTTAGCCTCATCATTCTCCATTCACTCAAATTTTTATTTTTTACTTTTTTTTTAGTTTGAAAGCAAGTGAAGACCTTAGACTTGGACAGGAAAAACGATAGTTCACCTCTTCCCTAATTCACCCATCTAGTCCTCTAGAGCCGACCCGTAGGAATCCGATTCTGGTGTCGCGCGACACACGGTGTAGCGCACCCTTCAGGCGTTCGATTTTGATCGGGCGGTTCAGTTTTTTTCGGGCCTATCAATCTGTTACATTCACGGGGCTCCCTTATCCATCAGATTCAGATCAGACGGCCCAAAAACGCGCTACACCCGGTGTCGCGCAACACCTGATCTCATTTCGACCCGTAGTGAACGAGCATCTAATATCTTTATATAACACAAGTACTTTATTTATTAATTGTTATGGCTTGTTTTCTTTATATAACACTATTTGTCGATCAAGGTCTTCAAGTACTGTTTGTAACAGCACATTAAATTATCAACATGAGTAGTTTAAATGATTTGGGAGAATAAAAAATATGCGAGCTGTCATGTTCAGAGTAGACACCAAACGATGTTGAGTTCCAAGATTTTTTTATTTTATTTTCGGGAATAAATACAAGATTTTGTTTAGGAGCAATGCAACCTATTACAAGTTGATGTTGTCAATATTTTACGAGGATGTCAAATAGAACTCTTGTTCTTTACCTTTTTTTTAAAAAAAAAAAATTTGAAGAATGTGTTTAATTGCATCAAAAATAAAAAATACGAAAGAAAAATAGTAAAAAAAACATAACCAAATATAAAAATAAACAGGAGAATATAATTTCTTTTAAGAAGAGGTGATATAAAAAATATGATTCTTATTCCTTCCTCTCTCAATTTTTTTTTTATTTTTTTTATTTTTGATGCAACCAAACACACTTGAAAACAATATTGTGAGTTCTGGTGGGATTCTATTAAAAATTGTTTTGCACGCTTTAGGCCTTGGTTGAGAAACAAGATGAAAGAGGAAACTAAAGGAAAGGAAGAGTAAAAAAAAAAAATAGCGTTCATCACTTAATTTTGGGATGACAAAATTTATTAAGTTTCTACATAGAGTTTAGCTACATTATTCTCCATTCACTCATATTTTCATTGTGCTTTTGAGTTTTGGGAGCAAGTGAAGTCCTTGAACAAAAAAAAAAAGAAAAAAAAGATAGTTCACCCCTTCCCTCATTCACCCCATCTAGTCGTTTTGGAGCTGACCCTTAGTATTAGTAGTTACCATGAACCAGATTTATTATTTGGGAAGGGTGAACTTGATTTATATGAGCACCAGACATCCTCATATAACACAAGTACTTGATTTATTATTTGGTATGGCTTGTTTTCTAGAAAAGCACCAAACTTTTGATTTATTGCCATACAATTATATTGTTTTTCATTACATTTGTTTCAATATAAATGATATAATCGATTTAGTCAAAACGATAATTTTAAAGATTAAATTTACATCATTGTATATATAGGACGAAAATAAAAAAATATACTGTATTTAGAGGACCAGTCGTATAATTTGTTATTCTCCAGACTTAAAATACTTAATCTTAATCTTATCCAATAATACTTCTAGATTGATCTAATTTCATCTTATCTACATCCGGCACATGTTATGTTTATCTGCTCCCGTTCCAAATTCTGAAAGCAAGTACAACACAACTTTTTGGGCACTTTTATAACTTTATATTTGCGGCTAGCCGCTTTGAATCAGCGAGTAAATTGGACCAGATATTTAAAAGTTCAACTATGAACGGAAAAATAGGCGCTAAATGAAAATATTAATTAAAATTAAAATTTATTAAAGACATGAAAGATGCTGTAGAAAAAGAGATGACCCGTGTGCTTTTGTTACAGTGTTAAAGTACTGTAACGGAGGGTGTAATATTATTACCTTGGCGTGTTATTAATCATTCCATGCCTCCATAGGCACTCAGGAATCCGTTTTGTGTCTTAAATGATCAAAGGCTGTCTAAAAATCTTTTGGAAATGGACCCTTGGGCTTAGCTGGCTCCGGCTGTCATTCAGAAAACTCAGATCTTTTGAGTCGGATAGATAAAACAATACTGTGCAACTCCTACCTGACACGAGGATTTTTTTACAGCGAGAAATGCACAATTCATTTCTCTTATTTTCATTGTCAGTTTGTCACTATACTTGTCTAGTTAAAAAATAATAAATATCACGCTAGACATTATATACAATACAAGTTTTGCTTTCTCATTTTATGAACTAATGTAGTAAATAAAAAATTAGCTAATTTCTTAAAGCCATGATAAAATTATCTCTGAATAAGAAAAAAAAAATCCAAAGTAGAGGATAGTAAGCTTGTCTTCTTCTTTTGTTATTCAATTATATTTGATATTCAAACTATTTTTAAAGTTTATGGTCCAGCTTAATTTGTCCAATTCAGATGATATTTCCGGCTTTCGTAGTCGCAGGTTATAAAATCATACAAAACTCATAAACCATAAAAAATAATATGAATTGTTGTGACCCGCCACACAAACAACACCAAATCAGATGATTTGGACTCTAGGTTGAGAAGGTCATTATTTCAGATTATGTTAGATAGATGGTGTTTGAGGATTACAACTTAGAAGATGCTTCTGCTGGGTTGGTAGGGCTCATGTCTTCATGTGATCTCTAATCCAATTCTTTTCACCTAAATTCATCATTTCCCTTCTTCTCCTTTTCATTCCCATTTTCAATTACTTGCTAGGACAGAGGTTCTTAGATCCCCACCTCTACAGTCAGGATCTTCTGCATGCCAAGTAGGTGAAGAATTGGGAATTAACTTGGGCCTTTGTTATGTAAGTAGTGCTTCTTTTGTTCTCGAAAAAAAAAAATGCCTCCTTGCTTTCTTCAATAAATAAATAAGCATGTTCTCAACTTAAATTGGGATTCCATTAAATTTTTATAGAATCAACGTTTCATGCAATAGTATGATAAATTACAAATTTCCTATATTTTTCAAAAATATGTTTAGTGATTTTTGTTATGTTGAATGCATTTTCATAATTTTGGTAAGCCTAAGAATTTTGCATATTTCACTAAAACTAAACTTACGAGCAATGCAAATAACAAAAAAAAAGGTATATTTTTGGTACTGGTACAACCGCATACAAAGTTCTTAAAACAAATTACGTAATTGTGTATTTACAAATAAAATAAGCACTGCTGCGTTATGAATATTAGTTGGGTGTTTACAAAATGCTACATAGGATGACATACAATTGTGGCCATATGTGAACAAGATGCACTTTATTTAAAATATTTGAGCTTTTAACCCCGAGAAAGATATCATTAATTAACAAGGGCGAGTTACTACAATTAGAAAAGTCTTGAAGTGATGTCACATGAGAAGATAAAATATTAAGAGTTTGTTATGGATATTTGTCTCTCCTTAGCATGGCCGCTTATCTCTTAGGCGGGGTCAAGGTTTGTTTAAGGTATTTGGCTTTAGTGCCTCCGTACCTTGTCCCATTTATTTTATTTCATTTTTATGATAACTTAAAGTTGTCCTTTTTTAATAACACGCAATCTGTATTTGTAAGTGGGAACAAGGTTCCTCGTGAGGGTTTATATGCTTTCCATTGGGATTTGGGTTTTGGGAGGGAAACTCATGCGGTAATAACAACCTTTTTTTACTTGTTATTTCATTAATCTTTTGTTTTTTCATTTTTTATCTTTCACATTGGATCCTCTTTTTAGTCAGGCTTTTGTAATTTTGCGGGTCCTGTCCTGTGGGACCTTAAAAAAATTCTCTGCAGAAACTGCAGAGACGAGGTTCTAATTTTGTCAATTTAGTAGTGTTATAATTTGCATAACACAATTAGATTTTCTGAGGATGAGAAAAATATTAAAGCCCCTAACCCAAATCTTAGTGCATTATATAACCTTGTATCGCTCATATGAGAGAAGTAATGTATTATATTATTCACATTATAATCATGTTATGCAACAAAATAAAAATTAGTAAGTCATTTCACGTGTCGCTAATATATTTATTTAAGATTGTATTTTTTGTCTGGTAAAGCATTCCCAAAATATCAGCATCTGTTCTTTTATTATTATTTATTTTTAAAACTTGAAATGATATTGGGACGTTAGTTTGGTTTTGATATATTTATCTTGATTTAATTTAATCCTGGGATGAAATTTGGGCCAAAAAGACATTTAGTCAATAATCCTGGCGGTTTTGAAATTTTCTCATAATTAACCAAAGTGAAATCTAAGTTGAAACTCTCCACGTTTTAACCTGACAAACTTTTATAATCATCTAAGTAGTAGATGGATTCCGATGGTGATAGGATTCGGTTCTTGTCAAATTGCATTGAATTCATTGTCTAGATTTAAGACAGATCTGAACCATAAAAGCAAATGATATTCAAAATCAAATTACACGTTTTATTATATATTAATTTGGACATCAGTATCGAGCACTCAATCAGATCATACTTTAATTTTATATTTTTTTAATGATACTGTTACATTGAAGAGAAACTGCAATGGGACTATATGTTTCATAAGAACTAACAACAATGTTTATAATCGAATCAGATATTGCTGGTTAAATCGTCGGTTTGGTTTGATTGACTCTATCGGTTGCAAATAATGAACAGGTTGGGTAATCAATTTCTGGTCGGACCGGTCGAAAACGTCGGTCCATTGTGGATGAATTGTTTTAAAGTATTTTTTTTCTTTCTTTCTGTCATTTTTTAAATTTGAGAGTCAGGTGGCAATCATTTTTTTTTTCTTTTTGTCATTTTTTTTTATTTTAAGAATATATGAAAAGTTTCAAAGGCATTTAAATTTGGTACCCTGAAACCCAACAACGTTAAGAATCGTGGTATTTCAAAAAAAAAAAAAAAAAAAAAACGTTAAGAATCGTGTGGTCAAATCTGATCGATCCATCCAATCTCAACGTACAATATATGTTCAAATTTGACCAAAATATACAGTCCATCACTCTCCGTGGTACCGATACCATAGACCAGCCAGACCCGGGAAGAGTGGTTGACCAAACCTCACTGTTCACAGTTTCACACATATACATAGTACCATACTAGTTAATAAGTTCAATAGTCGATAAGAAGGAAAAGGAAGTAGTTTGAGTAAAGAAATTGTGCATCATTGTTATGCATTACGTTTTGATAGTATCAATAACGTGACAGGAGTATGGGTGTGTCTTTAATTCCGTTGTCTGCTTCATTTATTGTTTCCTTACCCAGTTAGCAGTTACCCATTATCAGAAGCTACTCTAAGTAACCTCCTGACCTGACTTTTCAAAGTTCCAAATTGAATCCACAGATAACACCTCTGTTTCCTTTGATAGTTTCTATTAAGCATTTCGAAAAACAAACCACCAATATTTTCTACCTTTTAATAAAATCTCAGTCGTCGGCTTTTTGCCGGCCGACCTTCAAAAAAAAGAAAAACAAACCACCAATGCTAGTTTCTTGACCGATTTAATTTTAAGGATAATTCCAACCACCGAGTTTTTTGTTTGTAGTGATGAAAAAAATTTTTTCCTACTCTTCTTAGAGAACTAGGATATGTCAAACAAAAAAAAAAAAAAATTAAACGATCTTACATTTGTGATTTAGCTTTTCAAAAATATCGATTTCAGCAAAAAAATTATGATTTTTTTTTATATATTGTAACAAAAATTATTCAATAATTAAAGTTCAGATGTATATATCCTTGTTATTTAAACAGTATATTAAATTTTATCATAGAGCGTAGAAAAAATTCTGCTAACCCTCTCTCGTCCTTTGAATTCGTCGATCCGTTTATGTCGAGTAAAAAAAAAAAAAAATTCGGCCTTTCTAGTTTTGAACTTTCAATGCAGACAATATGCACTATTTATTATGCATACATTTAGAATTTATAAAGAACATTGTTTATTGTTTTTGATAAACAAACTGAAATTATCGGTAAGCGCTTTGTTAAATTAAAATAAATTGTGTATCAGATTTGGATCAATTTGAATAATGTTAAACAGATTAAGTTGAAATATAATATTATTAACATGATCTCTATAGTTCACATATCATGGCTTAAGCATATGTTGAAATATTATAGATGCTTTATTAAATGTCAAGTAATTTGAATTTATTAACTTTTAAAATTAAGGTTCTTAATGCATCAACGAACAATATTTAAATTGAATTAATTTTTATGGGTAGTCTTATATATCTAATTGACTATATATATATCTAAAAAAACACCCATGCTTATCTTAGTTTTCAAGTTTTATTGAATTGAATAGAACAATCATTCTTTGGTTCTCTCTCCTATGAATAATCTGTTGAACTAGAATTTGCTATTAAACAAGTTGACAAAGACCTTTTGGAACGAAGTATACGAATTGCTAAGCCTACGGGCTGTTAAAGTCTCTCAAAAAAAAAAAAGTATACGAATTGCTATGACGCGGATAATGGGAACAGTTTTGAACTTTTGATCATTTAATTATAACAAAAGAAAATAAAAAAAAATTAAAAATTTTTGCTAGCTGCGGGTTCAGAGAGAGCACACAGGGCCTGAGTGGCCTGACCAAGACATTACACTATCGAAGACTAAGACATCACATTACACTATTGAATAACATAAATAATAATGTGCTTACGCACTGATGTGTATACACTAAGTAGCATGTGACTCTGTGTGCGGAGAGCCGGAGACTATATTGGACCGGTTTAACCGGTCGGATCCGGTTCGGTCCTGAGTGAACCGGCTGGTTTTGAAGCCTGACGAACCAAGTCCAAAAATTCTCGTAATTTTTTTGGTTGTTATTCGGACATTGTTGCGCTATTGCCTATAGTTTCTAGATTCTGGATACAGTTATTTGACCTTCCTCATTGGGTATTTCGGTCTGTATAGAAATTGCTAAAATAGGCTAAAGAAAAATATTATGAATAAAGAAGTTTTTGTTAACCGTTTCTTAGAATATAGTCTTCTTAAGCACCAAAAAGCGGAAACCTCTCTTTGTACAATTGCTGCTTTTGTACTCATTTGAAGTAGACAGTTAAATTATGTATGGATGATTTTTCAAGATGTCAAAAAATGTTTCCGACTTTAAGATAAAATGCAAAAATCATTCGGTTGAATTAGGAAATTAATTTGTTAGTTCTTTTTTTCTCAGTTTCTTTTAAATTGAATTTTTCTCGTAAGTGGGTTGGCAGCCACTGTCATACTTATCCAGAAAAAAAAAATAAAGACAAAAACGATTGCCAAATGGTAAAATGAACAAATTACAGAGCTTACAATAAAACCGATCATAACATGGAGTTTTAATTCTAATCACATCAAATTTATTTAGCACTAATTACTCTATGTCAACTTGCTTGGCACATCAAAATGAAAGTTACCCAAAAACCCAAGTGCTCTAATTATTCCCGCTGGGAGCATCAATATTATAAATAAAGATGTGTGGGTGTCGGGATCCTTTAGTTAAAAATGATCCGACACTCCAAGCATTGTAAATAATTGTGCAATAGCTTTTTTCTGATTTTTATAATATGATACTTTGTAACTAATTGTGTGTCGGATGTTATTGCTCATAAAACTGACTCGGTTCGACATCAGATAATAATTTGGCAACACATTATTTTGTTTCTGATTTTTGTGATCCCTTCATATTTTCATTTTGATCATGTCTCCATCTCTTTAGTGTTGCTTAGAGGCACTCTCCACCTTAATTTCTCTTCATCACCATTCTTAATTTTGGTTTATAAAATATAAATTAAATTCTTTCAATTGAAAATAAAAAAAACATCAGATCTTTTACGATATATAGTTTTTTTTATTTAAGCCATTTATAAACATATTACATTTCATATATAATATCAACGTAATATAAGTCATATTAATCACATTATTTCATATAACTATAACTATATTTGCACATATATTTTTTTCTTTAAATTGATCAAACTTTTGAAATTTAATCAAATCAAATTACCTACAATAACTAAACTATATTTTTAAAGATAAATATATCTTAATCATATATCAAAAATATTCTTATTAGAGATATCTACATCGAGCGAAGCTCGATATGCCCCTCTAGTTTAATTAAAAAGGCGACAAATAAAGCTCGACGCTTATAACAAATGGTTCGGACGTAACTTTTGATTTTAAAAACTGGTAAACAAAAAACTAGAAATATTTTTGGTATATTATAAAAACAACATTTTTTTCTCAGTTTTACAAAATTAAAATTATTAATAGCATATGTTAAAACGTAATAACAGAACATAACTTCAATTTTACCCTTTCAAAATACACTCTATTACGTTTTTTAATGCATGAAATATTCTAATAATACATCAGCCATCAGGAAAAAAAATTTAATGGTCTGACCATCAGCCAGCAGAAAACTAAGAGCAAATTTAAAAATCTTTCTGGGATGCTTGAACAAAAGAGAGTATCTTTCCCTAAATTACCAAAAATTAAGACCAAAATAACCAACAAAGACCAAAAAAAAAAGAAAAAAGGAAAAAAGGAAGACCATTGTGAAAAGGTAAACATACAATTGAGATTTGATTTTATCCATTATCCTCTATTAAGCTAAACATTTCATCTGAAACTTTAGAAAACTCTCATATTGGTTGGAAACTGATTATTTTAGTTAACTGAAAATTAGGCAGCTGAGACCATTGTATAGGAACAAAATATTTTACAATTTAATTAAACATGCTACAGTTTTAGGTTGGAACATAATTTTATTTTTGTTTCGTATAGCAAGTATGATTACATATATTTAATTTTAAATAACACAAAAAAGAAGCAAATGTACTTTCAAATTAAAATATAAATGTATGTCATGTGCGGCGTCCTGATTTGATTATACTCTACTATTAGACTGCAGCTTGTAGCAATCAGACAGCATTTAAAAGAAGATCCCTAACCTTATTTCTCAGAAGTTAATGCGATCACGCACTAACAAAAAGCACTGACAAAGCATTAAATTGAACTTGCCAGCTAGTGTGCTTCTCGCATTAAGAAAGACCAAATTATGAAAAATTTCACTGTAATAATTAAACATAACGAAATATATTTACGTTGCTTTTGTGTTCTTCAGCTTATTTAGCACTATTTGGACAAAAGGTCAACCTTTGTTAGTGGAAAAACTAACAGTTATGATTTCGAAATGGTAATAAAGTGACTACTTTCACTCTCATTGTACCTGTTTAATGTTTGAATTTTGATTCAAGTGCATGGGTGCGGTTGAATGATATTCTAAAGAAGATTCCTATTAGACAATAATAGAAGAGAGACATTGGGAGTGTAAATTTTTTGGGTTGGCAGATGAGATGAGGATCTTATCTTAACAATTATCCAATCAAGGAAAGCGGAAAGTGCTTGTGATTTATTGATAGTTGTGGCTCTGGCCTTGTCTTTATATCTTTTCCCCTTTTTATTCCAACTACTAATTAATCAAATAGAAAGAACTTTTAATGTAAATCTAATTAATTATCAGCGACTGGATATTAAGAGTTTAAAAAAAGAAGTACAAATTCATGCCGAACATGAATGGATTTCTTTTTCTTTGTCAACTATGAAAAAAATTTTACAAAATTTCATGTTGGTCAGTCAGGGAAAATAGTATTTCTAAGCTTGTTATCTGCAAGAAGCCTCATTTTGGAAAAATGAGATAGGATTCACACTTAATCGGTATGTGTTTTAAGCATCAAAGTTTGTACTATAGACAGTTTGTTATTTAAATTTAGAAATCTGCCTCAAGACTGTTTAGTCCTGCAACGGTGGCAGATCTATAGTATTGAATGAGCATAGAAAAAAATATATGTATGCACAAAAATGTACTGAAGCCCATGCCCAAATATCTTCATTCCTTAGTACAATAGTGTAGGAAAGTCCAGAAATGAATTAATGTCAGACAATTTTATAGGCTTTGAAAAAATATTAATAAATAACTTTTTTTTTATTATTTTTTTTGTAACTTAAGCCTGCGCAAGAGTTTGGGCTTGCACTCACCTAGACTCCTCCGTTCCAAAACTAACAATAAGCTTCTAGAATCAATAGTTTTCATAGAATACATGACTACTTAATTCCTGCAAAATTGAATCAGGGAATTTTTATGTTAATTCATTGTATCTAGTTAAGAAACATGATCTAGTCTAGGCGTGCGCATATTTTATTGTGCATATCAAGTAAATTAGAATCTTCCCTCATTAGCTTTAATAGGTATTGGAAAAGTTATTTGTAAAAGATTGATTGATTTAATATGGCAACGCTATATTGCACTTTGTCATTATCATTGGGTCAATTATGGAATTCCATGCCACTATTTAGAAGTCATGTGGTAATGGTGCTTATTGGAGACTATGTATAGAGACTAGACAGGTAACATCGCTTTCACAAATATCTTTTATCTTACTCTAATCATGCATCATATGTGTATTTTTGTTTGACCACAAATGTATATTAGCCCTGCTTAATTTCAATTGGAATAGTCCCCTTCACATTTATTTAGCAAATCTGCTTGTTAATCATGGATAGGTGTCATTGGAACCGTCCTCTTCAAATTTATTTAGAAAATTTTTCTTTTAAATTATGGAAAGATGTGGGACGTACTCATATTTTTTACATCACCCAAAAGTAAAAATATCGTACATCAATATTATAAATAAAGATGTGTGGGTGTCGGTCCCTGTTTTAGTAAGTATTAGTGCGACACGCCATCAAGACCTTTGATTTTTCTGCTCCGACTTAATCTGGTCCGTTCCTTTAGATTATGTCAATTTTTTATGTGTTACTTATTGTGTTGTCATATGTGTTGTTTAGAGCTGTGTTTCTTTTATGTTGCATTATTGAGATACATTTTGATTATACTGTATCATTTTTGTCACATAATTTATTTCAACCCCTCTCTCTTAGTTACTTATATGAGAAATTATGGAACAATATTTTTTTATTTGTGATAGTTAATTATAAATTTTTTCAACATATAGAGATATAATTTATTATTTCTATCCTACCAGTTATTACACTTTAAATTAATTACAAATATAACAACCTAATTACAATCAATATTTATTAAATGATAACATATTTAATTTTTATTATTATGTCAAATATCGAGCGAAGCTCGATTAGCCACTCTAGTAATGGATGCAATTGTCTCAGTTCACATTTACAAAATGCGATCCACTCTTTAATAATTATAAAAATATAAACTTCGGTCGGTCGTGACTTCCGCGTGGGTTACTGTGCTGACTGTAAGCACAGTAACTCGCGTGCGATCTTCTGTGGCCAGTCGGCTGGATTTTTTGTGGAGCATGATTTTTGGTCTGGATTTTCTGTGGCAGTTTCCGTATAATATTTCAATAGTATTCTTAATTTTTATGGCATTTTTATATAGCGTTCCGAATTTTTTTTTAAAAAAAAATATGCGCAATGTTCGCTCTATAGTTATCAATCTTGACCACACAGTCGCTCATTTCATTAAGAAACCATTTAACAACATATTCGTATAGGAATGAATCGTGCAACGTGCGAACTTAGCACTAGTTATTCTTCATCTTCGTGATTTTGGAGAAAAAGAAGTTCGGTTAGAATTGGGTAAATGTACATCATCCTAGAGTAAATATTTTTTTTTATTTTTATATATAGAGTAAAGTACTATTGTCCTGAAATCTTAAACTGAACTATAAATTTTGCTTAGTATGAGAAAAATGCAAAATTTAAAAAACCAACTCTGGATCTAGTGATAAAGAGCAATGCACCTTGAGTGAAAGGTCGCAAGTTCGAAATCCGGCTGGAGGTCTTTCATAGACATTTAATTTTAAAAAATAAATTAGGAGGCTTTACCTAATTTATCTTAAAAAAAAATACAAATTTTAACCATTTTTTCAAAACTAAAACTAAAAAGAATGCCGCATTGGATTGGACCTTTTTGAACTTATTATTATTATTTTACCGTGCTTTTGATACTCTTTTGTAATTTCTAAATTGTCATCATATTTATTTAAGCTAATTTCCTTGTTAATGAAATTACCATATAACTCCCTAGCTAGAAGAATGAATTTACACTGCTAGACCCGACTCTCTTTCTTTTACCGCCCACAATATATATACACGTACGATATATATATATTTGAAGATAAATTGGGTCAAGCTTTCTAATTTATTTTTCTAAATTAAATGTTTATGAAAGACCCTCTAGTCGGGTTTCGAACTTGCGACCTTTTCACTCAAGATGCATTGCTCTTTGCCACTAAATCAAGATTTGGTTCTCACACGTACATGATATGTATTCATTTTATTGAATTTTCAATAATATTAATATTTATCTTTCTTTATGAAGAGATATGAAATTTTGTTTTGTCAGCTATTATAAGCTATTTATCTTCCTACATATAGAGACAAAATAACCATTGGTTTGATGTGGAAAAGTATGAAATAATGATATTTTTATAACATAAGGTACCATTTAGAAATTAAATTTGCAGTAGTTTTTAAGAGAGACAAAGTCAATTCATTCAACACTTAAAATAGTTATAAGAGATTTATTTTTTTGAGTTTCGGACGTGGTTTATCCACTCAAGAGATGCTATTTGTAATCACTAGATTAAATTAAAGATTGGTTCTCATCTTAATGCAATATTTTACGGCGGGCACAAATTTAAATGCATTAAGATCTTATAAGTTTTGAAAATGCAAATTTAATGTTTGTAATTCAGGAGGAAAATCAAATGAATTTCGCATCAAATTAAGCCCTTTCCCAACTTAGTAATCCGAGACTCCGAGGCTCCAAGCAACTCAAATAAATAATAGAGGGTAAATAATAATTTCGGAACTACATAAAACTATATTGAAGAATCAAATACGGATAAACAAGGCTAAATTCTAAAATATATTATCATATTGACAGTTGGCCCGGCCCAATTAATTATTTAACTGGTAATGGGTTATGGGTCATAATTTTAATTTGGATTTGTTAGTCCTGCCAGAAAACTTCCTACAAATATGACGACAATGTTGGTAGGGGCTCATTCATTTACATGTTTAGTTGTCCAACAACACTCGCAAATAGAAGAGTCAATTAATTTGGTTTCATTCTGTCATCTTTTCAAAAGTTCCCTGTATGTTGTTTGCAGAAGTTTTGTTTAACACGTACATGATCAACAGCGTTTGTAATGTAGAGACCGCATCATTAAATTTTTCTTTAGCACATATGGTTTTCTTATTGAAATCACACATCACTTTTTTATAAAATATAAATTGGGAACTGATCTTTGACTTTTCATGCGCTCTCGCTGGAACCTTTGGCTCAATGAAAGAGCCGGCGATGGTGCATGTCATAATTAGATGCCCTGTCACAATTCTAGCATTTAAAAGCTTCTGCACTTTCGCAAATGTAAATTTAAGGGAGCACAGCTAGTAAGGGCAAAGATTTACAGTAGTTAACCCTTTGAAGAAATAGGAAAAAAGTTCCAATACAGAAGAATGTAAGCTAGATAGATATCTAAGTATCTAACACATTTGCCGTTGTAATAGTATATAACAAATTAAAAGAGTCTAGAGATCAAGCTGCATATCCAAAAAAAAAAAAAAAAAAAAAAAAAAAAACATATAACACAAATTTCATTTCGGCTTTAATTTGACAACAAAAATGATCAGTAGCTCTCACAAATGGATTGGTACAAATCATTTTTGATACAATCTGCATCAGTAATTCACCAAAATAAATTGCCTTAATAATTGAAGATCGCATATTACCAAATTAATATGAAATTAACCATTAAGAAATCAACCCCCCATTAGCCTATTGACTGCACACTTGCCAATTCTTATAAATGGGAAATACAAAGTGAAAAAAAAATGAATGGTACACCCAGAAACAAAAGAAGGGAAACAAAAAATGAAAGACAGTTCAAGCTAGATTTCTACTTGAAGATGTGTGAACCAAATCATAAATAAAATGGAGTGTTACACAACAAGTCCCTATTGGCTTGAGTACAGGCATTCGCAACCGACTTCATATTCCTGCACTCGGCGATGGAAGCTCCGGTGACAGCCACAAGCAGCACATATGAGGGCCTCTTCTGTTCCCTCCTCTCCTTCGGGCATGAACTCTCTACATCCATCCACTGCATAGCCGCCTGTTCTGGCAGCATGATTTTTCTGACACTCACTGTACTTAACGACTCTCATCCTTGCACAAGCCGAGCCACATTGAACCCTTGTAACCGGAATGAAATGTCGTAGTATTAAGAATCTTTTCTTCATAGAGAATCTATTCTCTTTGGTGTTTCTTCGGTCTGTGGGGTTGTATGATGGATACTACATTGGATGCATGTGTATATAAGTTGGTGCTTCTTCTCCTTCACCTAATGAGTTGAGATTGTCATGGTAAAGTTCACATGACTCTTTTCATTCATGCCTTTGGTTTAGTAGAAGACCTAAAAGGGCAGGCTGAATTGATGGTCCAACCAATTTCCACCTCACAAGGGCAGAAGGAAACAACCATTTCTTTGGGCCATGTTAGTAACCCTAGGTTGAAAGATTATTTATTTTTTCTTTTTTTAAATTTATCTTTCTCTCTACCTATGTCTATGGTCTTTTGCTGTGGCATGTCCACTAGGGCACGCTTGAGACCTAATTGGGTGGTTTTGTTTGGTGATCACGACAGTTGTACCTAGTTACAAACACAAAATTTTAGTACAATTGTATTAATAATGTAAGAGCTCAGCCTCGTGTGAAGTCATTCTATAGCTCAGTATATGATAAATGTAGAAACTATTAGGTTACGTTTGACAGTTGAATAAATTTGGGCTAAGGGTCTATCCCCATTTTATCTGCTAATTAAATTGGTGATGACATTGCATGGTAATTCTCAAATTTTTCCCCACATTAATTTCAATAAAGTTTTATACTTGGACATGATATGTTATAATTACTAATGTACTGCATTTACTTATGGCCTTTTTAAATTATAATTAAAAAAATCTCACAATAACCACATCTCTTAAGTATTTTTCCAAACATATTTCCACTCTTAGAGATAATAATCAATCAATAGAGCTTATTCCGAGTAGTGTTATCTCTATAATTGTCTTGTTGTTATACGAAAACTAAAGAGGAATCATATAAACGTATCGCCACATTTAGTTAAATATGTTTGTGTGTCATCAGCTTGTGCGTGTTTAAATTATTTGACAATTTTTTTTTAAATCTAGACCTTTTTTAGACATACATTTTCAATCAAGACTTCGTTAGCATCTTTTCCCAATCCTGGGTTAAACTTGGGTATCTGTAACTATTTTAGCACCTAATTATCCAAAAAGGTGGGGCCCACTAGAGAAGAGGAACCAGCAATGCTTGTCCAAAGTTATAAATAAGTGGACAAAGAGTTTGGTTTGCCAAATTGTGAGAAAGGACGGAGCTCACTACTCACTCTTTTATTGGTCTGTCTCGTTGTTTTTTGCGTGCAAGATTTTAAATTATTGGATGTTGAAATTTTAAAGTTTAAACCAATTAACAGATCCGTCGATATCACCTTTCTTTGAACGTAAATTATGTCGTATGCGTGCGATTTGGATTTGCACTTCAATTTTAAACAGTACATGCACCTTTTGCAAAAGTAAACAGTAAACTTCTGCTTAAAATTTTTGAAGATCTTACCTTTAGTAATCTAATAGCCTCTTTTTTGAGTTATTATGATGTCATTTACTCTCATTCGTACAGATATACATTTTTTGGCCGGCCATTAATGTGGTACTTGTTGGATAGGAAACAGCTGATACCAAATTGAGCTATAATTTTTGGTACAACTGACAAGTAGAACTGACACAGAAATTTTAAATACGGTCTCGAATTCTCACGTTTTCCCAATAAATGTTCCTTTTCATATATAGGGCTTTTCTCTGTGAAAAAGTTAACATTACAACATATTATTTCGAAAACAAAAAGAATTTTAGGTTGCCATACATGTACAATGATGCTACGTGAGCTTGCTTAAGCTTAAGACCGTAATTGGATCGTATTTCTACTTGAGGATGCACACGTGTAAAGAATTTTAGGTTGCCATGACCTATACTACACATGTGAAAGGTTCTAGAAACATTAATCATGCAATTATAGAGTACCTAGTAGGCCTCCATCGAAATTGGTCTTATTATAGTTATCAATAATTATTTTTTTTTTGGTTTTATTTTTCCGATTGCTGTCCTACATGGCGATTAGTTAATTAACGGCGAAAAGGGCAACTTGCAATATTTTCTAATATAATTATCGGCAAAACAGGTAGAATGTGAATCAGAGATATGTATCACGCTAAATCTTAGTACAAATATCATATAAGTCGATTTAATTTCTGCATCATTGCATTTACGAGACCATTGATCATGTGTATTATATTATTATATATTTTATTCAAAAGTTTGAATCCAAAATCGAATATAGAATTTCAAAATTCTCCTGTGTTTAGGTATATTTTTGGTAAATAGTTCTTCTATGAATTCGTGCGATTTGGGAGTACTGGATCTGTACGTAGATCGTGATAGCAAAATCCCTTAGCCACTTATGTCCCATCGTGAGACATGTTAGTTTACCTATCTTAAAATGTTACGATGTCACTTATGGGCCACCTACAAGTGGACCCCGATCTGGTGTTGCGCTACACGGCGTGTAGCGCACCCACGAGCCGTTCGATTTTGATCGGGCGGTTCATTTTTTTCGGGCCTAGGAATCTGGTTACTTTCACGGGGCTCCCTTATCCATCAGATCAAAATCGGACAGCCCGTGATTGCGCTACACCGTGTGTAGCGCAACACAGGATTTGAATTCCCTACAAGTCACAATACCTCCGCTTCACTTTTTACATATATATATAGGTGAAGAACACGAGAGTTAATATGACGAGATTGGACAAGACAGTGAAAACCAAAACTTAATTATTGCGCAAATTTCCGTGAAAAAAATAGCAACTTCCACTAGACGAATTAGATTCCTAATTAACTGGTTGAAACTTTGCAACTATAGGTACAATTTTATCTATTTTTTTTTTTAAAGTTATTGTAGTCACCTTGAAAGGAGGAAAGAAATGTCAAAATAAAAAAAAGCTTTTTTCTACTACCACATTCAACAAAATTCTTCCGTTTTACTCGCCCCATGGCTATGTAATTTTCTCACACTAGGATAGTTGATGTAGCCAAGCTATTTTTCTTGAATTTTAATGAATTTACTTTATTTACTCATCGCCTTGCGCAGTTGCGCAGCCTGCCCATCGACCATCTCCATCCTCTTTCTAATTTTTGCAGTGACGTAAACTTATTTTTTATTTATTTATAGTGGTATAAATTAATTAGTTTTTTTGGGATATCAAATTTTAACGTTTTATAATGTCATATGCTAGAATTGTCATATCAATTGGTCAATTACATAAGATTATTATTTTTTTATTATTTTAGTGACATAAAATACTTTTTAATTTAGTGATCAAATATTTCTAATTCTGTGACATAAAAATAAAATATTTATTCCTATTTTAAGTTATAGCCAAATTTCTAATTTTGACGACTACCTTGGAATTTTTTAGAATAATCACTTATCAGATGGTTAATGATAATAATTTATATAAGTAATTATGGACGTGAAATATAATGACTTAATACTATTATTATTATTTTTTTTATTTTTTTTGAAAACAAGAACCCCAAGCAGGGGTACCAAAGCTTTAAACGAAAGAGAGAGTACGAGTCACTACACAGTGACTCAAAACAGAACAAGCAAAACTAAAATCTAAACCCTATCACAACTGAGCTAAGCTATTTGTCTACACCTAGAACCCAAACAGCATCAACCCAGTTATACAAAGCAATAATGACTAAATACTATTAATTCATTCTTATTATTTTGTCAATTAGATTATCTTGATAATCTAATAATCATTAAACATAATGTTAAAATTTTAAAATCCAACAGTTATGATCTATGTATTAAAAAAATCATGCCTACAAAATAATAAGGTTTAGTGCACATTCTACTATTAATGACCCATCAGTGAGTTATACTAAAATTACACGAAGTTTAATTGGTACTCCAAGATATATAAATTGATTTTTAAAAATTTAAAATTTATATAAATTAAATTAAGAAATATTATAAAAAATATATTGTTAAACGATTATATTAATAGTCTATACGCAAATTATTGTCCGTAACATAATAATGTATACTCTTGTAGCAAAAATATATTAATAAAATAGGGTTCACGATGGATCGGACGAGACAAAGAAAAGACTATCCAACAGCGGACATGGATCAAATAGCACTGCAACAGCAACCCTTACAGAAAAAACAAAAACCGATGAATAATGAAAATTACGAAAGGCCCTCAAACAGTAACGTGACTAACAGCTGAGCACGCTACAGATCGAAAAACACCTGGCGCAAAACCCCACCACGAAGGAACTTATGTTACTCAAAAAAAAAAAAAAAAAAAAAAAATGAAGATGAAGTCAGAATATATTTATAATATTATAATATTATCTATACTTTATAATATAAGAAAAAAATGCAGATTAACCTAGTATCTAATTAAGATCACTCAGTCTATACAATTATATTTATAATATTAATAATAAAATTAAGTACTAAGTACTAACGAATACCGATAAAAACTAATTCAAATTTGAATATGATTTGCCTCGTATCCAGAAGGCCTGAATATTGAGAGTAGAGTTCGATATTTCACAATTCTGGTGATATGACAAACTGACAATCTTCAAACACGTAAAATCAAGACTAGCTTAATTTTTTTAAATTTTAATTTCATTTTCGTCAATATCTCCAATCGATATATTGATGGCACTTTTATATATTTGTCGCATGTTTCATAGCTCAAATCATATACCAAATTCCTTTTTTTTTTTTTTGGCACAAACCAGACATTTTATATATATGTACAGAGAGGACCATCAACTATAATAATGATTGCAGCGTGCGGCCTTTTCAAATCGAAGCTTCAATTTCCCATCCCAAAGCTGACTTATCTTGTGTCAGTACTGAAGTGTACTTAATTACAAAGACGACAGCATTTTCTGATAAAAAACTGATGTATGTAACCTACTTAATTTAGAACTCGTCAAATTATTTTCAGATTACAATAATGTCAAAACCATAAATTAAATTTTTATCTTGTCAGATAAATATTTGTTTGTCTTCATTTTTTTTTTTTTTCTGAATCCCTGTACCGAGGAGGTTGGGGAGGGGGGTTTGAATATACTGGCAAAGAAAGGAATATAAGTTGTTACAGGTAGTAACCCCAAAGAAAACCCGAATGACTATAAAATTGTGTCCTTTACTCGAATTGACAAAAAAAAGCAAGCAGCCCACATTGTAAACAGCCTATCATTGTATAATAGATCAAAGAATTCTTTCACATATTTTCAGCTGTGAGGCAATCTATGTGGCGAGTTGGTAATTCTGATATGCTAATGGTAACATGGTGAGAGTCTCGGCTCCACAATTTAGTGGCATGTTGCATGCTTTGCAAGTTTTTTCCATCATCATTTTCCCATAATCCAATTATACGAGGCGGATCATGTACGCAATTATAGGCTATAAAATCTAAAGTGGACGGTGCAAACTTTGCCAATAAAAAGCAAGTGCATCAATGTGAGTTTTAGGTTAGTTGGGTGTGATAGGGATTGAACAGAAGTTATTAGTGCATTTGTTCCTTGCCGACCTTGCTCAGATATCAACATCCGAAATAGTATACCGTAAAAACTTAAAATTTATAATAAGCCATACATTGTTTGGATTTTTACATGGAGGGAAATTAGTATTCTGGTATACTAACTACATTAGCCCCAAATGTAGATTATGGAAGCATACTTGGTGCTGATATATATCGCACAAATACTGGTAAGTAAAAAGTTACACCGATATTAATTTTCTACTGTGGGTATCTTAAAGATTGTTATGTATTACAAATGGGCGGGAATAAAGTGATTAATATAAAAGATACAGAATAGGGAGAACTGTTTATTGTGAAGGTACGTACCTAACCCTGCCAAAGTGCCAATTTTTCCTTAGGCTCCGCTCCAGAGGGAGGGAGTCGGAGCAAAGGGAAGGGGACTCGGTACTCTCCGATTTTGGGAGTAACCAATCTCTCCCTCTCTCAGTCTCTCTACTATCCTTCGTTTCCGTCGATTCTCTCCCTCTGGAGCAAGATAACTGATATCTTCCTCCCTTCCCTTCGCTCCAACTCCCTCCCTCTGGAGCGGAGCCTTAAGAGCTGCTGTCAAGTGTTCGAAAAAACCCTGCCAATTTTGAATTCCTGACAATATATCCCTAAATTTAATTATTTTGTAATGATCATCAATTTGGTGAAGCGGCACCTATACATCACTCTCATATAATTTCTTGATTCATCATAGCATTTTGATGAAGTGTCCATTCTATAGTACGTTATCTTTTTGCTTTTATTACTGTACTACCTAATTAATATTTGTGTTTCGGTTTGCTTTTTCACAGATCTGATGTGAACTTTGGCTGTTTGAATTTCAGTATTATGGACTTGGAGTTCTCCTTAACTTCATTTTCTTTTCCCTAACCTTCCCTTCTTTGCAATTCAAATCATTAATAGTTGCTGCTTTTATAGCTTCTACTTGAAAATAAAATCCTCTCCAGCTTTCTCTACTGTTACAGGTTGTAATAAACAAATGAACAATTAAATGCTTTGATTGCTGCAATTGCTTGGCTTAGACAGGTTTCTACTGGTAATCTGGTAACTATCCTTTGTCCTGGGGCCAGTATATGCTGTTATTCATGCCTGGTTGTAGGGCTAATGATTAATGCGGATGTGATTCGTCTATTATGGTTCACAAGGACTAATTATGAAAAGGGGTCCTTTGTTCCACGGTGCAAAAATTGACATAAAAATGCACCCCCCTTCTCATGATTAAGTACTAAAATAGAAAACTTCTGTACGAGTGTAGGCAAATTTTGTTCTGTTGATATTCGAAGTGTGTTGTCTTTCAAACGAGACATTTTTACCTAGAATTTCAACTGGGCATTACGGAATAAATCAGAATTTTTGGTAAAGCCCATTAATGCCAGTTCAGTAGCCTCTCTCAAGTGGTACTAGTCTACAATTGGTACGGTTACAATTCGAGTTCCTGAATTTGGGGTTTTTTCTTGGCCCAACTTGAGAAACATTTTAGTTACTATTCTTAATTAGTCTTATTGATGTATATTATAGTTTTCGAAACTAGAAGAAATAAGAGGTAGTGGAAATGGAGTAATAATTTTTTTATTCAATACAAACGTACAATTAATAAAACAGAATTGTCACTGTGTTAGTGTTGCTACGTACAGAGATCAACATGTGGTTAGTGACATTTGCTTCAAACTCTACATAATGTCACACTGTTGATGCTTAATACGAGTTGACATCAGTTCAGACAATATTAAGACGATAAAATAAAAATAAAACAATATGGAAAATATGAAGATGAATATATTGATTATTTCAACATCTACAGGTCTTTTACCAAATGTCTTGTACTGGGCTCTTCTTTTCCTAATTTGGACCTAAAATTAATTCGGGCCATATTTGGAGAGCAGTTGATATACGCGCATCTAGCCTAGGACAAGGACAATGGACAGAAAACACAAAATCAACAGATGGTGAAACTTCATAAATTTATAATTTCAAGTTTGTTATCCTAATTGTAGAATTATAATTGTACTTCAATAATTAAAGTTTAGTTCCATGAATGCAAAAATATGTTTTTTCCTAAAGACATATTCAAAACTTGTCATATTTTTGTTATTGATAAAAAAGCTGCGAATGAGTACGATCAGTACTCTAAATTAACTAAATATTGTGTGTTCCTTTCCCAAACTTATAGATAAGGAAGACTCTCTCATAAAAAACCATGTGTACTGCTTGAGTACAAGCCAAATTATTTAAAAAACATTTTCGCTAGGGTATTTATAATATTCCAGAGTAGAAGTATAAAATAAATCAAGGGGCGATAAGCACATTATTAAATAATCAAGAGGCAATAAGCACATCAAGGGACTCGCCAACGAGAAAACATCGCATGCCATATATATTCTTTTCCTTTTCTTAAGAGTAGAAAAAAAAAATAGTTGCCTTAGGTTATAGTCACCGTATAGAAATTTATCATGCCAAACAATGTATGCTTAAAAGCAATTATAATAAATGAAAATTATGTAAAAAAAAATGTAGAGGGGAAACCTCTATGTACTCTCCATATTACCAGAATGGAATAAAAACCACACTAATTACATTTAGATTATTTTATATGTTGATGTCCATTCTACTTAATAATAACATATCTCTGCAAATAACTATCTTTTGATCACACTTAATATTCTGCTCGACTTATTTTCACTATCAAATAGCTGTTCTGCGTGCATGCTCCTTCAGTGCCTCTTTTTTAGCGTAGGGAAAAAATTCGAAACCATTTTTAAGGGTTAGAATTTATTCTTAGATATTATTTATTTATCTTTGTTTTGTGGTCCTTTTCTAATATATATTTTGGCGATAACTTCACGTTATTTGTCATTGTTGCCTCTGCAGGCATCTCTGGTACGATGGGTCATTCATTTTGGCAACTTTTATTATAGTATTATTATCTTGAATTATCTGCAATGCGAGAACTTGTGAATATTAAACTAGTAGAATATTAGCCATTTATGTTAAAATAATGGGAGAACTTCAAGTCAGATTTATATTTATGAACACTAAGAACAGAATTAGAATATGCCATTCATATTATATATCATACAACCCCTATAAATTTGTGTCTTCACCACCTTGATTTCTATCAGTTAAACAACGATCAGGAAAAGGCTTACCTTGGAAAAACAGGGGATATATTAAACATGAGGACCGCTTCACCGGCTTTTGGCGCTCTCTTTCTACTTGCATTCCTTTCCAGTGCACAAGCTGGATATGATTTCTTCTATTTTGTACTTCAGGTACTTCGCTATTGTTGTCCAACAATTCTAGCAGACATTTTAACATTTTTTTAGCACACTACCGATAATATCCTACAGTCTACAGAACATGTCAACATGACCATATGAGATCATACATATGTACAGTTTTAGTTTAAATCACGATACACCATAAATACAAAGTTATTATATATCCACATTAATTAATTGGATATTGCTGAGGATGAGTCTGCTGGTAATAATAATATTACGTAGGCTGTTTAATTGAAAATCTTACCAAGATAGATGCTTGTTGGTTTAACCCTTGGTTATACTTTTATGATTTTAAATTTTGTTTTCTTGTGATAAAATAGTGGCCTGGATCCTATTGTGACACCAGCTCCGGGTGCTGCTATCCGACTTATGGAAAACCACCATCAAATTTTGGAATTCATGGTCTTTGGCCAAATTATAACAATGGTTCATACCCTGCCAACTGCGATCCAAACAATCCGTTTGATGTCAGCAAGGTGCTGTTCCTTTTTACTTCTTTTACTTTTGATACACAAACACAACAATAAACAATCATACCCTTTAAACATATGAATAAGTTGGAAGCCATGGGTTTGTAATACGGTTTGAGTATCTCTCGTGTATATTTAAATTGGATAGCATGCATGGTCCATTTTATCTAATAAAAATTCAACTTATTTAAAATTTGTGTACAATAATGTGAGTTGTAATGCATGCATTCTGATGACTTTGGGATGAATTTCTGGATTTTTATAATGTCTGTAGAGCAGAGAAAAATAATAATTTTTAACAAAATTCAGGAAAAGTTACTTGTTGTGGGAATATATATAAAGACATATATAGTTAACAAGTTTTGATAATTAAGAATTCTAACGTGATGTTTGGTTTTATTACAATCCACACTATAACTTGCTTGCAGATTCAAGATTTAGTATCCAGTCTGCGCACAAATTGGCCGTCTTTAGCTTGCCCAAGCAGTGATAGTACCTCATTTTGGCAACATGAGTGGGAAAAGCACGGCACATGCTCTGAATCTGTGATAGATGAGCATGGTTATTTCCAAGATGCCTTAAATCTCAAGAGCAGGATCAATCTTTTGCAGTATCTTCAAAATGCTGGTAAATTCAATATTGTGTTAATGTTGAATTCTGCAAATCAAAAAGTCTGTTACTAGCCTAATGAATAAGTACCAACTACCAAAGGCATGCTCCGAGTGTTTTCATGAAACTAATAATTTAGTTGAACTGTGACAGGTATTTCACCAAACAACGCATTTTATAGCTTAAGCAGCATCAAATCAGCGATCACATCAGGGATCAGTCATACACCATGGATTGAATGCAACAAGGATGCATCTAGCAACTACCAATTGTACCAAGTATACATTTGTATTGATCATGCTGGCACCACCTTGATTGATTGCCCTGTATTTCCAACTGGTGCATGCGGTTCATCGATCAAATTTCCTTCCTTCTAGACTTCTAGTGGAGCATGACCTGATATCATAGCCGAATGACTGATTTAATTTCGAAGACTGTTCACTTGAATAATAATGAGCGAGATAATAATGTGGCGCTTTGTATTAATAAAATGAATATTTCATTAACGAATAATAATGACTGGATCTACAGTAACTATTTTCTCCAGCTGTCAATACAAAGTTACAAACTTTGAAGGGATCGCATTCTCCAAAGAATGTTGCAGCATCATTCATCAATAACAATGAATTTACTAATTACTCTAACCATACAATGAATTATAAGCGAAAGAATTACTAAATAATTATGTCATAAGTTTTGAATAAAATTGTGAGAAACCGCAATCCTCACTTCGGGATAATATGTTGTATGAACAAATATAGTGATAGAACGGAGGCTCTTTGTCAACCCCTACCACTTTTACCCTCACTCACAATTCATACAAGTAACAAGTAGAATTGGGCTGAATTTTCAGAGGAATTGTTGTATCCTCACAGGAAAAATATTCATTGCCAAAAGAATAAAAAAAATTAAGATAGTGGCATCCTATTATTGATTTTGACTACGGCTATCATCGGAAAGAAATTTAAGTTGATTTGATTTTAATTGATTTCGGTGGAATAGAAATGATCAAAATTTTAAAATGAAATCCATTGATTGGATGGACGATAAGAAGAATTGGTAGGAATTCAGTGGTAACCATAGAAAATGATGATTGGACGCTCTAAATCAATTCATACCAAATTTCTTCCTTTTAGATGGGATTTCAAAATAAAATTTTAGGGGAGTGAACTCCTACCAATTCAACTCCCACAGTTAAATTTAATCATTTTTTATCAATGGATTTGGATGGAATCGGAATTCTAATTCCAAATCTCACCATAAATTATATGGTTTTCCGATCAAGGCCTACTTGTTTCCTGTTTTTCAAATTGAGTGATAAAGTGGTGTTTCCGTGATTCTCTTTTATTGTTCTGTTTTAGCGGTCTTCACGTTGAGATCAAACTCATTCTTTGTTGTTTGCATTCTGAAAATGTAGGATGGTTTAGATTTGTATGTATGTTTTTCTTCTTTGTCTCTCTCTTTTTTATAGGAGAAGGCCCCCTAGGCGATTCTAAATTCCTTTGATAATGAAGATGCTAAAACTTAAATAAGAAAAAAAGATGATAGATATAATTTAGATTACCTTCTCTACAAAAATTTAATAAAATTACAAATTTAATTTTAACTTCGTTTTGATGCGATTATACTTTTAAATATCATTTTAAAAAAATATTGAACCGGTGCATTTTTTGAAATTTTTGTGCCAACTGGATATGCCAAACAATGCTGCAAGATGAGATAATAAACGTTTAAACACACATTCTATGCTAATTGCCTTGATGGAATTTCACTTGTTCGATGAAAAAGCAACATCATTGTTTTCACTAGCTCGTATTGTGTGACGGTTTGAAGGGTGTGAACTCGAAAACAATAGACTCGAGTTCATTAGAGCACCTGATCTGTTTGACCATTATGGGTTTGTGAAGGCCTTATATCTTATAATTGGGCCAGAATTCCTAATTATCTTCGGTCTTTATGAATTGACCATACGAATTCATTCACGCATACAACAAATTTGTACATAGAGATTAGAGAAGAACTGACAGTTTATAAAAGGAAGAAAAGAACTTGTCTTAGGGTGTATGGGTGACCATCTAGAAATTTATAATTTCAAACAATTTCTTGTCAGCCAATATAAATAATAAAAAATGAGTAAAGAAAAGAAAAAAGATGGGATGAATCTATTTGTTTTATCTAAAATCTTCTTTTCTTAAGCTACACAAATGTAAAATGTTGCATGACTAAATCAAATGCTGTAATCTCTCTCTTGGAAAAAAAAAACAATGTGCAGATAAATTCTTTCAGGAGCACTCTGTAATTATCTTTCGACAAATACAGATAAATTCATTCAGGCTTCTCCTCTGTAATTATCTTTCGACTAATACAGATAAATTCTTTCAGGGCACTCAGTAATCATCTTTTCCAAACATCGCTTGTATCAGTATCTCCCATGACTGTGCCAGCAATAATTACTTTCTAGTTCTGTTCATTGTGCTTTAGACTTAAGACATCTCTTGGTAGTACATCCGTAACATGTACTTTCTGCATACTAAATTAATGTCATTATCATTGTTTGCAGCCAAAAGCAAGTTACAAACTTATTAATATTAAAAAAGGGTCAAATCTATATAGTAATGTATATTAGAAAACAATACTGGAATATGCCATTTTTAATAACTTTTGTATCGTGTTTACTTAAACTAAAATGCACTATATATTTGGCCTGCACCACCTTGATTCATATCAATCATATAAAGAAAAATATAAAGCAAGGTCAAGAGTAAAGTATCGGAATCATGAGAAGCCCTTCATCCTTTTTCGGCGTCCTCTTCGTATTAGTACTTATTTCTGGTGCGCAAGCAGGATATGATTTTTTCTACTTCGTTCTCCAGGTAAAAATATGTTGGGAAATGTTTGAGAATTTATTGTGTAATTACCAGAATAAATTAAGAAGTTTGAGAAAAATTCATAACATAAACCATATAATTCTGTAAATCATTTTTTTTTATCAAACAATGACATTCAACATCAAAAAAACTAAAAAAAAAAAGAAAGGGACAAATGTCCCTATATGTGTTGTTGCCTACACACACCTGACAGGATGTCATTGTCAGGGGCAATCTGCAACTGATTGTTGCAATATTTGAGCACATGTTCTCTAATGATGTGCGTAAAATACTCGGTACAGTTAATTGAAACTCATAATTATTGTATTTAAGTGTGAATTCTTGCAAAAACTTTGAAATGTCTTTATAAAAATAAATTTCTGCGGCAGATTCAAGTAACTTTCAACAATGATTTACTACTACACACAAATTCATTCTGTACTTCAGTTGTACCCAAACCGGTATTGTACCAGTAAGCAGTAAAGTAGCCATAACAATACAATAATTCAGAAAATTTTGTTGTAGTCTCGTAATCTCGTAATTTTGGATATAATGCATGTGATGTTGCATAGGCTTGAGGGACGTAAATTTAGGGAGATTAGTTGGTAATTTCATGTTTGATTATATTAATGCCAGCCATAAATTAACCAAATTAATTTGTTCTCTCTTTGTGTCAAAACAGTGGCCTGGATCGTATTGTGACACCAGCGCCGGCTGTTGCTACCCGACTTATGGGAAACCACCATCAAATTTTGGAATTCATGGTCTCTGGCCAAATTATAACAATGGCTCATATCCTGCTAATTGCGACCCAAACAACCCTTTTGATGTTAACAAGGTTCTGATATATATTTTGCACTTTTGGAATCTGATTTAAAATTTTTTATAATTGCATCTAAGTGCTTTGTTAATTTTATTTTGAAAAACATATACTAGCTAGGGGCTCAATAACAGAGATGGATATAATCCTGTGTTTGTTCATCACATATTTTGATAGAAATTAGGAAAATTTTCTTTGTAAAATGTAGCAAGTATTAATATTTTATTTTTTTAATAATTTTGAACTGATAGAGATAAGTCAACGTAAATTTCAAAAGGTAATTTCTTGACACTAGAACACAACAAAACATAATTTCAGATTCAAGACCTTGTGTCCAGCCTGCGGACAAGTTGGCCATCCTTAGCTTGCCCCAGTAGTGATAGCACCTCATTCTGGCAACATGAATGGGACAAGCACGGCACATGCTCTGAATCTGTGATGGATGAGCACGGCTATTTCCAGGATGCTTTAAATCTCAAGAGCAGAATCAACCTTCTGCAATATCTCCAATCTGCCGGTAATTCAAGATGCATTGAATTGTTTTACATCAAGTTATCTATAGATAGCTTAGCTCGTAAAAAATAATCAAGCAAAATTTGCTTGAACTTTTCTCACCAACTAGTATGTTTTTTTGAACTCTGACAGGTATTTCGCCAAACAACGCATTTTACAGCTTAACCAACATTAAGTCGGCAATCAAGACCGGAACAGGCCATACACCTTGGATTGAGTGCAACAAGGATGCATCTGGTAATTACCAATTGTACCAAGTATACATTTGTATCGACCATGCTGGCACAACATTGATTGATTGCCCTGTATTTCCAACTGGTGCATGCGGTTCGTCGATCAAGTTTCCTACCTTCTAGTGCAGCGCGACCTGATGTTAATTTCAAATGATTGATTAAATAATGAGTGCTCCGTTGAAATAAAATTGATGAAATAATTTTATGGTATTTTATTTTAATAAAGAGAGTGCCTTATTAATGAATAAGAATGACAGGATCTGTAGCACTGGTCCTTTTCTCTTATGTATACCAACGAGCGTTCATATTCTCCAAGAAAGTTGGAGTACTAAATCTTCAAATCAGAATATTTGACGAAAAGCCGGAGCAAAGTAATAATCCTGATTTCTATGAACAGAAGTACTCCTCTGTTCTGATTTAATTTTTGAACGAGCACATAATATTGTCAGCTCTATTCAAAAAAATCGAAATAGTGGCCTAGCAATCGAAATAGTGGCCTAGCAAAAAATCGATTTTTTTGGCACTTCCGACTTCTGCAACCTAAGGACCAGGGGTAGTCTTTTCTATCGTCCTGGCAAAATTTCTGACTGGGCCAGGCAATTTGTCTTCGCCTCGAAAGAGCTATATGGTCGGCATGACATCCCTCTAGAGTGGAGCGAGGAACGCGCCGGGACATGGGCGCAGGTTCAACTCCTCCGGCTGACTGACCCGGCTGACCAAGCTTTTGTCGACGCTATGGATGCTAAGCTGGCTATTGACGGTCCTTTAACTATCGCTTTCAATGGACGGTTATTGGAAGCGCAACCTTTGATGTTTAAGAAGGTTGAGGTTTTGAAAGAGGAGGAGGGTGATCCCGATGAAGCCGGCTCTTCCTGTCGGAAGAGGAAGCGGCCGTCAGGTCCCAAAGGCAAGGCCGTTGCAGGTGAGATTCCCCAAGAGCTCTTTAGGTCTGGCCCTTATGCCCCTGGCATGGTGAAACCTCCCATTTCTGAAGTGTTCAATGCAATTTCTCACTTTGGGATGTTTTTAGGTGATGAAAGCAATGACGGGACTGAATCCGATGTGGCCCCGCCACATAAAAAGGCCACCGACTCGGACTCAGACGAGCCCGCCTTTCTTTCACGACAGTCGGTTCGGGCTGCATCCCGCAGGCGGGTCGACTCAACCGAGTCTGAGGGTAACTTCAGGGATTTTGAAAATGATCCTGGACTGGCAGGCGAGAGGGATAGACTTCGCCTGGAGGAGAGAGCTAAAGAGGTGGATAAGCGGACTCCTCCCGACCAAGTGCCGCCTAGTGGTCACCCTCCCCTGCCGCGCCCTCATTCGTCCCGCACTGGGTCTTCTTTCGCCTTCTATCCGCTAGGGGCGACCGCCTCTAGTGATTAGCAAACCGCCACCATTGCCTAGATGAAGGGGCACAAGGACACTTTCGTAGCCTATGTGTAGGGCTACGACGCGGTTATGTCGGGATCCGACGATCGCCTTGACTACTAGCGGTATGCTGCTGGTCTGAACAAAATCTCCATTCCGACGATTGCTGCTAACGAGTACGTTGGAATGGATATTGAAGACGGCTTTTACCTGCTGTGCGAGCACGCTTAGCGTATTAGTAACCTGGCCTCTTTTTCTCTGGGTAAGTTTTTGGAGTTTCGCCATAGGACGAATCAAGCCAGTATGGCGGCTGCCGCCCAGAATACCTATCTGCGGGAACAAATAGACAAGGGGAAGTCGCCCATGCTTGCTGTGGAAGGTGCTCCCAATGAGGCGATTGAGCGATTTATGTCGAGCGTTGTCCCTTCTAGTCTCCCTACACCAGCTCGGGAGAGTTTTGACGAGTTTGCTGAGCACGTGGCTTCCCTTTCCTCTCGCTATGAAAAGGCCACTTAGGAGGCCCTTAAATCCAAGAACGACGTTATGATTCAGGAGAGTGCCTTCCAGTCTTTTCAGCGGTTTTATATTGCAACCCGCGACATGATAGCCCTGTTGGAGGACCAGGTTGACAAGGGCAAGAGAGCCCTTGACACTCCTAGGGAAGAGCTTTTCACCTCCAAGGCCGCTTATGAGAGAATGAGGAATGAGTCGGGTGACATTTTGCTGGAGCGGTCTAAGCTGAAGGAGGATGACTGCCCAGACCACCCAAGCGGAGGCTTTGCGCAGGGACCGAGACCATTGTTATTCTATCATCGAGGCTGAGAAGCGCAAAGTGTCAGAGCTCGAGGCGAAAGGTCGCAGGGTGGCAGAGCTCGAAGCAGAGTTGACAAGGGAGAAGGAGCGAAATTCTCAGCTTACTAAACAAGTGACCAAAATGATTGAGAATATTCCTGCCTTGGAAGCTCCGCGCCCCATCCCTGCTTCTGAAGTCGCTCGGACCAGTAGTGAGGCGGTCTCGAATTTCTTGAAATCCAAGGCCTCTATTCTAGCGGCTGCCTATCGTGTGGCGGGCCGATTCCGTGCCACGCTGAAGGAACAGACCAACTTCCTGATGCGATTCTATCCCTTTACGCTGGCTGATGTCGGATTGGATGGTGGTATGCCCCCCGACTTGAAGATTAAAAACTGGGGCGATTTCACCTGGGACCATAATACCCAAACCCTGTGTGATCCGTCTGGTAATGTGTTCGACCAAATGCCGCCCCTTTTCGATGATTATCATGAGCCTAAGTTTGTCTTCCCACCGGAACAGTGGCCCCCTAAAGTGGAGAAGCCTGAAGAGGAAGAAGAGTGATCCCTGCCGAATGGGATTTTGTCTTTTGTTGTTTCGTTTTTTTACACAATTATCTGGTTTGGTTGTATTAAACTGTGTTGTTTGCTATGTTAACAATGCTTGTTATGCGAAGTTACTTTTAATGTTCAAGCTGCTTATCTCACTTTGTTTATTTAAATGATGTCGTTTTTTCACAGCTGAGTTGCCACTGTTCATCTCGCTTGTCTTGCTTTTATGTTAACAAAGTTTATTCGCCAACATATTTAGGCCAGCCTTATGTTCTATTTTAGTCAAGCGTCGCTTGACCACTTCACTGTTGTTTTGAACCCGCTGTTGTTGTAGGCTCGCTACGAAGGCGAAGTGTTTCTTAGTCAGATCCGCCTGACCCAGGCGACGTTTAAGTCTTTGTTACAAGCTTGTAGTCGTATTCAAGCATTGCTTGAATTTCATTCTAAGTCAAGCGTCGCTTGATCATCGTTTGGTGTCGGTTTGAAGACAGTAAACTTAAATCATGTTGTTATCTGAAACATTCTTTACTCAGAACACATGTTATTCATTAATAAACTTTTCATTGTACATAACATTGAAAGTTACAAATCTTCAAGTATTATCTTCAGTAGAAGCTATAGGCGCTATAAAGCAGCCTAGAGGCACTACCCCTTTACTAGTGAATTACAAATTGTGGCGTGTTTGGTGTGTTGACACGATACAGACCCGTGTTACCACGACACGACACGCCACACGTATGGATTTAACACGACACGGGTGTGTTGGTGTGGCGTGTTAAAACTGTGTCGTGTTGTAATTTTTAGAAAAGTGACAAGGTTTAACACGACACGGTTCAACACGGTACGATTTGACACGACACGGTTACGACACGACACAACACGGTTCTATATATTTTTTAATTTTAAAATTCAAAATAAAAAATAGTATATAAATATTAATGCATCATTAAAAATAAATTAAGGATGATTTGAAATTTTACATGATAACACAAAAAATATCAATACATAAGAATTAATAGTGACAGATTATTTAAAATTTCAAGAAAAGAGTATATAAAAAACATATAATTTTCAACCAAGATATTACGAGTTAATACCATGGGTGTGTTTGGATGGGGTGGGATGGGGTGGGAATAAGGAATAAGCCCCTTATTCCTTATTCCGGTGCCAAACCAAATACTATGGGAATAAGGAATAGAGGCCTATTCCCGGCCCAATTCCTATACCAACAAAATGTTGGAATTGGAATTGGGAATAAGGAATTGGCACGGGATTCTAGATCCGGCCCCCAATTCCTTATTCCTATTCTTATCCGGCCTATTCCCAAACACACCCCATATGATTCTTATTATTTTTTTAATTATACTTTTTCTCATGAAATATCAAAAAAGAACAATTCTCAGGTAAACATTGAAACTCAAAATTTTATTCCATATTTTTTTATATTTTTCTTTCAATTTTTAAATAATTTTTAACATTTTTGCACAATTTCTATGAAAAAAAATAATAAGCTACTAACACGGTTTGACACAGTTGACACAACTGTGGCGTGTCGTGTTAACACGGTTTCCAACTGTGTCATGTCAGTTTCCGTGTTGTGTTAGCATTTCCCTCCATTCAACACGACATGACACGACACGGTTGCAAATATAATCCGTGTCAACATGACACGACACGGTGCTAAACACACCTGTGTTTGGCACGACACACCACAACACGCTAAGAATGTAATTCACTACCCTTTACACATTTTTTTTTGTTTTATGAAGAAAATGAGTCAAGGTAAATGACAGAAGTGATCTTGAAGTCGAGGCGAAGTGATCTTGGAATCGAGGCGGAGTGATCTTGAAGCCGTCCTGTTGTTGGGGTCGGCTGATCTTGAAGCCGTCCTGTTTCTATACCGGTGACTGCAAACAGCCACCGTTGGTCAGAGACATACCCAAATTATGCTGGGAACTCCCTTCTGTTGGAGTGAGCTTGATCTTAAAGTCGCCCTATCTCTGTCCCGATCCGCTATGCTATGCTGATTTGCTCGGACTATACACCTTCTCGTAGCATAGCGGGGACGAGTTTTGAATGATCTCGGTGCTTGTTTGACAGAAGAACTTCTCTTCGTTGCACACCACTTGATTCATGCTATCCCACTTCCTTGATCTTCAGCCTCCTCAATTGTTAAATGACGTTAGGAAGCGGGATGGGCCGAATTGTGTAGTTGTGGTGCCAACTATAATGCACCGGATCATTCAGGGGTTGTGATCTTCGAGGATAGCTGATTTCCGGACCTCAGCTATCCTACGGAATCACCTTTCCCCAATTAGCTAGCCTACGGAGTCACCTTGTTCTTGCCTCTCTTCTTCCCTTCTTCTTTTCTTTTCTTTTTCTTCATTTTCTCCTCTTTCTTTAATCTTGAAGGTTTTTTAGGTTCCCTTCGTATTCTGAGATCTCTATGAAGTGGGTAAAGGGGTATTTATAGGTGTGAGGCGTCACCTAACTTTGGCATGTAGTTAATTTGGCATTTATGCCAAATCTTTTCGTACTCTGAACGCCCGGATTTTCAGCGATTAATATTGGAAAACCCCTCCGTCAATAAAGTGCATTAACTTTTCGTGTTACGCATGACGCCTGGTTGTCAGAGCCTTTGCAGTCTTTTGACTGGTTTCTAGCGAGGGCTTAGTCCTTTTGGCATTATTCGCCTTGTCGTGTAGGCACTCATTCCAAGGAATTCCTGAGTCCGCAGCTGTATCCGACGGCTTTGTCGCTGTCTCACCTAATGACGATGGCGGGGTCATTTTCACAGGAGAGCCAGCGAGCTCGTCTAAGACGACTCCTGTACCGGGATCTCACTCGAAGAGCGAGGTCGCGTATAATATTTCTCTCGTTACAGCTAGCGAGCTCGGCTGTAACGGTTTGCAATTTTCATACGTTTCTTATGTCGGGCTTTAAATGCACTTGCTTCTGAAAAGGTGCCTTGGGTTTTGTTTCTATCGTCACGAAGGGACGCTTTGTATTCTGCTCCCATCACTTCATTTCTGTCATTATGAAGAGATGCCTTGGGCTCCGTATCCATTGCTTCATTATGAAAAGGCGCCTTGGGTTCCGTACCCACCGTTTGGTCGCACCCTTTGAACATCTATAAATAGAGCTTGAACTTAATTATCTTTCAATTTCATTTCTCTCGCTATTCCCTGCTGTCTTCCATTTTCTTCATCTTATGGCGCACGTTCCTCACTACTTGCTTTTCCCAGTCGGCGGTACTGAAGCTGAACAACACTCCTATCGTGGCATTCTCCTCTACCATCCTGAACCTCTAATGGTGGTAGATGTTGAAGCCGCTTTTCTTCCGGTGCGACCAAGCTTCAAGTGGAAGGTAAAGAAGATACATGCCAACAGATTTCAAGTTTGGGGGCATCCTAACTGGGAGCAGAGGGCGTTGGAGGTTGCGTCCGCTAGGGCGGGGCCCTTTATCTTTATGGCCTCGGCTGTGCACTCCAACCGGACATTCCTCCAGTCCCGTCGCTTGTGGAACTATCGCTGGACCGTCTCGAGAGGTATTGGGTGCGCGCAGTTGGGTCCCCCGTGGGATGGTTGGAGGGCATTCATGCTGGGAACCTCTTTTCCTTTGGTATCCCTGTGACAATTGACCCATCCACTCGAGACGGGGTTGAGGGTCGATGGGCGCGGGTTCGCGTTGCAGTTCCCAACAGGGCTGCCATTCCCGAGACTGCCATATTTTTCCGTGGGGCCCTTATGAATCGTACCATGTGGAGCGCCTTCAGGTCTGGTACGATGTGGAGGGGGAGGAGTGCGACGACGCATTCCTTCGGGAGCTGCTCGCTGAGCCGGTGGAAGCGTACAGCGTCGAACTGGTGGAGGCGAGGCGAGCTCAACTGCTGGAGGAATTCTCTTCTGAATCGAGCGACAGTGGAGGCGGCGATATGAGCAGCGGGGAGCCCTCTGTGAATTCTTAGGATAGTTCTCTTTTTATGTCAATGTTGTGCTTGTATTAAAACTTATGGAAAATTATAATTTTGCAGTTATATATTTTGTTAAGTTTTCATTTCTTTTCCAACGAGCGCGACGCGCTTTTCTGTGTTCTCGCTTGATGCGACTTGGCGCAAGGCGCTGATAAGTGCGAGATCAAAACTTCATGCTTAAATGAAACGACAACTTTTATTCATATATAATTGAAATAAGTACATTAAATCAATGAAGTGAAGATAATTTTTAATACGACTCTTTTTCTCAAGCCACTAAGGCGAGAAGTCGTCATTGAGTCTGCCTGAGCGACATCGCTTTACCGGGAAATGGTGTTGGCTCCGCCCAGTGCCGCTACTTGAGCCGCTCCTTCCTTGCCGCTAGTTGGATGGTGCGGAATCAACACTTTATTCTCTACTTATATGTTTAAGTAACTTTAACTCTGAGCTTAACTTGTCAGCCGCTTTGAGATGTTGCTTACTCTGACATATGCAATGGTGTATTTATTATTTCGGAGAGGGACCGTTTTCGGATAAGCGTGTCAGTCACCTTTTTCCGCTGCCGACGCTACCTCGATGGAGTTGTTGGACTGGAAGGAGCTTATCCATCTATCCAAGATCATTATGGCAAGTTAAGCTTTGGAAAACCTATGGGATTCACTTCGTGCATCTGCTCGGCTTTAATATTCTTATTACATGATTGAGCTTGCCGCCCTTGATGTAGCACATCTGTTCAAAATAAGAATTTGATCAAGGTAGATTTGCATCCCCACTAAGTCTTTTGCCACAAACTTAGCAGGAACGCTCCACCGACCTATCCGCTTATGTCGGATGGATTTGGTAATGCCTATCGGGAGCTTTTAATTTGCCTGCGGCAGGTCTGTTTTTCTTTGAGGTAGTCAGACTCGCCTGTTAACTAGTTATTTATTCAGCTATTCTACGGAATTACCCTTTATTCTAATAATATTTTTTAGACGTTGTGCTTTTCTTTTATTTGGCAATGTCCATGATGGGCGCCATTTTGTTATTATTAATTTTTTCTTCTTCTTTCTTCGTCGCATTTCGTAGAAAGTGCTTGATCAATTTCATGTAAGCTGCTATTTATATTTCTGGAGATTAATTTGCCAACTCTCACGCATAAGTCTTGTATGGTCATGCAGTTAGGAGGATATCATGCATTTCTCGTAGGACGTTACGCACATACGTCTTCTTCCCGCCTCCTCATCATTTTTCATTTTTTTTTAGGGTCGGCGGGATGAAAGTTGTTTGAGGTGAACTCGACCGTTCCTTTGTGATACGTAATAGGATTTGCTGAAGACAGATTCGAGCATTCCCTTAGAATAGGTACTAGGATTCTTGAAGATGAATTCGACCGCTCCCTTGGTGTAGGTACTAGGATTTATAGAAGATAGTTCCCATGCACTTAGATCGTTCCCTTTAATAGGTACTAAATCGGCTGCCTGGGTCTGTTCCCTTACGCAAAGGTACTGAGATTTAGTAATGACGAAATTCAATCCTTCCCCTGGTGTAGGTACTAGGATTTATGGACAATGAATCCGATCATTCCCTTGGTGTAGGTACTAGGATTTATGGACAATGAATCCGACCATTCCCTTGGTGTAGGTACTAGGATTTATGGACAATGAATCCGACCATTCGAATTCGTCATTCATGCATCATATAACAAAAGTCATCCAGTCAATAAGCATCATCATTAATATGTTCTCACAAAACAGGCCAGCGAGTTCATGGCTGTTGGCTGCCAGGCAAGTTTGCAATCTTAATTGAAAGTAAAAGTGGTACTGAATAAAAAGATACAATGGTATACACAAAGGATCTGGCTCTCCTTGAAGCCTCATGGGTAGAACTTGCGTAGATCTGCTGCATTCCATGAATTAGCTAGCGTCTTGCCCTGTGCATCTTTGAGGTGAAATGCTCTCTCTCCAGCCGACTTCACGACTTCAAAAGGACCTTCCCAGGCAGGATCTAACTTGCCGATGTGCTTTCCTGCTGCATCAGCCTTTCTCAGCACCCAGTCTCTTGGCTGATAATGCTTCGATTTGGATTAAGGAGATTTGGTCAGCAAGGAGATTTCATTAAGGAGATCATATTGGACGGTTTGGATCGGTCATTTCGAAGCAGATCGAAGAGTTTGGATCAGTATGCACCGAAGCTTCCGTGCATTGCAATGCACCATAGGTTTTCTCTCTCTCTCTCTCTATATATATATATTGAAAATTTTGAACTAAACATTATTGTTGGAGGATCATGACTAATTAGATCAAGAATTTCCATAAAAAAAATTAAAAACCAAAAATGAAATTTTAGTATGAAGAATAAATTGAACAGTTCGGATTGTTGTTGAGTTTCGAATTTTGAACGAAATAGCCTGCAGTAAACAGATTCTTTTTTTACTTTGCAGAGCACCATAGATTTTCCCCCAAGTTTTGTTACGTTGTTTTTTTTTTTTTTTTGATTTGGAAACTTTATAAGTACATAACACATTAAAATAAAGTGAAGAATGCAACACCTAAATTTTATAATTTGAATATTGTCAATTGAATTCTAACAATGGAAATTAGTTGAGTGTTTAAGTAGATATAGTTTATATGTTTTTATTGGAAAAGTTGAAACAATTTTTCTTTTTTAAAAACCTATCGTAATTTGGCTTTGTCCGCGATTTAACAACATATGTTTCATTCCCAACTACAGCATTAAATGCTATTAGAGGCCATAATATTCTCGACTGAAGCTCCTCTACCTATCTTTATTTTTAGGAGTGAGCAAAAAACTCGTAACTCGTGAGCTAATTCGAACCTGACTCAGAAAAAGCTCGGTTATAACTCAAGCCAACGAAATTCGAGTTGACAGAACTCGAGTTAAACTAACTTGGTTGGTTGACTAGTCGAGTTTGAGTTGAGCTCAACTCGGCTCACAACTTGTGAGCCGACTCGTGGCATAATAATTTTGCATTTCAGATAGTATTATCAACATGATTTATGGGTATTAAAAATTTATGAATTAATTATAAAAATTTTCTTCTTATATATTTTTATTTAAAATAATTTTAACATATGACATATTGAGTTTCAAGACATACTTTATGTCAAATCAATAGAAAGAATATAAAAGACAACAATTTTCATTTTTTAAAATATTGTATGTGTCAATAAGATTTAATACTAGAATAACATATGAATTAAATAAATAAAATTTGAAGGATATATGCGTATTTCAAGCTAGCTCGAGTTGGAGACAAGCTGAATTTGAGCTAACTTATAAAACTCAAAAGCATTTTTAACTTGGCTAAAGTCAATTCAAGCTATAGCCGGAACGAGTTTGAGTTATTTCCAACTCACTCGAACTCGACTCGTGAATAGTCCTACATATCTTCGAAATTCGGGGAATGCTTTGGACACACAATTTTTGACTGGGGAATTCTCCTCATTTTTTTTGACACATTTGCACCTTGTAAAATGAAGCAAGCCGCTCTGTTTCCTCCCACAATAATATCTTTCCTTTATTAAATCCTCTCTTACATTAGATTGAAATAATTCTTTAGGTTATTTTTTAGCAGCCACTTTGAAAATCTAATTTTCGACTGAGAATTTTTTTTACAAATACATACGGTCGTTCTTAATCGTCATTGTTGAAGTTTAGCACTACGCGAAAATCCTCCTTTTGTAACGCTCAATAAAATGCCTCTGTAACGTTCATGGACACGTTACTATAGCCTCCGTTACATATTTAAAAAACGTTATAGATCTGTGACACTTTTTTCAAAATAAGCGTTACAGATTTGTGACATTTTTTAGGAAAAAAGCGTCACAGATCTGTGACGTCTATTTTATAAAAAACGTCATAGATCTATAAATTATTTTTTTATTTTTTTTCCGGTACAATCTATAACGTTTTTTGGAATAAAATGTCACAGAATATTTAATTCACTTTTTTATGTCGTTTGTGCTTTAATCACCCTATACATAAAGAACATCATAATTTAAATTAAAAACCATGGTTTACAACAAGAACAAACACGATATATATATATATATCAACACTTCGGAATTAATTAACTTCAATTTTATTCAATTATTTTACAACATAAAGAAAAAAATTATCCTAAACGATAATAAAAATTATCACAATATAATATCTTTTATGTAATAAAATTATAAATAAATAAATAAAATTGCTTCAACAATTACATTCCCCAAAGGCATGTTCATATCTCTAGCTTGTGCTTAATTCCCTCCAAAAAAACAGATTATTTGAACCTCGACTGCAGTTTCTTCCTGCAAAATATATCAGAAACCAATAATTATTACTTGTAATGGCCTGTAAGATGCACATATTATTTTATCTTCCTAGAACCAGGTTCTCGAAATCTATCATTTGTTATACCATAAACAAATAATAATTACATATCAATTAACAAGTTTAGAACATGTATTATTCAGTAAGAAAATACCTGTCCACGATTGGAAATAACAATTGAACAAGTATACTTTGTTTTTTTATGCAGATAAGCAACAGCACAACAGGGTCTGGCTGTATCAACCTACATCTTCAGTTTTGAATAGGCGTATCATCCTTAAATTACATGTGCAAGAAAATTTCTTAGTCAATTTTAGCACAATTTAATATATTTTTTTTTTTGTCAATGAGCATTAGTTCAACATAGACCACAAGAAGTCCAGTACTAATCGTACATTAAAAATGTGTTGGACACTTGTTGAAGTTATTGTAAGAAATTGGATATTTGCAAAAATCCGATTAGACAAAATTACCAGAATAGTGCATAAACGAACAATGAGAAGTTTTTAAATAAATTCCCATTAAACAGCCCCCAAATTGCAGAGAAATCACACCAATTGTCAAATTCTCAACATTCATGACCTGATAAACAGAACACAACCGATCTCAAAAACCAGAAATTTCAGAAACAACGCATTTACCCAAACAAAGAAAAATACTTAAGAAACGTACCAGAGGCAAGTCTGCGCAAGATTCAATTATGAGAATCATCCATTATTGCTCAAGCTGAGGCCAGGGAAGAGGGAAAGAAGGGAGATGAGGCAAGTCTGCTCTCCGAGGCGGAGGTGCTTTGGCTGTCAAGAATGGTGGAAATCGGAAAAAGGGAACTGGCGGTTTTCGAGTGTGGGAGTAGATAGCCGGTTTTCGGTAGGCGTCGATGGAGGCAGAGATCGGCGAATGGAGACAGAGACGGAGCAGAGAGAGTGGCGATCTCTCGTTTGGTAGTGTGAGGTGCAAGATAGGCGGAGCAGTGAAGCGTAAGAGAGGCGGCGATCGAGGCGGGGCAAGAGGAAGAGGAGCTGGAGGATAAGTTTGGGGGTGGGATGGTGTGGCAGTTGGAGAGAAAGGTGGGAGAAAAAAAAAAAATAAATGAAGGTGGGACTGTGGGAGAGATGAGCCTGGGTTGGGAGATGAAAAAATAGGAAAGGACCCTCGAGCCCTAATTTCCCTCATGTTACGTTTTTTATGGACAAAACGTCACAGAATATTTAACAATAAAAAATTATCGGGACAAGGAATCTTTAAACAAAAAATATCTGAAGAATATTTAACATTTTTTATATAAGAAGCGTCACAAAAGAGACATAAGATTCTGTGACGTTTTTTTTATAAAGAGCGTCACAGAAACTTTAACAGGTTTTTCTTTTCTTTTTTTTTACGGAATACTTATGACGTTCCAAATGAAAAAAACGTTACAGATTAAATCATGTTTTTTCGCGTCAACAGATTTGTAATGTGTTTCATTAAAAACGTCATACATGGCCTGTTACAAAAAATCTTTTTGGGTAGTGTAGGTACTTTTTCTTCTGTTTTTCATCTCAAATTTATTGTCAATTTCAATGGTTTGAAGTTAAGAAATTAAATTGTTTTTTCTTACGAACATGATAGTTCATCTTATGCATCATGAAAAATGACAAACAATTGTTAAATGTATAAATTGATGCTCTCTATACTAGATTTTTACTAGATTCTTACAAACATGAGAGTTCATGTACAACGTTTCTAGATTTTTGCTGCTACATAAATAAATAAACTGAGATATCATTTATAATGTTAGTAGCTCAAACATGCCAGGACGTCACTGCGGCGCCACTACCATTTTGGTGTTCATAAAATTCTTTCATTAAAAGAAATAATTATTTTTTAAAATAAAAAATATTTTAACTAAATAGTAAAGTACCACCGATAGAAAATTTATTTTTTTTCAAACTTGAAAAGCAGAAAAAAAAGTGCTGTATGGTTAGACGCGCCAGTGGGAGTGACACTGTCGCCAGCGTGCTCTATCAGCGGCGCTTTGCCATGTTTATTGGTAAAACTATTTTTTTATTTTTTTTTATTCAATATAATGTCACTCTTATGCGTGTTTAAAAAAAATTACGGTTCTAGCTCTTAATTGTTGTGGCTAGACCTGTCAAACGTGCGAAACGGAAGCGGAACAGGTCTGTTCCGTTTCCGTTCCGTTTCAACAACGTAAGAAATTTCCTGTTCTGTTTCCGTTCCGTTTCGCTAAACGAAACAGATTTTCCATTCCGTTTCCGTTCCGTCCTCTATTTTCCATTATAATTTCGTATTTCCGCGTTCCGTTTCCGTTCCGTTCTCTATTTCGGTCTTCCGTTTCCGTTTCGTTTTTGTAAACGAAACTGAAAACCCTTCCGTTTCCGTTCCGTTTGGACGGAACGAAACGGAACAACGTTAAAAAACGGTGGTATTGACAGGCCTAGTTGTGGCGATGGTTTGGACTTTGGAGGGAGACGAGTTCGTTGGAGCACCTTACTGTTAAATCCATTAGGGGTTTCTGAAGGCCTTATATCTCAGATTTGGGCCAGAGTGTCCAGTTATTCTCTTTGGTCTTTACAAATATTGAGTATAAGTTACTTTCACGCATAAAACAAATTTGTACATATAAAAGAACTGACAATTTATAAAAGGAAGAAAAGTACTTGTCTTAAGGTGTATGGGTGACCATCTAGAAAATTATAATTTCAAACAATTTCTTGCCAGCCAATATAAATAATTAAAAAAAAGTAAAGGAAAAGAAAATATATGCGATGAAATCTATTTGTTTTCTCCAATATCTTCTTTTCTTAAGCTACATAAACGTAAATGCTGCTTGACTAAATCAAATGCTGTAATCTCTCTCCTGGAAAAAAATAATATGCAGATGAATTATTTCAGGGGCATTCTGTAATTATCTTTCGACTAATACATATATATTCGATCAGGGTCATTTAATCTTCTTTCAACGAATACACATAAATTCTTTTCCTGGTATTGCCTGCATCAGTATATATCTCACATGACTGCGTCAGCAGTAATTACTTTCTAGTTGTGTTCATTGTGCTTTCGACATCTCTTGGTAGTACATCCGTAATATGTACTTTGTACATAATATTTTTAATGTCATTGTCAATGATTGCAGCCATAGACAAGTTATAAACTTATAAATATTAAAAAAGGTCAAATCTATATAGTAATGGATATTTATTAAAAAATAATACTGGAATATGCCAATTCAAATATCCTTTGTATCGTGTTTACTTAAACTAAAATGCTCTATATATTTAGCCTGAACCACCTTGATTCCTATCAATCATACAAATACAAAGATATAGAAAATATAAAGCAAGGTAAAGAGGAAAGTATCGCGACCATGAGAAGCCCTTCATCCTTTTTCGGCGTCCTTTTCATACTAGCACTTATTTCTGGTGTGCACGCAGGATATGACTTTTTCTACTTCGTTCTTCAGGTAAAACATTCCGGCCAATGTTTGAGATTTTATTGTGTTATCACAATAAGTAAGAAGTTTGAGAAAAATGCACAACATAAACCATATAATTCTGTAGATCATGATTTTTATATTTCTATCACCCAATAGCATGCAACATCAAAAAAAAAAAAAAAAAACATAAATGGCTCTTTATTGTTGCCTCCACACACCTGACAGGACGTCAGGGGCAATCGGCAATTGATTGGCTGCAATATTTGACACATGTTTTCTAATGTCCAATTAATTGAAACTCATAATGTTTGCATGCTAGTTTAAATTCCTGCAAAAACTTTGATGTCTTCTACAAAACAAATTTCTGCGGCACTAACAACGATTGTACTATTACACAAAATTCGTTCTGTACCTCAACTGTACCCAAAACGGCAACGTACCAGTAAACAGAAAAGTAGACAGAACAATACAACAACTCAGAAAGTTTTGTTATAGTATCATCATAAATTTGAATATAATGCATGTGATGTTGCAAAAGATGGAGGGATGTAAATTTAGGGAGATTGGTAGTTTCATGTTTGAATATATTATTTCCAATCATAAATTAACCAATTTTGTTTTCTCTCTGTGTCAAAACAGTGGCCTGGATCGTATTGTGACACCAGCTCGGGCTGTTGCTACCCAACTTATGGGAAACCACCATCAAATTTTGGAATCCATGGTCTCTGGCCAAATTATAACAATGGTTCATATCCTGCTAATTGCGACCCAAACAACCCTTTTGATGTTAACAAGGTTCTCATATATATATATATATGTATATATATATTGTAATTTTTGGAATCTGGTTTAAATTCTTTAAAATTGCATCTAAGTGCTTTGTTAATTTTATTATGAAAACATATACTATAGGGGCTCAATAACAGAGATGGATATAATTAATCCAGTGAATGTTCATCACACAATTTTTGATAGAGATTAGAAAAATTTACTTTGTACACGGGAACGAATAGTAAATTTTGATTTTTAATAATTCTAAACTGATGGAGATAAAACAAACTGTAAATTGAGAATGTATTTTTCTTGATACTATAACATATTAAAACATAATTGCAGATTCAAGACCTTGTATCCAGCCTGCGGACAAATTGGCCATCCTTAGCTTGCCCCAGCAGTGATAGCACCTCATTCTGGCAACATGAATGGGACAAGCACGGAACATGCTCTGAATCTGTGATGGACGAGCACGGCTATTTCCAAGATGCTTTAAATCTCAAGAGCAGAATCAACCTTCTGCAATATCTCCAATCTGCTGGTAATTCAAGATACATTCAATTGTTTTGCATCAAGTTGTCTGTACATAGCTCAAGTCATAAAAAAATAATCAGGAAAAGTTGCCTGAACTTTTCTCACAAACAAATACGTTTTGTTAAACTCTGACAGGTATTTCGCCAAACAACGCATTTTACAGCTTAACCAACATTAAGTCAGCAATCAAGACCGGTACAGGCCACACACCATGGATTGAGTGCAACAAGGATGCATCTGGTAATTACCAATTGTACCAAGTATACATTTGTATCGACCATGCTGGCACGACATTAATTGATTGCCCTGTATTTCCGACTGGCGCATGCGGTTCGTCGATCAAGTTTCCTACCTTCTAGTGCAGCCGACCTGATGTTAATTCAAATGATTGATTTAATAATGAGTGATCTGTTGAAATAAAACTGATTGAAATAATTGTAAGGGGTTCTATTTTTAATAAAGAAAATGCTTTATTAATGTATAAGAATGACTAAAATCTGCAGCACTCATCCTATTCTCGTATGAGTGAATACAAACAATGAAGTGTTCATATTCTCCAAGAAAGTTGGAGTTATTCATCTGTAAAAATTACTGAATCTTGATATCATAACATTTGAAGGAAGCACTGTGGAAAGTACAATTTCATTTTTCATATATATAATGGGACCAAATATGGTAATGGTAGAAGTTGGAACGAATGTACTCTTCTGTTCTGAAATAATTAAAAAAAAATCCAGTTCCACCAATTTATGCCATACCCTCAATTCAAAATGGTAGCATTAGTGTTATATCCAAAGGTAAACTATTTGTTGCCAAAAGATAAAAGAAAACAAAAGAAATATATTGTTGCATCATTGCGAAGTCTTTCTACATGCTCTTGTAATGTTGGATTTTCTGTTTTACTTTTTTTCCGAAGCTTTGGCTTGCTTGAATATAATTAAGACAGAATTTACTATATTAAATGGATCGCATTAGAGTTCATAATATTCTCGACTGAAGCTCCTCTTTGAATCTCGTTTGCAGAAACTCTTCTTTACTAAATGTTATTGAGCATTCAGTAAATTGCAGATTGATATTTTCAAATTCCTTCCTGTTTGTTAATTAAGAAGAGCTATTTCAAACAGAACAATCTTTTTAAAATAGTTTTAATTAATTTTTTGTGGAAAGAATCAAGAGGAATTTTAAGCGTGACGTGCTTATTCTCTCGGTTTGATCTTATGCAAGGAAATGAATGAAGTGCACTTCTAGGTGACTTTTATGGGAATTTTCAATAAACTTTGTACTAATATTGAGGAAGCGGTTATCATCTGATGCAGAGCAGTCGGGCTTTGAGCTTACGACTTCATATTTTATAAGATGCATTGTTCCATATTGTTAGATCAAATGCTGGTTCTCTATAAAACATTTTAATTTTTACTATGCTTATAGTCTAATTTCTACAGTGAAGATTAGAAAAAAAATTTTAGTAGAACTAGATTTGAATTTTCATTTGGAAATGAATATACAAACTTGATCGAACTTGTCCTATTTTGCTCAGGTAATTATGTTATTATTGGTAACAAATACTTGAAATAATCTATGACAAGGATATAAAAAAAATTCCTTCCTGGGGAATAAACATACATATATTTTTGTTATTTGGCTTGGGTTACATTTCTCAATTAGAGATTGACCACCAATAGAACAATAATTTGTGTCCCTTCTAATTGCTTAGGGGCAAACTATCACCTTTCTAATGATTAAGAACAAGCACACAAAAATATATAACAAGACAATAATTTTCTAAATGAAAAGAAATTCTTAAAGACACATGCATGGATGTTGTCCAGTAATGTGCTTACAAGTTACAAGAAAATATAAAATTTAAGAAATGGATAAATATAAGAGAGATAAATTAAAGATTATTTGTCTGCTCATTATTATTATTATTATTTTATATTCAGCTAAATGGAGCATGCGTGCATGTCTTGATCATTGTTGTCATTTCACCTTAACAGAACAATAATAAACACGGATATTATATATTCTATTAGGCCTACTCAACAACTGCCTTTCAACTAATAGCAGTATTCGAACAAAACATTAAAAAACATAATTTCTCAAAAACAAACAGTAATTTAACCTTTTTGTAAATGGGTATCATACATTTTCTTTTTCGTATATAATTTATTGCTACGTTACTTTCTTTTTGCAATGTAATTGTTGTCTACAGTTTGAACATTTTAATTCTCATTCCTTTTGTTAAGTTTGTTTTGTTGGTTTTTTCTTTCTACAATAATTTCTATTTATTACTTTCCCAATCACTGGGAAACTCACAAAAAAACACAAGAAGCATGGTCCGTTTATCATCTCAGCAGCACAAACAAGATAACAGACTTCAGTAACTTTAGCACCTCTCGGTGACCTTTTAGTTACTGTCCTTTCAGCACAGAAATGGGAAGGACACGACTACACGAGCATCAGAACTTAGAAGAACATAATTAAAACCATGAGTTTTGACATAGATCGAGTCTTTATACTACTCTTTCACCAATCACAAACAGAAAGAAAAGAATTAAAACATGCAATGTGTCGCAGCCTTCATGATTGTACAATTTGCACCGTACTAATGGATCAGATGCTTCGGTCAATTCCTCAAGCATCCAAAGACAATATCTTATGATATATGACCTGGCAATCTGGCACCAAGTCCTGTCAGCGATAATTGCTTTTTATTTGTGTTCATTGTGCTTTTCTACATCTCATATATAGGATGTCCGTAGTATGTACTTTCTGCAAACTATTTTAATATTATTATTTATGTTCGCAATATTTGACAAGTAAAACTTATTAATATTAAAAGAAGGTCAAATATATATACTAATGGATATTAACGACATAATACTGGAATATGCCATTTTAAATTTCCAACATATCGTGTTTGCTGAAACTATGCTTCTCGATATATCATATATTTGGCCTTCACCACCTTGATTTCAAGCAAACAAAGATACAAGAAAAATATTAAGCAAAGAAAATATCATGACCATGAGAGGTCCTTCATCCGTTTTTGGCATTCTTTTCATAATAGCACTTATTTCTGGTGCACAAGCAGGATATGATTTTTTCTACTTCGTTCTCCAGGTACAACATAGCTCTTGAATTTTTGTAAGAACGTTGGCAAAATTACGGAAATAATATATATAATTTTCTAAATCCTTGTTTTAATATTTTTATGACCTATAGAAAATGAAATTAATAATAAAAAAATAAGTAAGAAATGTCCCTATCTTAATTGCCATACCTGATAGGAAGTCAGGGGGCAATCTTCAATTGATTGGCTGCTATATTTGACCGCATGTTTCCAAATCTCTGTACTATACAATTATTTGAAAGTAATATGGCTCGCTTGTAAGTTGCAGAAATTTGATAGTCATAAGATTTAGTATTTTTTTATACCAAATTTTGCTCTGTATCGCTACTGCACCCATACAGGCAAGTACCAGTAAAGAGTGACTATGGATACAGGTGCCATAACAATACAACAAAGTCTATTAATTTTGGAGATAATACATGTGATGATGCAAAAGCTTAACGGATGTGAATCAAGGGAGAATAGTTAATGGTTTAATGCCTTTTTTATATTAGTTTGGAGCATAAATTAACCAAATTCATTTTCTTTTTGCATCAAAACAGTGGCCTGGATCATATTGTGACACCAGCTCTGGCTGTTGCTATCCAACTTACGGGAAGCCACCATCAAATTTTGGAATTCATGGTCTCTGGCCAAATTATAACAATGGTTCATATCCTGCTAATTGTGACCCAAATAACCCTTTTGATGTTAACAAGGTGCTGATATTTTTTTTGTGTAACTTTTTCGAATCTGATTTCAATTCTTTACAATTGCATCGAGTGCTTTGTCAATTTCTTTTGATAACACATACTATGCAGGGTCTTGAATAACAGAGGAGATTGTATAATCTAATGCTTGCCGATCTTATATTTTCACAGAAATAAGGAAAATTTACTTTGTCAATGAGAACGATAGTAAATTCCTTTTATTGGGACTTTTAAAATGATGAAAGAAAATACAAATTGGTAACTCAAAAAAAATTACTTTCTTCACACTAGAACATATTATAACAATTGCAGATTCAAGATCTCGTGTCCAGTCTGCGGACAAGTTGGCCATCCTTAGCTTGCCCCAGTAGCGATAGCACCTCATTTTGGCAACATGAATGGGACAAGCACGGCACATGCTCTGAATCTGTGATGGACGAGCACGGGTATTTCCAAGATGCTTTGAATCTCACGAGTAGGATCAACCTTCTGCAATATCTTCAATCTGCTGGTAATACAAGATGCATTGAATAGTTTTTCATCAAGTTGTCTATAGATTGTTTAACTCATAAACTATAATCACGCGATATGATGCTTTTCACAAACAAGCATTTTTGCTGGACTCTCACAGGTATCTCGCCAAACAACCAATTTTACAGCTTGACCAACATTAAGTCCGCAATCAAGACTGGGACAGGTCATACACCATGGATTGAGTGCAACAAAGATGCATCTGGAAATTACCAATTGTATCAAGTATACATTTGCATCGACCATGCTGGTACAACATTGATTGATTGCCCTGTATTTCCAACTGGCGCATGCGGTTCATCAATCAAGTTTCCTACCTTCTAATGCAGCCCGACGTGATGTTAATTTCAAATGATTACATAAAGTGTGCTTTCAAAATTTATGGCTGAAACAATAATCTTTCTTGCATTTATGTGTTCTGAATTTATTTTGGATTTATGTTTGTATCAGTTGAATCAGTTTGTTTTGTTCTTTCAGTAATGGAGGTAGGATGATCCTACTCATTTTTATAAAAAAAGGAAAAATGTAAGGGCTCTATATACCATCATTGTAGTTACAGTCGCTAGCTTTCTGTTATTAACACAACAGATGCATCATTATATGTTTTTTTTTAAATTATATGCAACATTATAGCTGATAATGGAATAAAGAAGATACTTATTAGTTTTTTTAAATTTAAAAGTTGAACAAGATAATTAAAAGATTTTCAAAACGTACCACCATGCTTACGCGCATATATACTGTGGATCAAGTCTCAAAAAAAATTGCACTTCGTCGACAAAATAAATTATCAAACACATTTTTCTCAGTTCTCACCAAGGACCTATTTGACCGATAATTGTAAGTTAGCAATTCAACATAACCCTACATATTGTAGTCTGGTTATTACGAATAATTGCAAAAGGGAAATCGTTAAAAACTAGAAATATATATTCAGCCTTAAATTTTTACAAAATAACTAATTAGTAGAAAAAAAAATAAAGAATAATTTTAAAGAACACCAGAACTCTAATTTCAAGTTGTCTGGTTCTCATCCTTTACTGGGAGACGATTAAAAGTGCTGTTTCACTTTAACCAGTTTACTAGTTGATATGCTCTGAACTTCCCATCAGCTCCCAAGTCCTAGCCCAATTCATTCTAACTTCATATATTTAACCCTCAAAAGTTCTACTTCACTTTAATGCAAAAATAACAACGAAAACAATAATTATGATGATGATGATGATTGAGAAGGAGGAGGGAGAGGAATAAGTAGAAAATATATAAATAAACAAAAAATGATTAATTACCGGTCGCCATGGCCTAATTTCGCATGATAGGCTCAGTAGGCTCCATTTGGACCTTTCAATTGGGCTCTTAACGCCCTAAACTATACTAATATTGATCTAATAAATCATAGTAAGAAAACAAAAAGCAAATTTTACTCGCAATGGGGCCTTTCTTGAGAGTCTCAATTGTGATTTTATTTTAACGCACAACATCAATATTTATATTTTATTGCGAAATTCAATTTATGTTCTTTGAAAGAATAATAATTTTTTTCTAAATTGAATATTTATTAAATTTTTTTTGTATTTTTTCTAGAAATTATAAAATATACTCTACACAAATAACTACTCGTAACAACTATGTTTTTATAAAGCTGTTAAAAATAACATAAACTCATTTTATATATATTTCATAGACTAAAATAAACCGCATGAAATCTTGCGAAGTACAACTTTTTTTTTTTTTTTTTGCAACTATGTTAAATATATCATCACAACTTAAGTTCAAATCAAAATGCAGATTCTTCAAGTTTAACTAAGAATATTGCTCTCAAGGCTTTGGCTAATATCAGTACATAATAGCAGGCACTGTTCTTTTTTTTTCCTTTTCATTTTTTTTTTTTTTATTTTTACTTTTGAGTCAACTCCCACGTGGGACCTCGGCCTTTTCTGCACACAGATAACAGAAATTCCAGTATGAAAGCAGCATATTAAAGACTTAGAAGTCTAGAACTGTACGCTAACACTAGTCTGAGAGAAGCCAAAATTCACGCCTTAGCAGCCGACCTAGATTCAGCTCGGCGAGAATAAAATAAAACATAATTTTCCCAGAAAAATGGGTAGTCTTCGTTGACTAACTTGATCTACCAAAAAGATAAGTAACATTGAAAATGTAAAGAACTAAAACAAATTAAGAGTCATAGTGAGGCACAGCATTGGTTTTAATAATATTAAGAAAGAAAGATATATAATTGGCAATGATACTTACTTTTAGTTCTTTTTTATAGCCCATCTACAACCCATCTACAAACATAGAGAATCATATCAAAACATTGTGAGAGGGCATTTATTCAGCATTTTTTTTTCTTTGTATATACTTCGATAAGTTAATTAAATTGCTATACAAAACTGAGCTTTTGTTAATGAAATAGCCAATCCTTTTAAGTTTCTATTAATTCATCAACAAAAATGAAAACAAAGCAGGAAAGATGAAACTGTTCATTAAAAAGGCAAAAACAAAAAAAAAAGGATCCTAAGAATAATGTAGTGTAGGCATATGCTCTTCAAGTCTCAAATTTTTGCATTGTTGCCCATCTACGGTGGCCAGACTATGAATCAACATTCAATTTCCTTTTTCTTTATTTTCTTATTTACATCAACACATAAGAATTCTATATTGTCGTTTTCCCCTCTATGTTCTTTATTCCTTTTTGCGGCGATGTCTATACTTAAAGCTAAATAAATTCATTTTACCATGAAGTCCCTGCAGCCTGTGTGGCTGTGTTCGACTAAAAATTCAAGTGAGCACTGTTTTCATCCTATAATTTTAAAGATAGAGCCGTGAGTGCTTTTCCTTTTGACTGATCTGCTCTGAAATGTTGTGATCACATTGGCAATTTATATGGATATGCGCACGAAAAGTTTTATGTATTCATTCATGTCATCCCACAGGTTCAGCATGTGCTTGTCTGCTTGAGGCGTCTATGTTTCTTTAGGAAACAAATTTGGGTTCCATACTTTGATCTTTTCTTTGGCGATAAGCTAAACCTGTGGTCATATCAAGTCAAATTGCTAACTGCATGCCAGTCAATTATAGTCTTATTTATTTATTATATTTATTGTATTTCTCTAGCTAATTTATTCCGGAAAAAGTTAGGCACATTGTATGTATGTATATATAAGTCAAAAAAATAACACTATGATGTGAGCTAATTTAGATTGCTTCATATAATAAATGTAAGAGAATTAAAAGAAGAAGGAACTATATATTGACCAAATACGTGATCGTCAAGGACATGTACTGATGTACGGATCGAGTGGATGAAGATGCGCAGTCATAGCAGCTACATTTTAACACGCAAACAACTATTCTGTCATGTTGTATTTCTTTTAATTTGATAGGAGACAAATTTCAATACGAAGATTTTAAGTTAAATGTTCAAAACTCAATATTATGTTATAGACCCCATAAGTAAGTTGCGGCATAATTACTTAACTACTTAATGTTTAGTAGTGAAAAAAAAAAAAAGAATTTGGGTTTTTTTTATTAGGACAGGCAAAAAGTTTTTGTGACTTATGATTTGTTTTGACTTTTGAGAGATCTATTCGAGTTTTTACTCAAGTTCAATTTGTTCCATTTTTATGTTTTCACCTGCTCGATTTGAGTTCGACTCAAAATAATTTGATATCGTAACTATAGTATCTTAATTTATAGCAGCTAGTACTTAATTCATAGAAGTTCATATCAATTGATCAGTGGCCATTTCTGTATAAAAATATCAATACTCTTTTCTCCATATCAATCAGTGTATATATGTCGAATAATAAGTAGAAATGGTAGCTAGAAATATATAATAAGTTTAAAGTTTAATATTAATTTTAATTTCAATAATTACCGTTTAATATTAAATAATTATCAACTCGGCATTCTCTAGCCAATTTGTGTGTGTGTGTGTGTGTATATCAAAGGATTAAACCATGGGCTGCCATGCCGCGCTGTAATTTGGCCATGAAAAAGGGTGGACATAGATATTCCTGCGAATGGTGCAAAAAAAAAAAAAAAAAAAAAAAAAAAAAAAAGAAGATGAAGAATTTGAAATACTCAATGTATGGTGTTACATGGCAGTAGCATGGACCCACAGAATTCATTCAACTCATCTTTTTTTTTTTTTATTATTATTATCTCACATCTACGGAATAAAAAGAAAAGAGCTCTCCGGCCCTCTTGAACATGTCAAGCGTGAAATCGCATTAATTATAGGTTGCTTTTCAGCATTTACTGCTTTTCATTTTTTTCAGTATTACTTTACCTTTTTTTTGCGTTGTTTCAGATTTTTTTTTTTTTGCTTTGTTTTGTCTTTTCAATAATTGACAATGGAGCAACACATTTCCAAGAATTATAAGTTTAGTCATAAAATTTTTATAGACTATATATGTGATGCACCATTGAACAATTCAATATAATTTTTTTTCAATCAAACTTGTTGTATTTCTGTAATTTAAAGATCAAAATTGCCGTAAATTGACGAGCTTAATTATAATTTAAGATTCCTGCTCATGCTCCTTCCTCAGTATGATTAATTGACAAAAATAGGCAAATTTTAATTCACAAAATTTTCCAATCCTCAGTACGATTTTATGAGATAAATTAGATGAAAACACTTTTTAAATTTTATTATTGATAACTTGAATTTTTATTGGGTGCGTCCATTGCAGCGGGCATAAATTAATTAATAAACATAAACATGGTCAAAATGGTAAGTTGCAACCCGGCGGTCTTCTTAGAGATCTAGGATTGAATCCAATACGTACGTGTGTCCTTCTTATAGGCATATATAGTTAAAAACAGAATATACAAGTAGAAAGTCCTAATATAGCTGCAACACTCAGTACTACAAATTAAGAAGGGCTCTTACAACGTCTATTTAGTGGCTGTAATTGTGATAGCATTCATTAGGGAAAATCAGTGGCATTGTTGTCATTATATATGCTAAATGAATTTAGAGACAGTTTTTTAGAAATTCAAAAAAAAAATCATCTCTAAAAATTTAGTTAAAAAAAAGAAATAAAAAATTATTTACTGACTGTTTTTATAAAAAACGGTGGTATTGTTGTTCCTTTTGCATCATTGTCGATGAAGTCTACAAGATAATCCTCAGATTATTCAAATTAAGCAATATCAGACATTGGCGCACCATGAGCGCACAAATACCTCTTTTTTTTCAGTGGACCAATAATTTTGTAGATAGGGTGTCGATTCAGTCATTTCCGTTCAAAACCAAATTAAATTTGTCTAATCAAACTTCAATTTGTTTGCGTATATATAAACTCTTTTCTTTCTTTCTTTTTTTTTTTCCGAAAAGACATATATACAAACTGAACCAAGTGTATATTGCTGTCAACCAAATTATAAATTGGACGGTTTATCCAATTAAACCAAATTACTATGAAAATTTTTATCTTGAAGAAACTATATTTATTAGCTTGATAAAATATGTATTAGTATGTGTAATATAACAATATTTATTTAACATTCATGATTTTTTTAATCCATTGATTTAGTCAGTTTATTTAAACTAGCAAAAGTTTTGGGGACAAATAAAGAAACAAAATAATAGTAGGCAATAAAAATATGTTGCTCAATCTACGAGTGAAACAAGTAGATATGTTGCTTATATTGTTTCTTTATTAGATGTAAAACCAATATAATGAATATATCATGTTGTTTCGTCTGGCGATTGACATCCGACCACATATCAAATCAATCGAACGATAGAAACACGTGTTAGCACGCTAGATCTAGTATGCTAACACCTCTTGGATCCGTGAATTTATAACTTAATAAGTAGTAGAGATTACAATGTTAAAATGAAACCATAAATGGAAACTTCAACTTCCATACTTTTTTTAACTCAGACCAAACTAAATAAACTAAAAAATCAAAACATTTTATCCAATAAATTTAATTCAGTTAAACCAAATTAACCACACTGTTTAAACACCTACGGTCGTTCCAAGGGGCCAATAGAACCAGCTACCAAAGATTTTTGCGTCTAATCTCTGTCCGGGACAACATGTCAGGTTTCAATTAGAAGAGCTGACATTACTGGAAAATTGTTGAATTCTCCAGTTGCCAATTAGGCCTTTTTATAACTCATGGATCAATTAGAAAGCTAATTGAAATTAAATAAAATAACACGTAGGGTAAATGTAAACCTAAATCCTAAGCATAAATTGTCGGTCGACTTTGATGTAGAGCTCTAGCTCACCGACGAATTTTAAAGTCCACGGAGCCTCTTCTTCCTTGATTCTCATTTTTTTTTTTAAAGAAATTGCCTTAGGTCTTAATTATACTCAGTTGCTTAACATACCTGCTACATCAATTTGCGATATATTATATATATACACACATGATATGATCTCCTCCCTCCCAGAATGATAATTATTATTTAAATTTTTTAAAATTCAATATATTCTTCAGCACTATAGCCCTTAAACAATCTCCCCTTAATTAACATTATAACGAGCTAATGTTGATCAACACTGAATTGCATTTTTTGCTAAACTACAACAGTAGATAATTGGCTGTACAAATCCTAGTTACTAGAATGGGTGCCACAGAAAATCGGTTCACAAATTATTGTGGAACATTAACTTCGACCTTTTTTTGGTGCTTTTAATAGTTGACTGACTCCATGCTTTTTCTACGCATTACTGCTGCCGATAGGTTAAAGTTAACAGTGGCATAACTAAAAAAAATATATATATTTTTTTTAAATATGACCTTAATTTTATTTTAGATTCAAGGCATAACAAGCTGGAGGCGCCATGCCCACCAGTAGCTGGACAAAGAAAGTTCATATGGTCTGATAAATATGACACTACTCTCTTTCCAAATTAAGAGTTTACATATGGGCTCGTTTGGATGGGTTAGGAATAGGGTAGGAATAGCATAAATTTAGGAAAAAATACTATTCACATGAATTGTGGAAATTGGTTATTCCGGGAATTGGAAATGTTGTTTGGATGGTGAGTTTAGGAATAGCGTTGGAAAGTGTGAAAAATAGAGAGAAAAATGTTATTGGGAAGAGTGTTATTGAAAATTGTGTTAGGAATGAAATTGGCTATTCCAAAATGGTTTGGATGAAAAATTTAGGAATGAAATTGCTAATTCCGGAAATTGGCCAATTCCATTGCCATCCAAACGACACCATATTTCATTACAATCTGCAGTGTAACGTGTCGGTCTATGTCATACATAAATATGCATCTTTCATATACAGGAATTAATGAACACATTTAAAATATCTTATTGTCCCTTCCGTCTAAAGATCACATCAATTCATTAGTGTTGCATTGTAGATACGTTATACGTATTCCTACTCCTACATGTAAAAAATTTACGATTTTTTCTTATCTTTGCATTAGGAATTAATAGATATGCAATGTTTTTCAAAACAATATATAACTTATGTGTAGCATAATATATAGCAATGTAATAAATTATAGAATTTAAATAATTGTATTTGTCTTAATATTGTTAGATAAAGTATTATACAGGATATCCTTTAATCTCTCATTAGCAAGTAAGAACTTGTTTAGTTGCAGAAGAATGTAAAATATACATAAGAATTGAATTTACTATGTAAATAAAAAGTGAATTTTTTCATATTTAAGGACTCAACTAATTAATATACATTTTTATCAACAGCAAAATAGTCTATATATGATTATCCAATGGTGAATATATGGGTGTGCATTTCAACATATTTGGAAATATGTTCTTTAATGCATTTGGTGGTAGAGAGATCTGAAGATTAATGTGAAAGCCACTCCATAAGTATGCTATTGTCCTGATATCAAATTGTCAGAACCATGTACAATTTTACCTGCTCCGGCCAGTAGAGAGGATCCAAAGTTCATTACAGTTTACTACTGGCAAGGTTTGAAGGCAATATGTTATATATTACTACCAATTGCAAGGCAAGTGATCAGAGGTCCCCTCCAGCATGCAGATCCTCTGCAGCTCATCAGCTGTACGTGTGCACAAATCACAAGGTCATCGGACCGCCACAATGCCGATGCATGTTAATGCAGAAAATTATAGTTTGAAAGCGAGAGATGATGTAGACTTCCCACTTGTTCCCACTTCTCTGTAGCAGATTTAAATATCTTCTGATATGCTCTCCGATTCTGCTACAACAAGTTGTAATATGTGTGATTTAGAAGACTGAATTAGTGGTATCTTGGAAGCGAACAGCATGAAGTACATGAATTTGCAAGCAATAACGTGGAAAGGTGGAAGTAATTACACAAGTAATTCGCAAGGGTTTTACCTCAAGTAAAACTGGTGGGATTTTCCTTTTTCTCCCTTGCTACAACAGTAATAGAAGAAGACATCATATTATATGTGAACGGTACTAAATGGGATTGCGATCTAAAATGAAGTGGATATTATTTTTCTTTTCCTTTTTTTTTTTTTTTTTTGACTTCCAAGTGACCTCGTGTAAAAGCAAAAAATTCTTATCTTTCCGCGTGCAAGAACAAAACTTAGGTATAAAGTATTTCACTATTTCTTCCCAAAGAAAATGACAAAATATTACAAAATCCTTTTATCCCGGAAATAGATAAGACGATAAGTACAGGAAGGCACCTAGTCCATTTCTGCAGAGGCAAAAAGACACAACTCATAGAAACAGAATAACCCAATTTAAAATCACTGCATAAGCTTGTTTCGTTTGAAATGTTAATAGTTCTCAAACAAGCCGAGTACTTATATATAACATATATTTTTCTATCTTAACAATCTATTGGATCTACACTTGTTTTTAAGATAAACTCCAACCCCCCATTCCCTATTTAGTTTCAAACCACTGATCTTTCTCTAATCACACATCTAGTGTAACACTTAAGTCAACACAATCAGTCCGGTACCTACACAAAAGATCACCGCAACAGAGAACAAAAAACCATATACTTAACTTTTACTAAACCTCTACTCAGAACAAACCAGAGGTATCTCCTAATTGCATGTCAACCAAACCAACACCTTGCACCATGACAGTGCTTTCATCAAACAACCAATTCTCAATCACTGAAAGTGGAACTTGCGCAGTCTCAGATCCAAATTCTGACATCTCAGGAGTTGGCAACTCTTGCTTGAAACTGGCGGAACCCTCACTTGAATCAGACTCCGTCGAACCAACCACACCTTTATTGATTGAGTACCGGGTTGACGCAGAAGCTGACTCAGCAGACTGCTCAGGTTGTGACTTTGGCTTATTCTTCATCCACCCCTCGAGCAACCTAGCTATGTTCTCAGTGTTGGACGCGTAAATTCCACTTGATGAAACAACAGTTTGACAAGCCTGGCTACTGGTTACTGGGCTTGGAAGGTAAGTATTATGTGATGAATTTGCTCTGCCTGGATCTGAATCAAGAGATAAGGCTTCACGAAGGGCTTGACGTGCCATGTGGATATCAGTTTGGAGGCGTCGCTCCCATTGACCCTTTGACATGGATTGGTTGTTGCTTGAAGGCCTCTTGCTTGGGCTTTCTTCCTCTTCGCCCATTTGTGACCGCTTCAGTTTTTTCTTTAGGTGGGTGTTCCAGTAGTTCTTTATGTCATTGTCTGTTCTCTCAGGGAGATACGAAGCAATTGCAGCCCACCTGCAGTGAGTTATGTAACTTTTGTTAGGAGAATTTTCTCATGCAATTGATGTGATATATGAAGAGAATTTGTAGAAAATTACTTGTAGAGATGTTAACATATATAAGGTAGCTAAAAATATTAATTTGATTGAAAACAACTCTGATTAGTCCATGCATGCATGACATAATCATGCACACAATGGGCAATAGATCATTATAATTAACCCAAATTTTAAGAAATCTTATGATACAATATAATATGTCGTTTGAACCAAAATAACATCAAAGACATGTACAAATTAAGGGCAAAAGATGTTGATTTAAGAATTGAATTTTGCTATTGAAAGTACCTATTTCCAAGCAAAGCTTGGAGATGTATGATAAGCCTCTCCTCCTGATCAGTGAAATTGCCTCGCTTAATTCCTGGTCGGAGATAATTGGTCCAGCGCAGCCTACAACTCTTGCTACACCTCATTAACCCTACAAGTACCAAAATAATAAATAAATACGTAAAAGTTGAGGAAAAAAAAAAAAAATCTTAAGTACTACACTTCTACAGTCATAGGCACATAGGTTCTAACTTGACTCGAAACATGTAGCTTCCCTAACATAAAAATCTAAACAAGATAACACTGCAGTACCTGAATTACAATAATATTGCATCTTACTTAATGATCTAATCAATGGAATGAAGATTTCCTTTTTCAGATCCACATAAATCTAATTAAACAACACAAATCCACTCATACTCACACACGCACGCAGATAGAGAGAGAGAGTACCCGTGTTGGTAGGTACGGAGCGCCAGTTACCAGGGCCATGCTCTTGGATGTAAGAGACAAGCATGAGATCTTCTTCAGGAGTCCAAGGCCCCTTCTTCACCCCCAACTTATCACAGCACGGTGGCCTCCCCATATTTCCTTGAATTGCACCTTAAAAGTTCTTGTATATCTCTTTCTTTGTGATCTTATGTTTTCCACTGCTAGCTAGTACATGAAGAACAGATGAGGAAGATGCCTTTCTCTCTTTATTTCTTACCTTTCTTTTTCCACTCTTTTGAATTAGAGAAGAAAGAGGATAGACAAGGGTCCAAAGCCGAGGTGGGTTGCTGTCAATATATAGGGATAAAGGAAAGAAGTGAAGAAAGAAACAAGAGAAGAGGGTCTCACAAGCGCTGACCGCCTGACCCCAGACTCTATACAGACAGAGACAAAGAGAGAGAGAAGGAGAAAGAGAGAGGTAGAAATGGAGAGCAGCAGTCGGCTAAGGATGGTTTTGAAGGGAGTCAAAAGAGGACAGCAAGGCGCATTTACTACACAAGGGGATGGTATAGCCTTTGCACAAAGTCAGCTTGATTGGATCGAAGTGATCTCTCTTAACTCCTTCGCTTTCTCTCTCTGACTCTCTCTCCTCTAATGTTTTTCATGCTGCCGTGTGCATTCAATGAGGTGGCACCGCGATAAGCACTTTGGGTTTGGGGCCTGAGAGAGAGAGAGAAAGAGACGATTAATATTACCAGAGGGGGTGCACTGCTATTGACAGTAGTGTCATTATTTAGTTTCCAAGGTTAGTAGAGAATTTTAAAGTGAGCTTTCAAGTATTAATGGAGATTTTGGCTTTTTAGTCGGTTGCTTACTGTCACTAATTACATGCATGCAGGGAAACCCTAATATTTTTTCCCAAAAATATATATTAATTGCACCGGCCTTCACTTTTTGCCTCTCACTTCATTAATTTCTCCGCATCAGAAAATATTAACTGAACCCACGTAAGCAAGCAAAAAAGAATTTTAATAAATAAAATAAATCACAAGCCATATTTACTGACCCGACCGTGCAACAGATCACTGAGGACATGCATGCAAAATAATATACGGATTATATATATTGGTACTTATCCTTTAATAGATATTCATCTCCTTAATTAATTAGGTATGCAAAATTGCAAATAATAACCTCAAAAATTTTTGTGTGATCCGTACGATATATAATAACAGATGACGACTTGTGACAGGATCAGTACTGATTACTGATGTCTGAAAATGCTAGCCAGGTCAAGTGTCATGTTAATTGTCTCTGTCTCTTTAATTTGCTACTTGTTAATTGCAGAATGATATGACATTAATCATTATTATAATCATTGTAACTATTCATGTTATTCTCATACCTACAGTATATATATGTATAATAATCATTATAATATATGATCACTTATGCATATTTATTTATTGCTATTGTTATATGGTTAACATGCTCTTATCGTCTTTCGAAAGAAACATCAAACTGTAATCCGGTGTCGGAGCAGTTATTTATGTGAGTTCAACATTTTTGTTATAGTTTCCATTAAAATGTTTTAAAGCTGATATCTTCTTTTTTTTCCAATAAAATTTAATCATGCCATATAATATGAAATATCCCGTTATCCAATAAAAACTAATCATGTTGTACGTACATGATAAAATGTGTATAACTAACGATTCTTTGGTTAGGAAATATATTATCAATTATTAATTTATTAAGGTATATTTTATAAAATTTTATACCAGTTATCATACAAAAATAATAATAAAAATGCAATCCAACGCAATCTTATATATGACAAAATTTAAATTTTGTTATCTATGATAAGTATTTTAATTACGTACTGTTTGTATGGATGATAAGATATATTAACGTAACATGCCCTGCAGGGTGTTACTTTTTCCACAACTTCATAAATTTTAAAATGGGACCAACATACATAATCTCGTATTATAACTTAATGGTATAATATATGTGAATATGTAATATATGTATTGACTAGGTTATATAAACAATTAATGTTTTTGTAATTATTGGTTATTCATCCATTGTTTGTTTAATCTTAACTCTTCCATTGTTGTTTAATCTTAAGGAGTTATAAGAAAATGATGGTTGATATTATAACAAAAATTTAAACAATAAGGATGGATAAAACTTAATTATTACTAAATATATGGATAAATAAAAAGTTTTATCCGATTCGTGTATTGGTTCAAAACCTAAATCGAGGTAGCTAGTGGATTGAATTCAATTAGCATCGACATGCTAGGCAGCACGCTCTTAGTACATCTCGTGCAGCACGTGTCATGTTGAAACGTGTCATCGACAAATTTTGTCGGCAAATAAAAACGGCGTACCATATACCTTGATGACGTGTGGGCCATGCCACACATAAAACACATGCTATTATCTTTTTATTATTACATTATTACACATAACAAGTGTATTATTTCTAGGGTAATTTTATGGTGGACAAAAATTTAAAATCAGATTTGAATATTGATCATTCATCTCTGTTTATTATTTTAAATCTTCCTGGAGTGTTCTTGTATAAAGAGATATATAATTGCTTCAATAAGATAATATTAGAATTATTTCGTTTTAAAATTATGGAGTGTTTAAAATATTAGAATTCCCGATTATCTTGCACACATAGGAGTGTTCATTAATTATATAATTAATAGCATCGTGCATTTCACAAGCTACCGGTAATTATTATATGATACGAGAAATACTATATGATTCATTCTAAAAATGTTATTTTTATTTAATCAATACATATTTAATTACCATTGGAAAAAAAATATAAACATTTTTTTATCTAACCCGTTGGCTCTTCACACCATCACGCCGCTTATTGATTAGCTAAATAATTTTTAAAATTTTATGACGTAGCCGGCGGGTGTTTGTTTTTTTGCTTGACGCAGCCGTTTGGAGATTTGTTCTTTTCTTTCTTTTTCTATTTTTTTTCTTTTTTTGTTGACGTAGCCGGTGTGTATGGATCTTGACTCTTTTTGGGCGCGCAGTTGACATGCCGTGTCCATGATATGTCTGTACTCGTGATATGCCACGCAAAAGACAGATGTTTCACATGCCATATCCAAGTGTCGATAGAAAAATTAATTTCCAACACCGAGATATCGAATTATGAAATTATATATGTTCCATATTGCATCACATTACATACATGGCAACGTGACACGAATTCGTATCCTATCTAGTATATATTGAAAAATTTTCTGGGGCAATTAAAATGAAATCATTGTTTTTGATCTAAATTCATATCTTTATTTTATGGAGTGTTTTGTTATGATACTTATGAAAACTTATTTCTAAAAAAGAAATCCAAAGTGGGTACGTATAACTTAAGTCGTGCACAACTTTAGACCTGTACGTTTGCTGATGCGAACCATGTCTATTGCATTGCTATCACGGTACAATAAAAGTTGTCTCTCAAAAGTTATATATAATAATAATAATAAAAAAAATCAAATCGCTATATAACTAACTGGCCGCCTGGCCGGTACGATGATTAATTTAACTGGTTTTAGAATCTTCAATCGATGATTGGTAAAAATTGAATATCAGTCTTTCATAGATATTTATTTGAAAATAAGTTGGGACGCTTAATTGACCCCCAATTTATCTTCAAAAAAGTATATATATGATTTAAAATTTTAGGATTTTTATATAGGTATGGTGATTGATTTTCAATCAAAATCAGTTGGTTCAATTCAATTTTCAAAACATTGCTCTTAATTAAAATAATTTTCTTTCATTAATAAATTAATAATTGGTAACAGTTTTTTCGTACATAATTGTCAATTTAATGATCAGCACATTGCCATCAGATGCCGGCCAGAGGGAGGTTGCTAGACGCCTAGACCTGTACAATGGTACTCATATTCTCGAATCTTCACACGTAAACCCATATCCTTAATCTGTGAGTTAACATATATCAATTTTTCTAATTAATTAGTGTTAGCTCTAGCTGTAATCAAATTGGCACTCATTGATGAACTTAAGAAAGGGACGCTAATTTGCCTCATAATTTCTTGTACTTGTTGTCATCAGCATTAATTTTCCATAGTTTTTTCTTTCTCCTTAATATCCGTTTGCCTGTCTTGTTCTAAAATTGGTTAGTTAGTTTAAAAGATCAACAGATCGTCTCTTTGTTATAATATATAAGTGGATGATTTTATTTTTGTTGTCGCTTTATTGCAATGTCAGGCCAAAGATGACCGGGAAAAAGATAACTTTACTATATCAGTTTTGCATGCACTCTTCTGAGTACCGTAGTTTATTTATTAATTTATTTATTTTAATTATTTTACTGGAAACTATAGTTTCTTTTGATGTCCTAATTAATTTTAAACAATAAAGGGACTCGGATGTCTTTTTTAAACACTAACAATAACTAATATTATCTTTTCTAGACACTACCCAACTTATTTTACAAATATATTTTATAGTATATAATTAATTATATGGATGAATTATTCTTTATACTCGTTGCATTGATTAATATATGCATATTCTAGTAGTATATATATTATCATAATTTTTATATTCTAAATGAGTGATGGAAAAAACGTTTTGATTACTAAAAGTCCTTGAGTATTAAAAGTATAAAACCCCAAAAAAAAGTAGTTATCAGAAAATGGAGGGTTACCAGATTTTGCTGTATATAGTAGGCATATGATTTAATTTATCTATGAATATGTACATAAAATACAAAATATGATTGTGTACACGGTCCAACTGCATATCCATGCACTAGACATTATCTGACTCTAGCTAGCAGATAATAAGGGAACCTTCAAAAAAGACACGGAAAATAATGGTTTTGGCAGCTGTTAAATGAATGGTTTGTCAACCGCTTTGGGGCTTTTGGCTAAGGCAGAGCACGGAAAAGATCAGAGGAAAATGTTACTTTACCATTTAAATATAATATGAAGCTCTCTGTTCATTAGATTAGAAAAACACATAACTGCATCTGTGGGTATGGTTGTAATTTCAACTATCTGTAAAAACTTTTAAAATTTATGAACTACTAAAAAATTGATTAATGGCACTATAGGTACGTATACATTCTATAATATTTAATATCTGTCATATTTCCAAGTTTTTTTTTTCAAAAAAAAAAGCATGCTACGGAAGAAACTTTCGACCCAAAATTGAATAATTGATCCCATCGACAACTGCTCAAGCACGTGGATTAATATTCATGACCCGATCATCAAAAAATATATAAAAAAAAAAAACTTGATAAGTGTTTATTGAGGGGGGAAATGCGACTTTTCAACCGTTCGCTGCACAGATTGGGTTTAATTTCACGAGTTCCTAAAAAGGGCTTGAGCATGAGTTCATGACTCATGGCAAGTTGTGCTTCGAGATCTCTTGACAGCGGTCCTTTTTAGATATAAATGTGACTTTACCGCAGCTCTTCTTTACAAATTTGAATTTGTGATGGTATATAATAGATAATAATATTAAGAATAATAGTATTATAAATTTTTAGCATACTAACGGAAACAATGCTAATATTATTCTCTATTAATTTCTTAACTTAAAATAGAGAAATAAAAAATTCGTACCTGACAAAAATAGATTTTAGTTTCAGAAACTTCATTTTATTCAAATGGGCGAGTATTTTTCACCCATCTAAACATGTCCAATGGTGCCATTTGGGATGGTTAGGAATAGGTCTATTTCCGGAATAGCATATTCTATTTCTAAATGTGTCATCCAAATGCAATTGTAAATTTCAGGAATAGTCAATTCTAGGAATAACACAATTTCCAATAACACTCTTCCCAATAACACTTTTCTCACTACTTTTCATCCCAATAACACTCTTTCCAACGCTATTCCTAACTCACCGTCTAAACAACATTCCCTATTTCCGGAATAGCTTCTTCTCACTCTTTCCGTGAATAGTACTTTTTTCTAAATTTATGTTATTCCTACTCTATTCCTAACTCATCCAAACGACAATAAGAATCAGAAATGATAAGTGTCATCGCTAGATTTGTCATCGCGCGCCATCACTGCACAGAACAGTTGTCTGTTATAAATGTTCAGTTTAATAACTAAATGTGTTCAGTTTAATAATCAAAAGTGTTCAATTTAATGCGTCAAGTAATGGTTTTATTATACAGAGCGCGCGTCAGTCTTGGAGAGAGGTGCGCCAGGGGTAGAGTTGGAAAAAAATTTATTTGAACCGGATCGGTTCATGATCCCTTCTAATTTTTTCATATATTTTTTGTCCGGTTCGTGACCTCTTCGCTCACTTATTAAAAAAACCAAAAAGTCGTACTAAACATTTATATCTAATAACCTGAACATTTGTACCTACTACACTGAATATTTTTTGTTACTAAACTGAACATTTATACTTATTCAAATGAACATATTTGCTTATAACATTTGTATTTTTTATTGCAACTAACTGAACATTTATACTCAATTAACAGAACATTTGTACTTACTCAATTGAACATTTGTATTTGCTAAACTAAATATTTATATTTAATAAAATGAACATTTTTGCTTATAACATTTATATTTTTCAATACAACTAATTAACATTTATATTCAAATAACAGAGCATTTATACTTATCTAACTGAAAATTTAAGTACGGAATAAAAGTGCGCTGGGTGAGAACCATCGCTGAGGGAGCGCCTCAGCGATGACAAACGATGTAATTTCTTCCGATGGCAGAAATCAATTTCCAATAAGAATAGTGCATCAACAGACGTTTCTGCAGTTCATAACGGAGGTGAATTGACAATAATTCCTTTTTTTTTTTCCAATTTGATGTGTTCATGTAGTGAATTTTCTAATTTTTATTTTACTTCTATAGGTACTCATTACATTAGTCGTGCTAACCTTCATAAGCTTGATATGTAAGTCTTATATTGAATTGAAAACTATACAATTCTGAATTATTGTACCGTTGACATCGTTGGGAAGTTTTAGAGAGTTGTTTGATATGAAACAGGGGTAGGTACAAAACAATGTCAGACGAGTACTCCAAAAAAGCAGGAAGAAAAAAGTACTAACAAGCAAGTATGGAGAAATCAAATGTACCTGATAGCTAGCTCCTCGTATCAAGAGACCGTAAATGAAGGACACGTACGAAGCTAATAAAAAAGAAAAGAAAGAAATGTAACATTACAGAATGCAAAGTAACTATATAATTATAGACGAATTGCAAACTATTCAATACTGATAACTTCTCCCCTAACAGGGGTGTGAAATGGCAGCAGATATCAGATTTGTAACCATTCTGTTAAGATTGATAATGACCAAAGTAATTTCTCTCGGTTTTGATTGACCGTCTTCTAGATCTGCATAACCAGGAAGATTTTGTATGCATACAATTGAATTAACATGATAATATGATATTTACGCATTAAATTAAAATGATATGATTACATGTAGTATTGTCATAACTTACAATAAATATAAAGACTTGTTATATACATTTATATTCGATTCAACTGTGTTATGATGAGCTTTGATTAAAGATTAGCAGACCTTAATTAACCTGATATGTCAGATATTGAAGTGAGATGACAAAACACAGGTATCCTGTCAGATCTGTCCAATTGATCTTGTTAGACATAATGATCGTAACAGATCTTTAATGCAAATCAAGCTAACTAATTTAAACAAGAATTATGATGATAATGAGATGGCAACATATCAAGATTCTATCAAATATTATCAAATATAGATGTAATCAACTAATTGATAAAGTTGTGGCTTCGTTAAATGAATGAAGGATTCACTAAACTGAATAGTTTAAAAAAAAGGTTAGCCAGAAAAATTAATTGCAAATTAGTAAAAATATCAGAAACTTCTGTAGTGAATGGACCTTCAATCAATTCAAATAATATAAGCCCTTTAGAATTTAGCTTTGTTAAAAGTTGTAGTTCTCGAGTTTAATGATTAAGGTTCAACTGATCTGAATATGTTAGTTGCATGAACTATTCGGTCGTTCAAGAAGAGCGATGATTTTAACAATTATAAAAGTGTCTGAATATTTTATTAGAAGTCTGAGGGAGAGCATTTTAACTTGAATTTGATGTTGGACTTATCAGTGTATATACGAGGTCCTTCGGTTAAAATCACATAAACATTCCCCTTCTAGATTAGAATCATGAGATATATAGCTAGGATACATGTTGTAAGAATATCATACAAAGTCACAAACTTTACTTTTCTCTATGCGACAGGAACAGCTTCTGCTGTAATAATGATAATGACAGATATAATTCATAACTATTGGCGTAACATATGAAATGCACGACTAATATATGTTATTATTCATTCGTTTATGTGAAGTAGGAGACCGGGAAATATTGCTAATTTTTGTGTAGACAATTTCGTCCAAGTGTATTTCGTCCAATGCATAGCTTATTATTTTCATTTATGAAAAAAACAAACAACTATTTACATTTTTTTAAATATAGTTCCCTTTTATTTATTTATGCATAGAAAATTATGAATGATAAAAATAATAATAAAAACATTCCCCGGTGAAAAACATATTAAGTAATAATCTTTAATTGAGCATAACTTAATTGTTTGCTTATTTAAAGGCTTTTAATTTATCGACAGGGTGAAATCGAAAAACCTAGAGGGGACCAGTACTTATTATATGATTCTTTTATCAATCAAGCACAAATGGACCCAGCTAGGTTCATAAGGAGACAATTGTAGGAGTTCCCTCTGTATTTGATATTCAAACAAAAACTGAAGATTTGGATATGTGGAAACTTATATAGTAAATAAGGAATATATACTGCTTAAACTAAGATAAGGAATGGAATTTTTAAACCAATTTTCTTTTCCCAATGACTAAGCATGGAAGCAATTGAAGTAATATTGTGTTGTTTTGCGATTTTTTTTTTTTTTTTTTGGAATCATGTCTTGAGGATCATTAATAGTAAATTACATTTTTTTTTTAATTTACTTATGAGCTCTTCGAATGTTACTATGATGATACTGGAAATTAAGAAGCAATAAGTGGTCCGATTCAGTTAGGTGTGTGGTTATATGTAAAATTCATAAATTCTGTTTTAAAACAGAGTCCTCAAATGTACTAGCATCTTAATGTCTTCTTTCAAGAAAAGTTATGGCTCTTAAATTCAAACCAAGATTAGTCCCTCCAAAAATGTGATCAATTCAAATTAAAAGACATTAGCTCGTGAAAGAGAAGACAAACTTATAAAGGACATGACAAATTGGTGGAAACGATGACTTGTCACATCCAAGGGTAACATGCATTAGAACTAGTGAAGGATTTAATTGGAGTTAATTAAAGTGCATTGACATTATAGAAGTTTTTTTTATTAGTTGTCCCTTTTCAAATGAAAGGAGAACAATATCCATTTATGCCTTCAGAAGTGTCATCGTCTATTGTGTGCACTTTCAATATGTAGTATACAGAAGGAAAAAGGAACTATATGGATGAAATTGAAATATTGTAATATTAACCTGTTTAGTATTTATATATTTTTGCGGCATGTATCACTCCGTAATACGTATTACTTTTCACTACTATACTGCACTGGAATTTATCAAGAGGTGTTGACATTGAAAAGATGTAAATACAAATTAATAATGAAGCTAGTACAGTAGTACGAACTAGCTACGGTACCACAGGTACCCTGTGATGGAACTTTAACACTTTTTTAAGAGCATTATAGAATGGTCGCTATCCTACGATTCCTGGGATGCTTGGGGTTTTCGTTCTTTCGTTTTAGTTTTTTTGTGACAATAATTTGAAATGATCAAATAAAATTGACAATTAGAAAGTACTCATTGGTATATTATTTGAAAATGCGTTCAAGTCTTCAAGATCGTTAATTTCAAGCCATTGAAAGATTCACATTACTGAAGGGAACGGCAAAGTATATACCAAATCTCATCATTTTTATAGTATAATATATTGTACATGCAGAAATTTCTTAGAACTTGTACTACAAAGTTAAATTTTATCTTTGAAAATTCTCAATATTTTTCAAAATAAAAATTTATCAAACTTATTCCGGTTTCTTTTATATTTTGGTACATCATTCAAAGTAAAATAGGTATGGACAAGAAAATTTAAATATCATTACTGCCGAATTCAATGCTATTTTTAAATACCTGATCGATAAATGAATGATACTAATGGCTTCAAATACGAACATTAATTAACATTGATTGTAATTTATGTCATCTTTCAACACTCTGTAAACTATCATTGCACTAAGTAGTTTTGCTTTTTTTTTTTTTTTTTTTTTTTTTTGAGTTTAGTATGCCCGTAGGCCCATGTCACCTGGACACTGAGTAGTTTTGTTCTCGACACGGCTAGGTATACATCGTAGTCGTGCCACAGAAAATCATTGCATAGTGGACTTTGTTTTGAGAGGCGACAGCACAAAGTGCAGTAAAGGAAATGGAGGCTGCGCGATTCGAAGTTTCGAACCTGCGGCAATAGTGAAACAAAGACTGATCTGTGAAATGGACATCTCCATTGTCATTAGAAATTGAGAAGGTAGTAGATCAAAATGTTATGGCCAACTGATGTCAGACAAATTATCTGGCATCATTCTCAAATCATGTTATATCACTTCCCAAGCACTGAGACTAGATTTGAGCCATAATTATGATTTTGTAATCATGTCCTATTGTAGGTTAAATAAATTCCATCTGAGTAATTATTAAAGGCACTAGTAATTGACCCTATTTCACATAGATCAGATGCAACTAGGTTGTTTACCCCACAAAAACATAATTATCTGATGAGGGGACCCCCCATTGTATAACTATTGAGGGTACTGAGGTTAATTACATTGCAATTGCACTGTTAGTTAATTTGTGCTTGTATGTGTCATTTTGAGGAAAAAGGAAAAGAAGAAATCAATTTTTATTTTTTTTCCAACAAACTGGACAAGAGCTGTCAATCCCACCAAAATCTTGAACCACGAATAATAAAAATGAAAAATCTCAAAACTAATACAGAATAATTACATTAGCTTTTTAAAAATCAGTCACTGATATACTGACAAAGAACAACCCACCTTGATTAAAAGGTAACGAGTTCGAAACTTGGCTATAATTTTATTTAGACATTTAAGTTTGAAAATAAATTGAGAGATTTGACCTCGCCTTATCATAAAAAATATTACTTTTTTAGAAAATTATAGTTTGGTGTTTGCAGCAAATGCTTCTCAGCATTGATCAACACAAATTCTATAAAGAGCTCTTTGTCATTCCTTTTTTTTTAAAAATAAATTATTGAAATAACTCATTGTCTTTCTAATTGGAACATAAAATTGGGCACTCTTCCCCACTAGTAAATCAGATTCGCACCTTATCCACATGCACTCCATTAATTTCTGTGTTGTCAACCATGCAAGCTTGCCCCCTCACACTATTTTTCAGAATTTCTTGAAATTCATTGGCCAAGCAATGGACATGTCTAGTTTTATTTCAATAGGTGAGGAAAGGGGTCCAATTTTTCTACCATTGGAGAAGGCAAGGCATGTGAAAATAAAGACTAAAGTGGGGATCTCACTAAAATTCTCGGACGTACATAACACACCTGTCTCTATCTATGGAGAGACACACTCCAGAAGTACAGCTGGTTTTGTTTATGCTTCCTTTCTTTGGCCTAAAACAAATGATATAACAGAGTGCAAGTAAATGCACATTTAATTTTCCAGCGTAGCCTTATACTTTACATTTCATGTGGGGTTCAGAAGGAATCGAGCCAGAAACATAGATAGTAGATGAAGAGTACTCTATTTCATCACACTTCTCATAAGATGTCCCTTTTATATTATTTTATTTTATAATATAAAAAGAAGAGAAAAAAATAATTTCAAATAATATTTTTTAAAAAGATTGTTCGTAAACAATGTGTGTGAATCTAATTAATTTGCATATAATGTCTCTCAATTCACCACAGCATCGGTGCCCCCACAAACATTATCTATGAACCCAAAAAAAAAAAAATTCATTTGATGGTCTCTTCTCCAAATTGAAGAAAACACAAGCAATTTCATATAGGGTTCAATATTAGATGCGTATTATTTCTAAAAATGGATAGCATACCAATTGTACAGAGACTGTCAGCATCTTTTATGATTGAAGATTCATAATTATTGAACAGTGCAAGATTAATGAGCATCATGTAGCTGTACAACAATTTCTGACCTAACAGTAGCAATCCGGATTAACGGGTCCAAAATTTTACATTGGAATATTATTTTGACCATTTCTTAAGAGGGAAAAGTTTAGCTTTAGGATAACAAACAAGTAGGTAAAATCAACCTCACATGGCTTTAACATAAATTGCGAGTATGACATTTTCGGCTGTGTCAGCACCGTGCACTTCAGAAAGCAATTACCAGAATAACACAATAGTAAATAACTTCAGACTTCACTACTTCAGAGTTAGGCTAAGGCGTTTTCCAGGCCCAAGGGCGCAGATTTAAAAAAAAAGCACAAGAGCTAACGGGTTTCCCAAAACACCAAGGTATCCGTGCTTTGAATTTTTTTTCACTTTTAGAACCAGATCAAAATCTGTGGTCATACCTAAACACCAACGTGTTTACTCTGAGTAGATGTTGATAGATAACGATCTAAAAGATTAAAGTACCAGCATTTGGTGCTTTGCAAGGTTCCCTTCATATAATATAAATGGTATGAAGAATGAAGAGAAGAATTCAATTTGTCATTTAGCACGTTGAGATTTGTGGAGATATCTCTATCTCTACTACTTATAAATGCACGTAACGTATAGGTGTTACACGCTAGGTCTAAATAGTAAATAGGTATTTCTGTCGTTGGATCGATTTGATCTGTGGTTGAATATCAATCGCTAGACAAAATAACACTATTATTTGATTTTTCATCTAATATAGAAATAAATTGAATAACACATTTATTTGTATCGCTGGTAAATTAAGCAACATATTTTTATTGTCTAACATTATTTTGTTTCTTTATTTGCTCACATATGAAGGCAGCTTATGCTAGTTTATATTCAAAATTTTTAGCACGTTGGAGTCTCCTTTTGGTGCCCTATTCAGTAATTTTCAAATTCTATATCACAAAGTTCCACAAAATGTTTTTCAACACATATTAAGACTATATCACAATCATTAATTGTTGAAAATAAGTCAATTTTTTTTTAATATTTCCTAGGTTTACAACCTTTGCTTGCCACAGAACTAACCAAATTAACACTCAATTACCTATCTGCTGTAAAAACCTCATACAAAAACCTGTACAACTCTTCTGAAACTGCTAAAGGATACTCTTCTTGCGGTAAAAGTGCCCCTGGCACTTCCGCAAATTTGGTAACTCCTTTTGCACCTTTCAAGGCAACCATCTCAGCCTTGGACCTCTTAGGAGCCCCTGCTGTAGAAACAACCAAGACAGGCACCTTTCCCTCCAAATCGGCAAACAACTGAAGGAACTCTTCACGGGTCTTCACTGGATCAAGAAGACCTGTCAGGAAGGCAGCTGGGACATACCGGGCACCTTTCCTCTTAGTAAGCTCATAGCGGGTTTGAACTATGGTAGGGGTAACATTGTTGGGGTCAGCATAGACATGAGACTTGTATTGGGATTGGATAGATTTTTCATTGCTGACAAGCATGTTGTACATCATCCAACCAACAGCCGGGGCCCGCAGGGTTCCTCTTAGAAGATCATACCTGTTCACATATTCAGGTGTTAGCAATGTACCAGTATGTTTTGCTGGAAAAGTTAGCTTATTAATTTTTCTATACAAAAGCATAAAATTTGAATTGCTACTCGAGTTTAAGTATTTTTTTTGCATTTAGATGGACAATATAAAATTTTGAGTTTAGGAACATCATCAGTAATGCTTGAAATTTTCTTATCTTTTCATATTATTATGGGTTATTCAATTTCTGTCATAAATTTCTTATATTTGGCAGGTTTTTCTTAGACCCTTTATTTTTTCAAAGAACCACTTGAGATTGTACCAGTTTGATACTCTAATACTACAAATTCAGTTATCCTTGCTATATATCCCAAGGGAAGAGAGAGACAAAATAATAGAGAAGATAAGATGTAAATAAAATGAAACAAAGAATTATGTAAAAATCTCATACAAAGATAGATTGATTCTACCCAGAGCATATGCAAGAAAAAGCTTAAGGAGCTATACCTGGCTTCCATGCTAGAGTCACGACCAAAGACAATAGGCAAGGGACCGGCCCATGTAGGTGCCACAGCTGCAATAACTGCTGGCTTAACCAAACCCTTTCCAGCTGCTCGGACTGCAATTGTCGCTGCATGTCCCCCTCCACAAACTATCAATTCTCCATCTGCTCAATACAGATATTTGTCAACTTAAATATAAGGATGGCAGGCAGACTAATATAACCATTCGAAAACTCCAAACTTTTATGGTGCTTGAATGTTTTTTGAATTTAATTTTATTATTCCAACCCTGTTTCAGAGTAAGCAGAACTACAAAGAAAAAGAAAAATTAAAAGTATGCCTCAGAAAACTATTCCTGGACACTGCTGCTAATCTGTCGATAGACATATGAACCACTTGAGAGATCAATTGTGTTTTTCGCAGTTTAGATTTGGACGAAATATGTCAATTAATATTTATCAGTCCCAAACATTACATGTTAAAAACTTAGGAAAGACTCAAAAACCGTGCATACAAAAGGGTTTTCTCTTGAGTCACAACAAAGTTAATCACAAAAAAAAAAAGAACCTCTGTCAAAAAATGTAAAATATTGAATTTGGCAAAATTATCGAGATAATACAGTAATAACAATATTATAGCCATTTTTGTACATATGATCATAACATAATGCAAGTATGAATCATTTTTTACCTGAGCTCTTCACAGGACTGTCAGGAGAGTTGATGAGCTGAATCAAGAAATCCTCCATGACATCAGCATTGTAATTAAGTGAAGGCCGGTCAGAGAAGCCCAACCCAGGCCAGTCAACAATAGTTGCACGAAAATTGACCGCCCCTTCTCGGTCCACAATATCTTTCGCCACAGTTCTGAATTCCTCAACAGTGCTCACATCTGAAATTGTTGGCACCATTAGAATGTTCTTCACGTTTTCAGAGGATTTCCCCGAGTGCTCTTCATAGTACACATTGACTGAGTTGCCATCAAATTTCCACTGCCATTTTCCCGTCTGAAATGAAAGGTGGATGGTATGAGGAAATTAGGGGCAGATTAAGAGTCATTTTTCCTTAATTCAGGTGGAAGAAATATTAATTGTACAGAGAATATTGTTTTAAAAGTTATTACAACAGACTTTACAAATTGACCATAAACCCATAAAATTGTGTGAGAAAACAAGTTAGTCATTATTCACACTAATACCATCATAGCAATAAACTTCGAGGATGACCTGGGTTGGTCATTTCAATTGGACAGGGTATGAAATTGGGTATATACCAGAGCATTACATCAACCAATAATACCAATTGAAACTAATAATTTTTCCCATGGGAACTACAAGTACTATAATTTCTCTTATTACCCAATTGTAACTGCGCAAATATAAATTTTATACCATCTCCTTAACCAATTAAGATTTCAACACAAGATCAATTCTATTCTAAATCTACAACAAGCATAAAGTGTTTACCTTGGATGGCGAAGAGGATCGTTCTATCACAGACGAGGCAACCTTGGAAGAATCAACGGAAGGAGAAGAGACGCACCGGATCCGAACCAAGCGGGTTCGGGCGCGCGAGAAGGAAACAGCCCGACCCGAAGTTGCTCGTGCCATAGATAGATTCAGAGAAGCACAATGCGCCATTACTGAGCTCTCCAGCGAGCGAGAGAGAGAGAGAGAGAGAGAGAGAGAGAAGAAGAAGCTTTCTAAATTCTAACTGTTACCTATGATCCTGCTTTTTCCATGTTAGTGGTTTAGTTGCCACTTCTCTGTAGACACTAGACACACACTACACTAGACACTGATATTTTTTTATTCTGGACCAGGCCATTTTGTTGAATAAACTTTGGATTGATAAAAAAAATTAGTAATACAGGCCACCTTTTAAGCCCAATAAAATGTTTGCCGAAAATAGACAAAAACCTAAAAACTTCATAAGTGGGCTTTTTGTTGCTTTCATCATGGCCTCATTTAAACCTATAACCTGGTAATGGGCTAACTTCATGCAAGATTAATACTAAGTTATTCTTTTCGTTTTCGTTTTTTTTTTTTTTTTTTTTTTTTTTTTTTTTCTTTTTCTTTTTCTTTTTGTTCCAAGAACAAATTTTGGAATCAACTTTTCCTAAGATTCACATTTGCATCTTGTTATTATGAAAAAAAAAAAATCATCAGCAAAAATAAACAAATAAATTATGAAATAACCTAAATTTTATCAAGGCATGACATCATATCATGATAACTTTGACGAAGTATTTTCTTTTCATAAAATAGAACTTATGGAATTCTCAAGAGAAAATTATTTAAGAACTTTCTCCTGAAGACTCTTCAGCAGTAAATTTTAGCAAGGCATTAGCATAGCTCTAGGCACAAAACTCCAAATGAGAAAATTAGAAAATCAAAAGTGCGTTGCGTTTTGTTTAAGTTTATGAAAGTTATATACATCTCTTTTTCTTAGATTAGGCAAGTATTTCCAAGACTTAGCAAAGCAGCACTAGTATGGGTCAGAAGTCGCATCCTTGCACTTCATCTCGTCTGAAATTTGTAAATTCTTACGATAAAAAAATTGTCCGTGTTTGGAAATCCGGGTCTTGCCCCTCAGGGACGGTCTTACTATTTCAAACCTAATATTCGTAGCATAACAAATTTATTAATTTAGGGAAGCAGCACTAGCGTAGGTGTACCGAGTTGATTCCTCATGGCACGGCAAACTAATGGTCATGAGTTCGCATTCCCTTAGGCATGCTCAAGAAGAGGTTAACTGGAGCTAAGGTAAGGAAGAGTAAGGAAGAGTAACGATGTTAGCTTGCTCCAATGGTAGTTCTTGGGTGAATGAGGGAAAATAGAAGTAAATTGAAGATTCTCATAACTTAAAATTAAGAGAAAACCGGTTATCCCGAAATCGGGGTGTAACGAAGAGACACTAGAATTTAATTTTTTTTTCTAACAATGCCCTTGATTTATTCTTGCAATATTACTCTTCCAATTCAAATCAAAAGGTAATATTGTCTTTTTATCAAGGTTAAACCCGTTACTCTCGTGTATGTTTTTTGTAACGTGGAGCAGGTAAATTTTAGTTTCTTACACTTCCTTATCTTAGACTTCATTACTCTTTCTTACCTTAGTTCCAGTTCACCCTTTCTGGAGCAGGTCCTTAAGAAAAAATTTTATTAGTGCTTCGAAAATTTATGCAAAATATTTATTTATTTTTTTTCATCGGATATATATATATATATATATATTACTATTCGTTAATATATTTTTTGTAGAATATATATGCGCATAATTTTTTAAAGGTAAATAATACATTGAACTAATTTTCTATATGGACTGAAAAAACAGATTATTCGTTTAAAATAACGAACAATTATGATTAATCGAAGTTTAAATTGAGTTGAAAAAATTAACCTATCATACCATTTACAAGCTCTTATGGAAAACAAAGAACAAATTTTTTTCTAACCCTTTAAAAGAAAAGGGGAATTGCTTTCTATCATCCCATAGATTCCATCATCCTCATCATCCCAGGTTTTCATTAAATCCTCATCCCCTCTTTCCTTTTTCGGAATGCAATTTATATAATTAAACCTCATCCCTCTTTTCTTTTTTCGGAATGCAATTAATCCTCTCTTTCCTTCCAGAGATATTTTTTTTTTGCAGGTGAAAAAATTTTCCAGCATCCAGAGGCCAACTAGAACAATTAGTCGGCCAACTAGAACAATTATTTGAAATATTAAATAATTTTTCTAGTTGTTCTGAAAAAAAAATAATTGTTCTGGAAAAAAAACTAATTGTTCTATTTGGTAAAGTAATTGTTCTAGTTGTTCTGGAAAAAAAATAATTGTGCTGAAAAAATGCTAATTGTTCTAGTTGCTCTGGAAACAAAATACTAATTATTCTAGTTGGTAAGCTAACTGTTCTAGTTGTTCTGGAAAAAAAAATAATTGTGCTGGAAAAAAAATGCTAATTGTTCTAGTTGGTAAGCTAACTGTTCTAGTTGTTCTGGAAAAAAAATGCTAATTGTTCTAGTTGTTCTGGAAAAAAATAATTGTGCTGAAAAAAAAATAATTATGGCAGTTATTAATGGAAAAAGAGAGGAAAGGGAATGGGGAGAGAAGGGATGATGGGAAAACATTCCGAAAATGGAAAGCTGTTATTAATGTATTTCTAAAAATGGAAAACTCATCTTGGAGATGATGGAGATGGTAAATTTTGGAGATGATTGTTATCAGTCCCGAAAGCAAAGGACTTCGCCTCTACATAATCCATCCATATATAATTAAAAAAAAACGAAATTTATTAGTTTTCAGATCAAATTAGTAAGATAAATGAAAGAATTATCGTTTATATTTCTCCACTTATATTTTTTTTCTAGTATAAAGAAAAATTACTACTGCTTTTATGAATTTGAACCGAGAACTAAACAAATCCAATTCAATAGACCGACCTAAAACTTTGTTGTTGAGACGTAAATTATTCAACTTTGACCAAATATAGTCGTTGGCAATTCCAATGGAACCGCCAAATTATTTTGTACGGTGAACGGTCCAATCGTCGCATAAATAAACGCGTGTATTCGAAGGGTTAATTTACCTTAAATTTTAAAATATTTATCGAATTTAGATAAACACGTATGAAACTTTATTTCTCTCTCACAAAAGCACCTTTTCAAATTCTTGAAGAACAATCAAAAGCTGAATTCAGATCAGCTGTCGCGCGGCACAGCGTGTAGTGCGGGCTGTGGACCGTCTGATCTGAATCTGATGAATAAGGAAGCCCCGTGAATCTAATAAATTCGAAAAAAATGAACCGTCCGATCAAAATCGAACGGCTCGTGGAATGCGCTACACGCGTGCCGCGCGACACAGGATCCGGATCCTCAAAAGCTAGGTGAATATTTCCCACTTTCACAATCAAGAGCTAAGCTCTACAAAAAAGTTGTGAACAAAGCTTGTAAACTAGGTTATTGCACAAATTGAGGTGGAGTTAGCTCCTGGTTTTGCGTCAACAACGACAACCTTAGACCTTTCATTATTATTAGTACTATTTTATTATGGACCCGTCCTTTCGCTCATTGCCTTTCCACAGCTGACGTTATCTTCGCATTGATTACTTTGTTTTTAGTGACGTGTTTTGCAATGTCCATATTGCACCCGTATTTGGGCAGTGTTTTAAAAAGTAAAGGCCGGATCCGACTGGTACGTTTCCAAGAAATGTGTTTTGAATTGTCGAGAATCGATCGTAAACCGAAAATAATAGGTGAACCGGACCTGCTGGTTTTAATCACTCAAGTTTCTTCCACTGACCAACATTTCCCAAGTCCCAACCGAATAAAAGGCCTAGATTAGCCTAAAAAACCCGATTTAGTGAAAAAAAAAATGCTATTGAGCCGAAAAATAGTCCTACAAGATAATATTTAGTCAACATATTTTAAATTAAATATTTAAAAATGTTTATGTATTTGAATATCTTAACAATATTTTGTATCATAATTACACTTCTTTTTTTTTTTTGACATTGACAAACACCCCGTAGGGTTTATCATAATTACACTATTATTTACTTTTGGTCGCTGATTGACACGTAAAAATGGTAACTTTGATGTCCGGTTTGATTTTTAATAACATTTGTATTGGGGTGTTACTTTGAACTCTTAAATTGTTGGAATCCAATTATAAGTTTGGTGACTAGATTTGCACTGTTTGTTTATGACTTACATAAGCCAAATAGTATTGCACTCTTAAAAAGATGACAAATGGCCTCCCAAAACAAAACAAAGAAAGAAAACACTAGTTGGTCTCGAGTCATTCGTGATCTAAACATATCAATACAGATGGAAATTTTATCAAAGAATCTATTTATCTCGTTTATTAGATTCCATTCTGCTTTACACTTGTCGCTAGTGTAGACTAGAAAATACTCATTAATTAGTTTAGTAATGGTATGTATATCATGAATTCAATAGCGACTTTCGAATTTCTTTTCTAGTACATGACTGTAAAAAGTAAGTAAACGTTATATTGAAATCACTATTTATTATTTTTAATATATATATTTTTCATTTAATTATCGAATTTTAATAATATAACACCCCTTCGCCCAAATTAAGACATTTTTCAATATTGAAATCGTGTATCCAGTTTTCAAATTAATACTCATTTTATTTTTATTCGAGTTATAACCAAAGTGTTATTATGCTTACCATTATTTACCATGTAACTTCTTAATTTTTACAAAATACCTTCACATTGCACAAAATAAATACCACATTAGTTCCTTAATTTAACAGATCTCTTATCTTTATTCTCTTCGTATAAGTTAGTTTGTTTGCTTAGTGTAGGAGAACAACTTTAATTTTTGCAATTGTAAATTGTCCTTTCCTCACCTGAAATATATTCCTCCCAATTGTCGCTGTATGTCAATTCCACAAATGATCTATCAATACTCCGAAAAGAATTAAGCTCAGCCGTTCAGCAAGGCGGTCGAGATCGCAAAGCCATACCGTCCGTTTCGGATTAACCACGTCTCTTCAACTTTATCTGTATAATGTTATTAAAAACAATTTATCCGTATAATAATTCTTTTCTAGGTGTACATATTTCCAATATCATTATAAATAACAAATAATTAACCATGATTTATAACTTTTAGATGAGTGACTAATATTAAATTTTCTTTACCAATATACATTATTGCAATTCTGTTTGCAACATGCAATTTACTAATATTTATATTTTGTTTGCTTTTAAAAAATATTTGTATTGTGATATATTATTAATAAATATATTTAAAAAGTAGTCTAGACACTAGAAATCATAAACCTTAAAACAAATTTCACATTTCGAGGATAATCATATTGATTATTTTCAAATATTTTAAACTTATCGAAAACCCTACACTTTAAATTTTCATAGAAGTTTTATAAAAATCCCTACTTAATTCTAAATTACTAATATTTTTAAATTATGCAAAAAAAAATTGAAGCACTATAAAATCATATATATAGTAGTTTCCCCTTTCTCCCCTCCCTCATCTTCCCTTCAAATTTTTTATTTCGGAGCATAACAGAATTAATGATATTAATGATTAATTTCATCAATAACTAATCATACGCTCCAATATAAAATAGTAGTGTGAACTAAATTAAACAGGTCTAGATGCACGGATGCACCATACAAACAACTAAATTCAGCAAACCGACAACATTCCCTCTCAATGGAGACTCGGACTCCAATAGCTACATAATAATTGAAAAATTTGGAAGCAACAAAAGATTCCTCTGACCTTTTCCTAGTGCCAAAAGGAGTTAAAGGTTTGGTCGTATTAGAAAGAGATGCAAAATCCAACGGTTCAAACTGTTTCTGCCATTCTTCCGAAGGAGGCTGTGGACCTGTGGTCACACAAAATTATTGACACAAGCATCCCAGTTGGAAAAATATATTCAATTTTGCTCCCCTGAGTTTCGTGGCAGATGAATTGCTTACCACATCCCATATCTATTCCCCCTTGCTTTCTTTTTCTCACCATTATTGATCTTCTTAATTGTGGTTTTATTATTTGTCCTGTTGTGTGCGCATCATCATTAATCAGGCGCCTACGTTGCAGTTTTGTTTTTATGTTAACTAAGCTAATCAGGAAAAAAAAATCAGACCGGGAAGACTGAACATGTACCATAAACACATGGTATATGAAAAGTAGGAACGACATTCGGGTTGTTAAAATTTGTAGAGATTAATATTTATTATTTGAGAAATTCTATGATGGCCATAAATTTTAAACGGGGCATGAATCTTGATCATTCACCTCTATTCATAAATTTAAATGAACGATTAAGATTTAAGTCCGATTGCAAAATTAAGTTGACAATAGAATTTGCCTTATTATTTAATATTATTCAAATCGTAATTATATCCAATCATAAAAAAAGGTTGTCTTTCGGGAAAAAAAAAATTAACTACATCCGTCCATATGATATTCTTGTTCGACTCGTAGAATAAGTTCTAAAAAAATATACTTAGTATTGACCTTATTTATGTACTTTCTGATTCCATCCAATGTAACCACTTCTCAAAGATATTGAAACCTTCAGATGACAAATACTCCATCCTACCAATTACGTCTAATATTTAACTTTATAGAAACTTAAGAGGCCAAAAATAAAAAATGATAATCATATTAAAATCAATTTATCGTAGTTGACTAGATTTGTTTAATTTATGGATAATTAATCTTTTTTTTTTTAAATAAACTCAACAAAATTATAAACAAATATATATGGATATATATGGACATATTCATTGCGCAAGAGAACAAAAATAAACAGTTAAGTATCAATATTTGATCTTAACTTTAAATATAAATATAACAACAAATTTATTGTATTTGGTGGCACCAAAAATTTTTATACATGTCAGAATTTTTCTCCAAATGATAATATCTTTTTTTTCTTTTCCTTCTTCTCTTTTTTCCTTTTCTGTCAACACAGGCTTATATGAGTTATATCATGAACAATTGCCTTGGTGGTAGGTTAGTGTGGACTGTTAGCAGGTAATAAACAATGATTTCAATTTCCTACCGGCATCCTTACCGGCCAGATGGCCGAAATCCGAAATTTTCTGTTATTTTCGAAAATTTCCGGTATTTTTGTCTCACAATACCGAAAACTGCCGTTTCGGTTACTGTTCCGGTACCCGGTATTACCGGAATTTTCCGGTAAGAGGTAGGAATTTGAAAACACTGGTAATAAATGATGACATGGCAATGGACAAGATTGACTAGGATGACGTAGACAGCTTAACACTAACTATAAACCATTGTTATCAATTTCAAGTCTCCAGGTATTTAATTATGGTTTTTTGTAAGGGTTGGCTATCTATCTTTCTGTACGGTTTTTATTTTGTTTCAACTTGGCAGGTCTAATGTGGCATATTTGTTGATTCAAGCGTAGGGCCTTTAATTTTTTAAACGAAGATTAGGGGTCAACTGACTGCTTTTTATATTTTCTTTAAGTAGTTTTAGTGTTCAAGTAATCCTGCATTTTGTTCATATTGAGCTTCAAATGTTCATACATATCGCTCGTATTTAGTAAAAAAGATTTCATAATTATCTAATAAGTTTTGGTTAAACTTTGTTGAAGCTCTATAGATTATTCTTAGAATTTGCACAATATACAAAAGTAGATGGTCTGAAAGTATTGATTGGACAAGAGAAATTAAAATAACAGAGGCTGTAATCCTTTTTTTTTTATTCTTTTAGTTGTCCGCAATTATAAAGACAATGGTTGTCTGTTTTTTTTTTTTTAAAAAAAAAAATATTAACAGAGGCTATGATCCATTCTTTTTGCTTCTTTTAGGCCAAGATCAAAAATAATTTTTAAGTGGGATTTCATTTGATTTGAATTGATTTCGTAGGATTTCGTTAGATCTACTTACATGAAAATTCTAACCAAATGACACCAAATCTGCTCATTTGATCAAAATTTTTCTAATGAAATGAAATGAATTGAAATCCCACATAAAGAGAGAGAGAGATTCTGATCAGGGCCTTAGTTGTCCACAATTATAGAGACAATAATTGTCTTTTTTTTACCTCCAATTTAGAGGTCAATCTTTTTAATTATTTTCAAATTAAATGTCTATAAAAGATTTTAGTCGGATTTCAAATCTACGACCTTTCATTCAAAATACATTTTTTTTTTTCATTAGACCAAGAGCTAATTTAAATATTCTTGCAATAAAATTCTGACTGCAGTTCGCGATTTTGAAAAAAAAAACTATTAATTATGATTTTGTTTTATAGAACGAATAAAAAGTACGCACGCACATGATAGAAGAATTTGTCGCATAAAACCAAATTGTTTTATTTTAAACTGATCCTTTTCTTTTCTTATATTTATTTAAATAAGCGTCAGGTCGTGGGTCCACATCTCCGAGTCGGCTTAAACCGTGTGCAAAAAGTCCCGATGGGCACTTCCTTAATTATTTTTTTTTATTTGTGTTTAAAGTCCTAGGGCACGATGGGGACTTCTTTAATTTTTTAAAATCTTCAATATACTTTTTTAAATAAAAAAAATTATGCTTGTGTTTTAGAAATTTTAGTTGGATTTTTTATATCTCTTATTTTTATATGTATTTTGACCGTACTTAGCCCTTAATTATTGATCAAACCAATATAAATTGTCTCATAAATTGTTATGTTTTCCTAGATTTTGGTACTGTCGTGGCATATGAATTGTTTTGCAGGAACTTGGTGGATTGGACATAATAATTGCATAAAAGGGATAATTTTGGAGAAGCAAAATGACTAAATGGGTCCATAGAATTGTAGAGCTCATCCTAAGCTTTGCGACGATCTTTGAATCACCTAAATCGGAGTCCGGATGAAGAAATTATGGCCCAAATACTATCGATGCGCTGTTCTGGAATTTTGGTCCGAAATGCACTTCTGGAAAGTGCGTTTTTTGTAATTTTCGAAGAAGGAAAGTGCAAATAGCCTCCCCTTTGCCCTAGCCGCCTCCTGGCCGCCGAGGATGACTTTATATGCACGTTTCTTCCTCCAGAAAGGATATCCGACCTTCCATACACCAAATTCCACCTTTTCCACCTCCGTTCTCGTGCCGAAAGGCGCGGGTTTTCACCCCTTCCAGCAGAGCATGACTTCACCAGTGAATTTGGAGCAATTTCTAAGTGCGACAGCGGTAGAAACAATCCAACCACGGCTCTGGACGTTCGGTATCTCGAGTTAGAAGCGATATTTGGTTTATTCCTTCTTTTTTTCTTGATACTTGATTTGATGGAGCTTGTATCTTATTTCTCTGCACTTTTTTATTGTTTTATGAATATGTTAGACTAGTTTATTATGTCTTAGGGGTAGTTAGTAGATTAGTTTAGTTTATTGTGATGACTTGATGAATTTATTATGATATTATGTGATTTATTTAGTTGAGAATTATTGTCTATGCTTGGTTTAATTAATTGCTTATTTTAATATTTACCTATAGATGAGTCGCTACGTCTTTAGGGTATGAAACTAGACTAGGCATTTACTTGATCAAGTAATTGAGATAAACCAATGCTCGAAAGAGTAGGTTAGTTAATGACCGAAAGGTGTAACTTTTAAATGAACCGACAGGACTTTAAATATCTCTAGAAATCCAACTAAATATTCCTAAACATTTTAGTTCTATTACGTGAGTATAGGATTAGATGTTTTTGTGGTAAAACCCGACATCAAACCTAAATCAGAACCAAAAGGCGACGACTGAGGTTAGGATTAAGGTCTGGTCGCTTAGTAACCTTCACATGATATCCTGTAAAATTATCAAGTCGGAACAGTAGGTTTAAGGCATGTTTTTGACCCAACCAGTACTGATTTCGGTCCGAAATACCTCTCTGTCCCGGTGAAAATTGTGGGTAGAGGTGCCTTAAAGCTAAACTAATTGAACGCTTGCCTCTAGGACATTTTCTTGCATCTGTTTGAGTCCAAACAAATTATAAAAACAACCCAAAAATATTTTATTATTTATTACTTGTTTAATTGCAAATTTTCCTATTATTATTGTTATTATTTCTTAAATTGCAACCATTTCCAAAACCCCAAAACAATTGTCTTGTCTAGCTTTTGTGAGGAAGTAGAGTCTAGTATTCAATTATAATCGTCCCTGTGGGTTCGACCCTAAAGCTTTACCAAAACGACTAGTGAGGTAAATCATATGTATAAATTTATTTGACCTAGGTTTCTATTCCTTCATCAATTTTGAACTTACGATTTTTCACCCAAGCAGAGGTTTAACGAATTTGATACAATTAACTAATAAAAAATTCTAAAATATAAATCAAGATGTGTGGGTGTCGCTCCCTGTTTTAGTTAGTATTAGTGCGACACACCATCAAGACCTTTGATTTTTCTGCTCCTACTTAATCTGGTCCGTTCCTTTAGATGTATGTTAATTTTTTATGTTTTAGTTCTTGTGTTGTCATATGTATTGCTTAGAGTTGTGTTCCCTTTATGTTACATTATTAAAATCCATTTTGATTATACTGTGTCATTTTTATCACATAATTTATTTCAACCTTTCTCTCTTAGTTGTTTTTATGAGAAATGATGGAACAACATTTTTTTTGTGATAGTTAATTATAAAATATTTCAACATATGGAGATATAATTTATTATTTTATCCTACTAGTTATTACACTTTAAATTAATTACAAACATAACAACCTAATTACATTCAATATTTATTAAATTATTACATATTTAATTTTTTTTACTATGTCAAATATCGAGCGAAGTTCGATTAGCCCCTCTAGTATAAATAAATATGTGTGGGTGTCGGGATCGTTTAGTTAAATATAGTCCGACACTCCAAACATTGTGAAAATAGCATTTATCCTATTTTTGTAACGTGATACTCTATAACTATTTGTGTGATAGGTATTATTGCTCATAAAACTGATCTGGTTCATCGACATACAATAATTTGGCATCACATTGTTTTGTTTCTGATTTTTGTGACCCCTTCCTATTTTCATTTTCAACATATCTCCATCTCTCTTTGGAGTAGCTTTACCTCATTTCCATGCCATTATTTTTTCCTCAATACTGCCATACTAAATTTAATTATCTTCATTTTATAATTTATATATAACTTAATTATAAAAACAAACTAAAAATTATTACAATAAAAACTCGTGTATTGAGCGAAGCTCGATGAGATCACTAATAGTCATAGTGTATCGATATAATTTCTTTTAACTTTTAAACATAAATACAGATAGGCCTAGCAAACGTGCCAAATGCACACGAATAAGTCCATTCCGTTTTCGTGCCATTTCGGCAAACGGAACGAAATCTCTGTTTCATTTCCATTTCGTTTTTGAAACGGTAAGGAAAACTGGTGCCACAATCCGTTTCGTTTCTATTTTCCATTATAATTTCTCATTTCGGTGTTCCATTTTGGTAAAACGGTATAATCATCTGTTTCGTTTTCTGAAACGGCAGGGAAAATTGGTGCTACATTCCGTTTCGTTTTCGAAAATGGAACGACGACACGTTTTTTTTCTCCGTTTTGATAGGCCTAAATACAGATCAGATGCTAAATGTACAGATTAAATATTAAATAAACATGTACATACATATTAAATATAATTCGACTATTCAATAAAAATTATGACATATATATTACATAATAAATTAGCATGTTATATATAAATTAATAACATAATATTTTCATAAGAAATTTGTAAGTTTAAATGTGTATATATATATAGAGATTCTCTCTCTATATATATATGCAAAAGATCTACGAATAACATATAATTATTATTTTGTTGTCATGGTGAATCGAGAAATTATGATATTAGTAGAAGATAAATATGAGAAGGGTAACTGCGTAAATAAATCGAAATATAGTTGATCCATAATGAATACCGTGTGAAATCCCAAATTAAGAGGTATATGGTAGACTATGTGTTGATATTTGTATACCACAAAAATTTGAATTCAAACAAGTAATATCCGTATCTATATCCGTAGTCGCCTTTTGAATTGAAAAGCGTAAATATATTCGTATGTGATATAATATTCTTACTCGTATCTTTTTTATGTGGCAATTATAAGGCGGTAGGCACATATTCGTATCCGTAAAGATATCGAATACAAACAGATTATATCTGGTCTATTTATACCTTTTTATAGAGGATTGTTTATCCAACCGCCTTAGTCGTGGATCTCATGAGTGGAGCGATGAAATTTATTATAAAGGGGCATTTGCATATTTGTAATGTGTAATGTGTTGGATACATTTCATTTTCAAAACAAGAAATGGCTGAAGTTTTTTTTTGCTCTACCACCGACTAGCAGCAAGCCAGCAAGTCTTTGCAAATTTGCAATTGGCGTCCTGTTACACGTCTAATGAATATAATTAAATTCATGTTTTATCAAAATTCTTGTCAAAAGTTCGCAAAAATATTTAAAATGATGGGCTGCTTGGAACTCATGCATTAAAAAAAAAAATGGAATTGATAAGTTTGTATATTTCTTGTGCACAATCAACAAGGGGCAAAAGATGAGTATGCTAAACTTTCTTTATCGCAATTACTGGTATGTGCTTCTTTGGTGCCCTCATAATATTCTATGAACTAAATTATAAAATATAATATTTTTGGCATGCACACTTTGCTTGTGAAAAATATTTAAATCCTCGAAGGTTCAATGTTTGAATTCAGTATTTTCAATACCCTACCAGTATTCTTACCGGCCAGTGGCCCAATTCGGTATTTTTCTGAAAATTTTCAGTATTTTGTTCTTAATACCAGTTAATATCATTTTGGTCACTCGGTACCCGGTATTACTGCAAATTTTCACTAACCGATAGGATATTGAAAACATTGTTTGAATTCGATTTAATTATTGATTCAAAAGTGAGATTTACAATGCGGACTACTTGTGCTACCAAAATTATCCCCATTCTAATTGGAGTTATAAATAGGGCATCTTTTCATATCTTTTGATAGAGGGGTTAAACTTCAATTTCTATATGTGATTTGCTTAGGCTTTTATAAAGTTAATAGTACATTGTTTCTCAGAAAACATTAATCATAACAAACACTTAGTCATATGATAAAAGAAGAGGAAGAATCTTATAAAGATAAAGAAAATAAATCCAGCACCGTTGGGAATCCTGTTTTGATACGAGATTGTTTGGAACTAAACTTCGCTGATCATAATTAGAGGATAATCCAATTCACTTTAAACAAACTAGCTAGTGCAATTTCATCATTTTTGCCGATCGGCGCTGCTTCTCAAATCCGTATGAATAATTCTCATATTTTATCATTTTGGAGAGAAATTCCCAGCATGATGTAGATGTTGCCTCCTTCAACTCGCGCCAAACTCTAGTTTCTCCACTTGTACCACTGCGTTGGCGATGCTAATTTTATTTCCATTTGTCGTTCGAGGTTTATTTATTTATTTATTTATTTTTGCTTCTGATCAAGACAAGGCGACAAATCAAGCCAAAATTTTAAATAATGTTGTTTGCTAAAAAAAATGTAATATTTTGCTATATGACGATGATAAATAAATGATGACATAATTATAATAGACGAAGTCAAAATTTTTTGTTAGTGTTGTTTGCTAAGAAAATTTATACAATATTTTTCTATATGAAGTTGCCATTTCTTATATGATATTAATGACTTTTGTAGACGTCTAGTGGAGCAATTGGATCTACTGAACATGTGCCTTGACCACTAACAACAATCAAGACTCAATGAGTCAACGAGGAACAGAAAACACATGTCAAGAAATTGCCATGCCATTTGCTAATAGTGTGTTGCATTGCATTTGCAATTTTGCATTCATTCAACCTAAGACTACACAACTTTTTGCTTATAATCCAAAAGTAGCATTTTAATTGATCTCTTCCTCCCTGGGAGTGCTAACAGTTTATTACCTTCAACACCAGGTGCAAACGAATGCCAGCTATTTTCACTTGATTTTTTAATTAATAACAGGACATGAGTTGATTAGGAGGTGAATCAATTTCCAAATTCCAATATTTTGTCAAAGAAAGAAATCATAAAATAGCAGCGTTCTGAGGTAGGATATAGGGCATCCAATCATTCCAAAATAAAATTATGGAATATTGAAGAGAAAAGTCAAGACTGGGGTAATGGGTTCTTAACCAACAAGAGAAAAATCCGGATTATCTATGTTGGCTACCGACATATTAGACTGTACGACTTGCCACAGGCCCACAGTCAGTGAAATGAAGAAATTAAAAGTAAAAAAAAAAATAAAAAAAAGAAGAAGTAGAAAAGAAAATAAAAGGAACAAAAGAACTCCAACATCTCTCACGCTTAAAGCAATCAAGCCCAAATCTGGGTGACATGTCCCTGCACGTGATACTCATAATTCCCATCGCCATAGAAAGTTAAGACACACAAAAGAAAAAGGAAATACACAGGCTCCTTATTCCCCATATATAGGGACCCGGATCCTGTGTCGCGTGGCACATGTGTAGCGCGGCACACGAGCCGTTCGATTTTGATCGGGCGGTTCATTTTTTTCGGGCCTATTATATTCACGGGGCTCCCATAGCCATCAAATTCAGATCAGACGGCCCACGGAGGTGCGCTACACACGTGCCGCGCGACATATGATCTCAATTCCATATATAGTACTAGTATGTTCAAGTGACTTGAGTGAGAAAATTTTTAGATGAGGGTAATCTTCCTTCCATGACAAATATAATCACCGCATCAAATTAATTAGATTATGACAATGAGGTCAATAGTAATAAAAGTTTATATATTTTTGGGGGGTATATATGATTTTTTATAAAAAAAAAATACATGAAGCATTAAAATTACCTATTCAAATGCATATTTAATAAAAAAAATGAGAATATTGTGCCCTTTTTTTTTATAGCATCCGCCCCTAATCGTGTGATACCTGCAAGTGTTAGATAGGTACACCTGACGTGTCTATAAAACGTGTCGCGTCATACTATACGTTCAATCCCTTGAATGTTATTGTCTTGTTATTAAAAGAATAAATCATGGGTTAGCCAAAGCCAAGGTGGGGGCCTTGGTGGGCTTGGCCTCCCCAGATTATTTAATTTGACTAATGTTTTTAAGCTAAATTTATTGAAGGTATTAATAAATATGTAAAGTGGCCCCTTCAAAAAATAAAATTTTTACGTATTAGCTCCACTTAAGTTATTTTTATGGCTTGCCCTGATCATGGTTATACAATATCTAAGCTCACAACATGTCTAGGCATGCACGTGTTGGTACTCGTGCAAGTGCTTACATCGATGTTTAAATTTTTATGGAAGTAAAAACATCAAAAGATAGTTAGGAAAAAAGTAATAAATGATATGAAAACTATATTAAATTTAAAAGTGCAAATTTTTGTTTTTTTTTTTGTTGAGAAAAGCTACCCAAAACAAGGTAGCCTGCATTCTTTACTAATTTAAAAGTGAAAATTAAGAAGAGAAAAATACTTTTCTCATAATTTAATTATGATAAAAGTAAATATAAGATGACTAAATTAAAATATATTAATATCATTGATAATGACTTTTTGTATAATTGTACACTCCTGTATCCTACGGTTTTGAGGTCCCCGGACCTCAGATGCTTCTCATACTCTGTATAGGATCATAAGGTGCCGCTGTCAATTGTCAATTCCAACCATGAACAAATTTTGCATTAATGGAATTTGTCAATTTTAGGCCCAATGATGGTGCCTGGTGGGGTCAGATCGAGCCTACATCGCCTAATATCGTCACTGTCAGCTTTCCATATGACCCCTTTTAATTTATACATATCAGATTGAATGAGCATAGACTACCTACGCGGAGGAGTATTTTAAATTAGCAAACAAATAAAAAATTTAATGCACAATTGATTTGTTTAATCTACCCAACTGTAATTACCTATTTCACCAAGTGGTTATTTCCTTTTTCTCTCCTTTATGATTTTGGGAATCGGAATAAACCAATTTTGCTATGGAGGCCTAGAGGGGTGCATATGCAAAATTCCCCATATATTTTTTTTTTCTTTTCTTTTTTGTAACTTTTAATTCTGTTATGTTATCTTTTCTCCTGGGTTTTCCATTTGAAAAATACAGAGGTGGTTCTCCTTTCTATCTTGCACTGGTTTCTTAAAACGCACCTCTTACTATCCCCATCAATTTTTTTAGGTGCGACTTCATCTTCCTCTCCTCTCTCCTTCTCACACCATAAAAGCCAATCTCACAATTCATACCCATCCTTTTAGCTTCTCTCTTTTCTCTATCTCTCTTTCTCGCATGTTTGTCTTGTTATCTTTGTCACTTAAGCAGAGCAGCATATTGGTACAGGTGGGATGTCTCTGTTTTGTGAAGTGAATGAGTTGCAATTTATAGAAGGCTAGTCAAAGAAACAAACACTCTAGAGTTCTTTCATGGTTGCTTGCCACAAGTGATTGCTCTCTATCTTTCAGGTATGGAGTCATTTTGGAATAATCTCCAATTCCCTTCTTCTTCTTAATGAAACAAAACATTTTTCTTCGATTCAATACTTCTGAAATATTCTTTCTCTGAAATGCTTCCCTTATTTATGCATTTTTAGTAATATTCTCTTGCATGATTAATGTTGATGGCTCTATTTCTTGTCTGAATTTAGTGAATGACTTAAGTTTTAACTTTAACCCTGTAAGTTGCGTATGTTATCCTAATTGGCACATATATTTCTTTGTTATTGGCTTGGGTGTTTAATTAAAAGATGTTTCAGAATAGTTGTTTGTATTTGACATTTTTTTAGGGAGTAATCTTATAGTTTATTAACCAGCTTATCAATAGATTTCTAAGCAAACTGAATTCCAAGGCAGGGTACTATATGTTATAATAATAGAAAAACTTATATTAAAAGCATATTTTACTATTATATTTTTGCAATTCAAAGGTTTGAATTGAGACTCAGTAATAAAAAGAAGAACGGAAAGATTGAAGTAGTATATTTGTTTTGTGGTCAATCATAGGCATCAACTTGAGTGAATTCAACCTGGTCTCTTTCAAGAGTAAAAACGTGTTAATATGTATATGAGTAACGTAAAGTTATATTTTATCTGCACTAGAATAATTTTTCTAATATTTCTTACCGAACAAAATATTCAGTACCATTGATTTACAATAAATCAGTTAAACAAATTTATTTTTCGTTAAGAAAAGTAATTATGCTTTAAGACCAAAATCACAGACTAGTTAGTTGTTAGCGCATAAATCCATGTTGGATTGATTGTTCTGGAATTCTGTATTACGTACTTTGTATTTACACTTTTTCTTTTTTTTTTTTCCTCGGTGACATAACGCTCTGAGCTAGCACTTTTCTTTGACAAACCGGTTTGACTTCTGCAATGCAATTTTTTTTCCTCCCCCTGTTTTTTTTTTTTAGGTTTTTGGAGATCTGAGGATTCTTGATCTGATTGTGACTTGGTGATTAAAGCTGAGATGTAATTAAAGGATTCTATATTTAAAAAATTTTGGTGAAGGATGGATACCATGATCTCAAGCACAAATGGGACCGATACAAGTTCGATCTCAGGCGGGTCATTTAATGGATTATTCTTGAAATTATTGCTTTTCATGTTAAGCTCGTCAGTCTTTTGGGTTGCTATTTCACTGGCGGTTTTGATACATTTCATATTCAGATATGTTTTCAGGTATAATAACTTAAGCTCTATTTATTAAATTGGAACATATATGTGCTTTATTCAAGGACATCTGGCCAGTCTGATAATGCCTGTGTACCACTCACACCAACCTGATCCATGATAGTTAGGTATCTGTTTTTATAAACACCTACTTTTTCCTTGATGTTAAATGTGGTTTTTTTTTATGGCTATTGTTTTATTTATGGATTGGCCTTGTATTGGAATAGTACCTAGTTAGGACTGGTACTGGTATGCAGAGGACCCACTTTCCCTTAATTGCATTTTAAAAATTCCTGCTAAAATATCTTTTACATTCATTAATTTTAGGGTGACGAAGCATGAGTCGGGACCAAAATTCTATCCTGAGATAGAGAATTCATGTGAAAAAGATCGCTTCAGAGGGCTAGATTATATATGGGAGCATGATCATGAGGCATTTTGGAACAGTAATGTTGAGAATTACAGAGTAAATGATATACAGCATACAGAGGAGTTGGGCAAAGTCGAATTTATACAGGGTAAAACATGTGATAGTCCCAAGGATAGTGAGAAAATCACTTCAGTTTTGAGTTTCAAATTTGAGCACCAAACACCTGAAGAATTTCATGAGCCTAAAGTTTATCCCGCCGAGGAAGAGGAATCACCTGTTTTTAATAAAATTCCCATGTCAAACAAACCACAAATTTCAAATGAATCATCAGTTACAACAAACATTCAAAAGTACCAAACAGTACCTGAGAGAAATTTGAGAGGGTTTGTCCAACAACCGGAAATCATGACTATGTCTATCAATGACATTTACACTGAACCGAAAGCCAAAGAAATAGCTATCAAAGAAGAGAAGCTAAACATCAACCTAAAAGATATAGTAACTGAACCTGAGAAGCTAGAACCAGTAATAGAACCTGAATCTACGTCTGATATCATGCCAAACCCTGAACGTAAATTTGAACTTAGAGCTGAATCTGAAACTCAACCAGAGACTAAAGTTGAAATAAAACCGAACAATGAACTTTTACCTGAATTAAAACCAGAATTTGAACCTGCAGAAACTGTAAGACATGAACCAGAATCGAAATCAGAATCAGAAGTTGAACCAGAACCAGAACCAGAACAAGAACCAGAGCCAGAATCAGACCCAGAACCAGAACCAGAACAAGAACCAGCACCTGAACACGAACCCTCATGCAGTATGAAAAGTGAAGCAGAGGTGAAATCTCAAAAAGATCAGAATGAAGGTTCTGGGAGGGATTCATGGAGCGAAAGTAAACCTGAATACACAAACTATATAGACACAGAAAAAGCTACCATTTTGGCCCCCAATTCTGTATACTCCATTGATGATGTTACAACTGAGTCAGTGCAAATCTCTGCCAGAGGTTCTTTTAACCCGGTAAATGAGCCTGCTGAATCAGAATATATACCTTCTGACCCAGAAATACCCTTAGAGAAACCAAAGAGGCTGAGCAATAAACCTAATCCTGGACAAGATAGGAGAAAATTGGTAAGGAGAAAAAGATCCAAAAAAGAAAAGCCTTTGGAGAAACCAAAATTAAGCAGCAGCAGCAGCACTCCAAGTACAGTTTCAAGTAAAAGAGGTAGACGAAGGATGCGAAGAAGGAGATATGTATCCGAGGAGTTTTCTGGTTTTGATTCAGATTCTAAATCCAGTATAAGTGATGGGTACTCGGTCAAGGATTTAATTGTGGATTCAGACAGTGATTGGTTCTTGTCCGAAAAGGAGTCTGATAATTCCAAACACAAAACTTACACTGCTGAGGAATCAACCAATATTGTGAGGTACACCTCTAAACTAATGGGTCGTATCAAAGAGCTTGAGAAGAGCCAAGAGAAATCATTTTATGGTTCTGAAACAGATTCGAGCAACTCTCTTGTACAGATTTCATATGATCACCATCAACCAAATGAGGTTGATGCTTGGTTAGAGAATAGTTCAAAAGTAGAATACGACGAGCAGAATGAAGAAGGTAACTCTAATACAGTAGTAGCAATTGAATCAGAGGGAAAGAAATTCAGAGAAACCGATAATCAGAAGGAAACAAACATGGAAAGTGATAGCTCACTGTACAAAATAGTAATAACAAATGAGGATTTGAGTAAAGAGACTCAAACAGAAACATTGATCCAAGAAGATTTTGCAACATGTGAGCATTTGGACAGGGAAACCCACACAGATACATTAAACCAGCTGGAAACTATTTCACCAAGAAAAGATACTGCTACTGAAGAGCAAACACAAGATACAGACGAAATTGACAGACAGAAGAGCGAGTCGAAAGACAAAGGAAAGGAATATTTGAATGAATGGGATGAAGAAGATGAGGATGAGCTGGAGTCATTGTGGGAGCATCAAGATCTTATTGAGCAATTGAAGATGGAGATCAAGAAAGCAAAAGCTATTGGCCTGCCCACAATTTTGGAGGAATCAGAGAGCCCGAGAACAACCATAGAAGATTTAAAGCCATGGCATTTCGATGAGAAGTTCCTACGTGAGGACCCCATGGATGAGTTGAATAAGTTTTATAAGAGCTATCGTGAGAGAATGCGCAAGTTCGATATCTTGAATTACCAAAAGATGTATGCTGTAGGTATGTGTACTTGGATTACTTCCTAAGTTTTCTAATAATTTCCTTTTCACCTTTTTTACCCATCAAAATTTAGAGTAAGTTTTGATTAATCTGGCAGTTTTTTTGAATTGAAACAAACAAAAATGATTTTCATTTTGGTTAATTGCAAGTGCACACCAAGTGAATTATACCAGACTTTACCATTATTAAGCTTGAGCCCTAATCTGAAAATTACCAACTTACAGAGAGCATATTAAAAAATCCCAGCTCCTTTAAAACTTCCAACAAATAATTTTTCTTCTTTCTAATCAGGTTTTCTGCAACTAAAGAACCCTCTAGAGTCCATGGGCTCGCAGAAACCACTACTGCCGACAATAACCTCCATCCTCTCACAAAACCTCTACCGACGCCGTAAATCCACTGATGACCCGTCAGAGCGGTTCATAAGGGAACTACGGTGTGACCTGGAGATGGTTTATGTGGGCCAAATGTGCCTCTCGTGGGAGTTCTTGAGGTGGCAGTATGAGAAAACACGTGAAATGCCTGAGTTAGATACATACCGGTCCCACCGGTACAACCAGGCAGCGGGTGAATTCCAACAGTTCCAGGTTCTGGTCAACAGGTTTGTGGAGAATGAACCATTTCAGGGACCAAGATTGCCAAACTATGTGAAGAACCGTTGTGTTTTGAGAAATCTCTTGCAAGTGCCAGTTATAAAAGGTAATTGATGCTGACTATTTTAAAATCAGGACTTTTACTTTTGTTTCTTTTAACAGCATGTTCTAGAGATCAGTCAAAATTGTTGTAATATCATTATGCCTGAGATTAATTGAATACTCAAATAGCCTAACTGTCACAACAAAGTCTTAAAGCAATGAATATGAAAACAATTATAGCAATTGATAAAGAAATTTGACTAAAATCGTTTTCTTGTTCCAGAGGATAGTAAAAAGGAGATATTGGAGGATGACAGAAAAGGAAATTACATCATCACAAGCGAAGATTTGGAAGACATAATGGAGGAGAGTATTCGGGTTTTCTGGGAGTTTGTCAAAGCCGACAAAGATGAAACGCCTGTACTTTTGAAGGGTTTGGTGGGTCCACAAGTAGAGCTCCAGGACCCGGCAGACTATGACTTTATGATGCACCTCCATTCTATATTGCAAAAGGTATTGACATATTGTTCCTTATGGGCTCTCATAGGAAAACAATGCAACTTTTCTTTCTTATTTTCTATCTGTTAATTTACAGACTCTAGTACATTGTTGCAATCCTCAGATTTTTTGCATAAATTGTCCTCCAAAATATATTTTTGCGCCACAAGGCCTTATCTTACCACTTGTTACTACACTATTTCAAAAACAAGACAGGAGTTCATATGAAACTATCATAATAAAATGACAAAGAAGCTTTGGGTTTGCTGGTTCCGTTGTTTAATATAACTCAGTATGTGTCCGTAGATGCAAGGTCTGATAGCTCATGTGAGACTTAAAAAATTGGCCAATTCAGCATTAAACTCATTTAATTCCTTCTCTTGATGCAGAAGGATAAAAGGTTGAAAGATCATCTGAAAACAGGCAACTGCCTTGTTAAAAAGTTCAAAAAGCCGAAAGAAGATCGAACAAATCAGGACCTCTTCTTCTCTCAAGTAGACCTTAAGTTGGTATCAAGAGTGCTCAAAATGCCAAAAATCACTAGTGAGCAGCTTCAATGGTGCCACAAGAAGCTTGACAAGATATCATTTGTAGACAGAAAGATCCAGAGGGAACCGGCCTTTTTGCTGTTCCCTTGTTAACATATATTGATTTTACTTTTTTTTAAAAAATCATTTTAGTAGTTCAAGGCGATGATCATGTACAATAAATTAAGGTAGTTTTAAGTTAGGAATGTTAATGAAGAATTTTGCTACTGTAATACCGGCTGTCTATTTTTCCTATAGTATATGTATACCTGTAGATATGTAATTAATATTATATACTTGTAGCTGGGAGACATTTGAGTATATAGAAATGAGGATAATTTTTATTTTTTAAATGCCATAGACGTTTTATACAGTAATCTGGGAAATTTCTTGAAGGTCGTTTCCTTTTTGCATAAATCGCATTATGTCATTAATTCCTTGAGGAAATTGCCGACGTTTTGTGAACAAGTTACAAGCTACAACACACAAGAGAGAGAACAAAAGTGAGACATTTTTTCTTCATAAAAAGAGTGTGCAAATAGTAAATATAATATAAATGATCCAGCATGCACATTAGCTTATATGCGTTGTTAATGAAGGGATCAGCTCTTGAGATGATGACACGTGTCTGGAGACATGGTGAAATTCAGAGTGAAGACAGAAGAAGTGAAGCGTAGAAGTTATTAGTGAAAATCCGTTTTAATTTTCTGTTTTAACTCTAGATATTTGTAGTGACTATAAAAGCAATTGTATTAGGGTTTAGTTTCCTTTCTTATGCGATATCTGAAATCTGAAACACTTATTCATATTTTATTCTGTACTTTCCGTATAATTTCCAATTTCTTTTGATTAGTTGTAACTTTGATTTCTGTAAGGATTAATATCCGGCAATTTGCTCAATAGGAATAATCATTATCCAGTTATCCAATTTCAGTATCAATTTAGTTTAATTGTTCTTCTCTTATCCCAATTTTTTAGTTCCTTTCTGAGTTGGTCCAGTAAATTACTGTTCCAACTCACTGTATTTGTTCTCTTGAGCTTGAATCGAGTTTGGAAACGATTAAACTGAAGGAAGAGAAGAAGAGAACAAAGAAGACAAAGAATAGAACAAAGGTGACAAAGAATAGCATAAGGAAGACAAAGGCAAGCACAAGCTGGGGTGTTGAGTTCTGTAGCCATTTCTGATTGTTTATCGATCTAATATCATTACATGAACTAAACAGGAGTTTGGCACGCTAACAATAGATGTTACAGCAACATTATGTGAAGGAGAGCGACTAACATGTAGATGAAACTAATGAAAATAAATTAATATATCGTACATCAATATATCTCATTGCGGTACGCAGTTATAAGAACCACCCAGGCTAAAGGTTTTTAAGCGTGCAGAACTACTTTGTCTAGAGCAGCTTTGCTTCGGACTTTTTAATCAATTTCATCATGCCAGGATTTTTGTATATCGTCTATAAATATAAGTGATGTACAAATTCACTTCTATTAAGAATTTGCATTAAGTTTATGATACATACTTTATTTTGTAAAAGGTTCGCAGCATACGAAATTGGTGCCAAATTCTGGGGTAAAATTGCTCTGGTTGGGAAAAAGGAGAAAATAATTCCCTGGCAAAATTGGTGTAAAAATTCGTTTTCTGTATTATAGATTTGGTTACCATGTAGCTGTATTTTTTCCCCCCTTTTTCCATGAACTCCCATGTTTGTGTAAAAGTCTAGTAACGTGACCGTTGTTTTTGCATACTTGCATAGCAATCCCTTGATAAATAATCCAGCTCTGTTTATAACGCAAAATAGAACTTTTAGGAGTTAGAAAAGAATCTATGCACTTTGCAAGCGATGTTGAATTTCTTTGCAAAGACGGTCCCTGAAAGTCTGGCGAGTTTTGTTTTTTATGTCCATTTTTTTTTATCCTGACCAACAATAATAACGGGAATTGATTGAGACAATCCTCTAAATTGTCATCCTGTCATCCGATGGACCAAGCAGGCCTTTGGGCTTCAGCTTTAATTTTTCACGTGGTATTTTACATTCGCTCATTTCCTCTACTAGTCACATGACCTCCCATTCCATTGACTATGGCGACCTTCCCTCTTCCGATGTCGACATTCCATCGGCGAACCCACCACCTCCAATGTCCACGTACATCCAAATGCGTTTGATCTAGGTTTCAGATCTCTTTCGACTGGTCTCCGTTCTCCGTCGCTTCTCCACCTCCAATCGACGTTCGCAACCTTCCGACGAACTACGACCCTGCAACCTTCAACCCCTCTTCACCTTCCACTCCTCCTTTCGATCGCGTATGGCGCCTCGTCGATGAGGTGTCTCCAATGTCGTCTCCTAAGAATCTGAGCACCATCGCTGATTTGAGGAACCTTTTGGCTTCAAGCACATAATCACTCAAGAGGCACCTTGATCAATGCCACGCTGATGTGATGGAGGAGTTTGATGCCTCTCAAGTTCGGATCTCCAAGCGTTGCAAGGTACTTTTCTATATTTCTATTTTTTTTTTCTAATATCTGATCTGTAGAGAAATTTTTCTTTTTCCTATTTAATTTAAGTAGGCTTTGATTCTAGAACATGATTAGTCATGGACGTGAGAGATCTTAAGATCTTATTCTCATCTAATTTGTCAAAAATAATTATAGCATTGCACGCAAGTAATTCTAGATCTTAATTTCTCTTATTAGATTTTGATAGTGAGAAACAACGACTCTACAATTAACTACATTATTTTACTTATTTAGCAAATGTGAAGGTTAGTCCCTTTTCTTGTTTATCAGTCCCTTTACTGAATGTATAACTTTGCTATCAATCTTTCTTTTAGTACCCCTGGATTTACACCTTAATTTGATTATTATTATTATGAGAATTGATTTTAATATTATTATTGTTAACTGTATGATATATTAATTGGAGTAAAGGATTAATTTATTTCAGTAAGGGATTAGTTAATAACTATATGTTATCTGCGAAGCTTTTGACTTGCGTAAAAGATATCACTTATGGGATAGTTAACTCAACTTATGAGTGACCTAACATAATTCAGATGTCAGGTATCAGTTGCATGTTGCATTTTAGATAGAATTACTTTAGTAATGTTATGAAAGATAGTGTAATATTTGACCTTATTTTATTCTAATGGTATAGGTTTTTGAAATTGAGATCCTTCATAAGATTATGATGAAGTGGCAGTTCTCTGTAATTCAGGAAAATCTTAGCATTTTTTTTTTCTTTTGACATTAGATTTGTCATTCAATTAGATGGGAGGCCATGTCTGTCCCTTAAAAAAGGTGAAAATACTACAAAATATGTGCTTGCAAAGAAATTCTATGGGTACCTCTGCAAAAGTCTGAACCCTACAACTCTATGCAATGTGTCAATAAGTAGCAAAAAGGTCAACAAAGACCAAATTATGGGTCCAGTGACATCATGAATCCACCAAATTATGGGTCCAGTGACATCATGAATCCTGGTAGTTATTTGTTAGTGGCTTAGTGCTCAAGGAGATTTAGTTTATATCATTTTTATTTAGGAGTATCCATGAAGTGTTCCCTTCTCCATAGTACATATGAATTTACGAAAGTAAATTTTTGGACATGTTAAATTTTGTTTTAACTTTGCGCAGTGGGATGCACTTACATTATTGCTAATAGGAATAACAGCCAACCAGTTGAAGTCATTTCCTGAAGGTTCATTTGCTTTGGACCTACATGTCGCGACAAGAGCCGACCTTTATACTTTTATTTTTGTAAGCTACTTTCTAATATAATAATCACCAACTGTACTTTCAGTTATTTACATGTCACAAAGTATATTTCTGAAATTAATGATGAATAACTTGTTCATTGCACAGAACAAAGGAAACATCAGTGGTTAATATGGACAGTCAATCAAGAATTATTGTGTTTCATAATGGTATGGTACTGATATTGATGACGATACTGACTACCCATCGTTATAGACAGCTAATCAGGCATCAATTAACCATACTAATTAAGTTGAAATTGTGTTGTTAACCTTTCTTTTAGTACTCGTGGATTTATACCTTAATTTGAGAATTATTATTCTATGAATTGATTTTAATATTGTCATTGTTAACTGCATGATCAGTTAATTCAAATAAAGGATTAGTTTACTCCAATAAGGGATCAATTAATTACTATAAGTGATCTTTTTAACAAGTGATTATTATAATAAGTGTTCGTTAATTTATATAAGTGATCATTTTACTGAAATTTGAGTAAATTGTCTTTTAATGAAATTCAATAAATTACTAAATAATAATACTATTATCCATTAGCAATTAGATGATGAATTCATTTGTCTTTAACAAGTGATCATTTAATTGATATAAGTGATTATTTTAATAAGTGATTGTTTAGTTGTTATAATTGAAAATTTATTCTTTCTTTCAATATTCTCCGTCGATCGCCTCCGACGCTGGCGCAGCTGTACTGTCCAACGAGGAACAAGGAGAGATCCTTTGTTCTGATGTATTGCAGAATCAAAGAGTTACCATATGGGAGATGCAAGTAATGGTAAATTTTAAATCTTAAAAGTTTTGATTTTATAAATTCAGACAAATGTAGAAAAGAATTCATATCTTCTTTTTTGTGATGTTTGCACTAGGAATTTGCGCGAAAAAAAAAAATGAAACATGATAAATTTGATATCTTCTGCACATGATTTATTTAAAAGGCTTAAAAGTTCATGCAAAAGTCACCATTTGGAATGATTGTTCTTGTTGTTTCCTATAGCCAAGTTAACCATGTCCTACTTTCCTTTAGTTCTTCTGCCCATTAAGGAACCAACAAAGTAAAGCAAAAATAAATTAAAATAATATATTACAGAGACCGATTCTTATTTTGTTTCTTATTATGGATATAATTTATCTAGTCCACACCAACATGTATCACTCAAAACCTTGATTTATCGTGTAGATACACTGGATTTCAATTTCTGATCTATCAAGGAAGTTTATTAAAATTTGAGCTATTATCATTTCAGGTATTAAAGGGAATGTGCATACTGGTGTACCGGTTCTTGTACCAAATTAATTTTAATTTGAGTAACGGATTAGTTTATTTTAGTAAGGGATAAGTTAATTACTACAAGTGATAGGTTAATTGATAAAATTATCAGTTTAAGAAGAGATTGTTTAGTTGTTATAATTGAAAATTCGTTCTTTATTATAATATTATCATTGTTAACTACATGATCAGTTAATTCGAGTAATGAATTAGTTTATTTCAGTAAGGAATTAGTTAATTACTATAAGTGATCGGTTAATTGATATAAGTGATTATTTTGAGAAGGGATTTTTCAGTTGCTATAATTAAAATTTTATTCTTTATTTTAACATTATCATTGATAATTGCATGATCAGTTAATTAGTTTATTTTGTTAATTACTTTTGCATGATCAGTTAACGTTCCAACAACATATTAGTTTATTTTCATTAAAGGATCGGTTAAATAAAATACTCTTATTTGCCAATCAGCAATGAGTGATTTGAAAACACAAATGTGTCCAACTTCAATTCAGGTACTATTTTTAAATTATTGCCTAAATTAATAGATTTATTGTAGCTCTTACATTTTGTTTTGCAACATAATTGAACAAACAACTTGCTCAAATTATTTGCCACAAAAGGAAGAGGGTTGCTAAACTGACAAAAGGAAAAGATGGTATTGTCGCGCTGTCAAAAAAACGTCTCGAGAAAAAATCTCCAACAAAAGAGAAGGAAGTCATGAAGCATGTTAAAAGTAAATATCCAGTCAACAATCTCCAACAAAAAGAAAGGGACTTGAACAGGAAGAGCCAGTATCCCAAGGTCCAGTTGTTGGTTCTAGTTAGTTTTTTGTTCAGTTAAAAAACTGATTATTTACAATAATAAAGTGATCATTTATTGAACTAAATTGAGCATTTACTGATCAGGTTTGTGTTCAGTTAATTTAGTCTCTTTTTAATTTCTATTTAATTTTTTTTTTGTAACTGTTGTTTATTATTTTCAGTTGGTGAGGATGACACCAACAATACTATTGTTGCGCCATCAAAAAAACTTTCGTGGAAAAATCTCCAATAAAATAGAAAAAAGTCAGGAAGCGGGGCAAAGGTAAACATCCAAGCAACAATGCATACGTATTATTATGTTCTTTTTCTACTGACAACAAGGCAGTAACTTATCCTTTAGTTACATAATCTGATCTTGTACTGAAATAAAATGATCATTTATTGTTCAGCAAATGATCAATGAACACCATGGAGTGGCAATAAGGTATTTATTTGTATTAATATATTTTTTATGTTGATTTATTCCTTAAAGAAATGACACATGTTCATGCAGAAGGGGAACATGAAGAGGTACTATCTCTGGAATCAATTGTGCAGGGACTTGAACAGAAAGAGCTAGTATCGCAAGGCCAAGTTATTGGTTCTGGTCAGTTTTTTGTTCAGTTAATAAATTGATTTTTTATTAAAATAAAGTGATCATTTATTGAACTAAACTGACCATTTACGTTCTGATAAGTTAATTTAGTCACTTTCTAATTTCTATTTGAAATTTAGATTTTTTTTTTTGTAACTGTTGTTTGTTATTTTCAGGTGATGAGGAAGACACCAACTATACTATTGTTGTGCCGTCAAAAGAAAAAAAACGTCGCATGGAAAAATTTCTAACAAAAAGAAGAAAATCAGGAAGCAGTGTAAAGGTAAACGTCCAGTGAACAATACATGCATATTATTATGTTATTTTTCTATTGACAGTAAGACATTAACTTATCCTTTACTTAAATAATCTGATCTTTTACTAAAATAAAATGATCATTTACAGGTCAACTAATGATCAGTGAACACCATGTAGTGCCAATAAGGTATTAATTCATATTAATATATTTTTTCAGTTGATTCAAATCTTATAGACAGGTATCCTAATTCATGCAGAAGTTGAATATGAAAAAGAACTACCTGCAAAACAATTGTGTAGGGACTTGAACAAGAAGTGTCGAACTGCAAGACCGTGTTGTTGGTTCTAGTAAGTTTTTTGTTCAGTTAATAAACTAATTGTTTACTGAAATAAAATGATCATTTACTGAAGTAAACTAAGCATTTACTGATCAGTTTTGTGTTCAATTAATTTAGTCCCTTTCTAATTTCTATTTAAAAATCAGATTCTTTTTTCGTAACTTTTGTTTGTTATTTTCAGGTGATGAGAATGACGACGACAACAATACTATTTTTGTGCTGTCAAAAAATGTCCAACAAAAGAGAAGAAAGTCAGGAAGCAGGGAAAAGGTAAACATCCAGTCAATAATACATGCGCATCATTATGTTATTTTTCTACCGACAACAAGACAATAACTTATCCTTTACTTAAATAATCTAATCTTTTACTAAAATAAAATGATCATTTATTGATCAAATAATGATTTGTGAGCACCATGTAGAGGCAATAAGGTATTAATTTATATTAATATATTTTTTTATGTTGATTTAGTCCTTACCGACATGGCGCTTATTCATGCAAAAGGGGAACATGAAGAGGAACTACCTCCGAAACCAATTGTGTAGGGACTTGATCAGGAAGAGCCAGACAGCTAGTACCACAAGGCCCAATTGTTAGTTCTGGTCAATTTTTTTGTTCAGTTAATAAACTGATTGTTTATTGAAATAAAGTGATTATTTAGGGTATGTTTGGCACCTCTGCGAACAGCTTGTTCGCGAACAAGAATTGGAGACGCACGAACCAAATGCGAAATAGCTATTCCCTGTTCGCGAACTAGGGCTAGTTCCTAGTTGTAATTTGTTTGCGAACAACAAACAAGGGTGGGTGGTGAACAAGCCAATTCGCGCTTGTTCGTGAGTTCTACCAAACATACTCTTGCTAAATTAAACTGAGCATTTATTAATCAGTTTTGTATTCAGTTAATTTAGTCTGTTTCTAATTTTTATTTAAAAATCAGAGTTTTTTTGTAACTTGTGTTTGTTATTTTCAAGTGGTGCGGTCGTGCGGATGACAACAACAATACTATTGTTGTTATGTCAAAAAAAAAAAACCAGTGAAAAAATCTCCAATAAAAGAGAAGAAAGTCAGGGAGCAGGGTAAAGGTAAATTATTTGATACTAAAATCCTTTATTGTTGTTTATATTCTGAAGCAAGTCCAAATATTTTTCCAGTTATTGTTGCAATAATTGTTTCTTTTATTTTTTAAAGTTTTAGATGATGATGCGACATATGTGCATGGAGAGAGAAGAAAAATTGTCTTTCACTGGACCGAACCATCTTCTGATCCTCGAGCAAAGCCATTGAATGTTTGCAGCATGGACGGATTACGTTAGAATCCTTTATGTTGCACAGGTTGCTAGTTTGAAGTTTAATGGTCATTACTTTTGAACTAATTTTTTTTTTTTTTGGTTGTATCATGTTCCAACTTATTTGTGACTGTGTATTGTTGTTGCTTTTTTTTGTGTACTAGTACTGTTGTTAATGAAATTTGACGATTTGTAATAAAATTTCAGTTATTTGTTATATTAAATAGTGTTATATTCTTATTTCTTTGTGTTGATATTATAAATGCTAAATGCATTATCTGTTAATTCCAGAAAATGATTATATTATTTCAGTAGGGCATGATATGATAACTATAATTTATTATTTAGTTAATAACTATTATTGATGTTGTTGTTAGCACTAAATGATCATCTAAAATTGTAATAATGATAAGTTTATTTCAGTAAAGGATCGGATAATATCAATAAGGAATAGTTTAATTAATATAGGATCATTTAAGTGCGCTAATGGATCAGATTGTTTCATTACCTTAATTTCATTAAGTGTCAAAATACAACTTCGCTTTCAGCCACCCTACCGCCTTGTCAAAAAAAATTGTGCGTTTGTCAATTTTGGGCCTTCTAAGTGCCGCCCATCGCCCAGGTCCAGCGCCCAGAGTGATTTTAATGTGGGATGATATCTGCGCCCAGTGTGATTTTAACAGCGCCCAGCGCAGAGCCCACCGCCCAGCGCCCAGATGCGCGTTCAGCCCAGGGATGACGGGATTACAAATCCTGGGATTGCACTTATCACACCCCAATAATAACGTCTATCCGGATACTTAAGAAAATATTGACAATATCGCGCTTTTCAAAAGAGTAGCGAAATTTAAAAATATGCTTTTTAAATAATTAACTAGATTTTGTCTCAATACATATGTTCAGCCAACATATCGCTTAATTAGCATGTAGCTTGTCCATAATTTGCTGCCGTTGCGCGAGAATTTAAGAAAAAAAAAATAGCATGTGACCGTGCAATACACATAACTTTAATGATGTATGTTTTTTTGTAAATGGACCAAAACAATGAACAACTTTCTAAGACCAGCGAACTTAATTTTTTTTTATATATTATAAATACGACAGTATTTATCCTTTCGAGGTATAATTAAAAAAATAAAATAAAACAAGTGAATTCAAATTGAGCAAAATTCATCACACATCATTTGCATGATATTAACAAAAGTTTATGTGATACAAATATTTTCATTATAAATTGAAAAACATCTCTTTATTACATCTCTTTATTACTATGAAATGAATGTTAGCAATTACTTATTGGATGCACTTGTTTTTGGATGTAATGTTAAACGTCTTCTTTTATTAATCTTAATTATATAATTGCTTCTCTAATTATCTTGCTAAATACAATCAAAGGTGGTGTTTCTACTGTTGCTTCCCTTCGTGTGTCAAATGTTCCGACTATTTCTCGTGTTGCAACACAGAAGAAAGGTAATTACTGTAAATGAGTAATAAAGCATATAAGATTACTTTGTATTGCTAACTGTTGAATTAAATCATATAACTGTTGTATATAAAATGCTTAATTGTTGCCCTTATATATGTGAATCAACATGTTAAATTATGATATTGTAAATGACCGGTAACCTGAGCAAAAAAAGTTTTATTGTTGCTAGACGTAATATTCAGAAACAACTGTTAATTTTATGAAACTTTAATTTATTGGAAGAAAAATTAAACTTGTTTTTTTAATAGTCTTGGTTATATAATTGTTTGTTCAATTTTGTTTGCTAAATACAACAAAAGGTGCTGTTTGTTCTGATGTTCCTCTTCCTGTTGTGAATATTAGTCCTGCTATTGCAACTGTTGCTCATGCTGGAAAAAAACAGACAGGTAAATACTGTAACAATCTGCTATATTGTTTAAGATTATTCGTATAGTTAAGTGTTTAATTATAATAGTTAAATGCTACCTATAATTTGCATAATTGTTGCATTTATATATGTTATTGAATTAGGTACGTTATGAGATTGTTAAACCAAAATTATAACTGACTACTAAGCTGTGCGCAAAAGTGGCTTAACTGTCGTTGTAAATTGTATTGCAAATTGCAAACATATCATGTTAGAACTGTCTTTTTTTGCAGGAGTAATGGATCATGAACATCTTCTATTTCACAATCAACCAACTTTCAGTTTAGGATTAGGTTTATCTCTAGATAGTGATAATAGTGATTGTCGACATCCTGGTTTGGATATTAAATAAGAATCACATAAGTCAATAAGTGATGGATTTATTAATATTTGCTGTGATGTGTGTGACATTATTGAGTCTCACTTACCTTGGTAGATACACCAGTCGTAGTAAAATCTGTATTAGGACAGTCATCAAGAATCCTTTTGGGCAACCTTTGAAAAAAAAACCGATGTATATGATCCAGATGCGAAGGGTTACATGTTATGCAGCGATTAGATAAAGAAGAATATGTCAAAAGCAAGTAGTAGTCGATGGCCAATAATAGAACCGAAGAGATTTGGCAGCCCATATTGTGACCCATTTGCTTTAGTTCCAGTACGCAAAAGGAAGGGCAAAACAATTGATTTCTGGACTAATTTTCGATTTGGTTCTACAAACAAGATGCTTGAAAACTTGATAAAACTTTCAGGATAGGGAAAAGATGTAGTAATGTTCAACAATGCCAACTATCAAATCAGTTCAAGCGAAGTTGACGATTTTCTAACAGGAGGCGATGTATTTGTCCGTGTAAGTATGATTGTGAATTTTTTTACTAGTTTTGACTGTTAGACCAATTGTCTGACAGGCAAAGTAAGCTTTCTTCTAAACAAAACAATGTTGTTGTTTATTGTGTAATAGAATTTATGTAGTAAATTTGTTGTGGAGATCATGTCAGTCCTTATGGAGAAGATATCCCGTGAAGTTCCATCAGTAAGCTTTTGGTTGGCATTAACACCAAAAGCACTAGTAAGGATTTCATATCTTTACCCAAAAATGGTCTTTTTATTATTCAGTGATAAAGTTTTTCCTATGTTATCATTCAGTTTCAATTTACTAAAATAAAACAGTAACACATGTTAATGTTGGAAATAAGCTATGTTATTGTGTGAAGTAAGGAATTTGTTATGTCAAGTACTACAAGTATAAGTTATATTAAGATCAAGATTAAGGATGGTAACTTCAAGTGTAAAGAATAACTCATGAAAATTTTGCGCAGTAAGGTTTCTGTTATGTTAACTACAAGTATAAGTCATATTAAGTTCAACATTTAGCATGTTGACATCATCACTGCAAAATTCTCATCACTGTAAAGTTAACATGTGTTGACCTCATCACTGAAAAATCTTGTCTTATTTTTTGTGTCTTTTATGTGCAGAACTACATGGCTGATCGTGACTTGTTGAATCTGAACAACCAAGTATTGGGTTTGTTCAGCAATTATTTCGCTAAGTGCAAGTACATTGCATGCTTCTCGACTGACGAAGAATATTATTGGTTGCTGTACATTGTAGAACTCAAAGTGGGAGGGAGAATCTTGGTATACACCTCAAAGCCAGAAATAGAGATAGATGACAAAATGATGGCAATATCAAGAGGGAGACAGAAATCATAAAAACGTTATTGTTTTGGCGATACGACTGTGCTAAAAGGTTTCAATGCTACAATGTGTAGTTTGTGAAAAGTATACCAAGACATAGGTATTCGCAGAACAGTGGGCTTTTTGCACTTAGATACCTAGTGTCAGTAGTGCTTGGATGACAATTTGGACCAACTGATATAGCTCATAAGGTATATTTTTCCTAATTACATGATTACTTATCATTACTAAACTGATGAACTTAGATTGCATTACAGTCATAGTTACTGAAACTATTTTGGTACTACCGGTGGTACGCATATATAACAGGCTGAGATTTATAACTATTGTAATTACAATACATAACTGTTGAAGTTCCTTGTTGAACTTACTATATGTAAAATTATCAAAGATTAAAAAAAAAAAAATACAATTCTGAACCATCAATACTAGCTGTGTGTTGTCCAGATCAGGATGAGATAATTTGAGAACATCAGTGCTACCCATCTCATCTGTCCAGAAAAGAAAATATTAATATCAAAATAAAGCTCTGAACCATATTAAAAGTATACTACATGATTACTTATCATTATTAAACTAATGTAATATTGTACATGAAGGATAAATATAATACCTACAATTCAGCATCATTATCTTGTTTGTAATTTATTACAATACACATTAAGTTCACTTGTATGTCATTTATGTAAGTCACAAAATCAAATTAAATATTTTACCGTGTAATAATGTCATACATTGTATCCAATCAATAGTTGAATGTATTTCATTCTTATTTAAAAATTACAAAAATTGAGACATTTGTAATATTAATTTTGGTTTCCTCTAATGCCATATGAATAATAATGATGCTGTTAATTTGAATTTATTCAGTAAAATGCTTATCAAATTATTTTCTCGCAAGACCATATCAATTTAGACCAGAATTGCTCATGCCGTATGAACATTGGAATCATGAAATGATCGTGCTGGAAATATGTTCACAATAAATTTACCTCATGTTCATATCGTTCAGCCTTCTATTTAACTAGAGAGTTATATTCTAGAGACTTGGGGCCCATTCTAACAACTAAAGCTGCTCCAACAGTCTAACAAAACCAGGCCCATGTAAGCCCAATCCACTACAAATGATATGATCTCAGGATATACATTGATTAAATCCAGTCCGTCCATTCTAGGTCGCTTGAGAACCAACCCTTTATAAACCCCAGAAATCTATCTTCTAGGGTTCTTCTGGAGCCGTAACTCGTTTATAAGAGAACAAACGAGAGAGGTGAGAGCGACGAAAGAGGCGGCGCGGCGAGATGGTGCAACGGTTGACCTATCGTAAGAGGCATAGCTATGCCACCAAATCCAACCAGACTAGGGTTGTCAAAACTCCAGGTCAGATCCCTTGCGCTTTGTCATAGCAATCTCCATTTCAGATCTCGTTGGATTGTGAGAATTTTGAGGTGTTTTTGTTGGGTTGTGTTTGATTGTGTTGTTTGGTTTTGTGGGTCAGGTGGGAAGCTTGTGTATCAGTACACCAAGAAGAGAGCTAGTGGACCCAAATGCCCAGTGACTGGAAAGAGGATTCAAGGAGTAAGCAATGCTCTTCACTTTTAGTAGATTAGCTGTGTTTAATACTTGCTGGGATTTCCATCATTTAATTGGAATTAGCTTAGTTGAGATGCATTTAAGTAACTATGCATTTCATTATTTGTTCAGAGAATGCACCTAATGTGTTGCATTTTTATCAGTGATTCAGTTATCTTAAGCTATGTATAATTTGGCATCTGTGTTTCGCATATTTTATAATTATGGTTCTACTGGAAAATTAGAATTTTGTTTTATGTTGCTATTGATATTGATGTCTCCCTGGTTGGGTATGATTATCATGGCATTGACTATTTAATTGTGCCAGCATATATGGCAAAATCAGCAACTGAGAATTGTAATTTTCACATGATCAGCATCATATGGTGGTCTGTATTTTTTTTCAAATGATTGAAATATCTTCTTCAATGTATATTTATCTATTTATTTAGGCAAATTTCTCAAGTTGTTTTTTTTTTTATCTTGGTGTAGATTCCTCACTTGAGGCCCACTGAGTATAAGAGGTCAAGATTGCCTAGAAACAGGAGAACTGTGAACCGTGCTTATGGTGGTGTCTTGTCTGGAGGTGCTGTAAGAGAAAGGTAATGTACATTGCTATAATTCAACATGTATATCTGTTCCTATGATGAAAAATTTTAAGATGCAATAATGCATCACTTGTTTCGAACCGAACCAGTTAATGTAATCCTACCAAGGTGAAGGTTTGGGAATTGTTTTTTTGGTTGGATATTTTCTTTCTCTTTGTCCTGTTTTGGTGGGTGGTGGTTGGGACCAGATGGTACTTTTTTAATTCTGGGTATTACCTTTCATAGTTTTGGTGAAGCTTGGGGTCAGGACCAGATGGTACTGTTTAGTACTGGGTTTACATATTGCATAATTATAGGTATTTGGTTAATTCCATTTTGCACTTTTTATGTCAAGGATGATTTTTATGGTCTAAACTGGCCTTTCTAGGTATCTGGTGTATGATTGGGAATCTGGTTTATGTTGTAAAACGTGTTTGTAAGCCTGCTGACAATGATAAAAGGATGTCAGATGTTCTAGTTTTCACTTGGGTTGAATTGATATTGATGTTCTGTTTATTATTACTCAGTCTCAAGTAATCAGAAATGTTTCAAGACAAATTGACACTAGTCTGTTTTTGCATTGTAGCTGTATCCTTGTTTGCCGCAAATTCTGATGAAATGAATCTTTTTGTACAGGATCATCAGGGCTTTCTTGGTTGAAGAGCAAAAAATTGTGAAGAAGGTTTTGAAACTCCAAAAGGCTAAGGAGAAGGTAGCTGCCAAGAGCTAAATCATAATGGGAAAAAAAAAATGAGAATTGAGTCTAACTCAAGGCTCATATATTTTTGTGGTGGATTATCCATATGATTAGTGGTTTACAAAGTGTTTTAGCTCTTTTTATGTACGGTGAGGTAACTGTTTCATTTAGTGAGCGTTTAATCTTTTTTCTTTTAGTGGTAATGTTCATCTCTCTAGGAGTTTTGGGACACCTGATCCCTTTGTTGCTTTGTGCATGTTCGCTAAACATTTTGTTGGTTTTGTATCCTTTTGACTTCTCTATCTTGCTCGTCTTGATAATACTTCGGTATAATTGTTGTCCAATTTCATTACCTCGTTACACTGATTCATTATAAGCTAACCGTCGTCTCCTCATTTTGGTGGTTTAAAATTTTAAAGTATATGCGTTTGCACAAATGGAGTTCAGAATTTTATTTGAACATGTCACGTAAGTTTTTTATGCTATGTTAAACAAGATTTATATTTACAATATTGTGCGAAGCAATAAGAAAGGAGAACTGATTTTAGAGGGCGCTTGATGTGTTGTCAAATTTGAACAAACGGGGAATTGTCTAGGCTATGAAAATTTCATCAGTTATGTCAGCATGTAGAAATTACTCGGAAGCCAATATTTGCAACCTAATGCAAAGTTTTGACTCACTGTTTTTTACCAACAAAAAGATTAAAATTGAAACAAGAGCTGAGATTTGGGAGCACAAACAGTGGGTCTGCTTCTCAGTCAGCAGCTTGAAGTTGGAACTTGCAAGGTTTTGTTCGAGATGCTTGATACAGCTAATATCAACCATTGCTTTCTTGTGTGCCTCTGCTTTCTTTATTAGTACTTAGTACCAGCACATCATCTTAGGATTTAGGAGCACCAATTTCAACTATGTAAGTAAGTCATTAGTAGTGCAGAAACTTTAACGAATTTCACCCCATCATTTGCACTTATAACAACAAGACTGATTGCAATTATCAGTAATGAATATTTCTACTCATTGATTACATAGAACAAACTTATTCATTCATTGTAAAAATACAACAGCAGCACTCCAGTAGTAAACTCAAAAGAAAACAGCACTCCAGTAGTATAGATAATAATCATTAATTGATTTTGAGGTTAGGCGTCCAAATACTGACTCAGCATCTCAGTTGTTTCCTTAACAATATCAAGCTCTGCATAAGCATCCATGGTGGAGCATAACAGTGGGATCTGCTCCTTATCCACTAGTTTTACGCCGGGGACATGTTTGAAATGTTTTAGCCTGGCCCCGGTTGTTCCAATGATTACATCCAAGATACCAGGAGACTCCCCATGGATGAATGGACCTTGTACATATATATCCTCCTTAATTCCATCTTCTAGAGTTTTGTACTGGCCAAGAAAATCTTCAATTGCTTGCTTCTGTGCCACCCCCTCGCTTTCTCTAATGACACGACTTTGCGGACTCATCTGTAAATGGGATCATAATCAACAAATTGAAAGTTATATGATCATAATCTCATCTTTTGTGATTATATGTTAGTAGTTTTCAAACACTATATAATTGTACCTTTTGGTATATAAAATCAGCCCAAAAGCGAACTTTAGATCTCAAGTAAGCGTCTTGTGGCATGAGAGGAGGCTCCTTCCATGTTTCATCAATATATTGTAATATAATTAGTGATTCGGGGATCGGTTTCCCGTCGACCACCAGGACCGGCACTTTTTTGTGCACTGGGTTCATCCTGAGAAACTCTTCACTCTTGTTCTTCAGATCTACTTCGATATAGTCAAAGGACACGCCCTTGAGCCGAAGGGCATGGTGCACCATCGTGGTGAAACCGCCCCGAGCAGCTCCAAAGAGCTTGATGTCTTTTGCTTCGGCCATGGAATGTGGTACTTTGGTTCACTTCAGTAGCCTGTCAAAAATAATTTGGAACACTATCTAAACTCTGAAAGGTATATAATGGAACAGGTCTGTTGACTTCAAAGATTCAAAAAGAGAAAATCTGATTTATGCCTCTAGGTTCTAGCTGAAACCAAACACATGACTCTTATTGCAAAACAAGTTGAATACGCAACCTTGAATTGTAAACGATTCAGGATTCCCTGTGTTGATTCCGGTGTAGGCTTCGGTTTGGCCAATCAAATCAAGATAAAAAAGAGGAAAAAAGTCGAAATGTGAATATGGGTGATGACAAAACTAAAGACAGACCATTGAAAACTTTAACAGTACATCATGGATATAGTTATCCATTAAGGCCTTCAAGGACTTTTCGTGACAAGGGTAAGCCTAACCCTGGGCTTAGTACGCTAACCTACTAACCTCGCATCACCAAAAAAACTTGGGGTTAGACAGGCTAGCTACTAATCTTTCACCAGCCTGCTAAGTGCTAACTCAACAAAAGATGGGGGCTAGCTTTTTTTTTTTCTCACGTCCTTGAGGAGAGAGAAAGGTGGAAATAATATTTACGTATCATTTATTTATGCTATGTTCGCACCTTTTCTGGAATGAAAATAAATTTAAAGCATGAGCATGATGATCAATTCTTAATTTCTATCAGTCTAAATTAAATTTATGAATTGTTTCTAGTTTGATATTCAACACTTTGTTGATTTCAATTTTATTAAAGTTGATTGAGATTGAATGAAACAATGAGCAATTTTTTAGAGTTGATGTTAATAGTATATTTAACAGCATATAATTTCCTTAAATATTTTGACAATCTCAATTTACGTCTACAATTAAATTAATCAAAGTTTTTGTTTTAATTTTTTTTTTCAAGTAAATTCAAGTTGAAATCGTCTGTACCAATAGTCTCTCGACAATGTATTAACTGAAAAATAATTATACTTCATTTTATTAGCAATGCAATTTTCACAATTTAAATTATCTCATACGAGCTAGACTTATTTAGTTACAAAGAAATAATAATTAAATGTTTTTTATTAAAAAAAATATTAAATGAATAGTTTATTCATTTTTTTCATCTCTAACCTCAACATACCATACTAAACAACAATTACTAACTTCTTCCAATTTCTATCTCCATCATTCTATCCCACTAACCCGAAAAGATTCTAACCTCATCCACTAACCTTACTAACCTTAAGCTTCACCAAATGTTTTTAGTATTTACCTCAGAACATTCTCATTTAGCAGTTCAGCACAGCTAGCGTGGTATAACCTTGACATGCATAAAGATGCAATCATTAATTGATTCTTCCACTGCTTTCTTCTGTGCCTCTGCTTTCTGTACTAGTACTTAGTAGCATCACACAATTTCTAATTAGGACTTAGGATCATTAATTTCACTTATATAATAAGTCATTCGTAGTGCAGAAAGTTTAACAAATTTTACGCCTTCATTTCACCTTATAAGAACAAGACTGATTGCAAATTTGCAATTATCTGTATTGAAAATTTCAACTTAATGCTTCCGAAGAACAAACTTATTTATTCATCACAAAATACAACGGTGCTTCTGTAGTAAAGATACAATCATTAATTGTCTTGATGTCCGACATGCAAATACTGACTCAGCATCTTTGCTGTGTCTTTAACAATATCAAGCTCTGAATAAGCATCCATGATGGAGCATAACTGCGGGACGAGCTCCTTGTCCAATAGCTTTACGCCAGGAAGGATTTGTTCGAAACGTTTTAACCCAGCCCCACACGTTCCGAGGATTACATCCAAGATGCCGGGCTTCTCCCCATGGACGAACGGGCCTTGCACATCTACATCCTTGTTAATTCCATCTTCTAAAGTTTTGAAGTGGCCAAGAAACTCTTCAATTGCTTTCTTCTGTTCCTCCCCTTCACTTTGTATTATGGCATAGCTTACTGGCATCATCTGAGATATCATCAATCAAGGTCAGAAATTTCAATTCACCATATGTTCAAAAATGACACCGGTTTGGATTTAACGAAGAACTATGAGAAAGGACAATGATGTCAATCTTTTCATTCTTCAGATTATTAGATGAATAAGCCAATTCACACTACAATTGATATTGTATTACCTTTTGGTAGATGAAATCAGCCCAAAACCGTACTTTGTATCTCAAGTAAGGGTCTTGTGGCATGAGAGGTTGCTCCTTCCATGTCTCATCTATATATTGCACTATAATTAATGATTCGGGTATCGGGTTCCCATCGACCACCAGGACAGGTACTTTCTTGTGCACGGGGTTCGTCTTGAGAAATTCTTCACTTTTGTTCTTCAGATCTACTTCGACATAGTCGTACGCCACACCTTTAAGTCCGAGTGCATGGTGTACCATGATGCAGAAGCCACTGGCTGCAGCGCCAAATAATTTGACCTCCTTTGGTGTTGTCATGGTTTGAAAATTGTTGGCTGTTTGCCTTGGCTCTAGGAAGTAGCAGTTTTATGGATAGTTTATTGTTTAGTTGGTCAAAACGTCAACGTTATGATACCCCTTTCCCAAGCTAAGCCTAATACTGGTACAAACCCAATTAGTTAGTAAATAAAAGGTATTTTATCAGTCTGGTCAACGTCAACTATTAATTTGCTTCCAGGGGCGTCACGATCAGTTTTAGTGACTTATTATGCTTTTTCTTTACTCTTAAAAATAAAATTAAATTCAAAAAATAAAATAAAATCGTTCATGAATTTATTAAAATTAATAAAATATGATATCTATAAAGAATGTACAGCATTATTTGATGGTGTTGTACTGATGTGATAATACTTTAGTGGGATGAAGTGATGCCTTGTCATCACATTTAGTGAAGAAAAAGACTAAATTGAATTATATACATGGCGGAGGAGGAGCTAATTCAACCAAACAAGCCGTGACTCTGCAAATCTGCACTGCATACATCTCTGGCCTCATGAGATCGAGATTCAATTTCTTTCCTGACCCATAACTGGAAGTTTCAAAAGCGACCAAAAAGGATCCCAATTCTGTGTTAATAAATTAGTATAGTGTTATTGAATATTAGAATTTATTTGACATTTATAGAAAATTGAAACAGTGACAAAAGGTATTAATTTTTATGATTCAAAAAAAATTATTTTTTGCCCCTCTTTCGTTGTTGATACATATGGAAAATTAAGATAGTGTTGCAACTTTATTCTGCAACGAATCGTAATAAATTTGGCAAAGTCTAACACATAAAAAATGCACAAGAGCAAATATCGAGTGTAGAAATCATTGATTAAAGAAAAAGGAAAATAAATCCAAACAAACACATTATTCATTATAATAAAGGATGTAATGGGGAACATTCATTTTATTTTAGTGGATATCATGCTTTTACATACTGACTCAGCATCTCATCAGTTTCGTTCACAAAATCAAGCTCTGCATAAGCATCCATGAGAGAGCACAACAGCGGTATCTGCTTCTCATCTAACAGCTTCAGACCATCCTGGCCTTCCAAACGCTTCATCACGGTCCGACATGCTCCCAGGATTATGTCAAGCAACCCTGGCTTCGGCCCATTGATGAAGAGACCACCTTGCACATGCAGCTCTCTTTTGACCCCTTCTTCGAGTGTTCCGAGAAGATCAAACAATTCTTCCACTGCTTTCTTCTGCGCCTCCCCCTCGCTTTGCTGAATGACATATGTTTGTGGTACGATCTGTAATTAGGATTAAGACATCATTATATTAAAACTCTAGATATATATACATAATCTCATTTTTCCTCTTTGTAACGTCATATATTTCAAAACCATATATTTGTACCTTTTGGTATATAAAATCAGCCCAAAATCGAACTTTGGATTTCTAGTAAGGGTCTTGAGGCATGATAGAAGGCTCTTTCCATGTCTCGTCAACATATTGTAAAATAACAAGTGATTCAGGGATCGGCTTCCCGTCGACCACCAGGACCGGCACTTTCTTGTGCACTGGGTTCATTCTGAGAAACTCTTCACTCTTGTTCTTCAGATCTACATTGATGTAGTCATACAATATACCCTTGAGCCGAAGCGTATGGTGCACCAATGTGGCATAGCCGCTCAGCGCAGCTCCGAAGAGTTTGATTTCTTTGGGTTCGGCCATGGATTGTGTTATTTTGGGTCACTGCAGTAGCCTGTTAAGGCAATTTGGGATAATATTGAAACTCTGAAAGGTATAGGTTGGAACAGGTCTGTTGAGTGTTGACTTAAAAGGAGAGCTACTCTGTCATTTGCAAAAACCAATAATAATAATAATATAAAAAAACTGAGAGCTACTCTGATTTTGCTTCTATCCGAAACGAAACACATCGCTTTTATTGCAAGAAAAAGTTATTCAATCTTGAATTGTGAACGATTTTTTTAAATGGAAAGCCTGTAGCAAGCACATGACATTTTGCTTCTATCCATAACCAAACACATGGCTTTTATTGCATGAAAGGTTAAATATCAACATTATAGCTACCCTCCCTTTTTTTTTTTTTTTTTTTTTTTTTTACCGTTTGATTTCCTGTATTGATTCCTGTGAAGACCTCTGTTAATTTAGCCAATCAAATATAGAGAACAAACAAAGAGAAAAGTCAACATGTGAAAACCTCACCTATATAATAAGTCAATAGCAGTGCAAAATTAACAAATTTCACCCCTTCATTTCCACTTATAAGTATTGAAAATTCTACTTAATGATTCCAAAGAAACAAACTTATATTTATTCATCACAAATACAACAGCACTATAGTAGTAAAGATACAATCATTAATCGACTCGAGATTAGGCATGCAAATACTGACTCAGCATCTCTGCGGTGTCCTTAACAATATTAAGCTCTGCATAAGCATCAATGATGGAGCATGACAGTGGCACCAGCTCCTTATCCAATAGCTTCACGCCAGGAAAGACTTGCTCGAAATATTTTAACCCAGCCCCCAACGTTCCAATGATTATATCCAAGATACCAGGATTCTCCCCATTGATGAATGGGCCTTGCACATATACATCCTTGTTGATTCCATCTTCTAGAGTTTTGAAATAACCAAGAAATTCTTCCACTGCTTTCTTCTGTGCCTCCCCCTCACTTTGTCTAATGGCATAAGTTTGTGGTGCTATCTGAAATTTGGATCAAAACATCAGTAAAGTTTTTTTTAGGGTCAGGTGGCAATCACCACACCGACAAACATCAGTAAATTAGAAACTATACATGTTCATAATATCATCTTTTCCACTTGGTATGTTAGGATTGTTCAAATTATCTTCTCATTAATTGCATTTCATACCTTTTGGTATATAAAATCAGCCCAAAACCGAACTTTGGATCTCAAGTAAATGTCTTGAGGCATGAAAGGAGGCTCCTTCCATGTATCGTCAACATATTGTAATATAACTAGTGATTCGGCCATTGGCTTCCCGTCAACCACCAGGACTGGCACTTTTTTGTGCACCGGGTTCATCCTGAGAAACTCTTCACTCTTGTTCTTCAGATCTACTTCTACATATTCATATGACACGCCCTTGAGCCGAAGTGCATGGTGCACCATCGTGGCATAGCCGCTCATCGCAGCTCCAAAGAGCTTGATTTCTTTCGGTTCTGCCATAGATTGTGTTATTTTGGATCACTGCTGTAGCCTCTCAAAGAAAATAATTGGTACAATGATGAAATTCTGAGAGGTACGGAATGGATAGGTCTATTGACTTATTAAAAGAAAGCTACTCTGACTGTGCTTCTATCTGAAACCAAATGCATGGCTTTTATTGCAAGAAAAGTTGAAATTCTAACTTTGAAATGTAAACAATTATTTATTTTTTATTTGAAAGCTGACCAGTAGGCATCTGAAAGATTACATGGTGCACCAGGACCGTTACCTTCTTGTGCACCGGGTTCATCCGGTGAAACTCTTCACTCTTGTTCTTCAGATCGATTTCGACATAATTCTATGACTCACACTTGAGCTGAAGCACATGGTGTGCTCCATTGTGGCATAGCCGCTCGACGCAGCTCGAAATAGCTTGATTTATTTCGGATTTCCCATGGATTGTGGTATTTTTGCTCACTACTGTAGCCTGTTTATGCAAAATTTACTAAATGAAAGAGAATTTTGAGTTTCTATATTGTCTTTGCTTTCTATACTGATACAAATGGTGTAAAAATTATGCAACGAATAAAAGAAAAAAAATAAAATGATAAGTATACATTTTAATTTTATTTAGAATAATTCAAATTATATTTGAATATTTATATTTTTAATTACTTTTCATTATTTAAGCTTAGATAGCTACGTCCTGTTGTAGCCCCGGTCTTATTTTCACTTCATCTCCTATAAATTATATATGGAGATGTCATAGAAATGAAAGAATAGACTTGTAAAATTTGAAAAAAACGAAACTAAAAAGTCGAAACTTAGAATTTATAGCCATAGGAGATGAAGTGAATTAATTAATGAAATTTGACTTATAACAACAGTTAAAATTAACCCACCTTAATTAAGTCATTAATCTACATAAATATCGACAAAATTAAGTAAATTAATTTGTATGAACATCGCCAGCCGAAGTGGATACTTTAACTACTTAGCGGGTGTCTACAAACCAGCAGATAAGTCTGCTTAGCGACCCGCTTGAGCTGAGTAGTAGAATTAGCAATCGGAACCCCTGGCCATTTAATTGCTATGGCCCCAATTAGTTCTTCATAATTTACTGTTAGGTTTATATCCTAAATTAAAACCATTATTTACTTATGAAACATTAAACCAATTAATTTAACCCAACTTGTATCTTTAATTTAGTTGATTGATCGGTTTAGATCTTGTTAATTGATAAATTGAACAAATCGTTCTTGTGGTTCGACTCTAATTTATACTTATCGTACGCTTGCAGTTTAAATAAGATAGAATTGAATACAAATTATAAAAGCACTGAACTAAAATCAATAAGACAAAATATGCTTCAGAAAATCAATAAGACAAAATGTATTATTGCTGGCGCATATGGAGACGAATAGCCAATACTGTCAAAGGAAATTGCAAATTAGTACAATATTGAAACTCTAAAAGGTACATGATGGAACAGGACTATCGACTTATTCAAGGAAAGCGACTCTGACAGTGCTTCTATCTAAGCCAAAGATACGACTTCTCTTGCAAGAAAAGTTGAATAACATAAATTCAACCTTGAATTTCCTTTTTTATTGGAAAGCCCGTAGGGACATGAAAGATCATAGTTATTTTTTGAGTAAAAGCTACCCATTACCCAAGACAGGTAACGAGCTATCCATTAAGCTACAAAGTTTGACCACTATATACAGTCTAATACTACAACGACTATGAAAGATTATAGTTACCCTTCCCTTATTTACTCTGTAATACTTCTCTATGAAGTTGGATGATTCAAGGACAGCATACTATAAGTACAGGATTCCCCGTGATGATTCCCGTGAAGACTTCGGTTTTACCAATTAAATCAAGAGAACAGAGGGGAAAAAGTTAACATGTGAATAGTAAGTGATGACAAAACTAGAAAGACCAATGAAAACGTGTCACATCCCGACACATAGGATGTAACAATCCCGCCACGAAAGTACAAATAATTGTACTCTCGTAAGGCTTAACCTGACTTATGACCGTTTTTTTTTTTTTTTTTCAACAGACAATATAATGAATATTATCCGTCTATGGTACAAAGAAAAGAAATAAAGTAAAAGATGATAACACACATGTATTCTTAACTGCTTAACATATTATACAGATTAAACCTAAGGTACAATACGAGCCAATTATTTGATTTATAAGTTTGAGGTTCATTTACAAGTTTAAAGTCTAATTCAAATATTAACACCAAGAAAAGACCTAACTGGTATATATTTAAAAGTTCACCCTAAACATTTATATCATAGGTAAACCATCTAAACTATATCTGGTACATGGTACGTTGGTGTTCAGGTTGGGCACAAACGTCTCTATGCACATGCAGGAATCATCAGCAGCCATCAGCATTGATCTCATGCATCGTCTGCATGTCATCTGGAACCCCCAACCACCGAGGAAACATATAAACAAAAACGGAGTGAGAATAAATTCTCAGTGCGGGTTTTAGTTCCAGACGTGGATTTCTGGTTGAAATCTAGGTCTAGAGTAACACCCGTAAAAATCAACATGAATCTTCAAATTTAAATCAAATACATAAATCATTAAGAAATATAACCAAAATACTTTAAAACGGTGCAATGCAATTTTATCAACACTGTACTCTGTGCAGCGTAACGGAAATACATTCAATTAAATCACATGAATTATAACATGCATATAACCAATCATGAATAAAACATAAAACAAAGACCTGTCTCAAAACATATCACAGATAAACATCACATTCCGAACTTTTCACTCCTTTTTTTTTTCTTTCTTTCTTTCTTTCTTTCTTTCCTTCTTTCCCTTACCTGGTCAGCAAAAGGGACGTATCCCTAGACCAGGTGGCAAGAGGGAATACCAGTACGTCTCAAATACTCACTCAGGTTCCCTTGCCCAACCGGTTGGGCGGCAAAAGGGTAACCCCTCCCTTACCTAGCCGGCAAAAGGGCCTAACCCTTGGTCTAGGTGGCAAAAGGGAGTTCACTATCCGTATAGCGTTATCGAACAGGCCGAAGCCGGGGATCAGCCGACTTCGGGGAGTGGTGTTTTGATATCCGTGTCAAATCACATTCATATCATATCACAACTTCCACAATCATTCACATACTATCACATTTCCATATTTCAGATTATCAAGCAAGATTAGGATGAACTGGCACAATTCAGTTCATCATAACAAATGAATATGCAAACTTGCTTGATTTCTCATATCAAATTAAACAAAGGAGATCAATCAACATGAGTTGTAATTATTTGTTCATATAAACTAATATGACCAATTCATAATGCATTCAACGAATTTATCAACATGCTATGCATATAAATTTAAAGTTACCGAGACCGGATTTCTATAAAAATCCACGTATCCGCACCTGTCGTTTGATTAAAGTCAGTCTCCGTTCAGCTGCCTGTAAGATAGGTCAAAAATCATCAAGATTCGACCAAATAGTACTAGACTTGACCTAACTGGAGCTTAAACCTAAAAGGTCCGGCTTACAGTACCAGACTGACTGTCATTCCTCCATTTCTAATAATTGCTTGTGCTTTTGGTTTATTATTTTATTCTAGATTATATGGTTATATCTCTTTTTTTTATTTTAATTTATAGATTTATAGTTTGATTTTATCGTTTGTTATCTAGTTTTGTTTTCGAGTATCTGCTTTGTTGGTTTTTATTAATTTATTATTTATCTTATTTCTTATAATTATTTTATTATTATTATCTTGGTTAGTGATTTAAATTTTTATAATATTTGCCTTTATTTTGCTAATTCTAGTTTAATTACTTTAATCGTTTAATATTCATGTTATTAATCATTCGCTGCTTAGTTAATTATTTATTCCTTATCTAATTATTCATTTAATATCGAGGGTCAAATCAAAAATCGAAATTAAAAATTTAAAATTAGAAATTAAAAATAAAAAATAAACTCAGAAAATCATAAAACGATTTATTTTACTTTATTTGGGATCAGAAAGTCTATAATTTTGATGTCAGAATATCTGTTCTTGTTTTATTTAGACTTTGATCATCATATCCCGAAATCCGACGATTAATTAAAGGGATATCCGATTATTTCTAATGGTCCCACCTTTAATTAATTATTTTAATAGTCTGCATTAATTATTTAAGTTAGGGTCCATATATATAAAAGTCCAAGCCTCAAATCCAAAGTCAAGTCCAACAAATAAATTCTAGTACAATTCATTGTCTAGGGTCCAAGCCCATATTATATATATATATATATATATATATATATATATATATATATATATATATATATATATATATATATATATATATATATATATATATATTTTTTTTTTTTCTTTTTCTTCCTCACGGCAACAGCCCAAGCACCAACACAACCAAGTCAAGCCCATTTTTTTTTTCTTCTCTTTCCCACGGCAACAAAGGCCCAGAGCCACAATAAACATAAGGTCCAAGGCCCAAATTGCTAAACGGTTGAGCCAAGTCAACCTAACCAGTTGACTTGAGCCAGCCAAACGGGTCCGCACTTGATCCGACAGGATCCGATAAGGATGGGTTCCAAATCCGACCCAAAATCACATATTCCTTTTACTTAAAAGCCCCTAAATCCATTTATTTCACAAAAAGATCCTTTTTCTTATAAACAGGCCCTTTTTCTTCACAAATTGGTCCTTGTTAAATTACAATCAAGTTCTCAAATAACAATTTATTTAGCAAATCAGTCCCTGTGCGAATCAAAACCGTACCAGAGGCAAAACAGCCTCGATTGAGGCTGGTACAAGGTCTGTACCAATATCATTAGCATGCAGAGAGGACATATTGATGGATTAACACAAGCACGCTATCAATTTTCTCATTTATTTAGTCCAAAATCGAGCCCTAACTTAAATTCTCGGCTCACAACCAAAATCAACCGGATTAACAACAAAATCAACTAATTATCATAACAATTAACAAATATGTTCCATTTCCAAGCTCATATTAAACTCTCATCAACTCAAATCACGATTTAGGTCTCATTTGGTTCATCCCAAAAATTACAAAAGGTAAAACCCGAATTGATGAACAAAGGAAAATATACCTCGCTTTTCTTCTTAAATTCCCACTCACATCTCTTCTCACTGCCTCAATCCAAGTCTACACCAAACCTCCAATCGATTCTTTTTTTTTCGATTCCCAATTTCCAGCCACAAGCACAAGAGAAAGGAGAACGAAACCGGATGGAGAGATCAACCCTCACTTGAATTTCTAATTTTTCTACACTTTTTTTTTTTCTTCTCGGACAAGAGAGAGGGAGGAACAGGGAGGGCTTCGGATGGAACGAGAGAGAGGAGAAGAGGGGTATCGGATGAGAACGAGGGAGTAAGAGGGAGAAAGAGAGAGAAATAAACTTTATCCTAATTTGTGCATTTGGGATTTTCTGTGGCGAAAATACTGTAGCTTTCGGTGCTGCCGTATAAAAGAATTGGTGTTTATAATTTATTTCATTATTTTATTGTATCATTAATCATTTCATTTGCTAATTACTATGTATTAACTTGATGAGTAGCTTTGTTTGATTAAATTGAGGATGCTGCAACTCATATAGTTTATTAATCATAATTATTTCATTAAAATCCAATTAATCTGAAATTATAATTTAATATAACCTAAACTTTTGATTCTTGCTAAAAAAAAATTATATAACTATTATAGATGCTACATAAAATAAATTTTCGTCGATTTCGAGTCGATTTCACTGTTGTATCAAATTTATTTCTTTAATATTAAATCTTTTTCCTCAATCTTATGATTTATTTATTTATTTTGTTACTATATGTAACGATATATGTTTTTATGCTAGTTTTATTTTTAATAAAACATTTTTATTTTTCTAAAAATGTTACAAAACGTTATCAGTATAACATCATAATATAGTTATACATTCTCATTTCGCAGTTCAACAATCAACACAGCTCGCCTGGTATAAACCTTGACACGCATAAATATTAAAATATTAAATTTGTCAAGAATGGGATTCGAACCCATGCCCTTTCGGACCAGTACCTGAAACTGGCGCCTTAGACCAACTCGGCCATCTTGACATTTGTTACAAATTTGAGCAAATACTTTATAAATAATATATCGTAAGAGGGTCCAGATTTAGAAATTAGAATTTGCTGTCATTATATACTAGCTGCTTTGGTACTATGAAGAATGTATGTTATGGCTGTCAATGAAAATCTAATATTCGATGATCTAATTGCGGATTTGCATGTTAATTCAAAATAAGAAATTTGACAGCTTATTAGTTTGCTTTGGATCTCCAAAGAAAATTCAGTTTATTTATTAAATTCACATTGGGATTTAACAACACAAGTCGGACAAAATTTTACTAGTAGAGATAATTCAAAATCTCACGTTCAACAACTATATAATGAAACTGTAAAGTAAAATCATATGTACATGTTTCACCAAACAAAGTTTAATGCCAGAACAAAGAAAGTAAACTAAAGTATTCACTGTTTATTTTGCCGCCAACTTTTTTTGGGGATAAGAAAAATATTAACAGCACAAAAAAAAAAAACGAAAAATAAAAAATAAGCACAAAAGGAGCACATGGAACTTAATTTGCTTGCAGTAGCTCCTTTATGTCATATCCTTGGAGCTGAAAATTCCCAAAAACATATTCTCATTTAAAATACCAAACATATGAGAAAAGTATAAGCATGATGTAGTTGTAACATGGTAACAAAGATGATGTACCTGAAGAACTGTTAGCAATAATATGACCCCCGAGTTCCAAAATGCATGAATAGTAATTGGGGTGAGGAGATTGCGCGTATGAGCATAAGATAAACCCAAAGCAGCTCCTATTTTTATTTAAAAACAAAGATTGTGAAATTCATAAGCAATAAAAATACTTTACAGCATCACGAAGTTGTACACAAGAATGATTTTGTTATTTTGCCAAAAAAAGACCTAATCACTGGAGAAATTAAGAAATTGTCCTATATATACTTGCTCCTTAGGCCCTGTTTGGTAGGAACTTAAATCCTTCTTAACTCAGTTAAGAAGAATTTAAGAAGCCAAACATGTCTTAAAATTGGATTGGTAACATGACTTAACTGCTGACTAGGATTTGAAGTTAAGAAAAAATTTGATGACATGGCATCTTAAACTAAGACACCTCTCCTGGTGTCTTAATTTAAGAAACGCGCAACTTATTGATGTATTTTACGTTGTTGCCCTCTTCTCAGAAAAAAAACTGATCTTCGTCGCTGTTTGTTCGGGAATTTCTTTTTCTAATTTTATGACCTTGAGCGTTGCTTCCCTCTTCTGAAAGCTCCTTCCTCTTCCTAAAAAATGGCCGAATCTTCTTCCCTCTTCCATGGAAAGTTTCCTCTTCCGAAAAAAAGGCTCAAATTTTACCAAATCGCGTTTGATGGCTGATAAAACTAGAACATCGACTCCTATAAAAATTAATCATCGTTCCTTTTCTACTCACCAAAACCTAGCCGACCCTTCTATTTATCGATTGCACTTAGATTGGTACTCTCTCGAATCAGGTGTCAATTAATTTCGTGATTTTAGGTCTGATTATTTATTTTTCAGTCAGATGATTGCTTTCCGATTAATCAGTTTTTAATTGGATATTAGCAAACGGGTATGGTAGCCCAAATTGGATAAGACAAAATTCCATCTATGACTATTTCATCTTTGTATGGAATTCACTACTAGGAGTTCAGAAGCAATTTTTTATGGCCGAACAACCTTGAGCCTATTTTATAAATCAGTTCTCTAGTTATTCTATAATTTCAATTTTTCAGGTTGTATTAATTAATTATTTTATCTTATTTGATTTCATGAAGTAATAATTAATTTTGTATGTTGGAACTATTTGTATCGTACTGGTATTAATAAATTTGTTTGCTATCTAATTGTTCTTATGATTTATTTATGTCCACTGTTTCATTTTTGTTTGGTTTCTGTTATAATATGGCTTGATATAATGACGGAGAAAGAATATGACTTAAATTTATTAGTTTTCTTAATCAGAAATTGTACGTGGGCATTTTAGTCTTTTTATAATTAAACCATTCATAAATTAATAGAAAAATATTATCCTATCTGTTACTAATTCTTAAATCCATACCAAACACAATTTAACTTTGGTGGAGTAAGATGACTTAACTAGTTACAATTTTTTAACTTAAGAAACAATTTAAGTTCATGCCAAACATGGCCTTAATATGTTGCATGGATTCGGCCCAGAACACTCGTATCCCGTGTCGGACGTGTGTCCGACGCGGATTCTCGTGCGATTCGCGTGCGACACGCACCCGACGCTCCACGTGGCGTGTCCGATTATTTTAATGAGTTTTGACTGCTGGATTCGGTCAGGATTCGGTGTAGACGCGCGTATCCAGCGCAAGATGCCTCAGCTGCGATCCTCCTTTGATGTCAGTCAAGCTCGAAGGAGTTGAGAGTAAAAGCAGTGAGAGAGGGAAGAGTAGGTCAAGTGCGGGAGAAGGGATGGTGCTTCAAATTATAGAGAGAGGTGAGGGGTTTCGGTTTGGGGCAAGGTGTTGCCCGAGTGAAGGAGATGGAGGCAGGGGAATTAGGTGAGGGATGGAGAGGAGACATTGAGGGAGTAGAGGTGGTGCTCAGTTAGTTCAAGTGAGAGAGGGAGGACCGGAGGAGACAAAGGAGGGGTCTGGTGAGGGATGGGAGATGGAAAATAAGAGGTGAAGGGGAGGGGTTTGTGCTGTGCGAGTGAAAAATGAGAGGGAAGCCTTCGGACGCGAAATCACGGAGGAGAAGCAGAAAATTAGGGAGAAGAATATGTTTGGGGTCCGGGATCTTTTGTGGCATGAGTTAACAGGAGAGGGTGTAGGGAGTGCAAAGGAGATAGATCCAATGGTGGAGATAAATCAAGGAAACAAACATTTTCAAAAAAAAAAAAAAAAAAAAAATCAAGGAAACAAACAACAGATCACACGGTTCAAAATGATGAAATTTTGAGTCTTGAAATAAACAAGCAGTGAATGCATTATGCAAGCAGTGACCAATGATATACACAACAAGAAAAAAAAATCAAACATTTTGATATATAATATAATTTTTTTATTATTTTATATATACTGTCGTATCCGAGTTTTTTGAAAAATGCCGCATCCCCGCACCCGCAACGAATCCGACGCGACACCCGCACCCGCACCCGTGCAACATAGTCCTTATTAATGATAATGCTAAACAAATTAATTATAAGATAAAAATTAACTCCCATAAAACAATTCATTCAATTTAGTACTTCAAACTAACCAAAATGCTAAAAAATAGATGTTCTAAAGTGCTGACAAAATAACAAGATAAATCCTCATTCTTAAGATAACCATTAGCCAAATAAATGGTTGGCTTGGTTTAGGTCACTCCTGCATTTCATTATTCTGAATCCAAAAACTAACACTGCTTAAGACTGACTACTTGGAAACACCATTATTCTTTGATTTATCAAAAAGGACAGGCCATATTTTACCCTTTTTATCTTCCAGTTTTTAAGTAATGCAGCATCCATGCAAATCACTTTAAAAGAGAAAAGGTAGTGCTAAACTAAAACAGATTTGTTAGCAGACAAATTCTCATGTTACAAACAGAGAAGAGAAGATAATAATTTTATATACCTAGAACAAATAGTTGGGGGAATTCACTAGGGGTAAGATGAGCAAGAGCAAATGCTGCTGCACTTATGACCACTGCAACTGGAGTTGGGACCCTGCATGTGTTGCTAAACTACTAAGCAAATTGATAACTTTTATATAAGTACATTTTAAATTGTAAATTTCAGAATAAGGACCTCAAGTTTTGTCAAGCAATACTTTTGATGCACACTTTCTGTATCCAGAACAAGCTAGTTCTAAGAGAAGATGGGATTTAGCAATACAAAATCTTTATTCTAATATAAAATCGTCAACTGAAAGGACTTGTAATTGCTCAAAGACTGCAGGAGATTTTACCATGTCATACGTTACCGCTGTCTCTATCATTTATACATGCAACAAATGAAAAGAAAATAAAGAAACAGAAAAAAAAAATTACCATTTTGTGAGGGTAACCATGAGAAAACCTCGAAATATAGTTTCTTCCAGAAGTGGGGCCAAAACTCCGGTGATAATGACCAAAGAAGCAGTACTACAACAGATGCAACAACATTTAAGAAGTCATATATATTCAAGAAACATGCAATTAGCAAGTTCATTTTATAGGAAAATAACCAATCATTACCTTGTGGTTGAAGAGCCAATTAATGGTAATAAACGAGTCAGTGCATCAGTCTGAAAATAAAAAAGAAATAAATAAATAAGACAAAACAGGGAAACCAATATAAATGGGCAGCTTCAATGGTAATACTGCAACATGCCATAATAGCAACAAAACAACCACAAAAGAAATATTATGACTACCATCAAGAAAGGGATACCATATGAAATATACCCTTTGAACATATCGAAGTATCTACTACCCCTTATTTCTCCATTTGTTTCAGAAGAAGGTAAATTTGACCCTTTTTAGAGAAAATTAACAAATGAGGAGCATATCTGATATTTTCAAGTTTTGAAGGATAAATGAGATATCTCTATTTTGGCAGAACAGGCATGACATATTGATATTTGCCAGCATAAATGAAACTGTTCCATAGTATAAATTTGCACCTCTCTTTGGGGGGATTCACCATTTAACAAAGCTGTAACAACTCCAACTAAAGCAATGGCGATAATTGCACCTATAAGCCCAATACCAGCCCACAAAAGCCATCCATTTTGTAATTTGAAAGGTTCCCTGACATCTGAAATTAAGAAAAGAAATATATAACTTATAAATATAATTAGGTTCCATAGCAAAGAACACACAACATAATAAAGTACCCAATGTTTATCATATTTGCAATAGAACCAAGCTTTTTTTTTTTGTGTCGTCAGCAAACTCCACAGAATTGCTATTACAAAGATAAAGTTAATTAAATTTTCCCTAAAATTGAAACTGACATTCCATCTTTACTCAACTAATCACTTTCTAACTAGAACATTAAAGCTAAAGACCATTATAACCCCTTGTTTTTGTTTTGACTCATCTGTATTTCCAAAAAATAAACTTTGTATGAAGCCAGAGTAAAATTGACGGTGTTTAAAAAAGGAACTGTCAGCATGCCCAATGAACTTCCCGTATATGACAAACACCACCTGGAGTTCCAAATTTGTGACTATCGCCCTCATGGCCTCATCCACTGCCTTAAATCAAGTATTAACATTAATTTTTTGAAAGAGCCTTCATGTTTTGTAACCCATTACAAAACTGAATAGTTTTCTAAGCTGAGTTATGGTGCCAATATCTCAAGATAAAATGGTCTCAATTGCAAATATCAAAAGTTCTGGTTTTTATCAGAAAGAGTTTCACAACATTAGATGTTCTTTAAAAAGAGCTCTGGGAATTATTGTCCAACTATTGCTATCCATTATATAATTAAAAGGTAAGATGATAAGAGAAGAGGTTGTTACCATACTGAAATAGATCGTCAGAAAAAGGCCTGAAGGTATTAGTAATGCCAAATATAACGCCTAGCACAACAGCTGTTACACTTCTGTTCAAGATTAAAAATAAGAGAGAATGCTATTAATAAATTAATTAACATTAGAGATTGTTTTAAAATGAGGCAAGTAACAATTTAATGAAAAAGTACAATGATGTAATTATTACATACAATTGGCCTATAAGAAGCACTTCAGCCTTCTCATCCAGTGTTGCCTCAGCAGCTTGGAACCCTAGATAGGGCAAGAGAGATTGCTCTACCAATCCTGTCAGAAGAAAACTGTCTAAAGACTGTTCAGTAAACATACCAATTTTAACAAGCTTCCAAAATATCAAGGAATTAAGTATGAGACAGGCTGCATTCATCACTTGTAAGGTTCACTACAGTCTACGAAATGTACCAATATTATCTTCTTTCATCATTTCTGTTTCTTGACAATCATGCAGAATGAACAATATATAATCCTTCATAAGGCACTACAGCAATAACCTTGAAACATGAAATACATCTTCTAAACCACCTAAATTAATTTATAAAATACCTAAATTCACCTTTCCTTCCTAATCAAGGAACAAAGTAAAGGTAATTGGGTACATAAAGGATCCAAACAAAAATTAGGACAGGAAGGGTTAAGCACGACACTTTTCAGGTTTTATTGGGATATGTGACATATGTCTTGCTCTTCAGGGTACATTTCTATTTCCTTTGAAGTTATGTAGGTATTTGTGCATAAAATTAGTAATTTTTTATTCATCTTTTCAATGCTTTATGAACAGAAAATGCACATTTGGTGTTGTATCAGTAAATCAGCAACAACAGAGAAGCATATAAGCAAAAGTTCAACATTATAATTTTTGCTGAATTGTAAATCATACCCTACACCACATGCAACCATTGTGAGAGAACAAGTCTGCCACCCCCAAGGCACATCCCATTTTTGAAAAATAGGCCATTCCTCGTCCAAACTCTACACAATTTAAAAGAAATATCATAATTTTGGGTTTTGCAATCACTTTGTAAGTGCAGAAGAAACCATCCAGAAGTAAAGTTTGCCTTTAGTAATTACTTCATTATTCCTCAAATATATTACTAGCTTCCATTATATTTCCTCAATTCATTATTTAATAGAACCATCTTCTTGTAAATAAGTAACTGTGTTGAGGTTCTTACAATCCAAACAAGAGGAAAAATGGAAACTCTAATTAAAGATTAAAAATTTATGCTTTATTACATCTAATTAGTGCCCATTCAAACACCACAAAATTGTTTTCATTACTGTAAATTGCTCGAGCCCATGTCCATATTTTTTCAAAAGTACCTTCTCGGAGGAAGCAGGTTCAAGCTTCTCCTTGGCATTATAAGAGCAAGTGAAGGTGTTTCCTCTCCTTGGCTCAAATTGGAATCGGGAACGGAGGGAGAGAGCATTTTTGGGTCCTTTGAGGAGAGTAAAAGGAGAGTGAATCAAGGGTTTTTTGGAAGAGAGAAGAGTGCATTTGTTGGTTCGCAAAGAAGGGAGCTGTTCAAGTGGCGAGAGTAGCGCGCGCGCAAAGGGAGTTGGTCGGACGAGGAGCAGGTTAGACGCCATTTTTGGTACTAGTGAGATGGGGATTATTATCCTAAAGAGAACTTCCTTTTCTGTGTACTGTAAATTGTAATGTAACCCCACTTGTTATAAAAAAAAAAAAAAAAAAAAAAAAGCAATTTTGTCCCCATTTCCATTTGTCGGAAAAATGATAGAATCACGTGTAAAATCGCCGGATATTATTATGTAATAAATGTTAAAAATATAAATATTATTAGAAATTTTCAAAGTTAAAATTCCGGCCTTATATATTATTGTTATTATTATTATTTGCATAAACACAAAAATTCATCTTATGGTCATTTTAAATTCCAAATTTCATATAATTTATTTTCTAGGCTGAATTTTTTTTATAAAATTTTTTTACATCTATTAAGAAACAATACATAAAATAGCACATCTTGAAAAGTATCTTATATAATACCAAATATTCAAATATATATATATATGATAACTATTGCTATCAACTGATCTGCCTACTTGTTTAATGTATAACACACACCTTGCTATTTTCGTTTGGACAAAACTTTTGACATCCATAATACGTTTTGACCAAGACAAAATACATTAGGATAGTTTTTTTAATAGAAAACATAATATATTATTATTTATTACAATTATTGATTATTTTAATAGTATTTTTCAAAATTTTCGATTTATCCTAATGGAAATTACTGACAAACATCCTACTCCCAGCGACATCCTACCATCCCATTAGCGCGCATCAATCCAGCCCATCTCACGCGCATCCAATCCAGCCCATTTAGCGTGCGTGCTCCTTTCCTCCCCTTCCGCACTCTTCCTTCTCCTTCTGTTCGCGTTCTCTCCCTTTACTCTCCCAACTTCATCTCTGGTCCATTCTTTTTTAATTTCTATGCATTTTCTTTGCTCTCTCCTTCTTTCACTGTCCATCTCATTACGTCATTGCTCTCTTTCCTTATCATCTTTTCTGTCATATTATAAATATAAGTGCAATAAAGAGTAATTAATAAATGTAAGGGACTATGTAAAATTCATTAAGAGAGTGTCAAATATGTTTTCATTTATCTTTTGTTATGGAAGTATATAATTTATGATAAGAATGTATCTAAATACTATTAAGGAAGTATGTAAGATTCATTAACGGAGTTGTTGAATATATTTTTATTTATTTTTATTATGGAAGTACATAATTTGTGATAAGAGAATAAATAATTATTTTTAATGGAGTACATAAGATTCATCAAGGGAGTATCAAATATGTTTTCATTTATCTTTTATTGTGGAAGTACGTAATTTGTTAATGGAGTGACTAATTATTTTTAAGGGAGTATGTAAGTTTTATCAAGGGAGTATCAAATATGCTTTCAATTATCAATGTACTTTAAAGGAGTATTTAACTTTCTCATAAGAGTAATTATATTTAAATAAGGGAGTACCTTATTATATTATAACATAAAAGAGTATATATATATTTTTTATTACTAAAGGGAGTATCTATTTGACTTAAGGGATTATTTATTATGAATCAAGGAATATATTTAATTATTATGTATAATTGTATACGAAAAAATATGAAGAACGGGAAGAAGAGAAGGAAGAAGGGAGGGCAGTGACTGAGATGAAGAGAAAACTAGTGAAGGTAGATGGTGAGGGCAAAAGGAAGACCAAAGGAAGGAGAACAAAAGGGAGATCGGAAGGGAGGGAGAGCGTTAAGGACTAAGGAGAGAGGAGAATGGGAGGAAAGGAGAGAGCGAGAGAACGGAAGGGGAGAGCGGAAGGGAAGAGCAGGAGGATGAAAGGGGAGAGCGGAATAGGGACACGTGCAGCCCAAAATCGGGCCCAGTGTCGCAAAACCCAATAGGATGGCGGGGATTTCAAAAAAAGGATGTCCCGTATCAGGACTGTATCAAATCATTCCCACAAGAATCATGCTAACAGGCCGACTCTCAGCCCAGAATTGTATCCATTTCCACAGCCCAAATCAAGCTTAGTTTTTTCCTCTAAAGGCCCAAATTACAAACTCTGTTCCCATTGGCAATAGCAACGAGTAAACATAAAACAGAATTGGTACCTATCATCCCCTAGTTTCCCATCCAAACCATCCACAGATTCTAAACAGGCCAGATTGGGCCCAGCGACTGGCCCAGTCTATTTATATCCTTTAGACCTCCCCTCATTCCAAACCCTAACCTAGCCGCAACCAGAAGCTAGAGAGAGAGAGAGGCGAAAAATAGACTAAGGCTTCCGATCCAGACGAGGAGGTGCCATCCGCCACCGAAGCCCTCACCTCTGCTGCCACCACCGCCTCCGACGACTGAGACGGCGCCGCCGTGGGATATTCATCTCTTTTGCGCCGATCTACATCTTTCCGATCATCTTTCGTCATTCAGGTATTGTTTTCCGATCATTTGCGATGGGTTTCTTTTATCGCTGTAATTTTTCTACGATAATTGAAGCATGCAATTTAATCTCGAGTTTGCCTGAGATTTGAGATTTCGGATTTAGATCTGTGAAAAGTTTTGGTGAATTGAAAATTAGTTTCTAATTCGAGTTTGGCTCCAAATTTTGGGATTAAATTCATGCAATTTAATCCATCCATTTATGATTGATTTTTTTTTTCTAATTAAGATCTGTGTTTTTTTTTTCTTTTGACCGAAATGATTTAATTTACAGGATTTGCTAGCATGAATTTATCTAATTTAAGCATCTCAACTATCACATTGATAGACATCTTGTTTGTTCTTTCTGACATTTTATACTTTATAATAAACAGGATAATTCGATGTGAACTAAAAAATCAGTCAAGATGGTCAAGTTCACAGTAGATGAGCTCCGCCGTATTATGCACCTGAAACATAACATCATAAAAATCAGTCAAGATGGTGACGGCAAAAGCACTTAGAAGAACAAAGCACTTTGATTGTTAGTTTACATGTTTTGTTTAGGGTCATAGATGATGTATACCTGGATGAAAGGGAGTCGGTACAAGGTGGCTTGTTCTCAATTGTGATTAGTGCTTCGATTGTTGGTGTACAAATGTTGGAGCAGAGTTGTTAGTGATGAATTATATTTTTATAAAGAATTAGTTAGTCATCATATGTGTTCACTTTATTTATTATAAATGTTAACTATATTGATATATGTGTTTACTTTGTATATTGAATATTGAATGCGGTCACTCTGTTTATTGTAAATGTTAACTATATTGTTATATGTGTTCACTTTGTATATTGTAAATGTTAACTACGAAATCAAATTTCTACTGCAACTAACTGAACAAATAAAACTTTTAGTTCAACCTTTGTCGTATTAAACTGAACATAAAAATACGAAAAATTTCATTTTCAGATGCAACTAACTGAACAAATAAAACTTTTAGTTCAACCTTTGTCGTATTAAATTGAACACAAAAATACGAAAATTTCATTTTCAGATGCAACTAACTGAACACTTACGATTTTTAATTCAACCTTTGCCGTATTAAACTGAACACAAAAATACGAAAATTTCATTTTCAGCTGCAACTAACTGAACACTTACGACTTTTAATTCAACCCTTATGGCATCTAACTGAACAAATAAACTAGTACATTTGATGACGTCAGCATCCAGAAATTTCCGAAAAAATTTTCGAAATTTTTTTTTTTGAAAAAATTTCGCTGACGTCAGCGCGCGCTTTGCTGACGTCAGCACGCGAAAAAATAAGGATGAGGCCTATTTTCTGACTTGTTGGATGGTATGGATGGGAAATCAAGGGATGGTGTATATCAGCCCTGAACATAAAAACCTTTTTGTCTGGTCTTACCTGAGAATCAGAAAGAGGAAAGAGATGGCGTCGGGGCAATGGCTGGAGGAGGCGCTGCGCGAACTGAGCGGGAAAATCGAGAGCGGCCTTCAACTCGACAGAGATCTCATCTCCGGTCTCGTCTCCTTTTGCGAGCTCGCCCCTCCCTCAGACGCCGCCGATTATATCAAGGTTCCACATACTTTTCACGATTTGTTACGCCTTCTGATCTTTAATCCTTCTTTGAGATTAGTGTTTTACTCTTACTATCATCATTTTAATGAGATCATTATGCAGAATTGTTTTTTGTGACTTTTGTATTGCACCCCAGATTTTGGGTACTTTTTAGTGGTCAGGTTTTGTGCTGACTTGTTATCAGCATATTATTGGTGGTATCAATTGTGTATTATCCTCTGATCAATGCTCCACTAATGAAGTTGTTGTATCAAAAGTCGGTACTTTGTTGGTACATTTATTCTGGCATGCATGTACCAGTACTAGGTGTATGGTGATCTTTGGTTTTTATATCCATGATAATATATTATTCCTTGGTTCCTATGAATATGTTTATTGGTGAAAGAATTAATTACTTGTGTTGTTTAAACAGAATATAATTGGTGAGGAGGCTGGTCGTGATGTGATCCAAGGATACCTACAAAGAAGAGATCCTTCCACTGTGATCCAAAACACACAAACTCACACTCAACCTTCTTCAAGTGGTTCCAGTTCTTCCAGTAAGAAACCCTCAGGAGCACCACAAGAGGCTGCAGTGCCACCTGTCTCACAAAATCCTAAGAGCCAACCGGATGTTAGAGCAAGTTCAAGTAAACCTAAAAAGAAGAAAGCAGGAAAAGCTATCTCCCTTGCTGAAGCTGCGAAGGGCTCTGTTGTATTCAAGAAAGGAAAACCTTGTGCCTGTCAGGCCCGAAGGTATGATCATAACCTGTTATAGATATTTTACTGTTCTTGTACCAGTTTCATATACAAACACAGAAGGAACAATTCTGTATGGACTCCAACCTGTGTAGCATGAACATGGGAAGGAGTTTGCAGCATGACATGACTTGAGATGATACAATATGCCATTTTTTTATTCTATTTCTATTGCCATTTTTTTATTCTATTTCTATTGTGACTCAAATGCCGGTGTCATGTTGAACAAGGACAGGGCACGAATCTCTGATCTCTGTTTTAGATCATTTGATAGCCTAGCAAACATGGAACCTGTATTTCACTTTCAATTTGTGAAAGCATGCTGTTTACCCTCCTATTTTACTGAAATTATTCCATAACTCCCCCTATTTCTCCACTAATTACCTTAATGGAAATGTTGTGCGTAATATGGAAAATTTGGGTATTTGGTTTCAATATTTTAGAAGTTGAGTAAGGTAATATGAATTAGGCACTATAGGACAAACTGATGTATTTCTCGTGTCTCCAGGGCATCCATGATATATTGATCTTTTGTTGGGTTATGCATGAGCTTTTCCTAAATTACTTGACCTATTACCTTTTTCAGGCATGCTCTTGTGAGCAACTGTTTGTCATGTGGCAAGATTGTGTGTGAACAAGAAGGGGAAGGGCCTTGCAGCTTTTGCGGTGCTCTTGTGTTGAAAGAAGGCAGCACTTATGCTGGTCTAACTGAATTTGATGTGCCTCTTACAAAAGAGGAAGCAGCAGCTGAAGATTTTGCTAAGAGGCTAGTGGATTATGACAGAAACTCGGCTGCACGAACCAAAGTCATAGATGATCAGAGTGATTATTATGAGATAGAAGGAAATAGCTGGTTATCTACTGCGGTATGCAGTCTGACTGTTTATTAATTACTAGAGAGTTGGAGCTGAAAGTTCTGCTAACTGCATAGTTTGCATTTTGAATTTTTTTTATTAACTTTTTAACCAGGAGAAAGAAGTTATAATGAAAAAGCAAAAGGAAGCAGAAGAAGCAGCTGAGGCAAAGAAAAAAAATGTGATAATCACCTTTGATCTGGTTGGCCGCAAGGTTAGTCAAGGCATATCATCACTTTTTTCCTGTTCATTTGAAGAACAAAAGCCTTTGAATACTAATATTGTTTTTAACCCACTAAGTTGATGTTTCATTTTATTGGCAGGTGGTTGTTAACAAGGACGAAGCTTCGGAATTAGAATCTGATCTCAGCATTTTAAGGCCACCACCTCCAGAAGAAAGAGATATCAACCGCATAAAGCCAAACCCGACAGTGAAAGTACAACCTATGTTTGTCAAAACTGGGCCAGTGAAGAAACCAACCAAAGGAAAAGAGAACAAGAAGCTTAACAGTGGCTTGTGTTTAGAGATAACTGGACGGGTGCAGCCTGACGACAACCGGCAGCTTAAAAATTTAATGGGGCGTGGAAGGAAAGATGATGATTATGGTAGCGGTGCTGATTTTGTTGGAGGCCGTGAAGGTGACGATGTTGATTGCTCCCATGATTATTACTGATGTTGCTTATTGGTAACGTGCTGGATTTAGTTTTAATTCCAAGTTTGCACAGGAGTTTTGTACTGACATGTAAAAAGATTAATAGTATACTCTAAATACTATAATTCTGTTTGTAAGAATAATTAATTCCTTAATCTAGTGAGAACGAAATGTGAATGTCATGTTTTTAAATAATTGCTTCCTTGTAGCGACAATTTTGGATGAAACAAGCTATCTGAGTCGGTGATTCCAGTAGTTGATTTTAAATAATGTCATGTTTGCCAATTTAGTAGAGTTTGCTAAAAGCCAAAATTGGATGGTTGGACGCTTATTTTTACATACTATTAGTTTGTAAATTGTAAGAGAATATACCCGTTAATTTGCAAGTTAAACATTCTGATTTCGGTCTATGAAAATGAACTTGATACTCCTACGAAATTGCAGCAGATATCTTATACGCACTGCACTGAGGACAAGTACAAAGAGTGTGGCCGCACATATGAAAACCAATATTTCATGTTCATATAATCTCTTCAAAGGTTCAACTCTATACACCATATCAGCCAAAGATAGTTAGCAAACCAAAGAAAGAAAGAAAGGCAGAATGCTAAAATAAGATGGGAGGTGAATTCATAAATCTTTACATTCAGCCTACTGAGATTACAACAATTTTATTTTGAGCTGCAATGACTAATTACAGCAATTAATGGAGTTAAGGTTCGCCCTGAGGAGTGGTGGGTGAGTCGGGTGCAATTGTAAAATGCAATCCACTTCCTTGACCTGACTGCAGTATAAAAGCCACTTCTGTAGCTGCCAGGGCTGCTGCTGCCTCCTGTAAAGAGAAGGATGCATTATGGCAAATACACGTCTAGATAAACTAATTTCAACTAAAAAAATTATCCAGAAATACACTCATTCTGTTAAAGAGCTCGACAAATATCTTTGAATCTTTGATTTTCCAAGGCTCCATTCAAATTTAATTCAACATAGACAGCATCATAAATATGGCTCACAGGCACAAAGATCCGACATATTTAGGATTTTTCAATCTATTTTCCAACTAACCACCTTCACTGTTGTGACAAAGTAACCATTTTTTTTTTTCTTTTTGTTTGTTTTTTTTGGGACAGACACAGACAAAGTTGTCTGATAAGGGGGGTTAGTATCATGTTTCAGGCAGCAATCCCAATTTTTCAGGTGTTTGTGTTACATATGTAAGCAATAAAGTATCAGTAAATAAGGCCAATCCACCAAAAATTGATCTATGGATATTCCTTGACACATGAATTCCTACATTGTTAATGTCTCTAGTGGTTTCGCTGACATTGTCTGATGATATTGCCCACAGAACTATAGTTGTAAAACATTGTGTTTTCGGTTGTTTACCTTATTTTTGGTTTTATATTATCAAAAGGAAAAAAAAAAAAAAAGTGTCAATTAAAGTCCTGAAACAGAAACAATGCCCAACATAATGTTTCTAAAAACTAAAGTTGGAATAATTGATTGAAAAAATGGAAAAGGGTGATATCTCTCTGGTAAATACAGAGATAAGAATATAGCTTACAATACAACTTCATTTATATTATTCATTTTCCATAAGTACATGCACAGAGACATTTGAGAGTGGAGAGGCAGATATGGACAAAAGGATCAACTTTGGAGTAATATCGAAACTCTCTTATAGACGACACATCACAGTTTTAACTTTACAAAAAGGACCATCTTTGGAATAATAAAGAAAATTAACCTTGCGAGTTAGCAAGACAGCAAAATAAACATAACAAATTTTGCAGGGGCAATTTAGAGATTGGCATATTATCTACAACTAGCAAAAGATGCCCTCAAGATGTGGGCAAATAAGAAAATAAAATATTGATATTATTTTTGTTTCATATAGAACTTTACATGTTATAGACAATAAAGATATGGTAAAATCAATAATTTATTAGTCATTCCTTTTAAATAAATAGCTAATTTGGTAGTAATTTAATCTTTTCTAATAAAAAATCTTTACCTTTTAATTTAAAATTAAGATCTAGACCACTGATCAAATCAAATTACACAAATCAATGGTCCATAATTGATATAAGAATTGTTTACACCCTTTTATATGACATGTTTACTCCTTTTATATGAAATGTTTACTCTTTTTGTTAGGTGCATTTATAAGTAGTAGAGATATATTTCTCTGATTCAAATTGAAGAACAAGTTTCATCCAGAACCATGTATACCTGACTCTGTGAAAGAAATATAGGGAAAACAAAAGGTGGCGTGCTTTACTAACCTGAGTCTGTCTTCTCTGTTGAATGATGCTAATAGCCCATGCCATAATGTAAAAAGGGAGCAGGAAACCCAAAGCCGTCAATACAAATAGCTGTTCAGTTAACATTAGAAGCCATAAGTCATACAACAACCAATAGTAGTACAATATAGGAAAAAATAATTTTGACAATGCATGAATAAAACAATTTTGCTTACAGAGAATATCGCATAGCCATCATCATCTTCATCATTGATGAACAAGGCAGGCTTTAACAGAAGAAGACCCATAAACTGTTTCAAATTAATGTTTTATCGGTAGTCAGCAATTCATCAGTTCACAAAAGTACTTTATGTTCACAAAGTATACATGGACTGATACAAGTAAAACAATTAGACATAGTTTAAACACTTCAGAGAAATTGATCTTTTCTCTTACAAATAGGTTGATAAGACAAATATTGCTGTCCATGTAAATTTCATGTTACAAAAAAACTAATATTTATTAGATATTTTGCTAGGACAAAAACATAGTTCAGCAAGCAATTTAACTGAATTCAATATAGCTTCAAGAATCTCAAGTTCTCAACAATTACTCTGAGGAAGTAGGTCAACCATTAGCGAAAGAGCTTACAATAAGAGCCGCGGTACGGAAGGAGGAAGTGGAGCCATTGTTGGCAGCATAATCATCATAATCAGATCCAAGTATTTGGTTCTGTGATGCCGCCATGGCAAGAATCCTAGGGTCACGCAGATCCAATGGTGTTCCAGTTATGGTCCATGTTCCACTGTACAAATGATAGCAATGAATAAAATAAGGTTAAAATTCATTTGAAACCAAAATATATACAAAATTAGAAAGGAATAAAAGACAAAGCATATAAAAGTGAATAGAGTATAAAAACAATTGCCTTATGTCAATGGTGGTTTCATCTGGAGTAGGTCTAGGAGGTGCAGTATACCCATTTCTGTATGACTGCAATTAGAAAAACAAAGGAAAAAACTTTAGAAAAATCAAATACAAAATTCAGGTTAAATATTACAGAAACACACATAGTTGCGTCACCTGATGGCAAATTTCACATGTTATGTCTCCTTTTTCATTGCACCAACGCTGTACACAATCCCTATGGGCATACTATAACATAAAAAAATAGTCAAAATTTAGATTAAATATGCATTTAGGAACAAAAAAGTATTCAAATGTCATCACCAAAACCCTAGCTTAAAACAAAAATGAAAAAAAAAATATATATATATATATCCTGGTTCTCCTAGCTTAGAAAGGGGGAACTTTGTCTCCTGGTTCTTGGTCCATAACTGACAGAGTGACATGAACTTTGTTAGGTGACAATTTATATGTTTATGCTAGGTCACAATTTGTGTTAAAGTCAACTTGATTTCTATCTATCAACAACTGTGTTTCACATTAAGTGCAATATTCCTCTGTTGGCCCATCATTGTCAACTCTTATGAAAGCACAATCTCCAAACTTGTTTAGTCCAATAGTGTCTGGAAAAGCTATAACTCTATCAATGTAATCACACATGTGCAACCCTTCTGCTTAAGCAGAAAGGAATAACAATATTGGCAATTTGTGTTTTTAGTAAGGGACATGTGGGTGAGGTTCTCCAGGCATGTGCTTCAGTGCAACTAAGCGCATGGCTAATTGGGCTAAAGTGTGCGCTTCTAGAACTTCCATTGTTTTATCTTCTAAATTTCCTTTTTCTTTAAAGATGACATGTAAGGAGAAGCTTTGTATCAGCATTTAGGTATAGTAATATTGATCTATTAGAAAAGTTGCTTTTTTTTTTTTTTTGTTCCAGCGAGCATTTAGCTATGAATGCCCTTCATGCACAGCAATAAATGGGTACTTTTCAACTCATGTGTATTAATATTAGCATCCATTTGCACAATGTCAATGTTAGAGTTTTATTATACTCCATACAATTAATTTGTCTGACAAACTAAAAGGATTATTCAGAACTTCAAATTAGCTTAATATAAACTAAATCATGTCTTATTCCTTTTCTCACAACTCCAGTTATGTCTTTCCTAATCTAGTCCAGTGTTTCATTGATCTTTTTATACAACAAACAACAACAACAATAAAGCCTTTAGTCCCTAACATTGGGGTAGGCTAGAAATGGATTCAACCAGTCCAGAATCACAGAACCAAAGGTAGTAATAATAATAATAATAACAATATAAGCCTACATTATAAAAATGTAAGATCCTAAAACCTAAGTTCAGTGTCCTTAGCCCCTAACTTGAAAAAAAAAAAAAAACTTTAGTACTTAAAACTACAACACTACCTCTAATTCGTTGATCTTTTCATAATTTTTTTTATTTCTCCCTCACTTTAAAAGTTCACTTGTTTACAAATATCCAAGTAGTAGCTTGAGAAATAAAAAAGGATGTTATTTATTAACATATATTACTTCAAAAATAATCATACAATATTAACAAATTTTGTTCCAAACAACCCTCAGGCGCAAGCTTTTTTTGCGCTTGTGCCTCAGGCAATATGAAGCAATTAGGCCCTTCCACCTCTGACTGCATAGAACTGTATCCGCATTCAGGGTACAACATTCCTAGACTAACACATAATTAACATCTGTTATCGGCCAAGGAAATAATATAATAGATTATATAATTTAGATTCTAGTTTCCATTAAAATCAGATTTATAAGATATTATTTGATATTATGTATCTTTCCATATTTCTTAGTTGGCTAATAGATAGACAATTGATATGTTGTTATATTTGAAATAAGCTCTATATAAAGGAGCTGAATATTGTATTAGAGAATTAAGCAGAAATCAATAAAATAGTCTTTTCTTTATCTCTATCTCTCTTCTCCCTATTCTCAATTCTAAGTCCAACCAAAACTCATAACAATTTGGTATCAGAGCCAAAACGATCCAAAACCAGTCAACATGTCTAATGACAAGACCCCACCCTTCGATGTCGCTGCCGCCTTCCAACAGCTTCTTGAGGGCCATAACAAGATCATGTGTTTCTTGAATAAAGTTGAAGGTGCATTGGAGAATCCTTCTACAATTGATGAGAACCATCGTGAACAATCTTGTGCCACTGGTTCAACACAGATGCACGTTTTCACCGCTGATTTGGTTTCTCCAACTCAACAGATAGATGTTTTCACTGCTGATTTGGTTACTCCATCTCAACAAATTCACGTTTCCAACGTTGGTCTTTCAAATCCTCTTTGCACCGATGTCAAGTTACATAAACCTTCTGACCTGCAACATGCCATGAGCTTAGCTCATACTTTTGTGCGTCGCTACAACACGACCCTTGCCACTAGTATTCTTCCTAAACCTCATGAGGCGATACTTGCACTGTTAGGGTCTGGAGATGATCAACGTTCTTTATGCTGCCTCAATCTAACTGAGATGGTTGAGAGACAACAACAGAAGGGATTGTGCTTCAACTGTGATGAGCAATACACAAAGAGCCATAAGTGCAAGTTGCTATTCTTTCTATTGGTCATGAACGATGATGAATATGAGAATTCATCATTGTTGACTATCCATGGCGCGCCTGGATAATATTTGCATTTTTTTCAGCTTGAGGACAAGCTGAATCTCATGGAGGGGGGAAATGTTATCGGCCAAGGAAATAATATAATAGATTATATAATTTAGATTCTAGTTTCCATTAAAATCAGATTTATAAGATTTGATATTATGTATCTTTCCATATTTCTTAGTTGGCTAATAGATAGACAATTGATATGTTGTTATATTTGAAATAAGCTCTATATAAAGGAGCTGAATATTGTATTAGAGAATTAAGCAGAAATCAATAAAATAGTCTTTTCTTTATCTCTATCTCTCTTCTCCCTATTCTCAATTCTAAGTCCAACCAAAACTCATAACAACATCCAATAACAATTTAACAGAAAAAGAATAGAAAACAAACCTTGAGGCTACCGCTGCATGCGCAAGGGCTCTCTAGATTATTGACAAGATCTTCATCTTGGCAAATACGGCACTCGGCCATGCCAACAAGAGGTTCTTCTTCCTCACTAGGTGCAACTTGCCTCTCTCGTTTCTGTTCGCTGTGCCCCATTTTGTCGACATTTATCACAGTATGATCCCCCATTGTTTGTTTTAAAAGTTCACCAAAGTTGCATTCAGCAGGAAATTGATTTAGTGGAATTAGTTGGTCGAGTTCTTTAGTGAATAAGGGTGAGATTATCAGTTGGGGCTGATAATCTCAATTCCTGGAAAACAACAAAAAGGAAACCAATTACGTTTTACATACAACTTTACCTTTTAATTTGGAAACGGGGCTTTCACGTTGAAATTTTGTTGTAAAATCAAATGTGATCGCAAAGGCACCCAAATTGAAAGACTAAAACTAACATTAAAATCACCAAGCCCAAACAATAAAAAAGATCTTAATCATAATTTCAGCAAATCAATCTCAAAATGCAATAACCATCCAAACAACACTACAGGTCCTTATTTTCTGGAACAATTGAAACACAATTTCGCACCAGAAAAATACAAAAAAGGAACAAATTCGTCTCCTATGGTAGTTCAAAACCAATTTAGCTTAAAATTGAAAGAAGGAAAAAGCCAAATCGCACATATAATCCCTTCAAACAGATCAAAATTGCCGAATCGTACGGGCAGAGAAGACACCAGAAGGAACCCTAGGATCACCAAATTTCTCACCTAATTGTTCAAAGCTAAAATTCGAACATATTTCCCACAAAACAATCGAGAAGATAATCTAGGCGACAAGACAATCTAACCCAAAACAAATAAACCCGAGAAGAAAATCTACCAAACGAAATTAAAAAAAAAAAAAAAAGTAAATTGGTTTACCTTGAAAGAAATAGAAATCGCCTCCCTCTTCTCTCGTCTTGGTTTTTTTTTCTCAAGGGAAGCACGCGGAAAGAGACTAGCATTTATATAAGATCCGAAACATTAATCCAATAAAATTTTTAAAATGCACTCGGTTCATTTGTTACGGACAATTTTGTGTTACTGACTGTGGGCCATGGAGGTAATGTTATAAGGGTCCTTGATCCCGGTGTTGGTGCATATCTGTGGGACATGACGACATGAAACGCCTTAACAGTTGAACAGAATCAACGGTGATTTGCTACATACAAAATATAAAATATTTCGTTCGGAGATCCTCTGACAGTACGAATTACACTCCATCGAGTCTACTATAAGCTGATTACATAATATTCCACAGAGGTTCGGGTATAGAAATAATATGGCTTTAAAGAGAAGAGAGGTCCGACCGTCTGGCGATGAAGTGGGACCCATGATGATTTGGTTGTTCCTTCGATTCTGGGTTGAACTTTGTAAAGATTGTGGCCACGTAGAAGCATGGTGTGGCTTTCGTGTGGTGCACCTGGCGTAAACCAACATTTTTGTCATCTTAACCCGGACTCCAGGAGCAAATCCGTGGACCACCATTTGCTGCTTTTCAGCCTTTGGAAAATCCAGGAATTGATATGCCATTTAATACTTGGCGCAGCTGATTTTAAAATTTTAATATTGGGATGGGGTTCACGATAGAACTTAAAACAAATTTTATTATTTTTTATTAAATTAAAATTATAAATATAAATTTAGATATTTTTTAGTTTACAAATTTATTATGGATCAAATATGATTTTTACTGTTGTAAATTTCAATTAATTAATGCATCATAAATTTTGCAACAAACTTCCATCATTTTTTATGTGTATGAAAATACGTACAATATTAACCATATTTTAGATCATATGTCAAATTTTAAAATCCTAGCTTTTTTTTATTGCCAAAATAGCTTAATTTTTGTTACCAATAAATCTTGGACTAGTAATTTTATGGATTATATAGGAAGTAACGGCAATTGTCTTGTAAATGTAATACATGTTTCATACTTTTAATAAACAAAGAGCCTTTAACTGAGCCCTATAATAAGGGAAAATGGAAAACAAGATTGGCGTGAATAAATATTAAAATTGTCTAGGTAAAATATATATCACGAGAGTAAAATTAACATGAATTTAAGTGTACTACAGATGGTTAATGATGTTAACATCGATCTCAGTTGCAGTTTTACAATAAATTTAAACGTTGATCTTTGATTTGCTTGACAAGTCAAATATTGGCGGCAAACTTTAATTTTTCAAGTTCATTTTCTGTAAAATCAGGATGTTACAAGATAAAATATTATAAAATTTTGCTTTAATTTTACATAAAATGTGTATTAATTTTCATGCAATTTTAAAACTAATTGGGCACCTATAAAATAACCATATTAATCATATTAAATATAATTTTATTTTTTATTTTTAAATAATAATAATAATAATAATAATAATAATAATAATAATAATAATAATAATAATAATAATAAATTGTTTGCCATTTCTTCCAAATAAATATGTTGGTCAACATTTTACATTTCACCTTCCATTATCATAGATTTATAATGTTTATCTGTAGACACCTTGATATATATAGAGAGAGAAAGACAAATTAAACCTGCGGCAAACGTTACTTCATTCCAAGTTGCAAAATTCTCTCCGTTGGACAACGTATTTTGAAAATTTTCTTTATAACAAACAAGTGACATTTTTCTCCGGATATTACGGAAGTGGTGACGTAAAGAGAGAGTTTACGCACTAGCAAAAGTGGAAGGACGTTAGGGTCATTCAATGCATTTCCATTGTGATGGAAAAAACAAAAATGTGATGACGGATTTATATTTTTTCCCCCTCAAAATAGTACTTTTGGTCACCTTACGTTTAAAATGTATACCCTTGCACAAAATTTATCTAATAATGAGATCCAAAAATTGATGTATTACTTAGTTATTGCTAGTGAAAAGTATAATCTCATGAATTTGTAAGAATTAAATGTGACTCTCTCTTTTTTTTTTTTTTTTTTTTTTTTTTTTTGACAACATTCGAACGTTCGCATTCAAAGGCTGCATAATTACAAAAGTGACATCTGCTTTCGCACCCATTTTGCTGAAAGATCACTATGCCTCAGTTTGGCAGTTGGATAAGTATTTTAATCTCCGTTATCCATGCCGAATAGATGAAAAACACCAAGAGGATAAGATGAGACAGATTTTTTTTTTCTTTTTTTGAGAAGCTTGAGATAGAATATTTATTCCCAGAAGTTATACCATTTTTATTATCACTGTAGTTTGCTAGAGCTAAGTGTTATCATTCGTTTTTAATTCCTTTTCATAGACATAAATGCCAGCCTTAATCTTCAAGTTTTATCCAATCTTGCTAGATAAAATTTCTCATCCTTACCGCAAAAAACCTCATTCCTCTCTTTTTTCATAAATTGGAGTTTGATAATACGCTGCATACAGCTCCCAAATATACATTAGGTCTGTAATTGTTACAATTAAATTTATTCGCACATAATATAATCATCGATTAATTATTATTCTGACGACATAAAAAGTCTACAGCGGATTCATGAATTATCTCTGAAATATTTCCGAGCATAAGTTCTAAATTGTTCATGGAAAATGTGACATAAAAGCTTGTCCTGGAATAAAGCTATCCTTTTCTTTACCTTACTGCCAAATGGAAGTTATGGTGTTATGAAAACTTAATGCGGTTAATATGGACCATTCCATGCTTGATAAAAAAGTTTATATGCTCTGTTTGTTTCAAGAAAAAAAAAAAAAAAAACTTTGCATGCTCTGTTTCTTTCAAACTAAAATCAATGGTTTAATTTTGGCAAAGAAAAGCTTGAGTTTTTGAAGAATTATGATGAGAAAAATCAAATGAAGAATCATATGAAAATTAAATAATTAATGAATCTTGCGTCCTTGTGTCACATTTGACCAACTGATAAAAAAAATAAAATAAAATACACGGTAGTCAATGAGTGGAGCCGAAATTTCACGAATACTTCAGAATTTATTTTTTTATAAAAAAATTTAAAAAATGCCCGTAGACTATTTAATTTTCGTTATTGAATCAAATTTACGTGAATGGACTACAATACTTGAAGATTAGAATATTAAAAACCCAATCTTATTATATTCTTAGTCATTTTATTTCAACAATATTTACTCGCACCGCATTTTAATAAAACAGAGAAAGATTTTTTTTTTTTTTAAAAAAAAGGCTAGTTTGGTACAAAGTAACGAGTATGTCTATTATAAATGAATTTGTTATCGAATAAAAGCTGTTGAAGAACTGCAATGCAATAAGATGAGACAAAACAGAAAACTTTTCTTCTATGATTCTTAATCATTTGTTCCCCAAACATTTACTCCTATCACGATCCAAGAAAACAAAAAGAAAATAAAAGTCAGGCTGGTATGGAGAAATAAATAAATAAATAAATTATGCAGGGTTAATAGAATGTTTAATTAAAAATAAGGACCAATGAATTTGAAAAATAATTTAAAAACAAATGCTGGTCCCAGGAGTCCTGCTGATTACTGTTACAGGAAACCACTATTGTTTAATCTATGTTGTCTATCTGAAAATAGTTTAGAGTTAATTGATGCATTTATTTAATTATTTATTTTTGTTTAGACACATCTGTCGAACAAATTTAAAATAATCTAAGTTGCCTCTCCACCTCCATAAGAAAAATGAAAAGGACACATGCGAGGACCCATGAGGGAGACCCAAATGCAATCTTTTTAAGAATGCAAAAAAATATGAAGTTCTCTCTTTTTTTTTGAATTTTTGAATTTTTTTTTTGTGATTACTGTCTGTCAGTTGAATATTGCGGTATCTTTTGTATCGCATTATTTACAAACTATAAATTTGTCCGCGGACAATAAATACAAACTTTCAGTTTTTCAAAATATATAAGTTTGAATTCTTTTCTTCTTATTTTATATATTATATAAAATTAAAAAGTACTATATTTCAGATACTAAGTAATTATGTTTCTTTCTTTTGAAAGTTGGTTAATATATTTTCCAACAATACAATAAGTAAATATAAAGGAAAACCAAATCCTTTTATACATTTATACTTGATAGCTAAAAGAGAAATATACTTGCTAACTACGTATTTGTCAATTCTGTTCCCACATCGTCTTATTTATTTATTTTTTTTAGAACTCTGCTTATCAGCTTCTCCTAGCCACAAAAAAAAACAATCCTATGAATGAGAAACCCATAAAATTGGATCGGATGACGATGACTACACGCAAGCAGCTAAGGAACGAATCGAACGAATATCAGAAAAGCAACATTGTAGACAACAAATATTGAGCAACAGAAAGTATGTAAGAGGAGTGCAGCAAGACGCCATCGGCGATCGGCCCGTGAAGACTGTGGTGGTCCCTCCGGTATTTCTCAGGCCTTTCAAAATGGTGTTGCACTTGCGTGTTTTGACCCATGAGTTTGTAAAAAGTACTCGCTGTACAATTGTTTATAGAATTTGCGCCGTGGAACGTTTTTGAGAGAGATTGTCGGATCTGGATCGTTCAATTGAAGAGGGTAAGGCGTTTTGAAGCTTTGGAGAAGTTTTTGGACTAATACTTGTTATCAGATGTGGGCTGGGATAGAAGTGCTAAATTTGAAATGGGCCTCACTGGGAATCATAACTCTGCTTTCGCTCCTCCGAAATTAAAGTTTGAACAATGTTTGTTAAAATATATTCTAGAATCTATATACTATTATTAAATTATAACCTCCGTGACGCAGTAATGTTCAATTATGATTATTATATTCTTGTGGATATGTCTAAAGAAGTAAAGAGCAAATATACTTGCAAAAGTAGTGTAAAAGACATCTACTTTTCAATATTTTATCATATATAGTGGGAAAGTAATCAATGATTCGGGCGCTTTATCTCCTTCTTCTTTACCATATTCGACTTGTAGCTCCAAAATTAGGACAAATTCCCTTAGCAACTTGTCCAAATTAAGTACCATTTTATGTAGATAAAAAGAAGCACTGCTATATAATGACACATTCAATGAAACAGAGATTGCTTGATATTTGCAAAATCATGAAGCACGTATTATTACAGCTTGCGCAGTTACAAAGTAGGAGAGGGTAGGAACTCGTGTCCCTTACAATCAGAAAAAAGAAAAATAAAAGGACACAGTAGTAAGGGCAACTAGCACAGCTGCTCACATATAAAACACCACACACAACATTTGAAATACTTGTAAACCCACCCCTTATGAAATGACACGCTTATACAACACTATCAGCATCACGGTCACGGCTGGCCTCATAGGCTGACAGCTGACTTTGTAGGCGCCGCAATTTGAATGAAGACAATTTGTCAGGGTGAGGTGATTTCTCTGGCACCCGAATCATGTTGTAGCACCATGCGCCAGACAAGGTTCCAATGACCGGGCCAATGAAGTAAACCCACAATCCATGGAAATTGTGGCTCGCCACTGCTGGGCCCAGTGTCCTTACCGGGTTCATCGACCCGCCCGAAACCGGCCTGCATAGCTCCATTAGATCTCACGATGTGTAAACTAACTATTTATCATTTGATTTTATAATTTGCGTCTATTAATTGGATTATTACATGTTTTGTACATTATATTGCTGTGCCTTTATAACAGTGAATTAGACAAATTGGGCTGAAAACATTTTTGGGCTCATAACAACCGCATGTTGGGCCTTAGGACCTATGAATTTGCAATGACCATGTGTGAATTAAATATGTTTAAATAGTTGAGTTAGCTTATGTTTTATTTTACCCTGCAAAGATTGAGGTTATGCAAACTGCTGACCCAACTGCTAATCCTGCTAACTCTCCTACCTGCACACAAACCCAATAAGGGATATCAGTTTCCAATACACATAATATTAACAAAGACCAATTAAAACATTGATATATAAGTGCTTACAGCTCTGGTATCAGTTGCAACGGCTGCGGTAACAAACATCATGGCAAAGGTAACCATAATCTCCATGATCAGTGCCTGCCAATCCGAGCCAGATGGGGTGGTGGTGCCGAGGTTTGTTATTGGATGGAGCAGCACTTTAAGAGTGAATGACGCTAACATGGAGCCACTCACCTGAGCCGACCAGTAAAAGGGAACCTATAAAAATTGAAAAACAAATCAGAAATATTCAAGCCCAACTGAATTACATATTATTTAAATAATTATTTAACTATGGATATGTATGGTTCTTTTATTAATTATGAAGTATTGATTGTTGCAGATAAGTGCAGTGATGTTACACTTCTGTCATGCTAATAATTGAGTCTCTCTTTATTGAGTTGCCACTGCATTTGCAGTGTAACTGCAATGAACTGTATGCATATCAGTGACAGCTTGGTAAAAAAAGGTACCATCACAGACGAGTATATGGACCAGCAAGGAAGAAATCATATGTCATATTAATTATATTATCAAAGCACTTGTAAAAGGTTTGGAAACATGAAATGACATTTGTTTACGCATGATTGGGGTATCAAGGCACCTCCACTGGCTGGGATAACTCTTTGGAGATTTTCCTTGTAAACTTAGCAATATTTTCAGCCACGTGGCACACGGTTTACAAGATTGTATTTTCTATGGTCTCTCGTGGTCTTATATCAACATATTTAATGCACTTGTCCTCTACTTTATTAAATGCTCATCTGGTCCCAAAAATTCTCCCCTTATGTGTGCACATGGAAGCCGACTATACTTAGAAAGGAATGAAAAGAGTCTTAAGAGAATAAAAAGGTCCTTTTCTTTCCGATTTTGCAACTTAATACTTGAAGAAAACATCATTAATTAGAAGAGTTTTAAGTTTTAACGTATAATATGGACTTTTGCTATTTAAAATCATTATTCGTATATTCATTGCACATATAACCCTTAAACGACAAATTTATCCTCATATATAAATTCTATAATTGCGTGCAGGTTCAAATCATTGACATGGAGAGCTTAGTTGAAACAATGAGAAGAGATAAACATATAAAATAAACTTCTTCCTTAAAAAAGGGACATATCATTTTATAGTTAAGATCTTTTTACATATTATTTTTTAATTAAATATTTAACTAGTTCGAATAGATTAAATATTTGTAGCTTTCAAATTTTATTTATTTTCCATTATCTCTTGAAAAAGACCAGATCAATCATCAATGTGTGGTGGGAAAAAAGCGGAGTTCTAAGCAAATTTAAAGCTTTCATATATGGTATTAGCCTATCTATTTTATTTATTTATAATTTTTTTTTGCATGATCCATGTAGGACAAATAAGGTGTTGATGTTGCCCCCCTAGATGTGCATACAAGTACATCGTCCATTTAATAAGGCCATGAATAATTTGCTAGTACAATAAAATGGGTCCATGGGGACCTGTCACTGGCTGGTCCATGCATGAACTAAGATCCGTTAGGTGTGGCCTATCACATGCAAGTTTACGGACCGCCAGCAAATACAGTAACTGTGCTTCATTAAGAGTTAAGGCACTGTATGGAAAGTAAGGCATGGTTTGGTTGAACAATCAGGCAATCACATATATATATTTCAGACTTCCTGACAAAACCAATTTAAATGATAGTTATTCAATGTCGTACCTTTTGGGACTAGATTAGTAACTCTTATCATTTGCACCACTAAGAAGTGAAACAACCAAATCAATTGAAATGGACTGGTCACGTCCGGTTAACTAATTTTCCACTATATTTTTGACCCTTCTGTAAGGATATGTACATCAACTCAAATCATGTAGGAGTTTATTTAGAAATATTCTGGGTTCTTACATGGGTGCAGCAAAAGTGTTCTACTACAAGACAACCAGGTAAAAAAAATGATCCTTGATATTTAAGCAACTTTTAATATAAAAAGTATATTAAAGAGGTGACTAAGTCACTTTATAGAGAAAAGTGAATCTCTCTATCTAGCTAAGATAGCAATTGAGAGGATAGATACGATTTGGTTCACAATTGCCGTGGAACTTATGCAACTTGTCATAAACTGCGTACATCTTCTTTACTTTATAATTAGTCGGTGCATGCCATGTTGAAACATTCGAGATAGTAAAAGTACCGTCTGCTTGTGTAACAAATACTTAAGAAATCTGCTAGTAATCACCATATATCATTAATTTTCTAAACTTTCATAATAATTATGGTATATATTAATATATGATCAATCAGGTATGATTGGTAGAAGGCTTTGTCATGTTTATTTGGCTATGTTAATTATATACTTATTTGGAATTAGTTTTAATAATTACTAGTTACCACTAAAGGCGATTATTCATTGCCTTTGCTTTTATTGTTCGTTAATTCCTAGGTATTAGCCAGAGCTACTTAAATAATACCAAGTAATTAATATAAAAAAACAAAGGCATTCATAGTGCTTTATTACTTTGTGCATTTTTGGTTGGTGAAGTAGAGAATATTCTGGCAAAGGTAATTTCCTTCCTGAAATCCTATCTATTCTTGTAGTGGCAGGCCACTTCTAATTTGTAATGACCTCAAAAATAGCATTTATCCTTCAGAAAAGAAAACAGTAACCATGTTCCTTGTCTTCAAAACTGACCTCTTGTTCCTGATTCTAGGATATGGAGCTAACAGTGAGTGTATGCATTGTGAGTTTGGATGCTTTAAGTTATTCTCTACTAGCTTAGATAAAAGATTCTATTCTTGGTTGTACCACTACATGCGAAGGGGGGGAAATTAATAGGATAACTCGTTTTAACTTCTACGCAGATGAAAATAAAAGATGTAGCGTAAAAGATTAAGTGTTCGTGTACGTAGTAACAAGCTGTATATGTACATATTGAACACATGCTACAGCTTTAAAATTAATCCAGCTAGCTACTTCGTGTTGTTATATATATATATATATGCAGTTATAATTAACGAAAACAAAAGAAACACCAAAAATTAGAGAAGGAAAAAAAAAGAAGCAAAGAAAAGGTAAGGTGCTTGTAAGGTCTAACCTGAATCCAAGGAAAATGCCTAGACACCGCAAAGGCGAGAGTGACAGCCGGGTTCATATGAGCACCCGATATGTGGCCAACGGCATATATCATAACAGTCACGATCATACCTCCAGCAACGGAGGCACCGAGCTGAGACACACGGTTTCTATCACTGTTGCTTATTGCTCCTACCCCACAAGTTACAAACACTAGTAAGAAAGTCGCGATCACCTCGGCTACCACCTACAAAAGTTTGGAAAGTAAAATGAGTTATTTCTTGACGTGCATAACTATTACAAAATTCCTGCTATACACATATAAAATTGATTTCAGAAAAAAAGCACGATTTGTAAATATAATTTTGATTCTGGAAAGACCTTTTGAAAGAGATATGGAGGAAAAATTTGTGTGACTGAAATGTTGTGGTCTTTTGGAGAGGAGTTCTGAGCCGTGCCAATGTCATGGATTTCATTAGAGAACCCTTGTTTTGCATTGGAGGCCATGTCTCTGTTTCTCTCTCTCTCTCTCTAGAACGTTCTTTGTTGGTTTGTATGTAATGTGATATGTGAGTGTATGATGTTTGTGGTTTGAGTGGGATGGTATTTATAGAGGAGGTCCTGGGATGGAGGTTCAGATATTCCCGGATGAAGACCTTGGTCAACTTTTGACATAATATGGTTTAATGGAGATGTCCAGTCCCTATCAAGGTATCTTCTTTGTCTCCCTCTCTCGAGAGCCGTCCATTAGGAAGGAGGGGGGCTCTCTTGGTATTATGTATCCATTCAACTTTATTATGTTTTCAATCTTTCATTTCACATGGAATTTAGCTCCCAATCATTCTTTTCTATTGGCCCTTTCGGATCAATATTACGACAGTTTCTGGTAACGTAATTCTGCTCCTGCTAAACTTGGCGGAAAGTGAAGACAAGTCAGTGACATATTTTTGATGCAAACATATTATCATTTTTTTAATTTCCCTAAAATGTTCAGAAAGGTACATTAAAGATTGTCAGTTTGTACTTGAAAATTGAACTGAAAACTAACAGATTTTTGATACATCATGAAAACAATTGCTTACATCCCAATTGCAAAATCAATTATTGAGATGTAGAGTAATTGTTAGTTCCAAAATTGTACTTGATTAACGATTTGATTTATTTGAAATTCTCATAAGCTTTTTAATTTGTTTGCTTCACAATTACAAGAATGAAAAACTTTAATTTTAAAATTGATTAGATGTAATTAGTTTTGCAGATAAAGATGGTATGAAATTAATTAAAAGTTAATTGTTAAATTGTTGAAATGTTAAAAGATAGAGAATTAAACACACCAAAATATTAGCTGGTTTCAATAGTGCTTCTCTTACAATGAGAGCATTGTGTTAGTGAATTCTAATGAAATGTTCAACTGAAATTTCTTTTATTTGCACAAAACAATGAAGTTGACCGGTGGATCTGAAGTTTCTGACCAAACTTCCATTATAAGTTTGGTATCAGTAGCTAGAAATGACCCCAAGCTCTAATGCAAAAATTCTTGTCACAAGTCGCTTCAGAGGAATTGTACTAGGTAAATCACCAGTTTCATTGAAAAGTCATATTTGTCGAAAGAAAAACGAAAAAAAAAAGAGGCTAGTGTTAGCTTGTCTTATTGAGTTAAGCTGTTAGTTTATAGTTAGTTTTTTACTATGGAAGCTTTCAAATGTTACTGAAAACAGAGCACTTGTAGTACATAAAAAGGACGTTTATATAGACAAAGTTCGACAAAGACAAAGTAACCGTAATATTTTCTCCAGTAAATATCATACATATACGAAGTTTCGACCTGCATAAACAATAGCTAGTACAGCCTATAAATTATTTAATGGATGAATGCTAATCTTGGATCAGGAATTTAGGTATAATTTTATCGTGATTATTTTTTTTACTGCAATTAAAACAGAGCAAACGGTTTAATTTATGGGGAATGCGATAATTAAAGCTGCAAATTAAGTATAATTCTAAATTGTAGTAAATAAGGTATAATCCAAATTTTGTTTTATTCAACATAGCAGAGGGATCCCGGATATTCCACTTTAAACCAATTAGTATATGTACACCAATTTTAATTTTCAGCTCAGTTTAAACCTGATCAACCACAACCGTACATAATTTTGAAGGAAATTATGTATTCCAGCTTATATAAAAAATATTCCAATGCAAAATTCGTCATAAATATATAACCAAAAAAATTTTTAAAACTCTAAGAAAAATTCTTGGCCTTATAGAGAATAAAAAACAATATTATTTCAATCCGTACACATGATAGTAACAAATTCAATAATTGGTGCAATTGAGATTCAAAATTCATTAATTAGTGTCTTGAAATCCTAATGCCATGATGGATGCTATTTTTTGTGAAATGATTGTGCTCTCTTTTTGTTCCAATCATAAATAGTCATTAATATATGCATTTTCTATTGCTAGTAGTTTTCCGAACATTGCTTTAAAAAAATATAGATTTTTTTTTTTAAAAAAACACAAATTTAAAATAAAACAATCTCTGTCCTTTGACAATTTTATAAAATAAATAATTAATTTTTTATGCATTAAAGACTTGTATACAATAAAAAAAATACAACAAGCTGGCCTGTTCAGAATTTATGTAGAGAAACACAAAAGAATATAGTACTATATATAAGAGGTTTGTTCTATATTAGATGCACCAAAAACATCTCTTTTAGATGGAAAGAGGTATGAAACGTACAAGAGTCGTCCGACTCCGAGCAGGACTTGAAACTTGAAAATTTAAAAATGTTTTTTTTTCATTTATAATTGCTCGAGATGAATCATTCACAAAATTTATTTAGAATGAAGGACATTTATAGATATTCACAAAATAGTGAGGAATAAAAAAAAAAGGGAAATATATTGTTCACAAACAGTTGGATTAAATGCTAGCTACTCTTTGGTTTTTTTGTTGAAGACAGAACGTTCGATTTATTTTGGATATAATTCGTTAATATCTTGTTATTATAGTACACACATGGGATCAAGTATCTCTACAGCAACAACTAATTTCCTATTAATTAAGTAGGCGTGCTTCTTTTGCGCTTTTTTTTAAAAAAAAAAATTGTTCTTTTGAAGAGATTTACCGCGTCTAAATCTTCTTTTTTCATACGTGGATACAGCATACGGGCGGTCATGTTATGTGCCTAGAACACGGACATGTTGGTAGGTCTATGTTAGGCCCTCCAAGCGATTAAATGTTCAATCAAGCTCTCTTAGTTTGGCATACAAATTAATCAAACAAGCTTTATTGTGCAAAGCTACATAACAGCTGGAATTTGTGAGTGGAGTTGCTTTAGGTTTCCTCTAATCAGGCGACAACACTAATTTTTAATGCCTTTTTATTGATACAATGTGGACTTCTCCACTAAATCCCTCCCATTATTTTTCCAAAGGATGCGTTTTCTGAGTCCCATATAGTGGAGAGAAGACGGCAACAAGACAGATTTCAGAATAAACCTTTTTTTTTATGTATATATGTAATTTTTTTAGAAAATGACAAGACTAGATTTGAGTCTAGCCATAGTCCAGTATAATATTCGTTTTCATATTTATTAAAGTACAACAGGACAGATAATTAATGCTCTACAGAGGAATTTTTTTCCTGAGAAATTAGTAAAATTCTTCATGCACTTTCTTTTGTTTCAACATATGTGTGATCACTATGTATCCTTCTCACAGTTATGCACGCCTACCCTTGGTAGGTATTAAGTCAATGGCCTAACAGTAAATGAGACGTGGTCAATTAAGTTTACTTATAATTTTTCAACCTCAATTTGTTTTTGAGTTTTATATGAAGGCGCAACCTAGCTTCTTTCGGATATACATGTAATTAGAGCTAGGTGAGTTATAAACTTTTATAGTTTTTACCTGGGTAGAGTATATGTACTGAGGTTTTTAGTGTTCCTACGGATTTAAATTCCTGAAAATTCAGCTAGAATCGACAAAATATTTATCATAAAATTTGAATTACTTTGTTTTCTAATTTTAGGCTACCTAAAATTGCAAACATATAGACTCTAGAATTCATGGATATATAATCTTTAAGCCAAGTTTTATCTATATGTATTTTACTGATATTAAACAAGATACGTGATGTTTTAATATAGGCTTTTTTTTTATATATAATTATCTGGCACTTTAGTTGAATTGATTAAAAATGGTAAAAATAATGGACTGTATAATAAATATGATCAGAACCAGCTAGCTACTGATAAATTTATACTAGCCTCTGTATTTCTAGAAGAGACTGGTACGCTTGTTTCCTCAGTAGAACCAATAATTCAGAGTTTGTCTCCATTTCAGTTTTACTAATTGTTCTTCTACTTGATTTACTTGTTTTTTTCTTTCTTTTATTGGGAAAAAAGTCACTAACGCTCAGCACTCCAATAGAAAAAAAGGTAACAACTTACATGAAAAAGAACAGAAGAAAAAGAAAATACAATAGTAGCATCTCTGAAACTTAGTATAATTAGAGAAATATGTAACATCATCATCAAATTTACAACTGATATACACCACTCTTTTTCAGAGGAGAAAGCCCACAACACAATCTATACAGTGACAGTTCTTACATTTAGCGCACTACACCGTACTTGCCGGCGCGATAAGTTGAATACTTGACGTCTCCAACCGAAATACAAATATCAGCCATATAAGTTTGGTTCTACAGTAGAATTGTTGAGAGGAAAGAAAATGCATTATGTTGTAAGCGACAGTAACTTCGAAGGAGTTTTCAAGGAACCGTAAATGTTTTTCCAAAGGAAAAAGAAAGAAAGGGAAATGCAAATGCCTCCAAGCTGCAAGTGAGTGTTATCCTATGTGTAGATGCTCGTTAAATCTTGAAAAAGACTTCTGAATTTCGACCACGAAAATGATCTGTATCTTCCCTATGTTCATCATTCAATCTTTTAGTCATTTCAGATCTAGACGAGCTAGCAAGACCAGCTCACAGTATATAAAGCATAGCCATATAGTAAGACTTGCAATGATTATATTTTGCAGGAGGATGTTGTACTCCTCAAAAATATATGGTCGCTTGTTTCAGCATTTTGTTTGGTTATGAATTGTTTGAATATATGTTGCGAGTAATGATATTCATTATCTGTGTTTCATGATAGTTTCACAAAAAAATTGATCTCCTTTTTTAGGTTTTTGTGGTGTTTAATGGCCCACAGGAAAATGCCGCACTGGCCATTTTAGGAACAAAAGTATCCGCTGCATCTCAGGGTTTTCTGACAAAACAGTGCATACTCCAAAAGTTAGATGATTTGCAAATGGTTTTGTAGGACACTTAAAGAAACTGATAGCTTAAATAATACCCAACGAGTATAAAGTTGATATGTAAGATTTGTGAGTCTTCACTATCAATTCCAAATAATAATAATAATAATAATAGGAAAAATTGATGATATGTTGTGCAAACATTACAATTGCAGTATTTATGCAATCTAATTCCATAATTATTTTTCTAGGGCAATGCTTTTCTTTTCATGTAATTATTTCTCCTGTTCCATTTTTTTTTTTCTTTTTCCCTCGTACACATATGTTGTTTCTCTGTTTCATCATTCTTTCTTTTCCCTCCTCATGTACCCAATTTGGAACTTAAACTTTAATGTTTTGCGAAGATCTATTTTGCAAGTTTTTCTGTTAATCAGCCCATTAATTTAGGTATATTGTCACTTTTGGATTTGATATAATGCAATCTGAGACAAAATCTATATATATCACAATCAGGCACCTAGTCGTGAATGATAAGTTCTTGGGGACCGTCGGATACCAGTTCCTATTAGATTAGAAATAAAGATTAACTTTGAGGTGTTCAGTTCAAACAATATTTGACAATAAATACCAACGCTCCAATCCTCTGTTTCCTATCACATTCAAAAGTCGAAATCAATTCAATGTCCAAAGTTCATCGAACTCTAAGTCTCTAATCTTAGTTGTAAAGAATTTCGTTGCATGCAAGCAAGCTAAGCATGAGAAATGTATAAAAGTAATAAGAGAACTCATCTGCAGTCCTTTTTTTCCCAAATTCTTGCTACATGAAATTAAATTGTACCTTGTAATCCGTAATGAAAAATCACATTACTTAAACCTAAACAAAATGAAATTTGTCATATTGTTGGTCTAATCCACACTATTTAATAAAACAATGATATGATATCTGATCTTAATTTTAATAAATTTTAGCTTCGTCTCTGATTCTACTCCACAGTAAAGTAGATCAACAAAGTTTTGAGAAAGGGTGGAACAGAGAGGATGCATGCATAGAACCGGTTTGTAAAAGAATTATTTGAAAAACAAGTTTTGCTTCGAAAATTCAGCTGACTAAGCCATTAGCTCTTCGCAGCTGACTGAGACAACGTTTAGTTTGAAAGAGCTTTGGCCATTTGGGAACGAAAAAGAAATGGAAGAAAAATGTCGTGAGAAACCGGAATCCTTTTAAGGGAATAAGAAAAACCAGAGCAGTATAAATTGTTAAACTCTTTACCAGACTTTAAGCACAAATTTGATTGGTCCAAAAATAGTAATAGTACTTAATTTGTGCGAGTTCATAACTTTTCAAGAACCTGATCCCTACCTAATAAATTTACTATCATGTCAAAAAAATAGTGGAATATATAATGCTGCTATTATATTTCTGAGACTGATAGGATGTGGAGCCAGAACCGTCTGACAGAAAATCAGAATTTCAGTTGGGTAACCAATATTTCTAAAATTCATGTTATTGTAATATACCAACGTGGCTTATATTAACACCGTTCATTTTGACTCTATAAAACTCAGAAAAGTACATCATTCTTAAGCATTTTTTTTCTTTTGTTCATGCCTAGCCACAAAGTAAGTCGATGAACCTGTTTCACAGAAACTACTTTTTTTTTTTTTTGGAAATAAGGAGAATTTTACACTCTAATTTTTTTTTTTTTAAAAAAAAGAAACCAGGCACGCTAGAATAATATTTCCCATGACTCATTATGAAATTAATGCATACGTTATCAAGTTGTAATTTTAATGGGTGTCCAATTCGTATATGATTGGTACTAGGTAAATGCTATATTATATTTACATACAACGTGATTAACACTCGTAAATGATGTAAGACACTTTTATTAGCGAACAATCTAGAAGAGAAATTGCTCAATGGTTATTAGCTGACTTCCCATATTTTTGTTTAACTCATCACATCAATTGCCATGACTACATTTTTTTTAAACTAAAATTGGAAAATAAAGTTTTGACGTTTATGTTTGTGTCAACTTTTTCCAAAACTTTTTTTAATTTATTGAATGTGGTGTTTGGTGAGTGGAACTACCGCTCTTCCATGACGAGCGTTTCAATATTTACCTTGAGTTGGAATTTTAAAAAGAAATGACATCTTTTTCTTGCCAAAATAAAATTACTTTTTAAAATTCTTCCTACCCCGATTGCCACTTGTGTGGCAGAGAGCACGCCATTAATCATATAAACTTTTTTGTTCTTAGCTTTTTATTTTTTTAAATTTATTAAAGGCGGTTATTGATGAGTGGAATTACCGCTGTTCCAAGAGGTGATGTTCATATTTACCTTGGGTTGGAATTATTTTATCCTTTTTCGTACCAATAGAAAAAGACTTCTTTCTTTTTCCTACACCAAATGCCACATGAGTGGTAATGGGCATACATATGTATATATATATATTATATTACGGAGTATCTATGTGATAGCTAAGGCATATATATACATATTTTTTGTTTATGTCTTTTTTGTTATATAATTAAGGATGGTGTTTGGAGTGTCGAACTACTGCTTCTTTAAGCGAGGTCCAATTTAGTATTTGGCTGAAATTTCAAAAGTGAGGAATTAAATTCTTTATTTGAATATATGTTTTCTATACTAATTGGCACATAAATGGTATAGAACATGCATTCCTTTAATGGAGAGAGATTAGAGGTCGGTTTGTTTCCACAGGTTACAATTATTATAGTAGCAATAATTTGGTAGCTTTAAAGGACTGATCAGATAAAAGTCAAGACTTGCTACTAGCGCACCTCCTGCCAAAAAGGGAACATTGCATAAATGGTACTACAAGATTTTATACCATTCCTTGGTTTCATGATTTCATATCACATGCCGGATGTTGCCTCGGGGCAGTGTAATGAAAGGAAGAAATTAAGGGAAGAAAAACTGCCATTAAACATGGGAAAAACTAGGTTGACAGCAGTACATATATGATAGAATACCTTTATTATGTGGTAATCAGATCACCATGTTAATACACGTACCAATATGGCACGGTGAATTAATGGTACATATATACGGGTGCTCATCCGGGCAACAAATAATTTAATCCGAACAACATTTCTAACATTATATGACCAAACTACCCCTAATTACTATGTTATATTGTGTTTTTTTTTTTTTTGGAAGGAATTATGTTATATTGTGTTGCCTAAATTACCCTAATAATAAATTTCTTCAATTATACCCCTCAAAATCTTCCTTTTTAATATATCTTTTCTAAATATTTCTTGTATTTTTTTACATTAAGAAACCCACAGCAACCATATTCTCGTTTCCTAAAATGTACCTTGGTATTTTTTATTTTTTTACTCACCAGCAAGCTTCCATTGATTAATAATCTCCTTTCAGTGATAACCAATTTCTATCGCAAAATTCATGTTTATTTAATTTTCCAAAATTCAATGAAATGTATTAACCATGTTTAATTTACATATGTAAGTTCGGAATAACCCCTTATTCGGAGGGTTCCAAACACGCCCTATGTGTTTGGTGTTGAAAAAGAAAATAGTTGCCAACTAAATAGGAAAGGTTGTTTAAAAAGCAGGGAGAAAAATACGAGCACGTTTGCTTAGGAAGAGGAATAGTATTGTCATTTGTGAAATGTTTTGTTGCTCCGATTAAATTATTTGTTGTCCGGATCAGCACCCCCATATATACCCTCTATATATCCTTATCCGAAATGAAATTTGGTACCAACTTTTTCCCCCTTTTTTAGTGTGCCAAGTTTTATTGGTGCATGCTAGGCATTGAATACTTAAATCGTTGGTCAAATTAAGACCTGCCAGATTAGTACAGTACGGGGAAAATTTTTCATAGAGAGTCCAAAAATAAAAGCAAAAAATCTAAGATGATTTTGGAGCTCTAAATAATTTTTACAGATGGTCTAAGAAATTCGTTATTATCCATGCCGTCCTAAAAATGATATATTCTTTTTGAGAATGTACATGATACGCCCTGACACACAGATGGAATAACACTTGAGAGTCCTATCTCGAAGTCTGATGACGTTCTTCATACCAAAATTTCGTTGAACTAAATTTTATACTTTTTATTTTTTTTACTATTTTATTGTTTTTTTTTTTTAAAAAAAGACTCTAATTGGAGGTCCATAATACTCACATCAATCGATTTTCTATACTTCAGAAAACATAGTAAAATATTTTTAAATTAATATAAAATTTGATTTCCAACAAAATTCTGGTATGAAGAAAATCCGTTAATATTTTAGATTTCCAATAGCATCTCACCGATTTTGATTATTTTTTGGGTAATCTATTAAACATTTCCCGTCCAACTAGGAATAGAACCTCTATTAAATCTCAGATAGGTTTAGGATACTGTTCAACTGTAAGAAATTTGACCAACGGTTCAAGTATATTTGTATATACCAAGTAGGTTGGTTCAGGGGCGGAGCTAGAAAACTTTCATAGAGGGGGCTGATTTAGAATTTTTTGATATCGGGGGAGGAGGGGGGGGGCATATTGCACTATACCATATTATTTTACTAAAAATTAGCTTAAAAATTAAGGTCAATATTGCATCACAGGGGGGCATATGCCCATGGTAGCCACCCTATTGGCTCCGCCCCGTTGGTTCACGTCCAGCTGTAGAGAATTTGACCATCGGTTCACAGTATCGATCTTAGCCATCCATTTTAATTGAAAGATCCAGATCTACTTTAGTTGTGAAGAACTGTCCAAGCTTTTTAAATTTACTAAATGTTTCATTAAAAAAAATTTACTCAATGGAAATTACTTTTCATCTCAACTGTTGATTTTAAATGAACATACTCAGATCTAGTCCAATAAATCCTTACAACTAGGTGAATAAAAATATGTTGCGCACTAGCACTCACAATAAATTGAACATTAATTAGTTTAAAGATTCAGCCTTATAATTGCAATTTTTAATCATCAACTACAAAAATGTTCTCCGTTTTTATAATGCTATTGTTCAAATGTTGATCATTTATAGTTAGGCGTGGGACTAGTGCAGTCAGTGTGTGTTGCAGCAACGAAAAATATATATAAAAATGTGACTGCATGTGGTCACAGAAAATTGTCGGACGTACGTATCATCTTAAGTTTAAGCCATATTGTTATTATGGATATTAAAGTAGCTACTTCATAAAGGGAAAATAAATACGTGAAAATTAAGGAAATGAGCACATCAAATAACCATAAAGCACTTTTCTTATTTTTTAAGCTTACTATAAAAGGAAAGCTTTTGTTCAGACGCCATCCGTAACTACAAGTAGTTCTACCGCGGAGTAACTCCACATGAGGAATTACTTTTTACTGAACTTCGATCTATTCTTAACTAAATCTGTTATTTATTTATTCTTAGTGCTTGTAGATTTACACCTCATGTGATGTTGATTATCCCTGAGAGCAAGTGGACTTAGCTGTATATTCATATTTTTTTTATTGTGTTTTTTAATTACCACTTCGCACTACAACAGAAATGATTTTTGGAAACACTCAATTAGAAATGGTTTTTAAGAAATTCGTTTCTAAAAATAGATAGTGGCATTTTCGCAATTGTCAGATGAAATTTTTAAAAACGATTTTTTATCAGAACCGTTTCTAAACTTTTTGCAAAAAAAAAAAACCCTGTAGATTATTAGAAACGGTTTTTAGTAAAAAATCGTTTCTAATAATCAAACAGATTTCATTTTTTTTATTATTAGAAACGGTTTTTTACTAAAAATCTTTTCTAAAAATAGTATTTTTAGAAACGGTTTTTTGTAGAAAACCGTTTCTAATAATCAAACAGATTTCTTTTTTTTTTTCCAACTTATTAGAAACGGTTTTTTTACAAAAAACCGTTTCTAAAAATAAAACGTTTTTTTACTTCATCTTCATTTCCCTACCTACCAGCCATTATTGTTGCATCAATATTTTTTCCCCACAAAAACTGAGAGTATTTGCTACCAATCCAAAACCACTTATTTAAATTAGCTAAAAAATTTGAAAAATTTTGAAAAATTGAAAATTAGATAGAGGAAGCAAAGGAGAGCAAATAGAAGTTAAAAAAATTTCATTTGAGGTATATTTTTTTTATCAATTTTATGATTTAATTATTATTTATATTTTAAACCATTTTTTGTATTTGTAATTGATATTTTCTATTTTGTATTGATAAATTAGGAAGTGGAAGGGAAGGTGATTCTATTGAAGCGAGAAAATCATCATTTTCATGAGAATTTCGGTAATTTTCTATTTTAACCCTCCATAATTTTAAATTATCAATTTGTAGCATGCATGTTAATTAATTAATTGTTTGGAATGTGCATATATTAGATGTATTATCATATAGGACCAAAATGCCGAAATTTGAACTATTTTAGGCGTGCCCGTCCGAGATTAATCCATTAGGGATTAACCTCGGATAGTTCCCATTTTTTGGGACTGCTCTTTGGATATTCTGTCTCATTTAGGATAGCGAGCGGTACGCTAGATGCAATCTAGTGTTTGAGAAAAATTCGACAGCATTTCTCCTTATGTTCCCACGAATGCGTCCGCACGAGCAATCGTGTGTTGGCGTATTCAGGGAACATAAGGGGAAATGCTGCCGAATTTTTCTCAAACACTAGATTGCATCTAGCGTACGCTCGCTAATGAGACAGAGTATCCAAAGAGTGGGTTAGGATGGTAACCGGCCCGAAAACTTGATGTGATAAATTGAACCTAATAACATTAAACCCTGACTTTTGGATATATATTGTGATCTTCACAGATGGATCAGAGGGAGATGTACATGTTTAGTTCACGGATATCAGATGATTTTCGTCAAGTTCTTGAAGAGTTCATAGAATGTGCTGAAGAACATCGGAAGTTAACTGGAAAACCCAGAATTCTATGTCCTTGTAAGCGTTGTGTTAACTTGCAAAGACATGATACTAAAATTGTCAGATCTCATTTGATTGAGCGTGGATGGATGACAACACCTAAATACCTACGGTGGATTTATCATGGGGAAAAGTTAGAAGATCGTGATGATGTTAGGAAAAATATTCATTCATCCGATTCGGAGAATAGTGTAGAGAATGTATTTGTGGGTGATGATGTATTTGTGGGTGAAAATATAGAAAATAGAGAAAATGTAAGTCAACAACAATGTGATGAAGATAATATAGAAAATGATTTGGATAAATTGATGAATGAAATACCAGATGGTTTTATTGATGATCAGGTTCATGATATTTTTCAAGAGTTTGATGAAAATTGTAATGCATCTTTATATCCCGGTTGTGATAAGGATAAATTCTCAAAAATTAAAACTGTTTTTAAACTGTATAACTTAAAAGCCAAGAATAATTAGAGCAATAAAAGTTTCACATATATCTTTGCTCGGTCTTTTAAGAGAAATGCTTCCAGCAGAAAATACATTGCCGGATATATGTTATAAGGCTAAGAAATTACTATGTCCTCTGAATTTGGGAATAAAGAAGATTTCAGCATGTCTGAATGATTGCATACTATTTCGGAACGAGTACGAGAATCTTCATAAATGTCCAATTTGCAATGCATCACGGTACATGCTAAGGGACGATGATTTAGAGGATGATGAAGAGAGTTGTACAAAGAGGCCAGCTGCGAAAACAATATGGTATCTGCCTATAATACCAAGGTTCGAGCGTCTTTTCGGTAGTTCAAGAGATGCTAAACTACTGAGGTGGCATGCCGAAGGAAAAAAGAAAGATACAATGATCAGACATCCCGCAGACTCGATCCAGTGGAAGAACATAGACAGTTATTTTTCGAATTTCGGCAATGAATCTAGGAATTTGAGATTAGGACTATGCACGGATGGGATGAATCCTTACGGTCTCATGAGCACCAATCGCAGCGTATGGCCGGTTTTATTGGTTATTTACAACCTTCCTTCTTGGTTATGCATGAAAAGAAGATATATGATGATGCCGTTGCTCATTTCTGGTCCAAAACAACCGGGCAATGATATAGATGTGTATTTGGCTCCGTTAATAGAAGACCTTGATGAGTTGTGGAAGAAAGGGGTTGAGGTATTCGATGCTTATTCGAAAAGTTATTTCATACTACGTGCGATGATTTTTTGCACGATTAATGATTTCCCCGCATACGAAAACTTGTCGGGTTATAGGAACAAAGGAGAAAAAGCATGTCCTATTTGCGAGGAGGAAACACATTATCAATGGTTATCAAATTGTAGAAAAATGGTCTACTTGGGACATCGTAGGTTCCTTAGCCGTCATCACCCCTACCGTCGGGCTGATTACAAAAATAAATTTGATGAAAAAACCGAGACTCGAAAGGCACAGATCCCAAGAAATGGAAGGCAAGTATATGAGGAGGTGAAGGATCTTAAAATAACATTAGGCAAACCATTTGCGAATAAAATCCCGGATGGCATTTGGAAGAAGAAGTCTATTTTCTGGAACCGAGAATACTGGAAATATTTGGATGTTAGGCATTGCTTGGATGCGATGCACATCATTAAGAACATATGTGAAGCTTTGATTGCTTTGATTTTAAATGCTCAAGGAAAAGTAGACAATGCCAATGTGAGGAAAGACATGGTGGAAATGGGGATTCGACTGGAACTAGCTGCACAGCCAGATAGTAATAAGAGGCGGGATTGGTTACCCGATGCAGTTTATACTTTGACAAAAAAAGAGAAACTCAGTTTGTTGAATTGCTTGAAGAACATCAGGGTTCCAACGGGTTATTCCTCGAATATCTCAAGGAAGGTATCGATGAAGGATATGAAATTGATTGGAATGAAGTCGCACGATTATCACGTGTTGTTGACCCAATTGCTCCCGGTTGCAATTCGAGGATGTTTTAAGGAAAAAGTTCGTAACTCCATTACTAAGTTGTGCTTCTTCTTCAATGAAATTTGCTCCAAAGTGATTAATCCTGAAAAACTGACAGAGTTAGAAACCGGTGCTTATCAGACCATATGCGAGTTGGAGATGCACTTTCCCCTATCATTCTTTGTAATAATGGTCCATTTGACCGTTCATTTAGTAAGAGAGATTCAGACGTGCGGTCCGATATATTTGCGGTACATGTACCCTTTTGAAAGAGCAATGAGCCAATTGAAAAGGTTAGTCCGAAGCAGATTTCGACCCGAAGGAAGCATAGTCGAAGGATATGTGGCCGAAGAGGTTATCGATTTCTATACTGATTACATTGATGGACTTAAACCTGTTGGTTTGCCCAAAAATCGACACGAAGGTAGACTCCTAGGGAAAGGTATACTTGGTTTGAAAATAATTACAGTGGACCTTGAAAGGAGAGAAAAAACACATCTTAAAATTCTGCAACAAGTTGCCGTCGTGGCCCCTTATGTGGAAGAACACATAGCAGAGTTGCGAGAAAAAAATCCTAACAGAAATTAAAATTGGATCACCAAGGAGCACAACAAAAGCTTTATAAAATGGTTCAGAAACAAAGTGCGACTATTCCCATCCGATAATGAAACTGTCAAATATCTTGCGAAAGGTCCAAATGCGAATGTGTACACCTATCAAGGGTATGACTTGAATGGATTTACCTGGTATACAAAGAAACAAGATGGCAAAAGCGTAGTACAAAACAGTGGAGTCACAATGGAAACAATATCAAGTGATGGCAACTCATCAGAGCCGTATTACGGGTGGATTGAAGAAATCTGGGAACTTGATTATAATGCATTTAGAATACCTGTGTTTGATTGTAAATGGATCCTACAAAGTGGAGTTAGAAAAGAAAAAAATTTCCAAATGACAACCGTTGATTTGAGAAAGTTGGGATATGCATACGACTCCTTTATACTTGCAAACAAACAAGCGATGCAAGTTTTTTATATTGTCGATCCGGCCGACGTCTCACGACATGTGGTACTTCAGGGGAAAAGACGCATCGTTGGTGCTGAAGATGTCGTAGACGAAGAAGAATATGACCAATTCGATGAAATAGCACCATTCTCGACAGGTATATTCAATAATTTATAATAATTCCATGAAATTCTACAAATATTATTGAATTAATTTGATACCCTACACCTAATTATACGTAATATTCTTTTTCACAGGTATCAATGGAACGCCGCTACCAGCTGAAGAATTAGAAACCAATTTGCGTGCCGATCGCCAAGACGAAGGCGTGTGGGTAGATCGACCAAAATCACCAAAGAAGAAAGGAAATTGAGTCAACATAATTTGCGATATTATTTTAATACTTTTTTATTTTTTTTAGACCTTGCAAGACTAGTTAAATATTTAATAGAACTTTTAAGATTTTTTATTTTGTTTTTAAATATAAAATAATTAAGTATTGCATTATAATAAAATCTTAAAAAAAAACATGAAGAAAAATTCAATTTATAAAATCAGATTCATTATTAGAAACGGTTTTTTACTTAAAAACCGTTTCTAAAAATCATCCCTATTTTTTTTATAAAAAATTTAAATAACACAATAAAAATGTATATAATTTATTTTATATTATATATTTAACAAAAATTATGACTTAATAATATTTTTCGTAATTTTAATAAAAAATTAGAAATGTAAAATACAAAATAATTAAGTTTTTTGCATTATAATAAAATCAGAAAAGAAAACATGAAGGAAAATTCAATTTATAAAATCACTTTGATTATTAGAAACGGTTTTTTAATTAAAAACCGTTCTAAAAATCATTCCTATTTTTTTTATAAAAAATTTAAATAACACAATAAAAATGTATATAATTTATTTTATATTATATATTTAACAAAAATTATGACTTAATAATATTTTTCGTAATTTTAATAAAAAATCAGAAATGTAAAATATAAAATAATTAAATTTTTTGTATTATAATAAAATCAGAAAAGAAAACATGAAGGAAAATTCAATTTATAAAATCACATTGATTATTAGAAACGGTTTTTTAATTAAAAACCGTCTCTAAAAATCATCACCAACTTTTTTTATAAAAAATTGAAATAACACAATAAAAATGTATATAATTTATGTTATATTTTATATTTAACAAAAATTATGACTTAATAATATTTTTGGTAATTTTAATAAAAAATCAGAAATGTAAAATATAAAATAGTTAAGTATTTTGCATTATAATAAAATCAGAAAGAAAAACATGAAGAAAAATTCAAGTACAAAAATCAGATTGATAATTAGAAATGATTTTTTATTTAAAAACCGTTTCTAAAAATCATCCATATTTTTTTTATAAAAAATTTAAATAACACAATAAAAATGTATATAATTTATTTTATATTTTATATTTAACAAAAATTATGACTTAATAATATTTTTCGTAATTTTAATAAAAAAATCAGAAATATAAAATATAAAATAGTTAAGTATTTTGCATTATAATAAAATCAGAAAAGAAAACATGAAAGAAAATTCAATTTATAAAATCAGATTGATTATTAGAAACGGTTTTTACTTAAAAATCGTTTCTAAAAATCATTCCTATTTTTAAAAAGAAAAAAATTTAAAGAACACAACCCTATTTTATATTATATATTTAATAAAAATTATAACTTAATAATATTTTTCGTAATATATTTCATAAATGTAAAATATTTCTTAATATATTATAATAATAATAATATTTTTCAGAAATGTAAAATATAAAATAAAAACCGATTTTTGATCTAAAAATTTTAAATGATACTCCCCCCTCATCTCTCTCTCTCTGCGCGCTCTCCCTTCCGAAAAAGTTTCTAAGTCCAAAAATTTTAGCTAAGTACCTCACTCCCTCTCTCCACTGCGCCTCCCTCCACCTCACTCCCTCTCCCTCCATCTCTCTCTGTGCTCTATCTCATCCGAAAAAACTAAGTACCCACTGCCCCTCCCCCTCTCCACTGCCCTAGCTCTCTCTCTCGATCCCGTTCTCCACTGCCCCTCTCTCCACTGCCCCTCTCTTCACTGCGCTCTAAGCACCCACTCGACCGCAAGCACCTCGCCTCTACCTCGCCTCCACCTCGACAGCAAGCATCAAGCTCATAGAGGTACCACCTTTGTCTCTTGGATCTGAAATGGTACCATATATTGACATTTTTGTGTTTAGCTAGTTCATCAATTAGTTGAATCTGAAATGGTACCATCAAGCATGGATAATAGCTAACATGGTTATGAAGTTGTAAATTAGTTGAATACACGCAATAATATTTTTAGCTAATGTTTAGCTAAAAGTATACTAATTCGAGTTTAGCTAGTATTTTGATCTGATCTGTTTAATTCGAGTACATGCAATAGTACTAATTCGAATACATACAATAACATTTTTGTGTACATGAAATAGTTAATTATTTATATACATGTGAAATTAGATTGATAATAATATGTCTTGATATGCATGTGAAATTAAATATTGATATGCATATGAAATTTAGCTAGTGTTGATAAATTTAGATGTTAAATTATATGCATGTGAATTAGATTGATTTTTAATTAATTAAATACTAAAATTATGTAGATTGGTCTTTATATATTTAGATGGTTTAGCAATTTGTGGACTTAATACCTTACTGGACCGAGATATCCAAATGAAATTTTCTTTTATGAATGATTAAGTCATAATTAAGGGATTAAAATAATTATAACATTCATGCATGATATATTTGGGGTTGTTGGCCGTGAACAAAAATGTTGGAACCAAAGGAAAGCAATATTTGGGTTTGGGTTTGATTGAAATTTTTTTGGAAAAATGCTCATATATAGGGGAGGTTATGCCAATTTTTTAAAAAATCAATGAAATACTAGAATTGTATACTTAGATTATATGCATGCAATTAAGTTAATTTTGTATACTTAGATTTATATTTACGGTGAATTGTATACTTAGGTTAATTATTATGATGATTATGAATTGATGTTCTAATTAATTGATTTGATTACCTAATTAATTGATTGTGATGATTTTGCTTTGAATTTGCAGTCATGTCGAATCCGGATGAGAATCCACCGTCGGATATTGATCGCGATAATGTATTGGATGAGGATGAGGAATTGATGCCAAATCCGAATGCAACATCCAGTAGCAAAAGGGGAAAAAGATCAACGGCAAAGTGCAATAAGATGGCTCAGAAGATAGCCGCCGAAAAAGCGTTGGAGATCGAATTCGACGAGTTAGGCGTGCCTACCGGTGATAACGCTACTGAATTCACGAGGAATATTGCACTAAAAACAAGAGATATGATTCCTATCAGGTACAAATATAAATGTAAATATATGAATGCGAATGATGTTTATATGAATTTGAATTTGATAATAATATTAATCGTTTCTAATGCAGTTATAAAAGGTGGCCATCAGTGCCAAAAGAGATGAAAATGGATTTGTTGGCGGCTATATGCACGCAGTGAAATATACCGTCTGACTCTCCACATTTGAAGAAGATTCTTTCAGCGTGTAGCACAAGATGGCGGGCTTATAAATGCAGATTGGTAAAAGATTATGTTTTTAAGATCACTTCTAATCATAATTGCTTGATTGACTTCAATTACAACGTGTCTTCCTTCTTATCGTAGAATAAGAGATATAGGTTAAATCCGAAAGAGGGAGAGGAGCCGTGGGATGCACATAACATCGCAAAAGAAGAATTTGAAGCATTCGATGAATATTATGGATCCTCTGAGTTTGAGGTATGAAAACAAGTCTTTTGTCCATACCAATAGCTTATCTTTTTGGCTATACTTACAACAAGTCTTTTGAATTTGATATAACAGGAATTGAGTAAGAAAGGAAAAGAAAATGCCGCCATGAAAGACATGCCTCACACACTCGGATCTGGCGGTTACATGAGTGCAGAAAAGACTTGGAAAAAAGAAGAGGTGGTCCATGGTGCGACCTCCACCATTAGCGAGGAAGTAGATAGCAGGAGTTACAGATGGAGCAGGGCACGAGCTAGGAGGGATCCGAAAACGAATGAACTTAGGTGTATAGATCCTAAGGTTGCAAAGGTCGTTGATACAGCGGTACGTGTGATAACTCAAATAAATAAGACATTGATGTATTCAAGGAATTCAACTTAGACCGACTTGAATTTATTTTATGACAGGTTGCTTTTGCGGAGTCCGGTGAATTTAAAGTATCTCGTCTGAATGACATCTTGACTAGTGCCATTGGGACAAAGGAGCACTCAGGAAGGTTGAGAGGATACCCTCAATTTACCGGTGTGAAAGCGGTGTTTGGCAAGGGTACAAGGAAATCCAAGGGCTACTCCAAAGAAGAACTCGATAGGAGAGTGCAGGAGGAAGTGAGCCGTCAAGTGCAAGAGAAAATCGGTCAGAGAGTTCAAAGGGAAGTAGCTAGAGTGATTGAGCAAAACTTCTCGCGGATGTGGCCGCATGGGCCACCACCACCACAGAACTACGATCCAATAGCACATCAAGCATTTATTTTGCTATCACAGGGTAGCAACAATCAACCACATCCTATTCCTGGCCCTGGTATTGAGCTATAAAGAATATTGCTTGCTAATATATAGAATTTAGGGTTTAGCATATGTAATTAATCAGGTTTCTTATTTGTTTATAATTGCAGGGTTCCATGGAAGCACTTCTATTCCTTCCAGGAGATAATTTGACTATCAATTATGTCGCAAGAGCTATAGTGTTTGCACGTAACTCCATGGATGAGACGGTTCACGGAGAGCCATTAGCTAAGGATGAGTTGAGGGTACAGCTGCTAGAAGTGTTCCATCATGCTTATGAATTGTCACCACCTTTTCCACCTCCCAACTCAGACGACCGGCTCGGTATGCTTGTGAACTCATTTCTAAGGTGGCCGAGCTTTCTTGTGGATACCGATTTGTCGAGATTGGTAAATCTTACAAACTTATCTAAATTGGTATTAATTAAATTGAAAACTGTGGTTTAATGACTAATGTATTGATTTCAAGGTGTCTCTGAGGCAAACACCGCAACAACCTGCATTATTGGCGAAAAATACAGGGAAAAAGAAAATAATGCAGCAAGTGGAGGAGGAACCGGATGAAGTCGACGAAGATTTTGATGCGGATGCGTTCTTAGTGGACGGAGAAATCAAAATGCGGGACCCATTTTGCACCCCGGAGGAATTGCAACTAATTGGGCCTAACGCAGCTGAGGTGCACAACTATATGTTGATGGTGGACCATTCCGTGTCGTCTTTCGAAATTCATGCCAAGTTCGACTGCATAGTACTGGAGAGCTTCATTCTCAGTTTCTCGGACATCGAGGCCATCTTCAAAAGAAGAATGCTTATAGTTCAAGTCATGAAAGTTTGGACCATGTAAGTTTCTTTATCAACTTAACAATAATCGATTGATAACTATTACAATATAATATATTGCTATAAATTGAATCAATATGCAGGTGGGCTAGGGATTATTGTAAGGAGGTGCAACTCAAGGATTTTAGGTTTATGGATCCAGAAAGAAACACGGGCAGTCATGCGAAAAGTGATCCTCAAGGCGCATTGACCTACTTGACGACGGTCTTCGCCAAAAGAAAGAGCGGTTATCATGTTTTGCTACATCAAAACAAGTTGTTACAAATTTTTTAATTTTGATACTAAGATTTAGAATTTGCGGTTTAATATTAGTTTTACTAATAAGGTTTAATATGTAACTGCAGGGGTCATTTTGTGGTTATAATCGCACAACCCTCGACAAGAACGATGTGGATTGCGGATTCTCTGAATAACGACTTCTTGGATTCCCCAATTATGCAAGCATACAACAGGTAAGTTGTCTTAGTCAACACATTTATTATATAGTAAGTAAATATCTATAAATTAATTCTTCTAACTACTTCATATTTTAATGTTGCAGTGCTTTAAGCAGATTGAAATTGGGGCAGAAATTCAATATTCGCTACATTCTGGTACACAACTCGACTAATAGTTTCATTTAACTTCTCATTTATTGGATATGATATTAATTTCTTACTTGTAGAGTCCAATACAACCGAATAATATCGAATGCGGGTTTTATGCGATGAGGAACTTGCAGATGATCCTGTCTAACTTCCTACAATCCAATCAAATATCAGAGGTATGAATTATAATGCTTAGCATAATCTTTTAAGACTTAATTTGAATTTAGGGTTTGGAGTTTATAAGATTTAGGTTCAATATTATCCTTAATCATTTAATACATGTATTATCAATATTAACACTCAAAGTACATGCATTACAACTTAACCATCTCAATTCAAGGTAACCATGTATACATGTATACATGCAATTAACATCAATTGGTTAAATAAAAGGTAATTGAATTAGGTTTATCCTTAGGTTTGTCCTTAATTCAATTGGTTAAATAGGTTTATCCTTAATCATTAAAGTTTAATTGAATTAGGTTAGAACCAAATAGATTTATTTTTACTAATTGAATTTGATTAATTGAATCTAGGATTTGGAGCCGGCACCTAAACCTTATAGTGAAGAAGAGCTTAACTTTACTATTGATGAGTTGTTTGGATATTTGCGTAGACCTGTATGAGTTTTATATGTTATGACTTTTGTATGAATTTTATATGAATTGTTGTTAATTAAATTAAATGTGTTATTTTGATATATGAATGGTTTGCTTCTTTTGGTATATAAAATTGGTACAAATATTTATGGCTAGCAAAAATGGGGCTAGTCCCAAAATAAAAATATTTTTTTATTATTTCGATTTATTATTAGAAACGGTTTTTAACTTAGAAACTGTTTTCAGTTAAAAACCGTTTCTAAAAATAATAAAAAAAATTCTGATTATTTTTAAAAACGGTTTTTAGTTAAAAACCGTTTCTAAAAATAATCAAAAAAATAAAAAAAATAAAATTCTGATTATTTTTAGAAACGGTTTTTAACTAAAAACCGTTTCTAAAAGTTTCTAAAAATAATCAGAATATAAAAATTAAAAAATAAATTAAAATTCTGATTATTATTAGAAACGGTTTTAACTAAAAACCGTTTCTAAAAATGTATATCTTTAGCACCACCTATTTTTAGCACCGCTGCCAAACCGGTGCTAAAAACATATAGAAAATCGTTTCTAATAATCAAAAGTGGCGCAATGTCGACGATTATTGTTATAATTAATGAACTATTCAAATTTTTTGGCATAATTTAATTTGGGGTTCCTATTACGGCGGCACTTCGATAAATTAACCTAGTCTGGTGGAGCTCCAGTAAAATAATTAATATGAATAGCAAAACATTTAGAATGCTAGCCAAACCAATTAATGAAAATGCATTTTGAAGTAAACTTTGACGGTACTCAAACGCATTCCAATGAAAACATTTATAATGAATCATAAAGCATTTAAATTGGACACTAATACACAAATGACACATGAATTGCAATGTTGGAAGGTTAACCACACTATGAAAAGTATACCGGACCAATGTTGGAAGGTTCCAATAGCTTTCTGGTAAGTTTCATGGAATATGATTTAATGGTGAATAAGGAATTTGAATAAGGAAGGTTATTTCTATTCTAAGGTTTTACTAGAATATAAATAAGCATCTGGATAAGTTCAATTTTTTTATTCTTATATTGTTTGGTTTCACGTGAATAAAAAATTTGGAGCTTATTTCTTATTCACCATACATCCAAACACAAGTAAATAGAACTAAGGAAGAAAAATTAATGTTGACCGATCAATCAAATTATTAAGTAGTCACATGAATTGCAATACTTTATTATACATTTTTTTCCCGGTAATGATCAAACATATTATGATCATAATATTTCGGGTACATTACTAACAATAGTTAACTTGACAATCTTGATCATAACATTTTTATTAAACTTTTATTGATCTTAAAATTTAGTTGTGTATTAATTAAGATCCATTCAATTTAACTGTATATCATTTCGTATTCCATCGAAAACAATTATATCTGATATGTTGTAAAATTCTAGAATTTTGATGAATCGAAAACCTACATTAAATTTTATATTTATGCAAGGCATATAAAATTCTTTGTAAATTACTTGTACATGACATATAAAATTCTTTACAAATTAGTTGTGCATGACATATAAAGAATATATATCTTATTACAGATTTTGAATTATTTTTGTACGATCGTTTAAGATTATCACACTTATTTTCATTATGTAAATTAAGTTTCCACCCTTTAATTAATATATCAATTAATTCAGATTCGCGTTATCAGATCTCCTTATTTTAATTTCGAGGACAAAGACATGCACTGGATGCGTTCCAATGCTTTTTTTAAGGATTAGGAGACACAACTCTCTTAAATTTGTGCTCTGCATATAAAACGACCAAGCTATCTAGAAGCTAAGCCACTAAAATTTTGCACCACTTTTGAGGCCTACTATGTTTCCTAGTGTCAACTCAATATTAACCCTATTTTCAATTACTGTTTCCAAGATTATATTGCCAGTATATATGTGGCCAGAAAGTTATACACTTGGTCTTTTTTTTTCTTTTCCATTGGAAATTTAAATTTGCTTTCATTTGAAAGTTTTAACGTTCCAAGATTATAATGAAAATATATAGCCGGGAAGTTATATATATTTGGTCTTTTTATTTTTGGAAATTTAAGTTTGCCTTCATTAGAAACTCGGAAGACTTCATATAAGTTCCGTTTTAAATTCGACAATAATATATATTGTCTATAATTTTGCGCATTCAATAATGCATTTTTAAAATGTGACAAAAACTTACGAATTAGTCTTTTGAATGAAATTTCCAAATTTTGTTTCTCTTTTCCCACCAACTTCAAATTAAAGGCATGAAAGTGACTATACTGGTAATTGGTGAAACCAAAAGTATAGTGCAAAGAAATGTGTAAATGTCAATGACAATAATGCGACTATCATATTTTAAAAGAAAGTCTAGACAAGGAAATCCATTATATTTTTTTAATCGCTTATTATAACAGCATATGATTTGATTAACATAAAAGCGAAGACCAGGACTGATTAAGGTATAAAAGATAACAACTGCAGCCTGCAGGGATCACGTGGCTCCGTCAAATACTAATAGTTTTTTTCTTTTAAATTTTTAGTAATATTTTGTCTAAATTTGTTCAAATTATTTATGGCAGAATTTTAAATCACAATAATATGTCTATGGCTCATACATATTCATCACCTTTTGCAGAATGCAGAACTAAGATTTGTCCAACTTATTTCTAGAACGGACCATGCGAGGTTGGACACGGTACTCCCTTTATTTTATGTTTCTCTTTTCGTGCGATGAGCTGTAGTGCGGGTTTTTGGGCATCGACTCACTATGGTGTGGCCGTGTGATTATTTTTATTTATATAGTTCTAATTAGACCGACCAATTATATGACGAGCTACAGGGTATTGGACTTCGACAATCAAGAGAAGTTTTGAGTTTCTCGAGGAAACGAGGATAAAGTGCATCTCGGCAATGTCTTGAAAACTGGATCGGATATCGAACTGGTAAGGCTAGCTATTGGGTTCAATCGATTCGACCGGTTGATGGAACTGGATGACGTCATCGCATTACATCTGAGTTAAATAATTTAATTCCAGAATCATTGACAAGTTCATCTGTAGTCTTGTGGTTAAGGTTCTCCATAATATTCCAGGAATACTGGGTTCGACTCCTGGTGATATCATTTTTATTAGAAATTAATTTTAGGTGCTGAACCAAACCAAATAATTTAAAAACTTATGAACCGGACGGTTCGGTTACTGGTGATAGCCTTTTTATTAGAAATTAATCTTAGCTGCTGAACCAAACCAAATAATTAAAAAAGTTATGAACCGGACAGTTCGGTTCGACGGTTTAGCTGAAAATCGGACTGATCCGGCCAGTTTTTACTGGGTTAGAAACATGTGGTTTATTGGTTCAGATTGGACCGGATTGGTGACCGATTCAAGGTGAACCGACCGGTCCGGTCCGGTTTTCAAAACATTGCATCTCGGTGATTTTAAAAACAAATTCCAAAAACTATTTGAGTGTTCTATTAGGAAAAAAAACTTCGATTTTCAAATAAAAAATGTTTTACAAATTATCCTTTTAAGAATAAATTTAATTGCACTTTTTATAGAGAATTTCAACAGTTAGGTCCCCGAATTTGTTTAGTGTTTACACATGCAGTCCAGATGAATTTATTTATGTGGTAAAAAAACTGAGCCCTGAGCCCTAAAAAAAATTACTTTTTTCAATTTCAATTAGAGGTCATAAAATTATAATATAGTCCAGTATATTTTTAAAATCACTAATCTCGCTTTTTTCTGAAACCGTTAAAATAAAAATCCGAAAAAAATACTTACAAATTTCGAAAAAATATAAAATTTAGTCGGCAAGGAGATTTCAATAGGAAGATCATATTAGACGGTTTTGATCGGTCATTTTGAAACAGATCGAAGAGTTCGGATTAGTATGCACCGAAGCTCCGGTACATTAGTATGCTGTTAGAAAATGCTCATATTTTAATTTTAGATTAATTACAACTAATTAATCACCATTAACAACAAGCAAATCAATAGATCTAGTGCTAAAGCAATCACACATCCAATTAAGAGAGAAGGTAGGAGAAATTGTACCTCTCATGAAATTGTATTCATGAGGCTCGAATCCATGGCATGGGAGTCGATGGGGTGCGTGCTCCACCATCTCCACCATCTATGGCCGCCTCTAGCCCACCAAGGACCCACCACCAAGCTCAAAGAGAATGCTAGTTCTCTTGAACCTCTTGCTAATCACCTTGCTTCTCTTAATTAACTATTTAATGGAGAGGAAGAGAGGTGGGATGCTCAACACATGAGCTAAGAGAGGAAGGGAAGAGCCATGGAGAAAAGAGAAAAATCTCTCTTCTAGGTGGAGGCGCAAGGGAGGGGAGAGGAAGAGAGATGACGGCTAGGGTTTTCTCCCAAAGAGACCCCTTTATATAGCCAACCACTCTCATCCAATTTTCATACTATTTACAAGTATGCCATCCACCCTAAGAGGCCACCTAATGGGCTCTCTTGGGCCATCTTAATAAAAGGCCTTTATTCATTAATTCACCAATTAATGAATCTCCTTTAATTGTCTCTTCATTCTTCCTTAAATCGGGCCTTTAATTAACCAATTAAATAGAAGCCCAATTAGCTCAAACTAATTAAAGTAAGTTGAACATAATTAATTATTAACTCATTATTAATTAATCTATGATTAGCTAATGCATTATATTGTTTCCATATGATCCTTTTAATTTAATTAATTATAACGGTTCATAACGGTATATAATTAATTAATTAACTTATCACATTTCACAATACACATTATTGTAAATAAACAATAAATGCACCAAGTGGTTAGAATCCTATTTGTGCGACCCTATTTGAGGATTTATACTATGTTGGCCATGGAAATAAATCGTTATTTATTTCCAATAATCATAAGCGGTATCTAGCAACACGTTATGACTCCCAATTCGTATAAATAATGTACCGTTACAATATCTCAATCCTGCATAAGAAATAAAAGTATTTCTTTGTTTGATTCTTATGTCACACGATATCTTTGTATAATCCAAGATAGGAATGTGTCATTCTTGCAGATTATACATTTCTTGATCTAGAGTTGATCGTCTAGTTTGCATGCATACGATCCAACTCCATCAAGGGGCCCAAACAGATATCATCACTCACTAGGTATACTAATGAGGGACATACGGTTTTCTTGATGAACAACTTTTCCCCGCACAATTCAAGAGAACATAAATAAAGTCCTTATAGCAGCCTTTATCAGGAATCAACGTTAGACGATATTTATTGAACCTATCCTCATGTGGAAAAGGTGAACATCTCAAACTTAGAATCAAACTCATATGAAATAAACAATGACACATAACACAATCCATATGTTTATTTCATTGGGTCAAGTCCTGTACTATGTTCCAATAACATACACATATGCAATTAAGTTCGTAACTCCTTACTTATGATTTGTAGAACTTAATCATCACTTAACTTGCATACTAATCTTTTATGATAATTAATGTTCCTTGTTAATTATCAAGATTATGGACGATTTAGATTTATTATTGTCATTCTAATGAATGATCCACAGAGATCTACAATTCAGATCCTCAACCTGAATGATCTGTCAATAATAAACTCTAGGAACAAATGATCAAATATCATCATTAACATAAACTAAGAAAATAAGTCATTAAATATTGACTTCTAGGACATAACTCCAACAATCTCCCACTTGGCCTAGAGTCAATCAATAGTGACTTCTAGCCAGTGAAGAATTTAGAACAATGTCATATATCTATATATATACATGTCTCGAACCTCAAAAGATGTAATACACTTAAAGCAAGTTACTCATACGTCCATCACGCATGGATGCACAATTGCATCTCGTATACCGCTTAAGGTAGAGGTTAAGTTAGAGTGTTCGCTGTGTCCGCGAACCTATCAAATTTTATTTGACCCTATATACATATATACTCCTATATATGTGTTCTTGATCATCATCATGTGAGATCAAGTGACATCGTCATAGATCTTAGTTGGATCACCAATTTAATATTGGGTTCTTCAAGTTTAAGCTATGGTTCGAGATGCATAGAACCATATTAGCTTGACTGAGAACTTCACGATCCTTACTACATTCTTTCATTGCTTCACAAGTTGTTATATATTTTGTTTTGGTGACGGAAACGGTTGTAATATCCCATTTAGAACACCTTCTAAACTTACAACACCACATTTAAACAAAATATGTAGCTCAATTGTATTTATATCAATCTTTCGAAAACTAGCATCAATATATCAATTTATATGAGCTTTCTTTTATCTTATCAGATGGAAAAACATATCATTCTTTCTCATAAGATACTCGAAGATATTCTCGATTATTGTCCAAACGTGTTTTTCTTTGTATCCAGTTGACAACTGCTTGTCATACTCCTTGGTTACAACACATAGGGGCATGTGCATAAATATGGCATCCGTTATGAAACTCATAACAGAAGGATGCTCGAAATATATCGTGCACTCTTTTAGAATTGAGTTACAACACACCGAGTAGAACTCAAGTGTATGCCATACAACTTGGTTAGACATCCTTTCTAGGAGTCTATCTTTTCATGTTACTAGAACACTTTGTCATTATATGCACGTTTTCTCAAACCAGAAATCCATCATAATCTATCTCCATAGATTTTGTTTCCTTGGATTTAGGTGACTTACCCAAGTTCTCTATTGAGAAAACATTCTCCAATGAGATCTTGACAATATTCATTTCTTTAATTTTATTCCCAATTAATGTCTTGTATCTTGTACAATACATGTAACATAATAATGCTCCCACTGAATATCTTGTCTATACAAGATACTTTTGACGAAGTGCAACTCCTTGACTTCTTTGTCAAAATGTTTATTCCAATTTCCACAATTCTTGCTTCAATTCATCAATTGATCCTTGAAGCACATATACATTTCTAGCAATACAACAAATCCTCAGTTTGTGTCAAATTCACAACAACTTCCTTCATTCAATCGAAGAAGGCGGTTTTGATGTATCTTTTCATATATCTATATATACGAAATATAACTATTGCTAGAATGATCTTTATTGACTTATACATAGCTACAAGCGAGAAGCCGTGCTTTGTACATGGTCAACTCGTTATCGACTTAGACATAGCATCAATCATGAAATTGTGCTTTGTACAAAGTCGACTTGTTATCCATATCTATCTTTCCTTTTAAAGATCTATATGTTCTAGATGGATCGCTTCTTCTTGAACATCAATCAAGGTCTATACCTTGTTGTTATATATATGGATTGCACTTAAAGATCATATAGATTCAAATCATACTTGTAGAATCGGGTCTTTCCATCGCTTCTTTATTTATCAACGGATCCTCATATGTCAAGTACGAGGATGTTGTGAAACCTATGTACTTTTTAGTTTAGGCAATTCACTCTCGTTGATCTTTGTAGGATTGGTGCTTGAGGTCTATGAACTACTTCTACAACAACTTGTAGAATAAGTTCTTGATCCTAATGTACTGCACGAGTTTCTCTAACATCATCCAGTAATGAGATGTTTGAGTACTCTTTAGAAGCGAGCGTGCTTATAAACTTCTTCCTTTCACAACTGCTTGTGAGTTAAGTTCCGCTCAACTTCCATTAAGCACCATGTATGGAGTGACAAGTTCCCTATAAAGGTACTTCTTGTAGTGACGCATAAACTCCTTTAATGCTCACTTTACTCCCACTACTTCTTCTTGAGAATATCATTCTTTAAGATTACGTTATGATGAGCAACAACTACCTTGTTCTTATCATGTTCATAGAAGTAGTACCTTTTGGCTAATTCAAGATATCCTACATAATATTAAGCGTCTTATTTGGGTCCAAGCTTATCAATCAATCGAACCTTGAAATAAGCTTCTCAACACCAAATCTTGAGAAACAATATACCTAGAGATCGAATCTCGTAAGATATCTTTCTCAATAGACTTCGATGGAATTTTTTATTCAGTGTAAACAATATTGTCCTCAAAACACAAATCCCTTACATGAGTCGAACAAGTCAATTTGATTTATTACCGATTGAACTATATCAAACAATGTTCGATACCTTCATCTTTGGATACATTTTTCAATGTTCCTCCTGGAGCGAGTAGTGAAACGTCTTTCATACTCTTTAGGCAATATATCAAACTATATGACTTAACTATTTACCATGATCCATCTTAAGACTTTTGCTTTTATTGAATAGTTTTTCAACTTTACTCTTGAGATCATTTTGATCTTGTCAAAAGATTCATACTTATACCATATCAAATAGATACGTTAATATCTACAATGATCGTTGGTCAAGTGGTAAAGTGTCAACAACCTTTCAATTGCACAAGTCCTATAAGTCTATATACATCAATATGTATAAGTCTTAATAAGGTTACTTGTCCTTTAAACCTTCATAGGTCAAAGGCGCTTTTGTCTTTTAACAAACACGATTCGCATGAATTTCAATTGATTTGCAATAGAATTGATTTACGAGCTCCACGTTACGTAGACTCTCATAATGCGATTCTTTGCAATCGAATTGATTTACGAGCTCCACGTTACGTAGACTCTCAGATTCTTGTTTATATTCGACTAAGCAACTATTTTACATAAAAGTCAAACACTTTATGCGAAGTCTTACATATTTGTCATTCAAAATTTGTTAATCTATTTCAAGCAAATTCAATTAAGATGCATGAAATCTTATACACAAATTTATAACAATAAGAGAACAACATTTCTCTATTACAAAACATGATCATCCATCATCAAATATGAAATGGAGATAAGGTTTTATAAGATGTTTGGAATAAGGTATATAACCTCAAATTCCTAAACAAATTCTTTATTTAGTAAAGATAACTCTACGTATTCAATGGTAGCGGCCTAGACGTATAAGCCATTTCCAAAACGGAGTTTACTTTACTTATCTCGAACTTTCTCTTATTCATCATTGTCTACACATTTCGTTAAATGCGAGCACATGAACTAGCACCTAATTACTAGTGTGAATTAGAGATAGTGAGATAATTTGAACGACAAATATCTCAAGGTTTAGAACATCATGGTATTTCGGACAACCTTTCAAATGCCTCCCATAAATGGCAAATGAAACATCTCATGTGACACACGGTCACTAGTGAGGGTTTCAAAGTCTCAACTCATATATTGGTGGAGTATTCCTTTAATACTTAACCAATCATTTTAGCACTAACAAGTGTGCGAACAATACATCCTTTATCCATAGAAAGAGATTTTATGACAATATCAACAATCCTTGATATTGGAGATCTTAATATCTCTAGTTGTCAATTAGCTACTCAAACCTTTCGGTTCACAAGCTAATGAAACATTTATCTTCTTATAAGAAGAGTCTCTTGGTTAGCTCACATTCCATTTCTTGATCATAAATGATTGAGTCTATCTTTTACTTTCTCTAAGAACGTCTTCTTGAGTAAGTGGATGAGAGTATAGAAGTCTAGTCTAGTCCTTATGAATTCTCCAATTCAAAAGTCTAGAACTTCTAAAAGGATATAAGCATTCGCTTTATTGAATAATTTTCGTCAAAACTAATCAATCATTGCGAAGCTATTTTCGGGAAGTTGAGGAACGTTTTTGGGATTAAACTTGCTCAAGTTTCTCATTTCCAAGAACATGTCTTAGAAATCGGTGTTACTTCTCCAAGTAAATACCTTAGAAACGAGCTTGTTGTTTTTCAAAGATTGATCGCAACGAAATTAACATATTTAATATCTATAACAATTTCAATTTAAGGTCATTTAGTTTATGCAATGTTTTGTTTATGGAATGATAAACAAAAACTCCCACTACATTTATTTAGTGTCCCAATGTAGTTGGTTTTCCAAGATCCCCGTTTTCATCAAGTAGAGCCTGCTATGGCACGACACCCTACTTAACTAGACAAGGTAGGTTCTCCAACCAATCATATCAACCATACGACTCTTGGTTTGTAAATATCTAAGTATATTTACAAACTTCGCCCCGATGTCCAAGAAAACTTGTTGGGTCCATCGATAAGCAACCTCTCTCTATTTGCTCCTAACAAATCTTTTCATTTGTACCCCGACTATCAAGGTTGACAACCATGACGTCCGCTATGGCGGACCGCGCCATGATTGGCTATTGACGTGAAGGGGATAGAGAGAAGGAAGGCGGTCGACTTAATCAATTTAGTTTGGGACAAAATAAGTGACTCTTGTTTGGTGGTCGTGTAAGCATACACCCATACCTACCTATGACAATTCAAGGCATTCACAAACAATCACATAACATAAGCATCTCAAGCATTGCCGTGGGTTTGTATGGCTCCCGCTTGCATTAATCTTCGTCGCATCTCCATGTAACGAGACTAATCTAATCAAGCCCTCCCACTAATTACTAAGATCCTATCTAATAATTAAGGGAAATAAATACATGTGATAAAATTCCTAAAACCCCGCCTAGGCCTTAGGGGCATGCAAGCCTCACAAGTTACATCAAAAATTAACCACTTAATTATCAAGGCACCTTAGGCCACTTTACAAGCAATCACATGCATTCACAACATTTTACAACACACAAGGCATTGACATCTTGAGCCATATCAAACCCACATCCTCCTACAAAACAAAGTTAGCACATATACAATATACATGATTCACTTGCTCTTAATTAATTTCATTAATTAGAATCTTTGTGCATACTTGTTGCTCAAGTTTTTCGAATGCAAAGAAGGCTTAACCTTAACAACTAATTGTTTAAGCCCTTTTAAATTAAATTCAACTATCAAAACAAAAAGGAGGGTATTTAAGGAGTCTTCTAATTAACATTTCAATAAATTGATTAATTAGAAACTATTTTAACTAATTAAAATACGAAATTCGGGACCCGAAAAAATTCAAAATAATTCGGTCTCCAAAAAATCTGAAATAAATCCAGAGAACTCCTTACAAAGATTGTGATTACCTGTAAAAATCTCAAGGAGAGATCAATTACCATCAGGGAGAACCAAAAAAGACAAATCCTCAGATTGTGCGCGAAGCACCGTTAGAGAAAATTCTGTTATGGGTCTCAACCTTTTGATCTGTATGATCATCCCCTTGATATTTTTCCAGCAAACAATTTACATAGAAAAATACTACATACAATAGGCTATCATTCCATGAAAAGAAAATCCATAAGTTATATTCAAGATCAACGAGATAACAAGCATTTAAGCAAGGTATCCTGTTCTGGAACAGACCGTCGACCAAAAAGGTTTCACTCGGTTGAGGTATCAAATCTCAATGAAAATCTATGAAATTAATTTTCACAGATTCCAGACTTAAAGGATAACATTTTCATTTCAACACTTTTCTATAAAAATTTCTCAATAAGTACAGTTTTTCAAAACAATCAGTTTGTTTGAAAAAACAGATCTGACAACTTCATCACTTTTCATCCTTGAACGCCCACATAATATCCGAAATATGCAACAAAATTTACATATCCAGAAAGAGCATCAAGTTTAGAATAATCCTATCTAAAAGTTACAGGTACTTTGTATACAAACTTATTTGTTACCAACCACAAGAACAGAACTGTGCAGCAGAATAACAGATCTGCGCACCGTTACCGTTTAAATCACTAAAAATTCATTTTACATCGAATTTCAATGATTCCTGTGGGAAAACAACCACAACTCAAAGGGCTACAACCTCCAATAAGAAGGAAAAAATTTCAGAGAGCTTTACACCACGAAAAACAAGCAACAAGACAGAAAACAGCCTTTCCAGGGCCAGCAAGCATGCACATCACTAATTAACTTAATTAATTACGAATTCTCACTTAATTAAGTGTGAAAAACCTTAAGCACGACCATAGCTCTGATACCACTGTTAGAAAATGCTCATATTTTAATTTTAGATTAATTACAACTAATTAATCACCATTAACAACAAGCAAATCAATAGATCTAGTGCTAAAGCAATCACACATCCAATTAAGAGAGAAGGTAGGAGAAATTGTACCTCTCATGAAATTGTATTCATGAGGCTCGAATCCATGGCATGGGAGTCGATGGGGTGCGTGCTCCACCATCTCCACCATCTATGGCCGCCTCTAGCCCACCAAGGACCCACCACCAAGCTCAAAGAGAATGCTAGTTCTCTTGAACCTCTTGCTAATCACCTTGCTTCTCTTAATTAACTATTTAATGGAGAGGAAGAGAGGTGGGATGCTCAACACATGAGCTAAGAGAGGAAGGGAAGAGCCATGGAGAAAAGAGAAAAATCTCTCTTCTAGGTGGAGGCGCAAGGGAGGGGAGAGGAAGAGAGATGACGGCTAGGGTTTTCTCCCAAAGAGACCCCTTTATATAGCCAACCACTCTCATCCAATTTTCATACTATTTACAAGTATGCCATCCACCCTAAGAGGCCACCTAATGGGCTCTCTTGGGCCATCTTAATAAAAGGTCTTTATTCATTAATTCACCAATTAATGAATCTCCTTTAATTGTCTCTTCATTCTTCCTTAAATCGGGCCTTTAATTAACCAATTAAATAGAAGCCCAATTAGCTCAAAATAATTAAAGTAAGTTGAACATAATTAATTATTAACTCATTAATAATTAATCTATGATTAGCTAATGCATTATATTGTTTCCATATGATCCTTTTAATTTAATTAATTATAACGGTTCATAACGGTATATAATTAATTAATTAACTTATCACATTTCACAATACACATTATTGTAAATAAACAATAAATGCACCAAGTGGTTAGAATCCTATTTGTGCGACCCTATTTGAGGATTTATACTATGTTGGCCATGGAAATAAATCGTTATTTATTTCCAATAATCATAAGCGGTATCTAGCAACACGTTATGACTCCCAATTCGTATAAATAATGTACCGTTACAATATCTCAATCCTGCATAAGAAATAAAAGTATTTCTTTGTTTGATTCTTATGTCACACGATATCTTTGTATAATCCAAGATAGGAATGTGTCATTCTTGCAGATTATACATTTCTTGATCTAGAGTTGATCGTCTAGTTTGCATGCATACGATCCAACTCCATCAAGGGGCCCAAACAGATATCATCACTCACTAGGTATACTAATGAGGGACATACGGTTTTCTTGATGAACAACTTTTCCCCGCACAATTCAAGAGAACATAAATAAAGTCCTTATAGCAGCCTTTATCAGGAATCAACGTTAGACGATATTTATTGAACCTATCCTCATGTGGAAAAGGTAAACATCTCAAACTTAGAATCAAACTCATATGAAATAAACAATGACACATAACACAATCCATATGTTTATTTCATTGGGTCAAGTCCTGTACTATGTTCCAATAACATACACATATGCAATTAAGTTCGTAACTCCTTACTTATGATTTGTAGAACTTAATCATCACTTAACTTGCATACTAATCTTTTATGATAATTAATGTTCCTTGTTAATTATCAAGATTATGGACGATTCAGATTTATTATTGTCATTCTAATGAATGATCCACAGAGATCTACAATTCAGATCCTCAACCTGAATGATCTGTCAATAATAAACTCTAGGAACAAATGATCAAATATCATCATTAACATAAACTAAGAAAATAAGTCATTAAATATTGACTTCTAGGACATAACTCCAACATATGCACCATATGTTTTCTCTCTCTATATATATATTCCCAGTTGAACGAGTTAGTTATATAAGTATGAAAAATATATTGCATGTTCGGAACTAAGAATCCCATAAATTTATAACATTTTTAATATGAAGAATTTAATGAAGAAATTTAATTTTCAATTGGTATTTGTTTTTATAGCAAAGAAAATATTGAGCTTATTTTCACATCTGAGTCTTGATAATTAATAACCCACTCTCCGAGAAATGATTTAATTTGCTAATTATATAAGAACAGTATATGCAAATGTACTTTCTATGTAGAATTTCGAACTCAAGTGAATATATATGGAAGCAGTAATAATAATAATAATAATAATAATAATAATAATAATAATAATAATAATAATAATAATAATAATAATAATAATAATAATAATAATAATATGGCAAGCAATGACATGCAATAATTTGTGTTTACATAAAACCGTTATTCACCTACCTATCAAACTAAATCTAGACACACACACATCATAGCCTCCATTTTATTCATTTTAAATAGACAAAACTCAATGACATTGTAAAAAAAGAAGGAAAAAAAAACAAGTATTGCATTGTTGCTGAATGAGCAAGACATGCAAGCATACATGCCTTAAAAATGATAAATTAGTTAATACATCATGATAGAGATGAAACAAAAAAGGTAGTTTTTGAGAAAGTTAATGAACGTTTTGAAATTGGATAAAGGTACGTAGAAAAGCACCTGAATAAACACAGAGAGGTAGAGACGACGTATATAGGAACAAGCAACGTGATAAAATTTAAGTATGTTTTTATCCCTACAATTTTAAATTATTGTCTAGGAAAACATAATAAAAATTAATAAATTATACTAGTATTTATCTCTAACCGTCACCTTCTCGAATGCCACCTGTATCACATGACTCGGAAATTTGTTGAATAAGAAAAGAGAGTAGAAATAATTCAGAAAAAAAAAAAAATCGCTTCAAAGATAAGATTAAGATCAATTATGATGAGTGTATCATGATAGAGATTGAAAAAAAAAAAAAAGAACCATTCTGAAGTGAGTAGGAACATTGAGAGTTCATAACTAGTATAAAGTGTATGAAACGATAAAGAGAGAGACACGAGAGACACGAGAACAAATGAGGAAACAACATATGTGAAGAATGGGTCTATCTTTGGAGTCTTACAATATTACGGAAACTAATTTTATAATAATAATAGTTGCCTTTTTGTCGATTCACATCTTATCAAATTCTATCTACAAGACTTGACTCAAGTTTTAGGGACGAAAATTGAAGTAATTGATAATTAAATAGAAAAATAGATCAATTATTATTAGGAAAATTCTGGTACGAATGGGTTTTCAAAATCAGCTTGAGTTCTAATTAATCATAGTTTGTTCAACATTCTGAATGTATATTTCATTCTATGTAAAAAAAATCCATCCATAGTAGAATTACCTTTATTATAAATATATTTTGATAGAGGTAGGAAAACAATAACTTTCTTTTTATTTTCCAAGGAGAGAACATTAAGAATGAAGAGAGGTATGAAGGTTTAACATAAGAAGGTTCTAATGCTACAAGTCTTTGACGTAGAAATACCACAAGTTTAATATTTTTCAATTCAAAATTAAAATTTTAAATTTATACTATTGATTTTTTTCAATTTAACGAGAAATGTATTCTTATAAGATTTTTTTTTTTTTATAAATTTTGAAGTTCATTTAGTACTCGATCAAGTGGTCGAAAATGAACAGATCTTGTTACCTATCATAAATTAATTCTAACACGTTTATATTTTGACCTCTTGATCGAGCACCAGTTGAACTTTAAACTTTACAAAAATTATATGGAAATGCTATCTCGTTGAATTAAACAAGATCACAGTTTAAGTTCAAAATTTTATTTTTAATTTTAAAGTAATAATAAAATAATAAAGTTGTTGCATTTGTCGAACTAGAATATTCTTCTTATATTATATAAGGTCAACGAAGGGATGTTAAAACTATATTTTATGTCACTATTTGGCATAACATCATCATCACCATCATAATAATAATAATAATTATTATTATTATTATTATGATTATGATTATGATTATTATTATTATGATTATAATAATAATTATTATTATTATTATTATTATTATTGCTGCAGCTGCTGCTGCTACTATTATTTTTTTCATACAGTACCATCAAACTTTAGAGTGTGTGAAATACATTTTATTTATCTTTTCGCTTTAAGTGAAAATTAAACCTGTTCCCTAAAGAAAACGACGGAGTCGCATATCATCGACACTACAGTCTACTTTCACATTCAAAATAATTATATTTTTGTAATTGATAACTTAAGCATCCATAACATTACTTATGCTGAATAAGAAATTAAAAATTATTCCAAAATAATCATTTGTTTATGAAAAGTATATCTCGAAAAAGATAGAGAAGAAAATTTTACCTTTTTAAAGAGGGATGGAACATTTGAGAGGGATTAGAAGAGAAAGTATGCGAATAACAGAGAGAGGGAGAGACGCAAGAATAAACAAAGAGGTTTGTATGCAAAACAAGAGGTCTTAGTAGGGAGTTTTATGATATGAGAAAAACTAATTTATAATTAAGCAAGCAATACTCTTCTTGTCAATTATAATCATGTTAAATTCTACCTATATGATAATACTTACGAATCTAGTGAATTTATAATTAAATAACTACAAAAGATATAGTGAACAAATGTTTATATATAATAATTTTTATAAATTTATTTCTGTGAATGGCAGGGAATTAGGAAGAGGTACTAAAACATTTTTTATATTATTGTTTGGTTTAACATAATAAAATTAATACTACTATTCTTGATAATTGATAACTTCTAGAATAAGATCTTTAAGACATGACACATGACATTGCTGAACGAGAAACGAAAATATTTCAAAAAGTGTGATTAGCTTCAAATAAAAAGTATATCCTGATAGAGATGAAAAAAAATTAAACTTTGTAAAAAAAGAGGTAGAGAATATGAGAGGAATAAGTAGAGAAGTATGCGAATAATAGAGATGGAGAAACGCAAGAACAAACAAAAAGAAAGTTGTGTGTGAGATGTTGTATACATATATTGAGTCTTATTTTAACTTCAAAATAATAATTGTCTTTATTTTTATTGAAATCCTGTAACATTCTATCTTATGATAGGATTTAATTTTAGGCTTGTTGCAAGTATACATGACTCAGAAAGACAAAGCAATTATTTTTTTCAAAAAAAATTATATAGGACAGTAGATAATGACATCCATAAGGCATGCTCACGATTTTAATTGCTAAATTAGAAACTAAAAATAGTTAAAAAAAAATGATTAGCTTCAAAAATTAAAAGCACTATATATCGATTGAGATGGAAAACAAAATAAACCTTTGTAAAGATGGTTGGAAAGTATGTGAAGGATATGTGAAGAATGTATGAATAAGAGAGGGAGATATGCAGCAAACAAACAAAGAGAAGATATATATATGTGTGAAAGATGTAGCCTATAGGTACTTATGTTATCACAATAACTAAATTATAATAAAAAATAATGATAGTCTTGTTTTCAACTAAAATCCTTTATATGATACGGGTTTATATGGTGAAAGAATATATAACTCAAAGAAATATAAGGAAATTATCAAAATATTAATTGTTTAAACAGTCGTTACAAATTAAGCTATTTTGATAGATGGGAGAAAATTAACCTTCTTTCTTTTTGTCTAGGGATAAATGTTGAGAGCAATGAGACGTAGAAATCTCCGTAAATGGTATAGGAGGACATGCTAGAACTAGCAAAGGTACTAGTAACATATCAAAAGGGTGCGCTAATCCATGAAATCATATACTTGATTATATACAAAGGTTTAAATAGCGGATAGTGGTCATTTAGTGGCCGCTATGGGATCATAGCGGGCATGTACAAATGTACTTATTTATTACATCATATATATATATTTTTAATTAAAAATTAAATATCATATAGTTAAATTTAACCCATACACTTTACAATCCATTATTGCAATAGAGAAATCTCATTGTACTTGTTATTGGATCAAGTCAATCGGAGTTTATATGTCAAAGATATGTCCATAATCCTGATTATATACTAGAAATCAACAAATTGTGTCGCTATATATATTTCTCTAAAATACCATTATAATGCATATATATGTTGTTAATTTTTACTATTATAGCCAACATAAGAAATAAAACACCAAAAAAAAAAAATTTTTTTTTTTAAGGAATATTACTATATATCAATGAACACCGATATAGCGGCACTTTTAGTTTAGCATCACAGCGATCTACCAAGTCGTACCGCTATAGCGGGGCTATTGCGGTCCATAGCGCAGCTATTTAAATCACTGATTATATATATACAATTTTGTAATAACATGATTGTATTCCCATCTTGTCAAATTCCACTAATTTCCACTTGATAATCTCAATGGGAAAAAAAATATTTTCATCTAATCTTTTATTTTGGTATTAGAGGTTTATACACAAATTAACCCATTTGGTTTAAACAATCAACGACTGGATTATATATAGATCGATGGGTATGATTTAACATTGCCACTGTGCAAGATATATGGTAACTGCGTAATGGGTAATAACAATCAATTTTAATCTGCGCAGTTTTTTAGGTATGTCGGAAGAAAAATAAATAAATAAAAGTTTAATTCGAGAAAAGGTTTGGGAGCACTAATTAATTCGTGTTTTGTGCTTTCGACAGGTGAGAAATTGAGAGATTGTGCTGTCAGATGACAGAGACTGTCGAATGCAATAGAAAAAAAAAAAAAAATCAAGAGGCCGAATATTACACAAGTAATATTATTTGAGTTTTTTTATTTTCGCCATTTTTGCCAGGAAGATGGGGCAAGATGCAAAATCCAATATGAAATCAAGTAAGATTTTGCAAGTTAATCAAATATTACTTTCGTTCCAAATCAATCAACCAAGTAATAATTACCACCTTTTCCCAAGTAGAAAGCTCTCTTTCAATTATCTATCCCATGACCGAAAGAAAACAAAATTGCAAATCCTGATTAGGGACCTACTTAGATCCTACTGAAAGGGCCAAAAGCACTATTCTCTGGATACCTCATCTCACCTCACCGCACCTCACTTCCCTTCCCCATACCATACCCATATAAACAGGTCAACTTCTTGGAATAACGGGCAGCACTAAACATGAACCAACACCACCCCACGTAACCCACCTTTCAAAAGGCCAATTCAATTGCCACCCCTTTCAGCCTTCCCATTTCTCTCTGACTTTGGAAAATTGAGGCTATTCATGATTCTCAACCAGATATATTGGGTAGCCCCAGCCTCATCTCATTTTGCCTTTAATTTTTTTTGATGTAGGACACTTTAAAGAGACTTTTTCTATTTTGATTTGTAGTGGGACTGTTTGAATTGGCCTACAACATAAGCTTGAAACCTACCCCCAATTAGTCTGTTTAGGAGTGCCAACCCCTCAATATATTACTTTTATTCTCTAATAATACATGTGCATTTCTGAAGCCACAACTTGCATGATTAGTAGTCGATAGTGCTGTTTCTGTATATACATATCAGAAAATAGTACTCTTGTCTGCGTTCGTGCGTGTACGTGTGTCGCTTGGGCATGGTCCCTGTGAAATTAGATCTTGAACAGCATATTTTCTGTTTATACCCCCCAATACTCTGTTTAATTATATTTTTATTACAATATTTGATTGAACAATTTTTTAAAAAACAGAAGCAACGATTCGGCCATTATTTTTTCTAGCATTCAGATATAATTAAACTATATAATGCTTGGATTCATATACATAAATTCGGATTAGAAAAAAAGTCTCGGACTTATGTTATTCTTACAATATATTTAATTAGCACATTATTGTTGCTAAGAATATATACAAGATCACATTCATGGAGCCTAACGGTCATGGTTCAACTGTGACGCATCTGAGAATTGGAATGATTCGGCCTTGCAGTGTCCCAACAAGAGGACATTTGCACAGTGAACAAAAGTTTAGTGCGCCAACGCCACTACCAAAATAAACCTGTTCGGTTGTTTTTGTGATCCAATTCTAGGCTCAGAAGTCCTTTTGTCAGAATAGCATCATTTCATCAGCATGCACCTTGAGAAACACATGCGACCATATAATTCTTGGTAGACTTGGTTTGTCAAAAGAAATAAAAATCGTTGGTCTGATTGATCAAATTTGATGTGTCTTCAAAATGGGTTATCAGGTATAATAATAAATTCAAGACCAAGTGATGTGTGATCCCACATGATTTTGCATTTTACATAAGAAAAACTCAACAAGACTTTGGTATTACTAAAAAATTTCCTTCACGAGGAAATTTATATATGAGTGAAACATAATTAATTCAGAGCAACTTCAATTATGTTTTACTAATTATTGGATACTATTGGCTAAACGGGTTGGAAACCTGGTTAGAATCCGACCTCTTAAGATCCCACAAGAGCTAATGGATTGAGTACAGCCTGTACAGGTCCATGCCTCATAAGTTTGACATTTGCGTTTTGACCCATAATGGCTCGGATTGTACCCAAATTGAGTTGACTCATTTGCGCCCAATCCTTGCGCTTGAAATGTAGATACTATTTGAGTATTCGTCAATCGTCACTGTGCTGTCAATGGATAAGCTACTATTATTTTCCATGTTTTAATAACCTACCGGCACTCATACCGGCCAATAGCTGAAATCCGGTATTTTCTGTTATTTTCCGAAATTTTTCTAGTTTTGTCTCACAATATCGATACTATCATTTCGATCACTATTCCTGAACTTGATATTATCGAAATTTTTCGGTATCCGATAGGTATTGAAACAAAGGTTATTTTCATATCCGTATTCATTAAAATTTTCTTTATTAATATACTATCCGTACTCGTTATAAAATAACTTTATCCGTACCCATTAAGAACTAATAGTAAGAGAAGAATAACAATACATAATGGATAATAATAATAATTGTATTAATTATTAATTTAATAAAAATATATATAATGTGATAAATAAATAACATCAGATAAATATACGAATAAAGTACAATATTTAGATAATACATTTGATATAATAAAAATCATGAAATTTATTCTCATGTTAATTGAAATATAAAAAATTTATATAACTAATTATACTTGTTAGTCTAATAAAAATAAAATCTTATCCATACTCATCTTATCGAATACAATATAAATAGAATAAGTGGATAAACAAATTTCATTGACAGCCCTATTCGTCAGTTTCAATGTTTAACCAATTTTCTAATAAAAAATCACTGAAGAAATATGGTGTGGTGGTCAAGTTTGTCTGTCGGTTTAAATCATGCGTTTCGGGGAAGGATTTGGAATCATTTATCCCCCACAATGTATAGGATCCAGCCGTCCAAACCCCTTGTAATTCATGTCAGATGGAATCAAGACTAGATCGAACGGCTGTGAACCGTGCAACACATATGTACAGTTGTGGCGGATCTCGTTCCAGAAAAGATTTCAAGAAATGGAGAACATGGTGCCTGTTTCAGGTTATATATGTTGAATGGATAGTCAAAGCGTACCTCACAAATTAGATAGGTCAAAATTGTACATGAATCTGGTAGAGATTTTACTAGATTTTGAATTAATTTTCTTATGGGTTAAAACTTAAAACGGATTTCAGATTATTGAGATATAGTTTAGAATGATTTACAGATAATTTTGATGGAATATCTGATTCGGATTGTTTAACTTCGATATATTCATATCATGTGAATTTAACTAACTACAAACTATGAAAACCAGCTATAAAATTGAACAAATGTTGGATAACAGTCTTGAAACCACCATATGATTATTAGTGCATTTTTTAATTTAATAACTGATTGTGTATCAAATTTAGTTTCAAAATTTATTAATCATTAAACATTAAAACACAGCCTGTTTAACTGCACATTTACAATTTGCATTTTAGTCTCAATGATACTAGACACTTGTCATTTCATGGTTTTCGAATCTACTTATCAACATTTATTCATCGTATAAATTTTTTTTAGAGAAGTTGACAGCGGCTGTCAACGCAAAAATGTTAGATTTATTTAACTATTATTAGATTTTGTCATTGAATTACAGAAAAATATAAGCTGGTTGAGCTTAAACTTTTTACATGAACTTGTCTTGAAAAACTATTGTTTAAGGTTAATAATGATCTTAACTATTATTAGATTTTGTCATTGTCATGCGTTTAAGTTTTACCTTTGTAAAGTTTGTTTTGTACGATATAAGGAGACTAATGTTGCTGAAAACTGAATATATCAAAATGGTTGTTCAATCTTCATTCTTTAGCATTCTTAATTGCGTAAAAATATAAAAAAAAATAGATAACTTGAAATATATGTTGTTAAGTATATATATAACATCAGCACAACAAATTTGTCATTTGAACTTAACCTATTAGTTCTTTTTTTTTTTGTTGCAATTTTGTGTTATCAACCTCCTTAAATTTAAAGTTCGAGGATACTTTATTCTAAAATAAAGGTAAAGTTTGTGTAAATATTAGTTTTGCATTCCGAATTAGTATTGTGTATACTGCCAAGTATAAAGATTATATATGAACAGATATGTAGGGCTTAATTATAAAAAAGCTAAAGTGCACAATAATAAGATGCAAGAATAATAAACAAGTTGGTAACAACTAACAACTCATCAACCGTTAAATTGAGACTAAAGGGTTGTTTGGACATAAATACATAATAAAGAATTACAAGATCAAGAACCCTTAATTGGTTTGGCGATGTCTAGACAATTTAATGCTCGTCATTATTGAAAATGTTTTTATGTTTGTACACTGAGGTCAATGAGAATATCACTGTTATTTTGCTTGATTACGACAAAACTATATATGCCCTTTTTGCTCTTTTCTTCTTCAAATTCTATTATTGGTGATAAAGTGCCACACTCGACATATAACATCATGCTAAATCAAATTACTTGTATTTAATTAATTTAAATCATTATCCTTGGTTTGAATTTTGTGCTTGCTGATAAACTAGATAATGGCCTTAAAAATCAAGTTGACTAGAGAATTATGTATAGTTTCTATTCTACTTTCTATTCAACAAATCATAGATGGAATCGAATTAAAAGGTTCGGGATAGCATTATAATATGCTAATTAGCAGCGAGTAAATTACGGATTATTTATTTTATCATATTTATCATCATCAACAAAAATTAAAAATAATTTACATCATCATCATTACAATCATTAAAACCAATGTTATCGTTGTTCCTACACAGCTTTTTTTTTTTTTTTTGATGTTGTAAAAAGCCCGTAGGCCTATTGCTACACAGTTCGTGATTGCACTATTCCGAGCTACCGACCAGCATTTTATTAAACAATACTTCCACTCTTCAAATAGTTCAAAGGATAACACTATTCTATTTTTACTATTCAGATAGTACTATTCTAACACTATTCATTTATCAGCCGAATAAAGCCTACTAAATGATTGTCAGGTTCCAATAAAGCTAGTCCGTCATATTGACTTAAGTATCGAGTTCCATCACTGAAGTAAAATTTGGTAAAGAGATGCCAACGCAACAAAATTATTGTAGGTGCGAATGTGCGACAGTGTGGTAAACCTTCAAAGAAAGCTTGATCCCTGTATCTTAACAAGGTTCAAATAAGGCCTGCTTAGTACATTCTTTTGGAACCACATGTTCTTTTTGTTAAAGTAAATAAGGAGACAGTAGCAAAACATTATTGTGGGAATAAACGTCTCTGTTACATTTTGGCGTCTTTAAAATTGTTAAAGAGTCAAATGCGTGAATGTACATCATTGGGAGTTGAATGGAAACATGACAAGGGCTTTTATGCAGGTCCATATCACGAACTATTAAACGAATGAGACCGAAATTGAATAGTTATGCCCTTTACATTAGGTGCAGAGAGAATAGCATCCACCTTACTGATACGTGAACATCAAAAGAGAAAGGGAGAGAAAAGAAACAATGGAAAAGCATGGAAAAAATTAGTGACACATGGTAGTATTTTTCCCATTTTTTGCAAGGCACGAGGATGGTTAGTGATGAAGAATGCACTTTCATCTTCTTTTGTAAAAGAAATGATTATATCTTAATCATCACAGCTTGTCTAATAGTACTACCTTTCTTTACATTTTTTTAGTGTTAATTAGATTTATGCCATTGAAAAAAATTAAAATTAGGAAAATGCCATCACTAAATGATAAATTATTTTTATGCCACTACAAAATAGTAAAAATTAGTTTTATGCCATTGACATATTGATTTGACAATTTTACCCTTTAAAATATGCCACTACAGAAAAATTTAAAATTAGAAAAATACCATCAAAAATAACAAATTAGTTTTATGCCACCATAAATAATGAAAATGAGTTTTAAGCCATATAAAAATACAAATGTTAGTTTTATGCCACTAGTGCATTAAAACAGTGACATAAAACTACTTTTTTTGCAAAACAAAATAAAAAAAAATGTATATATATGGTTTATAAATCACTATCTATGATTTTTGCAAATAAAAACAAACCAGTATGTTTATAAATTATTTTTCCTACGGAATAAAATTTGATAACAAGACAAAAAAAAAATGTACATTTATAACATGTTCATTGGGAGAACGGAATTACAACTTTATATGTATGCTTGGACCCACGAAATCTGATTTTAAATTTATCAATTTTAATTGATATTATTTCCATAATTAATCTAATTTTGAATTATTTCTTCTTTCTAGTTTATTTTCCTTTTTAGTAGCATGCAAGGAGGGTAGTTTGGGAATATTTCAAAATAGTGATAGATTTGAGAGTGGCATCAATATTATAAATAAAGATGTGTGGGTGTCGGGATCTTTTTTGTTAAATATCATCCGACACTCCAAGCACAGGGAATAGTTGTGCAATAGTATTTTTTTTCTGATTTCTGTAATGTGATACTTTGTAACTAATTGTGTGTCGGGTGTTATTGCTCATACAATTGACTCGGTTCAACATCAGATAATTATTTGGCAACACATTGTTTTGTTTCTGATTTTTGTGACCCCTTCCTATTTTCATGTTCATCATGTCTCAATCTTTTTTGTGTTGCTTAGAGTCCCTCTACACCTTAATTTCTCTTCATCGCCATTCTTAATTTGGATTTACAAATATAAATTAAATTCATTCAATTGAAAAATAGAAAAAAAAATATCAGATCTTTCACTATATATATTATTTTATTTAAGTCATTTATAAACATTTTACATTTCATGAATAATATCAACATAATATAAATCATATTAATCATATTATTTTAGATAACTATACTATAATTACACACATATGATTTTTTCTTTAAATTGATCAAACTCTTTAACTTTAATCAAAATAAATTATCTACAATAACTAAACTATATTTCTAAAGATAAATATATCTTTACCATATATTAAAAAAAATGAACTTTAAACTATTGAAACATAATAAAAATATTTTTATTATAGATATCTACATCGAGCGAAGCTCGATATTCCCCTCTAGTATTTATAATTTACTACAATTTTGGAGAAAATAATGGCATAAAACTAATTTTAATAATTTTATAAAGGAAAATATCTAATTATCAATTTAACAATGACGTTTCTCTAATTAACAAGTTTTACCAGTAGCATAAATCTAATTTTTCATTTTTTTAATATTTTTTTGGTTTTATGTTACGGGTATTGTGTAAGTCGTTTGTGATGTATAGTTTAATTAAACCTTTGATGGGGTTTCCCCTTTAGACATACTAGATTTTTTTTTTTTGAATGTCATTAGACATACTAGATAGTCTCTATCTAGGGAAACGTTTGATGTAGTTCTGGTTCCCGGTACAATGAAAATTTTGGAGACAGGCGGGAACAAAAGTATTTTTAGTACCCGGCTTTTGTAAACATTGAAAAGCAAATATGAAAAAAAAAAAAAAAAACAAAGATATGACTCCGTTGCTGGCAAGTGGCAACTCCAGTCGTTCTTAGCATTTTTAGAGTTTGCACCATTCCCCTTGCTGCCGCTACGCAGCTTAAATTGGAAAAAAGAAATTAAAATTAAAAAAAATTGTTGCACTTGATTAACTTCTCATTTTCTAATCGTCTCAAAACTTATTTTGATAAATTTCTATCAAAAAATCACATAAGGATATATGCATTGTAGGAATGTACCGGCACAATAGGGAAGTTTTTATCAGCACACAAGCAATTGTACATTTAATAAAATAGAAAATAAGTTAAGAAAATCAAAATATTATTTGACATTGTCAAATTAATAAACTGTGCGACAATTTTAACAATTGTTCTTTAACTAAAAATGACAAAAGTTTGCATGAGCAGAATATACAAGTATGCATAAGATATCCATTGAAAACAATAAGCGTGTATTTCATCAAATATGATGGATTAAAACATTCATGTTTACAAAAAATATATAAATATAAGTTCACAAAAAATGGTTATCATATCCGTAATGCGAATATTTTCTCATCATACCACCCATTTTTCCATTTTGTACCATTTCCTGTAACCAACAATTAGCTCGTGTATGGCATGGTACAGAAGTGATGTATATATATACATAATGCTTTCTAAAAGCTCTCTGACATATCATGGTCTGATGGTACATTACATGGATTCTGGTCCAGATAAACATATCTTAGAATGGATAAAAGTTCATAGTTATACGATATGTATATATACAAAGGACCACCCTTCCTACTGCTACTTTTGGAGAATGCAAATTAAAAAAGAAAAAAGAAAAGAACAAAAAAACTATTGTTTACCTTGTCACACAGGTACATGCCTCAACCCAGTAAAAAACAGATCTGTCCAAATTTCCATACCGTCTCATACCGATATATATTTACCAGACGTGACAGGAGGCTCTCAGGAGGGTTAAAAATCAATCTAGATGGATTCTTCCTGTTTAAGCTAGTTAAAAGCATCAACCAATCTCAACATGACAGGAGGCTCTCAGATACATGTCTCAACCCGGTAAAAAAGAGATCTGTCTGAATTTCAATACAGCCTCATACTGATATATATTTACCAGACATAACAGGAGGCTCTCAGGAGGGTAAAAACTCAATCTAGACAGATTCTTCCTGTTTAAGAAATTAAAGGCATCAACCAATCTCAACAAGACAATTTTTATAGCATACCAAAAAGACATGGGAGATGTTAAATGTCTATAAAGATTTTGGTACATACAGCAACAAGACTGAACTACCTTTTTTTTTCTTGGCATCAAATTTGTTATGCTGAAACCAACTGGAAACTTTTGAGAAAGAGTTCTCTTCTTTATAATGTTAATTGATTAAGCTCATCTTTGTTTTTGATTAAGCTCATCTTATTATCAAACATACATGTGCTATAAACACTAAATGCTGCCTGATAGTAACCAGCCACAGCAGAACATTAAGTATTGGACCACGTAGCACATGCTCAAATTTGAATAATTCAGACCATGCAAGGAAAAAGTGCTAGGACTAACAATTCAAATTGAATCCCCATGTCGGAATGAACGGTCAATGAAGGTATCACATCATCATTCTCACATACTAATGAAAATATTTGCATTTTTAGCCTACAAAATTCTGTAATTTCATATCCAATGAACTGCCCAAAATATTTTTCTCACACAATTTTGTTTCACATGATATGAGTTTTAATCATATGTTTATACCATCATCGAAATTGTGTCATATTATAGTTTTGGAGAGTTGGGCCATAAGGGTTAGTGGATATAAATAGAAAGATGTTGACCAAGGCAGTGAAAATTGTAATTACACATACAAACAGGACCCAAAACTACCAACATATACTCCTAAGCTGGAAGGTAAAATGGAACATAGCTATAATCAGGGAATGTAATCGAAAAAATTAAATAAATTATCGCTTGATTCTAGTTATGATGTAACGGCCTTTCTCCAAATCATATATTGTCTTAAACTGAGGCTTCTTACATCTCAGGATTGACCATGCAGCCAACACAAGCAGCATAGGGAAAAATAGGAGAAAGCTAACACCTGACAGGTCATATCTCGCAAGAAAATTCACCCAATGTTGGTTTCCTGTGTTATCAGTAGATGCTTTGAGCATAACAAATGCACCCAAAGCCCAGTCCACTGGTACATCTCCCACCTTATTTGCAAAATCCACCCTGCCAAACAATACAAAAATAAATCGTGGATACGAACACACATGCATGATCTTACTAATTATTCCTATAATTGGTACATTACAGGTTGGATCTACATCAGTACCTTCTACAGGTGAAGCTGACAAATGTTTTTATTTAGTTTCTTTTTGGGGTTGTTGACTTTTGTTTACAACTTAAATTGGATGCATATGGATAGCCAAGCTCAATTTAAAAGTGAAATTACAACAAAAATGAATCTTTCCAGTCATGGAAATGAGCCTTAATTGAAAAAAATTTTACAACTTGAAGGTAAGCACAAATTGAGCCAATATGTCATCAAATAGGCCCAAATAGAAATAGTTGGGCTTGCAGTTTGTATCACTCAGAAAGGAAAAGCATATATGTGATAACAAAATACTAAACAAAATAAGGTCAAGTAACTAACCTTTCGTCATCCAAGGAAATTCCAAGACTGTCATGCAATAAAGCAACAATGTAAGCTGAAGAGAAGCAATATAAAAGCAATTCCTTTTCATCTATTAATTGATATTTCCTCTTAAGCTTTGACCAGTCTTCACTACAAAATTGCTCGCCAGCCAAAATTAACTCAGAGAGAAATGATCTTCGACCAAGACCAAAAAACTGCAGCAATATTTTTTGAAAAAAAAAGAAGTGTTCAAGTCACATGAAATAAAAAGTGAATTAGAGAAACAAGGAAAATAAAAATATTGAATATAACTAACCTTGGAAGTGTAGAAGAAGTTTTCTGTAGCCAAAAATCGCCCATTCAGCTTAGGTATAAATGCTGATCCGATGTGGCACTCATGATATGCACATTTATCTACATTACATCAATGCATACTTAATATCTATTTTTCACAGAAAGGAATATTCATGAATGGTTGAATCTGAGTGATACCTTTTCCTTGTTGAAGAAGTGCATATGCAGCTGATCTACACTCAGTAAAGTTGCCAACTGCATATGAAGTAGATACTTTCAATGATTTTGCCCCTTGCAGGTACCCCCTAGGTGTGCATGGATCTCCATATATTGCTTGCTCAATTGATTCACCAGCTATATTAAACCCAAATTGAGCTATCAATTCTCCAATTATTATTCTTTTAAAATGTGAGGGATCCGATGCCACTGCTCCTTGGGTGGCACCTAGATATCACTTACAAATTACAATGCAGAAGTTGTGAAAAAAAAAAAAACTGAAATTAATCTACATTATACGCCTCAGATGATTGTAAATAATTCCATCACAGTATAGTTATTATGGCTTGAGGGATTAAGATACAAATGCTCCTTATAATTAATATTTCAATCGCTTTTATCTTGTGACAAATATTCATTAGGTCCCTCTTAAATATTTATTTATGTAATTTGTACGTTTTATCAAAAGAAACTCATTTCATGTTAGAAATAAGAAGTCTACCTGAGTTTAGTTTTGTCAAGCTAAGTAAATCATGCAATGATTCATATGCCACATTCTGCAAACCAAAAGCAATAGCAATAGCAATAGCAATGCCATTAACATACTGAAATGACAATTCACTGTATTGGTAGAAAGCTTTCTCAACGTATACAGTACTCACCTGGCCTAGGTGGAGAAAGCTGTGAGTGTACAGGTTGTATTTTATCTCTCCAAATTTGATCACATGTAAGAATTCTTGAGGCAATGGTTCATTGCTGACAAACGTCACCTGAAAATCAGTACAGTGAATGTTTCATAGGACAATAGAAATAATTGCACAATTAAGAACATAGACAGACAAAGGAAAATAATATAAAGAAGTAACAAAACCTGAGCAGAAGCCCCACCAAGTTCAAAAATGCCCGTGGTATCCTTTGGGTCGCTGCCTAGAGTTCCCATGGCATAATTAGCAGCTACCCAAGCATAAATTCCCTCCTCAGCCCCTGCAATTCTATAATATTTTCCATCAAATTTCCAATGCATTGCAATATATATCACAAATAGGCACATAACAACAGGATTGAAATAAAAATGACATGCCTGAGATTACACTAGCCCAACTATCCTCGAAAAGAAATCCCGACAATCTCAAAACTTTTCTACAAGAATCCAAAATCCTCTCAGTAGTTCCTGGATCAAGCAATCTCAGCCCTGCCGTAGCCATTAATCGAATCTCAGTCTGGTCCCACAAATCCTTCCCCACCACTCCTTCAGCAAAATCAATCAATTCAATCAATGACTTCCCTGCATTGTCTGGATCCAAAGCAAACGCCGAAAGACCCGGCACGACCTTCTTAGACCCACTGATACCAAAATCTACAGAAACCGGCACCGCTTTCGCACCCGATAACATTCTATACCCAATTACATGAACCCGAGACCCAGTACTCCCAGCATCAATAATAATCGAATATCTCCGGGAATTCGAACCCCGACTCGAAAAAGTAAAGAAAAGATGTACAATTAAGAATAAAATAACGAAACTAAAACAAAGTAGCAGAAATGAGCAGCTTTTCTGGCGTTTAGAGGAAGGAGAGATGCGTGGCTTGGAAGAGTTCGTCGTCGCCATGGCCGTCGAATCTGGAGTTTTGGGTCGGGCAATGGCGCGGCGCATCAATGAAGAGGAGTGAGAAAGTTAGATCGTGGGTTGATTGGTAATTAAATTATTTAGTAGGGGTTTCTATGAAAAAGTGGAGGAGAGAGGAGAGAGGAGTCGTGGTGGTGGATTCAGGTGAAATGAGGAGGTGGAGGTGGTGGTGCTTCTGAGGCGTGTCGGAAGGGATTCGTTGAGGTTTGTTATCTGCGCCAGTTTGATTGAGGTGCAAGTGAGTTGTCGTACATGGGACCCAGTGGCAGTGATTCTGTTCAGGTAGAGTGCGTCCAGGTAACCTTTATTAGATGGAAGTTTATTTAGTTTTTTCTTTTTTGGAAGTTTGATAGAAGTTTATTCTTTTTGTTGGCTTTTCGCAGCAAGCGAGGCGATAATAAAGTCTGAATGATAAAAATCATAATTGAACTTGTCTCGAGGAAATAAATGAGGCAATTAAACTTATGATTATTTGAATCTTCGACTAATGTATTATTTGTCATTATTATCTTTCAAATGGAAGTGATATATAGAGTATAAAACTCTACTGCTTTCAATAAATAGAAAGGATATAGATGCACGAAAAATATTAAAGTATTATATTTCTTTACGTTTTGGTAATACAAAATAAAAATCATCATCATTTATTTATATGCTATTAAACATATAGGAGGGAATTAGTCTAAAATATATAGCAACCTAAATTGTTATAATTTTGTTTTACTATTATAATAGTTTTGAGTTTTAAATTCGTGATTTGAATTATTATAAATTTTTCTGTTTTAACAAGAAAGCTGTCAAAATAAAATTAAAAAATTTCTAGCTCGTTTGCATAGATTGAGAGATACAAATAAGTCTGCTATAGTTATTTTAATTAGCTCGTTATATTGTACATGTAAATTTAAAGAATTATTTCATCGTAGTTAAGACAAATATGATTAAATTTTAAAATTTGTAATTTCATAATTAAAAATATTTATATGATACTTATAAAACTTCCACTGTACCCTTAACTATTCTTTTGTTTTTGTTTTGGGTGTACTTGGAAGTAAGTTTATTTATTTTTTGGTTCATAGTTTATTAAGCTCGAAGTATTAGATATGCAAGCCGCCATGTGAACCTATTTTTCTGGAAGGAAATTAATTAAAAGGAAATCGATCTAAAGTGGGGGCCGGCATAGGTGTTGCCGTGTAGGGAACTTATTGAACTAGTAAGCTTCAGGTGCCATGGCAGGTGTGTGCTGTCACCAACTCACAATAAGCTCCGACTGGATTCATATTCAGCTAGTCAGCCTGTACAAGATTGCTCGGAGACTTTGGCCTTTACTGAGCACCAATAAATAAGTATCCTTTTAGGCGTGCTTCACAAAATAAATAAAAAATATATATAAATAAAATAAAATAAAATAAAGAGAGAGGAAAAGAGAGGGGAGAGACCGAGAGAAACGACAGAAAAAAGATTTGTGAAATTTTCTATTTTAATTTGGAAATTAAGAAATAAGTGAGCCTGTAATTTGTTGCCCTCCCTATTTCTCTATTTTTCTCCTTTTCTTTTCAGATTTGTTTATTAAGATGTAAGTGACCAGTTGGAACAAAATTATTCAGCCCTTGTCTCTAATTTCAACCCTTATTAATTTACTTTTTATTTATTAAAATTTATTTTATGGTTGACAGACTGTCGATATATTTGAATATTTAACCTTATTATAAAATTAACTTTAAACTCATAAATTCTAATTTTTACTCATGTGAAAAAAAAAAGTAAATTTGGAGGAAAACAATTAAAAACATGTCGGTAGCAGTAGCGACTACAATTACTGAATTTGAAACCCATTTAGGAGCTGCATTTCCCCGAATGTTTTAATATGCTACAAGAGTTTCAGTAGCACCATATTTCTGTAATTTATGTTATCGAAGGAGAACATTTTATTTGTCGCATCCAAAATAGTTTACTGACTTAGGTATACATTGCCCAAACATGTTGGTGGGGGAATTAATAGTATATTGAGGAAATTAATAGCATGTCGGAGGGGGAAACTATTTTTTTGTTTAGTTAGTCATTAATTAACCTATTAAATACTTTCTTAGTTATTAAGTAATCTCATCTATAAATAAACCATTAGCCCTATTCCATTCATTCCATGAATTCTTTCTCTCTTCTCCTCCCGCGCAATCTTAAGTATCGCCTTGGCTTTAGATAGTCGACCATTTGAAATTCGAATTCCACATCGTAGCCGTGTTGGATAGCCATTCTGATTTGCTTGTGACTCTAGATTGCATAATCAAGTAACCTAACTTCTCTATATTTGATTATGTACTGCTTAATTCATTTATCATTTGACTTTGCGCGCATCTTGTCACTTATTTGTGGTATGTTTTGCGGGATATTGGGCTTTGATTCTGGATTCGAATTTGAGCTCTGATCCCTGAGCAGTGGTGGATCTTGGAAAAATATTTAGATGGGACTGAGTTTATAAGAACATTGGACCAACATAATTTCATCATATACAGGGTCGGAACCAAGTGTAAGGTAAAGTGTGCTTGGCACACTCCAACTTTTCAAAATAGTCCCTTATATGTTTAAAAATTCCATGCAAGTCCTTTTAAAATATAACAAAATCCTTATTTAGCACACTCTAAAAACTCAAAAGAATCCATACTATAATTTCTGGCCCATGCTATTCGAGAATCCTAGTTCCGCCCCGGATCATATATCCATCTCATACAATGGACCTTTGAGTACTCCAATGGCAGAAAAAATTAGCTGGGGCTAAGGTGGAGCTCCATGGGCTTGACGGCGATAGATGAGGCTCTAGGCCCACCAGACCCAGTGGTGGATCCGCCACTGTCCCTGAGTTAGGAGAGGGGCTACTCTGGCCCCTGAGTCTAGGGACGGGCAGATCTTGACCCCCAAGTTTAAAGAGGGACCAACTAGACTGTTCATGTTGGTAATCCAGACCCGTTTATTTCCGTAAGATATACCATTTGCCTTCTAGATTAATGTAAACTTATTGAATTTTGCTATAATAATTGAATATAGAGAAGTGCATCGTTAAATTACCGGATATTGAGCTTTCTAGCTTACCTCTGTTTGTTTTTTTTGCTTACAACATAGGTTGACGAGTCGTCCTATGAATATAGAAGATACCGCTTCACTTTCATGCCTCGTGCGTTGGTGTAGAATGTGATAGTAAAACAAAAAGAGAACATACTTTATAATTGTAAAAACAGCTCTCAAATCTACAAGCCCTTTGCCTTTTCTGAAATCAATACGTCAAATGCTGAAATGCAAATTAAAATAGAAAAGATATGTAGTTTTCCATTAAAAACAACGGGAGCTAAGTACTGAAGATAAAGTTGTTTTAGTTTATCTTTACTGGGTCAATTTTATGGCCTATCTATTAATACAAATATCTTTGAGGCCGCAGACGATTCATTTATTTTGGGCTTTTTGCATAGAAGTTGTTAAGAATAAGGGCTTTCTTATATGCTACTATTTGCTTGAGTGGCCTAAAACGAACTTTGCACACACGCACACACGCACACACAGAAAAAAAAAATAATGGCATTGGCATGTGGCCTCTAGGTTTGGATCCTAAATGTTATAATCTTAATTATTTTCTTTGTATAATGTATATATAATATAAAATAAAAAATATTAAATTAAACTGTATTGAACATTTGTATCGGAATATATAGGTCCGTACTGCATTTGCACTGACATTCTGCACGCATATTTAAATCAACATTTTATCACATTGCATCAATGTGCATTTGTGGTTTCAGCCAACTTTCTGCACGTTGTGTTATTACATTACAGCCACAGACGATCCAGAAAGCAACATTATAGAATCTTAGCACGTCGGCTACCGTTATCAAATGGGATATTTGGCGCAAAAACTTATAACTGATGTAGTTATTAACTCGCTGTAGCAATTATGAATCAAAGCAGTTTTTATGACGCATGCTTGCTGCTATTCTGGATTTGCAAATCCAAAATATAACCTTTTGTGCTTTGTCCTATCCTGATGCACAAAGCTCCTGTCAGTGGCATGTCTAGTTGCTTGTTCAAAACCTAGAAGCGACAAGCCATTATAGGTACTTTTGTTTGTATTTCTTTTTAAATGTATTAAATCAAATTAAAATTGTTACTGATTTTCGATTATAATTATTTCCAGAATAAAGTGAATCTGATGCACTGGGGGTTTAATTATGTTTCTTTAGGGATCATTGTAATTTGTACTTGTCATTGGTCAACCGAATTCAGATAGAAGATATTAAAAACTGTCGAGATCATAAGCTATTTTGGGCACAGTAATATCTGAATAGAAAATCATTATTTTCTTTAAAAAATTAACAATGATTAGCGTCTTTTCAAGTGAGATTGGCTAATAACTATAGATAGGTTAGTGCCTTTGACAGTAAACTTTTGTTGTTGTTTAATTGTAAATTTTTATTTTTTGAATTTTTATTAATTCATGAGTCGATCCATCCAACGTAATTTACTTAATAAATTGTAAATTAAGGAAATAAAACATATTTTTTTTAACTTTATTGTACTATTATATTTCTAGGAAAATCTATTTATTTTAGAAATGATATCCCATCTAGTAATAATAAAATTTTCTATAAAATAAGTACTTCAGAAAAATAAATTTTGATTTTTTATAAAATTTTGATGTATGCCACTTTCATGACTCAGACATTCATTTAAATTATAAAAACAAAAAACTATCTCGAAACACGGTAAACATCAAATGTCCATGTTTAATATATACGCAAAGCACTTGACTATCTTCTATTACATATAAATTATGATCATTTTTGTTATTAATTGTTATATAACTAACATATCAATTATTCTAGGTCTTGATCGTATCAAATAACTAATTTATAAAAGAAGATTGAGTGTGTTTTCCTTCAGAAGAAAATGTTTCGTTATTGGTACCCTGCAAAATTAGAATATTTCAAAGCACAAGCGCATAAATTGTTTGAAAATAAAAAAAGTTTGAAAAGCCTCATCATGCCAAATCGAACGAATAAAAAGGCATGCCTCGTGCTTTGTTCCGAAGATTATCCATAGATCAGATAATGACCGGTCTTTTCAAGAATTCATTAATAAAATATAACTTAATGCCAGTAATAAAAAATTAATTAATTAACCGCACCAATGAGTGGATTTTGTGTAACTCCATCCACGCCTCCACTCAATTACTGCCCTCTCTGCATGGCTTTTATTTCCCATGCAAACATGGCGCGCCGCCCGATTATAATTTCCTTTTATTTGACATCATTCCTCCCAGAGTTCGAGATCTCATATATAAACCCAACAGTGGCATACTCGATTTGTGCATCTCTCTCTTTCCTTTCGCTCTCTCGCTAATTGAGATGGATAACACACTTTTTCCACTGTGGACTTATGAGTTCGACATGAGGGAAGATGATCTCTTCGGAACTCCTCTGATGCAAGGAGGTTTCTATTCAAACCCATTTTACCATACAAAAGATCATTTTCAAGGCAAGCATTTTTATATATATAGTAACTCATTTCTTTCATTAACCAGATCCAATTTCTTTATCTCTAGATCGTACTCAACTTATTTATTTATTTATTTATCTTTTTTTTTTTTTTAAATATTAGACCAATTTGCAATGTTGTGTGATGACAAAGATTGGCCTTGGGATGAGATCATCATAGAAGCAAAAATGCTCAAGGAGGAAAATGAGAAAATTGCCCAGTATAATATCAAGGGGGAAAGCACGGCTATCAACAAGCAAAACTGCAATGGGCTTTGGGATCATGAGAAAATCATGGATGCAAGCATGCTCAAGGGGGAAGATGAGAAGATTATACAGTACAATATCAAAGAAGAGAGCATGGTTATCAATAAGCAAAACCACAATAGGGTACGAGAAGAGCGGGTCTTGACTTTCGAAGAGGTGTCGCAGTATTTTTACATGCCAATAATTCAAGCTGCCAAGGAATTAAATGTGGGATTAACACTGCTAAAGAAGAAGTGTAGGGAACTTGGCATCCCACGATGGCCACACAGGACGATGAAAAGCATGCAGAAACTAATTAATGATGTGCAGGTAAGCATAATTAAAAGTTTAATTTGATACAATTATACACATGAACAAAAATTTCCCTGGATATTTTCCCACTACAATAGATGGTGTTAATTTTATGCTCAATTTTGAACAGCCTTTCCTACTGATCGAACAGGTTATTATCAGGGGAATCACTAAGTGGCAGTTAAGAAAAAAGATTAGCCCTTTACTTGATACATTCTAGTATAATTTTTTTTAATACTTAAACATAGAACCTTCTTCTTATTTATCTTTTTTATATCAAAATTTTGTACACTTGCATCGTGTTGAAATAATGAGACGACCATCAGTGATTAACTAATTTGACAACTTTCTGTAGGAGTTGGGGGGGAAGGAAGGATCTGTAGGAGACATGATGAGAAGTGCAATTGAAAAACTGGAAAAAGAACAGAAATTGATGGAGATGAGGCCCTCGAAACAAATGGAAGAAGGGACCAGAAGGCTTAGGCAAGCTTGTTTTAAGGCAAACTACAAGAAGAGAAAGCTAGTGGCCCTTTTGGGAAACGAGAGACTTGCAGATTGTTAGATATGTCTAGGTTGTATGGAACTATGGATCATGCAGAATTTTGAAGTGCGTAGTATATATATAGTTGAATATTTTTCTTTTCTCTTATTTTGCTTGTGACCATTATTATCTTTGTGGTCTGTGCTCATGTTTGCAATGTCAACAAATGTTCTTGTTTCATGACTTGTCGCCAGATAATTTAGATCATCTTACTGAGTATTCAAATTAATCATAAGTGTTGGAGGTTCTTATTCATTCTGTAACCACATGGATGACAAGTACCATTGAATATTGGAACAGATCATATAATCAACCGGACAGAATTCTAGAACCACACTTGAAATAAACTGAAATCTTAAGAAACTGTTTGTGACGCTTTATTAGATATTTGTTTTGATGAGTTTCAGGGCATCAGGTTTGAACTGATCAACATCTGGTGTACACTGTGGCGTTAATTTGCCCCATGCCCACAAAAATGGGAATCAAACCATTATTTCATACCCATTTAGTTTGGTTTGATGATGTCCTTATTTGTAATATTTTCACTATTCTATTTAATATAAGATAGGGGCTTGACCCTATTTTTCTCCAAAGAAAAAGAAAGTGATGGCCTTATTTGTTGGTGGGCTTATTCCCTCGCTGGGTTGGTCCATGGGTCGCGCCATACTTACTATTGATTTCGGGCTTCGGCTCTTGGGCACTATATTATTGGACCATAACTTTTATATACCTATTAGTCTATTATACTACACAACGAATCAATAATATAAATAAAGATGTGTGGGTGTCGGTTCCTGTTTTAGTTAGTATTAGTGCGACACTCCATCAAGACCTTTGATTTTTTTTCTCCGACTTAATCTGGTCCGTTCCTTCAGATGTATGTTAATTTTTTTATGTGTTATCTATTGTGTTGTCATATGTGTTGCTTAGAGTTGTATTCTCTTTTATGTTGCATTATTGAGATCCATTTTTTATTATACTACGTCATTTTTGTCACATAATTTATTTCAACCTCTCTCTTAGTTGCTTCTATGAAAAATGATGGAACAACATTTTTTATTTGTGATAGTTAATTATAAAATATTTCAACATATGGAGATATAATTTATTATTTCTATCCTATTAGTTATTACACTTTAAATTAATTACAAACATAACAACCTAATTACAATAAACATTTGTTAAATGATAAAATATTTAATTTTTATTACTATGTCAAATATCGAGCGAAGCTCGAATAACCCTCTAGTTTAAATAACGTACAAACTTTTATAGAACAAAATAACTTATATATGAGAAGATGTTTCGGTTTTTCCGTTTCTATTTCGAAAAAACTTGCAATACATGCCAACGACAACAGCAACAAACCTTATATTCCTCAGCCAACCGTTAAAAATATATAAATATGACCTGACTATAAAACCAAACAGCCAATTTAACTTTAAATCCAAAAGTCCAGACCAAACCAGTGAAACCACTACTATGCACTTCAAAAAAAAAAAAAAAAAAAAAAAAAAAAAAAAAAAAAAAAAAAGAAAAGAAAAAAGAAAAAAATGAGGCGCAAGGTACTGAAAACAGGCCTGTTTTGGTTGCTAGTCTACTTCTAGCGACAATATTAGGACTTCGTCATAAGGAATCACTCCCCGCATTAGTTTTATCAATCTCCGGATGGTAGTTGCCAGTTCCCTCTTTTGTTTATTAATTTCATCTATGGTGGCAACATGATTTGTTTCCAACCATGCTATGACATAATCTGCTGCCTCATTCATTGATTTCTTCTCTGGATCAGAGAGTCCAGGATACATGGCCATTGTTTTCACCTTTTCAACAAAATCCTCGAGAGAAATCCTTGTCTTGAGCTCCTCGTCCTCTGCTTTATAACGAGCTGCTGCTTCCACCATTGTTTGAATCTCCTCTGCAGTCAGATCCCTATTCCGTTTACTAATTACAATTTCGTTCTTAACACCATTGGATCCCCCTTGTGCGGAGACAGTTAGTATACCATTAGCATCAATATCAAAATATGCATCGATTTTAGCAACTCCCTTGGGAGCGGGGTCAATACCTTCAAGCGTAAACTCACCAAGCAGATTGTTGTACTTGGTTTCAGCACTCTCACCCTCATATATAGGAAAATAAACAGAAGTTTGGTTATCATATCGTGTTGTAAAACATCCCCCCTTTTTTACTGGTATTGGAGTGTTTCTTGGGACCACGATGTCCATACTCTCATATCCCTTATTTATACCTACACCCAACGACACAGGGGTGACATCAACAAGAACTAAATTTTGTACCTCCTTATTGCCTTGGCTGTTTAAATTTGCTGCCAGGATAGCAGCACCATGAGCAACAGCTTCGTCTGGATGAATTCCCTTGCATAGTTCCTTTCCTCCAAAAGTATCTTGTAACAGTTGTTGTATCTTCGGGATCCTTGTAGATCCCCCAACAAGTAACACAGCATCTACCTGTGTTTTGTCTATCTTAGCATCACCCAAGCACTTCTCAATGAGATTCGTGCACCTCATAAATAGATCTTTATTGAGATTTTCAAATTGGACCCGGCTAATGCGGGTATCAAAATTAGTGTCACCATAAAGATGATCTACCTTAATTGCTGCCTGTGGAGAAAAGGACAGATTTCTTTTCGCTTGCTCACATGCTGTCCGCAACCTCCCCATACAACTCGCATCTCCTGTAATGTCCTTTTTGTACTTTGCATGGAATTTCCTGACACAATGGTCAATTAAACGGTCATTGAAGTCCTCGCCACCGAGGTGGGTGTCCCCAGCAGTAGCAATCACCATGAAATTACCTTTTCCGACAGAAAGCAGGGAGACGTCACAAGTACCACCACCAAGATCAAAAACAAGCAAATTCTTTTTATTTGTGTCAACAGTTATCTTATCAAAACCATAAGCAACAGCTGCTGCTGTGGGCTCGTCCATGAGGCGCATGATATTAAGGCCAGCAACGGTGCCAGCATTTTTAGTGGCTTGGCGTTGAGAATCATTAAAGTATGCAGGAACCGTGATGACAGCATTCTTGATAGTGCACTCAAGGTAGGCCTCTGCAATCTCTTTCATTTTTGCAAGGATCATTGATTGTATTTCCTCAGCATAGAATTCCTTCTCGGTACCTCGATAATTGACAATAATTTTCGGCCTATCCTTGGATCCAGTAATCACCTTAAATGGCCAATATTTAATATCATTTTGAACAGAAGTATGAGAGAAGTGCTTGCCAATCAAACGCTTAATAGCTGATGAATTGTAGGAAATAACATATGTTAAAAGTTAAGACCCTTTAACAGTTTTTATTGAAATAAAGTAAAACAAAGAAAATGAAAGGATTTAGTGGATAAATTTTGCAGAATAAAAATTTAAATGGGAGAACATATTTATTACTAAGAGGATTTTTTCAGAGTCTATATAGATTATTTTTTGTTGAGTTTCTTTGAGCTTCTCCTAGGTATGTAAATTGCTTATATATTGACTTGAAATGCAGTTTCTCAGTTCCAAAGTCAGTACTTGGGTAGTGGGGTTCAGTGATTAAACTGCACAGTAGTTTTGGAATACTTTCTAAATTTAAGACAACTGTACAGCGTCGGTGTAAACTTGTATGCAATTTTGGAAAATAATGTAGGCAAAATTTACAGAAATGTCAATAACTAAACAAAATTAATTATTCAATTTTAGAAAATTGCATGCATTTCTTGTTTGAGAATAATTAACGAAAGTAGGGATTAATATAGCATAAACTCAAAGATTAAATATTCAAATTTGGCAAATTGCATGCATTTATTTTTTGAGACTAAGCAACGAAATTAGGGAATTAATATATGTAATAACTCCAAGAAAATTTTTGTAATTGGTCCCATTGAACTTCCCTATTGTAAATCTATTTTGGTACATCTTTTTTAATGATAGTGACTTTCTTTTTTGGTAGGAATAATGACTTTCATTATATATATATAGAGAGAGAGTTTAGCTATGGTGAGTCGCGACTCACGGACCCTCCAGTGAGTCGTGATTAAAACTCCTAGATCTAGTTCAAAATGATTGATCCAAACCGTCTAATATGATCTCCCTATTGAAATCTCCATGCAGACCAATTTTTTCATTTTTTCAAAATTTTTAAGTATTTTTTTGAAATTTTAGAAAATGGTTAATCTAATTAGTTCTGAACTATTCAAAAACAACAGTTTTTAAAAATCCGAAAAAATACTTAAAATTTCGAAAAAAATGAAAAATTTGGCCTGCATGGAGATTTCAATAGGGAGATCATATTGAACGGTTTGGATCGGTCATTTTGAACTAGATCTAGGAGTTTTGATCATGACTCACCGTAGCTAAACTCTCTCTCTATATATATAGATGCTAATTATGGATGTGACCCATCAAACATATCATATTCACATTTTAAATTTCAAATGACGGATCCAAACTATTAGATTGAATCTTTATATTGAGAACTTGCATGAAACCAAATTTCATATTTTTTTGATTTTTTAAGAATAACACGGAATTATAAGGGTTGCTTCTATTAGAAATGTCCAGAAAAAAATTAGTCAACACTGACCGAAAACAGTGTTGGCGGGGTTCATGTCAATCTGGTTCTTGGCGACATCGCCGACAAGTCTCCCGTCGTCAGTGAAAGCAACACATGACGAAGTGGTTCGATTCCCCTGGTCGAGGTTTGCAATAGTCTCCACACGGTTATTGTACCACACTGCCACACAAGAGTAGGTGGTGCCCAGATCAATCCCAATTGCCGGAGCTTTAGTCTCCTTAGAAGCCATTTGGCCCATTTGCCGGAATTCTTCTTCCTAGTAAGAAAGTCAACGATGTGGCAGGGAGGCTAGGAGAATGAGAATAGATAGCAAGTTAGCAAATAGCAACTAACAACGGTTGAATATTGCTGGACCTTCGCAGTTTTGAAATGACAGGTCTAATATTAATTCTTTATTAGTTTCCCGTCCTCTTTATACATAAAAAATTGCAATTTAAGAGAAAAATTAAAAATAAAAAATTTTAATCAGCACATGCCTTGTAGTCAGAGCAACAAAGGGACGCCTGCGTTACTTCTAGTTTTAATGCTTCAGAAGATTAAATATATTGAATTCGAATTGGATTCTGACACTCGAGAAGCATACTGTTCGATGAAATGCCGCAGTCAGGATGCGCGGCAGAACCAAACAATTTGAACTGTTTGATAGTCCTTTGGAATTTGGTACGCATGTTATAAGTTATGCTAATTAGAATGTCTAAACAAATGGCCTTAACAAAAAAATAATCCATTAATAACTGGCTATTCAAAGACGGGTTACCTGTAATGAGGTGTATTCCATAACAACATCTAATAATAAGATTGTTGTTTTTTGTTATACTTTCGTTTCTAATATAGGCTCCCCTTCTTGGGGATCTGTTCTTTCAAAAATAAGATTGTTGTTAGTTGAAGCACTTGATTTTGGGCCAAGCTATCAAAGAGTTTAAAGAGATGAAATATAATCTTTTTGGGTCACGGTAAAATCATGTGTTTCCGCTCATGAAAAAGCACTTACCCATTCTTCGACATGATGAGGATCCAGTATGTTGAGCTGACGTATACTGTGATTGCATGGTATTCATAATGGATTTGACCGGTTTACTTGACAGGGCTTCGGCAGGCTTATTTTAAGGCAAACTACAAGAAGAGAAAGCTGGTGGGTGGTGGCCCTTTTGGGAAATGAGAGACTTGCAGAATTAGATATGTCTAGGTTGTAGGGATCATGCAGAATTTTGAAGTGCCTAACATATATAGTTGAATATTTTGTTTTTCTCTTATTTTCTTTTTGTAACCATTGTTTATCTTTGTGCTCATGATTGCAATGCCTTGTTGCATGGCTTCTCTCTAGATAATGTAGATCATCTTACTTACTATTTGAATTAGGTGTTTGAGGTTATCTTATTCAATTCTGTAACCATATGGTACGTTGACAAGTGCCATTGAAGTTTTGGACCATATCATATAAATGGTAGAATTCTTGAACCACACCATTGAAATAATCTGAAATCTTAATTCTTAAAAAACTGTTTAAATTGACGCTTTAGATATTTGTTTTGCATGTCAGATCAGATATCAGGTTTGAACAAATTGATATCTTGTTTAATGTGGCATTAAATTGTCTCGAATACCTGCAAAAGGGGAAATGTGGAATCACACCATGATTTCATATCCATTTAGTTTGCATTTAGAAAAGAGGGCCCTTTAGCAAGTGATGGGCCTCATTTGTTGGTAGGCTTATACCCTCGCTGGCCTTAATTCCACTAGTATTCATAATTTCGGCACCCCTTTATAGAATCAATAACCAATTAACCATAATAGAATAATGATCTGTGCAATAGTTACCATAACCTTGTTTTCTTTTCCTCCTTTATTGTAGAAAATTATTCAAACAATCGAATTCTCGCATCTTTATATTAAACTTGTATCATATTATTGTTATCATCTTCTTAGTGAAGTTGGCAATGTACTGATGCAAGACCTTTTCATGACCTAGTGTGAATGAAACATGTCCAATTGGAGTGACCTTTAAATAAAGAGAGAATTTTTTTGAAAAAGGAAATGCCTCAGTTCTTTTACGGTCCTTTAATTAAGCCTTCAGATCTCAAATATCTTAGTATAAGAAGTACAAGAAACATGTACGGGTAGGCCTGTCAAACGTGCATAACATCCACGTAAGTAACCTCTTACGTTTAACGTTTCGTTTATGGAACGGAAAAATTTTATTTTAATGTTAATGTTTCATTTAGTAAACGTAAGGAATTTTTATTCCGTTTAATGTTTCACTTGTTTAAACATCACAAACGTTAAAAACGTTATAAATAATATTAATCCCTTATATAAGTTTTGTTTGTTTCAACAACACAACTCAGATTACAAAAAATTTCTCAAAAGTCCTCAATTAATCATAACTGAACAAGCCCTGCAAATAACATATTTTACTTGACAGCCCCTAATAACAGCAATTACCACAAACAAGCCCTCATACAAGTTCAAACAACTTTATAAAAAGGTCCCTGAGACTAGAAATTTATTACAAATTAGCCCTACAAGCTTTGAATTCATGCCAGAACGGTATAGAATCTTGTACCGACCTGGTACAAGGTACAGAAGTGTCAAACGGCCCACCACAAACCTCACACAAGCAATTGAACACACAATTTATAAACCTTAACAGCAAATAAGCAATCAAAGACAAGCACAACTCAAATTTCAATTTAGAGAACAATCGACACATTTACAGTTTCAATCAACTCACTGATTAATTAACACAATCAACACACTCACAACTTGGGTTGCAATTGTGCCTTGCTTCCACCACTTCTTCCAATTGAAGCATCAAACATTCAAACCAAACACACAAAAAAAAAAAAAGAAAACCAGTTACGAATAGAAGAAGAAAAACCAACAAAAAAGTCTGAAAACATTCAAACCAACAGAAAAGTATACTCCCCTTTCCAGCAAGTCGTATACTTGTATTGTATAAAAAGCGCACCTCAAACCACACCAAGCCTTGCTTCCAGCACTTCTCCCTTTCCGTTGTATAGCACCAAACCACAAAATAAAAAAAATAAAAAAAGAAAGAACAGTTATAAATAGATGAACAAAAGCCAACAGAAAAGTATGTTATAATTTGAAAAATCATTCAAATATTTACCTTAAGAAAACCACATCTCCCTTTCCTCTCTCTTTCTTTCGCTACTGACAAGTGACAAGCATCAACTAGGGTTCATAGAGAAACAGTGATGGAGACAGAAAGAAAGAGAGGAACAATCGTACGCTGATCTGGCATGTCGTCGTCACGCATGGTTCGACGAGGTTGCACAGACCACAATGCCATTTCCATGGGCACTGTGCGAGAGCCGAGAGAGAGAAAGAGAGATGATAAATGAATGAAGCGTGCGAGAGCAGCGGCGCAGATCTGGGGTTTATCCTTAGTTTCTCCGCCATTCATCTGCAATTCACCTATTCCAAATACTTGCAATCATATTCATATTGTTATATCATATATATTGATAACATATATCGCTAAGTTATACGTTATAACGTAAATAAACGAAACGGAAATGGGCTCTTATGTTTACGTTAGGTTTATAAACGAAAATCGCAGCTCATTTCCGCTTATGTTTCGTAGGCCCAAACGGAACCAAATTGGGCTACGTCTAACGTTCCGTGGCCTATATGCGTAACATTAAAACGTTAAAACATTTTGTTATTGACAGGTCTATATACGGGGGGAAAAAAATCTGTGATATATAAGCTTTTTTTGTTGAAGTACTCGCTACTAATTGGGCCGTTGCCCATTGGTGAGCTCAGATTGGACTGAGCAAGTATTGGACCCCAAATTTTAGATACTCACCACTCACCCCGAAAAAATTATAACTAACCTTAATTAATTAAAGAATTTTAAAATAATTTAATTTTAATAAAAAATTAAAAAATGACCGTGCAATATATTCCGATACTAATTATGCTTAGTATCGGAATCTCGAATTCCGAAATCTCGAATTTTGATACTAGCTAGTATCGGAATCCCAAATTTCGATACTAAGCAAACAAATGAAATTTCCATACTTCAATCATATTTTTGTCGTTTTCTCGTCTGCAACAGCGCTCATCAGATTTTATATAATTTAAGATATTATGTACATTTTCTGCAAGCACGAATTCCTTTGCCTTATGTACATGAGCGGTGATGCCTTATCTTAGTTCTATTCATAAATTAAATATGAATCCAAATCCTAATTGAATTTTGTGTTGAATCAAAGATACAAGAAAATTATCTAACGAGAAATAAATTTAATTATTTTTTTAGAATATTAAATTCCGTTAGTTCATCAGTGGGCAATAAAATTACAATGGAGAATTGATTCAATGCTAAAATATCGATGAATATTTTATTGAAAATATAAATAATTTAATTGTATGAATAGTGATGAATGTATCAATAATTTATCGTTGAAATTCCATGAGAAATTAATAATCTTAATTAATCCAATTTAATTTGATGTGTAAATGAATAACTAAAAAATCAATCAATTCATTTATATGTGTTGTATATTGTACGAAGTGAATTGCCATAATTTAATTGTAAAATAAACAACATAAATTGCATTGAAGAATCAAGATTTCATGATCTATTGAATCAAATATTACCGTTAATCAAAATAAATTCTAATTATTTTGACCATAAATTATAACTTAAAAATAATAATATCATAATATGAAAAATTCTAAAAATTCCCTTTGCAAAGAAGAGGTACGCAGATTGAAAAGAAAAGTAAATAAAGCATGAATCTGTATTGTCCAAAATATATATTGTATCATCTATATACTTCATATTATACTATTTATATAAATTTCAGTAATGTTAATTAAATTATTAAATAATAATAATAACAACAACAACTACTACTACTATAATAAAATTAAAATAACTCATCTTAAACATTGGTGTTTTACATGAACATTAAAAGACTGGCCACCTTGTAATTCTGATTGATCACCATAGACTTTATGGTTACTTTACGAATGATGAATTAAATATAACTGAAATGAAGTTAATTGAAATAGCTAACAGGCATGTGTAACTAACTAACATGTAGCTATCAAACATGCTTAGTGGTTTATATCATTGTATTATTACAATGATATAAAGTAGTGGTTCCCACTACTTTACAAGTTACCCCTCCTATACAAATTTGTGAGATATCCAAGTATTAATGAATAAACAGCCCCTAAAAGAGATTACATGTCAAAATAGTCATATAAGTGCGCGCCTATCTTGGAGAAAGAAATACGAGATACATTCGTTACTTCTCTTGTAAATTTGCTTGTCGACGAAGAAAATTTTGTTAGAAAATAAGTATATACAATAAATTAGCTAGGGCCATAAATAATCACAATTACGAGGCATATCAAAACCAAAATTACTTGACAATCTAATAAGTAATGTCCAAATTTTGTGGAAATCTAAAACTAAACTTATAAATGTTCCTTATATCAACTTGCAGTTGGTGTTTATTATTATTATTTTTTTATTAATTCATCAATTGTTTAACTTCATGCGGAAACAAAATCTTAAGATTTTTTACAATTTCTATTTGGACTATAGTTTATTCGACACTATGAAACAAATTAAAAGATTAAATTAGTTTCTTTTATAAAAAAGAAATCGTGTCAGTAAAAGTACAATTCAAGAATTATTATTATTATTATTATTATTATTATTATTATTATTATTATTATTATTATTATTATTATTTTTGTTATTGTTATTTTCTTTTTGTTTCGTTGATAGATGTCACATCCCGCAGCCAGACGTGACAGCTCCCGCCACAAAAGTACAGATAATTGTACTTTCGTAAGACTTAACCTGAAATCTAATCTAAAATTGACACTAATTTTTTTTCTTTTTATGATAATATAGTCAAATATTATCAAGCTAAGGGTATAAACAAAATAAATACAAAACAAGTATATCGACATACAGTCGATCGCAAAATCATACATATTCTGACATATCTAACCTAATAGTATATCTTGTTACACTTTAACAAAATAAGATCACTAGCTGGCTGTGTAAAGGTGATTTCCATATCCGTCATAACCCTCGAAATGCAGTCTTCATGTACTAGCAGTACGTCCTCTGGAACCCCCAACCGCCGGGGAACATGCAAAACAAATACGGAATGAGAATAAAATTCTCAGTGCGGGTTTTAGTTCCAGATGTGGATTTCTAGTCGAAATCTTAATCCAGAAGTAACACCAGTATAATCCAAAATGAACAAATAACTTATTAATTAATTAAATAACTTGATTAAATCATTATTGCCATACAAATGTAATCTATCTATCCCGTTTTGTACAAGCTGCTAATCAAGAACCATTCCATTATACCCATTTATTCTCATGAATATGCATACGAACAAATCAAGATTCTATTCGAGTTTCCCCTTACCTGGCCGGCAAAAGGGACGTATCCCTAGACCAGGTGACAAAAGGGAATATAAGCACATCATATAAGCATACTAGTCCAAGCATATCCATCCATAACAGTATGACACCAAAAACACACTCAGGTCTCCATTACCAACCGGCTGGGCACAGTAAGAGACCTTTCCCTTGCTACATGGGCACAATAAGGACGTATCCTTTTCCCATGGCACAGTAGGGAATTCCATATTCTAATAGCGCTACTGAACTGGCCGAAGCGGGTGGCCGACCGACTCCGGAGAGTGGCTTTGAATATCATTTCAGAACATCATATCATTCTCATATCATTCTCATATCACACAATATCATTCATGCACAATCACAATTCCAGATTTTCAAGCAAGATTAGATTGAGCTGGTACAACTCAGCTCATCCATAACAAAAGGAATATGCAAACTTGCCTGGCTGTATAACCATTTTAACAAAGGAGATCATTTCAACATGAGTTTTTGAGTTGTAATATCTGTTCCTAAATTTACATGATTACTGTATAATGCATTCAACAAAATCAGCAACATGCCATGCATAAATTTTAAAGTTACCCGGACCGAATTTCTATAAAAATTCACGTGTCCGCACCTGTTGTTGGATCAGATTTCGTCTTCGCCAAGTCTCCTGTACATTAGTCAAGAACCGTTAAGATTTGACTAAACGGTTTCGTAAATTAACTTAACTCGATAACCTTAAATGTGGTCCGGCTTACACTACCAGACTGACCAGTATTTCATTATTTATTATAGTAATTACTTGTGTTTTCAGTAAATTTAATTCTTATTATTTGTTATTATACCATTTCTCTTTTATTTTAACTTATTTTATTTTATTTCTTAATTAAATTTGTTGTATTTATTTCTTAATCAATTATTTATTTATTTTATGTTTAATATTACTTTTAATATAATCTTTGTTAAGCATTTATTAATAAATTTATTTACGTTTATATAATTATTTTAAATATTTTCTTTAATATTAATCTATTATATTTATCAAGTGGTTTATTTCATTAATTAAGTATAAATTACAAATCCGAAAGTCAAAGATCAAGAATTCAGAAAATAATAAAGATCATAAAACAAATTTAAAGATCTGGAAATTATTTTAATTTACTTCTTTTCTCATTGTTAATTATTTAATTAATTAGATTATTTATATTTATAATATTATTCTTAATATTTTCTTTATTATGTATAATTTAATTCATTTATTTTAATTTCTTTAATATTTAAACTTATTTTTATTTCATAAAGATTTAAATAATCAAATAAATATAAATTCAAAATTCGAAAATCAAAATCAGAAAATCATAAAGCAAATTCAAAAATCTAAAAGTTATTTGATTTTGTTGTTATTTGGGATCAGAAAGTCGGTGATTTTGTCGTCGTATCTGTTCTCGACTCACTCGGACTATTCTCATCATCTCTCGAAAACCGATTAATTAAAGGAATACCCGACGTTTAAGTGGCTTTTCCTTTAATTATTTATTTTATTAAGCCCACAATATAATTAACTTAATCTTAATTAGATTAAGATTAATTGTAATTCATTATTAGTCCAAAATCTAATCCATGTTAATGGATTTATCAAATTCTCACGCTGGGTCAAAAGAGAAGCCCACCAATATATATATTATTTTTTTTCGGCTCAAAAGAACAAGCCCAAACCAACACAGGCCCATATGGCCCAAATCTCGCCACTTGACTAAGCCAGGTCAACCTGACCAGTTGACCTGAGCCAGCTCTAACGAGTCCGCGACCAGCCCGACCAGATCCGCAAGCCACAGCTACGGATCTGATCTGAAATCTATGAATTTTTTTCCAAAAGGACCCTAAATCATTTTATTTCTCATATCAGTCCTTTATTCTTTATAAATAGGTCCTTTCTTTATACATAGGCCCTTTTTCCTTTATCAACAAGTCCTCAGCCCCTTTTTTTTTCCGCAAATCAGTCCCTGCTCCATAAAAACTTCACTCCATCCGTACCAGAACAGTACCAGAGGTACCAGGAAGGTACGTGAGGCTGGTACCACCTCGTATACACACCCTTGCAAGGGCCCTAAGTTACTGCCCAAGCTATAAACTGAGCCAATATGTCCATAATTGTCAATTTGATCATATACCTCATCTCAATCGATTTTCAACAGAAAAGAAAATTTTCTATAATCCAATTCCATCAATTAACTTAGTTAATATGTTTGATCTTATAACTGAAAATACTCACATATGACCTCACAACAGTATCTAAATCCGAATTAAAGATGAACCCAAAATTTTTTTCTCACAAATTCCATTCGGCCATAACTTAGAATACCCACAATAATTGCAAAACCAAACAAATTTCTTAATAGTTACCATCTATGCCCCTAATCAACTTTGTATCACTTCTCAATTCATCTCAACTTATTATTCAATCCTAATTTCAATATTAACTCAAAAATCCCGAAATTTTCTTATTAACTAAAATCAAAAGAAAGGAAAAACATATACCTTGAGCTTCCCTCTAGCTTCTTCTTTTCATCTTCTCTACTCTCACTCTCTTTTTTTTTTTCTGGATTTCTAACCCGACCACAAACCAAAGAAATCCCCTTTTTATTTCCTACCCTCTTTTTATAAGCAACACTCAAAAGAAAAGAGAAGAAGATAGTTGATTGAAAAGGGACGACGATGATTAATCTATCACGAAATTTACCAATCTCAAAGATTGAGCTCATCTCCTTATCGCCTCTCACGGATAAGATCAAAAGCGAAACTACAAACAAAGGAGAGGTGGCCTCTGCCTATTGGTTTGCCTCACCACGTCGAACCTTGAGATCCGTGCTTCGTTTCATCGGAGAAGAAGGAGGCGATCGAACGGATCGAAGAGAGAAAAGAGAAAGGGGGAAGAAAGAGATGGTGCCAGCGCACCATCCGACCTCTTTTCTCTTTTTTTTTTTTATCAAAACTTTCTCCTTGGATTTTCTATGGCCAGGTTTGTATGATCAAAGGTGTGGCAACTCAGATAAATGATTTAATTAATTTCTTTTATTAAGACACAATTCAATTTACACTTACTAGTCATAATAAATTAGGCTTTGATTTTGCTAGAATTATATAAATAAATTTTTTTAGATATTATACCAAGTCAAGATTTCGAATTCAAATCGACTTTTATGCTGCTTTTAATTTAAATTTATTTCCTTTATTAAGTTATTGTTAAATTAAAGCTTAATTATTGTATTAAATCAAATTTTGATTTGCTAGAATTATGTGAATAAATTTTAGATACTTCACAAGGTCAAGAATTTCGGATTCGAATCGATTTTCATATTAATTTGAATTTATTTCTTTAGAATATTACTATTTTTATGGATTAATTTTCTTAATTTTTATTTTTAGAATTAACTCAGTTAATTTAATCAAATCTAATATTTTCTACTATGTTACATTCCACCCCCCTTAAAAAAAAATTTCGTCCTCTAAATTTCTAAAGAGGAATTTAGGTATTTAAGATTAGTATTTTCAAAGTCAAGTTTTAATATATCATTTTTGTTATTTTTATTGAGATTTGTGATTATTATTTATTCTTCTTATAATTTCTTTTGCTTCTTTGTTGCCCGTACAGATATATCAGGGTACAACTTCAACTTCCTTAGTAGTCAGTCAAAGAAGCTAAAATAATAATCTAAATATCATTAGATTAAACTCAATATTGGTGACTAGTCAATATTGATTCAATCCTTGTACACAGACATATTATTATTATTATCTGTCTAAATTTTATAATAGTTTTTTTTTATATATATATATCATTATTATTATTTTTATAATGATCAGATTTGAATTTCTAGATCACTGATTCTTGTAAATGAGATTTTAAGATTTGAAAGTGACCTGATCATTAAGTAGGTTTGTCTATCTAATTATCTTGGCGCGCTCATGTCGAGAAATAAAAGAGTAAACAAGTTAACTGAACGTTAACATTCTCCAATCCAAGTGTTGAAGTTTCTTTTCTTCATTGAATTTCACATTCTTCTCCATCTTATTTTTCTTGCACCAATCATGTGCTGCTTCCATTCCTTAGATCCTATTGAATTTATAGTTTCTTGCAACTTTCACCAACTATGATTATTTCAACTGGGATCTGTCAAAACTAAAGTTACATGCTCACAGTGTAACCTTCAGAATTTAATTTATTCTGCCAGATTTTCCCTTCTAAGACCAAAACAAAAAAAAAGGGACGGAAGGAAAGGTATAGAAAGTTTGCGTAGCCAATTTTTGGACGCTTGATGAAACGAGTCAAACTGATGGCTATAAGAGACGGTAGTATAATTTTATACCGAGTTTCAGTTTGAAAACCTACAAAATTTTACAAATCAATCAATAACAAAACAGGTTGTTGTGTCATTTAGCGATTTAAAAATTTAAATGTGACACCCGTAGTATATATGTTGGAATATGATGCCGCAGATGATCGTATCCGGGATCATATGCATGACATGAACAAATACGGGTGATGTCGCAGAAGATCGTGGCTTAGATCTAATGTGACACTTGACTTGGCAAGGAAGAAACACTAGATTTGGAGCACAAGAAACGCTTGACTTATTGTCAAAGAAATATTTTCTATTTATTAGCTTTCTCTCTTGTATTGTATCAACTCAGATTATTCAGAAAATAATAAAAAATAGTGTGCGTGTGTGGGGAGGACGTAGGCACCGAGTTGGTGCTGAACCTCGTTAAATCTTGTGTCTATTTTTCTTTGTGCTTGATTGATATCTGAGTTCACTGTGTATCAAGACCTTAAGAGGCACGGTTCTTGTGCAGATGCACTTGAATCGTGCCTCCCCATATCCGACTTGATGAAGAATTATTTCCGCTGCGAAGACCGACGATATTTTAACATGGTATCAGAGCGTGGTTCGCTACTTCAACGTCGACTTGGTGTTAGAATACTTGATGATTGTTTCGACGGAATATTGCTGGGTGTATTTTCATCTTTTACTGTTTGCGCATAAATGAGAGTCGCAACAGTCTCATATTGAGGTGCGATGTATGGAGCATATTGATAAACCATGCCACCTGCTGTGCAAATTGATCATTGGCATCACGATAATTCAGGTTTGAAGTTCTTGATGTTGGTTTAGATTGAGCCGCACTTGAGGCATTTTTTCTCAACAGTCTTCGAAATCTCATGAAGCCATGACATTGGATATTGGATAAAAAAAAAATGGTGCAACAGTAATGGTAAGTATTTCTCTCCATATTTGCTGGTGTGCATCGCACTTAAGACAAAATCAATTGTGATTTGGAAACTAGTTTTTTGGTGCACGTGAAGAGTTCCATATATTTGGATTTGATTGAGCTGGGCATATTTCTTTCTATTTTTTTTGGTATGGAATATGGACCATGAAAGATAGAGAGATTTGGAAAATTATTTTGATGGTGGCTCGTGGATTTTTCCATATATTTGTCTCACCATTTTATGACCCGAAAATTAATATTGTCAATTATAACTTTGACTATTAAGAACTTTTGTGATGTCACGTAATTGGTCCAATTACGAAATTAGATATTAGTCAATTTGGAACTTTGGTGAATGGGAAAATTTGATAGTTGACCAAATTAACATTTCGGGTGGTATTTGAGGCAAGGATGGAAATTTGATCCATGTCGGGTCAAGGAGTTCTAGATCAGGTCAGAAAGACTTTTTTGTAGAAGAATTTGATGTCTTCAAGTTGAGGACACTTCAGGTCAAGAAAAGGACAGTGTGTGCAAGCCATCAAATATCCCTCTCAGGGGGAGAGTCGATATGATAGGTATATTTGCTGTGAACAGAGAGAAGACCGCCATAGTCGGGTTATGTGATTTGAAAGGACTTCTCAACTGTTGTGGTGCACGTAACATGTCAGGATGGGCACGGACCGGGCATGTGTGGGCCGGTAGTGTTACTGGTTTGGAACAAGGACTTGAGACCGGTGTGTGCCGGTTTGGACGGCGATATCTTTCGCTGTTTTGGATTGCAGGTGAGTGCCTGCGATTGTTGACCCAGTTGGCGGGGTGGATCGTCAACATGTCTGTCGAGATGATTCGGCGGAGGTTGTACTAGATTGTGCAGCCATTGGGCTGGTCAATTGATCAGTTTCGGACTTTATCACTTCCTATGGAGAGCCGTATGGAATCTGCTCGTTCTGGATCTAGAGTTGAGAGAGTTGCGTATCTGGTGGTTCTGAGATTAATTCCCTGTGCAAGTTACCGCACAGTCGAACTTTTATCCCTGCACAAGAAATTCGTGTAGTTGACATTTTTCCCTGTGCAAGTTACCGCACAGTCGACCTTTTATCTCTACATGAGGAATTCGTGCAGTTGACCTTTTAATCTCGACCGGAAGAATAGTTACTCTGTTGAAACTAAGATTTGGAGTTGCTTGACGGAGGAGTCAAGATGGCGAGTGTAGGATTCAACGACAAACTGGCAAGTTGTCATGACAAGACTGTACATGTCAACTTGAGGGGGAGTGTTGGAATATGATGCCGCAGATGATCGTACCCGGGATCATATGCATGACATGAACAAATACGGGTGATGTCGCAGAAGATCGTGGCTTAGATCTAATGTGACACTTGACTTGGCAAGGAAGAAACGCTAGATTTGGAGCACAAGAAACGCTTGACTTATTGTCAAAGAAATATTTTCTATTTATTAGCTTTCTCTCTTGTATTGTATCAACTCAGATTATTCAGAAAATAATAAAAAATAGTGTGCGTGTGTGGGGAGGACGTAGGCACCGAGTTGGTGCTGAACCTCGTTAAATCTTGTGTCTATTTTTCTTTGTGTGCTTGATTGATATCTGAGTTCACTGTGTATCAAGACCTTAAGAGGCACGGTTCTTGTGCAGATGCACTTGAATCGTGCCTCCCCATATCCGACTTGATGAAGAATTATTTCCGCTGCGAAGACCGACGATATTTTAACAATATATGTATTTATATTTTTATGAAAGATTCTTTTTAAAAAAATGTTATTTGCTTGTCCTGTGTTCCATTTCGGTCCACTGTGCCTTAGCTTTCAAATAAGGCTCCGCTTCACAAGATAAGGATCGAGAGGAAGGAAATGGATCTTCACCTTCTCCAGCGTTTATTTTCCCGGTGAATCATTGGTAAGCAAAGGCAAATTCTCAGCTCCGCGTGGAGACTTTGGCTCCTCCAATTTCGGTGGTAAGTGATTTAACTGAGGAATGTTTTTTTTTTTTATTTACCGATACTGTCCTGAAAATAATTCCACTGACAATATACGGAGGTGCTTTGGGCAGCAGGATTTTTGCTTGGAGCAAGGTCTATTTTTTCTAAATGTCTAAATTACCCTCAGTATCAATTAAGATCTGTTACCTAATTTGTTCCTTCACCGTGCTTTTAGTTTATTTCCTTAATCGTGCCACTTTTCTCGTCTAGGTTTCCTGCTAAAAAACTATTTTCTCCCTCCTTGAGTCTTACCGCCGCTATTTGTACGAAATTGCATTTGCACATCAAATAATCGCAAATCTTCTGGTGATCAGGAATTACTGGTAACAATATTTTTATATTAAACTATTTCTTTCATTACTTGTGTTTTATTGTAGTTTTGAAAGATGTTCTATTAAAAATGGGCTCTCTTTAACCATTGAGTGCCGAATACAAAATCTTGACGAAAATCACACATTTGCAGAAATTCTTGTTGATTTATATAATAGCCATTGAAGGAACCTATGTTGCACGGGTTCGGGTTCGAGTACCGTACCCGGTACGATTCGGGTACGACGGTACGAAAATTTTCAAAAATCTCCGGTACGGGTACGCCGATATATATTATTATATATATTATATTTAAATTTTTTTAAATAGGATGAGAGTTGATATATATGAAAAATATTTTTAAAATAAATATTATTACGCTATTAAGATTTTTTTGTTAATATAAATATTAAGATTAATGGTGGGTTTTTTTCTATATTTAAAAATTTAAACATTCCCGTAAGATTTTAGTCAAAATATTCAAAGATACAAGTATATGAAAATATTTAATATCATTGGGCTGTTAGTCTTATTGGGCCGTAACTTTTTTATATAACAAATCTTTTTTTGTTTATAAGTATCCGGTTTTGCAGAGTCCCACAGTTGTTTTTAATGTTCTCAATACCCATTATATATAGCTTTTGTCCACCCGTCAATTAATTGAATTTCAATGGCTGGCCGACAATGGCCACGTGAGTTGTTTTGATATGCCATGTTGATATGCTGTGGCTGTGATCCGAATTCTGTGATTCATACGCGTGGGTACGCGTACCGCTGACCGAACCACACGGTCAAACCAGATTAAAATATTGGGTACGCCAGCTGTCATATCCGGTACGTACTGCGCTCGTACCAGAGCTGTACCCGTACCCGGTACGCGTGCGGCCCTATATCTGGCGTACCGGGGTAACATAGGAAGGAACCAATGGTATATTTACTGCTTTCATAAATTTTTTGCATCTTTTTCCTTTGCATGCTGTAGAGCCCTCAAATTTTTCAAAAAAAAAAAAAAAAAATGAACACAATTTGTCATCATTACCAATTGTTAGATAGCAACTGCATGTATATTTCTCAAAATTATATCATTCACCAAGATTATAATTCTAGTATATAATTTTTCTCAAGTTTGTAGTTTTGTATAGGAAGTTGTGAACTAATAGTTTAATAATGTTGTATATAATTTGGTTACGAATATTTACCGATCTGCACCCTTTTAAATGTCAGTTTTATTTTTGACATAGAAATTCAAAGTTCAAATTGACTAAATTGATTATATGGAGGTCCAAACCAGAGTACATGTGCTATAAAAGACATAAAGATATACATAAAAATATAAGGAATGGTATAGAAAGGTATAGGAAAATAAATTCACCATGAGTAATATAAATCATACAAATTGATTATATTTTTTATTGGAAACTTTTATCAGATGGAGATCAGTGATGAAGACCAATTGCTCGCTTTGAAGTTTGGAACCCGTGACGAGTTGCTTACTGGTGTTCGAACTTTTTATTCAAAAAAAGGATATGCCTTATCAATATTCCGCTCAGAACCAGACAAGCATGTGGATTTACGATGCGATAGAGGCGGGCGGTATCGAAATAGCCACAAGATTTCAGAGGAAGAAAGAAAAAAGAAGACAAACTCTCGTTTGATAAACTGTATGTTTCAGTTGCATGGGAAAAAACACGAGGATGGCATGTGGACAATTGAAATAAAGAAGAATGAACATAACCACGAATCTTCAGTTGATATTTCTGGTCATCCCGCCTTCTGTCGGCTAACCAATGATGAAAGAAGGGATGTAGATCATATGTCTAACTCTGGAATTCCACCGAGGCAAATTCTTTTATCTATTCGCCAAAACAATCCAGAGACCAGAATTATCTCAAAAACAATCTACAATGAAAAGGCAAAAATTCGAAAGATTAATTTAGGTGGCAAAACACTTATTGAAGCACTATTTGAAGAGCTTGGACGAGGTGGGTTCAAGTTTAACATTTTACGAGACGAAATTGGTCATATAACCCATTTGTTTTTTGCTAACCCAAGATCGGTCCAATTAACTAAGAGTTTTTCAAATGTGTTTGTCATGGATTGCACCTACAAGACAAACAAATACAAAATACCATTACTAGATATAGTTGGCATTTCAAGTTTTAATACATCATTTTTTTTTCTGCATTTGCTTTTCTGAAAAAAGAGAGTGATGAAGATTATGTATGGGCTCTAGAAATGTTTAAAGAGACCCTTGGAAGTGGGAACCAACCATCTGTTATAATTACAGATAGAGAGTTAGCATTGATGAATGCCATAAGATAGGTTTTTCCATCAACTACTAATTTGCTTTGTGTATGGCATAGAAATAAGAATATTGTGGCAAAGTGCAAAGGATCTTTTGACACTAAAGAAAGTTGGGAAGAGTACTATTCTGATTGGGAAAATATCGTGTACTCATCGACCGAAGATGAGTATCATGCTAAGTGGTGCAAGTTTGAATTAACATACCAAGTCAAACAATCTGCTTTGATGTATATAAAGAAAACTTGGTTACCTTTGAAGGAGAAATTTGTTAGCGCGTGGACAAATAGACATTTACATTTTGGCAATCGAGCATCATCAAGACATGTACAGCTTGCAAGGGAAAAGATGCAAGTACCTCATGTTTGCAATATTCCATTTTTCAAGAATCTCATCCATTGCATCTCATATTTTGCACTAAAGGAGCTACATAAACAATATGAGATGGCAAAAAATGGTACCGTGAATCCAATCTGTACAGGTTAGTTCATGGCTACCATGGGTATGCCGTGTGCACATAAGATGGAAAATTGGAGAACTTGTTCATTTCTCTTGATCAAGCTCACCCACAATGGAGAATTGATACAAGAGAATTGCATGATTCAGATACTAATTCAAATTCTAATCCCGCTCAACGAATAAAAAGGATAGTTGATAAGTTTTGTATGGAGTATCTCAAATGGCATCTTGACAAACAAACATGGGCTGAAGAGAAAATTCAACAAATGACTAACCAATCCGATGTGCTCTTTGAACCATCCATTCCATCCCGTGAAAATAGATTTCAAGCTACAAAAAAAGAGAAAAGCTAAGAGCTCTACAAGACGAGATCCATCCCAATTCGAGATTGTTGAAGCAAGATGGCAATGTAGTTTTTCAAATGGAGTTCCTGAACCTAACCAAATGCACCAAGACACAGACACGCTCACTACAAATTATGAAGATCCTGCAACAATATCAAATGATGGTGTAATTGATTGGATCAATTTAAATATGTAATTTTCAAATTTATATCAAGTTTTTTTTTAGTGAGAGCGTGGATTGTTTTTTGAATTTTGGTTGATGGTTTTTTTTAATATTAGTAATATTGTTTGGATATCCAATAGAGAATAAATAAAGAAGTGATAAACCTGATTCTATCTTATGTATATCCTTTACATGCTTTGCTGGTGAAAAAAACAACTAGCTAATATTCAAATGATTTTAGGCAAATGAAAAGTGTGGGAACCTGGTGCATCCAAATTCATGGAAGTGATGTGGCAATCTTCAGAATTCATTGTTCCTTTTGCAATCTCATCTGGCTGATTGACTCGGGTGTTATAACCTGGAGTGAATGGCTCCTTTTTTCTGCCAATTAGAAAGAAAAAAACAAATGAATAGATCAGGGTTATTTGAATCCTCAAAATTCCGTTAATTAATGCTTGCTTGCTTAAAAAAAATATAATACATAAAAAATATCAGGTCAGAATAATCCATCTTGAGTTTTTTAGGTGTCACTAGTGGAGATAATAGAAACACTTTCCCATATTTTGCCTAGACAATTGATAAACTTAGAAGAAAAACTACTTTTGATAATATAATCCATAGAATGCTGACTTGGATTGATAAACTTGAAATTATACTTTTGTATTTAAAAAACGTGAGAGGTCATTCTCTAAATTAAAGCATCACATATCTTTTAACAAAAATAATTTGCCTAAAACTATGAATAGGCAGGACCGTTCTCCTTTTTTTTTCTCAAATTAAACAAAAGGAACACTGGATAATTGGTTTGATGATTCTTATTACAAATAGCAAGGTAGAGACAAGTATTGCTTCGCCTATTAAACTCCAAGGTAACAAAAATTGAACTCAATTAAAATTATGTTTTGCTAATTAAACCATACCACGCTTCATTGCTTGGATCAATGCTTGCCATAGAGATCGAAATCTCAACAAGACGAAACGAGCTCGAAAATTAAAGAACTAAGGGCTCGAGTTTTGCAACACGCAAGTCGGAGAGGAAGCCTTTCCTCCGGCGTACGGGCGACACTGACGAGAGAAAGAAGTCGAGGAGCCTCGCCTGTCCCGCCGCAAGTCGGAGAAACCGAGGAAAAATGTGTGGCAAAGGAGATCTCTAATGGAGAAAAGGGATAGAGGGAGGGGAAGTGGATTTGGAGCAAATAGATTGTTCAGGAAAAAGAGGAACTGAAGTTGCTCGAGTGGGTAGGGAAGGAGGGAGAGACTACATTTAGTTAGGGCTCAACTAATTTCCTATATTGATAGAAGGGTAATTTAGACATTTAGAAAAAATGGACGTTGCTCCAAGTAAAAATAATGTTGCCCAAAGCACCTCCCGACAATATACCCCCACAATAACTTGTCTTCCATCCACAATTATGGAAAAAATTAGTTTTTTTTTGAAGGAAACAAAAAATAAACTCATGATCCTTACAAAATTATGGAGCACGGTACATCAAGCTTTATTCACTTACCTTTCCAGAGCTTATTTTAAGTTTTCTTAAAAAATTATGGAGCAGACCTATGAGAGACTATTTGCTATATGCATTATATTTTTTCCTGCCAGCAGGAAATCCTTTGCTAATTTGGCGTTGGGTCTGGCCATATTTAAAAACGTGCTTGCGCTTAGTATTATTGAGCTGGGATTAATTTACCTACCATTAGATAATTCTGATAAACTAAATAACCGATCAATAAGAAGAAATTTCCTTCTTGATAAATGAATGATTGTTAGCGGCATTTATTCCTTATTACATATTAGTTATTAGTTGAGATGCTTTCTCTAACCTGATCCAAATGGCAATTTTTTAACGTGGGATTTCATTTCATTCGAAATTTTTTATCAAAATAGATGGATTTGATGTCATTTGATCAAATTTTTTTTGTTATTACACCCAATGAAATATCGATGAACCAATTGTCTAATTCTAATGAAATGAAATCACGTATAAAAGTCATTTTGATCAAAGCCTAATTTAGTAAATGAAAATATCGTCTGGAAAATATGATTAAAAATTAAGGTTTTAAAATGCGATTTATGTGGTTTGATGGTTGGATAATAATTTAGCGTTTATCGTTGATAAAACAGTAATAAAATTGTTATACGGAAATAAAACAGCGATAAAACGTATAAAATGGCAATGTGGTGTGAACCAAAATTAAGATAAAACGCCGATAAAACGGAAAAAAAAAACGGAGTTTTTCTAAAAGCTTGTTAAAAATAGACTAAAGCTATTGCACTTACAAATTAATTTTGGATTAAAAGAATAGGTGGGCATCTAAAACATGATTCTGCTCTTAAAAAAAAATTGGGACAAAGCTTTTCAGAAAGAAAAAACCATTTATGATAATTAAGGGTGCGTTATAGTTTAAAAATTTAATCTGCTTGTATTTTCATTCGGAAATTTTAACATCAAGTGATTCATAAGCAATTTAATAAGTAGTTTAATCTTATTATATTATTATTATTATTGAAAAGATCGACCCCGACATTCTGTCTACACTTTAACAATAAAAATGAGCTTAAAAATTAATAATGTATACTGGTTAAATGCAATAGTTTTAAAAAGGATTGATATTTATCGACAAGAATTTGACTTAACAATTTCATAATGCATATTTCTATTCATATATAAAGTAAAGATAATTGATTGGTCTATCAAGAATTTAAGAATACGTGAACAAAACAAACATCAGATTTTCGACAAGGCACGAAGAATTTTATCTTTTAAAAATAAGCCTATAATTTGGTTATATTATGCTCCTCGTGACAAGAGTAGGACTTGGTCATAAGGAATTCCTCCGCGCTTTAATTTCATCAATCTCCGCATGGTAGTTTCCAGCTCCCCCTGCCGTTCATTAATTTCATCAATCGTCGCATGTTGATTTCTATCCAACCATTCTGTGACATTCTCTGCTGCCACCTCCATTGATTTCTTCTCTGAGACAGAGATTCCAGGATCCTTGGCCATTGCTTTCACCTTACAAGCATAATCCTCAAGAGAAACCCTCGCCTTGCGCTCTTGCTCTGCTTTATAACAAACTGCATCTTCCCCCAATGATTGAATCCCTTCTAGTGTTAGAACCCCATTCCCCTTACCAATTACAATCTCGTTCTTACGACCACTTGATCTGTCTTTTGCAGAAACATGTAGTATACCACCAGCATCAATATGGAAACATACATCGATTTGAGGAATGCCCTTTGGAGCGGCGTCAATGCCATAAAGCCCAAAGTAACCAAGCAGATTGTTGTACTTGCTTTCATCATTCTCACCCTCATATATAGGTAGTGTCATACTAATTTGGTCATCGATAGTTGTTGTAAGAACATAGTGCTTTTTCGTTGGTATTGGGGTGTTTCTTGGGACAACAATTGTCATTCTTCCTCCTAGAGTCCCTATACCCAAGGACAAACGTGGGGCACCAACAAAAACTAAATTTTTGCATTGCATGTTTAGTTTTCCTGCCTGAATAGCAGCACCATAAGCTACTGTTTCATATGGATTCATTGCCATACGGAGTTTCTTTCCTTCAAAAGTATCTTGTAGCAGTCGTGGTATCTTCGGGATCCTTGTAGATTCCCCAACTAGTACCAGAGTGTCGACCCTTGTTTTGTCTACCTTGGCATCACTCAAGCACTGCTCAATGAGCTCTGTGAACCTTGTGAAATAATCTATATTAAGCTCTTCAAATAGGGATTTGCTGATGCTAGTGCAAAAATCAATGCCATCATATAGATTATCCACTTCAATCATTGTTCTTATACCATATGAGAGCGGTCTTATTGCTCGCCTGCATGCTGACCTCAACCTCCTCAAAGACCTCGCACTTCCTCTGAGGTCCTTATTGAACTTTAATTGGAACTCTCTGATGCAATAGTCAACTAAACAGTCATCAAAGTCCTCACCTCCGAGGTGGGTATCTCCAGCAGTGGACATCATAACAAAATTACCACAATTGACTGAGAGCAAGGAGACATCAAAAGTGCTACGACCAAGATCGAAGACAAGCAAAATTTTACTGTTTATATCCTCAGTTATGTCATTACAACCATAAGCGATAGCTGCTGCTATAGGCTCATCCATGATGGACAGGATATTGAGGCCGGCAATGGTACCTGAATTTTTTGTGGCCTGGCGTTGGAAATCATTGAAGTATGCAGGAACAGTGATGACTGCATTCTTCACAGTGCACCCGAGATACACCTCTGCAATCTCCTTCATCTTCACCAGTATTATTGCTGATATTTCCTCGGCATAGAATTGCCTCTCAACACCTCGATAATTGACAACAATTTTTAGCATGTCCCTAGGCCCAGAAATCACCTTGAAGGGCCAATGCATAATGTCATTTTGGGCATCAGAGAAATGTTTGCCAATCAAACGCTTGATAGCTGATAAATTGAAAGTACCATTATATGTGAGAACTCTTCATTTTTTTTTTTTAGAATTGAATAAAGTCAAAGAAAGAAAATTGAAATATATTAATATAAAAATTACATTATCATAAAAGTTCAATGGAAAAGATTTTTACACTGAAAAAATTAGGCAGAGCGTTTAAGAGTTTTCCAGTGCTATTATTTTTCTTTGATCTTGTGGTTGCTATTATAAATTGTTTTATTAGAGATACTAGATAGCCGCTGTCTAGTGGTCGGTATAACAAGTTGTTGCTCGACTTTTAATGCTGTTTTTTAACTTCGAAGCCTATGATCGATGGGGCTCAGTAATTAATGTAAAACTGGTTTTGGTATTGGAATAGTAAATTGATACAATTGCTCAAGTTCAATACAAAATCAATTTTTTTTCTATCCGTTTTTATTATCTTTCTAAAGGAAGGCTAGATAGAGGCTACTAGAGAATTCATTTTTTATTATCGAGCAAGCGAATATTTAACACATAGGAAATTGAAAATAGGCCAATTTTCGAAAATCTCAGTAATGAAACGGATTCATTATTAAATTTTGATGAATTAAGAAAATTTCTTGCTGGGGATAGATAATGATTGCGAAATTCGAAATTGAACATTAATTCAGACAGTTCGTCTATGACATAGAATCAGACGATTGGGACGAAACGGATAAATCAGATCTAAAACTAGAATTTTTTTCATGGGAATTACATTTTTTGACCTTAGAAAACACAAAAATAAAAAAAATGTAAAAATTATGGAAAAGATAATTAAAGGCTGACCGAAAACTGTGTTGATGGGGTTCAAGTCAGTATGGTTCTTGGCAGCATCACCGACAAGCCTCCCATACTCAGTGAAAGCGACGCATGATGGAGTGATGCGGTTGCCCTGGTCATTCGGAATGATCACCACGCGGTTGTGCTGCCACGCGGCCACACATGAGTTGGTCATGCCCAAATCAATTCCAATTGCTGGAGCTGTATCTCCCTCTGATGCCATTGGCAGAAATTCTGCTTCATGGAAAGAAAGTCAATAAGTATGCTAGAACTAACAAGGGTCGAATAGATGGGCCTTGGAAGTTTTGAAATGACCTAGTCTAATGCTTGATTATGTCTCGCCATTTTTTATATACGAAGAAATTTTAATTAATCGGAGATTTTAATAGCTGCTGCTTCATTCTGAGAGCATGAAAGCCGAAGGGGCTACGTTATTTATTCCGCTTCTGATGATTAAATATACTGAATTGAAATTTTTTTTAGAATGACTACTGAATTTTCATTGAATTGCCACGCTTGAGAAACGTTGGTACTGTTTGATGAAATGCCGGAGTCAGAATATGGGCCAGAACCAAACAAATATATGCGACCTGCAGATAATAGTGCTTCAAGCATGTGGAAACCATGTTCCTATGGAAGTTTCTGCGCGAGTAATAAGTTAATCTTGAAAGCATCCAGACGAGTAGTCTTAACGTAAATAATCCATTAATAACCGTCTACCAAGTTGGGTTCCATGAAATGTGCTGTATTCCATAACATCTAACAAGATTATTTTTTTTTTAAAGAAAAAGAAAGGTTCATGCGCTTACCTATTATATTATTTATAAAGTCAATTAAAGTTATAACTTTCAGCCAGTAGCTATAAGTTGAGAAGCCAAAAGACGAAAAAAAAAATTTTGAACTATCCATACTAGAAAACTAAAATAAAAATTACAGAAAAGCAAATTAGGCCTTAGTATATTCTATTCTAGAACATGTAATAAGATTATTGTTAGTGCAGGGGCCAGTCTTTTGTTATTTTAGCTATGAAAGCTTTTTAGGCGGGCCACAGCGAAATCAGGTATTTCAAATGATGGAAATGCATTTACCGGTGTGTTACAATGTGTGGGTGAGGAAGTATTCAATCAAACACTTGCTGATTATACTTCAATGCGTGGTTGACAAATATTTTAAGAAAGTTTTCAAGAGTAATTGGATTATTTCAGTGCTTTTATCTCAAGTGATAAAAAAAAAAAAAAAAGTTGTGACTGTTGCAAGATAAGCTTCGTATTGAAGTTGATCAAGCCATGAGTGCGGCAGATGGAGATATTCAGAAATACTAGCAGCAATGCCCACCCAATGTGTGGGCGGACTTTATAGAATATTTTTTCGATTTTCGAGTATGAAAAATTACTCGAAAGAATATTCTGAAAAGTTTAGAAAAAATATCATTGCGTAGGCGGACGACTGTAGGTAAGAGATCTGCGATTTTCACAACCTAACTCCAAACATGAAAAAAAAAATACAAAATCGATAAAGGAGGTAAGAAGTCATTTCAGTACAAACCGTTTCTATGATTTCTTCAGTTTTCGAGTATGAAAAACTACCCAAAAAAATATTATGAAAAATTCAGAAAAATACCGTTGTGTTGGCGGATGATTGTAGGTAAGAGATCTGCAATTTTCACAACCTAACTCCAAATATGATAAAAACGAAAAATCGACAAAATAGGTAAGACATCATTTTGGTACGGACCTTTCCTGTGATTTCTTCAGTTTTCGGGTATGAAAAATTACCCGAAAGAATATTCCGAAAAATTCAGAAAAAATATCATTACGTAGGTAGACGATTATGGGTATGAGATCTGTGATTTTCATAACCTAACTCCAAACATGATAAAAATGAAAAATTGACAAAGTAGATAAGAAATTATTTCGATACAGATCGTTGATTTCTTCAGTTTTTCGGGTATGAAAAATTACCTGAAAGAATACTCCAAAAAATTAAAAAAAATACCGTTATGTAGACAGACGACTGTAGGTAAGAGAGCTGCAAGTAGTTTGTTATTTTTGCTAAAAAAAAAATGAATAGATCATATGAAGCTATTTTTTTATTTTTGAACATTTTAATATGCAATAATATAGAAAATGCCTATTTTGTAATAATTTAAATTGGAAATGAAAGAAAAAAAGACATATACCGTAATCAATAAAGTTAATCTTGCAGCGAGTATATATATGCATGGAGTTTTATATTTTTCATGCGACTGAAAATGGGAATGCCAGAAATGGGAATTTATACGGATATGGGAAAGAAATTATATGGCTCATCATTATTCCTTTTTAACAACAAATCAGTTTGAAGGATTCAAGAAATTAGCTGGCGATTTTATTGTCATAAACAAAATTATATGGTTCATTATTATTCCTTTTTAATAGGTCGATGATATGCGAAGACATATCAATTTAATTGTTATTCCTTTTTAACAACAAGTCAGTTTGAAGAATTTTAATCAGCAAAGATTCCCTTTCAAAATATATTATATCTAATGCTGGTAAAGAAAAGAAATCAATTAGAAACGTTTGACACTGAGAACTAAACTTAGGGTTACAAGGAAATTGATTACAGAAACTTAACTGTGAACTAAACTTCGCCTCTCATTCAAGTTTCCAGGAAAGCCTTTTGGATTAACCATGCTATTCAAACAGTCTTTATTGTTTTTTAGGATTACATGTAAGAGAAATATATAACTATCGTCTTCTTAAATTAATGCACTAAAACATTGGTACAAATAATGATACCAAGAGATGTGGTACAAGCTTTGGTACCAGAAAACTGAAACTTGTTGATCTAAAAAATATAACCCAGAACATAAAAGTGCAAGATGTAAACATCAAGTATGGTAATGAATTCCCAAAGTCCTACTCCATTAAACCAATGTAATCTTAAACCAAAGCAAGGATTACATTTGCATACTGGAAAAAAGACATAAAAATAAAAAATTTCCTGGTGCAACTAAAGACACAGAAAGAAGTAAAATAAACTAACATTTCTCTAGAAAATAGAAAAACAAAATAAAATAACTTAAAAAAACCTGGCATTAACTATCTATTACATATAATTTGATTTGAATATCAATTTTCAAACCAACTTCACTTGGCAACATATCACTAAGAAGCACTCGCGTCGATCGTCTGGCGCTTCTTTTTTTTTAGCTCGTACATTTGTTGTCTGAGAATTCTGGTTTCATACTTGATATCCAGGGATGGATTCTCTTTAATTGATTCAATTTCTTTCTTAATTTCTTCCACAATATTTTGAAAGTTTCGAACTCGATATTTCGTCAAATCGTTCACCAAATTCCTCAAACTATTTAGCTTTGGATAAGGCCACTTTTTAAAACCTAACTCCCGACAACGCAACTGTAAGGTAGACGTGCATAGTTGAAACCATGGTTCTGAAACTCGGACTCGGATTCGGACTCGGACGGTTGGCCAAAGGAGTCAACTCGGGTGACTCGGAAAAACTCGAGTGACTCGGATGGAAAACTCGGATTTTTTAAAAAACCACTTATAATGCCTTTAAAAATTAGAAAAAAAATGAGAAAAAAATAAGGAACATAATTATAAAAGGAAGTTACAACATCAAAGTTTGAAAAACATCAAATTAACTAAAAAATAAAAACGATGCAATTCTAGAATATTACATAATAAGTTTATAAAGACACAGAAAGTTAAGAAGTTCATTGTATCTTCTAACTACACATTAATTAAAGATAAATAAAATATAAATATTAGATCATAAAATATTACACATATAGTAATTGATGCTCCATAGAATATTCTGAAGCATTTCCACGAATTCCTGCCAAATGTTCTTTTCCTCTATGTATTCCACCACTTAGCATTTTATTACACCATTTGCATTTAACCTTTTTTTTATACTTGTCAAGTGGAATAAAATGTTCCCAACCTATGTCTTCTGATGATTTTCCTTTATCACTAGCCATTTCTCTATAAAAATAAATATAAAAAAAATTAATCTAGTAGTATTAACACAAACAACATATAGACCTTGACAGTTGACACCTTGTTTATTGTAAAATAAAATCTGTCTTAATATAAATTTTTCTAGTGGGGATGTAACACGTTGCTAACAGGCATTGGAAAAAAAAAAAATTTCTAGTGGGTCAAAGACGCAAAAGGGAAGGAAAGTGGGTCAAAGATTTGAAGGAAAATAATTCAAAGTGTACCTCTGCCCCGTACCCTCTTCCTCTTGACCTCTTTCTTCACGCAACTTCACCTCTCCCAAAACTCGAAACCACCTCTCCTCTTTCTCTTCGAGAATCGAGAATCGAGAATCGAGAGTAGAGAAATCAAAACCTATTTGGCCCCCTTTAGTCTTTACTGTATTGATAGTTTGAGAATTGGGAGTGAGAGAGACCGATAATCGAAGTGAGAGAGACGGGGAGAGAATAATGGAGGCAACGTGCAGCAACCGTACCTTGATAGCTTCTGTCAAGAGTCTCAACTCTCAACTCTCAAGACTTCCGACAAAAAATAATGGGTGCAACCGTGCAATAATTAGTGAGAGTGAGACCATGAGGTCAGTGACTCTACAAATCCATCCCATTTCAGTCGATTCTAACCAATTTCGGTAACAAATCAGCAGAACTCGGCCGATTCCAGCCGATTCAGTGCACAACTCGGCCGATTCCAGCCGATTCAGTTGAAAACTCGGTCGATTCCAGCCGTTCCAGCCTATTTCTGAGGTATGTTTCGCTAATCCGTTCTAACTCGGGGAAAATCGACTCGTTACCTGCCGAGTCCGTTCTGACTTGGCCGAGTTGACTCGGACTCGGCCGAGTTTTTAAACCATGGTTGAAACTCTTTTGCAGCTTTACCTATTGGCACATTAAATTTCTGCGCCACTTGATCGAAGTTAAGTGAAAATCTCCTAGCCCTGAAATATATGAAATAAAATAATGAAACGAAAAGCTAGAAATGACAAAAAATTTCCCTTCTAACACCGGTGAGGAACATACCTTGGATTTGGTGATACATCTTGAAGCATTCTACGTCCATTGGATTTTAAAGTCTGAGACACTCCTCTTCCATTTTGACTGAAATTCATACCATCAGAAGTTAATCTCTAAATAAGAAAATGCATGCTTGTTTCTAGTAAAAAAATGACAATAATACATACCTTGGTGATGCATGTTGAACCAACCCAGCTCCATTGACATGTAAAGGATGAGTTCCACCTTGTCCATTTATTAGATTCACAGTGTGAAACTGACTGGTTGAACCTAGATAACCACAAACTAAAAATTATATAGATGAATAATAAATAATAATAATAAGAGCGTAGCATTATTTAGAGATTAGAGAATTGAAATTTGTTTATGTTCTAAAATATCAAATTATAATTACCATAAAAGGCATGGGTTCATTGATGTTAGTTATAGCATTTGTGTCTCTTATCGCGTATGTGCGCCGGATATGTTTGAATGCATCTCCCATTCTATTTAATTTAACACCTACAATCAAGAAAACAGTTATTCATTATTAACATAATTGGGATTTAAATAAGACAATTAGACATCAATTGCTACTGTGTTGGCATGTCAGTACTATAATTCAAATCATAAATGTTGAATTCGGACTTACAGTAAATAGAAATGCTTCACGTTCTGTTAAAAATACTTCCAATAACATAAAGAAATTAGTGTTTTCTAGATGTTAGAAAGAGAACTGCAAATGCCTTCAGAAAGTACTTGAGCTTTGTACACATTGAACTCTTTATAAAATTGAAACTCCAACCAAATAAGAATCACTATACATAATAAAATTAAAAAAAATGAAATGGCATGAAGTTTCAATCGGATGGAGCATCCAAGTTTCAATCGGATAATAACATGAATGCGTGATTATTTCATGGCTTTTAAATTGAGACAGAGGAGCATAGATATTAATCAATGAAATGACATATCGGGTGAAATATTTTAATTGGCTATGGAATCTCATGATTGAAGGAAAAGACATTTATAGGCGAAGTAAATAAAAACTGACCATTCTTTGCATTAAGAATTAGGGACTGTTTATAGACGGTTCGGCCAGAAGGGAAAAAAAAATGGAAAGATATAATATTGATTTAATAAATCAAGCAACAAAAGAAAGAAAACTGAAAGGGGAAATAGCGCAATATATTTGAATATAATCTAAGGAAGCAACATAGGAAACAAAGGGTAAAGATTGAATCATTATAGGTTGAATACGGTTATTATGGAATAAATGAAATTGGTAACCTACGGTAGTAGAACGTGGCCAGTAAACAGAGACAGAAAGATTAATCATAAATGTTGAATTCGGACGTACAGTAAATAGAAATGCTTCACGTTCTGTTAAAAATACTTCCAATAACATAAAGAAATTAGTGTTTTCTAGATGTTAGAAAGAGAATTGCAAATGCCTTCAGAAAGTACTTGAGCTTTGTACACATTGAACTCTTTATAAAATTGAAACTCCAACCAAATAAGAATCACTATACATAATAAAATTAAAATAAAGTCAAATTTCAGGAAAAACAATAAAACATGCAGTGTAATTTGTGTGTCTCTCAATTACCTTGATTTACCAGTCGATACTTTCCACCTGAAAGAAAAAAATAATAATAATTGTAAAGCACTGATCAAATTGACTCCAAAAATAATTGTAAATCTTTTTGTAGTATTCTTTGTCTGCAAAAATAAATATAATATTGCATCTTTAAATCGTTTTGTTAAATATTGAAAAACTTTGTTAGATCATGAAATTGAAGGTTAACCATAACAATAGGTTAGACATATATATTAACCATGAATTCCAATTCCAAACAAAAAATAAAATAAAAACAAATCTAGACGAGGGTTAAAATTACTTACGGAAGCAAGATCACCTTAATTTTTTTTCTTACACCCAAATTTCCTGAAGCAATAAAAAATCCACAAAATTGAAATCAAATTAATTGATTGAACAGAGAGATTTATTGAAAAAAATTAGTACTAATGTTTTGCTCATCCGTTGGATTCAACGAAACCAGTGCCAAAATTGCAACACAATCGCTGGTTTAAATAGATGGAATTCTTTCCAAGAGCGGCAAATGAAATTTTGAATCAGATTAGGAAAAAGGAAATCTTGAATTTTGGGTGAAGGAGAGTAAACCTAGCAGCTGAATAGGAAAGCATGTACGTCTGTGACAGCTAGCTATTTGGAGCCATTCACAACTCACTAATATCATATTTTATTATTACCAAAAGAGTAGATCCACAAATCCATCTTTAATGTATATAATCGGAAGGGATCAGAGGGATCTGTGCGATATTTAAATCTGACATTCCACCCAGCGACATCGGCTTCTTCAGTCAAAAAGACAGCGATATTTAAATCTGAACCGTATATCATATTAGATCAACAAAATCGACGATTGATATTTGATTTGAGAAATTGTTTACACCTTTTAATATGAAATGATTACTCTTTTTATATGATTTGTTTACTCTAAAAGATAGGTGCTTTTATAAGTAGTAGAGATAGAGATAGAGATAATGAAAATCAATAGGTGCAAATTGAATTTTTCATTTTTTTTTACTCATGTAATTAATTAATTCCGGGATGGTATTAATGCTGTGTAACATTTGGAAAGCTAGGACCTGTACAATCTTCCAAAATAAGCATCCAAGTATTTGGCGAACCGTAGGGAGAACACGGCAAGATACGGCCCTATGGGCAACTCAAGGATAGGATAGAGTCTAGTTAGAAATTTGGTTCCTTTTACTCTTGCACTGTTAATATGTACATAAACTTGTGTAAATTTTTTCTGTCTTAATGAAATTTGTAGGGTGGCTATCGCTACTCTACCTTCAAAAAAAAAAAAGTATTATTAATTAAGATAAATCAATTTTAATTAAACCAAGAAAGGGGAAATTTTGAAGGGATTTGAGTTGTTGGTTGTAACCTACAAACTGTTTGATGCTAATTATTGATGCTGCTAAAGAAGATAGCCACAATTGATAACCTACAAACAAAAGGCTTGACTTAGGTTACTAGATGCTGTTTGTGCTTCAATAACTTCGAATCAGCCATCACCAATATTGCACTTTTCTTTTTTCTTTTTCTTTTTTTTTTTTTTTTTTTTTTTTCCTTAGCTGCAAGAGATTTACTGCCGAATACAATGAGGATTAGCCTTTCTGGTTACAAACCCATATCTACAGGTAAATTACTGATATCCAATCGGAATGTTTCTTTGTTTTCAGGTCTGGAAAGAGATAAAATAGAATTTTTGGAGATTCTTTTTCTACCCTGTGTACTGTGGCTCTGATGACTACCCAGGATTGAACTTGACTAGCTACACCCTTCTCAGTTCTATAGTTTCTTTACCCAGTTTTTTATTGCTTTATTTTATTGGATATTCCTTCATGGTTTAGCTTTACTTTATATATTTTTGTTTTAGTTTTTCATTTTACTTTTAGCAGCTGGTTAAACAGGTTACTTTTGTAATTCATTTTAATTAAACAAAAAGGTTAAGACTTAAGAGCATGACCCAATTGTTTTTCTTCAAAAAACAAAAAAAAAAGAAATGAAATTCATTGACAACAATATAAAAATAGAAGTTCGTGCATGCATAAAAAAAAAAAAATATCAAGTGCATAAATAGCCAAATTGGAAAAATTAAAATGAAACAAAACATAGAAGTTCGTGCATACAACATATGATACTTAGACCTTTGACGAGGCACTAATCACATTTTGATTATTTGGAAGCAGGTCTATTTTGTTATGGTGGCGAAAAAAATAGGACAGTCGTATGGCATCCCTCACCGCACTAATTTTCTTGACATAATGTCGGGAAGGTAGTTCTCAGCTCCCCATGCCGTTTATTAAATTCAGCAATCTCCGCATCTGGATGTGTTTCCAACCATGCTATGGTTTTCTCTGCTGCCTTCTCCATGGAATTTATCTCAGAAGCAGAGCGTCCGGGATCCATAGTCATTGATTTCAACTTTTCTGCCAAATCTTCAAGAGAAATCCTCGCCTTCTGCTTCTCATCCTCTGCTTTATAATGAGCTGCATCTTCTATCATTTTTTGGATCTCTGCTGCTGTCAGATCTCCATTCTGCTTACTAATTACAATTTCGTTCTTAAGATTAGTAGATCTCACTTTTGCAGAGACGTTTAGTATACCATCAGCATCAATATTAAAACATGTATCAAACTTAGTAACGCCTTGGGGAGCTGGGTCAAAACCATCAAGCCTGAACATACCAAGCAGATTGTTGTACTTAGTCTCACAACTTTCGCCCTCGTAAATTTTTAATGTGACATCAGTTTGATCATCCTTAATTGTTGTTAGGACATCCTCCTTTTTTGTTGGAATTGGAGTGTTTCTTGGGACCACAACAAGCATTCTCTCAAAACCATTACCTACCCCTACACCTAAGGACATAGGAGTGACATCAACGAGAACTAAATTTTGCACCTCCTTATTGCCTTGTATATTTAAATTCGCTGCCTGAATAGCTGCACCATAAGCAACAGCTTCATCTGGATGGATTCCCTTAGAGAGTTCCTTTCCTTCAAAGAAATCTTGTAGCATTTGCTGTATCTTTGGTATCCTTGTAGATCCTCCAACAAGTACTACAGCATCGACCTTTGATTTGTCGATTTTGGCATCAACCAAGCACTTTTTAATAAGGTCAATGCACCTACTGAATAAATCTTTATTAAGCTCTTCAAATTGACCCTGACTAATGCGGGTACTAAAATCAATGCCATCATAGAGATAATCTAATTCAATTGTTGCCCGAGAAGAAAAGGATAGATTTCTTTTTGCTCGCTCGCATGCTGTTCAGCCTCCTGAGAGATCTCGCGTTCGTTTTGATGTCTTTACTATACTTTCTCTGGAACTCTCTGACACACTGATCAACTAAACGATCATCGAAATCCTCACCTCCAAGGTGGGTGTCACCAGCAGTTGCCTGCACCACAAAATTACCATGTCCAATGGAAAGCAGGGAGACATCAAAAGTTCCACCACCAAGATCAAAAACAAGCACATTTTTTCCACCAGTTTCAACTGTTATTCTATCAAATCCATAAGCAATAGCAGCGGCTGTAGGCTCATCCATAATACGCATGACATTGAGGCCAGCAATAGAACCGGAATTTTTTGTAGCTTGACGTTGGGAATCATTAAAATATGCCGGGACCGTGATGACAGCATTCTTGACAGTGCACTCGAGGTAGGCCTCTGCAACCTCCTTCATTTTCACAAGAATCATTGAGGATATTTCCTCAGCACAGAATTGCTTCTCAACACCTCGATAATTAACAACAATTTTAGGCCTGTCCTTTGGCCCAGCAACTACCTTAAAAGGCCAATGCTTAATGTCATTTTGCACCAAAGTATGAGAGAAGCGTCTGCCGATCAAATGCTTGATAGCTGATAATTTGAAAGAGTCAACATATGATAAAACTCTTTACTTTATATTAAAATATAGTAAAACAAAGAAACACTACAAAAGTTAATTGATGGATAATTTTTTGTTGAACAATTTTAATGGAAAAATGTATTTATTTCTGACAGAATTATGGCAGAGTGTTTAAAAGTCCTTTAAGAATTTTTTTGTATTTTTGAGCTTCTACTTGATATGTAAATTGTTTATTGACTTCGAATGCAGTTTTGTTGCAAAGGCATTAATGGGGTTTGGTAATTAAACTACATAAAGATTTTGGAATAGTTTTTAGCTGGGTTGTTGGCTGTTAATCGTTGGTTGAAAAAACCCTAAGTTAACTTATTGAAAATATAAATAAGGAAAATTTACAGTAATATCAGTAAATGCACAAATTTAATATACAATTTTGATGAAATGCATGAGTTTCTTGTTTTAATAGTAGATTAATTTATATATCTGATAACTCAAGAGATATCAACGTAATTGCTGTCTCAGTGAGCTCTCTCATAAACATATTTTAAAAATTGAAATTGTATTTATATGATGATACTAATCCTTGTATTCAATAGAGGACAGTTAGGGTTGCTTCCATCAGAAAAGTAGAGACAAAATTAATCAAAGCCTGACCGAAAACAGTGTTGGTGGGGTTCATGTCAGTCTGGCCCTTGGCGACATCCCCGACAAGCCTCCCGTCTTTGGTGAAAGCAACACATGATGGAGTAAGCCGGTTCCCCTGGTCGTTCGGAATGATCTCCACGCGGTTGTTCTGCCATACAGCAACACAGGAGTAGGTGGTGCCCAGATCAATTCCAATGGCTGGAGCTTTATTTCCATTGGGAGCCATTGGCAATGGCAAAATTTCTGCTTGCTGATGAGAAAATCAAAGGTGTGGCAGGGAGGTAAGGAGAATGAGAATAGATAGAAACTAACGAGGGTTATTGCTGCGCCTTGGCAGTTTTGAAATGACCAGGTCTAATGCTTTATTAGATTTCCTTCCTCTTTATACTAAAATTTGATATTTAGAGAATTTGAAGCACTGCGTTGGAATTGGATTCTGACACTTGAGAAGCACTGTTACTATTCGATGAAATGCCACAGTCAGAATGCACGGCAGAATTAAATGGATTTAACTGTCTGTTAGTGCTTCAAGCATGTGGAAACCTTGGTCCCTTGGAATTTGGTACGCATGTAATAAATTCTTCTGATTGGAAAGGCTAGACAAGTGGCCTTAATGAAAATAATCCATTAATAACTGTCTAATCAAAGACGGGTTCCATGGAATGAGGTGTACTTTTCAACATCTAGTAAGAAGATTGTTTGTTAGTTGGAGTGCGTGATTTTGGGCCTAGCTTTCTAAGTTATGTTGCATTGGTACGGGTACGAGTACCGTATCCGGTACGATTCGGGTACGGTGGTACGAAAATTTTAAAAAAATCTCCGGTACGGGACGACGATATATATATATATTATTTGAATATATTATTGATCTATAATTATATTATATTACAAAATATAATGTGTATAACATAATTTTGTTTAGCTAAGGCTTAGAGTTTGCACAAATAAATGAATAAACTTGGAATTTACACAAATAAATGACATAAACACTAATATCAACACGTTGACCGTGGACTGTTGACCATTGACCGTACGGTACCAGTATCCGGTTCGTACCCGGTACTGGTACGGCTGATGTTTCAAAGTACCGGGGTAACATAGTTTCAAAGAGTTTGAACTTTGTGAAGAGATGAAATATAAGCTTTTTGTGCCATGCCAAAATCAGGTATTTCCGCTCATGAAAAGGCACTTATTGGTTTTTCGACATGACAGGGATCAAGTATGTTCAGGTGACATATATTCGTGACATATATTCTGATTGCACGGTCCTCGTCATAATGGGGTGGGCCAGGTTACTTGACCAGGCTATGAATCCATTATTAATGAAATACGAGTCTCTTCGAGTAGCTACTGAAGGATCACAGGGCTCCAAATGCACCCGATTGAGCAACATGAGAAAGTTATATGGGAACTTGTGGCACAGGATATCTCGCTCCAGTGGAACCACAGCATTGAAATATTCTTAAATAGTTTTTAACTGTATCTAAATGATGCTTCAATCTTTGTTTTGGAGTCGAGCTTCAAAGATTCAGGTTTGAATAAAGTAAGATCTGTCAATAAGAATATTTAAATCAAAATTCCGTATTATTTTAGTTTGCTTCAAGGAAAGATGGCTCTTTAATAAGTAATAAGAATATATCTATTTTTTTTATAAAATAACAATCCATGACGGACATTACTTACATTCATAAACCAAATATTATTTTCAACATGTCCCCAATACAACAACAGTAGTTACAATCCAAAACCAAGCGTCAAAGTCATATAAGCATGACCTGGCTATAAAGCCGAACAGACAAACAACAAACAAATTAGTTTCTAAAGTAACTATGAGATTTTAATCACTCTTGTAATCTTCCTCCTCATTTTCGAATACAGGTTAAACATGTTCACCAGGGTTAAAGGCATATATGTTTCGAAATTAAAACAAACATTACCAACAATTACAAACAGAGGCTGACAGACCCTCTGTTTAATAAAGCTACTGCCTGACCAATCATATTTGGACGGAACAATTCAGGTCAACTAAAAAGGAATTACTATATCCGATTAACTTGACATAAACTGCACAAATATGATGTGTAGAGGGGCATTCAACAAGGAATAGGTGAACAAATTAGCAAATAACACTGGCGTCAAAAAAAAAAAAAAAATTAGCAAATAACACTAGAAATTTCACGAGGCTCAAAGTTTTGATTTTTATATTTTCGAAACAAATCTATTTAGGTTCTCGTGACAAGACTAGGACATGGTCATAAGGAATTCCTCCCCGCTTTAATTTCATTAATCTATGCAAGATCGTTTCCAGTTGGTTCTCCCGTATTTTAATTTCATTTATCTCCACATGTTGATTCGTTTTCAACCACAATATGACATTCTCTGCAGCCGCCTCCATTGATTTTTTCTCTTCAGCAGAGAGTGCAGGATTCTTAGCCATTGCTTTCACCTTGTCAGCAAAATCCTCGAGAGAAACCCTCGCCTTGTACTCCTCGTCCTCTGCTTTATAATGAGCTGCATCTTCTGCCATTTTTTGAATCTCCTCTGTTGTCAAACCCTGCTTAGTTACAACAATCTTGTTCCTATGTCCGTTTTTCCTGTCTTGTGCAGAGACAGTTAATATGCCATCAGCGTCAATATCAAAGACAATGTCGATCTTAGCATCACCTTTGGGAGCAGGGTCGATGCCTTCAAGTGTGAACTCTCCAAGCATATTATTGTACTTTGTTTCAGCCCTCTCCCCTTCATATATAGGGATAATCACTGAAGTTTGGTTGTCATAATATGTTGTACCAACAGAGTGCATTTTTATTGGTATTGGGGTGTTTCTTGGGACTGCAATTTCAGTCCTGTCTCCAATAACCTCAAAACCCAAGGGCAAAGGGGTGACATTAACAAGAACTAAATTTTTCAACCTCTTATCGTGTTGCGCATTTAAACTAGCTGCCTGGATAGCAGCACCATAAGCGACAGCTTCATCTAGATTGATTCCTTTACAGAGTTCCTTCCCTTCAAAAAAATCTTGTACAAGTTCTTGGACCTTGGGAATCCTTGCAGACCCACCAACAAGTACAACAGCGTCGACTTCTGTTTTGTCTATCTTGGCATCACTCAAGCACTTCTCAATGAGGTCTGTGCACCTCTTGAAAAGATCAATATTGAGCTCTTCAAATCGAGTTCGGCTAATTTGAGTGCTAAAATCAAGACCATCATAATCTAATTCAATTGTTGCCCGTAGTGAAAAGGACAAACTTCTCTTTGCTCGCTCGCATGCTGTCCTCAGCCTCCTCAGAGACTTTGCATTTTGTGTGATGTCTTTATTGTATCTTGTTTTGATCTCTTCGACACAATAGTCAACTAGACGGTCATCAAAGTCCTCGCCACCGAGGTGAGTGTCTCCAGCAGTGGCTCTCACCACAAAATTACCAGGTCTAACAGAAAGTAAGGAGACATCGAATGTGCCTCCACCAAGATCAAATATTAGCAGTTTTTTCCCATCAGTGTTCTCAGTTATCTTATCAAAACCATAAGCAATAGCTGCCGCTGTGGGCTCGTCCATTATGCGCATGACATTGAGGCCAGCAATGGCACCGGCATTTTTGGTGGCTTGGCGTTGGGAATCATTAAAATATGCAGGAACTGTAATGACAGCATTCTTGACAGTGCATTCAAGATTGGTCTCTGCAATCTCCTTCATTTTTACAAGGATCATGGATGATATTTCCTCGGCATAAAATTCTTTCTCGACACCTCGATAATTGACAATGATTTTAGGCCTGTCCATAGGCCCAGCAACTACCTTGAAGGGCCAATGCTTAATGTCATTTTGAACAGAAGTTTCAGAGAAGCGTCTACCCATCAAACGCTTTACAGCTGATAAGGTGAAAGAAGCAGCATATCTTATAAACATTATTTTTTTAAAATAAAATAAACCAAGAAAAATTTTAAAGAATTTCATGCAGAACAACATCTTAATGGAATAAGTTATTTATTTCTGAAAGAATTTTAGTAGTGTACTTGAGAGTTTTTTTATCTGTGCATCTCACCATGTATCAAATATATTATTTGGTTATGTTTTACTTGAAACCCTGCTTGATATAAAAATTGTTTATCGACTTGGAACACAGTATCTTCGTGTAAAAGCTTGTAATATGGTCAGTAAGCAAGCTACGCAAATTTTGAAGTTTTTAAATGTGAGACAATAGTAAAACTTGGTTGTCCATGGTTGATTAAGCCCAATGTTAACAAACAAATATTATTTAGTAGGCAAACTTCACAGAAATTGAACAAATTCATGATTTACTTTGACCAATTGCATGCATTTCTTGTTTGAGATAGATAACGAAATTAGAGAATTAATATAGTGAATGAATTCAATCATACCAATTTGACTGGACTCCCGGATAAATCTGTCAGAACTCAAATTTGAAAGCTCAAATGATCGATCCAAAGTGTCCATTACGATCTCCTTATTGAATCTCCTTGCCGACTAAATTTTACGACTTTTTAAAAAAATTTAAATATTTTTTCGGATGTTTAATTTTTTTTAAGAGTACAAAACAAATTAGATTAACGATTTCATAAAATTTTAAAACAATAGTAAAAGAATTAAAATATATATAAAGTATGGTTGCCAAGGAGATTTCAATAAAGAGATCATATTAGATAGTTTGAATCGGTCATTTAAACTTTCAAAATTGAGATCTAACGAAGTTTAATCGGGAGTCTGGTCAAATCGATTTGATTGTATCATTCTCATTAATATTTGTAATTTCACAAGATAAATCAATGTAATTACAATCTCATTAAGCTTCTAAAAAAATAACCTATTTTAGTGATATATTACGGTAACAATTGTTTTGATCAGAAAAGTAGGAAGAAAACTAATAACATTCTGACCGAAAACGGTGTTGGTGGGGTTCATATTCGTCTGGTTATTTGCGGCATCACCAATAAGCCTTCCATCCTCAGAGAAAGCGACACACGATGGAGTGAGGCGGTTTCCCTGGTCGTTCGCAATGATGTTCACATGGTTCTTCTGCCACACAGCAACACATGAGTAGGTAGTGCCCAGATCAATCCCAATTGCTGGAGCTTTATTCTTCTTAGAAGCCATTGGCAGGAGTTTGGCTTCCTGTTAAAAAAGTCAACCGTACGGTTGAGACTTGGAGAATAAGAATCTATAGCAACTAGCAATTAATGGTTAAATATAGCTGGGCCTTCGCAGTTTGGAATTTGGAAATGACATGGTCTTATGCTTGATTAGGTATTTCCATTTTTTTTATATATAAGAAGAAATTTAAGTAATTGGAGACTAACATGAGAAACTCCTTCCCCTTCTGAAGATAATTAAATGTACTGAATTCAAATTAGATTGTGCTTGAGAAGAAGCGCTGGTACAGTTTCAATGAAATGCGCGTGTCAGAGTCTGGGTCAGAACCAGACGAATATGTACGGGTAATAAGTTAATGTAGATAAGCATCTACACGAGTGGTTTTAACGTAAATAATCAATAACCACCGTCTGTGTCTTTTCAATATAGGTTCCATATAATGAGCTGTATTCCATTACATCTAAATAAGTTTTTTTTTTAAAAAAAATAAAAAAAGAAGGAAAGAATCGTGCGCTTACATTTTTGTAAAATTATAAGTAGTCGATTGAGAGATGCTAAGAGATTAAAAAAATACTAAAGGTTAAACAATTTGAGCTAGGAGCCTTCAAAGAAATAAACAATTTAAGCTAGAAAACTAAAATAAAACTAAACTAAAACAGAGGGCAAAGAGTTCCAAACAAGAGAGGGAAAAAAATTTGTCCTATATATCTGAGTATAGTTTATTCTAGAACATGTAATAAGATTATTGTTAGTCGGAGGGCTAATTACTTGATAAAATTAGGTATTTGCACTGATGAAAATGCATTTACTGATGTGTTACCACTTACCAGCATGTATCATTTTGGCAGCATGGTCAAAGAGGCTTTTAGGTTCTTCCACATGATGTGCTCTAGTATAGGCTGGTGTCTACCATCAGCCATTGTAATCATTAATTTATTAATTTTTTTGGTGTTATTGAATGAAATAAGAGTCTATTTGAGGATGTTATCAAAAGATAAAAGAGCTCCAAATAGCACCAGATTGCGCCACAGGATGGAGTTATATGGTCATGTGTACATCCTTGTGGCACAGACGACTGGTTCCTTCAATGAGGCGGTGTCCATAAAACTTAACTAATGTTGTTCGGAGTTCGGACTAAAATTATTGTTGCCCTGTGCAACTCCCTTAAATTGTGATTGTGCTTTGATTGCAAGATTATCTAGATCCATTTCATAAATATATATATATATATTTCTTCTTTCCTGAGTATAGCAATGATTTGAGGAAAGCAAAATTGCTGTTTTATTACGTTCGAGTTTCTTATTTAAATGACAGGGGACCACTTTTGAGCTCCTATCAAAAGAAATCGCCGTTTCCGTTTTTACTTAAACCTTTCATATGAGGATGATGCAATATCCTGCGCACACTTTACAAAAGGGTGTAATTTTTGATCCGAGTATCCGACCGTCGGATCAAACTGAAATTTTGAAAGGAGATCCATGACGTAGAGCCTGAAACCAAATCTAACTATGCTCGGTTTTGCCAATTGTCAGCTCATATTCGCAATCCAAGCCTTCCTTCATGGATTTTTAGGACTTTCTTTACAATTTTAGCAGTTTTTAGGATTGTTTCAGCAATTTTTATATATTTTGTTTTTCTAGTGTTTTGTATTGGTTATATAAGACAGCCGTCGTATTTTAGAGTTTTTAGTCAAGTTTTAGAATTGAAATTTATCAATCAAACTGAGAATAAGTGTGATCTCAAAACCGAAAATATCTCTTTTCCCGTACCTTTCCATTATCTTTCTCTATTGTTGGTGCAGCACACTATATGGATAACTACAATGTATAATCCAATTATTTTCAATCAGTAAGTTCATAAATACATTCTAGACTATATAAAGAGCTTAAATATAAATTATCATGATCAAATGACTTAAATTGAATGCAGAATCACTTGAAAAAGCTCAAATATGCTCAGAATATGTATAATCAGCACATTATATGCATAATTACAATGTATAATCCAATTATTTTGAATAAATAAGTTTTTAAACATATTCTAGACATATAAAGAGCTTAAATATAGATTATTATGATTAATGCCTTAATATGAACTTACAAAATGGCTCCAAATGCTCAAATATACACAGAGTCTTATAATCTGCACATTATATGCGTTAATTACACTATATAATCTAATCATTTGGAATAAATAAGTTCATAATCATATCCTAAATAATACAAAGAGCTTAAATATAAATTATTGTGATCAAATAACATAAAATAAATGGATAATTACTTCAAATGTTCAAATATACTTAGAATCTGTATAATCTGCACATTATATACGCAATGTATAATCCAATCATTTTGAATAAGTAAGTTCAAATACTCTAGACTATATAAAGGGCTTAAATATAGATTATTGTATTTTAATTTCTTATAATGATCGCAGAATTGTTTGGAATGCTCAAATATACTAAGATTCTGTATAATCCAATCATTTTGAATAACTAAGTTCGTAAACATATTTTAGACTACATCAGGAGCTTAAATATAGATTATTGTGATCAAAAGACTTAGGATGATTGCAGAATCGCTAGAAATGCTCAAATATACTCAGAATCTGTATAATATGTACATTATATGCGTAATTCTAATGTATAATCCAATCATTTTGAATAAGTAAATTCGTAAATGTATTTTAGACTACGTCAGGAGCTTAAATATATATTATTGTGATCAAATAACTTAGAATGATTGCAGAATCACTTGAAATGCTCAAATATACTCAGAATCTGTATAACCTGCACGTTATATACGTAATTACAATGTATAATGCAATCATTTTGAATAAGTTCCTAAACATACTGTAGACTATATAAAGAGTTTAAATATGGATAATTGTGTTCAAATGACTTAAAATGAATGCATGATTGCTTGAAATGCTCAAATATACACAGAATCTGTTCATAAATATATTCTAGTCTGTATAAATAGCATAAATCAATCTTTTTGTGATGAAATGACTTAGAATGATTACAGAATCGCTAGAAATGCTAAAATATACTCAAATTCTTTAAAATCTGCACATTATATGCATAATTACAATGCATAATCCAATCATTTTGAATACTTAAGTTTATAAATATATACTAGACTATCTAAGGAGCATAAATATAGCGTAATGATGAAATTACTTAGAATGATTGGAGAATCGCTGGAAATGCTCAAATATACTCACATTCCGTATAATATGCACATTGTATGCGTAATTACATTGTATAATCCAATCATTTTGAATAAATAAGTTCATAAACATATCCTAAACAATACAAAGAGCTTAAATATAAATTATTGTGATCAAATAACATAAAATAAATGGATAATTACTTCAAATGTTCAAATATACTTAGAATCTGTATAATCTGCACATTATATACGCAATGTATAATCCAATCATTTTGAATAAGTAAGTTCAAATACTCTAGACTATATAAAGGGCTTAAATATAGATTACTGTATTTTAATTTCTTACAATGATCGCAGAATCGCTTGAAATATTCAAATATACTCAAAAGCTCTATAATATGCACATTATATGCTTAATTACAATGTCTAATCCAATCATTTTGAATAAGAAAGTTCCTAAACATATTCTAGACTGTCTAAAGAGTTTAAATATAGATTATTTTGATCAAATGACTTAACTGAATGCATAATCGACATGAAATGCTCAAATATACACATAATTTATATAATCTACACATTATATGCATAATTACAATGTATAATCCAATCATTTTGAAGATGTAAGTTAATAAACAAATTGTAGACCATATAAAGAACATAAATATAACTTAGTGTGATGAAATGACTTAGAATGATTGCAGAATCGCTTGAAATGCACAAATGTACTCAGATTCTGTACAATCTGTACATTATATCGTAATTACATTGTATAATCCAATCGTTTTTATATAATAAAGTTCATAAACTTATTCTGAACTATATAAAGAGCGTAAATATAGCTTATTGTGATGAAATAACATAGAATGATTGCAGCATCGCTGCAAATGCTCAAATATGTAAGTGCTACAACAATTCTAGAATGCGGAAATAACCCAGAATCGTAAAATACCTTGTGCCATCGCTAATCGAAATCGAGTGTTGAGTGGATGAACTTGAAACTCGCAAGCCAAGCACGTCTTCTTAGTCTCTGATCTTCTCCATATCCTGCAGTGAGAGAATCACTACAAAGCCGATATCACAACCCCAACTGATGGTATTTGACAGGGGTTAGTCAGCCTTGACTCGTTCCCTCAAGATAATCCTTATGCTCTCTTTCTCTCTTGTCTAAATTCTGTTCAGATCTGAAAAAGCACTCTTACATACACTCTGCCATCTCAGAGTAGTATATATAGAGGGTTCAAATCGCTCAGAAGATGCAAAGGCAGCGTTTCAATGAAAGGGTGCGATGTTCACAATATTCTGTCCAGGTGCACCGTAATGACTGAACCGGTCCGTTCTACAGACAAAATACTACATTCTCCCACTTGAACTTGCATCCTTTGCATATTAAATACCTTCTGTTTTCTTTATGTTAAATATTAGAAATATAACACATGAATTGTAGCAGTAAGTCATCTTATCGTTACTAGCGTTTTAAACTACTAGTAAATGCGAATATTACTTTCTACAATTACAATATGCTACACAACTAATAATTCAACTTTTTATGCGATTTTGAATTCCTTTATGAATAAACCCAACGTTTATTCCAAGTCAATCTTTATGATGTAATTCTCAATCTTTTGATCAAAATATATATACCATATATGTGCGCACAATGAACACGAGAAAACATCTACACTTTTATGAAGAGTTTATACACAATCGTACGATTAATATTAACCATAGGATCAATTCCTATATATACTTGCTACATGATCTTTGAATTCCTTTAGCTGCAGTATTTATTCAAAGAATTGATCAGCTTCAATTCTGTATGAACACATTTAATGACCACTTAATTCTTCTTAATGCGCTCTTTCAAAGTCAAATACTTAATGTCGATATCTCGACCTTTACCTTTTATTATTCTTGACTATAAAGACTGCGACAGAATTATCATACAGAATCCTTAATGACTTAGATATAAAATCCACGACTCTAAGCCTCACAATAAAACTCTTCAAACACCATTGAGGGTAATCTCAAAACACAAAACAAACTATACTTTATGTTGAACTAACGAACAATGTCAGTTAGACATTTCTTTATAACACAATTTCACTGTTTAACATGTATCCTTAATTCAATTTACTAGAATCGACACAACCAGTTTGTGCACCAAATAACTTCAACTTATCAGTTCGTTGAGACATAAGCACACTATCTTTAATACCTTAAAGATATTTCATTACTTTCTTAGCAATTTAACTGTGGTCTATCCCCTAATTATTATGATATCAGTCCAAATATTCAAATGGCAAAAGCTATGTCAGTTCTTGTGCACAAACCTGATCATACTTTATGCTTTCAAATTGCCTAAATACTTGAAGTATTTACTATTTGTTCCCTTTTCTAAGTTATACTGAGGATACTGATTCTCAATGAATCTATCGCCTATGTTGATAGATACTGGATGCGGTGAATATCATTCCTTTCGGAATCTTTCTAAAACATTACTGATATATACTTGTTGAGATAGATCAAGAATATCTTGATTCCTATCTACATGAGCCTTTATGCCTATCACAAACAAGACTTCACCCATATCCTTCATATCAATATTTTAGAAAGAAATTATTTCGCCTTATATAACTATCTTTTATCATTAGTTACAAGTAGAATATTATCTATATATAAAACAAGTAGATAAAATCAACTCCCACTGATCTCCCTGATATATGCACTAGTTCATCTTATATTTCCTCCTGATATATGTGCAGAATATACAGAATAAGTATGTTCATAAACATATTCTAGACTATATAAAGAGCATAAATATAGCTTATTGTGATGAATGACTTAGAATGATTGTAGAATCGCTGGAAATGCTCAAATATACTCAGTTTCTGTATAATCTGCACATTATATGCATAATTACATTGCATAATCAATTCATTTTGAATAAATAAGTTCGTAAATATATATTTAGACAATAAAAGGGATTAAATATTGATTCATGTATTCAAATTACTTCAAATGAATTCAGAATCGCTTGAAATACTTAAATATACACAGAAACTGTATAACCTGCACATTATATGCGTAATTACAATGTATAATCCATTCGTTTTGAATAAGTAAGTTCGTAAACAAATTTTAGACTACTTAGGGAGATGAAACATAGATTATTGTGATCAAATAACTTAAAATGATTAAAGAATAGCTTGAGATACCCAAATTTACTCATAATCTACATTGTCTGCACATTGTTTGCTTAATTTCATTGTATAATCCAATCATTTTGAATAAGTATGTTCATAAATATATTCGCGACACTATGAATGGATTAAATGCAGATTACTGTATTCAAAGGAATTAAAATGAATGGAGAATCACTTTAAAAAACATTCAGAAGCTGTATAATATGCACATTATATGCTTAATTACAATGTATAATTCTATCATTTTGAATATGTAAGTTCATGAACTTATTTTAAACTATATGAAGAGCATAAATATAGCTTATTGTATTGAAATAACTTAGAATGGCTGCAGAATCGCTTGAATTGTTCATATATACTCAGATTCTGTATATTCTGCAAATTATATGCGTAATTGCAATGTATAATCCAATCATTATGAATAAGTACGTTTATAAAAATATTCTAGACTATATAAAGAGTGTAAATATAGCTTATTGTGATGACTGACTTAGAATGATTGTAGAATCGCTGGAAATGCTCAAATATACTCAGCTTCTGTATAATCTGCACATTATATGCATAATTACAATGCATAATCAATTCATTTTGAATAACTAAGTTTGTAAACATATATTTAGACAATAAAAGGGATTAAATATTGATTAGTGTATTCAAATTACTTCAAATGAATGCAGAATCGCTTGAAATACTTAAATATACACAAAAACTGTATAACCTGCACATTATATGCATAATTACAATGTATAATCCAATCGTTTTGAATAAGTAAGTTCGTAAACAAATTTTAGACTACTTAGGGAGATGAAATATAGATTATTGTGATCAAATAACTTAAAAATGATTGAAGAATAGCTTGAGATACTCAAATTTACTCATAATCTGCATTGTCTGCACATTTTTTGCTTAATTTCATTGTATAATCCAATCATTTTGAATAAGTATGTTCATAAATATATTCGCGACACTATGAATGGATTAAATACAGATTACTGTATTCAAAGGAATTAAAATGAATGCAGAATCACTTTAAAAAGCATTCAGAAGCTGTATAATATGCACATTATATGCTTAATTACAATGTATAATTCTATCATTTCGAATATGTAAGTTCATAAACTTATTTTAAACTATATAAAGAGCATAAATATAGCTTATTGTATTGAAAGTACTTAGAATGGCTGCAGAATCACTTGAAATGCTCATATATACTCAGATTCTGTATAGATACACATTATATTCGTAATTGCAATGTATAATCCAATCATTTTGAATAAGTATGCTTATAAACATATTCTAGACTATATAAAGAGCATAAATACAGCTTATTGTGATGAATGACTTAGAATGATTGTAGAATCGCTGGAAATGCTCAAATATACTCAGCTTCTGTATAATCTGCACATATGCATAATTACAATGCATAATCAATTCATTTTCAATAACTAAGTTTGTAAACGTATATTTAGACAATAAAAGGGATTAAAATATTGATTACTGTATTCAAATTACTTCAAATGAATGCAGAATCGCTTGAAATACCTAAATATACACAGAAACTGTATAACCTGCACATTAGATGCGTAATTACAATGTATAATGCAATCGTTTTGAATAAGTAAGTTCGTAAACAAATTTTAGACTACTTAGGGAGATGAAATATAGATTATTGTAATCAAATAACTTAAAATGATTAAAGAATAGCTTGAAATACTCAAATTTACTCATAATCTGCATTGTGTGCACATTGTATGCTTAATTTCATTGTATAATCCAATCATTTTGAATAAGTATGTTCATAAATATATTCGCGACAATATGAATGGATTAAATACAGATTACTGTATTCAAAGGAATTAAAATGAATGTAGAATCGCTTGAAAAACATTCAGAAGCTGTATAATATGCACATTATATGCTTAATTACAATGTATAATTCTATCATTTTGAATATGTAAGTTCATAAACTTATTTTAAACTATATGAACATCATAAATATCGCTTATTGTATTGAAATAACCTACAATGGCTGCAGAATCACTTGAAATGTTCATATATACTCAGATTCTGTATATTCTGCACATTATATGTGTAATTGCAATGTATAATCCAATCATTTTGGATAAGTACGTTTATAAACATAAAGAGCATAAATATAGCTTATTGTGATGAATGACTTAGAATGATTGTAGAATCGCTGGAAATGCTCAAATATACTCAGCTTCTGTATAATCTGCACATTATATGCATAATTACAATGCATAATCGATTCATTTTGAATAACTAAGTTTGTAAACATATATTTGGACAATAAAAGGGATTAAATATTGATTACTGTATTCAAATTACTTCAAATGAATGCAGAATCGCTTGAAATACTTAAATATACACAAAAACTGTATAACCTGCACATTATATGCGTAATTACAATGTATAATCCAATCGTTTTGAATAAGTAAGTTCGTAAACAAATTTTAGACTACTTAAGGAGATGAAATATAGATTATTGTGATCAAATAACTTAAAATGATTAAAGAATAGCTTGAGATACTCAAATTTACTCATAATCTGCATTGTCTGCACATTGTTTGCTTAATTTCATTGTATAATCCAATCATTTTGAATAAGTATGTTCATAAATATATTCGCGACACTATGAATGGATTAAATACAGATTACTGTATTCAAAGGAATTAAAATGAATGCAGAATCGCTTTCCAAAACATTCAGAAGCTGTATAATATGCACATTATATGCTTAATTACAATGTATAATTCTATCATTTCGAATATGTAAGTTCATAAACTTATTTTAAATTATGTAAAGAGAATAAATATAGCTTATTGTATTGAAAGAACCTAGAATGGCTGCAGAATCGCTTGAAATGCTCATATGTACTCAGATTCTGTATAGATGCACATTATATGTGTAATTGCAATGTATAATCCAAATAATTTTGAATAAGTATGCTTATAAACATATTCTAGACTATATAAAGAGCATAAATATAGCTTATTGTGATGCATGACTTAGAATGATTGTAGAATCGCTGGAAATGCTCAAATATACTCGGCTTCTGTATAATCTGCACATTATATGCATAATTACATTGCATAATCAATTCATTTTGAATAACTAAGTTCGTAAATATATATTTGGACAATAAAAGGGACTAAATATTGATTCCTGTATTCAAATTACTTCAAATGAATGCAGCATCGCTTGAAATGCTTAAATATACACAGAAACTGTATAACCTGCACATTATATGCGTAATTACAATGTATAATCCATTCGTTTTGAATAAGTAAGTTCGTAAACAAATTTTAGACTACTTAGCTATGAAATATAGATTATTGTGATCAAATAACTTAAAATGTTTAAGGAATAGCTTGAAATACTCAAATTTACTCATAATCTGCATTATCTGCACATTGTATGCTTAAATTCATTGTATAATCCAATCATTTTGAATAAGTAAGTTCATAAATATATTCGTGACAATATGAATGTATTCAATACAGATTACTGCATTCAAAGGAATTAAAATGAATGCAAAATCGCTTGAAAAAACATTCAGAAGCTGTATAATATGCACATTATATGCTTAATTACAATGTATAATTCTATCATTTTGAATATGTAAGTTCATAAACTTATTTTAAACTATATAAAGAGCATAAATATAGCTTATTGTATTGAAATAACTTAGAATGGCTGCAGAATCTCTTGAAATGCTCATATATACTCAGATTCTGTATAATCTGCACATTATATACGTAATTGCAATTATAATCCAATCATTTTGAATAAGTATGTTTATAAACATATTCTGGACTATATAAAGAGCATAAATTTAGTTTATTGTGATGAATGACTTAGAATGATTGTAGAATCGCTGAAAATGCTCAAATATACTCAGCTTCTGTATAATCTGCACATTATATGCATAATTACAATGCATAATCAATTCATTTTGAATAACTAAGTTCGTAAACATATATTTAGACAATAAAATAGATTAAATATTAATTACTGTATTCAAATTACTTCAAATGAATGCAGAATCGCTTGAAATACTTAAATATACACAGAAACTGTATAACCTGCACATTATATGCGTAATTACAATGTATAATCCAATCGTTTTGAATAAGTAAGTTCGTAAACAAATTTTAGACTACTTAGGGAGATGAAATATAGATTATTGTGATCAAATAACTTAAAATGATTAAAGAATAGCTTGAAAGACTCAAATTTACTCATAATCTGCGTAATCTGCACATTGAATGCGGAATTACAATGTATAATCCATTCATTTTGAATATGTTCAAAACATATTTTAGACTATATAAAGAGCATAAATATAACTTGTGATGAATGACTTAGAATGGTTCCAGAATGGCATAAAATGCTAAAATATACTCAGAATCTGTATAATCTGGACATTGCATGCGTAATTACAATGTATAATCCAATCATTTTGAATAAGTAAATTCGTAAACATATTTTAAACTTCATCAGTAGCTTAATATAGATTATTGTGAACAAATTACTTGAAATGAATGCAAAATTGCTTGAAATGCTCAAATATACTCGGAATCTGCATAATCTGAACATTGTATGCTTAATTACATTGTATAATCCAATCATTTTGAATAACTAAGTTCATAAATATATTCTAGACTATATAAAGGGATTAAATATAGATTACTGTATTCGAAGGACTTAAAATGAAAGCAGAATCGCTTGAAATACACAAATATTCTCAGTAGCTGTATAATCTGCCCATTGTAAGCGTAATTACAATGTATAATCCAATCATTTTGATTAAGTAAGTTCCTAAACATATTCTTGACTATATAAAGAGCTTAAATATAGACTATTGTGATCCAATGCTTTAAAATGAATGCACAATCACTTGAAATGCTCAAATATACTCAGAATAATTATAATCTACACATTGTATACATAATTACATTGTATAATCCAATTATTTTGAATAAATAATTTCTTAAATATATTCTAGACTATTTTAAGGGACTAAATATAGATTACTGTATTCAAATGATTTAAAACGAATGCAGAAACGCCTGAAATTCTCAAATATACTCAGATTCTGTATAATCTGCACATTATATGCGTAATTACATATGTATAATTCAATTATTTTGAATAAGTAAGTTCGTAAACGTATTTTAGTTTATATTAGGAGCATAAATATAGATTATTGTGATCAAATTACTTAAAATATATGCATAATCGCCTGAAATGCTCAAATATACTCAGAATCTGCATAATCTGCACATTTTATGCGTTATTACATAGTATAATCCAATCAATTTGAATAAGTAAGTTCATAAATATCTTCTAGATTATATAAAGTGATTAAATTGATTACTGTATTCAAATGACTTAAAATGAATACAGAATTGCTTGAAATGCTCAAATATACTCAGAAACTGTATAATCTGCATGCGTAATTACAGTGTAAAATCAAATCATTTTTAATAAGCAAGGTCATAAACATATTACTGACTATATTAAGAGCTTTAATTTAGATTATTGTGACCCAATGGTTTAAAATGAATGCAGAATCACTTGAAATATACTCAGAATAAGCTTAATCTGCACATTGTATACGTAATTACATTGTATAATCCAATCATTTTGAATAAGTAAGTTCCTAAAAATATTGTAGACTATATAAAGGGATTAAATATAGACTAATGCGTTCAGATGACTTAAAATAAATGCAAAATCGCTTGAAATGTCAAATATACACAGAATCTGTATAATTTGCACATTATATGCATAATTACAATGTATAATCCAATCATTTTGAATATGTAAGATCATAAACATATTTTAGACTATATAAAGAGCATAAATAGAGCTTATTGTGATGAAATGACTTAGAATGATTGCAGAATCGCATGAAATGCTCAAATATACTCAGATTCTGTATAATCCGCACATTATATGCGTAATTACAATGTATATTCCAATCATTTTGAATAAGTAAGTTCGTAAACATATTCTAGGCTATGAGGCTTAAGTTTGGATTATTGTGATTAAATGACTGAAAATGAATGCAGAATCGCTTGAAATTCTGAAATGTACTAAGAATCTGTATAATCTGCTCATAATATGCGTAATTACAATGTATAATCCAATCATGTTGAATGATTAAGTTGATAAACATATTCTAGACTATACAAAGAGCTTAAATATAGATAAGTGTGATCAAATGACTTAAAATGGATGCAGAATCACTTGAAATGCTCAAATACACTCATCATCTGTATAATATGCACATTATATTCGTAATTACAATGTATAATCCAATTGTGCTGAATAAATAAGCTCATAAACATATTTTAGACTATAAAAGGAGCATATAAATATAGATTATTGTGATCAAATGACTTAAACTGAATGCAGAATTGCTTGTAATGTTCAAATATACTCAGAATCTGTATAATATGCACATTATATGCGTAATTACATTGTATAATTCAATCAGTTTGAATAAGTATGTTCATAAATATATTCTAGACTATATAAAGAGCTTAAATAAACATTATGTGATCAAATGCCTTAAAATGAATGCAGAATCGCTCGAAATGCTCAAATATAGTCAGAATATGTATAATCTGCACATTATATGCGTAATTACAATGTATAATCCAATCATTTTTATAAGTAATTTCATAAACATATTTTAGACTATATAAAGGACTTAAATATAGATTATTGTATTCGAATTAATTAAAATGGATGTAGAATCACTTGAAATCCTCAAATATACTCAGAATTTGTATAAAGTACATGTATGCTGCCGTGGTGCTAAATTCAGCAGGTGTTGGAACATATCATTTCTCTTTGTGGTGCTAAATTTACCAACATTCTGACAGTTCTGTGACTTACTTCAGTTGTAAGTGTCATTAAGATTGAATGTTAATTAGTCTGAGACATGAAATTGTACTTTAAACAATGAGTTAATGGAATTAGAATTTAGAAATAAGAAATTTATTAAATCTGCTTGTATCGCACTCTCGAGTTTCCCTTTGTATTACACTTCAAAAGAGTATTTGGGAAATGTAAACGTTTTTGAAGTGAAATTATCCGAGTAAAAGTGTCAGTCTCCGGAATTTTCCTCAAATGCGACTGACCACACATATATCAAGATATAATTCGCTAATTTGTTTGCTCAGTCTAAAAATGACATTTCAACTATCACCATGCATTAAAAACGAATTCTATCGATTATTGAACTTGGCTGTTCTATATGTATTTCTGAAATATACTTTTCACATTTTGAAACGCACAGAGAGGCAAAGACAGAACTTGGTGGTTTGCTCAAACAGTAGTTGATTGAAGGGACTGTAATATTTCTTTATAATCCTATTAATTGCATCATTTGAGTATGAGCACACTGACCTTGTATGTTTGTTAATTAAGCACCGTCAATAATTCATGGTTCTATTGTTGTACAGTAAAAGATGAAAATAACTGAATAAGGACTTGACTTTCTTTGACTAGAGTCATCAAATGAATTGTTCTTTGCAATTTTGCATGTGGTAGGTAATAGATGAGGGAAGAAAAGGCGAGCACATATGCTATGCTTTATTATCCTTTTACATAATGATGGTTAACAGAAGTAAATCTACTGTAAAATCTAGAAATTTTTATCCACACAAATATAATCTTCCTTCTGGGACACGAGAGAAAAATATACTAGGCACTAATCGATCAAGCTTCGCTCGAAATTTGACATATTAATATAAATTTAAAATATTATTATTTAATAATGATTGATTATGAATAGGTTGTTATGCTTACAACACAAAAAGAGATAGAGGCACAATAAAAATGAAAATAGAAAATGGGTCACAAAAATGAGAAACAAAACAATGCATTGCCAAATTATTGAATGCTAGTTAATCGGGCTAGTTTTATGAGCAATAATATCCGACACACAAATAGTTACAAAATATTACGTTACAGAAAATGGAGAAACTGTAATTTCACAATGTTTGAAGTTTCGAACTACATTTAACTAAATGATCTCGACACCCATACATTTTTATTTATATTTTTTATTTTTGATATACCATCTTTTGTTACAAAACTAGCAAAATTGCTGGAGTGGTATGACGCAAAAAATGCAATTTTAGAGAAGGAAAAGGGCAGTATTTTCTAGATTAGTAATGAACTGAGTTACTGGTACGCTGTGCCCTGTACGAACTAGTACGAAGGAATCTATCACGGAGGTGTGATTCACTATTGATCAGAAAAGTAGAACAGAAGAGAGAGAGAGATACACAAGAAATTAAGCTAAAGAACCAATTAGTAACGGTTTAAACAGCGGCCGTAACGGCCGCTATAGCAGGGTTATTTGATACACCGCTACACCACTATAAATTTAGCGGTCTGTCCAATAGCGCGACCAATAGCGGACTATAGCGGCGAAATAGCGGTAAATAGCGGCGCCATAGCGATATATGAGCAAAAAAAGCTGTCTAGCTTATAATTTGCTAATATACTATTAATATTTTGGGCATACCTTTCACATACAAACTCCGATTGACGTGATTCAAAATTCTATGGAAAATTTATAAAATAAGTACAACTTTTATGTTTTGAGTTTTTTCAAATTCCAATTTAGTGGTCAAATATGCATAAAAAATGAATATAATTTTAGTTGGTATTAATTATTTGCATGAAAATATTATATATTTTTATTTTAAACTAAACTAGAGCTTCAAAATATATTTGTGTGTGCATATCCACTATGGTCCGATAGCGGCCGCTAAATGACTGATATATGCTTGTCCGCTACGAATCCATTATCCGCTATTTAAACCTTTGCGGCAATTACCAATATAGTTTAACTAAAACAGATTTATGCACCTGTAAACAAATAAACATCACAATTTTGACCAGGCAACTAAGTATTTTATCTTTTGAAAACAGGCCCTACGATCCTCCCTGTTTTAATTTCATTAATTTCTGCAAAATAGCATCGAGCTTCTTGTGGTGTTTATTAATTTCATCAATCGCAGAATGATGATTTCTGTCCAACCATTCTATTGCATTCTCTGCTGCTTTTTCCATTGTTTTTTTCTCAGGAGAAGAGAGTGCCGGATTCATAGCCATTACTTTTACCTTGTCAGACAAATCCTCGCCTTGTACCCCTTGTCCTCTGCTGTATAACAAGCTGCTTCTTCCACCATTGTTTGAATCTCCTCTTCTGTCAGAGCCCCATTCTGCTTACTCACTACAATCTCCTTCTTATGACCTGTTGATCTGTCTTGTGCAGACACAGTTAGTATACCATCAACATCAACATCAAAGCATACATCGATCTTTGAAACTCCCATGGGAGCAGGATCAATGCCTTCAAGCACGAATTCACAAAGCAGATTGTTGGCATTGGTATCAGAACTATCACCCTCATATATAGGTAGTATCGCCCTAGTTTGGTGATCATTTCCTGTTATGAAAACTTCTTGCATTTTCGTTGGTATTGGAGTATTTCTTGGGACCACAACAAGCATCTCCTCGCATCCCTTATTAATACCTATACCCAAGGACAGAGGGGTGACATCAACCAGAACTAAATTTTGCATGTCCTTATTACTATGCCCGGTTAAATTCGCAGCCCGAATAGCAGCACCACAGGCCACAGCTTCATCTGGATTGATTCCTTTACAGAGTTTCTTTCCTTCAAAGAAATCTTGTAGCAGTTGTTGTACCTTTGGGATCCTTGTTGATCCCCCGACAAGAACAACAACATCGACCCCTGTTTTGTCTATCTTGGCATCACTCAAGCACTTCTCAATGAGATCAGTGCATCTTGTGAATAGGTCTTTATTAAGATCTTCAAATCGATCTTGACTAATGTAAAAATTAAAGAAAAAGACACTTGAACACAGAAGTTTAACGAGGTTCAGCACCAACTTGGTGCCTACGTCCTCACGCACACACGCCTCTCTTTTTTTATTGATTTTTCTGGTTAAAATGTTACAATGGAGGAGAGGGATTATTAATAGAATTTACTCTAGAGACCCACACCTCTTTCCTATTAATTCCCCTTTAATTTTCTTCCTTTCTTTACAATTACATATCTTTTCATAAGGAAACTATATACCCACACAGGTAAAACATCCATAGACGTGCCATCACTTCTTTCCAATCTTGGAGACGTCCAGAAGTTTCCTTCTCGCTGCCAGATATGCACCATTCGGGTTATCATTCGGCTGGACCCAACCGAACACCAAGCCGAACACTCGGCTTCTGGATCCCGTGTAGCCATACACACAGCCACATGCTTGTCTCACCTCATGTGCGGCCATATACATAGCCGAATATAGCTGTTCTGGGTCTTGTTCGGCAGTACACACAGCCGAACGCCCTCGTTTCAACACTTGTTTCAACACTCCCCCTCAAGTTGGTATGTACAGATCTGTCATACCTAACTTGCTTATCACATTCTTGAACACGTTGCTTGTAACTCCTTTAGTCAAGATGTCAGCCAGCTGATTTTCAGATTTCACAAATCTCAACTGGATGATCTTGAGGTCAATACTTTGCTTGAGGAAATGTCGGTTGACTCCAATATGCTTAGTTCGGTCATGTTGAACAGGATTGTGAGAAATGTCAATTGCTGCCTTATTGTCTACGCATAAGGTCATAGCTCCCCCTGACTCGAAACCGAGTTCTCTCATGAGTTTCTTTATCCATAGCAATTCACATACACCTTTCACAACACCAATGAGTTCCGCTTCTGCACTTGAAAGAGCCACTACCCCTTGCTTCTTACTCCGCCATGTAACAAGATTCCCTCCTACAAATGCGAAGTATCCTGAAGTTGACTTCCTGTCAGAGATACTACCAGCCCAATCAGCATCAGTGTAACCCATGGTGTCAAGATGTCCATTCTTCCTGAAATGTATTCCTTTCCCTGGAGTGCCTTTCAAGTATCTGATGATCCTCATTACTGCTTCCATGTGAGCTTCACTTGGGTTATGCATGAACTGACTTACAAGGCTCACAGCAAAGGCTATGTCTGGTCTGGTATGAGACAAGTAGATTAGCTTACCCACAAGTCTTTGATATCCTTCTTTATTGGTTGGCACTTGGTCTGGAAACTCGCCCAACTTCTCATTTTGCACCACTGGTGTGTCTGCTGGACGACAGTCTAACATACCCACTTCTGCCAATAAGTCAAGAATGTATTTCCTCTGAGATAAGACTATACCTTCACTTGACCGAGCTACCTCAATTCCAAGAAAGTATTTCAGTCCTCCCAAATTCTTCATCTCAAACTCTTTCGAGAGTCTTTCCTCGAGTCGCTGGATCTCCCCTGTATCATCACCTGTAATTATCATATCATCAACATAGATAATTAATACAGTAACTTTCTCATATCTTCTTTTATAAAACAGAGTATGATCCGATTCTCCCTGGATAAACCCATATTTTTTCATTGCTTGGCAAAATCTTCCAAACCAGGCCCGTGGAGACTGTTTCAACCCATACAAGGCTTTCTTCAGCCTACACACCATGTTTCCAGGGCCGTTCGGCTCCCTGTTCGGGTTCCTGTTGGCCGAATGCCCAGCCGAACAGTGTCTCTTCTCCTTTTGAATCTTCATGTCCAACACCCCCAATTCATCAAATCCTGGTGGTATCTCCATATAAATCTCTTCCTCTAAGTCACCGTGTAAGAAAGCATTCTTCACATCGAATTGATGCAGAGGCCAGTCTAAATTAGCTGCAAGAGATAACAAAACTCGAATTGTGTTTAGTTTGGCAACAGGAGAAAAAGTCTCCTGATCGTCAATCCCATAAGTCTGAGTGTATCCTTTAGCAACCAACCTTGCCTTATATCTTTCGATATTACCATCAGCACCATACTTGATTGAGAATACCCATTTACAACCCACCGGTTTCTTACCCTTAGGCAACTTTACCAATTCCCATGTTTCATTTTTATATAGGGCTTTCATTTCCTCATTCATTGCTCCTACCCATTTAGGATCACTTAGGGCATCATTCACATTTCCAGGTATGGGTACAGTTAGCATTTGATCACTAAACTTTCTAAGTGGTTCTGGTAATCCTTTCGTGGTAACAAAGTTTGCAATTGGATAAATGACCTCTTTACTAGTACCATCCTCAGGTACATATCTTTTTGGTGGTTTACCACGGTTATGACGCTGCGGAAGCACATAAGAAGAATTAGAACCACTTACCTCAGGAGTGTCCTCAGGAGATGTTTGGGGCTGTGGAAGGTCAGTCTGTATCATTTCTTCATCCACTTCTTCCTCCTGTGCATTTAGGCCATCCTGGAAGTCAAGTTCATCACTGGAATCAGATTCCCTAACCTGTTCGGCCCATTCTGTGAGCCGTTCTGCCATGTGTTCGGCCGAATAGCCAGCCGAATAGTCCTGTTCGACCATGTTTTCGGCCGAATGATCTCGTCTGACCATGTTTTCGGCCGAATGTTCCTGTTCGGCCATGTGTTCGGCCACATGTTCTGCCGAATGGTTCCCCGAGTGGACACCCAGCCGGGTCATTTTTTCTTGTTCTCTAAGACCTGGACAACCATCCATTTCATAAGTGTGTTCTTCTTGTTGATACCACTGGTTCCTCTCATTTTCTCTCTCCCCCTGAGTGGAACACGTGGTGTCTTGATAAAACGACTCGTTTTCCAAGAAGGTCACATCCTTTGTTACATACCACTTGTGTGACTTGGGCTCAAAACACCTATAACCTTTCTGGTTTGTTCCAACTCCCAAAGAGATACACTTAACCGCACATGGATCTAACTTGGTTCTATTATTTTTCTGAATGTGCACATATGCTACACACCCAAAGGTCTTAGGTTGCAAACTTAGGACCGATGGAATTGAGTGAAAGGTACTAAGTTTTTTCAAGGGGGTTTGGTACTTATTAATCACTGAGGGTAACCGATTTATGACATACACTGCCATCATCACAGCACAATCTCAAAATTTCTGTGGCACACTATTCTCAATGATTAATGCCCTAGAAGTCTCAAGAACATGCCTATTTTTCCTCTCTGCTATCCCATTTTGTTGTGGTGTTCCAACACAACTTGTTTCATGGATAATACCTTTTTCCTTGAAAAAATCCTTTAGATCCCTATTCACAAACTCACCTCCATTATCACTTCTAAACATTTTTATTTTTGTCCCAAACTGAGTTTGTACCATAGCATGGAAATTTCTAAACACTTCACCTACTTCATCCTTTCTTTTCAACATAAAAGACCAAGTCATTCTAGTGCAATCATCCACAAACAGAATAAAATATTTATACCCAAAGATTGATTCAACCGGGGAAGGTCCCCAAACATCTGAATGAATTAACTCAAACGGTTTTTCACATTTATTCAAACTAATATTATATGTCACTCAGTGGCTTTTAGCTTTTACACAAGTCTCACAATTAAACTTAGATAAATCCATTCCACAAAACAAATCAGGTAAAATTCTTCTCATGTAACCAAAAGATGGATGTCCTAACCGACGATGCCATGTCCAAATTCTTTCTTCCAAGTTTGAACTTCCACTAGCCAAGTTAGTCATTCCAATCTTGAGGTCTTCCAGGTGATACAGACGACCCTTCTTAGTACCACGCCCAATGATCTCCTTCGTGAGGACATCCTGGAAAATACAAAAATCAGGAAACATAAGAACCACACAGTTTAATTCCTCTGTTATCTGTCCAATTGAGATCAACCTATTTGTCAAGGAGGGTACATGAAGTGTATTGTGAAGAATCAAAGATGGTGAAATTTCTACTTCTCCTGCCCCTTTTACTGGATATTCAAACCCATTTGCATTGTAAATATTTTTCACCCTTGGCTCTCTGAATTCTTTGAAGTCTTTTATGTCATAGGTCATATGGTCTGTAGCCCCAGAATCAATTACCCAATTCAAATCATGACTTGTGAGAAGAGACATACCTTGAACGGATTTGTTACCTATCAAACCTGATCCTTGTTCACTGGAGGCAGATTCTCGGGCTGCACACAGCTGCGCCCGACCCGCATTGCTCTCTGCCCCCTCAATCTGGCTGTCTGAAGTGGCCATTCGGCTCTCTGTTCGGCTCTGGACAGCCGAATGGTCAGCCGAATGGGGCGTATTCACCTCGTTGCTCGTGCCGATGGCTGCCATATTTGCCTGAGACCTTCTTTGTTGCTTCCCCTTCTTTCCCTTGAACCAGTCGGGGTAGCCCACGATCTCAAAGCATGTGTCACGCACATGCCCATTTCTTCCACACTGGATACACTTCAACTTCAACTTATCCTGATAATTACCACTAGAAGCACCTTTAGTATACATAACCATGGAATTTTGATGTGTACCTTCGCTGCCTTTTAACATGACAGTTTGCCTTGAGACCTCCCTTCTTACCAATCCATAAACTTGCTCCACTGTTGGAAACGGTGTTAGTCGCAACACTTGGGATCTAAGACTATCCAAACGATCATCAAGACCATCCAGAAAGGTATACACCCTTGACTTTTCCAGGTACTCATTGAATCTCTCAATATCTGGTGCACTAGTCATTGGGTTTGGGCGGCGATAGTCAATCTCCCTCCATAACCCCTGCAATCCATTATAATAATCCTCCAACTTACATGTGTGTTTGAGACGAGACACTTGTCTATTGAGGTCGAAGACTTGTGACTCATCATTCCCATCATAGTAAGTGGTTGCTAGTGCCCTCCACATCTCACCCGCCGTCTTGTAGCGCAGATACGTGGGCAAAAGAGCTGGATCGAGAGAACTAATCAACCAACTCTTGACCACTGAGTCGTCTGCGCTCCACTTGGGGTATGTGGTGTGATCTATCGATGGAGGAGGAGGATCACCTGTGAGATGATGCATCTTGTGTCGAGCCTGGACATAGATACTCACTACTTCTGACCAGATCGAGTAGTTAGTGCCATCTAGCTTGATGGACATAGGTGTGGCTGAAACCTCCGAGTTTTGAATCACAGGAGTTGCCGGTGGTGGCGTTTGGGCATGAACCGTCATTAGTTGAGTCATTTGGGCTTGTTGTGCAATCACCAACTCGGTTAGCTTCTCAAGGATCTATTTGGTCTCAGTTTCGTTAGCCATGGCTAATTTTTTCCTCTGATTTTGGATCTGTTCGACTCTGTGTTCGGCCGAACAGTAGGCCGAATGGTATGTTTTTTGGTTGATTTTTGGTGGATTTTTTTTTTATTCTCGATCTCGGAACGAACCTGGCTCTGATACCATGTAAAAATTAAAGAAAAAGACACTTGAACACAGAAGTTTAACGAGGTTCAGCACCAACTTGGTGCCTACGTCCTCACGCACACACGCCTCTCTTTTTTTATTGATTTTTCTGGTTAAAATGTTACAATGGAGGAGAGGGATTATTAATAGAATTTACTCTAGAGACCCACACTTCTTTCCTATTAATTCCCCTTTAATTTTCTTCCTTTCTTTACAATTACATATCTTTTCATAAGGAAACTATATACCCACACAGGTAAAACATCCATAGACGTGCCATCACTTCTTTCCAATCTTGGAGACGTCCAGAAGTTTCCTTCTCGCTGCCAGATATGCACCATTTGGGTTATCATTCGGTTGGACCCAACCGAACACCAAGCCGAACACTCGGCTTCTGGATCCCGTGTAGCCATACACACAGCCACATGCTTATCTCACCTCATGTGCGGCCATATACATAGCCGAATATAGCTGTTCTGGGTCTTGTTCGGCAGTACACACAGCCGAACGTCCTCGTTTCAACACTTGTTTCAACAACTAATACAAGTACTAAAATCAATACCATCATAGAGATAATCTACTTCGATTGTTGCTCGTGCAGAAAAGGACAAAATTCTTTTTGCTCGCTCGCATGCTGTCCTCAACCTCCTAAGAGACTTGGCATTTCCTACAAGTTCTTTATTATACTTTGTTTTGAATTGTTTCACACAATGGTCAACTAAACGGTTATCAAAATCCTCCCCACCAAGGTGGGTGTCTCCAGAAGTGGCCTTGACGACAAAATTACCATGTCCGATGGAGATCAGGGAAACATCAAAAATGCCTCCACCTAGATCAAAAATAAGCACATTTTTTTCACCAGTCTCCTCGGGTATCTTGTCAAAACCATAAGCAATAGCTGCTGCTGTGGGCTCATCCATGATGCCTATAACATTAAGACCAGCAATGACGCCAGCATTTTTGGTGGCTTGACGTTGAGAATCATTAAAGTATGCAGGAACTGTTATGACTGCCATATTGACAGTGCAGTCGATAAAGGCCTCAGCAACCTCCTTCATTTTCACAAGTATCATTGATGATATTTCCTCAGCATAAAACTGCTTCTCGACACCTCGATAATTGACAATGATTTTAGGCCTTTCCATGGGTCCAGCAACTACTTTGAAGGGCCAATGTTTAATGTCATTTTGGACTGACGTATCAGAGTACCGCCTGCCAATCAAACGCTTGACAGCTGACAATTGAAAGAAACAATTATATTATAACCCTCTTAATTTCTTCATTAAAATAATGTAAACAAAGGAAATTTATATTGTTTATGCGAAATAAGAACTTAAATTTATAAACATATTTAATTCTGACAGAACTATAGTACAGTGTTCAAGAGTTTTTCAATCTGATATGTCTCACCAATCAAACGCTTGACAGCTTACAGGTTAAGTGAACTAACATAAATTAAGGTCATTTAAAATTTCCAATTAATGATGTAAAGAAAAAGAAAGAAAAATGAAAGAAATTACTAGATAGTAGAATAACAATTTAAATGAAAAAACCCATTTAATTCTGAAATAGTTGTGTCATATACAGTGTTTCTGAGTTATTCACATCATGCATGTGAGCATCTGAAAATGCATAAAATGAATGAGAAAAACTTCAGAAGACTCTTGTATAAATTTGCTGCGCTTGCATGATTAATTACAACAAGCCCCCAAATTAACAGAGGAAATTTTTTTTATATATATACAAGCTCCACAGTGGCTGTCAAGAATTTACGGAGGAAATATGCAATAAATCCAAAACTCACAGAAATAAGAATAACTAAATTCATAATTCAATTTTAACGAATTACATGCATTCCTTGTTAGAGGAGATAAAGAAATTAATAAAATTCACTTCAATTATAACGCATTAGAAATTAAGTATTGTTATTGAAGTGTCAGTATGCTTCTCTCTCATAAGCCTAATTAAAAATTATATACTGTGTTTAAAAAGTAATGCAAAAATCATTACATTGCTATTGACAGTAACATAGGTAAGGTAAGGGTTGCTTCTATCACAAAAGTGGGTAAATAATTAATCAAAAACTTACCGAAGACAGTGTTGGTGGGGTTCACATCAGTCTGGTTCTTGGCCGCATCTCCGACGAGCCTCTCATGCTCCGTAAAAGCGACGCATGACGGAGTGATGCGATTTCCCTGGTCATTGGGAATGATCTCTACGCGGTTGTTCTGCCACACAGCCACACACGAATAGGTGGTTCCAAGATCAATCCCTATTGCTGGAGCCTTATTCACCTCGGAAGCCGTTACGAGAATTATGCTTCTGGTAAGAAAGTCAATGATGGGTTGAGAGGCTAGGATAATGATAACCCATGGCAACTAACGGGGGTTGGATAGCTTGGTATTTACAATTTGGATATGGTTAGGTGTAATGCTTGATTGGCTTTTTTTCCATACGAAGAAATTTTTAAGTTTTGGAGAGCAACGCAAGGAATCTTAATCGGCGCTGCTTCGTAGTCAGAGCGACGAAGACTCTGTGTCATTTCTTCCGTCTTGAAGATTCAGTTACTGAATTGCAATTGGATTGGGAAAATTGTTAGAAGTTTTCAAAACATTTTCAAATTTTAATATTTTATCTCTGTTTGAATCATTCCAAATACAGAGGAAATAACTCAAAATAATTAATTTGTTCTCATTTGTAAATAAAGTTAAATAAATATATGCAATGCACATTAAATGTATTAGCAAGTTTTTATTTAACATATATGTATATCTTTGAATTTGCGCAAGCCAACTCCCCAAACATTTTAGATTATATATGTGCCATAGTATGTGTTTTAATTTTGGTAATTAAACGACAAGAAAAGTGACGAACTACAAAAAAAAAATTAAAAAAAAAAATAAAGCATACACTTTCAAAACGGTCTATTCTTTTTACGGACTATTATGCGTTCAGATTTCAAATGTCTACTAAAGTTATTAAAACGGTCTAGGAAACAAAACGGAAAAAAAAAAAAAGAAGAAGTGATATTTATATAGGGTAATTCTATGGTGGACTGAAATTTTAAACCGGGCTTAAATCTGAATCGTTCATTTAAAATTATGAAGGAATTTGGTTGATCATGATTCAAGCCCGGTTTGAAATTTCGGTCCACCACAGAATTACCCATTTATATATATATATTTCTTTTTCAGGCCAGCATGAAGTCCTCGCTGTTAATTGACCACGGTTCATGACGTACAGTCGAACGTGTTTGGGCCGAGTTAGTTTTGGACCCCGGTTTATATACCATCACTATACATCTGTGAGGAATTAAGTAACATAATAATATATATATATTTCTCGAGTACTTTTCTTTGAGAAATAACAATTCAGGTCGGTTACCTGACTATTATAAAATATCAACAGTGCTCAAAGACAATAGTACTTTACAATCCGGAACCAACTGTCAAGCCATATAACTTTGACCTCACAATTTAGCCTTATAGACAAATTACAAATTCACACCAGTATTTGTACACTTTTAAACTCAAAATGAACATTAAATAAACAAACTAACTGAAACAAATTAAGTGATTATGTGAACCCCGATCTGAAAAAGGGAAAACTATTCAAAGATTATAAAGGCTTAATTTAAAAATGTGAACAGAGGAGGCTAATTGATCCTCTGTTTAATTTAGAATGGTTGAAGTGGTATTTATTCCTTTATTAATTGATGGAAAGCATCATCAAGCAAATATGATGACAAAGAAAATAACACTAATTCCTATACCAACTTTATTTGGGATAATGAATCGCCTAAACTAAAAAAAAGGAATAATTATTCTATCAACTTGATATTAACAGAGCAAACAGAAGTTGGTGAATGGGGGTATTCAACAATGATAGGCTAACAAATAAACATTAGATTTTTGACGAGTTAAATATGTATCTTTTGAAAATCAATGTTGCTTAATATGGTGCTCCTCATGAAATTAACAGAACATGGTCTTAAGAAATCCCTCCATGCTTTAATTTCATCACACTCTGCAAAGTAGTTTCCAGCTCCCTCTGCCGTTCATTAATTTCATCAATTCCCGCATGACGGTTTGTGTCCAACCATGCTATGACATTGTCTGCAGCGTTTTCGATTGATTTATTTTCCGATGAGGAGACTCCATGATCCTTGGCTATTGCTTTCACCTTGTAGGCATAATTCTCAAGAGAGCCCCTTGCCTTGTGCTCTTGATCCTCTGCTTTATAATAAGCTGCTTCTTCTACCATTATTTGAATCTCCTCAGGTGTCAGATGCCCATTATGCTTACTAATTATGATTTCATTTTTATGTCCGCTTGATCTGTCTTGTGCAGAAACATTTAGTATACCGTCGGCATCAATATCAAAATAGATGTCAATGTATGGAACACCCTTCGGAGCAGGGTCAATGCCGTGAAGTGCAAACTTACCAAGCAGATTGTTGTACTTGTTTTCAGCATTCTCACCCTCATATATAGATATCGTCACACTAGTTAGTTCATCAGCAATTGTTGTAAACGTGTACTTCTTTTTTGTTGGTATTGGAGTGTTTCTTGGAACTACAACTGTCATCTTCTTTCCTTGTGTCCCTATACCCAAGGACAGGGGAGTAACATCGACAAGAACCAAGTTTTGCATCTCCATAGAGCCTTGTCCATTTAAATTGATTGCCTGAATAGCAGCACCATAAGCGACAGCTTCATCTGGATTGATTCCCTTACTGAGTTCCTTACCTTCAAAGAAATCTTGGAGTAGTTGCTGTACTCTCGGGATCCTTGTAGATCCTCCAACAAGTACCACAACATCAACCATTCTTTTGTCTATCTTGGCATCATTCAAGCACTTCTCGATAAGGTCTGTGCACCTTGTGAAAAGATCCATATTGAGCTCTTCAAATCGAGCTTGGCTAATGCGAGTAGTAAAATCAATGCCATCATAGAGGTAATCTACTTCAACTATTGCTCGTGTAGAAAAGGATAAAATTCTTTTTGCTCGCTCGCATGCTGTTCTTAATCTCCTCAAAGACTTGGCATTTCCTTTTATATCTTTATTATACTTTGCTTTGAACTCTCTGACACAATGGTCAACTAAACGGTCATCAAAGTCCTCACCACCGAGATGGGTGTCTCCAGCAGTTGCCCTTACTTCAAAATTACCATGTCTAATGGATAGCAATGAGACATCAAAAGTGCCTCCACCAAGATCAAAAACAAGTACATTTTTCTCATCAGCATCTTCAGTTATTTTATCAAAGCCATAAGCAATAGCGGCTGCTGTTGGTTCATCCATGATGCGCATGACATTAAGGCCAGCAATAGCACCGGCATTTTTGGTGGCTTGTCGCTGGGAATTATTAAAGTATGCAGGAACCGTGATGACTGCATTTTTCATAATACAGTCAAGGTATGTCTCTGCAATCTCTTTCATTTTTACAAGGACCATTGATGATATTTCCTCAGCATAAAATTGCTTGTCAACACCTCGATAATTTACAACAATTTTAGGCCTGTCCATCGGCCCAGAAACCACCTTGAAAGGCCAATGCTTGATGTCATTTTGAACAGAAGTATCAGAGAACCGTCTGCCAATTAAACGCTTGATAGCTGATAGATTGTAAGATATGTTAAAACTCTTTAATGTTTTTTTTATTGAAATAAAGTTAAAGACATAAACTTGACACAAAAATAATGAAATTTTTTTGCTAATTGGAATAACTTAATTAGTTCCAAAGGGAATCAAGGTAGAGTACTAATTAGGAGTTTTTCTAATATGTGTTCACCATGGATTAAACAATAGATTATTTCGTAATTTTCTGTGAACTTCTGCTTCAGATCATAATTCTTCGTCGACTTCAATTGCAGTTTTTAAGTTCCAAAGGCCACAATGGGGTACAGCGATCAATATATAAACTGGTTTTGCATTAAGTTTCTAGTGTCAAACGATTGTACAAGTTGGCTTTTCTGCATGGTTATTTGCAAAAGGTCCAAGGTTAACAGATGAGAAATAGACAATTGGCAAAATTTTGGAGATATTGGTATTAAGAATAACACTGAATGTAAGGTTTGCATCTATCAGAAAACTGGACAGAATTAATAGAAAGGCTGACCGAAAACAGTGTTGGTGGGGTTCATGTCAGTCTGGTTCTTGGCCGCATCACCGACAAGCCTCGCATACTCAGTGAAAGCGACACATGACGGAGTGATGCGGTTTCCCTGGTCATTGGGAATGATCTCCACACGGTTGTTCTGCCACACGGCTACGCACGAGTAGGTGGTGCCTAGATCAATCCCAATTGCTGGAGCTTTAGTTCCCTCAGAGGCCATTGCCAAGAAATCTTCTTCCTGGTAAAGGAGTCAACGGTATCGTAGAGAGGCTACGAGAATGATTCCTTAGCAACTAACGAGGGTTGAATATATCTAGGTCTTTCATTTGAAAATGACCCGGTCTAATGCTTGATTAGCTTTTTGCATTTTTCTAAGAAATTTAAGTTGAGGAAATTTTAGTCGGCACTGCTTCTAATTAGACCAACGAAGGTGCTATGTTACTTCTTCTGGTTCTGAAGATAAATCTACTGAATTGAGATTGGATTGTGACGCATGAGAAGTGTTGTAACTGTTCGATGAAATGCCTGAGTCAAGGTGCGGTGTGCAATTTGCAAACTTTGGTTCCTCGCAATTTGGTAACCGTGTTCTAAGGGTGGTTTCGAGTCGAGTTATGATCGAGTTAGTATCAACTCGAAATCAAGTCGCTACATTTCGAGTTAACTCGCGAGTTGATCGTGACACACTTTCGAGTTCACTTGACTTACTCGAAATCAACTCGTGACAACTCGAGTTACTCGTGAGTTAACTCGTGACTCGACATTTCTACTCGAAATTTGATTTAGCTATTATGCAAAATTAATATATTACTGTGTAGTACACTAGTACAGTGCTTATTATTCATCATAAAAGACACCAAAGTTAAACTTAGGTTGAGAAATTACTGTACAATATACTGGTATATAAGTGGAAATGTTTGAGAGTAATTTTTGGACCGCTACACTTTGATGTATCTGAGTCGGGATTATTTTTTTGGGCTATACTGATTACTCGAGTTAGTGCCGATCGAGTTGGACCCAACTCGAAATCGCCTCGTTTCATTTCGAGTTGCTCCTAACTCGAGTTGTGGCAACTCGAGTTCTGTTAAATCGAGTTATATCCGAATTTTTTTCGAGACGAGTTCGAGTAATTCATGAGTTACGATTTTTTTGCCCACCCCTACCGTGTTCTAAGTTATGGCGATAAGAATAACTAGACAAGCGGTCTTAAATAATCCATTAATTATTGTTCGTTCATAATAAGTTCTAAGAAATCAGGTATAATTCCATAAAATGTTATAAGATTATTGTTAGTTCGAGTGCTTGATTTTGGGGGTAGCTAAGAAAAGATCAAAGTGATCCTATAGAAACGTTTTGGGCTATGATAAAATCAGTTATTAATGTTAAAAAAGAAGAAGGTATTTTCCCCGATGATTGATAAACATGCATTTATTGATGGATTACAAACACGTAACCATTGGTAAGGGGTTGGTGCCTCACAAGTCAACTCACATCTACTGCGATTGCCTGGTCTATTTAATGAGTCGGGCAAAATTACTTGACCGAGCTGATGAATCCATTATTCCATTACAAATTACCTATACGGTCTACTTGAGAGCAGGATAAAGGGCTCCAAAATGCACCAGATTGTGCCGCATGATGTTGGAAATATAAACTCAATTAAAACTTAGTCAAAGAATAATTTAGTTGGGTATTAAAGTTTGTTTTGGAAATAGTTTAGTCAAAATTCATAACTTTTATTAGCATGGGAAAATGAAGATATTAAAGACACTAGAAAATTTTGTTCAGTTAATGAAAATAGTTGGAAAGGTTATATATACATGTAAACTTCATTTTATGATGTAGAGTTTAGAAAAAATTTGACCGTAAGAGTAAATTATCTAACATATGAATGAGAAGTTCTCTTTCATTTCCACTAATATCTATTTAGCCTCATATTAATTAATTAAGACTACTCCATTCAGGTCCCTTAACTTCCATCTTAGTCCCCCTCGGTAATCATTCCCATCCAAAGTTACACACCCTCCATCCTGGCCCATCCTGCCCTCTCCCCGCCAACTTCTTCCTCCCTGAGTATTCTTCGTAATTCATGAGTTTGTAAAATTAGAAATAAGGAATTAATCTGCTTGTATAGCCTTAGTATAGCATTCAAGAAAAAAAAAATTAATAAAAAAGAGGGATCTCGTCTCTAGCATTCAGGAATTTATATATTTAAGAGAAATTTTGAAATGGATTATAAGCAGAAAGCGTCCTCTTCAAATTTTATCCTCATTTCAGTACGAACTGATCACCACCTACATATCAATATGTGAACTGCTAATTTGTTTTCCAGACTGACAATGACATCTCAACTACATATCTACAAGTGCAACCTATGATCGTCCATTAATCACTTACAAGTTATTTTGAGTACAGAATGGTGATGTTATATGTGCTTTCTCTTTCACATTTTGAAAGGCACAGAGAGACAAAAACAGCACCTGTTAAAGTAGTTGATTGGAGTGTAATCTGTCATTATATATTATCCTAGGACTCGTTTGGATGGGTTAGAAATAGGATAGGAATAGCATAAATTTAGGGAAAAACACTATTCACATGTGGGATGTTTGGAACAAGGGAAATAAGGCCTTGTTCTAGAATAGCTTATTCCCGGAGCACCCAAACACCATTTGGAACAAGAACAAGCCCTTGTTCTTGGCCCTTGTTCTTGTTCCAACAAAATGTTGGAATTAGAACAAGAACAAGCCCTTGTTCTAGTTCTTGTTCTTATTCCATACACATCCAAACATACTGATGAATTGTGGGAATTGGAAATGTTGTTTGGATGATGAGTTTAGGAATAGAGTTGGGAAGTGTGAAAAGTAGAGAGAAAAGTGTTATCGAGAAGAGTGTTATTGAAAATTGTGTTAGGAATGGAATTGGCTATTCCAAAATGGTTTGGATGAAAAATTTAGGAATGGAATTGCTAATTCCGGGAATTGGCCAATTCCATTGCCATCCAAACGACACCCTAATTATTTGCATCATCTGAGTATGAAAAGGCAGACCACGCATTGTTCGATTTTGTTCGTTAATTGAGCACTGTCAATTATTGATCATTCTTCTGTTATATAGGATAGATAAGGTTACGTGAATAAAGAGAATAACACAAAAATCAACAAGAACAAGTTAATGGCTGTTTCATGTGAAGGGTAATAGAATGGGAAAGAATAAATCAGCACATATGCCTTATTATCCTTTAATGCAATGATGATTAGCAGAATTAAATTCTGCTGCAACAGATGTTATTATTTTTCCATCTTTTATTATGCGGCACTAAATATAATCTTTGATTCCTGGACACGAATTAATTTTTATCATATTATGTTACCAGTTACCACAATTGCTGGAGTGGTATCAGGCAAAAGTGCCATAAAAGATAAGGATAAGCGAGTATTAAAAATTAAAAGTTCACGCATACAACAAATATTCAAACTAAAAAAAAAAAAATTAAACAACGCATAGGAGTCGAACATATAACAAGTATAGGTGAACAAATTATAATAAAACTATTGACGAGGCATCACTTTTTATTTTTCGAAACCAGCAATTTTTTGATATCGCCACAAAAAGAATAGGACCCTGTCGTATGTAATCCCTCCCAACACTAATTTTCTTCGCATAATATTGGGAAGGTAATTTTCAGCTTCCACTGGCGTTTATTAATTTCGTCAATATCCGCATGTGGATTTCTTTCCAACCATGCTATGGCATTCTCTGCTGCCTCCTTCATTGATTTCATATCAGACGAAGAGCGTCCAGGATCCATAGCCAATGATTTCAGCTTCTCAGCCAAATCTTCGAGAGAAATCCTCGACTTGTACTTCTCGTCCTCTGCTTTATAACGACCTGCTTCTTCTATCATTGTTTGGATCTCTGCTGCTGTCAGATCCCCATTCTGCTTGATTACAATTCCGTTCTTAATGCAGGTAGATTCCACTTGTGCAGTGACACTAAGAATACCATTAGCATCAATATTAAACCACACATTGATCTTAGCAGAACCCTTGGGAGCAGGGTCAATGCCATTAATTGTGAACTCACCAATTAGATTGTTGTATTTGGTTTCAGCACTCTCACCCTCGTATATAGGAAATCTTACAAAAGTTTGATTATCGTAAAGTGTTTCCATAGAAGTATGCTTTTTTGTTGGTATTGGGGTGTTCCTGGGAACCACTAGATGCATGTCTTTATACCCCTGATTTACACCTACACCCAAAGACAGAGGTGTGACATCAACAAGAACTAAATTTTGCACATCCTTTTCCCGTTGCCCGTTTAAATTTGCTGCATGAATAGCTGCACCATAAGCCACTGCTTCATCTGGATGGATTCCCATACAGAGTTCCTTACCTTCAAAGAAATCCTTCATGAGCTGTTGTACCTTTGGGATTCTCGTAGACCCCCCAACAAGTACAACAACATCAACACCTGTTCTGTCCATGTTAGCATCCCTTAAACATTCCTCAATTTGGTCGGTGCATCTCATGAAAAGATCCTTATTAAGCTCTTCAAATCGAGCTTGGCTAATACGAGTGCTAAAATCAATGCCATCATAGAGATAATCTACTTCAATTGTTGCCCGTGAAGAAAAGGACAAAATTCTTTTTGCTCGCTCACAAGCTGTTTTCAGCCTCCTCATAGACTTCGCATTTCCTGTAATGTCTTTCTTATATTTTGTTTTGAATTCCTTAACGCAGTGGTCAACTAAACGGTCATCAAAGTCCTCGCCACCTAGGTGGGTGTCTCCAGCAGTGGCCCGCACCACAAAATTACCATGTCCAATGGAGAGAAGTGAGACATCAAAAGTGCCTCCACCTAAATCAAAAACAAGCACATTTTTCTTGTTTGTGTCCACATTTATCCTATCAAAATCATATGCAATAGCCGCTGCCGTGGGCTCATCCATGATACGGATGACATTGAGGCCGACAATGGTGCCAGCATTTTTTGTGGCTTGACGTTGGGAATCATTGAAGTATGCCGGAACTGTTATGATTGCATTTTTAACAGTGATAGCGAGGTAGTTCTCTGCAACCTCCTTCATTTTCAAAAGGATCATTGATGATATTTCCTCAGCATAGAACTTTTTCTGGTTGCCTCGATAATTGACAACAATTTTAGGCCTGTCACTAGGCCCTGCAACAACCTTAAAGGGCCAATGCTTAATGTCATTTTGAACAAAAGAATCGGAGAAACGCCTGCCAATCAAACGCTTGACAGCTGGTGAATTAAAAGAACCAACATATGTTAACCATTCAAAATTTTCTTATTCGAAGAAAGTAATTTTGCAAAATGTGATTTATTCTGGAAGTATAATAAAACGCTTGTTAATCAAATGCTTGGATAACTGATAAAATTGAGAGGACCTGGGTATGTTGAAACTCTTTAAAATTTTCAATTGAAGATAAGTAAGTAAACAGAAAGAAATTAATAGAAGAACGATTTGAGTGGGAGCACCTATTTATTTATTTCTGAAAGAAATATGGCAGAGCTTTTCAAATCATTCAATATGATCTTCATATAGAAACTAGTACACAACCGATATTTATATTTTATCTGAATTTTTTTACTTTTTTTTTCAGATTTTTGGAAAATCATAATAATGAATTTTTAAAAATAGTAAGAAATTCAATATATATATAAATTTCGGTTTTGTATTGGCTTTCAATATAGAGATCATATCAAATAATTTGGATCGATCATTTGAAATGTAAAATTTTAGAACGAAAGCATTGGATATAGTGGGTTTATACAATTTGGATCGATCATTTTAGTCTTCTTTTTTTTTTTTCTTTGCTTGCATTAAGCTTCCGGCTGGCATACTAAATTGTTTATATACAGTTTTTAGTTCAAAAGCCACTAATGGGTTTGAGTAGTCAATACATAGAATGATTATGTTTTTAAATGTGAGAATTGTACAAATTGGCTATCCATGCATGGAGTAAAGCCCAAAATTAACAAATGGGAAATACGAAGTACTTCTTGACAGCAGTTACATGCGTTAAGAGTAGATAATGGAGTGAAACAGTAGAAATCAATTAACTGCTGAGGGCTTCTCTCTCATAAACCTGTTTTAAAACAGATCAATGCCGTGTTTTGATGATGACATTAATTATATTGATAATGAGAATAACACAGTGGATAACCGAAGGCTGACCGAAAACAGTGTTGGTGGGGTTCATGTCAGTCTGGTTCTTGGCGGCATCCCCGAGAAGCCTCCCGTCCTCAGTGAACGCAACACATGATGGAGTGATGCGATTGCCTTGGTCGTTCGGAATGATCTCCACGCGGTTGTTCTGCCACACGGCCACGCACGAGTAGGTGGTGCCGAGATCAATCCCAATGGCCGGAGCTATATTCCCCTCGGAAGCCATTGGCAATAAATCTTCCTGGATGGAGTCAACGGTGTGGTAGGGAGGCTATGAGAATGAAAATACATAGCAACTAACAAGGGTTGAATATGTCTGGGCTTTGCCAGTTTGAAAATGACCCGGTCTAATGCTTGATTGGGTTTTTTTTTTTTCCCCTAAGAAACTTAAGCAATTGAAGACAATAAACAAGGAATTTTAACGAGTGCTGCTTCCTAAGAAACTTAAGCAATTGAAGACAAAAAAAACAAGGAATTTTAACGAGTGCTGCTTCGTAGTCAGAGCAAAGGGGCAGCGTTAATTCTACTGGATTGAAATTGGTTTGTGAAACTGCCCTGACTCGATGGAGGAATATGGAAAGAGCAAATAATTAAAGAAATAAATATTATATGCACTATTAGGCTGGCAACCTAATGAGATTTCTTACTTTCTTTTGAATAAATCAAATATATCTTAGAATTAATTATTTCTGTATTATTACTTTCGTAATTAGTTGTATGGGACAAATATAAAAGAGAGTCGTATGAATGTAATAGTAGACAATTATCAATCAAAAGGCTACATCCATTATTTTGTTTATCGTTTTTCTTCTATTTAATTTTTTTCTTGAATTTTTTTCTTTTTTCTTCTACTTTATTACAAAATTCAAAAAACTATTAAGTCGAGCCACGACAGAAACTTGAGAAGCGTTATTAGTATTCAGTGAAATGCCTGAGTCAAGATGTGCATCTTGGTACCTTGGGATTGGTCAAGCGTATTCTAACTTAAAAATTAAAATACTGTTTTTCCAACTGGCTTCTATGGAATGAGGTGTATTCTTTCATCAAGGAAAAAAAAATGAGGTGTATTCCATAAAATCTTATAAGATTATTTGTTAGCTCGAGTGCTTGATTTTGGGGGTAGCTAAAGAAAGGGTTTTAAGATATCCAATAGAATTGCTTTCTGGGCCGTGATAAAATCAGGTATTTCCCCTGATGAACATGCATCTATCTAACCATTGTTGATTAGGCTCTTCGACCTAATGCATCTCAATTTTTTCTGCTGGTGCCCCAAATCAAATAGAATCTGTACGGGTTAAATATAGCTGGGCCTTTGCAGTTCAGAAAGCACCGTCTTATGCTTGATAGATATTTCCCATTTGTTTATATAATTAAGAAAAAAATTAAGTAACTGGAGACTGACACAAGCAACTTTATTAGGCAAATTTCTTTGGCTAATGCTCCAAAACAAGATAGCTAGCCACCTTGGATAATCTACAGAAGAGAGGTTGGAACTTACCTAATAGATGCATTCTATGTGCTGCTGACACTGAAACAGTTTCTCATCTTTTTGACTCGTGCCAGTTCTTCAAGAATCTCAGAGATTTGTTGCTCAATTGTCATGATGTGCTCCTAGCAACAGCCAATTCCTCCTTTATTGCTTTTCCTGCTTCTACTTCAGCACTCCTACGCAATAATGCAAGTCTGGATACTATCAGAGACCTTTTTGCAATTGCATATTTTGTCATTTGGAGAGAACGCTGCTCTAGAACTTTTAGAGAGGTTGTAAAACAACCTTCTGATCTGTTGCAGGAAGTGCTTACTGAGTGGAACTTCTATAGGAAATAGCTACTTCTATTTTACTTTCTTTTTAGCTTTCCTTTCTTTTATTTTACTTTTTCCTGTTGTTTTTCTTTTAGTTTTTAATTTTTATTAATTAGCTTCTTGCTAATTTTATAAACTTCTTTTCATTAATATATTTAAGATAGGGCTTGACCCCTATTTTTCTTCAAAAAAAACTTTATTAGGCAAAGACGGGGCTGCGTTACTAATTTACCTTCTAAAGATAAATTTAGGGTGTGTTTGGTTTGTACGTGAACAAAGGATGAACAAAGAACAAGAACAAGAGGTAGTGGGACCCATCTTGTTCCTTGTTCTTAGTTCTTAGTTCCCCAAAATTGGAGAACTGGGAACTGGGGAGTTGTTCCCTGTTCGTACCTTTTTGGAGGATGTTTGGTATGCGCGAACTAAGCTTGTTCGCGAACAACTAGTTCGGCAACACTTCCAAACACACCCTTACTGTTGAAATTTGATTGTGATGCTTGAGGAGCATTGTTACTGTTCGATGAAATGCCCGTATCGGAATATGGGTTAGAACCAGATCAATACGGGTAATAATTAAGTTAATGTTGATAAGGAGAAGTGGTCTGGACATAAATAATCCATTAATAACCCTCTATTCAACATAGGTTCTATGAATGAGCTGTATCAATAACATCTAACAAAATTATATATTATTTTTTAAGAAAATTAACAAAACAAAGTATGGTGCGCTTACATTTTGTATTGTTTCAAAAGTCAATGAAAGTTACAACTTTCAGCCAGCAGCTAAAAGAAAAACATAAATAAGAAAAGTATAACAATTTAAGCTAGAAAACTAAAAAAAAATCTAAACCAAAGAGAGGAAAACAAGAAAATTAGGCCTATCTGAGTATACTTTATTCTAGAACATGTAATTTGATTGTTGTTAGTCGGAAGGCTAGTTTATTTTAGAATTTTTAGCTATAAAAGCTGTTTGGGCTGGCCACGGTAAAATTAGGAATTTTCCACTGATAAAAATGCGTGCGCCGTTGTGTTATCAGTATGCATGTAACCATTGTGGCTTGGTTGAAGACGGTTTCAGGTTTTACGACATGATGTTGCTCTAGCATGCGCTGGTGCCTACCATCAGACATTGTCATAGCATGGTCTACTTAAAGAGTACTGCCAGGTTACTTGACCGGGCTTATGAATCCTTCATAAAAGAAATACAAGGCTATTTGAGGATTTTAGTGAAGGATAACGGGTTCTAGAATGCACAGGATTAAGCCACACGATAGAGTTATATTTATAATTTATCTCATCTCAGGTAATTCCAATTACGCAAATGCTAAGGATATTGAGATTGTGTTTTAATAATAATTTTATGAACAAAAGTAGATCTATCAAATGTGATAAAAATGTAAATAATATTTCTGCCATTACAATTTAATTAAGTTTTAATATTTAAATGAATAGGTGGGCATCAATCAAATGACCTTTTTTCTAGAAAAATAATAAATAAATATGCTACCTAGCTAGCTTTTAAAAAATATGTATGTTACGGTTGGTCGTAGTTTAACGGTTTGTTCTGTTTATCGCTCTATAGCAGTAGAATTTCTTTAGATAATTTTAACAACTAGCGTTTTCAAAAATAGTCTTATAGGCTAATAACAGTTCAAAATAATTTCTGAAAAGTTTCAGCACAAATTTTCGTCTGGATTTCAACAATAACTTTGATTGGAAACATAACAAGTCCTGCATAAATTAAATAAATAATGTGATTGTTCCAAAGAAAATTAAAATTCACTGGCAAAATTAAAAACAGACTTAAGTTGTTGGATACAACAAACTAATAGGTGAGCAGATTGCCAAATTAGAAAATTAAGAACTAAACAAAACATAGAAGTTCAATAGGTGAACACTTTCAACTAATCCTTTTTTACGAGGAACTAAGCACTATTTTAACTTTTTAAAAGCAGGTCTATTTCAGTTGGTATCTGCTCGTTGCAAAATTAAAGAAAATAGGACCCAACCGTATGGAATCCCTCTCTAAACTAATTTCCTTCGCATAATGCTGGGAAGTTAGTTTCCAGCATCTTGAGCTGTTTATTAATTTCACCAATCTCTGCATGATGATTTGATTATTCCAACCATGCTATGGCTTGCTCTGCTGCTTCCTTCATTGTTTTCATCTCAAAAGCAGAACGGGCAGGAGCCATAGCCATTGATTTCAACTTCTCAGCCAAATCCTCCAAATAAATCCTCGCCTTGTGCTTCTCATCCTCTGCTTTATATCGAGCTGCTTCTTCCACCATTGTTTGGATCTCCTCTGTGGTCAGATCCCCATTCTGCTTACTAATTACAATATGCTTCTTATGACCGCTGGATCTCACTTGTGCAGATACGGTGAGTATACCATCAGCATCAATATCAAAGCATACATCGACCTCTCCAACACCTTTCGGAGCAGGGTCGATGCCATCAATTGTGAACTTACCAAGCAGATTGTTGTATTTGGTATTAGCACTCTCACCCTCGTATATAGGTAGTAACATAGAAGTTTGATTATCATACAATGTGTGAAGAGAGCTCTGCTTTTTAGTTGGTATTGGAGTGTTTCTTGGGACCACAACAAACATCTTGTGGGCATCCCATGTTTCTACACCCAAGGACAGCGGGGGTGACATCAACAAGCACTAAATCCTGCACCTCCTTATTGCCTTGTCCATTTAAATTCGCTGCATGAATAGCAGCACCATAAGCCACAGCTTCATCCGGATGGATTCCCATACAGAGTTCCTTTCCTTCAAAGAAATCTGATGCACAAATTACCAAATGATGCACAAACGATAGAGAAAGATTGAAGGAATAACATGAACAAGAGAGATTTTTTTAATTGAGATCACACAGATTCTCAGTTTTTAATAAAAATGTCTGCCGCCGATCAAAACAAATCAAATTATGTTTTCCTTACATTGTTGCGCCTCCTTTTTATCTAGTTTTTTTCATTAAGCAATCTAATTAGGTAGTTATTTAAAGTAAATAATTAACCTAAATCTAACCTAACAATTACGGTGCACAAAATTAAAATACAAGGCTGAAGCCCGTTGGCCCATATTGCATCAAAATCTTGTAGCAGTTGTTGTACCCTTGGGATTCTTGTAGACCCCCCAACAAGTACAACAACATCAACACCTGTTCTGTCCATGTTAGCATCACTTAAGCATTTCTCAATTAGGTCAATACATCCTGTTAAAAGATCTTTAATATGCTCTTCAAATCAAGCTTGGCTCCTTGAATTGAATGAGGTCTATCAGAAACTTGATAAAATTCTGAACCAGTTTAAAACTTCCTTTATGTTGCAAATTTCAATTGGGAATAGGGACAATGGAGTTTCTTATCATGCAAGATATTGGCTATTGCATTTGGTATTCTAGGGATTGCCCCTAATCCTGTATTGTGTTCAGGGGCGGATCTAGTACTGGGGCGGGTGGGGCTAGAGCTCCACCTACCGCCGCCGAACTCCTGGAGCCCCTCCTTAGCCCCAGCTAACTTGCAACTCAAAGGTAGTCTTGTTTCTGCCATTGGAGGTCTTGTTTCTGCCATTGGAGCCCCTCCTTTCCGAGGGGCTGTTTGGATGGACGGGAATAACGCTTCTTCCAGGAAGATCCTTATTCCTGGAAGAAAGAACCATCCAAACACACAAGAATAAAGTGGGAACAAGGCCATTTTTTGGGAAGATCTTCTTCCTACAAATCGGTGGAAGAAGGAAGAAGAAAGATGGGAAGAAGCAAGAATAAATAAAAAACATTTTTTTCTCTCTACGGACCATGTGGTGTGGATGGATTAAAAACAACATAGAAATAAAAAAAACCAACTTTTTCTTTCTCCTGTAGCCCGTGACCCAGGTGTTAAACCAACACATTCTATTCATTTTTTTTTCCCCCAGCGTTGAAGGGCTTCTACCCCTTCTTAGCTTAGTTATAACATAAATATTTGTCATTTTTTTATTGTCCGATAATTTAGTCAAAGTAGATGAAAAAAATGAACACTACATAAATATTGTCATATTATTATTTCGTAATTTATTATTCTAACTATCAATATCAAATAATATAATTATTATATTATTATAACTTTACAAAATTATTTTTATTATCATTATTAAATAATAATAACAAATTTATTATAATATTATTATAATAAGAATATTAGTTGAAAAAATTTCTCATCTATTGGCGGTTGATTTCATAGAATTGCAAGGGTACTATTATTCTCTCTAACTCTATCTATACCATATACATTTTTTTTTATTAAACAAGATCTACTGGTAATGCGCACAAGTGAATTAATGTAATTCTTCCATATCTTTTAGTTAGTAATCAATATGTTCTGAGATAAACTTTAGAATTTTGACATTTGATTAAAGATCTAATTGCATATTGTTATTAATCAGGAAATCAAAATGTCAAAAAGAACATTGCTCATATATTTTTCAAAATGTTCTGAGATAAAACGGTTTGGAGAGAAGGCAAAACGGTTTGAAGAGAAGACAAAACGTCATATGTTAGTACCTAAAAAGAAAATATTGTAATTTTTCTTTTTATGAATTTATGTTGGACCAATGTTATTATAAATTCAGCCCCACCTAAAATTTTTTTCTTGATCCGCCACTGATTAATAACCCTCTATTCAAGATAGGTTCCATGAATGAGCTTTATCCATAACATCTAATTAGATTATTTTTTTTTCTTTAAGAAAATTAACAAAACAAAGTATGGTGCGCTTACCTTTTATATTGTTTCAAAAGTCAATGAAAGTTACAACTTTCATCCAGCAGCTAAAAGAAAAACATAAATAAGAAAAGTATAACAACTTAAGCTAGAAAACTAGAAAAAATCTAAGCCAAAGCAGAGACTAAAGAGTTCCAACAAAGAGTGGAAAACAAGAAAATTAGGCCCATCTGAGTATATACTATTCTAACATGTAATTTGATTGTTGTTAGTCATAAGGCTAGTTTATTTTTGTAATTTTAGCTATAAAAGATGTTTGGACTAGCCATGGTAAAATTAGGAATTTTCCACTGTTAAAAATGCATGTGCCATTGTGTTACCAGTATGCATGTAACCATTGTGGCTTGGTTGAAAAGGGTTTCAGGTTCCACGACATGATGCTGCTCTAGCATGCGCTGGTGCCCACGATCAGACATTGTCATAGTATGGTCTATTTAAAGAGTACGGCCAGGTTACTTGACCGGGCTTATGAATCCTTCATAAAAGAAATACAAGACTATTTGAGGATTTTAGTGAAGGATAACGGGTTTTAGAATGCACAGGATTAAGCCACACAACAGAGTTTTATTTATCTCAGGTAATTCCAATTAGGCAAATGGTAAGGATATTGAGATTGTGTTTTAATAATACTTTTATGAACAAAAGTAGATCTATCAAATGTGATAAAAATAAAAATAATATTTCTGCCATTACAAATTAAGTTTGCAATTAATATTTGAATGAATAGGTGGGCATCAACTGTATGAATTTTTTTCTAGAAAAAAAAATATATATATGCTACCTAGCTAGCTTTTAAAAAATATGTACATTATGGTTGGTCGTAGTTTAACAGTTTGTTCTGTTTATCGCTCTATAACAATAGAATTTCTTTAGATAATTTTAACAAACGAGCGTTTTCAAAAATAGTCTTATAGGCTAATAACAGTTCAATAATGAAAAGTTTGATCATGAATTTTCGTCTGGATTTCAACAATAACTGTGATTGCAAACATAACAAGTCCTGCATAAATTAAATAAATATGTGATTGTTCTAAAGAAAATTGAAATTCACTGGCAAAATTAAAAACAGACTTAAGTTCTTGGATACAACAAAATAATAGGTGAGCAGATAGCCAAATTAGAAAATTAAGAACTAAACAAAACATAGAAGTTAAGTAGGTGAACACGTTCAACTAATCCTTTTTGACGAGGAACTAAGCACTATTTTAACTTTTTAAAAGTAGGTCTATTTCAGTTGGTATCTGCTCGTCGCAAAATAAAGAAAGTAGGACCCAACCGTATGGAATCCCTCTTTGCACTAATTTCCTTCGCATAATGCCAGGAAGTTAGTTTTCAGCTTCTTCAGCTGTTTATTAATTTCACCAATCTCTGCATGATGATTTGTTTCCAACCATGCTGTGGCTTTCTCTGCTGCTTCGTTCATTGTTTTCATCTCAAAAGCAGAACGGGCAGGAGCCATAGCCATTGATTTCAACTTGTCAGCCAAATCCTCCAAATAAATCCTCGCCTTGTGCTTCTCATCCTCTGCTTTATATCGAGCAGAACACTTATACACTTTAATTCAACCCTTAAAACATTTAATTGAATCCTTAAATCATTTAACTGAATCCTTAAATCAGCATATTTGATGACGTCAGCACCAAAAAAATTCCAAAAATTGGTCAAAAAATTTTGCTAACGTCAGTACGCGGAAAAAAAAGTTATTTTGGCATGTTAGATGGCGCTGGTTTAATTGGATGGTATTGGATGGTTTTTTGTTGGATGGTGTATATCATTTCTGAAAAGCCATTGTGATTGTTCGTCTTCTTTTGGGTTGGGCCAGGTTAATGAAATAAAAATCTATTTGAGGAAGTTATCGAAGGATTAAATGGATCCAAATTGCACCAGATTGTGCCACATATAGAGTTGTATGGTCCGTTACCGTCAGGTGTCCTTAGTTGTGGCACGAGATGACTCGCTCCTTGAATTGAATGAGGTCTATCAGAAACTTGATAAAATTCTGAACCAGTTTAAAACTTCCTTTATGTTGCGAATTTCAATTGGGAATAGGGACAATGGAGTTTCTTATCATGCGAGATATTGGCTATTGCATTTGGTATTCTAGGGATTGCCCCTAATCCTGTATTGTGTTCAGGGGCGGATCTAGCACTGGGGCGGGTGGGGCTAGAGCCCCACCTACTGCCGCCGAACCCCTGGAGCCCCTCCTTAGCCCCAGCTAACTTGCAACTCAAAGGTAGTCTTGTTTCTGCCATTGGAGCCCCTCCTTTCCGAGGGGCTATTTGGATGGACGGGAATAACGCTTCTTCCAGGAAGATCCTTATTCCTGGAAGAAGGAACCATCCAAACACACAAGAATAAAGTGGGAAGAAGGCCATTTTTTGGGAAGATCTTCTTCCTACAAATCGGTGGAAGAAGGAAGAAGAAAGATGGGAAGAAGCAAGAATGAATAAAAAATATTTTTTTCTCTCTCCGGACCATATGGTGTGGATGGATTAAAAACAACATAGAAATAAAAAAAACCAACTTTTTCTTTCTCCTGTAGCCCGTGACCCAGGTGTTAAACCAACACATTCTATTCATTTTTTTTCCCCCAACGTTGAAGGGCTTCTACCCCTTCTTAGCTTAGTTATAACATAAATATTTGTCATTTTTTTATTGTCCGATAATTTAGTCAAAGTAGATGAAAAAGATGAACACTCCATAAATATTGTCATATTATTATTTCGTAATTTATTATTCTAACTATCAATATCAAATAATATAATTATTATATTATTATAACTTTACAAAATTATTTTTATTATCATTATTAAATAATAATAACAAATTTATTATAATATTATTATAATAAGAATATTAGTTGAAAAAATTTCTCATCTATTGGCGGTTGATTTCATAGAATTGCAAGGGTACTATTATTCTCTCTAACTCTATCTATACCATATACATTTTTTTTTATTAAACAAGATCTACTGGTAATGCGCACAAGTGAATTAATGTAATTCTTCCATATCTTTTAGTTAGTAATCAATATGTTCTGAGATAAACTTTAGAATTTTGACATTTGATTAAAGATCTAATTGCATATTGTTATTAATCAGGAAATCAAAATGTCAAAAAGAACATTGCTCACATATTTTTCAAAATGTTCTGAGATAAAACGGTTTGGAGAGAAGGCAAAACGGTTTGAAGAGAAGACAAAACGTCATATGTTAGTACCTAAAAAGAAAATATTGTAATTTTTCTTTTTATGAATTTATGTTGGACCAATGTTATTATAAATTCAGCCCCACCTAAAATTTTTTTCTAGATCCACCACTGATTGTGTTCAGTGTCATGAACTCATAAAACTGTTTTCAGGTATGTAAACTAAACAGTATAAAGGTGATTGTTGCTTACCTGAACGGCTGAACCCTTTTCATCAATTTTTATGCGGGAGATTTTCGATGCGATATATGACTCGCATTATGATTGTGCTTCCACATCAAGACTATCTAGAATCATTTCATGAATATTTCTTTTTATTTATTTTTTTCTAAATATGCCAATAGTTTGTGTTAATCAACTGTATCCAAAATGAGAAAGCAATATTGAGTCAAACTTTCTAGTTTGTTATTTAAACGACCGGGGGGCGGGGACCATTCGTGAGCTCCTAGCAAAAAGAAATTGGTCACATTCTTGTGCCATACACGTGTGGGAACATATCATGCCTCTTTTTGTGATGTGATGATTGTGATCGCATTACCAACATTTGACATTTTTGTGGACTTCAATTGTATCCCTCATGAAGATTACGTGTTAGAATTGAAATTGTAATTTAATTCATGAGTTAATATAATTTTGAAATTAGGAATTAATTATAGCTGCTCTTATAGCAGTCTGGAGTTTCTCTTTTATTGAAGCCCTTTTTAAAGCAAACTTTGGGAATTGTCGATTTTCTCCCATGAACATTAATGTCACAATTATATGCATGGATTTTTTTGTTGGACTTTGTACCAAAATTACAACCTAAATACTTGAATGTTTATATTTTTACCTTACTTTTTGTAGGATTTTGTTATTGCTGTTGTTTTATTTTAACTTGCAAGGACATGAAGCCAAATCAGCGAAAAATTGACTCGAATTGGCACAACCTGATAGATCCCGTGCGACCTGACAGGGTCCGGTGCGAGTCGGATGGCTCATTGCACACCAGACTTGACACTCGTTCCTATCGCCTGGTCAGGTGTGATCCCGTAGAGACCAAGTGCAGACCCAAAAGACGAACAGCAAGGATGCCGCCCCGAACTCAAGCTTTACAAAACTGAAGTGACTTAGTGCGCCCCAAACACTTCCAGTGCGGCCTGGAATTGGGCCAAACGTCAAAGACTATATTTTGGAGCAATATTGAAATGAATAATCTAAAGATGAAATGCCACAACACATTTTTAGTGGAGATTGTGAGGAAATCCGGCTAAAGAGAGTTTTTTATAACAGTGAACTTTCTACTAAATTTGAAGGCTTAACCCTCGTCTTTACCTTAAAATAAAAATTTATAAAAAAAAATGTCATTTTTCAAATTTTCTCATCAATTTGGTTTGACCACCTACATGTCAAGATATGAACCGCTAATTTGTTGCTCAGTTTGACAATGACATTTCAACCATATATCTTGAAATACAATCTTTGGAGCATCGTGTAAACTTTTGCGTTCTTTGGAGTACTGAATGAAAGCTGCTGTATCAGTTTAGCAAGCTGTACTATTTTCACATTTTGAAAGGCACAAAGAGGCAAAAGGCAGAACCTGGTGTTTATCTCGAACAGTAGTTGATTTCGGTATAATTTGTCATTATCAACCAATTATTTGCATCATTTGAGTATGAACACATTGACCTCGTATTATTTCTTAATTAAACACTGTCAATTATTGATCGTTAATCCGTGACATATGATAGATGAGGTTAACTGGATAAGGACTACTAAGACCAAAGTCAACAAGATAATTGATTTTGCATGTGGAAGATAATAGAGTGTTCTTTTACGTAATGATGATTAGCAGAATTAACTCTGCTGCAACAGGTTTTTTTATTGACATTCTATAATTGTAGGAAACTAATTATAGTTTTTGAGGGTGTGTTTGGATCACTATAAAATAAAATTAATATTATTACTAAACGGTTGAAAATTATTTATTTATTTTTTTAATTAAGAATTTTATTTTAAAGTTGAATTCGGAATAAATTTTATTCTAGTGTATTTGGATTATCTTTTAATTAATACGGATTTATACTGATCCCATCAACTTTTAATCTAAATAAAAGTATGATTCTAAACACATGTGCGTTTGGATCTCTTGAGATTAAAAAAGGATTAGTTATTTGTAATAAAATATTATTTTTAGAGGGTTGAGAATAAATTTTTTTAACTTAAGAGTGCTCATTTTAATGTGATCCAATATCGGGAGTAAATTTTATGCAGAGGTGTGTTTGATTGTGCAAGTATAAAAAAGATAAAATAAATAATGAAGAAAATGCTACATCGAAACATGGGATAGCGGGGGGGGGGGGGGGGGGGGGGGGTGGCCGGGCGGGGGCGCATAAGCCAATTTATTCTCTATTTCTTATACCATGTGATTGTGGGAAGATAAAGTAGCGGATAAATTGGCTTATACCACATTTGTTTAGATGTCGCATCTTCCCTATTTCATATTTCGTATTCCATATTCCATATTATTGTGCAACAAACACATCCAATGTGTTTGGATTATTTTATTAATGCGCATTAAGAAGTTAATAAGACAACTGTTTAATCTGGATTATGAATTTGTTCCAAATACATTATTAGAAATAAAAAAATTGTTTCAAATTTGGAGGCCTCTTAAAAAAATTTATTCTTGATCGTTTAAGAATAATATTCTTTTAATCTGAATTAATAATGTCAATTATATTCTTAAGCAATCCAAACACAACCATTAGAAATAAAAAAAAATCTGGATTTGAAACTACTTTGAAATAACACTCTAAATAAAATATCTTATTCTCGATTATTTAGAAGTAAAATTTTTTATTCCAAATAACGAATCCTAATTTTATTCTCGACCAATCTAAACGCACCTTGGTTTTTGGACACTAATTAATTTTCGGCATATTATGTTATCAAACTACCGCAATAATAAGAATTAGAAGTGCCAAGAGATAAGAATAGGCGAGTATTCTGCTGCATAATTTCATATTTGGTCAGTAGAATATTCCTGATGGCAATTCAATCAACAACATGAACATATTATATTTTCACTACTTCGATAAAAGCCGCTAAAAATGTTTATTGATTATAGATTTCTCAACTAAGGAACATATCACAACAACCAAAATAAAATAAATTATTATCGAGGTTGTGGTGGTCAGGAACAGTTTTCTTTTTCTTTTTTGAAATTTTAATGCTGTAAGCTTGCAACAATAATTGCACATACATCATCTGGCTTTTTGCTCTGACAAACTCATTTAATATGTACACAATTTTTCACAAAAAAATAAATATGTACACATCTTGTTGGACCTTTTAGCCTATACATCATGTTTATTTACTATCAATGTAATATTATACAGATAATCCCAATCGCGTTAAAATTTCGATTCTAAGACCCAATATACCTTTAATTCAAGCTGCAGGCATATTTTGTAGTAAAGGTTTAAGCCGTAAATACCCTTCAACTTAAAATGTATGATCTAATCAAATTATTTTTTTTCGAATCATTATCTAAGCAATTAACCACACAGTTGAATGCATATAGATGAACAGTAAACTCTCATCTCCATTTCAGGGAAAACTGGAGAATATCGCCATCCAATATGAACAGGCCATTTTGTTGAACTCAGAATGGAAGCATGAGATTGCTTCACGGGACAAATCTCTCCTTTTCATTGCTGGCCTTTTTGCCTCTCAAACTCCCGCCTCTTCGCCTGATATGAAATAAAGCAAAAGTGGCAATGTTCATATTAGAGAATACATCCAGTGTATCTTCAGTATCTCACCTTCCAAATGAAACCTATAAATGCAAACCTTAACCTTTCATTTTTCTTCAAGCAAGAAACTCAAAGTGTCGCATATATAATCAACCCAAATAGAAGCAACATCCATCAAATTACACAAAGAGAGAAATAAAGAAAATTGTAACTAATAGAGAAAAAGAGAGAATTGTACCATGAATACTGCCGCATTAGTCTCTCTGCCCATCCTCTTACTACTAGCAGTAGTGTCAAGCGTACAAGCTTATGACTTCTTCTACTTTGTTCTTCAGGTACATGTTTTCCTATACATCTTTTTTTTTTAATGAATATATTACATTTTTTTACATAAATTTGATTTCTAATTAAATAATACTAACAACTAATCGTTTTTTTTTATAAAACTAGTGGCCAGGATCATATTGCGACACAAAACAGAGCTGTTGCTACCCAACATCTGGGAAGCCGGCGGCAGATTTCGGAATTCATGGACTCTGGCCTAATAACAATGATGGTTCATACCCATCAAATTGTGATCCAAGCTCTGCTTTTGATAAATCTAAGGTAATGTTTTTAAAATATCATGGAAATTGATTACGTGAGAATCTGATAATTATAAAAGTGGAAAGACTTGCAATACATCATTTTGGGTGCATCTACATTGAGAAGTTTTGCCTTTTCTAAAAGTTTTAAGAAATAAAACTTGATTTTCGTGGAAAGAAATTATTGTATTTATTATATTGCATCTATAGAGAATTATGTATTTTATTGTATATCTTATACTTATTTCTTTATAAGATTTTTAGTACTTCTAAAGTGATTATTTTATTTATTATTATTATTTTTTTTTAAATGGAACAATTTTCATCTGTTCAGGTAGTACCTTGATTTTTGTTCCGAGGAAAAGAAAAGGATTGCTTGTACGTTTTACCAAGCTACCTTTTAGCCCGTTTTAAATTCCCCCAATTTTAACTCAAAGGCTTTGTGTTTCCGAAAATGTTCTCCTTAATGGTTTGTTCCCCTTTCTATCTAAAATCAATCACCAACACGACAAGGTACCAAATCCATCTTAACAATTATTTCACAAATGTGAGCAACTAGAAATACTATTCCTTTTTGTACGATTACCATCATCTAAATGATCCATTCATCAACATTGGACATTAGACAAAAAATAGTTTCAATTTTACCATCAGCTAAATGTGAGCAACGTATTATCATCTTTCTAGGTTCGAGGTCTATTGAGCAGTCTCCAATCAAACTGGCCAACATTAGCTTGCCCAAGCAACGATGGAACCACTTTCTGGGCACACGAGTGGGAGAAACACGGCACATGTGCTGAATCAGTATTTAATGAGTACAGTTACTTCAAAACTGCTCTTGATCTCAAGAGCTCACTCAACCTTCTTCAGTCCCTCCAATCTGCAGGTATTCCACAAACATTATGACAAGTTGCTTAAAAGTACCCAAGTTGTTATGACCGAATTGTCTGATAAAACTTGTTAAAATTTTAGGAATTAAGCCAGATGGGGGTTACTACAGCTTAAAGAGCATTAAGGACGCGATTGAACAAGGTACTGGTTACACACCGTACATTGAGTGCAATGTAGACGAATCGGGTAATAGCCAATTGTACCAAGTCTACCTCTGTGTTGACAGTTCTGGTTCTCAGCTCATCGAGTGCCCCATCTTTCCAAGAGGCAAATGCAATTCGCAAATAGAGTTCCCAATGTTCTAAAATCTTCTCAATGTTTTGTGCTTAGTTTACAAGCTCAGTTTAATTCTTGATGGAACTGCGCTGAAGGTCCTCAGTAGTCTGTTTTTATATGAATAAATAGAATGTATTATTCTTATGATTTCAATAATATTGACTTGAGTTCACTTTTTTTCTTCCGCAACAAGTACTTCAGTGCTCAAATTTTCAAATCCGATATTAGATGAAAATCAACATGATATTTGCTATATGCATTTAAATCAGAAGTTCATAACATCTGAAAGAATATGTATTTAGGCCGAATCGACTTAGGAATCATGAGCAAAGATCCTTGAAACCAAACCTTCCAATTAGTGTCGTTATTTTTATTTTTATTTTTATTTTATTATTTTGGAAAATAAGGGTCTAACACGTATGATTTATATTTATTTAAAAAAAAAAGGGTAGAATAAAAGGTCCAAAAATACAGAACTCTCAGATTGGACTCCAGAATTTAAAGCGACAATGTAGAGATTAACAAGACAACATTAAAACAAGAAATCAAACAGCAATTATTCCATCAATATTTTCAACCGAGGAATTTGGTATACAACATAAATAAGACTCATCTTTGAGATATTTCTCAAAGTAGGCAATCTTGTAGAATAAATCTCTGATTTTCGAGATGGTGGTTTGTATGTTGAATCTTTTATCAATAACGAGGCTGCTATGAGGTTATTTTGTAGGGTCCTTTTTGTAAACTTGTTTCATTCAAAAATGAAAAGCTGACCCTTAAGATGTTACTTTTATCAAAAAAGACCTCAAATGGAGAAACCGGATTAAGCAGGTAAATGTGGTCCACACTTACTTTTTCTCACCTCCACATAAAAACAATTGATAACTGCCATTTTGCATTTAAAAAATTGTCAGTGGTGAGGACCTTGTTCCTGATGATGAGTGACACAAAAACTTTCAGTTTAAATGTATTTGAATTTAACCCTGTTATTGACTTATTGGTAGTAAATTTAGCCCTGTTATTCCTCATCCAAGCAATTTCTCGTTCGGCATCATGATAAATGACTCATCTCCATCACCAAAGATTGCAGTTGTTTTGTGGTAGAAATGCTGGGTCTAACCCAAGTTTTGAGTATACAAAGCTTCTCTGACCAACAATTCTTCTAAATGCGAAGTAAAAATAAAGTTATTTAATTTTGTTTAAAAACCTACATCTCCCCAAGGTAGTAGAATTCTAGTGTCGCCCCTCTATATATCTCCCCAGTTGTGGCCTGTGGGTCAAAAAATTAAATTCTACAAAATTGAAGATATCTTTGAGGTTTTATATAAGAAAGGAGGCCCTCCTTTGTCTCATTTAGGCTTTGCCCATTGCTTTCGCCTTTTACTAATAGGGAATTGGTTAATCCTTTTGTCTAACACTCTTAAGAGTTAAATCTCTAACACCATTAATTATGCCATAAATGCCTCTAAAACTTGTCGTAATTTTCCCCATAATCACCATAAGGCCATTAATTCTGTATCATCTGCAAATTGGATTTGAACTTGTGATAAATGAAAAGTTTTTTTCGTAGCGAAAAGTTTCAGCAACTTTTGGAGATTCCGTGTCTCCCTTGACTTTGTCCACGTACGGGTTCTGGCATAGTCTTAAGACAAGAACGCTTCAAATGTATAGTTGTTGTGTGCGGGCGATTTATCACCTCCTGTCCTGTGGTCTAAACTTTCATTTATAGTTTTTGTTATGCACTTATGCTTGGAGAAAAAAAAAAATTAATAGCACGGAGTGATGCTTCGATTCTATACATGCTTTAGAAAAAAAAAATAATACAAACAATGTCCATGTATATTGGACTTTGTTGTATCTAGAAACTTTTCTTGCTAGATAGAAAAGAAAAGAACAGGGGAAAAAAACTTTTTAAGTAAAACCCATCTCAATTCGCTGGCTAAATGTGCACTACTGATTTAATTATAATTATACAAAGAATCGTTCTAGACAAAATTAAAATGTATGCACTAAATTTTAGTTTGGAGAAACATAGGATTATTCTTGCTTTCAACAAATTTAAAGATAAAATAATTAGCTTTCTCTTCAAATATATACTTGGAGAAGTTCACATATAATGGAATATGCCATCCCAAGTTTTCTATACTATTCTTTAGAGCGGCTATATATAAATACAGGATTTAAGCCACTTTTCTGTATCAACTACTGCTAAACACACAGAAGCTAAAAAGTATTTGAAGCTAATAAACCATGAGAAGTCAGGCATTTCTAATTTTGGTCGTTTTTCTATCGCTGGCATTCGTCTCTAGGGCACAGTATGATTTTTTCTACTTTGTTCTTCAGGTAAATGTTTTCCACAATATCGTGCAATAACGTGTGAGCATTGATGCTCTTTTATTGAACTGATTGATGCTCTTTTTCCACTCACAGTGGCCTGGATCCTACTGTGACACGAGCTCAAGCTGTTGTTATCCAACCTATGGAAAACCACCATCAGATTTTGGAATTCATGGACTTTGGCCAAATAATAATGACGGCTCTTATCCATCCAACTGTGATTCAAGCTACCCTTTTGATGAATATGAGGTACATAATCTTTTAATATAACACCAGATCAGTATCAAATAAGTTCAGTTGTCTAATAAATATCAATTGGGTCTATAAATGCTAATGCATCTTGTTCCACTCGCTCCCTCAAAAAAGATTAATTACGTTGAACATATTCATTATTCAATAACTCTATAAATCATATCATTTGATGCAGTGACTTAGTCTAGCCTCACATAGAATTACTCTGTTTTCATTAATCAATATTATCAGAAAGGAGAAATATTCATTTCATTGCTGTACAACAATGGAAAAAGAAATTAGTTCAAAATAACAGAAATGATATATAACACTTCATGATTTATTTGTGGCAATTAATTTGTCCATTGTAGATTCAAGATCTATTGAGTAGTATGGAAACAAATTGGCCTTCATTGTCATGTCCAAGTAGTGATAGTAGCTCTTTCTGGTCACATGAATGGAGCAAGCATGGCACATGTGCAGAGTCGGTGTTCAACGAGCATGATTATTTCCAAGATGCTCTTAGTCTAAAGGGTCAAGTCAGCATTCTTCAATGCCTCAATTCAGCTGGTAATAGATTCAAAATATCATATGAAAAGTGATATCTGTCCATGTTTTTTAATTTTTATTAGCGATAATATAAGCATCACTTGCTGAAACAATTTTGCAGGAATTTCACCTAACGGTAAAACCTATAGTTTGAGCAGCATCAAGGCAGCAATTCAAGCATGTATTGGCTTCACACCTTATATTGAGTGCAACAAGGATGTATATGGTCACTATCAGCTGTATCAGATCTACATCTGTGTCGACTATTATGGCACGACTTTGATTGATTGCCCCATCTATCCAACGAGCGGTGCATGTCCTTCTTCGATCTACTTTCCTTCATTCTAATTGCGATCCTGAGCTAAAAATCATCACACTTCACTCTGATTGTATATTATGAGTTGTATTTTTTTATAAGAATATTATTTGTAATTCCTGGATTTCACCAATAATATTATTTGTATTTCACTAATTTCACCAAAACAATAAACAGGCTCTGGTCTGAAATGTTTTTCCATGTAAATAAAAACATAATTACTCTCTTGTATAATAGTTGTTACAATCACCATAGGGAAAATCCTAAGTATGGCAACAATTTGAGGGAATAGATTGTAAGCAAAATGGGAAAACAAAGTTGAGTCAACTTTTTAGTTTGTTATTGAAACGACAGGGGGGCCATCAGTGAGATCCTATCAAAAAGAAATTGGTCACATTCTTTACTTATGCCATACACGGGTAGGAACATATCATGCCCCACTATGTGGTTAAATTGCCAACATTTTGACCTTTTTCTTAACGTACTTCAGTTAAATTTCTCAGTTTCGTGTTGGACTTGAAATTGTACATTAATTCATAAGTAAATAAAATGTAGAAATTAGGGATTAATTTTTTAGGGTCATGCTATGGTGGACACCAAAAATATTGCAGTGGTAAATCACAGCCGTACAAGGTTGGAGGGGTAAAATTGGTATATGCAATATCTATTACCTCTCTCCGTCTCTCCGTCACTCTCCGTTAAGCATGACCCACCGGAGATAACAAAATCGGAATCAAATACAAGTACTAAAATTGAATCGGAATTCATTTTTCTATTCTATCGGAACCTTTCCCCTTCCGATTGAAAATCTTAAAGCTAAAGATCAAGCGCCCGGATCCAAACTCTAGTGATTTCACTTGTTTCCGATTAAATGTGAAAATTTCTTGTTTGGTAGGTTGACAATCTCAAAAGACGGTGCGAGTCACAGGAACTAGAGTTGCGGAAACTCACAAAGCAAGCTGATGATGCAACTGCCCTTGCAGAAGAGGAATCAGCTAAATCAAAGGCAGCTAAAGTAGTCATAAAAACCCTAACCTCGCAGGTTGGAAAATACTTGTTTTTTTTTCTAATCAGGCTTCTGAGTTCTGACTCCTATGTAACTGATAGAGGTAACTGCCCTGGCTGAATTACTTGGTACAAAAACAACATTGCAGAATCTGCAGTGAAAAGTTCAAACAAGTCTACCCCTGCCCCTCCCAAAAGATAAGAGGAATAGAGAGAAACAGCAGCAACAATAATAATAAGTCCAAAAATTATGATGAGATTTGGTCTGTTTTACTATCTGACGGATTGGAATTTTACAACAGTTTGAAATTAACATCTTTTGATGCATACCAAACAACAATAAAATATATACAATTTGATTGGTGCTCTTATCTATATATTCAGCAACATACTGCTACATTTATTTTTTTAATTTTCAAGTTATGTGGTGAATTGATTACAAAAAAAATGTTATCAAGATAGTAGAGATGAGCCATTCTCAAGTAATCCTTCATATTTATGACAAAGATCATAATTTATTCTATATGTTTTTCATTCTCTATCTTAATAAAATAACTTTATTACAAAATTGATTACAAAATCATGTCCATAAGCAAAAAGGGTGTACTTCTGTTCCCTGGAGCTATCCAATTTAACTTTATTACAAATAAAGATTTGTTATATTCTTTTTCGTGATAGTGTCTAGGAAAGAGGTACCAACAGATACACTATTGGAAAGAATCACCGGATAAACTCATGGTATGCTTCCTTATTACTTAAGTTATGAATCTGCTCTCTATCTTTGTTTCAATTTTATTTGAGTTGAGGAGAAATGATTGATATCTAACTAGGTTTAGTAATGAACACCTTGGAGATGACATGATATGGTTAATAATACATGATGAAGATATTCACGGTTTGTACCTATTAAAAAATTCAAGGATAACTACACACGAAAAATATGTCTTGTGAATTTTAATTATGATTATGTATTTCTTTAAAGTAGTGGAAAGATTCACCCACTTGTAATTTAGACGGTACAAAATATCTTGCTTGATGTGAAATAAATGTGAAAGAAATTGTTGAGGACTTCATATGTTAGACCATCAGAGAAAAAAATAAAAGAAAATTTAATCCACTGCTGTAATCAGTGCTCATGTAGATAATTTAATCTAGGATTTTACTGTTGTTCTTCTTGAGAGAAGGATTTTACTAAGATCAAATAAGTAATTAGTTATCTTGTTTCTACTTTTATATGTTTGCAGATGGAATTTTACTTGAGCTTGATGAAGGGTGTATATCATGTGATGTGCTTTATGTGCTTCTACTGTATGCAGCTTTAGGTGGATAGCAAGTAGTGCATTGGTACGGATGTGGTACCAGTGCAGTTTGTGTTTGTTTAGTTGCTTTGTTTGTGAACTCTTTACTTATGCTTTGAATTTTGTATTATAATTCCTTATAGTTGTAATCATTTTTTTTTTTTTTTTTTTGGGGGGGGGGGGGGGGGGGGGGGGGGGGGGGGGGGGGGAGGGGAGGGGATGTGCGTGGAAAAAAGAGGACAAGACAATGTGTCTTGTTTCAAACTGCATGTGTTATATTGCAATTTGTTTTTGCGGTGCTTAAAGCCCTTAGGCAAACCACTAACGACCAAGGTTGGTACAAAGTTCCAATAAGCAAAATTAGTGGTAATGACATACCGAAATCAAATCCTGTGCCGCGCACCTCTGTGGGCCGTCTGATCAAAATCTGATGGATAAGAGAGCCCCGTGAATCTAATAGGCACGAAAAAAATGAACCGCTCGGATCAAATCGAACGGCTCGGATGGTGCGCGGCACGCTTGCCGCGCGGCACGGGATAAGGATTCATGACATACCATCCTTCTACACATATGACTAAATTGCATAAATGGGAGTTGTACCGCTCATAATGGGAGTTGTTAAACAGGTTGTTGCCTTGATCTTTCTATATCAGTTGTTCTTTTTCATAATTAGTTAACGCTGCTGCTAAGGAGTGAGGGCTTACACCTGCATAATGCATTGTTGATATGCATGGTGCGCTGGATTAGAGTTTTGAGCATGAAGATCGCTTCTGGCTCTCAGAAGAAGCCAAAAGGGCAGTGAATATAGTTGACTGCGCATGTTAGGGAGTAAATTTACACGGTATATCTTCGTATAAGCAATATGAAATTTTTATCGTTGAGGTATACAATTCAGGGAGTAAATTTACACGGTATATCCTTAGCATATTGATTTACACGGTATATGAAAAATCAAACCTTTTAGAAATATTATTCCATATAAACAGTGGCCACGTTTAATTAATTACCATCTAGATGATACATTGCCTTTTATACAATGATAATTAACAAATTTAATTACCGTCTATATGATAGAAAAGAGATTGGTTCCCAACTTTCCATTGGATCAGAAACACAACAAAGAATTGCATATCGAATTTGCATCTAGCAATATGACTATTGATTTGGATCTAATATTCCATATCCAATTTGTATCTTTCCATATGCAATTTGATTCCAATATCCATGTAATTACACGCATGTGGTCTTTTTCATTTGCTATCTACAAATGACATGCACATTCATATTTCACCAATTTATTGCATCTTCCATATGTCACCTTGATTAATAATTTGACAACCATCCCAATTTGACAACCATCCCAAATTATTATAACCCAATGAACAAAATTAAAACAAATTTAAATTCAAAAATTTAGAATGTTATAATTTCAAATTTAAAATGGATTGTTTATTTTCTTTTTTTTAATAAAAAAAATCATCTTGACTGTTCATGTCTTTTTTTTTTAACAAAATGACAAAGCGAGTTCAGCTAGTCTATTCATTCATGTTTTAAAAGTCTAATGCTTTGATTTCAAATATATTTTTTAGTTTCTTTTTTAGATAAAAAACGAAAAAAAATACATATAGACTGTTTATTTTTTTAAAACAAAATGATAAAGCGAGTTCAGTTGGTCTGTTCATTCATGTTTTAAAAGTATAATGCTTTAATTTCAAATGAATTTTTATTTTATCTTGTAAAGAAAAAAGGAAAAAAATCGTCTGGACTGTCCTTTACTTTTTTTTTAACAAAATGATAACAGAGTTCAGCTGGTCTGTTCATGTTTTGAAAGTCGAAAGTTTTAATTCAAATGATTTTTTATTTTCTTTTTTTTAAATAAAAAAGGGAAAAAATTCATATGAACTGTTCATTTTTTTTAACGAAATGACAAAGCGAGTTCAGCTAGTATGTTCATTCATGTTTTAAAAGTCTAGTATTTTAATTTTAAATGGATTTTCTATTTTCTTTTTTTTAAATAAAAAAAATCATATGATTGTTCATTACTTTTTTTAAAAAAAAAATGACAAAGTGAGTTCATTTGGTTTGTTCATTTATGTTTTAAAAGTCGAATGCTTTAATTTCAAATAAATTTTTTATTTTCTTTTTTTAAAAAAAATTAAAAAAATCCACATGGACTGTTCTTTTTTTTTTTTTTTACAAAATGACAAAGAGAGTTCAGCTAGTCTGTTCATTCATCTTTTAAAAATCTAATGCTTTAATTTCAAATGGATTTTTTATTTTCTTTGTTTTAATAAAAAACGAATGGATTGTTCATTTCTTTTTTTTTAACAAAATGACAAAGAGAGTTTAGCAGGTCTGTTCATTCATGTTTTAAAAGTCGAAGGCTTTAATTTCAAATGGATTTTTTATTTTTCTTAAATAAAAAACAAAAAAAAATCCATATGAACTGTTCATTTCTTTTTTTTTTAACAAAATGACAAAGAAAGTTCAGCCGGTCTATTCATTCATGTTTTAAATGTCTAATATTTTAATTTCAAATGGATTTTTTATTTCTTTTATTTTAAATAAAAAATGAAAAAAATTCATATAGACTGTTCATTTTTTTTTAACAAAATGACAAAACGAGTTCAGCTGGTCTATTTATTAATGTTTTAGAAATGGTTTTTTATTTTCTTGTTTTAATAAAAAATGAAAAAATTTCATATGGATTGTTATTCTTTTGTTTTAACAAAATGACAAAGCGAGTTCAGCTGGTTTGTTCATTCATATTTTAAAGTTCTAATATTTTATTTTCAAATGGATTTTTATTTTTTTTAAATAAAAAATGAAAAAAAAATCCTTAGAGACTATTCACGAAAAAAATTCGTCGTGTTAGTCGTGTCGTGTTGACATGACCTGTTAGTCATATCAAGTTATGTCGTGTTGACATGACGTGCTAGTCCTATTAAGTCGTGTTGTATCAAAAGAAATCAGAGGTGACATTTTCATGCATTCATTTTCTTTATGCCGTGTTTCCATGCATTCATTTTCTTTATAAAACGAAACCAGATCGTTTTTATATTTTAGACACGGTAATTCCATGCATGGAAATTAATTACTTTCTGCTTTAATTTCATGCATGTCAAAAAAGCTAACATATTTTCGTGGAAAAACAGCGCTAAATTAATTACCATCTACTTTTATTAATTACCATCTATATATGATAGCGCTAGATTAATTACCATCTGCTTTAATTTCATTGTAATTAACGTACTAGATTAATTACCATCTACTTCAAGATATCTTCTGCATCTTGAAATGTCATGTGTTTGAAATGCAATTTTTATTGGATGTTTAGTAGTTGTTTGTACTTCACTCGCAAAATTTCTTTTCTGGAATGTTGACTGCCATGTGTTTGTGAAATGAAAATGCAATGAACCATGCAATCTTGACTGCCTGTCCCTTGTTCGCGAAATTAAAAACCAGGTGAAATTGAAATCCAGTTTTGACTTCTTGACCAAATCAATCAATCCTGATGTATTGTTACTATATAGGATAAATGTACTAAATACAAATTTGTAAGGCGCCTTTTGCAGACCCTTTTGTTCTGCAAAGTTTCAAGATGCTTCAAAGATATAAACGGAAATCAAAACCTCAACACGAGTGGGTAACCAGCCAATTGAAAGAAAAAAATTAAGCACTTGATAATTCACTATACAATAAAAAAAAAAAAAAAAATCATATTTTGATTCAAGAATTCTTCATTTCTACTTCACTAGTTGACCCTTCTACCAGAAAAAGCACCTTCACAGTAACAAGGACAAAAGAAACAAGCGAAAATACCCAAAAGGAAGTTAGTGTATTAGATTGTCTATCAATTTGCATCACTTATCAGATTGCATGGCAATTCAAACCTCCATCCACTGCACATCAGCTTTTGTCAGACAGAAGCTCATCAGATTGCATACCATTTGCGACTAACCGGACACAACTCGACGACACCAGAGAGCACAGCTGATCTTCTCGACATATGGTCACAACGGGGCAAGGTTGTACAAAAATAAGCGCTCAAATAAATCCCTAGACAAAGATTAAAAATCTACCGATAACCAAACTCAATTGAAACACTGACAATACCATAGAAAATCCTGGCCAACAAGGCAGTACCTTTACTCTAAATTCTTAAAGTTCAACAACAATACAAGACACCAAGTAAAGGTAGAATTTGGTTATGCAAGGAGTGTAGTACAATGAATGGTCAGATATGGTTATACAAATTGAAACCTCGAGTTACTATTCATTTCAAAGTTAGAAATTTTTGGTCAGAAATCAGCCACAAAACTGCAGCAAGAAAACCTAATTAACCCCTTATGTATGGTCGAAACCCACAAATGACCATGCATGATGCTTCATCTCTATAAGAAGTCTTTCTTCTCCATCAAAAACTCTTCTAATCACTAGTAGGTCACTAACTCCCCTTCTCACTGAAAATAAATTTACCTCTGAATTTTGGATAGCTGTGTTTGCTTCCGGATTGTTGATTGGTTTTGTAGCTAAAGCATCTTAGAAAATAAATTTTGAATTTCAATTGTTGAAACAGAGTTAAGAACCATGCTCATACTGCAATATATTCTTTGAATTTGGAATTCATTACCTTGCACATGCAAATTGGAAGATGCTTAATCGAGTTCCAATAATGAAGCTGATTTTGTCCTTTGTGATGACGCAAACTTGAAAACTCTTGTGCTCTGGGACTGTTAAGTAGCGGAAGCCGCTGTGGGGCGGGGGAGCTTCCTGTCCCCGGGACCATGTCAGGTCGAACAAGGCAACGCCGTCGATTTTATACTCAGTGCAGATTCGAAATTTCGAACACGGATCGCTGCTAGCTGGGTGAAAGAGATCGAGGAGAGGATGACAGAGCAAGCGGCAGAGATGGGTTTGCGCGAGGAGGTGGAATAAGGGAGGCGAATAGATGGGCAACGCTTGGAATTGGAATGGGAGAGAAAGAGAGGAAGTAAGAATTTTGGGAAGAGAGAGCAATGGAAATGGTCTGTAGCGAATGGGATTGGAATTGGAGAGAAGGATTTCATTTGAGTTGGTAGCGGAGAAGAAGGGGAGAATTAGATGGACAATTTTGCCCTTTCGTAAAAAAATTGCTGTTCAACTTAACGGAGACAAAACGGAGATAATTATATCTGCGGAAGTTTAGGATATTGTCTCAACCGTCCGATTGATATGAAATGAACGGTCTAAATTTTTTGTGTCCACATTAGAATTTCCCCCTTTTTATTATATCATTTTCTAAAAAAACAAACATCAAAGAGTATTTTTGGAAATTGTTGATTCTCTCTTCTGAATTTCAAAGACTTAGAGTTAAGACTATATTTAGGAGAAATATCGAAATGTGGCAATGCATTTTTAGTAGAGGTCACGGTTGAAAATCTTGTTAAGGAATCTTTTATGACAATTAAATTTCTAAATAAATTTAAAGGCTTGACCCACATCTTATTTTAAAAATAAAATAAAAAAGGAAATTACATGGTCCAAATTTTCTCCCGAGTTCAGTACAAACTGACCACCTACATGATCAAGACATAAAGCGCTATTTCAGTATTTTGTTTGCTCAATTTGACAATGACATTTCAACTATATATCTCCAAATAGTCAAATATAATCCGTGATCATCGTATAAACTTATGCGTTCTTTGGAGTACTGAATGAAAGCTGCTGTATTAGTTTTCGCAAGCTATACTTTCACATTTTGAAAGGCACAAAGAGAAAAAGGCAGAACCTGGTGTTTTGTCTCGAACAGTAGTTGATTACAGTATATATAGTTTGTTATTATCAACCAATTATTTGCATCATTTGAGTATGAACACATTGACCTCGTAATCTTTCTTAGTTAAGCACTGTTAATTATTGATCATATTTTTCAGTTATATATGATAGATGAGGTTAACTGGATAAGAACAAGGCTAAAATCAACAAGTTAGTTGATCTTTGCATGTGGAAGGTGTAATACAGTAGTAGATTGTTCTTTTACGCAATGATGATTAGCAGAATTAATTCTGCTGCAACAGGTTTTTAATTTATCTACATTCTATAATTACAAGCACTAAGTATAATAATCTTTGTTTTTTTTTTTTTGGACACGAATTAATTTTTAGCATATTAATTATGTTATCAACTATACCACAATAACACGAATTAAAAGTACCAAAAGGTAAGGATAAGCGAGTATTTTCTTCTGCTATGAAATAAACGTAAACTGAACTTCAATTGAGATTGAGTTAAATATGCATAATTTCATATTAGGTCAGTGTAATATTCCTGATAGCAATATTCAATCCACAATACGAATTAATATACCATAACTTAATTCACAGCTTCAATAAAATCCGCTTAAAAGTTAGCATGCTTTCATTGATTCTAGTTTTCTCAACTAGGATTAAATCATAACAAGTTAAAAAAAAAATAAAGAAAAAAAACTTAACAATGTGTTATGTTAGTCAGGATTCCCTTAGTTTTCTTTTTTTTTTTTTTTTTTTTGAAAATTTAATGCTGAAAGCATGCAACAATAATTGCCCGTACATAAACTGGCTTTTTTGCTCTGAGCAACTCATTTAATATGTGTATCTATTCAAACTCAAACAGAGTAATGCAAAACAAATTAATATGGATACATTTTGTTGGACCTTTTAGCTTATACATCATGTTTATTTAGTTAACTGTTATATTATATCTATTCAAAACAAATTAATTCCAACCGCGTGAAAATTTTGATTCGAAGACCAATATACCTTAAATTCAAGATGCAGGCACATTATTTTTTTTCGCGTTAAAATGTATGATCTAATCAAATTATTTTTTTCGAATCATTGTCTAAGCAATTAACCACAAAGTTGAATGCATATAGATGAATAGTAAACTCTCATCTCCATTTCGGGAAAAACTGGAGAATATAGCCATCCAATATGAACGGGCCATTTTGTTGAAATCAGAATGGAAGCATAAGATTGCTTGACGGTACCAATCTCTCCTTTTCTTTACTGGCCTTTTTGCCTCTCAAACTCCCGCCTCTTCGCCTGATATGAAATAATGCAAAAGTGGAATGTTCATATTAGGGAATATATCCAGTGTATCCTCAGTATCTCGCCTTCCAAATGAAGCCTATAAATGCAATCCTTTACCTTTCATTTTTCTTCAAGCAAGAAACGACCCAAATTGAAGCAACCTCCATCAAATACACAGAGAAAAAGAAAGAAATTGTAAGAGAGAAAGAGAGAATTGTATCATGAATAGCGCAGTATCACTCTCTCTGCCTATTCTCTTTCTACTAGCTGCAGTGTCAAGCACACAAGCTTATGACTTCTTCTATTTTGTTCTTCAGGTATACATGTTATCCTATACATCTTTTTTAATGAATATATTATATTTTTCATAAATTTTATTTATAAACAATACTAGCAACTATTTTTTTTTTTAAATAAAACTAGTGGCCAGGATCCTATTGCGACACAAAACAGAGCTGTTGCTACCCGACATCTGGGAAGCCTGCAGCAGATTTTGGAATTCATGGACTCTGGCCTAATAATAATGATGGTTCATACCCATCAAATTGTGATCCAAGCTCTGCATTTGATAAATCTAAGGTAATATGTTTGAGATATCATGGATATCGATTACATGTGAATCTGTTAATTGTAAAAGTGGAAAGACTCTTCCTAAAGTTTGGGTGCAATTACATTGAGAAGTTTTGCCTCTTCCTAAAGTTTTTAATTTAAGATATAAAACTTGATTTTTGTCGCAAGAAATTATTGCATTTGTTATGTTGCATCTGTAGAAAATTCAGTATTCTATTGTATATCTGAATGATTATTTTTTTTCCAAATAGCAACAATTTTCATCTGTTCGGGTAATACCTTGATTTTTGTTCCGAGGAAAAGAAAAAGATTGCGTGTATGTTTTAGCAAGCTCATTTTCCCCCATTTTTAATTCCTCAAATTTAAACTCAAAGGCTTTGTCATTCCAAAGAAGTTCTCGATAATGGTATGTTCGTCTTTCTATCTAAAACCAACCATCAACACAACAAGGTACCAAATCCATCCTAACAATTATTTCACAAATGAGGCAACTAGAAATACTATAATTTTTTGTTCGAATTACCATCAGCTAAATGATCCATTCATCTAACATTGTACATTATACAAAAATAATTTCAATTGACCTCAGAAACTGTTATCATCTATCTAGGTTCAAGGTCTATTGAGTAGTCTCCACTCAGACTGGCCGACACTAGCTTGTCCGAGCAGCGATGGAACCAATTTCTGGGCACACGAGTGGGAGAAACACGGCACATGTGCCGAATCAGTATTTAACGAGTACAGTTACTTCAAAACTGCTCTTGATCTCAAGAGCTCACTTAACCTTCTTCAGTCCCTCCAATCTGCAGGTATGGCCAAAACATTAAGGAATTGTTCAGTGCTTACAGAGCATTAAGGAATTGTTAAAATTGTATATAACCAAAATTAAGATAAAAATTGTTTTTGTATATAACCAATTTGTAAGAAAAAATTGTTAAAATTTTAGGAATTCAGCCGGATGGGGGTTTCTACAGCTTAAAGAGCATTAAGGACGCCATTGAACAAGGTACTGGTTACACACCGTACATTGAGTGCAACGTAGACGAATCTGGCAATAGCCAATTGTACCAGGTCTACCTCTGTGTTGACAGTTCTGGTTCTCAGTTGATCGAGTGCCCCATCTTTCCAAGAGGCAAATGCAATTTGCAAATAGAGTTTCCAATGTTCTAAAAACTTGTCAATGTTTTGTGCTTAATTTACAAGCTCAGTTTAATTCTTGATGGAACTGCACTGAAGGTCCTCATTAGTCTGTTTTTATATAAACAAACAGAATGTATTATTCTTATGATTTCAATAATATTGATTTGACTTCACTTTTTTTTCTGCCGCAATAAGTAGTTCAGTGGTCAAATTTTTCGAAATTGTCAAAATGTAGTGTCACATTTATTGTGACTTTCTTTCCAAACCTAACATTGGATGAAGATCAATGTGATATTTAATATATGCATTTGAATCAGAAGTTCAGAACATACGAAAGAATATGTATTTAGGCCGAATAGATTGATCAGTAAAGATCCTAGAAACCAAAATTTCCAACAAGTGTTGTTATTTTTATCTTAGAAAATAAGGGTCTAACCCGTATGATTTTATTCATTTAAAAAAGGAAAGAATAAAAGATAAAAAATACAAAACTCTCAGATTGGACCCAGAATTTTAAATCCACAATGTAAAGATTAAAATGACAACATAAAACAAGAATTCAAACAGAAATTATTCCATCCATATTGTCAACCGAGGAATTCAGGGGGAAAAAAGACACTTTCCCTGAATATACAACATAAATAAGATCTCATATTTTTTTCTATGAGATATATTTCTACGAAGTAGGCAACCTTGTAGGATAAATCTGTGATTTCCCATTTGTGAGATGGTGGTTTATCCATTGTTTCAATATCCTACCGGCACTCATATCGTCCAGTAGCCAAAATCCAGTATTTTCACGAAATTTCCCGGTATTTCCCCTCTTAATAGCAGCAGATACTACTGTTTCGGTCGTTGTTCCGGTACCCCGGTATTACCGGAATTTTCCAGTAATAATTAGGGTATTGAAAACAGAGGGTTTATCTGTTGAATCTTTTATCAACAACGAGGCTGCTGTAAGGACATTTTGTAGGGTCCTTTTAGCAAACATGTTTCATTCAAAAATGTAACGCTAACCCTTAAGATGTTACTTTTATCAAATGGAGCAGCAAGATTTTAGCAAATAATTGTGGTCACACTTCTTCTCATCTCCACATAAAAACAATTTGACCAGCTCACATTTTTCATTTAAAAATCGTCAGTTGTATGTGATTAATGAAAAGTTTTTTTCTTAGCGCCAAGTTTCAGCAACTTTTGGAGATGCTGTTTCTCCCTTGACTCTGTCCACGGGTTCTGGCATAGTCTAGGACAAGAACGTTGGGGTGCGTTTGGGATGTATATTGGACTATGTTGTATCTAGAAACTGTTCTTGCTATATAGAAAAGAAAATAAGAGGAAAAACATCAAATAAAACCATCTCTATTCGCTGGCTAAATATGCACTACTGATTTAATTATAATTATACTAAGAGTCGTTCTAGACAAAACAAAAATGTATGCACTTATTTGGTTTGAAAACAGAATTATTCTTGCTTTCATCAAATTTAAAGATAAAAATAATAAGCTTTTTCTTGAAAGACATATTTGGGGAAGTTCATACATAATGGAATATGCCATGCCATTCCAAGTTTTCTATACTATTCTTTAGAGCGTCTATAAATACAGGATTTAAGCCACTTTTCTGTAACAACTACTGATAAATACACAGAAGCTAAAAGATATTTAAAGCTAATACACCATGAGAAGTCAGGCATTTCTCGCTTTGGTTGCTTTTCTTTCACTGGCATTTGTTTCTAGGGCGCAATATGATTTTTTCTACTTTGTTCTTCAGGTAAATCCATAAATGTTTTCCAGAGTGTGCAATAATTTGATGTGAGCATCAATGCTCTTTTATTGAACTGATGTATGAGATGCTACTATCTAACTTTGTATTGTGAAATGGGATTTAGAAAAAATTTTACTTTTCAGAGAACATGCTAATCTGAGACTGTTTCCAGTGATATGATTGAAACTTCTCTTTATGGATAAATACTAATCAAAACGATGATTTTTTGGATTGAATAGTGGCCTGGATCATACTGTGACACCAGCTCAAGCTGTTGTTATCCAACCTATGGAAAACCGCCATCAGATTTTGGAATTCATGGCCTTTGGCCTAATAATAATGACGGTTCCTATCCATCCAACTGTGATTCAAGCTACCCTTTTGATGAATATGAGGTACATAATATTTTAATATAACACTACATCAGCATAAATAAATTTAGAAATAAATTTAGTTGTTTAATAAAAAAATAAATAAATGCTAATGCAACCTGTTCCACTCAACTCCTTGTAAAAATATTACGATTGAACATATTCAATAACTCCATATATTCTAATTTTGATGCAGTGACTTAGTCTATGCTCAAATAAAATTACTCTGTTTTCACTAATCAACGTCACTAGAAAGAGAAATATTCATTTCATTGCTGCACAACATGGAAAAGAAATTACTACAAAATAACAGAAATGATATAATTCTTCATGATTTATTTGTTGCAATTAATTTGTCCATTGTAGATTCAAGATCTATTGAGTAGTATGGAAACAAATTGGCCTTCATTGTCATGTCCGAGTAGTGATAGTAGCTCTTTCTGGTCACATGAATGGAGCAAGCATGGCACTTGTGCAGAGTCGGTGTTCAACGAGCATGATTATTTCCAAGATGCTCTTAGTCTAAAGGGTCAACTCAGCATTCTTCAATGCCTCAATTCAGCTGGTAATACATTCGAAATATCATATGAAAGGCGATATGTATGCACGCTTTAATTTGTATATTGATAAGATAAGCATCGTGTGCTGAAACAATTTTGCAGGAATTTACGCTAACGGTAAACCCTATAGTTTGAGCACCATCAAGTCAGCAATTAAAGGATGTATTGGCTTCACACCTTATATTGAGTGCAACAAGGATGTATATGGTCACTATCAGTTGTATCAGATCTACATCTGTGTCGACTATTATGGCACGACTTTGATTAATTGCCCCATCTATCCCACAAGCGGTGCGTGCCCTTCAACGATCTACTTCCCTTCATTCTAATTGTGATCTTGAGCTAGGAATCATCACACTCCACTCCAGATTGTGTAATATCATTTGGATTTTTTTCATAATAATAACCTTTGTACTTCACGGATTCCACCAAAACAATAAAAGGCTATGGTCTGACATGTTCTGCTATGCAAATAAAAATAATTATGCTATTGTGTAATTATTGTTACAATTAACAGTGGGTTCTTTTGCTCCATTAAATAATAACTGGTACGTCATGAATTCTACAGTACTGAATAAATCTATTTTTCTTGCAATATACCCGGATCCATTCATTATTTTGAATTCTCGATATAATGCAGTGGCTTTTTGTCTTGATTATTTGGTACTAAAAATTCAAGTTCTTCTTGTATATGTAACCACTAGTCTAATCTGATTCAAATCCGAAAAGGTTTGATCAAGAGGGAATTAAAAGATAATATAATCCCGATCTTAGAAATCAAACCTCGATCACTTGTTCTTTATAAATAACTCCCCAGTTACTAGTAGAAAGATACTCAATGGTATATATAAAATGGCAAATTAACATACCTTATTGATTTCAACCCAATCAAAAATAATCAAGTCTGACAAACAGAAAAATATTTAATTGTTATCTATCAAGGATAAACTTACCAGAAGACTAAGAATTCAAATTCCCATAATAAATATTGCTACTGATCCCAAAAATTAACGTTGCAGGGTACTCTAAGCATTATCAGAAGGTAATGAGAGAGAAGTCATTATTAATGATAAATATTCAGCTACGTTGAAATTTTCAATTGCGAAAAAAAGGAACACAATAACAATTTTACAATAACTTTATAGCATTTTGGTAAGGGAAAATATCAACGTTGTCGAAGCAATAACAGTTTGAAGCATAATTTTACAGAAACCAAAATAAATAAATTTTTTAAACAAATTTTGTATTAATAAAAATAATCAGGATGCCTGTTGAACATTCTTCTGGATTAACTCCAGACTTAATAAACAAAAAGGAGTCTACATGGATGTATGGTAGTGCCGAGCTCTGAAGAGACAAAGGAAAGACTTTGAATAGAAGCCCAATAATTTTCGGGCCACTCAGTAGAGAAAAGGGCTTTGACAGCAATATTAACACTTGATTATCCTTTTATTAAAAAAATCTGATCCCTGTTTGAATTCGTCTTTGTGCTTTTCTCATTGTTCTTAATCTTTGTTATTGCCCGAAATGGTGATAAATTTACCCCCGTGTCAGTACTAGTATGGAACTGTCAACTGTGTTCGCTGCTGTACACAAAGGCGTTTGTGACAATGCGCAAGTGTACTGAGTTATTGGTCTGTCCTATTTGGACTAGTATGACGGAATTTATCAAAGACGATAACTATTTTTGTAATCGTGCATTTGTTGATTATAAGTCATAAGTCAATTATTTCTGTTTTTCAGATTGTGCTTTCAATGATAATTTGTTTAATTGTTTTCCTTAAGTTCTATCTATATTCTTATTCTTATATTCTTAAATTATTTGTTCAGGCGAAGGTGTCGTGGTTTTGGGCAAAGCACCGAATTTTTTTTATTTATTAAATTAACTTCCAGATTTATTTTTTTAAGAAAATCTGTTGAAACTCGAAATATATATAGAAGGACCATAGATTATTATTACTATTTTTTTTTTTTTTTTGCAAGTGTACGACAGCTAGGAAAGAGAAAGCTCTATACGCTGGAAAAAGTTTACATATGTCGTAGAAAATCTGATACATATAAACTTCACACGCAAGTGCTGTAGTCATGCATTTGCCCACTGGATTTATTTAATGTTCGATAACCATTCGTTGTTTGGATCTTCTTTGCAATTATTTATGCCTGCAGTCTGCAGGTGTTTCTTTCCAAAAATATAAAAAGAAAAAAGAAGGAAAAGTTAAGGACGCAAATTGTTTAAGAACTATTTAATATCATCTTATTTCACATTTAGGTCCTAAATATTTCATGCTTTTGATGTGGTCCTAAAAAGTGTTTAAATAATTTGTTACTAGTGAGAATTGATCAAACGGTTACCACTACACTGCGGTATCAGGCTATCAGCCATGAATCAACAATCCCAACTTTAACATGATACATCATACATTGGCAAAAGATCAGTAGCTAAGAAATTTACAGAAAAGTTACGGGCACATCTCTTAGGGTTGACTTATTAAAAGTAAGGAAAATATTGAAAACTTTCTTTCGCAACCATATCAAGTGATTCAACAGTTGATCACAATAAAAACAAAACCAACATTGTTTATATGCATTTTGCCTATTGTGTATTACTTCTTTTACTTTCCCTTGTAACATACTTTTTTGTATTTCATAAATAGAAATTTAAAGCAAAACCCAGTTAAACAGATGCCAAAAAATGTACCGCAGTGAAGTTCATTTTATGTAAAATTATTGGAGAAATTCAAGACTCATTATTCCAGCCTAAACCAAAACAACATGAAATGCTGCTCATTTCAATCCCTCAAAATCCATGCCATCAAAAGGCATGTCCAAAATAAAAGGAAAAAAAAAAGGACAAAAGCTGATTATTTCAATCTCACATCCATGCTACCACTGACAAATCAAAAGCTAAAAGAAGCCAATGATAGGTCGGAAGAAGGAAAATCCTGGTAAGCATGAAACTGAAAAACAACTAAAAGCCATTGCTGACCATTGTTTTTTCTATCTAAACCCTAAAGTCGACATCACTTCATTAATGGAAATAACACTACTAATCTCAGACAGATGCAGGTGCAGCTTTCTGGTTTTGCACGAATGCTATCCCTTTTTCAATACTGGCCTTCAACTCTGGTTTCAGCGCCTCTAAAGCCTTGGCCTCATACTCAGTAAGACCCTGGAGGTCGTCAGAGATCACTGCCTGTACCCCTCTCTTTCCCAGCTTAATCCTTGATGCAAAGAAGGGCAGTTCAGTCAATTCTGACTGGACAAAAGCACACTCATACACCTCACTGTCGCCATCCAAAGCACGTAGAGATGACTCAACAAAACGTGCAGCAGCATAAGCCATGGAGAGCGTAGCGGATCCTGCACCAGCCTTTGCCTCTACAACCTCAGTACCAGCATTCTGAATCCTGACTGTCAGTGCCGCCACCTCTTCATCAGTGAACCCCACAAATGGCTTAGTTTTTGACAGAAGGGGCAAAATGGTAATTCCAGCATGACCACCAACTACTGGCACATCAACATCAATCAGCCTAAGCTGTTTCTTTTGAGCAACAAAAGTATTAGCCCTGACGACATCTAGGGTGGTAACGCCAAACAATTTTTTCGGATCATAAAAGCCCTTCTGCTTCAGCACTTCAGCAGCAATAGGTACAGTGGAGTTCACAGGATTACTGATAATATGAATAAAAGCCTCTGGGCAGTTATCAGCAACAGCCTCAACCAGGGTTTTGACAATGTTAGCATTGATGTTAAACAAGTCATCACGGGTCATGCCAGGCTTCCTGGGGACACCAGCAGGGATGACTACCACATCCATGCCCTTAAGACAGTTTCCAAGCTCAGCAGGCCCGGTGAAGTCAGCCACACTGGCAGGGGTGTTGCAATGGCTCAAATCAGCCGCCACTCCTTTCACATTTGCAATATCATAGAGGTGAAGATCTGAGATGAGAGGTGACATCTTCAGGAGGAGTCCAAGGGGCTGGCCAATTCCACCAGCCGCACCAAGTACTGCAACTTTGAAGGCCGCTGCTTGGGGTGCAAGGTGTTTTGCACTTTTCACTTTGGGGACAGGCCTTTGAGTGTTGGTGGCTTGGAGGGGAGAGGAGAAGAAAGTTGAAGTGTAATCAACAGAAAGAGATGATGAATTGAGACGGTTGAAGGATGAATAAGAAGTTGTAAGAGGGATTGAAGAGGGCTTCGATCTGATGGTGAAGCGAGATTGAGCCCCCACAGAACCTATTGACATGGTCATTGTAGCTGCTGATGCCATCTTGGTGAATTGTTGATGCCTGACCTGAATTGTGCAATGCAATAAATAACATTATATACACAATTATTATCTCCAATATAGATAATTAGCACTTAATACAGTAAGTTAGTCATTCCTCCAAATAGGAATGCAATAACATAATTGATTAGAATAAGCCCTGTACAAAAAGCAAACAATATTTTTCAGGCTATCCTATTGGACTGGTATATTAAACAAATTTCGGGATGAGTAGTTCACAAATAAGACAGTTGACCTAAGAATGACAGTAAATCAATTTCTCAAAGTGAAAAGACTAGAGTGCAAACAATTTCAAATGTCCAAGGGGCCAGCCACCAAGAACAAACTCCTAAAATTTATACTTCCTAGCAATGGTATCAACTAATTTTGAGGTGTTGCAATAAATTCATACGAGGGTATGTGTTCAGTTGGGTTAATGCTGTTGATAGACAACAGTTATCTCTGCACTTGCTCTTATCTGCTAGCACAGAAAGGAAAACTAAACAAACATTGAGATAGATGATTAAATTGTATATGCTCAATGTTTTTGACATTTGCACAAGTAAAATTGCTTAATTACAAGAATTGACTAAGCAATTCATACTTCCCTCGTGCAATTAATTACCAAGTAAGGTTCACATATTAAAATCTAGAAAAGGATTAAGCTCAGCTATCTAAAGAGGCGACACTAAGGGAATAAAAGGTGGAGAAATTGAAACACTAAACCTCTCACCACTTCTCCCTTTCCACTTCACTAGCCCGATCTATGGCTCTAGATTCATAATTACATCACACAACGCATGACAAACCTTCAAGATTGAATATTTAACCACTCTCACCACCAAATCTAAACAACAAATCTACAAACCCAAGAAACAATTCAACCCGAGCAACACTTGCACAACAACAAAAACCCACAAAAAACTCCCCCACAATTACACACAAATAGAACAAATCAAGCAAAGAGAAATCGTCACCTGAACTCACACGCTCGACTCGCCGAAGCTTTCCCGTTAACAAAAGGCGGAGATTCCGAGGAAGTGAGAGAGCTGAAGAAAAGAGAAATGGTGGGCTGTAGTAGCAAGGGAAAGAAAAAAAGGTTGTGTTGTTATATTGACATGTGAACATACCAATATGCTAATATACAAAAGTTGAAAGACGATTTTGCCCCTCTCACGCTCTTGCGTTCTTTCGGGTTCTTTCGCGACTCCTAGTACAACAGAAAGGTCATTTTCGTATAAAGAAATAGAAAGGTTGTTTTCGGTAAAGATCCAGTCCCTGGAGAGTTGTTAACTTGTTATTCGCATTTTTGGTTGAGACAGATATTTCGGATTCGGAATTTGAGGATCCGGATTGTCTCCAGTTGTATATGGGTGCTTGGGTTCTCAGATTTCGACACGTAAGAAAGGTTTTGAGATCGGACGGTTCAGTGTGTAAAATGGATTCTTTTTGTCCTATTGTAATGTGGAAAGTTGGATTCTTCGTAATTGAACATCTTTTACCTACCGCTGTGTATTCTTTTTCGGCACCACCTGAACAAAAGTCAAATTTTACTTCTCACTTATTCCACTGTAAAAAAATTAGTGCTAAAAGTATATTCTTAAATTACCGAAGTAAATTTTTGTTTATTTCTAAGTTGATGCACGATAATAATGGTATCAATGGTTGCGGTAAGAAGACCATTCGAAGTATTATGTATATTTGAATGGGTATGTGTGACTTCTTTTTGTTTTTTCTTATATATAAAAATACATAATATCAAAATTTCGACAAAAAAAAAATTGTTTTTGCATTACTACGGGAATAATACATTATTCACCTGTGAGATTTTGTAATAGTCTTGTAATTTGCATACGTGTCTAGCTCCTAAATTTACTTTGATTTCGTGTTTATTTTTTCAATTTATTTTTGGTGGATCAAAATATTTTCAAGCAAGCTTTGTCCCGGAAAAAAGGTTATGATGTGATGTGATTATACGAAAAAGGAAATTGTGAAGAATGTGACTGTCAAATCATAAGTTTGTGATTATATTTTTTTTTTTCATATTGTGTATTATAATAATACAGTCAAGAGTAAACAAATGGGATTACGGAGTTGGTTTGTTTTTTATAATTCTGCTTGAAATTCATGACAAATGTGCCATTTAACTTAATAAAATGTTTTAAAGTGGGAAATCTCTCTTCCTTACTGAAAAATATTTTATATCCGGCAAAATAAAAATTAACTACAATGTCCTGAATCACTAAATTCCTAATCAAGGGGCTCAGGTGTCTCGCGGAAAATCAATTAATATATAAAATTTTGTTTCCTCGATTTCATTTATCTTCGGTCATTGATTAGCAAATTATATCTTGAGTATACAATTTATTTCGTCCCTTTCAGCGAGCGACGAAAGTGTCGCAGCAGGTCAAAACAATAAAAATGTCCACACCATAAAAAAATAAAAAAATATATATAAAAAAAAAACATAACAATGGTCAGCACGTCAATAAAATATATATACGCTGAAAATATATCATGTTTTTAATTGAAGATTGGTAAATATATTTTAGGATTATTGACAGTAGAAACTTACATCTGTCTGGAATAAAAAATAAAGAAATTAAAAAAAAAAAAAAAACAAAAGAGATCTTTTCTTTAAAAAAAAATAGTACATTTGGAAGGATCAAGCTAGAATTTATAACATCTATAAGTTTCAGCAAAATATATTTGAGTGAATACTGGACAAGGATACAAGTTAGAAAATTAAACGGATGTCAAAATTCAGATACAAATTTACGAAACAGATAAACAAATATACATAGCCGCAAACACTGAGGAAAAAAATTGATGCTCAATGACAATGTCCAAGGGAGCTTCTGATAAGTGGAGTTCTAGCGAACAGATTCGCATCCAACGGAAAGTGAGAGAAACATTGTAATCACTCTTCAAAATACGGCCGTCCGATTAAAACAAAGAATATGCTATTTATGCTCCACAGAGCCGCAAAGAAACAACGGACCTTTCTATTGCAAAGAATCTCTCGTGGCCCAAAATTTTGGGGTTCGTGCTGGCGATCGTTAGGGGCCGGATTTTCTGTAAACAGTTTTTGGTCCAGTAACAAACCGGTGCTTGGACGATTTCGGAAATTTTTTTTAAGAAACCCAAAAATAAACAAAAATTGAGCTTCTGAAATAGTACATCTAAAATTTTATTAAAGAGGTCTAACACTGGCCGCCACTAGGGTTCTCTAAAATGACATGACAAGATAGTGTTGGCACGACACAACACGACACGACACGAGTACGGAATTAGCATGACACGATCGTGTTGTGTCATAAATGTGTCGTGTTGAGAATTTTGAAAAATTAACACGATTCAACACGACACGATTTGACATGCAACACGACTAACACGACACGATGACACGAATTTAATTTTTAACATTATAAAAAATGACATCACAGTTAATAACTCATAAATATTTTATCTTTAAAATTATTTTTTAAACGATTATTTAAATTATTTTCATATCAGTACTGCTTAGTTTATAACCGTACTTTCTTTTTTAACGTGCATTTAAATTTCTTTTAATATTTTATTTCTTAAACTCTGTTCAAACAATAAACAGATGTGTTAGAAAAAATAAAATCATCAATTAATATGTTAAAAGAAATATATCGAAAATTTCTTATTGATATGTATATACTGAATTTGTAAAATAGTTTAATAAAGTGTAACAATATTTTTTCTCCATTTTAATATTTTAATAATTTTTAATAAATTTTTATAAAAAGTAAAGAAAAATTTATGACACGACTAACACGTCATTTTACGTCGTGTCAGAATGTATATCGTGTTGTCTCTTCTCACCATTTAGCATGACACGACACGACATGATTAAAAAAGTTCTTTGTGTCAACACAAAACGACACGACACGAGAGTCTAACATGTTCGTGTTTGACACGACACGACACGGCATGCACGATTGGAGAACACTAGCCGCCACTTGAAGTGTCGGCCTACCTTTGCCACCTGACAGCACCACGTAAATTTTCTATTTGAAATAACCAAGTCGACATTTCTAATGGCGGCCTGTCAACATAGGCGAGTCTATGTGTTAACGATGGGTGTCAATGTCATCTATTTTTTCAAATAACATTATTAGAGACTAATATATATAGTTAAAAAATATAATTTTGTCATAAATCCTATCTGGTTGATTCCCATAAATGTTTGTGCAAATTTTCATTGTTGAACCCAAATATATAATATATTTTTTTTCTATGGTAAAAATATTATGTTGTTATTTTTTGTTGTTAATTGTACGTTGTGGATCTTATCAATTAATTAAAGAGGAAGGTTCCTCTACCAACATTTTGGTTGCCCCCAAATGCCAACATTTTGCTATTTAGTTACTTTTTCAAATTTTAAAATTCAAATGTTAAATTTAAACCGTTGATCTTATTTAGTTTAACGAGCGATGCGTTTTCATATAAGTTTTGTAAATTTTGGAGTTTATTTGCTGCTCGATCAAGACATAGAAAAATAAACGAACCTTGTTAACTATGATAGATTCATTTTTATATTCATCAAATCATTATTTTTTTAGTTTATAAGTATAATATATCAAAATTTTGATTTACCCTAATTCTTTCTCAAAATCTCTTTATATTTTTTTTGTTAGATTGACTATGGAGAAATTTTTAAAAGCAACCTCATGATGATATTTCAATCTCTCGAGTTCCTAAACAGATTCAAATTAACTCAAAAAAAAATTTATCCCACTGTTCCAATAAAACGACAAAAAAAAATCTTGAGGTTACCAACACTACTATCTTACATCGATTTCAATGTATGAGACCTCGAAGGGTACAACTAAATGAAGAATCTGATTAGAATTTGTAAATTTAACTAGAATTTATTTTGTCATTTTTTTATTTTAAAATTTCTAAATTATGAGACTAATGGATGTACGATATAGGTCTAATTTCATCTATATTTAATATGATAATTTAAATATAATAAATTTAGTGAACCCATTACAACAATTCCTGGTCTCGTCACTACCTGTCAAGTATACAACCAGCTTGATTTGGTCTAATCAAGGAGATAGGCTAAATTAGACTCCAGCAGGTCTGTGTGCTGAAGTTTATTAGCCGTCCGATCTAAAATTGAAAGGTTCAGATTAAAACGCTGGAGAAGCAAAAGAAGTCTCGTTTTCTTTAAATTTTCCGTTAAGCGATCCTCCGATTCCTTCCGTTCTCTGTTTGAGTATTAGGTCGGATAGAAAATAAAAAAAGAAAACCAAGAGAATCCTGCTTCTTCTCTTCATCACTCTCTCTCACGCCAAAGAAAAAAAAACCTAGATCATAAATTCCTTTCTTTCCTTCCGATCAAAATCAAGCCACCTATCGGCTCTCTCACTCTCTTCGACTCTCTCTCACTCTCTCAGAGGACCCGCCGAAAGAAAAACCTTGCCAAAATCCCTCCCTCTCGCTTCGTCTCTCTCCCGAAGAACTGGGAGTCTGTCGTCCGCCGGGCCACCTCCATCGCCCGGCCAAAGCTCGCTTCTCTCGGCCTCCCCATTGGAAATATCACAAAATCAGGTGCCCATCAAGTTTAATTTTGAATAAGGTTTCTTATTTTGTAAGAGAATTTGGTTTGTTCTTTTGAATTAGGTTTCTCTATTTTATTAGACTAATATTTCGTATAAGCTAGTTTTGGTATGACTTAGATGGTTTGTGCCTCAATTAGAGTAATCAATTACTTAAAAGTCTTGACTGAAATTAGATATAAGACACTGGTTTCATTGTACAATTATCAGATCTTTTTCCTTTTCTTTCATTTTCTGTAATAAGGCGATGTTTTCATTTACTCACTATATCAGTTTCATTTTTTGAGTGTCATAATAGCATAACATTGAAATTTAATTGATAGGACAGCTTAAAATTGCAATCACAGTAGCTACGTGACACCTTTAATTAATGGGAAAATTAGATATATGCCACCTTAAAATTGAAAAATTAGAAATTTGCCACTCTAAAATTAACTCTCTGAAAATTGCCACCCTAAATTAAATTTACTTAGAAAATTGCCACTCTTCATTTCTAACTTTTCATATTGACCAAAATACCCACTTCTGTGTCTCCTTCATGTCCCTCGTTGAAATCGCCTTTGCATAACTGCGTAAGGCATCTGTCAATAAATCAAGAATTGAACTTGTAGTGCAGTGTTCAATCTATTTTTGAGTAGTACTAGTGTACTACTAATCTTTGGTTCGCAATAGAATGAAATTTCTAGTAGATTAGGTCCTTTATGAATGAAATTTCTGATGGAAGCATCTTAATCTACATTTTTTTTCCCAATTTTAGTTCAATTTATTTAAGCATCCCATAATCACGGATTGCCACGTGTCCAATTTCAATTTTTTAACTTTTATTTAATTGTAATTATTCAATTTATTAATAAAAGGCTGCTTGCCCTGCTCTGTTGCTCCAACAAATAAAACATGTTAATTTGATCAATAGTTAAATTTCATATTATTTTCTTCTTGTAACGCGAATAAGTTTGCTTTCTTTGGCTTTCTCTGTAGAGTAGCAAGGAATTGTTACTAATAAATTTTTTTTGAGGGTCAATCTTACTCGCATTTATGTCTACTTTTTTTATCATCTCCTTTATCATGGATTTAAGCAGAGATGATTTTTCAACAAAGGGGACGGGAGGGAGAGAAAGTAAGAGGGTAATTTGGCCAATAAGAAAAATTAGAAATGAAAAGTGGCAATTTTCTAAGTAAATTGAATTTAGGGTGGCAATTTTAAAATAATTAATTTTGGAGTGGCAAATTTCTAATTTCTCAATTTTGAGGTTGCAAATATCTAATTTTCCCTTAATTAATAGGATAAACTGCTTTAATTTATTTATCACTGAGCAATTTGTTAATGTTGTTTTGTAGGGATGACCAGTGAAAGGGAATTTACTTGAGGATGGACGTGATCTTATGAACTTTGTAAAATTAGGTGGGTTACATTGTAAAAGAAAAAGTTCTTGGGTTTGGATCTTTTTAGGAGAATTATATAGCATGTTCAGTGTTCTAAATTATATAGCATGTCAATGTTCTAAACGGGAGGATTCTGTATTGTCAAATAGTATGGATGAGTAAATAAATTTGTGACTGATTTTGTTTTCATTATTAAATTTTAACATGATTCTTGTTCTAGAGTTTATGTAAGCTAATACTTGCTTAAATATTGAATATCATCATGATTTGTAATTGTTAGATCTTAAATATGGTTTCAAATCAAATTCTACTATGTTACTGTCACCAATTTAGTGGTTTAATCAATTCGATTAAGTCAATTATACATACCAATTTTGTCAGCCTTTATTTTTGTGCTCAAGTAGTAACACGCTATTAACACATTAAAATTATATAATGCAAGTTAAGATAATACATACAATATGAACCCCTACTAATTCCCTTTTCTTACATCACAAGATGGAAACTAAACAGATAAATCTGTTAACCCAAACTCACTAAGCATTTCTCACAGAAAATACAAGCAAAGGTGTTCTTCTTTCAAAATAACAGTAAGCATTTACCCAAAAAAAAAAAGGCACAAATGTTCTTCATTAGCTGCATTCATATGAGAATTTAAACCTCAAACACACATGACACAATCATACAATGAAACCAACAGATGTCACAACATAATCAGACTTTTGAGAATAGCTTCTTTTAGTTCCCATTGCTTGATGTTTTTGCCATGTCAGAAGCAAGCTTTCCTACTTCCTGCTCTGCCTTATCTATTGCTCCTAGAGCTCTTTTCTTTGTCTTCTCTATCACCTCTGATAAGGAAAAAGAAAGATAAATAACTAAAATCTCTCTTAAAAAATATTTACAAAAAGCAACACAACCCATCATAGATGAACTCTAATCCAAGTTGGCCCTTCAATTATGCAAACAAACATTTATAGTAGAAGACAAAAATAAAAAGCTAAATCAATTACGCAAAAATAAAAAGGATGAGCTGAGTAAATTTAGTGGGTCCATGCTCCTCCCATTCAACACCATACATTGTGTATTTCAAATTATTTTGTTTGCTTCATTTCCAGGAATATCTATACTCACTTATTTTTTCATGCTCAAGTTGTAGAGAGGAACGGCAACCCATGGTTGAATTAGTATTTGTTCTGCTATGAGTTAACTACTAGGTACTAAATTAGATAACTCAAGTGAGTCGACTAAGTATACAACATGCAATGAGAAGCACAATGGATCTAAGTCGTAATCCATCAAGAAGCACACTGGAACCCAATTTACTGTTTTTACCAGTATCGTAATTAGAATCACATAACTCATTTTGTAAAGGTTTCTTTAATCTGATCACACTGGATTATCTATTGATTTAAACTTAATTAACCAAAATAGAAATATTAGGGAACAAATTAAGGAATAAATTAAACAAAATTAACCAGAGCAGCAAAAAAATTAATCCCAAATAGCACACACATTAACCTTAAATAAAAAAAATAGCAAAATTATGACTTACAATCAGAGGGGAACGCCACATCTTACTTGGATGGAGCTTCTACGGTTCAAGGTGGTGGAGAGAACTGTCTATTTGAGAATATGAGGCGGAGGCGTCACGACCAACAGCTGAGGGTTAGAGGTGGAGAGAGCACGATATGAGGAGAGGAGGCGGAAATAGAGCAGCCACCGAAGTATATTGAGGAGAGGAGGCAGATCGGGTTTCGAAGGCGGAGAGAGAGAGAGAGATTCAAAAATGGAAGAGACGGAGAGGACAGTAACGGAGAGAGAATAACGGAAAAAAAATTAAAACATCCTCTCTCCTCAGCGCCTGAATCCAGACCTTTGGATTTCAGATCGGACGGTTAAAAAACTGGAGCACACAGGGCCTCTGTAGGCTGGAGTCTAATTTAGTCTATCTCCTAATCAAGCGCAGGTCTGAACATGGAGTCGAGCACAGATGGTCAGTGGCTTCGCCCTTATCTAGATGTAAGGGATTCAATTCCCGCTGGACGCTGAATAAGTAGATAATTAGTTGAAGAGAGATAAACTCTAAGTTTACAGAGGATGCAGAATAAGTAGATAATTAGTAGAAGAGGGATAAACTCTAAGTTACAGAGTGGGCTACCCTCTTATTTCAAAAAAACAAAAAAAAATTGCAGGTCTGTGACTGCGAATGGGTGCGATTCGAAAATAAACAGCCCGACATACTGCGGCGTGGTTTTTTTTTTTTTTTTTTTTTTTTTTCCTTTTTATCACTCACAAAAACAAAAAAAGTTGAGAACTTATTGGGTTAAGCAGGAGAGCGGAAACCTTGAGATACTTTATGTAAGCATCCCCTCTGACCTTTAATTTATGTGCCAATCTGAGGTTTTGTTACTTTTTTTACATGGTAATGATTTGTGTATTGTATTGTAGGTTAGCGAAGTACGGTCTCAATTTTTTTTGTTTAGAATTTTTTAGTACCAGCGCAATTGATGATTTTTGAACAATGTCAACATTATCATTATGCCAGCTTAGATTCTAATTGTAATCTTTTAACATTCTTTTAATAGTGTTCAACTATTTGATTAACTATCAACATTGACTTTTATTTTGTACGGTTTTATGCCAATCGACTATGGGGCTGAGACAGACCTTTGATGTGTTTGTTGTGCCGATACAATGTGACTATTCAATCTTGATCTTCCTCAATGTATCTAGTGGATATTATTTTGATCTTTGACTATGTGTACTCTATTGCAGAAATAAATTTTACAGGAGGTGTCATCTTAATTAATTTGAAGGTTCATGTTTTACAGAAAGTTATATTTTCAGGAAAATTGCATTTCAATATGTTATTAGATGCTCTACAAAATTATTAGTATAAATTCTATTTTAGTGATTATTTAGTTTGTTGGAAGCATTCCCACACATTGAGTGGGCGTGTATGCTAGTTTTATTAAATGATGTCGGACGAATAAAAAATCATACGAAATGTTCAACTTATGCTCCAAATAATCTTCTTTTGCACATTTTATGGGTATTTCTTTATTTAAGACACAATATTTTGAATAAGTAGGATATGAATTATATTTTAGACCATACAAATAGCTTAAATATAGATATTATGATCAAATAAAGTGGAATAAATCAAGAATCACATAAAATGCTTAACTGAAAAGTAAGATCTGAATTTCTAAAAAGTAAGATCTTTATTTGCACATTATATAAATATTTCATTATGTATAATACAATATTTTTAAAAAGTAAGTCTGAATTTCATTCTAGACCATATAAGACCTTAAATATAGATTATTTTGATGAATTGACATCGAATGAATAAAGTATAGATTAAAATACTCAATTGATGTTTTAAATAACATCTGATGAACCAAGAATCACACAAAATACTCAACTGTAGCTCTTGAAAATCTTCTTTTGTACATTTTATGCATATTTCTTCATGTTTTAGGCAATATTTTTTAATAAGTTGAATCTGAATTATATTTTGGACCATATCAAGATTTTAAATGTAGATTATTGTTATCAATTGACGTCAAATGAATCAAGGTTCGTTTAAAATGCTCTAGTGAAGAACATGGAGTCCAGCACAGATGGTCAGTGGCTCCGCCCTTATCCTAGAGGTAAGGGGTTCAATTCCCGTTAGACGCGGATTAAGTAGATAATTAGTAGAAGAGGGATAAACTCTAAGTTACAGAGTGGGCTACAGCCTCTATAAATAAATAGCCTCTTATTTCAAAAAAAAATACTCTAGTGAAATTCTAGATAAACTTAATTTTTTCATTATATGCATATTTGTTTTATATAAAATGCAATATTGAATAAGATTGATCTGATTTTTATTATAGACCACATAAGGTACTTAACTATAGAATATTATGATGAATTGATGTCGAATGAATAAAGTATAGATCAAAATACTCAGGTGATGTTGAAAATAAGCTTTATTTTCATTATATGAATATTTCTTTATGTATAACGCAATATTTTAAGTAAATATGATCTGAATAATATTATAGACCTTATAAAGAGCTCAAATATAGATTATTGTGAACAAACAATATCTAACGAATCATGAATAGTTAAATGCTGAACTGAAGCTCCAAATAAGTTTTAGTTGCACATTATATACATATTTGTAAATATTTGTAATGCAAATATTTACAATATTTGTAAATAGTATGTTCAGAATTATATTTTGGGACACATCAAGGGCTTAAATATAGAACGGATATAGAACACTAATGTGCAAAATTTGGTTTCCGAGGGTTTTTCAATATGGAGAACAACTTGAACGATTCGGATTGGTCGTTTGAATTTTGGATCTCAAAAAACAACTCATGTGTATGGAGACGATCCGTACACATCAGTGTATTTTATCCATTCACATGAAATATATTCTATACCATAGTGATCACTATCATTGTTCAAATAAAGCTTTCTGGGTGCAGGAATTATTACTTTCTTGTAGTACGTTTTTATTCCTTGGCACATGGGTGCGGGAATCATTTTTACTTTGTCGGAAAATTATTGTCCTTTTGATTCCCGATAATGTGTAAAAGAGAAACTAATTGTGGAAATCCACTATTGCTAATGGACGATGGGGCCCAATGAGCATCCGCATAGCAATAATGAGATTCTATACGGTCTCTCTATATATATGTGTTAGATATTCGGAAGAAGGGCATCACCCATCCTACCAAATATCTCTCTCTCTTGTACAAAACCATTATCAATAATATATCTTTTCCGCATATATTCTCTCTTAGCCAGCATTTATAATAATCCGAGTTAGGTGAGAATTCCTTGGGATCTTCCCCCCCCTTTTTTTTCCTTTGGTATCAGAGCAAGGTAATTGTGATGACCAGTGAGTAGTCATCTCAGGTAAGGGCCGGAGGGCTCTGTTCTGAGATTATAATAAAAATTATCTTTGGCTTGATTATGTCAAACAGTGTAATATCCTCAAAAGATTTGTGTAATTTAGAGGGTTAAAATAATGTTACTTGTGATATGATATGTCAAGTTTTACTTAAAAAGATATATTGTCAATTAAAAATTGAAAAGACTGGAAAGTCGCAGATAAGTCGACTAGTACGGGTGACGATTGCGTTGAAATATATCGGATTAAGAAAAACTTGAGTAATTGTATGCATGATCTAATGTTATTTTAACTCTTAAAATTTAGGAATACTTATGAATTAAAGACTTGTATGACATAATTTGACTAAGTTGATAATTGAATTATACTCAAATGAATAACCCGATAGCCCTTATCTCTTTTAAACACTGTTTAAAAATTGTTACCTTGAATAGCAATTAATTTATGAGTGATTGGAGGTTAAGTGCAGATAGTACAATTTATAAAGAAGCACTTAAAGCTACTGAGACATTACACCCACCAGCAGTAGGTTTTGTTAAGACTCAGGAAATAACCGGTAAAGCACTAGAAGTAATTGCAAAACAGAATAATACTTTAATCCAATTACTTCTTAAACTAACCGAAGAGGTTGAGGACCTCAAAGTTGCAGTTAAAAGGATTGAAGCAGCTAAAGCAAAAGAAATAACACCAAGTGACGATTTGTCGGAGTCACTTGGGCAAATCCAGGTGCAACTAAAGAAGCTGAGCTTAGGTGAACCAAGCAAGCCAGCTATATCAAAGCCGAAGGGCAAACTTTTTGTCTTTAAGGATCCTAAGAAAATCCTTGAAACAGAAAGAAAGAAGCTGAAATGAGTCGAACTCAAACAAAGGTGGAAACTGAGCCACCTCGACCCTTAGTTACAGGTATGGGTCCCAACACCACAAACCCAACCATTCAAGACCAAATCCGAGGCTATCGCCTAGGAGCACGGTTAAGGTATGAAGCGCAACGCAGATTACCAGGAAGATCAAGGTCGTACAATCGTACTCTTGAATCTCAGATGAGCCCAGATGCTGAGTTAAACATCTCTCAATATAGGCGAGCCCAACAAGTACAAGCAGAAACACTATACCGGGCAGGATGGTCAGAAAATCAACACAGAGTGTATCAACATTACTCTGATGAACGAGTGTTGGTTACAGAAGGCCAACAAATCGAATTACCATTCATTACCGAGGGGAGTTTTCAAACTCTTTTACAAGAAGGTTTACAACATTTACATATTGGTATGATAATGGTAAGATTATACACTTTGCATAGAAGAAACGCAGGTGTTAATGCTCTGGTGTTACTTCGTGACACTAGATGGGGAGATAGTAGAGCTGTCATAAGCTCTATGGAAATGGATTTGTCATCTGGAACTCAATTAGCATATACTGCTCCAGATATAACTCTCTCCATTCATGATTTCAGGGATCATATACAGATTGTCATCCAAACACATGGATATGAAGGATGGCAAGGTGGAGAAAGCAATTTATTGCTCTCTAGATCTCTGATAGAAAAGCTATCTAATACCAGTCATACAAATTTCAGATATAATGTTCAGAACGTGGCTGACCATTTAGCTAGCAGAGGAGTTCGTGCTATCCCAGGCACACCAAGGACAACCGAAGAACTCCAAGAAAGACAATGGATCATAAGGCCTGCGATTATATCAAGGGTCCAGATCCCGCAAGATGTGAACATTCATTCTAGAACCGATGGATCTTTATCCATCAGGTTTGCGAATTATTCTGCAGCTACACCACCAAATGATGATATTCAAAGGGGTACAGCAGATGAAGAAGAGTTAGAACAAGAGTCAATCAACTTGCTAACTCCAGAAGAATACTGGCCATGGGATTCAGATGAGGGATATTGGGATAACATGCTAGAATTCCCAGACCCTAGCGAGCATAGTGATGCAGATAGTGCTGAGCAAGATGAAGATTACATTCTTGGTTCATGGTTCGTTGAAATACTCGGAGCAGAAAAGACTGAACCAACTGTAGAAATGCTCGAACCGATGTATCCATACGTTTGGATAGATGAATTTGATGATAAGGATCCAATAATTCAGTTCATTTCAAAAGAAATCAGTTGGGCGGAACTGGTAGATAATGAACAATATTGGCATCAAGATGAGCAAGCATTAATGATGACTTGTCAGTGGGACGAGTCTGATGAGGATGAATCAGATGAATTAGAGCATTTCCTTAATGCCCTACATTCACCAACTGAACCAGACTTACTCAGTTTGCTTGTGGGACAAGGTGGGAAGGATTGCGGCCTCCCCCAAATTCCTCAAGTATCTGATAAATCTGAGATCAGATGGGATCCTGAACCATCCGAATCAGTCTATGCGTTGGAGGATATAGAGTATCCACTCCTAAAACAATTAGTTCAAAAGGAGTCGGTTTTCTCAACAGCCGAATCCTCACTCACAAGGATACCTCCAGAACCAATCATGGGTCCAGCAATGTACCCACCAGCATCAAGCAGTAGACAACCAACAGGTCTACAAGTGCCAGAAATACGTGCAAGACTAAACAATATCCGAGGAGGGTATGCAAACCAAATGAATGAGAGATATAACCTCCCATCAGCACGAGCAAACCAAGGAGCTATTCTGGTTTTACCAGAAGATATTGGGCTCTATGAAGATGTATTTTCTAGATGGGAATCAATCACCTTGAATCTCATCAATGAACGAAATTGGGCAGATAATAGAGCCAAAGTAAATTATATTGAAAATTTACTAGGCGAAATTGAGAAGAAAATGTGGATTCAGTGGCGCATGATCTATAACGCCGAATATGAGGAACTAATAAACATTGCCGATGATCCTCAAAATGTGTTATCACAGATCAGGCGAATGTTTTTAATGGAAGATCCAGCAACAGGATCAACCGATGAGCAAAATAGAGCTTACCAAGATCTGGAAAGGCTTTCATGTAATTATGTCAAAGATATATTCAACTATATCAATGACTACAAAATTTTGGCGGCAAAGTCAGGAAGGATGTATGTTTCTGAGGAACTTTCGGTTAAGTTTTTCAGAAAAATGCCCCCAATATTGGGAAATGAGATAGAAAAGGCATTTGCGGAAAAATATCCCGGAAATACAATCGGGGTAATGCCAAGAATCAAGTTCACATATGATTTCTTGGCTGAGCAATGCAAAAAGGCTGCTCTTCAACGCAGTCTTAAAGATCTGTCATTCTGTAGTCAGATACCAGTACCTGGCTACTACCAGAAGAATAAAAGGTATGGTCTTAGAAAATCCAAGACATACAGAGGGAAACCACATGATACCCACATCAGGGTATTCAAGAAGAAGCACAGTGACAAGGTTCGAAAGTGCAAATGTTTCATATGCGGTGAAGAAGGACATTTTGCCAGAGAATGCAAGAAGCAGCAGGGGAACATTGTCCGAGCCGCTATTGTCGATAATCTCGACCTTGATGATGATTGGGATGTACTCTCAGTCGATCTGAATGAACCAGATAGCGATGCTATCTGTTCATTTTCCGAGGGGGAAGGGAGTAATGGAACAACTTTTACTGCCAGTATAGAAAATTTGCCCTATGAGTCAGCTTTTATGCTGAATACAACAAGTTCATGGCGATATATCGTTCCACTTCCCGAGGAAATGAAGAATTGTGTGCATGAGTGGGAAGACAATTCGCCAATACCCACTGAGCACATCAGATGCAAAATCTGTAAAGATGTCACAAACCAGAAGATGCGAGCACATTGTGTAAGATGTTTTCTAACAGTATGTCCTATGTGCTCAAGATTCCAACTAGAGAGACAATTGATAATTCAAAAATCCACACTGCAGTATGATAGCAAAGATGCGTTAATCAGAGAACTGGTTGAGTATACTAATTTCCTGTTAACAGAGAATCAAAGGCTAAAGGAAAGAATACTTGAGTTAGAGCTATCAACAGAAATGAAGGAACTCCCAAGAACAGATAAAGGCAAAGGGTTGAATATACCAGAGGACTATGATGAGGAATTAGACTATGATATCCCACAATCAAGCAAAGGGATAACTATAAAGATGATGAATGATGAGTATATCTCTACTCAAGTTCCAGACCCACAAAGAGGAAAGAGAGTCTTGAATAGACTCTACAACATTAAAATACAAATGGAAATTCCAGGCTGTGAGAAGTTCACAGTACAGGCAATCCTGGATACAGGAGCAACGATATGCTGTGCGGATGAAGGCGCGATACCTGAAGCCGCATTAGAACCAAGCGCGTATCCAATTCAGATCAATGGTGTTAATTCCAAACAAATTGCAAATAAAAAACTAAAAGGAGGAATGATGTCCATTGAGGAAAATAAATTTAGAATCCCATTCACATATGTCTTTCCAATGGCACAAAGTGATGGTATTCAGATGTTGATTGGTTGTAATTTTATCAGAGCAATGCAGGGAGGTCTGAGAATTGAAGGTCAGATGGTTACCTTCTACAAAAACATCACAACCATAGCAACAAAGGTAGAAGCTGAGATAGCTTCACCAGCATCAATCTCTGAGTTAGATCTAACGGAATTGGAATTCCAAGAAATTCAGAGAGCAGTGGCATATCCATGTGGAGTTGAATCAACAAAATTCAAAGAAAAATTTAACTCACTCCTCAACAGGTTAAGAGAGCAAGGCTACATTGGAGAAGAGCCTATGAAATACTGGAGTAAGAATCAGGTTGTTTGTAAATTAGATATTATTAACCCTGATATTACTATACAGGATAAGCCATTAAAGCATGTAACGCCAGCAATGAATGAGCAATTCAACAAGCACATTCAAGCGTTGTTAAAAATAGGTGTCATAAGGCCGAGCAAGAGCAGGCACAGAACCATGGCTATGATGGTAAACTCAGGTACCAGTATTGACCCGAAAACAGGACAAGAGGTCAAAGGTAAGGAAAGAATGGTCTTTAATTATCGTACACTTAATGATAATACTCACAAAGACCAGTACAGTTTACCAGGCATTAATACAATTTTGAAGAAAGTAGGGAATAGTCGGGTTTACTCAAAATTCGACTTAAAAAGCGGATTTCATCAGGTGGCGATGGATCCAGAGTCAGTAGAATGGACAGCCTTTGTAGTCCCAGGAGGACTGTACGAATGGTTAGTTATGCTGTTCGGTCTGAAAAATGCACCAGCTATTTTTCAGAGAAAAATGGACAATTGCTTCCGAGAAACAGAGGATTTCATAGCAGTTTACATCGATGATATCCTAGTGATTTCAGAAAACGAGGATCAGCATGCAAAACACTTGAAAGCTATGCTGTCAATCTATGAAAAGTGGGGACTTGTTCTCTCCCCTACCAAAATGAAAGTTGCTGTTCCAGAAATTGAATTCCTTGGAGCAGTGATAGGTAATCAAAAGATAAAATTACAGCCTCATATTATTAAGAAAATAATATCTTTTGATGAAAACAGGTTGAAAGAAAAGTCAGGAATGCGTTCTTGGCTAGGAATTTTGAATTATGCAAGGTCATACATCCCGAAGCTTGGAACAATCCTTGGCCCTCTTTACTCAAAAACAAGTGAGCACGGAGACAAGAGGTTAAAAAGCTCAGATTATGAAATAATAAACAAGGTAAAATCTTTGGTACAAAATTTACCAGACCTTGAGCTTCCACCACAGGATTCTTACATAATTTTGGAAACTGACGGATGCATGGAAGGCTGGGGAGGAGTCTGTAAGTGGAAAAAATCCAAATACGATCCCCGGAGTTCGAAGAAAGTATGTGCATATGCAAGTGGAAAATTCTCGGTTCTGAAATCTACAATAGATGCAGAAATTCATGCTTGCATGGAAACAATGAGTGCTCTTAAAATCCATTACCTTGATAAACCAGAAATTACTTTAAGAACTGATTGTCAGGCGATAATTAGTTTTTACAATAAATCAGCATCTAACAAACCATCTCGAGTTAGGTGGATTAGTTTTGTTGATTTTGTAACAGGTACTGGAGTCAAAATCAATTTTGAGCACATTGATGGAAAGCTAAATATCCTAGCTGACTCACTTTCCCGATTAACGGCAAAAATGGTTTCTACCGTTAATTGCTGCACTATTGAAGGATATTTGGAAGAACTTGAAAGGGTTTTGAAAGGATTGGAAAATATGTCACAAAAGGCGCAGGAACAGTTCGTTGAGGTTATCAACAACCTTGGTAAATTGTTCTAAAGGAATCGCAAGCAGGCATAAGGGACTGCTGGAAAAACCCTTTATTGTATCTTAGGATAAGTCTGGTAGTGATCTACGAAAAACTACTGACTGTTTTAGACTTTATTTAAAGAATCATTTTTATTTGTTTGCTTGAAGATTGTTTTTATTTTTGCAGAAAAATGGTGCTTGATTATCTTAGAGGAGTCATGCGGATGTACGAAGGTTCACCAATCATGACAGCCAAGCCTAGCACTAGACTTGCCTTTACTCAAGCTGAACGATGGAGAACCCTATGTGGAAATAATAATTTAATGGATGAATGTGAACTAGTCACCGTCGATTATTTGACTATTTCACCCTTATCATTTCAACTGCAACAAGCAATGTATGGAAGACTTCAAAAAAATTACATTGCTCAGCTAAATAAAACAATTGAAGAATTGGAGAGACTCATAAAAATGAGTTATATCCAAAAACTCAGGCTAGAACAGCAAGTTGGAGGAAAGGATAATTGGTACAGGGACGCTATGGGACCTGTTAACAATAAAATCCAAACCCTCCTTGATCTCCACCGACAGTTAGATCAAATCAAGCAGGGTCACTTTTATTAAAGCATAAGAATCTTTTAGTGTTTTTGCTTTCGGTGCAACAACGGTTGGCATGCATCCTTTTAGAGTACTTTTATTCCTTGGCACGTGGGTGCAGGAATTATTACTTTCTTGTAGTACGTTTTTATTCCTTGGCACATGGGTGCGGGAATCATTTTTACTTTGTCGGAAAATTATTGTCCTTTTGATTCCCGATAATGTGTAAAAGAGAAACCAATTGTGGAAATCCACTATTGCTAATGGACGATGGGGCCCAATGAGCACCCGCATAGCAATAATGAGATTCTATACGGTCTCTCTTTATATATGTGTTAGATATTCGGAAGAAGGGCATCACCCATCCTACTAAATATCTCTCTCTCTTGTACAAAACCATTATCAATAATATATCTTTTCCGCATATATTCTCTCTTAGCCAGCATTTATAATAATCCGAGTTAGGTGAGAATTCCCTGGGATCTTCTTCCCCCCCCCCCCTTTTTTCCTTTGATATATCGTTCCAGATCAAGAGTCACATAAAATACTCATTTGAAGCTCCAGAAAGCTTTATTTGAACATTATATGCATATTTCTTCATGTATAAGGCAATATTTTGAATAAATAGTAGCTGAATTTTATTCTGGGCCATATCAAGAACTTAATATAGATTATTGTTGCAATTGACGTCAAATTAATCAAGAATCATTAAAATGTCCATGTGAAGCTTCAGATAAGCTTCATTATGACATTTTATGCGTATATTTATTATGTATAAGGAAATACTTTTAATAAGTAAGATCTGAAATTTTTTATAGACCATATAAGTAGCTTAACTGATGTTTTAAATAAGCTTTATTTTCACACTTTGTGAATATTTCTTTATGTAGGATACAATATTATGAATAAGTAATATCTGAATTATATTATAATACATATAAAGGGTACAAATATAGATTATTAATTTATTATGATTAATGATGTCTAATGAATCATCAACCGCTTTAAATGCTCAACTGAAAGTCTAAATAAGCTTCATTAGGACATTATATGCATATTTCATTTTGCATAATGCAATATTTTTAATAAGTAAGATTTGAATTTTTTTCGAGGTCATACAAGTAGCGTAGATATAGATTATGGTGATAAATTAATGTCGAAGGAATAAAGCATAGTTTAAAATACTCAACTGATGTTTTAAATAGTTTTACTTTCACATTACATGTATATTTCTTTATGTATAACATTATTTTGAATAAATAAGATCTGAATTATATTATAAACCATATGAAGAGCTCAAATGTAGATTATTGTGATCGAATGATGTCCAATGAAGTATGAATCACTTTAAATGTTGAACTGAAGCTCCAAATAAGTTTAGTTGCACATTATATGCATATTTCTTTATGTGTAATGCAATATTTTGAATTAGTATGTTCTGAATTATATTCTAGACAATATATTGTGCTTAAATATAGATTTTTATGATCAATTGATGTAAATGATTCAATAATCTCTTAAAATGTTCAACTGAAGCTTCAAATAAGTTTATTTTCATATTATATGCTTATTTGTTTATGTATAACGCCATATTTTTAATAATTAAGATCTGAATTATATTTTAGACCATATAAAGAGCTCTAATATAGATTATTTTGATCAAGTGATATCTAATGGATCATGAACCACTTTAAATGTTGAACTGAAGCTCCAAATAAGCTTTCTTTGCACATTATATGCTTTCTTTTTGTGTAACACAATATATTAAATAAGTTCTTAATTAGTTTGATTAATTTAATTAATATGATTAATTTAAACAATTAAAACGGCACACGTCTAACACGGTGATATTTTACCAAATTAAACTTGTATATATCTGATACATTTTCGATTCTTTAAATTATTCTTTTCAGTTAAACATGAAGTGGCCTAATTAAAGTAACAGTTCGAAAATTATATTTTTTCTTTCTTTTTTTTTTCTTTCATATTAGGCCCTTTTGGATAATTTTAGGAGGAGTGAGCCCCAACGGAAATTTCAAAGATAATTTTAGCCCTTTTCCAAAAGGGTCCTGAAACGAGACTTTGATTTTTGGGCCTCATATTATACTATTGACCAATATAGTTAACGTCCATCAAATCCATGCATGGCCAATATACCTAAAATGAAGGAGGGTGCAAGTTCGTCTGATCTCGCAAAGAAGGAGTTTACCTTCCTCTCACAGAATTCAGAACAGAAAGGAAAAGCTATACTCCAAGAGAAGAGGGAGACTCGGGTCAGAGTTACTCCACGCACTAAAACACAAACCCTCTGTATTGCAAATACCACAAGAACTAATAACATATCCAGTGCAGTCCAGCGTAAGAGGGGATCAAACTCTCTTAGAGATGCAGCGGGTAGTTCGGCAGAAGAAGTGGCGACACCACCACTAATGAAGAAAGGTCGGAAACCAACAGAACTCGACACAAGTTCTAATTCCACAGAATCCAAAAGGGTTGAGGCGGCGTGCCCAAAGACGCCCCCAAGTTCCAAATGAGTATCATGAGTTGGAACTGCCGTGGTATTGGGGGACCACGAAAACAATTATTTCTCAGCGATCTCCTCCGTTCTACCCACTCTGACATACTTTTTCTATCTGAAACTAAAGCCTCTCAAGATCGTATGCATCAGGTTCTTCCGACACTACCTTTACCTAATCATGTTTTCTGGCCATCTAAAGGACTCTCAGGTGGTTTAGGACTGTGTTGGTCAAATAACATTAACCTTCAGGTTCTTGAAGTTACCAAAAACATCATTTGGGCAAAAATAACTTCATCTTTAGGACAAATTTGGTATCTAATTAATGTTTATGGTGACCCAACCCGCCGTAGAAACAGAAAAATCAGATCCTATCTTAGCCAAATCCTTCTCTTGGATATTCCCACATGTTTGACAGGGGATTTTAATGCAATAACTTCGGCACAAGACAAGTTGGGAGGAACCCCGAATTTGGGACCTGATAACAACCACTTTTCAAAATTCATTTCTGATAATGGTTTGGTTGACCTAGATTTTTCAGGACCGGCTTATACCTGGGTTGGTAGACAAAACACATCTTGTCCTATTTTTGAAAGATTAGACAGGTTCTTAGTGACACCATCGTGGTTAGGAATGTTCCCGAACACAATGGTGAAACATCTGCCTAGAATTCATAGTGATCATTGTCCTATTCTTTTGAACACTCAAGGTTTTAAAATTAAGAAGAAGCCTTTCAGATTAGAACATATGTGGTTTGAAGATCCAGAATTTGAACCTTTTTGCAATTTCCAATGGCAAAGTTTTAGGAATGGGGACTGGGATGCCAACTTATCAAAGTTGACTTCTGTAATTAAAAAGTGGGCAAAAGACAAACCTTCCCCTTCCAAAATTCTGAAAAACATTGATAGGAAAATTCTCGATTTTCAAAGCTTACATCCCTACAACCAAAATCCAGAAATTGAGAGGAAATTGTTTCAGGATAGATGGCAAGCTGAATCTTTACTCAATGAATTTTGGCGTCAAAGATCCCGAGTTAAATGGACCGAAGAGGGAGATAGGAACACGAGGTTTTTCCACACGGTTGCTACTGTGAGACGCAGACAGAATAACATCACAGAACTATTCTCCAAGGAAGGTACCCAGCTTACAACTGATCAAGAGATAAGGAAAGAATTTGTTCGGTTCTATAAAGATTTATATACTGAACCTAAAGTTGGAGTATCTACAGAAGATGCAACCTTGTTTACTCAGTTTTTCCATAATTTGGAGACAATGAATGAGAAAACTTTTGAGGCCAACATTCCTGTTACACTGGACTCAATTCCTTCAAAAGAGGAAATTTTTGGTACACTTAAATCAATGTCACCAAATAGTGCTCCAGGACCAGATGGTATTACTGCAAAATTTTTACAAAAAATGTGGGAAACAATTGGCGATTCACTAACAAAGGCGATACAGGATTGTTTTCTGAATAGTACACCACCGACGAAATGGTTGGAGTGTAGGATGGTCCTAATCAGAAAAACGGATACCGCAAATTGTGCAGCACACTATCGTCCTATTAGTGTAGGAAACATAACTTATCGGCTTTTGATGAGACTGATTGCACTTCGTCTCAGGTCATTCCTGCCGAATGTTATTTCCGAGTGCCAAACAGCATTCATTAAAGGAAGGTGCATTTCTGATAGTATACATCTTATTAAAGAAGTAATGCACTCCTTTTCTTCATACAATTACCAAGAGGAAAGTTTCCTATTAAAGGCTGATATTACCAAGGCTTTTGACACTGTTCGTTGGTCCTATCTAGAAGGAATGCTAAATTATCTCAAGGTGCCTCACCCACTGACAAAACTCATCCTTAACTGTCAGAAAAACAGCTCTATCACAATTGAAGTTAATGGTGAGAAATCTAGAGGAAGTTTTATAAGGCCTACCAGAGGACTTAGACAGGGTTGCCCACTATCGCCCTTACTCTTTACAATTGCTATGGAAGGCCTAACGAGACAGATTCAATGGTACTACAGAAACAGATCCCTTCAAGGAATAAACCTTACCCCGACCTCTCCTCCTCTAACCCACTCGATCTACGCCGATGATGTGATTTTGTTTGGGCAAACAGATCAGAAACAGATAGATCTTTGGTATGACCTAATAGACGCTTTCTCAAATCTATCGGGTCTAATGATTAACCCTAGCAAATCAAAAATCTGGTTCAGTAGACACTGCTCCGCAGTGACACAGACCAGGATTTTACACTATTGGAAAGCATTAGAGGGAAGAGAGACAGATTTATACCTTGGGATCCCAATTGCCACACCCCCACATTACAACAGAGTTACATCAGATTTATTATTACAAAAATTACATTCACAATTAGGGGGGTGGAAAAGGGATCTGCTGTCGCATGCAGGAAGGCTGACTTTAATTAAGTCCACTCTGACTTCAATACCAGTTCATTTCTTCAGCATTTCCCTATTCAACAAAGGTATGATAGATTCTATAAACAAAATTCTGAGAAAATTCTTTTGGGGGAAAGAACAAAATAAATTCCTACATCCTATATCTTGGAAAAAAACAACCCTACCACAAGAAAAAGGAGGTTTAGGAATTAGAGATTTACATACCTTTAATAAATCTTTGATGCTTAAGAATGTTTGGGCAGTTGCTTCCAATACAAACTCGATCTGGGTACAACAAATCTCTTCCAAATATTGCTTTGAAAAGGGTCTGTGGGGAACAAACAATAAAAAGAATTGTAGTCAGTTGTGGAAAGACATTCAAAGTCTAAAAGAATTTTTCAAAGATGATATTTTCTGGGATTTACAAAATGGACAGTCAATTCAAGCGCAGAACCAACCGTGGCACCGATATTGGTACTTGAAAACAAGGAAAGCAAACAATCAAAACATTCATGTAGCTGACCTTTATGATGCGACGATACAGAAGTGGAATCAGTCTTCTTTGCACACTTTCTTCAATACCAAGCAATGTAAGTCCATCAATGATAGTGCCCCACTGCCAAAAACTGATTCATTAGTTGATGATAGATTGGTTTGGTCAAAATCAAAATCGGGTTGTTATTCAACAAAAGAGGGATATGCTATTTTATACAATGAATTACAACAACATCAAATAGAACCTTTTGACTGGACCAATTTATGGACATGCAAACAGTTAATACCGAAAATAAAGGTATTCATTTGGAGAACAGTGCATAATGGTTTGATAACAAGTGAAAAACTACACAGGTTTATTCCAACAGTACCAATACTTTGTACTCTCTGTGGTACAAATACTGAGACAGCTGGCCATATCTTGTTTAAGTGTCCAATGGCTAGAACTACATGGTTTCTTTCAGCATTAGCCATTAGAACCGATCAGTTGTCAGACAATTTCAGTGAAGCCTTTATTCAGATTACTAGAAACCAGGATTCAATAACTGTTGCAACAATTTGTTCTATTTTATGGTGTATCTGGAAAGCTAGGAATAATTTCTTTTTTAGAGGTATTCTTCCAAATCAAATGCATATACTTCATGAAGCAAAACTCCTAGTCTTACAAAATACACCCAAAACTTTGTCTCAAAGACAGAACAAAAGAAATAACTTATCTGAGATTGCACGAGGGGCAAGAGTAGTTTTCACAGACGCTTCATGGAACACAAACAAGAGAACAGGTCTGGCAGTCCTGTGCTATGACCAATCTGGCAATCTAAGCTGGACAGCCTCAAAGTCGATAGAGGCACCTTCTCCTTTCACAGCTGAGACACAAGCCCTTTTGCTAGCGCTAGAAACCCTACAACATACTTTTCAAACAGACACAAGTCAGACCTTAATTTTTTCTGACTGTCAAAATCTAATAACTGTTCTTAACAGTGGTACAAGTAACCCTTTACCTTGTTGGCATAGTTATATTTTGATAGCAAAAATAAAGAATTTACTTGAGAAACACAGAGATTTGGTCAAACTACAGTACTGTCCAAGAGAGAAAATTAAAGCAGCTGACTTGTTGGCTAAAACAGCTAAAAAGAAAGATATCGGAAGCACAAACAAAATAGACATAACCTTGCTTTTTTCTTCAACTTCTTATAATAGGCTGAGCAACCGGATCTTCAGAAGGAACACGGCTTGAAATGATTCTTCGCAGCTGAAAGAGAGAAGTAGAAATGAAGAGACAGAATTTGGCTGACTAGATCAAATGTTGTGACTTTGGAAACTGCTGTGCGATCGGAGAGGAAACAGTGGAAAACAATTCTTTCCTTATAAGAGTTATCGAGATGGGGATTTATCGGAAGAGAATGGGCTTAGACAAGCTTTTTGGTGAAGAAATGGTTCAACTATAGTCTCTCCAGCCGTTCAGATCTGAGACAGCTGCGCCGCTTGAGAAAGTGAGAATAGGGTTTTTCGGTGTAAACGAAGCTGGAGTGTTGCTTTTTATTGACCGACCAAACTTGCAAAAAGGACCTTCTTTTGTTTTATTTTCTCTTTTTCTGGTTTTTTCTTTACCTTAGGTAGTTAGCTTTAAATTAAAAAATTTTATGTATCTGTGTGTAATATTGTAACTGTGAATCCTATGTTTAATTCAAAGTTAGCCCATGGGCTTTTCCATCAAAAAAAAAAAATCCATGCATGGCCGCTTGGACTTTTTGGGTAACCAATGACAAACACCGAATCAATGTTATTATAGACAGGACCATTTAGGCCTCCACGGGACACGGCTCCACATCAGTCCAAATTTAAAGCGGACACCTTGCTATATGACGAATTGGCGACCCGAAAAAATTATAACTAACCTTAATTAATTACGAAATTTTGAAATAATCCAAATTTAATCAAAAATTTAAAAATGACTCCGATACTAATTCTGCTTAGTATCGGAATCCGAAATTCCGATACTAGCTAGTATCGGAATTTCGGATTCCGATACTAAAATCTAAGTTTTAATTCGATTTTTTGTCATGATATTTTGTCCTGAAGCCAAAAAAATTTAAAGTATTACCAAGTTCACTTGTCCTCATCACCAAGTTCACTTGTCCTCTTGTGAATTCGCGCGCTTTACTTGTCCTCTTGACTGGATATGTTTTACTAATGATATGGTGATTACTGAATTACGTGGCGCTAGCATGGGTGCTACACATGGGTTACATGGTGCAACACATAGGTTACGCATGGGTAAATATATCTCAAGTATTAAAAGAATGACACAGGGCTGCTACGCATGAGTAATATATCAAGTATTAAAGGAGTTCAGAAATTTTATTAAACAACAAATTACATTAGAAATAAAACAACTATTTGAAGTAATACAACTACATTAGAAATTGTATTAAACATAAAATTGCAAGTTCAGTACATCTAATTCAGTACATCCAATTCATCCCTACTACATATTGGCAAGCCAAATACTACACCCAGCAAATCCCTACTACATGTATTTTTTGGTCCTCCAAAATCTTTTATAGCATGCTTAAAGTGATCTCCAAAGAAAAATGTGGTCAGTGTTTGTGCACATTCGATCTTCTATTGGAGTTTGTTGAAAATGAGCTGCATAATATTTTGAGGTGCCACTGACTTGGATGATTGGATCTCGTATGAACAAGTTGACAGTTCCAGCATTCAGTTTCCAAGCTGGGTTAAGAGCAGTCAGCCCATAGATCTAATAAGAGTAGATCTATATGAATTAGCACAATTTGCAGCCAAATAGAATTACATTTATGGACAGCAATCTTGATATGCAATTTCATCACAATACACTTAGCCAAAACCGAACGAAAATTGATCAGCAGTTCAGCAAACAACCTAATTTCACACCTAATTGGGTACTAACTTCCAGTCCAGCCTAAGGTTTTGCAATTTCATCACAATTTTTTTTTTTAAACAAGTGGAAAAAATTCCACCACTTTTCCATTTCAAAAACGAGAAACGCATTTACAACACACCTCCAACGTTTATATCAGCATATAGCAATACCACCACATACCCCCAAAACTGCACTGGTATCTACACCTACGGTACCAGTGCAGCCTCTATTATTCTTGTTCTACTCATATCATCCCAAAACCAAATAGGTACAAGTGTACAACACAAAGTAAAGAAATATTACGAGCAACCAAGCAAAGCTTCTTAATCGAAGTTTGCAATTTCATAATAGAATTTTGCACAAAAAAAAAAAAAAAAAAAAAATCATAGAGGTCTTGTGCTGACCTACGTACATAGTTCAACGAAGGTAGCCCCAATAGAAGTTGCTTACAGAATTTTGTAATTTCACCTATCGAAAGCACCAAGGTAGTCCCAATCGAAGCTAGGTTTAGGTTTTGTAGCACCGATCTGGTCTCAATCGAAGCAAGGGTTTAGGTTTCGTCGCAATGGTCTGTCCTTAATCGAATTTTGGGTTAAGGTTTGTTTCAATCTAGCCTCAATTTGTCGGGCTATTGAGGGAAGAGGAGCGGAAGAAGGGCGAGAGGAGGCGACTGAATTACAGCGACATGAGGGGAGATGTGTGGACGAAGTGAGAGGTGCGGACGAAGTGAGAAATCGAGCTGCTCTGAGAGGACGTAGCGACGGAGAGAACGACTCTAGGTTTTTGGCTTTTTTGGACGAAGAGAGAGAGTTCGTGGAGATGGACAGGGCGAAATATCATGACAAAAAATCGAATTAAAACTTAGATTTCTAGTATGGGAATCCGATAGTATCGGAATTTCGGATTCCCGTTTTAAGGAATTCGCAGCGAAGTTATTTTTAAAATTTTAATTAAATTTAGATTATTTCAAAATTTCGTAATTAATTAAGGTTAGTTATAATTTTTTCGGATTGGCGACGCTGTAAACCGGGCATCCAATCCAGAAAAATATGAAATAAGTCCATTTTTATTTTAATTAACGAGGTTGTTAATTTGACAATATACAAAATAATAGTAAGTTGTGGTGATTAAAAATATAATAGAAGAGGAGCAATAAAAGTTTGTTGTATAAAGTAATGGCATATATTTTCAGAATTGTCCTTAGTGTGTTTCCTATTAGAAAAAAAATGTAGGATACCATCAAGAATATAAGATTAGTTTTGTGGTTCTCTCTTTTTCTTTCTTTTTCTATTTAACATTTTCTCGGTATACCAAAAAATGGTCGATAAATTTCTCTGAATTGTTAAATATAAAACAGACAGTACTAATGAACTAGACGAAATAAATTTGAAATTTATGAGCAATATATAGTTCCACTATTAAAATTTTTAATAGGTACTGGGTAGTTCAGTTCAGTCGTGCGCGTATATTTGAATACACACGCGGCTTAAAAATTTGCAACAGTATTTGATTCTGTCCTTTCCAGTACGTAAATAACTCCAGAAAATTAATATTCAATCATGCATATAGAAAACATTAATCCCTTCATCCCTTGTATTATTCAAAAAAATAAATCTGATAAAGATCTTAACAAAAGCAAATAAAAATAAAAAAATAAATTGAGAATTGATGAACTTGAACTTCATAAGGTTGCTTGCTTAGAATTCACTTGAATTCCTCAGTGTATTACTGGATTGGGAGAAGTTTGGACATGTCTGTGCATATAATATAAAGCACACCATGCATGCCTTAATAATAAAGTTTTTTAATGTGCTAGACTTCTAGTTAATCATGCATTATATTAGTTTTATAATGTAATAAGTTAAGTTTAAGTAAGGCCCACCCAGCCGTAATCAATATCTTACGTACTAACAATAAACTAATTGAAATTCGGCATTTATATTGCAATTTCCATCAATGGTCAATAATTGGTGGGTACTGTTCATGTTAAGCATAGGTATCATGATCCAATCTATTGTTAGATAATATCTCTCTCGTTAGCAAGTTGTGTTTGGATCAGATCTCAGCAAAGGATACAACCCACGTTCGATTACTTAAAAATAATTTAATTGCTACATATTGCTGGAATATTACAATATGGAACATATAATGAATTAATGATCGTACGTAATAGTAAATGGAAGAATATATGAATGTCTCGCGAATTTGATGAAAAAATAATCTTACTACATTGACGCGTTTTCCTGCTACTAACATGCTGCTGATCTGTATAAATCACATGACAATTAAATGAGACCTTTGGATTCTTTTAGAACAGTGAAATTAAAATTGTTGTGTTGTATTGTACTGCACAACATAAAGTCACATGAGCAATACAAGCACAAGTAGTGTCCTAAATACGTGCCGTGCCGTGTCGTGTCGTGTCTGAATCATTTGTCGTGTCGTGTCGTGCCGTGTCTAAATTCCAAGAGATGGACACGACACGTCTAAGGACACGCCACGGCTCGTGTCCTCGTGCCGTGTCGTGACGTGTCTTCTTTAGACGTGTCGTGCCGTGACGTGTTTAGACACGGTTATTTTTTTTAACATAAATATAATTTGTTTATGGAATTTAAAATTATGTTTAATAAAACGTGTCAAAAATTAAGTAAATAGAGATGCTTAATCATTGAATAAATATAAATTGATTTTTAATATTAACTTTGATGTGAAAAAAATATTTTTAATATTTTAAAGTGCTATCCAATCCGTTTAGACAACATAAGAGAAATGAATATTTTCAGAATTTGAAATTGAAAGTAAACGACAAAATTATTTTAATTTTTGAGACAGTAGATTTTTGTCATTTAAAATAGAAGAGACAATTATTTGAATCTTTTAAAAGATGGAATTTAGAGATATTGACAACGTACAGATGGGTATTGATTTCAATTTGCGCCTCTGGAGAGATGATCTTTCTACTTTTGTTTGTGCTTTAATAATAGAATCAATCTAATTACAATAAATTTTTTTATTCCCAATTCATTTCTAATTCTTATAATAACATGTACATAAATAAAAAATCCATCATATTTCTGTAACGCTTAATACGCGTCTCTTTTTCGTGTTTGGCGTGTCTGTAATACGTGTCGTGTCTTTCGTGTCGTGCCGTGCCGTGTCTCGTGCCGTGTTTCGTGCCGTGTCGTGTCGTGTCTTGGAAATTCACGTGCCGTGCCATGCCGTGTCTATTTCATCAAAGTTGGACACGACACGCTTAAGACACGACACGTCTAAGTTCTCGTGCGTGTCCGTGTCTGTGTCTTGCCGTGTCGTAGCACCTTCGTGCCGTGCTGTGTTCGGACACGCCGTGTTTTTTTTAGAACACTAAGCACAAGTTTCATATATGAACTATTTATACATCAATTGGCAATAAATTGTTGGTACGAAATATTCTATAGTACAAAAATTTAATAAAACTTATTTCAATATTTTTTAGTAATTGTCACGATAATTATATTCTTTAATTTAATCTTTTAGACATTAATTAGTTTCTTTTGACCTAATTAAATACATAACTCTCTATGATCTATTTAATTCTTTGACCTAGTCAAAAGTATAATTTTGTTAATAACTAACAATAAAATTATCATAATTAAACACCACATTAATGCACGCAAATTTTTTATGTCATCAAGTTATTGAGAAAACCTACTATTATTATAAGGTTTTTCTCCTATAATATTTCTCACAAACAAAATAAAAATTATTTATATATTATCATTATGCAAAAGGCTGAAAAGGAGCCTTCTATTAGCTATCTTAGGTGTCTCCCTAAGAAGAAGAACAATACAATTATCGGTATCTTAAAATGATTCAACAGACCACATATGTGACGGGCTATGTACATTTTAGAATGGCCATTCTCCCAAATAAACATATTTTCAATCAATTTTTTTTAGTATAAATAAAAGTTCTTATTCTATAATTTAATTTGAATATTTATTTAGTTATTTTCATGCTCTCACTCTAACGTAATTTAGGTCAAATGAATTTTGGTAGTATATTCTAAAATGAATTCCAACAAGATTCACAATTCAAAAATAATATTGTAGATATACATGTAAAGAGTCCTTAATTTCAATCTAATGAAAAGTTTAAATTACTTGAACAGTAAAACATATAGGCATCAAATGATTTAAATTCTTCACATCATTTTCGTAGCATGATATTTTCACTATTTGCATTCTAAATTTAAAATTTATTACATTATGATTTTCAAGATCGTTAAATTAAATAAACAATCCTTTATCTACAAGACTTGCATATATTTTATCAAAACAGATTCTGACAATTCCACGATTACTATCAGTCAGTCCAAAAATAATTTTTTCTCCAAATAAATTTATTTGGGGTGCTATACTTGCTACACAATTTTTACCCGTCAATAATTTATCGGAGGACACAAATTGCTTAGAGTCTTCAGAACACAAAATTGATATTTTTGTCTTTTACAATTTAGTCATTTTATATAGTAAGGAATGTTGTTTCTAATGATAGTAGGAATTTGTTTATATTGATGTTATGTGGGGACTTTCTAAAAGCCCAGAACAGGTACATTTCACTTGGAATTTTGCTCAATTATTGTTTTCCTAATAGAAACGAGCCTACTAGAAACCACCGTAGGTATTAGTTTTTTAGTACACGCCCACCGGCGGTAATTCCGATTTTTTTGGTAAGTGTTTTTTTTTTTTTTTTTTTTTTTTTTTTTGACATAATAGGTAGCGGCTACCATATTATTATTATTATTATTTTTTTTTGGTAAGTGTTGAATAGTGCTCTCTTAGTAGAGCGCAATCTCGACCTATACACTCGTCCCTCAAAAGTTTTTAATTATTTAAATATCGGTCAACTTTGATTGGACCGTTGACCAAAAGATGTGCGAGTTCGTTCCGTAACAGGGATGATGGATATGGGTCGAATTGAATATTATTAGTTTAGACTTTAGACTCATTTTGTCAAATTTTCGATCTCGCAATTTGTAATTTTGCTCGAACTACTGTGCAATTTTCCTAATTATAATAAAATAATAGTTAAATTTTTATTGTTAAGACAAAATACTTCGGTACTTTTTTTGTCTTTTTGTAGAATAAAATTTACTCTGTATTATTGTTTATTAAATATGCCATCTTTTTCGATTATATTTGTACCTTTTAACTTCATAATATTGGTACTTCAGTTTCTATCAATTATTCCTCAATGAGAGCTATGAAACAAGCAAAATCCGATCGCCTAAAGGAAATATTAAATGGAACTTCTTCCACTTGTAATTAAATAGCGATGGATACAAATTTGTTTTAACATGACTTGATCACTTGACTCTTGCTAATCGACTTGACAACCTGTACTAAATCTGATCTGCTTGATTCATATGCAACCTTCCAAAACAAACGGCTTAATCCAGGGAGATGCTCCGAAAAACAGCTTATTCATCCCAACAACATCAATTTTGTATTAATGACGATACTACCCTCAAAATTTGGCCTAGACAACATTGAACTTATCTTTTCATTTGAAATTTTTTATCGTAACAACGCCCCTAATTGCTGATAACAACCCATGTAATTCAGCACATAATCCATTTAAGTTAGAACATTTTCTGTGCGAGCAAAGTTCCAAACAAATGCTCGAAAATAAAACACAAATTTGTTTTTTTTTTTTTATCAAAAGCACCCAAGCATGGGACCAATTTCATTAACTTGATAAAAGAGCATTATTACAAATATAAACCCACAACGATATCTAAACAGCATCAGTATCTATCAAACAAACACAGACAGACTGAGTGCCCATAGGAAAACCACTCCAAACAATACACAGAACGCAAACAAAGAAACTAATAACAAACAACAGCTTAAAGAAGTGAGCAGCAAGCTAGTTGGCAGAGGAATCCTTGTTGGTGTTAGTGATGCTTCCATCTTTGTTTCCCCCCTGATCTGCTGCCTTCAGATAGGCTGCCAAGTTTTGGAAGTCACTTTCCATTTCTGCATTAAAGTCTGTCCAGTTAGTAAACAAATTTAAAGTGCTAAGTAGAGTGAGTTATGTGAAACTGTCTCCTTATCCCTAAAAATGACATTGTTTCTCTCATTCCACACTAGCCAGCACCAAGTTGTCAAAAGTGCTTTAGTAAAACTTCTGTTATTAGAGTTTAACCTATTTATACTATTTCAAAGATTGTTCAGAGAAGAGCTATCTATTACAATTCCTTTTTTATTAAACAGGTTGAAACCTACTCAAAAGCCTTTAGTAAAAGGGCAATTAAGGAATAAATGTTCCACAGATTCTGCATTATTACAAAACATACACTTATTTGGCCCTTGCCATCTTCTTTTCTGCAAATTGTCTACAGTTAGGATTTTGTTATTTAAAACTAACCATAGTAGAAGTTTTGCTTTTAAAGGAACCCTACAAGGCCAAACAGTTGTGTTAAGGTCTGTTATAATGCCAGAATTGTTTAAAAAGGAGTAAAAGGAGCTAACAGTATACTGGCCTTTACTATCTAATTTCCAATTGACTGAATCTAGATTATCTGTTAGGACAATGCTTTGAATAATCTCTAAGATTTTATTCTTTTGTTGCCTAACAGTAATAGAAACTCCTCTGGTTAGTGCTAGATTAGTTTTACCTTTGTTAACTATTTGACTAATAGAAGCTGAGGGGCACTTAGTTTTTTTTTAAAGAGGTTTGGGAACTCTTTATAGAGAGGTAAATCTTTAATCCACCAATCTTCCCAGAACTTGATGGTTTTACCATTTCCTACTATTCTGAGAGTGCCTATTTTAAAAATTGGATAGATCTTAGCAATGGATCTCCAAATAAAAGAGGAGTTATCTCCACCTATCTTGCCTATACTTAGCCATAACCATATCCTTCCAGATCGAATTGTGATCATCTGATACACATTTCCACAACCACTTTCCTAAAAGGGCAATGTTCATGTGTTGAAGGTTTATGATTCCCCATCCACCAAACTCTTTTCTCTTACTGATTTGATTCCAGCTAACTAAGCTTAATTTTTGCTTGTCTGCTTGATAGCTTCCCCAAAGGAAGTTTCTTCTAATTCTATCAATCTTAAGCAAAGCCCAATTGGGACATCTCTAAAGAGAAAATTAGTAAAGGGGGGAAGCTGTGAGAACTGAATTAAGAAGCACAAGTCTTCCTCCCATAGACAGAAGTTTACCCTTCCATTTAGAAAGTTTGGATTTAATCTTTACAATGAGAACTTGCCATTCTTTCTTAGTAGGTCCTCTCTAATGAAGTGGGACTCCTAGGTAAGTTATGGGTAATTGAACTTTTTTGCAGCAAAAAGTGGAGATAGCTATCTCATATTCCTCTGCATTTAGGTTTAGAGGGATCGCTTCTGATTTTGAAAAGTTGGTTTTTAGTCCTGAAATGCTCTCAAAAGCTTTCAGTGCCCAAGAGACTTTCTTAAGTTGTATCTCATCAAATCTGAGAAAAAGCAAGATATCATCTGCATACTGCAGATGAAGTACCTTCTTTCCTCTGATTGGTGTGTCTAACCCTTCAAAGTGTCCCTTTAAGCAGGCATTTTCAGAATTTTAGTGAGTCCCTCAGCAGCAAGTATTAACAGATAGGGAGAAAGGGGATCTCCCTGTCTCAATCCTTTCATACATTGGAAAGAGGTGCTCAGCTTCCCATTAATTATGACTATTGCTCTGCCTTGCCAGAGGATGTTTCTAATCCAGCTGACCCACTTACTACAGAAACCTCTTTGAGATAATGTTTCTAGGATGTAATCCCAACTCACATTATCAAAAGCTTTCTCAAAGTCCAGTTTGAGGAGAATTCCTTTTTCTTTGCTACTGTGAACCTGATGTAAAATCTCATGAGCAGTGGCCACTTCTTTCAGAATATATTTGCCTTTGATGTAGGCAGATTGATTTGGATGGATTAGACCAGGCAAAACTTTATTGAGTCTCAAAGTGATGACTTTAGTAAAGATTTTGAAATTGGATTAGACCAGACAAAACTTTTTAATCCAGTCGAGAAGACTAATTGGTCTGAAATCTTTTATTTTTTCAGTCTTTTCCACTTTAGGAATTAGGCAAATGATAGTTCTATTGAACTTGTTAATGGCTAAAATTCCAGCATGAAAATCTTCAAAGAGATCCACCATATCTTTTTTAATTAAGTCCCAGAATCTCTGATAGAACATAATTGAAAGTCCATCAGGGCCTGGGGCTTTTTCTAGATTCATTAGGAAAATAGCCTCTTTAATCTCTTCTTCTGTAAACTGTTGTGTAAGCATGATGTTATCATCAACAGTAATTTTCTCATTCCTATTCCAAACTTCAGAAAAAAACTTTCCCAGGGTTACTCCCTCTGTACCAAAAAGGTTTTTGAAGAAGTCTACTGCATGATTTTGAATCATTGCAGAATCCCTAGTTTCCACACCTTCTATCATTAGGTGATAAAAAACTAGTTTGTAAGATCATTAAAAGTATGGAAAACATGTATTGTTCCAATTTTTTGTCGATTTTCATTATTAAATATATGAGTAATGCTGGAGTCAAAAGCGATTTTAGTCTAACCAATTAAAATTTTAAATGACTGATGCAAACCGCTAAATATGATATTCACATTAAAATTATCTTGAAGACCAAAATATACAATTTCTCAAAATTTTTTTACTATTTTTTTCAGATTTTTTAAAATGGGAGGATCCAGAATTAATTAGACTAAAGATTTAAAAAAATTCAAAATAAATAGTAAAAAATAAAAAATATATATATATATAATTTGATCTCTAAGGAGATTTCATTATGGAGAATAAATTGAGTGGTTCGGATTTTCTATTGTAAAAAAATAGCGAAAAAATTGAGATTCGGTCATGTTTGATGGACTTTACATTACTCCAAATATATATATCAACTGAAAATCATAACAGCGCCTGTCTAATTTTTTCCCCTCTTAGCTTATATTATAAAGAAACAATTAAGAAAAATATAGTTAAGGAAAGCTATTAATAAGATCTCAAAAGAAATGTACAAAATCAGAACTGGTTAGGGTATTTTTGTCCACATTATTTTATGAATGTTGTTCGGACGAATACGTTGTCCTCGTAAGCACCACCCCATAATCCGTGACGCAATTTGTCTCTGTTGATCCAATCTCAAAATATTAATCTGTATTCCTTTAATCTTGAAGGGACCAGATCAATCCATTTCTGTGGTAAATAAAAAATTTTAGTAGATATATATTAGGAATCTGTATCTGCCTGCTTCATGTATCAGAAACCCAAATTTCTCTTGACCATAAACCTTAGCAACTATCCATCTAACAGACTAGAAACTTTCAGAACATTTTTTTTTTTTTTTTTTTGAAAATTACCCGTAGGTAACTTTCAGAATATCCAATCTAATATGGACGGTGTAAAAGATTTTTGTGATAACGGAAATGATCCTTCATCTGCACCTTTTTAGGGTAATAAAATATAATAATACATTAATTGTTAAATTAGATAAAGAGAAAAGGATGTTGTGGAAAAACAGATAATGGAATAAAATAGAAAAGAATATCACCTTAATCTCATCCTCTTATTTTATTAGTTTTGTTTGTGTGGTTACGTTCTAACTTGACGAGCAATAAAATATATAATATTTTACAGGTTATACGAGATTAACAAAGCAATATCCTACAAACTATCAAACCAAACAAAAATTAGTTATTTGAAGTTCGTTTTGTATCTCTATGTTTCTTTTCTTTTTCTTTTTCTTTTTCTTTTTTTTTTTTTTTTTACATTTTCCGCACTATCTTTTATCCAAACAAAGTAAAAATGGAAGATTAGTCCTGAACTTTAGTGAAACATATGAAAAGGAAAAAAGTTAGTAAATTCTCTCCATGACAAAAATTCGATGGAAAATTTGGCAGATCAAATTTTAGGAGCAAGCTAGGGGGGCGAAAACAACCCTAGGAGCTAATTTGAACGGGTTCGAAGAGAAAGGTTCTTTTTTTTTTTTGTTTCTTTATAGAATTTATAAAATATTCATAATTTTTTTGTGTTCCTTTAGTTACATTTTTATTTTTCAACTTGTTTTAATATGTTTAGCAATATATTATACTAGACTCTGAGAAAAGCCTGCAATTTTTTATATTACACATGGTAATAAAATTAAGCATATTTTAAAGGTAATCTTGATATTAGTTTCAATCTGCCACCGTGCAATTACTAAATCTTAAGCTACATTATTTTTTCTCAAATTTATTGAACTTCATTCCCCAAAATTAAGCATTAAAACATCAAAATAATGACGAACTAGGTGTATTTCAGCAACTTAGAATGAAATTGAGGGGTTTAAGTTCACTTGAATGGAATTTGAGTTCTTTAAAGGTTTTATGGCAATAATTTCGGAGGGAAATGGTTTGTTGAGATTGACAAATTTTCTAATAAACACCTAGATTCTTGCATGCAACAACCTTTCTTTTCTTTTCTTTTTTTTTTTCCTTTTTTTTTCTGGTTTTTGTGAGCTTCGTGCGAGTAGGTGTTGAAGAATATTCTTATTTTGTTGGTATTATATATGACATAATATGCATCAATCGTAAGTTTGAATTTTCTTTGAATGTGATATTATTCCAATAAATGATACATTGTATAGTTACATATCATTCATTAGTTCTACAAGTAGGATATATAAAAAAGAATCTATTGTGATGTAGGACTTATTTCTACACACAAAACCAATTAGATAGCGGAAAATGGTAGAAATTTTGAACATAAAAGAATAGACCCTGTGCTCAGTGTTATTGTTCTTCGAGGAGAAACATTCTTAGTAATATTGCGTCGAGACTTTCCAAGGTATCGGTTTTATTCTGTTTCATAATTCAGAGTATAAAAATTAAGGACCCACATATATATTACAAGGTCAAAGCATATTAATAGTGGGAATAATTTGCGACATGTACCTAAACAAGATCACATGCATCAACAAATGACGCTATAAAATAAAGCTTCATTAGATATAAAAAGAGCATTTTTTTTTTTTTTTACTTTACTGGCAGTATAATAATTTGAGAAAATTACTTGCAAAAAATACCATAATGCCAGAGTTACTCATTATTCTGCTATATTTTGTAACAAATTGCAGCTTAGCATCTGTACTGATGTCATTGGGAAGATCAATGTTATTGCAATGAGTCAATACCAGACAAAATTCAGCAATGCAATTATTAGCTTTTATACAAAATTTAGCAATGCAGTTATTCATAATATAATATGCATTCTAATGCAACAAATTGTTGGTGCCACATATGTGAACACTTTCTCATATGTATCCACAAAATCTGAGTCCCCATGAAGAACTGAAATCATTGATATTATATTATAATGTAGCGATGGGTAAAATCTAGGTGCTTAATAATTGTAAAGTTTAAAAATATATAAGCAAATCCGATGATCAAAAGATAACTACAAACAATGTAATAAATAAATTTTGGTGCATTTATTATTTTAGTGCGAATAATTATTTGACAGCTTCGTATATAATATTTTCCAAATCTATAAATTTACATTCGTGCACCTCTAATTATATATAACAATATTTTTTGGTTTCGTTTTTTGAGTTTTAAGCTTTTGAATTAATATGAAAGACCAAAAAAAAAAGAAGTTTTGGAATAGTGGCAATTAACTATTTTATATATGTTTTTGTGTCATTTCTATTTAATTAACTTGCATGACATTACAGTTCCGAAATAATAATAGAGAATAAGTACTAATTAAACAAATCCGGATCTCCTTTAACTGGTACCGAAGTCTTTTGTTTTGTTTTTAGAGAACTGGTACCGAAGTTGCAAGTTACTGATTTCTATCGTAACTTGAGATTATTAAGAATCAATGTGACATAAATAAAATTACAAAATGAGTTCTATATTAAGAATCAATGTGACATAAATAAAATTACAAAATGAGTTCTATATTTTGTTTGGGAAGTCGGATCATCCCAACAAACCACTCCAAAAAATATTAGAAAAATAAACTATTGAAGAACATGGCAAAACCACATGTTCTATGTTCTATAGTGCTACCATGTGAAAAGAAGTAGAGCATGAGTCGTATTTCTTATTTAAATCCATGTAGCCCCCACTTAAATCGCCACCTCTTTCCCGTTATCTCTCTGTTATACATTGTATGCTGGCAATTCTCTTGATTTGATCCTTTCTCGCTTTCTTCTTCTATATACGTATTCAATCTCCTCCCATTTACTTGGCACATTCCCCCTGAAACACACCAGTGTCAATGTCAATTGTAGAGAGAAAACTCAAAAATTGAGGAAAAACTCTAAAATTGAGTGGTCCTTTTCTCCTCTCTCTATGTACCAATCCAGGGTCCCATGATACATGACAAAAAGTAGCTCATACAAGCAGAGAAAGTACAGAAGAGACAGAGCCAAGTACCAGTTGATCGCTTAGTTCTCTCTCTTCTAATTCACAGTGTGGATGGAAGCAGAGGGAACAGCCAATCTTCTCATCGGTACATACCTTTAAATCACATCACAAAATTCATATTTACTCGTATACATTGTACCAATACTTGTTCTTCTATAATGTTCTGTTATTCTTTTATTCAGGCGATTTATCCCCTACATTCAGACTCAGTCAACTTCATTTAAGTAAAATATGGAGAGAATTCTGCTCAGCCATACATTGGGAAATTGCCACCAAACAGTTTCTTCATGTATGGAATCCGATCCGGTCAATGCTGATTGTGCCATTGTTACGGTTCACTATTGTCGTATGCATTATCATGACTGTCATGATCTTGTTAGAGAAATTATTTGTCGGCGCAATCAGCCTCTTTGTCCAAATTTTCAAACTAAAACCAGAGAAGAGATACAAATGGGAACCCATACAGAAAGATGAAGAATTGGGGAGCTCTGTTTATCCAATGGTGCTTGTTCAGATACCCATGTACAATGAGAAAGAGGTACACAGACAATTATTGTCAACTCTGCTTTTGGAAAAGTTATGAAATTTTAGGAAAGTTGCTAAATTATTGCTGACATTGTTCTAAGCATTAGTAATGTATTAAATATTTTAATGTGAAGGTATATAAGCTTTCTATTGGAGCAGCATGTGCACTGGAGTGGCCATCTGACAGGTTAATTATACAAGTGTTGGATGACTCTACTGATACAGTTTGCAAGGTAATTTTTTTTTTATTTACCATTTCGAAGTATATTTAATTTCCTCAAAAGACATTTTGGAATAGAGACAAAAGTAAAATAACAAGCACAGCTGAGTCACTTGTCATACGAGTTTACTGAAAGTAGGCACTTTCTATCCAGGTGTTCCTTTTGTCCAATCAGATCGCATTGACCAATATTTAAAAATCCGAACCTTTACATCTGACAGCCTATCTCCAAGCTGTTCAGGAAATTTTTATTTTATATTTTTGGTAGCTTGAAGCAGGTTAAAAATATGTTTATCCTATCTTAAATTCCAATTCTCCGTTTTTAGAATGTTGACCCAATAAAAATGAACAAGAATCTGTCATTACAGATAAAAAAAAAAAATATATTTTTTGCATAATATTTTTGAGCAATATTCAGACTTAAGACTTCGAAATCTCAAATTTTCTGGGAATTTACTCATTTATATTTTTAAATTTATTGACTAGCATGAGCAAGTTCTCCTGTCATTCTTCAACTCTGTTTGCCACTTTTTTTATTCCAATTAAATCTCATTTCCTTCCCTCACCTGACCTAGCCAAATCTATCATTTTTCTTTTTTCATTTCTATTGTTTGTTTTGACGAAAGAGAAATACTACATCTCGTAGACAAAATTCTAAATATCGGTCCCTTAAACTTATAATTTTTCCTTATGAAAAGCAGACCATAATCAACTTTAAATTAATTTACAGGATATGGTGGGGCAGGAATGTCAGAGATGGAAAAGCAAAGGTATAAATATAATGCATGAAGTTAGGAACAACAGAAAAGGATACAAAGCAGGGGCCCTCAAAGAGGGTTTGCAGCATGATTTTGTCGAAGCATGCGAGTACATTGCTATCTTCGATGCTGATTTCCAGCCGGAATCTGATTTTCTTTTAAGAACTATTCCTTTCCTCATGCATAATCCAGAAATCGCTCTTGTCCAAACCCGATGGAGATTCGGTACATCCATTCTTTTAAATGCAATTTATGTCTTGTCATTCATAAATTAAATTTTATTTCAGACAGAAAATATCAAAATCTGTACTCTCAAAAAAGGATTTTCTGAGCTTGAATGATGAATGGTGATCTTGCATGCATGTAGTGAATGCTGATGAATGCTTGATGACAAGGCTTCAAGAGATGTCACTTGATTACCATTTCAAAGTCGAGCAGGAGGCCGGGTCTGCCATGTTTTCATTTTTTGGTTTTAATGGTAACACTCAAGATCTTATAAATTGTTTTCTTTCTTGAAAGATAGAATAACTAAATTAAAATCAAAATGCTGGCAATTGCTTAAGATATTCCGAGTTGAAACAGTGGTTAAATCTGTTAGCTTTAAGAATTAGGCACTAAATTTAATTTCTTGGTAAATGTTCCAAACAATTTTCACTATAGCAGGAAAATGGGATGCAATTTTCAGGGACTGCTGGTGTTTGGAGAACCAAGGTGATTTCAGATGCCGGAGGTTGGAAGGATCGTACGACAGTTGAAGACATGGACTTGGCAGTTCGGGCAGGACTCAAAGGCTGGAAGTTTGTCTATGTTGGTGATATACAGGTACAGCCCTATTATTTATCATTATTATGATACTTTTCTCATAAGCATGCTCGCATTTTTACTCATCATATGTTGCTCAAATTGAAATGTTTAAAATTGGTCTTGATCTTGCTTCAGAGAATTTATATTTGAAGCGGACTCCAATAAGATTACTAAGAATCAGCACAATTCTTGAATTCACTCAGGTTGATTATGATTATCAAAATTACATTCCAATAGGTGAAAAGTGAGCTCCCAAGCACTTTCAAGGCCTACAGGTTTCAACAACATAGATGGTCATGCGGACCTGCGAATCTCTTCAAGAAAATGGCAGTAGAAATTATTCAAAATAAGGTCTGTACAATCTGAGATCGTTTTTTTTCTTTATTAAATTACAAATTCTTGTTCTGACATACTCATTGTTTTCTTGTACAGAAAGTGTCTTTCGGGAAAAAGCTGCACCTGATATATGACTTCTTTTTTCTTGGAAAGTTCGTAGCTCATACAGTAACCTTCATTTATTATTGTGTCGTGATCCCGCTGTCAGTATTTTTCCCGGAGGTGGTTATTCCTTACTGGGGTGTGGTTTATGTGCCAACAATCATCACACTTTGTAAATGCATGGGTACTCCAAGGTACTGAAAAGGTCCAAAAAGATTATTAATAATAATACCTGTTAACAGTACAGAATAAATAGTTGAATTAATAAAACTTTGTTTTTGCTTCTTTGTTGCAGTTCGTTTCATTTGGTGGTTATATGGGTATTGTTTGAGAATGTAATGTCACTACACCGGCTCAAGGCAGCATTCACCGGTCTATTTGAGGCTGAAAGAGTGAATGAGTGGATCGTCACTGAAAAGCTTGGAGATGCTAATAAGACTAAGCCTGTTGTAATAGATATAAAGGAAGCTGACAAATCAATAGATTCACAACTTAAAGAGCCTTGCCTCCCAAAACTAAAGAAAAAGAAATCACGGTTCTGGGACAGGTATTCTAATTTTGTTTCCTGATATCACATTTACTGTTTTAGCAGTTCCAGTATTTAACCGAACCATGCTATTTCAGCAACAAACTTTCCAACATCTGCAAATTTAGTTGCATTGGTACCTAGCTGGTATTGGAATTTCATCCTGCCAATACAACAAATTGACCAGTCTTGCAATACATTTGACAGAGGTTCCTAAGTTTTTTTTATTTTGAATTTGAGTTCTTCGAATCATGGATTTATTTTTTTTCATTCGATTCTTCGCTGCTAATTTTGGTTCCTTTGTTCTAATTTTTACCAGGTGGTATTACTCAGAGCTGACTGTCGGGATTTTTCTATTATTTTGTGGATACTATGATATAGCTTTCTCAAAGAGAGGATATTACCTATACCTCATCGTTCAGAGCGCAGCATTTTTTGTTGTAGGTTTTGGTTATGTAGGTACTCCGACACCAATTTCTTGATTCATGACTTGTCAATAGTTGCATAATTCCTTTCCAACCATTAATTTTTGTTAGCAACAAAGATAGCACTGTATTTTTTATTCTTTTCCATTCTTCATCAAATATGTATAACACAAATAAATAATCATTTGTTAATTAATTCAGAATAGCAATAGAATTTATTTTGTAAACAGAATTCCATGTGAATAGCTCATTAAAGAGGCTTTTGTAACTGGTAAACAACTTGGGGGCAGGATATTACTGTGGTATTTGTTATAATCTATAACTTATAAAGTTTCACCAAAATGCAACAGATCTGAAACATCACAGAAAGGTTTGTATTTGAATAGGCTTATATAACTGTACTATATAATTTGTTTATAAACTGATAATGGGCTTTGTCTTAACTAATTTAGACAATTCCTTTCTTTTTTTTACTAGTTCAACAGGTAGAGATCAAATTCTCATGTCGGATTGAGTTTTATAGCATAAATGGGAATTTATCTCTGAGATAATTGAATTGAGAAATGAAGAGTACACAACGTACATGGTAATGGCCAGCGCCAGAAAAAAAATGTAAATGTTATGCTTAATTCGATATTGTACAGTCAAGACTCAAGAGCTATTCGAATGTTTCATTCTTAAATTTATAACCTACTGTACATGATAAGTCTTTTGACATTATTCCATTTGGGTTAATCGGGAATAGAAAGTTCTATTGCTAATAGTCCTGAACTGAATCAAAGTAGGGACAATTAGTTCACGCCTTTTTTTTTTAATGGTTTGCAATCTGAGAATAATCCTCGTTAGAAGCGTCATTTTGTCATGAAAACAATGATCATCTTTTTAATAGGTCACAAGCCTGAGACAAAATGTATTTTCATTTAAGGTTATTAAACTGCCAAACTCCTTTTCATATTTTCTTTTTTCTCTCCCTCTTTAGGCTTCAGCATTTTATTTGGTCCGAGAATGAGCAACCATCTTTATTTTGTCATATTTTTGGGCCGGCCTCTTACGCAACCAAATTTGACTGCAAACTTAATTTGGGTCGCAATGTAAAGTCCTTTAAATGAAAATATGGCCTTGATCAAACTGATTTTTACACAAGATTTCATTTCATTAGAATTGATTTCTCGAGATTTCGTTGGGTCTAATAACATAGAAATTTTGACCAAATGACGTCAAATCCATATGCATCCATTTTTATCAAGAATTTTCTAATGAAAAGAAACGAAATGAAATCCCATATCAAAAAACGTCATTCTGATCGGGGCCTATGTGTCACATCCCGAGTATGATATGACAGAATCCCGCCACGAAAGTACTGATTCTAGTACTTCCGCAAGGCTTAGATTATAAATTAACCTTTAAAAGACGCATATATTTTTTTTCCTTTTGATAATATAATCGAATATTATCAGTGTGACGATAGTAAGAAAATATAAAGGTAATAAAAATAAAGCAACAACAACAACACATAACCAAATATATACATCACAGTGTCATAACAAGTACAACATCAGTCCCGTCAAAATGTGACTCTCTAACAAGACATAACTAACCAACCATCGAACTAGAGTCTAAACACAACACTTAATATAGTCTGTATATACAGCATGACTATACTAGTGTGAACCAAAAGTCAACTCTAGTTAGATCATCTAACAAACAACCAAATAACTAACTACTCCACATCCACCTCCTCCTCCTCCTCCGGCTCCTGCTCGGAGTCAGAACTAATTACAATCACAGGTGGCTCCTGAGGAGCAAGGGCTGGAGGAGGAGCTGGAGCTGGAACAGGTGCACTATGCTCAATATAAAAGTATACGCCGGTGGGAGCGAAAGAGATGTGATGCGTGACATATGCCTGAAGGTGTGGGACATAGACACGCTGGTGAAAGAAGGTGCCATCAAAGACTGCTATCGGAGGGCCCCTGACTGGCCTGTGCGTCCCCTGGAACCCCCAACCGCCGAGGAACATGCAACCAAAAAATCAAGTGAGAAAGAATATTTCTCAGTGCGGGTTTTAGTTCCAGACGTGGATTTCTAGTCGAAATCTTTGTCTAGAAATAATACCCATAATAATCAACATGAAATAAGAGATATAATAAATAAGTAATATAAATAAGAAGAATAAACATAATGTGATGCAATCAATATATATCTTCATCTGCATACCGCACGACGGAGTATGTATGGTCCAATCAGTACCATCTGTAACAATCATGCATGAATACAAATAAGAGATAAAGTCAAGCAAGTCATATCATAATCATAATCATAAATAATCATAACTCACTCAGGTTTCCTAACCCAACCGGTTGGGCACAGGAGGAAACATTTCCCTAACCCACTGGGCACATGAGGGACGAATCCCTAACCCCGGGCACACGAGGGAATTCCATATTCAAATAGAGCTACCGAACTGGCCGAAGCCGGTGGCTGACCGACTCCGAAGAGTGGTTTGACCTTTATGTCTTTTCCTTATTTCATTCCATTTGCACAATTCGGATCTGATGTCTTTAGGCAAGACTGGGTCGAGCTAGACGGATTTAGCTCTTCCGTTAATTTGATATTCAAACTTGCCTTTTATAATCCAAATCAATGAATACGGAGAGGAATTCAACATGAGTTGTAATATCTGTTCCTATAATCTAATATGATAAATTCATAAATGCATCACAACGGGAATCAGCATGCTTATGCATTAATTTAAATTTACCAACAAGTTTCTATAGAAATCCACGTATCCGCACCTGTGTTCAGCTGGTCGGCTTCTTCAGTTCAATCCCCTATGATTAATAAAAACCGTTATTAATCAACTAATGGTTATTTATCTTAGAAAGGGTGGTCCGACTTAAACTACCAGACTGACTGAGTTTTCTAATAAATTTTATAGTAATTGCTTGTGTTTTCAGTAATTTAATTATTATTTAATATTATCTTATTTTATTTTATTTTTTTTAATTTATTTTATTTAAATTAATTTCATTTTATTTGAATTTATTTGAATTTAATTTGATTTATTTTTATTTTACTTTAATTAATTTGTTTTCTTAAATATTTATTTTACTTACTTACTTCTTTATTTTTAAGTAACTATTTAATTAAATAGTTTCATATTTATAATCTTAGTATCTTCTTTATTATTAGTTAATTATATAATAGTTAATTTGTTTATGTTTATTTAAATAATTTCCTTAATATATTGTTTATTAAATAATTATTTAGAAATTTAAATTATTAATGGAATATATATAAATTTAAAATAACAAATCATAAATCCCTTAACTATAATCTTATGGATTAGTGGATTTGATTAGTTTAATTATTGATTAACTATATTAACTAAATTCTTAGATTATAAAAAATTTTTATTTAATTTTCTGTATTGGGCCGACAAATCCAAGCCCAACTTCTCTTTTTTTTTTTTTCTTTTTCCTTTTCTTTTCTTTTTCCTTTACCTTAGGCCGAAGCCCAAGTCCAAGGCCCAGTCCGAAATTTTTTTTTCTTTTCAGTCCTTTTTATTTATGAATTAGTCCTTTTTACTTACGAATTAGTCCTTTTTGCTTACGAATTAGTCCTTTGTTTTACAAATAGGTTCTTTTTATTTACAATTCAGTTCTTTTCTTTGCAAATAGGTCCTTTTTATTTATTTTTAGGTCCTTTTCTTTACGAACTGGTCCTTTTAATTATCTTTTTGGTCCTTTTCTTTCACACTTTCGTCCCTGGCCAACATTTTTCTTACGAACTAGCCCCTGTCACCCTCATCGCCTTGCCAGAAATGTACCAGTGGTACATTCTCCGTACCAGAGACTGGTACATGGCCTCTAAACGCTGCAACATCCTTCTCTTAACTTCCCTCAAGTGTTATTATGCCAAACAACCAACATTCCATCGATTTTTGATCGAATTCCCTCATGTCAGACCCGAAAACCCTAAATCTCGTATTCTAGCAATTGAAACCAATTCCATCTCCTAAAAAACATCAATTTCACTCAATTAAACTCACTATCAAACTCTGTGATTATCCCAAGGTCATTAACCCGTAATTAACCTTAATCCCAAATTTGATTAATCAAGAATTTAACTCAAAATAAATGGTAAGTGGGTAGCTATACCTTGGTCTTCGGCTACTGCTACCCTTCTCTCGTTCTCAAATCCCCCTCTCTCTCTCTTTTTCTTCCTAAGTGTTTTTGTGAAAAATTTTCTTCACCCGGCCAACCCCAAAAATTTTCTCAACTCTAGTATTTATAGCCAATGGAGTCGAGAGGAACAGAGGAGAAGATCAACGGCGTCGATTTAAATCCGAATCGCAAAGTCTAAGTCATCCCCCCCATACCCTATTTCTCACTCGATCAACAACCCACGACTGAGATTGAAGGGAGGAATGTCGGCTTCTTAACCTCGTGGCTGAACTTGATTGGCTGGCCACAGTCGATCTACGCCGAAAATCGTGTGGGGCGGTGCTGCGACGAAAGTAGAGTCGGAAACAATCCGACGGAGCGGAGAAGAAAGAAGGAAGAAAGAAAAGAAGAGGGAGATGAGGCCAAATGGCTCGTCTGGATCTCCTGTGGCGGAAAGTTTGTGGCCAATGGTGCGGCAGTTCATTTATAAAGGATTTAAATTCGAATTTCATTAATATTAAATCAAATTAACAACAGATTTCAAGATTAATTAAGCTTTGATTTTGCTAGAATATTTTATACTAACTATAGATTTTACACAAAGTCAAATATTTCGAATTCGAATAAATTTTCATGTTAGTTTTAATTTAATTGTATATTATAAATAGGATAATTATTAAGAATTATGAATTTCTCATCAATTAAATTTCCTAATACTTTTATTAATTGATTCTAATTAAATTAAATTAATTTGGTTACCCTACTATGTTACACTATGTTTCTTAGATATTGTTTCAATTCTACATGATTTGGATTGAAAAAAAAAATCCGGAATGCAATGTTTGCCTATATCAATCCTCATCAGACAGGCTGAGGCAACCCAGTCAGATTCAATTATCCAGCGAAAGTTTCAGGCAAACTTATTCAAGGTTTGACTAATGATGAAATGAAAATAATTTCTTTTATTTTACTTTTGGCATCAACTGGAAGTAATTTAAGATGGAATAAAATACAGTAAAATAAAGCAGTTTCGTAGGTAAATTAAAATCAATACATCCAATTTATTAACTTTTCAAGTTTTCATATATTTTTATTAGTTTATATTCTAACAGAGTTAATAAGAACAAATCTATATTTTATTTAATATTATTTTATCTATTTATTTTCTTACAATCAAATAATATTGCTTTAAAATAATTTAACATTTTACTTTTAGTTTGCTTCATTTATAAGACACTGTTGCATAGTCCACTATCAGCTGATTTTTAAATTTATTAATAAATCTTTCTTTCAGCTTGGGAAGCTTTTCAAGGAAAAAAATATCTCTTTCCGAAATGGGGCTATGCCTGTGTTAAAAAAAAATCTCTGTATTCATGAGCTGTTTTCACTACTATGCTGCGTTGTGCGATCGTATGTAATAACGTTTTGGATATTTTCCAATGGAGTCAAAATACTTGAAAATGGAACGTTGTCGACATCTCTTCATTAATTACCCTACTTAATATAGCTCTAGCTCCAAGTTTGAAAAAAAAGGTTTCAATTGACCAGACTGATAATCACGAAGCATCATACATAGATTGCAATAAATAATGAAATATATTCATGCATACAAAGTTAAATTAAATTTAATATGACTTTAAACTCATATAACTTATTTTTTTAAATACATATTAAAGGCTGATTCTAGATTCACGTGTAATTATTGTCTTAATCTCTTTGAATTAATTTTAAGTAATAAAAATGCATAAGAAATGAACTTGAAGAAAAAAGCAAATTTGATATGAATTACAACTCAAAAAAACTTCATTCGATAAATTAAAAATCAAATTATTGATATTAATATTTTTTTGGTGAGACAAGTACTATTTTGTTTTTTTATTTCGAGGTTATTTTGTATAAGATTGAGATGTCTAAAATTGCTAAGACAAAAAAAAGTAACAAAGCATTCATTTTCTTTAACCCTCCGGAGTATAAAATACATACGAAAATTTGAAAAAATAATTTTGAACTTCAATTTTTATTTATATTCAAATTCAATAATTCCTCAAGCTAAAACATACTGAGATCCTTAATAACAAATATTTTCAAATGTTATTATTAAAGGAAAATATTAATTATTGAGATTTGAAATCCCAACATGACTGTTTATTATCTACTTTTGTTTTATCTTTTGATTCATCTGGAAAGTGGAAATTTAATTATGAACTTTTCGTTTATTAAATAAATACCGGATTTTTTTGCTCTAATTTTACTTTGAAAAATTACAAAATTATAAAACCATGCCCAACTATAAAATTAATATTAAGGACAGCTGGCTGAAGCCAACGTGGAACATAAGTTCGTCACTCGTGTACCAAAAAGTGATACGTTCCCTGCGTCAACGCGAGAAAAATAAAGAAAACAGTAATAAATAGGAGAGTATTGACCACAAGATGGGCATGGTCTCAACAAGTTACAGAACTCACATCATGGTCGAAAAATAAAAATAACAAAGAAAATAAAGTCACACTCATGGTCGTTCTCACACAAAAAGAAAATTAGTAAATAACGAAATCACACTCCCAGGATCTTTTCCATCATGTTATGTCTTATTCACAATGTTGTTTCTCTCTTTTTTGTTTTTTTCTTCCAACGTATTTTTTTTCTGGTCGTGTAGTGCTGTATAAAGAAAAGACACACAGAGAGCTCAACAAAGTCTGTTTCACCGTTCACCATCGATGAAGAATATGACTCTTTTATTTATTTATTTTTCCCATCATATATTCATAAAAAAATAAGAAGTATTTATATTTATTTTTGAAAGGGAAATAAATGTTTTCTATTATAAATGTGAACATATACATTCCGAAGTATTTCGCGATCAAGCTTACCTTGGTTAGAAGCAGCAGCCAGCAATATAGGCAAAAATATATTTAGAATAGTTTATGTTCTGTTTGCAAAGCCCAATCAAAACCTTTTTTTAATTCTAACAAAAAAGATTCATCATCATCTTTTCTTGTCATGGTTGAAGTCCAGAATTTTACACGTTTGACAAATTCTTTTTAGTATATTTTTCTGCCATATCAAATTTTGTGGAACGGCTTAACTTGTAATTTTATACAGGTATATACATTTTTGGAGATTTTTTCATAGATTTTTATTATTAGATCCAAATAATTTAATGTTGCAGGAATCTATATTAGCGGTGTGACCTTTTTTTTTTTTTAATCCAAAATTTCCATGCTACACCAATAAACTTGTACTTTGAATTGCTTCTTTTTATTATTAATTTATTAAAAAAATAACAAGATTATTTTAAAAACGAACATAGGATACTGAGTACTATTGTTGGGGAAAAAGTTTAAAATAAATTACCGCGTTTTTTAGTACCAAAACATTTTAATCATTTTTCATTTTTCGATGGATATGCTTTTAATTTTAAGCTATTTTTTCTTATATTTTGATCAAGCCCGAATCAGAAAAGAGTATGCAAACCGAGAACACCAATTTAACAAGCAACCAAAAATGAAATATTATGAAAGTACAAAATAGGTCAGTTATTTATTGCCTACGAGTTCTTCAGCAAAAAAAAAAAAAATGTCCAACATGCATCATGCCATCAAAACCCTTGGCAACCACATATGACATATCCAAAATTTTTATTGAACGTACAGAACTACAGAAGTGTACATAAATATACAAGAGGCAATAATTAGCGCCAGTGACACCAATGGCATGTATTAGGTGAGATTTGTTTCTATAGTTGGACAGGTAAGCATTAGATCTGTGTCATTGTGTGAATTGGAGTGGCCTGACGAGACAATCTCTACATCCAGCACATTATTTGTCTGGCTTAAAAGTCCATCTGCACGGACCCAGCCTCGTGGCTTTTTTGTTTATATCATATTATAATTAGATTCATGTATACAACTAAGATATCACACCAACCTTGTACGTCAAAATAAATATTTTCTTAATGTTGGCAAAAATAAAATAAGCCGAGGAATGTTATATTATTTAAAAATTTTGCATTAACTAATCCATCCTCTCTCAGAATGCAACCACACCAACCTTGTACCATAAAATAACCTCTTATTAATGTTGACAAATAAAAAAAATAAGTATATTATATTCTTTATAATGCAAAAACCCTGTACAATTTTTTAATGTATGTAGGAGAAATACCACTGTGGGATCATAGCGGACATGCACAAACTATTTGTACACAGATACTAATTCATTACATCCTTGATCAATATTAATTAAGAAAATAAAGCAAGATTGAACAATGGAGGACGATATGATGTAGCATGAAAAAAAGAAAAAAAAAAGCTTGAAACATTTAACTTCCTAAGGAAAATTTATCCTTAATACAATATTTAATTTTATGAATTTTAAAACCCTACTATTTTCAATATATAAGTAGTTATATATATCTTCATGCTATAAAATTAAATAAATAATGGAAAATTAAAAAGCAAGCATTTCATGTATTGTGAATATGTCATAAAGTTCTCAATATTGTTTTAAATTTTTTTTATAACTTTCTACGAATTAAAAATTATACATTACAAATGTTTAAAATTTATAATAGTAAAATCCAAAGGTATGTCAATTACTTTAATGTCAAAATAGGGAAATTAATAAATTATTATTAGGAGCTCATTGTCACCGATTGTATGATATCAAAGAATAATTATAAAACTTTTAATTGTTTACAAATCTACATTATGACAGATCAAAAGTTTATATTCTCACATAACATTTTTTTCCAAAGAAATAGATGCTTCGTATAATAGTTAGATCTGATCGAATTTCCATCAAAGCTTTTTCTACTGCCTGCAACAGTTCGAATTCAATTCAATTCGTTTCCACCTTTTCTTTTTCGATATTCAAAAAAAAAAAAACGCAGTATGTATCTTATGGAATGAAATATTGGGCCACAAGCTGTCAATTTCCACTTTTGATGGATTTGTTTTGTTTTCTTTCAGTTTTCTAATTATTAATTATTAAATGCATTTTTTCTGCTGATCATGCGATCGTCTAATGTTGGCAATACATATTATTAATTATATATGGTCCCAACCGTATATTATTTGTTTTGTTTTTTTTTGCAAATTCAAACGTATATGTTATCGACGATCGATCCACATACATAATGTATGTGTAGTCCCTACCGTATATTATTGACAATACATGCATGTCTATGTGGTCTCTACCATGATAGCTGGACTTGAGGTTGGCGTCTAGCCGTCTACACCTGACTCGACATAAACGATCCCGGAGCCCGTCTATATCTATGTGCGACAGACGACAGTGCGAGAGAAAACACTTTTCACGATTTTTTTAGCTTCTGATTCTAATTTTGTTGAATTTTCAATTGTAACTATCATTCCGGACTTCAGTACATGCATTTCCTTATCATAGATTTTTATTTTTTCTTTGCCATTATCATAATATACATTGAGGTATTTTATCTCACTATCGTCCCGATTTTTGCTCTTAAACACATTCACCAGTCCTATTGCCCCCACATCATCGTGTATCTTTTTACTTAAAAATTTGAACAGTGTATAATATTTATTTAATAATGAATGCGATTTCACTATTGCTGTATTTCATATATATACGGTTTAATTAGACGAATTAATCTAAAGGGAAATTTCTCATATGAGCCAAACCATTATATTCCTAATAAAAAAATAATAGATCCATACATATTCTTTTATCATAAAATAGAGGAATGTTCTATCATGAACTTAAAAATGTTCTAAACTTATCTAGAGGAAAATTTTGACGTTACAAATTTTTTAATTTCACACAATACCTCAATTTCATTTTTTTTTTTACATTGATTTAAAATACACTGTAAATCTTTTTTATATTTTAAGAGAGGCGTGTACGTAAAAATTTGTGATTTAAAAGTTAATTTAGGGCGAAATTAATATATAAAAAAATGAATACATTAAAATTAATCAATCATTGTTAATAAAATTTATTTATTTATTTACCATGATGACTTTACTTTTGAAATTGTAGTTGTCTTCTTTTTTCGATATCATATGTCACCAAAAATTGGGGAACAAGTTGAGGTGTAATGTCAGACCGGTTGAATTCAGTTCCCGATCTAACAAGTACACCCAATTCTGGCCATCCTCTCTGCACAAAGATCTAACAAGTACAAATCGACTTAAATTAAATGTCAAAAAAAAAAAAGACTTGGATTTAGGTCAATTTTGATTCGGTGTAGTAAAGTACAATAAATAGGACTTCGAAAAAAAAAAAACATCCGAGACCGATCCAGTTCGTATAAAAGGGTCATGTGAATTTTTTTTTTTTAATATATCTATATATTTTTAAGATATGTCCACCAATTCTCCATGTCTATGAATGTGTGTAAGGTTCACATAAAATAGCATCAGACAAGCTTGCTACTGAATCTGAATATTACTTAATAAATGCTTCTGCGCTTCGCCACATAATGGGCCATAGGATTCTGCCACATGAAGATCGACTGCTCTTGGAAGAGGATAAGGCAAGAATTATTATTATTTTTTTTTTTCGCTAAATGGCTGGACCATTTTATGTGAAGGGAGATTTGGACCCGATAGCTCAGAAGTCGGGACAGAGAGTTGGAGCTTCAATTAATTAATACGCTTTCCAGCAGCGCCACTAATATTTTTGTTATCATATTTTACTGGTTTAGCAAATGTTTTCCTCTTTTCTGAATTTTTTTGGCTCTAAAAATGATGTTGAAAAAATAAATTTATTTTTATTTTTATATGTGAATAATATTAAATTTGGTTTATTCTATAGTGGACCATTGTCTAACAAAAACTATTGATTATAAAATATTATAAATATATGTAATGCATAATAACTTTAAAATTTTACGAAAAAATCATATCATGTATTTCAGTCGTACTCAATCTTATATTCATATCAACGTAATGTATTGGGCTCCACATTTTTTTACAGATACAGACGATTAATCGTTTTAGATAATGCATTTTAGTTTCTTCTTTGTGATATGTTTCAGGACCAATCTCAATTCAATAGACTTTTGAAACTTAAAAACGGTGATTAGGCTCGAAGGAATGCACTTATACTCTGAATTTTTAGTAGACGTGTAATTTTTTTTTTTAAATAAAAATAGAGATCAAGCCTCTTCAATTTCATGCTACCAAAATGAATATTCGAATTAAACTTCGCATCCAAACTGCACACCCAACTCCGCATCCCTGAGCCTGTCTATTTTTATGCGAGAAACACGTTTCAAGATTTTTTTTTTTTTTTTTTGAGTTTGTAATTCTTATTTTGTTGAATTTTCAGAATTATGAACTTGGTCGCTGTCATTCTGCATAAGTACATGCATTTCTTTTTCACAGATTTTTTTATTGCACTCAACACATTCGCTGTCTATTTTTATGCGAGAAACACGTTTCACGATTTTTTCTGTGTTTTTACTAACAAATGTGATTATTTACTATTTAGACAACCAATTCTTGGTCTAGAAGTAAATATTAGTGTACCTTAAGTAGAAGATCGCAGATTCAAAAGCAAGTTCGAACACTAACCGTAAGTCATTTATGAACATTATTTAATTTGAAAAATAATTTGAGAAACTTGAATCCATTTTGTCATTAAAATTTTGTATTTTGTTTTTTCTAAGATTGAATGCGATTCCCTCTTGCTCGTATTTATATATGATTTACACATCAGTAGCAATTGACAAAATAAAGCTCACACATGATGGTTGCACAACATGACGTAATAGATGAATCTAAAGCGAAATTTCTTGTATGAGCCAAATCATTATTTTTCTAATAATAAATATATTTAGTAGATCTATATATTTTTATTTTATCAAAAAATAAAGTATTGTTCCGCTTTATTAGTACTAAGTATAAGTATGATAAACTTAATTGTCCCGAGTGATTCTAGAGGACAATTTTTTTTTTTGATGTTATAAATTTTTTATGTCACGCAATGCCTCAGTTTTATTTATTTTTTATTTTTCTAAATTTAAAGTTCATACAATTCATCTTATCTATTTTTACGAGTATACGTAAAGTTTGTGATTTTTTTAAAGGTAATTTTAATAGTAAATCAAAAATATAAAAAATGAAAAATTTAAAATTATTAATTGTTCTTCATAGAGTATATTTATTTCTTTGCCATGATAACTTCTATTTTGAAATTGTAATTGAGTTTTTTCTATATCAAATCTCATCAAAAAATTGGGTTGGACAAGTTGAGGCGTAATTAATGTCAGACCAATTGAATTCAATTCGCCGATCTAACAAGTACAAAACTTAGATTTAGGTCTATTCTGATTTGGTGTAGTTAAGTTCAATAAATAGGTCTTCGAAAAAGGAAAGAGCAACCAAGTCCAAGACTGATCCGGTTCATATTTGGAAGGGGTAATATGAATTTTTTTATCTCTCTATATTATTCAGATAATATGTCAACCAATTATACGTGTCTGTTACTTGTGTAAGATTCACACACGATAGCATCAGATAAGCTTGGGAATGAATCTGAATTTTCTTAATAAATGCTTTCAATGCGTATCGTTACATAAATGGAAGCAGGATACTGCCACATGAAGATCGACTGCTCTAGGAAATGATAAAGTTTGATCGAGGGCTCTAGGAAGTGATAAAGTGCTAAAGTTTTTAATTCTCTAAAAAGTTAAAGTTGTTTTGGCTCTGAAAATTATGTTTTCCTCCATATTTTTGTTTTCCAATAGAAAATAATTGTATTTTTATGTTTTGGTAGGTATATTGAATTCATATTGAAAAATCAAACTCTTTTATTTTACGTTTCAATAAACTAAAATGTTGCTAAGTTTTTGAAATGCTATATACAAAATATTCAATATATATGCAATGCATCATATCTTTAGAATTTTACAACAATCATATTACATAAGTCGGTCATACACAATATGTATATCGATGTGCAGGCAACACCATATCTTTTACAAACATAGACACATAATCAGATCTTTATCGAATTCATTATCGTCTATGTGATATATGTCAGGACTGATCTCAATTCAATAGATTTTTGAAACTTATTAAATACCAAATAGATAATATGGAGGAATGCAAACTTTCTCTTGGAATTTGAATCAGAAAAAGAGTACACCCGGTAAATTTTTTTTTTTTTTTTTTTTTTTTGCACCAAAAAGAGGGAGATCAAGCCATTGAATTTTATCTATTCGAAATAAAATTTCTATATAAATTTCGCATCCATACTCTTCCTTTGAGAAATATTTTCCATTGCCAGTTGCTACAGTAAAATAGAAAATTATTTTCTTGAAAATATTTTCCCTTGAAAAATTATTCAATGACCGGAAGATATAATGTCGATAATATAAAATTGCGCAAGGAACCATTCACAATTTTGTCTTTTTAATTTTCTTTTGTCAATATTAATCTGTTTTCGCAATACCTTGTGACCACGAATTCGTAGCAAATAAAATCTGTATGTAGTTGTTGAATGGGTTAAAAAAGAATTCACTATAGCGCTGATCAAAATGATTTTTAGGCGGAATTTCATTTCATAAATTGATTTTATGAGACTTCGTTAGGTCTAATAATTTAAAAATTCCGACCAAATAACATCGAAATTCATCCGTTTTAATAAAAAATTTTCTAATGAAATGAAATCATTTGTTATAAAAAAATGTCTTTGTGAATAGGACCTATGTTTTTCCCCTCTTTGGTTTCAAAACTCGCATACTATTCAGCACTACACAGGACACACCAAAATTAGATCGAGGCGGATACAGATTTGCTGCATCATGTGACTTTGTATCTAGATTGCAAGAGATCAGGCTTCTTCATCGTCGCATTCTCATTACTCGAAGGTTCTTATTTCGTCCTGCCACAAAAATTACTACATAAAAAAGAGAGTAAGTAATTGTTTAATTAGGTGCATAATGGGGTTAAAATATAAGGATAAAATGGTTATTTTTATATATTTTTTTTTGTTTCAACCCTTTCAAGCAATTTTCATGAGGTTTTGTGGGTTCATAATGTTTCTTAGTATAATTAGGTGCAATTAGAGGGACACAAACAACAACTTTTCAATCAGTATTTTTCCAAGATTGGAAAAAAAAAAAGGTTGTGCTGATAATGTAATCTTGTTTAAGGTTGTGCCCTGAAACACGTCTAGACATGTATTGAATGTCAAATTTTGTGTTAGCACTATATCTTAATGTATTATACATTTAAATTTAAGAACAAGACACAGTTTTCTTTTTAAGGCTAGAAGAAGGCTGGAACACACCAGCAATCGTAAGAATTACAATTTTGCAAATTACCAATATTTTTATTTAGGTACGCTGAACCGTGTCGATTTTTTATTTTGGCTTTATGCAGTTATTTGACCCGCGACATGCCGTTCTGTACAAAATGGACATTAACTGATCTAAGCGCTCAGTTTTGTTTTATACGCAATTTTTGTAGTGTGTCAATTTTTTTTTCTCTTTTTTGTTTTTTTATTGTTACTTTATTGGTACAGAGTAGTGATATTTGATTGACCAAATTCTGTTTAGGGTCGTAGATCAGCGGTCTAAATTATTTATCAAAAATATATGATAACTTGATAAGGGATTTCTGATTGAGTAAACAAAAACTTGGTTATTTTTATACTTTACCCAAAATAATTTTAAAGAAAGTAATGAGGATCAAGCATTTCATCTTTTTCGAATTTAAATATTAAAAAAATGTGTTGTTTTGGACTGTGACCTCCACTAAAAATGAATTGCCTTTTGTCATTAAAAGATGTAAAACAGGTTCTTCACCTACATATAAATAACAAAAGGCGATTTTGTTAGCTCCGCATGTGCTATTACCCTTTTAAGTTGTCAGGAAATTATGTTAGCTCCGCATGTTATGCGAAGCTTGTCACCATGACATGAACCTCCTGAAATGCAAAACACCATCATTTATTGAGTGTGGATTTCTAATCATCCAAAAACAATGTGGACCACTCCTAGCAAAATCTAACTGCCCCAAAGAACATGCCATCGCCTATCGGTACTAGACTGTACCGTAAACTATACCCTTTTTACCCCTTCATAAATATATTCCAACTAAGCACTGATCACCTTCCCAGTGTCTTACTTTTGTACAGTTGTCATAAATCCCTTGAACCTCTTTCACTTTCCCATTCATTCACCCCCTTGGAAGGAACAGTTCACATGCTTTCTCATTGCCATGCAATTTTCATAAGTCTTGGAAAATTTATCTCCATGCTTTTGTAGTCCTTTTCAGTAGTTTTCTCTATCTCTCTCCACACACCTCGGGCCCCATTAAATAATTGATTCCAAAAGACAAACCGTAACTTACCATAAAGAGGTCTTCACCAATCAACACTAAACAGAAAAATACTTGAAGCTGAGTCGAGCAAAAAAGCCTAAAAAGGTTCTCTCAACTCTCTCTTCTAAGCTACTGGCACTGTGTGGATGGAAGCTGCTGATGGAACAGCCAATCTTATAATCGGTACGACTTATTTTCAATTCCTTCCATACACGTTGTCATAATGCACATTTGAGTACCAACCCTTATGTATTTGCTTGATTGCAATGCATGTCAGGTGATCAGTTGTCTTTGTTCACATCAAGTCTAGTTCATATAAGAAGACTATGGAGAGAACTCGTCACAAGCATACAATGGGAGAATGTTTCAGAGCCGGTTCTCTACGGATTGAATCTGCTTCGGTCCTTTTTCGTGTTGCCATTGTTGCAGTTTGTGCTTGCCTTGTGCCTTACCATGACTGTGATGATCTTATTAGAGAAATTGTTCGTCGGAGCAGTGAGCCTAACAGTCCGAATTTTCAAAATAAAACCAGAAAAGAGATATAAATGGGAACCTATAAAGAAAGATGAAGAATTGGGGAGCTCTGTTTATCCAATGGTGCTAGTTCAGATACCAATGTACAATGAGAAAGAGGTATTTTTATAATTGAACGAAGAAATATTGTTGACATTGTTTCCTCTTAAGATGGAAACTAGTAAATTTTTTTGTTGGTCTTTGGTCTAAGCCTTGGTATGTGTGCTAAGGTATACAAGCTTTCAATAGGAGCAGCATGTGGGTTAGACTGGCCGTCGGACCGGGTAATTATTCAAGTCTTGGATGATTCCACTGATCTTGTCGTAAAGGTAACATTATTTCTTTATTCATATTTGGTACATAAATTATTGGTTAATTCAATCTTATATCCTTTCCCCCACAATATACTATAATCTTATTTTCATTTTAATTTTAATACTTTGTAATTCAAATTAATATGGTATCTTGACTACTGATATCATTCATGCAAACGAGCGATAGTTATTTTTATTATTTTATTTTATTTTATTTTTTGTTCCTTACAATGATACATTCCTATTAGTTAATGAACTTGAGATGATACTAAATGCTAAATGGAAACATGGAGTTATAAAGAAGATAAAGCAAACTATGAGGAATTTTGTTTTAATGAGTGTAGTGTGGGCAGTCTAATCAACTGCCTTATCGATCGGTTATCACTTAATGACAATTATCTTTATGACTTTATGTTCGCGATGACAATCAAAGTATTTACATTATAAGAAATGATTTATTGGCAATATCCTGTATGCTTCTATAAGCTAGGATTTGTTTTACCATTTATTTATTTTTCATAAATCTCTATCTCTACTACTTATAAATGCATCCAGCGAAAGATTTTAAACATTCATATAAAAGGAGTTAAACATTCATATAAAAGGTCAGGCTGGGAGATTGTAATTTTTTTCCTCTACCGTTCGATTGGTTTGATCTGTGGTTGGATGTGAATCGCCAGACGAATAAACACTATGGATTGATTTCTCATCTAATATAGAAACAAATTGAATAGCACATCTATTTGTATGCTGATAAATTAAGAAACATATTTTTATTGTCTCACATTATTTTATTTCTTTATTTGTCCACATATGAGGGCATCTTATGCTAGTATTAGATAATAATGGTTAACATTTAAGCAGATAAACAGTTTATTGGACGTATACATTTCCTCATTAATATATTTATAAAATGCCAATATAATGAGTATAAATAATATTGTTTTCCACATGCAAAAATGAATTTATGTGCCAAAATAATTTTTTTTCCAAATTTTTTTTAAAGATAATTGGAATGCATTCATTTCAAGATGTTGTTTATAATGTTAGAGAAAGAGGTTACAACATTTAAGTAACATCGGTATATATGTGATGCCGATCAAAGATGTATTTTATTTTATTTTGCGGATATTAGAGATGTTTTTTTGTTGGTGTTGCCTTGGTCCTTGCTTCATCCGAAGGGGAGGCTTTTACTGTGAGCTATTATGCACGTGATATTGCCATGAAAAGTTTAGGTATAAACATTTGTGGTTGGTTGGTCCCGCCATAAGAGGAGACAGACCTATAGGCCAGGTTTGTGCGTCCCATTAAGCATGAGCTGCCTGACATTACAAGATAATGACTAATGAGCACCATTTTTCTCCTGTTTATCGATCCATGCTCAAAACAGCGAAATCTGTCTAGTTGGCATGACAAAGAGAGTTGCAAGTTGGGTACGGATCCTCTTCAATTGTACGAAATGAAAAGAAATTATTGAGCAATAGGCACGGGTCTCTGGTCGGCATCGAAACAAAGTCCAATTAATCGTTCATTTGAGCAAATTATAATATATTAATTAAATAAGAGGTAGTTACACAGTCCATCTTAATTTGGACCATCTAGTCGTAAATCAAATAATTCAAATTGTACATGGGTTTCTAACAAATTTTGTACAGTTAAAATGGACAGACATTAGACACTACAAAATTATGTTTGTCTGTACGTTGTAAAATATTCTGATGAATTTCTAGTTTTACATAATCTAAAATACAAATATACTATTTTATAACATAACATAAAATCAATTTTAACATTTTAACATTATAACCAAGTGACTAAACTTAATGTCTAAATATACTATTCCGACGCATTATTTATATATTACAAAGTCTGAATGCAATTTGTACTTAGATAACAAAAAAAAAAAAAAAATTAATATTTATCACAACATTCATCATTTTTTATTGGCACTATGTGTGCTAAATCATTAATTAAGATTCATTAAATCAGGTATTTTATTTTTTATCGTATTTTAGTGCTAGGTGTTCAGACTATGCTAAACTGTTTCATTGATTCTCTTTGAGATATTTATTATATGGATGGTGACATCAATACGGTGTTAATTTTTAAATGAAGTGCTATGGAATTTTTTTATATTTGCAAACAAATATTTGTCTTTTTTTCTATAATAATTCCGTATATATAACCCTTAAATAATCTTCTATATCCAACCCAATCTATATTCATGGCCACCGTTCCAAAGTTGAATTGCCTCGGAGTTCATGCGTTCTCACTATCTTTTTGTAACTCAATGGTACAGTTGTATCTACTTGTCTTTGTCTATGGTCCCCCTCAATGTGCTAATTTAACCTAACTTCTGTAGAGTCTACCCGATATAAATTATACTTGATAATGCTGTTAATGACAAAAGTAAGAAAAACGAAAATGAATTTTGGTCTATCCTCATCAGTACTGTAACGTAATTTAGAAATGAAAAATGCTTGCATTGTGTATTATAAAAAAATATTGCGGAAAAAAGATAGAGGCGATAGACTTATACTGCCAGGATGGTTCAGTTGTAAGTTGTAACCAAAACAACTGAGATATTTTCTGCAAGCATATCCTTGTGAAATTGACGATATTTTTCTCTTGGCGGACAAAATAAATTTAAAACAATGTACAATGATCATCACAACTTAATCGAGGTCTAATGAATATGAAGAATTCTTTAAATTAGCAGAAAATCTAGTTATATGATGACATCTATATCAGATATTATTACAAAAGAATATCAATTTTCTTCACCAAAAAGTAATTTCTTTCATCAGTAGCGAATTATTTATTTTTTAATTATTTTAATTCTAGGATTTGGTGGAGATGGAATGTCAGCAGTGGAAGAGCAAAGGTCTAAATATAAAGTATGAAGTCAGAAACAACAGAAAAGGGTACAAAGCGGGGGCTCTTAAGGAAGGAATGAAGCATGATTATGTGCAAGATTGCGAGTACATTGCGATGTTTGATGCTGATTTCCAACCAGAGCCTGATTTCCTCATGAGAACAGTACCTTTCCTAATGCATAATCCAGACATTGCACTTGTTCAAAGTCGTTGGAGATTTGGTACATACCATTCTTTTTACCAGTACAGATATGCTGGTGCAATCTTAGCTTCAAAAATACTAAAAGGTTGATCTTTTATTGTATGCAGTAAATGCTGATGAATGCCTGATGACTAGACTACAAGAGATGTCCCTTGACTATCATTTCAAGGTTGAGCAAGAAGCTGGCTCTACCATGTTCAGCTTTTTTGGTTTTAATGGTAACAATCAGAAGTTTTATAAATTATATTAATTGGCAATAATGGTATCTTGGAGAAAAGCATCACTCGTTCATGGGAATACAAGTAACATGTCCAGTTGAACACCAGTTATCTCACCTTAATTTCCAATCTTAGTCTTCTGGCCCAAATGGCCCAGCAAAGGCCTGTTAATATTGTTCTTTTTTTGAAGGCCAGGTGGTGAGAACCACTCCAGCAGCTTTCATTATGACAAAATAAGGGCTACAAAATATTTCCAAACAAAAAAGAAGAAAAGAAAAAGGCATGTTAATATTGTTACGCAAGACGGACAAGAAAAGAGTATTGTGGCAACTAAATGGTATCAATTTGTCTCTAGGCTGTGGAGTGCAGCTCGTTACTGGTTTAATTCAGCATACAACTCCTGTAATTTCACCCTATGGTACCAGTGTAATCAGTTTGACAGTTTGTGTGGTATGGGGGTACCAACAGAAGGTGGATGCACTATCAATTGGGCTCTATATGATTGGGTTTGTCCTTAAACAAAAGCAGTGTTCTGTCCCATTCATATTATCGTAACTCAGCTTACTTAATTTTGTGCATGTAACGTGTCTGATGAAAAGTCCCAATAACAGTTTTCCAGTTGCACTATGCCACTATGAAGCCCTGACGAATGAGTTTTCACACTCCAGATATGAAAAATTTTGGTGTAATTCCCTTTAAATTATTGTATAAAGTTTAATATGACTTATTTTTTCAGGGACAGCAGGCGTTTGGAGGATCACTGCAATTGCAGATGCTGGCGGGTGGAAGGATCGCACGACAGTTGAAGACATGGATTTGGCAGTGCGAGCCTCCCTCAGAGGCTGGAAATTTGTTTATGTTGGTGATGTACATGTATTACTCTTCTTCATTTAAGCTTATCAATAATAATTGGATAACTTGTAATTGCCATTTGATTAAGAATTTAGCAGGATTAAATTTGACATTGGTAGTCCTGTCAGAGATGATTTTCTTTGCCCCTTCTATTTGTCGAGGATTAAATATATTTCAATTTTGAAGACTCATCTTTATTTAATGCTGTTATAGGTCAAAAGTGAACTACCAAGTACTTTCAAGGCATTTCGATTTCAACAACATAGATGGTCATGTGGTCCCGCTAATCTGTTGAAGAAAATGTTTTTTGAAATTGTACATAACAAAGTAAGCCTCTCATTGTTTTGTAAAATTATCATTTTATTCTATATTATTAAGTAATAGAATATTCAAGAATATGTTTTTATCTTACTTCTTTTTCTCAATTACCAGAAAGTGTCGTTCTGGAAAAAGGTGCACATGATGTACGACTTCTTTTTTATTGGAAAGATTGCGTCTCACACAGTAACCTTCATTTATTACTGCGCTGTGATCCCACTCTCAGTTTTCTTTCCTGAGATGGTTATTCCTTATTGGGGCATAGTTTATGTTCCCACAATCATAACCTTATGTAAATCTGTTGGCACACCAAGGTAACAAAGAGATATATTTAACACTGTACAGTTTACACTAAAAGAAAATTAAGTGGGACTTTACTCCATCTTATACTATGTTTGTTTTAGTTCGTTTCATCTAGTGTTTGTCTGGATCCTCTTTGAGAATGTGATGTCACTCCACCGGCTCAAGGCGGCACTGACAGGTCTATTTGATGCTGGAAGAGTCAATGAGTGGGTCGTCACCGAAAAGTTAGGAGATGCTCACAAGACTAAGACTGTCATTGTAGACATAACTGAAGCTAGTAAATTGGTCGATTCACAACATACTAAGCCTTGCATTCCCAAACTAAAGAAAAAGAAATCAGGGCTTTTGGACAGGTACCTCAAATATTGTTTCTTAATTGCCTCATGCATACCAGTGGAACAATTGGAACTCTGTATCCATGTCTTTGCTTCACATGTTTCTTATGGTTTATATATATTTGGATTTTTCTATTATGTTTTGTTAACAGGTTCTATTACTCAGAACTGGCTATTGGAGTTTTTTTATCGTTCTGTGGATACTATGATGCTGCTTCCTCTAAGAAAGGATACTGCCTTTACCTCTTTGTTCAAAGCATTGCATTTTTTGTTGCCGGTTTTGGTTACCTTGGCACTCAAACTCCTGATTCTTGATTTATTTTTATGTCCATTTACCATTTTCAACATCATTCTTTTCTTGTAGGTTAATCCCGAAAAAGCTGCTATTCTTTTTTGTAAAAAGTATTTGAATAAATAGATTATTGCAAGGACTTGATTTTTTTAGTTTGTAAATACAGGTTAGATAGAGATCTTACATCCTCTTTTCATTTTTTTTTTTTAATTTGAAAATCCAAGAAGCTTATATGTACTATTTTTTTTTTTTTTTTATCCTGTATGTAATTACAAAATGATTTGTCCTTCAAAGGGTGCTTGGTAGCACAAAATTAATTACGTGAAACCTGATAAAAAAAAACCCCTCGGATAGTGGATTATCTGCTGTTACGGCTTTATCGGTCCAAAACTAATTATAACCCCAAAAATGAGATTTTACTCTTCTAGCAGGCTAATTAAATAACTACCTAAATTGAAGAAATGCTTCAACTGACCTTTTTTTGTTAGATTCATCATTCTTTTTCTTATAATAGCATAGGATGGTTCATGAATAAACTATGAAATAAAAAAATTCTAAAATGTCATAAAATGGTGTATAAAAGCTCTAAAAGGCAATTTGATGACAAAATGACAAAAATTATAACAATTGAAAAAAAAAAACGCAGATTTAAGCAAACTGTTGCTAGTACATTACGTTTCTTCTTTTCTTGGTCAATTCCTAGATGACGTCAAACTAAATTGGAGGCACGCATGTATCAACTTGAACTATATCAAATTTGGGAGATTCAACTTGATCTATTATATTTTGTTTTGGCAAATCATCTATACTAATTTTTGAACAGGTGCTTCGCGTATTTATTTAGACCATGTCCCTTTCTTCTTTTCTTGGTCATTTTAAACACTAAATTCCTGATTAACGTCAAAATAAATTGGAGGCACGTATGTTTCAACTTGACAATATCATCAGGGGGATTTCAACTTGGCATATAATAATTTATTTTGGCAACTTGTTTAAAATAATTTTGAAAGTGATAAAATTTGCACATTTTATGAGACCGGCCCTTTGTTATTTTCTTGGTCAATTTAAACACTAATTTATTGATTGATGACAAATAAATTGGACGCACGTATGTATCAACTTGAACTGTATATCAAATTTGTTTAACTTGTATATATTAATTTATTTTGCTATGTTGTCTATGATAATTTTTAAACAGGTGGAATATGCACATTTAATGGACCATGGCCCTTTTCTTGGTCATTTAATTTAAACACTAAATTTCTGATTGACGCCAAATAAATTGGAGCCATGCTTGTATCAACTTGAACTAAATCAAAATTTAGTTGAAGATCCCGACCACCCTCCCACTCTGCCTTCGTTGGAGTTCTCGATTCTCTCCTCATGTAATTACATGCCTCGAGCTCGGCCCAGGTAGGCCAGTTTTCATCTTCTCTCTGTTTTCTACAAGCCCTAACTCAGTTCTCCACCTCTATCATTGGAAGCCACCACCAACACCTGCCAGACCTCTCTTTTGTTCTTCTAAACCCTCATTCTTTCTGGATCGGCCTTCATGTGCCTCTATTACCTACAAATCTGCCTTTAAAATCCTAACCCAACTCCGTAAGCTACAAAAGTCACCGCGTACCAATTCATTCCTTGTTCTCACATGACCACAAGCATGGGTATATTCATTCGATGCCTTGTCCATCATTCTCGATTGGTCGGTGGCATTGCTTGGTGTGCGGGCCGTAATTTCTTGACTTCTTTCTTTGGTATCATTTCTAAACTCTTACGTTGGATGTGTTGATCACGCAGTTATAAACGAGGTGAAAAAAGTGGTTTACAATAGTTAAGTTTCTAGAAGCATTATTCATTTATCGGCACATATAGTGGTATATGATATATTATGGATGAATAAATCATTAAGTTTGGTACATGTAACATGTGATGATATTATGGGTAGCAAGTGTGTCGCATGACATGACATTAGAAGAGTTCAGTAAATGGATTAAAAATTAACTCGATGCATGAAAACACGTTTCTATCATAATTATTGTTAACTTAAAGAAGAATTAAACAGTAAATAACACATTTAATATACATGAGTTTGCAAATAAGAAAGTTAATGAATGATTTCATGCTAAGCTTAATTTATTAAAGAACATTGGGAATATAGAGAGAATTCTCAAATACTTTTTGCTATTTGAAATTCAATTCTTTGACACTTGCAACTTTAAATGATAGAGTTGCTTTCTAGTTTGTATCAGTTGGTACCAAAGTTGTCTTGTCTACAATGGATATTAGTATTTAAGATATGTTAGTAACTTCTGTTGGATTTTGTGTAATCTTGTCAAATTTTCTTTGGTTGTCTTGTTGACTCCTTTCTAATGGTCAACTTCAAAAAAAAAAAATAAATACTGCATAAAGCTAGAATTGGCATGATCGATTGGAGTTCCTATTTTGCGTCGCAGGTCATTTTGGAAAGTCAATGTGGTACCATTTCTTCTTATTGAATCGCTCAACCAGGTAATGCATGTCAAGGCATATCTAATTCTTATTTTGATTAATTTACTAGAAATCTTACTCGATAAGTTGTGAATAGGTAGAAATGCATGTCATGCATATCTAATTTAGTTTGCATAACTATTGAAGAATTTGTTAAATTTAGAAATATAATTGTGGTTAGTTTGTCAAGCTCATATTAAATTATATGTTCGAATGCCTTTAAGATTTAAAATTCTTTAGACTAGAAAATATTTTTTATACAAATAACTTGTTTGGAACTAAAAGCTTTATTAATTTCTTGTTGTTGTATAGTTTGCATGAACATGATTTTTTTTTTTTTTTTTGAAAATAATGTGTTTTTTATATTTTTCCTTCGCGAAGTAGGGTGAGGAGCTATCGGATAGATGCAAAAGATGTTGTCCCATCCCACATCATGGACTTGGGTCAGGGGTGTGACAATCTCATAATTGGTACAACTCATTTCCAATTCCTTCCATAGACGGTACAACGCACATTAATAGAACCAATCCTATTGTAATTGCTTGATTGCAATGCATTTCAGGTGATCAATTGTCTCTTTTCACATCAAGTCTAATTCATTTAAGAAGACTACGGAGAGAATTTCGCACAACCATAAAATGGGAGAATGTTTTGAAGTCGGTTTTCTACCGCTTGAAGCTGATTCGGTCGTTCTTTATGGTGCCATTGTTGCGGTTTGCACTTGCAATGTGCCTTGCCAAGACTGTGATGATTTTGCTAGAGAAATTGTTTGTCGGAGCAGTCAGCCTAATTGTTCGAATTTTCAAAATAAAACCTGAGAAGAGATACAAATGGGAACCCATTAAACAAGATGAACAAATTGGGAGCTCTGTCTATCCAATGGTGCTAGTTCAGATACCCATGTACAATGAGAAAGAGGTAGTCTATTTTGCCGATTAAAGGCAAAAATATTGTTAGCATTTGTTTTGGTTTTTGGCCTAAGCTTTTGTATGTCTGTGCAGGTATACAAGCTTTCAATAAGAGCAGCATGTGGATTGGACTGGCCGTTGGACCGGGTAATTATACAAGTCTTGGATGATTCCACTGATCTTGTTTTAAAGGTAACATTATAGTAATTTATTCATCTTTGGTACCTAAATTATTAGTTAATTAATTCAATCTCAAATGTCTTTAGTTTCGTTTCACACAATACTATGACTATATTTTTACTAGTGCTAATCTCGCGCGTTGCGCGATGCATTCCTATACAAATATGTTATTAAATAGTTGCGCAATTTATTTTACGCTATATAAAAAAATACTATAAAAATTTGAAAATACTATTCAAATATTATATGAAAAATGCCACAGAAAATCATAAATATTTTTTGCCACAAAAAATCACGCGCCACAAAAGATCATGATCAATGTGCTTACTACAGTAAATTTGCTGCTCACATGCATCGCACGACGCAGCAAATTTATAAATGTATAATTTTTATATAAAATTTTAAATTCAAATATCATGTCTAAATGGCAGATATCTTTCATTTTATGAAAGATGCACTTGTATAAAATGATATTTTTTTGAAGTCTGTTTTATACGGATCATTATGTCCCAAAACAATGCACTAAATCAATATGCGATAATGAACTAATAGTGGATGCCGAACCTTCAAACAGTACTCCACTAAAATAAAAAAGGACCCCTCGGAAAGAAATTCATTCGTTTTTGATATTTTTGACATCGCCACTCTACCAGGATAGTTCAATAGTAACAAAACCTCCCTGTTTATTATTTTTTTTCGCTGCGAAGTGTCTTTTTCTGAATGACCAATAATATTTTGAATAATAGATAGCTTGGCGGACAAAGTAACTTTATAACAATGCACAATAAGCACCAGGCGTCGAATTTTTTTTTTGAATGACCAGAAAATTAGTTATATTATGACATCTTTGACAGATACTATAATTTGAGAAATTTTAATTTTGTTTTCACAAAAAATAATTTCTTTCATCAGAATGGAATTGTTTATTTTCTAGGATTTGGTGGAGATGGAATGTCAGCGTTGGAAGAGCAAAGGTGTAAATATAAAACATGAAGTCAGAAACAACAGAGAAGGGTACAAGGCAGGGGCACTTAAAGATGGGATGAAACAGGACTATGTGCAAGATTGCGAGTACATTGCAATATTTGATGCTGATTTCCAGCCAGGGCCTGATTTTCTTTTGAGAACAGTGCCTTTCCTAATGCATAATCCGGACATCGCACTAGTTCAAAGTCGTTGGAGATTCGGTATATACCATTCTATCTATTAGTACCTGTACAGATATGCGTGTTGTGTGCACATAAAGGTTTAAAAAAAGTAAAAATTAAATTATAATTCAATCAAGAATGCAAGTATATATACCTTACAACCAAATAGTTCTTAGGTGTCGATCCCTTAAAAGAGGGGTCTTGCAAGTGCCAAATTTGGGGTTGACAATAAAGGACCAAAAAAAAGTACCATAGAGATGTAGGCGAATGGATGACAGATGCCAGGATTGACTACACCTATGTATGGTTACAAGCTATTGAAACAAATTAAATGAAAGCCAACATATGCAGTTTTAAGTAACAGATGTGTTTACGTATTTTTGACATTAAAGCTATTACTTTGCAACAATACCCTCTAGTTATTGAATGTGTTTTCTATGCCTGGCTACCTGATTAATACATATCAAGTAAGTACTACATCATAATCCTCAATTAAGTTTAGCTAGTCATACTGAAACTAAAAACTACGAGTAAATAACTGGTTACAATAGACATGATGTTCAAAAGAAAATGTGAGAGTTAATCTTCACTTTGGCCTTGGGCGTTGTCAGGGCCTCCAGTCTCCATGTTATCTGGTTTGGGAGAGAGCCCACACAATCTGTTCAATTGGCGGGAGAATGAGAGTGGAATTATCAATGCCGTGGACAGCAGATTGGGGGTCCTTTTATTGCCGATTTGTCCTCAATCTGTTCAATTGGCTTCTGTCAATTGCACTAATTAGATCCGAAGAATTGAGACAGATTCCTTCTTAAGCGTGGTAATAACTAATAAGGATGATTGATTTAAAGATGGTAGCTGGCTGCCCACATGAGATTGGCTTTCATGCATAAATGTCAGGACGGTGGCTGTGGAGTGGAGACTTGTCCAATTGGCCACTTAACTACTAGATTCCTTGCCAAATTTGTCTGTGTGAGCCCACCTTGGGTAGTTGCAATCCTAAAAGCAGTATCCGACTCTATTGTGTTCTAAGAAACAGAACTAATTAAGAAAAATGAGTATGAAAAGAGTTTAAGTTATAAAATCAGACTTAATCAGACACAGATGATATGACATTTTCATCCTCATCACAACCTTAGCTTAAAATTTGACCTTGCATGCAGTGAATGCTGATGAATGCCTTATGACGAGACTTCAAGAGATGTCGCTTAACTACCATTTCAAGATTGAGCAACAGGCAGGGTCTACCATGTTCGGGTTTTTCAATTTTAATGGTAAAAATGAAAAATATTTTAATCGATATTACTGGTTTATAATGGCATTGCACCAAGCAAGAATCATAATTGCTCTTCATGAAAATATAAGAAACATCTTATACCAGATTAATTCCAAACATTTAGTCCTCAGATCCAAATGGCCCAAGAAAGTTATTGGGTGAAGGGACTGATATTGACAGTCTCTAGGCTGTGCAACGCAACTCGTTACAGGTTCAAATTAGCATACTTGTCCTTTCATTTTAAAGTATGATACTAGTGGAATCTGTTTGTCAGCCTGTATGAGGTTGGGATAACAAATGTACAGCTGTTTTGCAAGGTGAATGCACTATTAGTTGGGGTTTAAAAGAATGGAATTTTGTCCTTAAACAAATTAAAAACAGTTCATGTTGTGGTACCTTTGTGCTTGTAATGTGTTTGATGAGAAATCCCAATGACAGTTTTCTTGTTTAGTAGGAAGATGTGACAAATGAGACTGCACATTCCAGATACAAGTTTTGGTGCAAAATCCCTTTTAATTATATTACCAAGTGCAGTGTATCTTATTATTTTTTTTTTTCAGGCACAGCAGGTGTTTGGAGAGTCACTGCAATTTCAGATGCTGGCGGTTGGAAGGATCGCACAACAGTTGAAGACATGGATTTGGCGGTTCGAGCCTCCCTCAGAGGCTGGAAGTTTGTTTATGTTGATGATGTACATGTATTGCTCTTCTTCTTTAAGCTTAATTATCTATAATGACTGGATAAATTGTCACCATTTGGTTCAGAATTTTGAAAAGTTATCTTGATTTTATGCTATAATAGGTCAAAAGTGAACTACCAAGTACTTTCAAGGCATTTCGATTTCAACAGCATAGATGGTCATGTGGTCCTGCCAACCTCTTCAAGAAAATGTTCATTGAAATTGTACAGAACTCCGTAAGTCTTGTTGTTTTGGAAAAAAAATATCATTTTTATCACATTTCAAAATTTTGTTTTTTTCTTTATCTCTTTTTTTTTTCAATTATCAGAAAGTGTCGATCTGGAAAAAGTTGCACATTATATGCGACTTCTTTTTTATTGGAAAGATTGTGCCGCACACAGTAACTTTCATTTATTACTGCGGTGTGATCCCACTCTCGGTTTTCTTCCCTGAGGTGGTTATTCCTTATTGGGGTGTTGTCTATGTTCCCACTGTCATAACCTTATGTAAATCTGTCAGCACACCAAGGTAATGCAAGAGATATAACTCTCAACAGTTTACTTTGTAAGACAAATAAGTGGGGCTGTTGCCCTATCTGACAATTTCTTTGTTTTAGTTCCTTTCATCTAGTGTTCGTTTGGATCCTCTTTGAGAATGTGATGTCACTGCACCAGCTTAAGGCGGCGCTGACAGGTTTATTTGAGACTGGAAGAGTCAATGAGTGGGTTGTCACTGAAAAGCTAGGAGAAGCTCACAAGACTAAGTCTGTTATTATAGACAAAAGTGAAGCTGATAAATTGGTCGATTCACAGCTTACAAAGACTTCCATTCCTAAAATAAAGAAAAAGAAAGCAGGGCCTTCGGACAGGTACATCAAATATTATTTCTTAATTCTACTTACAGTACCAGACAATTTGATTCTGTATTTGATTTAAAATTATTTTATTTGTTTGTGTCTTTGTTTTCGTGTGTTTCTATAGTTAACATTTTGATCTTCTGTTATGCTTTGTTAACAGGTTTTATTACACAGAACTAGCTATTGGAGTGTTTTTATTATTTGGTGGATACTATGATGCTGCTATCTCTAAGAAAGGATACTCTCTGTACCTCGTCGTTCAAAGTCTTGCATTTTTTGTTGCCGGTTTGGGTTACATGGGCACTCAATCTCCCAATTATTAATTTATTTCCATGTGCATTGGCGACATCATACTTTTTTTTTTTGTAGGCTAATCCCAAACGCAGTTTCTTTTTTTTTTTTTAAATAAAATGAATAATAATTGTAAGCATCAAACCCCCTAAATCCCAATTTTTGATTGATTTTGAAGTCCATTGGCGACATATTCTGCTTTGTAGTTTAATCGTACCTTTCTTTCTCCCTTTTTGTTTAAACATTTTTCTCGATATCCAGAGAGCTTATTTTCTTCAATCATCCTGTGTGTAGCCAAAAGTTGTGGTTTCTAGCAGCAAATGCAAAATCGAGATCAACAGATATTTGGAAAATGGTTATCTGCTCTGATGATTTGACCCAAATTAATGGACTCACCGTATTATTTTAGTTAGCTAACTTAAAAATCATACTGGGATGTTGAAACATATAGCCAGAAACTAAAACTTTTGCTAGTATATATAAAATGATTGCTCTGTAATCTCCCGCAGCTGACAGAAAATGAAGTATTTAGCTAATGAAATTAATGCTCAGGAATACATCTAAGCTGTGTAATTGTTCTTATGCAAAAGAAGTTGTTAGATTAACAACATTTACCAGACGAATTATGTATTACGGACCATAAAAGGCTAGTACGAACTGTAACACATTTGGTTGATGATGTTGAACTTGAAAGAATTATTGAGAACTATAACATTCTGATGCAGACCATGCATAACCATCTTGTTAGTCCGCAACATAGGTGTTCTGCAAAACAAGTGTTTCGCATTGCTTGCACAAGTTTCTTCGGATTTGGGTTCATTTAAGTAGAAGACAGGATCCGGAATTATTCCGACTGAGTTAAGAATTACGACTCTATGGTCCAATCGGGTCAGTATTTCGTCGTTACTGAAAAAGAATGATATGAGGGTGCTAATTTTGGATGATCAGATCTAGCACCGCAAAATAGCAAAAGTACTAAGTTAATCAGTCTGATTATAATGTACATTCTATAACAACCGCTTTAGGTTATTTCAATTTAATTACTCTTTTGTGGAATAAGTTATGCAAGTAATTTGGACAAAGTTGAAAATGGAAAACCACGGCGCAACACTGCTATTGGATCATTGTTTTTAGTTGAATCCAATGTTCCGACTACAATGAATATTCAATTGATTTTTGAAAAAAAAAAAAAAACAATCCGGTGATGTCGTAATTACTGCTGCCAGTGAAGAGCGAATCAATTCGCTTCTACAACCTAATTGGAGTGAAAAAAAATGAATTAGGATCCCAAGAAGCATGTTTCACGTTTGGTTCGAAGTCTAAATCCGAATCGATTAACCTGACGATTATATCAATTATTAAGTCAAGCATGATAAAAAACCCAACCTAAACAAGAAATGAAGTAATGCGACAATTAACATTTAAACTTTTAAATTCAAAATCCATTGTTTTTATTATAAAAAGGATTAATTACACTTTAAACTCTGTATTTTTTCTTACTTCCTTAAAAAACAATGCTAGTAATAACATAGGATTGAGCCAGGATGCGATTCTTGTGGTCGAGCATAAATAATAATATAATTATGTAATAAAATTTAAAATACGAACCATATTATTACATTGCTTTCACTATTAATTCATTTATTTAAAAACCCAATTTGCATTAACATGCTGTAGACAAATATTACAATAAAAAAAATACTCGAAACTACACACCGCAAAAATTGCTTTTTGACAGCACCTCAAGTTAAATTGAACATTATTTAATCAGAGGAAAGTAACGTTAATGTCTTAGCTTACTACCAATAATTACCCACGAGTACTAAAATATTTCTTCTCATCCTAACGGGACAAATGGCCCAAACAACCATGTGCTCTGTCACGCGGTATAAATGAAGAAGAAAACATTGTTTCCTCTCAACGAAGAGATAAATTTTGTACATATGTTCAATTTTCTTTTTGTCAAGTTTTGCTGACAACTTCAACAAATAATTTGATTTCACTGCTTCTCAGATCGAATCATAAAGCAACCATGGATATAAAATAAACAGCACCTACGTACCTCATGAAAATTATTATTTAATTTTGTACTGTTATATTATTATTATTATAAAAAGAAAATTCTATGCTACAACACCTTTCTTTTGACTCATTTGAGATTGACCAAGCTAATTAATTTGTCAGCCAACCAGCAGTGCATACAGAATCCAAACTTTATGCAGATTTAGTTTAGACTTGTAAACAAATGAAATTTACATTATCTTGAAGTTTTTTATTTACTAATTATTGAATTTAAATAATTATGGTCTATTTTTTATACTCGAACTGGCGGGCTTCAATTTTGCTTGCCTCTTTTAAAAGCTTAAATGAGTCCTGATTTATGGGCGAGTCCAGAGAAGCACCGACCATTTAATTTTGATAATGAGAACCTTACAATTAAAGTGCATTTTCTAATAATGAAAAAACCATCTCTCTTCCTATTTGTTCTTTTTTAATTATATAAAAGAAAATTATGTATATACTTTGGGGCAGTTTTGAAGTAAAACACTTAAGCCAAATATGTTGCAAACAATGCTTCTTTTTACTATATCATTGCTTTCGGAACGAATTATATAATGAGAGTATTTCAGTTGTTGAATCTGTGCGGACTGCGGACTCATAATTTTTTTTTTCTTTTTTTTGGCATAAGACTCGAAAGCTTTTAACAAACCGAACTAAATGAAAAGTATGTTTATACGAAGATCTTGAGTAATTTTCTTTTTGGCACAAAGATTAACAATATTGTTATTAACAAATCTGTTCTGAATTTATATAAGAATAAGAGCAAGGTATTGTTCGTTCAAAAATAGCCTTTTATGCATATTAAATTAGTTACAGCAGAAGTGCAAACTAAATATCTGAAAAAAAAAAAAAAAAAAAAAAAACATCTGGACGATCTAAAATCTGACTCCGTCAAATCCTAGCCCAATAATGTCCAATTAATTGCCATCTCTTTATATTCTTTTCTTTAAGGCCTTAACGGGTGTTTCAATTTTTAACAAACCGAACTATGAAGAGGGAATAATGACATTTTCTTAAGACATTCCATTTCGCCATTAAACCCCATTACCTCATTTTTAATCCCCGCTGAGATCAATTAATCAATTTGTAAATGCTCTCCGACATTGATTAGAAGCTGTAACCCGCGATAAATAAATAAATATATAATAGCCCAACATTTAGGCACCATTAAGCTGCCTCTCTTTTACCATTATTAAGCCATATGCGAAAAACACCATGTGAAGCTCACATGGTCAAAACCAAACCTCTTTACTTTTTATAATCAATGAAATAAATTCCTCTCCTCTTCCTTCATCGCAGTACATTATCTCCTCTTGATTTGTCAAAACCATTTGACCTCTGATAGTAACAATCATGCCAAGTAAGAATAAAATCATCTCAGAAGTAAGAAGCCAAAAAATTTTACGCCTCATTCGTAGATACATCACATGATATAAATAGAGAGAGAGACAGACATACAGACAGAGAGGGAATGGAGACTTAGTGCAAGAGACTGATTCTTTCCTTCTTCTCTATCTTCTCTCTCTCTTATTGACTTCAGTTCCGGTCCCTCTTCACCTCCCATTGCCTCCTCTCACTCTAACAAAGCAATAGCACCTCTTTTGGCGCCATAATCAAAACCCCACAATGATCGGTACCATAAATGCCAAGTTTTCAATTTTAAAAAACAGAGCATTCTGTTCTGGCTATTAAATTGAACTGATACACAGTTATCTCTTTATAAATGCAGACGAGATCTCCAGATTTCAATCAGTATGGGTGTTACGGGTTTACGAAATGGCAGCTTCATACGAAGGATTACTCCAATCGGTACAGATTGCCGATGCTTGGTACATGTTCCGGTTATTTGTACTGGTACCAATCGTCTGGGTTGCTGTTGTGCTCTGCCTTATAATGTCTCTCATGGTGCTGTTTGAGAAAATCTCCATGGGCCTGATAAGCTTGTATGCTAAGGTGTTTCGCCGGAGGCCTTATCGGGTTTACAAGTGCGACCCAATAGTGGCTGATGAGGAGTCCGGATCCGCTGCCTTCCCCATGGTGCTTGTGCAAATACCCATGTATAATGAGAAAGAGGTATGGACCCACTGTTGATTTTTGGTGTTTTTTTTATTATTTTTTGGGGTTTAGATTGAGATTCCTCATTGGTGGACAGTAAAGACTACACTGGTTTCCAGATAGACAGTGGACCTAAATCTAGTTATTTTTCTCAAATTGTTTTTTTCCTAAAAGGTCCTTTAGTTGTCTCATTTATGCAAACACAAGCTTAATATATGTCATAATACTAGTTGGGGTGATTATAGGTGTATCAACTGTCAATTGGAGCAGCATGTAACCTGGAGTGGCCCGGTGACAGGATTCTAATTCAGGTGCTTGACGATTCAACTGATCCCATTATTAAGGTTAGAGTTCTTCACTAATTTAATTTCTAGTTAATTCATTGTAACTCATATTTAAGAACGGACCCTCAGTGTATTGGCACAACGTAATCTATCTTGAGTGGAAGTTCATAAGTTTGAAATCTGACTAGGAGATTCTATATTGATATTTGATTTAAAAATGAATTAGAGAGTTTGATTTTGAATTTATCATAAAAAAAAAAAAATCATTAGAAGGGCCATATTATGATTCCAAAAAAAAAAGTGAATTAGATGAGACGTATTGCAACTTAATGCATTTTTTATAGTTTTAAGTTTGATGTATATCTTTGAATCAATCTTTAATCTATCCGATTAGAGAATCTTTATAGATAATATTTAATTTTGAAACTTTTGGAAATATATAATCCATTTTTTTGAGGAAAAAAAAAACAGCTTGATATAATCTTGCAATAAGGAGCTCAGTTATAAAAGTAATTCGAAGATAATACAAATTGTATGTATATTATTGAATTCCCAAATGCTGGAACCATAGTGGAGCTGAGTGGTTATGACTACGTTAAGAAAATAGTCGTTGTGGTAGAATGAATTCCATCATGAAAGGATTTTTGTTATTTTCTAGTGATAATGAAGTTTTGTGGAGTTATAGATTTGATATAAAATAATCATGCCAACTAAGTTATTTGTATCAACTTGCATTTTTCCTCAAATTAATTAATTGAGAGATATCCCAATATATAACTACTTAGTTTCCCAACACTAAGGAACATGTTCAACATCACTGTGGACCAATTTTCCCAAGACTTTTTAATAGGTTCTGGACATAATAATATGAAAACCAACCCCACAAAAAAAATTAGTTGACAAGTACTTAATATATATTATCCATTTTGTATTCTTAAGATAATACAGATGACTTTTACGTGACAAATTGAATTTGATAATGAATAAAAAATATAATGAGCCAATTCAGTTTGTCCATTAGTAGTGCAACCAATTTTTTGTATAAAAAAAGTAAATAACAAAAAAAATGAAATAATTTCTTGGATATATAGTATCCGACCCACTTAGGAACCACACAATCAGGGGGTATTTTTGCGGCCGAAAAAAAAAAAAAAAAAAGAGAGAGAGAGAGAGATAACTTCAATCACGTTAAATAAAGTCTATTGTCTTTTATGTAGGAGTATTTTATTTCTATTATATTAATTAAGACCCCCACTTGCCACGTACTGTAAACAGCTTCTCATTACTCCTTCATACTTAGTAATATTTTCTTTGACCTAAGCTCTCAATGCATAACGGCCCTTTTCCCTTCCCAAAATATAAAATAATACACCCAAGATTGCATTTTCTAATTTTCTATTGTATTCTTTCATTATTCCATACCATGTCATGTCGTGAGTGTAGTCGGATCGCATCGCAGCTATTTATTAGCTGGATTTGCACATGCTGTCTTTTGCATTACTGGTTCAAGTGGAAGTGGACCATGTGCCGAAATTTAATATACACACGCTCAAAACAGTTTTCAGTAGAAACCACAAAAATATGCATCGTATTAGAAGAAGCCAAGAAGGTAAGCGAATGTACAATACCCACATGAGTCTCCTGTTGTAATCAACACGAGGTGAGACTCTATTTGGACCACAAGAGATCACCGTCACGGTGTCACCCAAGTCCAATCCCCAAAAAGTAAAAGGTTTCCAAAAGGCTAATTCCGTTAAATACATTCTAGGCAAGGCCCCTTATTTATTCTGGGCCAGAAGATAGGTTGAATTTTGGGCCTTTTCTATTTCTAAACCGAAGGGTAAACTTGCTACTATGAAGAGATATCAGCACCTCATCTTAAAATCTTGTACATATTCAAAAACTTACCTTTTTGACTTGCATCTGACAGGATCTGGTGAAACAAGAATGCAAAATGTGGTTTGACAAGGGTAAGAACATAAGGTACGAGACGAGGACCAACAGGAAGGGGTACAAAGCAGGTGCTCTCAAAGAAGGGATGAAGCATCCGTATGTGAATGAGTGTGAGTTTATTGCCATGTTTGATGCAGACTTTCAGCCCGAACCCGACTTTCTTAAGAGAACTGTACCATTTTTGGTTCATAACCCTGACATTGCACTCGTTCAGTCTCGATGGTTGTTTGGTGAGTATTGACTATATGTATATTCAATTAAATAAGACATTATTCACACGTTTGAGAAATTAATTGTGTTTTCATCGTTAATTTATTTATGGCAATTGATTTGTGAAACCTTTACTTACAGTAAATGCAAATGAGTGCTTAATGACAAGGATCCAACAGATGTCTATGGATTACCACTTCAAGGTTGAACAGGAAGCTGGCTCCACATTAAATGCATTTTTTGGATACAATGGTATCATTCTTATTCCTTTCCTAATTATTTTTCTCTATTTGATTCTTTGTACACAAAAAAAAAAAAAAAAAAAAAAACACTATCAAAAAGAAAGGAGAATACAACTGAATGTATTAATAGTTGAACGTCACTGGTTCAGTTTTAAAATTTTGAATTAACTTCTTGTGAAGGCACTGCCGGAGTATGGAGAATAGGTGCTATTCATGATGCCGGTGGTTGGGCAGATAGAACAACAGTTGAAGACATGGATTTGGCAGTCAGAGCAGGTCTTAAGGGTTGGAAATTTGTATATCTTGGTGATACAAAGGTACATATATTTATTTTATTACTTGTACATTTACTTTTGTCAGAAACTGAGATTAAATTAAAAAAGATTACTCTGTAACAATATGAACAACCAAAACTCTGTAGATCTACTCAAAAAGAGAGGAGTTTAATAAATTATGGATCTGCTTCAAAACTTGACAACATAAAAATGTTTGTGTGGTCAATGATGATACATGTTTTGAATTAACATATAATTACATTGGCATATTTACAGGTCAAAAGTGAATTACCAAGCACCTTCAAAGCATACCGATACCAACAACATCGATGGTCTTGTGGCCCTGCAAATCTATTCAGAAAAATGTTTTGGGATATTGTATTAGCCAAGGTTAGTTGATAATTTCTATTACACAATTACAGACACTCCTTGATGAATTAGTACTGTACTAATAACAGAAAAAAAAAATTATTAACCATCGCAGAAAGTGTCGATATACAAGAAGTTCTACGTGATATATCACTTTTTCATTGCAAGAAGACTAGTATCTCACCTCGTGACATTCGCCTTCTATTGTGTGGTGATACCATTTTCGGTATATTTTCCTGAAGTCAAAATACCCATATGGGGTATTGTCCACATCCCTACATCAATCACATTGATGAATGCTGTCGGAACTCCAAGGTTCAGTACAATGAACTATTATTACAGATATTATCTTTTGCTTGTTATTTCTTCTGACTTAAGTTTGAATATATGTTTTGTTCTGTAGGTCTTTTCATTTGATAGTTTTCTGGGTCTTATTTGAAAATGTGATGTCCTTGCATCGGTGCAAGGCAGTGTTCATAGGCCTGTTTGAAGCAGGGAGGGTTAATGAATGGATTGTTACAGAGAAATTGGGCGACATGATGAAGGCAAAGCCAAGCATTAGCATTGCCAAGAAGCTTAATTTCAACGCCTGGAAAAAGTAATCTCTTTCCCTTCTGTCTATAATGCTGTACCAGAACTTTACTTGGCAAGTTAATATATTTTAATTAAACATATTTATTTTTTTTTATAGGTTTAATAAACTAGAGCTGGTAGTCGGGTTGTATCTCTTGGTATGCACATGGTATGACTTCAAGTACAAAAGAGACTATTATTTTGTTTATTTCTTCCCACAATCTGTTGCTTTCTTCATCATGGGTTTTGGATACGTCGGTACTATTATCCCAACTGACAAGTAGTAGAGATTGTTTGTGGATACTGTAATTTGGAGATTATGTCATCGATTCTTTCTAATTTGTAAAATTCATTTTGTCGAAAATGAACAAAAAGAGAAAAGATTGATGGAAACACAAAAGAGATGAGAAAGGGCAACTTACGAAGTGCTGTGAAGTTGTGGTTCAACAGACTTGTCTGATAGGAAATGCAAATAATGCAAAGAGAAGGATAGAAAGGAAAGTAGGAATATACAAATTAGATGCTGGAAGCTAGAAAATTCTCAATCTGATTTCCTTGTAGGTTATTTTTAGATAATAGCATTTAGATGAAGTGGGGGGATAGTCGTCTGATAGTGTTGCAGTTATTGTATCCTCTCATTTAACAGAAATATAAAATTTCTCTGTTTTCTGTTCTCACAAAAAATTCTATTTTATCCTTATATGATTGTTAGTTGAATTCTGAAGAGCAAATGCCAACTTCTTTTATAGAATAATCCTAATAGTTAATTTAACTTGTAAAAAATATAAAATGATTTTGCCAGTTTCGCTCATGAGAAAATAAAACTTAACACATGATTACACTCGTTGAACTAAATTCTTTTTTCTTCTATCATTTTTTGTGACAAAGATTTTAATTCTGCAATTTATTTTTTGATTATTTTATTTTCTATGTATATTGATCACAATCCAGTATTTCTTAAAACCATACTCTAACTTGTATTACTAGTTAGTACTTGAGATGATTTATCAAAGTAAACATAATCCAAACACAATGCGTGTAATGAATGCTATGAATATTATGATGACTGTATTTGTAAATCATTTATAGTAAAAGTCAAAACAAAATAAAGCAGCCGTCATTCCACAAATAGATGAGTGGAGCACACAATATAATTCGACAGAACTTACTAGCACTCTTGACGTCATGTTTTTCTTTATTTGATTGTATCATTCTCGCTTTCCGAACAATATCCACCAATTCACCAAATATTACTTTTGACTTGAACCCCACTGATTGGAAATCGAGTTCTGAGGACCACCACTTCAAGACTATTCTAGCTTCTCTCGAATTCTTGCAGTAGAATGACTAGAAATTAATTCAACAAATACACGATTGATTACTGATTATTAACTGGTATTTTAAATTTGAGTAAAATGGCGGAAAAAAGGTCATGTTCAGTTAGTCCAATTCTGCTGAAAAGAAGCCTAAAACTCAGGAAAATTCAAAATTCCAGGAGGATTCATTTTATGAAATTTTAGACAAAGTAATTTGCTTTGCAAATTGACCCAACACCCCCAACTCTCATTAAAGCTAAAATAAATATCAACCATCCATTTCTAGGCTAGTGCTCTATGTATGGTTTGCACAAATGGATCCGGCTCTCTCTAGTTGTGTACACTGTTTCATATAAATTGGGATCGTGCGTTTTACATGAGATTACATGACATGTAACTGAAATTCTATAATTAGATTGGAAGAGGTTGGAATTTGGACCGTATTTTTCATGTCAAATTAGTCGAGATGAAAACATGCCTTCTGATAATGAACTTCGACATGTTTGAAATTAATCTTTTTGTTTGTTTAAACATGGCACTTCCAAATTAACATAATCTGTTTTCAGTGCATTTGAGTTCTGTACACTAAGAGAAATTAATCTTTATATGGTTACATGGGTAAAGATGTGAGATCAGGCCCAATTGGCGCCGTACTTGTTGCAAAACAGCAACTTGCTAATGGTGGATTTAGTTAGGTAGATGTTTCCTATCCTTTTTGACTTTTTGAGTGAGCGATATTAATCCAAAATCAGGATTTCTATTATCTTGGTTTGTGTATAAATTGAATGAGTTGTGACAACAAAAGGTAATAATCTCCATTGTGAGTTTGGAAAGATGAAGGCAACCTCCTTCCACCTAGTGATTGCATTAGCTTTATCTTTCTCCCTAATAACCTCCAATGCTGTTCCTTCTTCAAGTAATAACCGTCTTAGCTCCATAATGCTAGACAATTATGATATTTTTTTTCACCATTCCATTTATGCACTAACAAGGATTATGTTTCTTTCATATAACAGGGCTGAAAGGGTTATCCTCACAAGAAAATCAAGGAATTTCATCCATCTCGGATGCTCGTGAGGTATATAAAAACTGAAGCAATGCTAAAATTTGTAATTAGTTGTTTTAAAATACATATTTCAGGAAATAATATACATCTTTTTTATTTCACATTCTGAATATATGTAAACACAAGGTTAGGAAAAACGCTTTTGACCATGGTTCATGCTTCCACTGAAATTTTACAATAAGTATGTTTAAAAGTGTTATAGGAAGCAATCTTTCTGATTTATGTTAGTGTAGGCAATAACAGATGATGCTTTAATAGAAGAATTGCTGATCAAAGGCAGGATGGACATAGCAACAAATGACTATCCACCGTCCGGAGCGAACAATCATCACACTCCTAAGCCACCGGGAAACTTCTAAATTTCTAGCTAATGGGAGAATTCTTTGTATCAGCTATATGATTGACTTGGAAATAACTATTATAAAAGATTCAGAGGGGTAACTACTATAAAAGATAACTGTGAAAGTTTAAGATCGACCTCAATATATAGAAGTGGAATACTTTTCCTCTTTTTATATTAGGTGATTAATTGAGTTAGCAATCAGCAACCCAAGCAACTGAGTCAGGCACATCTGAATTTCTTATGAGAAAGTGCAAGAAGACCCAAGAAAATTCAAAGAAAAAGGCTACTTATTACCTAGGATTCGGGTTTCTAATTACTTCTTTTATTGGAAATGGACAATGGTTGTGCCTTGTTTAGGCCTGCTTATTTTTTAAAAATAAAACAATAAAGAAAAAGATAAGTGTAAACCATTCATGCACACTGAGCTTGAATAATATGCAAGTATGGCTATCATCTCTATTAGACCCATCCGTCTATTGCATTAATAATTTAATAATTAATATAATATATATGAACACAATTGTGGAAATATTTACTATTGACATACAACCCATATATAGTTGTGGGCTTATAAAGAGTATGCCTCCAACAAATCATTTGGGCCGAGAAATAGGCCTTCTTTTAAATTTAATAATTATTTTGGGCTTACGGGTATTTTCACCCAATAAAAGTTCAGTTCGAATTCTTGTGTTGGGATAATGCAATCCAACTTACATGTCCATGAAATAAATGTGTTGGTTTACCATAAGAAAAATGCTTTTTGACTTTTCTTCCATATTATTGCTTGTAGGTTGGAACATTTCACCAAGGATAGACTTATCTGTCACTTATTTATAGTATGCATTCGAGTAGATAGTTCAAGATTCTCACCGAAATTAGTATGACATAGTGCTCGCATAATACATCAAATAATTAGGTGGATTAGATAACCATGTGATCTCAGCATACCTATAAAACTAATTCATTCATTTGTTGCGGGGTTATCTTGCAGGTAGAAATTCTCTAGGTAGGGTCTAAGTGATGTCTTGATGCTACTTTTTCCGATTCCTTGGCCCATATTCTCATCTCCTTTAATTCCATGCTTTAATTTCGGTTTGATAGACCTTTGATGATTTCTTTAGGAGAATTATTGGTGATACCTTTCTCACAATCATTTTTCTTCATAAATGTTATGTATTCTAGACTTTACAATTTCAAATTGCTCATTACTACTCTCAAAAAAAGAAAAAAAAAAAATCTCATTACAAAGTGAACGTGAAAAACCAAAATTTTTCATTAATGTTAATCTGCCGAAAGCCCGAAACACATACTGTATTGTTAGATGAATTGTTCAATATCTCGCATGCCTTGAAAGTTGAAAGGATGATTTTAAGTTTTATATTTCTACAATTGGGATCGATTACAGAGTATATGAAGTCGTTCTTTAAGCATCATCCAAGAATCTCCTTTTCTGGTTTTCGAATAAATAAAAGTGGGAAAAAGGAGGGAAGTACTTCCTCCGAGTATGGTTAAAAAGTTTAAAAAAAAAAAAAAAAGCTTCCGGGCTCAATAGGAAAAGGAAAACAAAGAAAAATAAATAGGTTGTTTAACTATCGTCAAAATAAATAGTTAAGTTTTTATTGACGATAGTTTTTTTTTTAAAAAAAAAAACTTAACTAAAATATCGCTAAAGCATTCGATACTGGTAGAATTTTTTTGTGCAACAGAATGCGTAAATCATTTATATCTTTAAATTTGCATTTGGTTCATACTTCACATAATCTGTCAATTTTTAATATTACTAATACTTTTTATCTATATATTTATGTATATTTTATACGTAGTATGTATAAAAAAATATGAGACATGTTCATTGGTTCAGTTGCTTATGTTTTGGATGCCCAAACTCATTTTGGTACTACATATTTAAAAATTAAAATTTAGAATATCAAATTCAAAGAGTTGGTTTTGTTCAAATTAACAAGTGATGTACTTTCATAAAATTTAGTAACTTTGAAGTTTGTTTGATCAAGGGATTGAAAAACTAGTTTTATTAATTATGATACTCAATCAAGGGATTGAAATGCATAACTCTGTAAATTGAGCAAGATCCATAGTTGGGATTCGACGTCTGAGCTTTAAAACTTTTAAAAAAGTAGTTAAAAAATAAATTTGGAACGTTTGAGCCAAAATACGAGGCACCTGGACCCATATCTAAATTTATATATAATTGACGCTCCTAAAATATAAAGTTTACTTTAACGTATTGTGTGTGATTCAAACTTTTACATCGTCAAAATGTGGTAGCATCCTATACAATTTCGGACTATTCTTTTTCCTAGCAATAGAAACCTTTTTCAAAAAAAAAAAGAAAACAAACAAACAAACAAAGAAAAATGGTACAACATAAATACATCTTGAACTTCTCTCTCTCATATTACTTGCTATTTTTATGTAAGTCGGGGTCTAGGTTTAAATTTGTGAGATTGAATCTTATGGGTTTCGTGATTTTTTTTTTTTATAATAGAATCCAAAGTGGGAAAAAAAAAAGAAAGCTATGCAAAATAAATTTTGAGGTGGAGGCTAGCTTTTTTATGAATGTTGTTGATAAAATAAGTTCATCGTTGCAACTGAGAGTAACTCATTAGAGAAAAAAAAAAAAAAAAAAAAGTGTTGCTATCAATTTTCTCCAAAATTTCTATATTTCTATGAAGCCGAATTTATGTAAAACTGTTGAATTATTAATTTGAAAGCTGGAAATTTCCATTGGACAAATTTATCAGCTATGAAATCTGTTCTAATTTTCTTGGAAAAAAATTTATCCCTATAAAAATCCTAAATCCTATGTGCTTGACGAAAGAAATCCTGCTATAAATTTGTTATATATCCACTATAGTAAATGTCCATTTTTTATCCCTTTTATTATCGTTGAAAAAAGAAAATAATAAAATAAAGTACCTGTCGAGTTATTAATGTATGTCTGGATTAGTAATGTAATAATATGCATTTGACGGATGGTCGATGCAGCGTTAGGCGATTAATCGTTATGCACAACCGATTAATCAAATTATTGTGGGGCAATTGACGTTCAAGTTTTATGGACAATTTGACATTCACTTTTTTTTAAAAAAAAAATACATTAAATACTTCGTAACAGTGGACAAAATTATCTAGCAATTTAACTTTCGAATTTAATAATTATACAGATCGCTCAATGAATCTTAAGTATGCGACGGAATTTAGAATGAAAAATAAGAAATCAAAATCCATTAGCAAAATCCAGATACAAAATAATCACCGAATTAAATGAGAGAGTGCCGCAAATATCATCATATCAGCAACCGCCGATGTTGGTACTTGCTTGAACTGAAATATATGACACAGCACGTGTTATGTCCTGCACATGTGTTTATGATCACCAAATTATTTTTCTTATAATGGTACAATTTAACTATTTAAGTAGTATATTTTTCAACTCTTGAGGTCCCTTCTTCTTGTAGTGGCAGAGAGATGAGATATAGGCTTAGCAAGCAAGTCTTTGCGCATTTCCTCTCCTACTAATTATTGCTCTGAAGTATCGCATAAGCAAAGCATATCAAGTCCTTTTCTTAGGTTTGGCTGTTTGTTCCCATGGTTTTAACTCCTAGTCCTTGTATTGTTGTGCAATTAATTGTCATTATCCCTAGCGGAATCTCTTGCGGTATTTAACTGTACAGACTTGTGTTAATTAGCTGTACATAACTCATTTTCAAATTATGCAACAAATTTTATAGATTCCTCCAGTCTTTATGTCAGATTAAATTATGGTCATTAAAGTCATGTACAACGAATTATATGTAATGTGATATGATGGCACGTTGAAATAATTGCGCACATTATTAGATCCGCAGATAGACATCCACTGTAATACGTAGGGTTGAAATTTTTCATGAATATTGAAATAAACCATAAGATTCTATATATTTATAATTAAATAAAAGGGACACATATTTAAAAATATTGATTATTTTAGAAATGTCAATGAATCGAGCATAAGCGATCGAGTCAGTTCACTCTAACTTAAATTGTTTATAAGTTGAATCAAGTTGAACTCGAGTTGAAACCAATGGAGTCACTTTAACCCAATTATCAGTTTTATTTATATATTGACTTTAAAACTAAAGTGTAAAATAACTAATTAGTCGTCCTATGTTAATTTTCCTATTGCGAATATTTTACTAATTTCCTATTAGAACGTGAAATTTTTATTGCATTTTTTTTTTTAAGTTACTGTGCCCTAAATGGAGGCACACATCTATCACTATATACTACATAAATCTTTATTTCTTTTGGCGATCTTTTGGAATGAACTTTTAATACTTGGTAAAAAAAAAAAAACTCAATATTGCGGATTTTAATTATATTATGAGACAAATCTCTGCATCATAATATAATTGATCATTATATAATTTTTATATAAGATATTGGGACCCACAAATCAATACCATACTTTAGGTAGCATGGGAAATGGCCAGAGAAGAACTAAAGAGTTTGATATTATCTGTCTCATCTGGACTATGCTTTCATCAATGGAATAATAATGATACTGCTTAGGACATGTATTTTCCTTCTTAGATCTGGATTAGATTCCTTGATTCCCTTGTCACCACAACATCCAAAGAAAATTGGTCTCCAATCCATTAATGTAAACCATGTGGGCCTTTTACGGATGCAACGTTACTCTTTACCATTTGTTTTTCCTTGATTCTATCTTTCTTTTTTAGTTTTTCCCTTTTTATTTTCCCTTCTGGCGTGTTGAAAAAGGGTTTTACGATTAAAGAGTACGTGTTTTGATTTCCGTTCAAAGCAAAGATTGAGTTTGTGTGTATGTGCTTGAGAAAGTCTGCATGCTATATTGTTCGCCAATTATCAAAGTGGTGGGGCTAATTCAAATGGAGAGAATCCAGCAAAGGAAAATGGAGTCTAAAAGCCGGAGTGCTTGTGTTCTTTGATTATCTATGTGGCGGGTTGTATGTTTTGTAATTTTACATGGCTGATTCGGTTCTTCAACGTCACAACTCACAACCTTAAGATTATGTAATAATTTTGTAAGAGTATTGAATTCAAAGTCCTTGTATATTATACAATATTAAAAAAATCATATGCATATGATATGTTTTGTAATATTATCCTAATAATTATATATAAGAGTGGGACACAATTTGAGTGGTTACATTTTAGACCTTATGGAAGGAACATAACTCAAGAGTTTTTATTGTTTGCCATCCCATTTTGGCAAATGTTTCATGGAGATTATTTCAAGAAAAAAAAAAGTTGGTTCTTTAACAATTAAAAAAACCTATAGACTGGTTTTTACTCCTTGTTTCCATCTAGGATAATTTTTCTACATTATGTAAATTGTACAAAAGAAAATATTTTTTCTTCTTAGTACAATAAAAGTTTAAAGTATGTTAGCATTACTTTATAAAAGAATCATGTGACTATCTTATAAAAAATATATGACAGTAAATTTAAATAACGATTGTTATAATCGATCCAATAGTTAACCAAAATTAAATTATTAAACGGCTTAGGAGGGAAAAAGAAAAATGTAAAATTCCATGGTAGAACTAGAGTCCGCATGAATAGTTCAGTTTAATGTCTATTTTTTTTTTATTGAATTACACCACCCTATTTAAAAAGTGATATTTGATCTATTAAATACCCCCCCCCCCCACACACACACACACAAAATCTACGTCACTCACTTTAATTAGTGATATTATCTATTGACTTCCTCAATAATTATCTAAATATGCCACAGCAAGTAATACTATACATGACTCGATGCACATAAGGTGTCATGCAATATGCTAGGTTGAAGAAGGGAAGAGATGTGGGGGAGAGCAGCAGCAAGAGAACAACCCACAAACTTTTTCTTTTTTCTATCCTTTTGAGACCCCAAATATTTGAACTAATTCTCCTTTCCCCTGTTTGCTGCATCAAAAGATTCTTTCATCCCTTTCAAGTCAAAGAAGCGAAAGAGAAAGGTGAAACAGAAACAAGAAGAGATGACACGAAATCAACAAAGAGAAACCCATAAAATCAAAAAGGATGGCCCCGCACCTCATCCATATATTCTTCCAAGCCTCTGTTTTCATACATGCGTTGTTTGAGTGAACTCAAAGTCCCGCAACATTAAAGAGGAAGAGAGTGAAAGGAGAGAAAAAAAATAACAAAAATAGAGAAAAATAGGTAGACAAAGTCACAGAAAGAGAAAGGAATCTTTATCTCCTCTTATAAAACATCCATGTGGAAGAATATCTAGCTATACCCATCTGCCCTGCTCTGTTTAGGGTTTTTCGCAAACTTTCATGATTTCGTACAACTTGATGCATCAATTTTCTTCATGGATATCAAGGAAATATATGAGGAGAAGTGTACAAGGGAGATGGCATTATCTGTGGATGCCAAACCAAGGCTTAGATGGACTGAGCAGCTCCATGAAAAATTTGTTCATGCCGTATCTCAGCTCGGCGGCGCAGATAGTATGTGAAAGAAAACAAAAATGAAAACAAAAAAACAATTGATATTCCAAACTTAATATGAAACTTGTTTTGTTAAATTTTGATATGATACAGAATTTAAGAGACTGTTCTCTGTTTTTTTTTTTTCCCGTTATCAGGAGCGACACCAAAGTCAGTTTTGCGAGTCATGGGTGTCCCTGGGCTTACTCTGTACCACCTGAAAAGTCATCTTCAGGTATGTTGATATTTTTTTTAATCAAATGAATTGTAATTGTAATGTAAGTTCTATGTCCTTCGTCATGAAAATGTACATTTGTAACTTTCAGAAGTATAGGCTTGCAATTAGTCGTGACAATGATGGGAATCATGTTAGCAATGGAGGAGGTACGTCAATGCACTAAGAAAAATAGACATGTTTACTTTTAGTTTTTTCTAAAACATGTTGTGAAGCTATATGACGATGTTTCATAAACAGATTTCGACGAAGAAGATACTACATGTACTCATAATGTCAGAACTCTGCAGTATGATGAAGAGAGCAAGGAAGTACCAAAAATTAACAGGTTAGTCATTTAGATTTTAAATTCAAAATTAAAACCCATATGGCATTCCTAATGCGACTCCATGCTCATTGTTATGATATATTTTTGTTCAGTGATGTGTTGCAAGCTCAACTGGAAATCAAGAAGAGGCTCGAAGAGCAAATTGAGGTAATTTTTTTTGTAATTAAGTCATAAGTGTATGATTCCTCTGTTCATAATTTGAATCCCAATTGCTAAATTGAAACTTTTTTCCTAGGTTCAAAGACATTTGCAATTAAGGATAGAAACACAGGAGAAGTATTTGCAATCTCTTCTCAGAAGTGCTCAAGAAATACTCACTGGATACAATAGCAATTCCAAAACAGAGCTCTCTGAGTTAGTCTCTTCTGTTGAAACAGACTACAGAACAAGTCCATTTCTTTGTAATGGGGCTCAGAATACAGACTGTTCAACCGATAGCTGTCTTACTTCGTTCGAGAGACCGGAGCTGAGGAATGAAGTATCTGATACTGAGAAGCACAGGCTGAAGAGGAAACTGGAGGTGGCAAATGGTGCCTGTAGTTCAGATAGGACTGGAGAGGGAAAGAGGATGATTAGTAATTTGGGTATGGAGAGGCCAGAGATTGATCTCAACAGATAGGAATGAAATGGAGCATCTTTCTTTTTCCTTTTGCTGTTTTCTTTCTTTGTTGTTTTCTTTTTGTGAAAGTAGTTGGTAATGGGAGAATCAGTTTAATTTTCAAAAAAGGCAGTACAATTATATTTTGAGTTCAAATCTGACGCGGCTTAGATTCTCTTTTTATTCGTTTCTTGGTTGTTTCCCGCTTGAAATATGCTTGATGCTGCCATAGACCGAACATTCTTCCACCTACATTATTTAATACATTAATCTCTAAAGATAAGCAACAAATATATTAAGTAATAAGCAACCGGTAAGCGGTTTCGTCTACCACATAAGCATCAAAGAAGACTACTATATGTGAACATTATATAATAATGTAGATTCTCACACGAGTCACAATTTTATTCGGTCGTACTAGACTAGCTAGGCCTAAGAGGAAATTATGTCCTCGTCAATTGGAAGTCGGTGAGGCCGTGAGGGCAAGGGAATTACAAATTAACATGATATAAACAAAGTGCTAATTGCAAATTAATAAGCGAATAGATTATTGACAAATGACAATCACCAATCAAGGTATAAAGAACAAGGCAAGAGTGTTCTGGCGACATTTGGAGAAAAGAAGATATTTGTGGCGGTTTTGACATAGAAAATGACTATGGTTCTAATCTTTGACTAATAGGTGGCTAGGTAGATGTCTCTAGCTAGCCATTTGCTTTCATTTCCTATGAAATAGATGCCATAATGCTTACAATTTAGTAGAAGCTTAGGACGGTAGGCTGAATGTTAATATATACTCTGGTTGCAAAACCTCAGCTAATTAAAACCAAGTATCCATATGTTTGGATACCTTAAGCGACAGCTTAGTCAGAGAAACTTCCGCTAATTTATGGACTCTAGTTCTCTTTTTTAATCGTTGTTGATAGACAACATGGTCTAAATCATATTTATAAGTCACAGTACAAAATGATCATGATAAATAATAACATAGGAAAAATTAGGCCGAAATAGACATTACATATTTGATATTTCTTATAGCCAGAACTGGGCAGTACATACAAGTACTGCCGTTAGTTCACATATTTCTTCATAAAACCACACAGCGAAATGGGGACACCTCAAATGACCAATTAATGTGAATATAAAAAGCAGGATAATGATACTTTTATGTTCAGCACAAACAAAACTGATACATGCCAGAACCAAACAGAATGCTTCATTTCAAATAGCTAACAACAGAACTAAAATTGTGTTATCAACTATTTGAAATAACCATTGGGCATTACTTTTCAACAAAATAACCATTGATGTAATCATCCACAGAGTAAATGCAATCCAATCAGTATCTCACAAAGGAACTCATTGACTAGTGGACATGGCGGGGGCAATCCTGTCCAAGGAGTTGTCCTAAAAAATTACCCATAATCGTCCATGCCTCCAATTTTCCTTACCTATCTGCTCTGATCATTTATGTCAATACCTCCCTATTTTCTGTTCTCGTTTTGGGCAATGGTGTGATGATCGGCTGCAACTTACCTGATAATGTCATAATGAAATCCTGGCATATAGTTTAATAAGCATTGTTATCTGGGGTCAGTTATCAACCCAGAAATGAAAAACATATTTTACTTTCATGACTTAAAAGAGCACTTTTCATAGACCAGAGCTAGTACAAAATTCATCTCCTCACCGACAAATTGTTCCATGTTGACATGCCAAAAAATTCAATTAAATAAATAAAGAACAATCTTTTCATGAGCTGTCATTAGGAATGTCAGATACAACCACCTTACTCATTTCAAAGAATCTTCCACAAGGTGGGAGGTTGTCTAATTATGTGCCATGACATTTCTGAAACCGTTGATGAGTGAGGGATCTAGTATCAGTTCCATCTACCAAATAACCAATCAGTGATTTTTGAGCTAGGTGCTTCAGATAATGGGTTTGGACTTTGGAATGAAGTTCCAGTGTAATAAAGCAGCAAATGCTGGCATACTCATTATAAGGTTTGGCATGCTCACATTTTTATGCATTGCAAAAACCAAAAAAGAACAAAAATAAATTCCGTCCAGTGCCAGACAATAAATAAATGTGAGGCATCTAGTGAAACCTTTTCTCTAATTAATATCACTCTTTCCCACTATGAAAGTCTCTGAAGACAGATCTGTGTTAAAACATCTTTCTGTAGTTGTAAATAGATTATAGAACTACAGCGCCTAGCATCTACAACAGCGTTTTTTACTGCAAGTAGCTTAAAATCCTAAGTTATAAGCACAGTTATGTAAGATTACAATTCTTGTGTTTGAATATTTAATAAAACCAGTAAACAGAAATTCAAAAGAAAAGCTCAATCATAGCTTAAAATGGGCCCAGTTCTTCCTCTACTTATTTAATACGGAAACGGCCAAGAGAAAACAAAGTTATAGATAGCATTAACAAAGGTCAGCGCCTCAAATGCAGCCAGAAGTTAGAGTAAAGAAGCAAGGTTTATCCATTCGGATTGGAGAGAAAAGGCTCACTTGCATAACCAAGAGAAAGGAAAAGAACGTATCAAATAAGAATACTGAAACTAAAATCATGAATCATGGGCAAACTTATTATTATCTGATTCAAGGAAATATTAAAAATAAGTAAATAACCATAAGAAAGTTTATTAGCATAACAGGACCGTATATTATATGACCGAAGTTTGCTAGCTATCATCTATGATTTGGTTCTTGTAGAATCTCTTATACTATCAGTTCAACATAACTTCCCACACTGCAGACCTCATCAAGATCATCGAGATGATAAATCCCCGTGATTAATATCAGATTCGTCAATATTCGCACGGCCCGTAAAAATTAATCGTTGAGATTAGATCGGACGGCCGCTAACCGCTGCAGACCTCTGCAGCTCCTACCATTGGAAGCAAGGTTTTGGGTATTGTGGGCCTGTAGCATTTGTGTACCGTGTAAAAGGATTTGGGGGCTTTTGGGCTTAAGCCGCAAACTATTGGGCAATGGGGCCTGTGATGCCCAGCCTACACTGCCATGGAGTTGTTAAAAACTCTGGACTGGACCTAACTCGAATTTTGTTAGTCAGCCTGGTAATGTCGGTTTGATGACTGCTGTCCGTGTACGTGCTGACACAGTGACACAATGCACTGCCGTGCTTTTGCTTTGGCAAGTTATTCGAACAGTTACAGATAAAATACAGGATTAAAAAAGAATCGAAATATCTTCATTTTTTAATTACAGCATATTGAGTATTTATTTTTTATTTTTATAAAAAAAATATCTAAGATTTAAATAACAAATAGAATCAGTAGATATCATGTATATTGTTTAATTCAGATGATGATCTGCAGCCAAAAAAATATATATATATAAAGTTGTCAATAATGTTTATTTTCTATGTATATATTGATTCTGAACGTATTTGCTTAATATTAACGAAATTGTATGATCTTATAAAGTGAGGAATGTTTCTTTTAAAACAAAAAATTATTATATTATACATTTCGGTTTCGTTTTCATTGTACAATAGTATATATAGAAAAAAAAATATCAACGATATAGAATTTCCTTTTCTTAGTTCTATAAGATCTTTTTACTAATACAATTTGGTGGTGCCGGAATCGCCACCGACTTTAAAAAAAAAAAAAGGGAAAAATAAAAAGCTTTACATTACAAAAGGCACCAGCTTTGGGCGTGTTCCTTCTGTATTTGTAAGAGTACAAAGAAAATTTTAAAATTATTTAAAAAAATAATAAAATTTTACTTCTCTGATAAAATAATATTTAAAACATATTTTTATATGTTTGCTAATAAAAATCATTGCAAAAAAAAAAAAAACGAATTAATAAGGTCAAAGTGGTGCACTGATATGACATGGCAATTCCAGTGTAAAACCAAAATTGCGCGTAACATATAAAAAAATTGCAGCTGTGTCCTAGCTACCAAGAAATGCGACAAGCAAATTTCATTATTAAAAAAAGAAATAAGACAAATTCCTTATATCTAGGTGCTGAATCTTTAAAACTGGTCAAACGACCATGTCGAAGGGCCCTTGTATTTAATTTTCAAGTAATTGTCATACCAAGTCTCATGTATTTATTTATTGTTACGTTAGTTAATTAGCATTTTTTAATATAAAATAGAACCAACGGTATTACATCACAGGTTTTACTAGGTTCGACTTTCCAAACATAGACTTTTTAGTCTGCCGTATACTTGGTCTAGTTTCCTCGAGATAAGAGTTTTGGAAATTTTAATTAGTAGTTGGTAAAGAAAAGGAAATACGTTGCTTAAGAAAATTCTTCTTGCAAAATTTAGCCGTTTGTATCAAATTAAAACAATATATGTATAGAAGTTCATTCAATTCATTAAGAATTTTTTAAATCAAGTTTTTTTCCTTCTTTTTCAACGAAAAATGCGTGTGTAAACTAGGAAGAATACCATTACATTCGTATGAGATTTGTCGCGTGATATTGATATATGTTTATTCCAAGAAACATCATTTCTAAGTTCTAACATTCTTTTTTTGTGACGATTAGTTCTTTATGATATTTGTTAGTTTTGAGTAATAAAATATATATGCTTTTCAAATTTGAAGGTCCATTATATTAATTATGATCATCTTTCAAAAATCAAGTAATATAAAGTAATTATATGTAATCATGTTACGTTTTCTTTTACTAAAGTTGCATGTATTTTTCTCCAGAATTCTGATTAAAATAATATATATATGAATTTTCTTTTATCTGGAGGCTTGATAACATTTGGGGGCTGTGATAATTGTCCTAAAGGATGGTGTATTGGTGTGTTAGTGAGATATTAACGGAATTTCTTATGCCATAAAAAATTACTTCTCTTTCCCCTCTATCTTACATTCAATTACCTTTTCTAAAATTTAAGAATATTTTAATCATATCCTTATTACTTATAAAAGCATACATGAAAAGGTCATAACCAATTACAACTAAGGGGTGTAAATAATTTTTATATCAACTATGGTCCATTGATTTGTGTGATTTGATCTGATCTGATCTATGGTTTAGATATTGATTTCATATAAAAGATCAGATCCTTTGATAGTTTACTTTCACGAAATATATCTACATGTATCGGTGATAGTTTGAGCCACATATTTTTATTGCTTAACATTTACAACTTTTTATTAAAAAAAAAATTATTTATTTTTATTATTTGCCCATGTGTTGGGGACATATTTTGCCAGTCTCTAAAAATAGTGAACGACTTTAATAGCTTTCAATGGAAATAAAATTGAGATATTTAATTGCCATCTAACAGGAACCGAGGGGCTTTTGCCAAAATTAGAAACTGACTGTCACGACTCAGAAATGAAAAATTCAAAACATTAATTGTGTCAAATAGCCAACTAGGCAATTACCAATTTACCACCAGTGAAATAAGTAAGATATAATGATGAATCTTCAATGAAACAACACCGGAAAGAATAGATAAATTAGCTATTAATAGTTCTGTAAATTCCGAGAAATATTCAGTATGAACTGAACTAAATAGCATTTTTTTTTCTAATAATTCGAAGTGTGAGACCATTGTCTCATTCTTTAATTACCTATATTTAATTAAGTTCTAGTTTTTTCCCACATTGTCATGTTAAGAAAAAGAAACACGGAATGTCAAACAAGCGTTCTCGCATATTCCAGAGGTTTGACGATCAATGTAATATTAGTTGTCAAATTTTATGTATCTTTTCTTCTTTTGGTCGTCGACCCACTAGGAGCAGGAGGCCATCTCCGAATTTTGTATTACTTTTCTTATTAAGAAAAGCTTGATATTTTTTCTTTGGGAAAAAGAAAAACAAACATGTGTTCTCTTTTGATTAAAAAAGCAAAAGTGAAACATAGTAAAATGTAGTAAAAACAAACTCAATCACAATTTCTCTACATACACAAATTCAACGCAAAATAACACGCAAGAGTTCCAGAATGGTTGCCTTGCAAAATTTTGGTGAGCTGTTCCTTTTTGCTTCAGAGAAGGCTGGATTTTTTTCATAGAGCCGGTACAGGTTTCCATGACAGCTGGGACCTACAGAATACAGAATTAAATCAACAAATACAGAATTATTCAACCGTGTAGCTGTTATTGCCATAGAGAATCTTGGCTCATTAAGGGGTCAAAAATTAAGCTCAAGTCCATGTCAACTTTCAAGCCAATTTTTCCAAGCTTCGTCTCGGTTTTAATTTTTCTCCATTGAACAAAACCTGGATTCTTATAAACTCTCCTTGAAACACAAGTAAAATTAATATATGATGAAAGGCTTATTAAATCTTTGCAATCAAAAAAAATTGTTAAGATGATAATATTTGTTCAGATATAATCAGAGGCTTTAAAGTTTAAATTATTCTAATTGGTGAACATTGCAAACGTTACAAATTCCAGTAATATCGGATACTGTTCTCAATATCCTACCGGTTACCGAAAAATTCCAGTAATATCGGATACTTTAACAGGGACCGAAACTGATGTATCCGGTATTGAGAGAGTAAATACTGGAAAATTTCGGAAAAAATATCTTATTTCGGCCACTGGCCGGTATGGTTCCGGTAGGTATTGAAAACATTGGTTACGAGTCTGTCCTTAATGGACTCCTCCCGTTTTTTATACTGGACACCACAAAACTTCAATGATCCTTCCACGAACCATCTTCGTTCTTTCCTCGAAGCATTTTCTCTTCCACAAGATCAACCTTTTTGACTCACTCACTACTACTCTTCAATGAATACAATACTTAATATTTTCACCATCTTGACGTCTTTTTTGTCTTTTCAAGAATTCCCATGTTGTTGCTCAGCTATAAAAACAAATGTTGCTCCCTTTCTCTCCAAGCCATTTAGCAAACATAAGCGCTTCATAACCAACAACAGAAAAGAAAAAAGAGAAGGCAGAAAGAAATAGTTCTAGTCCTGTAACATTTATACAGTGAGAAAAAGAAAAGATGGAGAAAGCATCAACCAGCACAGTATACCATTCTGATTTCTCTTCAGCAGATGCTATAGTTTTCTTTTTGTACAACATCTTGATCCTCTGGGTCACATCTCTCCACAAATTGTCTTTTGGGATTCTTTGCCTTCCCCATGTGAGCAAATCAAGAGCACCTGTAGAAACAACCACGACTACTAGTACTAACACTAATTCAAAAAGGTCAGAACTTGAGCTATCCAAGGAGGACTTAGAGATGGTGATGCAAAAGATGGGCATCTCTGAAGAAATGAAAAGAGAACAGATGAAAGATAAGATTTCATTCGAAGAAGTATCAGATTTATTTGAAGAGAAAGAACCAAGCTTGGAGGAGGCAAAAGAAGCTTTCTCTGTTTTCGACAGCAATTCTGACGGTTTCATCGATGCTTCTGAGCTTCAGAGAGTTCTCTCTGAGCTTGGATTCAAGGCAGAGGTGGGTTTAGATGAGTGCCAAGGGATGATCGAGGTTCATGATGAGAACAAGGATGGAAGGATAGATTTCAATGAATTTCTCAAGTTTTTGGAAAGAGGCTTTTGCTGAATTTTAATTTTATATTTTATTGTTCACAATATAATTTTTTTTATTTGTTCATAGTACGACAGGGAATTATGGGATTGTTGGGGAATTGTAAATTTCTCCCTTTTTGCAATCTTTGTCTCTGTATTATAGAATATAATTGAACTCATGTTTCAACTTTCAAAAGTTTCTTTCTCAGTAAATCCTTTAGATTTTTTAGCGCCCGCCAAATTGGAAGTCGTTGAAGTTTACCATTCTGGGCCGGCACAAGAAGCCCAATTATGTTCGGAAATATTGTAAACCAATGGTTGATCTAGGCCGGCTAAAGCTGCCTTGGGCCCTTGAGCTCGCAAAACTTTACAATACAGCAAAAGGAAAAAAAGTTCCATTACCGCACCGAATAAATATTAGAGCACGACTATTTTATTGGGACATTGGGTCTATGGATGTGTGTATATATATTTTTTTGGTCAATGAAGCCCGTAGGCAGACTATAGTGATATTTGCTAGTAAATAGTACAGAATGTTTGTTTGTTTGATCATTTTGTTTTGCAAAATAAATAAATAAAATAAAAAAATAAAAAAATAGTGGTTCTTCGTTTTCTTAAGAATATAAAAGAATAAAAGATATGTAATGTGTTTTTTTTCCCTACCGACAAACTATAAACGCTCAAGCCTAATCAAATTAATTTTATTATTTAATTATTTTTTTGCGATTATTTGGTAACAAGCAAACATTGAAATAGCCGGTTCAGCATGGTGAATGCAAGGACCATATCTAAGATAGATTAGGCAGAAGAATTCAAATCCTTAACTGCCAAATTTTCTATGACGACTCCGCTTAGAAATAAGTGGGCTCCGTGATTAATAAAATTAATTCACAATTAGGAAAGGTCAGAAATTAGGTAACGAATAGGCAAATTCCACACGTTGAACGGATAGTAGACAGGTCCGGTCATGACAGCTCTGTTCCTGTAGCACCAGATTCCTGAACATTTTTCTGCCACGAAAGGCCTTTTCCAAATAGAAATAATTTTCATCGTTAAATTTCACTTATGATCGCCCACACAAACTGCTAACAATATAGCAATTAGTTATTTTTTTTTCCAAGTTAACCTTGCTCTTTGTAAAGTTTGCACCATGTACCAGAAAAATAAAAATAGAAATAAAATGCTGATAATAGTAGTGATTTATTTTTGTTTAAGTATATTATGTAAAAAATAAGGACATCCTGTCATGCATGCCATGGAGCAATATTTTCAATCTGGTTTAAGCCTTGTTTTTGTTTAAATTAATGATATTTTTTTATAACTTTTGAGGTAACGATCATTTTTCTTTCAACCTATGTAAAAGAATTGATCCACCGCAGAATTTCTCTAAAAATAAATTATCAACCGCTAATAATGTCAATGGTTTGTCCGGACAAACGATATGGCAGCAAGCCATTAATTAGTGGGCAACCCAAAATGCAAGTGCCCAGAGTAATTATTTGCGTACCTTTTCGAAATATTTGCATATAAATATATGTAACATTTCCCACCAAAATAGCTTTGAGAGAGTTTGTAATGTTCCAAATTTCCAATACAAATTTTTTTGACCTTTTACCGATCGATCTTCTTGCATGGTGCTTAATACTAGTCTTCAAGAGTTGTCCCAAACTCCCAATGCTTGTGAGTTTTTGCTTGAAACCTAGTCAATTAGAGGTAACAATTTTAATACTGTTACCAAGTCTTCTGCTATAGTGTGTGCTCAGGTTACTGTCTCATTCAATTATTTTGTCTAATATGTTTTCACCACGAACATTAATTGGCACTATTCCCTCACAGTATAATCTATAAAAAATGATGTTGCCCCATTGGTTGGAAGCTAGGGACATTTGAAAGCCCATAAAGGATGAAGAGGGAGGAGACACATTGACATGCAGTCATGCACTAAGCTGATTCCAATTCCCAAGCGCTGTGTTAAGCACAGTATGCGTCAGAATTGTGAGCCTATATCTCTTGGACAGTTTTGAACATGGCTAGGTCCAGTTGCTCCAGAATGCTTCATGTAGATTTTCTTCTAGAATCCAATAAGTTAGAGCTGCAATGATGTAATATAACTCAGGGGTAGAATCCGAATCTGGTGTCGCGCGACAGCACGCTACATCCTTTTTCAGCCGTTCGATTTCTATCGGGCGGTTCATTTTTTTCGGGTCTATTAGATTCACGGGGCTTCCTTATCCATCAGATTCAGATCAGATGGTCCACGTCGCGCGCTACACGCTCTGTCGCGCGACAGCGGATTTGATTTCCAGGGGGTAGAGTTCGCTAAATAGATGACGTAACACATGAGCGTAATAATATATTGTAAATTAATGTTTGATTTGCCTATTTAAGTAGAAAAAACATTAAAGAAATTAATGACTGTGCCGTCCAGAAGCACGTGCCCTTAGGCAACCGGCAAGAAATATAAATAGGAACAAATATAAATATATCGATTTATATTGGTTCATATATATAATACATATTCTTGTGGAATTTAATTTATCAATTTATATACGTTAGTTGGATTATTTAAAAATAGAAATGGATCATTTGGAAATTATCTTATCCTAATAATTTTGACAATAATAAAAGAAAATAAAGTTTAAATTTGAAAATATCATTAAAGATCGACATAATATATATATTGTTAAATATCTCGCGTTTAGAAAATGACGAGATTTGATATATACGTTAATGTTTATCAAGTGATTGCAATTTATTTATTTGATTTGAAACAAATAGCTCTTGATGCATCACTAAACGATACTCATATATGAAATTTAATCGGTTGTCCGTCCATATATACACAATAGACGTATAAAGTGTTTCTTTTTCATTTTCGACCTTTTTTGAATTGATTTAGAATATATTGTCAAATATATAGTATCTCTTTCAAATTTAATAGTGTGACTTTCACAAAGGAACTGCTTTTTTTTTAAAAAAAAAAAGAAAAAGAAAAAGAAACTACTATCTTGGTAAACATGAACCATCGATCACATGTCCATAAGCTAAATTAATTTGAAGCATATTCAAATTCTTATAAAAATAACAATTTAGATGTTATTATAAATTTTTATAAAGCATAGACTTTAGTCGTAGTACAGGCATTTTAGTAAACTGTCGCCTTTATCTTATAGAAAAATTTAGAAAGAGTGCGGGGAAACATCATTGTAGAAGAAAGAGGATAAATGTGATCAATTGTATGTATAATCATCGCCAAAGGCTCAAAGCAGTACATACAAGGTATTTACCTCCACACTGAGTCTAGAATCATCCTTCTAACAATTTACATTATTATTTTGACTATGTTGAATGATTATCAAAGTTTTTCAATCGGGATTTGTGCGGCATAACAGTTGGTGATTTAGTATTTATCAGTGATAAAAATAGGCAATAAAACGGTCATGCAGAATCCAGATAAAACGGATTTTTTTTTAATAAAACAGATAAAACAGTGATAGAACGGATAAAACGGATTTTTTTTTTAATAAGTTTGATGATTATCCTAATTCATATGCTAAGCGTACCCAATGTGTATCTAGAATAATAACAACATAAAAATCAACAACGTTAGTGATTGCACAATATATTCTTCTATTATCACACCTGACACAATTAAAAATCATGTACCTCAGATCCAGACTAGCTATTGGACCACAAATTATCAACCTTATCCATTTCCATTACTTAATTAAGCCTAAGCTATAAATACATTAATTTTCTTCTTGTGTAAATCACATTTGGGATACTAATTATGTGGTTAGGGGACTCTTTGACTATGGTCAAACTACTTATTAAATTTACGTTAATTCTATGGTAGACAAATTATAAGCCTGATCATCTGTTAATTGAATTTAAGTCAGGTTTCAAATTTTAGACTACAATAGAATTTGAATAACATTTATTATACCGATACGAACTTGAATAATTTGAATAACATTGTTGTATAATTGAAACAACAATGAAAGATGAGCTCCATTGTTTCTTATTGTGCAAAATTTACTGGATCGTTAATTATGTGCTAAAAAGAGAATGGTAATATGCATCTTCTTTTGTCTTTTGTCAAGCACCCAATTAAGACTGTTGACTCTTAGTAGTCTGTTGTCCTGTAGCTATAGCACTGATCTGTAATATGGAGTTTTTATGGCGCAAAAAGTTGAACTAATAAGGGTTATATGGATTTTACTAAAGTAGAGCAATGGAATAGCTTTATGGCGATGAATTTTATAAACATTAATTTAGAATACGTTTGAATGCGTACGTGAATATATAATGACCCGAAAATGTTTCAGTAATGACACAGGCTTTTTGGCCCCTTTTTTTCAATATAAAATAAAATAAAATAATGACCCGAGAAAATTTATGTTTTTTTTTGACGAAAAATAGAGAAAATTTATGTTATTTTAATTAAAAAAAATCCTTACAAATTTAGTTTTCTTTGAAATTGCGTGTACTAACACTAGTGCTAATACAGTACAAAATAGTGAATTAGTATTTTTTTTTTGTATCGACATAATTCGGAATTGTTTGGCTAGAGTAGCACCATATAGCATTTATTCATAGTAGTACAAAATTTAAAATTATTTTTTTCTGTACTATATATCCTTATTAGCTCTTTCTCATATCTCACCTTAATTCAAACAGTAATATTTTTCACTGTTCATTCAACAATGCGCCTTTAAAATACAAGTTGCAATTATTACCTATTTGACATCCTTTTTTTTTTTGTTTTCAATCAGAAGTAAATGATTTTTGCATGTTCAAGGGGAGAATTTGCCAAACAAGAAAAAAGGATATACAAAATTAAAGTTGTCTTATCAATTATCATGAAAATCATATGTGGTATATATGTTGACAATAAAATGATATATATATTGTAGAGAACATGATTGAGCATCTTAACCTAGCATCTGTTCAGACATGAACAAGACAGGGTAATAAATGCAAGGCAGCTGAAAAAAGAGGAAAAAGAAGAGAATCCATGTCATTCTGAGTTCCTCTGCAACACCCACGAGGGGTGGGACATCACTAGCCAGAGCCATACTTGGCTTCTTTTTGAAACACTTCATTTCTCGACATTTTTTATGTTATATTGGTCACCTCATCCTCAAATTATCACCAAATTTGTTAGTTAAGTTGTTGTTGGATGCATCAAAAATAGGAAAAAGGTGGGACATGCATGTACTCCAAAGCACGTTCCATAGTTCATACAAGAAATAGGTTATCAAAAATCGTTTTCCATCGGACTTAACCTAGGAGTATCTCTGATTTTTATATTTGTTTTCTGGTTCACGTGTTTCTTTGTATGGCCCATGATCATATCTTTCTGAACTCTCTGAAAAGTAAATCGAATCACGAAAGGAGAAGATTTGTACAAATAAACTATGCAAAGCATTGGTATATTAAACAATTCATATTCTAAAACCATTTATACTAAACATGGCAACTTAGAAAATAAAATGGAATATATATATAGAATTTTGCTACGGTGAGTTGTAACTCACGAAACCTTTCATGAGTTGCGATCAAAACTCATAGATCTGATTCAAAATGACCGATCCAAACCGTCTAATATGATCTTCATATTGAAAATTCCTTTTTTCGATATTTTTAAGTATTTTTATATAGAGAATATACTAAACATTATACTAAACTGCTATCTTTAAATGTTCAGATGTTGGTCATCAAAGAGTTGTATTTCCTCAATAGTTTATCTTAAATCTTAATCATTTCAAAAGGCACAAAAAAAAAACCCAACTATTTGTCATTTCATAACAATTATATTGTTTAATCAACAAATCTCATGATCAGGAGGTCAGTATATACATTATGAGACGCAATTTAAACAACCAGGAGTGTCCTGCCACAATCGGTCCATACATCAAGGCAAACTTTTTCTCTACTGATAACAAGTTGGCAGACTTGGCATGGAAATAATTTAGCAATACCCACTTTTCCAGTCGACACCATGCATATATATTGCAAGATAAATCCAAGGCACTTATATATCACCATTCCCTGAATGAAAAAAAAAAAGAAACATGCCTTGTGACTTCCCTTGTTAGATGATCTATACATATATTGTACTCGGTGCACTAACACATGAAAATTCTGAGCAAACAAACAGATCAACAGATCAACAGATCAAGCCTTCCATGGACAACTACTAAGACTTGCCTCAATTGACCTTTCTCATCTACATTTATTTGCAAATGGAGGCAACTAACAGGACAATGTCTCTCAAAGACCTCATTCATGTCGCACCTACACCAAGAAAATCAATGAAAGATGGAGAGTGGGAGGTCTCGTGATAGGCGTGGATGTTCTCGCTATCCTCTTCAAATCCTGTTGAATCAGATGATGACACCAGGAAGTTGGAGGCATTGTGATTCCTTGGAGGTTGCATCGTAAGTATGAATGGTGGATGGTGGTAAAAGCCAATGGTCTCTTGTCTTGGCCGATTCCAGTAGTTATTGCCATAGAAATTTGCTCTTTCAGCTCCACTTGGACCTGTATTGAAATGTACCATTTTTTTTCAGAAAGATTCCAAATGTTATGAATTGCAAAAAAAAACATGAAGAAAAATTAATATGAAAAAACAAGACATATTAAATTGAAAATGTTATGTTTCTACTGATCTGAGCTACAAATATAGAAAAGTTATATGTCCAAATTAGAGAACAAAATATTTCAATTACCCATTAACTTGAAGATTCAACTCCATTTCAATTGCGTCCAATTATTTCCCAATCTCATAACAAAGACTACACTACCCGTAATTTTTATTCAGCTCATATTGCTTTTCTGGCATAGTTCCAATCTCAATAGGACATGAAGTTGTTTTTGAATCATTGAATCATATATATTTCTTGGATTATAAAAATCATAGTAAATTAATGATCTTGTCACTGAAATTAAATTCAATCAGGTTGATGACAATAACTACCTTTTTCTTCACAGGAAACTTTACATATGATAGACTTAACTTGCCAAAAAATGAACTATTGAGTAACATGAGTTGGTACTCACTTGTGTGTGCTTGACCAAGTAACTCAACACATGACTTCTGTGCAACTAGTTTGATCTGACTTGTTACACTGTACAGACCTACTATTGTTTTGCCCCTTTCACGTTTCAAGAATCTCAATTAAGAGCTAGATCATTGAGTTCCGTGTGTGTACTTATCTCTAATAAAGGCATAAGTACAGTGAATAGAAAAGAAGCATCGATTAGTGCCAAGAACAGTAATCTGAGATCTTCCAACAGTATATTTCGAGACTATGTTAGAAATGGGTAATGTGTGTTACTAAATGAAGCACTGTGCATAACAGTAATATCTATAGTGTTCACACCTATACAAGTCCTACATATGTATATTAATTACCACTAGATCATCGGTCAATAGGTATAGGACATGATTGAATCCCCAAAAGGCTAATATAGCTCTTTCCTTTTTGATATGAAACCTAAAGTTTTGGTCAAACTCAAACAGAAACTCAACAATCTTACCGGAGTCTGTTTGACTGTTTCCAAGCCTTTAGGCCAGACTAGTTAATCTTAGTTTAATTTTAAAGATCTATTTCTATTAGTAGTATATGTATGCTAAATAGCCTACTAATAATTGATAGAACGAGCTGTAGTTTATTTTTCCTCAATTATTGCAACGACCTACAAACCCTAGCTCTTATTTAGTATATGTATATAACTACCGTTTCTGCATTGATCAGTTGTTGTAAACGCAGGACAAATAGACTTGGAGTAATATACCTCATCAAGTAAGAAATAAAAAGTCAGACAACTGGAAGAAAGCAAAATAGCAGTTTATTTAAGCAAATGAAGCAGTCGATATCTCACCAGAAAGAAAATAACATGGCGCTTCAACCCCGGTACAGAACCCAGCAACATTACCACAATATCCCTCGATGGCAGCAGGAAATGGAAAGGAAGGAACAGTCGATGTTTCTTCAAGTCTCCGCTGCACTGCTTGATTCAGCTTCCTCCTCCTGTATGCATTTGACTGCTCCCGGTACTTTCTTGCCATGATCACGTGCCAATGGTTCTTCACTGAGTTGTCGGTTCTTCCCGGAAAGAGCCGTGCTATCATGGCCCATTTGTTGCCATACAGCCGATGTGCTGTCATCAGCTTTTCCTCCTCTTCCTCTGTGAAAGGTCTCCTATTTATCCTTGGGTCTAGTTGATTGAACCATCTCAATCTACAGCTTTTCCCTTCAAATTATACAAAAGGGAAAATAACAAAAAAATAATAATTTTAAAAATATTTAGAAATGAGAATGACAAAATAAGGTATCTCTTTTTTTTTCTTTACTGTTGTGTACGTCGTAAATTACTTTTTGACCAATACCATTATTATCATTTTTAAAAAGATATTCAGATGCTATCAAATTCTAGATGATCTTTTCATACACAATTTCTTATGTTCTAACTTCTAACTCTTATTATCTTATATATAAATAAAGGTTTAAAAAATAATCTTATTTATAAGAAAAAAACAATCAAATATTTACTGAAAGAGACAGTACCTGATCTACCCTCCAACTTTTCTGCTATGAGATTCCAGTTTTGGGGGCCGTACAGTGCTACTAACTCCTTGAGCTTTGCATCTTCAGCTGGTCGCCAATGGCCTCTGGCACATAGCTTTGATTGGCCAGATGAGTTTGTTTTTTCATCATTATTCTCTCCTTCTCCATCTTGGATGTGGCTATCTTCTCCATTTGTAATGTCAATGACATTATTGGCCTCTTCTTCATCTTCTTCTCCAAAGCCACCGTGGCTAGGAAGTTCTTCCAAATTGAAAGGAAATGTTTTAGTGTAATGATAGCTGTTGTCCATAGAAGAGGTGCGGTTGATGGAAAGGGAACCCATTTCTGGGAAGAACACTCTTGAAGAGGATGAGGAAGAAGAGTATCCATTCAAGCCATGAATGGCAGTTTGATCACTTGCCATTTTGCAAAGTGTGAAAAAAAAAAACAGGAAGAGAAAGGGATGGTAAGAGAGCAAGAGCAAAGAGAGACAGGAACAAGAGAAGGGAAAAGGAAAGAGAAAAAGAAAGTAAAGCTTTAACTGAAGCTGGAACACACACGGCTAGTTACTCATTTCTCTTCGTTCAGCATTTCACCTCTCTTTCTAACCCCTTGCTTTTCTCTCTCTAGCTTCTGACTGACCCAGCTGTCAAGCTCCTTTCTTTCTTTCACTGCTTTAACAAACCTCCAAACTCCCCACCGCACGTGTAGGTGTCATTTCACCACATGTGTGGGGCGTTATGTTGTGTTATGTTAGTGCGCTAACGCTCCCTCTTTCTACCTCTCTGTCTCTCTCTCTCTCTCTCTCTCTCTCTCTCTCTCTCTCTTTCTGGGCTTTGTTTATGTGAATTGAAAAAAGATACTAATGATTTGTTGTTTTCTCCCTTGACAGAGGGAACTCTACTATGCTGTCTGTATGAAGCCGGATTGGATTGTACAGTGGATGGGAAATTGTAATGTTGTATTTGTATATGCATGTTGGGACCTAGCTAACACACTTTCTGTGCCTAACTTATTTGTTATTGGATAACTAATTTAGCTTCAATTTTGTATGCATTTGAACCTTTAATTTGCACTGGTACTGACTAGGTCACTATTTTTTAATGCAATGCTTGACAAAAATCAGTGACAGAGATAGAATATAAATATATATAGTCAGGCTAATTATATTACAAATAAATACTTTTTGGATCTTATAATTAAATGAAAATAATATCAGATAACATGAAAGGCAATTAATTTTGTATAGTATGATTTTTGTAATGGACCATAGAACGTCCAAACCAATTAGTCGTGACAAGCCAAGTTGTAGTGGGTCCTTCAGGAGTTTTGCCAGACCTAATCTCTTTTTCCTCAGATAAACTTGGGTACGTTTGGCAACCCAAGTTTAGAGGGGTTAGAAGGATTTTGGGGTTAGTTGGAGCTACCTCGAAAATCCCATCCCCTCACTATTCTACCTCGAAATTCCAAAAAGTACTTCGAAAATCCCAAAAAGTACTAACCTTACACCACTAAACCCACTAACCTCACCCATGCCAAAAGTGCCCTTAATGTTATTGCCGATGTCAGTGAAATTATCAAATGTCAAGAAATTACAAGTCACTTATAACAAACTATTTATCTGGTAGCAGAGAACATGTCTAATGTTTATAAACCATGCATCTATGTAAACATTACCACAGTTTCTTTTTTTTTGTTATACATATACAGAGAGAGAGAGTACAGTAATTTGATTACACAGATTAAGCTTTACAGTTACACTATAGTAAGTAAAAGAAGAATTAAACGAATATTAGTATCAATTTAGAACAAAAGACAACTTTAGTCCGTCCGCGCGTGCAGAATTACCCAACATCATACAGTCGCAATACTACAGTAACATTTAGGGACCATGGCAAACCTAACTGTACTAGGGTGTACACGTAAGGAGCGCTAGTTGGTCTAGCATTCCACCTCTTTCGCCATATATATTGGTACGCAAAGTTAGGTAGCAGGTCCCCTGGTCAATTTCAATTTTTGATCTGAGATTTCAATGCTCAGGGCACCATGCATCTGAATTAATATTGGAATGAACAAGCAAGACCACCTAATCTTGATTCAACGATTGAGATCAAGAAATTAAAGCATATTGACGTCTCATTGTTTATTAACTGAGCATTATATATACTGCTGTTTCAATGAGTTGTCCATGCATTGAAAGTTTGAAACCAACCATGCATGCATACAAAAGGCCCACTTACTTACATAAGTTAAAATGAATTTGCATACTTCAAACCATGGTTGTAACATAATTAGCAAATTTAGAATTTATTAAGTCAATTAGGAAATTTATTAAGGAAATTTAATTTATAAATTATAAAGTATACCTAAAAATTTACATAAAATTCATATGCAAAATCGATTCGAATTCGAAATCTTTGATCTTGTGTAATATCTAAACACATATTTTATTATTCTAGTAAAATCAAAGCTTAATTAAAATCAAATCTAATATTAAGATTAATCCAAAACTTAATGAAATATTTATTAACAATCTATATGAGTAGCAGCATCTTTAGATATAAAATCATGCCACACAATGCCACAGAAGATCCGAGGGATCAAAATTAAATAAAAAAAATTTTAATTAAACGAAGAGAGTCTCCTCTCTCTCTCCGTTCTTTTCGCCGCTGTCTCTCTCCCTTTCTCTTTTCTCTTCTTCTTCGTTTCCTCCGATCACTTGATCGTCTGCGTTCGCCGCCGTGGTACAGTAATAAGTGAAATGGAGATAAGAGGGAAACCAAGATTGGCCAATCCTCTATCGCCATTTACCCTCTTTTCCCTGTTCCTATCTATTTACGCGGAATAGAGGCGAGGTGGACTTTGAGAATAGTAAAAATCTCGATGAGTAAATCATCGCCATTCTCTTTTCAAGGTTTATTTTCCTATTTTCCTTTAGTTGCGAGTATAAAAGGGGATTTCACTGAGTAAGTCGGTTTGGTTGGCTTTGAGGGAAAATCCGGGGAAAAAGGAAAGAGGGAAAGAGAAAGGAAAGGCAGGGGAAAACTCAGAGATCGAAGGTATTACACTATATTTTCTATTTTGATTTTTCTCGGATTTTTTGAGGAATTATTTCGGGATTCTCTTTAGAAATTTACTTGGGTTAATAACGATGTTTGAGGGGTTATTGAGGATGGTTATGGGTTTGATTCGTGTTGTGGGTACTTACTGCTCAGGAAAATTTAGGATTTTCGTTTATCTTTGAATATTAGGATTTAATTGGGTATTAACAGTTAATCATGGGATTTTGCTTAATAACAGTGGGAGATGAACATCTTAAATGCTTTGTGACGATGAATTTAAGTTAGAAACTATAGGTTTTTGCTGTAAATTTGATTGCAACTTTGATTTTTGGGGTATGGGCATTCGGGTTGATACGATACTTTGATTTTGGGTTTATTCTTCGATGTTATGATGAAGTTGTTGTTGAGGGGTGTTTGCGATGTTGTTTACAGGCACTGTGAGGTGTGGTACCAGTTCTTGTACCACTGGTACCCATTCTAGTATGGTTCTGGTGTTCTGACTGTGCTTAGGGACAGGTTCGTGAGAAATTTTTGGATCTAAGGACCTGTTCGTGAGAGAAAAAGGACCTAAATGTGAAGAAAAGGACCTAAATATAAATTAAAAGGACCTGGTTGTGAAATAAAAAGATCTGAGGTTTTGTAGGGAAGATTTCCGCTGAGTTATTAGATCGGGTTTCTGTGCTTGTCGGACTTTGTCGGAAACTGACTCGGATCCGTTAGGACTGGCTCAGGTCAAATGGATCAGTTTGACCTGGCTCAGCCTATTCGCTGTTTTGGGCTGGTTTTTGTGTGGGCTTTTGCTGGGAAAAAAAAAAAAGAGGAAGCTTGGGCTTCTCTCTGTTGGCCCAGTGCGAAGAAAAAAAAATTGAGATGTTGGCCCGATATATATAACTTAAATCTAATTTAACTAGATTTAATAATTTATTGATTAATAAACTTAATCTATGATTAAGTTAAAACTAATGTGGCTTAATAAATAAAATAATTAAAGGAAAGGAAACAATACGTTTAGGTATACCTTTAATTAGTCGGTTTCGGGAGATGATGAGAATAGTCCGAGTGAATCTAGAACAGATACAACATCACCGACTTTCTGATCCCAACAATTAAAACAATTAATTTTAAATTTTAATATTTCATGTTTTATAATTTATCTTGAGTTTACTGTTTTATAATTTTCTTTTAAATTTATTTCATAACTTAATTTATGAGTTTAAAAATATTAGTAAAACTAAATTCAAATAAAATTAATTTAAATAAAACTAATTCAAATAAAACTAATTCAAATAAAATTAAAATAAAACCAATTTAAAATACAATTAATTTGAAAAGAAAAGAAAAGAAAATTTTTCTAAAATTTAATTTTCGTAATTAATATATATTTAATATTTATATATATATATATATAAAATTAATTAAATTAAATAAAAAAATAATAACTAAGATAATAATAATAATAATAAATATAAATCTATTAAATAGTAACAAAGTAATTAATAAAGAATAAATTGGATAATAAATAGAATTTAAAGGACTATTGAAAACACAAGCAATTACTATAATAATATAATATTAACCAATTAACTTAAGGAGTTTAGTGGGGTACTAGGGAATCTGAGTTTCTAAGTTAGACAAATAATTATTTGAAACCGTTAGTTGATTTTCAACGGTTTTTAATTTTACAGGGAATTGGACAGAAGCGGAAGCGGATACTGATAAAGGTGCGGAACGTGGATATCTATAGAAATTTAGTTCGGTAATTTTAAATTAATGCATAGCATGTTGAAAATTGATTTGGACGCATTAATTATCAATCATACTAGTTTTAAGAACAGATATTACAACTCAAATAAATATATCATGTTGAATTAAATCTCCATATTTGGAAAATTTGAAAATTTTAGTCAGGCAAGTTTGATTATCTTTTGACCAATTGAACTGCATTGTATCGGTTCAATAAATAGATATTGCCTGCCATAATGAATTCTGAAAGTCTTGTGAAGTTAATGATGATTGATGGAATTTAAAAGAAATTAAACCACTCTCCAAAGTCGGTCGGCCACCGGCTTTGGCCAGTTTGATAGTACTATACGGATATGGAATCCCTACCGTCTGTAAGGGTTCGGAATTTTTTAATCTCTACCGCCTGCCCTGTCCAGGGAAGATCTCTCTCCGCCTGCTCATACTAGTTGAGTTGGGAGATCTGAGTGTGTATTTGATTATCTTTATAGGACTTATGATTTGACGGATCAGACTTTATTGATTTTCCTGACTTGTATGTTGTGCATGTGTTATATAGATGGTGCTGATAGGTCCAGTCTTACTTCGTTGCACGGTAGGTTATTAGATAGTTACATTGCATTATATTTTAAGTACAATCTTTCTTAAATTCATTTAATTAATTATTTACTTATTTATTATATTATTCATATTATTTTTACGGGATTTATTCTGGACTTAGATTTCAATTAGAAATCCACGTCTGGAACTAAAACCCGCACTAAGAATTTATTTTCACTCCGTTTGTTTTGCATGTACCTCGAGTGGTTGGGGGTTCCAGGGTATGCACAGATCACTGAGGGGCCCTCCGCTCTTTGTGATTGATGGCTCGTACGTGTATCTTCATACTTTTGTTCCTCATATGCACACTTCTCTTACGTACCACTTTTCTATGTCTCCTGACGGTGTATATTTTTATCTCGAGTATACTCCTCCTCCGGCTCCTGCGCCTGCTCCACCTCCAGTTCCAGAGCCTTCAGTACCTCCCACCCAAGTGATAGTAGTTAGTGACTCCGATGACGAGGGGATCGTCTTGGAGTAGTGTGTGTCTGTGTGTGTCTTGAGACATTCTAGGGTATGTTTGGTGGTCGAGATGGACTTAAATTTTGTTACACTAGTCTAGACTTTATGTATATATGAGCTAGATTAAGTGTTGTGTATAGAGAGTCCATTCTCAGGGTTTGTGGTCTTTTGTTATGTGTGTGCTGAGTACTGATGATGATGTGACAGTGTAGCATATGTATTTTATATGTTAGTGTGCTAGTTATGGAGTTTGTCTTGGATTGCTTGTGCTTGTGATTTGCTTTGCTATGTCTCAAATCACATATTATCACATTGATATACTTTAAAAAAAAATGGATATTAATATTAGGTTAAGATTGAGTTAAAGCCCTACGATAATACTAATTTTGTGTTATCGTGGCGGGAGTTGTCATATTCAAGGACGGAATGTGACAATGGTTCTGAAAATCGGAATCGGAATCGGAATCGGGTAGTTGGTCCGAGGAGTCGAATCGGACGAATCGAAAAAAATCGGATGAATAGGATCGGGTAGTTGAAGTTCAAACTACTGTTTTTTGGGGTCTACTTCAAACTACCACTACGCGAGATTTTTCGTTTTGCAACGCTAAAAAAAAGGCTCTGTAACGTTTGTGGACACGTTGCAGAAGCCCACGTTGCAAATCGAAAAAAACGTTACAGATCTGCAAAGTTTATATTGAAAAAAACATTACAGATCTGCAACGTTTATATTAAAAAAAACGTTACAGATCTGCAACGTTTATTAAAAAAAACGTTACAGATTATTAAATTATAATTTTTCCTACTTTTTCTGCCAATATCTGTAACGTTTATTTTGAAAAAAACGTTGCAGATCTGTAACGTTTTTTCAAAATAAACTTTGCAAAACCCAGATTTATGGTTTTTAAATTATTTTTTTTTTCTGAATTCGGATAAAATCTGTAACATTTTTTTTCTCAATTTTTAAACCCTCTAAAAACGGATATTTATTAAATCCCTAAACCCTAATTCCTATGTTGTTGGTATTGTAAAAATCGTTTAATTAAATCCTAAAATCTCTACATATTATGAAATTATCAAATCCAATAACCATGAATAGACCAGCCCCAATTTATCAAACATTTCAAGCATTTCAACCATTTATCAAGCATTTTAACCCATTTTAACCCAATTTCAGATTAGTCCCCCAATTTATGTACAAACGGATCCAAGCTAAGTAAAATAAAAGAGAGAATGCAGAGGTGGTCGAGAAGCGTCTGTCGAGGCAGAGAGAGAGAGTGCGGCTGTCGAGGCAGAGAGAGAGAGTGCGGCTGTCGAGGTTGTCGAGGGGGCCGGGTCGAGAGAGAGGGTGGAGATCGGAGAGAAAGGGGTTGGAGATCGGAGATAGAGGGGCTCGAGAGAGGTACTGGACTTAGAAAATTTTCGAGTGGAATGGGAGAGAGGCCTTTTTCGTCCGTGGTGTATATATATAACTCCGCCAAAAAAAAATTTCAAAATTCAAATCTGTAACGTTTAATACTAAATAAACGTTATAGATTGGCTTGATTCTGTAACCTTTATTTAGTATTAAACGTTGCAGTATCCTTTTATTTTTAATTTTTTTGTTAATTTTTATTTTTATTTTGAAAAGTCCCCTTCTGTAACGTTTAATAAGATATAAACGTTACAGATTACAGATAAAAATAAAAATAAAAGGATACTGCAACGTTTTTTATGTAAAAAACGTTACAGATCTGCAACGTTTAATACTAAATAAAAAACGTTAATTTTTATTTAGTATTAAACGTTGCAGTATCTTGACCTTCTGCAACGTTTTTTATGTAAAAAACGTTACAGATCTGCAACGTTTTTTATATAAAAAATGTTGTAGATCTGCAACGTTTTTTACATAAAAAACGTTACAGAAGATACATACAGCTTTTTTTTTGCCAAACGGGGAAAAATTTCTAACGTTCAATATAATTTAAACGTTACAGTTTGCCGCAGAGTTTTTCGCGCCAAAAGCCTCCCATGGATCTGTAACGTTTTTGACAAAAAAACGTTATGGATGGCTTGTAGCAGAAGGTCTTTTTTGTGATAGTGTACTGTTAATTTTAACTTTTCAAGGTCTAAACCTTACATTTCTTATTAACATTCATTTTAGATTTTCCGAATTAGATTATTTAATAATAAGTAAATCTTCTAGTGCATAAGCCTGGTCTGATAATAATAATAATAAAATTATTCTTCTTAATTTCTCCATCCTCTCTTTCCGGAAAATCGGCGGATCTACTGTGTTGCGTTAGAACTCACTATCAATAATGGTGGGTAATTAATTAAGATGAAAAAAAAAAAATCGTGTTCTTTTCCAATGGCGAGAGTTCATTTTAGTTCATTAGAATAGAGTTGAAAAGAAATGAAGTTCAATGAAATTTGATGATCGGAATGATTAAGAACGAAATGATTTCATTTCTTACAATTGACTATTTTACCTATCTCTTGAAAGTTGTATCTACAGTTAAATGCAACTGAAATGAGAAGAAAGGCTATTTGGTCACAAAGTATCGGAAGCAACGTCGGCCAAACAAATCACACCAAATTTCTACCATTTTGACGAGAATTCACTGGAGCGAATTTTTCTCTCCAAATCGTGAAGATTGACATCAATTCTCGAGCTCTTGTCGTTTCTAATCATAGGAATCAATAAATTAAACAGAATTCCGTTTCGATTCTCGCCTGTATATTTTTGCTTCCGATCAGACCCTAAATGATAGTAAACTTGAATATCTGAACACATTGTATTTAATTTACAAGCCTTGCTTTGCCCACATGGTTCGTCTTTAATCCATTTCGTGAGACATCGTCCTCATGTATTAATTAAGGGCTTCGTCTTCTTGAAACACCTATTAGGATATCTTAAGGAAACTTCAATTTTCATTCTGTTTCTTACAAGAGCTAAAATTGAAAGTTCAAAATTCTTAATTCAACTTTACGGAATGGGCACTACATATATCACATAAAATATATCCAAAAAAAAATTGTGGTTTGTAATAATAATATAATAGCTATAGTGTATCGGGATGCATAGGTACATAATGGACGTAAATTAATAGTAAAACAATTCTAAATTAATAAGATAATCCATAAGAATTCAAAAAACGTACATAAATTTGAAATAATATATATTTAATTTGTTCTAATATTTCAATAGATTAAATTAGTAAATTATATATTTTTATTTTAAAATAAATCCGACAAATTAGCTTATAGTGCGCCATAGTTAATTATCTTCTAATAATACTCTTAAAAGCATATATGTGCTTAGAATAACAGTATCATTCTACTTTTCACATCTTGCAAGCTTACTAAATATATGTAATTTAGATAAAAAGACAAGTTGTTTAATTGTAAGTAATAGCTATATGCCTAACTGAATTTCAAACATACATCTCACATAATCACATTTAGAATTCTGGCAGTAATTAGATTTACAATTTTCTATCGCGCGGATGTAATACTATCCACAATTTGAATGCTCCCAAATGTCTTAAAACTCACTTCTTGGTTACTTTTTTAATATATAAAATTCAAATTTCGAATCTAAACTGTTGATCTTATTTGATATAACGAGCGACGCATTTTCATATAAGTTTTATAATTTTTGAAGTTTATTTGATACCTGATCAAGAGATTGAATATTGAACGAATCTAGTTAAATATGATAGATTAATTCTAATATGTTCAAATTTTAGCCTCTTGACCAAGTATCAAATAAACTTCAAAATTTATAAAACTTATATGAAAATGCATCGCTCATTATATCGAAAATAAGATCAACGGTTTGGATTTGAAGTTTGAATTTTATATTTTATAAAAGTAATCAAAAAGTGAGTTTTGAGGCATTCAAATTGTGGGTACTACAACCCTCCTCATAGACAAATAAGTAGTTTGTGATTAGCAATATTGCACGATATTTTGAAAATCACGTTCAATCAAAATTTTTTTACATTTTGAACTGTAAAAACTGCAAGAAAAGCATGTTGGAGCTTTCTTCTACATATTTGCAATAATGCATATATGGCTTCACATATTTTAGTTTTGTAAGTGAAATTATCATTTCATTTCTGTTCGTAATTAAGTTTGATTAGTTATATGTTGTTGTTTCATTTCTTTTCCCACAGTTTGTTATATGGATTTCTAATCCATCCAAGAAAGAGAGAATCATCGATCCGTGGTTTTAAATTGCCCTTATCCAACTCCTGAGTGCACCCAAAAAGTTTCTCAGTGGAAAAACGGGAGAAAAAGTTGCACCCAAAAGAAACTGTATGACTTTATTGAAGAATTTCCAAAAGAGGAACCATAGTCCATAGGAGCATCCTTTACTTTTGTCAGACTCTGACTTGGGTTGAGTCACACGCACACGCACACGCATATCAAAGTACCACAAAAGCACCTCTCCTGTTACTTTCTCTCCATTTTCCAGAGATCAAGTCCGTTGTGTGCCTGGATTCACATCCACTATTGCGCGACAATGCGCTGTAGAGGGATCGAATTGTGTGGGATGCTTTGAAATTTGGTTATTTACTTCCATGAAATTCATAAAGGATTCCGTGTAAGGTGCAACATACATTAAAGATATATCCTGAACTCAACATACTTCATTTAGGACCGTAATGAAATTCAAATCATTTTTAATCGCCGACATAGATCTGGCTCATATTTTTCACATGTAATCAACATCTTAATTCTTCTACTGATGGCTTGAGAGAAATGAGTGTAGAGTCACATTCAATGTACTCATCTTCTATGGACTTCTCAAAGAGTGTAATAACATGCTTATTTGGACTTTCTGATGATGCGTGCTATTTTGGTGTTGTTCGAGATGGACCTGACGATGTTGCTTCTTTCGTTAGAAAAGTTCTTTTTTCTCATTGGCACTGTTATATTGCGGTCTGTTAATCTATTAGGTACGTACGGTCGACAACGGAAATATATAATTTTTCAATAAAAATTATTAAAATAATAATTTTATGATAATATTAATAAAAAATATCATAGCAAAAGTATGATATTTTAATTATTAAATTCAACGATGGAATTATATTCATATTGTTTATGGAGTTAAAATATATAATTTATATGAAAATGATCCATTTAACCACAAAATACATACAAAAAATATTGGATTGAAAAAAAAAAAGTGTGATTGCACGTGGCTCCCGCTATATGTGGGCACGGCTAGAAACTCGTGTTACCGAAGACGTATAATTTTTTGTCTTCTTTTTCTCGAGTTGTCAACTTTGATAATATGTTTAAACAGGAAATATTAATAAATGCTAGAGGGTAATTAACTACCCACATCATAATTTTTTTTAAGCCCACAATAAGGTCGGGCTAAATATAGTTTGTTCCTCGAGCTATATATGTAACATGAGATAGTCAAATTATTCATCTCAATTTATCCCAGTTAGGTCGCACTAAGTAATCATAAATTAAGCTGGACAAACGTCATTTCTAAATACCCATCGAGTAATTAAAAAGTTAAATTTTTTCGCGACTCTTTCTTCAATTTTTTTTTCCAATTTGAATTTGTTACTTACCGTCACGAATTTGCCCCATATTTAGTTGTTCTCGCCTAATGAAGTATATATGCTTATTTGAGTTTGATGACAACGTTCGATCTTGACCTTTTCTTCAAAAGGCTATTTTGATAGTTAAAACTGAAACTCGTTCAACCAAATTGAGCTAATTTATAAACTTATGTAGTTAAGGGCATGCAAAACTTATGTACAACGAATTTTACTTCTAATTAATATTAACGGCATGTTGGAAAGTAGTGTTACTATTTTTTTTTTTTTTGGGTATTCCATTATTTTTGACGAAATAATGTAAGAGATCCAATTTATTCCAATTGAATGAGAATCTAGAATGTTAAATAATATTTCACAAAATTTTGTTCTCTGATCATTCTGGCACTATTCTGTTTTTACTGTTCCAGAAATGTCATTTTTTTTTGTGTTGGCAAACGAGCCAAAAAATCATAACCAAGTTCTATCATTATAACCATTTTATAATATTAAGCTAGGTTGTTCGGTCTAGTGGTTTCGCTCTATTCCGCCAGCCAAGTAGTCCTTGGTTCGATTCACGGAAAGAACATTTATTTTCAAATTTCTTATAACAAAAATGTTGGTTTCAAACCAACCTTAAAAAAAAAAATCATTTTATAATATTAGATCTAAAATGCGGCCTTACAATTCATTTTGAAGTTATGCTGGTTCACGTGTTGTATATACATTTAAGTATGGTTTTTATTCTTTCATACAAAGCATGATTCATATGTAAGATTACAAAGCTAGAAACGTAACTATTTATAAAGCTTATAAAAAGTGAAGAACTCTTGTAAAACAGTTATGATAATCTACATATATAAAGGATGATTTTAGAGTTTTGCATTGGCGTATTCCGCTGAGTATAATAAGTGTAAGGGACTTTATTCTTAAATTGATGCAGTGGCGTATTCCGCTGAGTATAATAAGTGCAAGGGACTTTATTCTTAAATTATCCCATATATTTAATTTTGTTGGATACTAAGTGCATTGAATAAATATTTTTAATATTCTCATGTATGTCTGACACAACCAAATCCAAGTAGTAATATCCTATATATTTTTATTTTAATATATCAATTCCATGCTTTTCCGGATTGCTACTGTTACCGTAATTATGCTATTCATTTACGGTCTGCCAGTATTGTTCATTTTTTTTTTTTTTAATATGCCAGTTGTTCATGTTGGAGAGACTGAGACATAACAGAAGTACTAAGGCTATAAGCCTACAGCCTATTGGCTGTTTGGTAGCTGCACGGGAACAACCATTTCGACTGAGCAGGACCCTCATAAGTCATAAGCACGCAACTATATATGATAAACTGTGTACTGGTCACAAACTTAAAACTTTACAATTTAATAAGTTCTAAAATAATTCTGAAAGTGATGGAAAACTTATGCCCATGACCAAGTAGTAAAGATACCAATTAGGCCATTGCTTAAGGGAACTATGATGTATATATGTACTATTTTTTTTTTTTAAATAATCAATTTCTACTAGTCTTCTAGATGCAAAATAAGTCCAAGCACAGTTTAATGCGTAATTGAATGCTATTCATCCGGTACACGACGACAAACAGGAAAATCCGATATATTGTACGTACCACCATCTGCTCAAGCTCAAATACTAGATACTGCCATCAAAATTAATGCGCGTAGTTCTCATTGTTTCAGGTGAGGTACAAGTAAAATTTAATTTATAGATTCTAGCAATGGTTTGGCACTGAAAACGCGCAAATTGGTGGTCAGATTTGAATTTGAAACATTTTGAATATCAATTGATATATAGGCCTGATAAAAATGGAAAAAATAATGATTGAGTGAAGTTTAGATTTTTGTACTTTCTTTGAAAGTTAGTGTTCAATATTTGTCTCTTAAGTCACTGAATCATCAATTTATATCATTGGTATGATTGGTCCACAGAAGGCAAATCAGAACAAAAGAGTACACCACATTAACATTTTAAAATCCAAATTAGGTTCAGGCAATTTATTACAGCAGAACAACCTCATGTTAGTTAACAGTAGTCAGTATTCAATACTTCCAAGCGGATCCAAGAAAAGCTCTGAACTGTCTCTGTCCATGTCGTTTAGAGAAAATTGGTTATCAGTTATAGTTCGGTACATGAGAGATAGATACATAAGGCTGTTGATACAATTTGAACAGATTCATGGCTTTTTTAATTTCTATTCATAATCTGTCAGATTCTCTGTACACCTAATCACACGCACTATGGTGCGATGAGTTAAAATATGATAAAAAAAATTGTGTTCCTACATCAATGAAGTTTTGGGTCCCTGGAACTTACCAACAATACCCTTTTTTGCTCTAAAGACGCCACAGGGGATCTCATACCTGTTTAGTTGCGCCAGTGCTCAACCCATATGTGATAGATTATCTATTTCTAACTGTTTGGAAGGGATTATTAGTTAGGTGCTAACATGCAATATGTTAATGGTCCCCTTATCCTTTGTTGGTTTCTGCCATTTTCCTCTAGGCATTTAAGTAGCAATTTCTTTTTGGGGTCCCTTTCTGGTCATTTTCATTAAAAACAGGAAATTTGATTCATGACCGCTTCTATAGACAGGTAGCGGAAATATGTGCACACAAGGAAATATCTTTGCTTCATCGCCTTATCTTACCCATGAAACGCAAAAACCCAATTTTACTTTACTAATGTTGTCACAAATCAATAATGAAGCCTCCAATCCCCAAAAAAGATCATAACAGTGTTAACCCAACTGAAACCCAATTAGACCCCAACATAAAAAAACAAAAAAAAAAAGAAGCACTTACAGACGCTTGCAACAACGCCTATGCAACAACATGTTATCAGTTATAATATATGGTGTCGTTTGGGATGCATGAGAATTGGCCAATTTTCGGAATTGGCAATTCCATTCCTCAATTTTTCATCCAAACGATTTTGAAATAGTCAATTCCATTCCAAACACAATTTTCAATAACACTCTTCCCAATAATACTTTTCTCTCTACTTTTCACACTTCCCAACGCTATTCCTAAACTCACCATCCAAACAACATTTCCAATTTCCACAATTCCTGTGAATAGTGTTTTTCCCTAAATTTATGCTATTCCTACCCTATTCCCGTAAATGGACTTACGTAGGAATCACATCCTCTGCCGCACCGCGGTTGGCAGCGGTGTGTTCCCAACCGTCCGATGGATGATGAGTGCCCCGTGAAAAATACCAGATCGATAGGCCCGAAAAAAATTAACCGTTGAGATGAGATCGAACGGCTCGGACGAAACCGCTGCCAGCAGCACTGCTGCAGAGGATGGGGATCCGACTTACGTAGTGGTGTAAGGTCGTAGTCAAAAATTAAATTAGGGGTAGTTATGACTTTATTTGGTACCAAAGGTAACTAAGGAAGGAGACCAAAAACAGGGGAGAGAGAGGTTAGGCTGTTAGGGAGGTAGGAGTGAGGTAATTATTGTGTTTCCTGAAAAGATCAGTTGAACTTTTAGTTGAAGAGGCGGTGAAAGCTTTATAAAGGAGAAGCATTGCATTTTAGAAAGAGATTGGTTGATGTTATGGATTTTGTTGTTCTCTCCTTTGTGTCTTGACCCAAGATCAAACCTACAAGATGCAAGGAGGTTTTATATTTTAATTCTCTGTATACAGCATACTACTAGTACCTATCTTTTCTTTTTTTTTTTTTTTTTTTTTTTTTTGGAGGGACGGGTGACAAAGCACCAAGTACCTATCTTTTGTACAAATTAAAAAAGATAAGAGGTTTGTCAACTCAATACAACAAGTGAGAGTTCTCTTCAAATTAGAATATGGTTTTCTTTTCTAAGCAACCGAAAGTTATTTTAAAATGAATTTAATTGAAAAGTGAAGAACTAAACATGCTCGATCTATTAACGACAAAAAATATATATATATAAATAGAGCTCCCTTGTGTACAGGTTATACTTGTAGCACGCTTGTGTATGATTTAGACTGGCTTAATTGAACTTTAAATTTGTCATTAATAGATATTGACTAATTTGATCCAAATATTATTCTAGTTTGAGCAACAATCCAATATATAACATTAGGTGCTTGTATTAATCAATGTAAAATGTTGTAAAATAAGGTGCTTATATTATCCAAGTATTATTCTTTTAAACGATTAATTAGCTTACACTCTAATCATTTAATTTGAAAATTTATACATAATAATAGCTATTATAGCTTATTGTTGCGTCAAGTGAATTCGAAAAAAAGAGGAGTGCAAACTCAATAAGCAATTTATCTTTAATTTCAATTCGATTGACATTCATAAACTAATCAATCAAAGTTTCAAACGAGCTCGATTGATGTGCAGCACTACTCTATAAGGAGCTTGACATTAGTCATTAACTTAATTACACCTTTCTCCATTAGAGTTCTAAACGGAGAGGATTGCACGATGTTCCTGTTCCTAGTAGGAACCTACACTTCCCTAGTTACAAGACAGCAGGACAAAACCAACTACTGATTTGTAGTTGCGAGGAAAAAAGAGCAGAGTATACTGTAAAGGAAAAGAAAGCTAGGATTGAACAAGCTGCAATTTCAAAAGAGAGAGAAAAAGAAGGCAAGGCATCACCTACATTTGTAGCATTTTCCTCGTAGATTTGTGCTCCAAAGAGATCAGTGCTTTTGGCATGTTATACCTTTGTGATGTTTGCCCCACTCATGTACCTAATTTTTGTCCCGCTTAACAAAAACAGTTAAAGGTTTAAAGCTAAGCACATCTCTCTTGGATCTCCGGATCTATTTTGATATTCTCATGTACGCTCCATCTCTCACAAATAGTTCTTATTGTACCTACTGATTCTTAACCAAACTATATGATGGTACTTGGTTCAGTTAAAAATAATGCATTAGTCTATAACCAAAGAAAAAAGATAATACTATTTTGGTTTTATATCTAATTATAAATATATTTGTCTCTTAACTTGGAAGTCACTCTGTCAACCAATTCGCAAATATATATATATATATAATTGTAAAGAACTCATTGATTTGTAAGCTGAACAAGCGCCTAAAAACAAGTATATGGATGCAACAAATGTGTTGTGCTAATTTATGAACAATAATAATGATAGTATTAATGGAATCAGACATACATATAGTATATGGTTCTGCGTGATGTGTGATAAAGACAATTACCAAAGTCATATCATTTATTATATTTTATTCCTAAATAGACAATTATGCAAATAGGTATGCTAAACTTTTAGCACAACACATAAAGACAATTATGCAAATAGGTAGTTGAGCATCATGAATCAATGAAAAGATCTTAGTTCTGAGAATAGTAGATTGCAACAAAACCAAGAACTACATATTGTTATACAAAAGATACCCTTTTTTTTCTACTTTCTGGCTTTTTCTGAAATTTTGGTGGCTTGGCCGAAGAAATGATAACTAGATATATTATATTTGGTTACATATACGGATTCTCAGACAATGATAACTACCTAAGACTTAAAAGCGGTCGTAGTTAATAATCATCCCAAAAGAGAGAGATACAATTAAATAATGCAGCGCCTGAATTCATTGCTAGCTTCCTCATGTTGTCCTCTTTAATTACACCGAGAAATTAAAAACCGGACCATCACTCTGCCCATGCCAAAACTAGAGCATGTGCACATGTTTATGATAGGATTCTATGCTGACAGAAACTCCATCATGCATACTTTGTTTATCATCATGCATGCGATATATTTTATGTTCAAGAGGAGACAAAAACATAAAAATTTTGTCAAAGGATCACAACTTGAAGTTTGCATTAATGTTTCAATTTTAAATCCTAAATTAAAGGTTTTTAAAATTGACCTTATTTAATTTATAACTACTTTTGCTTTGAGATTTTATATAAGGGTGCGCTCCAAAACATATATTTCAATACCTAGGAGCAAGTTGAGTTGTTCCTTTAGACTTTTATATTTTAGATAGTTTCAATACGATGAGATCTATTTTTTTTTTAAAAAAAAATAGTTTTGGATAGTTTTCATACGATGAGATCTCTTAGAGTAAAGTAACAAAACAATACTTAAATAGTTGCAACAAATTAACGATTATTCTGTACAACATTAATTTGCAAAATTAATGATTAGTTTGTTAAATATAAAACACCCCACCATATCGCATTTGTTAAACATTTTGCTGTTACATAATTTAAATTATGTAAATAATTTTTAATCGTCATTTCCTAAAATCTTAATAGAATTGAGAAACCGATTCAATTCAAATTCATAATCATATGTGAAATATATAAATAATTTGTTTTTTATGTGAATACATTGTTTGTGAATAAAATTACTATCAAATTAATTCAAAATTGTTATGGCAAAATAGCAACAAAATTCTACACTGTACACTCACATTACATATATATTTTCGGTGCAATTATCTTTACCGACAACAGTACATACAACATGGTATGGCAAGCTGACTCAGCACTGAAACAAAATAAAGAAAATCACCCAAAAGTTATGTCGTAGCCAAACACGGATAAATATAAAGAATCATCATGGCGAATCGACAAATATTTCATAAAAGAAATTATTCTCGGTCGGATCGTTTGAACTGTATTTTGTAGCAAAAAGATAAACGAGACAATTTTATTCGCAAGACCGGACGCCAATATATTTAGCGGCCAAGAACAACAATAGAATATGCAATTTATCCAAAAAAAAAAAATATACTAAATTTTGAACTGCTTTTTGAATAATAAATATCCACAAAATTTTCAGGGACGCTTGGGAACGGACCATGCACTTGAAATTTCATGAGAAACTGTCTCTCTATAAGAAATTACTAGCAAAGATGATCTCAATATGTGGACAAATAAACAAACAAAAAAAATATTATGCAATAAAAAAATTTGGTTGAATCTACTAGCGATACAAGTAGATATCTTTTCAAAAGAATATTTGTTTAAACATTATCTAACCCTTTCTTGTTAAAGAGTTTGACCTTTTATTTGAAATCAATATGTAGACCACACATTAAATCAGATCACGCAAACCAAAAATCTATAATTGATATAACAATTATTTCCATCCCTCTAGTGAAATTGTTTCGATGTTTTTATGGATGCTTTTATAAGTAGTAGGGATGTGGACTCAATTAAACAATTTCTAGAATCTGATTTGATCACCAGATTTTATTTTTAAATGCCAAACATTACTTGAATATTCAATAAAATAATAAACATATTTCATAATTTACTAGCAAAAAAGATGCCCTCATGTGTGGCAGATAAAGAAACAAAATAATATTAAAAAATAAAAATATGTTACTCAATTTATCCATGATATATGTAGATATGTTGCGCATTATGTTTCTTTATTAGACGAAAAATCAAAACATATTGTTTACAAGCTAGACATAGCGTGTAATATTTTTACGGTTCGTGCGTTTACTAGTAATCCATGCATTTATAAGTAGTAGAGATAGTCGGAATCTAAGTTCCAGCGGTAATCAATTTTCCTGGTACAAATGAGAAAAAGATAATTTTATAGCTAAGATCCAAATTTGAAATTTACCTTACTTTTAAATTCCGGACCTTGAAAAACCGAACATTCAAATCACCGCCTTTTTTTTCTCCCCTTTTATTCTCTAAACAGAATGTAGCATGGACTGGAATAAACTATCGCAGCCTTTATAAATCCTGAAAATTGTTTATTTTGAATTAAAAACCAAGTAATTTTTTCGTTTATTATATGGAAAAGTTGGCAACTCAGGACCATGTGCAGTACAGATGTACCTGTCTCCATGAAATTTTGCAACGTTAAATGTACGACTACTAGATTTATTTGGATAACTGATGTACTCGTCATAAATATAGTCGCAAACTTCGTTATTTGAGCACCTAATTCTTGGATTCTGTAATGACTTTTTTTTCTTTCAAAAAAAAAAAAGAACAAAAGGCAAATAAAAAGATAATTGATTGAAAGACTGAGAGAGATTGCAAAGGGGGCCGTGGCAGATGTGTGATAAGCTATGATTCAGAGTTCTGGTTGCTGCCATGATGTACCAAAAGAGATGCATAAATGGCATGGATTTGAGATCCAAAGTACAGCTAGTAAACGATAAAAATGTTCACCATTCAATGCTCTCTCTGTTTCCATGGTCGCTTCAGCTTTCAGCTGCACAGTCCGTACCACACCTGCATTTACCCATTGTATTTTTGAAGGGACCGATCATTTCATTAATTGCCTCTTATTCCCTTTGCTTTTTGCTTATCTATATTTTATGGACCTTTTTTTTTTTCATTTTTTACTGTAGTAATTTTTTTTACCGAACAGTTCAATCCCAAATTTTCACTTTTGACTCATTGGTCATCGCACACGGGTGTTTGACCAATTTCCAACATCTTAGAAAGTTACAAGGATGGATGGTAAAAGAACATGGGTAAATTTATTTATTTTTACTATGCCTCATCATTTCATAATTATTTTCATTTTTACCAAGAAAACCAAAAATCTTTATCAGATGGCTCAAATTAACCATCGAACGCTCCAAAATGTAGATTTTTTTTGTCAATCCAAATATTATGTTAGATTTTTTTTTCCAATCAAAATATTAGATGTTGAACGGTAAGCAGTAAAGAATTTCACAAATTGGGCCTTGCATTAATCAATTGTGGATATTATATTTTGAGCGGAGAAAATATATAAACTTTGTGGGCCTAATAACAGCCCATATAAAGTTTTTTTTTTTTTTTGGAGTACATCTTGATAGCGGAACAGCCCATATAAAGTTAAGCCCAATGGAAACCCAGAAACGGAGCAAAGGTACTAACCCATCTGTGATCAGCTCTTCAGATCCTAACAGGAAACAGCATTTCGGCCCATCCATCCCTCACTCCCCACTCGCCATCTGTTTTCTCCTCCTCTTCCCGCCAGATCCAGTGCGCGAAGAACAGAGAAACATCGGAACCCTCCCTCGTCCGAGGATGAGGTGGCGAGGAACCGCCGTGTTAAGGTCCGCATACAGGCACCATTCACACAGAGGAGCAGAGTTCGCTTCTCTACTAGTGCTTCTCTTACCAATCCTCAGCCCTACTTATCTCTCCTCTCCTCTCGGCCGCGCATCGCCTTCCCTCTTCTCTGTCAGTCCCTCCCTCCCCCTCTCTTAAGTGTCATTCTATCCTCTTTGATGGACTGGTTTAAGATGGGTTTTCTTTTATAGGAATGGAATGCTCCTAAGCCGATGCATCCGACTCTTCTGAGTGGGGCTTTGGAGAGAGAAATTGTAAGAATTAGGGTGATCTCTTCAATTGAAGTTTTATGGGTTTTATGTTGTGTGCTATTGTTGATGTAACTTGGTACATTTTGTTTTTTGGAAGTCAGATGAAAGGAGGAAGGAGATTTGGTCGCCTTTGGAATTTCAGGGTTGGAAACCCTGTGTAAAGTCAGCAAGCACAAGTTGTAAGTGTTTCATTCTTTTATTATTTATTTGAATTTGTGGTGGTATACCAGTTTTTAGTGGGTCTTAGAATATTCTTTCATACAGGTTTAATTGGTACAGTTCCTGGGTACCAGTAGGGATCATAATTACTGTACATCACCAGTTTGTATCCAACACCACAACAGCCCTAAAATTCACCAGTTTATAAGATTCTTAAATATATGTTTCCAAAATTCTCCTTTTTATTCTGTTTCTATTGACTATACACAGCACTTCCAGAAAAGCGAAATGGATACATTCAAGTGTTTCTTGATGGTGGATTGAACCAACAAAGAATGGGGGTAAGGTTTTTTTTTTTTTTTTTTCTCTCTCTCAGACTAATCTGTCTCAATTTCATTACTTGCAACTAATTTACATTCATGTTCAAAGGCAGACAAATTGAATTTATTTTAATCTTCAGTAGAATATATTGAAATATATCTTCTTTCTTTCTTTCTAGATATGTGATGCTGTTGCTGTAGCCAAAATTCTAAATGCAACCCTCCTGATACCATACCTTGAAGTAAATCCTGTTTGGCAAGATTCAAGGTACAACACATTTGTTGTAGTATTAGGGTTTTCTCTAACCAAACAAACTATATCAGAACTAGTCAGCTAAAAGAGCTACAGATATTTATTTTGTTGAAGATATCCCTATAATCAGCTCTCTTCCTGTCATTTTTTTTTCCCAGTACATTCGAGGACATATATGATGTGGACAGATTTATCAGTGTCCTGAAAGATGAAGTTTCAATAAGAAGAGAGCTGCCAAAGGAGTACTCATGGAGCACGAGGGAATACTATTACCTTGGTGTCAGAGCCACAAGAGTTAAGACCGCACCAGTTCATGCATCAGCTGGTTGGTATATAGAGAATGTGCTTCCAATTTTACAAAGGTTTGTGGAAGTAAATTATAAAATAGGAAAAACCCGATATTCATATGTATTTGCATATCATCCCCAAAACTTACGTCGTGTTAGGAAGGAGTCAAAGGACAAATAGTGCAATTTTGTCAGAAAGCCTACTAGTAACTTATGAGACATTTTCATTAAATTTATTGGCCTTTTCAGCTATGGGATTGCTGCAATTGCACCTTTTTCGCACCGCTTAGCTTTTGATGACTTGCCAGAGGATATTCAACGGTTGAGATGCAAAGTTAATTTTCAAGCTTTGACTTTTGTTCCTCACATAATGTCATTAGGTGAGGCCATTGTTCAAAGATTAAGGCACTCAATTCAGACTGGTTCTCAAGACTCTGGCAAATTTGCCGTTTTACACCTTCGATTTGACAAGGTAATCTGAGAACTATGCTTTTGAATAAAAACTATGGCCCCTAATGTTGCTTAGTCTTTGAAACCCTTTCTATTCTTCCTTTTTTATGACAGATTAAAACTAATACAACTTCAAATTAAAAATTATAAGTTATATATTTAAAAATAAAAACCTCTAAACTTCAAATTAATTATATAAATGCTTTAAGGTAATTGAATTGAATATAGCTTCTTTTAGTAGGGGCATGTGTCATCTATGCATTGCAAAGATGCCACTAATTTTATAGGAATTTGTTTGGTTGTTAGTTCATGGTTTACGAATTGTTAGAGGGTAAAGGGTTAATTCCTTCATCCTGCAAATTACTGAAATGAAAGGGCTTTTATATGTTAGTTCATGGTTTATGAACAGGACATGGCGGCACATTCCGCATGTGAATTTGGAGGAGGCAGAGCAGAGAAGCTGGCACTAGCAAAATACAGGAAGGTGATATGGCAGGGGAGAGTGGCTAAATCCAGTTTCACTGATTTGGAGCTACGAAGAGGTGGCAAGTGCCCTCTAACCCCGGAAGAGATTGGCTTGTTGCTTTCTGCCCTTGGGTTTGATCACAATACTCGTCTTTATCTTGCTTCTCACAAGGTCTCTCTCTCTCTCTTTCTAAAGCTTAACTCAATTACAGAGCATTATTAATTAATGAATTGATAAACTATTCCAGGTGTATGGGGGCGAGTCAAGGATATTGAGCTTGCGCAGGCTGTTCCCTCTGATAGAAGACAAGAAGAGCCTTGCTAGTGACAGTGAACTTGCAAAGGTTCGAGGGAAGGCATCTCTTCTTGCTGCAGTGGATTACTATGTTAGCATCCATAGTGACGTGTTCATCTCAGCTTCGCCTGGCAATATGCATAATGCTGTGGTGAGTACTAAGATTTTATATGGATATATATAACATGAAAGATGGTTTATATCCTTAAACTTCCCTTTCCACAAATAGACATGATCAGTAAATGTATCACTGCCACGATAGGGGTGTTTGGCAGCACCATAAGTTAGTGGGATTAGGGATTAAAGTTAGTAAATATTTTTTATGACGTGAGTACTAATCTCGTTGACCTCAAACTCGTTTGGTAATTCTAGGTTAACAAGTTAGATTACTAATTTCATGCATGCCAAACACCCCCTAAATGCACAACTTACTACCCAATCATAATATAAGCATGATCGAGTATCCTTCAGAACCAGTATTAAAAAAAAAAAACAAATTGTTAAATGTACCAAATACATTCTTTATTATTTATTATTAGTTTGCTAATTAATTTTCTTAAAAAATTATACATATATATGCATAATAATTTTTTCTTGACCAGAAAGCTGATTATAATGTTGTTGTGTAGCTTGCTCATAGGACATATAATAATTTGAAGTCAATTCGACCAAATATGCCACTGCTCAGTCAGCTATTTTTGAACGAGAGCTTGAGTTGGTCTGTGTTTGAAGAGGCCGTTCGGTCTGGCCACAAAGGGAGATATGGTCAGATTCGGTTGAGGAAGCCAAATCAGTCGATCTACACTTACCCAGCTCCAGATTGCATGTGCAGAGGGTAATGTGGCTAGTTGCAATTATTGTTGCATCGGCTGATACATGGCTGGCGAGAACAATACTGGCATGTGCAGAAGGGGATTTTGAATTGATATTCTGATAATTCGCCACTGAAACTGCCTAAGTGCCTAGTTTTCTCATTGCTGAATGTAATAGCTTTTTATTTTATTTTTATTTATTTTTATTTTTTTTTTGTAAGTAATTAGCTTAATTTACTTGAAGGTAGGCAAGTGTTTTAATGTCAAAGTTTTAATCGGTGAGAATTCCTTTCTTTATTATCAGTGTGAAAATAATTTCCTTGATGGGAATCTATACAGTGAAACTGGGAGACTTAGATTGGTCGAGTTTCTTAATATCACAGATCATATCTTTCTTTTTCTTTTTTTTTAACTCTTCAATATGACAACATGTTATAGATTTAGATTCTTAGTTTCTCAAGCCGTAAAGAGAACCACACCGAGACAAGGTAACTGATCATGGTACAATGCTAGATTACATTCCCTGTACATGCCATTAACTCCTTTCTACCCCACTCCCTCGCCTTCTCTATTGCAATTTAACATCAAACCCCATCATTTCACTCATAAAAGAATAGACAAAATCAACAGTTGAACCATCCAGACAGCGTAGGAAATTGATTAACTGCTGAGTGTTTGGATTATGGTGTTGTGCCATGGGTCAGACAGGTGCTGCAGGAGGTTGTCAAAGGCACCCTTTCCTGTCACGTTGTGTTGTACCAAGAATCCCAGGAATGCCAACATTGCCAATCTCCCTGCAAATTAAATACAAAATTAGAATCAACTACCTCTTTCTACTAAACAAGCTCAAATTAATTTTGGGACACTTGTCACGGTAGATACATCGCATCATGCATATTGATTGAGTAAACAATACTCGTTTATTTTTTAGAAGTATGCTCATATCATATGAATTTTTCATTTTCAAATCACAATTTGTAATAGAAATACCAAGCATATCCTTGAACTTACCATTTGCAAGCTCCTTCTCCTTGGCCTCCAAAGTGGGAGCAAAGTTAAGTGGGTTGAAGATGCCACCTGGATACCCGCACTCGTTTGGTGGAAGGCTATATTGCTTGAAAATTGGGTCTTGGTTTACACTTCCTGGGTTCTTGATATCTTGCCACCTTCTGATCTCGACATAGTGAAAGAGAATGAACTCAATCACAAAAAGGGTCGACGATGAGGCGAAGTACTCAGACTTACCGGCATCATACCACTCTGGTGTAGTGCCAATGCCAAACTTGGTGGCAACCTCAGGGAGAAGCATGCCAGCAACTCCAAGCATAGCCCACCGTCCATTCACAAGCTCTGCCTGGACAAACCACTTAAGGTTTTCTGGGTCTTCAGCAAGACCCAAAGGGTCGAAGCCGTTGTCTCCGGGCAAACTGAAAAGTAATAATGGAACAGAGCATATTTGTCAGCCTATGAAATCTATAAAAGAATAATTTGTACATTTCAGAATGTTATGGTGGTTAGCAGAACTAATAATCACAATTGTATTACCTGCCATTGAGGTAAGCAGGTGATGGAAGACCAGGCAACCATTCGCCCTTCTTAGCCTCGACCTTCAACACCTTGCGAGATAGAACTGGTGTGACTTTGGCAATTCTGACTGGTGCACCACAAAATCTGGATTTTGATGTGCATGGCCGCAGAGTTGTGATTGAAGCTTGGGTGGAGACTGTTGCCATTCTTAGTAATGAGATTTCTTTGTTTCTCCTAATGCAAAATGAAGGTGGTAGTGTGAATTGCTTCTCTATGCAGTGCTTTGTATTGAAGTAGAAGGGCAATTGTGGTCTAGGTTTGCTAAGAGTAGACAGCCGTTGATCTTACAAAGATTTAGAGAATGAACGGCTGTGGATTAAATGGGGTTTTCATGCACCAATGACAGATACTGGTCCTTATCTGCCCCTTATCTGGTTGCAGAATCGGAGAATCAAACGCAGGCATCCTATTGGGTACGAATTGGGTCTGGTGGCTAATTCTAGTTGCCACGTCAGTCCCGTTTCTAAAATCAACTGGCTGTGCTGCTTTGGAAAAAAAATCTTATTATTCTAGTGGACCATTACTATACAGGCCCAATATTTAATTTGACTTAGATAAAGCCTTTTAAATAGAACAGTCATATTAATTTGAGAACATTTTGATGTGTACTGAACAGTACCAAAAAGACGTGGAACATTTTTGACAGAAAAGTATATATAGCATCTAACACACTTAAACCAATACATACTATCATGAGCAAATTTCTTCGATTGCGAATGTTTATGATTTAGTTATTGCTGCCGAGAAATGTACATTTCTATAACCGAAATTTGGAAAGAACACTACTATGCTATGAAATAAAAAATAGAGAAGCTTGATCTACAAAAAGACAAAATCAAATAGTTCATTAGGGGAATTAGAGGTTATCCAGGTTGCATAATAAGATAAAGCGACCACACAACTATTTCACCAGATACTTTTTAGACAAAAATTTCTGCAAAAAACATACAGAAATACACTCCCATTAAACTGATCAACCTCACGAGGCGCTCTCCTCTCAATACAAAATGATTCTCACTACAAAATCAATTTGTGAAAAGAGCACGGAGAATACACGTGCAGACACCAGCCACACGTGTACCATCAGCTCCAACTATTCTATTTCACATTCAATGGTAAAAACACCTATATGACAGGTGTACATATTCAGTTGGAATATTAAAAAAAAAAAAGAAGCGCCCCAAGTATTTTAAATCACGTAAAATTTTCAGTGTGCCCATCATGAATAGTTAGGAATCTGTCCAGCACCAGGTGAAGCCCCATAAGGTGGTGGCAACATTTGTTGAGTCGCCGGAACTGTAGTCACAGCAGCTGATGGAGCAAAGGTGTGGCTTGTAGGGCTCGGGTTCAGGTACAAGCTTTGTGCTGGTACATATGATCCAACTGGTACTGCAGGATTCCAAGCTGTTGGTGGAACCTGTCCAGGCTGGATAGTGGAAGGTACAGTTGCAGGAAAGGCAGCTGCAGTTGCCTGTGTGGATTGCCAGCTGACACCTGGAACCGCAGGCCTAGGCATCACACTGGGAATCGTGTAGTCCCTGCTTCTCTCATCATTCTAAAAACAGGGAAACAAAATGATCTACTAATTCGGTAAAAGTGATAAAATTTATGAAAAGTTGGTTGTCTGAGGACAAAAATGAGTATGGTAATTTTGAATTTAACTTTCTGGATTTTAGCAATTACTATAACAATAACACATCTCAGCTCAGTTTATCACTCTGAAAACAAACAGCTCAGCACCAAAAGCTGAGATGTGAACTTGCACAATCATGAACAAATGACGTCACTAAATTTAAATTTCAGAATCTGCCTATTGATCTAACTACTAGGATATCTTTTTCCACCAAACTTGGCTGACAACCACTGAGTTCATAAAACGACAAAACAGTGATTAAAATGTTAAATAGCAGATGAGCTTTTTATTAGTTTACAGGGAAAACATATTGATTATCTAAACCATAAAGAACATATCAGCTATTTTATTCATTGGTTCTTTCAATAACAATTTTGTAAATTGTCATAGGTTGTTAGTTTATCGCATCCCTTTCAAATTGCAAATCTAGCATGTCATAAACAAAGAGAAGGAAAGAAGTATGAAACGTACATTAAAAAATTGAGACAGCCGACAAACATGACTTCTCAAAAGGTGGTGCTGTATCAGCTCCACGCTACTAATTTGTTCTTCTCATTTGTTTATTCACTTTATGTCACGTTTAATTTTAAATAGTATTTATACTTATATTTACTATGTGATACCTTAACAGTAAGATCAGTATGACGAGAGTAGGTCAGATGAAGCTTACAATAGCCACCATCATAGATGCAGTGCCCTTCCAATGCTTCCTTAGCTATGGTTGCAGTTGCCACATCTAATAAAGATTATAATAAATAAAGACAAAAAATAACTATCAATATTTTCATGCTTCTAAACATAATAAACATTGAATTTCACTACAGACAAGGCTAAAATCTCACCAGGATACTGAATCAATGCTTGCAATTCTCCCAATTTGTCAAAAATTGCTATCTTCTGTACAGTTCCAAAGGCAGAGAATACCTAAAAATAGCAACAAAATTAATGTCGAGAAAAAAAAATAGAAAAGCCAGTGATAACAATATGCAACAGGTTATCACATACTGTGTGAAGTACATCAACAGTAACAGCATATTGTACATTCCCAATAGAAGCTAGAAGGACATTGCTCTCTGGCTCTTTTATCTTTCCATCAGCGCCCACTGTTGGCTGTCAATGCAATAAGGAAGAAACAATAACTTTTTATTACTACTTATGGTCTCGCAAAATTCAAAATTAAGGGACAACAAGTTCATTTGTAAAGTACTTACCTGGAGGGAAACATCGATCGCTGTTGGGTTCACAGGAAGGTAAGGATTGGTGTAATCCCTACCCAATTCCAAACAAGAAAAACATCAGATTTAGTTTAATAAGATTAATTAATTTCTTCAAAATTTAACCATGAAAACTTAGAAGAACAGTGCCAGAATCCATACCTGCTCCGGTTCGACTGGAACTTGATATTCAGATCCTTGTGTGCTGAATAGGTTATGCGCAAATAGCAGGTCTCTACATGCTCTGGAAGTAAATATCTAATCAAAGAAAAGTACCCTGAATTAGTCTTAGAAGTTCAAAAACTATCATAGTTTCCTTTTCCTTTTTCCTTCTAGAAAAATTTCATTTCATTGTTAACATGCACAACCTTGGTATGCTTCTTCCATCCAATGCATTCTTTGCCTCTGTAGCAGTTGCTGCATCAGTGTACTGAATTAATGCCTGTCAAAATTTGAAAGAAAAAATAAAACAATAATATTGACAACAACTAAAAGAGCAAAATGGATGCATCCAGTTTTATGAGTCTACAAGGTAATGGTTACGCTCTAATTTAAAAACCTCAGAAATGATTAAACCAAGCATTGGTATGCAAGATAATGGTACAGTACCAGTTATCTGACAAGTATAGCATTGGTATTCTATGTAATTGCAATGCTCTGAGGACTTCATTACCAGTATGTACTGAAAGAAAAATAGGTCAACCTTCCAAGTCAGACCGTCCAGTCAGAACTCAGAAGCGAACCAATCAGATTCAAACAAAATACCCCCTTCCCCACCCCCCAAATAATATCACTATGACGAAATCAATCTGTTCATTTCAATCAGACCACTCAATTTGGAATAGTTAGGCCCTATTTTACTTTTTGGAAAAGTAGCAGATACGAAATCTATGCTTTGATGGTGTACAACTACCAGCTATAAAGTTCCAGCAACATATTGAAAGAAAAAAACACATAAAAAACATTGAAAAGGGGTGGTATGTTCCCGACCAGATGACCTCAAAACCATCAGTCTTTTCATGTTGTAAATTAGAGCGTAACCTGAAAACCAGCAGTCTTTTCAAATGTTGCAATCTTGTGCACAAAACCAAATGCCGAAAACACCTGCAAAAAATCATAATTCTCAGCCCCAAAACACAAATCAACATACAGTTCACATAAGAAACATAGAGAGAACAATTAAATTCAAGCCCTTACAAGGTGGATGACATCGATGCTGACTTCACCAGCCTGAACACCTTCTATAGTAACCAAGAGCACATTACCGGCCCCATCCGCCGTGGTTTTATTGTTAGTAATCTCCTGTCTATTCGAATACTGTATATACACAGTCTTGCCTCTAATTTGTGCCGGCTCAGACGAAGACGCAAAATAGGTTACCATTTGAATTGCCTGGTTCAACTCCGCCTACAAATCAAAGAACCCACCTTAAATTCCTTCCCAATAACTCGCAAAAATCCCAAATTACATCTGAAGTAAAATAACTTACGAATTCGACGAAACCCTGGTTGCGATTGGCGCCGACGTTGAGCATGGTATTAACAACCTTCCCAAAGGGTCGGCACAGAGGCAAGACCTCCTCCTCTGTGCACTCCCATGGCATGTTACGAAGGTGAAGCACCTTGGAGGGAGTTTGCGTGTACCTAAACTGAGACGATTGGCCACTTGTCGATGGCATCTTTCTCGTTTTTGTCGCCTCGTTAGAACTGGGAACAAAGAGAGATGAGTTGAGAATTGGGAAAGAGAGAGAATTTGGTTTTGGGTTTTGGTTTTCGCCTTCTCAATTCGGCGGCGGCGCTCCTTATCCGACGAACAGTTGGTGGCGAAAGGATGGTTCGAGAGAAAACGAGAGGGAATAAATCAGGCAATGTTTCTTTCCGAAACTCTTTTTTATGGTACATAAATACAAATACAAAATTCTAACTAAATAATACCTTTACATAAATAATAACGTAATATTTTCCAGATTTTTATATTCATTTCGGGATTAAATAATCAAACTAGTTTTTTCATGGTGGCAGATATTTTTATTGTTTTCGTATTATTATATTCACTACGTAGGGCAGTCGCACTTGCACTATTTTTTTAGATAGAAAAATAATCCAATTTATTTCGTCAAATTTATCCAAATTTCTAATGTAAAATACAAAAATGATAAAATTTTCTAAGTTAAAAAATTAATAACTTTTGTCGTATAAATTTGGCATAAATTTTCTTTTCAAAAAAAAAACATGCCAAAAGTAACATATTGCATAAATACAAATCAATGGATCAATGAAAATTGGAGGGCTCAGATTGTATGTCGTAGGATGAGATTTTTTTTTCCTATAGAAATAAGCATGTAATACTTTAGTTTTTCAAATATATCTACCTTAAATTTTCAAATATATTTCCTTCTTATTTAAATAATGATTGGTACAACTATTTTAATTTATTAAAAAAACTATTTTTAACTAAAACTCATTGCGGTCACCATTGCATTCATGCCATTTTATTAATAATATAGATATATTTTGTGTTAATTATATAATTTGCAATTAATTATTGCAACTACTACTATGATTTTTTTTTTATAGTCAATCAATGTTGTTAAATGTATTTATTTATTGTGGTGTCTGCTTCGTATCAATAATTATATTTTTAACTATTATTTTATTTTCTTTATATTGCTAGATTTTGATATGAACATATTATGATATATATAATTATGCTCTATCATTTGCATTGGCTAAATCTACAAAATGATATTTTAAATAAAAATTCAACTAATTATTATTCAAATGCTAATAAAAAAAATTTAGCCACAATAAATCCACATGCCTATAATCTATAATAAAAACACATGATGGCACTATTCATTTGCTCAGGATCATATATTCATAATAAGGAAAGCAAAAGGCATTCAAAATTAAAGAATAGAAAATTCGACCCTTGCCAAAACCGCTATTTAAAATTTGAATTGCTAAATATTTCCTCGACAGTCTTCGTGAAGTTTATGTAAAATAAAAAACAACTCCAACCGTTAAAAGTCAGGATCATCTTTATCAGATATAATGTGTGGAGTCTTTTCTATAATAACGTTGGCGATGTCATCATGACATCATCACTTCAGGTGTCATCTTCTTCATTTAACATATTAATGAGAGCCTTCGTTTCTAAATTTCAGATACAATATAGTTTTGTTTTTAAATGGGAGCCTCCAGATGTCATCTTCTCCATTTTATATATAGTTTTGTTTTTAAATTGTTAAGATTCCTTTCAAAATTTACTTTGCTATGAAAATTTATACGCATACTCAAAATATATGTAAGATTTAGATATATAATTTTTTAAAATTATAAACCTATAAAAATTTTAAATAATTTTTTCAATCCCATAAAATTTGATTTGCATGAGAGTTTTATTATTTAATTGTGTTAAGTCCTTGAAAAAATCATTTGGCTATGAAAATTTATGTACAAACTGAAATATATATGAAGAATTTAGTGACATAAAATTTTATAATTGTAGAATTATAAAATATTTTAAATAATTTTTTGAACTTCTTAAAAATTGAATCTTCATAATTTCATTAAAATGTCATTAGATTTTTAAATTTTAATTATCAAAAGAATTTAAAATTTTAATTGTGCATAATTTTTTTAATATAAATACTCCCCAAATTATAACAAATTTAATCATGCCGCTGAATTATTTTTAATCTAACCATAAAATTTTGTGAAAATATGGAACATGTCGTACTTTTTAAATTATTTGAGGATATTGGTTAATTCAATTTTTAATCTAACCATAAAAATTTTATATCCTTCATCACACAATTTTGAAACACATAGCAATATCAAATTTAGTAATTATAGTGTTCTAAAATATTTTTTAAAATTTTTAACTCTGATGACTTAATTCTATTATTTAAAAAATGTAATTTTTATTTTTAATTGTTTCCAAACCTTTTCAAAAAATATTCATGTACAAAAATTTTATTTAAATAATAAAAAATAAAAATATATAATTATAACCTTTAAAATTTTATATTTTTGCAATATTTTATATAATTTTTACTTCTGCAAATTTTCATAATAGTATTTTTAATGTTGGATCACTGACGGAGGTTCCTTGATTTATTTTTGATTGAATTTTGTATGCATACAAAAGTATACATAATCCCAATGATATTGAATTTTTTTCATGAATGTTTACAATAGCTAGTTTTCATCATTTAAAAGTTTTACAAATTTCACAAAATTGCATTATAATTTTTAAAATATCCAGTGAAATTTTGAAATTATTTTTTTTCATCGAATTTTATATGAATGGTAAAATAGTATGACAAATCCATTGATGCCAAATATTTTAGATTATTTGTAATATTGTATTCAATTTTATTGTACTTAGTTTTAGATTACTAGAAATTGAAAAAAAAATAAAAGCTGATCGAATTTGTAAAACTTAGAAAAACCTTAAGACAGTTTGTATTTGTCTAACATGAACACAATTGGTTTTGTTATCACAATTCTAACACTTTTTAATATAAAATTTAATTATTACATGCCAACCTTAAAGACAACCCTTCACTTTCCATATATTAAAAATGACAGAGACAATTAAGGTCTCCTGAAAACAAACTAACAGCAAAGAAATAGTTCCGACATTAATGAAAAATATAATAAAAATGACACACATACCAAACTATCCAATTAACGACAATTAAGAGATCAATTGTAAGCTAGTTTGGTATTTATTTAAATATTTACAATCATAGTTCTAGCACTTATAATAATTACATGTCAGTCTTAAGACACTCCTCATCGCGCAAAAATTGGACTAGAATTAATATTCTAGCAGTTATTAATAATTTCATATCACGCATAATTCTAGCACTTATTAATAATTTCATATCACGCATGATTCTGGAGCTTATTGATAATTTCAACATTAAATAAAATTTTTCTAATTTTGAAGTAAAAATTAGACTAGAATGGCGTAATTAAGGTCCTGCTGGCCCATATAGGGTTTCTTCTTTTCATTTTATTTGTCTTATATTTTGATTTATTCTTTGTAATTTTGTTGTAATATTTTTTTATTAAATATAATTGCTATTGTGGATGTCGCCACAATTTTGTTCAATTATTATATTTTGGGAGAACGTAGAACAAGTAGAAAAGAGATCATGGGCTCTATTTCCTATCAAGGCTTCAAAGGAAAGGCCCGGTCCAATGTAGCTTGGGCTCTTCTCCTGACATCTAGAAGGCTCTACTCTTTCAACACTTCACCTTTGGATTAAGATCTGACGGGGCAAGAATGCCTCGGAGCAATTATAAAACCGTTCTCTCTTCTTCTTAAACCCTAGCTACTCTATCTGCGGCAGTATTTTTTCTCTCGATCTCTTTCTGTTCTCTCTGTTTGTTCATCCGTGCTTCAATCTTTATTGGGTTTTTTTTTGTTTTATTTTGTGATTTGTGAAAAATTTGGAAACGAGGAGGAATCAGTTCCTCTTTATTTTGGAAAATGATGGTTTTTTATGTATTTCCTTTTTACATGTACTGTTTACTCCGTTCAAGTAATTCAATTATTAGCTGATAAATTACCTGCCGATGATGCATAACAAATGCACGTATTATCGGATTTTATAATGACGATTTAAAAATTGTCACTACCACTGAGGCAGGGTAATTAATTATTAATTAGTTAGTTTATTAGTCTTTTTTCATCTCAGAAAATATTTCCTTTTCTATACGACAATATGTAATTATCGCATATATTTTGTTTAATATCGTTCTTCATTAGTTGGATTACTGATTGCAATGCCGATGATGGTTATTAAATATACTTTGAGTTTTCACCATGAAAAAAACTTAATCTGAGGCATGGACACAGCTTATTCTCTTGTGTGTGAGAATTTATTAATGTTTTTTAGATTATTTGATCTAAATAACGGAAGAAATGGTTATTTACGTTTGAAATTCGATTTTGTTTAATAGTGCTTAAAATGAAAGATCAATTATTTTGCTGGTACAACAGAAGTTTGAATTTTTTAAATTTCTACAACGTCCAAAATTTGATTGAAGAACTAAATGCTCAAAAATTCTTGAAAATATTTAGTGATAAAGGTTCGATAAACGTGTATTAAGAGGTTCGTGGTCTCAAATATGCTGGAAAATGGGGGGAAGAAATGGTAATGATTCGCAAAATGATGTATTGACTCGTCCTTGGTTTGGTTTGTTTTCTCTTTGTAAAAGCGAAAAAAATTTAAATTCAACATTCTCTTAAAATCTATAAACTTCGGACAGTAAAAAAACTGGCAAATGAAATACGAAAAACTCTAAAAAAAAAGTGAACAAGGATAACGCATGAATAAAATGTGAAAAGCATGGCAATAAAACTTAAATAACTTGTGTTATAAACTTTAATTATAATTAAAGTGTGATAAAACATGAAAACTAGTGAATAATACACGTTTAAAATCCAAAAAGTTGAAAATAAAATGTGTTTATAACACGAATAATTGTTGAATTAAACACGTTAAATATAAATACGTGAATGAAACGAGTTTAAAATACGAATAAATCAGCACAAAGACGACATAAAATGCAAATATGTCATTTATGAATCGCGTTTATAAAACTATATAAATGCAAAAATTCAGGAATTAACTTGCAAATAATTGCAAAAAGACAAATTAAAATGCGTTTAAAAACCATTGCGAATAACTCGCGAAAAATTTCGTGAATAACTCTCCGCTAGAACGCCAATAACTCGTGCATAAAATGCAAAAATGCCTCGAATAATTAACTCGCGTAACAGCATAATTAAGGTCTTTGGCCTTAGTCTCCTCCAGTACCTACTCCCTTTCTCCAATTTCAGTCCGTATCCATGGCGAAGCAATTCATCGATCTAGAAACCCACTTCGCCTTGTTCACTGCGCACCACACACACCCAGTGAACTACATCTTTCACACTCTCTTCGTCTGGCCAATTGTGTTCTCCATCTTTGTGTTCTTGCATTTGACCCCTCCGATTTTCCAATTTCCGATTTTGGGGCCATTAGACCTTGCCTTCGTTTTAGCCACTGTTTATTGCGTTACCTTTCTGTTGCTGGATCCAAAAGCTGGTTTCTTGGCTTCTATTCTGTGCTATGTTTGTTTGATAAGTAGTGATTCTCTTGTTAATCGACTTGGTTTTTCTCTTTCATTGAAGGTAAGTTGATTTATTAGTTAATTATTAATTAATATGGTGTTATCAAAGGTTTAAATTGGGCCTTTTTAATAGCAATATATGCAAACTCAATCTGTAGTTTTTAGTAGTTTGAAACTTTCATGAAAAACTAACTCCAATTTTGAATTTTTATTCATATAGGTTGCATTAGCAATTCAATTGTTCTGTTGGCCTTGGCAAGTAATTGGGCATGCTGTCTTTGAGGTAAGCTCTCTATACAAGGATTGTTTATGTGCTGTAGCTTAATTATCCTGGAAAGAATGGTACTAATGAATTCTGAAACGAAATTGGTATATATTTAATTTCAGAAACAAGCTCCAGCTACTGGCTACTTACCACGTGTTTTGTTGATGGAACCTTTCTTCATTTTTTTGCAGGTAACTAATGTCAAGCTTATTTGATTTTCTCTTAATCAAGATGTTGTGATAGAGTGTTATATTTATTTATTTCTTTTTTTTTTTTAATATAAAATGATATGCAGGCTTTCCATAAATTATTCAATTACGAGCCTTATCCTTGCTTCTATGCCAATGTCAACAAGAAAATTGATTCTAATTTGAAGCAATGGCAAACCACCAAATTGGTGAAAATTTCATGAATTTTGCTGAGAGGAGAACAGCTAGCTTAGATCATCACCGATTCTAAAATAAGTTCATCTCAATCAGTACTTAAATTGAGTATAATCATTAAGTTATTACTTAAATTGAGTATAATCAGTGTTTATAAGCACTCTCGTGACAAACATAATTGTTTTAGTTGTATCCTCTTCCTTCGAACACATTAAAGCTGATAAGCATCAGCTTCTCAAAGTACCTGTGTCAAATTAATTTTGGTTAGAACAAGTACCCAATGTTGTGGATTTGACAGATACTAAAGAAGATATATACTACACTTGCATCCAAAATAAATAATGAACCATTGGCATGAGCTTTCAATAATAGCTGTTTCTGTCAAATTAATGTCAGTTCGAACAAATACCAGAACTAAATGAAGTATGAAACTACCAGAACATGCAATTACTAGATTGTGATTCGTATGAGCTGCAATAGCTTAAACACTTGTCGAACTGTTGCCTGCCTCAGTCGGTCTTTAGCACTTGCCTTGGCTTCAGTTGCTCTCACACTCTGGCACTTTACTCAATCTGACCACATTTGCATACATGTATCAAAGATAACACAAAGTCACTTGCTCTTAAGAAATCACAGGTCTCTGACGTCTGATTTTCCCAGAAGATCAACTAAAATGTTGGGGGCTCAGACTATTTTAAAATACCTCAAACTTCATCAATCAGGTCTGCATAATTGCAGGTAGAAAGTGCGCCTAGGAACGTAATGCTAACCATTCCTCGAGCCTGATTCCTTGCAAGTCACAAAAAAAAAAAAAAAAAAAAAAAAAAAAAATCACAAAGCTTTGGTTGACTGGTATTCCAAGAAATAAGGTTAATAATTTTGGCGAATTCCTCAATTACAGTGTCAATGGCCCCACAGCTGGTGTTTGGTCAGAGTATTCAACAATTAAACAGTTATCTATAATTATGCATCTTCTAACTCAACTGCACCTAGCCAGAGCAAGCAGACAGTGTATGACTAATGTCGCTAAAGCAGGTTCAAATTCATCTCTCATGTACCTAGTAAACTAAAGTAAACACTCTCAATGCTACCTAGCCATCGATACTTTTGTCAGTAATTTCATCAAGTATACTTCGAGCAGATCTTAATACATGTTTAACACAGAGCAATGTGACTGCATTTCAAATCTACCTTCATTTGCTGCCAGACATCTTAATGAAAAAGCAAAATGTAAAGTTACTCGCCTGCTTTCCCATCTTATTATTTGATAAAACAAAATAGCATCATATTCCCTGTTCATCTTAACATTATCACGGTTCCATAGAAAACCATTATGCCATTTTAGCGAATCAAACGAAGAAACAGCATAGTTGAACAAACTGTGAACCGAGATGCACCAGAAGTAAACTTGCCAGGCTCCAAGTAACACATTTTGGTCTAAGCCTCATGACTTGTGCGTGGATAAAGGTCCATTTTGGATTGTATTAGGATTGTTAGGATTTGGCAGCTCTAGGCCTTTTTCTCAGATATGGGGTTGTCCTTGTAAGGCCTATGGGCCAAGATTTGGTTGTCTTTGTGCATCAGATATGGGACAAGATTTGTGCATCAGATTTGGTTGTAAATTGTAATGCCGTAAATATAGAATGTTATGATTCTGAATTTATTTGATAACCTATAAACATTGTATCGAATTTCATTATTGCATATGATATAAATATAGTTTAGATCACCGTGTAAATATTGAATTGAAAATTAGATTCAATTTTTGATAGTTGCCAAAATTATAAAATGAATCTTTGATTCTCAATTCATATGAAAATTGTTACCTTAATTTGCAATTCGAGCATTATATTTTTCTTTTTCTTTTTTTCACGGCCATATTAGATGATGAGGTGGCTCCGAACCACCCATTCTTTTACATAATTTAGCTTTGATGTGAATAATTTCATAAATAAAAATGAACCTACATACAATATTACTTTAAAATGGAGCACAAAAAAAATTCTCTTGATTTCGATAATGGGATAAACAAGTAAATAGTATGTCTAAAAAAAAAAAAGATAACCAATTAAATAAATAAATAATATTAAGCGGACAAAATTATAATATACGCTCTTCTCACACTGTCCGTGTTGGTATTCTCTTTATTTTTTTCACACTATTCTTACACAATAACCTCACTATCCTTGTACTATTCTTTGGCGATCCAACTGCGCTGAAAACTGCTAGAGAATTTCAGGAAAACTTTAACCATTTAATATGTGTCCAACACTTGCCAATTGTACATAAGAAATTGTAGACCGTGATCCACCTTTTGTAGTCTATTGACAAACTAAGATTGAGATGTATCATGTAACTTTTGTGCCCCACACGAAGTGCACAAAAAGTCTGATCTTTTGTAACGGTAAAGAATTGGAATAAAAAGGTGTAGTTCTGTAAAATGCAGTCGTACAAATTTCATCTCTGCCCGGATGGATCACATATATGGCCGTCTGCATTAAAATAGGCACATCAAAAATCAATAATAAATGCGATTTTATTGATATTTTTAATCTTATTAGATAAATATGTATTAAAAATTTCAGTCATTTAATCATTCTAAATTTATATTAGTATTTTATTTTTCCGACTGAAATTCTCAAAGGAACTTCATTCAAATTGCTTGTTTTGAAATATTTTTCAGAATGAAAATATGCATGCATGCACTATCATGTACGGCACATGCCTCAATACATGGCTTATGTACTATATAATGGATAATCTTACATAAATTGAAAACTGGAATTTAAATATTCGAAAGATGGAAACTCTAGTGGGACAAAGGTGCTGATATAATAAAAGGGATCCAACAAGAAATATATTGCGATTTTTTTTTTTTTGCCTTTATAAGTACAAATAACATATTGTTCCTTTTTGTGCCTACGTAGATAAATAAAAAAAGAACTCGCATCATGGACATTTTAGTAAATTCAATAACATATTTTTTTGCCAATCTGTAGGGAGAGTTAAAGAAAGTGCCTCCAAGATAGAACTAATGTACCATATTGGTATTTTCTCGAGTTCTCTATAAAAGTGCGACTCTCATACATATACAAGAATCCATACAATTCAGAGGTAGATGCATTGTAACAGGAAAGATGCCTAGAAATAACTAAACATGCTTGTTCCAGAGTCATAAAAAAATATGCCACCTTAAAGATCCTCAACTGTTATCTAACATAAACGTACACATAAATTAGACTCATATAACCGACAGAAAAATCAGAAGTTAGTTAACAGTTGGTAAAAGGTGCACATCAATTAATCAACAAAGCAGTTTAATTAATAAGTATACAAAAGGCAGCTCCAATCTCCATCATTAGTAGGTGGAACTCACGTTAGAGCGAGGTCCACACTATGTTTAACCTATATATAAAAACATTCTTATATTTCTATTTTTTATTTATTATTTTGACACGTGAGATAATATTTGTCCACATATATCTAATTTTGTGCAGTGTTGGCAGGTTCTATGAAGTATAACATTGCAATTTGTGAATTTTCTACAATAATTCCAATGCAGAATCATAAACAGTGACAATTCATCGGTCCATGTTAATACACACTCAAATTTCTCATTATATCCTAGTACGGATTTAGCATATATAGTACGGAGAAAAGATTTTATAGTTCATGAAACTTCTAAATCGAGTTTCATAGTGCACAATGAAAGAATAAGATACAGAAATTCACTAATTAAGTATTCATTGATTAGGTTACCAGTAACCTGTGTCAAATTAAATAGTCGACATTGAATGAGTTGCCTGCAACTTGTTGACACTAAGTCAAATAAACTGAATTCAAATTAATCCCAGGAGACACACTGATAGATGTGGAAGTTGAGCCTCAAGTTTCTTTTATAAAAACAGGGGGAAAAGAATAACTATAAAAAAGGTTAAATGTTCGAAAATAGTTTATTCTCCACCCCTCCACCAACAATCAAAACAAACAAAATAAATTAAAATAAAGTACTAAAAAATTGCATAATGTGGAATAGAAAAGGTTTTAGTGCTTTGTGACTCTTGCTTCTGTCCCGACGCGGCTAGATAATAAAATCTTAATTAGGTTAAAAAAAAGAGCAAGGAAATCTAGATACCTATTTTGTATGTATTATATTATTTGTACAATTTTCTATCATTTGCTTGATTGTGCATTATGGGATTAGCAAATCTAGGCTTTGTCATGTTTTATATGCTGGGGACAAATCATCTTTCATATATTGTGATTAAGTTTTTGTCATCTTTTATATGCTGGGGACAAATCTAGGAGCACTATATCATATCTCTACTAATGTAATTAGAGAAAGCACTGTTTCTACAACTTGTCAAACGGTACTGAACAAATAAACCCTAATAGGATCTCTGAAATGTCATAATCTCTCTACGTAAGGTGTTGCTTGTGTGCTACGCCTCTGCTTAATCGCAAGTAATGGCCCCGGCCCCATTATTTTAAGCCTCTGTTGCTTCTTTCCTCCCCCACCAACTTTCTTTCCTAACGAATCCTTAATCTCCTTTCTCCATTATCTCTCTCTGTTTCTCAACAACTATATATCATAACTCTTGTGTGCCTACGTACCTTTGATTGTGCAATTATAGCTATAGATGACCTCTTTATTAATGGAACGGAGAGCTCTAATTTTGAACAAAGGAGAGCAATCCATGAACCTGCTTCCTGGTTTTCGTTTTCATCCAACAGATGAAGAGTTGATAAACTTTTATCTCCTGAGAAAAGCAGTGGATGCAAGTTTCAGTTCAATAGCCATAGGAGATATTGACTTGATCAAGTTCGAACCATGGGACTTGCCAGGTTTTTTGTTTTATTATTTATTTATTTTTTTACTTTTGTTACTTGATCTGAACTGTATGTACCTTTGTGTATACAATAAATTTGCTAATGTTCTTGAATTAAGCCCAAAGAAGACCCTTTATGTCGTTCCAAATGAAATTCAAAGGACAAAAAAGGGAAAAGGCGTGACTTACTACATTTTTTATCTTTATTTCTATTTTGCATCTCATGGTCCGTTGTCTCACTTTATTTCTATCTTTTATATATAATTGTATTTTGTAGAGAGAGCTAATTACATGGGAGAGAAAGAATGGTACTTCTTTTGCACGAAGGACAGGAAGTACCCGACTGGTACGAGGGCGAACCGAGCAACTGGTACTGGCTACTGGAAATCCACAGGGAAAGACAAGGCAATACATCATGGAAAGAGTCTTGTCGGCATGAAAAAAACACTAGTCTTTTACACTGGAAGGGCCCCAAGGGGACAGAAATCTGACTGGGTTATGCATGAATTTCGGCTAGAGGGAAAATACTCCACTTATAGTACATATAAGGTACCTCTAAATATAATTTTTCTCTCTAATACTGATCTAGCAAGAAAGCTAGCTATAAGAGAATAATTATAAAATTAATGGAAGTTGATCGATTTTCATTGTCTATATCTGTAGAATGAATGGGTGGTATGTAAAGTTTTCAAAAAGACTGCATGCGAGGAAAAAGCTACCGTGCAAGATGTGAAAACGGTCTCTTCGGGCTCTGATGCAGGGACGCACGTGAACTGCTTCTCCAGCCAAGAAGAGCTTTATGCAAAGTACGCAGGAAATACTTCTCTCTGCTCTTGGCATAATCCAAGTTCATACAATTATGAATCATCGTCTTCTTTAATTCTCGGAGAAGAACGAGAAAGAGAGAGCTGCTTGGCTCTTGAAGGAAATTCATTTTACAAGTTGAAACAAAGAAGTGATGATAGAGAGATCGAAATTGCCACTTCTTCACTAGAGACAGGTTTAACTACTGAGTTAAATCAAGAGATATCAAGTCTAATGTGCTGGAGCTACTGATTATTGTATCATGTAAAGATAAAGAATCATTGTATACCTATCAAACATATATATCTTGTGTACGATTGCTTGTAATATAAAAAAAAAATAGAAACCAACATTGTGTAAATAAATCTAGCTCTGTTTTATGTTTTGCCATCCATACATTTCATTTCATAACACAACAGCTTTTAAATTATGGATGGCAATAAACATGAACCAGAGCTAAAGTAGTGCTTCTGTATATTGGCCAGGAAAGAAGTAGAACAAAGGTGTGAAATAGGAAATAGTGCTTGCTTCAGATTAATTATACGAAGGAATGGGCATTTTATGTAAGATAGTTTCTTTAGCATTTTGTAAATTGTCTTAGGGTGTTGTTCGAAAGAACTATCTAAATTAAGCATTTTGTATATTAATTAGTTTTTTTATTAATTGGATGTTTTCTTTGTTAATTAGTTATCTTATATATCCAGTACTCTCAACACAAAAAGTGAATCTCTAAACCACTGAAGTCGCCTTACACTTTCCAAAATGCCACCAACCAATAATAGAGCAAATTAATTTTATCACACAGATTTAAGCGGCTACAGGTACATATATAATCACATCTGTCAAATAAAAAATATTAAAAAAAAGAAAGCTTGTTCTAATTAACTGACTAATGTAATAATTTTCTTACTTTTTTTAAAGTATTTTATCTCATAAAAAGCATCACAAATTATTGTTGGCTATTAGCTGACAAATAAGATATTGTTGGAAGTTGGGATTTAAGGTTATTATTTTACTTGAAGAATATACATTTTACTTCAACTATATATGACTATATACTCTATATAGTACTAAAACACCAGTGGAGCGTCAGAAATTGAGCAGAGGCATTTTACTCGAAAAAAAAAAAAAAAAGAACAGAGGCATATATACAATAATATGCATAACTTAACTACAGCACTGCCAGCAGTTTAACATCTTGCTCAAATATTGTAACACCGCAAGTTATCGCAAAGATTTGTTGCAATTTAATTAATCGAGAGTCAGCTGAGAGACCTGACTGTTCGAAACATGCATATTTGATTCAGGATTTTCACCATGACATGTTGTGGCATAAATTTGTCCCATTAATAGGATTTCATAACCACTAAATAATTTATTGGATTCCATAAAAGAAAATATAATTATTATATGGTTAGAGTGAATTTTTTTATATCGTTAAATCTATTATAATATCTGAACAGGAGGACGGTCGCAATTTGATTAAGTTAGAAACTTAGTTAGGCCTTGTTGAAGGGTTTCGTTAATTAGTACTACAGTATTAATTCGGATATGTCGGCCACATTAATAACTGCATATATAGTACAGTGATTTTTTATATTAGTACTACAGTATTACTTGTACAAACAATAGATATCATTACAACAAAAGTATTATTAAAAAAATAAGAAGTTGGCTGCTAACTGTCGACTGGGAAAAAATATTCCCAGCTAGTTGGTCAACTTGAAGTCACACTACTATTACATTGTCAAGTGTAGCTAACCTATTTAAATCATTGATTAATCAAAATTAGGAGTGGAAATATTCAAGCATCAAGTTTTGATAGTATGCAGCAAAACATGTGAGTTTTGAATTATTCAACTTGTATAAATACAAATATTATTTAATCAGATAATATCTAAAGGTAGAATCTAATGGTGTTAGCGTTAAGTTAGGTATACATATTAAGCATTCGTCTAATATTCAAATTTGATTGATGCAACAACCTAGTTATGAGCCTATGTTTATAACAAACACTTGCACAGATTTTCGATGGAGTTGCTCCTTTAAAAATCCAATAATTGAATTTCGAGCTCAAGCCTTATACTCAAAATTAATACATTGTCTTTAACAGCTAATTATCAAACTGAACTATTTACGGAGCTTAGTCTCAGGGTCTGTTATTATTATTATTATTATTATTATTAACCTCCAACAACGTCCTTAATCTCAAATTCTCAATAATTAATTTGCCCTAAATTTTCATCTTAATTTCTTCATTAAATATTGTCAAGAACTATATGTCTTAAATCTCTAGAGGCTTGCGCTATCTAAGAATTCCCATATAAGTGAAAGATGGGGGCTTGACCCCATTTTTGTTTTCAAAATTAAATTCCCTTAAAATGCGCACTTTTTCAGTCAACAACTCAGCAAACAAGATGAACACTTTTCAAACGTAGGTGTAGTATTTTGAGCTGATATGTCATATGTACTTTAAAAGTTCTGAAGATTCTCAATGACTTCAAATATTTAGCAATGCAACTTTTGTTTTTCCTAATTTGTTCTTAACTAACCATGACGTCGAGATCCTTGTATTGCAACATTTTATCTAATAACATTTGGGAGCTTGACTTATATCTTTTATAGTTTATTTAACAAAAAAAAAAATGCACATTTTTCTTTTCGCGAAAGTGAAAAAGATCACGTACGCGTATTTTTTTGTTATTTGCTTCTTTATTTTACAGTCAGACCAAAACGGATGGAGATGTTTAGGGCACAGGGTAAAGATAAAATTTATTTTTCTATTATGTATTCTGTAAAAAGTAACAATATAGTCCTACTTTTAGTTACACCGAAAAATTATGTTTAGTTTCGAACATGCATTTAATACAATTTTCTGAAAACATGAATTCAGATCGAGCTATATATATATGCGCCAGTGCTTTACCATCAAAATGCACTTTGTCCAGACAATATTTCTAAATATATGTATTCGAAAATTAGATATATTTTATCATTTTATTTCAAATAAGAAACTTTTTGTTACTGTTTATAAATATTTGATAAACAAATAGAAAATAATTCTTGGGCGTATAGACGATACCCTCAGCGATTAACTCTGGCAACCAATGTTTTGGAAACTAGACCGCATGAACCGTTAAAGATATCAGTTCGATGGTTCCAATCGAACCGGTTGATAGAACCGGATGACAACATCGCTTATATCTATTTAAATAGTTCAATTCCATAACAATTCACAAATGCCTCACTGGTCCAGTGGTAAAGGTCCTCCATCTTAGCCCAAAAATGGTGGATTTCAATCCTGAAGACAACAATTTTTGTTCAAAATTTACCTCATATACCGAACCAAACAAAATAATTAAAAATAACTTGTAAACCATCCGGTTCGGTTCAACAGTTATGCTGAAAATCAGACCGGACCAGCCGTTTTTTATTGGTCGAAAACATACGGTTTTCTGGTTCATTTTGGATCTGACTGTTGCCCGATTTTGTGGTTGAACTTCCAGTCTGGTCCAATTTTGGAAACATTGTTGGCAACTGGACTCATTCCTAAATAAAAGACATATAGGCGCTTATCTCTATACTTATTTATAAAAGTACCTAAAAAAAAGTAAACATTTCAGATAAAAAGAGTAAACATGTCAAATAAAAGGGTGTAAACAATTCTTATATCAATTATGGACCATTGATTTGTATAATTTGATTTGATCAGGGGTCTATATCTTAATTTCAGATAAAAATATCAAAGATTTTTTATTAGAAAGTATTAAGTTATTACCAAATTAGTTATTTATTTAAAAGGAAAGGTTGATAAATTATTGATTTTAGCATATCTTTATTGCCTATAAATATGTAAAGTTTTATATGAAACAAAAATAATATCTATATTTTATTTTCTTATTTGCCCATATATTGAGGGCATCTTTTGCAAGTATAAAAAATAAAAAATATAAATAACGATGTATGGGTGTCAGAATCATTCGGTTAAATATAGTCCGACACTTAAAACATTGTGAAATAGCATTTTTTTTTATTTCTGTAATGTGATACTCTATAATTATTTGCGTGTCAGGTATTATTGCTCATAAAATTGACTCGCTTCACCGACAGAAAATAAATTGACAACGCATTGTTTTATTTCTAATTTTTGTGACCGCTTCATATTTTTGTTTTTACTATGTCTCAATCTCTCTTTTGTGACACCTTTCACGTGTATAATTTTTGACAATTAATATGTCAAGAAAAATAAACATTATTATATAAGAGCATCTATAGTATATTATATATTAAAAGTCATGGCCGCTATATATTTTTAGTTAAAAAATAATTTTATTTTATTTTGCATTTTCTATAATTTAAAAAAAATTATAATGAAACTTGATTTGTTGTAAAAAATTTGATAATTAAATGTTAGTAAGAATTTTAAAATCGAGCTCGCTCGATGTATCCCTCTAGTTAATAATTAATCCCCTAGGTGCGGCCTTGTCCTGTTTGTACGGTCATAAGTGCTGATTTAATTCTATTTTTATTACAAAATAAAATTACATTTGTTTTATAAGTAATATGATGGAAACACTGGAAAAAAGTCTGGAGATGATAACATTATTCTTACAGTCTTTCGCTGGAAACACTTGTCAACTGGAGATGGTTGTTCAAAGTCGGATTAAAAGTTTGGAACATGAAAAAAAAAAGAATAAACTTTTGAAATAATACACAAATATTGCTATGATAGAATTATCAAAATATTATGATTTACTGTCGACGTGAATTAAATGCTCATGAGTCACTCGAAAAAAGATAAACTTCATGCGTATATATTAATAACTAAACAGTAAGCAGACACCAAATCCCAGAAGGAGTTTGAAAAATATACATAATGACATCTCTTTGTCACAATCAATATTAAGTCCCAATAAAAAGCCCCACTGGCATTAAATTTTTCGGCCTTTTGACTTTTGTTCATCAATATAAGGGTAACTGAAGTTAATTGAGCAAAATCATCAAAATTAATTATATAGAGAGAGAGGGGATTCAATCAAAGTGTTTTGACCGAAATCCCGGTTAAACTCCGTCAGATCTCAATTTTGAAAGCTCGAATGACCGATCCAAACATCAAATATGATCTCCCTATTGAAATCTCTTTGCAGACCAAATTTTACATTTTTTTAAAATTTTTAAGTATTTTTTTGGAATTTTTTAAAACAGCAATTTTTGAAGGGTTTAGAACAAATTAAATTAACGATTTTCTAAATTTCTAAAATAATAGCAAAAAAATTCAAAAAAATATAAAATTTTGTACGCAAGGAGATTTCAATATGGAGATCATGTTGAGCGGTTTGGATCGGTCATTCGAACTTTCAAAATTGAGATCTGACGGGGTTTAACCGAGAGTCCGGTCAAAGCGCTTTGATTGAAGTCTTTCTCTCTCTCTCTATATATATTTTAAAAAAATCTCAACAAATTTTTTGGTGCGTTTTGTAATATGACAAAATATGTTGTGTTACCCAGTAAATTTTGCTTCTCAAGATGTCTGGTTGAATTTCCAAGTCAGAGATGCCGTTGATTCAGGTAACCTACCTTACGCAACCGATCAACTTGGGCAACTGCATGCATGCTTAAATCAAGTAATCAACATCTGAATTTAAAATGCAAACAGATATTGTTAACTAGAGTATATTCCGACATATCTATGTATGTACCACCGTATCAACCTAGGGCCATTTTCTAATTTTCGTTACTTTTCGCTTTACGGCTATAATTAATTCGAACTTCACAAAAAAAAAAACCAATCTTGACAAAAGTTTTAATGATGTTTGCATATATTAACTGATATATTCTACTTTTGATATGTAGTTACAAAACATTGACGATTCTCTCTCTGTGTTTTTTTTTAAAGATAAAAACGGAGATTTAAGTATTCTAATTTTTAATGGAATTTCGAATCAAAAGTTTGAATCAATACTACCTACCTCAACACTAAACCAAAGGTGGTTCTCGTAAGCAATTGGAATAATAAGAGTGCTGAAAAGGTGTTCTTATGTTATTTGAAGAAACAATTTTTTTTAAAAGAGTGCTGAAATGACGTGTTCGTATCCCATTAAGGAATGGTGGCATCATAGAAGAGTGGATAATAGAGAAGATAAAAATAAAATTAAAAAATGGCTTTTTTATGCATGTGGTATAGTAATTTAATGATAGAAGTATTAGACTGACCTCTAAAATGTAAAGGGTTCAATCCCCACATATATTTAATATAAAAAAAGGTTGGATGGATATGACTTCTCTAAAAAAAAATTCATATGATGTAATTTTAAAATATAATAATATATTCCTCTTTTAGCATACAAAAATCATCTTTTTATTTGATAATTAGAGCAGCGTCTCTTAAGTCAGAGCAACGCGTTTTAAGGGAGAGACACATATTAAATACTTATAGATATTTAAAATTGAGAAATTGACTATCATTTTTTTATCCTAAAATTTACACTTTTTTTTACCAATTATTTTTGTTAAATAAAGTCATAAAGATGAAGTTACATATCCCAAATTTAAATAGTCCCATTCTCCCTCAAAATTTTAAACCGTAATTTTCACTCCATTATTTTCACCTTAAAATTCAACTGCTAATTTTTACACTATTATTTTCACAATAATCATCTAATAATCATTCTTCTCACACAAATTTCTATTTCTAATAACATTATTCAAGTTGTCTGCTTTTTTTTTTTTTTTTTTTTTTTTTTTTTTTTGTCTTCTATGGAAGTTCATTAGAGTTTCCCCTTTTTTAACTAACCAGAACCGAGTTCTTAATATCGGAAATCATACTAGGGCACATAGTTTTTATTGAACCTAATTTTGCTCAATTATGGTTACCTTAGCAAGCAAAGAATGTTTGACTACTATCATCTTGGAGCAATCACTTTTGTTCCTATGATGAGAAGCAAGAGGGATCTTATTTTAATTTTTAACATTCTTTTCCCCTGGTGCTGCGACCCAATCTTTGTAATTACCTTACAAACATAATATCTTCTGTCACCTCAGATTTGATTAAGTAATAGATATTCTTTGAGGAAGATCTATGAAGTATTAACCTTTAACTTCTTGAAATTAATCACACCAATGATTAATTCTTAAAATCACCAATTCTGCATACTGGCGATAGAAATTGAGCTTGGGTGCCAAACAATTCCTATGAGGAGAGCGAAATTCTTTTTTTTTTTTTTACGAGATAATTAAAGATGGGTTTATATTTCCTCACTTCAAATATTTATATAAGAAAGTATCTAATCGGATTTTGAAATTGCGAGAACTTAATTACATAAAGTGGGTTGCTTTTATTTATTTATTTATTTATTTTGTCTTTCAGATAATTAACTTCAATTCACTTGTAATTTGGTGCTCCTATAAATATTCAGATTTCTGTCATATATGTTGTGTATTAGCTATAATTTTTACATTAGAAAAGATAACGCAAATCTAGCACTAGCTAATATTTAAGCCCAACGTTTAATGTTTATTTTATCTACCAGACCAAAATAATTATATCCCTCTTGCTCTGTAGAATTCTGCTCATTAATTATTAGTAAAGAGTATAGTATTAGCACTTCACAATTTTTTTAAGGACCAAAATGGAAAACAGGTTTACTTTGGGAACATTAGTGTATAAACATATCGGCCAGGTCAAAGAGCTGCACATTTGATACTTGCACGAAAAGAGAACCTTTCTCGTTTCAGGAACCCAATCCCTGTTGAAAAGCACCGATCAATTATACAATAATATAACCAGATGCAGCAATAATGAGGCTAATCTTCTAGCTTTTTTTCTGATTAGATAAAGGAGCACTAATTAGACAGCACCTTGTATTGATTTGATAGAGATGTTCAGCTCTTTTTTTTATTTTTTGTTTATTCTATTCCGTTGTTTGTTAGGTATTTCCACAAAAAGAGTTTGCAACCATGCAAAAGGGATAGATTTTGTGGGTATTGAGTTTTCAATCAAACAGTTGCTTCGAAGTTTTAATTGACAAGTTCAACATGAGTTCATCATTGACATAAATATTAATATAGGTCAATGATTGAATTTTAGTTCGTAAGTGCTGATTGTGCACTTCCCCTTTATTTAATTGATCCGATTTTGTAACAATTTCTTTATGCGAATTGAAGAGGACATTTTTCAACCTTGAAACCCTCATTATTGAGAAAACATATCAAATCCTCTGCCACATAATCTTAAACATTATAAAGTGATGTTTAATGTATTGAACAATGCAAGTAATAAAAATATGTTCTGTTTTAAAATCTTGAATTGATTGATATATATATGTTTTAGCTTATTAGTTTATACCTTGAATTAATAGATGAAATTCAAATATCCCTAACCAAAATTTAAATTTATTAAGAGAAGATTTGAAAGATCTTATATGAGTACTAGAAAGTAAGAAAATAGGGGGGTTTCATGTCATAACTTTAAATGTTTCCTTAAAACAAAATATGCAAAATTTTGTAGTCTCAAAACAGATGTATAAAACGGTAGAAGCACATAACGGTTGGAATTATTTTTTTGTAGTGCGGACGGACATTGAAATATTATACTATATAATAGAAATCAAATTGAAGCATTGAAGCTGACGTAACATGTTATCGTACAGAATATTCGTATCTCTATTTATATCCAGTGCTACATTTGATATCATCTTAGTACACTTCCACTATCAAACACACCCTTAAAATAAATGGGAAAAACGACAAACATAACTAGAATGCGGCTCCTTTATGGTAAATAGGCTCAGCCTATAAAAGTCTAAATAAAAAAGTGAGTAATGAGGCCCAGCCCAGTTAAATATTTAACAAGGCCTAAAATTTAAGGGTCTAATATTTAACAAGGCCCAGTTAAATTTTCCGTTAAATATTTAACGGAAAATTTATCAGACAGACCCTTTTCTGGGAATAGTTTTTGTTGTTACAACCCAAACAAACCAGGAATAATTACCATCTACAGTTTTGTCATCCCTTGTCATCATTTAAACAAAGTGAACACATGAAACAAACAATATCGATAGGCCTGTCAACGACGAAGAAAAACACGTGATGCCGTTTCATTAAGGCATAACGAAACGAATAACGACAGCGAAATGAATTTCGTTTCAATAACGAAACGACAAACGAAAAACGAATATGTGCCGTTTCGACCGTTTCAGCCTAGTTTCAAACCGTTTTGTGTGTAATTTGTGAAGTAGAATGAATAACGAAATGGATTTCTGTGCCGTTTCATAAACGAAACGGTTAACGGTATGCTGAAATCTGCCATTTGTTTTTGTGGCATGGTAAACGGCATGACACTTTTGCCACGTGATCACCATGTTAGACACCCCTACATATAGATATTTAAAGTGAACACATACAAACAAATAAGTTTTGTCATTCTTGTTCAGATTTTTATATGCATGTTCAATTTATTTTTATTTAACTTATTAGTTTGTAAGCGGTCACTTTGATCACTTATATGTTCATCTTATCTATTTTATGCATGTCCCATAACTTTGTTCAAGCGATGGCAAGGGATGACAAAATTATAGATGACAGTAATCAATTTCCCAAACCCAACATACTTTTCCGTTATCTTATTTCTTGAACAAGTTATGGGATGAAAAATAAATTAGATGAAGTTTCAAGTTTATCTTTTGGTTATTAATGAGATATTTGTTTTGCTTTGGTTCTTTTTATTTTCAAAAAAAGGAAAAATAGTTGAGCATTTAATCTCATAAATTAGAAAGCATTGGGGATCCAAACAATAATTAGTAGGTTACACGGATACTGCTTTTTACCACCGTATCCCGTGTCGGACACGTACGCGGATACGTGTGCGGGACATGTACGCGGATACGTGTGCGTACGACACGTGGCGCACTATATTATTTTAATCGCATTGACTGACCGATACGGTCAAGGACACGGACCGACGCGCGTATCCAGTGGATTGAGAGTGGTCCACCCCAGTTGCCCACGCTGCCACGCAAGCACGAAAGCACTTCACGTGCATTTCTGCCGAATTGTTTTGCAAGATGCTTAATATATACCCTTCATATATGGATTCAATAATCATCGTGGGACTAAAAGATCACCTCAAAACCGGAAAAATTAACCATGCTTATTGGGCCGACTTTATATTGGACTATCAAATACGTTGATTGTTATTTGTAAATTTGTTAATAACGAAAATGAGCAACATCCAACTTTCTTTTTTATACTTGTAGGGCGATAAAAAAATGTCATAATAACATTATATAAATTGAAAGATTATTAATCGTTAAATTTCTATATTGAAAGATTATAATATAATGTTATAATAATAAAATATATAAATTAGTTTTTTAATTATAAAAATATATTATTTTAATTATTTTATATATACTGCCGTATTCTAGTTTTTTAAAAAATACCGAATCTCCGCACCCGCAACGTATCCGACGCGACACCCGCACCCGCACCCGCACCCGCACCCAAGTAACATAGATAATTACAAATACAAAGACCAAAAGGAAGGGAACATAGAAAGAATGGCCCAAAATAACAGTTGGACATGGTATTTTCAGCTTGAAAATATCGTAATGGACACGCTGTCAGTGTCTCACTGCACAGGGCACTACAGCAAATAAATAAAAATATAATATAGACAAAAATGGCATTTTGCAATAGAGGCTGTGAAAACAGAGCATAGGACTACAGCATGCATGCAATTAAAAATGATGTCCTTGCACTACTGGAGATGAATAGTTCTCTTTTTTATTTTTTTTTATATAATGCATTACGACTTTTCAGCTATTTTTTGTACTTATTGATACTTTGTTTTCTGCCATGAAGATAAATTTATTTCCACATAAATGGATACTTTCGGCGCAAATTAATTCTCGCTACAGTTTTACGCATGTTTCTCGGATTAAAAAAGCAAAATAAAAGCAATGTCATTAATTAAAAAAAAAGTTAGAAAGTTTACAACAATTATTACATTAAGCTTAATTGAGAAGAACAAAGAGCATAAATCGAAATTAAATGCATCAATTTTAAGAACAAGTATGCGTTCTCAAATAACATGCAGTGACAAAGTGATCATCCTCAGAAAACAAGGAGTGACAAAATCGCATTTGACTTCAATCCGAAGTATACGAAGAACACAATCCGACAGTAAATTGCATATAAGGAGAGTGGACAAATGGTACCAATTTCGACTAAAATATAAATTTATCTGAAGATCATCGAACTAGAATATGACGGAGTGGGTAATTAACATTTAACAAGGTCATCCTTTACAAATATCATTGGTTTAAAATAATACTGGTGTTAGTGTCATGTTAAGGTTAATTAATCGCACTTGTACTCTTCGCTCAAATGAACTATTAATTTTGTGTTGGCATGTTTAGCAACCCATATTTTACGACCTTCCTTAAGTGGCCGATAAGCGAGAAAAACACTGATGATGAGTTGTTTTGAAAACAAAAAGAGAAACAATGAATCTGGAAAATTATGTTGATACAAACACTAATTTTACCAAGAGGCTCTATTTAGGTTTCAATTGGATAAGATTTAAATCGGGAGAATTAATTACTTCAACAACACATGTTTGAGCCATACGATCGTTGTGAATTTCAATCCTGTCATCAAATGCAGCATAGTCCGTGTAGCTAGCGCGTGACAGTGCTTGTAATAGTGCTCAAGAGCAATAATATGTACTTACGAAGTAAGGTGATTAAGAAGACTATCCATATGACCCTTAGATCAGGTGATCAACAAGATTATTAAGAAATCAATGAAATAGTTGCTTCTTCCAATTTGTGGTGTTTTGGTGTGTATATTTATATGGTTGTTAGTACAAGGTTGTTGGCATTAGTAAGCTTGCTTTTTTCGAATTCCAAAACCTTCAATCAATTGTTGAATTAATGATACATAGTAGTTTAGTATTCATGTATACACTTCATGAAGTTAAGCTTGCAACTTTCATGCATAAATATTATTGAGGAGAAATCAAATCTGTCATATATAAAAACTACAGTACTGAAATTTTAAAAAGAAAACATTATGTCGGACAGTCGGAGAACCATGTATTGCGTGCATAGTTGGGGAATCTATTGGTTGTATAAACAAAATACACACAACATCTCCTATTCAACAAGAGGAGCCTTGTGCTTCCTTTGTTTTTTTTTGTTCCGAGATCTTGACAGCTGTCAAGTGTAAAGAAAAGAAAGAAAGAAAACACAGAAGCCGAGAAACAATCATCAGAACTTGTTATTTTATTATTATTATTTTTTTTTGCATGCTTGTATATGGGCGTATGGCCTTTGTGTCATTGTGTGTGCGTAAATAATAAAGATGCACGGCCCAATTTTCTCTTGTAAATGGGTGCGTGAGCACACTTGCAACTGGATTTGCATTCTCTCGCATAAAATTAGATTCTAGTATGTACACGTATCAAATTGGAGATTCATAGCAGCCCTTAAAAGATATAATTTGTTCGGCTTCTTAATAACTGCTCAAAACTTCCAAATATACGACGTATTAAAACTGTATACGTACGCAACAAAAAAAAAAATACTATAGTGTACTCAGTAGGGACCTCTGAGCTTAATTTTGGAAGGACCCTTTGCATACTGCATGTTCTCATCCAATTCTTTTTAATATATTATTTTCTTTTTCCTCCCATTTTCCCATCATTATCCTTTTAAGTTATTTCTCTCTTTTAAAATATTTCGTGTACATCTTTATACCGTACACACATGAATAATTAAACATAATCGTAAGCATAGACTAGCTATACTGCTTGCTTCCAAAAGTTAAGACAAAAGAGAAATGATTTTAAACCACCATCAATCCATCAATGCCAAACACATTTCGGAATGCTACTTTCATATTAATTATACCACTTGTTTACATTCTGATTACATATTAACTTTAATTTATTAAAATTGTGAAAATTTTGATGCATAGTTCCGATAGAGGTTTATATGTCAGATGGTTCCGAAATTAAAACTAAATATATACAAAATTTACTATTATAAAATAGACAATTAAGGTTGAGTATATACAAAAAAAAAACTACAAATATAAAATGAATTAGCTACTTATTTTATTATTATTTTTTTGGGTCAATAGGGTAGCTATTATTAGTCAGATACAATGAAAACGGGACCGTACTTATATGAAAGTAATGGTTCTGAAATTTTGAAACAGTTCTCTCCAGCTTGTATTGTCCAAATGCTAACGGAAATGCTCACCCTTTTGAGTTTTGACTTGTTTTTTGAAACTTTTATCTGAGGTCAAAAGGTTGACCAAGTTACACCAAAATTGTACGAAAGACAGCGGTGCAATGTAAACCAAACGACATGTTGGGTCACTTGAGGTCTTACAGTAGCGTCCAGATAGATTTCCTCTCTTTATTTTTTACATGAGGGGAAAATATTACAATGAAGTTCTTCACATTTGTAATAAGAGGACATTTTATTCTCGTTCTTACTGAACTTGTTGCCACCTACAGCACTGTAGATGGTTCGTTTAACCTCTAGTTAACTCTCTGAGCGTGACTACATTAATTAATCAGCGGGGCCAGATGGAGTTGGATACCTCTTACATGACGATTTTGTAAAATAATAAAATGGTAGAAAAAAGGGTGAATAAATATTTTAACTACCAATATTTCTAGCCGACATCTGAAGATTAAGCATCGGATTCTGGATCTAATGGTTATGAAAATCACAACAATCAAGATGAGACCAATAAAATCGATTGAATTTACAACAATTGTAGTGGAACAATGCTAAAATATACAGTAAATACACATCATACCTTATTGTAGTTTATACATGCATACAATACACAAGATAAGTTGCAATATATATGTTAATTCCTTTTTTTTTTAAAATATATGTATGTAAAAAAAAACCCTTAAAAGTTGGTAAAAATCTCGAGTTTCCAATTTTTTTAATGAGAAATCAAGAGTCCAATATATTGGACGGGTGAGATCCGTCTAATACGATCGTTTTGACATTTTTAAATTTCAAACTACCGATCCGAACCGTTCAATATATACTCCATATTGAAAACTCATAAGAAACCAATTTTTACATTTTTTTTTTTAATTTTGTTTACTATTTTTTTGATATTTTAGAAAATCGTTGTTATTGGACGATCCAGAACTTTTATATCATGAATTTTCTAAAATACCAAAAAATAAGTAAAAAAATAAAAAAAAAATGTAAAAATTGATTTCTCAAGTTTCCAACATGAAAAACATATTGAACGGCCAGAATTGGTCGTTTGAAATTTAAAAATATAAAAATGATCGTATTGAATGGACCCATCCTTCAAATATATTATACAGTAGCATTCTCTTTTTTAATTGACATAAGGGCTCATCCCAGAACTTCCGTCAACTCAAAAGGCCGGGGATACAATCAAACGAACAAGGGCCTAATGTAACTCTTTAAATTGTGCAATTTTGACACCTGGTTATTTTCCATTCGAACAAAATGAATGAATCCTCTGACCAGAATCGTTTAATTTACATTTATTAATTGTTGATGACTACCGGCGAGGGAAGCAATACAAGGAGCATTTTCCAAACTATAAGTGGATATTGCCTTCTGTTTATTTATATATTTTTATTTTTATTGAAAAGAGCAATCTTAGTTTCTTACTTTCTTAGGATATTCTACCACTTATAAAACACTAATCTAAAAGTCTATTCAATTTTGAATCTAAATGTGCATCAAATTCTTGATTAGAAACAATATGGTTCATTGATTATTAGAATCTAATTTGACTAAGGGTGTAGATTTAAGTTGAGAATGAAAAGGTTAAACTCTTTGCTTAAAATGAAAAGAGCGATGGATGTTAAAATGAAAAGAATACTAATGCAAAATTCTTTTAATCTCATTAATATAATTTCTTTTTTTAGTTAATCTGAATTAATACGAAGAAAATAAAATTAGAAAATAAAAAAATAAGACAATTTGCTCTCTGAAATTATTTTTAAATATTATGTTCTGATAATTTTTTAGTTTGTTAAAATTTTGCTCACACGTGTGAGGGGGTTTGGTAGTTTTATTAAAACGAACAAAAAAAAAAAAAAAAACTTTCGGTCAGATTTTTTAATTCGATTCAAATCCTGATAAATCTCAACAGTTATGATTATGATTACAAACCTTATAAAATAAATAAATAATTGATTCACTGGACAATTTGTCAAAAAGAAAAATAAGCGGGACAGAATATGCAAGCAAAGAAGTCAGGTTGCATCTCCACAACTGTATGGCATCCTAAGAAATATCTCGAGTCGGATCTTCTGCTGCCCTATAGGCAGAGTCGAAGATGTGACGACCCCTTTCCATTCCATGATTTCCATCTGTTTCAGAACGGCACAGAACATACTCTGTCCCAATGCCCTCTCCTGGGTGGTTAGTTGTGCCATGAGTATTACCTATTGAGTGCAGCACTTCTTCTAACCAAAATGTGCTTGGATAATGTAATATGCGCAATTGTATATTGAGAATTATAGCTCAATTTTGGGAGGAAAAAGCTGAATTCATGGCATATGCGGAGCAGCCTACAATAACCTATGAAATTAATGTTGAAATATGAAATGACAAAAAAAATGTAATAATTTGATAACCAAAAAATATAAGTGAATTGTTTCTATTTCTTTTCATTTCTGACATGAAATTTATGTTGATATTATATTGGCATCTATTTATTAAAAAAGAAAAACTATTATACTTACAAGCTCAAATCTTTAAAAATAATCATTTAAAACCATGAGATGTTGTTTCATCACTAATATCGCTTTTTTTTTCTTGTATCACTTCATATACTGATAACAATTAATATACATTTGTAGTATAATTTTTTTTATGATTAATATAGTGTGAATCTTGTATACAATTTTGTTTTTCTTTTCTTAGATTTGACTTGTTGAATCATTTTAAAACCCAAAAAAAATCCCCCAAGATGAATATAGATAAAACACCAATAAAGTTTTAAAACAAATATTGATGTTTTTTTCCGGATTAAATTACATTTATAAACCACAAGATTGAATTTTACTAATTTATTTCCATTAAAAACAGAACAAAAAAGATAGTTTGTTTTTTTCCTTTTTATTTTTTAATTCAAACGAAAATGATAAAAAAAAATCTGTAGCAGTGGTATCATATCCTCTTATATTTATTTATTCTTTTATATTAGAAAAGAGAATACAAATTTTCCTACAGTATATATTATAATTCTGAATTTAATATTTTTCCTTAACTTTTAACCTTTTAAACTATATTTTTATATTTTCTTCAATTTCAGGGGAAAAAACAATTTTAAAATATTGTTCAGAAATTTGTCGGAACGTACAGAATACACCGTATCTAGTCTTTCCATGCTCTTAGACGTGCTGTTTTCACAAATTGGGAGTTTTAACAAATACAACAAGGAACATTTGAAAAGCACACGTGCTTGACACGATATGACACGACACTTTTGGAATACTATTGAAGAATCCATTAGAACCCACTTCTCTTTTAAAATTATATATATTTTGTACAATCTAATCAATATAATTATTATTATTTTTGATAACTTGGCGTTATAAATATCTACATAAACTTTTTGTTCTTTTACCCGTGCTTATCTACTCCTCACATCTGGGTTCATTGTCAAAATATTTTATGCCGTCATTTTAAAGGATTATTACTCTTTTTTCTTTCTTTCTCCCTTCGAAGCTAGTGCATCAACGTGCAGAATTTTAACCAAGGTGAGGTGGTCCTGGGACGTAGGTAGAGAGAGCGCATAGACAAAGCAATTGACCAGAAATAAATGAGGAAAAAAGGGGAAGGGAATTGAGAGCAGAGGCAAAGCCTCCAGCCTTGCATTTTCATGGCAACCAGCAGCAGAGGCAAAACAAACTCATCTCTTAACTCCCTCCTCATAATTGTACGTGTGCCATTTTCGCACCTTAAATGAATGCGTGACGATTGTCTCCTTGTGGTCTCTATTCCTACTCTCTCTCTCTTCTCCAAAATCATAGATCTGTCCCTACCACTGGTACCCCCTCTTCTCACATTACGTGCTCAATCATGCGTTGCGGATCTTTAAAGTTAAAAACACAGTTTGTTTTTTGTTGATTCTGATTGTTTTGGGTCGTCTGATTTGATTCGGATGGTGTAGATTGAATGCGTGTACGCTGTTGATCTGGCTTGTTCCGTTCTATTGGGTCGTGCAATCTAAATTAATTGAGCAAATTATTAAGGTGTCTAGTGTTGATTGTGTGATTTACTGATTTAGAATGTACAGTCTATAAAAGTAATTTATAATGCCGCCTCAATTTCTTCTTTAATTACTGAATGAATATGAAGAGTATCCAAACCTGAAATGAATGAACAATTTTATTTTTTTATTATTGAGTAATTATTGAATTTTAGTGCCCATTAAATATTTTGGAACATACCTTGCCCAATTTATAACAATTATGGATTTCTTCTTAAATGATAAAAAAAAATGTTTTATGCGCGCATGTGTTATTCTTTTTTTTTTTTTTTGAAAAGAATGTATTATTCAAAAGAGGGGACAAGGCAGGATTATGGAGTATGGGGGTCAATATGCACAAAAGTTAGTTTTTTCCCCCCCTTTTCAAAGAATAAAGTCCGGTTTTAAAATGACTCATGGCAGTACAGATCAAATAAACTTCCTTGTAGTAAATTTACCTAAAATATTTGAAGAAAGAAATTGGGGATTGGTTGACTTCATTATTGCTTTCAATTTATCTTCTCTTGAACATGAGCATATATCATGTTTGGTATAATTTTTTACATGTTTTTTTTTTTTTTTGAAGGTCAGGTAGTATTTTTTACATGTTTGATCAACCATCGAAATTAAATCATTAAATTTGAGATGGGCTTCGATACTGTGCAAAGTAATCCATTTGTTTTACATTGGCCTCGATCCTTGAAATTCGAGCATCAAACAAGCAATCTGAACTATTCAATCTCTTCATATTGAAATCTCCTTAGAAACTTAATTTTGTGTTTTTTCGATTTTTATTTACAATGTATTATGGCATTTTCAAATTGAGAGATCTAAAATTCTCCAATTATAATATTTTCTATAAATATCATAATAAATTGTAAAGAAATTGAAAAATGTAACAATATGGTTTCTAAGAAGGCTTTGATATGGAGAAGAGATTAGACGGTTTCGATCGTTCATTTGATGTTTAAATTTTAAGAAACAAGGCCAAACTAAAATATGGATGGATTACTTCGCAAAGTACTGTAGCCCATCTAATTAAATTTTTAGTTAGTTTACTGCATTATTTTTTTAAAATTGGATCAAATTTGTATACTTCCTATGATAAAAATATAATGATGATGATGGACGGCACATCACCAATTGTAATTGAAATAATATTATTGAAGGGTACTTAGAAACATCAGCCGTACCCGTACCGAGTACTGGTACCATAGCCTGTATGTACTGTACAGTCAACGTTCAACCGTCAACTATCAACGTGTTGATATTAGTGTTTTATATCATTTATTTGTGTGAATTCCAAGTTCATGTCATTTATTTGTGCAAACTCTAAGCCTTAGCTAAACAAAATTATGTTATATACATTATATTTTGTAATATAATATAATTATAAATCAATAACACATTCAAATAATATATATATATATATATATATATATATATATATATATATATATATATATATATATATATATATATATATATATATATATATATATATATATATATATATATATATATCGTCGTACCCGTACCGGAGATTTTTGAAAATTTTCGTACCACCGTACCCGAATCGTATCGGGTACGGTACTCGTACCCGTACCCATGCAACATAGTTGAAGGCACTAAACTGATATACTATAAAAAAAAATGTACTCATTAAATCATCATCATTAATAATAATTTTATTTTATTTATATTTTTAAATTTATACCACTCCACATCCACCTTTTAGACCCGCTTTCCTAATTTACTTTGGTTACGTAGTAAATCAAATCTTTATATGGAAATTCACTCGATTCGTTTAACGCTATCAATTAATTTGGACGAGACAATGAATTAATTGCTGAAATTTTTCTTGCTGTGAAAACAACAGGGACATTGCTGTATGAAACAAAACGCGAAGTCGGTGAATTAATCAAAAATCAACCATTCGTTTCAATTCAAATCCGATATCTACCACAAATTCAAAATGTGTAGACAGGAATACAAGTATACAACAGTTACTTGGTAAAACTCGATCTCAACCGTTCAAAAAGCGGATGGTCCAATTTGCTCATGACTCTCCAACCAATTGTGTAAATATGGCAAGGGGTGACAGCACTGGTAAAAATCGAGTTCAAATAAACGGACTTTAGCTTGTTTTTTATTTTATTGAATCATACAAGACTTGAGCTGAAAATCAGTCGAGTTATCCAACTCGAACTAGCTCTGACATGCATGAAACTCAGTTTCCCTACAAGCTAAATTAATATATCATTGTATTTATTTCATATTAGCTTATATAATATAAGTTATTTATTTACTATTGTTCTTTACTAACTGATCATAAAATTGAAAATAATTAATATTTAAATTTAAAAAATGAAATGTATTATACATTATATTAAGTAATAACGTATCGAACCATTTCAAGTCAAGCTCAGCTGAGTTGATAAATATTTTCAAACTCAAAGTTGAATTAGAGTTGGTTAGAAGTCTAATTGAACGAATCAACTTAGAGATAGAGTCGAATCAATCTCAAGCGAGTTATGATCTATGAACTTCTTTTTTTTTTTTTTTTTTTTTCGAAGACAGCATCTGTGAACTTTTTATAGATTGAAATTGAATTAATGATTACTTAAAAAGGAAAAGTGAGGCCTTTATTTCTGTGCAATTCTATTATAGGGAAAAAGCTTAAAAGCAAAAAGCTAAAACTGACAAGAGGAAAAAAAAAAGTGATTACAATTAACCCAAAAGTAAAAGAAATAAAAGAGAGAACACTTTCTGCAACCAATGCTCTATGGCCTTTAGCCAACCTTTTAAAATATGAAGTCTAAAATATCAAGATTCTCAAACCGACCTCTTATATCCTAGTATAGTCTAGGTGCATATCAACTAAACTAAAACCAGACACATGTGCAGACAAAAGATAAAAGGAACATCATTAGGGCCTATTTCTAGCATAATTATCCATAGAAAGCACTTCAGTAAGTGTTAACCTATCCATTTGATATGAAATATGGTATTTGCTAATAATAGGTGATATTGACAAAATGGTCCATGTTCAATTTTTATTTGGGTCATGGCAAGAAGTGCACCAATTACTCCTATCTACATGGGGAATGGAAAGTTTCAAGAGGACACTGCAACGGTTACGCATCACTGAATTTTTTTCAACCCCACACTTTTCCAATCTCAAAAGGTATCATTTGACCCATTTAATTCGTCTTGTTAGGCAAATGTAGTCACGAGGATTTAAATGCAAACCTTAATGTTGTATTATTTGTATTGAAATGGAATACATGTAGGTAGTATCATAAAGGTACCCTCATATATTGTGAAGGGATTCTACGGATGAATTAGACCTTCTCTAGCAGGAAATTGAGATCATGCACGATGAGGTAATTACTGAAAATATATAAATATAAAAAAAATGAAAAAATTGAGTTCCCCAATTACGGCGTTAATGTTTTCTTTTCGTGATTTGCACATGTTGATTCGATCTGACCTATCTAATATTTATTCGATCAATATAAGAAGGAAATCTAAAAGATCTAACATATCTAGTTTTCCATTGAACAGAGACAGAGATAGGAATTAAAAGCGTGAACTAGTAAGCAATTTAAAAATTTTAGGATCAATTTTGGTTTCTCTTTAAAGTTTGTTTTTAAAAAAAGAAAATCATTTGACAAAAGTGATTTTCTTTATTCCATGTTAGTTCAATTGTGTAAAAGATAACTAATTGACTCTCACATGTGACAAATAATGCCGTTTTAATAATTTTTTCTAGCTTGACTATCGCCAAACTGGCTTTGGGATACTTGTGTATCAAAAGGCTCTTCAAAATGACATGGCAGTACGACACAGTCGTGTTGGCACGCCAGACACGACACATAAGAAATGTCTTAATAAGACAGTGTTGGCATATCGTGTCAATAGTCGTGTCGTGCTGAAAACTTTCAAATATTGACAAGTTTTAACACGACACGAGTTGATAAGTAACACGGCATGACATGAACAACATGAATACAAGTTGACATGACACATGATATGACTAATTATTTATTAAAATGAGAAATATTATAAATCTAATTATATATGCTTATTCATAATTTTTTATTTAAGCATTAATATTTATCATAATATATCAAGTTAAAATCCTATATTTTACTAAATTTTTCTTTTTAATATTTTTAATATTTTTTAATGAACTTTCAGGGAAAAAATTAAAATAAATTCTAACACTACATCCTATTGTGTTGTGTTGACACACCATGTCAAACTTGTCATGTCATAATGCTTGTAATGTTTGTCAATTCTTTCACTCAACACAATACGATACAACACATTCAATATATTAACTCATGTGAATATGTGTGGCACGACATGGTATGGCATGATCACATCTGCAATACACTAATGTCAAAAATAATAGAAGTATTAAAACTCAAAAGTAAAAATTTTATTTCAATTCTGGGTCCTTCAAATTTTATATAGACTTTCTTAAGTTCCTTTATTCCTTGTTAAAAAAAAGGAGATCACTAGCTAATAAGATAGTAATTTTTAATTTATATTGGGCGGAATGGCTCATGCAAACTTTGGCCCAAGGGTCTGACTAGTTTATATTTCATAACTAAAATGATATTAACTCGAACCTTAATTAACTCGATCCAACTGAGAAATTTACACCCGTTATCCTCACAAGATCTTCAAAAATGAGCTGGCACCAATTATACTGTTAATGATGCATGCTCAGCTGTCATATACTTTAACAGTTTGGCCGTAGGAAATTATATTTATCCTGATGTATGAATAGTTGCATGGATGATATATTAAATATTGGTTTATTTTGCAATCCTAGGTTTCCCCCATCCACCATCTAAAACCAAGCACCTCTAACATTTAATCAGTCCATAATTGCTTCTTGGAAAACGATGTATATCAAGTGATATTTTTCCAGCTCTAGTTTAGAAATTGTGCTTCATAAAATGACTCAAATTCTGACAAGAAATGTTACTTTTTTAAAAAAAAAAAAAAAATGTACCTAATAGAATGTGGCCAAAATGGTAATTTTGAAGTTTCTCGCCATCGATTTTCTTATTGTCATTATGTTAAGAATTAAGAGGGACTTTTTTTTTTTTTCGGCTTACTAAGCCCGTCTGACATTAAAAAAAAAGGAAATAAACAGAATAATTTCGCCATTGAAATAATTTATAAAGAATAAAATAATTGAAAGTGTCATATCGAATGCAAGAACCATATCCCCTGAAAATGGGCATCAAAACATAAACTGTTAGTATAGTGGTCAACACTAAAACCATAGTTGTAGCTTTGGGAGCTGAATATGTATTTTGTTAAAAAAAAATATTTCCCGACTAATACTACAAGTTCCATATATTAAAAAAAATGATACAAGGAGAACGACATTAACCTCCATTTGAAAGTTTCCAAACATTTTTTTTGATTCGGGGTACTTTGCCATTTAATGGATAATGCGGGGCATTTTTACAAACTTCCTTAAAGAATAGCCAACTCAAAATATCATAAAGATTTGCATGGCAAAAAATATATCGTAAAGATTTGTATGACAATAATGATATGGATCATGACCAACTGCTCGAACGCTTACAAGGTTGACCTATTTCTGAGGCACATCCTTTGCCGAGTCACTGACAAAAAAATTTCACACCTAAAAACAAATATGCCCTACATTTGGAAGTTTAAAACATTCGTTAATAATCATCAATATTAGTGAAGCTGAAAGAGATTTAATGAAAAGGTTCTTTTAAAAATTAGAAAATGCATATGTTCAGTGGCTCACCACATGGGACCTCAATGGAAGAAGTTACAGAGAACCAGTCTACATCTCTCTCGGATGTGGTCCCCTCAAACAGTTCTATTATTCGTTAGTCTCTACTCAAGAGGTCCAAATCACTCTCTCAATTCTCAAACTAAAGAATAAACTTAATTATCCAAGTCTTAATCAAATTATAATCCGGATTCAAAATGATCTGGGACTACAAACAAGTTTAGCTCCATCAATACCCATATTCCTCTGGAATTTTATTGATGCCATTGCGTGCAATTTTGAACTTATTCTTCCATTTTTGTACATGATTAAATTACGTTAGATACAATGATGAGCATACTCATGTTGACTTTTATGTTTCTTTATTTTATAATAATGTATTAACATAGCTTTTTGATACACATTAATTGTAGAGGTTATAATTGCAGAGAACTAGAACATGCTTAAGGAAAGCAACCAACAAAAGCATCAAAAAGTCCTCACGTGATTAATGTTTTGTTAACCGAGACTGTTTGTGGTTGAATGGCACTGAGGCACCAGTCAACAGCCTATGCTTAATACTTGTTTGTGCACAAATTAGGAGGAGAAACATAGGTCATTATCCAAAAATTCTTATGAAAAAGTGACCTTGAATTTTTGTGCAATAAAAGTTGACCGTTCGGTGAATACGTAGAAAATTTATATTGAAGTTCATAAAATGACCAAAAATATTGATATTCAAATCCTCTTTTCCAGCAATATTGGAACTATCTATAGATAAAGTGCAGAAATGCAGAGGACAAATAATAAAAAAAATATATAATTTTTACCTTGAAGTAATTTCCAATGGTATGTTTGGTTTGAATTTCTAAAAAAACGGTGTGTTTGGTATGTTACAGAAATAGTGTGATTTGGGTTGTTGTTTGAATTGTATAATTCAAAATTATAATTATTCCGAAAGTGCCAATTGATACTTTTATAAAATATTGGACTGATAAAATTGTTCTTATTAAACAACATTTCGGAATAGAATAAAATATATTTTTTTTGACTTAATATTATTCTTGCATGGAATCGGGAACAAAGGACAAGAAGAAATGATATTTCTAACTAAAACCGCAAAATCAAATACAAGTAATTTTAAATAAGTCATTCCACAAAAAGTGGAAAATGTACACATGCCCTAGAAATTATAATATACAAGAGGAAAATATACATTTGTTTCCAAAACACGATGGCTAACTATATATGTCTTGAAATAATTAATGATGCCAAGAAAACATAAATTTTTCTATTCTAATACAAGATTTACAATCAGTACTGATATATACTATCTTCCTGGTTTCCACTGTAACATCCCTAGGTGAACATAGGTCAAAACCGCTCAAAAGAAAAAATTTATTTCTATGTCATTTATAGTGCTGACCATTCTCCACTCTCTCTCTCTCTCCCTCTATTTATCTAGTACTCTGTCATCTCTCCTCCTCATAAGCATAAACACACTCAATCTCCCTTGCCAGAAAGCAGTCTGTAACTCTTACAACACCTATTAAATACTCTGCCTCCTCTCTCAAATTCAGTGCCTTATACTTTCTCTAAAAAAATAACCAGCATTACCCAAGATCAATAAAAAATTATAAAAACGGAAGAGAGAAAAGAAAAGAAAAATGGGTCGCTCACCATGCTGTGAGAAAATTGGTTTGAAGAAAGGTCCATGGACGCCAGAGGAAGATCAAAAGCTTCTTGCATACATTGAAGAACATGGCCATGGGAGCTGGCGTGCATTGCCAGCTAAAGCTGGTGAGTTGATTTAACTTAGAATTATCCACTTTTTGCAAACTTTTGTAATGAATTTTCATGGGAAGATGTTCAAATTTGAATCTATTTTGTGAATTGTGTAGGCTTGCAAAGGTGTGGCAAAAGTTGTCGGCTAAGGTGGACCAATTATCTGAGACCTGATATCAAAAGGGGAAAATTCACCATGCAAGAAGAGCAGACCATCATCCAATTGCATGCTCTCCTAGGAAATAGGTGAATTGAATTTTCTTCTGGCTCACATTTTGCAATTTTGGTTACAATAATTCAGTTCAGATTGAATTCTCCAATAACTTTTACATTTGTCAAATTTGGTGACTCATTCACTGAAATTAAGAGGATTTTTTGAATCATGTTACCTCCTTCTGCCCAGATTGAATTCTCTAGAAATTTTGGTTTTGCCAAATTCTCTTGAATTATCAGCTTAAATTAAGAGCAATTTGCTAAAAGTTCTCGCATTCTCCAATTATATGATCTTGTAGCATTTCAGTTAATTATAACATCGACTGACCAATTTTGCTAATTCAAAAGCCAAATTAAATTCTTAATTCAGGTGGTCCGCTATAGCTACTCACCTTCCAAAACGAACTGACAATGAGATAAAGAATTATTGGAATACTCACCTGAAGAAGCGCCTGGCCAAAATGGGCATCGACCCAGTAACCCATAAGCCCAAATGTGATGCACTGGGCCCCGGTGCTGACGGACAATCGAAGAGCGCAGCAAATCTGAGTCACATGGCTCAATGGGAGAGCGCGCGTCTCGAGGCAGAGGCCCGTCTTGTCAGAGAGTCAAAAATCCGCACCACAACCAATCAGCTGTCACCACCTCCTCCACTAGAGGTGCTTCATGCATTGCATGGAAAGATCGACTTGGAGTCTCCAACTTCAACACTGAATTATGCAGATACTGGTAATAGTAACTGTACCAATGCCAATCTTGTTCAATTCAATTCGAGGATGTGCTATGATGATAGTGAGATGAAGTTCTTCGGAAAGCAACAGGAGGATCTGTTGGGGTTCCAAGTTGAAAGGAACGGACCTGCATTTTGCGGAGGAGATATTTCCTGGTTTGCTGCTGGCCAGACAGCTGGATTTACAGGGCTGCTACTGGATAGCTCTGAGGCACAGAATTCTTCTGATTGCTGTGGTGAGTCTAGTAATGTTCAAGTTGGGAGCTGTGAAGAAGACGGAGATGGAGAAGAGAATAGGAATTACTGGAATAGCATCCTGAATTTGGTTAATTCTTCGCCCCCGCTATGATTGTGATTTGATTTTGATTTTGGGAGAGTAGTAGTTATTCTACCAGTTTCCATCTTCTTAGAGTGTGCAAATTGAAAAAAATAAAAATAAAAAGAAACAAAGTGGAAAATTAATTGCTAGTCTGGTGGTTATTCTGTTTTTTTTGTTCTTTTTTCTTTTTTCTTGTCATGCCATGGAATAGTATATGTGTATTTGGATAATAATAAATATAAGGAATAGTGTATCAAGATCAGTCATTTGTACCTAGTTTATTTGTTTTCTTTTATGGAACGGATCAGGGGTCATGGTCGCACCATATCTTTTTCCCTCTCACTATGAAAAAATGTTTTTTTTTAAGGCACGCTAAGAAAATTGTTCAAAATATGAAACACATCTCCAACGGTGAATAAGCAAATCTTGAGTTATCTAACAATACCACATGATTTACGATGACAACATAGTGTTGACCTCAGTAAATAATCTGAGGATAACGTCTGGAGATCACTACCAAATCTCTGTTGAAAATGTAGGGATGGAAGCAATAAATGAGTACATGACTTTACAGTTGTTAGCTCATCGTCCAAGTTGCCTCCCTCTCATTGGAGACCTATATGTAATCCGACATGGGGGTAATACTCTGTTTCAGATTCTACAGCCAGTGGGGTAACTAAACAGAGTTTCTTCTGATCTGCTTGTATGGTAAAAATGAGAAGGCAGTTGAATAGAAGATCATATCAATCAAGTTTAATTATCTGTTGGTTGATGCTTCCATAATTTAGACTTCAAACCCGTAACATGTTTCAGAATCAGTGAAGTTGTTCCTGTTACAAATATATCATGTTCTACCCACTAAGGTTAGTTCTACTCAGAAGTTATATATAAGTTAAAAAAGAATGTATATGTATTACAAATCACACATGAGCGAGCAAAATTTGAGCTGTTAAACACGAATCATAATACTATCGGGCCCACTATAAATATGTTCCTGATTGTAATCACATAATTCAAATTGAATAAGTTGACTGACTAACACCGTAAATTACTATAAAGTATGTATAATTCCTTTTACAGGGCAAGTGCGGCATATTAATTCCAAGGGAGGTAACTATTTGTTAAAAGAGTTAATAATAATTCAGAGGTAAAAGAAATAAAAGCATTGCATGTAAAATCATATTAATTTGTGTCCTTCATAATGTCTGTGCTGTGAGACAATCATTAAATAAAAAAAAAGAGAGAATCTTTCATTGGTTATTTTTTAATGCAAGTTTGAAAATTTGAGGCTTATCGCAGCACCTGAAATTACTCTTGCAACACGTTTAGCACAAACAATTAGTTAGTAGCTGACAGACGATTGTTAAATCTTTTGCCAGGCCTTATTTACAACTACAATATGGTGAAAACACTGTTGAATTTGAATTCAAGAGCTTGTAGTTGTAGTTGTTTGAAGAAATGGAGCTTGTAGTTGTTCAATTGTAACTTAGATAAATGGACCCGAAAAGGGCCTCCAAATTCCGAATGCATTTTTTTTTTAATGCAGAATCAAATCTTTCCCAACATAGCATTCTTCAAATAATTCAACCTACCAATACTAAAACTATTCATCATATATCTCATGAAAAACTAACAAGGCAATCCCCGCTACTAAATAGACCCAATATACGTCCCCACTGAAATAACTCCTACATGGGGCTAAGGACATATGATGGACCAAGGTAGAGTGCCTATTCTCTTCTATCCCCCAATTGCAAAAGTATGAAATTACTATTGGTCAATTGAAGACCATAAATAGTAGAAGTAAATTTCGAAGTATTGAAAAGGGAGAAATTATCCATTATTGCAAATGACTGAAAAAAGTATGCTAAAAAAGAATATGAGAGAGAGAGAGAGAGAGAGAGAGAGAGAGAGAGAGAGCATACAGATAGTGTCTTTCACTTGTCAGAGAGCTGCCACACGGACCTTTATAAGCACGGAAGAGCAACAAATGACTTGAATTTGAGAAAAGAAGCTACCAAAAAGATAAAAACTACAATGAAAACATCCCTGGCAGTGAGGTAGAAAGAGAGAGAGTACACTTGTAGGCCCCGTTTTTGAAATGGTTATTAGTCAACATCATGCAATTTAAGAGCAGCCCCACTGTTCCCTTCCTTTTCTTTCCCCCTTTCCCTATGGCTGCATTTGATTTTTAATTCTCGATCCAACTGCATAACTCAATTAAAGGTCAATTTCACTATGTTTTTGTTTCATTATGATGAATAACATTCATATACACAACTATATGTTGCGGGTTGATAATTGTCATATCTATTTCCAGATTATTGTCAAGAAAGTTAAATTTGGAAGTGAAATTCTTCAATTATGTCATCTTAATTTTGAGATCAGATATCTATATTGCCCCTCCGTATTTGAGACCAGAAATTGTTACTCCACAATTTCTCTTTGGGATTTTGGTTTCCTCCAATAATTTTCAAATTATACATACCAGTATAATCTACATCAGAGTTAAAAATAAGTCATATTGATGGATGTCAACCAATACTTTAGTCAGGGATATTTTAGATGAGAAAAAAATAGTCTAAATCTACATAATTTGACTGTGGAGGATATATTACCCAGGTGTAGAGAGTTTAACTAGCCGTAAGTCATATGAATTATCCAAACAAATGGTCCAGTTTGGTACCCCACATTTGTTCCGGAAAAGAATGGAAGATAGCTATTTTGAAAAAGTCTTCCACTTTTTCACAATATTTTGTAACGATGATAAACAGAATGCTTTCGAGGAGTGAAGCAATTATTAGGGTCAGAACTGATTAAAATAAAATAGATAGAGATACTTTGAAATAAAAGATAAAACAATTTAGGCTTTCTTATGGAAGAAAATATCTTCCACGAAAAAGGCTGGAACAACTTCTTGGTCTTCTTATTCCTCTATTTAGTCTTCTTTTTGTGTCTGTCTGTGTGTCACTTTCCTTTTGGAATCTCCCTTGCTCAGAGTCTACTCCAGAATAAACCAAAAGGTGGCCAACCAGAAGACGAACTTACTTAAAAATTCACTGACCTAGGAAATGTAAATTGATGTGAGATAATTCTTCAATTTGATCACATAAGAAGTTTCTGATGTGCCAGTGTAAGTTGTATTTGGCGCAGCCAGCTCATGTTAACCCATTTACAAGCAGTTTAGGATTAACCACACAGAGGTTAACATTTCATCAAGAGATTGCCATCGTGAGTTGCATTACTTGACTGGTAAGATGATTTTACGGTACTGGCTATAATAAGGTAAGATGGAGGCTCCTACAGTTAGCAGTCCTCTAAAAGGAAATGGAAAGATAAAAAGTTTTGGATGTTACTACACATTTTAATTCAACGGTGATGTTACAAGACTTAACTGTCTGTATAGGGAAAAGAAGAAATGTAGAGAAGATCTACAGTGTACTGAGTGAGAAGTGCACCTTAAGCTTTAGGGGTGCAATCAATGGGCGTGTGATTATTTGCTAGCCTTTGATGCCGACGAGCCATGCAAATGTTAAATGCATGCTGTACCCAAGGACCACCTATCTAGTGGAAAAATGATTTTCCATTTGATTCCATCAAAAACTGTAAATTACATGAATCTTCCGGTAAAGAATTGCTCAATTTCGAATAAGTTGCTTTCTAGATATCGGCATTTACTATGAAGCAAAGGTAGACCTTTTTTGTAAATTTTCTGATGAAAAACAGGGAAGCCTACTGTAGTTATGGATAGTATCAGTATGCTTTATGGTATGACTTACAAAAGGAGCCAGATACATTGTAAGGGAGAAAAGATACCTTTATACAATCAAGATATCCTTTCTTTTATCAGAACTAATGATTTGCCTGAATTTTAATGATGGTCATAGGTAGAGGCTGTTTGTTATCATGACAGAAGATGTGTTTATTTAGCACCAACCAGTTAGAGAATCAAACCAAAGTGTTATGCTTTTTGGCCTCTCACTAGCTTTGTGACCATAACTAAGCTTAGTAGTAGAGCTGCAATCCAAGACCAGCTGGAGGTAACCATCAGACATGTTAGGTCTGGTTCAGGTCAGGCCATTTATCAATATATATTTTGAGTCAATTTGTATCTTTAGCTGTACAGATCTATAATAATCTGGCTCAGATAGGATCAAGTTTCTACTTGGGTACACCTCAGATCATTCGGCTTTCAAGTTGTCTGTTTCAGAATTGCCAGTACTGGCATACTAGGACACTTGAGATTTTTATTAACTTTCCCTCTGATTAAGCATTGGGCCTCTTTGCAATATCTAAAAACGTTTCTGAATTATAAGCCCAACCAAAGTTAAGATAAACATTATATAAAAATTGGGAATAGAAAGGTTTGCTGATTTAGCCAGAAATGTTTTAACAGGCCAGTACCAGCCCAGAATCCAGATTGAATACTAAGCCTGGCATGCCTGCCATAAGTTCCAACAAGCAAGTTACCAATAAGAACATCAGTCAGTACCATTTTAAGAATAAGAGGTACATAGAACCAAAAATTAATATAGTTTCTCTAATCTACAACAAGCATATTACTCACAGTGACAAGAAAATCCAACTCAACATTGAAATTTTTTGACTGACCTTATATCTGAAATCCTTTCCATTTCACAAATGTTCCAAGCTCCAATCCTTCACAAATTGCAACTCCAATGCCCTCTCTTCCCTCCTTCCCAATCCCGGTATAGTAAATTCTCCAACCCTCCCCTTTGCCTAACTGAACTAGACAAGGAGCTGTAACCCCTTCACAATCCCAACCCTCCCCATTCAAGCAACCTGTTAACAATGGCTCAGCATTGCACCGCCTCCAAGTCTTCAACCCATCAGCTGACTCAGCCAACCCAATACTGACACGCCCATCAGAGCCTATTCCTTCATAGACCATTAAGTACTTCCCGTCCTTGTCATCCCTTATTACGTGTCCATTTCTCACTCCGGCTTCGTCAAAAGACCCGATTGGACCCCTTTCCAACACTTTACCCAATTTCACCCATCTGAGCCCATCTATTGACCTTGCAATGCCAATTGCATAACTACCTGAATTTACATCAAATGAGTGATAATACATTCTTAGGTCCTTGTTACCATGGTAAACAATCTTCGGCCCGGCAATAAACAAAGAATCCCATTCCCCACCTTCCCCTGCATCGAAAAGCGCACCAGTGTGGTGGTCCCCTTCAATCCTTGCCCAATGCTGCCCATCCTGGCTGATAGCCAACCCCGGCAAAGATTTACAAACAACATCACCACCATCCAAAGGGAGCTCTACCTTCTCATCCGTGAACCCGGTATAGTACATCCAGTACACCGCACTTTCCAATCGAAGCTTGTCACTTGACATAATAAGCACATCTGACGGGACCACCCGAAAATTGTCAAAAACCCACCAGTCAGGGCTCGGCAAAATCGACTCACCATTCGTCTCTTCCCAGTGAATGCCATTGTTGGATGTCGCCAATCCTATCGAACTACCAGAACTATACCACATCAGCCATCGTTCGGTTACATCGGTGACGTGTCGCTTGACTACTGGGAACCCCACTGAGGTGCCGTCGGAGCTCGACTTGAAGACTAAGCCAGGGGAAGAAGACGAAATGCGAGGCGAGGTGGAGGCGGCACCGATGGGATCTCTCTCGGCATGACACCTCCCACAATGTCGAATTCTATGGTTTATGCGAGCGTAAGAAAGGTGCGATTTAAATGGGAAGAGGTTCGTTGGTGGCGCGCTCATCGCTGCCATTCTCTATCGACTGAGAGTCGGAAACAGAGCGGGAATGGATAAATCATTCACGAATTGTGCGGTCGTGATTGTTTTTCTTGGAATTCTCTCTTTCTATCTTTTTTTTTTTTTTTTCTTTTTTTTAAGAGATTCTGATTTAAACAAAATTTTCCACGATTTGTTTATTTGAATTTCTGTTGGGAGAGCGCTTATCGTTATTTTTTCAGTAAAGTCACGGAAGATTTAGATAAAGAGAATATTATATTCGTCTCGAAAAATTTCAAGGTTAAACATTGAAAACGAAAAAAAAAAAATTAAAAGATCGATCAGTTGTCTAAGAGTTTTAAAAAAAATGATACTTTGACTTAATCAATATATGAACGCCTAGTAAAAAAATATTACTTTGCCATACATTTTTTTTTTTATAAAGTAATATGTTCCGATAAAAATAATCTAATATTCATTCTCGTTTTCAATCATTAAACTAACTTTTAAAAAAAAATTAAATATGTATTTTAATGATTTAGGCAATGAGAACTAAAATTTTTAAAACTAACTGAAAAAATATTACCATACTTAAATAATACGTTTGAGTTGTCCAAAAATATTTTGAATTGATATCGACACAAGTATGTTTTATGCAGTAATGAAATATGCATAATGTAAGAGTCAAATGTGTTTGACAAGTGTATCTGTTATACATGATGAGATTTCAAATTTAAGATGCGTGGTTCACGTAGCTTATTAAATTCTTCATAATGAAACCTTGTTAGAAATCACCATTTAGTTTTTTTGTTTACCATTTTGTTTGACTTTTAGGAAAGCATTATGTTTTTTACGGCTCAAAATATTTTCATTAATAGATTTTCTACAAATTTTAAATTTTTTATGAAAATTAACAAATTAAATATGTAAATTTTGGTTTTTAATGAGAATATTGTAAAATCGATCAGTTCAAATTTTATATTAATATTTGAGACCTGATCGATCGAGTTTTGTAGGCACAAATATGTTTGATTATAATTTATTATTCAGTGAAATATGAGGTGACTTAAGTTGGACAGGAATAAAAAAATAAGGATTTAAGACACAATAAGATAAAACATAAATTAAGGGATAAATCCTATTACTTACTCTACACCCATTATCAACTTTATTATTTAATTGTAAATATCCATTACAAAAACAAGCAAATAACTTTATTAATTGAAAATAACTAAATATCCATTACAAAAGTAAGCAGACTTTATTGATTGTACGTACGCACACGGAAGAACATCGATAATTTCAGCATCCAGCAAAAGCAAATATCAAACAATTTAATACTCTTCCATCTTTCTAATTAAAGTTTAAGGAGTAAACAGGCGATAGATCTGGGTTAAACAACCCAAAATTCCGCTCAACCTCATCACCTTGTTTCTGGTTTTCATTGAACGCTGCAAAAATAAAGGTTTCCAATTCCTCGCCCGGCCTCTTTGGCGTGCCCTTTTGGACATGATATATTAAATTCTGATTGTACGTCTGTGCATTCTGCAATGATGCGGCAACCCCACCACGTCCTGGATGCCCAGTTTCCGTCGGCATAACCCTAATATGGTGGCCTGTAGCCTTCTCTAAGGCAGGGTTGCCTCCAACCTTCTCTAAGGCAAGGTCGTTGTCTCCAGCCTTCTCTAAGGCAGAGTACACTGCATCAACCATCGCATCAAACAGATTTTGGTACTGATATGGGCCATCAGTAACTACCGGGCCAGGTGATGTGAACAATGCATAGTCAAGGGAAATTTTGTCTTGGTTTTGGACATAACTGAAGTAGGGGTAAATACTTACCATAAGGGGGTTTCCGGTATTTTTCAGGAAATTAACTATGGGGAACATGAATGATTCACCGAATTCCCCATTTGAGGGAGGGTAGGTGTTTTTGACTACGCCGAAACTCACTGATGTTGAGACCTGGATTTGATCGCAACGACCTGCTGAGCAAATTGCATCCCAAATTTTGCTCATTGCTGGTAGTATGTTATTGACAGCGTCGCCAGAGATTTCATTACCGACAACAATGTACCTATTATTTAGTAGATGCTATCATGCCAAGTCTTTGTATTAACGAAATTGCAGCATATAAGTTGGACTGCCAAAACAAATATGTGCTACCTAGTTGACGGCTCCAGTCAACAACAATTCTAAAAGAAATAAAAATATATGCTAGGTGACTTGACAAACATAATTGACAAACAGTAACATAATTGACGTATTCAATTGTTTCAAACATGCATCAACTTAATTTACTTGTTAAGTCTGAAGCTTTATGCTGTCTGTAGAATGGGTTAAATCTAGGATTAGTATAATATTAATTGTTTCATTTCAATTAATTTTATAGGGTGGAAACTTTTGTCTCTCTGAATTTAATTTGCTAGAAAGGAAACTGCTAATTAATCAAGGCAAAAATATAAATAAATTAAATAGTATAAACAATACGAACTTGAAGGAAACTCCATCATAAGCCAAAATGTTGTCTCGGACCCAGTTGGCAGCCGCAGTAGCATCATATGCAAGGGATGGGACCACATCATTTGGCACGTCCATCATGAGGTCGATGCCGGTGCCTTTGAGAGCATTTAAGGTGTCTGGGTGGGGGAAGTATATCCTCATTGCACGAATGCCTTTTGATTGGTAGAGGCTGACCACATCACTAGGCGAGGGGAGGTTGTCACCAATCATCCCGTAGCAAACACCGATCGATTCCACACCTATGAGAAAGTAATTAATTAATTGTTGTTGCATTTTTTTTTTGTTAAATTGTAAATGTGTATCAATTCGGCTTTTTCCTTTTATTGATGTAAAAAGTTAATTATATTAATTATTTTGATCTCAAGTTCTCAAATTGAAATATATAATATCAATAATTTTGTGAGATATGTTTATATATTTTTTCTTTAATGAATAGTGTTTTGCATGGCAATTAGGAAAAGTAGTTAAATTTTTTTAGCTTTTAGAAAATGTTATTACTAAAACATTTAAAAATATATAAAATTTGATTTTAATTAATAAGATTTCAATATGAATATCACACTCAATAGTTCGGATAGATTATTTGAATATGAATATCACACTCAATAGTTCGGATAGATTGTTTGATTGAGAGAGAGAGAGAGAGAGAGATGTACTTATGAGATTAGCTGCGAGAAGAACAAACAATGCCACTGCAACCAACGAAGAAGAATTGCCCTTAGCCATGCTACTCTTATTCTGGAAAAAGAATATAGGAGTTTTTCTTACAGTTTATGAAATGCAACTCCATGCAAACCTCTTATATAGAAAAAGGTTTATCATGCACTGCTTATCTGTTTGACCAAGTCTTCCGTTTGCCTTGTTTGAAATGGCCAAATTAAAAATCTATATATTATCATATTTTGAACATCTTTTGTCGTCCTCAACTGAGTCGTGCAATATTATCGTGCGTACAATTTTTACTCAGGAAATTAAATGCATTCAACGAATTATAAAGCTTATATATTCTTGTTAACATTTTACTAATTGACATAAATTTTCTTGTTAAATTCGTAAGGCCATGATAATATATTCTCAAACTAAACTCAATGTTATCATGCCGCGCCAGTAAGAAATTCATCTTTTGAATCTCACTACCAGAAAAAGGACCTTCTGTAACGTTTCAGATGAAATCCGTTACAGATCTGTCGGAAAAATGGCGCTGAAAAAAGGCGGGAGATATCTGTAACGCTTCTATTAACCCAGCGTTACGAATTAAGAACCTGAAAAAAAAAAAATTTACTGTGGGCGATTCTGTAACGCTTGCTCCCTTTTGAGCGTTACAAATCTGTAACGTTTTGAACAAATGGAGTGTTACAGAATTAAGAATCTGTAACGTTTATTAACTAATAAGCGTTACAAATTGTCAGAATCTGTAACGCTTATTAGTTAATAAGCGTTACAGAAATGTTGGAAATTTTGATTTTAGGGCCTTTCGTCTTCCTTCCTCCAATCAATTCCTTACAGCCGCATTAACCACCAACCAGCTGAAGCGCCATTCATGCATTAACTCCATTTTTCATTTTTTTTTTCCACTCCAAAAAAATAGATAAAAATTTCTAAAAATTCTGAAAAAATTAGAATTTGGAAGAGAAGGATAAGAAAAGCAGTTTGGAGGTAAAAAAATTTAATTTGAACAACATTTCATATTTTTTTAATTTTTCTCTTCATTTATTTCGGTTTTTATTGAAAAATAGAAAATAATTCAAAAAAATATGAAAAAATTATAAATATGTAAAAGAAGTTAAATTTGAGCTATATTTTGTATTTTTCAATTTTGTCCTTATTTTTTTGTAAATTATTTTGATTTATGGTTAAATTAATAATTAGTTGATTTTTCATGGCATAAATATTTTAGATCTTATTCAAGAGGAGATTAATTCCATCGGATTGAAGATATAATTTCATCGGATTGAAGGCATATTTTCATATAACTTTCTTATTTATTTCATTTAATTAATTACCAAATTATTCATGCATGCATTGGTAATTTGCATATGCATTTAATTATTTAATGGTGTTGTCATATAGGACCAAAATACCGGAACAATACCGAATTTAGGTCTTTGCCCGTCCGAGATTAATCCATTAGGGATTAATCTCGGATAGTCCCCATTTTTTGGGACTGCTCTTTGGATATTCTGTCTCATTTAGGATAGCGAGTGGTACGCTAGATGCAATCTGGTGTTTGAGAAATATTCGCCGGCATTTCCTCTTATGTTCCTACGGATGCGTCCACACGAGCAATCGTGTGTTGACGTATCCAGGGAACATAAGGGGAAATGCTGCCGAATTTTTCTCAAACACCAGATTGCATCTAGCGTACGCTCGCTAATGAGACAGAGTATCCAAAGAGTGGGTTAGGATGGTGACCGGTCCGAAAACCTGATGTGACTAAATTGACTCATACCCTGACATTTTGCATACATTTTTCTTGTTTAGATGGATCGGACGTGGATGTACTCAAGTAACAGATTTTATGCCGAGTTTCTAAAAGGGCTTGAAGAATTTATGGTTTGTGCTGAAGCGGATTTAAAAAGGAGGGAAGATGACCAAATGTGTTGCCCTTGTCGTTTATGTCAGAATTTGGTGAAATGGTCTAATTTAAAAGAAGTGAGAGTTCATTTGCTTAAAGATGGATTTGTACCGGATTATACTCGGTGGACACTTCATGGAGAGACTCGGGGAGAATCATCTAATGTTGGGACTAGTAACAATGTATTGGATTCACAAAATGAGGAAGAAAATTTATTATTGGATGATGAAAATGTATTTAATAATGAAAATGGTGTGTTTGATGATGAAAATGATGTGTTTGATGATGCAAATATTTCTGATGATGAAAATGTAGATAATCCAGAATTGAATGCTGATTTAGATGAAATTGTGGACAATGTGGATGTAGATTTTATTGATAATGCTGAAATTTTTGGTATGTTATGTGAAGAAGATAAGGTTCAGTTATATCCCGGTTGTGAATTATCAAAACTAAATGCTGTTTTCAAACTATTTAATCTGAAAGCCAAAAATGGATGGAGTGATGCCAGTTTCACGTCTTTGCTTAAACTTTTGCGTACAGATTTTCTTCCTAAAGATAACCAGTTGCCGGATTCTATTTATAAGGCCAAGAAGATGTTGTGTCCTTTGAAACTAGATGTAGAGAAAATTCATGCATGTCCGAATGACTGCATATTATTTAGGGATGAGTACAAAGATCTGTATAAATGTCCAAAGTGTGGAGCATCGCGGTTTAAACCGAGGAATGATCAGATTGATGACGATAGTAAAGGACCAGCTGCGAAAGTTGTTTTTTTATCTCCCAATAATTCCAAGATTTCAGCCACTCTTTGCTAATGCGAAGGATGCTAAGTTGTTGAGATGGCACGCGGACTGCAGGAAAAGAGGCGATGGAATGTTTAAGCACCCAGCAGACTGTCCTGATTGGACGAATATAGACAGTAATTTTGCCGATTTCGGCAGCGAACCCAAAAATTTGAGATTGGGATTATGCACGGACGGTATGAATCCTTATGGAAACATGAGTAGCCGTAGTACAACGTGGCCCGTCTTATTGTGTATTTATAACCTTCCTCCCTGGTTGTGCATAAAAAGGAGATACTTGATGATGCCTTTGTTGATTTCAGGTCCTAAACAACCAGGAAATGACATAGATGTATATTTGCGCCCATTAATAGATGACCTTAAAAAATTGTGGATTGAGGGAGTGAAAGTATTTGATGCAAACTATAGAACCGAGTTCAAACTCCGTGCCATGATATTTTGCACAATTAATGATTTTCCTGCATATGGTAATCTCTCGGGATACAGGAATAAAGGAGCCAAAGCGTGTCCTATTTGCCAGGAAAATACTCATTCTGTTTACTTGAACAACTCTAGAAAAATGGTTTACATGGGACATCGCAGGTTTCTTAGATTCCGCAACCACCCTTACCGTCTAGACAAGGAGAGATTTGATGGTACAAAGAAGCATGGCAGGGCCCCAATGCCAAAATCCGGAAGGGCAGTATATCGACAGGTCAAGGACCTAGAGGTAAAACTTGGTAAGAAATTTGCAAATGAGATTGCGAAAGGAATATGGAAAAAGAAGTCTATATTTTGGGAGCTTGAATATTGGCAGTGTTTAGAGATGAGGCATTGCCTAGATGCGATGCACATAATCAAGAACATATGTGAAGCTTTGATTGGTTGTCTTTTGGAAATTCAAGGAAAAACTAAAGATGGCGTGAATGCGAGGAAGGACATAGTTGAAATGGGGATTCGGAAGGATCTAGCAGCACAAGCTAAGGGTAAAAAGCAAGATTGGCTACCTGCAGCACAATTCAATTTAACAAAGCAAGAGAAGAAAAGTTTGTTGGGTTGTTTGAAGGCAATTCGGGTTCCTTCCGGTTATTCCTCGAATATATCAAGAAAGGTGTCCATGAAGGATAACAAATTGTATGGTATGAAGTCACATGATTATCACGTCTTGCTGACCGTTTTACTTTCGGTCGCAATTAGAGGAATTTTGAAGGAAGAAGTGAGAAAGCCCCTCACTAAGTTATGCGATTTTTTTAATAAAATCTGTTGTAAGGTGATTGACCCGGATAAACTGGACAAGTTACAGAATGATGTTATTTATACCCTTTGTGAGCTGGAGATGTATTTTCCGCCATCATTTTTTGACTCCATGGTGCATTTGACCATTCATTTGGTTAAGGAGATCAAAATGTGCGGTCCAGTTTTTCTACGGTACATGTATCCGTTTGAAAGAGCAATGGGCCAATTGAAAGGGTTAGTCCGTAGCCGATCTAGACCCGAAGGAAGTATAGTGGAAGGCTATGTTGCGGAAGAGGTTATTGAGTATTATACCGATTACTTGGAAGATGTCCAATCTATCGGCCTTCCAAAGTCCCAGCACGAGGGTAGACTTCAAGGAAAATGTACAATTGGAGCCAAAACTTGTAGAGTGGGCCTTCAAATGAGAACAAAAGCACATATAAAAGTTCTCCAACACCTTACCATTGTTACACCTTACATCAACATGCATCTAGCCGAGTTGCGCAATCAATACCCATCTTACACCGAAAGTATGATTAACACAGAGCATCAAATAAATTTTATGGAATGGCTTGAAGAAAAGGTAGCTTTCCAATTGAAAGAAGGAACCGAGGTCGATGAAACCGTGAAATGGTTATCAAGAGGTCCTGATTCGGTGGTCGAAATTTTCCAAGGGTATGACTTGAATAGATTCACCTGGTACACAAAGCAACAGGACGGTAAAAGCACCGTGCAAAATAGTGGAGTGTCAGTTGTAGCTTTATCTAATATTAATGGAAAATCTGCTACTTATTACGGGTGGATTGAAGAGATATGGGAACTAGATTACACAAAATTCAAGATACCCTTATTGAAGTGTGCATGGATCAACAACCTTTGCGGTGGAGTTAAAAAAGACAAAAATGGGTTTACAATTGTTGACTTAAAAAAAAGGGCTTATGAAGACGACCCTTTTATACTTGCAAATAAGCAAGCAATGCAAGTGTTCTACGTTCAAGATCCGGCCGATAAGAATCAACATATTGTCATTCAAGGAAAGAGACGCATTGTCGGTGTTGGAGATGTCGTGGACGAAGAAGCATACGACCACTTCGATGAAGCACCTCCATTTTCAGATGGTATCGAAGATGCATCACAACCGGTATCGATCAGTTACAGGCGTACAGACAACACCGAAGGCGTGTGGGTCAATAAGCGAAGGAAAAAAAAGAAAACAGATGCATAATCCAATGTGAGTTGAATTTACTAAAGATTTATTTTTAATATTTAATATTTAAAATTATTTTTAATATTAATACTAATGTTTTCCTTTTATTTTTGCAGGTCGTCGGTCAAATTTACTTAATTAGGATTATTTATTTTAGCTTTATCATGTGTAATGTAATTTTTATTTTTACATTTTTAATTTTCTTTTATTTTTAATTTAAAATTTTATTTTTATTTTATTTATATTTTAATTAACACAAAAATATATGAAACAGAAATAAATATATGAAACAAAAATATAGAAACATAAATAAATATATGACACAAAAATATATTAAAATGTATATATATATATTATAGAAACAGAAATAGAAATGAAATTAAATAAATATATGAAACAAAAAACAGAAAGACAAAAAATCGAAACGTAATAAAAAATTTAATGAGCTTCTGTAACGCTGAATACCTAACAAGCGTTACAGATGTGCTCAATCTGTAACGCTCAATAGGTAACAAGCGTTACAGATGTGCTCAATCTGTAACGCTTGTTAGGTATTGAGCGTTATAGAAGCTCAATTAAACGGCAAAAACCCTCTCGAATCCCCTCCCGCTCTCTCATTTTCGAAAAAAAACCTAAGTCCCTCTCTCACAGCCGATCTTCTCTGCCTCTCTCACTCTCTCGCCGCCTCTCTTCTCTGCCTCTCTCACTCTCTCGCCGCCTCTCTTCTCTACCTCTCTCACTCTCTCACAGCCATTCTACTCCGCCATTCTCTCTCCCTGCCGTCTCTGCTATCTCTCTTGGCTCCACACTCACGAGGCGGGTGAGAAGGGGGAAAGTAGGGTTTGATGTTTAATGTTTGTCTGAACTTGTTTAATGTTTATTGTTGTATGAATGATGTTTGTGTGAACTAATTTAATGTTTCTGAACTTATTTGAGTGAGTTTGATGGTTTGTGAACTTATTTAATGTTTAATGTTTAATGTTTAATGATTTAATGTTATTTAGTTATTGTTAATTGCTCGCTGAATGATTATTAAAGCAATTATCTGAGCTAAAAAAGCAGTTTGTGGTGTTCTCTCTTTCAGGATTTCTCCCGAATCGCCCAACAAATGCGTCACGCAGGAGTTTTAGATATGTTTCGCCTGTTTAATGGTTTGTGAATTTATTTAATGATTTAATGTTATTTAGCTATTGTTAATTGCTTGTTTAATGGTTTGTGAATTTGTTTAATAGTTTAATGTTATTTAGTTATTGTTAATTGCTTGTTTAATGGTTTAATGTTATTTAGGTTATTGTTAATTGCTTGAAATTGTTAATAAACTGTTTATCAATTTAATAGATGTCTTCTGGAGAGGAAAGAGATGTTGAAGAACAAACCAACATGGAAGAAGAAGAAGCGGCCAGTGTAGCAACAAGTCATAAAAGAAGTAGGACAAACATGGAAGAATTTAGGCGTCTAAAGGCTTCAGGGCACAACTTCAAGATTAAGTTTAACAATGAAGGAGTGCCAACTGGTGAGAAAAAATCTGTCTCCAAATTCGGCACATTTTGTGCTTATCTAGCTAAGTTGAGAGTTCCAATCACAATTGATGATTGGAAGAAAGACGTTACAAGCGACATGAGAGATGAGATGTGGTTGGAGATCAAGGTAACAACTTTTGACTATTTTGGTAATTTAAAATCCTAATTAAATTAAGAAACTAACTTTTGACTATTTTAATTTCAGAAAGCGTTCAACATCGAGGATGATAGAGGAAAGGAGAGAACTCTCAAAGTCATGGGCAGAACGCACAGGACCTTCAGGAGTAGGCTCGTGGATGATTTCATTAGAAAATCCAATCCCAAACAACCGTGGGACATATTCCCATTCTCAAAGAAGGTACATTTGATTGATATAATATTTTGATTGATATGATATGATATGATATGATATTGATTGAAATGAATCTGATAATGATTTTGATTGAAATTGAAGGTTTGGGATGAGTTTTACCAGAAAAAGCAAAAGAGTCAAAAGGGGAAGGAGTTGAGAGAGAAATGGAAGGAGCCTCACAGGATGGGTTCGACCGGCTATAAACGAAAGGAGAGTACGTGGAAACCTACGGACACGATTACTATAGGTGGTGATTCGGAGGGTGTCGGTTCCACAAGCATCGTCGTTGGCGACTTAGAAGGTACTTAATTGCATGGGAAGGGCCGTGCCTACTGGGACAGAAGGTACTTAATTGCACAATCCACCAATTTGATTTGATATTGAATTTAATTTTTGATAATGTGATTTGATATATAGGTTCTTACACATTCCATCAATTTGATTTGATATTGAATTTAAATTTTGATATTGAATGTGATTTGATATATAGGTTCTTACACATTCCATCCATCGGATACGGCGACGATTGAAGCATTTAGTCGGTTACAGACTATGTCTCAAGAAGTCAGTTTCGGATCAATCGAGCCACAAGAAGTGTTGAGTAAGGCGGTTGGGAGGCCGGAGTATTCAGGTAAACGAGAGGCAGTTCTATTAAGTAATGAATTCTTAGATATTATTCATTCTTGTAAATAATGATGTGATCTTAATGTTCTTGTAAATATTATTCAGGTAGAACGAGAGGCAGTTCTGGATTTTCTAACAAGACGGATTTATATGGGAGAAAGTCCAGAAAAAATGTGCATGCAGAATGCTTCACAGAGGGCCAGATGGCACAGTTCCTAGAGGCGGTGACGGAGAGATGTAAGAATGAATTGAGGCAAGAGATGACAAATTGGCTTCTCATGAACGAAGTTCAAATTCCAGAATTACCGCCGCAATTCTTACAGACGCCGCATCAAGTTTTTTCGGCCGAGGTGGACTCAGCAATGCCTAGAGGTGTTGCCTCTAACACTTTGCCTCCGGATCCTCTGACTTATGATGCACAGGTTGATTTCATCTTATTCTTTTCTATTAAGTAATGAATTCTTGGATATTATTCATTCTTGTAAATAATGATGTGATCTTAATGTTTTTGCATTTTCAGGACTTGGTTGAATGCGATCTCTACTTGCATTGTTCAGGGCGAGGGCGTGTTTTAGCGGCCAATGGGTTGATACTTCCATCATTTGTCGGTATGCTAGTACACAATGTGCCTCTTCCTGAGTATCAAACGTTAATCCAACTTTGCGGATGTGGCGATGAATTCCGAGAATGGTATGTTCCTGGATCGTCCGAGGCATTAGGCGAGAGTTTTGGAGGACGATACTCTTGGCCGTCAGCTGATGTGGAGCCACGCCAAAAGGTATCACAATCTATTTGGACACCTTTGTACTTGTAAAATATTAATAATACTGACTTGACTGATTACTTTGAATGACTGACTTGACTGATTACTTTGAATGTAGAGTAAGACCAAACCGAAGCCACGTGCGGAGAAAGAGAAGAAGAAGGAGAAGGAGAAGGAGAAAGGAAAAGAAATAGTTCATGCCAATAGGGCGACGGTTCGAAGTGAGGGGTCTACTATTTTGCGCGAATAGCGGTTAGACCAGACAGTTATTGAGAGACTTTCTGATTCTGAGCGCAAATTGTACACAGTGTTGAGGTCAACACCGAAATGGAAGGAGTCATTTGAGGTGCTTGAGTGCAATCCTTGGGGTACACACACTGTTGTGCAATTCAATTTCAACTTGGGTGATATTCTGGAATGTATGAAAAGAGAATGCCTAAGCATATCGATGGTCAAGATGTACTCATGGTATTATTTTCTAACTTTAGATTTTATTTTCAATATTCAAATTGAACTGTATTACATGTATTGGATAATTGCAGGTATTGGATGATCGAACTTGACAAAGAAATTGGGTTCGATAAAAGCATCACCTTGTGGGATCCGGAATTTCTACATGGAGATTCATGGAAGAAAAACGCAGATTTTAACGTGGACTTTATGCAGAGGACATTCATTGAGAAACCAGAGTGTCAATACTTTCTTTTGCCGTATAATCAGGGGTACGTAGCATCTTACTAAACTTAATTGTTAGTTGTTTCAATCAAAACAATAATTGAACCGTGTTACAGGTTCCATTGGACGGTTATCGTCGTTGATATCAAGTCTGAGAAGGTTTACTTCATAGATTCCTTGGTTCGCGACGATCCCATATCAGACTTAGCTATTAAACCGTTTATCACTTCGTAAGTTCCTAAACTTAAGAAAAATAATAGTGATAAATTTGAGATTTTTGGGAATTGCTATATATATAATCTAATTTAATTGAATAAATTGAATGCAGGGCATATAGAAACTACAAGATGCTGAAGACTGGAAAGAATATACGGAAAGCCAAATTATTCACCTGGCACGAAATAAAGGTACAAATACTATGGATTAGTGGTTTACAGATTAGTTTTTCTGAAATTATTACAAAATTCTTATCTAACTACTTGTTTAAATTGTGATTTTAGGCTCCAAAACAAAAAGGCAATACAGAGTGTGGCTATTTTACGTTGTTGGCCATGAGACATGTATTGAATTATGTTAGGTCAACCGGAGTACTACCAAAGGTATTGCTTTATTTCAAAATTTAGGAATTTAGGGTTTAATAGCGGTTTTAGAATAGCAACACCGATCGACTTTGGATTTAGGGTTTAGGGTTTAGATAATAGTTGATACAATTGGAATTAACTAATTAATATTATGTTTTTGATTTGTTTTTAAATGTAGCAAATTGATCCGATTGGAGTTCCATACACGAGCGACGATATTTCGGAAGTCGTGGATGAACTCATGCATTTCATCTATGCTAACATATTTGGATAGTACTTGATCAATTGTAAAAATATTGTTGATATGTGATTGTGTGTTGTATGTGTGTTTATATGTTGATATTGATGTTTATATGTGTTGTATATGTATGCATGTCTATTCTGTTTTGGTACATTGGTACCAGTTGGTACGGCTAGCAAAACTGGGCTAGCCACAGAATACCAACGTTATATAAAAAAAATTTAATCAACATCTGTAACGCTCATTACATAATAAGCGTTACAGAAGAAGGCAGAAATTCGAAAAAAAAATAAAAAATAACAATTCTGTAACGCTTAATAGCTAATGAACGTTACAGAATAGGGCTATCTGTAACGCTCATTAGCTATAAAGCGTTACAGATTGGAACAATAAAAAATTAATATATCAATCTGTAACGCTTCATAGCTAATGAGCGTTACAGATAGCCCTATTCTGTAACGCTCATTAGCTATTGAGCGTTACAAAATTGATGTCATGTAACTCCTATTTTTAAGATCTGTAACGTGTCTATAGTTTTGCAACGGGGTCTATAGTAACGTGGGCGTGAACGTTACAGGTCCTCATTTTTGAACGTTGCAGACTTTAAATTTTGGCGTAGTGTCTGTCCAAGGCATATATAATCGATGGACACTTTTTTTCGCAAACTTACAATATATCGTACTTTACGCTACTTGCTGTATGTATATCATATAACCCCTAGCTAAACTAGACTATTAAAATTTGGGTTTTGGGGGGGGGGGGGGGGGGGGGGGGGGTATATATTACCATTCGATTCCGATTTTGTGCGGTAATATGCTAATTTATTAATTTCGACGGACAAAACTGCATGTGTCAACCGCTAGATATTCAACATATATGGTTACGTTAGAGTCTGATTATAAGATTAACCAAACTGAAATGTGCTCATTTTTTATTTGTCCGCACATGTGAATATATAGAAGTTCATATAAATTAATACATGACAAATTAAAGAGTTGTTATGTGGGAAATTAATAAATTACAGATTTAACTTTTATCTTTAAGGTCGATATATAATTTTCAGAACAAACTTAGGTTTCGGTTTTTAGATGGCAATAAAAATTTTATCAAAATGAATCAAATAATTAAATATAATCTAAGAACTTTTGGTAATTTCAAAAGTATATAAACTGAATTCTCGCATCTCAAGTCACCAATCGCATTAGACTAAGGTCCTGATTAGAATCACTTTTTTTTTTTTTTCACGAACTTCATTTTATTAGAACTTTTTTTTTATCGAAATTAAAGGATCTCGTGTCATTTGATTGGAATTTTTATGTCATTAGAACAACGAAATTCTGAGAAATCAATTCTAATGAAATGAATGAAATGAAATTCTGCCTTAAAATCATTTTGATCAAATTAAAGCATAAGTAAAGCTCAAATACAAGCTAGCAAATAAAAAAAAAGACACTATTTACGAGTTTAAAGAAATGACAAAAAGTCATGAGAAGGATCATATATAGAAAATGCACCAGTTCTAAAAGGATCAACCGCTTGTTTGAGATTAGGATAAAAAATGATCAACCAAACTAAAATGTTTTCATGTTTTACTTGTCATCAGTCACTACCAAGCTATATATCAACAAAAAAAAAAAAAAAAAAAATAGTTGTGATCATGTTAATAGTAGATATATAGTCAACTATATATCTAACTCAAAAGTTTGTTGAAACTTAATTTTTCTAAAAGTAAATCCAATAATCAAATTACAGTTAAAGAACAGTTTTACTTAATGATATTAAAAACAATAAAAAAAAAACGATATTGTGCATATAGCTGATCGACGTCATTGACTGATCATAAGTCACGAGTGTACAGGGGCGAAGCTAGGATTTCACGCTAGCAGGGTCCATAAAATTTTTTTACTAAAAAAAATATTTATACGATAATGACATAATGTTAAATCAAGTTTTTAAAAACTCTATTTTATCTGTTGTATCTGGATTTTCATTTATATCGCACAACAGTTTTATTCGTTTTATCACCGTTATATCGTTATACAACCGTTTTATCACCGGTAAACGCTATATCACCACCCAACCGCTAAACCACACAAATTACATTTTAAAACCTTGCATTTAATATAGACATAGTATAATAATTAATATCACATAAACAACTCTAAAATAATATCACATAAATAAACATGAGAAATCAAACATCTATTATAATAACAACATAAGATCTAGAATAATATATCCAATATATAATATAATAATCCAATAGTCAATGATCATTCATCCAAAAATTCTCTATTTTATTATAAGTTTTTATCTTAATAAGATTCATTGCGGAGAAAGAAAGAAGACGATTCATTAGGACGAATATAACATAAATTTATGTGCGATATTTTAGGAGTCGTTACACAATTCAAATCAAACATGACATGTCCAGCTGGGTCCTTCAAATTTTTGAGATGGGTCCCTAATTTTTTATATATTTATTTTATTAACAAATCGTATTAAGTTGCATGTAAAATTTTTTTTTCAGGTGGGTCCATGGACCCACCAAAAGTACCGTGGCTTCGCCACTGCGAGTGTAGTAGATCCAGCATTCACAAGAGACCCACCTACCATTCTAACCCGTCAAAGTCGGGTTTGTAATGCTGCTTAATTAACATGCCTCTTTGGGTATTTGATACCACTCGTGATATAAAATGAACATTCCCTGGCCGTATTCGTGGAATTCCAAATATAGAAACAAACCAATCATTTGCCTAGTCATTGTCAAAAGTTCCAAATTGAAAATATTTTAAAGTAATTTGATGAAATTTAAGAGAATGGATATAGAACACCAATGTGTATGGATCGTCTCCGTACACATGAGTCATTTTTCGAGATCTAAAATTCAAACGATCGATCCGAAAAGTTCAAATTGTTCTCCATACTGAAAAACCTTTGGAGACTAAATTTTACATTTTTTCAAATTTTTTTACTATATATTATGATATTTTAAAAAAACACTACAATTAGAGTATTTCAGGCCTCCAATTTGAAAATATCATCATATATAGTAAAAAAATTCAAAAAAATATAAAATTTGATCTCCAAGGATTTTTCAATATGGAGAATAACTTGAACGTTTCAGATTGACCGTTTGAATTTTAGATCTTGAAAAACGACTCATGTGTACGGAGACGATCCGTACACATGAGTGTATTTTATCCATTCACGAAATTTAAAATTTGAAATTTTAATATCTTCAAAAGCCCGATCGAGACAAAATCACAGTCGTTAATCATTTATTCTAATTGAATGATTTGGATTTCAATCCACTCTCTCCACTATTGAATTCTCCTAAAATAATATATGAAGATATTGGCATTTAATTCTACAAAATATGGAATTTCTAGATTTATGAATTTCAATTGGAGAATAATTTTGAAGATACGTTAAAAAGAAATAATTAACACAGAGGGGTTGTTATTACTTTTTTTGGAAGTCATAGCAAGTCAATAAGTAATGGACTAAAAAAATGGTGGGGGCTTTCTGCGTTTAAATATCCAGCACGTACGACACTTTAGGGATAGTGTTTACAGCTTTCTCCAGCACATACAACACTTTAGGGATAGTTTTTTTCCGAACAGTTAGGCAGTGGCTGCTAAACATGACACTTTAGGGCCGGATAGTGTTTACAACTGTTTATCGAGAGGATAACTTCACGGATTGTTGTCCTCGCTTGATGGAGTCCCGATCAGTTCACACCTCAAGCCGCCACGACTAAAAGGAGAACTTGCAATTCTGCCGTGCGCCTCGGTTTCAAATTTGAATATTAAAATGAAAAATTCATTAATCTAAGATATATATTAAAAGTCACAGCGGTCAAAAATATTTTTTTTCTTTTTTTATAAATTTAAAATAGTCGTGTACCAATTAAAAATACTCGTATCAATCATTAATATTAGCAAGATTTTTTTGAAAAAAAAATTATGTCAAGTTTATATAGTGACTTACAAATTATTTTTTATAAATTTTGACAAGTTTTTTTTATGAGAGATTTTTTATATTTTACATTAAAAATTTTTATACTTTACATACCGTAGCGAAACTGCAACTGCCATGTCTACTTATATAAAATACAAAATAATTAAAATGCGGGCCTTAAAAGAATCATCCAAGATTCGTCATCCCATCATGACATGTTAACAACTATAGTTGATCTCATGTTCGCTGACCTCATATCCATCATCCCCATTCTCATCTTCTTCTGTTGTTTTCTAACATATTGTTCGCTAATTTCAAGATCATGTCAACCCCCTACACCCAACCCCCCTGTCAACTATCCTTCCTCTCAAAACTTGCACGTAGCTAATTGTTCTAGTTAATATAGCTTATTGTTCTAATCAATATACCTAATTGTTCAAGTTAATATAGCTTATTGTTCTAGTCATAATAGCCAATTGTTCAAGTTAATATAACTTGTTGTTCTCGTCAATATACTTAAATGTTCAAATTAATATACCTAATTGTTCTAGTTATTATATTAATTTTTTTTGTTTAATATGATAATTTTCCTATAAAAAACATTAATTGTCATGTAAATAATTGTACATAATTGTTTCGATATTTAACGTAATTTTCCTAGGTTTTAATACGACTGATCTGGTTTGTAATACGTATTGTTCTAAGTTTTTAATGCTCAGTTTTTTTTAAAAAAAAAATCAATGAATAATATGGATTCACATAATTGTTATGTTATCCTGAGATGCTATGTATTCCCTGAAGTGACTACTTTGACCATTCATTTTCCGTTCTTTCCAACAAACACTAACCTTACACCCTTAACTCCACTAACCTTTACTTCACCAAATGCACCTAAAATATAAAATTCAGAAGATCAGTTTTCTAAGAGTTAAACAAAATATAATTTAAATATAATTTGATTTAACCTATATATATATATATATATATATATATATATATATATAGGAATGATAAAGCCCCATCGATGGCACGTGCCATCGATTTTTCATCGAGTCGTTTTTCAAGATCCAAAATGCAAACGGTCAATCCGAACCGTTCAAATTGATCGCCATATTGAAATATCCTTAGAGACCAAATTTTATATTTTTTTTAATTTTTTTTGCTATTTATTATGATATTTTTAAATTGGAGGGTTTGAAATACTCCAATTATAATGTTTTTAAAAATAGCATAATAAATAGCAAAAAATTTTGAAAAAAAATATAAAATTTGGTCTCTAAGGATATTTTAATATGGTGATAAACTTGAACGGTTCAGATTAAGCGTTTGAATTTTGGATCTCGAAAAATAACTCGATGGCATGGGACCCTTCGTGCCATCGATGACGCGTTAGCATTCCTCTCTCTCTCTCTTTCTCTATATATATATATATATATATGTATATATATATAGAGAGAGAGATATATATATATATAGATAGAGAGAGAGAGAGAGTTTTGCTACGGTGAGTCGCAAATCACAAAGTCTTCCATGAGTCGCGATCAAAACTCTTGGATATGATTCGAAATGACCGATCCAATTACCGTTCAATATGATCTCCATATTGAAATCTCCTTGCAGACCAAATTTTACATTTTTTCAAAATTTTTAAGTAGTTTTTTTGGAATTTTAAAAAATCGCTAATCTAATTAATTATGTACCATTCAAAAAATCCGAAAGAAATACTTAAAAATTTTGAAAAAAATAAATTTGGTCTGCAAGGAGATTTCATTATGGAGTTCATATTGGAACATTTGGATCAGTCATTTCGAATCAGATCCAAGAGTTTTGACCGCGACTCACGGAAGGCTTTGTGAGTTGTGACTCGCCATAGCAAAACTCTATATATATGTATATATGAACATTTATAGTAAACCAAAATATTTACTTTGACATACATATTATATAAAAAAAATTAATATTTTCGAGCTTTTTTTTAACATTTTTCGAAAACAATAAATTAATGCTCATTTTCGTTTGCAATAATTAAACAAGATTTTCACAAAAATTAACTGTGGGTTTCTTAATAATTTAGGCAATTAGAATTAAAATTAAAAGTGACTCAAAAAAATCCAAATACTTAAATAAAATGTTTGAGTTGTCAACAAATACTTTAAATTGAAATAGACAAAAGTACGTATTTATCAATAATGGAATTTGAATAATGTAAGAATCAAATGGGTTTGACAAGTCCATTTGTCAAATGCGATCAGATTTCAAATTTGAAATGAGTGGTTCAAGTATCTCATTTTCCTCTTCGTACTCAAATCTTGTTAGAAATCATTATTTAGTTTTTATTTTTTTTACTGTTTTTTTAGACTTTTAAGGAAGCGATATTTTTTTTTCAAAAGATTTTGATTAATTGATTGAGTAATGCTAGAGTCAAACTCGTTTGATGTCAAATACGATTCTAGCCACACCTATTAAATTTCAAATGACTAATCCAAATCGCTAAATATGATCTTCGTATTGAATTCATCTTCAAGTCCAAAATTTACAATTTTTCAAAACTTTTAACTAAAATTTTCAATATTTTTTAAAATTGAAGGGTCCAGAATTAATTAGATTGAAGATTTTCTCGAATAAAAAATAGATAGTAAATTTGATCTCTAAGGAAATTTTATCATAGAAAATAAATTGAGATTCTATCGTGTTTGACGGGCTCAAGTGTCAAACGCATTTGCCTCTAGTATTACTCTCATTGATTTTCTACAAGCTTAAAATTTTAGTATGAAATTTAACAAATATGTAAATTTTGATTGTTATTGAGAATATAATATGGATATCATTATGAGCGTTTTGAATCGATGAGTTGGAATTTTATATTAATATTTGAGACTTGGCTAAATTTTATAGGCACATTAGCCAAATATGTTTGACGCAAATTTATTATTCAGTGAAACATAAGGTGTTTAGTGCTTTTTTACAAGAATAAAAAATAAGGTATAAGAAACAACCAGAAAAGATATAAATCAAGGGATAAAGATAAACCATTTTATACTATATTTTTTTTTATACCAATTTAGATCATCTTGTAAGTATAAGAAATACGGTATGAAAATGACTAATTTTGTAAGTTATATCTTGTCTGGTTGTGTCTTCTACCTAATTACTTGTTCTTGTGCAACCAAATAAACCCATATATTAACTATTATAAAAATCAATTACAAAAACAAGCAGACTTTATTAATTGTAAATATCCATTACAAAAACAATTAAGCAAACTTTATTAATTGTATATATTCATTACAAAAATAAGCAGACTTTATTGACTGTACGTATGTACGAAAAACAAAAAACAAAAATACATCCACGTGCACAATTTCAACATCCAGCAAAATCAAATATCAAACAATATAATACTCTTTCATCTTTGTCTAATTAAAGTTTATGGAGTAAACAGGCGATTGATCTGGGTTAAACAATCCAAAATGCCGCTCAACCTCATCACCTTTCTTCTGGTTCTCATTGAACATTGCAAAAATATAGGTTTCCAAATTCCCAGACCTCTTTGGCGTGCCATTAGCGACGTGATTAATCAAATTCTGGTTGTACGTCTGTGCATTATCCACTGTTGTGTCAACCCCACCAGCTGATGGCCACCCGCTTTCCGACACAACAACCCCAACATCGGAGCATCCAGCCTTCTCTAAGGCATAGTACACTGAATCGACCATCGCATCAAACAAATTTTGATACTGATATTGGCCATCAGAAACCATCGTACCAGATGCTGTGAACAATGCATAGTCAAGCGGAATTTGGTCTTTGTTTCCAGCATAACTAAAATAGGGGTAAACATTTACCAAAAGCGGGTTTCCAGTTTTTTTTAGGAAATTAACTATGGGGGCCATGAATGAAACACTGAACTCCGTATTCGACGGAGGGTAGGTGTTTTTGAATACATCAAATCTCACTGCTGTTGAGATCTTAATTTGACCGCAACGACCTGCTGAGCAAAGTGAATTCCATATTTTGCTCATTGCTGGCAGTATGTTATCAGCACCGTCCCCTAAGAGTTCATTACCGACAGCAATGTACCTATTATTTAAATTATTAGACGCGAAGCCTTTATTTTATAATAATAAAGCATATAAGTTAATTAGACTGACAATGACAAAATGGAATTAACCCTAAAAATTACATTTTTTTTTCTTCAAGAACAATAGCATAGCCCATATACATTTATATATAATTAGTAGTGTTAAGGAGATGTAATTAACTATATCCTAGTTAGTTGATGGCTTCTGTCAACAACAATTCTAAAAGAAGGAATATATATATGCTAGCTAATTGATTTATTCAGCATACTTATTGTTTCAAACATGCATCAGTCTAATTAACTTACGACTAGAGCTTTTTTGTTGTTTTGAGGAATGGGTTGATCTAGGATTAGTATAATATAATTTTTAAATTTCTATTAGCTAATTGATTTATTCAACATACTTGTTGTTTCAAACATCCATCAGTCTAATTAACTTAAGACTAGAGCTTTTGTGTTGTTTTGAAGAATGGGTTGATCTAGGATTAGTATAATAGAATTTTTAAATTTCTATTAATTATATGGTAGAATTTTCGTCTTTCATTGTTGATTTTGCTAGAGAAGCTCTGCAAATTAATCAAGGTAAAAATAAAATAGTATAAAATTAACAATACTTGAAGGAAACTCCATCATAAGCTAAAATGTTGTTCTGGACCCAGCTGGCAGCAGCAGAGGCATCATTTGCAAGGGATGGGACCACATTATTTGGCACATCAACTATGAGGTCGATGTCGGTGCCTTTGAGAGAATTAAAGGTGTCTGGATCGGGGTCGTATATCCTCATTGCACGAATGCCTTTTGATTGGTAGAGACTTACCACCTCACTGCGCGACGGGAGGTTGTCGCCAATCATCCCGTAGCAAACGCCGATTGATTCCACACCTATAAAATCCAATTGTTGTGACATATGGTTTTTGTTTTTGTTAAAAGTTGTATCAATTTTTCTTAGCTCGTCAGCTGCTACTAGTTAATTTCTCTAAAAAAAGAAAGTTGTATGATCATTTTTTCCCTTTTATCGATGTAAAGGTTATATTATTTTGATCTCTCCTCCATGATCTTTGAGTTTGATATTTTCTGAAAGGTGAAGAGGCAACTCTGCATATCGAATTGAAATATATAATATATAAAATTTTGTGAGATATTGGAGGGTATGTATACTGTTTTGCATGGTAATTAATTATAAGATTTTTTTCAATTTTTCTTACTTTTAGAAAATATATGTTGTTTTTGGAGGGTATGTAAATATTTTAGAAAATGTTTTATTGTAGGTTATGCAATCAACAAATAAATCGATCGTTTAAATTTTAAGAAAATAGTAAAACACTAAAATAGATATAAATTTGATTATAATATGAATATCATAAGGTTCGTATATTAAAACTCTCGTGTTTATTTGAGTTGGAAAAAAAAAAGAAAGAGAAAGAGAGATACTTGTGGTATTAGCTGCGACAATAACCAACAATGCAAGTGCAACCAGCGAAAAAGCATTTTCCTTAGCCATGCTACTATCTTGTTCTAGAGAAGGAATATACAAGTTTTTCTTACGGTTTATGAAATGCAACTCCATGCAAACCTCTTTATATAGACTATAGTCTATCGTGTAATTAATGTTTGTCTGTTTGACCAAGTCTTCCCTTTTCCTTGTTTGAAATGGCCAAATTAAGAACTCATTCCTATTCTCATATGTAAATCCACTTAAGTAATATATATATATATATATATATATATATATATATATATATATATATATATATATATATATATATATATATATATATATATAGAACACTCGTGTGTACGGATCGTCGTACAGTCGTTTTTCAAGATCCAAAATTCAAACGGTCAATTCGAACTGTTCAAGTTATTCTCCATATTAAAAACCCTTGGAGATCAAATTTTATATTTTTCGAATTTTTTTACTATATATTATGATATTTTCAAAAAACACTACCATTGGAGTATTCATAATATATAGTAAAAAAATTTGAAAAAATGTAAAATTTGGTCTCCAAGGGTTTTTCAATATGGAGAACAACTTGAATGGTTCGGATTGACCGTTTGAATTTTGAATCTCGAAAAACGACTCATATGTATGGAGACGATCCGTACACATTAGTGTTCTATATCTATTATATATATCTTTTGCCTTCCAGCCCTTGACTCATACGTGCAATATATCTTGCATACATTATTTTTCTCAAGTAAATACATTCAATGAATCATAAAACTAACATGTATTAAACATTTTTTTTAAAATTTTACTAATTGACAGAAGTTTTCTTGTTAAGATCGTAGGCCATGATAATTTATTCTCAAACTAAACTCAAAGTTATCATGACGCACCAGTAAGAAATTCACCTCTTGAATATGAGTCCAAGGCATATTAATCGGTTGACACTTTTTCGCAAACTAACAATACCATCGTACTCTACACTACTATTTGATCACATTGTGTCATTGTATTCTTTTAACCCTCAACTAACATTAGACCATTTTTTAAAGGTAAGATGGGAGTCTCCCACTTTATTTAGAAAATAAATGGCATCAAGAAACTCCAACCAAGCTTGGAACGTGCAACCTCCATTGAAAATACATTGCTCTTCACCACTAGACGAAAAATTAGCACTTCTCACCTAACACTAGACTATTGTGAACTTATGATAGAGTTCGTGGTGATTAATTAGTACTACTCAGCTAACACTAGACTATTGTGAACTTATGATAGACTATTATGGTGATTAATTAATTTCGATGACAAAAATTTGTATCAACACAGCTAGATATTCTACATGGTTGTGAATTTATGATAGAGTTCGATTCTAAGATCAACCAAACTAAAATGTGCTCATTTTTACTTGTCTGCACATGTGAATTCAAATTCATTATAAATCAATACATGAAGGTTTAACTTTTATTTTTTAAGTACTTTTCACAACAAACTAAACGTGAGCATTCCTTTTTAGGGACAAAAAAAATCCTATAAATTAAATAAATCAATAACTACATTATAAGAATTTTTAGTAAATTTAAAAGTAAATAATTAAACTGAATTCTCGCATGTCAAGCCAGGCCAATTAATTAACGTTAAGTCATATGACAAGGATCATAGAAAATGACTCACCAGTTCTAACAGGGTCAACTGCTTGTTTGAGACTTGACCAAGATCAACCGAACTAAAATGATTTCGTGTTTTACTTATCAGTCACTATCAAAAAAAAAAAAAAAAAAAAAAAAGTGATCATGACGTTTAAGTAATAGTAGATATATATATAATCAACAATTATATACATCTAACTCAAAAGTTTGTTGAAACTATATATAATCGTAAAAGCAAATCTAGTAAATCAAATTACAGTTAAAGAACGGTTTTACTTAATGATATTAAAATAAAAAATAAAAACAAACGATATTGTGCATATAGCTGACACATGACTCATGAGTCAAGAGTGTAGTGGATCCCAGCATTCACAAGACCCACCTACCATTCTAACCCGTCTAAGTCGGGTTGTAATGCTACTTAACGTGCTTCTATGAGTATTGGTACCATTTTGTGATATAAAATTAACATTCCCTGGTCGTATTGGTGGAATTCCAAATATAGAAACAAACCAGTCATTTTCCGGGCCAAAGTGGAAAGTTCTAAGAATAATTCAAAAATATTTTGATAAATTAAATTTGTAAGCTGTATGGATATATAAGTGTTTTAAATTCCCTTCGAGTAATAATCAATCACAGTCATTAATCATTCTAAAAGATGATTTAGTTCAATCCACTGCAGAATTTTCCTAAATAATATATGAAGATATTGATACTTTTACAAAATAAAAAAAAATACTAGAAAAAATTGCTGTAAAACCGTGCACGAAAATGATCATTTCTGTCGATATATTGACGGGAACATCAATCTACAAGACAACACAGTCGGCAATGATGTCTAACATTTGCTCTCATTGAGAATAATCGAAAGGAAACCTCGGAAAAAGTCTTGCTCGTGGTTACATTATAAATATTCCCATGGATATAACTAATCGAGAAAGCATGATTTTTTATCCTTTCATGCATTATTCCTGAATATAATTTAAACTCCACGGTTATATATATTTTTATTATCCACGGAAATATTCAAAATGTTTGTAGTGAAAGTTTATAGTCATGTATATATTACGATTGGAGAATAATTTGAAAGATATGTTAAATATAATTAATTAATAGGGATATTAATTATTCGAGATTTTTATTATAACTTGTTTGCAACTAATAGCAAGTCAATCAGTGATGGACTAATTGACCTCGATCGCGTGATAGATCGAGTAACTGCCAAGGAAAACTTCCTGGCTAGTCACTACGGCATTTTTTTTTATTAACACCGGTTAAATCCATATTATTAACACCGGTTGGGCACCGGTGCTAATAATGAGTGGTGTTAAAAATATATAAAAAACCGGTGTTAAAAATCCGGTGCTAAAAAACATCCGAATTTTTGGCGCGCAAAGGCGGGCAAAACAGACAATCTTTAACACCGGTTTTTCACTAAAAACCGGTGCAAATAATATCTCTTTAGCACCGGTTATTAGTTAAAAACCGGTGCTAAAGGTCTGTCCTGAAAACCGTTTTTTTTTAAGCATTTTTATTATCTTTAGCACCGGTTTTTTAGGAAATAACCGGTGTTAATGAGATCTTTAGCACCGGTTTTTTATTAATAACCGGTGCTAAAGGTTGATGGCGATTAAAAAAAATATTTTTTATTTTTCGGGCTAGCCCCATATTTGCTAGCCATAAAATGCAATATCAAAACTAACAATTAAACATAATTCATGCATCATAATCACAATTCATATCAAAACTAACAATTAAACACACATAATTCATGCATCACAATGATATATATCAATTCATGCATCACCGTACAATATTCATATCACAATTAATACACATACACAAGTCACAATTCTAACAAGATACAAGTCTATATAAATACGAAAAGAACTCATCTAAAGTTTCGTTAAGGTCCTTTTCATCATAAGGCTTGCCCTCTGGTTGCACAGCCTGCATATTGACACTTTGTATAATTAGTAACCTAATCTTATTCAATTGAAGACAACATAAAATCTTAAACTCTAAAGATAACACAAAAGTGATTCATACCGATACGATCTCCCCGGTCATCGCGTAGTGACTAAGGATTTTGCGGAGTGATGTCATCGCATAGTATCCACAATCGGTGAAGTTCGGCTGTCGTGGACACTACAAGGAAAAAAATAATACTATTAAGATTAAATTCAATAAATGAGAATTAAAATGAAACTATTGTAAGTCCGAGCTATGTACCGGAATCATGTCAATCTGGAATCTGGGAACTTTAGCCAGTCTTGACAAAGCTCTGCAACATTTAAATATAAAGTTAGGAAAATTAATTTGTGATTATTATTATAGATAGATAATGTATGTGTTGACTAAAACTCTAAACTTACTGATTGAATACACCTAGAATCGGGGATTGATAACTGCCTGAATCGAGAGAATCGACAATCCATAGCATTCGTGCCGAGAGTCTAGCGATAATAACCACATAATGTGACCTGCAATTACATATCAAAGGACTTATTGGTAAAATTAACTTTAAACCTCAAAATGTAAACCATAATTAAAGTCGAAATTAGGAATTTTATAACTAACCGATTCTGATGCAGTAAAATATGATAAGGATCCCTTTTTTTATATTTCTGAAAGTTATTCATCATGTAGGTTATTGTGCCGACATTATTGTTATTTACATCCGATGCCGAGCATCTTTCCGGATCCCAAAAGATGAAATTTTTGAGATAGGTGTTGACACAATATTCCCTACACCACCTGCATTGCATGTTATATTCATATTATACAAATCAATTATATTTGGTTCAATTTAATTAGACATATTATATAATAATCAACTATTGTTAAGTTTAGAAAATACTTACATGGTCCAAACCTTCATAACTTGAATGAAGGGCTCTCTCCTATTAAAGACATGACCGATATCAGTAAAGTCGAGATGGAATGACTTCAATACTGCGAACTCGAAGTTACAAGCAATATCGAAATACGTCATTTCTGGATCCATCATCCTGATATAGTCATGCATCCTTTTTGCATTCGGCCCCAAATTTTCCAATGTGCCCTCATCCGCAAGCGGTGCGCGCATCTGAAAATTGCCCTCGTCAAAGTACTCCTCCACTTGGAATTCTTCTTCCTCCTCTTCTTCTTCTAACTCCACTTGCTTTTTCTTCTTTTTCGGAGGAGATTGTAAATGTGCCGGAAATCGTTTCCAATTTTCCCTCAGTTGAACCTTAAAATCCATATATTAGTCATAAAATAATAATTTCAAACTTAATTACACTATATATATATAATTACTACAAACTTTTGAAATTTAGAATAAGTTATAAGATGTACCAATTTTGAAATGTCCAAATCGATAAGTTCCATCGGCCACCTTAGATATGAACCTTGAAATAAACCGAGCAGGTCATCTGCGTTGGGAGGTGGATAAGGTACTGGCGCGTTTTTGAATTGATCGAAAACTTCCAGAACTTGTACCCTCACATCTTTCTCACCCAAAGGTTCTCCGTGAACCGTCTCATCACTGCTCGTCCGTGGAAACACTATTGCTCTTGCTACAAACACAAGAGTCGCCGACCCCTCTGATGGGAGGAGGAGCAAGCATTCCTTTGGCCCCTACAATTATAAGCAATATCATGTTTAATGACAAATCATAAACTATATACTCGCAAGCAATATATAACATTAGCTCGGTGAAATTAACAAACCTGCAAACTATAGTCAGGAATCGGGTGTGGTTGATTGTTGCTACCCTGTGAATGGAAAAGAGTAGCTTGATTCAGTATGGGATCGTAAACAACTTGTGATTGGCTTTGTGACAACATCCGCGAGAAACTTTGCTCCATTTCTTCCCTTGCAGCCTTCACTCTCTCGTCCAACATCCGCTCTATTTCCTCGTTGCTGTATCGATGGGAGGCTTTCCTCGTACCCTTTCCAAACACTTGCTTCACGCCAGAATACACTGGGTAACCCCTCAAACGTCCTGAGTGTTCTGGCGTCCCAATCGAAGAAGTCAAGAGGTCATTTTGACGATTGGGTTGAAAACCAGATTTCAATTTCTCATTCTGTCAGAAAAAAAAATTCATGTCATAATACTAAGTTGAAATTGTTGAATACATAAATTTCAAATTTATTTGAGTTATGAAACATACCGCTGTGTCAATGACAGCAGCAACCTTAGCATCTTTGCAGTGGAGTTCACCTGTTTGTGGATTCTTTGAGGCGCGTGCCCTACTCCATCTAAAGGTCCTGCTGTCTACTTCTTGGCTAATGGTCGAGGTCGCACCATGGACCACCTCTCCCTCTTTCCATCTCTTGTGTACGGTCAAGTAACCGCCTGATCCGAGTGTGTGAGGCATGTCTTTCTTTGCGGCATTTTCGCGTCCTTTCTTGCTCAATTCCTATTAGCAAATTCAAAGGACTTATTAGTACAAAGAGTTAAGATAATAGTATTGGCGAATAATTCTATATAAAATATGTTTTCATACCGCAAACGTAGGACTTTCAAGATATTTATCGAATGCCTCCCATTCTTCTTTCGCGATGTTAAATATATCCCATGGTGCTGGTGCATCCGCTTGCGGATTCTGCTTGTATTTTCGGTTCTACAATGAGAGGTAATTATAATTATTGAAACTGAATCAATCAATCATAATTTAAAGTGATGTTAAAAGAATAATCTCTTACTAGTCTGCCTTTCCAACCCCTCCAGATATTGTTACAATTTGTAAGAATCTTCTGCTTATGTGGGCAGTCCGGCGAAAGATTCCATGTTCCAGCTATAGACTTTGTAGGATCCATTTACATTCAAACACGGGTATCCTGAATGCATTGTAATCAAGTTCCCATATTTCTTCAATCCACCCGTAATACGGCTCTGATGACTTACCATCACTTGATATGGCTACAATTTTGACTCCGCTGTTTTGTACTGTGCTTTTGCCATCTTGTTTCTTTGTGTACCAGGTAAATCCATTCAGATCGTACCCTTGATAGGTGTGCACATTTGCAGTGGGACCATTCGCAAGGTATTTCACAGTTTCATTCTCGGACGGGGATAGTCGCACTTTGTTTCTGAACCATTTTACAAAGTTTTTGTTGTGCTCATTTGTGATCCAACCTTCACCTTTGTGAGGATTCTGCTCTCGCAACTCGGCTATGTGTTCGTCCACATAAGGAGCCACGATGGCAACTTGTTGAAGAATTTTAAGATGTGCTTTTTCTCTCCTTTCAAGGTCCACTGTAATTATTTTCAAACCAAGTATACTTTTTCCTAAAAGTCTACCTTCGTGCCGATTCTTGGGTAGGCCAATAGGTTTAAGCCCATCAACATAATCAGTATAGAAATCAATAACCTCTTCGGCCACGTATCCTTCGACTATGCTCCCTTCGGGTCGAGATCTGCTTCGTACTAACCTTTTCAATTGTCCCATTGCTCTTTCAAAAGGGTACATGTACCTCAAATATATTGGACCACACCAGCTTATCTCCCTGACTAAATGAACGGTCAAATGCACCATTATTACAAAGAATGATGGGGGAAGTGCATCTCCAACTCACATATGGTCTGATAAGCACCGGTTTCTAACTCTGTCAGTTTTTCAGGATCAATCACTTTGGAGCAAATTTCATTAAAGAAGAAGCACAACTTAGTGATAGAGTTTCGAACATTTTCCTTAAAACATCCTCGAATTGCAACTGGGAGCAACTGGGTCAACAGCACGTGATAATCGTGCGACTTCATTCCAATCAATTTCATGTCCTTCATTGATACCTTCCTTGAAATATTCGAGGAATAACCCGTTGGAACCCTAATATCTTTCAAACAATTCAACAGACTGAGTTTCTCTTTCTTTGTCAGAGTATAAATTGCATCGGGTAACCAATCCCGTCTTTTAATAGTATCTGGCTGGGCAGCTAGTTCCAGTCGAATTCCCATTTCGACCATGTCTTTCCTCACATTAGCATTGTCTACTTTTCCTTGAGCATTTAAAATCAAAGCAACCAAAGCTTCACATATGTTCTTAATGATATGCATCGCATCCAGGCAATGCCTAACATCCAAATATGCCCAGTATTCAAGGTTCCAGAATATAGACTTCTTCTTCCATCTACCATCCGGGATTTTATTGGCAAATGGTTTACCCATTTTAACTTTAAGATCTTTTACCTCCTCATAAATCTCTCTTCCGTTTCTTGGTATCGGTGCTCGTCGGTTCTCGGTTTTGCCATCAAATTTGGTTTTGTAATCAGCTCGGCGGTAGGGGTGATGGCGGCTAAGGAACCTACGATGTCCCAAGTAGACCATTTTCCTACAATTTGTCAACCATTGATAATGTGTATTATCCTCACAAATAGGACATGCCTTCTCTCCTTTGTTCCTGTAACCGGATAAGTTCCCGTAGGCGGGAAAATCATTTATCGTGCAAAAAATCATCGCACGTAAGGTGAAATAACTTTTTGAATAAGCATCGAATACTTTCACTCCCTCTTTCCACAACTTATCAAGGTCTTCTATTAACGGAGCTAAATACACATCAATATCGTTTCCTGGTTGTTTTGGACCAGAAATGAGCAAAGGCATCATCATATATCTTCTTTTCATGCATAACCATGAGGGAAGGTTGTAAATAACCAATAAAACTGGCCATACGCTGCGATTGCTGCTCATGAGACCATAAGGATTCATCCCATCCGTGCATAGTCCCAATCTTAGATTCCTAGGTTCACTTCCGAAATCCGGAAAATAACTGTCTATGTTTGTCCATTGGGGCGAGTCTGCAGGATGTCTGATCATTTTATCTTTCTTTCTGCCTTCCGCATGCCACCTTAGTAGTTTAGCATCTCTTGAATTAGTGAAGAGACGCTCGAACCTTGGTATTATCGGCAGATACCACAATGTTTTCGCAGCTGGTCTCTTTTTACAACTATCTTCATCATCTTCCAAATCATCGTCCCTTAGTCTATAACGGGATGCATTACACATTGGACATTTATGAAGGTTCTGGTACTTATTCCGAAATAGTATGCAATCATTCGGACATGCATGAATTTTCTCTACTTCCATATTCAAAGGACATAGTAATTTTTTAGCCTTATAACATGTATCCGGCAATGTATTTTCTGCTGGAAGCATTTTTTGCAAGAGACCGAGCAATTCTGTGAAACTTTTATCGCTCCAATTATTCCTGGCTTTTAGATTATACAGTTTAAAAACAGTTTTAATTTTTGAGAATTTATCCTGATCACAACCGGGATATAATGGTAAATGAGAGTTTTCATCCAACTTTTGAAAAATATCAGGAATATCATCAATAAAATCAGCTGGTATTTCATTCATCATTTCATCCAAATCATTTTCTATAAAATCATCATCACATTGCTGTTCACTTACATTGTTATCCACAAATACATCATCCCCCCAGTTATTTTCTACATTATTTTCAAAATCAGATGAATTAATGCTAGTCCCAACATTAGCCTGATCTTCCAACTTTTCACCGTGTTCAACCCACCTGAGGTATTTAGGTGTTCTCATCCACCCTTTCTCAATCAAATGTGTTCTAATCACTTGACTATCCTGTCTCTGAAAGTTAAGACAATGTTTACAAGGACATAGACTTCTGGGCTTTCCAGTTGACTTTCGATTTTCTTCAGCACATTTTAGGAATTCATCCACAACTCCAACAAATTCATCTGATATCCGTGAATAATCAAACATATACTTCTCCCTTTGATCCATCTGCGAAGATAAATGTATATATCCAAAAGTCAGGGTTATAGGGTTTATAGCTAGGTTCAATGTATCACATGAGGTTTTCGGACCGGTTACCATCCTAGCCCACTCTTTGGATACCCTGTCTCATTAGCGAGTGATACGTTAGATGTAATATGTTGTCTGAGAAAAATTCGGCAGCATTTCCCCTTATGTTCCCTGAATACGCGAACACACGATTGCTCGTGCGTACGTATCCGTGGGAACACAAGGGAAAATGCCGCCGAATTTTTCTCAGACAACACATTACATCTAACGTATCACTCGCTAATCCTAAATGAGACAGAATATCCAAAGAGCAGTCCCCAACTGGGAACTATCCGAGATTAATCCCTAATGGATTAATCTCGGACGGGCACGACCTAAAATAGTTCAAATTCCGGCAATTTGGTCCTATATGACAATACATCTAATATATGCACATGCCAAACAATTAATTAATTAACCATGCATGCTACAAATTGATAATTTAAGAAATTGAAATTATGGAGGGTTAAAATAGAAAATTACCGAAATTCTCTCGAATCGATGGTTTTCTCACTTTAATAGAATCACCTTCTCTCCCTCTTCCTAATTAATCAAACCAAAATAAAAAAAATCAATTACAAATAATAAATTTTATAAAATACAAATAATAATTAAAACATAAATTAATTCAAGAATATACCTCAAATGTAGCTTTTTTAACCTTCTACTTGCTCTCCTTTGCTTTCCCTTTCTATTTTTCAATTTTCCTAAATTTTTCTATATTTTTAGCTATTTTAAATAGATGATTTTAGATTCCAATAAATGCTCTCGGTTTTGGAGGAAAATAAATTCACGCAGGAACAGTAATGGTGGGGATGGTGGGGGTGGGCAGAGAATGGATCGGGAAGGAAAGGATATAAAAAAAACACATATATTTTCAACACCGGTTTTTAAGAAAAAACCGGTGCTAAAGCTTATATGAAAAATAAAAAAAAAACCGATTATTATTAACACCGGTTGTAACTAAAAAACCGGTGCTAAAGATAATATTTTTAGCACCGGTTTTTAATTAAAACCGGTGTTAATAATAATCGGTTTTTTTTTAATATTCACGGCTACTCTTTAGCACCGGTTTTTAAGAAAAACCGGTGTTAAAGACATTGTCTGACAATCACAAAAATGCCACTGTGTATTATTTATACCGGTTTTCGGAAAACCCGGTGTTAATGTGGCGGTGCTAATAAACTTTTATGGTGTAGTGAGTTGACCTCGATCGCGTGATAGATCGAGTATGTCTTGATTAGTTCACACCTCAAGCTGCCACGATCGATTAAAAACTAAAAGGAGAACTTGGCATTCTGCCGTGCGCCTCTGTTTGAAGTTGAACTAGCTTTTGATACACGCTTCGCGCGTGAAGTATTGTTAAATGTTGGGTAATTTAAAGTTGGGGATAGGGTATCAATGGTAATTGTTTTAAGATCGACATACAATTATAATAAGTGCTAGAATTATAATTGTAGTTATTTGAATAAATATCAAACTATCTTACAATTGATCTCTTTTTATAATTAATTGAATATTTTGGTATGTGTGACATTTTTCTTATATTTTCCATTTATGTCATTACGGTTAATTCTAAAACGTTAATAATTTGATCACTTAATCAAGTATCAAATCAACTCCAAAATTTATAAAACTTATATGAAAACGCATCGCCCGTAAAATTGAACAAAATCAACGGTTTGGATTCAATAATTAAATTTTATTTTTTTAAATTGAAAAAAAAAAGAAAAAAGGACTGCTCGAAGTCATTTTTTACCGCCAAGGATCCCAATCCACTTAGATGAGACTTCAGTGCCCACATGCTTTGATTAAATACCAAAAAATCACTCTTCAATTATTTTCTTTTTCATAATTTAAAATTCAAAAAATTGAAGTTAAATTATTGATTTTGTTCAATTTATCGAGTTATGTATTTTTATATAAACTTTTCAGTTCATTTGTTACTTGTTACTCGATCAAAGGCCAAAACCTAAAACTATCGAAATTAATCTATCATAGTTCATAAATTTTTTTTTCATCTTGATCGAGTATTAAATTAACCTTTATATATATATAAAAAAAATGAATAGATCACTCATTAAATTAAATAGAACCAATAGTTTAAATTCAATATTTGAATTTTTATAAAAATTAACTAAAAATGAGTTCGTTGGGGCACCCAACATATGGACAGTGGAATCCGCCTCGTGGACTGAACTATGCGAGCACTCTGTATAGTTATTTTCATTTTGACACATCAATGCTTTTTAATCATAGGTGGTTCAAAATTTAAAATAAACTGATGAATGATAAAACGTGATACATGCACAAAATGTCGATCATATCTAACACGAATTTCAAATTTAAACTTTCTATTTATAAATTGTTAATATTATAAAATTAAATGATTGTCAAGTGATTTCCAGATTTGGGAGAAACTACCAGGTAAAGTACGTGTACCTATGCACATGGTACCAAATAAATAGCTTTCCATGTTGTCAATTGAAAAAAAAAAAAAATATTGTATGAAGAGTTGTTACATTGAATAACATGGGATGTGGTGCCATAAACAATCCTAAAATGGCTTATGGGGCAGTTAGTTCTTTCATTTATTTTATGCAGAGGATTCCGAACAGATTTTCCGTATTGCACCAGAAAAGAGGAGCTTAAATACGCCCATTACACAAAGGACCACATAAATATTTTTCAGAAAATGAATTAGAGGTTCTGTAGATAACTCATCTTAAATTAAGCAAACACACACTTTATTGTGGCCAGCATGATTTTTTGGAGGAAAAAAAAAATCTAATCGATGACGTCATCCAAGAGTAGTAGAAAATGTTCATGAAATTATAGTATTGTTTGACTCTGAAATGAAAAATACATTCATTAAATTAACAGTACGGAAAAAGTAAAATGTTCGGAGTACGAATGATCGATCTGATGGAACGCACGATAATTTTTTTTTTTTTTTTAAAGAATAAAGGATTCTAAAGTTTTCTAATGAACAATCTGATGCATGTTCATTTAAGTATGGTGTCCCATAGAGGCATAGAGTTTGTAAAAGGACCGCACGTAAATTGTAATGAGAAAATTATTTAAAAGTTTAATTGATAGATCTACAGCACATGGGATCTGTCTATCGTCAGCACATTTATATATTTCCTTTTTTTTTTTCTTTTGTCAATATGCATACTTTTTGTGGTTCATTAAATATGAAAAATATATAAATTGCAATTTATTTGTTGTAACAAGTTATAAGTAATTAAAGTATATGGTTTAATTTAGAGGAGGGTTTCTGTTAATTTTATGAAACAGAAGTTTGACAAGAGGATGTTGGTTTATTGAATTGTATTCTTATTGATTGTGTTGTTTGCAATGGAATGATACAAGCTTTATATAAGCTCCTCTAGTTTACCGTTAACAAGGTCTAAACGATAACTTACTATTTTAAGTAAAAAAAGTGATTTTCCTTTTTTTCCTATTTTATATTATTTTTCTTATTCTCAACACTCCCCTCAAGCTAGGATTGTAAATATCAATCAATCCTAGCTTGTTTGTAATATCGTCAAAGACTTTGATGCTCAAGCCTTTGGTGAATATATCGGCCAATTGATTTTGACTTCGTACGAATGGAGTCTCGATCTCTTTGGATTCAACCTTTTCTCTTATGAAATGACAATCCACTTCGATATGTTTGGTCCGCTCATGAAAGACGGGATCCGCCGCAATGTGTCTTGTCGCTTGATTGTCGCAAAACATCTTCATTGGTTCTTCAACTTTGACATTCAAGTTGGCTAAAACTTGCTTGATCCATATCAATTCACTTGCGGTAGATGACATGGCACGATACTCCGCTTCCGCGCTTGATCGTGCCACGAATTTTTGCTTCTTGCTTTTCCATGTGACTAAGTTTCTGCCTACAAATGTGCAAAAATTGGTTGTGAATTTTCTATTGAAACTTCCGGCCCAATCTGCATCGGAATAGCCACATATTGCATTAGTACCATTTTTCTCATCCAAATTCCCTTTCCGGGAGAACCTTTTAGATACCTTAATATTCTATTAATGGCATCTAAATGAAGTGTTCTTGGTGCATGCATGAATTTGCTAATTTGACTTACGGCAAATGACAAATCCGGTCTTGTAACGGTTAGGTAAATTAATTTACCAACAAGTCTTTGGAAAAGACTTATGTTTTTTAATGGTTCACCTTTTTCATTATCAAGTTTCTCATTTACATCTATTGGGGTTTTGGCCGGTTTACATCCTAATTTACCGGTCTCCTTAAGCAAGTCCAAAACATATTTTCTTTGGCATATAAATAGCCCCTTTGAAGACTGAGCAATTTCTATTCCAAGAAAATATTTTAAAATGCCTAGATCTTTAATGTCAAATTTGTGCTTCAAGTCTTTTTTGACATTATCGATTTCAATTTGGTTGTTACCGGTTATGATTATGTCATCGACATAAACTAAGACCGCGGTGGTACCATTGGTATTATGTCTAACAAACAATGATGAATCGGCTCCACTTTTTTTAAAATCACAAGACAATAAAAATTGAGAAAGTTTGCCATACCATGCTCTTGGAGATTGTTTTATTCCATAAATGGATTTTTTAAACCTACACACAAGGTTAGAAATATTTTCTTTTTTGTGGCCGGGAGGTAATGACATGTATATTTCTTCTTCAAGATTTCCTTGAAGAAAAGCATTTTTAACATCCATTTGATGTAAGGTCCAACTATTATTTACCGCTACAGAAAAAAGTATTCTAACGGTATTCATTTTGGCCACCGGTGCAAAGGTTTCATGATAATCTATACCATAAGTTTGGGTATAACCTTTGGCCACCAATCTAGCTTTATACCGTTCTATAGTACCATCACTATGGTATTTAATTTTGTATACCCATTTACAACCCACCGGTTTTTTCTTTTTTGGTAGTTCACACAATTCCCAAGTTTGATTTTTTTTTTTCTAAGGCATGGAGTTCTTCTTCCATTGCCTTACACCATTTTGGATCATTTTTTGCTACCTCATGATTGGTTGGTTCCTCAATTTTGGACAAAGAATTTAAGAAGGCATAATGTTCACGAGATACATTATCATAAGAAATGTAATCTTGAATTGGATATTGTACCGAATAAGTGACAAAATACCTTAATCTCGTGGAGGGTTGATGTTGTCGACTTGATCTTCTCAATGGCATCTCTTGCTCTTGAGTTTCGTCATCCTCCTCAATATGTTCTTCTTGTTCGATTTCTTCAAGTTCTTCATTTCGACTTTCTTCACTTTGTAGGCTTTCTTCACTTTCTTCTTGTGATTCTTCACCTACAATATTTCTTGATTCTCTTCGAAACTCACTTGTTTCGATGTTAGTAACACAAAGATATATAAAATCATTTGGAAGAATTTTTTCAATATTATTTTCAATACAATTTTCATAAAAAGGTTCATTTTCAAAAAAACTAACTTCTCTAGAAATGTAAAGTTTTTTATTTTTAGGATCATAGCACTTATAACCCTTTTTTCTGAAGAATACCCAACAAAAATAGTTTTGATAGAGGTAAAATCAAGTTTATCAATTTTTTTATTGTGCACAAAACATTTGCATCCAAAAACTCTTAAATGACTATTATCTAATTTTCTACCATAAAGAATTTCTAGAGGGCTTTTAAAATCCAAGATGGCACTTGGCAACCTATTTATCAAATAGGTTGCGGTTAAAACGGCATCCGACCAAAAACTTTTTGGAACATTGTTTTGAAATAAAAGTGACCTAGTAACTTCTAAAAGATGACGGTTTTTTCTTTCGGAAACACCGTTTTGTTGAGGGGTGTAAATACAAGTAGTTTGGTGCAAAATACCCTTTTGTTTAAGAAAATTAGAAAAAGTTTGGTTAACATATTCGGTACCATTGTCCGTTCTCAAAATCTTAATTTTTTTCTCAAATTGATTTTCAATAAAATTCGCAAATGTTTGAAAATGTGAGAAAACCTCACTTTTATTTTTCATCAAATACAACCAAGTAGTTTTTGAAAAATCATCAATAAAAATAACGAAATATCTAAAATCATTGTAAGAAGATATAGGGGCCGGACCCCAAACATCGGAATGAATAAGCTCAAAAATATTATTGCTTTTAGAATTAGAGTTAGGAAAAGGAGGTCTAGTGTGTTTTGCAAGTTTCACAATTTTTACAATCTAAATTAGAGAAATTAAATATTTTGTTTAAAATTATATCGGAAGGATGTCCAACACGCTTGTGCCAAAGTTTACTCAAATCTTCATCGTTACTAGTTTTGAAAGCAAGTCTATTACTATTTAAAAAATAAAGACCGTTTTCAAAAAAACCTTCACCAATTATTTCTTTTGTAAGTAAATCTTGAAAAATAACTTTTAAATTTTGATTTTTTTCATTATTTGCTACGGTAAAAAATTGATCACCATTAATTGGACGGTAATTTTTCAATAAATTTTGATTTCCCGTCATGTGGTCGGTAGCACCGGAATCAAGTATCCATTTGGCACAACAATTTGGAGCGTTAATGGTGGTAAAACCAATGGTTAAACATTTATTTTCAATTGGTCTGTTTAAACAATTCTCGAAGAGATTTGGATCATTTCGAAAGTCCGGACTAGGCCCTGGTCGTGCATTTCACAATTTTCATTTTCTAAATTTTCAAGAGAATTAAAATTGGGCTTAAATACGGTGGGCTTATCAAGCCTATTAGAAAATAAGCCATTTTGACCTTTAAGACCGTGGAGACAGGAGATCAAAGCTCGTTCAATTTTATCAAGCCTTTTTTCCATCAAGTCCGAACTGGCTTTTTTCGACCCACTCGAGGCACTCAAGCCTTTTTTCCTTCTCCCCCTTTCTCGAGGCACTCTCCCGTACTCTCTTCTCTTTTCCATCGCTGCTTTTAAAACCTCGTGTTTCCTTGTGCTGCCGGAGGTTGGGATGGAGAAACCAACAGTCATCCACTGTGTGCCTTGCATTCTCGCAATGGTTGCAGCGCGTGGGTATGCTGTTAGAGCTCTCCCATCCTCCTGTGCTCTCGTCACGGACGCTAGTGTTTGAAATCAGAAAGCTGGCGTTGAGAAGAGGTGGAATTATGCTTTGATTCACATCCTTATTGAGGTAATCAATAGTTCCTTCTTGATTGATTTGGGTATTTTTGGGATGAAGCTTTTGTGTACCAGTTTCTTGCTGGTTGGGAGGTTTTTGCCTTGTGCACTCTAATTGAGTTGTTTTTTGGTTTATATCAATAACTCGCCCTTGATTAGGACTTTTATTGAGAGAAGATGCCACTGTTTGTGCCCATGAAAGGGTACTTCTCTCTTTCCTAGCAGTGGCGAGTTTTGAGAGTGAGGCCCCAGTCATCATGGAGTGCATCCCTCTTTGTTTTTCTGCCATTGTTTTGCTCTAAACAAAATCGTTGGCTTTGATTGAGTTTTGTTTTCTTATTGCGGAAGCTATTGTGGATCAGATTCGCTCTGATACCATGTTAATTTTATGAAACAGAAGTTTGACAAGAGGATGTTGGTTTATTGAATTGTATTCTTATTGATTGTGTTGTTTACAATGGAATGATACAAGCTTTATATAAGCTCCTCTAGTTTACCGTTAACAAGGTCTAAACGGTAACTTACTATTTTAAGTAAAAAAAGTGATTTTCTTTTATTCCCTATTTTATATTATTTTTCTTATTCTCAACAGTTTCACTGATATAAGTTTTTAGTACCATCAGATATCATAATTTTCTTTTTTAATTTTGATTTTGAAATTTGAATTGAAATTATTAATTTTTTTTTACTTTAATGTGTTCCCATAAATTTTTAATAATTAAATCATGTGGCTATGGCAGTGTGGGCCGTTATTGTATTTATGTTTTCTTAATCTCTCGGTCCGAATATAGTTGCATTCGGTCCGAGTGCATATGGGTTTATGGGGAATTGCTCAGGTCACTCCCATCTTTGCAAAACACTCCAACTTTTTGACGTGAAAAGATAGAAATACCCTTACATTCAGAACTAAACATATAGAAAGTTGAGATTATTTCGGTCTATTCACTCCAAAAATTGGAGTGTTTTGCAAAGATGGGAGTGTCTAGAGCAATTCTCGGATTTATGTGTGGCGTCACGTGTAATTATTGCTGAACTGAAACATTGTGTGTATCCGAATTCGAAAATTGGCGGATTCGGATGTCAATATCCGAATCTGAACGGATGCGGATGCGGATTCGGATATTTTTAAACGGATGCGGATATGGGAACGTATACTGGTGCGAATACGGATATTTATGCGAATACGGATATTTAAATATCCGTATCCGCAATAATTGCTAAACGGATATCCGGATTTAGTGATGGTTCAGTCTGAATCCGCAATACTTATTAATGCAAAAATTGTTTCCGAAGCTGGGAATCGATCTAGGTAACGTTGGATATGAGCTATGCGCCTCGACCATCCGACCAACACACCTTCTGTCATTAATGACTTTTATATCTATATATATTTAAGCTTCCAAATCAAACCTAAGCCAGCCCTTCTCTTTCTTCGGCGTAACATTCAGAGATCTGAATGAAAATGTGTAAATTCCACTCACGTTTTATAGGATTTTAAGTTGTCTAACTTGGAAATTTTAGTAAGAATCAAATTTATTATTATCCATGAATCTGGTAATTACGGTTGAAACTAAATTCATATAAATTCAACTAAGAAAAATATGTATTTGATTTATTGAATCCAACCAATAATGTTAATAATAATTTAATTTATACATATTATATATAAAATTTTGATGAAATTTTGGAATTAATTGATTGAATGAATAAAGTTTGAGCACTGCTTACCTAATTATCGTATAATTTATATTGTTAGAATATAACTTATCGCATGACATTAAAATGTTCTTATACTTCAGGTACTCTCATATATGACAAACTTTTATATGCACTACGAAATTTACAAAAAGTTCTAAAAAATGAATAAAAAACAAGAATTGATCGCTATATGATCTGTATCAGACAAAATCTATGTTGCACGGGTTCGGGTTCGAGTACCGTACCCGGTACGATTCGGGTACGACGGTACGAAAATTTTCAAAAATCTCCGGTACGGGTACGCCGATATATATTATTATATATATTATATTTAAATTTTTTTAAATAGGATGAGAGTTGATATATATGAAAAATATTTTTAAAATAAATATTATTACGCTATTAAGATTTTTTTGTTAATATAAATATTAAGATTAATGGTGGGTTTTTTTCTATATTTAAAAATTTAAACATTCCCGTAAGATTTTAGTCAAAATATTCAAAGATACAAGTATATGAAAATATTTAATATCATTGGGCTGTTAGTCTTATTGGGCCGTAACTTTTTTATATAACAAATCTTTTTTTGTTTATAAGTATCCGGTTTTGCAGAGTCCCACAGTTGTTTTTAATGTTCTCAATACCCATTATATATAGCTTTTGTCCACCCGTCAATTAATTGAATTTCAATGGCTGGCCGACAATGGCCACGTGAGTTGTTTTGATATGCCATGTTGATATGCTGTGGCTGTGGTCCGAATTCTGTGATTCATACGCGTGGGTACGCGTACCGCTGACCGAACCACACGGTCAAACCAGATTAAAATATTGGGTACGCCAGCTGTCATATCCGGTACGTACTGCGCTCGTACCAGAGCTGTACCCGTACCTGGTACGTACCCGGTACGCGTACGGCCCTATATCTGGCGTACGGCCCTATACCCGGTACGCGTACGGCCCTATATTTGTATTCGACTCTGTATCCGATAATATCCGAACCATATTCGTATCCGCTTAATATCCGAACCGTATCCGTATTCGAACTCACCCGTATTTGTATCCGAATCTGAAAAAAAATATGGATGCGGATATGGGAAGACCAATATCCGTTCCGTATCCGATCCGTTTTCATCCTACAAGTTGTGCTAAAGAAGATTGTATCATGGATCTTATGTGAAATACTAACAAAAATAAATAAATCTAGCATGTTTTGGAAGTATATATATTGGAAAAAGAGGAAATAATTCTTGGAAGTATCTCAAGGTTGCACATTTGTGCTAGGACCCAATGGGTCATACACGGGCCAAGTAGGTCCATACACGTTCCGAGTGTTCATGTAGCATGGTACGCTCGGATTGAGTATATTAGCACTCAGACCAAGTGTTAGCACCGACTTGACAAGCCAAACCTAAATAATATTTTTCTTGTGTGAGGAAATAAGATTTCCTTGTGTAAAAGATTCGTGAAATCTATATGATTTTTTATTGTAGGGGCTGGACGTTATATACCTCCTAGACATAATTGTTTCCTATTTATTTTATCTCCTCCGTTGCAACAAAACTAGCTCAGCTTATTGAAAAGAAATAAAAAATAAGTTTGCTGATATTGAATCTGTGTTCACTTGTATTTGATTATTCTGAGTTCCTCATGACGAGAAAATTCTAGCGACACGATTCTTGTGCAATTATACTCATGGACTGTGCCTCTTCGAACCGTAAAATCTGAAATTTCTCTGTATAGACGATCAAATTATGTCAAAATTAATGAAAAAAAAATGTAAATGCTTTATACATTGCAGCAAATAAGATCCGTATGTTGTCAGGACATTTATATAATTGTTTTTTTTTTTTTGCCACTATACATATTTTTTTGGTTCATTAAATCTGAAAACTATAAATTGCCATATATTTGTTGTAAGAAGAATATAGCCAATCAGTGAAAGTGTATGGTATTGATTGAGGGGAGGTTTCATAGATGTAAGTTTCTAGTACCATTAGATATCATAATTTCTCTTTTTATATTTTTTAATTTTCAATTCAAATTATCAATTTTTCACTGCGATGTTTTCTAATAAATTTATTGCCTTATATTTTTGTGTTCTCATAAATATAGATTAATATTAATATAATATAGTCAACTAGATTCATTCATTCTATAAATTTATTATCCCGTTGAAAATGAACTCACCGCGTTATAAGATTTCATGAAATCACATCCATCATGAAAGCACTAAGATCAATTATAATTTGGAATTATTTCCTAGAAATCAATATTTTAATGACTATATTTAGTTTATATTATTGATGATATTAGATTATTTGTTCATTGATTTTATTATTGATAAATTATTCAGGTTGAGGATCTGAATTGTGGATCTCTGTGTTTCATTTTGTTAAATGATAATAATAAATCTAAAATGTCTGTAATCTTGATAATTAATAAGGAACATTAATTATCATAAAAGATTAGTGATGAAGGCTTTTTTTAAGAACCAGGTATCAAATAAAATTTGTATCTAGAACCTAACTTCACTAGTCGTTTTAGTTAAGCTTTAGGATCGAACCCAAGGGACAGATTAATGATTACCGGACTCACTGGTTTTCAAAATCTAGATAAGAAAACAAGGGTGATTTCAACCAAACAAAAGTAACCATGCAACAAATAAATATTTTTGGGTATTTTGGACTTAGAATAAGACTTTAACATTCTAAACAATGCTAAAATAAATAAGCTAACAACACAGAATTTTTTGTGGTTTTTGTAATGATTAAAGCGTCCTAGGGATCAGATTTCGCCTAGGTCTAGCTTCCAAAACTCCGGGATCAATTGCTAACGCAACATGACCGAAGTTCTCGAATTCCTACCTTCAGTCCAACCCAAACCAGACCAGTTAGTGTCGAACTGAACGCATGGAATTGAGTTGTGACAATTTAGACTTAGACCGGCTGTAACTACAATTTCTAACCCTCAACTTTCGCCTTTTGGATTAAAAACTATCACAGGACACTACTTCGCCCACTCAAGTTTGCCAGACCTAAACTTTTGTGTCTGTACAAGTTCACTTAAGTTCATCTGTTCATTTTCTTAAGGTTATCCAAACGTTCTTTCAAACAATTCAGAAACTATACCTTTTAGTACAGCTAACTTACTTTTTCAAGTCAACGACTTAACCCATACACTTGGCTTAATCCTATTGTTTCATTTAAGTTCGTAACTTAACCAAATCCGACCATAGATTCAGAAGTAAAATAAATCAAACAACAACAACAAACAAGCATCAAAATAGTACTCAATTGATAAATCACAAGTCAAAGTATCAAGTCATCCATATCATAACAACAAACTAAATCTAAAACTACATCTTACCCAAAGATATAAGTAAACTACTCAGACATAATCTCAAAACAAGGATAAATAACAGAAATAAAGCAATAAAGATACGTGTTCATCAATAGAGAAGGAATAAGCATGAAAATAGGTAACCAACTACTCCCTGCACACTAGTACTTCGCTGTCTAGGACTGTGGAAGGCTGTGGTGCGTGAGATTTGGTGCTGCTCGCTGTCGTTGCTTCGAAATAGTGGAGAAATCACAAGAGTTGATGAAGAATGAAAAGGGAACTATGAGAAAATGGTGCTAAGTGGTGGGATTTCACCCAGGAACCAAGGGGAACATCTAGCAGAGGAATGACTTTTATAGAAGTTTCAAGCCTTGGGGAGCAGGCCAGGGGCGTCCAGGCTGCCAGAGAGGGCCAGCTGCTCCTTCTTCAATGCAAAATTACATGCCAAATAGGGTCATTCGACCCCTGGCACGAGCTGGTCCAAGCTGGAGACAGGCTGGAGAGGTGAGAGCGCTTGGCTTGTCTCGAAACGGGTCAGTTCGGGCTGGAGGCACTCAGTTCGTGCTGGAGAGAGGTACTTCGGACTAGGGAGAGCACAAAATGGCTTAGTATTGAGTTTGACCCGAACAAGGGTGGTTCGGTCCGAACTAAGAATGACAGATCCGAAGTAAGGCCAGAACTGAGCATGAATCATGGCGTGTGGCCCGCATGTCGGTCTGGAATGAATCCCTAGCGCCAGGAATTAGTCATCTGGCATGCAAACAAGCGTGGAAAGCTTCTTCGAGTCCATTTTTCCTTCATTCTTCATCTAAACCTGTGTGAGACAAATAGAAGCGACGGTAAAGTCGAATTCTAGAAATACACAGCAAAATGTCAAATAATAACATGTTTTAGGTCATAATTGGGTGCCAAGTGAAGGATTTCATGATGCAAATCGGGTAATTTTAAAATTTTTATTAACCGATAACATCTAGGATCGTTCTTATTATTGCTAACTTTCTTTATTTTATTTGCATTAACATTAAAAATTAATTTTTTCTATTCTCTATATTTTTTAGTTAATTTCATACTAATAAAAAAAAAAAAAAAACATTACACTCTCTTTCTATTGAATATTGCATTTTGTTTAATAAAATAAATTGAGCAAAATATTATTCGTATCTGATAAAATACATCTGTATTCATATCCATATTCGACAAAATCCGAACCGTATCCGTATCCGTTTAACATCCGCGTGGTATCCGTATCCGAACCTATCCGTATCTGTATCCAAAAAAAAAATATGGATATGGAAAGTAGTATCCGCTCCGTATATTCATATCTCCACTTGCCTCCCATCTCCTCTAACACTGTGTTTGGTTCACATGAGAGGAATGGAAAGGGAGGAGAAATGTTAGAAGGAAAGGGATGAGATAGAAAGGAAAGGAAAATTATTTAATAGTTGTCTGTGTTGGATGATCAATGAAAGGGAAAGAAAAAAAATTTACTTTTCTTCCTAATTTCTGTTTGGATGATCTAAAGTAAAATTAGATAATTTAACCACAAATGACTATTATAACCTTCAACTATATCTGGATTTTCAAATAATAAAATGCTAAAAATTAAAGATTTTAAAAGCAACATATTAATAATATTAAAAATTCAAGAGCGTTTCATAAAAGAAATTTAAAAAAAAAAAAACCCAAGAACGCCAAATTGACTAATAACAGATTAATTAAGTAAAATGATCTCAGATTACAAGATACTGGTTCAATACCAGACAGTATATTGGGTATATTGTGTCCCAATGCACCTTCACGTACACCGTGCTAAAAAAAAAAAAAATCAAGGTTTGGCCTTTTGGGGTACGGAGAAACAAAGAATAAAGCACTTATTTCTTTTTTTTTAACACTACACCTAATTGAAATGTAGAGAGATAGAAAGGTACGAACGAAGGTGATTTACAGTAAAAACGGAGATGTAGAAAGGAGGAAGGTTGTCGCACGCTAAGAAGGGTCTCAACATCCGCATCCTTGGGTAGAGTGCCCATCTCATCACGACCGTCTGATCTAATTTGGACGGTTTATTTTTTTCGGGCCAATAATTTTTTTCGGGAGAGGTGGAATGTACGGAGCTCCTTTAGCCGTTGAGATTAAATCAGACGGTTGACGTTCAGAGATGGGCACTCTACCCATCTCTTAGAGATGGGCAGAGGATGCGGTTCCTCTCAACATCCTCAACTTCCACCTCGCCAATCTGGAGGGGACAGAAATTATATAGGAGGGAAATTTTCAGGAAGAATGTCTTCCATTCAAACAAGAGGAATCGCTATTTTTTACCTCACTCCCTTTCCTTCCCATCCATTACCGTCATACCAAACACAGTGAAATTCTCTTCTCTCAATTTCGAAAAATCACCGTTCGCGCCATTCTCCAATTGGCTCCTCTCCAAAGGAGGAATGGCTCCCTCTGTCAAGCCAGGCCCAGCGCCAGAGAGATATATCAAGAAACGAGGTGGTGGTGGAGGTTCCTAAGAAGTTCTGGATTGATGCCGACACGGTTGCCTCGTCGGAGATTGGTCGGGTTTGCGGAGGCCCGGCCGTGGGTTTCCATTGCATTGTTCCTTTTGAGAGAGAAAGAACTTGGTGATGCTTCACCGTGTAAGCCTATTTGGATGTTCTCCCTTCCTCTACTGATTCCACTATCTTTGGGTGAGTTGGCAGAATGTTAGAGTAATTTGTACAAAACTGGTTGTTTTTAGTTGGTTTTGTGTAATCAGAATTTTAATGCGAGCATAATTTTTTGGTGGTTCCAGTGCAGGTCAAAAAAGGAGCTTTCGCAGATACAGGGTAAACTAACCAAACTTCCCTTTATTTTATTTTCCTTTTGTTTGATTGAAGCTTAAAATTGTCCTTATCAGTTATTGGTCACATGATGGATAGAAATCATAGTCAAATTTGCTCGCAATTAACCTTTTTCTATTGAAGGAATGTCATCAATATAGCCAATCGTTAGCATTAACACTAAGAAACATATATGTCTAATTATCAGATCAAAATAGTACAAATCAGATTGCTTAGGAAGTCAATGTGAACTTGTGAAAATTTTCTGCACCTAAAATATTTTATAACCATTTCAGTGTTGTACTCATTTAGTTAGGACATGTCTCCAAGCATACAGAAATGAATTTAGAGTTTTCAGTTTACATCACTTGGTTGGATTATGACCAACAGACAGTATATTTAAATTACCATTTGTGTGGCACAAGCCCAGGAATTATCAGGCCAGAACAGCACTTGCAATGGTATACTTATAATCTAAAATTATATATTCACTAGGGACACAATTATTGAGCACGACGATTGGTGTGAAGGAGTATGTGCAAAGTGAAATTACAAAGGTGGAAGAAGAAATAATACTTAAAAGCAAGAATCTCTTTCCTGGGTCTATAACATATGATGATTTCTTGTGGGCATTTGGAATACTGAGATCAAGAGCATTTTCCCGGTTACGAGGCGACAACCTTGCTCTCATCCCGTTTGCTGATATTGTAGGTTCTTTAATCTCTTCTATATACAAATAGCAGTTTGTAGTTATGTGCTTACCAGGTACACATGTAATAGTTTTTTTAAATTTACTTTGGTTTAACAGATTAATCACAATCCAGCCATTACTTCAGAAGATTTAGCATGGGAGATCAAAGGAAAATGTCTTTTTGGGAGGGACCAGGTTTTCTCATTGCGAGATCCACTCTTCGTGAAATCTGGCGAGCAGGTGATTTTTGTAAATGAACAGTTTTTTTTTTATTTACTTTACTAGATGCCTCAGATGAATATAAGATTAAGCAAGTAGTGTGGTGCCGCTTTTTGCTCCCCAATTTGTATCAATTGACGGCGATATCTCTGACAGGTATGCATCCAGACCTGGAGAAGAGCAATGCAGAACTGGCACTCGACTATGGTTTCGTTGAATCAAACCCGAATCGTGAACCATACACTTTGACACTAGAGATCTCTGAATCAGATCCTTTTTATGGCGACAAACTTGACATAGCTGAAAACAATTGTCTCAGTGAGACTGCATACTTTGACATAGTATTAGGTCAGAATCTAACACTTCAGCTGCTCCCCTACTTACGCCTAGTTGCCCTTGGTGGAACCGATGCTTTTCTTTTGGAATCAATTTTCAGAGATGCTATCTGGGGCCACCTTGAGTTGCCTGTGAGCCATGAAAATGAGGAGGCGATTTGCCGTGTTGTGAGAGATGCATGCAAGAATGCTTTATCTGCATATGCTACTTCTGTAGAAGAGGTACTGCGGTTCTTATGTAAAAGATTTAACACTTACTTTCAGTAAGCCCAAAGCTAGTAGCTAGTTTAAAAAAAGGGTCATTATGTAAGCAATTTCCCATGTATGAAAGGCAATAAGGCATCGTTTATTTCAATTATTTTCTCCTGAAAGTAGCAGATTTGGTTATGCTTTTCAGAAAATTAGAAATGAGAAGTAAAAGAAAAGAAGAAACTAAAGAGGGGTTAATTCAGTTTTGAGGAGAGAATTATTGGTCTAAATGATTTTCTTTTTTTTTCCACACTAACAAACAGTAATGTTTTTGTAAAATAACATTCAAAAGCTCATCAATTAAAATTTTCAAATGAAGGATGAAAGGCTCATGGAAGTGGCAATTTGAATTCCGGGATGCAAATAGCCGTATGGATCAGAGCTGGTGAGAAAAGGGTGCTTCAGCAGATAGATAGTATTTTCAGAAACAGAGAATCAGAGCTGGATGGATTGGAATACTACCAGGAAAGGTGGCTTAAAAATTTGGGATTTGTTGGTGATAATGGTGAAATTATTTTATGGGAATCATGATAATTTAAATGATTATCGGCTTTGCTGCTTGTAAGCTGTATTAGTTTGATGTAAATTAAATTTGCCTTTTTGAATATTTCGTGAGCACTCATGAGTCTCATATTACTCGGAATGCATGTATATGGATTTGTAGAGAATACTGATAGTAATATCGTGTCACTGGACACATCCAGCACAAGAAGCAATGGAGACTCAGATGATGAAGTAGTTAGCGACATTAATTAGTCAGTTAGGATAGTTAACTAATCTGTTTTTGACAGCTGTAAACGCTTGGCTGAAACGCCTATATATAAACATCTTTGTACATTGTAAACGATTGAGATTAATAGAATACATTTTCAATCTCCATCTTCTTCTTCCTCTTATGAAATCCTACAGGATTTCTATTTTATACCTAGACTTCTCTGTGCCAGTTTTAACAATTATTGTGCCGGTTTAGAACTGCCAATACAACCCAGGTTCAAGTCACTATATGTTAAATCATTGCAGGCCCATATTGGATATAACTATTTTCTATACCCCTTTATTATTATTATCAGCTTTTTTAGGTTAAATATTATTATCTGATCAGGGTTTATGACTCTGTCGGGTAATCAATGCAAATTGTATACCAGTAAAAACTAGTAATTTGGAATTAATAGGCATAAAACTAGCAAGATTACTTTGTAAGGCATTCTGAAATTGGAAGGATAAATTTAGAAGTGCATTGCAGCTGATCCTCATGATGATATCCATAGTATCTAGGCGCACAGACAATGCGAGTACATTGATAAAAAGGACTGCTGAAACGATATTTCTTTTTTGGTCTGTATTAGATCAGTTTCATTCATTCAGTCTTTACTTGCAAAAATGCATCCTGGCATTTTACTGTACGACGTCCAAGTTTGAACTCCCAGCCAGTATTTGTGGAATGATTAACACCCAAAAACCACGCTTGCACTAAGAAAAAATATTATCAATAAATTATAAAAAGAGTAATAATTAAAGATGCTAACTTAAGATCTAAAATAAATATGATCTTCTTTACATTTTCCATTTTCCATTCAACAACAAAAATTGAATTCGACGAATTGACATTGAAAATCCCCATCCATGCATACCCCCACAAAAATGGTTTTTTTATCAACCATCAATTGATAAATTATCCCAATTGAGGAGACAGACAGAAATATTTTGAAAGCAAAAGGCCAACAAATTATGTACATAAGATCCCAATGGCTGCTCGATATTATCATTCGGTCAGAAACCACTCTAACGAGTCGATTCATCGTTAATCAAGGGCAGTGCGGTCGCACAACATTGTCTGGCAAGCACGAGGCAATGATTCGGCGCAATAGTATCCATCGTTGAAAGCTCGAAGACCAACTAAGGTGGAAACTAAACCCCTAAAACATTTTTATACCATAATTGCAACCAAATTACTCCCAAAAACAATTAAATTGTCTGTTATTTGTTATTTGTTGATCATTTTTGTTTCTAGTAGTTATTGATTAGAAGTTTGCGTAGATCCCACTTTGAATTGTTAGATTTAGACTTTGCAAAAGTGTAAGTCCGGTACTTGTTTCACGAATTATCGTACGCTTGCAGTTATTTTAGGATACTTTTGGGTTATTAGCTAGACTACATCACTTGTGCAACTAAATACATCCATTATCAACTATTATAAAGAGCATTATAAACTAGCAAACTTTATTAATTGTAAATATTCATATTACAATGATAAGCAGACTTTATTGATTGTAGTTACGTACGAGGAAGAACATCGATAATTTCAGCATCCAGCAATAGCAAATATCAAACAATATAACACTCTTCCATCTTTCTAATTAAAGTTTAAGGGGTAAACAGGCGATAGATCTGGGTTAAACAACCCAAAATGCCGCTCAACCTCATCACCTTGCTTCTGGTTTTCATTGAACGCCGCAAAAATAAAGGTTTTCAATTCCTCGCCCGGCCTCTTTGGCGTGCCCTTATGGACATGATTTATTAAATTCTGATTGTACGTCTGTGCATTAACCAATGTTGCGGCAACCCCACCACCTCCTGGATGCCCAGTTTCCGTCGCAATAACCCTAACATGGTGGCTTCCAACCTTCTCTAAGGCAGAGTACACCGAATCAACCATCGCGTCAAACAGATTCTGGTAGTGATATTGGCCATCAGTAGTGATATTGGCCATCAGTAACTACCGGGCGAGGTGATTTGAAATAGGCATAGTCATGCGAAATTTTATCTTGGTTTTGGACATAACTGAAATAGGGGTAAATACTTACCATAAGGGGGTTTCCGGTATATTCCAAGAAATTAACTATGGGGAACATGAATGATTCACCGAATTCCCCTTTTGATGGAGGGTAGGTGTTTTTGACTACGCTGAAACTCACTGCTGTTGAGACCTGGATTTGATTCCAACGACCTGCTGAGCAAATTGCATCCCAAATTTTGCTCATTGCTGGTAGTATGTTTTTGGCAGCGTCGCCAGAGATTTCATTACCGACAACAATGTACCTATTATTTTGCAGATGCTATATATCATGCCAAGTCTTTATATTAATGATGCAGCATATAAGTTGGACTGCCAAAAAATATATGTGCTACCTAGCTAGTTGACGGCTCCTGTCATCAACAATTCTAAAAGAAAGAAAAATATATGCTAGATGCATTAATTGACAAACGGTAAAATAATTGACTTATTCAGCATCCCAATTGTTTCAAACATGAATCAAATTAATTAACTTATGAAGATTAGAGTTTTGTGTTGTTTGTAGATTGTGTTAATCTAGGATTAGTATAATATTAATTGATTCATTTCAAATAAGTATATACGGTGGAAACTTTTGTATCTCTGTGTTGACTTTAATTTGCTAGAATTAACTGCTAATTAATAAGGAAAATACATAAATATATAGTCCATACTTGAAGGAAACTCCATCATAAGCCAAAATGTTGTTTTGGACCCATCTGGCAGCTGCAGAAGCATCGTTTGCAATAGATGGGATCACATCATTTGGCACGTCCATCATGAGGTCGATGCCGGTTCCTTTGAGAGCATTTAAGGTGTCTGGGTGGGGGAAGTATATCCTCATTGCACGAATGCCTTTTGATTGGTAGAGCCTGACCACATCACGGGGCGAGGGGAGGTTGTTACCAATCATCCCGTAGCAAACACCGATTGATTCCACACCTATAAGAAAGTAATTAATTGTTGTTGCATATTTTTGTTAAATAGTAAAAGTGTACCAAATTCGGCTTTTCCTTTTATTGATGTAAAAAGTTAATTATATTATTTTGATCTCAAGTTCTCAAATTGAAATGTATAATATCAAGAATTTTGTGAGATATGTTTATATATTTTCCTTTAATGAATATTGTTTTGCTTGACGATTAGTAAAAGCAATTGAATTATTTTAACTTTTAGAAAATGTTTTTACTAAAAATTTAAAAATATATAAAATTTGATTTTAATAAGATATTAATATGAATATCACATTGAATAGGTCGGATAGATTAGTTGATTTAAAAAAAAATAGAGAGAGAGAAAAAGATGTACTCATGAGATTAGATGCGAGAAGAACAAACAATGCAAGTGCAAGTTGTGCAACCAACGAAAAAGCATTTCCCTTAGCCATGCTACTCTTATTCTGGAGATTAATGCAGTTTATGAAACGCAACTCCATGCAAATCCCTTATATAGAAAAAAAGTATATCATCTACTGTTTGCCTGGTAGACCAAGTCTTTGAAATGGCCAAATTAAAAATCCATTCCTATTATCATATTTTGCAGCTAATTCGAGCAAATATTATCATGCGTACAATTTTTACTCAGGTAATTAAATGCATTCAATGAATTATAAAACTTATATATGGTTACGTTAAAATTTTACTAATTGAAAAAAGAAATTCTTGTTAATAAATGTATTAACCGCTAGATATTCAACATATATATGGTTACGTTAGAGCTAGTTTGATTCTAAGATCAACCAAACTGAAATATGCTCATTTTTACATGTCTGCACTTGTGAATGGGAGTTCAAATAAATCAATAATCAATACATGACAAATTAAAGAGTTGTTATGTGACAAATAAATTCAAGATTTTTTAACTTTTATCTTTAAGGTCGATATATACTTTTCAGAACAAACTAATTAAGGTTGCGTTTTTTAGATGACAAAAAATCTTATCAAAATAAATCAAATAAATACATTCTAAAAACTTTTGGTAATTTCAAAAGTAGATAAACTGAATTCTCGCATCTCAAGCCACCAATCACATTCAACTAAGGTCCTGAACTCCTGATTAGAATCATTTTTTTTAAACATGAACTTCGTTTTGTTAGAATTTTTAAATTAATTAACGAATTTAATGTCATTTGATTGGAATTTTTATGTCGTTAGAACAACAAAATTCTGAGAAATCATTTCATTAGAAATGAAATGAAATGAAATTCTGCGTAAAAATCATTTTGATCAAAGCATAAGTCATGACAAGGATATCATATATAGAAAATGAGTCACCAGTTCTAACAGAATCAACCGCTTGTTTGAGATTAAGATCAACCAAACTAAAATGTTTTCATGTTTTACTTGTCAGTCACTACCGAGCTAACAACAAAAAAATACAATAAAACAAAAATAGCTGTGATCATGATGTTTAAGTAATATTAGATATATAATCAACAATTATATATCTAACTCAAAAGTTTGTTGAAACTTAATTTTCCTAAATAAATCCAATAATCAAATTACAGTTATGGAACAGTTTTACTTAATAATGATATTATAAAAATAATTAAAAAAAAAAAAAACGATATTGTGCATATAGCTGATCGACATTGACTCATAAGTACACGAGTGTAGTGGATCCAGCATTCACAAGACCCACCTACCATTCTAACCCGTCAAAGTTGTTTGTAATTAGGGCCGTCAGTGAATACGGTACGGTACAGTATATAGAAGGTATTTTCATACCGTACTTATTGATATTTTTTTACTCATACCATATCCATATCCGTCAAAATATCTTTACTCGTACCCGTTAAGAATTAACGATAATGGCAGGATAACGATACATAATGGGTAATAATAATATTATTAATTTAATAAAAATCTATAATATGCTAAATAAATAAAAACAATAAATATATAAATACAGTACAACATTTAGATAATAATTTAGATATAAAAAATTATAAAATTTATTTTCATATCAAGTAAATTCAACAAATCTATATAACTAATTATGTAATTTTCTTTTATGTAATTTTCTTTTCATTTTTTTTTTCTGTTAGATAGTTGGCAAAAAAGAAAGTATAATCTCTCTTTTTCCATCTTCCAACTTTATCTTTGGGGTTCAAGTGCATTATTAACTCTTTGACCCCCTCTTCTTTTTCCTCATACGCATGCAGATCCTGAAGCAATTTAAGATCAAATAAAATAGAAAATTAGTGATAATAGATCCTCTATGTCAACTTAATTGTTTATTTTTAAAGAAACTAAAATTAAGTAAAGTGTACGCAGGAGGAGTAAAAGGGTTGAGGGAACTAGAAGGGATAAGGTAGACGCACTGGATGATAGGGATGAGATTCCATAATCGATCGAAAAGGATGATGTTACGCTAGTGGAAAAGTATTTCAAAAATGAGAAAATAAAACGTGTGCCTAGGAGATGATGGGAATGATGAATCTTAGAAATGATCAGTCAATGTTTGAATATATGTCCAAGGCATATATAATGGATTGACACTCTGTCGCAAACTTACGATATATATCTTAGCATTGTACTTACGCTACTATTTGATCACATTGTATTCTTGAACCCCTAGCTAACACTAGACTACTAAAATTGCAAAGATACATATATTAGCTTTCGATCCCGATTTTGTGCTGTATTATGGTGATTTATTAATTTCGACGGACAAATCTACAAACACATATATATCAACCGCTAGATATATATGTTAGAGCTTGATTATTCTATAATCAACCAAACTGAAATGTGCTCATTTTTACTTGTCTGCGCATGTGAATAAATTTCATTATAAATCAATAATACATGACAAATTAAAGAGTTTTTACGTGAGAAATAAACTAAATTAAGATTAACTACTTTTCCATCCTTTAAGGTCGATATATACTTTTCAAAATAAAATAAGGTAGCGGGTTTTAGATGACAAAAAAGAAAATCCTATAAAATAAAAAAATAAATATCTAAGAACTTTTGGTAAATTTAAAAATAGATAAACAGAATTCTCGGATGGCATGCCATTAATCACGTTAGACTATATATAAGGCCCTAATTAGAATCACTTTTTTTTTAACACGGATATCATTTAATTAGAAATTTTTTCATCAAAATTAAAATTTTTATGTTATTAGACCCAATGAAATTCCGAAAAATCTATCCTAATGAAATGGAATCCCGTGTAAAAATCATTTTGATCAAAGCGTAATTAAATAAGTCATGACAAGGAGCATAAATCGAAATGACTAGTTTTAACAGTATCGACCGCTTGATTAAGTCTAAGATGAACCGAAAAAAATAATTTCATGTTTTACTTGTGAGTCACTATCAAGCTATCAACAAAAAAAAAAAAACCATAAAAATAAATATAATTTGATTACAATTATATATCTAACTCCAAAGTTTGTTGAAACTTAATTTCCATAAAAATAAATATAATAAATCAAATAGAGTAAAGAACTGTTTTACTTAATGATATTAAAACAATAAAAACGATATTGTGCATATAGCTGACATGGCGTACTCATATGACTCATGAGTCACGCACGAGTGTAGTGGATCTAGCATTCACAAGACACCTACAATTCTAACCCGTCAAAGTCGGCTTATATGTAATGCTACTTTTTGAGAATAATTAAAAAATAAATTGATGAAATTTAAAATTTGAAATTTTTATGGATAATGAGTTTTTCTAAATTAATGAATGTTTTAGATTTCAGTTCACTCTCCACTATCGAATTTTTCCTAAATAATACATCACGATATTGATATTTTTTACGAAATACGGAATTTGTAGATTTATGAATTACAATTAATTGGAGAATACTTCGAAGATATTTTGAAATAGAATAAATTAATAGAGATATTATTCGAGATTGTTATCACTTTTTTTTTGCAAGTCATATCAAGTCAACCAGTAATGGACCAAAATAATAATGGGGGCTTTATGCATTGAAGTCAGAAGTAAGTCAATCAGTAATGGACATAAATGATGATGGGGGCTTTATGCATTTAAGTCATAAGTAAGTCAATCAGTAATGGACCTAAATGATGATGGGGGCTTTATGCATTTAAGTCATAAGTCAATCAGTAATGGACCAAAATAAGAATATTTATTAATAATAAATATTTGTTTGACCCCATTTTGTGGTGCCAAATTCACAAATCAATTGGACAATTTTGTGATCAAATAAATGCAAGAAAAAAAACAAATAATTCATAAAAAATACCAAACAAGCTCCAAAAATTCCCCAAAAATTCCATAGGAATTATGATGAATTATCATAGTTTCAAAATGTCAAAAATGTCAACAGAAACCCTCCATTTTGCAAAGAAATCCCGAAAACCCATAAAATTACCAAAAATAAATCCATGAGGAATTTCACAAAACCCTTTGAACCATTAAATTTCTCATATTTTTCTGAGTCTACACATGAAATTTTATCTGAAAACACCCAAGGGAAGGCCCTCAAATAATTTATTTTGGTTTGGTAGCAAAAATGTATATATATGAATTAAAGCAATTGATCGAAAATCCCAGAAAAATCGAAAACCCTTGGCGCGTACACCCCATTGCAGCGGATCCTGGGGGGAGTGCGACGTCGCTGGGTTTGAAATTCACTTCTCCCGCCTCAAATTTGCCTGGACTCGGCTCATGCACCACCCGTTATATCTCTTCGTTGGCTCACAAAGAAACGCGTGCACCTATCTCCTTCTGTCTCATTAGACCTTACAAGCGGGCTCCTACATGTCAGAGGCTTCTTCATCCTTGGTAAAAAAGAAATGGCGCGATTCTTACCGCGAGGAAGCCGGGTAAAATGGTGAAACCGCTGGTGTTCGTCGACATGGCCTCCTTCTTGTCCACAGACACCAAAACCACGATGCCTAGCACATGGTTTTGCAAAACCAGACCCCAGGAACATATGCATCTCGACCATTGATGAGAATTGGACGATGGATGTTGCTCTCGGCCATGAAGTTGAAAACCCTAATCCCAGCCTATATAAATCTCTAAATTTCGAAGAAAAAAGGGGGGAGAGCAGCCGCATTCTAGGGTTAGGCTTAGACAGTTGTAATTCAGTATAGGCAGTAGGGAGAGAAGGAGGCATTAGATCAAACAGTGAGGAAAAGAGAGAAGAAGGTAAGGTGGAGGGATTTCTATCTGTAATTGTTGTCTCTGGAATAAAGAAATTTATTAGAAGTGTTGTTCTGCTGGCTTTCTTTCTCCCATTATTCAATTCAGCCACCAAATAATGGTGTGCTTGATTCATAGATGTACAGCTTCTATGAGCTATGGTCTGAAGCATGGCATCAGCCATGGCCATAAGGAAGTTCAGAGTAAGATGCTTCATGAAGCTTTGGAGCTTGGCTCCTTGCTTCATGGAGTATTCTAGTGTCACATTCAAAAGCAACCATGGCTGCCACTCGAGGGTTTATAGCCTAGCTCAATCCTCTAGTGATAGCCTTAACTTGACTTGGCATGGGTCCATAGCGTAGCTTTGGTCCAGCCATGTTCAAAGAACTAAAAAAGTACAAAAACAATAAAAAGAATGATGAGTTAAAGGCGCCTCCCTTTGTCTGACTATTACTGAACAACTTACATTTAACAGCTACAATAAACTCACTGCAAGTGGTTTTCACGCATTTAAACAACTCAAAGCAAAAGTCATCCAAAACAGTGGCAAAATTCCATAAAAATGAAAAGTAAAAAATTGAACAAAACGCAAACAAGCTTGCTTTCACTTGCTATAATGATTTGAGCATATAAAACAAACTTAATTGGACCTAATTGGAGCATCAAATCAAGCTCAGCTATGGTAAGTACACCTACATGCAACTCAGAAAAGGAAATAAAAATGCAAAAGATGAGCACTTCTGCCCATTTGCTTCCTAAGTCAAATTGGGATGATTCAAAACAAAATAAAAGCTTGAACTTCATTAATTTGAACTCCTGGAGCTATTCAAGCAATTGCTGGTACCAAAAGAGTTCTCCGTGGGCCCTACAACATTGACCCAGATCGGCCTCAAACAGACGCCGAGGTGCTCAGTCGAGTTCATCTCCTTCCAAGCTCCTCCACTCCAAATTGACTTCTCCATTGTCTTCAGTGAATCCTCACTAGCGCAACGAACCTTTTACTGGCAAGAGAAGAGAGCCAAACTGCTCCAGATGCCATTAATGGCAGCTCGAGACTCCTCAGGTCTCACCCATCGATACAAGCCATCATAGTACGAATTGAACCCATCGATCCCTTTCCCTTTCTCCCACGATTCTATTGGGACCAATCTCGACTGCAATGGAGGCCGGAGTCGCCGCAATTTGGTCGGAGAAGAAGCGAGGACCTTTTTGCAAAAAAGCCACCTTCGACGGAGGGAGAAGACTTTTAAGCGCGATTTTTCGCGGATTCGCTGTGACGGATTTGGTGTGGCAGGCTAAATCACTCGCTACACGGATCGACAGCGTCCCCTGGCGTCAGCCAGCCCAGTCAACGCCAATTTGGCCCAGTCAACGCCCATGTGGCCCAATCAGAAAATTTCAAATCATAAAAAAACTTTAAAAATTCATTAAAAATAGCAGGAAACTCAGAAAAATTCAAATAAAATATCCAAAAAATCCTAAAAATCTGTAGAAACTAGATTTACTGATTGATATGAAATTATGACAAAATGTGCCCCTTTTATATTTTCAAAGTATTTTTTAATAAAAATTGAATTTTATAAATTGCCAAAAACTTTTTAAATTCACCAAAAATAGTAGAAAGCTCAGAAAAATTCAAATAAAATATCCATAAATTTCTAAAAAATCTAAATAAATCAAATCCAATAATATTTTTATATGCAAATTTGACAAAATCAAGAGTTTCTTATTTTTGAAGTGTTTTGTTATAAAAAAAATAAATTATATAAACTCCAGAAAAATAGTAAAATCTCTCAATAAAAATTCTAAACCAAATTTTATAAATAAAAATGGTATCTTAAACCTTTAAATGTTAAATCTTGGAAAATAAAAATAAAAATGTGAAATTTAATCCAAATTCAAAAAAAAAATCTAAAAAGACAAAAAAATAAATAAATAATAATAATAAATAAAGAAATAAAAAAATAATAATAATAAAAATTAAAAATAAAAAAAAATAATTCTAAATTAAATCAATATAAATTAAATTAAAATTCAAATCCTCTTAATAAAAATATTTCAAATAAATAGTTTTAGTTTTAAATGTTCTTAGATTAGTTTTAGATATTCTCAAATAAATAGTTTGAGTTTTAGATGTCCTTAAATGCTTCAAATAAATAGTTTTGGATATTCTTGGTTATTTCAATTAAATGGTTTTAGATATATTTAGATATTCTCAATTATGTTCCGTCAATTAGGTCTGGTGCCACCAATTGAGTCCAGTTTTAAGCCAAAATAAATAAATCACTCATTAAGTACCAAAAATCATTTAAAACGATAATTTTTCTAGCCTATTACATTTAATTCTTCGAATCCCTTAATCGGAAGTTCTCGTGGAAAACCACGGGGTAATTAACAATAGAGGCTTGCGCCTATTGGAAAGAAAGGACCCACAAATTAATAAACCCTCATGAGAATGGATTCTCGTCGATGTTCTCTGGTCTTCAAGAGGCATCAGTACATGAACCCGGCTCGTGAGGGGTGAATCTAAGACTTATTCTCATTCTTGAGGAAACCCAATCGTTCTTCGAGAAGTGACGAAAAAGTCCACACAATATTGTGAAAAGATTTAATATTAATGATAAATTCTGATCGCACCACCCCTGGAACGCATCCAATTTCCCTATATTATATATAGAGCTCTTCCCTCATCTCCCCTCCTCACTCCAAACATCCTCCCTTGTCCATACCAGAAAAAAAAAAAAAAAAAAAAAAAAAAAAACTGTATTTCTTTATTTGAAAACAATTATTTTGTTGTTACTTGTTTGTTATATATTTTTAAATTTTCGTTATTTCTAAATTGTAATTATTTGTATCAAAAAAGTTGTAATTATTACAAATATATATTGAAATAAATATTGCTACAAATATATATTACAAGCAATATTTCATTACAGCAATAAAACTCAAATATTCTAATACAACTTCTCTACAATTCGACCTCTAACAAGTAAGCAAACTAAATATACTACTCGATCTCTAACACACACCAAGCTTCCTGGAGCCAACTCTTGAAATGCTTGGGCGACCGAAGTGGTGGTTCGCAGGACTATACACATCCTGTATGTAGAGGACAAGTCTGACCCGACCCGTGGGTACTGAACAACAAGACCGCTTTGAAGGACTGCACCCAGAAGTCCACAACTAGAGAACTTACCACAATGAGCCTGTCCCACAAAGGGTCATGGTCTAATTATGTCGGATTCCACAATAAAAAAAATTTCAACAAATAATCAATAACATTATATTTTTAATACGACTCAAATTTAACTATATAAACAATAGAGAAATACAATTTTTTTTTTTCTGGTATGGACAAGAGAGGCTTGGAGTGAGGAGAGAGAGGATAGAAGAGCTCTATATATAATATGGGCAAGGGCGGAGATAAGTACAAGCAATGGGGGTCAATTGTCCCCCATTGATTTATAAGAAATAATACTACATTTAAAAAATTACACTTGGAAAATGAAAAATTTTTTAGATATATAATATTTGAACCCCATAGAAATTCAAAAGATATTTCACTAGTGAACCCCATATTGGGTTTGAAAAATTTATTCTTGTTGAAAAAAAATATATTTATATAACATATATATATTAGACTGCCACAAATATTAATTTTTGTCTTCTCAAGTATTTCAGAAACTTTCACTTTTAGTAATAATTAGCACATGCATATTGAACTTATTAATTGAACTTGAATATGCAACTTTACAATCTACTTTGTTAATATATAGATTTTGTTTATTTAGTTGAATATTACAAAAGATTAAGATATAATCAGTAACCATAATAATTTTTATCAACTGATTTAATTTTTTTTTTATTTTGTTGTTTGTTTGTATATTTTGAGTTCTAATGTTTTCTTAGTAAAGTTTCAAGTAATTTATTGGAATAAAATCGAAATAAATTGTAAAATATCTCCAACAGTTTTGAATGTCTAAATTGTCAATTGCACGATCAAAAGAACATTAATAATTTGAATAACCATGGATGAGTTTTTCAAGGGTCATTGGATTTGTAATCAGTCATAATGAATGATTTAGATTTAGCCCAAATAAAAAACTCGTCTAAGACAGAAATTTTTTTTAATATATATATATTGTATGAATTTGTTTATTTTTTTAGTATTAATACTAAACATTATTGAACCCCATTGTCAAATTTTCTGGCTCCGCCACTGAATATGGGGAAATTGGAGGCGTCATAGGCTACGGCGTCTCTGGAGGCGCCACAGGCTACAGCGCCTCCAAGGGGTGCGAACAGAATTTACTAGTAATATTAAATCTTTTCTCCATTTAATAAATTCATTTATTTTTTTTATAATATTTATTAGTAATAAAAAATTCGGAATAGTAGAGGCTTTATGCATTTAAGTCGTAAGTCAGTCAGTAATGGACCAAAATAATGAATGGGGCTTTATGCATTAAGTCACAAGTAAGTCAAGTAGTAATTAATGGACCAAAATAATGGTGGAGGATTTATGCAAATTTGGTTGGAATTGTTATTTTGTTAGATCCAATGAAATTCTGAGAAATCAATTCTAATAAAATAAAATCTCGCGTAAAAATCATTTTGATAAAAGCGTAAATAAGTCATGACAAGGAGCATTAGAAATGAGTCCCCAGTCTAACAGTGTCAACCGCTTGTTTGAGACTAACATCAACCGAACTACAATGATTTCATCTTTTAATTGTCAGTCACTATCAAGCTATCGACAAAAAAAAATATAATAATAATAATAATATCTGTGATCACGATGTTTAAGTAATAGTAGACATATAATCAAACAGTTATATATCTAACTCAAAAGTTTGTTGAAACTTAATTTCCATATAAGTAAAAAGTAAAAACGGTTTTACTTAATGACATTGAATTATAAACAAAACGATATTGGCATATAGCTGACATGACTCATGACATCATGAGCCACGAATGTAGTGGATCCAGCATTCACAAGACCCACCTAACCCATTCTAACCCGTCAAAGTCGGTTTGTAATGCACTAATGCTACATAACGTGCCTCTTTGGGTACTGGTACCACTTGTGATATAAAATGAACATTCCCTATTCGTTTTGGTGGAATTCCAAAAATAGAACCGAAGCAAGTCATTTGCCTAGCCATATACAGTGGAATCTTGGGAATAATTCAAAATTAATTTGATGAAATTTTAAATATCAAATTTGTATAGATAAGTTTTTTATTCGAGGTCTAATCAATCACACTCATTGGCCATTCTAAATGAATCATTTAGATTTCATTCCTCTCCGCTATTGAATTTTCCTAATTAAATAAAATATGAAGATATTGAAATTTCACAAAATAAGGAATTTCTAGATTTATGAATTACGATTGGAGAATAATTTCAAGATTTGTTGAAAATAATTAATAAAGTTATTTTTCGAGATTTGTTATTACTTTTTTTGTTAAGTCATAGCAAGTCAACCAGTTAATGGACTAAAAAAGTGGCGGGTGCTTTTCTGGATGCATTTCATCATCCATCAACCATCATCATGGGTAGTAGTGTTTTTATCGAAACTAGTGTTAATTTCGCGCATTGCGCGATTTTTCTTAATTTCTAATTCTACTAATTAGAGATCATTATACAAAATAAACACCATGATGCTTAGCGCTATCTAATATAAGGCTTATTTTCTTCTGTGATGTGTAATGTGCAACAATATATTCTTTTTTTTTTAATCAAAAGGTCCTTAAATGCACGAAGGCTATTGAGTTGAACATATGTAAAAATAGAAGAAAAAAAAAGTGCTAGAAATATGGTCTTGCCACTTTAGTTGAAAGCCAATGTACAAATATTAGTAGTCCAAGATGAACGAAAACGAAATACTAAATAATCATGTAAACACTAAACACAGCCTATGCAATCTATTCTTGATATTTAAAGCCTCGTAGAACACCAATCAGCAAGCTCTGGTAAAATGTAATCAAAATAAAATTCAATTAACCCCAACAATCCTGCCTTGACCAGTCTTGATCCGGTAGCTTGGTCCATCTTTTTGTTGTTTCTTTCAGCAGTATGAAAATCCATGAATTTGAGAAGAGAGCTTCATATCAGTATGAAAATAATACTACTTTTCTGTCAATATGAAAACCAAACTTGATTTATATAGTTTTAGATGAAAGCATGATATTGATTACCTTAAACCTTTGTGACTCTCTCAATTTGTTGCCAGTAATTTGACTTTACAGAGCCTACATTAAATGCAACAACCTTCTCCTTCGGAGCTTATGAAATCATGGAATTCCAAATCATAGAAAGAAAGAATATATAACAGACATTTTACCAATGCAAATATTGATACCATGCTCAGCTTTGCTACTGTGGTAATCTCAGACTGACAATACCTGCGAGGAAACCATGCATTACTTTTCATAGCTAACAAAAAACATGTTCCAAAGTTCTCATTTATACACTCTTTCGATAGGATAAACCAAAACTAAGAGCAGATCACACGCTTAACTAAGTGGTGACGGTACCTTGCTTGCCTCTAATCATTATAGAAAATGTTAATATTTAGCATGCATACCATGATAAAAATGCCTAATCTCCTCTTTGACTACATGACCACCGCCATACTTGGGACATCTGCCTCCTTTCCCTCTCCCGCATTCCCCTAATTTAGTGAGCAATCTAATATCTTCTTTGACCATGTATTTCGCAATTACCCTAATGAAAACATCAAATATCTGAATTTTTTTCACTTACTTTTTAATCAAATCTATTTTGATCGCCTGTGTTTCAAAAGCTAGCCATTTGTCTGTTTATATTTACTAAATTTAAAAACTTACATTCGCTTATATTTTTCACTCTCAAGTTCCACATATTTACAGCTTCGTCATCCTGCTTTGACATCAATAACATGAATATCATGAATAATTAAAGGTAAAAAAGGTAAAAAAATAATAATAAAAAAACAGTAAACTCGATTAAGCCTTATCATGGGTTCAACTTGGGATCATTCAGTGTGATTGAGATATTGCTTTAAAAATTCGAATACAAATGAACAGGATTTTAACTTAAGGCAAAAGAATCATTACAACATCCTCTCCAGCTTCAGAACCATGAAAGCGTGATGAATGAAACCATGATTTCAGATCCTGTCATGAAAAATAAAAACTTATTATTATTATTATTATTGCTTCACTGAGAATGCATGATAATTTCATCTGAAAGAAATATATTAATTACCTGACCCCTATCTGGAAGAGATTCATCTTCCTGTACAGCAAATCAAAAAATAAATTAAGTTACGTAAAACTATTCAGCTACAATAAAGAATAATGATAAAAAGCTAATTTTACAGCATTAACCTGAGCATCATCAAGTGCCTCGTCATCATTAGCATACACCATATTTGACAACAAGATCTACATGACACCACATGTAATAGAAGTATTGCATAAAAAACGGTAGTCAATAGTCGCAATTTAGAAAAAAAAATTAAGTAGGGACAAATTTAAACATACTGGAATTATGCGATTTCGAGGTAAGTATTCTCTCAATCCATCAGGAGGCATATTCCCACCTCAATATGCAGACCTGAAACAATGCCCCCATCATCAGATAACATAAAGTAAAAGAAAAAAATAGCATCAGTATTCTTAAACCTTATACTCCATATTCAAATAGCTGAGCGTTCTAACTCAAAAAGATATATGAAAAATAGCATGTGTTCTGATCAACACCCAAGAACCTAACTCTAAGCAAATCAGTCAAAGTTATTCATTGCAATAGCCAATAAATAAACCTCAGTTGAAAACGGGGTGGAAGAGGCCTCGATTTCTGTGCGTCCATAGATGAGGCGAATCCCCACCTTCCTCCTTTCCGCTGCTCATGCTACATCTGCTGGCGTCGCTGGACCGTGCTTGGAGGGAGCAGAGCGGCCGGGTTTGGTGGATCTGCGCCTCACGCAACCTAGCGCCGAGTAGAGAGAAAGATCAATACTCGTTTGAGAGAGAGAGAGCCGATCTACTCAGTTGAACAGTGAAGAGTGCTACCTTTTCTGCACGATTTGTCATGATACGACACCAATACTCGTTAGCGTAGCAGCTACACTCTCTAGCTCCACCTCCATGAATGGAGAGGCAAAGAAAAAGGGAGAAAAAGAGATGAGAGAGTGGGGGGAAGAGACTGGAGAAAGAAAGGGGGAGAGTGGGAGAAATCTCAGAACCCTCGATCGCACGGCTAAGATTTGTTTGATCCAACGAAGACGATCGAGCGAAGCGAAATCAACGGTCCAGATGAGGTACTGTACTAACTACAGTAACAGAGGGCTCCCACGCGCAAGTCACGCTCTCCAAAATTAATATATGTATAATGTATAATTATGTATGGCTTAGTCTAAAAAAGTGGCGGGTGATATCCGTCCGATCAAATTATGTATGGCTTAGTCTAGAAATTTTTTTTGTTTTCACTCCGCTCCGATTAGCTTAAAAATGCGCAGCGCTCCTTTTCTATCTTAGAAATGTATGCATCTTGTGTGTCCATATATTATCTAATTGCGTAATTTTTCTCAATTCTAAGTGCTTTAAACAATTACTAGCAGCAGAGCCCACCTAATGTGTGGGCGGACTTTAAAATATGAAAATATTACTTGTCATGAATATATTATACATTTTCAATATTTAAATTCCCGATAAAATGAATGTTCGTTGTTTATGATAATATAATTTAAGGAATAAACAAAGTTAACACAAATCATGGTAATAATCCAATTTATAGGAGAAACCATATAGCGGATACAAATTCAATAAATCAATTAATCTCAATTTTTATTACAAAAATAACCAAAAAAATGAATAAATGGAACTACATAAGTAGGCATTGCAATTAGGCACCAACTTCATGTATTCAAACCTGCACTTGAAACTTCAAAAAATTATTTACTTTGTGAATTTTGATTCCTCAAAAGGAGTAATTTTTAAACTCCTCTTCAAATATTTCGTCAAACCAAACGTTCAACAGTGAAGCACACAAATTGCGGCACTTGGTTGGAAAGTTCATGTTGCTATATTTCAGGGAAAATAATTCTAGCTGAGTCACCAGGTTTGCAAACTAACACATGCTTATCATGAGGGATATCAGAGACCAACTCAGGTTGTGCTTTCTCTATTCAGTTCTGACAAATTCTGCTGCACTATCAGCACAATTCACGGCCATAATTGAAAGACAACATCCTCTGAACCCAGCCCCACTAAAACGGGCCCTATATACGCCAGGGGCTTTTCGCAAGATCTCATAGAGCTGTATCATTTCCTTGCTTCCTGCATTGCATTAGAAAACATTGAATTGGACTTCAAGATGCCAAACCCGATTTTGATTTCACGTAATATCAAGACAACAAATTATTACATTGACGGGCAAAAAATCATCATTTTACAAGAATCTTACTGCATTAAAGCAACATTTGGTTTTATTAATTGATTCCATAAAGGTCAGGTTTTATGGTATAAGCTGAACCAGTTGTAGTTGAGCTTTCAGAATATGGACTTGCACCGATATCTTATCATAAAAATATGTCTTCTCATTTTAAATATCTATTATTAAGATGTTTTATTTTGTAACAGAAATAAAGGTCTCGGGTGCAAAAGATTCCAAGATAGCCAATGTGATCACAAAGCTATACAATTAAGCTGCACGGTATCCGATATCATTTTTTTAATCTAAACTTGAAAGGAAAAACCAGCAACTATTCTGGGCTTTCTTTTTATCAAAAGTTATTTCATCAAACATGCCTCGTTCTGTATTTACATGTGAAGCAAGATTTCTCCCAAATGTTCGCTGAAAAGTTGCAGGAAGTACGAAATAGAAGAAATTGAACTTTCAACGGAAAAAAAATGAGAAGCATTTTAGATTTAGGTCAGCTAACAAGCTGCTGGTAAGTAACATCTATATTATTCGCAGGTCTATACAATAGAAACCATGGATGCACGGACCTAAGAAGTCATTCGAAAATTCTGCACTTTGCAGTGGGGTAAAAATGAGAAGGAATTTGCAAAGACCTATTAAACTAAAGCAATTATATGTATTGTTCAATGGTTGAGTACGGTCACAACAAACCTTGGTGCTTGCTCACTGTTCTTCAGAACTGTATATGAACTGAAACTCCATTTTGATGGCTGTTACAAAAGACACCGATTCAGCCAATTAAGTTCAAGTTCATTCATAATTTAATGAAGAAAAAAAAACTGAAAATGACAAAAAAAGAAAAAAAGAAACACAGTTGCTATTCTATCTTCAATGAAACACTTCTTCTCCCTACGAATGAGATCTAGTCAAACTTTACATCCAATATCTCTGAACAAGAAATCTATACATCTTCATAGTTCAAGTGATCTCATATGATACTGTTATGAGTTGTTTTGTTTGCAAAACACATTAGATTCAGCCTCAATCCAATCAGCAAGAACCTTTTCATATGAGATCATATCAATTCTAATTGGTAATTTCAGATATTAACTCACAGATTTCAAAGGCCTTAGACATTGGCAACCACAAGCAGATCCATAATTCACAGCAAAACATTCATCATCCTGTTTTTGAAAAGAAAAGTCAAAACAAACAAGTTTTTAATCCTTAAGATATATACATGTTTCCTTAGCAAGAGACAATCAATCAAAATTAATAAAACGGCTTAAATTTTTTTCTAAGGCACTGGAAAGTAATAGATAAAACATAACATAAAGATTTACCAAATGCATTGACAAAGACGATGACTTTTGCCAAATTCATGAGCAATTTGTTGAATTTTCTCTAAATTGGCTTATTTGATTTGTCAAGGTCATAAATTTATTTTTTGTCCCTTTTGTCTAAAACTTGCCACAAAATCTGTGAAAGAATTTAATAAAAATTTACTCCCTAAGTGAGGCTTGGAAGCCAAATTAACAAGAATTGGAAAGAAGAATACTATATTACCTTTTAAAAGTCGGTGAAGTACCTAATTGCAACAGTATGCTAGGAAGACCTGTACCGCAAGTAATTCAAGTAATTAGTTGGAAGAGATCTTGACGGAGAACATTTGAAGAAATAAAATTTCAAAAAAAAAAAGAACAAAGAACCTATGCGGTCAACCCAATCAGAATCCGTCCTTGAGTCAATAAATCCCAAATAAATACAATAACTATCATTAAGAAAAAAGTGGCTCGCAAGGTGTTTGTAGAAATGCCCAATAACACAATAAACACTAACGATGAGAACTGGAGGGTTAACTAATCACTGCCACTAACCTTAAAGTGCGTGTAGGGTCCCCAAGGTGGCTAAGCAGCCTCCGCATCCGGCCAAGATCGAAGCCTTATCCGATTCGCTCATAGTTCTTCAGCCATCATTGAATTTCTGAGATAAAACCCTAGCAGCAAAATAAGAATTGCACGAGGAGACGGGGATGGAGGCGCTGAGATTCCTTTTTTAATATGAAGGATGGCTTGCGCAAGGGGTGGGGATGGAATCATGGAGGCGCTTGAGTTTCCTTTTTAATTAGTAATTAGAAGGCCTGCTTAAGAAAACCTAGCGCAAGAGACAATAAATAACCTAGCGCAAGAAAATCTGCTTAGGAGAACAAACCCTTTAAAAATTTCCTTTTCTGGCTGAAATGGGATTAGGAAGGAGGAGGGAGAGGGAGGGGGTAGCGAAGGTGAGAAAGGGTTCGGAGGAGAGGGAATTAATTGAGGGAGGGGGTGCTGCCTCGCTGGCGCATGAGATAAAAAAAAAAATAAATAAATAAAGTGTTTAAGCGGAGAGTCGAACTCGAGAATAGCAACGAAAATCTTTCGCTTAAGAACAGTGTTTTTAAATTCCTACCGGTTACCGGAAATTTCCGGTAAAACCGGGTTTCGGACTGTGATCCGGTAGGAAATGCATGCTATTACCTCCTGGTCAAATATCGGAAAATTTCGGTCAAAACCCGAAAATACCGGGTTAACCGGTTCTGTTTGTCCCCTTTCTGGTACGCTTTTTCATGGTTAAATTCCCAAAATTACATGAGTGGGGTAAGAATCGAACCCACGTGACTCCCCCAAGAGGCAACACCTCAATCCACTGGGCCAACCAGCCCTATTTGATACTATAGCTTGTTAAATATATATATTTATTAGAAACAATATAGGCCGGTACAAACCGGCACGAACCGACAAAACCGGTAAAAACCGCATACCGCTGTCCTGGCCGGTTTGATGGCCGGTAGGGTATTAAAAACATTGCTTAAGAACCAATCCAGCGACAAGCCAATTTCAGATGGCTAGTATTTTGACTTATATGCAAATCCAGACCGTAGATCTCATCAGATTAACAAAATCAATGATCCATATTAAATATTAGAAGTTGTTTATGTCCATTTATCTGAAATGTTTACTCTTTTTATATGACATGTTTACTCCTTTTGATAGGTGCATTTATAAATAGTAGAGATAGAGATTAGTGAAAGTCAAAAGGGCCGGGCCGGATTTCAAAAGACCGGATTTAACGGGTTTGGCATAAGGGCCGGACCGGACTGGATTCGAGGAAGGGTCTAAGAAGGACCGGGTTTGACGGATTTTATTTTTGAATAGGTAGTCCGGACCTTTGAAAATCCGGCCCTTCTAAGCCCTTGGTCTTTCGAATGGCCGGGCTTAAAGATCCAAAGGACTCAAAGGATTCCATATGATATATTTAAAAAAAAAATTTATATTGCATAAGTACTCATGGTAACTAAATTGATCAGTACAAGAACTGTTGAAATACATAATCAATATATAGTTATACAAATCTACTATAGGATCTGGATATGGCGCAAATCTAAATACATAGTTCATGTATCTAACTACTCAACGTACTGCCACCGTTAAATTTTTTTTTTTTTAAAAAAAAAAGTTCCCAATGTACCATTCTAAATATATAGTCATATAGATGTAAAGGTAATATTTTTATTTGATGTAGATTATAAATTTTAGTAACTAAAGAGACTTGAAATTTATACTCTTTTTATTCTATTAACTTATATTGAACCAGCCCTTCCAAATAAAACGGGTCGGATTGGGCCGGACCTAACCCTTCGATACCCGTCCCATCAAAATCCGTCTTCGTTAAAAATTAAATCCGGCCCTTTGAAAACCCGGCCCTTCTAGGCCCTAGTCCGTTGTAAATCTTTCGAAGGACCGGTCCGGTACAGGTTTAAAGACGGTCTTTCGAAGGACGGGCCAAGGGCCAAGGACTTTTGGCATTTCACTAATAGAGATAGAGATAGAGATAAACCCAGTACAACTAACTTGTCTTTTGTTTCACTTTTCATGGCCACAAACGAACCAATCAATATATTTTTTAACAGATGTCATAAATTCACCTTTTCCATTAAAAACACACATGAATGTTCTTCTTCCTAACTTTTAAAAAAATGTTAATAGACATCACCGAACTTTTAACTTGTGAAATTATTCCTCCAGTCATTTATTTATGAAAATCATTTCTCTCACTATCCAATTTGTGATAGTTAATACCCTAACTCTTAATCTTAATTTCTCAATATAATTTTGAGTGTGAAATGATTATAATGATCCAAGCATTTTTTTTTCCCTACCTGCATTAAAAGATCAGATTTTTTTTTGCTTTTTTTGTATATTTTTTTGTGGGAGATAAAGAGAGAGATTAGAACTTTTTTTCATTATTTTTTGTTTATCAAACATATGTTATAAAAATTATTTTTAATAATAAAGGTGATTGTGTTTTAAAAATTAGTGTTTTTCATTATAAATTTTGTAATATAAAATTTATTAGTTTTTATAGTGCCCGGGCTTAATTAAATCATGAATTCGCCCCTGGACCAGCTTAAAAAAATTCTTAGATATGACTGATTTGTAAATAAAAGAAAAAAAAAAACAAGAGATCTATTTTAGAAATTTGAAGGACCTAGATGGTCAGGTCAGATTTGATTTGAATTGCGTATCGACTCATAGAAAATCACATAGTAATCCAGGTCGTATTTGTTTCTTCATCATCTTCCGTCTACATCACATGACTCCCACAAATTTCTTGCGACAGAGACAAAATCACGACTTCGACTTGGTTCGTATACAAAATCACTCATTTATGGACCCTAGCTACCAGGGGCGAGTACACATTCAACAAATGGGTATCAATGTCACCCATTTTTTTTTTTAAAAAAAAAGTGTTATTAGAGATATAATTTATAGTTATACATTGTAATTAATTAATGTCTTCTTCCTATTTGAACCCCATAAATATTATGTAAATTTTCAATATTGAACCCCATACATAATATATTTTCATTTCTATGACTAAAAAAATATAATGCTGCTATAATTTTTTTAGTGCTTGATTTACTGTGAACCTCATTGTAAAAATTCCTGGCCTCGCCAGTGGCGACTGGGTTTGACATAGCTGTCAAGGAAAACTTACGGATAGTTGTCCTCGCCTGTTGGAGTTTTTCTTAATCAGTTCACACCTCAAGCTGCCACGAAAAGGAGAACTTGTCGTTCTGTCATGCGCCTCGTTTGAAGTTTGAATTTGGAAATAAAAAATATATTAATTAAATAATACATAATAATTAAATTGTATGGAGTACGGATCATCTGATAAAAGGCACGAGAACTTTTTTTAAGAATAAGGAATTTAAAATTTTCTAATGAATAATCTGATGCATGTTGTTAATTAAAGCATGGTGTCCCATTGAAAAATATATTAGATGCAAATCGAATATTGGTATGATATCACATACATATGCTTTTAGGCTGAATTTTAATCTAAACCACAGCTCAAAATCTATAATTTTATGTGTTTTCAGTTTATATTTGTAGGAATTTAATACTGTTTGAACTTTATTTCGTTTTGTAGGGACTTATAGACAATTCAGCGCAAAATCTACGTAAATCGGCATGAATCAGTGCATGATGCATGGCTCATAAGTCCTATGCCGTCGTACATGTCATGTCCATGAAACGGGCTTTTTTCTGAAAGGGCCGAAAATTCTTTTGAAATATCCAAAAGGCGCCGCACAATTAATATTTTTCTAAAGGGGCCATTGGTTCACCGATCTTCATGAGCCCATCCTATCTTGTTTTTTCAAATTAAACATTTACCGAATTCAATATTAGTATGCACTAATTAAAATTGTACATGCAGTACCGTCCACATTTTTTGGAGTGGCATAAAACCAATTTCCTCTTAATATTTTGTGAACTCGTAGTATGCCTTGAGTTAGAGTATTGCAAATGTGCCGTGTGGTGTCGTGTCAAATATGTTTGTGTTAAGACTCAGGTCGTGTCGTATTGACACGAATGAATATTTTAAACGTGTCATATCGTGACAAGGGAAGGATTTGACTAACACGACACATTTGATATGACATGTCGACACGACACACACGACACAACTTGTTAAACGTGTCAGAAATTATTTTAACTTTTACTTAAAAAATATTAAAAACTATTTAAAATATGGAAAAAAATGGTATTAATTGTACCCAAAGTGTATGGACGTTTTTATTTCATTTGGAAATTGCGTGGACGTTTAATTTGGAAATATAAGATCAGAAATTAAACAAGATAGGTTGGGCTCATGAAAATCGGTGAACCAATGGCCCCTTCAGAAAATATTAATTGTGCGGCGCCCTTTTGGATATTTCGAAAGAATTTTAGGTCCTTTCAGAAAAAAGTCCCCATGAAACTGCCGACTGGATATGGTTGAACCTAGATGACTGACACGAGTTCTAAGATAAGTAAACTAATTTTTATTCGTTTTAATATTCAACCGAAATATTGAGAGTATCTTGAATATCATAATATCTATCAGAAATCAACTGTTAAATTGTGTGGAATGATTAAGAAATAATAAAGATATAAGCCATATAAATATCTCTTGATGGTATTGCTTTATGATCATCATTTATTTTACACAGAATAAATATTGTTTACATTTATGTGACAGTAAAATATGATCAAAATCATGATCTAAATATACTATCAGAAACATGATGAATCAAATAATTTTATTAAAGCATTATTTCTGATATTTGGACATAATATGTGAAACTTGGTATTTTTAAGAAAAAAAAATTTGAAGAATAAAAAATTGAACTAATTAAATGAGAATACAACTTCATTTTAAATCCGGTACGACAATTAATTTCGACCATTTATAAAATTTTCAAGAAAATGTTTGATTGAATAATTAAAACTATGCTAAGAATATTTTGGTTAACTATTTTATAAATTTTCTATGACTTAAATTTGTATGAAAATCTGAAATTTACTGATTGATTAATTAAAAAATCAAATTCCTTTTGATCTTGACCTTTGGATCTGGTTTTTGACGTCCGAATTAACCTCAGCCATCGGATATTTCTTGATGGTACTGTTTTATGATAGTCATTTATTTTTACACAGAGACAGAATAAATACTATTTACATTTATGTAACAGTAAAAAATATGATCAAATAATTTTATTAAAGCGTTATTTCTAATATTTGGACATAATATTGGTCCAAGTTAAATTATTCAAGCCATTTATGCAAATAAATTCTGGATTCAGTAGTGCTGTGGATGAAGGACTATTTGAAACTTGCCACGAAGGATCTAGAAGGAAATTTTATAAAATAATTTCTCTCCTTTCTCTCTTGGTTGGCACCTCCTCTCTTCTTCGTTGCGTCTTCTTCGCTCTCTTTCTCGATCGATATAGAAGGTTCAAGAGGCGAGATCGAGTGCGGCTAGCCATGGGGGTGTAGCTCGTCCCCCTCTGACTTGGCTCTTTTCTATGGTTGTTGTTCTCTTATTGGGAGAGGGTGATGTTGGAATTTGGCCTATCCCTCCTACCGCCTTAGCCTCCATGCTCATGCTCGAGTACTTATTCTCCTCTTCGAAGCTTATCTGAGGGACCCATATAAATGCCTCCTCTCCAACTAAACCCCTATGCCAGAAATTGAAGGAAAATTCCATAAAAAATAAGAGAGGAGAGAGATGAGAGAGAGGAGGGAGAAGAGAAGAAGGGGAACTTGAACGAAGGTAGTGAGGCATCGTCTGAAGACCTAAGGTATATCTCAAGCTCTATAGCTTGTTAATTTCGTCGATTTAGAGAAAAATGAAATTAAATTTTCGATTAATTAACTAGGATGTGTTGATTTAGTTAATCTGACAGTTGTTGTGATGTGAGTTTGGCCTTGATTTTGATTTTCTTGGCTTTAGAATTGTTGAGAAGGTTTCTCAAGTCGCTAAAAAATGCTTAATTTGAGTCTGACTTTAGCTAATTGTTAATTATGAATGATTTCTGAGGATTGCAAATGATTTTTGTTGATTATTACAAGTATTAATGTGCACTGTTCCGGTTATAAGGCAAAACAGTGGCCAAAAGATGCGTGATTAGGATTTGATTGATGATTTGATTAGCTATACATTAAAATTTGAAACTGTTTAGTGTATAATTAGGTTCTGTGAATGATATATGATAGATTCTAAGGAATAGATTGCTTATATTATCTCTGTGATGCTTGTATACATATATTAATATGTGCATAGTACATCTGATCTGATCTTGGTTATGTGATAATCTCTAGTATTATGAGTTTATAGGAGCTGTATAAGTCATGAATGGGTGTTAATTATGGTTTAAAAGGTGGCACCAGTAATGTAGCGGGCTTTGGTCATGGGCGGAACCAGGATTTAGAGATAGGGTAGGCCAAAGTTCGAAGGGCGTCTGACCTTAGTTGGCCTGTTATGGTTTATTCAATTTTTTTTTATTGTTAAAGGGGGCATGTTAGCAAGAAATATAGAAAAGGGACGGAGCTGGTATCGGTGCAAGAGCATCGGGTTTTAATGTCATCATCCATCTCAATTTCCCCAATTTTAGATAATGATTAATGTGACCGCAATTATCAACTTGCTTATATAGATTAATAACTTGATAACCACTGTTAATCTGTCGAAATAAACTAGCCTACAGATTAATCTATAAAAATGCAGTTCTGGCCATTATTCTCACTGCAATCAAGTTCTGTGTTTTAATTTTAATTGCCCAGTGTCTTTGAATGCTGGTTTAGGTCACAATTAATGTAAGGTGCATCCATAGAAAATGACAAATTGGAAAAACAAAAGAAGATGATGGTATACCATAATTGTTTTTAGATTACCACCTTACTGTATGGTACGGAACTTAATTAAGATGGCATAATCTTCTTTATTTAATCATAAAACTATGAAAACGAAAGGAAATCACACTGCTATTGGAACTTTCCAGTACTAAGATTTTCGCAAGTCCAAAAATAAAAGCTAAAAACAAGAGAATTATAAATATTAAGGAAAGAAAGGTCACATTTTGGTCTTAAGAAATCAGAGGAAAAACAGGCAATAATGGAGGAGCTGGACTGTTAGAGCACTTTTTTTTTGGACATACTAGATAGCGAGGACTGTTAGAGCACTTAACAGTTAACACTGTTGTAGTGCCGTGTGACGATGACTAGAGAAAAGGTCGTGGAGTAAGAGTAGCATCGGAGCCTGTCGCTGCGTTAGAGAAGAAATTTGAGGAACGAGAGGAACTGGATCTCCGACTCAGAGAAGAGAAAGACTAATGGGCTGAAGCTTATTTTGGGCTCTATGTTCAGAGTAGGCCCATTGCTTAAACACAATCAGTTTACACTAGATAATTCTATATCTCTAACTAAAATTTCAAACCACGGCATAGGCCTGGCCTACGCCCGCCCCCCGCTGAATCCGCCCCTGGCTTTGGTACCTTTGTTTTGGTACTGATATGACTCTGCTATGTTTCAGGGGTATTTTTGCAAGAAAAATAATATCTGAGGGGCTTAAAAGCAAGTCTGAGGGGCCACCTTCAGGTGCTTGTAAGCCGAGAAAATGCGGAAAAAATTTGCTGTGTTGTGACTTGTGAGAGATGCATGCAAGAATGCTCGGCTAGCTTGTGTTTGGTCAATGATTTCAATTTACTACCGGCACCCTTATCGGCCAGACAGTCGAAATCCGAAATTTCCTGGTATTTTCCGAAATTTTCCGGTATTTTGTCTCACAAAACCGGATACCGCCGTTTCGATCACTGTTCCGGTACCCGGTATTACCGGAATTTTCCGGTAAGCGGTAAGAATTTGAAAACACTGTGTTTGGTTGCACTAAAAATAAGAATAGAGAAGACAGAAGAAGGAAGAGGCAAAACCAAACAAACATGGGATAAATACGTGAATAAGCTCTCGTTCCTCCTATGAAACCAAACAACCCATTTTTTTTCTTTCCATACGCATATAATCCAATCAAACCTTCTTTTTTCAAATGATTTTTGCCTCACTAGTCACTGGGTGCATTTAGCAAAATAAAGGTTAGTAGGGTTAGTGGTGTAAGGTTAGTACTTTTTGGGTTAGATGGGTAGAATGACGAGGGTAGTGATTGAGTGAAGTTAGTGCTAGTCTAAGATTAGCGAATGTTGTTTGGTGTGTTATATTGAGGTTAGTACTTTAAGGTTAGTTACGATTAGTGATATAATTATTATAAACTTGTCACACCCCGTATCCGAAATACGAGGCGCGAGGTGATACAGTATCTTTCACATCCATCCGACGGCCCGTCAACCTACGTCACAAGAATTAAAAACAAAACGGAGTCAGCTACAAAGCCGAGTAACCAGTTATTTAACGACGCAGCTTCTCTATAACTAATTTATATAACCAAAATATCAATCGATCGGATTAATCCACACATCAATTACAATAACGAATAAAATATATTTCACGAGATCAACGGGTCTAGGTTTTTTCAAATCCACTTTCTCATATCACTTTTCCACTAGCGCAAATCCCTCTTTAGGCGATTCCGCTTCACATTCCATTTCACTATTCCATTTTCACTTTTCCACTTCAATTCAAATCACATTAGAGACCCGTTGACTCGCAAAATACATCAGTCACAATTCTCATATATCAATTTCAATTCAATCAAATAAACCAAACGATATTTAAATCAATCAATACGAAAATTAAATTATAGAGAAGTCCGGTTACCTGACGATTGATAAAATGACAACGATCGTGACATAGAAGTCGAATTCAAATCGGATGGAGGATCAAATTGTAATCGGCCTCTCAATAAAAAATTCAGGATTATGGGTTTTGTTTAGACTATCTTATGTGAAGTTTCATTTCACGGATGAAAGACAGAAGGAAATAAGGGATTTTAATAACCTTTCGGTGCGTGGGGTGCAAGCCAAATAATATCTTAATAAAATCAAATTTGTAGAAGGAAGTAAGGTAGATAAAACGGTGGGCCTTTAAATAAAATTTTATAATATATAACTGCCATAGATACACTCAGAGAGATTAAAGGAGTTACCGAAAATAGGGTTTGATATTAGAAAGAAAAAAAAACGATTTAAATAAATTGCTTAATTAAAGGAGATAAGCACGGTTATGAAATTTAATCGATGGAAAGATATAGTTAATAAAATACAGTTACAAAAATACGGTTATCGAAATTACCAAGTGGAATACATGGACTTTATGGAGATACATAGGTCGGTTGAGCCATCATTTAAAATGGAACAAACAAAAAAAAAATTAAATGGCTGCCGTAATATAATGGAAAGGACTCATGAAGACCATAATCTAATTTTTTAATTAGTGCTTTCTAGGAACCAAATTCAAATGAGAAAAGATATAAAATTGAATATGAAATTTATGGAAATGTATAGTGCTTCCGGTCAAACATTCAAGGACACAGATTTATGCATGAGATTTTTTTTTTGTTTACAAGAAGGACTGCCACGTTGGAAGATTAGAAATAAATGAATATATAAATAATATTGTAAATGAGAAATAGAAAGATAGGAATTAATTGATGGCAACATTGTAAAAATACACCACCATAACAGGACCGCTCAAGAATTCAAAGAAGATATAAATATCAAATATAGTACATCAAATATATTTTGAAATAAAAGAATACGTTTTATAAAAAAATTAATATGCAATATATATGCAGCATAGAAAAATTCTAGGGTGTTACATACTTCCCTCCTTCAAAAGAATTTCGTCCTCGAAATTCGAACCAACGGAAATTTAAACGAAACGAACCAGAATCAAATTGGATTAGAACAAGTTAATTGAGCAAATCGAATTCAAATCGAATTATTTCAAATGAATTAGAACTAAACAGGGACACTAAATGGAATTTCAAACGAAACGACAACGGACCCAAACACAGTCCGAGGAACGAATGCTCTGATACCAAATGTCACACCCCGTATCCGAAATACGAGGCGCGAGGTGATACAGTATCTTTCACATCCATCCGACGGCCCGTCAACCTACGTCACAAGAATTAAAAACAAAACGGAGTCAGCTACAAAGCCGAGTAACCAGTTATTTAACGACGCAGCTTCTCTATAACTAATTTATATAACCAAAATATCAATCGATCGGATTAATCCACACATCAATAACAATAACGAATAAAATATATTTCACGAGATCAACGGGTCTAGGTTTTTTTCAAATCCACTTTCTCATATCACTTTTCCACTAGCGCAAATCCCTATTTAGGCGATTCCGCTTCACATTCCATTCCACTATTCCATTTTCACTTTTCCACTTCAATTCAAATCACATTAGAGACCCGTTGACTCGCAAAATACATCAGTCACAATTCTCATATATCAATTTCAATTCAATCAAATAAACCAAACGATATTTAAATCAATCAATACGAAAATTAAATTATAGAGAAGTCCGGTTACCTGACGATTGATAAAATGACAACAATCGTGACATAGAAGTCGAATTCAAATCGGATGGAGGATCAAATTGTAATCGGCCTCTCAATAAAAAATTCAGGATTATGGGTTTTGTTTAACTATTTTATGTGAAGTTTCATTTCACGGATGAAAGACAGAAGGAAATAAGGGATTTTAATAACCTTTCGGTGCGTGGGGTGCAAGCCAAATAATATCTTAATAAAATCAAATTTGTAGAAGGAAGTAAGGTAGATAAAACGGTGGGCCTTTAAATAAAATTTTACAATATATAACTGCCATAGATACACTCAGAGAGATTAAAGGAGTTACCGAAAATAGGGTTTGATATTAGAAAGAAAAAAAACGATTTAAATAAATTGCTTAATTAAAGGAGATAAGCACGGTTATGAAATTTAATCGATGGAAAGATATAGTTAATAAAATACAGTTACAAAAATACGGTTATCGAAATTACCAAGTGGAATACATGGACTTTATGGAGATACATAGGTCGGTGGAGCCATCATTTAAAATGGAACAAACAAAAAAAAAATTAAATGGCTGCCGTAATATAATGGAAAGGACTCATGAAGACCATAATCTAATTTTTTAATTAGTGCTTTCTAGGAACCAAATTCAAACGAGAAAAGATATAAAATTGAATATGAAATTTATGGAAATGTATAGTGCTTCCGGTCAAACATTCAAGGACACAGATTTATGCATGAGATTTTTTTTTTGTTTACAAGAAGGACTGCCACGTTGGAAGATTAGAAATAAATGAATATATAAATAATATTGTAAATGAGAAATAGAAAGATAGGAATTAATTGATGGCAACATTGTAAAAATACACCACCATAACAGGACCGCTCAAGAATTCAAAGAAGATATAAATATCAAATATAGTACATCAAATATATTTTGAAATAAAAGAATACGTTTTATAAAAAAATTAATATGCAATATATATGCAGCATAGAAAAATTCTAGGGTGTTACATACTTCCCTCCTTCAAAAGAATTTCGTCCTCGAAATTCGAACCAACGGAAATTTAAACGAAACGAACCAAAATCAAATTGGATTAGAACAAGTTAATTGAGCAAATCGAATTCAAATCGAATTATTTCAAATGAATTAGAACTAAACAGGGACACTAAATGGAATTTCAAACGAAACGACAACGGACCCAAACACAGTCCGAGGAACGAATGCTCTGATACCAAATGTCACACCCCGTATCCGAAATACGAGGCGCGAGGTGATACAGTATCTTTCACATCCATCCGACGGCCCGTCAACCTACGTCACAAGAATTAAAAACAAAACGGAGTCAGCTACAAAGCCGAGTAACCAGTTATTTAACGACGCAGCTTCTCTATAACTAATTTATATAACCAAAATATCAATCGATCGGATTAATCCACACATCAATAACAATAACGAATAAAATATATTTCACGAGATCAACGGGTCTATGTGTTTTTCAAATCCACTTTCTCATATCACTTTTCCACTAGCGCAAATCCCTCTTTAGGCGATTCCGCTTCACATTCTATTCCACTATTCCATTTTCACTTTTCCACTTCAATTCAAATCACATTAGAGACCCGTTGACTCGCAAAATACATCAGTCACAATTCTCATATATCAATTTCAATTCAATCAAATAAACCAAACGATATTTAAATCAATCAATACGAAAATTAAATTATAGAGAAGCCCGGTTACCTGACGATTGATAAAATGACAACGATCGTGACATAGAAGTCGAATTCAAATCGGATGGAGGATCAAATTGTAATCGGCCTCTCAATAAAAAATTCAGGATTATGGGTTTTGTTTAACTATCTTATGTGAAGTTTCATTTCACGAATGAAAGACAGAAGGAAATAAGGGATTTTAATAACCTTTCGGTGCGTGGGGTGCAAGCCAAATAATATCTTAATAAAATCAAATTTGTAGAAGGAAGTAAGGTAGATAAAACGGTGGGCCTTTAAATAAAATTTTACAATATATAACTGCCATAGATACACTCAGAGAGATTAAAGGAGTTACCGAAAATAGGGTTTGATATTAGAAAGAAAAAAAACGATTTAAATAAATTGCTTAATTAAAGGAGATAAGCACGGTTATGAAATTTAATCGATGGAAAGATATAGTTAATAAAATACAGTTACAAAAATACGGTTATCGAAATTACCAAGTGGAATACATGGACTTTATGGAGATACATAGGTCGGTTGAGCCATCATTTAAAATGGAACAAACAAAAAAAAAAATTAAATGGCTGCCGTAATATAATGGAAAGGACTCATGAAGACCATAATCTAATTTTTTAATTAGTGCTTTCTAGGAACCAAATTCAAACGAGAAAAGATATAAAATTGAATATGAAATTTATGGAAATGTATAGTGCTTCCGGTCAAACATTCAAGGACACAGATTTATGCATGAGATTTTTTTTTTGTTTACAAGAAGGACTGCCACGTTGGAAGATTAGAAATAAATGAATATATAAATAATATTGTAAATGAGAAATAGAAAGATAGGAATTAATTGATGGCAACATTGTAAAAATACACCACCATAACAGGACCGCTCAAGAATTCAAAGAAGATATAAATATCAAATATAGTACATCAAATATATTTTGAAATAAAAGAATACGTTTTATAAAAAAATTAATATGCAATATATATGCAGCATAGAAAAATTCTAGGGTGTTACAAAACTATTATAGTATTATTAATTAGTAGATACTAATAATAAATAATTTTAATATAAATTATTATTATTAATTAATAATTTATAATTTATAATAATAAATATTTATTTATTATTTATTATTAATTATAATTATCATTATTATATAACTATTATTAATTATCATAATTATTATTATAAATTTTAATTTTTATTATAATTATTATTTACTAATTAATATTAAATATGTAATTATTTTAAATTAACTATTATTATTTATTTATTTAATTACTATTAAATATTAATTATTATTACTTATTAAATATTATTAATTTATATAATTATTTATTTATTTATTATTAAATATTGATAATTATTATTAACTGTTATCAATCAATAGTTATTAATAATAATTAATATTAATAAAAAATACGATTATTAATTATTAAAATAAAACATTATTTATTATTAATTATTATCATTACTACAATGCTATTATTAATTAATTCTATTTTTATTTTACGAATTATTTAAATTTATACAATTATTACAACTATTAGAATAATTATTAATTAACATTAAATAATAATAATTACTTATTAAATATTATTAATTATTTATTTATTGTTAAATATTAATAATTATTATTTATTATTAAATATTAATTATTATTATTTATTTATTATCATTATTAATAATTATTAGTTTCATTTATTATTATTTATTAATTATTATTAACTGATAATAATTATTAGTACTTATATTAAGGATTATTTGAATGTATATAATCCTCATTAAAAAAAATGAAAAGAACAACTTTAACATTTTCTCTCCACGAGAAAAGCTAACTCACCATTTTGCATGGTTAGTAGGGTAGTAAAAGGTTAGGTAACCTTGATTCATTTGGTAAACTAACCTTGGCCAACCTCGCCTCCTTCCTCTTCGCCATCTCCGCCCCAACCTCCATGGCTCCATCCCTTCCTCCACGCGTCCATTTTCCCTTCTATTTGCTGAGCTCATCCCACATTCCTCCAACACTTTGATTTGTAATTGTTATGAGATTAAATCCGTGTGGTACCTACTTTTCTTATTCCCCCTTTTTTTACTAGCTTCGTCTCTTTAATTCCTCGTACTTTGGAAAAAAAAAAAAAAAAAAAAAAAAAAAACTACTATGCTTAAACATAATGAACTCGCAACAAAAAATTAAAAGGTTTAGAAGTGTACTTTTTATTTACTGTCACCCATGAATCTAAGTAAAATTGGTACAATATGATAATCTCTTGACGAATTGGTATTGTATAAAGAACTTTTGATGCACATAAGATGTTTGTCAAAATTGCTAAATAGTTCATATCAGAAGAGACTAATAATTAGATTGATGTCACATGAGAGATTATTGGTATTTATTTTTTACTAATAAGACGAGATCTTTGCCTCCATATATCATGGAGGGTGACCAAAGAAAATCAACAAGTTCAACAAAAAATAGCTTTTAACAAGGTCTGTCTTCTCTATTTTCATTGCCTTTTTCTTATCACAATTAGTATGTGTTCTTTATTGAAAAGCTAATTAAGTGAAAGTACACCCTAAACTCTGTTTGAAATTCAACTGTTAGAGTTACTTCCAATTGAACTGTTAGTCTATGATCTGGTATAACAAATATATCAACACTGAAATTTTGAATTCGCTTAACTTATATTTCTTGAAAAACAATTTCTTCCGTCTCTATATCTTCCATCTGTAAAAGTGAGCTGAGAATATTAATTCACCAATGAGATTTTTGGTATGACAAATGTCTTACTTTGCTTTAACAAAGGCTGTGAACTCCGATGAAAGACTCTAACATGATCACCAAGGAGTTCAATTGTCCAAATTTTGACTGATTAAAAGTATGATATGAACATATCAATTTCAATTTACATGTCCTTCAGATCTTCATTGGTGCTCACAATGTAAGCTCCACGTATTATAACCATCTGATAATTTTTTTTTTCCTGCTAGGTGCACACTGTAAGCTCCACATGTTATAACCATCTAATAACTTTATGAAATTGATTTCATCCAATCAATCTAGGAAGGAAGCTCGCTGAAATGCATGGAGCTGGAAAATCTTACAAAGAGAATCTTGATCCTTTCATTCCATTCTGGAAATAGATGCATATATTTACCCTGAGATGTTGATTAAATAATAACAGGTACTAACTTGGCAAAAAAGAATCTCAGGTTAATTAAATTTGTGTGTCAGAATTTTGGTAACCTAAGATGTTCTGGGTACCCCTATCATATATTTAAATACAAATCCCAGGTTCACACCTAGACAAACGAATTTGTGTGCCTGGAATTTTCAAGTTCACTTTTTGTCTAAAATAACCAAAATATAAGGCATTACATGCCAATAATAAATTATACACACATACATGTATTGTTCTGAAAGTCTGCTTACTAAACTTAATTATATTCAATTTATATTTGTAAACCCATCTTGATATGATATAATTTGGTTGTGTAGCAGGTCAATTATTAGCCGGGAGTTCATGAACTCAGTTGGGTCCAATACTACTGTAAGATTAGTTCTTATTCTCAATATACTAACTGCATATTGTAAAAAACCTTATCCCAGCCACTGAATTAGAGATCGATTATATATAGAAGTACAAGAAATCATTTGTGGGAGACAAAAGGATAAGTGCCCTGTTGTTGGGGCTTGAAGTAGTGAGCACTTGAAAAGCAAATCCAGATATTTGAGAAAAGCAAATCCTCATAAGGTCTTTATTTACTCTTTACAGTTGTCACTACTTAATATTTGAGAATTCTATGTTTGCAATCTATTTTCTCTTTTTTGTCTTCTGTTTTGCGCATCTGATTCTGAGTAATTTCCATTTGAAGGTAACATGTTACATCAATAAATTTATGAGATGTATATTGTATAGCTGATATTCCTCATACAAGAAACTGGTGAGACAATGGTAGGCCGTATGTTTTTCATGCCAGTTTTTCCTTTTTTGATAAAGTTTGTTGTTATCTACAAAGTGTAAATAGCTAACCAAGAGCACCTCAGATGTTTCTATATAGTCTAACATTATAATAATACATGATAACATTTTCAGGCAATTCTTTGCAATTCAACATATAGTTGATATTCTGGAGTTGTAATTTTCAGGCCTTATTGCAATGTAATTCTTCATTGACCTTTGGTTTCCTGATTATTTTTGTTTTTAAATAATAATCTTATGATGACTGATGGTAGCGGGGCTGAGGGATTAAGTCTTCACTGTGCTAAAAAGTTTGGTACCAACTGGTATCATTCTATAAGTATATTCTAAAAAGTTTGGTACCAACTGATACATAATGGCATGGTGTACTATTAGATTTCATTCATTGCATTTTCAATGTAATTTATCTTTTATTTTTAAGATACTGTATAATGTAATTATCTGATGTAAATTTCGCTTCTACAATGAAAATTTGTTTTGACTTCTTTTGTTAAAAAAAGTTGCGATACTCTTGACTCCATGTAGTCTATTCGAATTTTTTCAATATTTCTTCCTTTTGCATTTTGGAATAACTTTCCGTTATTGTCTGGGCGGATGGATCAGTAAAGATAAAAATGATTAGTCGCTCAATATATTTGTTATTCTGTCTCCGTGATGATTTCTAATGGCCTTGGGCCTTGGATTAGTTTGCTGTATGGATATACAATACAACATTGCAATTCTTGCTATATCGATTAGTTTGCTATTTAATCTGTTGTCTTACCCCAAATTATTTTGTTTATTCCAGTTAAATAAAATTGAATTATACAACCAAAATGTACATAACTGAATTATCAAAATATAAAATAAAATAATGTAATATGAATTCATGGATCGAGTCGAGCTCGATTTGCCCCCTAGTGTACATAAATTTGGGAAGGAATTGAAATAACTTAAAGTCTAAAAGATTTTTTTTAAAAGTATATAAATAAAATTCATATGAGTAAAAAATATCATTAAATTTTGAAAGCCAAAAAATAAAAATTTGGTCCTACTACACTCTACGAAAATTTTTATAATCCACATAAATTTTGATGAAAAAAATTATCCTTGAAATCTCTCAAACATTAGAAAAACTAAAAATAGGTTTTTTTGAAACTTTTAAAAGGCAAAATCTTGTAAAGTATTTTCAAAGTTAAAATAGAAAATTTTCCACCATTAAATTTTTCATAATTTTGTTAGTATGTGCGTAAGAATTAATGTAGAATATGTTTTGAAAGGCCTTAAAAATTTTTAAAAAAATTAATATATTTTTCAAAATTACAAATATAAATATCTTTATGTAATTTATTTTAGAAGTCTATAATTGCAAATTTTTATACCCCTGAATTGTAGTATAATTTTTTTTTTGAGAATGCATATATAATTTCATGGTGAAATAATTTTTTTTAGGACTTAATAAATAACTAAAAATGTAATATCGATTTTCTTAAAAAAACAAAGTGGGAAGTGGTCATTGATGGATCGAAATGGAGAGCAGAGCATAGGATAACAGGCTTGGTGCTGTCTATTTGGAGGGGCCTTTAGTCCCACAAGTGATATAGAACATTATTTGATATTTATATAATGTAGGTGCTATGCCAAGCTGTAAGGGATCAGGTGGTGAGATGAGCGAATTGTTCAATAGAAAGTTTACTCAGTTTCGTCGCCATAAATTTGAGAACTATGACTTCACCTTCAAAAACCTGTCCAAGTTCATCACCTCCCTTCCCTTTTAATAATATAACAATTATTATTAGTATTATCATAATAATAATTATTATTATTAATTTTATAAATCAATCATGAATTATATTTATCAATATTATTATTAGTACAATTATTAAATTAAATTATTGTAATGAACAATATTTATTATACTAAATAATTTATAATTATTTTATAAATAACCATCATAAATAATGACGGTTATAATAAATAAATTATTAATTATTATTATAATTATAATTATAGTACTAATAATTATATTGATGATCATGGTAATGATAGTATTAAAAGAAAATTTTTCAGTGCCATCCAAAATTAGAGAAATTGTGAACTTGCCACCCTAAATTACTGATTTCTTCGCAATTGTCACTTTCCCTCTTTTAATAATATATTTAACAGTAAAATAATAGAAACAAAATTTATGACCATTATACCCAACTTGACTGTGCAATCCCATGGAGAGCAGGTGGAGTGTAGGGGTTTGTAAAGGAGGTCCATTGGGGAAATTGCTTTCTACCAGTGGCGGAGCCAGTAGGGGGGCGAAGGGGGCCTGGCCCCCCTAACATTTGAGCAGATCCATTAATGTTATTGCATAATATGATAGAATTGACCTACCGGGATATGTTGAACCTCTAACTTTGGCATAAATTAATATTTATAACCACAAATAAATTATATTACTAATAAGTTTTGTATAACGGGTCATAACAATTCTATATCCACTCGCTAAACAAAAGTAAATCAAAATATAGTTTTTGAAAATCGCAGAAGGGTCACAGTTTCTTTTTCAGTTTCCACACATTCCTAGCTGGCTACTTCCTTTAAATCATATATTAAAAGATCCTAGATCTTCTCAATTTATTACAATGATACCATAGTGTATGTGTAATAATTAAGCTTTATTTTTCATTTTTGTTTTTGAGCTAAAGCTAAAAGCTGTATCAAGTTAGTATAGTAGAAACTAGAAATCTATCTTCAAAACCGTATACTAATTTCAACTATTTTTTATTTATTTTTTGTCAACAAGCATGAAATAATTATAACAACTCGGCCAGTTAAATTATGCAAAGATTCGCCAGCATTCATACTATTTAAGATGATGATAATGATGATGATGATGATGATAATAATTATTATTATTATTATTATTTCAGTTTTGTATGTATTTTAGGTTTGTACGTAGAAACCATTGCCCCCCCTATGATAAAATTCTGGCTCCGCCCCTGCTTTCTACACGTCTAATTTTTAGAGATGCACTCTCTAGTGACAAAATTACCCTCCGCACTCTGAACGCAAGCAGAAGCAAGAAAGAAAGGTTAAAATTAGAGAGGGAGGAGTGTGGGGTATTTTCGTCACATGGGAGTGCATCTCTAAATTTAGACCGTGTAGAAAGCAATTCCAGACCGATTGGATATGGGGTAGAGACGGAGGGAAGGCTAAGGATCGTGAAGGTAGGGATGAAAACATATCAGACAAACTCCATTCCGATCCGTATCCGAATCTGAAAAATAACGTATTCTGATGTAAATATTTGTATCTGATCCGATACGGATGCATATACAGATTTTTTTAAAATGGATACGGATGCAGATATGGAAACATATATTGATGCGGATATGGATGCAGATGCGAATGCGGATGAAAATTCGGATCCGAAACTCGTACTAAACAGATATCCTTATACGGAAAATGTTTAGGATTTATAGCGTAAAAAACGGGAGTGATTAAGGAACTGTTGAGTACCAAAATCATGTTGCCTCTGATCTTCCCTGCGTTAATTGGCAAACTGGAGACAACAGTGAAGTTCTCCATGAGAGGAGCGGCATGGTGATGAGTAGCATGAAGTTCGGCGAGAGGAGCGAGAACTAGAGGGTTGAGAGTGTATTCTATGGTTGAGTACAGAAATCTCTACTACTTATAAATGCACCTAACAAAAAGAGTAAACATTTCATATAAAAAGAGTAAACATGTCATATAAAAGGGTGTAAACAATTCTTATATCAATTATGGACCATTGATTTGTGTAATTTGATTTGATCAGTGGTCTAGATCTTAATTTTAAATTAAAAAGTCAAGATTTTTTATTAGAAAAAATTAAGTTACTACCAAATTAGCTATTTATTTAAAAGGAATGACTAATAAATTATGATTTTACCATATCTTTATTGTCTATAATATCTATAACATGTAAAGTTCTATATGAAATAAAAATAATATCCATATTTTATTTTATTATTTGCCCACATCTTGAGGGCATCTTTTGCTAGTTTGGCTAAAAATGCGTTGGCAAACTCAATAAAGGCGAGTAGTTGGGTTATTGAAAGCCAAGAGATGGAGCAAGAGAGCAGGCAGAGCGAATTTCATAAAACCTTAACGAGAGACTCTGAGATCAAGGAAGAAGGGGAATGAGTGAATGACCCGACAGGTCAGCTTTATATTAGAAAAAGGAATTCGTATCCTCTACAATGGATCCTAAAAATCGTCCGATCAACAATGGATGCTCCGTAATTAATACCAGATTCGTCGAGATTCGTTCAGCACGTTAATCTTTATCTTCGAAATTCAATCGGACGTTCCTGATGAACTACTACTGTGCAGTGGTACTGCATAGAATAATGGTCCGTAGAAAAAGAGAGTAGATCACGTGAATTAAAAGTAAAGAAAGGGATCCAACGGCCCAGATTTCGAAAGATTAATATCCAGATCAAAGGATTGATATCAATTGGTTGATGGATTATGAAGTTATGATGGTTTCTTGAACGATTATATTTGGACAGTTGTACAAAGGAATATATATTCATACAATAATGTTTCGATTTATTTAAAACGATATATTTTGCAAATTGTTTACCAAGAAGTTCCTCATAATACTAATAATTTATTAAAGTATGAATGGAAAGGACATATAAGAATTACTTTTTTTAAATCAAGTTGCTAAGATAAACTTTATGATCGTAATCTAAAATAATTTAATTAGTATTTAGTACCATTTTAGTTTAGGATATTCTAAATAATTTTAGATATGGTCAAAATAATTCAGTTAAATTAATGCTGACTGATTGTTTTATCATAGGTAATTGCTTAATTTTAATGAAATTATTGGGATTAAAATTTCAGGTTGACGTCTTAAAAAGAAGTATCGAACGAAGTGCGATTGACAAATTTTAGATTGTATTAAAATTCAAAATATATCAGTATTTGTTTTCATATTTGTATTCGTATATGTTTAACATCTGAACCATATCTGTATCTATATCCGAATATACTTGTAATCGTATTCATATCTCGAAAAAAAATATATGGATGCAAATAAGGTTTGACCACTATCTGATCTGTTTTCATCCCTACATGAAGGACCTTGTGCGAGAGAGGGAACATATCTAAATTAATTCAACTAGATTGGGGTATAATGGCCAAAAATTTTGTTTCTAATATTTTACTACTAAATATATTATTAAAAAGGAAAAAGTGGAAATTAGGGAATAAATCGATATTTTAGGGTGGCAAATCCACATTTTCTCCAGTTTTGGGTGGCATAGAGAAAATTTTTCCTAATATATATAATGTAACATAGTACAAAATATCAGATTAAATTGAATTAGTTGAGTTAATTTTGAAAATAATATTAAGAAAATTTAATTTATAAAAATAGTATTTTCTTTAGCAAATTAAATCAAAAGTAACATAAAAATCGACTCAAATTCGAAATCTTTGATCTTGTGTAGTATCTATAAATAGTTCAAAATATTCTAGCAAAATCAAAGCTTAATTAATTATGAAATTCAATGTTAAATTTATTAAATTTTAATGAAATTAGTAATTAAAATAACTCAATATGAGTTGCAGCATCAAAGTTATAGAATCCCTGTCACAGAAGATCCCAAAGAGTGATTTTTAATAAAAATTCGAATTTTCTCTCTCTCATCTCTTTCTCCGCTGGCGACATCTCCTCCCTTCTCTCTTTTTCTTTTCTCTTCTCCGCTCCATCTGATCTCCTCTCTCTCTATCCCTCTTTCTACTTACCAATTGAAGACGGATGCAGTGCGGCTAGCGAATCTCCTTGCGCCACCATCGAACAACACCTGTACGCTGTCCCTCTTCGATTTGATCCGTGGGAGAAAGAGATAAGCGTTGAAATTTTGACTCGAGCAATAGGATTCCGGTATGAAATTTACGTTGTTGATCTCTCTTGTCTCTCTCCTGCTTTACCTATAAACACCTGGGTTGAGGTTGAAATTGGGTTGGTTGGTCGGTTTAGGTTTTTCCCGAAAAAAAAATGATGAAATGAGAGAGAAAATAAAAGAAAAGGCAAAGAGATTGAGAATGAGAGAGAGGGATCGACAGCTGAAGATTTGAGGTATAGCTATTCACTCTATTATGATTTGTTGGACTTGATTGAAGCCAATTTGAGGAACTGATGAGAATTAGGGTTTAAGCTTAAGTTTGAATTTTTGGTTAATGGATTGATGATTGAGGGTGAAACTGAGTCCGGTTAAGTCAATAATATAGTTTGAAACAAATTATAGATGTTGAAATTTACTTGAAACTAAACTATTGAGGGATATGGATCGGTTTGGAGAATATTGAGAAAAATTGAGAGATTTTGAGGATTTTTATATCGGTTAAGCATGAAGAGAGGTTGTGTGAGGCTTGATATTGAGATTTGAGGCTTGCTACCAGCCTCTGGTACGTTAATTGCCCATCTGGTACCGTTCTGGTACGGTGCTGCTACGATTTAGGGGCTGGGTTGCAAAGAAAAGTAGACTGGAGGACCTTTTTGTAAAGAAAAAGGACTTGAGAGTAAATAAAAAGGACCTATTTATAAATAGAAATGACTGATATGGGAAATAAATGAATTCAAGGGCCTCATAAGAAAATGGCAGTGTTGCGGGTCGGGTCTGATTCTTTGGCTAAGCGGATCTTGTCGGAACCTGGTGCAGACCTGTTAAGCCGGACCCAGGTCAACCGGATCAGGTTGACCTAGTCGAGTCCATTCGGGAAATTGGGCTTGGGCCTAGCCGAAAGAAGAAGAAAAAAAATATAAGTGTGGGCTCTTCCCTTTGGCCCAATTCGGGAAAAAAAAAAAAGAGAGAAATGCTTGGCCCAGTGCTGGATTTAGATGAAATCTAATTTGGATTTGTACTTAATGAATAATTAATCAACTTGATTTAAGATTAAGTTTAACTAATGTGGGATTAATAAATAAAATAATTAATTAAAGGAAAAGCTACTTAAATGTCAGGTATTCCTTTAATTAGTCGCAGCTTTCGGGAAATGATGAGAATAGTCCGAGTGAGTCGAGAACAGATACGACGACAAGATCACCGACTTTCTGATCCCAACAATAAAATCAAATAACTTTTGGATGTTCAAATTGGTTTTATGATTTTATGATTTCTGATTTTTTTGAATTTTGAGTTTATATTTCCTTAATAACTTAAATTTCTTAATAAATATAATAAATTAATATTAAGGAAATTATTTAAAATAAACATAAATTAATTAATTAATTAATTTGTACATAATAAACTAATAATGGGAAAAATACTAAAAGTAATGTTCTAAATACAAATTAAGTAAAAAATTAATTAATAATAGTTTAGGAAATAAATAAAATAATACAATTAAGAAATAAAATAAATAAACTAAGTATAACAAATAATAAGAATTAAAATTACTGAAAACACAAGCAATTACTATAATAGTAAATAGAAATTTTTAGTTAGTCTGGTAGCCTAAGCCTTACCATTTAGTCAAATCTTAACGGTTCTTGACTACTATACAGGGTACTGGGTGAAGATGGAAACCGATCCAACAATAGGTGCGGATACGTGAATTTTTATAGAGATCCGGTCATGGTAACTTTAAATTATGCATGGTATTTTGCTGAACTCTTTGGATGCATTACACAATAACCATGTAGATTTAGGGAACAGATATTACAACTCAAAGTTTCATGTTGAAATGATCTCCTTTGTTAAAATGGTTATGACAAACAGGCAAGTTTGCATACATGTTTGTTATGAATGAACTGAGTTGTATCAGTTTAACCTAATCTTGCCTGATAATCTTGAATGCTGATTGTGTGTGGTTGGTACTGGATGATGGTAACTGGATTTGAATGTCAATCAAAGCCACTCTCTGGAGTCGGTCGGCCACCGGCTTCGGCCAGTTCGGTAGCGCTATTTGAATATGGAATTCGCTCATGTGCTCAGGGTTAGGGATACGTCCCTCATTTGCTCTTGGGTTAGGGAAATATTTCCTCATGTGCCCAACCGGTTGGGTTAGGAAACCTGAGTGAGTTTTGATGATATGCTTTGTGATTATGAAATTCTCTCATGTGCCCAGGGTTAGAGATACGTCTCTCATGTGCTCTCGGGTTAGGGAAAATATCTTGCTCTTGATTCATTTGTGTGCATGTTCATGAAAGATGATTATAAAGGAATCGTGCTTGGTTTATTGTTCGCTGAAGAACTAGTTAGAAAATTCATATTGGTATTGCATGAATGATTTAACTAGGTCTAGTTATTTAACTAATGAATAAATTACATATTCATGTTGATTATTACGGGTGTTACTTTCGGGCTAAGATTTCAACTAGAAATCCACGTCTAGAACTAAAACCCGCACTGAGAATTTTATTCTCACTCCGTTTTTGTTTTGCATGTTCCTCGGCGGATGGGGATTCCAGAGGACGTATCGCTTGCATTAGAAAACTGATTTTGGTGGCTTGTGACGGAGATCACCTTTACATAGTAAGTTAGTAATTATAGTTTGTTATGGTGTGATGGAATATACTGTTATGTTAGCTATGTATTGATAAATATGCTTTTGCGATCGACTGTCTGTCGATATATTTTGTTTTGTATTTTATTTTGTTTATACTTATAATTTGATAATATACGATTTATATTATCAGGAAAAAAAAATTTACTGCTAGTTTTATGTTGAGTTTTTAGCTTAAGCCTTACGAGAGTACAATTATTTGTACTTTCGTGGCGGGAGCTGTCACGTCTGGCTGCGGGATGTGACATATAATTATTATAAATTATTATTATATTGATTATAATAGTAATTATTTATATTATTAGCTGTTAATAAAAATTAATGATTATCATAATATTAATTTTTACTATTATTATTACTTGTACAATTTAATTAATAGTAATAATTATTTTTATTTATGACAATAAAAAATCACTAACCTCGGATTTGCACTAGCCTCTTCTAATTTTTAACCTCACCATTCTAACTCACTAACCTCAAAAAATACTGACCTTACACCAAACTCCAGTATCCTTGACTTCACCAAATGCATCTAAAATATAAAATTCAAAAAATCAGTTGTCTAAGAGTTAAACAAAATATAATTTGACTTAATCAATATATGAGCATTTCTAGTAAAAAAATATTTACTTTGACATACATATATTTTAAAAAATTTTAATATTTTTTAACATGTTTCGAAAAAAATAATCTAATATTCTTTTTCGTTTGCAATAATTAAACAAGCTTTCACAAAAATTAACTATGCATGTGTTTTTTAGTAATTTAGACAATGAGAATTGAAATTTTAGTAGTTACTCAAACAATATCCAAATACTTAAATAAAATGCGTGAGTTGTCCACAAATATTTTTAATTGATATAGAAAAAAGTATGCATTATGCGATAATGAAATATGAAAAATGTAAAAAATGTATTTGACAAGTGTATTTGATAATGTGATGAGATTTCAAATTTGAAATGAGTGGTTCAAGGATCTCATTATATTTTTCATACTCAAATCTTGTTAGAAATCACTATTTAGTTTTTATTTTTTATATTTTTTAGACTTTTAGGGTCTTCTCCAACAGAGGTGAGAGGCGATGAATGAAGGAGAATTTTAATAGATTGCACCTGCCCAATTCAATTAATCTGCTCCAAAATTAATAAAAGAATTTATCATCCTAATTCCCTTTATGTGATTTCCCTTCCCTTCGCCTCTCTTCTGGAGCAAAGCCTTAGGGATTAGGGAAGCGTTATTATTATTATTTTTTTGGCTCAAAGTTATTTGATTAATTGATTTTTTGAAACTTGAAAGTATGAAATTTAACAAATATGTAAATTTTGATTTTTAATGAGAATATATAGTATGGACATTATAATGAGAGTTTTGAATCAGTGGGTTGAAATTTTATATAAATATTTACGACTTGACAAAATTTTATAGGCACATCAGCCAAATATGTTTGACTCCGACCGATTTATTATGCAGACAAATATAAGGTGTATTTAGTTGCACAAGAAAAAAAAATAAGGCATAAGACACAACCAGACAAGATATAAATCAAGGGATAAACTATTTCATATTCTATTTTTTATATCAATATATATCATTTTGTAGGTAAAAGGAATATGTTACAAAAATGATTTATTTTTTAAGTAATATTATATCTTGTTTTGTCTTATACCCTATTATTGTTCTTGTGCAACCAAATACAACCATATATCAACTATTATAAATATCCATTATAAAAACATGCAGACTTTATTAGTTGTAAATATCCATTACAAAAACAATTAAGCAAACTTTAGTAATTGTAAATCTTAATTCATTACAAAAATAAGCAGACTTTATTGATTGTACGTATGTATGAAAAAAATCCACAATTTCAGCATCCATCGAAAGCAAATATCAAATCAAACAATATAATACTCTTTCATCTTTGTCTAATTAAAATCTATGGAATAAACAGGCGATTGATCTGGGTTAAACAACCCAAAATGCCGCTCAACCTCATCACCTTTCTTCTGGTTCTCATTGAACATTGCAAAAATATAGGTTTCCAAATTTCCGGACCTCTTTGGCGTGCCATTAGGGACGTGATTAATCAATTTTTGATTGTAAGTTTGTGCATTATCCACTGTTGTGTCAACCCCGCCAGTTGATGGCCACCCACTTTCTGACACAACAAGCCCAACATCGGAAGCTCCAGTCTTCTCTAAGGCATAGTACACCGAGTCGACCATCGCATCAAACAGATTTTGATACTGATATTGGCCATCAGTAACCACCGTACCCGATGCTGTGAACAATGCATAGTCAAGCGGAATTTGGTCTTGGTTTCCGGCATAACTGAAATAGGGATAAATATTTACCAGAAGCGGATTTCCGATATTTTTCAAGAAATTAACTATAGGGGCCATGAATGAAACGCTGAACTCCGTATTCGATGGAGGGTAGGTGTTTTTTAATACATCGAATCTCACTGCTGTTGAGATCTTGATTTGACCGCAACGACCTGCTGAGCAGAGTGCATTCCATATTTTGCTCATTGCTGGCAGTATGTTATCAGCACCGTCACCTAAGAGTTCATTACCGACGGCAATGTACCTATTATTTATTATTTATAACATGTGAATTCTCTATAATAATGCAGCATATAAATTAATTAGACTGATAATGCCAAAATGGAATACACCCTAAAACTTACATTTTTGTTCAACTTAAGAACAGTTGCATACCCCATATACATTTATATATAATTAGTATATAGTGTTTAGGAGATGCAAATAAATATATGCTAGTTAGATGACGATCTCTGTCAACAACAAATCGAAAAGAATGAAACATATATGCTAGATGCATTGACTAACGTAATTGATTTATTCAGCATCTTTATTGTTTCAAACATGCATCAGTCTAATTAAGTACTTAAGACTAGAGCTTGTGTTTGTTTGAAGAATGGTTTGATCTAGGATAAGCATAATATAATTATTTCATTTCAATTAATTATATGGTGGAAATTGTTGTCTCTCATAGTTGATTTTGCTAGAGAAGGCTGCAAATTAATCAAGGTAAAAATAAAATAGTATAAATTTGACAATACTTCAAGGAAACTCCATCATAAGCCAAAATGTTGTTCTGGACCCAGTTGGCAGCCGCAGAAGCATCATTTGCAAGGGATGGGAGCACATTATTTGGTACATCAACTATGAGGTCGATGTCCGTGCCTTTGAGAGAATTAAAGGTGTCTGGATCGGGGGCGTATATCCTCATTGCACGAATGCCTTTTGATTGGTAGAGGCTTACCACCTCACTGCGCGACGGGATGTTGTCGCCAAGCATCCCGTAGCAAACGCCGATTGATTCCACACCTAGGCACTTTTGGCATGGGTGAGGTTAGTGGGTTTAGTGGTGTAAGGTTAGTACTTTTTGGGATTTTCGAGGTACTTTTTAAAATTTTGAGGTAGAATAGTGAGGGGATGGGATTTTCGAGGTAGCTCCAACTAACCCCAAAAACCCCTCTAACCCCTCTAAACTCTCGTGCCAAACGTACCCAAAGATAACAATTAGTTGTTGCGACACAAGTTTTTTGTTTTTGTTAATTACTAAAAGTTGTATTATTTTTTTTTCCTTTTATCGATGTTAAAGTTATACAATTTTGATCTCTACTACATGATTTTGAGTTTGATATTTTCTGAAAGGTGAAGAGGCAACTCTGCTTATCGAATTGAAATGTATATTAATATCAAGAATTTTTGTGAGATATTCGAGGGTATGTACTGTTTTGCATGGTAATTAATTATAAGAATTTTTTTTCAAATTTTTCTCACTTTTTTTTTGAATTAAAGATGAGGATCACGCCCCCACATCTTTCAATTAAAAGATTTAATTACATCCTGTTAGCCAGTGGCTAATAAAAAAAACAAAAACGAAAATAAAATCAAAAGGAGAAACTAAATTAACACAAAACAGAAAGAAATAACAAAATCAAGAGCTAAAAGGGTGAGATCCTCTGCCTTCAGAATCATCTGTGGAGGGTATGTAAATATTTTAGAAAATGTTTTATTGTAGGTTATGTAATCATCATATAAATCGATCGTTTAAATTTTAAGAAAATCGTAAAATACTAAAATAGATATAAATTTGATTATAATATGAATATCATATTATTAAATGGTTCGTATATTAAAAGGTTTGTGTTATTTGAGTTGAAGAAAGAGAGAGAAAGATATATATACTTGTGGGATTAGTCGCGACAAGAACCAACAATGCAAGTGCAACCAACGAAAAAGCATTTTCCTTAGCCATGCTACTATCTTATTTGGAGAAGCCGAGAAGGAATATACAAGTTTTTCTTACGGTTTACGAAATGCAACTCCATGCAAACCTCTTATATAGACTGTCGTGACCCAGTCCAAATCAGACAAAATAGAAATAAATTATTCTAATTATTGAAGAAATCAGTTAAGGCAATAAGACGAAAATTGCTTTCCAAGTTTTATTGATTTAACAAATATTATTTTGTATCTTTACATTTATGCATAATCTTTCCTTTTATCATATTTGTCGGGCTATTTATATGAAAACTTTGTACTCAATTATCATATCAATCAAAAGTCGGCAGCAGCCATTGTTTCTTATTTCTTTTCTCAATTTCTTTTTATTGCTTCAACTTATTACAAAATCAAAAAAACAATATAAACCGGTACATGACATAGACTATAGTCTATCGTGTAATGTTTGTCTGTTTGACCAAGTCTTCCCTTTGCCTTGTTTGAAATGGCCAAATTAAGAACTCATTCCTATTATCATATTTTGTATTTCCACCAAGTAATTAATATTTTATTTGCCTTCCTTAATTGACTAATACGTGCAATATTACTATATACATTTTTTCCCAGGTAAATACATTCAAAGAATTATAAAATTAATATGTATTAGACATTTTTTTCAAAAAATTTTACTAATTAACAGAAGTTTAATTTCTTGTTAAGATCGTAGGCCATGATAATTTATTCTCAAACTAAACTCAAATTTATCATGCCGCACCAGTAAGAAATTCATCTCTTGAATATATGTCCAAGGTATATATAATCGGTTGACACTTTTTCGCAAACTTACAATATTATCGTACATTACACTACTATTTGATCACATTGTTTTTCTTTTAACCCCCAATTAACACTAGACTATTTGTTTAAGGTAAGATGGGAGTGTAAGTCTCCCAATTTATTTAGAAATTAAATGGCACAAAAGACTTCCAACTAAATTTCAAACATAGAACCACCATTGAAAGTACGTACATTGGTCTTTGCCACTAGATGAGTAACTAGTTCTCAGCTAACACTAGATTATTAAAATTGAAAGAATATATGTAATTCCGATTTTGTGCTGTATTATGGTGATTTACTAATTCCGATTACAAAAATATATATATCGACCGCGGGATATTCAACATGGTTATGATAGAGTTTGATTCTAGGCCAATTACGTTAGACTAAAGTCATGACAAGGATCATAGGAAATGACTGACCAGTTCTAACAGGGTCAACCGCTTGTTTGAGACCAAGATCAACCGAACTAAAATGATTTCATGTTTTACTTGTCAGTCACTATGATATCACCAACAAAAAAATAGCTGTGATCTTGACGTTTAAGTAATACTAGATATATAATTAATCAACAATTATATGTATATATATAACTCATAAGTTTGTTGAAACTAAAGTTTCATAAAAGAAAATCAAGTATAAATCAAATTACTGTTAAAGAAAGGTTGTGCTCAATGGTATTAAAAAAAAAAAAAAGATATTGTGCACGTATGTAGCTGACATGACTCATGAGTCATGAGTCAAGAGTGTAGTGGATCCCAGCATTCACAAGACCCACCTACCATTCTAACCCGTCTAAGTCGTTTGTAATACTACTTAACGTGCTTGTTTGAGTATTGGTACCACTTTGTAATATAAAATAAACATTCCCTGGTCGTATTGGTGGAATTCCAAATATAGAAACAAACCAGTCATTTGTCTGGCCATAGTGGAAAGTTCTGAGAATAATTCTAAAATAATTTGATAGAAATTAAAAATTTGTATATAATTTGTATGGATAAGTGTTTTAAGTTCCATTCGAGTGCTAATCAATCACACTCGTTAATCATTCTAAAAGAATGATTTAGTTCAATCCACTGCATAATTCGTATGGATAAGTGTTTTAAGTTCCATTCGAGTGCTAATCAATCACACTAGTTAATCATTCTAAAAAAATGATTTAGTTCAATGCACTGCAGACATTTTCTAAATAATATATGACGATGTTGATACTTTTACCCAAAAAAAAAAAAGACTACAAATATTTGCTGCAAATCCGTGCAATAATATGATCATTTCCGTCAATATTTGACGGGAACATCAATCTACATGACAACACAGTCGGCAATGATGTATCACTCACATTAATTTGCTCTCATTGAGAATAATCTAAAGAAAACCTCGGATAAAGTCTTTGTCGTGGTTACATTGTAAATCTTCCCATGGATATTTAACTTGTACTTTTTTTTAAAAAAAATTTTACTTGTTTATGTTTTTTTTTTGGGTTTTTAATTTTATTCTTTGTTCATTATGTGTTCTTTGTAGGAAAGAGGAAGAACCCTAAAATAGCTGACATGGCTGACTCACAGAGAGGGAGTGTGCAAGAGCAAGAACCTGATCTATTAGATGATGAGTATGATTTTTTTTTCTGTATTTGTTTAATGCTTGTGCTTATTATTGTCGTGTGGCATGTGAAACATCCATTCCTGGCAATCATGTTATTGTTGTGTGGCTTGTGCTTGTTATGCTTGTGCTCTGGTATGCTAGGGGTGGATGTCTCACATGTCACACCTTTGCAAACATGTTATGCTTGTGCTCTGGTATGCTTGTTATCATTTGCTGTCTCACATGACATCCATTCCTAGTATGCACTGTTATTTCACTGGTAATATAGTATCTATGACTTGATTGCTTCCAATTTATAGTATGGAGCAGGATTGCATTTTGAAACACCAGAGAAAATTCAAAGGATTCAAATTGAGGCTGATGGTGTTACCCAACCCCAAATGAACATGTTGTTGATTCAGCCAAAAAACTAAAAAGAGGAAGTCTAGACCAAAAAAGACTTCAATGGTATGGGATCATTTTCATAGTACAGAAAAAGATGAAGATGGTTCCTTTACAGCTACTTGTAAGTATTGTGGCATTGAATATTTGCAAGGCAACTCTAGGAACACTAGCTCACTGTTGCATCATACTAGGGGTGGTTGTAAACAAATGCCACCCACAAAAAGGATGAAACCTGATGCCTTGCAGAGATTGCTTACACTTGATAGCGCTGAGGGTATATTTTTTCAATTGTCACTAATATTCTCAATAATTACTTGGCAGTTGGCACTAATATGTTTTCAATAATTGTCAGGTCAGCCCAAACCTTCAGTTTGGGAATTTGACCAGAAAAGAAGTAGGAAAAACTTGGCATATATGGTAATTGACCATGAGTACCCCTTTAACAGTGCAATCCATCATTTCTTCAAAGTTTTTGTAATTGATCTGCAGCCTTATTTTAAAATGCCAGCAAGGACCACACTTAGGGCAGATTGTATGGGTGTTTATGAGGAAGAGAAGTTAAAATTGTATGAATTACTTGGTAAAATGGATTGTAAGGTAAGTTTCACTAGTGATTTGTGGACTTGCAAGGGTAAAGATAGGGGTTTCATGGCTCTCACTTGTCATTTTATTGATGACAATTGGAAGTTGAGGAAAAGACTTCTCACCTTTACACCAATGCCCTCTCCTCACACTGGCAAACACATTTCAGAGGCCATTTATGATAAGTTAGTTCTGTGGAACTTAGATAAAAAATCTTTTAGCTTGGTTTTGGATAATGCATCTGCTAATGATGCTGCCATCAAGGACTTGTTGAGTAAGAGTCATTTTAGAAAGAACCTACCTTGTGATGGTCAGATCTTTCATCTAATATGTGGATGTCACATTTTGAATCTGATTGTGCGAGATGGTTTGAGTGTGATGTCTGGTCAGATAGATGCCATAAGGGTGACCATAAATATATTAAGCATTCACAAAGTAGAATGGAGAAGTTCAAGTTTGCTGCTTCTCAGGTCTATGTTATATATATTTTATTATTTTACATTTATTTGTTTCATTTATTTTAATGTACACTGATTATTTTTTGTATGTTTGTTTTCAGGTAAATACTCCTGACAAGAAGCCATCATGGGATGTGCAGACCAGGTGGAACTCCACTTATATTATGCTTGACTTGGCATTACAGTTGAAGGATGCTATCATCAGGTATGCAGAGTTAGATAAGAGTTACACTTTTTGTCCATCTGATAGGGAATGGGATCATGTGAAGGCCCTACATGGATATTTGAAAGTGTTTTATGATGCAACATTGAGATTGAGTGGGGCCAAATATCCAACTTTGAATTTATATTTTCCTGATTTCTGTGAGGTTTATAGTAATATTAAAAGAATGGATAGTAGTGCATATCCATTTATTGTGAAGATGGGCAAAGAAATGTTCCACAAGTGGAACAAGTACTGGAAAATTGGAAGTGTTCTTTTGGCTATTGCTTATTCTCTAGATCCTAGGTGTAAGCTAGCAGTGGTTGAGTACTACTTCAAAATGATGCATCCTCAAGAGTTGCAACCATTTATGACAACTTGAAGAATTGCTTTAATGATCTGTTCAATGAGTATTTGATCTCAAACAACAAAGCATCACAGAGTCAAACTGGTAAAAGCACTGATGCAAGGTACTCCTGTAGCACATATGATATTTATTTTTATTTTGTTATTTGTGTGTTAACTTCAATTTTAATTAACTTGGTTTCAGTTCTAGTGGATCAAAAGAAGAAAGTGATACAAGGGCTGGTTTGAAAAATTTCTTGAATGTTAAGAAGCAAGCTGATTCCATATTGTTTGAGCTTGATCAATATGTCTGAACCACTTGATCCTTGCAGTTTGGATGATGACTTTGACATTCTGTCATGGTGGAAATTGAAAGCCCCTAAGTTTCCAATTTTGTCTAAGTTAGCAAGGGACGTATTGGCTGTACCAATCAGTACTGTGGCATTAGAGTCAACCTTCAGTACTGCTGGTAGAACACTGAGCCCAACTAGAAGCTCTTTAAATGATGAGAGCATTGAAGCTCTAGTATGTGCACAGAATTGGTTGAGGACTGCAGTGATTGGTATTTATTTTAATTATTATTAATTTCTATTTTAATTCAATTCAATTACTAATTTCTCTTTTGTTTGATATTAATGTAGAAAGTGGTGGTGAACTTGGTGATGAACATGATGATGCTGATGCCACTGATGAGATTATTGAATGATCATGATGTTGAATTTGTGTAGTTGTGACTGTTGTGTAGTTGTGTTGTAAGTATTGAACAATTTGTTTTTTTATTTCGGTGCCCATATTTATGGCCATATTTGATAGGACTAAGGAGAGTCTGTTAGTTTAATAAGGGGATTAATTCAATATGGATGGGTCAATGATGAAGGGTACCAAGTACCATTTAGAGGGGATGAGACTCTGACCTAGTAATTTTGATGGGTCAGTCGAAATTATTGGGTCTGTTGATATCTCCTCAATGATTTCAAATTAAAAGACTGAGACCACCATAAGTCATATTGAAATAATTCCTGATGAACTAGGTATTAGTTTGAAGTTATTTTGATGTATTTTTTTTTTAATTAAACATGTGTTTTGTTATTGTGCTATTTTTTTACTTTATTTCTCAATTTTTTTTATGTATTTTGATGTATTTTTCAATGTTTTTAAACATGTCCATTTGATCGCGGTTAACCGTTTGTTTCGCTAGTTAAGGCGAAACGATCAACGAAAATTATTCCAGTTGCGTTGTAAATACAAAACGAGCAACGAAACAAATATTAGTTTCGCTATGCAAACGAAACGATTAACGAAGATACCTACTTTCGCGATGTTTGTAACGTTAGAGAGGCCTACGTCTTGATCAGTTCACACCTCAAGCTGCCACGATTAAAAACTAAAAAAGGAGAACTTGGCATTCTGCCGTGCGCCTCGGTTTGAAGTTGGACTTTGAAATGAAAATACATTCATTAAACAGTACGGAATAATTAAAACTAGGGTAAGACATCGAACTTCGCTCGATGTATGAGTTCTAACAAAATATTTAGTTTAATTTTCACGTAAATATTAATTATTTTATAATTTAATTTATTTTGTGATTGATATATTGTTCATGTTCATTTTATAATTACGTAATGGAACCATGATAGGTTGCCCACAAACAGTTTGTGTTTAGTCTCATTGTACAATGGAACCATGCCCTTTGGCTTGTCAGAGAAGTTCATCCCCATTATTCTTCCATTAAATTGCTAGCTAAAAATGAAGAAGAAATAACAGATAATATGATATATAATATTTTTCAAGCAAAAACCACGTTCATACACTCTAAATCTAATCAAGAATATAGATAAATTTGCGTCCGAGTCAGAAGTTAATTTTACAATTTTTACCGACACGGCATTCCATTTTTTCATTGGTTTGTATTTGCATACAATTTTCTCCTGGTTTTTGTGACGTTAATTTTGTAGCTAATTTTGTGGTAAGTCTTAAAATCATATATTTGACCCGTCTCATGAGCTATTGTCAATTTGGAACCGCATATTTCCCCTTTTAAAACATTTGCTCCCAGTCTAATTTGCAACCACCATTTCATTGATAACCACAATTGCGTTGTTGAACTTGATATCTATATTTCTACTCCTCCTTTTGAACTTGATAAACCTCATAACCCTGCAATTATTAGTTTTTTTTTCAATCTATTTAATAGTTTCTCCTTTTTTATTTGAAATATATCAATCCAAGATAGGTTGTGAGTATATGTATGTTTTTTATCTACATGTACATATACAAGTGTGTGTATATATGTTTATTTTGTACAATACCAGATATGAAACAATTAATTAATTCAATAGAATACCAATTCAATCACATAAACACGAAACCTATCTTGCATAAATATATACAATTTATAGCTAAATTAATAATTGCAGTCATGGAAACATGAATATATGATATAAATAAATAGGGAGCCACATCGAGCTTACACTCGATCCAGAAATTAAAATAGAGAACATTAAAAAAAAAAATTCAAGAAATATATTACCTAAAAAATTATAAATTGGTCAGAAAAATATTTTTATATCATACGATACTTCCATAAATAAATATTCCTTTAAGTAACAGTCACTCTGTCACAATTTTAGATGACACTATCGTATTATTTGACACATCTTTCGAGTAAAGTAAAAAATATTACAATATTTAGTTCGGGTCATTTGGATGCAATATTTTCAAATGTTAATGGAAGCTTCTTTAAAAAATATTAACGGACGCCAACTGTTCCCATATGTCATGGCAGAAAATTTATTACTCTATCAGACATTCAAATAATAATCTTAAATAATAATTTGCTTTTTATTATGGTACGTTACAAATTTTATTATGGTATGTTACAAATTTAATTAATTTTACAATATTCTATTTCCCTTCTATAAATTAACAACTCAACAAATCATTTATGTACCTTCCATAAAATTTTCTCAATTATCCTCTAAAAACTCAAAAGACGTTCGTATAAAATTTACTCATCCGTTTCACTGTGCATTACTTATCAATTTATTCCAGCATGTTTATTTTTCTTTTTTACTTTCAAAATTTCATTTTATTTACATATCTTCACAATTCTTTCCCAACATTTTTTTAGATACCCAATTCCTCTATTCATCCACTATAATAATACATATTTGCTGAATTCCATATTGATGATGAATGTTATTATGCTAATGATGAATACAATCCTGTTGCAGACATGTTTGACGATTACTATTTTCTGTAGAAATTTATATTTATATTTTATATTTTTATGGTATCACCAATGTACGTTTCAATAGTTCTTCACTTTAGCTCGAATTTATTTTTTCTATTTTTAATATTTTTCCATCGCATTACTCTCTTATTGTCGAATTACTTCACAAAAATTCTGTCATCATTATAAAATATTTCAACATATGGAGATATAATTTATTATTTCTACCCTACCAATTATTACACTTTAAATTAATTACAAACATAACAAGCTAATTACAATCAACATTTATTAAATGATAACATATTTAATTTTTATTACTGTGTCAAATATCGAGCGAAGCTCGATTAGCATGTCTAGTTTATATAAACAAAGGTTCAAAGTCAAGCATATTATATCCCAATTTTAATCTCATAATAACTATTTTGCCATCAATAGAACTTGAGGAAGTTTATCGAAATGACCGCATGCACCTGACTTCTGAAGTTTCACCGGCATTCACTCTAATGGGCCGACTTACCTCAAATCATGTCATTGATTAAATAGCAAACACCTATCTAGAATATACATAAACCTCCTGCTATTGATTTACTGAAAAGGTCAACTGTAATAAACATATTGAAAATGATTTAATATAGCACAAACTTATCTAATGCTACACGGGGTAGTTGCTTCTTCTGCCTTTTGCCGACTCTTACTGATGAAATTCTGTAACTTGGTTTAAACACATTAAGCGGAAACATTTCACCATCTGAACCCTCATAGTAAACCTTCTATGGGTCGATCTGTATCGACAAACTCTAAGATCTGTGCAATCATGTTTAGCGGGTGATTTGGTAGAAAGGTAAAATTAACGAAAAAAATACATTGCACTGATTGAAAACTCTTAAGATACCAGGTTGCGCTTACAGTGGCGGAGATAAGCACAATCTTTGGGAGGTCTTGGAGTGCTTGAATTACACAATTTTAACTTGTCCCTCCTTGCTAAATGGCTCTGGCACTCTCTTGCTTTCCGCGCTGCCCCTCTGCCCCACCTACTTTCACTCCTTGACCATGGTGACAATCTCCTGCTTCCTCCCATTCATGCTCTCAGCAAACCATTCTCACTTATTTAGCCCGCTTTCTCGGTTGGTTTCTCTTTCTCCATCAATTCTGGTAACCAAGCTCTCTTCTGGTATCATGACTGAGGCTTGGGGATGCTTAAGTACAGCTTCCCAGAGCTGCTCTCTTTCGCATCACTTAAGTTCATCTATGTTGCTCAGTTCCTTCTTCATTGGTCCTCCCCACATTACCTTTTCATGCCGTCCATGTTCTCTACCTCTCTGCCTACAACACAGCTTTCTCAGCTCTACCAACTTCTTACTGATAATGCCTCCGTCTTTGCTTCTTCTCAGCTTTCACTCCCTGACTCTCCTTCTTGGAAATTTAAGCCTCCCTCTTTCTCCTCCTCCTCTCTCTACTCACTTCTTACTTCCAATCCCTTGCAACTTTCCCCGATTAGATTGATTTGGAAGCTGAGGGTACCCCCTAGAATCAAGACTAATGGATGGCAACTATTATAGAAGAAGCTCCCCACAGTTGACAATATCAAGAAAAGGGGATGGCAAATGTCTAACATGTGTGTCTTATGTGTTGCTGATGAAGAAAGTGCACTACATCTCTCCTTCCACTGCCCTCTCTTCAAACTACTATCACTGCAGGTTTACCAGCGTGGGAATCTCTTTTCTCCTGTGACAGCAGACACTTTCACACTGCTGCAGACTTCTCTCTGTGACTCAAAGCAGAAGGAACTACTGCTGATTTCCTGCTTTATTTTGTGGAGGGAAAGGTGCAGCAGAATCTTTACTTCAAAGTTCAAGCCTCCTCAGACCCTTCTAGAAGAAGTTTTTCTGGAATGGAGTCCTCTGAACTGCTCAGAGACTCCACTTACTTAGTGCTGATATTAGTCTAGGCTTCTCTTTTTACTTTCTTTTTTCACTCTTTTGGCGGGTTCACTCTCTGAACCTCCATTTCTCTTTTTCTGAACTTTGTTTTGGCTTGTATCTTTCGACTTTTATTTTAATATAAAGTTTTGGGGCTTGACCCCTTGCTTTCTTCAAAAAAAAAAAAGTTCACACTTGCAAAATGAAAAAATTTGTAGATATGCAATATTTGAACCCCATAGATATTCAAAAGATGTTCCATTAGTGAACCCGGTTTGGAAAATTTATTCTTGTTGGAAAAACAATTATTTATATAACAAATGTATATTAGACTACCACAAATATTATTTTTTTTCTTCTTGATTATTTCATGAAATTACATTTTATTAATGATAGCACATGCATATTGAACTTGTTAATTGAACTTCAATATGCAACTTTACAATCTACTTTGTTAATATATAGATTTTTTATTTATTTAATTGAATATTACAAAAGATTAAGATATAATATTATAATCAGTAACCATAATAATTTTTATCAATCGAATTAATTTTTTCTATTTTGTTATTTGTTTATGACATTTCATCTTCTGATGATTTCAAAGGATGATACTTCAAAAGTTAAATTAGAAGATAAAATAAATCTATTATAACTTGTAATTTTTATAAAATTGTTTTATGTTTTGTCCTAATATTTTTTTTCAGTAAAGATTTTAAGCACTTTATTGGAATAAAATCGAAATGAATTGTAAAATATCTCCAGCAATTGTTAATGTCTAAATTGTCGATTGCACTATCAAAAGAACACTAATAATCCGAATAGCCATGGATGAGTTTTTCAAAGGTCATTGGATCTGTAATCAATCATAATGAATGATTTAGATTTAGCCTAAATAAAAAACTCGTCCAAGACATAATTTTTTTAATATATATATTGTATGAATTTATTTAATTTTTTATAATATTAATACTAAAAATTATTGAACCCCATTGTCAAATTTTTTGGCTCCACCACTATGCGCTTAGAAGCGGCAATCGATGGATCAGATTTGTACTCAAATGAATCAGCTTCAAGTTGATACCAATCGGTAAATCAGATTTGTACTCAAATAAATCAGCTTCAAGTCGATACCAGTATGAAGATGCAAGAGGAGGTCAAGAAAAGTCAACGGCGAGAGGTTCAGTTGCCAGACCTGATGGTCAATACCATAAAACTAATAATGAACTCTTCCACAGATTTCAAAGAGAAGCAATAAAATTGATAGTACATACCTTCATAGTTGACCTTAAGAAGGGAAGAGCAAAAAAGACTTTACCAGAAGAATTGGAACCCTAGGCATTTCTTCAAACACTTCCAAGGCACCACCCAAATTGGAATTCTAAGAGATTTATGAACACCAATATTTCCTAAGAAAAAATCAAACAAAATTAGAGGCAAATATAGCTTAACCACTTCACGAAGAGACCCAAAAAATTATTGAATCCAAAAAAAAAAAAAAATCCACTTCATGCGGCTCTTGTTTCCTTGCTGCAGTGAAGCCATCATCAAGGTAGACAGTGTGCTTCTCTCATTCTTTTTATTTTATTTTGTTTCAGTTTTTTTTTTTTTTTTTTTTTTTTTTTTTGCCAATTTGTGACTTTTCTAAAGATTTTCTTCTGCTTCTATAGAGGCATTGAACAATAACACAATGTGCATTTTTGTAACCATCATAGCTTCAGTAATCTCAAAGGACATATGCACATCTTCTGTTGGTCTTGTAAGCTTCCAAAGGGAACAGATTTTTTGCATCTTTATATCTCCCTTTTTATTATCTGTTGATCCTTCAGAGGAAGTATTTCTCCCTTTTTATTGCATTTCCTGGAAAATTTGTTTGTGCCTTAAAATCCAATCTTGCAAAATGGTTTGCTTGTTCACAAAAGCATTTCCTTGTTTATGAGTCATTTTCTGTGCAATTCTAAAATTTTATTACACAATTATTATTGTGTTTTCTCCTTTATTCTGTCCATTTTTAATTTTTTAAATTTTTAAGGGCCAGAGTGCAAAAGTTCTAGGGAGCATCACTGTTTGGAATCATCAGATGGTGACAAGTGGCAGCAGTAGAGGAGATCAAGAATTTTTGGTTGATTATTGATGATGGCAGCGGTTACATGTCCATCACAATTCATTTGGCGTGAGAGGAGATCATCACAGGAGCAAAACCAAAGAAGGGATATGCGTGGATGCAACCAACCAAAGAGTGTCATCTGTCCAGCAGTTGTGTGACTGACAGGTCGGTCCCATGTAACTGTTATCAACCACCAAATGAGGGATTAACATGTGGGGTTTAGTTGTCAGTGAGAGAGGAATTTGGAGTCCAACAACTGCAATTGATATTCACCAACTGCCTTCACTGTGTGGGTCCCACTGTTAACCTTCCATCCGTCAAATTGAGAAGCAATTGTAGGAGAAAATGGAGACAATGGAGTGAGGGGAGTATGGTGATGATGTGTCTGGCATGTGGGGACCACAGTTGGGGCCTGACAGGTGGGGTCCAGGAGATGGATTTGGCGGCATGTCGGAGCTTCACCTGACGGAGAAATTGGATTGAACTGAGCCAAATTAGAGAGCTTGGGAGCATACTTCCTGTTGAACTCAGCGTCGTGATGTGGGGTCCACCAAGTGAGACTAACTGGTGGGTCCAATTTGGCAAATTGATGATGTGTTGACTGAGTCAACTGTCGAAAACGGCGACTCAATCGGAGAAGATGGCTAAGTCGAAGAGTAATTGAGGGGTGGAGTGTGTTCCTCCTGTTGAGCTTGTCATGTTTGGGTGGGTCCCACTGTCAGAGATCGAGAGGTGGGGCCAATTGCTCGAGCCAGTCGCGTGGAGTTTGAATCGGAGAAGAGGGGGAGGAGATAAGTTGATCTTCTGTGGCGAGTGTGGCGTGGGCAGAGTGAGGCAAGCCACTGACACGTGACCTTGGGCCGAGATTTCTGTGGGCCGATAAGGGCTCCTTCCATTTTCTAATTTTTTTTTAATTTCTGTTGGGCCTGCCGCATGGGCTGAATTTTTTTTTTTTTGTAAAAGAATTTGGATTTTGTATAATGATTTTTATTAACAAAACCAAGATTTATTAATAAAAATAGATTTTGTCGAGGTATGGATCAGATTATCTGCTGCAGTTGCATGATTTTGCAAATAGTCGTACACTCGTACAATTGCATGTTCTACTGTACAATCATATTCATACATGCAATTTCCATGTAGAATTTGATAATTCTATATGTCTCGGTCGCTTGAATGCCTTCAATTATACAAATCCAATTGATTTCCCGATTCCGAGTTCTTTATCCGAGAACTCCATGATTTTTTTGGTTGACTCATAATTATTGGAAAAATAACCATTAATTTTGTAGGCACATTAGATCGCCGAGGCTTAATTTCCAATTAATTATTTATGGAGAATTTTTAGGGTAGAATATTAATAAAATTTGGAGTTGATTTGATACTTGATCAAGAGATCAAACCATGAACGTATTACAATGCATCTATCATTTTTTAACAAGACTCGTTCATTTTTAAACCTCTTGATCGATTATCAAATCAACTCCAAATTTTATAAAACTTATATCTCGTTAGGTTGTACAAGATCAACGGTTTGGATTCAACATTTAAATTAAAATTTTTAAATATTGATGAAAAGTGAAATTGTGGTATTTAGTGGCACTCTAAAGTTGTGGCACCGGGACGTTGCTCTTAATAATTATAGAAGACACGCTTGGAATTTGCAGTAAACGTTTACTATTTTGAACTATTATACATTCATTGTACAAATGTTTACTATTGTAAAATTCACATGATTATTATTAAGATGTATGCACTTAGCCCAAAATTATTGCATTTCAACATGTTTCTTTTTGAAGCAAAAATGGGGTCAAGCCCCCATCTTTCATCTTTCAAAATGTTCATTATCGGATTTATTGCACGATATAGATCAATTACTACTTAATTTCCTAATCTTTGAAGTTCAATTGAAGAATAATTAATATCTTAGATTGCAATGTAAAATGTGGAATGGAAATTAAATCGAACAAACTAGTTTATTCTATTGTATATATTTTGAGAAGGAATGTAACGTTCCTTCACATAATCCTGGTCCCTGGGATACAGTTTGTTGTCTTTGATCCGACCTCATCGTAGTTTTTTTGGAAAAAAAAAAAAAAAAAAAAATTCTGCTGCCACCAAAACTGAGGAAATCGAGAATTTATCACTCAAAAGTAACATCTTTTATTTTTGTCATCCTAAAATTCAAATTTCTTCATTTTTTTTGCCATTTTATCATATTTAATAATATATTTAATATTAAAATAATAAAATTAAATATTTATGGCTCAAAAGTAACATCTTCTGTTTTTTTCCATCCTAAAATTTTAAATTTCTTCAGTTTTTGCGATTTATATTTAATAATATATTTTATATTAAAATAATAAAATTAAATATTTATGATTATTATACCCGTGTCTCTTCTCTCTCGCACATAGCACGGTTTAGAAGGCACTGTGAAATAAGATCAGTTAATCCAATCACTAATATGAAGTCAGAAACTCAAATTCACCATCTCCGAGAAGAGCGAAGAACTTCTGCTTGGATTGACCTACAACTGGTATTAAGAATTTAACCTTGAAAGGTAATTAGGACTAATTTGCTTCCCTTTCCATACCCCTTCATACTGCTTCACCACATCGATCATCCCATAATGGGATTCCCATTCAGATCCAACTCCGGCGATTTCACCATGTGGACTCTCAGAGGAACTTTGACGCGAACTTTGCTCCCGATCTTTTCTGAGAATGAAGAGGAAAAGGAGGAGTCCTTTGTGATGATGACGTGGAAGAGAGGCGCCGCTGGTTTGCGAAGAAGATGTGATTGTTGGAGTGGTGCGGAGAGAGTGATAGTGATGAGATGGAGAGGGAGATTAGAGCTAGAGATGGGCGGCGGGAGTAGCAAACCATGCGGCGACGATCGTAGGTGCAGGAGTGTAATGGTCAGAAATATTTGTTGTTATTATTTTAATGCTACATATATTATTAAATAGGACCAAGTCGTAAAAAATGAAGAAATTTGAATTTTAGGATATGTAAAACGAAAGATGTTACTTTGGGTGAGAGATCCTCAAATTCCTCATTCTTGGGTGGTAAAAAAAAATTTCCTATTTTTTTTTTTTCTCTACTTAAAGAATTTGTTGACTTGAAACCAAAATCTTTGATTACATCCTACATTTCAACTTAATATTTTCACTAGTTTCGCGCGTTCTGCAAGTTTTTTGTTTGATATTTACATAACTGTATAGGGAATATATATAGTGAATGGATAAAATATACTGATGTGTACGGATTGTCCCCGTACACATGAGTTATTTTTCGAGATCCAAAATTCAAACGGCCAATCCGAACCGTTCAAGTTGTTCTCCATATTGAAAAACCCTCGTAGACCAAATTTTACATTTTTTCGAATTTTTTTACTATATATTATGATATTTTCAAATTGAAGGACCTGAAATACTTCAATTGTAGTGTTTTTTGAAAATATCATAATATATAATAAAAAAATTCGAAAAAATTGTAAAATTTGCTCTCCAGTGGTTTTTTAGTATGGAGAACAACTTGAACGGTTAGGATCGGCCGTTTGAATTTTGGATCTCGAAAAATGACTCATGTGTACGGGAACGATCCGTACACATTAGTGTTCTATATCCATTCTCAATATATATATTTGCCACTTGATTTTGGTTGATGAAGGTGAGAATAATTTAACTACATGTATATATAATATCTATATATACATCTCATCAGTTTTAAGTTAGCACGCCAATTAAATTGCAAAATAGGCAAGTAGTCTCAGCATGCAAATTCAAGTTTCAGCTATTTTGTCCCTGAATATCCATATCTTTAGTAGATTATGCAACTGCGATTAATTAAAGAGACTTGAATGCGGGATCCAAGATTATTAGTATAAAGATATCAATCAGCAAAATATAATTTCAAATATAAGTTCATCTAAAATCCCAATTTGCGGCTAAGTTGCAGTTGATAGTAAGACCATGGACCCGTATCCTCTGGTCGGCAGACCACCTGGTCTGTTTAGATCCGAGCCGTTCGATTTAATCTCAACGGTTAATTTTTTTCGGGCCTATCGATCTGGTATTATTCACGGGGCATTTCTATCCATTGAGATTAAATCAAACGGTCCAGATCAAACAGACCACCTGGTCTGCAGACCAGAGGATTTGGTTCCAGTAAGACCATGCTACCCGTTTCGAGAATAACAACGGATACAAATCCCATTTTAGGTGTGGAATCAGAACATTATTACATGCATAATATTTTGGCGGTGTACGTTATCTGGTCGTAAAAGAATTGATTTCCCAATCACTCTAAAAAATCATATTGATTGATCCTCCAAACAATTACCAAACAAAAACAAGAAGAAAAAAATAATAATTCTGACAAACAGATATTAATATTTGTTCTAGTCAGTGACTTGTTACAGAATTTACACACAGCTTCTGAAACATAGAATCCGGACTTGAATTCTCCAGATAAGAAAAATATCCTTTTGAAAGCAAAAAAATATCCACTTCAGTTTCACTCTCAGTCTCTCACCTTGCCATTCAGAAAAAATGGCGCTACCTCGCATCATATCTCCACCTCGCTTCCCATCTCCTCTAATTCTCTCCTCTCAATTTCGAAAGCCCACCACTCATGCCATTCTCCAATCCAAGGAAAGCGCCACCTCACTTCCCTCCGACGCATCCCTCACCGACTTCTCCAATTGGCTTCTCTCCAAAGGAGGAATGGCTCCCTCTGTCAAGCCGGGCCCAGTTCCAGAGGGGTTAGGTCTCATTGCACAGAGAGATATATCAAGAAACGAGATGGTGGTGGAGGTTCCAAAGAAGCTCTGGATTGATGCCGACACGGTTGCCTCGTCGGATGTCGGTCGGGTTTGCGGTGGCCTCAGGCCGTGGGTTTCAATTGCGTTGTTCCTTATGAGAGAGAGGGCACTAGGTGATGCTTCGCAGTGGAAGCCGTATTTGGATGTTCTCCCTTCCTCTACTGATTCCACTATCTTTTGGTGAGTTGGCAGAATGTTAGAAGTAATTTGTACAAAACAGGTTGTTTCTGTTGGTTTTGTGTAATTAGAATTTTAATGCGAGCATAATTTCTTGGTGGTTCCAGTGCAGGTCAGAAGAGGAGCTTTCGCAGATACAGGGTAAATTAACCAAAGTCCTTTTTAAGTTTTTACTTTATATTCCTTTTGTTTGATTAAAGGAAGCTTAAAATTGTCCTTAACAGTATAACCTGAATGTTGTTTAAGGTATCATATCAGTTATTGTTCACATGATGGATAGAAATCATAGTCAAATTTGGTGCAGACAACATATGTAAATTATCATTTGCTTGGTACAAACCCAGGAATTATCAGGCCAGAACAGCACTTGCAATGGTATACTGATAATCTAAAAATTATATATTAACTAGGGACACAATTATTGAGCACGACGATTGGTGTGAAGGAGTATGTGCAAAGTGAATTTACAAAGGTGCAAGAAGAAATAATACTTAAAAGCAAGAATCTCTTTCCTGGATCTATAACATATGATGATTTCTTGTGGGCATTTGGAATACTGAGATCAAGAGCATTTTCCCGGTTACGTGGCGACAACCTTGCTCTCATCCCGTTTGCTGATCTTGTAGGTTCTTTAATCTCTTCTATATAAAAATAGTAGTTTATAGTTGTGTGCTTACCAGGTACATGTGTAATAGTTTTTTTAAATATACTTTTGTTTAACAGATTAATCACAATCCAGCCATTACTTCAGAAGATTTAGCATGGGAGATCAAAGGAAAAGGTCTTTTTGGGAGAGACCAGGTTTTCTCATTGCGGGCTCCACTCTTCGTGAAATCTGGCGAGCAGGTGATTTTTGTACATGAACAGCTTTTTTTTTTTTTTTTTACTTTACTGGATGCATCAGATGAATTATAAGATTAAGCAAGTGGTGTGGTGCCGCTTTTTGCTCCCCAAGTTGTATCAATTGAGGGTGATATCTCTGACAGGTATGCATCCAGTATGACCTGGAGAAGAGCAATGCAGAACTGGCACTCGACTATGGTTTCATTGAATCAAACCCGAACCGTGAAACATACACTTTGACACTAGAGATCTCTGAATCAGATCCTTTTTATGGCGACAAGCTTGACATAGCTGAAACCAATGGTCTCAGTGAGACTGCATACTTTGACATAGTATTAGGTCAGAATCTGACACCTCAGCTACTCCCCTACTTACGCCTAGTTGCCCTTGGTGGAACCGATGCTTTTCTTTTGGAATCAATTTTCAGCAATACTGTCTGGGGCCACCTTGAGTTGCCTGTGAGCTGTGAAAATGAGGAGGCGATTTGCCGTGTTGTGAGAGATGCATGCAAGAATGCTTTATCTGCCTATGCTACTTCTGTAGAAGAGGTACTGCGGTTCTTATGTAAAAGAATTAACACTTACTTTTGGTAAGCTAAAGCTAGTAGCATCCATAGTTAGTAGCTAGTTTAAAAAATGGGTCCTTATGCAAGCAATTTCCCCATGTATGTAAGGCATCGTTTATTTCAATTTTTTTTCTCGTGAAAGTAGCAGATTTAGTTATGGTTTTCAGAAAATAAGAAAAGAGAAGCAAAAGATAAGAACAAACTAGAGGGGGGTTAATTCAATTTGAGAAGAGAATTATTGGTCTAGGTGTGGTAAAGTTACATCGATTATCAACTAAAACATACTTATGGGTGTCCTCCTCCTTTTTTTTTTTTCTTTTTTTCCCACACTCACAAACAGTAATGTTTTTGCAAAATAACATTCAAAAGCTCATCAATTCAGATTTTCAAATGCAGGATGAAAGGCTCATGGAAAGTGGCAATTTGAATTCCAGGATGCAAATAGCCGTAGGGATCAGAGCTGGTGAGAAAAGGGTGCTTCAGCAGATAGATAGTATTTTCAGAAACAGAGAATCCGAGTTGGATGGATTGGAATACTACCAGGAAAGGAGGCTTAAAGATTTGGGATTGGTTGGTGATAATGGTGAAATTATTTTCTGGGAATCATGACAATTTAAATGATTATTGGCTTTGCTGCTTGTAAACTGTATTAGTAAGATGGTAGATGACCTTCGAATTTTGCCTTTTTGAATATTTCGTGAGCACTCACGACTAGGGCTGTCAACGGTATACCGTTGAGCCGTTTCCGTGCACGTTCCGTCCAAACGGAACGAGTGCCGGAACGATTTTATGTATCGTTTGTTAGAACGGAACGTTCCACGGAATTTAAAGTAGTAACGTTGGCTGAAACGAACGGTAAACGAAATAGGCTCATTCCGTATTCGTTTATATCTGTTCCGTCCAAGATTCTATGGTTATAGAATATATATTTGATAGCAGATGAAATTTTGGCGGAGAAAAACGCGGATGGTACAGCGCAGAGGAGGAAAAGGCGCGTTGCAGCATGGATTTACAAATATGCCCTTTATTTTTTGAATGAAATTGATTGGAGAAAAACTGGAAAGAGAGATGAAGTATGTGGGGATGACACGTGCCTATGCCCACCCTCTTTCTTTTGTCCGCTTCCTAGTTCCTACTGTCTTGTTTAATTAATACTAGGCCCACTTCTCTTGGGTATACAACCTATTTACTAGAGTACATACCTAGAGTACATACCAATTTCTTTCAACGTTATATAATAACGTCATGAACGTTTAATAGACGGAACATCAACGACTCCAAATTTTTATGTCGTCCATCAAACGTAACATTCAACGGAAAGAAAATTTATACCGCTGAACAAACGTAACGAATAACGGAAATGTATAATTCCGTATCCGTTGTCAACGTTTGACAGCCCTACTCACGACTAGTCGCATATTACTCGGAATGCATGTATACAGTTTTAACAAATACTGTACCGGTTTAGAACTGCCATCACAACCCAGGCTCAAGTCACTATCAGTTAAATCAATGAAGGCCCATATTGTATATAACTATTTTCGATAACCCTTTTATTATTATTGTCAGCTTTTTTAGGTTAAATATTATTATCTCATCAGGGTTTATGACTGTCGGGTCATCAATGCAATTTTTATACCAGAAAAAACTAGTAATTTGGAAGTAATAGGCAAAAACTAGCAAGATTACTTTGTAAGGCCTTCTGAAATTGGAAGGATAGATTTAGAAGTGCATTGCTGCTGATCCTGATGATATCCATAGCATCTAGGCACACAGACAATGCAAGTACATTGATAAAAAGGACTGTTGAAACGATATTTTCTGTATTAGATCAGTTTCATTCATTCAGTCTTTACTTGCAAAAATGCATCTTGGCATTTTACTGTACGACGTCCAATTTTTAACTCCCTGCCAGTATTTGTGGAATGATTAACACCCAAAAAACCACACTTGCAGTAAGAAAATATATTATCAATAAATTATAAAAAGAGTAATAGTCAACATGCTAACTTAAGATCTGAAATAAATATGATCATGTTTGCATTTTCTATTTTCCATTCAACAACAAAAATTGAATTCGACGAATTGACATTGGAAATCCCCATCCATACCCCAACAAAAATGGTTTTTATCAACCATCAATTGATAAATTATCCCAATGAGGAGACCGCCAGAAATATGTTGAAAGCAAAAGGCCAATAAATTATGTACATGAGATCCCAATGGCTGCTTGATATTATCATTCGGTCCGAAACCACTCTAACGAGTCGATTCATCAAAGGCAGTGCGGTCGCACAACATTGTCTGGCAAGCACGAGTCAATGATTCGGCAGTCCGAAGTCCAACCAAGGTGGAAATTAAATCCCTAGAACATTTTTATACAATAATTGCAACCAAATTACTCCCAAAAAACAATTAAATTTGTCTGTTATTTATTTATAGTTTTTGTTTCTAGTAGTTATTGATTAGAAGTTTGCGTAGATCCCACTTTGAGTTGCTAGAGGAAAGTATAAGTCTGGTACTCATTCCATTGCCTCTATGGATTCGATCTATAATGTACCAACGAATTATCTTACGCTTGCAGTCATTTTAGGATATTTTTGGGTTATTAGCTAGACTGCATCACTTGTGCAACTAAATACATCCATTATCAGCAATTATAAAGAGCATTATAAACATCCATTGCAAAAACAACCAAACTTTATTAATTGTAAATATCCATATTACAAAAATAAGCAGACTTTATTGATTGTACTTACTTACGAGGAAGAACATCGATAATTTCAGAATCCAGCAAATAGCAAATATCAAACAATATAATACTCTTCCATCTTTCTAATTCTAATTAAAGTTAAAGGGTAAACAGGCGATAGATCTGGGTTAAACAACCCAAAATGTCGCTCAACCTCATCACCTTGCTTCTAGTTTTCATTGAACGCTACAAAAATAAAGGTTTCCAATCCCTCGCCCGGCCTCTTTGGCGTGCCCTTATGGACATGATATATTAAATTCTGATTGTACATCTGTGCATTCTCCAATGTTGTGGCAACCCCACCAATTTCCAAATTCCCGGGCCCCTTAGGCGTGCCGTTAGGGACATGAATCACATGATTGATCAACTTCTGATTGTATGTCTGTGTATTAACCAATGTTATGCCAACCCCACCAGATCCTGGCCACCCGAATTCCGTCGTAATAATATGGATTCCTTTGGAGGCAACCTTCTCAAAGGCAGGGTTGCCTCCAACCTTCTCTGAGGCAAGGTTGCCTCCAGCCTTCTCTAAGGGCAGAGTACACTGCATCAACCATCGCATCAAACAGATTTTGGTACTGATATGGGCCATCAATAACTATCGGGCCAGGTGATGTGAACAATGCATAGTCAAGCGAAATTTTGCCTTGGTTTTGGAGATAACTGAAATAGGGATAAATACTTACCATAAGGGGGTTTTCGGTATTTTTCAAGAAATAAACTATGGGGAACATGAATGATTCACCGAATTCCCCATTTGAGGAAGGGTAGCTGTTTTTTACTACGCCGAAACTCACTGATGTTGAGACCTGAATGTGATCGCAACAACCTGCTAAACAAATTGCATCCCATATTTTGCTCATTGCTGGTAGTATGTTTTCAGCAGCGTCGCCAGATATTTCATTACCGACAACAATGTACCTATTATTTAGTAGATGCTATCATGCCAAGTATTTATATTAATGATATTGCAGCATATAAGTTGGACTGCCAAAACAAATATGTGCTACCTAGTTGACGGGTCCAGTCAACAACAATTCTAAAAGAAAGAAAAATATATGCTAGATGCTTTGACAAACGGTAACATAATTGACTTATTCAATTGTTTCAAACATGCATCAAATTAATTTACTTACTAAGACTAGAGTTTTATTCTGTCTGTAGAATGGGTTAATCTAGGATTGGTATAATATTAATTGTTTCATTTCAATTAATTATATACGATGGAACCTTTTCTCTCTAACTTTAAAAAGGAAACTGCTAATTAATCAAGGCAAATATATAAATAAATTAAATAGTATAAAAAATACAAACTAGAAGGAAACTCCATAAGCCAAAATGTTGTCTCGGACCCAGTTGGCAGCCGCAGAAGCATCATTTACAAGGGATGGGACCACATCGTTTGACACGTCCATCATGAGGTCGATGCCGGTGCCTTTGAGAGCATTTAAGGTGTCTGGGTGGGGAAAGTATATCCTCATTACACAAATGCCTTTTGATTGGTAGAGCCTTACCACATCACTGGGTGAGGGGAGGTTGTCACTAATCATCCCGTAGCAAACACCGATTGATTCCACGCCTACGAGAAAGAAACCAATTGTTCTAACACATCTTTTTGTTAATTAATAAAAGTTGTATTATTTTTGTATTTTCTTTTATAGGTTAAAAAGTATGTATTATTTTAATATCAACTCCATGATCTTGATTTTGATATTTTCTGAAAGATGATGTGGTACTCTGCATATCGAATTGAAATATATAATATCAAGAATTTGTATCTTTAGCATCTTGCTAAACTTTTTTTACTAATGAAAAGATGGGGTCTTTGAACCTCATTTTTGCTTCAAAAAAAATATATTAAGAATTTGGTGAGATATGCATATAATTATTTTTTTTCTTTAATGCTTAATGTTTTGCATGGCAATCTTTTTTTTTTTGGAGTAAAAATGGGTCGAACCCACATCCTTTTCATTAAAAAAAGTAAGATTACAAAATTTAGCCAGAGGATAAACGAAACAGAAAAAAAAAAAGTAAAAAAAAAAAAAAATAGAATCTATAAACTAAGGAAAAAGAAAGTCTAACAAAACAACTTTTCATTTCTAATAAGATTTGATTCTAATAAGATTTCAATATGAATATCACATTGAATGGTTCGAATAGATTATTTGATTTTAAAAAAGAGAGAGAGAGAGAAAGAGATTAAAATATACTTGTGAGATTAGCTGCGAGAAGAACAAACAATGCAAATGCAGCCAACGAAAAAAGCATTTTACTTAGGCATGCTACTCTTATTTTGGAGAATATACAAGTTTTTTCTTACAATTTATGAAATGCAACTCCATGCAAACCTCTTATATAGACTGATATTATAGCGTTCCTAAATTATATTCGGTACTATAAATTTGACCATATCCTAATTATGTCCTCCTGTACAAGTAATATCCACTCGGTGTAGGACAAAAACAGATGCCTAACTGCATGGTTGATGTTTGAATCCGAAAACCACACTTTCAGTAGAGACACAATCATTGCAATTATTAATAAATTATAAAATGAGTAATAAATTATCATTCTAACTTAAGATCTAAAATAAATATGATCTACTTTCCATTTTCCAATTTCCATTCAATAGCAAAAATTGAATTCGACGAATTGACACTGGAAATCCCCATCTATACCCCCCATAAAAATGGCTTTTATCAACCATCAATTGATAAATAATCCGAAGTAGGAGACAGCCAGCAATATTATGAAAGCAAAAGACCAATAAATTATGTACATGAGATCCCAATGGCTGCTCAATAATGTTATTCCAGAAGCTTGTTGCATGTGCCTACACCAATGGCAGCTGCCAGATGCCAAGCAGCATGAAGATAAGGAGTGTCCGGAAAACAATCATCTGCAAAGAATAAGGCTCCACCCAGCAAACCAGACATAGTATGAAGGCTATGTGCCATTCTTAGATCTGGCTTGACAGATACTCTCTTTGCAAATGACACCTGAAAAAATTCATTTATTGCCCATTAACCATATGCGTTTAGTGAACGTCAAAATGAAACTTTCTACTCCTTGGGATGTGCTTTTTGTGTTAAAGTCATCTATGAAAAGCAGCCTAACAGTAAATTTAAGGTTCAGTCAAACAAAAGAGGCCAAACTATTTCTACATTGTTTCTGTTTAACAAAATATACTACTGACAATTTCACTTAAGTTTAGCTAGCATTGGGTTAGTTTTTAATTAATTTAAGTTCAATATACACTGGGAAGAAACTATTGGTAGAGAAGGCCAGAAATTTCAGCATTTAGATAGAGTGTGTTTCACCAGCTTAACAGCCACAGGCGGGGTCTCGTGGAAGTGAGTATGACCAAATAACTTCACTTATGTTTGTAAAAAATTACCTCGAAAGTATGTAAAATTGAATAAATTTTTAACAAGTTATTTGAAAATATTATTATCGATCCCGGTGCATAATTTCTCCTCAAACTCTGTAAATGACCCAGTCCGGATTCACAAGTCTTCAAAACAATGGGTATTAATTACGGTGTGGCAAAATGTTGGTTGTTGTCCATAAAAGATTAAACAAAAAAAAAAAACTAATAGTTTCAGCACAATGACCCTTTTATCTATGAGTTTGAATGTGCTTTTACCTCCATCATACCCATGTGGACAGCAGATACCATCATTGGTTGAAAAGGCAAGAGCAATGTTGAAGCAGTCATTAGAAATTTCGGGTTCTCTTCTCTAAGAGCTCTTGATAAACACTACAAAAGGAATGATAAAGAAGTAAAAAAGAAAACAAGTCTAAGAATTTTGAAAATGCTTGTAAGTAAGAACAAAAGGACAACTAAAATAATGAATCTGTGTTTGCATTAGTACACTACTCACCAGAGTAGTTGTGGCTATCATGGTATAGTCAGCCCATCTGAGATATTTTCTGATCTCTCCTCTTGAAGTGTGGTACAGAGTTGATGCAATTCCAACTCCTATCAAAGAATTGGCATATAATTTACTGTTCCAGTTCTTCCTGTGACACTAATAAACCACACCTTAGGTAGAGATCAGGGAGAGAAATAATGGAGGGATGAAGGTGGGAGCAGGGGCTGAGAGAGAGAGAGAGAGAGAGAAAGAAGATTAGAGTAGCTTGCCTTGGAGCTTGGAGACCTAGAACAATAAAAGGAATTGAAGTGATTACGTTGGCGATCGTCTCTCCCCAATGTTTGTCACCTGTTAGTAAGCACAGAAATTAACAAAATAGCAGTATGTCAAAATTGATTTACAAATACTAAAACTAGTTTGCATGAATAAAATAGTCAGTAACAAATTTATATTATTACATACAAGTGAGACTACAATGAACTGGCCTGAAGCATGCCGGTCTTTGCTGCCATAATTGTCTGAATTACATAAGAAATTATTAATGGTTAGTCCTGATTTAATATCATACCACTTAGTTAGCATGCATACAGCACAGAAAACCCCTAAATCAGTATAACAATACAATTTTTGTTCGGGCCTCTACAGATATTACAATATTGCATGGGGTCAAAATATTAAGAAATACCGAAGTCGACAAAAAAAAAAAAGGAAAACAACATACCCAAATTGCAATCCTTGGATTAATCCGTCACTCTCAGCTTGTACTCCACGTAGACCCTCTATAAATCTAGCTTTTGATGCATCTTCAGCTCCCATTTATTCTTTGAGCCTTTCAATGCTCGTTCAAAGAAGTTCTGCCCGGGGAAATGACAGAAATTAAAGAAAAAAATTATGATGACATGTCAGATTGTGACGAAAAAAGTATGTACTATTAATCAATTGTACCAGACAATTTGTTGCAGTACATCAGAATCTGTACTGGTACCGACCTGGACTGGATAGGTATGGTTCAGAATCAGCCTGTACCAGAGTGCCAAAGTATGGTATGTAATGTTCAATGACTAATATGTCCTATTAGTGCAGTTCCAAAAGTAATCAGGGAATTATCAGATAGGCAACCAAAATCTTTTTTAACTTATTTACAAACAACCCAACAAGGTAACATAAACAATAACACAATGCAACCTCTCTTTCTTCTTCCAACTCAATTAAAATCAATCTCTATTCCAATTTAACATAATCAAGGGATGCGACAGAGCTACCTGGTAGGAGCGAAGTAAAAGGAACAAACTTTGGATTGGGAGAAGATAGCACAGTAATAAATGTATATATATAGAAGCGCGAAGAGCGGAGAGACAAAACAGGAGGTGGGTTGTGGGGAAGGGAATCGGAGAGTGAAGGATGCTCGATTCCAATCGGATCTTCCTTTTTTCGGGTCGGAGGTGCTCGCGTATATTCGCGTTTTCCAGAAAGAATATAACGGAATCCATTTTTCGACTCTTCCCCCAAAGACTGAAAAGCTGAGTTCGGGTTGTTTGTTGTTTGGTGGAGATCAGATTTTCAGTGAACAGAAGTATGTCTCTTTTTGTGTATCATGTTGAATGACCTGGGTCTATACAGTATGATTGACGTTTCGCTACAGGAGTTTTTCTGCATTGTCTGCCACGGAAGATATATGTTTCGTATCAAGACACGGCTAAGTGGGTTTTTTCGATTGACAAACACGTTTCTGGTCGTGATTAAGCGATTATTGTAAAAGTCGTATTTTGATGGTACAAGGAAATCTATACTGGATTGGAAACAGCCCAATTAGTCTTTTATTTTGGGCTCTAATGGCTGGGCTATTTTAAAGGTAGGTTTAGTTTGGTCATGCCAATTAGGCTGCAAAATGTTCAAAACGATCACGAAACATAGTTATTGCCGTTTCGTTTATGACACGAAACAAAGTTTTATTTTTGTTAACCGTTTCGTTTCAAAAGACGATCAAAACAATCAATTAACTAACAAGTAATTTTTATACATGTTTTTCTATTTTGAAATGAGCAAAATGTGTAACTGTGTTCGATTTGTCGCTTTGACAAGTAATTTTTATACATGTTTTTCTATTTCGCATGTATAAATGACCAGTTCAATATTATAATATTCTTGATTCATCAAAATTTGTTCATAAATACTTCAAAAATACATTAAAAATACATAAAAATGACATAAAACGCTTAAACGAAAATAAACGAAACGAAAGAGTCAGTTTCGTTTAACAAACGAAACAAAAAGACATTTTTGTTAACCATTTCGAAGAGACGAAACGAAAGGATCAAACATTTTAATGAGTTGCGTTTGCACCTATATTGCCAATGGAAGCCATCATCAATTCATCATCCTTCCATTCATAACTAATTTTAATTAGAGAGACGAATTTAGTAGGAAAGTTATATGGTGCGAGCAATATGAACCGATGATACAGTCAAATCGGACTTTATCTTAAATTCAGAATTTCAAATGACCGATTCCAACTTTTCTATTGATCTTTCTTTACATTAAAATGTCCTTTCCGACCAAATTTTTTACTTTTGAAGTTTTTACTATTTGTTTTGTAATTTTAGAATATTTTACGTCTCATTAGTTCTGAACCCTTCAATAATAACATTTTTTGAAAATGGAAAATAAATACTTAAAAATTCAAAAAAATATATAAATTTTCGTCTGGAAAGAAATTTCAATAAAAAAAACGCATTGAGCGATTTCGATCGGTTATTTTAACTTTTCAATTTGAGATCTATTATATTTGACGAACAATCCATCAAATTGGTTTTTACCATAGCATTTCTCCCTTTATTATTTAATATTTTCAATTGACAATTACAAAGAATTAAAAAGTTTATATTACGATTTCAGCCTAATTGCTAAAGAAGAATTTACAAAATAGCATTTATTTTATATTCCTATAATTTATATTGAAATGTTTATTCTAAATTAACGAGCTATCGAAAATTATCATATCAGTATTGTAAGTTTTTTTGAATTACAGTATTGTAAGTTGTAATGGTAACAATTTCCAATTTTAGTGACATGAGATGGTTACAGAACTAGAATCTGATAGTCTGGATCTGAATTTGACCAGACGCAAAGAGATAAACATTAACTACCAAAACTATTCTTTTAACTTCCTGATTAACATTAAACAAACTACCCTATATGGGGCTCTACAGTGGATATTCTGTTACAAGTCCTCTGATAGCGTCTCCGTAACAAGTCAGTGATGATTTATCCTATATCCTTTATTGTTCGATAACCAGTTTTTAAATGCCCGGCACATTCATACATCCGCGACTTGTTACAGGATCAGCCACAAGAGTTTGTAACAGTTGATTTGCATATTTGACTCTATCAATATTTTTTTTTAATTCAAATATAGCTGTAGGCTTGTAGTACACATACTGCCATACTAGCAGCATGACTTTTTTTTTTTTTTGAAATTCGCAGCATGACTTCATCACAACAGTGACCACTTATTTCATCACGTGCAATTACAGGTTTTGATAAAGATTTTCTGTGGCATATTCAGGAAAACTTCGGTGCAGTGAAACCGAGTGCACAAATTCCCAGAGTGAAAACTAAACAGGGGGAAAGTTTCCGGGGGTAAGTGGCTCGTCACACCATGAGGCATCATCATTCCACCAAAAGGATTCAATAAAAAGATATTGGGCAGAGCACGACTACGATTTATGAAGCACCCCACGCATCAACAAACCCAGCCAATTAGGCATAAATACATATACCATTTACTTCTAATCAAGAAATCAGTCGTTGTTTGACATTTGGTGTTGATAAATTGTTATTTAGTGCCAATTCTAAGCGTAAGGATAATACTGATCTCTTCGACTTGGCTGAGTTACATCATTTTCTTGACCATTCCACGGAGAAACAATTTTTTTTGTTAAAAATCATGCCTTCCTATTAGCTCTTATTATGTGTCAAATCACAGAATTTTTTTTAATGGCCAATCTAAATTATCTGTATCGAATTAGTTTGATGATTCAATATTTTTTTTCAAATAGAAAACTAAGGATCAAGTCCATATTTTTCTTTTGTATTTATTAATAGAAAGAAATTTGATGCCGTTATCAAAGATTCAAAATTCAATTTGTTAACATTTACAGATGAATGTATTCAATTCAGATTAGGCAGTGGAGACTAGAATAGTTTATTTATTTATTTATTTATTAAGAAAACTTCAAATTTTACATCTTGAGGTCTAACAAACTTAGGACGTGGTCCAATCTTATGTAAATACATGAAAATTTCAGTTCAATTAGAAATATTTTCTCAACACTACAGACATAATTTTTTTTTCTTCATGTCATTTGAAAATGTTCCTACCTATTCCAAAAACCATTGCTGTTAAGAAAAAAAAATATATATACTGTTCGCTCATGTATCGCTTCACAGGATCTATATAACTATAACTATAAAAAAAATTATGGCCAATAATAAAATTATCCAAACATGCCTTAAGGTGTCGTTTGGATGGTTAGGAGTATGGTAGGAATAGCATAAATTTAGGAAAAAATACTATTCACAGGAATTGTGGGAATTGGAAATGTTGTTTGGATGGTGAGTTTAGGAATAGCGTTGGGAAGTGTGAAAAGTAGAGAAAAAAGTGTTATTAGGAAGAATGTTATTGAAAATTGTGTTAGGAATGGAATTGGCTATTCCAAAACCGTTTGGATGAAAAATTTAGGAATGGAATTGCCAATTCCTAGGAATTGGCTATTCCTAGGCAATCCAGACGAGCCCTAAGGATCTAGGTTGGTTTGTAGAATGGAAAAGCTTGTTTCATCTTTTTTTTTCTTTTAATTAATGATTTAATTTCTTTGTACAAAGTTTGTCCTTTTGTTGCTTCCCAGGCAAGCCCGGTATATTTGATTTTGAGTGGAGAATTCTCAAGAAAAATAATAATAAAAAATGTTGTGTGGAGACTGGAGAGTATCCGATTCTGGGATCCACCAGCTACATTCCATGTTTTAACTGTTACAACAGCTGTGCTGCACTTTGTATAGCAGGTTTATTGATCTATTGCATAAAAAAAAAAAAAATTGACAACAGCTTTCAAGTTACTATTGCATAAAAATTTTAGTTCCCTTCTTTACTGCTTTCAGATTTTAGCCAAGAAAACAAAAATACTGCTCGAAATAGTTCCTTTTTGTTTCAACCAATAGATAAATTCATATCAATTAAAAAATGTTTAATTTGTGTTAGCACTCTCTAAATATGTGTCTGAAATGAAGTATTCTAAAATTTCTAACAAAAGCACAAAACTCATATTCTTCAAAATATATAATTTTTTCAAAAAAATTGCTAATTACTATTATCGTCGACTCTAAGTATTAACTAAAGCCACTTTAATATAAAACATGAAAATAAAATTTTCTTTAAAGGATAAATAAAAATCAAAACAATAGGGCGATAACAAGTGTCGTCCAACAACGTGTCAATGAATCTTCTATAAAAACAAATTTCATGGAGTAACAGCGAAAGACTAAAAAAAACTTGTAACATAAATCTAAAACCCAATGCAAATTTCTGTATTAGAGGTGCAAAAAAGAGAATCCCCTATTAAGCAAATGATATTAAGCTTCTTACCCTATTAAAACATGCAATTGTCCGGAAAGAGGACCGCAATGCAAATTTCTGTATTAGAGGTGCAAAAAAGAGAATTCCCAAAGCAGATGTACCTAGTGTCACGAGGATAGGTCCACAAATTAGCAAAGGCCCACACACTTGCCTTCACTTTTTTCCATTCTGTTCCAGAATAGGATTCTGGCATAATAAAACTGGTCCGACCAATTAACAAATTTCTTCCATTTTCTTGACCCTTTTCCAAAAAAATCATATTATATAGTACATGGTAAAGTTTCCAAAAGGGGCCCTAGCACTCGTGCATGTGCTCTGACGAAAGGTAGAAAAGAACCTCACTTTGAAGAAAAGAGATTCTTTTATGAACGATAAAATACATTAAAATTTTTGTAGTAAATTTGTTCCTCAATGGATCTCCTTTTCATTTCTAAAGTGAACAGAGTTTTCTCAGTATAAATGTCAATATCAAAAAACAAATATTATCTCAATTGAAACATCAAAAGTTTCATTTGTCATTTTTATCTTTTCTTTTTTAACAGTCGGAGACAGAAGACAATTCTTAAACTTGTTTGTTTGGTGGCAACTTTAAACCTTTGTTTTGTCAAATATAATGATAGTGATAATGACAAAACATTTAGGAGCATTTGGTTGTGGAATAAGTGATGACGTAACTTAAGGAGGTATAAATACTTATGTCAAGTTATGTAACGTATGTTTGGTTATGGAATAAAGAGGAATAACATAATATTTATTTAAAGGCCAAAATGTTCTTGTTATCTTTAAAAGAATCTATAATGAGAGGGTATTAATGGAAAGATTGTAAGATTTTTTTCTTTTTATATCGTGGACCCAATTACATAACTTATACCACCTATTTAGATGGTATAAGTTCTTCCTATGTAAAGTTATTCTCCTAACGTTTAGCAACATAAAGTGGAGTAAAATGGTTTTATGTCATCTTATTCCTTATACATAGTCATTTTACCAAAATAATTAAATCCAAAACACAATAATTATCAAATCCAATAATCCAATAACCAAATATGAAACTCATGCATCATCATATCAAATTCAATCCCATGCATTATCATATCAAATTCAACCCCATGAATTAAATCCCATAACAACAAGTATTTAACTCCACTATCAATTTCATAGCATATCAACACAAAAATCAGATAAACAATTTCATTCATTTGTAAACATAAGCATTTCTAATACATATTAAATAAATAGTTACAATCTAACTTTAGTTTCTAAAATTAATCTAATTATTATTTTATAATCTATTTATTAAATGGAGTTCGATTAAATAAGTTAACTTGATTTAATAATTTACTATTTTAGTTATTTTATAATTTAATTATAAAACCGAAATTATAAAATAAGTATTTTTAATAATCTCTTCAATTTCGGTTTAAAAAATTATAATTTACTTACTTAACCGAAATTATTTTCTAATCTAACTATTTTTTTAAATGATAATATAACTATTTAATAATATAATAATTTAATAATGTAAATATTTTAATCTAATTATTAAAAAAAATTACATTCTTCCAGGCAGGACCGACTCTCTCTCTTCTCTTCTCTTCTTCTTCCAGACGGGTCCAAGAGGGGTCCAACTCTCTTCTCTTCTTCTTCCAAGTGGGTCCAACTTTCTCTCTTCTATCCTCTCTCTTTTTTCAGAAAATGACAGAGGCGCTGGGGACAATGACATTGTTTTTATATAAGTTGGCGATGCCACTGGTAATGGGACCTCTGACCTCTGACAGATCGAAATTACTAGTAATATTAAATATTTCCTCGATTTACTAAATCTATTTATTTTATTATAATATTTATTAATTAAAAAATACGGAAAAAAAAAACACCAAAGAGAAAAATGGTTTGGACGCTTTCAAGGGGCCATACACAGTTGCGCTAAAAGGATTGTGCTGTGTGCATCACTTTTGGGTATAAAAAGCATGTCATACTTGAGATATGAACAAGCTTTGAATTGAACTAAAATGATTTATTTAAAATTCAAATCGGAGGATAATTTACATGAAAATTATCAACTCAAATACCAAACATACCTGATTATTTTTTTTTTGAAAAAATATCAAAAGAGTACATGTAACATCCCACCAGATTTTGACCACCTTTGACTTATGTTGACCATGAATTTGGCCCATTGACTAGTCAAATCTTTGACTTGATGTTGACCGTGATTAAAAAAAAAAAAAATCTATAGCCAAACCATCACCAGGTTGCACCGATTAAAAATCCAAAAGGGACACCTCCAAGGACACCTCCTGCTTGATAAATACACGTGTCCACTTTTTATGAATGATTGGTTTTTACCTTTTCTTTATTAAGCCGTATGCTTTACTTCTTTTATGTTTTACAAATCCGGAAATTCTCTTTAGTCTCTATGAATCGATATCTCCTCTAAATGAATTATTTTATAATAGATGATTATCAACTAATTTGTTTGTAAGCCGATTGAAATTCAAAGTACTATGTCGCATTCGTTTGGATTGTTCGTAATTTCTGAATCGCTCAATCAGGTAACCGGACTTCTCTATAATCTAATTTCATTTTGATTGAATTATTTATCGTTTATACAAATGACTGAACAACTTGAACACATGGTGTTATCCGCCTAGTTCTTAGACACTACCTTTACAGGCTTTTGTCCCTTAGGTTGACGTATTCTCGGATCCGTGATTACTAGTCCTACGCCAGTGCACAGGTAGTAGGTGGGACGGGTAGATGTCAGGTTAGGCTTGGTTCATGTCATTAATATTTATTTGGTGTTGTTATGCGGATTAATCCATTCATTTGGACTTTGATTATATAAATTAGTTATAGAGAAGCTGCGTCGTTAAATAACCGGTTACTGAGCTCTGTAGCTGACATCCGTTTTGTTCTGTTTCTGCTTGCGACGTAGGTTGACGGGCCGATGGAATGATGCTGAAGATACCGCCTCACCCTCATGCCCTGTGCCTCGGTGCGGGGTGTGACATTTTGGTATCAGAGCATTCGTTCCTCGGACTGTGTTTGGGTCCATTGTCGTTTCGTTTGGAATTTGATTATTTGACTCTTGTCATATTGATTTCGATTTGTTATCGTTCGTTTGAATTTCGAGGACGAAATTCTTTTGAAGGAGGGGTGAATGTAACATCCCACCAGATTTTGACCACCTTTGACTTATGTTGACCATGAATTTGGCCCATTGACTAGACAAATCTTTGACTTGATGTTGACCGTGATTAAAAAAAAAATAAAAATCTATAGCCAAACCATCACCAGGTTGCACCGATTAAAAATCCAAAAGGGACACCTCCAAGGACACCTCCTGCTTGATAAATACACGTGTCCACTTTTTATGAATGATTGGTTTTTACCTTTTCTTTATTAAGCCGTATGCTTTACTTCTTTTATGTTTTACAAATCCGAAAATTCTCTTTAGCCTCTATGAATCGATATCTCCTCTAAATGAATTATTTTAGTATAGATGATTATCAACTAATTTGTTTGTAAGCCGATTGAAATTCAAAGTACTATGTCGCATTCGTTTGGATTGTTCGTGATTTCTGAATCGCTCAATCAGGTAACCGGACTTCTCTATAATCTAATTTCATTTTGATTGAATTATTTATCGTTTATACAAATGACTGAACAACTTGAACACATGGTGTTATCCGCCTAGTTCTTAGACACTACCTTTACAGGCTTTTGTCCCTTAGGTTGACGTATTCTCGGATCCGTGATTACTAGTCCTACGCCAGTGCACAGGTAGTAGGTGGGACGGGTAGATGTCAGGTTAGGCTTGGTTCATGTCATTAATATTTATTTGGTGTTGTTATGCGGATTAATCCATTCATTTGGACTTTGATTATATAAATTAGTTATAGAGAAGCTGCGTCGTTAAATAACCGGTTACTGAGCTCTGTAGCTGACATCCGTTTTGTTCCGTTTCTGCTTGCGACGTAGGTTGACGGGTCGATGGAATGATGCTGAAGATACCGCCTCACCCTCATGCCCTGTGCCTCGGTGCGGGGTGTGACAGTACATGTCTCCTCATGCCTCTCTAGTTTATTATTTTATCCAAATTTGAGAAGCAATAGTGGGTGGAGGTGAAAAGCAATAAAATTTCTGTAAAAAAAATAACAACAAATGGACCTGATATGTGAAACACACCCAATAAAAACTTGGTAGGAAGCCACCATCACAACCATATCCTCTTTCGTGAGCACATAGGCTGACAAGGCAACACTTACTGGAGAGGATGGTTGAAAGCTCGCCTGAAGAGCCGGCGCTGTTTGTAGCCCATTTCTCCCACACACCCGCCGCATCGCTGCCCAATCCCCATCCTCTCCAGGCTCCTCTCTCAGCAGTCGACCTCCAACATTCTATCATTTTGGAGGTGAGGCGAGAGGCAGCTATTTCATGTGCGATGGGAAAGTAAGAGACGGTGGGGCTGCGATTTTTTCCCTCGGTAAGAAAGAAGAGAGGGATGACACTATTTTTTTTTTTTCTGCTTGGGGAGAAAGTATAGAGGGAAGAGGTGGGATGGCTGAGAGGATAAATGAATTTGTTGACTTTTTTACAAAAGAGGTGGGATGGGAGAGAGGACAAAATAATCGGTGCACAAAAAAACATGGGCCATAATTAAATGCCGCGCACCAAAATGTAAGACACAATAGAAAAAAGAGCACACAAACAGCGGCACACACATACAATAGCGCACCATGCCCAGCAAAAAAAAAACCACCGCCCTCATCCATTATCCCCATCCGCACGATTATAAATGATGGCCAGGATAATTCAGGATAATTCAATCTGAAAAAAACAAATGACACTGTTCATAAGAAAATTGAAGGGTATCCATCTATACTATGTTCAAATTGGCTAGAAATTAGCAGAGTATAATAAATTTGGGAGAACTTTATTTTTGAGATTTCATTTTGGGAGGAGAGGAAAACAATATTTTAAAAGATAGGTTAAAATGGTTCCATCTTTTTTGTTTGTTTTAGTCCTGCCAATAAAGGAAGATGCTTATCGACTCACAGTCAATTGAGTCACCATGTCCTTTTTTTAAAAATTCGTTCTCTATGATCATACGCCCAATTAAGTACTTCTCAGTTCTCACTCTGCTTGAAATTTACGAAATATAAGAAAAAAAAATTGGAAAGAAAAATAAGAAATATAAAAAATATGTTTCTTTTTTTTTTTTTTTAATAGAAGAATAAGTATAGTGCTACACATATCCTTGTCTTATGTGGGAACAAACTCTTTTGCTCTTGAACACCTTTTATTTTCTAAATATTTTTCATGACTTCAATAATTAATTTCTTCACATAGAGTTGTCTTAATGCCCCATCAGGAAAAAGAGGACTCTGACTTAATTGCACATTAGGATTGTTTTAGCAACTAAATTATGATATGAAGACAAATTTGAGTAATTCTTAAGTTTTTTTTTTTAATTTGAACCTTGTATGGGAAAAAAGTTTTTATGTCATGGTAAAATGTTATGAATTGGAATTATTACAACCAGATCGATTGCAATACAGACAAAATTCCGATAAATTTGGCCCTAATACACTCCTAAATGGTATGACAATTGATACAATAATTATCAAAATTAACAAAACAAAACTGCAGAAATACTTTTTTCTAATTTAGACGGGGCATTTATCAAATTTGGTATAATTTGAAACTTGTTAGTCACCGATAGATTAGTATTGAATGAATAATAATGTTTCAATAATTTTCAACTTAACACCAAATTTGATACGCCATCTTTATAAACTATATACATTTATATTATTTTTTATTTTTATATTTATGTAATTTGTTGTTAACTAACTTTTTATTCTTTATATAATTTGTCCTCGCTTTTCTGCATCTAAAGATTAAGTTGACATTGTCAGAGCCAGAAAAGCGCAAATTAGACTTGTAACTTTGTAGATAACAAGGCGGTGATTAATGCAATTATAAGGATCTATTAAATGTATATTAGGTGACTTGGAAGGTTGTAGCTATGTCTATGGAATTCAAACCTAGATATTCTAGGCGCTCAATTATTAGATAGGGACGAATTTGCTAATGACATGTCCAATTCAGAGTTTTTTATTACAACGTTTTTCCTTAGCTCCTGATCTCTGAAGCTTTGTTCTTTTTTTTTTCTCCTTTTTTTTTTCTTTTTCTCTTTCTTTCAACAAAAAGAAAAATTTTACTTATCTTTTGTTTTGTAAAGGGCTAGGAAAATAAAAAAAATGATCTAATCAGTTTTTGGGTCTGATGGACGATGGATTCCGCTCCTCTAATTTAAAAATTCAATGACTAATATTTGACCAAGTTTGCCGAGGAATGTACTCCAAAATATGCTTGTGAGTAAATTAATTCCACAAGTAGTCTTTAATATAATATTTTTTACTATATTATTCTGAAAGATTAAAAATAAAAGAATAATCCAAAGTAGATCACCAGGTTTTGTTCCTTTTTGAAAAAAGCAATCAAAATAACAAGAGTATTTACATCCATGGGCCTTGGCTCGACTAGCTAGTACTTAGTTGGAAACAAAACAAATATTCCTAGCACATCCGTGTTCTGTTCTTGCTCGTCATGTTAGTCCGGTAAAAGTGCTGCATATCACTTTGCATTTTCTCTCCAAAAATTGAAACAAAAAAAATAATTATGGATTATTTATTGCAGACGACCCTCCGAATTTTGAAAATTTTTATATTATGTTCCTCCAGATGCACTAATGAAAAAGCTGCAAAAATAATTTTACAATAACCGTCACCACTTTTTATGAAAGATATATCTATTTCACAAACTGGCCATCAAAGAGTATCTAATCACAATTTGGGGTTGCGCGAATTAAATATATATCGAAGTCTATATAATGTTGACAGCGAAGAAAAAGGTGATCCATTGTTTATAATATTTGCCACAAAAGATACAATTAGTAGACCCCTCATTTTTAATCATGTTATCCTGGTCGAGTATTTTGTTATGCAGAGAGTCATAAAAAGAGCTTAATTTTCAAAATTACTTTTAGCATAATTTTTATTTATATAAATTTTATTTTTGTATTAAATTGGTCTTTCCATTAATGTTCATTAAAAATGGTATTTGTATCTATATCTGCATCATTTCTTTATTGCAACTAAAGTATGGTTCCTCGACAAAGACAAATATTGTATATAGCAAAATCCAGGGCATCAATTATAGCTTATAAAAACTAACATTTAACGAAACTTTCAAATTTAGAGTCAAAACGAATGTGAATGAATAATTAAAGGATCATATATATATATTATTTTCTCTATTCTTATTGAAAAGTCTACATTTCTGATGATGTGCCGTAACGTTTTTCCCATTAAGCTGAGTGTTTATTTTGATACAAAAGTGGAAAAAAGACAAAAAGTTCTTAATAAATGGAGGAATCTACGCAAAAGGATATTGATTAGGACCTCCAATGTTTTGTCCAGAAATCCTCTCTTTTTCTTAGTGGAATTACTTCCACAAATATGCCAGCTAATACAGAAGTTTACCACATTTATTCTTAGAAAAAATTAGTTAGAACTTAGAATAAAGTTTCTCTTTTTTCTTCTTTTTATAACATCTTTATTTTTATACACCATTTTTGGAAGATTGAAATGGATTCCTCAACCGCCATTTACACAACTCCAATTTTGAAAAATCATGAAAATAATTAGCTAAATTACACATCATACGTGGCTTCATGTATTATTATAGGGTATCTATCAACACTAAGACTAAGCTGCCGGGTTCCTTTTGAACTTCATATGCTACTATCATACATAATAAAATAACATAACAGATCCATCGGTATGTCCGTAAGTACATGTACTATCAATAAAAATAATCAGAAAATATAATAATAAATTAACATGTCAACTGAAGAAAACAAAATAATAAAAGGATAGTCATCAGCAGATACTAAACATTATTCAACGGCACCAAAAATAAATATACAATTTACAACTTTAGAAGGGAAAAAACACAAAAAGACCTTTCAGCTTTTTATATACCCGCATGAGTTTGGTTCTGTGGTTTCTTGTGTCTGCACTTTGCGCGGCTGCACCTCAAAGGTGGGAAATTTACGTCGTCCCACCTCTCTCCCACCAATTTTTCAACTTGATTCAATCCCACATCTGTTCTCTTCTCTTCCCTCGCACTTAATTTCCTCTGAGCTTCAATTCAATTCGATTCAGGGATCTCTTTTCAGCTCGGAGGAAAATGGGTGTCTCTCTAATCGAGGTGCGCTTGATTGTTTGGTAATTTTGAATTGAATTTGTTGGATTTGAATGTGGCTTGATTTGTTTTTGACACAATTTGTTGTTTTACAGGGATTTACGAAGTCTCTTGCGATGACTGTTTTGTCGGAGATCGGAGATAAGACTTTCTTTGCAGCAGCGGTAAATTATTATTCTTTTTATTTTTTGGTTGCTTGGTCTGTTACTTTTTGGTGAGATTTTAGTTGGAATTTCATATTTCAGCTGGGATCTACATCAGAATTTTGTTGGTCTAGTTAAGTACAGGGTTGGTGTAGTGTTTTTTTCAACATTATTTATTATAGACTGAATGTTTCTGTACCTACCCTGCAAAATTACCAGAATAAAATGCTGGGTTAATTTTGACAACTTGCAGTGATTTTTTTTCCCGCTGTTAAAGCTAATTGCATAGCTTCTGTTAGCAGCCAACTTCTAATTTTCCTCGAAATTATGCCTTTTGGTCGATTCTTGTAAGAATCAACTAAATTTTTATATTTCTTAGGAAAAATTGAGGCGACATTAATAATAAAAAAAAGTCACCGAAATTCTCTTAAATTCTAGTAAGTGATTGGTAATTGGTTATTTGTGATACTGTTCTCAGCTCAATAAAATTCTGTTAATCTGTTGTCAGTATTGGTTGATACAAGCAATCCAGTTCTCAGCTCTTAAGTCTCAGAATTGTTTGTTTTCTCTATTTTAGATCCTAGCAATGCGACACCCAAGGAAGATCGTTCTTTCTGGCTGTTTGAGTGCACTAATTGTGAGTATTTACTTTTTTTTTTTATGTTTTATGTTTTAAAGAAAACTTAGTTATATCATCTCTATATACTAATTAATTTGTGTATCTAGGTTATGACCATTTTATCTGCTACACTTGGCTGGGCTGCACCAAATCTAGTAAGTGGCAGTTTAAATAAATCATATTGAAATAAGACGGTTCATCTAAATTCCCACATTTTTTTTTCTTTTTAATTCAGCACATATTTTATTTTATGATGATGTGTTCATTTGAACCACCCATTCAGAGCTTAACTTTTTGTATGGATAAATGAATTTATTTTTTCTATACCCAATAAATTAGTCAGCTTTTTAGTGGGTAGAATATGATCCTTTTTTTTATGTAACTGTCATCTAATTCTCTACTGATGTTCTAAAGATCGACTACTTTTTGTGCACAGATTTCTCGTAAATGGGCCCATCACGTTACCACTGTGTTGTTTTTCGGATTTGGATTTTGGACATTGTGGGAAGGAATTAAAGGAGACGGGTATATATCTGCTATATTTAACAATGCTACATTTGTGCTTATTAATTTTATGTTTTTCTTCTCTTCAAACTTGCTCTACAATCTTTTGATATGGTATTTTATTTTCCAGTGATGCTGAAGAGTTAAAAGAAGTAGAAGAGAAGCTGGTTGGTTTGTACAAAATTATTTTGATATCATAAAAAAAAAAAAATACTTGCATATGTTTCGTCTTTTCTTCTTTCTAACTATTATTGAAATTATCAGAATGCTGATTTCAAGACTGATAAACGTGGAGCTAAAGGAAAGGTTAGTATGGTATTGTTGATTGTCAATACCATTTTAATATTGATAACATAAAAAAGTTTTACATATTAATTGGTACTGCTAGTTCGCATCTATTATGATTGTTGAGATTGTTCCAGGCTTCCAGCATCCATTATGAAAAATAAGACTAATTTTGATTGAATTAACATGATTAGGATGATGATGATCTAAAGAAGCAACAGAAGTCATTCCTTCTGCAGCTCTTTTCACCAATTTTTCTGAAGGTATTCTTTTATCCCTTTTATGTTCTTAAATCTTAAGTGATTTAACCCAACTGCCTTTTCCCCTAAATCTGAGAATTTTATTTGTTTTTAGGCATTTTCAATAACTTTCTTCGGCGAATGGGGTGATAAGAGCCAGGTTAGTATGTTGAAGTTAATTTCTCCTTGTATTACTAATTACTATTTATTTCTATGTGAATTACTATTTTTTCCATTTTTAAGAGTATTAACTATAGCCCTTTTTTTTGGTCCCATTCTTTCATCTAAAAGTTGCTATGATGTTTTGAATACTTAAATGGGTGGTTTAAACTTCAGAGCAACTGCTTGAAATTGCCATACTTTGGGGCATCATTTCCTTAATTTCTTCATATTCTTTTCTGGATGGCACTTATTTTCCTTTCTTCATGCAATTCTATCCCTTTTAGATTGCTACAATTGCCATGGCCTCAGATGAAGATCCGTTCGGCGTAGTCCTTGGAGGAATTTTGTAAGCTGGAAAAATTTTCACTTACTTGTAATTAAAATTGTAGCTGCTACTTTTTTTTAACTATTCTAATTTTGGAATCAGGGGACAAGCACTGTGCACCACAGCTGCAGTTATTGGAGGGAAAAGCCTGGCTTCACAAATATCTGAAAAGATGGTAATTTTTAGGGAATTGTGTCAAAGTCGTATATAATTTGTCCTTATTTGCAAAGAGCACCGGTGGTTGATAGTCTTGGCAAAAGACACCAAACCTGACTTGACCATTAGCTGATTAGAGAAATTATGCCCTCTCCAGCAAACCCCTCTCAACAAACACAATGAAATAGCATTGGGCCATAAGAACTTCTTTCCTGTAGATTTTGTTCTTTTCTGAAAGAAGGCTGAAAGCCTGTCTCATTACTGAGATAAAACTGTACAAATTATAAATTTAAAATTTTAATCTGATAACCTTAAGAAATAAAAGAGACCAGTAAAAACCCAAGATGCAGAGGTTGCCTCAGTTACGCACACACCTACTATTAACTAGATACTGTACATGAACGGGTCAAAAGGTTGGTCATGCAGTATCAGGGTTTCAGTTCTTCTTTTTCATTCTCAGCCTAGTTTCATGTCAATGACATTAATTTGCATTGGGCCATAATAACTTCTTTCCTGAAGATGACATTCCTTTCCTGCCAAGTCCCTAATTAAGTACATTATTAGTATTAGATTTTAGAGAAATGATGCGATAATGGAGAATAGAACTGAATTTAAATGGTTTTTTGTGCTGACACATTTGACGGGGATATAATAGTCCAACAAATGTATTATTAGGCATTTTCTGCAAACTATGGCACGCTTTGGAACCCTTTTTATTTTTTTTCCTTCTATTTTGTTGCTGAAATGCCACAATCTCAATCCATCTTTATTTTTTTCCAAATTGAATTGTATCTTAAAGAACCTTAAACTAATATCTTGTCTTATGCTTTTTGGTTGTAGGTTGCACTGTCAAGTGGAGTTCTTTTCTTGGTATTTGGTCTCATGTCTCTGTTAGCAGACCCCTGATCACATTTTGCCGATTTTTGATTTTGCCTCATAATTTTTCTTGTCAAATTAGACCAGTAGACTCATCTGGCAAGGCCGAATGAGCCCATGTACCATTTTCAATTCATAAAATGGGAAGGAGGCATTCTCCTTGGAGTTTCAATGTACATTACTGGCTATTCTAAGCTTCAATTTACATCAGATGTTAGAGCAGTGCATTTGTGAAACTTATTAATGTTGTTAGAATTATTATTAGACTATCGTTTTTGTAGTGTAGAAGTATGTTTTTCTGAAAATTTTACTAGATTGTAATGATTAATTATTAGTTCAAAAAGAAACAAAAAATAAAGAAAATGCTACCATGTTAAGAAAATTACATTCATTGTTGAATGCCTGTCACTGTCAGAAATGTTTAGTCTGGATCCTCTCCAGTTGTTAGGACATGAATTAACATATTCAAGGTAGAAAGCAGCGTATGTTTAAGATCAAATGGTCTGGATTATCTCTGACCTAGAGACTTCCAATTTGGAGGATTGCTTTTTCAGGCATGATTGGGACCATGCTATCTGAAATCAAATAGTAAGATGTTTGTAACCGTCCAAATCGTGCCTTGCAAATGGAGAGGATCCAAACCAGACAATTGGAGGACATTCACGAACTAATTGAAAGGTCTTAAAATTCGTATCCATTATAGCCACATCCAAAAGTATGGAATCCAGAAAACTTAGAAATGGCCCAAACTTGTCTACAGCAAAAGATAAGGTTCTGAAAGAAGCTCAGGCCTCTCAAAAAATATGAATGCCATATCAAGCTTCCCGTCCTCTTTAATCTCTGCTTCCCTCTCTAAACAAGTTCCTCGATCCAAGCTTAAAATCCTCTCTATTTACAAAATCAAGGTAACCAGCAATTCATTCTAAACAGTCAAAGAAAAAATTGTTCTTCTCATATTTTTACTTAACAAGTTTTTCTATGCAGCCATCAGTTCTTACCAGTTCAAAACCTACAAAAACACATTTTGATAAACTGCTATCGGTTCTAAAATATGGTGCTTTCCTTGCTGCTGTAAGTCCAGTCAATTATTCTTTTCTTTTCATGTTAAAGTTTATGCAAAAATCAGGCTTTGATCCTTTTCTTCCATTTAATTTTCTTTATTAAGGTTGAGGCACCGGCTGCTCTGGCTGTGACTGGAGAAAATAATAGTGAGGAGGATCTCCTGACAAATTTGTTGTATGGAGCTATTATTGCATTTGGCTACTTGTTCATTGCACCAGTAAGCAAACTACAGTAGATTATTACATACCCGATTTGATCTGATGAGAGTATGAGACATAAGACATAAGGCCTCTCATTATTTTTCTGTTCTTTCATTGATTATTGATTTCAGCCAATTATCATGAACTGGATGAGAGTAAGGTGGTTTAAGCGCAAATTCCTTGAGATGTATCTTCAATTCATGTTCACTTTCATCTTCTTTCCAGGGTTAGTAGCCACATTGCTTTTACACTACTTACAATATTATTTTAGCTCACATGCAAAGACTTTAGACTCTAATTGATCTCAGGCATGATTAAAACAGCACATAACTATATTTATGAAGACCAAATTTTTAACAACTTGTTCCGCCAGGAAAATGTATTTTATTTAAATCTCTCCTGGTATTGTAAGTTGACTTACATGTTTTTTTTTTTTCTTTATAAGGTTGCTGTTGTGGGCCCCATTTGTCAACTTCAGAAAACTTCCCAGGGATCCAACAATGGAATTCCCCTGGTCAACTCCAAAGGATGATCCCAGTATTCCCTTGTACAGAGAGAGATAATTTGCACAGAATGTGCACACTGTTTCATAATTCATAGAGATAAAAAGTCAATTATGCAAGTTTACAATGTGAATATGTTTGGTGTTTCTTCCCTGAGAAGCTAAAGCAGAGAGGACCTTATATTGGCCTCATTTTTGTTCATCAGCATTTGCAAAATTGCTCTAATGAAATTATTGAGGAAAGCACATATCTCAGTACCATTTGTCACCAAAAGGCACTGTTATATTTGATGCTAAATTCCATTTTCAGATAAAGCATCGTTTCAATCGGATAGTGATTGTGAAAAATGATCAAGATCTACTTTCTTAAGCAATTGAATTTGTATTATTCCGATTAAATTGAGGAATTAACCTGACTTAAAAGTGTTTGGCACGGAAAAAAAAGTGGAGAACAAGGAACAAAGACTGGGAACAGGGAACCAAACATAGAACAATAGTTCGCGAACTGAGAACAAGGGGTTGTTCCCAGTTCTCAAATTTTTGCGAACTGGGAACTAGGAACTGGGGGACCCTGATATGGTGTTGCGCTACACGCCGTGTAGCGCACCCACGAGCCGTTCGATTTTGATCGGGCAGTTCATTTTTTTCGGGCCTAGGAATCTGATTACTTTCACGGGGCTCCCTTATCCATCAGATCAAAATCGGACGGTCCGTGTGTGCGCTACACCGTGTGTAGCGCAACACAGGATTTGAATTCAGAACTGGGAACTGGGGTTGTCCTTTGTTCCTTCTTCACGTGGCCTCTACCAAATTGGCCAAAAAGAATAAGTAGCGTAACCAGTAGACAGATCAATAAAAGAAACCCTTAAAGTTGCATGCTTGTTAAAACTAGCGACTTCTCTGATAATTTTTAAACATTCTACATTTCAACTTTTATTAAGAAAAAGTAGAGACTAACATTTGTACACCAGGAGGAAAAAAACAATTTTCGTAATAGAAATTTTGCTACCGGAACATATTTATGATAATTTATCGAAAGATAAGAAAATGAAAGTAAAACAAATGAAAAGAAAAAAGAAAATAATGTCCTGAGGAGTAATTTCTATTACAAATTCCTAAAATGGGAGAGAGCAAGCCTTTAAAGGCAAAATCTCTCCAGTTTATAGTGCCACAAAAGGTATTTGCATCTGCCTCTAAAAAGATAAAGTTTCTCTTATATGTTTTAGGGGATGAGAAGGTAATCCAACTTGCGTGTATCGCACAAAGTTGGAAACCTTAGATCATCCGTTTTTTTTTTTTTTTCTTCTTTTTGATCAGAATGCCCTGATATGGAGATGATTTATCAAACAATTTCATATCCCCCACCTTGAACCTTAGAAGATTTAAGAGATATAGCTTTAACATGTACAATTTTGGATTGTGGTGCTATGATTTTATGGATTATGAGGAAAAGCAGAAATACGGTTTGTTCAGGTATTAAAAGCTTGGTGTCTCATTGGGCTGGTCTTTAGAAGATGGGCTTGAAGAAGCAAATCCTGAAGATGTTGTCAGTTCTGGATCAGATCCCAGACAACTGACAGGTGGGGCCATTGAAGTGTCAGCTGGGGTCATAGAAGGACATGGCGCAGCAGAGTCAGATACAACCGTGTCTCAACAATTCGGCAGGGGTGCTTCTTATTTGATTGATGCTGTCTGATTCAATTGGTGCTACCTTTGCAATTAAATTCTGGGTTGTTTATCTCGATATTTCTAATTGTGTGGTTCTTTTCTTAGTATGGGTTGTATCCGTAAAGTTTTATGTTGATAAACAAGTTTGTTTTAGATAAGGGTTTTGGCGCTGGTATTAGATATTATACTAGCGCAGGTTTAATATAGGGCGGTTCCTATCGGAGCTGAGATAGAAGGTTTCATGCATGATAATAGTGTAAACTTTTCTCATTTTAACGGAAAAGCGGAATATTTCCACTTATTTTAAAAAATAAATCTCTGAATCATGATTTTTTTTTTTTAAGAAAGAGTGAGGTCTTTGCCATCCAATTTTTTTGAAATTAAAGATGCATGCAAGACTTGAACCCTTAACCTCTTGGAGACAGTCTAGTGCTCTGAAGTATGGATTTTGTTCTAATTTAACAATATACTGTCATAACTAAAACAAAAAGTTAGGAGTCGGAAGCACGGACTCAGAATTACAAATAGCAAGTCTTCTAGATTTTAAGAACTAAAAATAAGGTTCTGATACATATTTTAGTATTCCTCATTCCTTGTATGGCGAAAGATCAATCTTGAATGGCTTCTTCCCCTTGCTCACCCTCTTTAGCACAAAACATAATTAAAATTTAAGAAAATAAATAAAAGCAAAATATGCAGATAGATCACAGCTGTATTATAAAAAAGGTTCTAGTGCCACTAGTTTTTGTGCCACAAATGCCACAACTTCTCTTTTTCATTAATATTTTAAAATTTTAAAATATAACTTTCGAATCCAAACTGTTGATCTTATTCAATTTTACGAGTGATGCATTTCTATGTAATTTTTATAAATTTTGGAGTTTATTTTATATTTGATTAAGAGGTCCAAAAATGAACGAATGTTGTTAATTATAACAGATTAAATTTAATACGTTCATGTGTTGGCCTCTTGATCGAATATCAAATAAACTCCAAAAATTATAAAAATTATATAGAAATGCATCTCTCGTAAACTTGAACAAGATTAACGGTTTGGATTCGAAAGTCATATTTTAAAATTTTAAAATATTATTGAAAAAGAGAAGTTGTGACATTTGTGGTATCAAAAACTTGTGGCACTAGAACCTTGCTCATTATAAATTAAGTCCAGTTAAACCAGCATTAGGCTATATACAGTACCAGAATGGTATGGTTAGTTTAACCCAACATAACCCATCACATGATGCAAACTTCAATTTAACCCAACTTACCTAAATGTTTCTTTAGCAATTAAACACTGGAAACACTAAAAAACGAAACAAAAATCCTTCAGAATTTGTCGAAATGGTTAGTCCTTGATGACAATTAATTTTGAATGGCAACCCTGACAACAAAATGAACAAAAAAGGAGTGATAAAACATACTGCTATGGCAATTAACTCCTCAAGCAACTCTTCCAAATGTCTAAGTGGCTGAGCAAATCAGAAAGAGCAACATACATAAATAACAACAATTATTAGGAGCAACACTCAGCAATTCCACATTCAGAAAATTGGGTATAACTTTAATAAAATCCAAGAAACCAAAACTAGAAAGAGAAAGTTAATGGTCTCACCCATTGTGTAGGCCCGTCAACAGGTGCACTAAGGGGATCGTCATGTACCTAATCAGCACATAAACAGACAGAAAAGAGGAATTTATAGTTTGAACCGAAATTGTCCCCAATGTAACAACAACAAAAAAAAAAAAACCTACCTCCATAAAGATGCCATCAACACCTGCACCGACTGCAGTACGTGCAATACATGGTATCAATTCACGTAGACCCCCACTTGCAACACCTCCTCCTTCAAGCTAAAAATGATTAAGCTACATCAAAATATTTAATTTCAACTATGGCAGCATTCAATTATATGGACTTAAATATTTCCTTATAGTCATGATAGACTGTCAACCCTAGAAAAAACTTTCTAGCACAGAGCACAATAATCTAATGAAAAGCAAATAGTTATTTAACAGGAGAAAGTTGAAAAATCCAACTTTTCTTCCGGCAGGTTGTTGTAGTGAATGAGTTATGTCAGCAACCTGAAATAAGAAAAAGGAAATAAATATTGTTTTCATTCAGCAATAATCAACAAGGAGGCTATAGCCTTAAAGCATAAAAATATAATTAGTGAGTTATCTGGAGGAAAGAAATAAGTTCTTTACCACAGGGCAATTAGCTTCTCTCAGCCACTCCAAGTTTCTTGGATCAAATACAAGATCGTCTACAGATTATGACAATGGAATTCTATAATCAGAGTCCATTCGTATGTGAGAGAAGTACAAAGGAATGAAAAACATACTATAGCCATGCATGGTGCCACGTTCACAAACCATCACATTAGGATTGCCAGCTAGCCTAATCTTTTCTGCTGAATTTTCCATTACCTTTATAGAAAAGCCCAAAATTGACATTAGATCCAATCTGGCATTCATGAATGATTACCACTGGAACCAGACCAAATGAATAATTAGGTAGCAAACTTATAATATAAATGGAAACCAGTAGTTCAAATAGGAAAAATGGAAATCAAGCGTGAACAAGGCATTGGCTAACAATTGTTACAAAATTTATTTTCTTGTATAGAAACTGATGGTTTCTTGTAACTTACAGTTGCAGCACACATTTGGCCTTTCTTTATATTAATTATTCTCCCTGTCTTTGCTGCAGCAACTAGAAGGTCAGTCTGCAATGGTAGTATAATAACTTAGCTAAGAAGCACGTAAAGCAAGAAGAATTGACAGGAAGAGATTTTCAGAAAATAGCACCAAGTATTTGTCTAATTCACAAGTACCCAAAATTGTTTGAGAAAGCTGCAACCACTACCAAATAATCACAAATCTGATGGAAAAGGCACAATACTAACCAGTCTTATAAGCTTTCACATATATAAATCAGGTTGCACAAAATTGAAACCTGATGAATTTACATGTCACCAAACCATCTTATATCCACTAGGGTGACTGACTTTAGTTTTGGTGGTATGGCATTATTTGTAAAAAAACTCGAAGAATGTTATACTTCAGGCTCAAATACTAGAGCATCAGATCATATTTACTAGTAAAACATAATGTGTCATTTGAAAATGAGATCCTAAATTGGGGGAAAAAAAAATGCAACTTAAAAGATGATACCTGGCGGCACAGGAAAGCTGGAATCTGGATAATGTCAGCTACTTTTCCAACAACTTCGCACTGGTATTATTATAATATCAATTTATTCAGAGCCCACCAATTTAAGCATAACTAGTAATCTATGTGAAAATCCATAATTATAACAAGAAAATTTGTATGCCAAAGCATGTTAATAACATTTATCTTCTGTATGAACAATTCACAATAAATATCAGAAAAGAATCACTAAAGCTAAATTGCTAAAAAAATTAACTGCAGTAACCAGCATACCTGCCAACTTTCATGTACATCAGTAATTACTGGAAGACCATGGGTCATTTTAACCTTCTCTAATATCTGGATAAAAATTAACTTTTCAGTTCTAGCCAATATATTTTCATTCATTGTGAAAGAGAAATAGACAATACATAAATTGTATAATTCATAAGCACAGAATAACCTTACCTTCAAGCCCTCTTCCATACCGAGACCACGAAATGATTTCGAAGAAGTACGGTTTGCTTTATCAAAGCTAGACTTGAACACAAGTGGCAATCCAAGCCTGTAATTTTTTTTTTTTAAATAAAAAAGTGTACTGAGAACATGAAATTACAAGGAACTGCAATCTTGCAATAAAGCCTTAAATTGGCAGTACACCTCAATAACCCCTCAATTTTACAATTTTGCATCAGTCAAGACTCAACATTGACTTAATTTCTTATTAAACCCTCAATTCTTCTCATGCATCAGATAAGATGTAACATGGACTTAATTGCTTGTTTTCTTACTTGGTTGCGACAATTTTAATATGACCAGCCATCTTGAGAGCATGTTGCTCAGATTCAATGACATTGGGCCCTGCCAATAAGAAAAATGGCTCTCCTGCCTGTTCAAGTTTCAAATAGAAAAAAATATTTACAAAAATAAAACTAATATTCAGAGAAATGAACTAAATAAAAAGAATTATCTGAAATTACAGGAACCAGAGCAAGCTTGTAAAACTAATATTCAGTTATAATTATTAATTCATATAATGTATTTTTCTAAAGTATAGCCAACAGCTACCTGTTTCACTAACGCATAAAACAAATACATGTTTGTTCTAAGCTATATATTACAATACTGAGAGTAATACACAGATTCTAAGAAATCCCCCAGATCATGTACAATTTCCTCGGAAATAGCTTCAAGAGCAAAAGATGCTATCATCCGTAAATCCACAAACAAGTTATAACCAATAAATTTTCGAAATTCCTTTTGCATCCACAAATAAAAACCTTGGATTACAATGCAAGCAAGGTGTTTGAGAAAATGGCACAATTAGTTTCCTTCGTTTCTTTAAAAAAATTCAGAAAAGCAGCCTCCTTTGGTGGAGTTGGAGGAGAAGGTACCTTGAGGTGATTGAAGAGTGCCACGGAAGACTCCATCCGAGAAAAGGGACGCGACGATTATATCAAAATCTGTGTACAGAACCAGGAGGAGCTGAATCAATAAAAGGCGAACTGTGAGAGAGAGAGAGAGAGAGAGAGAGAGAGGCATGCGTAATTATGGGCTTTGAGATTTTAATTCTATCAATGCAAGACTTGAAATTAAAAAGGAAGGAACAGAATCGGAGAGAGAAAAGCCGAAGATGAGGAGGGACAACCGGACTAGGGAGAGAGGGAAGCTGTCGGGAGAGACGCACCGAGGAAATCGATCAGACGAGGTGGTGAGTGAAAAAGAACGACGAGGAAACAAAAAAAAAAAAAAGGGAAGTGCAGCACGTGTAATTTCCGATAGTGATATTTGAAAGGATTAGCTGTGTTATGATCTGTATAACATCTCGTGTTTCAGCAGTTTGATTAGAGATATCTATATACAATTTAATGTGAGGGGTATTTTCTACAGTAAACTGCTGATGTCAGCATGATGTCATTATTTTATTTTTTTTTCCAGCTTTGAGGCCCGTGGGTAATATTTCATTCCAATGTAATATTATTGTTTCCTTTAATGTTTTTATCATCAAAAAATTTGTGGGAATAAATAAAGCGGTGCATCTGTGTTTGTATTGTATGGGCATTTTAATTTTACGTTGTGTTTGGAGGTCCCACCTATCGGAGCCGGTTTGTAGCATTTCATATACCTGCTCAAGTTCCATAAAATCGAAACTTTTTTATATAGATATATCAAATTAATTTTAAAATTAAATTTCCAAAAACAAATACTCTCCATATTTTTTTAAAATTAATAGAAATGAATTATAAGAGTAATGAGCTGACCTGACTAAGGAATCCAATAATGATGAGTATGCCGCGTTTAAATTTTATTTTCCATATTTTAAAAAAAATATAAAAAAATATAAAAATAAGAACAATATATTAAAGGATTGGATTATAGGAAAAATATATCTAAAGTCATTTAATCATAACAATCTATATCTAAGAGAATATCTATTGTGAACCATGGTTCATTTAAGGCTCGTGAACCATAATCGTTTGATCGGTAATTTTGTAAATTGACAAATCTAAATTAACCAATCCAATATATATATTGAAATCTCATAGCACACCGAATTTTAAATTTTTTAAATTTTTTTATAATTTATTACGAATTTTTTAGAACTTGCCATTTTTGGACAATGTGATTGATCGATGTGTAAATTTGGGCTCCAAATTGATGTTTGCATATGAACTCGTCTTTTGTGTTATTGATCGATGACCTTGATTATCTTTCACCAGAGTATTAAAATCAAATTTGTATTGGTTAAAAATTCTTCTCTTTCTAATTTTCTCGTAACAAATTAAACATTAGATTCATTTGTACATATATATTGATCTATTAAATTAAATATATAATAGAGAATAATTAGCGATTTTTAAATAAAATGGTAATTTACAGAATCTAATTTTAACAAATAGGAAATAGTAAATACATTTAACACAACATGATTGTATAATCATTCACCATAAATATAATAAAAAGATTATATATCATTCACTCTCGATATTAAAAAAGCGTATCAATTAATAATTACAGACATACTATACAATATATTGAATATATCAATATTCCCGTCATCATAAAAATATGATTAATTAAATGATTAAATAATGCCCATAACTGATTTTTAATTGTCAACTTTTTCTATGGGATAATAAATAAAAATCTTTTACTTGTACTCCTACCTGTAATTAGCTAACAAAATTGTGTTTCTTGCCCCATTAGCTACTTAATTAATAAAAAAAAAATTCTTCATCCAATTATCTATTTAATTGTATCAGATATTATACGTACATAATCAGATTTAATTAATGCATCTTTTCTCTCACTAATAACATTACCCTTTTAAACCGGGCCTTTTTTTTCTGTTTTAAACTTCAGTTTTATCACGTATATATGTTACGGGGTTGAAATGTGTACCAATACTTTTTTTTTTTTTTTTTTTTTGGGGGGGGGGGGGGGGGGAGGGGGTGCCAGACTACTAATAATCATCTTAGTACCTAGCTCTTCTTCTTGCGACTTTAATAATAATTAGAATTACAATCTGTTTTTTTATAATATACAATTTGAACTGGTAGTACTCCACAAATTGAAAAATATAAAAATGTTTGATAAAAAAAATTGAAACACGATGTTTTAATAATTATTAACTTTTAAAATAATCTTTGATAAAAAGAGTGATTATGCGTAAAGTAAATGATTAATCATTGGGTACATTTTGTTCAACAATAACGAACCAAACCAATATCAAAGAGAAGATGGTATTTACGTAATAAATGATTAATATCAAGTAAAGTAACTACAAAAAAAAATTATTGTCTCTGGTTGATGTACTGTACAATAATCATTTATTTGCTTAATTTATTCTCATGCAATATTTGATTAAACATTATAATATACTTAATATTTTGTCAGCATTTATTTAAATTAATTTGAAAAAAATTGTATAAGCATCCATGACACCATCAACCAGAAAGCTTTTTTTTTTAACAAGATTTGAGAATATTTTAAAAATATTTTAAGAAATATATTTCATTTCTATAATTTAAGAAATTTATTAATTTTAAGATGTTTGATGGCTTTATAAAAATTTTTTTGCATGAGTCAGCAATTTTTTTTCCTTTTTTGTTGTTCTGTATCAACTAAGTTTCATTATAATAGAATGATAACTTCTAACTTTTAGCCTACTTTGTTTTTAAAAAAAATTGGTACTATAATAAATCATATTAAAGACTTGAAAATAAAAATAACCATTTTCCAGATTAATGGACCCTCCATTTCTAAATTTCAGATAAATATAGTTTTGTTTTTAAATTGTTAATATGCTTTTAGAAATTCATTTGGCTATGAAAAATTGCGTGCATGCTCATAAAAATTTATAGGATTTAGTGATATAATTTTTTTTAAAATTATAGACTTATAAAATATTTTAAATAATTTTTCAAATCTCATAAATTTTAATTTACATGAGAGTTTGTTTTTAAATTATTTTGAAGACTTGAAAAAATCATTTGGCTATGACAATTTATGTGCATACTCAAAGATCCATGAAGAATTTGGTGATATAAAATTTTATAATTATAGACTTATAAAATATTCGCAATAAATTTCTGAATCTCATAAAATTGAATATCTATAATTTCATAAATGTCATTTGATTTTTATTTCTGCAAAGTAATTTACAATTTTATTTCTGCATGAAATATTATATAAGTTCTTCCAAAATTATAACAAATCTAATCTTGCAACACAATTTTTTTAATCTGACCATATAATTTTGTGAAATATGAAATATGTAGTACTTTAGAAATTATTTGAGGATATTTATTACTTCAATTTAGTATAAATATTTTATATTTTTAATTTCAAAAATATGAAATACCTAGCAATATATACTTTAATAATTATAGAGCTTTAAAATATTATTTTTGAATTTTTAAATCAGATGGTTTAATTCTGCTATTTCATAAATATAATTCTATTTTTAATTGTTTCCAAGTCTTTTCGGAATTTGATAATGTATAAAATTTTATGTAAGTAATAACAAAATTATAAAAAATAATGATACAAACTTTTTTATTTTATCCTTTCAAAACATCTTACATAATTTCTTACTTCTACAAATTTTCTGAAAAGTATTTTAAATATTGGGTTGCTAAATATTGGGTTTCTGACAGAGCTTCCTTGATTTAATTTTATTTGTATGCTTTCAAATTATACATTATCCAATGATATTAATTTTTTTTTTCAATGTTTACAATAGTTTTCATGCTTTTTAGATTTTTACGAATTCTGTATCAGTGCATTATAATTTTTAAATTATTTGACAGTTTGTTAAATTACTTTTTCATCAAATTTTATATGAATGGTAGTATATTATGAGAAATCTATTGATGCCAAGTATTTTATATTATTTGTGAGATTATATTTAGTTTTATTGGTATTCAATTATAGATTATTGGCAATTGAAAAAATTAAAAGTTGATCAAATTTTTAAAACTTAGAAAATCTTAAGGCAATTGGTTTTTCCCAAGATGCACACAGTTTGTTTTGTTCTCATAATTCTAACATTTTTTTATTAAAAAAAATTAAATGATTACATCCTAACCTTAAGACAGTCATTCGCTTTCCATATACTAAAAATGTCAGAGACAATTAAGATCCCCTAAAAATAGTAATGACATAAATGGCAAATATAGGAAAAATGACACACATACCAAAATATTCAATTAATTATAACAAGAGATCGATTGTAAAATAGTTTGGCATTTACTCAAATAACTACAATTATAATTCTAGCACTTATTATAATTGTATGTCGATCTTAAAACAATTACCATTAATACCCTACCCCCCCAATTTAAATTACCCAACATTTACTGTTTAACTACAAGAACAATGCTTCACGCGCGAAGCGCGTATCAAAAGCTAGTTTATGTCAAATTGGTTGTGATTGATTTAATGGACTTGGATAGTAAGGAAGAACACTCTTCTAGGATTAAAAAAAAAGCTCATCTAAACAGTTTAGGAAGAGTCATAAAGAAAAAACTTCAAACGAATTGAGAGAGAAATACCTTTTAGAAAGAAAGAAAATGAAAAAGAAATCATGAAAAGACATAAATAGCATCAATAATTGTAATTTTGTATTGATTTTACTTCAATTTGTATCTCACTTGTCCTACACAATTCATATGACAAAACTTCAAATGAATTGCTCAAGTCTAGTCGGAGTAAGAATATCAGTGGGGCTCAATGAATTAACATCTTTATTTTGCTATATCATTTAACCCAAATTGACAAACTCATATTTGTCCATATTCATTAGTACTAATTAGTAGAAAATAAATCTAGATTAATTAACCTTTCTTGTATCGGATCCACAAAATGACAAGAGGGAGAGGTCTTACGAGGGCACAAGCCAGTAGATATGATGAGGAATAAATTAATACTTAGGCCGAGCAAGAGTTGGAGATTGTTGATTCTAATTAAGGTGCGGTAGCGGCCAGAAAATGTAAAGGGAGGAGACCGACAAGGATCAGAGTGTGTGCAACACATTTGACCAAACCAAAGGTTTGGAAGGTTGGAAATGATGAGTTCGACACGACATGCTCAAGAAACTAATTGGTCTCAACAATCAGAACTTTGACTCTCAATGAAATAGATGGACCACATAAAAACTACCACTCCTTCTCTGATATAGCAAAGCAAACAGTGCACATAAAATTTCCGGTGACTTAAACTTTGTTTCCCAATAATAAGTTCTACTTTGATGTAAATTTCAACAATGCAAGGTTGAATACCATATGGACCTTCGAACCAAACAAAGCCTTTAGCTCTTGGCATTTAATTACTTTTGTACGTGACCACTACTATGAAACAAAGTTTAATGCATAATTTCATTCTTGGACATGATCGGTACAGGTGGCGTGGAAATCAGATGCCAAACAAGTGGCTTGCAGTGCTGGATCAAATCACGACAAAGCGATACACTGATGAGCTATGTCAGAGGAGAACAGATTGTTAAAAAAGCACGGTCATGAATTCTAAAAATGGAAGGATATGAAACCTCAGTGGTGCAAGAAACAATAATATTGGGATGATTTATGCGATGTGTTTACCACCGAAGAATATCAAGAACTCTCATCAAAACATAATGATAATCGATTGGCAACTAAACATTTAGTTCACCATTTTTCAGGATCTTGGAGTGCATACATGTTAAAAAAGATAATTGTAATACCTGCCCTTTTTAAAAATTTACCATATTACGCCTGTATAGAATTCTTATGACTCTAAATTGGCTTATGTCTACTGTCATATGAAATTAACATGACAAATAAAGGAAACACAACATTTCTACTGTCATATGAAATTCAACGTGCTATGTAGTGAGGACTAAATTAGTCTTTTTGGTATAAATCATGTTGTAGTATGTATCGATATGGGTATACTTGACCTGTTTTAAGAATTTATTTGGGTGTAGACATATATATTTTATGCTTGTGTATGACTTATGTTGAAATGTTGCTAGGGACACATGTACACTAATCAATATATCATGTCTATTAAGTTGTTACTTTGAAGAAGTTGTTTTGAATTATGATACTACATGTTACCTTTGAACATATAGTGTTAGTAAGCCTTACAGTGTGTATTGACTAATGTCGGACTTTTATAATCCAAGGTTACAATAATAATATTAAAATTTAGATTAACTTAATAATATCGTTAACATTCGAATTTAATATAATAACATCAATTAAAATAATTTCGGTATAAGCCTGTGAAGAGCTTTAATGGAAATTAGCCTTTTTACAAAATCATGTTTTTGGGCTTATCAAAACTATGGCCCGTATATATATACCCCTTTCAGCTGCTAGCGGTATGTAATATTAGTGTCCCTCCATTAGATTTTCACTTTTCTTGTGTAATATTGTTTTCCTGCAAATAACGAGCACATAGGATTGAGTTAGTGATATTAATTATCTGAAAATAGTAAAGCTAGCTCTCTATAGATTAGAGCTATTTCAACCATTCAATTAAAATAACTATCTCAGTAGCATAAAACTATCACTATCCCAAACTATGAAATTAGCATTTTTTTTCTTTTAATTATTCTCACACATTTGCTCGAAATATACAATTCTAATGCTATTCCTTAACGATCCAAACGCACCATATATAAGAGGATAACTTTTCAAATTTTCATGTATATATAATAACACATTTCACTTATATATGGAAATTTAAATTTCTCTAGCAATATTTTTGAAACTTTTTAGTAATGGAGAACAATTAATTAATAATAAATCGACAACAATAATAATATTTTTTTAAATTAATTTTAAACTTTAAAATTTTGCGGGCACATTATTAATTAGTCTCGTAGAGTGCACAAATCATATGCTGTGCAATTAAGAATCATATAATATTCCATACAAGATGATCATGCACAATTATAAATATTTTAATTCAATTAATCGAGCTGATAAAACAATTTATTTTACACTAGAATATATATATATACGATATATATAAATAAGTATTTATAACTTTTAAACTATTGGATTTCAAAATAATATGTTATTTTGGATTGTTATTGAGATTATCTAATTATTTATTAGCAATAAATCCAGGTTCATTTTTAAATTAGGAACAATAAATCATGCATTTTAGTATCTGTAAGTAACGTCTGCTTTCTCTTAAAGTAAACAACCTTTATTCAACAAATAATCAATGTTTCTCCTTTTAAGTAGACCCTTATTACAACTTTTGATAGAAAAAAAAGGCGACCCTTGCTTCTTTCGCATTGTGTTCTAACATGTCCATAGAGAAAGAAATGTCTAACACAATCTGTTATCATGAAAGGGATTACACATGCATTGAGTACTTTTGTTCAAACTCTCCCAAAAACTTGCCCTTAATGCACCTAACAAGCTACCAACGAAGAGCGACCAGCTCAGCTTAATTGGAGGATGCCATGACTACATATGCTTGATGATGTTACCATGTGATCAAACATTGCGCATGATGGGCGAAGCACTGGGTGCGTGCGTGCGTGCGTGTGCGTGCGTGCCAAGGATCCACCCACTAGCATGATCATGATCATGATCGATCACATATATATGGAATGTTTGTCATGACTCCTGACCCTTGCTTTGTGTACATGGAGTAAATTACAAGGCTGTTCATGCAGCTTTTCCTGTCCAAATTTCAAGCGCCTTTGCTGAAACAACATGCCAATCTTTTTTGTTGGTCTTTTTGAAATTTGACTGTGTTGTGGATACAGAACTGTTTAAAGGGTCCCTTCATGCAGGAGCCTAGCCTATGTGTGAAATAGTGGAAGTTGTATTTGTGCACTATTTTATGTTATTATATTTTTGAAGGAGCCGTTTCGATCTGGGAACTATAGCTTTCACATTTGTGATTTGTGTGGCTGCATGGGTAGCAGGTCAACGGGGCAGTGCCACGTGTTCAGACCTATTATAGAATTGCACTATTCTCTTCTGTTCATGTTTGCCATTTTTGAATTCTCAACCACGTTAGGGAAGAAGAAGAAGAAGACCCATGTTGGATCTTCTAGTTGCAAATATTGAAGGATATATACCTAACTTTTATAATAGCCTTTTTCAGCACAATTTGGTTAAGCTAGACATAACTAAATTTGGATACAGTGTTCTTTTTTGTAATTAATTAGATACAAACAATTGTTAATCAGATGTCATTAATGATAACAGGCCAATTGTTTAAATTAAAAACTTTGGGTTCAATATTCTTTTCTGTAATAAAGATAATTAATATCGTAGTTCAACAATTAATGTTAATTATGATGCCATTACGGGTGAATAGTTAAAAATTAAAATGAAAAATAATGCCATTACGTGCAATATTAACGCTTCATTTTAAATAAATTATTTTTATTTAATTAATTGTTTTTTATTTCGGGTTTTCCAGTTAATTTATAGCCATGGTCTTTTTAATCAATAATCATATCAGATATATATATGTGAGTTGTTTATGTTACCTTTACATATTTTGAATCTTTTATCAATTTTTACAATTAATGAACCGATACAATATTTCCCAAAATTAAAATTTGAAAAAAAATATGTTTGTTTCCCATCTATTACAGATTGCATATCAAATAACCCCTCGACGAATTAAGGCCTACAATTGTATGTCTAGAATTAGCTTTCTATTGCCATGGTCTTTGACCTACAGTTCTACAGTATGCCATGCATGAAGTTATTATTTATTATTTTTATTGTTCAAATGTCATTTAACACGCATCGAAAAAAAATATATATAACAGCATATATCAACATTAATTAAACCATCAAGTTACGTTAAGAGGGGGACAAGGTGACAATTTTTACTTATATGCCGCAAGATCACATTGGCACCGAAGGCGGCACAAAAAATTACAGTTTCTGTGGCAGTATAATTTCTCATTTGGTGTGGCATGAGCGCCGATACGCCTATAGTGCCCCCATTTATTTATATAAATTCTTTCAATGATTCTAACCGGGTCCATCTGTCAGTGAGAGAGCAAATCGGATTCTATACAGGAGTTCATATTTACGTCAGGACAGCGTGGTGCTTACATCTAAGACTTTACAAATTAAGGGTCCCACTTGGGAATGAATGGTGGATGGTGGTGTGGCATCATTTCCTTCTCATAGTCATAGGCCACATTAATTTCCAATTAAACAAAACCCCAATGCATGTCCCTCTAGCTATATCCACCTAGCTAGCCAAATCAAACCCAAATGCGCGCCTCCTCGTGTCCCAAACCCACCTATGTAATCTAACAACAGCATTAATAACTGTAGTATATTAAATTTCACTTTAGTAACTACTTTTTTTTATTAACCCTAATTCCTCGCACAACATAATTAATACTAATAAGTAATTAGCTTAGAGTTAGCTAGAGAGAGGAAGAGTACGAGTAGCTAGTAATATAATATAGGTTAGAATGCAGTACTTAGAGAGAGAAGAACCACGGAGAGAGAGAATGGGAGAGCAAAATGATTTGGTCGTTTCTTGGGACTGAGAAAGAGAGAAAGGGATGAATGTAGTGTAGCGTAGGCGTGGATCTGAGAAAAAGCGACAGGGCCAAGCAGGCGCAGGCGCAGGGGACAAAACGTGGTTCTTTTATCAGGTGCAACTTTTCTCCTTCTCTTTCTTTTTAGTTTTATTTCTCTTCTTTCTCACAACTTTTGATCAGCGTTGGTCGGTATCCCCTTTTCCCTCCTCCTCCTCAACTCATCACAACTCTGATAGCGAGAGAGAATAAACAAATATATAAAACTAAAAGAGAAAAGCGCAAGCGGATGAAATTATAAGGCAAAGGCGCTGTTAGTGCCGTACACGAGCCCCTTCTAATCCTTTGATGGTCTAATACTCTACTATCCCCTCCACTAAGAGCAGCTTAAAAGGAGACCCCATTTGACTAGAAAAGTTGGAGAGAAAGACAGAAAGCAAGGAAGATAGAAAGGGATAGAGAGATCAAAAGGGATCGCGAAAAAGAGAAAGAAAAGAGAGAGAGAGAGATAGTGGAGTTCCACATTCGACATAGGATATGTGGGAAGAGAGCTTTCACACCCCCACCAATAGCTTCCTTCTCGCTAGTGGAGGTGAAGCTAGCGCTTTAGCATGGCCGCCTGCTCTTCTCCCGTCTGTGCACCCAATATCGTCTCCCTACTTCACCACTCCACACCTTCCCTTTGCCGGAGAGCATCAATTCGGCTATGATGGTGCAATTTTTGGTGCATGTGCAGACCAGACCGGGATCTATGATGGGGTTTTGCATGGTAAGGGGTTGGGGCCGATGTCCCTCTTTGGAACCCTTCATGCCGAGTTTGGTAAGATGACGGCAAAGGAGATGATGGATGCGAAGGCGCTTGCTGCCTCAAAGAGCCATAGCGAGGCTGAGCGCCGCCGACGCCAAAGAATCAATGGTCATCTTGCGAGGTTGCGCAGTATGCTGCCTAATACAACTAAGGTAAGTATTTTATTGTGACAAAAATCAAGATAGATCAAATCTTCTTCTTTGTTTAAAATTTTACATTAACTTACTCGTTGGTTTGATACGAGAATCAGTTTTGATTCGAGATGATTACTGAGGATGAATTTTCTTTTGTTGATGTTCCTAAATTTCACTCGAAAAAGATACTCATTGATTATATACATCCATTTTTTTTTCCACTTCGTAGATAATCTATGTTTACAATAAAATTTAAATCTTCTTTTATATGATTGACTTTTGTTTGTTGGTTTGCTCGGAATTTAACTTTGCTTGAAGAAACTTTTTAAAATTAGTATCATCACATCTATAACTTTTATTATGATATGAGAGAGCACGAAAACGGGCAAACAAACTAGGTAGCTAGACCTTGGTGCTGTGTTTTCTTACTTTTTTGACAAGCTTAGTGATAAATATTCTTCTCGGGCTCTACCCATCTCTAATTCCTTGGAAAATGGAAGCCTAAAATAAAACCTGGGAAAATAAATAAGAAAAGACAAGAGCTGACAAAGAGCCGCCTTGTTGAAATTTGACGGGAAAAAGAGGAACCAGAAAATCAGGCAGAGGTTTTCACCAGAAAAGATTTGCTGGGAAACTGTTTCTTGCTGTTCTAGGCTAAAAACAAAATTTTGTTGCTAGTGTCCAGCAACTCACGCTCATGTCAGAGGCTGATAACAAGGAAAAAGCACCCACTGTTCTAAGCTTTACTTCTACATGCCTTAGTTCCAATTCACATCTCATATGAGTCATATCAATTGGAAAAGGTGCATGAAATATTGCAGAATGTGTGCATGAGTCAACACACGAACTGTATGCCAACCAAAAGTAATTTAATTATGAACGTAGTCAACCGAAATGTATGCTCAATTTCTATTCTCATTTCTAAAACTATATTTTAGTAAACGTACTTATTTAAAAGTAGTTAATGTATGAAATTTTAGTACTAGTAATTTTATACTTTTATGAATAAACTTCACATTCTGATCAATATATGTGCAAATCGGTATGCAATATCTACTAGTAGTTTTGAAGCAGTTCATATATATATATATGCATGTTTGAATGTTAATAAGCATAAACCCTCCAAATATTATCAGTTCAGGCTGATCAATTGCATGCATCATGTTGCTGTTGATTTATATAAGTTATAGAAGTATAGCTGGTTGAATTATAGTGAAGAATTTCTTTTTCCTTTTTTTTTTTGGTGGTAACTCATAAATTATGATAAACTGTTTCACATGAAGAGCTAGTGAATGTGAATCCCATTCTGATTTTCCTGATTAGAGCCTTAAAGGCATGTTTGTCATGATTTTGCTAGATAACCCGAAGAAATCACATACTGAAAAAACCAACAAAGAACTGAAGTACTTATTTGATTGTTTTTAGGATCTTGTATCATTGATCTTGATATTACGTTAGTGCTATTAATTTCACATTAACCTTTTATATATTGATCATACTCTCATTGTTCCTTATTGTCGCAGACCGACAAAGCATCGCTCCTTGCAGAGGTGATAGAGCATGTCAAAGAGCTCAAACGCCAAACATCAGCCATCACCACTGAAGAGGATGGCCAAGCTCTACCTACCGAAGCAGATGAGCTGACAGTCGACCCCACGAGCGACACAGATGGAAACTTACTTGTGAGAGCCTCCTTATGTTGCGAAGACCGCGCTGATCTTATCCCCGACCTTGTACGGACCTTGAAATCATTAAAACTACGCACTCGGAAGGCTGAGATCACAACCCTCGGTGGTCGAGTGAAGAACGTTCTTATTATTGCCGGAGAGGACAGTGCTAATGATGTGTCTTTTGGTCAACACCATGAATATATTGCTTCGATCCAAGAAGCACTTCGTTCAGTAATGGATAGGAAAACAACCTCGTCAGACTCATCATCCTCGAGTGGTGGCATCAAGCGGCAGAGGATGAACAATATGCAAGAACAAGGTTCTATATAAATATGGATTTACTGATTTAATTAGTAGTCCGAGTTAATTAATTAACTGTGTGTTTCGGGCTTTGGGTTTTTCTTTAGGGTATAGGTGTTTGGATTTTGGAATTCGATCAAGTGTGTTAGGGTTTGGTCTTCTTGGGTCTGGGGTTTGTGGGAGGGGTGGGGGGATACATACAAGGGAAAGTTTTATTTATTCCTTGTGTTTGGCTTGATAAAGAAATTAAAGATAGAAACGGGGGGGTTTTAATTACATGGTATGGTGTCGGGGGGTGTATAAATGGTTCATGATCTCCTTATATTAATGGTCATAGTAGGAGATTGGAAATGTTTATTAAGTGTGTTGGTTTACTTTGTTTCCAAAAACAATGAATTTTCTTTGTATTAATGCATAGTCAACTTGGATTTCATGCTCGCTTGCATGACCAAACTTCTCACTACATGCTGTAGAAAATCTCGTCACTAATTTGACATGCTCTGTTTGACATATCTTCTTACGTAGGATGTTAATCATAAGCTAACATGTATACACAAAGGTTTAAATATAGCGGCCCCTATGTTTTAGGTGGTAAATTGTTATTTTGCTAAAAAAAAAAGTGTTTTTATAGCGGTGCTAGTTGGTCGATTGTTATAACAGTGTCAGTTGGTAGATCGTTATAGTATCAGTTATTTGAACATATATTTCACATATGGACTCTGATTGGTGCAATAAATTTATATACAATGGTGAATAAATAAGCTACTACTTTTATGATTGAGTTATTTGAACATATATTTCACATATGGACTCTTATTGGTGCGATAAATTTATATACAAAGGTGAATAAATAAGCTACTACTTTTATAGATTGAGTTTTTCCAAATTCTAAAGATTTTATAGTTAAATAGACATACCAAAAGTATGTGGATTGACCAACATTCAGTAACATCATATATATTTTATCTTTTTCATAAAATCAAATATATCATTTATATAATTTTAATATTTTTTATTAAATTTGAAGAAAAGAGCTAGATGCATCATTGAAGAATGAATGACCTTTTTCTTTATGAAGTTTAATTTGAAACTCCATAAAAAAAAACAAAAGAAAATTCGAAGAATTAATAGAAACTAGATAAGTTAAGTTATATAATAGTAGAATATGGATGTACTCGAGGATCAAAAGATGAATGAGTTGGTAATAAGTAATATAATATATAGTATGTGGATTTACCAACTCATTCATCTTTAATTCACTACTTTTAATTGTTTCCAAAAAAAAAATCACTACTTTTAATTCCTACGTACTTTGAATCTAAAACGAATTTGGTGTATGGGGACGATCTATACCTAACCTCATCATAATCTTAATAAATGTAGAAGGTTATTACTTTTGTAGTCAATCAGATTTTATTGTGATATCTATAGTTTGTAGGAATTGTTTTTATTTTATTTTTTTGAAATTTAGTTATATAGTTAGAGAATATACTCATTGTCTTCATTTTTATTTTTTTCCAAGCTAATTATTACTAAGTGATAAATCTTAACATTTATTTTAGAATTTATTTAGCATTTTAATGTTATAAATGTATACCTTTTGATCCTGTATTACTTGTCTAACCAATGTATGTCTGTTCAAGTGTTATATATTGGTACTTTACAAGCTCAATTTATGTATATGAACCATAATATATAAGCTCATGATAAACAAAATTCAATGGGCAGGCAGTTATGAAGTTTTATTTTATTCATCCGTTCCTCTATTTTTATTTATCTCGATTTGTAATTTGTATGATAATATTTGTAAATAAATGTTGCAAGTGGTAGCAATTAAATACTTCTTCGAAAAAACTGTATTAATTAGACGGCATTAATGAAATGTAAAGTGCAACATTAAGTACGTAGGAAACAAATCTAACAAGATGGTTGTAGTATACCCTTTTCTTTTTTCTTTTTCTTTTTTTATGTAAGGATCTCGTTAATTCCGTATTGTTTAACTGCAGAATTGAACTTGCATCTCTCTTCATAATAAGGAAGGGAACCTCGCAATTATTTGTACTTCTTAGATAAGGACATAAATTAACCTGTTGCAGAGTTATCAGAAAAAAAAAAAAAAAACTTCACGATCTTTGATAAAATTGAAAAAGAAAACATTAAGGACAACTTATATAATTCATAGAATTTTCACAAAATTAGCAACAAGATTGATTCCAGACTCAAGTCTGGGATATACCTTCTCGAAATAAACATCGTTAATTCAAAAGGAGAAAAAAGATTGATTGCAAGTTTTGGTGATATGTTAATTGAATAAATATTTCTGTAAATTATTTTCTTCATGTTAAAAGATTTCAGTTTCTTACATTGAGGACTTTTTAAAAAAATTGAATTTTCTTATAAACCTTGTCATTGAAAATTGTTTTAAACGATCATAATTTTAACAAGTTTGTAATCAATGTCCTGTGGAAATCCGCAATTTGTTTTACATATTCCCAACAATAGTAAATAAATTAAGATGAGTGATTTTTTCCATAGATTCTCATCTTTTTTTAAAAAAAGAAAAAAAAAGAAAAATGAGGGTGAAAGAGCCCACCTTTCCTTTACTTAAAACAAAGTCAATACAAAATTTTAGCCAGTTCTAAAAAAAAAATCTCATCTTTAAAGGTGAAGATTATATAAAAAGCTCCATCAGATTTGCTCAATTTTTAGTAATTATTACAATCATCTGACCAATATTTTCTTCACGTAATTTGATTAAACTTCTCTTCTGTTGTAGAAAAGTTCAAAATATAATAATAATAAACCCAGAGTTTCCAGTTGAATTATTTTTGTAGAAAAATGTTTAAATGCAATTAAATTTTATTTTTTTATATGTCCCAGTTGTATGTTTGTTTTTAAAATTTTAACAACACAAAAATCTAAAATTCAGATATTGGAACTCAACGATATTTGTACTGTTGGTCCTCAAGCATATTTTCTAGTCCCTAAACAAAAAAAAAAAAAAAAGAACTCACTGGTCCCAAGTTGTGCTTGACGATCAACTTCTAAAATTTGATAATAAAAGCTCTCCTCTTCTAAAGTAGGTCAGTAATATAGCTCCCTCCCACAGGTAGGGTTTAAAGTTTGAACAGAATTGCGAACTTGTATAAGGAGGGAATTAAACGATGCAAAGCTTAGAAGTTGAAGGGTTTGAATCCACAACCTCACGAGATATCCTGCTTTCATTTGTTTCTTTCTCTGCTTCGAAATCGAATCATTACTCTTTTCGTTGTAAAAGTACTACTACTTCATACTGCTTAATCAATTCTCTCTTCCTATTAGTTTCCTTTACCTATTTGTATGTGTATTGAGGACGTGATATACAGCGATGATGATTTTAAGTTTACAATTAAAACGATTCTTATACTTAGTTGCAATGGATTAATTTGTTCTAGAACTATGAGGCAGGCATCCATGTGTTCGTTTGTAATTTCCATTTGTAATTATCCCCTTGCTTAAACTATCCCTGTGCTCGTGTCGGGAGAGATTAGACGGAAAAGCGAAACCAATCTCAACTGAAATTTCCTTGCCTTTGTTTTTTGTTTTTCTATGATTCTAAGCTAATTAATAGAAGAACCATTTATTAGTCAGCTAATCGGTTAAGTGCAAGATGGGAACTATTTTGAGATTATGGGGATATATACCTCTCTGTTTCTAGTAACCATCAATCAACCATTAAACCATCAACCATCAACCATCAACGAGAAATTTTACTTCCTCACTAACCACAAGCTTCCCGCATGTTTTTAACTATAAGGATAGGGAACATCCTGACGGGCAGAGTGCCCATCAGCGTCTCAACCATCCGATCAACCATCCGATCAATTATGAGTCCGAAGAAAAATTAACCGTCAAAATTAAATCGGCGATCGTGATGAGATGGGCAGAGTTCTGGACAGAAAATACTGATCCATAAAGCATAGACCTACGGGGTGTTTACAAGTTTCAAAAAAAAATAATAAAATAAAGCATAGACGCTTGTTTGAAGGACCAGTATCCTCTGCTCACCTTTTAAGGTGAGCACGGTGCCTACCTTCAATCCGAGCCGTTCGATTTAATCACGACGGTTAGATTTTTTTTTCGGGCCTATCAATCTGGTATTATTCACGGGGCACCATCATTGATCGGACGGTTCGAATCTAAGGCAAGCACCCTGCTCACCTTAAAAAGGTGAGCAGAGGATTTCATTTCCTCGTTTGAATACCGTTGTTTCTAGATCCAGGCCTGATAAGCCCAAGAAGTTTTTTTATTCTAATAAAAGCCCAATAACTTCTCCATTCCACCACTACTCACTCTCGTGAGACTATCTACTAATCCAGATAGCACAACTGAGAAAAAGTGAGCGAAAATGCTATCTCTATCCGTTCCCCGCCTTACCTCTCTTGCTCCAAACTCCACCTTCACCTCACACCGTCGCCATTTTCTCCAACGCAAACCCTTCTCTGTTTCCATTCCTGCTACCATCTCCAAACCCTCTCTACCCATCTCCTCTTTTGAGCCATCTCACCTTTCTAGAAGGTTTCAATTGGCTGTTAAAGCGGATTCGCTTGAACCGGAAGAAGAACTTGAAGAAGAAGAAGGAGAAGTAGGAGAAGTAGAGGAAGAAGCGGAAGGTGGAGCTCTTGAGGTATTGTTTCTTCCATTTACTAACAAAGTAACAATGTGTTTATCCATTGGTCGTTTGTCTCTCTCTTTGTGGCATTTCATCGAACGGTTTGTTGGGTGTAAATTTTGCAGGTGGTAGAGGAAGAAGGAGATGGTGACGATAAGATTTATGGGTTTCTAGAGGGGGAAGAGGAGGGAGAAGAAGAAGAAGAAGAGGAAGAGTATGACGAGGAAGAAGAGGAGAATATGCGGGCCCAGATGGTGCTCAAATTTATTTGGATGGAGAAGAACATTGGCCTCGCCTTAGAGAGGGTGATCTTTAATTAATTTGATGGCCTTAATTTTATTTTCTTACTTATCTGTCCGTAATTTAGTTCCAGTCTTTCACAAAATTTGAAGGCTAAAAAAGACAGACAAGGAGGAATATCTCAATTTTGTAGTTTGCCTCGAGCATTCTCATTGATTCTTCACAAATGATAACCACTCAGGAAGTTAAAAAACGCAACTACATAGTACTTATAACATTTAGCGGTTAAACCTTACATGCTTTACTGAACCAAATTTTGTTACCAACAAGTAACAAACTCTGAGTCCAACAAGGGAACCCTATATTTTCTTTATTTTCATTATTTTCGTTTGAGGTTACTTTTATTTTTGGGAAAGGTGTGTAAACAACTATCATTTGACCTAGTTTTCCCTTTCTAACATGCTAATCTGAACATTTGAAGTCGCTATATAATAACCCTGAAGAATTTTTTGTGGCAGTTGCAAATACAAGAAAATTGGATCTGATTTACTTGAAATGTTGTGTAATTTGGAAAACACCAATTCAGTAGCTGTTAAAAATATTCAACAAGATATTGATTCCACATGCATACAAGAAGAAACTGGTATTCTCAAAAGTTATCCTGCAGTTTCTTAACATTGAATATTATCCTTCTAATAGCTAATACCGGGTGGTAAAGGAAGTATACCACTCACACCATATTACTTTTGGCCGAGAAAAGATGCCTGGGAGGAGCTGAAGGCCGTGCTGGAGGAGAAAGGTTGGGTTTCACAGAAGAGAATGATCATCCTGCTTAATCAGGCAACTGACATAATTAATCTCTGGCAGCAGAGTGGGGCTCCCACAGTATAATTGAATGCACGAGAAGTTGTAATTTTTGTATTTTTCATCCCCATTTTTTCTTGCTTACTTTATAATAATGTATGTTTTGCTGATTTTGAATTTGATTTGTTCATATTAGCATATTCATTTCGTTCCATAAAATTAACGTTTTTTTTAATAAATTGAATGATCTAAATATGGGACAATTGGACTTAAAGAATGGAACACTAAAAGGGATTGTGTTGCTTCAGGTCTGGACTGTTGGAATTCCTAAATCCAGTGCAAGATTTCGGTGCGAAATGGACCATTTCGGTCCGAAATAGATGACCGACCTAGCATATTTGGCAGGTTACATTTGCTATTCTGTCAAATCTTTCGAGATATGGAAGCTGCGTGTATGGTTGGTTTGTTTCTATATCAAGAGGACCTGATTAAACTTCAGAAGGAAAGGATTTTGGAGAATTAAGATGATATCTAATTAATGTTTCTATTTTGGCATATTGCCGTGTATGATTTCAATATATATGATTCTTCTCCTTCCTCCTCTATGTAAGAAACCAGAAAATAATCAATAAAAAAACGCGTGTGTGAGTCGTGGAGGACGTAGGTACTAAATTGGTACCGAACCTCGTTAAATTGTGTGTTCTTGTGTTATTTTTGTTGTGTCAAATTGTTACATGGTATCAGAGCGTGGTTCGTTCTGAAAAAGGGAGTAAAACGAAGGAGTTCTTCAACCTGAAACCATGACAGACCCCAACAATTCTACCGAGACCAAGACCATACTCGAAAAACTCACCGAGCTGGTTATTACTCAACAAGCTCAGATGAACCAACTCATTACTCTTCATTCAACAACTCCTCAACCTGTTAGTACTTTAGCTCCTGAGATATCTGCCTCACCAATTTCTATCAAATTTGACGGGTCTAACTACTCAATCTGGGCTGAAGTGGTTAGTATGTATGTCAAGGGAAAAAAAATGATGCAACATCTGACTGGCAACCCACCACCGCCAAAGCCTGATGACACAAGTTTTGATAAATGGAGCGCAGAAGATTCTGTAGTGAAGACATGGCTGATTAATTCTTTGGATCCTTCTCTCATGCCTACCTATTACCGCTACGAAACTGCAGGGGAGATGTGGCAGGCTCTGGCAACAACCTATTATGATGGCAATGATGAGGCGCAGGTATTTGATCTTAATAGGAGGGTTTCTCGGGTAAAGCATACAGGCAAGCTAGCCGATTACTATGGCACTCTACAGGGGCTATGGAAGGAGATTGATTTCAGGCGTCCTAACCCCATGACAAGCTCTGAAGATATTGAGAAGTTTAGAGAATATTTAGAGAAATCTAGAGTGTATACTTTTTTGGATGGACTTGATGATCGTCTGGACAATCTGAGGTCTAGTGTTTTGCAAATCACACCTTTCCCAAGCGTTGAGCAAGCATATGGGATTATTCGGCGTGAAGTCAACAGGCAAACTGTCATGATTAAGGGTGAAGAAGGTACTGAACAAAACTCTATGGTTATGTATACTAAAAGTTCTCCTAACTATCATGGTCAGGACAAGTCAAAAGTGAAGTGTACTCATTGTGGGAAGCCGGGTCATCCAAGGGAAAAGTGTTTTGAGATAGTTGGATATCCAGATTGGTACAAAGGCAGGAGAGGAAAGTCACTAGGAAAAACCCAGGCGTATATGCCCACAAACAGGAACCAGGGACATGCTGATTTGGTGCAGTCGGACCCGATTTCGGTCCGAAATGAATCGGTTTCGGTCCGAAATGAGCCGGTTTCAACCCGAAATGAAGAGCAGGCAACTAGAGTTGAGACTTCTGAATATGGAAAAGTGCAACTCTGTCGTGGCATACAGGCTCCAGTGGGTGAAATAGGTAATTCTTCCAGTCAAGGTATGACTCTCTTTACACATAGAAATTTGAGTGATTGGGTAATTGACTCGGGTGCCACGGATCATATGACCTTTACAAGAGAGGATATTAAGGAATTAAGGGAACCAAGAGTACAGAAAATTTTTAATGCAAATGGTATAGAATATCCAGTAAAGGGAGCAGGAGAAGTAGAGATATCTCAATCTCTAATATTGAATAATACCTTATTTGTTCCTTCTCTCACTACTAGATTGATTTCTATTGGACAAATCACAGAAGAGTTGAATTGTGCTGTTCTCATGTTTCCTGATTTTTGTATTTTTCAGGACATCCTCACGAAGGAGATCATTGGGCGTGGTACTAAGAAGGGTCGCCTGTGATGTAGGGTTTTCATGCACACATTTCAACCCAATTTAGGCCCTAAATTATCTTTGAATACTTGTACTTTTAGTTGAATAAGCTAATTATATGTTAGTTTAATTAGTTTTTGTGTCAAGAATGAGTTACTACCATAGTTTCTAATTTTATTACAGATTTTGGACAATAAAAGACTTGGATGAATCCATAAAGTTGTAGAGCTCGTTGCAAGCTTTCCAACGGTTCTTGAATCACCTCAAACGGAGTCCGGATGAAAGAGATATGGTCGAAATACAGACAAGACGCAGTGCTGAATTTCTGGAACGGACCGTCCCAAATTAGAACGGTCCGCCCCAGCTAAATTCGCCAGAATTTCCAGAAATAGTCCAGAGTTGCCAAATTTAAAGTTCTATTATGTTATGACGGTTCCAAACTATTTCCAGCACTTCCAGAACGTGTTTTCTGCTATTTCCATCATCTCTACACATTCTCAATGCCTATTTAAACATAGTTTGAGGGAATTTTGAAATATACAAGAGAGGAGTTCCATCCTAGGTCCAAGTTAGAGTTAGACGTAGATTTATTTGAGATTTTAGTCTCAAGTCCAGATCGTGGCAGCGCCGAAACGACCGGTTTGTGGCAGAAATTGGATGTTTCGATAGGAGGCTTCGACATACAAGAGGAAGCAAGGGAGTATTTGGTTTTATTCTTCCTTTATTTCCTATTTCTCTCTTGTTTTGCATGATGCCTTTTAGTTGTTGAGTTTATTGTTCTAGGGCTATGGTTGTAAACTTTTCTATTTAGTTGTTTGTGAATTTTTAGTTAATAATTAAGTTAAGTTTATGTTTTATTTCTTGAGCTTTAATTGATTTATTTATTGTTTTGCTTGATTAATTGCTTAATTGATTATCCCGTTGAACAAAGGCCTAGTTTAATAGTTAGGATACAAAATCAATTGTAATAATTCGTAGCATAGTAATGAAACTCTTAGGTAGGTAATAGACCGAGAGGTTGAACCAAATCTTGAGTAATCAAGATTTTACTTAAGATCGAAAGATAACAAGTTTACCAAGACCCAAGAAATAAATTAAATCCCCTAAATCAAGAAACGAAAGTTGAAGTTTAGGAGTTTTAGGAGTTAATTAATTAAACCAAAAGATTTGACCTGAACGAAAGTTAGAGTACAAGTTTATTGGTTAGAAATTAATTTAACTTGCATAAACACTTAATTAATAATTAAATATCATGATCGAACAAGAGGTAGAATTGTTTGAACCATAAACCCTAGAATTATTTGACTTGTTGATTATCTCTTATTTAGTTCTTGTTTTAACCTTAATATTAAACTTAGGATTAGAATTCACCTTCAACCTTTAATTCTTAAAAGAGTTGAACTCGTCTAGCTAGTTTAGTAAAGTAAAACACTAATATTCCACACCGTCCCTGTGGATTCGACCCTCAAGCTTTACCACAAACGATTAGATCGGGTAAACGAGGTTTTTATTTTGAGCGTGGTTTTTCCCTAGATCAAATTTTGATCTAGGGAAAAACCACGCTCAAAATAAAAACCTCGTTTACCCGATCTAATCGTTTGTGGTAAAGCTTGAGGGTCGAATCCACAGGGACGGTGTGGAATATTAGTGTTTTACTTTACTAAACTAGCTAGACGAGTTCAACTCTTTTAAGAATTAAAGGTTGAAGGTGAATTCTAATCCTAAGTTTAATATTAAGGTTAAAACAAGAACTAAATAAGAGATAATCAACAAGTCAAATAATTCTAGGGTTTATGGTTCAAACAATTCTACCTCTTGTTCGATCATGATATTTAATTATTAATTAAGTGTTTATGCAAGTTAAATTAATTTCTAACCAATAAACTTGTACTCTAACTTTCGTTCAGGTCAAATCTTTTGGTTTAATTAATTAACTCCTAAAACTCCTAAACTTCAACTTTCGTTTCTTGATTTAGGGGATTTAATTTATTTCTTGGGTCTTGGTAAACTTGTTATCTTTCGATCTTAAGTAAAATCTTGATTACTCAAGATTTGGTTCAACCTCTCGGTCTATTACCTACCTAAGAGTTTCATTACTATGCTACGAATTATTACAATTGATTTTGTATCCTAACTATTAAACTAGGCCTTTGTTCAACGGGATAATCAATTAAGCAATTAATCAAGCAAAACAATAAATAAATCAATTAAAGCTCAAGAAATAAAACATAAACTTAACTTAATTATTAACTAAAAATTCACAAACAACTAAATAGAAAAGTTTACAACCATAGCCCTAGAACAATAAACTCAACAACTAAAAGGCATCATGCAAAACAAGAGAGAAATAGGAAATAAAGGAAGAATAAAACCAAATACTCCCTTGCTTCCTCTTGTATGTCGAAGCCTCCTATCGAAACATCCAATTTCTGCCACAAACCGGTCGTTTCGGCGCTGCCACGATCTGGACTTGAGACTAAAATCTCAAATAAATCTACGTCTAACTCTAACTTGGACCTAGGATGGAACTCCTCTCTTGTATATTTCAAAATTCCCTCAAACTATGTTTAAATAGGCATTGAGAATGTGTAGAGATGATGGAAATAGCAGAAAACACGTTCTGGAAGTGCTGGAAATAGTTTGGAACCGTCATAACATAATAGAACTTTAAATTTGGCAACTCTGGACTATTTCTGGAAATTCTGGCGAATTTAGCTGGGGCGGACCGTTCTAATTTGGGACGGTCCGTTCCAGAAATTCAGCACTGCGTCTTGTCTGTATTTCGACCATATCTCCTTCATCCGGACTCCGTTTGAGGTGATTCAAGAACCGTTGGAAAGCTTGCAACGAGCTCTACAACTTTATGGATTCATCCAAGTCTTTTATTGTCCAAAATCTGTAATAAAATTAGAAACTATGGTAGTAACTCATTCTTGACACAAAAACTAATTAAACTAACATATAATTAGCTTATTCAACTAAAAGTACAAGTATTCAAAGATAATTTAGGGCCTAAATTGGGTTGAAATGTGTGCATGAAAACCCTACATCAGCCTGTATCACTTGGAAGACTTGAATTTTGGAAGAGTGAACTTGACTAGGAGTGCATCAAAAAATGAAGAGTTAGTTTGGATATGGCATAGACGTTTGGGTCATCCATCTTTTGGGTACATGAAGAGAATTTTACCTAATTTGTTATGTGGTGTTGATTTATCTAAATTTAAATGTGAAACTTGTGTTAGGGCTAAGAGTCATCGTGCTACCTATAATATTAGTTTGAATAAAAGTGAGAATCCCTTTGATATTGTTCATTCTGATGTTTGGGGACCTTCCCCGGTAGAATCTATTTTTGGGTACAAATATTTTGTGTTATTTATTGATGATTGCACTCGTATGACTTGGGTTTCAATGTTAAAAAGAAAAGATGAGGTGCCAATAGTGTTTAAGAATTTTCATGATATGGTACAAACTCAGTTTGGAAAGAAAATAAAAATTTTTAGAAGTGATAATGGTGGTGAGTTTGTAAATAAAACACTAATGGATTATTTCTCACAAAATGGGATTATTCATGAAAGATCATGTGTGGGAACACCTCAACAGAATGGAGTTTCAGAAAGAAAAAACAGACATGTACTTGAGACTGCGAGGGCACTACTCATAGAAAAAAAGGTACCACAAATTTTTTGGGATTGTGCGGTAATGATGGCCGTATATGTGATCAATAGATTGCCTTCAATGGTTCACAAGTTTCAAACACCACTGAGTAAACTTGCTACATTTGGTTCCATTCCTTCAGTTCTTAGTCTTCCACCAAAGACGTTTGGGTGTGTAGCCTATGTCCATGTTCAAAAACATCATAGAACTAAACTAGACCCTTGTGCAATTAAATGTGTGTCTTTAGGGGTTGGAGTAAATCAAAAGGGATATAGGTGTTATGACCCAAAAACAAAAAAATGGTTTGTGACAATGGATGTTACCTTTTTAGAAGGTGAATCTTTCTATTAGGATACTCAGTATGTTCCTCAGGGGGAGACAAATGATAGTAATTGGCACCTACAGATTGAAAACTGTGATAACCAAGTCCAATTCGGTCCGAATTATAGTGATTTCGGTCCGAACAGAGGAATGATAAGTGAACAGAACCAAATTCATGGTGAATTCGGTCCGGATAATGGAGATTTCGGTCCGGATGAGGATCATTTCGGTCCGAATCAACTTGATTTCGGTCCGAATCAGACAGAGGATGGTCAAACTGAAGACAATTCTGATGCGAATTTTGAAGGAAATGAAGATGTGATACAGGCAGAACTCGTACCACCTGCTCAAGATTCTCCTGAGGGTGTCCCAGAGGTAAGTGCTTCTAATCCCAGGTACTTGTTACCACCAAGACATAACAGAGGTATCCCACCAAAAAGGTATGTACCAGAAACTGGTGGAAATGAACAGGTTAGATACCCAATTGTGAATTTTGTGACCACGGTAAATCTACCTGACAAAGTAAGGAAGTTTTCTGATGAAGTCCTTAGTATACCAATTCCAAATAATATAGAGGAAGCCTTAAAAGATCCAAAATGGGTTGAGGCTATGAATGTGGAAATGGATGCTCTCAAGAAGAACAATACTTGGACTGTTCAAGAATTACCAAATGATAAAATGACTGTGGGTTGCAAGTGGGTATTTACCATTAAACATGGTCCAGATGGTGAAGTAGAAAGGTATAAGGCGAGGTTAGTTGCAAAAGGTTATACACAAACCTACGGTATTGATTATCAAGAAACTTTTTCTCCAGTTGCTAAGCTAAATACTGTTAGAGTGTTGTTATCTGTTGCAGCTAACTTGGATTGGCCCCTTCATCAATTTGATGTGAAGAATGCGTTTCTACATGGCGAATTGGAAGAAGAAGTCTACATGGATTTGCCCCCTGGTTTTTCAAAAGTAGATTCTAAAAGGATGGTCTGCAAGTTGAATAAGGCGTTGTATGGCCTTAAACAGTCACCACGTGCGTGGTTTGGAAGATTTAGTGAAGCAATGAAGAGCTTTGGATATAGTCAAGGAGACTCAGATCATACATTGTTCTACAAGCTTAATATTGATAAAGTAACTGTTTTAATCATTTATGTTGATGATATGATTATTACAGGGGAAGATATTGAAGAAATTGGAAAGCTTGAAGGACAATTGTCAAAGGAATTCGAGATGAAGAATTTGGGAGGACTCAAATATTTCCTTGGAATTGAGGTAGCTCGGTCTAAGGAAGGTATCATTCTATCTCAAAGAAAATATATCTTGGATCTCCTAGCTGAACTTGGTATGATTGATTGCAAACCTGTTGATACTCCAGTAGCTCTACATTTAAAACTTTGTGAAGAACCAAACCAGGTTCCAACTAATAAAGAGAGATACCAAAGATTAGTTGGAAAGTTAATCTACCTGTCACACACGAGACCTGACATTGCTTATGCAGTTAGCTTGATTAGTCAGTTTATGCACAATCCAAGTGAAGAACATATGGAGGCTGCTATGAGAATTGTTAGATATTTGAAGGGATGTCCAGGGAAAGGGATACAATTCAAGAGACATGGTCATCTGGGAGTTGAAGGATATACTGATGCTGATTGGGCTGGAAGTGTAACCGATCGACGCTCAACTTCTGGACACTTTATGTTTGTTGGAGGAAATCTTGTGACCTGGAGGAGTAAGAAACAGAGTGTAGTAGCTCTCTCAAGTGCAGAAGCTGAGTTAATTGCATTGGTCAAAGGTGTATGTGAGATGGTTTGGATTAATAAGATTCTTACAGAAATTGGCAAGGCTCAAAGAAGTGCAATGATCCTTCATGTAGACAACAAGGCAGCAATTGATATGGCTCATAATCCAATACAACATGATAGAACAAAGCACATTGGAGTAAATCGCCATTTTTTGAAGAAGAAAATTGATGACAATGAGATTGAAGTTAAGTACATCAAATCAGGAAGTCAACTTGCAGACATAATGACCAAGAGTGTGACTGGAACGGTGTTTAATGAAATGATTGGCAAGTTAGGCATGATTGATATGTACATGCCAACTTGAGGGGGAGTGTTGGAATTCCTAAATCCAGTGCAAGATTTCGGTGCGAAATGGACCATTTCGGTCCGAAATAGATGACCGACCTAGCATATTTGGCAGGTTACATTTGCTATTCTGTCAAATCTTTCGAGATATGGAAGCTGCGTGTATGGTTGGTTTGTTTCTATATTAAGAGGACCTGATTAAACTTCAGAAGGAAAGAATTTTGGAGAATTAAGATGATATCTAATTAATGTTTCTATTTTGGCATATTGCCGTGTATGATTTCAATATATATGATTCTTCTCCTTCCTCCTCTATGTAAGAAACCAGAAAATAATCAATAAAAAAACGCGTGTGTGAGTCGTGGAGGACGTAGGTACTAAATTGGTACCGAACCTCGTTAAATTGTGTGTTCTTGTGTTATTTTTGTTGTGTCAAATTGTTACATGGACCTTGTGTGAAAATGTGAAATTCTGAACGGTTGATGTGTATGGTTCTACTATCTACACTCGATTTATTTGGTACCAGCATTGAGGGCATGCAAATCCAGTACGATATCTGCTCTATATTGTATTGGTGAGCATGAAAGTAGTGTGCCAAGTTGTATAATTGTGTCCAGAATGCAGATTTGTAACACCTAGAGGATAATTCGCATAGTTGAAATTCATATTTATTCGTAAGTAACTATTTTTAAGTGAAAAAGGCCTGCTTGTTAGACTCTGAACTAGCACTTGGATTTAATTGAATCTTTAAATTATATTTTTGGTTTAATTCAGGCCCTTAACTATAGCACTTGGATTTAATTGAATCTTTAAATTATATTTTTGGTTTAATTCAGGCCCTTAACTATAGCACTTGAATTAATTGATGTCTACAATAAGGATGTGAAAAATGAAGAACTGTTAGTAATTCCAACGGATGGTTAGGCCGTGGTGAGAGCTGAGTGTGTTGGGTCAAGTCGAGGGTCGAGGTTAAGAGGTAGGACGTCTCGCTCATCGAATCATGAATGAGTTAAATGCCTTGGCAAGGCTTCCTCCGGAAATTGGTGCTGGAGTTTGTAATTATGGCACTTGTGCTTCACCACAATGAAAATAGAGAGAATTTTAGATTCTCTACAATTCGTCAGTCTAAATAGTAGTATCAAACATATACAAGATATTGTACATTTAGTCATTTATGGAAAGTTTGATAGTACGGCCATAATAGCATCAGTTTACAATGGCATTGAAGGATAAGATTTTACGAGTACAAGAGTCTTGTATTGTAAGTAATTTCATTTCTCCAAGGGAGGAGAGAATGATGTTAGCAAAACCCAATTCAATGTTAGCAGGAGGTTTCAACTAAGAATTTATCAACATGAAATGTCTTTTAGATTCTGATGGCATTTTCCTAACGTGGGTTTCTACTAAAGTCAAAAAACTTATTTGTTATTGTCTTATTGAAAGGGAACTCGGCCATACCTAGGCCCTTGGACAATTTGTATTTTAATGTTTAATTCCAGCCCAATAGAATAATTATAACGGCTTATTTGGGCCCAATTAGTTGTCTTCTCAGTTAATAGCAGGCCTGTCATACTTAGGCCCAAAATTAAAGAGTGAAAAAAATCGCAGCTGCTTATAATATTATTTTGCTAGCTCTCTTCCTCTTCCACAAATAATTGTGTGCTTGTGTGATTTTTAGAGTGAGAGGAAGTCTCCAACGAACAAAAAACACAAAAAAAAAATAAAAGAAAAGGAAAAAGAGAAGACAGAGGTGAGAATCGGTGCTCGTTTGATCGACATGGGTATGGAGACGGCCATCTACAATCGACTTCCTCTCTCTTCTAACCACTTTCTAAATTCTAGACAAGGTAACTTGCTCCATTCCTCCCTTTTTGTGCCTTGTTGGTTTCTAAAATTGGGTTGTTTCTTGTGTGAAGTAATGTGGGTCCAGCTTATTTGGTGGATCTGGTATTGGGTTTAATTAATTTGAAGTACAATTACTGATCTGATTCGTATTAGAGGAACTGATACTTGAATTGTTATTGTTATATCGACTCGCATCCTCGGCAGTCAAAAAAGGATTGCCGAGAGCAGCCGTTTCATTTTTTTTTTGATATTTAAAAATTTTAAAATTCAAATGTCGAATCCAAACCGTTGATATTGTTCAATTTAACGGGCGATGCGTTTTCATATAAGTTTTATAAAATTTGGAGTTGATTTGATACTTGATTAAGCGCTCAACAAATGAACGTATTAGAATTAATTAAACCAGATTCGTTCATTTGTTGAGCACTTAATCAAATATCAAATCAACTCCAAATTTTATAAAACTTATATGAAAACGCATCGCCCGTTAAATTGAACAAGATCAACGGTTTAAATTCGACATTTGAATTTTAAATTTTTTAAATATCAAAAAAAAATGAAACGGCTGCTCTCGGCAGTCAAAAAATGACTGCCGAGGATCTGCTTCCATTGTTATATGACAAAATAAGTGAAATTGAGTACCTTCTGATGCCTATCAAATAGAGTGGATACAGTTCCTACTATGTACAATTAAGTTTGGGGCAAATGAAGTTAATGTTTGTAAGAAGTACTGGTTGTTAATTGATTTTGCAATAAGTAACAGTATGACTTGTTACTGTCACTTTGAATTCAATATTAATTTTAGATATTGATTGCACTGTTAGTAGAAATGTTTAAAGCCAGTTGATTGCAATTTTTAGTTATCTTGTCTGTTTGTTTTAGCGATTATAATTATTTTATTATCAAGAAAAGTACCATATTTAGACTTTTAAAATTGTTTAATCTCAAAACTTTAGAAAGTCTAAATTTGGTACTTTACTTGATGAATTGACTGCACTGTTAGTAGAAACAATTTCAGGTTTTGACCATTTAATATTATCATTTCTACCTAGCTAGAATATAGATTGATATTCTTACTGTTTGTACTATGAATTTAAGGGGATAAGTTTTATCTGTACAAGGGGCAAGCTCTGAGCCTTACTGGAGGTATGGTTACAGCCTTGTCAGCTACTGCACCAGGTAAAGGAGGTGGTGTGTTGGACCGACCAGTCAAAGAGAAAACTCCCCCAGGCCGTGAATCTGAATTTGACCTCAAGTAAACGATTTTTCTTATTCTAATGTGTTTTTGAGATATTTCACAGCTCCACTGCCTTAAACTGAATCTGAATTTGTCACAATATTGTTATTATTTCCATAAACACCTAGTTTTAAGTGAAAATCCAACATTATTGAGATTTGAGAATACTTGTTTATGGTCTATTGAAATTGATTATCTTTATTGATAACCGTCACTAATTTTATATTTTGAACAAAGTCAATCAGTTTATGGGAATGAGAGATACATGGAATGTACAGTGAATGAGATAAATCTGAGTTTAGGTGGAAGCAGTTTCTTGTTGACCCAAGTAGGGGTCCAAAGGCTCTAAAAGAATTGTCTTGGTAGTGATCAAAGTAAGGGCAATGTGGTTGTTTTACCTTTTCTATGGATTTGAGTTGGTTGAGGTTCTAATAACTAACTATCCATCCTCTATTAATTTGGAAATGCTTGCAAAAGTTTTTTTTATAATTTGCAAATGCCCTTTAAATTAAGGTTTGACATACTCATATGAGCGTCACTTAAGAAAATTCACTAATTTTGAATTTCAGGAAGAAAAAGAAAATCACACCACCATATCGGGTTATCCTACACAATGATGATATCAACAGGAGAGAGTATGTAGTTCAGGTCTTGATGAAGGTTATCCCAGGCATGACACTCGACAATGCCGTAAATATAATGCAAGAGGCCCACCATAACGGGCTATCAGTTGTGATTATTTGTTCCCAGGCTGAGGCAGAGGAGCACTGCAGGCAGCTTAGGCGCAATGGTCTCTTAAGCACAATTGAACCAGCGAGTGGTGGCTGCTGAAAATGAAATGTCAGATTTTTGTTGTTGGTGTAATTATCACTTGTAAATACTTTGATATGGACATGCATTAGATGAATGAATGTGTAGGTTACAAGCTAGTTATGACACATCCACTTTAGCCATATTGATGATACTAGCTCATGTTCCCCATTTAGATAAAAGGGTCAATCCAGGTGAGGCTCCACCTTAAGAAAATTTTGTGTACTTTGTTAATTAACCTGGACAAGTGATAAGGTTAATTATGAATGAATAATTTAAATTAACAGTACTATTTTGAAAGTAATCTCTGTGACTAAGACAGTAAAGTAATATTATATTTGTGTACGAGTTTGTGAAAGTTGTGGAACTAGTTGGTGCTTATTTCAAATGGCCGAAATTCTGTTTGGGAATAGATAAAAATTGCATTACGCTTTAGCACAACGGAGTTCCAGCTTAAACACAGTAATGCAGTGTTGTAAAAGAATGCTATGCTGCTAATGGATGTTTTTAATTTTGTTGGGAATTTTTCATCCCGGTTCATCAATATAGCAAATATAGATAACTAGTTAGTTCGAAAAAGAGTTTAGAAGGATAGCAGGGCTTGGTGGTTTCTGTTTTGCTGGTAGGGCTTCTTATCTTAGGGTTAGAAAATAAAAGCTCTAACATATGTAATGAATACACAGTTATTGGACTAATGTTTAAATGTAAAATCCTAATTAATGAAAGACTTATATTGGTGTTTATAGATATGCTAATTATACTCTTTGGATACCCTACGCAATATTTCTTTGTTGTGGGCCGATATATATAGAGAATGTTTGGGATAGTATATTATATATAGCCCAGTTAATATCATTAATGGAGCAACGGATCTAGCTTGGAAATCAAATGATATCACATTAGAATTAATTGGAAGCATGTGAACAAACTGCAATGTTTAAATATATCACTGTAAACCATATGAAATGAACATTGAGCTACTCATAACCGAATTAACAGAAAGGGGCCGTTGGCAACTTTAATTCATCTAATGATTTGGACTCGTACATGTCACCACAACAACAACAACAACAACAACAACTAAGCCTTTTTGTCACAAACAAGTTGGAGTAGGTTAGAAAAGAAACCCAACAAAGTCACCAAGTCAAAGTAGTAAAACAACAATGAGATACTTATTTTATTGACTGTATGGGTGGGACTATAGTAAAAATCATTTCTTTTTCCTAAACTCCATGTACAATTCTTTGTGGCTGTTAAAAGATTTCAAAACAATTTATTGATGGAAATTTGAGTTTTCTATGATAATGTTTAATTAAATTAAAGAGATTTGCATTGAGATTTACGTTGGCCTGTACCGCTGAAAAAGATTTGGACGAATGAAAAGAGCTCCACGCTAGAAAAGAGTTGTTTAGAACTCTCTTCTGGGCCACATGATAACAATATAACATTAATAAATTCTAATCTAGTACTATTTTTCACAACTTAATATAGTATTAATGCTGATGTACCTCTCTATATACTTTATACCTTTTTTGTAGTGATTGCTACCTCGAAGGGCTATATCTTTGAAAAAAATATTATAGGTGTGTTGATAGCAATAAAGTGAAGTTTTGAAACTTAAATAAATTTTGTGTCACCAACAAGCTGACACCATTTTTTTTTTTTTTTTTAAAGAAAATACACATGGTGAGGCTTATTATCGCTTTTGTTAGAAAGGCATTACTACAAACTTTATTGTATAGCCTGGTCGTAGCAGCCCCTCATGAAAATGCGCTTTTAAGTCTTGTATCAATTTAAGCTGGTGTATATTGTACTTGATTATGCCACTTCAGCTTTATACTGTTTCCAAGCATGGTCTCTTAGTATATGATATTATTCCAATAGTGAAACTGCTGCACACTTTCCTGTTTATACACAGAAAATCTCAACAAATGTAGTACCGCGCTAACTACTTAGATTGTGAGGTTACCGTTATAAATCTAAGCTTATAGACCAGTCAAAATAAAGCAATAATACTATGCCAGAACCTAGACATTAGCTAACTATTTTAAGTACTGTTTGGTATCGCACTATCGCTGGATAAGAAAAAACAAAAATACAAGACCAAGGAAGATAAATATCTTGTAATAAGAAAATTGTAACTCTATTGTAACTCTATTTAGCTTATTAATCTTGTCGTTATGTTAACTTTTGAAAGTTTTTGACTTTATTTTTTTTTTGTGCTTTCTATTTTTTATCCCTAGCAAATGATCAAGGGAGTAACTTTATGCACCTTGGCAGTCGCTGCCAAGTATACTCTTTAAAAAAAAAAAAAAAAAGGAATCTTTGGGCGAGTTTTAAATGGAAGCGCGCAACAATTCTGGGTCAAACAACTAATGAGCTACAAATTGTGACCAAAATAGTGATAAGAAATTAATATTCAAAATTTCATTTATTGGACGCGACGAGCTAAACAATTAATGGAGCAGTGTAATGCCTTTTTGCTTATATATAAACCAACGATGATCCAATTCGATTATCCGTCAGGAAATTAAAGAGGATATATGTATATCCCTTAAAGAGGCTAGTAAGTTACTTGATTAAACTCATAAAAAGATATAATATAAGGCCGCATAACTAGACATTGGCTAAAATGAACTTTTATTTTATTATTTTATTAATAAAAGATGGGGGCTTAACCTCCATTTTTGCTTCAAAAAAAAAAGGCCGCATATAACTAGTTATATATAAGGAGTTGACCGTGAGAGTATACAAAGAATATATAATAATAAATCAAATTATCACAAATATATTTGTAGAAAACTTAAGGAGGTCAATGACAAATCCTCCGACCTGAGGTGCATTAGAGGGAAAAGATCAAATACAAGCAGTTTGCTTTTGTGATTCAATATAAAAAAAATAAGAAGACAGATTATATACATTAGAAAACTGATTGATAAGCAAAAAAAACACTTTTTTCAATGTCCAGCAAGATTGCTTCCTTTATACAGCTTCTATTACATTCCCATTAATATTTATTATATATATAGTAGAGAATTAATTCACCAAATTAAACAAGTGATTCCCAATCCAAATGCACTCCATATATAGTGTGTGCTCAACCCACCAACTATTGGGGCGTCCAAACGCAGGAGGATGCGGACATGCGTGCCACGACCCAACCGGCCGAGCCCAGGATCGAACTGGATGAGTCGGTCGGCCGGCCAGTCGGTCGGCCGGTCGGTCGGTCGGTCGGCCGGTCGGCCGGTCGGTCTGTGAACTTAATGACATGACCACCTTGGACTTTTTTTTTGCATTAATCACTCAGTGAACTTAGCAACATGCGTGCCACGACCCAACCAGCCAAGCCCAGGATCGAACTGGATGAGTCGGTCGGCCGGTCGGTCGGTCGGTCGGCCGGTCGGTCTGTGAACTTAATGACATGACCACCTTGGACTTTTTTTTTGCATTAATCACTCAGTGAACTTAGCAACATGCGTGCCACGACCCAACCAGCCAAGCCCAGGATCGAACTGGATGAGTCGGTCGGCCGGCCGGTCGGTCGGCCGGTCGGTCGGTCGGTCTGGAGGCTGCATTGATTTCACTGGAACCTAAGGCACTCAATGCCTCACAAAGGAAGACGTGGGCTAAGCATCGAGATTTTGATTGAACGAACACGGGAGCAACAAAGGAAATGGCGAACAACCTAGTATGTCTGATCAGCTACGACTTTCAGAACTTTAGTCTCCTTTTTCAGAGTCAAATTTAGAGGCTAAGAGATGGGTAGAGTGCCCATCTCATCACGACAATCTGGACGGTTCATTTTTTTCGGGTCAATAATTTTTTTCGGGAGTGGTGGAATGCACGGGGCTCCTTTAGCCGTTGAGATTAAATCAGACGGCTGACGTTCAGAGATGGGCACTCTACCCATCTCTTAGAGATGGGCAGAGGATGCGGTTCCCCATATTAGTGCATTCATACTGCATTTGGCATGGCCGCATGGCTCTGGATGCAAAATGAGAGGAATTTATATATGTACGTGTAAAATAAGATTCATAAGACATCTATCTAGATATTAAAGTACGTATAAAATTAAAATGTGCTCAGAGAAAATTAAAGTTAGGTTTAGTTAGTCTAAGAAATTATTCTGCTGAATCTTCTGATATGAAAAGACAATATAATTCAAATCTGATGGCTCTAGGATATAAGGGTTAATACACGCCTGTTCTAGCTAGGAACCACCTACACACCCGTTTTAATTACCAAAATGTTACTATTTGGTATGTACTAAAAAAGCCAAGGAAACTCAATTTTGGCGATGCTCAAGAGTTTTTATTAAACAAAAATATCTTTTGCTTATTGATAACGAAGAAGATCTTTTATTTTTTTAATAGAGAATGATTAATAATCTTTTATGTTTGTTTTGCCAGACCATGAGACCAACCAAAATGTGGCACGCTCTCTCTCTTTCTGATAAACAAAACACTTTACCAAACTTTTGGTCAGAGTTCTGTCAAATACTCGAATTCCAGATGCTATCCAGTGGCCCCTCCGAAATTTTAGGAAACAGATGTGACGTGTTCAACTTTAAATTAGTTATTTAATTAAGAGCCTCCCAAAATGGGAACAAAAGACAACTAAACAAATCTCCTTTCTATCTTTGAAAGACATGCACATGGGCATCACACCAGCAGCACTTCAAGGAACAAATCTAAAATCCCATTGGCACGTACATCGCCATTATATAAAAGTGGACCTTCTTTCTTTCTTCGCTTCTTATCCATCAAATTTCCTTGAAATTATATGAATTAAACCATGTGGTTGTGCCAATTTTATTTGTCACGTCGTCAAATGGACATGCATGTCCTATAACACGTGGACATGCCAAGTATGATTCCTACACTCTAAAATTATTGGTCAAATTATCTCGGTGCTTAATTTTCTCTAACTCGTTGGTAAATGGGAACACGAAATTTAGGGTTCATGTGTGTATATATTATTCATTGACAAATTATCTCTGCAAGGTTAAGTTTTTTTAAATTTAATGTTAGTTTCCTGTTTGCTTGTTTTGAGAAAAAAATTATGTAATGGCACCCTTTCTCATGTAAGTTTATTAAATTGCATGACAGACAGGTTCAAAACAACACACATGTCCAGTACATTCACAAGTAATTCTTTATGTTAAGCATACTGCTTATGGTGATTTTAGTATACACATCGTATCATTAATTCACTATTAGGACTAGGTTACTATCAGTTTGGGCATAAACGTGGTAAGCACTATGCCATTAGAATTTAATTATAAAATAATAATAATTATTATATTTAACAAGCTTCTAATACTTTTTGAAAATATAGTCGCGTATTGTTGGTACGTACGTAGGCAGTATAAGTAGTATGCATTATTCCTATATTGTGAAATATTGAAACAAAATTATATTTTTGTTGTTTGTAAACACAGATTTGTGGTACTAGAAATCAAAGTCTGTTTTGCGATATTTGTTATTTTATTACCTTTTTGAAAATTGTCAAATAATAATTTCCATTAATAAAAATGAAAAATAACAATCAAATTAAGCATATAAAGAGAACGTGTACATTGATAAAAGTAAGAAGATGAAACATGCACTGCTAGCAATTTTGCAACTAGGCCCAATTTCTAATCTCTCTATCAGCCTCAGTATCACGCCGTTGTTCATTCAAGAGAAGTCTTCTATTCTTCTCCAGAACAAACCCCCATCTATGAATCCTCAGTGTAATTATCGACTTATATCAATGGACAATCAGTTTTCTAATTAAACAAGGACACCAATAAATTTAGCGGAAGAAATAAAAATGTTGAAGGTACTCTAAAGCAATCCAAAGCATCTTACATAAGAACAGTTCCAAGATAAAAGATTGTGTGATTCACGTGTTTGCAGTTTATTCTCGCGGGTCGATTTATATAATGCCCTAGGACATCTAGCAAATGTTCTGATGGATAAAGTATGATTTAGTATGCAAGTAATTGCTAAAATGCTACATGTAGCACAAATGAGTTTGCGCTATACGTTCGTTCTTGAATTTTATTCTTTAAACGATCGACCCAAACCACTCAATTTCTTCTTCATATTAACATCTAGTTGGAAACTAAATTTATATTTTTAATTTTTTTACTATTTTTTCAGATTTTTGAAAATCGTGTTATTGAAGGATTCATAATTTATTCGATGAAGGATTTTTTTTTAAATCTAAAAAAATAGTAAAAAATTCATACAATTCGGTTCTAAAAAGACACAACATGAAGAAGATATTGAACGGTTTAGATTGATCGTTTGAAACATGAAATTAAAGAATAAACGTACAAAATCCATCCATGTTACACGTAGTATTCTAGCAATCCTCTATATATTTGTGAGAAATGCTAAAATCAAAGTGATATGGACCGAGGGTTCCATCAAACCCGAACTTACTAAATTTAAAACTTTAAATGACCAATCCAAACATTCAATGAAATCTTCATATTGAAATCTCCGCGTCGATCAAATTTTATATTTTTTTTCAAATTATTTACTATTTTCTTGGTATTTTAGAAAATCTCGATCTCATTAATTAGTTCCAAACCATCCAACAACAACAGTTTTAAAAAAATATAAAATTTAGTCGCCAATAGTATTTCAGTATGAAGAATAAGTTGAAGTGTTCAGATCGGTCATTTGAGATCTAATGATCAGGCTTTTGAACTTAGCCAAACTCTTTATATATATATATATGAAGAGAGATGTGCTAAAATCAAAACAATATGGATGGAGGTTCCATCAAACCACATTCAAAGTGTTCTTTATATTGAAATCTTCATGTCAAACAAAATTGATATATATTTTTATTTTTTTCCTTTAACTTTTGGAATGTTAGAAAATTCTCAATCTATTTAGTGTGAACATTCCAATAACAATAGTTTTTAAAAATCTGAAAAATACTTAAATAAAATTTGGTCGGAGGAGATTTCATTATGAATAACAAATTTAGTAGTTTGGGTCGGTTATTTAAACTTTTAAATTTCAGAACATTTTTCAATCCTTCAAAAATAAAAGATGTCCAAACAAATAATTTGAGGAATCAAGCACACCCTTCCTGCCCCCAGCAAATAAACACAAAAAATCAACCTTTATTTGAAAACAACAGTTGATTTTTCAAGCATATAAAATTAAGTTTGCTTTATTTTTCTTTTTCAAAACACCAGCTGGTATTGGCCACCAATGAACCTTAAATTACCTTCTTATATAACTTAAGTCATCAAATTAATTTTCAATAATTGCATTATAGCATATCTGAAAACAAGCATTTTAATAATGCAGAATGCATGAATTTTAATAACAAGTTACTAATGTTCATTGATTAATTGGTTCACCTTGTGCATACTAAATTGCCATGCTCAAAATCAAACCATCCACAGCTGAAAAGTGAAAACAAAAAGGGACCATCTTAAAACCCTAATATAGAAGCTCCTTCAAAGCACGAATTCTTAATTAATTAAAATGTACAGCAGCTGAAGTAGAACCTTCAATGTCTTCAATATCCACGCTACAAAAACCGCCATTCAAAATTTCGTTAAGGAGGTCATAGTAGTACTCCATGCCATCGCAATCAACATCAATCAGGGCATCAGCAGAAGAAATGGCAGCGGGCACGAGCTGGTCTAGTTGGCAACTAACCATCCTCTTCTCTCTTGCTCTCTCTCGTGCTTGTTCCCTTGCCTTAGCCCTCAAATCCTTGGATCTCTGTTGACCTTCTACCGCCTTATTCCGTTTCTGTGCTATTTCTGTTGCATGCACTGGTTCTGGTTCAATATCAGAGAAAGGTGAATGATCAGTTGGAATCTCCTCTTTACGCAGCTCGGAGGAGGATGTAGAACTTAGTTCATCAATGGAATCCTTGGCTTGAGTGAGTAGCCAGTCAATAGTCTTACTTGCCTTGTCAAAACCGAGCCGATCTTGCAAGGCAAAGAATTGGTGTGCGACTTGTACTGAGAGCCGCATGCGCCGGTCCCGTTCTCCATGAGCAGTACGGATTTTGCTATGACGATCAGATCGGCCCGTTCGCTTCCGTGCTTGGCACATGCTTGCGGTAGCAGATGCTGCTTGAATTGGTAGCAGTTCATTCAGCTGGGGTTCAGATTCAAAAGTGATTTGAGAAGGGAGAGGAGGTACGCTTGCTTGGGCTGCAGAATAGTAGGCTTGATCGGATAAGGTGGAGAAGCTAGTGTAATTTGGTAGCATCTTTCTTTGCTTTTTGGTATTTTAAGTTTTTGGAGGAGGAGAGGTTTGCTAGGGTTTGAAAGAGAGAGCAGATTTAAAGAGGGGGTACTAGGAAGTAAGTGAGAAAGGGATTGGAGACAGAGAGGAGAGAGGCCAGGGATATTAGTGTTTGGATTGGAGAGTGATAAAGCGCTATTTATTATTTCCACTTTTGCAGGCTTTTGTCAAGTGGATTCGTTGAATGGTAAATAACATTAAATTAAACGGGTTAAGAATCCGCTGAAATATTCAAATTCGTGGAATCTGTTAAAATATCTAGAATTTTGGTGATTAGAAGATCATGCTCAAATATGCCACGAGTCTGCAAAAACAATTGTGTAATAATAATTTACATGTTTAAAAACAATTGTATTAACTACATGGTATTGGAAAAGTAAAAGTGCTTTGGCTGTTTAAAAATTAAATAGAAGAAATAGTGTTGAAAGAGTTAATCACAGCCATCAATCAATATTAATCTAATGGATAAAAAATGGTGGCATTTTGTGGCATCCAATTTCTGTGGCACTGGAACCCTTCTCATAAAGGAAATGCACTTATTAGCCAGAAATGTCGGTAAGAACAAAATATGACACGTCAGTTTCGCTCCCACTTCACTACTATGGGTCAGCATGGATGGATTTGTAGAGAGAAATAATCTACGTGTGGTTGTGAATTAATAGAACTATCATAGCCACATCGAGAGAAATGCAGAGACATATTTCAAAAGATTTTGTTAATCGGAATATCTTTTTTATTTATAGGGACTTCTCTAAAAGAGCAAATCCTGCATGAAGACACAAAATTTCTCTTTTAGCATCCCTTGGAGCTTAAATCCGTTATTTTATATAACAACGACAGTGTCACATACTACATAGGTTAAATTTTGATTGCTACAATGTTTTCTGTCTATTATCTTTTATTTTATTTATTATTTATTTTTTGGCGGGTTGGGGGGTGGGGGGAGATTAAATTTTACAATTTAAAATATTTGCATAGAACTTCAGTCCAAGTTTGAACTCACTGCTTTTAAATTCTTATAGCTATAACTAGAGCAATAAATTAAGAACCACAACCATCAGGATCAGGGAAGTAAAAAGGATTGCAATCAGTGAGTGCAACTTTAGGGGGAATTGATGACAGTGCCAGTAGTTGAACACGGTGCTGCTGTGCATTTCCAATAATTTATCCACTATTTACTATCATGTTCTCAACTTTTTCTGGCCTCAACAAGTTTCTGTTTCTACTATTTTAGTCACAATTTATCTTAGGATTCTGTACAATGTCAAGTGAAAAGAAGATGTGACTTTGATCTACATATCCAAAACAGAGATCTTTAAAAATTTAGTCGAGTAACACCGGATCTTTGCTCAGTTAACTTCAAAATTATATGATATTTTTCTTCTGGAAAGGAGGTAATCAACCAAAATGAGGCATTGTGCGCTATAGAATTCAGTGAACTTGTTTGGTCGGCTATCTAATGAGGATTAACTTTTGATATTGTTAACTAACAAAACAAGAGAAATCATCTGCGCACTAATTTAATCTCATTTATACGTTGGGTATTTACATCTATTGATTGCACCATTGATTCTCCTATTCATACTAAAATGTTTTGTTTATTAACATATTTGGTACCCATCATAATGTTACATTATCTTTTTTAGTTCGCAGAGCTTGTTGCGTTCACATCTCGAGAACTTCCTAATATAATCCATGGGATCAGTATCCTTCTTTTTTCCCTGTTAAACTAACATAGAGTTGACATGTTGAAATTTCTGCATGTACCAACGCCAAAAAATCAACTGTACAAAGAAATACGGATAAAATGATCAAAATTAAATGACTAAAAATATTACTAAAGATTAAAATGGGCTGGAGAATCAGAAAACTAATCTGACAAGCTGAAATTTTCAATAACCTCAGACATAGAACATCATACACGAAAACTCAGCTCTCCACGCCCTCACTTTATAACTAACCTAAGCTAAGAAAATTGGCTACCACACAAGTAAAACTCTCATGTTTTTCTTCTATTTCTCTGATGGGGTACTTCTGCCTAGACCAAAGCCCTTGATCTTGATTCTAATTTTCGGTGCCCCACTTTGTTGTTGCACCTTATTTGTTTCTCTTGATACTTGGGGTACAATGCTAGGCCCAGGAACTGGAACCACAACAGGCTTAACAACAATCCGAGGTGGCTCAGACGAAGTAGCTGCTACAATACCTTTACTCTCCATCTTTGCCCTTTCTTTCTCTAACCTCTTTTTCTCCTTCTTCAGTCGCTTCCTTTCCAAGTACTCAGGGTCATCCTTCTTATCCAGTTTATCCTCCCGCTTTCTTTTCTTCTCCTTATCTTTCTCCTTCTTCTCTTTCTTCTTTTTCTCCTTTGCCTCCTCTTCTGAAGGAATTTTAGCTTTATTACCACCAGCATCCTCATATTTTGAATCAGCAGTGCACTGCAAATCCTTCGAGATCTCATCATGCATGCTCAGTTGTTTGTTAGCACTTGCAATGCTAGTTGTCATCCTAGAATCACGGTCATGAAATGAGTTTGCCTCCTCATTGTTATTCACCTTTGGTGTTCCCCTGGCACTTCTTGCTGGTGCATCCACTGATACTGAGCTACATGGCCCCACTTCATTTTCATTACCCCTGGCACTTCTTGCTGGAGTCTGACCTAGATTCCTGGTACTGCCCTCATCTGCCTTGCTTGACGATTGCCTCACCCTTATTTTAAGTACATTTGGCCTCCTTTCACTGCCTTGGGAAACACTGTTTGCCTCTCTTACATTTTCTACAATGATGGGAACACCACCAAAGTGCTTTGAGGTATCAGTTGAAGGTTCCCGAGAAACTGCACCTTTTACCACAGGTAAAGCATCAGGTTCTTTAGGTGGCATCATTTCTACAACTGGCAAATCATCATTTTGCATTGATGTAGCTGTTGAAGGTTCTAATAGTCTTGTACCCTCTGCAGGGGGCACATCAAAATGCTTTGATGTATCTGTAGAAATTTCTACAGTCATATCCCGAGCCTGTTGTTGCTCCACATCAGTGGAAACTTCAACAACTAAGTGAAGTTGTGGATCCACATCAGCAGAAACTTCTAAAGGAACCTGGGTTGAAGGCTGCACATCAGCAGAAGTTTCCTGAGGAACCTGAACTGGTTGCTCCAACGGTGCCATACCGTTTTGTGCATCTCCAAATGTTTCTGGAACCGTTGTTGGAGGAATTGGCTTGGGAACACCAAAAAGGGTAGGCGACCTGACAATGAAAGTTTAAGTTGTTCCCTCTGTTTGTTTTTCTTTTTCAGTTATGGAAAGACAATAAGTATGACAATTAAGAAAAGAGTACACGTACCTCCCTGCAACAATTTGCAAGATGCAGAATACATGGTGTCGAAGATAAATATTGTTGTATGACATTCTACTTGTTAGTAAGTCAAGAAGACTGACTAGTGTAGCATATGATATTTGACTTTCCATCTTCGATTCAACATTAACTTGGCACAGATGCATAACATGAAGTGCCAGCTTGCTTTGTCCTGTAAAGCAAGTTTTTATAAGTACAAAGCAAGAGAATCATTACCAAGCTGCAAGTGTTCTAAAGAAATTGAACCTCGTAGAGACTGTTCATCATAAAGAAATTTTAGGAACAATGATATAGCTTCATCCAGGCTATTGTAGTGGAATTCAAGATCAAGCAGAACTTTGCTTGCTTCTATTCGAACTTTCCAAGGGTTCCTTGAGCTTCGAAATGGTTTGATTAGTTCATAAATATGTCCCTGCACATGTGTGATTGAAAGTTTATTAAGTGAAACATGCAGAGAAGTGTACTGATAGGGATCTGGTGCATACTTCTGCTTACCACAGAGACCGAAGTGGACATTTTCAATGCAATCTGCGCAAGGGCACGAACACAGCTTACAGTCAGCACTCCATTATAGCTTGGCATGAAACTGCATCATATGTTCAGTTAACAAACAATTTTTTTTAAAAAAAGAACCATAGTAAGTAGATTTCTTTTTATGTGTACCTGTCAAGCTGCAGAAGCCGATCAATACGCTTCAGGAGTGACGTCAAATAGGATATGCTCTGTATCAAATGAATTACTCATTATTTTTTCTGATTAACAGTATAATACGAGGGGCTTCATCACATTTAACTTGCCTAGATAAGGGCAATTTTTTTGGAGTTCCTTGGAAAATATATACAAGACCATACCTGTTGACCAAATTCAAGTTCACCAATTGCCTGGACCATGGCAGCAAGCCAGTACACATCTGAGTAAGGGTTTCCATTGTTATCATTATACTGCAAGAGGCCAAAAGTTCACATCAACTAACAGAATTGTACTCAAAATAGATAGAGCTGACGAAAAAAGACAAGAATGAAAACTTTATTTCTTTGTGTATGTGAGAGAGAGGTCGAAAACACAAAACTAACTCCACTCCTGGCCAACCCACTGCCAGATCAAACCTTGAGAAAACAGACTGACCTATCATAACCAAGATGTCTAAATGGGAACAGGTTCATCTTATGAAGATTCCATTTTTCTCTATTGACAATTAGAAACCACTAATTCCAATGCAAATAGATGGTCAAACTGTAAAAAAGTAGTTAGCCATATCATTGGCAGGGATTCCAAATCTCTACTGCAGTGGCCACCAAAATTTACCTAAATGGCACACCTACCTACCAACCCAAAACTTGAGACAGCATAACCCCAAGATTGTTAGCTTAACCTGGCATGGATGTCCCCAACCAAATGACTCAATACACCCTCAAAAAAACAGAGATTATTCCAAAGAAGAAAATGGCTCAACATAGCTGGCCTAAAGACCAGATATTATGCTGAAATCAAAATAACCCAAACACGGCCTCAAGGATCCATGAAAAAAGTAAAGTTTAACTAGGAGGGGTTACACCTATTTTTATTGATATGAAGTTATAAAGTCAGACAAGCATTCAGTGCCATTTCAATATCACATCATCTTATCCAAAATAGCAAACTGGTAACATACATAGAATATAACAAGTAAAGAAGTCGAGAAACAAAATTAAGAGTCAAGAAACAAACATTAGAATAAGAACCAACCTTTAGCAATTGTAGAATGAACTCAATAGCTTCTCTTGGACTTCTCTTATTGGCTCCTCTAGCCAGAGCTACTGCATGTGGTATAGCCTAAAAAATGGGCATATTTCTAAATTAAGCTGTAATCATTTAGCACAACATTGTATTTAAAAATTATGAAAAATTATTGAGGACAACATTGTATTTAATTCTACTAATCATTTAGCACAAGCAACATTAGACAACTATAAAATTGCAATGAAAGGACTTTATCAAAAGAGGTTAGCTGGCCTAATTTTGTAATTATAGTTTTCTTTCTGAGTGTTTTTGCCAATGATTATTCCTACCTCACTGCATTACCTCAAGTACGAAGTATTCTGGTATGTCACGGAAGTCATTAGGTCTGCAATTGAGTAAAAGCTTGTCTTAACTCGTGCATCAAACAACACAAATAAGTTTCCCCTAACTCTTCCGGCAAAAAAAAAGGAAAGGAAAGGAAAGGACCTGGGTAATCCTATATCAGGATCAAATCGGCGACTTTTGTAGAACTTAACCAAATGGAGTAGGCCTGTCAAATCAGTTTCCTGCATAAAAGAATGCATGTCAGACAAGATCAACCTCTATGTGCTTATAAATTATAACAAAAAAAACACAAATGCCTACAAAAAGCATGAATATTATAAGAAAAAGGAATTCTATATATATTAAAAATTTGAAATGACAGGGGACAACACATTATGAAGGACAGGAGGGCACCTCAGAAGCTGTTACTGCTAGTGTGTATGCCGCCTCTATTCTTACTCTCCAAAATGCCTGCAAAGCAAAATCACCAACCATCACAAAAAGAAAATAAAATATAAAGAAATAATGCACATAACAATAATAAATTTACCTTTGAATCATGGAGGAAATTATTGAGAGCATTAACAACAGGGAAAGATAGCTGGGGGAGCCTTTCCAGCACTGCAATTGCTTGTGATTGGGCAACAACATCTTTGTCTTTTTCTAACTGGTTAATCTGCCACGTTAGACAGAAAAAGAAGAACAAATAAGTCGACAGAAAAGGATCTCCTGCTCATAATCAACGAACTCTTGCTCAAATTTAACAGAAAGAGATTATACAAAAATTGGATACAGGAACAATGAATTACTCAATCAAGAGTTATTTTCAGCAAATTTGCTACACCAGGGAAATATAGAATAAACAATTTATTTTACGCTCCAAACTCTTGTGTGTGAGTGTGTGTTTTATTTTATTTTATTTACTTTTTTTTTTTTTTTTTGGGGGGGGGGGTGTTAATGTTCCACAAAACCACCCTATGATTGTCTGCATCAGAAGCTATTGGATATCCAAACCACTTTCTACACAAAGCTAAGCTATAAAGAAACAACGATATGAATATAAAATTGTGCACATACCCACATCTGGATTGGTTGGTGAAAGTGGATCTCAGCAAGGTATTCCATCTCCGGATCTATTCTAATCCACAGCAATGGTGATTCCATGCTTAAAATGAGGAAAAAAGTTTGTCAATTAGAGAATACTCCTCTCCAGGTCAGCTAACTAGCAATCAATTGTAGTGAATAAACACACTAAAAATCAAAAACATATAAGAGTTCTAAGTTCTAAACGTGAAAATAGATGCAAGCACTTAATAGTGGCTGATTCAAATATTGAAGTTACAAATTAACTATTAAAGAATGAATAAGTGGCAGACCCAGAACGAGGGGCATCCTGATTAGCCAGATCAGCATTGTCATCAGATCCGTCAGGCTTCGCACCCTTTTTAGACTTTGGGTTGCGCTTTGCAGATAGCTTAGAGTGGCACTGCAATTCCACCAGTTGCCAAGCCTCGCCAGCCAATGGGAGAACGGGGTGGTCATATACCCCATCCAACTCATGTACGCGTATGCTCATCATTCCAGGCCAACCACCATCGCCTCCTTCTTTACCACTCATGACACTTTCACTACCAGAATTATTATCAGTTGACATAAAACCACTGTTTGCAGCAGTGCAGTCCCGCATTACAGCTAATTCAACCATGTTTCTTCTTTTGCTGTAGGAAACACCCATCCTAAACACAAGTTAAATTCTTCAGTAGTTGCACAGCTTATGGAATTTCCAAAATATGTCAATCAGAAGAAATGTGGTAAGCCAATGTAGAAAATGTAGCCATCTTAATTAAAATAAAACTCGATAAATTCACCAGAAGAAATGTGTGGTTCTTTACCTCATCAATGGGCAGCCACATGATTCAATCCACCGTGGGAAGAATTCTTTTAAAAAAGGACGCTCAAGATTGCCCACTCTGTTCACAAGGTGTCTGAACTGTTATAAGTTGGAAGAGCAAGAGATAGATAGAGAGAGAGAGAGAGAGGACAAAAACAAAATAAGAAAAGATAATAATTAGTTGCCTATCCATAAATGGAGACTTACAGTTACAGTTGTCAGAAATATCAATAATCCAACAGTTTAGTAATAGGGGTCCACAATGATTCTTGAAAGGAACTCTGGTCTTTGGAATGTTTTGATTTTCATTGTAACAGAGTTGGAAGTAAGTTTGGATCCAGATTGACATTGTTTTTTGTTGTTTATAATATGATGATTTCTCTTTATTTAGACATGTCAATATTGTTAGTTAAAAAGGAAATAAAAAATATATCCATTTGGATCAGTCTTTGACCTGCAATCACTAAAATAATAGACCAGGATTTGATGACCTCAGCCATTAATCCTGAATGTGAGCTTCAAAAGCCTAATCATAACCGCCAAACTGATTTTACTTCATAAGAGATGCATGCATGTAGATGTCCAACTCAAAAGTTCACTTTTACATAACAAAGTTATTGAAAATAATAAGGAAATATGAATGCACCCAAGCAAACTCTCCTACATCTTGGTCTTATACAAAGTATTAAAAATTTATGATGTCTATTATGTATGCAACACTACTGAAACCAAGATCAACAGTTTGATTACATCATTTCAAATCCATCTGACAGACTGAAGGTTATACAAGTCAGTACAGAACTTACTAGAGGATTCACTGACCTCTCTGGTACTAAGTTTCTTGGACCGGGATGTGCCAAGCTCTCTTCCAATAATCATCTGAAGGATCTGAGAATCAGGAAGTAGGAAACCAAAAGAAAATTATTGACATGCCAAAATTTAAGGCGCCAATAGTCCAATGTAGAAATAAAATTGAACTAGTGGGAAAGCAGTATGCAACCAATACCTTTTGAAAAGAGTCGGGACCCATCTGTTTTTCCAACATTTGGAGAACTGCAACCTAAAATAAAGAAAGTCAAACAAGAGCAAGGCTACATTTTAACAAAAGAACAAATTAACAGAGAGTGACAAAGGAGAGCATACAGCCTTCCATGAACGAATTTTCCCATAAAATCCAATTGCTTGAGTCCCATATAAATCAGTTGAAGCAGCAGTAGAGCTCAATGCTGTAAGACCGCTGACATCAACCTTACAAACCGCACAGTTGGCCTAATAATGCAGCGTAAATTAGAGCAGGAGCAAATGAAATCAATTATGGTTATTTTTGAGGCAGCACTTAAAAGGGACATAGAAAGTAAAAGGAAAGTGAAATAGCTCACAGGAAGAAGACAAACCTTAAAACGCCGAAAACGTGCTTCATTGTTTCCAAGAAATCGCTTCATAAAGTTATCGGTCAGGAAACCAGCCAGTCCATCCAATAACCATTCTGCATACAAATTGTTCAAAGGCTATATATTTACACTTCCAATTTGCAATAATATGCAAAAGTAAGTATAGCTAAGTGTACCATCAACTGGATCCTCGGCAGTAACGTATACTCCAAACCATTGCCTTGCAAGAGCATGTGCAAGTTTCATTCTAGTATCAATTGCCTGATTCAGAGGAAAGGTGATGCATAAAGCAAAACACAAAGGAAAAATGCAACACTGATTCATTGATAACAATCTACTGCCCCAGCTGGTCGAATGAAACCAAACATCTAAACTAAGTACACCAATACATGTACCATCGACCTATTGGCATATCTGACAAAAAATTCAAATTGGTCAAATTAAGTTTCAACTTCTAGAGGTAAATAGGAGCTAGAAGCCTAGAACCAAATTTTTTTTCTAAGGCCTTTCAAAGAGATACCAGTATACGTGTGTACAAAATATGGAAACAAACCTGGTCTAAAACTCTTTCATCATACAACAAATCAGAGCTGAAGACACACATTGATGCCCCCAAACAAGTAGATGATACTAAAACTTCAGGCGGTAAAAAAATTTGTTTGTACGAACCCAAGGGAAATTCTCCACCAAGATACTCCTCATAATAGCTGCAAATGTTAATAACAAATGAAGGCAGCAGAAAATAATACAAGATATACTTTCTACTATAATGTTGGTGTGTAAATACCTATATACAGTATGAAAGAACCCCATGGTGTGTTGAAGCTTTGGTAAATTAGGAGAGAAACACATGTGAGACACAACAGTATTGTGGCCATCAGGAAGAACTTCAAGCGGTCCCACAGCCAACGATATATGATGAGCACTGACTGGGGAAGTCAATTCATATACAAATGTCTTTCTGGGGGGGTCATCCTTGGTCAATACCTAGATCAAATTATTTTAACCAATGAATCTTCTAGATTTGAACATCAAGACAAGGTAATGAAATAGCATGACAACAAGTCATAACTTGGTGTGTTCCCCAAACAAAAGATAATATCATTGAAGATAAATAGTCGTCAAAAGATCCATTAATACCAAATAGACAATATTTTGATCATAGAACCTACAATTAAAATTAATAAAACAAGAAATCCAGAATTTGCAATTTCAAATAAGATAGAAAAAATAGAGTGCCACTGAGTACCTGATAGAGCAAGTTACCGTTGCTTACAGCCAAAAAGTCACCTCTCACAGTGAACTCCAAATCAAAGCTAAGAATTCAAAAGGAAAAATTTAGAACATAATCTAACTTCAAATTACTAAAAGAAATTAGGGAAAGGAATAAAGTATCACTTACGAGCAACATTGGTTGAGGGAGTCCATGCAAGGAAACCAACAACAGGCCCTTTTAATTTGGCTATTCGTATGGGCTAAACTTTTTGTAAAATGAATGCCTGTCTCAGGCCCCTCTAAAGAATAATCAATATGTACCAACTTTACATTTTGTGCCTACATTCGAAACCAACATAAAGCACAAAATATGTTAACAGAAATATGATGAAGGAACAGAAAAGCGTTCTGCATAGTATACCTGACATATCACAGTATTTGCAGAATTTATAAACATTCCATATTTGCATCTAGACATGTTGGGTTATTAACAAGTAATTCAGATTGTTTGGAAAAAAAAAAAAAAAAAAAGGTCTATGTCAATTTAGAGATGATCACAACACCCACAAATTTATTCCTTTTTTCTGTATCAAAATTTGCTCCTTGACGTAGAACAGAAGATACAACTCCACTTTTTATGGTTTTACCTTAACTAATCACCTAGGCTAGGGGCAAAATGTCCCCATCCTGACTCAAATAAGCCTTTCAATAACAAATTAAAGTACAGGCTGTGTTATTCGAAAGATCCAAAATGAAGTTGGGCATGATATGCAAATATGAGATTGCAGGACCTTCTCCAGATATATATATATATATATATATTGAACAAAAGTTTAGAAGTGAATCTTACCTTATCTACCAAATGGCCATTGCAGCCATCAGCAGCTTGCTCATCAGCATTGTTGGGAACTACACTTGCCTCATTTTCTGTGTTTTCCTCAACATTCCCATTAGACAACATCGTGTCAGATTTCTGGCATTGGATAACAAGATTTGGCAGTGCTTCTTGGGCAAGAGTAGAGATGTAAAGCGAGGAAGCAGTAGTAGCAGCTGAGTTGGAGCACTCGACAGAAGACCATCTCCTCTCATCTTCACTACTTTTGTCTTGAAAATGGGGTGAGTATTCAAACTTAGACTGCTCGCCATCCACTGTTACATTACCAATGCTCAGGTTACCAGCATTTAGTGCTATTTGCTCAGTGCCTTCTCTCAGTTGAATTTTCAATTCAGTGTATCTTAAAAGAGGGAAAACAAAGTTAAATTAGTAAGCACTATTATTATTAGCAAAATCACCAAATTATGATAGTTCACACTTCTACTTAGAATAGTGGCCAGAATAGCACATCATTCCACTGGCAATTCCATTTATCTAAATCAATTACCCAAATAATTCACAAATTTCACCACTACAAGATCAAATCCAGACTTCACCAGTCAAAAAAAAAAACCCACAAAAACACACGTACAAGGAACAGAACCCAAATTGAGCAATTAGTCAGCGGAATCAACCTCAAAAGTATCAGGTACCAACAACAACAACAACAACAAAAGTTAACCCTAGAACAAGTGATCTCCATAAATTCTCAAAAATTCTCACCCGAAAATCCTCTTATTATCCACATCGACCGAGAGGCAGAGTTTCTGGTGAAGAAGCACGCATGCGGGGCTCTCTGATTTCTGCTCCTCGCCCTTCTGCCTTCGCGCTTTCGCCATTACTAGCCTTCGTAGGGTTTCCAAAGACCATGGAATGAACTACGAAATAGAGACACTCGTCTCTACCTCTACCTCTCTCTCTCTCTCTCTCTCTCTCCAGCTGAAGCCTCCTCCTTGGCAGTTGATCTGTTGGATTGATTGATTCTTGCGAATTTGAGAGTGGAATGGAGTGTGCGAAAGGGTTTATTTATAGAAACAAGAGGTGGGAGAGAGGGAGAGGTGCGCAGACACAGACGATCGCACCCACGACCCTGTTCCTAGATCTTTTTTCGTTTCCTCTTTCACGCGTGATGGAATATTTATTTTAATTGGGCTGGATAACAAAGCCCATTATTTGTAATGGGCTACTATTGGGCTTTTTGAGTTTACGAAGTTGTTTGTTTGTTAATCAGGGGTGATATACACCATCCACAATTTTCTCATCCATCCCATCCACAGGCCAAAAATGGGCCTCTATCTTCATTTTTTCGCGCGCTGACGTCAGCGCTCGTTGACATCAGCGAAAATTTTTCGGAATTTTTTCAGAAATTTCTGGATGCTGACGTCATCAAATGTACTGGTTTATTTGTTCAGTTAGATGCCATAAGAGTGAATTAAAAGTCGTAAGTGTTCAATTAGTTGCATCTGAAAATGGAATTTTTGTATTTTTGTGTTCAGTTTAATACGGCAAAGGTTGAACTAAAAGTTTTATTTGTTCAGTAGTTGCATCTGAAAATAGAATTTTCGTATTTTTGTGTTCAGTTTAATACGGCAAAGGTTGAACTAAAAGTTTTATTTGTTCAGTTAGTTGCATCTGAAAATAAAATTTTTTTGTATTTTTGTGTTCAGTTTAATACGGCAACGGTTGAACTAGAAGTTTTATTTGTTCAGTTAGTTGCAGCAGAAATTTAATTTCGTAGTTAACATTTACAATATACAAAGTGAACACATATAACAATACAGTTAACATTTACAATAAACAAAGTGATCACATTCAATATTCAATATACAATGATAAGTTATTAAGGATAATATTCATTATTGCAACAAACTGAACAATTCCATTAATAATATCATCCATTAATAATAGAATCCATAATTAATAATAATTTGCTTTCTGAATTAATTCAGTACCATTTTGTAACACACCTGATACAAATCAGATCAAAAACAAAATCTAACAATATATTCTAAGAATTTACTTATCAATTTAAAAACTGAAAAATTTAAACAACAAAACCACAATGCAAATTGATGGCAAAATACTTACTATTTAGTACACAATAAAAACCAAAAGAAAATTAACTAAAAATAAATTCATGAATGCTATATAGTCCAAGGTAAGATCCTGCTCAGTTAAATGTGCGGCTCTTCATTTCGACGGTTTAAGACGAGCCAATTAAATGTGCGGCTCTTCATTTCGACGGTTTAAGACGAGCCAAGGTACCTGGTGAGTAAGATCAATCCTTCGATATAGTCCAAAGGAGATTCCTTGAGAAACTGAACAAAAAAAACAAAATCAACACATAAATTAGGACATCTTTTTGTATACTTCATGAAAAATTATAAAACTGGCTAGTAGCCTCCTAATAAAAATTTACAACAATATCATTAATTTCAATGATATGTGTAGAGCACCTCTGACAAAAATGGTTGTTTACTGGATGTTGTTCTAGTCATTAATAAAATTCAAGGAAAGGAATATCCAATTATGAATGTAGAAATTTGATATGATAAAAAAAAGTGTGAATTTGAACAAACTACCTCTTTGTTAATCGTTACTGTTGGTATTAATAGCACCCAATAAACAAAAAGTATACGCTTTCATTTTATTTGCACAGATCAAAATCAAACACCAAGTGTAAAAGAAATTCTAAAAGAACCAAACAAATTTTCAGTTCGTTTATATTTACTGTGGAGAAATAATGATGGGTTGAGCCGTTGAGCCAATTGTTGAAGACAGGGAGAAAGGGTGTTCGAGGAAGCTTATCTTAGTTGAGATAAGAGAAGGTGCCAGGTGGAGGTCTACAATGGATTCTAACTGGCGCTTGAGCGAGCGAGAGAGAAAGACGAAGGCAAATTCGTTGATCTAGCGTCGTCGAGTGCTCACTTCTCGAGTCGTCGAGCAGAGCGAGGGTTCAGATCAGCGTCGTCGAGTTCTCGAGCCGTCGAATAGAGCAACAGAAGTGAGATGAAACCAGAAGAGGAGAGAAAATGAAGGGTGCGGCTAGGGTTTGGAGGGGTGATTTCGGGGTATATGGGTGGGCCAGTTGCTGGACAGTTATTGGTCCAGTAAAAGCCTGTGGATGGTATGGATGGGAACTTAAAGGATGATAGGTACCAATTCTCTTTGTTAATATAGCTTTGGGCTGATTACGGCGATTGATACTCACTTCGCCTTGTTGGGTTTGCAATGCAACTTCCACAGAAGAAAGAACTGTAAGTATTGGTTTTCAAATATACTACTTACCATCATTTACGATGCCATCCCAGGACATCCCACGGGCTCCAGCCCATTAACCTCTCCGTAGTCACATGAGAAGCACGTGACTACAAAGTTCTCTTTCTCTCCGTAGAACCTTTCGTAAAATATCTCTTTCTCTTTCGCTCCGATCAGATTACAAAATTCTCTCTCTCTCAACGGATCCCATGCACTCTTTCTCTCTCTAGACGATCTCGCGTGCATTGTCTTCATTTCTCTCTTTGAGGTGAGTTTATCATTGTTTCCATCAGATCGGATCACATAATGTTAATTTCTTTCGCTATTTTCATCCCTGTTGTTTGATTTGTGAATTTGCGTTTTCAACTCTCAATCAGATTAGATTTGAAGGTTCGTTTTAATTTTTAAGAGACGCATGTGTCGTTAATACGGATCAGGTATATCTATCTATATTCCGATCAGCTCAATTGACAAAATTCTTCAATACTTTCGTAACTTTCAATTATGCTGTTTGATTTGTGCTTTTGGTGTGTTCAATTGTCAATCATGTTAGATTTCAAGCTTAATTTTGGAAATGAAGAGGCCTATTTGACATCATTACAGCTCTGGTCAGTGTATACCTATCTCGGTCACCTCATTTGACAAATTCTTCATCACTTTTGCAATTTTCAATTATGATGTTTGATTTATTGTTTTGATGTGTTTAATTATTGATCAGATTAGATTTTAAGCATCATTTTTGCATTTAAACCACGCATGTGTCAGCTAATTTTGTTAAGGGAGTATATTCATCAATGTAAGGGATTTAATATATTGATTAAGGGAGTATATATCTAAGTATGTTGAATAAGTAACGGGATTAAATATATTGATTAAGGGAGTATATATGTAAGTATGCTGAATAAGGAACATGTGTCAGCTAATTTTGTTAAGGGAGTATATTCATCAATGTGAAGGATTAAATATATTGATTAAGGGAGTATATATCTAAATATGCTGAATAAAGAACATATACAAGCTTATTTTATTAAGGGAGTATATGTGGGGATTAAATATATTGATTAAGGGAGTATATATGTAAGTATGTCAAATAAGGAACATGTGTAAGCTAATTTTGTTAAGGAAGTATATTCATCAATGTGAGGGATTAGATATATTGATTAAGAGAGTATATATTCTAAAATTGCACAATTTTTCTTTTGCAGATAGATGTAGGTGATAATAAGCGCGTGGTTTGCTTACTTTTGTTATCAGACCTTATAAATCGAGTGAAGCCTAAATTCCGGAATGTGAGCGAATGTGTTCACTTTCACTTTGACTTTGACTGAGATGATTGATGCTTGCTGTTGCAGTTTTTATTAAGTTTGTTAGCATGTTTGAACTTGGTTGTAATGTTTTTATGCTTGGTTTAAATGAATAATAATTTGAATTTGATTTATTGTTAGGATTGATATACAGTTAAGTTGGTTTTAATGTTGGTGATTTATTCGAACAAGTTTGTCTGAAATTTGTATCTTGAATGTTTATTTGAACCCTTATGAAAAAGTATATACTCTCTTATGAAAGATGTATATACTCCCTTAGTACCTTCAATGATTATTTGAATTAGCTTGTCTGAAATTTGTATCTTGAATGCTTATTTGGATTCCTTGAAGAAGTATATACTCCCTTAGTAACTAGAATGCTTATTTGAACAAGCTTGTCTAAAATTCTATCTTAAATTCTTATGTGAACCCTTACGAAGAAGTATATACTCCCTTATAAAGAAGTATATGCTCCCTTAGTAACTTCAAAACTTATTTAAAAAACACATTTATATACTCCCTTACGTCAATTTAAATACTCCTGGTGTTTAGGTGACGTCAGCGTGACGTCACAGTCCAGCATCTGGTGCTAAAATTACAGCGCACATTACATATGGGCCAGGTTGTTTCATGTAAATCTGTGGATGTCAGGATGTCAAAATTATTGGGATGTCCCATATCAGGACTGATTTGTTTTTGTTAATTTCTTTGGATTGTTGTAATTTCTGACTTCTGAGTCACAGTTGTTGACTCTCAAGTCTCAACTTTATGATTTAGTTTAATGATACATTTAATACTGGGCCCTGCTTGGGGCACTTTATTTCAAAAAAATAAATAAAATAAAATAAAAATATGAATGAGTTGCACTTGACAGCTCACAACAATGCTTACAACATCGAGTTCCAAACTAAAAGTTCATCAAAAGAGGTGATCTGTATTTGTATGGGCTAAAACATTTTGAGCCATTGAATATTCATTCTATTTAATGTGTCTTCTCAAAATTAATTTGTTACTTTGCAACAGCTATATTCAGACAACTACGATTAAGATAAACTTGGCAAATAATTGAAGAAAATTTAACTAACTTCCAATGGTTTTGCTTTCACAAAATATAAATTTTATGAATTTCTTTCGTTATTTCAAGCACAAGTTGTAGTTCTTCATTGATATGACATACGCGTAAAATACCTGATAGATTAGAATTATCAAACATCACTAATTGGAAACTTATAAGTTAAATGTGCTATATTTTGAGGTCTAAAATTCTTTTCTTAACGTAGTACTTGAATTAAAATTGTCTTTGTATTATTTTCTTTTCAATCTCTAAATCTAAAAAATTATTATGATTAACGAAAATTAATTTATGGACCAATAAATTTATTTTAGTCTTTTCCATACAAGACACAGTTTAAGCTATGTCCCATACTTTTCAAACTATCACGTATTATTTCTTATGTTAAGTTTATCTTTCTCATACAATGTATGTTTTGGATCTTGGGTTCTTACGATAAAGATCTACAAATTTTCTATTTTCAGATTTTTACAATTTGAAATGAATCATGGTAAAAGAAATTATATTTAAGACAAAATAAAAAGCTTAAATATAGATTATTGTGATCAAATGACTTAGAATGAGTATAAAATCGCTAAAAAATGCTCAAATAATGCGCATAATAAGCATTTATTGCACAATATATGCATATTTTCTTTGTATATCCAATATTTTTAATAAGTAAGATCTGAATTATATTCTAGACTACATGAAGATCATAAATATATATTATTATGATCAAAAGACTTAGAATGAGTGCACAATGTAGTATTCTGTCAAATGAAACGAACCAGTTTAGATGAGACGGACTGTTTCATATTCGTGTTCAAATAGTCCGTTCCGATAGATACGGTGCACCTGGACAGAATGTTGTGAACATCGCACCCTTTCATCAAAACACTGCCTTTGCATCTTCTAAGCGATTTGAACCCTCTATATATACTTTCTCTGTGATGGCAGAGGGTATGTGAGAGGCTTCTTTCAGTTCTAACCAAAGTTTAGACAAAAGAGAGAGAAGATAACGTGTTTCTAGAGGGAACGAGTCAAGGCCGATTAACCCCTGTCAAACACCATCAGTTGGGGTTGCAACATCGGCTTTGTAGCGATTCTCTCACTGCAGAACGTGGAGAAGATCAGAGACTAAGGAGACGCGCTTAGTTTGCGGGTTTCAAGTTCATCCGCTCAACACTCAATTTCAATCAGCGATGGCACGAGGTATTTTACGATTCTGGGTTATTTCCTCATTCTAGAATTGTTGTAGCACTTACAGTTGGTATCAGAGCGGGTTATGCCGCTGGATTGCCTTTATTGAAATGGAATTTCATAACGGTTTGTAAGAAATTCTGTTGTAAGTGTTGAGTGGATTGAGTTTTGTCTGATTTTCATTGATTGTTTGAATTCGTGGAGCAATATCTCAAGATCTGCTTATCCAATTTGAGTGAGGTTTTCGGGATTGGAAAGATCTATGAGTCTACTTTCTAACGAGACCAAAATCTTGAAAATCCAGTGGGTATACAGTGAGATAATCAAGTTGCAACCAGTAGAGGTCAGACAGTCGGGATTCTGAATTTTCTGACCTTTCAGTATTACGGGCCAGATTTCTCTCAATTGATAATTCGGTTTTGCATGAAATTTTACTGGGATGTAGATATTTCAGATATCTTTCCATAGAGTGTAAATTTGCAAAATTCTGATAAAGTATGATGAGATATTATATCTGCAAGATAGGTCATTCTGACAGTTTGTCGGGTTTCGTCTGTGATAGTCTGTCTTTCGAAGGACATAGCTTTTGATCTGTAAAATTGTTTTTGATGAAACTTACGTCATAAGAAAGATCTTTGAATCTAGTTTCTATAATGACCAAGAACACAGAAAACAAATAAGTATAGAGAAAGTTATTGTCAGTTTACCAGAAAGTGTTCAGACTGTCAGAAAGTTTCTGGATGAACTTTGGACGCACCCTTTCGTATGGGGCGATCCGTTTGGAGTTGGAACGACCCATTCCAATAGAGTTTGGTCCAGAAATAAATTTTAAGATGAAAATTAAGGTATAATCAGACATATGATGGTTCTCCATTGTTAATTAAAGCTTGTAGATTACTTAACTACTATGGAATTCTATAGAATAGTCACAGTTTGTCATAAATACTAAATTTGTAAAGATGGTTGGCATTTTTGGTTAAGATTGGTTAGTCAGTAATGATATGCTTGAATATACTATAGTAATAAAGTATTGATGTAGTCCACAGACCATCATACTATCTGGTATTCATTAGTATTGGCGTTACAAGCATTATATTGATTAAACAAACTTGAAGAACTATACGTGTGGTATAGTAATACACAAATTGTATTTATAAAGGATATGACAGTAATTGTGCATATGATAATTATGTAGATATAGATAATTATAGTTAGATGATCTATGAAAGTTTAGTAAACCCTAACTGTTATATAATCTAAATACCAGTGAATTAGGGTTTCAGATGCAAATTGAAATGGATTCTGGGCTTAGAACGTACCGTTCCAGATTAAATTTGCATAAAGTTTCTGTTTGCATTACTCAGCACATTGGAACAAATAGTCTAGTTTTAGGACGAATAGTTCTGAATGAAGTTGCATGAGGATACGTCTGGGTATTGATAGATTCAAACTGGGACAAACCGTCAGGTTCTGGAATGGATTGTCTGGAAAAGTTTGAATAAAGTTTTGTCTGATATTATTGTTAGATTAATTAGACAAATAAATTGATTAAGGATCAATTAATCAAGAAAGTTAGATAACTATGCTAGTTATTGAGCATATACATATATTAGTTATCTAACTATAATATATTATGTCTAGTTGATTAATATATGTTAATTAGTTGAAGAGTAGCCACAGTATCTTCAATTACATTAAGGTATATATATTATATAGTGTATCTATAAATCACATTAGGAAGAAAGGACATAGCTTGTGTCTAGTGATGAATATATATATTAATATATTAAGGAGTAGCCACAGCATCCTTAGTTGGATTAAAGTTATGTATATATAAAGTTTATAAAATCGCATTTGGATTAAACAGACACAAGATTGTAATAGATTAAGTTAACGAAGTTAGTATCGTCCCACAGGACTATTGACATAGTTAACTTAATATATTAGGATATAATAGTTAAATTATGAATACTTAATTTGCCCACAGGGATTAAGGATAGGAATATAATTAACTAGTTATATCATAAAGTATGAAGAATCAAATCATAGTATTTAGACTGGGTGAGAAATTGATTCATATAGTTGTAATGTTTAATTACATAAAGAGTTATAGCATGATATTTAGCCCACAGGTAATATTATGCAAGAATTGACTCATAAAGATACATCACTTAGTTTGCATTGGTAAATTAAAGTATAAAGTTAAGTCTCGATATAAAGATAAGCATGTATCGGTTCTACTTTCATAAGGATAGCAGATTCCCTTTAGAAATGATAAGTGTCAAAGTTCCTGGGTTGAGGATAATAGTTATAAGGTCTAGAAGGATACTGTTCTCCTTCATTTAAGTTGTAAGGATATTAAATTTATCAACCAGTAGGATCCACTTTTGAGGTTGAACTTATGAACATAAGTTATAATGAATAGTGGGAGCAGTTTAACTGCTTATGTTTCATTTTTATAAAGAATAAGTTCTTTCAATGTAAAGTGATTTGGTTGATGTGCATATTAATGTAAAGTTCTTACATAAGACATTAGATGAGTAGTTGGCCTCTTAGGTTAAGGCTAATGTAATAATACTCATCATAAAAGTTTATCTTTTAGGCTTATTACCATTATAGGTGCGAGAGCACATAATGAGGAATATAGTTGTTCAACAAAAGAGTCTATATCATATTTCTGAGTCATTATTTATATATTTTATTTTGAATACTTGTCCAGTTTAATATAGTCTTATCAAGATTTCCTATAAGGTTATAACACATATAAAGATAAATGACCAGTTTTGTGTTTTTGACCATATGTGTTTAATAGGAGAATAGACATATTATGGATAAAGTTGAGAGTGTTCATATGGTTGAGATATGATTAACAAGTAAGAAAATGACTAGTTGGCATCAAGCGTATAGCTGCATTTATCTCTTTATTTGATAGTTATTCACAATATATGTATTTCTACATACTTGTAAAGTTTTAAGGTGGAAGTAGAGAAACAATACGATAAGCAAATAAAGATTGTGAGATCAGAAAATGGTAAAGAGATTAGAAATATGAAATATGACTAGGATATGAATCTAGAAATATTAAGTTCTAGAGAATGTTCAGATTAGTGGGAGTGATCAGTTTTAGGTCGTACAAAAACTCCCTCTAATTCATAATTGGATATATTATGAAGGATCAACAAATATTGATAATCCAATTATTGACATTCGTTAATCGATATATAATACAATAATAGATCAAGTTGAATATTTAATATTCAATATCAAGGTGACATAATAAAGCAATAGGTCGGTTATCCTAGTAATAATATGTAGTTTATCTACGAGACTCTTATAAAAGTATTATTGTTGAATAAGATTCTAAAATTTTCCAAGATAATGAATTGCAGTGAGTCCATATTATAGTATAATGCCAAGTAAAATCTGTAAGAGTCAATGGTGTGCAATGAAGTCTGAAATTTGGTTAAGTTAATTATGGTTTAAACCTATTGGTTGTAATGGATTTCTTAAAACCAAAAGGATTCATAAGTAAACATAAAGTAATACCAAATTAGACTTCTCACCAATTGATTCATTTAGGAGAAGTAGTGAATTACATGAAGGCTTTCTCACATGTATTAAAGAAGATTCACTTCACATGATTATGGCATTAGTAGCTCATTCTGGTTTGGAGTTACATTAAATGGATATAAATGTTGCAACTCTTAATGGTGATCTAGAGGAGAAGGTTATATTAAATAACCATAAAAGTTTCTTCTTTAGAGGTAATAAGTATTTAGTTAACAAGTTAAAGTATTCTATATAAGAATTAAAACAAGTATTTCACTAATGATATTAATAGTTTCATAAGGTTATTTCTTCATACGGTTTGAAGAAATATAAGATGAACTATTGCATATATCAGGAGATCAGTGGGAGTTGATTTTATCTACTTGTTTTATATATAGATAATATTCTACTTGTAACTAATGATAAAAGATGATTATATAAGGTGAATAATTTCTTTCTAAAATATTGATATGAAGGATATGGGTGAAGTTTTGTTTGTGATGGAAATAAAAGCCCGTGTAGATAGGAATCAAGATATTCTTGATCTATCTCAACAAGCATATATCAATAAGATATTAGAAAGATTCCAGAAGGAATGATATTCACCGCGTCCAGTATCTATTAATATAGGTGATAGATTCATTTTGTATCGGTATCCTCAGTATAACTCAGAAAGGGAACAAATAGTAAATACTTCAAGTATTTAGGCAATTTGAAAGCATAAAGTATGATCCGGTTTGTGCACAAGAACTGACATAGCTTTTGCCATTTGTATATTTGGACTGATATCATAATAATTAGGGAATAGACCACAGTTAAATTGCTAAGAAAGTAATGATATATCTTCAGGTACTTAAGAAAGTGTGCTTATGTCTCAACAGATTAATAAGTTGAAGTTATTTTGGTACACAAACTGGTTGTGTCGATTCTAGTAAATCGAATTAAGGATACATGTTACTAGTGGAATTGTGTTATAAAGAAATGTCTAACTGACATTATTCGTTAGTTCAACATAAAGTATAGTTTGTTGTGTGTTTTGAGATTACCCTCGATGGTGTTTGAAGAGTTTTATTGTGAGACTTAGAGTCATTGGTTTTATATCTAAGTCATTAAGGATTTTGTATGATAATTCTGTCGCAGTCTTTTTAGTCAAGAACAATAAAGATAAAGGTCGAGGTATCGACATTAAGTATTTGACTTTGAAAGAGCGCATTAAGAAGAATTAAGTGGTTAATAAAGGTGTTCATACAGAATAGAAGCTGACCGATTCTTTGAATAAATACTGCAGCTAAAGGAATTCAAAGATCATGTAGCGGGCATATATAGGAATTGATCCTATGGTTAATAATAATCGTACGATTGTGTATAAACTCTTCATAAAAGTATAGATGTTTTCTCGTGTTGATTGTGCGCACATATATAGAATATATTTGATCATAAGGTTGAGAATTACATCATAAAGATTGACTTGGAATAGACGTTGGGTTTATTCATAAAGGAATTCAAGATCACATAAAAGGTTGAATTATTAGTTGTGTAGCATATTGTAATTGTAGAAAGTAATATTCGCATTTACTAGTAGTTCAAAACTCTAGTAACGATAAGATGACTTACTGCTACAGTTCATGTGTTACATTTCTAATGTTTAACATAAAGAAAACAGAAGGTATTTATATGCAAAGGATGCAAGTTCAAGTGGGAGAATGTAGTATTCTGTCAAATGAAACGAACCAGTTTAGATGAGACGGACTGTTTCATATTCGTGTTCAAATAGTCCATTCCGATAGATACGGTGCACCTGGACAGAATGTTGTGAACATCGCACCCTTTCATCAAAACACTGCCTTTGCATCTTCTAAGCGATTTGAACCCTCTATATATACTTTCTCTGTGATGGCAGAGGGTATGTGAGAGGCTTCTTTCAGTTCTAACCAAAGTTTAGACAAGAGAGAGAGAAGATAACGTGTTTCCAGAGGGAACGAGTCAAGGCCGACTAACCCCTGTCAAACACCATCAGTTGGGGTTGCAACATCGGCTTTGTAGCGATTCTCTCACTGCAGAACGTGGAGAAGATCAGAGACTAAGGAGACGCGCTTAGTTTGCGGGTTTCAAGTTCATCCGCTCAACACTCAATTTCAATCAGCGATGGCACGAGGTATTTTACGATTCTGGGTTATTTCCGCATTCTAGAATTGTTGTAGCACTTACACACAATCGCTTGAAATTCCCAAATATTGCTCAATACAAACATTATTTGCACATTATATGCATATTTTCTATATATATTCCAATATTTTTCAATAAGCAGGATCCGAATTAAATTATAGACCATATAAAGAGCTAAATATAGATTATTGTGATCAAATGACTGAGAATGAGTGTAGAATCACCTGAATGCTCAAATAATGCACATAAAAGCATTATTGCAAAATATGCATATTTCCTATGTATAATCCATTATTTCTTAATAAGTAATATCTGAATTATATTCTAAACCATATAAAAAGCTTAAATATAGATTATTATGGAAAAAAGACATTGAATGAGTGCACAATAGGTTAAAATGCTCAAATAATGCACATAATAAGCATTATAAGCATATTTTATTTTTAAATAAGCAGTATTTGCACATAATAAGCATTATGTGCACATTATATTCTAGACCATACGAAGAGCTTAAATATAGATTATCATTATTATGATCAAATGACATAGGATTAGTGCAGAATCGCTTAAAATTCTCATTTTTCAACTATTGCTCAAAACAGACTTTATTTGCATATTTTCTGTATATAATACAATATTTTTTAATAAGTAGTATCCGAATTAAATTCTAGACCATATAAAGATCTTAAAAATAGATTATTGTGATCAAATGACTTAGAAATTTAGAATGAGTGTGGAATCGCTTGAAATACTCCAATAATGCGCTGAATAAGCATTATTTGCACATTATATGCGTATTTTCTATATATAATCTAATATTTTATAATAAGTAGGATCCTAATTATATTCTACACCTATAAAATAGCATAACTGTGGATTATTGTGATTAAATAACTTAGATTGAGTGCAAAATCACTTGAAAAGCTCTTATAATGCACTGGATAACTATTATTTGCACATAATATGTGTATTTTCTATGTATAATATAATATTCTTGTAATATGTATGATCTTAATTAAATTCTAGAAAAATAAAGAGCTTAAATATAGATTATTATGATCAAATGACTTTGAATGAGTCTAGAATCGCTTGAAATGCACAAATAATGCTCAGAACAAGCTTAATTTGCACATCATATGCATATTTTCTATGTGTAATCCAATATTCTTTTTATAAGTAGGATACGAATTATATCCTAGAACTATAAAGAGCCTAACTATAGATTATTGTAATCAAATAATTTAGTATGAATACAGAATCGCTTGAAATGATTAAATAATGCTCAAAATAAGCATTATCTCTATGTATAATCCAATATTTTATATTATCTGAATTATATTATTGACCAAGTAAAGAGCTTCAATATAAATTATTATGACAAAATTACTTATAATGAGTGCATAAAAGGTTGAAATGCTCAAATAATGCACACAGTAAGCATTATTTGCACAATATATGCATATTTTCAATGTATAATCCAATTTTTTTTAGTAAGTAAGATCTGAATTATATTCTAAGCCACATAAAGAGCTTAAATATAGATTATTATGATCAAATAACTTAGAATAAGAACACAAACGCTTGAATTTCTCAAATATTGTTCAGAACAAGTTTTATTTCCACATTATATACATATTTTCTTTGTATAATCCAATATTTTTAATAAGTAGGATCTGAATTAAATTCTAGACTACTTAAAGAGCTGAAAAATAGATATTGTGATCAAATGACTTAGAATGAGTGCAAAACCGCTTGAAATGCTCCAATATTGCACTGAATAAGTATTATTTGCACAATATATGCAAATTTTCAATGTATAATCCAGTATTTATATTGCACTGAAGAGCTCACATATTGATTATTATGATCAAATAACTTAGAATTAGTGCACAATTGCTTGAAATTCTCAAATATTGCTACGAACAAACTTTATTTGCACATTATAAGCGTAATTTTCTATATATAATCCTATATTTTATATTTAGTAGGATCTCAATTATATTCTAGACAATATAAATAACTTCAATAAGGATTAAATTCATCAAATGACCTAGAATAAGTGAAATTCGCTTGAAATGCTCAAATATTGCACTGAATAAGTATTATTTGCACATTATATGTGTATTTTCTTTGTATAATCCAATAAATTTTTTTAAAAAAAGTTCTAAATTATATTCTACACCATATATGGAGCTGAAATATATATTATTGTGATTAAATGACTTAGAATGAGTGTAAAATCACTTAAAATGCTCAAATAATGCACAGAATAGCATAATTTACGCAATTTATACATATTTTGTCCAATATTTTTTAATAAGTAAAATCTGAATTATATTCTAGACATAATGAAGAGCTTAAATATAGATCATTATGATCAAATGACTCAGAATTAGTGCAAAATCACTTGAAATGCTCAAATATTGCTCAGACTAAGCTTTATTCGCACATTATATGCATATTTTCTATGTATAATCCAATATTGTAAAAACCCGTAAAATTCTAAAAATAAAAATTTGATTTCAAAATTAATAATTAAGCTTTAAACTAATTTTAATCGTTATAAAATGATGATTGATCTGAATTTAATCGAGAAATTCTTATAACTCATAACTTTATTTAAATTGTGATAATTAAAATATTTTATCAAAGTAAAACTTCAAGCAAACAAATAAACCCAAGTAGCAAAAATTCAATTATCTATTCTATAATTTTTGTATGGCCTAAATTTGTATCAAAATCTAAGTTTCACTGCTTGTATAATTCAAAATCCAAAATTCCATCAATTTGGACCGTTTGATCAAATTGTTGATGCTCCGATTATTCTGAGCCGTTTGATCAAATCCCTTCTCTCTCCCTCTTATCTCACCTCCTTCTGGAATTTCCGAAACGGGTCACCTCCTACCCGTCTCCCTCTTTCCGCCAACTCACTCTCTCTCTCGATGAATCCGCTCTCGCCTCCATGTCACACTCTCTCTTTCGCCAGCGTGGAGACGCGAGAACTCACCTCTCTCCTTCCCCAAATTCCGGACCTCCTTCACTCTCCCCCAATCCGATCGCACCAGTGGGACCCCTTCCTGCCCCTGGTTTTCTTCACACCATGGTTTCGCGAAACCACTCAGGAGCAAACCCCGACCCCACCTCACTTTTCCTTGCCTCTTCTCCGCCTACCACCTCAGCTTGGAGACCCCACATTCTCTCTCTCCTTCGTCTATTAAGCAACCCTCAATGTCTCTCTCTCTCCCTCAATCCGAGCTGTCTCTCTCTCTCTTGCACCCATCCCCTCTCACTCAAACTCTCAGCCGAAACCTTCACCCCTCTCTTACTCTCACTGCCTCCCTCTCAAGCTCAACCGAAACCCTAATTTTTCTCTTTCACTGCCCCTCTCACACATTTTTCTCTCTCTCTCTCTCGAGTTTGACTAACAATGGAGCTTGGCGGCTGGTAACTGATGACAGAAGTGGTGGTGACGAGTGACAGTAGCTGAGCACCTCTCCTTCTCTCTTTTCCTCTTTGCTGCTATCTCGGTTCGATTACCTTTCTTCTCTCTTTTCCTTTGTTCTGTGATATGATTGAATTAATGAGGCTTGCACAAAAATTGAACTGTGCTCTATGATGGCTTGACTATTGTACTGATGGTTTGTGTGTTAATGTCGTGCAATGCCTCCCCTTTGAACTGTCATGCTCTGTTGGCTCTATAGATCTATTGAATGTGTCACTGAACTGCTATGGGATAGTGGTGCTTGTGTTTGGATCCATGTGAGTTATTAAGTTGCTGTGAATGCATGATTAAAGCTATTGTTCGGTATGTTAACTGATTAGGTGTCTTTGTTTAAATCTGTGCTTGATTTTGGTTTTCGTTGAGTCTGTTAGTATTGCAAATGCTTGAATAAGGTTGTTTCCATATCTGTCAAATGGTTAGATGTCTCGAATAAACGTTTTGTGCTTGTTGTTATAGGATATTACTTGTTGTTTGATCATTTCAGTAGCTTGTATAGCTGTTATTAGAGCAATACATGTTGATTAGGCTATATCTCACTTGTAGGGTACTTTCTGGTCTGATGCCAGGCTGGTACAGGCTTGGTACCAGTCGGTTTACTCTCTGTGTGCTCACTGGTACAGTTTTCTTTAGGACCTATCTGTGAAATTTTCCGATTTTAGGACTGTTCTGCAAACATCTTTGAACTGAATTAGGACTTCTTTGTTATATAATCTGTTATTAGGGTCTAAAGTGTGAAAGTAGCGTGATTAAAAATGATTCAGGGTTATGTGTGTAAGATCTGTTTAACGGGTTCGGATTTGATCCCCGAAACCCGACTTCTCTGGGCTGGGCCCTTTTTCCTTTGTTCCGGGCCATGTGCTTTTTGCTCTGGAGGCCTGTTCGGCTTTATTCTCGTGGGCCTTTTTCCTTTGCCTTTGTGGGCTGTCCGAATTATTTATAAACTGAATTTAATTTTCTGGACTGGGCCAGGTCCAAAAATTAAAAAGAAAATAAATGTGGGCTTAATTAATTAAGTTAATTAAAATGGTTAACTTAAAATGATATTAGCTAAGTGGACCGATGTTAAGGTATATGACCCAAGTTAATTTGTTGCCTAAATAAATCGGATTAATACGTAAACTTAAAGACGGGAGATGATTTCAAATAGTCCATGAATATTTCGAAAATACAGATACAATGGAAAAATCTATATGGACTCGTATGATCCCAAACACAATAAAACACCAACACATTAAAACATCAACACATTAATATTTATATACTATATACTAACTTTATTTATATAATTAATACTATTTATACTTAAAACTATTAGCATTTGAGTTTCATTTCTTTATATCTTATATTTGCTTGTTTATTGAGTTTCATTTACTTTAAATGGAATAAAAGTATCAACACAATTTATATGCTATTTATAATTTTCCAACAAGGGTTCTTGTATTCAAAAAGATACACAAAATGAGTATTTCATACTTGAGCAAAACACAATCAAAAATCATAACTAAACTAATCAAAAAGGTTTTCTAAAATCAAACAAAAGCTTGTCACGACTTAAACGTGTAGAATAGAACTGTAGGATTTCGTCAACACGTCTTTCTTCTCATTATTTTATAAAGGAAACTCTGCCAAAATTTTACCAAAGTATTTCTTTAATTATAACAATATATTTTAATACCGAGTCTCCTTTCAGAAATCTAAATCCTTTATCCTAGTAGCTCAAACCTGAATCCAAATTGAGGGATAACTTAGTGACCGTTAGTTTTGAGTGTTCTAGTTTTAGTGTCCGTTCTGATTAGTCGGTTTTCACCAGGTGACCAGACGGACTATCAAGAGCCTGTAGACGATTACTACCCCGAGTACGAGGGTGGTGACGCAGAGCAGGACTTCACCGATCCTCCTGTAGAGTAGTCTCCTCGTCTTCGACTTTTTCAGGTGTGGATGCCTTAGGTTTTGTTTAATCTTTAGTTTAGTAATTAGATCATTATTAACTGTGTGCATATCATGTCATGAACACTGCATAAAACACTTAATTTCATGTCATTAACTCAAAACTAGATTATACTTATAGGATATGCATTGCATATTAATAATAATGTGATTAATAAACTTAAAAGTGCCCTTAATCAACACTTGCATCTGGTGCGGATCAGGATAGCGAGACCGAGTGTGATAAGTTCGTTTTGCCTGGGGTTTCCATTATCGGGAGATTGCACCCAAGCTAAATGCCGGTGGTCTCCTTATGATAGAGATCGTGGGCAACGCGTTTCTGATGATCACTCAGCAGACCGACCGTCAGGCGGTACTGCGGTCACTTGATGGTTATTCTTATTATATTACCGTTTTGTCTCTCCGTTTGAAACTAGACTTGAACCTTAACATTGGATGAGTGTGCCATATATATCAGACTACCTCTCGACCCCCATGAGTTCAGTTTACCGGTACCGTGATTTACTGCCCACTTCTTTAGCGGGAATGTGGGAACGGGGCGCAGTTGAGTTGTCGAGCACATGCTGAGTTAGGTGGATCTGTAGGCACGGTTCATGTCATATTGGGACTCGTGAGATTTATTATGGATTTTAAGTGACTTATGATTTGACCATTGAGTGCGGGTGCTTGACTCTCGTATTGATATATTTAATCCCGTATATTATTATACTATTATTATTCTCCGCTTCTCCAGATACTTTTCGTATTTATTTGGGCATGATAGGACTTGTAGTTTAGCACATCATTTCTCTAAAGTTAGCACTTAGATATTGCATTATAGGATTTAAAAGTGTTTAACTAAATGGTTTAGTTCTAGCTAGATATTAACCAGGACCTTGTTGGCTCACTCTATCACCACACTGAGTATTAATGTACTCATCCCACAATACTTTGATTTGTGGAGACAGGTTCAGGTTTGGCAGACACAGCAGATGAGATTTTAGCAGAAGACCAAGCCAAGCTGGAATAGTCGCTTTCCGCTTTATATTATTAGAATTTTGTTTATCTTCTGGCTGGAAATTTTGATATGTGAATAATTTACCAGCCCATTGTTGTATGAACAAATGATGCCTTTATTATGTGATTATTATTTGTGACATTTGTATCTGTGACACTGTTTTATAGCCTTACGTGTACACAGTAGATTGTGTATGCGTGGCGGGGCTGTCCTCCCCAGATTATGGCTTGGTTTGGGGTGTGACAAATATTTTTTAATAAGTAGTACCTGAATTATATTTTAGACCATATAAAGAGCTTAAATATAGATTATTGTGATCAATTGAATTAGATGCAGTGCACAATCGCTTGATATACTCAAATAATGCACAGAATAAGCATTATTTGCACAATACATTCATATTTTCTATGTATAATCCAATATTTTTAACAAGTAAGATCTGAATTCTAGTCTAAACCATATGAAGAGCTTAAATATGGATTATTATGATCAAATGATCTAGAATGAGTGCACAACCGCTTGAAGTTCTCAAATATTGCTCAGAACAAGATTTATTTGCACATTATATGCTTATTTTCTATGTATAATCCCATATTTTATATTAAGTATGATCTTAATTATATTCTAGACCATATAAAGAGCTTAAATATAGATTATTGTAATCAAATGACTTAGAATGAATGCAAAATCGCTTGAAATGCTCCAATAATGCACTGAATAATTATTATTTGCACGTTATATGCATATTTGCTTTGTATAATCAAATTTTTTTTAATAATTAGGATCTAAATTATATTATAAACAAACTATAGAGCGTAAAGATATATTATTCTGATCAAATGAATAAGAATGATTATAGAATATCTTGAAATGCTCAAATAATGCACACAATAAGCATTATTTGCACAATATATGCATATTTTCTTTGTATATTCCAATATTTTTTAATAAGTAAAATCTGAATTAAATTCTAAACCATATGATGAGCTTAAATATAGATTATTATGAACAAATGACTTAGAATGAGTACATAATCGCTTGAATTTCTCAAATATTGCTCAGAACATGCATTATTTGCACATTATATGCATATTTTCTATGTATAAACCAATATTTTTTAATAAGTAAGATCCAAATTAAATTTCAGACCACATAAAAAGTTTAAATATAGATTATTATGAACAAATGACTTAGAATCAGTGTAGAATCGTTTGGAATGCTCCCCAGTAATGCCTCTGAATAAGTATTATTTGCATATTATATGTTCATTTTATATGTATAATTCGATATTTTTTTAATAAATAAATCTAAATTATATTTTATACAAAAGAAAGAGTTTAAATATAGATTATTGTGATCAAATAACTTAGAATGAGTGTATCGCTTGAAATGCTTAAATAATGCACACAATTAGCATTATCTGCACAATGTATGCATATTTTCTTTGTATAATCCAATATTTTTAAATAAGAAAATCTGAATAATATCCTAGACCATATGAAGAGCTTAAAAATATAGATATTTATGATCAAATGACTTAGAATGAGTGCAAAAAATCGTCAGAAATGCTAAAATATTGCAAAGAAAAAGCTTTATTTGGATATTATATGCATATTTTCTACGTATAATCCAATATTTTTTAATAAGTAGGATCCGAATTAAATTCTAGACCATATAAAGAGCTTAAATATAAATTATTGTGATCAAATAACTTACAATGGGTGTAAATCACTTGAAATGCTCCAATAATGCGCTGAATAAGCATTATTTGCATATTATATACGTATTTTCTATGTATAATCCTATATTTTTATAATTCGTTGGATCTAAATTATATTCCAGACCATATAAATAGCTTCAATATAGATTATTATGATCAAATGACATAGAATAAGTGCAGAATCGCTTGAAGTGCTCAAATAATGCACTGAATAAGTTATTGTTTGCACATATGTGTATTTTCTATATATAATCCGATATATTTTTTAATAAGAATGATCTAAATTATATTATAAACCATATAAAGAGTTTAAATATAGATTATTGTGATAAAATAACTTAGAATTAGTGCAGAATCACTTGAAATGCTCAAATAATGCTCAAAATAAGCATTATTTGCACATTATTTGCGTATTTTCTATGTATAATCCAATATTTTTTTAATAAGTAAGATCTTAATTCTATTCTAGACCATATGAAGATCTTAAATATAGATTATTATGATAAAATGACTAGAATGAGTGGCCAAATCGCTTGAAATTCTCAAATATTGCTCAGAACAAGCTTTATTTGCAATTTCATGCGTATATTTTAATTGGTAAGATCTGAATTAAATTCTAGACCATATAAAGATTTATTTGCACATTATATGCATATTTTCTATGTATAATCCAATATTTTATAAAAATTGGATATAAAATATACTCTAGCCCTATCACGAGCTTAAATATAGATTGTTGTGATCAAATAACTTAGAAGGAATGCAGAGTTGCTTGAAATGCTCAAATAATGCTCAGAATAAACATTATTTGCACAATTTATGCGTATTTTCTATGTATAATCTAATATATTTTAATTGGTAAGATTCGAATTAAATTCTAGAGCATATAAAGCTTTATTTGCACATTATATGCACATTATAATATAATATTTTTTTAATAAGTAGGATCTGAATAAAATTCTAGATCATATAAAGAGCTTAAATATAGATTAATGTGATGAAATGAATTAGAATTAGTGCAAAATTGCTTGAAATACAGAAACCTTGCACAGAATAAGCATTATTTGCACAATATTTGCATATTTTTTATATATAATCCAAATTTTTTTTATGAGTAAGATCTGAATTCTATTATGGAACATATGAAGAGCTTAAATATAGATATTATGCTCAAATGACCTAGAATGAGTGCACAATAGCTTAAACTTCTCAAATATTGCTTAGAAAAAATTTTATTTGCACATTTTATACTTATTTTCTATGTATAATCTAATATTTTATATTACGTAGGATCTGAATTATATTATAGACCACATAAAGAGCTTAAATACAAATTATTTTGATCAGAAAATGACTTAGAATGAGTTTAGAATCGCTTGAAATGCTCAAAAAATGCACTGAATAATTATTATTTACACATGATATGTGTATTTTCTTTGTATAATCTAATATTTTTTTAATAAGTAGGATCAAAATTATATTTTAGATAAAATAAAGAGTTTAAATATAGATTATTGTGAACAAATAACTTAGAATGAGTGTAGAATCGTTTGAAATGCTCAAATAATGTACATATTCAGCATTATTTGTATTTATGCATATTTATTAGGTGTAATTCAATATTTTCTAATATGTGAGATCTGAATTATTTTCTAGACCTAGAAATAGCTTGAAAGGACTGTAGAATCGCTTGAAATGCTCAAATAATACGCATAATAATCATTATTTGCACAGTATATGCATATTTTCTATGTATAATCCAATATTTTTAATAAGTAGGATCCGAATTAAATTCTAGACCATATTTAGCTTAAATATAGATTATTGTGATCAAATAACATAATATGAGTGTAGAATCTCTTAAAATGCTCCAATAATGCACCGAATAAGCGTTATTTTCAAATTATATGCGTATTTTATATGTATAATCCAATATTTTTATAATAAGTTGGATCAAAATTATATTTTTGACCTACAAAGAGCTTAAATATAGATTATTGTGATCAAATCATTTAGAATGAATGCAGAATCGCTTGAAATGCTCAGAATAAGCATTATTTGCACATTATATATGTATTTTCTATGTATAATCCAATAATTTATGTTAAGTTGGATCGAAATTGTATAATAGACAATATAAAGAGCTTCAATATAAATTATTATGATCAAATGACTAAGAATTAGTGCAAAATCGCTTGAAATGCTCAAATACATAACTCAATATGTATTATTTACACATTATATGCGTATTTCTATTTATAATCCAATAATTTTTAATAAGTAGGACCTGAATTATATTATAGACCATATGAAGAGCTTAAATATAGATTATTATTGTAAAAACCCAAACCTTTTTAATTTGTTATTAAATTAGTTAAACCAAAAATTTATATTTTAATTAGTGTATTTTATTTATTTATTATTTCAAAGGACAACATCTCTCAATTTAAGCGCGAATTTTTGTTTAAAGTCCGATACAACTTTATTCTCGTCCATTCTGATAATTTTGTCGAGTTGAGTTTGAGTCGAAATTCTAGTTTTCCTGCTGTCTAAACAAATTCCTAAGAATTTATTTGATCTGGACCGTTTGATCGAGATTTAATTCGTTTGAATTATTTGAGCCGTCCGATCCTCTCCATTACTCTCTCTCTCTGTCTCCTTATCTCTCTCTCTCCCTCACTTTTCTCCGAATGGGTCACCGTTCCACCCGTTCCCCTTTTTCTCTTTCTCCCTCGGATTCTCCTCTCACTCTCTCTCTCGTGGCAGAGAGAATCGCGACTTACGCGACTCCTCGCCACCTACCCGTCCCACCCGATTGACAGCCCCCACTCTCTCTTGTTGACTATCTCTCGCCTCTGGCAGAGAGTCGCGACTCTCGCGACGACCACTGTTACCCCTCGTGCACACCTGCCCCACCTGTCAGCTGCCCCACTCCACCTCCACTCCCTCTATAAGTCATCCCTCTCCTCTCTCTCTCTGCTCTGACCCACGAGACCCACCAGATAAGAACAGAAAAAGAGAAAGGCAAAAGAAAGAGAGAAAGAGAGGCGGAGACTGTAGCCGGAGGAGGAGATTCGACGGCGAGGTGGTGGTGCTGACACTAGTGGCGTGGTGGTGTGGCTGGCCTTGCTTCTTTTGCTCCTTGCTTCCCTTCTCTGTTGGTATTGAATCCGAAACCCTAGATTTCTTTTGTTGCGATTTTTGTGCTGTGATTGATTTTTGCTGAGGCTTGCACTACTTTTGAACTTGTGCTCTATGTGTGTGGTTAGTGAATCGTTGGTTGAATGTTGGAGTTGTGCAATGCCTTCCCTTGAACTGCTCTGCTGTGAACGATTGTGTTGATGAATGCTTTACTGAACTGTTAGAGTAGATGTGCTTGCTTTTGTTCCATCTGAGCCTTTGGCTTGTTCTAAATGCTTGCTTGAAACTGTTAGCTCACCTTCCAATTAGTTAGCTTTCTGTGCTAGGGTTAGATGCTATGAATATGTGGTAGTTGTGGCTTAGCTAGGCTCTGTGGATGCTTCTTAATACTTGGATTGTGCTCTCTGGTCTGGTACCAGGCTGGTACAGGCTTGGTACCAGCCTTGTCCCTCTTTGTTTGTTTGCTGGTACGCTGCATAAGTGTGCCAGGGACCTAATTGTAAGGATTTCCGATTTTTGGACTTGTTGGTGAATATTTTTGAACTGGTTTAGGTCTTCTTTATAAATAATTCTGTTGTAAGGGTCTTTGGTGTAAATGTTAGGTAAATAAAAGGAATTCAGGGTCCTTTGTGTAAAATATCTTTCGGGTTCGGATTTGATCCCCGAAACCCTTTTTCCTTCTGTTGGGCTCTGTTCCGACTTGGGCCTTTTGGGCTCTCTGTTCCGTCCCTGTTTGTCTTCTGTGCTTGGGCTAGCGTGGCCCCTTCCTTTTTCCGTGTGGGCTCTCTTAACCGAGCCTCCTTTTCTTTTTCTGTTGGACTTCTATTTTCTGGACTGGGCCAGGTCCGAAATGAATTAGTTTTGTGGGCTTTTAGATAAGAATTTGATGCTTGGACCCAAATTAATAAAACTAGAACTTGACCCTCGTCCCGATTTTATCTAGCTAAGTGGACCGAGAAACTGGTATTGGACCCGATTAGATTGGCGCCTTAAAATGGAAGATGATTAAATTGTCCGCTATTTTATTTTCTCTATCAGATACTATGATTATTTCGGACACGTATGATCCCAAAACAGATTTATTCAAACTAAGTTCTATTTGTTGATTCTCGTATTTCGGATTTAAACGATATTTATCTTTTTGTGAAGTTTTAATTAATTATTTTCATACTTGAGCAAAACACTATTATAATTTGCTAAACTGTTTTTGTTTGACTTTTCGGAGTTTCTAATTAAACCTTTATCACGACTTAACGCGTAGATTGGACTGTAGGAACTCGTCTTAACGTCTTTCTTCCAACCTGTTTTAAGAGGAAACTCTGCCGAAATTTTATTTAAAAGTACTTCTTTAATTAAAGTAATATATTTTAATACTGAGTCCCCTTTTCAAATTAATTAAAGAGTCAAGTCTGGTACTTTACCCTAGTAACCAGAACCTGTTGCTTTTTGAGGGATAGCTTTAGAGATCGTTAGTTTGAGTGTTTTGCCTAGTGTTTGTTTTTCTAAGTTAGACTTTGGTCTTTGGTCAGGTGACCAGCAGGACTACTCGGGTGTAGCTGAGGACTATCATCCAGAGTACGAGGGAGGTGTAGCAGAGCAGGACTTCACCGACCCTCCAGCAGAGTAGCCAGCTCTACACTCTACTTTCCAGGTGTGGATGCCTTTAGATTCTCTTTAAACTTTAGATTAAGGATTAGATCTTTAATTAATCAGAAAGCATAGCATGTCATTAACACTAAGTAAACAGTTAAGAGCATTAATCAACAGATTAGTTCTGCACTTATAGGACATGTATATTAAAATGTTTAATCAACTAAAAAGGGCCCTCAATCAACACTTGCATCTGGTGTGGTATAAGATAGTGAGACCGAGTGTGATAAGTTCGTTTTGCCTGGGGTTTCCATTATCGGGAGATTACACCCAAGCTAAATGCCGGTGGTCTCCTTATGATAGAGATCGTGGGCAACGCGTATCTGATGATCACTCAGCAGACCGACCGTTAGGCGGTACTGCGGTCACTTGGTAGTTTATTATTATTGGTAGGATGTTGTTATATATGTATTCTCGCTTGTTTCGACTGGACTACGGGGTTGGTTGCCATCATTAGACTTACCTCTCGATCTCCGCACGTTCAGTTACCGGTACCGCATATTCTGACCCACTCCTCGACGGGGGTGTGGGATTTTGGAGCCAGTCTTCGGGACTCTTCGAGCTGGCCTTCAGGGCTTAGGAAGTTCTAGGCAAGGTCCATGTCATTTGGGAATTGTGAGATCTGACTTTGGAATTGTTATGCTTATGATTGACTACTGAGTGCGGGTGTTTGACTCTCTCGTATTATATAAATTATCTATGTCTCGTATTATATTATTCATTTACCAGAAATCCAGATATCTTACACTTTCTTTGGGCATATCATTTAAAGTAGGAAAAGCATCATGTAGTGTTAAGATCACTTAGACATGCATCAAGTAGGATTTAAAAGTATTTAACTTAAGTATGGTTTAGATCTGACTTTAGTTTAACTAGAATCTTGCTGGCTACCTTTTTACCGCACTGAGTATTCATGTACTCAGCCCACATAGTTTGCTTGTGGAGCAGGTTCAGGTTTGGCAGGAGTAGCAGAGGAGGACTTCGTGGAAGACCAAGCCGGGCTGGAGTAGTTTTCTTATTTAGTTGTTTGGTTTGTACTTGACTGGATATTTTGTTATGTATTATTTTACCAGTCCTTTTGTTGTATGAACAAACAACCATTATTCTATGTGATATTTTATTGTGACTTTTATTTCTGTAACACTGTTTTATAGCCTTACGTGTGCACAGTAGAGTGTGTACACGTGGCGGGGCTGTTCATCCCGAATTACGGCTTGGTTCGGGGTGTGACAATTATGATCAATTGAATTAGATGTAGTGCACAATCGCTTGAAACACTCAAATATTGCTCAGAATAAGCATTATTTGGAAAATATATGCGTATTTTCTATGTATAATTCAATATTTTTTTATAAGTAGATCTGAATTCTATTCTAGAACATGTGAAGAGCTTAAATACAGATTATTATGCACAAATAACCTAGAAAGAGTGCAAAATCGCTTGAAATTCTCAAATATTGCTCACAACAAGCTTTATTTACACATTGTATGGGTATTTTCTATGTATAACTTATATTTTATATCAAGTTGGATCTGAATTATATTCTAGACCACATAAAGAGCTTAAATATAAATTATTGTGATCAAATGACTTAGAATGAGTGAAGAATCGCTTGAAATACTCCAATAATGCACTGAATAATTATTATTTGCACATTGTATGTGTATTTTCTTTGTATAATTTAATATTTTTTTTAATAAGTATGATCTAAATTATATTCAAGATAAAATAAAGAGCTTAAATATAGATTATTGTGATCAAATGACTTAGAAGGAGTGAAGAATCGCTTGAAATGCTCCAATAATGCACTGAATAATTATTATTTGCACAATATATGCATTTTTATTATGTATAATTCAATATGTTTAAATAAGTATGAGCTTATATATAGATTATTGTGATCAAATTAATTAAAATAAGTGCAGAATAGCTTAAAATGCTCAAATAATGCACATAATAAGCATTTATTGCACATAATATGTGTATTTTCTTTGTATAATCCAATATTTTTGTAATAAGTAGAATCTTAATTATATTCTAGACAAAATAAAGAGCTCAAATATAAATTATTGTGATCAAATGACTTTGAATGAGTGTAAAATTGCTTGAAATGCTCAAATAATGCTCCGAACAAGCTTTATTTTCACAATATATGCATATTTCCTACGTATAATCCAATATTATTTTATAAGTAGGATATGAATTATATTCTAGACGTATAAAGAACTTAACTATAGAATATTGTAATCAAATAACTTAATATGAATGCAGAATCACTTGAAATACTCAATTAATGCTTAGAATAAGCTTCATTTGTACATTATATATGTAATTTCTATATGTAATCCAATATTTTATTTTAACTAGGATATAAATTATATTCTATACCATGTAAAGACCTTCAATATAAGTTATTATGATAAAATGACTTATAATGAATGCAGAATCGATTGAAATGCTCAAATAAATGCACAAAAGAAGCATTATTTGCACAATATATGCATATTTTCTATGTATAATACAATATATTTTAATAAAGTAAGATCTGAATTATATTCTAAGCCATATAAAGAGATTAAATATAGATTATTCTGATTAAATGACTTAGAATGAATGCACAATCGCTTGAAATTCTCAAATATTGCTCAGAATAAGCTTTATTTCCACATTATATAACATATTTTCTTTGTATAATCCAATATTTTTAATAAGTAGGATCCGAATTAAATTATGTACTACGTAAAGACCTCAAATATAGATTATTGTGATCTAATGACTTAGAATGAGTGCACAATCGCTTGAAACTCTCAAATATTGCTCAGAATAAGCTTTATTTCCACATTATATACATATTTTTCTATGTATAATCCAATATTTTTAATAATTAGGATCGGAATTATATTCTAGACTACATAAAGACCTCAAATATAAATTATTATGATCAAATGACTCAGAATGAGTGCAGAATCGCTTGAAATACTCCAATAATAAGTGCAGAATAAGTATTATTTGAACAATATATTCATATTTTCTTTGTATAATCCAACAATTTTTAATAAGTAACATATGAATTACATTCATGACAATATGAAGAGCTTAAATATTGATTATTATGATCAAACGACTTAGAATGAGTGCACAATCGCTTGAAATTCTCAATTATTGCTTAAAACAAGCTATATTTGCACAATATAAGCGTATTTTTTATATATAATCCTATGTTTTATATTTAGATGGATCTCAATTTTATTCTAGACTATATAAATTGCTTCAATAATAATTATTGTGATCAAATGACCTAGAATGAGTGCAAATTCGCTTGAAATGCTCAAATATTGCACTTAATAAGTATTGTTTGCGATATATGTGTATTTTCTTTGTAAAATCCAATTATTTTTAAAAACCAAAGATCTAAATTATATTCTAAACCATATATAGAGCGGAAATATAGATTATTGTGATTAAATGAATTAGAATGAGTACAGAATCACTTTGAAGTGCTCAAATGATACACAAAATAAGCATTATTTACACAATATATACATATTTTCTCCAATATTTTCAATAAGTAAGATCTGAATTATATTATATACAATATAAAGAGCTTAAATATAGATTATTATCATCAAATGACTTAAAATGAGTGCATAATCGCTTGAAATGCACAAATATTGCTCAGACTAAGCGTTATTTGCACATTATATGCATATTGTCTATGTATAATCCAATATTTTTTAATAAGTAGAACCTGAATTATATTCTAGACCATATAAAGAGCTTCAATATAGATTATTGTGATCAATTGAATTAGATGTAGTCCACAATCGCTTGAAATACACAAATATTGCAGAGAATAAGCATTATTCGCACAATATATTAATATTTTCTATGTATAATCCAATATCGATTAATAGGTAAGAGCTGAATTCTATTCTAGACCATATGAAGAGCGCCTATTCTAAAAATTCTATAAAAAATTTTATGTGGGGTCCATTTTTTTGCTTTTCTATGTTTTGCTTGGTGCAGTCCTATTGGATCAGTATTACATTTTTTTTTTCTTGACAATCCTACCAAGTAGGTCCCATTATTCTCTCTTGGTCTACATGCCCGTTTGGTGGTTTCTGTCCAAGACATCTCATGCATATTAATATATTCAATACTACTTCCTCATTTCTTTTGTTTATGATAACTGTTGTTTTAACTTCATTAATTTTAGATTTAAAAAATCTGTTCACATCATGACATTTTAGTGCATCTCACTCTATTAATCGTCAATTTTGAATTACACCACCAGTAATTCATGCATCCCTTCATATTTAAATGTTTTCGTTAATTTTTGTCATAGAAAATATATTATTAATTTCCAAAATTCCCCACAGACATATAACATACTTCAACAAAAATACTATTTAATAATTGCAATATATGGTTACATCACATGTAACTGAATAATTTATATGTAACATCAAAATTGTATGTCGCGCCGGAGGCGCGATAGAAAAATCTACTTTTCCATTTAAAATCCAATATTTTATATTAATTAGAATCTGATTTATATTTTAGACCATGTAAAGAGCTTCAATATAGATTATTGTGATCAAATGACCTAGAATGAGTGCAGAATCACTTGAAATGTTCAATATTGCACTGAATAAGTATTATTTGCATATTATATGTGTATTTCTATGTATAATCTAATATTTTTTAATAAGAAATATTTAAATGATTTTCTAGACCATATATATGGGACAATTAAGAATGAAGATAAATAGTATTATTTTTCAAGACAATTAATTTTTTTATCGGGACAATTAATAATTTTTTCAGGACAAGCATTTTTTTTAGAAACAATTAACTCTTTTTCCAGTAAAGTTAATATTTTTTCCCTAGGAAATTTTTTCAAGAACAATAAACAATTTTTTCAGTACAATCAAGTATTATTTGATAAGATGGTTAGTATCAAAATCTAGGATAATTAATATTATTTGCATGACGGTTAAGATATATATGAGGACATTTAATATCATAAACTAGGATAATTAGTATTATTTTATAGGACGTTTAGGATTTGTATGAGGAAAACTAGTATCATAATATAAGACAATTAGTACTATTTTATAGGACGGTTAGGATATGCACGAGGACGGTTAGAAGTGTAGGCGCCAGGAGGCTATGGGGTGGGTACGCACTGGATGACATGCATGGAGAGGGAGGGATGAGTAAGCGTTGGATGAGAGACAGGGTGGGTAACGCTGAGTAGGTGCTGGCAGGGAGGTTAACGCTGAGTAGCCGCTGGATGGGGAGGATGGTGGTAAGCAATGTTGATTTTTTTAAAAGGGTCCAACACCTTGCGTCTTTTCCTTTTTTTTTTTTTTTTTGAACTTATTATATAAAAAATTCGAAATCTGGAACCCCTTCTCCTGATTATAGTCTTTATTTTGCACGAATGGAAATATTCTTTTGAACTATTTTAACGTTTTGTTTGCTTTCTAACTATTTTGAGGGCTTTTCTAAATTGCTTTCATCATGAAATTTTATATGTTTAATCAAAAAATATAAGTAATCCAGTGATGTAAAAAAATTCAATTATGCTTTGAAACATTTTAAATAATTTTTCATGGTATTTTCTTTGTTTAATTTCACCCGTGTATTTATGTTTCTATAATTGCTTCAGGGCCTTACAAATTTTTTTTGCATGAGTTTTTATGTAATGACAAACTCATAACCAATCTAATGATACCAAATTTTTATTACGACTTTTAAAATATATTACACGATTTTTTATATTTAAATACAATTAAGAAATGATATTTTAAGTCTTTAATTGCTTGTAAGGCTTCCTAAATTCGTTTTTCCATCAAATATTATGTACATGCTCCGTAAAATCATAGAGAACTCCGTGATATTAAATTTTATATTTTTTACTTTTATACTTTTAATATTTTAGGAATTCCGAAAAAAATGTAAGTCAGCTTTCAAATTGTTTAAGGTTTTCCTAAATTTATTTTTGCCTGAAATGTATACGAATGCTTAAATGTGATAACAAATTTAGCGATACCAAATTTTAGCATTTAAAATTTTTAAATTATTTTACATAATTTAAAATTGCATTTTATTTTATTAGTAAATATTATCGATTTGAGTTTTTTTCAAAAAAAACTTAAAAAAAATTATAAATTATCAGCAATCAAGAGAAAAAAAAATGATCGCCCGACGTGCAATGTTCTCATGAGTTATAATAATTCCTTTTATCATTAAGCACGCACCTATGTATCTATTTCACGCCGACCGTGATTTTTGTAAACCGAAATAACCAAAAATGAAATTTTAACACCAAACATCGTACCATCGAAATTTGAAGAACGAACATGTCAGTGCGCAGGTGCGTGGCGTCGCTGCAAGCGCGCCAGTGGCAGCGGCGCGGGCACTGACAACGCCAGTGGCAGTGGCGCGGGTTCTATAGCTTTAATTTTGCAACCCTCTTTTCAACTAGTCAAGAATTCTTCCTTTAAATTGGGTGCCTAAAAGGAGAGAACAACGTTTGAAATTTGTATAATCGTACTCTCCTCTTCTTAAGCTTTTTATTATTACCTAAAATGACGAAAGACATGAAGTAGATCGCCAGTTCTAGTGGTGGTGTGTAATTAGAAGAGGGGATCAAATAGGTGGAGGGTCTGTTGGAAAAAAGGTTTGAGGGAGAGAAGAGAAGGTCCGAAATGGACCTGTCCATTTCCTTTTTTTTTTTAATTCAAATAGTCAATCGGATGGTCCTGTCTAGCCAAGGAAAAGCTGCAATTTTGATTTCTTTCTTTTTTCCCCTTAATAACTTACGAATTTCTCAAACTTTTAATAATAATATTTTTTTTTTAAAGTTAGCTATCTAATATATTGTATACGAGATCTAATTGGCAATTTTATCATATAGACTGAATTGAATTTCATATTGTTTCACACTATTTTGATTTCTTTATATTTTTTTTTTCACTGCTCTCTGCTCGTTCTTATTGTTTTTATACGAATACAAAAAAAAAAAGAAAAATAGAAATGATATAGCCATACAGGTGTAGTTGCTGGGATCATTAGGTCAGGTGCGATCCAAATAAGATTGACATAATTAAAGATGTTTCAAGCACATCAGCTCCTTTAACTTCATCAACCAATATCAAATCTAGACCATCCGATTCAGAGAAAAAAGGAATGGACAAGTCCATTTCATTTTGTTTTTTTTTTATATTTAAAAATTTTAAAATTTAAATGTCGAATCCAAACTGTTGATCTTGTTCAATTTAACGGGCGATGCGTTTTCATATAAGTTTTATAAAATTTGGAGTTGATTTGATACTTGATTAAGTGCTCAACAAATGAACGTATTAGAATTAATTAAACCAGGTTCGTTCATTTGTTGAGCACTTAATCAAGTATCAAATCAACTCCAAATTTTATAAAACTTATATGAAAACGCATCGTCCGTTAAATTGAACAAGATCAACGGTTTGGATTCGACATTTGAATTTTAAAATTTTTAAATATAAAAAAAAAAGCAAAACGGCTGCTCTTTTGACTGCCGAGGATGCGAGTTGCTTCTCCTCCCCCCTCAGACTTTTTCCCAACAGAACCTTATTTTCCATTCGATCCCATTTTCTAACTGGACAACCATTACTCGGATACATCGATCCACCGCATGGATTTCGTCTGTCAAGGTACCAATGGAGAGCTTGAGGAGAGAAGAATATGATTATACTACTTTCAACTGTTATTATGTCCTTTACGCTCCAAATTTGAACGAAGAAATTTCGGCCAGCTGAAAAGAGGGCTGCAAAATTGAAGCTATAAGACCCGCGCCGCTTCCACCGGCTTGCTTGCAGCGACGCCACACACCTGCGCACTGACATGTTTGTTCTACAAATTTCGATTTTATGATGTTTGGTGTTAAAATTTCATTTTTGGTTATTTCGGTTTACAGAAATCACGGTCACGCCGAATTGGAATATACCCGTGGCTTTGGAAGGCATCTGCAAAAGAAATGACGGTTCCAATTGTGCTAATATATTAATTTTAGATATTGAGAGAAGAGTTTTTTAATTTAAATTTAAAATTTCTAAACGCACATTTAAAATGTTAATTGTAATATTTTCTCGCAAGGTGTTTGTATGGCTAAGAAAAACTCTAACAGTATGGAAACTAAACATTTAGAAACATCTATTAATAAATAGTTACCTAGATGGCTTCGGAATTTAGTATTTGCAAATTCAAGAAGACGACAAAGAGTCTAACAACGAAGTTTAGCTGTACATCCATATTTGTATATCTTTAGAGACACTATAGTTGGCAAAGTTCGTGATTTTCGTAGGACGCTTTTATTGAACTCGGTCAAGCAAATTAGGGAACAAAAGAAAAAAGAAGTAATAACACTACAAATGAACTTTTCAAAGTACTCTTGACTAATTTACAAATAGCTTCATGCCAAATTAGAAATGTTTAACGACACATTATTCATTTTAATGATATTATAGAAGTTACGACTGCTTTTATTTAATGTGTAATCATATCAATATTTATTTATTTTTATAATATAAAAAAAACGATTTTTCAAATTATACATATGTTATATTAAAGCAAAAAAATAAATTAAAATCTCATCATTTCATCGAATAATTTGAAAAATCATCAAGCTTGGTTTATATTGCCATATACAATACGCCCCACATGATATCCAGTCTTCAAAGTCACCGACTCACCGTCAGAAGCGAACTTACAAAAATAGCTTGTATTGCTATTATTAGGAGAATAATTTTAAACCACAATTGGCCTTCCCTAATTTAAGTAAAAATGCAGCCAATAAAGAAATCACCTCCCATTTCGAGAAACTTTGGTGTTATTTATCAAGGTGTGAATTCAGCATACCACCTTGAAGAGATACCGCTCATTGAAGAGATGAGATGGGTAGGGGAAAGATTCAAATAAAGCGAATAGACAATTCGACAAGTCGACAAGTAACATTTTCAAAAAGAAGAAACGGACTGATTAAAAAAGCCAAGGAGCTTTCCATTTTATGTGATGCAGAGGTCGGAGTTATTGTCTTTTCAAGTACAGGCCGCCTGTACGAGTTCGCCTCGCCCCCCAGCACGTCGGTTTGAGATCTCTGTTGTGTGTGCATAATTATTTATGTTCGTTTCTTCCAGCATTTTTGAGTTTTTTTTTTCTATTTCTTTTTTTTCCTTTTTTTGCATAAATGCATGTAAGATTTTGATTTTTCAGTTCTGCTCTCATTTCTATGAAAACAAAATACAAAATCATAGTTAATTTACAAAACAAATTTTCCCTGGCAAGAGATATTTGAGCTACATAACAAACTCCAAACCAAAAACTCCATCCAACCAGGAATTGAAATACATCTCAACAAAAATCAATCAAGCAAGCTGTCGTAACAGTGCGCAAATTCTTCAGCTCTCCAACGTTGTTCTTTTCAGTTCCCCTGTTTAGAAGCACCACAAACCATATTTCTCCTTCTAATGCATCAGTTATGAAAAGCTTTTTATAGCTACAAACCATACTTTTTCTGACAGTTTCATAAATCATTTGCTTTGAAAAGTTTTTTGTAATGCATACTTGCATTAAATATGAGAAGCTAGGAACTTGCTTGATTTGATTCAATGTACAATTTAGCATTACCACACATCTATTGAATTTGAGCTCCAACAAAATTGTCGTCATTAGTGTTATTCTAGCTTAAATCTGAAGTGTTTATAAGATGGATGCTTTGTTTGAGCTTATCAATGGGATCTCTCTCTTTTTTTTTTCCTTCCTATTATAATTATCTGACAAGAATTATTCAATTTTCAGCATCCCTTCCATCATGGATAGATACAAGAGGACTGCCAAAGATGAGCCCCCAGGATCCAATACATCTGAGGTTAATAAGGTGCGTACTGAACATACAGAATTTCAAGCAAAGATTTCTGAAGTTTTGAATTTGCATTACATTAGAAATTTAACATAGTTTTAAGGTATGTATTGAACTTACAGAACTTAAATCAGAGAGTTCATAAGTTTTGAATTTGTATAACATTAGAAATTTAAAATAAAAGCTAGGATACAATTGAAAGTCCAAAAAGTCAAGTGTAACATATCAGCTTAAGCGATTGGTCAATGTAATGCATTATAGTTTGCAAGAATTGCAATTGCATCCAATAAATGCTAGTTTTGTTCCCTCTTTCGCTAAATTGGCTTCAATAGTTTTCCACCAAAAATATGATGCCCGTTACCTGAGGTTTATAGTGCCATGCCATACAATCCAAGCAACCTTCTGCTTATGCCGATCTAAAAAACGTGTTCGTTCCAGAAACTCCTCTTGCCAGATAGATACGTCACATCCATAAAAGGGGTACCAGTAGGGTACATGCACCCACTTTCCATATGTTATGTGATGCCTATCATTGAAAGAGATCAAACAAACAGAACAATGTCCATACAATATTAGCGATCTATATCAGTACACAACTGCTCATTTTGACTGCCTGGGAGTGCCTAAGCTTTGGATTTTGACTACAAGCATATCACGTGTATCAAAATTACCAAACTTCTTTTCATTGTTAAGCTTAGGATTTCAACTTATTAATGCAAGAAATAGGAGTTGTGAAATATAGCAGTGCTAAAAATCTTGCAATAATGAAACCCTCAGGGAAAGCTTTTCTCCACAAAGCACAATTTATGAAAAGCAGCATACACAGATGTTTCTCCAGTCTTTTCCTCCAAACAAAGAAAAACAAATCAGACATATAAATCGAGACAGATAGAAACTCCCCTGGCAAAACGCATAAATTCTCTGTTTATGTGCATTTCAGGATGGCACTGTTACAAATTCTCAATCTACAGGAACCCAAAATGAGGTCCCAACTCAATCCACAGAGAAGCCACATGGAGACATACCAAAATCAGAAACGGTTAGCTTATTTATTGTAACAATTAACTTCTATTTCATATGCATTTAGACTGCTTTCAGAAATTATTATTGCATGCATTTCTTGTAATATTTTTTTTCCAGCTTTATGCATGCAACACAGATTTCATTATTTCTACAGCCGCATGGGTATTCTAACCAGCTATAAAAAGCATACCGGCAAACAGCACATCACTTAATACAATTTCCTTGTTAATGTAGTTTTCATTCTCATGTATTCCATTGTTCCACATATTTGAGGTAAAATCAGAACTGTAAGGATACATTTGGATTGCTTAAGAATAAAATTAGAATTAGTTATTCTGAATAAAAAAATATTATTCCTAAACAATCAAGAATAATTTTTTTTGGAGATTTAGACTGTTATTTCTAAGTGCTCCAAACTTCAGAATAAATTTTTATTCCTAGTGTGTTTGGATCATCTTCTTAATCTAGATTAAAAAATGGTCCCAACAACTTCTTCATACAGATTAATAAGATGATCCAAACATAGTGGGAATAAAAGGTTGTTCCAGTTGTTAGATCACTCATAAAAAGCACTCGTAATTTTAAAAAAGTTTATCCTCAATTGTTTAGGAATAATATTTTTTATTCCAAATAACTAATCTTAATTTTATTCGTAAGCTATCCAAACACACCCTAAACTTTATTTCTTTCTTCCTGAAAGTATATTCTGAGGTATAAAATTAGAATAGTGTGTGCATGACAAGTATTAGGCACATGCATTTGCTGCATTAGCTTGTTTGGGAAATCAGTCAAATGACACATCCCACTGACCAGCTTGTACTAGCACTGAACCTGATCAATTTCGGATGAAACTCAGACGAATAATAAAAGCCAAAAGTATAAACATGACATAAAAATTCTTAGAAGGGCTTCAAGACAAATGATGCAAGGCTGGTGTGCATCTCCATTACAAACCCAAATAACAGTAGAACATTAAGTCTCAGTATGGCCAAGTAATTTCTCTTGCCCAAAAACCAAGAGGGAGAGGGAGAGGATGGAGAGAGAGAGAGAGAGAGGGAGGGAGGGAGGGAGGGAGGGAGTTAGATTTGAAAACAGTAAGCCATGACTGAAAAAGGACATGCAGTGACACAAGTTGTTTTATTTACATGATGTAGGGGGTTATGAACTATTCAAAAATTAATGTTGATATGGTTTATTAGTATCAAATAAACAGAAAAGAAATAACAAAAACTAACTGACAGGATTGGACTGGGCAGAAGGAACCAGCAAGCTTGAGGCAGCAACTGCACAACTTGCAAGAAGCTAATCGGTATGACCTCTGACCTATTAAAAGATTCAGAAAAACAGAATTACTCATAAGTTTGTTTTGAAATTTTCTAAAAGAAATAGATTTTGTCTAAATCTAGAATAGTACAGATGAAAGCATTGTGAGCAAATTAGCATAGTAATAGAAAATTTATTCAGGCAGATAGCTGGAGAGGAACTTGCCGGTATAGATGCAAAGGATTTACAGAATCTAGAGAACCAACTTGAAGCAAGCTTACGAGTAGTAAGAGCTAAAAAGGTTTGATTTGTTGTTATATTGTCTTTCATTAATTTCTCTCTTTACATAAATATTACTGAAGAATATGAAAGCCATTTTAGATTTCTTTATTACAGGACCAAGCATTTTCTGGTGAACTTCAACAACTGAGAAAGAAGGTAACAAACATGATTCTTAACTTCTCAGAAGACACAGAATAAGGGATGCAAAATAGTTAGATTCAAATAACATTGGTACAATAATTGACCCGACACGGTTCAGCCAATCAGTCCACAAAAGATACAGAATGTACATGTTTTTCCAAAACCTCTCAACTCCAGTAACTATATAGAATCTAGTCAGCAGTGCATGAGACTACAATGTAATAGTGTGCATATAAAATCATGAGCTAACTAATTTATTTAATGATATTATAGGGTACACAGATGCATCAAGAAAATATGGACCTCCACCAAAAACTTACAGCAATGCGTCAAGAAAACTATGAACTATTTCAAAAGGTACCAATATCATACATGTTTTTAGCCATGTGAAGTTTTCAGATGAACAATTATTTGTTTCTAATTAAGGTATGAAATTTGGATTTCAGGTATACCAGTTAAGAGATGCCGAAATGAGAGAGAGTTCCAAAAATTCTAGTTCAACAATTCCGTACAGCTTTTCTATAATGGAAGAAGCAAGTGCTCCTGCGGAATTAGGTATCAATCCCGTTGACCCAACAACAAAGATGGACCTAACAATGACTTCGAATTTGGGGTGAGTATTCGTATTGAGAACAGTCTGATTTTGGCCCCTTATGTACTGACATACAATAAGTCCACTGAACTTTTTCTTGGTTTATTCAGCAGCAGGATTTGTTGTTCTCAGTTCAATTATGCTGTTCTGTTAGTTAATGTTTAATCCTATAACGCAACAGGGTGCTTGTCAAGAAAATGGCATGACACCTGCCAGGTGAGAACGTACCACCTAACAGGTTTAAACTGAAATGTCTTAAAAAGAGAATGGCGCAGCTAGCAGTCTAGGCAATGACCAATGACGAGAAGCTTCATGTGACAGTTCATAACCTGAAAAGTGCATGTCATCATCTGACATGTTTAATAGAAACTGACAGGTGCCATGTCAGCACAAAATAAAAACTACTATAGCTGACAGAAGGGCAGGGTTTGACAAATATCAATGATTGCACATATGCTAAGCAGTATCGTGGAATTTGCTTTCCTTAAGTATTGTGGAAATAATTTGAGAGTACAAATAATGCAGATTGAACCTGAACTAAGGGTAAAAGATTGCGGTTCCATTGATAGTTGACTGGTTTCATCCGTGGTTCAACAAGGACTCTTCTAGTACACCATACCTGAAGGTCCAGCACCTTCACCACTTTGCACATAGATTTTGGGCTGTGTTCAAGCAAAGCAAGACGGATCCATGATCCTATCAAAGGCTGGGATTGGCTATTTAGTTTAGGAACATTTTTATGCATAGTTCGTATGTTGAGGAAAGCCCCAACAATTGCAGATTTCTCTCTTATTTTTTTTGTTTTTGGAGAGTTGCCACTGACCTTTAACTTTTTTTTGTTCAGATTGTATTATTCTTTCAAACCGAAAGGTTTTACATAATAAATAAAACAGATTTTCTTCTTCTAAGTCCTACTGGAACAAATCCATACTACATTATGACTGGATCCTCTAGCCTCTAGGCCTATGTTGTATGGATTCGGATTCGAGAACCGCACCCGGTGCGATTCGGGTGCGGCGATTCGAAAATTTTCAAAAATCTCCGATTCGGGTGCGTCTATATATATATATATATATTAATATGATAAAATTGATATGGTATAAACTTTTTATTTTTTTATCGTACTCTCTTAGCATTTCAAATACGATCAAATTATCTTATCAATTCAAGTTTAATAGAATGAATAAAATGCCCATCTAATGATTATTTAAACATTAAAGACCCACTTATAAAATGACTAAAGCCCACCAAAAAATTCTGCCCAATTAAAGTGATTTGTTGTCCGTCCGGTTTTTGGGGGGCCAATAGTCCCACATGAGCTAGATATTTTATTTATAGAATGTATATATAGGATGAGCTACATCGGAAAATTGGAAACGAGTTGTGCATCATGTGCGCGTGATGCGAGTGTGTTCCTGCTGCCACTCATTCAGCGCACCCAGGGTCTGGTTCGCGCACCTTTGACCGAACTCAAAAGTCAAATCCGATTAAAATAATCGGTGCGCCAGCTGGCACATTCGGTTCGCACCGGTGCCGAACCCGAACCCGAATGTGCACCCGGTTCGCACCTGGTTCGATTCGCTTGCTTAAATGCCGAACCGGAGTAATATAGCTCTAGGCCAATAATTCATGATTGAACATTTGAAAATTTGAGTTGTGAGGTCTGTAGCAACATCTTGTTGAAATACCAACTAAAAGTTCCTAGTCTAAAAAGAATTTTTGTATGTTTAGTGCTAAATTATTGACAAAGCCTTAACCTATTGCTTACAAGGACTAAACTAACATTACACAAATAATCTAATACTGATTACATATTATTGTTTTATGCAGCATGGGATACATAGTTTTCTAAATTTTTCATCTAAAGCTTGTTGAAAAGCCAATTTGTATAAGGGTTTCAACATGAAGTGGAGTTTGTAGAAGTTTAGAATATCAAAGCGATATCGAGTATATATTAAACAAGGATCTATAAGTGTATATAAAAAGCAAAGCATTTTATTCCCACAATCTGTCAACATTGCCTCCAACAAAGTCAGAATATTTTGATTCATATTATATATCTTATGATTCGATTAGATTCATGGGGTTAGGCATTTGAGTCATGAAAAATGCATAAAGAAGAAGCATAAGAAAAAGAAGCACTTGTGATGGTGAATGCTGAACAGTAACTAATGTCAGTGTAGATTAATTGGAATAATTTAAGTCAACTACAGCATCTTTCTTACTATTATACTTCACGACATAGAAATTCTATAACAGATGTGTTTGCTATATGTGGTAATGAATTGTTCTAGTTTATTTTCAGAATGGTTCTGCAAAGTGATTTAACTAGATTCACTATTAATGATTCAAATTACAATTTGTCGACAATATTTGCTTCTGCATTAATAATCTAACTTCAAATTAAATTATGGATCCAAGCTGTTTGATCTTGAATTCTTGTTCAACACCAAACGACGCATGGATGTCAAACATCAGAGAACTAGGTAATTCATTTTGTCTTGGATTTAAGAGGCTAATGAACCAATTCATAGAAATGCAATCAACTTAAAGGGTTGACTTCCCGATGATTGGTTTCTGCAGCCTTGCTCTTTAATTCGAACAAGGTAAACAGTTGGATTCATTGTTTCAGATTCAGATTTTAAAGTAGTAAAGCTAATGTCTAGTTCTTGCAAAACAATCCATATGAGTACACTCCTAATTTCAAAGTCAAATGTTTATATCAAAGTAGGACTTACAAGATTCTTGCAAGATATGCAGTTGCTCCCTCTAGCTTGCTGCCACCAAATGCAAAATCTAAGTAAAGAATACAAGTTTTAGAAAGCAATCATTGTATATTTCAGTAAGCACATATACTCTAATGCAAAATGATATTGAAATACATATTTTATCCTAAAATTTGTGACTTGTATTTTAGAAAAATGCACGGTGGATGGCGAGATCACAGCACAGCTTTGAGATTTCAGGGTCATTGATGGAAAATTCATCAATGATCTATGAAACAAGAATGACAGTTAATAGTTGCATGTGTACTACACAGCCAACAAAGAAAAAAATATATATATATATTGACCCCAAATCCTAAAGTACGAATACGGGAATGGAAAATATTGACCCAACCAACATGATCAAGTTTATCGTCTCAAATTGTTAAGAAAAATTATAAGGGGCATAATACAAACCCAAACTCCAGACTGATTTTGATAATGTACTAGTGATCTTTCTCTTTCTTCCTTTTGGTCATTACGATGTTCTGGTGTCAGGACTGATTTTCCTCTACTATGTTTATATACAGTATATATCCAGATACTCGTTAGTGATTGATATAAATAGGCAATTAATATCTAAGGAGTTCATAAGACAAAAAACAAAAAAAAAAACGTGAAAATAATTGCAAATTTTAATAACGAACCAAAGGAAGGTGTTATATTTTTAACGTCTAAATGAAAATTCAATCATGCTGCGTACAATTCCAAGCAAGTTGAGCAATGTAGTATTCAAAAATCAAAACATACTGGCGACTTGAGTATAATTAGCCAAATAGAGAAATTTGCAGCAGATATTTTAGCTTCAAATTCTAGAAACTATTCTGATGGATTAATTAAAGTTTCCGATGAGAAAAAATCAGATTAAGAATCTCTACAAAGTATACAATAAATTTCTTAGGTTTTAGTTTCTAGCAATTTCATCTTATTTTAACATTAAAAAGTACGAAGATATCCAAGTATTAATCGAGGATAACTAAGAAAGATCATTGATAAATACATAAAATCATGCTAGAAATTTCGGAGAATAGTTCAGATCGATTGTTAATCTTACCTTAGATTCATATTCGTCTCATGATTGCCACTGATTCACTCTTCTCTCCTCCCCAAAACAGTTTTTTTTTTTAAAAAAAAAACAAAGGATTTTTGTGGTGTGCGTGCCTCTCTCTCTCTCTCTCTCCGTGCAAAAGCGAGAAAAGCAAAAGAGGGAAGATGGTTTAAAGGAGGGAGGAACAAAGAGGAAGGGTTAAATAAAGATCATTCTGCATTTGGAAATGAAATGCTGGGGTTTAGAGAGAGAGAGAGAGAAGCGCGGCTAGAATACCCAAAATATCTCTTAGCTGTATTGTTTCGAGGAAATAATTAAATATGAAACGTTTTTCCGCCAAATAAAAAAACGTTTTATTTGAGATCACCGCATTTTCGACCCGATTATGATAACTGCATACGTGTCATGGTAGTTAAAATTAGCTTGTTTCGATGAAATTGTCATGATTTTTTAAGTTTATTTTGTACTATGTATAGTAGTAATAAATAAGAAAATGAATTATAGATTAAATTTTAATGCAGTTAGTGGTTTTTTTATTAAAATATCAATAATTTGGATTGTATATTCGAGTTTTAAATTGTAAAATATAAATATAATCTAGATTGTGCTATTGTATGGTATCGATCAAAAACTTAATGATATTGGAAACTTTTTTGTTGTAGTAAGATGAATTGAAATATAGTAACATAATAAATACGTACATGACCCTGCACATTCTGCAAATTGCATAAACTAAAATGCAAATTCTGCTAATTGCATAAACTAAAATGCTGCTATTACCTATTGAACTAAGATTTAGATAATGCAACAAAATTTTATCTCTGCATTGACAAACTAACTATTCTTAGATTAACGATTTATCGAACTTGCACGTGATCACACGCTAGCTTACCTTAAGTTAACAATTTAATTTGATAGTTTAAATAGTTATTAAGGTTAAAAATTAACATTCTTAAATTAATATCTAACCGTTGGATAATTATACTTGTATCGAGAAAGTCCAAAACAGCCAGCACGCTGCCAAAGTGTAAAACGAGGTATATAGGTGAGTATTTTTGTCAATCAAGTTCGTTTGTTCGAGCTGATGCATGTTTTCTTCAAAAATAATAGTTCCGAAAAAAAATATATTGCTTCGATTTAATCTTGAAGCAATGACTCGTGTCGACAAAAAGATAATACAATGGTAAATAAAAAAATAATAGCAAAAACATTGTATATAATTAAATTTTACCTAATATGATTTACCAAATCTATTATATTTTTGTGTCGTATATGTACGTATACCACACAACCAAGTCATATATGCACACAAATCGCAATCAACCTGGAAAAAATAAATTTATTTATTTAATGTTCAACAATATAAAATCTCGAGATTTAATCTATAAATCTATAGTGATTTAAAAACTCATCTTATATGAAGATCATAAATTCAAAACCCGACTAAGAATTTCCTATAGATATTGATATTTATATTAGCTTAAATTGGAAGACTTCATCCATCTTCCTCCAAAAAAAAAAAAAAAAAAAAAAAAAGAATTGTAAAAATATCGTTGGAATATAATTAAATGCTTAATACGACATTATTTATTGTGCTCAATGCATAAATGAGGTCTGAGGAGTCAATATCGCTTAAGAGAACGCTATCTTAGGGTCTGCTCCAGTATTTTATTTTGGAGGGGAGGGAAGGAGAGGAGGGCAAGACTTTACCTATATGAATTAGTTTACTTGCTCCATAACTTGAGTAACCGGAAATACAAGGAGATGAAAGGAGATGAACTGAGACTCATTTCTTAGAAGACTCCATCCTCGATCAGTAATCTCCAATTTTGAGATGATAAAAATTTAGACACCCCTTAGCTCTCCAATCCCGGTCTTCCATAAGACTTGAGTATTGGAGCACAGGCTATTATCCGCCATTGTTGTTGAAATAAGTTATTGATGAGCTGAATCCTTGTTAGCAATATCTCCTCCGTATTTAGTGGGTGCATAAGAACTATTGTATATTTGTATTTGAAATTAGTTCCAAAAATCTTATATTGCAGTTTGAATTAGTAACACATAAATTAATTACTAATAATAGGGCAAATGCGTTAATTATAGCAGAAAAGTTAATATATATACAAGATAAAAAGCGGCATATAATATTATTTTTTTTGGCTTAAATTCTAACAAAAGGGGTGCGCCGTTTTTTAAATTATAATCAGTTACAAAAATATAAAACCACATGCTTTACATGTTAAAATACAGAGTGACGCGGCGAAACAGAAGATACAGATAATTCAGCTTGTACCTCATTTCATGCATAATTTTTATTACCAGATATTCAAAATAATGTAAAGAGAATATTAATCGAAATAATATGCAAAAATGCTAACTTTTCTTCTTACTTCGAAAAAAAAATGAAAAAAAAAGTATCACCTTTAACTTTTAATTTAGTCCAAACATCTCTTAATATTGTTTGTCATTTCGACAACAAGCTGTCTACTTGTAGTTTGTAATTTTTTTCAACTAGGAATTCTCATTTTTTTTTTTTATTTGCAATTTTATCTCTCATCTACCTACAAGCTAGTTTTGTTTACTATCTTATAAGTTTAAACTAAAATTTGTTAACATTGGAGTTACGTTATTCGTCATCTTGTTAAAATGTGTGGGTTTATTATTAGGAAAAACGAAAACAAATATTTAGTAATCATGTCCAAAAAGTATGCAATGACTGTATGTAACAGAACGCCTTATTAAATTGTGTTAACTATTATTGTATAAATATGTTACAATTTTATAGTTCTTCCAATGATAAAATTTTGGCTTTGTTCGTATAAAATTGTATCCAAACTGGTACCGGTACGGTACTGGTTTTTGAGCATAGCCTTTGTTAGAAGTTAATGCTTCACACGTTTTGATATTGATCTTAAGTTTTTATTATATATCTGTAACTTTTCTTTATTAATGAAAAATTACCAATAATTTGTTGGGCCTTCCGATAAAAGAAAAAATTGTATCCAAACAAAACATTATTATTATTCTCGTGTTTGGACTGTTTTAAAGCATTTATATATGGCCTAAACTTCTATAATAAGTAAAAATTATTCAATCACCGGAGCTAAAAACATATTAAAAATATTTAATTATATCAACCCTAATTATAATGATACATATTGTATGAAGACCTGCCCTGCTGTGCATATGCGCACATAGATTTCGAAGGGACTGCGCATATAGAAAACATCATGGCAACAAATTAATGCGGTTGTGTATTTGACTTGATGCATTTGATTAGGCTCTGACTTGCTAAAAGATATTTAATGAAATCCAATGTCAAAGTAGCGACGCGTAGATCTCATTGTTCAGAAAAATATGGTCCTATTGAGAGAAAATCCGTAGGTTTTTTTTTTTTTTTTTTAGACATGCTAGATAGAGGATGTCTAGAGGAAAATCTGTAGGGTTGACAAGAAATAACTTGAAAGTTACATTTTTTTTCCCAGTTAGAAAAATGAAATCATACTTAAAATTTTTATTTCAAAATAAAGAGTAAGTATCAAATTTCCTAATTTATAATATTCATAAAATATTTTAAAATAATTTGGAAATCACTATTTCTAATTAAGAGTGCTAAACCGCTAAACTAAACACAGATTTTTAATCAGTATTATTTACTAAAACCACCAAAGGTGAGTCCCATTTCTTGGGTTTGGATTAGAAGAAATCTAGCTAGGATTAGATTCCTTTTGCCCCGTTGGTCAATTTGAGTTTACAAATTAGAACCTTTAGTTGGATCACTGCTTTTTACAAAAACGGATCGATTCGTCATCCTTAATTCGATTGGTCGGACTTCAAATTGAATTATTATCAAGGTGATACCTGTTTGAAGGAACAATTTACTTTTTTTTTAAAAAAAATTTTAAGTTGGGTTTAGGCTCTATCACGTTCAGGTTGCACTTTAGATGTTACCTGAGTTTAGTCAAAAGTCAATGGTTTTAATATTATTTTCGTTTTTCTTTCTCCAGGGATATTTTGCAATTTTACCCGGGTGAAAGTTGGGGAAGAATGGTTTCGAAGGTTTTATTTTAGGCACAATTCATGTGTATCCTCATAAAATCTTTGCAATAAATTTGAGAATACCATAAAATTTTAATTTTGACGATGGCGATATGGTAACAGTTACATTAACATACAAAAATCTCGAAATATTATAAATACATAATTCACTAGTGAATTACGGTATCACAAAACACATTAATTTTTTTTTATTCTAAACTGTATCTATCTATCTGCATGTGTTTCTTATTCTACTAGCTCTTTTTACTACCGTTTTTATGCTCGGTGGAAATAAAAGCGAGCGAAGTAGGAAATAATGAAATGTAAAATACAAAATATAGAAAAAAAATTTGTATTATTAATTAATTGGGAGGATATAATTCTTACATTTAAAAATTCAAACTTTATTTTGCACCAAATTAAACTGATAAAGCTACAGATTATTTTAACTTTTTTGCTAGAATTTTTTATGTTCGGAGGAAATAAAAGTGAGTGAACTAGGAAATACTTGCAGCCACTGTGAACCGTTCTAGAAAAAAGAAAAGTAAAAATACAAACTATAGAGAAAATTGTATTATTAACTAATTGGGAGGATTAACGGAGGTTGGCTACTTTCTTGGATCGCTTTCATTAAAAAAAAAAATTTGGGAGGATATAATTGTTACTTTTAAAAATTCAAATTTTATTTGTCACCAAATTAAAACCGATAAAGCTACAGATTATTTCAATGGAATATTAACCAAGTCATTTTATGACATCACAAATTGATATTTTGATGTTTTCGGGGGTGGATGTAAAACTTTATCATTTTTTTATGACAAAAAACTGTTATTGCAACAATTACACGCATCGGATCCATCGCAAATTCGCAAGTAGACACTAGACAGCCGCTGTTCTCCGCCGACCACACATTTCTTGTCATTAAAAAGGGGAGATGGTCCCCTACACGGCCACATAGTAACTAGTAACTACAACTACTATTCAAAATAAAATAATACAAAACAACTACGACTCGTCTAAAACGACCTCTCTTGGACCTTCTCGAAGGTTCAAACATAATCATTTGTTTAAATAACAGTTTCGAACATAATCTGAACCGTAAGTCGCCAATCGAATGGTTCTGCTCTCAACGCATTAAAGAATAAAATTCAGGCATTTTTATTAATGAGTGAAAATAATTTAGTTTGAAAGTTTGACAATTAGAAAAAATGAAAATTAACTTGAAATATATTATAGACATGATTTAATCGTGTAAATATCACGTCTTAATAATGAAAATTGGTACGTGTTGTGTGTAAATGAATTTGAATTTTTCGATAAATATTAATGACTCAAGATACATTTGCATTGAAATTTGAATTCCATTTTATCTACATATACAACGACATACGCATGAACTTATTTTAAATTTAAAACTAATCTAGAAAATATCACCACTATCAAGATAAAGCAAAGTTCCCTACCCTTTTTATAACGAGAACAAATATATCCATATTTCATTTTACTTGACAACCATGAACACTGACAATAAAGTTTGTTAAAATAAAAAAGTAAAATTACTGCGTACTTCTTACAATTTAGATAAGACACTAATCAAATAGGCCCTTTGTTTGTGACTTAGATGGTGCATAACTTAAATTATAAATTCTTAAGTCACCACACACCCGTTACATAAGATGTCTTAATGATGCATAACTTATTACATCTAAAGAGATTGCATAAGCTATGCACCGGTCCCCTTTAATTTTTTTTCCACAAATACCCCTTAGAAATAATTAATAATAATTAATAAATAATAATATTTAATAACTAACAATAATTATAAAAAATCATAGTTAATAATAAAGATTAATTATTATAATTAATAATTATATACTAATAATTAATAATATAATTAATTAATAATATTTAACAAGTAATACTAATTAATAATAATAATAATTAATTAATTGAAAATAATTAATAAATAATATTTTTTATTATTAAATAATTAATAATATTTAATTAAAAGTAATTATTAATATTTCATAATAATACAATGATTTATTACTATCATTAATAATTAAATTTTATAATAATTAATAATTAACAATAATTAGTAATTAATAATATTTAAATAGGTCACAATGTATTATTAATACATAATAATAATTAAAATTGAAGGACATTTTAGGCTTTTTACATGAATATATATATACATTAGTTACTCATCCTTACTACACAAATGAAACATCTATTACATAACACTACATAAACACTTATGAATCCTTAACTTACGCAACTCCTCACTACACAACCAAACGCCCCCATCTAATGTAATTTAAGAATTATGTGTCAGGTAATCAAAAGCCTGTAAAATAAAGTAATTAATTTGAAAAATTTTAAAATTTCTCTATGAATGATCACTTTTTTATAAAATTGTATCATATTTATTACAATCTTAATTAACAATTGATTTGATGATTAAAGTAGAAAATCATTAATAATAAGTTAAACTATATTTTTCATGATCGTATGGTTGATAAAATGAGTAACGATAACCAATTAGTGTCTACAGCCGGTTAACCATCTTGTACAATAGTAATTAATCTAATTGAATTCTCCTGGTCAAATCTGTATCGCTCAGTTAAGTTTATATAGTATAGTCAAGATCTGCCTGAAACATATTGGCAGCAGCATAAAATTTTTAAAAAAATACATGAAAATATATAATAGTTGAATGTCTGAGTTACTGCGGGTGTGTAATTTTTCTCTCACGCCGTGGTGACGTCCCGTGTGGCCACTATACACCGGGTCAAATAAAGTTATTATTTATGTACCCATCTCGCCACATATTATATGAACTTCAGAAAATTTCCCGTTATCGTGGGTAAATAGTTTTTTTTTTTTTTCGCGGCAATGACCTGTGTCTGTCTGCCCCTTATATAGCGGGTCAAATTAAGGTTTTATACGATTGTCTACACGATCAGCTGCCACAAATTACTGTCATGAAAATCTTCAAAATTAATTTTATAAAAATATTTATCTCACAAAGTGAGATTGAACATTTTTGTATGATCAAATTTTGATGTTGGAAGATTAGAGTAGATTTGAATTTGTAAAATGTATAATGGATTAGGTGAGAAAAACCAGCCATTCCAACTTAGCAGGAAGGTGTCTCCTCTGCTCAGTACCTCCGAGTACTTTTATTATTCTTAAATTGCTGTAACAATAAGTAAATAATTTCCTAGATCGCCGATACTAGTCAGAATCACAAATGGTCTCAGCATGCCGTACGGTGAAAATTATGATTAACTTTTTACAAGGACGATGTCCTTGTATTTTCATAATAAAAGGAAAAGAACGATGCCTTTGAATAATTGGTTCCGTATAAAAAACAGCTCACGAGGCAATAATGCATTTTAATAAGGTTGTTTTCTCGAAAAGAAAATAGTTAACAACCATTTGCGAAGATACGAGTTGGCGCTCACCAAATTTCCTTCTTTTTTTAAAAAAAAATTTTATAAAAAAAAATTCTTCTTGTGCTGCGCTGCCTTTGTTCTTTGTCGCCCAATTGTGTCCCAAATTTGCTCCAAGAAACAGTTACAGCACGAGTTCTTCAACAAGTGATAACTGATAAATGAATTTTCCAGTCTTGGACCTTAAGCTTTAATTTGAAAAGATAAGTGTTTTTTTTTTCAAAATAATACAAATTAATGTTGAAAAAAAAATCTTTATTTCAATTACTTTTGAAAATTAAAATCAATTCATAAACTATAAAACATACCGATATTTTCATATTTTTTTTATAGACATGATATATAGTATACATCACCATATCATGTCTATAACATTAGATTTTTCAAATTAAACCTTATTTTAAGATTGTCGAAATAATTAATTATCAAGTGTCCCGTTCTCTTTCTTTTAAATAAAATATGCAAGCATTTATAGATCTTTATGATACACATATTTTGTTTAGAAAAATATAAATCATAATAAAATAAAAAATGTAATTTTCTTGGTTTAAAAAAAGTAAGTATCTAAGTTAATATGAAGTTTTGAATAATGGCCAATCAAAGGTCGCTTAAACACATACATTTAATATTTAAAATTGTTTGATGGAAAGAATAATGAGATTTAGATCGCTCTAACTTGATATTCTAAATGTTAAATTAAAGTGAAACTATTTTTTAAAAATTTTATATTCTAATTTTGAATAATATTTTTTAGATATTTATGAATTAGATATATCACACAAAATATTTATTTTGCGTTACACACTAACGAGCAGTTAGTTGGAGCTGCCTAGCATTCAGCTAAACAGCCAGGCATCAACACACCGAGGCGCAGCTTCTAGGAAGGGTCATGCAAATTGCAATGTTTATCTAACATCAAACCCTGAACCTTGAAACATGCAAATTGTAAAATTCACCGCGGTGAAATAAAAGCCCAGTAGTTTGTGTATAATTGTTCATTTCCTGTACCGTTGGAGAATATCTTCATCAAATAACAACAACAACAACAACAATAATAATAAATTAATAGACAAATTAAGACAAAAAAAAATGGCTTGAGCTAAAATTAGCATCATTCTAGGGGTTCTTGTTGTTTTTTCAAACTATAAAATTTATTACCATTGTTTAATGAAATAATGAGTAGCAGATATTCAGGAAAGGTATGATCTAGCTTCAATAACAATATGATATAATTTCTTTATAATAATTATAATATTTAATTGAATACCTAAATGGAATATGAAATTCGTAAATCATAATAATGAACTAATGATAGTAGATATCGAGGAGCATCACCAGTTTAATTTATTTTGGAGTCTTAAGTCAGAGTTGATTCTTCAGGCTTGTGCAACTTGGTCTAAGTGCAAGTTGCATCATGCCATCTAAGTATCTAACCCAAATTGCTCATTAATTTACTTTAAATTATTTTTTTGTCAAATGTGCCGACATTGCACAATCCCTGCTGCGCTTTGAAATTCTTCATTATGGAAAAACTGCATTTGATCAAGTGGTAATTTAAAATGGGAAGGCTAGGTAAAGGTTCAATGATCCTAACTTTGCAAAATTATCAAGCAACAGAGCAAGTTGAGAGATCCCATTTTGGAGTGAGCTCTTTTCTTGTTTTTTATGATTATCCTAAAAAGATTTAACAAGTGGGGGTACTTATTCCGTCAACTATCCAGGTACATTGCATGTTAAAATTTTTTTTTTTTAAAAATTTATTTTTTGGAAAGCGCAATTATCATAGCAAATATGTAGCACAACTGCAGAGGACCCATTTTTTTCACAACCTACTTGTGTTTATAATTTCACATCCATGTTTTAATATCGACCTAAAAGGTGTACAACTTCCTGCACAATTGAGCTGTTCATCTACCACTTGTAAGGTGTTGAAATAAAAAAAAAAAATACTGAAATGATCGCTCTATGATTGTTCGAGGTGAAAAAAGAAACATAATGTCCTTTTTCATTTTTTTTTAAATAACACAAATATTATCAACAACAAAATTTTGGAATGACAATGTGTTGATTAGTTACACTTACACAAATATTTGTTTTACTGAAATCTGACTAGTTAGTGGTGCTATTTGTTAATCTTGGCAGCTAAGAAGTTCCGTGCTAATTCTTCATCTTAACTTTCTATAAATAAATGGGCACAACTATTTCTGGTTGTTCACTATATAGTTTCTCCAAAAAATAAAAAAAATAAAAAAATAAAACTATTTCTGGTTGTTTAGCTAGAATTGGTTATTTGAGAAAGCAATAGTTCAAGGTTCTCTGCTTGATATTAAAATAACAATAAAGCGCATGTTAGCATCAAGATGGACGCCGGGTCGAAAAGAATCCCCTTTTTTGGTTAGTTTTTTTTCCAAAACTTGCACTCGACTTCAAAAAAAGTTTTGAAGGCGAAAGACAATGACGAAGTAGAATGAGGGGAATGTTTCATAGCGTCTTTTAAAATAACACAACATCGGCACGATATATGCCTGTTAACACGATATGATACTTGTACGAAATTGACGCGTGTTATTTTGTGTTATAATCGTTACAAAGTTTGACATAATTCAACATGTAGCACAACACAAACATGAATTAACACGACACATCAACATTAATTTAATTAGAGAAAATTTTTTTCTGTGAGAAAATTGATAATTTGCCACATAAAACTAAAATCTTTTATTTTTGTCATCTTAAAATTCAAATTTCTTCATAATTGCCAACTTGTCCTATCTAATAATATAAATAACAATAAATAATAAAAATATGACTTTGTGATCACTGTACCCTTAGTTGGATGCAACTCAGTCGATTAGAAATCAAATCAAACCTAGTCAAGATCGATTAAAACTAGTCGATCTCTTTCTCTTCGTCTCTTCTTCTCTGAGGATGAATCCTTGATCGATTTCTTCATCGGTAATTCTCTTTCTCTCCACCCCGTAGATAGATCGGCCTCATCGGTAATTCTCTTGCACAAACCTCCATCTTCACCCAGATCCATTCTATCTCGACGGAATTGTAGCTATTGTCTCCACAGGATTTTAATCAAATGAATTAGATTTGATTTAGGGATATAATGATCACAATATTATATTTATATTATTAAATATTAAAAAGTGGGAATTAGAGAAGAGATTTGAATTTAGGGTGGCAAAAACATAAGATGTTAGTATTGGACGGTAAATCCTCAATTTCCTCAGTATTAAGTTATTAAGTGGTACAAATTTTTTTCCATTTAATTATTAACATAGATTATTTTAATAAAGCTAATATTTTAAATTCAATTTGTAACTGTATATCATATTATTTATCATCATTTAACTCATATTTTTCTTATCTAATTATTATATTATGTAAAACTATTAATTAAAAATTCAAACTCAATCAAATAATCAAGTATTACATTTTAGCAAAAGTTTTTCTATTTTTAATTTTTTAATAATTTTATGTAATTTTGTAAAAATAATAAAATAATTTGACACAACTTGATATGATTAATAAGTGTCAAAAAGCGCGTCACGGGTAGATCCTTTCATCCTCTAGGATAATACGGCACGACATGATACAATATGACATAATTGAATGACCCTAATGTATCAAAAGGTTATCCGTGTTTCAGTTACAGCAGTAATCTTTTAGCGCTTCACAAATTCGTTGCGAAATTATAGCACATACAAAGTACCAAAAAGATAAGCCCAAATCTTACATGGGCCACAAAAAAGTTCACCAACCATAGATTCTGTATTTCTGTTGATTGATATGGCTAACGGAAAACCTTCCTCAACCTTTTTTTTTAAAAAAAAAATTGTTATGATTAACGAAGCGGAGTTACTTTTGTGAGTTACAAAACAATCCAACAAGCTCAGCAATACATAAATAATCCTGTACTGTTCAGATAATTTATTTCTACAAGATTGTCCCAACTTATTTGGTTAACATATCACTCCGCAAAACCCTTTTCATTATCTAAAATCAGACGTTTTCATGAATTTTTGATCGATTGTATTTACATGAGCTCCAGCTAAGGAGCTCTCTTGGGCCAAACAAGCCGGTTGCATACAAGCATTAGCCATCTCGTATAAGTATCAAAACTACTCTCTAGCCTATTTGACAAAATTAATTAAGCAATGAACACAAGAACAAACAAAAAAAGGGCAAAAAACATATGCTATTTCGCATTATGAATCTCTCCTTGATGAGATCTTGATCCTTGGTTCCGTCTAGTTGTATGACTACTTGAGGCTGTAGCTGTACTATGTGCAATAGAACTAGAACCACTAGCTGAATGACGTGTCGAGGTTGTGGCTGTATTATTTGCATTAGTAGAACCAGTAGCTGAATGAGGTGTTGAGGTTGAGGTGTCACTCGAGTTGGTATTCGCAGATGATTCACCTGAACCATAGGCTCTACGTCGGTACCTTGAACCAGGTATACCTGGTCGACACGGCTCTTCTAGATGACTTGGCTTTTTTGATAGAATAACAACCACCCGCTTCATGTCTGGACGTAGCTTTGGGTCAGCCTGTGTGCAGAGTAAACCAATTTGCACGCAAACAGCAACTTGGTCTGGTACCGCACTTTGTTTTAGTGCTGGGTCCAGCATTTGTTCACTCTGCCCTTTCTTGTACAGTTTCCAGGCCTGTCAAATGCATAAGTAATGAGTTAAAGAGAGGAAAATTGTAGATAATAGATGGTTTTTTAATCATCCAGGTTGTGCCGAGATGTAATTATCATTTTAGGCTTCTTCAATCATACAAAGGTGAACATGCCATTTCATAAGAATATTAAATATACGATTAACAAAACTATTTTTTTTTTTGTTTGATACTCTTTGAAGATGAAAAGTCATATGACAACAGATATAACAAAAGTAGGTGACCTGAGAAAGAAAATGCATGAATGCTAACATACAGCTGGGGACCCTTTTATTAATAAATGGTTACGTTACTAGATCCATACCTTCTCCCTATACCCTACCATTATCACACTCTTTTATTTCAAGTTGAAGACTGTAGTTTCCTATGGTGTGAATAAAGAAACATGTACCTTCCTGAGAAGGCAACTTTATCACAGTTGAAAACTCAATAAAATGTGCTAATGACCTTACCAAATGCCCCTTCTAATACTCAAATAGAATCCAATTCTTAAGTATGGGATCAAATTTTTTTTAATGCAAGTGGAGTTGGATTTTCTCAGCGAATATATAAAGAAACATGTAGGTATCTGCCTCAAAAAGGTTACTTTAAAGAGTTGAGGTTCAATAAAAACTCTACAGAGTTGAATATGATTATCCACAGTATGATACGAAAAAGGTCATGTGCTAACTGTTTTGGTGGCCCCTGATCCTGTCAAAAATAATCGAATCTTTGTCCAAACACAAAAACACAATTAACAACCAGCCATAAATGCATCTACCTGATCGACAACCAAATAATTTACACTCTGATGCTATGTATGTGATTTATAAATTAATACCATCCAGCTGTCAAGATTTATGAAGAAACTTGAAAGGAGGGGAAAGAACTGAGAAAAAAAGGACTTATAATTATAAATTTGCTTTAAAAAAAGGACTTATAATTACTCACCCATTCTAGAAGGTTTTGTGCATCAGAATCAATTGGTGGAGCAAAACTGGAATTTTTCTGACCCGAAACCAACTCAAGAACAAGGACACCAAAGCTGAATACATCAGACTTTGTAGAGAGGGATCCATGCATCAGGTACTCTGGCGCCATGTACCCATTGGTACCTGCTACACGCGTGTTCACATGTGTCTGCTCCTCAGGAAATAATCTGGCCATTCCAAAATCAGCTATTTTGGGACACCATCTCTCATCTAATAGGATGTTGCTCGCCTTGATGTCTCGGTGGATTATGGGTGTGTGTGCATCTTCATGAAGATACAGTAGGCCCCGTGCTATGCCCATGATCACATCATACCGTCTCTGCCAGTTCAGCTCGGCTCGTCTTGCAGTCAGATGCCTTGATTCATCACCACCTCCCCTCGCTGTGTATTACATTCCAATTGTTAATAATGATATTTATTGTTATACTTATTATGTGCTTGTATATTATTGATTGTGAATATGTAATGATGCTTGTACAAGAACTAAAATTAAAAGTACGAGACGCCAATTACATGATTTGTTTGCAACAGACAGCAAAGATTTGAAGATACGGACAGAAAAGGGGAAAAAAAAGAAGTTCAATGCGTTAGGTTTCTTTTGGAATGTCCATTATGTTTAGTTTCAAAAAAAAAAAGAAAAAAAGAAAAAAAAGGTCCAGTGTCTTGTCAGAACTTAACCACCAATTATTCAACGAAGAGAAAAGACATCCACCAATTATTAATTTATAGGTTGGTTGAATCAGTCAAAGCTCAATGGTCAAAAGAGTAACAATTTTATTTTTAAAAGCGAAGGGAAGTTCCACTGAAGAACTAAACTGATAGACTGGTGGTTACTTTTAAGATTATAAATTGGAGATGGCGAATAGGTGATGGTGGCAATAGAGAAAGGAGTGTAACAAGGGTAAGGAATAGTAGCATTACACTGATAGATGACTTCTTTTTCACCGTTGGATCAGCATCCTACATTGGAAATTGAAGCGTACATGCTTTGCAACTTGCAACTGGTGACAGCTATGCACAGCACTATGAGAATGATTTAAGATTTAATGGAACTTTTTGGATTTTAGCTGAAAAGGTCCAACAAACATACAAAGGCTTTTTCCCACGGATTGTACCAATCAGGCCCCCAGAAGTAAAGAGAAAAATTGAGAAAATTAATTGGATCCAGATGGGCACCTTGCTTTTGACAAAGATTAAAATAAAACTTGAGGAGAGACTCGGTCAAAAGACCTGAATAGACTGAAAATAACAAAATTAAATTCTTTGCATACGCACACACGGTTCTGATAGTGATAATCTCATCTCTAGCTACGTATATATTTTAATTTTAAATAAGATACTTTAAGCATCCAATTGAAATAACTAAAAGCAAACTCTTCACAACTTTGCATAAAATAAAAGACGTCTCAGAAGCACCTGGATGAACTCATTGGGTCAAGCCCATTTAGTACGGAAATAAGACCCGGTTCCTGTTTACTGTATAGGCCCATAGGGTAAGCGTTTTCAACTTAAAAATACTAATTTACTGTTAAATACTATTTCAATTTAAGACTAGTAATCAACAAGTTATCTACATACTTAGTCAATTACCGGTCCGCTTTAGATTGCCATGCTATATCTAACTTGAATTGTATTCATGTTGAAACTAAAGCAAATTGAGACTTTTCATACATTGAAAAATTTTGATTGCTTGAATAATTATTTAATTAAAAGTGATGTAATAAAACAGAACAAATATGTCATGACCAATTGCAATATCAACTAAGATAATTCATTAAACCCAAGACATACTTTCATTTATTATTAAGTGTAAGTGCAATTAACACCATAACAAAGAGGTCTGTGTAATGCTACCACCAACATACAACGGGTCCAAACTAAGGTCTACCTAATATTGTTTCGACTCTCTTTAGAGAAATGACGTGTGTACAAATGGACAACAGTAGTCATAATAGAAGTCTACGAATGCACGCACAAAGTGCCACAAATTAGCGTCTATGATTTAGCAAACAGTGAATTCATTTATTCAAAGGGTGGTTTTGGAGTTTGGACCGTGAACAAAAGTGTGGTATTTGTCAAAACCAAATGTTATGATTGCTTTCCAAATGGTCAAGATAGCAACCATCACGGCTCAGATTTGGAGACTTTGCAGGAACGGTATTAGAATAGTAAAGAAAACAAACAGGATAAGAGCACACGGATGGAACATGGAAGTAACATCGAAGGAAAACAAAAGAAAAATAGTTGGTATTATAGCACGAAGACAGCACGAATCCTCCTCATACCGGTCTAGAAAGGTTGGCCACTGCCACTGGTCAACTCTCGTTTAGTATTTTTTTTCGAATAATAACTCTCGTTTATTTTGTATTCTCCAGTTTACAACTAAAAGGAGGCTTCCATTTTCATAAATCTAACGGGATTATATGAAATAGAGTACATTGGGCTGCGTGCAAGGAAATTTTTTCATATTTTAAACAACAGATTTTCTCCTGGAAAAAGTGAAATGGAGAGGACTGTACTCCCTTACCTCATTGCCGATTGCTTAGCTGAGGTAGCCAAAAAAATTGAAAGAGAGAGAGACCATGAACGAAGGAAGATTGATACAAGACCAGGAACAAAATCCGAATAACCAGGAATTTGTTTCTTGTTTTCTAATTATAAAAAGATAAAATTTGAATCTACGAAATCCAGAAGTGGAGTATTTGCAAAAAATACTATCTATCTACAATGCTATTTAGTGCTTAATTTACAACCCAAAACACTCATTTAGTTCTCTTTTAATTCCCCAAACGCGCACTCTTTTCAACAAAAAAATTATCAAAATAGCATCATAACTGATCAAATTTTGCAAAAACAGAGCTAAAAAAGGGGGAAGAAAGAACAAACCTGAGGAGAAGAAGAGCAATTTATCAAGGCTCTCATTTGTCACATACTCATAAACAAGCAACTTCTCATCGCCATGAGTACAATACCCATACAAATTCACAACATTTCTATGTTGAACTCTTGAAAGAAGCATCGCCTCGTTTTGAAACTCTCGCGCGCCTTGTCTCGACCCCGATCCGAGCTTCTTCACCGCCACCTCCCTCCCATCCTCCAATTGTCCCTATATACAACCCAAAATTTCAATTTCAAGTTCAAGCAATCCAAACCACTTTCACAAAATCTAATCATCAATCAATCAATTCATTTACCCTAAATACTGGCCCGAATCCGCCTTCTCCGAGCTTATTCTTCGGGCTGAAGTTTCGAGTCGCAGCAACTAAAGTCTCGTATCTAAAAACCTTCTGCTCCTTCGCCGCAATCGCTTCTAGATTATCTTCCTCTTCTTTTTTACCTGCTATTTTCAAATTCAATCTGATCAGAACACGAATTCGAAGAAATATCAATCATAGAATCAGGAAATGAAGTTCTCACCTCGATCTCTTTTGAAGGGGTTGATAAGCATAGTGAAGAGCTTTGTCGATTTGGTAGATTTCGTCATAGCAAGTAAAGTGTTGTTGAGAAGAGAGAAGACTTAAATATGAAGAAGGATTGAAGAGAGCTAACCTAACTGCCAACCTCTCAGCGGTTCCGCACACTGTTCTCTCTCCTCTTTTGTTTTTTTGTTTTAATAAACTAAACTAAATTGGTGAAGGACTTGAAGAGGCTTTCTTCATTTCTTATTTCCGCGTTTGTAGTATTTTGATGAAATGGGATATTTACTCGTGTGGGACCCAGTGCGAAGAGGTCGCATTGACGATTGACTTTCAATTTATCTGTGTACACACTTGTCTAGTAATCTTGTTGGCTTGCGATAGCATGTATGTCATCAGTGGATTTGGAACGTGCGCTGCTGGGAAAAGTTGATTACAATTGATGTTCGATAAAATTACATAATGAGGTGTTGGGCACTGTTCTGACTGTAAATCTGTTGTTGTACGGGTGTTTCTCGACATTTTTCGTCCTAACTTTTTGTACTGATCACTGATCTGTAGCTGACGTGGCATTAGCATGAGACGTACCAAGTTGGTGTGTCTGATACTGTACCGTTTGAACTTTGAACAAAAAAATGCGGTGATTAATTGTTGATCAATGATCAGCAATATGACTTTTTCATAGTATAATAAAGCGGACTAATTTTTTTTGTTTTTAATGATAAGTCCGTAGGCGGCGTCTTTCAATAAAATAGGCAAAATTGGATATAACCCCCTCAAATCTTACTCATCTGGATATAACTCCCTATAATCTTAGAAATTGGAAATAACCCCCTAAAATCATATCATTCTTGGATATAAACCCTTTTCTTTAATTTAGATAGTATTTTAAATAATAAATTTCAGTTTTTAACACATATGACCAAATTACTCTTCCTTTCACGAGACACTGACTCAAGCCTCCAATCTTGTTTGTATATTTTATCACGATTTCATATGATTCTTGATTTCATGTTTAACGTCTGTTTTCTTCAATTGTTTTCAACTTGTGTTTCTCAAGTTGTTGACCAAAAAAAAAATATTGTTATTAAGAAAATGTGTCTATACCATCATAATAAGAAGGTAATGTTTACTAAAGAAATTACATTCAGATGGGTTACGCACACTACTTCATACCTTTGATGCCTGGATCCAATGGCAAGTTTTGATTGCCTATGCCACTGAAAGAAAATCATCGTTAAAACCTCCAATTGATGAGCCACATTCAGTTTGTTTCGTTTAGTTTATTTTAGATAATAAAGATGCACTACAGTGGCCCATTACGGAACTTCGAGTACCTTTAAAAATGGCTCAAGTAAAATTTATATATCAAGTAAAATTTCTATATCGACTTCTACCTTTGTAAATGCAAGCATCCATTTGTATTTCAGACATTAAGCTTGTATTTGATATTTGGAGCAAAGTTTAATCGAAAGAGAGAGAAAAAAAAGAACAAACGAGGATATGGAAGGAAGGAGATGAAAGGTGAAGGGTAAATCGGTCCTATGTTTTAAAACCTGAAATTTTTTAATTAAAATATTATTTAAGTTATTCATAAGGGTTTATATCCAAGAATAACATGATTTCAAGGGGTTTTATCCAATTTCAAAGATTATAGGGGGTTATATCCAGATGAGCAAGATTTGAGGGGGTTATATCCAATTTTGCCTTCAATAGAATAGTTCAAATAACATTTAATAAATTAACAAACAAAAGGAAATACAAATTCAGCAAGCTATTTTGTTGGGAATTTGGCATATATAACTCCCAACTGAAAAAAGAGTCCATTTGGTTGCATATATACGAACAACATGAAAAACGCTCTACCCTCCTAAATTTTTGGCAATACTATACCCTCCCCCTTTTGTCTTTTTCTGAATAAAATGTTGAAAATTATATTTATTTTACGTACTTTTTTAATAACGACATTATAAATATATTTTGTCAAAGTGATTGTAATGAAACAAAATTTCAAATGCGATAAAAATAGATTATTATGTTTCTTTTAAAGAAAAAAAGCAACTACGTCTTGACACGACATTGCAGTCATAAATTTAATTTTAATTATAAAATAATTAAAATAAACTCCAATTAAATTAGAAATAAAATTTTAAATTCCAATAAAACTAATTTTATTTTTGTTCTCAAGCGACCAAAACACAAGGGAATCATTGTCGCTTTTATTATTAGAAGATCGGAAGGTAATGGTATCTCCTAGAATATCACTAATCAATAATTTGCCACTATGCGTCATCAACAATTCGGATTGCATGGCTGCTACAAGTTACATGGTATTGTTTTTGGTAGAAAAACATAAATGAAATTTTAAGGAGAAACGGAATTTGGTCATTTGCTACTGCACGAAATGTTATTTGTTTATTACCTGTTTAATCTCTTCTTGACTTTCCTGAATAAAATAACTTCTAGGCATGCTTTAAATCCAAGCTCCTTAGACTTGACTAAAAATCATCCAAGAATATTGTACTTGTGTTAAATAATTACTTTTTCTTCTGTTCTAAGTTCTAAGTTCTAACAGACAAAACGAAACGTGTGAAATTGCAATTGAACCACGTGTGTTTATTCACAAATATTCATTATTTTCATGTTCCCTTGACTGGCGGCTGAGGCAATTAGTTTCTTTTAAACATTATAATCATTGTTGGACCGTACCATCATTTATGGTCTATATATGCGGTTCTCATTTTTTTATACCCTACATAATTAAATATATAATATATTTATTTATTTGGAGATGGAGATAAGATTGTTTTACTAGTCAGAATATAATTCTTTCATGAGGATATATTATAAAATTCTGGCCCTTTTGTTTTACTGCTCCTTTTTTTTTTTTTTTTTTTTTTTTTTTTTTTTTTTTTTTTTTTTTTTTTGCTGGTGTTTGATGATGGCCCAAAAAATGCTACGGCCTTTGATGTACAAAAAACATGTTGGACTTGGCCCATCCATTTGGAACTAACTCTGTCTTCTTTACTTCTTTCCTTTTTTTTTTTTTTTTTGTTTTCCATGTGTGGATAAATACCTAGCCGAGTAGCATATTGGTCACGGAAATTAAAACTTTTCAGTTAATGAAATTAAACCTCTCTGTAATTGGCAACGGTCTAAATTATGAAAGTGTACGGGTGGTGTTTTTTTGTATCAATTACCCTAAGCTTTCCGTGTAGCGGATCAAGGCTCTTGGATTATGAGTTAATTAGTAATATTTGTGCACTAATCGAGATTTTTGAAAGATTTACAAACCTGATTTTTTTTTTTTATTGAGATCGAAGTTAAACGGCCATTAACAAGCACTCATCCATCCAAAAGTCAAATAACATTTTGAAATAAATTTTTAATTTGTGTTAGCACTATTCTTTACTAGTCTAAGCATAATATAAGAATATACACGAAGCGATATTGTTGACGTGCTATTTGGACTCATGTACATGCACTGTGCTTCTTGATATTTGTACTCGTGTACAAATTTTGTTCTCTTAAGTATGATAGATACCTTGACAACAACTTGTGGGGTATAAATATAATCTAACTCTGAATTTATAACTTGTAATTTGAATCGATTTCAGGAAAGAAGACAGTACGAGTGCTGTTTCTGTATGCGATTCAACCAAATTTATATTGGGTGGTTGGGGGAGGTCCCATAACTTTGTCTTAATCTCTTCCATTCCATTCTCAGTTTGACATCAAAATCTCTTTATTTTTGTCCTTTGTTATTGCTTTTAGGAGACAAAAAGCAAATAATCAAAGAAAAGTCGGAAAAAAATTGAAGCACTATCTTCGTGATCATTCATTGTGACCTGCACAATAGAAAATATTACGATAATCAATAAATAATGACACAGAATTTTATTCAGATCGAAGAATGCAAAAAAATTGTATTACCTTAGAATTTGGTTGATACTTCAATCGCACATTATTTTAAAATGGGGAAAGATTATGAAATATAATAATTGTCGGACAAAGTCGAATGGTCGAGAACAATTATGATGTTACATAATTAAGGAGCTCGAAAACTTATGCATCTTATTTCTGCAAATGTTTAGAATGATTTGTCTAAAAGAAAAAGAGGAAAAATATGAAAGAAATAACAATAAAAAAAAAGAATCTGAGACGTCAGATTCCTCTATATCATAAACTGTATAGTATAGTATATTTATTTGAAAAAAAAAATATCTAGCATATAAACGGATCATCACATGTCAATAGCATGTCGACAAAGAATCATAAATACATTTTCTACCATTTTATAGGACGAAATTAAACCAGATTTAAATATTGGGTTTTCTTATAATTTTTTTTTTGAATTATCCAGCACAAAATATGCTACATAAGCATGATAAAAAGCCTTTACATCCCATATGACTAGATAATGTATTAATTACATGGTCCACTAGATTTCCTATATAATAATAATAATAATAATAATAATAATAATAATAATAATAATAATAATAATAATAAATATAATAATAATATATTGCTCACATGGTCCACTATATTCGGTTTGAGAGAAATGATCAAAATGAGCTAAAGCTTTGACAGCTTAGTCCGGCTAATTAATGCCCTCGAAGCCCCGGCAGATCATAACAGACATGAAATATCTTTAATACATGTATATCAACAATTATTTCATTTCATACTTTTCGTGTTAAATGTGACTAGAGTGCTAGACCCTATTGTGGATTTATGTAGTGGGCCCGTTACTATCAAATCCAAAAAAAAGTAAAATAATGAAATATCTTTGATAGACATGTAGTTAAATTAGTTGTACGTGTCAAATCTCATGCATTTTAGTATTATTTGACATATCATTGCAATTTTAAAGTTACATAATAAACTGAAAAAAATAACAAATTTTATCCTTAATTATTCGTATATATGATATGTAATTACGTTTAAAGTATAGAACACATTCCTGTATAAAATTTCTCTCCCAAATCCCAATGCTCCAGATATTTAAACAAGCTTTTATATAGATAATGAGTACACACATGACCGCGATTTTTACCGGCCAAACAATAGAAATTATCAAGTTTATGCTCTTCAAAGTAATATTAAACAAATATTCTTAAATACTAGATCAAACTCAAATAACATGGTTTTATATACACATGGAGACTGATTTTAGCGAGTCATCCCTTGTGTGGGAGGTGGGATGGCGGTTGGGGCCTGAATCATGCCACCTCTCCTTTCCAGATTGAGCTGATACCCTGCAATGGAAAGATCATATCCATAGAATCAGATTAATTAATATATAATATTATATATAAAGATAAGGGCTCGTAAACATATACTGGTACTGTGGTACAGGTAGGTATATCCCAGAATTGGATATGACTGGTACTTATCGGAACAGTAACAAAGCAATTGTCAATGCACAATACATGCAAAGTGGGTATACATAGTACGAGATCTAATTGGTACCATACCGAGGCTGATCAGCACTTTGTTTGATTTATACATATCCAAGGTCGATAGCTAGATATATAAAGAGAAAAAGAGAGAGAGGAGACCTAAGTTGAGGTCCCAGCCGCGGTTCTTCAGCTCCCTTGACATCTGGCAAAGGGCGCAAGACTCGCAACAGAAGTGAACACAGCAGTCTGCGCAGGGATCTTCTTGAAGGTTGTTCTCAATTCTCATCCGAGAGCGGTACGTGCACGAGTATATCCATTGGCACCCCGTCAAAAATGCTAGGAGGGTATAAATGGCTCCCGCAGTGCCACAAGCTACAATTGGTACATGATGTTAGGCCGTTGAGTTAACAAATACGATGAACTTAAAAAATGCAATTAGTATTTTGAATCGTCGAGACACTGATATTATAATAGTCATTTGATTATTGTAGTTTATAATTTGTTTACCAAAAATGGAGTGTTAAGTTTCAATCATCTAAAGGAGAATTGACAACAAAAGTGGTCTATTTTGTAGTTATTAGTGTGCATTTTTTTTTTAAACAATGAGGACCACTTCAATGATTTTCTACATGCCAAACTATCACCGAAGGAAATAAAATAATATTAATGTAAATGGCAGAAAATTTTTCAAAGTAAGTTTTGAATGTTTAAAACAACATTGATTAGAAACACTTACAAGTGTTGCCTCTGTCTACAATTTCTGCTATTTGGCCAAATGTAATACATGGGCACCAGCAAGTAAGACAACCTGAAGAAGCAAAACATTGAATGTCACAGTCACACGTACGATCGATGACTATTGAAATTTGAAACTAATGTATATATATATGCTGCACTTCAATACAACAAAAAAGTACTATGTAATGAAAGAATAAAAAAAAATTATATACTTACAGTTGCTGACATCGTCAAAACAGCCGCAGAGGCCAGTAGACCATGCTTGCTGCTGTGACATGGCATATGGCGCTGCGACCGGGTAACCTGGCGCAGATTGAGGTGGTGGTGCCATTTCAGTTTGCTTAGAGTATTCCATGCTAGCTTGGAAGATAGAAATTGATGGGAGAGGTTGATTTCAAGTTTGCTTGGTGGAAGAGAGAGAGAATGGGATAGATTTGTGGCAACAATTGGAAGACGAACCCGTCTATATATAATATAACCAAAAGTATGGATTATGGAATGTGGAGGGGTATATATAATTATATTATTATTTTGGTTGGACCAGACGACCAGTGTCCAGGACTGTGGACTGATGCACTTGCCACCTTAGATATTTTATAACTGTTTTTAAAATCCTACCGGCTACCGGAAATTTCCGGTAAAACCGAATTTCGGTAACCGGATTTCGGATCAGCATCCGGTAGGAAAAGGACCAGTATTCTCTACCCATCTCTATTGAGATGGGTAGAGTGCCCATCTCATCACGACCGTCCAATCTAATCTGAACGGTTTATTTTTTTCGGGCCAATAATTTTTTTCGGGAGTGGTGGAATTCACGGGGCTCTTTTAGCCATTGAGATTAAATCAGACGGTTGAGGTTTAAGATGGGCACTCTACCCATCTTAAAGAGATGGGTAGGATGCGGTTCCGGTAGGAAAACCCACGTAATTTCCGCTAGTCAAGAACCGGTCAAAATCCGGAAATTCCGCTTAACCGGTTACATACAGGTTTCTTTCTATCCGTTTTCCAAGGAAAAAATCGACAAATTAACCTGTGAGCACGAAAAATTGAACCTGGTGGGTTCTTTGGGAGTCGATGACTCCAACCACTGAGCCGAGCGTCATTTTCTGTTTAATTATCTTGTTAAATAGATATATTATAACATAACCAGTACAAACCGGTACTAACCAGTACAAACCGGTACTAACCAGCACAAACCGGTAGAACCGGTAAAAATCCCATACCGCCACCCTGTCCGGTTTGATGGCCGGTAGGGTATTAAAAACATTAATTTATTTGACACTTTCCACCTATATGTGTCATCTATATATATATCACTAAGAGTTTGCAATATTGCATTCCGGGGATTTCTGAGTTCGGCTAAATTGATTTGATTGAGTTCATTATTTGTATATATATGTTTATGTTTTTTTTTCCTTATAAAATAGGAACTGTTTGTTTTAAGAAGAGGATTCTAGTGCTACAAGATTTTGGTGTCATAAATGCCATATTTTTTTTCTAATTTATTGATATTTCAAATTTTAAAATTTAAACTTATAATCTAAAATGTTAATCTTGTTCAATTTCACGAGCAATGCATTCTTATATAATTTTTGTAAATTTTGGAGTTTATTTGACATTCGATCAAGAGGTAAATAATGAGCGAATGTTGTTAACTATAACAGATTAAGTCTAATTTGTTCATTTTTTGACTTCTTAATCAAGTATCAAATGAAATCTAAATTATAAAAATTATATTGAACAAAATCAATAGTTTGGATTCAAAATTTAAATTTCAAAATTTTAAATATTAATAAATTATTTTTTTTGACATTAGTAGACGTATCAAAAATTTTTGGCACTACAACCATCATGTTGTTCAAAATATGTAGAATATGAAGATGATTAATTCCCAATTGAAATAAAATATATTGTCCGCTACATGTGATGCTAGTTTGCTTGTTGAATTGCTCAATTTCCATAAGAGGCGCGCGTGGACAAAATTACCACGAAATACTAGTTAATTAAAAACTAAATAACAAGCTGTGTTGAATTTTAATCGGGTATATATCTGAATGGGCGCATATTATTATAAAATATGAACGTTTTCGGATCATTTTTTTTAACCTAAATAAAGTTAAATTTTCATTTAAATTAATTACAACTTTTCATAAATTAATTTTTTTATTAATCTCAATATAAATAAGTAATGCATTACATAAGTTATCTATTAAGATAAAACGCGAAAACATACCCACTAATGTTTAAATAAATAAAAATAAAAAAAATATACTTTAACAAAAAATTAAATCAGAATATCAACATGAGAAGCTAGCATAATTTAATAAAAAAAATACATAGGTGATAAAAGTTTTTCATATACTGTCCTTCTAAAATTGAAAAATAATTATTATTCTAATCAGCGATCTTTCTATTCTAAATGTAAAACTAAATGATAATATTTTGATCTCCCAATTAACATCCAGTCACAAATAAAATAAATCAAATGATAAAAAAACTGTGTATACGCTAGACCTCCAAATTAATGATACACTCTTGATTTTTTTTTTTTTTTTTTTTAAAAACAGTAGTTTCGTTCTCCCTGCTATAGCTATCGCATAGCGCATACCTTTCCCGGCTTATACGACTCAATGGCTTGACTCTTGACCAATTAGAGTTAAGTCTTCTCCCCTATTAATTATTACTTTTTCGCCTTTAAGCAATCCCAAAACATAGGGGTCTAATGCGGCGTCTTGGTGAATAGCTTGGAGGCTTCTTAACGAGCTTTAACGAAAGTCTTATGCATCTTCCATTTTTTTTTTTCAAATAAATATTTCAATAGTGTGCCAAACATATCTCTTTTTCTACAGGAAATGAGAAGTAGCTAGGTTCTCTGCATCTCCCAACAACCTCATCCACAGAAACCACATGGGCTGCCTTACTCGAGTTCTAGTTTTTCTTCCTTATTTTTTTTTTATACCATAATAATAAACACTATCCATAATTGAATTAGACCAAAAACTAATTTTTTTGGGAGATACATCACATTGCAGATATTGAGAATGTATCACCACTAATATTTCAGAGGACTCTAAAGAGTTCTATTTGGCAAATGTCAAATGCGGTTATTCGTAATTTTACGTTGAAATATACGACATTAGTTGATTTGTTTTTTTTGTTTTTTTTTTTCCCAATAAAGCATTATCAAGGAATTATTTTCCTCTGCTTTTAATCACAGAGAAGGTAAATAGAGGCGGTAAAATTCGATTCTATTTAAATAATTCGTTTTGTCTTTTTTTTTTTTTACCTAAATTGAACTTGAACTAGCTCAGATAGTTTTAAAAAATAAAGTTAATATTGGAATATAGGATAACTCAAAATCGGAATATTAGACGATTCAAAAATAAAAAAATGAACTCAATTGAGACAATCCTATACATCATCTGAGATGACTTGAATCTGATTAATAATTCGAAGTCAAACAGATCTGAACTCGATCCAACCGAACTTCAACTCGAGGCGACCCGCATCATCACCATCATACACAGTATCGATAAAAATTGATCAATTTTTTTTTTTTTTAGAGAAGACTAGATAGTGGCTATCTAGTTTACAGAAAGAAAAGGAAAGAAAAGGTACAGACACGGAAAAATTGATCAAAATTTCGATCTAGTAGTTTAGGCAAATGTGACTATATATGTTGGTTGGTTGTCAGTATTGACTCGTACAAAACCACTTGTACGAATCAGTAAATCACCATGTGAAAGAATATTTAAAAGATAAACAATTTCTATGCTTGTACCATACTTCAATCATTCTTCGTTAGAGTATAAGCGTGTTTTAATGAACAGCACATGTGAGTTGTCATTGTCAAGTAAGAGGTTTTTTACCGTTTGTGACGAATTTACTAAACCAGTCGAGATGAAGCTTGCTCTTCATTTTATATCTTTCACAGTTTAGATCTTTTATTCTGACGTATCATTAGAATAAAACAGAGAAATTAAGACAGAAATTATAACCAAAATAATTGTGAGCTATTCAATTTTAAATAGGTTATTAAATTCGCTTGAAACAGTCCACACGAACCCGTACAATTGAAGAGATGATTAACTATGAATCACGTTAGCCAATAGCCACGTTACTGCATTGTTTATTTTATTGTTTGTTTGTATTAATTTTAGTAGAGTCATTACCTTTCATGTCGCAAGTCAAATTAGAGGACGTATCTGATAGGAGAATAAAGGTGTATAATACATCACGTAGATAATGTCTCTAGCATTACATTTTTAATTTTAATTTTTCTTAAAGATTGTCAAATAAATAAATTTTTAATTAATATATCTAACATTAAGAGGATCTTAGTATAGACACATGCAAGTGATGAATAAACCTATTTTCAACATAGTCGAACGCGAATAAATTGAAGGGACATAACATAGTATGTTGAATAAACCTTTTTCTTCTTCACTTTACAGTACTAAATAAAAACAAATTACGTTTTTTTTCCTAATATTATATAACTTGACATAATATTATGCTGCTATAATTTTATGCATTTGTATTGCTTGAGAATAGAATTAGGAATAATTATTTAGATTAAAAATATTATATCTAGGTCGTAAACAAGTTTTTTGGAATGAGAGTATAATTTTAATTTGGTCTAGAATTCAAGATAAAATTTTATTCATAGCATATTTGGATAATTTTTTTTTAAATCAGGATTAAAAAGTTATTCATGGCGTTTTTTTTTTAAATTCAAATTAGAAAATTATCCAAATACATTGAATAAAACTTATTCTGGATTAAGATGTACTTAGAAATAATGCTTTTTAATCAAAATTTTTTTATCAAAGGTATATATTATATTTTTAATTTTGAATAATTAATTTAGATTTTATTAAGGTTTCAAACGCATCTAAATATATGTGTGAGAAGCAATTGACTTAGTGACACACGAAAGATAATGACTATATTAAACTACAAATAATTAATAAAAAAAATACACGATGAAGATGGCTAACGTGATCGATCGCGATAGTTGATTATCTCTTCAATGTACCGAATACCGATTCCTATGGTCATAACTCACATGGATTTTTTGGGGCGAATTTGACTTGTCAAATAGTGAGAAGCCTGAAGCCTGGCCTTGCTTTAACATGCAGCTGCATGCGTACTCGATCTTATCTCAAAACGCGCCTTAATTATACTTTGTGAATCGTATATGCAGAATAACTCGTTCATTTATTGAGATAATGAAATATTCTCAGATGGTGATCCTTGTAAGTTGTAAGTGGTTTTGTTCGAGTCAATGCTGACAACCTACCAACCCACAGTCAACGCACAAATTAAATAATCCAGACGAGTAATGGTTGGGTGATGGTCTCAATTATAAAAAAGAATTTTGGTTTTTACGGAACTTTGTTACTATTGTCTATGTATTGGTATCAAAATCACCCGAGATTTCCAGCATTTGCCTCCAAAAAGAGAGAACACGAAAATGAAGCACTACGCAAATTAATGGAAAATATTTTGGATTTGCAACTATATGCATGTGCTATTGAAAACGATTTTGAACAGAATAGAACCATTTCAATTCGATGTCGAAATGGAAAAGATTTTGAACAAAATAGAACCATAATGAATGCCATGTGCTAATGAAAACGAACGATTCCATATGCAACTATACATAATTGATGACGACTACACTCGCTTAGAGTGGCGATACCAGATTGTACAAGTCAGAGTGGACCAACTTCGTTCCCCTGTTTATAAACAGAGGGTCTGAAATCGCTCTTTTTTAAATAATAATAATAACAAATTCAATTATTTTTTTTGTTCAAATATGAGGGAAATAGTGTTTATCACTTGGTAAATGATAATATAAAAATTAGAATTAATGCAGGGAAGCCTAATACATGTGGGGTAGCCAGTGATGTTGGTGAGAGTTGCATATATGACCTACTCTGTTCCCGTAGAATAACAGACAGCCAAATATTTAAATATATAAAAAGGAAGAGTACTCTGTCTTTTCGTTATAAATTATCGCTCAGACGTAGTCTTACATTATTTAAAACTTTTTAGCGATAACTTAAAGCCGAAAAGTAATAATTAATAGGTGAAGACTTATCTGCAACAACTGGCCAAAGTCAAATCCTGCGAGTTGTACAAGCCGGGAATTGCTCATTAGAGTTTTGTTATCGACATTTTATTTTATGTATAAATACTAAATAACCGATCAAATTTCAGCGCAACTTCGCATTTTATTATCTGAATTTTTTCTAAGACGCGTCACATGTGAAAGATGAATAATTCAACATGCAAACGTAGGACCACATAATGCGCAGTTCTTGTGTAGTATTTTAATTTAATTTGGAATAAATCATCTTCATCCTGGTTCCATTGCAATAATAATAATAATAATAATAATAATAATAATAATAATAATAATAATAATAATAATAATAATAATAGTAATAGTAATAGTAATAGTAATAGTAATAATAATAAAGAAAAAACAATACCTTGCCATTCGATTCTGGCTTGATGATTTTTTTTACTACTAAGATTGCTATTTGTGTAATTGATTAACTTGTAATTTGTTCTTTTCTTTGATGAAAGCGTTTGTTAGTTACACCAAACTATCCTTACAAAAAAAAAAAGAAACAGAATACATGTTCTGCATATTTTGTACCAATATGCACCTTCCCCCAATTTTTTCCCCCTTTCTGGCTCAGTAATCAGCTGCCTTTTTCACTTCGGTACAAAACTATTCTTAATTTGCATATTACTTTTAAAACTGGCATAGTTTTATAGGTACTAATTGCTTTCTCAAACTTTCAACAGTTATTTAACTTATATTTTTCTTTTTAATATATTTTCAATTATCCCCTATAGACTTATAGTTGATTTTTTTGATAAAGCCTAATCGGTACAGAAACTTACTGCCTGTTAATGCAACAATGCAATTTCATTAGTGATAGATCATAAATGTATATATGGAAAACATCAAGGGCTCAAGTGCATTAGTGCGAAATAGAACTGGTCCAATGGTCCTCTAAAAAAATAAAAGAATGAAAAATGTCCCCTTATCTCAATCTGTAGTTTTCTACTTTTGATTATATATAGACTGCTGCTTCTTCGTGGTTTTCCCACATATCTCCATCTTTCTTTCTCCAAACAATTTTCAAAGTCCAAACCGACTTATCACGTCCATTTTTCTCCTCGAATTAAGCATGGAGTATCCTAAGCAAACTAGTGGAATGGCACCACCACCTCCACCTCCACCTCCACCTGCGCCAGGATACCCGACCGGCACAGGTTACCCACCTGTTGCACCGCCATATGCCTTGCCACAACAGCAAGCATGGTCTACTGGCCTGTGCGACTGTTTTGATGATGTCAACAACTGTAAGAATTCTTCATCTTTTATTAAACATAGTACTTTTGCTGTATTAAACTGCATGCACCATCCATTAGTTTCAAAAGATCATGGCATGACATACAATGTTTCATTTTTGCAGGTTGTCTTACTTGCTGGTGCCCATGCATTACATTTGGCCAAATAGCAGAAATTGTGGACAGAGGCAACACTTGTAAGTGTTACTGAATCAACGTTATCAAATTTCATATATTGTAGTTTTGCAAAGTTTCTGTTAATTAGAATTGACAGCATGTAGACATACTACTATAGAATGGTCCTCATTGTTTGGATAAATTGCATACTAAAATGGATCAAATTTGCTGTCAGTTCCACTTCTAAGTTGATTGAAAATTAATAGTTTTGTTTATGGTAAACAAATTTAACTACAATCTAAATTTTGGTACTGATATCAAAGCCTTGACAATTCAAAATTCTAAATAATAACCACGTAGTGAGTTCGTCTTGTTTCTTGACGTACGCAATGGGCTAAAAGCTGGTTTGTTTAACAATCTTAGCTTGTGGCACTGCGGGAGGCCTGTATATTCTGTTAGCGTGTTTGACGGGGTGCCAATGGATATACTCATGCACATACCGCTCACGGATGAGGATGGAGCACAATCTTCAAGAAGTCCCTTGTTGCGACTGCTGTGTTCACTTCTGTTGCGAAGGTTGTGCCCTTTGCCAGATGTCCAGGGAGCTCAAGAACCGTGGCTGGGACCTCAGCTTAGGTCTCCTCTCTCTAAACTATCAACCATAAACTTTTAAATATCAAAAAAGTGAGTGTCGGCCAGAGTATGCTTGGGCATAGTGGTCAAGTCCATCAGTCAGGTCTTGTACAAGATAAATGGTATGGCCGGTAACATATATTGTACATTGGGCATAGTTGCTTTGTTACTGTTTGCTGTACGCCCTAGTCAAATCCAATTGACATGTACAAGTCACCACTCACCAGTAATCTCATTCAGAATTATTCTTGTTTGGTTTCTTCTATATATATATGATGATGAGTGATGACTGGCATCTGAAACATAACATTCTTAATTACAAATATTTGTCTGATTTTATGGGCATGATCTTTCCACTGCAGGGTACCGTCTCAATCTGGAAAGGAGAGGTGGCATGATTCAGCTCCCAGCCGCCGTACCACCTCCCCAACAAGGGATGATCCGCTAAAATAAGTCTAATTTGGGTATATGAACCGTGTCTATGTTTGATCTATTATCCAATTAAGAACATGTGTTTAATATTAATTTGTAAGTTGTTGTTTTGTTTTGTTAGACGGAAGGATATGAAACGGGTCCTCCGTGTGAAAAGGATTTCGATGTAGTGATTTGTTGTGTTGGACATATTGATTTTTATTCTAATTAATTATTGGGTCATACCGTTATTACCACATATATAAGGAATAATTAGTAGTTGGTGAATTAGCATCATGTTCTGTGGCATTAATTGTCGTGCTTTAACTAAATGTCATGATATTTATATATTTTATATAGTTTCATTTTGCATTTATCACAGCTATTAATTAGTGGTTCAGCAAATAAGATTTTTAGAGTTGTCGACGTCGTTTTATCGCAAAATGAAGTTTATTTATAAAATGAAGTTATGAGGCTATGACAGGCCTTGCAGTTTATTGCGTTGCCATCAGATCTTGATCTCCCTTTTGAACGACTTATGAGGCTATGACACGCTTATTTTCTTTATGCAAATTTTATAACGCCAACAGGTAGTGGTAACTGGTACTGTGGTGCAAGACCAGAAAAAACATAACGAAATAAAGTTGTGTGTTAATACTTAATAACAAATCTGTGAATTTAAATAAAATATTTTTATTACGGATATATATGTGAAATAGAATAATTGAAATGTGATGGAGAAGTAAAATTAAAATGCCCATTTTAAATTAATTATTAGTTAGGAGCCAATACTTTGATGTATTAAATATTCCCAGAAGTTAGTTGAACAACATTTTAGAAACTTAATTATACTCATCAGTGATATTGGAACTGATCATATATATATATATAATCCTAAAGACTTGGTAGTGGCTAGAACTGATCAAATATTTGAACTTGTCTTTTTTTTTTTTACTTTAATTTATGGAGTTATTTATGTTTATTATTTTTAGCCAGGAATATAATAGGTCCGCAAACATTTTTTTTTTGTTTTAAAAGTACGAAATGTGATGTGCGCATTCTCAAATGTCAGCGCGCGACAGCTCCTTTCTAATAGCAATAAATCTGTTTAAAAATTCTTACATCACATAACATATTGCAATGACTTTAGTTCCTGGTTACTTCTTTTGAGGATTCAGATGGCAAGTCATTTGTGTATTTAATTACATATAGTCAGTAATATTGCAATCCATTTTTACATATTAGTCTCATGGGTTTGACGAAAAGGACTTTACTTTTTGATATGGTTGGCACGTCTATTTTATAATAGTTGAATATTCGTAGCTATATGAAATTGCATAATTTAACAATTTAGCATGCGATGCAATTACTAATTATAATCGATTATTAGCTGTGTAAGATACTTGACAATGGCAGTATCCAAGCTTTGGTTTAGAAAGTGTATTAATTTGAAAAGATCAAATGTTTGTATAATTATATGTAATTAACAATCACCATTAATTAAGCTGATGACACTCAAGATCAAAGGAGAAGAAATAAGATATGTATATAGCCCATATTTCGTACCTTTTTAAATTAAGCCACGTCATCTGAAAATTAACAGAAACGATAAGTGCAATCTGCAATTTTGCCATCGCATGCCATCACATGCCATCACTTAAACAAAATGACATATAAAATATACAAAGTGAACATTTAAATAATAATATTGAACACATACAAATAAATAAGTTCAATAAAATAAGTTGAATATAACATATAAAAATCTGAACACAACCATACAAAAAAAATAAAATCTAACTCATAATTGAATAAAGTGAACACACACATAAACAAACTGGACATATAAATAATAAAGTGAACAAATATAAACGTGATGGCACGGAATGACGCTCGGAGTGATGGTAGATAATAATTTTTGAAAACTAATCCTAGTTAGAAAAGTTGTAATCCATGGAAACACCTCATTTATAATTAGTTTAATTCAACCTTCAACTACAGAACAGCCATGTAAAAATACTTGTATAATCTATATACAAAAATATATATTACAAGGCTACCAGGCTACCAGGCTACCATATGCATTACGAAACCTCGAACCGTTCTTCCCTCGCTTTAGAATGGAAATTGGGCAACACTTCCTTTTAGCACTAATAAAATCCAATTTATGCACAAAATACTTCTTTTTATGTAAAACTTAGGGTGGCCGACTATCCCCAAACCATATATACGCTGGGAAAAAAAATAAATAAAATTTGTAAGCGCCTAGCTCTTATATATAATTAAAAGATGGATAATAACCTTAATATATTGGAATGCAAAATAAATTTGTTGACTTTGGGCGGGGGAGGGGATAAAGTAAAAAAAATGACATGGTTTTGTGACAACCAAATAAATCTAACATATATATGAGAAATTGGACCAATTAAGAGTAAAGGTGCGGTCATAAATTTCAACAATAAATTAACTACTAATCTTATTCTTCTTTGTGAGTGAAAGAATTGTTTGGATTTGTAGTTTGAATTTATTTCGAACAAATAGTAAAAAGTTCAGATAAATTATAATGCATCACTTGTTTGGTGATGTCTTCTTACGCGCGTACACATCACTCAAACAAATTAGAACACACAAATCCATATTTGAAGGCGCCTTTGGATGTTTAATTTTGAAACTTTATTGTCACAAAGATTTTGTAGCAACTCTTTTCATCAAAATCCCCCTATTACGACGATGACATTTTTCAAAAGCAAAAAAATTATGACGTTGACCATGATGACACGCAGCAGATTTCATATATACTAGCCTTTAATTCGCGCGTTGCGCGATTCTTTCCTATGTTAGTATGTTTTTTATAGTGTTTTCAAAAAAAATTAAATTTTATAAAAAATTGTACTGTGCTCAAGTTATTTGTCATTCAATTGTAAGATCATATAGTTCCTTTATATCTTTTGTAAAATTTGTTCACAATGATAATGTATAATCGTAAAATTGTAGTGTAAAATTCTACTGTACTCAAGTTATTTGTCATTCAATTGTAAAAGTACAAATGTTGCTACGCATGCGTTCCTTTATACGCATGCATTCACAACATTTTTCTACGCATGTATAATCGTAAAAGTAGAAATGTTGCTCTCTGACATTATTTTAATTTGATATGCAAGCTTATTAAGATTTGAAGATTAGGCAAGAAGCAGCAGCAATTTTAAGCCATTAATGGCTACCGCTGATCAAACTGAGCAAAATCAACGAATTGCTCAAAGAAATAGAAATTGAAACCCTTCAATGTTTAATCTATTGCTGATAGATTCAAACCCATATGGATCTACATGCTGACAAATAACGGAGAACAAATAAAACAATTTTACTTTCCAAACAACAATGAAAGAAATTAGACTTATAGAGATGAGCCAAAATAATCAAGAGATGCAGTTTTCATAATATTACAGATCATGAATAATTGTTGCCAGAAAATAAAACTTAAGATCAAAAGGAAAGAATTGCCCAACAATTGTCTTGAAAAAAAAAAATCAAACTCAGCCGGTTAAGATTAGTGTCAGGTCCCTTCAAAATAGACTCTTCTTACATCTTCATCAGTTGATAAATGAACCTGCACTTTCCACCTTGTTTTCATCTTCCCTGTCGAGGAATATCCTCCAAATAAAAACAACAATTGAAGCACTGCTATAATTCTCGAGAACAATTAATTCCAAATTATAATGACGCAATTTATTAATTAAGATTTATTGCAAAACATTCCCTTTGATCTTAAATTTTTATTTTCTGGCAACAATTATTCATGATCTGTAATATCTCTGAATTCATTGCTCAGTTATATCTCTGAATTTGTCTTCAAAACCAAAAGAAAAAAGGGCACACATGTTAGGGACAAAAAAAGTTGTCGGCTTCTGCATAAGTGAACAACAAAAAAGAAAAAAAAAGGACGAACTCATTTTCGATTAGAGAAAACAAATGCTAAATTTTTTAAAGTGTTTTTTCAAATGCAAGCAACACGATAGTTAAATTTAAATGCAATGCAAAAATGAGAAGAAGAGGGACATACACGCTTAGTACACGCCAACAGAGATGATCGAGATCCACAGTACCAGTAGCATGGAAATTTCTGACTCTATACGACGTGAATGTGCAGTTGGCATTGGAACACATCACACAGTCATGAACAAAAAAAGAGAAAGAATTAGAATATAACTTTGTTGTATTACTGCTCTCTCCTATGCAATTAAGAGATACAAAGACCCAAATAATGCGACTCCAGACCTCAGGAAGACATTAATTATATTTTTAGATTCCTTCAATAAATCAGAAAATACTTTCACATGTTACATGTGTAATCTATTTCTCACTAATTTTAAATATATTTAGAAAATATCAAATCTTACAAGAACTTTTAAATTCCCTCAACGCAAGGCATCCTCTTTTTTTTTGCACTTCTCTCCTCTGCTGGCATGGCATCATCACTGTAGAAAAATAAATAAAAAGCAGATAAGCAATAAAACAGGACTACCTTTTCATTTTTTTTTTCATTATAATGGTTAATGAGCTGTAAAATATACCTAAGAGAGAGTCCATCCATATTGAAATGAAATAAGCCTTTCAAATACAAACAGAACTCGTAAAGATGCCTACAAAATAGATGAGTTGGTCACTTGATACTGGTCGCTTTTACTCCAAATCACAATTTAAAAAAATAAAAAATTATAAAGCTGCAAACTGTGCATGTCATATCATCTTTATTAGACCCATTAGCTCCAGCACAATCTGCAAAAAAAAAAAATTAAAAATTAAAAAAAAATAAAAAATCTCAGAAGAAAGAAATAAATAAAACCTCCTAACTGAGAAGTATGAACTTCTGAACAACTCTAATTGATAATTACCAGTTGCACCCGGTACATACAGTATAATTGATAAATCCTTGCAAAAACTTTGTTGATCTTTCAGAAATTTAGTGCGAGCCTAATGTAGATATGTAATATACCTATAGCAGGTCTTTGAAGTAAGACTCATCCCCTAAGGCAAATGATAGCTGCAGATTGGAAAACCATAAAATGGAAATAAAAAAATTATAGCAAAAATTATATAATCAACATTTGATAAAATATTATAACTTTGTATAGGCTGATTCTGATGAAAAAAGGATAATAAACCTGAAAAATTAATTGAATTTGTTATTAATTTTGAAATAAAAAATATGTTGTGCTACAAGTAAGCTTCAGTCGTACTCGTACATCTTTGACAGTAATTTTGCATGTTGAGACACCACTTTTTTTTTCTTCAAGCAACAAATTGGAACTAAATAGAAACTTAAATTACTATTTGGCAGAAAAAAAGAGGATATGAGGTGGAAGCAAAAAATCAAACAAATTAAATTAAAAAGTTAGAAAAGATCTTTAAATAAATCAATGCATAAAAAGAAATACCAAACCTGGTCATCATTCCACCAAGCTAAATGCCATGCTCGAGACTACAATTCCCAGAAAGAATTTACCACACAACACTTTGAACAATCAAAACAACACCTTCAAGGGTATAGCATTGTAGCACAAAGAAAGAAAGGGAAAAAAAAAATCCAAGAATCTTGGTACTGGCCATTAACCCTGACTATGCTGTATTTATTTATATTGGGGATGAAATTCATGTTCCAAATTGGCCATTAACCCTTCTCGCTCTCTGTAAATTTGTGTTGTCTCTCTTTTCTTCCTATTTATCGATCATAGCCATCTCCTAGCTCAGCTAGGAACTTGGGTCACAGTGCCAACATTTTGATAAAAAAGAAAAAGTGCCAAGATTTTGAGACTATATTTGGAGGTCCTTTATCTGTCACAAAACGAAGAAGAGCGAAGGTGGAAATGAAAAAAAAAAAAGAGGGGAAGTCTACTGGGATCGAGAGGAATAAACATAAAAAGAATAGAGTAGCGGTGAGACAGCAAAGAAGAAGACCAAAAAAAAAAAAAAACACACGATCTGTCGCTTACATTTCTCCTTATTTCGTTTTCCCAAAGTATGGTATTGGTGAGTGACACCAGCGAGAGACAACACTTCATGGGTACTGAGAAAGAAGCAGTGAGAAAGGGAGAGTTCGGCGGGGTTCTCTCTGGTGCTCTCGTGGGGAAGAAGATGGGAGTAGGTTTGTGTCGGGTTCAGTGAGAGAGAGGAGTAAAGGCGAGGTAAGGGATAAAGCAGCGAATGAAAGGAGCAATCAACGGATTGAGCGTACGGAGGAGTTCCGTGGAGAGACGAGGATGCATCATATGAAGGATTTAGAATAAAGCAATCGGACGGCTGAGACGAACTAAGGAGAACAAACGGACACGATGAGAAAACTGTGCTAACCACAGTAAAAAGCGTCTCCCACGCGCAGCGCACACCACAGCAAATTTATATAGTTATAATGGCCAATGATGATTCGACATAAAGACTCATGCTTTCGACAAATAGTAAAATGCATAAAGATATTGCAGAGAAAATAAAGACCAAATTACGTTAAGTAGACATGATAAAAAGATAACATATGTAAGATATTTTTTTCTCAAAATAAAAAAATAATGCAGATAATCACAACCAATTTTTTGTGCAATCATGCACGGAAAAATCAATACATGCAATGAGTATAAAATAAAAAAATTAAGTTGACTACAATTAATAAATTGTGGTACACTTTTTTTGACTTTTTGAAATTATAAAAGTACATTTCATAAACTGAACATAAATAAATTCAATAAGAATAATACAATCATTTGATTTTAACATAAAATTTGAAATATTAATATTCAAAAAAATTGTGACAATTTATTATTGCATGCAATCCTCTTTTAAAAAACATCTATCAGTTGTCGGATTTTCCTGTTGCCCTGAATGACCCAAAACAAGTGACTAGCAAGTAACAATTAAGTTCCCAAATATACAAATATTATATATACTTGTACGGTATGTATACTAATTCTGTGGGTTTATATTTGTCATGCTATTTGTTCTTGACAAGGTCGTCATCCGGCGCGTTTATATAAATATTATTAGTTTGTCCCAAATATTCCTTTAATTTGTGGTTTTAAAAGACAATCAGGCCTTTAATTTTCTCATTTAATTTTCTCATACATTATGTAGTTTATTCAGCATAAAACATTGGCTAATGGCGCTTGCCAAGTTAATCAAATAATCAATAAATAATTCCCCCTTATTTAATTTAATTTTATTAACATAAATTAAACAGATAATTGCAGTTCTATAGTGGTAAATCAAAGTCCACGATGGTGTCAACGATCGATCATGGCTGGCGTTATTATTATTATTTTTTTTTTATAAAGGGCTTCTAGCTTATATTCAAATTCCAACTCATCTAGGTAGCATCTATATATGGGACCCTGATCTGGTGTTGCGCTACACGCCGTGTAGCGCACCCACGAGCCGTTCGATTTTGATCGGGCGGTTCATTTTTTTTTTGGCCTAGGAATCTGGTTACTTTCACGGGGCTTTCTTATCCATCAGATCAAAATCGGACGGCCCGTGTGTGCGCTACACCGTGTGTAGCGCAACACAGGATTTGAATTCCTATATATGTGTACAAGGCTTGTTAATTCCTCGTGTTGTTCGCACCAGGTACTAAAAATACATCATATACATAATTTCTTCAAGGAAACAAACAAATCGAAGCATTAATTCCCTTGATTACATCATCTATATATAATACTAACATTTAGCTTTCAAATTTTAATGTTATACAAATTATTTTGACAATTTATTACGACCCTCTTTTGATAATATCTATGATATGGTGCCACATGGTGGGTTTTCTGTTTCCTCGAATGACTCGACACGACAGTCAACAAAAGTGATCACTAGATTCACTACCTAGGTAAGAACTAGAAGGCTAGAATAACCCAAGAAACGCATATTAACTCGTACCTCGTGGAATTCACATCGTCTGCCGCACTGCGATTGGCAGCGGTGCGGCCCCAACCGTCTGATCTGAATCTGATGAATAACGGAGCCCCGTCAATCTAATAGGCCCGAAAAAATTAACCGTCCAATCAAATCTGAACGGCTCGAAAAAATTCGCTGCCAGCAGCACTGCTGCAGAGGATTTTGGTCCGTACGTTGTGTATACTAATTTATATGGACGTGGCTCTGTCATTTTGTCTGTTCTTGACACGGTCATCATCCCGCAATTTTACCAAAAGTTCATTGTCCCAATATTTTCTTCTATTTTCTCTTACGTATATAGTTTTTGCAGCTTAGAAACTTTCGTTAATGGGCGATGGAAATTTAATTAATTAAAAATGTATTATTAAAATTTAATTAACATATGTTATGAGAAAAACTGCAGTTCTATATATGGTGGTAGATCAAAGTCCATGATGGTATCAACGATTTGTACAGAGATTATTAATTCCTTCTATTGTTCTCATCACGTACTAAATTAATTAAACTGTTGACACCATCATGAACTCCCTTGGTGGTTACCTAGATCAAAGTATAAGTCTCTCCTATTGTACAAATCTCTGTATAAATCCATCATATACTACTCTCTCTTCTAGGTAACCATTAATTTTAAATTAAAACAATCGCAGCATTAACTCCCTCGATCTCTTTCCGAGCAATGAGTCTTCCTGAAGAAAGTGGTACAGCCTGTGGTGAGATTGTGCCGCCGCCTGTAGTTATAGCAGATCCAGCTAGTTTGAGTTCACCGCATGTAGCAGATCCGGCTAGTTTGAGTTCGCAGTCTCAAGTGCTTCGAAATTGTGAATTTTGTTGTGAGGTCTGTCATCTTATTTGTGATATTTTAGGTTGTGTTGGCCAGATTTTAGAATGTCTCTCTGAGTTGGGTTTAGTTAGATGTCTTTCTGGTTAAGTTACGGTCTTTCTCAATTCGCCAAGGGGACAGAGATAATACTGGGTTGTGAAGCATGGTTCATTTAAAGCCGAAACATATGTATATATAAATAGTCAGGTCGTGCTTTAAATCTCTGTTATGTTTATCTGAATTGTATGTTTGGGAACCGTCCTCTGTGAACTTGGTACTTTGTAATATCTTTTGGTTAATGGACACAATTAACACGTCTTAAATTGCTATTTTGTCAAAAAAAATGTTGACTTTTCAATTATGATTCTTTAAATGATTAGTTCTCTCTTAAATTTGGTAAATATGATATGTAATTTATCTGAATTAGGATATATTGAAGTATTGAACTTTTTTAGCAACACATTTATCTGGCAGGAATGATAACTGCCATTTGCAATTTTGCCATCTCTTGTCTAGTGATAGTCCAAAAATCCTTGGCCCTTGGCCCGCCCTTTGAAAGACCGTCCTAAAATCCGGATCGGACTGGCCCTTCGAAGGACTTTCGATGGACAAGGGTTTAGAAGGGCCGGATTTTGAAAGGGTCAGGTCTAATTTTTTTCAAAGACGGATATTGAAGGGCCGGGTTCGTCTTAGTCCTTCAATTGTAGCGACCATTTGATCATAATGAGACGATAGAGATTAAAAAATTATTAAAAAAAATAAATGTAGATATTATTTTAGAAGGACTAAAAGGGTCAAGGACTTAGAAGGATCGGGTTCACGAAGGGCCGATCTCATGTTTCAAAAAACAAATCCGTCTAACCCGGCCCATCTTAACCCTTTTTCCTAGTCCGGTCCGACTCGGCCCTTCTATCAAGCCCGTCGAGTCCGGTCCTTTAAAATCCGGTCCGGCCCTTTTGTCTTTCACTACTCTTGTCATACAAACAAGTGAACACATACAAACAAATAAGTTATGTCATTCTTGTTCAGATTTTTATATGTATGTTCAACTTATTTTTATTGAACTTATTTGTTTGTAAGTGTTCACTTTGATCACTTGTATTTTCATCTTATCTATTTTATGTGTTCACTTCGTTCAAACGATGACAAGAGATAGCAAAATTGTAGATTGCAGTAATTAATTTCTTTTATCTGGTGCGTGAACATTTTTAACTATTTTGAGCCCACTTGTTTAGCTCGTTTGTTAAGGCTCAACTTATGTTTGGAAAAATTTAACATCGGGCTTCGTATTGATGGGCCATTTGGTAAGAAAGAAAGCGTTTTATTTTTTTTTAAAAAAATCACCACATTGGCCTGCTTTTGTGTGACAATCCACCGACATTGACAATATTTTGACCAAAATTTTCTTGACCAAATAAAAAAAAATGAAATATATCAATTCTTTACCTTGATATTTCCCCCATATATGCTGCCTTTGACCATGAGTTGACCGAAAATATATGAAAAAAAAACTAACCGCCTTTGACCACCTCCTTAGCCGAGTGGAAAAGGAATGTCCAATTAAATTTTTGCACCTGCCACTTATGCCATACCCTTCCTCTACGTGTCATTAGCCGCTTAAATTAGTTTGATATATATAATCTTCTCGGTTCTGTTCCTTTGCTCATTTTCCCAACCGAACTCAAAGAAGAAAACCAAAATATTTTCTAGAAAAGTGTTTTGAGATAGTGAGGAAATTGATTAATTTGCCGATTGATATTTGAGTTGTCGGCCATTTGAAATTCCTACGTCGCCGTCGATTGGATAGTCGTTCTGATTCATGATTTCTGAACCGTTCTGTCAGGTAACCGGACTTCTCTGTATTTAATTCCGTTTTGATTGATTGATTGATTTATCGTTTGGTTTTGATATATTGAATATGTTTATCTGAATTGTTATTGGTATATTTTACGGGATATCGGGTTTGGAAAATGGATCTGAATCTGAATTTGGTGCCCTGATCCTCCTGAGTTCGGGGAGGGGCCGGTCCTGATCCTCCTGAGATCGGGGAGGGACCACTCTGACTGACTGACTGGCTAAACCCGTTTATCTCCGTAAAATATATTATTTGTACTGTGGATTAATCCGATCTTATTGAATGTTGATATATTAATTAAGTATAGAGAAGCTGCGTCGTTAAATAACCGGTTACTGAGGTTTGTACCTGACTCTGTTTGTTTTTCTGTTGCGACGTAGGTTGACGGACCGTCGGATGGATGCAGAAGATACCGTTTCACCTCGCGTCTCGTGACCCGTCGGTGCGGGACGTGACAGATGGTATCAGAGCATTCGTTCCTCGGACTGTGTTTGGGTCCAGTGTAGTTTCATTTTGAATTTGATCATTTGATATCTGTTTATTTGGATTTGACTTGTTATTGTCCGTTTGAATTTCGCGGACGAAATTCTTTTGAAGGAGGGATGAATGTGACAATCCACCGACATTGACAATATTTTGACCAAAATTTTCTTGACCAAATAAAAAAAAATGAAATATATCAATTCTTTACCTTGATATTTCCCCCATATATGCTGCCTTTGACCATGAGTTGACCGAAAATATATGAAAAAAAAACTAACCGCCTTTGACCACCTCCTTAGCCGAGTGGAAAAGGAATGTCCAATTAAATTTTTGCACCTGCCACTTATGCCATACCCTTCCTCTACGTGTCATTAGCCGCTTAAATTAGTTTGATATATATAATCTTCTCGGTTCTGTTCCTTTGCTCATTTTCCCAACCGAACTCAAAGAAGAAAACCAAAATATTTTCTAGAAAAGTGTTTTGAGATAGTGAGGAAATTGATTAATTTGCCGATTGATATTTGAGTTGTCGGCCATTTGAAATTCCTACGTCGCCGTCGATTGGATAGTCGTTCTGATTCATGATTTCTGAACCGTTCTGTCAGGTAACCGGACTTCTCTGTATTTAATTCCGTTTTGATTGATTGATTGATTTATCGTTTGGTTTTGATATATTGAATATGTTTATCTGAATTGTTATTGGTATATTTTACGGGATATCGGGTTTGGAAAATGGATCTGAATCTGAATTTGGTGCCCTGATCCTCCTGAGTTCGGGGAGGGGCCGGTCCTGATCCTCCTGAGATCGGGGAGGGACCACTCTGACTGACTGACTGGCTAAACCCGTTTATCTCCGTAAAATATATTATTTGTACTGTGGATTAATCCGATCTTATTGAATGTTGATATATTAATTAAGTATAGAGAAGCTGCGTCGTTAAATAACCGGTTACTGAGGTTTGTACCTGACTCTGTTTGTTTTTCTGTTGCGACGTAGGTTGACGGACCGTCGGATGGATGCAGAAGATACCGTTTCACCTCGCGTCTCGTGACCCGTCGGTGCGGGACGTGACATTTTGTTTCAGAGAGTGGATTGGCAGTTTGGGACTAATTGGTTGGGGGCCTTCGAGTTGCTACTTGTTATATAGTAACCGCCACCGCCAGTCAAACTACAATAAACATAAACAAAATATTAACGGCAGCTGATACTGTGTGCACTCCAACTACATAAAATTTCGTTATTGAACTATTCATTTCCGGACATACAATTGTAATTATATAAAGAGTTAATATTATATCTCTGATTTTCTATTTTGGACAAAATAGTTATGAGTCTTCTACCTCAAGAAATTAAAAGAAAGAAGAATCCAAAAAATGCTTCGTGACCGCAGGCTGAAAACCTGTTGCCCGGCCGTGGGTATATAGCCAGTGAGGCTAGCTGGTTCGTATTTAATTGGAGAAAGATTTCATTAAGTGTTGACCTTTAATTTTATGAGAGTCTATCCTGCGTGTATATCCATCCTATCAAAATTCCGCACAACTGTTGTTTGCATTAACATCTTATTAATCTGGATTTTCTGGAGAAAAATCTCGTCCCACTCCCCAGTATGAGTATCATTAATTCGCAGAATTAAATGTTACGAGTCCGAACCACAGATCCAATTCTATAACATTTTTTTCCCTTTGATTGAGAATAAATTGATAACAATTTTTCATCTAAAAAGTTTCCATGACAGTCTACACATTTTCTTTTTATATTGTCGTACTTAACAAATGATATTCTTTAAGACGCATGTCTACACATTTTGAACGAATGCGTTCATTTTCCCTTTAGTGAAACTAATAATTGAATATAGCTTTATTTTTATTTTTTGACACAGTAATTAGCTGCCTTCTTTTTCAACAATAAAACAAAAAAGTTCTTGAGCGCACTTGGTCAAATTAAGTCAACCCTGTGAATAGTTTATGCTGGGAAAAGGTGCTGATCCTATCATTTAAGCTGAGAGCATTGATACTTCCAATGATATACCCTTGTTGACTTATTATTTATTGGTAAGTGACATACTACATACCAAATCGAAATTCAGTACAATTCATATTTGTGATTATGTGTTTATTAACTTCCACTTGCTGGAATTATTTTCTCCCGCAACCCCTTCTAGTAAGGAGAAAGACTTTTTCAATTTCACAAACAAATATTAAGAAATCATACAGCTTATTTTTGCAAATATTTAAAAATATTTAGGGTGGGGGAAGGGGGTATGAATTTTCCTCATCTTCAAGTTGCAACAGCTTCCATCACAAAATTATTGAACTCACGACTCTTAACTTATTGAATGATGACCTGGTATATATGTGTACACATTTTCCATCAATAGATTCGTCTGAAATTAAATATATATACCGTTCTTTTGTTTTCTTTAGTTTTTTTATTTTTCTTGGCGCAGTCATATAAGAAGCTGCCTTGTATTTATTACTTGTTACATAACTCATTTTAATTTGCATATCGCTTTGCAAGTTGGCATTCGTATCAGTACTGTTTTATCAATTTTTTTTTTTTTTTTTTTACATTTATCTATTTCATTTTATTCATTTATACATTTCTTTATGATATAACTATCCATTAGACCATTTTTCTGTTTTTATTTAAATCCTAGTTGATGCAGAACAATAATTTCATTTGCAGAAAGTGCAATTCTTAGTGAAAACAGGTGCATACATGAAAATTCAGGTCCAAAGAAGAACCACTCCAGTTGAACCTTCACAATTAATGACATCCCCACACTATGACTATCCGACTATCTTCTCATGCATGTATATATACACGGGTTGTTTTTCATGTTTTTCAACAAGAAGTAGTCAAGAACTATTTCGTTCTCTCTCTTTCTCCCAGCTAACTTTCAAATCAAATATTCCGTGAAATGGCACAGCAAGAATGGTCTTCTGGCCTCTTCGATTGTTCTGACGACATCTACAACAGTAATTTTGCTTATATATATTCATCCAAATCTTTTTTATTTTTGTGTAGTAAAATTCACCTTAATTACATTCAATTAATCATCGGCATCATGTCATGAAATATACATTTATGCATTTTTGTTTTGCAGGTTGTCTTACTTGCTGGTGCCCATGCATTACTTTTGGACAAATTACAGAAATCCTTGATAAAGGCGCCAATTGTAAGTGCTTCTGAATTAAAGCCATTGAATTTAGTTGATAAATCATCAATTTGTTTTGCAAGACCCTGTAATATATTAAGATTGATTTGATAATAATTGCCTTAATATTGTTGCTTGACATTCTTAATTTATAGAATTTTTGTGGTCGTCATGTGTTGAAAAATTTCTCAATACTCTCAGTGTGTGAATTGAAGGCTGGGAAAAGACTCCATTTTCAGCAAATGTCACATTTATGAAGCAATGCAATGATATAGAACAGTATAAAGAATTAACATACAGGGACCAAATTAGTTTGTGGACATAGTCCTTCTATTATTAAACAAATTTAAAAAAATTTTAAATAGACGACTTAATATACAAAGATTCTGACAGATAAGAGTCATAGAGAGGCTTGAAGGTTTAAATTGTAAGTGCAAATATTGTTTATTCTTGTGATTCCAATCTCAAATGCCTCACATCCAGTCATTGTAGCTTGCAGCACTGCAGCGGCCATTTACACTGCGATAGCATTATGCTCAGGGTGCCAATGGATATACGCATAATCATTGGTTCCAGAGATTTCTTAATATTTGTTTGTGAAATTGAAAAGACTTTTTCTCCGCACTATCCGCAATTTACACTGAAATAGTTGTATGATTTCACAAACATTATGACTGCGATAGAAAAGACTTTTCTTATTGAATCGGATAGTATACATAATTAGTTTCAAGTGTTTTATAAGATCACTATTTCTCAGAGATTAAAAATGGATACTGGTTCCATAACCATTATTCATTTGCTGAAGTCATACTTAGGTTCCATTAAATTGCAAGATAAAGGAATTTAACATGTGATGCAATTAACTTTTCTAAATTGTTTGGTTGCCTTGACTGGTCTTTTGGTGACTTTCTATATTTACATGTACCCAGTATCAAGGGCTTGATTAATAGTAGTTATTGGGTCTGAGATTCTGAGCAGATAAATTGTGGGTATAAGGGTATTGTATACATTTAATTATCACCTGTTAAGCAAATTGGGTACATCGTTGAGTTACAAGTGCTCCCCAAAGTTTGAAGTTTATAGACCTTTGGAAATAAGCGAACCCGTATCCCGTGTCGCGCACCCATCCGAGCCGTTCGATCTTATCTCCACGGTTGTTTTTTTTTCGGGCCTATCAATTTGATATCATGCACATGCCACCATCATCCATCGGATGGACGGTTGGGAGACTTGTGCTACACACTCCCGCGTGGCACAGGATCTCAATTCGAAATAAACTAGCAGTCCTCAAATTGTTTATCAAGGTATAAACCACTTTACAAGGTTTGAAAACTTTCGGGCCCTTTTGTTAGGTTGTAGGTAAGAGGCCCAGAACAGAGTTGAGAAATATTTCTGAAAATAAGCCATGATGGATGTGTTTTAAACTTTAATTAATCCCAGTTTAGTAAACCATGAGACAACTTACTATTTACTAATACTCAACTGAACAACTAACCAGCCATATATACGGGGTGCGCGCGCGTGTGTGTGTGAGAGAGAGAGAGAGAGAGAGAGAGATATCTACAATAATTAGCCCTTTGTGTGTGCGCGCGCGCGCGCGCGCAAACCCACAAAAATCCATCACGATAACAACAACCAACCATAACCCTTTGAACCACCTGTACTCTCTTCTTTGAACGTCAGTCAAGAACAGACGATCCTGCTCCCATCAGCAGTAGAAGTAATGCATAAATCACAGATTCCGGACACGTTTATGGGCTTGTTCTGTGAAAATAAAAACCTAGTTAATTACAGAGTTTTCCTCACACTTGATATTGGTCTAAAATGTACCTAGACATGAGCCCAGATGACCGAAATATTAGTTTCCGATCTTTAATTTTTCTACTCTTGACCTATAGGAACAAATTGTGTTTTTCTCCGCATTTTAACCAATTCAATTGAAAATTTCTTTAGCCTCTTAATTTTTTTTTTCTTATTTTTCCATCGACAATGAGAAAATTGTTACACAGTCCTGTATCTCTAACCATTTTCCAATCGTTGATATCCTCAAGCTCCTGCAAAACCAGAATGAAACAAAACGAAACAAATAAATTTATTCTAATTATAAATCTGTGAATAGAATTTGAGATATGATTATGTGAAGTTGAATGATTGAATGCCATTAAGAAATATAATTAAAATGTTTAATTTTCAATTAATTCCAGCTAGAAGCAAATACTTTGATTTATTAAATATTCCTAAAAGTTCGTCAATATTCAGTGCGTCAAATAAGTCTAGCAATAGAACAAGGTACAACACATATATAAAAGTTTAGTAAATAAAATCTATCTAAAGACCATCTTTCTTATAGTGATTTGTTTTATTTAAGAAAAGAATAGTAAAGACAAAGTCAATCACCATAGTTCTGCACTTCTAATTTTTAAATTAAACAATATTTTTTATTTGGAATAATGCAATTCTATAGAGAGAAATCGAGGCTTTGTTAAGCGTGCATATTCAAAAGAAAATGTCCCTCATTAATTTTTTCAAAAAATCATCTCCTATCAAACACATCCTTCCACACAGCCACCTCACCGATGGTCTGCACATGTCATCTTCAAATGACATGACATGTAAGAAATAGTTAACTGTGTGAAAGAAAATAAATTTTTACACAGTTACAAGTTGTCTAAGGGGCTCAACAGCAAAAATGCATGGAGCTAAACCAATGTTGATGGAGTTAAAGCACGTACATAGATGAGCCAGCTTAATAAGAAATGGATAGAAGTTTCAAATATAAACCTGACAGGGGCAAAATTTGAAAAGCACACTGGGGAGCTCTCTGAGCCAAGCAATTAGGCAAAAAAATATGCAAATACTGAGTAAATGTCTCATGTATCCTTGTGAGCAGCTCATTGCTACACGATGAAGCATCACTCTTCAGCAAAGGGGCCCATGGTCAGTTACACATGTATATGCATGGTTGCGCATACAAGGCTGCAGCAACAGATCATAGAAATTGCACAACTTCATGTATATGGTTTCTGCCAGTGATTTAAATAGCACCACAATGAATCGCTATAGCGGTGATACTTGGTAGACTGTTATTCTGCAAAATTAAAATGTCGCTATAGCAGTGCTAGTTGGTATACTGCAGTACTACTATAGAAAAATATATATTTAGTGAAAATTAGCAACAAATAGACGTATTTTAGTGGCAATTTTAAAAAATATAAAATTTATTATTTACTAATATAGAATAAGTATTTCAACATATATTTGTCATGTGAACTCCAATTGACTTGCTTTAGTTATTCACAATTTAAGTACAGTGAGATTTATCTATTAAAATAGTGAATTGTAAAAGTTTTATGTATTAAGTTAAATCATTAAAACATGTAAATGATATAATATGGTATTTAATTTTTAACTAAAATACGTATATGATCTAATAAATGAGTATTTGTACACATCCGTTATGATCTTATTGCGACCGCTAAATGGCCATTATCGACTACCCGCTATGACATGACTTAACCGCTATTTAACATTTGGTTTCTACCAAGTTGGGTTGTACAAATCATAGGAAATCGTTCTCTAAAACCGACCTCTAAAAATAACCGTTGAGTTGGTGTTGAAAAACTGTCTTATAGAATTATCTCTGCGGTCTGCAGTGTATCATTGGCGGTCCGCAAGACTCCAGAGGTGATATCTTCTACGACTTGCTTCTGCGGTCCATGACAGAACAAGGATTTTTGGACCCTTAGCCGAAATTTTAACTTTTCCTCTCCTGCGCGGATCTCTCATGCAGTCCACAAGAATAATCCTGAAAAGTCTACAGAGCTTTTCTTCTTAACAAATTTCATCGTTGTCACAAAATAATCGATGATTGACCTAAAATAAGAGCCTAGGACTTCGTTAGTATCTTCTCCTAAGTAAATAGAAAATTAATAACAAAATGGAAATTTAAAGTATAAATCTAGACAAATGTTGTGCAATTATCAAGGTATGAAATCGTGTAATCATTATATGATCTAATAAAAAACTATATTCGTACACAACCGCTATGATCCCATCGTGGTCGCTAAATGACCGCTATCTACCATGACATAATTTTATCCGCTATGAACCCCACTATCTGCTATTTAAACCTTACTAATCAGAATTATTTGTTTATTCGGAACCTCATCGCGTGACTGAGATCCAGCGGCTCTAATTAATTCCTGCAGAAGATAAAAAGTGTTATTGTTCATGTTAAAGTTGGGCCATCGTTGACTCATGAGCCCAATTAACAAACCCATCCGTTGCATCAATTGATTAAATATGAATAATCTAGAAACATTTAGAATTGAGTAAAGTTTATACGGTATTCTAGAAGGGACCTGAAAGTATTTCCTAGAATAATCTTAAACCGACTTTGTATATGTCGGTTAGTGAAATCTAGAAATTAGATGATATTTCTCCAACCGACATTAGGCTAAGTATAAATAGGTAACAAGGTTATTAGTTTGTATCATCCAAGCATCCAAGATCAAATCCAAGTTAAGAAAAACAAATACTAGTTCAAGCATATAGTGTGGTGCTAGTGTAGTTAGGAGGTGTAGGATATATTGAGAAGTAGAGTTGTAATCTTGGAGGTATAATATTTGAGTAGTAGAGGTTGTAACGATCTTTTGAGTGATAATAAAGAAGAAGTTTTGAGCATAGCGCCTCGCCTCTACTCAACAATCTGGTATCAGAGCGCCAGGTTCGAGCCAGTGCTGTCAGAGCGGACGGTCGGGTTCCGTGCGAAGGTCACGCATAGTGTCGGGAGTTGCGATTCCTAGAAGAGGCTTGCTAGACGTCGTCAACCTAGCCGAAGCCATGGATTTCGCAGGTACGACTAGTGGTCTTAAAAAATTAAATAACACCAATTATACAAATTGGAGAACCTGCATAGAGTCTTATCTACAAGGTCAAGACCTATGGGAGGTAGTCGGCGGATCTGAGACAACTCCGCCAGAGGTTCTAGAGACCACGGTACCAGTATGTGACCCAGACCCAAATCAAACCCCAACCTCGACCGGAAGAAGAACCCCATCCGTAGAGAAATCGAAAGAAACCGAAGCTCTACGGAAATGGAAAATCAAGGTCGGGAAGGCCATGTATGTACTCAAGACAACCATAGAAGAAGAGTTGCTTGTGTACATACGAGATGCGGCCACACCTAAGGTCGCATGGGACACTCTGGCAACGTTGTTCTCCAAGAAGAATGATGCCCGCCTCCAACTACTCGAAAGCGAGCTCATGACAATCTCACAAGGAAGCATGACGATCAATCAATACTTCACGAAAGTGAAGTCGTTATGCAACGAGATTGCACAACTTGACCCCGAAGAGAAAATCAGCGAGCAGCGCATGCGGAGGATCATCATCCACGGCCTTAAGCCCGAGTATAGCGGGTTCATAGCGGCAATCCGAGGATGGCCAACTCAGCCAACCTTATTGGAGCTTGAGAATCTGCTCGCCAACCAGGAGGCTCTAGCAAGACAAATAGCCGGAGTCTCGCCACAGCAAGAAGAAGAGGCGCTATTCAGCAGCCGCAGGAAGGGTCGATTCGACAAGGAGTCGAAAGGCAGACCCAATCAAAGGCCAAATCAACGAGGAAGGCCGAAGGAGAAGGGTAACTCTTCAGGGGGAGCTCGCAATCAAAGAAGCAACAGCCGCCAGTCCGATGATCAAGACGATAGATGCTACAATTGTGGCAAGAGAGGACATTATGCTCGAGAGTGCTGGTCCAAGAAGAAGGTCCAGGGGAACGTGGCAACGTCAAAGAACGGCCGACACGACAAGAGTCAGGAAAGCAGCAGCGAAGATGATTGGGACGTCGAAGCTGCCTGTGCAGTTGCGACTATTGAAGCGAAAGAGGAGCAAGAAGAGAAGCCGGAGGTCGCACTGACTGCGGTGACCAAGTCAGAGCGAATCAACTACGAGAGTGACTGGATTGTCGACTCTTGTTGCTCAAACCACATGACCGGCGATATCAAGAAGCTTGAAGACTTGGAGAAGTATAATGGAAGGCAGGTGATTGTGACCGCCAACAACTCCAAGTTGCCGATTGCCTACATCGGTAAGACAACAATCCCTTCTCGCTTCAACCCCGAGCAGATAGAGTTGCAACGAGTCTACCACGTTCCCGGCATGAAGAAGAATCTTCTGTCGGTTTCACAACTGACGGCACAAGGCAACTATGTGTTGTTTGGACCGCAAGATGTTAGGGTGTACCGCAACATAAAGACGTCAGGCACACCAATCATGGAGGGCCGAAGAATGGAGTCGATATACGTGATGTCGGCGGAGTCGGCCTACGTAGACAAGACTCGGAAGAACGAGACATCTGATCTCTGGCACGCACGACTGGGGCATGTGAGCTATCACAAGCTGAAGCTCATGGTCGAGAAGTCGATGGTCAAGGGCCTATCAGATGTGGAGGTACGCACCGACATAGTATGTGCGGGGTGTCAATTTGGTAAGGCACATCAACTTCCTTACCAAAAATCGAAATATAGAGCTAAGGAGCCCTTAGAGCTAGTTCACTCAGATGTCTTTGGACCGATCAAGCAAGCATCTATAAGCGGTTACAAGTATATGGTGACCTTTATCGACGACTTCTCGAGGTATGTGCGGGTGTATTTTATGAAAGAAAAATCCGAGACACTTTCCAAATTCAAGGAGTTCAAAGAGAAGGTGGAAAGTGAACTCAACAAAAAGGTACGGTGTCTTCGTACTGATAATGGAAGAGAATATGTATCACACGAGTTTGACGCCTACCTAAAGAAGCACAAGATCCGAAGACAATTAACCTGTCCCAACACCCCACAGCAAAATGGCGTAGCAGAAAGGAAGAATCGACACATAGCTGAAACGTGTCGAAGCATGATACACGCCAAGAATGTGCCAGGGAGATTTTGGGCCGAGTGCATGAAGACGGCAGCGCACATCATCAACCGTCTACCTCAAGAAAAGATGGGTTTTATCTCGCCGTTCCAGAAGCTTTGGAAGATCAAGCCCACGGTAAGACATTTTAAAGTTTTTGGTTGTGTGTGCTATGTATTCGTGCCTGATCATCTTCGAACTAAGTTCGACAAGAAGGCGGTACGATGCATCTTCGTCGGCTACGACGATGAAAGAAAGGACTGGAGGTGCTGTGATCCTACAAATGGACGCATCTACACATCAAGAAATGTAGTGTTTGACGAAGCCTCGTCATGGTGGTCATCTAAAGACATGATTCCGTCTGAAGTGAAAGACATGGAGGCGGAGATTGAAGAGATGGCAAGAGACATTGAAGAAATGCCTCTACCACTTCGGAGATCGTCTAGACAAAGACGTCCAAATCCGAAGTATGCAAATGCCGCAGTAATCGAGGATGTCGAGCCAACATCCTATGAAGAAGCGGCAAAGAACGACAAATGGCGGAAAGCAATGGAGGACGAGATGACAGCTTTGAGGCAAAACCAAACTTGAGAGTTGGTGCCTAAGCCTAAAGGAGTGAAGCCAATCTCGTGCAAATGGGTATACAAGGTGAAGACCCGAGCAGATGGATCAATCGAGAGATACAAGGCACGATTAGTCGCACGAGGATTCTCGCAGCAATATGGACTAGACTACGATGAGACGTTTAGTCCAGTGGCAAAATTAACAACGGTACGTGTTCTATTAGCCTTAGCTGCAAGCAAAGGTTGGAAGCTTTGGCAGATGGACGTGAAGAATGCCTTCTTACACGGTGAGCTTGATCGAGCCATTTATATGAACCAACCACAAGGGTTCGAGAGCAAGGCACATCCCGAGTATGTATGCAAGCTCAAGAAGGCATTATACGGTCTCAAGCAGGCTCCAAGAGCATGGTACGGGAAGATTGCCGAGTTTCTCGTACAAAGTGGCTACACGGTGGCAACATCAGATTCGAGCCTATTCACCAAGGAAGTCAGAGGCAAGCTTGCTATAGTTTTGGTGTATGTGGATGATCTCATCTTAACCGGAGACTTTACAGAAGAAATCCGACGAACGAAGGAGAACTTGTCAGTCCGGTTTCAGATGAAGGAGCTTGGAGAACTCAAGCATTTTCTAGGGCTCGAAGTTGAGAAGACAAAAGAAGGTATGTTCCTTTGTCAACACAAATACGCAAAGGATCTTCTAGAGACATTTGGAATGTTAGAATGCAAGCCACTATCTACACCAATGGAGCCAAACCTCAAGCTTCGTGCTGGAGAAGGGAAGGATCTAGAAGACGCTAGAATGTACCGACAGTTGGTTGGTAGCCTCATCTATTTGACGCTTACTCGACCAGACATAGCCTATGCAGTCGGAGTAGCAAGTCGTCACATGCAAAACCCTAAGAAGCCACATCTAGAAGCAGTCAAGAGGATACTACGATATGTGAAAGGTACTTTAGATTATGGCATCTTATATCGTAGAGGAGAATGTCAAGTGACGGGTTATTGCGATGCCGACTATGCTGGAGACTGTGACACAAGGCGATCAACAACCGGGTACGTTTTTAACTTAGGATCTGGAGCTGTGTCTTGGTGTAGCAAACGACAACCTACCGTATCCCTTTCCACGACAGAAGCAGAGTACAGGGCGGCAGCTATGGCAGCACAAGAGAGCACGTGGCTAGTGCGACTACTGAAGGATCTTCGCCAATCAGTTGATCAAGTGACTCTTCACTGTGATAACAGATCAGCTGTATGTTTAGCAGAAAATCCGGTGTTTCATGCAAGGACCAAGCACATTGAAGTTCATTACCACTTCATACGAGAGAAAGTCCTACAAGGCGAGATTCAGATGAAATTAACACCAACTGAAGAACAAGTAGCTGACATCTTCACAAAAGGTCTTAATGTGAAGAAGTTCGAAGAGTTACGTGAACAACTTGGAGTGCTCAGCCGAGCAACAATTTAGAAGGAGTCAACGCTGAGGGGGAGTGTTAAAGTTGGGCCATCGTTGACTCATGAGCCCAATTAACAAACCCATCCGTTGCATCAATTGATTAAATATGAATAATCTAGAAACATTTAGAATTGAGTAAAGTTTATACGGTATTCTAGAAGGGACCTGAAAGTATTTCCTAGAATAATCTTAAACCGACTTTGTATATGTCGGTTAGTGAAATCTAGAAATTAGATGATATTTCTCCAACCGACATTAGGCTAAGTATAAATAGGTAACAAGGTTATTAGTTTGTATCATCCAAGCATCCAAGATCAAATCCAAGTTAAGAAAAACAAATACTAGTTCAAGCATATAGTGTGGTGCTAGTGTAGTTAGGAGGTGTAGGATATATTGAGAAGTAGAGTTGTAATCTTGGAGGTATAATATTTGAGTAGTAGAGGTTGTAACGATCTTTTGAGTGATAATAAAGAAGAAGTTTTGAGCATAGCGCCTCGCCTCTACTCAACAGTTCATATTGACATCACTATGCAAATTTAGTAGGTTACAACGTCAAGGGACGTGCTGAAATTTTCCCTTGACAACCAAATGACAAAAGCACACGATTCCGATTAAGTACGAATATACGCATTTTATACTATGGGGATAGCTTTGTCATGTTGTTTGTTCTTGACCAGATCATATACTTATCCGGCAATTTACACAAAAATCATTAATCTCTTAATTATTCTTTCGCGAAAATTAGAACCCGAATCAATTTGTATAATTAATTAATATAAACAACACATTATAGTCTTATTTAACAAAAGAACACTAAAGACAAAGTCACCCCGTTCTTTTGAATTAAACTATTACGTTTTATGTGGAAAAATGCAATTCTATAAAGATAAATCGAGGCTTTGTCAAGCATCCATATTCAGAAGAAAGTATGCCGGATTAATTTTTTAAAGAATTATCCCCTCTTGAACTCATACATCTATTTATAAGAGCTTGTTCCTCACATGGAAAAGTCCATCTTATACTCTCTTTTCTTCCTCAAGAAAACTACGTAAAATAAACCTATATCAATCTCTATTTTATCTGTCTGAGTCTGAGAGCATATATATGGAAAATCCTCAACAAAACGAGATGGTGCCGCCTCCAATAATTACAGCTGATGCAGTACAAGGTGCCTTATCAACACCTCAACAAGACCCAAATTCGTCGACGGCACCTGTAAATACATCCCATGATAATGGTTGCGAGTCTGTTTGCGAGCTTATTTGTTGTTGTATTGATTTGATCCAATGCATATTTGGTTTGTTTGCTAATTAATTAATGCTAATCTCTCATTCCCTAAAAGGAAAGAGAAGTTACTGGCTGATGATGCAGGAAAAAATCTGTTGTGTATTATCTATTGGAAGTTACATTTTGTTAATTAGAATCATTTTTTAATGCTAATAAATTAAAATTCCATATCAATGACTTACTGGAACAGTATGGTTTTCACTCTTCAAATTTCTTAATAAATAAATTGTTAGTTTCAAAAAAACAACCTTCAAAAAAAAAAAAAAATACCATGTCGTTTTGGCTGGTATGTTGGATAAAACCAGAAACCGGAAAATTCACCAGAATACCAGTTTCTGGTAAAAAAAAAAAATGGGAAGTACTGTGAAGGTACCAGAACAAAACCGGTATAGATACTGGTACGATATTTGATGGGTACTCAACATTTCTGGGATGCCATCTGTTTCCTAATTTTTTTAATTATACAGTATTTCGTGTGGTGAGTTTAATTTGAACTGAAATTTAACCCAAAATAACTGGCCTAACTTTTGCCGCAAACCTCACAAAATTTAATTTAACGAAAGTACAATAGAAAAAGTCAGTCAATTTTTAGTTCTTTTAAATTTAATTAATGCATACTATATGGAGAGAAAGAAAGAGAGAGAGGGAGAGTGTGGGGAGACTGGGCCAAGTCAATAGGAGCATATTTAAAAGAGAAATAACTAGTTACTAGTTTAGTACGTGGCGTCAATTTTCTCTACTCACAATTATATATGCTCCTGAGCTTTGTTCCTCCGGCCGTCAAGGCCTCAACAAAAAAAGATGGAGCCTCCAGCGGTTGTGAGAACAGAAGAATCCAGTGATGCAGCACCAAATGCTGCTGCCTCATCAACAACACCTCAAGGAATTAGTGGCTACGCGTGTTTGGAGTTTGTTTCGGTTTGTTGTAATTTTTGTGAAATGCTTGCTTCGTGTCTCAGTTTGTGCGCTCTCTGTGCTACTTAGTAATAATTAAGAGCTCTTCTCTTGTTCCATCTCCAAAGCCCGAATGAAGGAGTATTTAGTTATTGATTTTATATATCATAACGGTGATCACGATATATTGAATTGATTAAGTACTCCCTTGTATATTTAAGTATGAAATTAAGTTACATTTTCTTACAGTAATTACATCGGGTGGGTGGTCATGGAACTGTAATTAGTTTCAGGCTTGTTTGATGTTCTCTCTCTCTGTCTCCTGAATTAAAATGTCATATGTAGCTGCATTTTAATTGAAAGTGGAGTTTCATTCTACAAATCTCTTAGAAAAGCAGTACAGAAAGCTGAGTTTGAGTTTGATTGGCATTAAATTCAAGCTAGTTTGATCTGTGCCCTTGTGAGCACAGATATGCAAGGTTGCAGGAGATTCCGTAACAATTGGACAGCTACCATGAAGCCCCGGGGTGAGCATCAGAAATTCAGAAGTCGATAGAGATTAGAATTTAATCGAATTGGGAATTGCTGAGGTTTGGGAGAATTGAAACTTGAAAGAACACCCGAATGATAGAAAAGAGATTTTTTATTTTATTTTTTTCCTTTGGTTTTTTTTCTCCTTTGGTTTTTTTTTTTTCTTTTTTTTTTTTCTTTTTTTTTTTTTTTTCTGGTTTGAATGAACTGTCACTTACAGCTCGTCTTTCAAAATTATATCAATCTGTGAAGCATGCATGTTGATTTATGGGGCAAGAATATATATCAAACTGGAGTCGACTCTTATGACATAATTTTATAATCGTTTTCTTTCAAAAACAAAACCTTTTATAATTTAAGAGAGAGAATTCTGAATTTTTATTGGCGTTTCTACATTGGATCACTGGGGCTTATATAAATATTTTATTGGTTCAATAGTCAATACGATGCCGTGGAAAGTGGAAACTTCTTTTTATTTACTCGTTTTTAGACAGATTCTATCGGAAATAATAAATCAAAAACAGAACAAATGTTAGTTCTCCCAATTTAATGGACGGTCATAACTTTATCTTGACAATTTGTCATTGAAAAAACTTGAAAATAATTAAGAGCTTCCTCTCCATAGCCATACATCTTCTCCCTCCCTAAAAAAAAAAAAAAATAATAATCAAGTTAATGTCATCTGTCAATTTATTTTTTTTTTTCAATTAATTTTATCTATTTCCGAGCTCATGGAGAGTGTCCAAACCAAAATGAAATGATGTAGCGACGTCGTAAAGTACATCACAATTCTTAATTCTTCTCTCACACAAGAGTCTGAAGCATTAATTGCCTTTATGCACCTGCGATTGGTCTTTCTTCTCTGTCACTCATCTCTGTCTCTCTTTGAGCTATATATAACCAAAGTTTTCTTAGAGAACATTTATTACTGACAGAAATGGTTATTCTTTCAATAACGCCAGACAATGTTGCTTATATTGAACTTTTATAAATACTTTTGACTTGGGAAGTTGTTCTTACAGTTTCTATTTATCACTCTGTCAGAGGATGTTGCTGCTTTGGACTATGACAAAAATTTCTCTGAGTTGGGTAAATATGCCGGCACCGAAATTGACATTTTATTTCTTTTTGCTTAATTTGTACCATGTAATTTTATCGATTTTTCTGTTTCATGAAATTTGCGCTCGCCACCATGACTTCAATATTAGCATGTGAAAAGTGAAATTAAAAATAAATTGTTGAAAATTAAAAATTGCATGTAATTTTAACTTCAAATTACTAACAAAAAGTTCATAAATTAGTCGCAACTCTAACCAATACTATCCCACGATTTCTTGTGATCCGAGAAGTCCATGTGGATTTTTTTTTCTGGAAATAAAATTTGTGGTATTTGGTGAAATATTTCCTGCTACCAGGTAAAACTATGCCTGGAGTAGGTTCGAAACACGTAAGACAATCCTAAAAGAGAGCAGAAGAGAAGAGAACAAAATAAACAAAAAAAAAAAAAACCCAGCTGAGACAGGTATAGACAACTAAATCGTGCGACAAGTAATCAACAGTGCTGGGATGTGATTTGTGGTGTGTTCAATTTGAACTGAAAAAAATGACCCAAAATGACCCGCCTCATGTTTGACACGCACACACCCCACAAAATTCAAAAATATTATTACCGTAGTCCGTAGTACTGTAAGTCTGTAACTGTGTTTTTCCTCCTGAGGACTTTATACAAGTATATATATATATATTATTGATTATTCTAGAAGTTCGATGATTATGTATGAAAAAAGTTATATGATTAATATAAACGACTGATCACACGCTAATATTGTCCTAAGTTAATTAAACGGACTAAATCAGTTGTACTATATTTTGTATTAAATTGTGGTGTACTTAACGATTTTTTTATTTTAATTAAATTATCAATGTTTTGTTGATCGATCGTATATTCATATATAGCAAAGTTTGAAAATTAATTATTTGCGTTTATTTAAAAAGTATTACCATTTAATGTTATAAAAATGACAAATTGCTTCAAATTAAACGATATAACACTTTATTGAGCCAACTCAAATTGAATTCAAATTGCACAATAAATATAAATAGTCTCAAACTTAACAAGTGGGACACCAACTATTTTGTAAGTTGAATGAAGACAAGTCCGCATTGGTCTTCATTTACAAAATAATTCTTGATATATATAGCATGATTGCATGAAGACTATAGTAATCAACGAATCCGAAATGTCCAGAACACTTGGACCATCTGAAACACTTAATCAAGGGTCCAGATATTCCAACTTAATCTCAGGCCTTAAATGGCCCAATCCAATGCTAAAGGTACTGGATTGTTTACAGCTGAACAACCCAACTTTTATATAAGCCCTCGCACTTTGCATAGTTGCATATAGGCCTGTCAATTGTACCGTCCGTTCCGTTTTTCCGTGTCGTTCCGTCCAAATGGAACGGAAATGAAAGAGGAAATGAGTTTCGTTTTAAAAAACGGAACGGAAACGGAACAAGAAATCTATACCGTTTACCGAAACGGAACACGTAAATATGGAATTTTAGTAGAAAATGGAGAACGGAACGGAAACGGAATCGAAAATCTGTTTCGTTTTGCGAAACGGAACGGAAATGAAAATTGAATTTTGTTACGTTGCTGAAACGGAACGGAAACGGAACAGGCCTGTTCCGTGTTCCGTTGGAACGTTTGACAGGTCTAGTTGCATACTTGTAGACCTGGCAAACGTGCCAAACGGTCACAGTTTTGGTCATCACGTTGCCGTGCCGTTTGATATTACGTTCAGATAAATCAGACCGTTGCCATATCGTTTAGTAAACGATTCCGATTTTGCAAACCGTTGCCGTGCCATTTAAAAATACGATTCAAACGGAAAACGTTTCTGAAAACGTTTTTTAATGGAGGTTTAAATATAACCATTGATAAAATACCAATCCTACAAAGTCAGAAGTCACACCAAAGGTGACTTAGCCGTCTTCCTTAAAGGAGACTTCTATCAAAGCCAAAGCTAAAACATCCAAAGCAATCTAGAGAGTTTACAATCCACATAAAAGACTTGTTAAGTACTAAAGCTAAAAAACAAAAACAAGCTACTTCTCAAACTAATCCCAGCCAGCATCTAAAGTCTTCTAGTTGTCTGCTCCAGACGCAGCTTGATTGAATTCCAGCTCCATGCCAGTTTAACAAATTCAGAGCATAAAGCATAAAGCTGCCAAGCCAGGGACATGCTAAACCATGTTTAACAATTTCAGAGCAAGCAAGCAAGAAAATTTCACATAAATATAAAAAGAAAATTTCACAAACTAACTCATCGCTAGACAAATCTGGCTCAGATATCTGATTTCCGTCCTCTGCAAGACTGACCATACTTGTCGATGCACAAATACTGAAACCAACAGAGGAAAAAATCAGAAATCCCAGAAAGCTCACAAAAGGAAAAAACAGAAAACGTAGAAAAAAAATAAAATAAAAGATCAATACCTTACCTACAATTTCTTGCTTGCTTGCTGGCTTGCTCTCTTGCTCTTGTCCTCTTCTTTCTCTTCCTCTCTATCTGTCTTTGTTTTTTTTTGTCCCCCTCTCTCTCTTGTTCTTTCTCGTTTCCTTTCTTTCCCTTCAACATAACAATATAAAGCCTAGCACAAGGGGTACCGGTCATGATTGCGGTCACTGACGAGTGGTAGCAATCGACGATCAACTCACTGGTCTCACAGAATTCCAAGAAGAGAAATGATAGCACTTTTAAGCTGAACCAAGATCTCTTCTATCGGGAAACACAAGAGGATCGTCGATCGGGAACTGAAATGATTATCTCTTTGATTTATGAGAGAGAGAGAGAGAGAGACAGAGCCACATGGATAGAGAGGTGACAGAGATGGAGAAGAAGGACGCGCGTGAGAAAGAGGAAAAGAGAAGAGAGCGGCGCGTGAGGGAGATAGAGTAGGGTTTTGTCAGATAGCCCATCGTTACCTCCGCCCCTCTATCTGCTATTGCACATAATTCTACCTATGTACAATTAAAAACGGCATCACGGTAAAAACAGAAATGGAATGGTATGATGCCGTTTCCGTGCCGTATTATGAAACGATATTTAGAGAGGTTCCGTTGCCGTTTCGTTTCCGAAACGGGAGACAAAATCAGTGCCACATTCCGTTTCGTTTTCGAAAACGAAACGGCATCACGTTTTTTTTTTTGCGTTTTGCCAGGCCTACATACTTGCATTGCATGCATGTACTGATGTACTTAGCCTAAATACCTTTTATAGCTCGAACCTTTAAAGTTTAAACCTTCAAAACAAAGAACCATCTCAGTTTATCTATAGCCTACGGGCGTTTAAAATTTCAAAAAAAAATCTCAGTTTATCTATAACCTTGTATAAACCGAAAGTCTACAAGATGTAATAAAAAATATAAATAAAATTGCGTGGGTGTCAGATTTAATTTTTAAAATGAGAAAACGACACGGCAAACAAGTCTACCATTGGTTTATATGTGCGGTAATTTTTTTCCGGAAATTGAAATGGTAACTCTGTTAAAATTATGTGTCAAACTTTATGGTCATCGTTAGTGACCCGTTTCATGAGGTGAAGCCTAATTTGAATCGCAAAATTTTTTTCCCAAAACTATGGCGTCCTTTCCTGGTTGGCCCATCGCTACCAAAAGGCAAACAAAAAAAATCATAGCCATGGCACATCGCAACAAAAGGGAAAAAAGTTTATCCCATCTGCTCTTCGTCCCCCTTCCCAGCGCCCTTCCATTTCTACCGCAAGAAAAAAAATGTCGCGGCCTCTCCTCTTCATTGGTGTTCAGATGTCCCTGCCCGTTATCCCGCATCTCCTCCCTCCGATCATTCTCTTCTCCGACTTATTTCGAGCACGAAACCCTAGCTTTGTTTATGAAAATTCATTTATGGATTTATGGAGGGGCTGCCAAAGAGGACTACGAAGGTAATTACAAAGGTGGTGAAGACAATAGCAAAATTTACTGTATGGGCTGCCAAATTTTAAATCAATTTATATAAAATTATTTTTTAATTTGTTAACAATTTTGTGTATTTCAAATTTTTTTCTACTTGATTTTGGAGCTGGGCCGTTGTTTTTTTTTAAAAAAAATCTTAGATTATACATCAATTCTTTTATTATATTTCGACTTCTTTGATCAAAATCTTGAAATTTCAATTTTTTATAATTTTTCATTGTACCTTTATATCACGTTGGTCCTGCTTTTGAATAAGCTTCAGTGTCCCCTTTTCAAAACCCACTTTTAGGCTGTGCAAAATAAAAAAAATACGTATTTGGTGTCATAGTAACATTGGGGGTGTGTATAATGGATCAATTGGACAATTATGGACATAATGACAGGTACACATGGCTGACCTCTATCTTATGATTTGTAGCAATATCAATTATCATAAATACAAGAGATTATGTGAACAATTACAGTGAGGATAAAATCTAACCAAATGGAACTTATAAGGATATCTATGTGCAATTGTTTACAAATATGTGTATATTTTTCATAAATGAATAGCCCAACCTATTTGTGTAGAAATGTGTATAGATTTGGGATTAATTGTAGTATATTATGTTCATTTGGGCGTTACATATTTGTATGTCAGAGAAATCTTTAATTAATTTATATTGAAATTCAACATAAAGTTGTGCCATTAATAAAATTTTAAGTTTGTAATATGTATGGAATGATGGGAGGTTAATTTCTAATCTAAATCCATGGATATTAATTGATGAGATTCATTACAGGTTGTGCAGGGACTCAGCACATTAAATTTTTTTCAAAGACATTTAAATCTGTAATTACTACAGAATAAATGATTGCAGTTTTTTTGGGTCAATGTTTTTCTTATGTCTATAAATATGATATTCTATGAGGTCATTTTTTTTCTGTACCTTGGCAATTGAGTTTTTATTATTTGTATTATTTATTCTCAAAGGTATTTGTGCTGCCATTTTTGTCATTCTCTCTATGTAAGAAAGCTTACAATAGTAGAGCTAAAACATTTTTTTTTCTTTTAAAATAAAATAAAATTTATAGGTTACAATTGCTACTGTTCCTATTCGATTAAAGACTATGTTACGATACTGACTCTGAACATTCAACAGTAACAAGATGGCCAAAGCTATAGTGATAGCTAGATCAACCCTATAAGGTAAATCAATACTCCATATCTTTTTTTTTTATTATTCAAATCATAAATTGTACAGTTGCACTTGAGAGAAAGAAACAATGCTCACCACCTGACACCTGTGCAACAAAATGCTTTAAAGATATGAAAATAATATATAGGCACGAATAATCCATCATAACCAGTTAAGTTCTTTAATTGAATTATGTAATGCAAATTTATATTTTTGGCGTTTCTTCAAGGTTGGCACATTTTTGAGCCAAAATTTTTAATATATTTTGATTAGCCATAGCTACCACCTCAGCAAAAATGGCAATTGATAATTGAGATTTTCTAAAGATTGAGTCAAGTGTATCTAATTGGATCCATTAAATAATTGAGCTTTTTTTATCTTTCTTTCTGAGCACGTTTCTTCTAAGACAGGCAGGCAGCGCAGGGGAGATGGAAGGTTAGCATCTTAGTCCTCTCTATTTTGTCATGCTAGCAAATCATCTTTTGTTTTTTTCGAATGTAAAATTTATTATCGATTAACTGAAATTTTAAATGTGTAAAATAGATGATGCATAACTTTAGCATATCCATATTAAAATCGATGATGGTTCTCTTGATGGATTCTTTATATTATACATAACGAGTTTATAGCCGTTTTTGTGAGACAGAAAGGGTCTATTGGTGTGTGTGCAGTTTTTGCCTCTGGGTTGGTTGTAATTTTTACTTTCAAGTGTTATTGTTTTGTTTTGTGGTTGTGGATAATGGTAGAGAGATAATAATGGCTGCACAGATGTTTGGTACCAGTGCAGTTATCAGGGGTGTTATTTTTGTGAATGTGATGGTGGTAAACGTTCAAGTAGTTGGGTTGTATGTGCTTTTCTCATTTTATGAAATGGAAAAGTGGTGGGAAGATCCCCACTGGTTTCATATATCCTTGCATTTAACATTGTTCAAATCATTGTTGTTGGGAAAAAAAAGTATGAATTTATATTAAAAAATTGTGAAATAAACCAATATCTTATCGTATTAGAGCTGCTTTACAATCTAACCCTTTTATAATTGCACGTTACGAAAGGACCAGTGAAGACACAAATGGAGAATCTATCATTGACGAGAAATAATATAGAAATAGTAGATAACCTGCAGATTTATTTTTTCACACTAATATTTACCTTTATTGTCAATAAAAAATTAAAGAAATGTACAAATAAAAATTCAAAATTCAGTAATAAAAGAGAATGTGCAGAAACGAAAAGCTGACCATTTATTGACAATAATTTTTGGTATTGTCTTTATTTCTGTCCATTATTATTGGCGTTGTTTTTTTTTTTTTAACATTACTATTCATAAGAGTCTGCATTAATCTTTCCTTTCCTAAATAACATTGCCGTTAATTTTGTGGTATTGTGTTTATTAATTTCTTAATAAAAATACAAATGAAGCGCACTCTTCATTTATACCATATTTGTTTTGGAGTGTCTATACTGGAATGTTGTAACAAAAAAATGTTGGAGGTGTGAGTTTATTTTGAGAGACTTAAAAATTCACAATGATTGCAATCGTAAAAGATAATGGTAAGTAAAAAAAATGCCTACCTGTTACCAACTGACAGAATTGACATTCTTTAGAGAAATTGGTATTGGAAATATACATAATCGGGGGTGTATATTAATTCATGTTCAAATTCAAATGATATATACAAAATAAAAAATGCTAATAGGAAAACTGTGACCGCATTTAATAATAAGAAAAAAAATGCGTTAATAAGGAATGTGTATACAATGAGAATATAGCAATTAATGGATGTTGGTTTATTGGTTCTTTATTATAATTAAATGCTCTAATTGAATTAATGTGTCGCGTTTGGGTTTTGATTATTGGATGTAGAATTTCTCTAATTAATGTCAATTAATGACAATTAATAAATGATTTAGTATAAATGTTAATTAAAAAAATTAATGGGACGTCATTAAAGGCTATTGAAGATTTTTTTTTCTGGAAACATCTATTGAAGAATTGTTGCGCATTGATGCATTGTCTGAAAAAAATAGAAATGGCCACATATGAAAATTTATACAATTACTATGTTTGATAATGATCTAACTCACCAAATAATTATACTATAGAACATGATTACTGCTTTTACCTCTAATAATTAATGTTGCAAATCTTTCAATAATTACGTATTTAAAGTTTCATATATAAACGAACCTTAGAACCAAAATGCCATTGATTCAATGAGATTGAAAATCAATACACTGTGTAATTAACAGTCACATATTTCAATGAACATACGAAACATATCGAGTAAATCTTAAAGCCCGTTTATGCATGTCAAATTCCAAATTGTAGATTAATTTAAAATTGGATGTTAAATATGATAATAATCATCCCAAACGTTGGTGCTAATTACATTCAATTAAAATAAAAGCTAATAAAAATTCTAATTACTATTGTATTTATTTGTAAGTCGAATATCCCCCCAGTATAAATAAAGATGTGTGGGTGTCGGAATCATTTGGTTAAATGTAGTCCGACATTTCAAACATTGTGAAATAGTATTTTTTTCCCTATTTCTGTAACGTGATACTCTATAATTATTTGTGTGTCAGATATTATTGTTTATAAAATTGACTCGCTTCACCAACAAAAAATAAATTGACAACGCATTGTTTTATTTTTTATTTTTTATTTTTGTGATCCCTTCTTATTTTTATTTTTACCATGTCTCAATCTCTCTTTTGTGACACCTTTCAGATGTATAATTTTTGACAATTAATATATCAAGAAACATAAACATTATTATATAAAAGCAACTATAGTATATTATATAATAAAAGCTGTAGCCGTTATATATTTTTAGTTAAAAATAATTTTATTTTTTTGCATTTTCTATAATTTTAAAATAATTATAATAAAACTTGATTTGTTATAAAAAATTTGATAATTAAATGTCAATAAAAATTTCAAAATCGAGCGAAGCTCGATGTATCCATCTAGTTAAGATAAAAGAAGCACAGAGGATAACACACTTCCAATCATGATTAACGTGGTACTTATTTATTTATGAATAAAAAGTTAACCTTCCAATCTTGAAAGTCGGTTTATATTTTATCTTATTATAAATTATTAAAGCATATTACTATATTAGACACTTTCTTCCATTGCACAGGATTCAACATACATAGAAAACGGAAGGGAAAATTAGTTATTTGCCACTCAAAAACAAGGAAATTGTGAAATTGCCACTCCATCCACTTTAATAAGCTTTAAGACCCCCAATATTGCCCCCAACAGATTCCAGATGTGTAATTCAAGGTGTATTCAAGTTGTAGAATTAAAAGGTATATAAATGGTATAATTGAACCCGAAATTCCAGCCTAGAATATTTGAAGTAAAAATTCATTTAGAAATTAAGAATAAACCCATAATAATTCGGAAAATACTCATAAAAATTAATTTTTATTTATGAGCGATTGACGTTTAAGTGCAGAAAGTTCAGTATATAAGGAAGCACTTAAAGCAACAGAATCAATACAACAACCGGCAATCGGTTTTGTTAAACCCCAAGAAATAACTAGTAAACCAATGGATATATTGATTAAACAAAATAATACTACAATCCATTTATTACTAAAACTCAACGAAGAAGTGCAGGATCTGAAAACGGCAGTGCGCCAGTTGCAAATTAACAAAGGAAAAGAGGCTGTTCCACAAGAAGATCTATCAGAATCTCTTGATCAGATCCAGAAACAGTTGCATAAATTGAGCTTAGGAGAGCCCAGCAAGCAAGCTATCCAGAAGACGAAGGGCAAGCTTTTTGTGTTCAAAGACCCAAAGCTCATCTTCGACGCTGAAAAGGAGAAAGCAAAATGAGTCGAACACAACGCAGACGGAGTCAATGGCCCCCAGGCCATCAGTATCAAGCGGAGATGATAATCGTACGCCAACCATTGAAGATCAGATTCGTGGCTACTGCCTCGGATCTAGATTGCGGTTTGAAGCTCAACGAAGACTACCAGGAAGATCAGGGCGATATCAAAGAAGCCTTGAGTCGCAGATGAACCCGGATGCTGAGTTAAGCATATCTCAGTATCGACGGGCCCAGCAGATTCCTGCAGAAACACTTTATCAAGCAGGTTGGTCAGAAAGTCGACATCGTGTGTACCAACATTACTCGGACGAACGAGTATTGGTCACAGATGGTCAACAAGTGGAGTTGCCTTTTATCTCAGATGAAAGTTTTAATAGACTTTTACAAGGACTCCAACACCTTCATATCGGACTAATCATGGTTCGGTTATACACGTTGCATAGGCGAAATGCAGGTGTCAACGCACTAGTGTTACTCAGAGACACTAGGTGGCGAGATGACAGAGCTATCATTAGCTCAATGGAAATTGATCTCACCTCTGGAACTCAGTTATCATATACTGCTCCAGACATGACCATGAGCATTAGAGATTTCAGAAATCACTTGCAATTGGTGATACAAACCCATGGTTATGAGAATTGGCAAGGAGGAGAGAGTAATATGCTACTCTCAAGATCACTAATTGGGCGATTGTCCAACACAAGCCACACAAATTTCAGATACAATGTGCAAAATGTGGCAGATCACCTTGCAAGCCGAGGAGTTCGGGCCATCCCTGGCTCGATAAGGACAACAGAGGAACTCCAAGGCAAACAATGGATAGTGAGACCAGCTCAAATCTCACAAATTCAGAATCCTCAGGCGGCAACAATCCATTCCAGGACAGATGGCTCCTTACTAATGCGATTCTCAGGTTATGCAACAACCCAACCATATGAAGATGTTGTCAGAGGACAGCATGATGAAGAAGACCTTGACCAGGAATTCATCAACCTGCTAGCACCAGACGAATACTGGCCATGGGAAGATGACCCAGATTACCAGTACAATTCGGAGGAAGAATTTTCGGGATATGATGAGCACAGTGAGGCTAACAGCACAGAACAAGATGATGATTATTTGCTTGGTGCGTGGTTTGTCGAAATGTTGAAGGCAGAGCAAGCAGAGCCATCAATTGAGATGCTTGAGCCTATGCATTTTTACGTATGGGTTGATCAGTATGTTGGTGAAGATCCATTAGTTCAAATGACTTTTGGTGAAATGAACTAGCTGGAAACGATGGATAGCGAGCACTATTGGCATGATGAGCAAGTACTAATGATGAACGACCAATGGGATGAATCTGAAGAAGAAGATGACTTTCTCGACATGGTCAATTTTTGGACAACACAACAACCAGTTGTCCAAGAACCAGAAGAAGATTTACTCAATCTTCTTGCGAAAGGTGGTGGTGGAGATGGTAATAGCTCTAATTTTTGCGACACAATTTGGGATGAACCACCACAAAAAAGGGTATTTATGATGGAGGATATGGAGTATCCTCAGTTCAAAATTTTAAAACAGAAGACGGAGTCAGCACTCTCAACTGCTGAGTCTTCTCTTACCAGGCTACCACAAGAGCCAGTCATGGGTCCAGCAATGTACCCACCAGCATCTAGTTCTAGGCCACAACAATTTCAAATTCCTGAAATCAAGGCGCGACTAGATAATATCCGTGGCGGATATTCAAGGCAGATGGACGAAAGATTCAACCTGCCAACAGCCCAAGCAGGGCAAGGCGCAATGCTAGTTTTGCCAGAAGACATTGGCCTCTATGCAGAAGTAATTTCAAGATGGGAATCAATAACCTTGAATCTTCTCAGTGAGAGAAATTGGGATGACAATAAGTCCAAGGCCAATTATATTGAGAATCTTCTAGGTGAAACAGAGAAGAAAACTTGGATTCAGTGGCGGATGGCGTATCCCACTGAATATGATGAGCTAGTCAACATCGCCGATGATCCACAAAGTATTCTATCTCAGATCAGGCGAATGTTTCTGTTGGAAGACCCAACTACCGGGTCAACAGAAGAACAAGACCGTGCATACAATGATTTGGAAAGGCTCTCATGCAACAATGTGAAAAATCTTTTTGATTACATCAACGACTACAAGGTCTTGGCAGCGAAATCTGGGAGGATGTACATCTCCCCAGAACTTTCAGTAAAGTTTTTCAGAAAAATGCCCCCTATTATTGGAGGAGAAATTGAGAAGGCTCTTTCTGAGAAGTACCCAGGAAATACGATAGGTGTAATCCCACGAATACATTTTACCTATCAGTATTTAGCTGAGCAGTGCAAAAGAGCAGCACTACAAAGGAGCTTAAAGGATTTGTCCTTTTGTAGTCGGATCCCTGTTCCTGGCTACTACCAGAAAAACAAGAAGTATGGTCTCCGCAAGTCAAAGACCTACAGAGGTAAACCGCATGATACTCACATAAGAGTATTCAAGAAGAAGCATGCAGACAAAGTAGAAAATACAAATGTTTCATTTGCGGAGAGGAAGGACATTTCGCCTGAGAATGCCGAAAACAAAAGGGCAACATAGCACGGGCAGCCATAGTTGACAACCTCGACTTTGATGAGGACTGGGATGTACTCTCAGTTGATCAGAATGAACCAGATAGCGATGCCATCTGTTCATTTTCAGAGGGTGAAGGAGGAACTGGTCATTCTCTTATGACTAGTTTGAGTGAGGTCCCATACGAAACAATTTCAATGATGACAACGACCTCAGCACCAAAAGAGAATTCATGGAGGGTAGTAATCTCTCTACCTCCTCACATCAAAGAATGCAATCACCAGTGGGAAGATAACCAACCTATCCCACCAGAGTACATCAGATGTTGGTTCTGTAAAGAACTAACAAACCCAAGGATGAGATCACATTGTGGATCATGCAAGATAATAGTCTGCCCAATGTGTTCGAGATTCGAGCTGGGAAGAAAACTGGTGATCCAAAGGTCAACCATTCATCATGACAGTAAGGATAATCTTATTAACGAATTGGTTGAATATACCAGGTTCCTATTAGTGGAAAACCAGCAACTGAAGGAAAGAATTGAAGAGTTGGAGCTGGTACAGTCACTAGCAAGCTTACCAACAAGCTCCAAAGGAAAGGAACCTTTGCTAGAACCAGTAGCCAGAAACGAGGACTCAGATTCTGACTATGAGCCACAGCCCATAAAGCCTACAGGGATAGTCATTAAGATGATGAACGAAGAAATGGTCTCAACCCAAGTCCCTTATCCGAGGAAAGGCAAAAGAGTCTTAAATAGGCTCTACAAAATTGAACTTCTCATGGAGATTCCTGGATGTGAGAAGTTCAGAGTCCAAGCCATTTTGGATACAGGCGCAACATTATGCTGCATCGATGAGCATGCTATCCCAAAGGAGGCAATGGAGCCTTCCGCCTATCCAATACAGATCAATGGAGTTAACTCCCAACAAACCGCGAACAAGAAACTAAAGGGAGGTATGATGTCCATTGAAGAAAATAAATTCAGAATTCCATTCACATATGCATTCCCTATGTTACAGAGGGATGGAATTCAGATGCTGCTAGGTTGCAATTTCATTCGAGCCATGCAGGGAGGGCTCAGAATTGAAGGACAGATGGTGACATTTTACAAAAATGTCACGACAATTGCAACAAAGGTAGATGCTGAAGTCGCCTCCACGGCAGCAATACAAGAACTGGACTTGTCCGAGTTGGAATACTTGGAGATTCAAAGGATCACAGCCTATTCATGTGGAGAACAATCACAAGACATCAAAGCAAAGTTTCAGTCAGTACTCGAAAGGCTGAAAGAGCAAGGATTTATTGGTGATAATCCTCTCCAACATTGGGAGAAAAATCAGGTTACATGTAAACTTGATATAATTAACCCTGATATCACCATACAGGATAAACCACTTAAGCATGTCACTCCAGCTATGAAAGAACAGTTCGACAAGCACGTGCAAGCATTGTTGAAAATCGGGGTGATAAGGCCAAGCAAAAGCAGGCATAGAACCATGGCAATGATGGTAAATTCGGGCACAACCATAGATCCTGTTACTGGCGCTGAAGTCAAAGGAAAGGAGCGTATGATATTCAACTACCGCACTCTCAACGACATTACGCACAAAGACTAGTACAGCCTGCCAGGCATCAATACTATCCTGAAGAAGGTCGGTAACAGTCGGATTTACTCAAAATTCGACTTGAAAAGCGGGTTCCATTAGGTTGCAATGGATCCCGAATCAATTGAGTGGACTGCATTCACGGTTCCAAACGGACTGTATGAATGGCTGGTGATGCCATTTGGTCTCAAGAATGCACCCGCAGTATTTCAGAGAAAGATGGACAACTGCTTAAGAGGAACAGAGGATTTTATAGCAGTTTACATCGATGACATTCTGGTTTTCTCTGAGAATGAAGAACAGTACGCTAAGCATTTGGAAAAAATGCTTAGAATTTGTGAGAAGTGGGGACTAGTTTTGTCTCCAACAAAAATGAAGATTGCTGTGCAGGAAATCGAATTCCTTGGTGCAGTAATTGGCAACCGCCGGATCAAACTCCAACCGCACATTATAAAGAAGATCATCTCTTTTGACGAGGAGAAACTGAAGGAGAAATCTGGCATGAGATCATGGCTTGGCATACTCAACTATGCTAGGTCATACATTCCAAAATTAGGTATACTACTTGGGCCATTGTACTCAAAGACAAGTGAACATGGCGACAAAAGGCTCAAAAGTTCAGACTGGGAGATCATCAGAAAGATCAAATCCGCTGTACAGCAACTGCCAGATCTAGAACTACCACCAGAAGGATCTTACATCATTCTGAAAACAGACGGATGTATGGAAGGATGGGGCGGAGTTTGTAAATGGAAGCCTCTTAAATCCGACCCAAGAAGCACAGAGAAGGTATGCGCATATGCAAGTGGGAAATTCCCGGTTCTCAAGTCCACAATTGATGCTGAGATACATGCGTGCATGGAAACAATGAAGGCTCTAAAGATTTACTACCTGGATCAGAAGGAGATTACCCTGCGAACTGATTGTCAAGCGATTATCAGTTTTTATAACAAATCATCACAAAACAAACCATCTAGAGTTTGGTGGATTAACTTTGTTGATTTTGTTACAGGCACAGGGGTACAAGTGAACTTTGAGCATATAGATGGAAAGCTAAATGTTCTTGCTGATTCTTTATCACGATTAACAGCAAAAATGGTACAAACTATTAATTGCTGTAATATTGATGAATATTTAGCAGATCTAGAAGGCGCTATGAGAGAGATGGAAGATGCGCCTAGAAAAACTCAAGCTGAACTTATTGGGGTTATTAATAACCTCAGTAAATTGTTCTAATTCCTTTGAAGAAGAAAAGCAAGCATAGTGGACTGCTGTAAAAACCCACTATACACTTGTATCTAAGAACTTGTCTGGTAGTAATCTACGGAAAACTACTGACATTTTAGTAATTTTTCGTTATTTGTGTAATTTTGCTGATTTTATTTTAGCAGGAGCACAATGCTGGATTACATTAGAAGACTGATGAATGAGTCAATCCTCCAAGCAAGGCCAGGTGCAATGATAACATTTTCTTCAGCGGAGCGATGGGGAGCCCTTAGTGGTTCGTCAAACATCCTAGAAGATTATGAGATCATATCAGGCGATGAAATGAGTTGTTACCCAAGATCTTTTCATTGGGAGCAAGCACAACAACAACAACGCATGTCCGAATTATACAAGGAGTAGGTTTTAAAAAGAATAACCGAACTTGAGAGACTTATTACAATGAGTTATCTCCAGAAGATGAGGCTTGAGCAACATGCGACTAAGGACAACTGGGCTAGAGACGCCTTGGGTCCAATAAACAGGAGAATTGAAGAGCTCCTAGAGATACACCAACAGATTGGTACCATCCAGCAAGGATTCCATTATTAGTGAGACCCACCATCACATGGGAATCACTTACGTATGTTTGGCTTTCGGTGCATTATTGCATTAGGTGTGTTTTTAGTGCGCCACTTGGTGCATCTTTATGCATTATTAGTTTGGTGTGTTTTGTTTTCTTTTGGACAGCACTTAGGTAGTGCTCTCCTTTATTTCATTTTTAGATCGCACTAATGGTTTCTGGTGCGCATCTTTTCTTTGAGTAGGAGACAAAAGTATGTGGTAATCCAAATAATTGCACGACGATGGGGCCCAACGAGCACCCGGTGCATTATTGAGTTATCAGACTTGAGTTTCTATAAATAAGCATCATTTTGAAGTTGCAAGACACACAGAAAGATTCTGAAGTCTTACTTCTTCCTTTGTAACCATTCCACTATAATAAAATTTTAAATCTTTGAAGCCTACACTCTCAGAAGTTCGTGTTTCAAAGTCGATCTATTTTATTCAGTTCCACTTTGGTATCAGAGCGAGGTTTGTTTCTTAATATTATTTATGGCTTTCTAAGTTTCATTATATTCTAGGTAGGTAATTAGGGGGAGATTATACCAATTTAAAATCACGCACGACTTGAAAATAAGACAATAATAAGGTAATAATTAATCAACCAAAAAACATTAATTTAAAATTTGGAATTTTTAAAAGTTCTGGAAAAATCAAAAGAATTATCCTGCCGTACAGTACCTAAAGAACGAGGGAAGATCGCGGATAAATACGGTAATGTGAGGTTGGACTAGAACTAGTAGAAAATACCATCTTAAAAATTAAAGAATAAAGGAGGGTTAATTATTAATCTGGGTGCACATTTGGGGTACACAAATTACAATTTTCAGGTAATATTCCCTCCAGAGTGGCAAAAACACAATTTAGTAACTTCTGGGTGGCATAAAAAGAATTGTCCCAAAACGGAAAGTACCCTGGTACGTCGGCAATTTTTGTTATCTTATCCAAATCCACATTGAAAGGTAATATAATCACATTTAGAGTAATCAAAAATAAAAATAAAAAATATAAATAAAGATGAGTGGGTGTCGGGATCAATTAGTTAAATGTGGTCCGACACTTCAAGTATTGTGAAATAGACCACTGCCTCATTCTCATGCCCTTCTTTTTTTTCGTCAATATGGCCCAACAATACTAAATTTAATTATCTTCGTTATATATATAATTTTATTAAAAGAATAAAATAATAATTAATACAATAAAAGTTTATATATTGAGCGAAGCTCGATAAAACCCTCTTGTTGATCTTCATTTCAGATATTATACCTATTTTTACACAATACATATCCTATCAATGCTCATTTGATAACAAGTGTATGATGGACTTATTGCAACTATTATTCAATGTATAGGACCCAAAGACAAACCAATAGCCAGCTATTGAACCAAATTTTAAGCTTTTTAATTAAATCCAAAGATTTAAAAAATTCAACTGAAGGGTGTACCAACACCTTATATACAATCTACATCATTTCATTGATTTTTGTACCTTGATTTGTATATGTGGCTCAGATGTTAATTCCAAATGAAAGTCTAAGACTTTGGTTTCAAATGAAAAAAAAAAGTTTGCATATTCATTATGAACAATATTTATCAAATGAAAAAAGGAAAAAATTATTACAATATGATCATATCCAAATACAAGTCTCCATTTTTGTTAAATAATTTCATTCAATATTCAGTATTATGCTGCGAACATGTCTATTATATGCACAAATTTGGGAGGGCGCTTTTTCTTGTTTGCAAATAACATCTTAAAAATTTGTGAAAATATGAACATAGGTTTGCCCCGCACCCCCCCCCCCCCCCCCCCCAACCACCCACACACACAAAATATAAAATCCAATTAACAGCTCTCCAAATTCTTTAAATTATAAAATCTCATGTAAGTAAGACCAATTAATCCGATCATATATTTGTTCAATATTAAAAATTTGAAACCCTTGTTGTTCTGAAATCTAGTATGATACACAACTTCAAGCACCCAAATCTCACAATCTAAAATATATTTAAAATTTCAGAAAACCAAACTTCATGTTTTATAAACATTCTACTACAAACAATAATGCATTCGAAATTGTTGCGCAGCAATTAACAAGAAATTACAAGCACTAAAATAGAAAAATATATAACCTTCCCTTCCCAGTTCCCACTTCTTCAGTTCTTCTCCCATATCACTGGAGCAATTAATCGACGATTGAACCCAGCCTGGCAGCCTATTACAGATCCAGACCAGGAAACAACCTCGGAGCGTCCCTTTCTCGTACAAACTGGAGAGAATCGAATCGAATCGAACTCGTCTTCGTCCCAGAACAGAACTAAGTGCGTCGATGTTTACAAAGCTAAACTCTTTCTAAAGCCTCCACCTCGTTACTTCCGCCTAGTCTCATAACATAAAACCATCACTCTCTCATTTCCACCAACTCCGCCTCCTCTCTTCTCCGCATTCCTTCCTTCCTTCTCCTCCGACAATGGCGACTTCCCACATCGCCTCCTCCTTCGCCTCCTCCCAACTCCTCCCCGTGCGCCGCCTCCGCGCCGTCCCTCGTCGTGCGCGCGTCCTGGTCGTCCAAGCCAAGATCCGAGAGATCTTCATGCCTGCGCTCAGTTCGACCATGACTGAGGGAAAGATTGTTTCTTGGCACAAGTCGGAAGGGGATTGGCTGAACAAAGGAGAGAGCGTTGTTGTCGTCGAGTCTGACAAGGCTGACATGGATGTCGAAACGTTCCATGATGGAATTCTAGCGGCGATTGTGGTGCCCGAGGGAGAGAGCGCTCCGGTCGGTGCCGCGATTGCTTTCCTTGCTGAGACTGAGGAAGAGGTGCCTCTGGCCAAAGCTAAGGCTGACTCTGGTTCGGGTAGTGGTGGTTCTGCTGCTCCTCCTGCTGCTGCTCCAGCTGCTGTGGAAACTGATGGGAAGGTTGCGGCTACACCGGCTCCGGCCCCTGCTGCGACTGCTGTCGCAGATGGTCCAAGGAAGACCGTTGCTACGCCTCATGCTAAGAAGCTGGCCAAACAACACAAGGTATGTTATTGATTGTTAATTTAGAGCTGTAAGTAGTGGTCCGAGGGAATTTAAGTGTAATTCAAAGAACTAGGAGGGAAAGGATGATTGGTGGCACCATTTCAGAATGGATATAATGTAGACTGTACTTGCCTTTGGAGATTAAAAGATGTGTACAAGTCAGCGAGTCTGATGTTGTAGTCCAGTACTCCAGTATAACAGATTCTGCAATCTACAGTTGCATGCAAGCAATTTATAACAATCAATTGAAATGATGAACAAATTAGAAGTCTCTGATTATAAATTAATCTGTATTGGCTTGTGCCAGGTGGATATAAACAAGGTTGTGGGGACAGGGCCGTACGGCAGGATCACACCTGCAGATATTGAGGCTGCTGCTGGGATCCAACCCAAGAAGCCAGCTGCAGCCCCTGTAGCTCAAGCTGCTGCTGCTCCTGCAACTCCAGCTCCAGCTGCCAAAGCTTCGGCATCTTTGCCTCCTCCACTTCCAGGTTCCAGTGTGGTACCTTTCACTACAATGCAAGGAGCTGTCTCCAAGAACATGATGGAGAGCCTTTCAGTGCCCACTTTCCGGGTTGGCTATCCGATAGTAACTGATGCTCTTGATGCTCTTTATGCCAAGGTACATTTGGTTATCTATAGTAACTGGCTATGAACTGAAATTAGTTTAGTTCTATACCTGCATTGCAAATCTTAACATGCATAATGAAGACAAACCATTGCACAATACGTTCATATCAATATAGGAGGTCAAATGCCTCTTTGTGTTCTACTGTACCAACTGAAAACCCTTAGAACCAAGGATGATATATCATATTAAAAAGTGGGATGCAGTAGCCACACAGGTTTCTTGAACCATGGCTCGCCCATGAATGACATTGTGCCTGTGAACCTTGATTTACTAGTAATTGAATGTACTGTTAAATTAAGTGTTGATCCTGGATAAATAAAGTGTGAAATTGCTATATATATGTGATATAAAACTTCAAATAAAGTGTTAATTGAAATGTTAATTTGGATACGGCATCAACCTTGCTAGATAAAAGAGTTAATATGCACAACTTAAGTGAATGTTAGATAAATGAAGTATCAATCTATCATAATTGGATTTTAAATCTATAATGTGGAACTGGACTGATTAAACTGACAACTTGACTATCTAGTTCAGATGCATGACCAATACACCATTGCACATCTGCTTATTGATCTAATCTTCTTCTTTAGATGTGTGCTTGTGAATATAATTAGCTGCTTAGATTGATATCCATCCAGGTTTTAAGGATTATCTGCTCTCCAGAACCACATTTTCAGTTTTATATTACATTTTTATGAGATGAGCAATAAATTTGCAACATGTTACTTCTCCAAGTGTTTGTTTTTCTTTGAACTAACAATTAGTCTTGAATCTATGTATAGCTCAAACCAAAGGGTGTGACAATGACTGTTATATTGGCAAAAGCAGCAGCAATGGCACTAGCACAGCACCCAGTCGTTAATGCAAGTTGCAAGGATGGAAAGAGTTTCAGTTACAATGGAAGCATCAACATTGCTGTTGCTGTAGCCATGGATGGTGGCCTCATCACCCCAGTCCTGCAGGATGCTGATAAGGTTTTCAATTTGACACGAATTTTATAAATTTTGGTTCTACCATGACATACTGAGTTGTTAACTGGCAGTGGAAATGAATGCAGTTGGATCTGTACCTCTTATCTGAAAAATGGAAAGAGTTGGTGAAGAAGGCCCGTGCTAAGCAGCTCTCACCCAATGAGTACAATTCAGGTTATGGTTTTTACATGATTTTATTTAAAAAAAAAAAACTTTGAAGTAGAGAAAATGCAACATTTCAATAGCTGATTGGGAAGTGATTTGTAATATAGGTACATTTACGCTTTCAAATTTGGGTATGTTTGGAGTTGATAGATTTGACGCCATACTTCCTCCTGGTCAGGTGTGGTTTCTTTCTTTTGCTTTGTTTTCTTTGTTTTTCCAACATTTTGTTTACGAGGTCGACTTTTATGTGAGCAGGGAGCTATCATGGCTGTTGGAGCCTCAAAACCTACTGTCGTGGCTGATAAAGACGGCTTTTTTAGCGTCAAGAGTAAAATGCTGGTATGTGTTAAATTTGGTCATGTTCATTTCAATTGTCATGTATATGAGTATAAAGTCTTTTGTGAAGCTCCTTTTTATAGAAACAAAAGGTCAGCACTTTATCACCTAGTAAATTATTTTTTTCTTTTTGTCCTTAATTAGGTGAATGTGACTGCTGATCACCGAATTATTTATGGTGCCGACTTGGCGGCATTCCTCGAAACCTTTGCAAAGATTATCGAAAACCCTGACAGCTTGACTTTGTGAGGGCTATTCTGCTAATAATGGTGGTTGCTCCAATTTTCTTGCTGAGGCTTGTTTTGCTTTTCAAATTTTCATTTTGGAATAATCTGTAGTTGTTTTAAAGAGAAACTTTTGCTGTTTGAAAACTAGTACTACTTTTTTGTATTATGTACTTTTGAAAAATAGTAAAGAATTTCTTGGCAAATATTCAGAACCCCCTCCCTCCAGGAAAAAAAAAACTCTTTTTTCTTATATACTTTATTGTCTTTATAGAACGACAATAATTATACTAGGCCCTTTGTTTAAGGGCATGTTGTATCACTTCAATTTTCAAATTAGTAATTGGAAGCTGACATGCGAATCAGGGGCGAAGCAGGGCAGGGGCTTGGTGGGCTTGGCCTCCCCACATTTCTTAATTTTACTAATAATCACAAGCTAAATTTAATAAAAGTATTAACAAATATGTAGAATGGCCCTTTCAAAAAATAATTTTTGCATATTGGCCCTACTCAAATTATTTTCCTTGCTTCGCCCCTGATGCGAATCACCTATTCTTTCTTGGGCTTGAGCTTGCAATTGTAATATCAGTTTTACACCAAAAATACTTATGGTAACTGCAAAGTAGGTAAGCCTCGTCGAATTTCAGCACCAATTCTGTCTTGAGCTTGAGCTCGCATTAGCAGTTTTACAACATAAATACTTACGTAAGTATGTAACTATGGTCAAATTTTACAGTCATAAGCATATAACTACCAAATAAATTTTGCTCTGCGTATGGAGGAAGAGCGAAGTTACAGGCATCACAGAAAGAAGCAAACTAAAAAGATTCTGTACTGTAACAAAATAGTTTTCAGATTTTTTTTTTTTTTTTCCGTGTTGTTCTCAGTTTACAGCTTATAACAGTTAGTTTGATTTTTGGTTGGACTAAAACTTCAACATCCATTAGACAAAACTAAAACACAAGTCATCTTCCCTTCTACTAAGCAGGAAGTTGGGTTGGTGAACAAATTTTCCTTCAGAAAAGCAAGTTCTGGGGAGAAGTTTCTGCAACTGTTTTTGCTAAAGAAGAAACAATCCCAGTGCAATAGTTAATAAACTACACCTTTTGTATGGAATATGCAAATTCAAATTCAATGCATAGTACTAGAAGTAATTTGAGGGTCTCGATCCCTAAATCATGCTCAGAAAATAAAAATTAAATTAAAAATATAAAAGTTTGGTAAGCACGCTTATATTGAAATTTGTTAAGAAGGTTCTTCCATTTCTAATTTTTTTTTTTTTTTTTTGTCCTTTAATACCAACGAATTCTCACGAAGATAGGATCAGATCATTGATTCTTACGCGACTGCTTTTTCATCTGAAATTCTGAATACCTTTTATAGCTATGAACTATGAATCAGTCAAACTTTTGAAATTGGGGGTCCTCATGCGTAAACTTAGTAAGCGAAATTTCCCAACAAATTAGATACTTAAAAAATGAAATAGCATTAAGTTTAAGATACATCAAGACTTCTTTAATATGTTAGGCATACAGACATCTAGAGGTTCAAATTTGACCAGGAATAAAATGGTGAGTGAGATTTCTGGAATAAAGTTCGAATATTGTAGAGATAATGTTCTGATGCTATATTCTTTTTGCTGACGATGAACAACATATAGTTAACCAAAAAGGAAAAAAAATTAAAAATAAAATAGATCGCTCTTTTAAATAAACGAGGGAAAATAATTTGTCTGGCCTTTTAAGTGTTAAGATTTATTTTTAAACAACAGAGGAAAAGAAAGTACAAACATGCTGATCTCCGAACAAATTCCAATTCAACAAAAAACTAATCTATTGCAACTCTCAAGCACCTCACCTTTTCAATTAAATTTAATTGAAACTACTGAATTGATGCAATATATTTTTTTTCTCATATATATGGACACAGCCATCAACATGTCATGAATGGCAAACACACAAGGTTTGCCGTCACTACTAATTACACTATGTTAAACACAACATCTTTACAAACTACGGTTGCGGAGGTCGGTGACCGCCAATCTCTTGGTTTGCGGCTTCCACTTCCTTGATCTCTAGTATTTCAACTCTCCGATTGGTCTTCTTTCTGATCTTTATTGCCACATCTTGAGGGTTGAACATGCCGCAAACACTCACTCTAGAATGCTTCTTCTCTATTAAATGACTCTCCAACTCTAGTGAAAATTAAGGGGAAAAACATATATAAAAGAGGGGAGAAAAAGGAAACCGAAACAAAGATAATAAAAGGGAAAATTATTCTCAGTTGGTACTTTTAGAATAATATACTTTAAACTAAACCTTGCATTTGGAGAAGAGCGCTTCTGATTTTCCGGTAGCATCCATTGCAGTCTATATTCATCCTCAGAGTCATGCAAATGAACTGTGAACACCAAAGGATCATATCAAAAAATAATAAAATGGGCAAATAAAAAAAGAAAAAATAACAAATATAGACCAAGCATCATAAGAGGTATTATGGTATTTAAATCGTTTAAGAATTTTCCGTGTAATCTAAATAGACTGCTAGTTCAACTCATATTGTTTCAAACAGTTTGCCAAAATTATTTCATAGAAGAGGAAAAAAGAATTAGTAAATATCTTACCCTGTCTGTCATAATGTATATCTTGGGAGGAAAAGAAAGCTCTGGCTGTTCTGGCTCAAAAGTTGAGGTTGTAAAGCTCTGAGTGAGAATTTTAGAGAGTGGGGAAAGAGAATTTGAGAAGTAGGCTTTAATGGCTTTCCTTGTACCACTTATAGGGGCCATTGCTTGGGAGATTCGTTAAGAGAGAATCAGATTCTCAAAAAAATAAGAGGAAAGGTAGGCTTTATATTAAGGCTTAGCGTGTAGTTCTTTTTCCTTGTTCTAGGCTTTCTCACTGCATGGTTTCTTGCGGAGTTTTTGGGATATATATTTCTTTTTTAATTTTGTTTGCCTCCTGATAAGGTTGCGGGGTTTACAAACTTTTGCACGGATATGTTAGGTAAATTGCACGGCAAATAAACCCAGTACACCTTTTCGCATGGTTGGGGAAGGTTTTGTTTGGCAAAGATAAAATAATAACAGTATCTATTTATAATTGATGAAAATTTTATAAGCAAATGAAGTAGTTTTACGAAAATATGCTAGCAATTTTTTGTGAGGGTCAACCACTGGCTCATTGTATTAGTTTTGCACTTTTGCTGATTATTAGGTGGATTAGTTGATCCGATTCAAGCAAGTGGTACTTTTATGTATACTGCGTGAAAGGCCCATGGGTCTTTATTTATTCTATACTTGTAACGTCTAAAACTTTTTGGGCTGAAGCTTGTTAGGCTTCTTTTTGTTTAATTGCAACTTTGAAGACACATAGAGCATTGGATCTGAATAAAGATTAGGCAGAATCAGATTCTTACTGTCGGCCTTTGATCAAAGAAAAATCAGAATTGGTACTGATCATCTCTTATTTTCCCATCCACACCATCCACAGGCCTATACTGGACCAGCGTCAAGCCCAACGACTGGCCTAGCCTCTGTTTATTTAGCTTCTCTCCAGAACCCCAGCCACAACTCCGTCCATCGCTCCATTCGTCCTCTCTCTCTCACCGTGAAACATTGCGAAGGCACTGGATCTCTGATCCGCCTAGCTCCAATGATAATCAACGAGATTCAGACGACAGCTGAACCTCGACCAAACCACACCATTGATGGACCATCAATAAAATTATATTGAATGCCCATTTCTCTTCCATAGTTTTCTTTCTTCTCCGACCAAACCACACCAACAACAAAAGAAAGCTTTGACCGATCTCACTAATGGCGAAATCTCCTCCTCCTTCTGTTTCTCGTTTCCATTTCTAACTTCCATCTCTCCGTCAATCGATGGCCACCGTCCCTTTCCCTCTCGATCTCTCTACGCTCGTCTGACCTTCGCCTCTCTTTCTCTTTGGTCTCCGACGCGGAACCCTAGCTCCAAGTTGAGGCACTTTCTCTCGAAGCAAAGGAGGAATCCTAGATTTGCGGAAGAGAAACCAAGTTCGCCTCTTATATAAAGCGAGGTGTTAAGCCTCAAATTTTCTTGTATTTTGTCTAAATGCACCTGCCCTTGTGCTTTTCGGAGTTAATTGTCCTCCAAAAATGTTGAAAAACAGAGAAAAAAGATAAGCGCCCATTAATTATTAACTAATTGGGCAATTAGTTGACACTTGACAATACTTTTATTTGCATTTTGGGTATTCAAAAAAATTTAAAAAAAAGAGACAAAAAAATGTAGTCGAAAGAGATTTTGACATATTACCAAATTGCTTGTTATTAGTTTAAATACTGAAATTTGCAATTGCATACTGTTTGTTTTGTTAAGCATCTCACTGGTTCGTTATTGTAATTGCAGCAAAATAATTTCATAAAACTGGATTCAGACGAGGAGAAGGACAAGTCTGCTCCTGCTCCACTTGTTTTGAAAAATGAAACTGGTAAGAATGTAGTACATATTGATGCATGAATTTAGTACACTTGTTCGTTATTGTACCAGTGATTGGTATTTCATTTCTCATAGGTTTCTTTCACCTAAGAAGTTGTGTTGTTTAGTTTATCGACCGTGCAGCTATGTTGTAAGTTGTATGCACTGGAGAGAGATTTACGAATTCTTGCTAGCGAAAGCACCGACTAGCAGTCTTCTCATCTCAAAAGTAGTTCTTCATTTATTCAGATCATAATATGTAATTTGTTATGAGTGATCTAGTTTTCCTAATGGATTAGTTAGTCATCATATGTGTTCACTTTGTTTATTGTAAATATTAAATATATTGTTATATGTGCTCACTTTGTATATTGAATATTAAATGTGTTCACTTTGTTTATTGTAAATGTTAACTATATTGTTAGATATGTTCACTTTGTATATTGTAAATGTTAACTACGAAATCAAACTTTTGTTGCAACTAACTGAACACATAAACCTTTAAATTCATCCTTTAACCTGTTTAACTGAACAAAAAAATTCACAAAATTATATTTCTACTGCAACTAACTGAACACATATACAATTTAAACCCATCTCTTAACGTGTTAAACTGAACTCAAAAATACGAAAATTGAATTTTTAGATGCAACTACTGAACACATAAAACTTTAAGTTCATCCCTTAACGTGTTTAGCTGACCAAAAAAATACGAAAATTCATTTTTAAGATGCAACTAACTGAACAAATAACAAGATTAACTCATCCCTTGATGCATCTAAATGAATACAAAAATCCATCCATTTGATGATGTCAGCGCGAAAAAAAAATTTCGACATTTTTTTTTTTAAAAAAATTTCGCTGACGTCAGCATACGAAAAAATGAGGATGAGGTCCATTTCTGGCTTGTTGGATGGTATGGATGGTCTATATCAGCCCTAAGAAAAATTGCGCCAATGCATCTGAACTTTGATGATTATTTTGAATGCTGTTAATGTGAGTAAAAATTAAAGCCAATCAATTATGGACGTCTCAATGTCATTTGGAAAGTTCAAACTTGCCAGCGGCTTCTACGATTCCCTTCTAAAGGTACTTATCTTCAACATTAGTGGCATTCAGCTGTAACAATTGAATATTTGCACAATATGTACGAATGACAGCAAATCGTAAGACTGAATTCTGGATTAAGTACAAACACTTCATTCAGGTACAAATACCCAAATCTCAACAAATTTGTAATAAACTACCCTATGCGCTCACCCAATATGTGGGCAAATTTCTAACTAACGAAGGTCCTGATTGAAATGGTGCACTAATAGGATTGATTTGATTTCTGAGACTGATATTCTGCCCTTTCTACCCTCTTTTTCTTCTTTTGTCATCGTAATAAAGAAAACATTATACAGTTAAAAACAATACATTGATAAATAATTAAAATAATAACCAACTTATAAAAAAAATAATTAAAATACTAAACAACTTCTAAAAAAAATTAAATTAATAAGATATATAAAATTGGGGCAAGCATTGTACCCTTTCTTCCCTCTTTTTCTTCTGTCCACATAACAATGTCACGCCTGCCATTATTATATTCAACAAGAATTTGAATAGGAAATTTTAATTGAATCATTTGCATGGAGAGGATATGTTTGGTGCATATAATAAGATAAGACTAAAATTGAAAAAAAAAAAAATGATGAGATGTTTTGGTGCTATATAATAGAGGGACAATGCAAAAGGTACTTGGCAGTTTAGTGAGCAAGCACCAGCTGAGCAGTATTTGAATCAAACGGGACGTAAATCAGTTCAATTTTGAGATGTTCACATCAAATTCGAAAATTGAAGAGTTATAGAGGATATATCACAATATGCTAAATCAGCTCAATTTTGAGATGTTCACAAGAGAAGCAGGAAGATTAAAACTTTTATTATTCCTTATTAGAGAACATAACATCAAAAAAATGAATAACAATAGTTCACGCAACTACAGGCAAATGTGATTTTTCATGACGACTTATGTACAGTGCGAAAAATTATAACTCAACCAAATTTCATAGAAGCAAATCTAACTTGTATCAAATAGTGATAATTGTTGGGATTGCTTCAAAGACAAAGGATTAACAGTTCTAACAGATCAAGTAATAAGCAATCCATAAATCAATAAAACTCGCTGAACCAATAGTTGGGACGGGCCGTCCGAGAAGTGGGGCGGACCGTTCCAATACACCGATGAAACAGAAAAAAGCGGAAGCGTACCTAAACTGGCCATTGGAGCAGTCTGCACTGGTTGCTCTCATCTCCTGTACACTAAAAGATCTCTTAGAAAAGTTAAACAAATTTTACATTAAAGTTCTGTTTTGTACAAGCTTCATATTAATTTTTATGTACCGTCTTTCTGTCGTTTTTACTTATTTTAGATTATTCAAATGCATGAGGCATCTTAATTTGTGCAAGTTATTCTTTATCACGTTTTGTGCTCAATTTGTTAAAGAGGGTATGTGGCTACTCCCACGATTTAATATGACACTATAGCTGCACTTGTACATAAATTTAAGCTGAACCTGTGTATTTTAGCTGGCAATACCTTTTTGTTATGTATATATATTTTTTGCTATTGTTGGATGACTTTGTCTAGAGGTTACAGAAGAAAATTGGATATAACCCCCACAATCTTGCTCATCTGGATATAACCCCCTTTAATCTTCAAAACTGGAAATAACCCCCTCTAATCTTGTTTGTGTTGGACATAACCCTTTGATTAAATCTGATCATATTTTATTTTAAAAAAATCATTTTGTATATGTTATGACTATATACCCTTGCTTCTCATTCCTTCAACATACCTTTCGTATCCCCTTCTTCCTCCATAGTTTGGTGAAATGCTTTGCTAATCTATCATTCTATTAGTCATAAAGCAACATGTAATTAATGGGTCAAGATAAGGATCTGAATAGGAGGCAACTGATGCCTTGTCAGATATTATTTTATCAAGGGAAGCTAAATAAACAACCCCAAGTTCATCAATTACTCCAAGTAGCACAGAGCTTGAGGCTCTCAAGAATCTCTTGAAGCTCCAGTTTGCAACAACCTTGTTTATTAGTATATCAGACAACACTAATAAGTCACTAGTATTCAAAGTCCCACAGCCCGATTAAAAGCTCAGGCAAAAACGAAAATTATCGAACAATCTGAAGTCTACCATTCTGTAGAAACAAACAACTTTCAAGAAAAAAGAGAAAAAAAAGGAAAAAATTGGAATGCACAATCAGTGCTTCGTTGGTCAACGAAACAGTATGGTAAATAATCTTCAATATAAAACAATAATTATATTTGCACCATCTATATAAGCGATTTGAATTAAAGGTAGGTTTTGTCTTTGCTTTTTTTTTTTTTTTCCTAATGGCGCATGAGAAAGGTGGGAATACGAACAGCTTTGATTTGAAGGTTACAAATAAGGGTATATTGGTCATAACATGTACAAAATAATTTTTTTTAAATAAAATATGATCAGAATTAATCAAAAGGGTTATGTCCAACACAAACAAGATTAGAGGGGGTTATTTCCAGTTTTGAAGATTAGAGGGGGTTATATCCATATGATCAAGATTGTGGGGGGTTATATCCAATTTTCCCAAGAAATAATTGCACTTTGTGATGCAGCTAGCACAGGAACCAATGGATGATGTAAATTGAGCATGCAATTTTTTTAACTTTATTTTTCCCTCTTGTTGCTCCTGTTCATTATATTATTTGGCTTCACCTGCATATGAGAAATAATTAAGTTCAATTAGCACATTTCACAAGTTACAAAATTTCAGACAGTCGTCCATTTGCCTATATTTTGTCTAATTACTATGATCTCTTGTGATACTGGTATGGGATTAGTTCACTAGTTCCCAGAAGATGTTTAAGTTCGTTTCGGATTATGAGAGATTTATTCCCATTACATACGAGTACTCTTTTCTATGTAGAATTTGCAAATTACTTCTACACATTTGCATCAAGGAAGTAAACTATAATTACACAATTTTAGGTTGGGTTACGGTGCTAATACTTGCACCCTGTCTTTTTTACCGCGTACTTGTTGATTTTAAACCTCTGATTGGTTGTGATAACTTATATTGTGACCTATAGCATCAAAATCTATAGCAATGAGATTTAATATTTATGTCGTTCATTACATGTGCATCATTTTAAGTTTTTAACTCATGAAAAATCTGTACCAACGGTAACAGTAAAAGGACCAGGACTCTATAGATAGAACTTGTATTATGCTCGTTTCAGATCAGAAAGCAACAATACAAACCTTTTACTTCCTCAAAAATTATCAGAAACTGAAATTGAATGTAGGAAGACACGTCACCAGTGGATCCTTAATCTTGTGTACATAATAATCATTTGCTTTGCGTCATATACTTCTTCTATTGCTTCATTCAAATGTACTGTTACATCCAGTTTCTCCATTCAAGTGTACTCTTAACACCAAATGTAGAGAGAAACGGGTCAAAGAGCATAAAAAAAGCTCGCCAAAACTACAACGCAACTTTGGTAAATAATTTGATTTTATTTATCTTATTGTACTGTGTACATACAAACTGGAGAACCCCGTAAGTGATAATATGAACACTGGAGCCTCTTTAGCACATACACATCCTTATTCCACATTATTCGGTACTAAATTGTACTACTAACAACCGGTGTTACTCTTGACACAGTTGACACCATGAAACCATAGAGACTGCTAGACACAGTTCCTAGCAGTGGCAACAGCAGCAAGAGGCTTCTTCATTTCCAAAGACAATTTCAGCACCTCAGACAGATCAACAGGATCACTGTCCACAGGGCCCCACTCAAAACTTTGTACAAGCCTAGCTATCCAAAGACTGACGGTGACCAGGCCGAGGTTTTTACCTGGACAGACACGCCTACCGGCACCAAATGGTGCAAGCTTGAGGTCCCCACCCCGGACATCGATGTCAACTCCTCCCTCAGACACCATGAAACGGGTCGGATCAAACATGTCTGGGTTTGTCCAGATAGAAGAGTCATGGGTGATGGCCCACATGTTGACCATGGCAGTTGTACCAGCTGGCACTACCATACCATTGCTGAGCTGAATATCATCAGTTGAGAGGCGGGCCCAGGAGAGGAGTGGGCCTGGGGGATGTGCACGGAGGGTTTCTTTGACTACCGCTTGGAGGTAGGACATTTTTGCTACATCAGCATCACCGATGGTACCAGCAGAACCCACAACAGAGTCTATCTCAGCTCTGAGCTTGGATCGAACGGTCGGGTGGAGGATCAGCTCGGCCATGGCCCACTCTGCGAGAAGTGTTGTTGTGTCAGTCCCACGGAAGATCATCTCCTACATATATGAATTATGAAATCGTGCAATTAGAGTACAAAACAGAAGATTGAATAGAGCAAGCATGAAAGGTTCTCATATATAATATGAAACAACAAATAAAAATTAAGGTCCACGATTTTTCAGAATGACACCCTTAATTAATGTTTTGGAATTCTGATCGCACATGAAACAATCCTAAACAGGTTTGAGAAGTTTTACACTTTTCACCTTCGAGTAAAATTGGCGATTAATGTTTTAGGCTTATTGCGTTCTTCATTATGCAATTGAGGTTTTAACTTTTAAGGGGTTTTAGCTAAACTAAGCTTCGGTTTTCCATCATTACATGAACATGAAAATTGAAAAATGGAAGAAATTTATGAAAAATTAGCTTCTCAATGAATCTATGGAGAATGAGATAACACAATATATGTAGATGGTACGTACCCAAAGAACTGCAACCATATCATTTTCATTGAGCTTCTCCTCCCCTTCAAGAGATAGCAACACATCAACAAAATCACCAGTGTCGCCTAACTGCTTCTCAGATCCTTCGAGGGACTTCCTCAATGATTTCGGAAACAAGTTTTCTGACGCGTGGCACAAGATCAGTACACCTTTTCTCAACCTGTGCAGGGTCGAACATTTTTGGAAGCCAGGAGAGGTGATCTGACCAGTTAAAGGCCCCCAGCAAAGTGAATCCTTCACGGACCATCTCCTTCAAAACCTCAGCATCGGCATTCTCTTCTGACAGATTGTACCGCTTACCAAAAACACTGCCCATAATATTGTTCAAGGCTGCTCCTTGCAAGTGGTGCCGCAGCTTGACTGAACCAGTATTTGCCATTTCAGACTTTATTCCAGCAAGCATGGTACTGCAGTCAAACTGCCTATTTCTACATTTAACCATATTAGTATGTAATACATTTAACCATATTTTTTTTCCTTTATCTCATTTCTGACTTAATGACAAAAGAAAAAACAGTGTACTATTTCTATGTTGCCATAAAGTATATAATACCCGATACCATATATCTGATATTATTTTGTAAAGGAAAATTAAAGTTGCATATCTGTTCTGCTGTATGCCCAATATAAATAATAAAGATAATCTAGGATATCATCTTGATTTATTACTCATGTCTATCTTGTTTTGATTCCATAAAATCTGGTCTAATTGCTGTCTACATCAATTCCTGATCTTTCTCATAAAGTCGAAATAATGTTTTGATTAATTTTTCCTAACTTTTTAAGTATTGAAATATATTCATTTGAGTTCCGTATGTAGATTTTGTCGGGCATTTGGTTGTAAGAATTCATATTAATTTTGAATGATTTAGTAATCATCTTTACTATCTTTTCCTTTCATAAGAATACTTGTTAAAGTAGTTAATTGATTGTTAATCATAATGTTTTTAAGCGCCATGAGTCAACTTCTTGGAGATTGACAACGACAGATTTTTGTGGGATGTAAACTGCTTATTGGAGATCAATTGGTTCAAATTAAAATTTTAAATAAACAATACTGTTGCAAAAATCTATAAAACACATCTCAAATAATATTAAATTTGTTTTAGATTCTTAATTAGTATTCTAAGATTTCAATAATATTGGATACCCCTGCTTGGGCACTTTATTTAAAAAAAAATAGTATTCTAATTAAATGGTATTGCATTTATTAAGATTTTTAAAGCATTTTGGGACTTCTGATCTGTCTGATAATAAAGCAAAATAGATGACAAAACGAAGAGTGATGCTATATTAGCCATATAAGCTGGTCTCCTATATTGGTGATTCATTTTAAGAATTCCACGACATTTAGATTGCATATTCATGAGCACATGGCACATATATATATGTTGGTGGTTCTTTTTATTATAGCATTCTAATGTTTTTAGTTCTAGCTATAAGCCTGAGCAATTCCTCGTCATGGTTCTTGCTTTTTTTTTTTTTGCTTATGTTCAGCAGAATTTGGCCTTTTACTGATATTTATGTCTTCAATATTCCTTTTATTCAAATAGTAACTAACCCAATCAACAATTGAAAACGGTGTTATAACTTTGAATTTTAGAAAAATAAAATATGAATGAATCGTGCAATATGCGAGATCCACATTAGTTTGTATTACAGTCAAAATACAAACATTTTAACAATTGTCCAATTGCATATGCTTTTTCTATTTCCCCCCCCCCCCCCCCCCCCCCCCCCCACCTAAATTTTGTGGTTAAATATATTTGTTCCTCGTCTGGCCAGAGTACTATCAATGTTATTCATTTCAATTTATACAAGTATTTATTAATAAGATACTATTATCTTACACCAAAATCAGTAACGTAAAAATATACAGTAAGAAAGTTTGCTAAGGCGCGACATTCTTCATGCGGAAGTAACATAAACTACTTTCCACGCGATCTCTGGTCAATGGAAATTATTCAAGTGAAAGTTTACAGTTCGTTCACTGGACAGTCACTGTCTAGTTTATCCAAAAAAAAAAAAAGTTTATAGTTCGTTCTTTTAATTCTTCTGGAAATCTACATTCTCATTATAATGCATACTCTGTAATTGTGCATAATCAGTTTGATCCCTTTTTGTATCTTTCTGCTACTTTAATTTGAACATTTTAACAAGAAGGTCAAGTCTAGTTAATCTGAAACTATATTACCATGTTCTTTTCACACTTTACGCTTGTCATAAGATTCTTTTGCGCATGAGTACTCTTTTACATTAATATGACAGGAAAGAAAAGCTACTTTTCTATTGAGAAAACTGAGAAATTCTACATATTTAAAACATGAATATTGAGAAAACTGTTTCCATTTTCATACAGCCTTGAACGGAATCATGAAAGGGGTTTTCCAGATAGAATCCCACTAGCCTGGACTGCTTCTCTCTCGTATACAAGATATAAGATTTTCAAATCATAACTTTTCTATTATCTAACACCTGATATTTGCTTTTAAATTACACAACAATTGATCGTTGGAAAATGATATTTAGTAAATCCTATCTAATTAGGCTCGTCTATTCCAGAGGATATGGGTCCCGACCGCCTAACCCAAAGGCCCTTACCCGCTCTCGTCATTTTGCAAACCCCTCATTCTCTCTTTTGATGCGCCTAACTCGTGACGACATCAGACGTGGAATACTTCTATTATTTACTTCCTAATTTTAATGCGTGTGATAAACCAACTAATAATCAAAACAATATTGGTTTAGTACATTTGAAATTCATTTTGATAAAAATTGATACGTTTCCAGAAGTACTTCAAATTTTTATGGAAAATTTGAGCTCTTTGTCAAATAACGGAAATATTTTCTTGTCTAAATATTTTGTAATCTATATCTACACTTCTGTGTGAGCAATTGAAAGCATTTTTTAGTTATCAATTTAAGGATGGTGAGTCATGTGAAGTATGTAAATCAAAACTTAACAATCATCGATAAAAAAAATTAAGTGCAAGACAAAAGGTAGTAGGGGATAGTATGGTCATGATAATTAATCTTGCGATTCTCTTACATATCAAGAACTCGGTGAGGTTATTTGACATGCAAGTCACATACATATCAAGAACTCGCAGGTACTCAAAAAAAGAAAATGAAATAGTGGGGGGCCTTAGGCCGCTATTACAACCACATACAAGCAATCATACATTCCACACAAGGCAACTTGACCATACTAACCCCCGAATTTTTATTTTTATTTTTTTCCTTTGCCTGCAAATGAGTTAACAAAATATAGGCAATCTATTGCCCTCAGATTAAATCTAAGATAAGATAAATTCAGAACTAAAAGAATTTTAGTATAATAAGAGAAAATACAGAATGAGTCATTCTCTATGTTCGTTTTTAATGTGTTTTCATTTTTTTTAATTGATCAAAAGATTGGGGGACATTCGAGTCACATTTTGGGACTTTCTGGTATATTGGATGGGAAATCATCCACCACTATTATAAGATGTCCCAAACTATGTAATTCAACCAATTTATCCAGAGAGCAGAAGGGGCAGAAGGTTGAAGTTTCTTTGAGTTATATTATGAAATTTATGAACTTTTTGAATTTTGAGGGCTTCATGTGGCACTTTTGAATAATAATCCTCTTATCCTCTTACCTTATAATATGCCTATCAAAACCAGCAATTCAAAGAATATTGGGACCTAATTCAAAAACTCAAATCAATAGGAAATCCAACAAAAGGCACCGACCAAGTAGAACAGAGCCATTTGATTTGTCCATTATGAATATTGCAGCATCTGCATTAGGTCCCAATATCTTCACCTAAACAACCCAAATCTCTAAGAAATATTCTAATCTCTCCAAAAAGACAAAAAAAAAATAAATAAATAAATAAGAAGAGCATTGAAAAATTTTAGTACCTCACACCTCAAAGTTGTCATAAAGATCCTTGAAAGCGCAACCAGGAAGAATATCATTGTGCAATTGAGTGGCCTTATCTATCGTTCTTATATGCAGAGTTTCCATTTCAAAAACCTAACATGAATAATTAATTAAATGTATTAGACCGTTTAGACATGCTATATGAACTACCGCACAGATAATGCTTAGATTTCAGGAAAAAATGAAAAATATCACTGGTGCTTCATGCTATATAGTGGAACTTTTATGACAAAATTCTGAATGTTTATATCCCAGCAGGGCTTTTTCCAATTAAGAGAAAGATACCTATATCAGAAGTATAGGAATAACTAAGGAAAGTGATAACTAAGTTGTTATCGGCAACAGCTTAAAAAAATAAAAGCAAGAAAAGAGAACTCACTCCACTTTAGAGAAAACATGGGCCGAAAAATTGTCAAATTGATTCAATGAAGAAATCACCTACATAAAGTTAAACAAATGGATTAAATAATACATGTATTAAGAACTATAAGTCTACTGACAATAAATCAGTTTTTTCGTCTGATACGAACTGGAAAACAAGTGAACAATTTACTAGTTCTTGGCTGTACAACACACAATCAATTCCTAGTATTAGAATAATTAATGCCAACCCTGTTGTGCTGCATCTCGATTGAAAGCAAAACATCTTGCAGGTAAATAAATCCCAAGAAGAACAAAAGGCCAAGAAGGTAATTACCTGAACAATTTTAAAGGAATCTCCTTCAAGCATAAGAGCATCAGCTGTCTTCAAGTTTGATGCTTGTAATATCTCTAAGCCAAGGTTAAGTACTCTCTTGTGGTCGCAGTGCGACAGAAACACTACGTAGCACTACTAACTAAAAACAATAGGAACATCCAATCAAAAAGGGAAAAAAGGAACAAGCTTCGAAGGCGAAATACGTAGCACTGCGGCCTCGTCTCTGGGCTCATCTGGTGATGTCGCTTCTTTTATGTGAGAGAAGAGGGGTTGAGCAGATCAAAGTCGGTATCTCTCTCTCTCTCTCTCTCTCTCTCTCTCTCTCTCTCTCTCTCTCTCTGTCTGTCTGTCTGTCTGTCTCTGGCGTATGGAGGAAGAGGAGGCAGAGGAATTGTCTGTGGTAAAATAAAAAGTCTGAAAGGGGAAAGGGGTAAGCATTTAGGTAGATATATGGAACGAAGCATTTAGGTAGATATATGGAACGAAGTTTTCTGAGGTTACACCAAACAGGCAAACATGCAGTACCCATTTCATTATATTACTCTGCCTCCATCCTCTTCTATCCTTGCGTATTCTTCTTCCCAATTTGGCATTTTCCCCCTAAAATATATAAACAAATAAATAAACAGACAAAAAAGTGAGCACTGGAAAGTGGAAACCATTAAAAAAAAAACAAAAAAAGGGGTAAAAAAGAGTAAAATTGCAGGACTGACTGTATTTTATAATCAACAGATGAAGGCATAGGTTGTTTTCCTCAGCACATGATCGCATAGGAGTCATTACAATTTGCCACAATTATATGTGAAGAACAAATAACAACCACATATACAGAGCAGTTGAACCTACTGTCTCAGATGGAACTGGATCCGATACCCTTCTGGATTTGTGGATACTGGTGTGGACTCCGTCCTACCTCTCCGCACCTTGCCTCATTTTTCACCATCAACCTTTTTGGAAAAAAGAAAAGAGAAAATAAATAAGGCTAAGAATTGCTCAAAGAGCCACCAACTCTGTAGAAGGTCGCATTCGAAAAAAGGTTGTTTCTCTAAATTGCAATCCACTTGTGGTACTGTTTCTCTAAATTGCGACCTTCTGGTGACCAATTGTGCCAATTCGATCACAATAAACCCGTACTTTTGAGAAGACTTGTTTCTCTAAATTGAAATCACTTCACCAATTTCTATTTTATCTTCTCCCTCCACTACCCTCAGCAAAATCTTCCCAAACCGTACCCAAATTCTTGCTAAAATTTTGAAACAGAAACTCATTTTGAGTGGAAATACTCATCAGGCAACTTCTATGACACATTTACAGTTGAAAACTTGAAATAGAAATTTTCATGTTTATTTACCAGTATTTGCACCACGAAACATAACACTTCACAAACCATACTGTATCTTTCTCTTTTTTTCTGAAAAACAAAAGAAAAAGAAGTTGACTGGATTGAAATATGCTTGAAAATCAATTCAATTTCAAATTACTTAAAATTGCCTGTTTCTTCTTCCTAATCGGATCCAACCTCATTTTTATACATATTATCGAGTGCCTGCTTTGACCACAAAATAAATAAAATTAAAACACAAATCAGTAGGTCACAAACAAAAGCAGAGTAATAATTCAAGAGATCAAGAGATTGAAATCGATCTGCTTACCATTTATTAGAGAATTTAGAACATAGCAGACGACCAAACATTTTAGTCTTCCTCTCACTAACCCACATCATTGCAATAAAAAACTTTCTAAAATAAAAGTATACCTGCATCTCTCAAGTTCATCTGTCGAAGCACCAAAGGCAGGATGAATCTCATGAAGAGCATTTAAGAAGTCCTCCATGGCGACCTTGATGCTATCCTCATCCATACTGATCTGACGGTTTAGGGCATAAGACACCGCACTTTTCACCACCCCTCCAGTTCTGCTCCACTATAGTTCTTTGTACGTGCCGCTAAAATTGAAAAGACAACACAATTCAGTATACTGAAATTTATACCAAAGTGCTTTTAAAATGAATACCTCAGCTGAGATCCTGATAAAGTGTCAACTAAGCAACAGTCAGCTTCAGAAAAAAAATAATAATAATAGTTGGTGCGCGGTGGTATTGACTTATTTCTGGGTGTTGATACATGTAAAACTTGGAACTGAAACAGTACCAAAAATTAATATTGAGATCCTCAAATTAAAAATAATTTAAGCTCAGACTAGCGCATGCTGAGAATACAAGTGTTACCAAAATTGAAAAACTTGATCGCACTCAAAAGGCAGAGTAAGAAAACAAATTTGTACCAAGCTCAGGAAGACTGACATCGGCGACAAGGAAGGAATTCTCTTTCATCTTATTGGTGTGTATTTGCAAAATTTGTAATCGACCATTTTCATCTGGGAGATTTATCTCTATATGCACCTCCAACCTTCCGGGCCTTCAAACAAAGGAGATATATGGATGCTTAGTGACAAACAAGCAGGTTATGCTACTAGAAAAAATAATAATATGTGACATCCAAACCTTTATCAGGAAAGAATGTCAGGAAGAGAAAGGCTTCATCAAGAAGATCTTTCCTATTGGTCATAGCGATAAGCAATACATTGTTTAAAGACTCAACTCCATCTATCTACTAAACATAACAGCTAGGATCAATTTCAGATAAATGCAATTGGGAAAAAGGAAGTTTACATAGAGCCTTTCAAGGGAGATTTGGATGTACCTTTGTTAGAAGATGATTGACTATGCTATCGTGTACTCCTGTACCATCTCTTGTTGAACCTCTAGACTGCATTATCAACATGAGATCAACAATCGCTGTAAGAATTTCTGATTTTCTTCCTTCTCTTTGGAAATGAGAATGAGTTGAAAATTTACCATTTAATCCAATTGTTATTCTCCTTTTACCAAAAATACTCCGAATATTTTACCCAAATTTATCTGAATTTATTGATATGCAACATTATTCATCTGTCAACAGTACCAAATTAGTAATACTCTAGATAGCAACTACCAGCAGTTTTTACCAAAGTTAGATGTGAGATTCTGTTAGAGAAACATAACAAAACTGGATGTCAAAAGGTGTGATTCCTAATTGTTCAAAATTTATCGACATGCATTATTTTTAATTTAAGTTGATGTATCATTTGATTAGTTCTATTTATGCTCATTCACTTCCAAAGGAAATTGTGCGATTATCTTTATTGAATTGAATGTTCTGAAAAAAAGTATGTATGTATATATTAGTTTCAAACCACAATGTCATTTTATTGTTCTAGATTGGAATCTTTTAGTCTGTATTTCTAATTGCCATTTAATTAACTGCAAGCAAGTGAGAATATGAAATGCATATATAAACCTTACAAATTGCATCAATTTCAAATTATGACATGTCCAGCACCTGAAAAAGACAATACATAAAAGTTTCATGATTATGAATATATAAAAAGGGTGTATATAGATAAAATTGGTACAAAGGTAAAATGGGAAAAACCTTTAGTTTTCTGGTCATTTTCAGCGTCAGCAAACAAATCTCTCACATTCTTTTCTGTCTGTCCCACAAATTTGCTGAGGACTTCAGGCCCATTTACAATCTAGATGGGTTTTCAAAAGAATCAGCAACTTCTCAATTTTCATAAAAAAATGTCAAAAAATTGTGAAGAAATACGTACCTTAGGGTCTTTCAACAATTTGCCTATTTGACGAGCCATGAGAGTCTTCCCGGTTCCAGGTGGGCCATAGAGTATTACGCCTTTCACATGCTTAATGCCCAATCTGTCAAGAGCAAAACCACATTAAAATAAATAAATAAATAAATAAAACAATGACAAGAAAAGCATTAAAAATCAAGCAGTATAACTTAACTTAAAACTCGATACAATATCTGTAGGTTTGCAAAATAATTGCCAAACCTTCATTTTTCATTTGATTTCGCTGGCAGCAAATTTTATCTTGAACTCTCGCCTAGTAAAACTGGATGTCGGAGGAGGAGGCGCGGCTGGCGGACAAGGAGGCGGAGAGGCGGGAATTTGAGTGGTGTTTGATTGGAAGTGAGATGGAGAGAGTGACAGAGAGGCGGAGAGGTGCTAGCGAGTTTTCTGCTTCATGGAGGAGGAAATCAAATGAGAGTGACGCACCCTGGTCGGCTAGGAAATAATACACCCACTCCCCTGTGGGACAACAGTGCAAATCGGTCATATGGAACCCTTCTAACAGGTGGACACACAAATAGCAGCCACGTAAATCGGTCATATGGAACCCTGCAGGAAGGATTATTTTATTTTATACCTCATATATACTTTAGATGACGTCGCATAAATTAATTTTTTATTCTACACCACCATTGGATGGATGATTCAAGGGCTGAGATTAATTACTGGACGAAAAAAAAAAATAATTTACTGTAGCTATTGCGTCACCTTACCCCTAAGATTACTAGTTACAACCACATACAAACAATCATATATTTCACACTAGGCAACGTGACCATACTAACCCCGTATTTTTTTTTCCCCCTTTGCCTGCAAAAGAGTTAGCAAAATATAGGCAATCTATTGCCCTCAGATTAAATCTAAGATATAAGATAAATTCAGAACTACAAGAATTTTAGTATAGTAAGAGAAAATATAGAATGAGTCACACTCTATGTTCGTTTTAGTATGTATTTTCATTTTTCTAATTGCTCAACAGATTTGGGGACATTCAAGTCACATTTTGGGACTTTCTGGTCTAATGGATGGGAAAATCATCCATCAGTATTATAAGATGTCCCAAACTATGTAATTCACCCAATTTATCCAGAGAGCAGAAGGTAAAGAAGGTTGAAGTTTCTTTGAATTATATTATGAAATATGAAGTTTTTGAATTTTAAGGGCTTCATGTGGCACTTCCTAATAATAATCCTCTTACCTTATGATATGCCTATCAAAACCAGCAATTCAAAGAATATTGGGACCTAATTCAAAGAACTCAAATCAATAGGAAATCCAACAAAAGGCACCGACCAAGTAGAACATAGCCATTTGATTTGTCCATTATGAATATTGCTGCATCTGCAATATTGCTCATTTTTATTTTTCGTTGACTTGGTGACTTTTGTTGGGTTTCTTTTCTAGCCTACCCCAACTTGTTTGGGACAAAAGGCTTAGTTGTTGTTGTTGGTGTTGTTGAATTTTGCAGCATCTGCATTAAGTCCCAATATCTTCACCTAAAACAACCCAGATCTCCAAGAAATATTCTAATCTCTCCGAAAAGATAATAAAAAAAAGAGCATTGAAAAAAATTTAGTACCTTGAAAGTTGTCATAAAGATCCTTGAAATCACAGCCAGGAAGAATATCATTGCGCAATTGAGTGACCTTATCTATCGTTTTTATATGCAGAGCTTCCATTTTAAAAACCTAATATGAATAATTAATTAAATTATTAGACTGTTTAGACATGCTATATGAACTACTGCACAGACAATCTAGAAAAATTTTGAAAAAACAGTACAGCAGTTGAAATTTTCTTTTTATAAGCTTTACCTCAAAATATTGAAATCAATCATGAGATCATTTCCATTAGATCTAAATCATGTTGTACGTTCAGTTTCATTTTCTTTATGGCCTCCTACCTTGGTCCATTTTATGCCGAATTGAATAACCTACCTGCAAGTTGCCATGAAGGAAACTAAACAAACAAAAATAATTAGAAACCATGGAGCAGAAAGCTGTTAGAGTAGCTCAGATTCACTGGCTATATGCAAGGGATGTATTTTTATGCTTGGCTATGCCTTTGAAATTGTAGGAAACAAAATTAACAACTTCATTTTTATAAAAAGGTACGATCTCTTCCTAAATCACTTTCAATTTGCAAATACAAAAATCTGAAGAAACTATGTTTCTTCCTTTATAATCTTTGGTATGTAAAAAAATGTGCAAGCATCCAAATGCAAAAAAAAAAAAAAAAATGCACAGAAATGCATGAGATAACAATTGTTTCAATTGGTCACTAATTCCAATTGTTGGACTCTTTCATTGCAAAACAAACAAACTCCTCAACCAAAAACAATGCCATAAAGGAGCAACATCTTTAAAGGTACAAACCTGGCTCTTTCATTTTTATTCCCTCTTCTACGGTAAACGTAATCTCAAAAAAGGTGTGCAAGCCTCTCTCCATCAGCTTTGTTACATCACCGGCAACAGATACGAAATGAAATGTTTTATTGAGCAAACACCTTCTCTCTATTTTATTCCAATTGCCCAAATCCAACACCTTCTCTATTTTATCTTTCTCCTGTGAGCAAAATCAATTTCCAAAATATTATAAATTAAGACATCTGTAATAGTAAAAAGCCCAAATATAATCCGAAAAAAAAATACACATGATTTTTATAACAAAAAAAATAAAGATCTGAACTTTGATTACCACAAACTATTTGTTCAATTTGAGAAAAAACAACTAACCTGATGGTAAGAACTAAACATGAGCACCATCTCATCTTAACCCTCGGGCTGAAGAGAGGGTGAGAAGAAAGGTAAATTATAAGTCGTTAAGAGGACCTGGGACATGGGTGACCTACAAGATACAAAAATTTTCAAGGCTTTCTATGGAAAGGAATAAAACATTTTCCCTGTCAAGAGATATCAATTTACATATGTAAATTTTAACTTAATTCAAAGGAAGGAATAACCACCACCATGTCATATTCTATGCATTAATAAAACATAACAACATCAAATCTTAATCGAATCCATACCGGTAATGATTTTGCCATCTCAACATTTTGTGGCCTGCAACCAACATCTACATTATTAAGGGCCAACGCCGATGAGACCTATCCAAGTTTCAAGTACTCAATGAAAGCAAAGTGCTTTGAGTCAGTTATCATACAATCAGTCACTGTCCCACAATAGCCAAAGAATTGCTTGAGATGGTCGACAGTTAGTAGCAGGCTCAAGTTGATGATCTGGACAGTTCTCTTCAAGGTGTCAGCTTCAGCCACCTTCTCAGGTGAGCCTGTTGTCAAACACAAAAAGAAAGAGGATATTATTCATCACACGTAAGTACTTGCATATGAAGATCACCAAATTTACACAGATATATCTGAAGTACTATCTACTTTACTCCCTATATAGTACTTGTAACACATTTTGGGCCCTATATTCCGAATCCCCTTTGATTCCTAAATTTTGACATCACTTTTACTCCCTGCAAAATGGATGAAACAATTGGGAACTATAACAGAACTCGTTAATAGCATTAAATATTTTTATATAGCCACACCCTGACACTGCTCCTACTCACCGCAAGAAATAAAAGAACTACATGCCATAAAACCAAACAAAAAAAAAAAAAAAAAAAACAAAAACAATGAAAGCACCTGGACCTGCATCATCCCCACCCTCTGGCTTCTGTGACTGGATCTGAGCTTCGTGTGCCTAGAGCGCTTGTGCAGCCACAATGACCTGAGCAGCGGCCATAGCAACAGACGATAACGATAAGATCGATATAAGAAAGTGAAAAGAAATTCAAGTAATAAACAAAGATGCTATTATTTTCGAGATATCAAATTCAACTTATATCATTATTCTTGTCTCTCCTGTCTCATACGTTACATGAATTTAACTACAAAATAAAAGATACAATTCACTTTAACCTAGGATTTTAAACTTGTAAATCATTAGGCCAATAGAGAATTTGTAAATATCAACTTTCTTTTTAGGAGACCTACGTTTGTGATCGAATTCATTTCGACGGCGATTTCATTCGTGTGGCAAGATTAGGGAAAAACAGAGAGATTAGCGAAGAATATATCAGTTCGAGATTTTTATTTGCTGAAGATAAAGAAGGGTAATTTGGTCAATACGAAAAATTATGTATGAAGATGATTGATTTATACAGTATAAGTGGCAAATTTCTAATTTGATTGAATTTGCGGTGGTATTTTTCAAAGACCTAGATTTAAGGTGGCATTTTTCTAATTTTGCAATTTTAGAGTGGCATAAATCTAATTTTTTCTTTTGTTAATTGGCCCATTGAACTCTGAAAATGCCCGTCCAATTTTTCACTAGTGGTCCGGTCAGACCCCAGTCTTCAGCTTCTTCAAAAACCTCTCATCTTACTCAAGGTTTTAAGATTTTGGAAAACCAAAAGGGGGCATAGATCAATTGTCCTAAAATTTTAGGTACCACAAATTTCGAAATTTAAAATTCAAAGGAGAAATGTTACACTAAGACACGCAACATAAATCTTAGACATCTGTTAATTTCATTTACCCAACTAAATAAACAGAGTGAGATATAGAGGCGCCATTAGCTACAAGACTTACTTGAATACTGGCTTACTGACAACTAATCCAACTGTTGTCAGACCTAGCAAAAATGCATATACAACCAGCCAGTTACATCAATTTGAGTATTAAAAATTATAATTCGGCAAGCAGTAAACACCACTCGCGGCTAGATCATGTAGAAGTCATAGGAACTTGCACGGGGAAAAATAAACAACATCTTCCTAAATAACTAAACATTACAGAAATTTGCAATTTTCAATTTACAAAAATATCTTACTAAAGCACCTAAATAAATAATGAGTCTAAACAAGAAAACTTTCTCCCATGCTACTAACACACTTCAATCATGAGCCTTCTTCTCATTTATATGGGCAATGAGGTCTTTTGCATCATCCACCCTTCCCATTTGTAGAAGCAGTTCTTTTACAGGAGCATATGCATCCAAATCAGGTTTCAACCCTTCTTGCTTCATTCTTTTCAGCACGGATATAGCCTCATCTATATTTCTCCTTTTCACATATGCTTTAATCAAGTTGATGTAAGATGAATAATCTCGTGCTCCGTGATTAAGCACTGTATTAACCAGGATGTTCATCACATCATCAGTTGTGCAAAATGCATCAATGATAATGTTCCACGTTACAACATTAGGAGATATACCCTTGGAAACCATCTCTCTCATGCACTTCTTTGCCTTCTCTAATTCCTTCATCTTGCAAAGCCCACCTAGAAGAGTGTTATAAGTTACAACATCAGGCAGCACACCTCTGGAAATCATGTCATCTAGCAACTCCTCAACCTTGTCAGTTTCCCCCTCCTTGCAATGTGCATCCATGACGATATTGTACGTCACAATGCTAGGTGATATACCCTTTGAAACCATCTCGTCCAGCCACTTCATTGCATTCTGTAATTTGTTCATCTTGCAAAGCCCATCCATAATAGTGTTATAATTGACAACATTAGGCTGCACACCTCGGGAAATCATGCCTTTTAGAAACTTCTTTGCCTTTTCAATTTCTTCTTTCTTACATAGTGCATCAATGATAGCATTGTAAGTCACGACATTGGGCTTATGCCCTTTGTATATGATGTACTGCAGCAATTTCCATGGATCTTCTAACAGCCGTTTCTTGCACAGCCCGTCGACAAGAGTGTTATAGGTCACAACATTAGGTTCAAGCCCTTTAGAAGCCATGCAATCCAGGAGCTTCAATGCCTTTTCAATTGCTCCTTGCTTGCACAGCCCATTAATCAGGGTGGAGTATGTGACAGTATTTGGCAGAACGCCTAGAGAACGCATTTGTTCAAACAAATCGAAAGCTTTATTGACTGCACCCTCCTTACAAAGACCATCAATAACTGTGCTGAATGTTATGACGCTAGGCTTGTACTCGCCCCATTCTCCAATCATCTTCTCAAGCAACTCAGTTGCAGAGCTAATCTTGCCAGCAGAGCAATATCCCTTGATAAGGGTAGTATAGGAGATGACATTAGGTGTGCAACCCAGTTTAGGCATTTTATCGAACACCATGGCTGCGGCTTCAGTTATCCTATTATCCCTGCAAAGGCCCTTCAGTAATGGATTGAAGACAGCTGGATCAGCTCTTAGACTCTGCTTGAGAAGGCGTCCAAGAAGAACAAAGGTTAGGTCGACCTGATTCACTCGAGCACAGCAGTCGATACAGATGCTGTAGGTGCATACATCAGGAGAGATGCCACGAGGTCGAGCCAACCGGTTGAAGAGGGAAAGAATTGTAGGGTAGCGGGTGGATAAGTTGTCCATGCGAACCATGGATGTAAAGAGAATATTGAAGGTAATGATGGAAGGCTTTGGATCCCTAAAATGGAGGAGGTCGTCGAAGAAGCGGAGTGCTTTTGGGAATGTAAGGTCGCCAGACCTGCAGCGTTCTTTCACAAGACTTTCAAATTCGCGAGTCCTCATGGGTTGGGAATTTGGGATTCAGGAGAGGAGAAATGAAGGGGAAGTGGGGAAGAAAGAATGGGAAAGGGAAAGGGAAAGAGAGATGATTTCAGTCTCCAGTACTCTCCACTGCCAAGTGACAAGAAAGTGAGAGCTCAGGTTCGAGACATTCGACGGTAGATATTTTTTACAAAAGTATTTTTTTTTGCTAATTTTTAGGAAATAAAATAATCTGGTAGCTTACTGAGACAGAGACACACTTATTATAACAAAATTTTTGTTTTATCTTTAAATGTAGATATCTAATTATATTAGAATAACCATGTAATTAACGAAAGAGTAAGTATCTGTTTAATAAGAAACATGTACCATCTGAAATTATAGGTAGTGTTCCCAGCATGTTAACGATATATATATTATCCTCCAGTATCTGTATTTCTCCTCAACGATCACTAAGAATTCTCCACTAGCTCTTTCTAATTGAACTTTGTAGGTCACACATTTTATCTTCCATGTTAATTTGTCAAACCATTAAAATATAGTTTTATCTATGTGAATTTTAGTTCTTGAAACAAAGTTTGCCAATTTGTCATTGTTTATCAGTACAACGAAAAAAAAAAAGAAGAAGATGAATTGCTACACTGGCAACATTAGACAATTATAGATAGCGCTCACTTCTTGAAAATTTTACCGGGCAATCAAAGAATACTTCAAATGTGAGTGATTTTCTAGGGTAACTTGGATGACGTCATGCTGATGTCAGCATTACAAATTTTTCACGTCGTTGGTTGGCCATTTTTTTGTCTCCATTTATTTCACAAAATAGATGTTTCGTTTATATATTTTAGTACAAAATATTACATTAGATTTTTAATCAATGAAGCTTTTAAAATTTCATTTGAATATCGAATTTTATATGCATGCCCAAAATTTGAGAAAATGTGCTAATATAATTTTTTTCAACAAGATTTTAAAATAGTTTAAGAAATGTATTTCATTTCTATAGTTTAAGAAATGTATTAACTTTTTAAGATGTTTGAGGGTCTTCCTAAATTTATTTTTGCATGAAATTTTATGTACATATTCTCAAAATTATAAAGAAAATATTAATGAAGATTTTATTTTTGTAGACATTTAAAATATTTTACATAAATTGTTTTAAATCTTGCGAATTCCAGGAATGATTTTAATTTTTTTTATTGATTCATACCTTTCCTAAAATTTGGTTATAGTGATATTTTGTATTTTAATTGATATAATTGTTATATATTATAATATTTTGAAAAAAAAAACTATAATGAAGTAATACTATGGTGCATCATGATGCAAGGATCATTTTGTGCATCATGAGTTTATTTTTCATATTTTTTAGAATGATAAATCTAATTTAATCAACTCATTTAAAATATATTGAATCTTATAAGAAATGAAATTTTACATCTTTAACCAACTCATTTCAAGATTTTAGTTATTTTATTTAACTATTTACAAGCTTTCTAAATTATTTTGCATGAAAATTCTAATAATAATGGAATAACCATTTAATTAACGAAAGGGTAATCATCTGTTTAAATAATAAACATGTGCATCTGATAAAAAGTTAGCTCTCCCTGCCACGTTAATGTTATCCTCCACTCCAGCATTTTCCTCAATGATCACTGTGATTGCTTCCTGATTAATCTGTCCAACCATCAAAATCAATGTCAATTTTCAGTTCTTGAAGTGAAAATTTTTTATTTGTCTCTGTTCATGAGTTTGTGAGATTGACCATGAAGAATTGCTACACTGGCAGCATTAAACAACTAAAGATAAGTCTCCAACTTTTAATTTGCTGTTGTTTAGACCTCCAATCCAGGCTACGCCCTTGTTAATAATAGTGCTAACTTCTGAGTGCTCGTTAAACATTTAAAAAACCATAAAATATAAATATTTTCGGGTGTATTAGGCTGACTCATGCATCTTGTGTGTGCACTTTCATTTGTGTCCTGTGGGAAATTACTGTGCTCTTATCAAAGTCAATTTATAGGCAAAATTGGAAATATGTTAAATTAAAATAGTGGTGAATTTAAAAAAAATATCACAATTATTTTGTGTATCTTAGCCTCCTCAAATATTAAACCCATAAACTTTTGAACCTACTTTCAAATAGAAATAAATAATAGTACTTCTAGTTAAGAAAATGATTATATATAGCTGAAAACTGTTGCTCCTTCTCTGTGAATAATAAAGAAGTCAACAATTAATGGTTGCGAAAACGAATTTTTTTATGTTGACCAAAAGCCCAAAACGTTTTGAACATATATATATTTGCAAAAAAAAAAGAACTTTTTTAAAAAAATTCACAATTCGAACTATATGTACAATTGAATTTTTGAAAAAAAAAAAAAGAACTATATGTACAATTGCTAATTTGGTACATTGCACGACAAATTTTATGTTTTGACTGATCCTCAGTGATTAGAAGTTTGAGCTTATCCACAAAAGTTTTTTTTTTTTTTTTTTTTGAATCGTAAGGCAGCTTAATATTGCTGATTATCAGTAGAAAGCCTAAGAAAATATAAAAGATATATACCATACAATTATGTTGCTTTCATTTATTTTCTTTTTATAATTCTTTTTGGGCTATCTTAAGTTTCAGTTCTATCTGTAATCGCATACCATATGTAGTATGTAGAAAATAACTATTTAACCTCTATGCTCTTTTTGAAGATAATTATCCTTATATATTAACTAAGATTTTGTCAGAGAGAACACCTCTCTTAGAGTCGCCCTCGATCAGTGAATTTAAGATTTTTAATGGATTCCCCTTCTGTGTCCGGCAACTTTATTTCGTTATGCACGCATATGAAAATGGAATTTTTGTATTTTTGTGTTCAGTTTAATACGACAAAGGTTGAACTAAAAGTTTTATTTGTTCAGTTAGTTGCATCTGAAAAATGGAATTTTTGTATTTTTGTGTTCAGTTTAATATAGCAAAGGTTGAACTAAAAGTTCTATTTGTTCAGTTAGTTGCAGCAAAAATTTGATTTCGTAGTTAACATTTACAATATACAAAGTGAACACATATAACAATATAGTTAATATTTACAAGAAACAAAATGACCACATTCAATATTCAATATACAAAGTGAACACATATAATAATATAAATAACATTTACAATAAACAAAGTGAACAATTTACATCAACTTCATAATTCATCAGTTTTAACAACCACAAACAAGCATAGAAACTAACTGAACACATATGATCACTAAATACTCCTTTACAAAAAAAAGTTGTAACTGAAAGTTGTTCCCAGCTCTTTGTATCATAATAGAGACCACCAGATTGGTCACTTTAGCCGGACTCCTCGTCAAATCAATATTTGCATAGTACAAAGGATCTGATGCACATTTTCTGAAATGCAAACAAATCGCAGTGGCAAAATAAAGACTCTCGGTATCTAACAAGGAGAACACCTTCATGGAAGAAAGAAACATAATCAACCTCAATAGGAGTTTAATTTTGCGAGAAAATCTGGACTCAGTTTTGAAGTTTGGAGAAACTAAAGTTGTAAGCCTAACCTTAGTTGTGAGTTCAGCGGGAAGGGGCCAGACGGATGAATTGTGAGCAATGGCGAGTTTCTGAGCGAATCGGGTGGAAGCTTCCAGGAGAGATGACGCGATCTTCCTGGCGCCGTCGAGGAGGCTCTCTTTGTCAGAGTGGAGAGGGGTGGAGTCGAGGAGGTGCTCCAGAGAGAGTCCGATTGCGACCGAGGGGTCCGCCGTGGCCAGTGCGGATTGGAGAAGGCAAACGAGAGAGGCAGAGGCTGGGGTGGCGAACGAGAAAGCGGCGGAGCAACTGGAGAGGCGCCGAGATCTAAGATTTCGTATCTCTGGCTTTCCTCGTTGCGGCTAGGTTTGAAGAGAGGGAAGTTTCGCGTATATATGGAGATGGGCCAAGGCGCTGGTCCATAAAAGCCTGTTTGGAGTCTGTGGATGGTGTGGATGAGAATAGAGGGGATGGTAGTAACCAATTCTGTTTTTTATGCAATATATTTCAATTAGCCGATTTTTATTGCCAACTAAATGGACATGTATACTTGCATATAGTTTCATGACAACAAGTTTAATCTTGGTTGCTGCATTTCTTTTAGATTCTTGTTTTTCATCAAGATTATCCATGACGATTGTGTCACGTGTTTTTTTTTTATGAATATTTAATATTAAGTATTAAATTAATGCAACCAAATATCATGTCACATCAATATTAACATCAATATCAATATTATGTCATCTTTTACCTAGGCTCGTGTTTTTCTTCAAAAATTGATCTCCGTTACTGAGAACCTGGACCCGTCATGTCTTTGTGGGTCCCGATTTCGTCGCCTTGCGAATTGCCGAGATTTTCTTATATGGCAAAAATTAGAGGTAAACAGAGGGATCGGATCTGAAGTCTCCACGTGGCAATCCTGATTGTTCTGTCACTGAAATCGGATCGCCTCTTTCTCTGTCTATCTGAGAAATGGGCAAGGGTAAAATGCTCAGGTACTCTGTTATTTTCTATCAAGATACCAAAGCATGCTAATAGGAGAAGAATTACTCATGCTAGAAGCACACAAATTGGCTGGGTCAACACTTGTGGTGTAATTCCATGGGCCATGGTTGGGTCGCAAATCCCGTACAACTTAAGCAGAAGGAAACACTTTAGTGAAGGAGATGCACCAACGGCTATCCCCGTAGCTAATCTTCTCTTAATTAGATCACTTCCTTATTTATGTTTGTTCTTATATCAAAATTTAAACAAAATTTTAGCCATACAAATTTACATCCTTGAATTCCTTTGTCAATTAATTTTTTTTCATTAATTTCAGGTTAGGAATTGACACTCTTTCTTGCTAACTAAGGGCATTGCTTGCATCCTGTCAAATCAAGAGATTAGCCTTTCTTTATCCTTTTATTTGTCAAAAATTCTATATAATTTATGTATGATTTTGGTGTCTATCAAGAGTTAACAATTAAAAAGGGTCATTAGATTTGTCCTCAAGCAACTCAACGACAGGGAACAGAAGGGAGGAGAGAGGTGATCAGGTCTGGCCTGATCAAAATACGAGTATGTTACTTGAACCTTATTTTTCTTCCTTTCAGATTGATCTTTGATTACAATTTTGACACCTATTAGTGAAATATTAAGGCTTGATATAAATATAGATATCAAATCAAGAGAGAAAAATTATTAATTTACAAAATGCAAGCTGATATATTTCATAATGATTAGCAGTTTAATTGGTTCGGTGTCATTCTTAATCTGCATATGCTACCATAAAAAGCAATGATACTCTTGCTGTCATATAGAGTGCCCACCCAATCAAGATCAAAAGCTCCAGACACACATTGATTTTTTGGGTTCTTTTTTATCTGAGCTATGAGCTATCTGATTTTGAATGGATTGTGCACATACAAAGGTGCAGCGGCATGGATCCATTGTACCCTAACAAGGCCATAATTACCAGTCTGTTACCATAACCTGGCACTCCAACACTTGTAAGTTTCCACTGAAATTTTGACTTTACTTTGTCGAGATTTATTTAAATTGAAAGTTGTCTAATGTGTGAAACTGCAATCTGTTTTAATCTTTTCTATTTCTTCTTTCATAAAGTTGAGAATTTTTGTGATTTTATTTTCTGCAGCTCAGATACTGAACTGCGCCATTGAAGTTTGCATTTGCTTATGTATTTTTTATTTTTTCTCGACGTCTACTTCCACATTCGGTTTATGTTTGCAGTTTAGCATCTAAAATTAATCGTAACTGTTATACTATCGCTTAGATTGCTTGAATTTTGCATAGTTGGAAATGAGTTACTACATAATAGCTTGATGTTTTTTATTCTAAATAATAATTATTATTCAGCAATAGGAAAAGAAATTGGCGAGCATTTTTAATGAGTGGACCAATCTACAAAACCGTGGTGTATTATGTCTTGAGAAGGGCCCCTACAAGCCTTATAAGAGTCCATGGCATCTGAGTGAGATTTAATGATTAGAACAAGCTTCAATGTATAGTCACTTGTGTCTATGTATTTTTGTGTATCAATGAATATCTGATTTAACATTTTTATTGCGATTAACTAATGTTTGTAGTGATACATGTAACATTTATAGTCATATATGTTTCAATCAAAAAAAAAATATTTGTTTTGTAAAAATTTATCCACACATTGGGTGGGCTCTTATGCTAGTATAGACAAATATGCTCTTTATTGGCGCGCTCTCTCTCTCTTAATGTCTATTTTACTTAATTATTAAGCATATGTTTTTCATCACTATAATAATATATTCGAGAAGCTGGAATTTAGAATAATAGCTTCTATATATTGGGTATTTAAATCTTAATTGTGTGGGTAAAAATTTAATTAAGCTTTCTTGGTTAGGAACGCTTGAGTCATAATTAAGGCAAAATTGATCACATACCCCTCAAATCTTTCTTAATTGAATATTTACCCCTTAAATCTTTGAAATTGATCACATACCCCTCAAATCTTAATAAATAGGGATATATACCCTTTTCAGTTATTTTAATATATTTTTTAATATTAAAATCTGATCTTTTTAGCTTGTGACAGAATTACCCCTGTCCAAATTTCTCTCCTCCGTCAGCCCTAAAAATCTTTCGTCTTCTCATTATTCCTCTTCATGCGATACAAGGAAAGAGATCTCTTCCGATATGACTGAAAATATTTCTTTTCGATTATTTTTTTCCGCTCATTGATCTCCACCTTTTAATTCGACATAAAGCTAGAGTCAACTTGGCGCCTCGTGAAAGAAAATGTGTTTGGTGATATCTATCTGTTCATTTATCAAATTGACATAAAGCTAAGGGGTAAACTTGACACCTTTTAATTCGACATAAAGCTTTGCTGATATCTCTATGTTCATTTATTTATTTCTTAGGTTTAGCTAATACATTACAAATTGTCATTTTCCTTTTCCTTGCTCCTTGCTTTGCACTTAGTTTTTTTTTTTAACCATCGGGTCCTTTGTACCACTAAGGTGGCCCGTGTACACATCAGGGCATCTTAGCCAATAAACATACCAATATGTGGATTTGCATTATATTAATTTATCAAACAAACTATCCGTTAATATAAGTTTTGTCTACCATATAATTTAGCACAACAAGCATATCTTAATAAGATAACAAAGATATATTCTGGCGACTAGATAAGTTTTGATATATAGCACTACGAACAAAATATTTAATCATTTAAAAGATATTAGAGATAATTTTTGGGAATGACGTTCAACACTTGGCTAATTAACCATTTAGTTCAATTTCTGAAAAAACTAAACAAAAGACACTCTAATTAATGCATTATTATATCCTAATTTCTTCAGTAATAGAATGGAAAAGATCATATCAAAAGATATTTCTTTCTAGATATCGTTTGGAGAGAAATAGCGGGAAGATGAGGAAAGAAATTTGGGCAGGGGTAATTTTGTCACAAGATATAAAAATCAGATTTTAATAGTCAAAAATATATTAAAATAATTGAAAAGGGTAGATAGTCAGATTTGTTAAAATTTGAGGGATACCTGATCAATTTTAAAGATTTGAGGGATAAATATTCAATTAAGGAAGATTTGAGGGGTACGTGATCAATTTTGCCTTAATCGAAAGTGAGGAAAGAGAAAATGTAATTATATTAAAATAAAAAATACTGCTGCATTCTTTTACCATTGTGGGACAATAGGATCAGTGAGGTTCTCTGAACTGTGTTTCTGCGTGCTGATCATTTTTTACTATTAATATTACATATAAAAGATACGTACTCGCCAAAGATAATAATGAAAATAAATCACACGCATTAATTTATTTCTTCGTGATATGGCGGCTAGTGAAATGATTTTTGAGGATTCTTTAATTATGTAAAAATAAATTAAACTCATCAATAATGAAAACTAAAATGGCAAAATCAGACAGAACTTCGATTTTAAGTTAGATGAAACTATTAGAAATATATATAAAAAATTTATAACTTTCATATTGCGAGTTTTTTAAATCATAACAAATAAGTGGCAGTAATTTTGAGGATAATTGTGCCAATTGAGTATAGAGAACTCTTGAAAAAAAAAAAAATTATGTGAAGTAACGAAAGTTTTTTACCCTTTTCTATCTAAAGTCACATACATAAGTGATTATTGTGATAAAATATTGAGATTTTCATTTAGGGTGCAGAAACATGATAAGTTAGCATCAAATATACTATTTATATGAGGCCTACTCTAACTTGATGAAAACTTGTTCTTGATAGAGTATAAGACACATCCAATTTCAGAATTACCAACCTGATTTTCCTCAGTGTTGAACCATGTCCTTCGAGAATTTCCAAATTTTAAACAAAACATTACAAAAGGTCAAACAATATTGTTTTGGATTCATCACATTCAGATTCATTTAAATAATATTGGTGATGTAACCTTTTGCAACGAGAATTTTTTTTCTCAGTCGCGAAGTCGCCTTTGATCAGTGGATTTACGATGTAATGAATTCCCCTTTTGTGTTATTTAGCTGGGACTCTTTCTTGAACTCCCCTTTTCCTAAATCACTCAGAAAATGCCCTTCCAATTTTTCACCAAGTGGTCCAGTGAGACCCCAGGCTCCAGTTGCTAGTAAAACCTCTCAGTTTTACTATAAAATGGGTACCACAAATTTAGAGATCTAAAATTCAGAGGAGAAATGTTAGATTAAGACAGCGACATAAATCTTAGACACCTGCTAATTTAATTTACCTAACTAAACAGTGTATTTGTCATTAGCCACTAGACTCACTGGCTTACTGGCAACTAATCGTACTGTTGCCGGACCTGGTAAATATACATATACAACCAGACAGTTACATTAATTTGAGTATTAAAAATTATACAGAAGTACCAGATAAAATAATATCAATGCAATTCGGCAAACAATAAACACCACTCGCTACTCAATTATTAAGGAGAATAAATGTATAGTGGTCTGATGATAACAAGATCAAATAAAGACACAAATAATAAAACCAATTAAAATCCGGTTACATGACAAGGAACAACATTAGTGATATCTCAAGATTTTAATGTTTCAGAACCAGCAATGTGCCAGTACATAGCGGTTGCCAATCAGCAGAAAAAATCATCAAGGGTATATATTCATCATTTAATTTTTTCTTTTCTTTTTTTTGAAAATGTGACAGAACTTCCAAAAGCATTTGATGTTTACAAACATTTCGTATTACAGTTTTGAAAATCCTAAGAAAATAGACTAAACGTAGGATCCTTATGATGCATTTGCAGAAATAGACCAGTAGCATACTTTTGCCTGGTTTTCAACTTTTCACCCAAAACTATAAAGATGGCATAGCTTCACAAATTGTATTTACCTTAGAAATTTAAAATAGTCTTTAGGTTTGTTATGATCAAATTCCACATGACAAGGACACTCTGTAGGGGCAAAAAGATAATTTAGTTTCAGTTGAGATTTTCAAAATGGACTTCAATTATCACGACATTGCATGAAGAATATGATTTAAGTATATAAATCATCTCCAAGGATGTATTGCATGATTCAGCATAAGGATTTAGGGTTTGAGATAAGAAAAAAAACTCTGGAAAGCAAAATGTTTGATCATTTGTCGACCCAAACTAGTAACAATATTTGATCATTTGTCGACCCTAACTAGTAACAACTAAGGTGAATCATGTCAGTAGTAGGCTAGTAGCATGCCTTAAGAGGGCATAGTAACTTAAACAGGAAAAAATAAACAACATCTAAACTGTAGAACAATTTGCAATTTTCAATGAAGTCCAAAGAACATCTTACTAAAGCACCTTAACAAAATCATTCTCCAAACAAGCAAACTTCTCCTATGGTGCTGACACGCTTCAAGCATCAGCCTTTTTCTCATTCATCTGGACAATGAGGTCTTTTGCATCATCCACCCTTCCCATTTGTAGAAGCATTTCTTTTACAGGAGCATATGCATCTATATCAAGTTTCAACCTTTCTTGTTTCATTCTTTTCAGCACGCACATAGCCTCATTTATATTTCCCCTCTTGACATATGCTTTAATCAAGGAGATGTAAGCTGAATAATCTCGTGCTTCGTGATTAAGCACCACATTAACCAGGATGTTCATCACATCATCAGTTGTGCAAAATGCATCAATGAAAATGTTCCACGTTACAACATTAGGAGATATACCCTTGGAAACCATCTCTCTCATGCACTTCTTTGCCTTCTCTAATTCCTTCATCTTGCAAAGCCCACCTAGAAGAGTGGTATATGTGACAACATTAGGTTGTAGACCTCTGGAAATCATGTCATCTAGCAACTCCTCAACCTTGTCAGTTTCCCCTTCCTTGCAAAGTGCATCCATGACGATATTGTACGTCACAATGTTAGGTGATATACCCTTTGAAACCATCTCGTCCAGCCACTTCATTGCATTCTGTAATTTGTTCATCTTGCAAAGCCCAGCTATAAGAGTGGTATAAGTTACAACATCAGGCTGCACACCTCTGGAAATCATGTCTTCTAGAAACTGCTCTGCCTTTTCTATTTCTTCTTTCTTGCATAGTGCATCCATAACAGCAGTGTAAGTCACGACATTGGGCTTATGCCCTTTGTAAATTATATACTGCAGCAATTTCCCTGGATCTTCTAACAGCCGTTTCTTGCACAGCCCATCGACAAGAGTGTTATAGGTCACAACATTAGGTTCAAGCCCTTTAGAAGCCATGCAATCCAGGAGCTTCAATGCCTTTTCAATTGCTCCTTGCTTGCACAGCCCATTAATCAGGGTGGAGTATGTGACAGTATTTGGCAGAACGCCTAGAGAACGCATTTGTTCAAACAAATCGAAAGCTTTATTGACTGCACCCTCCTTACAAAGACCATCAATAACTGTGCTGAATGTTATGACGCTAGGCTTGTACTCGCCCCATTCTCCAATCATTTTCTCAAGCAACTCAGTTGCAGAGCTAATCTTGCCAGCAGAGCAATATCCCTTGATAAGAGTATTATAGGAGATGACATCAGGTGTGCAGCCGAGCTTAGGCATTTTATCAAACACCATGGCTGCGGCTTCAGTTATCCTATTATCCCTGCAAAGGCCCTTCAGAAATGGAGTGAAAACCATTAGCCTGTCCTTGAGAAGCCGTCCAAGAAGAACAAAGCCTAGGTCGGCCTGATTCACTCGAGCACAGCAGTCGATACAGATGCCGTAGGTGTAGACATCAGGAGAGATGCCACGAGGTCGAGCCAATCGGCTGAAGAGGGAAAGAATTGGAGGGTAGCGGGTGGATAAGTTGTCCATTCGAACCATGGACGTAAAGAGAAAATTGAAGGTGATAATGGAAGGCTTTGGATCCCTAAAATAGAGGAGGTCGTCGAAAAAGCGGAGTGCTTTAGGGAATGTAAGGTCGCCAGACCGGCAGCGTTTTTTGACAAGACTTTCGAATTGGCGGGTCTTCATGGGTTAGGCTTCAGTCAGTCACAGAAAAGAGCGAAGAGGAGATGAGAAATGAAGGGGAAGAAACAAAGGGAAAGGGAAAGAGGGATGGTTTCACTCTCCAGTCAGTCTCCACTGGCAAGTGGCAAGAGAGTGAGCGATCAGCTTCAAGACACATTTAATAATGGGTCGGTCCCTTTCCATAAATTCGACGGTAGGTATATTCTTAATTAATATTCAGGAAATATAATTTTACTAACTTTTTAGGGAAAAGAATAATTTGATAGCTTACTGAGACATATTTCTTATAACATCATTTATGGTTTATATTATTATAATTAAAATGTTGAAAATTTTTACAAAGAATAACCATCTAATTAACGAAAAACTACTCAGCTAATACTCGCCTTGTTCTCCTTCTCCAAAGGCCCTTCCACTTGATATTTTCTAATCAAAATTTGCAAACGGTCACAAGTTTTATTTTCACTCCTGATTTGTCGCTGTTCATCAGTTTAGGATATATGCCTCCAAATTTTACACTGGTAGCATGAACTAACATAGCTCTCCAAATTTTTAATTTGTTATTGTATAGCCTACTGAAGGATAACCCCTTCACCACTCCAAATCACCACTCCAAAAAAAAAAAAAAAAAAAAAAAAAAAAAAAAAAAAAATCATCTTAAAAGTTAACTATTAGAAACGGTAAATTAAGATATGCCTCACTTCCTATGCAAAGATTGAGGCTTTTGATTAACAATTACAACAAGATCGTTTGATCTACTGGGTAAATGCAGTTTAGCAGCATGTTTGATATTTGTCCCACTGTCATTGATATTTGCTGAAATGCTTCAAAGGGATGAGTGGTGTTAAAGCCAATTTAGGTTACTTTTCTGTACTAAAATTGGGGTTCATGAAAATATGTATATGGACCTTTTATGATTTAGATTTTACAATAAAAGATAAACTATTAGTTTATAGATCTCAATAATAAGAAGTTACTGTATTTTGTTTCAGATTATAGAAGCTGTTTCCAAATTTTAACTTTTTATTGCGATACTTGTCTTATTTATATAAGAGGTGCTGGGGTTTAAAAAAAAAAGGTTGATAGGATTTGTGGGAGGCTTCCTTGAATCTGACCTTCGTATCAGATATGAGATCGTTGGGATAGTTATTTTCTAATTAAAATTGCAAAAACTTTGAAAATTTTTTTATACAATTTCCTTAAAAATGTTACCGAGCAATTGAACACAAAGTATAGTAGATAATTATATATACTCCATTTATACCCGTCAACCCAGTGCAAGAATTCAGAGCCACAGGTAAGTTGAATGAAATGTTGGACTAAGAAATCATTTGTCATTTATTAGGAAATATATGCGTGCATTGTTTTTTTTTTTCCCTAATCTTAATTTATTAATAATATAAGATTCCTTAACCAAGCAATATTTATGACACATTTGCAATCTCCGTATGATTACATAGCTGCGGTCAATTAGTAAAAATATCATCAGCAAGGTATAGAATGATCATTTTCTTTGTACACATAGCAGTAATAACGAACTGTCGATGATAGCAGTACTACATCCGCACAAGCCAACAAGTAAAAATAATGAAACGAACTGCCAATCTCATCTCCTTTATACTTTATAGTTTATTTTCTTCATACATTTGAAACAAGCGACCAGTATCAGGATTTGCCTGGTTTTTCTTGTTTCACTTTTATCTTAAAATTTAGAAAAATGTTACACATTTTGATCGATAAAAGTCAAAATGAAAAACAAACACTACAGGAATTAAAAAGGGCAATTTGGTTTCAGTTGAGATCTTCATGTTCAAATTGATTCTGTTTCATTGATCAAGAATTTTGAATTTTGGTAGACATTATCATTCGATTACTCTGAATTATCTCCCAAGGTTGTATTGTGTGATTCAGCACAGAAAATCTAGGGTTAGTAAATTATAAAAAGAGTATCAAAGTAGTTATTGAAAGCCCAATATTCTGATCAATTGCATGTCAACCCTTTCAACTAAGGTCCCGTATGTCAGCAGTAGCAGTGATGTACAAGTGTATGCCTTGTTTCTGTTGGAGCAGAACCACCAAATCTGATCTGACGCAGGCACATATGTAAGGTCATAGTAACTATATATTACAAGGAAAAATAGAGGACCAAAAAAGATGCATTATTGAAGGATGTTGTCGATTAAAAATATCTCAACAAGTAAGAAACTTCTCAATTTTCAATTAAGAACAGAGAAAACTGGTTAAAGCACCTAAACAGATAATTGGTGTCAAAATAGTCAACCTTTCTATCGCTATGCTAACACACCCAATCATCAGCCTTCCCAATTGTCTGGGGAGTGAGATATTTTGCATCATCGACTCGTCCCATTTGTACAAGCATTTCTTGTATGGGAACATATGCATCTAAATTGGGATTCAACTCTTTTTCATTTATTCTTTTTAATACGCACTTAGCCTCATCTATTTTTCTCCTCTTGACATATGCTTTAATCAAGGAGATGTAAGTTGAGTACTTTTGTGCTCCATGATTAAGCACCACATTAACCAGGATGTTTATCACATCATCAGTTGTGCAAAATGCATCAATGATAATGCTGCACGTTACAATATCAGGTGATATACCTTTGTCCACCATCTCTCTCGGGAACTTCTTCGCGCTGGTGCCAGGCGAGATCTTTGCTTTCACGGCCACGCCTCCAAGAGGAATCTTACTACCATTGGAATCTTTAAGAGTAACAGTGAAAGAGACAGCAGTGCTCGCCACCACACCAGCTACTCCGGGCCCGGCAGCGATGCATTGGCTGGGGTCAACATGGTCGAGGGATGTGATTGGGTGTCGGAGTCGGTGTCAGAATCGGGTCCTGGTTTGGTGTCGGAGTCGGGTTTGGAGGCTGCAGAGCCGTTGAAGGTGGCCTCGAAAGCAGCCTTGTCTGCGGCAGCAGTGGCAGCGTCAGACTTCTGCCTGGATTCCTCGGCTTGGCGAAACCAGATGGGTTTCAGAGCGGATGAGGCCATGGATTTTTGACAGAGTGGAGAGTACGAAGGGAGCGAGGAAGAGAGAGGATGCCGAATTGTCTCGAGTCGGTGGAAACAAATAAGCAGGTGGCACTTCCTAATAATAGGAAATCCAACAATTTGTGAAGCAATCATCCTCTTACCTCATGCGTTATGCCTATCAAAACCAGCAATTCAAAGAACTCAAATCAATAGGTAATCCAACAAAGGCACCGACTAAGAAGAACAGAGCCATTGATTTGTCCATTATGAATATTGCAGCATCTGCATTAGGTCCCAATATCTTCACCTAAACAACCCACCATATCTAAGAAATATTCTAATCTCTCCAAAAAGATAATAATAAAAAAAAGAGCATTGAAAAATTTTAGTACCTTGAAATTGCAGCCAGGAAGAATACCATTGTGCAATCGAGTGACCTTATCTATCGTTTTTATATGCAGACTTTCCATTCAAAAAACCTAATATGAATAATTAATTAAATTATTAGACTGTTTAGACATGCTATATGAACTACTGCACAGACAATGCTTAGATTTGGGGAAAAAAAAATAAAAAATGTCACCAGTGCTTCATGCTGTAGTGGAACTCTTATGACAAAATTATGAATGTTTATATCCAAACAGCGCTTTTTCCGATAAAGAGAAAGACACCTATATCAGAAGTATAGGAATAACTAAGGAAAGTGATAACTAAATTCTTATGGACAACAGCTTAAAAAAATACAAGCAAGAAAAGAGAACTCACTCCACTTTAGAGAAAACACCGCCGAAAAATTGTCAAATCAATTCAATGAAGACATCACCTACATAAAGTTACACAAATGGATTAGATAATAAAGGTATTAAGAACTATAAGTCTACTGACAATAAATCAGTTTTTCGTGTGATACCAACAGGAAAACAAGTGAACAATACTAGTTCTTGGCTGGACAACACACAATCAATTCCTAGTATTAGAATATTTAATGTCAACCCTGTTGTGCTGCATCTCGAATGAAAGCAAAACATCTTGCAGGTACATAAATCCCAAGGACAAAAGGCCAAGAAGGTAACCTGAACAATTTTAAAGAAATCTCCTTAAAGCATAAGAGCATCAGCAGGGACCTTGTCTTCAAGTTGCTTGTAATATCTCTAAGCCGATGTTAAATACTCTCTTGTGGTCGTAGTGCTATCATACCTAGGTTGGTCAACAAAGAGAAAGAAGGCCATGGCAACCAAAGATCTATATTTCCTCCCAATTAGACTCCTCCTGTCAATTTTTAAACAAAACATCAATAATATCCCTCAGGCTTTTCCAACTAAGCAGATGATTTTAGGTGGTTATTATAGTAATATCAGTTTTTTTTTTTTTGGATAAAAAAAAAATGTTTCTTGACTTGAAAATTCTCAAAATATGAAATAGTAAAAAATAAATATACCTGATTACATACTCACTAACCTGATATTTTAAGAGCCAGAGAGGTTCTGAAAGGCGACACCAGAAACCTCGGGTTGATAGCCGCATCAATTTGAATCACCATCAGTTGTGCAGTCTTTGTGCATACTGTGTTGGTTCCACTATAGAGACTACCCCTTTTGCCACAGAATTGTTATCTCCACCTATAGTTGTGCAGTCTTTGTGCATACTGTGTTGGTTCCACTATAGAGACTACCCCTTTTGGCACAGAATTGTTCTCCACCTATCAAACAAGTCAAATCCAAATCAGTACAGATATAGCTTAATTGTGTTTTTTTGGTACTTGTTTATACATTAAAACAATGAGAAATGCTGAATTAACCCTCAATGCAATAAAACCCTTTTATACATAATAGATTCTTGATCAATTTAAACAAACTATAAGAAGTTATATTCTTACTTTCTTTTTTGAAGTGGTGAATTGCCCAAATTGTATTATAGAAAGTTAAAAAGGTGCAGAAAATCATAGTTAGGGACATCATCCTGATATAAACTTATGTGAAGTTAACCACATATAATCAATACGTGTTAATTTGTTACCTGATTTAGTAGCACTAACCCGATAATTTTAGTTAATAGTAGTTTAATTTAAACTTTTCTAATTTAAACAAACTTTGTATATTGTGGAAACTTTACTAGCAGGCAGAAGGCCATAAATAAAAAAAATTAAAAAATGTGTGACAGTGCATAGTGTGGTAACTTTTCTAGCTGGTAGAAGCAAAAATGACCTAGTTGCTGCAGAAGCAGACTTACTATAGACTTATTACAGAATCAGGATTGAGACTATAACCTGGCATGAGGATGCCCTGAATGTAATCTCACTTCTCCAAATTCCACATAGTTGCAATACCAAAATGATAAAACATTCAATTAAACCCCAAAATGTGCAATTGAAAGAACAAAAGCTGTAAAATAATGGGAAATAATTTCTAGCATCTGTTAGCAGTAATACAACTTACAATGTTGCTATTCTCCTCATCGAAGTGCTTGAACTCGAAAGTTTGTTTGTAATCACTTGTAGCTACAGGAAAGCATAATCATACAGTTAGTAACCAATAAATAAAACCAATGTTTCAATAGGTGAAATTCTCAAAGTACTAGCATAGAATTGAGTTTAACTTAGCATCAATTAAAATTTTCTTAACTAAATAAGATGTAGTGATCAGAAATAGGAGGCATTTTGTGATTTGAGAACTGCTCCTGTGCGATTTGGGCGATCTTTTGATGCTTCATAAATTTCTTCGAAGTTTTTGAGCTGAAAGCAATCAAGAGCAAAATTTCTTTTAGGAGCCAGTTGTGACGAATCTCAAAGTGAGAAACAGAAAAAATAAACTAAGCAATTCCTGAATGTTAATATCTGATTTTTGTATGAGAACGATTAAAAAGAAACTTCAGGCATAGATTTCCCAAATTATAGGAAACAATGAAACTAAATAACGCAGATTAAAATACGCTACAAAACATTGATTACAAAGTTGCGCATGCAATTGAAATTAAATATCAAATGTCCATGAAACAGGAAAAAAAAAAAGGAAAGAAATCTTTACGAAATTGTACCTGGCATTTGGTCGCATTAAGCATTCAAGACTGGAGAAGGTCGATTTGTGTGCATTTTGGGAGGAATTTGCCATCAGAAAGAAGGCAATTCTAGAGAGAGAAAAAGGAAAGAAAGGATTAATTGAGTTAACAAAAAGAGAAATTCCGTTGGTGATATATAGAGTTTTTTTTTAGTTTATGGTGATATATAGAGTTTGCAGCTCATCAAAGTACTGATACATAAATGTACTGATACAACATTTCTAGTACTGATTTTAATAGTGCCTTACAGCTCATGAAAGTACTGATACAACATTTTTAGCGACCCATTTTGCAGCTCATCAAAGTACTGATACATAATAGATTCTTGATCAATATAAACAAACTACAGAAAGTTATATTTTTATTTATTTTGTTGTAGGGAATTGCCCAAATTGTACTATAGAAAGTTAAAAGGTCATTATTGCAGTTAACTCGAAGTTAAGGACATCATCTCTGATATAAACTTATGTGAAGTTAACCACATATGACCAATATTATTTTGTTACCATGCACACTTACAATTATATAAGAAAAAACAAATTCAATTTTTGGAGCAACAAACTTTTGTCAAGTAAAAAATTGCTTGGTCAATTTACTTGTAATTGTTGACACATGGACGTCATGCATATTGTTTGTGCAGTTAATTTGCATATTATTTCCCAAGGCTGCTTTGACTTTGTTACTAACATGTCAGTGCCCAGAGAGAAAATTGTCGTTATTTAATATTGCAAAACCATACCCAAACTTAATAACAGCAGAACCATTAATCCATCCCTGTATACTATCAAAATTAGATATAGTTTGATTCAACATTCTATGATACCGTTCATTGGAACACTCATTTATTTAAAAACAAAAATAATTCAATTTACAAACACATTGTGAAGGGTTTTAAACTGACAAGCTAATAGTAGTTTTATTTAAACTTTTCTAATGAGATCAGCCAAAACGGAAGCCTAAACTCACAAACTGACCATAAAATTCAGAAATCAAGACCTAAACCAACAAAAAACTATTCTTGCCCCAATCTCTAATCAATTCCAAGTAATCAAATTGTGGTACTTACACGATCAAAGGAAACTGACTTTCTACTTTCTTTTTCTACACTTGAATCTCAGACCAGCTCGACTCTGGTCTCCGGATTGCCTCAGTCTCCTGGGAAGCTCTATTCATAACCGGGTAACCATAGATAGATCAAATATTGATAAGCTAAATCTTACCATTTCTGATAACCTAAATGGCTTTATGGCAAGAATAAACCATTGTCTTAACTTGACAGCCACTGTCAAAGTATAAACCGTTGTCATACAGTTACGCAGGTAGGAACTTCAAGGCATGGTTCGAAAAATCGGCCGATTCCGATTCGAATCGGCTGAATCGGATCGGAATCGGCAGGTACCGAGCCGATTTTGGTGGGTTTGGCGCAGAATCGCGATTTTTACCTCTGAATCGGCCAGAATCGGCTGGAATCGGCAGGAATCGGCTGGAATCGGTTGGAATCGGCTGATTTTTGAGCGGAATCGGAAGAATTGATAAGTTTTTCTCGAAAGGTTCCTCAGACCATATTGTCGCTCTTCTAGTCTCCGTTCCCTCTCTCACAGTGGCACACTTCAATCGACTAAACAAAAGGGTCTGATAGATGGAGCGAAAGGGGTATTGAATTTTGTCTTCCTGAGCGCCATTTTTTTTTTTTTTTGAGAAGTTTCTTACTTCCTTGAGCGCCATTAAAGGAGACAGACTCTAGGATGTGTATTTTTTTTTGTCGAAGTAAGCTGCAGATGTATTGAAGAAGCATTGGGCAGGGTTAGAAATTTTGTATTTATTTATTTTTTATATTTTATATTTTTGAATGACGGGTTAGTAATTGGTGAAGTGATGGGTCAGGCAGCAGAAAAGAGGTGGTCTATTTAATAAGCTACTACAGTCTACATATATCGTCTCACTTTTTTTTTTTTTTTACGTTTTATTTTTTCTATGTTGTTTGTATTTGGTCTTGTACTCTTGCATACATAAACGCCTAATACCACATAGGGGATGGATTAGTTATATTTTTTTTGAAAAAAAATTATCAATCATATAAAATTAGAACATGCCAATGTTCAAATTATATTTTTCTTAATTTTTTTCATTTTTTTTCTGATTTTTAGAGGTATTAAAATTGTTTTTCGTAAAAAATCCGAGTTTCCGATCCGATTCACCCGATTCTTTCCGATTCTTCCGATTCGACTCCTGTGACCAACCATCCGATTCCGATTCCGGTTTTTCGAACCATGCTTCAAGGTCTATGGCCTTTATTTTATTCTTATTTCTTTGTGGTTTCTTAGGAAAAATTTGCAATTTTAACTTAAACAATAAATATCAACTGTTAACCTTAACATGGAAGTTTTGCTTCTCTTGATCGAAGTGCTTGAACTGGAAAGTTTGTTTGTAACCACTTGTAGCTACAGGAAAGCATAATAATACAGTAAGTAATCAATAAATAAAACAAACCAATGTGTCAATAGATGAAATTCACAAAGTACTAGCATAGAATTGAGTTAACCTAGTATCAATTAAATTTTTCTTAACTAAAAAAGATGTAGCGATCTGCGATCAGAAATAGGTGTTTTGAAATGGGAAATTCAAGTCGAGTCACATTTTGGGACTTTCTGGTCTATTGGATGGGAAATCATCCATCACCATTATAAGATGTCCCAAACTATGTAATTTACCCAATTTATCTAGAGAGCAGAAGGGGCAGAACGTTGAAGTTTCTTTGAGTTATATTATGAAATATGAAGTTTTTGAATTTTGAGGGCTTCATGCGGAACTTCCTAATAATAATCAGCAATTCAAAGAATATTGGGACCCAATTCAAAACCTGTGATATGCCTATCAAAACCAGCAATTCAAAGAATACTGGGACCCAATTCAAAGAACTCAATTCAATAGGAAATCCAACAAAAGGCACCGACCAAGTAGAACAGAGCCATTTGATTTGTCCATTATGAATATTGCAGCATCTGCATTAGGTCCCAATAGCTTCACGTAAAACAACCCATGATCTCTAAGAAATATTCTAATCTCTCCAAAAAGATAAAAAATAAATAAATAAATAAGAAGAGCATTGAAAAATTTTAGTACCTCACAGGACATGAGACTAACCCTCAAATTTGTCATAAAGATCCTTGAAATCGCAGCCAGGAAGAATATCATTGTGCAATTGAGTTGCCTTATATGAATAATTAATTACATGTATCAGACCAAACAGACATGCTATATGAACTACTGCACAGACAATGCTTAGATTTGGGGCAAAAATGAAAATGTCACCGGTGCTTCCTGCTATAGTATAACTCTTATGACAAAATTGTGAATGTTTATATCCCAGCAGGGCTTTTTCTGATTAAGAGAAAGATACCTATATCAGAAGTATAGGAATAACTAAGGAAAGTGATAACTAAGTTGTTATCGACAACATCTTAAAAAAAAATACAAGCAAGAAAAGAGAACTCACTCCACTTTAGAGAAAACATGAGCCGAAAAATTGTCAAATTGATTCAATGAAGAAATGACCTACGTAAAGTTAAACAAATGGATTAAATAACACATGTATTAAGGACTATAAGTCTACTGACAATAAATCAGTTTTTCGTGTGATACGAACTGGAAAACAAGTGAACAATTTACTAGTTCTTGGCTGTACAACACACAATCAATTCCTAGTATTAGAATATTTAATGCCAACCCTGTTGTGCTGCATCTCGATTGAAAGCAAAACATCTTGCAGGTACATATATCCTAAGAAGAACAAAAGGCCAAGAAGGTAATTACCTGAACAATTTTAAAGGAATCTCCTTCAAGCATAAGAGCATCAGCAGGGACTTGTCTTAAAGTTTGATGGTTGAAATATCTCTAAGCCAAGGTTAAGTACTCTCTTGTGGTCGCAGTGCTGTCATGCCTAGGTCGGTCAAAAAAGAGAAAGAAGGCTGTGGCGACCAAAGATCTATATTTCCTCCCAATAAGACTCTTCCTGTTAAACAATTTTTGAACAAAAAGTCAATAATATCCCTCAGGTTTTTCCATCCAAGCAGGTGATTATAGGTGGTTATTACATATATATTTTTTTTTTGGATGAAAAAAACTTTGTTGACAAAAAATTCTCAAAAAATGAAATAGTAAAAAATAAATATACCTGATTACTTACTCACTAACCTGATATTTTAAGCCCCAGAGAGATTCTGAAAGGCAATACCCTGTTGAAACAATTTTTTGAACAAAAAGTCAATAATATCCCTCAGGCTTTTCCAACTAAGCAGATGATTATAGGTGGTTACTATAGTAATATCAGTTTTTTTTCTGGATAAAAAAAAAGTTTGTTGACTTGAAAATTCTCAAAATATGAAATAGAAAAAAAAATAAATATACCTGATTACATACTCACTAACCTGATATTTTAAGAGCCAGAGAGGTTCTGAAAGGCGACACCAGAAACCTTGGGTTGATAGCCGCATCAATTTGAATCGCCATCAGCTGTGCAGTCTAAGTGGATACTGTGTTGGTTCTACTATAGAGACTACCCCTTTTGCCACAGAATTGTTATCTCCACCTATCAAACAAGTCAAATCCAAATCAGTACAGATATAGCTTAATTGTGTTTTTTTGGTACTTGTTTATACATTAAAACAATGAGAAATGCTGAATTAACCCTCAACGCTATGAAACCCTTTTATACATAATAGATTCTTGATCAATTTAAACAAACTATAGGAAGTTATATTTTTACTTTCTTTTTTGGAGCGGTGAATTGCCCAAATTGTATTATAGAAAGTTAATTGCTAGGAGTGAATTGCCCAAAATATATATTTAGGGACATCATCCTGATATAAAATTATGTGAAGTTAACCACATATGATCAATACTTGTTAATCTGTTACCATGAACACTTACAATTATATAAAAAAAGGACCGATTCAAATTTTGTAGCAACCAACTTTTGCCAAGTTAAAAATTTCTTGGTCAATTGACTTATAATTGTGACACATCTTGGAGGTCATGCATACTGTTTGTGCAGTTGATTTGCATATCAGTTCCCAAGGCTGCTTTGACTTTGTTACTAACATGTCAGTGACCAGAAAGAAAATTGTCATTATTTTATATTGCAAACCATGCATAAAATTACCATTCAATACCAAGCCATCACCAGTAGTTACTGACAAAATTAGACATAGGTTGGTTCAACATTCTATGACACTGTCCATTGGAACACTCATTCATGTAAAAATGAAAATTCTTCAATTTATAAACACATTGTGAAGGGTTTAAAACTGACAAGTTAATAGTAGTTTAAACTTTTCTAATGAGATCAACCAAAAAGGATGCCTAAACTGACAAACTGACCATAAAATTCAGAAATCAAGACCTAAACTAACAAAAAACTATTCCTGCCCAAAATCTCCAATCGATTTCAAGTAATCAAGTTGTGTAACTTACACGATCAAAGGAAACCAACTTATCAACTTTTTTTTTTTCTACACTTGAATCTCAGACCAGCTCGACTCTGTTCTCTTGGATTGCCTCGTTCTCCTGGGAAGCTCTATAAGTACGCATCAATAAAACAAATGTCAAAAGACTAAACGCATTCACCCATCACTGTCTCACACTGAACGTTGCTAAGATCAAATATTGATAATCGGGTTACCACAGATGGATGAAATATTGAGAAGCTAAATCTTACCATATATGATAACCTAAATGGCTTCATGGCACACAGGTAGGAACTCCAAGAAGGATGGCCTTTTTTTTTTATTCTTACCATTTGTGTTTCTTAGTAAACCATTATCGCTTCGATTGAATAGAAATATTAAATTGAATAAGACTGAATCGAAAATGTTACCCGATAAAGGCGAAATTCGTAGCACAGTAGCACTGCAGCCTCATCTCTGGGCTCGTCTGGCAATGTCGCTTCTTTCTGTGAGAGAAGAGAAGTGAGGTTGAGCGGTCAAAGCGGTCAGCCCGGTAAGCCCGATCTTCTCTCTCTCTCTCTCTCTGGCGTATGGAAGAAGAGGAGGCAGAGGAATTGTCTGTGGTAAAAAAAAATGTCTGAATTCTGAAAGGGGAAAGGGGTAAGCATAAATAGAAGAAGAAAGCGATCAACCTTATTTTGTGAGCCTAACACATATTAACAATCTGAGAGGCAATCAAGCAAGCCGTTCGTGTCTGGTAGCAGCATTTTTCATTTTCAAAAGCAAGCAAGCCAGTACATACTAAAGTTGACTACACCATTCTTCCTTTCTCCCTGATTTTCCAAGGTAACATGCACCACAATTGACTACATCATTGTTTCCTTCTCCAATATGACTGTGGAAAATCAGGGATCTCAATGTAAATACGATGAAAAACTTTATGATTTATCAAAACCAACTCAATAAGATAAAATTAGTTTTGGTTTAACTTACTGGTAAATGACAAATGCAAATATTGAACAAAATAAATAAAGTTCTCTAATGCAAGGTTGGCAAAGTTTAACTTATTGGTCTATCAGAAAGAAAATTCTTTTACCAGTTTGAGTTTACTTTTGTATAAAAATTTAAATAAACCTTAATAAAAGTACAAATTAAAAGTACCAGAAATATATAACTATCTGATATCAAGTTGTACTAATAATGTACAAATTAAAAGTATTTTCTAATCGAAGGTAACTGATTCTAAAGGGACATGATTTCTCCCTGATGGCATGTATTCAAAAAGAGCTTCTCAAACAAAGTGAGTTAAAATCAGTAAAAAGTAACCTTGACCTACCTAAATCCAATCTAACAAAACGCCAAAAACATCAAATCGCCAAGAACCTGAAAGTTGTTTTCCTTTCTTCGTTTAAGAACCTCTCTAATTATTGTTTGTAATCATTGCTGAAGAAATCTGAGGCCAAACATACAAAACCTGCTTGGCATGGCTTCTTTTCCTTGCGAGGTTGGTCAATGCTACAACACAAATGAAGAAAAACCTCAGCACAAACATACAAAACCTATTCAGAAAAAAGAAAGAAAGGAGTAACAAAGAAGGCAAAAGGGTACTCATTTGAAAGAGGAAGAGCTTAGGATTCCGTCTTTGCAAATTCTTACTGTTGTGTGTACCTCCATCAGCAATCAAGAGCACTTCGCATCCTCTGTTACTCCAAACTTATGTTGCAACCTGACCAAGAAAGTTGGGCTTTTATAATTATATGAAGTGAAAGAAAATTAGAAAATTATGAGTGGAATATGTTTAACAGAATATAAATTATATTAAGGTCTATAAATAGAAGAAGAAAGCGATCAACCTTATTTTGTGAGCCTAACACATATTCACAATCTGAGAAGCAATCAAAGAAGCCGTTCGTGTCTGGTAGCAGCATTTTTCATTTTCAAAAGCAACCAAGCCAGTACATACTAAAGTTGACTACACCATTCTTCCTTTCTCCCTGATAAGAATGAAAACATGATAAATGAGCCAAAAACCTGAACTGAGTACTAAAAATCGTACCAGAAAATGAGCAGAGAAGGGAAAAAAGTCACAAAGAATATGCTTCAATTTACATACCAGATTATAATGCTTGCCATTGTAAGTCCACTACTGGTAGGCAGCTAGCACAACCCATGTGTGTAGTAAACCCCGAAGATAATTGCTCTGACAATTATCTGGAAAAATATGATAGTCCACAAAAAAATAATTTAGTACAAAAGTGAAAAAGATCATGTAAATGTCCATAAGGTTTTTAGAATCCTTTACTAATATGTTCGTGGTTGAAAACAAAAGATTTTAGTTTACCCAGACAATTTTTTTTTTTTTTTTATCAATCCATCTCATTATCTAATTGAACCTTACAAAGGCCGAAACAGAAGTAAATACAGAAATTTATAACTATTTGATATCAAGTCGTACTAATAATGTACAAATTAAAAGTACTTTCTAATCGAAGGTAACTGATTCTAAAGGGACATGATTTCTCGCTGATGGCATGTATTCAAAAAGAGCTTCTCAAACAAAGTGAGTTAAAATCAGTAAAAAGTAACCTTGACCTACCTAAATCCAATTTGACAAAACGCCCAAAACATCAAATCGCCAAGTAGCTGAAAGTTGTTTTCCTTTCTTCGTTTAACAACCTCTCTAATTATTCTTTGTAATCTTTGCTGAAGAAATCTGAGGCCAAACATACAAAACCTGCTTGGCATGGCTTCTTTTCCTTGCGAGGTTGGTCAATGCTACAACACAAATGAAGTAAAACCTCAGCACAAACATACAAAACCTATTAAAAAAAAGAAAGAAAGGAGTGACAAAGAAGGTAAAAGGGTACTCATTTGAAAGAGGAAGAGCTTAGGATTACGTCTTTGCAAATCGGGTTGCGAGGCGAGCTTGAAGAACGCCGGGATCAAGCGGCGAAGACCGAACACATTTTTGCTTCGTACAGCGGTACCGGCTCGGAATTTGCCTTCAGAAAGAAGGCAATTCTAGAGAGAGGAAAGGGAAAGAAAATTTTAATTGAGTTAACAAAAATCGACAGAAACACTACGTAGCAGTACTAACTAAAAGAAAAAAGGAACAAGCTCCGATTGAATAGAAATATTAAATTGAATAAGACTGAATCAAAAGTAATACCAGATAAAGGCGATATACGTAGCACTGTGGCCTCGTCTCTGGACTTTTCAGGCAATGTCGCTTCTTTCCATGAGAGAAGAGGGGTTGAGCGAATCAACACCTACTGGTACCAAGCTCGATCCTCTCCTGTACCAACCCCCCATGGTTAACCCTTCCGTAGGCCGGGCAGGGTGTGTATTTGACAACCTGCTTAACCCAGACAACCTGCTAAGGTTCATTTACCAGTATAACAGAATGAAATCACGACCATAAATATAAAAGGGATTGATTAGCTTACTTGATCTATTGGAGGCAGTGCAATTTTATAATTTGTTTGCACCAGAAGATGACATGGCAAGGAAGGTTGCAAAAGTTAAAAAAGGAAAAATTAAAGGACAAAAGAGAAGGAAGAAATAAAATGAAAATTGAAAGACTTAAAAATACATGGAGTTGGTGATAAGCTAACCTAGTATTTTGCTGATAGTGGTGCATTGAGGCCACGCATCCCTGGCATCAAAGTGTTGGGTAAGGTGATGTTATTTTGGTGAGTAACTAAAGGGAATTGGTGGAGTGCAGTTTGTGGTGGGCGTTTTGCACCAAGCATGTGTTTGAATTGGGCAACCTGAATTGTGAATTTATTAGAAACGAATAGATGGATAAGGTAAGCATAAACTGAAAAGAAAGAAGTGGCAATTGTTAGAATTAAGATACACTGACAGTATGGTTTTCGAAGTAGGGGTTTGAGGTGGCAGTCCAGCCAGCAGTGGGATTTGCATTCATATGTTGGACAAATTGAATTCTGGTAAGAAAAGAAAAATTTGTAATGGACCATCTATTTGCAACCGATAAGCAATACATTGTTTAAAGACTCAACTCCATCTATCTAGTAAACATAACAGCTAGGATCAATTTCAGCTAAATGCAATTGGGAAAAAAGAAGTTTACATAGAACCTTTCAAGGGAGATTTGGATGTAGCTTCGTTAGAAGATGATTGACAATGCTATCGTGTACTCCTGTACCATCTCTTGTTGAACTTCTAGACTACATTATCAACAAGAGATCAACATTAGCTGTAAGAATTTCTGATTTTCTTCCTTCTCTTTGGAAATGAGAATGACTTGAAAATTTACCATTTAATCCAACTGTTATTCTCCTTTTACCAAAAATACTCCGAAAATTTACCCAAACTTATCTGAATTTATTGATATGCAACATTATTCTTCTGTCAACAGTACCAAATTAGTAATACTCTAGATAACAACTACCTGCAGTTTTTACCAAAGTTAGATGTGAGATTCTGTTAGAGAAACATAACAAAACTGGATGTCAAAAGGTGTGATTCCTAATTGTTCAAAATTTATCGACATGCATATTTTTAATTTAAGATGATATATCATTTGATTAGTTCTATTTATGGTCATTCACTTCCAAAGGAAATTGTGCGATTATCTTTATTGAATTGAATGTTCTGACAAAAAGTATGTATGTATATTTTAGTTTCAAACCACAATGTCATTTCATTGTTCTAGATTGGAATCTTTTAATCTGTATTTCTAATTGCCATTTAATTAACTGCAAGCAAGTGGGAATATGAGAGGCATATATAAACCTTACAAATTGCATCAATTTCATCAAAATTATGACATACAGCACCTGAAAAAGACAATACATAAAAGTTTCGTGATTATTGAAAATATAAAAAGGGCTTATATAGATAAATAACATTGGTACAAAGGTAAAATGGGAAAAACCTTTAGTTTTCTGGTCATTTTCAGCGTCAGCAAACAAATCTCTCACATTCTTTTCTGTCTCTCCCACAAATTTGCTGAGGACTTCAGACCCATTTACAATCTAGATGTGTTTTCAAAAGAATCAGCAACTTCTCAATTTTCATAAAAAAATATCAAAAAATTGTGAAGAAATAAGTACCTTAGGGTCTTTCAACAATTTGCCTATTTGACGAGCCATGAGAGTCTTCCCAATTCCAGGTGGGCCATAGAGTATTACGCCTTTCACATGCTTAATGCCCAATCTGCCAAGAGCAAAACCACATTAAAATAAATAAATAAATAAATAAAACAATGACAAGAAAAGCATTAAAAATCAAGCAGTATAACTTAACTTAAAAACTCGATACAATATCTGTAGGTTTGCAAAATAATTGCCAACCCTTCATTTTTCATTTGATTTCGCTGGCAGCAAATTTTATCTTGAACTCTCGCCGAGTAAAACTGGATCTCGGAGAAGGAGCGGCTGGCGGACGAGGAGGCGGAGAGGCGGGAATTTGAGTGGTGTTTGATCGTATGTGAGATGGAGAGGGTGACGAAGAGGCGGAGAGGTGCTAGCAAGTTTTCTGCTTCATGGAGGAGGAGGAAATAATACACCCACTCCCCTGTGGGACAGCGGTGCAAATCGGTCATATGAAACCCTTCTAACAGGTGGAGACACAAATAGCAGCCACGTAAAATTCACAGCAATGCTGCAGGAAGGATTATTTTATGCCATACCTCATACATACTTCAGATGACGACACATAAATTATTTTTTTATTCTACACCACCATTGGATGGATGATCCAAGGGCTGAGATTAATTACTGGACGAAAAAAAAAAATTACTGTAGCTATTGCGTCACCTTACCCCTAAGATTACTAGTTACAACCACATACAAACAATCATACATTTCACACAAGGCACCTTGACCATACTAACCCCGTATTTTTTTTTCCCCTTTGCCTGCAAAAGAGTTAGCAAAATATAGGCAATCTATTGCCCTCAGATTAAATCTAAGATATAAGATAAATTCAGAACTAAAAGAATTTTAGTATAGTAAGAGAAAATACAGAATGAGTCACTCTCTATGTTCGTCTTTAGTATGTATTTTCATTTTTCTAATTGCTCAACAGATTTGGGGACAATCAAGTCACATTTTGGGACTTTCTGGTCTATTGGATGGGAAAATCATCCATCAGTATTATATATATTTGGATGAAAAAAACTTTGTTGACTTGAAAATTCTCAAAAAATGAAATAGTAAAAAATAAATATACCTGATTACTTACTCACTAACCTTATATTTTTAAGCCCCAGAGAGATTCTGAAAGGCCATACCAGAAACCTTGGTTTGATAGCCGCATCAATTTGGATCACCATCAGCTGTGCAGTCTTTGTGCATACTGTGTTGGTTCCACTATAGAGACTACCCCTTTTGTCACAGAATTGTTATCTCCACCTATAAAACAAGTCAAATCCAAATCAGTACAGATATAGCTTAATTGTGCTTTTTTGGTACTTGTTTATACATTAAAACAATGAGAAATGCTGAATTCACCCTCAATACTATGGAACCCTTTTTATAAATAATAGATTCTTGATCAATGTAAACAAACAATAGAAAGTTAAAAAGGTGATTATTGCAATTTAACTCAAGTTAGGGACATCATCCTGATATAAGCTTATGTGAAGTTAACAACATATGATCAACAATTGTCATTTTTTGTAGCAACCAACTTTTGTCAAGTAAAAAATTTCTTGGTCAATTTACTTGTAATTGTTGACACAAGGAGGTCATGCATATTGTTTGTGCAGTTAATTTGCATATTATTTCCCAAGGATGCTTTGACTTTGTTACTAACATGTCAGTGACCAGAGAGAAAATTGTCGTAATTTAATATTGCAAACCATACCTAAAATTAATAACAGCAGAACCATTAAACCATCACCAGTACATACCATCAAAATTAGACATAGTTTGTTTCAACATTCTATGATACTGTTCATTGGAACACTTATTTATTTAAAAAAAAAAATTATTTAATTTATAAACACATTGTGAAGGATTTTAAACTGACAAGCTAATAGTAGTTTAATTTAAATTTTCTAATAAGATCAGCCAAAAAGGACGCCTAAACTGACAAACTGACCAAAAAATTCAGAAATCAAGACCTAAACTAACAAAAAACTATTCTTGGCCCAATCTCTAATCAATTCCAAGTAATCAAATTGTGGTACTTACACGATCAAAGGAAACCGACTTTCTACTTTCTTTTTCTACACTTGAATCTCAGACCAGCTCGACTCTGGTCTCTGGATTGCCTCATTCTCCTGGAAGCTCTATTGATAATCGGGCAACCTCAGATAGATCAAATATTGATAAGCTAAATCGATTCAATGAAGACATCACCTACACAAAGTTAGACAAATGAATTAGATAATAAAGGTGTTAAGAACTATAAGTCTACTGACAATAAATCAGTTTTTCGTGTGATACCAACAGGAAAACAAGTGAACAATACTAGTTCTTGGCTGGACAACACACAATCAATTACTAGTATTAGAATATTTAATGTCAACCCTGTTGTGCTGCATCTCAATTGAAAGCAAAACATCTTGCAGGTACATAAATCCCAAGGACAAAAGGCCAAGAAGGCAACCTGAACAATTTTAAAGAAATCTAACTCAAGCATAAGAGCATGTGATCACACGATCTTCAGAAGATGCCCCAGACTAAGGTTGTTTTCTGCGGGGCCTCTTGAGGAGAGGCGAATCAGTCTCAGCATCAACTAGAACATCCATCTCATCATGACTCTTGTGGTCTGGTTTGCGCCTCCTTGAAGAACTCGATGGACCAGGTACTTCTGAACCACAATTGTTGAGTGAAGGGGACACCTCCTGGGTAGACATTTCAGTAAATTGCTGGTCTTGGGTCCCAAAATCACTCATTTCCTACCTAGACAAGAAATGGCATCACAAAAGAGAGTTAGAGGAGAGTCACTGTAGTAGCACATTTCCACAAATTAAAGAAGTGTCACAGAGCCCAGAGGTTCAGTAAAATAACCGCATCTTGGCTAGTTCCAGACAATGTGCCTCAAATAAGGCCAGAATTAGTCCATGAACTCAAAATAGCACAAAAACAAACTAACTTTGTATATTGTGGAAACTTTACTAGCAGGTAGAAGGCCACAAAAAAAATTAATAAATGTGTGACAGTGCAAAGTGTGGTAACTTTTCTAGCAGGCAGAAGCAACAATGACCTAGTTGCTGCAGAAGCAGACTTACTATAGACTTATTACAGAATCAGGATTGAGACTATAACCTGGCATGAGGATTCCCTGAATTTAATCTCACTTCTCCAAATTCCACATAGTTGCAATACCAAAATGATAAAACATTCAATTAAACCCCAATATGTGCAATTGAAAGAACAAAAGCTGTAAAATAATGGGAAGTAATTTCTAGCATCTGTTAGTAGTAATACAACTTACAATGTTGCTATTCTCCTCATCGAAGTGCTTGAACAGGAAAGTTTGTTTGTTATCACTTGTAGCTACAGGAAAGCATAATCATACAGTTAGTAATCAATAAATAGAACCAATGTTTCAATAGGTGAAATTCTCAAACTACTAGCATAGAATTGAGTTTAACTTAGCATCGATTAAAATAAGTAAATAAGATGTAGTGATCAGAAATAGGAGGCATTTTGTGATTTGAGAACTGCTCCTGTGCGATTTGGGCGATCTTTTGATGCTTCAGAAATTTCTTCGAAGTTTTTGAGCTGAAAGCAATCAAGAGCAAAATTTCTTTTAGGAGCCAGTTGTGACGAATCTCAAATTGAGAAATAGAAAAAATAAACTAAGCAATTCCTGAATGTTAATATCTGATTTTTTTGTATGAGAAAGATTAAAAAGAAACTTCATGCATAGATTTCCCAAATTATAGAAAACAATGAAACTAATAACTCAGATTAAAATACGCTACAAAACATTGATAACAAAGTTGCGCATGCAATTGAAATTAAATATCAAACGTCCACGAAACAGAAAAAGAAAAAGAAAAAAAAAAGGAAAGAAGTCTTTACGAAATTGGACCTTGCATTTGGTCGCGTTACCTTCTAAGAAGTGCAAATTTGAGTCGCGTTACCTAGCATTCGAGACTGGAGATGGTCGATTTGAGTCAGTTTTGATGCTCAAGAAGTCCAAATTTGTTCGATGAGTTCGCGTTTGTGTGCATTTGGGAGGAATTTGCCAGCAGAAAGAAGGTAATTCCAGTCAAGAAGTATATTGTGTAAGATTATTTATCTCTATAAATGAACCAAAAATAATTCCACAACAGGTTATAACATACCATCATTATCAAGCATCAAAATGTAAATTGCGAAGCATGCGACTAATTTGTGACCTGCGAGTAAGAATGAAAACAAAATAAATCAGCCAAAAACCTGAACTGAGTACTAAAAATCGTACCAGAAAATGAGCAGAGAAGGGAAAAAAGTCACAAAGAATATGCTTCAATTTACATACCAGATTATAATGCTGGCCATTGAAGTCCACTACTGGTAGGCAGCTAGCACAAACCAATGTGTGTAGTAAACCCCGAAGATAATTGCTCTGATAATTATCGGGAAAAATATGATACAGTCCACCAAAAAATAATTTAGTTCAAAAGTGAAAAAGATCATGTAAATGTCCACGGCTAAGGTTTTTAGATTCCTTTACTAATATGTTCGTCGTTGAAAACAAAAGATTTTAGTTTACCCAGACAATTTTTTTTTCTTATCAATCCATCTCATTATCTAATTAAACCTTACAAAGGCGGCAACAGAAGTAAAATACAGAAATATATAACTATCTGATATCAAGTTGTACTAATAATGTACAAATTAAAAGTACTTTCTAATCGAAGGTAACTGATTCTAAAGGGACAAGATTTCTCCCTGATGGCATGTATTCAAAAAGAGCTTCTCAAACAAAGTGAGTTAAAATCAATAAAAAGTTACCTTGACCTACCTAAATTCAATTTGACAAAACGCCAAAAACATCAAATCGCCAAGTACCTGAAAGTTGTTTTCCTTTCTTCGTTTAACAACCTCTCTAATTATTCTTTGTAATCCTTGCAGAAGAAATCTGAGGCCAAACATACAAAACCTGCTTGGCATGGCTTCTTTTCCTTGCGAGGTTGGTCAATGCTACAACACAAATGAAGAAAAACCTCAGCACAAACATACAAAACCTATTCAGAAAAAAGAAAGAAAGGAGTAAGAAAGAAGGCAAAAGGGTACTCATTTGAAAGAGGAAGAGCTTAGGATTCCGTCTTTGCAAATTCTTACTGTTGTGTGTACCTCCATCAGCAATCAAGAGCACTTCACATCCTCTGTTACTCCAAACTTATGTTGCAACCTGACCAAGAAAGTTGGGCTTTTATAATTATACGAAGTGAAAGTAAATTAGAAAATTATGAGTGTTAATACACAGTGGAATATGTTTAACAGCATTTGTGCATCTTTTTTTTTAATTCAAACATATTGTTCTTATTTATCAAGAATTGAAGCTTGTATATGGAAAATTAAATTAGCACTTTTTATTAAATAACAAATCTCCTCTTTGCATCTCAATCAATAATATACGCAGCTTTTATAAAGCAGTAATAAAATGACACCTAATCTGGATAGACATACAAGATGAGTAATCCAAATATATTAACAGAGAATATATATATTTATATATATAATTCCAATTAGTCAAAATAGTAACGAACTTTTCTCAACAGAGAGTAATCTTTCTGCATGGCTAATTCCAAAATCATATACGATGCATTGGAAAAGGACAAAAGGGGACTGACCTTTTCTTTCGATGATTAAGTTTAGACTGGTGATTTGGTACCGCAAGGAACATGTCCTGCCAAATGCAAAACTTTAATTTTATTGGAGAAAAATATGAAAAAAATTCACTACAAATGAAAGTACTATCAGCTGTTTGATATATCATTATCGTTTGCTACCTAAATTGACCCAAGCATAATCTACCATTTGTTAATAAATCTCATGGTTCAAGTAAGAACATGCACTAATTTTTATCCATCATGTTACATCATGTTACAGCACGTTAAAAATTCTCATAGTTCAAGTAAGAACATGTACTAATTGAGGTTATCCCTTTGATAATTAATTCGCTATTGCAACAGAATCAATGAAAATGGAGTACCTGCCTTGTTTGCAAAGAACGACAAATAGAGAACGAAAAATATGTGCCGGTCCTAAAGTAAGGGAAAATGTTAAGAAACAGAATATAAATTATATTAAGGTCCATAAATAGAAGAAGAAACCGATCAACCTTATTTTGTGAGCCTAACACATATTCACAATCTGAGAAGCAATCAAACAAGCCGTTCGTGTCTGGTAGCAGCATTTTTCATTTTCAAAAGCAACCAAGCCAGTACATACTAAAGGTGACTATACCATTCTTCCTTTCTCCCTGATAAGAATGAAAACATGATAAATCAGCCAAAAACCTGAACTGAGTACTAAAAATCGTACCAGAAAATGAGCAGAGAAGGGAAAAAAGTCACAAAGAATATGCTTCAATTTACATACCTGATTATAATGCTTGCCATTGAAGTCCACTAATAGTAGGCAGCTAGCACAACCCATGTGTATAGTAAACCCCGAAGATAATTGCTCTGAGAATTATCTGAAAAAATATGATACAATCCACAAAAAAATAATTTAGTACAAAAGTGAAAAAGATCATGTAAATGTCCATGGCTAAGGTTTTTAGATTCCTTTACTAATATGTTCGTGGTTGAAAACAAAAGATTTTAGTTTACCCAGACAATTTTTTTTTTTTATCAATCCATCTCATTATCTAATTGAACCTTACAAAGGCTGAAACAGAAGTAAAATACAGAAATATATAATTATCTGATATCAAGTTGTACTAATAATGTACAAATTAAATGTATTTTCTAATCGAAGGTAACTGATTCTAAAGGGACATGATTTCTCGCTGATGGCATGTATTCAAAAAGAGCTTCTCAAACAAAGTGAGTTAAAATCAGTAAAAAGTAACCTTGACCTACCTAAATCCAATTTGACAAAACGCCAAAAAAATCAAATCGCCAAGTACCTGAAAGTTGTTTTCCTTTCTTCGTTTAACAACCTCTCTAATTATTCTTTGTAATCTTTGCTGAAGAAACCTGAGGCCAAACATACAAAACCTGCTTGCATGGCTTCTTTTCCTTGCGAGGTTGGTCAATGCTACAACACAAATGAAGAAAAACCTCAGCACAAACATACAAAACCTATTCAGAAAAAAGAAAGAAAGGAGTAAGAAAGAATGCAAAAGGGTACTCATTTGAAAGAGGAAGAGCTTAGGATTCCTTCTTTGCAAATTCTTACTGTTGTGTGTACCTCCATCAGCAATCAAGAGCACTTCACATCCTCTGTTACTCCAAACTTATGTTGCAACCTGACCAAGAAAGTTGGGCTTTTATAATTATATGAAGTGAAAGTAAATTAGAAAATTATGAGTGTTAATACACAGTGGAATATGTTTAACAGCATTTGTGCATCTTTTTATTTTAAATTCAAACATATTGTTCTTATTTATCAAGAATTGAAGCTTGCATATGGAAAATCAAATTAGCACTTTTTATTAAATAACAAATCTCCTCTTTGCATCTCAATCAATAATACACGCAGCTTTTATAAAGCAATAATAAAATGACACCTAATCTGGATAGACATACGAGATGAGTAATCCAAATATATTAACAGAGAATATATATATTTATATATATAATTCCAATTAGTCAAAATAGTAACGAACTTTTCTCAACAGAGAGTAATCTTTCTGCATGGCTAATTCCAAAATCATTTACGATGCATTGGAAAAGGACAAAAGGGGACTGACCTTTTCTTTCGATGATTAAGTTTAGACTGGTGATTTGGTACCGCAAGGAACATGTCCTGCCAAATGCAAAACTTTAATTTTATTGGAGAAAAATATGAAAAAAATTCACTACAAATGAAAGAAGTACTATCAGCTGTTTGATATATCATTATCGTTTGCTACCTAAATTGACCCAAGCATAATCTACCATTTGTTAATAATTCTCATGGTTCAAGTAAGAACATGCACTAATTTTTATCCATCATGTTACATCATGTTACAGCACGTTCAAAATTCTCATAGTTCAAGTAAGAACATGTACTAATTGAGGTTAACCCTTTGATAATTAATTCGCTATTGCAACAGAATCATTGAAAATGGAGTACCTGCCTTGTTTGCAAAGAACGACAAATAGAGAACGAAAAATATGTGCCGGTCCTAAAGTAAGGGAAAATGTTAAGAAACAGAATATAAATTATATTAAGGTCCATAAATAGAAGAAGAAAGCGATCAACCTTATTTTGTGAGCCTAACACATATTCACAATCTGAGAAGCAATCAAACAAGCCGTTCGCGTCTGGTAGCAGCATTTTTCATTTTCAAAAGCAACCAAGCCAGTACATACTAAAGTTGACCACACCATTCTTCCTTTCTCCATGATAAGAATGAAAACATGATAAATCAGCCAAAAACCTGAACTGAGTACTAAAAATCGTACCAGAAAATGAGCAGAAAAGGGAAAAAAGTCACAAAGAATATGCTTCAATTTACATACCTGATTATAATGCATGCCATTGAAGTCCACTACTGGTAAGCAGCTAGCACAACCCATGTGTGTAGTAAACCCCGAAGATAATTGCTCTGAGAATTATCTGGAAAAATATGATACACTCCACAAAAGAATAATTCAGTACAAAAGTGAAAAAGATCATGTAAATGTCCATGGCTAAGGTTTTTAGATTCCTTTACTAATATGTTCGTGGTTGAAAACAAAAGATTTTAGTTTACCCAGAAAATTTTTTTTTTTTTTATCAATCCATCTCATTATCTAATTGAACCTTACAAAGGCTGAAACAGATGTAAAATACAGAAATATCTAACTATCTGATATCAAGTTGTACTAATAGGGTGTGTTTAGCTACGTGGGAACAGGGGTGCGAACAGGTGTGTGAACAGATTCTCGCGAACAAGAAGTTCGCTGTTCGAAGTTCGTAAAAATCAGGGAACAAGGAACAAGGGGGTTGGTTAGTTCTTGTTCTCGCTAGTTCGCGATCTGTTTGGTTCTAGCGAACAAGTCTTGTTCGCGAACAAGATGTTCGAGCAAGCTGCAAAACACACCCATAATGTACAAATTAAATGTGTTTTCTAATCGAAGGTAACTGATTCTAAAGGGACATGATTTCTCGCTGATGGCATGTATTCAAAAAGAGCTTCTCAAACAAAGTGAGTTAAAATCAGTAAAAAGTAACCTTGACCTACCTAAATCCAATTTGACAAAACGCCAAAAACATCAAATCGCCAAGTACCTGAAAGTTGTTTTCCTTTCTTCGTTTAACAACCTCTCTAATTATTCTTTGTAATCTTTGCTGAAGAAACCTGAGGCCAAACATACAAAACCTGCTTGCATGGCTTCTTTTCCTTGCGAGGTTGGTCAATGCTACAACACAAATGAAGAAAAACCTCAGCACAAACATACAAAACCTATTCAGAAAAAAGAAAGAAAGGAGTAAGAAAGAAGGCAAAAGGGTACTCATTTGAAAGAGGAAGAGCTTAGGATTCCGTCTTTGCAAATTCTTACTGTTGTGTGTACCTCCATCAGCAATCAAGAGCACTTCACATCCTCTGTTACTCCAAACTTATGTTGCAACCTGACCAAGAAAGTTAGGCTTTTATAATTATATGAAGTGAAAGTAAATTAGAAAATTATGAGTGTTAATACACAGTGGAATATGTTTAACAGCATTTGTGCATCTTTTTATTTCAAATTCAAACATATTGTTCTTTTTTATCAAGAATTGAAGCTTGTATATGGAAAATTAAATTAGCACTTTTTATTAAATAACAAATCTCCTCTTTGCATCTCAATCAATAATACACGCAGCTTTTATAAAGCAGTAATAAAATGACACCTAATCTGGATAGACATACCGTATGTCACATACGAGATGAGTAATCCAAATATATTAACAGAGAATATATATATTTATATATATAATTCCAATTAGACAAAATAGTAACGAAATTTTCTCAACAGAGAGTAATCTTTCTCCATGGCTAATTCCAAAATCATTTACGATGCATTGGAAAAGGACAAAAGGGGACTGACCTTTTCTTTCGATGATTAAGTTTAGACTGGTGATTTGGTACCACAAGGAACATGTCCTGCCAAATGCAAAACTTTAATTTTATTGGAGAAAAATATGAAAAAAATTCACTACAAATGAAAGAAGTACTATCAGCTGTTTGATATATCATTATCGTTTGCTACCTAAATTGACCCAAGCATAATCTACCATTTGTTAATAATTCTCATGGTTCAAGTAAGAACATGCACTAATTTTTATCCATCATGTTACATCATGTTACAGCACGTTAAAAATTCTCATAGTTCAAGTAAGAACATGCTAATTGAGGTTAAGTCTTTGATAATTAATTCGCTATTGCAACAGAATCATTGAAAATGGAGTACCTGGCTTGTTTGCAAAGAACAACAAATAGAGAACGAAAAATATGTGCCGGTCCTAAAGTAAGGGAAAATGTTAAGAAACAGAATATAAATTATATTAAGGTCCATAAATAGAAGAAGAAAGCGATCAACCTTATTTTGCGAGCCTAACACATATTCACAATCTCAGAAGCAATCAAACAAGCCATTCGTGTCTGGTAGCAGCATTTTTCATTTTCAAAAGCAACCAAGCCAGTACATACTAAAATTGACTACACCATTCTTCCTTTCTCCCTGATAAGAATGAAAACATGATAAATGAGCCAAAAACCTGAACTGAGTACTAAAAATCGTACCAGAAAATGAGCAGAGAAGGGAAAAAAGTCACAAAGAATATGCTTCAATTTATATACCAGATTATAATGCTTGCCATTGAAATCCACGACTGGTAGGCAGCTAGCACAACCCATGTGTGTAGTAAACCCCGAAGATAATTGCTCTGAGAATTATCTGGAAAAATATGATACAGTCCACAAAAAATAATTTAGTACAAAAGTGAAAAAGATCATGTAAATGTCCACGGCTAAGGTTTTTAGATTCCTTTACTAATATGTTCGTAACTGAAAACAAAAGATTTTAGTTTACCCAGACAAATTTTTTTTTTTTATCAATCCATCTCATTATCTAATTGAACCTTACAAAGGCTGAAACAGAAGTAAAATACAGAAATATATAACTATCTGATATCAAGTTGTACTAATAATGTACAAATTAAATGTATTTTCTAATCGAAGGTAACTGATTCTAAAGGGACATGATTTCTCGCTGATGGCATGTATTCAAAAAGAGCTTCTCAAACAAAGTGAGTTAAAATCAGTAAAAAGTAACCTTGACCTACCTAAATCCAATTTGACAAAACGCCAAAAACATCAAATCGCCAAGTACCTGAAAGTTGTTTTCCTTTCTTCGTTTAACAACCTCTCTAATTATTCTTTGTAATCTTTGCTGAAGAAACCTGAGGCCAAACATACAAAACCTGCTTGGCATGGCTTCTTTTCCTTGCGAGGTTGGTCAATGCTACAACACAAATGAAGAAAAACCTCAGCACAAGCATACAAAACCTATTCAGAAAAAAGAAAGAAAGGAGTAAGAAAGAAGGCAAAAGGGTACTCATTTGAAAAAGGAAGAGCTTAGGATTCCGTCTTTGCAAATCAGGTTGCGAGGCAAGCTTGAAGAACGTCGGGATCAAGCGGCGCAGACCGAACACATTTTTGCTCCGTACCGTTGTACCGGCTCGGAATTTGCCATCAGAAAGAAGGTAATTCCAGAGAGAGGAAAGGGAGAGAAAGGATTAATTGAGTTAACAAAAATCGACAGAAACACTACGTAGCAGTACTAACTAAAAGAAAAAAGGAACAAGCTCCGATTGAATAGCAGCATCGATTTGAATCACCATCAGCTGTCCTGTGTGTTGATAGCAGCATTGATTTGGATCACCATCAGCTGTCCTGTGTGGGTTCCACTATAGAGACTACCCCTCTTGTCACAGAATTGTTATCTCCATCTATCAAACAAGTCAAATTCAAGTCAGTACAGACATAGCATAATTGTGCTTTTTGGTACTTGTTTATACATTAGAACAATGAGAAATGCTGAATTAACCCTCAACGCAACATTTTTAGCAACCCTTTTTGCAGCTCATCAAAGTACTGATACATAATAGATTCTTGATCAATATAAACAAACTATACAAAGTTATATTTTTATTTATTTTGTTGAAGACGGAAATTGCCCACATTGTACTATAGAAAGTTAAAAAGGTGATTATTGCAGTTAATTCAATGTTAAGGACATCATCCTGATATAAACTTATGTGAAGTTAACCGCATATGATCAATAATTATATTGTTACCATGCACACTTACAATTATATAAGAAAAAACCAATTCAATTTTTGTAGCAACCAACTTTTGTCAAGTAAAAAATTTCTTGGTCAATTTACTTGTAATGTTGACACAAGGAAGTCATGCATATTGTTTGTGCAGTTAATTTGCATATTATTTCCCAAGGATGCTTTCACTTTGTTACTAACATATCAGTGACCAGAGAGAAATTGTCGTAATTTAATATTGCAAACAATACCTAAAATTAATAACAGCAGAACCATTAAACCATCACCAGCACATACCATCAAAATTAGACATAGTTTGTTTCAACATTCTATGATACTGTTCATTGGAACACTCATTTATTTAAAAACAAAAATTATTTAATTTATAAACACATTGTGAAGGATTTTAAACTGACAAAATAATAGTAGTTTAATTTAAATTTTCTCATAAGATCAGCCAAAAAGGACGCCTAAACTGACAAACTGACCAAAAAATTCAAAAATCAAGACCTAAACTAACAAAAAACTATTCTTGGACCAATCTCTAATCAATTCCAAGTAATCAAATTGTGGTACTTACACGATCAAAGGAAACCGACTATCTACTTTCTTTTTCTACACTTGAATCTCAGACCAGCTCAACTCTGGTCTCTGGATTGCCTCATTCTCCTGGAAGCTCTATTGATAATCGGGCAACCTCAGATAGATCAAATATTGATAAGCTAAATCGATTCAATGAAGACATCACCTACACAAAGTTAGACAAATGGATTAGATAATAAAGGTGTTAAGAACTATAAGTCTACTGACAATAAATCAGTTTTTCGTGTGATACCAACAGGAAAACAAGTGAACAATACTAGTTCTTGGCTGGACAACACACAATCAATTCCTAGTATTAGAATATTTAATGTCAACCCTGTTGTGCTGCATCTCAATTGAAAGCAAAACATCTTGCAGGTACATAAATCCCAAGGACAAAAGGCCAAGAAGGCAACCTGAACAACTTTAAAGAAATCTAACTCAAGCATAAGAGCATGTGATCACCCGATCTTCAGAAGATGCCCCAGACTAAGGTTGTTTTCTGCGGGGCCGTTTTAGGAGAGGCGAATCAGTCTCAGCATCAACTAGAACATCCATCTCATCATGACTATTGTGTTCTGGTTTGCGCCTCCTTGAAGAACTCGATGGACCAGGTACTTCTGAACCACAATTGTTGAGTGAAGGGGACACCTCCTGGGTAGACATTTCAGTAAATTGCTGGTCTTGGGTCCCAAAATCACTCATTTCCTACTTAGACAAGAAATGGCATCACAAAAGAGAGTTAGAGGAGAGTTACTGTAGTAGCACATTTCCACAAATTAAAGAAGTGTCACAGAGCCCAGAGGTTCAGTAAAATAACAGCATCTTGGCTGGTTCCAGACAATGTGCCTCAAATAAGGCCAGAATTAGTCCACGAACTCAAAATAGCACAAAAACAAACTAACTTTGTATATTGTGGAAACTTTACTAGCAGGTAGAAGGCCATAAAAAAAATTAATAAATGTGTGACAGTGCAAAGTGTGGTAACTTTTTCTAGCAGGTAGAAGCAACAACGACCTAGTTGCTGTAGAAGCAGACTTACTATAGACTTATTACAGAATCAGGATTGAGACTATAACCTGGCATGAGGATTCCCTGAATGTAATCTCACTTCTCCAAATTCCACATAGTTGCAATACCAAAATGATAAAACATTCAATTAAACCCCAAAATGTGCAATTGAAAGAACAAAAGTTGTAAAATAATGGGAAGTAATTTCTAGCATCTGTTAGTAGTAATACAACTTACAATGTTGCTCTTCTCCTCTTCGAAGTGCTTGAACTGGAAAGTTTGTTTGTAATCACTTGCAGCTACAGGAAAGCATAATCATACAGTTAGTAATCAATAAATAAAACCAATGTTTCAATAGGTGAAATTCTCAAAGTACTAGCATAGAATTGAGTTTAACTTAGCATCAATTAAAATTTTCTTAAGTAAATAAGATGTAGTGATCAGAAGTAGGAGGCATTTTGTGATTTGAGAACTGCTCCTGTGCGATTTGGGCGATCTTTTGATGCTTCAGAAATTTCTTCAAAGTTTTTGAGCTGAAAGCAATCAAGAGCAAAATTTCTTTTAGGAGCCAGTTGTGCCGAATCTCGAATTGAGAAACAGAAAAAATAAACTAAGCAATTCCTGAATGTTAATATCTGATTTTTTGTATGAGAAAGATTAAAAAGAAACTTCAGGCATAGATTTCCCAAATTATAGAAAACAATGAAACTAATAACTCAGATTAAAATACGCTACAAAACATTGATTACAAAGAAACATTGATTAAAATTCCCAAACTTCAGTTGCGCATGCAATTGAAATTAAATATCAAACGTCCACGAAACAGAAAAAGAAAAAGAAAAAAAAAAGGAAAAAAGTCTTTACGAAATTGGACCTTGCATTTGGTCGCGTTACCTTCTAAGAAGTGCAAATTTGAGTCGCGTTACCTAGCATTCGAGACTGGAGATGGTCGATTTGAGTCAGTTTTGATGCTGAAGAAGTGCAAATTTGTTCGATGATTTCGCGTTTGTGTGCATTTGGGAGGAATTTGCCATCAGAAAGAAGGTAATTCCAGAGAGAGAAAAGGGAGAGAAAGGATTAATTGAGTTAACAAAAAGCGACAGAAACACTACGTAGCACTACTAACTAAAAGAAAAAAGGAACAAGCTCCGATTGAATAGAAATATTAAATTGAATAAGACTGAATCGAAAGTAATACCAGATAAAGGCGATATACGTAGCACTGTGGCCTCGTCTCTGGGCTTTTCAAGCAATGTCGCTTCTTTCTGTGAGAGAAGAGGGGTTGAGCGGATCAAAGCGGAGCCCGGTCGGCCCAATCTTCTCTCTCTTCTCTCTCTCTCTCTCTCTCTCTCTCAACGTAGCCCTACTAAAAACAATAGGAACATCCAATCAAAGAAAAAGGAACAAGCTCCGAAGGAATAAAAATATTATAAATTGAATAAGACTGAATCGAAAATGTAACCGGATAAAGGCGAAATGCGTAGCACAGTAGCACTGCGGCCTCGTCTCTGGGCTTTTCAGGCAATGTCGCTTCTTTCCGTGAGAGAAGAGGGGTTGAGCGGATCAAAACGGTCGGCCCAGTCGGCCCGGTCTCCTCTCTCTCTCTCTCTCTCTCTCTCTCTCTCTCTCTCTCTCTCTGGCATATGGCGGAACAGGAGGTAGAGGAAGTCTGAAAGAGGAAAGGGTTTAGGATTTGGGTATAAATAAGGAACGAAGTTTCTCGACACTGGAAGCGGGGTTTCTGAGGTTGCTTCCATTCGAAGGCGAATTAGCCGTTAGGCCAATTGCTTCCATTCGAAGGGGAATTAGCCGTTAGTTGTGAAATCTGAGATATTCTTCTCAGGTTAACTTCGATTCGAAGGAACTTGGGTTGGGTATAAACGGAGAGATTTCGAAAAGATTTAAGCATAGATATGTTATGATATCTATCAAAAGAAAAGAGCCGTTATGGGTGTTGCTCGCTCTCTCTCAGTAACCATGGAGGCAAAGAGCTTGCTAAAGAAGTCGAGAACTCAGGGTCGCCGACTCGCAGGCCACCAAGCAAACTTACCTAGAGGCCCTCCAAAAATATAAAACTTGTGTTCAGCCCTTAAAAGTTGTCCAAATAAACTAAAATTACTACCTTTTGCCAAGTTTGAACTGTATCTTGGCCGATTTAATAATATACAATGTCTCGCCGTTTGTTAAACCCATGAAATGAGAACATGCATATTTTTTTTAAGACACCCGTACCTGCTTTTATTTTATCGATGTTAACAAGAATTCATATTTTGACATGGAATGGTGAATAGTAGCCAATACAATGACATAGAAGCTTATAAAATGAAGTTTTTGGGACAATTAAATTAGGAGTTTGTCAAATAACCAACATATGACAATTAAAAGGGAACTTGCGTTTTATTTATTTATTTCTTTATTTTGATAACTTTGCTGTGGGTTACCTTATTTCCATAATATTTACAGAGATGCTCGCAAATGTTGATGGATATTTTTTGTAGATATCAGTAAAATCAACCTGAATACTTAAACTGCACCTAATACCTCGGTCATATCGGCCATAAACCGTGCAATACCTATAGCTCGGTTATGAAGCGAGCTATTAATTAGCTGGCAGACAATAGCGCAATCCATAAGGACCATGACCGAGCTATTCCATGATTCTTATTAAATAGAATAAATAATAATAATTTTAAAAATCATGATTTCTATTAAAACTTTTTTATTTAAAAATTGTTTTCATTAAAAAAAAAATCGGATTCCCTTTCACCTTTTCCTGCATCTACTTATTCTACCTCAACTCTGTTCTTTTCACTCTCGTTCTTTTTTTTCTTTCCTCATTGTACTGTCGAAAGGCAATAAACAAGCATACTAACAAATCTAATCTCAAGAAATAATATCAGCAGAAGCTTCATAAATATTTTCGAGAGAAAAAAAGATAATTATCACAATTATTTAAGACAACTAGTACAAACATCTAATACATTGCGAGACACAATCACAACTATCAAGGTTAACTCTCACATATATTTCCAAAAACAAAGACTAGCATTAGACTTGGTTAACACAACTGATACTAACATCTATTACCCTGCGAGACAGGAAACAAATAGCAAGGTTAGCAAACAAAACTTTGTTAGAACAAATGCTTCAAAATACCTTGTGATTAAGACTAAAATCAAGATAAATTAATCAATATTCAATAAATTAGAATAATAAATAAAGTAAAATAGATTAAAACAAGTTTACCCGGGCGAGTGAACTTTGTATTCCCCTCACGTACGAGGTCTTCGGAATCACCCCAAGATACCACGGGTTGTTCTTCTCTTTAGGGCTACGTCCATGAGAGAAGAGATGGATCACTCCTTCAATATCCAGCGATAATCCAATGGAGAAATAATATTGTCGAAGAATGAATGGAGAAAAAAAAATCCCATCACTTAATCGGCAAAAGAGTAAAAATCAATATGAGATTAATCAGATCAAACTAAAAAATAATTAATTAGTAGAGTATGCTTTTTAGAGAATGGTTTAGCAAATGCCGCCATTTGAGATTAATGGCACAACAACCAGATGCGAGTAATAAGGAGTGAACATAAGGAACGCCTTTTTCATTTCGGTATCTGATCTCTGAATAACAAAACGCGATATATGTATTTATAAAGGAATAGCCAAGTAATTGTTTGCCAAATGACAACTGTATTGCCAAGAGAAAAGGTGCAATTGTAATTACCGAAAGGTGCAATTGTAATTACCTAAGCCTTACGGAAGTACTAAAATCGGTACTTTCGTGGCGGGAAACTGTCATGTCATACTCGGGATGTGATATACAAGCAAGTGTGATTTTTTTCATGACGACAATGTACAGTGCAAATGGAACAAAAAAAAAATTATAACTCAACCAAATTTCAAAGAAGCAAATCTCTAACTTCTATCAAATAGTGATAATTCCGAACTAATATGCAGATCAAGCAAGCTTTTGGAACTAACTGTGAGCCTGTGATGCATAAACTAACACACATTCTACAACATGCATTCTGTGACAGATCATAGAAAAGCTCGAGCTAATTCACACAAAAAGCTACAATTCATTGAGGAAAATATAGTTGGTAAATCCTATCTAATTTGGCTCATCTATTGCCTCAGATCCAATATGACATCACCTAATCCAAATAATCACAAAATTTACGTATTCAGAGAGAATGAGACAAACACATTCCAAGAGGAACAAAATGAAGAAGCTAAGTGAAGGGAACTATTTACCATTCCCCTGCTATGCTCTAGAATAGCACTCCTAAGGAGCTCTTCGCTCTGGCCGTCCGTCAGATATGATCTTCTTAATTACAACCTCCTCTGGCAACTCTCCAGTTATAGTGTAGTTTCTCTCCATGTAACATTAGTGACGGACGTATGGTAAACCAAGTCCCGAAATTGTCCGATAAATAAAGTAGGATTGTTTATTATTGAGATTTTAAGAAATAAATCAGGTGTAACGGTAAATTTTGTGGGAAAATTCTATTTTAAAATTTTGAAATGTTTAGTATGAAATTTAGGAATTTTCTGTATAATTGCCACAAAGAATTGATAATGGGAAATGCTTGATTTAAATTAAGTAAGGAAATAGCTAATTTACAAATTAGGCTATTTAGCAGTTGCCACACACTTAGCCACATGATTCTGGCCACAGAAGATCTGAGGTAGTTTTAATAAAAGAAAAAGACGAAACTTCTTCGTCTCTTTCTCTCTGTCTCTCCGATCTGTCCGCCTTTCTTCTTCTTCTCTTCTTCTCGAGATGTGCTCGAAGCCATCTCCTTCTGTTTCGTGTTGTACTCTGAGTGGTCGAAGTTGGAGGCGCCGATGAGCTGTCCTCTGTCTTGGCGACACCTCATGCTCCTTCCTTGTGCTCGCACGGGAAGGTAGTCGCTCCTTCTCCTCTCTCGATGGCGACTGTCAGAGGAGTAATGGAGGAGGGGATACGTGGCAAGCATGCACTTCTCCACCGCATCTCTCCGTCCTATCTTCTTCCTCTCCCCTCTGCCAACAGGTAAGTTGAGTTTCTATAAGTTAGGGTTTCGGATTTGGGGGAAATTAGAAGGAAGAGGCAGGTGGATCGAGGTGGCGCTGGAGAACTGTAAACATGCTTTCAAATCTGACTTGTGAATTTCTAATATCAATTTTAGGAATTGATATCGATTTGGTTTGGTTGCCGTGAGTGTTAGGTTTATGGAAGTCGCCTTGTTCTTGATTAGCTTGACGTTGATTCTAGCATTAGTTGTGCTCGAATTTCTGAGGAGGTTCCTCAACGATCATAAGCAGGGTATAATTTTCCTAATTGTGGCTATGATTCATTCGATTTAGGGTTTATTTATATATATATGCTGTTATGTGCTATGCTGTGGGTAACTGATGGTTAGTGTTGCTTGTATTATGCTTATGCTGTGATTTATGTTGGAGATTATGCTCTGTGATGATTACTCTTTGATGTTAGGCTTAATAGGATACTGATTTTTGGTTGTAATTAAGTTGTTGTGAACAGCCATGGGGCTTAGAGCCACTGTTTATGCTTATATTATGCTAAGATTTGGGTGCAATGGTACTGGAATAAGCTAACTGGGGATTATGTGGTGTGGATTAGTGATGAACTAGGAATAATGAGAGTGATGCTTTATTATTAGGATATACTTTTACTATCTGTCTTTGATTGAAGGTGAGTTTGAGTGGGGTGCTTAGTTACAAGCTCAAAGATCTGATATATGTTGGTTCTGGTAGGGAATTAATGATGCTTTGATTTATACAGTAAGTATTGGAATAGAATTAGGGCTACTTTTGGGTATATACTTATAGAATAATAATTATTCAGACGTGGCAAATTATTCAGAACGGATACGTGGCAAATTATTCAGACTATCTGATCCCGCAAAATTCAACAATAATTTCTGATTTATATTTTTCTGCTACGTTTTAATTGAGTTTCCTAAATTTCTGTATAATATTTCTGTTATTTCTGATAATTGATTCTCGATATTAGGAAACGTACAATTAAATATAAATACGGACAATTAAAGTAATAGTTAAAAGTTACAACGATGATTAAGGGACTTGGAACCAAAACGTACAGTCCAGTTACTAATAAAATTACCAGACTTAATTGATTGTGGTTTACCAAACGGATTTAAGGAACCCGTTAAACATGTAATAACGGTATTTGATCTGTAATGTGTAAACAGGAACGGATACTGAAGTGCCCCCGGATATCTGAATCAAGCAAGGTGCGGATACGTGGAATCTTTCTTAGAACTCGGATTTCGGTACATTTAAATTCATGCATTGCATGTTGATCATTCCTTGATAAAAGCATTTACATGTAGTCAATAGGGACCCCTGAAATTATGAAAACGCATGTTGAACCAAATTATTCGTTTGATCCCACTAAATAAATATAGTCCGACATAGAATTCCGATTGTTGATCATTTGAGTAAGTCGGATTATAATAAAAGACTGGAATGGCTCCGTAAACTGACTTAATTGCATAAAGATCCTTTGTGATAGAAGAATCGGACTTGAATTAAATCGACCATTCTTATTCAGTCTGCATAGCATAACTATGATGAGTAGCACTCTCTAGAGTATGGTTTGGCCACCTGCCCGGCCGGAATTATTAGCGCTTTTAATTACTGGAAATTTCCTCTGGAATCTGGACCTAGGGTTAGACCTATGGTGTGGGAAGAGTTCTTTCTGATTCTGTTGGGCCGATAAAAGAACTTGAGTGTATACTAAATTCTGTTAAAATTCTGTGATTAATGGGTTATGCTTGATTTGAATTTATGCATATTTCATATTGCAGTATGCCTGTTATCGGACCGTTGCGGCTTGTGCCTACGGTATAAATCATTTATAATTTCTGATTTGAAATATGATTTGAAAAATTGATTATTGACTTCAAAAATTGATTTTAAATAATAAGGGTATTAATTCCGATACTGGTAATCACCAAGAATCTGCGTACTGGAACTAATACCCGCACTGAGAGTAAATTCTCATCCGAAATTTTGTATTGCCTCATTTGAGGGTTCCAGGAACGTAGAAATGGTGCTAGGCGAAGGTCCATAACTACAGTTGAGTGCTCTTGTCTCCAGTTTGCTGTTCATATCCTGAGTTTAAATTGTAATGCTACTTTAGCTTTATATCTTGATGAACTTCCCGATGTTTTGGCGTATCTGTATCTTGAGATTCCTCCTCCGAGTCCGCCGCGGGAGATGGAGGTCGAACCTGAGTCCGAGGATCACTCCGCGGAAGCGTAAACGCGGGGAGCGTTAATGTTGTTGTTGTTGTGGTGTTGTCCTGATGTCGTGAGCATGAGTTTGTGTCGGGCCTTATCAAGGAAAAGTTTTATGTTTTGTATTATAGTTAGTAGAACTTAACCGGGCTTGTGGTAATTGGCAGCAAGTGGTAAGTGGGGTGGTTGTCATATATGTATAAATGTAAATAGAGTGAGACGAGTGAACCAGTCTTAAGTTGTAAAATAAATAATAACCCTAAGCTACAGTGTGCTTTTATCTTTCCTAGGCGTGTTAAGCTTTGTCTAAGATTATGTATATAACAAAATGAAACTTGGTTTGTTCAACTGTATGTTGTGTAATTTTCTGGGCCTAAATCAAGAAAATGGAATAATAAATTGAAAAAAATTTTGACTGTATGTCTGTAGCCTTACGGGAATGACTTGTCATTCTCGTGGCGGAGAAGACGTCAGCATTCCAGGTCGGAGTGTGACAGTCTCCTCTGGGGTGGTATCAGAGCGATTACACGACATTCTGCGGAATAAAGTAGCATGACAAGTCTGAAATCGGGAATAATGAGCAAAGTCGAGACAAGAACACTTAGAATCCAAAACTAGTGAGAAAAATAGAAATTTGGAATCTGACTTAGCACTGTTAACTGTCTGTGAAGGTAAATTAGAATGAGTCAAAGAAGAACGTGTCCAGGAAGACGGTCCCAAGTACCCACTGAACCTCCGGATCAAGAAATAGATAGACTCCTAACGGCTTATGAGCGAGGACGAAGGATGGCTATTCGAAATGGCCAGGGAGGACCTCGTGATAATGCCGAGGATGAATTAAGGAAACAGTTCGATTCCTTTGCTAGACTTGGACCACCATCGTTTAATGGAGACGAAGGATATCGAGCTGCTGAGGAATGGTTAGCAGCTGTTAAATCCCGTCTGGTGGTGTGTCGGGCTGCACCTGAAATGCAAGTGGAATTAGCTGCGTATTATTTAACTAATGCTACTAGATTTTGATGGGATGGAGTTCGACGGAGTTATGATGGTGAAGCCGCTCGAATTCCATGGGAATGGTTTGAAGAGCAATTTGGAAATAGATTTCTCAGCACGATGCATAGGGAAGCAATGAGAGCCCAGTTTGTTAATCTCCGTCAAGCCCATCGGACTGTGGCGGAATATAATAACTTATTTCTGACCGGTGCTCAATATGCTCCCGATATTAGGGATGACGAATTTCGATTCAGACGACAATACTTGAATGGATTAAATCCAGATATAGCTGTAGTCGTTGATAATCCCAATGTGCAAGGAATCCAAACCATTATGGATGCAGCAGAACAAGCTGAGTCATATCAACAAAAGAAGGCTCAGTTTAAGCGTAATCATGCTAAACGAGGACGTGGTCGGGGGCTAATCGGGGACATAGATCTCCGTTACCCCAAAACCGATCTACTGCTACTCCTTATGAGCGAGCCTGGTGTAGACAGTGTCAACTCCCACACGCTGAATCCCAATGTAGATACAAGAACCAATCTTGTTTTTGATGTGGAAGTCTGGACCATTGGGCACGAAATTGCCCAATGCCTGCGCCAACGACCCCACAGGCCAGCTTTACCCCTGGAACCAGCTCATATCGAGGAGGGAGATCCCCTTCACCAGCTAGAGGCAGAGGACGAGGGTTCAATCGTGGAGGAAGGACAAACCCGACTACTGCGGTTAATGCAATAGAGACAACGGGAGAAGCAACTCAAGGATCGGATGTGGCAGCAGAGGAAGGAACTGAACAAGGTAGCCAAATGGAATTTGCAAACCTGCTGGCAGGTACGCTGCTTATATCTGATTGTCCCGCATATGCGCTAGTAGATACAGGATGTAGTCACTCTATTATATCTAGTGCTTTTGTTCAAATATATGGTTGGGACATAGAAGTAACTGAAGATACTTTGAAAGTAGATACGCCTTTGGGACAAGCGACTCAAAAAGCGGCTTATTGTCGGAATCGAAAAATTAGAATCGCAGATAGGGAATTAGAAATTGATCTTATGGTAATGGATATAACACCCTATGATATTCTGTTAGGCATCGATTGGTTAACGAAACATTCGGCTGTTATTAACTGCCCAAGAAAAGAAGTGCGATTTGAATTACCTAATTGCACTACAAGTGTCTTACGATGTAGAGAACCGAATGATTCAGTTCCTTATATATCAGCCATGGAAACCCGGCATCTGTTAGAAGCTGGATGCAAATCCTACCTGATATCTATTCATAGTCTTGTGTCTAAATCAATGGAAATTAAGGATATACCAGTTGTGTTAGACTACCCAGATGAAATCCATGGATTACCACCTTCACGGGAAATTGAATTCTCAATAGATTTAGAACCCGGAACATTACCAATTTCAAAAGCACCATACCGAATGGCGCCAGTTGAGCTTAAAGAGTTGAAGATCCAGTTAGATGATTTATTAAATAAAGGTTTTATAAGACCAAGCATTTCGTCTTGGGGAGCCCCAGTGTTATTTGTGAGAAAGAAAGATGGAACTCTTCGGTTATGCATTGATTATCGAGATTCGAATAAAGTGACCATCAAGAATAAATATCCGCTTCCCCGGATTGATGATTTGTTTGATCAATTGCAAGGCTCGTCCGTCTATTCTAAGATTGACTTAAGGACGGGTTATCATCAATTGAGGATAAAACCCGAGGATATTGAAAAGACCGCTTTTCGAAGCCGAAATAGGCATTATGAGTATTTAGTAATGCCTTTTGGCTTAACTAATGCTCCAGCGGCTTTTATGGACTTGATGAATCGAGTTTTTCGGGATATGTTAGATGTTTGTGTGGTGGTATTTATTGATGATATTCTAGTGTATTCTCGTAATTCGGAAGATCATGCCATACATTTAAGAATGGTGATGGAACGACTCCGAGAACATAAACTTTATGCCAAATTCTCAAAATGTGATTTTTGGATGAATCAAATCTCTTTCTTGGGGCATACGATCTCTCGAGATGGATTAGCCGTTGATCCAGATAAAATCAAATCTGTTTTGGAATGGGCACCTCCCAAAAATGTTACGGAAGTAAGAAGTTTCTTAGGATTGACGGGATATTATCGACGATTTGTACCCAATTATGCTAAGATAGCTAAACCCCTTACTCAGCTACTTAAAAAGGATAATGGCTTTACATGGGGAGAATCTCAGAAAAGAAGTTTCCAGGAACTAAAAGAAAGATTGGTTTCCGCTCCTATTTTGGTAATGCCAATAATGGGAAAGGATTACATCGTCTACACGGATGCTTCTAAACTCGGATTGGGTTGTGTTTTAACTCAAGAAGGACATGTAATAGCCTATGGATCTCGACAATTACGACCACATGAACAAAACTATCCAACTCATGATTTGGAGCTAGCTGCGGTGATTTTCGCACTCAAGCTATGGAGACACTATCTATATGGAGTAAAATGTAAAATCTACACGGATCACAAGAATCTCAAGTACATATTTACTCAGAAGGAATTCAATCTCCGACAAAGACGATGGCTGGAGTTAATCAAGGATTACGATTTGGATATACGATATTATGCTGGAAAAGCTAATGTGGTCGCCGATGCTCTAAGTCAGAAGAACTATATAAATATGGCATGCATCATGACAGTAGAACCAAAACTACTGGAAGAAATGCGATGCTGGGAATTGGAAATATCATTTTCTCCAGAAGCAATGGCGTCTTTCATTACTACAATCAAAGGAAAAGACGACCCTGAGGATTCCATGGAAATTGATGCTTCAACAATAAATGCCATTGAAGTACAAACTGATTTAGCACAAGAAATCAAGATCGCACAAGAAAAGGAAGTTGCATTTACTAAATATTGGGAATATGCAAAGACCAAACCCGATTCTGTATTTTCCATTGATGAAATGGGAATACTAAGATTTCAAGATAGAGTGTGTATCCCCAATCATTTGGAACTAAAGAAAAATATTTTATCAGAAGCTCACGATTCCGGGTATTCCATACATCCGGGAGAAGTCAAGATGTATCAAGATCTGAAGCGAAATTTTTGGTGGCCTCGTATGAAGCGAGAGGTGGCGGATTATGTACATCGGTGTTATATTTGCCAACAAGTCAAAGCAGATCGACAACGTCCTGCAGGATTGCTACAATTACTTCAACGACCAAAACATAAGTTTGAATCAATTACTATGGATTTTATTTCGGGTTTACCCCGAGCACCTGGCAATTATGATTCTATTTGGGTGATCGTAGACCAACTAACGAAAGTTGCCCACTTTATTCCTCTTAGAATGGATTATTCTGGATCTGATCTAGCGGAATTATTTTTGAAATTCATATTTAAATATCATGGATGCCCAAGAGAGATTATCTCGGATAGAGACACTAGATTCACCTCCAAATTCTGGACAAATTTCAAAAGACTATGGGAACATATGTTACATTTAGTACCGCCCATCATCCTCAAACTGATGGACATACTGAACGGACCAATCAGACTTTGGAAGATATGCTGAGAGCATGTGTATTCAGTTTTGGAGGATCGTGGATTCAATATCTGCATTTGGCTGAGTTTGCTTATAACAATAGCTATCATGCCAGTCTAGGCATGCCTCCTTATAAAGCCTTATATGGAGAAGGATGTAAGACTCCGCTTTGGTGGAAACCACAAGGATCGATAAATCCAACTAGACCTCAGTTGGTATCGGAATGTGCAAAAAAGACTCAATTAATACTTAAACGTTTGAAAGCTGCAAAAGATTGGTACAAAAAGTATGTGGATATGAAACGAAGGCATGTTCAATATAATGTGGGAGATCAGGTGCTGATCAAAGTCTCCCCTATGAAAGGAGTTAAACGTTTCGGTATGACGGGAAAGCTAAGTCCCCGCTACATCGGACCTTTTGGAATCAAGGAAAGAATTGGAGAAGTAGCTTACAAACTCGAATTGCCTGATGAATTATTAAAGAAACATCCAGTTTTTCATGTATCACAATTACGGAAATATATTAAAGACCCTAGTCATCGATTGGATTTCTCGAATCTCTGGGTAGAACCTGATCTGACATATTAAGAAAAACCAATGAGAATATTGGATCGAAAATTACAACAACTAAGGACCAAGACAATACATTTAGTACTGGTACAGTGGGGATGACACTCTAAACGAAAAGCAACTTGGGAACTTGAGGACACGATTCGAAAACAATATCCAGAACTATTCGGGTAAGCATCGTTCAGGGGACTGAACGATTATTTTTAAGGGGGTGGAATGTAACATTAGTGACTGACGTATGGTAAACCAAGTCCCGAAATTGTCCGATAAATAAAGTAGGATTGTTTATTATTGAGATTTTAAGAAATAAATCAGGTGTAACGGTAAATTTTGTGGGAAAATTCTGTTTTAAAATTTTGAAATGTTTAGTCTGAAATTTAGGAATTTTCTGTATAATTGCCACAAAGAATTGATAATGGAAAATGCTTGATTTAAATTAAGTAAGGAAATAGCTAATTTACAAATTAGGCTATTTAGCAGTTGCCACACACTTAGCCACATGATTCTGGCCACAGAAGATCTGAGGTAGTTTTAATAAAAGAAAAGGACGAAACTTCTTCGTCTCTTTCTCTCTGTCTCTCCGATCTGTTCGCCTTTCTTCTTCTTCTCTTCTTCTCGAGATGTGCTCGAAGCCATCTCCTTCTGTTTCGTGTTGTACTCTGAGTGGTCGAAGTTGGAGGCGCCGATGAGCTGTCCTCTGTCTTGGCGACACCTCATGCTCCTTCCTTGTGCTCGCACGGGAAGGTAGTCGCTCCTTCTCCTCTCTCGATGGCGACTGTCAGAGGAGTAATGGAGGAGGGGATACGTGGCAAGCATGCACTTCTCCACCGCATCTCTCCGTCCTGTCTTCTTCCTCTCCCCTCTGCCAACAGGTAAGTTGAGTTTCTATAAGTTAGGATTTCGGATTTGGGGGAAACTAGGAGGAAGAGGCAGGTGGATCGAGGTGGCGCTGGAGAACGGTAAACATGCTTTCAAATCTAACTTGTGAATTTCTAATATCAATTTTAGGAATTGATATCGATTTGGTTTGGTTGCCGTGAGTGTTAGGTTTATGGAAGTCGCCTTGTTCTTGATTAGCTTGACGTTGATTCTAGCATTAGTTGTGCTCGAATTTCTAAGGAGGTTCCTCAACGATCATAAGCAATGTATATTTTTCGTAATTGTGGCTATGATTCATTCGATTTAGGGTTTATTTATATATATATATGCTGTTATGTGCTATGCTGTGGGTAACTGATGGTTAGTGTTGCTTGTATTATGCTTATGCTGTGATTTATGTTGGAGATTATGCTCTGTGATGATTACTCTTTGATGTTAGGCTTAATAGGATACTGATTTTTGGTTGTAATTAAGTTGCTGTGAACAGCCATGTGGCTTAGAGCCACTGTTTATGCTTATATTATGCTAAGATTTGGGTGCAATGGTACTGGAATAAGCTAACTGGGGATTATGTGGTGTGGATTAGTGATGAACTAGGAATAATGAGAGTGATGCTTTACTATTAGGATATACTTTTACTATCTGTCTTTGATTGAAGGTGAGTTTGAGTGGGGTGCTTAGTTACAAGCTCAAAGATCTGATATATGTTGGTTCTGGTAGGGAATTAATGATGCTTTGATTTATACAGTAAGTATAGGAATATAATTAGGGCTACTGTTGGGTATATACTTATAGAACATGTTTTCTGGAAGCATTTGGGTTTCATATAGGTATATACTACATTTATATACTGATGACAACACAATTTGAGTGATTACTTAATATTAGGCACTGTATACTCATTTCTAAAGTCTGTAATGCTTTCTATTGGAAATATATGTTCTAATATATGCATATAGCTATTATATATGATTTAAACTAGTATAATTGCATGATACTTAGGATGTAAGCTTGACTGTTGGGGTGGAATAATAAACTGTGGTAGGTTGCATAGTTTCTGAAAAATACAATTTTATGCTTGCATGATTTCTCACTGGAATACTTTCAAAATATGTCCTATGTACTTATATACAGTATGAGCTATGACTTATATTTGATATATATATGCTTACTTGTGTTCTGAAATTCATGGAACTTAGGTACTTTGCATATTATGAACTTATATGCCTTAGTCTAAGTATTTCATTACTGTACTTAGTCTTGTCTGGCATATGTGCATGTTTTCAATATATATAAACTCCATTTATATACTTTTCTGTGCATACAATAGGAATTGTGACTTATATAATATGGAAATGCATGTATGATTACTGTATTCATTCTAGGCTTGTACGTTTGCATATTTTTAACCTATGTTCTTATATGACTTTGTTGTGAATCCTTTATAGAAGTTAGTTTGCTTAACTGGCTAGAAATTTAGGGGAGGATTTTGATATGTGGCATGGCTCTGGTTTATATGATTTGGGGGAGATTATATGTTGATATATATGAGTAATTTGGGGTATGACTTTATTTCATGGAAATATCATAATTTCAATATAGATGGTAAATAATAGTTAGTGTATATAAGTTCTGGGTGTGTGATAAGTGTTATCAATTGATGATACATAAGACTGGTACCATACTGGTACGGTTTGCGTTGGTCAGGGATGATTTTGTAAAAGAAAAAGTTGGTTTGGGGCTTTTCTGTAAAGTTCTGAGGACTAAGTTGTAACATTGGATAGATAGATAAAGGTTTAAGGGGGTTAAATGTAAATTTCAAGGGTTTGTAATAATTCTGTGGACTTATATGCATAAAACCTATGCCTAATGGTTCGGGTGCTAACTGTAGGGTTCGGATCTGGTTTTGACGTCTGGCGGACTCGATACGCGTCGACCCAGTCAACTGGGTCAGGTTGACTGGGTTGAACCCTGTTCTGTTTTGGGCTGTGATTTGATGGGCCGAGAAAAAAAAAATAAGCCCTGTTGGCCGAGATGAACTGTGGGCTTGATTTTCGGAAATAATTTCGGATTTTTGAGTTAGCTTTCGGATTTAGATAAAGCTAATGACGGATTTCTGTTAAACTAAACGACTTGGAAACAATGTACTTAGTTTAACTATCAATTGTGGGCTTTTTAGGGAGATGATGAAATTTAGTGTGACTTTCAAAAAGAACGGATACGTGGCAAATTATTCAGACTATCTGATCCCGCAAAATTCAACAATAATTTCTGATTTATATTTTTCTGCTACGTTTTAATTGAGTTTCCTAAATTTCTGTATAATATTTCTGTTATTTCTGATAATTGATTCTCGATATTAGGAAACGTACAATTAAATATAAATACGGACAATAAAAGTAATAGTTGAAAGCTACAACGATGATTAAGGGACTTGGTACCAAAACGTACAGTCCAGTTACTAATAAAATTACCAGACTTAATTGATTGTGGTTTACCAAACGGATTTACGGAACCCGTTAAACATGTAATAACGGTACTTGATCTGTAATGTGTAAACAGGAACGGATACTGAAGTGCCCCCGGATATCTGAATCAAGCAAGGTGCGGATACGTGGAATCTTTCTTAGAACTCGGATTTCGGTACATTTAAATTCATGCATTGCATGTTGATCATTCCTTGATAAAAGCATTTACATGTAGTCAATAGGGACCCCTGAAATTATGAAAACGCATGTTGAACCAAATTATTCGTTTGATCCCACTAAATAAATATAGTCCGACATAGAATTTCGATTGTTGATCATTTGAGTAAGTCGGATTATAATAAAAGACTGGAATGGCTCCGTAAACTGACTTAATTGCATAAAGATCCTTTGTGATAGAAGAATCGGACTTGAATTAAATCGGACCATTCTTATTCAGTCTGCATAGCATAACTATGATGAGTATCACTCTCCGGAGTATGGTTTGGCAACCTGCCCGGCCGGAATTATTAGCGCTTTTAATTACTGGAAATTCCCTCTGGAATCTGGACCTAGGGTTGGACCTATGGTGTGGGAAGAGTTCTTTCTGATTCTGTTGGGCCGATAAAAGAACTTGAGTGTATACTAAATTCTGTTGAAATTCTGTGATTAATGGGTTATGCTTGATTTGAATTTATGCATATTTCATATTGCAGTATGCCTGTTATCAGACCGTTGCGGCTTGTGCCTACGGTATAAATCATTTATGATTTCTGATTTGAAATATGATTTGAAAAATTGATTATTGACTTCAAAAATTGATTTTAAATAATAAGGGTATTAATTCCGATACCAGTTCGTACCAAGAATCCGCGTACTGGAACTAAAACCCGCACTGAGAGTAAATTCTCATCCGAAATTTTGTATTGCCTCATTTGAGGGTTCCAGGAACGTAGAAATGGTGCTAGGCGAAGGTCCATAGCTACAGTTGAGTGCTCTTGTCTCCAGTTTGCTGTTCATATCCCGAGTTTAAATTGTAATGCTACTTTAGCTTTATATCTTGATGAACTTCCCGATGTTTTGGCGTATCTGTATCTTGAGATTCCTCCTCCGAGTCCGCCGCGGGAGATAGAGGTCGAACCTGAGTCCGAGGATCACTCCGCGGAAGCGTAAACGCGGAGAGCGTTAATATTGTTGTTGTTGTGGTGTTGTCCTGATGTCGTGAGCATGAGTTTGTTTCGGGCCTTATCAAGGAAAAGTTTTATGTTTTGTATTATAGTTAGTAGAACTTAACCGGGCTTGTGGTAATTGGCAGCAAGTGGTAAGTGGAGTGGTTGTCATATATGTATAAATGTAAATAGAGTGAGACGAGTGAACCAGTCTTAGGTTGTAAAAATAAATAATAAGCCTAAGCTACAGTGTGCTTTTATCTTTTCTAGGCGTGTTAAGCTTTGTGTAAGATTATGTATATAATAAAATGAAACTTGGTTTGTTCATCTGTATGTTGTGTAATTTTCTGGGCCGAAATCAAGAAAATGGAATAATAAATTGAAAAAAAATTTTGATTGTCTGTCTGTAGCCTTACGGAAATTACTTGTCATTCTCGTGGCGGAGAAGACGTCAGCATTCCAGGTCGGGGTGTGACACTCCACCGTTGGTGATGACCCGCACATCAGCCTCCTCTGACACCTCTCGCACCCTCGGGCTGAGGCACCCTGTCTCGGACCCCCACCTTCCATCTTCCCCTAGGCACCCGTCCTCGACCCTCGCACCCGGCCTCCCCTCCCCCCAACCCACCCCACTTCGAGCTGAGGCACCCCGCCTCAAACTGAGCTGAGGCACTTCGAGATGAGGCCTCCCCATTCCTTCACCCCCTAGGGGCCTAGGCACCGACCCCCTCCCCACAGCCCCCCCCCCCCCACACACAACACCCCCTTCCCCAGGGCTGAGGCACGACACATCACCAGTGGATCCTTAATCTTGTGTACATAATCATTTGCTTTGCGTCATATACTTCTATTGCTTCATTCAAATGTATTGTTACATCCAGTTTCTTCATTCAAGTGTACTCTTAACACCAAATGTAGAGAGAAACGGGTCAAAGAGCATAAAAAAAGCTCGCCAAAACTACAACGCAACTTTGGTAAATAACTCGATTTTATTTATCTTATTGTACTGTGTACATACAAACTGGAGAACCCCGTAAGTGATAATATGAACATACACATCCTTATTCCACGTTATTCCGTACTAAATTGTACTACTAACAACCGGTGTTACTCTTGACACAGTTGACACCATGAAACCATAGAGACTGCTAGACACAGTTCCTAGCAGTAGCAATAGCAGCAAGAGTCTTCTTCATTTCCAAAGACAATTTCAGCACCTCAGACAGATCAACAGGATCACTGTCCACAGGGCCCCACTCAAAACTTTGTACAAGCCTAGCTATCCAAAGACTGACGGTGACCAGGCCAAGGTTTTTACCTGGACAGACACGCCTACCAGCACCAAATTGTGCCAGCTTGAGGTCCCCACCCCGGACATCGATGTTAACTCCTCCCTCAGACACCATGAAACGGGTCGGATCGAACTTGTCTGGGTTTGTCCAGATAGAAGAGTCATGGGTGATGGCCCACATGTTGACCATGGCAGTTGTACCAGCTGGCACTACCATACCATTGCTGAGCTGAATATCATCAGTCGAGAGGCGGGCCCAGGAGAGGAGTGGGCCTGGGGGATGTGCACGTAGGGTTTCTTTGACTACCGCTTGGAGGTAGGGCATTTTTGCTACATCAGCATCACCGATGGTACCAGCAGAACCCACAACAGAGTCTATCTCAGCTCTGAGCTTGGATTGAACAGTCGGGTGGAGGATCAGCTCGGCCATGGCCCACTCTGTGAGAAGTGCAGTTGTGTCAGTCCCACGGAAGGTCATCTCCTACATATATAAATTATGAAATCGTGCAATTAGAGTACAAAACAGAAGATTGAATAGAGCAAGCATGAAAGGTTCTCATATATAATATGAAATATCTCATATATAATATGAAACAACAAATAAAAATTAAGGTCCACGATTTTTCAGAATGACACCCTTAATTAATGTTTTGGAATTCTGATCGCACATGAAACAATCCTAAACAGGTTTGAGAAGTTTTACACTTTTTACCTTCAAGTAAAATTGGCGATTAATGTTTCAGGCTTATTGCATTCTTCATTATACAATTGAGGTTTTAACTTTTAATGGGCTTTAGCTAAACTAAGCTTCGGTTTTCCATCATTACATGAACATGAAATTGAAAAATGCAAGAAATTTATGAAAAATTAGCTTCTTAATTAATATATGGAGAATGAGATAACACAATATATGTACATGGTACATACCCAAAGAACTGCAACCATATCATTTTCATTGAGCTTCACCTCCCCTTAAAGAGATAGCAACACATCAACAAAATCACCAGTCTCGCCTAAATGCTTCTCAGATCCTTCGAGGGACTTCCTATGCTCATCAATGATTTCGGAAACAAGTTTTCTGACGCGTGGCACAAGATCAGCACACCTTTTCTCAACCCGTGCAGGGTCGAACATTTTTGGAAGCCGGGAGAGGTGATCTGTTACCGGCCATTTTAGAAAATAGTATAATAGATTATATTTAGATTCTAGTTTGCATCAAAAACAGATTTATTAGATATTATTTGATATTATGTATCTTTCCATATTTCTTAGTTGGCTGATTGATATATTGCTATATTTGATATAAACTCTATATAAGATGAGCTGAATATTGTATTAGAATTAAGCAGGAATCAATAAAAATAGTCTTTCTTTATCTCTATCTCTCTTCTGTCCCTATTCTCTTTTCTATACATCCAACCAAAGCTCGTAACAATTTGGTATCAGAGCCAAAATGATCCAAACCATGTCCAAAGACAAGACCCCACCCTTGGATGTCGCTGCCGCCTTCCAACAGATTCTCCAAGGTCAAAACGAAATTATGCGTCGCTTAACTTTGTTTGAAGATCGTTTGCTCGCCTTAGAGCAACCTTCCAAAATAGATGAGAACCACCGTCCACAATCTCGTGCCAACGCTGATTTGGTTACTCCAACTCAATAGATGTTTGTTTTCACCGTTGATTTGGTTACTCCAACTCAAGAGATGCACGATTTCACTGCTGATCTCTCATATCCTCTTCGCATCGATGTCAAGTTACATAAACAATCTAACATGCAACATGCCATGACCTTAGCTCACGCTTTCGACCGTAGCTACCGCACGACCCCTGCCACCGGTATTCTTCCTAAACCTCTTGAGATGCTGGCATTGCTTGCATCGTCAAGGACGGGACCATATCAACATTCTTCAGGCTGCCTCACCCTAGCTGAGATGGCTAAGAGACGTCTAAATGGTTTGTGCTTCAATTATGATGAGCTATACACAAGGGACCATAAGCGCAAGCGCAAGCGACTATTATGGCAAGAGGTCATGGACGATGATAACCATGAGAATTCATCATTGCTGACTACCAATGACCATGGATAATATCTACATTTTTTGCCCTTTTTTTTTCAGCTTGAGGACAAGCTGATTCTTATGGAGGAGGGAAATGTTACCGGCCATTTTAGAAAATAGTATAATAGATTATATTTAGATTCTAGTTTGCATCAAAATCAGATTTATTAGATATTATTTGATATTATGTATCTTTCCATATTTCTTAGTTGGTTGATTGATATATTGCTATATTTGATATAAACTCTATATAAGAGGAGCTGAATATTGTATTGGAATTAAGCATAAATCAATAAAAATAGTCTTTCTTTATCTCTATTTCTCTTCTGTCCCTATTCTCTTTTCTATACATCCAACCAAAATATACTAAAATGTAATGAATTTTGGTTTTAAAAGCTGCCAATATTCAAGGTTTGTTTTGGAATGATTTTACTGATTTCTTTTTTTTTCCCTGCTGTATTTGTTTTGCCTCGTTGGCTTTAAAGCTCCAAAACTGTAAGTCCCACTCCCATTCCCATATATATAAACAAAATAGTCAATGCAGCTAATTTTTAGTTTTGGAACTGTCATTACTTCAGCTTCATTTGGTTCGGATAATTATTTTCTAATTCGTTTTGTGCATCATTGGCTTTAAGGCATCAATTTTGTCTATTTCAGTTTGCTAGTATTTTGCGTTTATCTTGTTGTTAACGCTCGATCTTTTAATCTGATAATAATGTCATTATATAACTTAATAGAGCCAAAATTATGAAGCAACCAGATTATCATAATATGTGAAAATTTTGAAAAAGTTAGGGTAATTAAAGAGTGAGAGTAATGGATCTTTTTTATATACATGTCAATATTAATTAATCTAGTTTTATCATTTTTATTGATATAAATTTTATTAGTATGTAATACATTTAACCATATTTTTTTCCTTTATCTCATTTCTGACTTAATGACAAAAGAAAAAAACAGCGTATTATTTCTACGTAGGCATATGTCGTGAAGTATATAATACCCGAGAACATATTTCTGATATTATTTTGTAAAGGTATATTTGTTCTGCTGTATGCCCAATATAAATAATAAAGATAATCTAGGATATCATCTTGATTTATTACTCATGTCTATCTTGTTTTGATACCATAAAATCTGGTCTATTTGCTGTCTACATCAATTCCTGAGAATACTCATAAAGTCGAAATAATGTTTTGATTATTTTTTTCCTAACTTAAGTATTGAAATATATTCATTTGAGTTCCGTATGTAGATTTTATCGGGCATTTAGTTGTAAGAATGCATATTAATTTTGAATTATTTAGTAATCATCTTTACTATCTTATCCTTTCATAAAAATACTTGTTAAAGTAGTTAATTGATTGTTAATCATAATGTTTTTAAGCGCCATGAGTCAACTTCTTGGAGATCGACAAACACGGATTTTTGTGAGATGTAAACTGCTTATTGGAGATCAATTGGTTCAAATTAAAATTTAAAATAAACAATACTGTTGCAAAAATCTATAAAACACATCTCAAATAATATTAAATTTGTTTTAGATTCTTAATTAGTATTCTAAGATTTCAATAATATTGGATACCCCTGCTTGGGCACTTTATTTAAAAAAAAATAGTATTCTAAATGGTATTGCATTTATTTAGATTTTAATCGTTCTTTTAAATCTTTTGGAAATCCACATTCTCATTATAATGCATACTCTGTAATTGTGCATAATCAGTTTGATCCCTTTTTGTATCTTTCTGCTACTTTAATTTGAACATTTTAACAAGAAGGTCAAGTCTAGTTAATATGAAACTATAATACCATGTTCTTTTCACACTTTACGCTTGTCATAAGATTCTTTTGCGCATAAGTACTCTTTTACATTAATATAACAGAAAAGAAAAGCTACTATAAATTCTACAAATTTTACAACATGAATATTGAGAAAACTGTTTTCTCTCTCGTATACAAGATATAAGATTTTGAAATCATTACTTTTTCTATTATCTAACACCTGATCTTTGCTTTTAAATTACACAACTATTGATCGTTGGAAAATGATATTTAGAAAATCCTATCCAATTGGGCTCGTCTATTCCAGATACGGGTCCCGACCGCCAACGCAAAGGCCCTTACCCGCTCTCGTCATTTTGCGAACCTCTCATTCTCTCTTTTGATGCGCCTAACTCGTGACGACATCAGACGTGGAATACTTCTTTTATTTACTTCTTAATTTTAATGCGTGTGATAAACCGACTTATAATCAAAACAATATGGTTTAGTACTTTTGAAATTCATTTTGATAAAATTGAGACGTTTCCAGATGTACTTCAAATTTTTATGGAAAATTTGAGCTCTTTGTCAAATAACGGAAATATTTTCTTGTCTAAATATTTTGTAATTTATATATTTCCGTGTGAGCAATTGAAAGCATTTTTTAGTTATCAATTTAAGGATGGTGAGTCATGTGAAGTATGTAAATCAAAACTTAACAATCATCGATAAAAAAAATTAAGTGCAAAACAAAAGATAGTAGGGGATAGTACGGTCATGATAATTAATCTTGCGATTCTCTTACATATCAAGAACTCGGTGAGGTTATTTGACATGCAAGTCACATACACATCAAGAACTCGCAGGTTCTCAAAAAAAGAAAATGAAATCGTGGGGGGAACCTTAGGCCGCTATTACAACCACATACAAGCAATCATACATTTCACACAAGGCAACTTGACCATACTAACCCCCGAATTTTTATTTTTTATTTTTACATTTGCCTGCAAAATGTTAACAAAATATGGGCAATCTATTGCCCTCAAATTAAATCTAAGATATAAGATAAATTTAGAACTAAAACAATTTTAGTATAGTAAGAACAGAATGAGTCACTCTCTATGTTCGTTTTTAATATGTGTTTTCATTTTTTTAATTGCTCAACAGATTTGGGGACATTCAAGTCACATTTTGGGACTTTATGGTCTAATGGATGGGAAATCATCCATCACTATTATAAGATGTCCCAAGCTATGTAATTCACCTAATTTATCCAGAGAGCAGAAGGGACAGAAGGTTGAAGTTTCTTTGAGTTATATTATGAAATTTATGAAGTTTTCGAATTTTGAGGGCTTCATGTGGCATTTCCTAATAATAATCCTCTTACCTTATTGGGACCTAATTCAAAGAATAGACCTAATTCAAAGAGCTCAAATCAATAGGAAATCCAACAAAAGGCACCGACCAAGTAGAACAGAGCCATTTGATTTGTCCATAATGAATATTGCAGCATCTGCATTAGGTCCCAATATCTTCACCTAAAACAACCCAGATCTCTAAGAAATTTTCTAATCTCTCCAAAAAGACAAAATAAATAAAAAAATAAATAAGAAGAGCATTGAAAAATTTTAGTACCTCACACCTCAAAGTTGTCATAAAGATCCTTGAAAGCGCACCCAGGAAGAATATCATTGTGCAATTGAGTGGCCTTATCTATCGTTCTTATATGCAGAGTTTCCATTTTAAAAACCTAACATGAATAATTAATTAAATGTATTTGACCGTTTAGACATGCTATAATGAACTACTGCACAGATAATGCTTAGATTTCGGGAAAAAATGAAAATGTCACTGGTGCTTCATGCTATATAGTGGAACTCTTATGAGAAAATTGTGAATGTTTATATCCCAGCAGGGCTTTTTCCGATTAAGAGAAAGATACCTATATCAGAAGTATAAGAATAACTAAGGAAAGTGATAACTAAGTTGTTATCGAAACAGCTTAAAAAAATACAAGCAAGAAAAGAGAACTCACTCCACTTTATGGGCCGAAAAATTGTCAAATTGATTCAATGAAGAAATCACCTACATAAAGTTAAACAATTGGATTAAATAATACATGTATTAAGAACTATAAGTCTACTGACAATAAATCAGTTTTTCGTGTGATACGAACTGGAAAACAAGTGAACAATTTACTAGTTCTTGGCTGTACAACACACAATCAATTCCTAGTATTAGAATATTTAATGCCAACCCTGCTGTGTTGCATCTCGATTGAAAGCAAAACATCTTGCAGGTACATAAATCCCAAGAAGAACAAAAGGCCAAGAAGGTATTACCTGAACAATTTTAAAGGAATCTCCTTTCAAGCATAAGAGCATCAGCAGGGACCTTGTCTTCAAGTTTGATGCTTGTATTATCTCTAAGCCAAGGTTAAGTACTCTCTTGTGGTCGCAGTGCTGTCATGCCTAGGTCGGTCAAAAAAAGAGAAAGAAGGCTGTGGCGACCAAAGATCTATATTTCCTTCCAACTGGACTCTTCCTGTTAAACAATTTTTGAACAAAAAGTCAATAATATGCCTCAGGCTTTCCAACTAAGCAGATGATTATAGGTGGATGAAAAAAACTTTGTTGACTTGAAAATTCTCAAAAAATGAAATAAGTAAAAAATAAAGATACCTGATTACTTACTCACTAACCTGATATTTTAAGCCCCAGAGAGATTCTGAAAGGCAATACCCTGTTAAACAATTTTTGAACAAAAAGTCAATAATATCCCTCAGGCTTTTCCAACTAAGCAGATGATTATAGGTGGCTATTATAGTAATATCAGTTTTCTTTTTTGGATAAAAAAAAAAGTTTGTTGACTTGAAAATTCTCAAAATATGAAATAGAAAAAAAAATAAATATACCTGATTACATACTCACTACTAGATATTTTAAGAGCCAGAGAGGTTCTGAAAAGCAATACTAGAAACCTTGGGTTGATAGCCGCATCAATTTGCATCACCATCGTCTGTGCAGTCTTTGTGCATACTGTGTTGGTTCCACTATAGAGACTACCCCTTTTGTCACACAATTGTTATCTCCACCTATCAAACAAGTCAAATCCAAATCAGTACAGATATAGCTTAATTGTGCTTTGTGGAATTTCGAGATTTAGGTTAAACTAGGGATTATGGCCTCTGTGTACAGAGGCTCCCTTTCTATATTAAATGATAATTGTTCTTTTACAAATAGGTCCCTATACTTCTATAAATAACATAACGTACTAAAAATAACATAATACTAACTATAACTCAACATGCTTTTTTTCGGTACTTGTTTATACATTAAAACAATGAGAAATGATGAATTCACCCTCAATGCTATGGAACCCTTTTAGAAATAATAGATTCTTGATCAATTTAAACAAACTATAGAAAGTTAAAAAGGTGTATATTGCAATTTAAAAGTTAGGGACATCATCCTAATATAAGCTTATGTGAAGTTAACCACATATGATCAACAATTGTTAATTTGTTACCATGAACACTTACAATTATATAAGCAAAAAAAAAAAAAAAAACAATTCAATTTTTGTAGCAACCAACTTTTGTCAAGTAAAAAATTGCTTGGTCAATTAACTTATAATTGCTGACACATCTTGGAGGTCATGCATACTGTTCGTGCAGTTAATTTGCATATCAGTTCCCAAGGCTGCTTTGACTTTGTTACTAACATGTCAGTGACCAGAAAGAAAATTGTCATAATTTAATATTTGCAATCCATGCCTAAAATTAATACCAGCAGAACCATTCAATACTAAGATAAAATTAGACATAGGTTAGTTCAACATTCTATGACACTGTGCATTGGAACACTCATTTATGTAAAAACGAAAATTATTCAATTTATAAACACATTGTGAAGGGTTTTAAACTAACAAGTTGATAGTAGTTTGAGCCTTTCTAATGAGATGAACCAAAAGGATGCCTAAACTGACCATAAAAATCAAGAAATCAAGACCTAAACTAACAAAAAACTATTTCTGTCACAATCTCCAATTGATTTCAAGTAATCAAGTTGTGTAACTTACACAATCAAAAGAAACCGACTTTCTACTTTCTTTTTGTACACTTGAATCTCAGACCAGCTTGACCCTGGTCTCTGGGATTGCCTCATTCTCCTGGGAAGCTCTTTAAGTACGCATCAATAGAATAAATGTCAAAATAGTAAATACATTCATGATTCACCAATCACCGTCTCACACTGAAAACAAATCTCATCGTTGATAAGATCAAATATTGATAATCCGGTAACCACAGATAGATATTGAGAAGCTAAATCTTACCATATCTGATAACCTACATGGCTTCATGGCAAGTATAAACCATTGTCACACAGGCACACAGGTAGGAACTTCAAGGTCCATGGCCTTTTTTTTATTCTTATCCCTTTGTGTTTCTTAGTAAACCATTATCGCTTCCTTAGTAAACATTTATATCACGATTGATGGAAAAAGATAGCCTTAGTTATGAAATTTTGCCTCAATTAAACCCCAAACTGTGCAATTGAAAGAACAAAAAGCTGTAAAATAATGGGAAGTAATTTCTAGCATCTGTTAATAATAATACAACTTACAATGTTGCTCTTCTCCTCATCAAAGTGCTTGAACTGAAAAGTTTGTTTGTAATCACTTGTACCTACAGGAAAACATAATCATACAGTTAGTAACCAATAAATAAAAGAAACCAATGTTTCAATAGGTGAAATTCTCAAAGTACTAGCATAGAATTGAGTTTACTTCGCATCATAATTTTCTTTTTCTTTTGTTACAGGCCAGTGCTTAGATCAGATGGACAAACCACTATAAACGAACCATTAAAAACTTTTATTGGTATAACGAATTTAGATCTCTTTCAGAGTGAGAATTCAAGATATAGACCTGTCACGACCTTGGACATGTACCTAGATAGTTCACTATCATATTTAACCTTGGAAGACTCAGATGAAGAAGTCTACCGAGATCAAACCACAGTTGTTCAGCTGTGCGATAATCTAAGGTGCTTCGAGGATGAAGACCTTATGGTAGGAAATGATGGCACCGAATATTATGACTCAGATTTAGAAGATGTTATCGCCAATAGACTAGAAGCATGAAGGAGACCACACACGTGGCTAAGATGCTTCAATTATTATAATAACTTTTAGTTTGGTGTGATTTCACTTTAAGTATGTTTGAGTGGATTGTTAAGTGAGTTTTGCTTTTTCTTAGTGGGAATCTTTGGTAAGCTACTTTATAGCTACACAAAGCACTTCCTTGTATCTATAAATATATGGTGAGATATTTGATATCACCCATCCTACCAAATATCTCTCTCTCTTGTAATAACCTTAGAAGTTTATGTAATTTAGAGGGTTAAAATAATGTTACTTGTGATATGATATGTCAAGTTTTACTTAAAAAGATATATTGTCAATTAAAAATTGAAAAGACTGGAAAGTCGCAGAGATAAGTCGACTAGTACGGGTGACGATTGCGTTGAAATATATCGGATCAAGAAAAACTTGAGTAATTGTATGCATGATCTAATGTTATTTTAACTCTTAAAATTCAGGAATACTTATGAATTAAAGACTTGTATGACATAATTTGACTAAGTTGATAATTGAATTATACTCAAATGAATAACCCGATAGCCCTTATCTCTTTTAAACACTGTTTAAAAATTGTTACCTTGAATTAGCAATTAATTTATGAGTGATTGGAGGTTAAGTGCAGATAGTACAATTTATAAAGAAGCACTTAAAGCTACTGAGACATTACACCCACCAGCAGTAGGTTTTGTTAAGACTCAGGAAATATCCGGTAAAGCATTAGAAGTAATTGCAAAACAAAATAATACTTTAATCCAATTACTTCTTAAACTAACCGAAGAGGTTGAGGACCTCAAAGTTGCAGTTAAAAGGATTGAAGCAGCTAAAGCAAAAGAAATAACACCAAGTGACGATTTGTCGGAGTCACTTGGGCAAATCCAGGTGCAACTAAAGAAGCTGAGCTTAGGTGAACCAAGCAAGCCAGCTATATCAAAGCCGAAGGGCAAACTTTTTGTCTTTAAGGATCCTAAGAAAATCCTTGAAACAGAAAGAAAGAAGCTGAAATGAGTGGAACTCAAACAAAGGTGGAAACTGAGCCACCTCGACCCTCAGTTACAGGTATGGGTCCCAACACCACAAACCCAACCATTCAAGACCAAATCCGAGGCTATCGCCTAGGAGCACGGTTAAGGTATGAAGCGCAACGCAGATTACCAGGAAGATCAAGGTCGTACAATCGTACTCTTGAATCTCAGTTGAGCCCAGATGCTGAGTTAAACATCTCTCAGTATAGGCGAGCCCAACAAGTACAAGCAGAAACACTATACCGGGCAGGATGGTCAGAAAATCAACACAGAGTGTATCAACATTACTCTGATGAACGAGTGTTGGTTCCAGAAGGCCAACAAATCGAATTACCATTCATTACCGAGGGGAGTTTTCAAACTCTTTTACAAGAAGGTTTACAACATTTACATATTGGTATGATAATGGTAAGGTTATACACTTTGCATAGAAAAAACGCAGGTGTTAATGCTCTGGTGTTACTTCGTGACACTAGATGGGGAGATAGTAGAGCTGTCATAAGCTCTATGGAAATGGATTTGTCATCTGGAACTCAATTAGCATATACTGCTCCAGATATAACTCTCTCCATTCATGATTTCAGGGATCATATACAGATTGTCATCCAAACACATGGATATGAAGGATGGCAAGGTGGAGAAAGCAATTTATTGCTCTCTAGATCTCTAATAGGAAGGCTATCTAATACCAGTCATACAAATTTCAGATATAATGTTCAGAACGTAGCTGACCATTTAGCTAGCAGAGGAGTTCGTGCTATCCCAGGCACACCAAGGACAACAGAAGAACTCCAAGAAAGACAATGGATCATAAGGCCTGCGATTATATCAAGGGTCCAGATCCCGCAAGATGTGAACATTCATTCTAGAACCGATGGATCTTTATCCATCAGGTTTGCGAATTATTCTGCAGCTACACCACCAAATGATGATATTCAAAGGGGTACAGCAGATGAAGAAGAGTTAGAACAAGAGTCAATCAACTTGCTAACTCCAGAAGAATACTGGCCATGGGATTTAGATGAGGGATATTGGGATAACATGCCAGAATTCCCAGACCCTAGCGAGCATAGTGATGCAGATAGTGCTGAGCAAGATGAAGATTACATTCTTGGTTCATGTTTCGTTGAAATACTCGGAGCAGAAAAGACTGAACCAACTGTAGAAATGCTCGAACCGATGTATCCATACGTTTGGATAGATGAATTTGATGATAAGGATCCAATAATTCAGTTCATTTCAGAAGAAATCAGTTGGGCGGAACTGGTAGATAATGAACAATATTGGCATCAAGATGAGCAAGCATTGATGATGACTTGTCAGTGGGACGAGTCTGATGAGGATGAATCAGATGAATTAGAGCATTTCCTTAATGTCCTACATTCACCAACTGAACCAGACTTACTCAGTTTGCTTGTGGGACAAGGTGGGAAGGATTGCGGCCTCCCCCAAATTCCTCAAGTATCTGATAAATCTGAGATCAGATGGGATCCTGAACCATCCGAATCAGTCTATGCGTTGGAGGATATGGAGTATCCACTCCTAAAACAATTAGTTCAAAAGGAGTCGGTTTTCTCAACAGCCGAATCCTCACTCACAAGGATACCTCCAGAACCAATCATGGGTCCAGCAATGTACCCACCAGCATCAAGCAGTAGACAACCAACAGGTCTACAAGTGCCAGAAATACGTGCAAGACTAAACAATATCCGAGGAGGGTATGCAAACCAAATGAATGAGAGATATAACCTCCCATCAGCACGAGCAAACCAAGGAGCTATTCTGGTTCTACCAGAAGATATTGGGCTCTATGAAGATGTATTTTCTAGATGGGAATCAATCACCTTGAATCTCATCAATGAACGAAATTGGGCAGATAACAGAGCCAAAGTAAATTATATTGAAAATTTACTAGGCGAAATTGAGAAGAAAATGTGGATTCAGTGGCGCATGATCTATAACGTCGAATATGAGGAACTAATAAACATTGCCGATGATCCTCAAAATGTGTTATCACAGATCAGGCGAATGTTTTTAATGGAAGATCCAGCAACAGGATCGACCGATGAGCAAAATAGAGCTTACCAAGATCTGGAAAGGCTTTCATATAATTATGTCAAAGATATATTCAACTATATCAATGACTACAAAATTTTGGCGGCAAAGTCAGGAAGGATGTATGTTTCTGAGGAACTTTCGGTTAAGTTTTTCAGAAAAATGCCCCCAATATTGGGAAATGAGATAGAAAAGGCATTTGCGGAAAAATATCCCGGAAATACAATCGGGGTAATGCCAAGAATCAAGTTCACATATGATTTCTTGGCTGAGCAATGCAAAAAGGCTGCTCTTCAACGCAGTCTTAAAGATCTGTCATTCTGTAGTCAGATACCAGTACCTGGCTACTACCAGAAGAATAAAAGGTATGGTCTTAGAAAATCTAAGACATACAGAGGGAAACCACATGATACCCACATCAGGGTATTCAAGAAGAAGCACAGTGACAAGGTTCGAAAGTGCAAATGTTTCATATGCGGTGAAGAAGAACATTTTGCCAGAGAATGCAAGAAGCAGCAGGGGAACATTGCCCGAGCCGCTATTGTCGATAATCTCGACCTTGATGATGATTGGGATGTACTCTCAGTCGATCTGAATGAACCAGATAGCGATGCTATCTGTTCATTTTCCGAGGGGGAAGGGAGTAATGGTACAACTTTTACTGCTAGTATAGAAAATTTGCCCTATGAGTCAGCTTTTATGCTGAATACAACAAGTTCATGGCGATATATCGTTCCACTTCCCGAGGAAATGAAGAATTGTGTGCATGAGTGGGAAGACAATTCGCCAATACCCGCTGAGCACATCAGATGCAAAATCTGTAAAGATGTCACAAACCAGAAGATGCGAGCGCATTGTGTAAGATGTTTCCTAACAGTATGTCCTATGTGCTCAAGATTCCAACTAGGGAGACAATTGATAATTCAAAAATCCACACTGCAATATGATAGCAAAGATGCGTTAATCAGAGAACTGGTCGAGTATACTAATTTCCTGTTAACAGAGAATCAAAGGCTAAAGGAAAGAATACTTGAGTTAGAGCTATCAACAGAAATGAAGGAACTCCCAAGAACAGATAAAGGCAAAGGGTTGAATATACCAGAGGACTATGATGAGGAATTAGACTATGATATCCCACAATCAAGCAAAGGGATAACTATAAAGATGATGAATGATGAGTATATCTCTACTCAAGTTCCAGACCCACAAAGAGGAAAGAGAGTCTTGAATAGACTCTACAACATTAAAATACAAATGGAAATTCCAGGCTGTGAGAAGTTCACAGTACAGGCAATCCTGGATACAGGAGCAACGATATGCTGTGCAGATGAAGGCGCGATACCTGAAGCCGCATTAGAGCCAAGCGCGTATCCAATTCAGATCAATGGTGTTAATTCTAAACAAATTGCAAATAAAAAACTAAAAGGAGGAATGATGTCCATTGAGGAAAATAAATTTAGAATCCCATTCACATGTCTTTCCAATGGCACAAAGTGATGGTATTCAGATGTTGATTGGTTGTAATTTTATCAGGGCAATGCAGGGAGGTCTGAGAATTGAAGGTCAGATGGTTACCTTCTACAAAAACATCACAACCATAGCAACAAAGGTAGAAGCTGAGATAGCTTCACCAGCATCAATCTCTGAGTTAGATCTAACGGAATTGGAATTCCAAGAAATTCAGAGAGCAGTGGCATATCCATGTGGAGTTGAATCAACAAAATTCAAAGAAAAATTTTACTCACTCCTCAACAGGTTAAGAGAGCAAGGCTACATTGGAGAAGAGCCTATGAAATACTGGAGTAAGAATCAGGTTGTTTGTAAATTAGATATTATTAACCCTGATATTACTATACAGGATAAGCCATTAAAGCATGTAACGCCAGCAATGAATGAGCAATTCAACAAGCACATTCAAGCGTTGTTAAAAATAGGTGTCATAAGGCCAAGCAAGAGCAGGCATAGAACCATGGCTATGATGGTAAACTCAGGTACCAGTATTGACCCGAAAACAGGACAAGAGGTCAAAGGTAAGGAAAGAATGGTCTTTAATTATCGTACACTTAATGATAATACTCACAAAGACCAGTACAGTTTACCAGGCATTAATACAATTTTGAAGAAAGTAGGGAATAGTCGGGTTTACTCAAAATTCGACTTAAAAAGCGAATTTCATCAGGTGGCGATGGATCCAGAGTCAGTAGAATGGCAGCCTTTGTAGTCCCAGGAGGACTGTACGAATGGTTAGTTATGCCGTTCGGTCTGAAAAATGCACCAGCTATTTTTCAGAGAAAAATGGACAATTGCTTCCGAGAAACAGAGGATTTCATAGCAGTTTACATCGATGATATCCTAGTGTTTTCAGAAAACGAGGATCAGCATGCAAAACACTTGAAAGCTATGCTGTCAATCTGTGAAAAGTGGGGACTTGTTCTCTCCCCTACCAAAATGAAAGTTGCTGTTCCAGAAATTGAATTCCTTGGAGCAGTGATAGGTAATCAAAAGATAAAATTACAGCCTCATATTATTAAGAAAATAATATCTTTTGATGAAAACAGGTTGAAAGAAAAGTCAGGAATGCGTTCTTGGCTAGGAATTTTGGATTATGTAAGGTCATACATCCCGAAGCTTGGAACAATCCTTGGCCCTCTTTACTCAAAAACAAGTGAGCACGGAGACAAGAGGTTAAAAAGCTCAGATTATGAAATAATAAACGAGGTAAAATCTTTGGTACAAAATTTACCAGACCTTGAGCTTCCACCAAAGGATTCTTACATAATTTTGGAAACTGATGGATGCATGAAAGGCTGGGGAGGAGTCTGTAAGTGGAAAAAATTCAAATACGATCCCCGGAGTTCGGAGAAAGTATGTGCATATGCAAGTGGGAAATTCCCGGTTCTGAAATCTACAATAGATGCAGAAATTCATGCTTGCATGGAAACAATGAGTGCTCTTAAAATCCATTACCTTGATAAACCAGAAATTACTTTAAGAACTGATTGTCAGGCGATAATTAGTTTTTACAATAAATCAGCATCTAACAAACCATCTCGAGTTAGGTGGATTAGTTTTGTTGATTTTGTAACAGGTACTGGAGTCAAAGTCAATTTTGAGCACATTGATGGAAAGCTAAATGTCCTAGCTGACTCACTTTCTCGATTAACGGCAAAAATGGTTTCTACCGTTAATTGCTGCACTATTGAAGGATATTTGGAAGAACTTGAAAGGGTTTTGAAAGGATTGGAAAATATGTCACAAAAGGCGCAGGAACAGTTCGTTGAGGTTATCAACAACCTTGGTAAATTGTTCTAAAGGAATCGCAAGCAGGCATAAGGGACTGCTGGAAAAACCCCTTATTGTATTTTAGGATAAGTCTGGTAGTGATCTACGGAAAACTACTGACTGTTTTAGACTATATTTAAAGAATCATTTTTATTTGTTTGCTTGAAGATTGTTTTTATTTTTGCAGAAAAATGGTGCTTGATTATCTTAGAGGAGTCATGCGGATGTACGAAGGTTCACCAATCATGACAGCCAAGCCTAGCACTAGACTTGCCTTCACTCAAGCTGAACGATGGGGAACCCTATGTGGAAATAATAATTTAATGGATGAATGTGAACTAGTCACCGTCGATTATTTGACTATTTCACCTTTATCATTTCAACTGCAACAAGCAATGTATGGAAGACTTCAAGAAAATTACATTGCTCAGCTAAATAAAACAATTGAAGAATTGGAGAGACTCATAACAATGAGTTATATCCAAAAACTCAGGCTAGAACAGCAAGTTGGAGGAAAGGATAATTGGTACAGGGACGCTATGGGACCTGTTAACAATAAAATCCAAACCCTCCTTGATCTCCACCGACAGTTAGATCAAATCAAGCAGGGTCACTTTTATTAAAGCATAAGAATCTTTTAGTGTTTTTGCTTTCGGTGCAACCAACGGGTGGCATGCATCCTTTTAGAGTACTTTTATTCCTTGGCACGTGGGTGCAGGAATTATTACTTTCTTGTAGTACGTTTTTATTCCTTGGCACATGGGTGCGGGAATCATTTTTTACTTTGTCGGGAAATTATTGTCCTTTTGATTCCCGATAATGTGTAAAAGAGAAACCAATTGTGGAAATCCACTATTGCTAATGGACGATGGGGCCCAATGAGCACCCGCATAGCAATAATGAGATTCTATACGGTCTCTCTATATATATGTGTTAGATATTCGGAAGAAAGGTATCACCCATCCTACCAAATATCTCTCTCTCTTGTACAAAACCATTATCAATAATATATCTTTTCCGCATATATATTCTCTCTTAGCCAGCATTTATAATAATCCGAGTTAGGCGAGAATTCCCTGGGATCCTCCCCCCCTCCCCCCCCCCCCCCCCCCCGTTTTCCTTTGGTATCAGAGCAAGGCAATTGTGATGACTAGTGAGTAGTCATCTCAGGTAAGGGCCGGAGGGCTCTGTTCTGACAAAATTTGTGAGCTTTACAGCCAGATTGGTTAGCAGGAAATGTTTGCAAAACTACCATGAATAAATTGCTTTATTGAATATTTCGGCCAAATAGCAATCGTGTAAAATATGAAATAATTATTTTAAGGTTTAGGAGACGTGAACTTACCAGACCATGTTATAGGCGATAAAGGAGGGAATAAGTACGCAGAAGGCGGAAAAGTACCGTACGTTCGTAATAATTGTGGTATTAGAGTAAGAAGGCACCTAAACAAAAATTAAAATATTTATTGAATTTTTATGCAATTATCGTATGGCTGAAAGATTTGAAGAAACAATTAATGAAAGGTATGAGCATCCCGGAGCTGCTGGCTTAAATTGCTAATATGTTTGTTAGAGCAACCCTAAAAGGCATCCTTACCGAGTAATCTGTTTAAAACAACCTTGAATTAGAAATATTTTAGGGATGATTTTAGGTTTTAAGTGCTAAGAGTATGTCAAATGCAGATGCAGGTCGACACGACGAAAATTTCTCCGAAAGGAAAGGAGAAAGTAAAGAAAAGTGAAGTTTCTTTTTCCTCTATAAAACAGTTCTCAGCATCAACATATGCTGCTAGGATGAAGAAAATCCATGGTTTCTCTCAACCGAGAGCCTGGGAAAAGAGGCAAATGGTCTCAATTGGTAAAAATAAGATGCCAGTCAGCGATGACTGTCCCATCTTCCAAAATGATTTTTCTACAAAATTGTCATTAAAAAGCTCAGCCTTGCTTGACGCTAACTTTGTCGCCATTGACAAAGCAGAAAAGGCCAGAGCACTACATGTGCTCGCAAACCAGCTTTACTCACTAGAGCAGGACAATAAAAAAATTAAAGAGAAGATGAGAGACATATCCACTTCCAAACAAAAACTAGAGGAGAGGGTGAGGCACCACCAAAATCCAATTCATACACTTGAGCGGTCGTTCTTGATCCCTAAATTAAGGAACAATCTCTTAGGAGAATTGCCTAATGAGATCAATCATAAAATCAAACATATGTGTTGGCAGCAATATGAAGCCATGCTTCAGGAGCTATACCACATAGCTCACAGAGCCCGAGTTATGCAAATTGGAGTTGTAATAAGAAAAATGAAGATTTATGAGGATGAATATTACAAATGGACTCCAGAAGAGATTTCAAATCTCTATGCACATGGGTTTATTCACACCATTGATTTCACCCATAGCCTACCTGAAGGGTTACCTAAGAAAGTTTCAGACCTAATAAATTATTATAGGTTTGAAGAAAATACAGTTGTCCACATAGCAAGAACAATTTCTCGATGGGATCCAAGCTCAATGAAGAGAAAGGATAACAGGCCAGTGCTTAGATCAGATGGACAAACCACTATAAACGTACCATTAAAAACTTTTATTGGTATAACGAATTTAGATCTCTTTCAGAGTGAGAATTCAAGATATAGACCTGTCACGACCTTGGACATGTACCTAGATAGTTCACTATCATATTTAACCTTGGAAGACTCAGATGAAGAAGTCTACCGAGATCAAGCCACAGTTGTTCAGCTGTGCGATAATCTAAGGTGCTTCGAGGATGAAGACCTTATGGTAGGAAATGATGGCACCGAATATTATGACTCAGATTTAGAAGATGTTATCGCCAATAGACTAGAAGCATGAAGGAGACCACACACGTGGCTAAGATGCTTCAATTATTATAATAACTTTTAGTTTGGTGTGATTTCACTTTAAGTATGTTTGAGTGGATTGTTAAGTGAGTTTTGCTTTTTCTTAGTGGGAATCTTTGGTAAGCTACTTTATAGCTACACAAAGCACTTCCTTGTATCTATAAATATATGGTGAGATATTTGATATCACCCATCCTACCAAATATCTCTCTCTCTTGTACAAAACCATTATCAATAATATATCTTTTCCGCATATATATTCTCTCTTAGCCAGCATTTATAATAATCCGAGTTAGGCGAGAATTCCCTGGAAAACGGGGGGGGGGGGGGGGGGGAGGATCCCATGGAATTCTCGCCTATGGGTGAAATCAATGGTGTGAATAAACCCATGTGCATAGAGATTTGAAATCTCTTCTGGAGTCCATTTGTAATATTTATCCTCATAAATCTTCATTTTTCTTATTACAACTCCAATTTGCATAACTCGGGCTCTGTGAGCTATGTGGTATAGCTCCTGAAGCATGGCTTCATATTGCTGCCAACACATATGTTTGATTTTATGATTGATCTCATTAGGCAATTCTCCTAAGAGATTGTTCCTTAATTTAGGGATCAAGAACGACCGCTCAAGTGTATGAATTGGATTTTGGTGGTGCCTCACCCTCTCCTCTAGTTTTTGTTTGGAAGTGGATATGTCTCTCATCTTCTCTTTAATTTTTTTATTGTCCTGCTCTAGTGAGTAAAGCTGGTTTGCGAGCACATGTAGTGCTCTGGCCTTTTCTGCTTTGTCAATGGCGACAAAGTTAGCGTCAAGCAAGGCTGAGCTTTTTAATGACAATTTTGTAGAAAAATCATTTTGGAAGATGGGACAGTCATCGCTGACTGGCATCTTATTTTTACCAATTGAGACCATTTGCCTCTTTTCCCAGGCTCTCGGTTGAGAGAAACCATGGATTTTCTTCATCCTAGCAGCATATGTTGATGCTGAGAACTGTTTTATAGAGGAAAAAGAAACTTCACTTTTCTTTACTTTCTCCTTTCCTTTCGGAGAAATTTTCGTCGTGTCGACCTGCATCTGCATTTGACATACTCTTAGCACTTAAAACCTAAAATCATCCCTAAAATATTTCTAATTCAAGGTTGTTTTAAACAGATTACTCGGTAAGGATGCCTTTTAGGGTTGCTCTAACAAACATATTAGCAATTTAAGCCAGCAGCTCCGGGATGCTCATACCTTTCATTAATTGTTTCTTCAAATCTTTCAGCCATACGATAATTGCATAAAAATTCAATAAATATTTTAATTTTTGTTTAGGTGCCTTCTTACTCTAATACCACAATTATTACGAACGTACGGTACTTTTCCGCCTTCTGCGTACTTATTCCCTCCTTTATCGCCTATAACATGGTCTGGTAAGTTCACGTCTCCTAAACCTTAAAATAATTATTTCATATTTTACACGATTGCTATTTGGCCGAAATATTCAATAAAGCAATTTATTCATGGTAGTTTTGCAAACATTTCCTGCTAACCAATCTGGCTGTAAAGCTCACAAATTTTGTCAGAACAGAGCCCTCCGGCCCTTACCTGAGATGACTACTCACTAGTCATCACAATTGCCTTGCTCTGATACCAAAGGAAAACGGGGGGGGGGGGGGGGGGAGGGGGGGAGGATCCCAGGGAATTCTCGCCTAACTCGGATTATTATAAATGCTGGCTAAGAGAGAATATATATGCGGAAAAGATATATTATTGATAATGGTTTTGTACAAGAGAGAGAGATATTTGGTAGGATGGGTGATACCTTTCTTCCGAATATCTAACACATATATATAGAGAGACCGTATAGAATCTCATTATTGCTATGCGGGTGCTCATTGGGCCCCATCGTCCATTAGCAATAGTGGATTTCCACAATTGGTTTCTCTTTTACACATTATCGGGAATCAAAAGGACAATAATTTCCCGACAAAGTAAAAAATGATTCCCGCACCCATGTGCCAAGGAATAAAAACGTACTACAAGAAAGTAATAATTCCTGCACCCACGTGCCAAGGAATAAAAGTACTCTAAAAGGATGCATGCCACCCGTTGGTTGCACCGAAAGCAAAAACACTAAAAGATTCTTATGCTTTAATAAAAGTGACCCTGCTTGATTTGATCTAACTGTCGGTGGAGATCAAGGAGGGTTTGGATTTTATTGTTAACAGGTCCCATAGCGTCCCTGTACCAATTATCCTTTCCTCCAACTTGCTGTTCTAGCCTGAGTTTTTGGATATAACTCATTGTTATGAGTCTCTCCAATTCTTCAATTGTTTTATTTAGCTGAGCAATGTAATTTTCTTGAAGTCTTCCATACATTGCTTGTTGCAGTTGAAATGATAAAGGTGAAATAGTCAAATAATCGACGGTGACTAGTTCACATTCATCCATTAAATTATTATTTCCACATAGGGTTCCCCATCGTTCAGCTTGAGTGAAGGCAAGTCTAGTGCTAGGCTTGGCTGTCATGATTGGTGAACCTTCGTACATCCGCATGACTCCTCTAAGATAATCAAGCACCATTTTTCTGCAAAAATAAAAACAATCTTCAAGCAAACAAATAAAAATGATTCTTTAAATATAGTCTAAAACAGTCAGTAGTTTTCCGTAGATCACTACCAGACTTATCCTAAAATACAATAAGGGGTTTTTCCAGCAGTCCCTTATGCCTGCTTGCGATTCCTTTAGAACAATTTACCAAGGTTGTTGATAACCTCAACGAACTGTTCCTGCGCCTTTTGTGACATATTTTCCAATCCTTTCAAAACCCTTTCAAGTTCTTCCAAATATCCTTCAATAGTGCAGCAATTAACGGTAGAAACCATTTTTGCCGTTAATCGAGAAAGTGAGTCAGCTAGGACATTTAGCTTTCCATCAATGTGCTCAAAATTGACTTTGACTCCAGTACCTGTTACAAAATCAACAAAACTAATCCACCTAACTAGAGATGGTTTGTTAGATGCTGATTTATTGTAAAAACTAATTATCGCCTGACAATCAGTTCTTAAAGTAATTTCTGGTTTATCAAGGTAATGGATTTTAAGAGCACTCATTGTTTCCATGCAAGCATAAATTTCTGCATCTATTGTAGATTTCAGAACCGGGAATTTCCCACTTGCATATGCACATACTTTCTCCGAACTCCGGGGATCGTATTTGAATTTTTTCCACTTACAGACTCCTCCCCAGCCTTTCATGCATCCATCAGTTTCCAAAATTATGTAAGAATCCTGTGGTGGAAGCTCAAGGTCTAGTAAATTTTGTACCAAAGATTTTACCTCGTTTATTATTTCATAATCTGAGCTTTTTAACCTCTTGTCTCCGTGCTCACTTGTTTTTGAGTAAAGAGGGCCAAGGATTGTTCCAAGTTTCGGGATGTATGACCTTGCATAATTCAAAATTCCTAGCCAAGAACACATTCCTGACTTTTCTTTCAACCTGTTTTCATCAAAAGATATTATTTTCTTAATAATATGAGGCTGTAATTTTATCTTTTGATTACCTATCACTGCTCCAAGGAATTCAATTTCTGGAACAGCAACTTTCATTTTGGTAGGGGAGAGAACAAGCCCCCACTTTTCACAGATTGACAGCATAGCTTTCAAGTGTTTTGCATGCTGATCCTCGTTTTCTGAAAACACTAGGATATCATCGATGTAAACTGCTATGAAATCCTCTGTTTCTCGGAAGCAATTGTCCATTTTTCTCTGAAAAATAGCTGGTGCATTTTTCAGACCGAACGGCATAACTAACCATTCGTACAGTCCTCCTGGGACTACAAAGGCTGTCCATTCTACTGACTCTGGATCCATCGCCACCTGATGAAATTCGCTTTTTAAGTCGAATTTTGAGTAAATCCGACTATTCCCTACTTTCTTCAAAATTGTATTAATGCCTGGTAAACTGTACTGGTCTTTGTGAGTATTATCATTAAGTGTACGATAATTAAAGACCATTTTTTCCTTACCTTTGACCTCTTGTCCTGTTTTCGGGTCAATACTGGTACCTGAGTTTACCATCATAGCCATGGTTCTATGCCTGCTCTTGCTTGGCCTTATGACCCCTATTTTTAACAACGCTTGAATGTGCTTGTTGAATTGCTCATTCATTGCTGGCGTTACATGCTTTAATGGCTTATCCTGTATAGTAATATCAGGGTTAATAATATCTAATTTACAAACAACCTGATTCTTACTCCAGTATTTCATAGGCTCTTCTCCAATGTAGCCTTGCTCTCTTAACCTGTTGAGGAGTGAGTTAAATTTTTCTTTGAATTTTGTTCATTCAACTCCACATGGATATGCCACTGCTCTCTGAATTTCTTGGAATTCCAATTCCGTTAGATCTAACTCAGAGATTGATGCTGGTGAAGCTATCTCAGCTTCTACCTTTGTTGCTATGGTTGTGATGTTTTTGTAGAAGGTAACCATCTGACCTTCAATTCTCAGACCTCCCTGCATTGCCCTGATAAAATTACAACCAATCAACATCTGAATACCATCACTTTGTGCCATTGGAAAGACATATGTGAATGGGATTCTAAATTTATTTTCCTCAATGGACATCATTCCTCCTTTTAGTTTTTTATTTGCAATTTGTTTAGAATTAACACCATTGATCTGAATTGGATACGCGCTTGGCTCTAATGCGGCTTCAGGTATCGCGCCTTCATCTGCACAGCATATCGTTGCTCCTGTATCCAGGATTGCCTGTACTGTGAACTTCTCACAGCCTGGAATTTCCATTTGTATTTTAATGTTGTAGAGTCTATTCAAGACTCTCTTTCCTCTTTGTGGGTCTGGAACTTGAGTAGAGATATACTCATCATTCATCATCTTTATAGTTATCCCTTTGCTTGATTGTGGGATATCATAGTCTAATTCCTCATCATAGTCCTCTGGTATATTCAACCCTTTGCCTTTATCTGTTCTTGGGAGTTCCTTCATTTCTATTGATAGCTCTAACTCAAGTATTCTTTCCTTTAGCCTTTGATTCTCTGTTAACAGGAAATTAGTATACTCGACCAGTTCTCTGATTAACGCATCTTTGCTATCATATTGCAGTGTGGATTTTTGAATTATCAATTGTCTCCCTAGTTGGAATCTTGAGCACATAGGACATACTGTTAGGAAACATCTTACACAATGCGCTCGCATCTTCTGGTTTGTGACATCTTTACAGATTTTGCATCTGATGTGCTCAGCGGGTATTGGCGAATTGTCTTCCCACTCATGCACACAATTCTTCATTTCCTCGGGAAGTGGAACGATATATCGCCATGAACTTGTTGTATTCAGCATAAAAGCTGACTCATAGGGCAAATTTTCTATACTGGCAGTAAAAGTTGTACCATTACTCCCTTCCCCCTCGGAAAATGAACAGATAGCATCGCTATCTGGTTCATTCAGATCGACTGAGAGTACATCCCAATCATCATCAAGGTCGAGATTATCGACAATAGCGGCTCGGGCAATGTTCCCCTGCTGCTTCTTGCATTCTCTGGCAAAATGTCCTTCTTCACCGCATATGAAACATTTGCACTTTCGAACCTTGTCACTGTGCTTCTTCTTGAATACCCTGATGTGGGTATCATGTGGTTTCCCTCTGTATGTCTTAGATTTTCTAAGACCATACCTTTTATTCTTCTGGTAGTAGCCAGGTACTGGTATCTGACTACAGAATGACAGATCTTTAAGACTGCGTTGAAGAGCAGCCTTTTTGCATTGCTCAGCCAAGAAATCATATGTGAACTTGATTCTTGGCATTACCCCGATTGTATTTCCGGGATATTTTTCCGCAAATGCCTTTTCTATCTCATTTCCCAATATTGGGGGCATTTTTCTGAAAAACTTAACCGAAAGTTCCTCAGAAACATACATCCTTCCTGACTTTGCCGCCAAAATTTTGTAGTCATTGATATAGTTGAATATATCTTTGACATAATTATATGAAAGCCTTTCCAGATCTTGGTAAGCTCTATTTTGCTCATCGGTCGATCCTGTTGCTGGATCTTCCATTAAAAACATTCGCCTGATCTGTGATAACACATTTTGAGGATCATCGGCAATGTTTATTAGTTCCTCATATTCGGCGTTATAGATCATGCGCCACTGAATCCACATTTTCTTCTCAATTTCGCCTAGTAAATTTTCAATATAATTTACTTTGGCTCTGTTATCTGCCCAATTTCGTTCATTGATGAGATTCAAGGTGATTGATTCCCATCTAGAAAATACATCTTCATAGAGCCCAATATCTTCTGGTAGAACCAGAATAGCTCCTTGGTTTGCTCGTGCTGATGGGAGGTTATATCTCTCATTCATTTGGTTTGCATACCCTCCTCGGATATTGTTTAGTCTTGCACGTATTTCTGGCACTTGTAGACCTGTTGGTTGTCTACTGCTTGATGCTGGTGGGTACATTGCTGGACCCATGATTGGTTCTGGAGGTATCCTTGTGAGTGAGGATTCGGCTGTTGAGAAAACCGACTCCTTTTGAACTAATTGTTTTAGGAGTGGATACTCCATATCCTCCAACGCATAGACTGATTCGGATGGTTCAGGATCCCATCTGATCTCAGATTTATCAGATACTTGAGGAATTTGGGGGAGGCCGCAATCCTTCCCACCTTGTCCCACAAGCAAACTGAGTAAGTCTGGTTCAGTTGGTGAATGTAGGACATTAAGGAAATGCTCTAATTCATCTGATTCATCCTCATCAGACTCGTCCCACTGACAAGTCATCATCAATGCTTGCTCATCTTGATGCCAATATTGTTCATTATCTACCAGTTCCGCCCAACTGATTTCTTCTGAAATGAACTGAATTATTGGATCCTTATCATCAAATTCATCTATCCAAACGTATGGATACATCGGTTCGAGCATTTCTACAGTTGGTTCAGTCTTTTCTGCTCCGAGTATTTCAACGAAACATGAACCAAGAATGTAATCTTCATCTTGCTCAGCACTATCTGCATCACTATGCTCGCTAGGGTCTGGGAATTCTGGCATGTTATCCCAATATCCCTCATCTAAATCCCATGGCCAGTATTCTTCTGGAGTTAGCAAGTTGATTGACTCTTGTTCTAACTCTTCTTCATCTGCTGTACCCCTTTGAATATCATCATTTGGTGGTGTAGCTGCAGAATAATTCGCAAACCTGATGGATAAAGATCCATCGGTTCTAGAATGAATGTTCACATCTTGCGGGATCTGGACCCTTGATATAATCGCAGGCCTTATGATCCATTGTCTTTCTTGGAGTTCTTCGGTTGTCCTTGGTGTGCCTGGGATAGCACGAACTCCTCTGCTAGCTAAATGGTCAGCTACGTTCTGAACATTATATCTGAAATTTGTATGACTGGTATTAGATAGCCTTCCTATCAGAGATCTAGAGAACAATAAATTGCTTTCTCCACCTTGCCATCCTTCATATCCATGTGTTTGGATGACAATCTGTATATGATCCCTGAAATCATGAATGGAGAGAGTTATATCTGGAGCAGTATATGCTAATTGAATGCTAATTGAGTTCCAGATGACAAATCCATTTCCATAGAGCTTATGACAGCTCTACTATCTCCCCATCTAGTGTCACGAAGTAACACCAGAGCATTAACACCTGCGTTTCTTCTATGCAAAGTGTATAACCTTACCATTATCATACCAATATGTAAATGTTGTAAACCTTCTTGTAAAAGAGTTTGAAAACTCCCCTCGGTAATGAATGGTAATTCGATTTGTTGGCCTTCTGTAACCAACACTCGTTCATCAGAGTAATGTTGATACACTCTGTGTTGATTTTCTGACCATCCTGCCCGGTATAGTGTTTCTGCTTGTACTTGTTGGGCTCGCCTATACTGAGAGATGTTTAACTCAGCATCTGGGCTCAACTGAGATTCAAGAGTACGATTGTACGACCTTGATCTTCCTGGTAATCTGCGTTGCGCTTCATACCTTAACCGTGCTCCTAGGCGATAGCCTCGGATTTGGTCTTGAATGGTTGGGTTTGTGGTGTTGGGACCCATACCTGTAACTGAGGGTCGAGGTGGCTCAGTTTCCACCTTTGTTTGAGTTCGACTCATTTCAGCTTCTTTCTTTCTGTTTCAAGGATTTTCTTAGGATCCTTAAAGACAAAAAGTTTGCCCTTCGGCTTTGATATAGCTGGCTTGCTTGGTTCACCTAAGCTCAGCTTCTTTAGTTGCACCTGGATTTGCCCAAGTGACTCCGACAAATCGTCACTTGGTGTTATTTCTTTTGCTTTAGCTGCTTCAATCCTTTTAACTGCAACTTTGAGGTCCTCAACCTCTTCGGTTAGTTTAAGAAGTAATTGGATTAAAGTATTATTTTGTTTTGCAATTACTTCTAATGCTTTACCGGATATTTCCTGAGTCTTAACAAAACCTACTGCTGGTGGGTGTAATGTCTCAGTAGCTTTAAGTGTTTTTTTATAAATTGTACTATCTGCACTTAACCTCCAATCACTCATAAATTAATTGCTAATTCAAGGTAACAATTTTTAAACAGTGTTTAAAAGAGATAAGGGCTATCGGGTTATTCATTTGAGTATAATTCAATTATCAACTTAGTCAAATTATGTCATACAAGTCTTTAATTCATAAGTATTCCTGAATTTTAAGAGTTAAAATAACATTAGATCATGCATACAATTACTCAAGTTTTTCTTGATCCGATATATTTCAATGCAATCGTCACCCGTACTAGTCGACTTATCTCTGCGACTTTCTAGTCTTTTCAATTTTTAATTGACAATATATCTTTTTAAGTAAAACTTGACATATCATATCACAAGTAACATTATTTTAACCCTCTAAATTACATAAATCTTCTGAGGTTATTACACTGTTTGACATAATCTAATACCATTTCAAATAACATAAAACTGCCTGTTTCTTCTTCCTAATCTGATCCAACCTCATTTTTATACATATTATCGAGTGCCTGCTTTGACCACAAAATAAATAAAATTAAAACACAAATCAGTAGGTCACAAACAAAAGCAGAGTAATAATTGAAGAGATCAAGAGATTGAAATCGATCTGCTTACCCTTTATTAGAGAATTTAGAACATAGCAGACGACCAAACATTTTAGGTCTTCCTCTCACTAACCCACATCATTGCAATAAAAAACTTTCTAAAATAAAAGTATACCTGCATCTCTCAAGTTCATCTGTCGAAGCACCAAAGGCAGGATGAATCTCATGAAGAGCATTTAAGAAGTCCTCCATGGCGAACTTGATGCTATCCTCATCCATACTGATCTGACGGTTTAGGGCATAAGAAACCGCACTTTTCACCACCCCTCCAGTTCTGCTCCACTATAGTTCTTTGTACGTGCCGCTAAAATTGAAAAGACAACACAATTCAGTATACTGAAATTTATACCAAAGTGCTTTCAAAATGAATACCTCAGCTGAGCTCCTGATAAAGTGTCAACTAAGCAACAGTCAGCTTCAGAAAAAAATAATAGTAATAGTTGGTGCGCGGTGGTATTGACTTATTTCTGGGTGTTGATACATGTAAAACTTGGAACTGAAACAGTACCAAAAATTAATATTGAGATCCTCAAATTAAAAATAATTTAAGCTCAGACTAGCGCATGCTGAGAATACAAGTGTTACCAAAATTGAAAAACTTGATCGCACTCAAAAGGCAGAGTAAGAAAACAAATTTGTACCAAGCTCAGGAAGACTGACATCGGCGACAAGGAAGGAATTCTCTTTCATCTTATTGGTGGGTATTTGCAAAATTTGTAATCGACCATTTTTTATCTGCGAGATTTATCTCTATATGCACCTCCAACCTTCCCAGCCTTTAAACAAATGAGATATATGGATGCTTAGTGACAAACAAGCAGGTTATGCTACTAGAAAAGATAATAATATGTGACATCCAAACCTTTATCAGGAAAGAATGTCAGGAAGAGAAAGGTACCTGAGTAAGGCTTCATCAAGAAAATCTTTCCTATTGGTCATACCGATAAGCAATACATTGTTTAAAGACTCAACTCCATCTATCTAGTAAACATAACAGCTAGGATCAATTTCAGCTAAATGCAATTGGGAAAAAAGAAGTTTACATAGAGCCTTTCAAGGGAGATTTGGATGTACCTTTGTTAGAAGATGATTGACTATGCTATCGTGTACTCCTGTACCATCTCTTGTTGAATCTCTAGACTACATTATCAACATGAGATCAACAATCGCTGTAAGAATTTGTGATTTTCTTCCTTCTCTTTGGAAATGAGAATGAGTTGAAAATTTACCATTTAATCCAACTGTTATTCTCCTTTTAGCAAAAATACTCCGAAAATTTACCCAAATTTATCTGAATTTATTGATATGCAACATTATTCATCTGTCAACAGTACCAAATTAGTAATACTCTAGATAGCAACTACCTGCAGTTTTTACCAAAGTTAGATGTGAGATTCTGTTAGAGAAACATAACAAAACTGGATGTCAAAAGGTGTGATTCCTAATTGTTCAAAATTTATCGACATGCATTATTTTTAATTTAAGTTGATATATCATTTGATTAGTTCTATTTATGGTCATTCACTTCCAAAGGAAATTGTGCGATTATCTTTATTGAATTGAATGTTCGGAAAAAAAATATGTATGTATATATTAGTTTCAAACCACAATGCCATTTTATCGTTCTAGATTAGAATCTTTTAATCTGTATTTCTAATTGCCATTTAATTAACTGCAAGCAAGTGAGAATATGAAAGGCATATATAAACCTTACAAATCGGATCAATTTCATCAAAAATTATGACATGGAGCACCTGAAAAAGACAATACATAAAAGTTTCATGATTATTGAAAATATAAAAAGGGTGTATATTGATAACGTTGGTACAAAGGTAAAATGGGAAAAACCTTTAGTTTTCTGGTCATTTTCAGCTTCAGCAAACAAATCTCTCACATTCTTTTCTCTCTCCCACAAATTTGCTGAGGACTTCAGGCCCATTTACAATCTAGATGGGTTTTCAAAAGAATCAGCAACTTCTCAATTTTCATAAAAAAATGTCAGAAGCGCTTTTTCCGATAAAGAGAAAGACACCTATATCAGAAGTATAGGAATATTTAAGGAAAGCGATAACTAAATTCTTATGGACAACAGCTTAAAAAAAATACAAGCAAGAAAAGAGAACTCACTCCACTTTAGAGAAAACACGGCCGAAAAATTGTCAAATCGATTCAATGAAGACATCACCTACATAAAGTTTGACAAATGGATTAGAAAATAAAAGTATTAAGAACTATAAGTCTACTGACAATAAATCAGTTTTTCGTGTGATACCAATAGGAAAACAAGTGAACAATACTAGTTCTTGGCTGGACAACACACAATCAATTCCTAGTATTAGAATATTTAATGTCAACCCTGTTGTGCTGCATCTCGATTGAAAGCAAAACATCTTGCAGGTGCATAAATCCCAAGGACAAAAGGCAAGAAGGTAACCTGAACAATTTTAAAGAAATCTCCTTCAAGCATAAGAGCATCAGCGGGGACCTTTATCTTCAAGTTTCATGCTTATAATATCTATAAGCCGAGGTTAAGAACTCTCTTATGGTCGCAGTGCTGAGCCTAGGTCGGTCAAAAAGAGAAAGAAGGCCGTGGGAACTAAAGATCTATATTTCCTCCCAGTTGGACTCTTCCTGTTAAACAATTTTTGAACAACAAGTCAATAATGTCCCTCAGGCTTTTCCAACTAAACTTAGATAAATCATTATAGGAAACTGTTTACCCTTTAAGAAAAGCAGATGATTATAGGTGGTTATTATAGTAATATCAGTTTTTCTTTTTATCAAAAAGCTTTGTTGTCTTGAAAATTCAGATGATTATCAAAAACCTGATTACTTACTCACTAACCCGATATTTTTTTTGTGCCTTAGAGGTTCTGAAAGGCGACACCAGAAACCTTGGGTTGATAGCAGCATCGATTTGAATCACCATCAGCTGTCCTGTGGGTTGATAGCAGCATCGATTTGGATCACCATCAGCTGTCCTGTGTGGGTTTCACTATTAGAGACTACCCCTTTTGTCACAGAATTGTTATCTCCACCTATCAAACAAGTCAAATTCAAGTCAGTACAGACATAGCTTCCTTGTGCTTTTTTTGGTACTTGTTTACTGTTTATACATTAGAACAATGAGAAATGCTGAATTAACCCTCAACACAACATTTTTAGCAACCCTTTTTGCAGCTCATCAAAGTACTGATACATAATAGATTCTTGATCAATATAACCAAACTATAGAAAGTTATATTTTTATTTATTTTGTTGAAGACGGGAATTACCCACATTGTACTATAGAAAGTTAAAAAGGTGATTATTGCAGTTAATTCAATGTTAAGGACATCATTCTGATATAAACTTATGTGAAGTTAACCGCATATGATCAATAATTATTTTGTTACCATGCACACTTACAATTATATAAGAAAAAACCAATTCAATTTTTGTAGCAACCGACTTTTGTCAAGTAAAAAATTTCATGGTCAATTTACTTGTAATTGTTGACACATGGAGGTCATAAATATTGTTTGTGAAGTTAATTTGCATATTATTTCCCAAGGCTGCTTTGACTTTGTTACTAACATGTCAGTGACCAGAGAGAAAATTGTCGTAATTTAATATTGCAAACCATACCTAAAATTAATAACAGCAGAACCATTAAACCATCACCAGTACATACTATCAAAATTAGACATAGTTTGGTTCAACATTCTGTGATACTGTTCATTGGAACACTCATTTATTTAAAAACAAAAAATTATTCAATTTATAAACACATTGTGAAGGATTTTAAACTGACAAGCTAATAGTAGTTTAATTTAAATTTTCTAATAACATCAGCCAAAAAGGACGCCTAAACTGACCAAAAAATTCAGAAATCAAGACCTAAACTAACAAAAAACTATTTTTGCCCCAATCTCTAATCAATTCCAAGTAATCAAATTGTGGTACTTACACGATCAAAAGAAACCGACTTTCTACTTTCTTTTTCTACACTTGAATCTCAGACCAGCTCGACTCTGGTCTCTGGATTGCCTCATTCTCCTGGAAGCTCTATTGATAATCGGGTAACCTCAGATAGATCAAATATTGATAAGCTAAATCTTACCATTTCTGATAACCTAAATGGCTTTATGGAAAGTATAAACCATTGTCTTAACTTGACAGCCACTGTCAAGGTTTCAAATAAAAAAAAAAAAGTATAAACCATTGCAGGTACACAGGCAGGAAATTCAAGGTCTATGGCCTTTATTTTATCCTTATTTCTTTTTGGTTCTTAGGGAAAATTTGCAATTCTAACTTAAACAATAAATATAAACCGTTAACCTTGACATGGAAGTTTTGCTTCTCTTGATCGAAGTGCTTGAACTGGAAAGTTTGTTTTTTTATCCTTATTTCTTTTTGGTTCTTAGGGAAAATTTGCAATTCTAACTTAAAAAATAAATATAAACTGTTAACCTTAACATGGAAGTTTTGCTTCTCTTGATCGAAGTGCTTGAACTGGGAAGTTTGTTTGCAACCACTTGTAGCTACAGGAAAGCATAATAATACAGTTAGTAATCAATAAATAAAACAAACCAATGTGTCAATAGATGAAATTCACAAAGTACTAGCATAGAATTGAGTAAACCTAGCATCAATTATAATTTTCTTAATTAAAAAAAGATGTAGTGATCAGAAATAGGAGGCATTTTGAGATTTAAGAACTGCTTCTATGCGATTTCTGTGAACTTTTGATGCTCCAGAAATGCAACATTCTTTGAAGTTTTGAGCTGACAAGCAATCAAGAAAGTCGAGAACGCAGGCCACCAAGTAACACTTACCTAGAGGCCCTCCAAAAATATAAAACTGTGTTCAGCCCTTAATTTTGTCCAAATAAACGAAAAATACTATCTTTTGCCAAGTTTGAACTGTATCTTGTATCTTGGCCTATTTAATAATAGAGATGTCCAAAACTATGTAATTCACCCAATTTATCCAGAGAGCACAAGGGGGAGAAGGTTAAAGTTTCTTTGAGTGATATTATGGAATTTATGATTTTTTTGAATATTGAGGGCTACAGGTGGCACTTCCTAATAATAGGAAATCCAACAATTTGTGAAGCAATCATCCTCTTACCTTATGCGTTATGCGTTATGCCTATCAAAAGCAGCAATTCAAAGAACTCAAATCAATAGGTAATCCAACAAAGGCACCGACTAAGAAGAACAGAGCCATTTGATTTGTCCATTATGAATATTGCAGCATCTGCATTAGGTCCCAATATCTTCACCTAAAACAACCCACTATATCTAACAAATATTCTAATCTCTCCAAAAAGATAATAAAAAAAGAGCATTGAAAAATTTTGGTACCTTGAAAGTTGTCATAAAGATCCTTGAAATCGCAGCCAGGAAGAATATCATTGTGCAATTGAGTGACCTTATCTATCGTTTTTACATGCAGAGTTTCCATTTAAAAAACCTAATATGAATAATTAATTAAATTATTAGACTGTTTAGACATGCTATATGAACTACTGCACAGACAATGCTTAGATTTGGGGAAAAAATAAAAAATATCACCAGTGCTTCATGCTGTAGTGGAACTCTTATGACAAAATTCTGAATGTTTTATATCCAAGCAGCGGTTTTTCCGATAAAGAGAAAGACACCCATATCAGAAATATAGGAATAACTAAGGAAAGGGATAACTAAATTCTTATGGACAACAGCTTAAAAAAATACAAGCAAGAAAAGAGAACTCACTCCACTTTAGAGAAAACATGGCCGAAAAAATTGTCAAATCGATTCAATGAAGGCATCAGCTAAATAAAGTTAGACAAATGGATTAGATGATAAAGGTATTAAGAATAAATATGAAATGGTAAAAAATATACCTGATTACATACTCAAAAATATACCTGAAAAAATTGCCAAAAACTTTGTTGACTTGAAAATTCTCAAAATATGAAATAGTAAAAAATAAATATACCTGATTACATACTCACTAACCTGATATTTTAAGCGCCAGAGAGGTTCTGAAAGGTGACACCAGAAACCTTGGGATGATAGCCGCATCAATTTGAATCACCATCAGCTGTGCAGTCTTTGTGCATACTTTGTTGGTTCCACTATAGAAACTACTCCTTTTTGCCACAGAATTGTTATCTCCACCTATTGAACAAGTCAAATCCAAATCAGTACAGATATAGCTTAATTGTGTTTTTTTGGTACTTGTTTATACATTAAAACAATGAGAAATGCTGAATTAACCCTCAATGCAATGAAACCCTTTTATACATAATAGATTCTTGATCAATTAACGTTTAGCTCGTTCACTTTCCAAAAAGTTGATGGATGTTCTATGATCAATCAATATTTTATGATAATAATTTTTTGTCTTTTTTTAATATATTATTTTCAATCATATCGTATATATTTAATTTAAATTATGAACATTGTACATTTATGAATGGTAAATTATCTCTAAAAAGTCTAAATAATCGTTCATGGAATCCTCAACCGTCGACCCTTGAGGACATATGGATTCCACTTATATGTAATAAAAGTTACTAATTTATTACACTGATTAATTTCAGGTGATACGCATCTCAATCTTCTGTTGTATCAGGACCGTGAAAACTTTTTTTCTGACTAAACTTGAGCAATCGATCCCAATGGTCACTTTTAGGTTTACAATTGACATTCTTGTTTCTAAGATCCATAAAAAACAGAAATGCATTTTCTGATGGTACTTTTTCGCTGTACAAAACTTAGTTCCGATGATGCATGTACATTCTTGCTAACTTAGTATATTAAATAGTTCTAATGCCGCATACTCATTTTGGCAAATCTGTCAAACTCATTATGGTAACAAAAAGATATACATAAACCTCTTGCTTAATCCTGACTCAAAGTAGATTTGCATTGATAATTAACCAACTGGAACACTCCCGTAATTTTTTCTACAACAAAATAATGAACCGTCTAAGGAAGGAAGCACCTTACCTAGCATTGATTCACCCTTGATAAATCAAAATATCGAGCTGATAACCACCACCTGTAACACTAATGACCCAAACACAAACAAAATGAATTTGCAGACTTCTCTGACATCAAGGTAGCACGAATGAGAACTAAATTTTAACAAATGCTAAGGTGGATCAGCATACCAGTATGAAGATGACGTGTTGGAAGGCGAATACATCTCCAATTGGACTTCAATTTGAAAGAAAGACATGAGGGGGAGGAGTTAACCCCTTTATCCTTATGCCAGAATAGTCTACACAGTAAAATGTTCTCCTGCACAAAAGAAAAACACAATCTTATATATTAGTTGATTGTTTTGTTGAGGGGCAAACAAATGCTATATTATTAGATTTCTGATTTTATTCTGATTATGTAGAGATATCATAAATCATATGCTACTGTACGGTGAAGAATAATTAATTCCACTTCTATCAGAGTTGCCCTTTCTTTCAAAGGACAAAGGACAAACATTTCAAAATAAAAAAGGATGCAGAAGCAAAGTACCTGTAAATGACTGGGCCCTTCAAACTTTGCTCCCTCATGGTACTGGTGCATCATCCAACCAATTCTGGTTCCCAATGGTGGATTCACTTGGTAAAACTCAAATATATTCTTGAAGCCAATGGTGGATTTTGCTGGTATCGTAACTGTTATGGACCATTTGTAGAATCCATTTTCAGCCCTCCTAACATCACCTTCCCAATGCCCTTCAGTGGTGCTTCCTTCAAAAAGATACCAACTGTCCTCTACAACACAAAAAAAAAAAAATGTCCAATAAGTCCATCAGACATCATTGCTTTCCTAAGTAGCCTCAATTTATCACAACAGTAGAGCAGAAAATAAAGAACTGACAAAGTAAGTTTAATATTATTTTTACTATAGTGTCCAAGGACAGCTGACTTAATACTTATATTTGTCAGATGTGACTTATTTAGCCCTGAATCTGACTGCAGAAATCAGATAAATATAAACACAGACAGCACCGAGTAATATTCTCTCAGCGATCTAACTTGGTTCAAGGTTCATTCCAGTTCAATATTCAATCTGCACAATTCTCACTTGATCCAACTGTAACCAGACTTCAATCTGTTTCAGTCCACTACTTAACTATTCGCTAAAACATGCATTGTCTTCGACAAATCAAAGTCATGCTGGCGTTCAGTTTCCATTAGATCTAAAAAAACACTACAGCAGTTGAAATTTTCTTTTTATAAGCTTTACCTCAAAATTTTGAAATCAATCATGAGATCATTTCCATTAGATCTAAATCATGTTGTACGTTCAGTTTCATTTTCTTTATGGCCTCCTACCTTGGTCCATTTTATGCCGAATTGAATAGCCTACCTGCAAGTTGCCATGAAGGAAACTAAACAAACAAAAATAATTAGAAACCATGGAGCAGAAAGCTGTTAGAGTAGCTCAGATTCACTGGCTATATGCAAGGGATGTATTTTTATGCTTGGCTATGCCTTTGAAATTGTAGGAAACAAAATTAACAACTTCATTTTTATAAAAAGGTACGATCTCATCCTAAATCACTTTCAATTTGCAAATACAAAAATCTGAAGAAACTATGTTTCTTCCCTTATAATCTTTGGTATGTAAAAAAATGTGCAAGCATCCAAATGTAAAAAAAAAATGCACAGAAATGCATGAGATAACAATTGTTTCAGTTGGTCACTAATTCCAATTGTTGGACTCTTTCATTGCAAACCAAACAAAGTCCTCAACCAAAAGCAATGCCATAAAGGAGCAACATATTTAAAGGTACAAACCTGGCTCTTTCATTTTTATTCCCTCTTCTACGTTAAATGTAATCGGTGTGCAAGCCTCTCTCCATCAGCTTCTTTGTCACATCACCGGCAACAGATACAAAATGAAATGTTTTATTGAGCAAACACCTTCTCCCTATTTTATTCCAATTGCCCAAATCCAACACCTTCTCTATTTTATCTTTCTCCTGTGAGCAAAATCAATTTCCAAAATATTATAAATTAAGACATCTGTAATAGTAAAAAGCCCAAATATAATCCGAAATAAAAAAAATACACATAATTTTTATAACAAAAAAAATAAAGATCTCAACTTTGATTACCACAAACTATTTGTTCAATTAGAGAAAAAACAACTAACCTGATGGTAAGAACTAAACATGAGCACCATCTCATCTTAACCCCCGGGCTGAAGAGAGGGTGAGAAGAAAGGTAAATTATAAGTCGTTAAGAGGACCTTGGACATGGGTGACCTACAAGATACAAAAATTTTCAAGGCTTTATATGGAAAGGAATAAAACATTTTCCCTGTCAAGAGATATCAATTTACATATGTAAATTTTAACTTAATTCTAAGGAAGGAATAACCACCACCATGTCATATTCTATGCATTAATAAAACATAACAACATCAAATCTTAATCGAATCCATACCGGTAATGATTTTGCCATCTCAACATTTTGTGGCCTGCAACCAACATCAACATTATTAAGGGCCAACGCCGATGTGGCCTATCCAAGTTTCAAGTACTCAATGAAAGCAAAGTGCTTTGAGTCAGTTATCATACAATCAGTCACTGTCCCACAATAGCCAAAGAATTGCTTGAGATGGTCGACAGTTAGTAGCAGGCTCAAGTTGCTGATCTGGACAGTTCTCTTCAAGGTGTCAGCTTCAGCCACCTTCTCAGGTGAGCCTGTTGTCAAACACAAAAAGAAAGAGGATATTATTCATCACACGAAAGTATTTGCATATGAAGATCACCAAATTTACACAGATATATCTGAAGTACTATCTACTTTACTCCCTACATAGTACTTGCAACACATTTTGGGCCCTATATTCCAAATCCCCTTTGATTCCTAAATTTTGACATCACTTTTACTCCCTGCAAAATGGATGAAACAATTGGGAACTATAACAGAACTCGTTAATAGCATTAAATATTTTTATATAGCCACACCCTGACACTTCTCCTACTCACCGCAAGAAATAAAAGAACTACATGCCATAAAACCAAACAAAAAAAAAAAACAAAAACATGAAAGCACCTGGACCTGCATCATCCCCACCCTCTGGCTTCTGTGACTGGATCTGAGCTTCGAGTGCCTAGAGCGCTTGTGCAGCCACAATGACCTGAGCAGCGGCCATAGCAACAGTCGAGGGGCCCATGAGGTTCCCATGCATCAACAGCTGCTGGGGCTGGTGCCAGGCGAGATCTTTGCTTTCACGGCCACCCTCCAAGAGGAATCTTACTACCATTGGAATCTTTAAGAGTAACAGTGAAAGAGACAGCAGTGCTCGCCACCGCACCAGCTACTCCGGGCCCAGCAGCGATGCATTGGCTGGGGTCAACATGGTCGAGGGATGTGATTGGGTGTCGGAGTCGGTGTCAGAATCGGATCCTGGTTTGGTGTCAGAGTCGGGTTTGGAGGCTGCAGAGCCGTTGAAGGTGGCCTCGAAAGCAGCCTTGTCTGCGGCAGCAGTGGCAGCGTCAGACTTCTGCCTGGATTCCTCGGCTTGGCGAAACCAGATAGGTTTCAGAGCGGATGAGGCCATGGATTTTTGACAGAGTGGAGAGTACGAAGGGAGCGAGGAAGAGAGAGGATGCCGAATTGTCTCGAGTCGGTGGAAACAAATAAGCAGGTGGCACTTCCTAATAATAGGAAATCCAACAATTTGTGAAGCAATCATCCTCTTACCTCATGCGTAATGCCTATCAAAACCAGCAATTCAAAGAACTCAAATCAATAGGTAATCCAACAAAGGCACCGACTAAGAAGAACAGAGCCATTTGATTTGTCCATTATGAATATTGCAGCATCTGCATTAGGTCCCAATATCTTCACCTAAAACAACCCACCATATCTAAGAAATATTCTAATCTCTCCAAAAATATAATAATAAAAAAAAGAGCATTGAAAAATTTTAGTACCTTGAAAGTTGTCATAAAGATCCTTGAAATTGCAGCCAGGAAGAATATCATTGTGCAATTGAGTGACCTTATCTATCGTTTTTATATGCAGAGTTTCCATTTAAAAAACCTAATATGAATAATTAATTAAATTATTAGACTGTTTAGACATGCTATTTGAACTACTGCACAGACAATGCTTAGATTTGGGGAAAAAAAAATAAAAAATGTCACCAGTGCTTCATGCTGTAGTGGAACTCTTATGACAAAATTATGAATGTTTATATCCAAACAGCGCTTTTTCCGATAAATAGAAAGACACCTATATCAGAAGTATAGGAATAACTAAGGAAAGTGATAACTAAATTCTTATGGACAACAGCTTAAAAAAATACAAGCAAGAAAAGAGAACTCACTCCACTTTAGAGAAAACACGGCCGAAAAATTGTCAAATCGATTCAATGAAGACATAACCTACATAAAGTTAGACAAATGGATTAGATAATAAAGGTATTAAGAACTATAAGTCTACTGACAATAAATCAGTTTTTCGTGTGATACCAACAGGAAAACAAGTGAACAATACTAGTTCTTGGCTGGACAACACACAATCAATTCGTAGTATTAGAATATTTAATGTCAACCCTGTTGTGCTGCATCTCAATTGTAAGCAAAACATCTTGCAGGTACATAAATCCCAACGACAAAAGGCCAAGAAGGTAACCTGAACAATTTTAAAGAAATCTCCTTAAAGCATAAGAGCATCAGCAGGGACCTTGACTTCAAGTTGCTTGTAATATCTCTAAGCCGATGTTAAGTACTCTCTTGTGGTCGTAGTGCTATCATACCTAGGTTGGTCAACAAAGAGAAAGAAGGCCATGGCAACCAAAGATCTATATTTCCTCCCAATTAGACTCCTCCTGTTAAACAATTTTTAAACAAAACATCAATAATATCCCTCATGCTTTTCCAACTAAGCAGATGATTTTAGGTGGTTATTATAGTAATATCAGTTTTTTTTTTTTTTTTGGATAAAAAAAAGTTTCTTGACTTGAAAATTCTCAAAATATGAAATAGTAAAAAATAAATATACCTGATTACATACTCACTAACCTGATATTTTAAGTGCCAGAGAGGTTCTGAAAGGCGACACCAGAAACCTCGGGTTGATAGCCGCATCAATTTGAATCACCATCAGTTGTGCAGTCTTTGTGCATACTGTGTTGGTTCCACTATAGAGACTACCCCTTTTGCCACAGAATTGTTATCTCCACCTATCAAACAAGTCAAATCCAAATCAGTACAGATATAGCTTAATTGTATTTTTTGGTACTTGTTTATACATTAAAACAATGAGAAATGCTGAATTAACCCTCAATGCAATGAAACCCTTTTATACATAATAGATTCTTGATCAATTTAAACAAACAAACTATAGGAAGTTATATTCTTACTTTCTTTTTTGAAGTAGTGAATTGCCCAAATTGTATTATAGAAAGTTAAAAAGGTGCAGCTTAAATCATAGTTAGGGACATCATCCTGATATAAACTTATGTGAAGTTAACCACATATAATCAATACGTGTTAATTTGTTACCTGATTAAGCACTAACCCGATATTTTTAGTTAATAGTAGTTTAATTTAAACTTTTCTAATTTAAACAAACTAACTTTGTATATTGTGGAAACTTTACTAGCAGGTAGAAGGCCATCAAAAAAAAATTAAAAAATGTGTGACAGTGCATAGTGTGGTAACTTTTCTAGCTGGTAGAAGCAAAAATGACCTAGTTGCTGCAGAAGCAGACTTACTATAGGCTTATTACAGAATCAGGATTGAGACTATAACCTGGCATGAGGATTCCCTGAATGTAATCTCACTTCTCCAAATTCCACATAGTTGCAATACCAAAATGATAAAACATTCAATTAAACCCGAAAATGTGCAATTGAAAGAACAAAAGCTGTAAAATAATGGGAAATAATTTCTAGCATCTCTTTGTAGTAATACGACTTACAATGTTGCTATTCTCGTCATCGAAGTGCTTGAACTGGAAAGTTTGTTTGTAATCACTTGTAGCTACAGGGAAGCATAATCATACAGTTAGTAACCAATAAATAAAACCAATGTTTCAATAAGTGAAATTCTCAAAGTACTAGCATAGAATTGATTTTAACTTAGCATCAATTAAAATTTTCTTAACTAAATAAGATGTAGTGATCAGAAATAGGAGGCATTCTGTGATTTGAGAACTGCTCCTGTGCGATTTGGGCGATCTTTTGATGCTTCATAAATTTCTTCGAAGTTTTTGAGCTGAAAGCAATCAAGAGCAAAATTTCTTTTAGGAGCCAGTTGTGACGAATCTCAAAGTGAGAAACAGAAAAAATAAACTAAGCAATTCCTGAATGTTAATATCTGATTTTTGTATGAGAATGATTAAAAAGAAACTTCAGGCATAGATTTCCCAAATTATAGAAAACAATGAAACTAATAACGCAGATTAAAATACGCTACAAAACATTGATTACAAAGTTGCGCATGCAATTGAAATTAAATATCAAATGTCCACGAAACAGGAAAAAAAAAAGGAAAGAAATCTTTACGAAATTGTACCTGGCATTTGGTCGCATTAAGCATTCAAGACTGGAGAAGGTCGATTTGTGTGCATTTGGGAGGAATTTGCCATCAGAAAGAAGGCAATTCTAGAGAGAGAAAAAGGAAAGAAAGGATTAATTGAGTTAACAAAAAGCGAAATTCCATTGGTGATATATATAGAGTTTGCAGCTCATCAAAGTACTGATACAACATTTTTAGCGACCCATTTTGCAGCTCATCAAAGTACTGATACATAATAGATTCTTGATCAATATAAACAAACTACAGAAAGTTATATTTTTATTTATTTTGTTGTAGGGAATTGCCCAAATTGTACTATAGAAAGTTAAAAAGGTGATTATTGCAGTTAACTCAAAGTTAAGGACCTCATCTCTGATATAAACTTATGTGAAGTTAACCACATATGACCAATAATTATTTTGTTACCATGCACACTTACAATTATATAAGAAAAAACAAATTCAATTTTTGGAGCAACAAACTTTTGTCAAGTAAAAAATTGCTTGGTCAATTTACTTGTAATTGTTGACACATGGATGTCATGCATATTGTTTGTGCAGTTAATTTGCATATTATTTCCCAAGGCTGCTTTGACTTTGTTACTAACATGTAGAGAAAATTGTCGTTATTTAATATTGCAAAACCATACCCAAACATAATAACAGCAGAACCATTAATCCATCCCTGTACATACTATCAAAATTAGATATAGTTTGATTCAACATTCTATGATACCGTTCATTGGAACACTCATTTATTTAAAAACAAAAATTATTCAATTTACAAACACATTGTGAAGGGTTTTAAACTGACAAGCTAATAGTAGTTTTATTTAAACTTTTCTAATGAGATCAGCCAAAACGGAAGCCTAAACTCACAAACTGACCATAAAATTCAGAAATCAAGACCTAAACCAACAAAAAACTATTCTTGCCCCAATCTCTAATCAATTCCAAGTAATCAAATTGTGGTACTTACACGATCAAAGGAAACTGACTTTCTACTTTCTTTTTCTACACTTGAATCTCAGACCAGCTCGACTCTGGTCTCCTGATTGCCTCGTTCTCCTGGGAAGCTCTATTCATAACCGGGTAACCATAGATAGATCAAATATTGATAAGCTAAATCTTACCATTTCTGATAACCTAAATGGCTTTATGGCAAGAATAAACCATTGTCTTAACTTGACAGCCACTGTCAAAGTATAAACCGTTGTCATACAGTTACGCAGGTAGGAACTTCAAGGTCTATGGTCTTTATTTTATTCTTATTTCTTTGTGGTTTCTTAGGAAAAATTTGCAATTTTAACTTAAACAATAAATATCAACTGTTAACCTTAACATGGAAGTTTTGCTTCTCTTGATCGAAGTGCTTGAACTGGAAAGTTTGTTTGTAACCACTTGTAGCTACAGGAAAGCATAATAATACAGTTAGTAATCAATAAATAAAACAAACCAATGTGTCAATAGATGAAATTCACAAAGTACTAGCATAGAATTGAGTTAACCTAGTATCAATTAAAATTTTCTTAACTAAAAAAGATGTAGCGATCTGCGATCAAAAATAGGTGTGTTGAGATGGGAAATTCAAGTCAAGTCACATTTTGGGACTTTCTGGTCTACTGGATGGGAAATCATCCATCACCATTATAAGATGTCCCAAACTATGTAATTTACCCAATTTATCTAGAGAGCAGAAGGGGCAGAACGTTGAAGTTTCTTTGAGTTATATTATGAAATATGAAGTTTTTGAATTTTGAGGGCTTCATGCGGAACTTCCTAATAATAATCCTCTTACCTTATGATATGCCTATCAAAACCAGTAATTCAAAGAATAATGGGACCCAATTCAAAGAACTCAATTCAATAGGAAATCCAACAAAAGGCACCGACCAAGTAGAACAGAGCCATTTGATTTGTCCATTATGAATATTGCAGCATCTGCATTAGGTCCCAATAGCTTGACCTAAAACAACCCATGATCTCTAAGAAATATTCTAATCTCTCCAAAAAGATAAAAAATAAATAAATAAATAAATAAATAAGAAGAGCATTGAAAAATTTTAGTACCTCACAGGACATGAGACTAACCCTCAAAGTTGTCATAAAGATCCTTGAAATCGCAGCCAGGAAGAATATCATTGTGCAATTGAGTTGCCTTATATGAATAATTAATTAAATGTATCAGACCGTGTAGACATGCTATATGAACTACTGCACAGACAATGCTTAGATTTGGGGAAAAAATGAAAATGTCACCGGTGCTTCCTGCTATAGTAGAACTCTTATGACAAAATTGTGAATGTTTATTAAGAGAAAGATACCTATATCAGAAGTATAGGAATAACTAAGGAAAGTGATAACTAAGTTGTTATCGACAACAGCTTAAAAAACATACAAGCAAGAAAAGAGAACTCACTCCACTTTAGAGAAAACATGAGCCGAAAAATTGTCAAATTGATTCAATGAAGAAATGACCTACGTAAAGTTAAACAAATGGATTAAATAACACATGTATTAAGGACTATAAGTCTACTGACAATAAATCAGTTTTTCGTGTGATACGAACTGGAAAACAAGTGAACAATTTACTAGTTCTTGGCTGTACAACACACAATCAATTCCTAGTATTAGAATATTTAATGCCAACCCTGTTGTGCTGCATCTCGATTGAAAGCAAAACATCTTGCAGGTACATATATCCCAAGAAGAACAAAAGGCCAAGAAGGTAATAACCTGAACAATTTTATAGGAATCTCCTTCAAGCATAAGAGCATCAGCAGGGACTTGTCTTCAAGTTTGATGGTTGAAATATCTCTAAGCCAAGGTTAAGTACTCTCTTGTGGTCGCAGTGCTGTCATGCCTAGGTCGGTCAAAAAAAAAGAAAGAAGGCTGTGGCGACCAAAGATCTATATTTCCTCCCAATAAGACTCTTCCTGTTAAACAATTTTTGAACAAAAAGTCAATAATATCCCTCAGGTTTTTCCATCCAAGCAGGTGAGGTGGTTATTACATATATATATTTTTTTTTGGATGAAAAAAACATTGTTGACTTGAAAATTCTCAAAAAATGAAATAGTAAAAAATAAATATACCTGATTACTTACTCACTAACCTGATATTTTAAGCCCCAGAGAGATTCTCAAAGGCAATACCCTGTTGAAACAATTTTTTGAACAAAAAGTCAATAATATCCCTCAGGCTTTTCCAACTAAGCAGATGATTATAGGTGGTTATTATAGTAATATCAGTTTTTTTTTTGGATAAAAAAAAAGTTTGTTGACTTGAAAATTCTCAAAATATGAAATAGAAAAAAAAATAAATATACCTGATTACATACTCACTAACCTGATATTTTAAGAGCCAGAGAGGTTCTGAAAGGCGACACCAGAAACCTTGGGTTGATAGCCGCATCAATTTGAATCGCCATCAGCTGTGCAGTCTAAGTGGATACTGTGTTGGTTCCACTATAGAGACTACCCCTTTTGCCACATAATTGTTATCTCCACCTATCAAACAAGTCAAATCCAAATCAGTACAGATATAGCTTAATTGTGTTTTTTTGGTACTTGTTTATACATTAAAACAATGAGAAATGCTGAATTAACCCTCAACGCTATGAAACCCTTTTATACATAATAGATTCTTGATCAATTTAAACAAACTATAGGAAGTTATATTTTTACTTTCTTTTTTGGAGTGGTGAATTGCCCAAATTGTATTATAGAAAGTTAATTGCTATGAGTGAATTGCCCAAAATATATATTTAGGGACATCATCCTGATATAAAATTATGTGAAGTTAACCACATGTGATCAATACTTGTTAATCTGTTACCATGAACACTTACAATTATAAAAAAAGGACCGATTCAAATTTTGTAGCAACCAACTTTAGTCAAGTTAAAAATTTCTTGGTCAATTGACTTATAATTGTGACACATCTTGGAGGTCATGCATACTGTTTGTGCAGTTGATTTGCATATCAGTTCCCAATGCTGCTTTGACTTTGTTACTAACATGTTAGTGACCAGAAAGAAAATTGTCATTATTTAATATTGCAAACCATGCCTAAAATTACCATTCAATACTAAGCCATCACCAGTAGTTACTGACAAAATTAGACATAGGTTGGTTCAACATTCTATGACACTGTCCATTGGAACACTCATTCATGTAAAAATGAAAATTCTTCAATTTATAAACACATTGCGAAGGGTTTAAAACTGACAAGTTAATAGTAGTTTAAACTTTTCTAATGAGATGAGCCAAAAAGGATGCCTAAACTGACAAACTGACCATAAAATTCAGAAATCAAGACCTAAACCAACAAAAAACTATTCCTGCCCAAAATCTCCAACCGATTTGAAGTAATCAAGTTGTGTAACTTACACGATCAAAGGAAACCAACTTATCAACTTTTTTTTTTCTACACTTGAATCTCAGACTAGCTCGACTCTGTTCTCTTGGATTGCCTCGTTCTCCTGGGAAGCTCTATAAGTACGCATCAATAAAACAAATGTCAAAAGAGTAAACGCATTCACCCATCACTGTCTCACACTGAACGTTGCTAAGATCAAATATTGATAATCAGGTTACCACAGATAGATGAAATATTGAGAAGCTAAATCTTACCATATATGATAACCTAAATGGCTTCATGGCACACAGGTAGGAACTTCAAGAAGGATGGCCTTTTTTTTTATTCTTACCATTTGTGTTTTTTAGTAAACCATTATCGCTTCGATTGAATAGAAATATTAAATTGAATAAGACTGAATCGAAAATGTTACCCGATAAAGGCGAAATTCGTAGCACAGTAGCACTGCAGCCTCGTCTCTGGGCTCGTCTGGCAATGTCGCTTCTTTCTGTGAGAGAAGAGGGCTCGTCTGGCAATGTCACTTCTCCTCTCTCTCTCTCTCTCTCTCTCTCTCTGGCATATGGAGGTCGGAGGAACAGGAGGCAGCGGAAGTCTGAAAAAGGAAAGGGTTTAGGATTTAGGTATAAATAAGGAACGAAGTTTCTCAACAAATTAAATAGTAAAAAATAAATAAACCTGATTACTTACTCACTAACCTGATATTTTAAGCCCCAGGGAGATTCTGAAAGGCAATACCAGAAACCTTGGGTTGATAGCCGCATCAATTTGGATCACCATCAGCTGTGCAGTCTTTGTGCATACTGTGTTGGTTCCACTATAGAGACTACCCCTTTTGTCACAGAATTGTTATCTCCACCTATAAAACAAGTCAAATCCAAATCAGTACAGATATAGCTTAATTATGCTATTTTTGGTACTTGTTTATACATTAAAACAGTGAAAGTAAATTAGAAAATTATGAGTGTTAATACACAGTGGAGTATGTTTAACAGCATATGTGCATCTTTTTTTCTTAATTCAAACATATTGTTCTTATTTATCAAGAATTGAAGCTTGTATATGAAAAATTAAATTAGCACTTTTTATTAAATAACAAATCTCCTCTTTGCATCTCAATCAATAATATACGCAGCTTTTATAAAGCAGTAATAAAATGACACCTAATCTGGATAGACATACGAGATGAGTAATCCAAATATATTAACAGAATATATATATTTATATATATAATTCCAATTAGTTAAAATAGTAACGAACTTTTCTCAACAGAGAGCAATCTTTCTGCATGGCCAATTCCAAAATCATTTACGATGCATTGGAAAAGGACAAAAGGAGACTGACCTTTTCTTTCGATGATTAAGTTTAGACTGGTGATTTCGTACCACCAGGAACATATCCTGCCAAATGCAAAACTTTACTTTTATTGGAGAAAAATATGAAAAAAATTCAATATAAATAATAGAAGTACTATCAGCTGTTTGATATATCATTATCGTTTGCTACCTAAATTGACCCAAGCATAATCTACCATTTGTTAATAATTCTCATGGTTCAAGGAAGAACATGCACTAATTTTTATCCATCATGTTACATCACAGTAAGAACAGCACGTTAAAAATTCTCATAGTTCAAGTAAGAACATGTACTAATTGAGGTTAACTCTTTGATAATTAATTCGCTATTGCAACAGAATCATTGAAAATGGAGTACCTGCCTTGTTTGCAAAGAAAGACAAATAGAGAACGAAAAATATGTGCTGGTCCTAAAGTAAGGGAAAATGTTAAGAAACAGAATATAAATTATATTAAGGTCCATAAATAGAAGAAGAAAGCGATCAACCTTATTTTGTGAGCCTAACACATATTCACAATCTCAGAAGCAATCAAACAAGCCATTCGTGTCTGGTAGCAGCATTTTTCATTTTCAAAAGCAACCAAGCCAGTACATACTAAAGTTGACTACACCATTCTTCCTTTCTCCCTGATAAGGAAACATGATAAATGAGCCAAAAAACTGAACTGAGTACTAAAAATCGAACCAGAAAATGAGCAGAGAAGGGAAAGAAGTCACAAAGAATATGCTTCAATTTACATACCAGATTATAATGCTTGCCATTGAAGTCCACTACTGGTAGGCAGCTAGCACAACCCATGTGTGTAGTAAACCCCGAAGATAATTGCTCTGAGAATTATCTGGAAAAATATGATACAGTCCACAAAAAAATAATTTAGTACAAAAGTGAAAATGATCATGTAAATGTCCACGGCTAAGGTTTTTAGATTCCTTTACTAATATGTTCGTGGTTGAAAACAAAAGATTTTAGTTTACCCAGACAAATTTTTTTTTTTTATCAATCCATCTCATTATCTAATTGAACCTTACAAAGGCTGAAACAGAAGTAAAATACAGAAATATATAACTATCTGATATCAAGTTGTACTAATAATGTACAAATTAAAAGTACTTTCTAATCGAAGGTAACTGATTCTAAAGGGACATGATTTCTCACTGATGGCATGTATTCAAAAAGAGCTTCTCAAACAAAGTGAGTTAAAATCAGTAAAAAGTAACCTTGACCAACCTAAATCCAATTTGACAAAATGCCAAAAACATCAAATCGCCAAGTACCTGAAAGTTGTTTTCCTTTCTTCGTTTAACAACCTCTCTAATTATTCTTTGTAATCTTTGCTGAAGAAATCTGAGGCCAAACATACAAAACCTGCTTGGCATGGCTTCTTTTCCTTGCGAGGTTGGTCAATGCTACAACACAAATGAAGAAAAACCTCAGCACAAACATACAAAACCTATTCAGAGAACAGAAAGAAAGGAGTAACAAAGAAGGCAAAAGGGTACTCATTTGAAAGAGGAAGAGCTTGGGATTCCGTCTTTGCAAATTCTTACTGTTGTGTGTACCTCCATCAGCAATCAAGAGCACTTCACATCCTCTGTTACTCCAAACTTATGTTGCAACCTGACCAAGAAAGTTGGGCTTTTATAATTATATGAAGTGAAAGTAAATTAGAGAATTATGAGTGTTAATACACAGTGGAATATGTTTAACAGCATTTGTGCATCTTTTTTTTTTAAAAAATTCAAACATATTGTTCTTATTTATCAAGAATTGAAGCTTGTATATGGAAAATTAAATTAGCACTTTTTATTAAATAACAAATCTCCTCTTTGCATCTCAATCAATAATATACGCAGCTTTTATAAAGCAGTAATAAAATGACACCTAATCTGGATAGACATACGAGATAAGTAATCCAAATATATTAACAGAGAATATATATATTTATATATATAATTCCAATTAGTTAAAATAGTAACGAACTTTTCTCAACAGAGAGCAATCTTTCTGCATGGCTAATTCCAAAATCATTTACGAGGCATTGGGAAAGGACAAAAGGAGACTGACCTTTCTCAATACCAGAATCCTTACTAAAATGAGCTCCCAAACGAATTTTAGAATGATAAACACTCGTGAAAAAAGTAAGACACCTGAGCTAATTTCGACATAGCACCTGACCAATCTTGTATTTATTCTCCAAGTTCATTGAGTTATTCATGATATTGAATGAACCATCTATCCATAATATTCAATGACAGAAAATTATTGGAAGCAAATAATACTGCATTTTTTTTTTTAAAGACCATATACCATGAAAGAATTTTCTCTAATAATATCTTAAGGAACTGAAGTACAGTAATAAATAGCAAGCCATAACCAAGCTGGCACAAAAATTTTCAATCAAGAAGTATATTGTGTAAGATTATTTATCTCTATAAATGAACCAAAAATAATTCCACAACAGGTTTTAACATACCATCATTATCAAGCATCAAAATGTTAATTGCGAAGCATGCGACTAATTTGTGAGCTGCGAGTAAGAATGAAAACATGATAAATCAGCCAAAAACCTGAACTGAGTACTAAAAATCGTACCAGAAAATGAGCAGAGAAGGGAAAAAAGTCACAAAGAATATGCTTCAATTTACATACCAGATTATAATGCTTGCCATTGAAGTCCACTACTGGTAGGCAGCTAGCACAACCCATGTGTATAGTAAACCCTGAAGATAAATGCTCTGAGAATTATCTGAAAAAATATGATACAGTCCACAAAAAAATAATTTAGTACAAAAGTGAAAAAGACCATGTAAATGTCCACGACTAAGGTTTTTAGATTCCTTTACTAATATGTTCGTGGTTGAAAACAACAGATTTTAGTTTACCCAGACAATTTTTTTTTTTTTTTTATCAATCCATCTAATTATCTAATTGAACCTTACAAAGGCTGAAACAGAAGTAAAATACAGAAAAATATAACTATCTGATATCAAGTTGTAGTAATAATGTACAAATTAAAAGTATTTCTAATTGAATGTAACTGATTCTAAAGGGACATGATTTTTCGCTGATGGCATGTACTCAAAACGAGCTTCTCAAACAAAGTGAGTTAAAATCAGTAAAAAGTAACCTTGACCTACCTAAATCCAATTTGACAAAACGCCAAAAACATCAAATCGCCAAGTACCTGAAAGTTGTTTTCCTTTCTTCGTTTAACAACCTCTCTAATTATTCTTTGTAATCTTTGCTGAAGAAACCTGAGGCCAAACATACAAAACCTGCTTGCATGGCTTCTTTTCCTTGCGAGGTTAGTCAATGCTACAACACAAATGAAGAAAAACCTCAGCACAAACATACAAAACCTATTCAGAAAAAAGAAAGAAAGGAGTAACAAAGAAGGCAAAAGGGTACTCATTTGAAAGAGGAAGTGCTTAGGATTCCGTCTTTGCAAATTCTTACTGTTGTGTGTACCTCCATCAGCAATCAAGAGCACTTCACATCCTCTGTTACTCCAAACTTATGTTGCAACCTGACTAAGAAAGTTGAGCTTTTATAATTATATGAAGTGAAAGTAAATTAGAAAATTATGAGTGTTAATACACAGTGGAATATGTTTAACAGCATATGTTCATCTATTTTTTTTTCAATTCAAACATATTGTTCTTATTTATCAAGAATTGAAGCATGTATATGAAAAATTAAATTAGCACTTTTTATTAAATAACAAATCTCCTCTTTGCATCTCAATCAATAATATACGCAGCTTTTATAAAGCAGTAATAAAACGGTAACGAACTTTTCTCAACAGAGAGCAATCTTTGTGCATGGCTAATTCCAAAATCATTTACGATGCATTGGAAAAGGACAAAAGGAGACTGACCTTTTCTTTCGATGATTAAGTTTAGACAGGTGATTTGGTACCACAAGGAACATATCCTGCCAAATGCAAAACTTTAATTTTATTGGAGAAAAATATGAAAAAATTTCAATATAAATAAAAGAAGTACTATCAGCTGTTTGATATATCATTATCGTTTGCTACCTAAATTGACCAAAGCATAATCTACCATTTGTTAATAATTCTCATGGTTCAAGTAAGAACATGCACTAATTTTTATCCATCATGTTACATCACGTTAAAAATTGAACATGTACTAATTGAGGTTATCCCTTTGATAATTAATTCGCTATTGCAACAGAATCATTGAAAATGGAGTACCTGCCTTGTTTGCAATGAACGACAAATAGAGAACGAAATGGAGTACTAATTGAGGTTAACCCTTTGATAATTAATTCGCTATTGCAACAGAATCATTGAAAATGGAGTACCTGCCTTGTTTGCAAAGAACGGAAAATAGAGAACGAAAAATATGTGCCGGTCCTAAAGTAAGGGAAAATGTTAAGAAACAGAATTAATATAAATTATACTAAGGTCCATAAAAAGAAGCAGAAAGCGATCAACCTTATTTTGTGAGCCTAACACATATTCACAATCTGAGAAGCAATCAAACAAGCCGTTGGTGTCTGGTAGCAGCATTTTTCATTTTCAAAAGCAACCAAGCCAGTACATACTAAAGTTGACTACACCATTCTTCCTTTCTCCCTGATTTTCCAAGGTAACATGCACCACAATCGACTACATCATTGTTTCCTTCTCCAATATGACTGTGGAAAGTCAGGGATCTCAATGTAAATACGATGAAAAACTTTTATGATTCATCAAAACCAACTCAATAAGATAAAACTAGTTTTGGTTTAACTTACTGGTAAATGACAACAGCAAATATTAAACGACATAGAGAAAGTTCTCTAATGCAAGGTTGGCAAAGTTTAACTTACTGGTCTATCAAAAAGAAAATTCTTTTACCAGTTTTGAGTTTACTTTTGTATAAAAATTTTAATGAACTTTAATAAATTTGCCCTGGTGAAACTGTACTATACATGTTACCTTTCTCAATACCAGAATCCCTACTAAAATGAGCTCCCAAACGAATTTTAGAATGATAAACACACGTGAAAAAAGTAAGACACCTGAGCTAATTTCGACATAGCACCTGACCAATCTTGTATTTATTCTCCAAGTTCATTGAGTTATTCATGATACTGAATGAACCATCTATCCATAATATTCAATGACAGAAAATTATTGGAAGCAAATAATACTGCATTTTTTTTTAAAGACCATATACCATGAAAGAATTTTCTCTAATAATATCTTAAGGAACTGAAGTACAGTAATAAATAGCAAGCCATAACCAAGCTGGCACAAAAATTTTCAGTCAAGAAGTATATTGTGTAAGATTATTTATCTCTATAAATGAACCAAAAATAATTCCACAACAGGTTTTAACATACCATCATTATCAAGCATCAAATTGTTATTTGCGAAGCATGCGACTAATTTGTGAGCTGCGAGTAAGAATGAAAACATGATAAATCAGCCAAAAACCTGAACTGAGTACTAAAAATCATACCAGAAAATGAGCAGAGAAGGGAAAAAAGTCACAAAGAATATGCTTCAATTTACGTACCAGATTATAATGCTTGCCATTGAAGTCCACTACTGGTAGGCAGCTAGCACAACCCATGTGTGTAGTAAACCCCGAAGATAATTCCTCTGAGAATTATCTGGAAAAATATGATACAGTCCACAAAAAAATAATTTAGTACAAAAGTGAAAAAGATCATGTAAATGTCCACGGTTTTTAGAATCCTTTACTAATATGTTCGTGGTTGAAAACAAAAGATTTTAGTTTACCCAGACAATTTTTTTTTATCAATCCATCTCATTATCTAATTGAACCTTACAAAGGCTGAAACAGAAGTAAAATACAGAAATACATAACTATTTGATATCAAGTTGTACTAATAATGTACAAATTAAAAGTACTTTCTAATCCAAGGTAACTGATTCTAAAGGGACATGATTTCTCACTGATGGCATGTATTCAAAAAGAGCTTCTCAAACAAAGTGAGTTAAAATCAGTAAAAAGTAACCTTGACCTGCCTAAATCCAATTTGACAAAACGCCAAAAACATCAAATCGCCAAGTACCTGAAAGTTGTTTTCCTTTCTTCGTTTAACAACCTCTCTAATTATTCTTTGTAATCTTTGCTGAAGAAATCTGAGGCCAAACATACAAAACCTGCTTGGCATGGCTTCTTTTCCTTGCGAGGTTGGTCAATGCTACAACACAAATGAAGAAAAACCTCAGCACAAACATGCAAAACCTATTCAGAAAAAAGAAAGAAAGGAGTAAGAAAGAAGGTAAAAGGGTACTCATTTGAAAGAGGAAGAGCTTAGGATTCCGTCTTTGCAAATCAGGTTGCGAGGTGAGCTTGAAGAACGTCGGGATCAAGCGGCGAAGACCGAACACATTTTTGCTCCGTACCGCAGTACCGGCTCGGAATTTGCCATCAGAAAGAAGGTAATTCTAGAGAGAGGAAAGGGAAAGAAAGGATTAATTGAGTAAACAAAAATTGACAGAAACACTACGTAGCGCTACTAACTAAAAAAAAAAAAGGAACAAGCTCTGATTGAATAGAAATATTAAATTGAATAAGACTGAATCGAAAATAATACCAGATAAAGGCGATATACGTAGCACTGTGGCCGCGTCTCTGGGCTTTTCAGGCAATGTGGCTTCTTTCTGTGAGAGAAGAGGGGTTGAGCGGATCAAAGCGGAGCCCGGTTGGCCCAATCTTCTCTCTCTCTCTTCTCTCTCTCTCTCTCAACGTAGCACTACTAATTAAAAACAATAGGAACATCCAATCAAAGAAAAAGGAACAAGCTCCGAAGGAATAGAAATATTATAAATTGAATAAGACTGAATCGAAAATGTTACCGGATAAAGGCGAAATGCGTAGCACAGTAGCACTGCAGCCTCGTCTCTGGGCTCGTCTGGCAATGTCGCTTCTTTCCGTGAGAGAAGAGGGCTCGTCTGGCAATGTCGCTTTTCAGGCAATGTCACTTCTCCTCTCTCTCTCTCTATCTCTCTCTGGCATATGGAGGTCGGAGGAACAGGAGGCAGCGGAAGTCTGAAAAAGGAAAGGGTTTAGGATTTAGGTATAAATAAGGAACGAAGTTTCTCAACAAATTAAATAGTAAAAAATAAATAAACCTGATTACTTACTCACTAACCTGATATTTTAAGCCCCAGAGAGATTCTGAAAGGCAATACCAGAAACCTTGGGTTGATAGCCGCATCAATTTGGATCACCATCAGCTGTGCAGTCTTTGTGCATACTGTGTTGGTTCCACTATAGAGACTACCCCTTTTGTCACAGAATTGTTATCTCCACCTATAAAACAAGTCAAATCCAAATCAGTACAGAACTACAGATATAGCTTAATTATGCTATTTTTGGTACTTGTTTATACATTAAAACAATGAGAAATGCTGAATTCACCCTCAATGCTATGGAACCCTTTTTATAAATAATAGATTCTTGATCAATTTAAACAAACTATAGAAAGTTAAAAAGGTGATTATTGCAATTTAACTCAAGTTAGGGACATCATCCTGATATAAGCTTATGTGAAGTTAACCACATATGAACACTTGTTACCATGAACACTTACAATTATATAAAAAAGGACCAATTCAATTTTTGTAGCAACCAACTTTTGTCAAGTAAAAAATTTCTTGGTCAATTGACTTATAATTGCTGACACATCTTGGAGGTCATGCATACTATTTGTGCAGTTAATTTGCATATCAGTTCCCAAAGCTGCTTTGACTTTGTTACTAACATGTCAGTGACCAGAAAGAAAATTGTCATTATTTAATATTGCAAACCGTGCCTAAAATTACCATTCAATACTAAGTCATCACCAGTAGGTACTGAAAGAGCTTGCTTGGTTTAGACTAGACAAGGATCAAGAAAGTCGAGAACGTAGGCCACCGAGCAACACTTACCTAGAGGCCTTCCAAAAATATAAAACTGTGTTCAGCCCTTAAAGTTGTCCAAATAAACGAAAAATACTACCATTTTGCCAAGTTTGAACTGTATCTTGGACTATTTAATAATATAGATGTCCAAAACTATGTAATTCACCCAATTTATCCAGAGAGCACAAGGGGGAGAAGGTTACAGTTTCTTTGAGTGATATTATGAAATTTATGATTTTTTGAATATTGAGGCTACAGGTGGCACTTCCTAATAATAGGAAATCCAACAATTTGTCATCCTCTTACCTTATGTGTTATGTCTATCAAAACCAGCAATTCAAAGAACTCAAATCAGTAGGGTAATCCAACAAAGGCACTGACTAAGTAGAACAGAGCAATTTGATTTGTCCATTATGAATATTTCAGCATCTGCATTAGGTCCCAATATCTTCACCTAAAACAACCCACGATATCTAAGAAATATTCTAATCTCTCCAAAAAGATAATAAAAAAAAAGAGCATTGAAAAAAATTTAGTACCTTGAAAGTTGTCATAAAGATCCTTGAAATCGCAGCCAGGAAGAATATCATTGTGCAATTGAGTGACCTTATCTATTGTTTTTTTTATATGCTGAGTTTCCAATTTTAAGAACCTAATATGAATAATTAATTAAATTATTAGACTGTTTAGACATGCTATATGAACTACTGCACAGACAATGCTTAGATTTGGGGGAAAAAAATAAAAAATGTCACCAGTGCTTCATGCTGTAGTGGAACTCTTATGACAAAATTGTGAATGTTTATATCCAAGCAGTGTTTTTCCGATAAAGAGAAAGACACCTATATCAGAAGTATAGGAATAACTAAGGAAAGTGATAACTAAATTCTTATGGTCAACAGCTTAAAAAAATACAAGCAAGAAAAGAGAACTCACTCCACTTTAGAGAAAACACGGCCGAAAAATTGTCAAATCGATTCAATGAAGACATCACCTACATAAAGTAAGACAAATAGATTAGATAATAAAGGTATCAAGAACTGTAAGTTTACTGACAATAAATCAGTTTTTCGTGTGATACCAACAGGAAAACAAGTGAACAATACTAGTTCTTGGCTGAACAACACACAATCAATTCCTAGTATTAGAATATTTAATGTCAACCCTGTTGTGCTGCATCTCGATTGAAAGCAGAACATCTTTCAGGTACATAAATTCCAAGGACAAAAGGCCAAGAAGGTAACCTGAACAACTTTAAAGAAATCTCCTTCAAGCATAAGAGCATCAGCAAGGACCTTTATCTTCAAGTTTGATGCTTATAATATCTCTAAGCCGAGGTTAAGAACTCTCTTATGGTCGCAGTGCTGAGCCTAGGTCGGTCAAAAAGAGAAAGAAGGTCGTGGGAACTAAAGATCTATATTTCCTACCAGTTGGACTCTTCATGTTAAACAATTTTTGAACTAAAAGTCAATAATGTCCGTCAGGTTTTTCCAACTAAACTTAGATAAATCATTATAGGAAACTGTTTACCCTTAAAGAAAAGCAGATGATTATAGGTGGTTATTATAGTAATATCAGTTTTTCTTTTTATCAAAAAGCTTTGTTGTCATGAAAATTCTCAAAAAAAAAAAAATGTATATATATATATATACCTGATTACTTACTAACCCGACATTTTTTGTGCCAGAGAGGTTCTGAAAGGTGACACCAGAATAGCAGCATCGATTTGAATCACCATCAGCTGTCCTGTGTGTTGATAGCAGCATTGATTTGGATCACCATCAGCTGTCCTGTGTGGGTTCCACTATAGAGACTACCCCTCTTGTCACAGAATTGTTATCTCCATCTATCAAACAAGTCAAATTCAAGTCAGTACAGACATAGCATAATTGTGCTTTTTGGTACTTGTTTATACATTAGAACAATGAGAAATGCTGAATTAACCCTCAACGCAACATTTTTAGCAACCCTTTTTGCAGCTCATCAAAGTACTGATACATAATAGATTCTTGATCAATATAAAAAAACTATACAAAGTTATATTTTTATTTATTTTGTTGAAGACGGAAATTGCCCACATTGTACTATAGAAAGTTAAAAAGGTGATTATTGCAGTTAATTCAATGTTAAGGACATCATCCTGATATAAACTTATGTGAAGTCAACCGCATATGATCAATAATTATATTGTTACCATGCACACTTACAATTATATAAGAAAAAACCAATTCAATTTTTGTAGCAACCAACTTTTGTCAAGTAAAAAATTTCTTGGTCAATTTACTTGTAATGTTGACACAAGGAAGTCATGCATATTGTTTGTGCAGTTAATTTGCATATTATTTCCCAAGGATGCTTTCACTTTGTTACTAAAATATCAGTGACCATAGAGAAATTGTCGTAATTTAATATTGCAAACCATACCTAAAATTAATAACAGCAGAACCATTAAACCATCACCAGCACATACCATCAAAATTAGACATAGTTTGTTTCAACATTCTATGATACTGTTCATTGGAACACTCATTTATTTAAAAACAAAAATTATTTAATTTATAAACACATTGTGAAGGATTTTAAACTGACAAAATGATAGTAGTTTAATTTAAATTTTCTAATAAGATCAGCCAAAAAGGACGCCTAAACTGACAAACTGACCAAAAAATTCAAAAATCAAGACCTAAACTAACAAAAAACTATTCTTGGACCAATCTCTAATCAATTCCAAGTAATCAAATTGTGGTACTTACACGATCAAAGGAAACCGACTATCTACTTTCTTTTTCTACACTTGAATCTCAGACCAGCTCAACTCTGGTCTCTGGATTGCGTCATTCTCCTGGAAGCTCTATTGATAATCGGGCAACCTCAGATAGATCAAATATTGATAAGCTAAATCGATTCAACGAAGACATCACCTACACAAAGTTAGACAAATGGATTAGATAATAAAGGTGTTAAGAACTATAAGTCTACTGACAATAAATCAGTTTTTCGTGTGATACCAACAGGAAAGCAAGTGAACAATACTAGTTCTTGGCTGGACAACACACAATCAATTCCTAGTATTAGAATATTTAATGTCAACCCTGTTGTGCTGCATCTCAATTGAAAGCAAAACATCTTGCAGGTACATAAATCCCAAGGACAAAAGGCCAAGAAGGCAACCTGAACAACTTTAAAGAAATCTAACTCAAGCATAAGAGCATGTGATCACCCGATCTTCAGAAGATGCCCCAGACTAAGGTTGTTTTCTGCGGGGCCGTTTTAGGAGAGGCGAATCAGTCTCAGCATCAACTAGAACATCCATCTCATCATGACTCTTGTGGTCTGGTTTGCGCCTCCTTGAAGAACTCGATGGACCAGGTACTTCTGAACCACAATTGTTGAGTGAAGGGGACACCTCCTGGGTAGACATTTCAGTAAATTGCTGGTCTTGGGTCCCAAAATCACTCATTTCCTACTTAGACAAGAAATGGCATCACAAAAGAGAGTTAGAGGAGAGTTACTGTAGTAGCACATTTCCACAAATTAAAGAAGTGTCACAGAGCCCAGAGGTTCAGTAAAATAACAGCATCTTGGCTGGTTCCAGACAATGTGCCTCAAATAAGGCCAGAATTAGTCCACGAACTCAAAATAGCACAAAAACAAACTAACTTTGTATATTGTGGAAACTTTACTAGCAGGTAGAAGGCCATAAAAAAAATTAATAAATGTGTGACAGTGCAAAGTGTGGTAACTTTTTCTAGCAGGTAGAAGCAACAACGACCTAGTTGCTGTAGAAGCAGACTTACTATAGACTTATTACAGAATCAGGATTGAGACTATAACCTGGCATGAGGATTCCCTGAATGTAATCTCACTTCTCCAAATTCCACATAGTTGCAATACCAAAATGATAAAACATTCAATTAAACCCCAAAATGTGCAATTGAAAGAACAAAAGTTGTAAAATAATGAGAAGTAATTTCTAGCATCTGTTAGTATTAATACAACTTACAATGTTGCTCTTCTCCTCTTCGAAGTGCTTGCACTGGAAAGTTTGTTTGTAATCACTTGCAGCTACAGGAAAGCATAATCATACAGTTAGTAATCAATAAATAAAACCAATGTTTCAATAGGTGAAATTCTCAAAGTACTAGCATAGAATTGAGTTTAACTTAGCATCAATTAAAATTTTCTTAAGTAAATAAGATGTAGTGATCAGAAGTAGGAGGCATTTTGTGATTTGAGAACTGCTCCTGTGCGATTTGGGCGATCTTTTGATGCTTCAGAAATTTCTTCAAAGTTTTTGAGCTGAAAGCAATCAAGAGCAAAATTTCTTTTAGGAGCCAGTTGTGCCGAATCTCGAATTGAGAAACAGAAAAAATAAACTAAGCAATTCCTGAATGTTAATATCTGATTTTTTGTATGAGAAAGATTAAAAAGAAACTTCAGGCATAGATTTCCCAAATTATAGAAAACAATGAAACTAATAACTCAGATTAAAATACGCTACAAAACATTGATTACAAAGAAACATTGATTAAAATTCCCAAACTTCAGTTGCGCATGCAATTGAAATTAAATATCAAACGTCCACGAAACAGAAAAAGAAAAAGAAAAAAAAAGGAAAAAAGTCTTTACGAAATTGGACCTTGCATTTGGTCGCGTTACCTTCTAAGAAGTGCAAATTTGAGTCGCGTTACCTAGCATTCGAGACTGGAGATGGTCGATTTGAGTCAGTTTTGATGCTGAAGAAGTGCAAATTTGTTCGATGATTTCGCGTTTGTGTGCATTTGGGAGGAATTTGCCATCAGAAAGAAGGTAATTCCAGAGAGAGAAAAGGGAGAGAAAGGATTAATTGAGTTAACAAAAAGCGACAGAAACACTACGTAGCACTACTAACTAAAAGAAAAAAGGAACAAGCTCCGATTGAATAGAAATATTAAATTGAATAAGACTGAATCGAAAGTAATACCAGATAAAGGCGATATACGTAGCACTGTGGCCTCGTCTCTGGGCTTTTCAGGCAATGTCGCTTCTTTCTGTGAGAGAAGAGGGGTTGAGCGGATCAAAGCGGAGCCCGGTCGGCCCAATCTTCTCTCTCTTCTCTCTCTCTCTCTCTCTCTCTCAACGTAGCACTACTCAAAACAATAGGAACATCCAATCAAAGAAAAAGGAACAAGCTCCGAAGGAATAGAAATATTATAAATTGAATAAGACTCAATCGAAAATGTTACCAGATAAAGGCGAAATGCGTAGCACAGTAGCACTGCGGCCTCGTCTCTGGGCTCGTCTGGCAATGTCGCTTCTTTCCGTGAGAGAAGAGGGTTCGTCTGGCAATGTCGCTTTTCAGGCAATGTCGCTTCTCCTCTCTCTCTCTCTCTCTCTCTCTCTCTCTCGCATATGGCGGAACAGGAGGTAGAGGAAGTCTGAAAGAGGAAAGGGTTTAGGATTTGGGTATAAATAAGGAACGAAGTTTCTCATCACTGGAAGCAGGGTTTCTGAGGTTGCTTCGATTCGAAGGCGAATTAGCCGTTAGGCCAATTGCTTCCATTCGAAGGGGAATTAGCCGTTAGTTGTGAAATCTGAGATATTCTTCTCAGGTTAGCTTCGATTCGAAGGAACTTGGGTTGGGTATAAACGGACAGATTTCGAAAAGATTTAAGCATAGATATGTTATGATATCTATCAAAAGAGCCGTTATGGGTGTTGCTCGCTCAGACGCTCTCTCTCAGTAACCATGGAGGCAAAGAGCTTGCTTGGTTTAGACAAGGGATAAAGAAGTCGAGAAGTCACTCAGGGTCGCCGACTCGCAGGCCACCCAGCAAACTTACCTAGAGGACCCCCAAAAATATAAAATTGTGTCTACCGCTTAAAGTTGTCCAAATAAACGGAAGCGAAAATGTATATTTTTTTATCGCTGCTAACGAGAATTAATATAGAGTGTCTTGCCATTTACTCAACCCATGAAATGATAACATGCATATTATTTTTATTTAAGACACCAGTACCTGTATTTATTTGATCGCTGCGAACAAAGAATTCATATATTGACATGGAATAATGAATAATAGCCATTACAATGACATAAAAGCTTATAAAATGAAGTTTTTCGGACAATTAAATTAGAAGTTTGTCGAATAACCAACATATGACAATTAAAGAGAACTTGCGTTTTATTTATTTATTTCTTTATTTTGATAACTTTGCCGTAGGTTATCTTATTTCCATAATATTTACAGAGATGCTCGCAACTGTTGATGGATATCTTTGTAGATATCAGTAAAATCAATATGAATATTTAAACTGCACCTAATATAGCTCGGACATATCCGTCATTAGTGTTCTAAATTTGTGCCGTGTCGTGTCGTGTCGTGTCAAACACGTCGTGTCCGGATCATTTGTCGTGTCGTGTCGTGCCATGTCTAAATGTTTCACGTATCGTGTCGTGCCGTGTCTAAATTCTAAGGAATGGACACGACACGCCTAAGGACACGGCACGCCTCGTGCCCTAGTGTCGTGTCGTGCCGTGTTTTTTTTACATGTGTCGTGTCGTGTCGTGTTTGAATACATTTGAATTTCATAAAACATAGTCAGATACTTATGTTTAGAGATGAATTTGAAATTCAAATTATAAAATTATCTTAAAAAATAGATAATATAAGAATTTTCTTGTTATTTTATAAAATTTAACATTTTTAACCATCATTATAAACTTGTTGTGTCTCTTGGGTTTTGTCATGTCCCGTGTCGTGCCGTGTCGTGTCGTGTCCTAAAAATTCACGTGTCGTGTCGTGCCGTGTCTATTTCATCAAAGTTGGACACGACACGCTTAAGACACGGCACGCTTAAGTTCTCGTATCGTGTCCGTGTCCGTGTTTTACCGTGTCGTGCCGTACCGTGTCGTGTTCAGACACGCCGTGTTTTTTTTAGAACACTATCGGTCATAAACCGTGCAATACATATTAGCTCGGTTATGAAGCGAGCTATTAGCTGACGGAATCAGATCCTCTGGACGTCCATCCTCTGGACGTTTGGTGGACGGCTGGGGATCTGGACTGTCTGATTTAATCTCAACGGCTATAAGGGAGCCCCGTGCATTCCACCACACCCGAAAAAAATATTGGCCCGAAAAAAATGAACCGTCTGATTTAAATCGGACGGCTCCGATCAAAAACGTCCAGAGGATCCTGGTCCATTAGCTGACAGCCAATAGCGCAATCCATGAGGACCATGACCGAGGTATTCCATGATTCTTATTAAAATAAAAAATAATAATAATAATAATAATAATAAAAAATCATGATTTCTATTAAAACTTTTTTATTTAAGAATTGTTTTCATTAAAAAAAAAAATCGGATTCCCTTTCACCTTTTTCTGCGTCTACGTATTAATTCTACCTCAACTCTGTTCTTTTCACTCTCGTTCTTTTTCTCTTTCCTCATTGTACTGTCGAAAGGCAATAAACAAGCATACTAACAAATCTAATCTCAAGAAATAATATCAGCAGAAGCTTCATAAATATTTTCCAGAGAAAAAAAAAAGATAATTATCACAATTATTTAAGACGACTAGTACATACATCTATTACATTGCGAGACATAATCACAACTAGCAAGGTTAGCAGTAGATCAATAGAACCCTCACATTTATTTCCAAAAACAAGACTGGCATTAGACTTGGTTAAAACAACTGACACTAACATCTATTACCCTATTAGACAGGAAACAAACTAGCAAGGTTAGCAAACAAAACTTTGGGTTAGGCAAACGAATTTGACCACTAAATAATCCAAACGAATTTAAACAGGCAAACGAAAGACAAAACTCTAAGGCTATGTTTGGATAGTCAGGAATAAGAGCTATTCTGGAGTAAATAGCTATTCTGGAGTAAATAGCTATTCCGGATTAATAGACAATCCAAACAGTTGAGGATTAAGGGCTTATTCGGAATCAGAGTAAGATTAGTTAATCTGACCAGATGTTAAAATAAGACACGAGATTAAAAATTTGGACGGAGACAAAACAGCTCCATTCAGTCAAACGCTTTAGCCTTCTCTTCTTTTTCTACTTTGCTCTTTTCCTGGAAGCAAAACTTTGAAAAAAAAAAGAAAAGAGGTCATTATTAAAATTACTCATTCACCATCCAATCCAAACAGAAAATCATATCGGAGAATAAGCTTAACCTGAGCAATTTAGGATTAAAAATTTTAATCCTAAATAATTAATACATCCTTAATCTCATATGATCCAAACAGAGCCTAAGCTTGTAAAATAGATAAGCGTGGATTCGGTAACCACCTCAGCTCCGCTTTATTCTAGAATCTCGAAAGAATGACCATGGGGATGCGAAAGAAAAACTCACATCACTCCAATAGCTTGAGTTATTGCGACATCACCAAGTTTGAGATGGGATCCTCGTCAGTAAAATAAAAAGACTGTTCCAACAGTCCTTTTCTTTTTTTTTAATGTTTAAAAATTTTAAAATTCAAATGTTGAATCTAAATGGTTGATCTTGTTCAATTTTATGGGCGATGCGTTTTCGTATAAGTTTTATAAAATTTTGAGTTGATTTAACTAGATTAAGTGCTCAAATTATGAACGAATTAGAATTACTCAAGCCAAGTTCATTATCTTGTTAAGCACTTAATCAAGTATCAAATCAACTCCAAATTTTTATAAAACTTATACGAAAACGCATCGCCTGTAAAATTGAATAAGATCAACGATTTTGATTCAACATTTGAATTTTAAAAATTTTAAATATTAAAAAAAATGTTGGAACAGTATTTTTTTGACGCTGAGGATCCCATTCCCTACAGTTGGTGCAATTCTCATGGTCAGATGAGTCAAGTAGGACAAAACTGCCACATGCGTAACAGATCCTCTGCTGCAGAAAATTTATTAAAATAAGTTTCTTCATTGAGTAAATCCTTGAGGGTGTCCGATTACTTTTATTCTGAAATTTATTATTTGGGGACTTTAACTAATAGAATTCTTTTAGTACAAAGAAAGAACCGGATATATATCATAGTATATGATCCCAGATCTATAAAATTCCAAATGACTGCAAATTATTATAGTTTTTTTCGAAATAATCGAATAACGCAATCAACTTTGACCACAATAAACTTCGGTTCTCGTCGTATTTCCATAACGAAGGAAATAGGTTTCAAACCCAATTGCCAATTTGGAAATACAGAAGTCTGTCAATGATGGTTATCAATTATACAATCTTCTATTTAATTTTTACTAAAGGTTTAAATAGCGGATTCATAGCAGGCATTCTCAAGTTATAGCGAAAAAGTGGATAGCGGTCATTTAACGGTTGCTATGGGATCATAACAGTCACATCTAAGATATATATTAAAAGCCGTAGCTAATAATATTTTTTCTTTTTTATATTTTTTAAAATAAATAAAAAATAGTCATACTAATTAAAAATAGTTGTACCAATCATCAATATTAGCAAGATTTTTTTGGGCATGAAATTTATGTCAATTTTATATAGCGACTTTTTACGGAAAAAATTAATAATTTTGAACTTATAAATTTTTGTCCATAAATTTTGACAAGTTTTTTACGACATATTTTTTATATCAAAAATAGTTTTTTTCTTTTTTATATTTTTTTAAAATAAATTAAAAATAGCCATACCAATAATTAATATTAGCAAGATTTTTTTGGGCAGAAAATTTATGTCAAGTTTATATAACGACTTTCTACGGAAGAAATTACTAATTTTGAACTTACAAAATTTTGTCTATAAATTTTGACAAGTTTTTTACGATAGATTTTTATATTTTACATAACGCAGCAAAGCTGCGACTATCATGTCTAGTGCATATTTTAATTAAAAATCAAATATCATTTTATATCATATACATGCTTTAATAGTTTAATTTAATACATTACAAGTCTACAATCTATTATTGTAATAGAAAAATCTCATTTATTTAATTTTGAATCAAATCAATCGGACTTATATGCTAAGAATATGTTCACAATACTGATTCTATGTCAACGAATAACAAATTGCGTCACTATATTTTGTTAAATTACCACTATAATAAATTTATATATTGCTCATTTTTAATATTCTAGATATGAGAAGAAATACAATGTTGAAATTAGATAAACTTTTTAAGTAGCATTGTGGTATACCAATAAATACCGCTATAGTGGCATATTTTTGTTTAGCAACACAGTGATCTACTAAGTTTCACCGTAATAGTGGTGCTATAACGGTCATAGTGGCCGCTATTCAAATCACAGGTTCATATTAGCATAACAGTTGAATTTAGAGGAGTCATAAATTTTGTTTTGATCTCTTCATTCATTTTGTATCAATTTATATAGAACAGATGGACCACGTTCGTTTAAAATCTATTTTGTATCTGCTTATATATGTGTAGTTATTTTAATCATTCCTCTAAATTAGCGTTTATATTCGAAATTTTTTAAATTCATGTATCAATTCAATACTGATATTTACTTAAGTGGTACAGTTCGTAAGCAACGAATAGAACGATTGCAACAAAATTTTGTTACATTTTTTCTGCATTATTATAGACATGCTTCAATTTAGATATTTTTCATAACTGTATGGTCTAAATTAATAATCATACAAAATTATTAAATGATGAATTACCCAATCTAGATTAATTTTGTCACATCCCGCAGCCAGACGTGACAGCTCCCGCCACGAAAGTACAGATAATTGTACTCTCGTAAGGCTTAAACTAAAACTTAACATAAAACTAGCAGTAATTTTTTTTTTTCTGATAATATAAATCGAATATTATCAAGTTAAGAGTATAAACAAAATAAAACATAAAACAAAATCTATCGACAGACAGTCGATCGCAAACACATACTTATCAATATGTAACTGACCTAACAGTATATCCCATCACATCATTAAAATATGGTCACTAGCTTTCTGTGCAAAGGTGATCTCCGTCATAGCCCACCAAAAATAATTTTCTAATGCAGGCGATGCGTTCTCTGGAACCCCCATCCGCCGAGGAACATGCAAAACAAAAACAGAATGAGAATAAAATTCTCAGTGCGGGTTTTAGTTCCAGACGTGGATTTCTAGTTGAAATCTTAGCCCGAAAGTAAGACCCATAATAATCAATATGAATACGTAGTTTATTCATTAATTAAATAACTAGACTTAGTTAAATCATTCATGCAATACCAATATAAATTTTCTAACTAGTTCTTCAGCGACAATAAATCAAGCACGATTCCTTTATAATCATTTTTCATGAACATGCACACAACTGAATCAAGAGCAAGACAATTTCCCTAACCCAAGAGCACACGAGGGACGTATCCCTAACTCTGGGCACACGAGGGAATATCATAATCATATAGCATATCATCAAAACTCACTCAGGTTTCCTAACCCAACCGGTTGGGCACACGAGGAAACCTTTCCCTAACCCACCGAGCACACGAGGGACGTATCCCTAACCCTGGACACACGAGAAAATTCCATATTCAAATAGCACTATCGAACTGGCCGAAGTCGGTGGCCGACCGACTCCGGAGAGTGGCTTGATTGACATTCAAATTCAGTTACCATCCTCCAGTACCAATCACGCACAATCATAATTTAAGATTATCAGGCAAGAATAGGTTAAACTGATACAACTCAGTTTATTCATAATAAACATGTATGCAAACTTGCCTGTCTGTCATAACTGTTTTAACAAAGGAGATCATTTTCAACATGAAACTTTGAGTTGTAATATCTGTTCCTAAATCTACATGGTTATTGTGTAATGCATCCAAAGATTTCAGCAAAATGCTATGCATAATGATAATTTAAAGTTACCAGGACCGGATCTCTATAAAAATCCATGTATCCGCACATGTAATCGGCTCGACGGTTTCCTCAGTCCAATCCCCTGTAATTAATGAAAACCGTTATTAATTAACTAACGGTTATTTATTTAAAAATGTGGTCCGGCTTAAGCTACCAGACTGGCTCGAGTTTTCTATTTAAATTTTCTAGTAATTGCTTGTGTTTTCAGTAATTTAATTATTATTTATTATTACTTTAATTTATTTTATTTTTATTTTATTTAAATAAATTTTATTTTATTTTAAATTTATTTTTATTTATTTCTATTATTATTTATTTTGTTTATTTACTTTCTTGTATTTAATGAATTAATTTTAATTTGTTTTATGTTTATCATATTATCCTTCATATTTTCTTTCTTATATGTAATTTAATTTGTTTATTTATATTTAGTTTAAATAATTTCTTTAATATTTAGATTTATTTTTATTTAATAAGAATTTAAATTATTAAATAACATATAAACTCAAAATCTGAAAAATCAAAATCAGAAAATCACAAAAAAATTTAAAAGTCCGAAAGTTATTTAATTTTATTGTTGGGATCAGAAAGTCGATGATTTTGGTCGTCGTATCTGTTCTCGACTCACTCGGACTATTTTCATCATCTCCCGTAAAATCCGACTAATTAAAGAAATTCCCGACAATTAAGTGGCTTTTTCTTTAATTAATTATTTATTAAGTCTACAATTTAATTAACTTAATCTTAGATTAAGTTTTTGTTAATTATCAATTAAAATTCAGCCCACAATTAATTTATTGAATTTCAGTCCGAAAATAAAAGTCCAGCCCATTCTCCTATATATATATATTTTTTCTTCTTCAGCTGAAGCCCAGTCAAAACAGCCCAAAAACATGGGCCCAAAACCCCACTTGATCCGACCAGGTCAACCTGACCCAGTTGACCTGGGTCGGACCTAACAGTTCCGCACTCAAGCCGACAGAATCCGCTAACCAAAAATCGGATCCAACCCGCAATCTCGACAATTTTTCCCAAAACAACCCTGAATTATTTTATTTTTCACACAAGTCCTTTTTCCTCACAGCTAGGTCCTTTTCTTCACGAATAAGCCCTCAGTTCATCATTTTTCTTTACCAATCAGTCCCTGTCAACAACACCATGTACCAGAATGGTACCAGAGAGGTACCAGATGCCCAACCAGGTACTAATATGCTGGTACCAAGCATCAACAACACTCAAACAACTCTCCCAAACACTTCCCCATGCTCCGCTACTATCAACAACCCCTATTTCCATCAATTTGAGTCATTCCTATCAGTGTTCATCATGACAGAACCCACACGTATGCCATAACTCAAATTCATCAATTAATATTACGCAAACCTCGCTCTAAATCACCAATCCAGCCTCAATAAACTCATCTTTCAGAGTTTAGAGGCCAAAAACAGTGATTAAAACTTAATTTACTCAAAACCCTAAAATTTTTCTATCGGTTCCATAACTCAATCAAATTTTAGAAACGAGGGGATGGATATACCTTGGTTCTTCTGTAATGGTTTCCCCTTTCTCTTCCTTTCCTCCCAGTCCCACTCCTCCTCTCTCTCTCTGTTTTTTTTTTGGAAATTCTTTTATCACCCGGTCAAAAATCAAACTAACCCCGACAGGGTATTTATAAGAGAAACAAAGAAAGAAAGGAAAAAGAAAATCGACTACGGAGATTAAAACTTAAATCCCAAAATTTTCGCACTCACCCGATTTCTCCCACGTAGCCATTTCACGGCTACGATTGAAAAAGGGAATGATTGCCCTTCTCAACCGTGGCCAAGCTCGATTGGCTTGCCACTCTCGATCCACTTTAATTTTTGCGCAAGGTGGCACATCGGAGAAGAGAAGAGAGGAGAGAAATCGGACGGAGAGAAAAAAAGAGAGGCGGAGAGAAGAGAGAAAGAGATAGATGAGGCCATCTGTAAATCGATTTTTATCGATTTTACTTTGGTTGGATTTTCTGTGGCGAAGATTTTGTGGCCAATGGTGTTGCAGCTCATTTTAATTGATTTTAAATCCGAATTTCATTAAAATTTACTCAATTTAACAATGAACTTCATGTTTAATTAAGCTTTGATTTTGCTAGAATATTTTATACTAATTATAGATTTTACACAAAGTCAAATATTTCGAATTCGAGTCGATTTTTATGTTACTTTTGATTTAATTCTTAGTAAAAATATTTTAATTAACCTAATTGATTTAATTTGGTTTAACATTCCTACTATGTTACAAATTTGCATAAATTTACCTCAATTTCATAAATATTTACCAAATTACGAAAGACCTAAATTTTCCTGATAAAGCACCTAACTGTCTGAATTAATTTAATTAAATTATACACTTACATTTTTAGACTCTTGCTTCCGGGATATTTATAACATTGTTAATTATATAACAAACATTAATTAATAATGTCGACATCTAGATCTGTTATTCTTTTTTACGATAAAAGGTTGTAAAATGTTATTGCAAGTTATGCAGTCGATACAAACATGTCTACATCGATATGAATCTGCTCTATTATATTTTTCCGATAATTTAAGTGGTCATTCATCCCATGCATTGTAAAATATTGTTCAACATAAATATAATTAATATTAATGTCTACATTTTGGTCAGCATTTGGTTTGTCAGATTCAAGAATTCTATCTATCATTGAAAAGGGAGCAGAGTCAAAAGTTCACAAGACAGTTGGTGACTCGTGATTTAGGCTTCTCATCTATAGTATTAAATATTAGTTAATTAAAATCCATAACCGTTATTTTCTAATTATAAATAGTTTTCTATTTTTATATTTTCAATAATAAAAATACTTTTTAAATATATTAAAAATATCCATATCAATCATTATTTGATTTAAAAATAAAATATATTTAATTAGAAGTTCATGTTGAATTATTGTTATCTAAAAAGACATAACGCAGCGAATCTGCGACTGTCATGTTTAGTTTATATTTTATAAATGTGTATATGTTTAATAATTGAAACATTAATAATAGTTCAGAGGACCCAATTACGCGATACATGTATATGTACTTCAATGATTACAGACCCATATGACGCGTGATTTTCGCTTCTCCGAAAGTTTTCAGCTATCCGGTGATCCTGTCGCCTCGCCACATGCATGCTGACCTATTTATTATTTCTTCTACCTGGGTCGAGTAATTAATTTAATGAGTTCGCGCTTCTCGTGTAATTAAGATATTCGAATTGTTGTTTAATTTAATTGTCTAGTCGCCTAGTCAGGTAGTCAACTAGTCGCTGATGAAAAAACAGAAAGTGATCAGCTTGCTAGTCGCGTAGTCACAATGTCACATGCACGGTGACAGGTGGCCTATTATTTCTTGTAGCTGCCCGCCTGCCCCACGTTATTATTTGTATTTCCATCCAATTTTCCAGCCTTTTTTATGGTTCCTTCTTCAGCTCTCAAATTTATTTTTTATCCATCTAAATCCGGAAGACTTTTACTTATTTAAAATTATAGTTTTGGTTTTTGTGTCCAATTGATGAGATATGTTAATGTTCTGGCGTTGCTGTTGTTGGGTCAGCACTCAGTAATATGCTCTTCAAAATCTGTTTTCAGCATCATCGAAAATTTTAACCAATAAAATGTGTTTTAGATCCTTTTTTTTTTATGTATAGCTTATGTATATACATTTGAATCTGCTCCCTAAATCGATGTTTTCACTGGACAGCGGCCAAAATCCGGTATTTTTCATAAACTTCTCGATTTTTCGTCTCTAAATACTGTTGTTTGGTTATTGTTCATGTAGCCGGTATTACCGAAATTTTCTGATATCCGATGGTGTTAGAAAACAGTGCCCATAACAGTTAGTTGTCAGGCTAGGGCTAGAAACGAGATGAGTTTCAGCAAGCTGACCCTAGAGCTCTAGCTTGACTTTAGTCGAACTCTAGCTAGCGAACCGAGCCTTATCGAACACGAGCCTCTATCGAGACATAAGCAAGCTCAATTATTATAATTTTTTTATATATTAAATTACACATTAATTCATAATTGTTATTTTTTAATTATTTTCATTAAAAACTAATCTTTTATTTAATTTTTAACAAGATTTTATTGAATATTAATATTTATACCCAGTAAATAAATATATTTTCTATCAAATCAAATACTAAATATTATAAATTGTATAATGAAATTACATGTAAAACTCGTTTCGCTGCCTCAGTGAGCCTTAACGAGACGATCGAGCTGGCTCGTTAAGAGACCGAGCTGCATTGAGACGAGCTAATACAAACTTTTGGCTCGTTAGCTGGACACATATATAGTGACAGATTAGCATCTTGACATGTTTATAAAGCTTTTGACTAACAGAATGGACTGACGGATTGAATAAATTTTTAGAAAAAAGGTACCATGTGGAAATACGGTTTATATAGAAAAGAAGTAAAAAGAAACATCCTCTTGTCGCATAATACTTAATAAAATAAAAATCTGGCAGATATTTTCTCTAGAGTAAATTAATTAAATATCGATCAAATCTGTTTTTCAAGAAACAAAGTATGTACTTATATACAAAAAATATTGAGAGCTATTATAATTTTTTTATGTCGGTACAGTAGCATTAATAAATGTCAAAAAGAAGAAATACAATTATGTTATAACTTTTTATATATACTTAAAAGAGTCAAAAAAAGAGCATAATTCACAATAAGTAAAGTAAACTACTAATATTTTTCTATACTGCTTGTTGGTTGACTAATGAACTTTAGGATTGATATTGAGTTAGTGGTGATGTCCTAGGATAAATTCTTCTGCTGATATAATATATATTCTTGAGGTGTTCAACAAATTGTACTGAAAAACTGCTGATTTGACCATGAAATGAAAGGATTCAGAAGGAGCCAAGGTTTCAATAGAGGACTTTAGCCGAAAGTCAGCGGTGCAATTTAACAAATGCTATAGACTTGTTGAGTCTTTTAGGTTGAAGTATTGGAAATATGAAAAAAGGTTTTATAGTGAGTTTAGTTTCATTAGAATTTAAAAGTCTAGATTCTCTTGGTAGGAAATTAGGTGTGATATACATCATCCAACAATTTACCATCCAACAGGCTTCAACAGGTCAAATTAGACTTCAGCCATGCTTTTCTGTGTGATGACGTCATCAATTTTTCTCGAAAAAAATTTTCAAAAAAAATTTTAATTTTTTTTTTCGCTGACATCATCAAATAGACAGATTTTTGTGTTCAGTTAGATGCGTCAAGGGATGAGTTAACTAGTTATATGTTCAGTTAGTTGCATCTTAAAATCAAATTTTCGTATTTTTGTGTTCAATTAAACACGTTAAGGGATGAACTTAAAGTGTTTATGTGTTTAATAAGTTGCAATAAAAATTTGAATTTCGAGTTTTTTGTGTTAAGTTAAATACGTTAAGGGATGAATTTAAGGTGTTTATATGTTAAGTTAGTTGCAACAAAAATTTAATTTTGAAATTTTTGTGCTCATTTAAACACGTTAAGGATGAATTTAAAATATTTATATGTTCGATTAGTTGCAGCAGAAATTTGATTATATTACGTTTTAATAACCATACAAACGATGAAATCTAGTCCTAAATTCCTTTAATAATCTCATCCCTTACACAAAATAAGAAAACATATATGATAACAAAACTTTATAATTACCAAACATACCAATTTTTTCATATAGAAATCAGAAACCATTAACCTACAAGTTACATATGCTCATACTACAAGCAAAACTCAATTTAACCACTACAAAATAACACAATTCATACTAATCATATAACAACAAAAAACATAAACAAAACATAAAATTAGCCTCTCCTCCTATGTACATCCAGCATGCTAAATTGCATGTGCACTGATTCAACTCCAACCTTGTCATTAACCTCCTCTTTTGACACTTGTGTGACCTGCTCATCAACAACCAGATCGAATGTGATATTTCATCGGTATTTCAAAAGTCTCTGAACCTAATTATAACCTTTATTTAAATTTAAAACAACAAAAAAAAAAGCCGGAAGTCAATATTTTTTTAGAAGTCAAAATCTCGTTTCTGACCAAAATAATTGGATATGAATAGTGAAATCAAGAAAAATAAAAGCAAATAGCAGTGAACTCAAGGAAGCAAGTGTCAAATACTCAATTCAGCCAGATGGTAACCGTTGGCAGTGTTGACTCAGTCCAAATATCAATAGAAGGGATTGAGACGGGACAGAACAGAGGGTTAACGGAAGGAACCCAATCTGTGCTTGCTACTGGTGGGGCCGGGTTAATAACACAGACGGCGTTACTGAAGGGGTCAAGTGCTGAGATGAAGACACATGTCTCAGGCCCATAGTGAGCTGGGAGGAAGAAGACAATCGACAATTTTACTTGGTTTAATCCAATTTAGCGTTGTAATTCTTATTTTTACTTGCAGATCTTTTAGAGTAGCTATATAAGCTGTCGTAAGGAGGTTGTTAGGATTTGTATGTTGAAAAGTAGATCTGAAATCTCTTATTCTTATTTTATCTCTTATTTCCGCAATCTTCAGTTTCTCTTCCTGTAACTTTGATTTTGTAAGGCTCAATAGCAGATTAGTTGTTGCTCAATAGCATAATTTTGATCCAGTTCATCTTATTCCTCTTTCAATTTAGTTCATTTCCTTTCAATTTGTTCTAATTTGAAGAAACCCCATTTTTCTGGTCTGGTAAATGCTGAGACGATACTGAACCAGTATCTGAAATTGAGTTTCTGGAAGTGATTTCAGTTTCAAAAACATAACAGCAAGCTCGCCTTCCCAAACCTCCCCACAAATTAAAAATCGTAAATTGATGAAAATAGAAACAAATCCATTACCTGTATGTTGTTCTCCTTCTGGGAGGAAGGATGTTCATTCGGATCGAAACCTCCAGATAGTAATTTCATCGTTTACAACAGGATCCAAGCTCTCCATCGAAATCGTGTCAAAAACTTCGAATGGGATTTATCTAGGATTTCAAGAAGCAAGAGTGAGCGATTAAAGAGGCGGATCGACTCGGTGCGTGCGACGGAAGAGCCAGAGGAGAGAGCTTGGGAAGAAAGCGGTGGAGTCGAAGGAAGAGGAGAGGAAGGCGGAGAAGACGGGGTCGGAGGATAATACCCTGCGGCTAGGGTTCTCTGAGAGAGGGGAGGTTTAAGAGTATATACGGTGGGCTAATCGCTGGGCCAGTCTCTGGTCCAGTAAAGACCCGTGGATGGTTTGGATGGTAATTGGAAAGATGGTGAGTAGTAAATACCGTAGGAAATTGAGGTGGGTTTTGATTGTTTACGAATTACGGGCCTGTAGATAGGAGTTTTTTTTTTTTTTCAAGATGCTGTTTAGCAAGTAGGGAGAGTTTTTGGCTTTTTAGAGGGGGTTTTTCGAATAAGGTTTGAAGACCAGTCGTTGATGGTTGTTGATTGTAATATTTTTACTTTTCATAATGAAAAGTGGTAAGCCTTTTGGGCTTACTTATTTCAAAAAAATATGGTACTAATTAAAATTGTACATTTAGCATTTTTTTCCCTATAGCGCGGTAATTCATGAACGGTCATTTAGCAGTCATTTCTCCCGATAAATTACTAGGTCCTATTTTACGAAACTATGTACGTGTATATGAACGATATGTGCTCGAGGGACCGACAATGCACCGTGAAGCAATTGATCGTTATTTGACCAATTATTAATTTGATTTTTTTTAGTTATAATTTGAAGTTAATATTAATAGAGGTAAAATATTCATAATTATAATAACTATATAAATTCGGGGCGGCGTGCAATGCACGTGGAGAACTGTAGTAAGAACAATGTTCTGGATTTTCTATGGCGCGTGATCTTTTATGGCAAAAATAATATTTAGGATTTTATGTGATAGTTTTCATATAATATTTGAATGGTATTCTCAATGTTTTATGGTTATATAGTGTAAAATAAATCGTGCAACCATTTAATAACATATTAGTATAGGAATGAATCGCGCAACGCGAAATTAGTACTAATTTAAATAAATTATGATCATAAAAATATTAAAACATGTCGACATCTGTGTCTGCTATTATTTTTTACGATAATTTGAAAGGTCATACTCCCCGTTCATTGTAAAAAAATAAATAGTAACTTGTACAATGAATATTAATCATGTCTACGTCACAATCTGCCGATCTGCTATTATATTTGCCAATAATTAAAGTGGTCATGCTTCCCGTGCATTGTAAAATATCGCGTTTGGTTTGTTAGATTTAAGAGTTCAAGCTATCATTCGATGTGTGATTTATATATAGCTGGCGATTCCATGAGTGATTTATGCTCACATGTATTAAAGATTTATAATGTTCAATAATTGAAACATTATTAATATATAGTTCAGCTAAGGCAACGCAATATGTGTATATTTACTTTAAAATTATATCTCCATATGACCCGTAATTCTTGCTTTATAGGAGTGTTATCCTGTTGCCTCGCCATGCATGATGGCCTATCTGTATGAGTGTGAAAGAATAAGGGGTGAATAAGAATAAATCTCAAATTTTTTATTTGTGTGAAATCCAAATAATACATGAATAAGAAATTTGAGCTTATTCGAGTCCTTATTCATATTCTAATAAAATTTTGAAATTTGAAAATGGAACGTGAATAGACACACATTTCTAAATTTTAAATATCCCTTATTAAAGGGATCGGCAGATCGCGCTTCCCGTGGGTGATTGATATTTGAATTGTTTTGAGTTTGACCAATTCAATTGTCCAGTTACATACCACTAAGTCCAATCTAAAAAACATAGTCACTAAGTATCTGCTCTAGAGAGGCGTAAAAAGAGTGAATGAGGGAAGAAGTGAGCTGCCCAGAGTTTAACCTGCTCCCAAATTAAAAAAAATCAATAGAAACCAATGGTAATGAAATAGGAAAGGGGTGAAACTCTATTCAGACTTGAGACAGTTTTGTCATCCTAAATTTAAGGTTAAATTTAAGTTCTCCCCTATTTTTCTATTCCATTCCGTTCCATTACACACCCTGATTTCTGAACCAATGCCTAAAGAAACAACATTGATCAGCTTGTCAGTCGTGGACTCACATGTATGCATGGTGTTGTAGTGTCTATTACTTAACCAACCAGCTCCAGATTAATTTATTTTTTCAGTTCTATATATCTCCACCCATTTCTCCAAACTAGCCTTTTTATATAGTTCCTTCTTTATATCTCAAATTTATTTTTTATTCCTTCAAATTTAGAAGCTTTTTACCTATTGGTAATTAGTTTTGTCTTTTTGGTCCAATTGACTAATCATCGATGTTTTGAAAACCGAACCGGCCACTGAACAGTCTATTGGATGGGCCGGTTTACTGGTTTAACTGTGGTTGAATTGGATTTTTTTCTGATTAAACCGGAAACGAACAGGCCTCTGGTTTGCAGTTGAATTGGTCGATCCGGTCCGGTTTTCAAAACATTAATTGCTGATCATTGCCGATATGTTTTTACCAATGAAAGTATTAGATCGTTATTTACTTATGTAGCTTAGAAAGATATTTGAATTTACACGATAATGTCAATATACTCCCTACATTAATTCCTCATGCATGAACAAAAAGTTGGTGCTTTTACTTTTTTTTATTTTTTACACTTGTAGCTAGATATATAACTGTAGAATGCACTTAGAACAGTTCAAATAATGGGCATGTTTAACAAAAATTATTATATCGTCTCCCTCTGCGCAATTTTTAAACGATTAAAAATAGCCCTTGACCGATATGCGTCTTTTATAATTTAGGACCAATAGGTAATCCTAAGGAAGAAGATTCATCAATTTGGGGCTTATTCCTTATTTGAAGGATTAGTGTGTAACGTAGTGGGAAGATTAAACCAAATAGAAATCGATTAGGTTAATTAATCAAGCAAATAAACAATTTTAATTTATAACAAAAATCATAATTATAATATTTTTATGAGAATTAAATCAAAAGTAACATAAAAATCGGCTTGAATTCGAAATATTTGACTTTGTGTAAAATCTATAATTAGTGTAGAATATTCTAGCAAAATCAAAGCTTAATTAAACAAGAAATTCATTATTAATTTGATTAAATATGCATGAAATTAGCAACTAAAATCAATTAAAATGAGCTGCCACACCTGTGGCCACAAAATCTTCGCCATAGAAAATCCAATCAAAGCAAAAGCGATAAAAATCGATGTACAGATGGCTACATCTCTCTTTCTCTTTTCTCTCCGCCTCTCTCTTTTTCTCTCAGTCCGATTTCTCTCCTCTCTCCTCTTCGCCGTCGCACCACCTTGCGCAAAGATTGAAGTGGATTGAAAGTGGCAAGCCAATCACGCTTGGCCACGGCTGAGGAAAGCCATCATTTCCTCTCTCGAATCGCAACCGTAAGGTTGCTACGTGTGAGAAATCGAGTGGTTGCTCAAACTGTAAGATTAGTGTAATTAATCTCTACCCTCGAATTCTTCTCTCTTTTTGCCTCTATTTAAACCCCTATTGAGTGTTTTTGGGTTTTTGGCTGGATGATAAAGAAATTCCAGAAAAAAAAAGAAGAGAAGAGAGAGAGAAGGAGTGGGACGGAGAGGAAAAAGGGAAAAGGAGAGTTGTTACTGAAGATCAAAGGTATATCCATCTTCGTTTATAGAATTGGTTGAATTGTTTGAGCCGATAGGAAAATTTTTTAATATTAGGGTTTGAGCTTAATTTTTCATTTCTTAACTGTGATGCTAGGAACCTGAGGTTTGGATGCGTTTCTTGAGTAATTTGAGTATTGATTTAGTGTAGAGAAAATTTTAATTTAAGTGGAATACGATGTTGAGGAGTATTTGGGTCTGTTAGGGGGAAATTCAACCAGATTGAAAAAATTTGGGTTGTTAATGGTTATTGAGCTTAAGGAAAACGTTTAAGGGAGTATTGTGAGTGTTGTTAAGGCTTGGTACCAGCCTCTGGTACGAGGCATAGGGTTCTGGTACCTGAGGTTGATGACAGGGGTTGTTTCGGGAATAAAAATGATGAACTGGGGGCTTATTTGTAAAGAAAAGGACTAAGTTGTGATGAAAAAGGGCTTGTGTGAAAAATAAAAGGATTCAGGGTTGTTTCGGAAAAATGAAAAGAGATTTCGGGTTGGATCCGATTGTTTGATGATGGATCTTGTCGGCGTGATGGCGGACCCGTTAAACCCGACCCAGGTCAACTGGGTCAGGTTGACCTGGTCGAGTCTATTCGGAATTCTTGGCTTGGTTTTGTTTTGGGCTGTTGAATTGGACTTGTTGATAAAAAAAAAATGAATGATGAGACGGGCTAGACCTTTATATATTCGGACTGAAATTAAGAATTTAATTCTTTGGGCTGAATTTCAATTATAAATTAACAAACTTAATCCATGATTAAGTTAATTAAATTTGTGTGCTTAATAAATATTTAATTAAAGAAAAAGCCACTTAATAGTCGGGAATTTCTTTAATTAAATCGGATTTTACGTGAGATGATGAGAATAGTCCGAGTGAGTCGAGAACAGATACGACGATCAAAATCACCGACTTTCTGATCCCAACAATAATAAAATCAAATAAAATTTTCAGACTTTTAAATTGTTTTATGATTTTTTTATTTTGATTTTCGGATTTTGAGTTTATATTTTATTTGATGATTTAAATTCTTATTTAAATAAAAATAAATCTAAATATTAAAGAAATTATTTAAACCAAATATAAATAAATAAATTAAATTACATATAATAAAGAAAATATTAAGAATAATATTATGAACTTAAAATTACTTAATAAATTAATCAAATAATTAAATAAAATAAATAATTAAGAAAATAAATAAAAATAAATCAAAACAAATTAAAATAAAATGAAAGTAATTCAAATAACATAAAATAAAAATGAAACAAATTAAGATAATAATAAATAATAATTAAATTACTGAAAACACAAGCAATTACTATAAAATTTAAATAGAAAACTCCAGTCAGTCTGGTAGCTTAAGCCGGACCACAATAGAAAATCGTAAGTTAGATCAGTTTAAGAAATCGTTTAGTCAAATTTTAACGAGTTTTGACTACTATACAGGAGACTGGACGAAGATGGAACCGATCCAACAACAGGTGCGGATACGTGGATTTTTATAGAGATCCGGTCCTGGTAACTTTAAATTATGTATGACATTTTGCTGAACCCTTTGGATGCATTACACAATAACCATGTAGATTTAGGAACAGATATTACAACTCAAAGTTTCATGTTGAAAATGATCTCCCTTGTTAAAATGGTTATGACAGACATGCAAGTTTGCATACATGTTTATTATGAATAAACTGAGTTGTCTCAGTTTAACATATTCTTGCCTGAAGATCTCGAATTATGATTATGTGTGATTGATACTGGAAGATGGTAAATGGATTTGAATGTCAATCAAGCCACTCTCCGGAGTCGGTCGGCCACCGGCTTCGGCCAGTTCGGTAGAGCTATTGGAATATGGAATTCCCTCACGTGTCCGGGGTTAGGGATTCGTCCCTCGTGTGCCCAGTGGGTTAGGGAAAGGTTTCCTCGTGTACCCAACCGGTTGGGTTAGGAAACCTATGTGAGTTTTGAGGATATGTTTTATGATTTGGAATTCCCTCACGTGCCCAGAGTTAGGGATACGTCCCTCACGTGCTCTTGGGTTAGGAAAAATGTCTTGATCTTGATTCATTTGTGTGCATGTTCATGGAAAATGGTTATAATGGAATCGATCTTGGTACGCAACTTGTTATGGAACTGGTTCAATATTTTACATCTGCATTTCATGTGTAATTTGACTAGTCTAGTTATTTAAATGGTTCATAAGTTACATGTTCATTTCGATTATTATGGGTATTACTTTCGGGCTAAGATTTCAACTAGAAATCCACGTCTGGAACTAAAACCCGCACTTAAAATTTTATTCTCACTCCGTTTTTGTTTTGCATGTTCCTCGGCAGATGGGGGTTCCAGAGAACGCTTCGCTCGCATTAGAAAATTGTTTTTGGTGGGTTGACGGAGATCACCTTTGCACAGAAAGTTAGTGACCATATATTCATAAGGTGATGGAAGATACTGTTAGGTCAGTTACCTATTGATAAGCATGTGTTGCGATCGACTGTCTGTCGATATATTTTGTTTTATGTTTTATTTTATTTATACTCTTAATTTGATAATATTCGATTTATATTATCAGAGGAAAAAAAAATTTACTGTTAGTTTTATGTTAAGTCTTAGTTTAAGCCTTACGAGAGTACAATGATCTGTACTTTCGTGGCGAGAGCTGTCACGTCTGGCTGCGGGATGTGACATAGTGCGCAGAGAGGAAGAAGATCCATCGATGATAAGTCTCTTGGAGAGAATGATCAGTGCAATTAGTTTTGTATCAACTCAATATATATACTAAGCCATCCATGACTCAACAACTTTCATAACTGTACTAACTACTCACAACTTTAAATGTTAACAATGTCTCACGAATTGTTAAAAAAAAAGTAGCTATGCATTTAGGAAGCAATATATTTGTGAAAAATGGAGTCTATACTTAAAGAAATGTTTGAATATGTGATTTTGCGGACCTCACATGCTGAATCGTTATAATTACGTTTTGGTAGCTATCACATAAATTAGAATTCATCTCTTTTTTATTTTATTTTTTTTGTATACTTATAAAATGGTGACTATATATGATGATCATGCAAACCTATATATATATATATATATATTGTTGAGAAATAAATGTAAGAATTAAACAACTAAATTTTGTTACTTAGAATAAGGTATGGGTGTTGCAAATGTCATAGCACAAACGTACTGTTTTGTAAATATTTAGCTTATCAGTAACATAAGTCTAGTTACTGTAAGGCGCTGATCAAAATGTCATTTAATGTGGGATTTCATTTCAATTGAATTAATTTTTTTTTAGATTTCGTTGGATCTAATTATATGAAAATTCCAACCAAATGACGTCAAATCCGTTCATTTTGATCAAAAAATTCTAATTAAATGAAATGAAATCCCACGTTAAGAAAACAGGATTTTTCATCAAGGCCAAAATGCTTAGCTAATTGCCATTTTATTTGTAGGCAACTGTGGTGAATGGACAATTAGGGTCTGCAAGTTGAAGAATCAGTTAGACTTTTATTTAGTTTTGTGATGCTCTCATATTGATGTATATGATGTTCATGTAAATATATAGGTAATGGTTGTCAACAGTTTAATATATGTGACAAATTAGTTTTCATAGATGCATTGGAGCGCTCTTTAATTGCTTTGAAAATTCTAGGCCAATGTTTATTCTTTCTCAAAGGAATCATCTCCAAAATGTTTAATTGACAGTAATTACTGGGTCGCTACTAGTTAGGCACTCGTCAGCAAAAGCAAATGTAATTATGTTTTTATTTTAATTTTTAAGTTTCAAACAGCATTACACGCTCAATGAGTATAAATTAACTTTATTCCATCTTAAATGTCAATTCATTAATTGTTGAATTGGTACAAAATCTTAAAACTAAAAAATACATCATCTGAAATGTCAATTCAACAATTGTTGAATTGGTACAAAATCGTAAAAGAAAAAATACATCACACGGCCAGCTCTTTAAATAAATTCGGCCTAAAAAAGAAGCTCATCAAACAACAAGCTTAACAGTCTAGACCGGGTGGTCTTGATCTGAACTCAGCCCGAGCTTCTTAACAGAGCCGTGCGTTGCCTCTTTGTTCCCATCATTACCACGGAAAGTATCAAGGAAGTAGAGCAAGAATATTCAAAACCAGCAATCAAAATAGAATTGATTGTGACAATTAAGGGAAGATGTTCGTGGGATGTCTTTTGTATGGCTGGTTTTTGGGAAATCTGGAAGGTTAGGGACTCCAAAGTTTTTAACAATGAGGACTCCTGACTCCTTTCTCCCAGATACTGCAATACGTATTGAGATCTCGGCCCGACGATGGATAGCCAGCGCTTGAAGACGACACTAATCGACCTTTGAGGATCCTCTTGTTTTCATTTCCTTTTTAATTTTTCTTTCCAGTTTGTAAACTTTACTTTTTTTCCCTTTTTTTCACTTTGTAAATAATTCAACTTTTTGGATAATTTAATTTCTACAGAAAAAATAAACTAAGCAATTCATGAATGTTAATATCTGATTTTTGTATGAGAAAGATTAAAAAGAAACTTGAGGCATAGATTTCCCAAATTATAGAAAACAATAAAACTAATAACTCAGATTAAAATACGCTACAAAACATTGATTACAATGTTGCGCATGCAATTGAAATTAAATATCAAATTTCGCTAAACAGAAAAAAGAAAGAAGGCAATCTTTACGAAATCGCACCTTGCATTTTGATGCTCAAGAAGTGCAAATTTCTTCGATGATTTTGCGTCTGTGTGCATTTGGGAGGAAATTTCCATGGGAAAGAAGGTAATTCCAGAGAGAGAGAGAGAGAGAGAGGGATTGATAGAGTTAACATAAAGCGACGTTGTCTCTCGTCTGGCAATGTCGAGAGAAGAGGGGTTGAGCGGATCAAAGTCTCTCTCTCTCTCTCTCTCTCTCTCTCTCTCTCTCGATGGCATATGGGAGGAAGTCTGAAAGGTGTTAGGATTTAGTAGAAATAGGAACGAAGTTTTTGGTTTGGGTGTGAACGGAGAGATTGCGAAAAGATTTAAGCATAGATATGTTATGATATATTGATATCTATCAAAAGAGCCGTTATGGGTGTTGCTCGCTCAGACGCTCTCTCTCACTAACCAAGCGGGCGCGCTTGGTTTACACAAGGATCAAGAAGTCGACAACGCAGGCCACCAAGCAACACTTACCTAGAGGCCCTCCAAAAATATAAAATTGTGTTTAACGCTTAAAGTTATCCAGACTCCAGATAAATGAAAATTACTACGTTTGCCAAGTTTGAACTGTATGTCTGTATCTTGGCCAATTTAATAACGAGGCCTCCTTTAATAGTATAGAGTGTCTTGCCAAGTTGCCATTTATTTAACGCATGAAATGAGAGCATGCATATTTTTTTTTAAGACACCCGTGCCTGCATTTATTTTATCGCTGCTAAAAAGAATTCATATTTTGACATGGAATAATGAATAATGGCCGATACAATGACATAAAAGCTTATTTTAATGCAGTTTAATTTTGAGACAATCATATGGCTAAGGATAATGATTTTTAAAATGAAGAATTTATTGTGAATATATAGAATTCGAGAGGTTTTGGCTCCCGTCTTTTTTCCTAAAAAAAATGTAGGAACTTCGAAATAGAAAAAATAATATACTACCTGTCGCGAGTGTCATTCAATACTGATCACAATTTACTACTTTGGAATTTACTTGTTATAAAGTCGAGACTAACTATGTATATTATTTGTACGGCCCCTGAATTATAAATTTATTACTTGTGTCGTTCAATACCGGTCACGGTGCACTAATTTGAATTTTACTTGTTATAAAGTCGAAACTAATTTCGTATATCATTTATTTGGTTCCTGGATTATTAATTTACTTGTGTTGTTCAATACTGATCGCCATGCACTAATTTGAATTATGGTGTTCTCACATCACAGCTAGGCGACTGACAGTAAAGTTATCCATGAGCAGAAACAGAAATTGAATGACTACTTTGACCTGGCCCCAATTTGACCGGAACGGAGTTCGTGGAGGCGGCTTTTTTTTTTTTTTTTTTACTTCTTATAAAGCAGAGACTAATTTAGTAAAAATAGAAAATTTTAAACATCAAACTGATGCTTTCTATATTCTTGTTTTGATAATAACATAAAACGTACATCATGTCTCATTATACTGAAATAGGAGGCTGGGACGACTGATGATGATCTGTTGCCATATATATCGTGTTGTTGTGTGTATTTTGGATTTGCTTGTTATATGTGGCTTAAAACAATTAATGCATGTGTGAATTGGTTTTGTTTTGGGGGTGAAACAGTACATATGTGTTGATACTGATAGCTATGTTTATAGCTAGTTCACTACCACAAAAACAGGCTTTTGTAACTGGTCATCTGTAACGCTTAAATTGAAACCCGTTACAGATATATCGAAAAAGGGCGCTGAAAAAAAGCGAGACTAATCTGTAACGCTTATTATAAATCAAGCGTTACAATTTTCCGTTAAAAAAAATTCTGTCGACGAATCTGTAACGCTTATTTCGTAATAAGCGTTACAAATTTGTAACGCTTTTTTTTTAGGCCGAAAGATGTTATAGCCTATATCTGCCACTCATCTCTCTCTCTCTCTCTCGTTCGAAAATTGGTTTAAGTCCGACAGCCATCTCTTCTCTCTTGAGCTCCACTCTCAAACCCTCTCAAACCTCTCCTCTCTCTCGATCTCTCCCGATCTCTCCACGTCTCTCCGCCATTCTCAACATCTCCACCTCTCTCTGCCACCCTAGCCGACAACCTCTCTCGACTCGACAGCCACCTCGACATTCCTCTCGACAGCTGCTGCCTCTCTCAACTCGACCTCGACAGCTAACTCGACATCTCGACAGCTGCTGTCTCTCTCAACTCGACAATGACAGCCACCTCGACAGCCGGTAATTAAGATTGAAATTAGGCTGTTTTGGAATTGGGTATATATGTTATGATTGAGATGCAAAATTAGATATGAAATGGGTTTGAATAATTCATCAATTTGAAATGTATCTACTCTTGTAAATAAATTGATATTTATTGAACTTGATTTGTTTTTCTCATTTGCATGACTTGTTTGTTATTTTGATGTGTATATATGTATGTGATGTATGTCTATATATGTATGTGGTGCATGTATTTAATTGGTATGTATAATATGTTTTGGTACATTGAAAATCAATGTACAAGTTGGTACGGCTAGCAACATGGACTAGCCACAGAATAGCAGCTATATAAAAAAAAAATTTAGACTAAATCTGTAACGCTCTTTTCATAATAAGCGTTACAGATTCCTACTATCTGTAACGCTCATTATCAAAGAAGCGTTACAGATGCCCACAATCTGTAACGCTCATTATGAAAGAAGCGTTACAGATATGGCCAATTTGTAACGCTTGTTTCATAATGAGCGTTACAGATTGTGGGCATCTGTAACGCTTCTTTGACAATGAGCGTTACAGATGTGGTATTCTGTAACTCATTTAAGATCTGTAACGTTCTATAAATCTGCAACGGGACCTACAGTAACGTGTCCATGAACGTTACAAAAACTAAAATTTGGCGTAGTGGTTGTATGTTGTTTTTTTTTTTGTGAATGGTTGGGATATGTTTTATTTTGTGGTGTTAATACTGATGATATATAGTATGTTAATTATAGATTCCGGTGATTGTGAAAGGCTCTAACTATTTACTTAGATATCTTGATTTGTGATTTATTTATCTTGAATATGTTTGGAATATAGTGTGAATAAATCATGAACTAGTTGTTCTAGTTCCTAGCTAGTTTTGTGGTAACAAGAACTAGAACATGAACTACCTAGTTGTTCTTGTCTAGTTCACACTACTTCACAAATCTCGCTAGTTCTTGTTTGGAACTGCTTGTTCACCTAGGAACCAATTAAACACACCTTGTGATCTTATATATGTTCATGATTATTACGGCACAATGGCTTCATTGATAAAATGTGATGAACATTGGTACGAGCACTATATATTAGTGCATGTGGATGTGTTTTTTGATTCACCGGTATTGGTTGGTACAAATACTAGCTATAGTAGTGTGCCAAGTACAAGTTATATAAGGGGCTGGATAGAGTATGTAAGGGTAATATTTACATGTGGAGCCTATAAATATAATATTCAAAACTATTGGTAGCATTGTGAGGCCACAAATCAGTATTTACATGGGTAGCATAGAGCATTTATATATGGACTATCTGACTACCACCACGTGGGCCTACAGTTCACTATTAACATGAGTGTTTTTAGTACACTTACGACGCTAGAGTGGAATGTTATAATCATGCGTACAAAAAATCATGAAAACGCAGATGAAAAAGTTATTCGTTGATCCGGTAATGGAATTTTCTTATTATAATCAAGGGTACCCTTGTAAAGTCTCCATAAAAATAATTGAAATTCTAGTAACAGTCGAGGCGAGTGCCATCAGCCTCACAGGGGAGTCGGGAATAGGGACAGGATCAGGGTAGGCGGGTGGGTGCCCTAAACCCTAAATCCTATGGCTCCGTTTGGATGAGTTAGGAATAAGTAAGGAAGAACTATTTCGGGCGGAAAAATATTATTTCAAGAAAAGTGGAAAGAAGCTATTTCGAGAATAAGAAATGTTGTTTGGATGGTAAGTTGGGAATAAGGTTATTGGAAAGTATGTTATTGGGGTGAAAAGTAAAAGATGAGTGCTATTGGGAATAGTGTTATGTAGGAAGAGTGAGAAGAGTTGTCATTCTAGGAATAAGAAATGTTGTTTGGATGGATTTTTTGTTAGGAAGAAGGATTTACGTCAGAAAGAAGCTATTCCACCCTTATTTCACCACATCCAAACGAGCCTATAATGGTTTGGATGTTTAGGGTATATTGGATTTCATAAATTTGGAGCCATTAGTAGATTTCATTTTTAATATCTACATAGGTGGTTTACGGATTACAACCTATTCTGAGAGAACACGGTCCAAAAATTAGAGATTGGTTGACATATATGCTAATTGGAGACATTTCCTGGTTTTTGGATTTGGATTCTAGATTTGGAATAGGAGGAAAAAGATTTATGTGAAAAGGGAGAAGGGGTTTGTATAATATATATGTAATAGCACAGTTATAAACTCCCAATTTAATCGACATTATTGAATTGAAATGACTTGAAATGATGTAAAATTCATTGAAATGACAAAAGGAAAAAATGAGCGGGAATCCCGGCCTAATAGCGCGGTCTATAACATTGTTATTATGGGTCAATAGCGTGGTTATAAACCGATCTATTCCTACTATTAGGTGAGAGAAATAGCGCGGTTTATAACCGTGCTATTTGATGATTTTTATTAAAAATAAATAAATAGTGATCATTAATTATTAAGATTTTTTAATATATATCAATAGGTCGTCGGTGGTCGTCTCCTATATAACCTGATATTGTTAAGATTTTTAAATATACATCGATAGGTCGTCGGCGGTCATCTCCTGTATAACTCGAGATTGGTATGCAACAACCAATATTGCAATCTCTTCGCTGGTCATATTGACAAAAAATAATTTTCTTTCGAATTTCGTATAGGAATTCTTATTCTAATAAATATTATGGATATACATCCTCATGTTTTGCATGCAAGGATCTTAACATCGATTTTATGGGGTTTTTTAGATCTTCATCAATTCGTTCTTTTTTTGTGCGGGCTCCAACTTGAGCTTACCCTCCCCACCAATATAGTTACAACCGTCCCCAAGGCACTAATTTTGCTATAGCCTCATCTTCATAGGAAGGTTCTTTGGATAAAAAATGCACTTTATCTTTATATAAATACTACAATTAATATTTGGTATAGACACCTTGCCTTACTTGACTAAATGTTGTCAATAAATGATCTGTTAAATCTATCAATAATCCCTTCAGTTGCAGCCTTCAAAATTCATAATACATAAGTAATGACATAAATCGATCTAGATGCGACCTTACAATTAATACTTTATCTTTGACTTCATGTTGATGGTGTTATCAAAAAGTTCTATAGAAGTGGTGGGTGTATGTGTTGATGTATTTACCAAAGTTTAAGGGTGTCAGTTGTCACATACAATTTGAGTTTACAAATCTAACAATTATCAAGAAAACTGAAAAAAAGAAAATTTTACTGCAAGTAATAAATTAAATTCATCATCATAATGAAACAAATAAAAAATCATAATAAGTTCAATACCAAATAGTATATCTCATGCAATGAGCATATATGGTACATATATAATTCAACAAACACAACTTCAAACAACAGACATGTTTAAGCATAGATCAAAAATCTGGAATATCGATCAGAAACCTAAAATACAGATTAAAAAAGTTGAATTTCAAATAGGATAATTTTTATGGCTCTTAGTCAAAGTTTACTTTGACTGATCTGATTATATCGATTGATTTCCATTCCTGATGAAATTTTCTCATATCCAGTGTTTAACTCCTCAACAAACATTTTTTCAAATCGATGCATTGTAGTAGAATCAACGGTTAGAACAACTTCCATACCACCTTTTATTCCTGGTTCATCATTGATGTAGACAACTCTATTTGCACTTACTTTCCATCGTGACACGAGATTTGGTTCTCCGCATCCAAAATCTGCATCATGGACTGGCATTCTTGAAATGCTAGTAACTCGTAAGTGAGATTCAGGCACTTTCATTGCCGCAAAAACTTGATTCTTCATAATCTCTAGGTAATCAATCAAGGATCTAACATACTCATCATTGACACTATCAATTGCAACTTTGACTCGTTCAGCCACAGCATGAAGTGGATTCGATGTGAGCTCAGATACTTTGGATTGCACAGATCTCCGCACGATTGCATTGCTGAAATGATGCTTGGGCAGTGGCGGTTTGAGGCGATCACGTATCTCCACAGTAAACATTAGATTTGCTATAGTGTCAGGATCAAGACCTTGAGCATCACAATAGCACTTCCACACAAGTGATACAATAGCACAGAAGGAAGAAACCCTTGAAACACTCCCATTGCTGCATCTAGTTTTGAGGGAGCGAACTTGCTGCTTTGATATCAAGAATTTCCTTGTCATGCAGCCGATCAGAGTGGACCTTATAGTAGGTTCAGGTATGTACTCTGGGTGATCAAATTTGACAATCGGCGGTGAGCGAGCGCGAAGAGGTGTTAGATCGAAAGAGGGTGGGACAATGCTGCTTACATCACCTCGAGAAATTTTGGCCCAAGTCTGTATAAAGTGGAAGTAGCAATGACCATCTCCGAAGACGTGATTGAAAGCAAATCCTATCACGACTCCCCCGCATTTCAAATATGTCACCTGCTTTCATATAAAATTCTCCATCAGTTAATTATTTTTCTTTTTATTTTTAGGACAAAGTAGCAAGGATATAAGAAATCGTAAGACAATTTATTAATTCTATTTGAGATCTCTTTTATTCTTCTTTCGGTTGTCCTTTTCGTATCTTTTTTTCCTTGTGATTTTATATTTATTTTCCTTTAATTTGTATATAATTCTATAAATCTCTAAAATTCTCTTAATGAAATTTGGCTGATGGACGCCATCCTGCCTCAGGAAAATTTTAATAAATTATATTAAAATGCATATTGTACCTCAAAAGTACTCCGAATGACTTATTTAAAATATCTTGGTGGAATAAACAAAAGAACCCTATAAATCCCAAAAGGGTCGCTAGGTGTTCATCCAAAATATACGGTTGGTGCTTTCCATAACCTGTAAGACAATTCGACTTCAATAATTTTCAGTTTTAAATGACATAATTTAGTCAAAAATTGTCTTCGGACACATTAAATTAATCTTATCAACTTTCTAAATTCTGTGGAATTGGGAAACTTATGTTCTACTAGTTATCATTGTAATTAATATCTGACGCTCCCCTCCTCAGGTTCTGTTTACGAGATGATATAAAACTTCCTTAAAATCACTATATAATTATATTAATACAAAAGTATTACTTAAAAATTATAGATTTAAATTGAATGATTTACATCCTAGATGTGGCGCCACATCGTCCACCAAAAGATATTTTAATTATTGAATACAATAAAATAGTTATTTTAGAATTATTATGATTTTTTACATTATACCCCAACCCACAAAATTATGATCGATGCTCCGTCTTTTCACCTACATTAGTGGAACATAATTTTTTCATATAATTGTTACAAGGATATTCCTATATGAAAAAAAAAATTAAAATTTTCCGACCTCAAATTGAAAATTTTTACGGCTCAGACAAACTCAAATCAACTCAAGGCAAATGTATATATGTTCAAAAGTATATCATTATTTAAGAATATTACATTTTTTAAATTAAGTTTATTTTACTAAATAAATCTTTTATTAAATTTGAGAGGCCGATATTTGGAGAACAATAACAGATTTTAATATTTACTAGACATGGCAATCGCAACTTCATTGCGCTGGGTTTTTTAGATTGAAGAATAATCCAATCTATTTCGTTAAGTAATGACATAAATAACTACAAGAAAGATGGTCTTTAGATAAATTTATTTTTTATTAGATTTTTCTATGTATGTTGTACTCGTGTTCTATTGCTAGATTTACTTGATGCACTAAATCTAGCAGTAGAACAAGGTACAACATACATAGAAAAGTCTAGTAAAAAAATCTATCTAAAGACCATCTTTCTTGTAATGAATTTTCTACCCAAAAAAATCTTGCTAAAAGTAATTTATGGCATAAATTCAGATTGATCGATCAGCAAAAATGGAGGAGTCAAATCGCATGTCATAGGAGAGGATAATTTATTTTTTCTATAGATTAGGCATGAACTACCTTAGATTTCCAAATGTATTTAAATTTAATGATTGTTGCGACTCTTTTTAATTTAGTTAATAAAAAAATATTTTAAATTAAAAATTAATAGCGGCCACGGCTTTTAATTAATTAAACTAAAGAATGATTGATACAACTATTTTTAATATATTTAAAAAAAAGGAAAATAAAATATTTTCTATAAAGTGGTCACGGATTTTAATATATAACTAGTGCTAATCAATCGAGCTTCGCTCGAAATTTGACATATTAATATAAATTTAATATATTATTTAATAATGGTTGATTATGAATAGATTGTTATTATTGCAACACAAAAAGAGAGACGAAGATGGGATGAAAATGAAAATAGGAAGGGATCACAAAATTGAGAAACAAAACAATGCGTTACCAAATTATTGAATGTCGGTAAAGCGAGTCAGTTTTATGAGCAATAATACTGACACACAAATAGTTACAAAATATTATGTTATAGAAATTAAGAAAATTGTAATTTCACTGAAGTGTCGAACCACATTTAACTAAATGATCCCGACCATCTTTATTTATATTTTTGATATAGAATTTGTAATTTGCAATATATTGATTAATAATTTTATAATATATAAGCTATGAAACTTTTACAAAAAAAATGTATATATATGGTTTATGAGCCCCTGTCAGCAAAAATAATAATAATAATAAGTAAATTACTTTTGTCACATAAATGTGAGAAAATAGTATCATTCTTTGAGATGTTTAGAAATTTTTGAAACAAAAATCTGTTTTACACATAAATGTGAATAAACTTTTAATTCCTGATGTTGAAATATATCGACTGGGAAAACCTTTTTTAGTTATGTCCAGAAAGGGGGAAAAAAAATGTGGAAGAAGAATTGCCAATGAAAGATTGGAAATCGCAAACCTTAATCATGAGCATGACCGATTGGGATCCAGCCATTTCGATGCTAGGAACGAAGAGACGTTCCAGCTCTGGCGACGGCTGGATGTTGATGTTGTCGATGGCGCGTTCCAACCGAGCTCTAACAAAGAAACATCCCTCACCATTGCAGTCAAGCACAAGACTTCCGTCAGAATCAACAGCATACCGACCTGACAGCGGGTAGAAAAGCACCAGTGCTTTGGACAAGGCAGCTTTCAGCATTTCAGCTGAGAAGAAATTTGTTGCATCAGTGTTTCTGTAAACGTGGACAAAGCCTGCGAATGCACGCGGGGCAACTTGGTCAAGGTTTGATAACCAGAGCCGTTCCTTTGGGGTCTCAGCAGATGGCACAATAAAGCATGACTCCAACACTTCATCAACCATCCTTGTTTTTGTTCTTTCTTCCTCGCAAATTCTGCCCGTCTCAGTATATTTATTTGTGCTGCTGGTGTGATGAAGAAAACGAAAGCACTACTTGCTATATTTATTAAGTATTCCCCATACTCCAGCTTTCTCATCTCCGGCAGCAAGTTGTGATGTGGGGTCTATATAATTGCTGTGCTACAGTTTGTATATTTACAGCAGTGCTACAGTTTAAGTTATCATTTCATGTGCGTTTCACTGAGCAATTATTTGTTGGCTCCAATATACATATATATTTGTATAATAAAGTCTCCTCGTGTCTTTCATTTTCAATAATTAAACAAACAAATGATTTTTAAGTTATTCTCAGTCGTATGATATTATTCATACTATTGCCGAAATTCCTTCATTTTTAAATATCTCATTTTAAATGTATGTATTTAAATTTGAGGTAGATTAAAATAAGCTAAAATCCGAACCATTCAATGTGTTCTTCATATTGAAATCTTATTAAAGACCAAATTTTATATTTTTTTAAATTCTTTTTACTATTTTTTTAGATTTTTAAAAATTATTTTTATTGTAGATTAAGAATTTTGTAAAATACTAGAAAAATACTAAAAAAATATAAAATTTGGTCTCCAATGAGATTTCAATATGAATAACACATTGAACTGTTCGGATCTGCTATTAGAATATCAAAAATTGAGATATAATCGCAGCTGACGAGCTCATCTGTCGGTTGCGACTGATTTTAATCTACCTCAATTTTCAATAACATATTAATTTTTGTTGGAACTAAGCAAATACAGGAAAGAACATAATTTGTAGAAAACACAAACAACTTTTCTACTCAACCAACATTGATTACAAGTACATGACATATTTGGTATATAAAAAAATAGTATACAAAAAATTTCTTCTTTTTTGAATTGATTATTAATTTCAAATATATTTATACGAATTTATTATAGTAATATTCATTGTAATTTCTAGTATACGGGGTCAAGGCACCCCCACCTCAAACCCTCCCCCCGAAACCCATTCCCTCGTGCGTCGAGGCACCCTCCTCGAACCCCCTCCCCCAACCGAAATCCATATCCTCTGAAGTTAATCCAGAGAGAAATTATGCACCACAATGGTTCGATCAATTAATGATGGGTGTTCCGTGATTAATATAGAATACGTATAGCTCGTAAATCTTAACCGTGGAGATTATATCAGAAGATCGTGATGAGAACTGCAGAGTGCAGTTCAATGCAAGGATTTTGGTTCCCCGAGACCGAGGCACCCCGCCTCGAACACCCTCCCCCCACCTCGGGGGCTCTCGAGGCACCCGCCGCCTCCTCCGTCTCGAACCCCATCCCCCCTCCAAAGGGTCAAGGCACCTTGCCTCGAACACCCCCCCCCCCCCCCTCCAACCTCGACTAGGCACCGCCTACAACCCCAAAGGCCCTTACCGTCGTTTGATCATTTCATTTCGTCCCTTCGAAATGGTTGACACAACTATTTTTTGTTTTGTTTGTTAAATGAAATGGTTAATGAAACTTGTCTTTTTCGTGTCGTTTAACTGTTTTATGTCATTTTTATGTATTTTTAATGTATTCTTTTAAGTATTTATGAATAAATTTTGATGAACCAAAGATATTGCAGTATTGAACATGTCAGTTATACATGCAAAATAGGAAAATATGTATAAAAATTAACTGTCAAAGCAACAAATCGAACACAATTACACGTTTTACTTTTTTCGAAATAAGAAAATATGTATAAAAATGTATTATCAGTTAATCGATAGTTTTGATCGTCTTTTGAAACAAAACGATTAATGCAAATAAACTTTTGTTTCGTGCCATAAGAGAAATGGTTAATAGAACAACCTTGTTTCGTGATCGTTTCCTACGTTATGCAGCTCAAAGGCACCTCGCCTCAAACACGTCCCCCACCCCAATAAAAAACCCGACTAGGCACCGCCTAAAACCCCAAAGGTTCTCACCCGCTCTGGTCATTTTGCGAACCTCTCGTTCTCTCTTTTCATGCACTGTAATTCGTGACGACGTTAGACGTTGAATACTTCTATTATTTACTGTCTAAAACATTCTTAATTTTAATTTTAGTGCGTGTGATAAACTGACTTATAAGAAAAGCAGTATATGTTCTGTAAATTTGAAATTCATTTTGATGAAAATTAAAACCTTTCTAGAAGTTCTTCAAATTAAAACGTTTACTGTCTAAAAAATTCGTGGCCCTTACCGTCGTTTGATCGTTTCATTTTCTTGTCTAAATATTTGTAATCTATATCTATACTTCCCTGTAATCGAAAGCATTTTTTTAGTTATTAATTTAAGGAATGTGGGTCATGTACATAGACCAAAACCTAACAATCATCGATAGAAAAAATAAGTGCAAGACAAAAAATTAGTATGGTCATGATAATCTTGCGATTCTCTGGCCACATGCCACCATGCCACCATGGGCCACACCACACAGTGTTCCTATTATTAGGCATGCAACTTTGCAAGCCACATACATATCAAGAACGCACCTTTGGGCTTTGGTCGCTATTACAACCAAATCCATGCAATCATACATTTCACGCAAGGCAACTTACCATACTAACCCCTTCTTTCTTTCTTTTTTTCTCTGTCTGCAAAAGAATTAGCAAAAAAATGTGCGAATCTATTGCCCTAAGATTAAATCTAAGATATAAGATAAATTCAGAACTAAAAGAATTTTAGTGTAATAAGCAATTGGTAATACGAGAAAATATACAATGAGTCACTTTCTATGTTTTATTTTTAATATGTGTTTTCATTTTTTAATTGCTCAACAGATTTTGGGACATTCAAATCACATTTTGGGGCTTTCTGGTCTATTGGATGGGGAATCATCCATCATTAATTCACTATTATAAGATGTTCAAACTACGTAATTCACCAAATTTATCCAGAGAGCAGAAGGGGGAGAAGGTTAAAGTTATGTGAAGTTAACCACATATGATTAATAATTGTTAATTTGTTACCATGAACACTTACAATTATATAAGAAAAAAATAATTCTATTTTTGTAGCAACCAACTTTTGTCAAGTAAAAAATTGCTTCGTCAACTGACTTATAATTGTTGACTCATCTTGGAGGTCATGATACTGTTTGTGCAGTTAATTTGCATCTCAGTTCCCAAGGCTGCTTTGACTTTGTTACCAACATGTCAGTGACCAGAAAGAAAATTGTCATAATTTAATATTTGCAAACCATGCCTAAAATTAATAACAGCAGAACCATTCAATACTAAGCCATCACAAGTAGGTACTGACAAAATTACACTCATTTATATAAAAACGAAAATTATTCAATTTATAAACACATTGTAAAGGGTTTTAAACTGACAAGTTAATAGTAATTTTAACCATTCTAATGAGATCAACCAAAAGGATGCCTAAACTGACAAATTGACCATAAAATTCAGAAATCAAGACCTAAACTAACAAAAAAATATTCCTGCCCCAATCTCCAATCGATTTCATCAAGTTGTGTAACTTACACGATCAAAAGAAACTTTCGACTTTTTTTTCTACACATGAATCTCAGACCAGCTCCACTCTGGTCTCTGGGATTGCCTCATTCTCCTAGGAACCTCTATAAGTACGCATCAATAAATAAATGTCAAAAGGGTAAATACATTCACCCTCACTGTCTCACACTGAAAAACAAATCTCATCATTGATAAGATCAAATTGATACTCGGGTAACCACATATAGATCAAATGTTCAGAAGCTAAATCTTACCATATCTGATAACCTAAATGGCTTCATGGCAAGTATAAACCATTGTCACACAGGAACACAGGTAGGAACTTCAAGTTCGATGGCCTTTTTTTTTATTCTTATCCCTTTGTGTTTCTTAGTAAACTATTATCGCTTCCTTAGTAATCAATTATATCACGATTGATGGAAAAAGATAGCCTTAGTTATGAATTTTTGCCTCAATTAAACCCCAACATGTGCAATTGAAAGAACAAAAAGCTGTAAAATAATGGGAAGTAATTTCTAATATCTGTCAATAGTAATACAACTTACATGTTCTCTTCTCCTGATCGAAGTGCTTGAACTGGAAAGTTTGTTTGTAATCACTTGTAGCTACGGGTAAGCACAATCATACAGTTGCTAATCAATAAATAAAAAAAAAAAAAAGTGTCTACAGTTGAAATTCACAAAGTACTAGCATAGAATTGAGTTAACTTAGCATCAATTGAAATTTTATTAATAGTGATCAGAAATAGGAGGTATGTTGAGATTTGAGAACCGCTTCTATGCGATTTGTGCGATCTTTTGATGCTCCAAAATGCAACTTTTCTCGAAGTTTTTGAGTTGACAAGCAATCAAGAGAAAAAAAAAATTTCTTTTATGAGCCAGTTGTGGGGAATCTTGAATTGAGAACAGCTTCTACGCGATTTCAGCCAGTTTTGATGCTCAAGAACTGCAAATTCGTTCGATGATTTCGCGTTTGTGTGCATTTGGGAGGAATTTGCCATCAGAAAGAAGGTAATTCTAGAGAGCGAAAAGGGAAAGAAAGCATTAATTGAGTTAACAAAAAGCGACCCAAAACACTACGTGGCACTACTAACTAAAAACAATAGGAACATACAATCAAAAAAAAAGGAACAAGCTCTTATTGAATAGAAATATTAAATTGAATAAGACTGAATTGAAAATGTTACCAGATAAAGGCGAAAAACGTAGCAATGTGGCCTCGTCTCTGGGCTTTTCAGGCAATGTGGCTTCTTTCTGTGAGAGAAGAGGGGTTGAGCGGATCAAAGTCGGTAGCAAGCCGGTCAGGCCAGTCTACTCTCTCTCTCTCTCTCTCGCGCGCGATGGAAGAAGAGGAGGCAGAGGAATTGTGTGTAATAATAAAAAATCTGAAAGGGGAAGGGGTTAAGCATTTCGGTTGATATATGGAACGAAGTTTTCTGAGGTTGCTTCGATTCGAAGGCTAATTAGCCGTTAGTTATGAAATCTGAGATATTCTTCTCAGGTTGGCTTTGGTTCGAAGGGAACTTGGGTTGGGTATGAACGGACAGATTTCGAAAAGATTTCAGCAGAGATATGTTATGATATCTATCAAAAGAGCCGTTATGGGTGTTGCTGGCTCTCTCAATAACCATGGAGGGAAAGAGCTTGCTTGGTTTAGAGTTTAGACGAGGATCAAGAAGTCGACAACTCAGGGTCGCAGCCTCGCAAACTTACCTAGAGGACCTCCAAAAATATAAAATTGTGTCTAGCGCTTGAAGTTGTCCAAATAAACGAAAATTACTACCTTTTGCCGAGTTTGAACTGTATCCCTACATTGTGTCGCTAAAGAGAACATGCATATTTGTTTTAAGACACCCGTACCTGCAATTATTTTATCTCTGCAAACGAAAATTCATATTTTGAAATGGAATAATGAATAATAGCCAATACAATGACATAAATGCTTATAAAATGAAGTTTTTGGTACAATTATATTAGAAGTTTGTCAAATAACCAACATATAACAATTAAAGAGAACTTGCGTTTTATTTATTTCTTTCTTTTGATAACTTTGCCTTGGATCACCATATTTCCATAATATTTACACTGTTGATATTTATCTTTGGTGGATCCCATAAAAGAAACATGAATAATTAAACTGCACCTAATAGCTCGGTTATAAAGCGAGCTATTAGCTGACAGTCAATAGCGTGATCCATGAAGACCATGACCGAGCTATTCCACATTTTTCTTATTAAAAAAATAAATCATGGTTTCTATTAAATTTTTTATTTAAAAATTGTTTTCATTAAAAATTTCAGGTTTCCTTTCGCCTTTTTCTGCGTCTACTTATTCTACTACCTCAACTCTGTTTCTTTTCACTATCTTCTTTTTTTTGTTCCTCATTGTACTATCGAAAGACGATAAACAAGTATACTGACAAATCTAATCTCAAGAAATGATATCAGCAGAAGCTTCATAAATATTTTCCAGAGAAAAAAGATAATTATCACAATTATTTAAGACAACTAGTACAAACATCTATTACATTGCGAGACACAATCACAACTAGCTCGGTTAGCAGTAGATCAACAGAACCCTCACATATATTTCCAAAAACAAGACTAGCATTAGACTGGGTTAAAACAACTGATACTAACATCTATTACCCTATGAGACAGGCAACAAACTAGCAAGGTTAGCAAACAAAACTTTGGGTTAGGCTTCACTAACAAAGGAATCAACAACCCTGTCTCTCTCATTTTGACCACTAACTAATCCAAACGAATTTAAACATGCAAACAAAAGACAAAACTCTAAGCTAGTAAAATATACAAGCGTGGATCCAGTAACCACCTCAGCTCCGTTTTGTTCTAGAATCTCAAAAGAATGACCATGGGGATGCGAAAGAAAAACTCACATCACTCCAATAGCTTGAGTTATTGCGACATCACCAAGTTTGAGATGGCTACAGTTGGGGCGCTAAATAGCGGGTCCCTAGCAATCTTGCAATTCTCATGGTCAGATGAATCAAGTAGGACAAAACTGCCACACGCGCTCGGTTCAGTTTCTTCCTGGGTGCATCCACTGCTTGAACCAGGGCTTCGTTTAACACGATTCGGGCTAAATCGGCGGCGCTTTCTTGAGCTCCACTGCAGTCCGTCAAGCATCAAATCCTTTCTCAAGTCATCCGAGGAAGTCGTGCACTTCTCCTGAGCAGTATCATCTGTTGGTGAAGAGGTTTCTCTTAGGGTTTCTGATTTCATCTCCTCTTGTGAACTAGCTCCGCTCTGTCTGCTATCTATAGTGGCCAATATTGAGACAACAATGTCTTTTCTCTCTATCATAGGGCTCCACTTACCATCAACCCACTCTGATGATGGTCTCAGCTGCCCCAGGGCAAAGACAGATACTCGCTTTTCACCTACGAATCACAACCAGAGAAAGTTAACAATGATCTCAATACAGTTTTTTTTTTTCCTTTTTGTGTGCATTTTTATCAAATATTTGTAAAATACCTGGGAAATAGACTTGGAATTTTTCATTAGACTCGCAGCGAATTACAATCCCCTCCCACCAACCATCCAGCCACCGTGCATCCACCATAGAACCAATGTGAATAGAACAGTCTGAGCTTAAGATTGGTCTCTCTGATGAAGGAGCTGGCCGCACTGTTGGCCTTCCACTTACACGTATGCCTAAATCATCCAGAGAAGCAGCCCGACTGCACTGGACCCATTCCTAAACCAGAAAAAAAATATATATATATATAAATGGGATAAGTATGACGAAATCAACTGAGAAACAAGCTTTGGAGAACATATATATATATATAAACACATATAAGATCAATTAAATGAATTTACCTCTAATTGCCCTGTTCCCTCAGCATCTTTAATATCCAAGTACTGCACTTTGATCCGATCCTGGTGCTTTCTCAAAATTATGCACCTAAACCAACATCCTCTGATACCACTATCTTGAGAGAGTACCTCCACAAACTGGCCTGGCAATAGCTGTCCCTTTCCACTTACTGGCCCAAGAGGAACATTTTTCTCATCTGCACCCATAGCAGCCCTTTTCCTCTTTTTACCTGTTGAAATTTTCAACCTCAGTTTTAGAGAAGTTGGTGCAAGAATGGATCTAAGTGCCTCCTGACTCCAATAACCCTGTAACTGAGTTATATCGAAGGCCTTTATGTCATCATTGTCTATCAACCTACGGCACATGTATGGATACAAGCGGTGGTTGGGTCGGACCCCAGCATGAAATTGATCAAAGTGGGCTGGGTTGAATACACAGGCAAGGCCATCGATGCACTCTACACTGAGATCCTGGAAACACAGAGAGAAGAAAATCTCTCGGTCGGCCACATCAGATGGCAGGACAACGGAACTGCCAACCTCGTCTACTTTGTGAAACCACCTCACAGACACCATATTATTCTCTCGCATGTCTTCATACAGGTCATCCACATAAGCCACTAGTCTCTTATTTTCTTCAGCCATTATGTACACAAAGTCATGCACCTGATGTCCAAGGTAAAAACATAACAGGTTAATTCATCTGTAGATATAACAAGGTAAAATGCTAAGTAACGCCTAGGGGGGCTCATTGGTTGGTTCTATTCGAAGAAAACCAGAATTATCCTCAATAAATTCAGTTTATAAATGTAAACAGAGCAGTCCAATAACCTACCCAAAGAATCAAAATTTGAACTCCCGGTTTACCAAATTAGTACAGGAAACCAACTCATTGAAAAGCAACAATACAATTACTGACTTAACTAGTACCAATATTTGTATATACTGCAACACTAACATTTTTTTTTTTACAAATATTCTGGCTTATTTAGTTTTAAATTTGTTGAAACTGAACTGAAAACCATTAAAGAAATTTTAAAGTGAACCAAACAAAATAAACAAAAGAACCAAACTGTTTTAACAAAAAAAATATCTGAACACATAACATTTGATACCACCTTACTCCGTGTGTCCAATAGGGTATGATAATCAGGTACATTTTGCAAAAGCAATCTAAATATTTAATCTTACAGATAATATCTGAACAATCTGAGGGATCAACCACTAGCACTCTGTACTCATACTGAACAATTGTGACATTATATATGATGAAGTAAATTATGTTATTTAGTAAGGAAAACCAATAGTAGAAAAGATACTTACAGAAATGGTGATTCCCCTCCTAGAAAAAGACCTGTAGTGCTTCCGTCTTTTCCGACAGGTCCATGAGGAGCCCAGCCAAGAGAAGTTTTTTGACTGCTGTTGATTTGTTATTGTTGAAGATATGATGATCTGAACAACATAACAAAGAAGGAATAGTAAGAACATTTGAGAATTTAATAAATACATAAGCTGGATGAAAGAAGGAATTAACTAATTTACCTTTGATGAAGGGCCATCCATGGGGTCCAAGTCTTCATAGTCTGAAAATTTATCATCAGTAGGGGATGATCTGAAGGTAGTAAAACCTGTTAAAAGAAAAGATACTATGTTTAGATTCACTCGTAATACAAATAAAATGGTAAAGATTATTTGGGTCCTTGAAAACAGCAAACAGCTGAGTAACAAGTTCCCGCTGATGAATTTTTTTTTATACAAGGTATTCGAACATAAACAGGCATGGAAAATTATCCCTTGCATCACATGAAAAAGCTCCAGATTAGACGGGATGAAATTACTTGACAATTCTAAACAGTGAAAAAAAAAAAAAAGAATACACAAAAACAAGTAAAACAAAAGTTGAGGAATATGGAAGTGTTTCCGCATGAAAGCTCCGAACTTGACACCAATAGTAGATAAAAGTACGCCTCGATATATGACAACCTATTTAACTCTAATAAGACGTGTCTAAGACAATACTGGTTTAGTAGCTTTACTTGAATCTCTTCCAAATTCTCGCCAAGAACCTCAGGAGTGAGTTCGGATATTATATTATGTAGCAGTTGTAAATCAATACAAAAACATAGATCAAAAAGCAACCTGTTCAAAATAAATATTCTTGAATGGTTTAAGCCCGGCTGGATTCCCTATAATTTCTGAAAAGAAGCAGAAACAAAAATCAATTTCGATGCCAAAGTGAGACATGCCAGGCCCTCTCTGAAATTTTATGGAACAAGAGCCGATAATTGGATCACAATTTATTAAAATTCAAGAGATAGCAACAACTCAAAAGGCTCACGACCAGAGATTCAGAATTTTCATTTAAATTTCAAAACGAGTATAAGATGAATTGAAGATTGTAGATCCTCCAAAATTTGGAGGTTGGTGCTGAAATAATTCAATCTAAGACTATTTTTCTTCTCAGAAATTAGTGAATCTGGCCAATTGAAGATTAAACCACGAACTACTAAGCATTCATAAAAATTAACAGCTCAGTAGAAAGAAATTTTCAGAACCAATTAAGAGATGCAAAGAAAATAAAGGAAATATACAGGAAAGGCTAGGATTTTATTAGAAAGTGGACCTAAAGGTGAAATATTCACAGAAAAACCAATTATTCATAGGGCTAACTTTTTTTAATCTGAAATTTGGTCACCGCCTCAAATCAAACTACGCAAAAACAAAAAATCCTAAACCGAACCAGCCATAAGTCCACAAACCTTTGTGAATCCAAATCAATACCCCCCCCCCCCCCCCCCAACGAAATAGTATAGCAATTGACAAGCGAAATCAACAGCATCCAAATAATTAATATATCAGGATGAAAAAAGTCGCTTGCCAATTGAAAAACAAAAGAGAAATTAAAAACAAAAAAGTCGCAGGGAAGCCGCTTGTACTACTCGTTTTCCGTGGAAAATAAAGAAAGGAAAAAAGAAAAACACGAATTCATTTCTAGAGTTCTAACTAGACCTAATAATTTTTTATTGATCGGAAGGGTACCCACGAAATCTCACAGATCCTCGCCGATTGCAAAGAAAAAGGAAAACCCAAAAAATTGAACGAAAGAACAGACGCTGGAAGGTACAAATCTTTTGATAATTCTTACAAATTGGAGAAATCTGCACCCAAATAGAATCTTCGACAGAACAAACGATACAAAAAAACAGATTCCAAAAAATTATAACTTACCTGAGACAAGCGAGGTCAACCAATCAACAACCTCTCTTCGGGTCTTCCACTTGAGAGGCATCGACCCATTTGTCAACGGCGAGCGGCGCGGCGACGACGAGTCCACGTGGCGCGAACGGAGGAACCCATCGGTTGTTTCGTAGGTCATGTGGCGGAGGCTCCTCTCCCTCCCCACCACGGCCAGATCCGCGTTCCCGAAGCTATCTTTTAAGAAATAGTGCACTTCTCGCTTCCCTTTGTCGGTCGACACGACGACCTCGTCCCATCGCGTGTACCTCTTCGATTCGTCCATGGAGGCTCCCTCGGGAGAAAACCCTAACCCTAGCGCTAGGTTTAGAGAGAGGAGAGAGATGAGAAGAGGGGCTTCCTTTATTTTCAAAATTGTATTATTTGAGGGAAATAGAAAAATAGAAAATGAAAAGGAGAACGGGGAGAGGGAGAAAGTTCGGGGTCTAACAAGGAAAGAGATAAGATGAGAAGCGTGGATTTTTGTAGCAAGACCCGGTGCGTAGTGGATTGGTAGACCGTGATTGTCCCGTATAGGCAAGCATGACGTGATCCAAATGCAGAAATCTGTCGTTAATTATTTAAAATGTAATTGTTAAATCGATTTCGTCTAATAGTTTCAGCACTCTCCTTATGGAAGTTTTGTTTTGAATTTTCTATTTTGTAATTTCTATCTAATAGATTTGAAAAGAACGAAATGAAATATTTGTACAAAAGTTATATTAACTAATTGCGTTCAAAAAAATATACATATTCAATAATTAAAACAACGACAACGATAATTTGGTCAATTATTTGCCATCGTTACTTCACTACTTAAAACAGCACAGATCTGACAGTGCATCACCTCTAGATCTAGCATGTATATACTTTTTGTGTCGTTCAATCTATATGAAAAGAGTATTTATTAGAATGTTTATTGTTTCTCCGTTTTAAATAAAAGATAGTACAAATGGAAAACTTTTATTACCTATAATTTTTCAAATATTTTTGTTATACAAAAATACTTATATTTGTATTAAATTACACTTTCACGTTGATGTGTTGATTTTAATTTTTGTTGAAAGTATAAATATTTTTCAATTTTTATTTGCCCACCACATATTGGGCGGCCATGCTTTTTAATAATTCTAAATTAATAACAAAAATATTATGATGAACCGACTTACGATAAGCTGAGAAAAAAAATCCAAACTAACAATGCTTAACAATATTATAATAATATCAAGATGGATTTTAATAATAATCACTGCACCCGTAGTTTTTAAGAAAAGCCAATATAAACATGACAAAGAGCGACAAAATAATTTATAAGTGTGGCAGTTTCCTTTCAAAAAGATGACATGATCAAATGTTTATGAGACTAGAATATAGTTCATGATTGAATGGATGAATATTATAGTAAACTTCAGATTTAAAAAGTTTATTATTTCTTTTAAATATTAATTAGTCGTTTTACTATTTAATTTGTATTATTAATTAGTGGCATTAGGTATTTCCAAAAGACAAAGACGGGTTAATGTTCGCCAATTATAGTAGTTATATCATATTTTTCGCTTGATAAAGACGTATTTGATTTTTTTTCATATATTCTTATAATTTATCTCGAATTGAGTAATTCATGGCCAGTCAATGAACTAGATTGAATTTAATATAATATATGTTAAATGATGATATTTTAATCTCAACTCTCATTAGACCAATACGGAGTAAACATATAAATTACTTTATTTATTTAGCTGACTCATAGACGTCGCACGGAAACATCGAATCTGCTCTCTACACGTAGTTTTCGTTATTGATTATAATAATTATTTTTTATATTATTATTTTATAAATATTGTTAGTAGTGGTATCTTCTCTTCTGCGTAAAATCTTCAAAATCACCAAGCAAAAAAAAAAAAAAAAAAAACGTTGAACAGTGGTCTCCTTCACAGTCGCGGCTCACAAAAGTGGCGTGAACCTTGTCCATTCAAATAAAAACGAAATCGACGGCCCATATTTTGTCGCGCCTGGATACCGGCGCAACCTCGTCGAAGCGGCGGTGTATAAGTTTGTATTGGAGGAAAGAGGCGGTCTATTGATTGAATTTACAGAATTACAGAATGGCACGTTGCGTCAGATCCGATTGCTTTGTAATAATAAACAGCGCAGCTCCTACGGGAGATTTATCAAAAAAAAAAAAAAAATAAACAGCGCAGCGATACTTTCGACCACTGAACGGTCGACACGTACGGTTGAGAGAAGACTGGGACCCGATATGGCGAAATTTCACGCGGTCTTGACCTAATCAAACCACGTAGGTTTCTCATGTGGAATACGTGGAGAATGGTTATTTGACAGCGGAGCTGTTTTGTGTTAGACGAATGTTTCGTCTCGTCGGCATTTAATACAGGCTTGTGATCTTCTGTGGCGCATATTTCATATTATATTTATGCTACGGCTGCCAGAAGCAATATGTGAGCCTAAAATTTTTCAAAAAAATTGACTCCAACGTATATCACCGTAAATGTGTACAAGTAAAACGAAATTCTAAAGTATCTCTCACAACTAACAAAAATCTTATAAAATAAGAATCATCATTATCTTTGTCTCTTACATGTTAATATATGCCATAAGAGCTCTAATCCACTCTATTCCATCATAAATTTACATAGTTAACTATAGAAGTAAGATAAACTTGCAAATATTTCTCAAAAAAATAAATAATTTTGTATGATTTCTTATAAAACCATCAATGTATATAATATTTCCACCACAACAATATCATGTTCGAAAGGCACACGATTAATAATTGTGAATCGAGACTCTCAATTGATCATTCCTAAAAAAATAAAATAAAAAAAACTCTTAGTTGATTCAACTTCTATCTCCTCTAGAAATTTTTTTCACCTCATAAAAACAATACAAAAAGAAAATAACTATCTTCTCCCTTTATCGTCTAACAAAAATTATGGTTCTTCCTTGATCCTTCATCTTGTCAATACATTATAATTTTTCGTTCCACTCTTCTTTTTGCTATAATCCTAAACATAATTTGCAGTGGCGTATAAGTTGAAATGTAGAAAAAAAAATTAGTACATCACAATTCAATATGTAAATAAAATTCGATTACATTAATATTTAACCCTGTTATAGAAAATCTAACTTTTTAGCTAAATTTCAAGTACGTATTATACCTTTTGAAATCCCTACTAGGTGAATATATTTTTTTTCGAATTCACGGTCTCAATCAGCCGCACTCGTGTTTGTACACCTACGGGCCGCAGAGCATCAGGTCCAAAGAACAAGTAAATTTCTACTGTTCAGATGATACCAGCCGTCAAACTGTAAATTAGTATATTTTTTACCAGATCCATTCTTAAATTCCTTAACAATTTTATCGATAAGTTGATATCCTGTAATACAATCGATTGTTTGAACCCTTCTTAATCGTTCTATAGTAGTGTATTTATGTTGAGGATTCAGGAGCGGAGGTACAAATTTATTTTTACGAAGGTCAGTTGACACTAGTGTTCATATTACACGTCCCAATTTCACTGTTTTAAGAAAGGCAAAAACTTAAGGGGGGAAAAAAAGCACTCGCCAATCGAGCTTGTGTTGTTACTTCCGGGAGGAATTTAAGTCGACTGCTCCGATCAAGGAGACCAGGACTACAGTCTAAGCGAGATCTCGGTCTATCGCTCTGTGCATATATTTTGTAGCATCTTCTTCGCCTTTACTGTACTGTATCTAGTGATTTTAAATCAGTAAAAGAAGGCTTTTGCCTCCTGCTCTTTTAAATTGTTTTAGCTCTTTGTAGATAAAATCAGTTAAAAATTTGTCATCCACCTGAACTTATTTTGACTGCCATTTGATTTGTTTCCTTTTTTTTTTTTTTTTTTTTTTTTGCGAGACGTTCTACTTTCCGCTGAAAAGATAATTTTTTGTTACAAACGAAGCGAAGGGGGAAAAAAAATTCACAATTACAATTTTGATTGATGCATGTTTGAATAACCTAGCGAGAACTTTTTTTAAGTCAGGTTGGATGCAACAAACGGTCTCATTCCTAACTATTGTTGTGTGAAATTTCCATAAACCCACTTAAAAATTTATTACTGTATAGTGTAAGCACCGAAATGCGATACAAATAGTTATTGCAACATGTAAAGACTAGTTCAAAACACAAAATAATTTATGGCATGCTACATTAACCAAAATTAACCATCATTTTATTATTTTAGCATGAAAATAGGATTGAAGTTCTTAAAACATCTCTAAAAAATAATAAATTTCAAACTAATAATATTTCATATGAAGAACAGTACCATAATCAATTATATAGGCCTGATTGTTTTTTTTAGAAATCCTTGGCAGCGGCTGCCAAGTAAGGCCTGATTGTTAATTTACCGTCGTTTTTTTATCAAGTGCGCCAGACCAAAACCTTGCAACGTTGCCTCTTGGACCAAAATTAGACATAAACTCCTTTTTACCCAGATCCGAGGCAATCGCACCTCTTTGTCGGGGATGATAAGCGTCATCCAGCGGAAAGCCATCCGTGTCATCCAACATATTTTTCTGCATTTTTTTTTCTACGCGCGCCTGCTCCGTCTCTCTGCGTGTTACCCTCCTCTCTCCGCGCGCTCTCCCTCCCCTCCCCTTCCCTTTCCTCTCCTCTCCTTCCCCCTCCCCTCTCCCCTCTCCATTGGAGAATTTTTCCGCTCATCTCTCCCTCTCTGACAAAAAAGTAATTTCACCTGAACCTGTTAGTTTTTTTAATCCTATCACTTACAGTAACAAAGTGAACACTTACAACAATAAAAAACAAAGAGACAAATATTGGTTAAATAAAGAAACAAAATGAATAGATATTCTCAATAAACTGAACAAATATAACAAATAATTGAATAAATATAACAAACAACGTGAATCCAGACAAAAGATAAAAGTGAACGTAAATACATCAACAAAGTGAAAAAATAACACCAATAAATTGAACAGAAATGAAAAATAAATTGAACAGATACAACAAAAAACGTGTACTTTAGCAAAAAGATATAACACATAAAAAATAAACTGAACATATATAATAAATAAAATGAACACACATGCCAATAAATTGAACAGTTATAACAATACATAGAATATATATATCAAAAACTGTAAAAACTCATAAAAATGAACACAAAAACAAATAAATTGAACAGATATACTAATAAATTGAACATAAATACGAATAAATTGAACAGATATGACAAACAACGTGAACTCATAAAAAATGAACATAAACAAATAAATTGAACAAATAAAACCAATAAATTGAACATAAATAACAATAAATTGAACAGATATAACAAACGCCTTGAACTAAAAAACAAATAAACATAAAAACATGGAAACAAACAACTAGGAAGGGCCAGTGAGAAAGAAAAAATAAATAAATAGAGATGAGATACACGAAGAAAGGGAAAGGAGAAAGGAGAAGAGAAATGGAGGGCGGAGGGAGGGAGGGAGAAAGGAGAAACTCACCAATAAAGGGAGAGAAGAAATGAGAGAAGGGATGAGAGACTTGCCTGGAGCGGAGCGGAGGAAAGAGTGAAAGAAGAGAGGGGAGAGTGAAAGAAGGGAGGGGAGACGCGCACTCGGATCAGACGCGAGCGCTGATCTGGTCAGGTGCGGAGAAATGAAGAGGCGCTGAGTCTGGATGACTTGGGTGGCTTTCCGCTGGATGGTATGAATCAATTTCCCCTCTTTGTGCCGCATGGGAAGTGTAGTTAGGAGCCCAAAACAACCCAATTGAATGTCGATGGAATTTATGATTGAAACCCGAAAAAAATAAAAATTTAAAACAATGAAATTTATATGAAAAATATGACCTTATCCACTAGTTTCCAAAAAATTATGAAAAATATGACCCGCATGCGCTCAGGCTTTGCTCGAGAAGAATTTAAAGACTGAGGGCTTCATGCGGTCAAGTATCTGTATCTATATTACTGCTTTGTACTCGCAGATGGAAAATGTATACATTTTGGTCCCATTAAAATCATTTTTTTTCACGTGATATTTTATTTCATTAGAAGTTTTTTTGATCGAAATACATGAATTTCATTTCATTTGATCGGAATTTTCATATTATTAGACCCAACGAAATTATGATAAATCAATTATTTTGAAATGAAATAAAATGTAATCTCACGTGAAAATCATTTTGTTCGAAGTCTTGATATTTCATCAGCCCGATTGGGAGTGGTTACGTGGACCATAAAATAAATTTCTACATGACATTTCATCTGTTAATATAGTTTGCTTGTTTCGGATTAAAAGAATAAAATATTGTTGTTTATTAATACAAAAATAATTAACGACGAAAATATAAATATCATATTTCATATTCTTTCCTTTTTCTTTTTTTCTAGCGAATACGTAGGACATATCCTATCATGCGACAGGATTCATCACAAATTTATAAGCAGACATCCGATTTAGTTATGGGACTGTTGTTAGGTTTTTAAGGGAATATTAAGTCTTTGATGTCAGATATTAAGAATAAAAATTTACGGATAACACCTGCACTAGAAATTTTGTGTTCAACAAAACGCTGCGACTAATTATTTAGGGTTGCAATTATAATTTTTTGTATGATACATGCAGACGACTAAATTGTGGCATTAGTTATAATGATTTGACCTACAGGAGAAACTATGGTATTTAGCAAAGAATTATTGAGCTGTGGTATGATTTTTAGCAGAGTTTAGCTTTTTCTTTTTTCAAATTAACGAAATAGACAAAGTCATTGGGGCTCGGAGTATAGATGTTCATATATACCTTAATGATACAAGTATGCCTACGGGCTATTTGATAACAAAAAAAAATGATACAAGTATCTTTAAAAGTATTGATATTGATTGTAAAATTGACTACAACATCTCAACTTTTTCTTCTTCTTCTTTTTTTTTTTTGGCACCGTTACAAACGACAAGAAAAAAATAAGAAGAAGAAGAAGAATAGAGTCAATGAACATGTTTGGAACAAACAAACTCGTCTATCCAAATTCTGTTAACTTATCTGATGTCATCCATTTTTTATTTTTATTTCTTGGCTTGTTTTGCTCATCATCTTCTTCGTTTAATTTCCATAGAAATTTAATCAATATTTAATTTAATTGACAAAAAAAAGAAATTTAATCAATATTTATTTAGTGCGTACTAGAATTTAACAGAGGCACCGACGTTTAGAAATCACTATAAGAGAGCAACTTTGGGTCTTTTTAAGATATCTTTCCTCTTAGACGATTATGCATGTATCATTTTTAGCTGTTAAATTAAGTTATACACAGAAAATTTGTTGACACCTATGAAATAATTAATTGGGAAATTCTTGACTAATATAGCATTTGAATATAAATGCTTAAATTCTATCCGTGCAATTAAATTGTCTACATTTAATACAACTCGTCTAATACAACATAGCACTGTGGTTTCACCACTGTTTTGTTACTTTGTATAGAGCCTCTGTTTTGTATTTTATTTGTTCCCACTGGTCTGGAACAATTTTGTAATTAACTGAGTAAAATATTTTTTTTTCTCCAATTAAAGTTGTTTGGCACAAGCCAACCCTCAGAGAAAAAAAATATACATATGGTCGAATCAATGTCACGAAATTTTACCTAAAAATGTCAAAAATTAATTTTCCGATTAGTTAACTCATCGGATTAAATTAAACAGATCATGTTCTCGACCGTTGATTTAGCTTTTTGATTTAGACCCAACGGCACAACAGTTCTACTTGTCCTAACAAATATTAGACACGGACCATCTTGCTTCGGCACAGAAGATCCCATCGCCTTCAAAAAATGTACAGAGGATCTAATCAAATCACCTCTTTTATTTCTTAACGTACCTTTAAAAATGTTAAATTAAATAAACAAATCCAATTACAGCTGGCGACAGCTCACCTCGGTCTTACCTTTTGCACTGGACCCTCCTCTTCCCCCAAACGGAGAAAAGGAAATCTTCTCATCTTAACGTCACACGCAGTTGCGATCGCGTGCTTTTATCTTCTTTGTATGTTAGCGGACTGGTGGAGCACTTCGAGCCGCAAAAATCATATCTTGCTTTTCTATATAAATAATTGACATCGCATCATGATGTGTTTCAACAATAGAAGGTGCGCGGAAGGTATTAGGTATATGCTCGGAGAATAGATTTGACCCGGCTCTGGATGCTTCAGCTTACTTTGACCATTTTTTCCTGTTTGTGAATTGACAGTGCATCTGCGCCGTTCATCTACTGAGGACTGAGGAGTAAGGACAACAGCTGTCTTCTCCGCACGTGGTAAAAAAAAAAGAGGCAGATTCAGTGATTGACATTGGTTCTGTTCTCCTTAATTTAGAAGGAAATGAGCTGATTAATTGAAGGGTCATGTGGAATTTGACTATTTGGAAGTAATTTCGGCGGGTAAATCATTCAAGCTGCATGGCAGTATGGCACATTTAGTTATGGTTCATGAATTGGATTAACGAGGTTGGCTCCTCATTCGAATTTTTAGAATAATCGCAAAATTCAAAATTTAGCTAAATAATATTTCAGAATAATTGTTAACTTGGATCTGCGCTATTTTTCTTTTCAACGTGACATAGCCATAAACTCTAGCTTATATATTATTTGCCTAAGAAAGTAAGAGACTGCTAACAATTGTCCGTGACGTTTTTGTCAAAAACGACCTACTCGTAGCATGATATGATTCCAGTTGGTTATTTTTTTTTAAAAAAAAAATTATACATAGTTTATACTTACTAAAAAAAATAGAGAAAATCGGTGATTTTTTAGTAATTATTATTTTAATTTCTTTTATATATTGACGTAGAGCAGGCTGCTGTACACTATTTGGACTGGATCGACAGATGAGAAGCGGAGCAGAGCAGATTCAAGAAATCTACAAAAAGTGAAAATAAATTTTGTTTTTAAACGTGTGTAATTTTAATGCAAAATATTTCATTATCTATTATGACCTCATCCCGAAAGCTTGTTATTAGATGATACACATTAGTAACGGTGGGCAACTCGTCGCGGCCATTTTCGACCAAAAATGTCATCTTTCTCTGAATATTTTAATTTTCTAAAATTATATTTTAATTATTTTAATTATTTTCTGCAGTAATGTATTTTTCTGTTATTTTGAATTGAGAAAAACCCTAAAAGAGAGTATTGAAATACTGTTTCATTAACTTAGAAATCATGCCTTAAATTCTCTTTAAAGTAGTTCTTAAAAAGAAAAATAGCTTACTTACCGTATCACTCACACACAAAGATAATGTTCATCCTTAATATCGCTGATTCTGTTTCCAAAATAGAATATTCAAAGTTCAGCCCACAATTCATTGTTAAATTGATTGCACTCAGTTGCTATTTACAGGTAAACACTGTCAGTGTCAAAAACAGACGAAAGGTTTAAGTTGGACTATTATGTACAATAATGCCTCTATTGAAAAGTTTATGTAGCAATAACAAAAAAACACGTGATCTTGCTTTGCTCGCCGTCACTATCCTGATTACAATTTGAAACCTACTTTAAAAAGTCAAAAAAAGTATATTCGTATCGCCTTAGGCATAAATTAAAATTTTATGCAGAAATAGTAGAGTGATTTCGCTCGTGCAAACTTTGCTCATTCGGACTCGTCCATAAATATATTATCAGTAAGTATGTATTAATTTTGCTTATATTAAATATGAAGTATATAATTTGAAGTTACAGATAATTCATTATTTGGTAGCATTACAAATTCAGTGGAAAACTTTTTTAGGTAGCCTGCTAATTTTTATTAACACAAATAACATATTTGTATATAAAACAAATTTTATTGACCACTGACTAGGCTTTTCACTTGACACTGCGCCTCTCTTATTCTGTATTAATAATATTTCCCAGAAAATCCAGATTAGGTGGCAAAAATATCAATATACAACTGAACGGCTCCAAACTTGGCGTCCTATTACTACCTGTGCACATGCTCATCCGTCGTCACCTATAAGTCTATAACGAACTGAAAGTCCGAAAATGCCGACTTTCTAACATTTATTTCCTCGACAATGACGTAAGAGTGAACTCTTTGAATTGGGCTATTAAGCATGTTTTTTTTTTTTTTTTATTTTGTTTTTCTAATTAACGTGATAGACAAATAGCATTTTAAACCGATTGGAATGTGACAAGCTGGTGCAGATCAGGTTTAATCTAAATCCGATTCTTAACCATTTATTTGAAGGTCAGATATTTACGGTACAAATTAAAAATCAGATTTAAAAGTGGGCAATTCCTTTTAATTGACTATTACAGTACCATCTTAGAACCTTCTTGCAATCTCAACCCAACTAGGTCTTATCCAAGTCACCGCTAATACTACTGACGAGCAGTATATGCACCAGGATGGATGAGGTTTCATTGTCAATAGGAAAAATATCTGAGGAGTCGAGGAGATATTATTGGATTGCCTCAGAATAAGGTTAGCCTGTGAAAGGGTGAAAACAGCCTGACTGCAACTCAAGTTCAGGCGGTCGATGTTGACCCCTGAGAGCTTGTTATGCAATCTGGCACTGAAACAACACTGCAGGATAAAAAGGCGACAGAAGATGTAGCTAACAGCCCCTAATAGAAAGTTCAAACTTACACATCAAGGACACAATGAGTCCCCAAATTACTGTTTGGATTCATATGCTATTTACAAATACCCATACAAAAAAGTGAGTGGTTAACTGGTTATCGAGTTCTAAGAGATCTTCCAAAATCACTTTCCCAAAACCAATAGTGGGCCAAGAGAGCAAAATTAGGGAAAAAATAATTAATAACAATAGAAACTGATCAGTCTCCTGAAATTATCAACCTGGTTCTCTTCTGCACTTTACAGATGGCCTCTAAATGAGTGGAATCTCTAACTTGCTTCATAGCTGTGCCTGTTACACCTGCAAGGCTCTTCATGACAGTTACCATAGCATCTGAAATTTTGTCGCTGGATTCGGAAGCTTGTTTTCCATAGGTTGATTCAAACTCATTCGATTTCTCAGAAGCTTTTTGAAGTACACATGCAGGAATTCCTATTTAGAACAGAAAAAGAACATGTATCAGTGAAATTCAGAGATCTGATGTGAATAGAGTAACTTTTTGAGGTAGTGCAAGCAGGAAAAAAAATGCAGCATTCAAATTATTCACCATATGTGCTGTTATCCATAAATTGGCTTTTTGCGCAGAGGGAAAAGAACAAAAACACAACAATTGAAGAATAATTTGGGAAGTGACAACTACCTGCTAATCGTGCCACATTAACGCCATAACTTTTGGGACAAGAACCAGATGTAAGCCGATATAGGAAAGTGACTTCTTCTAAGCCTCCTTCCCCCATCCCAACTTGGCAAGCCATATGGCATAATGCAATCTACAAAGCATACAGACTGTATATTAGACTTGAAAAAACAATGTGCAAGAGCAACCAGACAGATAAGATCATGGGCGGAGTAAGAATACCTTTCAATAGTGGTCTTTAAAATACAAAAAAAAAAAAAAAAAAAAAAAAAAATTCAGTACCCACCTCAATGTATTAATTGAAAAAAGTATGAATTCTAGTTAATGGAGGTCAACAGTATAACAATACATACTTTAATGGGTATCAAGTATCATTTTTTTTTTAATATAAATGTATTTATATAATAAAAAATATTATTTGACAGTGTTTGATTAGAAAATAATTAGGTGTTATTGGACCCCCATTTACTCTGCTGAGATCGGCTATAGATAAGATAAGATAAATAGTACTGAAAAAACATTATACCTTTGTATCTTTCTCATAGTCCACAGCTAACCTATGGTAATGTGTAGAAAACAAGCCACGGCATTGCACATGACGGACGAGATACTCTAGAACAGAGGCACTGTTAATCATGGAAAAGAAAAAAACAGTAAAGAAATACTCATGTGAGTGTGCACAACAAGGGAGACGGGCGTGACTTACGCAATGGCTTGTCCATCGGAGGTAGATGTACCCCGGCCAAGCTCATCTAAAGCCACCAGAGAGTTTCTTGTAGCAGCAGACTGCAGGAATTCAAAATCAAGAAAATAAATTAAAACCTAACTAGCACATAAATTTTGTAACAATATATCAAAAGGTGAAAGACAGAAAAAACAAAGAAAAGGAAAACAAAAACAAACCAGCATTGAAGCAGTCTCAGTGAGTTCCACCAGGAACGTGCTCTGCCCTGCCATGATGTGATCTCTCGCTCCCATCCGCACAAATATTCTATCAACAAGAGACAGATCAAACCTCTCTGCTGGCACATCTGCACCAATCTGGGCCAGAATAACAGCCATGCAGACCTGACGCAAGAGAGTCGACTTTCCACCCATGTTGGGCCCTGTTAACAGAATGAAGCTGGCACTGTCTGCCCCACCCCCAATCTTAACATCGTTTGGCACGAACGACCCCTTCCCTAGAGAGTCGCTTCGTAAAATGGGATGGCCAAGGGATTTTGCATATAAAGAAGGGGGAACACCGGTAGAATCACACACTTCATTTATTATTGGACGGCATGCGGGCCCCTCATAGTAGTCACCGGCTATAGCAAGGCTGATCAACACGTCTAGCTCTGCATTTTTAATGTTTTTTCATTAAAGACTTTAATTTAACAATATGATATGTAAAGTTGATGCCAAAATAAAAAAGCTTTTTGGTTTTATATTTAATTCATACTAAGAATATAAATTTTTTATTTTGATACTTCAATATCTGAGAAGACAGCTACCTGCAGTTACAGAAACCAACTGTCTCCATTTACTGTGGTTCTCACTGAACTGCTGGATCAATCTGTGAAGAATTCCTTTCATACTATTTTCCTTCTCTTCCTCTGCTCGAGAAAGCTCTTGCAACAGTTCTTTTATTTTGGGCGTCCAGTACCGAAAATATCCCTAATTTGTAAGAAATATAAATAACAAAAAATAACACTAATATTATACAAAGTGATGACCCAGTTGACTGATTTATGCACTGCACATACCTTCTTTGAAGATTGCAACTCATAGTTACGAGGAACAGATCCTCTTGAGCTCTCAGGCACCTCAAGTAAATAAGTATCTTTCCCCACGGTAACATAATCTATCTGCATTAGAAAGACAAATTACTAAATTCTAGCCTATGAAATAGCTTCATAGATATTGTATACTGCTGACATGGAAGAGCATCTAAACACTTTGGCATTCTTAAGATAGGAAAAACTGTCTAGGTTTTTCATTTCATGCAATTAATGTCGCAATCACTCTGTATTTTGTTCTTTAACTTAAGAAATTATGCATGGTGGCAATCACTACCCTGCCTTAAAAAAAAACAAAAAACATATTGTAAGTATAGGTGCATGTCATACATACCGACGAATCGCCTAATAACTTCCGTTGCTCCTTCAGGTACTTGGTAAGACTAGATTTGATCTCCTTTATATTATTACAAGCACTGTCATAATCCACATCACAGCCTTCATGAGGTATGATACGGCCAGTACGTTCAGCCTCTGACCAATCAAATGCTTCTTTGAAATGATCGAGAACATCTGACATGTCTGGTAAACCTCTACCTACATAAGATAATACACAAGCACAAATCAACAAGAGGTCATATTTTCCAGAGATCCAGAGAGACAGTAATTCAAAAGAACTTTACCTGGTGTTAGCAAATGATGGAGTAGAGTAGACTCGGCAAGGGACACAAGTGACGTAAGAGAGGTGCAAGCCTTTAACATAAGCTGGCAACCTTGCAGAGCAGAGATAAATTCTAAAAGCTGCTTCTTTGATGCATCTTCATATAGTATGGCTCTCTTAGCACTGCTTTCATTTCCCTCACTATAATAATAATAACATAATGATATTTAGGCAGTTTTACTTAACATTAAAAATATGGCGATGCATTAATACACTAAATTAGGCATGGTGTTATAGTACTGTTATACACAGCAACAACAACAACAACAAAGCCTTTAGTCCAAACAAGTAGGGAATACTAATTTATACCAGATAGCAAAAAGGCGTGCGAGCAAACGCTCCATATCTGCAAGTCTTGAAAGCGCCTTCCTGAAATCAAGCGCGGCTGAGAGGCCTACACCCTGATGAAAATTAAAGAAGGGAAAAATAATGAAGTTGAAACAAGTTGATTTAACTCCCAAGTCTTGTTGGTCATAATCTATTAAGCTGCAGAGGTTCAGATTTATTTAAAACTCATTCAATAGAGAATAAAATGTTGCAGCTTCTTTTGAAAAAAAAATCAATAGTATACAAAGGAGGAAAGATCGAAAGAGCATAACAAACATTTTTTTTTTTGTGATGTACTTGTGTAGTATTTCAAGGGAACCACTGACATCGGTATTCCCAGTAGAATTGATCACAGTGTGAAACCATATTTAAAAAAAAATAATTTACCTTGAAAGATGCAACTGCATCTTGCCTTTCCAAAATAGCCTTTCTGTCATACAGCGGCCGAGCAAGCCATTTCTTAAGCAGCCTCTTCCCAAATGGGGTCACACAGTGATCCAACTGTGCAAATAATGTGCTGCAATTACCAAAAAAAGCAATAATGAAGCGACTAACATACAATGACCTTGACCAAGCTAAGTATATAGAAAATAAACAGAAACTCCCTGCAAAATTTTTACAAATTATAATTACCCTGAAGATCCACCACTCGTGTTCTCCAACACCTCAAGATTTTCAAGTGCAGCAGAATCAAGAATCATGTACTTCTGAATACTTCCACCAAGGGCCCCACATGGAAGAAGAACAAACTCAGCACATTTTATTAACTTCTCGACTAAAAAGGCTTGCCTTAGGTAGAACAAGCAACCACCAAGTGACGAAAGGGCGCACGAGCTGTTATTTCCTGAGCTTACCAGCTCAGTCAAAACTATCGGCAATGCATTAGATTCACCTTCATGAGAGCAATAATACCTTTTCACCTCTTCTATGGTTCTTTCAGCATCCCAGAATTCCAAGGACGGGACCAACTCATTTATCAAAGGATCTCTTGTGTTGTTCCTGAGTGCCTTTTCAGTTTCAGGTTTTAGTGTATTGTAAGGTTTTATTATCTCTACTGGCCTTAACTCAGACAAAATTGAGCATAACCAATGGCGCTCATAATCATCTTCAAACTGACAAAAAATAAATGAATTTTGTAAATCATAACTATAAGTCATACAAAAATTAGCAAAAAGATGGAAAACCAGGGTAGTAGCAATTAAACCTGTCCGAGGACAAATTTTCCAGTAGAAACATCAACTAGGCAAATGCCTATAACAGTTTCTTTTTCACTGTCTTTCTCAGGAGAAGTTTCAGTGATTGACATCAGGTAGGAAGCATCTGGGTTGGTTAGCAGTGATTCCCCATCAGTTAGTGTCCCCTTCGTAACCACAGCACATATTTCACGCTTCACAACCTTAGAACAATACAAAATGATACTTGTGATGATTTAACATTAACATTTGATGATCCTTCCATCTAAGAAAGTTAATAGACTACTTGACCTCATCTTCCCCAGTAGTAAGTAATTGTCAACCACTACAACTGTTATTGCCAAAACCACACCAAAATGCCTTAGTATATCATAATTCCAACCCAATGTAGTGTTATAACCGTTTGATCTGATGTATCTTGTCAGGTCAGGTACACCTTTTGCAGTCTATTGAGATGGTAGACAACTATTTAACATGCTTTTATTCATCCATTTAGAAATTGTGTATCATTGCATTTCATTCAAGGAACTTCCTTAATTGTAATAAAATACAGGTGCAAAGGAAACTATCACCAAAATGTATAACTAACCTTGTCTTTAGAACCCATCTCCTTACGCCGAATTTCAAGCTGCTCGGGTGTTTCTGTCTGCTCTACAATAAGGACTCTATATCCCTGACAAAGGATAGAAGGTTATGTAAAACTCAATGATTCTAGAAAACAAAATCAAAGCTGGTAGATTATAAATTTTAGTAATCATCACATGCAGACCTTTCTAGCTAACTTGTCTACATTCAGAGAGAGATTCTTCTCTGGAAATCCACAGTGAGGTTGTTCTCCCTGATTGTTAAAAAGAGAAAAAGAAAACATATAGAGCTTAATGTCTCAAGTGAGATAGAGAATATGTATGAATCATGAAAGACCAAACCAGGTTTGGAAAACTCCCTTTTTCCCTTATTCTTGTGCTTTTTTACAAGAAAGAGACTCAGAACGAAGTAATTTTCTTTGGAACATCACATCAGGCATTCTAATTTGGAGGTAAAGCTCTTATCATGATCAGAGATATTCCAACAAAGGTTTTAACAAAATCTGGTGCTTCTAATAAAGTATAATGTTAAAATATGCACCACACTGGAGACCTTTCTGAATCCACCTTATTATTAAATAACAATAATCAGCAACATTAGCTTCCAAAAAAAAAAAAAAAAAAAAAAAAAAGAAGAACCTTCATGTATTGGAGATCAAGATCCCTGGCGCCAATATGAGCATCCATTTCAAATAATTCATAGAATTTCCCCATCTAACAACAAACATAAAAATGCAACAATAAGTTTTGCAACAAACATAAAAATCCAACAATTAATGTTGCTATTATATATATATGTAAAAACTGACAACTAAGCCTTTAGTCCCAAACAAGTTGGGGTAACTAGAAATGAAACCTAAAAAGATCAAATCACCAAAGAAGAGTAATAGTAGTACTAAATATACGTAAAAACGATAAAATAAAATAAACAAGAAAAGGAGGTTATAAAATGTGCACCTTGAAGAAGAGGACCTTATCCATGTGCTGTGACTTGAACTCCCACCATTGCCTCTGTTGTGACTAACATCAGTAAAATTGTATACACGGCACAACCAGAGAACGAGAAATTTTGAAAATGCAACACAGAAAGAAAATCTACCTGTCCACCAGATAAACTCTTTAAGAAATCAGGAGGCAAATACAGAGTTCGAGGATCATAATTCACATGGTCGGGCCTTCTCCCTTTTGCATCTTTTCTCCCTCTAAATTAAGTGCAGCAGTACAAAGACATATGTTAAGAATGGATTTTATTTTATAATCAGCTAAATTCAGTAGTTCACCATATTTGCAAACATCCAACATTTCATATTTTAGAAGTGAAGCCCCAACATCCTCAATACATCCACAAAAGACAACCGCAAGGTAAGACCAACGTTTAAGATAAGAAAAATATCACTATATTGTCCATGGGTTGTAAATCCAGATTTAATCAAACAAATTATTTTTATGATTAGTTACAGAATCTAAGAATAGATATGCAAGTCAGCATGTTGATTTAGTACGATTTAACATATTAATCAATGCTAATTGATTAGGTTATATATGATGTATTCCAAACAAAATAAACTCACTCTCTAAGAAATTTAAATTTCTCTGCTTCACGGTTCCCAAACCGCTCGGCCGCTTCTCCAGTTAGGTTGTTGTCAGTCGTAGCATTGGCATTAGAACCTGAAACATCCCAAGAAAGAAACAATCCTAAATCAATATGGTACCCAACTGTGAAGTAATAAATCTATGAATCATTAGAATGGTTTTACACAGGAGAACAAACAAATGGGGAAAAGAGACTCTGATTAATATATCCAGGACACCATCTAGCGCACAACTTAATATACAATTCTTAAACAACTACTAAGATGCAAAGCAAGTCCACAGGAATATATATGTTGTAAATTACAGCATATATATTATTACAACTTGTAATAGTAATCATGATAAGAGTAAAAACCCAGTAAGGTGGATTATCAACAAAGAGAAAGCTCCACCTTTAAGGAGGACCTGAGATAGAGCCTCACTTTGATTATTACTACCAATTCCTGGGGTCACCTTAACCCCGGCAAACCCCTTCGTTGCCTTCAGTGTGCCTTTCTCTTCCTCCCCTTCAAATTTAAACTTCTTAGCACAGCCCATTTTACCCACATCAACCTTCTTCCTTTTCCCCGTGTTCTGCGAGCTTGTGGACCTTTCTTTTCTCGACTTTACAACAACCATCTCTTCTGATTCTTCCTCCTCTTCCAGGTCTACCTCCTCCGAACTCTCTTTCTCCACATTCTTTCCCCAATCTTCATCGCTCGAATCATCATCCACACAATCTAATTCACACTCGTCACTTCCACTTTTCTCTTGCTCTATCTCAACTTTCTCAGACAGCTTCCTCAACCTCCGGAGTTTCTTCGGAGGTTCCTCTTCAACCCATTCAATCTTCTCCTTTTCAATCTCAATCGACTCCTCTTCGCCATCATCATACTGAATCGAGTGCTTGTTACACGCCGCATCATACGACTTGACTTGACCAGTGTACCAGGTCTTGTCGAGAGGCCAATAGACCTTGATCCGCCTCCCAATAAAATCGGATTTAGGAGGCTTAGTTTCCGCTGAGGGAGGCGTCTTGGGCTTGATCGGTGGGGACGGGGTTTTGGATGCAGGAGGGATTGAAAGAAGGGGTTTCTTGTTCGTTTTGGATGTGGATGGAGATGGATCGGAACTGGGGTTTGAGCTGAGGTTTGATTTGGGGGTGGAATTGGGAGGAGTGGAGAAAAAGGCGGTGATTTGGCTTTGTTTACGTACTAGAGGCGAGCGGCCGTTGCTGAGGCGGCGCGACATGGGATAAGGGTTTTAGTGTTTTTTGATAATGTGGTGTTTTTAGTCGGAGAAATGTGAAGAGACGAGAAAGTATGTGTCGATTGATTGATAGATGAAAGGGAGTAGTATTGAAATGAGAAATTGGTGTGGCGGGGAGATTTGGCGGGAAAGAGGGTAGGATAGCTAGGGTCTTGGAAGTTGGATGTTGGAATAGGGATTGTGGTTTTCGACTTTTCGTGCGCGGTTGCTTCGCCGGAGGACATAATCGAGCCCTCTCCAGTTTAGTGAAGCTGGAGGCCTCCTTTTACCTATATGCAATTTTAGTTGTTTGTTATTATATACCTTATAACTACGAAATTTAGTAAATGTTGATATGTACAGAGTGATATTGTTTTTTTTTTTTTTTCAGCTTTAGCATCTTCCGAAAAATTTGTGAAACATTTATTACTATATATACTAAAACTAAAGGCTTGATCCTTATCCTTTTCCCAAAAAATATTACTAAAAATTAAGACACAATTACAACTAAAATGCAACGACAACATGATAACCCAGCCAGGCATGAGAGTAACCAAAATAAATTAAACACAAACATTTTCAACACTTTGAATTCATTTCAGAAACAAGCATAAACAAATATATATAAACTCTCAAATAAAATCCAATTGAAAAAAAAAGACATATATAATGAAAGCACACGTCCAATCACAATGGCAGTAATTATTCGTCGACAGCCTCTGCACCAGACTTCCTCACACAAATCCTTTTCAAAGTAAATTATAAATTCAGAAACATATATATATATATATAGGCGAATGTAGCCCTCAAAAATAAAGATATAGGCAAATGGCATGGGAAAATTTGAACTGGATTATTGATAATCCGGCCGTAGAGGTATATATAGCATATGTCATATTTTCATTCCCCCGATCGAAGTGGACAAACTATTGGCCAACATCATCGATGCGTACATCTGCATCTGTAAGTCCCCATTCGGTCGAGGCTGTGGTGCCGGAGCTGCGGGTTTCTGCAGACCCGAGAACACCACTTCCAGCTTCTCTGGAATAAAGCATCCAACATGCCCGCCATAGTTGCAGGTAGCACAGCGATAAAACCATTTTGAGGTGTCGACGGTCGTCCCTTTGCAAAGTCCACAACAATATGCACTAGATTTGTCAGGGTGGGGGTTCTCGTAACAGAGAGAAAGAGGGTGACTGTCGGATGGATGAGTGATTGTATCTGGGATGGCAGCACAGGGAAGGTGCAGTTTATAATTGCACTTTCTGCACGCAAGGGAGAAGCTGGTGCCAGTACCACAACAGGCATCACAATAGAATTTTCCATTGTCGTAAAATGGACTTAGCTCGAACTCCAGAGTGTGAGCCGGGTGCGAGGGGTGGTCCATGCTGCGTTTGGTGGTGGCACAAGTAACATGAAGATAGTACCGGCAATCGATGCAACCATAGAACTTATCGGTAATGCACATGTTGCATGCATGACATGTTCGTGTTCCACGAGCTTCAGTAAATAATTTTAGGGGGTGGAGGTGGCTGATGTGGATCAAAGTTTTTTCTTCATTGTTTGTACTCTCCATGTTTTCTTTGTTTTAGATCTTTGATCTCTATTTGTTTCTTTGTATCTTATCTTATTTCTCATGATCACCTAGGATGCTATTTATAGAGAGAGGTTATGTGCGTCAGATAAATTATAGAAGTTTGAATATGTAATACGGATAATATGAGTAATATAACGGTTCTTCTTGTTGATTTGATTACCGGGTACTACTAAAATAGATGCGACACTCAAACCAAAATAGATAGGCTTGTATATATACTTTAACTTGCTAACATGCAAAATCAATTGTACATTCATGTTAATTTATATATTATCTGTTATTTTAGTACGAATTAATTTGAAGTTTTAAGGATCCATGTCATGATCATTGACCAGAACTTAAAATTGTTAGAAGCTCAGGATTTGAAACCCTTTTCTTACATGCTAACTCTTAAAGTTAAAGCTCAACCTTCGGAATAGTCAAGAAAGATATGTAAATTCGTAAGTTATTTCGGGACAGAGTTTGTACAGTAGTTAAATACAGATACCGAAGATGTATGATTTTTGCAAGTTGTATAAGGGGGAAAATAGAATATATACCATAATGCACCCTTAAATAGAAAAATTTCATGGACCCATCTAAAAAATTTGAAGGACCCATCTCAAAAAATTAGAAATTAATTTGTTCCCTCTTGAATTATTATTTTGGATATTGGATATATTATTTTAGATCTTGTGTTGTTGTTATAGATACATAAGGTTTTCATGATTTTTTTAAAGTTGTATTGTTTTAGAATTGTTTGTTTGAAAATTATTATTATACTATATCTATATAATTAGACGTTATGTTGTACGTATGTTTTCAGACAAAAAAAAAAAAAAAAAAAATTATGGATACTGCTAATAGGAATTCGGTTACTAACTGAAATTCGGTATTTTTCAAAATTTTCCAGTACCTTATTTTTTTTTTGTCATTGCGGTCTCTGTTCCGGTTTCCAAAATTACCTAAATTTTTCTGTATACGTACGGTAAGTATTAAAAATAAAATACTGGTAGTGCAAAATGTAATCCAGCTTTTACTGTTAGAAAATATGTCATCATGGAGCACCTCGATGTGAACGTGCAATAGTTTCTTCCAATGGAGCCTTGTATATAATGTAATTATAATTTATATGTAAAGGAAATGCATATACGTAAAGAACAATGGGCCGCATGCAGCGTCGAAAAAACAAAGCTGGCATTTAAATATATAGTTTATGAACATAAGATAAATTATACAGTAAGTCAATTTTTTTATTTTTTTATTTTTTTTTTTGAAACTAGCTCCCCGACAGGGTAAGCCTGTATGTTGTTGTTGTTGTTATTTTTTTTTTAATAGCAATTTTCTCGATATTATGAATATTCCCAAAAAAAACAGAACCCTGAACCCATCCTTGCTATCGACTGAAAAAAGCAACTCGTCAGTTTGTGAAACGGGCCCAAAAGATGAAGAAGTAAAACAAATGGAGGTCTCGTTAAATAATTTTTTAATGGATTACTTGATATACATCGGAAAAAGTAGCTATCTCGTTCAATGCTAAACTCGAAAATGATCGTTTGTTAATTTCATTTGAATTATGCCTTTTTCCTACTTTTGTAATATTTTTTAATTTGTGTAATCGATAAGTTTGTAATTTTTCGAATATTTCGAAAATGTGACGCTGCATTTATGAGCTAAAAATGTTATATACAAAGGTAAGTTGACAAAGGAAAAAAAAAATCATTTTTGTAATATTCTTATTTATTTCTATTTTTAACAGCACATTCAAATAACAGTTTAAACAGAAATAGTAGCGTTCAGTAATTTTTTTTCGGGTGATTTTGGTTTATGTACCGAAAATAAAAAAATTAGTTGTCAAAGAATCAATTTGTATATGTGGTATCGAACTAAAAATATTAAAGCGAAAGAATAGAAAGTAATTTTTTTATGATGAAAGCAGAGTCTTAAACCAACATTGATCGAATGTAAAATAATAAAAAGTTCTCAGGAAAAAAGAAAGAAGTTTAAACCGAAAAAATCAGAAATTCTTTAACAGAACTTATTCATGATAACAACTGTGGTAAGTGTGCAATTTCCTTTTTTTTATTTAATACCTTTTTATATAAGGCTTGATCCATGATAAGCGGAAATTATGCATATAAATACCGCTTATATTAGGACTTAATTTCATTAATTATGTGTGTTTCTAATGCTTTAATTGTTAATTTAGGTTAGAAGCAAGGTACTGCTATGACTACTTTTATTTTGTACAGGATCTGTTTGATTTTGCCACTCTTGAAGCAAGGAAACTGAAGTCTGATCATGATCTGCGGCCCACCGAAGGTTTGTGCGACCCACAGGAAGACCCGGCGAGTAGCAGGTGAGACTTGGCAGCTTAGAAGATTTCTGCGACCCGCAGGACTCGACAGCGGGCCGCAGAAGAAGCAACCGACAGCCCAAAATAACTGACCAAGTTCTGCACCCACCTCTACACCGCCATATCTATTTCTGGCGCCTCAAAACCACGTCCTCGACATAATTAGAGTCATCCCAAGCCTATATAAACACCAGAGCAAATCAGAAAAGGGGTTCGTGAGTTTTAGTGAAATTCCGCTAAGTAAGAGAGCAATCAAGGGTTTTCAGCGGGCCGCAGGGAGCATCAGCAACCCGCTGAAAGAGTGGCAGAGAAGGCAGAAAGAGGGAAATCTGGGTTTTTACTGTTGTAATCCTGTTTCTTTCTCTATGTTTTCTTATTATTCATATACCTTTTGTTGTTTTATGATGTATACTCGTGAGTAGTCGTATATTAGGGGCCATAGTAGTGAACCTTTTTAAGTTTATGATTGATAATATGCTTTAAGTTATATTTTCTTTGTTTGTATGTTGTGTTTTATGCTTTGCTTTAATTGCTTAAATTACTTTAACTGATTTATTTGGATTGAATTGCTTGCACCCGTTAAGTTAGACGTCGCTTAATTGTTAGGTGGTTAAATCCAAATGCTTTCAAGTAATTAGGTTAAAGTATGGTAAACACGAGAGTTGGTGCTGGAAGGTTATGCTAGGGTCAAGAAACGGAAGTTGAAGCCCTTCCCGATTACAGAAGTATAGGGAGTCGTAGGTCGTAAAGCATAAACTAGTTTAACTTAGACCAAGAAACGGAAGTTGAAATCTAGGTTGAATTAGAGAGAAATAATGTTAATTATAGGAAACCTGGCCTTAAACGGAAGTGGGATTTAGGAGCCTTAGTTAGAATTAATTCTCTACACAAAACAACAATTAAAATATATAAAAAGTTGAGTCTGCGCCAAACCTAGCGGGCCGCAGGAGGTTTCTGCGGGTTGTCTATGACCCCAGACTTCTGCGACCTTCTCAGGGGTCAGCGACCTGAGTTTCAGCGGGCCGCAGATAATCTCTGCGGGCCGCTGATTCTGGAGTAAACTGAAAAGTATTAGCTACTAGTCAAACCCCTAATTCTTAATTAGCGTTTTAATCCTTTTAACTCGTTGAATTGTTTAATTTAGGACTTTTATTAATCTACAAATCTTTACTTTAGATCTGTTACAATTATTATTACTTCGTACCTTTTAATCTAGTTAATCAAAGTTCATTAAACTTAATTATTTGAATATTCCGTCCCTGTGGTTCGACCCCGATAATACTTAGACGATTGTTGTACGCTTGCAACTGATTTTAGGTATAATTGGGTATAAATTTAAGAGCAGATATCTCTCATCAATCCAAATATTTTTTTACGGATTTCATTTCATTTGAGTTGATTTCTAGGATTTTTTTTTTTGGATCTAATAACATGGAAATTCCAACCAAATGATACCAAATTTGTTCATTTTGATAAAAAAAATTTTCAAATGAAATGATATCCTGTGTTAAGAAAATAAGATTAATGAGGACCTCAGTGAATATTATTTTGATCAATCATATTCATGGCTAAAGAATAAACTTAAATATAATAATCCAAAGAATGCACTATTTATTTTATGTCGCGCAAATTTGGAATGCAATCAATTATAATTTTTATGTGACTCGACATTTTTGTCTTCACGGAAATTGTATGACGAATAAACTAATACAATAAGAACACTATTGAGATAAATCTTCCAGCTACATTCTATTCGATTACAGACCACAAGAGAAAAAAAATTTAATTAAATAACGCATTTCATGTTTGATTTACTCGGTTCAAAAACGAGATATCAGAGAAAATTAAAAACAAATATTTGGCACTAATGCATGCGTTGACAATGAAACATAAATAACATATATATGGCTCCAAATCTATTGTTTTTTACTATTTTAATTATTTTTGCCATTCGTATGGATACCCACCATTGCAGCAGATGTTATTATTATTATTATTATTATTATGATATATTTGCATTGATGTAAGTCTTTTTGTTATATATAAAAATATTTAAAAAATATAATATTTTTTAAATATTTTTATTATTTAGATTAGGCAGATTCATGGAACGAGTGACAAATTATGCTCATCAGTTTAATACAATAGTCCTTAATTAGCAAATTTTCTAAGTTGGAAATTAAATCGAAGATGAATTAGAATATGCTTCCTAGCACTGAATGGACAATGAAAAATCTAGGCGTCGGCTTAAGGTGGAGAATAGGTAGGGGTATATCGATCAGAAATTATTATTTTTGCTTGAAATGCGATTTAAATTAATCAAAAGATGTTATATCCTTACAAAATAAGATTAGAGGGGTTATATCTAAATTTAAAGATTGAAGGGGTTATATCAAATTAGAGATGATTGGAGGGGTTATATTCAATTTTTCCATTAAATAATTATCTACTTGTGTGAGCTTTTTCGTCATTCTCGAAGAATGATCGGATTTCAATGAAATGGAAAAACCCACGAGATTCACCCCTCGCAAGCTTGAATTCATGTACTGAACGTCTATTGATCATAAGAGGACATCGACAAAAATTTATTCTCATGAGAGTTTATTATTTATTTTAGAGTCATTTCTTTCTAATAGGCACAAGCCTCTATTATTAATTATCTCGGGATTAACCGTGAGAACCTCTTACTAAGGAATTTGAAGAATTATATGTAATAGGTTAGAATTATCATTTTTAAACATTTTTGTGTTTATTTAATATCTTTCGCGCTTACACTAGACTCAAATTGTTGTAGTTTTAATTTTGACTTTAAAATCTAAGATTTTTAAATATTTTTTATATTTTGAAAATACTTATTTGGAAAGTACTTAGTTTGAAATTATTCCCTTTAAAATATTTCAATTTTGAAATTACTTACGTTCTCTTTTTAGAAATTTTTTTAATTTGTTTATTATTTTCTTAGAGTTTCGAAAAATTCATTTTTATAGTGAAAATACTTCAAAAATACAAAAGATCATTATTGGCATATTTTTATATCAAAATATTAGTAATTTGGTTTATTTAGATTTCTTAAATTTTATCGATATTTTATTTGAAATTTCTGATCTTCCTACCATTTTTGGTGAATTTCCAAATTTCGGTTGATTTGTAAATTTCTCGTTGGTCCATGTCGGCAGAGAGAACTGAGTTGGCTGCTACATAGCCTTGATTAGGTGGCAGTGAAAGATATTAAAATGAAGAAAATTACTACTCGCCATCCAGGCGCGCATCATCCAGCGTCATCCATCAGCGCGCCTGGATGGTTTCCGCGCATCACGGCTCCCCTCCCCTCCCTCTGTTCTTTTCCGCACCTACCCCTCCGTTACCTCTCTTCAGCGCCTTATTTTCCACGTCTCCCCTCCTCTTTCCTCTATTCTCCCTCCCTTCTATCCTCTAACTTTTTCTTATTTTTGTTTTTGTTGTATATTTGTTCTATTTATTTGTTACATATGTTTAATTTATTTGTTACATATGTTCACTCTATTTACTATATATTTTCAATTTATTAGTTATATCAGTTCATATATTTGTTATATCTGTTCATTTTATGTTCACTTTTATGTTTTTTTACGAGTCTGCATGTTTGTTATATCTGTGCAACTTATATTTAGATCTGTTCAATTTATTTGTTTGATATATGTTCAGTTTTACTTTTTTGTATGAGTCCACATTGTTTGTTATATATGTTTAATTTATTTGTTATTTCTGTTCAATTAGTTGTTATATCTGCTCAATTTATTTATTATGTATATCCATTTTGTTCTTCTATATAAACGTTTTGATTCTTTGTTCATATTATATTTGTATCTGTTCAATTTATTGTTGTATATGTTCATTTTAAAGAAACAAGACAGAGTGCACATGTCAGAGACAAAGAGGAATGAGATAGAGATAGAAAGAAAGGGTGGGGTCCATGAAAAAAAAAATCGCGAGAGAAAGAAGGAAAGGAGAGGAAAGGAGAGGAGGAGGCGAGGTAGAGGAAAGGGAGCGCAGGGAGGGAAGGGAGCATGGAAAGAGGGTTGAGTGCAGAAGGGAGGGAAAGAAGCGCCAGTGCGGAGAGAGAGGGAGAGAGGGAGGGAAGGAAGGGAAGGGAGCGCTGTCAGAGAGGGAGGACGCAGAAAGAGTTGGGTCTGGGTGCGGAAAAATATTAGTGGATGGCGTGGATGACTTTTTTGTTTTCAGAATTGGTTACTACCATCACTTATCAATCCCGTAAAATTAAACTGTCAAAATCTGACGGGGCTTGTAATCCATTGGGCCAGGTTTACGCTTGGGCAGTTGGGCTACAGCTTATTTCTTTCTCTCTTTTTTTTTAACTCCGATTTTTATTAACTGGGACGAGTTATGTGTAGCGAACTTCTGACAGATCTGCAGGACTTATGGCCATAGAGGATCAAACGAGAAAGGATTACGCTTTTATTCGATTAAGTCCCTGAGCTTTTACATTTTACTTTTCGGTGAGTTCTCGGCGATTCCAGCCACCGCAAATCATGAAAATAGGCTCTACAGTTTCTTCGGAAGATGGAGAAGAGGGTTATAGGTAGGGTTGTTTTAGATCGCGTCTGTCCAGTTTGGTGGGGGAACTGTTGGTTTGGTACGGTTCAGAAGTGGGATGTACCAGTACTCAACGAGAGCAATGATCGTTAATCATTGGTTTTCTATACTCAACGAGGTTATAGGGTTCACATTTATCCCGTTTAGTTTATTTCCTTATGTATTTAGACCTATTAACCATCACTTTAATGAAATATGAAATTGAGTTGGTGATATCCCTGAACAGCACATGACTTTTGAATTTCATTTTTATGCTATATATGGTCGGGTTCGTGGGACACTAGTTTATTTACAAAATTGCCTTTGGAAGTCCAAGCAGTAATGTCCTCTATGCAACTCTTGGAATCGTTAATTAATCAGCACTACTACCACTACCTTTTGCATTTTTATAAATGAAACAAGAGTGAAATTAGAGAACGTAAATGAATCAGGTGCTTATCTACCAAGTCATGGAATATTTGATGCATGTATGCTTCTTTGTGGACCTGAATTTTTGAAGTAAACACACATTCTTGGACCTTGAAACCTTTTTGCACATAAAAGTGCGTTATTATTTATTAACTTAAGAGACAGACTGAATGTAACATAATCCTAGCATTTAACAGAGTGCTTTGAGATTTCTATGATGATAACCTTTAATTTCAGTTTACTGTTCAGTGTGCAAAACCTTTATTTCAACAAGATGCAACTACACTTTCATGTAACGTAATTAACCAGAAAATGGAATTCACTAAAGACATGCCCTTATACACAGAACCTGACTTGTTAAACTTTTATAAGAAAAAGAAAATTAAAAAAGAGGCATAGTGAAGAATGCATTTTTTTTTTATCAGGCCTTATGCTACACTTTATTTACAGAAGATCATAAAATTAACAAAGCTTTTGTATTGCATGTACTATGCTAGATCTAAAGAAGAGGTAAATGATTCTCTAACAGTACAAACTTTCATTTGAATGGAGATTAAACTTGAAGCATAAGGTAGATCGGTCTATTCTCTAACAGTACAAACTATCAGACCTTTTCTATCCCCTTTGTTGGATTTTTGGCTATTTTTATGGAATTTTTTGGAGGCTATTTGGTATTTTTTAGAATTTCTGAAACTCCTCGTAAATCGGTCTATTTCTCCAATCGCGAAATTTTTGGGTCAAATACTACTGTAATTGCTAATTAAACACTCGATACATTTTTTTTTTTCTCTCTCTTTTGAAGCTCGTATTGAGAGAAATACTAATCTCTCCCTTTTGCGCGCTAACATGTTTATTGTTATTTTTTTAATATTTAGCATTAAAATATAAAAATGAGAATTACCTATTAAAAAAATTTCCCGCAATATTTGACGACTGTCACTTATCTGTAAATGTGAAGTTTAAGAATTGAATAAAACACGCATGAGTTTATCTCAGCTAGAGCGATTATTACTTAGTAGTTACAACTGTGAGCCCAAAATTCCACAGATCATTCATGCGAAATATTAAATAAATTAAGAGGTGAATAAAAAAGAAAAGTTCCATGGCCTTGCCACCGATCATTCAACATTCAAGTCATAACTCACCGAAGGAAATGATCAAACATATGCTTCCAGCATAATTGTAGTTTATGTGGAAAAGCAAGGCAGCACAAATCGATTAATCAATAATTTCGCACAGTTCACCGCAATTAAAATAAAAAAAATAAAGATAGACAGAAACAAAAGAAATATCATAAACGTCTCTATAATATTTATACGTGCATATGAAAAAAATTGGATGATTTAGATTTATGCCACTATCAATATTTGAAATTAGAGATATTCCACCACTAATAAGCTCCGATGAGTTCAAGTTCGTCACTTCGTCGTCGACTGAAGAGCCGCAATTAAAACGAATACACGATTCATTTTCTCCTTCCCCTCACACCTCACACCTCACACCTCACACCTCATCCCTTCTCTCTCCACATCCTCTTCTCCACCTCCTCTTTGGTCCTTTACAAAGTCGCTGTGACAACAGGCTTAATGAAATCACTGAAAGGGCATCCTCAGGCAAGCGTGAGGTAACGTTATGCAATGCCCTTATAGTTTCACAACATCTACATATCTCTAATATTTGTATAGGATTTTCGGGGTAAATAAGTTTGTTACTGAATATAACATTTCCATAACCTAATTTGCATTTGGTTATTGCAAAAACCTAGTTTTTTCTTATATTTTCTATGCGGGTAAGTAGTTGAACTGATATAACAGCACTGTTATGATATAGATAATTGGATTTAGTTGGGCCTAATCGGCAAAGTTCTGACTGATAAACTATCAAGATCCTAACTCGTAGATTGTTTTGTTGTTTTGGCCACTGAACCTGTACGCTCTCTCCAGTTGAGTAGAGCTGTGAATAAATTCTTCTGATCAGCATTTTTTCTAACTTGGTTTGTGTACCGACTCACGGTTGAATCTCTAGCCAAGAAGTATGAAGAGAAATATAAGCAAGTAGGGGAGATAGCTTCTAAGCTGGCTGTTGAGGAGGCTGTGATTCGTGATGTCCATGTTAGTTCTTTAATCTATGAGAGCGTTCTTCTGTCAGAGTGTTCTTTTTTCTTTCTTATCTTAGTTTGCACAACCCTGTTAACAGGAAAGGAAAACTGAGCTGGAAAATGCAGTTGTTAAAACGGAACAAGGTGGAAGTGCTGATGGAATACTTCAGGTAAAATTCTGCTCTTTTGAAATATGTACTGCTACCAGTCCAGACTAGTACTGTACTGCTACAATGTCTTCACACTTGCTATTATGAGATGATTAAGGGTTATTTTTTTGTCACGACTTGCGTTATAGTCCTTCAGTTCTTTGTAATAACATAATTTGGCAAACCAGTTCTCAGAATTTAGGTTTTAGTGATGGAAGGGGTAATTGTAGGCTATATTTGTCAAAAAAAAAAAAAAATAGTATTACATGTTTGCGTAACTTCAATATTTTCCCTTCAAATATTCTTATAAGTTATAATTATAGTTCCGTGCTGATTGAATCCAATATCAATTTGAGGTGCTTGAGATGGCTCTGGTAGAAAGGCGCAAGCATTTTGGAGTGAGTGTTAACCAGTCTGCTTCAGTTGAGCTGCCTTTTAGTAGTACCTGGCAACCTTGCTACATTGTTTCTCATCATTTTTTTACTTATCCACTTTTTGATAGTCACTTATTTATATTTTTTTTTATAAGGCTGGGAGCTTGGTGCTTCAGAAGGTGCTATGGACTGGGACGAAGATTGGGATAAATTTGAGGATGAAGGTGATTTTTTTGTCCTTGTAAATTTATTGCTGAATTTGAGTTGTTCGTCCAATTTACTTCCCAAAGGGGTGGCAATCATGGAGAATTGAACTAATGGGTTGATGGTTCTGGTCTGAGTCCCACCTCTGACCCTTTAGAGGTTGAGTCCAAGTGAGGAACTCAGGGCATCCTGACCAGAAACTTTTTTCATTAAATTGTACCTACTGTACCCTTTTGATTGAATCTGAATTAGTGTGCTGGAGATAACAAAAAGAAAGATAAATTGGAAAATAGTGAGGTGGGGATTCAAGTCCCGTTGCTCTCCACCCCATACTGCATCTGCCAACTTTTCATGTGTTTGTAACAAGTAATGATTAAAGCAAGTAAATATAAACTTTGTGAACCATATGGATTATGTTTGATTGACATGTGACCTGTCAGGTACAGGGTGGGTCTGTTCTGACCATTGGAAAATGTTATTAAAATATGTGGATCCAATCTATGTTTTAAATAGCCTTTAGTGGTTCATAGAGGTAAGGTGTCAGTCAAGGATATAGAAGACTGATTTATATAGCAGAGTCTGTTCTACTTTGTGATTTACATTTGATATAATAAAAGTGTATGGAAGTTGTGAGGGACTTTATTGAAATGTAATGTAATATATTGGTACAATTAAATTACGCCGCGTCATTCCATTTAAAGAGAAACTGGTGAAGGCTGTTGTTGTGCTTTGAGGGTGTCAAGGGCACTATTTACTTCACCCATGAGGGAGATGATACGGTTTACATCACTTAATTTTGGGGATTGATTATGTCACTTTTCAGACATAAGAAATTACATTTCTTGTAATTTGTTAAACTTTTAGGCCCGACAACTGTAACTGGAAGCATCTCTGGACTCGAGCTTGGTCTTCATGGATTTCACGCACTTGGTGACACCACCAATGGTTGCTTGTCAACTGGTACATATTCCTCTCTTTAGATTTCCAAGGACAATTTGTCTTTGTAGAATTTTAGGATACATGTTAACTGGAACCAATACATGGTAGTTTGACTTTTGCCCTCACCATTGTTTGTCCAGTGAAAGAAAAGAGAGTAAAAATTTCTAAATATAATCATTTACAAAACTGTCACAAAAGGTTAATGAGGTGGTGAGTCATGACAAATATCAACTCCGCGGTCAAAATGGAAAAAATGTGATATCTATGTCACTTTTTTATTATAGTATTTTGAGTTTTTCTTATTTATGCAGCAAGGCCACATTTCAATCATGTCGGGAAGGAGCATGGTGTACCCGAAGATGAAAATCACCATGATGGAGACCTTGGAAATCTAATTGTTGGAGAGGGTGGTGAGTAATCTTTACATTTTGACACATCAATTTTTATAATGATTGCACCAGACTCTTTATTTCTGTATTAGTACTATTGTTGACCTCATGTGAATTTCAAATTAAGTGTAGTAAAAATTAAATTGTATGCCTTAAACCCTAAATCCTCCTATATTTTTCCTCCCCCCCCCCCCCCCCCCCCCAAAAAAAAAAAAAAAAAAAAATGTATCACTTCTTGGTACTGCAGAACTAGAATATGGGATTTTTAATGACTATGCTTTTCTTTTCTTTTTTGCTTGATCTGTTGTGATAGTCTAAAACTTGAAGTTCTGGTGCTGGATAAACAACTACAAGATTTTCTGACTGTAACAAATTTTGCATTCTCAAATTTCAAGTACAAGATACTTTATTTTCCAAACCAGCTGTGAGAGTTGATAAAAGAAAAGAAAAGCCTAATTTCTGTTGATTCTACTCTTTTAAAAGACTGTTGAGGTAAAATTTCATTAAAGAAGATAATTACATATAGGTGCTTGTCAGTGGCTGACTTTTGTGTTGTCTTAATAATGCTGCTAGACTAAGTATGTGTTTGGCAAGTGTATTAGTGCAAATTTCAACTAAAAGGAAGTGGCTTAAGGTGGATTAAAGGTTGAAGCACTTCAGTGGGTGCTTTAAACTTAAGAGCGCCGCTGTATCCTTGCGATTTGGTGACTTCGTGCATGAATATAATTTATTTATTCCGTTGTACATCTACTATAAGAAACCAGTGCTCTAAAGTGATAGATATCTACTATGTTTTAACTTCACTTGCTAAACACAAGTTCTAATAAATGTGTTGTTTTGTTGTTTTTTTTATATTATGATTAACTAACGATGCACCAACTCTTTTAATATTATTGCAGGTATTGCTAACTTTACCAAGGTGGACAACCAGGTAAGAGACTTAATGTAGAAATGATTATGGCGCATCTCAATAAGCAAATTGATATGTTGACTAAGCTGATTACACTTTTTCCTATATAACAAGATTCCGCTTACTGGGGCAAACTCCATCGTTGGTCGTGCTATTGTTGTCCATTCCGATCCGGATGATCGTGGGCAGGGTATCATTTACAATTTTTTTTTGTCCTTTGTGCTATTTATAATATCAATGCTGTTGTTCATTTTGGATGAACTAAGTGCATTGTACTAGGTTGAGCACATAAGTACCGAATTATAAGTCCTAATTGACATTTTTCTTTTGTCAATGATTTTAGGTGGTCATGAAACTCAGCAAGAGCACTGCAAATGCTAGGGAAGAGATTCTTGCGGTAATTGCATTTTTTTATTATCCCTTCTCTTCGGCTTTTGTATCTATTAATCATCTCTTCCTTTTTTTGCTTCTCAAAATATTCACATAATTCAGTGTAGCAACATTCCCTACAGATCCAACAACAATATGTATATATGATTTCGGGTTCTTTCAATTATTCGTTCTAGCTTCTTCAAACAGTAACATTATTCAGTGATTACCAGTACTGGGTTCCCAGTAAATGACAGTACCGGATAAATCAAACGAGAGAGAGGTGCGTGGATGCAAGATGCGTTTCAGGCAGGATCCACACCATCTCAACAAGGAAAGAGATGGTTTCTGAGCTATAATTTCTTAGGTTGTGTTACTTCCTTGGAAAATGATGGATGTTCCCATGTCCAGGTAATAAACTACATTTAATTTGCTAATATTTGAGAATTTTTTCATGTTTACAGCAATCATTATTTTTTATGTACACCACTATTAAAATGATAGCGCCCTGGAACATATTTGTAAATCTGCAAGGGTATATTTGGCAATTTTCAGGTTATGTATGGTTAATTATGACTGTTTACCTTTCTTTGGACATGTTGATTGAAAGAATGTTGTCAATTCACATTATTCACGATAGAATGTAGGTTAATTCACAGCTAACTTTATGTTTTGCTCTGAAATTTCATCGGTTCAAATAGAGAGATGCAACTAGGTAGGTCTCAATCACATTTTGTTGCTTACTGATGTGACTTCGTATTTAAGCTCCAAATTGACAAAATAATTCCTGTGTACCTATAAATACATGTGAAAGGAAATAGAGAAAGAGAAAAACACCCAGTACAGCAATTATTCAGCTCATAATGAAGTCGGATAAATTGCATGCAGGTAGACTTCCATGACACGGAGAGGCCCAAGGGTCCCATCTATCACTGATTACTTTGGCTTCACCATGGCTGCGTTAAATGAAAGTGGTTGTGTGCTTACAAATCCATGCAAGGGAAAAAATAATATGAGTACTCTCATGTACCGACCTTTTGGTAGCTGGGCTGGCAATAGTGAGGTCTCTCTCTCTCTCTCACAAAACTATAATGACAGTGTGTTGACGCCAGTGCCCAAGAACCAAATAAATTGTTTATGAGGAATCCAAGCATTGTTGTCTGAACGCGCAAGGAACACAATAGCAATGATGAAATAGTCACTTGGGCATTTCATCAAACAGATTACATGTGCAATAACAGAAAGGATGCAGTAAACATTCTGGTTGACCAGGAACCCTGATACCATTAGTCTCTAAGCACAACAAATATTATCCCCAGACATGTAAAGGTTAACCCTATTACAAGATTGATGTAGAGGTCGATTGGTTACAAGGCGACATGAGAAGTTTTACAATGAAAATCATACACGTACCACACATTACCGACAGGATTCTAGCATATCGTTTTCCCTTTGCCTTCCTCTTTCCTTTGCCTTCCTCTTTCCTTCGTCCGGTGAATGGGTATACAACAGTACAAGACGGTCCAGACAACGAGCCTGGTGTGATTTGGGCCTAATTAGTTGTCATTATAACCCAGGAACGAAAATTGTTTACCAGATTTGCCATGTTGTTGTGTTGTTATGGGTTGAATCTAAACCATTCATCACGAATTAAACTATCCACAAATTTCAATGGACGCATATTGTTTTACGGTTTTATTTCAACCTAGAGGCTGCAGATTGTTCTTTAGTGGGATGATAATGGAAAAAAACATATGGTATTCATGAAAGAGATAATTCCATTTTAATTAATGCAGTATAACTGAATTTGATTTTGCAGGAAAGAATGTGGACCCCAAGGATCTGGAAGAAGCTGCACTAAATAGTAGGTTGATACATCAAATTATGGTTGTTGGGCAGGTACAATTTTAAAAATAAACATAAGAATCATGATGGCAACAAGGATATTTTTATTAGTCTCAAATTCTCATCAAGTCATTTGATTAATGATTTCTACCATTTCAAGGATCAGAGGCGCTTAGGAGCAATCATTGTTCCTAATAAGGATGAGAAAATGGAAATACTAAAGGAAAAACTGCTAAATTTATTATATGATGGAGTCAGAAATTGGTACGGTCCTTTCTCCTTTCTTTTATTTGTAATTTTGTAACTTTTTCCCCCGCTATATTAATGGTTAGATAAACTGTCATGATAAAATTCAGGACTGCTGGTCGCTCTTTCCAGATCGGACCAATATTAATTATTGACGAGCCCTTCACGGTAAGAAAAATTGACCTGTCTATTTCACTCATTCTACTTAGGCAAATTTTCCTACAAAATACAAAATGTAACTAACATAGTAACATCTCTATTTCTTGTAATATTTCAGGTTGATAATGGTCTACTGACACCAACCATGCAAACTAAGAGAGATGCAGTAACCGCCAAATATCAGGATCAAATTGCTAACATGTATAAATAAAACGATTTGTTTTGATTTTCTTTGTTAAAAAAGTGGTGTCATGGCAGAAACTCTAAATAAATTCTGCTACAAACTAGGTGAAATTTTTACTTGCTAAGCACTCTATTTTTTTTTTATCAAATATGTATGCGCACATCAAGAAATTGCAATATTGAATTTTAGAAATCACGCTTTGCTCTGTTATTAATTCTATATCTATTTTTTGATACGATTTGTGGGTTTTATTATAGTTTTTCTTATGGTGCATCACCTTATGGAACACCACCTTATGAGTTCATACATTCTCAATGTACACCTGACATATGTCCTTACAAACATACGCCATGGGGTTGGTTTCACTGCGACGACAAAGCCGCTAGCATGGTACTTAGTACTTACTTCAAACTCAAAGTCCTGTAGTTGCAAATTTAATCTTATGAGAAATGCTATTGATTATAGACAGCTATTTGACCTTGAAAGTTCTTATGATATTTCATTCTGTTTGTACTAATTTATTAAATCTACTATTTCAAAGGATTAGTCATGGACCATTTGGCTGTGCTCCAGAACAATATAAATTATAAAAAGGGTTAGATGAGGGAAGATTAGGATAGGGAAGGTTGAGGAAGATTAAATAAGAAGTTTATCTAGGATACACCCCCATTTTGGGGTGACACAAGTTGTATGATTGGAGGTGAACACTTAACCCAACCTACTCTCCTCACCGCTCTCTATTTTATTTTACACTAGAGCACAAACATAATATTTTATAGAACGGTCAATAATTTACATTAATTTTTTTTCTTTTGGTATACGAGACATACTCCATTTAGTCAAGAATTTCAACTTACAAACTATTTTATAAAATAATTTTCATATGATGGCTCAGAGACATCTGATAACTGATTGAAGCATAAGATGTGGGTTTGTCAACTGTTAGTATGTTAAATTCTCATTGCTTATAATTATTTTTTTTACTTTTAATTTTTTTGGAAACCAGTGGGAGTGGGAGAACACCCCATCTCTTTTCATTTAACACGAAAAGATCCAGTGAACAACCAACAAAAACAACAACAAAACAAAAACCCACCTGATAACCCTTCTCATCCATCTACCTGTTATAAGCAAACACCTATACCCACTAAACAAATCTTCAGACTTGCCTCGCACACAAGTCTGTTGCATAAACCAAACACACGATTATTCAAAACAAACAAGCTGAATACTCACATACCCCAGAAAACCCACAGCAATACAAAGTATAAAACTCTTTCAACACAATTACAAAAGTGAAACCAGCCAACTACAAACGAAGAACAATAGATCTTCACTCCTTCCTGCTGCTGCATGGTAACTCATCCCTCGTATGCATCCATCAGTTGTATAGGAGCTCCCGCAAATCTGGTGTCAGACTTAGCACCTGCTCCTCGAGCCCAATATCCCATAAATCTGACCAATATAAAATCAAAGCATGAACTTTAGATCCCATATTTCTGTAGGAAGGAACCTTCCCATTTTGAAAAGTCATCTCGTTTCTACATTTCCAAAATACCCACAAAAAAGCACTATACCAAATCTGTACAGCCGGGCCCCAATAAATGTGAGATGCATTAAAGAGACCAATGAGATCATTCAAATTATTTAATCTAATATGAAATCAAAACTATTCAAAAACCATCTGCCATAACTTCTATGTTGGGAACATTGGAAGAACAATTGATCAGCCGATTCATGATGGTGATAGTAGCAACAAAGACATCCCTAGTCAATAATCTTTTCCAGATAAGACATCCCCTTGCCACCCTCGAGCAATTAAGACATCCCAGTCAATAATCTTTTCCTATAAACTAACCATAGAAACACCTTAATTTCAAGGGGAAGCTTTAATTTCCAGATACCACCATAAGCTTTATCATAAACCCCTCTGTCATCAAGCCAACAATACAAGGACTTAGAAGTAAAAATGCCCTTACTGCCCTTATCCCAACTAATCCTATCCTTACCAGTACCACATGAAATAGATTGTAATCTGGCCTGTAGCTCAAGGAAATCTGAATAGTGAGAACGATGTCTATGAAAATAAATATTTAATCCTCCCCCGATTAAAACATCTGAAACCTTAGCATCAGAATTATTAGAGATCTTATAAAGGGAAGAATAACTAATTTTTAGCGGTATATGATCGACCCATTTGTCATGCCAAAATCTAATACTATGACCATCTCCTAACTCATATGAACAATGAACATTTAACCATTTGTTCCAAGCTTTTAATTTTACACCAAAATGGTGACCATCTTTTCCTATTGGTACACTGTTTATATTTGGCCTTAACAATATCTTTCCACCAACCCTCATAAGAAGGATTTTTAAATTTCCACATCCATTTAGCTAGTAAAGCATCATTCATATGCTTAATTTGAATACCATAAGAATCGAGATCTGATCTTATCAATTTTCCTCACTACCTCAGATGGTATAGCTTGAAAAGAGAGCATATATAAAACCAGAGAAGTTAATACACTATTGATAAGGGTTATCTTACCCCTGTAAGAAAGGAAATTTCCTTTCCATGCATTCAATTTCATCTGAAATTTATCTAACAATAATTGCCAATCAATAATCTTCAAATTGAAGGAAATGAAGCTTATGGTGATATCTGGAAATTAAAGCTCAGAGAAGACTCCAGGCCCGGATGGTAGTCGGTAGATCTCATTGCTTATAATTTGTGTATGAAGTTAAAATGTTTATATTCAGATTGATGCGGTTCAATGATTTTGGATGTTCTTCCTGATATGTATATTCATAGCAGAAGCTATCCAGTTTTGTAACTATGAAACATGTACACAGTTTTGTGTTGATCCAAAATTCATCTTCTAAGGTTATAGTTTGATAGAATTTGAACAAATTGGTTAAAACCTGATAGTACCTCATATTAACTTATGTTCAGAATACGAAGATGTGCGACTTTTTGTTCTTTCATGGTAAGCCTATGTTTAGGTCCATCTTGGGCTCATTATTTCGAATTTGGATGTTTGATTGTGAGAAGGATCAGGAAGAGGAAATTAAAGGAAGAAAATTCAAAGGCTGAAGAGGAAGTCATCAAGTCAGTGAGGATAGCTTTTTTTGTTCGTGATGGTTCTCTCAGAAGATGAGGTAAAACTTGATTTCTGAAGCAAGTTTGTAATTTAAAATTATTGGGATTTGGCCATAAGTACATGTCATATTGGCCTGTTTTATTATAAAGGTATTTTATTTTTTAGTGGGAATGTATTAGTTTAAAAATGAATTTTTGTTGGTGCTTTTGAAAAATCACAGGATTGTTCTTTAATCTTTAGCTAATATAGATAGACAGTAGGAAGAGTAAGTTTTAGTGGTGAAATTAGATTTTATGGAATAATTTGATTGCTCAGCAGCTTCCCTCGCAGGGAAACTGAACCTCCCCCCGGAACTTAGATTAAGATTTAGCAGTGAAAATAGATTTTGCTTTGCTTGAGGTGCCCCTTACTATTGTATTCAGAAAAAGCTTAGACATGAAGAAAGCAAAATTTGGAAGTCAGTTCATTGACAGTATTTTAGATTTGATTGTCTTTTTCCTTGCAAACCATGTTAGGCAGTATGCACTGGTTAGTTTACATACTAATAACCTCTCTTTTGTACCAGGTGGTGTCAATAGGATTTGTGATAGAGGAGCCCACAATGTAATCTACAGACTTCTACTTTTGGTGGTACTTTCAGAAGCCTTGCTGAAGGTTTCTCCTAATTGCACTGAAGGATCAAGGAGGTCTAATTGCACTGTTATCCCAATTTTTTATGAAATAAAAAAGAATTAATTTTCCTTTTACATTGTAAGAAATTAACCAAATTTTATACCGTCTAATTGTCACTTTTATCCCACTGCTTTCAGCTGGGGCCGAATAGCATATTTCACAAAAAATATGTCCATACTGAAGGAATTAACAAAATATAATATAAGGAAACTAGTTGCGGCAAAGCCGCAACAGCTCAGAAACCTAGTAATGCACTAAATGTAAATAACATAACACCATTCAGCTACTCTACATCTAATGCCATCTACCATACTCTAGATTCTAAGTAACTTAATGTAACATAAAACAACACATTACTATCACACTATCGCCAGTTAATACAACATACCTACTAAACCCTACGTCAACACTAATTAGAAAGACAAACAAATCATAAAGAAATAATAACAACATCACCCAGCATGTAACATCTTGATGTCCTCAAGCCTTCTGACCACCTCACGCATGTCAGGACGCCTGCATGGATTGTCAGAGGTACAATCCCTAGCCAAATCCAAAACCTTCCTCAGTTGCTGCCTCTCAGGGCCTGTACTTGGGAGAGACGGATCAAAAACCTCATCTTCTCTGTTTTTTCTGACCATCCACCGGACCCACCCCACCAGGTTCCCACCTCCCTCAGCTTCGTCTTGACCAGTAGGAGCGCGGCCAGTTAGCATCTCCAGCATGACTACCCCAAAGCTGTATACATCTCCTTTTGGCGTGCATTTCATAGAGAATCCGTACTCTGGAGGGAAGTAACCAATTGTACCTGAATTAAGAGGTAAGTGTACCCTTCAGAAGTAATTAATGAGCAATCATAATGACTTCTGTTTATTTTGCCGAAACCAAGAGTAACTGAGAGCCACTTAGAATCAATTTCAGGAATACCTTACAAAATCACTACTATCCTGTGATATGCAGGAAGAGAAATAATCATTAAGAAAGTGGGCTAATTGCTCAAAAAATATAAAGCTAACACATATATACCTGCCTATCTTTAGATCTTCCTTGTTTCTAAAATAAAAAAATTGATAAAGTGGACTAGTTTATTATCCTCTTTTAAGAGTTAAGAAAATGGGAATGAACATTTGTAAATTTTGTAGGGTATACATTGTGCTTCCTATGTTTTGCAAACCAGTGAATTTTTTTCTTGCTTTATGTGGGTGCATGTGATATTTTACGTGATTGCATTGAATGAATAATACATTAAGATACCTTCACAATATATAAATACTGTGGACATTTCCTGGACAGCTTTCTCCCATGGAAAATACAAACCTTCCAAAGTCAGTTGTTTTCTTTGTCAACCATATTAATGAGAGTGAAAAAAGAATAAAAAGGAAAATAGATTAAGAACCTGCTATGTCTGTGCTGACATGGGTCTCACATGCACTAATGATCCTTGCGAACCCAAAATCTGAGACACGCGGCATGAAATTCTCATCCAGTAAAATATTACTCGACTTCATGTCTCTGTGTATGATGTGGGGTACAAAGCCATGGTGCAAGAAAGCCAGCCCCTTTGCTGAACCCAGCATGATCTCCAGCATGCGGGCCCACCCGAGCCTCTCTTCCGCTACATCAGCCCCTCCTTTCCTCAGCCATGCATCTAGGCTCCCATTCTCCATGTACTCATATATCAAAAATCTCTCATCTTGATATACACAATAGCCAAGCAATGGTACGAGATTTTGGTGCTTCACCTTGCCAATGGTTTCCATCTCAGCCAAAAATTCACGGCCTCCACCTCCAAAGTGAGTTCCACCATGCAACCTTTTTACTGCAACAACACCAGTTGACAGAAGAGCCTTGTACACTGTGCCATTACCACCATCTCCTATTATATGTGCTTTGCTGAAATTGCTAGTGGCTTGCAAAATATCTCCAGCAGTTATACGCAAGAGAGAATGCTCGAATGTTGCAAGATTTATGCTCAGTGGTTCTCTTGTTCTTTTACCTAACAGCTCATCGCTTGATACTGGCTCAGAAGAGGAGCCAGATTTTGACTTGGTGCCAACCGATTCAACGGCTAAGGCTTTGTGATTTAGGTACTTCCAAGCCAGGAGGGCCATCAGGATTGCAGCAAAACAGGCTATGATGATAACAGTTGTGCGCCAGACTGATGACTTTTTCAGGGCATGAGGTGGCAGTTGTGCAACTAGAGGCACAATACGGCTGGCTAGGCATGGATTGTTGCTATCAAAATCAGTTGTGGAGGCACAATTCTCAGGGTAAAACCCAGAAAACCTATTACCTGAGAAGTTGGTAAACGAGAGGCTAACTAAGGAGCAGATGCTGCAAGGAATTAAATCCTGGAAGTTGTTTTTGGACAAGTCTATATATCTCAAGTACTCAAGCTTTGAAATTGACATAGGTAAAGTTCCAGCAAGTTGGTTTTCATGCAAATCAAGTACTGAAAGGGAGGTGAAGTTTGAGATGGAACTTTCCACCATACCAGAAAAATTGTTAATACTGCCATTAAAGATTAAAAGTGAACTTGTGCCCGTCAAGCCAGAGAAAGGTAAAGTTCCTGAGAGGAAATTCTGACTTATATCAAGATCTGTGAGGCTCTCAATATTGAATACCGACTCTGGAAGATAGCCGGTAAAACGATTGCTAGACAAATTCAGCTTAAAAAGACTAGGCAACAATGACCCAATCTCATGTGGTATTGGACCCTTAAGCTCATTATGCGATAAGATCAAACCTTGCAGCTTCTTGAAAGGAAAAAGGTGTAACTCTCCAGTTAGAGAATTGAAGGAGAGGTCTATGTAAGTCAGGTTGGCAAGTTCAAACAGCTCAGATGGTATGGCACCAGTTAGCAAATTACCTTGCAATCTCAATTCCTTGAGCACCATGCACTTTCTCATGCCAGTTGGGATGTGACCTATTAGACTATTATAGGAGAGGTCGAGAACACCATAATGCTGGTAGAACTCTGAATCCGGATAGTTCGCTACGGCACTGTACCCATTGCATACACTGTTTGGTATCTCTCCTGTGAGCCCGTTGTTGGACAGAACCAAGTTGTTAAGCTGGGTCAACAGAGAGATGGAAGCGGGTATGGAACCAGTAAGCTCATTGGAGCCCAGATCAAGTGCCACAAGATTCATACAGTCAAAAAGCTCAGATGGGATCTCCCCAGATAATCTATTCCCATGGAGGGACAAAATCGTCAGATTTTTCAACTTGCCAATTGAAGGAGGTATTGAGCCCGTAAAGAGGTTGTTATCCAGCTGGAGCCTTTGCAAACCTGATAGCCGGCCAATGGATGCTGGAATCTGACCTGTTAACCCATTGCTGCTCAATGACAGCTCCAAGAGGGTCTTGGACTCGAATAGCTTATCAGGTAGAGGTCCAGTAAAGTTATTTTGCAACATTTCAAGTGTATCAAGAGGCAACTCACTCAAGTAACCCGGTATCTCCCCAGAAAGTTTGTTTCCAGACAGAACTAGATCAGTTAGGTTTCTGCACTCCTTGAAAGTCTCTTCTATAGTGCCTGTTAGTTCATTTTCAGAAACAGAAAGTAAGTTCAGAGACTTAGCTTCGCAAATTCTGGACGGTATTTTGCCCGATAGGTGGTTTGAATCAGCTGAGAAGGTTGTTAGATATTGCAAAGGCAAAGGTGGCAATTCACCAGTAAAGTTATTTTTACTGAACCGTAGAGAAGTAATCATCTTCCAATTTTTTATCCATTCTGGAATTTGACCTGATAACTGGTTTCCCTCCACTATAAATGAGCTTATGGATCCCAACATGGCAAGAGAATCCGGTAAAGGACCTGAAAAGGAGTTGAAGGAGAGGTCTATGATCTCCAAATTGGTACATTGCCCCAAGCTTTCAGGTATTTCACCAGTCAAACCTGCATTTGCAGCAACGAGAAACGTTAAATTCTTCAGCTCTCCAATATTAGATGGCAATTCCCCTTCAAATTCATTCTCTGATATATCCAGATCGGTTAATGCTTTCAGATTGTTCAACTCCAAAGGTATAGACCCTGTAAGCTTGCTAGTAGTTAAGGAAAGAACTCTAAGACCCTCCAAGTTCCCAACCTCGACAGGGATTGCACCCACAAACCCATTAAACCCAAGCCAGAGAGACTCAAGTCTGACCAACTTCCCTATGCTGCTAGGTATGGGACCAGTTAACATATTTGATGAGAGATCCAATGTCAGAAGATTAACCAACGAACCAATGCCTGGAAATATAGTGCCACTAAGCCTGTTATGGCTAATGTCCAGGTGCAAGAGCTTGCTGAGGTTTGCAAATGAAGAGGGTATCAACCCGGTAAAATTGTTGGCACCAAGGTCCAGTATCTCAAGCTCCTTCAATTGGCCCAGCTCTGGAGGTAGGTCTCCAAAAAAGGAGCAATCAGATATTCTAAGTGTCACAAGATTTTTAAGAAACCCGACACTCGGTTCCAGCTTTCCCGAAAAGGAATTTGAATTCAAAACAAGCTGATTTAATGAAGGTAGATTTGTAATCCAATCAGGTATCCGCCCAGTTAGCTTGTTTTGGCTCAAATCAAGGACCTCCAATTCACCCAAACGAGATCCAGGCAACTCTGGCAGAGGACCCGTTAATCCACAACCACTAAGGTTAAGCTGCCTGAGGGCCCCAAATTCAGTGACTACTTGTGGAAAAGGGCCATTTAGTGGGATATTGAAGAGGTTTATAGAAATGACACTTAGGTTGATGCATTTAATCCCCTGCCAGGAACAGGGAGCGGTTTCAGAGTCAAACCAGGACGGGAGAAAGTCTTTGGGTTGAGAAAGCGAGGACCTTAGTGAGTAGAGTGTAGGGATGTCAGATACCTTTGAACTAGCCAGTTTGACAGGGGAGATCAAGATAAAGAGTGTTAAGAGGAAAGTGAAGAAGGTGAAAGCTTCTGCAGACATTTTCGGGTGCTCTTCTTTCATAACCTCCTTTTGGATTGAAGGGAGACTATCTGCATTCAAGTAAAACATAATCATTTTTTTTTTTTTTTTTTGAAACAAGTAGGTCGAACGACCTACCACTTCTATTAACAGAAACAAGTTTTACATAAAACAAACAACTACTGGGGCTGCACTGGTACTGGTACCAGTGCGCCAACATTATCTCCCCCTTACTGCATACACCTAATATAACAAAAATATCCACAACAAAACAGAAAACATGGAAGTAGTCCCCCCATACCAGTGCGCCAACATTATCTCCCGATCCTTAGATTTTATGTAGACAGTGTAAGTGAGAGTAATTTGTGATTTTACATGGGTTACGTGTTACTGGTTCTCAGAAGAATTTCTATTTTTATTAGCTAAACCCTTTCTTACCCTACCTTTCTTTGTATTGCATACACCCAATATAACAAAAATATCCACAACAAAACAGAAAACATGGAAGTAGCCCCCATACCACAAAGTCTGTATGAACTGTAAACAATATAAAACAACAAATATCTAACGCTCCATAAACCCTTGTAAAAAAATGAAAATTTTTATACTAAGAATTAGAATGTGGTGTGTTTGATCTTGGGTTTTATACTGCTCGGTTTCAGTAATGTGGTGCTGGTACAGAATAAGGGGTTTGGTTCAGATTTTCGATGTGGGAAGCGTGATACTTTCCTTTTTTCACTAAACCTTTTGTACGTTTGGCTTTTCATAATAGAAAAGTGGTAGCAAGTGATCTCTACTTATTTCCACTAAAAAATAAATAAATTAGAATGTGATTCTGACATTACAGTAAATTTAATGATTTAATTGTTTAATTTATGCTGAGCTCTGTAATTGGAGGAGGCTTTACAGTAATTTTTATTTTTTGTTTATATGGTGTCATGCAGCCATTCTTGAAGTCTAGTTATTAGCACATAAACCTTGGTGAAGGAAGTTAAGCCAAGGAGAGAGAACGAGAGACTAACCACCATTAGAGGAAGCAATGAGAACTCATCAGAAAAGGAGGAGAGAAGGAGAGAAGGAGAGGGTCAGAAAGGGATTGTTCTTCTCTATGTCAAGCTCTCTGTACTTGTACTTGCGCTTCCTTTTTAGTTTACACTTGCAGAAAGGCGCACATGAATTGCGCTCACAGTACAGAAAGGAGCACATGCTTTGAACGTGAGAGAGGAGAGAAAGCAATGTATGTAGAGTCGGTGTAGAGGTTTGGGTTTAGCCGTTTAGGCCAACCCAGATCCTGTGTCGCTATGTCGCGCGGCACCGTATAGCACAGTCGACTAGGCTGGGTCCGTTAGAGTCGTGGCAGAGAGGAGACTGGAGAGCATGAGGGTACACTTGGTTTGTTGGTTTGTCTTGTGTCGCTCTAATTTGGTGGGAGACCCGAAGTACCGGTACGGTGGTACAGGGATTGAGGGTTTGGTACCGATGGGTATTCTTTTTAATTTGCTATTGAAGAGGAGAATACAGGAGACGAAGTGAAGTGCTTTTTTTTGAAAGAAAAAAAAAATTGAATTTGCATCTATGCTATTCCTCAATTCTTTAGCCTTACTGGACCTAAACTCTAAATTGAACAATTTTGGATTTTGACTTGAGAGTGGTAGGGTTTTTAACTTTTTATCCTCGATGAACAATTTTGTGTTAAGTTACATAATTTCAGTAGATAATTACTAAATATGCTAATGTGTCATATCTATGTTACGGATTTGAAATTTCTTGGGAGTTTTGACTTTGGGGGTTTGATATGCCTAATTAGCAGCCTGATTAAAGAAATTTTACTTGTTCTGACTTGTAAGAGAGCAATTTCATTTTAAGACAGCAATTGAAATATAATGTGCTTTTGTGCTTCTGTTTAAAGATTTAGGTTTCATATATATAGTTTTAATAGAATTAAATATCGTGTATTCTGATTTTGTTATTGGACTTCTTAAATTTTTTTAAAAATAAATTCAAGCTCAAATACAGTTGATTGTCTCTCTATTAGGCAGATTCCTTATGATTTCTGTTATTGGTCCTCCAGTTTTACTGAGTGCTAATATAGGATTAAAAAAGTACTCCAATTAAGTAGTTTGTTACACTTATTTTGATCATAATTATCCCAGCCAAATTTAATATTTTGTGGTTTTAAGGGAAAACCAAATTTGATTCTGGGGGCAAAAAGGACTGTTTGTACAATACATGTTGGTACTTGCATTCATATCATTTATACCTTTGTTTAATCAAAAAAAAAATTATACCTTTGTTTAATGATTACTGCCACGCATCTTGTAGATGTAACAACCATTAGCATGAGAAGTCCTGGAGAACCAAACAACAACAGCTTCATGATCATTTGTAAATTGGTAGCGCAATTAGAAATTCTTATTACTCATAAGTCATGAGAAGTTTAAGAACTTAATGATCATTTGTTTGGAGCTAACAAAGTTTATTAGTAGTCTTGTGGGTAAAAAAAAAAAATTAGAGACCGTCTTTTGTTTGGATGCTAGCAACCGTTTTTTAATAAATATATTATTTATACATACACACTTTTTTATGCAAAAAGATGTCTAATATCTCTGATGTTGTTTTTACTAGTTAAATGTTTTTTTTTTTGTGCTAAATTGCAGGCAGGAATTGGGCTTTAGTGTATGAGCCGAATGCCACGATGTTAAGTATTTTTGCTGTTACATTTTATATAGTTGTTGACCTGATGTAAATTTACCGACTTTGAATGTAATATGGTTCAGTTTGTAGCTAATTGTAATGGATATTGATCTTTGGATTGCTCAATGATATTCTTTGGATTGTTAATTTCTCTAATTTCATTAACTCATTGCTTGTAGCTGCAAGATGTTTAGTTTATTTTTATTTCCAGCTATCTATGTTGCTTTATTGTACATATAACTTGGAAATCTGTAACTAACTCATTGCTTTATGGTACATAGTTTATTTCTCAGTAAACACTTTTTCCATCCCACTAAATCTTATCTCTCGGAAAATGGGGTTAAGGTTAAGGAAAGGGGCTTGGGGTACAGGGAAGAGCATAGGCGCCACCTTTAGCCGGACCCGAATCCTGTGTCGCGCGGCACGCGTGTAGCGCATTTTTTCGGGCCGTTCGATTTTGATCGGGCGGTTCATTTTTTTCGGGCCTATCAATCTGGTACTATTCACGGGGCTCCCTTATCCATCAGATTCAGATCACACGGCCCACAGCCCGCGCTGTACATGTGCCGCGCGACAGCAGATCTCAATCCCCTTTAGCCACCATTTGTGCTCAACCCACACGAAAAATAATATTTTATTCAAAAATAAAGTAAGAGGCGCATAATAAAATATTAGGTGGAGACAAGAATGATATCTTTCAAGCTACAATAGGAACAATAAAATAAAAATTGTAGGGAGAACATGAGAGATTCATATTCTCTCGCCACTTTCTAACATTGGGATTTAAAAACAAATTTTAAATTCGGTTCTACTTTCCTGGAATTTCTACGCAATCTAGCAACGGACCAAAATCCTCGGCAGCAGTGCTGCCAGCAGCAATTTCCTCCGAGCCGTCCGATCTGATTTCCACGGTTTATTTTTTTCGGGCCTATCAATCTGGGGTTATTCACGGGACACTCATCATCCATCGCACGGTTGGAATGAAACCGCAGCCAATCGCTGCGCTGCCGAGGATGTGAATTCATCTAGCAACACCATTACCCCCCCAAAAAAATAATAATAAAAGAATGGGCCACCAAAACAACTTTGTTTCCAAAATTTTAAGCAAAAACTTTTTTGGCTACTTTAACTTATATTAAAATCGATAAAATTTAATAGATCTTGGTTACACACACTGGAGTTGTCTCGGAAAAAAATTCAAAGAAAACATAACAAATTGAACCTCAGAAGTTAAAAATTTCCTCTTATTTCACTATGTATTTGTATGTGAGGAATTCAACCCGCTCAGAAACTATTCAACGAAGATAAAAACCAAGCAACTATTGACAAATTTTGACATAAATTAAGCTAACCTTCGTTGAATTCACAATATTTTCGCTTTATGAAACTACTACCAAAAGAATTTATCTTTCTCGAAATAGTTCCACAAATAAAACAGTTCCTAGCACTAGAAATTAAGTGGTCTACACAACGACACAAATACACAACAAGAGAACGAGATAGAGAGAGAGACACTAACCATTAGAGGTAACAATGCGAGTTCATCAGAGAAGGAGAGGTTTAGCATAAAAGGGCTTTCTTCTCTATCTCTAGTTCTCCGTACTTCTCTCCGTACTTGCGCTTTCAAGGAGCATATGAATTTAACGTAAGAGAGGAGAGAAAGTAAAGTATGTATGTAGCTATTGACAAGCAAAATTGAAATAGCGCCTCCGTAGAGTGTAGACTAGAAGAGGTTTTGTGTACCTCTAACAAAACCCTGCCTTTTTAACGTGACCACTTACCTTTAGCTGTAAAAATTCCATTATCAAGGATATTATGCCACGTGGACACAACCAAACTATCTAGACCCGCAAATTAATGGCAGGTGTTTAAATTGTAATATAGTATTGAGTTGGCACTTGGCAATGTAATGCAAAAAATAATCTAAATTATAAGGACCCTGAAAAAGACATACTTTTGAAATTTTCTAAAAATCAGGGAGAAAAATTAGCTTTTTCGCTACATAGGCGGGATATGGGGTATTTAATTTTGTGTCAGGTAGGAAGCTTCAGAAGTCACATGGAGATATCACTAGACCTGGTCTACTATGTACATCCTAGTTATACTTTCTATTTTGGTAGATAAAATGAGCCTTTTTGACTTCGACTTGTGAATCGGTTCATGTAGACCAAGTGTTTTCAAACTTGAGAAGGCAAGAGGTCGCAGCAGTGAGTCGTTTTCGGTCTTTTCTTTTTTTATGAAAGTAGTCAAATTGCTTTCTTGTGAGCAGAGCAGGGATTGTACCGGTCACGTGATGAGAGATTTGATAAAGGATAATGTTGAATGAGATATTCTGTGGCGAATCCGTTTATAGATTACTAATGAAGCAATGCTGACAATATATGTGTATCGCGTAAAAGCAATCCTTCCTTTACTTGAAACTCATAGTTTTGCGATAGAATTTCAAGTTAAGTTGATTTACTTCCGGCTTCTTTCAAATTTCATTATTCATATCAATTTGAAATTGTAATATTCATTTTAGTAAAATTTTTATAATCTAATAAGTTCGTTTACATATATTGTTTCTAACTGTTGGATTGAAAAACTTTTTGTCGAGGAAAATGTTATCTTTTATATGATTTAAAAATGATATACATATTTTGGAATTAGGATCACTAGTCGTCAAATATAAACACTTCACAGTGCGTAGCAATTTTGACAGGAATTTTATTTAATATTTTTTATAAAAATATTGACATAATTTTCTTGTATAATTTCAATAAATCTTTATATTATATCAAAGACTGTTTTATTTTAAAGATTTAATTATATCAAATTTTATAATTTTTTATGTTTGTTGACATACCTATAATATCAATCACATTTCATATGCCGGGTATAGAAACTTTTAGATTAATTTAACGATTGTTGAGAATACTGTCGATTTTTTTTTTTTTTGAAAATAAACTGAGAACATTGTCCAATTAATTCATTTGTCTAAGGATCCACCGTCTTTACTTTTAAACTTTCAGATATAGTGATTCAAAATATATAACAAATTTAATGTGCATTATTTGTGTAATTAATGCATCCATTATCCATCCAACGATAGTCAGTTGTTGTAACATACAAATCTACATAGCATCTCTACTACTTATAAATGCACGCATACGAAAGGTGTAAACAATTCAGATAAAAAGAGTTAAACATTCAGATTAAAAGCCATTAAACATTCTAAAATCAAATATGGACCATTGATTTTGTTAATCTACGGTTCAGATCTAAATATCAGATAAAAAGCTGGCTTTTAGACTGAAAGAGGCAATGTCGCTGGTGTAAATCGCTATTGTGTCGTTCAGTGGTGTATTCGGGTTCGATTCTCCGTTTTTTAATTAAGACCTCTTCTGTCTGTCGTGCGCAAGAGGTTCAGCTCCTTTCAGAGCGCCTCCTCCATCCATTTCCTTTTCAATTCCATTGCTCTCTCTCTTCCCCCCGGCACCCTCCTCCGTATCCCATCTCGGTTAAAAATAGAAATATTTCAGTATTTAGTATTCACTCCCCCACTTACCCCTGCCCCATTTTAAAGATTTCTTTGTTTATTTTTTCCCCTTACACTCTGTTTGGTTCGGCGGTAGAGAGGAGGAGGGAACGGGATAAGAGGGGAAATTAGATCGTTCTCCGTGTTTGGATGGAGGGAACAGGGAAGGGAGTGATTTTTGCGAGAGGAAAGGATTCCTCCGAAATTTCCTTTTATGCACAAAATATTTCTCCTCCGAATCGAAGAAGAAAGAAGGGAAAGAGAAATCCACAAAGATGCACGAAGAAGCAATTGACAGCAGTACCCTTTGACGCAGGATCTTCCTCCCTGGCGCGCGCACGAATCCTTCCTAAAGCTTTCTTTTTCTATTATGGCGCATGACCTCTCTTTTTAAGCACGCTCAAACGCAGCTCTCTCTAATCTCTTCAGATCTCATTTCCCACTTCCACAGGTAACTACTATTTTTTTCTGTTAATTATTTTCTATTAGCCTTTTTTCTTCTGGTCGCTTCTGACTTGACAATTTGGGGTTTCTTAACCCAGAAAAAATAAAGCGATTTGTCCGTCTCTCTCTTGCTGCAATTTGGAGAACGTGGTTTCTTCTTCTGCAGTTCACCCCCCTTGCCATTGGCAGAGGTAAGCAAACTCTTACCTTACTAAGTATACATGTATAATTCCTGATTGATTTGATTTTGATTACCATATATGATAAATTTGATTTGAAGTACCATCTTCATTTATACCGATATAATTCTATTCATTTTTACTGGTTCAGTTTTACTGGTTTAATTTGTGTTGTAATTGATATTGGTTAGTTTTTATTGTCATTTTTCTTAATAATTTTCAATTATGTTATATAATTACACTAAGTTCACAAGAATTGGGAAAGTCCTACAGTACACCGGTTAGTCAAACTAATAATAGATAAACCAACTATTTTGGATGTATCTATGTGGCTCTTTTCACACCAGTTTATTAGCTTAACTTCCTTTTCCAATAATTAAAACATTTATGTTTGAGCTAAAGATAAGAAAAAAAAAGCAGATTTCAAGTCAAATTTCTACTTAGATGTACCTCATACCAACAAATGGTTATAAGAAACTTTTTCACAAGTAATATTTGACTGTCGTATATCCAAGCTATCTCATTTGCTTTGTTCTTTACTGTCATACTTTGTATGCTCAGCTAATAAAGGAAAGGATAAATAGATGTTCATTTGACTTCTGGATGGTCTTTATAATCTATATACAATCTTCTTGATTTATAGATGCTTCAATGTAATTTATAAGGGAAGCATGGATTAACTGGTAAAAAGGTTAAATTTGGCTTGTCAGAGCTTGAAAGATTTCATGTTGAGAGTGACATTTTTTTTGTTTTTTATTTTTATTTTTTTAATTTTTTTTTGCTCTTGAAAGATTTCATGTTGAGAGTGACATTTTTTTGTTTTTTATTTTTATTTTTTTAATTTTTTTGCTTAACTGGACATGGTTATGCATTAAGTCAAAAGTTATGAAATATAAACAACTCTGCAATATAAGTAGTTGTGAAAGCATTAGAAATACCAGTTGACTGTAAACGATGGATATACTGTTTCGTACCATTAGATTGAAGTATGAGATAGTTGTTACCAATTACAAAATTAGCAACTTCTAGGTAATAGTACATGTGGTGCTAGATTAGCTTTTTTGTGATACTTTTTAAAAGCCATATTACTTACATTTTCAATTTTACGGTACATGTGGTACCAAATAATATCCTGACAATTTCAATGGCAGTTTCTTAACACTTCTATTTTTCTCTATTTTTATATACAGCCTCAATTGCAATGTCAAGGAAACAAACACAATGATTTATTAGGATCTGCCGTGATTTTGTTCTGGGATGAATAATTATATGTTAATTTCAGACGTGTTCAAATGCACAGTCATTTGTTGTACTGTACAGCTGGGATGGATAATTCTAAAGTTTAATATTACTGTCCTGACAATTTCGTAATAACTTATTAGATGTTCTTTTATGAGTCCCTACATATATTAGAGGTTCTTTTTGAAGTTGCAACTATCTGCATAATAAATAATTCCATCAATAAGAAATTCTAATTATATTCGTTTGAAATGTCTTTCCGAGCTTCAAAATTTAAACATTTCATATTAGTTGGTCCGAATACATATCGACCATTTGCCTTTACATAAGTTTTATTATTTTTTATTGTTAATAATTAATATGCATGATCTTCTCCGTGATCTTTGATTCATTTATTGGACGAATTAAATTTGCATGAACTGGAGGTAACTATCAATATCGCATATTTCACATCTCACTTATTTTGTCTTGAGTACTATTTTCCATTTTTACCTTAATTCCATATATTTTTCTCTCGATTCAAATTGGTTAAATAGGAAAACATGATCATAAAACGTATTACATTTTGAATTCTTCCTTGTTTACTGTGCGCATATATTGCTTTCTCTCTCACGATAATTATTTTGGCTGATTAAAATGGAAAACATTTTTAATTACAACAATGTAAAATTCGGATTGGACACATTCACCCGTAATTTGCTATTGAGATCAATCTCATTATACCTTGCTATTTTAGATGTAGCCTTCCTATTCAAATAATGTTATATACTCTAAATAATTGGCTAAATACTTTTCCTTTACTCTATCCAAAGACGTGAAGAAAACACGTACATAGATGAAATAAAAAGGAAGGTTGTAGGTATTTAGCCAATTTTTGTATTGTATCTTAATATTTTCAATCAAATTAAATATTCAATTAGTCATATACACGTAGTTGGCATGGCACATGAGGCAAGTTATTTATATCAATCAAATATCTCTAGACCAATCAATATGATGGCGTTAGGCACATGGTAGATTTAATAAGAATGAAAGTATACGGTGATTAAAAATTCAAGATTTCTTTTTTATAATCAGTTTCAAATTTTATTTTGCCGCTCAACCAAACGTTACATGGAAATAATTTTCGTTTTACCGCTCAGATGGATTTTGACATTTGGAGAGAAGTCCATCTATTTAAACAAACGATTGTGTTGCAATTTTGGCACTGGTTTCGTTGAATCCAAGAGGTGAGAAAAACATTAGTACTAATTTTTTTTTTTCAATAGATCTCTCTACTCAATCAATTAATTTGATTCAATTTTGTTGATTTTTTTTTTGTGCTCTAGCAAATTTTGGTGTAAGAGAAGAATTAAGGTGATTGATTATTGCTTCCGTAACTAACTTTGAATTTCAGTCAATAAAAATCCTAATAAAATGAATTTCATTCAAAATGGAAGAGACGGGTCTCAGCCTTTGCAATCCAATGGACGTAGAATCCTTCAAGATGTATCACCAAATCCAAGGTATGTTCCTCACCAGTGCTAGCTGAAAATTATTAGTCTTTTCTAGCTTTTTGTCTCATTAATATTTTTCATATATTTAAGGGCTAGGAGATTTACACTTAACTTCGATCAAGTGGCGCAAAAATTCAATGTGCCAATAGGTAAAGCTGCAAAAGAGTTTCAATTATCCACGTCTACTTTAAAGTTGCGTTGTCGGGAGCTAGGATTTGAAAGGTGGCCTTATCCGAAGTTAAAGAGTTTAAGGAATCTGGTGAATGATTTGACAAAATATCGGGTTCGAAACTTTCAAAATATTGCGGAAGAAATTTGTGAAGAAATTAAATCCATCAAAGAGAACCCATCCCTAGATATTAAGGTTGAAACCAAAATTCTTAGACAACAAATGTATGAGCTGAAGAAAAAGAAGCGCCGGATAATTGACGCGAGTGCTTCTTAGTGATATATTACTTTAAAAATGATTGTTAAATTAGGTATGGGTACTGGTTAAAAAATAATTATATAATAATTTGGGTAAATTCTTGTTACTGTTTTACTAGCATTAGTCTTGTTCGTTTGTTTTGTTTCTCGAAAGGATTTACTTCTGCTTTGGATGAATAAGACATGTTATGTTATATCTATGAAGGATTTATAATTCATGTTTTATTAATGTAATAATAATCAATTTTGTGGACAACATATCCATGCCAAATAAATTTTCATTTTCACATATCACATAGTAAAATTCGCCCACACATTGGATGGGCTTTGGTATGTAATAACTGTGAGAGAAGTCACATGTGTTCATATGTCCAGGCATAGACTTTATGTTAAGAATATAGGAAATGTCTCATACATGTATTTGCAAACAACTAGCAGCAGTGACCGCTCAATGTGCGGGTAGACTTTAAAATGTACCTTTTGTCTCATCTGCCCGCACATTGAGCGGGCACTGCTGCTAGTTGCTTTAAAGCCTGTGACTGTGAGCTAAAATAAGTGCAAACCCGCATCACAGTCTAAGTCGAGAAATGGAGAATTTGTCGTTTGATTTTGCGGTTTCGAGCGTTATAGTCGTCTAAGCAGAGCATCGCAATGATTGCTCAGCCAATATGTTTCGGTTTTATACTTTTATTCCAAGATTCGGGTCTTTCTCTTATATGTTTTCCTTTTCGTCAGGGATTGAGATTTAATGGTATTAAATTAATTCTCAGCGTTTATAAAAAAAATTGCTAATTTAAAAAAAAAAAACTTAAAATTAGCTAAAATTATTCAGACAAGGCTTGAGCCATGTAAATTGGCCGTGCATGAAATTTTGTGAAATTACAAAGTTGTTTGACATCACATCTCTGACCGTTGATTATTTTAAACTAGAGAGAACGTACTTGTCAATTTTGATTTTATTAATTTCAAGAATCATTTAATTCGTTGTAAAAAATAATTGTTGTCGATATTATATAATATCCTTTCAATCTATAAGTGGAAACTCTACAACTATGTAAAGTGATAGGTGTTCTGTATCGTCAAGACGTCAACCTGATCATGTTTATATATATATTTGCTATATCACTACCGATAAAACAGTACGGCGTGAATATATGATGGAACGTGGAAGCAAACTATGAGCAGATAAGTTGATAATTTTTCATAGAACGAATGTATATGCCTATATGGCATTATGGCATGAAATGTATATCTATTATTTTTAAAAGGAGATATCTCAAGATTGTCATCCGCTTATATATCTAGTATATTATCTCCTGGATCATTGATTTATTTGATATGTGGCTGTATGACAATCTCAATATGAATAAGTATTTAAATTTTGGTTCTTTATCTAAAATGAAATAGCATCGACTAAAATAATAAGTACTTTTTTTTTCATTTTCGAAAAAAAGCATAGCACATGTAGCTAGGAAACTTTCTTAGAACAATAAATATTTTTATTTTGAAAAGAGAGCATATATATAAATCTTTCTCATCTACAATTTTTTTAAAATATTTTATTTATTAAGAAATATTTAATTTTATTAAATTAGTTTTTCCATATCGAGATGTCAATTTTTTTTTTGTTGAAGCGTAATTTTTTTATTTTTTATTTTTACCCGCACATTAGGTGGTACCTTTTCTAGTATTTCTTGAACCTCTGTTATTAATTGTAAAAATAAATAAAGTCACATAACACGAAAAATGGATCCTGGATACTTCGCTCCGCTGTCTATTTTTATTGAACTTGTATATTTTGTTACATGTATAATATGCTATGCTCTGCAATAGGACGAGATCCTCTCTCTCTATTTTGTTCAGCTTTTGACCGGAATGATACTTTTTATTTATTTTTTTAATAATAACTGACTGCGAATAATTAACTTCTATGTTTCGGATTATATGCTTTCTGACTTGAGATCTAAAGTTAAGCGTCAGACGCCCAAGTCCCAATTAATAATTTCTTATGTATTTGCAATATAATCCGCCCATCGACTCTGGTTTAATAATTATTACTTATGTCAATCGTGTTAATCTATTGACAAAAGCTTGACCCCTCAAGACAAAAGAGTGAGTAAAAAATATTAGGTTTGGACGATATACAAGTCCGTAATCAGTGATCTCAGCTAAGAAAATTAAGTTTTTATAAATTTTTGTAAGTAAAATAGAAAAAGTGTACAATTTAATTATTTAAAGGGTACCTTTAAAAATCTAACTTCAGTTAATTGACTCTGATTGACTCCTTAAGCTCTTTTATTGGACACGAGGGTCACAACTTCATCAGGGAAGCTCGACCGGTCTTTAGAGCAAATATACTTTCTTAATTAATTTTAAATAAAGTCGCTTTATTAACCCCCCGCTAAAGAGAACAATAAAGACAATTTGTTTTTTATTGCATGGCAGTGATATAAGCGATGTGCTTTCCCTGGTGGTTGTGGAGAGTTAGAAGGTATGAATAAGAGTTAGTAATATTAACTAGAGAGCCAAGGCTTCAACTGAGGATTGATCTCAATTACATACTTCAAATTTTAGAATAATATGCGAGAAATTAGTTCATGTAAGTTGAGCAAAATATGATTTAAAATTTATACAATCTGTTCTGAATTTTTCAGCTCGTTTCGGATTGAAATAGTTTTGCAGTATGAACCTTTCTTCATATATTAATTTATTATGTTTTCAGCTCATTTTGGATTGAAATAGGTTTGCTAAGTTCTTGCGGCAATCTTTAATAGGTAGTCGCTACCTGAATTAGAAAGTTTCAATAGGTGGTTCTATTGGATTAATTTGTATAATAATCATAAGGAACAATTTTGTTCTATTGCAACATCAAAGGTAATAAGGTATTCACAAGAGTCAAGAGATAGTACTCTGACTTACCAATTTTTCCCTTCTTCAAAATATAAATTCTTTATTTGTACCTTTAAATGTTGATTTTGGTTGCATTATTTGATGGTTAGTATTTTACCAGTATGAACTTCTCATCCATTAAGGAGACGTTGACACTGTACTTAAAAATCAGAAATTTTTGTATGTTGAAATCCAGTATGTAGTGTTAGCAAATTTTGATGGTTAGTTTAATAAAACAATTAAAAAGTTCGAATAACCTATTTACTGTTATCTATCTTGGATTAGGAACAGAGAATTGGAACTAAAACTTCAAAATCAACTAACGGTTTTGTCAGCTTATAGACTTGGCCTTTGCTGTCATTTGAAAAATAGACCCATTTATAAAAGAAAAAAGAGATACAAGTAGAGTATATTTACATGCATATTTAAACTTTGGTAGAATTTTTTTTCACTTATTAGTGTGAATTTTTTTATCTATAATTTATTCATATACAATTATAAATTTTTAAATATTTTTTTAATAATTCTCTTATTAAAAAATGAATTATAAAAAAAAATCAAATTTCCAACAAAGCTCGATTAGCTCCCCTAGTTTCTATATACGTGTTCCGATAAAGAATTAACTTTTACTTGTAAGTTATCTTGATCCACTGAGTAATACTAGAATCAAACATATAGGACGTCAAACATGATGTGAACATCGACTGTTAATCTAAACTGCTCAATATGATCTTTATATTGGCATATCCTTGAAAATCAAATTTTGTAATTTTTTTTTCAAATTTTCTAACTACTTTTTTTTTTCAATTTTTCTAAATTGAAGGGTTCATAACTTTTTTGATTGAGCATGCTAAAACATTCCAAAAAAAAAAATAGTAAACAACTTTGAAAAAAAAATATATAATTTGTCCTTCGCATAGATTTTATTACGGAGAACAATTTAAGTGGTTCAGATTGACCATTCTGATCTCAAAAATTGAAATTTTATCATGTTAGATGAGTGCGTGTATCCTACAAGGACTCTAGTCCCTCCCTGATCCATTAAGTATAAGATTTATTTATATTTCAATTCATATTTATAATAATAGCTGTCAAAAGACAAAAACAAAACAAAGTTTCAGATAACTTATGCACGCTATTATAAGAAATAATATTATTGGTAGTAGTTATCTCGAGCTGTCAAGTTCAACAGTCATTATTAGATATTTTTATTTTTTTATAAATAAATATATCAACGAATATGATGCATGGACTTGATAATTGAAATGCGGAGAGTGGAACAGCAGAAGACAAGACGTCGTTGTCATTCGAAACAACAAAACAACATATTTTTACTTGATCTCCAATTCTCCATCTCTTTTGTTAACATATTTTTATGTAATCTCCAATTCTCCATCTCTTGTAAATGCTCGTAGGCAGGTGTGTTTGGATGCACGAGAATACGAGAATGGATAGGAATAAGCCCCTTATTTCTTATTCCGGTGTCAAACCAAACACCATAGGAATAAGGAATTTTGACTAATTCCGGGCCTTATTCCTATACCAACAAAACTAAGGAATAAAAATAAAGAATAAGGACAAGCACGAATTTCGAAATTTTTTATTCTTATTCCTTATTCCGAAAGTATAGGGTGGTGATTGGATCCTGGGTGTGAATAGAGAAAGCAACTTATAAGTTATGTTCACGGGTGGTGATTGGATCCTGGGTCATGTAAAAAGCGCTATGCGCATGCAATTATGCATGGAGTACAGATTCTTTTGCACGGTGCGAGAATCAGAAAAAGGTCTTGTGTCGCCACTTTCGTTTAAAGCTGAACTGGAGAGGATATATCCCATGGCCATGGGCTATAGGCATTTTAAAATAATAATAATAGTCCATTTTCAAATAATAGATCTCTTATTTTTTTAATTAATTGTATTTAATATTTTATTTATGGAGGCTATTTGGGTAAAAAAACATTTTGGCGTTTCATCACTTTTGGGGTGCCCAATCAAATTCCCGGTGAACAGGATGTTTAATTATATTTTTACTAATTTCCACTGTGTTGTCAGATTAATCACTATTATAGCATTCAGCTAATATGCTTACCAACTTGTACTGATTTTTTATTTGCTGAATTGATGTTCTCATTGGTTTTACAAACTATACGAATGCAATTAATCGCTAGGTCACTTTTACACAATTTAAGTTTAATTTTGTTCACTCTACTTTACAAGTACATCAAATTGATTATGTTAGTATTTTTTTTTTAGTTTCGGTATATTTCTTGTATTTTTCTGATCAAGCTACGCCAAACATTAATTTTCCGAATCTATATGTATTTTTGCAAACTTATTATATTTATTACAAAAAGTTAATACTATAACATTGTCAAAATCCTAACTGAAATAAATTCTTCAAACGACATTTTATTGTTAAACAGGCGCAGAGATTGCTCTTTACTTCGAAAATGTGCATTAATTGATTTGATTTATTTTATATTTTGTACGCCATAAAAAGCAAAAAAGACTGAGTAAAATTTCTCTGTATGCTTGCTGTCAAGCTAAAACAAAGAACACTTTTTAGGGTGCATACAGCATGCACACACTGTGTATGCATACAGTCTACCAAAATTCTAGCTGGTTTGATTTAATTAAGGTTTAACACAAAAATCATTACCTCACGGATTATTTCCGCATGGAAAGATTGGGAATCATGGAGTTGTCTAGTAACGTAATAATATTATACCAAAATTCTAGCTGGTGTTGATTTAATTAAGGTTTAACACAAAAATCATCATCTCACGGATTATTTCCGCATGGAAAGATTGGGAATCATGGAGTTGTCTAGTAACGTAATAATATTTTTAATTTTAGGCGTTTGTCATACTAACTTCCTCCTGCAAGGCTGCAAGTGCGGAATCAGAAACGAAAATACGAAATAGGTAATTATATCTTCAATAGATGGATATCTATCTCTCTTTCTTATTTTAATAAAGGGAACATATCATGAATTTCGCTTTTTTAAGAGACCATCTCTCTCTACATCCACTCTACAATCTTTCTTTTCTGCAAAAATATGATTCTATTTTGCTCTTGTTATATAGTATTTATCTTTTGTCGAGTCAAAATTAAATTTTAATTGTTTATATCCTGGTTCAGTTTTGGAAAATCCCAATTACATATCATAGATCCATAGCCATCCAAATATCCAATTAATTAAATTTGACCCGTCTAATGAAATCTTGGCACATCGAAGTAATTTTTCAAATCTTTTAGCATAATAGTTCGTACATGATTATTATAGTTAACCGAGTTATCATTATAACCCTCGACAAAAGAAAAATTATTATTATAACTGGAGAGTTACATGTGACTACAAGTCTACTACTGCCATTAACTGTGGATAACAGAAGTATTAAGTTGAGTATATTGCAGACAACTCTTTGGAGCTCTCTATCTTTACTTATTTTTTGTATTTTTGTGAAAGATGGCCTTCCTCTAATACTATCCTTTTGTGGGGTCCCTTTCCGTTCTAGGTGTTTGGTGGCAGTGAGCTCAGACTGCACCAAGCTAGAGTACTTGTACAACCACTTCCTCTCTCGGTTTCTCCTCTCTCTCTCCCTCATAGGCTCAGCTTTTGCAAAGGCTGCCATCCGGATTTGATGGAAAGAGGGAGAGAAACAGTGCATTAAAGATGGTACGTATTACATGTGATTTACAAAAGATGGTATTACATATTTACATTACATGGAGGAGGAGAGAGAACGACAAAACCATATCTTTGGTTTTGGGTTGGTGTCACTCCATGAGATATTAAGAGGAAACGTTAATACGTGATGCATCGTTTTTTGTAATTCATTTACTCTTTTTCCAGCATGTTCTTCTTTTCCTACCCTAACAACGCGAAGAATATTTTCTTGGAGAACTAAAGTAGAGTGTATAAAATTAATTCATAATGAATTAATGAGGGTCATAAATATCACTACAAAAAGTTGAAAGGTTTTAATAAATTGTTCATTCCTTCTATTAAACAAGAAATGTGCAATATATACTGTATGTCTGTATGTATATCTTCCCTATATTTTTCTCTACAACAAATGCCATGTTAGATGCACCGAGCACTAAAATATTTATTTATTTATTTATTTTGGAAGAAAATATAATAAGTTTATTCACAGCCTGTCAAAAAACTGAAAAAGAAACATTTCGTACACGTTAGGTATTTCTATCCAATTGGAGAGACTTGAGACAAATTGGGTTTTGGGCTAACACACTAAACTTGACAACAATTATCCTTTTCTAGGCCCAAATTGGGCTTTTAGCCACTTCAGAATAGTTAAAAAACAAAGCTCTCATCGTTCGTGTTACAGGTCAATAAATAATAGTTCTCAGAAATATTGCTCTTGAACTTATTTATTCAGGAATAACTTTCATTAAACTATTTATATATTTTTTTTATACAAGATGCAGGTGACTTCTCAAAGGCTGCTCACTTACAGGTCTTTCCACCATCAACTGCTCTCGCCTCTCGGATTTAGTTTTCACAATAATTGACTGAAATGTAACATTTGAAAATCTTCTCCATATATTAATAGGCTATACTATAAGCCGACTTTGATCTGTGATAAAACTGACCACTTGTATTGTCCAAAAATCAATTTATTATTATGGTGCTGCATTTATTTAATTTTAATCTGAGTTCTTCCCTGCCAATTTTGAAACAAATGGTTGATTGCTCTGCCTTAGAAAATAAACAAATAGACAAGCGCACAATTTTAGGGGCTTTATACAGAGATGCAATTAGTAATATTATTTTTTATTCGTCCGTGTCATTACACTTATTGGTTGTATCTATTATCATAATTATCATAAAGGTCTCTAAAATATAAAAAATAGACAGAAATAAGAGAAATATCATAAAGGTCTCTAAAATATTTCTGCCTGCATATGAAAAAATTACATCACCTCAGGCTCCATTTTGACAAAGACAAGTAGCATGAAAAAATAATGTAAGGTTTGATTTCATACAAGCTTTGATGCCTGTTAAAATATATATAAATTTTTTGAAAAAAAAAAAATGGGAGAGCCACCCAGTTTCATTTTGTAGAACTCAAAGAAAGTCTTTAGCGCACAAAAAACAAGCGAAGATTGAAAAACCTGCATCCAATCCATGCAAGAGAAATTAAACAACCAAATAGAACACGCCTAAAAAATTCAAGTGTAATGTACCGAAAAAACTAGCCGTCAAAGAATAAATTTACATGTTTTATTTTGGACTGAAAAAATATTAAATTGAAGTGATAGAAAGTTTAAAAAAAAATTCATGATAAAATGTCTTAAACCAACTTTGAATCGAATAAAATAATAATAATAAGTTCTCTAATCTATAAAAAGAAAAAAGTCAACAGAGGAAAAAATCAGAGTTTTTTTTAACAGAATGGATTGTACCGGTCTAAATATCTGATTCATGATAACAAATGGATAACAACTGTGGTAATCATGCAATTTTCTTTTCTTATCTAATAATAACACCTTTCTTTATATTGTTATCATATAAGCAAAGATATCACCTTCTATGTCCGCTAAAAAATTTGCATGTAAGCTTGAAAAAAAAAGTTGGAAGCGGCACTAACCAAAGCTGATTAGTGCCCAAAGCAACTTTCACTAATGCACTATACTCAGAAGACAACCAATTGCAGCGGATGAAAATGGAGCAGATAAATCCCGCTCCGCACCGTATCCGAATCCGAAAAATGAGCATAATATCCGAACCGTATCCGTATCCGAACATATCCGTATCCGACAAAAAAATATGGATATTATCCGTATCCGATAGATATTAATCCGTTTATCCGTATTTTTAACGGCACAAAATGATTAATATAATTACTTCTCTACATTAGATAGAATATTTTTATTAGATATATTATTACAATAATATTTTGATTTGGACTAGTAATATAAAATTAATTTTACTTTCTATTATCAAGATAATTATATACGATAACAACATTAAAAATTAATTATTTTTCTATTCTATGTTTTTTTGAGTGTATGGAATTAATCATAAAAAAAAGTAAACATTACACGCTCTTCCTATTGAATATTGCCTTTTGTTTAACAAAATAAATTGAGCAAAATATTATCCGTGTCCGACAAAATATATCCGTATTCGTATCCATATCCGACAATATCCGAACCGTATTCGTATCCGTTTAACATCCGCGCCATATCCGTATCCGAAAAAAATATGAATACGGATATGGTATGACCACTATCCGCTCCGTATCCGCCCCGTTTTCACCCCTATGGACCACAAATCAAAATCCGACCCGACCCGACCTGACCTGACCGAACTCACTTTATTCTGGAGCTAACCTCTCCGCATGCACCAACTTGTTATTCACCGGCCGCTGGCAGATCTTTGGGTATGTTTGGTTCCGCACGAATAGTGCTTATTCATGAATAAGCAGTTGGAGATCAGAACCAAACAACCAATGGTAATTCCGAATAGCCAATTCAGGCTCTTATTCTAATTCGTGCGGAACCTTGGAACAAGGCCGTGGAATTGGAGACCACGTGAATGGGCCCCACGTACCTAGTACTCAATTTGAATGGGAGCCGTATAATTCACTTCAATTCAATTTGAATGGGCCCCACGTACTAAGACATATCCTTATTATAATAATTATAATAATATTATTATTATGATTTATTTTTAAATTATTTATTAAATTAATATAAATAATTATTATAATATTATACTTATTAGTACATGAATTTATTATAAATAATAATAATTATTAAATTATTTATTAAATTAATATAAATAATTATTATTATATTAAACTTATCCATGAATTTATTTTAATGATGTTAAATTATCATATTATAATATAATAATAATTATTATTAAATTAAATATTATTCTTATATTATACTTATTAACATTATTATTATTAGTATATTAACTATTTTTTATTATATTATATTATACTTATTAATATTATAATCTAAATCATGTTAAATTATCATTTTCTTTCCTTCATTATTATATTCTTTCTTCTCTATTCTTATTCACAACACACCATCCAAACAACACCTCCTTATTCATGAATAGGCCATTCTACCTAATTCTTATTCACATTTCTTATTCACGAATAGACTATTCATTTCTTATTCACCACACTTCCAAACACACCCAAAATAATAACAAGACCAGGGTCAATTATACATTTATACTAGGCCAGAATTCCTTGTGATAGTATCACTGTCCCTTCTCCGCTTCCCTTTCCTTTCTCACTCTCTCTTCTCTCTCCACTACATAGCGGCGCGCATGGCTTCCGCCGAGTCGACCAATTCCCTCGTTCTCGCATGGTAAGAATCTCTTAGCCTCTCTCTCTCTCTCTCTCTCTCTCACACACACACACACACATGCATATCCCTCTCCCAATCGCACTATACCAGCACAGCTAGATATTGTTGGTTTATTGTAATCTGAGTTAATTTCGTGTTGTAGGGGTTCAGGGGAAGATGGGCAGTTGGGGATGGGGAATTGGGAGGAGATGGATTGGGCTTCTCCTATCAAATCTCTTGAAAAGTACAACGTTACAGCTGTTGTCGCCGGCAGCCGCAACTCTCTCGCCATATGTGAAGACGGCCGAGTACTCTATATCCTTGATTTAATTCTCTTTTTGGGTACTTTTCCTTGATTGTTGTTTTTGGTGTGTTGATTTTTGTTGTGCAATAAATTTTTCAGTTGTTTACATGGGGGTGGAATCAGAGAGGAACCCTTGGGCATCCGCCGACGACTAAAACTGAGAGTAAGCCTGGGCTTGTCAAGGCCCTTTCTGATGTCAAAATTGTTCAGGTAAGTGGTTGAATTCGATCAATTTCTGCAGTTTGATGATTGTCAGATTTCTCTGGGAATTTCAATTGATTTTATTGTCTATTTTGTTAATTAATTAGGCAGCAATTGGTGGATGGCATTGCCTTGCAGTGGATGATCAAGGCAGGGCTTATGCTTGGGGTAAGAAAAGCTACCATTTCTTTTTATATAATTAATCTCCACCTTTTAATTTCCCACCACTTACCACAATTGTGTATTTTGGGAATGCACCAAAGTTGGGATTCTGATTGCAAATACTATTAAGTTGGTGTCTTGCAAATAAATACTTTTATTGGCACTTGGTTTTATTTATTGTGGAAATTTTTAACCATGAAAAGCTATATTATAAATTGGTAGGTGGTAATGAGTATGGCCAGTGTGGAGAGGAGCCAGAGAGGAAAGAAGATGGAGCGAAAGCTCTTAGGAGAGATATTGCCATTCCTCAGCGGTGCGCGCCAAAGCTATCTGTTCAGCAGGTTTTTTGAACTCATAAACTTGTTTGTTTCATTTACTGGAAATTTAGAAACTTTTTGGGTTAATCAGATTGGATGCTTATATTACTTTATGCTAACAACTAGTGCAAGTTGTAATGCATGATTCCCAAGGGTTTTTGCATGCCGTATCACTATTATAATTCTCATGGTCTTTGTGCTTTTTTTAGCTTTCTTAAAGATAAGATTTGAAGATCTAATATTCTATCCTTATTCTTACTACATTTGTTGGCAAAAGTGGACGAGTTGTTCTTTTTTCTTATAATAAGTGGATCTTTACACCTGAGGATATTTTCTACATTTGGGTGATGTTTAATGCTACTTTGGAATTTAGTCAGCCTGTTGTTATTGTTGCAATTATGATTTTATACGTCACTTCTACTTGTATACTAGCAAAGGAGCTAACTTGTAATATGGGAACAAATTGATCAAAAACTGCACCGCTTTTCTTTACATCTCTGAAATTTTTATTATTTAGCCATATACCTTTTTTTATTCTTTATATGTTTTTAACTCAGGTTGCTGCCGGTGGAACCCATTCTGTGGTATTGACACAGGATGGTCATGTATGGACATGGGGGCAACCTTGGCCTCCCGGAGACATGTAATTCATCCTTTTGAACATAAAATAAAATAAAAAAAGAAATAAAGTATCACAGTTCACTCCTCTCACTGTATAATTATACCACATTGCAGAACACAGATATCTACACCAGTGCTAGTACAAGGCCTTGAACGGGTGCAGGTGATAGCAGTTGGTGCATTTCATAATTTGGCACTGCTAGAAGATGGTATATTATGGGCTTGGGGCAACAATGAATATGGCCAGCTGGGGACGGGTGATACCCAACCGAGATCACAACCTATTCCCGTTCAAGGGTTATCTGGTCTACTTCTAGTGAGTTCTCTTAAATTTACCTGATACCATATTGTTGTTATACTTGTTACTGCCAATTTGTTTTTCTTTTCAAAATTTCATTCTTAGTTTTTGTTTCCAGGTTGATATTGCCGCAGGAGGATGGCATTCAACCACATTGACAGCGGATGGTGAGGTGCGTATTATGCTTCTGCTTGTATAGAAATATTTCTCTTCCTTGCATTTCTGGAATGGAAAAGACATAGTTGTTCGTTTATTATTGTGTAAAATAAACCAGGAATTATTAGGTTTAGCCAACTGATGAGATTGTGGATTAGGTTGCAAAGCTTTTTATTTTCTTTTAGCAAAAATACTTTTCAGATGTCAAGCCATCTCCAGGCATTTTCTTTCCCCTTTTAAAAAATTCCATGAATTTGACCATACCAGAAAATGCCATCACCAAAGCTACTATACCAGTATGATGATACCAGAGAACATTGCTTCTTCAGGGTGCAAATTTAGTGAATCTTTTTTTTTTTTATCAATATGTTGCATTGTTTCACCATAGGTCTATGCCTGGGGAAGAGGAGAGCATGGGAGACTTGGATTTGGAGATGATAAAAGCAGCAAAATGGTTCCACAGAAGGTTCAACTCTTAGCTGGTGAAGATATTATTCAGGTGACTTAACTTCACAAAATATAACCAATTACCAATATACAAATGAATTTTTTATCATGTTGCAGTTAACTTAAGCTTATGGTCTGCTTCTGCTAGGTTTCTTGTGGAGGCACTCATTCAGTTGCATTAACCCGAGATGGACGATTATACTCTGTAAGTCTTTGAACCTTCCACCAACTAGTTTCATTTGGACTCGGATGCTGTATATGAAGACATTTTCTTTTAATTAATTAATCACAGTATGGAAGGGGAGACCATGGTCGACTCGGCTATGGTAGGAAGGTTACTACTGGCCACCCAATGGAAGTACCCCTCAAGTTACCACCACCTAAAAACAGTGACAGCTCAAATGGAAAATGGTGCGCTAAGTTTGTTGCATGTGGTGGTCGCCACACTTTAGCAATTGCTTCCTGGGTTGATGAGCCTAATCCTACGTCGTCGATTTAAAGCTGCCAGGTTGTTTGGTACCAAGCTATTTCATTAGACCTTTAATTCGGAGAATAAGCTCATCATGCCGTACCAAAAGGCAGAGCTTTATTTATAGATGAGAGTGTACTAATATTATGCGGCATGGTTTCGTTGGATATTTAACAAAGGTTATGTAAATTTTGTTTCTCTGTTTTTCTTTTATGACCTTTATGTTTGTTTTCCTATAATTATCAGATGAGCAAGAGCGTTTCTTATCTTCTCTGCTGTTTCTATATATACTTCGTTCTTTTTGAATATTTTTCCGTAGGAAACTCTAACTGATAAAGTTTCAGTATATGGAAAATCAACACAGACAACTGGAACGCCCTAAAAAGATGAAAAGATACATTGTTCCATGTACACCATAGTAATTATAATAGTTTCAAGGAAAAGTAATAATATTAATAATAAGATTATGAACGGATAGAGGAGGATTCAGATGTTTTCGTTTTTCATCCCTCTGCCTTTTCAATCTTTAAGAATCGAAGTTCTAAAACTGTAATGACAAAAAAAAGAAAAGAATAGTTGTTGGTATACTTGATAAAATTATCAATATCCTCTTTACTGCAGGAAGGAGAGAGCTTTCCTTCGTCTCCGGGGCATTTCACGGATGTGGTTAACCACAATTTTAGTTAGCAGCTGTAAACATTGAAGGCCATATATTAGACTGGCAGAATTTAACTGTTTGTCTACAAGATTGGAAGCCATTACGAAATTTCTATTTTTCTCAGGACCTTTTATAAATAGTTAATTAGTTAATTAATTAATTATGTGGGTTTCTACATATTTCACATAATTTAATTAATTAATTAATTAATTATATGGATTTTTAACTGCCTGTCCGTCGAGGCTCCCGCCATTTGGAACATGGGATTATGGTTGTAAATTTTGTTTCACTATGCCACCTTCTTTATTTGCAGGCTCCTTTCAGACATTTTTGGCGGTTTATCGTGTGGCAAAATTTGGAGGCAACCAGGAGGCAATCGGCAATACTAATGTCCCACTAAAACATCTAGATGGTTCATTAGTAAAGGAACAATAATTATTAATAAAGAGAACCTTTGAAGAAGTTTGGCAAGGATTCCTAGAATCAGTGGCGGATTTAAGTGGAAGGAATGTGGTGGATTTAAGTGGAAGGAATGTCGTGTAATGTCTCATTTATTTTGCTAATTACACATATTTGCTTTGTATTTTTTAGTTATATATTGACAATTATCTCAACAAAAATAGTACTTAACCTCGGTTCAATATGACAATAATCTTATTCTTGACCCCATATATTCAACATGACAATAAACTTATTCTTGACCCCAATATTAAATTTTATTCGTAAAATATCACAATATATATTAACATTAAATCATTAATAGTTAATATAATACTTGAACCCATTAATTTTTTTCTAGCTCACCACCGGCTGGATTTGTGTTATTTGTATTAATACTAATAAAGTAATGATTCATAATTTTACTATTATTATTATTACTACTACTTATTATTAAAACACTAATAGTGATAGAAAAAATATTTTAAATAACATCAACAATAATACAATTAATGACGGTGATAATTGATAATGATACTACGATTGATTATTGGTAATAGTAATTATAATTATTAATGTAATTGTAATAAATTAATGGATTTCTATTTTTAACGACATAAGGAAAGAATGTAGGAAACTAAGAGAAATGTAGTTTAGCTGCCGATTATTAATGGAACAAAGCCAAATTAAGTTACGTATTTAAATAATCTTATTTTGCTTAATTTCTCGTGCACTAAAGAGGATATCCTAACTCATTAGGCGGTGGTGGATAATGGGAATCTCTAAAAAAAGGACATTCGTAAGAGAGAGGTTTTTTTTTTTATTTGAAAGTTTTTTTTTTGAAGGATTGACAGCGGCTGTCAAACACGTTTTTATTTGAAAGTTAAGAGAGGTTGGGTGGAGTCACAGTTTCGAACTTTCGATCGCCGCCCTGCCTATATATACCCACAATACACAGAAGTAAACCGCGACCCCAGAGAGCGATCGAGATTGAGAGAGAGAGAGAGCGTTTGCAACTTTGCACGGAGAAGGGCATTGCTGGCATGGAGCAAGCCAGTACTAGCAAGAAAGGGGGGAAAAGAAAAATAGCTATTAAATTAATAGAAGATGTTGCTGCAAGGAACGTTTGCTTCTCCAAGAGGCGTAAAGGCTTCTTCAAGAAGGCCTCTGAGTTAAGCGTTATGTGTGGGGCCCAGGTGAGAGTCGTGGCGTTCTCCCCTGCCGGCAACCCCTTTTACAACTTTAGCCCTTCCTCTGAACCGACAGGCAACAACGAGGCGCTTCCTGACTCGAAGTTGACTGATCTTGGCCGCCAAGCATCTGAACTCCGTGCCAAGATAGAAGCCAGTCAGAGAAGAAATGAGAGTCTGATGGCCCGCCGGGAAGAGATGATGAAGGAAAGCGTGTTGAATATTGACCTGGCGACTGCCGATTTGACTCAACTGATGGCAACCAAGAAAGCTTTGGAGGAAGTTAGGGTTCAGACCTTGTCACCTGGAGAAATGAGTCTGAATGACATGGTGGCGTTGCTTTCTTCTTCGACCACTGTACCAGACATAGGTGCTGGTACCAGTACAAGTCTAGAGAATGGGACTTAAATGAACTTCAACTCTGGTTTTTATGTTTCTAGATCAGGTTTTTACATAGTATTCTGGTCGCACAAGGAAGGAGTTGTAGGTTTCTTTTAGCCAGAGGACAATATTTGCCAATTTTGTAAGATTTAATTAAACTTATTCTTGTTTCTTTTAGCCAGAGGGACAATATTTGCAATTTTGTAACATATTTGACTTGATCATACAATTGATTAAACAAATATTTGATGTTATATTTGATAACCAGAGAAAAACTCATTTATTCTTTACAAACTTAATTAAGTCTTGTGCACACCGCTTCGGAAAAGAATATGTCAAACGATTAAATGACAACAGAAATAATTCAAGTTAAACAAGTTAATAATCACCCCCTCCGCACGCAGAATCCCAAATTGAGGCTATCATGTATTAGCAATTCCGATTCGTTCTTCAAAATCTTTTCATTTCTTTAAATTGTGTTCTCGTTCTTTTCGAATTCGTGTGGAATGATTAATTTTATGTAAACACTTGCCACATTTTTTTTTTTTTTGAACTAAAAGTAACCCTCGAGGGGCACCTTCTTCATTAAGCAAAAAACTTGCCACATTTGTTTTAATATGCATATTTTTACTGCGGCCTTTATATTTGTGCAATTGATATATCATTGGGTTAAAGATATTGTTGTAAGTTGTAACTGAAATTATAATTCTGTATACTTATTTTACTTCAAATGGTTCTTCTTATTCAACGCCAGCAATAAGATTGGCTACCTCTAAACAATTTCTAATTTTATTGAACAGCTTTCATCAATTTTTTATTTATTGCACTTACAACTACGTAAACTCAATTAATTAGGCTGACTAATTAATCGGCAATGGTTTTGTATTCTCTTTTCTTTCCACGTGACATTATGGAAAAGATCCTGCGTAATAATTTTATAAATTGAACACTTCTCATTATTCTTATTTGTTTTAATTTTTCTTGGACTACTGCAGTAAAATTTTTAAAAAATCCCAAATTTAATAAGGTTGCCTGAGTAATAAATAACAGTTTTTAGTTTTGCAATATTTCTTCTCTAGTTATTAAACATACAAGGCCCATATGACGACAACTTTAATTAAGTTGTCTTTTTCTGAACTATTACTATTAGTGGCAAAATCGATATGCTTAGTGTATAGTGATATTGGTAATATCTGATAACACTGGATGGTATTTTACATATAAGTGAATCTTTATGATAAAAAGTATTCTATGTCCAAGAAAACAAATTCAATGCATAGAATGCATGGACATTCCAGATTTTATTTTGGCTGGTCGGTGGGTAGGGTAGATGATCCTTTTTTTTTTTTTAATTTGTTAAATAACCTAAAATTGTACTTCCGAAGGGCATTTCTGTTGATACAATGAAGATTTCATTTATAAAATAATAACATGGTAATAAGGTGTTATTGCTCAAGTTACAACAGATGTTGCATAATAAATGCCATCTTGTTCTAAAGAGGACAATTAATAAACTAACGTCACCTAGCTCCAAACAAATTGAAGAAATGGATGTGCCTGTTCTTTTAACAAATTCCTAATTATCAGGATTCTCTCTTCGTAAGGCGAGCGCTTCTAAAAAAAGGAGCTTGGTCTCTTTCTTTCTTTTTTTTTTTTTCTTTTTTTTTCTTCTTCTAGTGGTTTTCTTAAAAAAAGAACAACCAGATCACACAATAATTTGAACTGGTACACGTTGAGTCTGAATCAGGAAACGTTAACTAAAATTATCGACCAGTACACCAATAATTCAAGTTAAACATGTTACTAACATAACCCCCTCCCCCCCACCGCACAAATTGTATTTTAAACAAAATGAAGGCTTGATTGTCAAGCCTTTTTTTTTTAAAAAAAAAAAAAATGAAGACATGTGACATTCAGATCCGTTCATCAAAATTTCCACCTTTTAATTTTTCCCCCCCCCCATTGTTTTCATATTGATGAGGAGTGATTTCATGTAAACACTTTTGATATTTTTTTTAAACACGGATGATGGTTACATTAAATAATTGTTGTGCAATGCAAGGCACTCAGATATTAAATTAAAGAAATTGCTATTATTTGATAAACCATCATCAATAAGTTCAAATTCTTTACAATTATCGTTATTATACATCAGAAGGCTCTGCACATCCGACAAGTTTCCTACCATTAGTATGGTAGGCTAGCTGTAAACATTTTGTATTTTTGATTGAACAGCTTTCATCAATTTTTTTTGTTGTACTGCACTAACAATTATGTAAACTTATAAATAAATTGGTCTGACCAATCAGCAATGGTTTTGTATATTTTTTTTCCTTTCCATATCTCGTTATGTAAAAGACCTTGCATAATAATTTGAAATTGAACAATTATCAATTTATCATCATCCTTTTTTCAATTCAGGCTCCACAATTACATTAAAGGAAATCCAAAAATAATTTGGGCTAAGTAACAAATGCTACTTTCTCCTTCAGTAAATACAAGATCCCCGGCCCATTATTTCAACGAAGGCCCAAAAAGCATTAGATATCGCGATAGAGAACCGACCAATCAGGTCCCGTCTTCTCGCCACGTGTCCTTCTCATTCAAGGTATGGACAGATCAACAAATTGTGGAAGTGGAAGTGTGGAACCCAATAATTTCACGAAAAGACCCTCCAAAAAGTCGGAAAATAAAATAGAAAAAGAAATTCAAGTCAAGCTACTGGAGCAAAGCAAAGCAGAGCCAGTGGAGAGCGTAGGAGGATAGCATAAAGAAAACACAAGTCAACAACTTTAGCGCCGCAGAATCTGAGCTGAGATGGCGTCGATGGCGTACACGGCGGCGATCGGCGGCTTGCGCCTCTCTCCGCCGCGCGCGCCTCTTCTTCCCTCTCCGCAAATCCGCTCTCTTTCCGCCTCCTGCGTCTCTGGCACCGGTCTCCTCGCTTTCTCTCGCTTCTCAGGTAGCTTTCTTCAACTCTTGTTAAATTGTTCCTTTTAAGGGTTGATTAGTACCCAATGTGGCTTTGAAGTCCTGTATTTTTCTAGCCGAATTATCGGTGTAATTTCATTTTTTTATTGAAATTGTGATGAAGAGTTTGAAGCTTTGTTCTGGTTAAATAGACTTTAGTTCGTTCTCCTTTGTAAGGGCCTGCTCCAGAAGGGTGTAACCTAAGCTAAGGTAAGGAAGAGGAAGGACAGTACCCTGCTCCAATTGTTATCTCTGCTCCAGTTGTTCTTGTTAAATAGACTTTAGTTCCTTCTCTTTTGTAAATTTTAAGATAAATGATACCAAATTTAATTTCTTTGTTAGTCATATGCTAGAAAATACAGAAAAACCCTTAAGCATAATCTAATTAATTGTATTAAACTGCATTTGACAGATGCAAAGAGATTTTCTTCAATCACAATGAGAGCCACTTCTTCATCTGAAGACACCTCAAGTTCCGACGACCCTCTTGCCGATTTGAAGGCAAAGGTATTTTAAAACTGTCATTTATTTCAATGAAATTTATTTATCAGTACGATTATTTTATTTAGAGTGTTATTGCATTTCTAATTTACAGTGGGATGCTCTTGAGAACAAATCCACTGTTTTGTTATATGGAGGTGGTGCTATTGTTGCTATTTGGCTTTCTTCTATTGTCGTCAGTGCCGTCAACTCAGTTCCCTTGGTAATGATTTAATTGTATTTAAATAAGAAATTTACAATTTTATTTGAGCAAGTAAATTACATCTCTACTTCAATTTAGGCTATATAAGTTTTTGTCAGTACATTAATGCCTTTGTATTATTGTCATTTTAACAGCTGCCGAAGCTCATGGAATTGGTTGGCCTTGGATACACTGGTTGGTTTGTGTACCGTTATCTGCTCTTCAAGGTTAGTGTGTTTGTATTATCCATGTTTTTATTATTAGTAAATCTTTTCTATAAGTGAGTTTCTAATAATATGCTCACTTCTTTTGCCTTTCTCAGGATAGTAGAAAAGAACTAGCTAGTGATATTGAATCTTTGAAGGAGAAGATTACTGGATCTGAGGAGTGATTGCAATTCTCGGATATAAGCTGAACTTTCTCATGTACTGTTGTATTTAGATGTTTCATGATGGCAATTGTTTTTTTTTTTTTTTTTTTTTTTCCTTTTTTTTCAATTTTTGTAAACAAATTTAACATTGTTCAGTCTTGTTTCTTCAGGTATTGTTCTGTTTATAAGATTTTTTTATTTTGTGCATGTGTTTTGAGGTTTTATGGTTATTTACTACTCACAGAGAGAAAGTTTAATGAAATGAAGCCTCAGCTGAAGGACATAAGCTCTCAGGTTTCAGTACAGTACAAAGTCTTAGTTCTGTAGTAATTGGGAAAATGTATGTTAGGCAAACTTGTTTTAGAACATAAAATTTGAGATGACATTTTTCTTTTTGGTTAAAAACTAGATCAAATTGATATGTTTGTTGTTATCAAGATAGATAGGGTGCTAAATTCGGTTTAATTTGGGAACGGACAAGTCGTTCAATAAGCAATATTAAAAATTCATTATTTGAGTTTATTGATATATGATTGTGTGATCAAATAAGTCCTTGATTGTACCAAAATATCTGTAATATAGATTTTGATTGTGAAAAATGTTGAAGGTGTTATTATGTTTGTTACATTAATGTAATAGTTGAGGTGAAAGCGATATCACCGATCGGGTATCAAACTCGGTCACTTGCATGATTTATGTCTTCATTAAATTTTTCATTGCTACTTACTGTAAAGTTAAAAAGTTACAATTATGACCTGATGAAATAGCAAAGGATATGATCGTGGTCTCAATCTCATTAAATGAGAAAGCTATCTCGAACAGTGAAAGATCAAAGGGACTTCAGTACAACTCTTTATGAATTAATCACCCAAAATGTTAAACTCTTTTATTGTGAAAAGGAAAAACAAAATTTTCAAATTCACCTTCTTATGCATCTTCAATAAACAAATACTTAGCCCTATAATTTTGACCTTCTTAGTGTCTCCACTCTCCAGAAGTTCCATCTCAAACCCAACATTTCACCATCAAAACCAGTTCATTAGTTCCAAGTCACAAGTATAAATATAAACTTAACGTGTATTGATTGCAATTCCACCTGTCCCAAGACTAACAAAAAACAGAAAAAAAAAAAAAAATCTAGACTGACACCCAAAATAGCATGCTCATGTCAACAAAAAATACAAAGAAAACAAAAAAGAAAAGGTCAGATTGAAAGGTGGCTAAAACCAAGGGGTCATATTCGTTAAATCACGGTCCAAATTAAAAGCAAATAAAGTATGGTTTTCTCCGTTTCTATTATTGTCGTGATGCTTGCTGTCCGCCTAACCGTGGTCCCACACGTGTCGCCTTCCCATTGGCTCTTTGACTATATTTTCGGGGAACGCGTCTCTCTTCTGCCCCTTCAAATAAGAGGCGCCTCCGATCAAAATCAAAATCAAAATCGCATCTGAAAAAAATTGCAAGACAGAAGCTTTTTTCAAAGGTGATTATTTTTTTTTCTCTTTTTAGTTCTTTCTCTAATCTTTCGTATTTATCTTCTTCGCTTATTCGATCGGATGAGAAACCGAGTTTGATCTACTGGTTAGGGTTTTTGTTTATCGACTTTGCGATTGCGATTCCAGTGCTAGGTTTGGAGTTTCTTTTGATTCAAGTAGCGTTTAAATTTTCGGAGTTTTTAGATTCTCTTGTTGATGAACTGATCTTTGACGATAGCTTGAAAGAATAAGAATTAGATGGTTGAGTTGTATTGAATGTAGCAGTGAAATTATCTCTTAATTTGTCTGATATAAGGATAGATTTTTGCCTATTTGATCTGAAATATAGCGAATGTTTCATCAATTAATCCTCATAAATTGTGCCTATTTAATCTGAAATTCCTTGAAAGCCACTCAGAAAGTACCAAATGTCAAGGTTGCTCTCGATCATACAAACTATAAGGTGAAATCCTTAATTTAAGGAAACGAGATGTGATTTCCCATGTTCTGGGTACTAGATATTTATTAATCAATTTTTTTCCCAATGGTACTTTGGTGTGTTGATATTTATCAGGAGCACATTAAGTTCTAATAATGAAAGAATTCCTCTTTGAACTAATCTACAGAGACAAACATGACTGACGTGCCTCGTGATGAGATCGTATACCTGGCCAAGCTTGCTGAGCAAGCTGAACGGTACGAAGAGATGGTCGAGCAGATGGAGAAGGTTGTAAAGACAATCCAAGATGAGCTGACAGTCGAGGAGCGCAACCTCCTATCCGTGGCCTACAAGAATGTGATCGGGGCCCGCCGTGCCAGCTGGCGCATCATCTCATCAATTGAGCAGAAGGAGGAGAGCAGGGGTAACGAGTCACATGTGACACTCATCAAAGAGTACCGTGGGAAGATCGAGGCTGAGCTGAGCAAGATCTGCGACGGCATCTTGAAACTTCTGGATTCTCACCTTGTGCCGTCAGCTGGTGGGGCTGAGTCCAAGGTGTTCTACCTCAAGATGAAGGGAGATTACTTCAGGTAAGAGAAATAACTCCATGCCAGCATAAGCCATACATGTCCTGATGATTCATAATTCCAAAATAATATATAGTTGAAACTTGAGAGTTATAAAATTCAAAGTACTATTTGCAATACAAATTTAAAGGAATTTTTACCGTGTTGGTGTACAAACTTTGATTTTAGAAGAAATTTATAGAAACTAAAAGCAGGCAGGTTCCTTTGAACTGCACACTTTTGCCTGGTAGTAATTGTTAATTTGGTACACGTTTCAAAGTTCTTCAGATTGTATTACTCAACTGATAATTACATTTAGGCTGGCTTTTAAGAATTAGATTATCGTTCCTATGTGCCAGTCTTCTATATGTGCAACATTGTACCCACTTATGACGTTTATTTGCATCTGGTTTCAGTGGTGTGGTAACTATGGTCTGTTTTCAAAGATCTTTGTAGAAATTTAAAATCTTTATTGAGCTGATAGTTGAAATGTGCAGGTATCTTGCGGAGTTCAAGACTGGCGCAGAGAGGAAGGAGGCAGCTGAGAGCACCATGACAGCATACAAGGCTGCTCAGGTTGGTTATATGTTAAAACTTGCAGTGTGGTCAATTGACCAAGAATTATAATGTATTTGGTACTTATTAAAATATTTCTTGAATATCTTATATTAATATGTGGTAAACCTCATGTAATTATATACTCTTAGAACCTTAAATTATTCTCCTGTTAATTAATCTTTGGAGGAGAAGAGTGAGGAACAATGGGCACTCTGGGTAGTTTTGAAGAAAAATGATAAAAATTTGTAGGGTATAAAAGGGTATGGATAGTTATTTGAGATTTTGTGGGGCTCATTGGAATTATCCTAGACTTAGTCTGTGCTTCTATTTTTTCAGGAAATTGCATCTTCTGAGCTGGCACCAACCCACCCAATCAGGCTTGGTCTAGCACTGAACTTCTCAGTGTTCTACTATGAGATCCTCAACTCCCCTGATCGCGCTTGCAATCTTGCCAAGCAGGTTTGTATTTGATTGGTGCTATATTACATTGTACTAAACATTTTATCATGACATATTTTAAGACTTATAACTATAATGGGGGTCTAGAATTCATTTGCTTCAAAAACTAAACCTATCTATCTGAAATCTTTTTATATGAAATATTTTTCCGGCCACTCTTATTTGTTGTTACTCTCTCTAATGTCTTGTGATTGTCTCCTTTCCTAATTGGTTATTTCTATGCTAGGTTGTTTTTTCCTTCATTTAAGGAAAGGAAAAAACTTTGTTTTAAGCAGTGATTATCAACATAACTTGTTCTAGAAGTTGTTGGCTTATATTTCTGGTGTCTGCCTTAAGGTTCAGTGTGACCAATGTACATTACAGCTGACTTGCAGCTGAGCATGTTACCTATATTCACCATTAGTTTCTTACTGTATCTGACAAGGAATTTGTCAAAATCTGGTACATAAGTATTGTGTTGAAGCAAAATGTGGGTCAAACTGTACATTGGTCTGGTAATGTTGAGCTGCTAAAGATTTCTAGCTCATTTATGAAATTTAATTCAAATCTAATTATTTATAGTTATTGTTTGCACTGTGCGTTATAGGCATTTGATGAGGCGATCTCAGAGTTGGACTCCTTAGGTGAGGAATCATACAAGGACAGCACATTGATCATGCAGCTGCTCCGTGACAACTTGACCCTCTGGACCTCTGACATCACCGTACGCTTTTCTCTTAGTTGTTTGTTTCATTTCAGTTAGTTTATATATCTTATTTCTCTCATACTAATTTTTTGTTGCTTGTTTTCTGACAGGAGGATGCTGGAGATGAAGTCAAGGAGACCTCCAAGGTCACTAGTGAGGAGAAGTGATTATAATGAGTTCATGGGTTATTGAACTGAGAAATTAGATATTAAAACATTTCTTTTTTTTTTATTTACGCTAATCACGGCAGAAGCCAAGCCGAATGTGGTTTCGGTTTATCGTAGGCTATCATCTTTGTTTGTCTATGAATTAGTTTTTGCATGTTGGTTGATTTGAAACTATGACGAGATTTAAATCTTGCCTAGATGATAGCAGTGCTGGTACATTTCTTTATGTCAGCCGTTTGCCCGTTTCCTTTTCGTGTTCGTTTTATATTTTAAAATTATTTAGCTGGTTTGTTCTAATTCCTTCGCCTGGTTTACTGCGCTCCTTCATGGGTTAGAACTCAGAAGGATTGTAGAGAAAGACCCTTGGTTACAATTTCTAAAGAACGAGGCCTTATTATATATAAATGCAACTTTGCTCTATTTACCAACCCCACTGTATTGTGGATGGAAGTTGCGTAATTAAAGCAAAAAATTGTAGGTATTGATGGATACTTGGAAAATCATTTATGATTTCATGCACCTCGTTCGGATCACGCAATTTCTATTCCTTATCTTGCAAGATCTCATTCCGATTAGGGTTTAATTTTCTAGGCTGCCAAGAATTTATTTCATTAGAGTTTTTAGGGTATAAGCTGCGTATTTTTAAATTAAACTTTGTTAAAAATCACTTTCCTTACTTTTTAGTTGATCAGTAATACTATGCACATTTCCATGCCTTATAAGCTAAACAGAATCTACCAGTGCAGCATCAATTCTTTTTTCGTAGGATGAATGCCGTTTGATGTGGTGGGATGGTTTATTTTTTTTGTTTAAAAGCCGTTCCAACCGTTGTATCTTTTAATTAATTAATGTCTTAACTCAATATTGTTGCCTCTTTACTGAGAGATAAATTTGCATACTTTTCGATTATTTTGCCTTTATAACTTTTGTCTAAGAGCAATGCACCTGTGTCGCGAACTCACATCCTCTGCAGCGCAGCGGTTGGCTGCAGTTTCATTCCAACCGTCCGATGGATGATGAGTGTCCCGTGAATAATATCAGATTGATAGACCCGAAAAAATTAACCGTCGAGATTTAATCAAACGGCTCGGACAAAATCGCTGACAGCAGCGCTGCTGCCGAGGATTTTGGTCCGTGTCGCAGGTATAAATTCGCCTTTTTGTTTTTCTTAAAAAGAATGTTTTTTTTTCGTGTTCTGTGGACCGTTATTGTAGTCTGTGTAACATGTGTCGTCTGTGGTGAAAAATTCTGACAGGCCCAGCCCACTTCGTTTTGCCAAAGCTCATATGATCGTTTGAGTCAGAATTTGTATATATTTCTCACAGGGAGATCCACAATATCGATACAGACACGGAGGATCTGACACACCGAAAGGAAAACAAGTTTGCCTGAAGCGTTTTTTTTAGACCGACTTGACGGAGGCTGTCAAGTTAGAAAAGGAAAACAGTTGTCAATTGTGCAATAATTTTATTTTAATTTACATATTCAGAACAGAAATTGACTATTTGATAATAATCACATAGTCCAAAAGATATTATTGTATATATTCACGCTCGACATAATAAAAAGGATAAACGAACGTATGTATAGTAAAAAAAAACGAATTACTTACCGCCATCCTTCATAATACCATTTTTATCTTTTGAATTTTTAAGATAATAAATTTATTTTCCATTATATAAAGAATTTAAATATAGATTATTGCGATTAAATGACTTAAATTAAAGTTTTTGAAGTGGGTAGTACTTTGCGTTCTAGCATTTCTGGTTTATTTGATTTCTGTAAACTGTGACTTTGGTTTTCAATAATATTTTCTCTAGGATTCTCAAGCTGGGAATCTGTTCTTTTCAAAAAATAACTTAAATTGAATGCACAATCGATTGAAATGTTTTAATTCTGTCCAAAACGCTCATTATTTGCATTTCATGTGCGTAATTGACATGTATAATCCAATTATTTTGAATTTTTAAAATCATATGCTTATTCTCAGCTTTATAAAGAGATTAAATATAGATTGTTGCGATCAAATAACTTAAAATGAATGCACAATTGCATGAAAATGGTCCAATTCTGTTCGGAACGCTCATTATTTACATTTTATGTGCGTAATTGACATGTATAAACCAATTCCCAATTCTTTTGGATTTTAAGACCATAAACTTATTCTCCACCGTACCAAGAGACTAATTATAGATTATTCAGATCAAATCACTTAAAATGAATGCACAATCGCTTGAAATGCTCCAATTCTGACCAGAACGCTCATTATTTCCAATTTACTTGCGTAATTGACATGTATAATCCAATACTTTTGAATATTTAAGATCAAAAACTTATACTCGACAGTATAAAGAGCTTAAATATAGATTATTGCAATCAAATGACTTAGAATGAATGCGCAATCGGTTGAAATGCACCAATTTTGTCCAGAACGCTCATTGTTTGCACTTTATGTGCGTCATTGACATTTATAATCCAATCCTTTTGAATTTTTAAGATGATAAACTTATTATCCTCTGTACAAAGAGCTCAAATATAGATTATTGCGATTAAATAACTTAAAATAAATGCACAATCGCTTGAAATGCTCTATTTCTGTCCAGAACGCTCATTATTTCAACTTTGTGTGCGCAATTAATTGACAAGTATAATCCAATCCTTTTAAATATTTAAGGTCATAAACATATTATCCACCATATAAATAGCTTAAATATAAATTATTGCGATCAAATAACTTAAAATAAATACATAATCGCTAGAAATGCTCCGTTTCTGTCCAGAACGCTCATTATTGGAAATTTATGAGCACAATTGACATGTATAATCCAATCATTTTAAATACTTAAGGTCATAAACATATGATCCACTGTATAAATAGCTTAAAAGCCTTAAATATGGATTATTGTGATCAAATAACTTAGAATAAATGCAGAATCGCCTGAAATGCTCCAATTTTGTCCAGAACGCTCATTATTTGCAATTTATATGCGTAATTAACACGTGTACTCCAAATCTTTCGAATATATAAGGTCATAAATTTATTCTCCACTGTATAAAGAGCTTAAATATAGATTAGTACGATCAAATGACTTAAAATGAATGCACAATCGCTCAAAATGCTCTAATTCTGTCCAAAACGCTTATTATTTGCACTTTATGTGCGTAATTGACTAGTATAATCCAATACTTTTGAATTTTTAAGATCATAAACATATTTTTCACTATATAAAGTGATTAAATATAGATTATTGCGATCAAATGACTTAAAATGAATGCACAATCTCTTGAAATGCTCCAATTCTCTTCAGAACGCTTATTATTTGCACTTTATCAGCATAATTGACATGTATAATCCAATCCTTTTAAACTTTTAAGACCATAAACTTTTACTCCGCTGTAAAAGAGCTTAAATATAGAATAGTGCAATAAAATAGCTTAAACTGAATGCACAATCGCTTGAAATGTTTCAATTCTGTCCAGAACGCTCATTATTTGCACTTTATGTGCGTAATTGACATGTACAATCCAATACTTTACACCCATTATTTGTAATTTATGCGCGTAATTGACATGTATAATCCAATTCTTTTGAATTTTTAAGATCTTAAACATATTATGCACTGTATAAAAGGCTTAAATATAAATTATTGTCATCAAATGACTTAAATGAATGTACAATCGCATGAAATGCTCCAATTCTGTCCAGAATGCACATTATTTGCATTTTATGTGCGTAATTGACATGTATAATCCAATCGTGTTGAATTTTTAAGATTATAAAATTATTACCTACTGTATAAAAAGCTCAAATATGGATTATTGCGATCAAATGACTTAAAATAAATTCACAATAGCTTGAAATGCTCTAAATTCATCCAGAACACTCATTACTTGCACTTTATGTGCGTAATTGACATGTATAATCAAATCTTGTTTAATTTTTAAGATCATAAAATTATTACCTACTGTATAAAAAGCTTAAATATGGATTATTGCTATCAAATGACTTAAAATGAATTCACAATAGCTTGAAATGCTCGAAATCCGTCCAGAACGCTCATTATTTGTACTTTATCTAAGTACTTACATGTATAATCCATTCTTTTTGAATTTTTAAGATTATAAACTTATTATCCACTGTATTAAGAGCTTAAATATAGATTATTGCGATCATGACTTAAAATAAATGCACAATCGCTTCAAATGCTCCAATTCTGTCCAAAAAGCACATTATTTGCACTTTATGTGCGCAATTGACATGTATAATTCAATTCTTTTAAATATTTAAGGTCATAAATATATTATCCACTGTATAAAGAGCTTAAATATAGATTATTGCGATCAAATAACATAAAATAAATGCAGAATCGCTTCAAATGCTCCAATTCTGTCCACAACGCTCATTATTTGAAATTTATATGCGTAATTGACATGTATACTCCAATTATTTCGAAATTTTAGGATCATAAAAATATTCTCCACTGTAAAAAGAGCTTAAATATAGATTATTTAGATTAAATGACTTAAAAAATGAATGCACAATTGTTTGAAATGCTCCAATTCTGTCCATAATGCACAATATTTGTACTTTATCAATCCTTTGAATTTTTAAGATCATAAAATTATTCACCATTCTATAAAGAGCTTAAGTATAGATTATTGCGATCAAATGACTTAAAATGAATGCACAACCGCTCTAATGCTTTTACATACCGTGGATTCTGTCCAGAACGCTCATTGTTTGCATTATATGTGCCTAATTGACATTTATAATCCAATCCTCTTGGATTTTTAAGATTATAAACTTATTAACCAATGTAAAAAGAGCTTAATATAGATTATTGCGATCAAATGACTTAAAAGAAATGCACAATCGCTCGAATGCTCTAATTTGGTCAGAACGCTCATTATTTGCAATTTATGGGCGTAATTGACATGAATAATCCAATCCTTTTGATTTTTTAATATCATATTGTTATTCTCCACTGTATAAATAGCTTAAATATAGTTTATTGCGATCAAATAGCTTAATTGAATACACAATCACTTGAAATGCTCCAATTCTGTATAGAACGCTCATTATTTGCACTTTATCTGCGTAATTGAAATGTATAATCCAATCCTTTTTAATTTTTAAGATCACAATTTTTTTCTCCACTATATAAAGAGATTAAATATTGATTATTGCGGATAAATAACTTAAAATGAATGCACAATCGCTTGAAATGCTTCAATTCTGTCCAGAACGCTCACTATTTGTACTTTATACGCGTAATTGACATGTATCATCCAATTCTTTTTAATTTTTAAGATCATAAACATATTATCCATTGTATAAAGAGCTTAAATATGAATTATAGAGATCAAATGACTTAAAATTAATGCACAATCTCTTGAAATGTTCCAATTCTATCCAGAACGCTCATTATTCACACTTTATGTGAGTAATTAACATGTCTAATCCAATTATTTTGTATTTTAAAGTTCATAAACTTTTACTCCACTGTATAGAGAGTTTAAATATAGATTAATGTGATCAAATGACATAGAATGAGTGTAAATATGCATGAAATGCTCCAATAATGCACATTATAACAATTATTTGCACAATATATGCATATTTTATATGAATAGTCAAATAGTTTATAATAAGTAAGATATGAATCATATTTAGACAATATAAAGAGATTAAAATATAGATTATTGTGATAAAATGAATTAGAATGTGTGCAGAATCGCTTAAAATGCACATTTTCTATGTATGCATATTTTCTATGTATTATCAAATATTTTATAATTAGTCAGCTGTGAATTATATTCTAGACAATACAAAGAGTTTAAATGTAGATTATTATGATCAAATAACCTAGAATGAGGCCACAATCTCTTGAAATGCTCAGATATTGGTCAAAATAAGTTTATTTGCTAATTATATGCATATTTTCTATGTAGAATTAAATATTTTACAATAAGTGAGCTCTGAATTATATTCTAGACAATATAAAGAGTTTAAAATATAGATTATTATGATCAAATAACATAGAATGAGGCCACAATCTCTTCAAATGCTCAAATATTTCTCAGAATAAGCTTTATTTGCTCATTATATGCATATTTTACTATAAGTAAGCTCTGAATTTATTATAGACAATATAAGGAGTTTAAATATATATTAATGTGATCAAATGTCTAAGAATGAGTGCAGAATTATATCAAATGGTCAAATAATGCACGGAATAACAATTATTTGCACAATATATTCATATTTTCTATGAATAGTCAAATATTTTTATATTAAGTAAGATAAAAATCATATTCTAGACAGCATAAAGAGTTTAGTTACAGATTATTATGATCAAAAGACTTAGAATGAGTGCAGAATCGCTTGAAATGCTCAAATAGTGCTCAGGATAAGCTTTATTTGCTCATTCTATGGATATTTTCTATGTAAAATTAAATGTTTTATAATAAATAAGCTCGGAATTATATTGTAGACAATATAAAGTGTTTACATAGGTTATTGTGATCAGATGACTTAGAATGAGTGCAGTAAGGGAATGCTCAAATATTGCTCAGAACAAGCTTTATTTGCTAATTTTATGCTTATTTTCTCTGTATAATTAAATAATTTATAATAAATAAGCTCTTAATGATACTGGAGACAACATATAGAGTTTATATATAGATTAATGTGATCAAATGACTCTTGAAATTCTCAAATATTGCTTAGAATTAAGTTTTATTTTCTCATTATATGCTTATTTTCAATGTATCATTAAATATTATATAATAAGTAAGCTCTGTACTATATCCTAGACAATTTAAACAGTTTAACTATAGATTAATGTGATCAAATGACTTAAAATGAGTGCAGAATCGCATGGAATGCTCAAATAATACACAGAATAGCTTTATATGCACAATATATAACAGTTTTCTATGTATATCAAAAAAAAAAAAAAATAATAAGTAGGATCAGAATCATATTCTAGACGATATAAATAAATGACTTAGAATAATTGCAGAATCGCTTAAATTGCTCAAATATTTTTCAGAATAATCTTTATTTGCTCATTTTATATTTATTTTCTGTTTATAACAAAATATTTAATAATAAATATGCTCTGAATCATATTCTAGACGATATAAAGATTTTAAACATAGATTATTGTGACGAAATGACTTAGAATATTGCAGAATCGCTTGAAATGCTCAAAAATTGCCCAGATAAATCTTTGTTTGCTCATTTTATGTATATGTTCTACGTATAGCTAAGCAGTTTTTAACGAGGAAGATCCGAATTATATTCTAGACCGCATAAAGTACTTAAATATAGATTATTGTGATCAAATTAGTTAGAATGTGACTAGTATCGCTTGAAATGTAACACTATTGCTCAGAAAAAGCTTTATTTGAAAATTATATGCATATTTTCTATGTATAATCAAATATTTTATAACTAATCAGCTCTGAATTATATTCTACACAATACAAAGAGTTTAAATATAGATTATTATGATCAAATAACCTAGAATGAGGCCATAATCTCTTGAAATCCTCAGATATTGGTCAGAATAAGCTCTATTCGCTCATTATATGCATATTTTCTATGTATAATTAAATATTTTGCAGTAAGTGAGCTCTGAATTATATTTTAGACAATATAAAGAGTTTAAATATAGATTATTATGATCAAATAACATAGAAAGAGGCCACAATATCTTGAAATGCTCAAATATTATTCAGAATAATCTTTATTTGCACATTCTATGCATATTTTTTATGTACAATTAAATATTTTACAATAAGTGAGCTCTGAATTATGTTCCAGACAATATAAGTATTTAAATATAAATTAATGTGATCAAATGTCTTAGAATGAGTGCAGAATTACATCAAATGGTCAAATAATGCACAGAATAACAATTCTTTGCACAATATATATTCTCTATGGAATAGTCGAATATTTTGATAATAGGTAAGATATAAATCATATTCTAGACATCATAAAGAGTTTAGTTATAGATTATTATGATCAAATGACTTAGAATGAGTACAGAATCGCTTGAAATGCTCAAATAGTGCTCAGGATAAGCTTTATTTGCTCATTCTATGGATATTTTCTATGTAAAATTAAATGTTTTAAAATAAGTAAGCTGTGAATTATATTGTAGACAATATAAAGTGTTCACTTAGATTATTGTGATCAGATGACTTAGAATGAGTGCATAATCCCTTACAATGCTCAAATATTGCTCTGAACAAGCTTTATTTGCTAATTTTATGCACATTTTCTCTGTATAATTAAATATTTTATAATAAAAACCTCTGAATGATACTTGAGACAATATATAGAGTTTATATATAGATTAATGTTATCAAATGACTTAGAATGAGTGCAGAAAGGCTTGAAATTCTCAAATATTTCTTAGAATAAGTTTTATTTTCACAATATGTGCTTATTTTCTATGTATCATTAAATATTATATAATAATTAAGCTCTGGACTATATCCCAGACAATATAAACAGTTTAACTATAGATTATTGTGATCAAATGACTTAAAATAAGTGCAGAATTGAATGGAATGTCAAATAATACACAGAATAGCATTATTTGCACAATATATGACAATTTTCTATGTATATAAAAAAAAATTAATAAGTAGGATCAGAATCATATTCTAGACGATATAAATAAATGACTTCGAATAATTGCAGAATCGCTTAAATTGCTCAAATAATCTTTATTTGCTCATTTTATGCTTATTTTCTATTTATAACTAAATATTTAATAATAAATAAGCTCGGTATTCCAGACGATATAAATATTTTAAACATAGATTATTGTGACGAAATGACTTAGAATAATTGCAGAATCGCTTGAAATGCTCAAATATTGTCCAGAATAATCTTTGTTTGCTCATTTTATGTATATGTTCTACGTATAGCTAAGCAGTTTTTAACAAGTAAGATCCGAATTATATTATAGACCACATAAAGTACTTAAATATAGATCATTGTGATCAAATTAGTTAGAATGTGATCACTATCGCATCAAATGTAAATCTATTGCTCAGGAAAAGCTTGATTTGCAAATTATATGCATATTTTCTATGTAGAATCAAATATTTCATAATTAGTCAGCTCTGAATTATATTCTACACGATACAAAGAGTTTAAATATAGATTATTATGATCAAATAACCTAGAATAAGGCCACAATCTCTTGAAAACCTCAGATATTGGTGAGAATAAACTTTATTCGCTCATTATATGCATATTTTCAATGTTTAATTAAATATCTTACTGTAAGTGAGCTCTGAATTATATTATAGACAATATAAATAGTTTAAATATAGATTACTATTATCAAATAACATAGAATGAGGCCACAATCTCTTGAAATGCTCAACTATTTCTCAGAATAAGCTTTATTTGCACATTCTATGCATATTTTATATTTACAATTAAATATTTTACAATAAGTGAGCTCTGAATTATATTCTAGACAACATGAAGAGTTTAAATATACATTAATGTGATCAAGTATTTGAATGAGTGCAGAATTATGTAAGAGTTTAAATATACTTAATATATGCACAGAATAACAATTATTTGCACAATACATATTTTCTATGAATAGTCAAATATTTTTATATTTGGTAAGATATAAATCATATTGTAGACAGTATAAATAGTTTAGTTACAGATTATTATGATCAAAAGACTTAGAATGCGTGCAGAATCGCTTGAAATACTCAAATAGTGCTCAGGATAAGATTTATTTGCTCATTTTATGCAGATTTTCTACGTAAAATTAAATGTTTTATAATAAATAAGCTCCAAATTATATTGTAGACAGTACAGTTTACATAGATTATTGTGATCAGATGACTTACAATGAGTGGAGAATCGCTTAAAATGCTCAAATATTGCTCAGAAAAAGCTTTATTTACTAATTTTAAGCACATTTTATCTGTATAATTAAATATATTATATAAACAAGCTCTGAATGATATTGCAGACAATATATAGAGTTTATATATAGATTAATGTGATCAAATGACTTAGATGAGTGCAGAAACGCTTGAAATTCTCAAATATTGCTTAGAATAAGTTTTATATTCTCATTATATGCGTATTTTCTATGATAAATTAAATATTTTATAATAAGTAAGCTCTCGAATATATTATAGACAATATAAACAGTTTAACTATAGATTAATGTTATCAAATGAATTAAAATGAGTGCAGAATCGCATGGAATGCTAAAGTAATACACAGAATAGCATTATTCGCACAATCTATGACAAATTTCTATATATATTAAAAAAAATTAATAAGTAGGATAAGAATCGTATCTGGACGATATAAATAAATGACTTAGAATAATTGCAGAATCGCTTAAATTGCTCAAATATTGCTCAGAATAATCTTTATTTGCTCATTTTATGTTTATTTTCTATTTATAACTAAATATTTAATAATAAATAAGCTAGGAATCAAATTCTAGACGATATTAAGAATTTAAACATAGATTATTGTGACGAAATGACTTAAAATAATTGCAGAATCGCTTGAAATGCTCATTTATTGACCAAAATAATCTTTGTTTGCTCATTTTATGTATATGTTCTACGTATAGCTAAGCAGTTTTTAACAAGTAAGATCCGAATTATATTCTACACCACATAGAGTACTTAAATATAGATTATTGTGATCAAATTAGTTAGAATGTGACCACTATCGCATGAAATGTAAAACTATTGCTCAGAAAAATCTTTAATTTGCAAATTATATGTATATTTTCTATGTATAATCAATTATTTCATAATTAGTCAGCTCTGAATTATATTCTACACAATACAAAGAGTTTAAATATAGATTATTATGATCAAATAACCTAGAATAAGGACACAATCTCTTGAAATCCTCAGATATTCGTCAGAATAAGCTTTATTCGCTCATTATATGCATATTTTATATGTATAATAGTATGTGAGCTCTGAATTATATTTTAGACAATATAAAGATTTTAAATATAGATTATTATGATCAAATAACATAGAATGAGGCCACAATCTGTTGAAATGCTCAAATATTGCTCTCAATAAGCTTTATTTGCATATTCTATGCATATTTTTTTATGTACAATTAAATATTTTACAATAAGTGAGCTCTGAATTATATTCTAGACATTATAAAGTGTTTACATATATATTAATGTGATCAAATGTCTTAGAATGAGTGCAGAATTACATCAAATGTCAAATAATGCACAGAATAACAATTCTTTGCATACTATATGCATTTCTATGAATAGTCAAATATTTTTATAATAGGTAAGATATAAATTATATTCTAGACAACATAAATAGTTTAGTTACAGATTATTATGATCAAAAGACATAGAATGAGCGCAGAATCGCTTGAAATGCTCAAATAGTGCTCAGGATAAGCTTTATTTGCTCACTTTTATGCATATTTCCTATGTAAAATTAAATTTTTTATAATAAATAAACTCCGAATCATATTGTAGACAATATAAAGAGTTTAAATAGATTATTGTGATCAGATGAATTAGAATGAGTATAGAATCGCTTAAAATGCTCAAATATTGCTCGGAACAAGCTTTGTTTGCTAATTTTATGCATATTTTCTCTGTATAATGAAATATTTTATAATAAAAAAGCTCTGAATGATATTTGGGACAATACATAGAGTTTATATATAGATTAATGTGATCAAATGACTTAGAATGTGTGCAGAAACGCTTGAAATTCTCAAATATTTCTTAGAGTTTTATTTTCTCATTATATGCTTATTTTCTATGTATCATTAAATATTATATAATAAGTAAACTCTGGACTATATCCTAACAATATAAACAGTTTAACTATAGATTAATGTGATCAAATGACTTAAAATGAGTGCAGAATCGCATGGAATGCTCGAATAATACACAGAATATTATTATTTGCACAATATATGACAATTTTCTATGTATATTAAAAAAATTTAATAAGTAAGATCAGAATCATATTCTAGACGATATAAATAAATGACTTAGAATAATTGCAGAATCGCTTAAATTTATCAAATATTGCTCAGAATAATCTTTATTTGTTCATTTTATGTTTAGTTTCTTTTTATAACTAAATATTTAGTAATAAATAAGCTCGGAATCACATTCTAGACGATATTAAGATTTTAAACATAGATTATTGTGACGAAATAACTTAGAATAATTGCAGAATCACTTGAATGCTCAAATATTTCCCAGAATAATCTTTGTTTGCTCATTTTATGTATATGTTCTACGTATAGCTAAGCAGTTTTTAACAAGTAAGATCCGAATTACATTCCAGACCACATAAAGTACTTAAATTTAGATTATTGTGATCAAATTAGTTAGAATGTGACCACTATCGCTTGAAATGTAAAACTATTGCTCAGAATAAGCTTTATTTGAAAAATATATGCATATTTTCTATGTATAATCAAATATTTCATAATTAGTCAGCTCTGAATTATATTTCTGCACAACAAAGAGAGTTTAAATATAGATTATTATGGTCAAATAACCTAGAATGAGGCCACAATCTCTTGAAATTCTCAGATATTGGTCATAATAAGCTTTATTCGCTCATTATATGCATATTTTCTATGTATAATTAAATATTTTACAGTAAGTGAGCTCTGAATTATTGTCTACACAATACAAAGAGTTTAAATATATATTATTATGATCAGAAAACCTAGAATGGGGCCACAATCTCTTGAAATCCTCAGATATTGGTCAGAGAAAGCTTTATTTGCACATTCTATGCATATTTTATATGTACAATTAAATATTTTACAGTATGTTTGCTCTGAATTATATTTTAGACAATATAAAGATTTTAAAAATATATTAATTTATGATCAAATAACATAGAATGAGGCCACAATCTCTTGAAATGCTCAAATTTTGCTCAGAATAAGCTTTATTTGCACATTCTCAGTAAGTGAGCTCTGAATTATATTCTAGACAATATAAAGAGTTTAAATATAGATTATTATGATCACATAACATAGAATGAGGCCCCAATATCTTGAAATAGTCAAATATTACTCAGAATAAGATTTATTTGCTCATTCTACGCATATTTTATATGTATAATTAAATATCTTACAATAAGTGAGCTCTGGATTATATTCTTGATAATATAAGTGTTTAAATATAGATTAATGTGATCAAATGACTTAGAATGAGTGCAGAATTGCATGAAATGCTCTAATAATGCACTGACTAACAATTATTTGCATAATATATGCATATTTTATATGTACAATTAAATATTTTACAGTATGTTTGCTCTGAATTATATTTTAGACAATATGAAGATTTTAAAAATAGATTATTGTGATCAAATGACTTCGAATGAGTGCAGAATAGCTTGAAATGCTCAAATATTGCTCAGAATAAGCTTTATTTACACATTCTATGCATATTTTATATGTACAATTAAATATTTTACAATTAGCGATCTCTGAATTATATTCTAGATAATATAAAGAGTTTAAATATACATTTATGTGATCAAATGTCTTAGAATGAGTGCAGAATTACATCAAATGGTCAAATAATGCACAGAATAACAATTATTTGCACATTATATGGATATTTTCTATGAATAGTCAAATATTTTTATAATAGGTAAGATATAAATCATATTCTAGACAACATAAAGAGTTTTGTTATAGATTATTGTGATCAAAAGACTCAGAATGAGGGCAGAATCGCTTGAAATGCTCAAATATTGCTCAGGATATGCTTTATTTGCTCATTTTATGCATATTTTCTATGTAAAGGTAAATGTTTTATATTAAATAAGCTCTGAATTATATTGTAGACAATATGAATTGTTTAAAGATAAATTATTGTGAACAGATGACTTAGAGACTTAGAATGAGTGCAGAATCACTTAAAATGCTCAAAATTTATTCAGAATAAGTTTTAATTGGTAATTTTATGCATATTTTCTCTGTATAATTAAATAATTTGAAATAAAAGCTCTGAATTTTATACTAGAAAATATATAGAGTTTAAATATTGATTAATGTGTTCAAATGATTTAGAATGAGTGTAGAATCGCTTGAAATTCTCAAATAATGCACAGAATAAGCATTATTTGCAACATATATGCATGTTTTTTATGTATAATAAAATATTTTACAATAAATAAAATCTGAATTAGATTCTAGACAATATAAACAGTTTAATATAGATTATTGTGATCAAACGATTGGAATGATTGCCGAATCGCTTGAAATGCTCTAATACTGTCTAGAACGCTCATTATTTGTATTTTATGCGCGTAATTGACGTGTATAATCCAATACTTTTGAATTTTTAAGATCCTAAATATTTTATCCACTGTATAAGAGCTTAAATATAAATTATTCAGATCAAATGACTTAAAATAAATATACAATCTCTTGAAATGCTCCAATTCTGTCCAGAACGTTTATTATTTGCACTTTATGTGCGTAATTGACATGTATAATCCAATGCTTTTGTATTTTTAAGTTCATAAATATTTACTTTACCGTATAAAGAGCTTAAATGTAGATTATTGCGATCAAATAGCATAAAATGATTGCACAATCCATTAAAATGCTCAAATTTTGTCCAAAACGCTCATTATATGCATTTTATGTGCGTAATTGACATGTATAATTCAATACTTTTTAATTTTAAAGATCATAAATTCTTTCTCCACCGTATAAAAGGCTTAAATATAGATTATTGCGATTAAATGACTTAAAATTAATACACAATAGCTTAAAATGCTCCAATTCTGTCAAAAACGCACATTATTTGCATTTAATATGCGTAATTGACATGTATAATATAATCCTTTTAAATTTTTAAAATCATAAAATTTTTCTCCACTGTATAAAGAGCTTAAATATAGATTATTGCGATTAAATGACTTAAAAATGAAGGCACAATCACTTGAAATGCTCCAATTCTGTCCAAAACGCTAATTATTTGGACTTTATAAGCGTAATTGATATGTCTATTCCAATTATTTTAAATTTTAAGATCATAAACATATTTTCCACTGTATAACGAGCTGAAATATAGATTATAGAGATCAAATAACTTCAAATCAATGCACAATCGCTTATGATGCTATAATTCTGTCCAGAACACACATTATTGGCACTTTATGCGCTTAATTGACTTGTATAATCCAATACTTTTAAATTTTTAAGATCATAAACTTATTCTCCACTGTATAAAAAGCTTAAATATAGATTATTGTGTTAAAATGACTTAAAATGAACGCACAATCGCTTGAAATGCTCCAATTCTGTCCACCACACTCATTATTCATACTTTATGTGCGTAATTGACATGTATAATCCAATGCTTTGAATTTTTAAGATTATAAATATATCATCCACTGTATAAAGAGCTTAAATATAGAATATTGTGATCAAATGACTTAAAATGAATGCACAATCGCTTGAAATGCTCCAATTCTGTCAAGAACGCTCATTATTTGCATTTTATTGCGTAATTGACATGTATAATTCAATACTTTTGAATTTTTAAGATCGTAAACTTTTTATCCACTGTACAAAGAGCTTAAATATAGATTTTTGTGATCAAATGACATAAAATAAATCCACAATCGCTTTAAATACTCCATTTCTGTCCAGAACACTCATTATTTACAATTTATGTACGCAGTTGACATTTATAATCTAATCCTTAAAAATATTTAAGGTCATAAACATATTATCCACTGTATAAAGAGCTTAAATATAGATTATTGCAATCAAATGAATTAAAAATAAATATACAATCACTTGAAATGTTCCATTTCTGTCCAGAACGCTCATTATTTTAACTTTATGTGCGCAATTGACATGTATAATCCAATCCTTTTAAATTTTTAAGATTGTAAATTTTTTATCCACTATACAAAAAAATTAAATATAGATTATTATGATCAAATGACATAAAATAAATGCACAATCGCTTTAAATGCTCCAATTCTGTCCAGAACACTCATTATTTACAATTTATGTACGCAATTGACATTTATAATCCAATCCTTTTAAACATTTAAGGTCATAAAAATATTATCCACTGTATAAAGAGCTTAAATATAGATTATTATGATCAAATAACTTAAAAGAAATACACAATTGCTTGAAATGTTCTATTTCTGTCCAGAATGCTCGTTATTTGAACTTTATGTGCGCAATTGACATATGTAATTCAATCCTTTTAAATATTTAAGGTCATAAACAAATTATTCACAGTATAAAGAGCTTAAACATAGATTACTGCGATCAAATAACTTAAAATGAATGCAGAATCGCTTTAAATGCTTCAATTCTGTCCAGAACGCTCATTATTGGCACTTTATATGCGTAATGAAATGTATATTCGAATTCTATCGAATATTTAAGTTCATAAACTTATTCTCCACAGTATAAAGAGATTAAATATAGATTATTGTGATAAAATGACTTGAAATGAATGCACAATCGCTTGAAATGCTCCAATTCTGTCCAGTACGCTAATTGTTTGTACTTTATGCGCGTAATTGACATGTACAATCCAATATTTTTAAATTTTTAAGATCATAAACATATTATCCACTGTATAAAGAGCTTAAATAGAAATTATTGCTATAAAATGACTTAAAATGAATGCACAATCGCTTGAAATGCTCCAATTCTGTCTAGAACGCTTATTATTTGCAATTTATGTGTGTAATTGACATGCATAATCCAATCCTTTTGAATTTTTAAGATCATGAAATTTTACTCCACTGTATAAAGATCTTAAATATAGATTATTGCGATCAAATAGTTTAAACTGAATTCACAATCGCTTGAAATGCTCCAATTCCGTCCATAATGCTCATTATTTGCATTTTATGTGCGTAATTGACATGTATGATCCAATCTTTTTTAAATTTTAAGATCATAAACTTTTTCTCCATTGTATAAAGAGCTTGAATATTGATTATTGCGAACAAATGACTTAAAATAAATGCACAATCACTTGAAATGCTCAAATTCTGTCCAGAATGCTCAATATTTGCATTTTATGTGCGTAAATGACATTTATAATCCAATCCTTTTGAATTTTTAGATCATAATTTATTCTTCACAGTATAAAGAGCTTAACTATAAATTATTGAGATCAAATGACTAAAAATGCACAATCACTTAAAATGCTCTAATTATGTCCAAAAAGCACATTATTTGCACTTTATGTGCGAAATTGACTTGTATAATCCAATCCTTTATGAATTTTTAAGATCATAAACTTATTCTGAAGTGTATAAAGAGCTTAAATATAGATTATTACGATCAAATTACTAAAAATGAATGCACAATATTTTGAAATGCTCCAATTCTGTTCAAAACGCTCATTATTTGCACTTTTTGTACGTAATTGACATATATAATGCAATCCTTTTGACTTTTTAAGAACATAAACTTATTCTCAACGGTAAACAATCTTTTGAAATCAAGGTTCCAACAAAAAAACTCTTATCCATAATTAACAAAAACTTCTCTTCATTTTAAATTTGGTGAATGAAGTTCTGTCTATTTCTATTAGTTGCAAGTTGCAACCATTTGAAAAAATCGTTTATTTTTATTACCATGTAACAGCCAATTTGAAAGTTTCCTTCTCAACTCTCAAGCATGCCATACTTTACGGAAATACGTCGGTCATCCGGTTTGAAGTTCTCTTTCCTCAGCCATTTCATTTTGGGGTAAGAAGAAGGAAAAACTTTTTCAAGGCGCATTCCATTTAATGGAATTGTTTCATCTGAAAGAAAATCTTTTATTATTTTCACGAGAGGCTCATTAATGATATAGAGAGCGGTTCCGGTGCCTACGTTTTTTCGCTGCCTCATCTGTCACACATCCTGAGCCGTCCGATCAAATTTTGATAAACGTTCCAGATTGAAAGCTATTCATTTCATTTTAAGGATTAATTATTGTAAAAAGAAAGGATGAGACGTCTCCTCTCTCCAGCGCTCGCCGTCAAGCGCTCTTCGTCTCCACCACGCTCTCCTCTCCGTGACTCCGTCTCCGTCGACGAAGTCTCCTCTTCGTTTCCATCTCCGTTGATCGTCTCCTCTCCCTGAACGTCGCTCGAGACCTCATCTCTCTCTTCGTTGCTCGAGCCTTCCCCTCCTCCCATCGCTTGACCTCTCTCCCCACCAGCCAAACTCTCCTCTCTCAGTGTTGCTCGAGTTGTCTTCCTCAGTGTTGCTCGAGTTGTCTTCCTCAGCGTCGACAAAAGTCTCCTCTCCCTCGAGCACTTTATCCATCTTCAGTTTCCTTTAATAAGAAGCTACCGATTGAAAATGTTGAAAATGTCTTCAAATTCAATTAGCGATAAGGTAACTTTAATGTTCTATTATTTTTGTGAAGAAAGGAGGACCATCCTAACTATTCATATTTTTGTGCATTCCATGGCTAAGAACCATCGTACTGTTGCTTTTTCCCTGATTAGTGTTTTAATGAGAGAAGGAGGTATCATGCTTTCAGAAGCCAGAGAGAAAGTGGGTTGTACGCATCAAACTTGATTCATTAGAGGGCTGGTGCAATTGTCATTTATTTGAGTTCAAGGGCATCTTGTGTCGGCACATTTTAGGACTACTTCATAAGAGAGATGTTGAAGAAATTCCTGCACATTTTATTTTGCCTCGTTGGACAAAGGAAGTAATTTATGACATGGGTATGGATACTTCACTTCACAACAAAAGTGAGGAGTCTTCTTTGGTCTTGAGAAATATGATATTCTACAGAATGGTAAATCATCTATCAAGCTATTTAGATGCATCTAAGGAAACCTACCAGATGATTGTTAATTCTTTAGAAGAGACATTTAACAAGGTGGTTGCAATAGAAGGTTCCAGCAGCATGAAAAGTCTTGAAGATCCACTACAACAAGAGGTTAATGATCATGCTCCATTGCAAGATCCAGCTATCTCTAATAGAAAGGGTCGGAAAAAGGATTCTGCAAAGGTCTCGCGGAAAGGTCGGATCATGAGCGGAGTTGAAGTTTCAATGAAAAAAAGACGAAAGTGTGGTAATTGTAAAGGACTAGACCACGATGCTAGAACATGTGAGCAACTGAATAAAAATTGTAAGTTCTTCTATGTCATATAATTAGTTTTCAGAACTATTGTGCATCCTTAGATTGAATGATATGCTTTATTATTTGCAGGTTAAAATTGAGAATTTGTGCTAAGGGGTAAGAGCTTGTTACTTGACTATTTGTGCTCAGGTTAAATTTTATGCTCTATTATTTGTCAGGTACTTTTTGTTTATGTATATAGTTATGTCTAAAAGATCTCTAACATCTCTAATATTTTGTTTGTCGTGTGGAATGTCAGGTATAGTTGGTGCTATTTGGTATATGTGCTGATGTCATGAAGATTTTGGTTGTTATATTTTGGTTGATGAATGAATTAATTTGCTACTGGTTTGTGTTTTTGGTTGCCAAAATATATACTTGATGTAAATGTAGCGACTGCATTTGAATATAAAGATAAAGATGGTTCAGTTTATATCTAATTAACTTGGCCAATGTACTCTTCTTTGTTGGTTTGGATGAATATTTTGATTGCTTGCACTTAATTTATGGAAACGTGCTAACATCATGATGTATCAGTTGGACAGATATCATGTCCACTCTTGCACTTTTGATTGCTTGCACTTAATTTTACAGTGTATGTTTTTGTCAATTTTTCTAGCTAATGAATTAGCTATAGTGTGATCACAATACGCAAAGTCATTCATCCTTTGTTTAGATTCTCAATCACGTGGTACCAAGTGGTACTAAGTGGCTTACCATATGCATGTGGTACCACACACAGGTGTTCCAAGATAAAAATAATTTAACATCAAAATAATTTTAAAATAAAAACTAATAAGTTCACAAAATTATGTCAAATATTCATTGCACATCTATAGTCTCAATCCTTACAAGAACATTATCACAGAAAACATTCAGTACAACCATAAAAAGTACACTACATGATATTACAAAATTTAACTACATTACTATTTACACATGCAAAACAAGCCAATTAATTATAACCACAAAGGGTTCATGTTCTTCCATTGCTGATTCTTGGCATGTCTCAATCTGAAGAACAGAAAAGATATAGAAGTGATAATCACACCTCTTCAGCCCTAGTGGCGACTTCAAGCAGGCCTTTTAACTTTTTATCCCTCAAATTCTGAAACATTATAAATAAGGAGCATTCAATATACATGATATGAATATGGCAACCAGGAGTCCAGGATCAAAGAAAGAAAAACTGTTTAAATGACAGTTCAGGGAGCATAGGAAGAAGTTACAAGGGCAATTTTCAAAATTTGCAACTATTTTCACAAGATTATGAAGAAAACCGAATATTAGCAAGTCAGTTTTTTTATGAGTTCCCTTTATTCTCCAAGTGCTTTATCATCTAAATATTTACTGATTTGTAATAAATTTTACCAAAATGTTGCAAAATATAATTTCTTAGGTTTTTATTTTGTGTCCCGATGGGAGAAAGTATTCTACAGTATTATCTTCAAAAGACCTTGAAATTAACCCCAAGCTCATTTTTTCCCTCTATATTATACTTATTAACCTGCATATGCCTCCAATATAACTTTTGTTTCATTTCATTGCAGGAAGATAAAGACTTCTTTTATCAACTCTTGGGACTGGAATCTTAATGAAAATAAATGCACACACCATGCTCTATACCCAAGGTCATGGACTATGTATGATGGTAATTCGTTTTTAAAATATATGAAATAGATTTATATCCATGATCAATCATTGGAATTTCTTCAAAATTGATCATGATGCATAGGGCCTTTTAACTTTTTATCACTCAAATTCTGAAAAATGATAAATAAGGAATATTCAATACACATGATATGGACATGGCAACCAGAAGTCCAGGATCAAAGAAAGAAAAACAAGCAAGTCAAAAGGGAAGAAAACAAACCTCTTTATAGTTTGCTTTGTTGCCACACAGACCAGTATGTCTAAATTCCACCTTTTCACAAAAATAAGAGAATAAAGTTAAGAAAATAGTTGCAATTTTGTTTACTACATACGTGTACCACATTTGGCTTAGTATATATCAACACATGGAGGCTACTCAAAGAATTAATTGACCAGAAATTGATGTGTAATTGCTAAATTAGATTGATATACTTCAGGGTACAAAAACAAATGAAAGGAAAACTCAATTAAAGCATACTTAATCAGCGCGCTAGTTAGATACAGAGACACTTCTTAGTAAAAGAATTAGAAGATTAGAGCTTACAGTCTATGTGTGAGTGTCAATAGTAGAGGTCAGCTTTAGGGTTTGAATCACAAAAGGGGAAGAGCTCGAGCGACGGCGAACGAGAGAGCAAGAGAGAGCTTGAGCGACGGAAGGGAAAGGAGAGCTCAAGCGACGAGAGGGAGAGAGCCGAGGGAGAACTCAGTCGGCGCGTGGAGGAGAGGAGGCCTCGAGCAACGTGGAGGGAGAGGAGATCTCGAGCTGTGGTCAAGGAGAGGAGACTTCATCGCCAGAGACGGAGAGGAGAGCGCGACTGAGAGCTCGATGGCGACCGCCGGAGAGGAGACTGCAATCTGGATCGTTTGAGAGTTTTGTATTTTCCTTTCCTTGTTTTCTGATCTCTTAAAATGAGCTTTCAATCTGGAACGTTTATCAAAATTTGATCGGACGGCTCAGGATGTGTGACAGATGAGGCAGCAAAAAAACGTAGGCACCGGAACCGCTCTCAATGATATATATATGCTTATAATTGGCAATATAATTATGGTAGTTAAATACATTGGTTAATACTAGCAATACTTCTTAGCTCTTGATTAGAGTGTGGTTAAATCATAAATTTAATATATCAAATTTCCTTGTGCTAAATTTCAATAAGAATATAGTAGAGTAGAGAAAAAGGTTACCATTAAAAAGGTGAGTTGATCCTCCGAATAAGACGAGATTCTTTTGTGTAGAGGTGCTGAAAAACGAAAATAAAACAACAGAAAAATATTCAATAACAAAAAATGGTGACAATTTCACGTGTGATGTGTTCTCGTGTTATCAGCTATTCCTGATCCGCTGTTGGTCGAATAGGTGTTTGTCAACAACCTTTAAAGCAAAAGAAAATAGATATAGTAATAAACTATGTTTACTTGAAAATCACAATAAACAATAAGCAATTGTTAAATGATATAATAAAAGTATAGTTATTTATTTTTTATATTTTAAAAATACATTGTATATCTTATTAGTGTAATTCGAACATCGTTTAGTAAAAAAATTAATGTAAGGTATCCTTAATTTTATTATTTTTAAAATTTTGACAATACTTTGATCGATTGTAATACATCGTATATTTTTATTGTCTTTTGCTCTCACAAAAATGCGTTCGTTTGTGTTGATGTAGTCATCGTCCTCATCGTTGCATTACATTTCTTGGTGTCGTTTGGGATGGTTAGGAATAGGGTAGGAATAGCATAAATTTAGGGAAAAATACTATTCACAGGAATTGTGGGAATTGGATATTCCGGGAATTGGAAATGTTGTTTGGATGGTGAGTTTAGGAATAGCGTTGGGAAGTGTGAAAAGTAGAGAGAAAAGTGTTATTGGGAAGAGTGTTATTGAAAATTGTGTTAGGAATGGAATTGGCTATTCCAAAATTATTTGGATGAAAAATTGGGGAATGGAATTGCCAATTCTGGGAATTGGCCAATTCTCATGCATCCAAACGACACCAAGGGTTGATGCAAGATTGTCAAAACGGGTGATAAATCGGTGAAAAAGTGTATTTACGGTCCTTGATGCAAGATTTTGTCATTCAAGTGAAACAAGAGATTTCTTTCAAAAAAAAAAAAAAAAAAAGTGAAACAAGAGATGAAGCGCTATTCAGCGGTAATAATGTGGTAAAATTCGCACACTAAACCAAATTTCATAACATAAATGTATTTGGGCGGCTCTTATTCATAAGGCCTAACTGGGTAATGTGTAACATGTATAAACCTGTCCACGAATAGTTTAGTGGTGTGGTCTGACAATAAAGAATTACTACAACTTGTGGGCGGAAGAAAAGTTGCAATGAAAAATTTCACGAAATAAATTGTGCCAAAACAGCTACAAATTAATTAAAATCGTAACAAGAGAAAAAAAAAAAAAGCATTCCCAAACAAATATGAATTTCCAATTTCTATTTTTTTCTCAGATAATTTCCAATTTCTCTCTCTCTTAAAACAAAAACACTTAGCCACGTGCTCGGTAGATACTGAACCTAAGCGTTTTGTACATAATTTAGTTAGGCGTGGCAGGTAGACTTTATAGCTTCTATTTACTCGTTCCATACATAATCTATAGAAGATCCCATATTAGTGCATTAATTTCCTTGATCACGCCAAAAGACCCTGTAAAGGTAGCTTCTCTGTCCTCTCTCCTTTCCAGAAAAATAAAAAAGGAGAAAACCTTTTCGGAGACGACGAAAGCGATACTAGAAATGGCGACACCACGTCCCGATCTCGACATCCTTGCTCTGTTCTCGCACTACGACTTAATCTACTTCGACAGCACTCTCTCATCCTCCTCCGTTGAGGGGAGCGCCCCTCGCTTGACCAGGTTTTGTTGAATTCCTCCAATGGAGCTCCTAATTCTGTTCGATTTTTGTTTTTTTGGGATGTTGACATGGCTACCATGCATTGTTCTTGTTTCATCCTTGGATTATATGTTGTGTTGTTGTTCATGCGGATTAGGTTTTGAAAGACTCCGATGGTTTGTTAGTGTTATTCGAGTAGTCGCTTTACTCTTCTGTGGAGTTTATAGGAATTTTGTAAAAATGTTAAGGGTTTTGGGTTTTGGGGAGTGATCTCCCATTTCCAACTTCCAAATACTACATTTCTCTCTGAAGAACAAAAATGAAAAATAATATGTATATGATATTAGTGAGTTTCAGAAATAAAAAATAATAGGGAAAAATTGGCACTACACACTTTTGCCTGGTAGTAATTTCTAATTGGTACATGTTTCAAAGTTCTTCTGGTTGTATTACTTAGCTGTTAATTACATTTGAGGCTGGCTTGTAAGAATTAGATTATCGTTCTTATGTGCCAGTCTTCTATATGTGCAACATTGTACCCATTTATGACGTTTATTTGTATCTGGGTTTACTGGTGCGGTAACTATGGTCTGTTTTCAAAATTCTTTGCAGAAATTTTAAAATCTTTATTTAGCTAATAGTTGAAATGTGCAGGTATCCTGAGGAGTTCAAGACTGGCGCAGAGAGGAAGGAGGCAGCTGAGAGCACCATGACAGCATACAAGGCTGCTCAGGTTGGTTATATGTTAAAACTTGCAGTGTAGTAACTTGACCAAGAATTACAATGTATCTTATTGAAAATTTGAAATTCAATATTTATTGAGTATCTTCTATTAATATGTGGTAAACCTCATGTAATCAAATGCTCTTAGCACCTCAAATTATTCCTCAACTCCCCTGATCGTGCTTGCAATCTTGCAAAGCAGGTTTGTCTTTGATTGGTGCTATATTACATTGCACTAAACATTTTTATCATGACGTATTTTATGACTTTTAACTATAATGGGGATTTAGAATTCATTTGCTTCCAAAGCTAGACCTATCTATCTGAAATCTTATATATGAAGTATTCCTGGCCACTCTTATTTGTTGTTACTCCTTCTAATGTCGTGTGATTGTCTCCTTTCCTAATTGGTTATTTCTGTGCTAGGTTGTTTTATTCTTTATTTAAGGAATGGCAGAAACTTTGTTTTAAGCAGTGATTATCAACATAACTTGTTCCAGAAGCTGTTGGGTTATACTTATATCTCTGGTATCTGCCTTAAGGTTCAGTGTGACCAATGTACATTACAGCTGACTTGCAGCTTACCACGTTACCTATATTCACCAGTAGTTTCTTACTGTATCTGACAAGGAATTTGTCAAAATCTGGTACACAAGTGTTGTGTTGAAGCAAAATGTGGGTCAAACTGTACATTGTTCTGGTAACGTTGAGCTGCTAAAGATTTGTAGCTCATTTATGAAATTTAATTCAAATCTAATTATTTATAGTTATTGTTTGCACTGTGCTTTGTAGGCAATCTCAGAATTGGACTCCATAGATGAGGAACCATACAAGGACAGCACATTGATCATGCAGCTGCTCCGCGACAACTTGACCCTCTCGACCTCTGACATCACTGTACGCTTTTCTCTTAGTTGTTTGTTTCATTTCAGTTAGTTTATATATCTTATTTCTCTTTCTCATGCAAATTTTTTGTTACTTGTTTTCTGACAGGAGGATGCTGGAGATGAAGTCAAGGAAACTTCCAAGGTCACTAGTGAGGAGAAGTGATTATAATGAGTTCCTGGTTTATTGAACTGAGAAATTAGATATTAAAACGTTTCTGTTTTTTTAATTTACGCTAATCACGGCAAAAGCCAAACCGAATGTACCGAATGTGGTTTTGGTTTATCGTAGGCTATTCCATCTTTGTTTGTCTATGAATTAGTTTTTGCATGTTGGTTGATTTTGAAACTATGACGAGATTTAAATCTTGCCTAGATGATAGCAGTGCAGGTAAAATTTCTTCTTTTCTTTTCTTTCTTTTTCTTTCTTTGAATGTCAGCTGTCACCTCTTTTTGATTCGTTCACCCGGTCCACTGGGTTGATCCCTCATGGGCCAGATAGATTTAAAAGAGCGGCCGTTGGTTAAAATTTCTAAAGAACGATGATCCTATTATAACAATGCAACTTTGCTCTCCTCTCTGTACCAACACCACGGTATGAAACCCTGGTTGATGGCAGGCATGTAATTAAAGCAAGAATTGAAGGTATTGATGGATACCTAGAAAATCAATTATTTCACAATATCTCGTCCCGATCACGCAATTTCTGTTCCAAATCTTGCAAGATGTCATTCGGTCATTCCAATTAGGGATTAATTTTCTAAGCTGGCGAGAATTTATGGCATTAGTGTTTTTAGGGTATATAAGCCGCGTTTTAAACTTTGTTAAAAATCACTTTCCTTACCCCCTTTCAATTGATCGGTAATACACTAAGGCCATGATCAGAATCCTCTTTTTTCCAAATTGGATTTCATTTCATTATAATATTTTGATCAAAATGAAAGTATTTGGTGTCATTTGGTTAGAATTTCTATGCACATTTCCATGCCTTATAAGCTGAACAAAATCTACCAGTGCAGTAATAATACTGCTTTGATATGGTGGGATGGTTAAGAAAAACGAAAAAGCAAATTTATACCTGCGACTGCGACACAGGTGCATTGGCAATGCAGCATTGCAGCAAAATAATCGAAAACTATGCACATTAATCTCTCAGTAAAACGGCAACAATATTGAGTTCCGACAGACGGATCCAAATCCTGTGCCACGCGGCACAGGATGCAGCGCACAAAAACACAAAAATAATTGCCCCTCCAAAGGAGTGTTTTGGGACACGCATACATTCGCTGAGTGCTTTGGACAGCACAAACTTCTCAAGTGAGTAGTGGCATAGAAAATTTAGTGGACACTAATTTAGAGTTAAGCACAAGTCCATCATGTCTATTCTATTTATGTTGAAATAGATGAATTTATGGTGTGTGACATGCTGTGTTAAAATGCGTTTGTTTAATAAATGTGCTGATATATGTCATGTGCGTGTTGAGCTTATATTTTTTTATTTATAGGTAAAATTTCTAGGATAATATAGAAAATTACAAAACTGTGTGTGATAGGACTTGAAGCTTTTGTGGATAGTTGTTGTAATAATATCTATAATATTTTTGTTATTTTTCACAAATTTTCTGATTTTTTTTCTCTTTTTTGTTTTGGATCGTATCAACAGATATTTAATAATTTTAAAATTTTGGAAAATTAATTAGAAAAAAATACCATTAATATTTCTAGTTTATTTTTTAAATCTCCTACATTAAGACATGGTTACCAAATAGGAGGTTAAGTACCATTAATCTATGTGGTGAACGCATGAAAGATTAATTTTGATGTTTTTGTGTGCGTGTCCAAAGCACTCCTCAGGGAGGGTTATAAATTTTGTCTTTTTGTGCGCTGCATCCTGTGCCGCGCGTAGACCTGTCAAACGTGGCTAACGATCACAGAAATGCCCTTGATCGTTAGCGTTTCGTTTAATTATACGGCACATATTATATAATCGTTAACCAAATCGTTAATCATACGGCACAAAAATCAGTTCCGTAAATTGTTTCGTTTAACTAAACGGTTTAAACGATTTAACGTTTAAATCATAGTAGTGAAAATTACTTTGCTTCAAATCCTCAGAAAAGGAAGAAAAAAAGATGAAAAACAAATTCGTATTTGAAAGTTGTACAAATTTTCGCTAATTATGTCCAAGAATCAATACTTTCTCTTAATCAAGAATATTCGACAAACTTACACAAAATAAATTGACACTTGCATCCTTAATTAAATCGCCTCTTTGTTGATATTCCAACTCAGATCTGAAAACTGGATCTGGATCAGGGACGGAGAACACCTCGATTCGAGATTTGCTTCAGTTTGCGTCTTTGTCCTTCAGTCCGGCGACCTCTTCTCATCCATATCCCTCATCGATGGTGGTGGAGGCTGAAGCGCCCATCGGAGAGACTGCCCAGACGCAGGAGTAGCCAGAGTTAAGATTTTCGTAGAGGCAGCCTAAAGTCACAGAGAAGTTTCTCATTGACCATTACTACAAATTTGTAGAGACAATTTTTCCTTTCTTTCACTCTGTCATTTTCTTTTTATTTTCTTACATGGTGATAGAGAAAGAAAAAAGAGGAGAAGAGGATTTGGGAGCCACAGGAAAAGAGGAAAAAGGAGGAGAAGACCCGAGAGACTCCTCGTTTTCTCTGTTTTTTATGTCTGTTATTTAATAATTCTAAATCGGTAGAATGCTAAATGCGAAAACGAAATAACGAAAACGACACACCCTATTTCGTCTACCGTTCCGTTTATGTGTCATATATACCAGTTTATTTCGTTTGGCGTTTCGTTTCATTAACGAAACATATTTCGCTTCCGTTAATCGTTCCGTTACCTATAAACGGTGCGGCATAACGTGCTTTTTTTTTTCGTTGACAGGTCTAGCCGCGCGGCACAGGATTTGGATCCGACAGACATTTAACTAAAAGATATAAAGGTTGGAACGGGTTTTACTGCAGAAAACAAAATGTTTCTTTTTTTTTGGCAGTTAAAAATTTTCTTTTTGGTGTTCTGTTGCGCGCTAATGTGGTGTATTCTGTAACATAAGCGTCGTATGTGCTTACGAAAACGCTGGGGTAATAATTATGACAGGTACACTACGTTTTGCTAAGCTCCTATGATCGTTGAGCTAGAGTTTGTATATATTACTCGTGTTCGTCAAGCTTGCTCTTTATAGACAGGGAGGACCTGATACACAGGAAAACATGGTTGCCTGAAGCGTTGGAAAATGAAAACACGTGCAATAATTTATCATAGGATCGCTAGAATGCTATGCTTCGTACGCACGAATTCGTGCTATGCATTCAAATTTCAAATGATTTAATTCGTGCTATGCATTCAAATCTCTAATATTTTATTTAAATGATTGATCCGAAATGTTCACTGTATTTTTCATATTAAAATTTCATCACAGACCAAAATTTCTATTTTTTTTTTCAAATTTTTTATTATTTTTTATATTTTTTAAAAAAAATTTTATTGGACGGTTCAAAACTAATTAGATCCATAAATTTCTAATTTTTTTAAAAGAAATATATATTATAACAATATAAATTTGGAGGGTTGTGCGTTCCGCATGAGTTATTGTGGTAAGAACAGTAATTTCATATGGTCCGTTTGTTAGGAACTCAAGTCCTTGTGCAATTTTAATTTTTTTATTAACATTTAATAAGCAATTAAGATACACGATTAACGGATCCAGTTATTCAAGCAGTTAATATATAAAAGAGAACGTGTAGGAGAATATACCTCTTCTAGTATCGTAACTAGAAGGCTCGACCTTTGCTTAGGAGTCGATGGATGCGCACCTTTGCTGCATCTAGTCCACCTAGAAGATTAACCAAGGTCTATGAACAAGTGCTAGCTTGTTCTAAGACGATAGCTAATTCCCTATTAGTTTCTTCGCGCGATTAACTCTTAAACTCACACGAAAAATTGCTCAACATACAAGATAGAGAGGGAGGCACACAAGAGAAAAAGGAGCACGAAATTTCTGCTCTCTCTTTGTGCCGTCGGCCAGAAGAAAAGGAGAAGGGAAGAGAGGCTAGGGTTTGGTCGTTTCCATAAACGACGCTGCCATAATTGATTGTTTCCAAACAAAGCTCTCTTCCCATAATTTGGACTTGCCAAAATTATCCTTTTAGGACTGAAATTTCATGGGTGTTTACGGGCTATAAAACATATTTTATTAGCCCATTAATCTACTCCATTAATTAATCTTAAATCGGACTTTTAATTACTAATTAATTAAAAGGCCAATTAGCTCAATATCTTTAATATGCGTTGAACAAACTTGATTATGAACTTATTAATAATCATTTTGGAATTAGCATATACATCATGTTATTTCTATATGATCCATTTGAGTTAATTAATTATAACGGTTCATAACGGTATATAATTAATTAATCAACTTATCATATTTTCGCAGTACTCGTACTACAAATAAACAAATAATGCACGTATGGTTAAAGTCCTATTTGTAGGAAGTGTTTAATTCCATTTTTGTGCCATCAAATAGCAAGAAATCACAACTAAACACAAGGGATCTAGGTTTCAACATCATTCACAAGCATTTCAAGATGAGAGTAGGAGATTTATACCTCTCTTTGTGTAGCAACAAAGATGCTCGATTCCATTGCATGGGAGTCGATGGGGTGCTCTCCTACGCCTCTTCTTCTCCATGGATGGCGCCGGCCTCGAGTCCACCAAGGAGATTAACCACGTTCTCAAGGTATGTGCTAGCACACCCAAGAACAAGCCTAATCCCATTAGCTTTCTCTCTTCTAGCAATTAAATCTTTCATTTAAATGGAGAAGAGAGCTCAACACATGAGCAAAAGAGGGAGAAAAGAGGAGGTTTGTGGCAGCCACAAAGGGAAGAAAGAGAGGAGAGAGAAAGGCTAGCTCTTGGAGCCTCCAAAGGGGTCCTTTTATAGAGCTCAAACCCTAGAAAAAACTTTCCCAAAATTACACCTCTTGCCACCCTATGGCTGGCCACGAATTGGGCCTATATGGGCCACCTCACAAGCTCATTTGGGTCTTTAATTCACCTAATTAAAGTCCCATTAGTTTGCTCTATAATTGGGCTATATATTTTCCTATTAAATAACGGCCCAATTAATCAATATAACCATTTATATTGAAATGTGTTGATCTAAAATTAATTATTAACTCGTTAATAATTATTTTGGGATTAGATAATGCATTAATTTATTTCTATATGATCTCTTTGACTTAATTAATTATAACGGTTCATAACGGTATATAATTAATTAATCAACTCATCATATTTCCGCAATACTCACTGTTGCGAATAAATAGATAATGCATTGTGTGGTCAAAGTCCTATTTGTGTGACCCTTTGAGGATTTATGCTATTTTGGCCATGGAGAATAAATCACTATTTATTTCCAATAATCATAAGCGGTATCTAGCAACACGTTATGATTCCCAATTCGCATAAATAGTGTACCGCTACAATATTTCAATCCTGCACAAGAAATATAAGTATTTCCTTGTCTGATTCTTATGTCACATGATATCATTGTATAATCCAAGATAGGAATGTGTCATTCTTGCAGATTATACATTTCTTGATCTAGAGTTGATCGTCCAGTTTGCATGCATACGATCCAACTCTATCAAGGGGCCCAAATAGATATCATCACTCATTAAGTGTATTAATAAGGGACATACGTTTTTCTTGATGGACAACTTTTCCCCGCACAATTCAAGAGAACATAAATAAAGTCCTTATAGCAGCCTTTATCAGGAATCAACGTTAGACGATATTTATTGAACCTATCCTCATGTGGAAAAGGTGAACATCTCAAACTTAGAATCAAACTCATATGAAATAAACAATGACACATAACACAATCCATATGTTTATTTCATTGGGTCAAGTCCTGTACTATGTTCCAATAACATACACATATGCAATTAAGTTGGTAACACTTTACCTATGATTTGTAGAACTTAATCATCACTTAACTTGCATACTAATCTTTTATGATAATTAATGTTCCTTGTTAATTATCAAGATTATGGACGATTTAGATTTATTATTGTCATTCTAATGATTGATCCACAGAGATCTACAATTCAGATCCTCAACCTGATTGATCTGTCAATAATAAACTCTAGGAACAAATGATCAAATATCATCATTAACATAAACTAAGAAAATAAGTCATTAAATATTGACTTCTAGGACATAACTCCAACAATCTCCCACTTGGCCTAGAGTCAATCAATAGCGACTTCTAGCCAGTGAAGAATTTAGAACAATGTCATATATCCATATATATACATGTCTCGAACCTCAAAAGATATAATACACTTAGCAAGTTAGTCATACGTCCATTACGCATGGATGCACAATTGCATCTCGTATACCGCTTAAGGTAGAGGTTAAGTTAGAGTGTTCGCTGTGTCCGCAAACCTATCCAATTTTGTTTGACCCTACATACATATATACTCCTATATATGTGTTTTTTATCATCATCATGTGAGATCAAGTGACATTGTCATAGATCTTAGTTGGATCACCAATTTAATATTGGGTTCTTAAAGTTTAAGCTATGGTTCGAGATGCATAGAACCATATTAGCTTGACTGAGAACTTCATGATCCATACTACATTCTTTCATTGCTTCACAAGTTGCTATATATTTTGTTTTGGTGACGGAAACGGTTGTAATATCCCATTTAGAACACCTTCTAAATTTACAACACCACATTTAAACAAAATACGTAGCTTAATTGTATTTACATCAATCTTTCGAAAACTAGCATCAATTTATATGAGCTTTCTTTCATCTCACCAGATGAAAACATATCATTCTTTCTCATAAGATACTCGAAGATATTCTCGATTATTGTCCAAACGTGTTTTTCTTTGTATCCAGTTGACAACTGCTTGTCATACTCCTTGGGTACAACATATATGGGCATGTGCATAAGTATGACATACGTAATGAAACTCATAACAGAAGGATGCTCGAATTGTATCGTGCACTCTTCTTGAATTGAGTTGCAACACACCGAGTCGAACTCAAGTGTATGCCATACAACGTGGTTAGACATCCTTTACAGGAGTCTATCTTCTTGTGTAACTAGAACACTTTATCATTATATGCACATTTTGCTCAAACCTGACATCCATCATAATCTATCTCCATAGATTTTGTTTCCTTGGATTAGGTGACTTGCCCAAATTCTCTATTGAGAAAAAACATTCTCCAATGAGATCTTGACAATATTCATTTTCTTAATTTTATTCCCAATTAATGTCTTGTATCTTGTACAATACATGTAACACAATAACGCTCCCACTGAATATCTTGTCTACACAAGATACTTTTGACGAAGTTCAACTCCTTGACTTACTTGTCAAAATGTTTATTCCAATTTCCACAATATTTGCTTCAATTCATCAATTGATCCTTGAAGCATATATACATTTCTAGCAATACAACAAATCCTCGGTTTGTGTCAAATACACAACAACTTCCTTCATTCAATCGAAGAAGGCGGTTTTGATGTATCTTTCCATATATCTATATATACGAAATATAACTATTGCTAGAATGATCTTTATTGACTTATACACAGCTACAAGTGAGAAGTCGTGCTTTGTACATTGTCAACTTGTTATCGACTTAGACATAGCATCAATCATGAAATTGTGCTTTGTACATAGTCGACTTACTATCCATATCTATCTTTCCTTTAAAGATCCAAATGTTCTAGATGGATCGCTCCTTCTTGAACATCAATCAAGGGATATACCTTGTTGTTATATATGGATTGCACTTAAAGATCATATAGATTCAAACCATACTTGTGGAATCGGGTCTTTCCATCGCTTCTGTATTTATCAACGGATCCTCATATGTCAAGTACGAGGATGTTGTGAAACCTATGTACTTTTCAGTTTAGGCAATTCACTCTCTTTGATCTTTGTAGGATTGGTGCTTGAGGTCCATAAACTACTTCTACAACATCTTGTAGAATAAGTTCTTGATCCTAATGTATTGCACGAGTTTCTCTAACATCATCCATTCGTGAGATGTTTGAGTACTCTTTAGAAGCGAGCGTGCTTATAAACTTCTTTCTTTCACAACTGCTTGTGAGTTAAGTTCCGCTCAACTCCCACTAAACACCATGTATGGAGTGACAAGTTTCCCATAAAGGTACTTCTTGTAGTGACGCATAAACTCCTTTAATGCTCACTTTACTCCCACTACTTCTTCTTGAGAATATTATTCTTCAAGATTACGTTATGATGAGCAACAACTACTTTGCTCTTATCATGTTCGTTGAAGTAGTACCTTTTGGTTAGTTCAAGATATCCTACATAATATTAAGCATCTTATTTGGATCCAAGCTTATCAATCAATCGAACCTTGAAATAAGCTTCTCAACACCAAATCTTGAGAAACAATATACCTAGAGATCGAATCCCGTAAGATATCTTTCTCAATAGACTTCGATGAAATTTTTTATTCAGTGTAAACAATATTGTCCTCAAACACAAATCACTTACATGAGTCGTACAAGTCAATTTGATTTATTACCGATCGAACTATATTAAACAATGTTCGATACCTTCATCCTTGGATACATTCTTCTAATGTTCCTCATGGAGCAAGTTGTGAAACATCTTTCATACTCTTTAGGTAATATATCAAACTATATGACTTAACTATTTACCATGATCTATCTTAAGACTTTTGCTTTTATTGAATAGTTTTTCAACTTTACTCTTGAAATTCTTTTGATCTTGTCAAAATATTCATACTTATACCATATCAAATAGATACGTTAATATCTACAATGATCATTGGTCAAGTGGTAAAGTGTCAACAACCTTTCAATTGCACAAGTACCTATAGGTCTATATACATCAATATGTATAAGTTTTAATAAAGTTACTTGTCCTTTAAACCTTCGTAGTTCAAAGGCGCTTTTGTCTTTTAACAAACACGATTCGCATGAATTTCAATTGATTTGCAATCGAATTGATTTACGAGCTCCACGTTACGTAGACTCTCATAATGCGATTCTTGTTTATATTCGACTAAGCAACTATTTTTCATAAAAGTCAAATACTTTATGTGAAGTCTTACATATTTGTCATTCAAAATTTATTTATCTATTTCAAGCAAATTCAATCAAGATGCATGAAATCTTATACACAAATTCATAATAATAAGAGAACAACATTTTTCTATTACAAAACATGATCATCCATCATCAAATATGAAACGGAGATAAGGTTTTATGAGATATTTGGAATAAGGTATACAACCTCAAATTCCTAAACAAACTCTTTATTTAGTAAAGATAACTCTACGTACTCAATGGTAGCGGCTTAGACGTATAAGTCATTTCCAAAACGGAGTTTACTTTACTTATCTCGAACTTTCTCTTATTCATCATTGCCTACACATTTCGTTAAATGCGAGCACATGAACTAGCACCTAATTACTAGTGTGAATTAGAGATAGTGAGATAATTTGAACGACAAATATCTTAAGGTTTAGAACATCATGGTATTTCGGACAACCTTTCAAATGCCTCCCATAAATGGCAAATGAAACATCGCATGTGACACACGGTCACTAGTGAGGGTCTCAAAGTTTCAACTCATATATTGGTGGAGTATTCCTTCAATACTTAACCAATCATTTTTTTTAGCACTAACAAGTGTGCGAACAATATATCCTTTATCCATAGAAAGAGATTGCATGACAATATCAACAATCCTTGATATTGGAGATCTTAATACCTCTAGTTGTCAATTAGCTACTCAAACCTTTCGGTTCGCAAGCTAATGAAATATTTATCTTCTTATAAGAAGAGTCTCTTGGTTAACTCACACTCCATTACTCGATCATAAATGATTGAGTCTATCTTTACTTTCTCTAAGAACGTCTTCTTGAGTAAATGGATGAGAGTGTTGAAATCTAGTCTAGTCCTTATGAATTCTCCAATTCAAAAGTCTAGAACTTCTAAAAGGATATAGGCATTCGCTTTATTGAATAATTTTTGTTGAAACTAATCAATCATTGCGAAATTATGTTCAGGAAGTCGAGGAATGTTTTTGGGATTAAACTTGCTCAAGTTTCTCATTTCCAAGAACATGTCTTAGGAATCGGTATTACTTCTCCAAGTAAATACCTTAGAAACGAGCTTGTCGTTTTCCAAAGATTGATCGCAACGAAATTAACATATTTAATATTTATAACAATTTCAATTTAAGGTCATTTAGTTTATGCAATGTTTTGTTTATGGAATGATAAACAAAACTCCCACTACATTTATTTAAAGTCCCTAATGTAGTCGGCTTCCAAGATCCTCATTTTCGTTGAAATAGGGGACAACGTCGGCATGACACCTAAAACAACTAGATAAGGTAGGTTCTCCAATCAATCATATCTTGTCCATATGACTCTTGGTTTGTGAGATATCATAAGTATATCCACAAACTTCGTCCCAACGTCCAATCCGAGTGGGTCCGTCGTAAAGCAACCTCTCTATTTGCTCCTTGTAAATCCGATTTACACCCCGACTACAATGATGGACTACGATGTCCGCGTCGGCAGGAATGCATCAATAGACAATCAATTGTATTGAAGGGGATAGAGAGAAGGAGGACGATTTGGCTAAATCAAGTTAATTTGAGACAAAAGCAATTACGTGACTTTGTTTGGTGGTCGTGTAAGCATACACCCATACCTACCTATGATAATTCAAGGCATTCACAAACAATCACATAACATAAGCATCTCAAACATTGTCGTGGGTTTGTATGGCTCCCGCTTGCATTAGTCTTCGTCGCATCTCCATGTAACGAAACTAATCTAATCAAACCCTCCCACTAATTACTAAGATCCTATCTAATAATTAAGGGAAATAAATACATGTGATAAAATCCTAAAACCCGCCTAGGCCTTAGGGGCATGCAAGCCTCACAAGTTACATTAAGAATTAATCAATTATTAATTATCAAGGCACCTTAGGCCACATTACAACCAATCACATGCATTCACAACATTTTACAACACACAAGGCATTGAAATCTTGAGCCATATCAAATCCACATCCTCCTACAAAAACAAGTTAGCACAATATACAAATATATGTCTAAGTTGTTCATAACTAGTGAGTTATTAAGTATCTTTGCGTATTGTTTGCTAATTTGTGTTTTTCCATACAAAGAGAGTTTAACATTCAAACAACTAATTGCTTAAACTCTTTGATAAAATCAACATTCAAAAAAACCAATGGATGACAGCAAGGAGAGTTCTAATCAACTTATCAACTAATTGATTAATTAGAACGAACACCTTTCATTCAACGGGACCCGACAAATTCAATAAATTTTTTCGGTCTCCAAAAAATACAGAAAAAATCGTGAGCAATCCTTATTTAGAGACAAACTACCTGTTCAAATTTCAGGAAGAAATCATTTACCAATCCGGAGAACCAAAATTATCAAACTTCAGGTTGTGTGTTAAAACACCGGTTTGAAGTTTCAGGTTTTGGCCTCAACCTTTTGGACTGTTTGACCTTCTTCCAAAAACTTTTAATGCAAAAAAATTTTACAGTAAACAATCACAAGTATAAGGCTAGTAACCATGAAAGATTTCCAATTTTACTCATTCAAAATCATCAAGTTTAAGGGAATTGAATACAAGTCCCCTGTTCTGGAACAGCACGTCGACGAAAAAGAATTTGAGTGGTTGGGATACCAAAACTGGTCCGATTGCCATGAAATTAATTTTCATGGATTCAGGATTTTAAAAGGAAGTTTTCTATTTCAACACTTTTTCTATAAAAAGTCTCAATCAATACCAGTTTTCGAAACAATCCAATTGGTACAGAAAACCAATCTGACTGTTCTTGTCTTTCATCGATTCAAAAAAATAGAAAGACTTCGATCCATGCCACCAAATTGGTATGGAAGGAAGTAATCCAAGTCTGCTTCATTCCTAGCCAATAAAATTAGGGTCTCTTTATCACGATAACTAAGATAATGTCCACAAAACTAGATCTGATCGCACAGGAACCAGTCCCGCGCACCGTCATGGAAAAATTCATTAAAAATCCATAGTAACTTGGATTAAAATGAAACCAGTGGAAAAATGCTCACAATTCATTCCTCTTTCAAATCCATCAAAAGAAAAAATCAAAATAAAATATCTGCTATGCGAAAAATACAGAAAACCTCGGAAAAAAAAACAGAGTTCCAGACAGCAAACAAGGCAGCAACTTAATTACTCAACTAATTACACATTTTTCATCTAATTAATGCACAAAATGTGTTAAAACCGACCATGTGCTATGATACCACTGTTAGGAAGTGTTTAATTCCATTTTTGTGCCATCAAATAGCAAGAAATCACAACTAAACACAAGAGATCTAGGTTTCAACATCATTCACAAGCATTTCAAGATGAGAGTAGGAGATTTATACCTCTCTTTGTGTAGCAACAAAGAGGCTTGATTCCATGGCATGGGAGTCGATGGGGTGCTCTCCTACGCCTCTTCTTCTCCATGGATGGCGCCGGCCTCGAGTCCACCAAGGAGATTAACCACGTTCTCAAGGTATGTGCTAGCACACCCAAGAACAAGCCTAATCCCATTAGCTTTCTCTCTTCTAGCAATTAAATCTTTCATTTAAATGGAGAAGAGAGCTCAACACATGAGCAAAAGAGGGAGAAAAGAGGAGGTTTGTGGCAGCCACAAAGGGAAGAAAGAGAGGAGAGAGAAAGGCTAGCTCTTGGAGCCTCCAAAGGGGTCTTTTTATAGAGCTCAAACCCTAGGAAAAACTTCCCCAAAATTACACCTCTTGCCACCCTATGGCTGGCCACGAATTAGGCCTATATGGGCCACCTCACAATCTCATTTGGGTCTTTAATTCACCTAATTAAAGTCCCATTAGTTTGCTCTATAATTGGCTTTATATTTTCCTATTAAATAACGGCCCAATTAATCAATATAACCATTTATATTGAAATGTGTTGATCTAAAATTAATTATTAACTCATTAATAATTATTTTGGGATTAGATAATGCATTAATTTATTTCTATATGATCTCTTTGACTTAATTAATTATAACGGTTCATAACGGTATATAATTAATTAATCAACTCATCATATTTCCGCAATACTCACTGTTGCGAATAAATAGATAATGCATTGTATGGTCAAAGTCCTATTTGTGTGACCCTTTGAGGATTTATGCTATTTTGGCCATGGAGAATAAATCACTATTTATTTCCAATAATCATAAGCGGTATCTAGCAACACGTTATGATTCTCAATTCGCATAAATAGTGTACCGCTACAATATTTCAATCCTGCACAAGAAATATAAGTATTTCCTTGTCTGATTCTTATGTCACATGATATCATTGTATAATCCAAGATAGGAATGTGTCATTCTTGCAGATTATACATTTCTTGATCTAGAGTTGATCGTCTAGTTTGCATGCATAGGATCCAACTCCATCAAGGGGCCCAAATAGATATCATCACTCATTAAGGGCTTGTTTGGTTCTTTGGGAATAGTGGGAATAGCCACTCTTCCCACTCTTCCCACTCTTCCCACTCTTCCCAACAACACTCTTCCCAACAACACTTTTCTCTCTACTTTTTCACACTTCCCAACGCTATTCCTAAACTCACCATCCAAACGACCTAGGAATAGCACTCTTCCCACTCTTCCCACTCTTCCTACTCTTCCCACTTTTCCACACTATTCCCACTATTCCCAACCCATCCAAACAAGCCCTAAGTGTATTAATGAGGGACATACGTTTTTCTTGATGAACAACTTTTCCCCGCACAATTCAAGAGAACATAAATAAAGTCCTTATAGCAGCCTTTATCAGGAATCAACGTTAGACGATATTTATTGAACCTATCCTCATGTGGAAAAGGTGAACATCTCAAACTTAGAATCAAACTTATATGAAATAAACAATGACACATAACACAATCCATGTGTTTATTTCATTGGGTCAAGTCCTGTACTATGTTCCAATAACATACACATATGCAATTAAGTTGGTAACACTTTACCTATGATTTGTAGAACTTAATCATCACTTAACTTGCATACTAATCTTTTATGATAATTAATGTTCCTTGTTAATTATCAAGATTATGGACTATTTAGATTTATTATTGTCATTCTAATGAATGATCCACAGAGATCTACAATTCAGATCCTCAACCTGAATGATCTGTCAATAATAAACTCTAGGAACAAATGATCAAATATCATCATTAACATAAACTAAGAAAATAAGTCATTAAATATTGACTTCTAGGACATAACTCCAACACTATTTGTGTGACCCTTTGAGGATTTATGCTATGTTGGCTATGAAAATAAATCGCTATTTATTTCCAATAATCATAAGCGGTATCTAGCAACACGTTATGATTCCCAATTCGCATAAATGAATAATGTACTAATACAATCATTTAATCCTGCATAAGAAATGACTTTCTTATTGTTTTGATTCCTATGTCACATGATATCCTTGTATAATCCAAGATAGGAATGTGTCATTCTTGCAGATTATACGTTTCTTGATCTAGAGATAATTGCACAAGTTGCTAGCAAGCAATCCATCTCCATCAAGGGGCCCAGTAGATATCATCGCTCATCAGTTGAACTAATGAGGGACATACGGTTGTCTTGATGAACAGTTTTTCCCCGCACAATTCAAGTGAACATAAATAAAGTCCGTATAGCAGCCCTTATCAGGAATCAGCGGTAGACGATATTTATAGAACCAATCCTCATGTGGAAAAACTGAACCATCTCAAACTTGGAATCAAACACTGATAAAATAAATAATGACACTTAACACAATCCATATATTTATTTCATCGGGGTCATGTCCTGTACTATATTCTAGTAACATATACATATGCAATTAAGTTAGTAACTCCTTACTTATGATTTGTAGAACTTAATCATCGCTTAACTTGCATACTAGTCTTATATGATAATTAATGTTCCTTTTTAATTATCAAGACTATGGACCATTTCGATTTATTATTGTCATTTATTATTAAATGAAATACAGTGATCCACAATTCAGATCCTCAACCTGAATGAACTGTCAATAATAAAATCCAGGAACAAATGATCAAATATCATCAATAACATAAACTAAATTATTAAGTCATTAAATATTGACTTCTAGGACATAACTCCAACAATCTCCCACTTGGCCTAGAGTCAATCAATAGTGACTTCTAGCCAACGAAGAATTGAGAACGATGTCATATATCTACATATATACATGTCTTGAACCTCATAAAATAATACACTTAAAACCAGCCACTCATACGTCCATTACGTATGGATGAACAATTTCATCTCGTGTACTGCTTAAGGTAGAGGTTATGTTAGAGTCTCCGCTGTGTTCGCAAAACTATCCATGTTGTTTGACCTAATACATATATATATTCTTACGTATATGTTCTTGATCATCATCATATGCGATCAAGTGATATTGTCATAGATCATATTTGGACCTTCAATACGATATTGGGTTCTTTGAGACTAAGCTATGGTTTGAGATGCATAGAACCATATTAGCTTGACTGAGAACTTTCGATCCAAACTATCCTCTTTCGTTGCTTCACAAGTTGCTATGCATTTCGCTTTGGTGACGGAAACGGTTGTAATATGCTGTTTAGAACACCTTCTAAACTTACAATACCACCTTTAAGCAAGATATGTAGCTCAATTGTGATTTATCAATCTTTTGAAATAAGAATCAGTGTAACAACTTACACGAGCTATTTTTTTTTTCTAACTGATAATAAAATATCTCTCTTTCTCATAAAATACTCGAGGATATTCCCGATTATTGTCAAAATGTGTTTTTCCTTATATCCAGTTGACAACTGCTTGTCATACTCCTTGGGTACAACACATCGGGGCATGTGCATAAATATGGCTTATATTAATGAAACTCATAAATCAAAGGATGCTCGAACTGTTTCGTGCACTCTTCTCGAATTGAGTCGCAACACACCGAGTCGAACTCAAGTGTATGTCATATGACGTGGTTAGACATCCTTTCTTGGAGTCCACCATTTATGTTTCTACAACACTACATCATTTTATGCACATTAGCTTACACCTAACATCCATCATAATCTATCTCCATAGATTTTGTTTCCTAGGATTTAGACGATCTTGCCCAAGTTCTCATTAAGAAAACATTCTTCAATGAGATCTTGACAATATTTATTTCTTTAATGTTATTCCCAATTTTATTACCTTATACAATATTAGTAACACAATTATGCTCCCATTGAATCTCTTGTCTACACAAGATGCTTTCGACGAAATTCAACTCCTTGGATTTCTTGTCAAAATATTTATTCCACAATACTAGCTTCAATCCATTAATGGATCCTTGAAGCATACATATGTTTCCAGCAGTACATCAATATAAAACTTTCGGTTTGTATCGTATACACAACCTCTTCCTTCATTCAATCAAAGAAGGCGGTTTTTGATGTGTATTTCCGTATATCAATATATATGAAACATAACAATTGCTAGAATGATCTTTATAGACTTTAGACATAGCTACAAGCCAAGAGCTGTGTTTTATATACAGTCAACTAGCTATCGACTTAGACATAGCTGCAAGCAAAGAGCTGTGCTTTGTATACAGTCAACTAGCTATCGACTTAGACATAGCTACAAGCAAGAAGCTGTGCTTTGTATATAGTCGACCTGTCATCCATATCAATCTTTCATTAAAGATATAAATGTTCTTGATGGATTACTCCTTCATAAACATCAACCAAGGTCTGTACCTTGTTGGTATACATGGATTACATTTAAAGATCATATGGACTTAAACCACACCTATGGAATCGGGTCCTTCCATCACTTCATTATTTGTCAACGTATCCTCATATGTCAAGTATGAGGGTAATGTGAAGCCTATGCACCTTTCGGTTAGGCAATTACTCTCGTTGACTTTTGTAGGATTAGTGCTCGAGATTCATGAACTATTTCTACAACGGTTTGTAGAAAAAGTTCTTGATCCTCATCTATCTTTTGAGTTTCTCGAATATCATCAACTCGTGAGACATTTGAGTCCTCATTGGAAGGAGCGCACTTCCTTTCACAACAGTTTGTGAAAAAAGTTTCGCTCTACTCCCACTAAGCACCATATATGGAGTGACAAGTTTTCCGTGAGGTATTTCTTGTAGTGATGCATAAACTCTTTTAATGTTCACCTTACTCCCACTACTTCTTCTTGAAAAATTATTCTCCAAGACTACATCATGATGAGCAACAACTACCTTGTTCTTATCATGTTCGTATAAGTAGTATCTTTGATCAATTCAAGTTATCCTACAAAACATTAAGTGCCCTATTTGGATCTAAGCTTATCAATCAACAAACTTGAAATAAGCTCCTTAACACCAAATCTTGAGAAACAATGTACTTAGAGATCAAATCTCGTAAGACATCTTTCTCAATGGACTTCGATGGAACATTATTCAGTGTAAACAACATTGTCCTCAAACACGAATCCCTAATATGAGTCGATCAAGTCAATTCGATTTATTACTGATCGAACTATATCAAATGATGTTCGATACCTCCATTATTGGACACACTATTCTAAAATAATGTTCCTCATGGAGTGAATTGTGAAACAATTTCACATTCATTGGATAATACATCAAATTATATGACTTAGATATTTACCATGAATAATTGTAAGACTTATACCTTTCTTGAATGGTCTTTCAACTTCACTCTTGAACTCCTTTGAACTAGTCAAAAGGTTCATACTTACACCTTATCAAATAGATACGTCAATATCTACTATGATCATTGGTCAAGTAGTAAAGCGTACACAACCTTTCATTACACAAGTACTTATAGGTCTATATACATCGATATGTATAAGTCCTAATCAAGTTACTCGTCCTTCCACCTTTATAGGACAAAGGCGCTTTTGTTTTCTGACAAACATGATCTGCATATCTCAATTGATTCGCAATCGAATTGATCCACGAGCTCTACGCTATGTAGATTCTCATGATTCTCGTTCATGTATGTAACTAAGCAGCTATTTCACATGAAAGTCAAACACTTTATGTGAAGTCTTACGTATCCTATTTGTCATTCAAATTTCGTTTATCTATTTCAAGCATATTCAAGCAATAGGCATGAAATCATATAAACAAATCCACAATAAAAGAACATCGCTTGTCTTTTACAAAACGTAATCATCAATCATCTATATGAATAGAGATAAAGTTTTTAGGATATAAGGAACGAGGTACTCGACCTACAATTCTTTTTAGTAAAGACAAGTCTACGTATCTAACGGTAGTGGCTTAAACGAATAAGCCATTTTCTTATACGGAGTTTACTTTACTATTCTTAAACTTTCTCTCATTCTTCATTGCCTACACATTTCATTAAATGCAAGTACATGAACTAGTACAAAAGTTACTAGTATGAATTAGAGATAGTGAGACAAATTAAACGACAAATTCTCATTAAAGGATTAGAACATTTCTAACACGATAATCATGGTACTTCAGACAACCTTTCAAATGCCTTCAATAAACGGTAAATGAAACATCTTATGTGACACACAGTCACATAAGGGTCTCGAAGTTTCAACTCATACCTTAGTCAAGTATTTCTTTAATAATTAACTAATCACCTTTTTGCACCAACAAGTGTGCGAAAAGTAACATTATATCCTTCATCAATTAGGGAGAGATTACATGACAATAACAACAATCTTTGATATTGGAGATCTCAATATCTCTAGTTGCCAATTAGCTACTCAAACCTTTTGGTTCGCAAGCCAATGGAACATTCATGTATCTTCTTGAAAGAAATCTCTCTTGCTCAATTCATGCTCTATTACTTGATCATAAATGATTGAGTCAACATCTACTTTCTCTAAGAACTCCTTCTTGAGTAAGTGGACGAGAGCATATGAGCCAATCTAGTCCGTGTGAATTCTCTAATTCAAAGGTCTAAAGATCTTAAAATGTGGATATCGACATCCGCTTTATTATTGAAGAACTTTTCGCAAAAATCTATCAATCATCACGCGATACTTCATTTGGGAAGTCGAGGAAGAATTTGAGAATTAACATGCTCAAGTTTCTCTTCTAAGAACTTGTCTTAGGAATCGGTACTACTTCTCCAAGTAAGTACCTTTAGAAACGAGTTTGTTTTTTTCTTTTTTTCAAAGATTGATCGCAACGAAATTAATACATTTAACATCTATAACAATTTCAATTTAAGGTCTTTTAGTTTATGCAATGTTTTGTTTATAATGATAAGCAAAACTCCCACTACATTTATTTAATGTCCCAAATGTAGTTGGTTTTCCAAGATCCCCATTTTCATCAAGTAGAGCCTGCTATGGCATGTCACTCTACTTAACTAGACAAGGTAGGTTCTCTAACCAATCATACAACTTTATGATTCTTGGTTCGCAACGCGAACTTCGCCTCGATGTCCAAGAAACTTGTTGGGTCCATCGATAAGCAACCTCTCTCTATTTGCTCCTAACAAATCTTATTTGTACCCCGACTTCCGAGTGGTAACCATGACGTCCGCTATGGCGGACCGCGCCATGAGAAGACAAACGGCGTGAAAGGGATAGAGAGAAGGAGGGCGGTCGGCTTAATCAAATTAATTGGGACAATCATTATGCGACTTTGTTTGGTGGTTGTGTCAACATACACCCATACCTATCCTATAACATTTCATAGCATACAAACAAAACACATGATTAGCATCTCAAACACAAGCATTGTTGTGGGTTTGAGATTGAGTTCGTCACAATAGAAGGGAGAAAAAACCAAAGTGTCACTCAGGTCTATACCAAAAAAATTGCGGCTTCCCTGGGAGGTGGCCATGCATAACAACTCTTTCGTGTCGTGCGATGACAATTTGGCAAGTAAATTGATTTGGTTGCATAGTGGTTGAATAGCTCTGTCGTAGGTTGATGAGCTTGAAGGTTTCATATACTGGCAATCTGGCATGCATTGTCATGCACTGCTGGCATAGCAATATTAATGATAGAAAGCTTAGGAATTTCAACTGAGAAAGGAAGTATAGTGGCATAGCTGTAGTATTTCATCCATATTGTTAGATACAGAGCATCTGGACATAGTGGTCTGATCTTGCACCCTTTCATTCTGACTCACTTGTGGTGCCTTCTGAGTGATGTGCACCCCTATATAAGCCTCTATACTGATGGAATACATGAGGTTTTGCCATTCTTTCAGTTCATCTATTATATAGATAGCAAGTAAGAGAGAATATAAGGAAAGAGATGAGAGACAAGTCAGGACGACTATTCTCTTGGATACACCATCGAGTATAGGGAAGTTACATCGGTTTCTGTAGTGCCCTCTCGTCAAGATCTCGCTGCAGGAAGACACAAGATATGGAGAAGATCAGTGATGAAGGAGACGCGCTTGGTTTGCGGGTTTCAAGTTCACTCAACACTCGATTTCGATTAGCGATGGCATAAGGTATTTTACGATTCTGGGTTATTTCCGCATTCTAGAATTGTTGTAGCACTTACAGTTGGTATCAGAGCGGATTATGCCGCTGGATTGCCTTTATTGAAATAGGATTTCATAACGGTTTGTAAGAAATTCTGTTGTAAGTGTTGAGTGGATTGAGTTTTTGTCTAATTTTCTTGATTGTCTGAATTCGTAGAGCATTATCTCAAGATCAATTTATCCAATTTGAGTGAGGTTTTTGGAATTGGAAAGATCTCTGAGTCTACTTTCCAACGAGACCAACATCTTGAAAATCCAGTGGGTATACAGTGAGATAATCAAGTCGCAATCAGTAGTGGTCAGACAGTTGGGGTTCTGAATTTTCTGACCTTTCAGTATTACGGGCCACATTTCTCTCAATTGGTAATTGAGTTTTGCATGAAATTTTACTGGAATGTAGATATTTCAGATATCTTTCCATAGAGTATAAATTTGCAAAATTCCGATAAAGTATGAGTGAGATATGCTGTCTGTAATATAAGTCATCTTGACAGTTTGTCGTGTTTTGTCTGTGATAGTCTATCTTTCGAGGGGCATAGCTTTTGATCTGTAATTTTTTTTATGAAACTTGCGTCATAAGAAAGATCTTTGAATCTAATTTCTATAATGACCAAGAACACAGAAAAATAATAAATATAGAGAAAGTTATTGTCAGTTTACCAGAAAGTGTTCAGGCTGTCAGAAAGTTTCTGGATGAACTTTGGACGCACCCTTTCGTGTGGGGCGACCTGTTTGGGACCTGGAACGGCCCTTTCCAATAGAGTTTGGTCCAGAAAAGCATTTTAAGACGAAAATTAAGGTGTAATCAGACATATTATGGTTCTCTATCGTTAGTTAGGCCTTGTAGATTACTTAATTATTATGGAAATCTATAGGATAGTCACAATTTGTCAAAATACTGAATTTGTATAAAGATGGTTTGCATTTTTTGTTGGAGATTGGTTAGTCAATAGTGATATGCTTGAATATACTATAGTAGTAAAGTTTGATGCAGTCCACAGACCATCATACTATCGGGTACTCTATTAGTATTAGCACTACAAGTATTGTATTGATTAAACAAACTTGAATAACAATAGATGTGGCAAACTAATACGCAAATTGTATTTGTAAAAGATACGACAAGTAATTATGCATATGGTAATTATTCAGATATAGATAATTATAATAAGATAATCTATGTTCTGATTAAGTCTTTGAATGCAGACATTTTAAACGGACCGCTTGAGTCTTTAACGGGCCGCTAGGTAATATGTTTGCTTTAAGATTTGTTTCGTTTAGATCATTCGGTTAGTGTTTAAACGTATCTGTTGGTAACAGTGAAGGAAATAGACGATTATCTATTGGCATGAATAGTTACATATGGATTCATTTGTTGAAACCCATAGTATGTTCATGATGGATTGTTGTGTGTCTAGGCGAACCGCTTAAAGGTTTAACGGGTCGCTGAAGTATCAAGCGAACCACTTGTGGTTTTAGCGGACCTCTACAACTGGTGATAGATAACAAAGTTATATGTCTTGTGATTAATATATGATAATTGATTGAAGTGTAGCCACAGCAGCTTCAATTACATTAAGATATATATATTATATAGTGTATCTATAAATCACATTAGGAAGAAAGAACATAGCTTGTGTCTAGTGATGAATTTATATATTAATATATTAAGGAGTAGCCACAGCATCCTTAGTTAGATTAAAGTTATGTATATATAAAGTTTATAAAATCACATTTGGATTAAACGGACACAATATTTTAATAGATTAAGTTAACGAAGTTAGTATTTTTCCCACATGACTATTGACTTAGTTAACTTAATATATTAGGATATAATAGTTAAATTATGAATACTTAATTTGCCCACAGGGATTAAGGATAGGAATATAATTAACTAGTTATATCATATGGAGAATCAAAACATAGTATTTAGTCCACAAGTAATATTGTGCAAGAAATTGATTCATAAAGATGTAATGTTTAATTACATAAAAAGTTATAGCATGATATTTAGCTCACAGGTAATATTATGCAAAAATTGACTCATAAAGATACACCACTTAGTTTGCATTGGTAAATTAAAGTATAAAGTTAAGTCTCAACATAAAGATAAGCATGTGTCGGTTCTACTTTCATAAGGATAGCAGATTCCCTTTAGAAATGATAAGTGTCAATTTTCCTGGGTTGAGGATAATAGTTATAAGGTCTAGAAGGATACTGTTCTCCTTCATTAAAGTTGTAAGGATATTAAATTTGCCATCAAGAAAGATCAACTAGTGGAATCTACTTTTGAGGTTGAACTTTTATGAACATGAGTTATAATGAACAGTGGGAGCAGTTTAATTGCTTATATTTCATGTTTATAAAGAATAAGTTCTTTCAATGTAAAGTGATTTGGTTGATGTGCATATTAATGTAAAGTTTTTACATAAAACATTAGATGAGTAGTTGGCCTCTTAAGTTAAGGCTAATGTAATAATACTCATCATAAAAGTTTATCTTTTAGGCTTATTACCATTATAGGAGTGTGAGAGCACATAATTGAAAATAAGGAATATAATTGCTCAACAAAAGAGTCTATATAATATTTCTGAGTCATTACTTGTGTATTTTATTTTGAACACTTGTCCAGTTTAATATAGTCTTGTCAAGATTTCCTATAAGGTTATAACACATATAAGGATAAATGGTCAGTCTGGTGTTTCTGACCATGTGTGTTTAATAGGATAATAGACATATTATGGATAAAGTTGAGAGTGTTCATATGATTAAGATATGATTAACAAGCAAGAAAATGACTAGAAGCATGAATTCATCTCTTTAATTAATGATTACTCACAATATATGTATCTCTACATACCTATAAACTTTTAAGGTGGAAATAGAGAAACAATGCGCTAAGCAAATAAAGATTGTGAGATTAGATAATGATAAAGAGATTAAAAATCAGAAATATGACTAGAATACGAAACTAGAAATATTAAGTTCTAGGGAATGTTCATATTAGTGGGAGAGTTCAGTTTTAGATCATATAGAAATTCCCTCTAATGCATAATTGGATGATATTCATTCAGGATCATTGAATATTGATAATCCAATTATTGACATTCGTTAACCGACATATAATATAAGAATAGATTAAGTTGAACATTAAAATTCAACATTAAGATGATCTAATAAAGTATAAAGGTTGGTTATTCCTAGTATTGTTACGTTATATATATATATATATATATATATATATATATATATAACCGGTATGTTTTTGAAATAACTGAATAATGACGTGTACCGATTACTGAAGTCGTGTCTAAACAAGCTCATTATATCCTTTAATATAGGGTTCTAGAAGACAACCTATATTCTACGATTAAAATCCATCTCAAAAAACACTTAATCAAATTAATGATTGACTAAATATTAAAAATGTTTTCCATATGCACCAACGCACGCTTGATATGCTCATATCACGTTTTAACAATGGTTAAATCACAAGATTTATATGTATTATATACACACGATACACAATCTATTTGTTTAAAGTGGAAAACAACTTATGATATACATTGCAATGACTTTAATTATTATCATATATTGGCATTTATATTATATATAACGTCTTATACAGAAAATGTGCAACCATAGCAAGATCAATGAATAATGAAAAGTGAGATATTGGAGAAAACCAAATCAAACAATAAAACAATAAAATAATAACGAATAGTTTTACTTAAAGAATCATAACATTAGAAGCTTCAGGTTTTCTCTAAAAAATTTTAGAGTCATTATCCATTTATACAATTAATTAATTATGCATGACTCCACTTTTCAATAAAAATATATTTTGGAATGTAATTTCACTAGTTCTATCATTCAAGTAGCAATTTAAGTTAACACATATTACATCTAAATTATATACAATGTCTTATTATTACTTTAGAAGGTTTTTTTTATTATATTATCCATAAATATTTTCAGTAGTAAACTTACATGTGGATTTTTTTAAAAAATTAAGTGGATTTTAATATTTAAAAAATGCAATCTACATTTGTAAATCATGGAATGAGCAACTTGGTTATATTCGTAAAAATATGTATTAAAACAAATTTTATTCGTAAGAATTTATTTAATTTAAAATAATTCATAACTTGTTGAATTAATTTTGATTTGTTTGTGTAATGTCAAAATTTGAAATTAAAAGCAAATAAAATATGAATCTTGTTACTTATCATCACTAATGCTTATAACATAATTTGACCTTAATGCAATAACTCATCAGATATCCGACTTAATTAAATTGAACCATAATTTTTTTTTTGAAAAAAAAATCATTATCTATATAAGAAGATCTCTGTTGTAAATGTATGAAAAACAATTCAATAAAATCTCATCTCTCAAATCTGCTCCCCTTCTCTCTCTCTCATGTATACTGATAATCTCTTATCAATAAATAGTTTTATATTTTTTATATTTTAAAAGTACATTGTATTATTAGTTTAATTCGAACACCGTTTAGTAAAAAAATTAATTTCAGATAGCCTTGATTTTTTTATTATTTAATTTTAACAATGCTTTGATCGATCATAATAGTTATATATTATTTTTTCTCTTACGAAAAAGTGCTAGTTTGTGTCGATGTAGTAGTCATTATCTTTAGTTAGATAGCTTTAATGCTTTCAGAATTGTTAAAAAACTACTAATAACATTGTAAATAATCTCTATCTTTATTTCTATTCCTTATGAACGCAAGGATTCAAGAGGTGTTACATGCTAAATCTAGCATGTAAACACGTGTTTTTGTCGTTCGATCGATTTGATATGTGACTGGATGTCAATCGCCAGATGAAGCAACATGATATATTGGTTTTTCATCTAATAAGAAAACAAATTGAGCAACATAAATACATTTATTGCTCATAGATTGAGCAACATATCTTTAGTGGCTAATACTATTTTGTTTCTTTATTTGTCCATGTACGAGGATAACTTTTGTTAGTAGTGATAAATCAGTGATAAAACGCATTTAGCGGAATTTATGGCCCTTGCTGCACGATTTCAATGGTAAGTGGAACTGGAGATTAGGGTTGTCAATGGGTACGGTACATTACGGTAGAAGGTACCCGTTAAAATTTTCTTTATCCGTACCCTACCCGTACCAGTTAAAAATTAACGGTATGGGTACGGTAACGGTACATAATGGTAATAATAATATTATTAATTTAATAAAAAAATATAATGTGTTAAATGAATAATATTAAATAAATATATAGATAAAGTACAACATTTAGATAATACGTTAGATATAAAAAAAATACCATGAAATTTATTCACATATCATTAAAATTCAAAGAAATCTATATAACTAATTATAAATTATAATATAATAGAGTACAAATAATTTTTTCATCAACATAAATTAATTGGGATGAAGATCGAAACTAATAACATATCTATGAAATATGCTATTTTGTAAAATTTTACCCGTTAGATAATGGGTACGAAATAACTCTTACCCGTGCCCAAACCTGATAAGTTAACAAAAATTTTTCTTTACACATACCCATACCCGTTAGTCTAACGAAAATAAAACCTTACCCATACCTGCCTTATCGAATGCGGTACGGGTAGGGTTAGTGATATGCCAAAAGTCCTTGGCCCTTGGCCCATCCTTCGGAAGACCGTATGACAACCCGGACATGACCGGTCCTTCGAAGGACTTACAAACGATTAGGACTTAGAAGGGCCGGTCTTTGGAAGGGTCGGATTTAATTTTCAACAAAGACAAATTTTGATGGGACAGATACCAAAGGACGCGGTCCGTCCTGATGTGGTCCTTTTTACTTGAAAGGGTTGGTTTAACTGGTTGCATCAATTAAAAACGAAATAAATATTAAAATTAGCATAATGAGTATCTAAAACATTATCTTTGTGGAACAAAATTAGTTATTTATGCATTATTTCTTCCACGGCTCATTAAACCAAAAGCATGCACCACCAATAAAGGTCTCATTATTTTTAGCAATTACGTCAGCTACAATTATAATAATTGGAACAAATAAAGGAATTTGAGGAAATATTGCAGTGTTGTTTAAAATTAATGAGAGATTGCTATCTTTACTTAAATCAATTAAAAGACACGTTATTTGTAAAGAAAAAACAATCAATTAAGGTGTTAATCTTGACAACAAATCAAATCTCTATAGTTATTGATTACTCTTAGGTATATGTATGATTCAATTTTATCCAATTTTCAGTCTATCTCATTCTCTATCACGGTACATTTTTTTTTTTTTTTTGTTTAAATTACAGTATGACTAATTGAAATGACAAAACAATTGATCTCTCTCATGAGAAAATTAACTATCATATGAAATCATTCGAGTCCTTTGGATTCTTGAGTCCGGCCATTTAAAAGACCAAGAACTTAGAAGTGCAGGATTTTCAAAGGGCCGGGCTATCAATTTAAAAACAAAATCTGTTTGATCCGGTCCTTCTTAGGCCATTTTTCGAACCCCGTCCGGTCTGGCTCTTATACGAAACCCGTTAAGTCCGGTCTTTTGAAATTCGACCCGACCCTTTTGCCTTTCACTAGATAGGGTAAACGGTAAATGGATTTCAGTATGGCTGTGTTGGGTAAACAGTAAATTACTATTCAGCATAATGCGAGCAAAGTAAACCAAATTTCATGACATAAATATATTTGGAAGGATTTATTTAATTCATAAATATATTTTTAAGGCCTAAAAATGTAATATTTAACTAGTATAAAGCCTGTGTACATAATAAGAAGTTCGAAAACATCTTGGGCGGCAAAATTGCAATGCACAATTCTACATAACAAATCTGCCAACCACCCAACGTACATTATTCAAAAAAATTCTGCCAAAATACGTACATTAACTAACTATATAAAATTCGATAAGAGGAAAAAATAAGAGATAGAGAGAAAAAAAAAAGGAAAACATTCCCAAAATATTACAGCAGAAAATGAATTTCAATTGCACCAAGTTGTAAACAACAATTTGTCAATTTCTCTGTTTCTTCGAAACAATACTTCTAGCCACGTGTCTCCTTCAGACTGGCCTAATGGCCCACTCGCAAGTGCTCAGTGGATATGGATCCAAAGAGTCGTATACACAATATTTGTTATGTGTTGCGGCCGGAATTCACAAATTTTCAATCAACTCGTCACATATTAATCTACATAATTCGCCTCAGCGCATCTAATTTCCTTGATCACACCAAAAGACCCTGCCCTGAGGTGGACCCGCATCCTCTACCCATCTCTAAGAGATGGGTAGAGTGCCCATCTCATCACGACCGTCTGATCTAATCTGGACGGTTCATTTTTTTCGGGCCAATAATTTTTTTCGGGAGTGGTGGAATGCACGGGGCTTCTTTAGCCGTTGAGATTAAATCAGACGGTTGAGATCGAGAGATGGGCACTCTACCATCTCTAAGGGATGGGTAGAGGATGCGGTTCCGCCCTGAGGTAGCTTTTCCTTGCCTTTTCCTTTCCAAAATCAGAAAAATCAGAAAAAAAGGAGAAAACCTTTCTTTCTCTTTTCGGAGTGATCGGAGACGACGAAAGCGATACTAAAAATGGCTTTGGTGGTGGCGACACCGCATCCCGATCTCGACATTCATGCTCTGTTTTCGCACTACGACTCAACCTACTTCGACTGCACTCTCTCCTCCTCCTGCGTCGAGTGGAGCTCCCCTCGCTTGACCAGGTTTTGTTGAATTCCTCCAACGGAGCTCCTATTTCTGTTCGATTTTTGTTTTTTTGGGATGTTGACATGGCGAGAGTAGTGAGAGAACGATGTATGGGTTGTGGAGAGCATGTGTTGTTCTTGTTCATTCTTTGATGTTGTTTTGAGATAGGATTACTTCTTGTTGTTTTTGCTTTAGATTAGGTTTTGAATGACTCCGATGTTTTATTAGTGTTACTCTCTAGTCGCACTTTCCTCTTCGGTGGAGTAGATTGCGATTTTCTAAAAATGGAAGGGTTTTGGGTTTCGGGGAGTGATCGCGCATTTCCAAGTACTACATTTCTCTCTGGGAAACAAAAATAAAAAATAAAATGTCTACGATAGTAGTGAGCTTCAGAAATCAAATCATACAGAAAAATTGACACTACTGAGCTTAATCTTGCCCTTGGTTGATTTCCTCGTAATCTAGGTGCAGTAAGCTTCCAAAGATTGAAAGGAGCTATGTTCGTTTGTTTTTTCCTTTTTAAGTTTTTTTAATTGAAGGTCAACTAAATGTTCCCAATTTTCATACCTTTCAGTTGCACTGCCACATGCACTTATTTCAAGGCGTTCTGTCGAATAACTCTTTCCCGGCCATTATTGATGTATCTCTCAGCTGATCATGTGAAGAACACCTTGCTTCATGAAATGATCCATGCCCACCTGTTTGTCACGAAAAAAATTCGCAGCCATGGGTAACTTTTCTCTCTAATAGTCACAATTTAATATACTTCTCTTTTTAATAATTAATTCTTGGACTTCAATATGTAAACTAGACCGTTGTTTTCTCTTTGTTCTTGTAATGGTAAATAATCATTTGATTTTAGTTTAATTTTATTAATTTAATATCTGAACACATGCAGTACTCATGGGCCTGAGTTCCGGGAATTTATGAATTTGATAAACTCCAGTACCATTACTGATGACCAGGTTTGAATTGTTCTACCATTTATGAAAATTTTCTTTTATGTTGTTTATTAGTTTGTTTTGTCGTGCCTATTATTGTTTCAAGGTAAAAAAGCAAATAAATCCGTTGGAAAATAGGTTGAATATTAAGATCTTGTACTATACAAGAAATTAACACTTAGAACTGGTTGAACGGGTTCTCCAACTGTGCTAATGAGTTACTCTGCACTTAATATGGTGAGCAATGTCTTCTTGATATCCTGTGAAAATATTATGCGCAAGTTAGTTCACCGAGTATCATTTATTATATTGTGATACAGTTGCATTTTTTAAAATATTAATAGAGGCCGTCTTTTGGCTACAAAATCACGCTATTCCATGACTTCCATGATGAAGATGTAGTGGATGACAATATTGCTCATTGCTGGATGGTAACTGCAGTTCTAACTTTATTTCAATTTTCTACCTGACATGTAAACTATCAGCTAATCCTAGGTGTGATAATTGATCTCAGTGTCAGAAATGTGGTGATACAACTAAGAGAGCAACGCCCTCACAACCTTCACATGCTGATTGCGTTGTGCAGGCACATCATGCAAAAAAGACTTGCAGCTACGCTGACTGCCATTGGCACAGGTAAACCATGTGGGGTCCACCAGGGGGGAATGCAGACATTTATGCATCATTGCATGAGTGCATTATTTTATTATTATTATTATTATTATTATTATTATTATTATTATTATTATTATTTTTGCTTTTGAAGGCATAGGGTGAAGTGTGACGGTACTTACATGAAGATGCAAAACCTTGAAGAGCACCATGATAAAAAGAAGGCTGTTTTGAAAGGTATACAAATTGACTTAATTTAATAAACTTTATTGATGAGGTGAATTTATTGCAATAGTCAATTGTACATGCTAATTATATGGCCAGCACATGAATTTTCTTTATTTTTTTCTGTTTGTTTTTATAGTTTAGGTCTGGTCTATCAACTTATATAAGAATGAGTTCAAACATATAAAACAAACATATCCATTAATTATATGTTGTTTCAAATATCACATAAGTTGTGTTACAGTGCAAGTACTTGCCTCTTTATCTCTTCAATTTGGACCCTCTTTATTCTTTTCCTTTTTCTTGCATTTACATTCAGGGATTTTGTGTATCAATTTATTTAAGAGTGAGTTTAAGATTTAGAACAAAGATATCCATTATATTTTGTTTCAATTATCTCATATATTAATTGCCTTTATTCTCTGGATGATCTGTGGTTTAAGTCACTTCTGTGACTTGTACATTTATTTCTAGTTAATGCATCTTTGGCACCCTGCTCACTTAGTTTCCCAAAAAAAAAAGTTATCTCATATATTTAAGTTAACCAACAATCAGGCTCAGCAAGGCTCCATGGCTCGGAATCTCTTGAAAAATTAATACCAGAGAAGACGGGCAAGTCTATCATGACGTATAGCAAAAGGACTGTAAAACTCTTACCCTCCTCCGACAAGTCCAATTTACGTGCAACCTCACAGGGTATGACTAACTCTTGAAATGTGAATGAAGCTTCTAAAGTAGGCACGGTTCTAGAGTTTTCAATATTAATATATAAGGTCAAAAGTTAAGTTTATTTTGTTTATATTGTTTGATGAGGTTAGACTAGCAAATGTGTTCTTAGTGGCATTTCCAAATTTCAAAATATTAATACTACTTGCTTTCTTAACTCTCGTCGCGCTCTTTTCTTCATTAGTTTCTTAATTGCCCCACTCATGATCAAAAGTTGCCATTTGCTCTGTTATTAATTAAATAATTTAATTGAAAAATTAATACCAGAGAAGACTGGCAAGCCTATCATGACATATAGCAAAAGGACTATAAAACTCTTACCCTCCACCGACAAGGTCAATTCAAATGCAACCTCGCATGGTATGACTACCTCTTGAACTATGAATGAAGCTTCTAAAGTAGGCACGGTTCTAGAGTTTTCGATATCAATATATAAGGTCAAAAGTTAAGTTTATTATATTTATATTGTTTGATGAGGTTAGAGTTGACTATCAAACATGTTCTCAGTGGCATTTCCAAATTTCAAAATATTAATACTACTTTCTTTCTTAACTCTTGTTGCGCTCTTTTCTTCATCAGCTTCTTAATTATCCCACTGATGATCAAAAGTTGCCATTAGCTCTGTTATTAATTAAATAAATAAATGCACTAATAAATTTCTAACTTTATAACAGTAGAAAGCAAACAATCTATTACTTGATGGTATGTTTTTTAATGAAATACTACCAGACTCTTAATTCAAAGTAACATTTTGTTACTTAGTAAAAAAAAAATTTTCTAACTTCATAGCAGGAGGATGCTAGTGATCAATTGTTGATGGTATGTTACTGAGATGACAAACAAGAGACCTTTTTAAAACCATTCTAACATTAAGCCTTCAACAAATTACCAAACCATTAAAACTCTGCTACAATGTCAGTGTATTATATATTTGTATTTATTGGGGACATTTATGAACTAATGAGACTTGTAAAGCTAGAAATGCACCAGTAGTTGGCATAAGTTTTATGTTAAATTAATTAACCAGGTTCTTCAAGATTGATTAAAAGGAAATCTTCAGAAGGTAATGTATCAGACAAAAGGGGCAAATCTATCACGGAGCATAACAAAGAAATTACAATGTTCTTCCCATCGGCTGCCAATTCTCACAAAATCTCACAGCCTAGAACTCGAAGGAACATGGTCTCTCCAGGAGAGCAAGAGCACTCACCAAATACTGAAGAATCTTCTCAAAGAAGCAAGCTTGGAGTCCGAATTGACCAAAAACCTGATTTGCAGGGTGACATATTTTTTTGTCTAATTCAATTTTGCATCGACCTTGTGTAAAATAAATTACAAACTTTTTTCAGTTAGTGGAACTGATTGGTAACAGTACCTTTTTTGGACTGGTGTGCCTTTTGTTAGTTTCATCCTCTGAAGTTGTATTGGGAGTTCCATTTAGATCCTTACTATAAAGAAAACGGCAGTAAATTGTTAATGCCACTCCCTGTTAGTAATGTTCTTACAGATTGATGTTCTCACGATTCAGATCTTTCAAGCCCCAACACAAAGAAGTCTCGAGAAGGAAATAGATCAGTGAAGGGAAAATCTCCTCAACTGAGGACTATTAAAGAGGAGATTACCTCAAGCCAACCTGCACACACTTCTCCTTATCCATCAAAGGCAGTTTTAGAAGAAAAGCCACAGCAGTTCACTTGTAATAAAAGGAACAGTAGTCATCCTGAAATGGAAAAAGGTGAAAAATAATTTCAGTTTACGTAGCTGTAAAAGATTTTTGATTCCTATTTCAATTGTTGGCTGACTTCAATTTGCTGCTGAATTTTCTTGGTATTGGCTATAATCATATATAATATTGTGGCTCTAAGCTTTCTTCTAATGACTGTTCAGCTAAGGAGAAGCCAAAGGCATCAGAGAAGACAGTTGAATCTGAAGTACAGACTCATGGAGATATTACAAGATCCCTCCCTTCCCGGGGCAACTCCCGTGCTGGTTCCTCTTCTGGAAAGGTGGTTCAGCACAGGAAGTCAGAGTTATCTTCATCAAATATGGTTGCACTTTCTAGAAAAAGGAGGCTTACCAGAAAAGAATCAAATTTTCAAGGTGGTTATTTAATTTAATTTCAGTTGTGAAATAAACACGTCAGTTTAGTGCGGTAAGATCTCTCAAGCGTTTCCAATTGTTGCAAGCCCAGTTTCCCCCTCTTCCCCTGCACAATGTTAAAAAAAAGGAAAAAAGTTATAAAATGAAAGAAGCAAAAGACAAAGGCTGGAATATGAGCTACAATAGCCCTGTGCATAACACTCTGCAAATCCTGATATCTGATTGGAATTTCTCATTTTGAGGTCATTATTCAAAAATCTTCTCCATCTTTATTTGTCTCTTTTACTGAACAGAACATAAAGTGGTGAGTAAATGGTTGGATTACTATGAGGATGAGTCAACAGATGAAGAAATTGAGCCACTGGTGAATATTAGAACTGTCAGAAACAAGAGGATGAAGATTTTGAGGGAATCAATCAAGAGGGAGAAGGAAGAAAATGAGAGGAAGCTCAAGGATGAAATGGAGGTGAAACTGTTGTGCCTGCCTGGGTTTTCACAAGACCGTGTATTGGAGATCTCAGATGATGATATTTGTTAGAAGCAAATTGCTAATTATCAGTCAACTCTCTTTGATTTTATGCAGCAAAGATTTGGTGTGTGTTAGACTAGGAACATTTTGGGGTGGTATAAAAATATGACGTTAGGGAATGTTAACAAAAATAGTGATATAGCCAGCGTGATGCCTTTTGATTTTTGAAACACGGGAAAAATAGATAAGAATCTTTGTTTGGTTTATCTTTGCTCAAGTTGACCTTGTCGCTTTGTTCTGTGAAAAGGTTAAGTTGCCGGGGAGACTTCATGAAATTTCTTGTTTGATTTTCTCTTTTTAAAATTTAGAAAGGTCGCTTTTCTGAAAAGAAAATTTGTAAATGCCGTCTAAGCTATCTGCATGACAACATCCCAACTGAAAAATGTTGTTATCTCATCTCTTCTTCGTCACTAGCGCTATCCCTGCATTGATTTCACTCTTCAGATTTTGTTTGGTTGGGTCACAGTTCCGACTTCGAAGTAGTGAACACCCTGAGAGATTAAAATTACGGAAAACTTATGGGTTATACCCCATGAATGAAACCCAAACTATCTTGTTTAGTTTATTCATTTTATTTTTTTCTTCTTCTTTGTTGATTGTTGTGTTTTCGTCGACTATAGGGTTCCAAGGGATAGAGAGTTTCATGACCCAGTAGAGATTGATTAGATTTTAACTTGAATTCGACTAGCTTGCTTAGACTTTTAGATATAAATGTAATGCAATTTCGAGTGTGAATTAGATATAAATTAAAAACGTTTGCAACTTCTAATGTGATAACAAAGTATTAACATCAATGTAAAATTAGCCCGATTCGAGCGTGAATTAAAGCCCTCAAGGTAGAAGCTACATGCTCTCTGATCCTTTCAAGCTCAAGGCCTCATTTGAGATAAATAGGCCGGAAGCAATCAAAACTTTCATAGAAACAATACGATAAACAAAACAGTTTTCATAGTTCTGGTAATCACACGAGTTGCATCAGTGAAAGCTCTTTGTTTATTAATACGCAAGCGTTATTTATCTACGATAAAGTATTCAGCATGATTCATTTTATCCCGGCTATTTTTCTATTATAGAGCAATGTTCAAGAAAAATTGTTCTGGCTACTCTAGTAAACATCAAATCAGACTACTAGCGAAAAAAGAAAATAAAGATTATTATATTTATAAGACCAGCAATCCAGCTCTAACTGACATCTTCTGATTAATATATATTTTGTACCAAATGCTAATGTTAGGTAAACATAAAAGAACAAGTCAAGCTAACACCAGCCATTGCCAAACATAACCATAGCATGGTGCAAAGACCAGAAACTAGTACCAACTATCACTGATACAACAACACAATCTTTAAAAGATGAATGCAACTAGAATTTTAATCTATATTCCTCTTTATTTATTGTTGATCATCTTCAAACTCATGCATATGATCCAGGAGATAGTTTGCAGCCAATTCCTCATTCTTATTGCAAGCGAAAAACACCTCCAGAACAAGTGCCCGATCAAATCCCATTGCTTCAAGCTGTGCCATTTAGAAAATAAAAAGGCAGATAGAAAAATCAACAAAATGCAACTAAAAACCATAACAAAGACCTCATGGTAGATGACTCAAAAAGAGGGACAGAATATTTACACGTTCAAGAGCTTCACGCTCCTCAGGGGTGACTTCTACTGTTTGGGGCATTGCATCAGCCAACTGACCCAGCAAGTCTCTGTCCATAAAAATAAATAATAATATAAAAATTTGAACACCATAAAGCACACTACTTAAGCAAACAAGATAATGATGTTGAAGATTAACAAAAGAGCTCTCACCCCTCAGCAGCTCCTTCAGGTGCTTCATTGATTAGGCGAAGAAATTCGGCCTGATTTTCCTGAATAAGCCGTAGAATCTGCGGGTTCTGTTTTCCCAACTCCTGTAGCATTGGCTGTTTTTCATAGTGTTGTTTGGCAATGGGTTAGGAAGACACGTTAGAAAATCTTGTGACTTAAATTTGGTAAAGTAAAAACTTAGCTAAGGCTAGCTCTGTATCCAGACCAAGGATTAAGATCTCATATATACTGGTATGTTCAAAACAGGTGTTTCAATTATGTATTATTCCAGATATACTGGTGTGTTCAGATCTTTTCTTGCTTGTCATGGTGTCTAAATTCAAGAGGTATAGTAACACCCGGAAACCAAAAGGGTTGGTACTGTACTGGCATCTCTACACTCAGGTTTGGTACTTTTACTTCTCAGTGATAAAGTGGTCGATTAATTCTACTGCTGTTAGCTTTGTATAGAACCCGCCAAGTATAAATATGGTGCCAAGTGCCAACTATGCTAATTGCTAAATAACATAACATTAAATATATGATTGTAAATTCATAATACAATAACAACCATGCAAAATGCAAGAATACTATTTACTTTCGAGATTGTTACAGGCTGGAAGGAATAACTAAAATACTTTATAACAAGCAACACATATGGACCAATAACGACTTAATAATATCAACTGGACCTTACATGACTTAGTACTGAACGTTAGAATGTGAGATGTAACAACCCAATAAATCCCACTAAACGACAAAACACCTATTAATTTACATTTTATCGTCAGAAACAGCTGAACTTGCAAGTACTGTATATACATAGCACACCGGCGAGAAAACTAATGACCATACATACTCTCTGCTGTCTAAAGCTGAGTCCCTGGTTTAAGAAAATAATTGCATAAATGCTATCTGTGCAATACCTGAAGGATCTGAGGGTTAGATTGCACCAAAGCAAGTAAGGCTCTGAACTGCAATTTTTTTTTTTTTTTGTTACAAAAAAAAAAAAAACAAAGCTCATGAGTGACTAATTACTAATTAACCACTTAAAAATAAATAATTGTGTCAAAATCAGTTAAGATACCTGAGGACTATTGCGCAGCATCTCCAAACTGCCTATACCCCCAGCACTGGCATTAGATCCCGCATTTGGAAGCTCCTGTAAGTAATTACAGTTAATCTACCCAGAAATCCAGCATGTCAACTCAGCATTACATCATGAAAGAAACAACAAAACATGATAAAGAGAATGGTATGTGCATATGCATACTCGAGGAAAGAGGTCAAGAGGATTGGCATTGGGTCCAGAAGCAGCAACTGGAGCTGCAGGAGGTTGCACTACAGGATTACCAGCAGCTGAAGGAGGTGGGACGCCAGTAGCAGGTGCCTGAGCAGCTGGCGCAGGGGCTTGCAGATGCTCCGGAATTCCCTAAAAAAAATAAAAACACAGATATTAGAAAATATCTCTAATACTATTACTCTGCTGGTACTACCTTAAACTTGACAGGTACTAATGTGTTGGTAACTGTAATTTTAAGGGACTTACCGAGTACAAATACTCAACAGCTCTCTCAGGATTGTTGAAAGCAGCACGAAGAGCCCGGGCAACAGTGTCTCTATCCCAGTTCCCACCTCCCATCTCAATCAGCTGCTGAATTGTTGCTTCCAGGTTTGTGCCCCCAACAAGGTTCGATGCTGCTTGGCCATATACATCTCCCCCTTCATTTCTGATTAAAATTTATTAATCAATAAATGTACACATATTCAAAATTTTTGTATTTCATATGCTCTTTTTGAAGTTTCATATAAAAGAAAAGGTCCTTACACAGCAGGAACAGGTGGTACACCGGTGATTGTGGCAGCTGGAGTTGCTGGAGTTGCCGGTGATCTGCTTACCAAAATCAATAGACAAGTACTAGCTTGTAAACAGCACGTAATCTATAATAAAAAGAATTAATAAAATCAGACATGAAATAAAGAAACAACTTACGGTTCAGAGGGTGCAGTTGATGGAGCAGGCGTTGGAGGAGCCGGGGCCTACAAGCACAGAAAGAAGCAATGAAATTTGAAAAACTACAGAGTACTTAGACAAATTACAGTCATAAAATTGAGTTGAAGGACTCAACAGATCACTGAAACTCACCCCTAAAGGACATATTTATACATCAGCCAATTACTACATTATTATTATCATTATTTTTTTTTTTGGAAAACTTGAGCAAATAATAAAACTAAAAAAGAATTTCATCTCAGCTTGTGCATGTAGAGTGGTCATTCTATCCTTTTGTCCTAGCCGCCCTTAAGGCACGTCCTCACTCACAAGACCAGAGTCGTTCACCTTCTCCTTTTCTTGCTACTACCCTTTATATAATTAACTTCTCATTATCATTTTAGTTCTTTTTTAACCCAACAATAGGATGAGAAAGAGCTTTGGTAAAAACAAATGGATATTATTATAGCAAGAGTTTCAGTATCTATTATCATGAGAACCTAACAGCAACTCATAATGCATTTGCTGAGAATCAAGGACAGAAATTTGATTAACTGAACTTCAAAACCTTCACAAATCATGTGAGATGGAATAAGGAAGGAGTGGAGGACCAAGTGGGGGCAGGAGGGTTAAGAGAGATTATTTCATTAATTACCGGATTTTCAGGTGCCTTAGGAGCAGCAGCAGTAGATCCACTGGAGGTCGCTTTACTCTGCATAATAAATGCATATAAGCAATTGGAGAAACAAAAAGATCATGGCTCTAGCATAAAAATGAAGTACACAGGAATAAATATTTACAGTATGTATAATACATTGTGATCAACAAAAGAATAATCAGGTGACTGGATCTTAACTCTTTAATATAACAATATTCAGCTACCAGCATATTAATCGACCCTTTTTTACTTAGAAATTCTAAAAATCTTTTAAGCAAGAAGGCCACAGACTTTCAACCATCTCAGCAGAAATAATTGTCCGCATAATTCGTCTGCGAACTAATATGTATTTACGAAGAGAAAGGAGTGGATAAGTTTATATTCTTCCATTTTAAATTTTCAAGTTTGGGGATCCACCCTCTTAACTATTGGATTTTGGCTTACCAAATATAAAACATGCCCTCTGAATTATAAATGCAAATTAGCATTTATAGCCATCAATACTCCTGAATCCAGCATAAATATACAGTACTTCCATAAAAATATCTATAAACTTACATTGCCCTCAACTTCATGTATACATTTACCAAAAGGGGAGTCAACAATTGATACTCATCGATTCTCAATAACACAATGTTCCAGTTATTCAGATACTAACAGTTTTAAATTTCAGAACCACTGAAATGAATGAAAAAAAAAATCAAATTATTCTAATAATTCTCAACTCTGGACACAACCATACTCAGCTAATCACAAAATTCAATTTTAAGGAATTCAATTGCTCAACATCAGATTCAAAGGAAGCTTAATTCAAACGCTGAATGTTAAAAAATAATACCTTAGACAGCATTACAACCACGAAACTATTTTCAACAACTTTGCTCTCCGCCAAAGTCGTATCGTCCTTCAAAATTGACCCCTGATGAATAAGCATTAGTTGATTCGCTGGATACACGCTACTCCCTTGAGTACTTTCGATTGCCCTTTTCACATCAGCAACCTATAAAACAGATTCAAAACAGAAAAAATTAGATCAATCAAGAAAAATAGAGCGATTTCCTCATTGCTTGAGGCACAAGAGTAAACGATCAGAAGTAAACAACAGCACAAACTCCTAAATTCTAAAAAAACCACTACAAATTCACTAAAAATTCAAACAATTCGAACAACAAATCAAAAAGGGCAAGAGGAGAAGAGAAGAACCGTATCCTCAGGTTTGACATCGATCTCGAAGTTAGTTCCTTTGAGCGTCTTGACAAAAATCTTCATCTCTCCTGATCTATCCAAAATCCGACTCCGATTAGGGTTTCGTTTCTCCGAAGCGACGAGAGATGGCGAAGAGATTTCACGACGAGGCGACGAGAAAAATAAAAATGAAAGGGAGAAGAGATATCAGCGCCGTCGGTGTATTTTTATACTTTCCTCCTTTCACTATTTGCTTTTTTTAGACACTTTTGTCTCCATTGTTTCTATTAACGGCGCCTCTTTGTCGGGGCAATTTCCATAATCGAACGGGGAGGTTTGTTGCCGAAGGGTGTCGTTGGGATCTCCGGTAATTTTAGTTACTGGAGATGATTAAAATGTCATTATTTCTTAAGCGAGTCCGATACTGTGCTAATGCTGAGCTCTCCAGCAGCCAACAGCGTAAACATCACATTATTCGACGACACGTAAGATTACTAGCGAGTGAGTGCATGAGGCCCACCTGTCATAGTAAGTAGGGATTGCTTGTCGGAGGCGGAGTTTGAACAGTAGGACACGTAAGATTACTGTAGAGTTCATGGGACCCACGTGTCAGTGTAAGTTGGGATTTCTTGTCGGAGGCGGAGATTTTATTGTAGAGTGCATGAGGACCCACCTGTCATTGAAAGTTCGGATTGCTTGTCCGAGGCGGAATTCGGATGTAGTGTGTCGTGCAAGGATGCGGTTGCACCGTTCGTACGTTCTATGAATCACTATGATACCTAACCTCTCGAGGGAAAAAATCTCTAACAATATTGACAATTTTATCTAGCATATATACACATAAATAAACTGCAAATTTTACCAAGAATAATGAAAAGATAAACATTTTTTGAATTATAAACTCTAATTATATTTTTATAAAACACTTGGCAGTGGCTACCAAGTTAATTCTGATTATATTTGAATTCTTACAAAATAGAACTGAAATGAATGATTATTTCGAACTTTGACATAATAATTTTTTTTTTATTATTTGCTTAAGTGATGGTAAACATACATTTTAGTTATATTTGTAATCTACATAAAATTATACTAATTTGATTAATTACTGTTTCGGCAATTCAAGTTAACACATATTTTTTTCTGATTTGATAAATGATTTAAATGTATCGTTAGCCTGAGGAAATTGTTTGACGCGTAGGTAGGCGCATTTTCGTGTAGACAATTGTTGGCATTGTTTATAATTTTTTCATTTTTCTTCTTTTTTTCCTTTTGTAAGGAGGCTTGTTGGCATTAATCAGTCGCTCTCTATTGCACTTGCTGTGCTGTCCCATAAAGTGTCATAAAGGTTAAAAGGTTGTATAGTGGTGAGCTATCAAATCCAATAATTTTCGGGAAGGCCCCTAGCCCACAAGAGGTTCTGTTGTAAAATTTGCAAAATCTAATTCAACTGAAAAGTCAGAAATAAATTTAATTAGTGGGCTCCTATTCTTTGTAACAATGCAGTGACTATTAAACATACTCTGATCTGGTGATAGACTGCGTTGGTTTTATCATACACTGTGCACAAATCAATATTTTTTTTTTTAAAAATGCCAAAGACATATACACGATAATTCACATAGAAATTCATATGAAGAAAAACAATATCAGTTGTTTAGTTTAGAAGTATAGTTACACTTACTACTTTAGAGACCTCATCATATCTCACTAAAATATGAGAAGAGAACTTGGAGAGAGATGAACCGTTCAATCCAAATAAACGTTAGAGAGAAGGAAGATTAGATTATGGAGAATATATATGAAGGAAAAGAAGGTTAGTTTACCAGAATTTTGATAAATTTATTGATCATGTATTTGAAATAGAAATCTTTTTTCGCAAGCTTCCAGAAAAAAATGGCAAAAGTTGCGAGCAGTTATACAGTCCAATATTAAATGTCTGAGGGTAGTTATAACAAATTGGCATCCTTTGGTGGTATTGGTTGTCACTTGTCAAGATGTGTTTAAAATGAGGTAAGAGTATTATTTGCTGGTGCTCGCTGATTAAGGTAGTTGAGTATGAATATACCAAATAGAATAATGAGGAAACATCAAACAATGGAGGCACCAATATTTTGTAAGCAAATGGTGTTTTCACCCAAATCAACGAACCATCCCATCCAACCTCTTTAATAACTCATGTTTGGTCTTTCACTATGAATATACTTAATAGAATAATAGTGCATAAACGCAGGAGGCACCAAAGTTTTCCTGATAGAGAAACCTAAAAGCAAACCGATTTTTTATACAAATCAAACGAATCTATAGAACTCTTTAAAAACTCATGTTTGCTCTCTTACTATCAATTTATAAATAGAATGAGGCAGTGACACAAGAGGCACCAAAGGTTTCCAGATGGAGAGAGACCTTTGTAAGCAAATGGGGGTTTTCATCCAGATCAAACGAACCAACCACACCTCTATAAAAACTCATGGTTAACCAAAACAGTCTATCACAAAACAATTTGTTATAGAACAAGTCAGTTCATAAAAAATATCCGATGTTTCAACCTTCATTTCAAATGCGAATCACCCAATTGAATTTGTTTCCTGAATATTGTATATCAATGAGTTGGAGATTTGCTTCTAGGCAAAACGGAAGTCACCACTCTAAATGCCCAGAAAAACACCAGTGCTATTTGTGAAAACGCCATTATTACCCAGGAATTGGAAAACACCAAGCTGTAGATTCAATGTTTCATTAACAGAAGGTATCTTTTAGTAGATCCTTGCAAATATACTCCAAGAGCAAGAAAAGAAAAAAAAAAGTGGCTAGGATAGATTGGAACTTTGTATTCACCAATAATAAACTCAGCTAAATACAAATGACATCTGAACCACTATTGCTCGTTATCTTAGTTAAATATACATGAGAGGTAAAAGTACATATATAACTAAAAAGCTTTTAGCCATATGTTAAGGGAGGGGCAGGCGCCCAGGTGGGTTGTGAGGTGAAGACCAGCGTCGCGTACCATAACCCCCATCGGGTCCATAGTTCGTTCCATACATCTCAGGAAAGCCCATCTCTACCCTTGGTGCCCCATAAGGCCCATAATCTACAAAACAAATTCAGCATAATCATAATCAAAAGAGAAAACAAGGGGCCAATATCATGACCAATTGAGCACCGTGCAGACTCAAATGTCCCTCTGAAGGCAACCTAACATAGATATCTATCCTGATATCTGGTACGAAAACAAAAAGGAATCCAACCTACAACCCTCTCCAGTCTCCATCATTCTAGAAAAATTCTCACATCAGTATATTAGTTTTCTCCATTCTAATGAGTATGAATGGAGAGCAATTTTCGAATTCTATGAAAACTAAGGATGTTAGCTAAAAAGGGCATCTCCTTTTGGCTTTTGTACAGATAGAGTGGGTAATTCTTATTCAGCATGTCTGTAATATTCATTTTTCTGATATCACAAAACGTTACCACAAAATGATGCAAAAAGTTGTAAAAAGAAATGCAAACTTACTAGGACCGCTTGTTCTCCTCATGAGCTCTGCTCTCAGCTGCTCGGATTCCCTGGCCATATCCACAAGATTCCGCTGCATTACCTGCACGTGGTCCACCAGCTCAGCACCAGCTTTCTTCTCATATTCAAGTGCCGCCCTAACCAGTACAGAAACCCAAATTTATACAGTTAATACAAGAAGAGGCAATCAATAACCCAACTAAACGATTAAAAGAAAATTGAAATACAAACCTTGCTCGAGCAATCTCCTGGCGCTGTGCTTCAATATCAGCTTTGACATCTTCAATTTTATCATTCTCAGATTGAAGGTGCTTGAGCTCACCAGTCAGTTCCTTAATTTTGGCTGCAATGTCCTCTTTGGAGGCTTTGGCTCTCTGTAATTCTGTCTGCAAGTGCATTACTTCTGGCTTCACCTTGTCCAATGATCGCAACTCGGCTTCTAATTTCAATATTTTCTGAATCCACTCGCGGGCCTCCAACTCTTTTTCAGCACGCAATTGCGGCAGCGACTGTTCAATCAATTCCAAAATTACTTCAGTTACGCTTTACACAATTCTCTATATATAACCCAATTTTAACTTCACTGTCTACATTACAAACAAAAGATGTTCTAAGCAATACATGTATGGCAATGTTCTCTATATTTGGCTTCAAATTAACCTCAATTTTGATCATAAGGCCAACTAAGCTTCAATTTTACATTCAAGACATGAAGTACTCAAATTGATCCTCAATTTAACCAAACAACGGAAATCAGAAATAAAGCAATGCGTGCAATAATAATAAACCCACTTCGCTGAGACAACGGCACTCGTTTTCAACAATGGAGTTCTCTCGCTTCAGGCGAGCTATGTCCTCCAACATGTCAAGGTTCTCGGCGCGGATCCGACGAAACTCGTCCCGGCGCATCGCTATCTCCTCCTCAATCGGATGTATTGGTATGGGCCCACCTCCGCCCCCTCCAACGCCACGTGGCACAGGACGAGAATAGGGCCCGTCGCGAGACCTCCGCATCTCGTGCGGCCGTGATGTGCGATGCCTTCCCGACATCTCTCTCTACCAAGCTCTCTCGTGCAATGAAGAAACCCTAATGTCTGATCAAAAGAGAGGAGATACAGATTCGATGAAGCCTACGATTCGGCGATGAATTTAAGTGGGACCCACACTCTGACAAATATTTAATTTATAATTATTATTATGGTTGATCCGATACAATTATTTGTGCATACTTTGATAACATGAGGGAATTATTATAGACGTTGATTTCAGAGCGAGTAGTCTATATTTCGCCTGAGCTTCGGTGTATGTTATGGATCTAACTGTTCGACTGTACGATCTGAAAAGAACGGTGAAGATCTTGATGGGATGTTCCTACTGTGTCTGATTGGTTGGAGATTGGACTGATGGGCCTTGTTGAGGAAACCCAATGTCAAGGTGCAAATGTGCAATTGAGAAGTTCCTTTCATAAATTTCCTACGAGGTCCACAAAAGAAGTATATTTCACAATGGGCTAGGTTTTTAATGGGCCTATTCCTTTTCTTCTATGGGACAATGAAAATATGTTAGGTCATTTCCAAATTATGATAAATAAAACATATCAGATTATTAATGCTAATGGTTATCGTATCATCATATCTGAAAAAAAAACATTAAATTATACCCATGGTGCGTTATACCTATTTAATTTAATTTAATTTAATTTAGATACACTTATATTCCCTCTTTCCTGCGTGCTGACTGTATTTTGGTCCATCTATTATGCATTGTATTTAGATACATTTATGGTGCAACCAAGAAATGCTTGCCTAACATTGTGACATTTCATTAAACAGTCAAGGATGTAGAGAAAAGGATAAGCATGACCCTAGTCAATAGATAAAATTCACAGATAGGCATGGTAATAAATTATTTCGTTGTCATGCAATTAACCTTTATGTCATGTTTTTAAAAAAACAATCAGCTTTCCGCCATGATGCCATTAAAACTTTTAATTAATACATAGATAAGTGTTGAGTCAATTGCAGCCGGCTGTAAGGCACTTTACAGTTACACTGGTCTCTATCCAGCAATACAATGGGAATCAGAAATAAAGTATAGCATTTTCAAAATTTGGTGAAAATTTACATATATGCCACACAAGTCTTTAGAATTTGCATCCTAGAAACATAACATTTTATTTGCACGTCCTATTTCAATTTGACGAAATAGGGACGTAGGGTGGAATCATAGTAGGTTATTTAAGTAGTTTTGGCAGATTTTATCTTGTTTTGTTAAACAAAGAAATGTTAGCACTATTTTATCATAACAAGGTTAATTAGATTTATGCCACTGTGAAAATTTGAAATTTAAAAATACCATTACTAAATGACAAATTAGTTTTATGCCATTATAAAAGTGTGAAAATTAGTTTTAAAATGAAAATGATAACATCTATCCAGTACCAATAGTGAAATGAAGGTCACTGACATCACTAGATAATTTAACCCAAGGCAACCTAGTTTTTTAAACACAAGATTTGTGTTAAAGTAGTCTATATCTCTACTCTTTATAAACACATGGATCCAATATGGGTTACACGCTAGATCTAGCGTGTATCCACCTGTTTGTGTCGTTCGATAGATTTGATCTGTAGTTGAATATCAATCACTAGACAAAACAACAATATATTTTGGTTTTCCATCTAATAAGAAAACAAATAAAGCAACATATTTAACTGTATCGCTGGTACATTGAGCAATATATCTTTATTATGTAACATTATTTTATTTTTTTTATTTATCCACATATTATTATGAGGGTATATTTTTTGCTAATAATAAAAAAACATTGATAAGCACGTAACTACAATGATAGTAACGTTCTACTTTATTATAGTATCAAAAGGAAAGTGAACTTTAATGGAGGAATGAATAACTTTTTACGGCCTTATCTGGAATTTTTTACCCAGTCATTTTCCTTCCATTGTGTGGTTCTTTCTTTCCAAAAATGTTTTTTGTTCTAGGTCAGGCGCAAAAGATAAGGGAATAAATCATTGTTACAAAGGCAAATCAAAGATAAATCTAAATTTAAAAGTAAATTATATATAATTTTTAGAGTTTATTAACTTTAGCATTTCGGCTGAGATGCAAACAATTCAAGTCTTGTTGTTTCACATCAGAACCAACGATTAAGATACTTAAATTCGCTTTTTTTTCCCCCCCTTCAAAATCTTGTAGGAAGTTAAATCTTAGTAGTTTAGGATTGTTTTACCTTTTTTTCTGTAATTTGAAAGATGATCCTAAAAGGTAAAAAAATATCATCTTTCAAAACTAAAAAAAGGATATAAGTAAAATTTGATTCCCCACAAAATTTTAATAAGAAATATAAACTGGTCACATTGAATCGATTATTGAAACATAAAAAATTAAGACAATTAGCATTTTCATTGAATTGCTAACATTAACAAATTATCGAATTAAGCCAATTTTTAAAACAATTATTCCTGAAATCAACTAGCGAGAGTTTTATAGCTTTTTATTACCTAACTAGATTCATGACCTTACTCAAAACACCTGAAAAAAATATTTGAAATTAATTGAATATATAGTTGAAATTTAAAAAGTGAATTTAATAGGCATGTTGATATGATGTAGATAGCTCACGAATAAAATTTTGTTGAATGTACAAGCTGATACGTAGCTGTCAGGATACCAGTATCGCAAATAGGCATATAAAGATATCAAGATCTCATCAGAAATAGAATGGTGCATCATAGGCATATGCGTGAAGATGGAAACATATTTCTTCTCATTATTATTTGCTATGTTGTATATTGCTATTGTTTGGATTAGGAAATTTATTTTTCTAATTATAGAAGGTGCTTTTATGGCTCTGTAAACGCAAGAATAAAAGTGGCTGTATTGAGCTTTTCTTGTGTCGATGTAATGACATTTTTATCAATGAAATAAACAAAGGGAGGGAAGGAGTTTCAGGGAGTCTGGTGTTCTTTCTCTTCTATCTAATATTTATAATTTGTTCATGGTATCAGAGCGTGTATGATTCTGGTTACATCGTCACAATCTTCTTCCACCTTTCTTTTGCTATTTTCCCTTCTTTAAACTAACATGGAAGATCCTTCAACCGCCCTGAAGAAAATAGATCTAGAGGCGCCCAACGAGACATCTGCTAGTCTTGAAAAACTAACTCAGATGATTAGCTTACAACAGGCCCAAATTCAGGCGTTGCACCAATCATCTCAAATTCAGCAGCCACAAATTAGCACTGAATCTTTTGTCCAACCAAATCCAATTGATGTGAAATTCAATGGAACCAACTACGGGCTATGGTCTCAGAGTGTCGAGCTATACGTCCGAGGCAAGGAAAAGATGAGCCACCTCACGGGCGTTCCACCACCACCACCAGATCGCTCAACTCTACTGTATCACAAGTGGGAGACGGAGGACACAATTGTGAAGCAGTGGTTAATAAATTCACTCGAGACAAACTTGAGAGGAGGCTTCATTCGACACCCTACTGCCAAAGATGTATGGAAGGCTGTGGCGATGACCTACTATGATGGTAATGATGCGGCTCAGGTACTCGCACTAAATAGAAAGGTTTTCCATGTTAAACACACTGGCAGATCTTTGGAAGGCTACTATAGCGAGCTCCAGACCCTATGGCAAGAACTTGACTTCAGACGACTAAACCCGATGGTCCATCCTGAAGATATTGAGAAGTTCAATCAATTCATCCAAGAGATGAGAGTGTATCTGTTTCTTGATGGATTGGATGATCGACTAGATCGAGTGCGAGCAGAAGTTGTGCAAATGGTTCCCTTTCCTACAGTAGAACAAGCGTATGCAAGAGTTAGACAAGAAGCAACTCGACAAGGTGTGATGTTGAAAGGAGGAGATGACATTCCTCAATCGGCTTCATTAGCTATGGTTTCCAAAGGGTACTCGCAATCAGAGGTCAGGTTTAATTCTAATAACCGTGTGCCTTACTCAGACAAAAGATCAGGATGCACTCATTGTGGGGGCATGAAACACACAAAGGAGACTTGTTTTCACTTGGTCGGTTTCCCTGACTGGTGGGCTGATCGGAAGAAAAGGCAACAAGAAGGAAGAAGGGGTAAAGGTGCAGCTCATACTGTTGCTGCTCAAACTGGTATGGACACAGCAGCCACCAGTGGCGCAGCAACTACTCACCAGAAAGTTGTTAATGGCCTAGTACTTGAGTCAAGTTCTGGAAATCTCAAACCCGAAGTTGGCATAGCAAACACAGTAAATGCACAGGGTAAGATAAATGAACAAGGTACTGCAACTAAACCTTCTCTAAAAGATTGTTCTCTTCCTTTGACATATAACAAAAACATAGAGAATTGGGTGATTGATTCGGGAGCGACCGATCATATGAAAAATTATGTAACAGATCTTGTGAACTTAACAGTACCAGATAAGTCAGGGATTATAAATGCTAATGGAGATGCTTATCCAGTGAAAAACATGGGGGATGCACAATTGTCAAATAAACTTTGTTTGGAGAACACTTTACTGGTTCCTTCCTTGTCCAGCAAATTGATATCAGTAAGTGTCTCACACGAGATTTAAATTGTGCTATTCTCATGTTCCCGACCTTTTGTGTATTTCAGGATATCCTAACGAATGAGATCCTTGGTCGTGGTTTTAAGAGAGATGGATTGTATTACTTGGACAACCCAGTTCTTGGAAAGGCATACTCTACAAAAAATATTTCTGTGAATTCTGAGGACGAAGTATGGTTGTGGCACAGAAGACTTGGACACCCGTCATTTGGGTACATGAAGAAGTTATCTCCTACTTTATTTATTGGTTTAGAGAATAAAGATTTTGTATGTGAGACTTGTATCAAAGCCAAGAGTCACAGGACTACTTATAATTTAAGCAACAATAAATGCATTTACCCTTTTGACCTTGTTCACAATGATGTTTGGGGCCCTTCTCCTATTGTATCAAAATCAGGGTATAAATGGTTTGTTCTTTTCACTGATGATTGTACTAAGATGACATGGCTCTACCTGTTAAAAACCAAAGATGAGGTTCCTAATATTTTTAAATGCTTCTATAAAATGATACAAACTCAATTTGAAAGGAGCATAAAGATTGTAAGAAGTGATAATGGAAAAGAATATGTGAATAAAAACTTGCAAGAGTTTTTCACAGAAAATGAGATTATTCATGAGACGTCTTGTGTGGGAACACCCCAACAAAATGGAGTTGCAGAACGAAAAAATAGACAAATTCTTGAAACAGCGAGGTCTTTACTTTTCCAAACTTGCGTTCCACATGTTTTCTGGGATAATGCAGTGTCTACTGCAGTGTATCTAATGAATCGAGTTCCCTCATAATCAATTGACTTTAAAACGTCATTGCAAACACTGGCCACCCACGTGTCTATTCCTTCATACTTAAATCTTCCACCAAAAATATTTGGATGTGTTGCTTATGTACATGTTCAAAAACATTTCCGCTCAAAAACTGAACCATGTGCGGAGAAGTGTGTTTTTCTTGGTTTCGGATCTCATCAAAAGGGCTATAAATGCTATAATCCAGAAAATAGAAAGTTTTGTACCATTATGGATGTCACTTTTATTGAGAATGAACCATACTTCACTCAAGTTCCTGTTCAGGGGGAGAAAATAGAAAAGGAACCAGAACTTGAATTCACAGGTAGAAGCTCCTGTAGTCCGGTCTGGCAGTTGGTACGTGAGCAAGATCATAGGGTCGGAAGTGAGGAAATGCATGTTAGAAACATTGAAGATGATAGCCCAGGACCTAACACCAATATGATTCCAGGGGGTGAACACGAGTTAGAAGTGATGTCTGATCCTTTTAGCTCACACATGTGTGAAGAAGTATCTCAAGACAATAGAGACTAGAATTGCGAACCTAATGCGCGGGTTGAACAAGATGAGGTGGAAAGTGAAAGTGTAATACAATCTGTCCCTCAACCACTTGGCCTGGACTCCACTGAGGATATCGCTGAGGTAAGCGAGGTAAGTTCTCTAAATCAAAACTCTTTCAAATTACCTGCTAGAAGTAATCGTGGTATGCCACCAAAAAGGTACATCCCCGAAGAAGGGGTGAGAAGAAGAGTGCAATACCCAATTACTCATCTTACCCAAGCTAATAACTTCTCTCCAGCTTTGAAGAATTTTGTATTCCAAGTGTCTTCTATACAGGTCCCAACTAGAGTTAAAGAGGCACTAGAGGATCCAAACTGGGTAAAGGCAATGAATCTTGAAATGGAGGCGCTAGAGAAAAATCAGACATGGAAGATAACTGATTTACCTCAAGGAAAGAAAACAGTAGGTTGTAAATGGGTATACTCAATAAAGTATAATGCAGAAGGTAACATCGAAAGGTATAAAGCTCGGTTAGTGGCCAAGGGGTATACTCAAACATATGGAATAGACTTTCATGAAACTTTTTCTCCTGTAGCAAAACTAAATACTGTGCGAGTTTTGTTATCTCTTGCAGTGAATCAAGACTGGCCTCTGCATCAATTCGACGTGAAGAATGCTTTTTTGCATGGAGACCTCAAAGAAGAAATTTACATGGATATCCCACCTGGATATCGATGTCATGAAGTTGGAAGAAAAGTGTGTAAATTAGAGAGATCCTTGTATGGATTAAAGCAGTCTCCGAGGGCATGGTTTGGAAGATTTTGCAATACAATGAGAAGATATGGGTATATGCAGAGCAATTCTGATCACACTCTTTTCTACATGAGAGACCAAGGGAAGATCACTATCCTAATTATCTATGTAGATGACATGATTATTACTGGAGATAATCTTGAAGGAATACACGCACTGGAGATGAGTCTATCTGAAGAATTTGAAATGAAGAACCTTGGTAGTTTGAGATATTTTTTGGGGATAGAAGTAGCAAGAACCAAAGACATAATCTTTTTGTCCCAAAGAAAGTATGTACTTGATCTACTTGCGGAAGTTGGAATGCTAGAGTGCAAATCGGTTGACACTCCAATTATGCCAAACAATAAGTTGAAGACTGATCCAAGTCAAGCACCAACTAATCGAGACAGATATCAGAGGTTAGTTGGAAAATTGATTTATCTATCTCACACTAGGCCTGACATAGCATATACAGTGAGTGTTGTGAGCCAGTTCATGCACTCTTCGAGTGAAGAACATATGGAGGCTGTGCTTAGAATTCTCAGATACTTGAAAGGTTCACCTGGACGAGGTTTAATGTTTCGAAAGAATGGTCATATGGGAGTGACTTGCTATACAGATGCCGATTGGGCAGGATGCATAGACGATCGAAGATCTACTGCTGGATACTTTACGTTCGTGGGAGGTAATTTGGTTACATGGAGAAGTAAAAAGCAGAATGTCGTGGCATTGTCTAGTGCGGAGGCAGAATTTCGTGGACTGGTGAAGGGTATATGTGAACTCTTGTGGTTAAGGAAGTTATTAACTGAACTAGGGTTCGAACCAACTAGTGAGATGCAACTCTTTTGTGACAACAAGGCTGCGATAGACATATCACATAATCCAGTACAACACGATCGCACGAAACACATTGAGATAGATAAACATTTCATAAGGGAAAAGATTGATTCAAAGATAATTCAGGTCCCATTTGTGAGGTCAGGAGAACAAATAGCGGACATGCTTACTAAACCAGTTTCAAGCAGTATCTTTAACAAGTGTCTAGGGAAGCTAGGAATGGGAGATATCTACGTATCTGCTTGAGAGGGGATGTTGAATGTACAAGCTGATACATAGCTGTCAGGATACCAGTATCGCAAATAGACATATAAAGATATCAAGATCTCATCAGAAATAAAATGGTGCATCATAGGTATATGCGTGAAGATGGAAACATATTTCTTCTCATTATTATTTGCTATGTTGTATATTGCTATTGTTTGGATTAGGAAATTTATTTTTCTAATTATAGAAGGTGCTTTTATGGCTCTGTAAACACAAGAATAAAAGTGGTTGTATTGAGCTTTTCTTGTGTCGATGTAATGACATTTTTATCAATGAAATAAACAAAGGGAGGGAGGGAGTTTCAGGGAGTCTGGTGTTCTTTCTCTTCTCTCTAATATTTATAATTTGTTCAAATTCATTTCGAATTATTGAATCATTTAAGTCATTGATGATATGTAGAAATAAATTCTGCAAAAAGCTCATACATACATATATATATATTTTATAAAAATAACAGATATTCTTCATTGATCATAACTATAATAATAAATTTATAATAATATATATATGTATATTAAATTTTAAAACATAATATAAAAGTGAGATTAGATGTGGGTCAAAGAATACTAATAAGTATTGGGTAAATCTGATTCTGAACAATCTCTGAAAAATTATCAAAGTGTTACCCACTTGAACTCGTATATCAATATAACTTGATCAAGTATGAGAACCATTTTTGGAACAATGACGAAGAGCAATATACCTTGAGTAAAAGATGGTAGGTTCATAATTCAGTTGGCATCTTTTATTGACGTTTAATTGGCTTGATTCCCAATTAATCTTTAAAGAAAAATACAACACTACTCACTGACTTTTATTATTTTACTTTGAAGATATTAAAATTGTTATTATAATTATATTCTGACATTTACGAAATTGTAGTATTTACGTGCAACATTGATTTGATAAATTCTTATTAAAACAAATGATTTGGTAAATTGGTTATAGATTTATTTTTATGGATAAATTTGTTACTGTAATAATGTGAAAAACACAATTTGAATTTGTTTTTTTTTTTTTGGACACACTAGACAACGGCTATCTAGTATAAAAAAAAAAAGAAGACAAGAAAAAAAAAACTAAAAGAAACTTAAAAGGAAAAAGAAAAAAAAAAGTAAAGAAGAACTAAAAAGAACTAAAAACAATTTGACTTTGTTGTTGGACTCCGTTGAAAAAGACACTACGCAATTTGATTGGCAAGTTGAAAGTTGGAAAGTGACTGGAGTCAAAGGTCATAGAACAGTTATTGACTAGTTTCAACAAAGGTCAACGCACTTTTGATGTGCTCACTTGAAAATATTATTTGCTGATCAACAGAGATGCTCTTATTGGGGCAAAGTCATGAAACCATTTTACATGTGTAACTACCTGACTGGGGAATTGCTCAGGGCACGTCCATCTTACTCAATCACTCCCAATTGGACTAAAATGTCCTTCTCTCCGATTTAATTTTCTGATTTGCTCATACTTTAGCGTTGGAGAAAGAGGATAGTTTGGTCATTTTCGAAAAAATGGGAGAGTGAATGAGTGAGGAGGGTCTGGCCTGAGCAATTCCCTACCTGACTGTGATGTATACCTTATTTCTTTTGAAATTCAACGGTGAGTAGTTTGAACCACGGGGAAAAAATGCTATTCATTGCTGTTCAATTTAAGTCAAATTCTACGGTCATCTCATCTGCCGAGCTGACAATAGCAACGTTACAATATAAGGCACATTCGATCTCGGCCTCCCCTCTGAAATTTTCATTTCCGTATCTGGAAACATTAAGGAAATCAAGTACTGATCTTGTGGGCCCAAAATATGAGACGTCGAAATCTAAATTTTTTCCTTGCAACCATATATTATAAATTAAAGATCTTTGGGAATATTTTTCTTTCTTTTAATACCGTTAAATTAACAGTTAGTGTTTATAAAAATAAATCAAGTTGTAGTTGTTGACTTAATCCAAATCAAGAATTGATCTTGTGCGGGCACAATATATTTGAAATTATTTGTTTCATGTATTTTTTAAAAGTTAAAAAAGATTTTATTGGGCACTTGTGTTTTCTCACTTCAGTATCGTTAAATTAATAATTAGGATTAATTATTTAATAAATCAACTTCGTAGTTGTTAACTTAATCTAGCACTCTGCGTTATGTTTATTTTTGGTGTCAAGCGGTCATTTTATATTACTTTATGTTCATAGAATGAAGACATAAATATTCTTATGTCATGTTTCATAGAAAATAAAAAAATATAAGAACAAAAATATTTCTTTTATTCCATTTTGAAATTGTGATAAAGTTTTATTTCTTTAATTCTACAGTTTACTCTATTACAAAATTTGTCCCTTACCAAAATTATTTGTAGAATTTATTGAAGAGGTAGACTAAAATCAGCCACGACTGACGGATGGACCAGTCAGCCGCGATTAGATCTCAAATTTCAAAGTTCTAATGACTAATCCGAACCGTTCAATGTGTTCTCCATATTGAAATCTCATTGGAGACCAAATTTTATATTTTTTTGAATTTTTTACTATTTTGTTAATATTTTTAAAATTTGTTGTTATTGAAGGGTCCAGAATTGTTTAGATTAAAAATTTTGTAAAATCTACAAAAAAAACTAAAAAATTCAGAAAAATGTAAAATTTGGTCTCTAATGAGATTTCAATATGAAGAACACATTTAACGATTCAGATTAGCCGTTAGAATTTTAAAATTTGAGATCTAATCACGGCTGACGGGTCCATCCGTCAGTCGTGACTGATATTAGGCCTACTCATTTATCGAATGATTGTTTTTGGTAGAGAGCAATTTAATTAAATAAATTTAAAAATTTATTTAATTTTTTCTTTTCTCGGAAAGAAGTCTCTTTCGCATTAACAAACAATCCAAACACATTAGAATGTGTTATCCCTTTATTTATTCTTACTAGCAAATGTGTGGAAAATTTAGTTCAGAATTTTAACAAACAAAAAAATTATCAAATTATAATTTATGACAATGTTTTCTTAATACATATAATGAAAAGATTTCGTAAATCATCTAAATTTCTAAAGCAGATTGTCTCCTTATTTATATTATCTGATTGGGTGATTTAGATTTATGCTACTGCAAAAATTTGAAATTCGAAATTAGAGATATGTCAGCACTACACGACTAATTATTTTTATGCCATTACAGAACATTAAAAATTAGTTTTATGCCATCGTCCAATTGATATGACCATTATACCCTTTTGAATATGCCATTCTGAAATTTTAAAATGCAGAGATATACCAAACATAATAAAAAAATATTTCTATGCCACTACATATCAATAATTTTTTTACCAAATAATAATAATAATAATAATAATAATAATAATAATAATAATAATAATAATAATAATAATAATAATAATAATAATCAGTTTTATGATCCTAATGCATAAACATAGTGACATATGAAATTTACAAGTTATATTTTGAAAATATTTCTACGGCCACCTTGTTCTTTCTTTGCCATGTAAGTTGCTAATTACTTTTATAAAGCAATATATTAAACAACAACGTATGTTGTACTATCTATATTGACTAATACATATTTTTGTCGTACAAAATCATTGATGAAGGTTTAAAACCTAGGTCAAATAAATTTATAACCTAAGACTTTTCCTCACTAGTCGTTCTGGTAAAGTTCTAGGGTCGAACCCACAGGGACAGATTAATTGAATACCGGACTTAATCGTTCTTAAAATCCAGAGAGATGGTTTTTGCATGATTTTTGAAATAAGATGCAATTAAGTAAAAATATAATAAAAATAAGTAATAAGATAAGTAACAAATAATAAAATATTTTTGGGTGATTTTTCAAATTATTTTTACTCAAACAGATGTAAAAATATGTCCTAGGGTTGCGCGTTCAATTAGTTTGGCTCTAAAGCACTTCTGCCCACAATTTTCACCGGGACAGAAGACTATTTCGGACCGAAATGCCTGGATTTCAGTGCGAAATCCATGCTGTTTCGTCCCAAAACTCGCTTTAGACCTTCTGTTCTTACTTGATATTTTTATGGGATACTGTTGGAGTTATGTCCTAGAAGTCAATATTTAATGACTTATTTTCTTAGTTTATGTTAATAATGATATTTGATCATTTGTTCCTAGAGTTTATTATTGACAGATCATTCAGGTTGAGGATCTGAATTGTAGATCTCTGTGGATCATTCATTAGAATGACAATAATAAATCTAAATCGTCCATAATCTTGATAATTAACAAGGAACATTAATTATCATAAAAGATTAGTATGCAAGTTAAGTGATGATTAAGTTCTACAAATCATAGGTAAGGAGTTACTAACTTAATTGCATATGTGTATGTTATTGGAACATAGTACAGGACTTGACCCAATGAAATAAACATATGGATTGTGTTAAGTGTCATTGTTTATTTCATATAAGTTTGATTCTAAGTTTGAGATGTTCACCTTTTCCACATGAGGATAGGTTCAATAAATATCGTCTAACGTTGATTCCTGATAAAGGCTGCTATAAGGACTTTATTTATGTTCTCTTGAATTGTGCGGGGAAAAGTTGTTCATCAAGAAAACCGTATGTCCCTCATTAGTATACCTAGTGAGTGATGATATCTGTTTGGGCCCCTTGATGGAGTTGGATCGTATGCATGCAAACTAGACGATCAACTCTAGATCAAGAAATGTATAATCTGCAAGAATGACACATTCATATCTTGGATTATACAATGATATCATGTGACATAAGAATCAGACAAGGAAATACTTATATTTCTTGTGCAGGATTAAGATATTGTAACGGTACATTATTTATGCGAATTGGAAATCATAACGTGTTGCTAGATACCGCTTATGATTATTGGAAATAAAATAACGATTTAATTTCATGGCCAACATAGCATAAATCCTCAATAGGGTCGCACAAATAGGACTCTAACCACACGGTGCATTAATTGTTTATTCGCAACAGTTAGTATTGTGAAATATGATAAGTTGATTAATTAATTATATACCGTTGTGAACCGTTATAATTAATTAAGTCAAAATGATCATATGGAAACAAATTAATGCATTAGCTAATCCAAAGTTAATTATTAATGAGTTAATAATCAATTATGTTCAACACACTTTAATTAGTTTGAGCTATTTGGGCTTCTAGTTATTTAATTAATTAAAGGCCCGATTTGAGAAAGGATGAAGGAGTAATTAATGGGATGGTTTATTGGGCCATTGCAACATTTGATGTAGCCCAAAATGGCCCTATTAATTTCAGCTAGAGCCCTAGTGGCATACTTGTAAATAGTTCAAAGAGAGGATGAGAGTTGTTGGCTATATAAAGGGGTCACCTCTTGGGAAAGCCCTAGCCTCCATCCACTTTCTCTCTCCTCTCTTCCTAGCCGCCACCCATCTTCCTCCCTTCTCTTGCTCATGTGTTGAGCACCATTCCTTCTTCTCCTCCATTAAAATAGTTAATAGGATGAAGAGGTTCATAGAGGGGATTAGCTAGGAGCTCATGAAAGCTAGCACTTTCATGAAGCTCGTGGTTAGCTCCTTGGTGGGCTTGAGGCGCCTTAGATGGTGGAGGTGGTGGAGCACGCACCCCATCGACTCCCATGCCTTGGATTCGAGCCTCATGAATGCGATTTCATGAGAGGTATAACTTTCTCCTACTTGTTCTCATTGTTTTGATGTGTGAATGCTTCTAGCACTAGATCTATGGTGTTTAGTTGTGATTTCTTGCTATTTGATGGCACAAAAATGAAATTAAACACTTCCTAACAGTGGTATCAGAGCACAAGGTCGTGCTTAAGCTATTTTGCACATTAATTAGATGAGAAATGTGTAATTAGTTGAGTAATGAAGTTGCTGCCTTTGTTTGCACTCTGGAACTCTGTTTTTTCCGAGATTTTCTGTGTTTTTGGCATAGCAAATATTTTATTTCGATTTTTTCTTTTGATGGATTTGAAAGAGGGATGAATTGTGAGCATTTTCCCACTGGTTTCATTTTAATCCGAGTTACTATGGATTTTTAATGAATTTTTCCGTGACGGTGCGCAGGACTAGTTCCTGTGCGACCAGATCTGGTTTTGTGGGTATTATCTTAGTTATCTTGATAAAGAAACCCTAATTTTATTAGCTAGGAATAAATTAGACTTGGTGTACTTCCTTCCATACCAATTTGATGGTATGGATCGAAGTCTTTCTATTTTTTTGAATTGATGAAAAACAAGAACGGTCCTGTTGGTTTTCTGTACCGATTGGATTGTTTTGAAAACTGGTATTGATTGAGACTTTTTATAGAAAAAGTGTTTAAATAGAAAACTTCCTTTTGAAGTCCTGAATCCATGAAAATTTATTTCATGTAAATCGGACCAGTTTTGGTACCTCAAACACTCAAAATCAATTTCGTCGACGTGCTGTTCCAGAACAGGGAACTTGTATTCAAACTCCTTAAACTTGATGATTTTGAATGAGTAAAATTGTAAATCTTTCATGGTTACTAGCCTTGTACTTGTGATTGTTTACTGTAAAATTGTTTTGCATTAAAAGTTTTTGGAAGATGGTCAAACAGTCCAAAAGGTTGAGGCCAAAATCTGAAACTTCAAACCGGTGTTTTAATACACAACCTGAAGTTTGATAATTTTGGTTCTCCCGATTGGTAAATGATTTCTTCCTGAAATTTGAACAGGTAGTTTGTCTCTTGATAAGGATTGCTCATGATTTTTTCTGGATTTTTTGGAGACCGAAAAATTTCTTGATTTTTTCGGGTCCCGTTAAATGAAAGGTGTTCGTTCTAATAAATCAATTAGTTGATAAGTTGATTAGAACTCTCCTTGCTGTCATCCATTGTATTTTTTGAATGTTGATTTTATCAAAGAGTTTAAGCAATTAGTTGTTTGAATGTTAAACTCTCTTTGCATGGAAAAACACAAATTAGCAAACAATACGCAAAGATACTTAATAGCTCACTAGTTATGAACAACTTAGACATATATTTGTATATTGTGCTAACTTGTTTTTGTAGGAGGATGTGGGTTTGATATGGCTCAAGATGTCAATGCCTTGTGTGTTGTAAAATGTTGTGAATGCATGTGATTGGTTGTAATGTGGCCTAAGGTGCCTTGATAATTAATAATTGATTAATTCTTGATGTAACTTGTGAGGCTTGCATGCCCCTAAGGCCTAGGCGGATTTTAGGATTTTATCACATGTATTTATTTCCCTTAATTATTAGATAGGATCTTAGTAATTAGTGGGAGGGTTTGATTAGATTAGTTTCGTTACATGGAGATGCGACGAAGACTAATGCAAGCGGGAGCCATACAAACCCACGACAATGTTTGAGATGCTTATGTTATGTGATTGTTTGTGAATGCCTTGAATTGTCATAGGTAGGTCTGGGTATATGCTTACACGACCACCAAACAAAGTCACGTAATTGCTTTTGTCCCAAATTAACTCGATTAAGTCGATTCGTCCTCCTTCTCTCTATCCCCTTCAATGCAATTGATTGTTTATTGATGCATTCCGCCGACGCGGATATCGTACTCCATCATTGTAGTCGGGGTGTAAATCAGATTTACAAGGAGCAAATAGAGAAAGGTTGCTTATCAATGGACCCTAATCAGATTGGACATTGGGACGAAGTTTGTGGATATACTTATGATATCTCACAAACCAAGAATCATATGGACAAGATATGATTGGTTGGAGAACCTACCTTATCTAGTTGTTTTAGGTGTCATGCCGACGCTGTCCCCTATTTCAACGAAAATGAGGATCTTGGAAACCGACTACATTAGGGACTTTAAATAAATATAGTGGGAGTTTTGTTTATCATTATAAATAAAATATTGCATAAACTAAATGACCTTAAATTGAAATTGTTATAGATATTAAATATGTTAATTTCTTTGCGATCAATCTTTGAAAACAACAAGCTCGTTTCTAAGGTATTTACTTGGAGAAGTAACACCGATTTCTAAGACATGTTCTTGGAAAGGAGAAACTTGTGCATGTTTAATCCCAAAAACGTTCCTCGACTTCCCGAACATAGCTTCGCAATGATTGATTAGTTTCTACGAAAATTATTCAATAAAGCGAATGCTTATATCCTTTTAGAAGTTCTAGACCTTTGAATTGGAGAATTCATAAGGAATAGACTAGACTTCTGCACTCCCATCCACTTACTCAAGAAGACGTTCTTAGAGAATGTAAAAATAGACTCAATCATTTATGATCGAGTAATGGAGTGTGAGTTAACCAAGAGAATCTTCTTATAAGAAGATAAATATTTCATTAGCTTGTGAACCGAAAGGTTTGAGTAGCTAATTGACAACTAGAGATATTAAGATCTCCAATATTAAGGATTGTTGATATTGTCATACAATCTCTTTCTATGGATAAGGATATATTGTTCGCACACTTGTTAGTGCTAAAAGTGATTGGTTAAGTATTAAAGGAATACTTCACTACGATATGAGTTGAAATTTCGAGACCCTCACTAGTGACCGTGTGTCACATGAGATGTTTCATTTGCCATTTATGGGAGGCATTTGAAAGGTTATCCGAAATACCATGATGTTCTAAACCTTAAGATATTTGTCGTTCAAATTATCTCACTATCTCTAATTCACACTAGTAATTAGGTGCTAGTTCATGTGCTCGCATTTAACGAAATGTGTAGGCAATGATGAATAAGAAAAAGTTCGAGATAAGTAAAGTAAACTCCGTTTTGGAAATGGTTTATACGTCTAAGCCGCTACCATTGAATACGTAGAGTTATCTTTACTAAATAAAGAGTTTGTTTAGGAATTTGAGGTTGTATACCTTATTCCAAACATCTCATAAAACCTTATCTCCGTTTCATATTTGATGATGGATGATCATGTTTTGTAATAGAGAAATATTGTTCTCTTATTGTTATGAATTTGTGTATAAGATTTCATGCATCTTGATTGAATTTGCTTGAAATAGATAAACAAATTTTGAATGACAAATGTGTAAGACTTCACATAAAGTATTTGACTTTTATGTAAAATAGTCGCTTAGTCGAATATAAACAAGAATCGCATTATGAGAGTCTACGTAACGTGGAGCTCGTAAATCAATTTGATTGCAAATCAATTGAAATTCATGCGAATCGTATTTGTTAAAAGACAAAAGCGTCTTTGAACTACGAAGGTTTAAAGGACAAGTAACTTTATTAAGACTTATACATATTGATGCAGACCTATAGGACTTGTGCAATTGAAAGGTTGTTGACACTTTACCACTTGACCAACGATCATTGTAGATATTAACGTATCTATTTGATATGGTATAAGTATGAATCTTTTGACAAGATCAAAATGATTTCAAGAGTAAAGTTGAAAAATTATTTAATAAAAGTAAAAGTCTTAAGATGGATCATGGTAAATAGTTAAGTCATATAGTTTGATATATTACCTAAAGAGTATGAAATACGTTTCACTACTCGCTCCATGAGGAACATTGAAAAATGTATCCAAGGATGAAGGTATCGAACATTGTTTGATATAGTTCGATCGGTAATAAATCAAATTGACTTGTTCGACTCATGTAAGGGATTTGTGTTTGAGGACAATATTGTTTACACTGAATAAAAATTCCATCGAAGTCTATTGAGAAAGATATCTTACAAGATTCGATCTCTAGGTATATTGTTTCTCAAGATTTGGTGTTGAGAAGTTTATTTCAAGGTACGATTGATTTATAAGCTTGGACCCAAATAAGACACTTAATATTATATAGGATATCTTGAACTAACCGAAATGTACTACTTCGACGAATATGATAAGAACAAAGTAGTTGTTGCTCATCATAACGTAATCTTGAAGAATGATATTCTCAAGAAGAAGTAGTGGGAGTAAAGTGAGCATTAAAGGAGTTTATGCGTCACTACAAGAAGTACCTTTATAGGAAACTTGTCACTCCATACATGGTGCTTAGTGGGAGTTGAGCGGAACTTAATTCACAAGCAGTTGTGAAAGGAAGAAGTTTATAAGCACGCTCGCTTCTAAAGAGTACTCAAACATCTCACAAATGGATGATGTTCGAGAAACTCGTGCAATATATTAGGATCAAGAACTTATTCTACAAGTTGTTGTAGAAGTAGTTCATAGACCTCAAGCACCAATCCTACAAAGATCAACGAGAGTGAATTGCCTAAACTGAAAAGTACATAGGTTTCACAACATCCTCGTACTTGACACATGAGGATCCGTTGATAAATAAAGAAGCGATGGAAAGATCCGATTCCACAAGTATGATTTGAATCTATATGATCTTTAAGTACAATCCATATATATAACAACAAGGTATAGACCTTGATTGATGTTCATGAAGGAGCGATCCATCTAGAACATTTAGATCTTTAAAGGAAATATAGATATGGATAGCAAATCGACTATGTACAAAGCACAAGTTTATGATTGTTGCTATGTCTAAGTCGATAACGAGTTGACCATGTACAAAGCACGGCTTCTCGCTTGTAGCTGTGTATAAGTCAATAAAGATCATTCTAGCAATAGTTATATTTCGTATATATAGATATATGGAAAAATACATCAAAATCGCCTTCTTCGATTGATTGAAGGAAGTTGTTGTGTATTTGACACAAACCGAGGATTTGTTGTATTGCTAGAAACACATATATATGCTTTAAGGATCCATTAATGGATTGAAGCAAGTATTGTGGAAATTGAAATAAACATTTTGACAAGGAAGTCAAGGAGTTGAACTTCGTCAAAAAGGTACCTTGTATAGACAAGATAGTCAGTGGGAGCATGATTGTGTTACATGTATTGTACAAGATACAAGACATTAATTGGGAATAAGATTAAGAAAATGAATATTGTCAAGATCTCATTGGAGAATGTTTACTCAATAGAGAACTTGGGCAAGTCACCTAAATCCAAGGAAACAAAATCTATGGAGATAGATTATGATGGATGTTAGGTTTGAGCAAAATGTGCATATAATGACAAGGTGTTATAGTTACACTAAAAGATAGACACCTAAAAAGGATGACTAACCACGTTGTATGGCATACACTTGAGTTCGACTCGGTGTGTTGCAACTCAATTCGAGAAGAGTGCACGATACAATTCGAGCATCCTTCTGTTATGAGTTTCATTACGTACGCCATACTTATGCACATGCCCCTATGTGTTGTACCCAAGGAGTATGACAAGCAGTTGTCAACTGGATACAAAGAAAAACACGTTTGGACAATAATCGATAATATCTTCGAGTATCTTATGAGAAAGAATGATATATTTCATCTGATGAAAGAAAGCTCATATAAATTGATATATTGATGCTAGTTTTCGAAAGATTGATATGAATACAATTGAGCTACGTATTTTGTTTAAATGTGGTGTTGTAAATTTAGAAGGTGTTCTAAATGGGATATTACAACCGTTTCCGTCACCAAAAACAAAATATATATAGCAACTTGTGAAGCAATGAAAGAAGGAAGTATGGATCGAGAAGTTCTCAGTCAAGCTAATATGGTTCTACGCATCTCGAACCATAGCTTAAACTTGAAGAACCCAATATTAAATTGGTGATCCAACTAAGATCTATGACGATGGCACTTGATCTGACATGATGATGATTAAGAACACATATATAGGAGTATATATGTATATATGGTCAAACAAAATTGGATAGGTTCGCGGACACAGTGAACACTCTAACTTAACCTCTACCTTAAGCGGTATACGAGATGCAGTTGTGCATCCATGCGTGATGGACGTATGAGTAACTTGCTTTAAGCGTATTATATTTTGAGGTTCGAGACATGTATATATATAGATATATGACATTGTTCTAAATTCTTCACTGGCTAGAAGTCACTATTGATTGACTCTAGGCCAAGTGGGAGATTGTTGGAGTTATGTCCTAGAAGTCAATATTTAATGACTCATTTTCTTAGTTTATGTTAATGATGATATTTGATCATTTGTTCCTAGAGTTTATTATTGACAGATCATTCAGGTTGAGGATCTGAATTGTAGATCTCTGTGGATCATTCCTTAGAATGACAATAATAAATCTAAATCGTCCATAATCTTGATAATTAACAAGGAACATTAATTATCATAAAAGATTAGTATGCAAGTTAAGTGATGATTAAGTTCTACAAATCATAGGTAAGGAGTTACCAACTTAATTGCATATGTGTATGTTATTGGAATAAACATATAGATTGTGTTAAGTGTCATTGTTTATTTCATATAAGTTTGATTCTAAGTTTGAGATGTTCACCTTTTCCACATGAGGATAGGTTCAATAAATATCGTCTAACGTTGATTCTTGATAAAGGCTGCTATAAGGGCTTTATTTATGTTCTCTTGAATTGTGCGGGGAAAAGTTGTTCATCAAGAAAACCGTATGTCCCTCATTAGTATACCTAGTGAGTGATGATATCTGTTTGGGCCCCTTGATGGAGTTAGATCGTATGCATGCAAACTAGACGATCAACTCTAGATCAAGAAATGTATAATCTGCAAGAATGACACATTCATATCTTGGATTATACAATGATATCATGTGACATAAGAATCAGACAAGGAAATACTTATATTTCTTGTGCAGGATTAAGATATTGTAACGGTACATTATTTATGCGAATTGGGAATCATAACGTGTTGCTAGATACAGCTTATGATTATTGGAAATAAAATAACGATTTAATTTCATGGCCAACATAGCATAAATCCTCAATAGGGTCGCACAAATAGGACTCTAACCACACGGTGCATTAATTGTTTATTCGCAACAGTTAGTATTGTGAAATATGATAAGTTGATTAATTAATTATATACCGTTGTGAACCGTTATAATTAATTAAGTCAAAATGATCATATGGAAACAAATTAATGCATTAGCTAATCCAAAGTTAATTATTAATGAGTTAATAATTAATTATGTTCAACACACTTTAATTAGTTTGAGCTATTTGGGCTTCTAGTTATTTAATTAATTAAAGGCCCGATTTGAGAAAGGATGAAGGAGTAATTAATGGGATGGTTTATTGGGCCATTGCAACATTTGATGTAGCCCAAAATGGCCCTATTAATTTCAGCTAGAGCCCTAGTGGCATACTTGTAAATAGTTCAAAGAGAGGATGAGAGTTGTTGGCTATATAAAGGGGTCACCTCTTGGGAAAGCCCTAGCCTCCATCCACTTTCTCTCTCCTCTCTTCCTAGCCGCCACCCATCTTCCTCCCTTCTCTTGCTCATGTGTTGAGCACCATTCCTTCTTCTCCTCCATTAAAATAGTTAACAGGATGAAGAGGTTCATAGAGGGGATTAGCTAGGAGCTCATGAAAGCTAGCACTTTCATGAAGCTCGTGGTTAGCTCCTTGGTGGGCTTGAGGCGCCTTAGATGGTGGAGGTGGTGGAGCACGCACCCCATCGACTCCCATGCCTTGGATTCGAGCCTCATGAATGAGATTTCATGAGAGGTATAACTTTCTCCTACTTGTTCTCATTGTTTTGATGTGTGAATGCTTCTAGCACTAGATCTATGGTGTTTAGTTGTGATTTCTTGCTATTTGATGGCACAAAAATGGAATTAAACACTTCCTAACAGATACTATGTGAAGGTTACTTGACGACCAAACCTAAACCCTAACTTCAGCTGTCGCGTTTTAGTTCTGGTTTGGTTTGGAACCGGTTTTTACCACGTAAATAACTAAACCTCAGCCGTCGCGTTTTGGTATTTAGAAATTTAAGAATATTTAGTTGGATTTTCAGCGGTATTTAAAGTCTTTTCAGATCATTAAAAGTTACACCTTTCGGTCGTTAAACTAACCTCCTCTTTCGAGCGATTGGCTTACCTCAAGTACTTAATCAATTACAAGTTTGGTTTATAGTTTAATGCCCTAAAAACGTCGCGATTCATCCAAAGGTAAACATCAATCAAACAAATAATTTAACTAAGCATAAACAACAATTCACAACTAAATAAATCACATAATATATCACAAATCCATCAAGTCATCACAAAATACCAAACTAATCTACTAACTACCCCTAAGACATAATAAAACTACTAACTAATATCCATAACACACATAACAATAAATATCATGCAAATAAACAAGATACAAGCCATGAAATATCGAGATAAAAGCATAAAAAGAATAAACCAATAGTCTCTATGCAAATAACTCGCTACCAAGGCCAAGGAATCGATGTAGATCTCGCTGTCTGCTGTTGCTCTGCTCCAAACTCGCAAGAACTCCAAGGAAAATCAATCAAACGCTAAAAAACGCTAAGTCATAAAGGTGGAAAATAGGTCTAGAGAGTAGAATCCGTGCTCGGGCGGCAAGGAACGCATATATATCATCACAGGAGGCGGCTAGGACAAGGAGAGGCGGTTTACTCCTTTCCTTCTTTAAAAATTTTCCAATTCGCACTTTCCAGAAAAGCATTTCGGACCGAAATGGGAGGATTTCGGTGCGAAATGGCGCTTCGGGTCTGCTGGATGGGCTGAGAATCAGGCCCACGCTAGAGATAAGATTTGTTCTGGGCTCCTATGGTCTTGTGGCACGTCTGTGTGAGCTAGGAATGAGTCGTCTGGCTGAGAATGTGGTCCACACTTCACAAAAGTCGCGTCTCGTCTTTGATTTCCAAGTAATTCTACAAAATAAAACAAGAAGCACGGCAGCAGCAATATCCTGGAAAATATGGCAATTTATGAGACAATTTATAATGGTTTGATCAATAATTAAGGGCTAAGTACGGTCAAAATACATATAAAAATAAGAGACATCAATCATATCAAATATGAAGCACAAAACTGTGGATATTCTCAGCGCCACCGCTATATTATCTTAGGGTTAATTTTCAAAAGGTTACTTTTGGAAATTTTAAATTATGACAATTTGAGGATGACATTTTTAGAATTTTTTTTTTGGAAAAAAAAATAATGGCATAAATCTAATTAGCAATTTAACAATGACATATATCAAATTGGCAAATGTTCTAATTACATAAATCTAATTATCTTATCTGATTTTGTCTTTTTTGCATTAATTAAATATATTAACATTTTATCTGATATTCAAATCTGAACCACATATCACATCATAATAACAAAATCAATGATCCATATTTTATCTAACATGTTTACTTCTTTTTAGTGGATGATTTTATAAATACTAGCAAAATCCGCTCACTCAAATGTGTGGACAAAATTTAGTTCAGAATTTTACAAACTAAAAAAATATCAAACTAGAGTTTATGACAATATTTTTTAATACATATAATGAAAGGATTTCGCAGATCATCTAATTTCAAAAACAAATTGTCTCCTTATTTATATTATCTAATTTTATCTTTTTTTGCTTTAATTGTAAATTGACCAAAAAAAATTATTAATGAGATATTTTCATCCAAAGTTTAGACAGTTTTTAGATAAAGTGCCAACCTTTTATCTGATATTAAAATCTAAGTCACATGTCATATCAGATTAACAAAATCAACATCATATTTGTTGTTAGGGGTTGTTAACACTCTTTATCTGACATGTTTACGCTTTCTTAATGAATGCTTTTATAAGTAGTAGATAGATATTTTCGTTAGTTGGAAGAAAGATTTGGAAAGTTAAATTAACATTTTATTTTCTTAAAGAGGTTTTAGATTTGTTCTCAAACTATCAAAACACAATAAAGACAAAATATTCTTACGTCATGTTTGGGAGAGAAATAAAAATACAGGAATAAAATTATTATCCTTATCTTTTTGTGAGAATTGTAATAAATTTTCAGATTAACTTCAATTCACTAAATTAGGTAAGTAATTACCTGGAACAATAACTTTTGTAGAACGAATTGATTGTTTTTGTGTTAGGCAAGAATTACATAATTTACTTTCTGTTTATTGAAAGTAAACATAAATATTCTTAAGTCAAGTTGATAGAGAGATAAAACATAAAAAAAAAGATTATCTCTATATTTTTTTTACGGAATTGCTTAGGATCATCTCTAAGATTCTATCATCTCCATCATTCCGAAAGTGCTTCATTAATGACGTGTTTTCTCTCTTTCATTTCCAGCGTTCTCATTAATGACGCGTTTTCACTCATCCCTCATTCTCATCCGCTCCTTCCTTCTCTGTCTTTCCTCTCATTAATGACGTGTTTCCTATGGTTTCTTTTTTCTGCATAATTTTTTTTTTCTACATGAGATAGTTTTTCCAGAATAGTTAAAATCTCAACTAGAACAATTAATTTTTTTTTCAGAACAATTAGGCTCTGAACTAGAACAATTCCTATGTCCAAGTAAAATTTGTTTTCCAGAATAATTAGGTTCTAAAACTAAAACAATTAGTTTTCCAGAACATATTAGCTAGAACAATTATATTCTGAACTAGAACAATTAGATTCTAAAACTAGAACAATTAGTTTTCTAGAACATATTAACTAAAACAATTAGGTTTTGAAACTAGAACAATTAGACTCTAAAACTAGAATAATTAGATTCTGAAACTAGAACAATTAATTTTTCAGAACATATTAACTAGAACAATTACTTATATTAATTGGAAAAATTAGTGTTCAACACTAGAACAATTAGGGAGAGAAGGAAGGAGGGAAACAAAGGGGAGGGAGGGAGTAACTAATTAGGTGCTGGATGGGAATGAGAACAGCACAGGTGCTGGATGCCAACAGGGAAGGAAAGAGGGATGGGGATGAGCGCTACATTAATTGCAGGGATGAGAGGATGAGAGCAAAAATAAAAAGGTAGTTAGAGATTAACTAATCACATTCCAAAAATAGAAACACGTTTTCAGGGAACGATGAGGATGATGAATATTAGAATCCTTATCAGTCCTTTTTTTTTTTATGGTTTATCTCATCTCTTCAATTTACTCCACAAAATTTTACTTCTTTAATATTAGGTAAGAATTTGTTATAACCATTCAATTTACTCCACAAAATTTTACTTCTTTAATATATTAGGTAAGAATTTGTTATAACCATTCATAGAATTAATTTGATGTTTGTGTTTTTGTGCCAAGCAATCATCGCGTACGTTACGTTCTTCATATAATGAGAATAGAAAAAATGTTAGCTTATGTTTAGTAGAAAAGTAAAGTATAAGAACAACACATTTCATTATCATATATATATAAAAAAATGAGATATTGCAGTATCTCCTTATCTCTTTAATTTACTCCTTTATTAATATAAACACAAAAACCTATAAACTAAATTGTCTATATAATAATTTTTTTTTGAATAAGTAACTTCTTGAATAATTTTTTTTTAAAAAAATAGAAGTGCTTAACACAACATTACGTGATACGTCAAACTTTAGTCCAATATATTTTAAAATACAAAGTTGGTGCCATATCATATACGAATACAAAATCTGTTGGACTAAATCCGGGATAACTATAAAAAATTTGAAAAGAATTGGCTAAACATTATTTCTAGGAGGTTTCGATTGTTGGTCCTACGATCTTATTCGTTTACTTAGATGTCAGCCAAAGGAATGAAGGAAAAAATTACTTCATTCCTCTGTTAATTTATAAAATTACTTGAGATTATGCTAAAGTTTTTCCATTTAAAATTCTTGTTTTTCTGTGTATGTCTTCGAAACAATGAAAAAATATTATTAAACTTTCTTTTCCATTTAAAATGTTTGTTTTAAAAAATTACTCTAGTAAAATTGAAATAAAGAGAAAATAGATTTGACAGGTCAGGTGCATGCATCAAATGTACACCTTTTAACTAGGAATTTTGTAAAGTACTAGAGATACGTAAAATATATGCCATCAATTGTTGAGATCATTTTTCTATAATAATGCGGGGAATGAACCTTCGAATTTCTTTTCGTCAAAATGAGTCAAAAGATTAAGAAATTCTAATCCATTGTACTACATTAATAAAATAATTATATCGACAATTTGCAATTAGCTACCCCCCAAATGGCAATATACTCGACCGTTTTGTGAACACGTGGAATCAGAGGAAGAACACTCCACAATTCGCAGTTTTCCCACCCATTGGATTCATTTTAATTAAATCATTCTCTAGCAAATCTTTAATTAATTATCCATCCAAAATCATGCTTTAACCCCCACTATAAATTGACAATGGTTCTATCAAGTGTTCCATTAACATAAACCTCAAAGCCACCTTTCTCTGCTTCCTTCCCCCTTGGTCCCCATGAAGAACTTCCAACTCATCTTTCTAGAATTATTAGCAGTTCTCCTTTCATTAATCTTATTCAAAGCCATATGGGTTACCATCTCATGCTATATTATCAGCCCTTTTTGCATAAGGAGATTCATGGCCAGGCAAGGTGTCTATGGCCCGAAACCTCGTTTCCTAGTTGGGAATCTCAAAGGCATCGCCAATCTCGTCAAAATTTCCACCTCAACTGACATGCAGTCTATCAGCCATGACATCGTCGGTCGTCTCATGCCCCATTTACTTTTGTGGCAGAAACTCTATGGTATGTAGTAAACCAAAAAGAAGAAAAAAGATGTGATAGAATGTGTGTTTTAAATAGCGTCGGCTGTGTTAATTATGTTTGGCTTAGTCAATTACATATCGTTTACATTCAGGGAAGAGGTTCATATATTGGTATGGAAGCGAGCCGAGGCTGTGTCTTACCGAGACTGACATGATAAAGGAACTTCTTTCATCAAAATTTGTGCAGAATACGGGAAAGTCATGGCTACAGCAGGAGGGGACGCGACATTTCATTGGTAGAGGATTGCTGATGGCGAACGGTGCTAGCTGGTCCCACCAGCGCCACATTGTGGCCCCTGCCTTCATGGCTGACAAGCTTAAGGTATAAAAGCACCACTTTCTTAATTACATATGCCGATTTCATATCTTTTTTTTTTTTTTTTTTTTGCGGGCTGGTTGGCGATTGCCAACTAGAAAATTTCATTAAGAAATAAAAATATGTACAGGATTACAAAAAAAAAAAGTAATTGAAACAAAGAAAAATAAACATGCCAAACATAGTTAAACCCCAAATACAATAACTACTAATTTAAGCATGTAGCTTCCAAATTCCAAATTTACCAAAACTTCCCTCAGTAAGAGATAATTGTTTGAAGTTTCTGAAGAGAATATTCTGGCATTGTGCTCCTTCCATAAGGCCCATGCCCCCGCCTATGCCGATTTCATATCAACACGGTCAAATTTTCCGTGACAATCTTGATCTTGCAAACTCTGGTGCTGCAAATGTTAATCACATACATTATTTAACAGGTATTAACACGATTCATGCAAAGTAGGATAATGCAAATGTGTAGCACGCACCAAGAGATTCTTGCTAATATTTCATGCATTCGATTTTTTTTTTTTCCCATTATCCCATCATTGCATTTATTAAAGTCTCTTGGTTTTTGTTTTTCCTCTCTTTCTTTTGGATGGTTGATAGGGTCATGTGGGTTACATGGTGGAGTGCACTAAGAAAATGGTGCGCAATTTGTATGATGTTATTGGATCTAGTACAAGAACTGAAGTAGAGATTGGAGGCTATTTAACTATGTTAACTGCAGACATCATTGCCAGAACAGAGTTTGATACAAGTTATGAAACAGGTCGTCGGATTTTTCATCTTTTGGACAAATTACAGATCCTCACCGCCCAATCAAGCCGGTATCTGTGGATTCCCGGCAGCCGGTACGTGTCTTATCTCCTGTCATCTTTTTCCGATGTTAATTTTTAAGTATTTGATACCTCTATCTTTTCTTCAAATTGGCTTGATCTTGTGTGGCTTGTTGCATGCAGCTATTTATTTTATACAACTACTAAGATAAAATGATAATAAGTTGATAACCCATTCTTCAGTTTTCATACTTGCAAAGGCCATATATAAAAATAGATGGTATTGCACGTGATACACTTGTATTTTTTTTCTGATTCTTCCTGTTGTTTCTGGTTTCTTTTGACATGTTATCACAAATATTCTTCTCATAAAACCTCCCTGGCATGGCCATGGCTGCCTGTCGGTTAGCTAGTGTACAGCACTTGACAAAGCCTCCAGTTGTTCCTTTGTTTGATTCCTTCCAATCCCCATTTAATACTCTTTTAATGTCTCCTTGTCTAGCTATTATATATGTTCCACTTTTCTCTGAATAAATTATGTTATCAAACCTCTTAATTTACTAGCTGGCATTCTGTCAAATTGTTAATTTCAGGTTCTTCCCAAGCAAGTTCAGAAGAGAGATAAAATCCATCAAGGCAGATGTGGAGAGACTACTTATGGCAATCATAGAAACAAAAAAGGAAGGCGCCGAGTTCGGTAGGATGTCGTCTTATGGTAAGGGACTATTGGGGATGCTTTTAGCAGAAATGCAAAAGAAAAAAGAGGGATTTAGTTATGATCTGGAGTTGATCATGGACGAGTGTAAGACGTTCTTTTTCGCTGGGCATGAGACATCGGCATTGCTTCTGACATGGACAGTGATGTTACTGGCAACTAATAACGACTGGCAAGAGAAAGCACGTGCTGAGGTGCTGGAAGTATGCGGTGATGGTGTGCCAACTGCTGATCATCTGCCTAAGCTTACTGTGGTAAGTAATGGAGAAAGCGATTCCACTAACCAGGATCTCTAATGATAACATTCATGAGTTTTCAAAACTTGTACTCCTAATACTAAGCCAATTAAGTGGGCTGTAAATTTAAAAAGAAATATTCAAAAGAGTGCAGTGAACTTTATACATTACCAAGAACTAAATTGTCAGCATACTATTAGTTAGCATGGTCCTTCGTAGCTAGCTAGGTTAGGTCTACCTTAAACTAGTTATATCACTCGCATGCTCTGGGTATTGCAAGTCAATTACTTGAACACCTTTTCTTATTTACTTTGACCATTGCAACATCCATAAAGTAATTTTGTTTTGTATCCTTCATCGGTACAATGGAAAGTTTTCTTTTGTTTGAATTAAATTTACAATCTCTATTGGTTGACTAACTAATTAAGTTACATATCACCATGTCATTATCATGCAGCTACAGATGATAATAAACGAGTCACTCAGGCTCTACCCTCCAGCAAGTCTTCTACCAAGGATGGCATTCCAAGACTTCAAGCTAGGAGACCTACACATCCCCAAAGGCCTCTCAATTTGGATCCCGGTGCTTGCAATACACCACGACAAGTCGCTATGGGGAAATGATGCAAATGAATTCAATCCTGATAGATTTTCGGGCCGATCATTCGCACTGACCCGTAACTTCCTCCCATTCGCATCTGGCCCACGCAACTGCGTTGGCCAGGCATACGCGCTAATGGAGGCCAAGATCATTCTAGCAATGCTATTATCTAGCTTCAGCTTCACCATTTCAGAGAATTACCGGCACGCACCAGTGAACGTGCTTACGCTTAAGCCAAAACATGGCGTTCAAATTTACTTGAAGCCTCTGAGGGTCTGAATCAATTTTGAATTTTGTAATACTTCAGACTTATAAAGTTATAATAACGTGTGCCGCTTTTTGGTATAGTTCTATACTAAGAGGAGAAGGATATAGTTTTCATATAGAGAGGAATATTATATTTTCCAAACTATGTGTTTGAACCTTTTTCTTTTTGAATGGAAATAGAGATCACCTCTTCTAAAAAAAATTGAGGTCATGACACGGGAACAGAGTGGCTATATAAAACGAGGAAGTTAGCAGAGTGTTAACTCAGCTCGTCCCCAACTCGAGTTTGAGCGAAAGGGGCAGGGAAACTACAACTAGGCTGTATATGAGCTGAGTTTGAGGGAGAAAATAAAATTTGATTTTCTATAAGATTTTAATATGAAGATGATATCGAGTGGATAGAATCGGTCATTTATTTCACGCCCATTTGAAATATAAAATTTGATAACGAATGTATAGCACGATAGCACAAGACCCATCTATGCCACGCAAAATATTTTAACTATTATCTTCTTATATATACATAATTAATACTTATTGATTACATGCCTACAATTATTCATTTTACATAATACTGAACGAATATCGTGTATTTGACAACAATCAGTAGTATATTATAAAGGGTACACACAGTGACATTAATTCTAGCAAGCTAGCGAAGGCGAAATCTCATGACAATTAGCAGATTATTCATTTATTTTAATGTTGATTTTTTGGTAGGTTGACTTTATCAAACTTAATGAGATATAATTGTCAATCGTTTTTGAATTTATGAAAATATATTATCAGTCTTCTTTTCTCCCAATTAAGTAACTAATATATGATTTCTCACAAGATGAACTGTACCTGTTCGATATCAGAGTATTTATGGTGTTTGCGTATCCTTGGACGGTCATAGAGAATCTAATTCTTAAAAGATGACAATAACAAGCATATATTTTAGGCTTTTTCGAACACGGAATAAAGATTCAAAGATCACTTCAAAAATTAAAGTTCTCAACATATTATTGACATTCTAAAAGCTTTTGCTCTTTTACGATTTGTCGCGTTCAATTTTTTATCTTTATTTTTTTTTAGAATTTTTATAGTATTGAAATTTTTCTGACTGAAATAATTTATTTTAATTGATCGGAGTTTTCAAGTTATTATACCAACTGAAATCCTAAGAGATAATTTCCAATCAAATCTCATGTGCATATCATTCCGATCAGAACCATAGAAGTTTCATGGATGATTATTATTATTAGAGAAATACTAGTATCTAATATATTGGACGGATAGGTCCGTCCAATACGATCGTTCTTACGTTTCAGATTTTAAACAACCGATTCTAACCATTCAATATTTTGTTTTTTCATATTGATAACTTATAAAAAAAACTAATTTTTACATTTTTTTTGAAAATTTTGCTATTTGTTAGCATTTTAAAAAATCGTTGTTATTGGACGATCCATAATCTTTATATCATAAATTTTCTAAATTACCAAAAAAAATGTAAAAATGGTTTCTTTTAAGTTTTCAATATGAAGAACACATTGAATGGTTCGGATCAGTCGGTTGAAGTTTACAACGTGAGAACGATCGTATTGGACGAATGGACACTATCATTTCTCTTATTATTATTATTTATTTTGTTTTGGTTGTATCAGAACTTCAACAAAAGCTTTGGACGGCGAAAGCAAGTTTTTAGAATTGGTGAAACCGTGCAATCAGGAATAATATCTTAGCAGTAGAGTAATGATGAGATTATGTGTTAATTAAGGACCCATCTTCATTTATAAATCAAGCACTAGATACCAGATTAGTAGTGGTTTTTATTATATAACATATCCAACCATAAAACGCACTGATGGAACTTATTCCTTCTATCCCCTATTACATGAAAAATTCCATTTGTACCAAAAGTTTAAGATTGTGTATTTTAAAAGCAAGTTATGAAATAGTTCAAAGTTCATAATCTTGAACAGAAAAAAGAAATATCAATAGAAATAATAAACAGCAATATATATACTAACCACAATTTTCTTGAAGTGAAAAAAAAAATCACTAAATTACTCATCTTTTGTAAAAGATTTTGCTTTCAAAAGATATGCTCACTAAATCAGTCATCTTGCTATCCCATCATTATATTTGAATTAGCGGATTAGGATTTAATTTTACTAATTTTACACAATTTTATCAATGTTATTTTCTTGGCCTATGGAAAGGCATTTTGTCTGTGAATACGGAGCAAGATATTTCAATAACTATTCAAGAGAAGTGCTATGGTATGGTCAAATTGATTTGACATATGTATCTATCAAACTTGATCACATATAAATACAGGAGTTTCAAATGACCATTTAAAATTTTCAATGTAATTCAACCATTTAAATTCAAGCCATTATCAAATCAAACCAAGATATATAGCACGAATTTAATTCAACCAAACACAAATTGATCATTTAGCTCGAAATTCTAACCTAACCAAACTGGCACGGTTTGATATTGAAACCAAATCAAACACGGTTTGATGTTGAAACCAAATCAAACACAAACTGATATTAGTTCACTCGAGTTTGGTTCGTTGACAGCCCTATGTTTGACAGAGTGACTTGTCAAATTGATTTGGCTCTAGAGTTTCTCATGAATCGTCACATTATTTGTGGCCAAAGCTGTACAATAAATCAGCGTCAAACCTACCTTATCATGAAAATATACTGAAAAGCAAAAATTTATTCTATTTTGCGCTGAGGATCCCATTGCGACAGTACAAAGAGCCGGAAAATCACCAATATGAGGAGAGTTTTAGTGTCCACATTTTGAATGCTCCCAAATGTGAGTTTTGGTTACTTTTTCAAAATATAAAATTCAAATATTGAATCCAAACCGTTAATCTTATTTGATAATTTTATTTGATATAATGAGCAATGCATTTTTATATAAGTTTTATACATTTTGAAATTTATTTGATAGTTGATACTGAATCAAGATTTAAAATATGAATAGATTAGAATTAATCTATCAAATTTAACTAGATTCGTTCAATGACCCTTCTCCACCAATATATATATATATATAGTGTTGCTTTGGTGAGTCGCGGCTCACAAAGCTAATCTAATTAATTACGTACCGTTCAAAAACAACAGTTTTAAAAATATGAAAAAAATACTTAAAAATTTTGAAAAAAATATAAAATTTTGTCTGCAAGGAGATTTCAATATGGAGATCATATTGGACAGTTTGGATTGGTCATTTCGAATCAAATCCAAAAGTTTTGATTGTGACTCACGGAAAGCTTTGTGAGTCGCGACTCCCAGTAGCAAAACTCTATATACATTGGTTTGATAAACTAGTAGGCAGAGCTGGAGAGGCTGCCAGCCTAAATCAACAATACTTACCGCGGTGTTTGTACTCTTGGAAGAAAATGAGATGTTAATCATGTTATATATAAATTCTTTGATTAGGGACACTGTAGCCAAGCCCTTTCATTAATTTCCATTTTAAAAAAGAGAAAACAAATCCCTATATTTTCTAACTTAATTCTCGTGGCAAAAGAGTTCAAAGTAAATTTATGAAGTTTCTTTGGTCAGAATGGATAATTCACAACACGGAGATCGATTATAAAATATAATGATTATACAAAGAGAACCAATCCTGGTGCCCCATTAGTCTGCATTTGCCACTCTCACGTGTCTTATCAATACTATAATCTAACAACCTCTTGCTTATCTAAAAAAAATTAACAACCTTTTTTAGTTATCAACTATCCTGGAGCTATCGAATCATTGAATGGGCTAAATTAAGTGCTACTGGTTGAAGAATAAGTTCTCTCTTGGAAATATATATGATTTTCTAAGGTACTGTTTGCCAATTAATTTACCAATTGATCATCCATCTAATTTTTTGGAATTTTTTTGCTAAAAAAAATTTGAAAAATGTAAAAATTTAGTCTCCAAGAGTTTTTCAATATGGTGAACAATTTGAACGATTCAGATCGACCGTTTGATTTTTGAATTTCGAAAACGACTCCGATGTACGAGGGACGATACGTACACCTGAATGTATTTTATCCATATATATATCTAAGATATTAATTAAAAGTCGTGACCGCTATGAAAAGCGGCCACAAATATTTTTTTTCTTTTTTATAATTTTTTATTTATATATAGTTTATTTAAAATAAATTAAAAATAGTTGTACCACTTAAAAATAGTCGTACCAATCATTAATATTAGCAAGATTTTTTTTGGCAGAAAATTTATGTCAAGTTTATATAGCGATTTTTTATGGAAGAAATTACTATTTTTGAACTTACAAATTTGTCTATAAATTTGAACAAGTTTTTACGACAAATTTTTTATATTTACATTAGAATTTTATATTTTACATAGAGCAGCGAAGCTGCGACTGCCATCTCTAGTATGTATAAGTTGGAGAATTGATTAAAATTAAATGAAATTGAAATGTGAAATCGGATTAACAGCTGCAAAATTGATGGAAACCACTTTAATATGTGGGCAAACTAGTGTATATCGCACTATGGTATATGGTTTACATATTGTGCTATATGCATTTATTTATTTGGCAATATTATTTAAATTAAAAAATAATTTTGTATATATTTATTCTCTTTTGTTTAGATAGATTATTTATCAAAATTTTGTCTAATTTTACCCTTGATCATCCATCTATTTTTATATATTCTAATAAGGATTGCGAGGGTCACATTTACAATAAAATTTTCTATGCGTGCTAGACAGTCGCTTATATAACAATCAAAATATTTCAGTACTATATATTGGCTGGTTCGTTGATTTGGTCCAATTGTGCTACTATTATTATAATTTAAATTTTCATTACTTTCCTAGAATAAACATCTAATTAATTAGAACGTGTAGCATACTGATTTTTTCTAAAACTATAATACGGTTAAGAAGAAAGATCCTCGAGTATAGGTTGTGGATTTGAAATCTGATCGAAAAATTCTTAATTTGTAGATTTTAAGATGATGGACATAGTTTTTATCTATATCATAAAGAACACAATAATGATACGTCCGGAAACGAATTATGATGATGGATAATAATATGGTTATTATGGGCCAGGGGCGCCTAATGCCCAAAAATAAAATCTTATATGCATGAAAGACTAAAACTTTGTTCTCCTAATTCCATCCATTAGTCCCAACTCAAATCAATATAGTATACGACAAAAGGAAGCTATCTCTTGGTAATGATTAGCAGCCAAGGCAGCTTCTTATTTAAATTAAATTGCCCCCTCTCTGCACGAGTGGCTTGGACCTATAAAGTTGTACATTTTTCAAGAGCCAAGAAGACCTTTTTCATAGGTTTAATTTGATGCATGTCCTCCTAAATTTTGAGAATCCTATATGTATCATTAATTTATTATCCGATTTAACTTCTAATCCTATATGAAAAGTTCAAGTATTGTGCATTCAGAACTATGCCTGTTGTTAAAATTAGGAATTTACTTGAAATAATTTCATTATTTATTAGAGAAACATATTTCATTATAGAATACACAATTTAGATTCTCAAAAAAAAAAAAAAAAAAATCCATCTTCCACTCCCAGCTAGAATTAAACTTGTTTCTCTATAAAAACGGTAGAACTATTGACTATCTATGTTGGACTCTTTTGTTTAATTAACAATATTTATTGATTGCAATAGAATATGTTAAGAAAGTCTTTTCATCAGTGGACTATATTAAGAATAAATTGCGGAATAGACAATGTGAGCAGTAGATCTTATGTTGAGAAAAACATATTTGATAAGGCTACCAATGTCGAATTATGTTGTTTTCAAAAAATTAGACTAGTAAAAGTTTGTTTGGATGAAGTCTTACTAGAATTTATAAATTTAGTATAATGTGCTATACTTTTTTAGTTTTATTTTCTTTATCTATTTTATGCAATGCTTACTTGTAATTATTATTTTTTTTAAGGGCTTTGTTATTCTTTGAAAATATTTGAACAATTAAAAGTGTTTCATATTTTTTAAAAATATAACATGACAATAAATTGAACAAGATTTAACATAAGGTATAATATTTTGACGCAGATATGCCAATTTCAGTAAGGTATAATATGATGAATAAATGGACCAATAGTTAGCACATAAGGTATAATATGTTGATGCACTGATGCCAATTTCAGTTAAAACATGACAATCAATAACTCTCACGTGGTTTCGACCAATACAAAATGTGTTTATAATTTTTTTGCAGTAATTATATTAATCATCAAAAATTATTTTTCGAACCTCCAAAACACACTCTTAACTATTGTACATGAAACACTTAACATACTCGACTTTATTAATATAGTTAGTAGACTATAATTGAGAGATCGATATTTAAAAAGTAATGAGGAATAAATAGGTTGGAATCCTCATCTTATTGGTACGTTTAGCTCCATAGTTTACTTTTATATCTCGCAAAATATTGAGCAATTCTATGTATAAAAAAATGAGTTGCATAGACTACTACTAGGGTATATATGAAAAATTGTGCAGAACTTTACACTCGAGCGAGTAATTAATTGAAACATATTCATCGCGCATGCACCGAAGAAAGTGACGAACTTCCCACTGATAGCAAATGTGTAAATAATCAAAATCTTTTTGACCGCTCTACTCGTGCTTGTTAAGAAAACTGATCAACTCTGATTCTAGTATTTAGAAAACTATGCGTAAATTATCGATTTTCTTAATTCAAATGATAAAAACTTTACAAAATAAAAGAAGGACAGCGACATATGTCTACCAGTGTACGTACGTAGTAACTCAGGATTACATTCTTAAAAAAAAAAAAAAAAACTAAATCCTTGATCACATAGTATCTTGAGAAGAATTTCACAAACTAGAGGTCAATGAAACATATTCGAATTTATTTTTGTTGGTCGAAATAAAGTTTAAAAGAAAAAAACTGATGAACTTTTTTTTTTATTATTAGAAATACTAGGTAGTAGCTAAGTAGGAGAAAAAACTGATAAACTTGATTCAGTTTGAAGTCACTGCAACCTTCTTAAGGGCTTTACTGAAACAGCCCGTTCCCAAAATAAATAAATAAAAAAATAAATCTATAGTAATAAATTTTCTATAATTTCATTTTTATTTTAGTTAATTTGATAGATAATGATTTATATTGATATTATGATGTTATTTAAAAAAAGGATATTATGTTAAAATCGCTCTAGATTTCAATTTTCTTCTAGAGATCTAGTGTAATCACTCCAAAATTTTCGCTCTGTTTTAGTGAACTCGCTCTGGAATTTTCAGTTACAAATTAAGAAAACGATGTTGATATTGGTGTGTAATTACATGAAACTATTGATATTGTCGTGGATTAATCTAACTATTTTGAAAAATTATTATAAATTTACAATAGAAAAGCACATCATTAAACAATCGATTACTGGACTTTGTAGCTGAGTATGATATATATATTTTTTTCTTTTTGGTTGCGACTAGAGACATAGTTAGCAGGATACAAAATAGGTCATTTATAGCGTGCTCTAAATTTTGGTTCGGACTAAGCTAGATGGTATTAGAGAACTTAATTCTTATTGTGGTTTGAATCTTTTGTTAATTAGTGTCAATTTCTTTGAGTTTGTTATCGAAATTTTTAATCATTATTTTTATTCTTTACCAGTCCAGTTTGATATTCTTACAATTTCTTTCTTAAAGTTTCGTTTAATTCATTTTGTTTGATTTGTCATAGCTCATCTAATTTGGGTCCAAATTCGGACGAGGAATATTGACACCTCTTTCCAAATTTTAAAAATGTGAGTGTATTTTTCAAGCATATAAGCTCTTTCTATCTATTTCGTGAAAGATACCCCTTTCCTCACTCGGTTTGCGCAACCCTAAACACTAAAAAATGTTTTAAATAATCATAAGATAAAGAATATATAAACCCGATTGGAATATAGTTCTACCACTCAGTTGTAACTTTGATTCTATTTGTGTTTTTCAAATTGGTCGTCGTCAACTTATTGAATTTCTCTATAATATTGTAATTTACTTTTCGTTTTTATTATATTTAAATGACGAATTTTGCTAATATGGAGCAAATGGTTTTCCATGCGCTGGGGCTTTAGGCGAGTCCACTCACGCATCACTTGGTAGTACTAACTGTACGGTAGAAGATAAAATAGCTAGAACCCACTCAGACTGTTTTCCTCGCTACAATCAAATGTGGTGATATGCGCAATAAGCAATAGTTCAATGGTAATCTAAATCAGATATTGATAGAGAAAAGTGAAATGTAAAGCAGACATTTCTAAGTGACACTAGTAATCGGATAAAAAAATCCACCAGCTTTTGTGTAGTGACTTGTTAGAAAGAACATCAATTTACTATTTACAATTTTTAAAAACATCACTTTCTAAAAAAAATAATAATTTCAGCTTAGGGCTATTAATTTTGAAATTTTTATTCGCGATGTGTAAAATGCAAGTTGTAAATGGCATTTTAGCTGCAGTTTATAAAAATAAAAGAAGATGATTTGGGTCCAGTTTTACTTACAAAAAAAATAAAAAGGCCCAAGAATTTCTAACAAAAAGAACATAAGTAAAAGGAAATTATATGACAAGGAAAGTTTTCAACAATACAAGCTTTCAAGCATACAATAATTTCACGCTCTCACTGTTTGTGGTTCGTTTTTTCCTTTAGAGTAAATACCAATTTTAAAAGAAAATTGCTTCAAACCATTCTATTTACGGGCTTCAGCTCCGATTTCCGCACGTGATATTTGATGTTTGCTTCTTTCCTCTACCTTGTCATGTGACTTCACGTGTCTTTACAGCATTAAGATGTAAACAGATTTTCCATCTCTCGCTTGATTATGGCAACCTTCCATTTTTTGATCCCAAAAACCCCCATCGCTGACACCACGACCTCCGACGTCGAGGCAGATCCAAATGTGTTTGATCTAGGGTTTCTAATCTCTCTCGACTAGTCATCGGTTGATGATGAAGAAACTACTGCTCTTCCTCTCCAATCGCAGCTCGTGATCGCTCTACCACCACCTCAGGACACAATTATTCTCACTTTGACACATCAAATTGGCAAGAGAATGGAGTGGTTGGCAATGGAGATGGAAAGGAGATGATTAGATTGTAACTGTTACCATGGATGTGGTGAAGACGAGAGAACCTCTTAAAACAGTTAAGGTCTCAAGAGCTGTTGGATCAGGTCAACAAACGGATGGGAGTGGAGTTCTTGTTAGATTGATTCGGGTGGTGAAAAAATTGTTAAAATAAACAATTTACCATATCATTTCGGTGCGAAATGATATGGTTTCGGTGCGAAATCGGAACCGACATTGCTGTTATGGAAAGGTTTGGAGGCCAAGTTTGGTGATTATTTCCTTGTGCACGAAGATTATATTTCCCTTGTTGAGAGATACGTGTTATCTCGTGGATTTCTTGCTGTAGAGGCTAGTTGCCTTACGTAACACATGTTTTTTCCTATTTATTTCATCTCCCAACATTGTAACAAAACATTGAGTGAAATAGAAAAAATTGTGTGCGTGTGTGTGGAGGACGTAGGTACCAAGTTGGTGCTGAACCTCGTTAAATCTTTGTCTTTGTGTGATTGATGAGTGATTTCGGTCCGAAATAGTACTATTTTGGTCTGAATTTGTGTGTTGAATTGTGTTTTGTTACATGGTATCAGAGCGTTTTTGAGAAAAAAAAATTATGGGTACACCAAGTGAAGATAGTGGGACCAAGGCCCTGTTGGAGAAACTGACAGAAACTGGTGACTTTGCAACAAACTCAGATGAGCCAACTCATGAAGATTCAACAACCAAGTTCAAGTGGTGAACCGGTTCAAGTTTTGACAACGGAGGGCTCACCAATTGCCGTCAAGCTTGATGGTACTAACTACAGCATATGAGCTCCCGTGGTGGAGATGTATGTGCAAGGTCGTAACAAGATGCGGTATTTGACAGGCAAACCAGCGCCTCCTAAAGAAGATGAGACTGGATATGATCAATGGGTGATTGATGATTCTGTGGTGAAAGGTTGGTTGATAAATTCTCTTGATCCTAAAATTATGCCTAATTACATAAGGTGTAAAACTGCATGTGAGATCTGGAAGATTCTTGGTAAAACATACTATGATGGTAGTGATGAGACTCTTATGTTTGATTTAAATAGAAAGGTTTCTAGGTTGAGACAAGGAGAAAATTCAGTACAAGAGTATTATAACACCCAACAAGGTTTATGGAGAGAAATTGATTTTAGGCGTCCTAATCCTATGACTAGTGGTGAGGATATTAAAAAGTTTAATGATTATATTGAAAAGTCAAGGGTTTATATATTTTTGGATGGCCTTAATGATTGTCTTGATAGTTTGAGGGTTAGGGTGTTGCATATGGTGCCGTTCCCAACGGTGGAGGAGGCGTATAATGTTGTGCGAAGGGAGGTTGTGAGAAAGAATGTAATGATGAAAGTTGATGAAGAGTTGAGTCCAAATTCCATGGTCATGGCAACAAAAGGGTATTCCAATCAGGATAGGACCAAGTTAAAGTGCTTTAATTGTGGAAAACCTGGTCATACAAAGGATAGGTGCTTTGATATTGTGGGGTATCCCGATTGGTTTAAAGGGAAAAAGGGAAAATCTCAAGGAAAGAGTCAAGTTTATGTGGCCAAGGACAGTTCTGGGCAAGATGAGAGGAAGGTGGTTCGAACAACTGGTGATGTGGACCAAGCAAAGGATCAGATAGCTACTGCAAGTACAAATTTGTGCGTTACAGGGGGCATTTCGGTGCGAAATCCTGGTGTTTCGGTGTGAAATGAAGGCACCGACAGAGATGAAATTGGTTCTGGTACAGGTACAGGTAGCCAATATGGTCCAGGTATGTGTTCTTTTACTGTGGGTAGTTGTGGTAATTGGATAATTGACTCAGGTGTAACAGACCATATGACTTTTGAAAAAGGTGATTTTAAAGAAATAAAAAAACCAAGGGTGGAAAAGATTTATAATGCTAATGGAGTAGATTACCCAGTAAAAGGTGGTGGTGATGTTGTAACAAATTCCCTTAAGTTAAATAACACACTTCTAGTACCTTCTTTGGCATCAAAATTGATTTCAGTTGGACAATTAACGGAGGAGCAAAATTGTGTTGTACTAATGTTTCCAACGTTTTGTATTGTGCAGGATATTCTCACGAAGGAGATCATTGGGCGTGGTACTAAGAAGGGACGTTTGTATCACTTGGAAGACCTTAAAGAAGGGAGAGTTAATGTAGTGTGTGGATCTGTGAAAGGGAATGAGAAGATTTGGATGTGGCATAAGCGGTTAGGACACCCTTCCTTTAGTTACATGAAGAAAATTTTACCTAGATTGTTTTCTGGATTGGATATTTCAAAGTTTTGTTGTGAAACATGTATTAAGGCAAAGAGTCATCGTGTGCCTTATAATATTAGTTTAAATCAATGTGAAAAACCATTTGATCTTATCCATTCTGATGTTTGGGGTCCTCCACCTATTGAATCTATAATGGGTTATCGTTATTTTGTGTTGTTTATTGATGATTGTACCCGGATGACATGGGTTTATTTGTTGAGAAAAAAGGGTGAAGTAGCGAGTGCTTTCAAGTGTTTTCATAATATGGTACAAACTCAATTTGGAAGTAAAATAAAAATGTTAAGAAGTGACAATGGGGGAGAATTTGTAAATGGAGTTTTGAAAAAAAATTTTGAAGAAAAGGGGATTCTACATGAAACTACTTGTGTTGGGACACCACAACAAAATGTGATAGCTGAGATAAAAAATAGACATGTACTTGAAACTGCTAGATCTTTGTTGTTTGAGAAAAAGGTACCTTCAAAGTTCTGGGATTGTGCAATAACCATGGCTGTTTATGTCATTAATAGGTTACCTTCTTTAATAAATAAGTTTCAAACTCCGTTGAGTAAGTTATCAAAATTTGTTAAAATTCCCTCGGTCTTGAGTTTGCCACCAAAAGTGTTTGGGTGTATTGCGTTTGTTCATATTCCTAAAAATGAAAGAACCAAATTAGAACCTTGTGCCATTAAGTGTGTGTCATTGGGTTTTGGGATTGGCCAAAAAGGATATAGATGTTTTCATCCTGAATCTAGAAAATGGTATGTTACCATGGATGTGACGTTTTTGGAAGAAGAGTCTTTCTACAAACCGTACCCAAGTAAGGGGGAGAACAGGGAAGAAGAATGGAACAAAATGAGTATTGAAAACCTTGAATTCGGGTCAGATTACCCGTATTTCGGTGCGAAACAGAATGAAGTTGGTCCAGACATAGGCCTATTCGAAGAGCAAAATGATACAGAAATGGATTTTGTTGATGAACAGACAGAGATGGGTGATCCAGAAGAAAGAGAAGTTGAAGAAGTGATACAAACAGAAGATGTACCACCGCCTCAAGAATCTCGTGAGAATATCCCAGAGGTTAGTACTTCTATTCCTAGATATGTATTGCCTCCTAGGAGTAATCGTGGAAAAGCACCTAAGAGGTATGTTCCAGAAGATGGGACAAGTAGAGCTGTTGAATATCCAATTGCTAATTATGTTACCACAAATGAATTGCCAGAACCTTTAAAGGAATTTAGTGACAAAATGTTGAACTTACCAGTACCTACAAATGTCAATGAAGCCTTAAAGGATAAAAATTGGGTTAAAGCAATGGATATTGAAATGGATGCCTTAAGGAAAAATGAAACTTGGTCTATTGTGGAACTTCCAAAAGGAAAGAAACCGGTGGGTTGTAAATGGGTGTTTACCATTAAGTATGGTCCAGATGGAAATGCGGATAGATATAAAGCCAGGTTGGTAGCTAAAGGGTATACCCAGACGTATGGCATTGATTATCAAGAAACTTTTTCTCCTGTTGCTAAACTAAACACAATTCGAGTATTGTTGTCTTTTGCAGCGAATCTTGATTGGCCATTGCATCAGTTTGATGTAAAAAATGCTTTTCTGCATGGTGACTTGGAGGAAGAAATCTATATGGAGTTGCCACTTGGGTATGATAAGGTTGAGAGTCGAGGACATATGGTATGTAAGTTAAAAAAGGCGTTGTATGGGCTCAAACAGTCTCCTCGTGCGTGGTTTGGCAGGTTTTGTCAAGCAATGGAAAAGTACAACTTTAGCCAAGCAGAATCTGATCATACTCTTTTCTTCAAGATAAAGCAAAATAAACTAACAGTTTTGATTATCTATGTAGATGACATGGTTATTACAGGTGATGATGTTGAGGAGATAGCTAGTCTTGAAGAAAAGCTTGCACAAGAATTTGAGATGAAAAATCTTGGTGGACTGAAATATTTCCTTGGAATCGAGGTGGCTCGGTCAAGTCAAGGGATTAGTCTGTCACAAAGAAAGTATGTACTAGATTTATTGGCTGAAGTGGGAATGTTAGACTGCAAACCAGTGGATAACCCAGTGGGTTCCGGTGTAAAGCTTCAAGAGTCTCCAGATCAAGTTCCAACTAATAAAGACAGGTACCAAAGGTTAGTTGGAAAGTTAATTTATTTGTCACACACAAGGCCAGATATTGCATATGCCGTGAGTCAAGTGAGTCAGTTTATGCATAACCCAAGTGAAGGAGCATATGGAAGCTGTCATGAGAATTATTAGATATTTGAAGAGTGCTCCAGGGAGAGGTATTCAATTCAAGAAAAATGGACACTTAAATGTTATGGGTTATACAGATGCTGATTGGGCTGGTAATGTGTCAGATAGGAGGTCTACATCTGGTTATTTCACGTTTGTTGGTGGTAATCTGGTAACTTGGAGAAACAAGAAACAAAGTGTGGTTGCATTGTCTAGTGCAGAAGCAGAGTTAATTGGAGTTGTTAAAGGAGTGGGTGAATTAATGTGGATAAAAAATTTATTGGAAGAACTTGGTTTGGGTCCAGAAAGTGCAATGGTATTACATGTGGATAATAAGGCAGCAATTGACATGTCTCATAATCCTGTGCAACATGATAGAACTAAACATATGGGAGTAAAAAGACATTTTATCAAGAGGAATATTGATAAGAAGATCATTGAGTTAAAGTTTGTTAAATCTGAGAATCAACTCGCAGATGTGTTAACCAAAGGAGTAAATGGGACAGTGTTCCAAGGTGCAATTAGCAAGTTAGGCATGACTGATCTGTACATGCCAACTTGAGGGGAGTGTTAAAATAAACAATTTACCATATCATTTCGGTGCGAAATGATATGGTTTCGGTGCGAAATCGGAACCGACATTGCTGTTATGGAAAGGTTTGGAGGCCAAGTTTGGTGATTATTTCCTTGTGCACGAAGATTATATTTCCCTTGTTGAGAGATACGTGTTATCTCGTGGATTTCTTGCTGTAGAGGCTAGTTGCCTTATGTAACACATGTTTTTTCCTATTTATTTCATCTCCCAACATTGTAACAAAACATTGAGTGAAATAGAAAAAATTGTGTGCGTGTGTGTGGAGGACGTAGGTACCAAGTTGGTGCTGAACCTCGTTAAATCTTTGTCTTTGTGTGATTGATGAGTGATTTCGGTCCGAAATAGTACTATTTCGATCTGAATTTGTGTGTTGAATTGTGTTTTGTTACAAAAATGAGTATTAACATTGGTAGATCACTGAAAAAGTGTCTGTGTTTTGAGCTTGTGTCGTTGTGGCTTATCGGTTAGTTTTGATCTAATCAAATCTGTTATGACCAAAGTTTGGATTTTTGTTCTAATTGTTCTTACAAAAACAATGGGAAAATTCTTAGGACCGGACAGTTTCATGGGGGATAAAATGAAGGTTTAGATTTGAATAAGATTACCAATGTTATTTACTTATATTTATCTCCATTTGTCACTAATCTAACATTTATTCAGCTGTGTACTTTCGTAAGCAATAATAATGTTCTACTGTAGTATAATGTTTTCTTTTACACAAAACATGTAGGCATTTCCAGTGGAGCTAATTACTCAATTGTCTTAACTCAAAATTTTGTATCTTAGTAGTAACAAGTTAACAGTTTTGCCGCCTAAACTTGGCGACTTAGAAAACCTTAAAGTGCTCAGGGTTAATAACAATATGCTGATTTTTGTTCTTGGTATGCTAAATTTGAACTGCTTCCATATCCCGAGTAATAAAATTTGAATTAAAACGAAATGATTTTACAGTTCTATAAGAATAACATATGTTCGGTTAGTTTTGTAATGGCAATGTGATTTGTTTTCTAGAGTTGAAATAGGATGAGATAGAAGGAACACCTCTTTCGCATCGAATGAACACCTTCATTTATTAATGGTGCATGTTAATATATACTAAATGTTGACCTAAATTAATATGTCTATTTATTTTTCAACTGAAAAATAAATATTTGTTCTAATTTTGTTTGTAGATTCCACATGTCATCACAAAATTGTTGGCACCAGTGATGATCCTATTGACAAAATCATTTTTGACATGGAAGATCTAATTAAAGAAGATAATGTAGATAACCTAGAAGATGCCACCATTTGATACTTTTGGTAATTACTTTAGTTTTTTTTTCTCTTGTGATTTAATATATTTTCTTTACATCTCCATGATAACTTTGATTCCATAAGAGTTCAATTTATTGTATAAAAGAATTACTTTGTTATGAATTATCTTATACTAAATTCTTTTATAGTTGTTATCGATAATCATATTTATTCAGTTATTGTTGGAGGTCTGACATGATTAAACTTTTGGGAAAAAAACTTAAGAGTTGAGGAGTAACATTAACAGAGAAGCAAGAAAAGTTTGTCTAATATAGTTGCTATAGAAGAAATTATTGAGCAAAGGGAGTTAGACTCTTTTGAATGGGAAGATTACTTCTTAAATAAGAAGAATCTCATTGATATATCTTCTATCAGGAAGAGATTCAATGGAGGTAGAATCTAGGATACCTAGTTAAGGGTTGGGGATTCAAATATAAAATTCTTTCATAGAATGACTACAGTTAGGAGAAATACAAATATTATTTCACATGTACAGATTCATATTAGGGAGGTTAGGGACTTTTAGACTATATAAAGACATATTGCATGCTATTATAAGGACCTATTTGAAATTTCAGGGTGCTCGAGGGGAGCTTTACAATAGAATTTCTGTAGAGAGCAAGACTTAGTAACTGATATAGAAAATTCTTCTCTTACACTTTTCTTCTTTGAAGAGGAGGTGTCCAATGCTATTAGGCAAATGGCACCTGATAAGGTCCTTGGACCAAATAGGTTCTCGATGTTCTTTTACCAGAAATTTTGGATTGTGTTCAAAAGGATCTTGTGACTGCATTTAATTCTTTTCATGATTATGCTTTTGACTTGGAAAATATTAATAGAGCAATTATATGCCTGATTCTAAATTAGAGCAGGCATGCAAAGTTACTGATTTCAGATCTATTAGTCTGTTAAATTGTAGCTATAAAATTTTTACAAAGATTTTTCCTAATAGATTATCTCCTATCTTGTCCAGGATTATAGATGTCAATCAAACTGCTTTTCTTAAGGGAAGATCCATTTTAGATGGCATTGCCTCAACTCATGAGATCTTGTATTGGGTCAATGAGTACAAAATGAAGGGTTTGCTTCTTAAACTGGATTTTGAAAAAGCATATGATAGGATTAGTTGGCATTTTTTGCTTTATACTTTTAGAACTAGGGGGGTTTTCTCCTACTTGGGTTAGATGGATGGAACAAATTTTATAAGGAGGTTGGATTTTAGTTTTAGTAAATGGAATTCAACGAGAATAATTTTCCAGCAAAGGAGGGGTCAGAAAGGGAGACCTCGTATCTCCCTATTTGTTTATTTTTTCTTCTGATATTCTCTCTAAGTTGCTACATAGGGGTATGCACAAAGGGTATTTTCTGGAGCTAGGACCAAATTTCTCTAATGGGTTGCTTTTAATGCATCTACAATATGCAAATGATATATTATTGTTTGCCAAAGCTGATAAAGGGATGGTAGATAAATTGCAATATGTGTTGAAAAGATTTGAACAATTGTTTTAGTTGTCAATTAAACTTTGCTAAGAGTGAGTTGAGTCCTCTTCAATCTCTCCTCTGGTGATGCTGAATCCTTTGCTAGTACCATCTATTGCAAATTAGGAAATCCACCAATGAAGTACTAAGGTTTGCCTCTTCATTGGAAGAATTTTTCTAGAGTCAATTGGTTTGAGGTTGATAGACAAAATTAGGGGTAAGTTATCTGCTTGGAAGAGTAACATTCTTTCCTTGGGAGCAAGATTAGTTTTACTTAATTCTGTGTTGACTACTATTTTTCTGTATTTTTTTATCCTTTTATAAGGTACATGTTTGGGTAGTACAGAAAATTGATAGGCTCAGAAGAAAATTTCTTTGGTGACATAATATTAATGCTAGAAAAATAGCATTAGTAAACTTGAAGGTGATATGTAGGCGTAGGGCACGTTTGGATGCACACAGAATAGGTCTATTCATGAATAGAGTGAATAGGAACCATCCAAACAACATGAAAATAGGGTGAATAGCTATTCGAGCAAAAAGGCCGAATAAGATCAGAATATCTTTGTGACCTCTTTGGATAATATTAAAAAAATGAGATGATGTCCATTTAGATGAGAGATAATGTATGGATAGAAATAAAATATTATTAAACATAAATGGGAGGTTTCAATTAACGTACATGTTTTTTTCAAATGATATAAATATCCTTCTTTACGTACTCCATTATTATTATTATTTTTTATTATTATTATTATTATTATTATTATTATTATTATTATTATTATTATTATTATTATTATTAATATTATTAGTATTATTAGTATTATTATTATTATTATTGTTATTATTGTTGTTGTTGTTGTTATTATTATTATTAACAATGGATACAATAAACAAAATGTATTTAATTAAAAATTAGTTGTTAAAAATAAACAAAAATATTTTTTTATTTTATTTTATTTTTTTATTCTTATTCTCAACACACCATCCAAACGACATTTCTCTATTCATGAATAGACCTATTCTTCACCAAATTATATTCACACTCTTATTCACGAATAGACCTATTCACGTCTATTCATGATACATCCAAACGCACCCGTAAAGAGATGGGTGGGTGACGAATTTTAGATTTAGTAGTCATGAACAAATCACTTCTAGAGAAATAGAAGTATAATTTAGATTCAGAGGATTGTAGGAATATTTGGAAAGTAAGGGACAAATACTCTCATAAGATTCCTTCACTTGAATATTGTAGCTTTTTCATTTGTTAATATGAATGTCAACCTTTCTTCTTGGAGTCTATTTTCAAAATAATAATAATAATAATAATAATAATAATAATAATAATAATAATAATAATAATAATAATAATAATAATAATACGATTAGGGGTGCATAAAAAACGATCACGAAATTGATCTCTTGCGTTAACCATTGCGTTTTAAGTCACGAAATAAAATTTAGTTGCGTTAACTGTTCTGTTTCAAAAGAAAATCAAAACAATCAATTTTTTATCAATTATTTTTTACTCTTGTTTTCCTATTTCACATGTAATTGTGTTCGATTCGCTACATTGACAATTAAAGTTTATACTTATTTTCCTATTTCGCTAGCATAATCAGTCGGTTCGATACTCATTATTCTAGGTTAATCAAAATTTATTCATAAATACTTAAAAATACATAAAAATGATATAAACGGTTAAACGAAAATAAACGAAACGAAAGAGGTATGTTTTGTTTAATTAATAAATGAAATAGAAAAATAGTTTTCGCTAATTGTTTTGCATGGACGAAACGAAACGATCAGAAAGTAGAAACGAGTTGTGTTTGCATTCCCTGGCAGGATTAATATACTACCTATTATATGTGCTTATTTGGGCTCTGGAATGAGATGCTGCTAGCTGGGCCTATCTATTAAGAGCACGAGTCATTTATTCTGTTGCATTCGGTGACGCATTTGAGCGACCTTGTCGTTGGACTATTTTTTGGAATACATTATTTTTAACTCACGCAATACCTAGGAGTTTCAATCAAGGATAAATAAAAAAAAAAAGAAAAATCAACAGGCCTGCTTCGATGTATTTCACCGTATTAATTATTGTGTTTTATTCTCCATAAAACTCAAAAAGAAATACTATCTGTTCTGTTCCCTATTTAAATTCCATTTTTGCCATTTGAATTCATGATTGGTTGTGCTCCAGAAAAGTGTGGCAAACAAAACCAACACTTGGAAAGATTGTACCAATTTTGTGGTTCTCAATAGAGGTAGAAGAAAGGGGAAAGAGACTACACAAACACAACAATGTACCTTTGTGTACGGCATGGTCATAAAAGGGGCAATCTCACTATCAATCCTCAGGTGCATTTCAAAGATTTAGACATGCACAGCAAATAATGCATGCTAGTTGCTATAGTTCCCATCTTATCATGAAAAAATTCAGAGAAAAAGTTGAGGACATGCTTGTTCTTTTTTTGTCAACAGGTATCTGTGTTAGGTCAACGATTCTTGCACATAGCTTTGTTGCTTGAGGATAGAAAGGTAGATGCTTAACAAAGTAGCAATTTAAATCCAATTTAGCAACATAGTACATCCGAACTTATTCCTCTCTTTTCTTATGAGTTGTTTTCTTTGTCCCTTGCTGTTGTATTTGCTAATGATCCTCTTTCTTTTTTTCATTAGCATGTGTATGCACATATTGAGCCAGCTAAACTTGCAACTTCTCTTGTCAAGTGTTGATCGATTTGAAAAATGGGAAAGCTTATGGGTGAATTTGTAAGAGCTTTTGGCTATACATGTACCAGAAGAACCTTCATAATTTTTTTAACACGTCGTGATAATAATACTTTCTATTTAAATCATTCATGTATTCAAATTTTAAATTATAAAAAATAGTACGTTATAATCTTGTTAAATATATAAATTTAAAAATTTATTTACGAGAAGATCACTATTAAAAAATTAATCAGGAATTGCGATTAATTAAGTCTTGTGCATAGTATTTTTAACCTCTTGATTTTGTATACGACAAACTTAAACTTTAAATTTAGTGACTAAATTTTTCTCATGACAAAAAAAATCCAACAATTCAGCTTAATTTTTTAAAATTAAGAGAGTTTTTCATTATGTGACAAGAAGGAGCAAAATTCATGTCTGTTTTCTTTTTGGGCAATAAGCTAATAACCACATACATGGATGGCACTTATTCTGTCAGATATACTGATGAGAAACTTTATCATAATGCAACTTAAACTCGTCATTTTCAGTTAAAACCATCATTGCAACAAAATGGTTTGCACCAAATTATAGTTCCTCCAAAAGTTCTTCAATTGTTAGAACTTAGTAGTAGTATTAGCAGTTTCTGGATGATTGCAAGGTTTTTTGCATTAGTCTATTGAAAAGGCTTACAAGTGTGCAATGCCATATAAGCAAGCAAGAGTATTACGGAATTAATTCTATGGGCTAACAAATCCAAATCTTATTTAGTGCATTGTTGGATTCCACTAGTTAGTAGTGAGTGCACATGGGCTCACTGGCACCAGCCTCCTTTGTACGCGTCCGTGCTTAGTCTGATCTATATCTAAATCATATTCTGATGATTAGCATAGTGTAATTTTGTAAACCCTGTGATCTTTTTAGTATTTTATGCAAGTTATTGCGCATGTGATCCCATACTTAATTAGCAGTTGCGTCTACTAGTAAGTTTCTTCAAACTGTGGTTAATTAAGAGTTCCATGAACAATGTTTTTGGACTTTACTGGTAACTTGTTTATGCTCCATAGAAAGAGGACAAAAGAAAGAAAGATAGAAACTCAAATTACTCTTCTTTCCAAGTGCAAAATTACAAGGCGAACTATTAAAGAAATGGCTTGTAAACCAATTTTGAGTTCATTCAAAAGCACAGCATCAATAAGTCAATCGCTTGTCCGGACGAAGGTTAGCCAGACAGACTTATGCATGTGAATTAGAGAGAATTTTAAACTCTAGTTTGTTTGTAGTGAATATGGTGTTCTCGTGATACCCACAATACTCAACTGGAATAGATGAATAGATTTTTTTTATTCCGGTCCCTTATGTATGATTAGTTTGAATGATGCAAAATTAGACCTATCTTTTGTTGGAGCGAAAAAAAAAAAAGAATTTCACCACAGGTCACTCTACTCGCTGATTAAATTGGTCTCTCAACTAGAGCTCTGACCTCTAAACAAGTAAATTTTCATCTTATCAAAATCAAACTACTTCGTGGAGAATTACATTAGGTTTCTCATATATCTAAGCCATCTGATGAAATTTCTTGTTCATGGATTAATAACAGGGTTCTTGTCAATGGGCCTCATTCAAAAAACAAAAATATGTAAGCAAGTTGAATTTAAGAACTACGTGAATATATCTGAATGCGAAATTTTAACGGTCTATTTTGTGATATAATTTACGCGTATATCATAGATTTATAATATTCTCAGTTTAGTTTGCAACTTTGAATAAGATGAAAGCATTGCAAATCATTAAAACTATGGTATTGGTATCTACATTAGCAAACAATAATACTATTTGGAAATTAGATGGGCCGAAACATAAAAATGGTGGGTCTCATAAAATGAGCTTAAATCATTCATACATCTTTCAAATCTGGGCTTAAAATCTCCTTATGGGCTTTTGACTCTCCTTTCATTCCTTCCCTCCCTCACTCTCTCTTCCACTTTCACAAACCCCGCCTTCTCTACCCTAGACACGACCAAAGCGCGCTACTCTTTCCCGCCTAGCCCCCGCTTTGCGCTGCGGCCAACTTGCCAATTCGTCACTGTCTCTCTTGACACCACTTTGGTACTTATTTTTCCCTTTCCTTTGACAATTTTATGTTGGAACTGATATTATGCTTTTTTTTTAAACTTTGGCGGACCAGCAGATAGGCATATAGTATGAATTAAGTTGTGTGTTAAAACCAATTACTGTAACAAAGGGATTAGCAATTTGAGCAACCCTTGGACTCAATGACACTCATTTTTGGATACTTTCTCTTAAGTTTATACTAAGTATCTTTTATATTTTAGTTTGATTACATTTTCAGTATATTTTAGTAAAGTTTTGTCAAATTAAGAGTACGACCTAATTGTATCGAAATTGTGTTGTAATTAAATAAGCTTAACCTGTATTACATTCTAGTGACAATGTTTGTGGGTAATTACTACTTACCGAACACAACTTTCTTAACAAAGATTAAAAATCCAACCCCTCTATCTGCTAAGCTTCATGCCAAACAAGCTCTTACACATGGTAGGTAGAAAGAGGTGCTATAATCCAATATGGGTCTAGATGATGTTTTCAATCATTTGAAAACATGTGATGCACAATACAAAACCATGCCTTCCGAGGAAGATTGGGAGAATGCAAAGATTATAAGTGAAAAATTAAAAATTCTGTTCACTGCCACAGAGTTGTTTTTGGAGAAAAAATACACTACAGCCAATCATTATTTTCCACGCATTTGTGAAATAAGGTTGGCTTTGTCCAATTGGTTGTTAGATTCTAACCCAATTATTGCGAATATGGCATCAAGAGTGATGGAAAATTTTCAAATATACTGGAGCAAAATACATGGTGTCATGGGTATTGCCACGATTTTGGATCCAAGGTTTAAGAGGGTTATGTTAGAGTATTACTATGAGAAGTTTTATCCTGTTGGTCATGAGAGTGAAGTGAAGAAGGTTGTTGATTTATGCCGCAAATTGTTTTGTGAGTATGAATCAAGAGCCCTGAAACAAGAAGTTGAGTGTTCATTCAGAGGGCAATTTGCAGGGTGTAGTGAAGCAATGACATATTTTGATTTGTTTGTCGAAAGAAGAAAGAGACAAAAAGTTATATCCACTATGGAGTTGGATCATTACTTATCACAAGATTTGGTTCCATTGACTCAAAATTTTAGTGTGCTAACTTGGTGGATGACTAATGGTTTCAAATTTCCGACTTTGCAAAAAATTGCTCGAGACATATACGCGATACCGGTTTCCACATTTGCCTCCGAATTGACTTTTAGTACGGATGAACAATTTATTAGTCCACAAAGGCATAAACTTCATCCTGAGCTTCTTGAAGCTCTAGCATGCACACAAAATTGGTTAAGGGCCGAATTTGAAGGTGTGAATCTATTTATCATTTTGTAGAACTTCTATGAAATATGCAATTACTTCCACGATTTAACTCTTTCGTATTTCTGTTTAGATTTGGCAGAGCATAATCCTTTTGAATTGTATCATGTTGGTGAAGATGAAGATAAGTGAATGATTGGTAACTATGTTGAGGTAAACTAGTTTTTTTAGAGTTGTATTTGAATTTCCTTGTATTTTGCTGATGGACATACTATAAGGCTATAACCATACTGGCATACCATCATTAGTGAGACAATACTGAATTCAGCCAAAGATGATCGAAGCATGCAAGTGAAAACATTAAAGTATACTACTGAATGGAAACCCTTCTCTGGATAAACAACAGAAAATCAATTTTTTTTCCTTGTTTTTTATAAAAAGGAATTTTAGTTAGTCAGATGGGACTGATCGTGGGCCAATAGTTTTATGTAGAACTTCTTCATTCAATTTGAGGGGTACTTGTATCATTTATAAATTTTGAACCAACCTGGTACTTTCACTCAAAGCATTCTATGCCAGTGTTTATAGTGGTGCAAAGTGCAATTCACTTCTACTATTTTTTATTTTGGCTACTTCCTAGGTTCATTAAACCTTCCTTTGTTTCATAAATGAGTTGCCGAAATCAATTTCAAGCCATTGAAATTTCAAATTGTTTCAGTTAGGTTACACTTCATAACTTGAAAAAAAAATAATTAAATAGTTTATGATGATAGAAACAGCTCTTCTGATGTAAATAACTATTTGGCTTGTGGATGTCTTTTTTTGCTGAAGTGTCAAGTAGAACTTTAGTGATGTGCACAGTCACATCAGCTGTAGTTGGATTTTAGATGCAAAATGTACCAGAATGGCTTGCAGGACAAACTGACATTTCAGTGACTTGGAGACAAATTTAAGTTTGGTTATCAATTTGTGATATGGGGTAAAACTGACAGTCCACTAACACAGGTATGAACACCCTTCGAAAACCACATACTTTAGAAATTAGCAAGTTCAAGGCAAGCCTTGATATAGACTTGAATAACGTACTCTGTTGTCAAAGAACCCTTTATGAAGTTATCATAACGGATCAAAAACTTAGCAGCAACTTATCAGTAAGTTGTCTTGTTACTGTGATCTTTTTGTCAGCTTATCATGCTGGAGCCTTGCAGCAGATTGGTTTAATCTTGGACTATGTAGGAGTTGATAATGTATTTATCATTTTATTTATTTTATGACCGGTTACATTTTTCCTGTTTACAGGAGTCTTGATACATATCAGTACCAAGTGGATTCCAACCCCTGGTGGCATCATCTGGAAGTTTGGTACTTGGTAGGTAACATTGAAGAAAAGGAAAGAGAGATTTAGCGTCAGAAAAGTTGACAGTAGGAAAGACTCTCTTTTATCTCTGGGACAAATTATTCTACAGTTCTCTAGGCCCGGAATTAAGAGTTTTTTTCCCCTATGTTTTGTAATTCAAACTGACTTGCATTTAGTGACCTTTCACCAGATGTTATCTTCTTTCTTTGTTTATCCATCGTTTTATAACTTTTAATTGATTGTACCAATTCTGTACACTTCTATCAAAAGTAAGATCCAATCCTACCTCAGTGCATACCAGTCATCAACAGTGTTGCGATTACATCCTCCCAAAACAAAATTCACAAAATTACCATAGCGTCAGATACTGCAACCTAACACAGCAGGTAGTTTACATGAATGTTACAATTTTGTCAAACAACCATAGCAACAAAAAGAGTTAATCAGCGGGTGCTTACATTACCCCCCACTAATCCTGCTATCATCAGTATTCTTTGTTATCGTGGCTCCAATTTCAGCTGATGGGATTAGTTGATGTCTTAAATTAAATGGTGAGATAAAAGTGGTCGTTAAAGTGGTAGTAAAGGCACGGGCACTTTCATGATAGTGGGGGTTTAGTAATTTTTGAATGACATTGCGGGGTATATTATCTGTGGAGAATAATATCAAAGTAATGTTTTGTCTGTCCACCAAGTTTGGCTTGCTGGAAGAATACTTTTACTTCAAAAAGTTATTAATTCATATTGTGAGCTCTATGATAGATTAACTATAATATAATATAAATGATAAATATGATTAAAACAAGAACTATAAAGTAGCAAAATGATTTGAATTTTCACAGGGATGTATCACATATGAAACTTTGGTTGATAAAATATAATAATAGAAGCAGTAAGTACCGGACTAACTATTTAGCCCAGAAAAATATTAGCTGCATGACCACATCAAATGATCAACTATCAGGGCTGATCGTACTAGATTCTTAGTTGTATTGGTATCGCATTTTTTATATTTTAAGTATAAGATCGCAGACAAACATCTCGCTGATGAAATCTTTGAATTAAATTTTGAACCTATTCGATAATTTCTGTCGATATTAGATATTAAATCTTTTAAGAGATATTATATACCTACCATTAGACGTTAATTTCTATAGCATAGTGAAGTGAGGAATAAAAATTCTAGTTTAACCGGTACCAACCTGTATCGCCAGCATATATACATGTAATTCAACGCGTTTATAGATAATTTAAAAGTAGTACGTCAAATTACTTTCAGCCCAACTTACAGGAAATATAACAACCTCAAGACCAAAAATTTCTAATTATGACTTTTAGAGATCTTCAAAAGTTTTGACTTTCTCTAAGGCCGAACTTGAGACACACACTTGTATGACTTAATAGACAATGTTTGGCACGGATTGGAGGTAAAATACCACTAGCTAGCATTGATTCCCCTACTATTGAACAATTTCACATTTTGTTCCTATACAAGATCTTCACTATATTCTATTCATACATATCCTTTCCCATGAAGGGCTAAAAATCTAAACCAAATGGATGGAGTTGAACAGTTTCTTTTTTCTTTGGCATTAGATATTCGCATATTGAAAATGCGGTACATGACAACTTTAGCTGTTTGAGAACGAATTATTTATGAAACTTTGCCATACTATCTGGACCCTGGTATAGCAAGTCAATGAAACCAACAACCATGCATTTTTTTGCATTCTTTGTTATTTCTAGAGGTTAAAGAGGTCCATTTCTCAGTGACACTCCGTATGGATTAATGCTAAAAGGATCCGGCGGCTACTATAGTACTCAATTCATGCTGATTGCCCCATTTTTGGCAGTAGCCTTTGTACTATCTTTATGTGGTATCAAATGTGGATCATGCTTGATGCACATGCTGTAAACTTTTTGACTTTATCATCTCAGCTGTTTCAATTAAAATATAATTAAAGAAGTCTGTTGTAATTACAAAATTCCACTTGAAATTTCTGGTTGCATGAAAATTGGCGGTCGATTGCACAGTAAATTGCTTTCAACAAATAATCTTCTTAATTTGTTTACACCATGCATGCTTAATTGCTTTTTCCACAAGAGAAATAGACCGTTGATTACTTTGAAAGCAGTTTTACTTTACATTTGGGTTTGAAGCAAGAGCAATGATAAGGAATGATTGGGAATAAAGTCTTTCCTTGGATAATCATAAGGTTGAAATTTAAACAAACTGTGGATATAGTTGTGTAGAAAAGTAATTTTCGGCACTAGAAGCTTTACTTTTCGCATTAAAAAAAAAGGTTGTATTATTGGGGGTAAAGATTTGACTGCGTATTACATATAGAAAATATATTACTTAATAATTATTTATCTTGAAAAAATTTCATAATTATTAAAAATAGTATTTAAAAAAATTATGATATATAATTAATGTGTGTTTGAACTTGACGGTCATTGATGTGCTACCATAATATATTCAAATTTTATAAAATTTGATTGGTTCCTTATATTTTTACAATATACAAGTAAGTATATATTTTAAATTTTCAACATTGTTTGAATTGATTCGAGAACATATTGTTTAGAATGTCAAGCTAAGCCATTGCATGATTTATCATGATTGAAGAAAGAAAGTTACAAGTTTTAACAGATGCAATGGCGAGTAAAATATCCCCAAAATCTCTTAGCAACTGAATTCCTTTTTCTAATGCTCAAGTAATAATTTTGCTCCATATCATAGCTATTTGATTTCACTGAAAATGACCAGTAGCTAGCACTTCATCCTGTCTCTCTCTAGTCTAGAGTTTCACTTTGGTCGAAAAATTCAAAAAGTTTATAAGATTTTATCGTAGTGAAAAAGCCATTTTAGAGGCATGCGCTTGAACCCATTACCGACATAAAACGACCCATTTAAACTTTCGGCGTTGTTTTTTTTAATCCATAAAATTTAACCTTTGACGACAAAAAAAAATAGTCGTTTTATTTTATTTAGGGACAAAACAAATGGAAGTGAAAAAAGTCTCTCTCAAAAGAGGTGAGAGTTTAGCGAGTTTAGTTGGATTCCCTCGAAAATTCTATCCCCTCACTATTCTATCTCGAAATTCCAAAAAATACCTCGAAAATCCCAAAAGTACTAACCTTACCCCCACTAAATTCCATCAAAACTAAGTACATTTTAAAAAAAAAAAATTAGTAAAAAAGGACAATTGTCGAAAGGTTCACAACACCAAATCAGGTAGGATAAACAAAAAGAAAATAAAATTATCTTTAAGCAGCATAACAAAAATAAGTATATAATATGCCAAATTTCAAAAAATAAAGATATAATGAAACTATGAAAGTAATCCCTTGCTGGATAGAGATGAGTAGATGACCCATAAAGGTAGCGAAAATTGATGGGATCCTTGATCTTATTTTTCTATTTCTTTTTGGATAATTAAATAGTTAAAATTAGGCACAGTCCTGCTTGGCTGCTTGCATGTAATTATGTATCTAGGAAAGGGTTGCACGTGTAAGTCGACAGACCACTGATTTAGTTCGTACATTCATAATAATTGATATAATTATATCATGTTGGGTTGGTATGAAGCTTGGGACAAAATCAGCGGCATTACTACATGGTATCTCATGAACACAGATGGAATTGAACATGAGCACTACTATTAAATTTGTCTTGATTTGTACTAGTACTGTGGTATCTTGTTCGTACCACATTAGATGTCGCAACAACTGTCAAGTTGCTAGGTGTTTCCTGGCCGTTTATAGCGCAAACAGAAACTATTCTATTCTCATTAACATGGTCTAAAAGATACCTGCGTCTATTATTTTTTGTGAAAAAAAAACACTTTGAGCTTGTTGAGTTTTTTTTTGTGACGTTTATTATTTCACTATTTTAGTTGGATTCTTCCCTAAGCCTATTGATAGAAAAAATAGAAATCGTCATGAATTGCATATATTCACAATTCTCATCAAAGAAATCTAGGTTATAAATAAAATTGACTATATTTAAAAAAATAATAATTAAGTTAACCCTTCCAACATTAAATATCTATAAAAGGTTCATATTAAATTTCGAAACGCATTTTCCACTCTTAGTATTATTCGTATTTGCTAGACTAAATGTTAATTTTTATTATGAACTTGACTATTGTGTACTAATTATTTTTTCTTAAAAAAAAAAAGAAAACTGACTTGGTGTGTTATTTTTTCTTTTCCCTCCTTTGTTTACCAATTATAGACGATTCCATGAGAACACTAGAGCAGGAGGTACTACACAATGAATAATGAATGCCTCAATTTACACAGTCCATCTCATCCCAAATTAAAAATTACATGTATTATATAAATTAATTTGAAACGAATGAGGTCAATTGAGATCTAAATTAAATAGTCTTAAATACTTTAATATTAACATCCAAACTATTTTATTTTTTTTCCAAGGGGAAGTATCATATTAATTGATTCTATTAGTAGAATTCTTCTCTACCCTACTTCCAACCGAAGTGATCCAAACTAGTTTGAACAAAATTCCAGCTCCCCCAACAAAACTCAAATTAGAACTTTGTTTTTGCTAGACCCCAATAAAAAGCCCACAAAAAGAAACAAACAAAAAACGCAGCCTTTGAGAGAAGTCAAATCCATTCTTCATTACTCCATCCTCTTCTCTGGATTAGGTAACTGACATTTTATACATTACATAAACTCGTAATTTTCTCAGTTTGATAACTGACATAAGACAGACTCGTAATTTTCTCAGTTGATAACTGACATTATATACATTAATTTATTTCACCAGTTCATGTTTCTGGACACGCCATGCAACAAAGCTTCAAAGAAACCAAGTAGAAACTTCTTTTCAGATTATTTTACTACGAAGAAAACAAAATTGGTTTTGTTTGTGCGCGTATCACGGGTACCACTTCCCGTGACTCGTGCATTTTTGTCTCCCTTGTCATTTTCAGTAATCAAGTCTAGTTTTGTGGACTTTTTGGATCTATTAGGCCCAAAGTAGTTGAGATTTGAGGTCGTTTAGTAAATGGGATGAAGTGTCAAGTGGTGATTCCTCATGCAATAGTGACGTGCCCCTTGATTCACGTGCATTTTCCTAGAATAAGGGACGACCGTTGGATCGTCCGATTATATTAAAAAGAAAGAAAGAATTCCTTTTGTAGTGAGCATAAGAAAGAAAGAAAAATCGTTTGTGCTATGGAGCTTATTCAACACGACACGATTAATATGCGACGTGATCAATGGCGAAAACAAATTGATTAAGGGGGTCAATTAACCCCACTTACAAAAAAAAAAAAAAATTATGCCTTCACAAATAAAAATATTATACTTACAGTATAATTTTTTTTTTTTGCAGACATACATTTGAACTCATAAATAATCATTTAATATTTTATTATTAAATTCATTGAATATTTTGAATTCCATTTGAAAATTTTTAGCTCCGCCACTATATGATATACAACACTTGTAATGATTGGTAAGAACGGTGTACTGATTTGTGTAATGGATTAACAAAATCATCTAACTAAGCCGCATTAAGATTTCTAGATAGAAAAATCCACCGAAGATTTAACTTTCTAGCTAGCCAACGATTTTGTGATATTAACACCCTAACAAATTTAGAAATTTCGTATAAAATATAAAACATAACCATCGATAAAATTGCCAAAAAAAAAAAATCTTACATCTCACCATTTTAAAATAAATTTTAATAACTTTTAACAAAATTTCTTTCAGATAAAAAACAGAAAATTTTTTACATGATAACACATTCGTGTCATGTTAGCACAATATGTGCATTGTTTCGTGTCAAAAAACATGTTGTGTTAGTTTTATCTCTACATGACATGACACGATTAAAAAAATTAATTCATATGAACAAGACATGGCATGACATGATTCACAATACAATCGCATTTGACATGACACGACACAAGATCGGAAAACAATAGTTGGAAGCAACATGTTTTTCCTTAAACCGTGACCAACTTGTGACCAAGTTGTGGTAATAAACTATAGAAAGTTTGACTTGTGGTAAAATAAAATAAAAAAAAACTAGTTTGACCTTCAATTTGGCTCTGGTCTATTCAATTGTATTAAATTAAATATATTTGTACATTGACGGAAGGAGAAGATCGAAGTTAAAACAAAGAAAGAAAAAAGGAAAATGAACAATGCAAGATATCCCATTAAAAGGGGTTGGTTTGTGTAAAGGTAAGGGAGTTGGGGATCTTTATAGTCAGTTGAGCTGCATATTTGCATGCTGCTCGCGACTATTGATGTTTATATATGGTTCTTTAACAAATTTCAACAAAATTATTGTGTATCTCAAAATTTCCCACATTGTGCAATCGTATCGCAAAGCGGCAAAAATGGTGCCACGCGGCGGGTGATCTGATCTCAAAAGTTACGGAGTTTGACAGAATATTATACGTACAAGAGGAGGACATTATTACTTTTATTTTAAATTCGTCGGGAGTTGCAAAATTAAGTGAAAGTATATATATTTAAGGTTGGGATTTTAAGAAGTAAAGAAAATAATAAAAGAGGAGGACATTTTACGTTTATTTTGAATTCATCATGAATTTCAAAATTAATAGAATGTATCAATTTTTACTGTACCCCTATGCTTACCAACATAGAGTGCAAACCATTACTTTTACATGTCAATAATTGAACTTATATATAGCAAATCCTTTGATTAAAAATTATTCCTTTAAAATATTTATAAAAGTATTTGACGCAAAAAAATAATAATAAATCTTTCTATTTTTCTCGTATATTATCACGTCAGCCTATTGATTTTTTATACTGTGAAAATTGTGTCCTTCCGGACATTAGCTTCAAACTCTTGGTACCAAAAAAAAAAAAAAAAAAAAAAAAAAAAAAAAAAAAAAAAGGAAAGGTGGGATGTTCAAATGGCATGAGTGATTAGTTTCAGATATTGCGATCCGAAAAGCATATCATTCACTTCTGGACAATAACAGTGGACTCGCAACAAATCATAGCTACTATGATGATGAATTGAAAATATTCTTCTTTTTCACTTTCTTTTTTCTTCTTTTTCCTCAAGAAGGATGATGGGTTCTGCTGTTGCTTTTTCGGGTGTAATTTTTGTTCAACATAACGTTGAGTGCAGGGAACATTATAAATTCAGTTAACTAATATTGGCCAAAATGTTTTCAATATATTCGCCTGATAAGAATAATGAATTACGGCACAATTTAATTTTGCCCTGAACTCTGATCCTTTCTTAATAGAACATCAACTGCTACTTTTTTTTCTTAAAAAGAAAAGATAAAGTGAGATAAATCCACGAGTACATCAAAAAAAAATAATTATTATTTAGGTAATGACAGTTTTATAAAAATTGTCGGAATTAAAAAAACATCGTGCTCCTCACCACAGCCGTGCGATGGAGATCTAACGCTCCAGGTGAAACTCGTCGGAACAAAACAAATCTTCCTGTTCATAGTAACATCATCGGTATTTATGATTTAGATAATGTTATTTTTTCTGTTTTTCTCTAAAAACAAGGTAAGGTAAATTAGGAGAGGTGTCTACTATTATTTGGATGGCAATATACTCCATTATTTTTCATCCTAGTTACGGTTATCCGATCAAACTGACTAGCTAAATCAATATTGCCTATGAGCTTGAAACACCAAAAAAAAAAAAAAAAATAGAAATAGATCAAAACTCTTATGGATTGAACTATATTCTTACATTTCTGGGTCATCATTATCTATTACAGCGATGATAGCTGCTGTGGGAACTAACAAGTAACAAAAGCAAATTTTATAGACAAACTTTGCTCCGATTGTCATGTGTTTTAGCCTTTTAGGTCCGCCATCAAGGTAGTCCAATGTGGAGTTCCAATCTGCTTTTCTAGAGTTTAATTGCTGGCATATAGACTCTATGTTAAAATATTTTTTTCTAAAAAAGAAAATGGGCTGTTATCAGGACTGTCATGGGTCTTTTTATCGTGGATTTCAACACGCCATCATTTATTTTTCGTGTTAATTTTTATTTTTCAACTATTCGGGGTAAATAATAAGAACAAACTATTATCTTTTCGGAATTGAAATTATATTTTAGAACTTAGAAGTAAGAAATTATGGTCCTTTTAAATAGTTTAAGAATAGGCTCATATTCATTTTGTTCTTTCGCAAATAAACAAATAAACAAATTGAGCATATTCATAGAAACAGCCAATTATAACGAAATATTGGAATTGAGAGAATTGATAAGAAAGCACCTTGTGAGGAAACACACGTTTTTCATCACATCATCCATATAGTATTTTCTATTCATTAGTGCATTTCGTTTTTCCACCAAACTCAATTTCCACTCTGTTCAGTCTTTATTATAAAAAATCTAATTCCGAGGCTTATCGGTCCATTTGTCCATAATTCACTCCTTATATATTCTCCTAAATTTCTAGAACAGTACTGAGATTAATTTAAGCTAAGAGAGCTTCAAAGTTTAGTTTTTCTAGGTTAATTATGTAACAATTTACAATATTAAATTTCTCAAATTAAATAAACCGTTGACCAAAGAGCTATTGTGAAAATGCCAAATGCTATTTAATAATAGCTTAATAAAAAATATAAAATCCGATAAGAACACCAAATACACCGGAACGAACTTGGCTATGATAAATTTGGAGTATAGGATTGTAGGGTAGAGAGAAAGCAAGGCTTTAACAGTATTTTTGTTTGGAGCCATTAAATTTATTTTCCCTTCTATGGTCGTTTCCTTGTCTCTTCTAACTTGGTGGGGTTCATTTTGTGTACTACACAAAAACTATTCCACACAATATAATTATTCGTTTGTTAATTAGGTTGTGCACCTAATTTCTATCGGAAGGTTTAGAATTATAATAGTACGTCCAAACTTGATCTGATTGAGACATAAATCATTTAGATTTGCATCTAATGCAAAGCTATTAGATTTTATGGTCATGTTATCTTCGTTGTCTAAACTCAGCGAAGCAATTATGAATAACAATGGACTACCTAAAATAATTAATATTCTCGGGCCATTTAAAAACGAACGAAATTCAATGCTGAATTTGACGTTGTAATTGCGTTTACGTTGTCACAATTAAAGACAAACTAATCTTTATTTAAAGTTTCCAATCAATCATTTTCTCAAAAAAAAAAAAAATCAATCCGAATTTTAAAAAAATTTACAGTGAGCGCGCCCATTGCATCCGCATTGTTGATATATTTTATATGCAAGCTTGTTGATTACTTTTAATAAACAAAATTTAATCTACTAGCTAGGGTGGCCGCTTTCATCCTGAGTCAGAGAAAAAGTTTAACGAAGAACTTGAATGGGTATTCATTGTTCATAGAATTATTTATCCATCTTTTTTTTTTTGTATACTTTCATGGGTTCAATATGACCACAAAGTTTATTTGCTATTGAGCATTTTTTGCTCGTAAAAAAATGAGCCGGACGTTTGGGAAATTTTTTTTTTATCAAAATTAAATTTGAAACAACAAGTATATAGGCAAATTCTGCAGTGGTCTAAATTGTATAACTATGCTTACATTCATATTATTCATTAAAATTAAATGAATGTGATTGATCATAATTCATGTCCGGTTTACAATTTCAATCTATCATAGAGTTATCCTAATATATATCAAAATTAGAATCGATTTTGTTTATATAATTAATACATTTTACAGAGGTTAATATGCAAAAGTGCTAAACAAAATACATTTGTCGTAGTTTTTATTTACCTGTATCTTTTCGATGCAATAATTTATAGTCTTTTTATTGAAATTTATGATTTTGATTAATATAATAAGTATGATAACAGTGGTATGGAGTAAATTTGTGGATCTTGACAAGGATAAAAAAATAATAATTATGTTCTGTGGCATTTTTTATTTTATATGTTCTGTGGTAATTTATTGTAATATAATACTGAAACTTACTTTTTTTTTTACCATTTATAATTTGGTAACATTCATCGTATAAAATGCTGCAAAATTTCTATTTTTCATACTTGGTTAATAATAAATTTAATACTAGCCATTTGATTAATATTTTACATAAAATTTGGTGCAGATCCGAACGAAGATCTTGTTCATGGGCAAAAATTGTAAAACGCATTTTATTTCCAGTTGTTTGACAAGTGGAGATCCAAATAAAATTTAAAAAGAAAACATAAATGAAGTACTGATCAGTTGAGACGCCAGTTTCATAGCAAAACAGCTACACGATGAAATTGATCGCCATTTATTTAATTAAATTAAATCATTCTGTGATGTTGAACGGCTTCGAATGTCACGTCAAAACTGGATTGGTATGGATTTGGATCTTGCGAGGCGTGGATCAACTTGGGTTTGGTCCACTCGACTTTACATTGATTTTGGCTCGGTCTAATTAAAACTCAGGTGTTTTTTGATCGAATTTAATTAGAGTTCACACTATATTTCAATTGAAAATATTTACAAATATTTAAAGTTAAAAAAATTGATTCTATTTTTTTATATTTAATAAAAAAAGTCAACTTTTTCTCTCTAAAACAAAAGACATCTAGAAATTTAGAATAGTCAAAATTTCAGAAACTGCACAATCCTTACTTTTACTTTTTCTTTTTGTATATTTTGAAGGAAGCAGAATCCTCGAGTGCTTGGGAATGATGATCACACAGATTCCTTTCTCGCTTCTCATCATTCTAACATATCCCTAAAATTATGGAAAATTAGGTTATATTTTATCAAAATGGCAGCTGCTATCATGTCACCTTCATTTTGCACAATACCTTCTCATAATGACCGGCTCCAATTAATTAATTTATCTTTTGTAGAGGAACCAGAAAAAGAGGGAAAACAAAGGAAATAAAGAGTTGAATTTTGGTTGTGAACTGGCATTGAGTAAGAGACCAGAATGAACAAAATTAGCAAAGGATTGACTCGATCAAACTAAGATTGAACGTTACAATAAAATAAATCTAGAAGTAATTTAATAATTATCTTCGTACTAGCGTAATTATACAAATTTGACTCCAAATTTCTGCTCCAGAATTTTAAGTTCTGACGGACAGTGCCTCAACGACATTTAATATTTACGCGTAGTTAATTTGAATCATTGGTATTATTTTGCATTTTGAGTGGCCATTGCACTTGCAACGAGGTCGCACCACTTAACTTCGGCGACCAAATCAAAACACGCCGAACAAGAAACGAAAGACCACGCTTATAAGTTGTAAATAAATTGTAATGCGGCGTCGTGCATGGGTTAGTGTAACAAATTGTAAATAGCTCCATTTTGTGGGTTTGCTTCTCAGGCTTGTAAATTCACTGACAGGTGGGTCCCGAGTGTATGGAATGGAGGTGTTCCGTGAAGTCTTTCCCATGTTTGACTCCAATTTGTCACTTTTTCAACCCAGTCCCGCCTCGAGCTCTTAATAGTTAATACGTAAGTAGAGTTAATTAACTAGATCCGGCTCAGTCCGTACAACAAAGGCTCCCGTCGCCAATTATCGGTTGCTAGTAGAAATAACCAAATAAATCCCAAAATTATTTTGTAAAAAGATAATACATGATAATAAATTTTATTAATTTACTAATTAGTATGATTTTAAATTGCGAATTGTATGGTTTAGCAGTTGAAAATTGATTTGGCATTTAATGGTTTATTAGTCATAAAATGGCCAATAAATTACCAGTATTTTGAAATTTAATTCTTTTATCAATTTATTTTTATATATCTATAACGCAACAAGACTCTAGTAACAAATTTTTAACTATTATCACAATAATAATTTTTTTATAACTATTAATAACTACATTGACCAAGACCTATTGCTATGTAAAAGAGGAAAAACGAAAAACACATTAATAGCTAAAAAATAAAACAAAAAAAATTTGAGAATCTTTTACTTTCACACATTCATCAAAAGAAAAATAGTAAAATACCCGCTCCTCCTCATCAAATGCGCCGAGAGCAGCACATTCCCTCTCCAATCCAAAAAGACCCCACTACGATCCGGTACACTCTCCCGTCTCTTTTTATCACCAATCTTTGACTCTTCTCCTTCTTTACCCCTACCCCACCTTAACGGCATCCTCTCTCTCTCCCTCTCTTTTATAACCCTTCCTACTCCACCTTCCCCTTCCCCTACCCCCATTCCCTCTCTCTCTCTCTCTCTCTCTCTCTCTCTCTCTCTTGCATTTCAAAAAATGGGAAACTCCCTCTCTCTCAAAAAGCGCACTGCCAAGATCATGAAGATTGACGGCACTTCCTTCCGCCTCAAACCTCCTTCCCAAGCTGCACATGCTCTGCGTGACCACCCTGGTTATAGCCTTCTTGAATCCGATGAAGTCAAGCGGCTCGGCCTTCGCGCAAAGCCGCTTGATCCCGATGCGCCTTTAAAGCCCGGGAAGCTTTATTTCCTTGTCGAAATACCGAACGTAGGGAACCGGAATAATCCTCGAGGAGCGGGGAGATCATGGTCTGGACAGATCAATCTTGGTGCCAAGGAACGGCTCGAGAGCCTCATGTTGTCGAGGCGATCTGTTTCGGATGTGTGTTTGACGAAACCATCGGTCGAGGCGAAGGGTGATGGCAGTGTCAGGCTTAGAATGAAGCTGCCTAAGGCGCAGGTGGAGAAGCTCATGGAGGAGAGCAAGAGTGCCGCTGAGGCTGCTGAGAAGATCATGAAGTTGTGCGCTGCGAAAGATCGGGGCTTGGCATCCACGGCTGTAGTGCCGGAGAATAGGCTGGTTTTGCCCAAGGTTAGCTCCGTGCCGACCACACCTGGCAAGAAAGAGGTATGGTTTTTTTTTTTTTTTTTCTGAGGTTACATTTTAGATAATAGCATTTACTTGTTTAATTAAGGGCACATAAATTATTTTCTCCTAAATAAATTGTACGGATTTGGGTTCGCCAGCTTTTAGTTGAAGTATAGTGCTAATGTACTACTCAGAATACACAGTTTTTAAACAATACCAATGGTACATGTTGCAATAGGTAAGCACATAATACAAATGATTGAAATCATTACTTCTTTGATGACACCATGCATTGTTTTTGAATATCAATTTTAGTTGTATAATACAAGTATGGGAGTCCTGATGTTTGGGACTCCTTTGTTAATTAACAAGATAACACTGAAATAAATGATATAATAATAGGATTAACATAATGAGAGTCTCACTAATGTTCTCAACTTTTAACAAATCATTTAGTTAGTTCCGCCAAGATTAGTACTGGGTAACATACTAACATGGCTGTCCTTTTCATCTCCAGCACTCTTATGAAAACTACCCTTTCAATTAATTTATTCTCAACACATCATAGGAACTGTACAAGAACAATTCCTCCCTTTTTGTTATGTTGGGTGGGTGGCTTGCAACTGATTGAAATCATAAATCTAGTTCCTGACTTCCTGTAGCTTTAGTTGCTTCAGAAAATTGGTTTTGGATCTCACTGTGCTCTATTTCTCCACTAGTCCACATCATAAAACACACAAATCTGATCAAGTGGCCAACTTTAATTTAATTGATCTTTATAGTTTGGTTGTATAAATTTCCATACTTAGGGTGGTCTTTTAGGTTAAAGTCTGATGCTTATCTGAAGTATGTGTGTGGGAGCACTTTTTATATCAAAATGGTCTGAGTGATTGGGCACATGAGCACAAGCACTGAGACCCTTTATGGCTATGGGACACCTATTCTTGTTTAGTTTTTCCTTATCAATAAATGACAAAAAAAAATCATACTTTTATGGGCCGCTTGTTATTAATAGACTTATATACAAACAAATATACAGAACTATTCTTTTTTTCCTATCTTAAGCTCTTTTAGATTTGGAATTAAGAAAAATTTTTTTTTTGAATATTAGTTCTACATTCTATAATTACTTCCACAATTGCAGATGCTCAAGGGACAAAACTCGTTATTATAGAATCTAAAAAAATTGATAAATTCTATAACTAAATGCATGACGGAATATTGATGTAAAGCTTGCATCATAAAATATCTATTTAATTCCAAATGATATTAAGTAAACAAAATACTTAACTTCTGCGAGGTGGTGAGACTGTGCAACCCATGTGACTCTGCTCTCGAGGTCAGGACATGAGACACGGGGTTTGTTTTGTGGTTGTGATTAAATTAATCTGATATAAAAATTAGGTACAATTGGGTTGGGCAAGTCAATTGACTTTGGTTTAAATTATATGAATGAACATAGTAAAATAAGATGTGAACATGAAGCATGATGGTGCTATGTCAACTCTTTTAAGTGCCCTAGCATGTGCTTAGGCTTTGGATTTGTTGAACACATGTATAGTTTCTTACACAAGATTGGACTAATTCATTGTTTAAGTGTTAGTTATTAGGCTGATCTGTACAGACTGTACTGTGTAATCTGTTAAATATTGGCTTCTTTGTTCTGGTCAAATTGTCCTTTTGGTCTTTCACGGTGCTATTTGTGTTCTTCTAGGAAGTAGGAAGCTAGGTTGAGTTTGTCTACTCAAAGCACTTAGTATTCTAGTCAGTTTCTTTGTAGTGCCTATTTCAATTTGAATAAGCAGAATAATTCAGGCGATCTGAAAGAAGCTCCTTCACCCTTAATATTCAAATACATAGATATTTTGTTCTAAACCTTATTATCACAAAATGTGTAATATTTTTTATACAACGTAATTTTCACACATTCTATGACAATTAAATACTTGGGAACAAGACTTCTTAGTTTAAAACTATTAATTAGTAACAATTTCATTGATCAAACTTCCAATCTTGAAATTTCTGCAACATTTGTTTTGATTTCTAAAACCTCCTCTTTAATGCACCTGTTCTTGTTGAGTCAATTTTCCTGTAGTTTATATGTTCATATATTAAGTATAAGCAATTGTCTTTTAAAAATATTTAAATTTATTATCACTTCTGAACTCTATACAATTAAATGCTATTTATTTTAGAGTGGTGCTTCTTGATCACAATCTTGCATTAAGATGCCATGAAAGCTTACATTTACAGAATTTAGGTCACAGATAACAGGTAATTTCTTTAACTGTTCAAAAATAACAGAAAAAGACAGAGAGCAGAGCAATTAAACCTAGTGAAAACCAGCAGATACCAAATCTCTCCCTCAAACCCCAACATCACCACCAAACCACAACCTGATACCAGACAGTATGCAAGGCCCCCACAGCATTAGCTATGCTCCAAATGGCAAAATGCCCCTGCCTATAATTAAAAATAATGAAGTGCATTTTATAAAGCTATCATTTGTCTAATTTTGGGGGTGAATATTGAGAAAGATGAAGTCCCAAGCAAACTCCTGGCCTACATGGTTTGGTGGTGCTATAAATGCAACTTGCTTGAGTTGGTTATCAAGAACAATCATTAATTTCGTGTAAAAATTTCTTGCATATTAAATTACGCACTTTCTTTGGTTAACAATTTTTAGTCAAGCTTAGGGCCCAACATTCCTTGGTGTAAATTAGTTGTGAGCCCTTTATTTCTTTGTCAGATGTTATCTTATTATCCTGAGTATTTCTTAATATTTAGGTTCCATTTGCTTTCATCATTCCATGCTAACTTTTTTTTTTTAACACGATGATGATGACTCAAATGGTGCACTAGCATATAAGGTGAACTAGTTGGCAAGAATGTTAATGCACTTACGATATTAATTTTCAAATGTTATCCCAAATTGTGACAATGAGAATGTATAACATACCGCACAATAATTTTGTGATATTTTCCCCTGAAGTACAAATATATCGTCAATCAATTTTGACATTACCCCAGGCCCAGGATATCAACTAGATGTGTCTTTGATTTGGTAGGTTCCTTAGTCCTTGTACAATCTTTGGTTTATTTCTTTTGTTTAATCTGCGGTTGAGAAAAATATTGTGCTAATTAGGTCTAGAAACAATAATAGCTAGCCCTTGTAAGACTTGTACGTACCATATGTCCTGTCTTTTTCATGCATCAATGATTAATGAAAGATTGGATGTCGACAAACAAATTATATATTAATTCTGAGCTTGTGAGAGGGTAGATTTTGTGGTTCTGTTATGTTTATTTTCATAGCATTCACCATAAACAGTAATTGGTCAAATTAGAAGCTGCACATAACGTATGGTTGAATTTTGTTTTGTTTTTTTTTTTTTTTGACACATTATTACTGACTATATTCATATTTATGTTTTGAATGATGCATCTTTTGTTATATTCTTACATTCAAAATATTACCCATCACAGTCCTCGATCTTTTCTGATTGGCAGATTATTTTATTTATTTATATATTTCAGAAACGAACGCGGTTCATGGATGTGCCAGATGAGATAATCATGTTGTGACCTTAGCAATTGCTTTCAAGTTTTCTTATTGGGAGATAAACCATACGAAGAGAACTATAGTTTTCGACTTTTCAGTGCTTTTGAAGATTGCAGGTTGAATAGGAGATGCTGCTTGTGGCTTCCCACCTCCTTGCAATTTTTCACTTTGATCTCTTTTCTGTTAGATTTTTGTAATATATTTCATTAGATGAGTTAGAATGGAATCTACTGATTAAGGGATTTTCAAATCAAGTTTCATGTAATTGTCATGATAGTGTTTGCTAGTAATGGGTGTCCTTTTCTATGTTCCAACTCCAAATCGATTGTTACAATTTTTGCTTTTCTCCTTGGTAGTAAGTGGAGAATCTTGCAATTTCACATGATGCAAGATTTGCGGAATGCATAAAAACTTTTGAAGTTAGGATTTTCTGTGGCCTTGTTTTTGTACTGATTCTTGTAGCACCAAGGTGTAATGATCGAACCATTTTTGAACGACAATTACTCAATTAGCTATTTGGGTTCATTGGTTACACAAATTGGAAAACATAAATAAAAGCTCTTTGATAATGTTTAAAGATATGAAAATTTGTGAAGGATAATGAAATTCAAGAAGTCATATTCAGGATACACAGAACAAAGATATGCAAATGCTATTTTCAGGGGAAGCCTCATGGAGAGTGATTTCGGACCCCAAAAGGAGAAGTCGAACTCAAAAGTAGGAGAAAGAAAAGACGCCGATAAAATTTTTCCGAATTCAGAAAAATACAACTCCGAGTAAGATGTACGTAATTATGGCATCACCTTTTAAGTTTTACAACGACATGTAAACTTTTCTAAGTTAATAGCATCATTTCATCTTATCATGCATTTGTTTATTTTGTATTAATTCTTGGCAACTAAAACTTACCGAAATTATTCAATTTGAAAAAAAGAAACTTGTAGTAGAAGAATTCATCCTTAAACATAGTATTTTTAATTTTACAATTTTGAACATGTTTGGTCTTTCATGTTAACACTGTTTTTTTTTTTTTTTTTTTTTTTTTTTTTTTTTTTTTGATAATCCTCAAGGCCGATGGGCCATGTTAACACTGTTAAATCCCTACTTTTAAAAATGAGGTTAGTAGGGTTAGTGGTGTAAGGTTAGTACTTTTTGGGATTTTCGAGGTATTTTTTAGAATTTCAAGGTAGAATAGTGAGGGAATGAGATTTTCGAGGGAATCCAACTAAACCCACTAAACTCGCTAAACTCGCTAAATCCGACGTGCCAAACACAAAATCGTAACAACTTTTGAATTTTTCTACATCTAACACACGTCCTATTCAAATAATATATACACATTTTCATTCTTATGTTCTTATTTAACATATTGTTGAGAATGTCAAATATATATCATGAAAACATGGATGCAACTTAAAACTGCTTTGTTCTTATTTCAAAGAAGAAATGCTTACCTAGTTTATGGAAGAGGTAATCACTGTCACTGGAAAGCCTATTGGGCTGTCAAAGAAGCGTTAACATTTTAATGATAATTGATTGGAATCAAGATAAGAGAAAACATATTTCGGTCCAGATAAAAGATGAGTAATTTTGGGCTTAGACTTAATTCTGATGTAAAAAAACAGCTCCATATATAAGCCCACTTAAGTAGGTCTCGCTTAAAAGGGATGATCCAATTTATTCCAGGCCCTTTTAGTCTTTGAAATTTATCATGGTTCCGGGTGATAAAATAGATCAATTAATGAGTAATACATCAACCTTTGTTTGGGCCGGAACGTCACCAGTGAAAACAAGATTTAATGTTTTGGAAATGAAGCTAATAGTTGGGCAAATTGTGCGAGTAAATAAGCTAATTCGATGACTAAATTGTTGTAAATAATTTTCAGAGATTTAGGCAACTTTTCAGGACGGATATCTGAAAGTTTCCTACTGGATTAGAAATTTAGAATGGGACTGATAACCAATGTCAAAATACAAGCTTCATCAATATATTCAAGGGTTAAATGATCACAATTTCTACTAGCCAGTCACTTTAATATCCACATCACACTAACTTTCAACCTAATCATACAAGAAGAGACGAAATTCCATCCTTCCATTTTCTTCTATTTTAGTCGAAAGTACATTAAAGCCCCTATACTAAAAAAATCCAAAATTCTACCTCGTTGGCTGGTAGGCCTAAAAGCAAACTCGGATTGTGAATTTTTCCAATATTGGACAATCAAATTACATTGAAATATTTTGAAAATGGGCCATGATGACAGTAATTGCACAAAATTGTCAACTAATGTCTCTGCCAACTTTTGCTAATTTTAGCTTTTTGTTTGAGTATTCTAATCTAATACGCCGTGGAAAACTATGAGGGGGAGAGAAGGACAGTCATGTGAAACACTCTAAAATGTTAAAACAAGTTGCAATGGGTAACCACTACTTATAATAAAAAGTGCTACTTGAACTCGTATAAAAGTTAATACAGAATAAGAAAAGGTTGTAGCAACTAGCAAGCATAAATCAACGAGGGATAAGTTTGATGCAATTGATATCTCTCATTAAAATTGTTAAATTATAAGTTTGACTCTAGTAATTAATCAATAAATTTAACAGAAGTGAAGCAGTTGGAGATCCATTTGATAAGTTGATATCCTTCTCTCGAGAAAAAATATTGGAAATTGTGATGATGTAAACAACCTTATGTTACTCTATGTAGAAACCATAAAGTAATTCTAAAGCAAATGTTTGTATGGTTAATATTCCTCAAAAGTCAAATCTCTTCTTGCGTAGTGAGTGAGTCGAGCGACTACACAATAGTTCTCCCATTAAATTGTCTATATAGAACTGTCTATATAGAAACAAAAAAGAGCACAAACAACTTTGCGTGTGCGTGTGTGTGTGCGTGCGTGTGTGTGTGTGTGTGTCTGTCTGTGTGTTTGGATGGGGTGGGAGCAGTGGCCAAGATGTACCGTCCCCTTGCATTATCCTAAAATCATTAATTCTAGATTCTAGCAATTAATGCTTTATCTGATTATACTATACATATACATATATATATTTATCTTTTTTGAAGGAATAAGAATAAGTGTTCAGATCCTAATTCATCAATACCAATGTGCCATTATTTATCTGTGCATGGTTTTAAATGCATGGGAATTAGCTGGTTTAGGTCAAGCAAGCAACAAAGGCACGCATGTAAATAAAGAAGAATGAATGAAAGCAAACCTAACATGATTCCACATTGGCTGCCAAAAATTAAACAATTATTCAAAGTACTTTGTATGCAACAGTGACTTGTGCAGTTACTACTAAAAATCCAAATGCTGAGGTGTATCCACATTATCTTGATTGAATCATGTCATCTAAAGAAACTTTCATCTGACTAAGCTATTTATTCATGGAAAACTTTCCTTGCATCCTGATCATGACAGTTTATATATGTAGGAAGATAAAGGTTTCTGGTACAGATAATCATAAGTTTCTGTGTTTGAAGCAGCTTGTATACTTCTCAGTGCTTAAAAGGCTTGCATTATGTTTTCAAGGCTGTGTGCAATATGACATTTTGATTTACATTTTTTTCCCCTTTTTGTGCGAGGGGGTTAGCTTGATTAAAATGATTTTTTTTAAATGGGATTTCATTTGATGAGAATCAAATTCTCAATATTTCGTTGGATCTAATACATGAAAATTCCAAATCAAATGACATCCAACCCATCTTATTTGATAAAAAATTCTAATGACATGGAATGTCATATTTTTTATTTTGAAGGTTAGTTTGAAACCAACGATTTTGTTATAAGAAATTTGAAAATAAATGTTTTCTTCGTGAATCGAACCAAGAACCACTCGGTTGGCGAAATGTCATATTAAAAAAAGAGTGATTCTAATCAAGGCCTTAATTAATTTGGGGGAGTTCAATAACTTCATGCATATGTCCTCTTAAATGCATCAATTTAGCTGTTATTGGTCTATTTTAAGATCCATGATGTCAAAATCTCAGTACAAACCGAAGGTTCTGATAACAACTTGGCTGAACGGATGTTTCGTGAGGTGGTCGATCCGAATAAGCGTGTGGAAATGGACTTGTTGTTTTGGGAGTTTATTCAATTATCACTCGATCATTTAGGTGTTGGTTCTATTTCTAGATAGTGCTTTGGAGGCTTATTCTCCCTCATTTTGGAAGCATTCACGCTATCCAGCTTTTTTTTAAAAAAATGTCGTCCCACATTTATATATTTAGTCAAACAATTGTATCTAAGAAAAACTTTCAGGTGGTATATATAGTTTTTTAATTGATGGGGTCGAAATAGATTTATTTGGATAACAAATTATTGTTCTTAATCTATACACATCATTCAAACAATATTTTATTTTTAGACATGCAATCGTTATTCACAGAACTCAGTTCCCACAATTCTCAAATCATGTTCTTAAAACTATTCCTAATTAAGATCTATTCGAGCCCCATCTAAACGCACCTTAATTCTTTTGGATATTCATGTCATTAATACCAAAATATTAAAAAGAACGTGTAAGTTTATACTTATTAGTTATTAAATAAGGGGGAAATATGGACAATTTTTTTTTATTTGACAATTATGATGACTTCAATTAACGAATATTAAGATTTAAGTTGTAATTATGTACATTTTAATTTTTAGTTAACTAGATTGTATATAAAGTTAAAAATATTAAGATGTATTTTTAACTACTGATTAACTTTTAAATGACATCAATTTTTTTATTTCTTATCCTTAATGCTAATAGGGTCCAAGCTAGACATCAATTTTCAATGAATAAAAAAAATCCAATAGAAGTCAATAAGCTGGGTCCAAGCTAGACATAACAAAACTAAATCATTCATTTTCTTTATTTTTTTTTCTATAATAACTATAACTTTTAAAGGACATCAATTTTAATAAGTATCATATCCAAATCATAAGAAAAAAATACAAATACATTTTAAATGGTTTGATTTAATAACTTATATATTAGTTATTCCGATTTTAAAATTAGTGTCGATATTGTTATATGTTCCTGATATGTTTCAATCATAACCCAGGCCAGCTGTAATGGCCATTACTTTATTTATGCATGTAAAACTACTGGTCACCATTCCACCAAGGCCTTGAAAGTTGAAACAAAAACCCAATGAAGGAAGCAGCGAACCGCGAATAGTGGAGGGAAAATGGAACCTTTTGTATGTATTCCTTTGAGCTCATAAAGGAAGCGCACAGTAGTATGAGATAGTTGAGCCTATGCCCGATGGGCACCTCACACTTATTTTTTTTTCTTTTTTTTTTTACCTTTTAAATGGTTGTTAAAGGGGACCTTACTAAAGATCAAGTTGCTTCATTCCTTTTCTTCTCAATTTTTACTTCTTTTGCTGTATTATATTTTTGTATGTAATCGCGAATAGTGTACTAGTTCCTATCAGAAAAGATGGTCGTCGAATTGGGAATCTTTTGTAGAATTTTTGAATTTGTACATTGATATCACTCAGAAATGTTTGTATTTTATTATTTTATTTTTATCAGTAGATGAGACAAAATAATAATGATAACACAGAAAAGAAGATACAAGATAATGATGATTAGCTCAAAGATTTTTTTTTTAAAAAAATAAAAGAAAGCAAACAGTGCTGATAGTGAAGTATATTTTGACATTCTTATATATGTTATTAGTCATTCCTGTGTGGGTTTCATGGAGAAATTAATTTTACTAGTCAGCTAACTACATGCTCCTGTTTTCTTTTTCTATAAACAAAAATAGTATTTAAAAATTAATAGCGGAATTTAAAAATATTCTATTCATTGTCCTTTAATCTGTTTCGACATCATCTAATAATTATTCAAATTTTTGTAAAGGATACCACAAGCGTATGATACGGTACGTAGTTGATTATAGCAAGTATATGATCGTTCTTTGATAGAGATAAAATAGCATCTACGTATACCGTAAAAGAGTTATATATCTATACAGAGAAAATGACTACGGTACACTCTAAAGCACGGATCAAGCGGTATTTTAGAGTTATTTTTCAATATTCGAAATTCAAATGGCCGATCTAAACCGTACAATATGTTCTCCATATTGAAATATCCTTAGAAACAAACTTTTATATTTTTTTTGAATTTTTTTACTATATTTTACAAGATTTGACATTTTTCGAAAATTTTAAGTATTTTTGGAATTTTAAAAATTGTCGTTTTTCAATAGTTCAGAACTAATTAGATTAATAATTTTCTAAAATAAAAAAAACTTAAAAAATTTTGAAAAGTGTAAAATTTGGTCTGCTTAAAGATTTCAATATGGCAATCATATTTAACGGTTTGGATTGATCATTTTGAACCAAATTCATGAGTTTTAATCGCAACTCACGGAAGGTTTTTTGTGATGCATCTCACCATAGCTAAACTCTTTATTTATATAGTGTTATGTGAAGTAAGAATATGTTATTACCCATAATGTAATGAACATGTCAACATCTAATCAAATTTTGATACAGACAAAAATAATTACTATTGACTAATCCATTATTTTTTCAGTGCAAAGAATTTTTTGTTATAATAAAAATAATAGCAAAATAAGTTGGAGGGCTTGACCATCTTATCTTAAAAAAAAAAAAAAAAAAACAAGACAATAACAAAAACTAAAATTAAAACATATAAAGTTTGATCCATAAGCAGATTTTGACGTGTATAAGTAGAATACACCGTTTCTTCTTCAGGCCTCAATACAACTTAAATTCGTATATATAATATTAAATTGCACTTAAAGTTTGGGTAATTTTCTATCTAATTGTGTGACAATAAACTGCTATTTTATTTCAACACGGGGACATCGAATATAAAATTTAAGATTTGAATAAAATCACAACAAAACCCTTTTCTAATTGCACATCGATGACTTAAATCTAAGCATAGGATTTGCAGGTGACCATCAAATTTTGTACAAATAGTACGGATTGTTTTGGAAAATTTGTCACGAATTTCGAACCTGTTTGATTGTCGCTGGCTTTGCTCCATATAGCAACAATTTAAGATAAGAAACAAAAGTAAATATGCATGAATCAACAGAAACCGCCATAGCAAATTGACAATTAAGGTGAGGTGGTGGTAACTGGTTGGTGGGCCTACTTGTGCGGTCAGCACCATCCAGTAAGTTTTGGATGGTGCCTATATAAATCCTTCTTTACTTCCTCTTTTATTATCTTTGGAAAAAAGATGCTCCATTGCTCCTTTATATGGGATTCTTTTGTCCAGTTGTTTGATGCAATCAATTAATTTTGATATTGCATAAAAAGTTGAGGGTGTTTCGGCAAAACTTTTGCTTCTTGCCTTTTTCTGATAAAGGCATGTCGGATGTAACTTGACAAAAAAATTTTGTAGGCTCTTTGTTGTCTACTAATACCGGGCGTTGCTTATCTACCTAACTATAGGGGCTATATATAACATATTTTATTTTGTGATACAACTATAAATGAAATTATTCGGCTCATAATGGAAAAGAATAAGAATAATCTGAAAGATGGGCATGACACAATATTCTTAACGACTCAATATAGTATATTCATATCCGCGTTTAATAGAGAATTTGATATGATGACGATCGAGTTGACGACTCAATATATAGCTTATAGCGAAAATCAAGATATGTTTTCACTTCAATACCAGAAAATTGAAAATAATTAAGCAAGCTCCGTATTGTTCAAATAAGAAGTCGTAAGCTCTAAAAGAGATCAGTCTTACTTCATCCGTGCATGCTTCAAGGCTGGCCATATAGAGAGCGGTTCTCGCAGAGACGCATAGGAGGGTTTAATAGGCAGAGCCATGGACAATTCTTTTGAGAGAGAATTTTAATTTTTAGTTTTTGTGGCTAAGAGAGAGAGATGTACAACAGAATTTTCGACAACAATCACAAGAATTATAACTCGATAAAAGAAAGAAGTTTATATACGAAGAACAAAGAATACAAAATAAGAGAGATGGTCTGATGATAGAATTAGAAACTAATTTATGATTTTCTTTGCAAGCTTTTCTTTATATCATTCTGTGAGATGTTTAAAAGTAACTCTTATATAATTTTTCCAACTAGATAGCCTCTATCTGGTATGTCAAAAAAAAACTCTTATATAATTTGTGAGGAGGGTTCCGGTACTCACATTTTTAATGTTGCAAATGCCTTCTAATTTATTTTTAAATATTTTAAAAAAATAAAATTAAATTTTGAATTTAAACCGTTATTTTTTTTTCAATTATTCCATTCATATGTTTTTTTATATAATTTTTGTAAATTGTTAAGTTTATTTGTACTCGATCAAGAGGTGAAAAATGTAAAATGTTATTAAACAATAATAGATTAATTTTAATTCGTAGAATTAAACTCTAGATGCTGAAATGGATCTGTAATTTATTAAAATTAAAAATTTAAATCTATACCATTAGTCAATCGATAATATACATAGAATTGTAAATAACTCCATTTGACAAAATTTCCCTTTTATTTGACAATACAGAAACGCCGATATTTGTGCAAAGAAAGATGATTCGTATAAACAGCAACCAAAAGGATCAAAAAGCATGCCGGGCTTTGATCTGTTGGTTTGCATTACTAAAAAACCGACCAACCGAAGGATGGAAGCGTTTTAGCCTTTAGGTTAAAAAGTAGCTCCCCACCTACTCACTATAAAAATTAAAAGCATGGCAGTTATTGTTACAAAATGTTAGTTTGGAGTCAACTACATCTTCATCATATAAGCAACTTATATTTTATAAAACAGCTTTTATTAATCTAACTGTCAAAGGCTGAAAGCCAAAATAAACGTTATTTTTAAATCGTTAGTCGGTAGATGTTATTTTACTATGACATGCGCACTTTTTAATATTATATCTTTCTAGAGGCAGTTCATAATTTATTTTGACATCATATTTTTATTAAGCGTACTATACATCATTTATTAGCGCTCAATTTCATTTTTATGTCGATGGCATATCTTAATTCATAGCCTATATTGAAAAAAAAAAGATGGCAATTAATTAGGAACAAACGTGAAGGCTCTATGATCTACTGGTATACGAAACCATTTTCAATGTAAAGAAATAGGATTTGTTCTGTTTACAAGATAATTGTATACTGGTCCCGGACGATCTTTTGAATTAGGATGCGTTCTGTTAATTTCCTCGCACCGATTTTCTTTTAAAAAATAACGAAATTTTTATTCCTGTTAGTATGATATATACTTAAACATTCTAAAAAAACATAAATTTCTTTTTGTTTTTGTTGGAAAAAGTGACTGATCCACGGAGCTAAATTAATCAAGAAAACCTCAAATTGGCTCATTATGAGTAACAGGTCACACTACAAACCTATATCCAAAAACGTTCTAATTAATTAAATATCAGGTCTAAAATATAATCCAACATGCAAGCATCATTTAATATAGACCCTTGAATAAACCTCACACGAGTAACTATTAACAAATCAAAGCTAGATACATCATACCAGATTTGACCCACATTACAGTGACAGCAATCGTCCAGTAGCAATTATCACAAATATCATCCGATCACATCAAACAATAGGTTTGGCAACATCAACAGGATTTCATTAAACAGCCACAGCAATCCCTTCACACTTTTTATCCCATTACACTTCAATAAATGGGCCCACCAACTGCAGAGGGAGAGAGAGTATCCATCAGTACTCTCAGGCCCTTCAAAACTGTTTTATTTTTTATTTTTGTTTTACTATTTCTTTACTTTATATTCCATGTCTATAGTGAGCCTTGGACCTGACTATAAAGATATTAATATGATAGCTACCACAATCATTCATTAAAAAAACGTTTGGGTGTGTTTGGAAGTGCATTGAATAAAAACAGACTTGTTGTTCTAGTTCAATATTTTTGTTGGAATAAAAAACAATCTAATTTGGACTAAAAGCAAGTTATTTTAGACCAAACCAAACATAAATAACTTGTTCTTGTTCTTATTCAAGATGTATCTAAACACACCTTTTGAGTTTACCTTGATTAAAAAACTATGTTTCATTAGTTCTTTCACTCCAAATAGAGTTGAAGACTTTTAGATTGTGAGAGTTTTTCTTTAGGTTGATAAGGCGACTGAGAATAAAAAATGCGAGAGAGTGAGAAAATTTGCTATTTTGGAAACATAAATAACCAATAATATGTCTACATGTCTATAAAAAATTAAAAAAAAAAAACAATTTTCTATAAGAAAAGATAGATTTTAGTATATAATCCTCGTTGATTTCTATATGTCTCCTTAGATCATCGATTGTGACTCTGTGTCCTACGTGACTAAATATAACACAATAATGTGCGCTTATATAATCATGAAAATTTAGGGGCCGCTATCCTTTGATATCATTCATCATTTACGATAACAAACCTCATATAGTACTTAATTAACGGTCGCACTATATAGTCAACGTGCGCAAACGTGCGCCTGGTACCAAGAGAAGGGGACATAACTAAAAAACAACTTAATAAACATACAAAAGATGTATTTGCATTTACTCGTTATCATGTGATCAAATGTGTAACAATGAGCTAATTATAAATGTGTTCGTTTCAATTATTTGATGTCTTGATATATGTTCAAGTTCCGTTATTTTTAATCTAAAACCAATTATTTGAATTCACACCAAATATGTATTAATCAAATGTTTGATTTTCTTAAACATAAAGAAATTTTAACCTTAAATGTTTGATTTTAACATGACAGCTGACACAATCGCTATAATTACCGGTAGATGTTGAATCCACGTGCACAAATGTATACGAGGTAATGGCCGTCTTTAAACTAACATTGACTTGGTTTTCTAGAAAAGGGGAAAAAAAAAAAACTTACATTGACTTTCATAGTTTAAATTTGCTCATATTGTGGCACTTAATTAATCTGAAGTGTATGCTGATAATTTTAAAGATCAGTTTAAAGATTATACAGCGTCATATACTCATATGCGTTCAATTAGAATCTGACAAATCACATTACATGTCATAGCTCTAGTGTTTATTTATTATCACATCTAGCAGTAGCTAGATCGATACGAAGTCAAACAGTAACAAGCACTGAAAATGTTTTTTTTTTCCTTGGTTTTAGTTATACCTTCGTACTTTTTTGAAATAAATAATTTTAACAGGAGTAAATTTTAAGGGATTCAGATCATATATCGCGCGACACATGTGTAGCGCGGGCTGTGGGCCGCCTGATCTGAATCTGATGGCTATGGGAGCCCCGTGAATCTAATAGGCCCGAAAAAATGAACCGCTCGATCAAAATCGAACGGCTCGTGTGCCGCGCTACACAGGATCAGGGTCCAATTTTAAGGGCCTGCTAATCGCGCGTATATGACGCTGTTACAGTTGTTTGAGTGCTATATAGTCTTTAACTCTTTATTAGCAATGTACAATATTGTTTTAAAATGCAATTTGTGTTGTTTGGCGATTGGGTGGCGATTTAGCGTTTATCGGTGATAAAAATGGTAATAAAACTGTTGTGCAGTGATAAAACAACGATAAAACAGATAAACAGTGGTGCGGTATGAACCAAAACTAAGATAAAACGGTGATAAAATAGAAAAACAGAGTTTTTAAAAAGTTTAGGTAGTGTATGTTACATTATTTGTTTATTTATCTTTGTAAATTATATTTATTATTGTTTATTGAAAATGAAAAGCAACTCTTAAAAAAATGTATCTTTAAAGATCGTATATTCAAAATCCATTGGAATCCTCCATTGACATATTATTTAAAAATAAATTCGGACTCTTGGTCCCTAATCTATCTTAATAAAATTACAATTATTATTAATTTTGTATCTTGCAATTGGTCAGTAGTAAATTAAAAATATTATAACTTGACTACAAGTAATTAAACTGACAACATATACAAAACCTGATCTTCTAATCCGTTTGAAATGCAAAATGAACTTGCCTAATCGTAAAATATACATGCCCAACAAAAAAGATTATCGGATATGGTGTGATGGTGCCGAGGTACTTTTAAAGTTTTAATTCTCTAATCACGTGGTAGTGACTAGGTTACAGCGATGAGAGAGCTTGCTTAGCCAAAGGCAGAGGGTAGCGCTTTCACCTTTGGTTTGGTCCACCTCTTAAATTGCAACATCTTTTCCTTGCCAAACTCTTGCTTTTCCCTTGACCTCCTTTCCTCTGCTTTGGATGAATTTATTAAAGACAAGTTGGATCATGAAGTTTCAATTCCTCACCGTATGTGTGTGTCCGTAAATATCTTTGTTTCGACTAAATCAGCCCACCAAATTATAGAACGCAATTACAAAATAATAATAATAATAATAATACTTTACTTTTCAAGAAAAAACTGTTAACGTTGTAGTTGTGATAATGAATTAATATACTTTTTTTTAAGAAAGATGGATCAAATCCCAACTTTTTTCGAAATTAAATATTCAGAAGTGCGTTGTTGTTGTTTTTTTATATATTTTGGCTAAAGATAAGATTGGTCCTCGGTAATGAATTAACATCGTTTATTGTGGTTATTTCGTTAAAATCAATTGGTGGTCAATAATTCTAAAGAATATGTATTCTAAACACTTGCAAAAGTTATATGTATAATTAAAATAAATAAAACAACGAAATAAAATTCTGATCGATTCACAATCGTTAATATCACTCAAATTTAAGTCGAAGTGCCTTATTTGTCACGCTTTATCTGCGGTGTCTCTATTTACCATCACCCTCACGGATGGGCTATTAAGATAGGTGCATGAACTTATTACTGTCACTAAATAAGGCCATAAAGATAGGTACATGAACATTTTTTTTCCTTTTTCAGGAAAGATATAAATAAAATTCAAGTCATAATATGCAAACAATAATAAATACATTTACTGGTTCTTTATCTAAAAGATGAACAGCTGGTTTCGAGCGCGTATTCCTTGGACGAGCTATCAATATTGATGTAATTAATAAAATATTTTCACCAGGACTAAGACTAAGTGCAACTGGATCGTAATTTCGGATTTAATCACAACTCATATTTTAAAAATGAACACGTGTTTTGCCTTTTTGAAAGAGTTATAACTTATAAGTACCTTTTTCCTCTCTAATTTTAATGACAAAATTAGGCAATTTAATAGTGATTGTTAATACTAATTTTTAGACCGATAACTAGCGCATCTCTTCCTTAGGGTAGAGGGTACAATATACTTTGGGCTTAACAGAAATATGATAGCGCGTACTTTATTTAATTGGCATTTTTTTTTTAGTTTGTGTATCGAAACTTATTTTACATTATTTGTTTATTAAAAATAATTTTGTAATGAATTCCATTAAATTCAAATTAATTCAATGCATTCATTTAGAAATCAAACTCTATCGTTAAATATATTATATATCTACAGTCATCAATATTTTGATAGGACTTTTGAAAGGTGCATGCGTTTGATATATATCTTCTTAACTATTTGATATATATGTAAAATTCGTACATATATATTTCGTACTGTGCAGTATATTTCGTTCCTCAACTTGATATTTTAATTTTTTACACTATATCAAATGTAAAATTCTTTGTTTTTCTTTATATATATTTACAATTGCTTACTGCAAATACTTTTTCACCTGTGTTGTTTCGAGTTCGACAAATTAGTAGTACAAAAATAACAATAGTAAGTAACACAATTTTGTTATCTTGTATAATAATGTAGGGACTAAGTTTACCATTTCATTAAAGACGATACGATGATATGAGTAACCATCATTTAATTCTGAATATATCACTTATATTTTCAAAATTGGAACGAATATTTTGTATAGTACATATCCAAGCTAGGATTTTAAATTTAAAAATTATATTTAATATTTCTTTTTTTAAACTTAATTAATACTTCATTCAGATAAAAGTTTTGAGAGGAAAAAAATAATAATTAATTGGCACGCACGAGCACAGATTCAGCAATATACACCGAATCCTCATAGAATCCGAAAAATATATATTACGCAGGTACCATCGTCCCGATCAGCAACTGGAAAGCGACAGGGAGCAGCCAACTTTCGGTCCACCAAATGCTCCACAGATCTCGTCTCCGCTTCTCCTCCTTCGTATCCCTTGTATACACCTGGTTCATAATCGTACCAAGAATGGGTCGTTAAGTTGAATGTTTGTTTTTACAAACGAGCCCCTTAAATTTCAGTTATTTCGGACAAAGCCTCGGATGTGACGCACTCATGAGTACTTATACATGAGTATCGTATTGATAAGATGGGATGACGATACTTAATTTTCTAAATATTAAGGATATTGTATATGTATATATTATTATTTTTTATATTTAAAATTTAGACTAAATATTAAAATGATAAGAAAGTGTCAACTCCCAATTGTAATTTAGATTATTGATGGGACTCTTGGTCAAGTTAAAATTCAACCTATTTGTTGTTAAAAAGCTTATAATTTGGATTAATTTACAGATAAAAGTTAAATTACTATATTGCAGTTGGACCGGTGTTTAGAATGAGTTTAGTAAATGGTGTAGGATAACAAAATTATTATTCTAGAGTAAAATTAATTTTTTTTATGTTACAGGTAAAAGATATCGAGAGCAAGGAAATTAAGCATCAAGATTTTCGAAAGAGGGAGAGAAACAACATTCGAAGTGAAAGAGAATGTGCTAATAAATTAAACAACACACGGCAAAGACAAAGAAAATAGAGAGTTGCGCACAAATATAACGAGCAACACCTAAAAAAGATCAATTTAGCTAGATGAAAAAAAAAAACTTTTGTCAAAAAAAAGTTGAGATGTCTCGTTTTGTATACCTCTACAATATATTTATTTTAAAAAATAAAAATTGTTAATATTAAAAGTTGAAATTTTATCAAAATATTTAAAGGTTGGGCATAATTTATATCAATCATTTTGACATACACATAATAAATAAACAACATCTGATCAATCTCAAGAGTTTCCAAAGATCCATTGACGCGGCAAGTTCTAAAGGTTGATCTCTTTAAATATTGATTACCATGAAACGAATAAAATTTCACCATCAAAATATTGTTATCGATCATTATATGAAGACACTAAACATAAATACATCATAAGATCACAAAAGATAAACATATTCGAACCTTCACCTATTATCTACTCGATACAAAAAATTGTATAAAATATAGAAAAATCCTACTGCGAACATAATTTAAAATTATGATTTATGAACAAATATAAGTGATCAGACTTCAAGCTAGTTTAAAATTTATATCCACCACAAAATTATCCTAAAATATATATATACGAAGATATATTTAACAGGAAACATATACATATGTACCAAATTACCAATACCTATAAGCCATCTATTTCATCACCACATTAACCTTTGTCACGCGAGACGCGACTCACTCTAACTCTAATCCAAACCTCATCCCACAACTAACCGCGCCAATTCACCTTGTACACTCCCGCCATCCACGGATCGACCCATGATGCTTTCCAACATTCATACACCGAGTGCAGTAACCGCTGATCACCAATTCACCAGTCCTCCTCAGTACATACTCTCTTTTCAATCTTTTATTTTTTTTCTTCTTTCAAAAAGTTTGCTCGCGCAATGTGTTGAAACAAACAGTACCCTTCACTCCATCTCTCTCTCTCTCTCTCTCTCTTTCTCCCACCTCTTACCGACCTCTCACCCATCCTTCCTTCCCTTCCCCAAACAAGGCGCCTCTCGGCTTCATTCCCTCGTCCCGATCGAACCACATAAATTTCCCAATTAGCATCATCACATAACACTTACTTACTTACCCATTATTAAATTCTCCATTTTATTTTATTACAGTATTCACTATTCACCATCCTCTCTCCTCTTTTATAAACCTTTCCTGTTCAACCACGAAAAAAATGCAAAAAATGACATGCTCCTCTGTCTCTAACCAAGGTCACGGCTTTCTTTCTCTTCTCCTCCTTCTCTTCCTCCTTCTCATCCTTCCTCTCATTTAGTTTAGCGCGTTTTTGTATTTTCATGAGAAAATATCGCAAACTGTCGAGGATTTTGGGTTTGGGTGATCAAATCGAGTTGTTGGTGTGTGTGTTTTGGTGTGTTTTTGTACATACGTTTGAAGTAGTTTGGTGAGAGTAGAGAGTACTTGCAACTTCTGGAGAAATTTTGGTCTCTCAGGAGTTAGAATTTCGTAAGAGGAGACCATTAATTTAATACCTTTCGAAATTTTAGCGAAGGGGTTAGATTAGATTAGTAACTGCGTTTGGTACTAATTGAGTGTGTTATAGAATTAGAGTCTTGATCGTTTAGGAAAAAAAAAAAAAAAGAAAAAGAGATATATAGAAACCGCTCTGTGTGTTTTTTTAAGTCTAGAGCGGTTTCAGTTTATGGGAGTCTCAGATTTCAACTTCAAGGATTTGGTTCACAAAGTACGGTCCATCATGGCTGAGCTCACAACCCCTCCCTCCAAAGCTCCGGCACCAACTGGACTCTCCAGTGTTGAACGCCTGACGTGCTATGATTTTGCAATGGAAATGGACCAAGATGTGACTGGAAGTGGACCAAATACGCCGGAGTCAGATGTATTGAGATCCGGGAGAAGCAAGGTGGCCCACTTGTCTGGTCGGCGGCTGTTCACTTCTCCATATCCTATCCGGTGCTCCGTGGGAAGGTACATGGCTGTTAATTTTATGTTATAGCTTTGATTTTTACATTTGTGCCACTAGTAATTTCTAAATACTTTTGCAGAATATATTTTATATTTTATCACTAGGTAGCCGCTACCTAGACTATCCAAAAAAAAAAATATTTTAATTTGAGTATTAACTAACGTCTAACTGGCTTTATTTTTTTGAGAACCTCTAACCTGACAATTATGATCATCATTTTTTCTGAATCAGGTCAGAATATTTAATAGGAATAACCTCATGGACATGTTGTTGCTTATAGCTTACCTACATGGCTTTATAAATTTATAATTTACTAAAAATTTGATTCATGTGGTGAATATTTATGAATTACATTACATATGACATTTACCTCTTTAATATGTTGGAATTTGATTTGAAAGAAGTTTAATTTCAGTCTCTTGATTGCTTATAAGACATGTTTATATTGAACTGGCCCCCTAAACTATTTGAATTAAACCATTCTAGTAGTTGATCTGTTAACTAACAGTGATATATATGCTAGCTAAGACATAGATAACTTGTGAAATCTCACATAACTGGCCAAAAGTCATTGAATTATATGTCGACTAACTAATAGAAGGATGAATAACCCTATTACCAAGCGTTAAGGGGCTAATAGTTTATGTCTTGAACTCTTGATTAAACCATGTGCAATAGTTGAGACTCGAGGCATTTTATGAATCAAAATAAGATGAAGGCTCAATTAAATTAATGCAATGCTCAAGGGGCCACAATTTGACTTTTGATTTTATAATATAGTGACTAGAATATTACATTATTTTTCTCTAATGCTGTATTGGTCTATAAGGAAGAATCACATTGCATGGCACATATTAAAGTAGTGCATGCAGTGTGCTAACTTACTGAAGGTGAAAACAATAGCTAGCCTGTGGCTGCTAAATCCTTTAGCAGTTCCAAAAACCAAGTGAAGCCATGTGAGCATGGATTTCATAGTTGGCTTTAATTCCCATATTCTTTTGTTTATTTTTATTCTTTTATCTATATATAAATCTTAGGAAATAGGAACCTGTAATTTTGGAAAATAGGAAGGACAAGGGCAAGGAGTCCCGGTCTACCTATTTTTTTCAAACAGCAGCATTGAAGAGAAAAAAGAGAAAAGAAAAAACAGCTGCTCAGATGCAGAATGTCCATCCGAGCACTGGATCAGATTTCTCGTTTGGGTTCAGTTGGCTAGACCCAAACAAGAATTTTGTCCCTATACTGAATATATATCTGGGCCAAACTCACCCTTTTTATATCTCTTCATTGCTGGTATTAAGAAAAAAAATAGGTGAGATGGATTTCTAGTCCTTGCCCTTACTATTTTCCAAATTATTTCCTTTTATTTTCTAAAATTCAATAATTGATCAAATTATTAATAAATTAAAAATACAGTGAAATATGTATCCTGGATAAGAAAAAATAGTGATTTGTAACATGTAAATTACTGAGTAATCCATCTCACCTATTTTTTTATTTGGAAACAAATTTAATAAATGAAAGAAAAATTTGATTACTAGCTTTTCAACATTAAGCAATGTAAGTCATTAAAAATAATAGATGGTTTTTTGTTTTAATAAGCTCCAGAAACTTCCCACTACTTAAATTGGCATTCAATGCATTCGATTTACTTACTGAGATTTACTTCGAGTTATTGATATAGTGCCGGAGGTGCCCATAGATAAATAAATCGGGCCTAAATGGAAATATCAATCGCTGAACTCTCTTTCACAAATTACACCATTATCAATTTCTAAATTTCTTCAATTATAGTTTAGTTTTGGTAAGCTTGTTCTTCTGCATGCATTCTTTTAGGTGGTGGTTCAAAAGCGGTAAATTGAGTAACAGTTTCTTTCACCTTTTTTTTCTATAAATTGATTAGGAGCATTGTTGAAGAAGATGATGATGAATCCTACAAGCAATTTTTCAGGCCAATAGGCGAGAATCTATTGCCAGAATTTTCTGATTCCGATTCGACTAGTATGACAGACAGCCCAACCAGGGATGAAACCACTACTCCCAAATCAGATAGGAGTATTCTTCTTGATCGAGAATATTCCCCTGATTTTGATTTTGATTCTAAGAAAATTTGGCTGCCTCCTGGGCCAGATGATGAAACAGATGAGGAAATGGGATTATTTGATGAAACAGAAGATAAATATGAAATTGATTTTGATTCTGATTCCAGTTTTGTATCTGATGATTTTGATGTGGGGTTGACTGAGGTGGGGCAGGAGAGCTCGAGGGGAACGACATATACTCACTTTAGGGCACTTGTGTCCCAATTGCTTAATGGGGAAGGATTTAGCTTGGAAAGTGAAAATTATGAGGGCTATGAGGGGTGGGTTGAAATTGTGTCGTCACTAGCATGGCAAGCGGCAAAATTTGTGAAGCCTGATACAAAAAAAGGTGGCAGCATGGATCCTGGTGATTATGTGAAGGTCAAATGCATTGCCTCTGGGAAGCCAACTGATAGGTCTGTGTGTACATACCTGAACTTTTACTTTTTCGAGGACTGTCTGCTTTTGACCCCTATATCTGTTGTACGTTACTCAAATGAGTACCTGAAACCTCTTACCTTTTGTCCAATAGACCTACTAAACTATTTCGCTTGGTTCAATTAAGGTTATCCCTATATTAGAAAGTAACGCTGATGCGGCACATGCGGGTGATGGCGTGGTAATGACATGGCGTAAATGTAGTTGACTGGTGGTGTATAATGCTAACATGGTACCAACTTGACACGCTTTTTTAGAATGTAACTGATGTGGGATCCAAACCCGTTATTATGTGGTGCTGCATCTTCTTTAATGGGCAGAGGACCTTGATTGAATCTAGGGGCAACAATTTGGGGTTGCTTCAAGTGGGATGTTAAAAGACTTGATTAAACCAAAGTGCAATAGTTGAGAGCCTGAAACATAGTTTATGCTTTTCCTTTTCATTTTCCTGTAGCGGTACATGATATTGCATAGATTAAATCTGAAATTGGGGTGCTAAATAAGAAAGAACCTAATTAATTATGTCAGAGCACTGGTAATTTTTGTATTTTTGGAAAAAAGTCAAAGTTGGTACTGGTGCATATCTTAGTGTTAGAATGGCTATGCCTATAATCACATGTCAAATTTGACGGTTGATGGCACAATGAATCAGTAAAATAAGTTATCTATTGTAAACCTTAGTTATGTCATGTCAAGCCCAAGAGGTAGCAGAGAGAAAATAGTGCACATACCTTAAAGGTCAGCGCCAAAGATTTATGCTGCGAGGAGTAGGACTTTATATAAGTCTACCTCCTGTTATGGTACTTTATATTGGAACTTACAGAGATTCTTCTCGTTTGTAGCAAATTTATAAAAGGTGTGGTTTGTTCAAAGAATGTGAAACACAAGCGCATGGTCTCACAACATGTAAATCCTAGATTGCTTCTTTTAGGAGGTTCACTTGAGTACCAGAAAGTCTCCAATAAGCTTGCCTCCTTAAACAATGTGCTTCAACAGGTACGATTTCCTCCTAAACTCTTTTATCTGACTAAAACGTTCCTGCATATATATCCTGTTTAATTTTTGCAAACTTTTTAAAAGTTAGTATTTTGCCTTCTAAAAATATATCAAGCTTAAAAATATTATCTGAGAATTAGAGAGCATTATTTTTTATCCTCACGGTGTGCAAAACCCTTCATTTAAATGAATTGAGGCAACTTGAAATATCTGGTCATAACAAAAAATTGTAAAAAAAACATGGAATTGTTCAGAGTAACTCCAACATACTAAAGGATATTTGTTTCAAGTAAATTAAGAGCCACTGAACTACAAAACTCTTCGTAATTTCCAGATATTTCAGCTCAACTTTGTTGTTCGGAAAACATGTTATCATGTCTTATTTTCTCCCGGCTGCGAAGCGCCTATTTTTATATTACAATTAGATGATATTTTGGCAATAGGAATTAGGAACATTGTGATTTTCTTCTTTATCTTTCAAATATATAATGTAATGCTTCAAAATTCTATATTCTTGTAATCATTATATTTTAGAACTTCATTTTGAAGTTGAAGCAGTTCAGGCCTTTTGTCTCGTTTTACCTGGAAAACCTCACATTTTTTGAATTTTTGGATATTGCTTATAAATAACATAATGTTAGCTGTATTTGTTTGTTAGCAGAATGGTAAATTAGAAGTGTTTTTTATGATAGCGATCAAAGAGATAATTTTTCCTTTTGTCAACTCAGGAGAAGGATCACTTAAAAACTATAGTTGAGAAGATATCAGCTTTGAAACCTCACGTTCTTCTGGTAGAAAAGAGTGTCTCTCCTTATGCGCAAGAGATTTTAGCAAAGGAAATATCATTAGTTTTGAATATGAAGAGGCCTTTACTGGAGCGCATATCGAGGTGCACAGGTGCACAAATTGTTTCCTCAGTTGACAAGATCAGGGGGGACCAGATGGGGCGCTGCCGGGCATTTTATGTTGAGAAGTTCACACAGTATCCATCCACAAAAAGTCCCAAGTGCAAGACTCTGATGTTCTTCGAAGGCTGCCCTAGGCATCTTGGTTGCACGGTAATTAATCGATTTCTAATTATTTTCTGCATATTCATGAAGAATTTTAAATTTTTATGCATCCTTTTGAAAAAGTAGTAAAATCTAGTAAAGGATTCGTCATGATTGTATTATGTGCATGTTGATATTTTCAGTGTTTTTGAGGTAATTTTGCTGGCTAGTACAATATATTTTGAGAATTTGCAGAATAAATTTTTAGAGTTCATGCTATTTTTATTCGTGTTTGCAACAGAGGCTTTGAACTTTTTCTTTATACGCTAGTTTTAACCATGATAAATTGGTATTTTAGTAGTATTCCCTGAAGATTATGAAAGATCGTTGGATACTGTTGCTATTTCAGGTGCTTCTGAGAGGTACTTGCTCAGAAGAACTGAAGAGAGTCAAGCGTGTGGTACAGCTAGCAGTGTTTGCTGCATACCATCTTGCACTGGAGACGTCCTATCTGGCAGATGAAGGCTCATCGATGCCCCAATTTCCATTCAGTTCTAACAACAATGAAATGAGAACAGACGATCTAGTGTTGCCCTTTTGCGAACAGAATGAGCAGCTTCATAGACCAAAAGAAGGAAATATAAATTTGAATATGGCTCATAATGATAGTAAAATTAACAATACCCAAAGTATGTTAGTTTCCATGTCAAGTAGATGTGTCCCGAAAGGCATGGTTTGTGAATGGGCTCGCCTGTTGCGTATCAAGTTCTATGGTTCTTCCGACAAGCCACTTGGGCGTTATCTCTGCGAAGACTTGTTCAATGAGGTAAAAGAAACAATCCCTTAATTAAATATTGTAGAATGGAGAACAATAATATCTATATGTTGGCTTTTGTTCTAACTATTTTTTTTTTAAGAAAATCCAGAGATTATGTTGTGATGTATGCAAAGAGCCATCACAGGCACATGTGAGGTGCTACAGACACCAACAAGGAAGTTTGACCATCCGTGTGAGACGACTTGCAGATGTACAGTTACCAGGGGAGCGGGATGGCAAGATATGGATGTGGCACCGGTGTCTGAGGTGTGATCTGATGGACAGTATTCCACCTGCCACACAAAGGGTCATAATGTCAAGGGCTGCATGGGGTCTCTCCTTTGGAAAGTTTCTAGAACTCAGCTTTTCAAACCACACCACTGCAAATAGAATTGCTCCTTGTGGCCATTCTCTCCCAAAAGATTGTCTTCGCTTTTATGGGTATGTTATTTGTTTCTGTTGGTGCATGTAAGTTCTTATTTATGTATATTGTTATGATTTGTATAAAGTTTTCATTCTTTCTACTATGTATATGTAGATTTGGAAGTATGGTAGCATTATTTCAGTATTCTTCAACTGATATTCTATCAGTTAGTTTACCACCGCCAGTGTTAGATTTAACATGTGATGTCCCTCAAGAATGGATTAGAAGAGAGGCTGAAGTGGTACCTTTTTATTTCCTATGAATAAAATGTTCTTTACTTCTATACATACAATTATTTGTGATTTCCCTTCACGAAATTTGCATGTGTTCTCAGATATACGAGAAGGTCGAATGTCTTCATGCCGAGGTTTCTGACTTGCTTTGTCAATTTGAGAATAATAGCACGTTTGGAAAGGATGAACCGTTGGCTATTGGTGCAAAGAGGGACCTTATTAAGCTAAAGGACATGCTTAAGATGGAAAGGAATACATATGATGTAAGTGCAATTTCACTGATTCTGATAACTTGGTGCTTCTATTCATAACAATAATGATAATAGTAATTTTATCATTTTCAATTCCTTTCAGGTCCTGTTGCAACCATTTTTGACAGAAAACTTTCAGCCATTCCAGTCAACAGCTCATTTTATGGAGCTAAACCGGTTGAAACGCGACCTTCTCGTAGATGCATACACCTGGGACCACCGTTTGTGCCAGATTGACATGGTTATCAGGGCACAACGCTCTCTTCCGAAACCCATACCTCTTTTTGCGGAAACACTTTCGTTCAAAATCCCAAGTCCACGGGGGGTGTCCAGTCCTCGTGTTATTAAGTTCAAGAAGATTGAGGATATAGCTGAAATTGGTACCAGAACTCGCTCTGCTGAAGGTTACATGACACCAATCCCTGATCCAGAGGAAACCAGTTCATTTACATCATGCTTGTCAGATCAGATAGAATCAGCATGGACTGGGTCTAACTTCTTAGAACCCAAACTTGGATCTGTGAGTCCCAGCAGAAACACCATCACCCCAGTTCGAGTCCATTCTTTCAACTCATCTTTAGGCCTCCGGCAAAGGGTCTGTCCCACTTCAGACTATCCAGTTGAATCTGTTGATTCCTTTGGTAATTTCCCAAACATGAGGCGTGCATTATCTCACAGAACCCCTGGAGAATTAGAAAATTCAAACATTTTAATACCGCATTTGCCGCTCTACGTCACCTCTCTTTCTAGCATTAGAGCCGACAAGGCTCGCTTGTTGCTACCACAAATCCGATACATTGATGTGCTAGTTGCAGTGTATGATGATGAACCAACTAGCATCATATCTCATGCCTTAACCTTGGTCCCTTTAGAAACTAAGGAGACCCATGTTAGGGTTTCATTTGAGGATGAAAGTGCACTTCCAGGAAACAGAGCTAAGTTTTCTGTCGTGTCTTATTTTGCAAAGCAATTTGAAAATCTCAGAGGGAAGTGCTGTGAGGTCGAACTGGATTATGTGAGGTCGTTGTGCCGATGCAAGAGGTGGAGTGCAAAAGGGGGAAAGAGCAATGTTTATTTTGCGAAGACGCTTGACGAGAGGTTCATTGTAAAACAGGTGACAAAAACTGAGCTGGAGTCATTTGAGGAATTTGCTCCAGAGTATTTCAAGCATGTCAACAGGTCGTTGGTTTCTGGTAGCCCCACTTGCTTAGCAAAAATTGTTGGCATTTATCAGGTGAAGCTTCTTCTCTTGTAGAAATTGAGTCAATTTCTTAGAATATCGCCGCAGAATGTCAAATGCCATGGCTGTCTTTAGGTTACAGAATCTTATGACTTACCAAGAAAAAATCCAGGTTTTGATCCCCTGTTATATTCGCCCAAAAACCAAATTGGCCCAGAACTTCTGTCCACACAAAAGTTGATCCATTTGATTAAGCCCATCTCTAGGAAAACATAAATCCACTTTCTCCTCTTTCCATCCTAAATGTGATTTCTTTTCTGTTAAACCCCTCCAATCAGACCAATTTCTAAGTTCCTAAAATATGTAAATACTTCTAGATAGCATTAAATTAGTCCTTTACATCCTCCATATTCCATTGGTTTGTTAAATATGCAAAAATTATTATCTCCATGTTTTACATTTGAATGAATAAAAGAGAAAAATGGCAGTGGCTTTTGATAAAAGTGTGGTAAAAGAGTTTTCTTTGGCATTTTCATCAACCCTCTTATTTGAACAACAATACATAACTTCCTTGCATCATATCATTTTTCTTGACACAAAAATTTTCATTACTTGCTAACAATATATAAATTCTTTACATGCTATGGGAATGAGCATTATTTGCTGCATATTGCAAGGTCATATTATTAGACACGTGTTAGTTTACAAGATGTTAATATTTCTTTGATACTATTACGTACTGGCCACAAAATTTTTTGATGTCATTGATTGTCTGTATTTTAGGTGAGTGCGAAGAACATTAGAGGTGGGAGGGAACTGAAAATGGATTTAATGGTAATGGAGAATATATTCTTCAAGCGAAACATATCGCGAGTTTATGATTTGAAAGGCTCACTTCGCTCCCGTTACAATTCTGATACATCTGGAGAAAATAGGGTCTTACTGGATGAGAACCTTCTAGAAGCTCTCAAGAAGAAGCCCATTTTTCTTGGCTGTCATGCCAAGAGACAACTAGAGAGAGCCGTATGGAATGATACTTCTTTTCTTGCGGTAAGTATGGTGTATATATTTTTTTATGGAAAACTAATCAAAGAAAAAGTAGATAAATGAATGCTAAGGCCTCTACCCCCGTAAGTCTCTGGTCTTCATCCATTTTTGTGTTGGAAACTTGAATTCTGCCCAAAGAATATCCATCCTTATGAAGTGTTGGTGGGATTTTTTTGCCTTTTCCAATAAAGAGAAATTGTAATTTGTAACGAAAATTCTACTCGTACTTGTTTCATTGACAGTCGGTGGATGTAATGGACTATTCTCTTCTTGTTGGGATAGACGAAGAACAAAAGGAGCTTGTGATTGGAATTATAGATTTCATGAGGCAGTATACTTGGGATAAGCAGCTTGAGACATGGGTCAAGGCCTCTGGTATATTAGGCGGCCCAAAAAATACATCACCAACCATTATATCTCCAATCCAGTACAAGAAGCGATTTCGGAAAGCAATGTCTCAGTATTTTGTAACCGTGCCAGATTGTTGGTGTTGATGTGTCGATTCCTCTTATAGAACAGGGTTTTTTCATTTGTTATGAATTAAATCAATGTATAAATGAAACTGGTAGGGGGATAGAACTTCCTTGAAATGGGTTCATGTAATTGTATATTCTGGCGTATCATTTTCCACTGGATCCATTTAAAACTAATTTGAATGGGCTGATTAAAGTGTTATCGGCAGATTAATTTCCTACCATCCTCTTATAAATCTCATCATTTCTTAGCCGTTCATGAATTTTTTTTGTCTTGCATATCTTTGTTTAGTTTGAGGTATTCTTAAACGACAGTTAGTGCTTAGTCCAAAAGCTCAAACATCTTTCGGCATGCGAAGCCAATTAATATTGCTATCAACGGATGCATGTACATGACACCACAAAGCACTTGGCATACTTTGAAGGATGGTTGAGGGCCGTATAGTGACTCAAGCCATAAAGTCTGTCCACTGAACTTGAACATCACAAAAATTGGACTGTATGTGGAGACATGACACAAGCATCCTTTTCTCAGAATTTGAAGATGATCTTTTCTAGAATAATGTTAACATCATCCATGTCAATTCAGTGGATTTAGTACCGTCCATTCCTCTGTACCATGATAGCAGCTGCATAGACCAGCATTGTATGCTTGTATTACTATCTAGAATTAATGTTCTGGTATATGGAAATACAGGACCGAACATAAATCATAGTATGTACCCGTAACTCAAACGGTTACTTGTGTAGCATATAAATGTACTTGACCGATGAAGGGTGAGAAAAGGAGGGGTAGGTATGATGTGCAAAGGGAAAACCGGGGTTAGGTACACAAAGTTAAAAACCGCTTTATGGTATTGTACAATTAGAAGATTAGCTAGCAATAATGAAATATTGCTTCCGTTTGAACTATTTCCTTTGTGAGCAAGACACATGGATGAAGAGCTATATTTATTCATCTGCAAATGGTGGAAGACTGGTAAGGTAGCAATCAAGATGTCCTTTCAAATAGTCGGCAAGTGACAACAATCAAGTTTTCTAATGATCAGTTCGACAGATTATTAGAGCATCTTGTAAATTAGTTTCTATGAGAATTGTAAAAAAGATGACCTCTTCTTGGAAAAAGAATGGAAAACTGGCATATTATATATCCATTATTATACAAATGATGTGTGGCTCCTTGAGATAAATCCTAGAGTGCAAACTAGTCCGATGGTTCTTTTTCGACTGTGAAGAAAATGGGTGAAATATATCAAATTTAATGTAGGTTTTCCAAAATAAATGTCAGGATCGACTTCCAACAGTTGGCAAGTGACGACAATTAATTCCCTATTGATGTTAGTCAGATAATTACAGCATGTTGTTGATTGCTTTCTGAGAACATGATTTAAACCAAATAACCTTCTTCATGTGAAATTGATGAATGCTGTAATATACATTCAATTAATCAAACGAAGTATGCCTTCGGGACAACAAAATATAAGAGTTCATATAAGCAACTCCTTGATTTTGTATTCCAACAGTAAAAACTGTCTGAAATGTATGCAAATTTAAATGATTCTGATTTCACATTAATTGGTATTTCAAGCCTGGCAGCATAAAGAGAAGTTCTCACTGAATCTGCAGTAAATCTGTTAAAAGTTTCCCTAAAGAACTACCAAATTTAGATACTTATTGTCATAAGCAGCCATGATGTTATATACATGACCACTTTATTACAATTCTTGATCTTCACTGTTAGTATACCTACTCAACAAATTAAGCAAATCGTTTAGCAATTAGCAGTAAATAAAAATAATGCTTTAACACAAGGGGTAGGTGTCACCGGTAACCCGCATGATTTTCTTCTTAGCAATTTCAAATCTAATGTGAATTAATGCTAGCTTGGACATGAATCATTTGATTGTACTCCTCATCTTTATGAAAATTTTCCATAATTAGCAAACACGTCCTCCCACAAAGTTCTCTTCATTTATGGGACATAGTTTGATCTTTTGTATGAAGGGGCAATGTATTCAATGGTTATAAGTTTGCAGAATTTATAAGTTGTTTCTCATAATATTTCAGTTCTCTCAAATATTTTTTTAATCAAGTGCATTATCCTAGTAGTAATCAATGCTCTCTCTCTCTCTCTCTAAAAAAGATTTGTTTCGTATAATGAAGGGTTTCTACTTTAATTTCTAAATTTCTTTCAAAAGTATTCAAGGTTATAATATTAGAATATCCTTAATGCAATTCTGAATTATGAGTTTACATGAAATAACATTTATTGAATCAATTATCAAGATTAATTAATATACACAAGACACTTGAACTCCTGACGTATTGGGCCATATTTATGACAGAAGGTGCACTTATTATGTGCGCTGATACCAATTGTCAGCGTCTCAGGTACCTTCAACATTAAACTGTGTCTCTATATATGTTTGTACTATGGATGACGTCAGGTATTCTTATAGTCAGATGCTGATGAACTTCTATTTGCAAAGGGTCAAGATGGTGCATGTACACTGTACAGGGGTAGATAATAAAGCGTGTGCAGTTGTCCGCGCGCTCCTAAACCCACGGTTCAAAACACCACGAGCACATCTAACCTCCTATAAGTAACAATTTACTTTACAGCGGATTCTCATTTCTCAAGTCATTGATTCACCTCTCTCTCTCTCTCTCTCTCTCAGATGGGTTGTTACGAGGTGAAGGGTCACATGCAAAGGATACTCACCCACAAGTCAACAAGCTTTATTAACTTGAATAAAGCTCTAAGCTTCTAACCTTGATTCCAGGAAGGAGGAAGCGAGAAAAAAAATATATATGGTCAATTAAAGTATCTTTTACGATATTCTCCAAAGCCTATAAATTAAGTTCTGCCATGATTCTCAAGCAGACCAGAGCCCCCAATTCAAGACCTCCGCAAGCACAAATTAAGAGGTACTCTACCATGTTCTTCTTGGCGTGAAAAATAGTTAATGCCCCTTGAAAATGAAAAGTAATCGTCAAATTAACTGGGATCATGGTTTTCCTTTGTAGGTGTTCTTACGTATATACTAGTATACCAACAAACTAGCATTCTAACTGGAGATTGAATTTTCTGGTGGGAGATCTCCATGCATTCTTCTTGTCAAGTGAATAGTTCTTTGCAATTCAAACTTTTCCTCGTTGTCTGTTCGACCTTGACTCTGTTCAATCTGGACTGGCCTATCGACAGCCTTAATGCGTATATGCATATATAAAAAGTCCATTAATTTAACTCTTATATATAATATATTTTGAAAAGTTCTAGTAAATAGTAACATGTTCTGCATGCATTTATGTCTTCTGGTTTTACCTTGTTTTCATGTTCTGGATCAAAATACATGGCTAATTAATTACTCAATTTTTCAGAAGATACTCTTGATATTTCTTTGGGAAGCAGCTTTAGACTTTGAGATAGGAGAAAATATATACATATGTATATATATTGATAGTTATTTTATTGGAACTTAGGAGTGTACAATGGGCTGCATTTGGTGCATAAAAAGCTTTTCAAAAGTATATAAACAAAAAATAAAAAGTAAATAAGGCAAACATGTGTTACATAGCTTCGGGTACTTCCTTTTGGCTAGGATTGATCAGACAGTTGATTAAAACAAACACATGACTAAGCTTCCTGGTGTTTTGGAGATGGGCCATGTACGTAGCTTGGGGACCCGGATACCCTTTTCAAGTTTGTCTGTAGGGGCCGGGTAGCTCAACTATATCCAAATCCTGTGTTAGTTGCGACAAATGTTATTTTCCCTTTTTGCAAAAGAAACAAATATGTGCGTTAGTTGCTCTTGTGTTTGGTTGGTGGTCCTATTTGTCCCTCTGAGAAGGTTTTATGGGTTTATTCATTCAAACCGACGTGAAGTCATATTAATTTGTACTGAACTACTGTAAAGATCTAAATCTAATTAGTCTCTATGTTGGTTTTACAGATCTTCGATCAATATATACAGTGCACATTAGTTTTTAAAAATATTATTAAGCATTTTCCAAGAAATGAAAATGGTATGCATGTGTGTGTGTGTGTGTGTGTGTGTGTGTGTGTGTGTGTGTGTGTGTGTGTGTGTGTGTGTGTGTGTGTGTGTGTGTATACATACCTGAATAACCAATTTTCTAAAGCTAGGGTTCTTAATTATCTGTGCTATATCAGATCTGATCAATATATATAATTTTCATCCAAATTAATGGGACAAGTTGGTTCTTTGAAAAGCATCTAATTCGATCAGAAATGTGCACTCCAAATATGTGTAGAAATAATGCTACAAAATGAAGGACATACAAACGTAATGTGAAAGCATGGCACATTTCATTAAGCTATATTATATGTTTAATGGCCTTAGCTGGCTCTCTAGAAATTGTCTGCCAGGTTACAAAGTTCTTGCTCAAGTATTTCCAAAGTGAGGATACATATATACTCTTACTTCCAATTGAACTAAACGATGAAATCAAGGTCAAACAGGCAACGAAGGTGAGTTTTCTTCGAAGGACTATGTATTTGACAAGGCTATGTTTGGAGGATAACACCATGTTTCAACTTGGTCCTTGCATGCATATATATGCATAAACTGCGGTTGTTGAAGCATATATGAGGTAAACTTTCTATCTTTTCGGATGTGCATTATTTTTAAGCATTGCTAGCAACAGTATCAATCTTTTTCGAATAACTCGTGTTAAGAAGCTCTGGCTAGTTTTGTTTATTAAGATAAGCATGTGTATGTATACTTTGTTACTTACCATAAAATGTGTCATGATCAGGGTCAGTACCCGCCATACATATAAGAGCACCTATGCAAATTCAAGTTTTATCAGAACTAGAGATAGTACTAAGCTTTGAAACATATTTGAGCCTCCAAGCAATTTTAATAACATAGAATACTGCCCCAAATTATAATTGTTAATCTTCGTTTAAATCCTTTTTGTGAGCAGATTAATATAAGCAGAAGTAAAATTACTACTGGTAGTAGACACGTAAATTTTCACCATGGCACATCATATATAGTTCAAACTTTAGGGCTTCGTATATTCAGCCAATCCTAAGATCATTTGGCTGGAAGAATTAAACAGCTAAGAAATTTCACCAGAATTTATGGTTCCATCAAATTCTTTTAGGAAAGTCTGTTGATCAATTGAGATTATCGACTGGGATTAGGGTTTGTACGCACATTGTGAGATTAGATCATCAACCAATTTATTAATACTCACAAACAGATCTTACCAGAAAATCAGGTCCTTTTTCATGAAATATGCTCTTAAAAGTGCATGAAAATTGATGATAATAAAAACGCCAAATAATTGAAAAAAAAAAGAATGAAATTATGACATTTTTAACTTGCTGTACCTACACAACTGAACAACGGCATGAAGAAAAATTAGCTCCGTATGACTTAAGTGTGTCAAACTGATCAGCATTACTGAAACTAGTATTTTGATCGAAGTATTGTTTAAATGAAATTAATCATGTTGCTTTTAACATGAAATATGCTGATATTATTATTGCATATGCGGTTCATCATTTGACAATATCAGAGCATATTAGTTTGGCCGTACTTTGATCCACCAGCCATCTTATCGCAGTACTCTATATCAATCATATATTCATATATATTCAATTATTCATATTTGATCGATACATATCAAATACTGATTTCTATGTGATATTCATACAATTTGTTTTGGAGCACATTCTCTTTATATATTTTGAATTAGTAGTTTGGTGTATGGAGTGTAATCAATAATATATGCACCTATACCTTGTACTTATGCATAAATTAAAGAGATTAATTAAAATTATTCTTAATATTCATGTATCTTTTAAGCATCTCCTAAGCATCTATGATTCACTAACGATAGAGAAAAATTGATGGAATAATACGAACAAGAGAGATTTTAGTTGAGATCACAGATTCTCAGTTTTATTAAAAAAATGTCTGTTGCCGAAAATATTAAAATCAATTTCTGTTTTTTTTCTTCGTACACGTCTCCACTTTTTATATTAAGCAATATTAGGAAATAACTAACCTAATTAAAGAAACGGAAATAATTAACCTAATTAAATCAACGATACAAGGCCCAAGCCCATATTACATTAGTTGCATCAATCTATGTACTGTTATATCTTTTCTGTAAGATCAAGTATAATACAATAATCCTAGAAGAATTTAGTAGGAAACTAATCGTTCGTCCAAAGTTATCATTCATTGAGGATTAAAAATTAAACTATAATGTTTTGGATGGTTTCGTCCCTTATCTTTTCAAATATATATGACGACATATGTAGAATTAACCAATAAAATAATTAATTATATGTATCATCTACTGAAAAATATATATATATATATATATATATATATATATATATATATATATATATATATAGAGTTTTGCTATGGTGAGTTGCAACTCATAGAGTCTTCCGTGAGTTGCGATCAAAACTCGTGGATCTGATTCAAAATGACCGATCTAAATGGTGGAATATGATCTCCATATTGAAATCTCCTTGTAAACCAAATTTTATATTTTTTCGAAATTTTTAAGTATTTTTTTGGAATTTTAGAAAATCACTAATCTAATTAATTATGTACCGTTCAAAAACAGCAGTTTTTAAAAATCCGAAAAAAATACTTAAAAATTTTGAAAAAATATAAAATTTGATCTGCAAGGAGATTTCAATATGGAGATGATATTGGACGGTTTGGATCGGTCATTTTAAATCAAATCCAAGAGTTTTGATCGCAACTCATGGAAGGATCCGTGAGTTGCAACTCACCATAGCAAAACTCTATATATATATATATATATATATAAACAAAGAATCTAGAAGGAACTTAATGGAAAGTAGCTAGGTATACTCATGAGAAAATAATCAAGGCCCTCTAAATTCTAAAAGAAGAAAAGAGAAGGATTCCAAAAAATCGGTCAATAATAAATGAGAATGACTCAGTTAATACTTAATACAGCTGTCAGTATGCACTTGCTATATGTTTTGTTTGAAATTTTGTTTGCGTTTTATTTTCTAGCATGCTCGTTGTCTGCCACAATTTAACTATAACAACCATAACTTTTTTTTTTCTTAACGAGACAACTTGATTATTTGGATAGGTACTTAGTAAATTAAATATGGCATCAATTGATCAAGCTTTAATGGTGACTCCTATAAACAAGTGCATATAATAGAGAGTAAAGACAAAGCTATGTCCATCATGTCAGGTTCTTTATTTTGTTTGTGTTGATGTTGAAACCAATTTCTGTTTATATATATATATATAATATAGCATTGCATAATACTACTCCTTGCCAACTTGTAATTTGAACAGATTACGTACAGACCAATACAGGTCCTCATTTTCTTTTCCTTCAAAAAGTACAGTTTGTATGCGTTTGACACTCCGAGTTTATCGATACATATTTAAAAAAAAAAAAAATAATAACTAATTAAGTACCAAATCAAAAGATAAAAAATAAAAAGAGGAACCCTCCCAAGATACTTTAATGCATGTAAAATAATGATATGCTAATAGTACCGAAGAATATTATCCAATGAAAAAACATTCAATATTCTAAATTTAATAACTTTTGATCAGTCAAACGTTCAACATCAATTATCATAAATTCATATGCAACTTGAAGTGACCAAATGGTACCATTATGGCATTATCATAGAGAGATCTGCATATATACAGAGAAAGTCCATTAACATGATTTAATTATTTGCAAATTCTGAGACACACTTTATGAACATCATATCTACATTTATCGACAGAACGATACTGCCGTGATATATATGATGCGCCTTTCCATTTAAAAAAAAAAAAGAAATATTAATGGGAAATAGGTGGCGCTCCTCTCATGTCCTTCGCTCGCCCAGCGCATAGTTTGCATGTCAAGTACGTCCTCTAGGAATCGGCATCTTGCATGCGGAATTGGCAAAAGTTGCGCATATATAATTTTTTTCCCCCATAAAATTATTGATTTCTTCTTTGCTTGCAGCACAATATATATCTTTTTTTTTCTTGTTTTTAAGGGAAATTGAGATTGCTTGAAAGATATTCATTTATATGCATGCATGCACCTTGTCTAAAGGGGTCGTTTGGATGGATGGGGAATAGGTAGGAATAGCAAATCCTGGGACTAAATTTAAGGAAAAAGTGAGATTTCGGGAAGCGTGGGAAGAGTGCTATTTCGGGACTAAGAATGTTGTTTGGATGGTGAGTTTAGGAATAGCGTTGGGAAGTGTGAAAAGTAGAGAGAAAAGTGTTGTTGGGAAGAGTGTTGTTGGAAATAGTGCTATTCCTGGGATTAGCTATTCCTGAAATTGGTAATTGCGTTTGGATGAAAAATTTAGTCCTGGGATTAGCTATTCGGGGGAATAGGCTATTCCCAAGGGATCCAAACGACCCCAAGAAGTCTAAATTAAAAAAATATTAAAAATTAAGCAAAGATTGGGTTGAAAGCAATGGTGTCGTTTGGATGGGTTTGGAATAGGGTAGGAATAGCATAAATTTAGGGAAAAATACTATTCACAGGAATTGTGGAAATTGGCTATTCCGGGAATTGGAAATGTTGTTTGGATGGTGAGTTTAGGAATAGCGTTGGGAAGTGTGAAAAGTAGAGAGAAAAGTATTATTGGGAAGAGTGTTATTGAAAATTGTGTTAGGAATGAAATTGGCTATTCCAAAACCGTTTGGATGAAAAATTGGAGAATGGAATTGCCAATTCCGAAAATTGGCAAATTCTCATGCATCCCAACCGACACCAATATATATAATTAAACTAAGCAGTTTGTGTTTGTTTGCTTGGTTTTGTCAGTACGGATGACTGGAAAATTAAAAGGCCATTTTTAACTTTGATTCGGGGACAAAATGAATCTGGTAAAGTTTTGCAGACATTTTGAAATGCAAAAGAGCTTTTCCAAATCATCAATCATGAGATACCTGCCCATGCGGCCCCACTCAGCTATTGTATCGTGGGGCCGGCGTTTGGGCCCAGTTAATAGTAGCAACTATTAAAATTTAAAAGGAGAAAGGATGTTAAAGAACGGCGTTGGTTTATGTACTAAAGATGGGTGTTATTAAAGCTAGTATAAACTTACACTCATTAAGAGTGTCCATAAATTAAAAAAAAATTGAAAAAAAAGCCATAAAATGAGATGTTCTGGCAACGAAATTAAATTATTAATTTATTTTAAAATACTTCCCAAGCTAAAAGTTTATTTTATTTTTTTTAAATTTTGGAAATCATTTTGTATAATATTGGGAGGTTGAAATTTTATTATTTTTTGTACTCTCATTTTTGCAATATAAACACTTAATTAATTAGGTCGTCAAATTAATTTAGGAGTGGTTTGAATTTATCATTTAAAATCGATTCAAATATCTTTAAAATAACAAACCACGATAAAAAAAAAATTCATTTTAAAATGTTTGGTTTAAGGTAAGAGTCGTCATCATTAGCTATTTCAATTAGTATATGCATGTTTCGATTACGACATGATATCAAATATCACATCAATAATTTGATATAAAAAACTAAATAATTTCAAAATTTATCGAGATTTGATACACTGCTATTTAAATAGTTAAGACCACATCTAGAACTTTAATGTTTTAATCTCGACGATTTTTTTGAGTATATATATCAAATAGAAGTACCATTAATTGAAAAAGAAAGAATTTACATTAGATCAATTGTTTGTATAAAATTTTCTCTAAACGGTGTCGTTTACTCTAATAGCAGCGATATACTGTCATGGTATCATTACTCTTGTATTCAATTATTTTATTTTATTTTTATATGTTTGGATTAAAAGTTTTTTTTTAAAAAAAACTGATGCTTTGTCGCATGCCTTATCCCAATTAGCTGTAGAGCATGTGGTAATTGTATGGTGATTAACTGTGGCAAACCTTTTTGTGTTCTTTAATCTATGCTAATGTTAACTGCTACTTTTCTTGTATCGGCACTTTTCTTTTAAATGGAAACCCACCTCGGGACTCTTTAGATTAAAAAAGAAAAAAAAAAAGAAAAAAAGAAAGCACTATGCTAATGTTGACAAACTGCATTTAATTTGTAAGACGACTCTACTATAATGATACAACAATGATTTCAGCGCTAATTAATCTGTAAACAAATATAAACTTTCTTATGGGCTCGGTGTATATATTGGTGTTGTAAGGTTTTCTTTGTAATAGATAACTTATAATGAAAATATTAAATTTTGTGTATATCTCGTAAAAAATGTTCAAAATAATTTCAAAATAAATATATATATCATTATAATTATGATTTTTTTTTTTGCAAAATATATGGTTAACAATAGGTCAAATATTAATTAAGGGGAAATTTTTATTCTTTGTTGGAAACAGTTATCGATAAAAGAAGATAGAATTTCTTATTTTATTCTTTGGATGTGCATGATTTATTATCATTTCTTTCTTCCTTCTCCCCTCTTCCAATATTTTGGTTACTTTTTAGACTCATAATATTTTAGTTTTATGAGCTATCTTGGATATGTTGTTATAGATCGAAAATTCTAACTATTAATATTTTGATTTGTATTCAAGAAAAAGATTAGAAATTAGAGTAAAATTAAAAACAATATTTTGGACTGTGTAGAACTTCGAAATTAATGCGAAATCTTTAAACAAACAACGATGCATATAGGGTTTATTAGGCACATTAGATCCGAAGTATTCTAACTCTCTGTCAGTCGTTGTCCAATGATGATCTATGCTCGGAGACTTTCATTCATTGTATATCATTTGAAACACGACAAATCACTATGTTTAAGAATATGTGCACAAGTTTTGTTATGCTTTTGAGCTTTCTTTTTAGCTTAATTTTGAAAGTTTTGTCAAAATTGTTGCTAAATCTTCTCATAAAAATAATTATAAATTGCATAAAGACTGATGAAATTTATATTTCAAACAAAATAATAAAACTAAATGAATTATGGATGTAAGTCCCAAAAAGATACACACGCATCATTAATTTGCATATTTAAATCAAACTAATGGCGATCACTAGTCACTACCAATGGTTAACTTCACAGTTTTTTAATTTCCAAATTAAATCAGAAAATTGAAAGTTTATTAACACAATTTTGTAGATTGGTGTTGGAGTTATGTCCTAGAAGTCAATATTTAATGACTTATTTTCTTAGTTTATGTTAATGATGATATTTAATCATTTGTTCCTAGAGTTTATTATTGACAGATCATTCAGATTGATGATCTGAATTGTAGATCTCTGTGAATCATCCATTAGAATGACAATAATAAATCTAAATCGTCCATAATCTTGATAATTAATAAGAAACATAAATTATCATAAAAGATTAGTATGCAAGTTAAGTGGTGATTAAGTTCTACAAATCATTGGTAAGGAGTTACCAACTTAATTACATAAGTATATGTTATTGGAACATAGTATAGGACATGACCTAATGAATAAACATATGGATTGTGTTATGTGTCATTCTTTATTTCATATGAGTTTGATTCTAAGTTTGAGATGTTAAACTTTTCCACATGAGGATAGGTTCTATGAATATCGTCTATCGTTGATTCCTGGTAAAGACTGTTATACGGACTTTATTTATGCTCTCTTGAATTGTGCGGGGAAAGGTTGTTCATCAAGAAAACCGTATGTCCCTCATTAGTATACCTAGTGAGTGATGATATATGTTTGGGCCCCTTGATGGAGTTGGATCATATGCATGCAAACTAGACGATCAACTCTAGATCAAGAAATGTATAATCTGGAAGAATGACACATTTACAAGGAAATATCATTATTTCTTATGCAGGATAGACATATTGTAACAGTACATTATTTATGCGAATTGGGAATCATAACGTGTTGCTAGATACCGCTTATGATTATTGGAATAAAATAATGATTTATTTCCATGGCCAACATAGCATAAATCCTCAAAGGGTCACACAAATAGGACTTCAACCGCACTGTGTGTTATTTGATTTATTTGTATTGGAGAATGCAAAATATGATAAGTTGATTAATTAATTATAAACCGTTGTGAACCGTTATAATTAATTTAAGCAAAGAGATCATATGGAAATTAAATAATGCATGTACTAATCCTAAAATAATTATCGAGATATTGATAATTAATTCAACACATTGCAATATAATTATTGGAATTACATTAAAAGGATGGGCTTTAATTATTAGTAAATTAATAGCCCAACTAAAAAGCAATAATATGGGTCATTAATTAATAGGTTATTGGACCAATTAACAAATGACTAAATGGGCTAGGGAGGCTCAATCCATTTCGGCTAGGGTGAGTGGCAATATTATAATAAGCTACAACTTGTCATGAGGAGTAGTTGGCTATATAAAAGGGTCCCTTTGGGAGCAAACCCTAGCCTCCATCTCTCTTCTTCTCCCCTCCCTTGCGCCTCCACCTAGAAGAGAGATTTTTCTCTCTTCTCCATTGCTCTTCCCTTCCTCTCTTAGCTCATGTGTTGAGCACAAATCTATACCTCTCAATTAGTTGATTGATTAGAAAAGTACAAGAGGATTAGTCTCATCCTTCTCTTGCTAGCACAAGAAGAAAAGGTGGTGGTTGAGCTCCTTGGTGGACTCGAGGCCGAGCACGAGGTGGAGACGGTGGAGGAGGCACGCCACCAACTCCTAGAGATTTGGTTTACCCCACAAATACGATTTTGTGGGAGGTAAAATGTTTTTCCTCATTCTTCTCATTAATTTGTGTGTGAATGGCCTTAAGCCTAGATTCTATGTGCTTGATTGTTTGTTTAACACTAATTGTTGGTTCTAAAATGAAAATTGAGCACTTCCTTCAATTGGTTATGTATCAAATATTATGTAATTTAAATGTTATTTAGTTTTCTATAAAAAAAAATAATTCTAGCTCATTATTATCAAATTCAAATCTTTTATTTAACGATGAAATTTACATCAAGTTCTATCAAATTATGTCATGGTATATAGAGTATATCCAATGTATCAAAATGTCCAATCTCAATAAAAGTTATTTCTCATAAATGTTAAACTTCTCAAATTAATCTTAATCAAGATCTTCGACCAAATCTAACACTTTGAATGCAGTTGTCGTGCAATGTTGTTGGCACACATACATTACGACTCCGGGTATCTTATTATTATTATTATATTTTATAAACAAGCGATATGTTTTCAATGATTATGAATTCGAGATAGAAATAAAGAAGTTGAACGCTAAAAGCATCGTCAACTTTAGCTCGATCCTTCAACAAATGACATACTAAACTATTCAAAAGCAGGAAAGATAGAGAAATAAAAGCAAGAAAAAGGACCAATAGTCAACAGATCTTGCAAAGCTACATTAAAGGGAACAAAGAACAGTCCTGTGGAAGCCAAACAAACATGTAGCAGAATAGAAATCACAACTTAGATACACTCACGGTTTAAAAGTATCATTCTTTCTTTTGACCCCGGTTTTAAAAGTATCACTCTTTTTCTATGTGCCCCCTTTTTAAAGTTTATATGTTAATTTTTACCCCTAAATGTATAACTAATTAGTTTAATGCAATTTCTATGTTTGACCCCTAAAGTTTTTAAATTTGATATTGAAATCTTAAGTTTCTGATGTATATCAAATTAGTTTAATGCGACAATTTTATAAATGGATGAAAATTAATTCACATCATGATCTCCATGGATTTAATTAAGCACTAACATAGTGATCGGTATGCTGATTTGAACAAAAAAAAAACATTATTTTTAATCAATGCTTAATAGTGTTTTTGTTCTCTTAGCATCATTGATTCCGACAATATAGCTAGATTAATAAATTTTAGTATCATAAATGACATTATATGTATTGGAGATGGATTATTCTGATATTTTGCCAAATAATTTGAGACTGTTACTTCATATTCATTCCTCAAAATTCAAATGATCGATTTGAAATGTGGAATTTATTCTCCATACTAAAATACTGTTAGAAACCAAGTTTTACATTTTCTTTTAATATTTTTATTATTTTTTGAACTTCTAATAGAATTATTTTCAACAATAATAAATTCAATCAAGACATCTAGTGACGGATGAATTCACATGAACTGTTATGGATTAGAACGTCAATTAAGATATTCAAGTGATTTGGAGTAGTTCGTATTTGAGGAGCAAATCATAAATTGGGGGCCAAAACTATTGTTTCTAGTTTGTTGTCAATAAATGTGAACTTTTGGTTGACAAACAAGAACTATTTGCAAAATTTACGTGGAAGAATTTATTTATTTAAAGAAGAAGGTTCCGCTAATAACATTTTGGTTGCCCCCAAATGACAACATTTTGCTATTTAGTTATTTTTTCAAATTTTAAAATTCAAACGTTAAATGTAAACCGTTGATCTTATTTAGCTTAACGAGCGATGCGTTTTCATATAAGTTTTGTAAATTTTGGAGTTTAATTATTTGATGCTCGATCAAGAGATAGAAAAACAAACGAACCTTGTTAACTATGATAGATTCATTCTAATACGTTCATGTTTTAGCTTTTGATCGAGTATCAAATAAACTTCAAAATTTGCAAAACTTATATATAAACGCATCGCTCGTTAAACTAAATAAGATCAACGGTTTGAATTTAACGTTTGAATTTTAGAATTTGAAAAAGTAACTAAATAGCAAAATGTTGGTATTTGGGGGCAACCAAAATGTTGGTAGCGGAACCTTCCTCTTATTTAAATTAGATTAGCAGTTGGATGACTTATTGTAGAGTATTCATCAAATTTAAAAGTTTAAGGGGCAACTTGTCAAAAGCAAAAAAGTTGGTGGTTTCCTCTAACATACTCCTCTAATTTTTATTTTTAAAACACTTGACAATAGACTGCTATATTGCAAATTTTAGAAAAAAAAAAAAAAACATAATTTTTTTTTGTGTTTTCAACGAACTTGACAATTCAAAAATTTCCACCACTCATCGTTAGAAAATTTTAAAATTTCAGCGCCTATGCTTCATGAAAAAGAAAAGGGACATATTCGGCGCAACCATGCGACGACAAGAATCTAGAATAAGTTACACACAGTGAACTGTCACAGAAAAACCGGACTCCAAATTCCCCTTCATCCTTCCAAAATTCAAACAGCAGCTCCGAACTAGTGTCCACGAAATGACCAAAATACCCCTACATCACTGCAACCCAGATCTCAGTCACGAGCGACGTTACTCAAAAGTCCCAAGGGCAAAGTCGCACCACAATTAATAATAAAAGTTATTACAAAGGACAAAAGAGCGAACTCTACAAAATAATGCCAGAGGAAGGCGACGCTCATTTATGTCCACGTCAGCAATCCGTGTGACATTCTCCCGACAGACTCTACGCCGTTCGATGCCCGCCGTCAAAACGCATCCCAACCGTCCATCCACTATCTCCGTCTCATCTCCTTCCCCCAAACAAAACACAAAACAAAACCAAAAAAGAAAAAGAAAAAAAAAATAGAGAAATCTCACTGCTTTACCTATTTCTTTCTTTCCTCCTTCCCCATCCAAACCAAGACCTCTCCTTTTTAAAACCCCGATTCAAATCTATTTCCTTTTCGAAGCTTGAAGCTTTTTTTTCTCTCCATCCATGGCGACTGAGACTGAAGAACCTCCTCGTTCCGCTCTCCCTCCGTACCCTGAGGTACAATCTCACCTCTATCACCTCTCCTTCCTTCCATTTCTTTTCAAATTTTTTTACCATTTTTGTTTCTAAATGTTTTCTCATTTTTAGATGATTCTCACGGCGCTTAAAACACTAAACGATAAAAATGGGTCGAACAAATCAGCGATTTCGAAATTCATCGAGTCTAAGCATGGCGAACTGCCCGAGTCGCACTCTTCTCTACTCACTGCGCACCTCGCGCGCATGAAGGAGAGTGGAGAACTCATCTTTCTGAAGAACAACTATTTCATAGCTGGTCCCGGTTCACCACCGAAGCGTGGTCGAGGTCGTCCTCCCAAGCCAAAGGATGGAAGTGCACCAGACCCAAAACCTCCTTCCTCTCCCAAGCCACGTGGCAGGCCACCAAAGGCTAAAGACGTAGTGGCAGAGGCTGTGGCGAAGGCGACAAGTGGCATGCCCAAGTCACGTGGGAGGCCACCAAAGAAGGCACGTGAGGAAGGTGGTGATACTGACGCTGGCGCCACGCCAGCAAAGAAGGGAAGAGGGAGACCGCCTAAGGTAAAGGCTAGTGAAGGGACTGCAGAGTAGAAAATTTGGGGTTAAATTTCTCTAATTTGAGGGGTATCTTTGTGAAATGTGTGGTTGTGTTCGTAGGGAAGGATTGGATTTAGGCTTATTTGGTGTAGATTTTTTTTTTTTTTCTTGTGCAAGTTTGGTTCTTTCTTTTTTAAAATTTTATGTGTTTGTGATGGATGGATGTTGTGTTAAGCTAATCTGGAGAAGTGTATGTGAACTGCTTAGTAGTAGATGTGGTTTTAGTTTTAGTTTGGTTGACTGTGCTATTGAAGACAGATTTAATTATTAGTTATGCACCTAATTACTGTAGCTTGACTTTGTCATGTTTGAATGGATTAGGTTGTCTGTTCTAATTGTGTTGATTTTGGTGTCTAATTGAAGTCAAGCATTTGAATTTTGTTAAATGCTCTGGGACCTGTTTGTGTTCAACATTATCCATTTCAGTCAGTTGTGAATTTTGAAAATAACAGAAGATTGTGGTCCAAGCCGCCTAAATTTTCGGGTGTATCCGGAATTCCGGATTTATTGCTAGCTTGTTTGTTGAAGGTTCTTCAATTTTCATATTTTTTGTTTGGCAATAAGATTATTCGGCAGCAATGATGTGTCAAGTATTCATTTCTCTCTAAGTTTATTGGGTTTGTATAATTGTATTATTACTGTCGTCTGTTAATTGGCTAGCAGACCAGATATTTGTTTAACATTAGACATGCACTTTGTGTTATGACAGTTGTAAAGAAATAAAGCAGCAGTATTTTTTTACACAGCTAGCATTGGCTAGGAGATTTGTTTCATTTAATATTTAAAAGTAATGACAAAGAATCAATAGCTTTATTTCAGTCAGAATTACGCGTGTAAGTTAGATAACCTTGGGCACTGGATGGTTGATACTCTATTAGGACTTAAAGGGTAAGCGCGCGGATTGGGTTGAACACTTGGACCGACTTTAAAGTTTATGGGTATGAAATTTGATTTGTACAATTGGACTTGTCGGATTTAATATGCCATTGACCTATCAAATTCTAAAATCCCTCAAACCGTCAACCATTTTATGCGGTTGAATTTTATTGGCAGTTTTGAGTCTCGTTTGCAAATGTAAAAATTTAATAGCGTAAAATGTTAGCACACTACAAGCAATAATTATATGATATAATAATTTATCAAAAAATTAAATTATTAAATATTCTATTATTCATTATGATAGCATGATAAATTTCTAACTAATATGATATTATGAATTATGAATATTTTTTTTTTTTACAAAAATACTTTATAGCGGCTCAGTTTTGGTATATGTATTTTATGTCGTGTAATTGAATTGGGTCAAGTTTTAACATATTTTTTATGCAATTATCTGTCAAATTAATTAAATTTTTAATTCATAAATATCCATAAAAAATTAGTCGAATTCTAATTTTTAAATGGTTTTATCTGTGTGATAAATTGAACTTCAAAACTCTCAAGACACGCAATATCAGAAATCGTACTTTACCATGAAGAAAAAAAGCCTTGATAAAATCTAGCGTATGATTTTATTGATTGTGATTTGTTGGTGACCCCGCCAATCGGCCATGGATCAGAATGATGTGTCCCCATGGCGTTATCCGTTATCCGTAATTCCGTATTAGCATCTAAGGTGTTGAGATTTTCTGTAAACCACTTCTCCGGTGCCGCAGACAGGCTCTCGTGTAGTATTACTATAGATTTTGAAGGCTTTTCAACAAAAATAAAGTTATTTGTTTATTGTAATTCGGAGTTCGTTTTGTGGTAGTGTATTGCAAACGTGTCGTGTCGTGTCAAACACGCGTGTGTTAGAGCTCGTGTCATGTCGTGTTGACACGACGTGTTAAACGTGTCAAGCCATATTATAATTTACTTTAATTTATTCACTAAAAATTCATTAAAAAATTATTTAAATAATCTTTAAAATAGAAAATATAATAAATGGTTGAAATTTCATATATTAAAATAACATTGAATGATTTAATAAAAAGATTATGAATCAAAAGTCATTAAATTTATAATATAAACTCAATATAATTTAATAAATTTTAAATAATATTAATTTTTGTCGTGTCAACTCGTGTCACGTGTCGTGTCGTATCACGTGTCAACTCGTGTCGTGTTAAGACGTGTCAATGTTTGGAAGTCTCCAACATGACACGACTTTGACACGACATGCCGACACGCACGTGTCGTGCTAATTTCATAAACGTGTCGTACCAACACGCGTGCGTGTCGTATCAACATGCTCGTGTCGTGTCATTTTGGAGAACACTACTTTGTGGTGATAAGAAAAAGCATGCATGTCACATAGTTGTCTGTCTTTTTGTGCAGATGTTAATGAGGTAAATTTGTGAAGGATTCTATTTGTCTCTTCAAATCTGAATTCAACAAAAATCAGCATGAATTATCCATGAATAATGCTTAAATTTAAGATAAGCGGTCTTTTATGGATATTTAAAATTAGGATACTTGATTTATACTTTTATCTTGAAATCTTATTTAAAATCTGATTGAATTTTATTCAAAGTGCAATCCGACATGCTTGAAAATCACCACGAGCAATTGACCCACTTAAGCAAACAAACTCAGTTTGAAAAAAGTTTTCGAAGGTTGTGCTTCTTTTACACAAAGACTTGAGTCATGCATAGTATCAAATATGTTTAGAGACTACAGTCCAAATCAAGTGCTCATCAATATTATGTTGATTGTTGAGGGAGAATGGAATTTTTTTTTTCCCCGAGATCTTGGCAGCAACTATATATGAAATTAGAGGCATGATGAATTTGGTAGGGTCGATACATGTGTAAAGTTTTCAAATTTTATAGATGATATAATTTGCAACTTTATTTAAAATTCTATATAGTTTTCTCGTAGTTCATAATTTGCGGACCCTTTTACTAGCGTAAAGTCCCAGTAATGTATGATTGTGCAAGTTCTTCAATTTTTTTCTCATTTAATTATTAATTTATACAATCATACATTTGTTTTTTGGCAAATGATACTGACAGTCAGCCAAAAGAAAAAAAAAATAGTAAGGTTACTAGCAGTCGCACGGAGCATTCTCGCTCATAAGTCAACCATTAATTGAAGTGCAATGTTGTATCAATAAAAGGTCCAGAATAATCAACCTTGTACAAATTTAATTTTCTATAAATTTCACAAGACAAAATTTATAGGTTCAAACTCAGTATAACTTATAGAACAGAGACACTTGGCGTTCTGAATGATGGATCACCTGGTGGGAAAACAACACAATGACACAAGTTTTTCCTCGTATAATTTGAAGTAAACAAGATTACACGAAATGATAGAAAAATAGGACCGAACCCAAAACTTAACATAACCCAAAATTAAACTATACCCGACCCAAAGCTACCCAAAACCTGACACAAGGGTATGTATTTCTGTACATACATTAACCAGTTTCTCAGCAAATTTTAAAGGCACAGTCAGGTCTAAAGATGGAAGATCATAGGCCATCAATGCTTGTTGTGCCATAGCTGAAGTTTGCATGCAAATATGGAAAATCATAGGCCATCAATGCTTGTTGCGTCATAGCTGAGGATTGCATGCAAATGTGCATCACATTTTTGGCTGTTGCGCAATTTCTTGCTTCATTTTGTGGCTGTCTAATGTATTAATTTCTTGTCAATTTAGATAAACGACCTTCATAAAGTTCTAGCTGTGAAGTATTATTATATAGTATTGTAAATTTGTGATGCTTATCAGTGGGTACCCAACCTTCCATGTGTGTTGTTATGAGTATTATTTAGAATTGTTGTAAGCTATAAAGTTATACATATCCAGTAAAAGCTTATAACGATTTAAGTTGTTAAAGTTCTTTATGCTAGCAAAATTCGTTTGTGCAAGTTTATTTTGTTATTAGTGTGTACTAAGCTAAACCGCTTAATTTGGGTAAATACTTTTTACATATCAAGTAATTTCTGGTTTAAGCATAATTCAAGTTTGTTGAGTTTAATATTAAAATTTTTGCATCAGCTAGAAAATTTAATGGTAAGATTCTAATGTAAACTTAAAGTTGTTTGGGCTGTTCCTGGACCATACCAGTCAGTTTCAGCATTTGATCTGTTGTTATACTGGTAAAGGGATGAATTAGTTTAATAGGAGGCCTTCGCTTGATTCTGTGCTTCTAAAAACGGATTTCTAGCTGTTGGCTATAAAGACCTTACTAGACTTGTTAATTGATGGGCTTTAAACATGCCTTTAGGAATCATTTAATGAATGAATAGTTGAGTATTTTAATGGAAATGCCATAATTAATGTGGAAATTATAATGATTATTATTATCAATATGTAATTGTTAAGGCAAAAATGCACAGTTTGCTTAAAATGCATGTATAGGGTGTTCTGCTAAAATACAGTGAAATAGGTAGAAGAAAAATAATAATTGTTAGCCTTCCAACAGATTTATCAAATTAATTGTTTCAAACTATGAAGAACTGTCACAGAACATGTTGAACTGAAACATTTACAAGTTACAATACTTCAACTAGTGAATATTCATCAAAAGAATTGGCCTTAATATCATAACTGAAATGACACGTACCTATAGTGTCAGATATATAAATTCACCTATCTCATTCCATCTCCTACACCCGCCATAAAAAATATTTCTACAGATTGTGCTAGTATCTGCAATTTTCTTTAAAAAAAATAGAAATAAGGATCAAATAAATTGCAAAATTACTAAAAGTAACAGAAGGCAAGGAAGAACTTTTTCACAAGGTCTTCTGCTATGCCTTCTCATGACAAACACAAGGGAAAAAAAAAAAAAGCAAACCAAAAAAGTCAGCCAAAAAACAAATAAAGTGCACAGTGCGCCCTTTAAATAAAAAAATTGTGTAAACTGTGTTTTGGTGAATCCAGCTGCAGTTTCAATCATTGACTGGACTTCCAAACTATGGCTTAACTCACTTTCCTAAAGTCTAATTTCAATCATCTCTTCCCTCCAACATTCAAAAAATCTCCATTATAGATGCAAGTTATTGTTATAAATTGTGAGCTTAGATTAATTTTGGAAAATAATTAGAAACACATGGAGGTTGAGGATGTCTAGCCTAACCAAAACTACCAGCATTCTAAAAACTACTGGTATTGATAGGACAGTACCTCTTAATTCATCAGGGTCACCTAAAAAGTCAAGTCAAAACAGTAAAGCCCACATAAATTGAGCTATTTATTGTTTCGTGAACAAATAGTTTGATGAAAAATGATTGTGATGGAACAATAGACTGAGAACAAACGAATGCAGAGTTGAAATTTGAGAATTTCTGCTGCAGATCAGCACAATTAATGGTCTAATCAAGTTTCCACATCATTACAAAGTAAGCTCAATTATAACAAATAAAAAAAAAAAGATGGAACCCAAGTGATAAAATAAAGGAGTCAACTTGAGATACTTTTAACCAATTCATATCTCTCTAATTTTTCCAGCACAAGCATCTACATATGCTTGGTGGAGACCAGGAAAATCATGCTCATATGGCAGAACATACTTCTCCAAAAACCACTTCTCTGATCCTCTAACAAAAGAAGAAAATTTTAGATGTCTCACGGGAAGCCCTTTAGACATCAGAAACTTTCTAACAAAGTTCCGGGGAATCAATCGCTTATCCAAGCTGTATGTGAGCATACCTGGATTTAGGACAATATCATTCTTATCACAACCAGCATCCTTCAACAGGAACTCCATTTTGCTGCGTATCTTTATCTCTGGTAGCCCCAACAGCATAGGGGCCTTATTGATTATACGGTTCACTTGCTCCTGAGAAAACCCGAGAATCTTCAAGTTATCTAGCCTTGCATCTAAAGTGTGTTGGCTCAGCCGGCTGATCATAATTAATGCATATAGAAACATGGGTGATGAGCGTGCAAACCCCAACTCCTCAGCCCTCTGGGCTTTCATCTTCAAAGTTTCAGTGTTAAATGCAATCAATCTAGGCATTGATTTAATGAGGCGCACAATTTGAGAAGACGATAAACCACAGTGGTCTTCAAGGAAACGAAATTTGGGGAGGATTGCCTTTTCCAAGTTCATAACAAGGAGAGTGGCACACCCTCTCATGGCCACAGACAAGACTTGTGCGGAGCCAAGGACCCCCAACCAGAAATCAATCTTTGGCGCAAAGTTGAACTGGAACAAATTGGGGCAACGGGAAATGATACATGAAATGTCATGAATTGAGAGGCCGATCTCTCGTAATTTTGCAACACTTGGTCTCACATTCTTCTCCACGCTAGAGCGAAGTATGCGAGGTTCTCGCAACACAGCATTTCTGATGTGGGACTCGCTGACGCCGATTTCTCTCAGGAACCGGAGCACGGCGTCAGGCTTAACGGAGGACTTGAGGTGCTGAATCTTGGAGTAGGCCCGGACTGCCTCGTCGGAAGAGAGCCCGCAGGAGTGGATGAGGTAGTCTGCGCTAAAAGATTGAGGGTTTGCGGGTGCCACTTGAGGGGAGGCAATAGTAGAGGAGAGGAGGCGAGAGAATGCCAGTGGTACTGGAGTGGTGGTGAGATAGTAATAATAATAAAAGGGAGGCGATGGAGAACGGAGAAGGTGGGGCTTCAGCCTCCTTGTGAGGAGGCTCATGGTTACAAGTTGGGAATTGAGAGTCTGAGCAGCTTGCGAATGCGAAAGTGTACCAGGGTTTTGGTTGGCGTCTCTTGTGTTTTATAATTTATCATCAATATATTTTATTCATATTCACATGTAGAAAACAAATGAAAAAAACTGCACAGCCACCACCACTTATCTTAATTAACAGTATAACCTTTTTTTTTTAAAAAAAAACTTTTTTAAATATCTTCCCACTTCCACTTCGACATTTTATCGTTATTTTGATGAAATTTTTATATGTGACTAAATGGTAAAATAAATAATTATAAGATCTTTATCGAAAATAGTCAATTCATTTCTTGAGTAATGGTAGAGTCAAACACGATTCTAGTCTCACCTATCAAAATTTTAAATAACTGCTAAATATGATCTTCATATTGAAATTATCTTCAAGATCAATTTTAACATTTTTTGAAATTTTTAACTATGTTTTTTAGATTTTTTTAAGTTGGAGGTTCCAAATTAATTAGATTGAAGATTTTTTAAAATTTCCTAATACATAGTAAAATTTTGATCTCTAAGAATATTTCATTATGGAAAATAAATTAAACGGTTTGAATTTATCATTGTAATAGCAAAAATTGAGATTTGATCATGTTTAATGGGCTCAAGTATCAAACGCATTTGACTCTAGCATTATTCAGTCAGTTTGGTTTAAATATTTTCCAATTACATAAAAAATTAGTTATAAAAATTTAGTTCAATTTTTAAACTGAAAAGAGGACAAAGGCATTTTTATTTACATGAACGATCCCATTATCAAATTCTTGTTTCTTTTTTCATGGAAAAGCACGCAAGAAGTTCTTAAGATAACTACTCTATAATTAACACTCCAAAATATCACCCTCAAATGCACACTCATCATTATCAAATAAACATTTACTTAATTCAATTAAGTACAATTGTTGATAATTGTTACATCATATGTTTTGATCAAGTCAAATCACATTTTGATAACTCTTAGTAGCTGTAATCAATGTCAGGACTCATCTTTCAAATCCACCATTGCCATCAAATTTCACTTCGATGTTGCATATCACTAGTGAGGGTCATCGCGCGTTGCGCGACTTATTTTTCCTCTCATTTTTTGTTAAATTTTATTAGTATAGTAGTATTTATTTGTAGTTCATCCTATCTCTTGCCCTATCAACCGTAGTTCATTTTTCCTTTCGTCTTTCTGTTTTTTTTTTTATGTATTACTTGATCAGTTTTTATTTTAATCTTTTCTATTCCATTGATGTTGTCATGAAAGGCACACAATTTTAAATTTCTATATTTATTTTTCTATTGAAAATTTATTTATTTGTTGCAGTTTCTTTTAACTTGACATTCACAGAAGCAAATTCTTGAATGTGATCGGTTTGATTCTTGTCTGTTCTTTGTGTTATAGAAATGAAATATAGGAAGAGAAACGTTTCAAGAAGATTGACGGTCAAGAAAAAATGTTTGTGTCACCATAATGATGTCATTAATGATAATGACAAATTGACAATTAAATAAGACAAAAGTGGTGGTAACTGGTAAGTGGTAAGACAAAGTTCTTAAAAATCCATCTTTTCTTCTCTCCTAATTTTTTTCCCTTCCAAATGAAACTCAGACTCTGCAATCTATTCTTTTGTATAATTCTAAATGATGCTTATTTATTTTTTGGAAGAGCCATATACTGCAAAAAAGATTTGTTGATTTCATTGAGCAGTTCATTGTAACACTGATATACAATTACAAAAGCAGAAAATCAGGACCTCTTAACAAAATTCCAACAAATTAACCATGCAAAGTAACAAATTCCAAAATTCCAACAAATTAACCATTGCATTTAACAATATAATATGTTTTTAAACTCGTGCATGTAGTACTGTGCCACTGGACTGAGAATGATAAGCAGACAAAACTGCCCCTTCCATTAAGGCGCTTTCCAAAAAGTGCAAATTAAACTAACATCATATATGTCAAACTGATTCAGTTATTGGTTCCAGTTTGCATAAGCAGAATATGAAGTAATGCAGCTAAGTTTATATGGAAACTGTCGAAAACCATTTAATATTTTTGTTGTACTTAATTTAACATATATTGCCCTTGAGAAGTCCTCAAAGAAGTACCTGCTGCTTGCAAGTAGAACAAATGCTGGTATTATTTGTAATAATAGTAAATAGCTGGTCCAATTCTTAAACAAACTAAGTATAGCAAGTACATGTCGTTTGATAATACAACCAGTACGGTCATACTTAACTCAATTCTCTTTCACTCTGGTTAAGCAGAAGCTCCCTCGGAAGCATCTCGTCAGAAGCTGTATTTCCGTACTTCTCCACTATTGTTCTCCGCCTGAGATGGAGCTGCTTGCATATGTATATCGTTGCCTTTGTCAATGCCTCATGTGTACAGTGAATTGTTCGAACTCCAGTGCTTGGCCACTTAGTCGGTTTTGGTTGTCACACTGCAACAACGTGTCATCATAATCAATAGATAATAAGGAGATGCCGAGGAGTACAAAATTGAAAGGAAGAAAGAAAAATCTAGGCCTGACAGACATGGCTATGATCAGAAGTATGGTGTCCGTCCCAATGGGTAATAAAGTTCAACAACTCTATAGCCTTGACAGAAAGATAAAATCAGGTGCCACACTCGTCCTACTTTGCCTCTTGTCATGCTCACTCAAAATGTGGATGGTGTCAGTTCACACGCACCACCTCCTCTATGTCTCCCTGATTTTGGTTTGAATTTAGTATTGGGTCATATGCTTAACCTTTGTCGTAGAATGAAATGTTTAACCTCAATTTTGCAAGTAGAACAAATTCTGGTATTATTTGCAATAGTGCTAATTGAGACCTTTACTCATATGGCATTCAATTCTACGATTAAAAATCTTTTCTACTATTGGTCCAAACAATTTGTACCAGCTGACCCACAAAATTGAGGATACTGTTTAAAGCCGAATTGCAGAGAGTATAACTAACAATTACTGACACTATTATCTGAAAAGAAGGACAATCAACAAAATTAAGTAAGTCTTCATATGTTAAAGCTTTAATTTTCTCTTCTTCTAAATATTTGTTAAAATATATATTATCGATTAAGCAATTGATTAAGATACGGACGACGGAGTTAGTGTTGATGGGCAGTTTGCCAAACATAGATTCAACTGTCGTTCTTGTTTAGGATTCAAGGTGAACTGAAGAGGAATAAAACTTCGTTAGAGACCATAGGTATGGCTCAAGTAATTTCTGGTTAAGCATGATTCAAGTTTGTTGAGTTTAAGATTAAGGTTTTTGCATCAGCTAGAAAATTTAATGGCAAGATTCTAATGTAAACTTAGAGTTGTTTGGACTGTTCGCCTGTTCCTGGACCGTACCAGTCAGTACCAGTGGGCAGTTGATCTGTTATTATACTGGTAAAGGGATGACTTAGTTTAATAGGAGGCCTTCGTTTGCGGAATTGCTTACCATCATTCTATAGGATTCTATCATCCCCATCATCCCAGCGACACGTTTAATGCTTTCCATTTTCGGAAAGAATATATCCAGCGTTCCCATCCCCATAAACGGAAAGTATTAAACGCGTCGCTCTTCTCATCCATAGCCTACGCTCTTCTCCCCCCATCCCATCTTTCCTTTTATGTTCACATCTACGCTCTTCTCATCTCAATCCTCTTATGCCAAGTATTGTAGTTGGAATATTAACAGTTAGTTTAGTATATTCCATAGCAATAGTGTTAGCTTCAATAGTTAGTTTTATATCTTCAATAGTTAACTTAGTATTTTCAACAACAATAGTTTTAGCTTCAATAGTTAGTTTTATATCTTCAATAGTTAGCTTAGTAAATTCAATGGTAATAGTTTCAACTTCAATAGTTAGCTTAGTGACTTCAACGATAATAATTTCAACTTCAATAATTAGCTTTGAAGTTAATAGGCTAACCATTGAAGTTGAAACTATTACTCTTGATGTTAATAAGCTAACTATTGAAGTTACTGAGCTAACTGTTGAAGTTACTAGCCTAACTGTTGAAGTTGAAACTATTACACTTGAAGTTACTAGGCTAACTGTTGAAATTACTAAGCTAACTGTTGCAATTACTAGGCTAACTATTGAAGTTACTAAGTTAACTGCTGAAGTTGAAACTATTACCCTCGAAGTTACTAAGCTAACTGTTGAAATTACTAAGCTAACTGTTGATCTTCAACAAAAATAATTTTAGATTCAACAACTAGAGGATGACGCTGAGCAGAATGGAAAGGGCGCGAGTAAACAGGAAAAAGCACGAAGAAGGGGGGAAAGCACGGACCAGAATGGAAAGGGCGCTAGGAATCGCAGGGATGTTTCACGCGTTTTAATTAAGATTCCCAGGGGATGATGGAGATGATGAATCTTGGGGATGATCCTTATCAGCCCCGCTTCGTTTGGTTCTGTGCTTCTAAAAACGGATCCCTTGCTGTTGGCTTATAAAGACCTTCTGACCTTCCTAGACTTGTTAATTGATGGGCTTTAAACACGCCTTAGGGTCTGCTCCAGGAATCACTTTTTAAAGGAAAGGAGAGGAAGGTAAGGAGAAGTTTTTCCCTTTACTTGCTCCAGAACGACAATGGAATGAGAGTAATGGAAAGAGTTTACTCTATTTTCACACAAATTTGTACCCTCCAAATCGGGGTGTAAGAGTTTACTCTACTCTCCCAACCCTTCCCTTCCCTTCTCTTCCTTTACTAACTATTTCTGGAGCACAGCCTTAAGGAAATATTTAATGAATGAATAGTTGAATACTTTAATGGAAATGCCATAATTAATGTGGAAATTATAATGATTATTATTATTAATATGTAGTTGTTAAAGCAATAATGCACAGTTTGTTTCAAGTAAAATACACGTTTATGATTTTTCCTTTTTGTTATTTTTGGAAAAATGTAGTGAGACGTGTTACAGTGGAATAGATAGAAGAAAAATAATAACTGTTAGTGTTAAATGGACGTAGGATAATATATTTGGACGTGACCACAATAATATATTTGGACGTAGGATACTATACGTTAAATGGCATCCTTTTTCCCACTATTAACATACCTGTATTTCTTCGGAAGACTGAGAATAGAAGAAGAAAATTACAGCCGAAATCCTCAAATTTCCCAAACAAAAAGGTTCCTTAAGCATTAAGGTCAATAAATCAAATGTTAGACGCAATAGCCAAAAGAAATAATAGATAAGAAAAAAATTAAACCATGCTTAACGCGCAATTGGTCGGTACAATGATTCTCTCACTGACAACCGGTCCCACATTTAACACCTCCTTTCCTCTCCTGTATGCTTGGTTCCTTCATTTTATCATTCCTTCGTCGAGTCAACAACACACGTTTCTCTCATTTCTTCTCCAATTAAATTGCCCCTTCTCTCTTTTCCTTTTGTTTAACTAATTCAGAGAAAAGACAAGAGCTTCATCTCAACTCGCCAATGGATGATATGAAAGACAAGATGAAAGGCTTCATGAAAAAGGTGAATAACCCCTTTTCTTCTTCTCCTGCCTCGTTCAGAGGCCAAGGTCGTGTATTGGGTTCAGGTTCTTCCTCGTCTACACCTTCTAATTCCACGCTTCTCAACCCACGCACACCACCTGTTCGACCAAATGTCAAGCCGGTTCCTCAATCGAAATCGATCCCCAAACCCACACCTGATCCGAATCCGTCTCAATTCAGCCCGTATGACTCGTTGATTTCATCTTCTTCTTCGACTTCTACGTCAATTTCTTCCCCTTCTCCCTTCCAATGCCCGGTATGCGCGTGCACCTTCCCGACTGAATCTGATGTCTCATCACACCTTGATTCCTGCCTGACCCAACAACCGGAATCAATTGAACCGGGAAAAGGTGCCTCCCATAAGGTGGAAGAGTTTCTCTCTGGCAACCCAACTGAGAATTCGGTTGAAGTGATGAAAAGATTGTTGGGTAATCTAGTGAAAGAGCCGAGTAATGAGAAATTTCGAAGGATTAGGATGGGAAATCCAAAAATTAGAGAGGCCATTGGTGAAGCTAAAGGTGGGGTAGAGGTGTTGGAGAGTGTTGGTTTTAAAATTGGGGATGAAGAGGGAGAGTTGTGGGCTACAATGGAGATGCCATCAGAAGAAGGAATCGGCTTAGTGAAGGAGGCAGTGGAGTTGCTTGAGAGGTGGCGTCCTGGTGTAAATTTGTCCTTTTCAATAAGAAAAACAGTACATGATGATGAATTGAAAGAGGAACCATCGAAAAGTGCCTCAGTAGAGAGTTCTGTTCCTGCTGAACCAGTCAAGATCGATAGAAAGGTTAGTTCTTCTTCTCTTGTTACTTTGAAAAATTTTGTGCTAATTTTGCATTTTATATCAATTTAACAATTATGTTTCGACTCGGACGCTTATAGAATTGCACTAACTTGGCTTCAATATTGATTATCTATGTAAATTGATTTTCATTAGTACAATATGTATTGCACAATGATAGCTTGAGCTGATGCCCAAAAAAAAAAAAAAATAGCTTGAGCTTTAGAATAGTTTGTCCTGCCAAGTTAGTGTGACATTGAGAACTAGGTTAATCAAATAAACTTGTGTTGTGCCCTTCTGCTTGGCTACTTCCACTTTTGGTCAGTTGTTCTTCCAACGATAAGATTATTTTTAAGTTATAGACACTCATTTTGGGTGGATTTCTGCAAATTGGATAGTTGGTGCCGATTTTGGTTTACTGCATGTAACAATTATTCATCATGGAAAATGAAATACTAAATAAAAGTAGGTGTCACAAATGAGGTTCTCTGTAAAGGTGATAGCATGTAGCCGTTGTGAATACCATATAAGATAATCAAGGTCACGAAAATATCATGCAAACCCATGCAGATACTGGTACAACAGGTTGTTGGCTTCTTGTTATCTGGTTGAAATAGGTTACTGCCATTTTTATTGCTGGTTCTCCAGAGATAATATTAAGTTATAAACATTCATTTTTAAGTATGTTCTTGTTGCAATTTTGATCTGACTTTCACAATGTTGCACCTAGCATCCTGCATTTTCACTTTTTTAACCCCCAAACTCTTTTGGGATGTTGCAAGTAAACCCAACCGTCAAGGCTTAAGATTAACTCAATCAACAAGTTTCACTATATTGTTCCCGAGTTTGTAGCACTTAATAGTTTCTCCAGGACCTCTTGCTAATTATTAAAAGCTAGGATACCAATGCTAAAATTCACTTTGCATGATCTTATTTCATCATGGGATAAAGTGTTCCTCTGTTGGAGAAATTTGACCTTTATTTTGAGGGACGGAAATTTGACCTTTAAAGCATATATTTTCAATGTCTATAATATGATAATTTGTTCTTTGTGGAAATAACTCAGAAGATTGCAATGTCATCTGCAAATATCAAAACATTGCTTTACTTGACAGCTGCTGTCAAGATTTTGAAAAAAAAAAAAATAACAAAACATTGCATGTTAAATTTGTGTGACAATGTAGATGAAGCTTTAATTTTATACCTACCTGTCGCACCTTGTTGTTGTTGACAAAGCTGTGGAATGTTGTTGTTTAAAAGTTATCCGCTAGAAATTGTCTCCACATATGTTGTCATTTTTTCTGGTCACAGCAGCCACATGTGCATGCAGTCACAAACAGTCTCTGGCCGCAAATCAGAAATTTAGAATTTAATGCATTGGATTATGAATTTCAGATATCAGGTGTCGTTGTTATTTGCTATGCTTATCTCTCAAATAGAACCTAACTTTATAAATTCTTAACTTCTATCACTGTACCATGTTGATAGAGCCTCATCTGCATGTTGTAAATATGATAGCTTACATAGTGCTTACTAAATTCCTCCTACAATCTCAATATAACTGGCAAAAAAATTAAATTAACACTTCCCATAATTAGTATTACAAACTGATACGTCTTAAACTTCCATGTAGGTACGAGTTTTCTTCTGCGTATCAGAAACGGCAGCCGCACGAATTGAATTACCAGATTCCTTTTATAGCCTCTCGGCAGAAGAAGTAAGGAGGGACGCAGAGATGCGGAGAAAGAAGTTAGCTGACTCACAGCTATTGATCCCCAAGTCGTACAGAGAGAAGCAGGCACTGGCTGCAAAAAGGCGTTACAAGAGAACACTCATCAGGATACAGTTCCCTGATGGAGTTCTTCTACAAGGGGAGTTTCTTCCATGGGAGACAACCAGTGCACTTTACGAGGTATATAATATTCTATTTGATACTGTTTGCTATAAGAGCAATATTTGACAATAACTACAAGTTCCACTCAGTTCTTTTGTGCATTAAGGGCTGGCCATTATGAAGCACAGTATATTAAAAAGTTACTGACCAGCAAAAATGGAAAAAAAATTAAAAATTACAAGGCACTATGAAAAGGTATCCTTTGCCAAATAAAGATGAAAAGACATACAGATATTGAGATATTTTTTGCATGCTTTGGCAATGTTTGCTTCCGTGCCTGCAATTATCCTGTTTGGGAATTTTCCGAATAAGCCAACTAATATCAGTACAAAGATTAAGGCAAACAAATTTGGTGATCATATCCGCTAGTTGCATGAGGGTCATATGCTATACTCTTGAGCTAATACCACAAAGTTCATTTGAGTTGGTTCATCTCTCATTCGGTGATAGTTGCAAAATTCAACTTTTTTATTTGATAATTTACTATTGAAATGAACAGGAACAGGTAACAAAATTGAGAGTTTTTTAGGACTAGAAGGTTCGTAGTCATTATTTGCAAACGGTTTTGGGTACAGGGACGATGTCTGGGAAACTGTTTTGCACAAACCAGCACAGTTATGTTTCTAAATTTAAATGTGCCAACATCATTCGCTCACTTCCTCATTTCGCGTTACCTGATAAAAGAATACATTTTGCAAATTGTATTTCCATTTCTGAGGAACAAAATTAAAATAAATGTTTCTGTACTCATGATAAGTGTTTGATTTTGTTATTGTGCAGTTTGTAAGTTGTGCACTGAAGGAACCTGGTTTGGAGTTTGAACTGTTGCGCCCAGGTTTACCTAGAATGAAACTTGTACCCCATTTTGCGAAGCCAGGAGAGAAATCAAAAACCCTAGAAGAGGAAGATTTGGTACCCTCTGCTCTTCTCAAATTTAAGCCTGTGGAAACTGATTCCATTGTTTTCACTGGTTTGACAGATGAACTCCTAGAATCCAGTGAGCCACTTTAACAGTGTTGGCTTTTTCCCCCCCATTTTGTGTGTGTAGTGAAAGCACGTCCTCCATTGCCATAGAATTAGGTTGTAGTAATTTGATTATTATTGCCCAATGTGGGCTATTTATTGGATTATTATTTATTGCAAATTTCATAAACATTGTATTTGAGTGCTGAAAATTGATAGCCATGGAAAATTAGATGCCTTTTGGTTTAAAACTTTTTTTTGTCTGACATGATACGACTTCGAGTTAATATTGCGTCTCCAATAATTCTCTCTGTTCTTTTTACCCCATAAATAATCACTGTATAGAAACGGCTGCTCCTTTGAATTTGTCAGAGATTCGCTCTTGAGATATGCCAAAGGCCATTTTATTTTTATTTAGCCAAAGGCCATTTTATTTTTATTTATTTTTTATTTTGATAAAATAGTAGTCATGCCAGTCAAGCAGGTTGCCCTTAATGACTGTTTCTGTATTCATAAAACCAAATGCCACGGTACATTAATTTAGGCCCAAAGGCTGAAATAGCAAAAAAGTTACAGACCGGCTTTTTTAAATGCATCAGAGCCTACTTAACTACTTGTCTACTTCCTAGCTTTGGAATAAAGTAGGGAAAATTATTGCACATTTATAATAAGAGAACACTGAAAATTGACTGAAAATCACTGAAATCAGTCGGGGCCTAAACCTTTTTTCATTTATTTGGGCCTTTCTACATTGTGGGCTTACCCAACTTTAACTCCACCTTAATTTTTGAGAAATAATGGTTTGAGCCCAAAAATATTGACAAGGGGTCTATATTTCCACATTCGAACCCAGGAGGATATTGTTTGCTTTAAAATCACTTTTCATTTTAAGGTAATTCTGCAATGGAAAAGAAAGAAAAGGTCAGGTTTACTGCAACTTTCTGATTGGTTAACCATAATTATGTGATTTGGAATTTACAACATTTGTTATGAACGGATTTATAAGAGTCCAATTAATACAACATAATACACAACGGTTCTGTGGTATATGTAGAACTGTAGAAGTTTCAAAGGGGTTTAATACGTCACATGCATTGTTCAAAATACTTGGTGGAGAGGCGTTACTTCGTCATGAAACCAACTTAGCAAAAATTAATCAAATATATCATGCCATCTTATTTTTCTGGCTTGAAAGAACCGTCACGGAAGCGTAAATATGTCCCTTTTTTCCCCTCTAAGACGCCAAAACGGAAAACTTTCATTAGTACAAAGATCGTATTGTAAGTAATTCACTATAAAGTCCACACGATGTAATAATCACATCTCTTCTTATCCAAAACTGATAAGAAATTATGGTTCTTTGACAGGTATAATTAAACAATAAACCAAACAAGTAGTACATCAGCGACAGTTATCGCCGCAAAAACTGAAAAATAAAAAAATAGCTTTCTTTCGACAGGAATAATACTATATAAAAGAATATTATAATTACTCTTCAGCTCATCATAATCAAACATTATTAACTGTTTTTGACCAATTTTCTAAGAAAAAGTCCAATAATCATGCGCCCAATTATGCTATATTTAGTGTGCATTATTCAATAGTTAAATGCATCTTGGAGGTTTAAAAGGTAACTGTAGAATAATAACGGAATTATTTTACAGTTATCAAAATACATTGACTTGACTAGATAAAACTACAATGTAGCTGTCAATAGTTGTGTTGTAACTGTACTATATTAAAATGCTTCGATACAATAAACAATTGTGTATAGTTTATCCATAAATACAGCCCTTAGGTAGTTTAAAAAATTAACCTGAATTTAAGTTTTATTGAATAATTTATTTCGGATCTTAGTGTAGGTGTACCCATAAAAGAAGTGGTCTCCTTCAAACATTTTTTGGGATAGAATTTTGAGTTCCAAAGCATATCATGTAGCTTCCGGTACCACAATTATAGTAGGCAGCATTCATTAAGCATGTAGCATTTTATCTGTTCACCCACGTTATCCCTTATATTAGTATTGAAATATAACTTCTAGTCACATTGGGCAAAATTGCTGTTATGGTTTTTTTTTTTAATTATCCATGTATTTCTTTTAATAAAGAGAAAGAACCGCATTCTAAAATTCATTATAGTCAGTCAACTTTAGATGACTGGTTACAGGTCAATGTAATATGGGGCTATTGACTTGACAATGTTTTGACTTTTGACCCGGTGCAAATTAAATGGCAAACAAAATTGTATCAATTAGACAACAAGATTCTTCATATTGAGTGAATAAAGAAACTTTGTATTAAATTTTTGTAACAAATTTTCATACTCAATTATACTTGGCAACATAGCTATCTGGCTGACCACTTCCTCATATCATTGAGGGGATCGGATAAGGCTAAAAAAAATTGAGGTATCATTGAAGCATTGAACTCGCGAGATTCCCACCAGTAGAAATGACAGAGACCTTTCATGAATTGAGGAGATTAGAGATAGGACTAAAAGAATCTCTGAACAATTTCCTTTTTGACGCGTTTTATTTTTCCTTTTTGAAGCGTTTATTACTTTATTTCCTGAAATACAAAAAGGGTTAGAAGCAGTAATTGTCAAACCTTTTTGTCGAGATAATTAAATAGATTCAGTATGTTCAAGATCATATATCAGTCGTGAGTCGTGTTTTGAACATTCGAGTTTTACTTTATTTTTTTTTCTATATTAATTTGAATGCTAGCTAGGCAAGTATGTTTCACTAAATAGCACTCCATAGGAAGAAAACCAAAATGTTTTATTTGATTTTATGAATAACTTATGTATAGCATTATTAGTTATGACTTACGATTAAATAAAGTGCATATTGAAGTATTTCAAAGTGCTTATACTCGTAAAATAAGTCAGTGAAGTAGAATTAAGCAAAAAGAAAAACCTAATTATTTTTCATGTATTATGTTAGTAAATGAAGTGCAAATAAATGACAGATTTTGAATTTTTATATTTAATTGCTTATTCGTTTTTTTAAAGATAAATTGGATGTCAAGCCTTCCAATTTATTTTAAATTAAATGTCTATAAATTATCAAAGATCTCTAGTCGAATTTCGAACATACGACCTTTCACTTGAGGTATATTGCTCTTTGCTAATAAACCAAGAGCATGTTCTCAATTATTTAATTGCTTTAAACTCTCTTAACACACTTCTGTATAATTTCTTCAAAAAATTTTAAAATATTCGAATCATCATTTAAACACCTGCCAAATGCACATTTTTTAGATAAGTGGGTCTTATTTAGAGAGAGGTATCGCGATGTGTATTATTGTCATGAGGGCGCTAGTGCAATTATTTGGTCATATAATACATTCTTGTTTCTTATATACACTGTTCTTTACCTTAACTGGCGAATACAGTTCCCCACCATTTGCGTCATTAAATTAATTAAACAATGCTGGTTTTGTTTGTTTAGTCTCTGATGAATTGAACTTGGACTTTGATTCCACGATTGGGCCCAAAGTCAAATAAACTAATCAGGCCGAAAATTGACTCGTGGAGATTTGTCAGCTTATCAGATTAGATCTAAAACAAGGACCTAGAAATAGGTTAGCCTGAACAAAAGTGTGATCTTTTGTATTGCATTCAACAATATAGGCGGGTCAGTCAAGAGCAAGAGACTGGATACGAAATTTATTTATCATCAATGCGCCAACATGATGAAATGATGTAATTATATTGACCAATCTGGAGGGAATTACTGCATGATTTGTTTGCCAGCAGTCAGCTGCTTATATTAAGTCTGTTCCGTATTGGGACTCTGTACTTTTGATTTTCCAAATTGAAAATAATTTAATATTGCGTTATATAAACTTTGAGATAAGTAATTACAGAAAAATAATTTAGCTATTAGTATCTAAAATTAATCTGTACATCAAGCTAAGAAACTATTGAAGATGCCCAATTAATATCTCTAGACGTATCATGCTGCATCATGTGTAATTTTTTTTTTTTAAAAAAAAAGGAACAATGATAAAGATTTTGAGGAATGTATTTGAAAATTTTAGCAATCTTATCAACATTATTATATTTACTCTTCGTCCCTCTTGTATAGGCATGAGGTTTCCGGACATTGCCTTTTTTTTTTCCCCATTTTTAGACACAATGAAGATCATTATTTTTGTTATAAGTTGCATATTTCTTAGGCGGATGAGAATAAAAGAGGTGGCAGTCTTTTTATACATACCAATTAAGTATATAAAAAACTTAAATACGTGCTGAAAACTATCTTATGTCTAACATTCTCCTCTCTGGAAAGAAAATGCATGTTGATAACACTGACAGCTAACAAGGAATAACAGTGACAAATAAGAAATAACACTAGAACGTGGGAGTCCAGCACAGATGATCAGTGACTTTGCTGTTATTTTTTAGGTAACGGATTCAATTCTCGATGGACGAGGAAAGGGTATAAACTCTATTTCAAAGAGTGGGTTATGCCTCTATAAATAAATGACCTTGTTTTTTTTTTAAAAAAAAAAAAGAATAACACTAATTCAAATTAGTGACTATATATATATCTCAAGTATTTAACGTTTGAACATGTGGATAAGACAGCAATTCCAAATATTTGCTGTTTCTACTGATTTACTATCTCAATTAAAAATTAAATCAGAGACTATTTGAAAAATTCAATTTAACACGCTAAATCCATTAATTTAACTCGTGATCTTAACATGTCATTTTATATGCACTGGACCATCAGCACTGAACAAGAAGTGAACCTATAGATAGAGTGGCTACAAATTGATGAATCAGATGCTGGCTCAACCATGACAGCCCCACTATTGCCTTTATTACATTTTTTTTTTTTTTTTTTTTGATGATTGCCCCTAGGCTAAAAGCTTCATTCAAACAATAACCAAATTTACAACATACAACACAACTTAATTAGCCTGGTGCTATTTAGGCAAGCACTGTTACAAATATAGGATATATTGTTTTATAATATTTTTGCTATTCCAGGCATCGTTCCTATCCTGTGCACTGTTACATGTATCAAGGGTTAGATAGGTCACATGTCACGTGTCGCCTTTTGACGAGCTGCTCCGCCATCGTTATCCGTTATCTTTTTTTCTATTTTTCACCTTTTGTATAATATTAAAATACTCTTGAAACTTTGTTTTTGTTTTTTTCTTTCAATATAATCAAGTTAAATATAGAGTGAATTTATAGAACGTGGCTATACTAATCAGTTTATACACTTTATTTATTGTTCCGATTTATCTTATATATGGAAGATGATCAAAATTGTATCTCCATCCTGAGAAAAAATTGTCTGACAACGCAACAACCAAACACATTCAAACTAAAGTTATAATTTCCATCACTTAATCTATTTGCGTATATTTTTTTATAAATGAATATATTTTAGTTGTGTATAGAGATGTCAATGGTTGGATTCGATTTCGGATAAGACCGGCATTATTTATTATTATTTAATTTACAGTTATCTTCGAATCAATAACATTTCGTTCTGTGGCATTTGCAGGCCAAGATTGCTTTATTGATCACATCAACATATCCACGAGTAACACGAGGATTTGTGTTCAAGGATATTTTTTTTTCTATATTTTTTTACATTTTTTTGCCACACAAGAGCAATCAATTAATTTTTCAATTTCTCATAATTAGAAGAGGCTGATACTCACCAACCACTTGTATCCTTGATGATTGCCGGTAGGTCTATTCCGAGTATTTGAGCCCGTAAAGGAGCAACTGCATTTATCATACTACTATTTAATTTATGTCATTACATCACTAATCTAATGCTAAGAACTCCCTCTGAAGAGCTCTTGTTTGAGAGCTTTGTTAAGGCACCCCAATAGAGTCCATTTAGGCGACTTAATGCATATATAGTACTATCGCATGCACCTAAAAAAAATTCAATTGAGATTTTGGTAATATTCAATGAAGCATGTGATGTTTGCATTCCAAATTATACATTTTTAATAACTTGTATGGATAAGATATATAATGATGTATGCCTCAAAAGAATTTTTGCGTAAAGCCTCATACTTCGAGATGGAAATGTTTTGACGCAAATTAGCATCTAGAAAAGAATATGTTTAGGAAAATGATAATGCCATTACATTAAGCGCGCGCATTGGAAGATAAATGTCTGTAAATGATATCATCCTTATCTGAATCTCTAATTACGAATTTTTTTTTTCTATTGATGATGATTTCTCTTAATTCAATTCATGCAAATCGTGGGCAAAGTATCAAAGTTATTTCAATATTGGCTGAATTTTGCAATCAAACATGCCTTACACTGTTACACAACATGATAAAAAAAAAAAAAAAAAATAATCCCTTTCCTAGCCTGTGTATAGGTAGCATATATTCGAGGCCCCAGAGTGGCTTTAGATATAGGTTTTGGCTCGGGGGTTTTAAGTTCTAATTTTGTGCTAAGTTATTGTAAATATTTTTTCTTTAATTAATAAAATTTTGTAGGCGTGGATTTGCCACCTACCCTCAAAAAAAAAATCTTTCACAAAACATAAAAATTTTGAGCAATATATCTTGAGTGAAAAGTTATATGTTCGAAATCTAATTGGGAGTTTTTCATAGATATTTAATTTAAAAATAAGTTGGAAGGCTTGACCCTCAATTTATATCTTAAAAAGAAATAAAAACATTACTAATTATTAATTTGCGCATAATATTCAACTTTAATCATGTTAATTCCATTTGATCTTGGACACAGGCATCTGCCAATAAATTGGTTCAGCATAACATGTTATCTTTTAGATAGATATAATTTGCTGAATTTAGTAATGGTTCAACCCATCTCAGTATTTAGGTAAGTACTTGGTGGATGAAAGTATCAAAATAGTGCAGATACAATAACACACTTGGTCACATTTTGCATTCTATAATTATTGTATTTGAAGAGAATATCGTTACATGAATAGTTAATCAAATGCAATATATTTACTCTTCACTTAAATTCGCATCACTGACATAATTTGTTCCTATTCAGTTGATAAGCTCAATATAACAACCAATAAGATTTCTTTTTTTAAATAATGAAAAAAAAACAGAAGTACTCTTAAAGCACAAGTTCCATATTCATCCCGTCTCTTTATACTTAGGTAAAGTTCTTTCAAAGCACTCGTTTAAGGTTAGTGACCAAGCAGTCCAATGCTAATTATTCTTAAATGACATGAAATATGGAGTAATTAATGGGGTATGCATAACATTTTCCATCCCGAATTAAAGGTTAGTGATTAGTCATTATCACTCGTTTAAGCCAACTCCAGAGGTACAAGGTATCAATGAAAGGCATTAAATGCTCTGTAACACACAGTATTATAAAGGCACAATTGGCAACTTTAGGTGGAGTTATTTAATTAATGTCTTTAGCACGTGTTTTAGTTCAGAGATGTTGAATGACATAACAAGGAGAATTAATATAATAATTAGTAGATATTTAAAAAAAAATAATATAATAATTAGTAGTAATAAAAACAACAACAACAATAATTATAATAATAAAGTAATAAACTATTTAAGAAAATATTGCTAAATTAACGAGTTATTTGGTTGTTAATCGGAAGATTGTAATTAAATTTGGATTTGAGTTTTCTGATACGTGACGCGTTTTCATTAGTCCCAGTGTCTGATGTGAGACATAACATGGGTTACGAAATATGTATATATCTGTGTGTGTGTGTTGACTTGATTTATTAAAGCCATAACATATTTATACAATGATTGACACATTATTGGCGAATATATCTTTTTCATTCTGTTATGATAATTGTAGTATACTTTTACATTAATTACTTTTAGAAATTTTTATTTATTGGTTTATTTATGAAGTACTGTAGAATGCTTCCACTTTAATCCAGGGTTGACTTTATAAGATATTAGCTAAACTATCACATAAAATTTTTAATTGTTTTTTACTGATATATTTGTCAAGACAAATATTGTTTCAAGCTGAGTACTCATGGCAGGGGAAAATAGCTTTTAGAAGATACAATTGCGACAGTTTTTTGCGTAAAAAAAAAATGTTTTTGTTGGCAACAGTGTACGTAGTGGTTTGCAATAAGGAGGCTAGACTATTAGAAGCTACAACAAGAGTTTTTTTTTTTTTTTATTATCACGCTTGACGATGGCTGTCAAGCAGAGCTATAGTAAGAACTTAAGAAATAAAAAATAACTATATGCTCTACTTAATAATGGAATATTAACATTAACCTTAAACACTCAGTTTGGCATCTGAAGATAACACTCAAAGTTAAATGTTTCCTCTGGTTAGTCATTCATACTAGGATACTCATCTTTGATAACCTAGTAATTAGAGGCTGGTATGGACTTAATAAATAGCATTTTGTTAAAATGCAGAGGATGTAATCCACCTGTTTGTTACTTGTCCCTCTATTAGAAATTTTTGGGTCAGTTTCAATATGTTTAACAATATGAATATTCAGCTAGATTGCACTTCCATTCATACTATTTGGAATTGAATAAGTACACTAACAGAGTTTTTTTGCAAAACTTTACTTGTTGCAGTTTACCGGAACCAATGGTTGGAAAATGGAAGAAATAGAAGAGCTTTCAACAATGCTAATGGTATCAGGCCATAAAACGTTTGCTTTAACATATTGAGCACTCTTCATTTTTGGATAGTTTAGAGATTTGGCAGCCAGCTAGAGGGAGCTGGAACTACGTGATGGACACACCACAGATGATGACTCAACACTCTAGCTCGGTTTATAGAGGCTCTTTGATTTGCTTCTGGGGCTTCTGGCTTTAGGTGTTTGTATTTTGTGTTTTTGGATCAGTAGTAATTTGTTATGAACTTGTTTCTTATGTTTTTCTAGTTAGTTGTTATTGTGTTTTTAGTAGCTTTGCTTTTATTGGATTATCGATCGGGGTATGAAAATTTGGTAATCGGTTGTGGTTAGACAACTCGACTAGTCAATTTCTATGCTTTGTATGAACTCTTGTAAACTCTTTTCTTTGGAGGCCTATCTTAGGCCATTTTAGTTCCAAAAAAAAAAACAACAACTACTACTACAACTAAAGTGAGAAGAAGTTAAAAGACAATAATATTTTCCCCTCTGCCTCTATCCTCCAATTTCTTTATATTTCTAGTTTCTTTACTTTGTTAGTCACAATAAATACAATAATAAGTAAGCGCCTACTCCTTGACAAATACAATTATTTTCCTAACAAAGTGAAGGGAAAATGAAAGCACTTATCACTGTAACTTTTTTTTTTTTTACCGATGATCAAACTTGAGAACTAGACCAGCCACAATTTAAGCAGTTTTTTTTAGCTGGTTCAATCGAGGGTTCACTGTCGCTTAAGCAAGCACTACTCAATCGAAAATATTCAAATGCATAAAAATAAAAATATTGATTTGTCATTTATCATTTTTTTTTTTTGAACATTGTTATATATAAATATATAATGTATATCAATTCCGGTTTATTTTGAAGTTTGATGGCTCATTCTTCGGTTGTATTCATAGTGAAACACAAAAGAAGTTTATATGTAGACTTTTAAAGTGTTTGCATTGTGAATTGAGTTAGTGAAATTCGCATACTACTTCAGATTTTCCATATGTTTATTTATTATAATTTTGGATATTTTTAGATTTATGTCACCGCAAAAGTGGAAAGTTTGAAATATGTTATTACTAAACGACAAATTATTTTTATGTCACTACAAAATAATAAAAATTAATTTCATATCATTGCCAAATGATCAGGGCTGTCAAACGTGGTATACAGGCCCGGAACAACCTGTTCCGTTTTTGTTCGTTTCGGTAACGAAACACAAATATTGTTTCGCTTCCATTCAGTTTTGGTGAAACGAAATAGCCTTTTGTTCCGCATCTCCATTTTTCACTGAAATCAGCCAATTTTCGTATTCCGTTCCATTCCATTTCGGTAACGTTGATGAAATCCTGTTTTGTTTCTGTTGCGATATCTTGGGAAAAGGATCGATATCCCTGGTTTGATATTCAATCTTTTATTTCAAGAATGAATCGTGTGTATCATATCTCTAATATTTGTTGCCTTATTATTGCTTTCCTTTTCTTGTTACTATCTGTTAAAAACGTGATATAGCTCATGTATTAGGTTAAGAATATAAGGGCTGTGTGGGTGTGTTGTAATCAATTTTTTTTTTCTTCTTCATGCTCTAATAAAATCGTGTGCGTTGAGTAACCGTGGAGTGCGCTTCAGGCGATACCATGTTAAACTTTGTGTCTTTCTTCTATGATTATTTTACAATATGGTATCAGAGCCGAAAACATTTGACGGTACTAGTTTGCTGATGGCTATGCCGAAGGTGATCTAAGTATCTCTCTTGTTTTTTTTTTTCTGTTTCTTCTTCCTCGAGTATCTTTGTAGCAATTCTCCTCGTCTTTACGATTATGGCTGATGCAAATTCAAGAGGACCTCACAATCAATCACTCACCAATTTTCTCCTGGACGGCACAAATTATATGCCTTGGGCACGAGCTATTAAGGTTGCAATCGGAGGAAGGTTAAAACTGGACCATATCTTGGGCGCACAGTACGCTATCGATGCTTCAAGCACTACCAATGATACCTCCGATCCACCTCCAGCTACTGGTGGTGATCCTGCTGCGACCAAAGCTGCGGCCACACCGGTCAAGGTAACAATACCCTCACCTGAATGGGTAGCTAATGATTTGTGTGTCATGTCTTGGATTTTCAACTCTATGGAACCTGCTATTTATAATATCTTTGCATATTCTAATACTGCTAAAGAGTTGTGGGACTCTTTGTTTGAGATGTATGGTAATACTAACAATTCTTCTCGAGTGTTTGAAATCCAACGGAGTATATCTGCCCTCCGACAGGAGCCTGGTCAAACTCTTCTCGACCATCTTGGCAAGCACAAACAACAGTGGGAAGAACTTAGACAGTTTCGACCCATTGCTGATTCAGTACAGGAGTATATCAAGAGGGAGCAGCAGGATCAAATTCTCTCCTTACTGGGCAGTCTTTCTTCCGAGTTTGATGACACTCGGCGTGACATTCTGTTGCGGCCTGAACTCCCATCCTTGACTACCGTGTGTGCAATTCTTCAAAGTGAAGAAACCAGGAAAAGAGTAATGGGCCCAAAGGTAAACACCTTGTCTTTACCTAATGAAAATTATGCTCACCTTTCTTCTGGTGATAACAGTCAAGGGAGCAAAGGGGGGAGCAAGAAGGGCTCGAAGTTCTTTTGTGATTATTGCAAGAAATCTGGGCATCCAAGGGATCGGTGTTGGGTCTTATACCCACATCTCAAACCTGCCACAGCTAAGACTCGATCCACAGATGCACATCTAGCAGTTACCACTGATGACCATGCTGTACAAAATAAATTGGAGCAACTCACCAAGCAAATGGAAATTCTAATGAACCGCTACAATCCTGGAAAAAGTCCAATAGCAGGAACAGGTGCGCAAGGGGAGGCTGCTCACAGTGTGCATCATGCAGGTAAAGCGTTTGCATTAAGTTCTTCTTACTCTTCCATCATTGTTGACTCTGGCGCTTCCGACAATATGTTCACCTCTAGTAATTTGTTGAGAAATTATAATTCAAAAAGTGATTATCCTCATGTAACCATGGCAAATGGGTCAGTAATCTCTACTAAGGGGTCTGGTTTTACCCGACTTTTCTCAAAGGACATAGAAGTGACTGTTGTTCCTGAACTTAAGGCAAACCTCTTATCAATCAGCAAATGCACTAACCAAATGGATTGTAATGTCATTTTTACTCCTCAGAAAGTAATCTTCCAGGAGCGAACTTCAGGGAGGATGATTGGTGAAGGAAAATTAGTAGATGGATTATATGTGGTACAACCGGATTGCTTGGCACTGTCTACAACTGTTGTTGGGTCTGCTCGACTTTGGCACAATAGGCTTGGTCATCCATCTAACCGCATTTTGAAATCATTAGGGTTATCTTTTAATTGTGACTTTAATAATTGTGATCCTTGTCAGTTTGCTAAACTTCATAGGTTGCCTTTCCCTGATCATATACAAAATACTTCTGCATGTTTTGAGTTGGTGCACTTCGATGTGTGGGGTAATGCACCTGTGAATTCTAAGGAAGGTTTCAAATATTTTGTCACTTTTATTGATGATAAATCTCGTGCTACTTGGTTGTATTTGCTGAAATCTAAAAGTGAAGTTTGTTCCATTTTTCAAGAGTTTTGCAACATGGTTGAAAATCAGTTTAATACAACCATTAAAACACTTAGAACGGATAATGGTACTGAATACATGAATCATGAATTTCAAAGTTATGTGCGCTGCAAGGGAATAGTCCATCAAACCTCCTGTGTAGGTACTCCTCAACAAAACGGCGTTGCCGAGAGGAAAAATAGACATCTCTTAGAAGTCACTCGTGCACTTTTATTTTCAGCTCAATTGCCAAAAGTTTATTGGTCAGATGCCGTCTTGACAGCATGCTACTTGATAAACCGACTTCCTAGTCGTGTGCTAAACTTTCAATATCCAATGGAAATTTTATACAAAAGAAAGTTTAATATCTCACATTTAAGAGTTTTTGGTTGTGTGTGTTATGTACATTCGCAAAGTGCAGGCAAGCTTGATCCTCATGCACGCAAGTGTATATTTGTAGGGTACTGCTCAACTCAAAAGGGATACAAATGTTATGATCCTCAGCTGCGTAAAGTATATGTATCTCGCGATGTACGCTTTGATGAAACACACATGTTTTATGAGGTTGAAAATCAGGGGGAGAAAATAACATATGATGATTTTCAAATGATGGCTTACCCTTTGAATATTGGTTGTGAATTAGGTACAAATCTGAACAGAACGTTAACAACAAGTGATGCCATTAATGCACCTGCGCCAAGTGCAGATCCTCTTGATATCCTTAACTCACCCGTGGATACTCCAGGAGAACTTGAAAATATTGCCGAATTGGCTGGTGAGACAGAGGACACAGCCGCAACAACAGAGATCAGGAGTACTCCAGTCTTGAGAAGATCTTCACGTGAAATAAGACCCCCTGCACGGCTTAATGATTTTGTGACTTATCAGACAACTAGATACCCAATTCAATCTCATGTAAGGTATGACAAACTCTCAGAGAACTACTGTTCTTTTTTGGCCAATATTGAGGATAGTAGGGAACCAAATAGTTTTGAGGAAGCCAAGAAACACAACAAGTGGATAGATGCCATGAATGAAGAATTGGATGCCTTAAAGCGAAACCAAACCTGGGATTTTGTAGAACTACCTAAGGGAAAGAAAACAGTAGGTTGCCGCTGGATTTACAAAATCAAATATAAAAGTGATGGATCAATTGAGAGGTACAAGGCTAGATTGGTTGCCAAGGGTTATACTCAAACCTATGGGACAGATTATAAAGAAACATTTGCTCCGGTAGTCAAGATGAATACTTTGCGCACCTTGATGTCTGTTGCAACAAATTGCAATTGGCCACTGTTCCAAATGGATGTGAAGAATGCTTTTCTTCAAGGAGACCTCGAAGAAGAAGTGTTTATGGATGTTCCTCCTGGATTAGTTGCACCAAGTAAGAGTGGCCTAGTTTGCAGACTAAGAAAAGCGATATATGGATTGAAACAATCACCTAGAGCGTGGTATGGGAAGTTGAGTTCGGCTCTAATTAGAGTCGGGTTTAGACGAAGTGCTGCAGATTCTTCAATGTTCACCAAGAGCTCAAACTCAGGTATTGTTGTTATCTTAATCTATGTTGATGATCTTGTCATTACAGGAAGTGATCAAAGCGGCATAGAAGATCTGAAATCACATCTTAGAAAAGAGTTTGATATTAAAGATTTAGGTGTCCTCAAGTACTTCTTAGGGATTGAAGTTGCTCGTTCACAAAAAGGTCTATTTCTTTCTCAAAGAAAATATGTGCTAGACTTGTTGAAGGAGACAGGTAAAGTAGGAGCAAAACCTGCAAATGTCCCTATGGAATACAATAAAAAATGGACCTCAGAAAATGAACCACTTCTGGATGCTGGCATGTTCCAAAGATTGATTGGCAAGTTGATTTATCTGACTATCACAAGACCCGACATAGCATACGCAGTGAGTTATCTGAGTCAGTTTATGCATAAACCTATGAAGGGGCATCTTGAGCTTGTTAATCAAGTTTTGAGATATTTGAAGGCAGCACCAGGGAGAGGTATTTTGATGAAGAATCATGGCTATGTGGATTTAATAGGATACTCTGATGCAGACTGGGCAGGCAGTCCACATGATCGAAAATCAACTTCAGGTTTCTGTATGTTTGTTGGAGGAAACTTGGTCACATGGAAGAGTAAGAAACAAGCAGTTGTAGCAAGGTCAAGTGCGGAGGCTGAATACCGAGCTATGGCAGCTGCTACCAGCGAAATCATTTGGCTTAAACTTCTACTGAAAGAATTGGGGCATAATTTGGATGATACACCAACTAAATTGTTTTGTGATAATCAAGCAGCAATTCACATTGCTACTAACCCAGTGTTTCACGAAAGGACCAAACATATTGAGGTAGATTGTCATTTTATAAGAGAAAAAATTCTAAATAAGATTATTGAGACACCCTACATTCGGAGTTCCGATCAAGTTGCAGACATCTTCACTAAAGCCTTGTCCAAAGGAATATTCAAAGACCTAACGAACAAGTTAACCTCCGATGATCTCTTTGGTTCAACTTGAGGGGGAGTGTTGCGATATCTTGGGAAAAGGATCGATATCCCCTGGTTTGATATTCAATCTTTTATTTCAAGAATGAATCGTGTGTATCATATCTCTAATATTTGTTGCCTTATTATTGCTTTCCTTTTCTTGTTGCTATCTGTTAAAAACGTGATATAGCTCATGTATTAGGTTAAGAATATAAGGGCTGTGTGGGTGTGTTGTAATCAATTTTTTTTTTCTTCTTCATGCTCTAATAAAATCGTGTGCGTTGAGTAACCGTGGAGTGCGCTTCAGGCGATACCACGTTAAACTTTGTGTCTTTCTTCTATGATTATTTTACAATAGTTTCCGATCAGTTTCTGAAACCGAATCTATTTTCTCTTCCAGCTATGTTTTGTTTCGGACGAAATGAAACAGAAATGTATGAAATACGGCGGTATATTGACAGCCCTACAAATGATGTGATCATTATGCTGTTTTAATATATCACTGTAAACTATTAAAATTCAAGATATTGCACGGCAATGAATAATTGCTTTTATACCACTGTAAATCAATAATAATTTATTTCAAGCCATTGCAGCTTGGGTAGGGCTAACGATATGGGGGCCGGCAAAGTACTCTTTAGGAGTGCGTACGCTTCTTTTTTTTTGTCAATTTTTTTTACATGACTCTAATGATATATATTAGAACTATTTTGAAAAAAAAATAATAGATTCGAGAGTGACGTATTTAGATATTGATATGTTTTCGAAGAAATTATTTGTATAAAATTACTTTTGGCAAATTTTTAATAATATTCTCTAATTAATGATCCAATAATAACATATCTCTATTCAACGAATTTTTTGTTGGTATAAATTTAATTAATTTTCAATAATTTTGTTTGTTAGAATAGAGAAATAACATTGTTAGAGACTATTTCGAATAGTTTTTTATTCATCCAAACACCTAATAATATTATATATTATCTTTTGTCAATTCAAATATAACCAATAATCATTTTTTTGTAAAGCGCTATTTTATTTCAAAAAATTTTCCTATAAATCCAAAAAGGAGCCGTGGTTCACGTTTTGTCAATGCAGCGCTTCACTGTAAAGGATAAGAACTCGTCCTTTTGCGGACGGTACCACCAATTTGTAAATGCACAGAAGGCATCTTTCTGTACCAAACAATAAAATAAATAACTATTTTATTTTTTGAATATTTTTTTTCTAGACAAGATGCAACAGATAATTTGGTATGTGCCTTAAAAAACAGAAGCACGTGGTTTTGATTTGGAGCTTTAGGTGTCAGGTCGAGTCGTTTTCAAGGAAAAGCATAGCACGATCAGTTTTAATTAGCGCTTGATTGCGACCTGACAGCAACTTTTGACCTCTTTTCCTCTTAAACTTGTAATTAATGCGCACTTTCAAATGTTACCTTAAAAAAATTATTAAATGGATTTAGGAAATAATGATATGACGCCTTTTTAACTGCCTGTTTGTAGTGCCCAAATTTGTCTTTCACGTGCATAATTATTAAAAACCACAAATATATCCTTTTTTTTTTTCATTTTCTGATCTTCTGTTTTCCAAAAAAAAGATCATGTGATTCGGTGTTCGATAGTTTTCAAAGCAGAAACAATGGTTCAGCCATCAAATTAAAGAGATAAGATAGAACTTACCTATTTTTTTGAATAACCATGCTGAATTTTTTTATTTTGTCAATTTTATCAAATTCAATTTATACATGTTGTTTTAAAAAGATTATTTGTCAAAAAGCTGATTAATTAATCATTGAGCGAACTGAATGTTGTTCGATTATATTTTTACATCTTTTGTACGGTACTTTTTGTAAAGATCTCATCAAGTTTAGTATCACAGCCAATCTAAAATAAAATATAAAGAGAAATGCTAGAGTCCAATATATTGAACGGATGGGGTCCGTCTAATACGATCGTTTTCATATTTTTAAATTTCAAATGACCGATCCGAACCGTTGTTATTGGACGATCCAGAACTTTTATATCATGAATTTTCTAAAATACTAAAAAAATAAGTAATAAAATTTGAAAAAATGTAAAATTTAGTTTCTTATAAGTTTTCAATATAAAGAACATATTGAACGGTTCGGATCGGTCGTTTGAAATTTAAAAATGTGAAAACGATCGTATTGGACGGACCCATCCATCCAATATGTTGGAAACTAGCATTTCTCATATTAATTGTAAAGTATTTTAGTTTTAAATGTCGATAAGACTAAATTTTCAATTTTAATATCACAAATTATCATATTTTAAGTTTTTTTTTATTTTAATGAGGTTTGCTACTCATTTTATATCATCACAACTGTTAAATTTTTTTGTAGTGAATGATGCATCATATTTCCATATAAAAATGGTTTTAATTGTTTATTTTTGTAGCTGTAAATAATTTTCATCACAGATTCACAATATTGCCCTCTAACCTCTTGATACATATTTTTAATAATAAGGTTGACCTTGCTTTACAACAATATATGAAGTAATAGTCTTTCATTTCTTATAACTTTAAAAGTATTATAGCGAGGAAATTTTACTGAAATAAAATAGCAACAAATATTATATGGTCGGTGATCCATTCTCAGTAAATTATTGTCTTAGATAGATTCAATAATAAGTTGGTCAACTACATTTAATTATATTGCTATGCATGATATTAAATTTCCTTAAGTTGCTTGAAGATTTCGCTTTGACTATAATTTTTTTCCTCGGGAGAAATAATCATTCACTAATTTGACTTGTTTTTAATATTGGAAGTTTGACCTCAATAATCCAAAAGAAATAATCCGGGTTCCCCGGCACTCCGTAATTTTTGGAGAGAAGATCTTCAAATATTCATTTTTTTTAAGATGATCATTTCACATGTCTAATATAAAAGTTTTCTTAAAAGAAATATGGACCTATAACTCATGTAGCGACACGTCTCCAGCTTTGGGATATTGATTGATTGATCTCCTACTGTCGTGCAGGTGTGACTTGCATGCAACTATAATATCAAGCAGCTATCTAATGTTCTAAAAAAAAACACCTGCGACTAATTTTAGGAGACGGCCGTACCTTCTGTAAAAGCCCTTTTATTTCTTTTTGTCTTTTAAAAAATAAATATTCACAAATAATACACTTTAAGTGCTCTGTTGAGACGAATTATTTTCAATTATATCTGAATTGTCAAGATTAATGAATATAGTACGATTTATAGTGCAGTTATAGTTATAACAAAATAAATTTAATTGTGAATTAGTTTATTTCTTTGTATTAATAAAAAAAATATTTATAAATAAAAAATCTAGTTCATATTTAAGCTTCAAAAAATGATACTACTCCAAGATATGAGAAACAATACTTAACAATGTAATACGTCCGTTTTATTTTGGTTTCATTTTTTAAATTCGAGTTTTCCATGGCCGATCTAACGTTCAATATCTTTTAGCATGTCAAAATCTTTCTAAAAATTAATTTACATTTTTCAAACTTTTTTGCTAATTTTATGATAATTTCTGGAAAATTATTATTAAAAAATTGAAGGCTCTCCAATTAAAAATATCATAATTTATAGTACAAATTTTTTTAAGAAAATTTGTTTAAATAAAATTTCAATCCAAGAAGTAAGTTGAACGGTTCAGATCGCCCATTGGAAGATTATATTTTTAAAACAAGTCTAAACTAAAAAGACAATAAATTACTTTGCAGAGTACTAGAATCTAATTGAAAATCTCAAATATACAACACTAGTTACAAGCCATAATGTTTTGATCGTATGCCTAACATTCTTTTCTTTAAATCCGAAATAGATATTCCACTCTTAATCAAATTTTTTCAGCACCTGTCTTCCGTCCATCCTTTTTTTTTCTCTTCTCCTAAAATATGATGTCTTTTGTTTGTTTTTTTTTTTTTTTTTTGAGTCATTAGTTCTTAAAATGCGCTGCTAGTGCTAACATGCGTTTTAGCTTTTATTTTTGTAGACCTTTATTTTCCCTGAACAGTTTCAAGCTACAGTGCGCATCAACTTTGAACAGGGACAGAGGATCCGGAGTCGATGCAAGCTGTAACTTGATTGCCCTTAAAAGCTCCACTCGGACTTGAAAGAGAATGTTTCAAAGCAATTGGCAACAATTTGGCATCACATGCCACAGTGCCACATGACACATATGGGACATGGGTATGGCCCCAGAGCCTGATTTTGACGATTGGCTTAAAAGCAACGAATCGTTTTCTGGACCCAAATTATGTTTCTGTGAGCTTCTTTTTTTTTAAAAAAAAAAATATGTTTTATGTATGTGAGGACCGTTTTGGATAGCTTGTTTGAAATATCCTATTCCACGTGGGATATTTTAGGTTTAGGATTTTATTGATTTATTTATTTATTGTAGATAACAAGTTGGAAATTCAGTTTCCACTGGGATTTATAATAAGTTAAAAACAATGCAAAATATCCTTTCTGCACGGCGTGTTTAGAATTTTTATATTGTTAGAAATGTATCATTTATTTAGGTACTAATATTTATAATGTAGAACTTACAAATCTGAAAAAGAAAAAAAATGACGAAAAGTGCAGGTATTTTGATTTATATATAGCCCGTATTCTTTAATCGTATGAATTAGGTGGCGCTTTGATGTTAAATACATGCAGCTAGGGCGAAGCCACGTTTTGTTTGATGGGTACAGGACCCACCTGAAAATAAAAAAATTGTTTAAACTGCATTTGTTTGTAAAGAAAATAATAGCACAAATGGTAGAGACTCGTCTCAAAAATTTGAAGGGCCCAAGTGAGTGTGTCACGCTTGATTTAAATTGCATAACGATTCCTAAAATATTGCACATGGACTCATGTCGCATTCAATTCTGACGAATCACCTTCTTCCTTTCTCCACAATTAAGATAAAACTTATAATAGAATATCTTTGACTCTTGAATTATTATTATTATTTATATTGGATATATCATTCAGGATCGTCTGTTGTTAATATAATATATATTTGACTTCTCATGTTTATTTATCTTACTTTATTTTAGAGTTTTTTATTAAGAAATTATTATTATACTATGTCGGTATTAGACGCAAAGTTTTAAAATGTGATTTGTATGGTTTAGCGGTTGGGTGGTGATTTAGTGTTTATCGGTGATAAAATGACAATAAAATGGTTGTGCAGTAATAAAGCGTTGATTAAATAGATAAAATGATAGTGCGGTATAAACAAAGATCCGGATAAAATAGATAAAATGGAGTTTTTTGAAAACTTGATTAGATATTATGGTATTGCCGTACATATATTTTCGATATTTTTTTTTTTTATATATAGACCCTGCTGACACAAAATTCTAGCTATTGACCCTGATACAACTAACCGTTTTTTAAAAGCTCGCTCTAAGTCAACTATCATTTTTTTTTAAAAAAATTACCAAGGATTTCGTTTTCGAGGAAATAATGGCGCTGGGCGTGATCATTCTTATAATTTTTTTGCCGTCTGTTTGATTCATGCCATTTACTAAGGATTTTGGAGAGTTAAGTGTTACTTGATGCACATGTAATTTTTTACCACTAAATTAAAAACTGGTTCTCGATTTTTTAGTTATTTACTTTGTCTTATGACTGTACATTTATCGTAAGCTGTAAGAATTAATCCACATTGTGTGAATCTTTAGCTTGTGTAGTTTGGTTTCATACAACTTTTAAAGAACTATATGTGCATTTTCTTTCCTTTTTATTATGAGCACCTGAAAATTTGTGAACATTTTTTTAGGGAAAAAAAAAGAGTACATGTCTTCTGATTTCCTTTTTTTTTGGAAATTAAATATCCACTCAAGGATTCACTTCTTGAATTTGCTGTCAAATTGCCTACGGGCTTTAACTGTTTTAAAAAAGAAAAAAAAAAAAGAAGAATTTGCTGTCAAATGCATCAGATGAAATTCCAGTAGTTTCGAGCTGTTTTAACATCCGTTGATCCGTGTACTATTATTCTAAATTAACTACCTTATTAGACTTAAGAAAATTTGTGAGCCACCAGAAAAACGATCAGTAAGTAATTTATTTAGAATTAACTGGCATCGCCTGTCACGGCGCCATATAAGACATGACGGCACGACGCACGTGGAAGTTGGCCTTAAGACCTCTTTTGGCGATTGGTTCAAAAGCAATAGATTGTTTTCGCGAGGCAATTTCCTCTAAATTACTTCAAAGGCGTGATCCTCTTTCTCCAAATTGAGTTAATTTGGCAGCCATCATTTTAGGTTGTTGTATATAGTCATCAATTTGGCAGCCATCATTTCACAAAACACGAATATCTAATTCTAAAAGAAAAATAATAGTACTAATAAAGTACTAGCGGTAAAATCAATACGTGGTTTTGTAATTTATTTTTGACTTTGTTAATTGAATGTGTTTAGCAATCAACTCAGGAACGGAGGATAAAGTACCAGCATTTTGCGGCCCATTAAGGTAATTTTTGGTTTATTGCTACCGAACCAAAATTCAAATTCGAAAAACAAATCGCTAATTAATTTAAAAACCAGTAATATATCCATTTTAAGATTACAATACTGATGTAAAAATAAACAAATTTAATATTTTCTACAAGATCAAACGAACAGAAAAAGAAATTAATAAATATATTCAACGAGACTTTTGATTATTTTTACATATTACATAATATTTATTTTTTCTAACGAACTTTTGTCCACTTCGGTGTGCGTACGGTGATATATGTTCTTTAAAATAATAATGCTAAAAATATACAGGCTTGTTGGGGGTACAAAATATAATTATTTGATTTCTCCCGAGTAGAAATATATACCAGCACGAAGGTGCTCAAAACCGTGGTATATATGTCTAGTTAATATACAATTATTTTCATCGTATAGTTTTGGACTACAAGAAATCAATGTGCAGCCACTACCTATCAACCATTCTTGTCCCACAGAAAAATTAATTAAGTAGATCTCCTTGTTAATATTCCTGATTTTTTTTCTTATAATATACAACATCGCTGAATTCAAATAACATGGACATGCATGAATGGCATTAAAAAAATCATTTTTAATGCAAAAAAAAAGGTAAAGTTATATAGTTTGAGTAGATTTTTCAATAATATATATGTTCAAGGTTTGATATTATTGGCAATAGCGACGGCAGGATATGCATTTTTTAAGGAAAAAGTAGTTGCACTAGACAAGGAATCAGTACATATAAGCATGTTGGGTATAATTATTTATTATTTTATACTCGTTTAGATAGTCAAAACTCAAAAACCAGGGAGTCCCAAGTTTACATTTTAGGGGGAAAAATATAAAAAATAGAAAATGGAAATGGAGAATTGCAAGCTTTATTCTACATATGCTTTATCTCTAAAGCAAATTAAGTCATCAAATGATCACATCACCACCACATGCTTGATATAGTCTATTATTCTGTTCCTCTCCTAACGTATGACAACATTAAATAAAATATATAAATGAAAGGGAGGCAGTCAAAGAGGACAAAACAATTAGGCCGACGTAAATATTTACTTTTCCAACTGGACGCATCACATCTAAAATTATTTTAATTCAACGGGATTAATTAATTAGATATGAATGGCTGCCAATGTCTCAGACCAACAAATAATTTAAATATTTTGTGGTTCTTCACATGGCACCCTCTTTAAGGTTTTGATTAATTAATTTCCTGCTGCTGTCCTTGTTGCCATTTCAAAATGATTTGAAGATATAAAATTTGAGTGTGGTGGAAGATGTGCCATTGAGATTTGAGCACCTTATCTCTTTTATATTAGTTTTATAGGTTTTCTATTCGTTTTTCTGAAAGTTCTCCCTTGCGTATTTGAATATTAGCACCATGCGTTCCATTGATTTATTTGTTTAAAACGAATGGTGTGTATAAAATATTATCTCCTTTGAAGACGTGCACCTAGTGTTTTAATTGCAACAATCCTCTCCGGTCATTCATAACAGGAGATAATGGATAATTTCTTATGCTTCGTGTAATTTAAAATCGCTCATGTTATTGGTACAGGAAGTTATTTTTCTTTATGAATTAAAATAAAAAAGTGCGATTTACTTTCCTCCTTATAAATTAAGCAACCTCTTTTTTTTTTTAGTTTATTAACCAACCTCCAAAAGCACTAAATTCTGTGTTGTTAACAATGGAGAGGATCAAGGCGGTTTCCCAGTTTCCACTTAAAACGAGAGAAAATATTTAAAAAAAAAAGTAAGTGCGACCTGCTTAAAATATATGTTTGAATTTACCAAGAAGGTGGCATATTTATATATTGCGGAGAACAAACATGGTTTTGTAGCATACCAATAATTTAAAAACTCATCAAGAGCACTTCGAAAAATAATTGTGAAAAAAGTTGTCCTAATCACCTGAAATTTATTTAATTAATTTTTCATACGAATTTCTAGAGGAAATAACCTTATAAAGCTAATCAAAACCTGATGGCATTTTACAGTTACGGATCATAAATATCCAATAAACCTACCATGCATAATGCTTTTTAAATTCACGATCACAATGATCAACATTCAAATTATTAGAATTAAAATACGGCTAATTAGTACATTTTCTGTAATTTATTTACGACGATACCGCAGATTAATTTCTAACCATCAGTTATACTACTCTAAATTATATAAATTTAACAGTTAGACCACATGTTCGATAAACATGACAACATATTTTCTCTTTAATAATAGATTGTGTCTCTTTACAAGTAGACACATTCGTTTCGCTCGAGGCATTAACAATAAGAAATATATTACATTCGCAACAACTAGTTAAGCGACCGTCAGTTAAAACTGTAAAAAATTTAGTAATATTCTATAGTTTTTTTTTTTGAAGGAATAATATTCTATAGTTCACATAGGTTGTGTACATTTTATGCAAATAAAGATCATCTTAACTATAAAAAAAAATAAGATTGTATATTTAAACTAAAAAAAAGCACTAGTAAATTTTCAAATTGCACCAAGTTTGACACTCGAATCGTCTATACTATAATGGAGAAAATGTATGAATTTATTTTTTATATTAATGAATATTTGATCTGTTGTCGTGAATGTTAAATATGTTTATTGTCAACATAACATATTTTTAAAAAATATTATGTCAAAGTTAACGAGGCCTTATTTTAAAAGTTCTTATCTCCAAAATTATTATTCTAAAATATAAAGAATAAGGGAGAGAAAGAGCCGGATGTCACTCTTATCTGGAATACAAAATTTAAACTTTGTATGGAGGTTGTGTCTCCTTTTCCAGCTCTAGTTCTCTAATTTCTCGTTTAAAAAATTATAGGTCATCGAATAAAGAATACTCCATATTTTACGCGTTTTATCATGGGACGAAACTTTGCCTTATAAAATACACTGATCAATTATTGTACTCAGTGGTGCATTATCACTACATATAAAAGATGTCTTTGATGGAGATTTTATCTCCCGGGAGATAAATGATCTTGGCTTGATTTTTTAAGAAGCTTCGCTTATAAGACTGTGCGATCGATCATACATATTTTCGAAATCTTGACTCTTCAAATTTCATATACTTTATTATAAAATCTGGGTAATATAGAGCAAATCATTATTTATACGGGTTAAAAGTGAAACGTTGTTGAAATTGAGGCTATCTTCGCACTGCCAATTTAAAATGATAATTTTATTTGGAGTTAATATAATAATAATCGAACAATTTTTTTTTGTCTCGTTTGCACTTTCAATTAAATTGAAGTTCTTATAACGGTGCAAATTCAAGTTAAATAGCTTCAAATATAATTAACAATTAAGTTGTAATGGATAATATATTATGAAATAAGTTTTTTATATTGATATTATTATTTGTGTCAATTGAGGACATATTAATTATATATATTAGTGTTATTAATCTTATTTGCAACAAAATTAGTCAAATACCATTCGAGTGAGAATGGTCTGGTCAAAAGTAAAAAAGTCATATATATTCAAGTACTGATATTTAACTGTTTAAATAATTTTAGTATAATAGCGTATTAATTTATTTGTATAACTCGCAGCCGTTTCTGTGGTTTCTAAGAGAGATAATCGTACGGAAGAGACAAAATTATTGTAGCATAAGAAAATAAAAAAAGTCAAACAAAATAAATGCATATGCTGGTTGAAAGTGCAATATATCTTTTTTAAAAAATTGTATATACTTTGATGCGACAAAAGAAAAAGCAAATATGATAAAAGCAAGACGCGTTTTAGCCATTCATTGATAGAGATTTGAGACGCATTTTGCACCAAGTGGTTATCGCCAATAAACTATTTTCAGTTAATAAAATAATTCAATTTTGTTTTTAATATGCGGTTGTAGAGACGGATTCATATATACAGAACAGGATCAATTGACTTTGTTTTTTTCCGAAAATAATGTAGTCACATGTCATGTTTTAGGTATGATAAGAGAAATACCGTAAGTACGTATATACTCTGAGACTGACCGCCAAATTCTTTCAAACTTTTATATAATTGACTCCAGTATTTTTCCCAACAAAAATTTTATATGATCGGTCTCCAATTTCTTAAGAATTTTTCTTTCGTCCATGTCCTAACCAAACAATCTAGTTATTTTCAAGCTAGTATTTTCTTCATCGAATAATTGTTCTTTTGCTAAGTTAAATATAATTTTCATCATCCATTATAATTTCCGAGATAATCAATAATTATATAAAAATAAGTAACATAATGATTTTTTGTAAGGATGTGATTAAAAAGTTTGTTGGGCTCAAATTTTAGAAATACACTTGTAAAAGATCATCTGAAATTCTTCCAAACACAATTAAATTTTTTTAAAAAACTTAATTAATAAAAAAAATCAACTGAAAAATTTTCAAACACACTTGAAAATATATATTAAAAACTTAATTCATTGTAAATATACAAAAAGAAGTCTTATTTTGCGATCATGCCTACGGGGACATTATGAGTTAAAAACGTACATATATACATACAAGCACGTACCATAGGCTGTGTTTGGCACGTCGGGTTTAGCGAGTTTAGCGAGTTTAGTGGGTTTAGTTGGATTCCCTCGAAAATCTCATCCCCTCACTATTCTATCTCGAAATTCCAAAAAGTATCTCGAAAATCACATATAAGTGTGCATGTTAGGTATATAGGTACATACACAGGGGCAAGTGGTACACATGCATATATATGTATATACGTACATCTCGTTTAAGGCGTGTATATTATAAGAATATTAATTTACATGACTAATTATCAAGAGGCCCAGTTTCCTTGCTATAGTGAGCCAAGCAAGTTAAAAAAATTATTTAGCCAATCTCACCAACTGAACAATTGAAAATAGGTACAAACAGTGGCATGAGATCTGAATGCATTATACAATGCAAGGTATTGACATGATTGCAAATAATGCACGGCTGATGATAATGACCCACATAACATGGTAAATTTCCGGGTTGCTTCTTGAACAATCACATAGTTAAGTAGAAATGTGCAAGTCCCTTTCAATTTCAGAAATAGCAACATGCTCGTTGGTAGCCTTTCGCTTTCAATTTCAAAATTTGCCACAACAATAAAAAAGAAGGTGCAATGTCCTTGGACCACACGATGAAACCAAATAAATTAAGGTATTATAAAAGGTTAGAACCCCGTGACAAATAAAATACGGTTGGTTTGGTTATTGTAAGCAAGTCACATTTTAATGGCAGGAGTCATTATTGAGATCTGCTGTATTTTTTACCATACAAAATATTTTGTAGGCAAGGTAAAGTTTAGAAACTTAAGGCCAAACTTTAAATGGTTGTAGTGTCAGTTATTACGATTTAATTATTTTATTACAGAAAAAAATATAATTTTTCTTTGGCATTTTTTTTTATGAGATATGATTTTGGCATTTGCTTATATTTCCTGTGTAACTATATCGGATTTTAGTAAAAAATAAATAGGAGAAATAATTACATAAACATTACTCATTCTAGAATTTAAATGCATTTATTGAGATTAAAGCACATGCACATTCGAAATAAATTGATATTCTGTGAATTACAATTTCCTCATTACAAAGAAAAAAAACTTGCCGTGCATGCATGCTTTAGAACTATGTTCAGAGGCGAGGATGGCGTTTGTTAATTCTAAAATAAAAGTTTAGATTTGTATTAAATATCATATATACGACATACTTTTGTAAAAAAAAAAAAATCAATATATTATACCGCAACTGATAAATATGAAAAAAATAAAACTTTTTCCGAAAATAGAAAAATACAAAATTAAAAGTAACATCACTTTTTTAGTTTTGTAATATGCCACCCACAAATCACAAAGAAACATAAAAAAGCAAGAGAATCGCACATATGACTACAGAAGATTAAGCTACAGAGAATCTAAAAGCATATCTGAGACTGTGAGCTGGTTGGGAGGGGCCAAGTCAAAGGGAAAACCGGAGGCAGGTTCATATATCAGCGTGCGTATTTGGTGGGAGGGTCAATAAGGAATTGCTAATTACACGCCACCCCATGTTCCCTCGTGAACTCTTTATTTTTCTAACCACGCTAATTATTTTTATTATTTATCTATACCCAACTTGTCATTTAATTAATCCCGAATCAGGTCCCGCCATGGAAACCATCGCCAACACGTGATAACCCTTCGGATCTCGCGCGCGCTCGCATCCGACGGTCCTTGTTTCTCGTGGGCCGAGTCAAGTGGGTCCCACCTTTGTATCATGATTTTATTCATTTTTATTTATTCACGTCGTGGAAGAAAACGAGCGCGAAATTGCGAGGACCACGTGTCGATTTTTGAGTGCGTGGGACCCACCCAGCAATAGGATCTTTGTTAGCAGGTGATCTCAGAACCCGGTTCAGCTCGCCACCTCTCCATTTCCAATGTGTTCTGGGAAAATATACTCTTTTTGATTTATAATAATAATGACAATGATAATTATTATTATTATTTTTATCAGTATATCTATATTTATTGAATCCTGTAATGCTGAATAAATGTGAAAATTCATATAAAAAAATATTCCCTAACAGAAGAAATAAGGAAGATTACTATTATAGAAAACTCTTTTCTATAATAAAATAATTATATATCTTGATTAATATTAATAAATAAAAAATTTTGAGCACACTTAGTAAATATAATGAATTTTAGAATATAAAATTTTCGAAATTAGGATCTCAATTTTCCTTTTTTAAATTTTACTCGGTATCTAAATATTCTCTTGGCACCTAGAAAAGTGGGGAACCAACATATAAGATAAGGACAGTTCCAGTTTTCTAATAATGGAGAAAAATAGGTTGAGCATTAAATAATGTGGAGAGGAATCTACTTTTACCTCCCACGTGGGCGGCGACCGGATCAGCCGGTTAATAAGCAGGTGCAAAACATAATATTCCCTGGACCTAGTTCATGGAATATTGAAGCAGACTTTCGTCAATTCTCATCCTCTATGGCTCTATTTTAGTACTAAAGCAGTGTACGGAGTAGACTGGGTGTAGACAAATCTGGTACTGCCCGATCCTTTGTAAGGACTCAGATCCAGCGTGTATGGGGCCCACGTGAAGCGCTATAATAACCACCGATCGGGAGCTGGTTTCTTTTGACGTGCCATTTTTTTAAGGATTAGAATTTAAAAAAGATGGGGATAATAAAAAATTAAACGAATAAAATAATACAAGGGAGGAAACAAAAGGCGCTGTCTCACCTTTTATTTGTGGTGGGTTGGAGAAAGGAGAGAGAGAGAGTCAAAGAGAAGAGAAGAGAAGAGAAGAGAGACTTGAAGCGATAGAGGAAAAAGGAGATTGAAGCTGAGGTTTTTGAGCAAGATTTTAAGAGGACGAGTGTGCAAAAGAGGTTGAGCTTGTTCCCTGAAGGAGATTGTGAAGCTTTTCAGGGGTTAAATCGAGAAATTTTCGATGGAGAGAGACTTCTTGGGTGTAGTTGGGAAGGAATCGTGTGCTTTGTCCAAGGACGATGGGAGAAGTAATCATCAGGATTCTGGTACTTGATTTTTTCTTAAATCTTTGTTAGGAGCTTTTAATTTGTTGGTTTTGTGTGAAGTTTTCCCTGATATGTCCTTTTAAATTACTTGAATTAGTTAGGTCCTTGTTTGCATGAGCTGTAAAATTGTGTATTAGTATTAAGTTTTCTCTAATTTCTTATAATCAAGCTAATATATCTGGTCTGTAATTAATATTAGCTGTTTGGTGGTTGGTCCGATTTCTCATCATAAATAAAATATAGATCAGCTGAAGTATGCTCCTGAGCTTATTTTATTTGCTTATTACATAAGAAATGGAGATATATAGAAATATTCTAATATGAGGAGGTATCTTGGGTTGCTTTTTGGTTTTCCTCTGCTACTAAAATTGGGAAAGGAAATTTCCTATGCGAATAAATGAAAAAGAAATTTTTTTTTTTTAAAAAAAATCTGATAGATTGTTTGTTGATTGTATGCAGTGATTTTTGGAAATGGGTCGGGTGTACAGTGGCCTACCCCAAACAAGGCAAATCCCTTGCCTCCTTTCATGTCAATCAAGACAATCAGAGAAGAGAAATCAGATCAGTTCTCCATTTCCGGGTTTCAACCCAAACCCGATAATTTTAATGCCAATCCTAGGACTTGCATCCAAGTGTTACCTCAACAGGTACCAACTGCTTCCTAACTTAAAAATCTTTTTCATTTTAATGTAGACGTATTAACACAGGCTGTACTTTACTTTTTATTCATTCAAATTAATTTGTACCTTTTCTTGTATTTACAGTATCCGGTGCATGGATTTGGTCCTTCAGTGCAGAATGTAAATGGTTCTAGGGTATTTCCTGTGGTGTCTCACCATACGATTCCATTTGCGCAAAACAATCCTTTTGTGAAAGTTAACAATAGCTCTCCAACTTCACAAAATGTTACCGTTACGCCCGTGAAACAGCAACCATATAACGGTGGGGTCAATTTGAACACTCATTTGGTGGGATCTACTGTTGGAGTTTTTGTGCAAAGGTATTGAAAGTTTAAAACCTAGTTAATTTCTTTATAAAAATAATTCAGGATCATATGATGGATTTACATATGTTACTTTTTCAATTCAGGGAGCCACCAAAACCTTCTTCTAGGTCACAAATGACGATTTTTTACGCTGGATCTGTTTGTTCATTTGAAAACATCCCCATGGATAAGGTTTTGACTCTGTCTTCCAATATTTATAATATTTGACTATTGAAAGTAGAATTTAAATATAATGTTATTAATTATTTTTTTGCTAAAACGTGTTAATTAATAGGCGAAGGAGATTTTGATGTTAGCAAGCAAAGCAGCGTCTGTTACTCCACCCACGGAACCCCCAAAAGTAGAGCCTGTAGTGAAAGTTGTAGATTCAGCCAGTTTGAAAAATACAAACCTGATGCAACCCCAGAAACAAAGCCCAGTTGTGGTTCCAGCATCTTGTCCAGTGACATCAAGTCCAGTTTCGGTAGTTTCACATGCGGCAGCTCTTTCTAGGAGCACATCTAGTTCTAACGTCAGTGACTCTAATGGAGCCAAGTCTTTGAGCCCATTAGGCCCTTCAAGTCAGCCTGAGCCTTCTTCGAGCTTGCCTCCCAAATTAAGTCCAACTGCTAGCCAACCTGCTGTACTAGGTGCTTCTGCAAATCTGGCTACTGGATTGGCTACTGCTGCAAGTTTACCTGCTGGATTAAGTACCACTACTGCTGCTGCAATTATGCCAAGAGGTATATATTTTGTTAAGTTACTGGTATATAACTTTTACTATCACATACTGGTAGCAAGATCAGTTAGACTGGTCTCCCAGTATTGCTATTGAGCCCTTAAATTTCCCAATCGTGCCTCATAAAGCCACTTTTGCTTGAATGTTCTTTTAGGAAAATGGTTGAAGCTAATATTAAAACTTATTAAGAACTTGTTCTAGTCCAACTTTCAGATGTGTGAAATAATGGTATAAACATATAAGTTACTTACATGATTATTGTCGTTTAAAGCCATTTGGGTTAATTTATTGCAGCTGTACCGCAAGCAAGAAAAGCATCTCTGGCCCGATTCTTGGAAAAGCGAAAAGAAAGGTACAAATCTGATAACTCTGCAATTTGGTTTAAATAGAAATAAAATTTGATTGAATATTTACATGATTTGTTATTTTGGTTTTTCAGAGTAAGCTGTGTGGCACCATACTCGAAACTGTCAGAAAATGGTGATGTATCTCAAAGCAGCAACAATTTGACTCATAAACCCTCTGCTGGCATCGAATTTTCGAGAAATGATTCATTTTCTTTCGGCCATTCAAATGCTACCAGTTACACAACGGAAGCGCCGAGTACGGAGTTACAAATATGACACTGCTTGTAGTCTCACTCTGATCCTATTAATGCAAAAGTTTAGTATTATTTGCATTAGGCAGAGGAAAGGCAAACAAAATGGTGCATAGTTAAAGCATGAATTTAGTGAAATTTTGGATAGAAGAAACTTTCACTGTTTTACAAGTGAAATGTCTCCCTTGTATTATCAGTTAATCACTGCCACTAACAGGAGAAGTCACCAATGTAAAACTCTTAATTTTTTTCTTTTTGCCAAGTGGTGTTATGTTTTGATGTAGAAAAAGAAGCACAGTTATACGGGTCTCATTGACCTGCTTCCCTTTACCGGATCTACATGTTCAAAAGAAGGATTAATTCTATAATTTATTGGTGTTAATTAGCAGTGCGTATACCTTATTTTTGAGTTGTTCATCAAATAAGGCGTATGAACTTATTCATATATATCATGATTGAGGCCATCAACGCTACCATCAAACTCAGAACAAAGTCTTTGAATGATAAACACTAAAACTGAGGCTGCTGAAATTTGAACAGCTTTTTGCTTGCTTGTCCGTTCTTCCCAAAATAAAATTATGGGCTAAAAAGTGGAATGTTACTCAAAACAAGAGCAATTAGGTAATGTTGAGGGCAAAGACAGATATTGAATTGTTGCAGATGATCAAATTTTTAGTCGACCTTACTTTTCTTTTTAGACGAAAAAAAAATTAATGGAAGTTTTTTTTTAACTCAAATTTCTTAGTTTCGGTAGGAAATTTTAACATCGCTTTATTAAAGGGCCAAAGCAGCAGGATTTAGCAGCACTTTAGCTGACAGAGTTGATACACTGTAATGATTCTATCAAAAGTCGGTAATGGTCCTATCAAATTTCACTATTTTGCCGGTTTCCCAATTTGAAAGGTAGTTTTTGTGTGTAATAACGTTGCAACGGCAATTTAGCAGACTTATTATTATTATATTTTGAATCAAAAGAAATCCAAGTAGGCTTGTCAAGCTTAAGCTAGACAAATTCATAGTTTTACAAAAGAAACAAACCAATCAAGGAGATGCCAATGCCGTTACAAACATTGCAAAGTGCAAACCATCCCCTATCTAAAAAACTTCACAAAAACAGACTGTAACAAGTGTCAACAATCTTTACACATCAAACACACAAAAGCATAGGAATATTTGACTAGCAGAGGCGATGTCTTTAGTTGTATGACCATCCTCTATCTCTCTATTGCTATGCGGCTGCTTGAAGGTTGGTTCAGGATCTGAAATTCCTTGTATGATTTGACATATGTCGTGTCCAAAAATTAAAGTTGTTAAGCTCATTGAAAATAAATTTTAAAAGAGAGAGGCCTAACTTATCATTAAAGACCCTGTCATTCCTCTCATTCCAATGAAACTAAACCAAGGCAACCATTAATTTTTTGTATAGTTCCTATCATATGATTGGAACCCAAGGAATTGATATTCTCCCAAATTGATCTCATAGACTAACAATTGATGTTAATACTTTTGGCATGAAACATGTTAATACCAGTCCAAAAATCATTAATGACAGGAGAGGGCACAAAAAGATGGTCTACAGATTCAGCACGATTACAGAAGTTGCACTTATTAGACCCCTGCTAAACCCTTTTCAATAGATTATCGAAGTTAGAATTCTATTATTCATAACCAACCACAAGAAAAGTTTCGCCTTGTGGAGCTTTAACTGACCAAACTGTCTCATTAAGATAATCCTAACGCCACTATTGTTCAGAAATTAATAATAAGACCTAACAGTAAAGCCTCTATTATCTCATTCGGCATTCCTAACCAGCTGCGCCGTCCAAGGAGTTAGTTAACTGAAGGGAATTAAGTAACTCAATGGCCCTATTGTTTTATGTTGAAACAATATTGGATAGCAGACATTTTTATATTCCGATTTGATAACCTTCTTATACATTCAACTTCAAAACCACTTAATTTTTCGAAAAAAAAAAAAACTTCAAAACCTCTTATGAATTTTTCACTTGCCTTAAAATACACACTCCTCCTTGTTTATTGTACCGGTCTAAATTACAGACCAAAAGAGAAAAGACTAGCTCTGTAACTCAATTGCCCAATAGCAAAAATGAAAAAAAAAAAGAAAAGAAAAGAAAAGGAGAATCAATATAGTTGTTAATTTATCTTTTCCTTTCTTGGGCCGCAAAGAACCCTTTTCAGAAATGATTTTGGAGGTACAATTGAATCAGAAGCCTGGCCCAACTTCATGATAATAGGCCTAGTTAATATTACATAAGGCCTATTATAAGAAATAAAGAGAAAATTTATTTTAGGCTGGGTTTAAGTTTAGAATTAGGCCCGTATTTAGCTTCTATAGGCTAATAGGTCCGTCCTTCCTTACATTTACGAATAGTATACTCAAAACTCAACTGGATCAACCAATCCGCTAACGAAGTAAAAAATCGTAGAAAAATCCTCGTGTCCGAGTAAAATTTCCCTAAATTACTAAACCGTCTCCAGTGTTCTCTACTACTCATTAGTCACTGCATTTGAACTCGAAGCTAGTGGAGGTAGAAGGGAAAGCCATGGAGAAAGAAAAGGTTGAGGAACTGAGAGCCTTCGTTTCCTATATCAAATCCAACCCATCCGTTATTGACGACCCTTCTCTCTCCTTCTTCAAAGACTATCTCCTCAGGTCCCTCTCTCTCTCTCTCGTTATCCCTCTCCATTTAACTAGAACCTAATTGTGGGTTGTTTTTTTTTTTTTTTTCAGTATTGGAGCTCGGGTGCCCACAGAATCTACTCCAGTTAGTGCTTCTTCTCTTAATCTTAATTTTATTTTGGCTCGGGAGTAATTAACTGGTTTAGGCAATGATTAAGACATCAATTGGGAGCTGTTTTTTTTTATAAATTATTATTGGTTTCTCAAGGTTTTTGTAAAGAAAAGAGAGAAGAAATAATTTAATTAATTGATTGTAATCTTGATTTACAGTCTCAGTAAATTGCTACAAATAACCTTTCTATGCTGAGATACACAAAATGAGTATATAATAATGGAGGATAGGAACAATGAATTTGTTAGTCTGGTAGAGCAACCAAGATAGTTACAACTGGTTTAATCTTCGCGTGAGATTGGTTCATTTCGTGGCTTATTAATTTCATTTACTACAGAGGTCACCAAAGGCTGAGCAAGGCTATGACGACTTGGAGGATGAGATTGTTGAATCAGATATTGAATTAGAAGGCGAATTGGTCGAACCGGAAAATGACCCACTACCAGAGGTTAATTATATTCATATATGCTATTGCAATCTTATCCAGCCCCAATCTTAGGTTAATTTGGTCATGACTTGGAAAAAGAAGTGGAGTAAAGTGAGGTGAATAGTTTTTAATCTTAAATTTTAGATGGGAGATATAACAAAGGAAGTGTCTGAAGAGGATCGTGATACTGCACAGATGCACAAGTCAAAAGCTAATGAAGCTCTATCAGAAGGCACTCTGAATATGTTTTCTAATTTCTGTTGTTAGGTTTTAGTTCAACCATTTATAAAGTCTAACTGAGCCAATTTGTGTTTAATTTCTAGGTAACTTTGAAGAAGCTGTTAGCCAACTAACCGTGGCTATCTTGCTGAACCCCACTTCGGCTATCCTTTATGCAACCAGAGGTTTTTAATTCTAGCTCTAACTGTATGCATCCTTAGCTTTTTTGTATAATCAAAACAATTACGTACTCATTTCTTCTTCATTTTTTTTTTCCTGTTTTTATTGCAGCGAGTGTTTTTGTGAAGATGAAAAAACCAAATGCTGCTATAGTAGATGCCAATAGAGCTCTGGAGGTTTGTTTGTACTTTCTTCTGTCAATTTTGTTTTATGTTAAGTGGCTGCTAATTTCTCATGTTTATGTCATGGTAAGTTTTCAGAAATCAGACTATCATCTTGAGAGATTTCACATTCAAAATGCGTGAAGTGAACTGACATAACAATGCAATGATTTTTAAGATCAAACGCATCTCCTCATCTGAGACCTCTTATTTTTACTGGCACTATTTTTAAAGAAAATTATTATGTGTAGATTAACCCTGATTCAGCAAAGGGGTACAAAGCTCGAGGGATGGCAAAGGCTATGTTAGGGAAGTGGGAAGAAGCTGCCAGCGATCTCCATGTGGCTGCTAAGCTGGATTACGATGATGAAATTAATGCTGTTCTTAAAAAGGTTTCTTGTTATTATAAATACAAATGGCCGGATACTTGTTGGATAAGGAAAGCATTTTCAGATGTCATACTCTTGAAGTCCTTTCAACTGTCATAATATGCATTGTAGGTTGAACCTAATGTGCATAAAATAGAGGAGCATAGGAGAAAATATGAGCACTTACGCAAAGAAAGAGAGATGAAGAAAGCTCATGCTGAAAGGCAACTTAGGCGAGCCGAAGCAGAAGTAAAAGTTACAGAACAAAATGTTATTATAGACTTACTAATTCTCTCAGGGTAATTTATTTATTTATAGGGTCTTTACTTTTCAGGCTGCATATAGAAGTGCAAAGGAATCAGAGTCGTCAGAAAGCAAACCTTCTGTGAGCTCTCTCTCTCTCTCTCTCTCTCTCTCTCATTTCATAAGTATTGTACTCTGCTACCCAGATACAGCAGTTCAACTGTCATCTTTTTATTGGATATATATCTGATACAGCTAGGCACATGATATATGTACTATACATATAAAAGTTGCCACTTGGTGTATCAAATATTTTAATGTTAAAACTTACCTGAAATGGTCAAAGACATGCCTTGACATCTGTATTTATATACAAGACTACACAATTGGGGTCTTACAAGAGCAATCGCTTCTTGGGCGAATTTTAGAGGAGTTGCCTAGCTTGGTTTATATAAGATAGGAGGAAAGTTAATTAAAAGCAATTTACATGGGACAAAAGCCGCTTGCTGTTGCATTCTGAACTCAGTTCTCCAGAATGTCTAAAAAACTTGAGAGTAAAAAAAAAAAAAATTGAAAAATGGAAGCCAGTAACTAATAAAATCTTTAAATTAAGATTGTGAGAGCTGTGCGGGCACATTAATGGCTATTTATGCTGCACCTTGGCTGAACCTATGGTGATGCGAAAACAGATCTAGAACTCCTAATGTTCTTTCTTACAATTAAATTGTATATCCTGTAGGAATTTCTGTTAATCTAGAATGTCTTTAGAAATTATATAAGCAACCAAACAAAAGAAAATTTGAAAGGTAAATGTAAATACAAGTCAACTGTTATAAACCTATGTTTATAAAAGAAAATGAGTGTAAAAAAGTTGTTTCTATTTCTTTACCTTTTTTGTATGTTATGGAACACATTGAAAATGTAAAAATGGATATTCATTTGTTAGCAAAAGTTAAATTGTGAACAACAATAAATAGAAGTGAAAAGATTAGTTTACATAGTAGACACATGGTACCCTAGAAAATTGAAAATTCCCATAAGATTGGATCTGTATCATATCGGATATGGTACTTCTACTTGTGTCTTTGCAGCAATGGTATATTTTCGTGTTCTTTTTTCCCCAGAAAAGCTTGGAGGTAGCTGCCCATTAGATATTTTGTTGTTGTTAACTAAGAATACTTTTGAATGGCTAAAATTTCATTCATAGATACAGAAAAGCTCAAACTTGTTCACTTTTGCTCCTTTCAGGCTTCCAATGGTTCTTCAGCTTTTCAAGATGGTACAGTTTCATTCAATATTTTCCTTATGCCTTTTTGATTAATTTGACGGCTTTAAATTTTGAATATTATTAACTATTTCAGGAAAAGTTATTGTGGTGCGCTCTCAGTATGACCTAACAACTAGATTAAATGCTGCTTCGAATGCATCCCGGCTATCAATTCTCTATTTCACGGCAACATGGTGTGGTCCATGTCGTGTCATGGCACCTCTGTTCGAGAAACTGGCTCAGAAGCACCCACAAATTGTTTTCCTGAAACTCGATATTGACCAACTTGGCAGTGTTGCACAGGAGTGGAATGTGACCAGTGTACCTACTTTCTTCTTTGTCAAAAATGGCAAGACGGTTGACACAGTTAGAGGTGCTGATAATAATGGGCTTGAGAGGACCATTGCGTTGCATGCTAAGTAGTTAATCTGAGATGACGTGCATTGTTTTTTGTTCACTTGTTGCAGAAAAAATAATGTGTGCAGTCAGATGTACATTTCTAAGTGTTTGTGGTGTTCTGACAAATAGCTTTAAATACGTCAAATGAAGATTCTTTTCTAATCTTTTAATTTAAAGTTTGGTGCATATTCTGTTATTCATAGCTCCAAATTTTTTTTTGTTTTAATTTTCATAAAGACCATTGAATAATTTCTTTTTGCATTAATGCTGCGTATGTTTTGTATAATTGTGTGTATTTTTACTTTTTTTTGGACTGGTATAATCTTTTTATTTTACCACGATGGTGCATCTGTGATATTTTTTTCTTAAAACTTTCTTTTGATGGTGCTTCTGATGTGATAACATGATTTCTTTTGTTGTGCAGCAGCTTCAACTTCAAATATAATCTTTGCTACTCGAGTTATACGTGAATACATTGCAAGCATGCAAAAGTGGCTCAGGCTACAAACAGTATGTACAGTATTTGACAGTGTTCTGCAACTTGAAAATGCTCCAGCTCTTCCTTGTCAAATTTACTTCATATCTATTGCACCTGAGAATTCAGCCAAGCAATTTAATTTATGAACAAGTTTGGACTCAAAAAGAATAGTTGAATAAACCTAAGAAATAGACAAAAATAGGAGTATAAAAAATAGCAAAATAGTAGCTAAAGTGACAAGTTAACACATAGGACACTAATAAGAATCTAAATGTAGAGAAAGAGATAACTAATAAAGCCCGGTCCAATTTGTTTGTTGCAAGATAATGTACTTTTTGGGCCTCTAATCACATTAAACCGCAACAAAGCCCATTTAGTCACCACGAAATGTTACTTAGTCACCACGAAGAAATTTCAATCATCCCAAAGCAGGGAGGTTCACAAAATTCACTGTACTTAACCGTAAATAATAATCTATATTATTGTGTTTTGCTTGTTTTGCAACCAGCAGCATTTATATAACCAATAATTTAGTGAATAAACAAAACGTGACCAAATTACCCTTCGTTGATAATTCAACAGAATGCTATTCAGTGAGTTAACAAAGCTTTTAATCAACACTCAAAATCTATTAAGGAAAAATAAATGTTATTAATTACTGTTAAGAGGCCACGATTAGTATTTAATTGGATATTAGATAGGTATTACTTGCGAATACCTCAAAAGTTTGGCGCTAACATATGTTGGAAATGCTGGTTGTTATTTCGAATAAGATAAAATATTGAAATTTCATTGACATAGGCCTTAAATTAAAATTATGCATAACAGAATGTTCTAGACCGATTCTCCTTAGATGGGGATAAAATTGAATAATAAGGAGGTTTAAGTAGTCGCTTAACATTAAAAAGGGTGCTTTATTTGAGTAGGAATAGTGCGGCTTTAAAGAACCAAGTCTCCTAACAAACCCACTATTAACAAAACCACAAATTATTAAACAGATAACCATAATAACTCACTCCCATCGGCGTGACATCAGCATGATGCGAGCATAGCATTGGAGGAATAAGAAATGTATCTACTGAAGTTGCAAAATTTTGCACTCAAGTACCCCTGCTTGACCAATGATATCATCAATTATTAAATAAGATTCACTAAACTTTCAGTTCATACATGTCCAGTACTGCCTTTCACTACTTTTTCCTCTTCTCTCTAATTATAATTATTTTTTGGAAAAAAAGGTGACCAAGTATGATGGAAGACTGTAGAAGGAATATTTGTACACGGTGGAATAAAGTGGATAAGGTTCCAAAAATGGAGGGGACCTGGCAGTCCCACTGAGTGCAACGGTCGGCGTTTTGATATCAGAACAAATGTTAGATTAATAAGAAAAGATTACATCTGAAGAAAAGCATGGAGGGGAAAGAAAAACAAAAATGATTTCAGCGAGCACTAGCATGCACACATGCTGTTTTCATGGAAGAGTAGTTTAGATGATAACATCTTATAATAGTTCAAACCATTATTTTTTGAGTCATTACCAAAAAAGTTGTGAAATGGTGTGGCCGAGATACTATTCTTTATAGACGACAGATTTCATGTATCTTATGATGTTTATATAGCTTTCTAATTGGCCCATTTGTAAGGAATTTAATTGCTAGCTAGCTTAAAAGTATATACTAATATAATTTCCATTTAATTATTGATTTGTTTTCAGTAGCTGTATGGAAATTGCTGGTTTGATCCTATGCAAAGAGTGCCTTCCTTTCTAAGCGCACATGCAGTGCAAGAGGCTTTTATATATATAGGCAATAAGATATTGCAAAGCAATGTGATAGAACAAACAAATTATATATGTGACAAACATTAATCTTATCTAATACTATGTTGATAATTAGTTCTCTAAACATTTGAATTGTCAGATTAAGTGGTCAATTAAAATATAATATATATTCTGTAATTGAAATAGTAGGTCTTCTTTCTAATACGATCGCAGTCATGATTTTCTTAAAGGAAACAGCATATATTAGTTCTCTCATTATGTAATGAGCGGTCATATATTTCTGCTTTCAGTAATGGGATGTTTCATGTTTAATGAAACATGATGACTTTGCTACTTTAACGATATAAATATGTAAAAGATAAAATAAAACGAAAAAAAAGGGGAAAGAAAAAGTCAGCTAAAGACAGTGGAGACGAGTGACTACCAACGTTGGTCGGTCAAACACAAACATTAAATGATTCGTTCTCCATGCGCCAATCTTACTTTAAAATAAATGAAAAATTGACCCAAAAAAAAAGACAAAAAGAAAAAAAAAAAGGAAAACCTTAACGCGGAGAAAAGGGGTCGGTTATAAGCCACAAGTCAAAGAGCAGCTTATGTTGATTTCTCATCTTATTGTTCAACTGGTGCGTGCATTATTCAGCGATTAATCACCAGTTTGAGTTTGAGATGTAACCTTTTGCCTATAGTGGAAACATTGTCTGGCAAAATGGGTTAACCTGGACAAGTGGTGCAACTCACTTCCACCAACCCAGGTTTTGGACCACTCACCTCTCACTTTTCACTATGCATTACCAGTGAAATGCTAGATCCATCCCTCTGTTATGCAACAAAATTTAGATTTGTTCTATTCCTAACTTCGCATTTTTGTTGATTTGTAGTAAACTTCTTAAATTACATCGGCTCTCAGCATAATTTAATTTGAAACTTTTACTAATACAGATGAAATTTCAAACCCGACATTGTATCCTTGATGTAGTACATGTTTACAATTTTTCGAATTATTTAAATTTCTCAATAGCCTTAGTGATTCTTACAATATTAAACAATACTTCACTTCATATAATAATTTATAAGTTTATTTTAAAATTTTATTTTATTTTATTATTATTTTTTTTACCGATTCGTCACAAAATCTATTAAACCTGTCATCTTCACAAGAGAGGGATTTCATTCCATCTTACAAAAGAGTTGGCATATTAATGTTATCGTGTTGCCATCACTGATAACAATCACTCTGAATAGTCAACACTGTGTAATACAATCAAATTATTTAATACTTCGAACAATTTGTACCCCTACCTTAATTATGCAACTCCTATGAACTTCTGACCGTACTTTCTACGAACTTCAATAGTGGACAATGTAATTATTGAAATTTTTAACTGGTTTAGAACTTATTTTTGACGACTTAGGATTCATTTTAAACAGATTTAAAATTCATAATTTTAAGATTCACGTTTGGCTGGATTAAATTCAATTTGGGCATGTTAGGATTTACCTCTTATTGGTCTAGGATTCATCTTTAGTTGGTTTCGAGTATATTTTCAACATGTTAGCATTTACCTTTCTGCTAGCTAGTTCTCTTATACTTCACTTTGGACATGATGATAAAATTCGCTTTTGGCTGGCTTATATATCATTGTTGGCATGCTTAATGTAATTTCTCGTGCAAAAGTTTCCTTATTGTTTTTCTTATTTTTTAATAAGAAATGTCATGGTTAAATTGATTTGACAGATGGGCTTTTCAATCCCGCTCATATTTTAATTTTAGAACTTCAAATAACCGATCTAAATCATTCAATGTGTGGGTAAATTTTTATAAATATCATTGGATGAGAATAATTTTTTACTATTTCAACTTAAATTTGTGAGATTAGTAAAGTGTTATAATCACAATATGATTAATTTATTATATAGGTTCAGATTATATATAAATAATCTATGAGTTGTTTTATTTGTAGAATTTTTCAGAAAAAAATGCAGTTTACTTTTCTATTGATATATATTATGAAGTTTTGCTATGGTGAGTTGCAACTCACGGAGTCTTCGGTGAGTTGTGATCAAAACTCGTGGATGTGATTCAAAATGACCGATCAAAACCGTCTAATATGATCTCCATATTGAAATCTCCTTGTATACCAAATTTTATATTTTTTTCGAAATTTTTAAGTATTTTTTTCAGATTTTTAAAAACTGTCGTTTTTGAATGGTACATAATTAATTAGATTAGCAAATTTCTAAAATTTTAAAAAAATACATAAAAAATTCGAAAAATATAAAATTTGGTCTACAAGGAGATTTCAATATGGATATCATATTAGACGGTTTGGATCAATCATTTTGAATCAGATCCACGAGTTTTGATCGCAACTCACGGAAGGCTCGTGCGTTGCAACTCACTATAGCAAAACTCTATATTATGTGTTTGTGCTATTAGTTGGGAGTAAACAAAAATAGAAAGATAATAAACTTTATAAAAATATGATCTAAATTCCATTTGTATTTATTTCTTACCATGTATTCTTGATGCATTGTTGCTATATTTTTAATTCTAGTTCGGTCCAAATGAATTATTTTTAACCTTTTATCTTGTTATTAAATCGAAACCACTGATCTGATTAGATCATAAAAATCTATGGTCTATATCGTATAATTTAACATTTTTATACATTTTTGGACTCAAAATTGGATAGCCCTTTGGTATAGTTTGGATACACATTTTAATTGATACTTTTATAAGGAATAGAGATATATTCATATTGAAATTTCTTGGGATGTTTTATAATTTTAGAATTTTTATCTATTTTTAAATACAGTTTGTTACTAGTCCATGACTAATTCCGTAAAAAATTTTCTTCGAAATATGAAAAAACAATAAAAAAAATACAAAACAACATAAAATTTGATCTCCAAAAATATTATAATGTAAATATCATATTGATCAATTTAGATCGGTCATTTGATCATTTTTATATGAGATATAATTGAGTTTAACAAAACCTCCGTCAAATCAATTTTACCATAGTATTTCTTTTAATTATTACATAATTATTTTCCTTTTTTAACCAAAGTATAATAATATCAAATAATCCTCCAAATACTAACAAATACTAAAAAATAGTAAATGGCGTGAAAATATGATAAAATCGAAAAATTTGTCGCTGTATGGTGTTTTCGTACCCTGTGCACTTTTTGGAGTTTTTGCTTTGTCTAACAAGTGCCAAATGTAAAAAACTTTTAGGGACCAAACAAAAAGAAAAATCTTCTGACACTCAGAATCCATTTTGAAATGTGCGATAGGTGTCCAAATTATTCAAGAAGGAAGAGAGAACAAAAAATTTTCTGATGTCTACAATTCCCAATGCCGACAGTTATAATATTTTTACTGCTTTCTAAGATTTTAAAAAATAAGAATAATAATCTGACCCCTTCAACATAAACGTGTGATCATTTTCAAAAAAAAAAAAAAAAAAAAAACATAAACGTGTGATGTCTCATGACACCTAAATCCTTTTTATGCATCTAGTGTGTTTAATCACACGTAAAAGAGTCGCTTCTGCTTCATGTGAAACTTCAACTGTAAAATACATATAGATATACATAACATGGACACGAATTAGGAGATGTGATGGATGCACATGAACTATCCAAATCTTTTACAGCTGTTTTCTGATACAACACTGACCGTCCGCTCAACGGGACGGTGACACCGTATTCTCTAATTACAACACTACTACTAAGTGCACCAGTTTTGGTCTCTATCAAATCCACACAAAAAAAAAGCATGAAAATCCAACAAAATAAGATAAAAATGAAAAGAGAGCACACTTCACTCTTCCACTGAAAAGCAAGCAATCTGGCAGCAAATTCCTTTGCCTCTCTCTGCCTTTGCCTTTGTCCCTGAGTAGGTACGCAATCATTATTATCTTTAACACAACCCCTTTTCCCTCTAAACTGACCTTGAAAAGTGGTTTGGTAGACCCTTTTTGTATATGCTAGCTTCTTTTCCGATAAGGTGATGAATAAATTTATATTCTCTCTGATTGTGAGTGGCAAGGCAAACCGCTCTTTTCTTGTTCTTCTTTGTATTGTCGCCTAGTTAGCTTTATTTATTTCCTTGCATTGATTGTTTCATCATGTGAGTGATAGCTTTAAATTTGGGGTCTGTATTCCACATTTCCAGTGTGGAGGTAATTCAATGAGTGGAAAGAAATTAAAATACTATGCAATGAAACTACAGTTCTTCTGATTTTGCAAAATTTTGCACTACGGATGAAAGGATTGAGGTTGTATAACTTGTAATTATCTTTTAGCAATATTACAATATAATATTACAGTTCGTACAGTTATCCTTTATGATACATTCATTTGATTTGATCAATATTATTCAAACAAGAAGGGGTTGAACTTAGATCTTCCTTCATAATTTAAATAGACAAAATATCAGATTTTAGTCAATTTAGTTATCATCTAGGATTCCGTCAAATAATTTGTATTTTTATAGATAAATCTAAATGACCTTTTAATGTATGACTAAATAAATAATAAATTGAATTAAAATTACAAACCATATTTTAAAAAATGATAAAATAATATATTCATGATTTTTTATTTTACATTTTAATGCGATAAATGTAAAAAATGATATAATACATGTGGCATAAAATATATATATAATCGTACACTAAAACAATAACCAACCAAATTCATCAAACCTCTTTTTAAGTTGGGGTCTTGGACAATGGATACATCATACATCACAATATTTGCAAAGCTTTAGAGGATAATCACCCAAATGACAATGCCGGAAATTATAAATTCTCTTGTATGATTTTTTTTTTTTTTTTTTGTTTCTTTGCCTTATATTTTTGTTTTCTTGTGTGATCGTTTGTTTTCTTTTGCTACATATATATACTATAAAGGCATTTTTCTAAACAGCATTTATATATCAAATTAGCTCTTTTACTTTTCCCAAAAAATTAAACAATTATACATATACATATAGCCGTATAATTACTTGTATCATTGGGTATAACTTTGTTCCTGCCAAATGTGATAGACTGGTCGATATATATAGTAATTAATTAAGAAAACACAAATTGCGAACGCTTAACATGCCAATCCAATGGGTGGCACAGAAGAACTGGAGTGTATAGTTATCACGCAGAGGCTCTTTTTAGTAGCTTATTGGGGCACTTGTAGAGGCTAAAGCATGCTTGCAAGGCTTGTGGTGAAGTAAACGTACGTTTTAATTAAGATGCCACGTGGCGTTTCTTTGGCTGTTCTGAAGCAGTAGGCCCTATCAGATCCGCTTTTGTGGGACCATAATTACATGATACCTGTAGAACATTTGGACCAGGAATATTTCACATCAGTCATCACTCATGTTATATCTAGTAAACCTTGTATAATGCAAATCATAACTAGGATTAAAATGAGAAGTACTTTTATTTGGTAACTGCCATAATGTAATTAAATATATAGGTTACACTAATTGCAAAAAAATGATGCTAAATAAATAAAAGGTTACACTGACAACAAAAATATAGAAATTGATATTATAACAATTGTTAGATTTCATTAAGTAATTATTAAATATTAAGCAAAAAATTAAACATAAATATGTTTTGTAGGATTTATATAGGTCATGTGTCAAATTTGATATAATTTTGAAGAATTAAAAGTTCAGTTTTATTAATACTTTACTTGGATCAAATAATAAATTCAACCAAATTAAATATATTATATATTAAAATAAATAAATATGAATGTATGTAATTCTAAAATTCTCGATTCTTAGCTTCAAAGATCTTGACGTTGGTATTTCTATCTAGCCATCAAAAGAACGTTTATTCGCAATTAATTCTTTCCTTTTACATATTTAAGTGGGAAAAAATTGCAAAAACAAAAATCTAATTGCGATCAAATTATTAAGACGTCATGCTCTGTCACCCTGAGTGGAGAATTACATATCATGGATTAGTCATTGATGCACTGATTTGTCAAAAAGTAAAAGTCACCTTGCATTTTTATTCTCATAGTAATTTTGTTCTAGAGAAAAAGAAAAATCAACCTGCGATCCAGCATAGAGAAGTCCAGGTATGTAGGAATACTGAATGCATATTTTCTACAAACATTCAACTTTTATGTTCCTGAGCTGGTCCAATTTGAACTTGTGCGACCAAGGATAATACTATTTCAGTGAAATTTCTAATGTAATGTAACAAATATTGTCAATATAGAATAGAAAAACGGGCTTGAGGTAACTTATTTCCCTAATTTTGAAGGAATTTCTTTCATTTGACTCTATCTTTTTATTACTGCGATTGACTGTGATATGATTCTAATTTGGATTTGTATTTTTCCTCTTAGATTATCGATGTTCACTTTGATTTCTGATATCTTCAAATTGTTGAATATATGACCGGACTAATAAGTGACTTTACTTTTTGAATCTTTCGGGAATGCTATAGAGCTGAGCTGATGGACGACGATTATCAAGTCTATTTCAAATTTGTATGAAATAATATTTTAGTAGAATAATATAAAGGTGTCTTGTTCTCATTTTAAAATTTCTTATTGGCTCCTACTTTTTCTATTTTTAAGAGGCAAGTAACAACGTTTGGACAGCTATATATAAATATAATTCAATAAACTATCCTTATAAAATAACAGTGGATTCCAACTAACTTTGAACTTTCTTTTGACTTCGTTTTCCTGAGAATTGAGATGTTAGATACATTTTTTAACTTTGAACGTTATTTATGTTTCTATTTTGACTTTTCTTTTTGTTTTCATGCAAATCGGTGTCTCGCAAGTCGCAAGCAATTAGCATACTCGGGACTGGGGGGCCTGGGGCCGTAATATGTGGATCTTGTGTGACTGATGAAGTGTAAATAATTTTGTATCTAATAGTTATATTTCCTGGTTTATATATATTTTTTTTCTGCCTGATCTGGAAGTCCAAACAATAAAGTTAAATTAACGCACATAAATGTTGTAATATGATGATTGATTTTCTGGGAAAGGAAAAAAATTAAATTATATTTATGTTACAGGACGCACCTATTAGTGAAACAAGGAAACACCTAAAATTCAAAACAATAAAAACTAATTTTTGCAATGAAATTGCAAAGTGTGTCTACACCTGACAACTAATTTTCGCGTAAGTTGAAATTACAAAAATTCTTGATTCACTTTTCGGTTTCTACACCTCGTGATAACCAATTATTCGCGTAATTACGTTGAAATTACAGTTTTCTCAACTTTCGTTGAGTTCCTCTTCAAATTCACAACAACGAAAACTAAATTCATATACCTACTTTGCTCTTGGCTTGAACCAATTATGTATACAATAACTAAATATAGTTTCAACTTGACAATTCAAGTAATTGGAAGCTTGACTTAGAGAGTGGTTGAAAAAAATAACTAATTTACAACCTAAGAAAATAGAGTTTCAAACAATCATGTCTAACTTCCTATCTTAATAACTGTAAATGTATTTCAGTTGCAAAAATTACAAACATATTGAACCCTATAAAAGCCACTTGAGGATGCATGTTTCTACAATCTACATATAAAAAGAATCTTCATTTAGTTAATTTCAAAAGCGTAAGAAGCTGAATTTCTTGAGGCGGAAAAGATGAACAAGCAATCAATTGTCCTTGTTTTTGTTATTCTTGCGTTAATATCAGGTACATTACACAAAAAGAAAAAAAACATATATATATTTACTTATTTATATGCTATATCTATGACGGGGATGCTTCGTGTGATTTTCATTAAAAAATGAAAAATATCTTTAATTTTGCAGTAAATTCTTGCAATTTTATTAACAAAATATAATTTTAATCCCATTGTCTGCATTATGTTTGTTTATAAATTCGATTTTTTTTATTCCCACAGGAATATGTTGGTATATTAATATTCTTTAAAAAAAATTGATTTTTTATATATAATAATTATTGAATTTTTTTTCTTACTTATATAGTTGAGACAATGATGTCGAAGGTAGAAGCAACACAAAGATGTCAAGTTATTTTGAGTCCAAGTGGATGTGACTTGGCGAGCTGCAGAAAGCAATGTTATCAAAGTTACGGACAGAATGGATATGGGAATTGTATTGAAGGAAAGCCATATGTATATGCTTGCTACTGCTATTATAACTGTGGCAACTAACTATTAATTGCCGACATTTATGCATATTAATTTTTCTCGTATGTTGCCGGAGTCAAAAGTATTAAAGGTTGATTATTCAGTCCTTATTGTAAACATTCAAATCGAGCAATTATAAATAAAACCGTTTATTAATTATATGCGTGGCATTATGTAAAAACTCTCTTCAGAGGAAATATAAAATTTAATCGATCTAATATTTGCATTCCTGACTAATGATAGTCGATTATTTGTCTTCCAGTATAGATTTTACTTCATTTTGTATGTGTTATCTATTTACTAAGACTACATCCAAAATCTCTATCAAGTGTTTCATTCCCAGCTGATTATTTACTTATGCTATATCCAGGCGATTTTGAACTTTTTATTGACAATTTTTTCTCCATTCCATGATTCATTTAACAACTGTTGCTTTGCATATTTCATAATGCAGTATTCCTTTAATTCAGTATTCTTTTCTCAATTATAGTTCTTGTCATCCTTCCTCATCCAACGAAAAGAGTTATGTCACCAAGAGATAAAACTTCTGAAAAATATCTATCAAATTTATAATGCAAGTTGTTTTCCTAAATGATCGTAAAAGGATCTAATTTGTTTCTGTATATCATTTTTTGTGCCGTAAACTAATTATACTAAAAATTTAATAATGAATTATTGTAATATTTTAGACATCATGAAAATGAAATAATGAAGGAACAATTTATTATACTTATTCTTTCTGAAAAATCAATGAAAAATAAATACCGAAAGTCCATCTTAAGTTACTGTCTCAGTTCAAAATAAAAATTACATAATTGTGAAAAAAAAAGTAAACGTTTTCCAAAAATTAATTAAAATAATGTGAAAAATAAATAAATGAAAATATTCAGAGTAGATTTCAAGCCTCCATATGACTCTTTTATAACCTGATAACGAACGTGTACCATTACAAGCTCCCCAAAATAGAGTCATATTTCTAAAATTTAATAATTTTTCAACAAAATTTGGCACATTTAAATTCAATTTTATCACGAAACTATTCAAATTTGTTAGCAAGATCCAAATAGTCCTCAGCAGCAGCCTACTCTGCATCATATTTCCGTCTGCAAATTTCCTACCTCCTGTTTTGTCTCATTTGAGTTCAAATATTAATTGGTGGCCAACTGTATGATAAACGCTGATCCATACAGCCGCATAAAATCCCGAATTTTCTACAAATTTTGTTTTTTACCCCAAAGTGTGGGCAAGGAAGCGGAGTGAACAGTAGAATACCAGTGAGAGACAAAAATATAAATAAATAAATAAATAAATAAATAAATAAAAAGAAAATTCGGAGAGTTAAAAAAAAAAAAACTTCCCTCTTTACCATTATTTTAGCATCTAGTAACGGTTTGACGCCGCCTTGTCAGTTCTGTACTCCACCACCGTTGTATACTAGACATGCAGTGGAGAGTCAAAGTTGATGATCCAAGGAAAATGCATGTCTTTTTGCTCAGTTCGTCATATTTTGTGGAATTCCATGGTGCCATATATAGCAACATCTATGGCTTTATATGAGGATTTTTCTGATTTTTCCTTTGAGCTCGGTGGATAGAACAAAAGATAGATAAGGTATCTTACATTTTTTGGGATGTAGACTGACGTGATTAATCAGTAAAGATGTAAAAATGTATGGCCTATATAAATGCTAAACATCATATGAAATTTAGGATAAAAATATAATCTAACTTTTTTTTACCGCTAATTTTAATATTTTAATAAAATAATGTTTAATGTTAGACGCACATGTTCAAAATTTCTCACAGAACTATTTCTTCTCAAAACATTCAGAAACGCACAAAACAGAAAAAGAACAGAGCTTAATTTGTTTACATTGTGTATTTTTCTGTGTCTCGAAATTTTTAATATTTTAATTATCTTTTATTGTGCGTAACATCCGAACTGAAGCAATGTGCAAGATGATAGTTCTCCTAATTCAGATGTGAGACTTTGATATGTGTGGTGGGCCAAAAGGTGATTGATATCTATATGCATAAGCATAATTTGCTCTTTTATTTTATGTACTCTGGATTATTGTAAGTTGTAAATTTTATATACTTATGTTGATTTGGGCCCTAGATTAGTAAGAACAAGTGAAGGTAATTTGGATTTTACGCAACCCATTTATCTTCAAAGTTCAAAATAGAATTTTTATGAAGGTACAAGATGATATAAAATTTGAAGTCTGTAGTGATTTATCACATGTTACAAATATGCCCTTATAAGGCTCTTCAAGACTTCAAGTCAACATCTCGCGTGACCTTTTGCATCATGTTACTAAATTTCTAGTTGCTAAAGTATCAATTAATTAGAGAAGTATTTAATTATTGTATGCTTCCGCAGCTTATTCCTTATTGACATGTAAAACATACGGTGACATACATTATTTTACAAAAGAAATTAAAAAGAGAGCTCTGAAGAAAGAAAAAAATAAAAAATAAAAAAGAACCAACACTGTTAATTTTTAGTTCTTTTTAAAATTTTATTTATCAACCTTTCTAAAACGTCAAATAATAACACACAAGAATGTTTTAAAACAACTCCAACTTCCATGCCTCCTGATCAAAAGCTGATTTCTGATATTGGGTAAATGGATCCGGGTCGATATCAGTAGTTACATCCCATGAACCCATTATGTCATCTAAACCCATTAAGTACATAGACTCAGGCCAATCCATGCATGGCAAGGCCATCTCTTGATCCCCTCCGTTCGTCGAACAGGAAACACCGCTCGACGAACATGTCGAAGAAGAAGACGGCGAGATAACCGGCGGTGGCGATCTAACCACAATCTCATCAGGCTGTATCAATGGCACCTCATCTGTGCAAAATTCGTTTGCAAATTCCTCCGTGGCTTTTGTTGGGTTCTCTTCTTGTACCTGATTTGGAGTTGGAGGAGCATCTGGTTCTTTCTCCTGAGGTTTCGGGTCGGGCTGATTCGCCGGGTCGTCAGGTTGTTGGATCGGTTTGTGGGTTAATGGATCAATGCCCATTTTCTTTAGCTTTTTCTTGATGTGAGTGTTCCAATGGTTTTTTATCTCGTTGTCTGTTCTTCCTGGCAGATGCGATGCAATTTTGGACCATCTAGCATATACCGAAAAACCAAAGAAGAAAGAAAAGTCAGAGATAATAAGACATATTTCTGAAACCGTTATAAATTTTTGTTATTTTCATTTATCATTTTGCCAACATGGTATCTATACTTATATCAATTGATTAACGATATTTTTGGAAAGAGCATATTCTCGTAGAATTATGATAAATTCCTTAACATGTAAATTTTGGGTGATTGAAGAGGCTTAAACTTTTTTTTTTTTAAATTCAGGAACCTATCACAAGAATTTAACAAAAATAAAGAACAAAAGAAAAAACCTGTTTCCAAGCTGCGCATGAAGATCAATCACCATTTTCTCTTCATACTCCGAAAGTAAACCTCTCTTTAAATCCGGTCTCAAATAATTTGTCCATCTCAATCTACAACTCTTCCCACACCTCAACAGGCCTGAAAGAAGAGACAAAACCTAACCATTAACCAAGGAAAAAAACAGAGTAATAAAGAATTGAACTTTATTCAAGAACAGAGCAATCTCTGACTCAAAAGGCCAACAGATTGGGGTAAGTGTTAGACAACTTATTATGGACAGAATGTACTTAGTTTTTTGGTAATTATGTTACAACCTGCTAGTTTAGGCACAGCTCTCCAGCAACACTGGCCATTGTTGAGTATGAAATTGATGAGCTTTCTATCTTCCTCTGCTGTCCATGGCCCCTTCTTCAAACCCACCTTCTCACAACATGGTTGCCTCCCCATTTTTTTTATTCTATTTTGTTCTATTCGAGAGAGAGAGAGAGAGAGAGAGAGAGAGAGAGAGAGAAAGAGCGCAAGGGAAAACAGCGGTAGAGAGAGGAGCAGGCTGAGGGTCTTTGGTGCGTAAAGAAAATGAAGCACCATCAAGTTGCTTTATAAGGTGATTTGGAGAGGAGCATTGGAAGAGAGAGCGCATAGGACACGTGTCAGGAGCGGAAGGAGGGGTGGGGTCGCACGTGGGAGGTGGTTTTTTTGAGCGCGCCACCTCATCTAATGGCGACTGATCTTAGTGCTCTGAGTTTGATTATATTTAGCACTTATATATTTTAATGTGTAAAAAATGTTTATAGAAAAGAAAGCTCTGTTTTTTTTCTCTTTTCTTGCTTGCATTGCAAGTACAAACTAAGATTTCCTAAATTTACTCGCCAGGACAAGAGTGTTTGGTCAGTAGCGTCGCTTTAGATTGAAAACATTGTCAGGCAGACGGTTCCTATAAAATTATGTTAAACTTAAAAATTATTTTGAATTTTAGTGTTAGCATTATAGCATATTGGCACAAAAAATACTAACAAGTTTGTATTTAGATATTATTAATTAATGAGAAAGTATATGTAATAATGTAATGATAGCTTAATTAAGAAAATTAAATTTGTTAGAGTTAGATGCTATCTATATAATATTTTTAAACTGGCACCTATAAAATTCAAACAGAAGTGTTCAATTTTTAACCACTGTCTGCGGATTATACAAGCATATGTGAAGTTAAAGTAAAAAAAAAAATACTAGTGAGAAAAGAAAATAACAGAAATTAAATACAAAATTATATTATTTATTTATACTTTTTTTTGGTTTGATTTTGAATTTTGCGTTTTCTTCTCTTTCACAGGTTTTAACTTGATAAATAAATAACAAAACAGAGCAACTGAAGATTTGAGGCTGCTTACTAGTAACCTCTATTGAATTATAACGAATTTACCCTCCTATCTAAATTCTAATTTAATAGAATTAATTTATAAACTTTTATGTTTCCTCTTTTTATTTCTTCCGTCACCTTTTACAAAAACACGGTGCCAGTCTCTCAGAACAATTTAAATGCTCGTGACTTAATTAGTTAATTATGACTTATGAGTCATGATTTCAATTGTTTAGCTGGAAATGGAAATTGCTCTCGTTGTCATATATATAGACCCTTGGTAGTCAAATAAGTTCTAGATTTCGTCTAGACCCACTTAATCCATTAATTGTCAGAAACACTTCTACAAGGGTATTTAAATATTCTAAATTTTTCACATTAAGTCCTTGCACACAAAACAACGTTCTTGAAAGTGAATGAACATAATTGTCAAGCAATTAAGATATGTGAAAGACATTTCATACTAAATATGATTATATGACCTTAATTTCCTTAAATCTAGGTATATTAATTACTAGGTTTTCTCCCCTCAGATATTTTGCCTCAAAATTTCAGATTTTATGGATATTAAAAATCCTTTTCAGTCACAGTGTTTCCGACTGTACTTTGGCAGTATGTTTGTCCTCCGGTTTGTAGTTTACTGGGTTGGTGGTGATAGCTATGTATTCGGCAGTAGCACAATGCACCTTATATATGTAGCATCTCCGTTTCTTTCGGATTTGAAGGTTTTAGCATGAATTATCCTTTTTATTTTTCCTTTATATTTGTGCATGTTCCGAATGAGCAGCCTCTGATTTTCCTATGAAATGCAGAAGCATTCAAACTAAAATTTAAGGGGAAAAGAATGTTAATCTAGACGCTCCCAAAGTCTTCATTGACTTGTCGAAAAGAAATCTAAGACAGGCAACATGGTACAAGCATTTAATAGGAACATTATGAGCAAGACCCGTGAAAATCTTGTCCAATCAACTTGATTCTAATTAAAGCAGAGCATATAACTATATTCCTTTTCATTTCATCCGTTTATAAATGAAAGAATTTTCTGTCAGTGAAACATCTCAGCAAGCTCATAGCTTGACTGATCTAGTTATTTTTACAGTGCACAAAGACTTGTGTTCAAAGTCAATGAATGTGTTTTATTGAGAACCCACCAAAACAGAAGTCTCATAAAGAGTGCATTTCATTTCCAAAATTATTTTTTATTATTATTCTATTTCGTTTGTTTTCTCAAAGTCAATGGGATCAAATTGTCCACAATAATTGTTTTCAAGGTTTTGTTTGGCAAAGTTTATTTACGATAGTGATCTTCCACCCAACTTCATCTTCTTAATTAAAGTTTAAGTTTAATAGTGACATTAAAGATACCATTTGCATATATTATCAACTTGTTTTTGTTAATCTTTAATGCTCATTAAAAATAGTTTAGCAACGGTATTGTCCAAATAAAAAAAATGCAGCATTTTGTATTAATATCTTAATTTTAGAAATTTGAAATATAGATTTGAACTGCCCAAGGTGATCTACTTAATTTTTCTGGCGAAAGAAGCCCATAAGGAAATATGTTCCAAAAGAAAAAAAAATTAGGTTTGCTTTCATATAGCTTGAATCATTTTGTAGTTTGGAGATATGTAGCACATTATATACTACTTTTGCAATTTGCAGGATGAAACTGATATTCCTAGTATAAAAAATAAATATTTTTTTAACTCTAACAAAAGCACTATCTCATTTTCTTGCTTTTGTTTGAGAAATCCTAATTAGGCTCCTGTCACACAAAGAAGCGGGTTCAAGGAAAAAGGGACGGTAAAAAGAGTGTGCTTATGTGTGACTTAATGTGGGAAAAGAATCATACAAACTATGCAAGAAACTTCTTTTCCTAGTGTTTTTGGCAGTAGAAGTCTCATGAAAAAATGAATGAGAAATCTAGACGTGCACAGTCCGATGTTAGTGCATGTTGCCATCTTCATGTGTCTGGCGTGTCTAAGACTACATAGAGTACAGACTTCAGAAAATAAGTCATATGAGATGATTAATATTTAGTGCCTCATTAAATTATACGAAGACCTGTCACTCGGAATTATGACTAAATATTATGAAGAATTTACCCAGATCTGCTTACAGAATAATCAAAGATTAAATTGTTAGAATATTCAAAACCTATTTTCCAAAATTGCATGAATACGGATGACATAGCCATTTATATTATGGCGAATTTTTTTTCATAGCATTACTAGTATTTTGAATTTATTTAATGAAGATACTAGATAATTTGTTTTTTAATCTTAAGATGATCACGAGGACCTAGTCTGTCTCACATATAAGAATGTTTTAAAATGACTTGTAAACGAAAGTCTACCAATAATTACAAATATTTATTCATGTATTCACATTAACTCCAACTTGTATTGGTACTTCATTAGGTACGAAGTTGACATCTGAATTAAAATATTTAGCTAGTTGATGGACAATTAATAATGTACTTATACTGCTTCAATCTTAAATGAGAGAGAGAGGTAAGATGATCACCAAAAGAAAAATTCTAACAAAATAAATGTCGAGATTAACAGAATTCTTATAGATAAAACTTACTCATTTAGAAAATTGATTAACTAAAGAGTTTGCTATGTGAAAGTGTATAGTGTCCAAAGTACTCTTCACTCTTCAGGTCTTGCACATTGGGACATTTATTTATGTAGCAACATCTCTCTTGAAGAGAGAACAAAATTCAAAAACTTCCCAACAATGAGTTCCCTTTCTCCCCTTTTTTGAACTAATTCAAGTGTTTGTAGACAAACAATGAGATTTCTGTTTGATGTTGTGATAGTTCTAGCATAAAAATGTGTAATATAATTCCGAGCCAACCGATAATTTCCCAAAGGGGAAATTGCTTTGTAATATTAATCCCATACTGAGTACATTATCCCTTACTCTACACATGACAAGGAGGTATGAACCATTACAACTTCCCTTGGACTCCAAAGAACTATACAACGAATATGCCAAGTGTGGTCCCTTGTCATCTTTTGCATGGGGTTATGAATTTCTACAATGTAGACCAAAGACTAACTCTTACTCCACAAGAAGTTTCTACAAAATAGACGCAAGCTTAGGTGTCAATTTAACTCTTCACTTCAGCACACCTTGCTATCTCCATGGATGCATCAATCCATTTCAGTTTCAAAATATTGATATTCTTTGGTTTGAAGCAATGATTGCAATTCTAAATTCAGAAAGACACGGACTTATTGTTGGAGTTTACGAAAATCTGACACATGGTTATGGGACAAATATTTTTTTAATATGAATTGATTTCTTGCATGGACAAGGAGTTATACGTCAAAAGGAGCTTCTGATTTTAAAAAATGGTAATTGAAAACGCAAGCGAGGATTAATGAAAGAAGGACAGCAACTTGCATTTTGACACGGCCCAAACTTGGTACCAAGTTGCATTTCAAAATTGTTAACAGGAGTATCGTTTACTCCTTTTCTACATTAAATTATTAGCTAATTAATGGAAATTCAAAAGTGGACAGAAGAATTATAACAATAAAGGGGAAATATATAATATAAAGTTCTTAAAAGTAGTAATGATATCTCTTCAATAGCTCATTCGAGTTCACCACGTCAATTACATAAAAAAACCAAGTAAGGTTACAAGACAATAGCAGCAAACTAAGTGAAATTAACTTTCGAAGCATAATACAAATAATTAACAGCTCAAACTCAGAGCCGATACTAAAAACCAGCCTCAGGTACATTGTGCAAGAAATCACCATCAGCACACTCCTGACAAATGAAGCCAGTTGTAGGCCCCACAAAACTATTGTGACCCTTGCAATAAGGCCGGTTGCAAGTGTCGCACTTGGGAAGCTGGAGCCAGCAATCGATACACAGGAGATGCTTGCATGCGCTCTCTGAGTGGCTAACGTGATCTGGGTCTATGCAACCACCGCAATCTTCACACCTGGCAATGCAGAAGAAACATCCCCTGCACTCGACCCACCTCTGTTCCATCTTCCTACAGTTTTTTTCAGAAACTTTTATAAATAATAAGACCAAAATTGGTTGATACATAACGAGAAAAGGCCAGGCAGAAAACAATAGGGAATCAAATCCCTTATTGAAATACTTGTCAGAATATTGGCCCAAAAAGGATATATCATAAGGCCCAATCACCAGCCCAACCATTTAAGTCCAGGTAGAAGGAAAAGCAGACTATATACAGATCAGATAGTGGTCGATTCTCCACATTCTTTTTCAGGGCACCAGTACTGATAATTATAAAGATATCAGTAACCTGACTTGTCTTTATCTCCATAACTGATGGGTACAGAGATATCAGTAACCTAATTTACAAAAGTATTTTACTAATAATTACCATATCTGATAATCTGTACCTAAAAAACCAGAATTTGTCTTTATCTCCAGATACGAAGTATATCAGTAACCATATATGCATCTATTTTTCAAATTGTATACTCTCTCTATTTCGACCTAGAGATATCTGTATGCCCATTTGACTGGATACACGCACCCCAACCCCTTTGCAGCACCCCCCTTGAACCAAATCTAATCTGAAATTCTGAGAACTCAATACTCAATAACATAGATAGAACTGACATAAAACCGTCTAGCTGTGATTTAGCTTGACCTGTACAAAAGAACTGTGTCGCGAACAAAACCTGATGGACCCAATTATTAGTGAACCAAACACAACAGACAGACTCAATAGAAAAGCTGACAACACCCCTAAGAGAAACACTGAAAGATAAATCTGAAGCAGCTTTGTCAGGTGAAAAGCTGAAATGATACAGATCCCTAGCTGGATTGTACTTGTGTGCCCAACTAATGAACTCAAACAAAGTTAAACAGAACGGCTCAACGCTGAAATGATCTGAACTAAACCCTTCTTAAATAAAACCCAATTTGACCCACTATGGTCATATTGCATCGTAGTACTAGCTGGTAGCCTAGTCTGTTACATAGCAGAAACTAGTTTGATAACCACAAATAAAATTATGGCTCTTAGGGCACCCATTGAGGGTGGGTGGGTTAAGAAAAATTGAGATTTCTAACCTGCACTTATCTCTTGTGCAATCAAATACCAATCTCACAGACCGGCACATGGGACACATTTCAACATCTATAGGTCGTCCATCATCGTTGTTGTTTGTTCCTGACGAATGATTTGAGCCGTAGAAAGATGGCATCAAGGATTTGGATCTCAAGCCATCTTTGCAGAGGAAAGAGTTGAGGACATCAAGGTGATCCTTTTTTATATTACAGAGGCCATACAACCGAAGCCGCAGCTGGTCAACATTACCTTTTCTCTCATGCAGGCGCTTGACCACCTCCACCATGCCATCTGCTGTCAGGTATAAGCATCCTGGCACAAAAAGCTGAAAAAAATTTAAGACAACTTGAATTAGTAAATATAATTTCAGGATGTGCCAATATTGGCATGGCCGTATAAAGGTACTATGCCCAACCAAAATCGGATTTTTCATAGGTTCTGAACATTTTGTAATGGCCCAAAAAAATAGAGATAAACAGAAAAACAAATATTCCTTGCCAAAAGAGTGAGGTTAAATTTTTAAAATAATTATAAATCATTCACTAATTTTTTGGATGGAGAAAATTATCAACATAGAAATTCTGACCGTCCAATAGTACCACTTTCTCCCAATTCAAAAAATTATAGTAAAAAAGAGTCTAAAACATGTAAAACTTGGTCCATTATAAGAGTTGAGTTTGGGGGTCAAGTTGATCAGCTCGGGTTGGCCGTTCAAATCTCAACTATTAAAATCTGAAGCCTAGCACCAAATTGTGTACTGGATTATAGTAAAATGATGATGGCAAATTATGGTATCAGTACAGGCCAAGTCTGGCACTGCACAACTAATGATTAAAATCCAAATAGGAACATATAATTCCACTACGTTACCAAATAGAAAACATCACTCAGAGAAGTAGCCAGACCCTATACCAGTAAGAAAGTTATTTGACTGATGCTTGTTTATGCATTCTAAAATAATATATGGTTATGTGAGCCTCTATTTAACTAAAGTCAGGACTAAAACAAAGCTGGCTGTAGCAGTATCAACCATAAATTGTGTCCTAAACACTAAATTATGAAAAAAAACCTGAAACATAAAATTCACCTTTGTAATCTCAGGATTTTGGTCGACAACAGTAAGCAACCCAACATCAGAAATCTTAACACAATCAATCAGAGTCAAGGATCGGAGCGTCCCTTCAGCTCGAGAAGTGATACCCAACAACGCTTCATCAGTAAGCTTGGCGCTAAGCGGAGACTGCACTGTAATTTCCCTCCACAGCGAAGGGTCGCTTGAAATGGCGTCACAGAAAATCCGAGAGACTCTTTGGAAAGCCAAGAGTTCCCTGAGCGGGAGATAGTGAAGTACTAGGAACAACGCGCCGTGTGGAGACTCCGAATCGGGGTTCGTCGGAGATGGGTCCGAACTGGAGAGGTTAGACATGGTACAGAGAGAGAGAGAGAGAGACGCGCGTACAAGTTAAATGGCGAATGAAAGGTGAAGTGAGAACTGAGAAAGAAAGGAGGCGTCGGAGATAATATCGGGAGGCACAAGACTGGAGAGGAATCGTGAAGGGGATATTACTCGACGATTCTGAAGGAGAAGATCTTGTCTGAACTGGGCTTTCGTGGACCTAGTATTAGGGATGATATGGGCTGGTTGGAGAGGTGGATTGGTGAACTCGGTCCATGTTTATGATGCTATTGTTGCGCACAGTCAACGTGAGCCCAGGAGAGTGAGTTGTTGGGAAGGAAGGGAAGCGTGGAAGTGGAAATAGTATCTATTGGATTGTGCACAGTCACATGAATGTGAACTGCAGTAATTAATTAATTAATTAATCAGATCCAGACCTATGAACTGCCAATTTTATTTATGGTTCTGGAGCTTTACTTATGGGAAATTTAAATATTATTATGCTTGCCTGCACATATATTTGCAGGAGATAATAAAATAACTTTGCTAAAGGTTCTCATTATTTCCTGTGCGGATTAAATTCAGGGTGTTTTGGGATTAAATTGAGTATGAATCTTAACAAAAAAGCTCATTGTGGGCTGTAACTTATATAATGCTAGAGAGAATAAGATTTATTTACTAATGATTTCCTGAAACTTTGGGGCAATTTAAGTTCATCGACGCTAAAATTTAATGTTTAAATGTGGTATACCAGCGATTATATAGCAGAATACTGTATTTTGCATCTAAGTCATGCAGCTACAAATAAACATATTTTGGCAAATATAAGTATATATTTTCTTACGATATACTTCTTAGTGCAAATAATTACATGGCAAAAAAATATGTTGATTTTGAAATCTATATATCGCATAATAACTAAGATTTCAAACCACTGTAGAAAACTATATTTTTTTTTAAAAAAAGAGTAGCATTAGTTCATAAGTATATTTATTTTTGTTTCGACAAGTGCATAAATGCTTTGTCTGCCACATAAATGGAATCGTGTATTTCATTCATTTTCATGTCACTAAAATCATATGCAAGTCCCATAGGTTTTTGTTGGCATCATTTAAACACAACTAAAGTTAGATGCAACTATACTTCGAACCATATAGGTGGCAAATTAACGTTGAGATAGGTTTGATTATTTGCGAAGATCATAATTATTGAAAACATTAGGTAAATAGTATTCTCCATTTTCTCATTTTTACTTTTTGAGAGTTCATTTAGCATAATGGAAATTTTGATTAAAAATAAATAATAATTTTAATTATGTATAGCTTGTTAGCTCAAACGGTAAGGTAGTACCATAATTTCGAGAAATCTTTTTTTTTTTTTTTTTGCAACAATCAAATGCAAAAATGAATGTGAATTTTGTGAATCGTTTTCACTCAGCCAAGGAATAGTATAAAAAGAATAAATAAATGGTAAACCTATTGAAATAGGAGAAAATCTAAACTATGTAGTATAAGTTAATGGGCTGGCTATATTATGAGAATAGAAGGAACCTGAACTCAATTTGAGTGTTAGGCCTTGCTCCAAAAAGTAAATGGAGGGTAAAGGAAGGATGAGGTAAGTAATCAAACTCTGACCAAGAATTTTACTCTGCTTCAGAACTTTAAATTTGAAGAAAATTAGAGGAGAATGGAGGAAAATGAGGGTGGAGATCCCTTCTAGAAAAAATGACGTCATACAAGTAACCCAAAATTTGGAATTTACTCTCCTCTTCTTCCGTTTCTTTCCTTTCTTTTTATTTTTCAACCTTTTTATATTGTCTGTTGCATGGAAGATTAAGATTAGATAATCACTTGATTATGTGCATAGATAAAAGCATCTAATAATAATATTCACTTCTATATTATAGGAATTTGTAAAAGGTTAGATTCTTAACAGAGTACAAATGAGTACCCAAAATAATAATATTCAATACTATATTATAGGAATTTTGAAAAGGTTAGATTCTTAATAGAGTAAAAATGAGTACCCAAAATAGAACGGCTACGGCCATGTCATTAGCTATTGGTTAAGTAGTTAGCATCATTGAAGCAATTAATGGGTGCCGCAAAACAATACCTTCATTCATTCATTCCAATAACACTAACTTTACTAAATAATAAATGATGCTCTTGTGATTACCAATTGGACGCTTGTAGACAATCATAATTTTAAATACTCAAAAAGGAATGTGTAAAGTGATTGAAGTCCTCATCTATCAGTAACAATAATTAACCCATTACTTGATGATGTTAAAGTGAATGGCTGTTAGTAGCCCTGTCATGAGATTCATATCTCAACCTTAGTAAATAATAAATAATACATAAATAATTATCTTCATCTCAATATCAAACAACCGACACACAAAGGATTAGATACAACGCAAAGAAATAAAGTGCCGTAGAAAAGTGCAAACACTGCAAAGCAACAATAGAGTTTCTCACACTTGATCTTCTCTTTACTACACACAAAAGCAAAAGTGTGAGAATCAGAGTACTAAGAAAACATAACCTAATCCAAAAATGCTCCAATAAATCCAGCTCCAAAGCATAAAATTAAGGCAAAGAACAATTGATTAGTTGTATGAGAAGTGCTTTAAATCCCTTCATTCATCACTTAATTCATAAAATTCAGGCAAAAATTACGGAACAAGCAAATATAAGAATCGATCATTGTTTTATCTACACAAGAGTTCACACATTGCGGCCGCCACAGCAGATCCCTGTCAACAGCACAGGCAATCTCCCCAGCCGACGCACAACCAACCTCCTCCGAGTCGTCTGAGGCGGCGCGGTCGATATCACAGGAGGCAACACCATTCCATTCTCAAACAATCTCCCACCTCCACCTCTGACAACCTCATTCTCTCCCACGCCACCTCCATACAAGCTCCTCTCCACCTGAAGAAACTCACCAAGCGAAGTCGGACCCGACATGTCTCCACAAAGAGTGAAGCGCCATCTCCTCCCTCCACCACGTCGCCACCTCCACCTCCGACCCGCCACCGCCGCTGCTCTTGGCCTGATATTTCGCTGCTCTTGGTTCAACCTCAAGCTCGTGCTCCGGTTGTAGAACGTAACCCCCATGAGTGTACCAAGCGTAGTGCTCCGGTCAGGGAAGAACGAACCTGTCGACTAATCAAACAACCAACCAAGCAAAGAACGTTAATTGGGTTGCAACTAATTTAATGAGATTGAGAAATAAGAGATGAGATGAAATGGGTTGGTTGGTACCTCTGTGTCGAGGTCGGAGGAGGAGAGAGAGGAGTCGCTCGGAGAAGAAGGGAAGGCATCCATGGCAATGTGGGTGCCAAGTGGAGACGGATAGCAGAAACGGGAGAAGTAAGGCGACTGGAGTGGCAACGAAGGAGATGTTGTTAAATGTCTATTTTTTGTTCTCGGTTCTTCTATTGCTGTTTCTTTCTGACTTACTGTATGGCGTGTTAGTTTCTTTCATGGTTCGACTTGGTTCGTGTGATTACGCAGAGATAGTATCATAGAAAATTGTAAGTGTGATTATTAATTAGTTTGACTGGGGACCGGGAGTACAGGTATATCTTTTGGGGACCGTTGGATGATGTGCGAATTCAAGGACGGAGATTGAGATTCGTGCGAGGTGGAACGGATGGATTCCTGCGCAGCCTAGACAACAAGTTTCTCTGTCTTTTCCCTCTGAGAAGACAACATTTCCGGCATCGGTGAAGGCCCACTAATTGCGACAGCCGATGGAATATTCTCCATTAACTAATAAAATGGAGACGCCAGTTTATGTGATGTAACAGTAGAGACCTGTGGGCTATGGGCCTATGGCCGGCCTGGCTATGGGTCATCCCTCGTTGTTGCTTGATTTACATCATAGGAGGCGCTAACATTAGCAAAAATTCATTTTCAGAAAATTTTACTTGATCGATAATGTTTTGTTGCAATCAACTGTTTAAATTAAGTGCTTATTTGTTTTATCAAGGAATAGTGATAGAACCTTGCTATCCCGAAAAGAAGGATTTTATTTTTTGTGTTATAAATATTTTAGAAAGCTAATCTTGTTTAATGTAAAAATAATTAAATGAGTAACTTAATTGATTGAGTCTACGGGCGGTTTAAATCTCAAAAAAATATTAACTTAATTGATTGTAAAATTTTTTTCCGAGATTAAAAACATCAAAATATGGTTTGTTTAGTAGTTTTGATTTGTTTTTCTTTATGTCTCTGTATATAAAAGAGGTTCATAAGGATATTTTACACGAATAGCTATGTATATAATATCAGTTAACTGAGTTAGGCGCAAATTTCATATGTCATATTACATACTATATGCTAATAAGAAATTATTTAATTTTTATAAATTACTAGTTGCTATTACTACAAAAATAAAATATATATTAATTAATTAAGTGGAAGTTGTTCTTTTTAAAAAGAGCGTGGAGGCTTAGATATCCTAGATCTCAAACAAACGAATATTGTCTTGATAATTAGGCAAATAATGATGATAAAGGGTTAGTTATGGGTCTTGTCATATCAATTGTGAAACTTAGAAAGGAAAAAAGCAATTGTATTGAATAATTTGTCAACTTCCTCTGAAATTGAACTATTACTGTGCAAGGATACTGTCTATTGGGAGCTTTCTTTTTTTTTAAAAAAAAATTGCGGTAAAAATCCCATAGGTGAAATGGAGTTAAACTCAACTTGAAAATCAATTAAGATGAAGGGGAAATTGGTTTGAGCTACAATCGAGTTAGTTCAGCGTGATCTCGATTTTTAGCTCTCTTTTTTTTTTAATTTATTTACATACTACCTTGAGTCATAAAGCGCAAAATACTTACACAAATTCGTCCTTTCATAAAATTAATCTGATTAGTAATATTTTTGTTAATCACATATAAAATTTAAAAGTATTATATGTTTATATATAAAACAATGAGCGTCTTAAATGTCTAATTCTCAGATTGAATAAAATAATTACAAATCAAACTATTATGAGTCTATGTCGAGTGAACCAATCATATTTTTTTGAACTCAAAACCAAAATTGAGCTAAATAAAAATCTTATCATACGAAATTCGGTTTAACTCAAATCAAACACAAACAAATTATAAACTACGAAATAAACTTGTACTTCCTAATTACAGTAACAGTGTGTCTTCAACGGAGACTAAATTAATTAATTAATTTAATAGAGTAGAAGGCCTCACCTTCCATCAAATTAATATTCGTTTAAATGATTTTAAAATATCGGACTCCCATCCGACGACAACGAAAGATAGAAGAAGTCATCACAAAAGAGACAAACCCAAAAAAAAAAAAAAAAGAATGCAAAATTTAGTTTCTCGAAGTAAACGACATGCTATCCAACAAGAAAATTTCGAGGTCTGCTCACGAAATATAAAATTATAAAATATGATTGCAGTCTCTATCATTTTTCTTATCTGATTTTATCCACGGAGGAAAGAAGGGACCCAGAAATGAAGGTTGCTTGGTTTCTTTTGTATAAAAAATTAGAGCGGAAAGCGATATATCATATAAAGGTATATACCATAATGGTATATAATACGTTTAGTCGGCGATTCAAATGGCATATTCTACGTCTTTTCGCCAGAGAGCAGCCTGAATCTGTGTTTGGATGCACAAAAATAAGGAATTGGATAAAAATAAGCTTCAAATTCTTTATTTTTGTGAAATCTAAACAACACAAAAATAAAGAATTTAGATTTATTCGGGTCCTTATTTCTATATCAACAAAATCAAGACATAAAAATAAAAAATATGACTAGATACGCGTTTTTAAATCTTTATTCTTATGTCTTATTATTTGCCTCATCCAAACGTACTAGGGGCAAACAAATATAATAAAATTGTTGCTTCTTTAACCCAGCACTTCAATTATACTCTTAAAAAACAAAAGGAAACTCTCCTTTTAAATTGGGAAGACGGGGAATGTTTGCAACGAGGAAATCCGAACAACGATTTTTATTATTTTTTTTAATCTGTCTCGTTTTTTAAAATGTCTGACATTAATGTCTCTGTTTTCAAATCTTTAGTAACCCCATGTCTATTTCTTAAAACAATGCATTTACAAAAGATATCTTAATACATGCGTTTATGCACTTTCACCCAACCAATATCTTCTTTTTGTCAAAAGTACGAACTATAACTGGTAAACATCTATGTTCACATGAAACGCATAAGAGCAAACAAAATTGTTTTTTTCCTTATGTTGATATATCTGAATGCATGGTAGATAAAGATTATTTTTTTATCAAACCTATTAAAACAAAAATTGGTATTCTTCATTTAAAAAGTGGATAGACAAATAAAAAGAAAAAAAACCACAAAATTTCTTAATAATTTTTTCTTTTAAAATTGAGAGCTGGAGTAGGAATGGGCAATAGCCCGCGTAAGTTCATGCTTGCATCAAGTCTGTATCCGGCTGTAAGTTCCAAGATTTAGACAGACCTGATTCATCAGGTCCTTACTGAGGGATTTGAAGATTGTAACTCAACCCACCCATCTGCAATTTATTAGGCTCGATTCAGGTTAATATCAAATTTATCAACATGTTTTTTAAATTAATTAATGGAAATAAAATGCAGCAAATATACTGATAAAAATCTTAGCATCATAATTGTCAATAATATATTAACACCTCAATCAATTTTCATGTATATATCATACATTCATTTGTAACACAATTACTTTTAGTATTTTTGTGCATGTTTAATTAATTGTATACTACACATCAATATTATAAAGATGTGTGGGTGTCGGGATCCTTTAGTTAAATATCATTCGACACTCCAAGCATTGTGAAGTTGTGCAATAGCATTCTTTCTGATTTCTGTAATGTGATACTTTGTAACTAATTGTGTGTCGGGTGTTATTGCTCATAAAACTGACTCGATTCACCATCAGATAATAATTTGACAACACATTGTTTTGTTTCTGATTTTTGTGACTCCTTCCTATTTTCATTTTCATCATGTCTTCATCTCTTTTGTGTTTCTTAGAGTCCCTCTCCACCTTAATTTCTCTTCATCACCACTTTTTATTTCGATTAACAAAATATAAATTAAATTCATTCAATTGAAATTAGAAAAAACATCAGATCTTTTACAATATATTTTTTTTTATTTAAGTCATTTATAAACATATTACATTTCATGAATAGTATCAACATAATATAAATCATATTATTTCAGATAACTATAATTATAACTATATTTACACACATATAATTTTTTCTTTAAATTAATCAAACTCTTTAAATTTAATCAAATCAAATTACCTACAATAACTAAACTATTTCTAAAGATAAATATATCTTGACCATATATCCAAAAATGAACATAATTAAACTATAGAAACATAATAAAAATATTCTTATTATAGATATCTACATCGAGCGAAGCTCGATATGCCCCTCTAGAATATATAATAACTCTATAAAATATGCATAAATATTATAATACACTTGAAACAATTAATTGAAGACCGGAGGAGCAAATTTAATCGTAAATCGTTATCAGACTCTTTAAATTGTCATATCCGGATGAGAAGGCTAGAAAAAAAGTGTCATATCCTAGTCTTAATTGAACCCTGAAACTGAAAGTGGGTAGACACTACCTCACTACGCACATTATTCCTCTTCATTTGGAACGACAAATTGCATATGGAGGTTTTGCTGGATACCTTTGATTTATCAACTCTGGGTCTCTGGCAACTGGCAAGTGGTAATATCTAAAAAAGCAAGTCAAGGTCAATGGACCATACATAGTATATACAAGTATAGCATCATTTTCCCTTTTTAATCCAGGGAACCTTCATCCCACTTTCGTAGATATTTCATCAAATTTCCCCAGAAAGTGCACAAAGTTCTCTTTATCCCTTCACAGTTCATACTTTTCTACACAATTAAACTTACAGTTTTGGATCATATATACACTTCAGTGAACTGATTTCTACTCTCTTGGAGGTATACCCACTGCTTGTTTCACCTCTTTAACTCAAATTTCATTGCTTCTGGTAAGTGAAATTCCTTTTCATTAACTGATCTAGCAATCTGAGGTTGCTTGACAATAATCTTTTGTTCTTTTCAATTCTTTCAGTTGGGAAAAGTCAATAATTTGAAGATGCAACGAGTTGAGTGGGTCAAGAGAAATGAAGGAGAAAGAGCTGTGAGGGGCCGAGAGTGGGCCCCAGGCCCAGTGAGACGTGATTTTAGAACCCAACGTACTGGTTTCAGAGGCCCACCTCGTCAGCCTTTCAAACCAAATGGAACATTTTCTCAGCACAAATTCAAGGCAAGCTTGAACAAGTGTCAATTTAGTATTTGATCTATTACTGATCCCAATTAATGGCTCAATTGTTCATCAATTTTGATTAGTTTGCTGTACCCAATCTGAGCATGAACTGGATGCTGACCTGTGGATAATTATTGGTACTAGTTTTGAAAGCGTTGACTTAAGAAGTAAAAATATCTACACAGGGAAAATGATTTGATGGAAGTTACAGCATCATTTTTTTTTTATCTTTTCAGAAAAGCTAAGGAAATTAACTTAATAGTTATAGATCATGGTGATTATGGCTGATGTCTATTACATATTTCTTCTTTTTTTTCCAGCCTTTTATTAGAAATAGCAAATTTAAGCCGAGTCGGATTCCTTTCAAAAAGAATATGGCTGGTCGTTCTGCTGTAGAAATGGGCACAAAGTTGTACATTTCAAACTTGCACTACCGGATAAAAAACGGAGTCATAGATGTAAGTAAATTCCTGTTTCTTTCTCTTTTTGTTATATATTAATTATGCACGACTGAGCTTCAGTTCCCTCATTTATGCAATCCATCTTCAATGTAGGTCTAGCTTACCTTGGTCCATTTTTTCCCCCCAAAAAAATGTGAACTTAGACACTGATTTCCACAAAAAATAGAAACAGAAATTAAAAGCAAAATCTATCCAGCTACTTACCAGATCAGAAAAACTCATCTGATACCTATCTAAAACCCTCTCTTTTACATAGCTATGGAACCCTATAACTTGGTACTGGCACCAGCTGAAACTGTCACCCAAAATCCTACTATAACAAGTAAACAGTTGTCTCTTGTCAAAACAATACAGTACTTTGCCCTCAAATGTCAATCATGTAACCATCCGTAAAAGAAAAATTCTAGCAAAAGAACTTTTGAACAAAAATGTGATCAGGACAGTACAAGTATAATACTAATACAACGTTCAGGTCCCTTCTAATCAGCGAAGTACATTGGATGATTCCTTGGAGAATTTAAACCCTCTATTTTAAATTACTCATGGTGTCATTTAAATAAGGTTAAGTTTGAGCAGCTTTTTGTTCAGAATTAGGCATGTTTGAGCAACTCTTTGTTCAGAAATTAATTGCTTACTTTTACTTTGATAGTCTCAAAGGACCGTCTAAGATTTCCAATATATTATGGAGCCAAATCGTGATACATTGCTGACAGGGAACCTAACTGGCCTGTTTGTTTTGAAGAATTATTTTATGGTCATATATATTGAGCATATCCCTCACTGTGTATTTAATAAATTTGCACTATGCCTGTTTTTCAGCTTAATATTTCACCATGCACTCATGAATTTTAAAATACACATATTTTCTTGTTAGTATTATTATTCTAATGAGCTGTTGGACTCTATGATAGGATTTGTTCTCTAAGTTCGGTGAAATGAAGTACAGGATGCATTACAACAGAACTGGCCAGACAAGTGTACATTTTCTCAACCTCCACTTATTTTCTGCAAATAAATAACAGTCTTCCGACATTATCATAATTATTTTAATGCTAATAATTATACTTATATCATCTTTAGGGTTCAGCAGAGGTGGTGTATGAGAGAAGAGCTGATGCTATTAAGGCCTTGGAACACTACAATGGATTTCTGTTGGCAGGTAGGATTATGAAGGTTGATATTCTCGGTACTGATTCGGGTCATTTCATGCCAAGTAGGATTAGGGTTGTTGGAGATGTGATTCAAATCCCTCAAAGAACAGTGGCCATGAAGTAAGTCTCTCTATTTGATTCCTTTTATTATTGTAATTAGTTAACTATTAAATAAACTGTAAGTATATTTGACTGTTCCAACTTGAATTTCAGGAATAACTTTGCAGGCAGAACTCCTTTTCTTAACAGGGATTCAAGGTAAGATTTAATAAGTTCAATTGTTGTTCAATTGTTTATTTATTGTTTAATTTTATTGACATATTGTTGGTTCATCAAAATTTATGTTATGTTAGGAGGTTTAAGCATGGTGATCTGCAACCTAAATGGGTCCAGGGAAATAGACGCTTCCAATTTCGTCACACTAGACAGAACGCTGTTGATATATCAGAAATTGAATCAGAGACTGAGTTTGAGAATTTTCGTGTAGAGGCAACCTACTTTTAGTATTCAAACTCTTCCTTCTTTTTATGGATGTTTTGTTTCATCTATGCTGCTTTATGAATTGGCAAAAATGCGAGTCAGGTCAGAGGCACTTCTTAAAGTGATCTGTAGGGGCCAATTTGAGTTTATAATGATTTCTGTATGTATCACTTGAGGGTTAGTGTTTTGTATATATGTCATTGAATAATGCTGTCAGGTTCAGTGTTTCATCTATGCTGCTTTATGAAATGGCAAAAATGTGAGTCAGGTCAGTTAGATGTACTTGTTAAAGGATGGTTTGTAGGGACTAATTTGAGTGTATCTTTGTTACTGTATGTATCATATAAGGTTTAGTGTTTGAAAATATCTCATGGATTATATGTTAACTATTTATCTCGCATTAGAAATTATTGTGATCATTTTCTTAGTACTAGATATTTTTTACTCTTTCATGTCTTTGATTGCCTCAATCTGTTGATCATACCACTATACCAGCGTAGGAACAGTAATGTATGAATAGTACAGTATTGTGGTATCATACTAATACTCAAAAGGCAACTAGCCATACCTTTATACTTCATTCCTAAACCTAATCCTATGCCCTTGTTTGTAGGTACATGCTTTATTATATCAATTGGGTTTAATTGAGCATAAAGTACCCAAGAAAAAAAATTAACTAATTGTAAACCACATGAGATTGTCTAGACACACCAGTACTGGAACCAACGACCATGATAAACAAACAAAGCATGGTAAACCTCAATATAGAAGGAAAATAAAATTTTCCCCTCTTGTTCATTTCCTGCTTCTAACTTAACCTTGATTTATACCATTTGGGGTTAGGTTTGGTACAGATTCAGTCATAAACTCATATAGCTTCTACCAAACAACTTGAAATGTTCAATGTATTTATGGGCGCATGCACACGCTTTATGGGAAGTATGTGAGTTAATTAACGCCGTGTGTAGCAATAAATAAATGTCCTCATCAAGCTAAAAAGACAGTCAAAGATAAAACAATTTTTCAAATTTGGTACAGTATAGTAGTATTTTCAAATTTTGGTACAGTACCAGCTTTTTCTGAAGTAGAATTTTCACAAAGTTGCGTTGCATTTTGAACGTCGATAGAAGGTGAAACCAGATTTAAGGAGTATCATAATCTAGGGCTTTCTTCTTTTCTCTCTCTCTCTCTCTATATATTTTTTTGGATTTGGGGAAAAAAAAGATGAAATGGGGATTATTATTATTATTTTTTTTATCAAAGGCCCGTAGGCATGGAATGGGGATTTTTGAGGGGAGGTTGAAGGAAACAGATATGATAATTACATAGAAATAGGATGCATAATATTATTTATTATTGATTATATATATACATGCGCAAGGAAAAAAGAAAGAAAATCTGAAGCACAAAACCTGACTAAGAAGATCTAATAAACCATGGAATCATCTTCCATGATTTCAACAACACAAAGCCTCTCTCTACAGCCTGACCAGCCATGGAGAGGCAAACCCAACCATCTAAGATCATTAATTATTTACAAGAAAAAGCCTATCAAAAAACCAAAACTAGCAGAGCTTCTATTTAGTCTCCAACAGAGATTGGTCGACTAATTCCAACTGGTCTGACTGGACCGAGTCGAGAAGGGGACAGCTGCCGGGTTATCTCTCTCAAAACCGGCCTCTCCTCGAGAGCAATCGACCGCTGCAACTGCTCTTTGACCTTCTCATCTTCTTGCTTGAGCTTTCTTACCTGGTTATGTACCGGTTGTACCTGCTGTGGTTCCTCCATTTTTTTTGTCTGTAGCTCTGTTGTATTTTCCGCAATTGAGAAATCTCTTACTCTTGTCATGGCTTTGAAACAAAGATAGCCTTTTGATGTTTGTTCGTCTTATGCGAATCAGGGGATTTATAGATGGAAGAGTCCAAGTCCTCTATTAATATACGCTAATTGCAAATGTGTGGAATTCACACTTTAGTCCTATAAAAATTAAAAATCTCAATCCTATAAACGTGGCATATTTTGCTTTTGTTCCATTTGTCATGCTGATGCACTCATGCACAACAAGGAAAAAAAAAGAAGTCCTCGGGGTCAAGGGCAAAAGCAAATGTGATGTAACTCGTTTAATTCGTTGATTGACAAAATATATTTTGTGCAGTTCATTTTTTTACTATCTTATTCCACATTTGCATTTTTAAAGTGGTATTTAATGAATAACTAATTTTTTTTTAAAAAAAGAGGGAAATTCAATTATTATTAAAGGTAAAATGTGCATGAGCACTACATGTGCAAAAATTCATGACACAAAATGATATATGTTGCCATAATTGTGTATAAGTGGTAGTTGGACAGCACCATTTTGCCTACAAAACACTATCATTTTAATTGCTTTCATCTACACTTATAGTGAAATAACAGAAGATATGAGGGTTGAGAAAAGAAAGGAAAGGTCGGTAGGAAATGAGAAATAGCGTGAAGTGTAAAATCACAATATTTGGAGAAGAGTAGTTTTCAACCGTTGGGAAAGAAACAGTGCACGCCCTCAACCTGACTAAATTATTTTGGACCTCTTCTTCTTTTTGAAATTTTCTTTTGGTTTCTGAGATTTTTTATTTTGGAATTTAAAAAAAAAAGAAACAGACCGCGAGCAAGCTCCACAAAGACTAGGTTAGAGATTTATTTTATTTATTTTCCAAATCATCAAGATCATTGACAGAGCAAGAAAACAAATTTTATTGTTTACTGGTAGTGTAAGGATTTTTAATATGATTTTATATTTGCACCCATGTTACACATGTTTTAAAAAAGATTGATGAAATAGGATATTTGATTATCTTTTCACCATTTCGATGAATCCAATATTCTTTTGACAACTTTTTTAATATCTGCTTCTTAGTTTAAAGTTATGCCTAACAATTTGTAAAATAAGATAATACTCTAGCAGTTATAGCTAGCAACGAGTTTGACTAGAATCAAACAGGGACATTTGTCATACATTAACCAAATGTTTGGTTTGTGATTTGTAGGCGGTTGATATTTCCAATATAGACCAAATTACATATAAAGAACTAGAATGTTCCAAAATTTAAGGTGCGGACCCACGCGCATCTTTTTTTTTTTTTGAATTTTTCACCCGCATCTTAATTCTAATTTTGACAGCTGAACATCGCCTTCTTAAATATCGACCAGCCCAATTCATTTATTCCCCCCCCCATCTTTTCTTTCCTTTCCTTTTTTTTTTTTTTTGATACACATTCCCCCCTCTTTTCGTTTGAGAATGAAAGAGATGCTGTTAAATTTTTTTTTTTTTTAAATTGTATTTTCAACCACCGATGGTTGCCAGATAGGATTTTTCCTTCTTTTCTGTGCGATACACGTTTTTACTTTGACAAGAAGATCGTATAGATCAGAAAGTTTATGTAGCGTGAGCTTATCTTATTTAGACAGATCAGTGTGTGATCAAGAATTTCAAGTACAGTGAGGGTGTTTTTAAAGTTTAAACTCAAAAAAGAAGTTTTGATTTGACTTTTTTATTGTATTTTTTTTTTTTAATCGACAGATGAGTAATATTAAACGTAAATCGAAACAATTGATCTTGTTCTACGTCGCGTATTGCATATAAATTTTAGCTGAAAGGTTTTTCAATATATTTCCACGAGGTCAAAAGATTACATGGTGAAAGTTTAGAAGATTACTCGGATGTATTGATTTTCCAACAAATTTTCTAATTCTTAGACTATGAAAAGTGAATTAACAAAATTTTAAACTAACAACATGTAAATAAAATAATAAAAAAAACGATATCATGGATATTGTAATTTGCTTTCCTATTAGAGAAGTGAAAATAATTCAGAACTTTTGGATGATTGTCAAAATAAAATTTTAAGACGCAGTTGTCGCAACTCGCAAGTAAAAATTGTTCGTTGTTATCTCATTTACAAATACGTTGGATTAACTCACTCAAATAAATAAATAAATAAATAAAACCATGACTATGATAAATAATAAACTACCATGCAATATTCTTAGGCTCTTAAAAAATTGTACATAGGGGTGACCTAAATCCTCGTGACACAATTTCAATATATTTTGATTGGACCAAACAAACACACTTGTCACGGACTCAATTAAGCCATGACGCGTAAGCCGCAATAATTCTTCAATGATATTTTGATATTATGGTCCATATCTTCGTCTAACGGTCTAAACAATTTAATGTTTAGAACACCTCAGCCAAGAGTGATCCACAATTATATATGACTTTTGCATAAGAACTTTGATTTAACTTTTCCTGATAAAGAAAAATGATTAAAAAGTGGAGGTTGTTACACTTGTATGTTCCAAAAGAAAGTCTCGTAACGTATGCTCCAAAAGTTTCAATCAATAGTAATTTTTCTTCTTCTTTATTATGCTTATTGGTCTTAGTTTTAGTCTAGAGGCTTTTGAAGAAGGAGACTTGGATTCATATATGTTGGACTAGAAACTTGACCAAGTCAAATTACATCTAGGATACATATAAGTTGGACAAGAAATTTGATCAAATCAAATTATATTTACGTTTATTCACACGTCAATTTAATTATTCTTTCCCCTTCATCGAAAGCAAGAAAAGGAGGAAAAGAAAGCATGCTTATTTAAAAAAATAATTATAGGCCAAATATAAAAAAATCCTAATATAATTTAATTTTTAAAATTAAAAGGGCTCCATCTTGGCATTATTTTTTAAATATTTCTTGTCAAATCAAGCATGCTCCTCGCAGCTAATCACCATTAATTCGTAATAAGACAATATAAAAGTCATAAATAATTGTTATCTATGCTGTGATCATCGTAGGTTTGTAGCTTAGACATCATAGAGATGTACTTATAATCTGTACAAGCTAAATTTCTATTGAAAGGATGTCAAATTTATGAGAAGGAGATATAATGCCATGATTTTTATTCCTCGTCATGTGTCTATCATTTTTGAAGTAAATATTAAAAATCAAAATCAAAATTTCTAATGAGAATTATATGTTAACCTTTTTGCCTCGTTCAAATTACAATAGGATATATATATGCTGCAAAACATCAAAAAGGTGAAAAAAATTTAAGTGACCTAATTTTTTATTGCACAAATCATTGATCATTTGACATTTTGCTCTTAAAAAAGAACTCCGAATTTTATCTTTTAACTAGAACGAACAAGATCAATATTTATTTATTTAATTAAATTTTAGATTTAAAGTGATTAAGCAATTACAAAAAGCAATAAGAAGCATGATTAGGTATGGAGACAAAAGCACAAGCATTTAAATCCCTTCTAACATTTGAAATATGCATGGCTACTATACTATATCTATATCATTCACATTTAAATCATGATATCTGAAACAAAATTAATCGTTCATTAAAAGACTTAAAATTTGCAACAATCCATATTTATAAAACATTGATTCAGCGCCAAATAATACTTAAAATATATAAATTTTAATGTAATACACAACTAATGAATAAGGTCAATAGTGTTTCTACAAATTCTTTTGTTCTTTGTAGTATTGAAATAACATTGTCAAGCCAGTACATTGTCAATGAATCCCATCCTAAGCTATATGTATTAGATGTGCGAAACGTGTGCTAGAATCTTAAAGGGGATAATCCAAGTGGAGTTCATGTCAACATGTTGTTAGAGCCTTATTGATCACTACCACAAAAAAGGCTTTCTGTAACAAGCCATCTGTAACGTTTTCTGTAAAATACGTTACGGACCAGTTGGCGGAAAAATCCTCATTCAATCTGTAACGCTTTCCATATAAACACGTTATAAGAATTTCCCGTCATTAAAGAGAAAAAAAATATGCAGGCCTTCTGTAACGCCTTTTACAAAATAGGCGTCACAGATCTGTGACGCCTTTTACGGAAAAGGCGTCACAGAAGCTAACGGACTTTTTATGACGTTTACTTCACAAAAGGCGTCACAGATTCTTTCAGTTAATTTTTCGCCAAAAGAATCCAAGGAGATTATTTTAATATTATTAATACCTTCTGTAACGCCTATTACATAAAAGACGTCACAGATTCCTTCAGATATTTTCCGCCGAAAGATAATATTGGAGATTTTTTTAATAAATATTCCATGCCTTCTGTAACGCCTATTACTTAAAAGGCGTCACAAATCTGTGACGTTTTTTTTGTAATAAACGTCATGGAATGGGACAATATGTGACGTTTTCGTCATAAAAGGCGTTACAAATCCTCAGTAATTTAGAGAAAAACGGGGGGATCTTCTGGCCTTTCTCCCTCCTCCATTATTTTTTTCTCCGCCGCTACAACTAACCAATTAAACACCATTGAATTTCCACATTCAATTTCTCCAAAAAAATAGCCAAAAATATCGAAAAATTATTAAAAAATAAGAATTAGAAAGAGGAAGAGAAGGAGAGCATATTGAAGGTAAAAAAATTAAATTTGAACAAATTTTCATATTTTCGTATTTTCTTGTTATTTTTTTTCGGTTTGTACTTTAAAAATAGGAAAAAATTAGGAAAAAATCTGAAAAAAATAAATTTGTAAAGAGAGATAGAAGGAGAACATAATAGTTAGGAGAAATTAAATTTATTTCTTTTTTTCTATTTTTTTTCTTATTTTATTTCGGTTTTCTCTTTATTTATGCTTTAAATATTAATGAATACTTTGTTTTTGACATTAAATTTTCAGGTCTCATTGAAGAAGAATTACATCACTAGGGTAGAAGAATTTCATCGTATTTAAGGTATTTTTCATAAACTTTAGGATTTTTTCCATTTTTTATTTCTTAATTTTGCATGCATTTAATAATTTGCATATGCATTTAATAATTAATGGTATTGTCATATAGGACCAAAAAAATATCGGAACAAAAATACCAAATTTAGGTCGTTGCCCGTCTGAGATTAATCCATTAGGGATTAAATCTCGGATAGTCCCCATTTTTTGGGACTGCTCTTTGGATATTCTGTCTCATTTAGGATTAGCGAGTGGTACGCCAGATGTAATCTGTTGTTTGAGAAAAATTCGACGGCATTTCCCTTTATGTTCCCACGGATGCGTTCTCACGATCAATCGTGTGTTGGCGCATTCAGGGAACATTAGGGGAAATGCTGCCGAATTTTTCTCAAACAACAGGTTACATCTAGCGTACGCTCGCTAATGAGACAGAGTATCCAAAGAGTGGGTTAGGATGGTGACCGGGCCCGAAAATTAATTACTTAATTGACTCATACCCTGACATTTTGCATAAATTTTTTTCTTGTTTAGATGGATCGGACGTGGATGTACTCAAGTGATCGATCAGCATTTCTAAAAGGTGTTGAAGAGTTTATGCTTTGTGCTAAACAATATCTGAGAAAGATTGAAGATGAGAAAATTTGTTGTCCTTGTCGTTCTTGTCAGAATTTGTTGAAATCGTCTAATTTGGAAGAAGTGAGAGCTCATTTGATTAGAAATGGATTTCAACCGAATTATACTCGGTGGACACTTCATGGAGAGACTGGGATGGGACTTTTTAATGTTGGGACTAGTAAAAATGTATTCGATTCACAACATGATCAGGAAGAAAATGTATTATTGGATGATGAAAATGTATTTGGTGAAGGAAATGATGTATTTGGTGATGGAAATGATGTATGTGATAATGAAGATGTGTTTGAGACTGAAAATGTAGACAATACAGGATTGAATGTTGATTTAGATGAATTTTTGAATAATGTAGATGCAGACTTTGTTGATAATGTTGAAATTTTTGGTATGTTACGCGAGGAAGATAAGATTAAGTTATATCCTGGTTGTGAATTGTCTAAACTTACTGCTGTGTTTAAATTGTTTAATCTGAAAGCCAAAAATGGATGGAGTGATGCCAGTTTCACATCTTTGCTTAAACTTTTGCGTACAGATTTTCTTCCCAAAGATAATCAATTGCCGGATTCAATATATAAGGCCAAAAAATTGTTGTGTCCTTTGAAACTCGATGTAGAGAGAATTCATGCTTGTCCAAATGACTGTATATTATTTCGAGATGAGTACAAAGATCTGGATAAATGTCCAAAGTGTAAAGCATCACGGTATAAACCGAGAGATGATCCGATTGAGGAAGGTAGTAAGGGACCAGCTGCAAAGGTTTTGTTTTATCTTCCAATAATTCCAAGATTTCAGAGGCTCTTTGCTAATGCGAAGGATGCCAAATTGTTGAGATGGCACGCGGATTGCCGAAAAAAAGGTGATGGAATGCTTCGGCATCCAGCAGATTGTCCGGATTGGACGAACATAGACGGTGCTTTTGAAGAATTCGGCAGTGAACCTAGAAATTTGAGATTGGGGTTATGCACAGATGGGATGAATCCTTACGGCAACATGAGTAGCTGTCAAACTACATGGCCAGTCTTATTGTGTATTTACAACCTTCCTCCATGGTTATGCATGAAAAGAAGATACTTGATGATGCCCTTGTTGATTTCAGGTCCTAAACAACCAGGAAATGACATAGATGTGTATTTGCGTCCATTAATAGATGATCTTAAAAAATTGTGGAATGAGGGAGTGAAAGTATTTGATGCAAACTCTAGAACTGAGTTCAATCTCCGTGCCATGATATTTTGCACGATTAATGATTTTCCTGCATATGGTAATCTATCCGGGTACAGGAATAAAGGAGCAAAAGCATGTCCTATTTGCCAGGAAAACACTCATTCTGTTTACCTGAAAAACTGTAGAAAAAATGTTTACTTGGGACATCGCAGGTTTCTTAGGAACCGCAACCACCCTTACCGTCGAGATAAGGAAAGATTTGATGGTAAAGAGGAGCATGACAGGGCCCCGATGCCAAAATCTGGAAAGACAGTATATCGACAGGTCAAGGACATAGAGGTCAAATTTGGTAAGAAATTTGCAAATGAGATTCCGAAAGGGATATGGAAGAAGAAGTCTATTTTCTGGGATTTTGAATATTGGCAGTTTCTGGAGATTAGGCATTGCCTAGATGCGATGCACATAATCAAGAACATATGTGAAGCTTTGATTGGTTGCCTGTTGGAAATTCAAGGAAAAAATAAAGATGGCGTGAATGCAAGGAAGGACATGGTTGAAATGGGAATCCGTAAGGATTTAGCAGCACAAGATAAGGGTAATAAACAAAATTGGCTACCTGCAGCACAATTTAATTTAACCAAGGAAGAGAAAAAAAGCTTGTTGGGTTGCCTGAAGCACATTAAGGTTCCTTCGGGTTATTGCTCAAATATTTCCAGAAAGGTGTCTATGAATGATAACAAATTGATCGGTATGAAATCACATGATTATCACGTCTTGCTGACCGTTTTACTACCGGTCGCAATAAGAGGAATTCTGAAGGAAGAAGTGAGAAAGACTCTGACTAAGTTGTGCTATTTTTTCAATGAAATTTGCTGTAAGGTGATCGATCCAGTCAAAATGGACAAGTTACAACATGATGTTATTTCAACCCTATGCGAGCTGGAGATGTATTTTCCACCGTCATTTTTTGACTCCATGGTGCATTTGACCATCCATCTGGTTAGGGAGATCAAAATGTGCGGTCCAGTATTTCTACGGTACATGTATCCTTTCGAAAGAGCAATGGGCCAGTTGAAAGGGCTAGTACGTAGCCGATCTAAACCAGAAGGAAGTATAGTGGAAGGATATGTTGCCGAGGAGGTTATTGAAGGTAGCCGTGTCTACAGGGACTGAAGGTACTTAATGTTCTTTCATTATTAAATGTTCTTTCATTATTTCACTTATAAATGTGATTTGAATGCAGGTTCTTACACCTTCAACTCAGGTGATACAGCGACTATTGAGGCATTCGGTCGGTCTGTGACGTTGTCTCAAGAATTTAATTCTGGGACAATCGAGGAGAGAGAAGTTTTGAGTAAGGCGGTTGGAAGACCTGATTATTTTGGTAGAACAAGAGGTGCCCCTGGATGGACCAATCAGACAAAGTTGTATGGGAGAAGACCTAGAAAAGATGTGCATGAAGGTTGCATGACACCGGTCCAGATTACAGCTTTGATGGATGCGGTGACTGAGAGATGTAAAAATGAATTAAAGGATGAGGTGAGGGAGGAAATGAAAAATGAGTGGACTCAGCAGGCTACTCAGCAGGCTTTTCAGCAGATGACGACTTGGTTTGTCATGAATGGAGTGCAAATACCTGAACTTCCACCGCAATTTTTACAAATGTCACCTCATGTTTTGTCGGTCGAGGTGGACTCTGCAATGCCTAGAGGTGTTGGTTCAAACTACATTCCTCCGGATCCGAGTGCCGGTGGTCAGGTTGATTTCAACTTATCATTTTTATGAAGATATCAATTTATTTGCAATTTATGGAACATTATGATTTTGTAAATAAAAAATCTAACTAAATCTATTTGCAATTTCAGGAACAAGTTGAATGCCATCTGTTTTTGCATTGTAAGGATGGAAGCCGTGTTCACGTGGCCAATGGGTTCATTATACCGTCACAGGTGGGTCAGATGGTACACAACGAGCCCCTACTTGCAACTGAGACTTATGTCCATCTTGTAAAATGTGACGACGAATTTCGAGATTGGTACCTCCCTAAACCGTCAGATGAACAACTGGGCTCGAATTTAGGAGGGCTATTCGCGTGGCCGTCAGTTGATGTGGAGCCACGACAAAAGGTATCACAATTTTATTTCACACTTTCTACAATTTCATATTAATACTTGACAAAATTGAAAACATTAAATTAATTGATGTAAAACTAATTAATTGAAAACATTGAATACAGAAAATTAGCCAACAAAATCCGATTGGAAAGGGAAAGAAGCCGATGGAGAAGGGGAAGGGGACGAAAGAGATAGAGAGGGCGAAGAAGGTCGCGAGTGAGGTATCCATGATTAATCGCGGCGAGCTTCTCGAGCCCAAATATTTCGCCAAACTCTCTCAAGCCGAGCGAAAACTATACTCGGTGTTGAAGTTTATACCGGTCGGAGAGGAGACGATTGAGGTGCATGATTGCGACCCTTGGGGTACGCACGAGAATGGTCTCTTCATGTTTAACTTGGGAGATATTGTCGAGTGTTTCAAACGAGAATGCTTAAACGTATCGATGATCAAGATATACTCCTGGTATGTGATTTTCAAACTTTGTTTTTTTCTCAATATTCGATTTAATTGGAAACATATTGAAGTCTTGGATAAATGCAGGTATTGGATGATCGAACTTTCTAAAGAAGTTGGGTTTTCTAAAAGCATCACCATATGGGATCCGGATCAACTAGCTGAAATAACCTGGAATGCCAACGAAGATTCTAATGTGAGTTACATGAAGAGGACGTTCTCAGAGAATTCGGAGTGCCAATACTTTGTTTTGCCGTATAATCAGGGGTAAGACCAATTATTAAACTCAATTATTAGTTTCCTTTCAATTCATTAATAATTTATATGTATTACAGGTTTCATTGGACAGTCATTATTGTTGATGTCCACAAAGAGAGAGTATATTATGTGGATTCCTTGGTACGCGACAATCCCATAGATCAATTAGTAATTAGGCCGTTTATAACAACGTAAGTTTTAGATTCTAAATAGACAATTTGATATTGTGGAAAATAATTATATATATATAGTTATTTTTTCTAATTTAATTAATTGAATTGCATGTAGGGCATACAAATTTTACAAGATGGAGAAGACTGGCAAGGCTATACGTAAAGCTAATATATTACGCTGGTACGAATTGAAGGTACGTTAACGATATCTTATGGATTTAGAATTTAGAGATTAAAATTTCTGAAACTAGTCCAATTTTCTAATCAACTATTTGTTTGAATTGTGATTTTCAGGCTCCGAAGCAAAATGGCAATACAGAGTGTGGATACTTCACAATGTGTGCCATGAGACAATTATTATTCTATGTGAGAGGAGTCGGAGAACTACCCAAGGTATTGCATTTTCATATTTAGAGTTTAATAGCCGTTTACCAAATAATATAGGATTAGGGTTTACGGTTTTGGATTTAGGGGTTTAGGGTTTAGATACAAGTTGATGTGGCTTGTTTAGGGTTTGATAATTAACAAACTTTCAAATAAATCCGGTAGTATAATATAATTAACTTAGGCTTAGGATTTAGGGTTTCATAAAAATCAAATAGTTTGGGAATTTATGATATATCAACTAATATGATGTTTTCTATTGTTTTTGTTAAATCAAATATTGTAGCAAATCGATCCAGTTGGAAAACCGTTTACGAAAGAAAACATTGGAGAAGTCGTCGATGAACTTATGGAATTCATGTATTCGAATGTATTTGGATAACTTAATTTGTCGTACATTTGTAAATAAAATTGATATCTTAATTGGTTTTTTTTCATTTGATATGTGCTTGATATATATATGTGGATTGCATGATGAATATGTGTGCTTGATATGTGAATCTGTTTTGGTACATTGAAAATCAATGTACCAGTTGGTACGGCTAGCAATATGGGGCTAGCCACAGAATATCGCTTGTACAAAAAAAACATTTTATAAATTTGTAACGTTTATTATTAAAAAACCGTCACAGATTTATGACGTTTAATAACTATTAGGCGTTACAAAAGGGTTAATGGGAAAAGGAATAAAATAAATAAAAAATATAATTCTGGAACTTCTGTAACGCCTTTTAGGAAATAGACGTCACAGATCTGTGACGTCTATTTCGTTAAAGACGTTACAAAAGGAAGCGTATAAAGAAATTTAAAAAATTAAAAGCATCAATCTGTAACGCCTTTTAGGAAATAGACGTTACAGATCTGTGACGTCTATTTCCTAAAAGGCGTTACAGATTTATAACGCTTTTTAACTTTGTGACGGAGGGTACTGTAACGTGCCCATAAACGTTACAGATCCATTTATTTGAACGTTACAGAACAGGAAATTTCGCGTAGTGGATGTTGCATTTTCATTGTAGCCATAGATAATTGTTAGGAATATGGTTTTATAGAGTCCTTTTGGAAAATTAGAAAATAGTGTTAAAATATAATGGAAAATTATTAGAACAAAAAAATAAAGAGTATTGGTAATAAGTTAATTAAAATATTGTTGGAGTCATTTGATAACATTTAAATTAAAATAACGATATATCTTGGTACACTAATCCCTCTTTGTGAATATGGACAAACTGGCAGATTTCGTCCAAAAAAGGGACAAATTGGCAATTGTTCCGGTTGCAAGATCATCACGAGATTATTATTTTTTTTAAAAAAAAAAACAAAGAAAAGAAAGTGATGGAACGAGCTAATTAACGGATTGGCAAAATCAAGAAATAGTGCAACCTTGATGACCTGCTAAATATAAAAATTACTCATACGTATCAAATTATCACAATTTTTTTTGTAAATAAATGTAGAAATATTCAAAAGTATCAAAAAATTACATCAAGTGGACAGCACTTTTAAAAACACATCAGGACTCAATAAAATTTTATATTCTACTATTTCATTTTTTTTTGGCTCCTCTACCATTCTGGCTTTTGTTAAAAGAACGGAACAACGTTCTCATGCTATTTAATTTTTGTTGAAATCCATTTGGCAATGTTCCTTTCATAAAAGTAGTATTCTTTTTAGTTTTTAGAGATATTCTACCGTGGACCATTTTCTTCGGCCGAATCTGAGACCTGATCAATTACAACCGTACCTAATTAAAAGAAAAATCATAATATATTTTTTCTAACCCATATAAATATTACTTGTCTTCTTTTTAACATATTCTTACACGATGTCCCTCTTTGAATGTTACTAAATTAAAACTTTAAAAGGAATAAGAAGAACTTTCTTATGATGAAGTGAAGTTTAAAAAGAAAAATGAAAAAGACAATCAGTTCAATATGCGGAGAGTTAGAAACTTAAAAATGTAATCACATCCTCATATATTCTTTCAGATCGAGAACTGACGTGGCGTCGCAAATTCTGGATAAGCAGCATCCTTTGATTCCAACACAGCTTTACATAGTTCAATTCTACGTTTTATTTTGTAACATTTTCCTGGCCCACACTAGCGCGATTATTCTTTAAAGACTTGTATATTTTGATTGAAAATATTTTAATAACTTTGATCTCATCTTTTTATCTTTTCTCAAATACGGAAAGAATTGACTTCATTTTATAAGTATTGGCAATATATATCCAACTAATTCAAGGGTCATAGTCAACGTTTCCATGTCTTATCGCTTCGCCAATCGCCATGATTCGGTACTAATTTTAGAAAAGAAGATGTAGGACTATAGGAGGCAAGACTTCTCAAAACAGCTTCTTGTTTTGTAATTTTGCCTCTTAAATACCCCACATTGCGTACTTCTTTTGGTATTTCTCTTTAATTTTTGATACAGGACTGCAGTCCGTTTAGAAAAGTTTAGAAAATTTTGCGTACATATCCTAAATGTACTTACGTTCCTATTGTTTAGAAAAGTTTTGAGGTAAAAATTTTCATTATTTTGATTTTCTCCTATATCTGATATGAGCAATATTGCAATTAATCTCGTCAAGTTTATGATAAATCATAAGTAATTTTAATACACATCTAGAATGAAAATATTTTCTAACGAGTTTTATATACGTGTGTTTCAGACAACAAGGAAAATTTGTTCACGCATAATTTATAATTCGTTTTGCTCACGTCAAATGCATGTTTAATCTAGTTGAGCAATGGTAGGCTAGTAGCTAGTAGCAATTTGTGTATTAGGTACTGTTACTAGCACTGGCTTGTGGTTCCTCGTTCGAATTGCCATTTAAAAAAAAAAATCATCATTATATTAATTAACCAAGAAATAATTTCAGGTCTAGGTAAAAATAATTGGTTTTTCAGTCTCTATGTTTATTTTGTGGCTTACATGATGTGATTCTGTTGAAACTGGTACCTTCCCATAGTAAGTATATTAATGCTATTCCCCCACCAGCGATAACTGTTTGAAAAATGCAACAATAACTGCTTATATTCCCTGCTATCATCTCACCATTTGAATCATTGCTTCAGGTAATTGGGATAGATTTATTGCTATCATTGCTATCCTCTCACCAGCTGAGAAGAGAAGTAATAAACTATGGATGTAAAAACTAATGCATTGTCAACCATGACTGCTTGCTTGTTCTCATCGTCCTCTTCAATTGGCAGATTACATATCTGAGTGGGACCATAATTTCAGGTTTGGAATTGCACTTGTCATCTCTATTATTGTGACAGTGAAAATTGCACGTCATCATTGTTTCCAATTTTCCATCTCTCATGAACTGAACAATGAAAGCTTTGATTAGTCTTTTGTGAATCAAGTAGAGAACTGCACATTACATATCTTAATGTAGATCATCTAAATTGTTTGGTGTTTAATGTGGCAGATATAAGGAGAAAAAAATTACTGTTGAAGAAAAACAATTAGAGAAAAATTAACAGCTTGCAAGAAGTGAAAAGGTATGTCAGTGTTGGAGTTATGTCCTAGAAGTCAATATTTAATGACTTATTTTCTTAGTTTATGTTAATGATGATATTTGATCATTTGTTCCTAGAGTTTATTATTGACAGATCATTCAGGTTGAGGATCTGAATTGTAGATCTCTGTGGATCATTCATTAGAATGACAATAATAAATCTAAATCGTCCATAATCTTGATAATTAACAAGGAACATTAATTATCATAAAAGATTAGTATGCAAGTTAAGTGATGATTAAGTTCTACAAATCATAGGTAAGGAGTTACCAACTTAATTGCATATGTGTATGTTATTGGAACATAGTACAGGACTTGACCCAATGAAATAAACATATGGATTGTGTTAAGTGTCATTGTTTATTTCATATAAGTTTGATTCTAAGTTTGAGATGTTCACCTTTTCCACATGAGGATAGGTTCAATAAATATCGTCTAACGTTGATTCCTGATAAAGGTTGCTATAAGGACTTTATTTATGTTCTCTTGAATTGTGCGGGGAAAAGTTGTTCATCAAGAAAACCGTATGTCCCTCATTAGTATACCTAGTGAGTGATGATATCTGTTTGGGCCCCTTGATGGAGTTGGATCGTATGCATGCAAACTAGACGATCAACTCTAGATCAAGAAATGTATAATCTGCAAGAATGACACATTCCTATCTTGGATTATACAATGATATCATGTGACATAAGAATCAGACAAGGAAATACTTATATTTCTTGTGCAGGATTAAGATATTGTAACGGTACATTATTTATGCGAATTGGGAATCATAACGTGTTGCTAGATACCGCTTATGATTATTGGAAATAAATAACGATTTATTTTCATGGCCAACATAGCATAAATCCTCAATAGGGTCGCACAAATAGGACTCTAACCACACGGTGCATTAATTGTTTATTCGCAACAGTTAGTATTGTGAAATATAATAAGTTGATTAATTAATTATATACCGTTATGAACCGTTATAATTAATTAAGTCAAAATGATCATATGGAAACAATTTAATGCATTAGCTAATCCTAAATTAATTATTAATGAGTCAATAATTAATTATGTTCAACACACTTTAAATAGTTTGAGTTATTTGGGCTTCTAGTTATTTAATTAATTAAAGGTCCGATTTGAGGAAGGATGAAGGAGTAATTAATGGGATGGTTTATTGGGCCATTGCAACATTTGATGTAGCCCAAAATGGCCCTATTAATTTCAGCTAGAGCCCTAGTGGCATACTTGTAAATAGTTCAAAGAGAGGATGAGAGTTGTTGGCTATATAAAGGGGTCACCTCTTGGGAAAGCCCTAGCCTCCATCCACTTTCTCTCTCCTCTCTTCCTAGCCGCTACCCATCTTCCTCCCTTCTCTTGCTCATGTGTTGAGCACCATTCCTTCTTCTCCTCCATTAAAATAGTTAATAGGATGAAGAGGTTCATAGAGGGGATTAGCTAGGAGCTCATGAAAGCTAGCACTTTCATGGAGCTCGTGGTTAGCTCCTTGGTGGGCTTGAGGCGCCTTAGATGGTGGAGGTGGTGGAGCACGCACCCCATCGACTCCCATGCCTTGGATTCGAGCCTCATGAATGCGATTTCATGAGAGGTATAACTTTCTCCTACTTGTTCTCATTATTTTGATGTGTGAATGCTTCTAGCACTAGATCTATGGTGTTTAGTTGTGATTTCTTGCTATTTGATGGCACAAAAATAGAATTAAACACTTCCTAACAGTGGTATCAGAGCACAAGGTCGTGCTTAAGCTATTTTGCACATTAAATTAGATGAGAAATGTGTAATTAGTTGAGTAATTAAGTTGCTGCCTTTGTTTGCACTCTGGAACTCTGTTTTTTCCTAGTTTTTCTGTGTTTTTCGCATAGCAAAGATTTTATTTCGATTTTTACTTTTGATGAATTTGAAAGAGGGATGAATTGTGAGCATTTTCCCACTGGTTTCATTTTAATCCGAGTTATTATGGATTTTTAATGAATTTTTCTGTGACGGTGCGCAGGACTGGTTCCTGTGCGACCAGATCTGGTTTTGTGGGCATTATCTTAGTTATCTTGATAAAGAGACCCTAATTTTATTGACTAAAAATTAAGTAAACTTGGTGTACTTCCTTCCATACCAATTTGATGGTATGGATTGAAGTATTTCTATTTTTTTGAACCGATGAAAGACAAGAACGGTCCTGTTGGTTTTCTGTACCGATTGGATTGTTTTGAAAACTGGTATTGATTGAGACTTTTTATAGAAAAAGTGTTTAAATAGAAAACTTCCTTTTGAAGTCCTGAATCCATGAAAATTGATTTCATGTAAATCGGACCAGTTTTGGTACCTCAAACACTCAAAATCAATTTCGTCGACGTGCTGTTCCAGAACAGGGGACTTGTATTCAAACTCCTTAAACTTGATGATTTTGAATGAGTAAAATTGTAAATCTTTCATGGTTACTAGCCTTGTACTTGTGATTGTTTACTGTAAAATTGTTTTGCATTAAAAGTTTTTGGAAGATGGTCAAACAGTCCAAAAGGTTGAGGCCAAAACCTGAAACTTCAAACCGGTGTTTTAGTACACAACCTGAAGTTTGATAATTTTGGTTCTCCCGATTGGTAAATGATTTCTTCCTGAAATTTGAACAGATAGTTTGTCTCTTGATAAGGATTTCTTATGATTTTTTCAGGATTTTTTGGAGACCGAAAATTTCTTGATTTTTTCGGGTCCCGTTAAATGAAAGGTGTTCGTTCTAATTAATCAATTAGTTGATAAGTTGATTAGAACTCTCCTTGCTGTCATCCATTGGATTTTTTGAATGTTGATTTTATCAAAGAGTTTAAGCAATTAGTTGTTTGAATGTTAAACTCTCTTTGCATGAAAAACACAAATTAGCAAACAATACGCAAAGATACTTAATAGCTCACTAGTTATGAACAACTTAGACATATATTTGTATATTGTGCTAACTTGTTTTTGTAGGAGGATGTGGGTTTGATATGGCTCAAGATTTCAATGCCTTGTGTGTTGTAAAATGTTGTGAATTCATGTGATTGCTTGTAATGTGGCCTAAGGTGCCTTGATAATTAATAATTGATTAATTCTTGATGTAACTTGTGAGGCTTGCATGCCCCTAAGGCCTAGGCGGGTTTTAGGATTTTATCACATGTATTTATTTTCCTTAATTATTAGATAGGATCTTAGTAATTAGTGGGAGGGTTTGATTAGATTAGTTTCGTTACATGGAGATGCGACGAAGACTAATGCAAGCGGGAGCCATACAAACCCACGACAATGTTTGAGATGCTTATGTTATGTGATTGTTTGTGAATGCCTTGAATTGTCATAGGTAGGTATGGGTATATGCTTACACGACCACCAAACAAAGTCACGTAATTGCTTTTGTCCCAAATTAACTCGATTAAGTCGATTCGTCCTCCTTCTCTCTATCCCCTTCAATGCAATTGATTGTTTATTGATGCATTCCGCCGACGCGGACATCGTACTCCATCATTGTAGTTGGGGTGTAAATCAGATTTACAAGGAGCAAATAGAGAGAGGTTGCTTATCAATGGACCCTAATCAGATTGGACATTGGGACGAAGTTTGTGGATATACTTATGATATCTCACAAATCAAGAATCATATGGACAAGATATGATTGGTTGGAGAACCTACCTTATCTAGTTGTTTTAGGTGTCATGCCGACGCTGTCCCCTATTTCAACGAAAATGAGGATCTTAGAAACCGACTACATTAGGGACTTTAAATAAATGTAGTGGGAGTTTTGTTTATCATTCCATAAACAAAACATTGCATAAACTAAATGACCTTAAGTTGAAATTGTTATAGATATTAAATATGTTAATTTCGTTGCGATCAATCTTTGGAAAACGACAAGCTCGTTTCTAAGGTATTTACTTGGAGAAGAAATACCGATTCCTAAGACATGTTCTTGGAAATGAGAAACTTGAGCAAGTTTAATCCCAAAAATGTTCCTCGACTTCCCGAACATAGCTTCGCAATGATTGATTAGTTTCGACGAAAATTATTCAATAAAGCGAATGCCTATATCCTTTTAGAAGTTCTAGACTTTTGAATTGGAGAATTCATAAGAACTAGACTAGATTTCTACACTCTCATCCACTTACTCAAGAAGACGTTTTTAGAGAAAGTAAATATAGACTCAATCATTTATGATCGAGTAATGGAGTGTGAGTTAACCAAGAGAATCTTCTTATAAGAAGATAAATATTTCATTAGCTTGCGAACCGAAAGGTTTGAGTAGCTAATTGACAACTAGAGATATTAAGATCTCCAATATCAAGGATTGTTGATATTGTCATACAATCTCTTTCTATGGATAAAGGATATATTGTCCGCACACTTGTTAGTGCTAAAAGTAATTAGTTAAGTATTAAAGGAATACTTCACCAAGATATGAGTTGAAACTTTGAGACCCTCACTAGTGACCGTGTGTCACATGAGATGTTTCATTTGCCATTTATGGGAGGCATTTAAAAGGTTGTCCGAAATACCATGATGTTCTAAACCTTAAGATATTTGTCGTTCAAATTATCTCACTATCTCTAATTCACACTAGTAATTAGGTGCTAGTTCATGTGCTCGCATTTAACGAAATGTGTAGGCAATGATGAATAAGAGAAAGTTCGAGATAAGTAAAGTAAACTCCGTTTTGGAAATGGTTTATACGTCTAAGCCGCTACCATTGAATACGTAGAGTTATCTTTACTAAATAAAGAGTTTGTTTAGGAATTTGAGGTTGTATACCTTATTCCAAACATCTCATAAAATCTTATCTCCGTTTCATATTTGATGATGGATGATCATGTTTTGTAATAGAGAAATGTTGTTCTCTTATTGTTATGAATTTGTGTATAAGATTTCATGCATCTTGATTGAATTTACTTGAAATAGATAAACAAATTTTGAATGACAAATGTGTAAGACTTCACATAAAGTATTTGACTTTTATGTAAAATAGTCGCTTAGTCGAATATAAACAAGAATCGCATTATGAGAGTCTACGTAACGTGGAGCTCGTAAATCAATTCGATTGCAAATCAATTGAAATTCATGCGAATCGTGTTTGTTAAAAGACAAAAGCGCCTTTGAACTACGAAGGTTTAAAGGACAAGTAACTTTATTAAGACTTATACATATTGATGTATATAGACCTATAAGTACTTATGCAATTGAAAGGTTGTTGACACTTTACCACTTGACCAACGATCATTGTATATATTAACGTATCTATTTGATATGGTATAAGTATGAATCTTTTGACAAGATCAAAAGGATTTCAAGAGTAAAGTTGAAAAACTATTCAATAAAAGCAAAAGTCTTAAGATGGATCATGGTAAATAGTTAAGTCATATAGTTTGATATATTACCTAAAGAGTATGAAAGACGTTTCACTACTCGCTTCATGAGGAACATTGAGAAATGTATCCAAGGATGAAGGTATCGAACATTGTTTGATATAGTTCGATCGGTAATAAACCAAATTGACTTGTTAGACTCATGTAAGGGATTTGTGTTTGAGGACAATATTGTTTACACTGAATAAAAATTCCATCGAAGTCTATTGAGAAAGATATCTTACGAGATTCGATCTCTAGGTATATTATTTGTCAAGATTTGGTGTTGAAAAGCTTATTTCAAGGTTTGATTGATTGGTAAGTTTGAACCCAAATAAGACGTTTAATATTTTGTATGATATCTTGAATTAACCGAAAGGTACTACTTCTACGAACATGATAAGAACAAAGTAGTTGTTGCTCATCATAACGTAATCTTGAAGAATAATATTCTCAAGAAGAAGTAGTGGGAGTAAAGTGAGCATTAAAGGAGTTTATGCATCACTACAAGAAGTACCTTTATAGGAAACTTGTCACTCCATACATGGTGCTTAGTGGGAGTTGAGCGGAACTTAATTCACAAGCAGTTGTGAAAGGAAGAAGTTTATAAGCACGCTCGCTTCTAAAGAGTACTCAAACATCTCACAAGTGGATGATGTTCGAGAAACTCGTGCAATATATTAGGATCAAGAACTTATTCTACAAGTTGTTGTAGAAGTAGTTCATAGACCTCAAGCACCAATCCTACAAAGATCAACGAGAGTGAATTGCCTAAACTGAAAGGTACATAGGCTTCACAACATCCTCGTACTTGACATATGAGGATCCGTTGATAAATACAGAAGCGATGGAAAGACCCGATTCCACAAGTATGATTTGAATCTATATGATCTTTAAGTGCAATCCATATATATAACAACAAGGTATAGACCTTGATTGATGTTCAAGAAGAAGCGATCCATCTAGAACATTTAGATCTTTAAAAGGAAAGATAGATATGGATAGCAAGTCGACTATGTACAAAGCACAATTTCATGATTGATGCTATGTCTAAGTCGATAACAAGTTGACCATGTACAAAGCACGACTTCTCGCTTGTAGCTGTGTATAAGTCAATAAAGATCATTCTAACAATAGTTATATTTCGTATATATAGATATATGGAAAGATACATCAAAACCGTCTTCTTCGATTGAATGAAGGAAGTTGTAGTGTATTTGACACAAACCGAGGATTTGTTGTATTGTTAGAAACATATATATGCTTCAATGATCCATTAATGGATTGAAGCAAGTATTGTGGAAATTGGAATAAACATTTTGACAAGAAAGTCAAGGAGTTGAACTTCGTCAAAAGTATCTTGTATAGACAAGATATTCAGTGTGAGCATTAATATGTTATATGTATTGTACAAGATACAAGACATTAATTGGGAATAAAATTAAGAAAATGATTATTGTCAAGATCTCATTAGAGAATGTTTTTCTCAATAGAAAATTTGGACAAGTCACCTAATCCAAGGAAACAAAATCTATGGAGATAGATTATGATGGATGTTAGGTTTGAGCAAAATGTGCATATAATGACAAGGTGTTATAATTACACGAAAAGATAGACTCCTAAAAAGGATGTCTAACCACGTTGTATGGCATACACTTGAGTTCGACTCGGTGTGTTGCAACTCAATTCGAGAAGAGTGCACGATACAATTCGAGCATCCTTCTGTTATGAGTTTCATTACGTACGCCGTACTTATGCACATGCCCCTATGTGTTGTACCCAAGGAGTATGACAAGCAGTTGTCAACTGGATACAAAGAAAAACACGTTTGGACAATAATCGAGAATATCTTCGAGTATCTTATGAGAAAGAATGATATATTTCATCTGATGAAAGAAAACTCATATAAATTGATATATTGATGCTAGTTTTTGAAAGATTGATATGAATACAATTGAGCTACGTATTTTGTTTAAATGTGGTGTTGTAAATTTAGAAGGTGTTCTAAATGGGATATTACAACCGTTTCCGTCACCAAAAACAAAATATATATAGCAACTTGTGAAGCAATGAAAGAAGGTAGTATGGATCGAGAAGTTCTCAGTCAAGCTAATATGGTTCTATGCATCTCGAACCATAGCTTAAACTTGAAGAACCCAATATTAAATTGGTGATCCAACTAAGATCTATGACGATGGCACTTGATCTCACATGATGATGATCAAGAACACATATATAGGAGTATATATGTATATAGGGTCAAACAAAATTGGATAGGTTCGCGGACACAGCGAACACTCTAACTTAACCTCTACCTTAAGCAATATACGAGATGCAATTGTGCATCCATGCGTGATGGACGTATGAGTAACTTGTTTTAAGTGTATTATATCTTTTGAGGTTCGAGACATGTATATATATGGATATATGACATTGTTCTAAATTCTTCACTGGCTAGAAGTCACTATTGATTGACTCTAGGCCAAGTGGGAGATTGTTGGAGTTATGTCCTAGAAGTCAATATTTAATGACTTATTTTCTTAGTTTATGTTAATGATGATATTTGATTATTTGTTCCTAGAGTTTATTATTGACAGATCATTCAGGTTGAGGATCTGAATTGTAGATCTCTGTGGATCATTCATTAGAATGACAATAATAAATCTAAATCGTCCATAATCTTGATAATTAACAAGGAACATTAATTATCATAAAAGATTAGTATGCAAGTTAAGTGATGATTAAGTTCTACAAATCATAGGTAAGGAGTTACCAACTTAATTGCATATGTGTATGTTATTGGAACATAGTACAGGACTTGACCCAATGAAATAAACATATGGATTGTGTTAAGTGTCATTGTTTATTTCATATAAGTTTGATTCTAAGTTTGAGATGTTCACCTTTTCCACATGAGGATAGGTTCAATAAATATCGTCTAACATTGATTCCTGATAAAGGCTGCTATAAGGACTTTATTTATGTTCTCTTGAATTGTGCGGGGAAAAGTTGTTCATCAAGAAAACCGTATGTCCCTCATTAGTATACCTAGTGAGTGATGATATCTGTTTGGGCCCCTTGATGGAGTTGGATCGTATGCATGCAAACTAGACGATCAACTCTAGATCAAGAAATGTATAATCTGCAAGAATGACACATTCCTATCTTGGATTATACAATGATATCATGTGACATAAGAATCAGACAAGGAAATACTTATATTTCTTGTGCAGGATTAAGATATTGTAACGGTACATTATTTATGCGAATTGGGAATCATAACGTGTTGCTAGATACCGCTTATGATTATTGGAAATAAATAACGATTTATTTTCATGGCCAACATAGCATAAATCCTCAATAGGGTCGCACAAATAGGACTCTAACCACACGGTGCATTAATTGTTTATTCGCAACAGTTAGTATTGTGAAATATGATAAGTTGATTAATTAATTATATACCGTTATGAACCGTTATAATTAATTAAGTCAAAATGATCATATGGAAATAATTTAATGCATTAGCTAATCCTAAATTAATTATTAATGAATTAATAATTAATTATGTCAACACACTTTAAATAGTTTGAGTTATTTGGGCTTCTAGTTATTTAATTAATTAAAGGTCCGATTTGAGGAAGGATGAAGGAGTAATTAATGGGATGGTTTATTGGGCCATTGCAACATTTGATGTAGCCCAAAATGGCCCTATTAATTTCAGCTAGAGCCCTAGTGGCATACTTGTAAATAGTTCAAAGAGAGGATGAGAGTTGTTGGCTATATAAAGGGGTCACCTCTTGGGAAAGCCCTAGCCTCCATCCACTTTCTCTCTCCTCTCTTCCTAGCCGCCACCCATCTTCATCCCTTCTCTTGCTCATGTGTTGAGCAGCATTCATTCTTCTCCTCCATTAAAATAGTTAATAGGATGAAGAGGTTCATAGAGGGGATTAGCTAGGAGCTCATGAAAGCTAGCACTTTCATGGAGCTCGTGGTTAGCTCCTTGGTGGGCTTGAGGCGCCTTAGATGGTGGAGGTAGTGGAGCACATACCCCATCGACTCCCATGCCTTGGATTCGAGCCTCATGAATGCGATTTCATGAGAGGTATAATTTTCTCCTACTTGTTCTCATTGTTTTGATGTGTGAATGCTTCTAGCACTAGATCTATGGTGTTTAGTTGTGATTTCTTGCTATTTGATGGCACAAAAATAGAATTAAACACTTCCTAACAGTCAGAGCTTTACTCATCTATTAAATTGCAAAAATAAAACTTAAGAGCTGTTTAATGCGAAAGTTGTTTATTGTTGCATAAAATTCTTTACTATCTTGATTTGTTATAGGCTAGTTGAGGAGGATTGTTATAGGCTAGTTAAGGAGGATGAGGTGAAGCTGCTGGGAGTGAAGTATTAGTACTTTCTTTCATATGCTCGACTGGTAATGAGTATTAGTACTTTCTATCATATGCTCGAGTTTTGACAATGCTTGATATGCTTGAAAATATGCATTGATGATGAATCTTTGCACTTCTGGTTTGGGATTGGTACAGGGGTTTAATGAAACATGCTTATTGGCCAAGGGGTCAACAGAATGTGGACTGAAGGTAATATACATGTTTAGTGAAACTTTCTTTATAATATGCATTTCTCTTTGTAACAGAAAAGGAGTGGACTAAAGATGAAACAGCAATAAGCATCAAATTGGAGTGAAGCATGTATTAGTTTGCAATATTTGTTACTTAATATTTTGGTTCAATCAGATTTTTGCAAGTGCAACGATGTACTATTTTGTACGTTAATATATATTTTTGTTTCAATTGGATTTTTTTCCGAGACTATTAATATGGCTGTGCTATAAAATGAAAACGGTTAAGTTTTTGAAACGATTAAACCGTTATAACCGTTCAAGTGAATGAAACAATTAACGCAAGAAAATTTTTTTGCATTTAATGAACGAAACGAAACACGCAAACAAAATAATTTTCGTGCCAATGGACGAAACGGTTAACTAAAGAGCCCATTTGCGTGATCGTATTCCCGTTATGCAGGCCTAGTACTGATTAGTAAATTGGGCCTATATTGTTGATCATAATAGCAGTAAAATGCTTCTTTTACATAGGCCTTAGCTCATAAAAATAATATAGACCATTTTGGGCTCCAGTCTTGAGGGGACCCCTGTATCGAGCAAAGTTAAGGGCCTGTTTGGTTAGAGGGAATAAGGTGACATAGCGGTTTCCATCAGTGATCAGCTTATCAGTTTGCAAGTAGTGTTGCTCCCTTTCGTTTGTCTTTTACCTGGAAGAAGGGTTTTATTCCTCGCTTTTGCTGTCAAATAATAAGGAATAATTTACGACTTTATTCCCCAGGAGGGGTGTCATTAACTAACGCCGGTGGGTTCCACAGCAATAGAGAAAAAATAACCTTTTGTTGCTACTCTTCGCCTTTTCCATTCTTACCTTCCAGAGATCTGTTTCCTCCCCTTTTCATTTGGAGTCGCACACAAGGAGTTGAAGCGCCTAGCAGAAGAGGCATCTCAGTCCAAATAGACAAATTTAAGGCCTCTTTTACACGGTCCTTGGGATTTGGGATTAAAAGATTTTATTCATTCGTGTGCTTCTGGTCCAAGAAATAGCTGTCTGACCCTCAGTTTTCATTTGGAAATGCTGGGCAATTTTGCATTTTTAGCTTCTGGAATTAGACAGAAGACCGGAATTGAACTTAATTAGTGAGCCATTCTATCCAAATTAATGTCCAGAAAATTAAGTTGTAATGATTGAAGTGTTTGTTTTCTGATTTTTTTGTACCCAAGTTTTGTTTTCGTTAATTTTGTCCTATTAATGTTCAAATGCTCTTTCAGTTTCACACTCGTACCTCTTAGATGAAAGATAAGTTTGCTTACTAGTTTGGTCTGGTAACAATATGGCCAGTCCGTTTTAGTTTGCTTCGCTTGATTTTTTTTGTTTATGTTTAAATTGCAGAGGTTCTATGCATAGGATATTATGTAGTAAACATCAGGTTTCATGTGTTCTGAATGATGTCTAGATTGATTTAATTTTTTTACATGGATTTTATGTACTTGTATGTGTATATTTAAGTATTTTTCTCGTTCTTAGATGATCTGATGCAGAACTTATCGTTTTCTACGTTACCAAGCATTTCGAATTTTTCAAAATTTGTCATTTTTGGACGATAATTCACTAATAGTCCAAAAATGGCAAGATTTAAAAAATTCAAAAAAATAGTAAAAAAATTTCAAAAATTATAAAATTTGGTTTGCTATGAGATTTCAATATAGATTGGATTGACTAATTTAGATTTGTCAATTTACAAAATCACTGATCAAACGATCATGGTTTATGAAGGATTAAATGAACCATGGTTCACAATAAATATTCTATATATAAATAGCCTAGAGGTCAAATGAACCGGCGGGAATTGAATATGGAGTCCATATGGTCAGTGGCTCCGCCCTTATCCTAGAGGTAAGGGGTTCAATTATCGCTGGACGTGGAATAAGTAGATAATTAATAGAAGAGGGATAAACTCTAAGTTACAGAGTGGGCTACAGCCTCTATAAATAAATAGCCTCTTATTTCAAAATATATATATATACACATACATACATACATATATATAGTTTTGCTATGGTGAGTAGCAACTCATAGAGTCTTCTGTGAGTTGCGATCAACACTCTTGGATCTGATTCAAAATGATCGATCCAAACCGTCTAATATGATCTCCATATTGAAATCTCCTTGCATACCAAATTTTATATTTTTTTTGAAAATTTTAAGTATTTTTTTCGGATTTTTAAAAAAATCTGTTTTTGAACGTACATAATTAATTAGATTAGCGATTTTCTAACATTTAAAAAAAAAATAAAAATTTCGTAAAAAAATATAAAATCTGGTCTGCAAGGAGATTTTAATATGGAGATCATATTGGACAGTTTGGATTAGTCATTTTGAATCAGATCCAACAGTTTTGATCGCGACTCACGGAATATTAAGTGAGTTGCAACTCACCATAGCAAAACTCTATGGTGGAGAACACAGACAACCTGTATGTTGGAGTGTAATTTAGCCTATACGTGTGTGTCAATGTGTGCATGTAATGTGTGCATGTTGAAATACAAATAACTCATAACGTAAGCAGCATGATCATCATTAAAATGTTTTTAATCATCCTTATTCTGCTTTTGAAAACATCTCAGAATCTATAAAGGGATATTTTAGTCTTTTCAACAATTATATCAAAATATTTATTTTTCTTATTTCTCATCCCATCTTGACAAAGACGAATAAATTCTTCTTTCTTAAGATGACATAACTTCTGCATCTTTAAAATATTCCTCCAAAGTTATTCTATTACAAAACACTATCTAAATGAGGCAATACAATTTGGAATAAGTCCTAGGATTAAATTCTATCCAAGTTTAGATACTTATTTATATTAATTTGATGTATGCCTATATATTTAGGTTATTTATGCATAGGTCCTTATATATCAATAAAATTATATCTATGACATCGCGTAAACATATTTAATTTAAAAACGAATTGTTAATAATCCGCATATGATATAAGTAAGATATCCCTAATATATCAGCCATAGAGCATTCAAATACGTAACCTAGTGAGTTGAGGAAAGCAACTTCTCTTTCCCACCGAGCAGTATTTTCAATACAGCACCAGATTCTAAAAAATTCGATAATGTCGGGAACCGAAATAGTGACCGAAATGGTGGTTTCTAATATTGTGAGACAAAATACCAGAAAATTTCAAGAAATATCGAAAAATATCCGATTTCAGCTGGCCGGTAGGGATGCTGGTACGGTATTAAAAACAATGGAGGTGATGGACATGAAAATGACATAGTATTTGTGTCTGGTTAAGCCTAATTATTTTCCTAATTTATGCCCTTTTCACATTCATTGTGCTTGATTTTTTCCATTTCGCACGAAAGATAGAGATATTGCCACTTTGTTATTTTTGCTGCATTTTAGGTCAAAGGGTGCACCTGCATCCCAGGGTGCATCCTGGCATAAGTGTGGATGCTGTGTTGATTCTCAAGATTGCAGGTCAAAGGATGTACCTTCATCCCAGGGTGCATCCTAGCGCAGATTTAAAAACCATATTGTGTCTCAAGCGACAACTAGCTCTCCATAATCCTATTTTTTTTTATTGCAAGGCTGAAATTGGAAAGGGTTTCAAGTCCTCCATGCTGAAAAAGAGGAAATCAATGAGAAAATAGAGGAATATTGAAGGATGCCAGAATAAAAGGAATTGAGGCTATTGTCCAACTCTCTCACCTCCATAAATTCAGAAACTGATCCAATCCTTTCTCTCTCTCTCAGATCTCGAAATTAGGGTTTTAGCCGCCTCTCTTGGTGACAGCAAGGGCTAGAGACGCTGGAGTTCTTCTTGGTAGAGTTTAGAGTTGAAGAAGAATCAGTTTTATCTTATTTTATCTCTTTCATGATGTTTGTATAAAAAATAATTGTTGTTTGTCTTTATTTTATTATGAGTAGCTAAGTTAATTTAGGGTTATGATGTAGCAACTGAACGCTTGAATTATTGGATGCTTAGTTTAAATTTATATCATGGTTTTGCTTAATTCTTTCTATCCTTTGTTGTTTATGGTGTTGTGCGATTTATTTGATCACTTGCACGCTTGTTATCCAATTGAAGTTTTTGTTGAGTAGCTAGACACAAAGGTATAATTGATTTTTCCAACTTTTTAATAATCTGCTTAGATTACTTGTTTGTAGTTTAGGTAGACAGATTCAAGAGGAAGTGAGGATAGGTTATTACCAAATGGTCCGTTTGAGTTAATTGGATTTCGATTTTAAATGAGTAGACATGCACAAAAGTACTTATAAACCACTTATTGACACTTTCCTATAAGCCACGAGAATACAAGTAAACAAGCTTCATTAATCCAAGTATAACATAGTTGTGAAATCATGACCCTAGCCTAAAAATATTTGAATACATTCAGATTTTGTTTAGCCTACATCATGCATCAAACAGTTGCATCGTCTGCTTGCATTCTGTCCAAACACTTCACCTGGTTGCACTCATTCTAGTGTGACTGCATCATTTTCCTACACTGTCATTTAAGTTAGTTGTTTAATTTTTAGTTTTACTCTTGTAATTAAACAACCAATCCAATTACTTGTCAGGTCTAGATTACCAAAAATTGTAAGGCTGATAATTTCAATTCACCTTCCTGTGGGATTGATCCCTAAGTGCTACACGGTAAGATAGTGCGCTTGCATTCCGACCACGTAGGTTAGGATTTTTAGTTTTGTGTATCTTAAAAGCGACACATCAGGAGGCCAGGATATTAAGGATACTAGTACACAAATTGTTGGTTAAACGATGTTGCTCAGATGGACTTGGTTTACCAGTAACCTGTGTGCCAGTATCCTTAATACAGGAGGATAGAAAAAAAAATCAGGCCAACTAATCCAATTAAGACTCAAGTAGCAGCACTTAAACCAATAAATTTTTGGCAATGTTAGATCCTTTTTATTCTTACACTGATCAAACCCTCTAAACATGTTCAAAATTTTCAATTGGAACTGTTTGCAACAATTAATTAAGCGCCAATGAAAAAAAAAAAAACGAGCTGCGGTTATATTTGCTACAAATTTCCAAAAAAATTAATGAAAAATAATTGTACTAAATAATAATAATGGGAATAAGGCCACGTGTTCATCAAATATAGTCATATAGGCTGTGCTCCAGTCCCAATACAAGAATTTCGATATGACTATATTTGAGAAATGAGAAAAATTTCTTAGCAACAATTGCGTATTTACTTCCTTTTCCATTTCCGCCCATTGGAAGTTTGACAAATTTTTTAATTAAATTTATTAAGGAGAGAGAAGAAGCTTGCAATAATCGTGACATAATTTACTTGTCTGTCCTATAAATAATGGTTTATTCAACAGATTCCAAGTGACCTTTTTATTTCTACGTGAATTTCTTGTTTCTTGTAATCTCATTAATTACTCCATGTCTCATTCCTCTTCTCACTAAGTAGAATAAACGAAAACAAATTAATTGTACAAAATGAATTATAAAAAAAATAAAAATATAATGACTTTCTTGATTGTGAGATTGAATAATATTTCATATATATGGTTTCCTCCACTTATTACGGATGCCAATAAAAAAAATAAATAAAACAAAATAAGCAAATACAAATCCTTGCAAACCCTATGACTTGTGAGTTTCTTATATTTTCGTCATTCCCTACAATAACATTATATATATTTCTTTAAGTTTTTATAGTTATTGCAGCTCGGTCGATATATGGAGTGTGGGTTGCTTGGTAATTGAGATGGTTACCAATAAACATCCTTGGTGTGGTCGGTTTCACCTCCGGTGAGGTGACAGTGTCAACATATATAATTTTTTTTTCCCTTGGTTGTGATGTTGTTTAATAAATAATGAATTGTTGTATGAGAAAATTGAAAAAACACCCACTTATACCAGATGACCTCTCATTGGACGGGTGAGATTTTTTCATGAAATAAGCTATTTTTAAATTAAGTTATTTTTGTGTGAGGGAATCTAAACTCCGTCCAAATGCAAGAGACTCGTTAGATCATCATTTTTTTGTACATAATTAAGATACTGAAAGCAAGCATCTTAACCATCATCTCATGAAACTAAAACTACCTCAATGATACAATCATCAGTAGAGATTGGAGAATCGATATCCATGATTCTAGTCAGGGTGCGAAGCCACAACACGCAAATTTTCCCTGGTTGGGAGTTGTCTCGCCCTTGATTGAGAGTTACAATAACAATTCACGTTCGTTGAAATATTTTAATAATTTTGTGGGTTTTTTTGGTGGAGATTAGCGGCAGCGGAGGAGAATTCCACTCAGGTTCTACACACCATTTGATACAATGCAATCATAAATATGTCGCTTTTTTGGTATTATAGTAATAATTGAATTCGTATTTAGTTCAATTAGAATTTTTAAGACAAAAGAAAATTGTTTCATCAAACATTTCGAAAGTGTTAAAGATGAAAGCTTTTATTATTTTGTTTTACTCCTATGTCTGATATGAGCCGTATTGCATCCTGCATCTCGTCAAGTTTATTATGTTTCATAAAATAACTTGAATACACATCTAGAATGAAGATACTTTCCAGCGAGTTTTATACACGTGCGTTTTGAGACAACGAAAATTTGTTCACGCATAATTCATTTTGTTCACGTCAAATGCATTTTTAATCTAGTTGAGCATTAACATCATGCATTAATTAATGGATTGGGCTTATATTCATGATCATGGTTAGGCCTGTCAATACCAACATTGTTTCGTTTCGTTCCTCCAAACGAAACGGAAACGGAAACGGAAGGGTTTTGAGTTTCGTTTTAAAAAACGAAATGAAAATGGAAGACGAAATTCGTACCGTTTACCAAAACGGAACACGAAAATACGAAATTATTATAGAAAATAGAGAACGGAACGGAAACGAAATGGAAAATCTGTTTCGTTTTGCGAAACGGAACAGAAATGAAATATGAAATTTGTTACGTTATTGAAACGGAACATACCTGTTCCGCTTCCGTTTCGCACGTTTGACAGGTCTAATCATGGTAACAGTAAAATGGCTCTTTTATAATATCTCGTAAATAATTGTATAGACCATTTTGGGCTTCAGTCTTCATGGGACCCCAATTTATACTAGTCTGATATACTATTTAGAGGTTATTCATGCATAGGTTACTTGATATTAATAAAATTATGTTTATAGGCATTGAATAAAATTATTATAAATAATTAATCGTTAAATGTTTTCATATGATATAAGTTATAACCCCAACATTTGCTCCGTGGAGCTTCATGAACGATAGCCTAGTGGGCTATGCAAATAAACCTCAGGATCGATAGACATACCAATTAAGCTGGTCAGGCCTACTAATCCAACCCAGATTTAAGTAAGCCGTCTCAACCCAATAAATTTTTTGGCATTCTTGGATTCTTTTTATTCTTAGAGACTGATTGAACCGCGAAAAGGTAATCGGTATCTACCATCTTTCTAATTACCATCCAACTATCTAACATGCTAGCACCTTTTTCATGGGCCGAGAGACTGACCTAGTTCTATTCGTTGTCTATTTATAACCCTCTCTTGCGTCAAGCTCTAGCCGCAGCCAGAGAGAGGAGAAAACCAAAACCACCGACGACACGAGTTTGTGAAACCGATCTGAACTGAGACTGCGTCTAAGCTTGCCATGGCAAGCCGCTTATTGACATTGATTCTGATAGGTACTTTCATGAGATTCCATTATTTTCTTTAAATTTTCCCGTTTATTACAGATCCTTTGATAAGATTTGGTGTTTAGCTTTTCCCGTTTATTACTTTCATGAAAGTTTCCCATTTCTCTTTAACTTTCAACTTTGAACGAGTTTAGAGTTTTTTTTCTTTTTAAATCTGTATTTTCATTTTAAATTAATTTAATAAAATTGCAGTTGGCCGGTTGCCAACTTGCCTTCGAAAAAAAATCCCGTTTATTCTCCCTTATTTTGATGATCTATTCATTTTGGGTTCATACTTTCAGGAAGAAAGGTGTCTTTGACCGTTATTTTTAATAAAAAAAAATATTTATTCAAAAATTTTAATAAGGAAAAAGGGAAAAAAATTTTAATAAGGAAAAAGTCCTAACGCGATATTGGACCGCGTACGTTTCCTAACTCCTAACGCGGTCAACGAACGCGTTAGAGAGCCCTAACGCGGTCAACGAACACGTTAGGAGGCAGATGAAACGAGTTTGTTTGATTTTTTTTTGAGCTGAAACGAGTTTGATTTTTTACTTATTTGATTTTTTTATATGAAATGTAAGAAGTTTGATTTTGTTAACTATATAACAACCTTTATATAGTTAACAACTTTTATTTTACTTATTTGATTTTTTTTATATCAAATGAAACAAGTTTGATTTTGTTAACTATATAACGTCCTTTATTTAACTATAAACTAGACCCGTTTTTTTCATCATTTGTAAATAATTGTTTGTAAATAATGTTGATTGTGTGCCAAATAATTGTTTGGTTCTTTTAATTAAATGTCGTAATATTACTCGTGCGTCGTAATATTATTTTCGAATATTGCCTACAAGTCGCAACAGACAAGCAACAAAAAATAATAAGCAACATAAACTACACATACATGATATAAAACATAATAACATACATCACAATATATACAAATCCATAACATCCATAACATAAATAACATACTACCTCCTACGTCCAGACTGCGAAAATCTCTCGCGTTTTCTAATTACTCGTCTCTCTCTTCTCTCAGCCAAAGAAGGGGTAACAGAGTCATCCTCCGACTCATCCTCCGCCTGAATCTCCTCGTCCGCCTCCTCAGAACTGTCGTCATCCTCAGCACCCTCCCCGTCACCGCCCTGATCACCCTTCTGATCGCCAACAACCTGACCACCCTCGTACGTGGCGGTCTGTAGCAAGGTAGTGAAAGACTCTCCCCCCTCCCATACTACCCAATGGCGAAGAAAAGGAAGAGATGCTATATGGCGTACCAAATGATGGCATAGTGAACGGTGGAGCAGTCTGGCTGAACGTACTAAACGGTGCAGAAGTCTGGCCAAACGGGAGGAAAGGTGGCTGGTATCCTGGCATGTAGGTACTAAAAATGTCGGTGGGTCATGCCACATACCTGCAAACTGAGATGTCGATGACGATGGACCGGCATCCTGTCTAGGAGTAGGACATGAAAGTGTCACCGGCGTAGGATCTACATGGGAATGAGAACCCCTGGGTGGTCCTAATATGTCGTCTAATCGTCCTGTATTGAGACCACCATCCTGTTAAGATAAAAAAAAAACAATCATCAAACAAAATAATTATAATATTATGTTTAATGCATATTTAAACTGATATAATACATACCGGATTGACGAGGTCCTCGGCCTCAAAGTTTGTTTGCGGTTCTTAGGACTCCTCCGAAGAATCTGGTATGTCTTCAATCTTCGTTGGTAGCCCCCGCGACTCCAATAGATCCTCCATCCTGTACGGCATAGATGCATCTCGAAGTTGGGATCGACAGTTGATAAGGATTGCCTTACCAATTTTCTTGCATCCCTTCTTCACAAGGAGACTTATTGCATAAACCGCATTTTTCAATGCGTTGTTTCCCTACATTAAATAAATAAAAAAATACTAATTAGTCATTACAAAAGAAAATCTTAAATAGAAATTGATTTAAATAAATTAATCAATCAGTCAATACCATGTTACGCAGCTTTGACCCCATGGGAGCGTACTGTCTCCGTCTTATCGGAACATCACCTCTACGTCGGATGCGTGCCTCGGCCTCCTTGCGAGGTGTAGGAAGCTCTGATCCTCCCCATCTCCATAACCACCGAAAATACCTAATCATCCAAATTTCAAATATTAAATTAATATTAAAAATTAACTTAAATTACCAACAATTCAAATAAAATAACAAATAAAATTAATTTTTCATACCTGAGAGAATCAGCATCTGTCCAAGGTCGATTCTCGACACGCAGGGCAGCTAATGCCTCATCAGTCCACGCTGCATGCGCTACATGATGAATATCACGCCAAATCGGATTGGCAAAAGAACTGCGTTCGAAATTCATGTAGTTCCGCATCGTGGTCCAACTCTATTATATTAAAAATACAAAATTATTAAAATAATATACAAATTATTAATTAAAATGAAAATCAATCTTAAGCATATAACAACATACCAGAGATAGCGGTGGTGGAACAAGCTGATATAATCCGAACTGACGCCTGCAACGCTCCGGATAATAGTATTCCACTATGTGATAAAAAATCAGTGGCATCCGAGCATGATCCACTGCTGACCACAACTGGCTACTCGTGGCATACTATGTCGGTCATTTTCGTACGGTAACCAATTGACATTTTCTACCTCCAATGTCGCCAGGTGGTCCCGTGCATACTCAACCGCCCCACGATGAGTGTTCCTCGAAAATGACCGAGCTTCAGCCCATTTCCTGTAATTTTGCGAAAAATTAAATATTAAACAAAATGTCGCGCATGAGTATTAAACTAAAGCTAAATTAATGAAAAATTATACCTCCCAAACGACGGGCACGAGTCTATATCAGGCTGGCCAAATCCAGGAAATGCCACATCTGGAAGAGTCGGTCGACGTACTGGAAGATATGTCCATGCCCAAAACAATAGAAGCATCCAAGGTCCCGTCACAACTTTGAATCGCACTGCAGCACGATCAAGCGAATGATATAAGCATGCTAGGACCGCACCTCCCCAATTCCAGCTTTTGTCTTCATTTAAATTGCCCTGCAAATTAATTAAACAACACAAATTTCAGTTTATCTTCATAATAATGACATAAATTTAAAATTGAGAATGAAGTTAATTTAATACCTCTACGAGATCCAAATAAGAAGCGGGTACAGAATCCTGCAGAATATCAGGGAACATGAGAGTCCCAAAGAGCTCCATCGCCACCGCACGTGTGTAACGATCGAGCTCATCATCGGAAGCTCCAGCAGGAGGCCAGTTCTCCACACGACGACCGGTGCGACGCCTCCGTCGTCTAACACGTGGGGCTGGATCAATCGGAGCGTCTGTCGGTGGTGCAGGACTGGATGGGCCAGCCTCGTCGTGTGGAGAACTCATCTATTGTAATAATTAAATATAACATAATTCATATAATTAAATTTAACATAATTAATATTACATAATTCTTAATAATTAAATATAACATAATTAATATTACATAATTCCTAACAATTAAATATAACATAATTAATATTACATAATTCATATTTTCTAAATTTGTCATCTATTGTAATATTTTTTTTTAAAAAAAATTTCCATAAAAATTATCTCAATTTTATACACAAATATTTTCTACAAATTTATATTTTCTATATTTTCCATGCACAATAAATTGTACACATAATTTCCATCATTTACCACACAAATATTATTTTTGTACAATTTCCATCAAACATTTTCTGAATTTTATACACAAATATTTTGTACAAAATTCGTACACAATTTTTTGTACACATATTTATCACAAATACAATGATAACATCCACACTATTTTTCATATATTCCCATACTACTTTTCATACATTTCCTATTTTTTCATCCAATCAATTTCCTAATTTTTTTCATCCAATCAAATTTTTTCTAAATTACCATACATAAATCATATATCACACATTTCATTTTTGTACACATATCCATACATAAATTCCTAATTTTTTCTACACATATATCACACATTTTCATACTATTTTTCTACACATAACATCCATACTAATTTTCATACATTTCCTTAATTTACATAACAAAAAACTTACCTCTAGCGAATGCACGAAAAATCGATAGAACTCGCCGTCGCTCAGCCCGTTCTCCTCCCTTGTCAGAAATCGTCGGAAAAACGACGCTCCTTCTCCTTCCTTCTCCTTCTCCTTCTCCTTCTTTCTCCTTCTCCTTCTCCTTCTCCTTCCTTCTCTTCTCTTCCCTTCTCTTTCTCTCTTCTCCTTCTCTTTTTTTTTCCTCTCCTTTCTTTTTCTCTCTTTTTCTCTTCGGTTTCTTTTTCTGTTCGGCGCGTCCCTCTCTCTTCTATCTGAAGCGAGAAGAAGAGAAGACAGAAAGCATTAAAGACACGACCAAACGGTAAAAAAAGATTCCCCTCCTAACGCGTTCGTTGACCGCGTTAGGGCTCTGTAACGCGATCGTTGACCGCGTTAGGAGGCAGGTACGCGGTCCAATAAAGCGTTAGGACTTTTTCCTTATTAAAAAAAATATTTTTCCTTTTTCCTTATTAAAATTTCTGAGTAAATATTTTTTTATTAAAAATAACACTGTCTTTGAGTAGTCAAAGCACATGAAATTAATGAGCAAATACGTCTTGCGACAAATGTAGTTCGATCTACAACTGTAATAATGATGTTGTTGATATAGTTTTCTTATGTTTATAATAGTTGATACTACTATTACTGGATGGTATTTTTAATATAATTGTTCAGTTTGTTAAAATAATGAATATTATTCTTAATAATTGATTAGTGTTCACTCCATTGCATGGTTATTAAAACATCATATTACGACTGCATTTAACTGAACACATAATTAAGGTTAACTCATCCTTTATGGTCATTATCATAAATAAAACATAATATTACGACTACATTTAACTGAACACATAATTCAAGTTAACTCATCCTTTATGGACATTATCAGAACTAAAACGTCAAAAGAGAACAACATCTAATTGAACATATAATTCATGTTAATTCATCCTTTAAGGTGTTTAACTGAACACAAAATCTAAAACTTAATATGATGAATGCATCTAACTGAACACATAATTCATGTTAATTAATTCCCTTGAGATGTTTAACTGAACACGAAAATCTAAAACTTCATATTACATCTGCATCTAGCTGAACACATAATTCATATAATTAATAACTTGAGGTGTTTAACTGAACACAAAAATCCTTCTATTTGATGACGCCAGCACGCAAAATTCTCGATGATGTCATCACACAGAAAATGGCCCAAAACGTCCAGAATGGCCCAATTTCAACATCAGAGGTATATTGGATGGTTTGGATGATTAATTAGTGGATGGTGCATATCAGACATGCGCAAAAAGAGTCAAATTTCAATTGGAACAGTATGCAACATTTAACGCCAAAATAAATGAGCTAAGTTTAATTTAATACAAAATTTCCGAAAATTTTAATGAGAATTAATTGTACTAACTACTAACTAATAATAATGGGAATAGGGTCATGTATTCATGGGAATAGGGTCATGTATTCATCAAATAAAGCCATATATTCATGCTATTTAGATTGACAGAACTAAGCACACCTTTTAGATCAAATGGCGTGTCTACCCTGTACACATCGAAATTCTCTTGTTTATGTTGAAAAATTAAAATGGTGGAGCTAGATATGTCATATGAAATGTCCTGAGGCATGCCATCTCAGAATTTAGATAAACATAAACATATGGATTTCACGCATACAATCTAGCTAGGTTCGTCATTTGAAATCGCATCGCCAGTCCCACCATTTGATTTTGCATTATTGCATGCTAATAACTGTTCTCACGATTAATATTTTATTATTTTTAATTCTCACCATTAAATTTTGTTAAACAAAATTGCTGTGCTTCCTATGTCCTCGAAAGTTGTAATTAAACAATACAGACATTCTGTGGGCTTATGAAAAAGTAACTTTACTCATTTCAAAATTCCCTTTATTTGGAAATTCGTGTTGGAAAATGCGTTGCATCATTAAACCTTGCCACTTGTCATAAGTTAGTTAAGATTAAGTACGAATGCTCAATGATTGTGATCAGAGTATTAATTAATACAAGCACCCCGGCCCTAAGTGCTGCTTACCAAGAAATGTTACACGAGCGGCACACTGTCTCCCTGGTCCCACATGACATCAGAAGTGATTAGGCTATTAGGGTTCTCTTAATTAATTTTGATTTGTGTGTGTATATATAGGATTGCTAAAATACTGGATGGCCTTCGTGCTACACATTCCTTCTTCAATTTTATGCTTTAAACGATCGATCCAAATCGTTCATTATCTTTTTCATATTGAAATCTTATTGGAAACCAATTTTTACATTTTTTTTCCGAATGTTTTTGCTATTTTTTTAACATTTTTAGAAAATCTTTAATCTAATTAATTATGGACCCTCTAATAATAGCGATTCTAAAAAATATGAAAAAAATAGTAAAAAAAATTCGAAAAAAATGTAAAAGTTGGTTTCCAATAAGTATAAAATTTTTTACTAATGAACGGTTTGGATCGATCGTTTAAAGGATAAAATTTAAAAACGAATGCGTAGCACTCCTCTCTCTCTATATATAATGTACCATTGATCGGGAGTAATATGTTTTCATAAATATTTCAACAATATATTTGTGGTCTAATATTTTTTTTTCATATTTGATGAATGGTTGATCTAAATTACTTACTGTCATCTATATAATAAAATCTAATATAGCACAGTGGGATCTGTTGGAGTTATGTCCTAGAAGTCAATATTTAATGACTTATTTTCTTAGTTTATGTTAATGATGATATTTGATCATTTGTTCCTAGAGTTTATTATTGACAGATCATTCAGGTTGAGGATCTGAATTGTAGATCTCTGTGGATCATTCATTAGAATGACAATAATAAATCTAAATCGTCCATAATCTTGATAATTAACAAGGAACATTAATTATCATAAAAGATTAGTATGCAAGTTAAGTGATGATTAAGTTCTACAAATCATAAGTAAGGAGTTACGAACTTAATTGCATATGTGTATGTTATTGGAACATAGTACAGGACTTGACCCAATGAAATAAACATATGGATTGTGTTATGTGTCATTGTTTATTTCATATGAGTTTGATTCTAAGTTTGAGATGTTCACCTTTTCCACATGAGGATAGGTTCAATAAATATCGTCTAACGTTGATTCCTGATAAAGGCTGCTATAAGGACTTTATTTATGTTCTCTTGAATTGTGCGGGGAAAAGTTGTTCATCAAGAAAACCGTATGTCCCTCATTAGTATACCTAGTGAGTGATGATATCTGTTTGGGCCCCTTGATGGAGTTGGATCGTATGCATGCAAACTAGACGATCAACTCTAGATCAAGAAATGTATAATCTGCAAGAATGACACATTCCTATCTTGGATTATACAAAGATATCGTGTGACATAAGAATCAAACAAAGAAATACTTTTATTTCTTATGCAGGATTGAGATATTGTAACGGTACATTATTTATACGAATTGGGAGTCATAACGTGTTGCTAGATACCGCTTATGATTATTGGAAATAAATAACGATTTATTTCCATGGCCAACATAGTATAAATCCTCAAATAGGGTCGCACAAATAGGATTCTAACCACTTGGTGCATTTATTGTTTATTCACAATAATGTGTATTGTGAAATGTGATAAGTTAATTAATTAATTATATACCGTTATGAACCGTTATAATTAATTAAATTAAAAGGATCATATGGAAACAATATAATACATTAGCTAATCATAGATTAATTATTAATGAGTTAATAATTAATTATGTTCAACTTACTTTAATTAGTTTGAGCTAATTGGGCTTCTATTTAATTGGTTAATTAAAGGCCCGATTTAAGGAAGAATGAAGAGACAATTAAAGGAGATTCATTAATTGGTGAATTAATGAATAAAGGCCTTTTATTAAGATGGCCCAAGAGAGCCCATTAGGTGGCCTCTTAGGGTGGATGGCATACTTGTAAATAGTATGAAAATTGGATGAGAGTGGTTGGCTATATAAAGGGGTCTCTTTGGGAGAAAACCCTAGCCGTCATCTCTCTTCCTCTCCCCTCCCTTGCGCCTCCACCTAGAAGAGAGATTTTTCTCTCTTCTCCATGGCTCTTCCCTTCCTCTCTTAGCTCATGTGTTGAGCATCCCACCTATCTTCCTCTCCATTAAATAGTTAATTAACAGAAGCAAGGTGATTAGCAAGAGGTTCAAGAGAACTAGCATTCTCTTTGAGCTTGGTGGTGGGTCCTTGGTGGGCTAGAGGCGGCCATAGATGGTGGAGATGGTGGAGCACGCACCCCATCGACTCCCATGCCATGGATTCGAGCCTCATGAATACAATTTCATGAGAGGTACAATTTCTCCTACCTTCTCTCTTGATTGGATGTGTGATTGCTTTAGCACTAGATCTATTGATTTGCTTGTTGTTAATGGTGATTAATTAGTTGTAATTAATCTAAAATTAAAATATGAGCATTTCCTAACAGTGGTATCAGAGCTATGGTCGTGCTTAAGGTTTTTCACACTTAATTAAGTGAGAATTCGTAATTAATTAAGTTAATTAGTGATGTGCATGCTTGCTGGCCCTGGAAAGGCTGTTTTCTGTCTTGTTGCTTGTTTTTCGTGGTGTAAAGCTCTCTGAAATTTTTTCCTTCTTATTGGAGGTTGTAGCCCTTTGAGTTGTGGTTGTTTTCCCACTGGAATCATTGAAATTCGATGTAAAATGAATTTTTAGTGATTTAAACGGTAACGGTGCGCAGATCTGTTATTCTGCTGCACAGTTCTGTTGTTGTGGTTGGTAACAAATAAGTTTGTATACAAAGTACCTGTAACTTTTAGATAGGATTATTCTAAACTTGATGCTCTTTCTGGATATGTAAATTTTGTTGCATATTTCGGATATTATGTGGGCGTTCAAGGATGAAAAGTGATGAAGTTATCAGATCTGTTTTTTCAAACAAACTGATTGTTTTGAAAAACTGTACTTATTGAGAAACTTTTATGGAAAAGTGTTGAAATGGAAATGTTCTCCTTTAAGTCTGGAATCTGTGAAAATTAATTTCATAGATTTTCATTGAGATTTGATACCTCAACCGAGTGAAACCTTTTTGGTCGACGGTCTGTTCCAGAACAGGATACCTTGCTTAAATGCTTGTTATCTCGTTGATCTTGAATATAACTTGTGGATTTTCTTTTCATGGAATGATAGCCTATTGTATGTAGTATTTTTCTATGTAAATTTTTTGCTGGAAAAATATCAAGGGGATGATCATACAGACCGAAAGGTTGAGACCCATAACAGAATTTTCTCTAACGGTGCTTCGCGCACAATCTGAGGATTTGTCTTTTTTGGTTCTCCCTGATGGTAATTGATCTCTCCTTGAGATTTTTACAGGTAATCACAATCTTTGTAAGGAGTTCTCTGGATTTATTTCAGATTTTTTGGAGACCGAATTATTTTGAATTTTTTCGGGTCCCGAATTTCGTATTTTAATTAGTTAAAATAGTTTCTAATTAATCAATTTATTGAAATGTTAATTAGAAGACTCCTTAAATACCCTCCTTTCTGTTTTGATAGTTGGATTTAATTTAAAAGGGCTTAAACAATTAGTTGTTAAGGTTAAGCCTTCTTTGCATTCGAAAAACTTGAGCAACAAGTATGCACAAAGATTCTAATTAATGAAATTAATTAAGAACAAGTGAATCATGTATATTGTATATGTGCTAACTTTGTTTTGTAGGAGGATGTGGGTTTGATATGGCTCAAGATGTCAATGCCTTGTGTGTTGTAAAATGTTGTGAATGCATGTGATTGCTTGTAAAGTGGCCTAAGGTGCCTTGCTAATTAAGTGGTTAATTTTTGATGTAACTTGTGAGGCTTGCATGCCCCTAAGGCCTAGGCGGGGTTTTAGGAATTTTATCACATGTATTTATTTCCCTTAATTATTAGATAGGATCTTAGTAATTAGTGGGAGGGCTTGATTAGATTAGTCTCGTTACATGGAGATGCGACGAAGATTAATGCAAGCGGGAGCCATACAAACCCACGACAATGCTTGAGATGCTTATGTTATGTGATTGTTTGTGAATGCCTTGAATTGTCATAGGTAGGTATGGGTGTATGCTTACACGACCACCAAACAAGAGTCACTTATTTTGTCCCAAACTAAATTGATTAAGTCGACCGCCTTCCTTCTCTCTATCCCCTTCACGTCAATAGCCAATCATGGCGCGGTCCGCCATAGCGGACGTCATGGTTGTCAACCTTGATAGTCGGGGTACAAATGAAAAGATTTGTTAGGAGCAAATAGAGAGAGGTTGCTTGTCGATGGACCCAACAAGTTTTCTTGGACATCGGGACGAAGTTTGTAAATATACTTAGATATTTACAAACCAAGAGTCGTATGGTTGATATGATTGGTTGGAGAACCTACCTTGTCTAGTTAAGTAGGGTGTCGTGCCATAGCAGGCTCTACTTGATGAAAACGGGGATCTTGGAAAACCAACTACATTGGGACACTAAATAAATGTAGTGGGAGTTTTTGTTTATCATTCCATAAACAAAACATTGCATAAACTAAATGACCTTAAATTGAATTTGTTATAGATATTAAATATGTTAATTTCGTTGCGGTCAATCTTTGGAAAACGACAAGCTCGTTTATAAGGTATTTACTTGGAGAAGAAATATCGATTTCTAAGACATGTTCTTGGAAATGAGAAACTTGAGCAAGTTTAATCCCAGAAACGTTCCTCGACTTCCCGAACAATAGCTTCGCAATGATTGATTAGTTTTGACGAAAATTATTCAATAAAGCGAATGCTCATATCCTTTTAGAAGTTCTGGACCTTTGAATTGGAGAATTCATAAGGACTATACTAAGACTTCTATACTCTCATCCACTTACTCAAGAAGACGGTCTTAGAGAAAGTAAAAGATAGACTCAATCATTTATGATCGAGTAATGGAATGTGAGTTAACCAAGAGACTCTTCTTATAAGAAGATAAATGTTTCATTAGCTTGCGAACCGAAAGGTTTGAGTAGCTAATTGACAACTAGAGATATTGAGATCTCCAATATCAAGGATTGTTGATATTGTCATACAATCTCTTTCTATGGATAAAGGATATATTGTTCGCACACTTGTTAGTGCTAAAAGTAATTGGTTAAGTATTAAAGGAATACTTTACCAAGATATGAGTTGAAACTTTGAGATCCTCACTAGTGACCGTGTGTCACATGAGATGTTTCATTTGCCATTTATGGGAGGCATTTGAAAGGTTGTCTGAAATACCATGATGTTCTAAACCTTGAGATATTTGTCGTTCAAATTATCTCACTATCTCTAATTCACACTAGTAATTAGGTGCTAGTTCATGTGCTCGCATTTAACGAAATGTGTAGACAATGATGAATAAGAGAAAGTTCGAGATAAGTAAAGTAAACTCCGTTTTGGAAATGGCTTATACGTCTAAGCCGCTACCATTGAATACGTAGAGTTATCTTTATTAAGTAAAGAGTTTGTTTAGGAATTTGAGGTTGTATACCTTATTCCAAACATCTCATAAAACCTTATCTCCATATTTGATGATGGATGATCATGTTTTGTAATAGAGAAATGTTGTTCTCTTATTGTTATAAATTTGTGTATAAGATTTCATGCATCTTAATTGAATTTGCTTGAAAGAGATAAACAAATTTTGAATGACAAATATGTAAGACTTCACATAAAGTATTTGACTTTTATGTAAAATAGTCGCTTAGTCGAATATAAACAAGAATCGCATTATGAGAGTCTACGTAACGTGGAGCTCGTAAATCAATTCGATTGCAAATCAATTGAAATTCATGCGAATCGTGTTTGTTGAAAGACAAAAGCGCCTTTGAACTACGAAGGTTTAAAGGACAAGTAACTTTATTAAGACTTATACATATTGATGTATATAGACCTATAGGTACTTGTGCAATTGAAAGGTTGTTGACACTTTACCACTTGACCAACGATCATTGTAGATATTAACGTATCTATTTGATATGGTATAAGTATGAATCTTTTGACAAGATCAAAAGGATCTCAAGAGTAAAGTTGAAAAACTATTCAATAAAAGCAAAAGTCTTAAGATGGATCATGGTAAATAGTTAAGTCATGTAGTTTGATATATTGCCTAAAGAGTATGAAAGACGTTTCACTACTCGCTCCATGAGGAACATTTGGAAAAATGTATCCAAGGATGAAGGTATCGAACATTGTTTGATATAGTTCGATCGGTAATAAATCAAATTGACTTGTTTGACTCATGTAAGGGATTTGTGTTTGAGGACAATATTGTTTACACTGAATAAAAATTCCATCGAAGTCTATTGAGAAAGATATCTTACGAGATTTGATCTCTAGGTATATTGTTTCTCAAGATTTGGTGTTGAGAAGCTTATTTCAAGGTTCGATTGATTGATAAGCTTGGACCCAAATAAGACGCTTATTATTTTGAAGGATATCTTGAATTAGCCAAAAGGTACTACTTCTATGAACATGATAAGAACAAAGTAGTTGTTGCTCATCATAACGTAATCTTAAAGAATGATATTCTTAAGATGAAGTAGTGGGAGTAAAGTGAGCATTAAAGGAGTTTATGCGTCACTACAAGAAGTACCTTTATAGGGAACTTGTCACTCCATACATGGTGCTTAGTGGAAGTTGAGCGGAACTTAACTCACAAGCAGTTGTGAAAGGAAGAAGTTTATAAGCACGCTCGCTTCTAAAGAGTACTCAAACATCTCATTACTGGATGATGTTAGAGAAACTCGTGCAGTACATTAGGATCAAGAACTTATTCTACAAGTTGTTGTAGAAGTAGTTCATAGACCTCAAGCACCAATCCTACAAAGATCAACGAGAGTGAATTGCCTAAACTAAAAAGTACATAGGTTTCACAACATCCTCGTACTTGACATATGAGGATCCGTTGATAAATAAAGAAGCGATGGAAAGACCCGATTCCACAAGTATGGTTTGAATCTATATGATCTTTAAGTGCAATCCATATATATAACAACAAGGTATAGACCTTGATTGATGTTCAAGAATGAGCGATCCATCTAGAACATTTAGATGTTTAATAAGAAAGATAGATATGGATAGCAAGTCGACTCTGTACAAAGCACAATTTCATGATTGATGCTATGTCTAAGTCGATAACAAGTTGACCATGTACAAAGCACGGCTTCTCGCTTGTAGCTATGTATAAGTCAATAAAGATCATTCTAGCAATAGTTATATTTCGTATATATAGATATATGGAAAGATACATCAAAACCGCCTTCTTCGATTGAATGAAGGAAGTTGTTGTGTATTTGACACAAACCAAGGATTTGTTGTAAACACATGTATGCTTCAATGATCCATTAATGGATTGAAGCAAGTACTGTGGAAATTGGAATAAATATTTTGACAAGGAAGTCAAGGAGTTGCACTTCGTCAAAAGTATCTTATATAGACAAGATATTCAGTGGGAGCATGATTGTGTTACATGTATTGTACAAGATACAAGACATTAATTGGGAATAACATTAAGAAAATGAATATTGTCAAGATCTCATTGGAGAATGTTTTTCTTAATTGAGAACTTGGGTAAGTCACCTAAATCCAAGGAAACAAAATCTATGGAGATAGATTATGATGGATGTCAGGTTTGAGCAAAATGTGCATATAATGACAAGGTGTTATAGTTACACGAAAAGATAGACTCCTAGAAAGGATGTCTAACCACGTTGTATGGCATACACTTGAGTTCTAATCGGTGTGTTGCAAATCAATTCGAGAAGAGTGCACGATATATTTCGAGCATCCTTCTGTTACGAGTTTCATAACGGAAGCCATACTTATGCACATGCCCCTATGTGTTGTACCCAAGGAGTATGACAAGCAGTTGTCAACTGGATACAAAGAAAAATACATTTGGACAATAATCAAGAATATCCTCGAGTATCTTATGAGAAAGGGTGATATGTTTTTCATCGGACAAGATGAAAGAAATCTCATATAAATTGTTATATTGATGCTAGTTTTCGAAAGATTGATATAAATGCAATTGAGCTACATATTTTGTTTAATGTGGTGTTGTAAATTTAGAAGGTGTTCTAAATGGGATATTACAACCGTTTCCGTCACCAAAACAAAAATATATAGCAACTTGTGAAGCAATGAAAGAATGTAGTATGGATCATGAAGTTCTCAGTCAAGCTAATATAGTTCTAAGCATCTCGAACCATAGCTTAAACTTGAAGAACCCAATATTAAATTGGTGATCCAACTAAGATCTATGACGATGTCACTTGATCTCACATGATGATGATCAAGAACACATATATAGGAGTATATATGTATATAGGGTCAAATAAAATTTGATAGGTTCGCGGACACAGCGAACACTCTAACTTAACCTCTACCTTAAGCGGTATACGAGATGCAATTGTGCATCCATGCGTGATGGACGTATGAGTAACTTGCTTTAAGTGTATTACATCTTTTGAGGTTCGAGACATGTATATATATAGATATATGACATTGTTCTAAATTCTTCACTGGCTAGAAGTCACTATTGATTGACTCTAGGCCAAGTGGGAGATTGTTGGAGTTATGTCCTAGAAGTCAATATTTAATGACTTATTTTCTTAGTTTATGTTAATGATGATATTTGATCATTTGTTCCTAGAGTTTATTATTGACAGATCATTCAGGTTGAGGATCTGAATTGTAGATCTCTGTGGATCATTCATTAGAATGACAATAATAAATCTAAATCGTCCATAATCTTGATAATTAACAAGGAACATTAATTATCATAAAAGATTAGTATGCAAGTTAAGTGATGATTAAGTTCTACAAATCATAAGTAAGGAGTTACGAACTTAATTGCATATGTGTATGTTATTGGAACATAGTACAGGACTTGACCCAATGAAATAAACATATGGATTGTGTTATGTGTCATTGTTTATTTCATATGAGTTTGATTCTAAGTTTGAGATGTTCACCTTTTCCACATGAGGATAGGTTCAATAAATATCGTCTAACGTTGATTCCTGATAAAGGCTGCTATAAGGACTTTATTTATGTTCTCTTGAATTGTGCGGGGAAAAGTTGTTCATCAAGAAAACCGTATGTCCCTCATTAGTATACCTAGTGAGTGATGATATCTGTTTTGGCCCCTTGATGGAGTTGGATCGTATGCATGCAAACTAGACGATCAACTCTAGATCAAGAAATGTATAATCTGCAAGAATGACACATTCCTATCTTGGATTATACAAAGATATCGTGTGACATAAGAATCAAACAAAGAAATACTTTTATTTCTTATGCAGGATTGAGATATTGTAACGGTACATTATTTATACGAATTGGGAGTCATAACGTGTTGCTAGATACCGCTTATGATTATTGGAAATAAATAACGATTTATTTCCATGGCCAACATAGTATAAATCCTCAAATAGGGTCGCACAAATAGGATTCTAACCACTTGGTGCATTTATTGTTTATTCACAATAATGTGTATTGTGAAATGTGATAAGTTAATTAATTAATTATATACCGTTATGAACCGTTATAATTAATTAAATTAAAAGGATCATATGGAAACAATATAATGCATTAGCTAATCATAGATTAATTATTAATGAGTTAATAATTAATTATGTTCAACTTACTTTAATTAGTTTGAGCTAATTGGGCTTCTATTTAATTGGTTAATTAAAGGCCCGATTTAAGGAAGAATGAAGAGACAATTAAAGGAGATTCATTAATTGGTGAATTAATGAATAAAGGCCTTTTATTAAGATGGCCCAAGAGAGCCCATTAGGTGGCCTCTTAGGGTGGATGGCATACTTGTAAATAGTATGAAAATTGGATGAGAGTGGTTGGCTATATAAAGGGGTCTCTTTGGGAGAAAACCCTAGCCGTCATCTCTCTTCCTCTCCCCTCCCTTGCGCCTCCACCTAGAAGAGAGATTTTTCTCTCTTCTCCATGGCTCTTCCCTTCCTCTCTTAGCTCATGTGTTGAGCATCCCACCTATCTTCCTCTCCATTAAATAGTTAATTAAGAGAAGCAAGGTGATTAGCAAGAGGTTCAAGAGAACTAGCATTCTCTTTGAGCTTGGTGGTGGGTCCTTGGTGGGCTAGAGGCGGCCATAGATGGTGGAGATGGTGGAGCACGCACCCCATCGACTCCCATGCCATGGATTCGAGCCTCATGAATACAATTTCATGAGAGGTACAATTTCTCCTACCTTCTCTCTTGATTGGATGTGTGATTGCTTTAGCACTAGATCTATTGATTTGCTTGTTGTTAATGGTGATTAATTAGTTGTAATTAATCTAAAATTAAAATATGAGCATTTCCTAACAGGATCATGATTTGACTTTGTGATTTTATCATGCTAATTCGGGTTTCACAATAATTACTGATCCAATTTATTTATTTTTTTATTGAGATAGCAAAATAGCGGTTTTTAACGGCTATGAATACACATTCAAACGATGAATATTATTTTAAAAATAGTTACTAATGTGAACTATTATTATTCTTTATTTGTCCAAACACCGGTAGATAACTAAATTTTACTTATTAAAATATATTTTCCCATTTTTTCAGAATTTTTTAAATCGTAAATAATTCAGTTAAAACAATTATTAAAATATATTAGGCACATTCCATTGATTGGTTGCTCATCATTATGCGCAGAGTGCATTAAACAAATGTATGGGCTGGAGAGCCTAGCGAGCTAGTCGCCTTTGCTTTGTCAGTGGTCATGTAACTGGTAGAAACAACAAGAATTTCGTATCATCCGCATTGTTTTCAGATAAACCAGACAGCCCCAGGTGGCAATCCTCGTGGGTCACCTCTTTAGATTTTACTCTATTTTATGTCTACTTCTACTTTTCCAGAAAATTAAATATGTATATGCACTCACGTCTGCTATAGTGCATAAAAATTTACAAGATATGATTTAATTTTGATAAGATGCGGCCATACATTCGTGCATAGCCGTGTAGACGGGTCGATTAGAGTGACTGCTGTCTGCTGGTACCGTGCATAAAATTTGCGGCCACAATTAATGTTTCCTTGTTAGTGGGACATGTCATGACACATCTACATGCTAATATGTCTGTTACGTATCATGTTCAGGAATCAGCATTTGATTTTCTTAACAAGGTGCAATTGTGGAGTGAGAAAAGTTTATAATGGAATTCAATAATTTCATGATATTAATATTATAAAAAAACTTAATTGAAATCACACACCATCATATATATATTTATTGATTCATAAATTCATATTTTTAGTCATAAACTCATAATAGTCCCAACATATTAGGGCTCAAAGTAAATTTTTTACGAGTGTTAATTAGATTTCTTTGTCTTCTAATTGATCATTTATATGTCTCAGTCTTTGAAATTGACATAAGATGATAGTATATATTGGAGTCTCAAGTTATTCTTTTCAAAACATGACACCAAATAATCATTTATTCACCAATCGGGCATTCTTCTACAATTTACACTTAATGTGTTTGCAATTGTTTTAATAGTTTCTTCATTGATGATCTAATAGAAATATATATAATTTATTTTTACATAGATCACGAAAAGTTAACCATTAAACAATTATTTTTTAATGCCAATATTATTTCATCCGATAGAATTGTATTATTGGAATACAATCGTAAATTAGTTATGGGATTCACTAATATAATGTCTTGCTAAATATACATAGGGTTCAAATCTAAGTATCTTGAAAAAATAATTACGTAAATGTAAATTTTCATTTAGAAGTATTTCTTATAAATATAAATAATTTTTTTCTTTTAAAATTTCTTTTTTTTTAAAAAAAAAAAAAAAAAAACAAAAACAAAAACTCGTGACCAGCCTGTGATCTTAATTAACCACACCAGTACCACGAGCAAATCCGCATGGCAAATCGTGTTGAAATGCGCCGTATCTTTAGGCATAATTTGTGTTATTATTCCCATGGATTAAATTTTCTAACACAAGTACACAACATAATTTGTGTAAGAGTATGCACGTATTATTATAGCATAGCATATCTTGCCGTACGTATCATTACACATGGCATATCTTAACAGCACGGAAGTGCCTAGCATGTATTATGCACGACAATTTTATAAAACACTGTTTACACATACTCTTGTTGATTTTGGAAACTTTTTTTTTTCTTTTTCATTCCCCTCTTGTCATAAAGCAGGGCCATTGAAGGTAAAAAGTTTGTTAACTGGGGCCACGAGTTCATAAATCAACAGTGGCAGTAATTAGTAGCTTTTATTGATATTTTTTTGAACTAAAATTACTATGAGGACAGTTTTATGTAGGTCAGCTAAATGAAGTAAGCAACTTGGATTAATTAAAATTCTTTTAGAACTTTAGACAAGTGTTAGCATCTTAACAATGCATGCATGAATGATTAAGTTGGCGATTTCCTTTTGTCTTAAATTATATCTCTCAGTGTCCTCCGAAGTTTCTTTTCTTTTATTTATATATATATATATCGTCTCTATTATGATCACCTGCTCTCTTTTACTAGAATTTTGTGTATATTTCCTATTTCAATACTATTTAAAACTTTGTCCCTGTATGACTCTGCAAAGTTTATAACCAGCCCCTGCCTTATTACATTCAATCTATTCCATAATTTGCTCCTTCAACCCCTCCCTTCTACTCCAAGTACTATTCAACATACTCTGTTCTACACTCACCTTTTTCCTCCTTCAATTCCTCTCTTTAACCTCCAAAAAGTAGTGCAGAGTGCCTCAGTCTTTCCCCAACCAACATTCAAGGAAGGAAGCAAAAAAATGTCTAAATTCACCACAATTCTCTGCCTTCTCCTGTCCCTCTTACCGATTTTTGTTCTCTCCGATGATGGCTACAATGCATTTGTTTACGCAGGTTGTTCACTTCCGCATTATGACCCTGGCTCACTCTATGAATCTGCGGTTGACTCATCTCTTGCCGCTCTCATCAACTCAGCTGCATTCACATCCTATTCAAATTTTACCTCTCCATCCACCTCTCTCTCAGCTCTGTACCAATGCCGCTCTGACCTTCCTGCATCAGTCTGTTCTTCATGTCTCCACACAGCTGTCTCACAGCTCTCTGCACTTTGTCCTTCTGCTGCCGGTGCTACAATCCAGCTCCGCGCTTGCTTAATCAAGTAACTTTAACCAATTGTTAAATTTACACAAATTAATAAGAAATTTTCTGTTACCATTATTTGTTTTCAACGAATTCTATATTTATGCCTGTAAGTTTGAAATTGATTGTTGATATAAAAATTGAAACAATTAATGAAAATTAGAGAGAAAAAAAGGAGTAAAAACTGGGGTGAATTAAATGCTCTTTTATTTTGATTACAACAGATACAGTAATGAGTCTTTCATTGGAAAGCCCGATACAACGCTTCTTTACAAAAAGTGTGGTGCACCAGCTGCATCATATGGAGGAGATGTGATTGGGATGAGGGATGCGGCTATCGGGACAATTCAGGCATCTGGCGGAGCTTATCGGGTTGGTGGAGCTGGGTATGTACAAGCTGAGTCTCAGTGTATTGGAGACTTGGATACAAAGGAATGCTCTGATTGTGTCACAGTTGCGGTATCACAAGTGAGGAGTGCATGTGCATATGCCGGTGCTGGAGAGGTATACCTTGGCAAGTGCTATGCAAGGTATTGGGCTAACAATGGTTACCACCCTTCATCTTCATCCAATTCGCGTGTAGATAATAGTAAGTTGACTTTTTCCTTATGATTGGTGCTTTCAATTTCCAATAATGTACTCTGATTTTGCATTGAATTGTTTTATTTGTTGTATTATGGGTGGTTAAGATGCAAAAGAGGTGTTACTGTTCCATGATACAAGTAAAACAGGGTTTTGCACCGGTCATGGCATCATATATAGTGTGCACTAGTACCGAAAGTAAGGCCACAACCTAGAATATATAGCACAACTATTAATTAGGTATGCACAAAACCAATTCACCAATCATAGATTGGTTTTGATATTGCATCATACTGTACTTTTTGCTCCATTTCAAAGCAAATTGTGAAACTTTGGTGTGTTATATCAAACAGTTTATGTATTTTCTTTCATCTCAGTCAACTAAATTTTAACTAATTAATTATACGAAGTAATCAATGAGTTCCTTATCTTCAAGATTAGTTTATATATATTTCCTAGTGGCAAGTCAAGCAGGAGTCAATAATGATCAGTTATGTCATAAAAAAAAAAATTCAACAGTTGCTCTATCCTTAAATTGATAAGGATTTCATTAATAAAAAAGCCTATCACATTAAAGAAAGAAAAGTTTAGGTAGTCAGCTACTGATCATGACAGCTTAGTAAATTAATTGCCATGCGGTACCATATACAAGAAAATATGCAAGAGCACCTTTTGATCAGTCAGCACAACATGTCTATAGATAATATGAGAATAAATTAAGCGAGAAATTACTTTATTGAGGGTCGAGATGCAAATACAATTTAATTCCAATCCCTCATCAACAACTGCAATCTCATCATGATATGAATTATCCAAAAGTTGGGCTCAGTACTTATTTTTTTAAAGAAAATGAAAAAAAAAAAGACAAGAATGTATGCTAACTTCATCCGTGCAAGTGTATATTTAATACATAAAGAAACCAATCAACCAACCATACAGAAAACAGGAGAATCAAATATTATTGAAATAATATATCAATATATCATGCATGCCAAGTGACAGAGAAGCCGTCATTGTCACGGTACGTGTAGAGTAGGAATGGGGGAAAATGGGACCAGCTTGTGTAGTTGCTAAGACGTGCTGAATTTGGGTTCTTTTGGCAAGGATCGGACCCAAAAAATGAGATTTGGTAGCAGTTTCTGATTTTGTGATTGTCGCCTGGCCTCAAGATCTTAAAAACTGTGCGATGCTTGTTAACTACTCTCATCTCATGACTTGTGCATCAACATCATTTTCCAACAGCTACAACTCGCTATGCATCATTCAACGGTGGTCGGTGGTTGCCAACTACTGTCCTGTGGCGCCATTGCCATAACCATTCCTTTCTTCTTGTTTCTCTTTTCATTTTTAAGAAATATTCTTGCACTACTATAAAAGATATTGTTGTTACCCAATTTAATTGATTAAAGTCGACATTTTGATCGATGAATAAAATTATTTTGCTATTGATCAAGCAAAGCATATATTGACTATAGTCTACTGCAGACCTTTAAAATTTTCTAATAAAAAGTTCTCTAATTATATTTCTGAATTACCATATCTATATTCTTTGTCAAGAGTTGCTGTATTTTAATTGAATGATTAATGCTCTGATGAAGATTAGTGACTCCTTTCATGATGATCATTTGAATGATTATCATTAATTAAAACTTTTCAATTGTTGTGAACAGATGATGAAACAGGGAAAACCTTGGCGATTATAATAGGGTTGATTGCTGGTGTTGCTCTCATAATTGTCTTCCTCTCTTTCATAAGAAGAGCTGGATCTGGTCAGGACCCACCTTTCTTTTTCATCCTTAGAATTCTGAATCTATTAATTATCAAAGTTGGTTATTAATTGATAATTATTTCTCAAAGAAGTTAATTATTACAACTTTTTGTAGTGTGCATTTGACGAAGTAGATTAAGGCGTTATCATGATAAGCCTAATTACAAATTATATACAAACACATGCCCCTTCATTTATGCACTGGTACTCTGGTAGATAATACAATTAAATCATATCACATAAATGTCCAAAATACTTTGAATAATTGAGCATAAAGTAGGATATATAGAAGCAATCATAAAGAGTGCCAAAATTTTCACCTGCTTTAAGTAGAATCCATTCTAACTCTTTAATTTTGTTTTGCAGAGAAAGACTAGCTCAACCAGTACCTACTTCTTTGAGAGTATTCAGCTTTTTCCTCCTCTCTTCTGCTTTTTAGACTCTTTTGGGTTCTTTATTATTTCTTAAAAGAATTGGGGCCTTCATAAAAGTAAGTACTGAAGTGCTGCTGATCAAATAGGCCGTGTAATAAAATAGAAAGGTAGCAATGCAAGCAAAAGGAAGATTCCAGTTTCACCCCACTATGGAAAACTTTGTACAAAATGAAGAAGATTATTTGTTTATTACCTAATTGCCCCGGATCTCTAATGAACATATTTTAGGGTTATCAGTGTTCTAATCTGTCCTTTGTTACATTTTTCTTGCATAATTGAAATGATGTACATAGAATTATAAAATGGGAAAGTGAGTGTGTTTAATTACTTCTGTATGGCTATTAAGCCAACTAATCCACTTAGATAACTGTCATTTTCTGTGCAAACTTTGTTTTGTTATGAGGAATCTTTTAGTTAAATTGCAGGAGTCGCACAAGAAGCTTCTTTGTGTCTTTTCTGATTACAATTGTTTGGTAACGAGACTGTTTGGTTGCATACAGGCTTGTATATATCCAACGTGTTTCTATTTTATTTTACTATTAAAGCTCCAAATAAGATTAAATGCCAAAACTGCTTCCTTGAGATGACATTCTAACTAACGACTGTCTAACAAAACAAATAAAAAAAAAAAAAAAAAGACTACTTGCCAAAGAAGAATAAGAGACTGTCCCCCTAGTGACCTAGTCAAAAGGCTAGCCTAGACACTTCCATTCAACATTGCCCAAGGGCTTTATTCAAAAAAAAAAAAAAAAATTCAACATTCAACATTTCAACGATTGGGGCTAGTGAGGGGAAAAAAGGCTTTTTGGAAAAAGAAGGTTCCAAAAACCTTCAAATTCAACAACCCATCAATAACAGCACGTAGTAGTTTGCAACAATTAATAACACATGCAACCAAACTTCAAGGCTAATAATTTTCCTTAGGTACTTAACTAATTTGTTTTCTTTGCTTAATCCAATACATGCAATAGAACTGAACTACATTTATTCTCCTAACGAACTAATAGACATGGCCCATCACTGCACTTGTTAGCAGAAAGGCCTTTCGGGCCCAATTAATAACTGGTCAGAGTTTAAACTACGCAAACTAGAAAGCTCGTTTAATTATTAGCCCAATTAGCTAGAAATATTTTATTGGGCTATAAACTTTTTCCATTCTATCCTTCCTTGCTAAGGAAAGCACAAAATATCCTGGACTAAGACAGCCCCAATAGCCGCTTTCAACCACGTCTTAATAAGATTATTAAGAAAACTAAACTCGTTGACTACTCCCGGTTCACAATTCAGTTTCTAAACCGTCAACAATGCTCCCACCATTCACACATCGAACTAACAATACCGTTTCAGGACTTAAATGTGAACCTTGACCATCTAAACTCCAACTCCGATCGTATCGCACAACCGTCCAACCCATAACTTCTAAATACTCTCACAAAAATCAACACGAAAACAAAAACAAAACAACACAAAAAAGAGAAAAAAAAAAAAGGGAAATCAAGTTTCGAAACCTCACCTTCTCCGATCTACTCCAATGGCGTTGGAATGGGTGGTGCTAGGCTACGCAGCGGGAGCGGAGGCGATCATGCTCCTCTTCCTTACCCTCCCTGGCCTGGACGGGCTCCGGCGCGGCCTCGTCTCCGTCGTTCGGAGCGCGCTCAAGCCGATGCTTTCAGTGGTCCCCTTCTGCCTCTTTCTCCTCATGGACATCTACTGGAAGTACGAGACACGTCCCACTTGCGACCAGGAGCACGCGTGCACTCCGACCGAGCACCTCCGCCACCAGAAGTCGATCATGAAGAGCCAGAGAAACGCGCTCTTGATCGCCGCTGCGCTGCTCCTTTACTGGCTTCTGTTCACTGTCACTTCTCTCGTTGTCAAGATCGAGCAACTTAATCAGCGTATCAACAAGCTCAAGCGCGACGATTGAGATTTTTACGCCGATCGGATGTTTCTTGACCGATCTGGTGCTTTGAAGTGATGGATCTCTGTAGGTTATCTGGTTTTATTTTTCAATTTTTCTTTTGTTTTTCTGGTATCTTTGATTTAGAGTTTGGATCTGGATTTTGGATATTTGATTAGAGATCGGACCTGTGGTTTTATATTTCATTATGGTTTAGTAAAGATGGATTTGAGTTTCGGTTATGGTTTGTGTGTTCTTTGATTGGGATTTCTGATCGGGTTACATGTGGATGTTGATGTGTTGTTTGAAATACCAACAATTGGATTAAATATTTGTCAGTTACACAATAAGTGTTTTGAAATCTAAATTATTGATTGGGAAGTTGCCATTTATCTAAAATTTCATCGCGAGATAAAGAAACAAAATCTGAATCGGATTAATACTCTCCATTACTTGTTTCAATTGATGAAGCTGTTTGTAATTTTGCAATACTGATGTCTGGTTACCAGATTAGTAGAGTGGAGAATTCTCTTTTTTTTTTTTTTAGCAGAATTAAGTGTAAATTGTATATAAATGAGAAGAGTTGGAAATTCATTTATTTTGGATTGTAATTCCAAAATCAATTAAATGTCTGGTACTGATGTTTGGTGAAAGTTCCCTTCTCAAGCATTGTGGAAACTTAATTTTCTCAGAGATGTTTGTTGAAGGTTTCCTGTGTACCGATATGCCATTAAGTTCCCTTCTAAGAAGCATGTCGTTGATTGATCATTGATCCCTGGATTTTGGTAGCTTTTTATAATTAGAATAATAAATATTTAAATACATGAAACTTGGAGGTCTAATATTATTGACTGATGAGGTATTGAGGTCTAGAAGAACTTTTGCGAGTCTATATGTCATATTTGATCCGTTTGTGTGAATTGAATTCACGTGTTGAGAAGAACAATCAAGATTCCTTTTTGATGAATTTTCGTACCCGCTTTTGATGCAATTATACTTTGCCATCAATTTAGTCAAGGATTTCTTCGGTTTGTGAGAGCTTTCTTGGGTTTATGATTGCCAACAAGTTATTAGTTTTTAAATCAGGGCAAGACACAAAAAGGTCTAATTAGTTTTCTATTTTTTATTTTTTTGAGAAAACTAATTAATTATTGCACAAAGTTGGGAAAATTACCTGTAATCTATGTTTTCAATATTCCAAAAATTAAATCATTTTTGTTAATTTATGATCCGTTCTAATGATATGTTTCATGAATAGAGACCAGTATTGTACTATTGTTGGTCATTAACCTCATTGTCTCTTTCGTCCCTCGTGACGTGGCAGACCGTGTTCACGAGGCAATCTCTCATTCGAGAGTAACGAAGATGCTAGCACCTTCTACTGCTCTTGAGCGGTCCCTCCATTACCTTCTCCAACTCTTGTACCTAGCTTTACTCTGGTTTTTTCTAATTTAATTATGCAGCAAATCTAGTTATCACGCAATCTTCTTCAATGAATTTCTTGCGCAAAGCTAAATCCCCTTTTTCCTCCTTCCTCTCCCGGTGCATTTCCAAGCCAACCTTACCTCCAATTCAGCAAACTCGCAAGTCCAGTTTTTATGTTCTTTATCCACCACCAAAAACTCAGTACCACCAATTCCGTCGCCGGCCGAGGTGGTATCACAACCCACGTAATGTCATCGTGGTAATTCTAGTTTCCGGCGCTGCCGGTGCTTCAATATATTATGGCAACCTAGAAACTGTTCCCTACACTAAGCGTCAGCACTTTGTGCTGATCTCTCCTTCGGTCGAGCGGCAACTCGGCGAAGCCCAATTCAACCAGCTGAAAAATGCTCTGCGTAATAAGATCCTCCCTCCAATTCACCCAGACAGTGTGCGAGCACGTCTCATCTCAAATGAAATAATCAATGCTTTACAACGCGGGCTTCACCACTACGAGCCGCATTGGAATAGCATCGAGTATTCTTCTCATGACCCGTCTGTTGAAGAATTTGATCTGAAAAGGTCTTCTGACACAATACGTGCATTGGAAGATGGTAACAAAGACGAACATATGAAATGGCCTCATGAGGATGAAGAACTGATGGATGACAAGTGGGTCCTAGAGAGCAGAAGTAAGGATATGATGACGGGCGGTACCCCTCCTGAGATGCGGCACATGGAGGGGTTGAAATGGGAAGTGCTAGTGGTCAGGGATAAAATGGTAAATGCTTTTTGTTTGCCCGGCGGTAAGATTGTGGTGTTTACAGGGCTTCTTGACCATTTTAGAACTGATGAAGAGATCGCTACAGTGCTTGGTCATGAGGTATATCCGGAATGTTTTTCGTTGTTCTTAGTTATTCTAATCACAGAAATAAACCTCTATCAAGTAGATGCCCATGCCCTTTTTTTCTTTTGTGAAGAACTGTTGCATTCTGTTACTGATAAAATCAGAGGTAACAGCTGAGATGTCAACTAAGCCCAAAAAACCATTTGGAAAATTTATCTAAGCCCAATAAGAATGTCAAGAAAATCTTATTGTTTTGTACAACAACTGTACAGTACAAGTGACTTTATTTAGGTCCCTAACGTGAGTAAGCCCGCTAATTTTTTCATGCAATTTTCTCTGCCTTCTGATATTGCCAAACAGGTTGGACATGCGATTGCGAGACATTCGGCCGAGATGATTACAAAGAACTTGTGGTTTGCTGTGTTGGAACTTATTATATTGCAGTTTCTTTTCATGCCGGACATTATAAATGTCATGTCCAATCTTCTCCTCAGGCTTCCTTTCTCTAGAAAGTAAGCTTTTAGTAAACAATAATTGGTAACAGATTTCTGATTGTTGTGGATATATTGAACAATTGGACCTTTGATCAACTAGATTTGTAATTGGCTTGCCCCAGCAACATGTCCTGGCAAAATGGAATTCTAGTTCAATACCTTGTCGATTTCCAGGAAAACTAAACATGTGACAAAGGGTTTGAACTATGAACAGATGAAATAATTGTGATCCATCAAAAGCAAGACACATATACATACTCTTTAGTATCAAACCCAATATCATAGATCAAATGAGAATTGACCTAAATCATATATCCTACCTTTACTGCCTGGATAAGGTACCATTGCAATGGCCTAATAATATGCCATTTTGTACAATCTTGTCATGTAGGATGGAAATAGAAGCTGATCACATCGGCCTTCTTCTGATGGCCTCTGCTGGATTCGATCCACGAGTGGCCCCGCTTGTGTACGAGAAATTGGGGAAGATAACTGGAGACTCAGATCTGCACAACTATCTATCAACTCATCCATCAAGCAAGAAGAGAGCAGAGATGTTGTCCAGAGCTGAGGTCATGGAAGAGGCTCTTGAGTTGTATAGGGAAGCTGTGGCAGGTCGTGGCGTGATGGGTTTCCTCTAAAAAAACCATTTCTATGCATGTCCGCTGTGTTTTGTAGGTCACAGCCACACAGGAAGTTGGCAGAAAATAAATTAAAAACATGAATATTAGCACGTCTCATTTCATTGTGTGAATATTTATTGTGGAATTTTTAAGGTCAGAGATGGTGTAACTTATCAGGCCGACAAATCTAGATGATTACGTTCATGTGTACATTTTGTGACCCAATAATGATTACTTATCAGGCCGACAAATCTAGATGATTACTTATAGCCAAGGGCAAGGCCCAATGTTTACATTGATCCGTTTTATAGGAAAAACGGACTGTGTACTGAGAGGAGTGACTGTGGTGCCATTGTACTATTTAACTATTTTGGGCAATTTGCAATTAAAAACATTCCGAACTATCACATATTACGAAACTACGATTTATAGTTTTACATAAGATAATGAAATTTACAGTCATGTCATTAAAAAAATCAAATTGCATTGCATGGAAAATCAGCAGATTTATACAAATGTTGTATGTATTTGTTTCTTATCTCACTTAAAACCGCTGGACATTGCATTAACTTAGTTATTTATAATATATATAAATATATATAATATGAGGAATGCTAAGGTCCTACGCGTAGGACGGATGTGGTCCGTCCTACGCGATCGTATTCGCATAATCAAATTTCAAATCACCAATTCAAACCATTAGATTGAATCTTCATATCGAAAACTTGTATGAAACCAAAGTTTACATTTTTCTGAAATTTTTTACTATTTATTTCGTATTTTTAAAAACCGTTGTTATTGGACGTTCCATATAAATTCTACGTTGTTAGCATTTCTCAATATATATATATATATATACATATATATATATATATATATATATATATATATAGTGAATGGATAAAATACACTGATGTATTCGGATCGTCCCCGTACACATGAGTCGTTTTTCGAGATCCAAAATTCAAACGGCTAATCCGAACCGTTCAAGTTGTTCTCCATACTGAAAAACCCTCGGAGACCAAATTTTACATTTTTTCGAATTTTTTTACTATATATTATGATATTTTCAAATTGGAGGGCCTGAAATACTCCAATTGTAGTGTTTTTTGAAAATATCATAATATATAGTAAAAAAATTTGAAAAAATGTAAAATATATATATAGAGGATGGATATAGAACACTGATGTATACGGATCGTCCCCGTACACATGAGTCGTTTTTCGAGATCCAAAATTCAAACGGCCGATCCGAACCATTCAAGTTGTTCTCCATACTGAAAAACCGTTGGAGACCAAATTTTACATTTTTTCAAATTTTTTTACTATATATTATGATATTTTCAAAAAACACTACAATTGGAGTATTTCAGGCCCTCCAATTTGAAAATATCATAATATATAGTAAAAAAATTCGAAAAAATGTAAAATTTGGTCTCCGAGGGTTTTTCAGTATGGAGAACAACTTGAACGGTTCGGATTAGCCGTTTGAATTTTGGATCTCGAAAAACGACTCATGTGTACGGGGACGATCCGAACACATCAGTGTATTTTATCCATTCACTATATATATATATATATATATATAGAGTTTTGCTATGGTGAGTTGCAACTCACGGATCCTTCCGTGAGTTGCGATCAAAACTCTTGGATCTGATTCAAAATGACCGATCCAAACCGTCCAATATGATCTCCATATTGAAATCTCCTTGCAGACCAAATTTTATATTTTTTCAAAATTTTTAAGTATTTTTTTCGGATTTTTAAAAACTGTTGTTTTTTAACGGTACATAATTAATTAGATTAGCGATTTTCTAAAATTCCAAAAAAAATACTTAAAAAATTCAAAAAAATATAAATTTTGGTTTACAAGGAGATTTCAATATGGAGATCATATTGGACGGTTTGAATCGGTCATTTTGAATCAGATCCATGAGTTTTGATCGCAACTCACGGAAGGCTCCGTGAGTTGCAACTCACCATAGCAAAACTCTATATATATATGTTAGAAAGTGTTTAATTCTATTTTTGTGCCATCAAATAGCAAGAAATCACAACTAAACACCATAGATCTAGTGCTAGAAGCATTCACACATCTACAATGAGAACAAGTAGGAGAAAGTTATACCTCTCATGAAATCGCATTCATGAGGCTCGAATCCAAGGCATGGGAGTCGATGGGGTGCGTGCTCCACCACCTCCACCATCTAAGGCGCCTCAAGCCCACCAAGGAGCTAACCACGAGCTCCATGAAAGTGCTAGCTTTCATGAGCTCCTAGCTAATCCCCTCTATGAACCTCTTCATCGTATTAACTATTTTAATGGAGGAGAAAAAGGAATGGTGCTCAACACATGAGCAAGAGAAGGGAGGAAGATGGGTGGCGGCTAGGAAGAGAGGAGAGGGAAAGTGGATGGAGGCTAGGGCTTTCCCAAGAGGTGATCCCTTTATATAGCCAACAACTCTCATCCTCTCTTTGAACTATTTACAAGTATGCCACTAGGGCTCTAGCTGAAATTAATAGGGCCATTTTGGGCTACATCAAATGTTGCAATGGCCCAATAAACCATCCCATTAATTACTCCTTCATCCTTCCTCATATCGGGCCTTTAATTAATTAAATAACTAGAAGCCCATATAGCTCAAACTATTTAAAGTGTGTTGAACATAATTAATTATTAACTCATTAATAATCAATTTAGGATTAGCTAATGCATTAAATTATTTCCATATGATCCTTTTGACTTAATTAATTATAACGGTTCATAACGGTATATAATTAATTAATCAACTTATCATATTTCACAATACTAACTGTTGCGAATAAACAATTAATGCACCGTGTGGTTAGAGTCCTATTTGTGGGACCCTATTGAGGATTTATGCTATGTTGGCCATGAAAATAAATCGTTATTTATTTCCAATAATCATAAGCGGTATCTAGCAACACGTTATGATTCCCAATTCGCATAAATAATGTACCGTTACAATATCTTAATCCTGCACAAGAAATATAAGTATTTCCTTGTCTGTTTCTTATGTCACATGATATCATTGTATAATCCAAGATAGGAGTGTGTCATTCTTGCAGATTATACATTTCTTGATCTAGAGTTGATCGTCTAGTTTGCATGCATACGATCCAACTCCATCAAAGGGCCCAAACAGATATCATCACTCACTAGGTATACTAATGAGGGACATACGATTTTCTTGATGAACAACTTTTCCCCGCACAATTCAAGAGAACATAAATAAAGTCCTTATAGCAGCCTTTATCAGGAATCAACGTTAGACGATATTTATTGAACCTATCATCATGTGGAAAAGGTGAACATCTCAAACTTAGAATCAAACTTATATGAAATAAACAATGACACTTAACACAATCCATATGTTTATTTCATTGGGTCAAGTCATGTACTATGTTCCAATAACATACACATATGCAATTAAGTTGGTAACTCCTTACCTATGATTTGTAGAACTTAATCATCACTTAACTTGCATACTAATCTTTTATGATAATTAATGTTCCTTGTTAATTATCAAGATTATGGACGATTTAGATTTATTATTGTCATTCTAATGAATGATCCACAGAGATCTACAATTCAGATCCTCAACCTGAATGATCTGTCAATAATAAACTCTAGGAACAAATGATCAAATATCATCATTAACATAAACTAAGAAAATAAGTCATTAAATATTGACTTCTAGGACATAACTCCAACAATATATATATATATATATATATATGACAAATAAGGCTTTCTGAGTTCAAAGATATGGAATGGTTGTTTAACCTCCGTTTTTGTGTTATGAGCAGCTTTCTAGCATTATATAAGTGTTTGACACGCCATGATATAATTCCATTTATACAACTCTCTATTAGAATATGCTCTTGATGTCATGTTTACACTAATATGATGATGACATAATAAGGTATAACTCTAGAAGACAATATCGTGATAGAAATGCACTCATTAAATGATCAATAGATAAATTATGACTCTCTAAAGTTTTATGCTTTGCTTGGCATGAGTCAGAACCTTTTAACAGCATTTTTTCTTTATATATTGGTAGCGGCTACTAAAAATTTCTAAAAAGAAAAGAATTTTGATGATAATTTTAAATTAAGTCATTAACTTTTTAAAGTTGAAAGACATTTACTTGTAGAGGTATACTCCGGTCACTTATAGAGGTATCCTCCGGTCACTAATAAAAGACTTTTTTTTCCCTCTAGGTTTCAACAGGCATTTAACCCATCACATCAATATTATAAATAAAAATGTATGGATATTGGGATCCTTTAGTTAAATAACATCCGATACTCCGAGCATTGTGAAATAGTTGTGCAATAGTATTTTTCATGATTTCTGTAATGTGGTACTTTGTAACTAATTGTGTGTCGGGTGTTATTGCTCATAAAACTGACTCGGTTCAACATCAGAATAATTTGGCAACACATTGTTTTGTTTCTGATTTTTGTGACTCCTTCCTATTTTCATTTTCTTCATGTCTCTATCTCTTTTGTGTTGCTTAGAGTCCATCTCCATCTTAATTTCTCTTCATTCTTAATTTCGGTTTACAAAAATATAAATTAAATTCATTCCATTGAAAATAGAAAAAACATCAGATCTTTTACGATATATATGTTTTTATTTAAGTCATTTATAAAAATATTATATTTCATGAATATCAACATAATATAAATCATATTATTTCAGATAACTATAACTATATTCACACACATATAATTTTTTTAAAATTGATCAAACTTTTTAAATTTAATCAAATCAAATTACCTACAATACTAAATTATATTTCTAAAGATAAATATATCTTAACCATATATTCAAAAATGAACATAATTAAACTATAGAAACATAATAAAAATATTCTTATTATAGATATCTACATCGAGCTAAGCTCGATATGCCGCTCTAATTTAGATAAACAACGAATTGAACCACTCACTAGCTTTATTGAACTCTCGCGTTCTAAATAAAGTCAACAACTTTTAATATAGAAAAAAAATGTATATATATTTTGTTAATATTATAAACCGATTGTATGTTAAATTATATATACATGTTGAATTCATGTTCTATTCCATCAAAAGTCGTGTAAATTACTACCATATGGCAGTATAAATATTTCAAAATTATAAGGGGTGTCGTAGTTGTCAAACCTATCCGTTGTCAATAAATCCTCACTCTAATTTTTTGTGTTCAATTTTTTATGTAAACACTCGTCACTCGTGCCGTGCCAATAATACTATTGTTACATAGATAGTAATATCCATATTACTTTTCCACTGTTTCATTTGTATTGAACTATTGTTAAGACTATATAAGAAAAAGATATTAAAACAAGAGATATATATCCGAATAAAAGTTTTATGTGGAACTGAGCTTATTTTTCAATTTATTTACGGACCTCACATATGCGAGCTTTGTATGTGCCGCCGCAATATTCCTTTGTATTGAATTATTGATGGATAATTGGAGATTGATTATATAATAATAACTAATTTTACATAGTTCAAAAAAAAAAGATTATGAATGAGTAAATAACAGACGCGAACGGGTCTCGAGGCCCAACAGAAAAATATAATTATAAATTATATCCGGTGATGATTTTATTTTCTTGTTGAACCAGAAACGTTATAATAAATTATAAGGAAAAAAACTTACCATCATTTGATCCCTCAAACAATATTAAGTCTGCCCAGTACATATATATTATTGGATATTCATTTCCCAGATAGGAAAAAAAATAGAAAAAAATTAATATGCAACCGACAAGTGGCGAGCATAACCAAAGGTTCACCCTTAATTAATGTGTGAAACCATTTTCTGAGCCCAGTATTTTTTAAATCAGCATCATAGGTCATCAGTTAATTTTCTAGTCTACTTTCCAGGCTGAAAATTAATGCTTAATAGCGATATCGTCTGGAACTACTAGGAGTCAAAAACCGTGTTTTATTCTTAGAAAAGTTTCAATTTTTGTGAACCATAAATATTTCTATCATACTTTGAATATGCATCAAATATTCAACGCAATAAAACAAAATTTACTCGTACATTGAATTCAAGCAAAATGCTGTTTTTACATTTGCAGCATGGAATGCATAAAAAAATAAATAAATAATTAAGAGAGGTCTATTTCATCTAGCCTGTCCGTTTTGATCTTGTCATTACACATTTTTTTTATTTATTCAATTTTTAATGAAAGACCATTAGTTCATACAAATTGAATTATTATTAATTAATTAATGGATCAGTGTTTTCACTTTGATTTGAAATTACACAAAATTGCTAATTAACTAGTAGAAAAATATTAGCTTCTAAATATATAAGCTTCTAAATATATAACTATTCAGATTACTAAAATCTCACATTTCTTCCAATTGTTGTAATATAATTTGTTAAAATCTTCAAATTAACTAATTTGTCTGACATATTATATTTAAGAAATTCAAATTTTTGTATTTAGTATTAAAACGATGACCCCGTATTAAACTAAAATTTAGTAAATATAATTGGATAAAATAAAAGTCGAAACACTAAACATCTCTACTACTTATAAATGCACGTATCGAAAAGGTGTTATACTTTAGGTCTAAATAGTAAACAAGTGTTTATGTCGTTGGATCGACTTGATCTGTGGTTGGATGTGAATCGCGAGACGAAGCAACACTATTATTTGGTTTTTCATCTAATATAGAAACAAATTGAATAACACATCTATTTGTATCACTGGTAAATTAAGCAATATATTTTTATTGTCTAACATTATTTTGTCTTTTTATTTGCCCACATATGAGGACATCTTATGTTATGCTATACTAGTAACAGTGAATGCTTGTCGGGCCAAAAGAATGAAACAAGGTCGTGGGGTACGTTGTAACTTTGTATCTTTATATCTCCCAACTTTTGTCATCACTTATTCCATATATAACATAACATATAACATGCATTGAAGAAGAATCTAAGTTCGCTGAGAGTTGCTACCAATTACACCGACCGCTGCATTATGTTTTCAAACTGTGTTCCCACGAGCTGTCTGTACCATTACCAACGCTTTGCTTCATGTCAACACCTCTAGGTAGCGCGTCTTCCATCAAGTGATCTTTTCCTTTTCCTAGTATTAAATTTTGTTATCCGTTAATTCGCTTTCGATATGTAAAGGCGTTGGTACTGGGAAGTGATTCGGACACCCCTAACTTAATCCGAACATTCCGAATAAGTTTTTGGGCTCGTTTGGATGCTTCCCGGAATAGGGGAATAGTGGGAATAGTCACTCTTCCCACTCTTCCCAACAACACTCTTCCTAACAACACTTTTCTCTCTACTTTTTCACACTTCCCAACGCTATTCCTAAACTCACCATCCAAACGACCTAGGAATAGCACTCTTCCCACTCTTCCTACTCTTCCCACTTTTTCACACTATTCCCACTATTCCGACACCATCCAACAAGCCTTGAGACAAAATTACCCATGCAATGTTGGAAGTAATTACACATCCAGAAAATTACCATAGGAGCCAGCGCCGCTGGAAAAAAAAATAAAATAAATAAATCAAAGCACAAACAACGTACTTACCGGCCGTCGACATCAAACGAATCATTCTCTCTTCAATTTAACTAAAATCCATGAAATAGCAGAAAAAGCCAAAAAGGAAAAACAAAGAAAAACAATAACGTAATATTTAATTCATAAATTGTGCCACTATATATCATTTCAATACTGAACTCAACAAATATAACAGCATAAAATGACATGATAAGTGGCCTAAATGGCTAAACCTATCACCAAATCATCATTACATAATCAAATGTATTGCGTAAAAAATAACAGAATTACTTTATATTTTATAATCAGTTTACACTAGTTAAAAGATTTATAGAACTTCTAAACAGTTCTCCCACATGAATCGTGCAGAAAACACTCCTCTAGCTGCCTATCTTGCTTCAGACTTGGCCTCGCTGATGCCTCCGCCCCTAGCCGTCAAGCTTCACCGAAGTGTTCTGACTCATAAAGAGATGTGAAATTCAATTGAAAGAGGAAAAAGGGGAAATTTATAGTACAACATAGTGATGGAGATGAGAGGAGTATGAAGGAAACTGCCGAAGATCAGAAACGTCAGAGGACAGCGACTGGCGTCCAGATTTCGAAACGGTACGTATGGATGAAGAAGAGGTTAGTTTTGTCATTTTAAAATATAGGGGTGCTCGGACTAAAATAGGGGGTGTCCGAATCAATTCCCGTTGGTACTGTTGTAAATATGGAATCAAATGTCTTTATTTAGGAGCATCGCTTCTTCTTTACTCAATGACCAGCATTTTTTTCCCTTTATTTTTTTGTTTAAATTATATATTAATTTTTTTAAAAAATTATCTTATTGCTGCAAGTCTGCATCACACAATGAATAATATTCGGACTGTCTGATTGATACATTAATATTTTATTGCGAAATTAGGTAGTTGAAGTTCAGAAACATCCTCCAAATGCAAAAATATATAAATAGTCTTCACATTACTCACTTGAGTTAGGACCCCAGAAAAAATTTAAAATTCTTTTAATGAAGTTAAAAATTTATGTATAAATTATAATGCATTAAAAATTTGATAAAAATAATTATAGAATTTAATACTTCAAATTTTTGTAATATCAATTTTTAAATTACTTACACAATCTTATTTCACACGTTTGATATTTTTCAATTATAGCAAATAAAACAATAAGGCATACAAAATGAAAAATAAGACATGAGAAAGCAAACATTCATGAATTATAAGTAGTGATACAAATGCCGACTTAAATTGAAATAGACAAATTTATTAGGAAAAATCAGCCATATTTATTTGATCTTTTTTTTTTAGAAAGTTTACCTTAATTAATTGGAGGGTGTTTTGGATACCTGCTAAAATATCATTATGGCCATACATTTGGCACCACCTTAGTGGCTAGCAGCAATCGGCAGCCTTTTTGGAAGACCTATAAGCCTTTGAAGTTTGAAGTCCAAACCTCCTCACTGTGTTTCCACGAAAACAGACGAAAAATGCTGATCCAGAATCAATATAATATGTAGTCTGACAAAGTCAATTAGCGAAAAAGACCAAGAGCTACCTAGGACAGACAGATGGCGGCTTATCACATGTAACAAAGTTACAACCGTGTTGTCTCGAGGAGACAATTCCACGGAAAGGACCACATTTATTGTTTTCATATGAAAGATTCTTATCGTCTGAGAATTTTCGTTTGTTTTCTTTTTTTTTTATTTATGATTATTATTATTATTAAACAAAAAAACCATGTTATTCGTGTCAAACTGTCAACTATATATATAATTTCGACAAAAGCAAAATGAATAATGCTGACGATAGGAAAAATTGTTATAAAAATTAGTGTGTCAAAAATAAAATTATCTCTGTAAGTGTTAGTAACTTAGTATCGGTGTACATGTAACTAAAATGAAAAGTCAGACTGAAATTGTCTTAACAGTGATTGATAAATTATAAAATGTAAATATACAAATATTATAATATGACTTAATTATATAGCGAATAAAATTAACAATCTAACTATAGTTAAAATATTTAACAACCCAGTTGACAGTGAATCAAATGGTAACCTTGGTATCATGCCTTTTAGATTTGTTCTTCTTTCTTTTTCTTTATTATTTTTTTAAAAATGACGATAGGGTTTTAATTAAGAAAGCCAAGATGACATTACGCTAGCTTGCTTAGTTTGGTACGTCAGGAGGCAATTAAACAGTCACCCTCAGTTGAGTGTGGCGGGAATAACGCAATTAAAACAGCGGCCAGCTGGGATAGATTATAGATATGGACCATATGGTCCAGCAATTAGACTCTGTCAACTATGTTGTTATACCTGCCTCATTGCGTCTCTGTCTTTCTCTTTGTTTTGAAGAATTATGCTGAGGTTAAATGTGCTTATTATTATTTAATTAAGATAGTCAATGAGAAGTACTTAATATTTTTTAATTAGGATTGCCAATGAGGTCTCATTTTTTTTTTTCTTTTAGTGAGTGGAAGCATATATAGGATTTTCGTTGTGACTTGTGACACTTGCAGGATTTCTTAAGGTGGTATGCTAAAAAAAGCGACTTTAATACCTTTTAATGTTGTTCAAGAAGAAAGCATTTGGACAAAGTCGGAAATTATGAGAGCGTAGTTATTTTTAATTTTTGGACGAATTAGAAACACAACAATATTCAGACTACCATTCCGTATATGGCAAACAAATTCAAATTTTAAAATAATCGCTAATTCGTATTAGTTAACAATTACCATGTACATACCAAACGTCACTTACAAGAGAAAAAAAAATATTCACGATGTGGTTTTTTAAAACTAGTATTTGGTCAATTGGTCTTGTGACTAACGATAATATTTTTCGAGTGAACATTACAAGTTAGAAATTTAGTTTAGAGATCCACGCAGATGATTAAAATTAAAAGACTTCGATCGTTATATAATCGTTTTTGAAAAAATAGATTTTATAGAATATATATTATTTACGCTGATATTTAAAAAATGAGAAATCCTAGAGTCCAATATATTGGACGGATGGGGTTCGTCCAATATGATCGTTTTTACATTTTTAAATTTCAAACGACTAATCCGAACCGTTCAATATGTTCTCCATTGAAAACTTATAAGTTATAAGAAACCAACTTTTACAATTTTTTTTTTCAAATTTTTTTATTATTTTTTTGGTATTTTAGAAAATCGTTGTTATTGGACGATCCGGAACTTTTATATCGTGAATTTTCTAAAATACTAAAAAATAAATAAATAATTTAAAATTTTAAAATTTGGTTTCTTATAAGTTTTCAATATGGAGAAAATATTGAACGGTTAGGATTGGTCGTTTGAAATTAAAAAATGTGAAAACGATTGTATTGGACGGACCTATTCGTCCAATATGTTAGATACTAGCATTTCTCTTAAAACATTAATTAGCTTATTATAATTCGAGTAATGTTATTACTAGTACTAGATACACAATGTACAAGTTTATTATTTCATACGTGATCCATTCATACATATATTATACATATGATTAATTGACTAAACCAAAATGGTCGACAACGGCTGTTGCATTGAAAGATCCTCCAAAAAGATAATTTAACAACGGCTCTTGCGTTAGAAAACTTCATAAGTGATAACATTATCCACTGTGCATGGGAAACCAAATCCTGTACCGCGCGGTACATGTGCCGTGCACCTTTGTGGGCCGTCTGATCGGAATCCAATGGATATGGGAGCCCCGTGAATCTAATAGGCCCGAAAAAAATGAACCGCTCGGATCAAATCGAACGGCTCGGATGGTGCGCGGCACGCTTGCCGCGCGGCACGGGATAAGGATTCGGTTAGTGCTTTCGTTCCAGCATTTGCTCCATCTTTACAAATGTCAAATTGAACCATCACAATTGAAATGCGCGCCCCAATCAATTTTTTACTTTCAATAGTTGGATCGGATACAAGTGCACGCATCATTAAGATCTTATCGTTCATAACTTTTTAAAAGAAAAAGTATCCTATCATTCATATCATATGCGTCTAGACTCTTTAAATCTGTGTACTCCGAAGTCCGAAACGGGTAAATGTCGAAATCAGTGGGAGCAACTGAGCAAGGCTGCAAGAGCATCACTACTTTATTTTATTTTTTCTTTTAGGGATTAACTCTCCGTAGCCTACAGAATCACCATTTGTATTGACCACAGAGGATCTAGAGCTGAAATCGCGTTTTATGCACATGGTAGGATCGAGGTCCTCTCCTAGCGCCCCTGGCGAATGGATTTTTGCCACGTGTTGTACTGGAGAAATAGACGGGTCCTACGCCGTCAATTAGTACCAGCTGAACGATCAGAACCGTTTCACGCCGTTCGTCGTAATATGTTTTCGAACTCCAAAATTCAAATCTTGAATTTTATTTTTTCTGGCTTTTCTATAACTTAATATGTGTGACTAACCGTGCAGCGTTCCCCAGTAAGGCCGCTGTGCTAAATGCTGCGCCGTTCTCTCTTAGTACAGCTGTAATGCAACTCGTATGATCTATTTTATATGCAATATATAACTTGTCTCACAGATCGTTTGTGGTATTAGTGTGATTTCTTATTTTTTTTTTTTTTTTTTTTTTTTTTTTTGCGTGGCGTATCTTATCTAATGCATGTCAAAACTGTATCTACGGTGTATTATATGTTACTTCGTGGCTATTATTTCAGATGACTTTGTTATATGCGTGCCTAGATATATTGTACATCGCATACGCCACAATTTTAAATGTGTCCGTATTCTTTACTCTATTATCTATTCATACAATATAATATTAAAATGATTCAGTTATTATTTAAAAATGTACCCTGTTTTAATTCAAAAAACATTAAAATGACGAATGATGAACATTAAAATGTACCCTGTTTATTATTTATTGTACATCGCACAACGACGCAATACAGGAACCAACAATTCAAATTATTTTTTCAATTATACCATACTTTTACTCCTGACGATATATAATTTTTAACCCTTTGTAATCTGTTACATTTGACTAGTCCCATTAACCAAGAATATTTCTTAGGATAATTAAGAAAATGTTTACAAACATTTTTAACATATCACAATCAGCAAAACACGAACTTTGATTAATGTATTCAGAACGCGCGTATAACTATTATTATTGCAAGGTCAATCAAGTGTGTATCTATCTACAAATATTTTAAAATATTGTCAAATCAGTAAAAACACGGTTAATTACTTTTACTAGTTCCTATGGAGTGCATATCTACAAACAATTTAAATATCGTCAATCAACTCGTTTAATGGAATCAATAAAAAGCAAGCATATAATTTTTGGTCACAAGGTTTATAGTGCGTATCTTGTACATATGACAACTCAATATAACATTTCACCATATCAAAGTTAAAAAATCTTTCATATCTACACATTAATTATCATAGGGTAACCATGATTAGGATAATACTACCTCTGATTAATTTTCTATTGTAAATGAAAATAATAATTGCGTCGTTACTTCCATGCATTACGTTGTGAAGTAGACGAAAATTAGATACTGTTTCCGGAATAGATTAAAATAAGAAAAACGTAACGTCTCCTCATATTTTTAATGAATATTTTAGATAAAAAATTTCGTCCCTTTTAATGAATAAATAGAAATGTGCAAAATCAGTGTGAGTGTGTCAACTGTCAAGTCAAATAAAATAAAATAAAAATAAAAATAAATTCAATCTGCATATGTTATACATTTATTGATACAATTTGTATATAGTTCTCATTTAGTTTGTGCTAGTTTTCATCTTAGCAAGTCAAAGACTCAAAGGTGAATTCCCCAACAGCAATTAAAACTTCTCTTCTTCTTTTTTTTTGAATTTTTTGTAATTTGTATTTATGCTGGTAAGGGATGCTTGATAATAATGTCCAAAGAGATTGGATGCTAATATATATCTCGTCGAATGAAAATATGTTTTAAATTAATAATTCACCATCTAATTTCAAACGAAGATAAGAATGGCAAACAATGGTCGGAGAGTAACTAATTTCAATGTCATGAGAGTAACGCATCGCTTCTGAATTCATAGAACTTTAAATCTGTTTTGGAAAAAAAAATCATAACATTTATTTTTTTTTTGAATTTCACTTTTCCATTTCAATAAATAGTATTTTGGAAAATGATTTTATTTGCTCCACCTTCCTAAAGAAGAAAAAAAATAAAATAAGAATGACAAACAAAATTCTTCTTAGTGAAAATAAAAGCAATAAAGTCATCTGACGAAAAAAGTTGATTAGGTCCGCCTATATCCTAACACCACACGATATAACAATTAATTTATTGCCGATAAATAAATGTTCGGCTGGGTCGTCCCTCATGTTTGACTTATTCACTATTCAGAGAAAGAAAAAACGAAGCTACTCCCGTTGATTCCCTTCCCAATTTGGTCGATTACTTACCTTCTTCTAACTTCTCCTTCTCTTCTCCTTTTGAAAACCCACAACCATATCTCTCTCTCCTTCCGTTCCTTCCGTTTTATACTCTTTGACACACCTTTCTTAGAAAGAAAGAACCTTACTTTCTGATTCTCTCTCTTTTGCTCTCTTGTTCTCTACAACCCACCATTACTATGCTATTTCGTAATTGTTAGTGGAAATTAACACGCTTGAAGCTCCATGGCCACACCTCGCCTCTCTCTTCTCTTCTTCTTCCTCCTCCTCTCCTTCTACTCTAAAGCCGACGACATCAACTCTGATCAAGCAGCACTCCTCGCCTTCCGAAGCGCAGTTGCACCGAGGCTAAATGACTGGAATTCCTCCAACTCTACTTGCTCATGGAAGGGAATCCGATGCTCCTCAAACCGGGTTACTGAAATCCGTCTCCCGGCTTCCGGTCTCTATGGACAGCTCCCCTCCGGTGTTCTCGGTAACCTTACCGCTCTTCAAGTCCTCTCTCTCCGGCACAATTTCCTCACTGGTACCATCCCCTCTGACCTTGCCAGATGTACCCAACTCACAATGATCAACCTCGACAGCAACAGCTTCACCGGTGATATTCCCTCTGCCATCTTCTCTCTTCCTCTGCTTACTAGCCTCACACTCTCCAACAACAACTTCTCGGGCCCTTTCTCGGCCGACTTCAACAACCTGACTCAGTTGAATACTCTCTACTTGCAGCATAACCAGCTCAGTGGTGAAATTCCAGACTTGAAGAACCTGACCAATTTGAATAAATTCAATGTGTCATATAACAATTTGAATGGATCGGTGCCAGCTAGTCTCCGGAATATGCCGGCGGATTCTTTTGCTGGAATGCTACAGCTCTGTGGCCAGCCCCTTACGCCGTGTGCCGGTGCCCCGTCTCCTGCCCCCACACCCGCACCAGGAACTGCACCTAGTGCTCCAACACCTGGAATTACACCTAGTGCTCCAGTAAATCCTAATGGCGGTGGCGGTGGTGGCAGCAGCAGTAAACTCTCAGGTGGAGCAATTGCTGGTATTGCAGTTGGTTCTGTTGTTGGAGCTCTGATGATTCTTGTCCTCCTTGTTTTCTTCTGTCGGAAAAGGAATGCATGGCCAAAAGACCCGGCTACAAAACCAATGGTCGGAGCACCTGCCATACGACCTGGTGAGATGGCGGGATTGCCAAAGAGATCATCTGCTTATCCAGTCGGAGCACCAGTTTCCTCGGCACCTTCCTCAGTGGCAAGAAGCAGCAGTAAGAAACTATCTTTCGTGGGCAATGTGTCGAGGGTGTATGATTTGGAAGATCTTCTCAGAGCCTCGGCTGAGGTGTTAGGGAAAGGAACCTTCGGGACGACATACAAGGCGATACTGGAAACCGGCCCGGTTGTTGCCGTAAAGCGTTTGAAGGATGCAAATCTCCCCGAAAGAGAGTTCAGAGATAAAGCGAGTGAGATTGGTGCGATGCAAAACCCTTATTTGGTGCCGCTTCAGGCATATTACTACAGCAGAGATGAGAAGCTTCTTGTTTATGAGTATGTTCCTATGGGCAGCCTATCCTCTCTCCTCCATGGTAAAATTTCCTCTTTGCCTCTTTCTTTCTAATTATTTTCTTTTTAATTCCTTGTAATACAAGTGTGCTAAATATGTTATATATACGTGATTTGAATTGTGAAGGTAGCAGAGGATCAGGCCATATGCCGCTTAGTTTTGAGGCGAGAGCAGGCATAGCCCTATCGGCTGCACGTGGAATTGAGTATATCCACTCAACTGGGCCAAGAGCATCTCACGGAAACATAAAATCGTCGAATGTTCTCCTCTCAGGATTAAACGAGGCACGCATTGCTGACCAAGGCCTGGCGCAGCTTGTCACCACCCCAAGTCTTAACCGCAGCGCTCGTTACCGTGCGCCAGAGGTCACAGATGTCAGAAAAATCTCTCAAAAGGCTGACGTGTACAGCTTCGGTGTGCTTCTGATGGAGCTGCTTACAGGGAAAACACCATCTAATGCTGTAAACAATGAGGAGGGTGTGGATTTGCCTAAGTGGATCCATTCAGTTCCGAGAGATGACTGGCAAACTGAGGTGTTTGATCTCGAGCTGGTTAAACAGCAGACTGCCGAGCAGGAAATGGTGCTATTGTTGCAACTCGCAATTGACTGTACAGCGCAACACCCTGATAGCCGGCCGACGATGTTTGAGGTAGCAAGCCGAATTGACGAGATATTTTTGTCCGTTTCAGGTCGGTAACGAAATGAGAAAGATAAGCTACTGTTGAACCTGACCGGGCTTGCTTGTGCATGAATTGGTCATCTTGTTTTTCTGTTTGAATTTTTTTTGGTGCCAATTGTTGTTGGTGTAAGATTTTTAGTTGTTTGACATTGTTGTCATACATAATTCTTTCGGATATGGGAGGTACAGAGTCTTAATTTGTAATTACTATTTTTTTTCTTATTCTTATATTTTTACCAGGCTGTTAATATTGTTATTTGAACAAGTATTCCAAGTTGATTTTGAAACATTCAAAAAAATACGATGTATCAGGGTTGAATTGTCGCAGCGATCAGAAGTTTGCTTTCTTTTACTTGTCTGATACTAACATCTAAATTATTAAGAAAAAAGAAAAAATAGAGTCGCAGCGATCAGAAGTTTGCTTTCTTTTACTTGTCTGATATAGTATTCACTCGTTTCTCCTCCATGAACTTATTCGAAATGGTCAATCATTTGGATATATTTTGAGGTTTGTTGATCGGTTCATTTCATTGTAGCCTGTCTAAAATATTGGATCAACACCCTTTCATTTGGATATATTTTGTGGAACAACTCGCAGACCAATTTTTAAATTGCATGAGCAGATATTGACAATCTAACTGATTGGATAATAGTCTACCAGTTTCTCAATTGCTAGGTCAATTTCTCATCATAATTTTTTATAGTTAGAGGGTTTGGGTAATCTAATTCACACTGACACTTCAATGTTAGACAAACAGCTCGTAATTATTGACATTTCAAAATTCAATTCATGACACTCTGGAAAGTTCTCTAAAAGTCAAATTGCGGCTTATTAAAAGCTGTCTAGAAAGAACTACATCAAACTATTGTTTTCCCCTTTGTTACAGTAATTTCTTTCGAACTATTTGGAAAATTTCGTGTTCTTTCAAAAGCTTTGATTATTCAGTGCGTTGGAAATTGAGATGGAACTGATATATATATATATATATATAAACAAAAAGTGGTTTTCGCTTATTATTTTGACAAAGAATTCAAATTACTTTTATTTAAGAAAAATACAAATGACAATGTAAAGCTGCCAGATATATTTTGCATATCATACAGACATAACACTATATTATACATTATGTTATTTTGAAAATTAAAATCTTCAAGTTTCAATACATATCATGAAGCTACAATTTCTAAAATCTATTTTACATAAGTGAGATGATATTGAGGATGCTGACTGCTTCAAATTGTTGTTACAAGTGCGGTACGGATTTAAAAGAATACATACATTAGGCACTATAATTTGTTGGTCAATTCCATCTTGTATTTTCATGAATAAAACCAAAACCCACATATGAATGACTCGATATGGATTTCCCTTCTGTTCTATCTACCTAGATGTTTGTTCAACAACACACATCATTAGTTTATTTATTAATTTTGACATCATTTGTCCAATAATTTGTCCTTCAAGTCAATTAGTCTGTTGTGAATGTACAATTCTGACACTGTCTAACGCCCTATAAAGGTCAGAAATGATAAATTATGTTTGTGTTATTATTATGATTATGAGTTGGTGAGGTTCTGAGGTCAAAGCCTCACAGGTGACTGAACCATCACGCGTTTAGTGAGAGCTTTACATTGTCTTGTAGTTATAAGTCGACAGTTGTTATAAATTAGTAACCTACCAAAGAATATATGCTCACTGTTTGTTGAAAAAGTGGTTTAATTTTCATACGTATTAGGTTGCTTTTGTTATCTTCGACTGTTGTCTCGACGCAAAAGGCATCTTTTGGTTGTCCTTCCGGCACCATGAAATTGATTTTGAGCAAGCAGTGAAAGATATAGGCAAGAGAATAAGAAGGGTTAATTTTTATTAATCAGAATTTTTTTGAATAAATAAATAAGGTAGGTTTTGTTGTGAACATAATTTTAAACCGGACTTAAAAAAAATTCACATCGTTTATTTTAAATTATGAACAAAGATGAATAATCAAGATTAAACGGTTTAAAATATATCCACAGAAGAATTCCAAAATAAATAAATAAATAAAATTCTGTATGTTTCTTCATTTATTTTTCAAACTTCAAATTTTGAAGTAAAATAAATTGTTATTTTTCCGTTCTTCCTTGCTGTCCATTCACTCACACAGGTGCGTACCCTAATTGTAAATTAAAATGTTCTCATAGTGTATATGACTGTTTCAATTAATTAAAGACGGTGGTGTTTGTGTTGTCATTAGCCATTCTCTACAAATGCCAAACGAGTTAATTAAAAGATACTTGGATATTATTATATAAACACTAATGATTATGGGATAATATATAAATGGACAGGTCCAAAACTATACCTTTTCGCACATGGCTGACCAAACTATTTGATTATAGAATATTACTTAGCTATCTGTCCGGGTGAATCTCAAAAAAGATTTGTACGATTTGTCAAGTGTACATATAAATAAGAGTTAAGTTTATGAAATATTACTGAACTTGATAGGAATCTATTTGGTCCCTCAATGAATTATTTATTTTAGTCGTTGAACTACAATAATTATTAAAATCTAATCACTCCGTTAATTTGTTCATTAATGCTAACTTTTCTATTTAAATTTAATATATTATGATAGCATTTTGAATAAAAACATTAACGTAGTCATTAAATTCTTAATAGAATCGTAGTTCAGTGATTAACTAAAATATTTGTTATTAAAAATAAATTTTTAATCACATTCAGTTAGCTCCAATAATATAAATTAATCTTATAAAAAAAACCTAACTCAGGAATCTCCAAAAGAAAACTACACTTTCCACCAGTTTTCAACTAACAAGAAATTGGTAGTTCTGATTAAGGTTCTATTTCCTTTTTCTTTTAATAAAATAAAGGATGTTCTAGAGACTGAAAAACAAGAACGTACCTATGTGAGTTGGAATGTGAAGGACAGATTGTACTAATCTATTATTTCTGGTCCAATTGATTTTTCAGACAAAAAGAAAATTGGATTGGAGGAATAGCATAATAGTTATTCGCTGAATGCAAAGCAAAGAGGCTTAAAGCTGACAGAAGAAAGAAAGTTCTAGAGAATGAAAAGGACGTATTGAATCAGCAGGAAAATAGAAGAAAAACATGGTACTAATTTCTTTGAAAAAAACAAAAGTTGAAAAAGAGGCATATCCATTTGCTGGCCATTAATTGAATTTCGAGTTTGCACTCCAATTCTAGAAGCAAAGATTGACAAAATTTTTGCCTCAAGCACCTTCTAGCTAATGCTTCAAGTACATTTATTTTGTTTTAAATTTAAACAGAGGTTTTTTAACAATGGAACTGTGAAAGTTGAGGAAAGAGAAATTAAAATTTGAAACTCTTTTTGTTTCCTTTCACAATTTTTTTATAAGACAAAAGCTGGGAGATGAAGTCAGAAACGCGATTGGTACAGAAACCTACAATTACGGACTCAATACTCAAAGCAGGTGAAGAATGTTGATAGGAGTTCAATACAAAACAGTGTTCATTGGCTTCAAGAGTGTAAAGAATGGAGCCATGTCCAAATAACAGGGTGGCGTTCCCTCTCCTGCTGAACAATGGGATGTAATTCTTTTCATTTTAGAAAACAAAAATAGTGTGACAATAAACCAAAGGAAAAAAAAAATATGGGATACGAGTGCAAAATAGAAAACTAAAAATGGGATTCTATTGTTTTCCTTTTCGTTTTACCGTGCTAGTTGGATTAGAGAATTTATTTCGCCTACAACTTATTTATTTTACGAAAGAAATAGAATTGGCATGGTCCTAAAAAGCTAAGCTAGACATGGTCCTTTAAACAGCTAAGGTGCTAACTGATCTTTCATCATGTACCTTATCCTTGATGATAGCAGCAGACTTTCTGAACTAAATATATTCTCAATGATTAAAGAGCACTATTAGCTAGTTTTACATAAGAAGCCTTTATTGAAATGACATTTAATCATGCCATCCACCCAAAGCTTCTTCAAACTCGTCAAATTTTGAAGCAAAATTAAATAGAGTATCTAAAAGATAGGTGAACTCGAACAAATGCTCATATACATCTACAAAATAAGGCTACTAAATGCAGGTGAACACAAACAAATGCTCAAATACACCTACAAAATTAAACTGTCAAAGACCATTACTATTTACATGATTATATTTTGTTACATCACAACTCCTCTACCTGTATAGAGAAGCCACATGTGCATCTCTTGGTTCGCACCGAAGTATCCTCATCAAAAATCTGATCCTCCACAGGGAACACATGTTCATGTTCATGGTCATCTTCAGAAATTATCAATGTTGGTCTTTTAACCTCATCTTTAGAATTACTTACCATGCCACTTTTTTCACTAGATGATTTTTCTTCGAGGTGACTAACACATGAGGGGCCTGCATATGAGTTCTTCAGTCGCTGTCTTGTGGCAATGGATGAGAGAAGCTGAAACCATCTGTTGAGTGCTTGTGCTTCATCTCGTTTCTTCTCTGCAGCTTCCCTTCTCTCTTCTTCTTCTGCATATGCCTATGATGTAAGGAAGTACACACATTATTAACTAAGATCAACCACAACTGCAAATGTAATTCTTATTGACCTTGACTATTGTCATACTGTTATATGGTCACACTTTTTTAATATACACAATAACACTAAACCATAAGTTAGGAGCATGGAGCTGGAAAAAAAAAATGCAAGTAGGAAACCCGCGACCCTCTCTTTTCTCTATTTTGTGAAATAGATTGGATCACAGACAATGCTGGCTAAACAGTTCTTCTTTTTAAGTGAATCCCTACTTGCAAAATGGTCAAGCACAGGCACATAAATTATCCAGAAACTTCAGCCTACTTAATAAACTCCCCTAATGAGGGAGTTCAGTTTAATCACTGTTGAGTTGGTCAATAGAATTTATTGCCAAAGTCAGAGATTGTCTAGAAGCTCAGAAGGATTTGGCAATGAGGGATTTTTTCCGGGGCCAGAGGCACCTCTTAAAACCATTGAAGGATGAAAACCACCAACACATAATGCTTCCTCACAACAGTCTCCTGGCCCTTGCCTTCAGTTGGGTCAATTGCAATATGAATTTTGAAAGTAGATAAAATACTATTCATGACTGAGCTTGTGAAACTGAGACGAGCAACAGAAGACCTGGGTAAAACTTTTATGAAGGACATGGAGGATACAGGGCACAAAACAAGAGGGCAGCAACAGATGATCATATCCTTGCATGAGTGGTCTGCAACAATGAGTTGTTGCACCAGACAGCTGATTTCTCAAACTGGAAGTAAATAGGTGATATCAGAGCAGAGTAGGATTAACCAAGAACCAGAGATTGACGATGCAATGACAAGCATCAGTACCTAGCAGGGGACTGCACTGAACAATTAAGAAGCTTGCCAGTGCTTGATGGTTGTTTGGACAGGAGATAGAGCCGGGGTGCGGCGGTAGGGGTAGGGTTAGGGTTAGGAACAAATAAAAAGATAAAATACTTGCTATTAGTAGATTTTCCAGAGGAAGAGCATAACGTGAAGTTTCCTGGGCAGGAATTAAATGCTAGTTCCTAGAAGGAGTTAATCAAGAATGGGTTTGGTGTGGCAAAGGCAAGTGACCTGATCATCTCAGAACAAGAGGAATGAAGATCAGATAAGTTTGTAGGCAGATAAAATGGGATATTTGAGTTCAAATAGCCCATGAAAAAGGTAATACATGCTTCTGAAATATACATGCAAATGCTTGGTCTGCACATAAGGTATGTTTCCATTTTATTCACAATTCATCTGCAGGTTTCTTCATTAGTTAATGTTAACACCATCATAGTAATGCTCAATTAATGTGATAGCTGTTAGCCAGCTTGATTGCTTTTTAGCTTTATCCCGTGCTCTTAGATGGGCCGTTTTTTTTTTTTTTTTTGTCTTTTCTTTTTTCATTTTCTTTACCTCCTTAGAGAGCGGACCTATAGCCCTTACAGCACTCAAAAAAAAAAAAAAACAAAAAAAAAGGCTTGATTGATTTTATTAGGTTGCTGATGTGAAGGCAAACTGGCAAAATGACAATTCCTTTTAATTTCGGTTATGGTGTCTCACTTAAAAACTTTTCACTTTTGGAGATCCAATACCCTCATTTCTCATTTACAGGCTAGCAAATATAAAATTAATTGCACCATTACAGTCATTATTTAAGTTAACTACTGCTGTATTCCTGATTATGAAGGATCTCCTTTTTTAATTATTTGTTATGTTAATCTCATCTCAACCTATGTTATGCATGTTTATATACAAACTCATGCAAGCAGGATGCACCAGGATTGCCAGCCAGCAGGGTGAACAAATGATTATAAATTTGTAATTAGGGGATATGTATCGGCATCACCTTCCTTTTCCTTTCCTCTTTTCTTAGTTTGCCAAAGGAAAAATATAAAGAGATCTGTGAAAGATTTCATACAATCGACTAATTGGTGCCTTACTCTTTGAATAATCAAACTGTGGTCAACACCCAAAAAAATAAAAAGTTTATTGGGCAACATTATAGCGACGTTTTTGAGGTGTTGTCTTATGGCTTTCTCAAAGCACAGGATTCTAAAAAAAAAAAAAAGAAAAAATACCGAAACTTACCTCCAAGATAGCATCCTTAAACTCAGAGCAGACAACAATGCCTTCAAAAACAGGATAGGTACGGGCATTACGAAATTCAAATCCAACCAGAGCAGGTGCAAAATCAATTTCAAGTCTCTTCGCAACTGGTACCAGTCTAGGTAGTCTCAGGTGCACTGTACCAGGTGGAATGCATTTCTCAGACCATACTTCAACATTACCATGTTCATTCTATAAAACATGTATTAAAGATGAGTTAGACATGAGAAGTTGATAAATACAGAAATTTAGATTAATGACTACTAATTATGTTTCACAGTGTAAATTGTCAGAAATGCCCGCAATGCAATCACAAGAATTATTATCTTTTTTTTTGTGGACAAAAAGGATAGCCTAGAAAGATAATGTCTATCAATGTGTATTATGGAAAGTCTAAGAGCCTGAAGAGAGATAATGTGAATTTCTTGTCAATGCTAAAGAAAGATGTAACTATATAACATCAAGGTCCATATGTTTCAAATCTTATTTACAAGGAAATTCATCTGCAGGTACTTTAGATTAAAATAAACAAAAGAATTATTTTATTAACGTGTCTGAACTATTTGAACATTACTTTACCTTCGGTACAATTCCATTTTCGGCATGACGCAGCTGCAATGGCTCTAACTGCCACTTTCCATACAGTTCCGAATTTGCCTCATTTTGTTCTTCTCCATCACAAATGCTAGTCTCTGACAATTCAGAATTGACCATCTTTTTTGACTGCTTCACTATCTGAAGTAAAGAAGAACAACTTAAAAAATCTAACAAAAAACAAAAAAAAGAAAATCACACATCTCCACTTGTCAAAAAGACCTTGGTGTTTGCACTAGAAAAGTTGTTTTCCAGTTGTTGTCATACTAAAAGTCACATGGACATGTCATTATAGCAAAATAAAGTACATACAGATACAGTACCCCTGTGGTGTTTCTAGGTTGCAGAACAGACCAAAACACTGACAATTATAGCCACAAATTGGACCAATGATTGCTTAAATTTAATTAGGCATTCTTTATTGAATTGGCCATTTTACTGGTAAAATGGCCTTTAAAAGCTCCAATAATGAGTATAAGCCAAACATAACTATAAATCATCACTGTGGTTATAATCCATCAATTGGTCCCATATAGTTGGAGTTCACTTATGATCCACCCAATCTCTGAGACCCACACAAGTACACAACAATATAAATAAAGACAATTCTTGATGGCTGTAACATCAAGTATTATTTGTAACTTGTAAGAACAAAAACAAGCAACTAATATGCACATTTGTATGGGAATAAAACATGCACAATAAAAGATGAGAGAATTTGCTTTTCACGAGACCTTTGCTGGAAGTTGATTCGCTCTAACTTGTAAACCCTCTCTTAGCCACTTTTGCCTTGTTTGTAGTATCTGTACACAGGATCGGGGATAAACTGGGTTCCCTGAACAATATCCCAGTACTGGACCGCGCGGATACAATGTCTGATTCTTTGTAAGCCATTTCTCGATAGCATACAAGTGATGATTCTTATATGCCTACATTAGATAACATAAAACATACTCCAATTGAAAAAAAAAAGAAATGCAATAAAAGGGAGGTATTGTTTAGATGCATTGGAGTATCATATGTACCAGCTGGTTTGTGGGAAGAGGTTCAGTTAGTGCCCTTGTCTCGAGTTCCATGTCTTCTAGAGCGCTCCTGTTTGATCTAGAGCTGATGGGATCTAAATGGTTGTGATTACCTGGTTCAATGAGTTGCTTATTTCCTACAGTGGGATTTGATGTAGCATTATCCTTTTTAATGGAACCCAGTCCAGTAGCTATCGATTCCAATTCTGTCAATGGAGCCATAACTTTATCCCACCACTGCATGTTTACTCTACTTGGTGCAATTTTATACCACTGCAAGCAGTACCTACAAGTGGTGGTGTAAGGCTTTACAAACAGCCCTAATTTATTTCTTGATATACTTATATGCTCATCCAGTTACCAATTCTTTTGCATACGAAACGATACAATACCAAATTGCCAACTAATACATTATTTTTGGTACACTGCAACAAATACCAAACTTTAGCTCACTATGCCGGTTAGACAGATTTCACTGAACAATAAGGTCGCTATAAAGCACAATTGGACTATTAGATACAAAAGTTTTGGTTTCCAATTTTTTCATGAGCCTTTCTTCAGTATAATACTATAATAGTTTAGTTTATTAATATGTTAAGCAAAATTTAACAATTTCTTGCTAGGCTAACATTAATGCTTAGGTGCTGTTAAAAAACCCTCTCTTTCTGTAGAATTTTGAAGCCAAAACATCCAAGGCAGGCAGTTTACCATTGTATCAATTATGCACCAGCATCTATAGGCACTAAGCAGGTACCTGTTGGTGTATAGTAGTTAGGGAACCAACCTTCGTGTCACATCTTTAGCCCCATTTCCTGCAAAAGCAATAGCATATCTCAGTGGCCTCCTACAAACAGCAGCAGCAGCCTCAACCTTATCTTCACCATCAACAATTCCATTTACTGCATCTACATGTACCCACCTCCCATTGAATGTTTCACCACTGCAATACACCTCAGCCCAATACAAAGGTGGCCCACTCCGTGACCAAATTGCACTCTTGCCCCTCAATTTCCTTTGAACTCCAGATGACTCTGCCGGGGAACTGGAGTCATGAACTGTGCTCTTAGTTGCAGTTGCAGTTGCAGTAGCAGAGAGAGCCATTTGTAACTGCATCTCAAATTCTATATCACCCTTTCTTTTTGGCTCCTCGTTGCACTCGTCAGATTTCTCACAAGTTGGAGTGGTTTCTTTCTTGTGCCTTTTGTTTCTTTGAGGAGTGGAGCAAGAGTCTATTTTGGTATCAAAATGGGAAGCATTAAGTAGGCTTGTGCTTGGTGCATTTACTATGGGCGAAGATATGGCCTTTGTATCAAGCCTATGCAATTCTCTGTTAGAGCCATCTGGCTTGAGTGAAGTGACATCGAGAATGCACACTAGCCTACAGCGAAGAAGAATATATTAATTTGACACGGAAACTCCGTGTGGAAAGATAAGGTCCGTCTTTGAAATAATGAAACTGTACCTAGCTGTTAAATTGAGAGCTCTAAACAAAACCACAGACAAAGCGGCAACCTGTATTGAAAAATAGTGAACTACAGTCAATGCCACGAATTGAATTTCCTTTAATGACAGCTATAGCAAGATTTTATTTTTATTTGCATCTTGAACCAACGGTAATCCACAAATGTTAGGCTAAGGGCATAGGTACCTCCTCAGCTGTTCCCTTCTGATTTTGAAGAGAAAAGCGAATATTTGATTCAAAGGATCCCTTGTCAACACTCTCTGTTGATATCTGGAAATTATTGTGGAACTGCACGGAAAGTAAACAGCTATATCAAGGATTGGCTTGTACTAACTTAAGCTGCAATTTAACATTGCAAAACTAGGTTTAAGAATTAAGTCATACCCAGTTCACCAAGGGCTTTAGATTATCAACTGTCAAATTGGGAGTTTCTGTAATCTTTAGTAGGTTAGATGGCAGAAGTGAAAGCATTGAGGCCTGAATAACAAAATATACAATGTTAAATTATATTCCAATCAGCACATTTCATGGATATTGAGAAAGACATGATATTATTCCTACCCCTTCCGTGTTTAAACCATTTTGAAAGCATGCTATTCGCTATTTAACTTTTATGGTACATACAATTTTATGAGTTACCTGAATTAGAGGGTCATTACACGCCTTGTCTACCATTCTACCACGAGCCAACAAGCATAACAAGTGAACTTTGTGAACTATCTCAGCCAACTCCTGAAAGTACACAAATTTATAAAAAAATTAAACTAAATAAACTACATAATGCAGTACGATATTCCAAACAATTACAACAAATTACCTTTTCCTCAGGTGAAACCCTCCGAGAAGTTCTCTTCTCAACTGAGGAGGGCGAATCAGTAAATTCAACAGTCACCTCCTTGCCAAGCTCATGAGAAAACCCCTCCATCGCAGGGATATCACCATCTTCCCAATCCATCTCAGCTTGAGCGTCTCCTTCATACTTTCCTTCTCCCTCCTCCTTCACTGGACCACATTCCTTCTTATCCTCAACAGTGCCAGACGCCTTCACATTAGTACCATGGTCCAGGCCTACCTTAAGCTTTCCCTTACGTTTATCCCGTGATTTTGGTGAAATCGCCTTAGTAGCCTCTTCTGATTGCTCTGAGTATATGACGAAAAACGAAGAGTTGAAATGTGGATTATAACTGCCGGAAATAATGGAGGGAGAAAGAGAGAGAGAGAGAGAGAGAGAACCTGGAGGGTCCTGAGCGGGGCGTTTGGAGGTATTTCTAGTCCGCATGAGGTATCGATGAGAATCAGTGTCGGAGAGAGGGACAGAGGGAAGGAAGAAGAGGAAGGCAAAGAGTTGCGGTGCACGGGTTACGAAGACCGTACCTTGGTTCCCGCGTCGAAGTCGCTTGTCTGATTCGGTCTAAAACTCGCTAAGGCCTGGTGGGCAGATGGGCTTTAGTTATACACTTTTTTTTTTTTAAATATTGGGCCAGTTTCGATGGCGAATATAAGAAGCACTTTTTCGAACTCATTTAAACAGACGAAAAAAATTATAAATAATGTTAAAATAATACAAAATTTGGAAAATAAATCGAAAATAATGAAAAAAATTTCAATAGTGTTACAATTTTTTTATTTTTTCATAAATAATTTATATTATCTTTTGTTATAAATATGTTCATAACAAATATATATTATCTTTTTCATCAATAAAATATATTAATATTTATTTAATATGAATTAAAATAATAAAAATAATCATTATTATAATAAAAAGGCTGTGAGAAACCAATATCACAACACTATTTAATTTTTTTTATTATTTTCGATTTATTTTCCAAATTTTTTATCATTTTAACATTATTTATAATTTTTTCGGTCCAAACAGCACAGAGAAAAAGTTAGGCAGGTGATTTCTTTTTGGAATAATTCTTTCAGAATTGAGTTAGAAGAAGTGGAACAAATAAAATCGGAAAGAAAATAATCATTTTCATGAGCTATGATTAGATATAAAATTTGTTTTCATTTTTTTTCCCAACGTTGAAAATCTTCTATCCCTTCCTTGTATCCTCGCATAATATTGTCATTTATTGTCTAATTATTTAGTCAAAGCGGATGAAATAAATTCAACACTACCTAAAAAGCAGACTTTAATAATAATTATTTATATTTGATATTAATATTATATTATTATTTTTTAATAATATTATTATATTAATTTAATTATTCTAATTATTTGTATTGAATTCTCTCCGACCGTCAAACACAAAAGAAAAGAAAAAAAGTCTCATTTCCTTCCAAATCGCTATTGGTGCTAGTGGTGCAAATACAGTTGTCTCGTTTTTCAAATCGATAATTGACCACCAGGAAGTCAACCAAACAATAAAGCACTATTTTCTTCGCCACACGCGACGCGTGGTCAACTCTGTCATGCTACTGAACTTATTCTTATTAGACATGACCTTTTTACCACCTGGTTAGTTCATTTAAATTAATAACCTTGGACGCCCATGAGAGAAAGGTTAGAGTTCAGTATAATTTATACGAGTAGAGTCCGTCTAATACGATCATTTTTATATTTTTAAATTTTAAAAAGCCGATCCGAACCATTGAATATGTTATCCATATTGAAAACTTATAAGAATTCAAATATTTTTTTTTTCAAATTTTTTTTCTATTTTTTTGGTATTTTAAAAACTTATTGTTATTGGATGATCCAGAACTTTTATATCATGAATTTTCTAAAATACCAAAAAATAAATAAAAAATTTCAAAACAAATGTAAAAATTGATTTCTTATTAGTTTCTAATATGAAGAACATATTGAACATTTCGGATCGGTCGTTTGAAATTTAAAAATGTGAAAATGATCGTATTGGACGGATCCATCCGTCCAATATATTGGACACTAGCATTTCTCCACCTCCAAAATTAGAGAAAAAATAATAATAAGATGAAAAAGTGAAAATAAAATGATAGAAAAAAGAGAACATTAATTTATCAAAGTAATCCGTTAGCATCAAACATTTGAAATATACATTCTTAATCTTCATTTTAGAGAGTTTTATGAAATTGTTGAATTGATTAAGTTGTCTATAATAATTTTGTAATTATAACCAAGTTATTAATATTTGTCCTCAATTTTATTCACTATCAAATACCGATGCATCATTGTTGTCTATTCTCACATAATGGTAAGTTCGACAAGAAACTTGAAAACTGATGAGGTTATAACGTCGCTTTATGACTAGAGTCTATTTTTCTTTGACATTTTGCTGGAGTACCGCTGGGAATGGGAAATGACTGTGAATTGTATATTGGGAAATGAGCAGATTATGGTCATAATATGTAAAAAAAAAAATGTTTAAAAGTAAAATATGATTAAATTTAGTCATATATCAAATATAAACAAAATTAGATGGGATTATATCCGATTTTAAAAATTACAAGGATTATTTTTATATGAGCAAGATTGGAGGGATTATATGCAATTTTTCCCTTATTATTTTTATTAATAATTTAAGCATGTATAACTTGAACAATTTTGTAATAGTAATAAAGTTAGGGTTCTTAGCGAATAAATTCAAGATAATTTATTATTATTACAAAATTATTCTAATATTATAAAAATAAATCATATAAATACTACTAAATACTACTAAATATAGTAATTTAAACTTTAATAATATATTGATCTTTTGTGAGATAGACCTAGTTTTGAATAAAGTAATAAACTAGTCGCAAGTGTGTAACTGACGTTGGGTATAGTTGGGTGTCGAATCCACAAGATTGTAGAATGAGTACTAAACTTTACTTCCTCACGAATGATAGACAAGACAATTTTAGTATTTTTGATATAAAATTATAATTATCTAAAGTGCAATAATAAATGATCTTTTTTTTCGATTGTTTTTGGATGACAAATAATGCAAAATAATGTCTTATGGGTATAGTTTCATCTATAATTAGATTATGGAGTGTCAAATCACCGATTTTCGTTGTTGGAGTTGACCTACGTGGCCTATAGTACCACTACTCGACTTGGAGTGCTTATCATGGAGGGCCATGTAAGTGTTGTGTCTTTGATTTATACTTAATAATACGTGATGTGAAATTTCTGGTGATAGCATCTAAATTTGCTAATTCTCAACTTTCGATTTTAGACAAGATTTTGGTAAAGTACTAACCTAACACTTTTGAGTTGTAAACTTAAGCCTTTGTGTTGGTCAAATATTCAAATTTACTTATTGCGGTTCTAGAGACATCTAATTAACTATTCGTTACTTAGAAACTTCGTTTTACGACTTAGTGGGTTATCTTTCGATTTCTAACGTATCTCATGATAATCTTGTTAATTAATCCATTAATTCAAGATTCAAAATTCTAACTTCGATGTGCGCATTCATCAAGTGAAAAATAATAACTAACAAGTAACAAGTTAAACAACAAGATATGAAAAAACCAACAAGAAAATCACAATAATACTAAGTAGTCGACAACTTCCCTAATTAATAGATTACTCCTACATCTCAAAAACATAACGAAAATCAGCTTAACATAATCTCAAAACAAACAATAGCAATAATAAGACAAGATACAAATTGGCATTATCAGTTTATCACATTTCGTAATTAATGACAAATTAGTTTATAAAACAAATATATGCTGAGTTTTGTACTTGGAATGATTTTTGAAAACTTAAAATATCACGATTTATTCTCTTTATTCTCGACTGAGTTTATTGTCTTAACTCAACCCACGACACAAATTAGGTTCTCAAAAAAACCCCGGATGCCATATGAAAAAGGATAACAAGATCCAAAACAACGATTACGCAAGCAAGGCAGGACCGGAGGAGGGTATCTTTCTCGTGACTTGTCACTATCGCTCTTGAGAGTTGCGGCGTCAAGTCACTCGTGCCGTGCTTGGTTGGCCATGAACTTGCAGAAAAATTCAATAACAACAACGCATGGTCGGCTGAGTGGACCCACGACAGCTCTCTTTCTGAGACTATGAATAACACGAGGTCCAGACTCGAGATTCATATTAGAAAGGAAACTCGGATACACATCCTTCGAATTTATGAATTTGAAAATGTATTTTTTTTTAATTTTAAACTTTGATATTTACGCGATAAACCCTTCAATTCTATATATGGGCATTTAATTACCCTCATATATAATTTTGCTGTTAAATGTAATATCAAATTGAATTTTTCTGTTCTTTTTCTTTTTTTTTTAAAAAAAATAATTATTTATCCCCGTAGCCTGCAGGATCACGATCCATCTCACACACCGGAGGCATTTTTTCTGTTCTCCTCGTCTTCACCTCTTGCCCGTTCATTTAATCTTTTCATTGTATTATTTGATCTCCAGCGTTTTGAAGTAATATAGTATTGTTTGTGGTACTAATGCATACAAATGAATTATAAGTTATGAATGAAGATTCAACTGTATATTAAGTCCACTTTTCCAAAGAAATATGAAACTCAACTCAAGGATTTGTCGCCGATTTTCAAATCCAACATGACCAAACAGTGTGCTATTAATTCGACCTTTTTACAAAGCTTGTTGTGCAGTTACCACCGAAGAGAAAGCATGTTTTCTTGCAAGATCAAATGGAGTACAGCTTGCAGTTTGGCATGACACGTTAACATGATTCCGCGTGTCAATTCTATACATGGTTTGAGGTTTGTATAATTGTGTTATGTCGAGTCAATATTCATGTTGTCATGCTAACGACGTCATTATTAAATTAGAGAACACACTAATCGCATTTTTTTATTTTTGTTTTCGAGAGACCCGTAAAATAAAGACATTAACTAAGGTTTAAAAAGGCCTAATAAATATTTTTTAGTTCGCAAATAAATACAAGATGAAATGGAATCCTTCCCCATCTTTCCTGTTTTTGTTGGAACAGAACAACCCGGCCCATTCATCTTATCCTTTCAATACGTCCTCAATCTGAGTGTATTAATGGAGCTCTCTTTGCACTCCAAGCAGTCATAGAGAGAGAGAGAACTCTCATCGTCTCTCTCCACTCAACTCAAACACTCTTTATCCTCCCCAACTTCCTTTCTTCTTCGAACTACTCTTTTTTTTTTTCCCTAAGAATTTCTAATCTCCAGATTTGTCGAGTTTAAAAAACGAATTTCAAATCCATTCTCCCTTTTTCTCTTCCTCCCCTCCCCTCTCGCACTCCCTCTCTCACCAACTCCACATCGTTTCTCTGGGAGTGGTGATTAGATGGCTGAGGTTATACTAAATGCTGTCTTGGGTAAGCTCGCAAAGTTTACATTTGAGAAGGCTGTTGAAAAGATTCAGTCCCTTTACAAGATTAGAGAGGAAGTTGAGAGTCTAAGACGGGAATTGAACTATATCCGGGCATTCATTGAGGATGCCGACGAGAAGCACATTGTAGACAAGAGGCAGATGGTATGGATGAAGGATGTCATGGATGTTGCCTACCAGATTGAAGATGCTGTTGACATCTTCCTCTCAGAATGTCCTGAAACACCCCTCGAGGAAGGCCGAGAAGAACCTCTCAGCATAATGGACCAACTTAAAGGACTTACCAGAAAGACCACGCAAATACCATTCCTTTGCAACTTTGAAGCAGAGATTAAAGGGATCCGGCATAGGATACGTGAGATCGAAGACTACAGGAACAGATATGAAATAAATGTTGTGGGTGAGAATATTGGAGGACAAAATAAAAAGCAAAAACTAGATCCAGTGCATAAGCTAGATCCTGTGAGTGATCCAGAGATTGTCGGCTTTGCTAGAGATGTAGATAATATTGTCAAGTGTTTGCTCGATGAAGAAAATAGAAGCCGCGCTGTTGTCTCAGTTGTGGGACAAGGGGGGCTTGGAAAGACCACCCTCGTTCAGAAGGTCTGTAACAGGTATACTAATCATCTCACCCCCTTAACATATTTTTTCTATTGTTAATTGGAGTGCATAATTAATACAGTGTCGAACCATATTTTGGTTTAATTGAAATTGAAGGCCTTGAAGAAATTAACTCTATTGAAAGAAAGATATGTATTTGGTTTCTACGGCAAAGAAATTGAGGGATGGGAATGACTTTTAACGATAATTCAATTAATTTCAATAGAATGGAGTTCAATGAAGATGATTTCGAAATGAAATTTGCTAATCCGAACAAATTTGTTCCAATATAAAAGAAATAATTTCACCTCTTAAAATTTGACCATTTTACCCTCAATCATCTCTCTTAATATGTGTATTTACAATGTATAACAATAACAATCCAAAACCGATATTTGTATATAATATGAACTCTTAAGCTTCAAATCAAATGGTAATCATACTATAATCATATCGGACATTTAATCTATCATTTGTTTCGTCTTTTTTTTTTTTTTTTTGGTACAACCGCATGAGCAAAGAGACAATGACGAGAGGCAAGTACAACATTGATTTAAAAATTGCTAAATTTCAGATATATCTCAGCAATTAATATTCAAAATTAACAAAGTAATAAAGAGAAAAATTTATGGGTTGGTCAGCAAAGAGACAATGCAAATGGCCATATCAATGTACCAGTAACTCGAAATTGCCTCGATTTGCTATTCGGATCTTTATGATAAAACTGAGAAGCATTTTTTATTATTTGAAAAATCTCAAAAAAAAATATAAAATAGACTTTACATTTTATGATTAATAATTTTATTTGCTAATCCTTTGTGCCACAAGACCCACATCCCAAATCCTTTTTCATTATTTGCCATTTTAATAAATCATTAATTGTTTGTGTCCCTAGATAAAAATGGAACGCACAGGTTTTTATTATATTATAGATAAGTTATCACCGCACATTTGATGTACTTTTAATTTCATAGCTGCATTGAATTTTTTTTTAATGTATATAGACATGTTATATTGAACTCTTGTACTATTTTTATTTTTGCAGTAAAGATGTCAAAAAACATTTTGACTGTTCCATATGGATAACTATCTCTCAAAAGTACGACTTGCTTGGCATTTTGGGAAAGATAGCACAAAAGCTCAATATCAAATCAACCTACTTGGTTGAGAACATGCTTGCCACTCAAATATGGGAGTCTCTTTTAATAACGAGGTATTTAATTATTTTTGATGATGTTTGGACAGAAGAATTGTGGGATGAAATAACAAAAGTTTTACCTGATATAAGAAATGGCAGTAGAGTACTCATTACTACAAGGTTAGAAAATATTGCATTGGCAGCCGATACCTCATATCCCCCATACAAACTTCCACTTTTAGATGATGAAGAAAGCCTAAAGCTCTTCCTTAAAAAAGCTGTTCCTAAAAATCACGAATATCCCGATCCAAGTAATGAACTCTATAGCCTTGCAAAAAAATTTTCTATCAAATGTAAGGGTTTGCCTCTTGCATTGGTAGTTCTAGGCAGGTTATTATCTACAAGACCATACAATTTTCATGAATGGAAGAAGTTGTTGGAAACAATGAGCTGGCAGGTTGATGGAACCAAGTGCATTGATATTATAGCGACGAGTTATGAGTACTTACCACTTGCTAAGAAGTTATGTTTCTTGTACTTTGCTGCTTTTCCGCAAGACCACGAAATTGATGCCGAAGCTTTACTTCGAATATGGGTTGCGGAAAGGCTTATACCACATGAAGAAGGACGAACATTGGAGGAAACAGCTGAGTGCTTTCTTGAAGATCTCGTGCAGAGGTATCAGTTGCATAACTATATATGTTAAATTAATTTATATTTCTTTTAACCAATATTATATATTTCATTGTGATGGTGACTCAATCGTAGCCTAGTAATATTGTGCTAAAATATTTTAAATGTTTAGTTTTGCCTAAAATAAAAATATTTTCATACAACAAATATTTAATGCCAACTAAATTTATGTTCATTTCTTATTAATGTTTGATCATAAAATTTTTAGAATTTGAAAAAGTTCAAAATATAAAAGTTGTAGGTTATTTTGGAAACTTTCCATACAACTTAGAATCAGGCCAATCGATGTTCGTATTTGAAAGATAGGTCTAAAATACTAATATTATATTAACAAATTATAAGTTCCACTGCCATTTCCGCTAATATACTACCATACGTTGCACTATTGGACAAACCACTAAATATATATTAATGTAGCGGTGTACCAAATAGCGCCACTATATAAACCTTGGAACTGATAATAGTTTAGTTCTCATTATTTTTATTTCATTAAACTTCAAAACGCATGACTGACAAAATAATTACATTCTTCGTAAAAATCACCTCAATCAATGAGTAAATTTGAAAGTAACCAATTGTTATATGATATTTGTAATGTAATGCATGACTTGTTTTGGGCTCAATATTGTTTGTAAGATGCTAATGACTATTCTGTAAATTTAATCTGACCTACCAAAAAAATTATTTTGCATATACTGTTATGAATTTAACTATAACTTTTAAATTTTGCTCTTTTGTTCGTGTAAGTTAAGAAAAATATATAATATAGCGGTCCAAATTGTAGTTTTAAATGTCCAAACGGTGAGCTAAAACCACTAAATATAATCTATATCTTGATCTTTTTTTTTAAATAGCATCTCCTATTTTATTTTTTAAGGTGCCCTTTTATGTCTGAAAATAATGTTTAATTGTTTTCTATTTTAGAATCAATTTTCAATATTACATGTAAGCAATGAAACACTTGAACTTGGTCAATATACTTATATGAACCAAAAGTCCATTATTAGTTTCAGAAATATTTAACAGAATTCAAACCTGTGCATGGTTCATTCTGCTTGGAAGTTTTACTATATCTTGATCTTTTTTTAAATAGCATCTACTATTTTATTTTTTAAGGTGCCCTTTATGTCTGAAAATAATGTTTAATTGTTTTCTATTTTAGCATCAATTTTCAATATTACATGTAATCAATGAAACACTCGAACTTGGACAATATACTTAATATGAACCAAAAGTCCATTATTAGTAGTAGAAATATTTAACAGAATTCAAACATGTGCATGGTTCATTCTGCTTGGAAGTTTTGACTATTACACAGCTGCAAGAAAATATATTATTATTAAATGTTCATGGCTAAAGCATAGTTGAAGTATCATATAGATCTGGTGATATATGGTTCCATATAGTAAGTATTGTCTGGTGCAGGATGTCTATGGCACATCACAAATTAAATACTAACTCAAAAGTATTAATATCAATAAATACCTTACTATTCATTCTATTCCCGTCTCATTAAATTTTTTCTGGCAGGAGCATGGTTCAAGTGAGAGCAAGATTTAGTTACGGTTCCATCAAGTATTGTGTGATGCATGATATTCTAAGAGATCTTGCCATCCAGAAAGCAGAGGAGATGAACTTCCTTATAGTATGTGCAAACCCAAATGATCGGGAGCGATGTAGTAAAGCACGTCGTGTGGCATTTCATTATTCATTAGATGGCAATGAATCTTTGGATGATTACGCAAGCTTGAATATTCGCTCTCTGTTTACTTTCGGTTGGCCAAGATCACCACCAAAGCTGGACTATTCTAAGTATAGAGTGCTTAGAGTGTTAGCTAACTTTGAAGGGAATGTTGAATTGCCTTGTTTTAGAGGTTCGTCTCATTTGAGATATCTTCAATTGGGGAGTTGCATAGAGGGCAAGGAATGTGAATTTGGAGGATGGATAAGAGACATGAAGTATCTAGAGACCCTGGACCTCCGAAGTTCAAAGTTTAATGATCTACCCAATTGGATATGGCAGCCCAAAACACTCAGGCATGCTTTATTGTGTCCTTCACCCTACTTTAAAAAGAAAATCCAAGGACCCTTTTCATCAGTAGATCTAAAGAATCTTCAAACTCTCTTCGGTGTGATTTGGAATGAATCATGGGCAACATCAGGCTACCCTAATCTATCCAAAGTGCGCAAATTGGACATTGAAATTGATGGAAAAATTAACGCGAGGGAAGTTGCGACTTTCCTATTAAGGCTAAAGCATGTCGTCGTTCTTTTCATGAGAGGTGTCATCGACTTACAACAATTATCTACGGGAGGTTGCCCGTTTAGTGAGAATTTAAAAAGTTTATTTTTAATTAGTCCTCGTGATGGTGACAGCTATGACATTTTGCCCTTCCGTTTGGATGATGACATGTTGCCTCCTTACCTTACTCAACTAATATTTGAAGGTTACGAATTTGAGTCAGATCCCATGCCGGTGCTAGAGAAGTTAAGATGCCTTAACTACCTCCGAATATGTGGTACAGGTAGAGAAAACGAGAATGCAGTAAGGAGGATTAGATGCTCGACTGGAGGTTTTAAGCAGCTAGAGCTGTTGCAGCTGATTAAGATTGTTCCGTTGGAGGAATGGGAAATAGAGGTGGGCTCCATGCCCATGCTCAAAGAGCTCGTTGTTTATGGTTGTGATCTGCTCAAAGTGCCTCTCAGTCTAATCCACCTGCGCAGCCTTCAAGTACTGGACTGGCCTTCTGAAATGTTAATTCCCGCAGTTATTATCAAGTAATGTTGGAAACCTGTTTGATATTAAGCTATCCCTCTTGTACCTAATGAGTACATTTTCATCCATGTATTTTACTTAAAAAAAAAAGACACAGCAAAAGGCACTGTAAGCAAAATAATTTGGGGTAATCATTGTTTTCTATTACTTGTTGATTTAATATTAAAATTTTCATCAAAAGAAAAGACAATTAATTACCAATAAACTATATGCTAAGTTCATAATATGAACAATTTAACTCCACTAGAAAAAGTCATGTGTTAACAATACTGATAAGATACTCCTCTAAAAAAAAAAAAAAACAATACTGATAAGATATTCATGCGCACACAATCTGCCAGCATATTATGGTAATCATTTTTTTTTTCTGCAAGCCTAAAACACATACATATTCTAATTTTTTAATTATCCATGTAGATTAGAGTGGAATTTCATTAGTTATTTCATTTTGAAATTTTTTATTTTTAGCCTTAGGACAAAATCAGTTGAAAGGTAACAACTAACAACATATAACCCCCCCCCAACCCCATCCCACCCTTCTTTTTTTGCTCTTTGCCTAAAATGTCTTGGTTAAATTTACTGAAGCATGAAGATTGAACATATTAATCGAGTAAAAGGGACTTCACTTTCAACAAAGGAACCTAGCTAAAATCATAAAGTCATTAATGTTACCAAAGCATGTGAACTCACACTAAAAAGAAAAATACGTGCAATAAGCTTTAAAATGCTAACAAATTGCTTGCATTAGTCTTTCACATGAAGCAAACTTAAGGACACTGAATGCCAAATCTGCTGAGCTTCTAAAGAAGGAACATCTTAAATAATTAGCAAATATTAGTCTTTAAAACTAAGTTATTGATTAGCACCTTTCTTTAAATATGAGAAGGCAAAAGTTTATTATGAACATAATTACACAACATGGTCAGAATAGAGCGAAAATCAGGTATACCAGAATTAGCCAAGCAAATAGTGATATGATCAAAGTCTACATAACCAAATTGAAAAAATAAACTTTTGCAGAAAAATCCTGATATAGGTCGAACTTAGAAACACAAAAGTGAACAAAGAACTCGTACCTAAGAGCATAGGTACAGATCTTTAAAAAAGAATGCCTTCTGACCATAAGTAAACTTGCAACATGAATCCAATGCCAATAGCAACTTTGTACATATCATTCTACAATTCAATGCCTTCTAAACCACATTTTAAACATAAGAAAGGGAAGAGGGAGTTGTTTAACACGGTCTTAATTTGCAATACACGCTAATATTTAAAAAATAACAAAAAATCCCTGATCTACAAACCTCCGTCTCTATACTTTGCTGTCTTGGTCCTAGTGAACTCCCCTTCTATCTCCTTATTTGTAGCCAACTATCTCTTTTGAGGGTAGATCTGCTCACGAGCAAAATCGTATCCACCTCGACACCTCCACGGCCAGAGCATTAAGATTAGGTACCTTTCTTTCTGCTCAGGAGCAAAAGCACATCCACCTCGACACCTCCACGGCCAGAGAAATTGGGACTATTAATTTGTTTTTCGCTACTTATCTATCCGTATCTAATCGTGTGACTTGCTTGATTAATTTTTCAATCAGGAGAGATCGATGTCCTCTTCCTACTAACTTCAGCATGAGGGCACCAAAGAAATCCCAAAGAAATGTGTAATCAATAACAAAATAAAATGAAACAGATCTTTCTCGAAGATTTTCAAAAAATCAAAGTCTTTATAACGATACAAGGGTATTTTTGTCCTCGTAAAAAATATTAGCGTGTATTGCAAATTAAGACAGTGTGAAAAGCAACTCCCCAGTTGCGGTGCACGGCTTACGACACGGCACCTCGGTTCTCGCATTGAAGTTGATTCCTGCTTGGACAGTCGGATTTGATCTAACACTCAATAAGGCCAGAACGAGATCCTTTGGTCGGCCCTCGGATTTGTCCTGGGCCGTCCGATTTAATCGTAACGGTTAATAGATGTTCCGCGTATATTATCAGATTGATAGGCCTGAAAAAATTTAACTGTTGAGATTAAATCAGACGATCCGAAAACAAATTCGACCAGAGAATCAGGACGTCCACTAGATGGCCATCCAGAGGATCTGGTTCCCAGAGAATCAAGGTCCAATAATTCCTGCTCACTGTGCATTGGGTTGGGCAAACTAAAGTAATGGACTAATGGCAGTAGGAAGCTGATTGGGCTCAGGCCTAAGGGAAATAGCAAGCTCAGGCCTAATGGGCTTATTGCTATAAGATTTTCACAGATATCTCATATCTGGCTGTCGTCGTTTAAGAATATATGAAGTAAATAATTCCAAACGCAACAAATTTTAGGCTGCAAGGATATCACCTAGTATTCTAGTAAGTGTTTTCTAAAAAAGAAAAAAAAAGAAAAGATATCACCTATTGTGTTATTCATCATTTAATAGTTATAAAATTTCAAAATAAAAGATTTAAATTATGAATTTAATTTTATCTGATATATTGACACTACAACAGATTCGATTTTTGGAAACGCCTTATTAGAACCGGTTTTATAAAAACTCGGTTCTAATAATAGCCAGTGGCAATTTTGAAATTTCGGTGGTTATTTTTAGAACCGGTTTATTATAAAAACCGGTTCTAATTTTTTGACTAAAAAAAAATTTATTTATTTTTAGAACCGGTTTCTATAAATAACCGGTTCTAAAAATACATTTATTTGAACCGTTTTTTTATAAATAACCGGTTCTAAAGAAACGAATTTAAAAAACAAAACAGGATATTTTTAGAACCGCTTTTTTATAAATAACCGGTTCTAAAAATATGTCTTTAGAACCGGTTATTTATTAAAAAGCGGTTCTAAAAATATACCGTATTTTTTTATTTTTCTCACCTTAGTTAAACCGGTTTTTAGTAAAAAACCGGTTCTAAAAATCAATAATTTTTTTTTTTGGTATTTTCTACACCTACCCTACTAAGCCACCCACACCACCATTACTATGCGTGATTTTTTCTTCCAAAACTAAAACCGAGAGCATTTACTATAACTCAAAACCACCTATTTAAAATAGCCAAAAATTAAGAAAAATTTGAGAAAATTGAAAAATAGAAAGAGGAAGCAAAGGAGAGCAAATAGAAATAAAAAAAACTACAATTGAGGTATATTATTGTATTATTTTCTGTTTTAATTATTATTCAAGCAAATTTTATATTTGTTATTGATTTTTCCATTTTGGTTTGATAAATTAGGAAGAGGAAGAAGAGGTTATTCTATTGAAGCGAGAAAATCATCTTTTCGAGAGAATTTTGGTAATTTTCTATTTTAACCCTCGATAATTTTAATTTATAAAATTATCAATTTATATGCATGGAAATAATTATTTGGCATTTGCATATATTAGTTGTATTGTCATATAGGACCAAATTGTCGGAATTTGAACTATTTTAGGTCGTGCCCGTCCGAGATTAATCCATTAGGGATTAATCTCGGATAGTTCCCAGTCGGGGACTGCTCTTTGGATATTTTGTCTCATTTAGGATAGCGAGTGGTACGTTGGATGCAATGTGTTGTCTGAGAAAAATTCGGCTGCATTTCCTCTTATGTTCCCACGGATACGTACGCACGAGCAATCGTGCGTTGGCGTATTCAGGGAACATAAGGGGAAATGCTGCCGAATTTTTCTCAGACAATACATTGCATCCAACGTACGCTCGCTAATGAGACAGAGTCCAAAGAGTGGGTTAGGATGGTAACCGGCCCAAAAACCTCATGTGATACATTGAACCTACAAACCCTAAACCCTGACTTTTGGATATATGTTGTGATATTTACAGATGGATCAAAGGGAGAAGTACATGTTCAGTTCACGTATTTCTGATGATTTTGTTGGAGTTGTTGAAGAGTTCATAAATTGTGCGGAAGAACATCGAAAGTCAACAGGAAAGCCCAGAATTCTTTGTCCTTGTAAGCGTTGTGTTAACTTGCAGAGACATGATAGTAAAACCGTTAGAGCTCATTTGATTCAGCGTGGATGGATGAAAACACCAAAATACCTTCGGTGGGTTTATCACGGGGAAAAATTTGAAGATCAAGCTAATGTTGGGACTAGTATTGATGTATCCGATTCGGAAAATAATGTAGGAAATGATTGGGGTGTTGATGTAGGGGATGATGATAATAATAGAGAAAATATAAGTCAACAACAATGTGGTAATGATAATAGAGAAAATGATTTGGATGAAAATGATGAATGAAATACCAGATGGTTTTATTGATGATCAGGTTCCTGATATTTTCCAAGGGTTTGATGAAAATTGTAATACACCTTTATATCCTGGTTGTGATAAGGATAAATTCTCAAAAATAAAACTATTTTTAAACTGTATAACTTAAAAGCCAAGAATAATTGGAGCAATAAAAGTTTCACAGACTTGCTCGGTCTTTTACGAGAAATGCTTCCAGCAGAAAATACATTGCCTGATACATGCTATAAGGCTAAAAAATTATTATGTCCTCTGAATATGGGAATAAAGATGATTTCAGCATGTCCAAATGATTGCATACTATTTCGAAATGAGTATGAGAATCTTCATAAATGTCCAATGTGCAATGCATCACGGTACAGGCTAAGGGATGATGATTTGGATGATGATGAAGAGAGTTGTAAAAATAGGCCAGCTGCGAAAACAATATGGTATTTACCGATAATACCGAGGTTTAAGCGTCTTTTCGGACATTCAAGAGATGCTAAACTACTGAGGTGACATGCGGAAGGCAGAAAGAAAGATAGTATGATCAGACATCCCGCAGACTCAACCCAATTGAAGAACATAGATAGTTATTTCCCGAATTTTGGCAGTGAATCTAGGAATTTGAGATTGGGATTATCCACGGATGGAATGAATCCTTACGGTCTGCAATCGCAGTGTATGGCCAGTTTTATTGGTTATTTACAATTTTCCTTCCTGGTTATGTATGAAAAGAAGATACATGATGATGCCGTTGCTCATTTCTGGTCCAAAACAACCAGGAAACGATATAGATGTGTACTTGGCTCCGTTAATAGAAGACCTTGATAAGTTGTGGAAGGAAGGGGTGGAGATATTTGATGCTTATTCCAAAAGTTATTTCACCAAAAATCGTATTTAGTCTTTAGAACCGGATTTTTATTAAAAAACCGGTTCTAAAAAGATTTTTCTAAAATTTTTCTATTTTTATTTGTGTTTTTTAGAAAAACAGAATATAATTTAAATAAAAATCGAATATAATTTAATTTTTAATATTAAAACAGAATATAATTTAAATAAAATAGAATATATTTAAATATTTAAGCACAAAATATTTAATGAAAAACATAATATAATTTTAATATTAAAACGTAATATATTTAAATAAAACAGAAATAAGAAAAAAACAACCAAAAATCGTATTTTGTCTTTAGAACCGGATTTTTATTAAAAAACCGGTTCTAAAAAGATTTTTCTAAAATTTTTCTATTTTTATTTGTGTTTTTTAGAAAAACAGAATATAATTTAAATAAAAACCGAATATAATTTAAATAAAAAACCGGTTCTAAAAAGAAATTTTTTTTTTTGAACATTTCGTGTATACCCTCCCCCTTCCCTTCCGAAGCCGAAACCCTCCCTCTCTAATTTTTTTCTAAGTCCCAAACCCCCCCTCTGTCCCCCTCCGAACCCCCCCTCTGTCCCCCCTCCGAACCCCCCCTTTGTCCCCCCTCTGCGAAGCCCCCTCTCTCTCCGCCTCACTGCCTCTCCTCTCCTCTCCGGCCCCTCTCTCCTCCGCCTCTTCTTTCCTCTCCTCTCCACTAGCCGCCTCTCCTCTCCACTGCGAAAATCCGCCGGCGCCTCTCCTCTCTGGCCACTCTCTCCTCCGCCTCACTACTCCGACCACTTACAAAGTAATTATCTCTCATTTGTTTGATTGAAATTATTTGATCCGAAATTGTTTGATTGAAATTGTTTCAATCCTCATTTAGATCCGAAATGTTAATTGCATGTTGTTGTCTCAAATGTTCGATGTCTTACTTAATGGAAATGAAAATGTTATTGTCTCAAATGTGAGTTGGATCCGAAATGAAAATGTTATTGTACTTAGTTATTATAAATGAAATGTGGTTATAAATTATCATGGTTAATTATTGTGCTAATTATAAATGAAATGTGGTTATGGATTATAAATGAAATTTGATTATGAGTTATAGATTATAGATTATAAATGTGTATGTGTTTGTGAATGTTAATGGGTTTGGGTTTGTGAATGCCAACGGATTTGGATTTGATTGGAAAAAATCTTCATATATAGGGGAGGTTATGCCGAATTTTTTTAAAATTGTTGTGATCATTTTGATTTGAATTTGCAGCCATGTCGGATTCCAATGAGGATCATGTACTAAATGAGGATGAGGAATTGATGCCAAATTCGAATGAATCATCCGGTGGTAGTAGAAGGGGGAAAAGATCAGCAGCAAAGTGCATCAAGACGGCAAAGAAGATAGCTGCTGGAATAAAATTGAAGATCGAATTCGACGATAAAGGCCAGCCTATCGGTGATAATGCAGCTGAATTCACGAGGTTTATGGCACAAAGCACAAGAGATATGATTCCTATCAGGTACAAATATGATTATAAATATATGAATGCCAATAATGTTTATATGAATTTGATATTGATATTTATTGATTTTAATGCAGTTACCAGAAGTGGACATTAGTGCCGAAAGAGTTGAAATAGGATTTGTACAACTCTATAGCCGAGCAGTGGAATATTGATCCTAAATTTCCACATAAGGGGAAGCTTCTTACGGCATGTTGCAATAGATGGAGGGCTTTTAAATGCAGATTAGTAAGAGATAATATTTTTAAAATTATTTTTAATTATAATTGCTTGATTAATTATAATTACAATGTTTCTATCTTCTTATTGTAGAATAAGAAATACAAGGTGAATGCACAAGAAGGTGGACCGGATCCGTGGGATGTACATAACATTAGTCAGGAAGAATGGAACGATCTCGACCAATATTGTCAAACTCCTGAGTTTCAGGTATGAAAACAAGTCTTTTGCCCATACTAATATCTTAACTTTTTTTTTGCTTTACTTACAATTTTTCTGAATTTGCTAATAGGAATTGAGTAGGAAAGCACATGAAAATGCCGCCAAGAAGGACATGCACCACACACTCGGATCGGGCGGTTACCTAACTGCAGAAAATAGTTGGAAAAAAGGAGAGGTGGTCCATGGTGCGACCTCTACCATTAGCGAGGAAGTAGATAGCAGGACTTATAGATGGAGCAGGGCACACGCCAAGAAGAATCCGGAAACGAATAAAATTGTGTGTACAAATCCTAAGGTTGCAGCCATCGTGGATAAAGTAGTACGTGTGTTAACTCAAATAAATAAAAAATTGATATATTCAACGAATTCAACATAAACTGACATGAATTTATTTTCTGACAGGTTGCTTTAGCTGAGTCCGGTGAATTTCAAGCGGTTCGTCAGAATGACATCTTGACTACTTCTATTGGGACCGCAGAGCACTCAGGAAGGGTGAGAGGATACCCAGATTATACCGGTGTGAAAAATGTGTTTGGTAAGGGTACGAGGAAATCCAAGGGCTACTCCAAAGAGGAAATTGATCAGAGAGTGCAGGAGGAAGTGAGCCGTCGCTTGCAGGAGGAAGTTCAAAAGAAAGTAGCCAGACAGATAGAGCAAAACTTCTCAACAATGTGGCCGCAAGGGCAACCAGTGACGCAGCAGTACGATCCAATAACGAACCAAGCATTCATTATGCTATCACAGGGTAGCAATAATCAACCACATCCGATTCCTTGCCCTAATATTCAGGTATACATAACATTACTTGCAAGTACATAGAATTTAAAATTTATAATATGTAATTAATTATGTTTCGTATTTGCTTATAATTGCAGGGTTCCATGGAAGTTTTGCTTATCCTCCCAGCAGATAATTGTGTTATCATGTACGTTGCTAGAGCTGTGGTGTTTGCACGTAGTTCCATGACTGAGACGGTCCATGGAGAGCTATTGGGGCCGAACGAGGTTAGGGTACAAGTCCTAGAAGTGTTCGATCATACGAAAGAAGTGTCGCCACCTTATCCACCTCCCAATGCAGACGATCGGCTTGGTATGCTCCAGAATTCATTTTTAAGGTGGCCGAGTCATCTTTTGGATTTCGACCTGCAGAAATTGGTAAATCTTATAAACTTTTCTGAAATGATATTAATTGAATTGAAAAATATCGTTTGTGACTAATGTATTGATTTTAAAGGGAAATATGAGACAACAACCGCAACGACCTCAATCATTGGCGAAATCTCCGGCGAAAAACAATTCAAATCAACAGGAGGAGGAGGAGCAAGTGGAGGAGGAAGAGGAGAAAGTCGACGAAGATTTCGATCCGGCTGCTTTCTTATTGGACGGAGAATTGAAGATGCGGGACCCATTTTGTACTCCGGAGGAATTGCAGCAACTTGGACCTAACGCAGCAGAACTGCACACCTATATGATGATGTTGGATCTCTCCGTGACAAGTTTCGAAATTAAGGCCAATTTCGAAGGTTCACCACTGGATAAGTTCATACTCAATTTCTCAGATATCAACGACATATTCAAAAGAAAACAACTTGTTCTTCAAGTAATGAAAGTTTGGACAATGTAAGTATTTTTCAAACTAAACAAAAATCGATTGATTACTATTAGAATATTATATATGGTTGTAAATTGAATCAATATTATCGAATTACATATATAAATACAATATGCAGGTGGGCTAGGGATTATTGCAAGGAACTGAAACTTAAGGATTTCAAGTTTTTGGATCCTGAAAGAAATTCGGGAAAACATGTGTTGGAGAATACTTCAGGCACAATAAACTACTTGATGATGCATTTCTCCAAAAGGAAGGCTGCTTATCATGTTTTGCTACATCAGAACGAGTTAGTTAGAAATTTTCTAATTTTCTAATCTAAATTTTAGATTTTGCAATTTAATGTAAATTTTACTAACAAGCTTTAATATGTAACTACATGAATCATTTTGTGGTTATTATTGCACAGCCCTCAACAAAAACAATGTGGATTGCAGATTCTCTTGACGACATGTTTGATTCTCCAATGATAAAGGCATACAACAGGTAAGTTGTTTTAGTTAACACATGCATTATCTATAATAAGTAAATATCTACAAATTAATTATTTCTAACTTTATATTTTAATATTGCAGTGCTTTATCCAGATTGAAAATAGGTCCCAAATTCGATATTCACTTCATTCCGGTAATAGCTCGACTAATAGTTTCATTTCATTTCTCATTTATTAGATGTTATATTAATTGTAATAAATTTTGTTGCTTGTAGAGTCCATGTCAACCAAACAGTACCGATTGTGGGTTTTATGCGATGAGGAATTTGCATATGACCCTGACTAATTGCATGGCATACCACAATTTGCCAAAGGTATAACTTAATATACATAAAATAAATGTTTAAGAATTAGGGTTTGAAGTTTATAGGGTTTAGAATGAGAATTTACATATAGTGTAGTATTTCAAAATCGATATTATTGAATTTAATGAAATCAAATTGTTTTATTTTTATAAATTGAATTTGTTTAATTAAATGCAGGTTTTGCATCCGCCAGGTGAACCCTATAGCGACCAAGACCTTAACCTTACTTGTGATGAGTTGTATGCATATTTACGAAGGCATGTATGAGTTTGTTATTGTTAAACTTACTTGTGATGTGTTTAAATTAAATTGTTTTGTTAATTGTTGAATGCGAATTAGTATATTTGGTGCGTATGAAATGTTTATTGTTAAATTGTTTGTTTTGATATGTTAATTGTGTTTGTTGTGATTTATAAATGTCAATTGGTATGGCTAGCAAAAATGGGGCTAGCCCAAAAAAAAAAAATTTTTAATTGTTTTTATTAAGTAGAACCGGTTTTTTGGTTAAAAGCCGGTTCTAAAAATATAATTAAAATCTGCATTGAATTTAAAATTCGAATAAAAAAATGAATTAAAAAATAATAAAATTAAGTTCATTTTTAGAACCGATTTTTTACCAAAAATCCGGTTCTAAAAATATAATTAAAATCTGCATTGAATTTAAATTCAATAAAAAAATGAATTAAAAAATAATAAAATTAAGTTCATTTTTAGAACCGGTTTTTTACCAAAAATCCGGTTCTAAAAATATTATTAAAATCTGCATTTAATTTAAAAATCGTATAAAAAAAATTAAAAAATAATAAAATTCACCGGTTTTTTACTAAAAACCGGTTCTAATAATGTTCTGAAATTCGTTTCCAAGAATAGCTTGTTTTTAGCACCGCCATTTTTAGAACCGGTTTTTTATATATCTTTAGAACCACGTATTTTTAGCACCGGTGCAAAACCGGTTCTAATAATCTTTAAAAACCGGTTCTAATAATGAAAAATGTTGCAGTGTGAAGTACTTTGCAAAATTAAGGGCTCGTATTTTATAACACTTTGATTTTATTACGTTAGGCACTTAAAATATATAATGCGTGATTAATACTTTAAATAAATTTTGTATTAATTTATGTGAGCTGTATATCCCAACTACGTATTAATAAGTACAAATAAAGTGTGAGTTACGAGTTATAATATATTAATTAGTGCGATTTTTAATTACTGCGAATTAAATAGTGAACATTATGCAGTTGTAAGTGTGAATAATAAAAATGTAAAACATGTGTTGGTAACAACATGTGAATCATGAACTTAAAAGTGCATCCAAATAAATGCATTTTCTCATATGCCTAGTGCATCTACGTTCTCCTGTAAACTGTAAATATGCATCTAATAACTTGTTCTAATTTAGTGAGAATATTTCTACATGGGCCTTATAATTCGTTCTTGCATTCAATGAAACTAAGTGTTGCCAATGTCGTCCATGCATGCTAACAAATAATAAATTGTCTTTAGATAGGTCTTTTTTTGATAAATTGACGGTAGCTGCCAATTGGAAAATTGTCTTTAAATATATAGTTGGCAGTTCAATCAGCAATAGAACTTATTAGTTATTACAAAGCACTTATTAAGTTGATAAAATAAGAGATGCTGTAAAAACCCAAACTTTTTAAATTAAAAATTAATAATTTTTAAGAAAATAAAAAATTTAATTAATAGAAAAGCAAAAATCTAATCATAAACCCCATTTGTAAATTAGGAACGATTTTATTTTTGAATCCGATAAGATAATTAATTTCGGCCATCTGAAAAATTTTCTATAAAAATTATTTGCCTAATTAAATGTTTTATGCCTTGATATGTTTGAATATCTATTTTTATAAATTTTCCACGAGTTAATTTTTAGCCTAAAACATAGTTTGATGTTGGTATAATTCAATTCTAAAATTTCTCTTAATTTGGACCGTTGGATCGAGTTTTAACTCCTGGATTTTTCTGAGCCGTTGGATCACCTTGGATTCTTCTCTCTTATCTCTCTTTCTCCCTCTCTCTTCCTTTCTTCGCCGAAGCAGTTTGGTTAACCCCTTTTTCTCTTTCTCCTGTTTCGCTCGAGATCTCCGTCTCTCTCTCCCCTGACAGAATCGCGACTATCGCGACCTTACCACCTAACCTATGTTACCCCGGTACTCCAAATATCCAAGAGTACCGGTACCGGGTACGAACCGGGTACGGGTTCGACGCGGGTACGGCGCGGGTACGAACCGGGTACGCCACGTGGCGTACCAGAATATTTTAATATATTTGACTGTCCGGTACGGTAACGGTACGACCCGGTTCGTGACCCGGTACGCGTACCACCACTCATGCACTGCCACGTGTGCGTACCCAAGTAGAAAAAATCCCAATTTTCTTGCGCTGATGGGGAATCGAACCCCTGTCATGCATGATACAAGCCAACACATGTAACCATTGCACCAACTATGCTTTGTTGACATAATAATTATATATATATATTTATATAACCTCTAATTCTTATGTAAACAAAATATTTTGAAACGATAATATAATATATATATATATATATTATCGTACCCGTACCGGAGATTTTTGAAAATTTTCGTACCGTCGTACCCGAATCGTACCGGGTACGGTACTCGAACCCGAACCCGTGCAACATAGCACCTAACCAACCCACTCTCTTGACTTTCTCCCCTCAGCTCGTGCTATCTCTCTCTCACTCTCTCTCTCGCCTCTGACAAGGGAGCTTGACTCTCGCGCGACCAACCCCTCTGACATCACACGCTCCGCCACCTCAGCAGCGCGCCCATTCCCCTGACCCCACTTCTCGCCTATTTGTGTCACCCCTCTCTTCTCTCTCTGCTCAAGCCGCTGTCAGGTAAGAACAGAAAAGAGAAAGGAAAAAGAAAGGAGTAAGAGAGAGAGAGGTGGAAACTAGGCGACTGGAGAGGAGACGGAGGTGGTCGACGAGGCTAGGTGGTGGTGCCGAGGTGTGCGCGAGTGCTGGCTGAGCTGACCCATTCCCTTCCTTTCTTATTCTCTTCTCATCTCGGTTTGGTACCTTCTTTCTCTCTTTCTTTTGTTCTGAGCTGTGCTTGATTAAGACATTGTGATGCTTGGATTTGATCTGTGCTTGTTTGTGTGTGTCAATTGAAATTGAAACTGTGAATGTATGTCTAACTTTGTGGATTGATCGATGATTAGATGTGTAGAATGAGTTTCTAATTTGAAGGTTTGAGAGTGTGCTTTGTCTCAGTTGATCTGTGTTAGCTTTAGGCTTGATTATTGACTATTGCTTACTGTGTTGACTCGATTGAAACTGTGGATGTCGATTTGAAATGTGTTAGGGTTAGTTATGCTTGTTGTTGCTCCATCTGAGCTATTGGATTGTTGTGACTGCCTAAGTGAGGCTAGTTTTGATCTGTACTTGTCATTTTAGGCTATATCATTCTTGTCTGATCTGTTTTAGTGTTTGTTTAGGGTTAATCTGTGTGCTATGCTTGTCTATATGTCTTGTGTAGTTGTAGAATTAGTTTAGATGGTGGATACTTGAGGTTTTAGGTTATATCTTGTTTGTAGAATCTGTTAAGTAACTTGTATAGCTGTAGTTGAGTTGGATGGTTGCTATGCAGGTTGTTTCTTGGTTGTGTGATGCTTTCGGCTTGGTTATCAAGCTGGTTCAGGCTTGGTACCAGTCGTGGTACCTCTCTGTGGCTTACTGGTACACCTCTGAGTGCTGTCAGGGACTTGTATGTGAGGTTTTCCGAGTTTTGGACTGTTTCGTAAATATTTTATAACTGGGTTAGGACCTTTCTATAATTCTTTCAGGTATTAGGGACTTAGTTGTAAAGGTTCTGTAAATAAAATTGATCTGGGGTCCTTTCTGTTAATTCCCGTGTGTTTTGGGTCGGGCTGTGTTTTCTGTTTGGATCCATCTGGGCCCCTTTTTCCTGTGTGGGCTGCGTGATTTTCCTCTCTGGCCCATTCGGCCTCTGTTCCTGTCGGGCTTTGTTATTTGTTGTACATGGCCTGTTTTTATTTGTGTTGGCTGAGATTTGAAACCGAGTTATATGAGTTGGATTTTGAGAAAAATAAAAGTAGAACTTGAAAAATAAAACTAGAACTATATTATTGTGATGGCATATTTTATATTGGCAAATTAAGTCGGATTTTGAATTAAAGTTTTTGGCCGAGAAATTAATCGAGACGGATTCGAATATAAAATGTTGACTTTTACAAATGGGAGATGATTAGATTGTCCGTAAAATAATTTCAATACAGATACTTTGATATAAACGGACACAGTATGATCCCAAAACTTTTTCAAACAAACTTAGTTTTCTTCGTTAATCTTTTGAAACGAAGTTTATCTTATTTTAGATGATTTATCAAAAGCATTTCATACTTGAGCAAAACACTATTTAATTATTAACTAAACTTTTCAAATGATTTCCTAAACCAAACTAAATATGACACGTCTTCAAACGTCGTAGTTGGACTTATAGGAATCGTCAAAAACGTCTTTCTACACATTAATTTTATAGTTGGAACTTAACAAAATATTTCCAAAAGTAGCAACCTAACTTTCCTTCTCAACTAGTTTCAAACGGAACTCCGTCAAATTAATTTTAAGAACTAATTAAAGTTATTAATATATTTTAATACCGAGTCCCTTCTTAATATAGAAGTTAAGTATGGTTAAAGATAACATAACCGGAACTTGAAACCAAATTGAGGAATAAATGGGTTTAATCGTTAGATTAACTTTTAACGGCAACTTCGTTCACCAGGTGACCAGGCCGACTACCAGGGAGATTACTACTACCCTGAGCACGAGGACGGTGACGCAGGGCAGGACTCCATCGACCCTCCAGTAGAGTAGTAGCTTCTACGCCCTACTTTCCAGGTGTGGATGCCTTAGGTTTTGTTTAATCTTTAGAATAAGAATTAGATCATTAATTAAATGTGTGCATATCATGTCATTAACATTAAGTAAACAATTAAGCGCATGTCATAAATTAAATATTAGTTTTGCATGTGTAGGATATGCATCCATATTAATAATGTGACTAATGAACTTAAAAGTGCCATTAATCAACACTTGCATCTGGTACGGTACAGGATAGAGAAACCGAGTGAGATAAGAGCGTTTTGCTTGGGGTTTCCATTATCGGGAGATTGCACCCAAGCCATTGCCGGTGGTCTCCTTATGATAGCGATCACGAGCAACGCGTTTCTGATGATCACTCAGCAGATTGACCGTTAGGCGGTACTGCGGTCACTTGGTAGTTATTTATTATTGTTTGGTTGTTGATATATATATATTCCGCTTGTTTCGACTGGACCCTATGGGGTTGTTTGCCACTTATCTATTAGACTACCTCTCGATTTCCCACGTTTCAGTACACCGGTACCGCGTCTGCTAACCTACTCCTCGACGGGGGCTGTAGGCTTGGAGCTATGACTTTTATCGAGCTATGATTCTATATAAAGAATGTAGGTAGATCTACTTTAGGCAAGGTCCATGTCATATTGGGATATGTGAGGATTGACTCTGGATTTGTTACGATTATGATTGACTACTGAGTGTGGGTGCTTGATTCTCGTATGATTATAATATTATCTCGTATACTATTCCACAAAACCAGATCTTTTCTATTTTACTTGGGCATGTCATAATAGGTATAATTGCATCATTAACACTTTGATATACACTTAGGAACTGCATTAAATTATAGGATCTTAAAAGTATTTAAGTATGGTTTAGTTCTGACTAGAAATTAACCAGAACCTTGTAGGCTCACTCTATCACCACACTGAGTATTAATGTACTCATCCAACAATACTTTGAATTGTGGAGACAGGTTCAGGTTTGGCTGACTTAGCGGAGGAGAATTTAGCAGAAGACCAAGCCGAGCTGGAGTAGTTATCTTATTATTTATTATTAGGATTTTGTTTAGACTTTGGCTGGAAACTTTTGATGTGTAAACATTTACCGGCCCTTTTGTTGTATGAACAACTAATCCTTTATTATGTGATATTATTTGTGATATTATATCTGTGACACTGTTTATTAGCCTTACGTGTGCATAGAAGAGTACTGCGTACACGTGGCGGGGCTGTCTATCCCGAATTATGGCTTGGTTCGGGGTGTGACAGATGCAATGCTTCTTCATGGTCAGAGGCTAACATTACATGGAGAATTAGATCCTAGATCACACACCTTTTAACAAACCATAGTACAATATTAGCATAAGTATGACATCAATACTGCTTAACTACATGCCAAATTGAATAACATCTGTTACAACTGCAATATTAGAAGATTTTTGCTTCTTCATCTCAATTCTTATTCATGGAAATTATAAGTAAATAATGGTGTTTCACACACCATAATTGCATATTTCTTAAATATTAAACTTACATAGTGGACAAATTGCTTTAATGCGGAGCCATTTGATGATGCATCCAGAATGAAAATGATGTTTGCATGGTAATGCATGGAGTATAGTCCCTTCTTTGTAAGCCGCAAGGCAAATGCAACATTCCTAAGAAAAACAAAATCATAACTTGAATATTGACTAAGTAATGAAAAGCTTTGAAATTGAAATCGAAATAAAGGATATGTTCGTAAGAGGGGAAAAAAAAAATTACCGCATCCTTATGAAGAATAATACGTTTAGATGTCATGGCACCTTATGAAGAATAATACGTTTAGATGTCATGGCACCGGTTTTGCTTGCTATCGGGATCATTGTTCCATTGCCACTAGTTGAGCTACTAGTGGAGGCTTTTGTGTATCTATACTCTGCTAAACAGATGATAACATGTGTGTTTGATGGCACATCATCCTATTTAGATTTCATATGCATTATCATATCAGGTCAAATTAATAATAGACAAGCATGCATTTAATTTAACTATTTACAATCTAAAAATTTTAAAAATTTCAAATTGTATTTTCTTTGTCATTACCTCGTTAGCCACTAAATACATGATATCAAAAAAACTTGGCGAGCACCAGGCAAAAGTGAGAACAGCTGTGCAAATAACATCAAGAAATAATATGACACATATGCAATCCCAAGCAAGCAGCAAGCACGAACACTTGTGAGATATGACAAAATTAAACAGGAGGAAAGCAATAATGGTTATGAAAAATAAATGTCTTCAATCCTAAAGCATGAAATGCTATAATTAGTCGTACTTAGCATAATGTGATCAAATTTAAGGGTTGAACATATATATTAGCAACTTCCCTTTTTTTTTGTCCAATTAGCTAGACACTTTTTTTATTTTCTTGAATGATTAATTTATTCAATTTTCTCATCAATAAAAGAAAAAATATATAATTCATATTATAATTTTTTTGATCCTTATATTTTGTGATGAAGCGTTGAAGCCCCATGTTGACTATTGCAATTGCAAAAGTCGTTTAAGGAATGACTGGAATCTATGTATAATAATGTACTAAATCAGCATAACTGAAATACCAATATAGATTTGGTGCATTCTCTATCAATTCATGTCCACCTGAAAGCACCCAATAAGCTCCAATTGTCCACCAAATTAAGCAAGCAGGGTTGTAGAATGATGTCCACCATTGAAGAAGCCTATGAAAAAAAAAGATCAATACAATATCTTTGAAAGATTTATTTAATTGATGGTGCACATGACAAGAAAATAATTTACGAGGGATAAATTCATGTGCATGTAACATGTTTGTGATGCATAATTTGATATTCTATGCGATGAAAAAAGAACAAACAATCATTTCAAGACAATAATGACATAATAGATAATAATAAGTCAAATTATGATCAACTATAGATGGATGGCTTCTTAGTTGTTTCATATAAATGCTGATAAACTAATTTAGATATACTATGATTAATTGATCAATACACATGTCTATATAGTTTTATGCAACTGATCTTGCTTGCATGCTAGTGAAGTGCATGTACTCTTTACTGTGCCTAATAAAGCAAACTTCATTATTGGTCATAATGTTGATGATATGACATAATGGTTAAAAAATAAACAAATCAACAACATTAGAAAGGATCTACTTGACACCATAATTTTTTGGTATTGTACCATTAGTACACAATTATTTTTATATTTGCAATTTAAAACTCAGAAAAAGTAACTAATTTGGTCTATTAATCTTTGTTCTAAAATTAAGTGACAAGCACATGTATTAAATTTGCAAATTATTTAGTATATTTCATGTTAAATAAATGAATTTTGTAATTATTATTGTAAATATGGAATTGATTAATGATGATGATGATAATAAAATAAATAAGCTCATTTTTGTTGAAAATTACTATTTACTTTACCCTACTAGATCTGTAAGAATGTTTGTTTCCGTCGAAAAAACCTCGTCTTCGATCTCCTCACTCTGATCGGTCGAATTTCTCTTATATCTTTCACATACAAAATACATATGTCGCATGCAGAGGCATATGTATCCGTCGATCCATATCCTCATGGGATTTTTTGGCTTCTCTTCGTTATTGAAAAGAAGCACACCGATGCAAATACACAAAAAGATACAATTAAAAAGTAAGCAAAGAACCACCACCGCACATGACCGGGCCCAGATGGCACTCAATTCCTCTAGCCGTAGGAAAATAGCTTCTCGCACCCAAGTACCTCGCCCTTGCTGCCTTGTGGCATTTGCTAGAATACTTCTTGCAATGTGACGGCTTCTCCAAGGTTCAGGTAGTCGTCGCTGGATCGGGAGAAGTGGAGATGTCGGAAATTCAGGCGGGTTAGATCTAGTCTTGTGGAATCCATTAATTGAAATTCCTTTTCACTTGTAAGAGTATAACTGAAGAGCGTTTTCAGTAAGTATTTTCTTTTCCAATGAAGGTATTTCCGACTATTTCGGGGCTTTATTTTTGGAATTAAGTATAGCGCATTAACACACTGACACTCACTATGAACTGTGGATCTTTTGCGGCCCATGTTTGAAGGTGAATAAGTGTAGACGTGACTTGTCAAAAAGTGTTAATTGTTATTACTTAATTCACATCTATAATTAAATATTTGTTATAGTATCTTAGTGAATTTCAACAAATATCTTGTGGTTACAAAAATTAATAACTCTTCTCGTTTCTCTTTTTCGACTCTAGTTGGAAACTTGGAATGTTAATTTATACAAAAGTAGGTAGACATTAATAAACATTATTGCACTACAAGAATTTTGATTATTCCCGTGGATCAAATTTTAATTGCCGTGGATTGTTAAAATATCCACGGGAATAATATAGCAAAGACGAGAGACGTGATGTTTCCTCGGGAAAGAATTGAAATCGGAAAGCATTTAACCGTCAATGTTTCGACGGAAGAAATATGCTCAAGTTCACAACTGCCGTTTAATCTTTTTTCGTCCGTACCGATTAAAGAAAAGAAATCTCTCTAACCAATAATTAATGAATGAAATAAACAAGTATCCACTCATGTGTAAATAACCTCCCACTCACATGTCATGTTTATTATATGCCCAAATCCCATACGGGCAATACCCTCCACTTTCTATTATCTACAATACCTGATATCTTCTATCAAAATAATAATAATAATAATAATAAATTAATAATTATAGGCTACCGTAAATTTCAAATTATTTGAAATTTTTTTTTCAAATTTGCTTCTCGAAAAGCAAGATTCGAATGATTGAAAAATTAAATATTTCAGTATGATCATTAAAATTGATCCAATTTCATAAAATTATTTCCATTGGTCGTATAGATTGTATATTCATAAATAAATGCAGTATCTAAGTAGTATATAATTAATATGTTATTGCAATGCATTTTATTCTAGAAAAAGTTAGTTTTATGTGACTTATATTTTTTATCAATTTGGAAAATATCATTCTTATATTGCCAACTAAAAATATGCCATCCAAAAAAATTATAAAACGCCTGATTTTCTGAAAAAATATGAAGAACGGTTACCTTTTTGCAAAAACATACAATTCGATTTCTTACCAGATTTTAATATAAAGGCCATACTTAACGATTCATAATTTTCATTTGAAGTACATTTTTTGAAAACAAAACTTTGAAAGAATGAGGTCAGTCCTCGCCTTGCCCAAAATAAAAATTTACCGTTATATAACAAAAATAAATATAAATATTATTTCATAACATAAATTTTTCTCAACGCATTGAATATTAAATTTTCTCACATAATTTTTTCAAACAGCACAACATTTTTGCACGGATAATTCTTTTAGATGGCGCCAAAGTTTCCGCCAAAAGTAGTTGCCTACTTTTTTTTTACCAATTATACAAAAGAAGTCTCCCCGAAAAAATGATAAAAGAAAAAAAATAACAAATAACCTCCCACTACCAAATAACCTCCCACTTACCCTTCTTTTTCAATATATTGTGTGACCCAATAACCTCTTCCTGCCGTTATTCAATAATATAGTTGAAATATGAAGTAGAATAGTACATGGAATCTATTTGTAAATATGAATATGTTATTAATTCAGATAATTTATAGATTCGTTACTATACTTTTTTTAAAATTTCTAATTATATAGTATGGGTAATAAGTAGAGAGTTAGAAAAATATCGATTTATTTAGTTATTTGTATTGAATTATTTTGTGTATTGAAATTAGTTACAAATTATCATTTATATTTTTTAAAAATTTTATTAACCATTTTTCAGAATTTTAGAAAATTATTTTTAGACGATTCATACTTTTAGAAATCTATAATTTTCTAAAAATCTAAAAAAATGAAGAAATCAGAAAAAGTGCAAAATTCGGCTTATTACTAGATTTTAATATAGAGATGAAATTAAAATATTTGACTCGGTCGTTTGAACTAAAAATTTCAAATATTAATGTATTGGATGGACGGGGCCCTTTTATGCATTGGACTTTAACATTATATATAAAAAAATGATATGTGAAACCAAAGGAAGAGTTAGATGACTATCCTTAAAAGATATATTATGTAATATATATATATATATATATATATATATATATATATATATATATATATATATAGTTATAGTTATATAATTAATACAAAGTTATTTTAAAAAATAATATATAATAAAGAGAAATGCAAAAATCAAAGCAATATAGTTAGAAGGTTCCATCAAACCCGACCATATCTCAAATTCAGAAATTTAAATGACTGATCCGGAATCGTTCAATGTGATCTTCATATCAAAATCTCCATATGGACCAAATTTTATATTTTTTTTAAATTTTTATAGAATTTTAGAAAATTCTCGATTCAATTAATTATAATCCCTCCAATAATAATAATTTTGAAAATTCAAAAAATACTTTTAAAATATAAAATATAAAATTTTGTCGCGTGGAGATTTCATGAAGAACACATTAAGCGTTTAGATTGATCATTTAAGTTTTTGAACTTCAGATCTAATCGGGTTAACGAAACGATCTGTCAAATTGTTTTAACCGTAACCAAATTCAATAATAATTTTACATGGGGATCAATCTATATCAATCTTAACTATATTTATAATTAAATGTGATATACATATTATTTTTATGGAATATTTAAAACATCTATTAATGTGATAATATAGGAATTATAGCAAGAAAATATTTTATTATATGGATTGAAATAATTACAATATTGTTTGCGCATATGGTGGTAAATATGAAATTGGTACTAAATATGATTATAAATCATGTTGCTAACTTATGATATATTTTCACAATAAGTTATTTTTCCTATATCAAATTTCATATAAAAGTTATATAATGCTGAAATACTCATATTTGAACATTAAATCTTACTAAGCATGATAGTCGCAACTTCGCTACGCTATATTTATTTAGATGACAATAATCCAGCACAAACTACCTTAGATTTCCAAATATATTTAATTCCTAAATTAAATAATGATTGATAAGACTATTTTTAATATATTTAACAAAAAAAGAGAAAATATTTTTAATTATAGAAAATATAAAAATAAAAATATTTTTAGCGGTCAATTATAGAAAAAAGTCACGGCTTTTAATTAATTTTAGACATGGCCTCTATTTTTTAGATTGAAAAAAATCTAATATATTTTGTCAAAGTTGCCAATTTTTTTTAAAATATAAAATATCTGCTGTAAAAAACTTGCCAAAATTTATAGAAAAAAATTTATAAGTTCAAAATTAGCAATTTTTGCCATAAAAAGTAACCATATAAATTTGACATAAATTTTTTGCCCAAATTTTTTTTTTTCAAATTTAACTTCTGACATAAATTCAAATCAATCAATTGGCGAAAATTGGAAGGCTCAGATCGCATGTTGTAGGAGATGATATCTTTTTTTTCCCCTATAGATTAGGCATGCTTAGATTTCCTAATATACTTAATAAATTTTAATGATTAGTATGACTTTTTACAAAAAAAAAAACTATTTTTAATTAAAAGCAAAAATTAGAGGACTTAGATTAGGCATGAACTACATTACATTTCCCAAATATATTTAATTTTAATGATTGCTACAACTATTTTTAATTAAAAGCCAATAGAAGTCACAAATTTTAATTAACAATATATAGATAATAGGTTATAGATTATAGAATACATATATAGATTTTTTTAGAAGCTCCGAACTTGTAAATTAGGTAGTTGGTATGGTAAACTTGTTTTATGTCAAGCAAATGTATCGATTTATAGGCTACTTATATGGTTAATTACTGATTAGACAAAAATATTCACCGAGTGACTAAAATTGAACAAGTTGAAGTTTAACAACTAACAATAAATTAGCAGGCTTGTAGTAGTCATAATATTAATCAATTATAATTTCAGTAGAAAACTCGTAATAATTTATATTACAAGTAATAATAATAATTATTATATTTTATTAATAATCATGATATAATATTAACATAATTATGTCATTATTAATTATAACTAGAATAATATTAACAATTATTATTATTTATTTTAATATCAATTATCATTACTAGGAAAGATTTACCATGAATGAGTATTTCAACGCCTATTGAGCTCTAATCGATCACAACCGTTCATCAATGTGAATTAATGGTATAGATATCAGTTCTACAAGAAAAAATATTCATAGTGGAATTTTCCTTATTATTATTATTATTATTTACTTATAATATGTCTAATAATTATAATAAAAATAATAAAATTAATATTATAATAATATTCCTTATTTCACGTTAGTAGTTGATAATACTATGTTCGTAAAAATATTACAATTCTATGTGTTAGTGCGCTAATTAAGACCACTTAAATCTTTATCATAAAATCCAATCGTTTAAGAATAAATTTTATAATATTGACTTGCGTTGTGTTAGGTTGGATTAAAGATGTAATTAGAATTGATCAATTAATACATGCTTAAACTCGTGAGTTTGGAATAAATTTATATCCATATACTATACAAAATTTATAAGTATACAAAATTGTAATGATGACATATATCATCATGAAATTAAACTTTGTTCTTATTCTAATTCTACCATATCGAATTATAATGTAGGTCTAGTCGGTGAGTCTAAATTCCCCCCAAATCATGCGAAGACAAAGGGGCGCAACCCTATTCCGCAACACGATCGGATTGGCAGCGATCATGCGCCTCTTGCCTCTCCAACCGTCAGATCGGCGACATGCTCTCTTTTACGCACGTTTCCCTCTCTCTCAAAATCGAAACTAATAGAGCACGCCGCCCCGGCGTTGCAACGCAGGTCTTGTGCAGTCAGATCAAATCGGGGACGAAAGAGATGAGTGAAAACTTTATGGTGTTTGTTATGGCCTTAGAGTGGTGGTCATCTGAAGAGAAGCTACTCATGTTTAGTCATTTTCCTTATTCAAGGTACCTAATTCATTCTAATCTTGATCTCTTCTTTCGGTTTTGATTGTAACAGCCAACTAATGGCACGAATTCGTGATTGAAGTTTCAAATTTGATGGAAATATGGTTGAATTAATGATAGGCATGCTCATTTGTCACCAAACAAGTACCCGTTGCTCTAAGCCATCATATAATTAGCACTTGATCACATCCACGTCTAGCGAAGATAGCCAAAGTAATAACTCAGATGTCTATAATGTTAACTTGAATCAGTGAAAAATCAATATGCAATTACTATTTTATTCATTTTTAATGTGCATAACAGATGAAGCCAAGTATAATTGCAAATATTAAGGCAGTTGGTGCTAATCTGGTCTAAACATGATGTATTTTGGAATTGGCATAAACAATGAAGAGGCCAGGTATTATAATAGATTCTTGCATGGTATACTAATAACCCTACTCTCCAGCATTGGCAGTATAACGCCACTAGTTTTGATTAGGAAATCCAACATAGGAAGAGCACAGTTTGTATTAGCTTTTTGTGCATTTTATGGTTGCATTATTTTAAAGGAACATTTGACCTTTTTTCGGCCATCCAGGTAACTTTGCTTTTTCCATATTGGTCACGTCAATATATATATATATATGTAGATTATTTAATAATCATTAAAATTTGTAAGTGCTTAAGTGGATAATTCACACGGTAGATTATTTAGGTATGTGTTTTAGACTTTTAGTTAAGTTTGTGTTTTTTTCTAGGTTTTTTTAGTCCGAGGCAACAGTTCATCACCATGGGAAGGAATCGGTGGTGTCAAAAAAGCTCAGATGTTGTGCTGCCGAAAGTGAAGGCTGACTGAACTAATTGCTTCAGGTGATTAACTGAGATCCGTATTCTCCCCAATGCAATTTCCCTTTCTACTTCCTCACAACATTTCATTCAAACAAAGGATTAGAGTTTTACACTTTTACTCATGTAAGTTTCTTTGACAATTTCCCTTTCTACTTTCTCACGACATTTCATTCAAGCAAATGATTGGAGTTTTACATTTTTACTCATGTAAGTTTCTTTGATAGTTTCAGGTTTATTATAATAATCTCCCAAATGCAATTTCTGTTGTTTACTTTCTCACAACATTTCATTCAAGCAAAGGTTTGTAATTTTACCCTTTTTACTCAAGTAAGTTTCTTGTTCTTAAAAGCTAAAAATAACTCAATCTAGTTCTCTTAAATAAAGAAAGTAAATATATTGTGTCATGGATCATGCATTCCCACAACTCTAAGAGCCTCTCCTAAAGCTAATGAGATTTTTTTCAGCCTGAAGAATGTTCTAAATGTGCTCAGAGTCCCTAACAGAACTGGGTCATATTTTCAAGTTTGTGATTTTACGATTACACGGAGTCTTTTCTTTAACAATAGCATATATCTACATCATTTTATTTGATGTCATTGTTAGCTTAACTATATCTTATTTGTACTGTAGGGCGAGCAAAACCACCTCCCAACTTGTCCATAGAGTGTAGTGCTTGGAGTCTCAGCTCCTCCAACCCTGTACCCTTGAGTGTCGTGTGTATATTGCACCTCTTATATATAAGCTCTTTCTTACGGATATGCAAATTTGTTTCTCGAATGTCGATATGCTTTATTCTGTTTGTATGTGTTGTTTTCCTTTTATCATTGGTATTTCATACATGAAGCAACTTTGACAAACGTTGAGCCTTCTCAAACGCAGGGGATCAAGAAATGATTATTATAATTTGGCAGACTTGTCGATTTTTGTAATTTAGTTTACCTTGGTAGCCTTTGTAAACAAAAATTGACAAATCCATGTCTATCTCTATACATAAGTACTAACTAGTCGAAAAAAGTTAAGAGTTAATAATTATTTCTTGTTTCAGGTCCACACAATGACAAGAAAAAAGGTCTCAAGAGGGCATATGCACTAAATACAGCAAGGAAGCAATTAATCCATGGCCTAGCGGCATTTGGAGATTGATGATTCTTATCAAGGTGTCAATGATGCGACACTGGCCAATTGCAAATAGATGACGTGGGACTTCTTTTTTTTTAGGTTTTTATGGAGGTTTATGGGAATATATAGGGGTATATTATTATTGACAGATATTATGTACTAACACTATGCATGTTGTGCTTGCTATCTTAGTTCTTTTGTGCAAAAGTTGTGAATGTTTAACAATAGTTTAGATTATAATAGTTTCAATGATTCTCAGTTGTTTTTTCTTTCATATTTATAGCATTTGGCATGGTAGAATCTCAGGGGCAGAATTGGTAAAACTACAGGGTGGAAATTAGATTTTTGAATGACAGTAGTATTTATCCCGTCGATATATCGACGGGAAAGATAAATACTCTTATGCGTTACAAAATAATAACGCCGATATATGTTGGTCCAGAAATAAATTCTTAAATCCTCGGGGAAAAAATCTTATTTCCGAGGAAGAGCAATCCAAAATGGCAGGAGATTTGATTTTTTTCCCGTGGATAAATATTGCCGTGGAAATATCGACGGGATAAACATCGCCAGTAGCATTCCGACAAAGTATTACCGAGGCTTCCTTCCCTCGCGAAAACTTGCGATTTATCCTCGCAAAACGTCTTTTACGAGGCTTCCTCGCGGATATAAACTATTAGTCAGGAGAGTATTTACGAGGAAGCTATTCCCGTCGGTATTTCCTCGTAAATGATTATTCCCGTCGATATATCGACGGAAAAGACCTCTACTTTTTTCCACGTCATTACAGCAAATTCTTGTAGTGTTGCTTTGTGATTGAATTGATATGTCGGTGAAAAATTAATGGGATGTAATGTCGTAGTTCTTAATTACTTGGACTTTAATTTTAAAGTTAAATCTTTGGAAAATTAATAGGTAAAAAAAATAGAAAGGATGGTATTTTAAATTCCCTCATGTAGCACTTCTTGTATGATGTAAAAAGACAAATATATGCATTTAGGATGAGTTTTAAAAACTCTTTTTGGCTTGGATGGAATTTCATGCATTTTTTCATTCTATGTAAGGTCAAAGTTTTAACTTTCATCTCTTATTGGCTGGGTATATATATTTTAAAAAGAACGAATAAAAAAAGAAACAAGCCACAGTTATAAGTGGAGGACCTTCTTGTTCGGTTTTTTAAAATATCTAGATAGAAAATTATGATTGCTATATTAAGTTACGACATATCTAATTTAAAGTTTATTTATTATTATTTAAAGAATTAAATAGCTTTATTTTGAGAAGAGTTAATTCTGAAATTATAATCTCCGATTTGGGGGTGAGTTTCACCTCCGCACCCCTTATCTCCCTTTACTTAGCGTTTTACTTTATGGAGCACAACTCAAGTGTTAAAATTTATTCATCATTTAATCATTACAAAAATTGAAAATAAAGTTAATAAAACAATTAAATGTGAGTAAAATTAGTGCAAATTATACAATAATAAGTGCGAAGAATATATTGTACAAACAATTATTAGTAACAATATATGAATGGTGCATTAATAAATCGTGACCAAAGTGTGAATCATGCACTAAAATGTACATTCCAAATGAGTGCAATTTTTTAGATGCCCAGTGCATCGATGTTCTTCTGTTCATTGTAAATAAGTTATAAGTGTTAATAACTTGTTTTAATATAGTGAGAATATTTCTATATATACGGCATCATTTGTTCTTCTCTTCAATGAAAACAAGTGTTACCAATATCGTCCATGCATGCTAGCAATTAAGAAATAATAAATCGTCTTTAAAAAGTTAACAATTGAACAATTGAACTCCCAATTCCAAGGCACCTACACAGTTGGTAAAGCATTAGACCCGGAACATTCACATTTTAAAAATCAAAGTACAATATTAAAATATAACTATGACATCGAGACTGCTTAGTTGCATACCAAATTGAATAGCGTTTGTTATAACTGTAACATTAGAAGCTATTTTTCAGCATTTAAGCCCTTTATTCATGGAACTGATAACTCAATACTGGTGTTTCACACCGTAGTTGCCTATTGCCTGAATATTAAACTTACATAGTGGGCAAATTGCTTTAATGCGGAGCCATTTGATGATGCATCCGGAATGAAAGTGATGTTTGCATGGTAAAGCATGGAGTATTGTTCCCTCTTTGTAAGCAGCAAGACAAATGCAACATTCCTGAAAGATTATCGGCCCGAATTTAAAATTTATGGAACTGTGAAAAATTTTGAAATTGAAATAAAAAATATTGGATATGTTAAAGTAAATGCTACTTGCCGCATCCTCATGGAGAATAACACGTTTAGATGTCATTGTACCAATTTTGCTCCCAATTGGGATCATTGTTCCATTGTCACTGGTTGAACTACTAGTGGAGGCTTATGTGTATCTATACTTTGCTAAACGGATGATAATATTTGTGTCTGATGCCATATCATCCTATTCATATATCAAATATGTATTATCAGAAAATAAACTTTAAATAGAACAACATGTTAAACTCAATTTTAAAAATTTAGAACTATTAATTTCTTTATCATTTCTTTACCTCGCTTGCTACTAAATACATGATATCATAAAAACTTGGCAAGCACCAGGCGAAAGAGAGAACAATTGAGCAAACAATGGCAAGAAATGATACTACACATATGCAATCCCATGCAAGAAGCAAGCACGAACACCTATGTGATCATATCACAAAATAAAACAAAAAAAATATAATTATGATAAAAATAAACTAAATATATGCATTTAGGATGAGCTTTAAAATCTCGTTGTCTTGGATCAAATTTCATGCATTCTTCGTTCTATGTAAAAATTTTAGCTTTCTTCTCTTGTTGGATGGGTATATATTTAAAAAAGAATGGAAAAAGAAAAAAAAAACAAAGTTACAGTTATAAGTGGCGCGCTTTTCTTAGTTTTTTGTTTTTTTTTTTACAATATCTAGATAGAAAATTATCATATCGAAATCGTAAAGTTTATTTATTATTTTAAAAAAAAATAATTTATCTTTATATATTTTTTTTGAACAAAAAATGTTTGGGATGTAATTCCGCTAAATAGAATTTAATGCAATATGCATTTGTTTGAAAGAAACAAAAGCATATGCAATTCCAATTTGATGGCGCTTCTGAAATCTGATGGTAAAAAAATAAAAAAAAAAGAACAAAATAACTTGGATATGCTTAATCCTTGATTCCTAATTAAATATTGCATTTTATTTATTAGTCTACCTAGATCTTTTTTTTTAAAAACAATATTTGTTCTTCAATAATTAAAAGGGCAAATAAAATAAATAAACTTTGAATTGCAACAAGATGTAAATATTTCAATCATATTGACGACTTTTGCATTAGCCGAGTGATAGTAGAATATTAGGATTTAGAAATATAATAACTACGTATTGTATTATAATCTTACTTTATGCATGTCCGCAAAATTACAACTTGACATTGGACGTAATGGGTGTAAGGCGTACTTCTTAAAATGTTTTCTGTATACATATTGACGGAGACAAAAATATGGTCACAACCAACCCGAACACTACGGTCCCAAATAATTGACCGCGGGTTAAAATTCGGCCAGAAGGCCTAAAGCTTTGCATGAACACTTTTACACCTTTAAAATCTTTTTAGTTAGCAAGGTGTTTCCATTTAGTTTATCAAAAATAGAACAATAAAAAAAGGAAAAAAATTAATAACATTAAATCAACTCCGGTTCACTATTACCATTTCATCCAATTCAATATTACGTAGAGAGAGATTTTTAAATTAATTATACGTAGCAAATAGAACTCATTTTAATTACATTCGCCATAATAATTGCTTATTTTGAAAATAATTTCTAACATATTAATAAGGTAATATGAATATTAACTAAACAATATAAATTTAATTTAGTAATACTAATGACCGCAGATAAAAAAGTTATTCTATCAACAAATGTTTACGACAAAAACAAAATAAAGTTTCATTTGTCTAAATTGATTAGTTGGAAAAATATTAAGGAATTTATCAGCAGTAATTATTATAACCTTTTTGTCAGTGATAAATTACATAATTATACAAATAATTTTTTTATATCTTTTGACTAATTAAAGGAATATACATTTAAAAGTTATGCATAATTAAAGTTAAACACCACCGGTTAGAATTATACAAATTAATCTTCAAACGTTCAACAAGTATATATAATCTAAGTTAGATACCAATGGGTTGGATTACACAGATTTGTAACTTCAAATTAATAACCCAACCGGGAACAATTAGGTTAAAAAATATGAATATGGATCCAATTCAACCACATCATGATCATGCACGGATGCAAAAGGTATCACACTCTAGATCTAAATAGTAAATAGATATTCCTGCCGTTGGATCGACTTGATCTATGGTTGGATGTGAATCGCTAGACGAAGCAACACTATTATTTGATTTTCCATCCTAAAAAAAGCGCCGGATTGGTTTGTTTAATTGGATTCATCCCCTAATCGCATGAGTTCGAATCTCCGCTTAGACTTTTTTTTTGTTTTGCTCGCTTTATTTCTGAGACGCTCAGCTTCGTTCCCTATCCCCTCCCTTCTCCTTCCTAACTCCATTGCGGCCTAAAAAGGAAACCTATTAGGGTTTGCCCCCTCCTCTCAAATGAAATCCTTGATGGATCAAAGAGAGGTCTTCGGAGGCGGAGATGAATGCTTTGATCGATACCCTCTCCGGCCCCGGCGGCCCCAGTCGGCAAGTCTAGGGTTTTGGCCGCCGCTCCTTCGCCACACCACCTCTGATGCGTCCTCCAAGAGTTCGTCAAGTCTACGTCCCTCAGGGTACGCTCCAAGCAGGACAACGTGGTCGGCATCAAGCTCCCCCGTTTCGAGCACCACGCCTCCGATGGCTCCACCCCCGACAAACTCATCGGCCTCGCCTGCGACGACCAAAAGATCTAGGCCTGCCACGCCACTCATCTCAAGGCCATTGAGCTCCTCATCGAGCTCACCTCTCTCCAGACTTCCTTCCTCACTCTCGACGAGGCCAACAAGACCACCAACCACAAGTAACTAGGTCATTCTATCTTCTCACCTACTTCTTCTTCTTCTTCAATTGATTGAATATCTTCCTCTCAGTTAACTTTTAGGGTCAATTATCGTCCAGTTCTGAACCCAAGCTGCTGATATCTACATTGGCTATAAGGTATTGTACCGGGCTCTTTTTTCTTCAGTTTCGCATTTCGTCTAACACATTGCATGCATACAGAGAGGATATCTAATTGCTTGTTTTTCCACTGTTTAATCCTGTGCTTTATCTTGTTTGTGGTGTTTTTGTTAGGTATTGGAGAAGAAGACGACTATGATGAAATTATTAGAAAGGCATCTTCAGGCCATCTCGCTTCTTTTCTTTCCTTTTGTCAGTATGAAAGAAATGATAAGTAAGCTTATTAAAATTTTCTTTTTCTTTTGGGCTCTTGAAAGAAATTTCGTTTACACTGAAGAAGCAACTGCAAAATCCATTTTGTCCAGTGATTCATATTTCATCTTATTTGAAATTTAGTTACCCCTTTCAGACTCGCATGGTCTGACCAAGAGGTCCTTGTACCGCACATTGTTTCTAAAAAATTATTACCATTAGTGCTAATAAGGTGCTTCAAAATTTGTTTCCATGACAACAAAGTAAAATATTTTATACAGCTTACAATTACAATTTTGTAATTTGATGTGTAATATAAGCTGATTTCATATTTTCTAGAAGGCACATAATATGGACCCCATATCAGATGGTCGTGGTGTGATGCAGTTTAAGCCCTATTTGATACATCGACTCGAAAATGTAAAAGTTCACCATGGTTCTATCTATGTAGTTATGTAATTTACTTAAAAAATGTCAGATATTATCAAAATATTTAGAAATAAAGTTTCTCTTTAGTCTTGTTTATTTGTTTTGTTACTGGAGACGATCAATAGTTTTATTATTGGCCACCTGCGTACACGTATTTCACCAGGGAATGAAAAAGAAAATTTAATATGTACTTATCTTTTGTGTTTATCTTTTTTCTCTACCTACATACTACTGATATCTCTCAACTAAGGCTGTATCCTGAATCTTGTCTCAAATTAGAGCAATATGAAATCCTACACAAGCTGCAACTGCATATATATGTATATTTTTTTGAAAGGATAACTGGCCGTAGGCTGCTGCAACTGCATATTAAGATATTGAGAGACAAAGATCTTCATAAACTTTGTTTAGGAATGAATAGTTTCTTTGTGGTTTATGCAAATTTCACTAATCAAGTCTATTTTTTTGTTTCTTGCTCCAGGCATCTATGAAGGATTTAAAATTCATTTTCACATATAATCACATTTTAAAGTCCGCCCGCACATTGAGCGGGCACTGCTGCTAGTACAATAAAAAACGGTAATTGGTATTCAATTCGACCGCATCATAATAAAAACGGTGTCACACTTTACTTTTTTATTTTAATTTTTAAAATTTAAATTTAATGGTCCGATCTGAACCATTGATCTTATTCATTTTAACGATGGATTTGGTGTCATAAAATTTTATAATTTTTGAAGTTAATTTGATGCTTGATCAATAGGTTCAAAATGAATGAATCTAAATAATTATAATAGAATAATTCTAATATGTTTATTTTTTTACATCTTAATCAACCATCAAATAAAGTTAAAAAATTATAAAATTTTATGACAACACATCTGTTGCTAAAATAAACAAAATCAACGTTCGGATCGATCTATTAAATTTTAAATTCTAAAACTAAAAATAAAGAAGTAAAATATGATATTTGCATTACCATAACGGGGCACCTGATCTTATTCTTACTGATACCAAATCGTACTCATTATACCTAATCCTACAAATTGGATTGAGTGAGTTGGATGAATTAAATGCGCAACTTGCTTTAAAACCCTTATTACATCTGACATGTATTAACTATTACTAGCACATACGCCCATCTAAATGTATGGATAAATCTTTACAAAGCTATTTTTTTTGTTGAAACATTATACTATTAATTAAAAGCCGCGGTCCGCTTTTCAAAAGCTGCTACAAATAGACTTTTTTTCTTTTTTATAATTTTTTATTTTTTTATAGTTTGTTTAAAATAAATTAATAATAGTCGTACCAATTAAAAATAGTTGTACTAATCATTAATAATAGCAAGATCTTTTTGGGCAAAAAATTTATGTCAAGTTCATATAACGACTTTTTATGGAAGAAATTACTAATTTTGAACTTAAAAATTTTTGTCTATAAATTTTAATAAATTTTTTCATTAATATTAGTACGATTTCTTTTGGTAGAAAATTTATGCCAAATTTATACAGCGATTTTAGTACCAATTAAAAATATTCGTACTAATCATTAATATTAGCAAGATTTTTTTGGTAAAAAATTTATGTCAAGTTTATATAACAACTTTTTATGAAAGAAATTACTAATTTTGAACTTAAATTTTTTTGTTTATTACTAATTTTGAACTTACAATTTTTTTTTCTATAAATTTTAACAAGCTGTTTTTTATGACAGCTTTTTTATATTTTACATAGCGCAGCGAAGCTGCGACTGCTACGTCTAGTAGTATATATTACTTCTTGTATAGTGACAAACATTAGTTAATTGGAAAAAAAAATGTTTAATGATATAGACACAAGTACATTAGTTAAAGAATGAAATCAAAGTCCAATAATATAGCTGGATACAAGCTGTAGTACGGTAAATTTGGAGTTGGGGGAGTGAGAACAAAAAATAAAATGTGAAATACAAAAGTGGGGTGCGTCGGGAATACAGGATAAAAAAAAAGCGAGAAAAAAAGAAATTTTATGCATAAGCGGAGAATTGAACAGTTGAAGCGCAGTGAACAAAATCGCTTCGTCTCGAGCCCAGCAACATAACACTTCCAGATATAAAGTTAAGTTTTTTGTCTGATATTTAAATCTAGACCGCAAATCACATCAGATCAACAACATCAATGACCCATATTTGATGTTAGAGATTGAATACAATCTTTATCTGATTTTTCTTACAAGATTTGTTAGGTGCATTTATAAGTAGTAGAGATGCATATAGAAATGGCTTGGTATTGAGGTTATGGGCATCATCGATTTTGTTTTAGGCCACTGCATTACTAACTGCTTGCAAATCGGCAAATACACCGAAAAAATTATGATTAACCTTAATTAATTAAGAAATTATAAAATAAACCCCATTTAATTAAAATTATAAAACTACCCTCGTAGTATCGAAATCCTGGATTCCGATACAAATTCTGCTTAGTATCGGAATTCCGGATTCCGATACTAGAATGACGTGCTTTATATAAAGACCAAACCCCTCCCCCTCTCTCTCCGTCGTTCTCATTCTCTTCTCGCGTCTCCGAAGAGCAAAAAAGATAAGTTTTTTTTTTTATATTTTAATTTAATTATTTATTTTATTTAGATAAGTTAGATTAATATTAAAAAAAATAGAGAAAATATTGGAAAAATTAGAAAAAATAAAAAAATTCTATTATTTGTTATGTATAATAATAATATATTTTTTGATTTGTGTACATGTTATAATAATAGAAAATTGCTTAAAAAATTAGGTTAATATTAGAAAAAATAGAGAAAATATTGTAAAAATATTAGAAAAATTTGAAAAAATCAGAAAAAAATCTATTATTTGTTATGTATAATAATAATATGTATTTTGTATTTTTTTACATGTTATAATAATAGAAAATTGCTTAAAAATTAGGAAATTAGCTTACAAAATTAAAAGATACAAAAAAATGTTAAAAAATAGTATTAATTATTCTATGTACAAAAAAATATTCTAAATTTTTTTTTCACATTTTATAATAATTTAGAAATATTTTAAAAATTTTAAAAATTGATAGAAAAATTAGATAATGCGTTTAGATTGTTATTATTTTTTTTAAATGTACAGAAAATATTTAACAAGATTCAAGATTCAAATTTCATATTTCAGCAGCTGTTGTCGATCGAGGTGAGTATTTTTTATTTATTAATTTATTTAATTTACATAGTTTATGTAGGTAATTAATTTGATATGATTGTGATTGTGATGTGATTGAAACTAGAAATTGCGATTTATATGGAATATTTAATATGATTGTCATATGATTGTGATATGCTAATTTGGAATATTTAATATGACTGCTGGGTTTGAAATGGGTTTAGAACTCTATAAGGGGATTTGGGTGAAGAATTTTTCGGAAACCCTCCCGGTATAGGGGAGATGTTGCCGAAATTTTGTTAGATTTCTGACATTGAATTTTTTTTATTAAGTGAAAATGCCACCGAGAAGAAGAATACCTGAGTCATCACATAGATCTACTAGGCCACGGACCGATCCTCAGGCTTCTACTTCAGTCGATCCTAAGGCTATGGATGTCGTTTCCTCTGGTGTTGTTGATGCCGGCGCTTCTACCTCAGCGGACCCTTCTTCCTCCGGTCCTGCTGATGATGATTGTCTGTTGCATTTGCAACAACCCCAGCTTCGCGGCACTGATGTATGTTATTTTTTTTTATTTCATTACTATTTCAAAATCTAAACACAAATATAGTTTCTAATTTTTTTTTACGTATAAAGGATCCAGTGGCGCACAAGCCGTTGATGGCTAGAAATTCTGAGGTGGACTAGCGTCTTACGACACTTGGGTTGATCCACGTCATTCAGCTGGGCCATATGCCAGTGGATCATACGCTTGTGCAGGGTTTGGCCTTGTTCTGGAGGCCGGAGACCCACACGTGACATTCTATAAGTAAATTTCATCTTAATTGTTTTGTGATTTATATGTATAATAATAGAATTTGAACTATCATGCAGGACGTGACATTGTTATATGGTTTACCGACGACTGGCCGAGTCGTGATGGGTCGTTATGATTTTGATGACCTTGAGCTTCTTACCACATATGCGTTGCCATAGGGTACATCACAGGAGGAAGTTGAAAAGTGCTTCCGAGAAAAAAATACAAAGTAAGAAAATTATAGAACTTAATATGTACTTTATATTAAACTTAATGTTTAGTTCTAACAATAAAATTACAATGTAGGAGAAAACATGCAGTTAGGCTTGCCAAGCTGCGGAAGATGTGGAATGATGTTGACCTCATCGCAGACAATCAGGACCAGATTGACAGATATACACGGGCCTTCGTGCTAGAGCTTCTTGGTTGCTCGTTATTTCCGGACGCCACGGGGGACTCTATTCTGACTTTTTATCTTGATCTTTTGCGGGTTAGTAGTTCTTATAAAATCTTTATGATTCAAGTTAATAATTATATTTTCTACATTTTTTTTGCCATAATTGACTCACTGACATAAATAAAATTTGTAATATTTGTAGGATCTTCGTACTAGTCCCTCTTAGGGGAAGTACAATTGGGGTGCGACCACTCTTGTTGCACTATACCGAGGCTTGGACACTGCAGCGATAAATAACAATGTCAATATCGGGGCTCCGTGGTTGCTTTTGCAGGTCTGGTCGTATGCGAGATTGACCTTGTGTCGGCCGACGATCATGAAGGAATTTACCGGCTGGGGTCTACCATCTATTGATACATGTCCACCTTACGGGAGGTATGTTCATTTTATTTGAAATTAATAATTTAAAATGTTTTTTTTTTTGGTTTAAAAATAAGCTAGCTAAAAGTATTTCAAAAATGTTCGAATATTGCAGGAGATGGACTACACGCCCCAAATCGAAAAAGTTGAAAGACCCGTCTAAATCGGAAATGGATTATGCTCGGGACGTTTTCATGAAGATCAGACCCCAGCACGTCGTTTGGAGGCCTTACGATCACATGAGGACCCTCATGCCTCCTTATGCTCAGGTTGTACATTTACACTGAAACAAATATTATTATTCTTGTTACTTCTTCAATCTGATACATATTAATTTGATATATATTTTAGAAATGAAAAAAAACTATATATTAATTTCATACATTTATGTAGGTTGATCTGAGCTTGTTCATTTTCGGTATCCCTTGCATTCACTACTGGATGGTGATGTAGCACTACGCCGATCGTGTCATGCACCATTTCATGCTATACCAGACAGTGCTGCCACCTCGACCTGAGGTATAATAAAATATTTACTTAATATATTTTCTAATTCTCATAATATCATTTTGTTAAGACTCATGTAAAATAAATAAAACAGGCTTGGTGGAGAATTTCGCAGCTGATGGGATACATGGGGACCACCTATCGAGGCAGAGACTGGCGTCAACTGTTCGAGGCGGAGGTGGGGATGTGGGGTGACATGGCTCAGGTCAGGGTGATGGAGGAGCGGCCATGGAGAGCTGCTATCGAGGTCACGTACCTACAGTGACTGAGGGTACATGGGGGTGCGCATGTCGTACAGATTCTGGAGGAGACAGAGACAGCTCCGGTTGTCGATATGTCGTACCTTCACGACAGTCCTGCACACTTGGCTTTGGTGAGTTAATTTTTATGCAATAACCATTCAAAATAACGGATTTTAAATATAATTTGATGGCTAACATTGGTTAAAGATGTTAAACATACTTTGAGAGACGTGCTTCGAGGATGTGCATGGGCGGTTAAGAAGGGATTCAGACGTGTTGGGAAGAAGTTGCTTACTAGTTGCAGCACGATATTGGATATCGTCGGCGAGCCTCATCGGATATCTCAAGTGTTGGAGTTGAAGGGTCTTCCGATGGACATCGCCTCTATACCTGATACGTCTGACGGGGAGGAGCTTCCAGAGTCCGGTTGGAAGGAGCATCAGTTAATGCAGGTATATCACAAACTTAATCTAATATTATTATGTTCTTCTTTTTCATAATCAATTTATAACATTATTACTGCTTTCATGTGTAACAGGGTGATTTCTGTTTGCATGACTTCGATTCATTTTTCGACGTTCCGCGCCATAGTCAGCCGATCACTGAGAGCAGACGCTCTCACTCCCAGCCATCTGAGCCTCAGACTACTGAGACACATCCTCCACCTCCACCTCATTCCGAGCCACACCCTGCAGAGTACCCTACCGAGCAGACTCCTTATCCTCAGTACCAGACTCAACGCAGTTTGGATGAGGGTATAGTCTGCAGCAGACTCAGTATGTAGGGGTGTACTCGCAGCCTTGTCCACACATGAGGAGCCAGTCCCTTAGTCAGGCTGATGCTTTTTTCAGACATACGGTATTCCCTTAGATGACCCGTGGTCGCTTTTCACTCAGTCTCAGTTTCTTGTATTTGGTGAGGGCTATAGTCCACAGTCTGGTCATCCTGGGGCATCGTCTAGTAGACCTCCTCGTTATCCCACCCCAGTTCCTACGCCTCGTCCACCACCAGGACTTGTTCGCTGTCGAGAGCCTCGACGGCCACCAGGTGCTAGGATTGATTGGTCCCCAGCTCAGGGGCATTACCGTCGTGATGGACGGAATTAGGATTTTTATATCTCGTATTGTGATTTTTATATTTTATACTTTTCATTTCTTTAGTTTTATGCTTACAAAAAATTCAAAAAAATAACGTCATGTAAACAAGACACTCTAATAACGTCATTTAAATGAACTCAAAATGCAGTAAAAATAAAGATCATAAAAGTAAATAAAAATATTTTCGACAAACAAGCGTCAAGTAAACATGGCACTCTTATAACGTCATTTAACCTAACTCGAAATGCAATAAAAAACAAAAATCATAATAGTAAATAAAAATATTTCTACAAATAAACGCACATTTTAGGATGGTTATAAAAATATTTCTAACGACATTAAATGTTTGTTTTAATTTAGATTTAGATAAGGGTTCATTTTTTTTAAGAATCCTTTAATGAGTATATATGTTGAAGATATATATACATGGAATATATTTAGATGTATGAGATAATTTATTAAAATATGATAATATATAATTTATCATATAATAAAGTAATATAAAGTAAATTATTAAATATTATATGAATTAATATGATTTTTATATTAATAAAGTAATATATAATTATTAAATATTATATGAATTCATATGATTTTGAGAAATTTTTATTTAGTATCGGAATCATGGATTTCGATACTAACTAAAAATAGCGGGAAAGTGGATAAAATAATAATAAAAGTTTATTAAATAATGTAAAAATTGATATCAGAAGCGTCATTCTAGTATTGTAATCCGGGATTCCAATACTAAGCAGAATTTGTATCGGATTCCGATACTGCGAGGTTAGTTTTATAATTTTGATTAAATAGGGTTTATTTTAAAATTTCTTAATTAATTAAGGTTAATTATAATTTTTCGGGCAAATACATATGTACCGCCCGGCCCAATACATCTCCACGGATGTTCTGTTCTTGTGCGGTCCCCAGTTGCTTGGACGGTCCCACACCCTCAGGCCTTTGTTGAGCGATCTTGAGTCTCAATTGGGAATATTTTAGGTAAAATTTAGATATTTTCGTTTCAATTAGACGGTTTCCAAGTCTGTTAAACCAAGCAACAGGAAAGGCAAATGTTCAGCACTCAGCCGTCTTGCTAGCTGATTCAACTAGAAATTAAGACTGGTTGTGGCTTCAACCAACAAGCTGTAAAATTGATAGCAATTTCCTCGTCCTGCTAGACTTCATCAGGAGGACTTGGCACGCTCAGCCTCCTGAGTCCTGAGAGACCATCTACCAGGTCTAGATTTCCTTGCTAATGTTCAGTTTAAATATCATCGTATATATGCATTCACAATTAGGTGCATCTGAGTGAATACTCCGCATAGGATATGAATAACATTAATTCAAAAACAACAGTAACTAATTTTTTTAGCACTAACTAACTACCGAAATAATATTTGAAATTTACATTCAGATGCACTTAATTAATTATTAGAAACTTTAGGATTGGATTAGAATTTGCATGTTGCTACTTACTGGAGTAGAAAGGGAGATGCCTAGGAGATTCTAGAGGTTCAGAACAGTTGGATGATAGGTCTCCCAATAAAGAGTTACTAAGCAGAATTTTTTTTCCGGGTAGGAAAAGCTTATAAATTAACTCAAACAACAAAATTTATGTATTTAGTACATTTATCCTTCTATTTCTTTCGATCCGAGCAAAAGCTGTATTGCATTGAATTTCAGAAGTTGACTAGGTTTAGCTAGGTAGCTTTAAAATAAGGATAAAAAAATAGCGAATAATGATCGATAATTAATGATACAAGCATCTATAAACATATCTTAAAACAATTTATAACGGTTGTTCAAAAGTAAAATATATATATATATATATAACGAACATAATATTGCGTGAAATTACCTGGAGTTCGAAGTTACAATTAATACAAGAATGAAGTTAACACTCTTATTTTCCTCACCAACCAAGAGAGTTTTTGTTTTTGTTTTTCTTTCCTTTTAACTTCGTTACTAACCTTCAGATCATAACACCCATTTTTTGTCTGATTAAGCACTGAAAATTTAACTAACAAGATATTCAACACCGACTTACGCATGACACAAAAAAACGAGAGTAAAATATAAATCCTAGAATAATTGCTCATATATATGTCAAAGATCACTGCCTACGGGCTTTGGATTTTCAAAAAAAAAAAAAAATGTCAAAGATCACCATGTTGTCTCACTCCATGAACCACGAAAATAACCACATATATCTCCTACCAAAAAAGAGACGAAAAAACTATGCTATTCTCCTACAAAGCCAAACTTTACAGAATCTAGGTAGATCTCTCTCGGCGCCGGCCAACAAGAGCCTCGGTCTCCACTGCCGATCCTTGGGATCCACACACCGCCATCGCATGCCTCCCCATCAAGCATCCGAGTCCAGTGCCTTTTCTCATTTGCACCTTTTTAGCTTGAACCTTTTCTCTTCTCTCACTCGCTGCCATAAACCTCTCTAGCTCTCTTTTAATCCTCTCTATCTCATACAAATCAAGCAGAGTTATCGGTTTCATCTTCTCAGACACTACATTCAAAGGAGAAGCGTTGGGGGCGTTTGATGTGGAGAGGGACTCGAGACAATACCGGGAGGGACGGTGTGAGGAGCGGCGCCGATGTGTGGCCAAGGGGAATCCCGATGGCGTTGCTTGCTTGTTTTTTGATGAGGTGGAATGTTGGTGCCATGCCCATGCCGCCGCTTTCACGAGTGCCAATTCATCGGTCTCCGGCTCTGGTGGCATGGCGGAGGCAGTAGTGTTTTTCTTCTTCTTGGACATGAATCAATGATATTTGTGTTAAATGTGCGAGGGATAAAATGAATGGTAATGAGAAACAGAGGTGTGCGATTGTGGATTAATTGGAAATTGGATCGTGTTTTTCTTCTACGTGTGAGGTATGGATCTATCGATAAAGAAGGCCATCTTTTTTCAATTATTATTATTATTATTTTTTTTTTTAAAGACAAATTGACAGCGGCTGTCAATTGGGAATAATGTTGGTTGATATTGATTGGTGAAATGCGACTGATCTTTCGTTTGGGCCCTTGCGTTTTAATGTATTGCCAATCGTCAATATCGGACAGACTTTGTTGATGTGTACAGAATAGTTCACCTTTTTTGTTGTAACATTGCTGAACACACATTTTTTATTAAAAAAATAAAACTACTGGTGAAATTGAACAGTATATATATCTACATTTGATCCTTTTATTATTGAATTCAAATAAAAGGTTTATATTTTAACAAGAAAATCTTTCTTCTTTTTTTTTCGAAAATTTTTATTAACAACAAGTTCATTAGATGATTATTCGAAATACAATCTTTTAAATAAATATTAGAAACAAAAATTAATAATTGTTAATATATATTTTTTATAATTTAGATTGTTCCGTCAATCAAATTATAGTTTAAGAGCTTATCATTTTTAAAATAATTGGAAACATTGTTGTTTAAATTTATTGGTACATCTCTATCTCTATCTCTATTACTTATAAAAGCGCCTAAAAAAGAGTAAACAATTCAGATAAAATAAGTAAACATGTCATATAAAAGGGTGTAAACAATTGTTATATCAATTTTGGACCATTGATTTGTGTAATTTGATTTGATCAGTGGTCTAGATCTTAATTTCATATTAAAAGGTCAAGATTTTTTATTAGAAAATATTATGTTATTACCAGATTAGCTATTTATTTTAAAAAAATACTAATAAATTATTGATTTTATCATATCTTTATTGTGTATAACATGTAAATTTCTATATGAAACAAAAATAATATCAATATTTATTTTCTTATTTTTCTACATAAGGGCATCTTTTGCTAGTAAAAAAAAGAAAAAACACAAAGATACCATTCTCACAAAGTTTTTGGCTGTTTTCGTCATCAGTTTTTTATGCCCTTTTTACGCTTTAAGTTGGTGAAAATTGCTTTTTTAGCCATTTGAGTTGATGAATTGACTATTTTCGTGAGATAGCAAATATTATCTTTGCGAATGCACAATTATTTGTAAATCAAGATGACTTTATGTATAGGAAAGTTCTTCCATAGATCTGAACAGATTTTCGATCATAATTTTTCATTTTTAGAAAAGATCAATCCATATATTATATCTAAATTATCAATAATTGTGACTAAAATCTGGTTTAGATGGAACATGGAAGAAATTCCACTCCCTATATATAATATTTTAAAAAGGATAATACATATGGTAAAGACGTCAAAATTAGAAAATAAAAAGGGGTGAGATTGGTGAGATTGACCGCCAGAGATGGGCTCTGTCGACCGTGGCCCGAAAAACTGGTGGAGAAAACGTGATTTGGTGCTAACGTGTGTTTTTATTAAAAATGAGAATTGGTTTAGACAATTATTCAAATTGTCATTTCCGCAATTCCATCGCTACTTTTCTTTCTCCTCTTTCCGTTTCAGCGATCCAGCTACCCAGCGCCTCCTGTCACCTCTCACGCGATCCAGCGCCCCCTCTCACCCTCTCACGCGACCCAGCGCCCTCTCTCTCACGCGACTCCCCTCTCTCCCGCGTGATCCTTCTCCCTCCTTCCCTCCTTTCCTCCCGTGTGACCTCCCTTCTTCCCTCCCTTCTTGATCCGAATCACGACTTGTTATTTTGGTACACCTTTTTCTCTGGTATGCTTCAACTCTGGTCGAGTTAGCTTGTCAATTTTCACTGTCAACTTGGCCAAGTGTAACATACTAACATATATAGAGGCTAAAGTCAACGCCGGTCAAAATCAAAGTCTTTGTTGAGCATACAATCTAATGAACAAATTTATGCATCTATAATTTAGTTGACTAAATAACCAAATAAAAGTGCAAAATGAATGAGTGAGCTGGCGAACAAAATAATACACCTGAGATTTGAATCCTTTTATACGTTGAAAGCTACGTACCATCCATTCAATAAAAATTATGATAAAACGTGGACAATGTTTGCATGAGATGGTATTTATCGGAATCAAAGGTTTAAATAGCAGATAGCGGATTCGTTGCGGACATGCCAATATCATAGCGGATAGCGGATAGCGACAATTTAGCAGCCGATATCGGACATAGCGGATATTATATGTTATATATAAATAACATAATAGAATAATAACAAAACAGTAATTTGGTTGAGTGGTAGTTCCATTGGACCGTATACCAAAGGTTTGGGAGTTCGATTCCCACCTTCTGTAGTTTAATTTCTGATTTTTCTTTCCATTTTTCACTGTCCGGTTTTCAAGTACAAATTAGTCCCACAAGTTAGTAGTAACTTCTACCGGATTGTATATAAACGATGGGTTGGCACAGTTACTGATATAGCTTATTTGCCGTCTACACCGCTATATTGCGCGTTTATCACCCCGATATATTCCGCTAAATTGTCCGATAGTGCCCGATGTATTCCGCTACACCGCGCGCTACCGGACAAAGCGCGAAATTTGTAGCGTGGTAGCGTTCCAGGTGTAGTTTCGCTATCTCGCCGATATAGCGGCCGATACACGCGCTATTTGAACCCCTGATCGGAATGATCATATGTTGTTAAAGTGTTTTAACTTTTGCTCAAAATGTATAAGGTTGTCTAATTTTAAATACTTGAGAATTAGCTCTTAATCTAGTGATAAATAGCAATGCATCTTGAGTAAAAGGTCGCAGGTTCGAACCCCAATTTATCTTAAAAAAAAAATTAAAACGTCTGACTACTTTTCTACCATGTTCGGATAAGATGACATTCCATTGGAATGTAAAAGAGTACGTATGGAAGTCCAACAAAGAAAAAAAAAAATTCATAAAATAGTAGACATGAAATTGTTTTTCATAGTCATTTTTGTGATACGGTAGTGAATTTTTTAAGATGATTTAGGTTTATATCACTGAAAAATTAGAAAGTAGAGATTTATCATTTCTAAACAATAAATAATTTTTATTCCATAACTAAATGACAAAGTTAGCTTTATGTAATTGGACAATCGATATGATCATTCCGCTCATTTGAGCACATGCACTAAAATAAAAACTTCAAACTTTCAAAATAAAAATATTTTTCAAAATTATTTCAATCCTTCAAATTAAAATATTATAGTTTGAAATTTAATTTAAAAATAAAAATTTTAAAATGCCAAAGCCTCAAAATGTCAAATTGCAAAATTTTATACTTTCTTAAAATTTAGATTTTGGGTGAGTCATATAAATTTTTTTTCTCTTTGATAAAAATTTTAATACAGTGATAGTAATTTGGATACTTTTGTAAAATTAGGCATATTTTAGTGTGCCTTATATCCAATTATCAGCGTTTTGGGAATAATTAATACCGTAAAGCTAAATTTAGTGAGTATTTAAAGTGCCATACTTTTAATTAAGAATCTAACAATGACATTTTTCAACTGAAAAAAATATGTTGGCATAAATCTATTTTTAAAATTTTTATATTGTAAGCAAAAATAAGGAAAAAATTGGCACAACTTAATTTCGTCGTCGGTGTTTTATGCTATTTGCACGATTTTAATTGGTGAAAATTGTTACTTTCATGATTCGAATATTTTATTTGTCTTTAATGACATTAGTTGAATATTTGATTTCAAATTGTTCACACATGGACAAAAATATTACTCAATTGAGTCGATCTACTAGTAGTCACATATCGTTGAGCTATTTGAAACAATGTTATAGTTATTAACGAACGCATATGCGATGAAATTAATAAATAATTCATGGCACAACAATTAAGCACGTATGGAAATAACACACATTAAAAATAATTTATATAAAAAATAATAAATAAAAGTTAATATAGATATTTATAGAATAAAATTATGAAATCACATTATTCAGTAATTTTTTTCCCATCTATTTGGAAGGATTATAGATATCTTATTTGCATATCCGCAAGTATATTTTTACTTCATAAATTCATTGATTGTAAATGTGTACAAGAGTACATAAATAATAAAAAAATATTCAACGCTAATATATAATGACAAATAAAACACGAGCTTATGCTACTTAATCATTTTGAAGGAGGTGTTGGTGGGCATATGCCAATAGTTGAAGGACCATGGGTGCACCCGGAGCGAATGAATGATGGTGAATTTTTTTGAAGCGATTCGTGAACTGAAGATTCATCTCCATGTCCTTGTAAAGGCCTTGCCGCAGAAACATGCAAATTTGTAGAACTAATTAATAATATGAATATGACTAGTTGCACCATTTCAGTTGCTCTCTTCATTCTCACTTCCAAGGAAAATAAAAATGCTACCGATACTCTGTATGTTTATAATTGTGTTTCTTGTTTTAGGCTTTGATTGATGGAGAAACTTTAGAGATTTGGAATCCTTTTATACGTTGAGAGATAACATATCACAACACACCATCGATTCAATATTAGTTATGATCAAAGCTGGACAGATGTTTGCATGAGATGGCATTCTATTGGAATGATCATGTGTTGTAAAAGTGTTTTGACTTTTTCTTTAAATGTATAAGATGTATTAGATTGTCTAATAATAAACACCTGGCTACTATTCTACCATGTTTGGATGAGATGACATTCCATTGGAATGTAAAAGAAATGCGTTTGGACACCAAAAAAAGTAAAATAAAATATTCGTAAAATATAAGGTTCGAAATTGGTTTTTACAGTCATTCTTTTGATACAGTACTGAAACTGTTTTTTTAGATGATTTTGGCTTATATCGTAAGAAACTTTGAAAGTAGAGATTTTATTGATTTCTAAACAATAATATATTATCATTCCATAATTAAATTATAAAACGAAATTAATCTAATTGGTCAATTGGAATGGCCATTCGTATCCGTTGGAAATGTTATAAAAAACTCCAAATATTAAAAACTGAAATTAAATTTCAATATTAATTCTAAAAGTATTTCAAACATTCAAATTAAATTTTGAATTTTAAATTTAAAATTGTGTTTGACCCTAAATTTTTGGGATTGGAGAAATAAAGAAAATGACAAGAAGCTTGAGAAATCCATGAAAAATATCAAATGGACTCCAAAAATGATGGAAAAATACCAAAAAATACAATGGAGCATGTTGAAAACTATGGTGCTTCCAGAATGCCCAAGACTTCCATTCTATGCAAAGAAATCCTTGAAATTGGAGAAATTAGATAAAATAATTGGAAAAAGATTTTTTTACAAAATTATTGGAACCATCAAATACTAAATAACTTTGTGAACCTACACCTAAAATTTCATGGAGAAACTCAAAAGGGAAGACCTTCAAATAATTTTTCTAATATCAGCAGCCAATAAATGCAAATAGAAAATGATTGTGGAGAAGTGCAGTAGCTGAATGAAATGGAGAAGAGAGAAATCTGAATGCCTCCCATTGTAACAAAGGTAAGAGATGGCTGAGCGTGGCACACATGAACTAAACAAAATCACATTAAACCTAGTGCGTGGTGTACCATGAACCGAGAGCACAACGAAAAAGAAGATGATGTCGCTGCTATGTCTCTCATTAAACCCGACAAGCGGGACCATCACATTTTTCTCCCGCTGCAACTGGGACCCGCGTGAAGGATTCTTCTTCGGGAATTGCTTTTCGCACGGTTGAAATTTACAAAACACGCTCAAATATTATGAAATGACAGAAACACCCTCGTCCGTCTCTTACAGAACGTGTCAAAGTAATTCCTCTCCTTTCAATTGGAACCTGTCTATCTTTCACTCGTTCTCATATCTCTTCAGTGAGAGCAAATTTTTTAGTACAGGGACAAGGTGCTGCATCAATCTCCTTAATTGAGCCAAAATTCAGAAACTTTGAGCCTTCTGAATAGAGAGAGGTCGTATTGAGGTTAAACTAATTCTTAAAGCTGTCCACACACTAGATTCAAACACGCCAATTTAACTCCACAAATTAGCGAGACAGAGACAGCGAGTGCTATGAAGAGATTGAGACAGAGTGAAGTTCAGAAGTAGACCCGATCGAGAGCCAAGAGAGAGGGAGAGAGAGACTGACGGATTCACAGGGAAGAAAGGAAAAGGGGAACACGCTTCAGTGAGTAACAGGAGAGGGCATTTCCGTCATTTATTGAATTTTAGCGTGCATTGCAAATTTTAGCCGTGAAAAAAGCAGCGCCCTTCTTCTTCCTCCTTGTTAAAAAAGGAGCGGGAGGTGATTTTCTTACTGAGAATGCTTGATAAAAATGGAAGACCATCGACGTGGCCATCTTCTCTCCGTGAAAATCAAGCACCTTCAGCAACCATTGGATGAAGATGGACGGCGAGATGTGAAGAAGCCTCTCCAAGTTGCCGCTCTAATTCCCGACTATAAAAGAAGGTCATGTCAAGGAAAAAAAGAGAGACCTCTTCAGCGCCTCCAGGCCCCATCTGGCTCTCTCTCTTTTACACACACAGTTGATTAGGTAGAGAGAGAAGAGGGACATTTTTCAACAAACAGTTAGAGAGCAAACTTAAAAGAGACAAATTAAGTGATTTTCAGATCGATTCATTGCTTGTAATTGAAGAAAAGGTGAGAAACAAGGGTAAGAATCTGGTTTGTAAATTGAATTTGGAGCATAATTGAGAAATTCATTACCTTTTGAAGGCTGATTTGAGTTATTTCCTTATTGTTAATTTGTAGTTTAGATCATATAACCTAAATCTTAGATCTAGTTCTTTGTTAATTATTCTAAGTATATCAACAAATAATATTGTGTGATTCTTTCGGTTTGAGAACCCAGTTCTCATCCAATACTCCTCGATTATGATTCAGCAGAGAACCCCGTTCTCAATCTATTGCTGGATCTGACATGGCCGACTGGTCTTGTCATAATTAACCAAGAACTAAGCTGTTATGCTGCCAAAATGGTACCAGAAATTTGTATAAATGCAATTCTTAGATTAAAGCCAAGAGTGAACATCCAAATCGGTTCCTTTGTGCCAAATAACAGTTTTGATGGGGTTTCCTTGTAAAAAGAATATGCATCCTTATCAGATTTACTTGTAAAGCATTGATGGTTCAAAGCTCAAAGCTCTGTCCTTTTGCTTAAGCTGAATTTCACGTGTATAAATAAGAACACCAACGTCAAATTTCAGGTTCTGTATTTGTAATGCTCATTCTTTGCAGTCATTGATGAAGTTTCTCAAATGAATTGTCAATTTGAAGTCTTCTTTGTGACCGTGTGTAAATAAATAAAAGTAAAGGACTTCCTTGTAAAAATGTTGTGATTAAGATTGTCAGAAGTTTGTCAGACCCAAAGGCTCAAGTGTATTTAAAATTTTCATGACTGATAAGAATATGCGCAAAAAGTTTATTAAATGACCAGCCTCATGTATATTATTATGAAGAAGAGATATGACTAATGATACAATCAGGGGAACTGTATTTCTTTATCTTACTGCCATTCTATGGTCATGAGAAAGTGAAATTATGTTAATAGCTTATGAGGTAATATATGTCTTCATTTCATTTTGACATAAAAGAACTGAGCAACAGAAGGATGTGCATAGTTTGATATAAACGTTTATATTTGAAACCTTATCAAAACGTTCATTATGGGATTTAGGGTCTTTGATCTTTTCTTGTGCGTTTCGCTTGTGTGACTTTTTATATATACATGGTGACACTATTAAAATATATGTCACTTGTCCATGTTTCCCTGTACTTCACCATATGAGAACAAAATGAAATGCAAAGTAAATCACACACTGTCTAGGTTCGTAATAAGACCAATTTCATCAATGAATAACCAATCAGGAGGTCTCGATAGACAATTAATATCCACATACATTAACTTTGTATAAGACAAGCCGAATGCCATATCTCACCCAAGTTAAATTGAACTGAAATATTCAATATGTCTCTCAGTACCACCTTCTCACATCACCATACCAACCTACGGCTCTTCAACCAAAACAAGAAAACGCAACATAAATTGAAGCTGTAAACCTTTTCCCCTCATCCCCACGACGCCGTGTGACCCTTTTCTGGTATAAAGGAACTTCGGTGAACCTGTCGACGTCAGTTCCTGAACCGCCATGTGAGCACCTCGTTCTCCCCTCATTAGAGATCGACGCATGGAAAACTAAGCTCACCATTGCATTCTACACAGCTCCACGATGCCATAGGACTCAGCCTTTGACCCTGCGGCGGCCGGAGTTGTTAGCGGATCTGCACCCGCAATTTACAAGGCCCGTTAAGGAGAAAAATGAACCCGTCTTCTTTGAGCGGATTTCAGCGCCGAAACCCTCTTGATCCTTTGTGACGAAAAGACTGTGGGGCTGGTCAACAATTCGTTATACGGGATCTGCTTTGTTTAACGAAAACTGCGCAGCCAACTCAACTCTTGTCTATATGGACCAATCAAAAATTTCCAAATCAGCAGAAACTTCGAAAATTCACCAAAAATAATAGATAACTCAGAAAAATCCAAAAATTTCTAAAATCCTAAATAAATCGAATACAATGATATTTACATATGAAATTTTATCAAAATAAGTATTTTTTTTATTTTGGAAGTATTTGTGTTGTGAAAACCGAATTTTTTAAAAAATTCTAGAAAAAGGGTCAAATATTTTAAATAATAGTTTCGTTGTCAAGTATATTAAAAAATTTTAAATAAATAAATAAATTGGTAATATTTAGAAACCCCTCTTTATTTTAATAAGATGTCTAAAAAGAATCATAAATCATAAATAATAAATAAATTTTAATTATAATAAGTAAATAAATAACAATAATAAATATATAATAAGTAAATAAGTGAGTAATGAATAATAATAAATAAACAATAAGAAATAAATAAATAGTAAATAAATGACAAATAAATAATATTAAATATAAAGTATCTTCAAATCAAATCAAATCAAATCAAATTAAATCAAATCAAAGCAAACTAAATCAAATTAAATCAAACTCTCTTGTTCTCAAAGCCTCCAAATGGCCGAGAACAAATTCTCACGAGCCCTCAAATGGCCGAGAATTGCAAAATCAAACTTCTTTTGTTCTCAAGCCCTCAAATGGCCGAGAACCAATTTTCAAAACCCTCAAATGGCCGAGAATTGCAAAATCAAACTTCTTTTGTTCTCAAAGCCCTCAAATGGCTGAGAACCAATTCTCAAAGCCTCAAATGGCCGAGAATTGCAAAATCAAACTCTCTTGTTCTCAAATCCCTCAAATGGTCGAGAACCAATTCTCAAAACCCTCAAATGACCGAGAATTGCAAAATCAAACTCTCTTGTTCTCAAAGCCCCCAATTGGTCGAGAGCCAATTCTCAAAACCCTCAAATGACTGAGAATTGCAAAATCAAACTCTCTTGTTTTCAAAGCCCCCAAATGGCCGAAAACCAATTCTCAAAGCCCTCAAATGACCGAGAATTGCAAAAATCAAACTTCTTTTGTTCTCAAAGCCCCCAAATGGCCGAGAACCAATTCTCAAAGCCCTCAAATGGCCGAGAATTGCAAAATTAAAGTTCTTTTGTTCTCAAAGTCTCCAAATGGTCGAGAACCAATTCTCAAAGCCCTCAAATAGCCGAGAATTGCACAAATCAAACTTTTGTTTTCAAAGCCCCCAAATGGCTGAGAACCAATTCTCAAAGACTTCAAATGGCCGAGATTTTCAAAAATCAAACTTTTGTTCTCAAAGCTCCCAAATGACCGAGAACCAATTCTCAAAGCCCTCAAATGGACGAGAATTATAAAATCAAACTTTTGTTCTCAAAGCCCCCCAAATGGCCGAGAACCAATTCTCAAAGCCCTCAAATGGCCGAGAATTGTAAAATCAAGTCACCCTCATAGTAAAAAATTTAGAAATTTCAAATAAATAGTTTTAGTTTTAGTTTAGTTTTAGATATTCTTAGTTATTTCAAATAGATGATTTTAGATGCAATTAGATATTCTCAATTGTGTCCCGTCAATTAAGTCTGGTACCATCAATTGAGTCTGGTTTAAGCCAAAAAAGAGATAAATCACTTGTATTCTCAATTGTGTCCCGTTAATTAGGTCTGGTGCCATCAATTGTGTCCAGTTTAAGCCAAAAGAAATAATTCACCTGTTAAATACCAAAATCATTTAAATAACGATTTTTCTAGCCTATTACATATAATTCCTTGAATCCCTTAAATCAGAGGTTTTTGTGGGAAACCACGGGGTAATTAACAATAGGGGATTGCGCCTATTGGAAAGAAAGGACCCACAAATTAATAAACCCTCATGAAAGTGGACTCTCGTCGATGTTCTCTGATCGTTAAAAGGTATTAGAATCTGAATCCAAGCTCGTGAGGGGTGAATCTAAGGCTTGTTCTCGTTTTTTAGAAAACCCAATCGTTTTTCGAGAAATGACGAAAAAGACCCTACAAATTGATAATGCCAAAGCTTCAGAATGTCAAGTTGCAAAACAAAATTTATAGTTTTTTTATATTTAGATTTTGGGTGTGTCATATATTTTTTTTCTCTTTGTTAAAAATTTTCATACGATGATGGTAATTTGGATACTTTTACATAAATTGGAATAGTTTGGAGTATCTTATCTCCAATTATCCTTGTTTTGGGAGGAATTAATAGCATTACAACAAAATTTATTAAGATTTTGGAGTGTTATATTTCTATCTAAGAATCTAAGAATGACATTTTTGAATTGAAATAAATTATGTTGGTAAAATCTACTTTCGAAATATTTATATTTTTAGGCGAAAATAGGAAAAAAATTGACTCAATTTAATTTCTTCGTCGGTGTTTTAGTTCTCGCTGTTATTTGAAATTCATGAATTGAATATTTTAGTTGTGTTTATCGACATTCGTTTAATATTTGATTTCAAATTGTTCTCACGTGTTCAGAATATTACCCAATTGGGTCGATCTACTAATATTCACATGTCATTGAGCTATGTGAAACAATGTTCTAGTTATCAACGAACGCTTATGCGATGAAATTAATAAGTAATTCATGGCACAATAATTAAGCGCGCATGGAGATAATACACATTAAAAATAATTTATATAAAAAATAATAAATAAAAGTTAATGTAGACATTTATAGAATGAAATTATGAAATCACATTATTCAGTAATTTTTTTCCCATCTATTTGGAAGGCTTATAGATATCTTATTTGCATATCCGCAAGTATATTTTTACTTCATAAATTCATTGATTATAAATGTGTACAAGAGTACATAAATAATAAAAAAAATATTCAATGCTAATATATAATGACAAATAAAACACGTGCTCATGCTACTTAATCATTTTGAAGGAGGTGTTGGTGGGCATATGCCAATAGTTGAAGGACCATGGGTGCACCCGGAGCGAATGAATGATGGTGAATTTTTTTGAAGCGATTCGTGAGCTGAAGATTCATCTCCGTGTCCTTGTAAAGGCCTTGCCGCAGAAACATGCAAATTTGTAGAACTAATTAATAATATGAATATGACTAGTTGCACCATTTCAGTTGCTCTCTTCATTCTCACTTCCAAGGAAAATAAAAATGCTACTGATACTCTGTATGTTTATAATTGTGTTTCTTGTTTTAGGCTTTGATTGATGGAGAAACTTTAGAGATTTGGAATCCTTTTATACGTTGAGAGATAGCATATCACAACACACCATCGATTCAATATTAGTTATGATCAAAGCTGGACAGATGTTTGCATGAGATGGCATTCTATTGGAATGATCATGTGTTGTAAAAGTATTTTGACTTTTTCTTTAAATGTATAAGATTTATTAGATTGTCTAATAATAAACACCTGGCTACTATTCTACCATGTTTGGATGAGATGGCATTCCATTGGAATGTAAAAGAAATGCGTTTGGAAACCAAAAATAGTAAAATAAAATATTCATAAAATATAAGGTTCGAAATTTGTTTTTATGGTCATTCTTTTGATACAGTACTGAAACTGTTTTTTAAGATGATTTTGGCTTATATCGTAAGAAACTTTGAAAGTAGAGATTATGATTTCTAAACAATAATATATTATCATTCCATAATTAAATTATAAAATGAGATTAATCTAATTGGTCAATTGGAACGGCCATTCGTATCCGCTGGAAATGTTGTAAAAAACTTCAAACATTAAAAACTGAAATATTAAATTTCAATATTAATTCTAAAAGTATTTCAAACATTCAAGTTAAATTTTGAATTTAAAATTTAAAATTGATAATGCCAAAGCTTCAGAATGTCAAGTTGCAAAAAAAATTTGTAGTTTCTTATATTAAGATTTTGGGTGTGTAATATATTTTTTTTCTCTTTGTTAAAAATTTTCATACGATGATGGCAATTTGGATACTTTTACATAAATTGGACATAGTTTGGAGTATCTTATCCCAATTATCCTTGTTTTGGAGGAATTAATAGCATTACAATAAAATTTATTAAGATTTTGGAGTGTCATATTTCTATCTAAGAATCTAAGAATGGCATTTTTCAATTGAAATAAATTATATTGGGAAAATCTATTTTTGAAATATTTATATTTTTAGGCGAAAATAGGAAAAAAAATTGACTCAATTTAATTTCGTCGTCTGTGTTTTATGCTATTTTCAAGATTTTAATTGGTGAAAATTGTTACTTTCGTGGTTTCAGTTGGAAAATTTCCAATTTTCGTGATTTGAGATGTGAAAAAAACAGCTTCACGATTTAACTTGTCGCTGTTATTTGAAATTCATGAATTGAATATTTTAGTTGTGTTTATCGACATTCGTTTAATATTTGATTTCAAATTGTTCTCACCTGTTTAGAATATTACCCAATTGGGTCGATCTACTAGTATTCACATGTCATTGAGCTATTTGAAACAATGTTCTAGTTATCAACGAACGCTTATGCGATGAAATTAATAAATAATTCATGGCACAATAATTAAGCGCGTATGGAGATAATACACATTAAAAATACTTTATATAAAAAATAATAAATAAAAGTTAATGTAGACATTTATAGAATGAAATTATGAAATCACATTATTCAGTAATTTTTTTCCCATCTATTTGGAAGGCTTATAGATATCTCTTATTTGCATATCCGCAAGTATATTTTTACTTCATAAATTCATTGATTATAAATGTGTACAAGAGTACATAAATAATAAAAAAATATTCAACACTAATATATAATGACAAATAAAACACGAGCTCATGCTACTTAATCATTTTGAAGGAGGTGTTGGTGGGCATGTGCCAATAGTTGAAGGACCATGGGTGCACCCGGAGCGAATGGATGATGGTGAATTTTTTTGAAGCGATTCGTGAACTGAAGATTCATCTCCATGTCCTTGTAAAGGCCTTGCCGCAGAAACATGCAAATTTGTAGAACTAATTAATAATATGAATATGACTAGTTGCACCATTTCAGTTGCTCTCTTCATTCTCACTTCCAAGGAAAATAAAAATGCTACCGATACTCTGTATGTTTATAATTGTGTTTCTTGTTTTAGGCTTTGATTGATGGAGAAACTTTAGAGATTTGGAATCATTTTATACGTTGAGAGATAGCATATCACAACACACCATCGATTCAATATTAGTTATGATCAAAGCTGGACAGATGTTTGCATGAGATGGCATTCTATTGAAATAATCATGTGTTGTAAAAGTGTTTTGACTTTTTCTTTAAATGTATAAGAAGATGTATAAGATTGTCTAATAATAAACATCTGGCTACTATTCTACCTTGTGTGGATGAGATGGCATTCCATTGGATTGTAAAAGAAATGGCGTTTGGAAACCCCAAAAAAAAAGTAAGAAAAATAAAAAAATTTGTAAAATATTGGACACGAAATAAATTTGAACAATTGTCATGAGCAGCATCTAGTATGTTTGGACTACAAGCAGTATAGGAAAAAAGGGAAAAAAAATGCCAGCTTGCGGTGGTTAAAGATGTAGAAGTGAATTGCAATAATTATGCACTAATTCGTAGTATACAGTTAGAATATTTTATAATATGAGAATATCTTGCTTTTATAATAAAAAATATCACAATACTAGTATAATTTTTAGTTAATTCAAACAAAAGAAATTTATAGATTCAATTAATTATAGCTTTATAAATTTCACATGAATCATCGGAATTTTGCATTAATCACTCGAATGTTTGGAAGTTGAGAGTATAATTAATTTGTTGTAGTCAGTTATTTTTAATCATTTGCAATTTGAAAATTTTGCGGTTGGCAGTTACTAGAATTTTCCTTTTTTTTGACACTCAAGGAGAAGTTGCAACCTTTTCCAAAAGTCGATCACAAATTACATGCATGCGAGTTATGAGTTGCGTCTGTAACGAAGAGAGTAGTCACAATACATATACACAGCCCATCCGATTAAAACAAGAATTAAACTTCCAAAAAAAAATTTTAGTTTTCCATAGACTTATCGATAACAAATTAAACATTCCCGACCATAAAAAAAATACCGAAGAAATGGTCTATACGTACATATACATATATGAATCGCAAAGCTATCATCTATATACACTAATTTATTGTCTATATATAAGCACCATGCACAAAGCTTATTTTGAACATATAATTAGTACACCTTTATTTAACCTGAACTACGTACTTGATCATTTTGACGGAGGGGTCGGTGGGCAAAAGCCATTGGTTGAAGGACCATGGGTGCATCCAGAGTGTTCAGACGGTGGCACAGTATGTTTCGACTCGAAAACTAAAGGTTCATCTCTATGTTCTTCTAGAGGCCGTGCCACAGAAACATGCAAGGTAGTAGAACTAATCAATAGCATAAATAGGACCAGTTGCATCATTTTAATTGCCCCTTTCATTCTCACTTTCAAGAAAAACGAGATTCTATAATTTTTTTTTTTTCTTTTTCTGAGAGAGAGAGGATGCTATAAATAGTTGGTATGTATATCGAGTATGTGGGTTTTTGTATGTTTTGGTTGATGGAGAAGATGTAGAGGGTCGGAAGCTTTTATAGACGAGACAAGCGTCTCGACGGGTTCTTGCATGGATTGCCGTAGTTGTTACTTCTATTGGAATGGTCGGATCGGTCATGTTTTGATATCAAAAGACTTTTGACAGTTTTTAAACGCGGATCAACATATTTACCTTTTTGCCGTCCAAAAAGGGCATTTACATTACCATTTCCTTGTATTTACGATTTAGTGATTAGTGATAAAGCTTCTACTTAAGATCTGTATGACTCTATGTATATATCTATTAATTGAATATCCTTGATGACTAGCAGCGCCTACTAAGGGGTCAAACACTGAATTCAGACCATGCATAAATTAAGGTCTCCAAGTCCAGCCCAAGAAAGTTTCTAGTTCCATCAAATATATTTTGGTGAATTCATGATTTTAATATTCCATTGATTGACGCGTACAATATAGTCGTAGCAGGAATGCCAAGGGATCGATAAGCAGGGGTTTTTGAAGAAAGTGATTTTGTTTGACTCCTCTATGTTGCCCAGCCGGCCTAACATTCGCAGATTTGTTGCAAAATCTAAGAAGCATAGCATATGCCATCGGATTGCATGGGTCGTTGTCTGTTAGGTCTCGTTACCAGAAAAAAAAAAAAAAAAATGATGCTAGTTATATTATCGAATATTTTTGTATGTACCACTACCACAAAAACAGGTTTTTGTAACGGGTCCTCTGTAACGCTTAAATAGAAACCCGTTACAGATTCGCCGAAAAAATGGCGCTGAAAAAAGGCGGGAGTAATCTGTAACTCTTCCTATTAACCAAGCGTTACGAATTGTTCCATCCGAAAAAAAATTAACTGTTGGCGATTCTGTAACGCTTGCTCCATTACGAGCGTTACAAATCTGTAACGTATCAACCCTATCAAGCATTACAGAATTAAGAATCTGTAACGTTTATTAAGTAATAAGCAAGCAATGCAAGTGTTCTACGTTCAAGATCCGGTCGATAAGAATCAACATATTGTCCTCCAAGGAAAGAGACGCATTGTCGGTGTTGGAGATGTCGTGGACGAAGAAGCATACGACCACTTCGATGAAGCACCTCCATTTTCAGATGGTATCGATGATGCATCACAGCCGGTATCGATCAGTTACAGGCGTACAGACGACACCGAAGGCGTGTGGGTCAATAAGCGAAGGAAAAAAAGAAAACAGATGCATACTCCCATGTGAGTTCAATTTACTAAAGTTTAATTTTTTAATATTAATATTCAAAATTATTTTTACTATTAATACTTACATTTTTCTTTTATTTTTGCAAGTCGTTGGTCAAATTTACTTACTTAGTATTATTTATTTTTGCTTTATCATGTGTAATGTAATTTTAGTTTTACATGTTTAATTTTGTTTTATTTTAATTTAAAAATTCATTATTTTATTTATATTTTAATTAACACAAAAATAGAAATTAAAAAAGGTAAAATAAAAACAAAACAAAATAACAAAAATGAAATTAAAATGTGTATATATATATATTATGAAACAGAAATAAAAAACCGAAACAAAATAGAAACATAAATTAAAATGTATATATATATATATTGAACGCATCACATTCGGCAGAACGCATCGTGAGAAACGCATCACTGCAGAAGGCATCAAGATTCGTGAGAATGAATCTGTAATGCTCAAAAGGTAATAAGCGTTAAAGATTTATCCAATCTGTAACGCTCAAAAGGTAACAAGCGTTACAGATTGAATGAATCTGTAACGCTTATTTCCTATGAAGCGTTACAGAATCAATATATTTTTTTTGATATAGGCGCTGAAGCGATCTCCTCTAGCTCTCTGTCTTGTTCATTTTCCCCCAATTCGAAAAAAACCTAAGTCTCGAGCTCTCACAGCCACCAAAAACCTAAGCCCTCTCCGCCACGAAAAACCTAAGCCCTCTTCTCTCTTCTCTGCCTCTCTCACTCTCTCGTCGCCTCTCTAGGCCGCCACTCTCGATCTACTTCGACATTCCGACAGCCTCACTCGGCTCCTCACTCGCTTGACAACAGCATTCTCCTCCTCTACTCTCTCGACAACAGCTAAGGTACATTAACTCCTCTCCTCTACTCTCGGCTTGGAATATAAAATCTGTTGTGAATAAAAATCTGTTTGTAAATAAAATCTCTTGTGACTAAAATCTGTTGGGAATCTGTTGTGAATAAAATCTGCTAAGGGGGGCTTGATTCTAAATAAAATCTGCTAAGGGGGGCTTGTTTGTAAATAAAAATTGTGCTAAGGAACTTGTTTGTAAATAAAACATTGTGCTAAGGGACTTGTTTGTAAATAAAACATTGTGCTAAGGGACTTCTTTGATATGTGATATGAATTATGTTATATGAATTGTTTGAGAGTACTATTTAATGTCATATGTGATTTGCATGAAATAGGGGTTACAAAATTATGGGGTTTTGGTGGGTTAAATTATGTGCATATAAGGGGCTGTTTTGAGGTTAACAATTTTGGGTAAAATAACTACGTATAGGGGAGGTCATGTCAAAATTTTCCAAAATATTATGTTATTGGATTTAGATGGAGAAGAAGGACAACAAGGGACAGGTTTCTTACACGAAAAAGGACAACAAGGGGAAGGGGCAGGTTTGGAAGGAGAAGAAGGAAGAGAAGGAGAAGGAAGAAGAGTGCTGGTATCATTGGGGTAGAAAAATGAAAGGTCCGCGTCCCAAGCCAACGGGCGTCTCGGCTGTGCGTCGTTTTCTACCGGGATGCGGCAGGGAGAAGGCACCAATTGAGGAGGACACAAGTGATAATGAGGTACCAATCGAGGAGGAGCCAAGCGAGGAAGTGGAGGAGAAGGAGGACGGGGAGAAGGGGGGAAAGTAGGGTTTCTTGTAGGCTAAGGTTTGTGTCTGTTTTGATTTGTGTGAACGTGTTTGGATTTGTGTCTGTTTAATTTTTTGATTTGTGTGAACTGAGTTTGATGTTTGTGAACTTCTTTAATGTTTAATGTTATTTAGTATTTAATGTTTGTGAACTGAGTTTGATGTTTGATGTTTAGTTATTATTAATTGCTTGTTTGATGCTTGTTTAATGGTTTGTGAACTTGTTTAATGTTTAATGTTATTTAGTTATTGTTAATTGCTTGAAATTGTTAATGTTTGTTAATTTAATAGATATCTTCTGGAGAGGAAAGAGATGTTGAAGAACAAACCAACATGGAAGAAGAAGGATCCAGTGCAGCAACAAGTCATAAAAGAAGTAGGACAAACATGGAAGAATTTAGGCGACTAAAGGCTTCAGGGTACAACTTCAAGATTAGGTTTAACAATGAAAGAGTGCCAACTGGTGAAAAAAAAATGTCTCCAAATTTGGTACATTTTGTGCTTATCTAGCTAAGTTGAGAGTGTCAATCACAATTGATGATTGGAAGAAAGACTTTACAAAAGAAATGAGAGATGAGATGTGGTTGGAGATCAAGGTACTACTTTTGACTATTTTGGGAATTTAAAACCGTAATTAAATTAAGAAATTAAACTAACTTTTGACTATTTTAATTTCAGAAAGCGTTCAACATCGAGGATGATAGAGGAAAGGAGAGAACTCTCAAAGTCATGGGCAGAACGCACAGGACCTTTAGGAGTAGGCTCGTGGATGAATTCATTAAAAAAAGCAATCTCAAACAACCGTGGGACATATTCTCATTCTCAAAGAAGGTACGAGAAGAGTTTTACCTAAATGCCCCTTACATTTGATTGATATGATATTTAGATTGAAATGAATATGATAATGATTTTGATTGAAATTGCAGGTTTGGGATGAGTTTTACCTTAAAAAAACTACCGAAGAATTTGAGGAAAAGAGTCAAAAGGGAAAGGAGTTGAGAGAGAAATGGAAGGAGCCTCACAGAATGGGTTCGACCGGCTATAAAGGAAAGGAGGGTACGTGGAAACCTACGGACACGATTACTATAGATGGTGATTCAGAGGGCGTCGGTTCCACAAGCATCGTCATTGGCGACTTAGAACCTAGGAGCCAAAGGTATTTCATGGGAAGGGCCGTGCCTACTGGGACAGAAGGTACTTAATTGCACAATTCACCAATTTAATTTGATATTGAATTTAAATTTTGATATTGAATGTGATTTGATATATAGGTTCTTACACCTTCAATCCATCGGATACGGCGACGATTGAAGCATTTAGTCGATTACAGACTATGTCTCAAGAAGTCAATTCCGGGTCAATCGAGCCACAAGAAATGTTGAGTAAGGCGGTTGGGAGGCCGGAATATTCAGGTAGAACGAGAGGCACTTCTGGATTTTCTAACAAGTCGGATTTATATGGGAGAAAGTCCAGAAAAAATGTGCATGCGGAATGCATGACACCGGGCCAGATTGCACACTTGATGGATGCGGTGACGGAGAGATGTAAGAATGAATTGAGGCAAGAGATGACAAGTTGGTTTCTCATGAACGGAGTTCAAATTCCAGAATTACCGCCGCAATTCTTACAGACGCCGCATCAAGTTTTTTCGGCCGAGGTGGACTCAGCAATGCCTAGAGGTGTTGCCTCAAACACTTTGCCTCCGGATCCGACTGGTGATGCACAGGTTGATTTCATCTCGTCATTTTCTATTAAGTAATGAATTCTTCGATATTATTCATTATTTGTAAATAATGATGTGATCTTAATCTTTTGGCAATTTTCAAGACTTGGTTGAATGCGATCTCTACTTGCATTGTTCATCACGAGGGCGTGTTTTAGCGGCAAAGGGGTTGATACTTCCATCATTTATCGGTATGGTAGTACACTGTGTGCCTCTAACTGAATTTCAAACGTTAATCGAACTTTGCGTTTGTGTCGATGAATTCAGAGACTGGTATATTCCTGGCTCGTCGACGGAGCAATTAGGATTGAGTTTTGGAGGACGATACCCTTGGCCGTCAGCTGATGTGGAGCCATGCCAAAAGGTATCACAATCTATTCGTACACATTTGTACTTGTAATATTAATAATACTGACTTGACTGATTACTTTGAATGCAGAGTAAGACTAAACCGAAGCCACGTGCGGAGAAAGAGAAGAAGAAGGAGAAGGAGAAGGAGAAAGGAAAAGGGATTTGGAGGGGAAAAGAAATAGATAATTCCAATAGGGCGAGGGTCCCAAGTGAGGGATCTACTATTTTGCGCGAAGAGCGGTTAGACCAGACGATTATTGAGAGACTTTCTGATTCTGAGCGGAAAGTATACACAGTGTTGAGGTTAACACCGAAAGGGGAGGAGTTATTTGAGGTGCCTGAGTGCAACCCTTGGGGTACACACACCGTTGTGCAATTCTCATTCAACTTGGGTGATATTCTGAAATGTATGAAAAGAGAATGCCTAAGCATATCGATGGTCAAGATGTACTCATGGTATTATTTTATAACTTTGGTTTTTATTTTCAATATTCAAATTTCAATTAAAAATATATATCAAAGTATTGGATAATTGCAGGTATTGGATGATCGAACTTGAGAAAGAAATTGGGTTCGATAAAAGCATCACCTTGTGGGATCCGAAATTTCTGCATGGAGGTTCATGGAAAAACAACTCAGATTTTAACGTGGAATTTATACAGAGGTCGTTCATTGAGAATCTATAGTGTCAATATTTTCTTTTGCCGTATAATCAGGGGTACGTAGCATCTTACTAAACTTAATTGTTAGTTGTTTCAATCAAAACAATAATTGAACTGTATTACAGGTTCCATTGGATGGTTATCGTCGTTGATATCAAGTGTGAGAGGGTTTATTTCATAGATTCATTGGTTCGCGACGATCCCATATCAGACTTAATTAATTATTAAGCCGTTTATCACTTCGTAAGTTTCTAAACTTAAGAAAAATAATAGTGATAATTAGAGATTTTGGGAATTGCTATATATATAATCTAATATAATTGAATAAATTGAATGCAGGGTATATAAAAACTACAAGATGCTGAAGACTGAAAAGAATATAAGTAAAGCCAAATTATTCACCTGGTATGAAATAAAGGTACGAAAACTATGGATTAGTGGTTTACAGATTAGTTTTTCTGAAATTATTACTTGTTTAAATTGTGATTTTAGGCTCCAAAACAAAATGACAATACAGAGTGTGGTTATTTCACGTTGTTGGCCATGAGACATGTATTGAATTATGTCAGGGCAACCGGAGTATTACCAAAGGTATTGCTTTATTTCAAAATTTCGGAATTTAGGGTTTAATAACGGTTTTAGAATACCAACACCGATCGACTTTGGATTTAGGGTTTAGGGTTTAGATAAGAGTTGATACGATTGGAATTAACTAATTAATATGATGTTTTTGGTTTGTTTTTAAATGTAGCAAATTGATCCGATTGGAGTTCCATACACGAGCGACGATATTTCAGAAGTCGTGGATGAACTCATGCATTTCATCTATGGTAATATATTTGGATAGTTGATCAATTTGTTGAACTTGTAAAAATATTGTTGATATAAATTTTGTTGAACTTGATACATGTTTATGTGTGTGTATGTGATGCATAATGTTTATGTGTGTATAATGTTTATGTGATGCATGTTTGTTGAATTTCTATTCTGTTTTGGTACATTGAAAATCAATGTACCAGTTGGTACAGCTAGCAACTTGGGCTAGCCACAGAATACCAACGGTATATAAAAAAATTTAATCAACATCTGTAACGCTCATTAAATAAAAAGCGTTACAGAACTAAGCAGAAATACGAAAAAAAAGATAAAAAATATCAAATCTATAACGCTCAATAGCTTTTAAGCGTTACAGAATGGGGGTACTTTATAAAACTTTTAGAATATGTTTAAAGTGAAATAAAAATACAAAAAGATAATCTTCACCATCATTTTTGTAATAAACAATAATTATCTCCTATTTCTTCATCGTATACATAATTTCCTTCACATAACCTGACCTATCAGTAGCTACTATAGAAACATGCTTTTGCAAGTTGCCACATCCTTTTAGTACTATTAATTATTCACAAAATAGTTACTGAAAAAAAGCCGTCATATTGTCGAAATTATGTTGAACTAAAATAAAAATATTTTTGAAAGAGTCAGTTAAAAGAACTAAGAGAAAAAAACCATTACTAAATTTAGTGACAATTTTAAGATAAAAATTATCGCTAAAGAGATAACGACGATTTTTTTAAAAAAATAAAAATAAAAACCGTCACAAAAGACAGAAAATTCCAATTTTAAATCACACAATCTTTAATTCCTTTCTTATTTTAAATCTGAAAATTTGCCTTCTCTTCGATCCTCTCCCCTCATGATAGGGCAGATCCACTGTATATTAAGTCCAGGCAAGTGTATGCCTGGAGTTATTTTGGAAAATTTTAAACCCGATTAAGAAATTTATTAACTAGAATTTATATGGTTGTGCCTGGAGTTATTTTTAAAGTGTCCTTATTGGGACTGGAATTTCTGCTTTAAACTGTATCATTCTTTTTTTGTGTCTAGGCTAAATATATATATATATATATATATTTTTTATCTGCCCTTGCCTCTCAGCCTCCTCTCCTCCTCTCCTCCTCTTCCTCCCATAAATCTAAAAGCTCAAACTATAGTTTTCAATTTTTATTTTTAGCAATCACCTCTATATTCCGACACAATTCTCTTATCTAATGATTAATTTATGTTGATTATAAAGATTAATTATGATAATTTTTGTGTATTTTTAAATTTGAAAACTTTCAAAATAGATTCGGGACTTGCAGATGATGTTTCTTGACCCGAAAATATTCGTTACGGGTAATAGTTGTTCCTATGTGACTTATGAAAGTACTTATGTCGTAAGTTATTTATTACCGAGTAGGTATTGTCGAAAGTACTTTTGGATGCTGTTTTTATTCTATTTTATTTATTTATTTATTTATTATTTTTATTTATTTATTTATTTATTTATTTATTTATTTATTTATTTTTTTGAAAAAGAGTTCTTTGTTACAACCTACAAGCACAACTATTTGCCTCTTGAAGTACTTGGAGATCTAGTTTAATCCAAGCCTGCAAAACAGACTAAAAGAATTCGACCACTGCAGCCTTTTTAATTTCCATTTTTTCCTGAAAGAAAAGAACCCCAAAACATCAGAGCACCCTTTTGCTTTTAATTTCATTAAAAACCGAAACAATAATATGGTGGTTTCTATTACAATTTCGAAATCTGATCAATGGAAAAAGTAATACAATTTGCTGGCACTTTTCTGATATGATGGGATGCTCTGTATTTTGGAGTACACTTTTATTATATTACCTCCTGATTGTATATTTGTATGTAGTACGTAGAGAGAGAGAGAGAGAGAGAGAGAGAACAGGCTTCTTACAGACTCGTCAAATAATCCTCGACCAAATTCCAAGTTTTCAATTCACATATACGTACTACGGGTAGTACGGTTACATGCCATGACCATTAACCCCAACTTGTTATTTGTCTTTTTCTACCAAAAAAAAATTATATATCTGTTCAACTTTCATAAAACTTTGCGCTCCCTTGGATCTTACAAATGATTTTTTTTTCAGTTTAAAGTTGACCTCGGATCTCGCAATCGGGGGTCAACCGTGTTGAAACGGAACAGAACACCAGTTCCGTTTTCATTCCATTCCATTCCAGTTAATAAAACAGAATTGACGTTCCCTTCAGTTAAACGGAATAGAAATTCCGTTCCATTGCATTTCCGCGTTCAGTTTTCATTGAAATTTCGCAACTTTTCCTTATGTCGTCCTGAAACGGATTTCCGTTTCCATTTCCCTTTATGAAAACGAAAATAATATACCGGAACGGAAATGTACGAAACAGCACGGTATTAACACCCCTATTCGCAATGGGCAATTTATATCTTTATGATATTTTTTCAGTTTAGTTGACGTTGACTATTTTAGGATTTCAAGAGATCTTCATGTGATTGGCTATATGCATGGTATGATAAATCCGCAATAAAAATAAAATTGGGTCAGAGCCTTCGCCAAATGTTCTCCTGATATATATCCGTGTGATCTATTGAATACTAAGCCTTCTGATCCATCCTATGTGAACTATAATAGTTATACATCATAGTTTGAATGAGAGTATGTGGTTTTGTACTAGTCCTCAATAAAAGAAAATCACTTCAAGCAGATTAGAATATTAATTGAAAAAAAGTTTAGATACAGACTGTCGAGGCTTAGTAAATAAATGGATACAGAAAACAGAATTGAATATTGCACACAGATTGAGTGCTCTCGCCATCCTACGTTGCATAAGCGCAATTGGAAGTTTCCTACAAGCAGATTAGAATTGTAAGTGATTTATTCAACGCTTCATCTTAATTGTAGCAATAATTGCTCATTACTATGTACTTTCAACTCCAAGTGCACTATTCTCCAGAAACCATCTCATGTCATAACTTCTCTACTATAATTATATATTTTCTAAACTAGATGCGCTCATTGTTTGAAAAATTGTAATTCGTTCATTTCCCTCTTTATATACCTTTCTCCTCCCACGAAGTTCCAAATCATCATATATTCAAAAACCCAGAAAACCAAAGAACACAATTGAACATATGTCTATAATTTTCTTCCTGACCTTGCTCTTCTGTTGCACCTCCTCAGTGTTATCTACCAAAGATGATGAAAAGGTGCTCCTCAAAATCAAGAAGCAGCTAGGAGATCCCGATAGTCTCAGTTGGTGGGTCAAAGGATTTGACTACTGTGATGCCTCAGCCAACACGGGCACGGACTTCTCTTACATAACATGTACCGACACCGGTCGTGTAAGATCTATCCTCCTGCAAAATTTGAATGTCACTGCCCCCTTTCCAGATGCCATTTGCGAATTGACGGAAGTGCAAGACTTGCTGCTTAATAATGACCCTGGGCTTTATGGTCCGATTCCTTCTTGTGTTACAGAACTCTCCAATCTTTGGGAAGTTATCATAATAGATACATCTTTCTCTGGTCCCGTGCCCAGTTTCTATGACAACCCCAGTCTCTTATTCATCAATTTAGCACGTAACCACCTATCTGGAACAATTCCATCATCTTTCTCTGCCTTACCAAAGTTAATTTCTCTGGATCTTTCAGGGAATTACCTCACTGGTAGCATACCACCTCACCTTGTCCATACCTCATCTCCATCACTTGTGCTTTCAAACAACAGCTTGACCGGTGAACTACCAAATTGTTATGGATCGGTAGATTTCTCAATAATTGATGTGGGTGGGAACCAACTCACTGGTGATGTTTCATTCTTATTTGGTAAACAAAAAAATGCAGTTAACATTGTTTTAGCTAATAATGAGTTTGAGTTTGATCTGAGTAATGTAGAATTCTCCGATAATATTTACGGGTTTGATCTAAGCCACAATAAAATCTATGGGAAGGTACCCGACTCATTTGCAACTGCAGCTGGGCTATACTATCCCAATCTGTCGTTCAACAAACTCTGTGGGGAGCTACCTCAGGGAGGTAACATGTGGCGATTCAATGCCGCAGTTTTTGCAAACAATTCATGCCTTTGTGGTAACCCACTGCCGCCTTGCTCCACTTCAGCACCAGCACCTGCATTTTAATTCCAGGCCTCCAGTGCCTGTTCAGTATAAATTCGATATTAAAACTCATCTATTCTCATGTAATGTGTTGTTCGTGATGTACCAGAATAAAAAGTAGAATGCAGCTCTTCATCATAATGTGAACTTTTGGTGCATTTGTCTTATAGAATTTTCCCAGATGGTAGTTCAAATATTGAGTGCAAGTTTTTGAATTATTAGTTCCGAGTTAGAAGAAAATGGAAATTAGATCCAAGTCATAGAGCTTTGTGACTCAATCAATACACAAAGTGAAAAAACGTCGAACGGTTCTGAAAATCAGCTGGGTCATAACAGTCAGAATCGGTGGAGAGCTGATTTTGAGGGATTTGGAGCGGAATCTGGTTGAGCTCAAAATGGTTAATTAAGCACTGTGAGTTTGATGAGATGCTAATGCAAGATTAATTAATGGTGGTTTGATTCATGTAGATTTAGTCATTTAGCAGTTAGCACCTCTACGTGTCCCTTTATGCTCTCTTTAAACCATACCCCTGTTAATTAAGTCAACTTGTTAATACAACAGATATGTATGGCCAGTCACGTTTAGTCAATGTCAAAATCTTGTCCTTCCGTGTGAAAGGACCTCCAAATGTATATATAATCTTAATTAACTACAAATTAACCTTATAAAAAAAAAAAAACATTATCCATGCAAAAGTAGCTTACAAAAATAGAATCCACACATCCATTTTCCTCCAGGCAATCTAATTTGGATACACTGTATAATTTAAATCAATAACAACTAAAAATATGAATTGAATTCATACCAATAATCATGTTTTTAATGTAAGACTACTAAAATTTATTTTTTCAGCGACATTAACTATTCATATACTATCACGCAAAGTATCCTTTCTATTTTGACGACTTTGGGGGCGGCCTCCTTGGGCAGTTTACCCCTGGCATGTAACTGCTACAATCTGAATGGGTCGGAGGGGGGGTGTTACTTTTCATCAACTCGAAAAGAAGTGAAGAACTAACTTTGCTATCTTGTAAAGGACCCAAAGGCCTTGCCATTGCAACATGCATTGTGCTAGTGTGAATCAGAAAGGTGAAAAGCACTAGTTGCACCATTAGCATTGCCTTCGCCATGTCTGTGCTCTTAGAGGTGACTTTGCCTATCTGTGTTATAGCCGATGCTGTGCTTTTTCAATTTGATTGGTCTGTCTGATGGAGTGGTAGGTAGTATCAATGGGTTGATAATCTTATATAGCTTTAGGTGAGTACCGTACCGTAATGTTTGGTAATTTCCTTGTCTAGTACCGATATACCTCTCTTCATTACTATGCGGTCGGTCTTTTGTAGACAACAGTAAAACTTATTGGTAGTCTGTAAACGTTTTTTACTGTATATAGTAACTTCAGTTGTTCAATCAGATCGTCTTTTGGAAACAAACGTAACAGTCATCGTTTAAAAACGTTTTTGACGGCACGTGGCATCGATGGCGCGTTAGCATTCTTCTCTATATATATATAGAGAAAGAGAAAACATATGGTGCATACTAATGTACGGGATGCATACTGGTCCAAACTCTTTGATCTACTTCAAAAATGTCTGATCCAAATCGTCCAATATGTTCTGCCCATTCGAACCGTTTAAATTGATCACTATATTGAAATATCTTTGGAGACCAAATTTTATATTTTTTCGAATTTTTTTGCTATTTATTATGATATTTTCAAATTGGAGGGCCTGGAATACTCAGATTATAATGTTTTTGATAATATCATAATAAATAGTAAAAAATTCGAAAAAAATGTAAAATTTGGTCTCCAAGGGTATTTCAATATTGTGATTAACTTGAACAGTTCGAATTGAATGTTTGAATTTTAGATCTCAAAAAACGACTCGATTTCAATATTATGTGTGTGTGTGTTGACTTGGAGTTATTGTTTCCAAAATAATGTAAACTAGGAACTACATGAACTGAATTAATTAATAAGTAAAGGCAAAATTGACCTAACAATTACATATATTAAGAGAATACTTATGGATCAGCAGCATCCTAATTAAGTTTCAACCTACCGCTACGATAGGGTAGCATTCGATGATAAATTCTTTTGGCAAGCGTCAAAACATAAAAAAATAAAATGTTATTTTTAAATTTGGAAACACGATCCATAATATGTATGTATCATGATATTCCAAAAATTACAGTTCGTCAAAAGATTTGAATTTTGCAGTTGTCCATATTTTAATGATTTTCAATGGAATACCAAACGGTATTTAAATTTCATGACTTTTGACATAATCTATAAGGCCAATAACATTTCAATAAGCTTTTTTTCCCCATTCTTAAAACTTGTTACTTGATTTGAAAAAAAAAATATATTATTAACGTTGTCAAGTTAATTAATCACCGCAATGAATCCTACCTTAACAAAAGTCATGTTTGACCCCCATAACAATATAAAATTTAGATCATTATTGACCTTCATTACAATCTAATAATAATTTTGATACGATTGTTATACTGATATAATTATTTGATACGGTGTGTGACCCCATCAAATTTTGTATACATGTTGTATAGGTGTTTTTCTTTTTAAAATAAAACAGGAATTCCGAGATTTCTACCTATATGCCGCAAAGAGCAATATCAGAAACGGACTATGTTACCTAAAAGTTTCAGTCAATTGTTATTTCTTATTGCATTTTCAATGCTGTAACTATGTAATGAAAAGAGTAATGTGGATTAATTGGAGCAATAAGTGGTTCTTAATTATTAATTGTATAATGGTTAACAATAAATGGTTCTTATCAATTGGGATGCGTTCGTCCGTAACTGTGTATAGTTCATATACTTACTTCCCTAACATAATTAAACATAACACAACATTTTGATCCATTAATCACTCATAAATATTTTTTATAATAATCATGACGTTTAAAGCTAATTAAAAGGTTTGAACTTTAAAAATTCAAAGAGGTGCTATAAACTTTTTTTTCTTAGAAAAAGGTTCTTTCGTTAGGTACTGATTTTAAGTGTAGAACCAATCATCATAAAAATATTGGTAATATTGAAAAATATTAGGCATTTCACATCATTAACAAGTCCGTATTGAATTGACCTATCAAGTCCAAGTAGCCGGTTGGAGGCAACAATGGGTTTCATGAAAGTCTGGTACAACGTACGGTACGACTTTTCAGGGAGTCAACCATGAGTTGAAAGTCAATATCCGGCGCCATATAAGATAAGAGAGAGAGAGAGAGAGAGAGAGAGAGAGAGCGCAGTTTGGTTGGTCTGGTCTCCCACATAAAGACACGAACGTTGCAGGGTTCAGATGTACGCGGTTCAAACGGAGAAAATTCAACCTAGCAACGATCCAGACAGACCAAGTTTGGCAAAGTCAGATTTTGGTGGAACAGTTTCTATGATGAGTTTTATATTATTTAAATATAACATTACTAAATCATTTACTATTTGATTCCACAAAAATCGGTTCACTACTAAATTTTGTCAACTGTTTCACTAATTCTTTCTTCATTTCAAATTTATGTTTTTATAACAAATCATTAATCTATTTAAACCGAACGCTCAGTCCATTTATTCATGTTGTGGCATGAATTGTCGGTCGTCAAAATGAGAAAATTTTAGAAATAATATACTTTTTGCAAAAGCGAAAAAAAAAAATGATAATTGTCATCAGCAGTTTTGTCATAGCTTGAACAGAGTAAACACATAAAATAAGATAAACACATAAATGATCAAATTGAACACATATATAAAAAAAAATAAGTTTGTCCATTAAAATTTTTATATGCATATTCAACTTATTTTATTGAATTTATTTGTTTATAGGTGTTCGCTTTGATCATTCATATTGTTCACATAATCAATTTCCAAGGCGAAAGTTATATTCCCTTTCTGCAACCGGGCCAGTCCATGTTTACGAAACGAGATAAGCTATGCCTCTTCAATTGGTCTGTTTAACTGCTGGGCTTCATCTCACCGTCTGACTTCCAAACAAAAAAAAATACTGGGCTTCATTATCTTTTTAGGCTTCAAAAAACTACTAGGCTTCATTATCTCTTTGGGCTTTAATATTAAGAGAAGAACCTAATAAATTGGGCTGTAAGGCAAATACCTCACGCTCTAGTTTAATAAATGGGTTACAAAAAGAATTTAATATAATCACCCCTGATAATCGAAGTTCAATCTCAGTATCTTGGCGAGATTACAACTTTACAAGTGCTACCTGCCAGTGGATACCTCTCCGCTTGCGTCGTTGACTCGGTCTTCTCCGGTTTCTGGCTTCTCTCTCCTCTCGTTACTAGCAGTACAGTCTCTCTCTCTCTCTCTCTCTCTCCCCCTTCCTCCCTCCTCCTCTCTGCACTTATCAACCTATATTACTTGAATGGATGATTTGCTGATATTCCTCAATTGCGCTGTCTAATACGATACAGGTGCTTCCAAATATCTTTGGCAGTGAAGTTTCGGATAGAATAAGTATTGTATCGCCTCCTGATCGGTATATTCAAATATTGGGTACTGGGTTCTTTTATTTGTGTCTGAACCACCATCTTAAAGTTTCTGATTATTGTGGGGTGTTCCAAAATACCTTACTTTGTTATTAATTTCAGAGGGTGAGAGATTTAGCGATTTGTTAATCTTATTAGGACACTTCCATCTCGAATTAAATTGGCTATATCCTAACTAAAATCCGGTTTCTGTCCTTTTTTTCTTTACTTTCCCTCCTAAAGTGCTATAATTTGCCCAAGAAGCCAACCTAAGTATACTTGTAATACGAGTTTTTGAACAATTGTTGAGATTTATTGACATTTTTGTAACATAGCTTGTAATATAAGTGTACTAATTTAAAACCTATACGTGCTTGAAGTTCCTCATGGTATTTATTGTGATGGAGTGATCAACTGAAATTGCTCGTAAAAAAATTGACAATCTTGATTTTCTAAGTAGATATAATGAGTTCTGAAGTTATTCACACTGGAGGATGCCACTGCAAAAGCGTCAGATGGCAAGTCGAAGCACCAGCAAGTGTGGTTGCATTGGAATGCAACTGCTCGTACTGCTCTATGAGGGGTACCTGGGGCTTTTCTGTACCTTCTTCCAAATTCAAGCTTATTGGAGACTCCAATGAGTTCATCTCAACTTATTCCTTTAATACACATACTGCCAGGCACACATTCTGTAAGGTCTGCGGCATCACTTCTTTTTACACACCAAGATCAAACCCTCCTGGAAAGGCTGTTACTGTGGTTGTGAGTTGTGTTGATCCTGGCACCATTTCTCATGTTGAGATTAGGCACTTTGATGGGAGAAATTTTGAGAAATCATATGAGCGTCTAGCTCAAAGAGAATTAAAGTAGCAGGATGCACAAATAAATTTGTACTTTTCCAGGTTGAGATGTAACTAAATAGTCTTTTTTGCATTTTAATGTGAGGTAGTATAGTAATGGGTTCTTCCCAGAGTATCAGCACTGTTAATGAAACTTATTATAATATGCTTCTTTTGTATCATTTTGCATTATGAACGAATTCAGAATTGTCATAAACTCGTAATGAAATTACAATTTTTTCTGACTCCAAATCTGGATGTTTTCTTCCCAATTTGTGCTGATATTCTTAAATTTGATTCCAAGCGAATGTACTTGTATTTTTGTCACAAAGAGTCTTGGTTTCTTGGTTCCTTGCTGCCCTCCTTCTGGGGTATTTATGTTTTTCGTAGGTATTGCATTTTGCAGAGAAGTGATCATATTTCCAATTTCTCTGTAAGAGTTGGAAAAGTGCAGATGAATCAAGTTTGGGGCATCTATTATTGTTTTTCTTTAATTTTGTCAATACAAGGCTAGAAGGTCTCCTTTTTGTGAATCACAGTACTTACTGGTGTTATATACTCATAATTCAGAAATAAGCACATCTGATTCATACTTCACATGTTACAAATGACATAGCTTAAAGAAACACAAATAATTAATGCGGAGACCACCTAGATACATCTGAGGCAGAGGTCCAGAACAATTTATTCTGTAACTTAGTGGCATAACACTTTACCAAGAGCAATCTGATAAAAACAAAATAGATACCTATTTTTAGATTACCAAGATGGCCAAATCAAATCTATGCTGTTAAATTTTCACTGGTTGGCTTCCATGCCATTACGGCATCTACCATTATGCAAGAATGGCAGCAAATACAGGCTTTTCCTGCATACTGGTCACCGTCATATTTATTAAATTTTGAAGGTTCTGAACTTATTTTTTCTCATTTATTTATTTTTTTTTTCAGTTGATCCAATGAGTGCAGAAATTCTTCACACTGGTGGGTGCCACTGCAAAAATGTCAGGTGGGAAGTCAAAGCACCAGCAAATGTAGTTGCATGGAAGTGCAACTGCACAAACTGCTCCATGCGGGGTAACACCCATTTCATAGTACCTTCTTCAAAGTTCAAACTAAATGAGAACTCCAGAGATTTCATCACTACTTACACCTTTGGCACTCACACAGCTAAACACACATTCTGCAAGGTATGCGGCATTACCTCCTTTTACTCGCCTAGATCAAATCCCGATGGAATCGCAGTTACCCTAAATTGTGTGGATACTGGGACAATTTCTCACGTTGAGACTAGGTACTATGATGGAAGAAACTGGGAGAAGTCATATGATCAGACATCCATTTCTGCTTGTTCAAAAGAGAGCTGAATAAATGCTGTTTCTGGGATTGTTTTGCTACCACACTGGTACCATGAAGCTGTATTGTGGCAACAATAATAAGATTTAGCAGTTCTGTATGCAGTGTTAATTTCGTTACTTGTTTTGAAAAATCTGTATGAACTACGTCAACTAATATACTGTATTTGCATTCATAAATCAAATTCAGATTTCTGTCAAATCTGACATCACTAATAATGTAATTGTTCATATGCATTTACTATAATTAAATTAGCAACTACTGAAGGAGAGGGAACAATCCTCATGGAATTTCAAATATTAGAAACACTAGCTATTATTAAAATATCTAATATCTGGCATAATCTATAAACCATTTTGTTAAAACTAATGATAAATAATTTGTTTCCCAGAAAACTGTGTACGTGTGGACAAAAATCAGTCCCATGTATGGCAAAAGTAAATACGAATTTTAATCAAATTATCTTGCTTGTCTGATTAACCTTAAATTTTTTGTTGGGTTTCTTTTCTAACCTACCCCAATTTGTTTGGGACAAAAAGCTTGGTTGTTGTTGTTGTTGTTGTTAGCGTCGTCGTCGTCTTCTAATTAACCATAAATATGAATTCTAATCAAATTATCTTGAGGCAGTGTACTGAGAAGTTACTCAGCGTGAGAAAATGCGACACGATTCGTTTTTATAGGTGTTCTTTACCTTCACTGGTTCAGATTAACCTAAAGTATACTGATGAGGCCAAGTTAGAATCATGAGGCAGTGACAAATACAACCTGCTTTTACGAAGACAATTTCTCATGTAGATAAGCTGGGTATTTAATATAATGATTTTCAGCCACTTTCATACTCTATTGTTTATGCCTATACGGTAGAAGTAGCAATGTGCGTCATTAATAAGATATAAATCTGCACGTTCATCCTATGAGCGAATGTGGTTAAAGTAAACGCCTCATTAATCAACATTCTAAACTAAAAAGAAAATAAGCAACAACAAATAAATTAATAAGAAGTCACAAAAGATAACTCTATCAGTCTATTATCATGAGTGACAATAGTTACTGTACTAATCGAGTTAAGACCTGCTTCTTTGTTTGATATGCTCAGGATTTCGGTTTGTCAGACTTGATAGATTCAAAGAGATGGCTTATCATTTTTACTCCTTAATTGAATGAACAAATAACCGTAATTGATTACCGCCAAGCAAACATTATCTGGTACTGGCACTGTTGTAATTTTCAATTCCACCAAAAGTAAGTTTGCACAAGTCTCAAATATATCAGAGAAACTGTATCATTGGTAATCAAAACCAATACAATAAATTTAGATGACTTTCTAGCTAGTTGATTAAGGATATCATCTAGAAATTCAAATGGAGTGCAAAATATGCCTTGACATAAAGCAAAAAGGAACATAAAAGAAAACGCTAGATTAAAAAAATTAAAAGTAAAATCGAAGAAGTAAGAGCTTTGCCTTTAGTATTGAAAAAATATTAGAATGAAGCAATATGATTAGCTCGGGTCAATCAATATCCACCATGTCCACCGAATAATCTTCATTTATTCTCAAAGTGTCATACTTATTATTATGTCAAATAATATAATAAGGTTATACAATTAAATAGAATAGAATATGTGGTATATATACCATTTCTTGTATTATATTTGTAAAATCTAAATGTACCTATATATATACAATTGGGTACCATCTTCATCTCTACAAATTATAAAGTTAAAGCAATATAGAAGCGTTAGAGAGCAATGAAGAGCCTAAGATTGCTTATTTTGACTCCTATCTTCCTACTGGCATTTGCCTCTAGTGCACAGGGATATGCATATGATTTCTTCTACTTTGTCCAACAGGTACTTGAAAAAAATTTTAATGGCTACTTCTGTGTCAGCGAGATTTGAAATTAATTATAGTTATATACTCAAGATGACTAGTGCATATATCATTTCTAGATTTATATATTTAACCATAGCATCAACACAGTAACACCACAAAATGGCCAGATTATTATTATTATTATTATTATTATTATTATTATTATTATTATTATTATTATTATTATTATTATTATTATTATTATTATTATTATTATTATTATTATTATTATTATTATTATTATTATTATTATTATTATTATTATTATTATTATTATTATTATTATTATTATTATTATTATTATTATTATTATTATTATTATTATTATTATTATTATTATTATTATTATTATTATTATTATTATTATTATTATTTTTGCATTTTTCAGTTTCTCAATAAATATTGTTTATGATATAATAAATATTATCTGTCTGTCTGGAGTTGATAACTGACATATTTAAAAATTTGCTGGATGAAACAGTGGCCAGGTTCTTATTGTGACACCAGTTCAGGCTGTTGTTACCCAACTTATGGAAAGCCCCCATCTGATTTTGGAATTCATGGTCTCTGGCCCAACTACAACAATGGTTCATACCCAGCTAACTGTGACCCAAACAACCCTTTTGCCATATCCCAGGTTAGGTAACTAATCTTGTGTTTTTACAAAAGCGATTAAAACTTTTTCCATAACCTAGGTAACTAATCTTGTGTTTTACAAAAACGATTAGTTGCTCATGAAATACCTAGGAACATATAGAATTTCTAAACAATAAAATTATATTCTTGGTAAAATAAATTTTATGTTATAAAGCTGTCCGCCCAAAAGAATAAGCCAATATTATTGATCTTACTTGTTGATAAAATTACAAACCGTAACACCTTCTGAAGGTAAAATTAAATATAATTTAATAACTAAACCATTGCAATACTGGCAGATCCAAGATCTAGTATCTAGTTTGCAAACAAACTGGCCTTCATTGTCATGCCCAAGCAGCGACAGTAGCTCATTCTGGCAGCATGAGTGGGACAAACACGGCACATGCTCTGAAACTGTGCTCAATCAGCATGGTTACTTCCAAGCCGCTCTTAATCTGAAAAGCAAAACCGGTCTTCTCTCATGCCTCAAATCTGCAGGTAACCAATAAACTTTTTTTTCATAATATGTTATGATGCAATTTGGGAATGAAGAGACACATAGCTTTACAATGCAAATTTTCTGTTGAATTTGATAGGTATTTCGCCAAACGGTGGATCCTACACTTTAACTAATGTTAAGGCAGCAATCAAGACTTGCATTGGTCACACACCATATGTTGAGTGCAACAAAGATGCATCGAGTCGTTACCAATTGTACCAAGTCTATACTTGTGTCGACCATTCAGGCACGACGCTAATTGACTGCCCTGTCTTTCCAACAAGTGGAGCTTGCCCGACATCATTCATATTTCCTTCCTTTTGAATTGCTATTGCGGTTTTAGCCGGCCGGAGTGTTACTTCCAAGTTCTGGGCCTTCTGGTGCCAAATAATTCTGACCTCAATTGTTTCAAATTGGATTTCTCATATGAATAAAATTGATTTCACTCTTGTGAGTGCTATTTGTGTATCTCTTTAAATGGTAAAATAAAGATTTCACATTTATATAATAATCCGAGCAGCATTATTTTAAATAATTTTTTTCCCTTTTATTACTGCTGATTCGTCTTAATTAAAGTTAATTAATTCCTGCCATATTTCTCCACATAAAGTCACCAAACAAACCCTTCTGGAATCTTTTAACAGATTATTTCGTGCATCAGTTAACATTTTCAATCAATTCCCGCAATATTTATCCTGAACAATGAACATAAAGTCACAAAAATCTGACAGATAAATGCTGTTTCTGAGATTGTTTTGCTACCAGTGGTACCATGAACCTGTATTGTGGCAACAGCAATTAGATTTAGCATTTCTGTAGGTACTGTTAAATTCATTACTTGTTTTGAAAAATCTCTGTATGAACCACGTCAACTAATAATATCTATTTGCATTCATAAATCAAATTCAGTTTTCTGTCAAATCTGACATCACTAACAATGTAATTTTTTTAACATAGGATTTCATTTCATTTCATTTGAAATTCTTGATCAAAATGGATGGATTTCATGTCATTTGGTCAGAATTTCTATATTATTAGACCCAACGAAATCTCACGAAATCAATTCCAATGTAATGAAATGAATTGAAAATCCAATGTAAATATCATTTTGATCAGGGCCTAATTGTTCACATGCATTTACTATAATTAAATCAGCAACTCCTGAAGGAGAGGGAACAATCCTCATTATGGAATTTCAAATATTAGAAACACTAGCGATTATTAAAATATCTAATATCTGGCATAATCTATAAACCATGTTATTTAAACTAATAATAAATAATTTGTTTCGCAGAAAACTGTGTACGTGTGGACAAAAATCAGTCCCATGTATGGCAAAAGTAAATATGAATTTTAATCAAATTATCTTGCTTGTCTGATTAACCATAAATATGAATTGTAATCAAATTATCATGAGGCAGTGTACTGAGAAGTTACTTAATATGAGAAAATGCGGCACAATTCATTAGTAGAGGTGTTCTTTACCTTCACTGGTTCAAATTAACCTAAGAAGGTTTCTGATGAGGCTAAGTCAAGAATCATGAGGCAGTGACAAATATAACCTGCTTTTTACAAAGACAATTTCTCATGTAGATAAGCTGGGTATTTTAATTTAATGATTCTCAGCCACTGTCGTACTCTATTAATTGTATATTATACGGTACAAGTAGGCATTCTGAACTAAAAAGAAAATAAACAACAGCAAATAAAATAATAAGATGTCAAAAAAGATGACTCTACCATCATGAGTGGCAATAGTTACTGTACTAATGGAGTTTTGACTTCGGACCTGCTTCTTTGCTTTGATATGCTCAGGATTTCGTATTGTCAGACTTGATACAGAGTGCTTATCATTTTTACTCCTTAATTGAATGAACAAATAACTGCAATTGATTACCGCTACAGCAAACATTATCTGGTACTGGCACTGTTATAATTTTCAATTCCACAAAAAGTAAGTTTGCACAAGTCTCAAATATATCAGAGAAACTTTACCATTGGTAATCAAAAGTAGTACAATAAATTTAGATGACTTTCTAGCTTGTTGATTGAGGATATCATCTAGAATTTCAAATGGAGTGCAAAATATGCCTTGACATAAAGCTCAAGGAACATAAAAGAAAACGCTAGATTAAAAAAAAAAAAAAAAGTAAATATCGAAGAAGTAAGAGCTTTGCCTTTAATTAGTATTGAAAAAAATATTAGAATGAAGGGATATGATTAGCTCGGTCAATCAATATCCACCATATCCACCGAATAATCTTCACTTATTCTCAAAGTGTCATACTTATTGATTATGTCAAATAATATAATAAGGTTATACAATTAAATACAATGGAATATGTCGTATATATTCCATTTCTTGTATTATACATATACAATCTAAATGTGCCTATATATACAATTGAGTACCATCTTCATCTCCATCAATTATAAAGTTAAAGCAATAGAGAAGCATTAGATCGAGAGCAATGAAGAGCCTAACATTGCTTGTTTTCGCTCATATCTTCATACTGGCATTTGCCTCAAGTGCACAGGGATATGCATATGATTTCTTCTACTTTGTCCAACAGGTACTAAACTTTTTCTATGGCCACTTCTGTGTCAGCGAGCTTTGAAAATACAGAAGTCCGTATATTATTTGTCTAGATTTACAATATGTATAAACCATTGCAGCAAAACATTATATTAGCACTACAAAAATGACATGATTATTGTTTTTTATTATTTTTGCATTTTTTTAGTTTCTCTACCTCAAGTATACTTTGTTATAATATATAAATATTGTCTGGAGTTAATTGTTGGGTTTGCTTTAAAGCCAAAGGGAATAACAATTCTAGCAAGTCAAATAAGCAACCCATAAAAACTGAAAACTCGCAGAACCAGTAGTTGGAACGTGTTGTTCCAAAACACCAAATAAACATAATCATGAGCGGAAGCATACCTAATTCCATCGCTATGACCTGAGTCTTAATGTTGAGCATGTCTAGTCGATTACTGAAGTCCTTAGTGTCGAAAGAGCACCACCAAGGTTGGGAGGAAGCCTTCCAAAGGATCAAGACACGCCCTTTGATGCCTTACGCCTAAAGCAAAGCACTATCTCTCTCTAATTGATGGAAGTATTAGAAAGAGAGGCAGAGATGCTGCTATCAACGCATGTATACAGCAGTGCTCATTGTTGTCTTGTCCCTTGGGGACCAACCCCGTATATATAGTACCAAGGGCTTCTTGGCACTCAAACAATTCCATATTGGTCCATCATCAATATGGATTTGTTTCCAAACATAACCACGTACAAAAGGCAACACATCTATGCACAAAATCTTGCTTTTATTTATAGCCACGTTTAGCATATTACCATATCTTAATTGACTTGGAAACCAAGCAAAATTTGCCCACACCAAATAGATTGTTTCTTAATATGGCCAAATAATCTTACAATCTCCCACTTGGGCTATTATGCTTAGTGTTATCCAAAGTCCTTAACTTATGAGCTCATATTTCCATGGTAATAAATTTTGTGCCTCTAATTCCGTCCATCATTCATAACGATAAAAGACCATTGAAGCTTTCGTTACATTATAGCCATTACAGGCTTCTAATCCTGTAAAGCCGTCGCAACTAAACCCACAATAATCACAATACCTTCATAAATGAATGACATTGAATTTAGATGTGTGTAAGTGGTGTGGAAAATACACGCAAGTGTGACTGCCACGTGTCTATTTCCAACTTTTATTGGTCACCCAAAACTGAAGTGAGGTCAACTTAATTTAGAGTCAGAATGAGAACTGAAAGCTAAAAAATGAATCATTTCTGCAGAAATTATTCACATGCTTAATAAACTGAAAACTGAATATATGTCCAATCATGCACTCCCACTGAACACAAACTCCCACTCAAGTTTTAAACCCTCAACTTGAATTAGCACCCACAGGAGCGACATGCTTCTGTGACCAAATTGGGTGTTTCAAGTTTTATGAGCAGATCTGCAATTATGGAGTTTTGTTCTAATGTGCTAGATTGACATTAAATCATTCTGAACTCTTTTATTTACAACTAGAAACTTAAAGTTTTATGTACTTTAACTTATTGAAGTTTCTGTTGTTGGAGTATATGATTATTGTCACAATATATCCATAGTGATGTTAAACAACATCCATAATGTGCAGCCTAGTGACAAAATTCATAGTCATACTCCTAAATTTGAATGCTTTATAACATACTATAAGCCTTATTTCCATTGCGAGAGATGTTAATATACACCCGTTTAACATTCTTCATAAAATGAAATTATTTTTTTAGGATGTTATCATGACATTCACTGAAATCGAAGTCAGAACACCAAAAAAGACCTCAACCTATTTCTGACATCCGAACTGTAAGTGCATAATTATATCAAATAACTAAATTTGACTGCATTCCATAATTCTACACTCATGTAGATATTGACTTTGCATCTTTATTATGTATACAATATTCACATGTATACGAACTTAGATCAAATTCCTTATAACTGAATCATAAGGAGCACTTTTATTTCCAACTTTATTTAATCAACATATATGGGGTATACTAAAAACAAAATATAAATATACCTCAATCACAGAATATCCAGTAGTTTGCTTTATCTTATCATACTACTTGAGAGCTTAATTGATTTTTATCATTTGTTTAAAGGCCCAAGAACCATGAGGCCCAGTACACATGATAATATCATTTCAAGTAGTAAATCATCATAATGCAAAATATTACTCCCACTTAACCTGTGATATATACAATCATTAACCAAGTTTATCTCGAAACCAAATGAGATAATCACTTGATGAAATTTGTAATATCACTGTTGAGACGCCTATTTTGAGTTCATAAATAGACATAAATTTGCAACCATTTTATTTGTGTCATCCGATTCAAAGTGGTGTGGTTGCAGCGTATAGATTGTTTCATCAAAGTCACCATTGAAGAACACAGTCTTAACAATTATTTGATGAAACTCGAGATCCAAAATTGTGCTACAAGTGCCATGATTAACCTAAAAGAGTCTTTCAGTAAAACTAGAAGATAAGTCTCTTTATGGTAAATTCATTCCTTTCAGGTGAAGTTCTCAGTGACAAGATGTACCTTATGACTTTTCACATTGCCTTTAGAATCCCTTTTGGTATTAAAAGTCCATTTGCAACCAATGAGTTTCTTACCTCATGGCAATGTTACTAAATCTCAAATATCATTGTCACACATGAAATTCATATGGCATCAATCCACTTTTATGAGTTTCAAACTCATGTTCATGAAGATAGACAACATAATCATCCGATATTGTTTGTCTTTTCTCCCTTATAGATCTTGCAAGCACGAGTTCTTGAGGTGGTTGTAGTTGTTCAATGACACTGTTATCTTCAACTTAATTATTTCCAGAGTCTAAGTCCATAGGATCTGGAACAGGATCTGTTTCCTGAATCAAACGATCCGTTTGAGTCCACAAAGGATCATTATCATTTTTAGGATCAACCCTGGACACTGTATCTATGATCAAACGGTCTATTTCAGTCCTGTCGCGGTCCGTTTGAAGGTCAGTGTTCTCAGTTTCTTATTTGAAGATAATATCCCGATGTGTCATATCTCCCCCCACAACCAAAACATCCTCGAAAAACTTATCTTTATTTGTCTCTAAAAACTCAATCTTAAATTGTGGGATATAATAATTTTGATATTCCTGGATCTTTTGGCATAATTAACAAAACAACTAATTATCCTTTCATCCAACTACTCATGTGGCTTATGCCGAGTTTTGTTAGATATCCCCAAATATAATATTATGGACATTCCGGTCTACATATTATATGGGTTTTATAATAGTTGTCTTTAGTTGATATAGAATACAAACTGCTATTCGTGAGAATTTTTTTAACTTTGCACAAAAATATATTATCTCCTTTAGAGATATAACTTAACCTTTTGTACCAAAGTATTCATAAATTCTCAATTTTATGCATAAAACTTTAGTATCTTTTATAGATTTTCCTTATATATAAGCTATTATTTCCATATAAGATTGTTATAAACTAAAGAAGAAATGAATCTATCTGATTTTGAACTATGAGACAAAACCAAATTTCTATTCTTAAATGAACAAATAAATTCTTATTTGTTGATTTGAGATAGAGTTGAAATTTCATTAAAATGAAATTATAAATGTCTCATATATGTCCAAATATGATCCATTACTAAATAACAAAATATGGACATTATAGCTTCCAAAATTGATTGTCTTGTTGTCACCGCTATATGAATGTATCTTTCAACATCAATTTGACTTCAAACAATCATAGGAAATTCTAGAAATACAAATGTGGGAAGTTTCATCCGAATCAATCCACTATCTATATAAAAACAACTTATGCATAGACTTTAGCAAGGAGCACAATATTATTCTTGGTACCCCAAGTATAATATTTTCTTAAATGCTCTTATTTTCATAGAAGAAATACCCCTCAGATTCTGACTTTTTAATCAGGTTTTGAGCCTTAACTTTATTGGGATTCATTTATGATTCAAAATTGCAGTTTTATTCTTAAATTTTATGTTTCTAATTTTCTTATATTCTTGGATTCAAAATCAACCTGAGTATCATATGTATTATCTTCAATTTTATTTTCTTCCTTCACCATATGCAAGTTGAGATTAATGAGGGTTGCATAACTCATCTTGAACCAAATAGGAAGAAAAATAAGCACTAAATAACCTTATTATCTTGCGATATATTTTAGTGCTTATAATTTTGAAGCATAAACATAATATCTCCAAATGTACTCCCTTATGTTGATTTTATATTTATTTAGATACCTAAAATGTTTCTGCAATGAATGTCTAAATGTAACTATTGTCCATCTGTAAGTGCTCTTTGGAGTCTCCTTACAGACTTCAAATACCTACTTCTTCTTAGCAGATACATTTTTCTAAATTTTCTCCAAGAATTCTTAACCATATTGAGGGACTTAAACGTTTTGCCATGAAATACACAAATGTAACCACTATCCATCTGTAAGTGCTCTTTGGAGTCTCCTGACAGATTTCAATTGATTACTATCTCATTCATGCAAAACAGTAATTCCTCATATGAATCTTTTAGCCTTAATGAAATTAGAAACAATGTCCCTTAATTCTCTCAAGAATGATCATAAGACAGATGTGTTTTTGACCTCAATGGGATTATTAGTCCTTAATACATGGTCAAGATCATATCAAATTGAGAGATTTTAAATTTTAAGTTGGAATGTTAAAGATGCTTGATATTTAATATATACACTTACATTAATCTTAAATTGTATAGCAATAAATCATAATATAAAGGTCCAAATCCCATCTACTAGTCTTTATTCATTTGCAAGTGCTCTTTGGAGTCTTCGAGCAAACTTCAATTGACTAGGTGTAGTGCCAAATGTAACGATTCAGAACATGTCAATCAAATAATCTTCCTTTGGGCCGATTAATTGATTACACGTAAAACCTTATAATCATTACCCCTTTGATACTACCAAAACATTGTACATGTTGCCCTTTAAATCATGTCCTTCCTTTGGGCCGATCCATGATTTAAAAGTTACATGCACCTTAATACACTTGTATTTGGGCACTTGAGACAACCATTAATGTGAGAGCCCACTTTGGCGGGATGACATTGTAGCTGGTTCAACGCTTAAATACAACTCAAATACCTTTATATTGGACTTAAAGTATACCTAAACTTAGACTTTTCATTATGCACATCAATCTTAATATGAAAAGTCTAACCAAATACTGACCTAGGATGACTTAGATTTAAGACCCGGTTGCAAAACCTTAAGGTATACATACAAAAATAATAGACCATATAATACTTATATAGACTACTAAACCTTATGTAGTTTGTTTTGGTAAGTAACAAACTACCTAAAGAGACCAGAAGGAGAACCATAGAGATATGTAACCATACAAACTAGTATGCATTACATTAAGGTAAGAAAAGAAAGCGATGGTTTCCTCTTCAGCCAGCAGCCATTGAAATTACACCACATCCAGGCAAGATTCCCAGAAAAGGTCAGGGTCATATGGACACTTAGGCGCCGACCTTATTTTCTGCGACAGAACTTGTCCTCATGACAACATGGTGTAATCCAACGCTTACAGCTCTTACTAATGAAAACCACGGCAGAGATAAGAAGAGGAGAGAAAACTAAACAAAAACAAATTGTACAAAACTTGTACAAACCATATAAGAGGATTGTTAAACCAAATTTTTGGTCAGTTCCTAATAAAACCATACAAATCTTACCTAGCAGGTCGCTATGGCATCTAGCGAGCCACAACTCGATTCTGGTCATAACCTAAAAGTTTGCAACCAAAACTGAAGTGGAACGATCGTTTCGGAGTGAAACAAATCGTTAATGGACCATAGATATAGTAGAAGAAATCGTCTTATTCTTAAGTCGAGAAATCCTAAAAATTTCTCTCCTAATCTGATAATCTACTCTAATTCTAAATCATTCAATTTAATAGGTCAGATTTAAACTTTATTCAAAACTTAACTTAATTATATATATGTATATAATTTTTTTTTTTTATATATATACAAATAATATATCATAAAAAAAAAAAGTTAAGCTTGAAATAAATTCAAAATTTTGGAAAGTTCAATTGCCATATAATGCTAATTACCAAAAAACAATCCAAATATGAACTTAAGAAACAATAGTTACCAAAAAAAAAGTTTCTTAATCAACAATATTTCAATTGTTATTACCAAATTATGCTAGTTTCCAAAAAAAACTTGAAAAAAAAAAAAAAAAAAAAACTATGCATAATATCCTTGTTTAAATACCATAAACATCTTAATTGCCAAAAACACTAATCATAATTTTTTTTTTTTTTAACCAATCACCAAATCAATTCAAACAAGATCCAAAACTTTGTGTAAATCTACTGACTCATGACGAGTGGCTCTGATACCACTTGTTGGGTTTGCTTTAAAGCCAAAGGGAATAACAATTCTAGCAAGTCAAATAAGCAACCCATAAAAACTGAAAACTCGCAGAACCAGTAGTTGGAACGTGTTGTTCCAAAACACCAAATAAACATAATCATGAGCGGAAGCATACCTAATTCCATCGCTATGACCTGAGTCTTAATGTTGAGCATGTCTAGTCGATTACTGAAGTCCTTAGTGTCGAAAGAGCACCACCAAGGTTGGGAGGAAGCCTTCCAAAGGATCAAGACACGCCCTTTGATGCCTTACGCCTAAAGCAAAGCACTATCTCTCTCTAATTGATGGAAGTATTAGAAAGAGAGGCAGAGATGCTGCTATCAACGCATGTATACAGCAGTGCTCATTGTTGTCTTGTCCCTTGGGGACCAACCCCGTATATATAGTACCAAGGGCTTCTTGGCACTCAAACAATTCCATATTGGTCCATCATCAATATGGATTTGTTTCCAAACATAACCACGTACAAAAGGCAACACATCTATGCACAAAATCTTGCTTTTATTTATAGCCACGTTTAGCATATTACCATATCTTAATTGACTTGGAAACCAAGCAAAATTTGCCCACACCAAATAGATTGTTTCTTAATATGGCCAAATAATCTTACATTAATAACTGACATAATTACATTATTGCTGGATGAAACAGTGGCCAGGTTCCTATTGTGACACCAGCTCAGGCTGTTGTTACCCAACTTATGGAAAGCCCCCGTCAGATTTTGGAATCCATGGTCTCTGGCCTAACTACAACAATGGTTCATATCCAGCTAACTGTGACCCAAACAACCCTTTTGCCATATCCCAGGTAACTAATCTTGTGTCTTTACAAAAATGATAATTGCTCTTGAAATTTGTTTATAGAGAATTTCTGGACAAAATTATATTCTATATAAACAAATTTTATGTTATAAAGTTTTTTTGCCCAAAAGAATAAAGCAATAGTGATATATGGAGCTTACTTGTTGATAAAATTCTGAGTCTAACACATTGTGAAGGTAAATTTAAAGATAATTTATAATTAAAACTATTGTAAATTAAATTAATGATAATTTATAAATGAAATATAATTTATAATTAAAGGTAAAATTAAAGATAATTTTAATTTTAATTTATAATTAAAATTACTGGCAGATCCAAGATTTAGTATCCAGTTTGCGAACAAACTGGCCTTCCTTGTCATGCCCAAGCAGCGACAGTAGCTCATTCTGGCAGCATGAGTGGGACAAGCACGGCACATGCTCTGAAACTGTGCTCAATCAGCATGGTTACTTCCAAGCCGCTCTCAATCTGAAGAGCAAAACCGGTCTTCTCTCATGCCTCAAATCTGCGGGTAACCAATAAACTTTTTCATAATGTGTTATGATGCAAAATGGGAATTAAGAGACACGTAGCTTAAACAATGCAAATTTTCCATTGAATTTGATAGGTATTTCGCCAAACGGTGGATCCTACACTTTAACTAATGTTAAGGCAGCAATCAAAACTTGCATTGGTCACACACCGTACGTTGAGTGCAACAAAGATGCATCGAGTCGTTACCAACTGTACCAAGTCTATACCTGTGTCGACCATTCAGGCACGACTCTAATTGACTGCCCTGTCTTTCCATCAAGTGGCGCTTGCCCGACATCATTCATATTTCCCTCCTTTTAAATAGCTACTGCGGTTTTATCCAGAGTGTTGCTTCCAAGTTCTGGCTTGTACCAACTAAGTCTGAGTTCCATTGTTTCAAACTGGATTTCTCATATGAATAAACTTGCTTTCACTCTTGTGACTGCTATTTGTGTATCTCTGTACAAGGAAAATAAGGATTAATTACTTTTATATAATGGTCCGAGCGGCATTATTTCAAATAATCCCTTGTTCTTTTTCACTTTATTACTTCTGATTCGTCTTTATTAAAGTTAATTCTCCGCATACAATCACCAAATGAACCCTGCTGGAATCTTTTAACAGATTATTTCATGCATCAGTTAACATTTTCTATTAATTCCTGCACTAAACATATAGTCACAAAAATCTGACAGATAAAACCTTGCTGAATGCTTTTGTAATTAATGTCATCTTCTTATTTATGTTTGAAATCAATTATTGATACATTTCTCAGTATAGATTCATTAAAACCGACATACTATCTCTATATTTATAAGCTCACTTATTGTCGCAAATTCATGAAGATTGTTGAACAATAGGTAAAAGAGAAAAATCCTTAAATACTTTTGCAGTTTATTACAGAATTCTACATTAAATTATCTCTATGGCCTTGAAAATAAAAATCTATGTGGCCTTCTTAATCAAATTCTCTCTATGGCAAACATATAATTTATTGAGAGGAGGGGAGGTTGGGGGGGGGGGGGGGGGGTTAATTTCTTTTTTTGTTTGTCTGTCTTTACTAAGCTTTGTATTATCACAATAAAACCATTAATTATGCTTTGTATTATCTTCTTACTATAACATTAGAATTTATGATATTTTGACTTATATTTATTGACAGCAAGTGCGATTTAAAATTGGACTGATGTAAAATACTTTGAATGTTCATTCCACTAAGCGTTAATTTCCATCAAAACAGAGTGAAAATATCAATTTGTTATGTACATTTAATAAAATAATAAAGATCAGATGTAATGGTAATATTTTCTATTTAATTTTAAAAAGAATTGTTATTAAGATTTAAAAAAATAACGAAAATGTAGATAAAAATTTAAAAAAGATGTTTAAATCGGCCTATAATTTAGTATGGTTTGCTCCTTTTAATTGTGCATTAGTTCCATCCAAATGCACCTAGCATTTGAGAAAGCGGTTCATACCCACTATATATATATTAAGATTAAGATTTGCATTTAATCCATTCAATGAATCGTGTTGCTTTTTGCTATTGTATTTTGTTCTGCCAATTTTGACTCGCTACATAGCTGACTGTGGAGTAGTAGTGGTACACCGAATCCAATCGGTGCTCTATTCATTGCAATGTCTATTAGTCCAGTTCAGTACAGTGACAATTATAAGGAAATTAAAATTAGAAGAAACGTTGGACATGCCAATTTTGCAAAATGATAATGTTTTTTCAGTTTAATTATAAAATGATCATATTAATTGTGTTTGTCATGTAGATGCAGTATTCAAATGATTTGATATTTCCAATTAATTACTTTCGTCATTACGTCTAATGCAATATCCTTACGTTATATCTAAAAAAAAAAAAAACTTATCTGGCTTCATCAATTGATGAAAACAAATTTTGCGTCTACTAACAGAAACACACCTAATATGCAAACACACCTAATATGCTGATACCCTAAATCAAAAACAACATGCAAGTACACACACTGTAATCTGTCATACATTGAGAAGAACATCTAAGTTTGCAAAAAAGTAAAGTTTCATTTATAAGAAGGAAATTTCCTGAAACTATCTAAGTGCAGTTAAGCATTTCTGCAGCAACCGTTTCCGCTTTTTGAATTGTAATCAGGAACCTAGTCGCTTTCTACCTCCATTTTCTGATCTTGATTTGCATTGAAAGTTCCCTTCAGTTTGTAAGACTAATTCAAAGTATTCCTTTAGATGCGCTTACCAGAGTATATTCTGATAGGCGACCAAATTGAATGCGATTTTATTTAATGGGCGGCGTGTTATACTTTGTGGTTTTGTGCTAGAAAGAATAGAAGAAATTTTCGCTAGAAGAAAAGTTAATTTTGATGCTTGTTTGTGAGGCAATGATTGAAATTGCGATATGAATTGTTTCGTTCTAAATTTATTCGGACTTTTTATTTTGTTTCATAAGCCCAATTAATTTTTTCTATCTTTAAATTTTTTTGTGTTTTGATACATTTATATTTTTTTTATTATTTTATGGAATATCAGTTAATAATTGCCAGTTGATCTCATCACCTTATAAATTTTTTTGGAGATGTTTAAAGGAAAGTAATCCACATTTTTATCTTCCAATTTGCAATTAATTTGTATAAAGAGCCTTTTTATTATTTAAATTGTTGATGTTGCGGCAGTTTATATTAATGGATTTTATTATCCCAAATTTAACATATATCTAACTTTATTTTTCTCTCCATAAAATATATGAGCTCTGGATTACAAAAATGATTCGATTATTTTCTCTTACTTTCCTATATATAGTTTCGCCCCCAAAAGAAGAATCACGTACCGCAAACACAAAGAAAAAGTTCATACCATTATTATTTAGCGTTATATTGATTGGCTTCGGAGAAAAATATCAAGAAAAAATGCTGGTAAAGAAAAAGAAGTACGTGTTTCTTATTATTCTCGAACCGGATAGTAAAACTCAGCTACTTCCATTTGTGCTTTTCCATTAAATATGCATTTATCAAATTGATCTGTTGACATCAGTCACTAGTGCGTTATTGGAATAACATTAGTAAGTTAATTCAATACGTTGATCATTAATAATCGCAAAAATAAAATAAAATAAAGGGTTTGTCATCCGCTTTAGAAATAACATAACAAAAGAAGGCATATAGAAAAGAATAACAGAGTAGGGTTCATGCAGGAGACACCTTTTGTTGGTCAAGGTGGTGGGTCGGACTGGAAACATTGGATTCCATGCCAAGTGATAGCAACAAATGAAGAAATGCAGAAATTGCACAAGAAAGTAGACTTATTAATAGTTTAATACCCTTTTCTAGCTTAAACAGAGGAGAGTTAATGAAAGCTCAGCTAAAGAAAAGCCATTTGGTGTTGTTAGATAATGGTATTGGTGAAACTTGGCTTTCATAAACTGGATTTGCACAGTATTTTACTTACCTTTTCCTGTAACCTCTGTTACACTGTTTCTTTTTTGTTTTTTCTGGAATTAATGTACTTTGCTAGACTCCTAGCTAGGAAAATCTCATTAATAGGTTTGGTAGCGAGTTGCAATGAAATCATCTTTTAGATATCGTATATATACATTACCAATTTGGGTTATTAAATTTGTGGAAGTGCAAATAATGTATTACGTATTTACGTATCTTGAAAATCATAAGTGCAATAGCATTTTTGTTAGGTTTGATCTTTGTTTGACTAGGTCCAAATGCCGCATAAACATGTCTATTTCTTTTTTTTTTTTTTTTTTTTTTTTTTTGACTAGTAAACATGTCTATTTCTTGGGCCCTTATATTAGAGGTGTAAGGTCTTAGTGAAAGCGTGGTCCTATGGCACCTTTTATAGTAAATAGTGTCGGCACTAGTCCCTTCTATTAGCAGAGATTTATTATTAATTAAATATTTATTATTATTTATAGAACTGTCGGCAATAATTAGTGACTTAAAATGTTCCTCTTAAAAGAAAACATTAAAAGAAAAAAAAATATTGAAAAAAAATTTGTAGAAGACATAATTAACAAACCACGAATATCGAATTTGATATAATTTTACAAAAATATTAGATAAATAATTAAATCAATTAAAAATGAATAGTTAATTATTGAAATTCTTGATAAATGACCATTAAATTAAACAGAAAACTGCACCCGAATTGATATGAGGCATGTATGTACAAAGTTATTGCATTTTGAAAATAATAATTTTTGTTTAATAATAATTTTATCAATTCAGTTATTAAATGCATTTAATACTAATAAAACATATCACTTATATATCATTATTTCATAATAAAAACATTTCACGATTGTGACTATATACTGACAAAATTTTATCCAAAACTAAAAAAATAATGTAAGTGTGTTCTCCATAATTTAGATAAGTCGAATATTCAATTCAATTTTATAAATCTTTTATTCACAAATCAAGTGCAATATAATAAATCAACAACTTTTCATGTCGCTCAATGAATTATCATTGGATTTAAAGTCACATAAATTTATATTTTATATTGTAATAATATTTTCCCTATGTCATTTTAGTATTGAAAGGTAAAATTTTGTCAAATATATATTTGTGAATATTACGCCAAAGAAAGCTAGCTAATTAACACTGTTTACAAATGGGATGGGCGGAGAGATTAAGAATGCTCAAGTTTATTGTAGTAATCTGTAAAGACACATGATCGTTGCAAAAGTTAACTTTGATGTTAGGAGGGAAGAAAGAGATGTAAAAAAGTTAAAAGTTTAAGATGTAATAATTAAATTATTATTTTTTATTAAAAGATAAAACAATTTATTTATATTTATTATTATAATTATTTGCATTAGTAAAGCAATATTAGTAACCATTGTAATAATAATAATAATGAGGACCCAAAGCATTTACACAAGTCCATTTGATATATTATATTGTCTTCCAGAACTGCCAATATAATTATATAAACCTGCATTTTCTGGTAGTGGAACCAATGAAACTTGAGGTAGAAAAAAAGTTTATTTTGTCCTTTGCTGAAGTTAGCATAAGACGGATCAGCATTGGATTCTCTGCCCGCGCGCATGAAACCTGGAGGTATGATGCTTCAGCCAGGCGCCACCGCGCCAGCGAGCTAGTATCCGAAAACTTTTAAAAGAGAGGTTAGGCTTTCTGTTATTTTCCCATTCTTTTCTTTGTCATTATATTATTTATTACTTTTATGGAGGAAGCTCAGGTTTTGTTAGGTGATCTTGTTGTGAGAACTGTTCAAGTATACGCTTAATTTGATTTCTTAAAAAAAAAAAAAAAAAAAATACTAGTTCAGTAAGCCTAGCTGAATTTCAACAGTATTTGGTCGACACCAAATGTTTCAACAACTGTGACAGTAATAAAATATTATAAACTAGTGGCGGAGCTAGACTTTTAAATGGTATTATTAGCATCTAAAAAAAATTATCAAATTTACTATTTTTCTTTTAAAAAAATCTCATTTATTTAGAGATGCATAACTCATTTCATAAAATAAACAATTTATTGTTGGAGTTATGTCCTAGAAGTCAATATTTAATGACTTATTTTCTTAGTTTATGTTAATGATGATATTTGATCATTTGTTCCTAGAGTTTATTATTGACAGATCATTCAGGTTGAGGATCTGAATTGTAGATCTCTGTGGATCATTCATTAGAATGACAATAATAAATCTAAATCGTCCATAATCTTGATAATTAACAAGGAACATTAATTATCATAAAAGATTAGTATGCAAGTTAAGTGATGATTAAGTTCTACAAATCATAGGTAAGGAGTTACGAACTTAATTGCATATGTGTATGTTATTGGAACATAGTACATGACTTGACCCAATGAAATAAACATATGGATTGTGTTATGTGTCATTGTTTATTTCATATGAGTTTGATTCTAAGTTTGAGATGTTCACCTTTTCCACACGAGGATAGGTTCAATAAATATCGTCTAACGTTGATTCCTGATAAAGGCTGCTATAAGGACTTTATTTATGTTCTCTTGAATAGTGCGGGGAAAAGTTGTTCATCAAGAAAATCGTATGTCCCTCATTAGTATACCTAGTGAGTGATGATATCTGTTTGGGCCCCTTGATGGAGTTGAATTGTTTGCTAGCAACTTGTACAATTGACTCTATATCAAGAAATGTATAATCTGCAAGAATGACACATTCCTATCTTGGATTATACAAAGATATCGTGTGACATAAGAATCAAACAAAGAAATACTTTTATTTCTTATGCAGGATTGAGATATTGTAACGGTACATTATTTATACGAATTGGGAATCATAACGTGTTGCTAGATACCACTTATGATTATTGGAAATAAATAACGATTTATTTCCATGGCCAACATAGTATAAATCCTCAAATAGGGTCGCACAAATAGGATTCTAACCACTTGGTGTATTTATTGTTTATTCACAATAATGTGTATTGTGAAATGTGATAAGTTAATTAATTAATTAATTATATACCGTTATGAACCGTTATAATTAATTAAATTAAAAGGATCATATGGAAACAATTTAATGCATTAGCTAATCATAGATTAATTATTAATGAGTTAATAATTAATTATGTTCAACTTACTTTAATTAGTTTGAGCTAATTGGGCTTCTATTTAATTGGTTAATTAAGGGCCCGATTTAAGGAAGAATAAAGAGAATTAAAAGGGATTCATTAATTGGTGAATTAATGAATAAAGGCCTTTTATTAAGATGACCCAAGAAAGCCCATTAGGTGGCCTCTTAGGGTGGATGGCATACTTGTAAATAGTATGAAAGGTGGATGAGAGTTGTTGGCTATATAAAGGGGGTCTCCAAGAGGAAACCCTAGCCGTCATTCTCTCCCATCCCATGCGCCTCCTAGCTGCCCCTCTTTTCTCTCTTCCAAGCTCATGTGTTGAGCACCCCACCTCTCTTCCTCTCCATTAAATAGTTAAGTAGAGAAGCAAGGTGATTAGCAAGAGGTTCAAGAGAACTAGCATTCTCTTTGAGCTTGGTGGTGGGTCCTTGGTGGGCTAGAGGCGACTATTGGTGGTGGAGGAGGCGGAGCAAGCACGCCACCGACTCCTACGCATTGGATCTAACCTCCTTGATACGATTCAAGGAGAGGTAATGGTTCAATCCCTTTTCTCATGATGTGTGATTGCTTTAGCACTAGATCTTTGACTTGCTTGTTGTTAATGGTGATTAATTAGTTGTAATTGATCCAAAAATTAAAAATGAGCATTTCCTAACATTTATTTCTCTTCAGTTTTCAACACGAATTAATTTTGCACCCTTAAAAAAATAACAAAATCATCGACCATTCATATTGAACTTTCATGTTTAATTTTTTTTTAAAAAAAGTATGAAAATACAAACTAGACATTTGTTGCATATTTAAACTCATTGTGCATCCTCTCATCCAGCTTTCGGCTAATAATTGTTGGTTATGATGAAAAGTAGAAGAAAATTACATATTTCACTGGAATCAAAGAAGACTTACTAAACATTTTTCATACCTAACTATTAAGAATAATTTCACCTCTTTATAAATTCGCAAAATCCAATGAAAGTCATTTGACCCCACTGATACCTTATCGGTGTCACTTTTCACCTCGCAGAACAAATACTAAGCCCCTAATTATTTTAGTGAAGTAGCATTGACCATTCATGTTCCAATATTCAACTCCACATCTACTGTTACATACAGATAAACAACCTCTTCAAGTCACCATCTAGCTGTCTTTTTTTTTTTTCATATTTCGATTGAAAATGATTCAAATAATACTCACAAACCTTATAATTAACTTTGCTCCCAAGGCTCCAGAAGATCTTGTATGTTCAAAGGCGTCTCATTATTCCAAGTTTCCAACTAGTTCTTCTTAGCAAATTTTTTTTCTAAATATAAAATAAAATTAAGCTACTCAATTTTAATAATTGCAAAAAGTTTTCTTTTTTTTTTTTATCAAACTTAATATCAACAAAAACAAAACGCCAATCAAAAATCTATGATTAGACATCCATTGTCGGATGATATCACATACGTTCAACAATGGTTAATTTGACTGGACAAAATTTGGTACAATTTTGTAATTCACCCAAGAAAACTTGAGTCCTAAGCAAACAGAAATTATATACACCATCCATCAATTTACCATCCAATACCATCCAACAGACTTCAACAGGCCAAATTGGGCTTCAGCCATCATTTTTCGCGTGATGACGTCACCAAAATCGCATGATGACGTCATCAATTTTTTTCGAAAAAAAAAATTTCGAATTTTTTTTTTGCGCTGACGTCATCAAATGGACAGATTTTTCTGTTCAGTTAGATGCATCAAGGGATGAGTTAAAGTTGTTAAGTATTCAGTTAGATGCATCTTAAAATTGAATTTTCGTATTTTTTTGTTCAGTTAAACACGTTAAGGAATGTACTTAAAGTATTTATGTGTTCAAGTAGTTGCATCTCAAAATTGAATTTTCGCATTTTTGTGTTTAGTTAAACACGTTAAGGGATGAATTTAAAGTTTTATGTGTTCAGTTAGTTGCAATAAAATTTTAATTTTGTGATTTTTTGTGCTCAGTTAAACACGCTAAGGGATTAATTTAAAGTGTTTATGTGTTCAGTTAGTTGCAGCAAAAATTTGATTTCGTAGTTTTTGTGTTCAACTAAACTAGTTAAGGGATCAATTAACATTATTTATGTGTTCAGTTAGTTGTGATCAAATACGTTTTAATAACCATGCAACAAAGTGAACACTAATCATTACAAATAATGATATCCATTATTACAATAAACTGAACCATTCTATTAATAATAGTATCCATTACAAATAATTCTCTATTACAATGCATAAATTAACACTCAACAAATACAGTAAAAGTAATTCAACCATTACAAATCGATTGTAAACTCAAAACTCATCTTCAACCTCATGCACACCGATGCACGAGTCTAAATTTCCAATGTAAACTCGAGCCATTCCAATTGAGATCTATAGAAAATCATTAAGCAACCATGTTAATATTTCAAATAGAGTTCAAAATAGAGTTCAGAAAATTCAGACATTAATCATCACATACATGAACAAATTGGATCTGAATTTGCCTTAGAATGCTAGTTCCTTTCAAAAGAAACTTGAAAGATTTGAACAGATCGGTCGAACACTTGAAAGAATTGGTTTTGGAGTGTGAAAGATCGGATCTAAACAGATAGGTCAAAACAAATATGAACCGATCATCTTTTCTCACTTATCCTTCTTGCTATCAACAAATTATGTTCCTGCAATAAATAATCAAACAAACCTTTTCTAATTAACTAAAGAAGCATTTAATCAAGAAAAGACTTAGTCATTTGATTGCTCAAAGCACACAAAAAAATAATAGAGAAAATGCTTGAAAGTGAATACGGACAAAAAATTACTCTCTGTTGATAGGAAAAACAACAAATTTACACGGAAATTGGGATTATAGAGGCAAAAGGAAAATTGAGCGGGACTTAAGCCGTTCCTTCACCTCTTAGACAAAAGTGTATAATCAAAGAAAAAGTATAAAAGTGCGAGAATTTAAAGAAAAAAGATGTCATAGTGGATACCTTCGTCAATTTTTCAACGCAAGAAAGAGGAAGAAATACCGGTATCGGTGTGTTTGTGGATATTTTTAGAGGGAGGCGAAAGAGAGGAGAAATTTTGCCGAGAGGTCGTCGGAGGAAGATTAGGTCGGAGGCGATCTGGATCGGGAGAACAGAGGAGGCGGAGTGACGAGTGGCTGGAGAAAGAAGAAAGGTTATGCGGCTAGGGTTTGGAGGATTTGGAATGAGAGAAGGTTTAGAGAGATATAAATAGATTGGGCCAGTCTTTGGGCCTAATCTGGCCTTTTTGGAGCCTGTGGATGGTATGGATGGTAATTAGAAGGATGGTGAGTAGTAATTACCCTAAACAAAGGTTCCCTGAACCAACCAACTTTTGATTAGCCCATTCTGTAACAGGCCCACAAAGAAAGACCGTTTAATTTGTCTTGTGTGGGTCTGTCTCTAAACCCCGTTCCTTTTCTCTTTTGCTGGTTCTGCTTTTTAGCTGTACAGGTGCGGGCCCCACTCCGTTCCAGCCGGCGCGGTGCGAACCTTATAACGGACAATTACTTCCGTCCCCTATTTTCTCCATTTTATCAAACTGCACTCTCCAGTATTGTAAATTCCAGTACGGACACCGGAGCTGCCTTTGATTTAAATGGAGACGACACCTTTCCGAATAAATAGCACAACCGTGGCACCGTCTGTTGTTTTTCACTTTCGTTTTCTTCAAGCGACGAGTATTATCCGCTGCAGTCAGATCCGCTGTGTCAGTCAAACTGTAGCAACATACAAATCAAGTATTTACGAATGTATTCACCACCCGGTACATAATTTACTACAATGAAACGCACAGGAAGGCGCAATCTAAGGAGCATCATTTTCATGGGATTGTGGCATTTTCCATCATTGTTTCATCTTTACGCTTTCCTTTAAATAATATAAAACTAACAATAGACCGCCTTTTTCCACTCCCAAGCACTGTCAAACCTCAAACCTCTCTATTTCAAAAACACTCGCACAAATCAACCCCGTTTCCTTCTCTCTCTCTCTCTCTCTCTCTCTCCGTTGAACTGAAACCCTAGCTTGATGCTCGACTGAGATTCCAGATCGGAGATGACGGATGCGAGTGGCAGCGCCAGTGGCTCCGGAGGAGGCAAGGCGGGTCCGGTGCGACGCAGACCTTCGCTCCGACGAAGCCTTGACGCGGATGAGTTCATTGGCATGATGCACGGCTCAGATCCGATCAGAGTTGAACTCACTCGGCTCGAGAACCAGGTCAGAGGTGCGAATGTAGCTTGATCTGTTTCTTTCGTTTGCCATTGATTTGTTTCTTGTGCTGTGTTTGAAGCTTTTGGTTGTGGTATTTAATTTCAGATAAAAATAGGGAATTGGGAGAGGCGCAGGCGGAGATCAAGTCGCTCAAATTGTCGGAACGTGCTAGAGAAAAAGCTCTTAATGAGGTACTCCTTTCGTTTCACATTGTGCAATTAATGCTTCATTTTTCAATTAAGTTTCTAAAGCAACAATAGTTTGGGTTTAGTTGGTTATTGAAACCAAAAAATTGTACTTGTAGCAACTTTTCCTGCTTCTTAATTCACTTTTAATTGGGGTAGCTAATATGTGGAAATACTGTTAAATTTTTGGAATTCTATATGTATTAGAATTTAGAAGTCATTTTGTCAATTTTTTCTTTTATTTTGGAAAAAGTAAATTAGATGAGGATTTTAAAGTTTAAGTCCATCCTCTTTGAGCTGAAGTGCTTAGAATATTTGCTAACCACTTGCTGTTCTTTTATATCTATATGAAATTTAGCAATTTGCCTCTAAGGGAGTTGGTAAGGTAGCTCCATCAAATGAGCTTTTTCCTGAATTAGTACACGAACTGTATTCCAACTTGTATTTTATCTTCTAATATGCTCCATGATCTTGTACCTTTTTACTTTCATTTATAGAATTCTCTGTACATGGTGGAATTCAGTAGGCTGTCAAATCATGCTTCTAAATTCTGCCAAAAGTACTCTCAAACTTTTAAATAAATTGGAAATGTAGCACTTCTTATTTTCAATTCATTCCAGCTTTCTGAGGAATTCATAAAATTGGAGGACAAGCTGAAGAAAACTGAATCCCTTCTAGAAAGCAAGGTATCAATGCTAATCTTATCTCTTTTCATGTGCTATAGCTGTTGACTATTACAACTTCATTCTTAACTATTTAATATTTGGTGACAGAATTTGGAAATAAAGAAGCTAAATGATGAGAAGAAGGCTTCTGTAGCTGCACAGTTTGCAGCAGAGGCAACACTCAGAAGGGTTCATGCAGCCCAAAAGGACGATGATGCGCCTCCCATTGAAGCCATTCTCGCACCGCTTGAGGCTGAACTAAAAATTGCTCGCCAAGAGGTTAGGATGCCTTTTATATCAGCTGCCTCCTCAGTGGCCATTTGATTATTAACATGGCCAGGAGTTCAAACCCCAACAGGGTTTTTTATTGATTGATTTTCCAAGGGATGCCAAAATAAATAATTTGTTTAGAGGAATGGTACACATATTGAAATCTTTTTTTTTTTTTTTTTTTTTTTTTGCAATTGCTCACTCCAACTATTTTCTCACAATTGGAGTGAAGCTCATGCATTCCAATTATTTATGGTAGTTCTTTTCAATGACGCTTTATAAAAAATTTTAGATTGCTAAGCTTCAAGAGGATAACAAGGCTCTGGATCGGTTGACCAAGTCAAAGGAGGCTGCATTGTTGGAGGCTGAGAAAACAGTGAAAGCTGCACTAGCAAAAGCAGCTTTGGTGGATGACTTGCAAAACAGAAACCAAGATCTGACAAAGCAAATTGACATATGCCAGGTATATATAGGTAATACAACCATAGGATTATCCTATCCAGCTGCAGTTTGATTTAGAATGTCTTCAAAAATACCCTCTCAATTGTTTACAGGAGGAAAACAGGATATTGGACAGATTACACCGGCAGAAGATTGCAGAGGTTGAAAAACTGAGCCAGACAGTGAAGGAGCTTGAAGAGGCTGTGTTGGCTGGTGGGGCTGCTGCCAATGCTGTTAGAGACTACCAGCGCAAAGTTCAAGAAATGAATGTAATATTTATCTTACAGTTAGTCAAGTGATTTGTATACATAGCTATCTTTTTTGGCTTAAAAATCTGTTGTTTAATAGGAAGAAAAGAAAACACTGGATCGAGAGCTGGCCCGTGCAAAAGTAACTGCAAATAGGGTTGCTGTTGTAGTTGCAAATGAATGGAAGGATGGAAATGACAAAGTGATGCCTGTTAAGCAGTGGCTTGAGGAACGAAGGTTCATGCAAGTAAACATCTCTAAATCCCTTATTTTGTATTAAGAATTGAAAAAGATGTTTGTTCTTGGAAGAATTATCACTGTTGCATATATTACCTCATATTAAGAACTGTGATGTGTGATTATAACAACTAAAAACAAAAAGTTCTTCCTGTGTATGACATCATTTATTAATTTTATTTTTTTTTGTCTCTACCCCTCCACTTGTTTCCTCTTTTTAAAATCATTAAAGACTAAAGGTGGGTGTATTGGTGATATTTCCAATAATTTTGTGGGTCACACTGATACTTCCTGTTATATTGCTTATATCTTGGCCCACTTTTTTCTGTTTGTGAATGAGTTTCATTTTTCATTCTGTAAGTTACACATTTGTATCAAAAACGCTGAATATTTTTCATCACTCTCACACAACACTTGTCTGTACTAGTAAGTGTTACATAGTTGTACCGTTTGTATCTTAGAATATCAAAAGTATGTTAATTGCTTAATTTATTTCTATTTACTCTACAATAGGGTGAAATGCAGCAGCTTCGTGACAAGCTGGCCATAGCAGAACGTAGTGCAAGAATTGAAGCACAGCTTAAGGTAGGAACTTATTAAACAGAAAGTCGATTTACTGCTAGTTGTACCTTTTATTCCCTTTACTTCTGTGCAAGTTGCCTGGTTGGGTTGCTCGATGAAATTTAGATGAAACTGTCAAAAGGGGAGTTTTCAAAAATCTTGAAGTAGGATTTGATATTGTTCGATGTAATATTAGAATTAATTTATACGAGCTTTAGTAGACGGGTTATTTTAGCCACATCCAGTGACCAGGCCTGGGGGGATGTTCTCAAGCCTGGTAGGGCTTGCCTTGTGTTTGGGTTAAAATGTACTGCACCGGGTAAGAATTACCTCTCAGACTTGTCTTTCATAGTTACCTTACACCAAAATTTTGTAAATTCTAAGTGGTCTTTGTTAAACTCACAGGAGAAGTACCAACTTCGGCTAAGGGTATTAGAAGATGGATTGAGAGTGCCATCAAACAGTTCGGGCCACACTAACTCAGAAGGGAAGCCCTTAAGTAATGGCGTATCTGTAGTTTCTCGCCGCCAATCACTAGGTGGTGCTGGGACTGATAAGATCCCCAAGTTGACCTCCAACAGTACTGTAAATAACAAGAGATCGCCGTCTCCCAGACCCTCTTCCCTATCAGTTAGCAGCAGTATGGTTTTAAGACGAGCAAAAGGGGTATCAAAATCATTTGATGGCGGCTCAAGAGAACTCAGCCGTAGTGCTACATCACTAATTTCAAAAACGAAGAAATCTGGTGATTTTGCAAACACATCCCTGGATAGTGGAGTCAGTGAAGAAAAGGAGAAGGGAGGAGTGTTGAAAAATGAACAACAGTTAGATTTGAATAATAGCAAGGATAACGAGCCAATCGAAGAGCAGGTATCTGGGTTTCTGTATGAGTTATTACAGAAGGAGGTTGTGACCTTGCGGAAAGCTTGTCAGGAGAAAGATCAAGGGCTCAAGGACAAGGATAGTGCAATTGAGGTGAGATAATAGTTTGGAAACCGTTGTAGACAATTGAAAACATATGGATGTGTATCCTCTGCCAACCTTTTAAGGTTGGCAGAGTGCCAACTTTTGATCTGAGCCGTTCGATCTGATCTCGACGGTTAAAATTTTTTGGGCCTATCAATCTGGTATTATGCATGGGGCACCCATTAACCGTTGAGATTAGATCGAATGGTTCAGATCAATAGTTGGCACTCTACCAACCTTTTGTGATTGACCTACTATTTGGGTCTGGTATAATTCTCATGACATTGTAAATAGGAAACTGGTTTGATGGTATGTATTGTTATACCGATTTTGTTGACCCAGTATATGATCGTGACTTGCATATATACTTGGAGGTAGTTCCCGTTGGAGTGTGTGTGATTTATAATATACAATTCCAAGATCATAATTGATACATCTGCTAGAATCAAGTGTAATCAGTATTCAAGTCTGATCTAAAAGTATTTATTGATTTGTAATATAGTGCTGTGTGCTTGTAGAATTTAGGTTCTTGCATCTAATGTGATGAAAAAAAATGTTTAGATATAATCATACAAGCTACTGTATAATTTTTAGGGTAATTATACAATAAGTACCATATGTTGTTTTGATATGAAATTGATTATGCTCAGTTCTGACCTAACCCAAATGAGGTACCTCAGACTGGGCCACTGCACCCTTAGTTTTGGGTCTGCTGTCCATTAGCTTGGCAGTACTTCAGTGATTTCTAATCTTCTTGTAAAGTACTTCATTACTACCCCTCTTATCATGTAATGTGAATGCAGATGTTGGAAAAGAAAGTGGAGACACTGACAAAGGCAATGGATGTGGAGGCAAAAAAGATGAGGCGAGAAGTAGCTGCAATGGAGAAAGAAATAATGGCGATGCGTTTGGACAAGGATAGTGACTTCAAATCAAGGCGCCTCAGCATTTCCAAGACACCTGTAAGCACGAGGTAGACACATGTATCATCCTTCTTTGGATTAATGGGTTATTTTGAACACTAGTTATTTGGTTGCACCTCCGGCTCAACAATTATTTATTTAATGTTTGAGAGATAAATGTCAAGCTTATAAAAGAAAAAATAAAAACCTTACTCTTTTCTTCCAATGGGTAAGGGTAACAGTACAGGAATAGCAAAGTAGAAAAAAGACAGCACAAAGGGAAGAGTAGCATACTATCCTTATGTAGCGCTACATGTATTCTCTTCCAATGGGTTTAATCCCAATGTAAAAGTGACCTGCTACATCAATATACACTCTAAAAAATAACTTCAAAATGTGGCAAATTTTCATCACTGCGATGAAGATCAGAGAAATTCTAAGAGGCAAGTACACTATTCATTCGCTGATGTAACCTGATGTCAGCAAAAACTCAACATTATATATATATAATGTTATAGGCATTCATGTTTATTGTTTTATAATTTCAGAAACGTGCCTAGAAGTTCTTGATGTGCAACCTTCAAATATGATGCTCAAACCAAGAAAGAAATAGCTGCATTTGTTTGTGTAGGCCTGTTGATTGCTTTATATCTTAATTTCTTTTTCATTTTTACGGATTGCCGGATTGATTGGCACTGACAGCGCTGCAAATTGGAGTGGCGGAATTGGTGATTTGCTTTAACATGACCTCTATATTGTGATAACATAACATAACATATTGGGTGCGGAGAATTAGATTTTATGAATGGGGTATTGCGGTTTGGTTGTATAGATTTGTTTTGTTGTGGTTATTCACCTGTTTTAAAACTGGTGAGACATGAGGTCTTAACAAGTTTTAGGCTTTCTTATTCTCTACAGTTGTTTATATTTGTTGTAAATTAAAGATTATTCACTGATGTGATATCTAGTGGCAGTGTGTTGAGTTTAATTTATTTTAGTGGAAATGTAACAAGTTTTAGGTGCTTTTGATCCACCGTATATTCATGAACACTGTTGATTGATAACAGAAAATTATTCCTGGCCGTGCTTTTCTTTTTTCCCTTTCTGTTAATAAGATCTCCTAGCAGTTTTATTCTATATGCAAGGGTTCTCTGTGCCTGTGCCCTTGCGTGTGCGTGTGTGAGAGAGAGAGTTTTTATGTAAAAGGTATTTCTTCGAGCTTCTGACTAAATTGGCTACGTTTCTCTAAAAAAAATAAACAACAAAATTGGCTTCATCTTTTTTAACAAAGAACTCGACAAGATAAAAAATTCATGAGAGTTCTTTCAGATCGAGTCGATCTAATGGTTGGAATTTAGTACAACTGCATCTGGGCATAGGCACATTAGGCTGTAAATCCTTGATTTGACATGACTAATCCGATCTATTGTTCATTGTAATTTGGCTTAACATCCGCTGTTCTTTAGCAAAGACCTTAAGCATACTTTTGTGGATCCAAACTTCTTTGTTCTAATGTGGGGAACTCCAATCTGTTTCGTGCATCAGCTCTTTGCAGCCCGGGTTCATACCATGTGTTTCCAACTTTCCATTAATTGTAAAGCATATCCTCCTTATAATATAATAGCAGGATATTCCAGAACAGGATAAGAAATATCCAATAAAACTTTTAACGACAAACCGCCAGAAGTTAAAAAGCCGAGAAAGAGGAGAGACTAGTTGTATTCTTAATTTTTTTTTTTTTTTTTTTTTTTTTTTTTTTTTTTTTTTTTTTTTTTTTTACCTTGCAAACACTTCGTAAGGTTAGTTGGATTCTTAAAATAGTGCTGCTTGGAAACTGGTTTATACAGTTTTGGATCAGATAACCCAGACGTGATTAAAGAGAGCGACAGAGAATTAAAAGCAGTTTCGGTTTTCAGAAAATTAAAAGTTGTACAAAGAATTATCCGTTCCCAAAATGTCATTTTCCGTATTAATCAAAACGAATCGATTGATTGTATAGTCGGTTGGGTTGGTGCATAAAATTCATGAAACTGTCAAATTGGCCTTCCAGAGAATTATTGATCGATGGTTGAAAAGTTGCATATGAAAAGGTCAGCAACCCATTAATGTCGTTCATATTCTTAACAGAAGAACGGGACTCTGTCACAAAGGATTAAACTTTTTTAATAATTCCTTCCTAACAACCATATGAGAAAAGTCTTAGTGTGTTTTAACAATGCAAAGGAGGCTAGTTTTATTGATATATACAATACTTTCAACTTTGACTATGTCCAGGTCACTGATCTGCATATAGATATTATTATAACCAAGAGGCTACTTATCTTACCAAGTCTCCAAGTATTGGTTATACATATATAGAGCAGATACCAACACTCATCTACACCAAACATGGCAAAAATGAATTTGAAGCATTTCTATTCTATCGTTCTTGCAGCATTTTTCAGCATTCAAATGTTCCAATTAACAGTACATGGAGTTGATGCATCAAGCAAAGTAAGTAATGCGTCAATTAATGAGACCAATATATATTATATTTCTCGTTGCTGAAACTTCCTATGAATTTCAGCTGTATATTGTGTATCTGGGAGAGAAAAATCACAATGATCCAGAACTTGTCACTGCATCGCACCATGAGAAGCTAACTCCTCTCTTTCAAAGGTTCTGTTTTTTCCTCTTCATTCTAAGCTTTAATTTTGCTTCTAATTAAATAAAGTGACTATTGATGAAACATGAAATTCATTTAATTGGGAACTTGAAGCCCCAATTTCCCCTTATTTAATGACAAGTTGCTTAGCTTGACGCTATTTACATGTGTATATAGCTACAACTCAATAGTGTTACTAACAGTGATACGATCAAATATATATATGAAACAGTAAGGAGGAAGCAATGAATTCAATTGTGTATAGCTATAAGCATGGCTTCTCTGGTTTTGCCGCAATGCTAAACGAGTCTCAAGCTCAGATCCTTTCAGGTAATAATCCACTGTATGTTCAATGCATCTTTTTATTTTTTTGCACCACAAACGAGTTAAAATTTCTACAGTGCTCATTTACAGTTAGTGAGGTATATATATGCGTTGCCAAATCTGGCACCCAAAACATGACATCAACAATCAGTAAAATCATCAGAAATGAACGTTCGAGTTATTTTTATAATTATCTCACTCTTTCATTTTATGGGCGACTTGAAAAATGAAAATCAATAGTAATAGGTTCAGGGTTACCCCCACCCCCAAGAAGGAACGTATTGCATCTTTTGCTCTTTGTGTAGCAATAGTTACATATAAGATGATCTGAAGCCATTTCTAAATTAAGACAATAATGATAAGAATTTGTCTTTCCTTCTTCTCATTACTGTTAACAGATATGCCAGATGTAATTAGTGTGACGCCTAATCGCAAGTTTGCAGCACACACAACACGTAGTTGGGATTTTCTTGGGCTTGATTATCATTCCCAATCTAATGCACTACTTCAGAAGGGAAATTATGGAGAAGACATAATTATAGGAATCATCGATTCTGGTTAGATTTTTAATTGAATCATTCAAAATGCTTGATTGCTTGTATCTACCATCCTGATTACCGTAATGCTCTTGCAACAAAACACTCGTTACAAATAATTTTCAAATCCAAAAATTACGCCCTGATAATTATCTTTTATTTTTATTTTTGGGAATGTGACACTCCGAAGTTTCTAAGCAGTAAATTTTGTGTAGAACACTTTTCTCAATCTTTTCTTCTTTTTTCTGTTGCATAATATATAAACTCCTTATATAGACCTAACTAGACTCCTCAATTTCCTAAATACACTAATAACGTTTAACTATAAAATAATCTACGTGCATGTCTTACACCAAAATGAACCTAAATTTCTAATACATTAACTTACATAGAATACCAAAATATATTTACTATATATTTCACTTTCACCATTTAACTATTTAATAATTTTTGAAACAAATTTGACTATTATTAATTAAGTTTAATTTCCAACATAAGCTAGTAACTTATATTATAGGAATCTAAATGGTTCTTTTCTTTCATAAGGTCTTCTTAAATCATCTACAGCTGATAAACGCTTAAATTTTTACCAGGTATATGGCCTGAATCGAAAAGTTTTGATGATACTGGATATGGACCCCCACCGTCACAGTGGAGGGGCACTTGTCAAACTAGTGAATCCTTTAGTGCTAATAACTGTACCAATAAAATAATTGGCGCACGTTGGTACGCTAGTGATTTGTCTTCAAGTGAACTTGAAGGGGAGTACATGTCACCTAGAGACCTTAATGGACATGGGACCCACACTGCCTCCACAGCTGCAGGTAATTGTTCCCTTTTCACTTGTTAAAAAAAAAAAAAAGATTTCAAGATGCACAATATGAATATTTCCGATTGTCCGTATTGTTCCGATTCACACACAGATGATTCCAGTCAAGCATATATGTTGTTCGCCGTAAACTAATTAATTTGTTATTACATCACTAATCATCACCATCATCTTTTTTTTTCTTTCATTTTTTTGAAAGATGGCTGGTGAAGTTCCAGCAGCAGTTTTTAAATCAAGAAAAGATTTACAGTTTAAAAGAATATTACATCAATTATCAATCATCATCATCTTTATACTTTTGGAGGTTATTTGATTGAGCTTATAATTTCAGTCAAAATATGGTCCTCTCCTACCAAAAATGTATCAACATAAAGCCAATTAATTAATTACAAAAAGGAAAAAGATAATAAGAAATTTCACTTTATGGGGCTTAATTAATGTTTATCTCTCATTATAGGAAATCTAGTATCGAACATAAGCTTTTTTGGACTGGCTGCTGGATCAGTTAGGGGAGGAGCCCCTCGTGCCAGGTTAGCCATATACAAAGTTTGTTGGGGCGGCCCAAACACTGCGTCTGTGTGTAGTGACGCAGGCATTCTTGCAGCAATAGATGATGCAATAAATGACGGTGTCCATATTTTATCTATGTCCATTGGAGGTCCTGGTGAAATTTCAGGAACATTGCATGCTGTTGCAAAAGGGATTACAGTGGTTTTCGCAGCAGGAAATGACGGACCAGCACCTCAAAGTGTACAAAATAATGTGCCGTGGGTTATATCCGTGGCCGCGAGCACAATAGATCGCTTCTTTCCAACAGTTATCACACTCGGAAATGGCCAGAGATTGGTGGTATGTAATTCAAATATTGATGCATTTTTTCTACACACATGAAAGCTCATACATATATGTACATGTATTTATAATTACATATGTTTGTAGGAATGTAAGTATGTATGCATGCATGCATGCATGTGTGTGTATGTCAATCATTTTATTTTTCTAATTTGCAGGGCCAGTCAATATTCGTTGAAACTCGACAATCTAATACCAATAATTTCACCTTGCTTGTTGATGGTTCAAGGTATTTCACATTTAATTCAAAAACTATTTCTATTTCGTATAAAATTTAATCTTATAATAATTCCAATTTATTCAACATAAAAGTGATTATATATTCTTTTTTTTTTGTGTGCAGCTGTGACAATATTACATTAAGCAAGATGAATGTAACTAACAAGATTGTATTGTGTTATGATCCGACTATAGTTGCGGAAATTTTACCTCAGAACAACTTTAATGAAGTAATAGTAAATGTACTCAATGCCGGGGGTATGGGTCTCATATATGCACAATACACAGTGAATGTTATAGTACCACGTCGAATTCCTTTTGCCCTAGTAGATTTTGAGATTGCGAACAAAATCTACTCTTATATTTCTTCGACAAGGTACAAATTAAATAAGGGAATACTTCTTTCTTTCATTTAAATTGCATAAGATTTGAGATTAATTTAATAATTAATTTACTTTTAATATGAACAGTATTCCACTGGTGAAAATTTCTCCACCATATACTATTGAAGGAAAACATGTGCCAGCACCAAGAGTTGCAGCATTCTCATCAAGAGGCCCAAACCCAACATTTCCTGGCATCCTCAAGGTATGTGATCAAAACACAAGAGAAAAAAAAAAATCTTATGTGAATTGTTAACAATGATAGAATTTTTTTACCTAAGTTCTAAAAAAATTCATGTGCTTTCGTAGCCTGATATAGCTGCACCAGGAGTGAGCATACTAGCTGCAGTGAATGTAGGCTACGAATTTAAGGATGGCACATCAATGGCATGTCCGCATGTGACTGGTATTGTGGCACTTCTCAAGATTGTGCATCCTGATTGGTCCCCTGCAGCTATCAAATCTGCAATTGTCACCACAGGTACAACAAAAATTATATATTATTATGTATGTACAAACCCAACTCATTTTCTTATTACTACTTAGAAATTTCAACCTCGCTTATGTTTCTTTTCCTTATGTTCTTCTTAATTGAATTTTGTTCCATAGAGAGTCATGCATCCAAACCAACCATACATATCTTGATAGATTGATCTTACCAATTTAGAACACTGATATTACTTTACATGAATCAATTAATACACCAATGACTTTAATTTTGGATCAATTATGTTGTTAGTAAAGTAACTAACTTGTATTATTTGCAGCATCTGTGTCTGATGCATATGGTGTACAAATAGAAGCCGAGGCTACTCCTAGAAAAATTGCAGATCCATTCGACTATGGTGGAGGCTGTTGGATTATTTCTAGATCATGCGCGGATTTAGAAATAATCTAGAAGGTGGGCTAATTCTGGCTTAGTAATTCTGCTAATTATGAATATTGTTAAGTATGGTAATATGCTAAACGTGACTGTATTAGAAAAGTATGGTTTTGTACAAAAGATGTGTTTGTCACACCCCGAACCAAGCCATAATCCGAGATGGACAACCCCGCCACGTGTATACACTCTACTGCACACACGTAAGGCTAATAAACAGTGAAACAGAAAGCAAATGATCACAAATAAAAGTGCATAATAATGGTATAGTCGTTCACACAACAAAAGAGACTGATAAATATACATATCAAAAGATCAGTCATAAAACAACAAATACTACATAATATGCAACGGAAGCTAACTAATCCAGCTTGGCTTGGTCTTCTGGCAAAGACTCCTCTACGGTGTCATCCAAACCTGAACCTGTCTCCACAAATCAAAGTATTGTGGGATGAGTACATTAATACTCAGTGTGGTGATAGAGTGAGCCTACGGTTCTGGTTAACTCTAGCTAGAACTAAACCGTACTTAAACATTTTTAAATCCTATAATGTAACATCTATGTGAAAGTTTAAAGAAATGATGCTACTAATCTGCAATTCCTAACATGCCCAAGTAAACATGAAAAGTATCTGGAGAAGCGGAGAATATTAGTAATATAATAATGATATACGGTGAATAAATATATCGATACGAGAGTCAAGCACCCACACTCAATGGTCAATCATAAGTCACACAAAATCCATAATCAATCTCACAAGTCCCAATATGACATGAACCGTACCAACAGATCTACCTAACTCAGCTCTGCTCGATAACTCAACTCTGCCCCTATTCCCACATTCCCGCTAAAGAAGTGGGCAGTAAAACACGGTACCGGTAAACTGACGCATGGGGATCGAGAGGTAGTCTGCTATAATGGCACACTCAGCTCTTAGTTCAAGTCAAGTCAAATGGTAATATAATACAATAAACAAAACAAATAACCATCGAGTGACCGCAGTACCGCCTGACGGTCGGTCTGCTGAGTGATCATTAGAAACGCGTTGCCCACGATCTCTATCATAAGGAGACCACCGGCATTTAGCTTGGGTGCAATCTCCCGATAATGGAAACCCCAGACAAAACGAACTTATCACACTCGGTCTCGCTATCCTGATCCGCACCAGATGCAAGTGTTGATTAAGGGCACTTTTAAGTTCATTAATCACATTATTATTAATATGCCATGCATATCCTATAAGTGCAATCTAGTTTTGAGTTAATGAGATGCGCTTAACTGTTTACTTAATGTTAATGACATGATATGCACACAATTAATTATTGATCTAATCCTAAACTAAAGAATAAACAAAACCTAAGGCCTCCACACCTGGAAAGTAGGGCCTAGGGAAGACTACTCTGCTGGAGGGTCGACGTAGTCCTGCTCAGTGCCACCGCCCTCGAACTCGGGGTAGTACTCGTCTCCCTGATAGTCTGCCTGGTCACCTGGTGAACGAAACTTTCGTTAAAGCTAATCTAACGATAAAACCCGTTTATCCCTCAATTTGGTTTCAAGTTCCGGCTAGGTTATCTATAACCATACTTAACTTCTAATTAATTTAAAAAGGGACTCGGTATTAAAATATATTATTATACTTAATTAGTTCATAAAAATAATTTGACGGAGTTCCGTTTGAAACTAGTTGAGAAGGAAAGTTAAGTTGCTAATTTTGTAAATATTTTGTTAAGTTCCAACTATAAAGTTAATGTGTAGAAAGACGTTTTTGACGATTTCTATAAGTTCAACTACGACGTTTGGAGACGTGGCATCATTAGTTTGGTTTAGGAAATTAATTGAAAAGTTTAGTTAATAGTTAAATAGTGTTTTGCTCAAGTATGAAACGCTTTTGATAAAACAACTAAAACAAGATAAAATTCGTTTAAAAAGGTTAACGAAGAAAACTAAATTTGTTTGAAATTATTTTGGGATCATACTGTGTCCGTTTATATCATAGTATCTGTATTGAAAATTATTTTACGGACAATCTAATCATCTCCCATTTGTATAAGCCCACATTTTATATCCGAATCCGTCTCGATTAATTTCTCGGCCAAAAGCTTTTAACTCAAAAATTCGAATTGTGTTGCAAAAATAACATATGCCATCACAATAGTATAGTTCTAGTTTTAATTTTCAGAAGTTAAAAGCTATAAAATGATCCAAATAATTCCAGCCCACAAAACAGAAACGAACTGGGCCCAAGCAGTAAATAATCGCAGCCCACAAAAATAAAAATCCACAAGGAACAGTAACGGACCAGAACAGGCCAACAGGCCCACAGAACATAACCGCACAACAAAGAAAGAAGGGACAGAGCCCAGGTTGGGGGAGGGCCCACCTGTCAGGAAACGGATCGGGTACACTTGATTTCAGCCCGACCCAACAACACAGAATTGCACAAAAGACCCTAGATCATTTATATTCACCAAACAATTTACCAAACAGACCCTAAAAACAGAAACAATTATACACAAGTCCTAAAGCAGTTCAAAATCATTTACAGATAAGTCCCTAAATCAGAAGAGTTATCAAATGAGTCCCTGGACTCGTACCAGAACGCAAGACAGAGAGGTACAAGGCTGGTACCAAGCCTGTACCAGCCAGGAAACCAAGCCGAAGGCAACATATAGCCAAGAAATATGTTAAACAACAACTACAATTATTCTAAACTGATTACACAAGCAACACAGAAGGGAAAGACGAGTATAAGCCCTAACAGAAGCATCAAACAACTAACATATCGATTAATAGCTCCAAACAAGCATTCACAACAACTCAGATGGAATCATCAGCAATCACATCTATCCTACAACAGTTCAGTAAGGCATTCTTCAAATCCATCGAGCCAACAGAAAAACAGATCACATCAGTTCAGAAACAACATCAAATTGAGGCATCAACTTTCCACAGATCAATTATCAAGCATTCTCAAGCCTCAATCAAGCACAAAGGCCTCACAACACACAATATCAAGTTGAGGCAACAAACATCACAGATCGAAAAGCAAAGGGGCTAGGGTTTCAAAGCTTTTACCAACAGCGAAGGAAACGGAGGAAGCACAAAGGAAGAGGGGGAAGCAAGCTCCACCAGCACCACTGTGACTCTCCGGCACCACCACCACCTCGCCTCGCTAACGCCGCCGTCTCCTGCTCCGACTTTACAGCCTCCGCCTCTCTCTTTCTCTCTCGCTCTTTACCTTTCTTTCTTTGTTCTTACCAGTTTTGCAATGGGTCTCGCAGAGGGAGAGAGAGAGGAGAGGGGTGACTTAATAAGAGGGAGTGAGAGGGGTTCGGTCGCTGAGGTGACGGGTCACGAGGTGGAGGTGAGGGAAGACAGATGGTGGGGTCTCGAGAGTAACGGAAGTCAAGGTGGGTGAGTCGAGTGGTTGGCGGAAGTCGCGAGAGTCGCGAGCTTTTGTCAGAGGTGAGGGAGATGGAGTGACAGGGAGAAAGAGGAGAGAAGGGAATCCGAGAGAAAAGCACAGAGTCACGAAGACTCTCTTTGGCGGAGAAAGAAAGAGAGAGAAGGAGAAAAAGGGAGAAATAAAGGAACCAATCGGACGGCTGAGATAAATCACAGGTTTAAAACTCAGATCAAACGGTTCAGATCAAAGGAATTAGGAAAATCAAATGTTCCAGCAATTAAAACTAGGATTTTGACACCAATCAATCTATAGAAAAATTTATAAAATAGATATTTGAAATTAACATGGCATAAAATAATTTGTTAAGCAAATAAAATTTTCCAATGGCCGTAAATTAATCATCTTATCGGATTCAAAAATAAAATTGTTTCTAACTCACAAATGGGATTTATGATTAGATTTTTTTTTGTTTTTCTAATAATTAAATTATTAGTTTTCTTAGAAATTAATAAACTTTTAAATAAAATAAAATAATAAAAAAAAAAAAAAAGTTTTGGGTTTTTACAGCCTACCCCCCTTAAAAGACGTTTCGTCCTCGAAACGAAAAGAAAAGGAAAAGAAAAAGAAAAAGAAGAAAAGCAAACCTGAAGAGACAAACAACTCAGGAAACTGCTCAAGCATCTCGCTCTCAAGCTCCCAAGTCGCCTCGCGAGGAGTGTGGTGCTCCCACTGTACCAGAACATGTCGGACAGTGCGTCGACGAAGTCTGGTCTCCTTCGCGTCCAAGATTCTCAGCGGTTTCTCCTTGTATGTCAGATCCCGCTCAAGTTGCAAGGGTTCGACATCCAACACATGAGCTTCACTCGGAACATACCGCCGAAGTTGAGAGACATGGAAAACATTGTGTACACCCGACAAAGAAGATGGAAGAGTGAGTCTGTAAGCAACGGGTCCGACCCGCTCTTCTATCACAAAAGGCCCAATGTAACGGGGTGCCAATTTTCCTTTCACGCCAAAACGAGTAACTCCCTTTCTAGGTGAAACCCGAAGTAAAGCTTGATCACCTTTATCAAACTTCAAGTCTCGCCTTTTCGGATCGGCGTATTTCTTTTGTCTGTCTTGAGCAGCTTTCAACCGCTCATGCACTATCTTCATTATCTCAACACTTTCCTCAACCATCTGTGGTCCGGTAGGTCGGTAAGTACCTGTAGGTCCCCAACACACCGGAGTCCTGCACCGCTGACCATAAAGAGCCTCAAAAGGGGCCATACCAATACTAGAGTGAAAACTGTTGTTGTATGCGAACTCGGCGAGATGCAAGTGATCTGACCAATCTCCGCCCATAGAAAGCGCACAAGAACGCAACATGTCCTCTAGTGTCTGAATGGTACGCTCAGATTGTCCATCTGTCTGAGGATGATGAGCAGTACTGAAGGTCACGGTTGTTCCTAGAGCATTCTGAAACTGCTTCCAGAAACGAGAAGTAAAGCGAGGGTCACGATCTGATATGATCTCAACTGGGGATCCATGCAATCTATGAAGATTCTGCATGTACAAGTGTGCCATCTGTTCTCCGGTGAGACCGAATCGAAAAGGTATGAAGTGTGCTACCTTTGTAAGAGTATCCACAATGACCCAAATTGCATTCTTCTTGGACTTGGTATTCGGCAATCCAGTAACAAAATCCATAGTGATCCTATCAAACTTTTTCTCGGCTATCTGCAATGGATGAAGTAAACCTGGAGGTCTTTTCCGGTCTGCCTTTACCTTTTGACACACAAGGCACTTGGCTACAAATCGCGCAACTTCACGGCGCATGTTTCGCCACCAAAAGTAGATTTTCAGATCTCGATACATCTTGGTTTCGCCGGGGTGAATGGTGTAACCCGACTCATGTGCCTCTGTCAAGATCTTATCCTTGATCTCTTGCTTGTTCGGAACACAAATCCGATTCCGGAATTTCAAAACTCCATCTTCTCCAACTTGGAAGGGAGTTTCTTGCCCAGATTGTGCTATTGCTCGCACTTTCTCAAGGTGAGCATCTTCTTTCTGAGCTTCCTTAATCTCATCCATCAAAGTTGGTTTCACAACCAAACTTGAGATCAAACCTGAATCGGTCACTTGGTCAGTCTTCTCATGTGGTGCAACCCACAACTCCAAGCGTCTCATATCCTCCAACAAGTCATGCTGTTGTGTGATCAATGTAGCCAAATTTCCGTGGTTCTTACGGCTCAAAGCATCGGCTACCACATTTGACTTTCCTGGATGATACACAAGTTCCAAATCATAATCTTTCATCAATTCTAACCACCTGCGTTGTCTCAAGTTCAATTCCTTCTGAGTGAACACATATTTCAAGCTTTGGTGGTCAGTGAAGATCTGGCACTTTTCTCCATAAAGATAATGGCGCCATAATTTCAAAGCAAAGATTACGGCTGCCAGCTCTAGGTCATGAGTGGGATAATTCTTCTCATGTGGTCTCAACTGTCGGGATGCATATGCAATGACATGTCCATCCTGCATCAATACACATCCTAACCCAAAACGGGAAGCATCGGTATTAACCACATAGCCAGCTCCAGGTACTGGCATTGCCAAAATCGGCGCGGTCACAAGTCGGTTCTTGAGCTCTTCAAAGCTCTTTTGTCTTGCTGGAGTCCACTCAAACTTAACTCCCTTATGTAACAACTGTGTCATAGGGAGAGCAATCCGGGAGAAGCCTTCAACAAATCTTCTGTAGTAACCTGCTAATCCCAGAAAACTACGGACTTCAGTCACTGTGGTGGGTGGTTTCCATTCAGTCACTGCAACTATCTTTTGAGGATCCACCGCTAATCCATCTTTGGAAATGATGTGACCAAGGAATGAGATCTGTTCCAACCAGAACTCACATTTTGGAAACTTGGCATACAACTGATGCTCACGAAGTCGCTGTAAAGCCAACCTCAGATGATGCTCGTGTTCTTCCACACTTTTAGAATAGATCAGAATATCATCTATGAACACCACAACAAAGGAATCCAAGTAATCCTCAAAAACACGATTCATCAAATTCATGAAATATGCTGGGGCATTTGTCAGTCCAAAAGACATAACCAAAAACTCATAATGCCCGTAGCGTGTGCGAAAGGCCGTCCTTGGAACATCACTAGGCCTAATCCGCAACTGATGGTACCCAGATCTGAGATCGATCTTGGAATACACCTGAGAACCCTGAAGCTGATCAAACAGGTCATCAATCCTGGGTAACGGGTATCTGTTGGGTACAGTGACCTTGTTTAACTCCCTGTAATCGATGCAAAGACGGAGAGTTCCATCCTTCTTGCGCACAAATAGCACAGGGGCTCCCCACGGAGAAGTACTTGGTCTGATGAATCCTTTTTCTAGAAGTTCCTCCAATTGAATCTTGAGCTCCTTGAGTTCAGCTGGAGCCATTCTGTATGGAGCTTTCGCCACTGGTGTTGTGCCTGGTTGTAACTCGATGCAAAACTCCACCTCACGATCCGGGGGTAATCCAGGTAAGTCCTCTGGAAACACGTCTGAGAATTCCCGAACCACGGGTACAGTATCAAGATCTACGGTTTTCGAGTCAGTAGACACCACAGAAGCTAGGAACACTTCACATCCGGATGACATCAAATGCTTCACTTGCAAGGCTGAGATCATAGGGATCCGGGTTCCTGGTTTCCGACCTTTGAACACAAACGGTACGGTTCCTTTCTTTCCAAACCGGACACTATGGTTCTTACAATCAATTACCGCACGATGAGTGGTTAACCAATCAAGGCCAAGTAGTACATCAAAGTCTCTCATGTCGAGTACTACAAGATCAGCGGTTAAGTTTCGGCCGGCTATTTGCACTTTGAGATTTCTGCAAATCTGATCGACTAAGACAGTTTTACCAAGCGGGGTTTGCACTAACATCACTCGATCTCTCGGTTCGGTTTCCCACCCATTAAGTTTCACAAAATCCTGGGATACGAATGAATGACTAGCCCCAGTGTCGATCAACGAGTAAGCAAAACAATCGGAGATGGAAACCATACCTGCTATGAGCTCATCCTCAGGAAACTCATCCTCAATGGGCACGGCATCGGCCTCAGAAATGTCCTCTCCAATGGTCGCATGCACACGAGCGGTATCACGCCCGAACTGACCAGTCTGTGCGGCGCCTCGACCTCCATTGCCAAATCGGCCACCGCGCTGAGGACCACCGCGGCCACCGCCACGGGGCACAAAAGATCCACGGCCACGACCAGCATCAAACTGTCCACGGCCAACTGCTCCAGAATTCGGCACAAAGGTCTGCCCACTGTTGTTAGAACTCGAGCCAGCAATGGAACGGTTTGGGTTCTTCGGGCACTGTGCCATCCAGTGATCAGGTGAGTTGCAAAGTCGGCACCCGCCTCTGTGAAGATAGCAAGGGGTCGGGTAGGTCCGGTTGCAGAACCTGCAAAAGAAACGGTTAGGAGCCTGGGTTGGTTGCGGCCTGTTCTGAGTTGTCACCGCCCCACGGCCCTGAAAAGCAGGCTTGCGAGCACTGCCACCGTCTGATCTCTGCCCATCTTCTCTAGTCTTGCCACGAGACACCATCAAACTTTCCTGAAAAATGGCCTTGTCCATCAGAAACTCGACAGACGCGCCACTGTAAGTATCCATCACACTTGCCAACCGAGGATTCAGACCACGGATAAACCTGCTTCTCTTTCTGCGTGGATCAGCCACCAAGTCCGGGGCATAGCGAGACAAACGAATAAAGGTCTCACCATACTGTTGTGCAGACATGTTTCCCTGGACCAAGGTCTCAAATTGGCGTCTCAGCTCTTCCTGTTGAGTTTCTCCCAGAAAACGGGCTCGGAAGACATCTTCAAACCACTCCCATGGAATATTAGGGTCCTCGCCAACGTACTGTGGCTTCTGAGAGGTCCACCAATGCCTCGCATCATGGTCAAAGAGTGTGGCAGCTATCTCCGTCCAGTACTCGACAGGGGTACGAGCAAGGCGGAAGTTATCCTGTACTGCCAAGAGCCATTCTTCTGCAGCTGCGAAATCACCTCTCCCATCAAACCGAGGAGTATTTTCCTTCTGAAACTCCCGGCGAGCAACCACAAACGGGTCCACCTGAGGTCTATCAGCTCCTTGTCCCGCATGTTGCGCCACGTTTGCCCAGAACTGCTGAGCAAGGGTCGCAGGGTCTAGTCCAAGAGTAGGAACTGCTGGAGGAACGGGTGGTTGTTGAGGCTGAGCTTCTTCCTGTCGAGCGGCACGCCTTCCGCGTCCACGCCCACGACCACGACCACCCCTAGAGTTGGCCAAATCCATAGCAATCTTACAAACGGAAAAGATTGCAAGTTAGAATTAGGCTAACCAAAACAACTTAGAAAGAAGTTTAAGACTTAAAGTTAGGTAAACTAAGTGTAACTATCTAGTTCATTAGCTGGGATATTTATGATTTAAACACTCGCTCTGATACCACCGAAGGATGTCACACCCCGAACCAAGCCATAATCCGAGATGGACAACCCCGCCACGTGTATACACTCTACTGCACACACGTAAGGCTAATAAACAGTGAAACAGAAAGCAAATGATCACAAATAAAAGTGCATAATAATGGTATAGTCGTTCACACAACAAAAGAGACTGATAAATATACATATCAAAAGATCAGTCATAAAACAACAAATACTACATAATATGCAACGGAAGCTAACTAATCCAGCTTGGCTTGGTCTTCTGGCAAAGACTCCTCTACGGTGTCATCCAAACCTGAACCTGTCTCCACAAATCAAAGTATTGTGGGATGAGTACATTAATACTCAGTGTGGTGATAGAGTGAGCCTACGGTTCTGGTTAACTCTAGCTAGAACTAAACCGTACTTAAACATTTTTAAATCCTATAATGTAACATCTATGTGAAAGTTTAAAGAAATGATGCTACTAATCTGCAATTCCTAACATGCCCAAGTAAACATGAAAAGTATCTGGAGAAGCGGAGAATATTAGTAATATAATAATGATATACGGTGAATAAATATATCGATACGAGAGTCAAGCACCCACACTCAATGGTCAATCATAAGTCACACAAAATCCATAATCAATCTCACAAGTCCCAATATGACATGAACCGTACCAACAGATCTACCTAACTCAGCTCTGCTCGATAACTCAACTCTGCCCCTATTCCCACATTCCCGCTAAAGAAGTGGGCAGTAAAACACGGTACCGGTAAACTGACGCATGGGGATCGAGAGGTAGTCTGCTATAATGGCACACTCAGCTCTTAGTTCAAGTCAAGTCAAATGGTAATATAATACAATAAACAAAACAAATAACCATCGAGTGACCGCAGTACCGCCTGACGGTCGGTCTGCTGAGTGATCATTAGAAACGCGTTGCCCACGATCTCTATCATAAGGAGACCACCGGCATTTAGCTTGGGTGCAATCTCCCGATAATGGAAACCCCAGACAAAACGAACTTATCACACTCGGTCTCGCTATCCTGATCCGCACCAGATGCAAGTGTTGATTAAGGGCACTTTTAAGTTCATTAATCACATTATTATTAATATGCCATGCATATCCTATAAGTGCAATCTAGTTTTGAGTTAATGAGATGCGCTTAACTGTTTACTTAATGTTAATGACATGATATGCACACAATTAATTATTGATCTAATCCTAAACTAAAGAATAAACAAAACCTAAGGCCTCCACACCTGGAAAGTAGGGCCTAGGGAAGACTACTCTGCTGGAGGGTCGACGTAGTCCTGCTCAGTGCCACCGCCCTCGAACTCGGGGTAGTACTCGTCTCCCTGATAGTCTGCCTGGTCACCTGGTGAACGAAACTTTCGTTAAAGCTAATCTAACGATAAAACCCGTTTATCCCTCAATTTGGTTTCAAGTTCCGGCTAGGTTATCTATAACCATACTTAACTTCTAATTAATTTAAAAAGGGACTCGGTATTAAAATATATTATTATACTTAATTAGTTCATAAAAATAATTTGACGGAGTTCCGTTTGAAACTAGTTGAGAAGGAAAGTTAAGTTGCTAATTTTGTAAATATTTTGTTAAGTTCCAACTATAAAGTTAATGTGTAGAAAGACGTTTTTGACGATTTCTATAAGTTCAACTACGACGTTTGGAGACGTGGCATCATTAGTTTGGTTTAGGAAATTAATTGAAAAGTTTAGTTAATAGTTAAATAGTGTTTTGCTCAAGTATGAAACGCTTTTGATAAAACAACTAAAACAAGATAAAATTCGTTTAAAAAGGTTAACGAAGAAAACTAAATTTGTTTGAAATTATTTTGGGATCATACTGTGTCCGTTTATATCATAGTATCTGTATTGAAAATTATTTTACGGACAATCTAATCATCTCCCATTTGTATAAGCCCACATTTTATATCCGAATCCGTCTCGATTAATTTCTCGGCCAAAAGCTTTTAACTCAAAAATTCGAATTGTGTTGCAAAAATAACATATGCCATCACAATAGTATAGTTCTAGTTTTAATTTTCAGAAGTTAAAAGCTATAAAATGATCCAAATAATTCCAGCCCACAAAACAGAAACGAACTGGGCCCAAGCAGTAAATAATCGCAGCCCACAAAAATAAAAATCCACAAGGAACAGTAACGGACCAGAACAGGCCAACAGGCCCACAGAACATAACCGCACAACAAAGAAAGAAGGGACAGAGCCCAGGTTGGGGGAGGGCCCACCTGTCAGGAAACGGATCGGGTACACTTGATTTCAGCCCGACCCAACAACACAGAATTGCACAAAAGACCCTAGATCATTTATATTCACCAAACAATTTACCAAACAGACCCTAAAAACAGAAACAATTATACACAAGTCCTAAAGCAGTTCAAAATCATTTACAGATAAGTCCCTAAATCAGAAGAGTTATCAAATGAGTCCCTGGACTCGTACCAGAACGCAAGACAGAGAGGTACAAGGCTGGTACCAAGCCTGTACCAGCCAGGAAACCAAGCCGAAGGCAACATATAGCCAAGAAATATGTTAAACAACAACTACAATTATTCTAAACTGATTACACAAGCAACACAGAAGGGAAAGACGAGTATAAGCCCTAACAGAAGCATCAAACAACTAACATATCGATTAATAGCTCCAAACAAGCATTCACAACAACTCAGATGGAATCATCAGCAATCACATCTATCCTACAACAGTTCAGTAAGGCATTCTTCAAATCCATCGAGCCAACAGAAAAACAGATCACATCAGTTCAGAAACAACATCAAATTGAGGCATCAACTTTCCACAGATCAATTATCAAGCATTCTCAAGCCTCAATCATGCACAAAGGCCTCACAACACACAATATCAAGTTGAGGCAACAAACATCACAGATCGAAAAGCAAAGGGGCTAGGGTTTCAAAGCTTTTACCAACAGCGAAGGAAACGGAGGAAGCACAAAGGAAGAGGGGGAAGCAAGCTCCACCAGCACCACTGTGACTCTCCGGCACCACCACCACCTCGCCTCGCTAACGCCGCCGTCTCCTGCTCCGACTTTACAGCCTCCGCCTCTCTCTTTCTCTCTCGCTCTTTACCTTTCTTTCTTTGTTCTTACCAGTTTTGCAATGGGTCTCGCAGAGGGAGAGAGAGAGGAGAGGGGTGACTTAATAAGAGGGAGTGAGAGGGGTTCGGTCGCTGAGGTGACGGGTCACGAGGTGGAGGTGAGGGAAGACAGATGGTGGGGTCTCGAGAGTAACGGAAGTCAAGGTGGGTGAGTCGAGTGGTTGGCGGAAGTCGCGAGAGTCGCGAGCTTTTGTCAGAGGTGAGGGAGATGGAGTGACAGGGAGAAAGAGGAGAGAAGGGAATCCGAGAGAAAAGCACAGAGTCACGAAGACTCTCTTTGGCGGAGAAAGAAAGAGAGAGAAGGAGAAAAAGGGAGAAATAAAGGAACCAATCGGACGGCTGAGATAAATCACAGGTTTAAAACTCAGATCAAACGGTTCAGATCAAAGGAATTAGGAAAATCAAATGTTCCAGCAATTAAAACTAGGATTTTGACACCAATCAATCTATAGAAAAATTTATAAAATAGATATTTGAAATTAACATGGCATAAAATAATTTGTTAAGCAAATAAAATTTTCCAATGGCCGTAAATTAATCATCTTATCGGATTCAAAAATAAAATTGTTTCTAACTCACAAATGGGATTTATGATTAGATTTTTTTTTGTTTTTCTAATAATTAAATTATTAGTTTTCTTAGAAATTAATAAACTTTTAAATAAAATAAAATAATAAAAAAAAAAAAAAAGTTTTGGGTTTTTACAGTGTTGCCTTTAATAGGTGGTTAATTTAGGAAAGTCATGTTCTATATTTGTGATGGATGAATATAGAAGATGAGTGCATGTCAAGTTACCTTGGCTTATATATATGGGATTGGTCTCCAAGGGACAAGACATCTACGAATTCTGCTACATACATGTGTTGATAGCAGCAATTCTGCCTCTCTCCCTAATACTTCCATCAATTAGAGAGAGATAGTGCTTTTGTTTAGGCTAAAGGCATTAAAGGGCAAGTCTTGAACTCTTGGAAGGCCTTCTCCCCACCTTGGTGGCTTTCTCACGACATCAAGGATCTCAACAATCAAGCAAGACGTGCTCTACATCAAGATCCTGGCCATAGCAATGGATTCAGGTATGCTTCCGCTCAAGAATTTAGTTTCGGTGTTTTGGAACGGTTTGTTCCACTGCTGGTTCTGCGAGTTCTTTAGTTATTTTCTGGTTTGCTATTTGATCTGTTAGAATTGTTATTCCTTTGACTTTAAAGCAAACCCAACAAATGGTATCAGAGCCACTCGTCATGAGCCAGTAGAATAAACACAAATTTTAGTTTTGATTATTTGATTTGGTGTTTTTTTGGATTGATCGAAAATTATTTTTTCTAAAAAAACTATTTTCGATTCGTTTTGTTTCAAATTGATTTCAAATTAGTTATTTTAAGAGATTTTGAAAATTAAGTTAAAGCTTTAAAGAATTTCAAAATCGTTTTGTTTCAAATTGTTTTGAAATTAATTATTTGGAGAGATTTTGAAAATATAGTTAAAGCTTTATGGAATTTCAAAATCGTTTTGTTTCAAATCGATTTGATATTGTATTTTTTTTTTTTTGTCTAAAAAAAAAAAAAATTTTGCATATTTGGATTCTAAAATTGAACCTTCAATTTTAGTGTTTATTTTTGGCATGGTAAATAGTTATTGATTTCGATCTTTTTTGTATTTTTTTTTTTACCATGTATTATTTTTTAATAAGCTATTTTTGTACGGTTAAAATTAAGTTAGCTTATTAAAGTATTTAAGTAAATATTTGATTATATTTTAGTATTTCTATTTTTGGCATTTAACCCTTTATACTATATGGTTAATTATGATTGAAAATTTTAATATAATCAATATTTAAATTTGGATATAATTGACATGGTTGGTTATTTATGGATTTGGTAACTAAGAAGATCGAAATACCAATCATTAAAAATCTGATCTACTAAAATTGGATGATTTAGAATTAGAGTAGATTATTTGGTTAGGAGAGAAATCTTTAGGGTTTCTCGATTTAGATTAGGACGTTTTCTTCTACTCTATCTACGGTCCATCAACGATTTGTTTCACTCCGAGACAATCGTTCTACTTCAGTTTTGGTTGCAAACTTTTAGGTTATGACCAGAATCGAGTTGAGGGCCTACTAGATGCCATAGTGGCCCGCTAGGAAAGATTTGTATGGTTTTGTTAGAAACTGACCAAAATTCGGTTTAACAACCCTCTTAGATGGTATGTACAGGTTTTGTACATTCCGTTTTTGTCCAGTTTTCTCTCCTCTTCTTATCTCTGCCATGGTTTTCATTAGTAAGAGCTGTAAGCGTTGGATTACTCCATGTTGTCATGAGGACAAGTTCTGTCGCAGAAAATAAGGTCGGCGCCTAAGTGTCCATATGACCCTGACCTTTTCTGGGAATCTTGCCTGGATGTGGTGTAATTTTAATGGCTGCTGGCTGAAGAGGAAACCATCGCTTTCTTTTCTTACCTTAATGTAATGCATACTAGTTTGTATGGTTACATATTTCTATGGTTCTCTTTCTGGTCTCTTTGGGTAGTTTGTTACTTACCAAAAGAAACTACCTAAGGTTCAGTAGTCTATATAAGTACTATATGGTCTATTGTATGTATACCTTAAGGTTTCGCAACCGAGTCTTAAGTCTAAATCATCCTAGGTCAGTATTTAGTTAGGCTTTTCATATTAGGATTGATGTGCATAATGAAAAGTCTAGGTTAAGGTATATTTTAAATCGAATATAAAGGTAACTTTAGTTGTATTTGAGAAGTTGGGCCAGCCCTAATGTCATCCCACTAATGGGCTCTCACATTAACGGTTGTCTCAAAGGCCCAAATACAAGTGTATTAAGGTGCATGTGACTTTTAAATTATGGATCGGCCCAAAGGAAGGACATAATTTAAAAGGCTACATGTACAATGTTTGGATAGAATCAAATGGGTAATGATTGTGAGGTTTTACATATAATTAATTAATCGGCCCAAAGGAAGGTTAATTGATTGATATGTTATAAATCGTTACATTTGATACTACACCTAGTCGATTGAAGTTTGTAAGAAGACTCCAAAGAGCACTTGCAAATTGATAAAGACTAGTAGATGGGATTTGGACCTTTATATTGTGATTTATTGTTATACAATTAAAGATTAATGTAAGTGCATATCTTGCATCTTTAAAGTTCCAACTTAAAATTTAAAGATTCTCAAGTTGGTTTGATCTTGACCATGTGTTAAGGACCAATAATCCCATTGAGGTCAAAACAAATAATCTTATGATCATTTAGTAAAAACCGTTCTTGAGACATTTAAGAGGCATTGTTTCTAATTTCATTGAGGCTAAAGAATTCATATGTGGAAATTTGTTTTGCATGAATGTGAAGAGTAATCAATTGAAATCTGTAAGGTAACTCTAAAGAGCATTTACAGATGGATAGTTATTACATTGATGTTTTTCATGGCAAAACGCTTAAGTCCTTCAATATAGTTAAGAATTCTTGGAGAAAGTTTAGAAAATGTATCTGTTAAGAATAAGTAGGTATTTGAAATCTGTAAGAAGACTCCAAAGAACACTTACAGATGAACAATAGTTACATTTGGACATTCATTACAGATACACTTCAGGAATTTAAATATAAAATCAACATAAGGGAGTACATTTGGAGATGTCATTTTATACTTCAAAATTATAAGCACTAAAATGTATCGTAAGATAATAAGGTTATTTAGTGCTTATTTTTCTTCCTATTTTGCTCAAGATGAGTTATGTAATCCTCAACTTGAATATGGTGAAGGAAGAAAATAAATTGAAGGTCAGAAATATGGTACTCAAAGTTGGTTTTGACTCCAAGAATATAAGGAAATTAGAAACATAAAATTTAAGAATAAAACTGCAAATTTGGAATCATAAAGAAACCCAATAAAGTTAAAGTTCAGAAACTGATTGAAAAGTCAGAATCTAGAGGGTTATTCTTCTATGAAAACAAGAGCATTTAAGGAAATATTGTACTTGGGGGTGCCAAGAATAATATTATACTTCTTGCTAACATTTAGGCATAAGTTATTTTAGTATCAATATACACATAGTGGATTGATTCGGATGATCAACCTACATATGTATTTCTAGAATTTTCCTTTTGATTGTCAAAAGTCAAATGATGGTGAAAGATACATCCTTATAGTGGTGACAACAAGACAATCAATTTTAGAAGCTATAATATCCATAGGTTGTATTTTAGTAATGGATCGATCATATTGGACTTACATGAGACATTTATAATTTCATTTTAATGAAGTTTCAACTCTATCTCAAATCAACAAATATGGATTTATTTGTTCTTTTAAGAATAGAAATTTGGTTTTGTCTCATAGTCCAAAATAAGGTAGATCCATTTCTTCTTCAGTTTATAACGACCTTGTATGGAAATAATAGCTTATATAAGAAAAACATGTAATTGGATACTAAAATTTTATGCATAAATTAACTATTGAGAATTCATGAATACTTTGGCACAAAAGCTTAAGTTATATCTCTTAAGGAGAAAATATATTTTGTGCAAAGTTATAATTTCTCAATTCATTAAGAAAAGCAGTTTATATTCTTAAAGAAAGTATCAACTAAAACAATTACAATAAAATCTCATATAAAATGTAGACTGAAAAGTCCACATATTATATTTGGGATATCTAACAAAACTCGGCTTTATAAGCCACAAGAGAAATAGTTAGATGAAAGGATAATTGATTATTTAGTTGGTTATGCTAAAAGATCAAAAGAGTACCCAAATTATTATGTCCCACAATTTAAGATTAAGTTTTTAGAGACAAATTAAGATAAGTTCTTTGAGGAAGTTTTGGTTGAGAGGGGAGAGATGACACATATTTGGATATTATCTTCAAGGTGAAACCACATGCGTTAATTCTCAAAGAAACTATTTCAGGACTAAAATAGACCATTTGAGAATCAACACATAACATAAGGGCTGAATCTGAGTCAGAGATGGATTTTTTGAGGACTCAAATGGACCATTCCAATTATAGAAATCGAAACAGACTATTTGAGGACTCAATAGACTGTTGTTTGACTCGGGTCCTAAATCTGAGCTAGAGATAAACTGGTTGGGGACCCAAACGGATTGCTCAAACTCAGAAAAGTCAAATTGGTTGCTTAAGGACTTAAGAAAACTGTTTGACTCAAAATTAGACTTTGCTATGGATTTATGGAATTAGATCCTGGTAATAATTAAATTGAAGATAATGTTGTCATTACACAACTGCAAATACCTCAAGAACTCGTACTTACAAGATCCACTAGGAAGAAAAGACAAACAATATTGGACGATTATGTTGTCTATCTTTAAGAACATGAGTTTAAAACTCAAAGAAGTGGATTGATGCCATAAATAAAGAGATAAAGTTCATTTGTGATAATGATATTTGGGACTTAGTAACATTACCTAAAGGAAAGAAACTCATTGGTTGCAAATGGACATTTAATACCAAAGGGATTTTATAGGAAATGTGAAAAGACATAAGGCACATCTTATCACCGAGTGTTTCACCTAAAATGAATAAATTACCATAAAGAGATTTTCCCTTTAGTTCTTATCGAAAGACTCTTTTAGGGTAATTATGGCAATTTTAGTACAATTTTCAATCTCGAGTTTTATTAAATAGATGTTAAGACTGTTCTTCAATGGAAACATTGGTGAAACATTCTATATGGTGCAACCATTCTAACTTTGAATCGGATGATACAAATAAAATAGTTGCAAATTTAAAATCTATTTATGAACTCAAAATAAGTGTCTCAGCAGTGATATTACAAATTTTATCAAGTCATTATCTCATTTGGTTTCGAGATTAACTTGATTAATAATTGTATATATCACAGGTTCAGTGGGAGTAATATTTTGCATTAGGATGATTTACTACTTGAAATGATATTATTGTATGTTTTGGGCCTCAAGGTTCTTGGGCCTTTTAAACAAATAATAAAACGTCAATTAGGCTCTCAAGTAGTATGATAAGATAAAAATGCAAACTATTGGATAACTTATGATTGAGGCATATATTTTTGTCTTCAATATATTTCATATATATTGATTAAGTAAAGTTGGAAATAAAGCATTCCTTGTGATTTGGTTATAAGGAATTTAATCTTAAGTTTGTATACATGTGGATACTGTATACATAATAAAGATGCAAAGTCAATATCTACACAAAGTGTAGAATTTTGGATGGCAGCCAAATTTAGTTGTTTAGTATTTACAGAAATAACTATGCACTTACAGTTCGAATGTCAGAAATAAGTTGAGGACATTTTAGTGTTCTGACTTCGATTTTAGTGAATGCCATGATAACATGATAAAGAATGATTTCATTTTATGAAGAATGCTAAACATGTGTGTGTTAGCATCTTTCATAATGAAAATAAGGTTATAGTATGTTATAAAGCATTCAAATTTGGGGAGTATGATCATGAATTTTGTCACTAGGCTGCACATGATGGATGTTGCTAAAACATCACTACGGATATATCGTGACAATAATCATATACTCCAATAACAGAAACTTCAATAAGTTAAGGCACATAAAACTTTAAGTTTCTAGTTGTAAATAAAAGAGTTGAGAATGACGAATTGTCAAAACAAGCACATTGGAACAAACTCAATAATAATGGATCCACTCACTAAAGCATTACTACCCAAGCAGTTTCTGAAAGATGTAACTAGTATGGGTGTAATTTCAGTTAAGGATTTTAGGCTTTAGTGGGAGTTTTGTTCAGTGGGAGTGCTAGATTTGACAATGGTTTTGGTTTATTCAGTTATTCAGTTTATTTAGTGAATTTCTGCAGAAATGAATAAAGTTTCAGTTTTCAGTTTTCAGTTTCAGTTTTCATTCTCAATCTATTTAAGTTGACCTCACTTCAGTTTCGGGGTGACCAATAAAGTTGGAAAATGGACACGTTACAGTCACATTTACGTGTATTTTCCACACCACTTATACACATTTAAATTCAATGTCATTCATTTATTGTGATATTGAGATCATTGTGGGTTGAGTTACGACGGCTTTACAGGATTAGAAACCTGTAATGGCTATAATGTGACAAAAGCTTCCTTGGTCCTTTATCATTATGAATGATGGACGGAATTGGAGTACAAAATTTATTACCATAAATCAGGAGCTCATTTAAATTAAGCATAATTAGATAACACTAAGCATAATTGCCCAAGTGGGAGATTGTTGGATTATTTCTAGATCATGCGCGGATTTAGAAATAATCTAGAAGGTGGGCTAATTCTGGCTTAGTAATTCTGCTAATTATGAATATTGTTAAGTATGGTAATATGCTAAACGTGACTGTATTAGAAAAGTATGGTTTTGTACAAAAGATGTGTTGCCTTTAATAGGTGGTTAATTTAGGAAAGTCATGTTCTATATTTGTGATGGATGAATATAGAAGATGAGTGCATGTCAAGTTACCTTGGCTTATATATATGGGATTGGTCTCCAAGGGACAAGACATCTACGAATTCTGCTACATACATGTGTTGATAGCAGCAATTCTGCCTCTCTCCCTAATACTTCCATCAATTAGAGAGAGATAGTGCTTTTGTTTAGGCTAAAGGCATTAAAGGGCAAGTCTTGAACTCTTGGAAGGCCTTCTCCCCACCTTGGTGGCTTTCTCACGACATCAAGGATCTCAACAATCAAGCAAGACGTGCTCTACATCAAGATCCTGGCCATAGCAATGGATTCAGGTATGCTTCCGCTCAAGAATTTAGTTTCGGTGTTTTGGAACGGTTTGTTCCACTGCTGGTTCTGCGAGTTCTTTAGTTATTTTCTGGTTTGCTATTTGATCTGTTAGAATTGTTATTCCTTTGACTTTAAAGCAAACCCAACAGAGGCCACATTGATCCAAACAAGGCAGTTGACCCAGGTCTAGTTTATGACATAGACCCAAATGATTACACTAAGTTCTTCAACTGTACTCTTGGCCCATCAGATGAATGCGATTCATACATAGGTCAACTGTATCAATTAAATGTCCCATCGATTGCTGTACCAAATCTTAAGGATATTGTTTCCGTCTGGCGTACAGTTACAAATGTAGGACCTATTAATTCGACTTACAAGGCTTTTGTACAGTCTCCAGCTGGTATCAATGTATTTGTTGAGCCGAATTTGCTTTCTTTTGATAGCAACAACAAGATAAAAATATTCAAGGTTACTTTTGTTACAAATCGCAAGGTTCAAGGAGATTACAAATTTGGAAGTTTGACTTGGTATGATGGCTTGAACCATTCGGTGCGGATTCCACTTGCTATTCGTACCATAATTCAAGAATTTTATGCAGATACTACTTAATTTGAGGGAAATTTTTGTTATTTCATATTTGTCATTGATAAAAGGAATAGAAAAACCGCTATAATATATATATTATATAAATGATTGGGATATTATTGTGTGGTCAGTGATTTAAAACTTTATGTCATGTGTTTTTTTTTCTTCTTTAATCGAATGTGTAATGTGATCCTTCTAAAATTCAAATGATGACGTTGTACTTATTGACTAGTAAATGCACGTTAATAACAACATAGTACTTTGATGTTCCCTACATGTTCTTTTCTTTATGGGTCGTTTCTTAAGATGCGGGGGAAAAAACCATTGGGCAAAAGATTGTAGGAGTAAACAAGTGTGCTTCATTTGTAAGAAAATTGGATTTCCTATGTACAGAGAAAGGTGGCGCTTCGACTTTTAAGTCCAAATTCTAATTCTAACTGTTTTGAAATCCTTTCCAATCACATTCTTCATCATCCTCCCTAAATTTCCCCTAATTCCCTCTCTCTGTCTCTCTATCTCGTCTCTTCATCTCCGTTACCTTTCCTCCTCAGCCTCCTAGTTGCACTCTAATGGCGAATCAAGATGATACTGTGAGACCCTACGTTGATGCTGACATAGCAAGACTGGAAATTGATCCCTTCGGATCGGTCCTTTTCTAAGCCGATGGCTCTATTTCTCTTGCTAATATACGGGTTGAGGTGTGCAAAAATTTTTCTCTAGAAATTTATCTCTCTAGGTGGCAATCGATTTAAGGTGATAGGTCCCTCAATGCAATGGAGAGAAGAGATTCAAAGATTGGATTATTTCGAGATAAGGGATGCTTATAACATGGTGTGTGCCTTCAACATTCTCCAATGGGTGCTAGATTTTGATCCCTGTGCTCCTTCTGTTAGATTTTAGGAAAAATCATTGGGATTTCCTTTGGCTAGTGTTCTTGAGTAGGGGTTAGGAGAATTTGTAGCTTTGGGCAGGATTTTGATTGAAGTGGGTGATCTAAATCAGATACCAGACTCTAGTGAATGTCGATTCACAGACCTAATGGTCCGATTGATCTGGATAGAGTGTAGTTTGTGGTAGAAGAGAATGTCAGAAGATTTGATTTTCATGAGCAGTACAAATCTCAACCTCTCATGTAATAGACTATAGAAGATGAAGTTCGAGTGAATGCTACCAATGTTGTTAATTAGGCTAATGCTCCACCTCAGGAGAATTTTCAAACTGTCTCCTTAAAACCTAAAAATCAAGCTGGTAAAGGTCAGAAGAGGAAGCATGTTGTAGACTAAAAAGCCCTAGTAGGATCACAAGGTCTCAGCCCAAATTGAATGGTGTCAGGCTTGAACTTGGTATAGTCATTGGTGATAAGACAGTTTCTACTCTATATTAAAATATTCTTGAAAATTAAATTATATTTTTTTTCAAATTTTCTAACTATATTTTTTTTTTCTAAATTTCAAAATTGGAGGTTCATAACTTTTTAGATTGAGCATATTCAAAAATTCTAAAAAAAAAAATAGTAAAAAAATTCTAAAAAAAATATAAAATTTGGTCTCTACGCATATTTTATTATGGGAAACAATTTGAGCGGTTTGGATCAGCCATTCTAATTTCAAAAGTTAAAATTTTATCATGTTGGATGAGTGTATGTATCATATATGTTGACACTAGCCACTCCCTATTTATATATACCAAATAAAATATATAACAACCATACCTATAAACATATATACATATATAATAGTACAAATTTTTTATGTGTGGTACGTTATTGGTATGAACTATCTACAAAAATTACAAATAGATAGCGTACAAAAATAGATAATTGTCTTTTACGAATTTCCTTTCTTGTTGGTTTGGTTGAAGCAGTCTTAAAGTGAAATCCAAGTGGCCATTGCTTTCATAGTACCCATGGAATTGTTTTCCAAATTGATTTGTTGTGACGCTTAATACTATCACATTCAATGTGTTAGAATTTGCTTCTCCCTTTGTACTTTTTGGCTTCAGTGACGTGTCAATGATTAAATTCCAAATCAAACTTATAATTTGGTAGGTTATATAATATTTAAGTTAATTTTTGTTTTTATTCTAGTGCATGTTATTTGTTATCATGAAAGCCTTATTTACGTCAGGGAGAGGACAGTTTGTTTCGTCAATTAAATGTGTTATGCCATGGTAAATGTTAGAATTTACAGTCTTCTTCCAAAAAAACTTTAGGCTTCGTCATCTAATCATTAAGATATAAAAAAAAACACTAAAATAAAATTCTAAATTCGTCTTATAAAATACATGTAACAGTTCACGGTGATGTACAATTTCATCAAAATCATATGCCGCAGATAATCTCCCCTCTTCAAAATTTATTACCAACCGAACAAGGTACGGAGTTAATAAGTTAAACTAAGCATAGATCTGACCTGCTGAGACCGTAGGTTTCCCAATTTTCCCCACAAATTGCTCAAAGATTAAGGTCTTCTAGAGAAAGCATGAAACGTGGGCCCAAGTGTCAGCGTCACTCAGCAGCAAGTTTCTAGTAACCGTCCGGAAAAATTTTATTTTTAGGCAGGACCAACCAATGACAGTGACAACTTGTTATTTAGAGAAAATTTTATTATGCAACTCGCTTTTAATTAACAACTAGTTAGCTTGAGTGCCTACGGGCTTTAAACTTCAAAAAAAAAAAAAAAAAACTAGTTAGCTTGAGAAATTCTCTTTGGTTTTTTTTTTTTTTAAAAAAAAGTATGACAATAATTTATGACCTGCTAATTATTGTACAGATTATTTAGTCTAGATTTCGCACATTGGATATTTTATGAAAAATAAAACCAATTGCGTATAAATTTCTAAACATAATTTATTTTTTTATTTTGTTTTTTTTTTTACATAAAAACAGTTCTGCATCAGACAAATTTAAATAAAAATTCGCTGGAATAAAAAGTCATTCCTTATAACTTATAACCCTGATTAATAAAAGTTCTGCTGGGTCAACTATAAGGAACCTAACTCATGATGTTTCCCTTCTCTTTATTTTATTATTCATTATTCTTTTTCTTTTTTATTGGTCAATTATTATGTTTCCGAAAAAGTAAGCGCTCTCTTACTGGAGAAAATACGTCAGCGGACCCGATAGATGCCAAATAAAAGAAAAACAAAAAAGAAAATGAAAAAAAAAAGAAGCTAAATTCGCATAGAATCCATCATTCCATCCTATGGTCTCGAAAACGCGCACGAGTCCCACTAACCTCATCTTTTACAATCTTTGTCACCTTCATTTTATAAGAAAACTTTAACGAGAAGCTTAGCTTAGCTTGTGTCGGAGATATTCACTTATTCTTCTTCTGCGCTAGCTCCATTGGATAATTGGATTCATTCGACTAGTTGACGCTTGTCGTGAGATCTCGCGATTCGATGTTTTGGATGAGGTGAGTGTTGTATTTTTAGTACAAAATTTGTAATGTGAATTTGTTGATTTGGTTTTGGTGGAGCTTTGTTGGCCTAGAATTGAACTAGCATAGGTATTCGATTGTTGGGTTTTTAATTTCAATATATATAAGTAGATCTGAGATATGATTATGCAAATGATCTCTTGTTATTTCAGTGTAATTTCTTCGAATTTAAGATGAGATTTAGGATCTCGTTGCTCTTCGTTGTTTGTATTGCTGAATTTGAGTTATGAATTTGAAACTATGCATGTTTTTGCGCTGACCATATTGAGGAGCAATTTCTCTTTTGTTTCTGTTTTATGTGCAGGAAGATATTTCAGCATTATTGTGAATTTGACGAGCTATTGAGATTGCTTCAAGCATGAAGGGAGCTTATTGGCATAAATTAACGGGGACCAAAGTCTCTTTTACAGTGATTATCCTACTAATTACCACAGTTTTTATTTACACTTGGAAAAGAAACCCACTTCTTACATCCTTTCTTCTCTCTTCTGACCAATTCAGAATTATACCTAAAGGTACTTGCTTCACTATTACATAGTTCAGATCTTTTGTAATGCCTCTTTAGTGGGCAATTACAATATTGTCCTTTTTCTGTCTCTTTTTTTTTTATTTTGTTGAAAGTACTTGATTTCGATCTCCAAATAAGGCCCTAATCCTGGCAGAAAGCACAATAAAACCAAAGTGATAAGTTGTATTGAAAACAAAATTATTCTACAATTTATTAGTACCAGTCAGGTTTCCACTGGTACATACCATCTAGTACTTGTTTGAGCTCCATGAGATTGTAACTAATGTCTTGCTTTTATTCTACATATAATAGATTTTGAAAATCTGCAAGAATCTTATCCTGGAAATAAACTTCCAAGCAAAGTACCAGATAATACAAGTGAAACTCCTGACATACATCCCGACATTTGGAATGATGAGAAAGAAGATGATGAAGTGAGAGAAAATGACCCCGAAGGTGATTTTAACTTTGTTATCTTGTCTAATAAGTAGCTTTTTAAACCTGCTGAAACTAAAAATATCTTGTGCAGCCCTTATAAAAGGGTAAAATTTATTCTTCAAAGGGCGTCTTCAATTTAATCACTGGACATGGTCACAGCTTTTTCTTACCACAAGTGAGTGTTAGGAGGGCCATTTTTTTACTTTTTTAAAAAAAATATTAAACTAAAAAGATAACTGTGACATTCCATTTTGAAGGGACCATGTGACATATTTCCAGGCTTGTACACAGTATTTTTGAGATACCGAAGGGATAAAATATTCAAAATTTTATTGGCTGTGTTATTTTCATGACACACTCTTTAGAATTATTCAACATATTTCTCGTGTTGGCAATGTACTCCTGCAGAGTGTAACTATGCAAAAGGAAAATGGGTCCCAGATACCAGGAGACCATTTTATTCTGGCTCGGAATGCAAGAGGTGGCTATCTGAAATGTGGGCTTGTAGGCTGATGCAACGTTCCGATTTCTCTTTTGAGAAGTTCAGATGGCAGCCTGAAAATTGTAAAATGCCTTCTTTCACTGGCATGAAGTTCCTGAGAAGGTACAATATCGTCATTATATGTTCTCCTTTTACAGGAGTGACTTCATGTATGGACAGGGATAGAAAAGAAAATAAAATATTATGCGTACCTGACAGCAACTTATCTAAATTGTGTGATGCATCATGTATACTAGTCTCATCTCCTAATTTTGTTTGGAATGCCAAACTGCTCTTATATCCTTCATTTACATGGGGGTCGAGGGACAAATGGGGAAGAGGGTGCATTGGATACTGTTCATGTTTTCTAGAACTATTTGTTATATTTCTTACTTAAAGATAAATTGATATCTAGGAATATATGTGAAAATTCTCTTTCTTTGAATTTTTTTTTTTTTCAATCTTTATTCAAGTACCATAAAAGGTTTCTATATACTTTTAACCATTTTTTTGTAGGATGCGACACAAGACGCTTGCTTTTGTAGGGGACTCCTTAGGCAGGCAACAGTTTCAATCCATGATGTGCATGATAACAGGAGGCAAACCCGCTCCGCAAGTCCAGGATGTAGGATGGGAATTTGGCCTAGTCAAGGCACGTGGAGCTGTCAGACCTGATGGGTGGGCCTATCGTTTTCCAAGAAGCAACACCACTGTCCTCTTTTATTGGTCAGCTAGCTTGTGTGAACTCCAGCCTCTCCTTAATGGGTCGGATCCTAAATTTGTATCTTATGCCTTGCATCTTGACCGCCCAGTTACCTTCTTGAAGAAGTATCTTGATAGGTAATTTCCTCCCCATCAAATTAAAAAATTTAACTAGATGGGTTGGTAATTGTTGTTCTGTTACAATTCAACTGTGCTCAGGCCCTACAATTATTACAAAGTTGGATAAGATTAGTGCTGTATGCAAAAGCCTATTTAACTTAAATTATTTCATGTATGATGTGCTAGTACTTGACTTTGTTCTGTTACAGGCCAATTATTTCAATCCCTACTTGTATATTACAATTGTGAATTATCTGCTAGTGCTTTGGCAATTGTTTTGTTATGTTATGGGCCAACTAATTTGAAGCACTACTAGTAATGTTCAGTTGTGAACGATTTGTTCTATATGGTGTGATTAATTAATCAAAGTCTTTTCAGGTTTCATGTGCTAGTGCTTAACACAGGTCACCATTGGAATCGAGGCAAATTCCAGGGAAACCACTGGAACCTGCATGCATATGGTAAACCTGTTAGTGATAAGCTTGACCTTTCAACTGCAAAAAATCTGACTCTTCATAGTGTCGTTTCATGGCTCGATTCACAAATTGTCAGAAACCCTAATCTCAAAGTATTCTTAAGGACATTGTCTCCAAGACATTTTGTCAATGGGGATTGGAATACTGGTGGCAGTTGTGACAACACAGTGCCTTTAAAAGGGGGTAGCGAGGTGTTGCTGGAAAAGTCCAGCGACCCTTTTGCAGAACTGGCAGTTAATGGGTCACGGGTCAGGCTGTTGGATATAACTGCACTTTCGCAACTTAGGGATGAGTGTCATATTTCAAAATATGGCAAGTCATCGAATGGCGTGCATGATTGCTTGCATTGGTGTTTACCTGGTGTACCTGATACATGGAATGAGATACTTTTTGCACGAATTTAGGACTAAAAGAACTGTATTTTGAGGCAAGGAATGTATTTTAGCTTGTAGAGCTGTGAATAGTAATTTTGGCGTGCATCGCACTAATGTATAGACATATAGTTCACCAATTTTTTGCTAATAGATTGATGCAAGGAGGTTATTTTTTTTTCTTCTTTTGTATGACCTTTGAATATGCCAAACTATCAAAAATCAATAAAGAGCAATATAAATTGTGCAAACGACTAGTCATGCATTCTGTATTCAAGTTTGTTGTGTATATGAATTGCAATGCTTTCTGTATGCTTGGATCCGTTCACATTATATCATTATATTGACACCATGTTTTGTTAATTTGATTTTTCTTTCGCCCTTAAATAGGGAAGAAGGAACATGTCTGCTCTTATTGTTGTCGATCTCAAACTGGTGATGGATATAATCACATAAGCGCAAAACCCCATATGACTACATTTGTTATTGCTTGATCGTAAAAACTTTAATTCATTCCATCATGTTAATGTCAATATTTATAATAATTTTAGCAACAACTTAAGCAATGACATCTTTAGTATATATTCACAATTGGCATCTCTGTGCGAAAACATGAACATAACACACAAGACAGCTCAACTTTTTCTTCAGCTTTTTGGAGTATTGAACCAACCATTCGCATCTTCCATTCAAATGATAATTCTTGTAAAATTAAATTATAATTCCCCGCTTTTCTTTCTTATTTATTGAAGATTAATTTCCTTCTTTCGATTCTGTTTGTGCAGTTTTTTACTAGTATTATTTTCAATTATGTCTGCGTAGTCAGTTTGTCGATTATGATTGCGTACTATTCTAAAAATGTTTTCTTCATTTACGCAAAAGTCACTGAAAGAAACTCCAAAATCCTTATTAAACCAAATAATGGATCGTGTTTTCCTTCAGACGCAACATCATATTCAAATATAGCTAGGCCCAACAGGACTGCACATTTCGTCTATCTCGCCCAAGCAAGCTGCCAAGCACTTCCAGAAAAGCAATTATCTTTTAGTTACTAGCAATTACAAATGTAAAAAAAAAAAAAAAAAAATATTTGCTTTTAAATTTAGCTTTCCAACCCTGATATACTCAGACAATACATGGTTTTGATAATGTCAGCAGCAGAAGCAATCCTTTTTGCTGCTCTCATACGATTATCTACTTAAGCAGCAAACATAACAGGCACAAATTTCAAAGCCCCAGCTAAAAAAAAAGAAACGGATAAAACAGTGAAATCGGCATCAATACTGGTAATTAGTACTGGTACTAGTGATACCATGATGAATCCTGATCAGATCAGGCCATTGTTTGAGCCAAACTGAATGTGAATTGACAATGGAAAGCAATGGCAAAGAATCAACATGTAAAAAAATGGAAATTATCAACTTGGAATATAACCCATCAGACATGTTAATAACAGCAAAATACTTGCACAAACCTATTTTACTTCTATAACATTAAGTCGGCTCAGAAATAGAAGAAATCTACATTACAATCACTGTAGCACAACTCCACCAAACTAAAAAAAAACCAATGTATAAACACAATAATACACAAAAGAGCATCACATGCTCTCTAACAGACATAAACATACAGACATATACACCACAATGGCTGCATTTGCACCTGGCCACCTCGCATTTTCTGGATTACAAGTAAAAAAACACAGATAGTTCTCCATCCTACAAATCTCACAACAAAAGGAAGCTCCCTCGAAATTCTACTTCTTGCCAGGTACTAATCACTACTATTACTGTTGGTGGGATCATTCAGGTAATTAAAACACATAAAACAATGAAAACAGCATCAATACTGGATGCATTACAGTCACAAATTACAAAACCACAACTAAAAAAAATAATAATAATAAAAAATAAAAATCAGATACTGATACTTCTACTGATACCATGATGAAAGCCCGATCAGATTCAGGCCACTGTTTCAGCTGAAAGTTGAGCTAAACTGATTATTGAATTGAAATAATAAAAAACAATGGCAAGAATTAACATGTAAATAATAGAAATTTTCAATTTGGGAAAAATATCCATCAGACATGTTAAATAAGAGCAAAGTGCTTGCACAAATACCTATTTTACTTCTACATTAAGTAGGTTCAGAATTTGAAGAAATCTACATTACAACCACCATAGTACAACTCCACTGAACTAACCAAACTCGATGTATAAACACAATAATACACCAAAGAGCATCATAGTATAAATTTATAAATTAGATCATGCTCTCTAACAGGCATAATGATACACATGCACATGCTGGTCCAGGGATGCACTTGCACCTCGCGACCTCGCATTTTCTGGAGTACAAGTACATAGAAACACAGATAGTTCTAAAAATCCTACAAATCTAACAATAAATAAAGCTCCCTTCAAATTCTACTTCTTGCCAGAATGCCAGGCACTAATCACTACTATTACTGTCACTGGGATCATCATTCAGGTAATTATTAAAGTTACTGGTACCTGCATCAGCAGATCTCCCATGCCTAATCCCTACAGGCTGCTCCAGTTGCGAGAGTTCCACTTGCATTTTCATAAAAAACTGCATGCGTTGCAACTCGAGCTCCTTAGCAAACTCAATCCTGTGCTTCTCCATCTCCATTTCCTGCTGCAACCTGGACGTCTCCATTCTCTCATACACCTGTCCAAACTTCACAATTGCATGTGTGACAGCCCGCATCCCCTCAATTTTCTTCCTATCCTCATCACCTCCATTCCCCTTTTTCTTCTTTCCATTCACCACCGGTGGTTCCGGCGGGAATCCATCAGACGATTCTTCATTCGAAGAAACAGACGGCGGCGACCGGGCACGCTTAGCAGCACCAGGGTGCCCAGTTCGCTGCCTCTGAGGAAACTGCGGCACACCAAGCAGCTTTGAATGCACTTGCGCACCAGAATTAGGGTTGCCGCTCGAAACCGCCTTATTGGCAGTATGAGTGGGACCCAACAACAGGTCGAGCCGGCCGAAAAAAGGCCAATTCGAAGCGACTTTCGATTTCTCAACCTTATACTTCTTCTTCAACGTGTCAATCCTATTCTTACACTGAACATCAGACTTGGGCGCTTTCGTATACCCTTCTCGACTCGTCACAGCATCCGCCACTTCCTGCCAGTGCTTCTGACGAAGATTCCCACGACTCAGTTCCAAATATCGCTCGCCCCAGGCATCAATAAGGACCGACGTGGCGCCCTCGCTCCAGCAGTCCTCGCGCCCGCCGCCGCCGGACCCAAAACCGGCAGAGTTGGGGCGCGGGTGCTGGATGGGGAGAGCGAGAGTTAGGGTTTGGATGGGAGGAGTGGTGTAGATGACTGGAGCGAGGGGAGCGGAAGGAGCGACTGGAGGGGAAGCAGGAGGCGAGGGCGATGGGGAGGGAGAGGATGGCAGGGATGGGGAAATGGGACCCTCGTCTAAATCCATCGTTTGAGATTTGAAAGAATGGGGAGAGGAGAGGATGGAAAGGGAAAGAGGGTGACCACCGGCGGTGCCTCTTTTGACGACAGATTTTGGGTCTTTGAGTTGGTCATTAGTTTTGCGTGATTACTCCGGCTCGGCATTCTTTCTATCGACTACTTTCAATTGGTTATTATTTTCTTTTTCTCCTCCGATCAAATCATCAAAATTGCAATTTGCAATTAACCAATTGAGTTGTTTTGTTTCAGAGTATTGTCTCGAAAATAATAATAGTAACAAAAAAAATCAATAACGATAATTAAACAAAGTGATAGTGATAGTGATGAAATAATGGGATGGGGCGAGGGCCTAAGTCAGGAATCTGGACATACTGCTTCAGTCTGCTTGGCAGGTGTGATTATTGTTTTTGTTATATTTAAATTTCAATAACTGAAATAATTAATCCGAGTCCAAATCACTCAGTGCATCTTAAATATGGGGAAAAAATTTAAATCCTATAACAGACATCTATAAAAATGAAAATGAAGAATATAAATAGACTGACATCTATAACATTTGAACGAATAAAAAACATTACAGAGTTTAGACATTTTTTTAAAAAGAAACGTTAGAGTCCATATATTTGGACAGATGGATTTTGTCCAATACAAATTAGTGAATTACGAACAATCTATCGGAACTATTAAATGTGTGTTTCAATATTAAAAACTTATAGGAAACCAAACTTTTTTTCAAATTTTTTATTTTTTGTAATTTAATAAAGTTAATTATTTTGAAAAATATAAAAAATAGTTAATAATTTTGAAAAAAAAATGTAAAACTTTTTTTTTTTATGTATAAATTTTCAATATGAACATGGACCCATCTGGATTAGTTGTTCGAAATCTAAAATACTAGAATAATTGTATGAAACAGGCTCCTTCTGTCTCATATATTAAACTCTAACATTTCTTTATTAAAGAATATAAAAATTTAAGATTTGATGAAATCACACCACCGCTTCGTGTGTGTATAACAGTATAAGAATAACTGGAGCGTCATGAATTTTCTTTTTCTTTTTCTTAAAAAAAAAAAATAGCGCAACTGACCAAGGAAGAGGTCTGCAAATAATTGTTAAACACCCCTTTTATGATAAAATCTGGTGATGTAAAATCGCTTTGATCCGCAAATAATTGTTTAGCATCCTTTCTTCATGATGAAAAGCTGATGGTGTGAGATCACTTCCGACTCTCTTATCAAAATCTAACACTTTTTAGTACCTTCCCAATCACATAGGTCGTCCATTAAAAGAAATATGGAGACGTGTACAGTTCTTCGAATATTTTCCTATACATAGAACGTTGAAATTGAACTAGCTAGATTACTGAGTTACCATACTGCACATAAAAGTAGGCAGCATAAGATGGAGCCACAATAATTACCCATTCTTCTTAACCACAGAACAGTCTCACAGACGACAGCTCGTACATACTCCACAAACCATGTTCTAAACGATAATTTTACAAAGCAACTGTTGATAACTACGGCTTTTAATCAAACAAAAAAAAAAAAGAGAGAGAGAGAGACCGATAACTATGTTTTATTTAGGACGAAGCCAGAATTTATTTTTACCTAAACATCACGTGATTCTTTTGACCTTACAAAATAGAAGAGATAAATACAAGCTTAACATTTTCATCTTATCTTAACAAGGTCCACCCTAACAAAGACGCCAATAACAATTGTCACAATAGCCAGCATTTTCTAGCTCAAAATTTATCAATCTTCATTGGACCAAAATTCTAATTAATGAATAGATAACCTTCTAGAGATTCCTAAAGAGTACAAAGTCACTAAAAAGCAGCTTAAGAAAGGACTGCCATGACATCAGATGCCCTTAAAGCAATATAATCACTGTCATCAGCACTCTTGAACTCGCTGCCGGCATATTTTGAATATAGCACAGTGCTTCCAGGTGTAATGTTCAGAGGCTCCCTCTTCCCCTCATCATCCAGTGCACCAGGGCCAACAGCAACGACCTGCATTGGATTATAGCAATATTGTAACATTTGAGAGGACCCAGCAAGGATATTGCACATGATTTTTATCAAGAGACATAGGCTCCTAAAACTGCTGGTTACTAGAAGCCTAGTAAGTGGGGGAGTACTTTCAAGTTACATGTTTTGCTTGTTTGGTCAGATGGAATAGGAGAATTGAGATGGAATAACTGCTGACTAATTGGGTCAGAATTTCAAACCCCTCCCATTTCCAACCCGGCGGGATAGGGCAATTCCAAGGGTGTATGGAATTGTAGAAAAAATGCCTTTCCAAGGAGTGAATAGACTCCATTCTTTATTCCACCTCATTTTTACTGCTGAAGAACTTTGAGATTGTGTGGAAAAGGTACAGGTTTACAATATTCTTTAGAAAACATACGACAAATCCCCAAGGCACAAGGGCATTAAAGAACAACTTTGAATTCATTCAAGTGGAATTCAGAAATGACTTACTGTTCCGATGGAAGGCTTTTCCTTAGTGGCCTCAGTTAAAAGCAAACCACCAGCTGTCTTGTCCTCCACTTCTGCAACCTGTCCATGCAATTAAACATATCAGACAAACACAGCCCCATCCTGCACACCCCTAATGTAATAACTCTCTATGTACTAGCTAGAACTTTCCCACATATAAAGTTTACATATAATATGAAAGCTAACCTTAATCAGAACACGGTCACTCAGAGGCTTCAGATCTTTCACATCCTCGGTCTCGAGAACACCAATTATATCATCCTCCTTCAGAATAAGATGCTTTAATCCATCAAATTCAATTTCTGTCCCAGCATACTTTGAGTATACTACTTCAGCTCCAGTCTGCATGCAACAACAAAAAACAATTTGATTGCTCAGTACAGTCTCAGCACCTGTCAGAACCAAATTTTGAACCAAAATTTCCTTCAATTCAGTCAAATTTTGCTATCTTTACTCCACAAAAAGGTGTATAGGTCTCTATTTGGAACATAAATGAGTGGTTCCTCTGGACAAAAGCACGTCTAAAAGAAGAAATCAACGTCCAGGGGAACCTTGTGTTTTGAGATAGAAAAAAGAAATCAATATTGAACTATACCCAAGTACTTCAAATCTAAGTACAGGTCCAAACCCAGCAAAGATCCTCAAAGAGGCCGAATTGGCGAATTCACAAAGTTGCATTATACAATTTAGACCCTTTTATTACCAATTTACGAATAACAAGTGCACTTGAACACTTAGGCTTACCGGAACACTGACTTCAACTTTCTTGTCACCAACTTTTCTACCCTCACCAACAGCAACCACCTCACCTCCTTGAGGCTTGGTCTGAACTGTAGATGGGAGAAATATGCCACCACTGGTTTTCTCCTCAGAAGACTTGACCTTGACCAGTACTCTGTCTCCCAATGGCTTTACTGAGGTATACTGCAACCATGTAAATTAACCAATAAAATCAATATATTTTTTCATAAATTAACATGAAAATGAATTGTTTTATGGATGGATCTGAACCTCAATTTGACAAAATCGTTAGCAACACGTACAGGCAGCTACTATTTGAAGTAATTTAATTAGGTAAGCACAAATTTGTCTATAAAAAAAAACCCACAAAACTAACAACAGAATCTCCATTAATACAATTTTCTATTCACCAAAACTTCATACCTTTGGGGTAACAACAGTGGCAGCTTTCACTGTGAGGCCTCTAAGGCACCTCTTCTCTTGCCTAAATTGCAAATTTCCGAAGGTCGACGCTCTCCTATTGGTTGCCACTAGTGAAGATGACGCCATCATTCCAGGAGCGGAAACATGTAGCGATGCCATGGCTGAACCCATACCAAAAAACCCAAATAGGAGAAGACAAAAAAAAATCAGATAATGGGATTCCTCAATCAACAATGGATTTAAAGAAAAAAAAAAAAAAGAGGGACAAGTTGAGTTCAGATTATACCTTGCTTGCAAGAAGAGGAGATTGAACCCGAAAGAGCGGCTGTTTTCTCTCTTTTTTTTTTTTTTTTTTCTGCGCTGGGTGATTGGGATAAGAGAGTAGTGAGAGAGGGAAGATAATTAAACCCTAGTGAAAGTACAGAAAGGAAGTCTTTGGAAAGTACTAGAACTATCCCGTCTGTCAGCTGGGCCCAACAGTCGACCCCATTTCCTATTATTTACGTTTTATAATTATTATTATTATTATTATTATTATTATTATTTGAAAGTGTATCTTATTTATTTAGGTTCACTTTGGCGCATGTTTATATTACATAAACTAATTGTATTAAGCATTTGTTATATGATTGAAATTTATAACGAATCATATTTCAAGATTGCGATAGAATGCAAAATGACATTCGAATTAAATAAATCATGATACATGACACGTTTCTTTCTTTTTTTAATTCTTTTACCATACGTTTGTAAATAAGTAGTATTACCTCTAGAATTCATTACACATTTTGATGAACTAAATTACTAAAACATCAAAGAATGAGATTTATTAAAAAAATAATAATAACGAACTTTGTAAAATTTATATTTCTATTACTTTTAAAATTCAAGTGTAACGGAAAAAATCTATTAATCCTTGCAGATTTAGAAATTAGTGTAAATAAATTATATGCTTCCTTCAAAATAAATAAAAAAAAGAGAGAGAAAATAAATTATCTGTTTTACAAGTACAGGACGTCTCCAGTCAGTAACTGGACAAGTGGTGTTTTAGAATACAGAGTGCTACAAACCAAGATCCATGCACTAATGCACTTTCTGTATCATAATCTGATTCATTAAATATCCGTTAGTTAGTTAGAAAGGGCTTTAGCTTAGATAGATCGATTATAAATATAACCTCCCTTCTGTACATATCTCTCTCCCAAAATTCAGTAAAAAAAGATTGCATAACTTATTCTTCTTGCTTCGTTACTCTACCAGTATACATCTATTGTATCATCTGTGCCAGAATAATTCTTGATTTCATAAAATCCAAAGAATGAAACCTTCAACTTCAAGGAGCAGCAACAACACTAGCCATGACAGTTCTGTTAAGAAGTATAAATGGGTGCAACAAACACCATTTGGCCGTTGGCAGTCCTTCATATGGGATCCGTATCATGGCCGGACCAGTCTTGGAAACTATGCCACTCCTGAGGAGGCCGCACACGCACACGATGCAGCAGTTGTCTTTATTCATGGGTCGCGACCAGAAGTGCTCCGCAAGCTAAACTTCCCCAACTCACCACCAGATATTCCCAGCTCAGTTGGTCAACCATTCACTAAGAAACAAGTTCAAGAAATCGCAAGAGAGTATGCAAATCGAGCTCGTACTGAACCTGCTCATCCTGCTCTGGGTACAGGTGAACTATTTAGTGAAACGGAGGTTGAAGAAGAGAATGGGAACTATGACCCCAATGATAAAGAAATCGCAAGACAATATGCAAATAGAGCTTGTACTGAACCTGTTCAGCCTGCTCTGGGCACAGGTGAACAATTTAATGAAATGGAGGTTGAAGAAGAGAATGGAAACCATGACCCCGTTGACAAAGAAACAGCAAGAGAGTATGAAAATCGAGCTCGTACTGAACCTGTTCAGCTTGCTATGGGCATAGGTGAACAACCTAATGAAACAGAGGTCCAAGAAGAGAATAAAAAAGCTGAGCCCATTGACAAAGAAATAGCAAGAGAGTATGCAAATCGAGCTAGTACTGAACCGGTTCGGCCTCCTCTGGTCACAGGTGAACAATTGAATGAAACGAAGGTTGAAGAAGAGAATCAAAATGATGAACCCATTGATCGGTCGTTCATGGATGAGAACCGAAATGACAGCTACGTGGATGCACGTGCAACGCCGGTCTTTCCACGCCAAGCCGGGCTGGATTTTTCTGGTTATGGCTTCTTGACATTGCCAGAGGATCAGGTGCTTGACGATTCCGAGGAGGAGGAGATTCGCCTGTGGAACTTCTCTGATTGAGTATCAATTTCCTGAGTACTTCATGTCTATAAATTCTTCTTCTGATTTCTTTGGAATTCGTATAAAGATAGTATCGAGAATTGAATTTCAGTGAATATCTAAGTAGTTATTTTTAGCTTTAATCAATTGTTTCAGGGTTTCTGAATTGTACTTAATTATTTGACCAATGACTGATTGTTAAATTATATTGACGAATTGTATGCATTTTATTTATTCTGGAAGCAATAACTTAAAGAAGTGAATCTTAATGTATATGTATATTTATTCACTCATGGAGATGCCTACTGTTGTTTGATTAGCAATTTAATTGTTTCATGAGTGCCTTGTATGGCCAACGATTGCATTGAAGTTAGAGCTATTCTTTGCTCTGTTCAATAAAATTCACCTACACCATACTGTTAAAAAACACAGTATCTTTTGTACCACTGAGATTAAGAAGTAAATATCTTAATCTTTCTAGGATCTTTTGTCCTCCTGATCTGAAACTTATATGGTTAGTATCGATATAAGAGGTTGATTCTGCCTGAAAATTCAATAATTCCATAATTAAACTCATTTTTTTAAAATGAAAGTTACATCCAAATACATACTCGAGCAATTAAAATAAAAGGATGTGGTTCTGTGCGCAAGTTTGGGCCGAGAGTTCCTCATCTCTTTGATGTTTTGGTGTTATATATGTATCAGGCGTTTATGACATATTATATCTTAGTATTTCTGTTATAATCTCATGTATGTGTACCTTACTAGTAGTAATTTGGATTAATCTTAGTATTTCTGTTATAATCTCATGTATGTGTACCTTACTAGTAGTAATTTGGATTATGAGACAATAAGGGCGTGCCGGTACCAGGAGATTTTGGTACCGGTGCAGTTTAGTCTTTGGTGTGTCATGATGATCATGAGTTTGTTGTACAAATTATGTTTGTTACTCCAGGATGTGAGGATAAAGGAAACTAGTATTTCTTGTTTTTGACAAAATATTTAGTGAGAACATGCCTTATAGAAAGTATTTATGAGTTTTTAGGAAAATATGACAGCTTGAGTGATTGTTTAAAGACTGTAGTACCATTTTGAACTTGCATGCTTTGCAAAAGATCTCATAACATACCCTTTTTCTGAAATTCAGAAATTAGTCTTTTTGTAATCAATTAAATTTTTGAGCATCATTTTGCTGCAGTACCCTTAGTTCCATGATTCCATCCATGCCCCTGCAGATGCAAGTTATTTTTTCTTCGCTATTCTACATTTTTTCTTTTATGCAGATTTGGAATTACAAGGTAACAAATTAGTCAACGTGATATTAAACTAAAAGAAAAGTCAAATTGCACATTTTAACTATATATATGTATGTATAAGATATATCGCTAATCCATTTCATGCAAAGTGAACTTCGTTTTATTCGTCAACATATTTGTTAGAAAGATTTTTTATTGAAATTACATGCTCAGTACTAGAACTATCCCGTCTGTCAGCTATCAGATGGGCCCAACAGTCAACCCCATTTCTTTTTTTTTTTTTGAAAACAAGCAGGGTCAACCCCGCCACTTTCTATTACCAGAAAGTATCAATGAGAATACAAAATTTAATCTGAAAATAGAAATAAAATCTGCCCAAAGCTGAAGCACTTGGTACGTATTTTGGTACCAGTGAACATAGATCAGCCGTGACCCTAAATTATTCCCTGAAACCCAGCGCAAAAATAAATATTGCAAGTCATAATTCAAACACAGCTAAATCCACAACTCAACAAAAATAAGTGAAATATAAATCAAGCAGCTGAAAGCTGCACTCTGGTCATCCCATCTAGCTGCCAAGTCATCTTTGTGATCATATTTAACACCTCCTCGTTTCTTCTCAGCGTGCCACATATCTTCGGTGCCAGCATCTTGCTAACTCTCTCGCTTTTAGTCTCCATCTCAATAGGACCAGCAGTAGTTTCATACATCATCATCCGTGCGTATTCCACCTGCATTGTCTCCATATCTGAAAGTGATTTGTAGGGGTAAGTTGTCTATTTGAGGAATCATACTAAAAACACAATTCTTTAGCTTATCAGGCCAAAGATCTGACCAATACATCAACATAGATTTTATGTCTAAACCCATCTGTCTAATGATCTGTATCTCTACTAAGTTAAAACAAATATCATTCCTTTTTTTTCCAAATTGTCCATAATATGGCAGCACAAGTTATGTAAAAAGCTTCTTTAGTGAGTGCATCTAAAGTATTTCCAAACCTCATTATATCTTCTAAGCAATTAGGTGAGGTGGAATTCCCCATATGACAGTAAAACCATATCCAAATAGAGTTATTCTGTGAGCATCGAAAAAATAAGTGGTCAGCAGTTTCTAATCTGTTGCAATACACACAATGAAAATCTCCAGTCCACCCCTTAGTTAGTAGGATATCTTTAGTAAGTAATCTCCTTTTGCTAAGTACCCACAGAAAAAATTTTATCTTGAGAGGTATGTGCATTTTCCATATCATATGTTCATAAGTGGGTAGTACCCCTGTGTTATCTAGCCAAAGGTATAAAGACTTCGTAGTATACTGACCATTGGAGGTACCATTCCATCTAATGTTATCAGAATATTCATTCAAAGGTAACTTTGGCAATAAAATATGTTGTAGTTGATGGACCTGTTGGATTTGTAGTTGTGAGAGATTCCTAACAAAGCAAATGTTACTTCTATTATCTTTTAGCGCTTCAGCCACCGATATGGACGGGTTAGAGCATATTTTGAATAAAGAGTTGAATTCAATACTCAGGGGCTTATCTAAGCACCAAGTATCAGTCCAAAATTTTGTCTCTCTTCCATTCCCAACTACATGATTGCAATGAATCTTGAAAATCTGTTCAGGTTTCATAATATGCTTCCAAAAAGGTGAAGGGTGATAAGTTCTCCCATCCCCATAGTACTTGTGTTTAATAATTTGTTTCCACCAAATGTTTGGAGAATCATGTTTCAGTCTCCACAACCACTTACATAACAGGGACATATTCATCCATCTTAAATTGAGAACCCCTGCCCCCCCATGTGATTTCGATCTACAAACGGTAGCCCAATTGATTAAGTGTATCTTTCTTGTTGTGCCGTTATGCCATAAGAAATTAGATCTGATCTTGTCTAATTTTTTATGAATCATTGCTGGTAAGTAATGAAAAGATAAAATGTAAGTTGGTAAAGCAGAAAGCACACTGTTAATCAAAGTGATCTTGCCACCATAAGAGAGAAGACTACCTTGCCATCCTTGTAACCTAGAGGTAAATTTATCTATAATAGGTTGCCAACTAGCTTTATTGGTTCTCTTCCAGTGTATTGGTATACCTAAATACACTAGAGGAAAAGAGACCACTCTGCAGCCAAAAATTTGTGCTAATTGCTCAGCTTTATCTATTGTTAAGTTGATAGGATAAGCCTCACTCTTATGGTAATTGATTTTCATACCTGAGAGGGCTTCAAATCCAATAAATGCCCATTTAATCGCTTTCAGCATAGTTTCATTGGCTTGGCAGAAGAGTATAGTATCATCTGCGTAGTGAAGGTTAGTCAAAGCATGATTATTATCTATACGTGGACCAAGTCCAGTTATGTGGCCTTGATCCCTACCTCTTTTAATCATTTGGCTTAAGCAATCGGCTACCAAATTAAAAAGAATGGGAGATAAGGGGTCTCTTTGTTTTAATCCCCGTTTTACTTCAAAGTAAGGAGTCACCTCCCCGTTAATATTTATACAGACCTGACCCCCTATTATAGATCTTTAATCCAAGTTATCCACTTAGAGTGAAAACCTCGAGAAATTAAAAGTTCCTCAAGGAATAACCAATTCACTCTATCATAAGCCTTCTCCATATCTATTTTCAGCACCATGCCTTCATTCTTATCTATTTTAACACAATGAATTATTTCAGTAGCACAAGCTACATTGTCTAGGATGAATCTGTTTGGTAAGAAGGCAGCTTGTGATTGGTCAACAATTCTATTCACCACTATAGTCAATCTCTCTGTTAAGACCTTTGTAATTAGTTTATATATACAATTAATCATACTAAGAGGTCTAAATTGTTTGATCTCAGAAGCATTTTTTATTTTTGGTGTAAGACAAATCATTGCCTTATTTAGTCTAGATACATCTAATCTATGGGTAAAGAATTCATGAAATAGAATAAGAATATCATGTTTGATCAAAGGCCAGTGATTTTGATAAAAGAGAAAAGTTATACCATCCGGGCCTGGTGTTTTGTACGGATCTGATGAGAACAAAGCATCTGTTATCTCCTTCTCAGTGAAAGGCTGTATCAGGGACATGTTTTCCATCTCCGAGACCATTTGATCTGGGCCCCAAAAATTAGGTTGTAGGGATGCATATTTCTCCCCTGCTATGCCAAAAAGTTGTTTATAAAAATCAGTCACGTAATCTTGAATTTTATTGATCTCAGTGATATATTCATTATCTATATTGATACCTAAAATCAAGTTTTTTCTTCTTCTCAGAGTTGCAATCTGATGAAAATATTTGCTATTATTATCCCCTTTAATAGCCATTGTATTTTAGCCCTTTGATTCCAGTATAACTGTTCATTCTCATAAAGATCATCTAAAATTTGCTGACTAGCATGGAATCTAAGTTCTTCATCTTCAGACCAGGATCTATTCTCATGTATTTTCACCAACTCATCTAAGTTTTCTAAATGAATATTCTTAATTCTTTTAATTTCCCCATAATAGTTCTTCACCCACCCTCTAATTTTTTGTCTAAGTCGTTTAATATTCTTGTTCCAGGTTTGTGCTGCATCGTTCCTATCTATATGATGCCACCATTTCGGAACCAGCCTTTTGAAATCGCTATTTTCACACCACGTTCTGTCAAGTCTAAAAATCTGTTGAGCTTGGGGAATTCTATCCATATTAGATAGTAATAAAGGTGAATGGTCTGATTTAAACCTGGTTAAGGCCCTAACTACAGACTCATGATAATGAGTTTGCCAATCTAAAGTACAAAAATATCTATCTAAAAGGGCCATATTTGTCATATTGGACCAAGAAAACCGCTGACCTGACAGAGGGAATTCATAAAGGCTTAAATCTTCAATAAGTTTGTTAAATCTTCTAGCTCCTGTTATGTGAAAGTTATTTCCATTTTTCTCATGGCTGTATCTCAAAGAGTTAAAATCACCTAACATGATCCAGGGACCAACCCCATTTCTTATTATTTACGTTATTATTATTATTATTATTATTATTATTATTATTATTATTATTGCTTATTACATAGACTAATTGTACTTTTTGAGAATTTGTTATATGATTGCAGTACATAACGATTCATATTTCAAAGATTGCGATTGAGTAAATCATGATACATGCCAGATGTTTATTGTTGATTAATTATTTTACCATACATTTTGTAAATTATAAGTATTATTTTCTCTAAAATTCAGAACACATTTTGATAGAGCAATAACATTAAAGTATGAAATTTATATAAAAAAAAATTAACGACTCAAAAAAATGACTTAATATATACAACTTTTTGAAATTTATATGCTGTTACTTTTAAAATTGAAATGTAACGGGAAAAAAAATGTATTAATCTTTGTAGGTTTGGGGAATAGAGTGTAAATAAATTATCTGTTTCCTTCAAAAAAGAAAAGAAAATAAAATAAATTATCTGTTTTAAAACTACAGGACGTCTCCAGTCATAACTGGACAACCAAGTGGTGTTACAGAATACAGAGCAAGATCCATGCACTAATGCACTTCACTCTCTGTATCATAATCTGATTCATTCAATATCCGTTAGTTAGTTAGAAAGGGCTTTAGCTTGGATAGATCAATTATAAATAGAACCTCCCTTCTATACATATCTCTCTCCCAAAATTCAGTAAAAAAAAGTTTGATTAACTTATTCTTCTTGCTTCGTTACTCTACCAGTATACATCTATTGTATCATCTGTGCTAGAATAATTCTTGATTTCATAAAATCCAAAAAATGAAACCTTCAACTTCAAGGAGCAGCAACAACACTAGCCACGACAGTTCTGTTAAGAAGTATAGAGGGGTGCAACGAACACCATTTGGCCGTTGGAACTCCTACATATGGTATCCGTATCATGGCCGGATCAGTCTTGGAAACTATGCCACCCCTGAGAAGGCCGCACACGCACACGATGCAGCAGTTGTCTTTATTCGTGGGTTCCGACCAGAAGTGCTCCGCAAGCTAAACTTCCCCAACTCACCACCAGATATTCCCCGCTCAGTTGGTCAACCATTCACCAAGAAACAAGTTCAAGAAATTGCAAGAGAGTATGCATATCGAGCTCATGTTCAGCCTGCTCTGGGCACAGGTGAACAATCTAGTGAAACGGAGGTTGAAGAAGAGAATGGGAACGATGACCCTAATGACAAAGAAATCGCAAGACAGTATGCGAATAGAGCTTGTACTGAACTTGTTCAGCCTGCTCTGGGCACAGGTGAACAATCTAATGAAATGGAGGTTGAAGAAGAGAATGGAAATCATGACCCCGTTGACAAAGAAACAGCAAGAGAGTATGCAAATCGAGCTCGTACTGAACCTGTTCAGCTTGCTATGGGCATAGGTGAACAACCTAATGAAACAGAGGTCCAAGAAGAGAATAAAAAAGATGAGCCCATTGACAAAGAAATAGCAAGAGAGTATGCAAATCGATCTCGCACTGAACCGGTTCGACCTTCTTTGGTCACAGGTGAACAGTTGAATGAAACGAAGGTTGAAGAAGAGAATCAAAATGATGAACCCATTGATTGGTCGTTCATGGATGAGAACCGAAATGACAGCTATGTTGATTGGTCGTTAGTGGATGCATGTGCATCGCCGGTATTACCACGCCAAGCTGGGCTTGATTTTTCTGGTTATGACTTCCTCCCATTGTCAGATTCAATGCCAGACCATCAGGTGCTTGACAATGTCAAGGAGGAGGAGATTCGTCTGTGGAACTTCTCTGATTGAGTACTAATTTCATGAGCACTTCATGTCTACAAAGTCTTCTTCTGATTTCTTTGGTATTCTCTTATGAAGAAAGTATGGAGAATTGAATTTCAGTGAATATCTAAGTAGTTTGTTTAACATTTAATTGTTTCAGGTTTCTGAATTGTACTTAATTATTTAACCAATGAGTGATTGTGAAATTAAATTGATGAATTGTATGTAGTTTATTTGTTTTGGAAGTAATAAATTGAAGAAAACTTGATGTGCGTATATATTTATTCACTCTAGGATATGCCTACTGTTGTTTGATTTGCATTTTAATTGTTTCCTGAGCGTCTTGTATGACCAACGAATCCATTGAAGTTAGAGCTACACATTGCTCTGTTCAATAAATTTCACCTATATTGTACTGTTAGAAAATACAATATGTTTTGTGCAATTAGGATTAAGAAGTAAATATCTTTGTAGGGTCTTTTGTTCTCCTGATTTGCAAAGCTCATTTGATTAGTATCTATATAAGAGGTTGTTTCTGCTTGAAAATTCAATAATGCCAGAATAAAGCTCATTGTTTTAAATGAAAGTTACATCCAAATACTTGAGCAATTAAAATAAAAGGATGTAGTTCTGTGTGCAAATTTTGGAGTTCCTAATCTCTTTGATGTTTTGGTGCTATATATATGTTGCAGGCGTTTACGACATATTATATCTCAATATTTCTGTTATAATCTCATGTATGTGTACATTACTAGTAGTAATTTCGATATGAGACAACAATGGGTGTGCTGGTACCAGGAGGTTTTGGTACCGGTGCAGTTTAGTTTTTGGAGTCATGATGATCATGAGATGGGCAAATCTTGATGCACGTAACTTTATAGTTAAAGTGGATTCTTATTTTGTTGGTCAATCTTGATGCACGTGCATCAAGAAATGATCATGCACGTAACTATCTTTTGTTTATGATTTCGAATTTATAATGATTCTTATTTTCAAGATTGTTAATGGACTGTAAATAACATTCAAATGGGTAAATCTTGATGCACGTAACTTTTCTATTTTTAATTTTTACAATACATTTTATAAAAAGGATGATTACTTCTAAATTCATCGAACATTTTCATGAACTTCCATATGAAAGAATGATATTAAAAGAAGTAATTTTAATGAATCCAACTTCTTAAAATTTAATTCTATTACAATTTAAAATCAAATATATGAGAAAAAGAAAAGCGGTTGATCATAGCATATTAGAGAGTATAAATTTTATAACAGAGTGTATAATTTCTATCACAGAGTTAATACACCTTCTAAATTCTATCACAGAGTGTATATAAATTATCTGCTTTACTGCTACTGGATGTATCCAGTCCTATTATACTGGACAACCAACTGCCAGTACCATCGTTACAGACCAAGATCCATGCGCATGCGCTAGCTTCATTTCTGTAACAGAATGATCTGATTCATTGAATATCGATTAGTTAGTTAGGACTTAGAAGGAGCTTAGCTTAGATACATCAATTATAAATAGAACCTCCCTTCTGTGCATAAACTCTCTCTCTCTCTCTCTCAAAAATCAGTCAATAAAGATTAACTTATTCTTCTTTCTTCTTTACTCTATACCAGTGTATCTCTTCCTGTATCAGTGCCAGAATAAATCTTGATTTTCTCTAATCCAAGAATGACACCTTCAAGCAGCAAGAAGAAGAAGATTAGCAACGGTGATAGAAAAGGGAAGAAGAGTAGCAACGGTGATGAAAAAGGAAAGAAGAGTACAAAAGCCAGTAGTTCGGGTGAGTATAAGTTGTATACGGGGGTGCGTTTAAGGGACTGGGGTGCGTGGGTCTCTGAAATAAAGAAGAAAACAAGTTTGCTTGAAACAGATGGTTCAGCTGAGGAGAAGTTGCACTATATTTGGCTTGGATCATATGATACGGCAGAGAAAGCTGCACGTGCATATGATGCAGCTTTTGTTTGTCTTTCTGGGTTTGGAGATGAAGTGCTCCCAAAACTGAACTTCCCCAAGTCACTACCAGACATTCCCAACCAGCAGCTATTCACCAAGAAACAAATTCAAGATATAGCAAGCGATCATGCAAATGGAGCAGCACATGCGGGACCTCTCCAGCCTGCTCTGCACACAGGTGAAAGGAATGTTGAAGAAGAGAATGATAACGATGGACCCATGGATTTCTCCTTAGTGGATGCAACTATGTCTCCTGCCTTACCACACCAAGCTGGGCTGGACTTTTCCAGCTATGACTTCCTCCCACCACTGGAGCAATCAGCACTGCAGAACCAAGATTGGTCGTTCATGGATGAGAACCGAGATGACAGCTATGTTGATTGCTCGTTAGTGGATGCAACTATGTCTCCTGCCTTACCACACCAAGCTGGGCTGGACTTTTCCAGCTATGACTTCCTCCCACCACCGGATCAATCAGCACTGCAGAACCAAGATTGGTCGTTCATGGATGAGAACCGAGATGACAGCTATGTTGATTACTCGTTAATGGATGCATGTTCATCGCCGGTCTTACCACGCCATGCTGGGCTGGATTTTTCTGGTTATAACTTCCTGCCATTGTCAGAATCAGTGCCAGGGCATCAGGTGCTCGACAATGCCGAGGAGGAGGAGGTTCATCAAATCCAAATAGTGAAACCTTCAACTTCAAGGAGCAGCAACAACACTAGCCACGATAGTACTTCTGTCAAGAAATATATAGGGGCGAGACAAACACCATATGGCCGTTGGGAGTCCAAGATAAAAACTCATGGCTGGACTATTAGTCTAGGATGCTATGCCTCCCCTGAGGAGGCCGCACGAGTACGCGATGCAGCATTTGTCTTTCTTCATGGGTTCCAACCAGAAGTGATCAGCAAGCTGAACTTCCCCAACTCACCACCAGACGTTCCCAGCTTAGTTGGTCAACCATTCACCAAGAAACAAGTTCAAGAAATCGCAAGAGAGTATGCAAATCGAGCTCGTACTGAACCTGTTCAGCCTGCTGTGGGCACAGGTGAACAATCCAATGAAACAGAGGTTGGAGAAGAGAATGGAAACAATGACCCCGTTGATAAAGAAATAGCAAGAGAGTATGCAAATCGAGCTCTTACTGAACCTGTTCAGCCTGCTATGGGCATAGGTGAACAACCTAATGAAACAGAAGTCCAAGAAGAGAATAAAAAAGATGAGCCCATTGACAAAGAAATAGGAATAGAATATGCAAATCGAGCTCGTACTGAACCGGTTCGGCCTTCTCTGGTCACAGGTGAACAATTGAATGAAACAAAGGCTGAAGAAGAGAATCAAAATGATGAACCCATTGATTGGTCGTTCATGGATGAGAACCGAAGATACGTTGATCGATCATTGGTGGATGCACGTGCACCACTGGTCTTTTCACGGCAAACCAGGCTGAATTTTTCTGGTTATGACTTCTTTCCATTTTCAGAATCAGTGCCAGAGCATCAGGTGCTTGATAATTCTGAGGAGGAGGAGGAGATTCGCCTGTGGAACTTCTCTGATTGAGTATCAATTTCCTGAGTACTCAATGTCTATAAATTCTTCTTCTGATTTCTTTGGAATTCTTATAAAGAAAGTATGGAGAATTGAATTTCAGTGAATATCTAAGTAGTTTGTTTAGCATTCAATTGTTTAAGGGTTTCTGAATTGTACTTAATTATTTGACCAATGAGTGATTGTTAAATTAAATTGACGAATTGTATGCAGTTTATTTATTCTTGAAGCAATAAATTAAAGAAGTGAATATTAATGTGTATATATAGTTATTCACTCAGGGAGATGCCTACTATTGTTTGATTCGCATTTTAATTGTTTCATGAGTGTCTTGTATGACTACTGAGTGATTCTTACATTGATGAATTCTATGCAGTTTAAATTTGGAAGCAGGAATATTAAAGAAGTGAATCTTAGTGTATATATTGCATGTAGTTACTAATGGAGATGCTTATTGCTGTTGATTAGCTTTTTAACTGTTCCTTGGAGTGTTTTTTATGACTATCGTATCCATTGAAGTTAAAACTACACATTGCTCTGTTCTTTAAAATTCGTTTGCCGGATCTTTAAAATCCATTGAGTATTTCGTAACACTAGGATTAAAAAAAAAAAAAAAAAAATCTTTTGTAGTATCTTTTGTCTTCTTGATCTGCAACTTATATGTAATGTACTGGCATATGAGGTTGACTGTGCTTGAAAATTCAATAGTACTAGAATTAAAATTAAAGGATGTCCTTCTGTGTGCAAGGTTGGGAGTTCCTTATTTTTTTGATGCAGGCGTTTAAGAAATATGCAGCAGTTTATATTTCTTATGTCTCAGTAATTCTGTTATAATTTGATGTGCTTACTCCATACCTTACTAGTAGTAATTTGGATGTAAGATAACAAGGGTGTGCCTGTACCAGGAGATTTTTGGTACCGGTGTAGTTTAGTCTTTGGGGTCATGATGATCAGAGTTTGTTGTAGAAATTATGTTTGATAGTCCAGTGTGTAGGATAAAGGAACTAGTATTTCATGTGCTTGAAAATTCAATGCTACCATAATTAGCTCATTGTATTAAATGGAAGTTACTTCCGGAAAAAGAAAGCAATTAATATTGAAGGATGTTGTTCTGTGTGCAAGTTTGGGAGTTCCTTATTTTTGTGATATTTTGGTGCTATGTTGCAGGCGTTTTGAGACATATGATACAGTTTATTTCTTATGTCTTAGTATTTCTGTTATAATCTGATGTCTGTACTGTATAACTTAATTACTAGTAGTAATTTGGATATGAGATAACAAGGCTGTGCCTGTACACTTTGGTGTTTGGAGTTAATTATGACAATCAGAGTTTGTTGTAAAAATTATGTTTGATAGTCCAGGGCATATTAAATTCTATATATTCGAAAATAAATATTTGCCCGCAGAACTGAATCCAAAGAAGGATAAAAGGAACTAGTATTTCATGTTTTTGACAATATCTTTATTGAGAACATGCCTTCTAAGAAGATCATCGCTGCAGTACCGATTTGAACATGGTTTTTAACCTTAAAAAAAAAAAACCCTAAGATACCTTTTTCTGAAATTCAGAAATTCTTAACTCTTTGTAATCGTTTAGGCTTTTCAGCATCGTTCTGGTTCAGTAGCAGTTATCCTATAATGATTCCATCCATACCACTGTATAAGCAAGTTATTTTTTCTTTTCTATTATACATTTAATTATACGAGATAACTACGGATTTCTTTTTATTTTTTCTTTTCAAATTTTTTTTTTCTATTTGATGTAGTAGTTCTTAAATCGCGCACGAAGAGTTAGTAAAATGATAAGGTAGAATACTTTATTAAGCCAGTTTATATAATGCGTGGTTCCAAGATTCGGATCCGTTGATGACTTTCAATTGCGTATTATATATTTTAGATTTTGTTTTCCTAATTAATAGTCTACACGGTATATGATCTAATGGGGTTTCAAAATTTTCGTATAAAATGATACTGCCCAAATTAAATTACAGCTTAAACTGAAAATATGGTATGGGACCGCATGCAAAAAAAAAAATACAGATTTGAAGTAACACAAGCTAGCAATTAAGTCAACGCGACCTTAAAGGAAAACAAATTAAAAGTCAAATTGCATTGACTACATACATGTATAAGGTGTAACCATGCATAGACCACTGTCCATTTCATACAAAGTCAACTTCACTTTATTCGTCACATTTATGTTGGAGAATTTTTCGAAATTACATGCTCACAGGCTTTTTCGTGCGCAGCGCAACTTTAAGTCCCCAGTTGGCCTATCATGCTTTGTCCTTTCTTTACCGTTTCTTAGAAGCGAAATAGGAACTAGAGCTGTCAAACGTGCATAAATGGAACGAAAATGAGTAGTTTCGTTTACGTTCCGCTAAAAAGCACGTCAGAAATTTAATTTCCGTTTATGTTCCGTAATTAAAACGTAAATAAAAAAATTTTCATTTAACGTTCCGTCTTAATTAACGGAAGAACGGAAACTAATGTTAAATTTGAACTTGGTATACCAGTATTAATTGGGTCTCGAATACCAGTGACCAGAACCAAAAAAAAAAAAAATTCTTAGCAAAAGCCAAATCTAAACCAGCACACAACTTTGTACCTGGTACTAGTATCTCAATCAAAGGAAGAACAAATCGATCAGAGAAGCTTAGCATCTGAGTGGTGCCAAAAAAATGTCTTAAACTTAGTAACAAAACAAAAAAGAATCATGGTTCCAACTGGTACCAAGTTCATAATTAAATTGTCAGATACCAAAACTGGTACCAAGTTCACAATCTCAAAATAGTACAAATCAAACGTATCAAATCAAATAACAACTATGTTAGATAGAATAACACAAATCATAAAATAATTCCTTCACACAACTCCACTTTTTTTTTTTCTATCGACCCAGTTGCCAACCTGAAACACAATAGTTAGGAGCGGCAGTGAAGCGTTGTATTAAAGACCAGACTTGAGTAGCAAACTGGCACTAGGAGAGGGAGGCGACGCTGCAGTTGCCTCAAGCTCGAGTGGGCAGCTACAAGCTTTACTGGTGCCATCCTCCTCAACAAAGCTTTACTGGCTGATAGTGGCTGCAAGAGGGTGGAGGGCTGCAAGTGGCTGCGAGGGGAGAGAAGAGAGGAGTGGCTGTGAGTTGCTTGAGGAGAGGGAGAGGGAGAGTGGTCGGGTTGTGGTCGTTGATGTCTGAATACGAACATATGAGATGCTATCTAGTCAGGGTAGCGTTTCTTAGTATAATAGTATTGTAACATATTCCAGCGATATCACTTTTAGGTGCCACAAATTACCAAATTTTTTATTTTTTTTGATCAATATTTTAAATTTTTTAAATTGAAACGCTAAATCCAAATCGTTGATCTTGTTCAATTTAATGAGCGATGTGTTTCTATATAAGTTTTATAAATTTTAGAGTCGGTTTGATACTCAATCGAATGGTCAATAAATGAATGAATCTGATTAATTAGGACATTAATTCTAATACGTTCATCATTTGGTCACTTGATCGAGTATCAAACTGACTCCAAAATTTATAAAACTTATATAGAAATGCATCGCTCATTAAATTTGAACAAGATAAACGGTTTGACTCAGCGTTTGAATTTTTAAAATTATTAAAATATTGATAAAATAAGAAGTTGTGGCAACTTGTGGCATCCAAAAGTGATGGCACTGGAATTTATATGTTATTATTGTTATTTAAACTAAGTGTGCGAAACACTTAATTAATTTGATTAAGGATAAAACCAAGTATAAGAATCAATTGATGAGTATCCTTTATCTGACATTTCAATTTGCAAACTGCCCATTAAAATAAATTCGTGAAGTATTTAAATTAATATAATTTGAATAATTAACATAATGAATTCTCATGGGAGTCGTGTTTATATTCTGTCCTGATAGTATTTGCCCACTTGAATTTGGATATTGTACGAATATACGATCAATAAATATCAATTATTGGAATGTATATGATGCAAGATAGTGTTGCTTAGAAATACTGTGAGTAATCCAAAAATGCTGATTTAGGCAAAGGGAAGGCAGAAGAATAAGAAATGGCATTAGGAAGAGATGGTCGTGGAATGTCGCAATTAAAGCAGAAGAGGAGAGTATACAACATCCCTATATATATGGATCATCTAGACTAAATATTATAAAATATAAATTGTACATAAAACCATACACAAAATGCAAAATTAATTCAGAAATGATAACTGCCATCGCTAAAAAAACCATCGCTTACCATCGCTGTACAAAAACATGTATCTGCTACAAATGTTCAGTTTAATAATAATATGTGTTCAGTTTAATGGTCGAAAGTGTTCAATTAAATGCGTCAAGTAATGGTTTATTATATAGATCGCGCATCATTTTTGGAGAGAGGCGCACTAGGGGCAGAATCGGAAAAAATTTTATTTGAACCGGATCGGTTCATGACCGCTTCTAATTTTTTCATGTGTTTTTTGTCCGATTCGTGACCCCTTCGCTCACCTATTAAAAAACTGAAAATTCGTACTGAACATTTATATCTAATAACCTGAACATTTGTACCTACTACACTGAACATTTGTTCTATATAAACTGAACATTTATACTTATCCAATGAACATTTTTGCTTATAACATTTGTATTTTTTTATTGCAACTAACTGAACATTTATACTCAATTAACCGAACATTTGTACTTACCCAACTGAACATTTGTACTTACTAAACTAAACATTTATACTTAATAAAATGAACATTTTTGTTTATAACATTTATATATTTTATTGCAACTAACTGAACATTTATACTTAAATAACGGAACATTTATACTTATCTAATTGAACATTTAGGTATGAAATAAAATTTCGCTGGGTGAGAGACCATCGCTGAGGGAGCGCCTCAGCGATGGCGCGCGATGGTAAATTGGCAGATGGCGATAATCAATTTCCAAATTAATTTGCTCTGTCATAACTCATAACAAAGCAAGACATGCTCAGTCGTTAATAACGATTTAATGTTGGGAAAATTAGATCTATGCCGTAGAAAAATAGCACTCCAAAATAAACTTTTAATTTAAAAAATGCCACCCTAAAGATATGGGAGTTGCTGGATCTAGTCAATGTGGCTTCCTTGAACCCATTGACCAAGGTAGGTTTTTACTTTATTCCATGTCAGAACTATATATTTAGCTTTTTTCAATAACTGTAACGAGCAATACTTCACTGCAAATATTTTGATATCTTTTACCATCTTTAAGATTGTGTGGTATGCATAAGATTTCAGGCAAAGATACAGATGACTTCTCAGTTCTTGTTTGTGCAATCTTAGATTTTGCAAAGAAACAACACAAATTAGAACTCAACTAAATGATGCCTCGATTGTGTCACCAACTAGGTATACAGTACACTGGTCTTACGCGCGTATTCAAAAAAGGAGTAAGGCCACCAAGCTCTAACTAGGAGACGAGACCATTACGAGGCCAGAAAGAGTCTTTTGGGAGCGAGTCGTGACGGACCGTTAGGAAGGGAAACGACTCACGGAGTCATAAACCTAAAAAAGATAACTAAAAATGTAGCTATTTCGTGCTCTTGTTTTCCACGTGTCTGAAATGTGTTCAGTCATTGGTTGTTTTGCCCAAGCCCACTGGCAATTGAGGACACAATTAATTCTGTAGCGAGTCCAATACAAATTAGAACTCAACTGACAGACACATTACACGACGAATGCTTTCTAAGATAAGTAAATTAATGAACAACAGGTTCTTATTGCAAGCGCATGGATACATGATTACTGCCAGAAAACAAAACTGCATAAGAAAGCATAGCTGAATATTCGTAGCTTAAGCTAGCATCTAATAACACGACATGTCATATAAAGAAACATATGCTTTGATTGCGCTTCATTATTTTGCCGGGGGCCTAGGCACCATTAATTTTTGCTGCCGTCAAAAAAAATGTCTGCCTTACTGGAGTCCCATTGATTGCTAGGCTTTTCCGGTGTTGTCGTAGAGGCATCTCCAGCATCCCATAAGCTAAAGAAAGGAAGTTATCCAGAGTTAAGTACTTGCACAGATAATTAATTTTTTTTGTGATATATTTCCATCCATCAGCCAATTGACGCATGCAGCTGCTCAGTTACCCAATTGGAAACGTAATAATAATAATAATAATAATAATAATAATAATAATAATAATAATAATAATAATAATAATAATAATAATAATAATAATAATAATAATAATAATAATAATAATAATAATAATAATAATAATAATAATAATAATAATAATAATAATAATAATAATAATAATAATAATAATAATAATAATAATAATAATAATAATAATAATAATAATAATAATAATAATAATAATAATAATAATAATAATAATAATAATAATAATAATAATAATAATAATAATAATAATAATAATAATAATAATAATAATAATAATAATAATAATAATAATAATAATAATAATAATAATAATAATAATAATAATAATAATAATAATAATAATAATAATAATAATAATAATAATAATAACAATAATAATAATAATAATAATAATAATAATAATAATAATAATAATAATAAAAAATAATAATTATAATTATAATTATAATAAATAATAACAACAATAATAATAATAATTAATAACCCAAGATAAAAATTATATTTTCTCTTGTCATAAGGAAACCCAATTTATGTGGCCTGAAATCATGAATAGAAAATAAGGCAAAGCCAGCATAAAACTCACGTAATTTCTTGAAACTTCCAGAGTTGATCGTTGCTACTAGTCGGCAATCGTAGTTCTAGCAGTGCCTTGTTTGAATCTGCTTCGTCCACATATGATGCATGAAAGACAGCTGAAGTATTGCTCTGCATTCGTATTTCTTTGAAGCCAAGTTCCTTTTCACTCTCCGTCCATAGGAGCGATGAATCCAGGTAATTTTGGTTAAATTGCGCCAAATGGACCTGAATATATCAATAAATTAAGGAGAAATAAATAGCTCGACCCATTTACAACAAACATTTATTATTTTCTTTTTTCTAAATTAAGGGCATATGTAGCTAGGTGGGTGCTTACAAGATTATCTGTGCCGAAACCATGCTTGATTGCTTTGCCTGTGGCTTTGTTTACCAATGCAAAGGCTTGTTTACCATCTTTATCTTTGACTGGCTTAGCGTATGAAATCTCCTTGACCCATATCTGGATTGCAACATATATACACACAGACATACATTTAAGAGAAGTTACATAAATATTTGAGTACCAATTAGAAACTACGTATAATGAATAAAAAGCATATTAAGAGACCAACAATAATTGTACAGAAGTCAAAGTTGACTAGCTCGGCAAGTATGCGACAGACCTGATTTTTGTCCTTAGGGTCGGCCCGAGCCAACATAACTGTGTCATCACTAATGGTCAGATTATAGCCCTCTTTGCTTCGGCACGAGATAGTAATCGTCTGCTGGTTGGGTACTAGCAGGTCCTTACTGTATGGTATGAACTTCCAGTGTTCGGTAATGTCGGTCTCATACCAGAGGTCCACGATTCTGCCTTCACGAAGAGCATGGTAATTGACGGTGATGTGGCGGGAGATATTGCTCGCCCGACGAATGTACCTGAATCCTTGGTTTGAATCCTTGGACTCGCTCCAAAGCACTGAGTTGTCCTGAGAACTGGCAACTGTATCGTACTGGACCAGACTCATCTAGTTTGCAAAAGGTAAAGAGCAGAGACAAATTAAACACACACATTCGTATGTATGTATATGTGTATGCATACGGAAAATTAGTAAAGATCACTCACAGGACCAGTTGTTCCCTCATGCTTAATTGCTTCATTAGTGGCTTCATTGATCAGAATGAATGCAGGTTGACCCTCCTGATCCTTTGTGCCATTGTCCTTCTTGATCCACCGCTGCTCACGAATTCAAACTTAAATCAGATTAATACACACTAGTAATATTTTTTTTTTCTTTTTTTTTGGTGGGGGGGGGGGGGGGGGGGGGGGGGACTTAATAATCAGCTAGCTACCTGGTAAGGATCTCGTGGGTTGTAGAGAGCAACGACAACCTTGCGGCCACGGATGGCAAGACTGTACTCCTCATTACCGCCTTGGTTGATGATCATGTATGTTTGTTGGTTGCTCATGGTTTTTAAGTCAGAGAGGGAAATTAAACCGGGGTTTATGAAGTGATCTGGTTTGACAGAATTGAGTATCAAAAGACAAGGCTGGGGATGAAGAGTGAAGAATACCAAGAGGCATGGGATTTATTTTATAGAGCTGGAATTGGTGTAGGCGTGCAAAAAGTTTCAGATCTTATCTTGAGATTAGTGGCATTTTTATTCCAGAAATGCCTCTTAGCCTCAGTGCGTGATTCACGTGGGAACTCTACCAGCTGAAGAAAGAAAAACAAAAAGAAGGTGACTTTGGGTTAACTGTTGCAATATATTCTCTGTTTCTCTATTATATAATTTAAGAATATAATCAATTGAATTTATCATTAAATTTGATCAACATTTTTTGTTGTTTAATATGGTTTTAGCATTGGAACCGGCAGCCTTGAAAGTACTATTTTATTATGATTTGTTCAATTAATTACTATCATTGGTTTATTTGAGGCACAAAAAGGGGCAAAATGAGAAATATAGGAGAACGGGTAAAGATAAAAATAGTTAATAATTTCAAAATTGTTTACATGTTATTAGAAATCTAATTTTTTAAAAATTAGAATTAACATTGTTAATCAAACCATAAATGGAGACATAAAGTCATCAATATAGATGTATGTCGGATAATTGAGAAGGGATGGGCAAATTTCTATTGAAACATGTGTTAAAAAACCAATAATAATAACCAAATTTGTTTAAAGTCTAAATATATGATTTGTTAATTACAATATCCTATCTCACAGCACGTAATTTTACGGAAGCTCTCCCCGCATCTTGCAGATGTTAAAATTTAATCATTCATGGCTTTTAATTTTTTTATTAATTTTGAATTTTCTGTTCCTTTGTAAAATAGTATATGACGAACCAATGCGCAAGTAAATCGAAGAGTTCCAAGTTTGAATATAAGTCATGTTAATTAATGGAGAAGCACCTGGTAATAAATGTTGTAGACTTGTAGTTCTTGCATTGACGGTCAAAATTAGATAATTTTTAAAATGTTCTGGACTCAAGAGGATATGATTTTAATTAAGATTTCTGTTTCCAAAACTCAAATTTTGTAGATCAGCTAGCCATCTTATTCATTATTTTGAAAAGTTACAGTGCATGCAAGTACGCAGATAGTCACGCTTAAACAATTAAGCACTGACTGCCCTGACATACAAAAATTGTATGTCAAAAAGGAAAAGCCTCGTGGATCACATTGCTGTGAATTTTTGCAAGGATAAGCATCCAGCCACGCGGATCACATTCCTGCGCTTATTGTAGCTCCATTTTTTTTTTTTAACAACAATTATTATGTTATATATAAATAAAAATCCCGAAAAGCTACTTGAGAAAACCTAAACCTTTTATCGCGTCGTCGGATACTTAAAATTTATTAATTTATGCTCTTATCGACTCTGAGTTATGGGCATATCTAGGCACAAAAAAAATGATATTCAATGTTCTCTATATTAATTATTCCTGATCTTATATACAAGTATAGTAACCTTTATTCCCTGTCAAAGATAAAGTTGTCATTCAGATTTAATTCCCCGGTCCTTGGACGCAACCACCGGATTGGTTTCAAGATTCGTGCTTATTAAATCCACACTTTTTACAGAGACGATAGTAGACGGAGTGAGCTAACGGTAAAAGATTTTGTGCCTTCATTGTTGAATATTGAATAAAGCAAAATAGTAGGAAGAAATTAATATCGAATACAGTTAAAAAAAATTGAAATATAGACACGCTACAACAAAAATGTCTTCTTGGAAACGAATAATTCAGAGGCGGATATTCCCTAGTTTGAAAGACCAATTGATATGTCCTTTGGCGGAATCTTGCTCCGAATTTTCTTTTATGGATATTGGCAGCGGATGACAATTGGGAACTGGTTCAAAATTTTGACACTTGAGTTACGGATGCCTGACCGCCTGTGACTTCATATCCTCTCATCTTAAAAGGCAACTTGAGTTACGGTTCAAAATCTCAAAGTAGGATTTCTCATTGGGCTTTATGCTAAACTGGTCTTTCTATGAGTGAAGTGGGCCATTAACTTCGAAGATGACTTAGGGACACGGGCTTCGGCCTAGGCAAATAAGTATAATTATAAAAGTTATTAGCATTAAAAAATAAGAACCTCAATGTCTTTTAATTGGCATTTGAACTGATCACGGGGGGTTTGAATGACCATCATATCCAAGAAGTAAGAGCTATACACATTTCAGTCATTGCTCCATTCCTTAATTTGCTTGCAACGTAGTGACGTACTATCATACAATACAATATGTTTTAGGATTTAGAAGTGTTTTTTTCCCCTTCTGATTGGCAACATATATGATATCTACAAATTCAATATTACCATAATTAAGCTTACTGTTACAAATGAAAGTAAAACTTCCGAAAATAATATGTACGTGGCTACCCATTGGATAATGCATAAGGCCATAAGCGGTATATATGATTTATATATGATAGGGATATGCAGTCATATGTTCTGAAAATAACTTCAAAACATATCATTTACTTTTGAGAATTTAGTTGGTTGATATATAAATGGTTGGGTTAGAGCCCAATTTGTTTCCGGATCAGAGATCCATTAGTCAGAGACTCACAAAGAGGCCTAATTATTTTCTTATTATAGACCGGGCGATTGAGGATCCGATTCAAATCCCAAAGTACCACCTGACTGGGGAAAAGTAGGCTGTTGCAAGTTCGCCAACCATATCATATAACCGCCTAAAATATACTTATCAAAATCCTACATCACATTTTCCCTAAGCAAGTTCACCAACAATTAATATTGCAAAAAATAGGATTGACCTATACGCAGAAGTCCTAGCATTTGGCTAGATCCAAGATCAAAACATTATGAAGCTGCAGAGAAGTTGCAAATTGGAGCATCATTTATGAACAGCAGTGTAACGACGCCAGGAGCATCATTTCAGAGGCCGGTTAATAATTTGTTCCTTTATTAGGAAAGTACTTGATAGTCCATTTTTTAGCCAGACTGCCAGGAGCATTGAACAGACGACTCGATGTATAAGTATTTGTTTCCACCACTCGTCTGGCAATGGGCCCCACTCCTCGAGCGGAAAGACACAAACATGGGGCGGCAAGGAGCATGCAGCATACGTAAGGATTCTATATAAACGATCTAGTTAGTTCATGATGTTCGTTTTTTTTTTTTTCAAAAATTGGGACGAAAATGAGAACATGCATGTCATATGAAAACAAATATTTGTATCGCGCCGTATTCTGTGTTGTACCATGTGATTCTGAATCTTGATCGTACCGTGTCAAAGATTTATAAGATCCGAGGAAATGAATCAAATGATGCGTCCTAGATCACATACAACATGTCTTATGACACTATGTAAATACATTGGGACCATATCATATGTATTACATAGCTGCCAGCTGGCCATATATTTGATCATGTATAGAAACAGGGGCGGATTTACATTAATCAAATGGGAGGCGTCAATTGACCCCCATTTTATTTCAAAAAATGTTGTCATGAATGGAAACTTATATTAAAAAAAAAATTCTCATAGTTATCTTACATCTGAACCCCATAAATTCGCAAATATCGTTCGTCGTATTTATCCCATTTGCTTCATGCATGGTTACATATTCATGAAGTATTTTATTATTTGAAGTTAGCAATATTTTACTTTTCAAATAAAATGCATTGAATGAGAAAAAAAAAATATTTTTCATTTACGTTACCAATCTTCCTTTTACATTTAGGAATACCATGTCATAACTTTATTACTAAATTTGTGCACTAAATATTTAAGATCTAAGAACGGTACATGCTTCTATTTGATATAAATTACAACAAAATTATTTAATTCTTATATGTTGAGAATTGTAGTAATATGGGTCATCAAAATTATTTAATTCTTATATGTTTCATTTCAATAACTATATTATGAGAGCTACGATTTAGAATAATTGAATAATAAATTTGAAGGAATTTTTAAGATATCATAGATTTATTTTCATAAAATGTAATTGTTATAAATTTTCTTCAATTTTTCAAGGACAAAATTAAGTTATTTATTGATAGGATTATAGGATATAAGTATCAGAATAACATAGCTTTGAATTATGCATAATTCCTTACTAATGAAAAAAATAAAATAAAAGTTTAGTGAAATGTGTTATATTTTGTTTTCTGTTTTTTTCCTATAGAATTTGATTAAGTTTATTTTTCTTTAATCTTTAAAATTTACAATTTTAAATGTTTAGAAAAGGAATAAAATATGCAATGGTGTATGTATTTATTTCAATTAAATAATAATTAAATAAAAATATTAATATTATGAGATGGGTCGTTATCAAAAGTAAAATGAATAAATAAATAATTTTTTTTAATACCCTTACCCATGTTTATTACTATATTACAACGGTTACTGTAAGTCTGTAACGCACGCATGTCTTGGTAGTTGAAGTGACCTGGCCTTTTCATTAATTGCTAATGCATTTCTTTAATTCCAATCACCATCACTTTTTTTTACTAGAAATAAATCAGCATCACTTTTTCCTTTTTGAATCAAGGGGAATGTACTTAATTCAATAAACAAAGGGTTTTGATAAGTATATTAAAATTTTGTGTTTTTTGCACGTTTTGAACTTTATGAATCCAATTCCTCTGCAATTGCCTCCGCAGAATGAGAATTGTAATTGCTAAATAAATCGATTGCGAAATAAAATAAACCTGGGCAAATGAATAATCGCTCTTAGCCTATTACAGACTTAAACAAATTTTATGTGAAGACCATGTCGCGCTGATGTTAAAAGGGGAAATAAACATTTTATATTTGCCTTCGAAACTTTTGATTATAATGACATTCTGATGAGGAATGAAGGCTCATCTTCTCTTATTAAATCTGAACGGCGTAAAAGCGCTCCTCCAAGATTAGCTCCAAGAACAAGATCCTCTTAGTTTAGTCTTCCCTTTTGGTTTTCTCCGGCCATCTTCTCCGATTCTGTTTAATCTTAATTTGACTCTGAGTGTCTTTTAAGAGGACAAATGGAGAAGAGTTGGCGTGGATCCCTTAAGGATCCACGGCCGTTAGTTAGGAAAGATAGTTCTAGTAATTTTAATGTTGGTTTTAATGTAGATAATGCTTTTTCTCCAGTTGATTCTTCTCTGGTTGACGCTGGCACCTTAAGTAAATGTGCTCCAGTTGTTTATGCTGATGTGGTAAAAGCCACCGCTAAACTTCCATTAATCAATAAGAAGTCTAAACCTGGACTTAGATTGGTTCACCGTGATAAAGTAACTACGAATCTTAAAGACCCCAAGAAAGGAGATCTTCTCCGTCAGATGGTCGGTTATTGCATCAAATGCGGAGGCAAAGGGCATCTAGCAAGATTTTGTCGTGAACCGGTTGTTTGCTTTAAATGCAATAAAACTGGGCATATCTCGAAGAATTGTGACGCTCTGGCTCACAGCGGTCCACCGATTGATGCTCCCTTAAAACATAGATCTGACGTTTCTTCTCTCTCTACCTCGTTCATTTCTCCTTCTCCAAACTCTCTTGCTCCCAATTCCAGAAACCCTAGTACTTCGAGTTCTGCGACAATGGCGTCGCAAGAGCTCATAAGGATAGAAGAAGACGATGAGTCGATTGAGATCACTTCTGAAGTTGCTCGCAGCATTGTTATTCAGGCTGATTCGGGCATTACTTTGATTGATGTCATGGCGGAGATGAGAAGAAGGTGTCCTCCTGATCAGCATAGAGTTATTGTCATGACTAATCACAGATTTCAGATCGTCGGGCCTTCCATTCAATGGAGGCAAGAAATGTTCAGGCTCGGCTTCATCGACATTACTGACAGCAGTAGAGTTCGACGCCCCTTTCAAGTCCTTCGCACTGTTCCTGAATTTGAAGAGCAAACTGAAACTCTCAAGACCTGGGTCAGAGTAGTTGATCTTCCGTATGGCTGGAGGTCTTGGAATGGTGTGAGGAAGATTTTTCGTTTTGGTCGAGTTTTGAGTGCAGATCTGGTGTCTCAGATGGGTATTGACGGGAGGTTCTATAGAATCTTTGTGGAAGTAGGTGAAAGAGCTCTAATCCGTCTTTATCAGTGGTATGAAATAGTCAAGAAGAATGGTGAGGTGTTTCTTGCTAAAGTTCACTTTGTGGTAGAAGAGGATGCAGTTTCTTCTGATTTCCATGAGAATGTCAAGAGTCTGGTGAGATTTGACTGGACTCCTCAAGATGAAGCTAGACTGAATGTCATCTCTCCGATTCCTTCTAGTTCTCAGGTGAATAGTTTGCCAGTGGTGAAGAGCAAGTCTCAGAAGAAGAGAAACAGAAAGAAGAAAGCTGGTACAAGTGCTACTCCTAGCACTCCAGCTGTTTTAGCACTTAATGCAGCAGATACCCCAGCCTCTCCAGTCCCCAACCAAGCTGAGACAGCTCAAGTGAGTCCTGGAGTGTTAACTAGATCTCAAACTAGGAGACAGGCAGAACAGCAAGCTGTGCAGAACAATGGTAGAGCTGGTATTACGATTGGAAGGAAGGAGGGTGATGTTCAGCAGAAGGAGGTAGTTACTGGTAAAGGAAAGAAAGTTGCTGATAACTCCAAAGAAGTTGAATTAGCTCAACTCAAGAAAGCTGCTAAGGAGAGTAGGAAGCAGCAGAGGTTGGAAGCTGATTTAGAGATGCATAGATCAGGTCAGAGTAGTAAGCGTAAGGATCAATCCTAGTTAAGTGCTGATTCTAGTGTGCAGGAGATAGATAATCCAAACAAAATTTCTGCTAATAATGAGATTGTTATAATGGATGAGGATGATCTGAATGCCTCTGAATTGGTGTTTGAACCTGGTAAAGTATATCAGTGTGTTGTAGATCAAATGCCAGGCATCATAACTAAGATCATCGAAAAGGGGCTCCTCAAGAATATTCTGATTGAAGACCCTGCCAACAAGTTAAATTTCCTCTTATGTCCCTCCTCACTCACCTGTTGCTCCACCAGCCAGAGCTGATATGGTTCATAGTAGGGTGATTCCTGATCCTAACAGAGAGCTATCTCGTAATGAACTGCTCTCTAAACTGGAGATGATGGAGGCAAGGAATAGGGCTTTGCAAGCCCAAATAAGGAAGAGAAAGGAGATTGATAGAAGCAAGAGTAGAGAAAGGGTGGAGAAGTCTGATGATGTGAGTGTCTCAACACCAGCTAAGAAGGCTAGAGTTCTCTTTCAGAAGGAGAAAGCAGACTTGCCGCTTGAAGATTGGGAGATTTAGATGTCAGATGGAAAAGAAGCTGCTTTCAACAAAGAAGGAAATGGACAGGCTGAGGTGGTAGCTGTTGCCAGAAATGAAGAAACACCTAGCCCCCCTTCTATTCCCCCAGGTAATCCTATTCTCAGCTTTAATCCATACTGTAGTTTAGATGATAATCAGTTAATTGCTTTATTTGAGGATGTTGGCATCTCTTTAGGTCCTGACTCTGATAGTAGGAGTAATTTCATTAATGAGATTAGAAATTATAATACAAATAATATAGTGAGCTTTCTTCAGAGTGCCATTGATACTTTCAATGTGAATCTGGAGGAGAATTTTCTGAGTAGTAATACAGTTATCCAATGAGGTACATCTCATGGAATGCAAGAGGTTAAGGTACAAGTAATAAAATTAGATATTTAGCAGAGATGATCAGACATGAAAGAGCTGACTTAGTTGGTATTCAAGAGACTAAGAAAGAGCAATTTCATACAAGATCTCTCAATGCTATTAATGCCTTTCTTGATTGGAAGTATATTCCTGCCAAGGGTGCTTCTGGAGGTATTTTGGTAGGAGTTAATTCTAATTCCCTTAGAATTGATAGTTGGTCGATTAATCAGTTCTCTATAACTGTTAAAGTAACTGATAGGAAAAGTAATAATAGTTTTACATTTACTAATGTGTATGGTCCTGTGGAGGCTTGTCAGAAACAAGACTTTTGGGATGAAATCACAAATATTGGTAACTCTGTAGTAGAAGCTTGGATAATTTGTGGTGATTTTAATGCTGTTAGGAAAAGAACTGAGAGAATGGGTATTTCTTTTGATGTTAGAAACACAAACAAATTCAATAATTGGATTGATTTTTTCAATTTGCTTGACTTTAGAGTGTTAGACAGAAAGTATACCTTGGCAAGAGGAGGAAATAGTAGACAATTTGCCTATCTTGATAGGTATTTTGTTAATCAGGATTGGATAGATATTTTTCCTCATTCTCAGTCCTATAGATTAGCAAAGAATTTTTCTGATCATTCCCCTCTAGTTTTTGATACTGGAAATAATGATCTTTCTATTAAGAGTTCTTTTAAGTTTGAGAGGTCTTGGCTAGTTCAAGAGGACCTGTTAGGTAGAGTGCAGAATTGGTGGCCAAAAAATAGTCTTGGTTTTAATAAAGCTTACAACTGGTGCTCTAAGCTGGCTTTTATTACTAATAAGTTAAAAGGCTGGAGTAGTAATATAGGTAAAGAAACTAAGGATAGAAAAAGGAACCTTATTTCTAATATTAAGGAGTGGGAAGATATTTTAGAGGACAGAATTATAGATCATATTGATCTTAATAGTTTCATTGAAGCTAAAAAAGAGCTTTATGATATCTACCAAAATGAGAAAACTCATTGGAGGCAGAGGTCTAAAGTTACTTGGCTTTATGAAGGTGATGCTAATACTAAGTTCTTTCATAAAGCTGCTTCTATTAGGAAAAGTAAGAACCATATACATCATCTAGTAATTAATGGCAGTGAGACAAGAGACTCTGCTATTATTCAAGATCATGTTTTAAATTATTATAAGAACCTTTTTGGTGTACAAAGTACTTCCAGTGGTAGTTTAAATAGTAGTATCTGGGATTTACATGAGAAGCTAACAGAGGTGGACAATGTAGCTCTGTGTAAACCTTTCTCAGTAGAAGAGGTGAAGGAAGCTCTTTTTCAAATGCATCCTGATAAGACTCCTGGTCCAGATGGCTTGTCCTCTCTTTTCTATCAAACTTACTGGGACATTTTTAAAGATGATATTATGAGTCTATTTCATGATTTTGCTAATGGCAAACTTGATATATCCTCTTTTAATAAAGCTAATATTTATCTTATTCCCAAGGTAAGTGATGCTTCTAGAATTGCTGAGTATAGGCCAATAAGTCTTTTAAATTGCTGTTACAAATTGTTTAGCAAAGTGTTAGCCAATAGGTTAATAACTATTTTGTGTAGGATCATTAAGCCTAATCAAAGTGCCTTTTTAAAAGGACGTTTTATTTTAGAAGGAGTGGTGGCAGCTCATGAGCTACTACATCTGTTCATTTAAATAAGGAAAAAGGTCTTCTTCTCAAACTTGACTTTGAGAAGGCCTTTGATAATGTAAGTTGGAACTTTCTGTTTCAAACCCTTTTACATAGAGGTTTTTCTCCTACTCGGGTTAATTGGATCAAAAGCATGTTAATTGGAGGACAAGCTGCTGTCCAAATTAATGGAGTTACATGGAATTACTTTGAATGTAAGAAGGGCCTTAGGCAGGGAGACCCAATGTCAGCTTATCTTTTTATTTTAGCTGCTGAGGGTCTCTCTAAACTTATTGAAAAGGGTATTCAGTCTAAGCACTTTGAAGGTATTGGTCCTATTATTTCTAATGGTAACAAGGTTATGCATCTGCAATATGCAGATGATACTTTGCTATTCATAAGATATGATAATGTAATGCTGCAAAAAGTAGCTTGTACACTGAGAGGCTTTGAAAAAGTTTCTAGCTTGAAAATTAACTTTGCCAAGACAGAGTTAATTCCCCTTAATATGAGTCAAGAAGAGGTGGATATTGCTATTAGTATTTTTCAGTGTAAAGTTGGTAGTCTTCCAATCAATTATTTGGGGTTACCTCTACATTGGAAAAAGCCCAGTAGGAAAGAGTGGCAAATTTTAATAGATAAATTTCAGACTAAACTCTCTAAATGGAAAGGCAATGTGCTTTCTATTGGTGGGAAAGTAGTTATAATTAATTCTGTTCTTACTTCCCTACCTCTTTACTATCTTTCTTTCTTTAAGTGTCCTAAATGGGTTATCTTAAAAATTGACTGTATTAGAAGGCAGTTTCTTTGGGGTTCCTTACAAGGAAATGAAAGAAGGAAATATAGTCTTAGCAATTGGGACCAAATTTGTAGGAGGAAGGAGTTTGGGGGTTGGGGTATCTTGAATTTGTATCAGATGGATTCTGCCTTATTAGCAAAATGGGTATGGAATTACATGTTTAAGGAGCATAAAGGGATCTGGAAGGATCTGATTATGGTTAAGTACTTTGGTAAATTTGGATTAGATAGTTTCTCTCATTTCTGGAAAGACTTACAATATCTCTTTCCTATTATGAGAGTTGGATGTAGGAAGTTAGTAGGTAATGGTGCCTCTGTTGACTTCTGGAAAGATAGTTGGCATGAGAATATTTCCATTGCTAAACAATTTTCCTTAATTTATGATAAAACTAAAAAGAAAGATTATTTAACCTTAGCTCAGGTCTGGAATAAAGGCAATATAAACTTTTATTTGACCAGAGGAGTGTCAAATAATCTTAGAACTGAGAAGAACGCTTTTATTAATATTATAAATAGTTATGGTATATCTGAGCAGGAAGATAGTGTGAGTTGGGGGTTTAACAGTTCTGGTATTTTTACTGTTAAATCGCTTTATTCCTTTCTTAATAATAGTGGTGTTACTGTTAATATTAATGATACAGTTTGGCATATCAAAATTCCTCTGAAGTTCAAGTGTTTAATTTGGTTGATCATTCATAATAAAGTGTTAACTTATGACAATTTAGTTAAAAGAGGACATTTTGGACCAAATAAGTGTCAGTTTTGTTGTAATGAGGAGACAGTTGACCATATTTTTGTTAATTGTCCTTTTGCAAACCCCTTCTGGAGAGGCTTTAATCTTTTTAATAATAGGAACATAAGTTTAGATATAACTTCTCTAGATTCTATTTGGAAGAGCATAAATGAGCTCCCCTTGAATAATAGGATTTTTGCTAAAGTTATTCTAGCTGCTTTTTGTTGGACTTTGTGGATTGAAAGAAATAGAAGACTTTTTACTGATGTAAGAGGTTCTAATTCTTTTGTCATTTATCTTAACTCTCTGTGTTTGTACAAATTCTGGACAGGCTTTAGCACCCAGCTGGAGGATAGCTTCAGAGACATGGCAACTATGCAGAGGAGCATTGACACGAGTGAGGGGCACGTCTCAGACGCAGAGGAGAGCATTAACTAGGATGCACTCTTCGATCTGCCTCAGCTACCTTGCCATACGTTGTTTATGTTTCTTTTGCTTTTGTTGGCTCTATTTTGTATGAATTGTGATCTGTGACTGTGCCTTGGGTTTTAGTATTTTAGTTTGAGGTTTGCTTTGGGTTTTAGTATTTTACTATCTTTTAGATCTTCAAGGTCTATAAGTATAGTTTTAGCTGTCTAGTTTAGTTTTAAGATGTTCTGCTGCTTTGATCTTGTAAGACTGCTTTTTAGTTTAAATGGAGGCTCCGCTCGAGCCACTTTCAATCAAAAAAAAAATATTTGCCTTCGAAGTTTTTTCTTGTGGGTTGTAGCGGTAGCCACCATTTATTTGGAGTATTAATTAGAGGCGATCTTAAATCTTTTGAGCAGATTTAAAATATAAGAAATCGAATTTGATAGTTTGACGTTTGAATAGCAATTTTTTTTTCAAAAAGACAAATGAAAATTAAACAGATTGCTTGATAATTTCAGAGGAAACGGACCTTTAACTTTAGTGCTTACGATTATAACTTTTAAAAAAATATGGTTATGGTGGCTGTCGCGTGGTACGAATTTAGGAAGAAAGTAACAGGCGCAGATTTAGAGATCTTCTGTGGTTCGTTTTCCGGTGGTCGTTTATGTCGTTTTTTTGTTTGAAAGTTTTTATCTAATTATTATCAGGTCTCTCTTTTGATTTTGGCATTGATCGAATAGCATGAGCATGACACCATGGTCGCCTACTTTAGGAGAAACCGCGGAGGCACTACACAGAGTCAAAACGGTGTTCAAGTGGTTATTTTATTTTGGAAAGAAAAAAGCATGTTTACACAACCATTGAACATTAGGACTTGCCATACTTACCTAAACTCTCACTTCTGCATAAAAAACAGATAATCTAGTACGTGTAGTTTAATGGTTTAAGTGGTCCTACACAACCAATTAAAGCTGCGGCACTTGTGTTAAGGATTTAGATATGTGCATATTGGTAATTCAAATCAGCGCTGTAAAACTCATATAATTCGTGCACTGCTGCTCTGGCGTTACTAAAGCCAACTAAGTCGAAGCATAGATGATTTTTTTTTTTTTTTTTGGCAGACTTAATTACTAGCTAGCCATTTCATGATTAAAAAGTTAGAACGTAAAACTAGTATTGACAAACAGGAACTAGAACCGAATATGTATCGGACGCATTTAAAACACTATCTACTATTAAAAAGAACATTATCGAACTATGTTTAGAGTTTAGACAAATAATATTGAATTTTAACAACTTATAATTGCAAATCTGAATATCAAATTTAGATATTATTTAAAAAAAAATCAGATCGATATAAATGAGCTACAACATTAACCTTTTCAGATATTAAAAGGAAAATATTTTTAACACCTTATTTACTAATATTAAACATAAAAATATTCACTATGGATACCAAAACAAATTAATCTAAAAATGAATGCGTCTATAAATGCATGTTTGCATACTTTTGAAGACCTGATTCACTTTAAATTGTTTCTGCCTGCATACGTCTAAATTGTCTTGTAAATATATATGAATCCAGAAAGTATGTTTAGGATTTTAAAATATCACAAAAACAGAGATTTTCTCATTAAAATTTTTAAATTGGGCTAAGAAAAAATATTTCACACTCTTGCACCAACCAACCAAGTTTGCATTTAATCACTTGTGTTGTATTTCTTAGCCCAATTTAAAAATTTTAGAAGAGAATATCTATTTTGTCCGAATTTTGTTCTCTCTCTTGTTTTGGTTCAGCAATATATATATTATCTCTGCTTCCTAATTTCCCCGATGAATTCACTTGCCTTGATCCACCACACACTCGACTGCAATATAAAATCACCCGGAAAAACTGACCTATGTATTATTTATATCTCACTATATCATTATAGTAAAGTACGATTAATAATGCCTCTTAGTGCATCTAATTGTTTAATCCTACGTCAATTATATTAATTTCTAGTAGTGCAATATCTGATAGCACTTGCATAGGTTACAAGCTATCATTTTTAGTCAACGCGATTTTAAAGAAAAGATAAGTCAAAATGTACATTTTGACTCTCTATATATATAATATTCCTAGTCCATTTCATGAAAAAAGTCAACCTTAGTTTTATTCGTCAAAATTTTGTGAGGGAAACTTAGAATGAAATTTGCATGCTCATCACGGGCCTTTGCGTAAGCCTAAAATTTTTAAGTACCGATTTGACCTATCATGCTGTACTCATAGAAAGAGAATTAGGACTCCTCCGCTTGTTGCTGTCTGAAAGCAGCAATTTTTTTACCTAATAATATGAATATTTGAGATGCTATCAAGTCGGTGTAGCGCATCTTAGTATAACGACGTATCTGTTTTATCTTATATATGAATATGAAAAAGTACCTAAAGATATGCCGCAAAAATATATAACTTGTATATACGTTGTTATTATATCTTTTATTATTAATTAATTCCAACTAAGTGTACAGATGAAAGGTTTGACTCGCTAAAAAGGAAAAAGCCAAGTACATTTCAATGTTGAATTTATAGAATATCATATATACCTGATATTTAATTTGTAAACCGTCCATAAAGAAAAGAAAAAGAAAAGTATAAAGGTACTTTGAATAGTATACTTAATTTATTTCACTTTTCTGTATTTAGTACACAAACTATCGCCTTATATATAAATATTTCTCCGAATTAAGTTGGCATTAAATTTGCCCTGGAATTCTATTGCATAAGTAGTAATTTATAGGCAAAGCAAGATGACATAAGAATATCATCAATTTCATAAATGACAAATATCTTAATGTGTCGGTATATATGGATGTTTTTTGAAGGTTTACGGCTACAAATGTTGTTCCCCATATTTGCACTAGTGGAAAAGTAGTTGAATTACATTCTGCTACATACTGCACAATTTAAAAATATGGATAATTTTAATGTACATTTGACATTTAGAGTACTTATTTAAAATCTTAATATATTGTTCAAATTTCAAAATAAATATTACAGTGGATGTAAGTATTTTATCATTAGAACGATGTGCATCAAATTTCAATTTGAATTTTGATTTGAAGTGATTATTTATTAAAAAAATTGTTAAACATTCAATTATTAGAAAATAGTTATTCGAAGAAAGGCTAAATAATTTTTGAATTTACTACAGACTCTATTTAAATGTATATAATATATATATATATGAAGAACACGCATCTAATTTTAAACTAAATATTTCTTAAAAGAATATCAGTAAAAGTGTTATGAAAATTAGGAGTACCCCCAACAATTAATCCTAACAAATCTAAAATTTGGATTTTAAGAAAGGGGACCAGATGGGACAAATTTGCAAACCTTATGCCTCCCTGATCTATGTAAAAGCAACCCTAGATAGCGTCCCTTGCAGAGTGTGCAGTGGAATGAAAATTGATACTGTGATCAGTACTACTCAGAAATAATTAAGACTAACAAGGAATCGGGGGGGGGGGGGGGGGGGGGGGGGGGGGGGGGGGGGGGGGGGGTGTGGGATAAGATCAGCTTCCACATTTTCCGTCCCCACCTAACGACATCATGATTATAAAAGGTTATATATATTTTTCAAGGGACGTACATCGGATTGAAGAATAAGGATCTCCAAAAATTTTATCTCCAGCTTGCAGAATAAAAATAAAAGAAATATATAGCTGTTTTTTATATAGAATTCTTTACTAAATTACACTGGATAATAGAAGAACTTACATTTTAATAATAAATAACTATATATATGCGTTGAAACAATGTTTACATCCAAATAATATTAATTTATGAATTCAACACTTTAATGTTGTAAAGTATAAATTAAAAACTCAATCGATTGCAAATTTCTTATGAAAAGTATTTCAAACGTTGAGAATCGGTCTATGATTTCATGGTTAAGGGCAATGAACGTAACCTTCAAAACTTAGCTGAACAATTAATGTTATATGATATTTATAAATTGGAATACCTGAAATGAGAAACAACTAAGAAGTATTATAGGTTACTTAATTACGTAATCTTAGAGTAGTATACTCTACATTTGCAAGAAAAAAATATTGAATATCTTCCATAAAAATACATAAGACAGAGATGCATATTTCTGCGAACACAGCAAGTTATATTATGATTTCGATCTATCTTTATTAATTAATTGTTGACTTCTGTTATCTAAAATATTTTTTGTAACCTGAAAGTTGATACACTACAATAAATTTAATATGCGTAGTTGACTTATTTGGCTTCTTATTAGCTCTTATATATGAAACTTCACTCCAAAACGGAAGTTTCTATATATTGAAGAAAAGGTCAAACTTCAATGTTTTAAAAATAATATAATTTTAAGAGAAATGCTGGTGTCTAATATATTGACGGATCGGTTTGTCCAATATGATCATTCTCACGTTTCAAATTTCAAACAACCAATCCAAATCATTCAATATGTTCTCCGTATGGATAAATTATAAGAAATCAATTTTTAATTTTTTTAGTATTTAAGAAAATTCGTGATATAAAAATTATGGATCGTCCAATAACAGCGATTTTCTAAAATACCAAAAAAATAATAAAAAAGTTTGAAAAAATGTAATAATTGGTTTCTCTTATAAGTTTTCAATATGGAGAACATATTAAATGGTTCGGATTGGTCATTTAAAATTTAAAAATATGAAAATGATCATATTGGACGGACATCATCCATCCAATATATTGGAGTACTCTAGCATTTCTCAACTATAAATAGTAAAAACTTTATGTAGAACATTTGTGCTCAAATAAGTTATTTTAAATAAAAACTAACGCAATAAGTCACACGAAATTCATACAAAAACACAAAATGAGAAATTTTATTTTAAGAGTTTTATTATACAGAAATATGTATTTACAAATTATTTATTCCAATTGAAGAAAAAGCAAAACGCTACTATATATATTTCACATGCACACAAAAGTTCGCGCCGTAGATCAATTCCGCCAGTTTATTTTGTCACTTGAGTTGCAAAATTAGTTTATTATGTCTCCAGCCCTGCATGAAATTATGAGACAATAGTAGTTTGCTGTATTTTTTTTAAGACATTAATCTATAATGTATGTGACTAACTAAATGGTGCTTAGTGAAAACTAATTGCTTAAGTTCTACTTCCTTCTCTTGTGCCAATTTTGCATGATAGCTAGGCCTAACAAAATGCAATGAACTTCTAACATATATAATCTTTTGGAGCAAGTGAAAAGAAGACACATATCCTTACCATACAATCAGCAATATAGTACACATCAAGTTGTGGAGAAAATTAATGAAAGTTCAAAAACGTGCGTTAAATATAAAGACACATACTCCAGATCAAGCCCTGTAGCCTGAAAAGAGCTTCTCTCTCCTCCTTCCGACGCGTATTCTATTACCTTTAAATTCTCGCTTCCCTTAATCGATCTTTAACAATAATCCACTTCGCCTTTTCATAAACAAAGCGCATAAACGGAGATTTATTTTATCTTCCAACAGTCACATGCTGACTTCTACACCAGCCACTTAGTTTTACTAATAAAATTAAAGACCTTGCATGATGTTCTGAACATCCTTTCATTGTTTTTAGTTTTATTTTTATTTCTTTTTTGGGGGCTTCTTCTGTTTTTTAACAACAGAAAGGGCATGAGGAAAGCTGAGTGCAATTGAGAATCGAGCTATAGTAGAATTACACCATTTCTGAGGAATTACTTCGGCTAATCATAGAGAAGAGGGAAGGGAGGAAGGGAGAGAGTTTGCTTTAAATTAATCCAAAGAAGCTAGCATATATAGAGAGTAGAGTGACAATCAATTATCAAATCCATAGAATGTTACCTTCAAGCAGCAACCACAGCACTATTAGCAACGACAATAATACAGATAAGAAGTATAGGGGTGTGAGACAGAGGCGGTGGGGCCGATGGGTCTCCGAGATAAGATTACCAAACAGCCGTGAACGGATTTGGCTTGGATCTTATGATTCCCCTGAGAAGGCCGCACGTGCGTTTGATGCAGCAGCTGTCTGCCTTCGCGGGTCCAATCCAGACGTGCTCAGTCGCCTGAACTTCCCTGACTCACCACCAGAAATTTCCAACCTAGATGGCCAATCATTCTCTGCTGCTCAAATTCAAGCAGAAGCAACACGACATGCAAATGGAGCTAGTACTGGACCTATCCAGCCTACTCAAGACACATGCGAACCATCAAATGAAAAAGATGCTGAAAAAGGGAATGATAATGAAAACCCTTTTGATTGGTCATTCATGGATGCGCTTGCATCGCCGGTCTCAGCAAGTCAAGCTGGTCTGGATTGTTACGACTATGATTTCATGCAACTTCCAGGATCAGTGCAACAAGTGCTCGATGACACCGAGGAAGAGGATCGTGGATCTACTTCGAGGTTGTGGAACTTCTGATCAAGAACTTTTTGAATACTTTTTTTCTAGCTATAAAATATAATTTTTGCCTCCTTTCTTTCAAAAAGTTATCCCTAAGTATATCACATTAACCCACAATAATTTTTTGGTTGCTTTGGTATCTCTTGAATTGATGAATTGTTTACAAGTAGCTAGACATGGAAGGAAGTTTAAAGAAGTGATGTATATCACTTTTGAGGATGTCTTCCTATATAGTTTGTTTAGCATTTCAATTTGTTCCACGAGGATCCCTGATCATAAATTGTGCCAAAGCGATATCCTTTTCTTTGCTATCGCTTTTGGATTTATGAATTATATATAATATGCAGTCATGCAGATTAGAATTGGAAGCTAGAAAAGAGGTAAACTTAATGTATGTATTCCTTCATGGAGATGCCTACCGTCAGTGAAGCGGCATTTAACTGTTCCATGTGGAGTTGTATGACCATTACTAATTTGATGAAGTTAAGCGTTACACGTTGATCCTATCCTTAATTCACCTACATTTTACTATCACACAATATAATTTGTTCCATAAAACTATTTGATTAAGAAAAAAATAGGAAAATTATTTGTCCTGAAGTGCAACTCCTACGTAAGAAACGATATAAGTGCATGGTTGCTTGTGCTTACTAATACAACATTACCATAATTAAGCTCATTAATCATTATTTCAAAATGAAAGTTAATTAATTACTTCCGAAAACAATAAACAATTATAATTAAAGGATGTAAATTTTTGTATTTATAAAAATATTGCCTGAGGGAACTGATGCCAAAAAGAAAACTACTAGCTGTTATTTCATGTTTTTCCCAAGATATTTGTTGGGAACATGTATGTTCCAGAAAGTATACATAAATCCTTGTATATGAAAAATGTGAATTTTTGTAATCAGTTTGGGTTCTAACTTTTAATATAAGCATCATTTTGTGGCATTTGGCCACTATGCCTAAAAAAAAAAAAAAAAAAAAAATTAATTTTAAGCATCATTTTGGTGAAGTACTAGTTCCGTCATTATATATATATATATATATATATATATGCCGCCGTATAACTAGCAATTTTTATATTTTGTTCATATTTTATACATGCGAGCGCTAAACTAATTATTTTCTCGTTTTGATAAAGTAATTCACTAATTCTACATTCACACCCCAAATAGTTAGTAAAAAAGTTAGAAAGTGAAAAACACTAATAGGCCAGTTTAGGTAATTGATCATAAATACAAATTTAAGAAATATTATTTTATTTTTCCCTAATTGCCTACACAGTATACAGACAGTATTTGCAAGTATACGGTTTTAAAATAGAATGAATAAAGATACTGAATATAAGCACAGCTTAAATTTATATAGAATCTTGTTTGGGGTCGCATATACAAAATTTCTATTCAGATTCTTGCTGCTGCATGTAATTTGATTTTACAACTACAATATAACTACTGTTAAAATTAACGATAATTTTGTTGACGTCACTGAACATGGTAATAACATTCATATATATCATCACTGAATTTTGAATCATTCGTAAGTCAGTGAATTTCAATTTTATCAAAATTTCTTCATTTCTTATATTTTTTATTTTCCATCCAAAATACTACAGAATTATTGTTAAATTTGGATGAAAGAGAGTTATCATTTTGAATATAAGAGTTGACAGAGTGACCAAATTTGAATATTAATAATGAAAATTGAATGATCCAGAGTAAATAATTTAAAGTGTCGGGGACAAAATATTAATCCAATATCAAGTTTAGCGATCTCTGAAAAAATTATGTTAAAATAAATTTTCATTTAAATAAAAATTATGAAAAATTTAAAGTTCGTAACTAGTAGAAATATTTAATGAACAAATACAAGACGTACGTACTTAGAGTCATTTATCAAAAGACTAAAAGAGTTAATTTGATTAGAACCAATGTTCGAGAATTTCAATTACGAATATGTAAGTGGTTACTGACAACATAGTGTAGATGCGGTATACGGATTTATATGCACTTGCTAGGATATGGATGTATGTCTTAAAAATTAATTACAATTTTAATATTGTTTTTGAGAATTTTAATTTTCAAATTAGAAATCAATAATATAGTTGTATAATCTTAGAATTCATATGATGAAGTCAAAATCTAAATATTTTGTGTAATTGTAAAAGAAATTAAGGACCAAACAGAAAAATGTAACAGGAGGAGGTAAGGGTAGCTTGTCATAATATTGACAAAATCTAAATATTTAATTGGATATAAATATTGAAACTAGCTAGATCATGATATTATGATTACGCGACTCATACTCTTATATATGCATGCACTCATGTACAACATATGCATATATAATTATATATATATAGTTCATCTGATCGCATTTTATATATTAGTTAGAGAGCAAACCCACACATAGGCATGCCACATATATAACATCACATTTTATATATTACATATGCAGCTGCATTAACATATTATTTATGTTGTCTGCACATTATTGACTGTCCTCTGGTATATCATATTAATTAATGCATATGTGACCAATCGCTTACATCTATATACTGCATGAACTCTCTTTATAGCTAAAAAGGAGGCGAAACGAAAAATGAAACAGAAAAGAACAAAGAGTCGGGAGAGAGGGGGTTCAAATCGAATGTTTTTTGCTGAATCCGCAAAGTCGCACCCGGTTATAAAATTAGATCCGCGATCTTATCTCACACGAATCTCCAGGCAACTCCAAGCGTCTAAAAACCGTAGCACATAGGAGGCTATGCTATGCATATTATTTTAACATTTCTCTCTCTATATATCTAAGTTCTCATTTGTTTCTTCAAAAATAATAAGTTTTTATTTGTTATATTTTTATAAAGTTAATCACTGTAGGTACAAAATTTTAGAGTCGTCTGGTTAATTGTTTAAAAGAAATATAGGAATTGCTCCATTAAATAATGGTGCTCTTTTTTTTTCGTCTAAACGGCCCTTGGGCATTAATGGTTTTCTTATATGGCCTGTGAGATTATGATAGTCGCTCCTTGTTTAACAATAGAGATTACGAGAGCTGAAGTTGTCTTTGGAACAATTGCGCACTTGTTTCCACAACAAAAACATGATGTGACTATGTGCGTTGAATTAATGTGAACCACACGATTGAGTTGAAGGGTCTAAATACAGCTTATCTGGATTCTGGATTATCTTTGTTGAAGTTAGTCCGTGCAAAGAAGACAAAAAATAAAATGGCTCGTACCTCTCATGGTCCCTCGTACATTAATTATTCCCACTCTCACTCTGATATCAATATCATAACTATTCGTAAAAATATAGTAATTGATTTTCTGAATTGTCTGAATACCTCTCGATATTTATCACTTTTCACTAAAATCATGAACTAAACTTCTGTACATTGATATAATATTTAGTATGCTTCGACATAAATGTTCAGGTATTCATTAATATTGAGATCTTAAAGGCATGCTCGAAAGATCTAGACAACTATTTGACGACAGCTTTAAAAAATATTTAAACTTACTCAAGACCGTAAAAAGTTGTTTCTGATATAATATAATATAATATAACTAAAATATCCAAATAGGCAACAACAATAACTAAATGCATACCGACAGAATCAACAATGTACATCAGGACAAATAAATAAATGTGCATTCTAAAGCATACACCAAATTTGTGAGGCATATTTAAAGAATTACTCATAAAATATGATTGTTAGACAGACTCGTTAACAATTCTTATTGTATTGACTCACTAATATTGCTCGATGAAAAAGCTCCTAAAGAAAGTATTCGAAACATATCTTATCGGAACTCGCTGATGGACAAAACTTAATGCTAAATTGGTATGATTAATATAAAAATATAATTGAAATATTATTTGATATTCTATCAAATATTACTAAATCTAAACTATTTCCAAATTTTCAGAATTTTTATGAACAGTAAAATTTACATTAAATTTTATGATTCTTTATGGGTATAGTATATATAGGGTATAAATTACATTTCAAATGTTAAATTTAAAATTAAAGAAATTTTTTATTATTGTCATGACTATCACCATAATCTTATTGTCAAAAAATATTTACGTTATTACATTTTTGTCGCCTTATTCCAGATATTTTTGTCCTGTAGAAATCAGAATGAATGGATTGCTCCAATCAGATATTTTTTTTGTCCACGATGTCAATTTATTTATTCAACAGTTTGGGTCAAAAAGTTTAAAAGAAGTGCATTTAAGTAGTAATTGTGTGAATTGGTTTAACAGAAAGCGGCGCGAATATCTTATATACTCTCACCTGTTGACAGTCTCACACTCGGACAACACTAAATTGTTCACTGATTCCTTGGCTTGTGGTTGGAATTTTGACTAACCGACCATTACTTGACTATGGTCCTTTCCATAGCCTAATGTTATTTATTGATGTTACTAAAGTTTCATACAATCCAACAAAGTTCCGTTTGTGGACCAACTGATCATAACAGAAACAGAGTTTGCCTTTTATTCATGGCACGGTACAAACCACCCAACCAAAGAAGACCATCTTTTGTTCTATCCTTTCTTTTTTATACTAGTCCATATAAGCCTATTTATATAGGCATATACACCATAATCGCGCATCCTTTTCAAATCAAATTTTCCAAGTTTCTGTTCAATTTTGATCTTGACTCTTCATTGTAGAAAATACTTGCTATTACCATCAGATTATAACCTATTTGGCTGAGCATTTAAAAAAAAAAATGAAAATTAGAGAAGAATAAAGAAAACTCTTATGCTACTAATTTTCTTGAGTAGCAAAAATATAACTTAGATTCGTGAGTTCTTAGTTACTGACTAGCTGGTTAAGGTGCTCTGGAGACCTCATTTGATTTATTAAATTGCTCTGATTTGTAATTATATGGTCATTGCTAATAATTTGGGCAAAGTGCAAAAGGTAAGCATGAAATTGAAGAGACCATTGATTAAGAAAAAAGATTATGCAAACCATTCCACACTATTCGTTGGATTTTTATGTAACATCTTCGTCTCATTTTAAACGAAAGAGAGCAGCACAAGTAATTATAAAGGGAAAATTATGCAAATATAAACAGACTAAAATACAAGAATTCGTGAAATTTTTATATAGGATTTTCCCTTGTCTTACAAAAAAATATAATAATAAATTAAAAATAAAAAATCTTCTCCATAGTATTCATACCATTGTTATAAAAAATATATTATGCAATGCATATGAGCCAAACTACAAGTATTTGATGCATGAAAACTATTCTGTATAATTTGCTCCATAGTATTCATTCCACCCACGTAAGCAAGTGTTATGCAAGCTGCATATATTTAAATCAGTTATATACAGTTATTTGTTTATGCAATGCCATAAAGGAATATTCAGAAAAGCAGGATGAAACCTCATCTGGCAGCTAATGCAAGGTCGGTCTAAGTAGAATTCTGGATCCATAATTATTGCACATTTGCACTACAGAATCCTCCACCCTGGATCCCATACAGACTGGGACCAATAATCTTTTTCTCCTATCAGCCGCAATTGGAAACGTGAGGCTTTAAGAAAGCGAAATTTTTATTGTGCTGATTGATAAGTTGACAAGATAGCCTTGACCTGAACCTGTCCTGACTACAGTGTGGAATATTGGTGTTGAGGCTTGATTCATACACACTGTTAGTTGGAGGTTCTTTAGTTCTGTTTCAATTGCTTACCAAAACAATAACCATGCATAAAAAAGAAAATAACACCGACCCATGAGAGCTCTTATGAATCTAAACACTAAAATTATATAACCACGCATATCAATAAAATAATAACTCATGATACCATACTCATAGTTCCTCCTGAATGCAACTTCATGGAAAGATAGGTAGCAGAGTCAAAATTTAGCATCACAAGCCTCCTGTGTTTTATCAAATTTACAAGACATAAGATTAACGTCACCAGAAAGTTTACAACTAGCATTTTAATGGTGGAAGCAGACTTTTCTACAAAGAACAATGTAAAAAAAATAAAGTTTTTGCTGTACCAATTAATTATGTGATCACTTCAGTAATAAAATATTTGATTTTATGCATCCGACAGGAGAAGTGCTCGCATAGCATCTGCATTCTGGGGCCCATCATTATTTACACTTGGAATTATATGCGCCGGTGATATGAATTGCACAAACTCACGCAACTCACTAAAGCTACAATGTTCACTGTATGGAACCTCATACCTAGAAAGATAAAAGTCAACAAAAGTTCAGGTCATGATCAGAATTTGATTAGAGTACATAAAAGGTCCCTTACCAGATAGTCAGTTCTGGCAACACACCAGCACAGCATTGCCAAATTGGTAAGGTACTAATATAAAAGGAATTCTTGGCAACATTGTGCTGCACTAAGCCTTGAAAACATCCAGATTATACTATTGAGCATTCAGCAAGCCAATTATAATAAATACATCCACAGTAAGAAAAAAAGTTCAAAATTAACTAATATTTGGCTAGTTCCAAAACTGTAAAAATTCTGAGCATAACTGGATGGTATTAGAATATTCATACCCCAAATAGTTAGCATTATTTATGCACCTATTAGAAGTCATTATCACAGTTGGATAAACCTAATAAACCAATTCCATGCTTTTCTATTTTTGAACATGAGTCCACATCACCTCGAACCGTATCCTCTACCCATCGCTTTAAGATGGGTAGAGTGCCCATCGCTCCGCGTCAGCCATCTGATTTAATCTCAACGGCTAAAAGAGCCCCGTGAATTCCACCACTCCCGAAAAAAATTATTGGCCCGAAAAAACTGAACCGTCCAGATTAGATCGGACGGTCGTGATGAGATGGGCACTCTACCCATCTCTATTGCGATGGGTAGAGGATACTGGTCCCACATCACCTGGCTAAACCAATCAGATTTATGTGGTGGTATTGAAGGAGCCAGTCACATCCCACACAGTTAAGACACCTATCTTCTATTGGACTGGCGGAAAGCCGCTATTTTTAGTGAATTAAAGACCCACCTGGTATTCATATCTGTTCAATAATATAAACACCAGATGCCGAGTTTTGAAACTTTGATTCTTTGAAATAAAGAGTTACGTCTCGTTGCAAGAAAATCATAGATGCCACCTTCATGGACTAAGGACATGCATCTTTTTCATGAAACAATCACAAGAGGAGACACACCAGCACCATTATCTGATGTGACTGGAATGTCCTTTATCTATACTGTATGATTACTAAGTCAGAACAAATGAAATTGCATTAAACATAAAGAAAAATTCTAAATTAGAAAAACAATAGCAATATATATAACTCCCTGAAATCTTCTCCATCTGGAAATAACTTCATGAAATCTTTAAAACCAGGAATAACCCCTCTGACCATGTATATCAGGATATAACCCCTTTTATTAATTATAATTTTATTTAATAAAAAAAAAAAACATCAACAAGTTTATTTTTTGGACCAAATTACCACTGCAAAAATGTTTCTTTCCTCTCAAGTAATTCTAAACAGCAAGATTTCAATTTGTTATTTCTGCTGAGACATTTTTTCATCATCATAATAGATGCCAGAGAACTTGAGGCACTTTTTGTTGAGAGAAATGTCTTTTGGTTAGGATCAAATATATGCTGGGCTCTCTGGGCACTTACAAGGTACTTAGGATACTCATTGTGGTTCTTTAAATTTTGAGCTTCATCTCCAAAAGCAAATGCCAACTTGAAACTAAACATGTTTACTAGAAAACTCTAAACTTATAGTTTTTAGACTGCAATATCCCTACAGTTGACAAAAATGAAAAGCACAAAGAAAAGAAAAATAAAAACATCAAGATGAAACAAAAGTAAATCAGTATGATATTTAATGCTACACAGCTTATATATTCATAAGCTTTAAATTAATCATCAATATATATTTTTAGGAGATAAATAGGATAAAATAATGTTTGCCTCTATAAGAATTCAATGTGACTGGTATAATTTTTCCAGATATGGTTAAGGACCACCATGATATTAAGCAAATAATAGTGTTAGTAAATTGATCTCAATTCAATAAAACAAGAGCCAATGTATCACCGATTTGACTAGTTGGGTTATTTCTTCTTGCGCTACAAGCCTACAATGAATACAAAAGGAATCCTGGTCCTTGGTGAAATCCATTTTAGCGGTCCAGACTCTGCTTAGACATGGGTTTTAGATTCATTTAAAGTTTAGATGTAACTTGTAGTTTTTTCATGGGTTTTAAGTGGAAAAATAGATAATAGACTGGTACTAACAGATAGCCGTACCAGTGCCAGGTATGCTTTCATTTTGATTACAGCTATATTGATGTGATATGTAGCAGATTTGGGATTGTGTTATGCGAAGTGTATTTCTTATTTTAGTTAAAAGGAAAAATGGTAGGACCCTCCCTTACTTATTTCCCATAAAAAGGAGGAAAAAAAAAAAAACTCAGCTTAGACTAGGGGGAGCCAAATTTGGCCATGAGAATTAAAAATTGATTTTTTTATAATAAAAAAATAAAGGGGTTATATCTTTAATAAACATGACTAGAGGGTTATTTTCAGTTTTGAACATTTCAGGGGTCATTTCCAAATGGAAAAGATTTTAGGGGTTATATCTGCTTTATTTTTTTCCAAAAACGATTGTAGAAGCCTCAATAGTAACATTCACAAGAAACCAATTACCCACAACCTTTGAGGAACCAAACGTAGGAATATAAATATTTGCACCTGCTAAGTGCTAAGCCATTACGACAATGATTTCATTAGTCAATGCATAAGAACATTTGCTAGTATATGGTAAATGACACCACTGTGTACCTAATGTAAAATTTTTGTTCTTTGTAATAAACTAATAATAAATAAGTACCCAATTAAAAACATGAACCACACAAGCATTTACATGACTGAATACAAACATATAATCATGCTTAAGGCAGGCAGGCAGGCAGCAGACATTGCCCTATGCCATCCATCGATAAAATACTTGAAGGATTTAGAATCTATTAACAATTTAACATATATTACATCAATGATATGGACTGCCCTGATGATATGGATTATATTCTAAAACAAACTAGTATAAAAATCCAACACTTTCAAGCATGACTGCATGGTACCCTAAAATTCCAAAAAAAATGGAGAATTGCAAAGCATGTTTACACATTATTGGACATATTCAAGTTTGAAATTCTGAATTAAAACTTTCAATGCAGTTCAAATAATACTTTTTAAGTTGTATAAAACTCCATATGCATCGCACGTCCAACAATGCACCTAATTTATTTGAAAAATATTGCTGAGCTTGTTTTTTTCTTTTAAAAAAAAAAAAAAAAAAAAAAAGGTCCTATGTAAAGGGATCCCCACTCATGTGCTGGAAAACTTGTGTATATCTTTTATATCGCTAACAGCATAATTTCATAGTTGATACCATATATACCAGTCAGGTTCATTGCCAGTCCTGTATTTACCAATTATGATACAAGAGTTTATGCTAATTCATTTTTTTTTTGTTTATATTAATCCAACTGGGTACAGACCCCTAAGATACGCAACAGGTAAAGGTGAATACACCAAAATTGCTAGCATTATGATCAATAGCTCAAATTATGTAGGTAAACAGTTGTAACATCTCACCAGACTTATGATAATAAGTTTTGCAATGATGTACCAGCATCTAATTGAATATGATGTGCTTAATAATAGAAGAGGAAAACCATGAGAGGGGGATGTACCTGATAATAGTTCCTTGCTTCCACCTTCTTCCAGGCGTCCTTTTCCGCCCTTTCCCAAATGTCCAACCCGTTGGTGAAAATGCAACAATTAAGTCATAGAGGCCCTGTTCACCATTCATACATGATATTTGTTTTTTAACTTCTACACATTAGAAATGTATAGAAAAAATTAGAAGAAATCATCTCAAATGCCTTTCACCGTAGGATCTGATTTAAATTTACCTCCAAGAAATTCTTCTTACAATTGCAGCTAACTACCTTGCTTAAAAATATCAAACTTTCTTTTTAATATGTCATTTAAAATATTTTTTTGCTAACTTATCATATTCATTTTGATAATAAGAAAGTATTTTTTTTACTAATCAAGAAATATTTATATACAATTCTAGAACCATCCAACATCTTTTCTTCAAAAACCATATACTCGAAACTAAAAAAAAAAAAATTCAAGTCCTGATGTGATCACATTTCACGCAGTTATTCAAACAATTTCCAGCAAGATAGCACTATCTTAATGGCTTCTTTGACTTTTTAATTTGCCGACCAAGTTCAAAATTTCAATAAAGACCTTTAAATATCTTAAGGTTTTAACATTGGAGTATGGCAACTTATGTTAGTAACAGCATGTTGTATGGTCAATACTGCTTAAAACCTGCATAGAAATTCTCTGTACTAGGTGTTTCCATTTGTTCATATTGTACTATGGCTGTACAGGAATAAATAATTTAGTCTTGTGATGAGCAACTTATTTTTATCAGATTTGAAATATAGTCACATTTTAAGTGGTTTACTTACAGTGTATTGGTTTGAAATGTGCTTGAGTCGCTTCAAGCTAGCCAGGGTCCACATTGGGACAACATGAATGTGGCTTTCAGCTTCATTTACAGTGAGCCAATGTATGTCTTCTTCTGGCAGCTCCAGGCACCGCAGAACACTCATTTTTGCTGCTCCAACATATATCTTCTTTTTCAATAACCTTCCTACTTCGACAAAAAGCCTCTCTTTGCCTACATCACATTGAAACAGATCCTGAGAAAACTGTTATTCAAGAACTATATAATTCATTATCTTTTAGAATTAAAGAACAAACTGTCATTTACAAACAACACCAAGAATTCCAAAGGGCTAAATCAGATCCTGAACCAAAATTGACAATCAGCTCAGCAAGAGAGGGGGCCACAGAGAGACTATACCAATTGTGTAGCTACCAATAAGAAACAGTGTTTTAGGATTGAAAGCTTCAGCTTGAATGGCCTCTATGACAAACTGAATCACAGCTTCCTGTTTTGGAAAATCATACTGTAGACAGATAGCATAAAAGTAACAGAGGTTAAATTATGACAAAGGAAGGATCTGTTGGCATTTTAATTTTAAGATAAATATTATGTTCCTGAAGGCATCAGATTACACAGGCCTTGTTTACTATCATAGGGGAACTTCCATGCTGACAAGATCAGAGTTTCAGCTAGTACATTATAGTAATATCAACCTCAGATAAGTATGCCACCTATGACTAAATAAAAGCTGATTCCAATTCAAGTACTGCAAAACATCTAAACCAATTCCCTGAATTTATAGCCAAGAAAAAACATCAATTGATCCATGTTTGTACAAGAAAAATTTTATAGCCAATACAAATATGGTGTTAGAGAATCTTCACAGCACAATTAACAACAAAAAAAAAAAAAAAAAAAAAAAAAAAAAAAAAAAAAAAAAATCCTAGCTGTTAGCAAGGAAAATGGAATACCTGAGGATTACAGTAGGTGGTGTCCAGGATGAGCGTGTGGATATTGCTCGTCCCCAGAATGGCAATATTTCTCATTTCTGATGAAAACCGGAAGTCTCCAGTGTGCAACACAGCCTGATAAACACAATGCTACAAGTTCTAAGTGATATTTTAATTTTCTTTGATTGTGGTCATTTATGTTTTTCTAATTGCTCAATGAAAAAAGGATCTTTCTACAGAATAGGGATTGGGACTTACCAAGCTTTGCAGATGTATCTCATATTCATACTAATTCAACAGAAGCAGTTTAAAGGTTTAAATATCAATAAAGTCATTCTCAAAATTCTTATTTTAGTTTCTTACAGCTTAACCGAAATACCAAATATAGCCAGACAATGTGTTTTTTATTCCCTTCATTATGAGCCCAGAGAATCTCTAGGAAAAAGCAACATACCTTACCATTGGTAGGCTCAAAAAGAATAATGATAGCTCCTGGGCAATGGTTAGCATCGAAGCAAGTCACACCTACACCTCCTATAATAATCTTTTGGTTTAGAGGCAAGATATGAATCTTCTCCCATGGTATGCCAATTTTAAGGTTAATAAGGCGTGCTGTAACTGACGAGCAATATATCTTTCCATGACAGAAATTCTTTGTCAAACCCTGGTAATCTGCTCAAAAAGAATTGTTCGATGGTCAATATAAATCAGCAGAATCCTCAAAGAATTGAGTCTATAGTTTCAGGACAAGCCAGTCGGTACCAAGCCTAACTTTCCAACAATTAACAGCAGAAATAACAGACATCATCATTGCTGATTAGTCAGTAATCAGATGCATCAGAGAGCAACTTGTTACTTACGATCAATGTGGAAGTGTGTAAGAAACCAATGCGAGCAGTCTCCACTCAAATAGCGAAATGCATCCTGACACATGCAATAACCAATTGTCCAACAAATCATTATCTTCAAGAAAAACAAACAACGATACTAATGATAATAACAATTGTACATCACTTGTACCAGCCTAGGGTTCTAAGCAAAATAAAATAAAAAGAATTTAATATAATAAAAAAATTAATTTCATCTCTTCAGATTATGTCAATCTTTTGTATCCCACTTGTGAAGATATTATTTACCCAGTCAATCATGCAAGTATTTTCAATCATTTGTTTCAGATTGAGGATGAGCCAAATTTATAGTCAATGTAAAGAGAATTAATTTGGCTTCTGATTTTGCTAACCCAAAACCTAATGGTAACACATTTCTAATAAATTTATAAACTTTCACACCTTATAGTTAATGATTCATTTTAATCAAGCTAACAAAAGGTTGTTAGCTAACTGAAAACAAAGAGCATTTTCTAGTACCACACGAAATGGAGTTCCTGCAATGCAACACCAAGGAGGAACATCTCTGGTCACTCTCTTGCTGATACTATTCTTTATAGAATGCTTCTTAATATTCACAACTGCTTGGTAATTGCTTTCATTTGGATTTCTAAGCCTGGAAACACCACTAACCATAGCATCTGAACCTCGAAAAAATTCTGTGATTAACTTATTGCCAGCAATGCGTACTTTAGTCCTTTCAATGTTGACTGTACTAGGATCATGGTCTTGCATAGATAGGGCACTATGATTGTTCTTATAACGTAACTCCTTTATTGCAGTTGCAATCTTCTTTCTCGGTCCAAGTGCAGTTATTCCTATGTTTAGTAGATCCTGTAATGAAATAAAACAGTTGCAAGAGAGTTAGCCCCATTGCTGATATCAAATACACTGACATACCATGTTTATAAAGCAACCAACTTGGCTCCTACCTCCTATGCCCAACTAAATTTAACCAGAAGTCCAGAACTATATCACCAGTCCAATGTGCATGCATTGACTGGTTTTTTAAGGCTCAGTTAAGCCATGATGGCTACACTAGACCTTTTCAAGAAAAAGCACCAACCATGAAAAGAAGCATACCTGATAACTTTCTAGATTAGTAGTGCTTTACTTTCTTTTTTCCTTCTTTAGTTTTAGGAGAATTAATTCTCCTTTGAGGTCAATACATTTATTTTTCTTATAATAAAAATTTGCCCCTAGCCCATTGCCAGCCGGCCCTCAGAAAAAAACTTTCTAGATTAAATCAGCAAGAGTGCCAATCGTCAGCAGAAAATGCTGGTAATAGAAGGTACATGTATAGTAGTGTTGTTATTTTCTTATGGCTTTTTAGGCTTCTCTCCAGAAGAAGGGAAAGGTGGGGAGAGGGAGCTGACCAACTCCTGCCCAGGAGTTATCCCTTGCTCCAAATTCAAAAAAAAAAAAAATAATAATGGAGGGGATAAAGGAGAATGAAGGAGAGAAGAGGAAAATGCTCCATACAAACTTAATTGGAAATATTTTTCTCTCTTCCGTTCCCAACCTTTTCATTGAGTTTTCTGGAGCAAAGCCTTAGGTTTCTACATTATATTGTTCATTTTCATCCATCTAAACAACTCTATTTTTTTTTTTTTGAGCAAAAATTTGGAAAGAGTAGAGTACATAAGGGAAAAAAATTGGGGTTGTAGGGAGAGTGTCATGGTAACATCTTAGATATAGAGATACCTCTTCTGTTAGCCACTGGAGAGAGTCCAAATCAATTTCCTCTCTTATGAAAATCTCCTCATACCTGGATAAGCCAAGGTCCCTCAGCCATTCCATAACAGGCATCAAGTCAGCATTTCCACCCTTCAAACTCGACTTTTCATTGCCCATTGAATCAGGTATCTGCACATTCAATCATGGATCATTGTACCATGTTTGGTATAGCTTCAATTGGTAGCAATTAAGTACTCTTATCCATTTTTTCCTTTCATTACATATTTTTATTTAGCTTCCTAGAAGATGAAGAGGGTTTATAGCAAATCAATTCAGATTTCATGAAGCTAACTTGGATTGACTTAGTGCCCAATTTTTTCCTATAAAGATACATCAACAGTCTGCATGAGGGAAAATCAGGATCTAGCCCTGATATGCATTTTATATTTTCTAAATTCGTCCAAACAAAGGAAGAAACAAACATATATATAAAAAAATAAGGAAAAGACACCTAACTAGAAGTTGTAAATATCTAACAAGAAATTACACGATTGAAAAATGCCACTAGAGACTAGCTGCAAAGGAAAGATGAAAGACCATCATTTATCAACAGGAATTGAGGTGGCTATAGTTGAGGACTAATGGCACAATTGAGGCTAAATTGAGGGAATGAGGTATGTAGAGGTTAGTTGTAGTGAACTCGAGCAGACTGCATTTGCAATATTTTTCCTACAAACTTGAAAAACAACTTGCATATTGTATCAAAACATTTCAAAAGATACCCACCTCTTGCATGTTAGCTCTGTCAAGACAATCATTTGTGTGCAACTGCCTTCGCATTTCACTGAGATCAGATAGATCATGCCCGCACAAAGGACAATCTACAGAACCATTTTCTTCTAAGAAACTATTCTCTCGCTCAAAATTGAAATCTTGCTGACTATCCAACTCAGAACAGAGATTCATCAATTCATTTAGCTGTGTTCCTGGTTCAAAATTCTCTTCGTCTTCACCATTTTGCAGGTAGGATTCAGATACTGCTAATTTTGATTCACTCGAAGTAATAGAACTTCCTTCTAGATTAACTTTAACCTCTCTATTCCCCTCATGTTCTAATTTCTTTGCTCCAATTGATGTAAACTCTCCCAACTTTTTCCAATTTTCATCAAATTCAGAGGCCAAAAAACCAGAAGTTCCTAAACCAGTTTCTGGGGCTTCAGAAACTGAAGGTTCTGACGAAGAGCAGCAAACCCGAGAACTCCTATCTAGGGCTTCAGCTGCTCCTAAATTTTCCTTAGAGCGAGAAATACTACAACCCAAATCTTCATTCAATGTATGAAAAACCTTAGAAGCATTCTTCGAAATTTGGTAAATTTGACTGTTCTCCATGCCAGAAGAACCGACCGACCTCAATCTTTTCTTTGGACGTGGGGCAATGAATGGTCTCAAGGGTTGAGAGTTAGCGGCTTTGCGAAGAGAGGAGCACGTGAGAGAGATGGGATCCTGGAAATCGTCGTCGTCGTCTCCATTGGTGGAAGAGGAGGAAGGTCGGGTCAGCGGGAGAGTTTGAGACATGCTTGGTTTCTTCTTCGTGGGTTGATTAGGGTTTGAACTCATAATGTAACAACAGAGAGAGAGAGAGAGAGAGAGAGAGAGAGAGGAGGGAAGGGGAAGGTGGGAGGGAGATTTGAAATTTGGAGCGGGAGAGAAAGGCGGTCTGATTGGGAAATTGATGCGCTAGTGCTACCAGAGAACTGGAGGCTGGAGCCCTGATACTGATAGTGACTAGTAGGGACGAGACGAGACTTATCGGTTCTCAATTAGTCAATTCCCAGATGTTACCCGATCCGTACCCAACCCGGCCCGCTCGGACCGACGCGGGCTTGGACCGGTTTATGAAAACAATAGCGATGGACGAAGGCACGACCGCACGAGAATTGAATAACTAGTTTATGAAAACTACACCGAGACATGAGGACTACATAACAAAATTCAAGCCTAAAGCACAAATATATACAAGTGGAGACTGTCAGACTGACAACCGGACATGAAATACCTTCAATTGTAATTGACAGATAGGGCTTAAGAAAAAATAACTAGTAAAATAGAATTAATTTAAAGAATTGCGACTGCTGTCATATGCACCTTCCACATTAGGCAATGTAAAGGATGCAAGTATTATATGTACAGGTGCAGTATTACAGAAAGAATGATATATTATTTCTAAACAAACAAACACATATACAAAAATTGAAGAAAAACATGATCGAACCTAATGAATAGTAGTCGATTGTGCTTTCAACCCCAACTTTCCATTATTTTTTTTCTCTTATCTTTCAAGGGGATTATGGGCCCCTTGAGACAAATGTGGAGAGTGGCATGCACATGATCAATGGCCAAAGCACAAATCAACAAAAACACTCTCAAAAATTGCTTAAAAAGAGCCTAAATCTAACATCAAAAACTATAATCAATATCTGAAACATTCTGTGAATCTGATCGTCTGACCAGCTCACCTCTCTCATTATAAATATCCAAATTCTCACAAGCAGCTGGGAAAATATACCCAATAACCCGACCTTCCACATAGGAGCACTGAAAGACATGCTTCTTCCTGTTAGTGATCCCAACTGACATATCTTGAAAAACCACGTCCCTAATGGGTATCTCAGGGCTTCCTTGGATCCGAACTGGGACCCGCACACCAGTACCATGGATACCAAAATAAGAGATGTCTTTTATGACGGGTAAGGCTTTCGGATCATACCCAAAGGGGTGCTCATTGTAATCTGTCTTGATCACAATGCCAACTCGCAGGTTATCAAATGTTATGTTACGGTATAGAATATTTTTCACATAGGCTCCTCTGCCAGGTGCTGTTTTTATTCGGACCCCTCGCCTTGACTCCCATATGTGGATATTTTGGACCGAGATGTTGGAGACCCCTCCAGACATCTCACTGCCTATGGATATTCCTGCACTATTAACACCAAAACAAGAAACTTAAATTATAAGTGGGATTGAAGAACAGAAAAAAGAAAAGGTCAGCTAAATTTACTCCATTTCCCTTGCATTTCTAATATTGAGTTTTGAAACCAAAAAAGGTAAGGCTAATTCAGTCCGATCCGGAATAATTGCTCATCTCATGTTGCAATATATCTTGGTCAGTACCAACTGGCCAGCCATGGTTCTTCCAGAATTACTATTCCAATGCTCCAATTAACTTCTAATGCTATAGTATAACTATAACTAATGAGAAAATATATATATATATATATAAAAAACTTTTATGTGGATGAAAAATAATGAGACAGTTTGCGCACCAGTTTACAAAAAGTAAATAATGAAAAAATGGAGAGAAAGAACAGACCTGACAACAGATCGGATAGTGAGATTGCGAATTTTAATATTGGTGGAGGGACGGCCATATGAAATGCCATACTGATCCCATCCACTCTTGATTGCAATTCCGTCATCACCCACAGATATGTAGCAGTTTTCTATTAACACGTCCTCACATGAATCTGCAATTTGGCACCACAATACTAGTTATTCTTACGATTCAAACATAATTACTTAGTAATGCAACTCTTTGATGACCAAACGTCATACTTTTACAGAAAATCTAGATAGCAGTCTCTGTAATTTACTGCAAAGGCTGCAATCTGGACCAGTAAGCTGACATTTTACCAGAATATGCTAGCCATGGCTCTCATCTAGGATACAAGGAAGGTTTGATATGAAATTATGAACTAAAAGAATTCTTAACCCTCACCTTGATGTGCATCAGGTTTAGGTGTTTAGCCTCAACTAACCAATTCAAATGAATCAAGTAAAAAAAAAAAAAAAAAAAAAAAAAAAAAAAAAAAAAAAAATTGACCAAGTTTGGATTGCAGATAATGCTCAACTAATTTAGTTCTTTGGCCACAATGCTACTTGAATTGTGACAGACTTGTTTATTGTAATTAAATTACATACTATGAAAAATTTAGATTTGAACCTGGATCAATCCCATCTGTATTTGGAGCCCCCTTGACAGGTGCCAAGATTGTCAAATTTGCAATGGTCACATTTTTGCAGTCATAGGGATGAAGCGTCCAGAAAGGGGAGTTGCGCAATGTTACATTGGAGATGATAATATCACGGGACCACATTATCTGTATTAGTGGGCCTCGTGTATAATTCAGCATCTTCTTACGATGCTTTGTCCACCAACTCTTCCCTTGACCATTTATAGTCCCATTATGACCTGTTTTAGGAAGGCAAAGAACAAAAGGAGAATAACTAAAACAAATATTTTCTCATTAAAGGTTGATAAATCTAAGTTTTAGTCAGTTCCCATAGTAGTTATCACTAATTGCAAACCAACGTCAGCATAACAAAATGGGGAGTAAAACAATAATGAGATCTATTGCATATTTTGATGCTTAAGGCCAAATCGGTCTAAGAATTTAATAGCACACTTGATATTTTAATTTCAATAAGTTGCAGAGTTGTAGGAACTCCTACTACAAAGCCTCGGTACTATACTGATGTAGTGCCTGTAAGTAACACTTGTCAAATTCCAAACAGATCAGAACAAGTTGGAGTAGGCTACAATTGAAACCCAACAAGATCAAAGTCACCAAAAAGTAAATAATACAAATTGTGCAAATGAAAATCAGCCAATTAAGTTTACAGGATATGTTTTCTGTATTATAGTGTAATTTCAGAAATCCTCAAATATTTCCTCACTAGAACATCTTCATCATACTGGTTGAAAACTTTCTGTTTGTTTCTAGCTTAGGATACTAAGAAATGAGTCATGTAAGCAGTTCAGTTAACTGTAAATCATAATTTTTCCTTGCAAATCATAAGGTTTGGTTAGTAGCTAAATTTGTAGGGAACTTCATTTCACCATACCCACCACAATTTAACAAAAGAAACCAGGCAAATATATGCAAGTTAGTATAGTCAAAGAGTTCAATTTAATCTTATGTATCCATTAGTACTATATTTAATTGAAATTTGCAAGTAAGAAACAATAACTAATGGAGACAATTTAGAAATGTAATTAATAGATACCTGTTATAATAATATCTTTCAAATGCTGGCCATGAATAAGACTCCCATATCTAGGTCCAGCCTGCTCCCTTCCAAAACCATACGACGGCAAAGGAGGCATCAATGGCCAATACCTCTCATCCTGAAAAGAGAAAGATAACATAAATAAAATAATGTGCTGCCTTGAAGAAATACTGGTACGGTGGTTTAGCTCAAAATAAAATAATTCCATTTTGGAACTGTAAGAGTTGAGTGCAGTATGCTATTTCTTTGTTATATTAGTTTCTGCGGCCACTGTATTCAATTGAGATTTCCTTAGAAATTCCAACTTAATCAAGCATTAAATATCACGCAGGGTAAGAAGCCCATCAGCAGCTTATGACACCATAATCCACATTTATTATTCGGGAGGAGACTGGGAGGGAGGCAGAGGGAGATGGTACAAACTCTGGCCCCCCAGATCAAAGGTGTACAAACTCTTGCCTAAAGCTTCTGCTTGAAATTCTATCCTTCCCTTCACCCTCAAATCTCTTTGCAATTGCAGCCTGACAGCAAGATTCAAACCTCCCTATCTAAGTTCTCACTTTTGATTATAAATGCGACCGGGAATTGCATCAATTATTACAACTTAAAATAACCTAACATAGCCACAATTTACAATCAATCTGCAATTAAACACTAAGCTAACTAAGAAAGTTAACAAATTATGGAACAAAAACTAGTCAAGCTAGTACCAGACCACACTATGCAAACTAGTCACTAATGACCATATTATTTAGTTAGGTAAGGTATGCTTTATATGAAAGAAACTTTATTTTGTGAAATCATTTGCTTTCGATCTGATGTACATTTACTGAACTTCCATTACACAGTTAGACCTCGGCAAGAATTGATTTTGAGAGATTTTGAAAATTAAGCTTCAATTGGACATCATTCTGCCCCATGACCTAATTGACAGATGTTCCTAAATTATTCCACAATCTACATATGGGCCTTAAATCTGTATTTGCAAAGAAAAACATAAGGAGACCTCTTTATTTGACAGTGATACCAAGAACGGGCATTGTGGTGTTTTTCATAATTTTATTGTTTGGGACAAGGAAAATAGTAAAAGATTCCAGCTTGCAGCATACAATTCATCCACAGCTAGCAACAAACCCAGCATTCATTGCTGCAGCACCAATCCAACTAATACATGAGTACCACCAATTCTCAATTCCTCATTAAAAAGGCCAATTTCCATACTTAAACCAGTTGATTATCTAAACACTTCTAAATCAGAAGGCCATTTCCTTTCTTCTACAACCATCGAGTTTTACACTGTAACGCTATCTATATAACAAACCCACAAAAGCACACTACCATTACTAACTCTGTGCCATTTTTCTCAGTTTAAAGGTACCCATCTCATACAAATTGCATTGATTACTAGATTTTCATGTTGGGGCCCATAACTCATTTACCAATTTACCACATACTAACCTGAATCCCGAGAATCACTGCGCCTTCTTCAAGGAACAAAGTCATACGACTGGTCAGATTAAAAGGAGCAGTAAGCCACTGCCCAGCTTGCACATTCAGCTGCCCGCCTCCCTTATCCTCATAAATCTTAATTGCCGCAATTGCCCTCTCAAATGCCTTTGTATTTACAGTCTTGCCATCGCCAACCCCACCAAAATCCGTCAAGTTATACACCACAGCTCTGTACCCACTCGGAACGGGCTGACTCGGGGGTGGCGGCCGCGCCTGAGGCTGTGGGGCCCGCACGAACAACTGGATCCGAGTCAACGAATCGGTCTGCCAGAGGTAAGTCAGCGCAAATCCGACGATCCAGAGAACAGTGATGGCCGAGATCACACGGCGCCGATTGAATCGTGTGGTGTCGAGCATGTTTAGTGGATCAGAGATGCGAAGGAGGTTGATTGAGAGTGGTTGAGTGATTCAACGAGGTTTTGGCCATGGGAGGGCAAAACGGGGATTTGGATTTGATTTTTTTTTTTTTTTTTTGGGTTTTAAAAGAAGGCAACGGAACGTGGAGTGAGGTGGAGGGAACTCAAGGGAAGATGATATCTGAGGAGAGATGTTTCTGACTTGCTTATTAGTTAATCATTTTTGTTTTCTTTCTTTCTGGTCGTACGAGTATTTGTAGTTTCTTGTGAAACATGATTTAGACTTGCAAACTGAAAATAATGGATGTAAGTACATGATGATTTAATGAGCCCATTGATGGAGCTCCCAAGTGCCCGTTGTAAAAGGGATCCGAATCCTCTGCATGTTTTACAATTAACCACAATGAACATAATATATTTGTGCGTTGAAAATTTGAACTAATTAGTTTGTCTAAAAGAAGAAAATTTGAACTAATTGTACGGGGTACGTGTTATGCGAACAGAGTCATAGTCTCAGGAGTTTGGACTTTTGGTCGTCGAATATATGAAGCGATAATTTAATGTGTCGTAAATTATTAATTATTTTTTTTATTATTTGTGTAACTTATTATAGTTATATTAATTAGATAATTATAATTATTATTATTTGTATTAGCAAACACCCCCAATATTTGGGTTAAGTTTTAACAAGTCAAAGAATCATCAAAATATAATTTATGGTAATAATTTTGCAAAGAAGATTGTCTCTTTTTTTATATATATTTTCTGATTTTGTCTTCTTCGTATTAATTCAGATTGACCAAAAAATTGTATTATGGGATATAAAAATTTTTATTAGTATTAATACCATTTAGCGTTCTTCTCATTCTAAGCGAAAAAGCTTAACCCTTTTATTATGAGATTAAAATCTACACCTTGATCAAATTAGATTATAATAATCAATAAATCATATTGTTTGTAACCAATAATTAGATACACCTTTGGACTCAAAATTAAATAGATACTTTAGACCTTTAATTAATGCTTTTATAAGTAGTACGATATTAAAATTATTATATTAAATATTATTTTTGTAATTATTGTTACAATTAAAAGTAGCAAAGGAGAAAAATAAAATAAAATTTTGGAGGGCTTGAATTTACATCATATAGTAGTCCAGTCCAAGCCTACATGGAGGCCATTTTAGCGTTGTTTGGATATCAAGAATTCGTTTGGTTTTGTAAACATTCTGCCAATTGAAACTTTTTTTTTTTTTTGAAATTTAAACGCCCGTAGGCTTCTGCCAATTGAAACTTATAAGGCGTACAGAAGGGAAGGCCCAACTAAAAACAGGCCTGGAAAAATTTTTGCTCTCCACGTGGCAAGCACGCATTGGATGTCTATCCGTGAGGCCGTCTGTCCCCGTTCTCTCTTCTAGATAAAGCGCGCGCTCTCTCTGACTCTCTCTCTCCTCTCTCCGTCCATCTCTCTTTCTCCAGTTGGTGCTTTAAACACACACATGGCGCTTGCTCCGAGCTCTTGTCTAGTTTCAAAACTCAATGTCAGGTTTGTGTAGCTTAAATGAAACTACAATTTTGCTACAGTTATATACGCATATATCGTAGATGTCTAAACATCATTAATTATATTAATGTCTCAAGTTGCTTGACCATATAATGAGCGACGTGATTTTTAACTATCTAAATGCTAAGCTGATTTTATATTTGTATTTTCTGAAAATAAATCAGACTCTGAATAATATCTAGGTAGAATTTTCTGTGAATTTTGCTTCGTCTGATGCATGTATTTTGCATTAAAACAAGACTTGCCGAGAACATGTTCGACAAAATTTCTCTCTGGTCACATCTCAGGCCCAATAAATTAACAGTTCTTACACAACTCTACATAGAGTTCAGGAACCACAACATCATTCAAACTAGTACTTATTCAGAATAAGAGCCATACGTTTATTTGCATAATTGGAAGGATGCTTTCTGATTCCTACAAAAAAGAGCTTCATTGGAAAAAAGAAAAGTGGTTTCATTTTTCATGAAATGAACCTAATGAATGGAATTAGATAATTGCAGATCTATAACATTTGGTTCGTTCTGCATTACTTATCCCACATATTGGAAATCAATTGAGAAAAATATCTAGCTGGCTGAGAATTTGTATGAAGTTAGATTCTGAATGGAGTACCAGATTAGTCTGCAGTTACAAATGCACCATAGAACTAAGCAAATTAAATGGTATCAGTTCTGAAACCAAACTACTATACTCGATATTACTCAGTATGTAATTTGAAATTGTGTGGTGTAGCTTGTCTAGAGCACATGCCACAAACCAAACAAGAAGGTTATCTATTACCTGTTCCAAGATAACAACAAAGGTAAGAGGCACAAAAGGAGGTGTGTCAAGTGTGTGTGAGCCACTGCCCCCTGACAGGCCTCTTTGGTTCCCTGGCAGCTCTCCTCCCCCATGGCTAGATGGAAGGTAAGTTTGTATGAGGACTTATTTCAGAAAACTTAATTATGCTGCATGTGTCATTTAACAAATAATGGACACCCAAACTTTTCTGTGCGCCTTTTAAAATTTCTTTTGGTGCACATATCTTCCCATATTTGAGAGATTTCTGTTCCAAAACATTATATAAAATCTTTAGAGAAGGTCTTTAAATATAAAAAATTTCAGGGAAAGTGTTATCTTGAGCTATATGGAGCACAGAGTTACAATATTTTTTTTGTTTATCTTTGTAGCCTCCCGGGGGATTTCGGATTTGATCCTCTTGGATTAGGTATGTACTTAATTTATGTTTATATCCCGCTCATGCAAACTAAAAGCACGGTGCTGGTCTAATACTTGTTATATTTCATAAGTTTTGATTGCCATGGCATGGTTCAAATATAGAAAGAATGTTGGATCTTGTGGTTATACTTGTTGTTTCTATTTCCTGATCCTATCAAAAGAGATCATTGGAGAATCTAAGTTTCTCTACTCTTCGTACTTCTGTACAATACTCAGTTTTGTTCAGTACCAGGCCAGTACGGAAAAGGGGCTGCTTAGACGCGACCTGGATTTGAAATTTAGAATGTTTGGAGAAACTATAGACACGAGCTGGAGAACAAATTTGTCATATTTTTAAAGTGGTGCTTGAATTAAATTGGACTGCTAAAAGTAGCCCATACTGAAATGTGTGACCTAGTATCCCTATTGGTAGGAACATTAGACTGGCCTTTAAGAGGTCAAGGTTTTCAAACCCTGTGAATGTTGATTAAAAAAAAAAAAAAGTTGGATGACTTTGACCTCCACCTTTGCTCAAAGAAAGTTCAGTAAAAAGCACATAGACATTCTGATATTCAAACCATCCTGTAATCATATTTTTATCATCACGACTGCAGGATCGGATCCAGAGCTTCTGAGGTGGTTTGCACAGGCAGAGCTAATGCACAGCCGGTGGGCCATGCTTGCAGTTGCTGGTATCCTCGTTCCAGAGTGCCTTCAGAAACTCGGATACATTGATAATTTTTCATGGTACTTCCGACAACAAGGCTTTTTCATTACAATCATGCTACATAAGCCTGATAAGATGTAATAGTATGCAACCTTTATTAACATTTCGCTGGACCTAGTACATTGAGGGTTGCTTTTCTTGTTGTGATACTGCTCTGTTTACATTCTGTAGTCTGTACAGGTTGGTATGGTGTCAGACACAAGATGCTGTGTACCTGTCTGACTAATATATGACTAGTTTTTAGCTATTCTCGAGCAACTTGTTCTCTCTTTAGTTTTTCAAAGTTACTTTTTATATTCCAACTTTCCTGGACCTATAGAAATTGGCAGGGGCAGTATGGTATTTTTACTGGATGAATCTCCTTGAGTATTTGCCTCATTTACCAATAAATAGTTCTAAAACAACTAATTTCATGCTACTGAACTATTGAGTATTTTTCCTCCAAACACACTAAATTGGATATGTGGCAGGTTTGAAGCTGGCTCTCAACAGTACTTTGCCGATCCATTAACCCTTTTTGTGGTTCAAATGGTTCTAATGGGCTGGGCTGAGGGACGTAGATGGGCTGACTTCTTGAACCCAGGCTGTGTCGACATCGAACCCAAACTTCCAAATCGGGAGAACCCGAAGCCTGATGTGGGTTACCCAGGCGGGTTGTGGTTTGATTTCATGATGTGGGGCCGGGGCTCACCAGAGCCTGTTATGGTTCTGAGAACTAAAGAGATAAAAAATGGCAGGCTGGCCATGCTTGCTTTTATTGGGTTCTTGTTCCAAGCTATCTACACTGGAGAAAGCCCGCTTGACAACTTGTCAGCTCATTTAGCTGATCCGGGGCACTGCAATATTTTCTCGGTCAATTTTCATTCTCTTTAGATGTGCAATTTTATAGTGCAATAGGAAGAGTTTCTGCACCGTTTTGTACCAGTATATCCTGTTGTTTGTCTCGTACCTGGGAGCAGTTTAACCCAAAATTGGAACTTTTCCCGACTAGTCCTCAATCAGACTGTTGGTCAATCCTCATACATGAAATTAGGTGCCCACTTTACCGAATTTGGGCTAACTATAACCATCAAATTGATCTTTCCTCAATTGACCATATCAAGGACGATCCTCATTTATGCAATCAAAACTCTCTACATGCTCAAGAGAGAAACGTGTTGATTAAACATGGTAACCCAATAACATGGAAACACTTTAAAAATCTCTTCTGAAAAGTGTAACTAATCACATTACCTATGATTTAATTAAGCCTAATTTAAATCCACCTCTCCCCCTCCTTTTTCTGTGTTTTGCAGGCATTTGTTTCTAAATGAAGAACGCAAAGCCAGACAAGCACCAAGGCATAGCGGAATTGCAGATTGGAAACAAGCTTGGATTGTGAAGTACTTCAAGAAGGGGATAATTGAATGACCTTCTTGTCATGTCAAACTAAGTTTGTTATTGCACATATAATTGTCTTTAATTCCTTGCCAATTTTTTTCATTGCTCCCATGATTGACACAGGTATGTCTTGTTCCAAGAGTAGTAATTCTAAATTTCTGATAGTCCTTTTTGGGTTGGAAAGCGGAAACAATATCAAGCGGCATTTTTTTTCGAGGGAGATCAAGCGGCATTTAAGCAGAGAAAAATGTGAGGAAAAAAATGGAATGACAATAAAAAGGTCCAAATAAATGGGAGAAAAGGTTAAAAGGGTAAAAAGAAAAATACTTCCCTGGCACAAAATGAAAATGAACGTAAGGTTGAGCAAAGCATTCAGGCTTTAATTAATAAAAAATCAAGGAACTAGATTGCTTATTTTTCCACTTTGACTTCGAGACTCGTGTACTTTCCCAACCTTTTAATGTATACAAGCGTTTCAATCATAATCAGTTTAACAAATTTTATCTAGAAGGTAAGATTTGAAATGACCTCTGAGAGTTTTGAATTTCATACTTTTAGTAGCAGCCTGATTACCCAAAGCTGAACCCGGATGATTGACATCCTTGCACTGACAAATGCAAATGCGAAGAGTCCTTATGAATATATTAAATTAGAACTTCTAATTTTAAAAAGTGACGGAGAAAAGCTTTAAACATTTTTTTTTTTTTTGCAGAATGAGAGAAAATTCGAAAATAATCAATAATTATTATAATAATAACATTCAAGCAAAATGATCAACAGAAAAAGTTGAACTCCATTCAAATTATTCTAAGAAATTTGGATTCATTGGATTGGAGACGCAATTTTTTTTTTTAATTGTCTCAAATTCATGACTAATGTTACCCCTAAGAAACGATCTGTTGACGTAAACTGTAAATGGCTTAGCACCTTGGTTGGGTAACTTCTTATTTATGGATTTCAAACTCCATGGGCAAAAATTTATGAGTGTGAACTTAATGACACACAATAGCTGCATTACAACGGATGTGAACTCCTCCAAAACCCCTCTAAGAAGTTCTTTTGTGGGATCCACGCATCACTTATCCAAAGAATTAGCTTCTTTTTTTTTATCTAGTCCAATGACATAATAACTACGATAGCAATTGGAATGCTTCAGTTGTGGGCTCTGCACTCGCGAAAGAAAACAACAAATAAAACAAAAGTTGTGGGCTCTACTTCGAGGTTCTAACTGTACGGTGATCTCATTAGATTCTAATTAATTAGTGCATAACTGCCTAACATGCATGCTCCATTTAGACTTTTTTTTTAAAAAAAGGATCATGCTTGACACCATCAGCATGTAATACTACCTCCTTGGTTTTCTATAAAATAGGTGCGAGTGATCGAGTCTTATGTGCTTTAATTATTTTTCCTAGTAGTACGTAAGTACCGATTGGTTTTGACTTTCGATATCATTAATAAAATGTTTACTGCCGGTTACAATACAAAAGTAAAATAAATAATCAAAGTCAAATACATCTACATAGTTCACAATGCTTTTCGTTTCGGGTGCAGTGATTTGTTGAAACCATTTTGGTCTTTCGATTTGGAGCAATGCAAGATCCATGTTGTTTGGTTTGGGCTACTCTTTAGTAATGCAGAATATTGGGATAAATTCTGTAGTTTATTTAAACCGTAATTTTAGACCGATGCATTTTTTTACTATTGGAATCAAAAGGAATGAATACATGAAACATAGTTATACGACCAAAGTCGAGATTCTAAAAATCAGTTAGTAGCATTTAATGTGGGGTGTTAATAATACTTTAAACTAGAACTAAAAATACTTAAAGGTCTCAATTCTCAAAACAAAATAGCAATCGCAATGTTCATAATGAAACTATATAAAAGGGATAAAAATATTGATGATATTTTTCTGAGATAAACTTAAATCAGTTGCCACTGATGGGTTTGTTAGTAGCTATTATATCTCAATTTTTGAGGTTTCAACAACCAATCTGAACTCTCCAATTTGGTTTTGACGTTTGATATCATTAATTAAATGTTATTGCCTGTTACAATACAAAGTAAAATAAAATATAATAATATAAAGTCAAATATAATTTTGGGAGATGCTTTTTTTAGGAAAAATTGGATATAACCCCCTACAATCTTCTCCAACCGGATATAACCCCTATAATCTTTAAAACCGGATATAACCCCCTCCAATCATGTGTATTAAGGATATAACCCCTTTCTTTTGATTTTAACTAATTTTAAATTAAAACAAATTTTATGTGACCAAACTATCCTCGTCCTCTCCAAACAATTTTCACTTTCTTCTGACATTTTTTTTTCTTTCCGTCCAAAGAGGCAACAAAGAACTGCACTAAAAGACGAATCCTTCTACATTCACTGCCACTTCGCCAGAAACTTCCAATTTCCTTTTTTTTTAAATTAACGATGCTACATTTTTCTGAAGCTGCATTTTTTTGAATTGCGAGTGTTGGAATTTAGAGAATGGAGACGTTTCTGTGGACCACAGAGAATCTGTTGTGGACCGTAGAGATTCTGTCGTGGACCACAGACTGACAGCCTCTATTTGCATCTCTTGATGAATAGATGCATGTGGCTCTATATATACACTAGTCTCTGATCTTTTAAGAAGTCAATTTCAGTAGAACTCAAAAGAGAGACATAAGTGTAAGACATAGAGAGACCATATACTCCAAGATTTGTTCTTCTCCTTGAGGATCAAACACCATTAGAGAGAGATCTTCTCATCTAGTCAAATTAAGGATTCCGATGTTGAGAAGAAGTCGAGTCTGGCACTTGTACTGTGAATAGTATGAGATTGTTGTCAATCTCCACTGGTGATAGTAGAAGACGGGGCTATGGCACAGCGAGAGCAAGCGGCAATGACTTGGTGCGGAGGAAACCTAAATAAAGAGGAGATCCTAACACGTTTCCGCATTCGGTATGATTTATCAATTTTCTTACATTGGTATCAGAGCCCTATTCCTCTTTTTCGATTTTAATGCACCATTAAAGCCTTGAGATTAGTATCTGATTGTTTTCTCTGTGATTTGTGTGCTTTATCTCGTGGTTTTTTTGAAGAAACTCTATAAAAACTCGAATCTGATTCAGTCCAGAAATTACATGTGAGATAGTCTGACTTGACGAGGGCATAACTTGAGATCTGCTACTCCGTTTCGAGTGAGGTTTGTTCCATTGGAAAGTGCTTCGAGTCTACTTTCCGGAATGTCCAAGAACTCGAAAAACGGATAAGTATACAGAAAGTTATCGTCGTTTTACCGAAAGGGTGCGAGTTAGAATTCTCGTCACTGTATTGTCTGTGGACCGCAGAAGCGCTTCTGTGGACCACGACAGAACAGGTGTTCATAGGATAGATTGTCTGTGGACCGCAGAAGTTTCTTCTGTGGTCCACGACAGAACAGGTGAATTTCGGACATATTATATGTGGACCGCAGAGGTTCTTCTGTGGTCCACGACAGAACATGTGTATTTCGGACAAAATTATCTGGGGTCCAAAGAGGCAGTCCGCAGTATAGTTTGTGGACCGCAGAAAAGGTCTGAAATATAGTCTTTTATGAAATAAAGACACATACTGACTTGTTATGGTTAGTAACCTCAACCAAATGCTATAGGTAGTACCAGTAAGCCCCAATTAACCATTAGTTCTGGTTTAGAGAGTTCTTATGCTTTGTTTTGTGACTATTTGCAATATAGAACCCTAGAAACTATGTAGATTAGTTTCGGGTTGTGATTTCTTTTCAACGTGTGAATGAGAAAGTTGCAAAATATACCATATGCCATGGTGGTATTTGGTAGAAATGAATACTTGTATGGTCTGATTGATTTTGAGGTTTGTCAAATTGCCAAAATCAAATTCCCAACGTGATAGATTGGGTGTGAACCACAACGTGTGGGTTGTCGACCGTATCAGTTTTGTGTGGGAAACAGAGCTTGAGTTCTCTGTGCCTATGGAATGCAACATTTAGTGGTTTGTGGATCATATACAAGGTCTTGTGGACCACATAATGCCACACAGACATACAATAAAGTCACAATTAAAGATCGAATTCGGCCAGAATTAGTAACACTTTACCGTTTACATAACCAATGGTTAAAGAGGTTATCTTGACGATAATCTTTGATAGTTTGGTAATTGGTTTGCCAAATTGTGTAAATGATAGCACATGTGGTGTTGTCATCGGTTTGATGGTGCAAGTAGATACCGTCTTACCAATTACATGTTAGAGTACATGTTGGGTGAATTTGGATTGGTAGACAAGACTTTGTCTCATCCATATTCTAGAAATTTTGCATCAATTGAATTAATTGAAATCAATATTTCTTTGTTTGCGAGCGATGTCTGTTTTCCTAGGTTTTTTCTCACTTGCTGCAAAGATAATATTGATTTCAGATTAATTCTAGATTGGATGGCAAAATTAGTGGTAGTACCAACCCATACTGTGTGTGTCTCTATTGTTGATTAGATTTGGCTTGATTGATAAGTTGTCGCTGATCTCTATTGAAATAGAAATTGATGGATATGTGTGATATATGTAATCACAATATCTCAATATCTTATAGAGGATCGAGATGTACTTGCAACCGTAATAATTTATATTTAGAATTCTTGGTGAATCAATTGACATGCTTAGAAAAGAAATGTTATACTGTTAGCATTGTGTTGCTGAATGGTATGAGTTAAATTATTCTTGTTATAATTTCAGTTTCGGTAACACTAATACCATGAGTATATCTCAAAGTTCAGTAAAACTAATTGACAATAAACTTATGCAAACTCAATCGATTTTATGGGTTCAAGAAGCACCGTAGGGTGGCATCTTATAACTATTTCAAAGTGATTTGGAGTTGCATGAAGTATGTCATGTATGAACTAATAAGCAACAAGTGAATATTTCTCACTTTCTATGTGAGAAATGGTTTATTTGTGAAATTCACTGTTTTGGAATAATTCGTTTTTTAAACGAATGTTGCTTGTTATGTTAGAATTCATGATTATTGTCAAGCATTAGTATATACTGAAGAGATTGTAGCGTTGGCTCAAATGTATAAAAGATATCTGATTCTAAGCATATTGAAAGTACTAGAAATCTGATTTTACATATGTATGTATGTGTTCTTGCTTGTGGTTAAGAAACATAACATTTGCTTAAGAAATCAGATTATATCTATGATTATTGTCAATTTCATAAGAAACAAATTATCTAGATGGAGGATGTCAAGTGAAATGTGCAGTCTTAGGGATTGGCACATGTTTCTGTTACGACCTACAGCATTCGGCTGTGAACCGTAATAGAATTGATCGCTCCATGATATTTTGTGTTTATTTAATTGATAAAATTTAGTACTTGTCATTAATTCTTTGGTGATGGATTGCTAAATTGAATTGATATATGGTTATTTTTCTTGCATGTTACTTAGTCTCTTAGTTTGTGATTGTTATGGCATGCTAGACTATTAGAGTTGGACATTGACATAAGTTGGCATCCGAGGACTTGTGCCAAACTTATTTGTCAACTTATGAATATAGTTAACTGAAGTTTATTACTTGAAAGTTTTATGTATATACTGTTCAAGTTTTAAAGATATATTTGGATGTTGTATCCAATATGAGGGTTGAATTTGGTGCCTTATGATTCATCACATTAAGACTATATCGGAAATAGTCTCATTATAAATAGCAGCCATAATTCGAGAAAAAGTTGATTGTGGATCAATAATTTTCTGAATATGGGTGAAGTCAATTTATAATGAAATCTCTATGATAAATCACGGAGTTGATTCTGTGATTATGGAGACATTGCAAGTCTTGTTGAGGATTGCAACATAGAGTTATTGTTGGCTGCGACATATTGGTTGCGGACCGCAGCAAATTGTGATGAATTAGACCTTGTAAGATATGGTTAGAACAATATAGATGCGGTCTATGTTCTAAGCCTTGCGCCTCTAATCTCTAAGTTCTACTATTTTGTGAACTATAGACTATTATAGATCCAAGTGTGGATGTTTAAGTAGTCATAAGTTCAGTTGCATTTGGAGTGCACCTTCTCATAATGTTCGAGGAACTTTATTGGAGAAGAAATAGTAGAAATGCCATATGATTAGATCACAATACTAAATTAATTTCCTGTTGAGAGGGAGTTATTTTATTTGAGTAACTTAGAGTTGTTTGGAATCGTTCTTGTGTTTGATATGTACTTGTTTGAGTATTGAGGAACAGGAGGGGAATAAAATGATATTCCTCAACCTCATAGGACATGTAACATAGAATAAGAACAGGTTCAACAAGCCAGAGAAGTAACTCAAACTTATTTGCTATATGCAAAATGAGATAAGTAAATGAAGAAACAATGAGATATGGACTTTTAAAATTGATTTATTGAAAGTATAAGACTCGGTTGTGATAGGCTATATATTAGAATAGAGAGAGTCTTATAAAATAGTCTTATTTGAGCAATATCGACCAATATAGATTAGAACTATTCTTTATGAAATATTAACAGATTTTAGACAATGTGATGTTGAATCTTCTGCCTAGTTTGTGGCGGAATTATGGTAAAGTATGCAGTGTATGCAAACTTAGCCGATTCAGTAAGTCTAAAATTAAATCATGTCAATAGAATTTGGAGATTCTTTTGAGCATGAATGTTAAACTGTCTAAGAATATGTTGCTAATTATATGGTACACTATTTGCTGAATAGAATAAGTCTATGTGACTCTTTGTCTAATGTAGTTGTTAAGCCTTAAATATGTTTTTGTGTCAACACTTGAGAGATTGTTCCGGCATATTTCTTGTTGTTACACGAGAGACTAGAACATATCTGTATGATATTTGGTTGCATGGTACGCAATCCAAATGACACGTGTGAAGAACATAAGTGTGAGTCTTGATACATGTTCAAAGTCCATAAGATCTGTTATGTAAAAGGATTCATGAAGTGCTACTGGAAATTTCAGATTGTTGCGAGTGGCGATGATCTGCTATCGACCATAGGAATAACAGTTCTTTGTAAGTAACATCGATCTGTTATGGTCTGTAGATGGATGTAGTCTATTGTGACAGAACATCCAGGATGTAGTGTAGATATTATGAAAAATGTGCTGTAATATATTTGAGTATTTTACGAATATTTTTCAACATGTTATAGATCGCAACATGATTGTGTTGCAGACCGCAGTAAGTTTCTGTGGATGACAGCATCTTCCAGTATGATTGCTGATTGTAACATGAGTATACTGTGGACCACAACAAGGTAGTTGTGGACCACAAAGAGTTGGTTGTGGATCGCAGCAAGATGGCTGTGGACCACAACAGTACCCTATGACATATGTAAGCCAATTCTATACTTATCTAAGAAAAGTCCGAGGGACATGGGATATCTGAATGGTATATACATGCTATCTTATCAAGGCAATATACTTGTGTTTGGTTTGCCTGTTGATAGGAAACCTTGATAAACCCAAGTTCACATTTAAGATGTAAATTGCTTGATAATTTTATTTCTTGATGTAGCAAGAAATGTAGATTTTACTCACTCATTGTGGAGTTGGAGTAAATGTGGTGTCATTCTCATTTTTGGATATGAGGATGTAGCATGACTTGATGTACTAGCTCACTCATGTGAGAGTGAAGCATGTAGCATGTAGCATGATTTGATATCATGGCTAGAAGGAGTTTGGTTGAGTATAATCCTATATACATTTGGGGATTGTTATGACCTAGAGGGAGTCGATAACAACTCATTGTAATATGATTATTGAAGCATATTATGGATTATGAGAAGAACCAAACATATTCAGATATGAAGCTAGAGACATAAAATTTATGATAACACAGTTAAAGTTGATCGTGGATCAAGTACATGCCTAGTGTGCATAGGTAGTGATTGTACTTGAGAGTGATACTCTTTGGTTAACTTGAACATGAAAGATGGATATAGTAAAATTGTATTTTACTGTTGTTCGAGTTGAGGCTGGTACTTATGGTAGCATGTCAATAGGCTGAGATTGGCTCTCTCACACGAGCAATCGTCTCTGACGTCTGGGGCGGGCAGAGATAAGACTTATCAAGCTAATTATGCTTAGTCTGGGACTAAGATGCCATTTGGGGCAAATAGAGCTTGATGTCGCCTTAGTCAAGGACTAAGATGAGACCACGATGTGGTGGTCGGCATGAATTGTTTCCCCACAATTCATGTAGCCTATTATTAGCCGAGGTGAGTGGCCTTGCAAGACACTCCGGGAGTGTAGTTGCGAAGGCACTCAGGGTTAGTTACAATGAATGTGATCTAGACCATAGATGCATAGTTTGTGACTAGACCTAGACTTGTACAGTGTTTTTCAAATTGTTTGACATGCGTCTGCTCATGGCAGAATAACACTGTAGCATGCGTTTCATACCGCATGTGCTTAGCGACACGTGGGAAATGAGTTAAGTGACTTAGATGGTCATCCCTGCCTTCTCGTTGTGTGAGACCCACAACTACGTACCCTTATCACTCTTGACTATGTCATGAGAAAGGGAGCTGATGTATGCTACTTCCTTATGTTACCAATGGCGAAGCATTGATACCGTCTGTCGGGACATTTGTCAGAAAGCAATCAGTTTCTAATCGAGTGACATGAGTGCAAAAGGAAGGTAATTGTGATTACACCATTTGACTTACTTGTGATTCGCCGCGGCCAATTATGTCATTTGGGACATTGATTGGGAATACATGTGAGTAATGTGGACTAAGCATTGTCCAAGAGGGAGTGTGAAATGCTTAGTTAGGTGTATATCTAATTGACCTAGGGTATGAGATACTGCTTTAATTAACAGTTTGTTAAATGTCCTAGATAGCTTTAACCGGCTTCCTCTAGGATACAGGTTTGCAGGTATCGCTAGTCGCACGGTCCATTTGCCAATATGAAGACTTGACTGTATGTTGATCAACGTCTCCAAGAGGGAGATGTTGGAATTTAGAGAATGGAGACGTTTCTGTGGACCACAGAGAATCTGTTGTGGACCGCAGAGATTCTGTCGTGGACCACAGACTGACAGCCTCTATTTGCATCTCTTGATGAATAGATGCATGTGGCTCTATATATACACTAGTCTCTGATCTTTTAAGAAGTCAATTTCAGTAGAACTCAAAAGAGAGACATAAGTGTAAGACATAGAGAGACCATATACTCCAAGATTTGTTCTTCTCCTTGAGGATCAAACACCATTAGAGAGAGATCTTCTCATCTAGTCAAATTAAGGATTCCGATGTTGAGAAGAAGTCGAGTCTGGCACTTGTACTGTGAATAGTATGAGATTGTTGTCAATCTCCACTGGCGATAGTAGAAGACGGGGCTATGGCACAGCGAGAGCAAGCGGCAATGACTTGGTGCGGAGAAAACCTAAATAAAGAGGAGATCCTAACACGTTTCCGCATTCGGTATGATTTATCAATTTTCTTACAGCGAGTATATCCAGTACCCAGAATAAGAATGAAGTGATAATCGAACGAGGGTCCTCTTTAATCTTTTATTACTCAACACGTAACTTTTCAAAATTATTATATATATTGCAATTACTCCAGTTTAATATCGAAATCATTATGGTTTCATTAAAGTATTTACTCATATTCAAGGAATCAAAAGGTAGCATAGTTCCAATTTACTTACGCACCCAGCACCCAATATAAGTTCAAAATAACTGTAAAGAAAACAAATAACACGAGAGACACGAGAATTTTTACGTGGTTCGGTACAACGTGTACCTACGTCCACGACTCACACACACCACTTTTTTATATTTCTTTTTCAATAAGTTTAGTACATCAATGGAGAAAGAAGAAGAGAGAAGAAGGATTGGGGAAGAAGCCAGGCGTGCACTTATAGAACATGAGCAGCCTCTTTTTATTTCTTTCTATTTTTATTTTTAGATAATAAAAGAAATAACTTACTTACAAAAATCTGGTGCCTCTCGTCTACACTCCCCCTCAAGTTGGCATGTAGATATTTCGCATGCCCAACTTGCCAATCGCATTATGAAAGATGGTACTGGACACTCCTTTTGTCAAAATGTCTGCAAGTTGTTCTTCTGTTCTTACATGAGGAATGCTAATAACATTTTCTTCAAGATTTTGTCGAATAAAATGTCGATCCACTTCAATGTGCTTGGTCCTATCATGTTGTACTGGATTCTGAGAGATAGCAATGGCAGCCTTGTTGTCACAAAACATGCTCATCTTTTCACCACTATAGAAACCAAGATCCTTGAGTACTCTTTTTATCCACAACAACTCTTGTAGTCCTTTAGCAATTCCTCGAAATTCAGCTTCGGCACTTGACAAAGCTACTACCTTCTGCTTCTTGCTTCGCCAAGTGACCAAGTTGCCACCAACAAAGGTAAAATATCCAGATGTAGACTTTCTGTCGGTCACATCTCCTGCCCAGTCAGAGTCTGTATAACCTTCAACTTGAAGGTGTCCATTTCTCTTGAAGAAGATACCTCGTCCAGGGGCTCCCTTGAGATATCTGAGAATCCACATGACCGTTTCCATGTGATGCTCACTAGGAGCATGCATAAACTGACTCACCACAGAAACGGCATAGGCAATATCAGGCCGAGTATGTGACAAGTATATAAGCCTACCTACCAATCTCTGGTATTGTTCCTTGTTCGTTGGTACTTGTTCAGGAAGAGTTCCCAATTTATTATTCTGTTTGGTGGGTGTGTCAACAGGTTTGCAGTCCAGCATTCCTGTTTCAGCAAGTAAGTCTAGCACATATTTCCTTTGAGACAGAGATATACCTTCTTTGCTGCGTGTTACTTCAATTCCAAGAAAATACCTCAATCCCTCCAAGTTTTTCATTTCAAATTCTTTTGATAACTTGTCCTCCAGGTCTCGGATTCCTTCAGAGTCATCACCTGTGATTATCATGTCATCAACATAGATTATTAATATCACAATTTTTCCTTTATTCTTTAGAAAGAATAAAGTATGGTCTGCATCACTCTGGGTGTATCCATATCTTCTCATAGCACTACAGAATCTACCAAACCAGGCCCTAGGTGACTGCTTTAGGCCATATAGTGCCTTCTTCAATTTGCACACAAGTGATTGTTCACTCGAATGACCATATCCAGGTGGTATGTCCATATAAATTTCTTCTTCTATGTCACCATGTAGGAATGCATTCTTCACATCAAACTGGTGTAGTGGCCAATCCTTATTTGCTGCAATGGACAAAAGTATTCTGACAGTGTTAAGCTTAGCTACAGGTGAGAAAGTCTCCTGGTAATCTACCCTATATGTCTGGGAGTAACCTTTTGCCACTAGCCTAGCCTTATACCTGTCAATTGCTCCGGTGGGCCCATATTTGATTGTGAATATCCATCTGCAACCTACCGTTTTTCTATTTCTTGGCCTGTTCACCAATTCCCAAGTATTATTCTTTTCAAGTGCATCCATTTCTGTCTTCATTGCATCCACCCATTTTGGATCACTCAAGGCTTCTTCCAGATTTCTCGGAATTTGAACTGATGCAAGTGTCTTGTCAAATTCTTTCATTGTTTTTGGCATGTGTGACAAGGTCATGAAGTTTGCCATTGCATATCTGCCCCCACCACTTTCATCTGGTCGATATCTCTTTGGAGGTATGCCTCTGTTGACCCTGTAAGGTAACTGGTAACCAGAATTAGTACTAACAGGTTCAGGAATACTTACCTCTGACTCTAGAGGTTGGTCAAGTGGTGATGGAGGAGACTGTATCAATTCTTCATCTTTAGTTTCTTCCGATGGACCCGAATAATCAAGTGGGTCCACTTCTGAGTCAGTATCAAGAGAATTGTCACCAAGTGCCTCTGAATTCGGACCAAATTGGCCTGAATTCGGACCGAATTGGTGTGCATTATCACCTCTGTTTTCTGAATACGGACCGAATTGAACTGAATTCGGACTGAATTGGTGTTCATTACCACCTCTGTTTTCTGAATACGGACCGAATTGAACTGAATTCGGACCGAATTGATGTGTGTTATCCTCGCTGTTTTCAGACTCTTCAGAATTCGGTCCGTATTGTCCTGAATACGGTCCGTATTGGCCTGGATTCGGACCGAAATGATCGATTTCCATTGCATCAAACACAGGGTCATTCTCATTCACATTCTCCCCCTGAGAACGAACCTGATCTTTCATAAAGTACCCCTCATTTTCAATAAAAGTCACATCCATTGTAGTATATATTTTTCTAGAGACCGGGTTCATGCACCTATATCCCTTTTGACGTTGACCATAACCTATGAACACACATTTTTCAGCACATGGGTCTAACTTTGACCTTTGATGTTTTTGTATATGAACATAGGCTATACAACCAAATACCTTTGGAGGAATCGTAAGAACTGAGGGAATCGAGCAGTACTTTGAAAGTACTTGCAAGGGTGTTTGAAAGTCAAGTACCACAGAAGGCAACTTATTCATCAAGTAAACTGCAGATGTAACTGCATTATCCCAATAAGAATGAGGTATATTATTTTCTAGCATCATTGCCCTGGTCATTTCTAGAATCTGCCTATTCTTTCGCTCCGCTATGCCATTTTGTTGAGGGGTGCCCACACAACTTGTTTCATGTATAATCCCATTGGTGTTAAAGAATTCTTCTAATGTTTTGTTGACAAATTCTCTTTCATTATCACTTCTGAAGATTTTAACATTCCTATCAAACTGGTTCTTTACCATGGTAATGAAAGATTTGATGGCAAGTGGTACCTCATTTTTATGTTTTACCACATTAATCCATGTCATTCTAGTGCAATTGTCAATAAATAACACAAACCATCTATTACCCACCTGAGATTCAACCGGAGAAGGCCCCCATACATCAGAGTGAACTAGGTCAAAAGGAGTGGTATTGTCATTATCTAAGTTTTTAGGAAAATGGGCTCGATGGCTCTTAGATTTAATACAAACCTCACAATCAAAAGATTCATTCTCAAACCCAGAAAATAAACTTGGATAAAGTTTCTTTAGGTACCCGAAAGAAGGATGGCCTAGACGTCTATGCCACATCCAAATTGAAGACTTCCTACTTGAACTTGAGCCAGCTGATAATTGAGCTCTTCCAGCAGCTATGTCTTCCAAATGATACAGTCCTCCTCTCTTGGTACCACGACCAATAATCTCCTTTGTCATAAGATCCTAAAATAGACAAAATCTGGGATACATGAGTACAACACAATTCAGTTCTTCACATAATTGACCTACAGACAATAGTCTCGATGAAAGAGAAGGAACCAATAAAGTATTTGAGAGTGTTAAAGAAGAGGAGAATTGAACATCTCCAGCCCCTGTGACTGGATAAACTTCCCCATTCGCATTGACAATCTCAGTTTTTCTTGGATGAGATTCTCTTATCAAGTCATCCTTGTTGTAAGTCATGTGATCGGTTGCTCCTGAATCTATAATCCAAGAGTCATTTAGGCTTTGGATAAGGGTCATGGTTACAGTAAAGTCTGGTCGAGGTGAAGTTTCGTCGAGGAGCAGAGTCAACTACTCAACTCCTTGTGTAGGGGTAAAGAATCAACTGTGCAGTAACTCGCACAGCAGATTTCGGTCGAGAAGATGTACCTATGCAGTAACTCGCACAGGAACGAAGTAATCAAAATCTTGTGCAGTAACTCGCACAAGAGCAAGAAAAACACACAGATTTCAGAACCTACCGCTCTGATACCATGTAAAGAAAACAAATAACACGAGAGACACGAGAATTTTTACGTGGTTCGGTACAACGTGTACCTACGTCCACGACTCACACACACCACTTTTTTATATTTCTTTTTCAATAATTTAGTACATCAATGGAGAAAGAAGAAGAGAGAAGAAGGATTGGGGAAGAAGCCAGGCGTGCACTTATAGAACATGAGCAGCCTCTTTTTATTTCTTTCTATTTTTATTTTTAGATAATAAAAGAAATAACTTACTTACAAAAATCTGGTGCCTCTCGTCTACAATAACAAGTCGATGAATCATGAAAGGCGCTAAAACTTTATATTTTGGCTGTGACCATATTGTATAGTTGTATATTTAAATTATCAAAAGACGAACAAAATGAGGGAGAGAGAAAACGGATTAAACTATGTAGTTTTAGAAGAGAAGGTGAAACGTTCTTGGAGAGGATGAGGGCAGTTTGGTCAAATTTTTATGCTGTTTATTTATTTGTAGTTAAAAAATAGTTAAAATCAAAATAAAAGGGTTATATCCCTAATACACATGATTGGAGGGGGTTATATCCAGTTTTGAAGATTGTAGGGGGTTATATCAGATGAGGAAGATTTGAGAGGGTTATATCCAATTTTGCCCTTTTTTTAAGAGGAGTCAAATACATCTACATAGTCCGCAATGCTTTTCGTTTCGGGGTGCAGTGTTCAGTGCAAGATCTGTGTTGTTTGGTTTCGGCTACCCTTTAGTAATGCAGAATATTGGATAAATGCTGTAGTTTATTTAAAGCGTAAATTTACATCGATGCATTTGTTTACTATTGGAATCAAAAGGAATGAATTCTTGAAACATAGTTATATGATCAAATTCGAGATTTAAAAAATCAGTTAGTAGCATTCAATGTGGGAGTGTTGTTAACTGGTTTGCCTTTTATTCCCGCAAATTTCAAACTGTAAATAATGCATGTTTTACTTACCAACGTATGACATATCAAATTTAGATGTTTAACATTATAAATCGTAATATTATAATACATTAAACTAGTACTAAAATACTTAAAGGTCTCGATTCTCAAAAAAAAAAAAAGAAAAAAAAAAGAAATTACAAAGTTGATAATGAAACTATATAAAAGGTCTAAAATGATGATGAAACATTAATTCAAAAGGTCTAAAATGATGCAATTTAGATGTTAATTGACAATGGCGGATTGTTACACTCATAATGTGAAAAGGTTCTAATCAATAGATAAATAGTAAACCTGAAACAGAATTGACGGTCGTTTCATTCATGTCTTGGGCATGTTTAGACGTTTAGTACTGGGATGAAAATTATAAAGTATATAGATGTCACCGGATTTATTATTTGGATAAACAGAGACGCTTCAAAAGCAGATTTTTAACTTTACCTGAAAGGTTGGTTATTCTTCATGATAGAAATTATGTTACCACTGTTTCCCACTGTTTTTTAACTTTACCTGGAAGGATTGATCCAGCGATCAATGTCTAGTACCAGCTGTGCCACTTATTCTGAGCAAGAAAAGGGACTCAAACAAAGTATATGTTTCATGACAGTTCTCATAAACAAGGACAGCTCACATCCGTCGTCATTATTGTTATCACAAGAATGCCATTGTTGAACAAGCAAGATACATTGAATTTCACATACCCAAGAAAATTTTCCCTTTCCTCCAATAGAGGTTATGAAAATTATAACTATACCACACAGTGCCAACGAAAATGTGGGTGTCCCCATTGGACATGCGCCAACAAAAGTACAAGCGCGCAGTCTGGAACCAATACATGTCAAATGCTAATAGTTGAGAACTATTCAAGACGGCATGTAATGCCATAGCTCAGGTTCTTAATTAGGTTTATTTTAGTAATGCAAAGAAAACAAGCAATTAAACAACAGCTTAACTTGGAGAGTTCCAACCATACATGCATAATTATTTTTGGACTTGGAAGGCTGTTGCTTCCAAAAAATTACTTTTTGGACTTGGAAACTGCTGGTACATGGTACCAAACCCTGATTCAATACTGAATACCAGGAAGATTATTGGAATGCAAAAATTGGCATCCAACAACGAACACACAAGGACATGGTAAGCCAGCAGAGTAGCAGACAATCATGATTTACATACCATCATCCATTCACATCAAAGTATTAAGGTTAAAACCAAAATTGAGTGCAGAACAGAACTACATCAGTGACACAACTAAGCTCTGGTAACTTGAAAAAATCTATAACTAAACAAAAAGATCAAATATAAGGAAAAACAGCTATTGCCGGTACCATCTGCTAGACTGGTACTAAAACCTGATTGATCATATTAACACCATCTCATGAATTCCCTCATCAACTCAAATTTCAACAATCGTTTCAAAAACAATTTCCTCTCGCCTAGTGGAAAAAAATTTAAAAAAGATTCACACAAAGTGTGACTGTACCTATACATGCTACATACACCTTGAAGAATTCTCAATTTTATTCAAACCACCACCTTATCACAGAAAAATCAAAGAATTACCTAATTAAGCCATTGTTACTCAACGTTAGTGTGACCTCCTCCTATTAAGAATGGAAGGAGGCTGAGTGCCTTCAAAGAAATCCAAAATTGCCTCTTCAAGATCCTCTACAGTGTATTTGATAAGCAGCTCTGGATGCTTCCCACACTCTATGTGTTGCCTGAACCTTCCCAGAAACGACCGGTATGCTGGGAGCAGCTTCTCGCCAATAGACATCCTCAGTTCTTCCTTCAATTGAGTGTCAGGTACCTGCCACATGGACTGTAACCTATGTGCCTCCTCAAAGGATGCATTGAATGACCTAAATCTCTCTCTCAAGGTCGATTTTGAAACACTTGATGAGAACCCACCAGTCACGTGCAAACCTTCATCTCTGAGGCAGCGGAGAATGGGAAACCATGTGGCACGCTCATAGTTTAACGCAGCATTGGTGTAAGCCAGTGCAAGCTTCTGAAGATAGTTATCGCCTATCATCTCCCGAAGCTCCTCTGTATCTTTCACCTTGTGCACTATGTAGTGTATGTTGTTCATGGCAAAGAGGTGGGACAAGGCAACATCTTTATAGCCGCCTGTTTTGATTTCCAGGCTACGGTGTAGCACGAAAATTATCCAAACCACATGGTAGGCTATCGGCTCTTGGGCCTTTGGTTGGGGGAAATCATCATCAATTGTAATTGGCTCTTCAGATCCAGCCAACCGATATGAGGGGCGAGAGGTTATCAGTTTGGCAAGTGTTGCCGTGTAATCAGGGATTACCATTAAGTAGTTCATGACATACCGGGTTAGCGGATGTATTGTGCCGCCTGGCACTGGGGACTTTGATGTTTCCTTGATCACAGCATTCTCAAACTCAGAGAGAATCCCTCGAGCTGCATCACCCAGACGTAGAAGTATCTCCTCAGCCTGTTGACGTATTGGTTCAGTCGATTTAGAGTTGAAAATCGCTGAGATATCAGGCATGAGATCTGACAAGCATTCATACATGTCAAGCATCTTGTACAGCTTCTCAGGTGACCGGCGGCCGATCGAGTTTGCTTCAGCAAACCCAAGCACTTGCAATGCAGCACCTTTTACTGCCTCAGCAAAAGGTGCCTCATCCAATCCTTCCTCATCAAAGATCATCTCACATAACCTCCTCTCACTTGCTAGTATAATGCGGATCGCGGCACGGGCAGATCGAATCCACCGCCCAACCTTGGAAGCTAATGTTTCCCAACTGAGGCGCTGAACATCTCCTATGCTCAGTTTCTCTATGCCTAACCGACGGAGGCTATGGTCCACAGCAGGTTTGCGGGCCGACCCATAAACCTGCATGCACTCACGCCAGTACCCAGAAGCAACCATCCGACTTGCAATGTTTCTCAAATCCTCAATCGCATCTGGTGGGAAGAGGTCGATTTGTTTTATACTACGCATTGAAAGATACCTATTCCTCTGTGACAGAGAGCTGCTAGTGCTTCCTTCTGACTTCGGATCAGATGTGGGTGTCGATTCCGACACTGATGCTGGTGCAGGTACCGGAGTTGCCAATGCTTCAGTTTCGCATCCGCGCTCAGGTGGAGATACTGATCTCGGCGACGGTTCCCTTTGAACTTCAGGTACGGGTACTGATGATGATGATGGTTGGGATGCGGATTCAGATACTGATTCTGAAGCGGGTACGGGTGTTGGTGACCGAGACCGTTCGGATTCAGATTCTTCTTCGGTTGCTTGGTCTTCATTGCCAGGGAAGAACTCGCCTGATACGGAGCTGTTGTTAATGGAGAGAGACCCAAGATCGATTAACGAATCGATCTCAACATCAAGAGAACGGGTCACGAGGATGTGTCGGAACTCGTCCTCTAAACGCGCCATGGCGGTTTGCAACGCCGTCACGGGAGTTGGAGCCGCGGAGGAGGTGGCGGAGCCGGAGGAGAGGCGGCGGGGGCTGTTGACGGCGATAGGCGAATCCTTCGTGGAGAGACGGAGCCTGTCGACGGCGCGAAGGTAGCGCTCCGCCTCGGAACGGCGGACGCCGCTAGCGGAGAAGAGGAGAGCGGAGTCAGGCGAGAAGGTGGAGGCGGAGGTGGATTCCCATCGCATTATCACCTGCTCCGCCACCTCGAGATCGAGCTCCTCCGATCCGTCCATGGCGGATCGGCTGTATGGTTCTTGATTTGATTTGATTTGATTTGAGTTCTTTGTGTTCTTGGTGAAGAGAGCGGGATGAGAGTTTATGTTTTGTTTTGTGTAAAAGCTGAGGAGAGTGAGGAGACGAAATGAGAGGAAGTGAGCAGTACAAGTGCTGAGCTGCTTCGTAGACCATGTCCAGCGTGGGAATAAAGGAGAAATTGTAGTGTGATGGATTGTGGAACCCACATTTCATTGACATGGTTTTGTACGATGTCGGGAAGACCGGGTTTAGGAGATAATGAAATGAGATAGTGTTTGACTTTGTACAAAAGACAGAAATGGAGAGAATATTCCGGTGAGAGGCGAGCTGTTTGCAGACGCTTGTGGTTTTTTCTCCGTTTTGGAAAGAATTGAGTATCCGGTCTGCTTATGTCAACTCAAGATTGCCCGTTCAAGACATTTTCTTGAAAAATTGAAGGAAAATCAGCCATAAGTATATTGAAAGGTTATTATTTATTGATGACAATCGACTCAGTAATTTTGACAATCACAGTGAACTTTAAGTATCAACAAAATATGATCAGATTTGGATTTGGTGTACAATTTTTTCAACGATAAATTAGCAACTTGTTTTACTCAAATTACAATTTTACTAGTAATTTATTTATATCAATCCATGTCGTCAATTTATTTATTTTACCTTCATATATTTTTAGTTAATTCTGGAAGATATTGTTAGATTTATCAAATAATTGTAGCATCGGTCACATCCTTTTGCTGTTCATAGTTCAATTTCAAATTTTTATCTCATTGATTTTCTTTGTCCGGTTTTGAGCAAAATTTATTCAAATACAATAAGTCAAATGTTCATATTTGGACTCGTAGAAGTTTCACTCAAACTTGATGTCAAATCCTACATGAAAACATAATTTACGTATTTCCAAGTTTTATGAATAAAAATTTCTTTTTATTACTTATTACCTTTTTAAAGTAAAATCTAACAATGTTTTTTTTTTATAAAAATACAGTTTAATTAATGTGAAATGTTGATAAGCCTCCTAACTTATTTTAAAATTTAAATATTCACAAGACATTTTAAACTAGATTTGAACCCACAACCTCTGAAATTTTAGTTGAAATATAATTCAATTTTTTTTATTGTTCGAATTAAAATTTATACAAAATGTAATTTAAATTATTTTCAGATTTAAATATCTGATACTCATGAAAAGCATGTCTAATTTAGTTGATTAATCTAGATATAATAGATTAGAGATTGAAACTAATTAGGTGGTTTTCATTTTAATGTTGAGAAAAAGGATCTTGAGTTCATCTGTCAACTTTAAGAAAATATATATTTCCCACTATATATAAGCCCCCTTACGTTTACGTCTATTCCATATAGGAACTGTCATATTAAACTACAACAAACAATTCAAAGCATTTAGTGTAATTTTCATAAAATTAATTGTCCACTTTTTTGTATTTCATATATGCCATTATAATGTATAAACTATTATCTGAATAATTATATTTGGTTGTTTGATTTATCATTGTTTTTTCCCAAAGAGTTTGTATAATTCCGTTCCTAATCAATAAGAAAATATAATTATTATTGTCCTTGGGAAAATTATTTTTATTTGATTGTCATCGTGTTCCAAGCACCGTAAGCATTTTTTTTTTAAATATTTAAGGTGCGTGAGCATGCAACATGATTGACTTGTAGAACTGTAGAAGTCGATGACAGCTCCATTGGGTTGGAAATGGAGGAATAAGGACGACATCACCTTGGGTGACCGGGAGATTCCCGTCATCCGACGTGAGTGTACAACCAGCAGACCACTGGCATCAGAACACGTGTCGGTTAACACAGCTAGCGCCTGTGATACACTACTGATATGTTCCGAGGCTGATCGGACTCGTCTGCAATAATTTCACGTGATTTCGCAAGTTCGAGTAACATTTTATAATTATTAAATAGTCCAACAAATTTATTTTAAAAATCTCTTATCCGTAAGACTGCCAGAAAAAATTGTAGACTTGCTCGAGATTTATTAACTTAATTTGAATTAAAATTAATTTGAATTTGATTTAGAGTTTTGGTTAGCTCGGTTCAAGTATGAGTTTGAGTTCTAAATTTTGGCCAATTCGCTTAAATTGCACAAAAAATACTTCGATATCTAATAATTATCTAATACTTTAGTTAACTTATAATATAAGAAAGCATCTAATACTTAAGCTAAAACATAATATATTTTTATTTATAAATCTTTAATTTTTCTTTAAGTTATGGTATTTGAAAAAAAAAAATCTTCAACATGTATTATAAAATCATGTTCGAATTAGCTCAAATCCGACAACTTGATTGAATTAATATTAAAACATTTACATGGTTTAATTAAATTCAAATAAAATTAGAGCCATAATCATTTTATAACATCTTTATCTTGAAACAAGCTTTAACTATCAAAGTATTAGTCATATATAGTTGTCCTTAAAATTGTTTAATCAATTTAGAGAGTTAAAAGTTACACACTAACATATATTTTAGCCAACAAAATTGTAGAGAAGCCAGAAGCCGAGAACCACGAGGCATGGCGCATGGGGACGTTTGCAGGGACTAAGGAGAGAGCTTGCGCAATTAGCTGTACGGAGCCAATGGGACACAGGACACGTCGGACTGGAGGAAACAAACCGTCGGAACTGGATTAACACATAATAGTACATAATTAGAGGCCAGTGCGATCTCAAATTAGCACAACAAAACAAATTCTTGATACAGCCTAGTTGAATAATAATTAATTAAAAATATAATAGGGGGAGTAGAGTGGGTCAAGCCTGGGTCCAGGCTGTCGTCCATCTGACGGTGAATCAGACTCAACTCTCAATAATTAAATAAGGGAAATTATATAATTCGGATATATATATTTATCTATAAGAGCACGGTGGTGGGATTATTTGATATATGTTATGTTATTCTCCTCCTCGGAAATAGCAACGGCAATTCATCTATTTGGAGGATATAAAAATATTGAGAAAAGTTAAGATTGGAGGAAAGGAAATGCAATGAATCTGAGTAGAGAACAGCAGTGCTTTTTGGAAGTATGTAGACTGCGGTGTTTATGTTGGACACGAGGCCACATGAGGGGTGTCAAACGTTAAAAAACGGAACGGAACACCCCTGTTTCGTTTTCGTTCCGTTTCAGTGGACGAAACAGAAACTGTTTCGTTTTCGTTCCGCTTTTCCTTAAACGGAACGGAAATTCCGTTCCGTTTCGATTTTACATGTATTTTCCATGGTATATCCCTGAAACGTAACAAAAATCCTTCCGTTTCCGTTCCGTTTCTCAAAAAACGAAACCAAAAACCCTTCCGTTTCCGTTCCGTTTCAGACGGAACGGAACGAAAACGTTCGAAACGGCACCAAGTTGACAGCGCTACACATGAATGTAGGTGCAGAGCACTACACTACACTTGGTCTATTACTTCATGAACTCTGCATGGACTAGTTAGGCATTGTGTGTTGTGTGGCGAAGCCACTTGGGGAATTTGGTTGTGGTGGTGGTTTTTTAAGATATAAGATGGATTTTGAAGGTTGTATAGACTCTGAATGTTTCAATTTTAAATATTACAAAGAATATTCTAACTGGATTTTAATTTTAGAGTTTTAACTAGAATGACATTTCTAAAAGTAGTTAACCGACATTTATATCCCGTACCGGCAGTCTAGCAGGGCATAGATTGTGTTTCGTATGGTGCACCAGGACATATGAGTTATAATGGTCTTCATGAAATAAAACTTACCTTAATTTTTAGAAAAATCGCATATATACATTTGTTAGGTATATAATGTGTTTGCAAACATTATATGCAGCGCGGAACTAGGATCTTCGAACAAAGGGGCGAATATTTATAGCATAGATCTTTTCGAGTTTTTAGAGTGTGCCGAATAAGAATTTTTTAAAATTTTAGAAGAATTAGTATAGAATTTTCAAACTTATAAGAATCTTTTTAGAAAATTGCACATGCCAAGCATACTTTGGAGTGCGTATTATATTTGTTCCCCTCCCCCCTAAAAGATCAAGCCTGTCTCATCGTACCTAAATTGTATGTCTTAACGGCCCATATATGGACCTTCTCTTATATTTGTTTTACCAGTATCTCTCAGTATGTCTCATCGTACCTAAATAGTGGAATCACATCCTCTGCTTAAGGTGAGCAGGGTGTTAACCAGTGATTTAATCCGTCCGATCAATGATAAATGCTTTGTGAATAATACCATATTAATAGGCACGAAAAAAAATATAACCGTCGAGATTAAATCGGACGGCTCAGATCGAAAGTTAACACTATACTGGTCCCCTAAATAGTTATCATATCATCAAATGATATAATTTGGACAATCAAATAATACTCCAACGTTGGGAGTATTTTCTACAGTGTTTCTTGATGACGTCAGCAATTAATCTCAACGGTACATTTCATCGATCAGATTTGTTCAGATTTGTTGTTTTCTCCGCTGTCGATACGATCAAAAGAAATTCTCTCGCCTCCTCCCTCTCTTATGTCTCCTTAATTACTTAGTTATTAGGTAGTTTACAAAAGTTTCTGAAGAAGCACTAAAGAAGATGCGGAGCTCCATTGCGATCTACAGGGAGAGCCTCTCCCGCATCGCCAGCGACCTCTCCAACGAAGGAGATCCCCTCGACCCACCAGCCACAGAATTACAAACTCCTCCCACCTCCCACGGCCGTCGCCGCCGCCGCTCTCTCCGCACCACCACCACCACCACTCCCCCGCATTATTCAATTTCAGGATCACCTCTTCCTAATGGATCATATTCCTCTTCCCCTTCATCTGATGAAAACTGCTTTAGGTGTACATATGTAGGTAATATCTGTGATAACAACTAATCTTGATGTTAAAGTTATACTTAGCTTTTGTTACTAATCTGGGAAGTTTTCAATTTAGGGTAATCATGGAAAAATTCAAAGACAAACAATGCAAGGTAATTCACACTTAACTAGAATTAACTCATCAAAACTGATGGCTTCAAAGCAAATCACAATTTTCTATCTGGTGCTAAAGGTTATTCCATGGGGCTTTTTATCATGCTATTTCAGCCAAAAAAAATAATAAATCAAATAAATAAATAGAACTCTGTAATTGAGATCTTCAATTTTCTGAAGTATAGGCAAAATAGTCTTCAATTTTACTAACGACCCTTCAAATGGCTGTTAATTTAGGGATTTAGACAGGTTGTTCTCTTTGTTTACAGTTTTCCTTTCCCCTTTTATATCGGTCCATATCTAATTTGGCTGTTGAATTGTCAGATAGTAAGTTGCTTCTAATATTTTAGCATTGTAATGAAAGTTTCTTCTCAATTTACAGTGATTGAAATTCCATCTGACACCAGCTTGGCAGAAACAGTTCAGATTTTATCAAAGCATAAGATTCTGAGTGCACCAGTATGAGATGCAGATGCTGCAGATGATGCGAGCTGGATGGACCGATACATTGGGATTGTTGAGTTTGCTGGTGTTGCTATGTGGGTTCTTAATCAGGTATGTTATAATTTTCATTAGTCCATCAAATACTATAAAATAAGAATGTTATAATCTAATAAGGATTGCATCTTTTTGGTACCACTGTACCTACTAGGTCTTACTGGTATTATTGATCGCCAATCTGGCTTAGTCTGTTAGTTTACATCTTTTTTGTGTTGTCTGATGATTTCATATTACTACTTTATTTCTAATGACGAGTAGAACTTTTTTCAGAACAGCTGTGGATGTTGGATTCAGTGCATGGAGATGTTAATTCAGATTATGGTAGTGATGAAGTGGAGAAGGTTTTGCACACCCTTAAGAGCCTCCCATCACCCCTGCCATCTCGCAAGTATATCTTTTCTCCTCTTCATTTTTATTACTGATTGGTCAGGTCATGCAGTTTGTTTATTCCATGTTGTTTTTCTACCATTTCATGTATCCTATATTTTTCAACTTCAAATTTTTAATCAAGCCCCAGCACTTAAACCTATATCTAAATGTTGTGTTATTTCCTTTTCTTTTAAACAAAAGGTGGGTTGTGAATCACATCCTCAGCCTAGGTTTCTCCAAGGCTCTGTCAGAATGGATTGGTAACAACTTGAAGAAGTCAGGGGAGACTGTTACATGGTCCTTTGACCTCTGATGTCTCTTATTTTATACATGTCTTGACCGTACTTAGCCCTTAATTATTGATCAAACCATTACAATTTATCCCATAAATTGTTATGTTTTCCTAGATTTTGGTACTGCCGTGACATTTCATTTGTTTTGTAGGAACTTGGTGGATTGGACATAATAATTGCATAAAAGGAAGAATTTTGGAGAAGCAAAATGATTAAATGGATCCATAGCACTGTAGAGCTCATCCTAAGCTTTCCAACGAACTTTGAATCACCTAAATCGGAGTCCGGATGAAGAAATTACGGCCCAAATACTATCGGTGCGCAGTGCTGCCATTTCGGTCCGAAATGTACGGATTTCGGTGCGAAATGCACTTCTGGAAAGTGCATTTTTGGTAATTTTCGAAGAAGGAAAGTGCAAACCGCCTCCCCTTTGCCCTAGCCGCCTCCTGGCCGCCTGGGATGACTTTATATGCACGTTTCTGCCTCCAGAAAGGGGATCCAAGCCTCCATACACCAAATTTCACCTTTTCCACCTCCGTTCTCGCGCCGAAAGGCGCGGGTTTTCACCATTTCCAGCAGAGCACGACCTCACCAGCAACTTTGGAGTGATTTCTAGGTGCGACAGCGGTAGAAACAATCCAACCACGGCTCTGGACGTTCGGTATCTCGAGTTAGAAGCGATATTTGGTTTATTCCTTCTTTTTCTCTTGATATTTGATTTGATGGAGCTTGTATCTTATTTTTCTTGCATGTTAGGCTAGTTTATTATGTCTTAGGTCTAGTTAGTAGATTAGTTTAGTATTTTGTGATGACTTGATGGATTTATATTATGCTATGTGATTTATTTAGTTGTGAATTATTGTTTATGCTTAGTCTAATTGATTGTTTGCTTGAACGTTTACTTGTTAATGTCTGCAGCGTTAATAAGACACAAACTCGACCAAACCTTTAATTGATTAAGTATTTGAGGTAAGCCAATCGCTCGAAAGAGGAGGTTAGTTTAACGACCGAAAGGTGTAACTTTTATTGATCTGAAAAGACTTTAAATACCTCTGGAAATCCAACTAAATATTCTTAAATTTCTAAGAACCAAAACGCGACAGCTGAGGCTTAGTTATTTACGTGGTAAAACCCGACATCAAACCTAAATCAGAACCAAAACGCGACGGCTGAGGTTAAGATTAAGGTCTGGTCGCTTAGTAACCTTCACATAGTATCCTGTAAAAATATCAAGTCGAAACAAGAGTTCTAAGGCGAGTTTTTGACCCGAGCAGTACTCATTTCGGTCCAAAATAGAACCATTTCGGTCGGAAATGACCCTCTGTCTTGGTGAAAATCGTGGACAGAGGTGCCTTAGAGCTAAACTAATTGAACGCACACCCTTAGGATATTTTCTTGCATCTGTTTGAGTCCATAAATCACCAAAAATAACCAAAAATATTTATTTTACTTGTACTTTATTTATTTGTCTTTTTAAATCATAAACCCCAAAAACAATTGTCTTGTCTAGCTTTTGTGAGGAAGTAAAGTCCAGTATTCAATTTAATATGTCCCTGTGGGTTCGACCCTAAGCTTTACCAAAACGACTAGTGAGGTAAATCATAGGTATAAATTTATTTGACCTAGGTTTTAAGCCTTCATCAACCTCGATGCTGCCATTGACATGTTTAATTCCTATAAGTACAATATCTAACATTTTTTTACTCTTTTAACAATAATGGAGTATGGGACTAAATGATCAACCGACTTTTTTCATTTCAATAACCAACCACTCAGGACATCTTAATGCTCTTAATCATTCTTAGTGGATGTTTCACAACATTTGGTGTTTGATTCAATTTTGTAGTGCTGATCGAGGTAAGAATTATAGAATTGAGCTTTTCTCATTTGAGTCTATGTTTTAAACTTTTATTTTAATTAAATTAAACAGAGAAACAAACTATTGGCCCTTGCTAGAACATCCACCCAAGGGATTAGAGATTGCTGTAGTACAAGCATAAAACAGCGACAGATGGCAGCCTCATATACTTCAGAAATTAGAGGCACTCTCAAAAAAGGAGCAAATCTCCCATGAAGAAGGGAAGGTTTCATTTCATGTTCTTCCGAATGCCGGTCATTGGGTCCATGTAGGGTTCCAAGGACTTTGACATTGCCATTTAGACTTTCCAGAAGGCCTTGACAGAGCACAGGAACCCAGACACTCTAAAGAAGTTGAATGATGCAGAGAGAGCAAAGAAAGAATTGGAACAACAGGAGTACTTTGATCCAAAAATTGCTGATGAGGAAAGGGAGAAAGGTGTGCATATTTTGATTGAATATTTCCCCTATTTACAAAGAAATGATGAAAAAAAAAGACCCTAAAATGTAATTTACTGCAAGCCCAATAGTACTTACCAAAATTTATACTAATAGAGCAACAAGTTTGCTAAATATCGCCAAGTGAAAAAGGAACATTTTTTATTATTATACCGGCAGGACTGCAAAATTTTCCTAAATATCACCAAAATTTATACTGGTGTGGATCTCGATTGATAGCGGCATGAAGAAACTGACGGGGGTATTTTCGATTACTACAAAAATAACTTTTGGTAATTACTGTATCCTTATCTCAAGGATGAATGACCTTAAAATCAATTTTGCAATCTAACTATTTGTATACCGTGTCATAGCACAAAATTATTATATGAAGTGATTTATGCAACAGTATACACAATGGACGCATATACTATGTTTTTCTCAATGTAAGCTTTCAGGGTTAATTATCTAAATCTCCTGAACCTGGAAGAACAATGCCTCACGCGCGAAGCGCGTATCAAAAGCTAGTAATTATTCAATTTTAGATTCGGATCTGTGATCTATGTTAGAGTATCTGTTCTCTAGCTGGTCAAACTATATGCTCATTACCTCCTAAATTCCGACTTTTAACTAAAAAAATTCGTAATTATTAAAATTAGCTTTTCTCTTGATTAATTATTGCTTAAACCCCCATTTGTTATCTTAATTACTTCTTAATTTCGGGTTCAATCCATGTATAATGTCCAAGGGTCGAACATTATACAAGTTTTTTTAAGATACACTCTGCCAGTGACTGACAAGTTGAACATTAATGCATTATATAAGTTTTAGTCTAATGATCTACCAATCATTAAGTCCATGTTACATCGGTCCACAAGTTTTCATATTCCTTACTTCTATTTAAGACAAATCCAGTAAAGCCCATAAGGCGTCACGAGCACTGGGCCTAGAAAGAAGACTATCCAGCCCACAACGGAATCCAACACAACCCACAAAGGAACACGATTGAGCCAGGTGGGCCAGGTCAACCTGATCCACATTCAATTCAAATAAATAAAACAACGCCAGAAGCACTAATAGAATTCGATTTTAAAAATTAAAATCCATAAAATATCGCCAACCTTGATCCGTTAGCTTATACATTGTAAAGTAGAAGCAATCCGTACCGACCATCATCAATTTGGCTATTAACAATGATCGTTACTTATTATACATTATAAAATATAGGAGCTCATGACTGTCGTCTTAATATGGTTATTCTTTATTACAGACGTCACTCATTATGATACATTATACTTTTACACGAATATTTGGTTGAGGAAATTAGCCAGTCTCACGCCGCCTTGAGCAATTCTTGTATTTACAACTGATTTTCGGGATAAGTAGTAAGTATCTGCAATGGAGGAACAAAAAAGAAACATATTATAATTATAACTATATAAAGATGGGGCAGCGTGCAATGCACGTGGAACTGTAGTAAGAACACTGTTTTGAATTTTCTATGGCGCGTGATCTTTTGTGGCAAAAATAGTATTTAGGATTTTCTACGTCAGTTTTCATATAATATTTGAATAGTATTTTCAATTTTTTATGATTATATAGTGTAAAATAAATTGCGCAACCATTTAATAACATATTCGCATATGAATGAATCGCGCAACGCGCGAGATTAGTACTAGTTGATGATAAATTTTATGTTACGGAGTGTAACTTTATCACTTCAAGGAAAATGCCATATTTTGTTAATTTTTATGGTTTTGAGCATGCCTTTTTTGGCATCGAAATTGAAGGTATTAATTTATATTTTAGTTTTATCTGACACACATATCATACCGCTTAAGTATGCGCCATTAGGAGCGTCTTTGTATGCATAACTGCAAGCTTGTTGAATGCTCTCCGATGCAAAGCTGAAATATATATTATGTGCTTTCAAAGCATTATTTAATATTTTCAAAAGAGAATGGAAAAATTATATCTTTAAAATTAAAGTAAAAATTTTAAGTAGTTAGTATCTTACGTGTCTGCACAAGCGGCCGTACTAGAACCGCATGAGTTCCACTGGCTTATTTGGGTAGACTGCATAACCCAAAATAATAATAATAATGTGGAAAAGAAAGTTCATTTTCATAAAGCATAAAATATTCTCTTTATTTTATTAAAAGATACTTGTTATTACATATTTGCATTAGTGATGGAAATAAAATAAAATTTTTGAATTCTAGCTAGATATACCGTAATGTTTGCTTTGATTGAATCAGACATTTTATTGACATCATTGCCAAAGTAGTTGGATTCCGAGGTTGTGATTATTTTTGTGTCCCATACCTAATTACGAATATAAAACAAAAGAGTCAACAAAATATGATATACATACGTATATTTGTTTTTAATGCAGTGAAGTGTGGGTTACTCACTAGAGTGAAGGTTGGTCTGAACGTTGTACCAATAAACGGTAATGCTATTCCCACCGGCGTTAGTTGTAAACCCAACATGGAGTGGTTGGTGAACATCTCCCATGAAATGTGATAAGAACATGAGTGCTTGAGTCAAGTTGTCTGGGTAGAAAAAAGAAAATCATTATTAAGGGTGGAAACTTGAGCATTAATTTCATATTGTATATTTTGATTTCGAAATTTTTATATCAAGAATAATCGAGGAATATCAAAGTGGCAGTCATCAAGATAAACTTAATTATTATACATAATTTACGTGCAAATAACATGTAACATTATGGTTTTGAGTATTATTTATTTTGTCAAAAATTGAGCAATCTATAAGTATATCTTGATGAAAAACATTCGCGTACGAAAAAAGCACTATATGGGACTACTATATTAGTATGCATTGGTTTCAATTGTAATTTATAAATAAGAGTTTGTAGAATATAAATTCAAATAGCGTATCTATCACAAAATATTGATCGTGTGTTCGCATTAATGTCTTGAGATGATAAACTTAATCTTACAAGTTGTGGAAGGATAAGTTCTAAGTTGTGAGGTATAATTGTTAATAGCTCCAACTACGCATCTTCCTGCCGCTCCAGCACTATCATGACAATCTCCTGATAAATTATTGAAACAATAAAACATCATTAATTTCACCATAGATGTAAAAAAAAATTACCTAAATATCATATGTAACATATAATTATTTCTATGGTTATGTTTTAACAACCGTCAAATGAAATTATGTTTGTGAGTGAGATGGTCGATTTGGAACTTAGAAAATCAGCATGTTACATACATATCATTATTCTAATTTTCATATCTTCTTTATTTTCTTATTATGTCCGTCTTCATTTAGTTTCTTTCGAAATTATAACAATTTTTAGTTAAGTATATCATAAAATGAAAAAATTGAAAGAACTTACTAGAGTAGCTATAGGTACACAAGTTATCGGGAGTATCAATATAATGTAATGCCGATGACCAAGGATATGTAGTGCGCACATTGTCAGCCCAGGAGCACATTGATGCAAGATCTCCATTAGCAGATGATGGTAGCAATTTTAACACAGCACTTGATGCCGTACTAGTGAGATAACTCTGTGATTTTTTTTTTTTTTATCATTTGTAAATCAGCAGAAATTTTATTATAATTTTAAGTATAGCTTTTTGTATTTTCCAAAAATGGTTTGTATAATTTGAGTGCATGATAGTTATATATGTTAAAATAATAGTAATTTAAATGAAACAATATCCTTCTTTTATTAATATTTTGTTGCTGGTTCCTTTTTAGTATGGTTACTTTAGATAATTGGAAACTATAATTGGAATAACGATAAATACCAGGAAAACAAAATAAAGGTTCGAAAAATTACTTGGGCAATCTTGCAAACCATGTAGTGACCATCTGTACCCCAAGCACTAGACGTAGGAATTGTTGCAAAAAGCGATACGACGAATGTAGCAACAAGCATCTTCAAATCCATCTCTCTCGCGCCTTTTGTCCTTAACCTTTCTTCTGTGCGTCTCTCCGTTCTCTCCCTCAACTTATATACCTATCACAATTCCTTGGTCTTCTCGTGAGAAAGAATTGAGTGGTGAATATGCTATGGAATATTATTTTATTTCTCTAAGCGAGCACTACACTATTAAAAATAAAGAGTGCTCCATTTTCAATTAAAAATAGTTTTCATGCATTCTTAAGACATTTGATATTTATCTCGTACTTATAACTTATGGCATTGCACCAAACTCCTGTCAACGGTCAAACATACAATAATGTTCCACGAAAAAAAACAAAAAAATTAAGATAAAAACGATCAGTATCAGTATTATTTCAAAAAAATCGAGTAATTAAAGTTTTTTTTTACAATTAATAAGTTTTATCATAAATTCATCTAAAATAATTTTAGAATATGTTGAAGTATTTTGCTTCTTCATCTTGTAGAGAAGTTTGCTCAATTTTATCAATAATATTTCTTTGAAAACCAAAGTCCCAATATTTTCATGTACTAAAGAATATTGTTCTCGTCGACCAGAAAAAAATATCTTTATTTTCTTTGTTTACAATAAGCTCCTCGACAATAATTATGCAAAAAATAGCCTATACGTTTACGGTTCTAGAAATCTTGTTTGGATAGAAAGAATCAACTACTATATTGATTAATTATTTTCTGGACTACAAGCTGATGTAAGTAATACATTTATCAATATTTGTACTTATTCACATGCAGTGCACATCACCTAGGTATGTACGTAGTTGATCCTTATCGAGCCAGGTTTTTCTTTAATAGGAAGCTTAAATTTAAAAGAATCTACAACTTATTTAAGTATGTGATAGAGAGAGGCCAATGAAATAGATAATTCAAAACTTACCTATTCAAATACATTGTTATAATTACAGAAATAGGCATATTATATAATAGGCAAATGAAATTTATTTGGAGTTTCAATTGAGTATTTTAAGCGTTTCTTTATTAATTTAACATCAAATGATGGCCATAATATATATTTAAGTATTTTAAATTGTTTAGAATATAATAATATGCATATGGTGTGCAAATAAAGCTTATATGGAGCTTTACTTGAGAATTTTTGGCGATTGTTGATTCATTTGACGCCGATTGATCACAATAATTAATATTTAAGCACTTTATATGTTCTAAAAAATAATACATGACATTTTTATTCAAAATTTTGCATTACACATAAAGAAATATTCATATGGTGTGCAACTGGAACTTTTTTGGAGCTTCAGTTCTACATTTAAAGCAATTCATGATTCATTAGACGTCATTCAATCACATTAATTTATATTTGAACTCTTTATATGAGCTATAATAAAATTCAGATCTTATTTTTTCAAAATATTGTGCTGTACAAAAATAATATTCATATAAAGTGAAAATAAAAATTATTAAAAATATCAGTAGAGTATTTTAAGCCATACTTTATTCATTCAACGTTAATTGATCACATCAATCTATATTTAAGCTTCTTATATGGTCTAGAATGAAATTTAGATCTTACATATAAAAATTACTGCGTTATACATAACAAAACATATGTGGAGTTTTAATTGAGAATTTTTAAGAAATTCCTGAATCCCTCAACGTCAATTGATCACCATTATCAATATTTAAGAATTTTATTTGGTCTATTTTAGACTATATAAAGAGCAAAAATATAGATTACTGTGATCAAATCACTTAAACTGAATGCAAAATCGCTTTAAATGCTGATATGATGCTCAAAATTTGCATTACTATAGTCGAATCACATAGAATACGTAAGATCAGAAACATATTTTAGACATTATAATGAGCTCCGATATAGATTATTTGATCAAATTACTTAAAATGAATGCAAAATTTCTTGAAATGCTGGAATAATGCTCAGTATATTACATTATTTCACCATTATTTTGAATAAATAAGATAAAAAACATAATTCAGCTTATATAAAGAAATTAAAAATAGATTATTGTGATAAAATAACATAAAATGAATCAAAAAACGCTTGAAATGCTGAAATAATGCTAATAATTTGAATTAATTGCACATTATATGCGTAATTACTACTATAATCAAATTTCTTTGAATACATAAGCTCAGAAACGAATTTTCGACAATATAATGAGCTCAGATATAAATTATTTTGATTAAATTACTTAAAAATGAATGCAAAATCACACGAAATGCTGAAATAATGCTCAGGATATTCATTATTTCCACATGATATGCGTAATTATTTTGTATAATCCGATCATTTTAAATAAGTAAGATCAGAAATCTATTTTAGGCTATATAAAGAGCTTAAATATTGATTATTGTGATAAAAGGACTAATAATTAATGCAAAATCGCATGAAATGATGAAATGATACTTAGAATTTGCATTATTTGCACATTATATGCGTAATTACAGCTATAGTCGAATCACTTTGAATACATAAGATAAGAAACATATTTTAGACATTATAGTGAGCTCAGATATAGATTATTTTAATCAAATTACTTAAAATGAACACAAAATTGATTTAAATGTTGAAATAATCCCCACTATATTCATTATTTCCACATTATATGCGTAATTATTATGTATAATCTGATTATTTTGAATAAGTAAGATAAGAAACCTATTTCGGCCTATATAAAGAACTTAAAAATTGATTATTGTGATAATATAACTTAAAATGAATCCAAAAACGCTTGAAATGCCGACATAATGCTCAGAATTTGAATTATTTGCACATTATATACGTCATTACTACTATAATCAAATCTCTTTGATATTATATGCGTAATAATTGGATATTCATTACTACATAAGCTCAGAAACCTATTTTAGACAATATAATGAGCTCAGATATAAATTATTTAGACCAAATTACTTTAAATGAATGCAAAATCACAAGAAATGCTGAAATAATTCTCAGGATATTCATTATTTTCACATTATATGTGTAATTATTATGTATAATCCAATTATTTTGAATAAGTAAGATCAGAAACCTATTTCAGCCCATAAAAAGAACTTAAAAATAGATTATTGTGATAAAATGACTTAAAATGAATAAAAAAAATGCTTGAAATGCTGAAATAATGCTAAGAATTTCTATTTTAGACAACATAATGAGCTCATATATAAATTATTTTGATCAAATTACTTAAAATGAATGAAAAATCACATGCAATGCTGAAATAATGCTCAGTATATTCATTATTTCCACATTATATGCGTAATTATTTTGCATAATCCGATCATTTTGTATAAGTAAGATCAGAAACCTATTTTAGGCCATATAAAGATCTTAAATATTTATTCTTGTGATAAAAGGACTTATAATGAATGCAAAATTGCTTGAAATGCTGAAATAATTCTAAGAATTTGCATTATTTGCACATTATATGCGTAATTACTACTATAGTCGAATCACATGGAATACGTAAGATCAGAAACAAATTTTAGAAAATAATGAGCTCAGATATAGATTATTTAGATCAAATTACTTAAAATGAATACAAAATTGCTTGAAATGCAGAAATAATCCCCAGTATATTCATTATTTCCACATTATATGCGTAATTATTATGTATAATCTGACTATTTTTAATAAATAAGATCAGAAATCTATTTCATCCTATATAAAGAACTTAAAAATTGATCATTGTGATAAAATAACTTAAAATAAATTCGAAAATGCTTGAAATGCTGAAATAATGCTCGGAATTTGCATTATTTGCACATTATATGCGTAATTACTGCTATTATCAAATCTCTCTGAATACATAATAAGCTGAGAAACCTATTCTAGACAACATAATGAGCTCGAATATAAATTATTTTGTTCAAATTACTTAAAATAAATACAAAATTGCTTGAAATGCTGAAATAATCCCCAGTATATTCATTATTTCCTTATTATATGCGTAAATATTATGTACAATCTGATTATTTTGAATAAGTACGATCAGAAACCTATTTCAGCCTATATAAAGTACTTAAAAATTGATTATTGTGATAAAATAACTTAAAATTAATCCAAAAACGCCTGAAATGCTGAAATCATGCTCAGACTTTGCATTATTTGCACATTATATACGTAATTACGGCTATAATCATAACTCTCTGAATACATAATAAGCTCAGAAACGTATTTTAGACATTATAATGAGCTCAAATATAGATTATCTTGATCAAATTACATAAAATGAATGCAAAATTGCTTGAAATGCTGAAACAATGCTCTGTATATTCATTATTTCCACATTACATGCGTAATTATTTTGTATAATCCGATCATTTTGAATAAGTAATATCAGAAATCTATTTCAGCCCATAGAAAGAACATAAAAATAATTTCCACATTATATGCGTAATTATTTTGTATAATCCGATCATTTTGAATAAGTAAGATCAGAAACCAATTTTAGGCAAGATAAAGAGCCATAAATATTGATTCTTGTGATGAAAGGACTTTAAATGAATGCAAAATACCTTGAAATGCTGAAATGATGCTCAGAATCTAAAGTATTTGCACATTATATGCGTAATTAATAGTATAGTCGATTCACTTTGATTACGTAAGATACAAAACATATTTTAGACATTATAATGGCCTCAGATATAGATTATTTTGATCAAATTTCTTAAAATGAATCCAAAATTGCTTGAAATGCTGAAAAAAATGCTCGGTATATTAATTATTTCAACATTATATGCGTAATTATTATGTATAATCCGATTATTTTGAATAAGTGTGTGAGATTTTTCGTCATTCGCGCTGAACAACGGGTTTCAACGGGATGGAAATACCCCACGAGATTCACCCTTCACGGAACCCAATTCTAGCGCAGAAATGCCTCTTGACAACAAGGGACATTAGCGAGAAATCGCCTCTATGAAGGTTTATTATTTGGGTATGGGTCCAACTTTCCAATGGGCGCAAGCCCCCATTGTTAATTACATCGGGACGAACCACGAAAACCTTTGATTAAAGGGCTAAAAGAAGTATGCTAGGAATAAAGTCGTAAAATGGCTTAGGTCGGACTCGATTGACGGTACCAGACCTAATTGACGGGACTCAATCGAGGAGACGATGCTTTCGAAGAGATGCACGTTTATTTGAAGTCGATTGAAGAGAAGAGGTTTTAGTTTTGATTTTGGGTTTCGTGTTATAACTTTTTATTTTTTTCTAAGATTTCTCTTTGGTCTTAGTGGTTTCTATTTATTTATTTATTATTATTATTATTTTATATTTTTACGAAGTATTTGTTTTGAAAATAGTTAGTTTGAAAGTATTTTTGTGAAATTCTTTTTAATTAGAATTACTTAAGTTTTCTTTTATTTAACATATCTATTATTTTCTAGGGATTTTCGTGAAATATATTTTAGTGAGAAAATTAGATGTTTTGACTCTATTATAATTATTATCTCTATAACTTACAACCTAAGTCCTATCCTAAGTTCTACCTAAATCCTATCGCGTTTTCGAAAATACTTATTTGAAAATATTTGGATATTGAAAGTAATCCTTCTTTTAAATGTTGTCTTATTTGAATATACTTAGTTTTTGCTTCAAAGGAGTTTCGTTTTAAAAGGTTTATCATAATATTCTTTATAAGAGAGGTTTGATATGTGTATTATTCTTATATCATTTTGCAACTAGTTGTTATAAGGAAAGTACTTTAAATTGACGATTACTAACTATCTTAGGATATTAGTGTATTTATTTTATTTAATTTTAGCGAATCACTAGTATATTGTTTATATTGTGTGGGGCATTCTATTAAATAAAATAAAATTTCTAAGGGTTTGAACTCATCTGGCGTCTCTTGGTTTGTCCACGTCGGCTGGTTAGATGAGGTGTTGAGGGAGTTGGCATGCCACGCCAACAGGGAAGGGCGAGTGAGCAGCGATATGGCAGCGATATGACTTTGGCAACGTGGCATTGAGAGCTGGGCTTTTTTTTTATTCCTTCGCCGTTGGACCTCTGCGTTTGGGCTACTGGGCTCACGACTTTTCCTAAATATTACTTATCGTATATTGTTATATCACTGATCTGGCTTGAGACTTTACTTATCAAACTTGTATTAGACCGTTACAAAGGAGATTGGATATCGATATCGCAATAAACATATATATACGCTATTCATGGTACATAACCTTCTAATCAACATATTTAAAACCTGTGGCATGCTTTTATTTGTATTATTCAATTCCCTATAATTGACCAATCAATCTCTGTGGTATCAAGGCCGGTACACAGGAGCTTTTCATACGGTTTGAGCAATCTTTAACTTGTTTACAAAATGTCACATATGGTATAATGTCTTGATGACATGTACAACCGTTTGGCTTATTCTCCAAAGTCAATTGTCAAACAAATATACCATCACAAATCATTCATGGTCATTAATGAGGTTTATTCATAGACCGTACTTGCAACCTCAATTTTCTAATTATTACAAACTGGATTCAAATGAATTACACTTATAGCATAATATAAACCTTATTATTTCTTTTCTTCAAAAGTGAACCTGTATCAACAAAGAAGCAAAGTCAGTATGATTGGAAGTGACATGCACGCTGCAAAACTTGAAACATTTAGTCTTCCATTTATTGATATGAGTTGATGTCACTCAAAAAAGAAGGTCAAATCAGACAACTGTTGTTGTTATATCTACTTTACTATAAGTCGAACATCTAAACTTATATATCTGCTATCACATATAAAGCAACACTAAGAAAACAGTATCAGTCCAGTGAGCAAATTCAGTAAAGGGGTCATTATTCAGCTGGTTCAGTCATTTCATCGCTATCTCAAGCGACACTGGCCATTACTGCAATGAGTGATATTGCGTACAACTATCGTTTAAAGGTAATAGGGATCTGACAAGTTAATATCAACCCCTGTGGACCAAAGTACCCTTGGTGTCTATTACATATTTGTCTCTGATGACATGGATTCTTGACCATATTAGGGGAACCTACATCATTATCACAGATACACGTACAACTCAACTCAAGGCCAGTTCGAGGGCTTAGAAATATACACCTCATTTTTTTACTAGCATTTAATATGATATGACAGGGGATTTGGTAGTAGACAGTAACTCACATATGTAAATAAACAACTTGCCTAACATATCATTTATTTTTGCATAATAATAATAAAATCTATGACATTCCAGATAGAGACATATCCACATACATTAAGTTTCATTTCTGATAGCATGACCCTGGTCTAAGTAAACACTCAATTACTTTTATGTAAATCACTTACGCAAACTATCAATTGCAACCAGAGAAAGGTGTTTGTACTGTTCTATACTATTCTATATCAATTCCATGACAATGTAAATTATAGAGCTTTATCGGGTACCCATTAACTAAGAATTAAAACAATTTATTAAACAAACAAACAGACAGTATCTTATCAGCTACCTATATCAAAATCAGATGGTAATATAAAGATCAAGATTGTGTGGACAGGTACAGGATTGGATATTTTTGGTCTTTAATCAATGCTATGTTCATGGAATTAAACCTTAACTAGTCCAGCTACAACTTATTCTATACTGAACTGAAGATGTCAAGAGGGTACCCAGTGCTGGTATAGTGCAATTATGCCACAAAACCTAAACTATTGATGCAAGAAATGGAACTATTTACTTCTTTTAGTATCTACTGAATCTAATATTGATGTTTATAGATCTAGATTACCTCGATAAACACAAGAACAGCTTCTAATATGCATAATGGGACACAATTATACTAAATGACCCTAATTAACATTTACGTCTATTGTTCTTGATCCAAGAAAAGCAAATCAACAAAGGCGATAACCTCCCCTCTGTTGACTTGTTTTTCAGGAAGATAGAATCAATGCAGTGGACCATGTCCCCTCCATATGATTCCTCTTTTAATTGAAGTATTGGAGAAGTGGACCTAGTCCCCTCCTCCTAAGAATGCAATTGTATGAAATATCCATCCAATTATGATGCACATGCTTCTAATTACCTACTGATTATATGAAAGAGAAAGAGTTGACTGAGATGACCTTGTCTCCTCAATCGACTCCTCCCAGTGATGCAAGAACAAACCATTGATCTAATTAACATGCATATATGCTATGTGATTATCCAAGAACATGAAAAAGACAGCGATAGAGTTGACCTCGTCCCCTCTATCGACTTTCTTAATGCAAGCTGAGAAAACAAGAGAAAGAAGAACCGTCGAGCATTCACTAGAAAATTCAATTAAAGAAATGCAATGCAACACCAAAGAAACTTCAGTTTTCATTCAATCGCAATAAAATCACTAAAGTGCAAGAATTAGAGAGAGATCACCTTGATTCCCTTCTCTTTCTCTTCTCTAGATCTCGAATTACAAGCTTGATTTACTTCTCTTCTCCTCTGATCTCTATCTCCCACTTAATCTCTTTCTCTCTATTCTAATTTTTTTATCTAAATGCACAACACATGTGCTTCCTAATTACAGAGCAGTCCAAAGAAGAAGGTCCTAATTGCTTCTAACTATCGCCTATTTATAGGCAAAGGGGATGGGTACCTCTGTGGCCTAATTGGTCGGGATGTGCTGGATCCAGCTGGCCTCGCTGATGTCAGCTCAGTTGACTAGCTTTGACTGAAATTGACCATCCTTGGCTCTTCCTCAGCCGTTGGATCTGCGTTTTCTTCTTCACTTGGCATTCAATGGTTGAGATCATCTTTACTGGCCCATCATATCAGTGGGGGCCCACTTCCAAACAGCCTCAATTTCTGAATCATGGGGCCCATATTTCAGTACTCCTCCACTGCTCGCCCTCACCGTTGATTTCATCTATTCTCCTCACCGCATCTGACGGCTTCGTTCAGCTGAGGGAGATCGAACCTTCTAGAGGGAGGTCGGAGTGGTGGTTAGGTAGTTAAGTTGTTGCAGCGGTTAGAGAGGTACAGTGGCGTGTCTGTTAAAGGGATTGAGCAGGTGGTTAGGTTGTTGCGATGGTGGTTTCAGCGGTTGAGGAAGTAGCAACAGTTGGAGGCCGGCCGTTGCGGTGGTTGGAGAGGTTGAAGAGGTGGCGTGTCGTTGCGGTGGCGATGACGGTGGCTGGCGTCGTCTCCGCCTCTCTTCTCCCGTCTTTCCTCTTTAGTTAGGGTTTTCTCTCTCCTTCGATCTGTCGGAAGCGGCGAGAAGGTAAGAAGAGAGAAGTCGCGACTTAGTTTGGGTCTGGTACAATAGTTGCACGCGCCAATTCCATTACATTCGTCTGATCCGATCTGAACGGCTCACTTTATCAAGACCGTAGATCAATCCGCACTCAGATCTGATGCCTCAAATCCAACCGTCTGCTTTGATCTGGACGGGTCAGGCTCACCCGTGTGTTTTTGGTTGTTTGGTCCACGACAGTGTGGTAGACCAATGAGTCTGAGTTTGATCCAAAGCCGCCTGTGTGGACCGGCTGTGCACCAGGGTTAATGAAATTTGCATATCTTCTTCAAATTTCGTCTGATTTGTGCATATGATATACCGTTAGAAACCTTGAAAAATTTCACATCATATCCTCAATAGTTTTATCCCATATCTCACCCATAAACTAGGATTTTCTCCATGATTCACAATTCATTCAGAAATTAGTCATCTTTATTTAGTCACAATATTTTCGGGTCAAACAATAAGTAAGATCATAAATCTATTTCAGCCCACATAAAGAACTTGCAAATAGATTTTTGTGATAAAATGACTTAAAATGAATTAAAAAACGCTTGAAATGCTGAAATAATGCTCAGAATTTGCATTATTTGCACATTATATTTGTAATTCCTACTATAATCAAATCTCTCTTAATAGATTATCTCAGAAACCTTTTTTCGACAATATAATGAGCTCAGATATAAATTATTTTGATAAAATTACTTAAAATGATTGAAAAAATAACATGAAATGCTGAAATAATGCTCTAGATATTCATTATTTCCACATTATATGCGTAATTATTTTGTATAATCCGATCATTTTGAATCAGTAAGATCAGAAACCTATTTTAGGCAATATAACGAGCTTAAATATTGATTCTAGTTATAAAAGGAATTAATGAATGCAAAATTGCATGAAATGATTAAATGATGCGCAGAATTTGTATTATTTGCACATTATATGCGTAATTACTGCTATTGTCAAATCATTTCGATTACGTAAGATCAGAAACATATTTTAGACAAAATAAAGAGCTCAGATATAGATTATTTTGATCAAATTACTTAAAATGAATACAAAATTGCTTGAAATGCTGAAATAATCCCCAGTATATTCATTATTTTCACATTATATGCGTAATTATTATGTATAATCTGATTATTTTGAATAAGTAAGATAAGAAACCTATTTCGGCCTATATAAAGAACTTAAAAATTGATTATTGTGATAAAATAACTTAAAATGAATCCAAAAACGCTTGAAATGCTGAAATAATGCTCAGAATTTGAATTATTTGCACATTATATGCGTAATTACTGCTATAATCAAATCTCTCAAGACATAATAAGCTCAGAAACATATTTTAGACAATATAATGAGCTCAAATAGAGATTATTTTGATCAAATTACTTAAAATGAATGCAAAATTGCTTGCAATACTGAAAAAATGCTCGGTATATTCATTATTTCCACATTATATGCGTAATTGTCTTGTATACTCTCATTATATTGAATAAGTAAGATCAGAAATCTATTTCAGCCCACATGAAAAGCATAAAAATAGATTAATGTGATTAAATGAATTAAAATGAATCCAAAAACACTTGAAATGCTGAAATAATACTCAGAATTTGCATTATTTTCACATTATATGTGTAATTACTACTATAATGAAATCTCTCTTAATTCATAAGCTCAGAAACCTATTTTAGACAATATAATGAGCTCCGATATAAATTATTTTTATCAAATTACTTAAAATGAATGCAAAATCACATGGAATGCTGAAATAATGCTCAGGATATTCATTATTTCCGCATTATACACGTAATTATTTTGTATAATCCGATCATTTTGAATAAGTGAGATCAGAAATCTATTTCAGCCCATATAAAGGACATAAAAATAGATTATTGTGATTAAATGACTTAAAATGAATCCAAAAACCCTTGAAATGCTGAAATAATGCTCAGAATTTGCATTATTTGCACATTATATGCGTAATTACTACTATAATGAAATCTCACTTAATACAAAATCTCCGAAACCTAATTTAGACAATATAATGAGCTCATATATAAATTATTTTAATCAAATTACTTAAAATGAATGCTAAAATCACATAAAATGCTGAAATAATGCTCAGGATATTCATTATTTCCACATTATATGCGTAATTATTTTGTATAATCCGATCATTTTGAATAAGTAAGATCAGAAACCTATTTTAGGCTATATAAAGAGCTTAAATATTGATTCTTGTGATGAAAGGAATTATAATGAATGCAAAATCGCATGAAATGCTGAAAGGATGCTCAGAATTTGCATTATTTGCACATTATATAGGTAATTACGGCTATAGTCGAATCACTTTGAATAGGTAAGTTCAGAAACATATTTTAGACATTATAATGAGCTGAGATATTGATTATTTTGATCAAATTACTTGAAATGAATGAAAAATTGCTTGAAATGATTACTGCTAGAATCAAATCTCTCTGAATACATAATAAGGTAAGAAACCTATTCTAGACAACATAATGAGCTCAGAATATAAATTATTTTGATCAACTTACTTAAAATTAATGCAAAATCAAATGAAATGCTGAAATAATGCTCAGTTTATTCATTATTTTCACATTATATGCGTAATTATTTTGTATAATCCGATCATTTTGAATAAGTAATATCAGAAACCAATTTTAGGAAATATAAAGAGCATAAATATTGATTCTTGGGATGAAAGGAATTTAAATGAATGCAAAATCGCTTGAAATGCTGAAATGATGCTCAGAATCTATAGTATTTGCACATTATATGCGTAATTACTACTATAGTCGAATAAATTTGATTACGCAAGTTACGAAACATATTTTAGACATTATAATGAGCTCAGTCGATCAGATATAGATTATTTTGATCATAAAATGAATACAAAATTGCTTGGAATGCTGAAATAATGCTCGGTATATTAATTATTTCCACACTATATGCGTAATTATTATGTATAATCCGATTATTTTGAATAAGTAAGATCAGAAACCTATTTCAGCCCATATAAAGAACTTACAAATAGATTATTGTGATAAAATGACTTAAAATTAATTAAAAAACGCTTGAAATGCTGAAATAATGCTCAGATTTGCATTATTTGCACATTATATTCGTAATTACTGCTATAAGAAAATCTCCCTGAAAACATAATAAGCTCAGAAACATACTTTAGACAATATAATGAGCTCAAATATAGATTATTTTGATCAAATTACTTGAAATGAATGAAAAATTTATTTAAATGCTGAAAAAATGCTCGGTATATTTATTATTTCCACATTATATGCGTAATTATTATGTATACTCCGATTATTTTGAATAAGTAAGATCAGAAATATATTTCAGCCCATATATAGAACATAAATATGGATTATTATGATTAAATGACTTAAAATGAATCCAAAAACACTTGATGCTGAAATAATGCTCAGAATTTGCATTATTTGCACATTATATGCGTAATTACTACTATAATGAAATCTCTCTGAATACATAAGCTAAGAAACCAAGTTTAGACAATATAATGAGCTTAGATATAGATTATTTTGATCAAATTACTTAAAATGAATGCAAAATCACATGAAATGCTGAAATAATGCTCAGGATATTCATTATTTCCACATTATATGAGTAATTATTTTTGTATAATCCGTTCATTTTGAATAAGTAAGATCAGAAATCTATTTCAGCCCCTGTAAAGAACATAAAAATAGATTATTGTGATTAAATGACTTAAAATGAATCCAAAAACACTTGAAATTCTGAAATAATGCCCAGAATTTGCATTATTTGCACATTATATTTGTAATTCCAACTACAATCAAATATCTCTTAATACATATGCTCAGAAACCTATTTTACACTATATAATGAGCTCAGATATAAATTATTTTGATCAAATTACTTAAAATGAATGCAAAATTGCTTCAAATGCTGAAAAAAAATGCTCAGTTGATGATACATTATTTCCACATTATATGCTCAGCAGATGGTGGCTCATTGGACACAGCAGGAGGGAAAGATTTACCAGAAACACTGCTAGCTTCGAGATACAAGACTTGTCTTCAGAGTGTTTTTCTTCTGCTTCTTCTGTAGCTTTTTAGACTTTTTTTCTTTCAGTATTTTTTCCTTTGTTACGTTGACAGCCGCTGTCAACTTCTTTAAAAAAAAAATTATTATGTGTAATCCGATTTTTTTGAATAAGTAAGATTTGAAACATATTTTAGACAATATATTGAACTCAGATATAGATTATTTTGATCAAACTACCTAAAATGAATGCAAAATTGCTTGAAATGCTGAAAAACTGCTCAGTATATATATTTTTTCCACATTATATGCGCAATTATTATGTATAATCCGATTATTTTGAATTGGTAAGATCAGAAACATATTTCAGCCCATATAAAGAACTTAAATAGATTATTGTGATAAAATGACTTAAAATGAATCCAAAAACGCTTGAAATGCTGAAATAATGCTCAGAATTTGCATTATTTGCACATTATATTTGTAATTCCTACTATAATCAAATCTCTCTGAATACATAAGCCCAGAAACCTATTTTCGACAATATAATGAGCTCAGATATAAATTATTTTGATCAAATTACTTAAAATGAATGCAAAATCACATGAAATGCTGAAATAATGCTCAGTATATTAATTATTTCCACATTATGTGCGTAATTATTTTGTATTATCCGATCATTTTGTATAATTAAGATCAGAAAACTATTTTAGGCTATATAAAGAGCTTAAATATTGATTCTTGTGATAAAAGGACTTATAATGAATGCAGAATCGCTTTAAATGCTGAAATGATGCTCAGAATTTGCATTATTTGCACGTTATATTCGTAATTACTTGTATAGTCTAATCACTTTGAATACGTAAGATCCGAAACATATTTTAGACAATATATTGAGCTCAGATATAGATTTGTTTTGATCAAATTACTTAAAATGAATGCAAAATTGCTTGAAATGCTGAAAAAAATGCTCAATATATATAATCCGATTATTTTGAATATGTTGTAAGTGCTACAACAATTCTAGAATGCGGAAATAACCCAGAATCGTAAAATACCTCGTGCCATCGCTGATTGAAATCGAGTGTTGAGCGGATGAACTTGAAAACCCGCAAACCAAGCGCGTCTCCTTAGTCTCTGATCTTCTCCACGTTCTGCAGTGAGAGAATCACTACAAAGCCGATATGAACGTCCCAACTGATGGTGTTTAACAGGGGTTGGTCGGCCTTGACTCGTTCCCTCAAGAAAACCTTATGCTCTCTCTCACTTGTCTAAATTCTGTTTAGATCTGAAAGAGATACTCTCTCACATACACTCTGCCATCTCAGAATAGTATATATAGAGGGTTCAAATCGCTCAGAAGATGCAAATTGCAATGTTTAATGAAAGGGTGCGATGTTCACAGCATTCTGTCCAGGTGCACCGTACTGACTAAACCAGTCGATTCAGACAGAATACTACATTCTCCCACTTGAACTTGCATCCTTTGCATACTAAATACCTTCTGTTTTCTTTATGTTAAATATTAGAAATATAACACATGAACTGTAGCAGTAAGTCATCTTATCGTTACTAGCGTTTTTAAACTACTAGTAAATGCGAATATTACTTTCTACAATTACAATATGCTACACAACTAATAATTCAACCTTTTATGCGATTTTGAATTCCTTTATGAATAAACCCAATGTTTATTCCAAGTCAATCTTTATGATGTAATTCTCAACCTTATGATCAAATATATTCCATATATGTGCGCACAATCAACACGAGAAAACATCTATACTTTTATGAAGAGTTTATACACAATCGTACGATTAATATTAACCATAGGATCAATTCCTATATATACCCGCTACATGATCTTTGAATTCCTTTAGCTGCAGTATTTATTCAAAGAATCGGTCAGCTTTTATTCTGTATGAACACCTTTAATAACCACTTAATTCTTCTTAATGCGCTCTTTCAAAGTCAAGTACTTAATGTCGATATCTCGACCTTTACCTTTTATTATTCTTGACTATAAAGACTGCGACAGAATTATCATACAGAATCCTTAATGACTTAGATATAAAATCCATGACTCTAAGTCTCACAATAAAACTCTTCAAACACCATCGAGGGTAATCTCAAAACACACAACAAACTATACTTTATGTTGAACTAACGAACAATGTCAGTTAAGACATTTCTTTATGACACAATTTCACTGGTTAACATGTATCCTTAATTTGATTTACTAAAATCAACACAACCAGTTTGTGTACCAAAATAACTTCAACTTATCAGTCTGTTGAGACATAAGCATACTATCTTAAGTACCTTAAAGATATATCATTACTTTCTTAGCAATTTAACTGTGGTCTATTCCCTAATTATTATGATATCAGTCCAAATATTTAAATGGCAAAAGCTATGTCAGTTCTTGTGCACAAACCTGATCATACTTTATGCTTTCAAATTGCCTAAATACTTGAAGTATTTACTATTTGTTCCATTTCTGAGTTATACTGAGGATACTGATTCAAAATGAATCTATCACCTATATTAATAGGTACTGGACGCGGTGAATATCATTCCTTCTGGAATCTTTCTAATATCTTATTGATATATGCTTGTTGAGATAGATCAAGAATATCTTGATTCCTATCTACATGGGCTTTTATTTCTATCACAAACAAAACTTCACCCATATCCTTCATATCAATATTTTAGAAAGAAATTATTCACCTTATATAATCATCTTTTATCATTAGTTACAAGTAGAACATTATCTATATATAAAACAAGTAGATAAAATCAACTCCCACTGATCTCCTGATATATGCAATAGTTCATCTTATATTTCTTCAAACTGTATGAAGAAATAACCTTATGAAACTATTAATACCATTAGTGAAATACTTGTTTTAATTTTTATATAGAATACTTTAACTTGTTAACTAAATACTTATTACCTCTAAAGAAGAAATTTTATGATTATTTAATATAACCATCTCCTTAGATCACCATTAACGATTGCAACATTTATATCCATCTGATGTAACTCGAAACCAGGATGAGTTATTAATGCCATAATCATATGAAGTGAATCTTCTTTAATACATGTGAGAAAACCTTCATGTAATTCACTACTCCTAAATGAATCAATTGGTGACAAGTCTAATTTGGTACTCCTTTATGTTTACTTATGAATCCTTTTGGTTTTTAAAAAATCCATTACAACCAATAGGTTTAAATCATAAGTAACTTAATCAAATTTCAGACTTCATTGCACAACATTGACTCTTACCGATTTTACTTGGCATTATACCATAATATGGACTCACTGCAATTCATTATCTTGGAAAATATCAGAATTTTATTCAACAACAATACTTTTATAAGAGTCTCGTAGATAAACTACATAATATTACTAGGATAACCAACCTAATTCTGTATTAGATCACCTTGATATTGAATATTAAATATTCAACTTGATCTATTATTGTATTATATGTCGGTTAACGAATGTCAATAATTGGATTATCAATATTTGTTGATCCTTAATAATATATCCAATTATGAATTAGAGGGAGTTTTTGTACGACCTAAAACTGATCACTCCCACTAATCTGAACATTCTCTAGAACTTAATATTTCTAGATTCATATCCTAGTCATATTTCATATTTCTAATCTCTTTACCATTTTCTGATCTCACAATCTTTTATTTGCTTACTGTATTGTTTCTCTATTTCCACCTTAAAACCTTATAAGTATGTAGAGATACATATATTGTGAGTAATCATCAATTAAAGAGATGAATGCAAGCTATACACTTGATGCCAGCTAGTCATTTTCTTACTTGTTAATCATATCTCAACCATATGAACACTCTCAACTTTATCCATAATATGTCTATTCTCCCATTAAACACATATGGTCAAAAACACCAAACTGACCATTTATCTTTATAAGTGTTATAACCTTATAGGAAATCTCGATAAGACTATATTAAACTGGACAAGTGTTCAAAATAAAATATACAAGTAATGACTCAGAAATATCAAATAGACTCTTTTGTTGAACAACTATATTCCTCATTTTCATTATGTGCTCTCGCACCTATAATGATAATAAGCCTAAAAGATAAACTTTTATGATGAGTATTATTACATTAGCTTTAACCTAAAAGGCCAACTACTCATCTAATGTCTTATGTAAGAACTTTACATTAATATGCATATCAACCAAATCACTATACATTGAAAGAACTTATTCTTTATAAACATGAAACATAAGCAGTTAAACTGCTCCCACTGTTCATTATAACTTATGTTCATAAGTTCAACCTCAAAAGTGGATCCTACTGGTTGATAAATTTAATATTCTTACAACTTTAATGAAGGAGAACAGTATCCTTCTAGACCTTATAACTATTATCCTCAACCCAGGAACTTTGACACTTATCATTTCTAAAGGGAATCTGCTATCCTTATGAAAGTAAAACCGATACATGCTTATCTTTATATTGAGACTTAACTTTATACTTTAATTTACCAATGCAAATTAAGTGATGTATCTTTATGAGTCAATTCATGCATAATATTACCTGTGGGCTAAATATCATGCTATAACTCTTTATGTAATTAAATATTACAACTTTATGAATCAATTTCTTACACAGTCTAAATACTATGATTTGATTCTTCATATTTTATGATATAACTAGTTAATTATATTCCTATCCTTAATCCCTGTGGGCAAATTAAGTATTCATAATTTAACTATTATATCCTAATATATTAAGTTAACTAGGTCAATAGTCCTGTGGGACGATACTAACTTCGTTAACTTAATCTATTACAATCTTGTGTCTGTTTAATCCAAATGTGATTTTATAAACTTTATATATACATAACTTTAATCCAACTAAGGATGCTGTGGCTACTCCTTAACATATTAATATATATATTCATCACTAGACACAAGCTATGTCCTTTCTTCCTAATGTGATTTATAGATACACTATATAATATAAATACCTTAATGTAATTGAAAATGCTGTGGCTACTCTTCAACTAATTAACATATATTAATCACTGGACATTATACATTAATACTATTAGATAACTAATATATATAACAGTCTGTAGTCAATTAGAACGGTCTGTTTTACTTGTCAGGCGGTCCCCGTTCAAGAACCTGACGATCTGACTGAACATCAAACGACTCGTTTCACTTAATTCACAGACAAATATGAACCTATATATATGTGCTTAATAACCAGCATAGTTATCTAACTTACTTGATTAATTGATCCTTAATCAATTTATTTGTCTAATTAATCTAATAATAATATCAGACAAAACTTTATTCAAACTTTTCCAGACGATTCATTCCAGAACCTGACGGTTCGTCCCAGTTTGAATCTGTTAATACCCAGACGTATCCTCATGCAACTTCATCCAGAACGGTCCATCCTAAAACCAGACGATTCGTTCCAATGTGCCTGAGTAATGCAAACAGAAACTTTATGCAAATTAATTCTAGAACGATACGTTCTAAGCCCAGAACGGTTCGTTTCAATTTGCGTTTGAAACCCTAATTCGCTGGTAATTAGCCTCTAATTTAAAATATTAGATTATACAACGGTTAGGGTTTACTAAACTTTCATAGATTATCTAACTATAATTATCTATATCTAAATAATTATCGTCTGCACAATTATCGTCATATCCTTTATAAATACAATTTGTGTATTACTATACCACATGTATAGTTCTTCAAGTTTGTTTAATCAATATAATGCTTGTAACGCCAATACTAATAGAATACCAGATAGTATGATGGTCTGTGGACTACATCAATACTTTATTACTATAGTATATTCAAGCATATTATCATTGACTAATCAATCTTAATCCAAGATGTCAACCATCTTTACAAAATTAGTATTTATGACAAACTGTGATTATTTTATAGAATTCCATAATAGTTAAGTAATCTACAAGCTTTAATTAACAATGGAGAACCATCATGTCTGATTATATCTCAATATTCATCTTAAAACTCATTTCTGGACCAAACTTTATTGGAACGGGTCGTTCCAGGCCCCAGACGGGTAGCCCCACACGAAAGGGTGCGTCCAAAGTTCATCCAGAAACTTTCTGACAGCCTGAACACTTTCTGGTAAACTGACAATAACTTTGTCTATACTTATTTTTTTTTTTCTGTGTTCTTGGTCATTATAGAAACTAGATTCAAAGATCTTTCTAATGACGCAAGTTTCATCAAAAACAAGTCTACAGATCAAAAGCTATGCCCCTCGAAAGACAGACTATCACAGACGAAACCCGACAAACTGTCAGATTGACCTATCTTGCAGACAGTATATCTCACTCATACTTTATCGGAATTTTGCAAATTTACACTCTATGGAAAGATATCTAAAATATCTACATCCCAGTAAAATTTCATGCAAAACCGAATTACCAATTGAGAGAAATCTGGCCCGTAATACTGAAAGGTCAGAAAATTCAGAACCACGACTGTCTGACCACTGCTGGTTGCGACTTGATTATCTCACTGTATACCCACTGGATTTTCAAGATGTTGGTCTCGTTGGAAAGTAGACTCAGAGATCTTTCCAATCCCGAAAACCTCACTCAAATTGGATAAGCAGATCTTGAGATAATGCTTCACGAATTCAAACAATCAATGAAAATCAGACAAAACTCAATCCACTCAACACTTACAACAGAATTTCTTACAAACCGTTATGAAATTCCATTTCAATAAAGGCAATCCAGCGGCATAACCCGCTCTGATACCAACTGTAAGTGCTACAACAATTCTAGAATGCGGAAATAACCCAGAATCGTAAAATACCTCGTGCCATCGCTGATTGAAATCGAGTGTTGAGCGGATGAACTTGAAAACCCGCAAACCAAGCGCGTCTCCTTAGTCTCTGATCTTCTCCACGTTCTGCAGTGAGAGAATCACTACAAAGCCGATATGAACGTCCCAACTGATGGTGTTTAACAGGGGTTGGTCGGCCTTGACTCGTTCCCTCAAGAAAACCTTATGCTCTCTCTCACTTGTCTAAATTCTGTTTAGATCTGAAAGAGATACTCTCTCACATACACTCTGCCATCTCAGAATAGTATATATAGAGGGTTCAAATCGCTCAGAAGATGCAAATTGCAATGTTTAATGAAAGGGTGCGATGTTCACAGCATTCTGTCCAGGTGCACCGTACTGACTAAACCAGTCGATTCAGACAGAATACTACATATGTAAGATCAGAAATCTCTTTCAGCCCATATAAAGAACTTTAAAAATTGATTATTATGATAAAATGACTTAAATGAATCCAAAAACGTTTGAAATACTGTAATAATGCTCAGAATTTGCATTATTTGCACATTATATTTGTAATTCCAACTATAATCAAATATCTCTGAATACATAAGCTCAGAAACCTATTTTAGACTATATAATGAGCTCAGATATAAATTATTTTGATCAAATTACTTAAAATGAATGCAAAATTGCTTGAAATGCTGAAAAAATGCTCAATATTATGTATAATCCGATTATTTTGAATATGTAAGATCAGAAATCTCTTTCAGCCCATATAAAGAACTTAAAAAATTGATTATTATGATAAAATGACTTAAATGAATCCACAAACGTTTGAAATGCTGTAATAATGCTCAGAATTTGCATTATTTGTACATTATATTTGTAATTCCAACTGTAATCAAATATCTCTGAATACATAAGCTCAGAAACCTAATTTAGACTATATAATGAGCTTAGATATAAATTATTTTGATCAAATTACTTAAAATGAATGCAAAATCACTTGAAATGCTGAAATAATGCTCAGTATATTCATTATTTCCACATTATATGCGTAATTAATATGTATAATCCGATTATTGTGAATAAGTATGATCAGAAACCTATTTCAGCATATATGAAGAACTTAAAAATATATTGTGATAAAATGACTTAAAATGAATAAAAAATCGCTTAAAATGCTGAAATAATGCTCAGAATTTGAATTCTTTGCACATTATATGCGTAATTACTACTATAATCAAATTTCTTTGAATACATAAGCTCAGAAACCTATTTTAGACAATATAATGAGCTCAGATATAAATTATTTTGATCGAATTACTTTAAATGAATGCAAAATCACATGAAATGCTGAAATAATTCTCAGGATATTCATTATTTTTCACATTATATGCGTAATTATTTTGTATAATCCGATCATTTTGAATGACTAATATCAGAAACCTATTTTAGGATATATAAAGAGCTTAAATATTGATTATTGTGATCAAATGACTTATAATGAATGCAAAATCGCTTGAAAATGCTGAAATGATGCTCAGAATTTGCATTATTTGCACATTATATGCTTAATAACTACTATAGTCGAATCACTTTGAATACTTAAGATCAGAAACATATTTTAGACAATATAATGAGCTCAGATATAGATTATTTTGATCAAATTACTTAAAATGAATGCAAAATTGCTTGAAATGTTGTAATAATGCTTAGTATATTCATTATTTCCACGTTATATGTGTGTTTATAATACGATTTTTTTGAATAAGTAAGATCCGAAACCTATTTTAGGCTATATAAAGAACTTATAGATTATTATATTAAAATGACTTAAAATGAATCCAAAAACGCTTGAAATGCTGAAATAATGCTCAAATTTGCATTATTTGCACGTTATCTGAGTAATTACTATAATAATCAAACAATTTGAATAAGTATGATCGGAAACCTATCTTAGACAATATAATGAGATCAAATATAGATTATTGCGATGAAATTACTTAAAATCGCTTGAAATGCTGAAATAATACTCACAATATTCATTATTTTCACATTATATGCGTAATTATTAAGTATAATCCAATCAATTTAAATATATAAGCTGAGAAACCTATTTTAGACAATATAATGTGCTCAAATATAGATTATGATCAAATTACTTAAACTGAATGCAAAATCGCTTGAAATGCTGAAATAAAGCTCAGAATATTCATTATTTGCAAATTATATGCGTAATAACTCTGGATAATCCAATCGTTTTGAATAAATAAGATCAGAAACCTATTTTAGACTATACAAAGACCTTAAATATAGATTATTGTGATAAAATGACTTAAAATGAATCCACAAAAAGCTTGAAATGCTGAAATGATGCTCAGAATTTACATTATTTGCACATTATATGAGTAATTACAATAATAATCAAACATTTTGAATAAGTATGATTAGAAACCTATTTTAGACAATATAATGAGATCAAATATTGATTATTGCAATCAAATTACTTAAAATGAATGCAAAATCGCTTGAAATGCTGAAATAATGCTCACGATATTCATTATTTTCACATTATATGCGTAATTATTGTGTATAACCCAAACAATTTGAATACATAAGCTGAGAAAACTATTTTAGACAATATTGTGCTCAAATATAGATTATTGTTATCAAATTACTTAAATGAATGAAAATCGCTTGAAATGCTGAAATAATGCTCAGAATATTCATTATTTTTATATATCATGCGTAATTATTATGTATAATCCAATCATTTTGAATAAGTAAGATCGGAAATCTATTTTAGGCTACACAAAGAGCTTAAATATTGATTCTTGTGATAAAAGGACTTAAAATAAATGCAAAATCGCTTGAAATTCTGAAATGATGCTCAGAATTTGCATTATTTGCACATTATATGCGAAATTCCTGCTATAGTTAAATCACTCTGAATACGTATGATCAGAAACCTATTTAGACAATATAATGAGCTCAAATATAGATTATTGTGATTAAATTACTTAAAATGAATGCAAAAATCGCTTGAAATGGTGAAATTATGTTTAGAATATTCATTATTTACACATTATATTCGCAATTACATGTATAAACCAATAAATTTGAATAAATAAGATTAGAAACCAATTATAGACTATATAAAGAGCTTAAATATAGATTATTGTGATCAAATGACTTCAAATGAATGCAAAATTTCTTGAAATGATCAAATGATGCTAAGAATATTCATTATTTGCACATTATATGCGTAATTACTATGTATATTTCAATTATTTCCAATAAGTAAGATCAGAAACATATTCTAGACTGTATAAAGAGCTATATAGATTATTGTGTTGAAATGACTTAAAATAAATGCAAAATCGCTTGAAATGCTGAAATGATGCTCAAAATATTCAATATTAGCAGATTATATGCGTAATCATTATGTATAATCCAATCATTTTGAATAAGTAAGATCAGAAACATATTATAGACTAGATAAAGAGTATAAATATAGTTTATTGTGATCAAATGACTTAAAATGAATGCAAAATCTCTTGAAATGCTGAAACGATGCTCAGAATATTCATTATTTGCACATTATATGCGTAATTATTATGTATAATCCAATCGTTTTGAATAGCTATGATCAAATACCTATTTTGGACTATATAAATAGCTTAAATTTAGATTAATGTGATCAAATGACTTGAAACAAATGCGAAATCGCTTGAAATGCTAAAATTATGCTCACAATATTCATTATTTGCACATTATATGCGCAAGTACTATATATATTCCAATCATTTTGAATAATTAAGATCATAAACCTATTTTAGACTATATAAAGAGTTTAAATATAGATTATCGTGATCAGACTTAAAATGAATGCAAACTAGCTTCAAATGCTTAAATTACGCTCAGAATATTCATCATTTGCATATTATATGCGTAATTACAATGTATAATCCATTATTTTGAATAAATAAGATCAGATACATATTTTGAACTATATAAAGAGATTAAATATAGATTATTGTGATCAAATAACTTAAAACGAATGCAAAATCGCTTGAAATGCTAAAATAATGCTCAGAATTTGCATTATTTGCACATTATATGCGTAATTACTATGTATGATCCAATAATTTTGAATATGTAAGATTGGAAACATATTCTAAACTGTATAAAGAACTGAATATAGATTATTGTAATGAAATGACATGAAATGAATGCAAAATTGATTGAAATGATGAAACGATGCTTAGAATTTTCGTTATTAGCACATTATATGCGTAATTATTATGTATAATTAATCATTTTGAAAAAGTAAGATCAGAAATCTACTTTAGACTATACAAAGATCTTAAATATAGATTATTGCGATCAAATGATTTAAAATAAATACAAAATCGTTTGAAATGCTAAAATTATGTTCAGAATATTCAATATTTGTACGTTATATGCGTAATTACTATGTATAATCTAATTATTTTTAATACGTAAAATCAGAAACATATTTTAGACAATATAAGGAGCTTAAATATAGATTATTGTGATCAAATGATTTTAAAAGAATGGAAATTCGCTTGAAATGTTCATATAATGCTCAGATATTGCATTATTTGCACATTATATGCATAATTACTATGTATAATCGGATCATTTTGAATAAGTAAGATTAGAAATCTATTTTAGACTATATAAAGAGCTTAATATTTCATTAAGTACAATTTTTTTATGTTTCTCCGTGCAGTTCTGCCAGTGGATACAGCTAATAATTATTATTATTCATATGAAATGCGTTTGTGTTAATTAGATAGTCATGGTTGCTTTGCAAAAGAGGTGCGCTCAGTGCACTTAAGTGCTAAATTGGTTACCTTCCAGACTGAATTTATGTCATACTTGCCCTGCATATTAGGATCCACTATGCTTGTTTTCGCAACGAATTTTTGCAATGAATAGGATTAGTTTTATGGACCACTCATGCTGATAAACTAAAACTTTATCAATTCGGATTAGTTTTTGGCAACACCTGCATTAACTCATCTCTCTACCTCTGCCGGCTCTGCAGGAAGGTTGCTATACAACTTTTGTGCAGACAATTAATCAACTCTGTGAGCGGACAAAGGAAAGATTGGGCTGCTGTTTACCTCACTTCCGGTGCCTGGCGGCTGTGGAAAGAACGCAATGCGAGAACTTTCAAGGGACAGAAACGCTCGTCGCTTAAAAAATTCTTCACGAGATTTTAAGTTGCGCAAAAGACTGCCTTAGTTGTTGTTAATTGCTTTACTTGCTGTTTTATTTTTGTTACTTACTTTTCCCCTAGGTAGCTACTACCTAGTAATTCTAAAAAATTCAGACTTTCGGAGTTGAATTTTTTATTTCTTGAAATGCTCCTATCGATAATCTAAACTTCTAACAAAATCTACACCGGAAAAATTCCTTATAAAAACAGAATTTTTATGTGGCTTTTGACCCTTAATAAAATCCTTACTAGAGATGTCTTGATGAACAAAGGGTGGGGAAGATAACTGTATTTGCTGTGTTTTGTTATTTTGATGAAAGTAGGAATCATCTGTTTCTCACATGTAAATGGGACAGGAAGATTTGGTTTTGGACGAGGGATTGTGTTAATTTTTAGTGGCGGATCCAGGTTTTTTTTAAGCCGGGCACAAACGGTATTCAGTATATTTAATATTAAATTTTTTAATAAAAATATTTCAAATATGAAATATAGTATATATATGCTCTCTCTCTTGATGAATTTAGTCCTTACAGGTTTTATTCTTAAATTTAATTGCTTGAAAATTTTCTATATTTGGACCTCGTTTCAATAGTCTCTACTACTTATAAATGCACGAACCGTATAGGTGTTACACGCTAGGTCTAAATAGTAAACATGTGTTTCTGTCGTTGGATCGACTTGATCTGTGGTTGGATATCAATCGTCAGACGAAGCAACACTATTATTTGGTTTTTCATCTAATATAGAAACAAATTAAATAACACATCTATTTTGTATCTCTGGTAAATTAAGCAACATATTTTTACTAGCTAATATTATTTTGTTTCTTTATTTGCCCACAGCATCTTATGCTAGTTAATTAGAAAGAAAGAAACAACTTGAGAAATTAAAAGGACATATATCAGAAATTGTTTTGAAAAGTTCAATAATGTTTATCACCTTCAATTTTCAAATTACAAATTAACAAGCATTTAGCCCATGCTATGGCCGAAATTGTTCCAGGAAACATACAAATAATTATATAAAAGAATAAACAAATCGTTATATGATGCTAGCTAGCTTCCAACATAGTATACATATTTAAAAATAAAACTGAGAATAAAATTACTTGGAGTGGGAATTTGGGGCAAATTACAAAGGGTATGAACGATAGGGACACGAATCAGTAATGTGTGTTTGGATAGGCCGGGAATAAGGAATAAGCCTCTTATTCCTTATTCCGGTGAAAAACAAACACCATAGGAATAAGGAATTTGGGCTTATTCGGGCCCTTATTCCTATACCATCAAAATCTTGGTATTAGAATAAGGAATAAGGATTACACCAATCCCTATTCCAATTCTCTATTCCTCTGTCATCCAAACACACATACTGTAAAGAAAAATTAACTCATAGAGTCCCATACAGCCGTACTCCCGTTCAATGTTATTGACGTGGATAGAGAAAAAAAATGAAAATATGGATCCATTTTTAACGAGTGCATAGAAGAAAAAAGTTCTTCTGGGCTCAGCATGCAACTTGGAGCGGAGTGGAGCAGAGAAAGAAATAAAAACAGGGCTGATAAGTGCAATCAACCCCTAAGACAATCAAGCAATCAGTGGACTAAAATAGTAATTATCCTGCTACCAAAAATGGAAACAATAAAAAGAACAAAGCACTACACGTGATACATGCTTTCCGCTGACGTCACCAAGCCTTTATCGTGCTTCTCGCGATTGTCTGGCTATCTAATGACGTCACCACACATTTTTCCGACGTCAGCACGTGTTTTTTTCCGCGATCAACAACATTTTTCATTTTTTGGCGTCAGCAATTGTTTTATAAAGTATTTAATTGGGAAATTAGTGCTGAGGGGAGTATATAATTGTTAATTACGAAATAAATTTACAAAATTAGGGAATATGTATTTATACAAACAATAATAAATAATTGGAACAGTAATGAGTGCACTCTATTTATAAAAATATACACATTTAATTGGGGAGTATATATTTCTCAAAAAGGGATTAAATAAAATGTTAGAAAGTCGATTATATTTGTAGGCATTTATAACATTCAAATAAACATAACAAAGCACAAATATTTTGGAAAATATATTCAATACATCCATAATAAGTTGTTCCCATCTAAAACCATAATCATAATAAGCCAAAAAAAATTAAATTATGTTCCAATCTAAAACAACAAGAAATAAATAAACACATTACTAATACCAACAAAACTTCACCAAAATGAGTACATATCCAATAAAACGCGAGGTTACACTATATGCGACACAAATTCAATCTCATTAGAGCTATCAAGCTGCAAGTTGCAAGTTGCAACCAGCCACAATGTTGTCACCTTCAATATCAATCTGTAAAAACAACAAGAACAATTTATTAAAAATCATATTAATAAAAAAAATACTCCCCTGTAATGCAAATATAATCACTAATTCTTCAAATAACTTACTTCCTTGACATAAAAAATGAATAAAATTTAAACATTCAATGAATACTCCCTTTGCGATGCTAATATTCTATCTTATTTAAATAAGTTAATCCCTTGTTAAAAATACAATCAAATTGTTGTAATACACTACCACATCAAAAAAAAATACTCACTTTATCATAATAATATACTCCCTCATTTAAATAAGTTACTCTCTTATTAAAAATACTATTAAACTACTAACGCATTAGCACATTCAGAAATACTCCCCTGTGACTAATAATATACTCCCTTATTCAAATAACTTACTCCCATAGTTACAAAATATCAAGATACAGTACCACATCAAAAGAAAATATTCCTCTGTCATGTTAATATACTCCCTTATTTAAGTAAGTTACTCTATTGTTAAAGATATTATCAAACTGCTAACACACTAGCACATTCATAAATAATTCCCTATCAACGATAATATACTCTCTTATTTAAAATAAGTTACTCCCCTTGTAAGAAATATCATCAAATTGTTGTAATACACTAACACATCCAAAAAATACTCCTTCTCCCATGATAATATACTCCCTCGTTTAAATAAGTTACTCCCTAGTTAAAAATACCACCAAATTATTAAAATACACTTCTACATCTAAAAAAATACTCCCTCTGTAATGCTAATATACTCCCTCATTTAAATAAGTTACTCCATTGTTAAAAATACCATTAAACTGCTAACACATTAGTTCATTCACAAATACACTCCCTGTCACTGATAATATACTCCCGTATTTAAATAACTTACTCCATTGGTTAGAGAATACCAAGATACTGTTAGGAAATGCTCATATTTTAATTTTTAGATCAATTACAACTAATTAATCTCCATTAAACATCAAGCAAGACAAGGATCTAGTGCTAAAGCATTCACACATCAAATCAAGAGAGAAAGTAGGAGAAATTGTACCTCTCATGAAATTGTATTCATGAGGCTCGAATCCATGGCATGGGAGTCGATGGGGTGCGTGCTCCACCACCTCCACCATCTTGATCGCCTCTAGCCCACCAAAGATAGCAACCACGACTTGAGAGAGATGCTAGTTTCTCTCAAGTCCAAGCTCTCCCCTTTTCAAATCCAAGTTTCTCTTTCTATTAAACTATTTTAATGGAGGAAGAGAGATGGGATAGGGATGCTCAACACATGAGCTCAAGAGAGAATGAGAGGGAGAGATGGCGCATGGGAGAAGAGGAAGAGAGGGTGTGGTGGCTAGGGTTTGCTCTCTAAAAGAACCCCCTATTTATAGACCACCCATCTCTCATCCACACTTGTAGCTATTTACAAGTATGCCATCCACCCTAAGAGGCCACCTAATGGGCTTTCTTGGGCTATCTCAATAAAAGGCCTTTATTCATTAATTCACCAATTAATGAATCCCCTTTAATTCTCTTTAATTTGGGCTTTTAATTTACTAACTAAATAAAACCCATTAGCTCAATATAATTCTAGAAATTATATGTGTTGTATATAATTAATTATTAACTTATTAATAATTAATTCTTGAAGAGCTTTATGCATTAAATTATTTCTAACATGATCCATTTGATATAATTAATTATTATGGTTCATAACAACATATAATTAATTAATCAACTTATCATGTCTCGTATTCTCCAATATGAATAAATAATGCACGTGTGGTCAATATCTTATTTGTGCGACCCTATTTGAGGATTTATACTATGTTGGCCATGGAAATAAATCGTTATTTATTTCCAATAATCATAAGCGGTATCTAGCAACACGTTATGATTCCCAGTTCGTATAAATAATGTACCGTTACAATATCTCAATCATGCATAAGAAATAAAAGTATTTCTTTGTTTGATTCTTATGTCACACGATATCTTTGTATAATCCAAGATAGGAATGTGTCATTCTTGCAGATTATACATTTCTTGATCTAGAGTTGATCGTCTAGTTTGCATGCATACGATCCAACTCCATCAAGGGGCCCAAACAGATATCATCACTCACTAGGTATACTAATGAGGGACATACGGTTTTCTTGATGAACAACTTTTCCCCGCACAATTCAAGAGAACATAAATAAAGTCCTTATAGCAGCCTTTATCAGGAATCAACGTTAGACGATATTTATTGAACCTATCCTCATGTGGAAAAGGTGAACATCTCAAACTTAGAATCAAACTCATATGAAATAAACAATGACACATAACACAATCCATATGTTTATTTCATTGGGTCAAGTCCTGTACTATGTTCCAATAACATACACATATGCAATTAAGTTCGTAACTCCTTACTTATGATTTGTAGAACTTAATCATCACTTAACTTGCATACTAATCTTTTATGATAATTAATGTTCCTTGTTAATTATCAAGATTATGGACGATTTAGATTTATTATTGTCATTCTAATGAATGATCCACAGAGATCTACAATTCAGATCCTCAACCTGAATGATCTGTCAATAATAAACTCTAGGAACAAATGATCAAATATCATCATTAACATAAACTAAGAAAATAAGTCATTAAATATTGACTTCTAGGACATAACTCCAACAGATACTAAGCTGCTAATACAATATCACATCAAAAAAAAAACAAATACTCCCTCTATTATCCTAATATACTCCCTTATTTAAATAAGTTACTCCCTTGTTAAAGATATCATCAAACTGCTAACACACTAGCACATTTATATATACTCCCATGTCACTGATAATACACTCTTATTCAAATAACTTACTCCCTTATTCATAAATCATTCTTTGCCATGCAGATCTAGATAAACACAAGAACAAAAAGATGATCGATCAATGTTCTAAACAAAAATTAATTGTTGTAATGTAGATCTAGTTAAAAGTAATAGAAAAAAGATAATCGATCAACATTTTCAATACAAATTCATCGTTGTAATCCAGATCTAGATCAATAATAGATCGGTTGTTACAAATAAACATAAGACAAAGCAGAAAGGAAGCATAATTACAATGAAAAATTCATTCATCTATTGATTTTATACATCAGTACTAAAAACAATTGAAAAATAATGATCGATCAAAGTTGTTCCAAAAGGATACGTAAACAAAAAATACAAAGGAGAAAGGAAGAGGAAATATAAAAAATAAATCCAGATCCAAATCGGCAGTTTCAAATCCAAACAAACATAAAAATAAAAAAATAAAGGAAAAATGAAGCAGAATTACCTAAACTTCGAAAATTGATGAAATAAAGAGCCGCACAGTCGAATTGATCACCAGAAATCGTCGTAAGGTAGCTTGATCGCTGGAAATCGCACAAAATCAACGATTGAGAAATAAAGAGAAAGTGCAATCACGAAAGAGAAAAAGAAAGTGCGATCTGGAATAAGAGAGAGATCAGATCTAATAGTTGAGAGAGAAAGTTTGTTTGAGAAAGAACAATAGAGATTTTTCGGAAAGAGAGAGATTTATACGGAGAGAAAGATCGGTTTAGATCTAGATTTTATTTCAAAATAACCAGCGCATGTGATTAGCACGTGCTGATAGATGGAAATAAACCACGTGTCAAGAATGGAAGGAGCCAGCGCCTCCTGATTGCTTGATTGTAGTGCGATTTTGATTACCGTAAGTAATTCCCTCATTTAATTGCTCACGGACCGCATAAAAGTGTCGCGCATCGTGACATGTCATGACAGATTGTGACTGATCACCGCGATAAAGGTCGCGGACTGCAAATAGTCTCTGCAGACCGCAGGATATCACAATTGGACAGAATTAAATGATAGTGTGATCTCAGCTCTTAATTCTATCTGATTGGATTGCACCTTTTATGATAATAGTTTGTTATATATGACATCCTTATGTGATGGATAGATGTGAGTTGTCATTTCCTCTCTCTATTTCCACATAACGCACCAGCGAGAAAGAGAAAGAGAGAAGAAAGGATTTCGAGGTCTAAATCGATTTCCTGGAGTTTTACCATCATGTCTAGGAAGGTTATTAGTTTCAGTAGTGCTCTTTGATTACGGTGATCTCAATCAACTATTCCTTGACAAGCAATAGATGGAGATAAACTCGATCTTGGTCTTATTTTTGTATTCAAGTTCGTTTAGTACTTACAACACTGACTTTAAATACACTAGGCAGGCTTTAAATTTAGGAAAACGAGCCCAGGCAAGTGCCTGGGCTTGGTACTATTTGGATCTGCCCCTGTTAAATTTTTTGACAGTTGAGTTCATTTTCAAGATGTTCTTGATACAGGCATACAGCAAATAATTTGCATAGCCATGATAAACAGGCCTTTCTTATAATAGTGAGTGCAGTTTGCTGGTCTGTATGGATCTCTAGAAATAAAGTGATTTTTAATAGTAAGAACCCAAGTACAACCAGAAATATACTAATTCAAATTTGCTCGATTGATTATTGATCAGGTGCTATGAATGCAGAGTTGAAGAATGCTCTGAAGAGGTTGATACCTAATAACTGGGTAATGATACCAATACAAAAAAAAAATCCTGGACCGGTACAGCTGACGTTCACTGAACAAGAGAGAGATTTACAAGCCCAATGGATTGAAGCATGTTGAACTACAGACATAAATGCACAAATTTGGATACAGCTGACGTTCATCTGAATTTCATGTTTCTGGGAGCAGTGTTAGGTGTTATGATGAGATTGTATCAATGTTGCAGGGATTGCGGTTTGAGTTGTTTAGATTTTTATTTTTATTTTGTTTTGATTTCATTTTCATGAAAATAAAAATTAGGTGGCGCTCCCACTTTTTTTTTATAAAAAAAACAGAGAGAGGTCAGAGAACAGCATGCGGACGAATATGATAACATAAACATAGCCTAAATGGTTTACACTTACACTGTTACACATATGAATCAAGTATCTCGCGTTTTACAGGGAGAGGAAAATAAAGTCACATTATATTATTTATATATAAACACAGTGTATGAGACCATGTTAATTTGGCTTCTTTGATACCCAACAATAACTAAATGGCATTAATATTTGACCGAAAATTAACTGATACTATATATCTTTTTCTTTTTTTTGTCGAGAAAGCCACGTAGGCATTAACCTATATATATTGGCACAGGAAAGATACAACGATTGAATTAACAAATATCAGAGTGGTACAAAGTCAAATCGTCTCATGCTCATATGTGTTTTCCTTAGACAGATGAAAATGAAAAAAAAAAAATCGATAAGATTAGTTTTCTCTACTCAACAATCCTGAGAAAGTTTGTAAGACTTTAAATTTGTTTCTATAATGAAACAGGTAGCTCTGTAAAAACTAAAAAGGCTACTTTTTTCAAAAAAAAAAAAAAAGAATCCTGAGAAATGGGAGGGGTCAAGTAGGGGTGGGCGCGGTATACCGTTTATACACGAAACCGTTCCGTTCCGTCCATACGGAACATATTATGGAATGAAATTTCATTTCGTTTCGCAAACGGAACGGTAAACGTAATGCTTTTCGTGATTCATTTGTGTGAAATACAGTGTAAATATAGCCGTTCTGCGGAATTTCGTTGAAACGGAACGAATACGAATCATTTCGGTCATACCGTTTACTAAAACGGAACGGAAAACGGAACGGCCCATTCCGCTTCCGTTATCCACGTTACCCAGCCCTAGGGTCAAGTACATCTCAATCCAGTGGGGTCACAGCTTGACCAACCTAGCTCTTTTTTTTTTTTTTTTTTTTTTTTTGTTGACCAGCACTCTTGACGAGTAATCATTGCAATATTAACCTTGAATTTACTTGCATTTATGTTTAAGAACCATATCAGAAAATAGCCATTGAGAAGAACTATGTCTTTAAAGAAGTTTTGATTCAAGAATATTATACGAAGTTTTTTAAAAAAATGATAGACTATTATATATAGGTGATGTTCCAAACTAAGCCAATAAATAAACAAGAAAAAATCATTTTATTGAGCGCATAAAGATCGACACTATTGGAAAACATTCATGTTATTAGTAATAAGTATAAAAATGAATAATACTTAATAGAGTTTATAAAGTAAGTTTATAAAAATTGTACTTAATTAATAGATCTTTAATTATGTAACAACATTATAATAATTCTGATCATTACCATGATTCCATGAACGTAACTAATACCAGTAAATTTATCTATGGCTAAGCGCTAGCTCAATCTTCTTCTTCTTTTTTTTTTTTTCTTCATAACTATGGCTAAGCTCAATTACACGAGAAAATAAGTTGTCAAACATTTGGAAACAAAAAAAGGACCGTTTAAATTCAAATATTACACAAGTAAAGGTGTTAAATGCAAAAGGTCTAACTGATAAAATGATAATTTAATTTAGTCATCAGCTAATTAATGCGCGTATACGCTGCTGGAATTAGACGCCGAGAACAAACAAACGATCAGTCCTCGAATCAGATCTTCTCCATTGAAATTTTGAAAAGAGAAGCGAAGATGCTTCCGACGAAGAAGACATCGGAGGTGGTGGCGCTACTAGATCTGAAGCCTCATGTCGAAGGAGGCTTCTTTACGGAGACTTTCAGGGACTCCTCCGTTACTCTCTCCACCTCTCAGCTCCCCCCTCAATGTAAGCTAATCACTCAGTTGTACGAAATTTGTTTTATTTTGCGTCAATTTCGTGTTATTCAATTATTTTGAGTTGGGTATAGGTCGTGTTGGAAGAAAGGGAGGTGTTTAATTGTTATAGTTCTAGTTTGAGACCAATTTATTCGATGAACTGGCTTGTAGTTTTATTTTACAAAAAGAACTAAGAAGTCTAAAATTTAGTAATTTACTTGTACAAATTACTTTATTTAGGTAAGGCAAACCTACTTCTTTGGGTGGGCATAGAGATAGCTGTATTATTAGTCCTACCATCTGATGTACCATTGGTGGTTTCACTGAGTAGAGCCTGATTGATCTTTTCCTAAATTAAACTTGACATGTTTGTATTTAATTAGCTATGTGTCTCAGTGTCTGTAACTTGGTATTGTTTTCTTGTTCCCTTTGATAGAGACTTGTATGTTGCAGTTTATTAGGTTGGGGTCTACTACATTAATTAGCCTCTTGACTCCTACATCCCTCATAATTATTAGCAATCATTCTTTTTTCTTACAAAAAAGGAAATAGTGTTTTATTTTCTGGTAATAGTTGTTGTACTTGGAACTGTATGCAGATAAAGTGGATAGAGCAGTGAGCACTGCCATATACTTCTTATTGCCAGCTGGCAGTATCTCCCGACTCCACCGCATCCCATGCTCTGAGACTTGGCACTTTTACATGGGAGAGCCTCTCACGGTATGAGCTATTCTCTTCTTCAACAGTTTAATTTTATCAGAAATCATGACACACATTTTTTTCCCCTTTCAAACTATACTATATCAAAGGTTTTGCAATATTCTCATATAGTACCTGGTAGTACTCATACTGGCAGTTAAAGCAACCTGTTGTTGGCTATGTGCAAATAAGTTCCATATATTGTGACAAAGTAATCAGCAAATTGCTTCGAACGAAATTACAATAACATGGTTCTGTAGCCCCTGAATTTGATCATTAACTGAAATAGTTTGATAACTAGTTCATGCAAACTTGCAGTCTTATAAAGTTATTATAAATCTTCTTTGCAAGAGTGATATGTTTTGATGTAGGAAAACTTGAGTAAAAAGAAGTAAAGAAAACTTGTTAAAATTAAATTGAATTTTTATTTATTCCATTGGACAAATCTGAACGTTTTCTCACACTGTTTGATCGCTGACTCTGATTATATTGCATGTAATGCAAGTATGCCAAAATTTGGTGTTCTTTGCAAGAAACATCTATGTGATGGAGTCATGGAGCTTTCATTAGAACAAATACTATATGAATTTGTATGGGAGGTCCACTGGTACATATATTGGTACTACCAGTACCAGTTAGCAGCCCTTTTTGGTTTTCTTGTAATAATGTGATAATTGGGTAATTGTTGTGCAATCGGAGGGCAGCTGAGGGTAAGTTGACTGGAGCTATGTTTATGCAATTTATTGAGTTGAAATTGAGAGTCTTTCAGACAAAAAACAGATAAGATCCATCCCATACTACCTGTATACTAATTGTTTAGACTTAGAAGCCCTCTTAATACTCTAAACATGAGAATTGAATAGTGGTGGTTTTTTATTTATCAAAGAAAAACCATTTTGTATATTGGCAATGTTGTGCACAATCTGAAATCAAGGTTCGAGCAAAGTTTCAGTTTTTCCGAGTACACCAAAATTTAAACCATATATACAGGCACTAACATCATATCTGTTCTTGTTGAGCATGGGTGCAATTATCCAATTACCTAGTTATCTCCTATTCTGCTGTTAAACCTCAATGCGTACTTCAAGAGCATGGTTGTAATTACCCAATTACCTAGTTATCTCCTATTGAAAACATATATTTCCTGGATAAGGAAAGAACAGTTCACCCCTTTATCTAAGCCTCTGATTTTGAATCCAACACACAAGAGGAATTCTAGGGATGGAGAGAGTTGGTGTTGTCAATTTTAGGTGGTAATGGTTTGCTGCGGCATCCCTAGACCTCTGTTTATTATACTGTTTGGTGGGTTCTAACAAATATTGGTGTATAGAAATAAATGGTGGTGTGTTCATGTGCATTATGTGGGATTTAATGTGACCAGTAATTCTGCTGTCAAACCTCAGTCAAACTTCAGTTGTTGATGTTCTACCCTAAATTGTCCAATTAAAGGATCCAACAAGGCAAGGAAATTGAAAATGGTACAAACAACAAATGCTAATTGTAACTTGAACTTTAATCATTAGGTTTTTGAGTTGCATGATGACGGGCACATTGAGCTGACAGTGCTGGGCTCAGACCTTGATGCCGGCCACCGTCCACAGTACACAGTGCCACCAAATGTATGGTTTGGCGCTTTCCCTACCCTAGATGTCGAGTCATTTGCCACTGATGGCAGTGTGCTTGTCAAGTCCAAGAAGAGGGACCCAGAACTTCATTATTCCTTGGTAGGTTGTACTTGTGCCCCTGGATTCCAATTTGAAGACTTCGAGATGGCATCTAAAGAAGACTTGAAGAATCTTGTTCCTCAAGCTGAACCTTTTCTTAATTACCTTGCTTGACGTTTTAATGGAGAAAATGAAGAAATTCAGCAGTATTGAGGGGGAGGGGGTGGTTGGTTCTGGTTTAGTGGGTTTGTATTTTGCGATTGAGGGCTATGACACGATTATTGGTATCATGTGTTATAGAATTTTAATCCATAGTTAGTAGGGAATAAGCTTGTGTTGGAACTTGTATATCAAATGTACTGGGAAAGTGTTTGCGGTGAAGTAGCTGAAAGGCCAATTTATGAAGGCTTATGTCAACCATCTTTGTTGATTTATCTTCATTTTTTCTCAGCAAGGTGCTATTGTGAGACGGTACTTGTTTTTCTATTTTTTTTTTTTTGGGTTCGATTTTGGCATTATATATTATCTTTTTTTTTCTTCTTTTTTTATGAACTGGCGTGTCAAATTTTGAAGTTATAGTCAATATTCTAATGCACATTTGCATGCGTGCGTGCGTATATATTTAAAATTTTAAACTGTTATATGTGTTTTGATGTAGAAACTGTTTCATATTATGTATCTGTTACACATGCTGTCTTGCAACATTCACTTGTATCAAATTTGAATTAATATGGTTGAGTTTAACATATACTTGCAGATATACATGTATTGTGACTTGTGAACATTTCTCTGAGCTTGCGAGTTATTTTTGCCTCGAATTAAGATATGGACCAATTAAAATGTTCAATTTGTTGCAGAGGAGAGCAGGTGGAGGGTTGCAACATATGTGCCGTCTATTTTCTTTTTCCCCACTGCGCATCTGAACGCTGACATAGTGACATTGTTTCCTTAACCTGCGTAAAACTTCATTGCGTGCATATTTATTCTTACAAAACAATAAACTCAGGGCCGAAATGTGGAAGAATTGCATCCACTATCGACAACGAATTATGCATTTTGCAAATCTACTCAATGATAATATATATATGTTTTTATTCCCTTAAATGTAAGTACTTGTCAGAAACGAAAAATGTTGTGAATACATTTGACAGTATTTTTCTTTTTGCAAACCCAGCTTGATGGGAAAGAACTAGAAACAGAACTAAAGAAGAAAGTATAGGTATTTTATACGTTTTCTTCTCAAATTTGTGGTTACCTGATTGTTTCTAACAGTTTCTCATAATTATACTTCTCTAGCGTGTTTAATATCAGCAATTATTTTACTAAGCTTTTTACTAAATAATTTCAGGCCGTCTTAGCAGCAGCATAAGTTTTCTTAGGTGTTCAGTGGAAAGAGAGTCATATTTCTATTTTCAGTTTAAAAAAAAAATTAAGCAACAGAGAGTCACGCCTATTGTAATCCAACTAGCTGGTATACACTGGTACAAGATCAGAGTAAACAACACTCAGCTTCGATTTGCATCTCAGTAAGGCCTGACGTCAGTCCAAGAAGAACTCCCAGTTTTAACTTATGATGCCACTAATTAGAAGGTGAGATGAGGCAAAATAAAGATACTGGTTTCTAATATTAATGCCAATGCCAACATATTCTACTCTTTTGATGCAACTGACCTGACTGGTGAAAGGCTCACATGTGCTCTTTTATTTTTTTCATGTTGAAAAATTGAGCAAGTGCATCTTGCCTGATTGCAACATTTAATTATGTTCAAATACCTGTATGAACTAGGCAAGAACATTATTGTTTTTCTGTTTATTTGGCAAATCACATAATAAAAGTGATTAACTCAGTACACAACATAAATTACCATACTAATTTTCTACTAGATAACAGCTGCGGCCGAGGCACAATGGATACATCTAGTTATATATAGAGCATATCTATTAGCTATATCCATTCATTTTCTACTTGCTGTTAGAGTAATAGATAGTACTCTGGGTACACAGTCTGGGGACAGTTAGCATTGTATTTAGGATGTTAATTAGCGCTACTAATATAGAAGACTTTGTCTATATATACATTGTAATCACTCTGTAATCAGTTCAATCAATACAATCTATTACATTCATTCTTACATCTCTATTACTCTCTCTCTCTCTCTCTCTCTCTCTAATTGGTCTCTGTAGCAATACCAGAATACCAGAATAGTTCTTGATAGCTTTCACTTGCCCTTATTTATGTAAATATAAAACAAATCAATCAAATTCCTATTACAAATACAAGTTGTCTTCATCAACTAAAGAAAGCAATGCCACCAAAGGTCGGTAACAAAACCTTCATTTTGGAACACTAGCATGGAGGTTTGTCTGCAGGAGGAGGCATGATTTTGGCATCTGTACTGTTACCATTTTTTGTTATGAATACAACATCCATTCCCCAAATCATATGACGATCCACATGGCAGTGCATGAACCAAACACCTAATCATTGTAATAAAGAAAAATTTAAGATTCATTTTAGTTTACTCCATGGCAACTCATAATTAGGAAATATCTGAAAGATCCAGCTGGATAATCAAGGATTGGTGGATCAACTATTTAGCCAGTGTGACCATACATGAGGTAAAAGCTAGTCCTAAGTTGCATCAGATTAACATAAGTTGCATAGCACTTTATCAAAAAATCAAAATAATATTTTTTTCTATCCAATTATAGACCTCAAAACATAACAAAAATCAACCAATATATTCAAATAGTCACTTTCAAGAAAAACAATAGAAAACTCACCAGGATTAGCAGCCCTGAAGCGAATCGTTGCCCACCCATTCTTGGGCACACCTATCGTGCTCTTGCGTGGTGGATCAACCAAGTTGTAACTCAAAGGATCTGTTTGGTTGTTGAAGTTGCCAAATCCTGTTCCAACAACATAGAACCTGTGTCCATGCAGGTGCATAGGATGGTTCTCTCCACCTAGCATGTTAGTGCCCTGAAATACAATCTCCACTGTTGTATTATACTCGAGCACCTTCACTTTTGTGGACTTTTCAACATAAACTAATGGACTTGGATTTATTAACTCGGCATTGGTAAAATTGTAGAAGACCGGTGGTTTGTCGGGGAAGTCTGAGGAGTATATGCCTGGAACTGAACTGTAGTATGCATCTAGGATGCTGATTTGCGGGTTTTGGAAACTGGCATTGTTCAGGCTAGCCGCAAACCTTTCACTGGTAAGACCAGGACATAATCCAATTGGGAATTGTCTTTTATTGACGGCTAGTGTGACGTACATGCTCATGTCAACAGTTTGTGGAACATCCACCGGATGGTCAGAACTTGCTAATGAGCGAAGTCCAGCTGTAAATACAGTTGCAGCACTAGCATTGTCGAAGTTTGGCAAGGAGGGGAAAATAGGTATGGGTGGTGGACTGGTACTATTGGTTTTGTATTCCAAAATAGCTACAGTAGCATTGGTGTCACGAGGGCCGTGGTCATTTCCATCAAAGAATGGTGTTGCATATGTATAGTAACGATAGGGTGCAGATGAATTGGGGTAATTGTTGGCATCTAAGAGGAGGTCAAAAGTTTGACCAGGGGTGATCATGATATATTCATTCACATAGGGTTTGGTGTAGCTTGCATCGCTCCCAACAACGGTTATGTTGTGCCTGGCGATGGCGAAGAAGAACTCAGTTCTCATGGCTGCATTTATTACACGGAGGAGATACCTCTTGCCTTGGTCCACTTGCATCTTGAAAGCATCTTCAATTTAGAGAGAGAATAAATAAGTTAAAGACTTAAAGTTAAGCTTGGGCCGGGACCTTTTAGACAAGAAAAACAAGACAACTATTAATGGATCTTCAAATTTTTATTATGTTTATTAATATTTTTGTGTGTAGGTAGGCTATATGTATCTAACAGTATTAGACCAACTTGAATGTTTGAATGTACTCTTTTTGTTTATGTTATGCATATCATCGTAATCTTTCCCAATCGGGTTTATTATAAAATGAATTAACAATCATTTGCAACTTTGCATTACTATACATTCTACTGTATTACCAAAGCAAAGTAAAATTTTACCATTTGAAGAGCATGGTGCAAAGTCACCAGGCTGGCCGTTGATGGTATTGGCATCAGAGATTTGAAAGTCGCAACCACTCTGCATTGCATTATTGTATACATCTGTTATGTTTGCATTCCACCACTCTCCCAGAATAAGGGTGAATTCTTTCCATGGCTTGGGAAAGGGGTAGCTGGTGCCAAGCTTGGGGCGAACGATAATGGCACCATGAACAGTGGCACCGTCGAATTCACTATGTGCATGCCACCAAAGCGTGCCTTCTTCTTCTGTGAATTGGATTCGCTGTGTGAAGTTGGCTCCGGATTGAATAGGGCACTGTGTAATATATTCTGGACCATCTGACCATGGATCCCTGGGTTGATTTACGCCATGCCTGATCCAAAATACAATGGGCATGCATGCATGTAAATTTTGATTGTTATGTAATTAGTATAGATTACAGATTATTTGCTCTGAATTTCAAGTGTGTATTGTGATGTATACCAGTGGATGGTGATATTTTTGTTCCCTTTGTTGATGACCTGGACATAGACTATGTCGCCTCTGCGAGCGGAGATGGTAGGTCCTGGATATAATCCATTCACAGTGAGAATATTCTTTGTGTGATTGCAGAGTCGGGTGTAGGAAGCTTCTTGAATCTGTTTTAGGAAAGGAAAAAAAATTACAAAAAGGATCAATTAAATATAAACTTTTAACAATCCAAGAATAATTAGAAAGGATGTGAACTCAGAAACTATAACAAGGATGTGAACTCAGAGCAAACATATGCAGAGGCTTACAGGAGGATGTAACTGGCTTCACTTATGCAAGGAAAACAAACAAAAAAGACTCAAGGTATGCTGTTCCGTAATTCCTTTTCCTTTTTGTTCTTAACCAATTATTTGTGTAAGAATTGTATCAAGTGCATAGTTTCAAAAGAAAGAGGAATGTCGTCGGTTTTATAAATTGAAACAATATATGTTGGATTTTTATTTTATATTGTCCAGCAATTTAACATTTTTTTAATAGACGCACTTCCTAGGTAGGAGACACTATGAACCTTGCAACTTGCAGTTTGTACATCCACAAGAATAAATTTTAAGAATAGCAAATTGATTAGATCAGGTCATAACATCAGGTCAGGAACGGCTCTCGATTTGCTTTCTGCTATGAGCCGTTAACCAGGGTCCAGGGAGGATGAAAAAGAGAGAACAAAGTTGGAAGGCCAACTGTGCTATTGGGCTGGATTTTCATTTCTTTTTGCTAAATGTATATGACAGTAACTTTTTCCTTTTATAGCTAGGAATTTAGGAATTTAATTTCAACCTATATTAACAGTAGAACGTACAGTCGTACAGACCATCTTCGAGACAAGCGAACAAGAATTGAGTGAGCCTACGGGCGTTTTAAATTTCAAAAAAAAAAAGAAAAAAAGAATTGAATGAGGGACCCACCCTGCCACCCAAGTGAGCTGGAAGGGAGGGACCCACCCAAGTGACCTTACTATTTGCATTGCTGGAAAAATTATGGCACCGCCTACGTGCAATCTGAAGAATTAATCGCTGACGTCATCTGAGTACTTGAAAAGCCCCTGAAATTAAAGTCTCTATACTATAAGAAGATCTTTCAATTTCTTTTTATATGCCTGGTCGTGGAAAACAGTATTTTTGTACGTCTAGTCGTGGAAAACAGAATAGACACATGATAAGTGATAACACATGTATTAATTTTAAAATGGCGCAAAGATAGACCAGTTGGACAATTGAAATAGATTAAAACTCTTGCAAAAAAGTCTACAACACATGTCAGCAGAAAGGATCAATTAATTAATTAATTAATTAATGATTGAGAGACAAGAAAACTGTAGATGTACTGTGTGGGTGCGTGGGATTGTCGGAAGGACACTTTAAGAGCAAGATTTAGTAACCTTATTCGTAAGTCTTCTACTAGAGGGTATGTATCTTCTCATTATATAATTGATTATATTGTTGAAACATAAATATAAATGCCTATGTCCATGCTATAAAAAATATACATATCAGGTGTAATAAAATGAAAGGAAATTAAATATATTACAGTGGTAAGCAGTTTCCTATTGCGGGATTTTTTTTCACGGTTTGACAGAACTAAATTATTCTCTTTCTTCTCTTAGACAAAGTCTTAGCCTACTATTAACTTCAGAGCTAGAATTTTTTACTATTTGAGCAGAAACCATCTATTCTCCCTCGAAAATCAAAGAACAAAGCACTAGCTAATTAATCATGCCTCTGATCTTGATTTAATAAAAGACAATCTCAAGTATTTAAAGGAGTCCCTCATTACAGCCTACCATGAATAATTGAATTGCAAATCCTATCAGTAGTTCAGGTATAAAATATTGAAGAGTCTTAAAGTTACTTACAACAAAGGTATAGTGATGAGCCTTGGCCGAGCCGGAGCTATCAAAGACGCTGGATATCATCGGCATGCCGATGAGCTGCATAAGAAAGAGTCGACTAAATAACAAAATCAAGACAAAGCCAAGACCAAAACCAAAACAAAACCCAAACATGGCTTTCAGAGAAAACAAAACCAAAACAAAATATCCAAATTATTTGTTTCCCTGGAGTAGTAGTAGTTTTTTATTAGAAGAATTGACAGTGGCTGTCAATTAAATGTAGTAGTTGCTTCTTAGAAGATTTTAGACATGAGACAGGAGGATTATATATAGAGGAATGCAAATGAGAAAGATGGAGAAATGACGTGACTTCAATATAAAAAATTCATAATCACTGTTATTGACGTTATTTTACACAACTTTAATTGGGCTAAGTACACCGCCTACATGCATTAATGCATATAGCGAAAATTTGGTGGAAGATTTCACATAGCGTTAAAGTATATAGGAAAGTGAGGTCGGTCGTTGTAAGAAGTGAAATTACAAAAATAAATAAATAAATAATTTTTAAAAATAACGACAATTCCTTTTCGTTGCTTATCTAAATTGTAGTTTAAAAAATAGATCAATCTGCATGTTACTGGACACTAGCTAATTAAATATACACTAGTGCTCAAATAAAACTAAGTTACAACAGTGGTATTGTACCTGAACTGACTACAGAGCAGATGCTGATAATATTTACTTCAGATACAAACATCAATAATAGCCCGTATCAGAGATCACAGATTATTCTGCTAATAAATTTGCAGCACGATTTTCTGAGTACTCTTTCATTAAATTCTAAAGGGATAATTGAATTCTTGATTTGCCATTTGATTCCTCATAGGCCTCCATAGCCAGGTAACTAGTACACTAATTCTGAAATAAACAAGATGTGACCAGTGAACCACTGAACATGAACCAAGTTTAAACAGCATCAATTTTGGTTACAATTGGCTAGGCAAAATTTGCAACCTGATTTCACTCAAATTGAAAAGGTCCTGAGATACTGCCGTAGTGCTGACAATGACAAGGAGTGATTCATGTTACAAGTTAAATGCACGTGAACTGGTACTTTCTGACGAGACGAATTATACTTGAAAGTATTACACCCCTTATATCAGATCAACACTGCAACAGAAAAAAGGGAGCAAGAATACAAGTGGATTTCTATAGACGCATCTGTCGAAATGATCTATCTGATTTATAACTACATGAACAATATAGCAAAATCAAACTAAATCTATCAAAAGGTCCTTAAACATACTTCTAGAAACCATTACACACCCTAGAACTTCTATTTGGTGGTACAAAAAGGTAATCTAGCAAACTATTTTCCTTACCAAAGGCATTAACACTTGATATTTCACCCTCCAAAATCTCATGCTTTTTATTATTTAGTTAATGAAATTATTCACGTTTATCTTCCTCAACATCCCCGTTGTTTGAAATCGTAGTTGGGATCCCAATCACTGATTTTGGATCTGACATAGGAGCAGAGACCCTGGCATCCTTCATAGAAATGGGTCCTGGTCGAATCAGTGAAAGATTTAGGGTCTCTTCTTTATCAAAGAATTCGTTTCCATCATCTGTGTAAGCATATCTACATCCAAAAAAATGTACACATCTTAGTAAAATGTAATAAGTCAATATCTACAACATTTAAAAAGGAAGAAAAACTAATTGTTAAACTCTTTCTCACATCTAATAGTTTCAGCAAAGGATTATGGTCTCAGATATTGTCAGGTTTGACTATTGGTTGGTTCAGGCTATATTGTGTTTTTAATTGATATTCAGCACTCAGGAAGTAATAACTATGGATAATGGAATATGATTAAGTAACAGTACTAAATTGAAAAATGGAAAGTAACCTTCTGGAATTTTGGGAAGGAGCCCAAAGGGCACATACAACCGAGAGGAGGGAAAATGATAGGACTTGCCAAAAGGCTGGTATAATCCAAGCCTTCTGCCATCTCTCATTGAAGACATCAGTTGATTTAAAATAAAGCTGTCGAAAGAAATTTGTAAGACTAAAAATCTGCCTGAAAGTAGGTATGCAGTTAAAAATTGGTTACCACTAAATTTGGTCCATGTCAAGATTTACATGATAAATTCAGGATTGTGGTACCATTTTAGTCAGCTAGGTGCATACAGGTACGAGATGCTGGTACCAGTTCAACAATCTTGACCTTTGTTAATGGTCATCTAGAACTTAATATCAAATGTGTTGTACTCAGATTAAATTGGGTGCATGAATGGTTTACATAGGATACTGAGGCTTATTTGCGTAATAGGTTAATTGAAGCAAAAATTAGGTTGAACTACAAGTAATTGGGGCACTAATGATTATTCTGGGATGAGCTCACCAGTTTACATATAATAAATTTGATTTTTGAGTTACATTAAAGAGAAGAAAGGTACCTCATAACAAATCCATGCGACAGATAACAAAACAGTGACCCCAAGTGCATTTGTGAACTTCCTGTAGATATCCAGCTTGGACATTAACCTCCTCGCCTGAGATATTCAGGGGGAAAAAAGAAGAAGAAGAAGAAGGGTAAGTTAACCATCTTTTCTCAATTTTGGTATATCAACTTGTGAACAGGTCATTATATGCAAACAAGCATTACAATCTACTTTGGGAAAAAGAGTACTCAAGGAAAGAAGCACATGGGTTATGCACAGTTCACCCACCTGGAGTTTGTCTAGGGTTTTTGACAGAGAAGTGAAGATCCAAATAATAAAGAAAGCATCCAACAAAGCCACAGGAGGCACCAAGAATATCCTAGCTTTTCCAGAGAGATCACTTACAGCACCTAAATTCTCTACCAACTCGAGAGTCTCTGATGCCACAAAAAAGGTTGCTCCTAACATGAGAACCTTCGAGGTGAGGCCCCCAAGTGTAGGCCTTACAACACCAAAGCCCATTGAGACCGCAAGTATTACAACCCGTGCTACTGTCCTCTTCACTGTCCCAAAGGTAACAGCCCAGAAAGTAGTCCCCATTGGTCTAATACCTGTCTCGTTGAACTCAGCATATTCAAAGTACCATAATGCCATCTCAAACATGCCCAAGGTAATGACTAGGGTTATGCAGTTTTGAAGTGGAAGCACCTCCTTCCAAAACCTAGCATACTGTGAGAACCAAAATATGCCAAGTATGGCAAATGCAAAGGACATGAACCCATAAAAGTACATTAGAGGTGCCATTCTACCGGGTAGGTATCCATTAGGGTTTTTCCAAATGGTTTTTCCCTCTATCTCCAGCCCATCAAGCACAGGGTCACAATACACAAAGTACATATTGTACATTCCAGTGCGTGATACAGGTATGGTCTCTGATGGCATAGTTGCATAGAGGCTATTGCCTTCAAAGGAAGCTTCTAGAAGGTGAGGCCAACCGGGATTTTGGACTGATGGGCGGTAAATCACATTGCCTTGAGTGCATGCACCTAGTTTGGCCAGATCAGCAGTGCAGCAGATTGCCCGTTGCCCCCCATATGCTGACCCCCCAATTGACTCTCGATCTTCGACTTCAAAAATTATTGCTTGGACTTTCGGTGAGTCAGTATTTTTGGCAAACTCGAGGGACTTTTCTAGCCTCTTAAAAGTGACCTTGTCAAAGCTGCAATTAAGAAACATGCATTTACAATTAATTTTGGGGGAACCTTTTTGGGTGCTTGTCAGAAAAAAATATTGCATCAATTACCTGTTTACTTTTCACTGTCCTTCAGCAAATAAATTGGTGAAGACTGAAGAGTAAAAAACCTATATGCCTAAATGCATTGAACAAAATATGGTTCAATTACCACTGACTTCCAAATTTTCGTATTAGTAACTAAATCATGTAATTAAAATATACAATCATTAAAATAATGTCTTAACAAATGAGATTCTCCAATTAGTATATTATTATGAAAATAATATCTTGTTTGGGGAAATAATACAAATAACAATTTATGAAGGATCAAATATGCAAATTTTGCATGATTCAGGAGGACAAACACACTAATATTCCCAGATCTAACCACCGACAGTTCCAAATCCACTAAACACTCCACGAATCATCATAATTCTTCAAAATTACAAACCCACTCTATCTATCACATATTCACATCCCAAACCAAAATTAAGTAATGCATCATGCTTAACATGAACATCCCTATTTAACAAGAAATGCCAAGGCATTGTTAATTTCTTACCGAATGAAGGAGCCTCCGTCTGACTCTGACTCAGTGGAGTTGGAATCGATGTCGGAGTGGTGAGATGCATAGAGACCCTCGCTGCCAGCGTGGAGGATGAAGGCGTTCCCCGTCGGCGTGAACACCTGGCCTCGGTAGTCGTGCACCGACGCATCGACAATGTGAGAGATGAGATGGGAGAATAGGAGTCCGATCAGCGCCGTACGGAGAGTCGGTGTCGCCATTGGAGAGGCGAGAGAAGAGAGAAATGAAGTAGAGAGAGAGAGAGAGAGAGGTGGACTGGATCTAAGCGAGTGAGACTGGTCGTATCGTACTAGTCAACAGTCAGACGAAAGGGAAAACCAGGTTCGTGTGGCATGGGTCACTGAGATGTGGGGTCGGAGGTTTATGGTGAGTTGGTGGGGAGACCGGGTTCGGTGCGGTCTGCTTGGCTGGATTTCGGGTCACGCGACTCGAATTTTTATGGCATTGTTTAATGTTTAGACTTTAGAGGGTAATGTAAGCAATAAACTTGGTTCAATTATGGGCATCGCCTAGGTAGGTATAAGGAATTAGATAATTAAATTAAAAATTATAAGGATATGCTTCTGAGTAAGGATTTGGAGGAAAACGAACGGAGAAGATGATATTTTATCTAATTTTTTTTTTAAAATAAAGGTGAATGGAAGAAAATAAAAATAATTCCTTTTAACACTCCTCATTTTTTATATTTATCCTCTTCCTTCGAACTCAGAAATGGAATATCATACGATCAAAAAAACAAACAAAGAAATGGAATATCACAGGGGCCAATGGTGGGAATTTACCATAATTGTTTATGGGAGGATTGGGTTCACGAAAATTTTTAAACCTCAAACAGAGTTCCAAATAAAGGAAAAGCTGATCTTGTTTGGATAATTATTTATTTTAATTAGATTAATTGTTGTTGGGAAAAAAAATAAATTAATAGAAAGATGAAAAGACGCACTGGACTTGAAAAATCCGTCCAAATTGAGACAACGAAAAAACATATGCATGCGATTCTCTTTTATCTATTTATTCATAATAAAATGATCATATGATCATGCATGTTTTTTTTTTTTTCTAGTCACTTTATGAAGATTAAATTGATTATTTCACACTAAACCAAGCAAATAAAATCCTTGGGAATGCTCTTTTGAAAGAGATGACTACCATAGCTAAAGTAGACTTTCTTGAGCTGAAATTTTTTCTCTGTTTTTTTTTTGAAAAAAGCAACTCAAAATAGAGTCGCCTGCATCCATTAAAGCATGCCAAGTTTTACAGATACAAGTCACTCAGAGTGTGACTTAAGCATTACAAGATAAAACTAAAGTCTAGCATCCAAACAGAAATATCCAGTACATAAAAACAAAATCACACAACACAGAAAATGAAGATCATTCTCCCAGGAGATCTTCATCGTCATCCCCCTGTGCTGCATGATTCGTCTGGAAATAAGTCTCCAGACTAGAATGCTTACCTGTCCATTGAAAGAATAAACTCAAAATGTTAAGGTAAACTGTGGAATTATGCATCCCTGTTCCCGGATTAAAAACACACTTGTTTCTAAAACGCCAGATTGTCCACACAAAAGCTGCTAAAATCGTTCTAAAGTAAACTTTTGTCTCATCCAACAAGGAACAACTATAATCCCACAAATCCTTTAAAGTATAAGCACTAACATTTAAACCTTTAGGATTAAAATTGTTAAAAATATACCAGAAATGAAAAATGAAAGGACAGTGCAAAAAAAGGTGATTAACAGATTCATGTTGAGCACAAAAACAACATGCGTTAACACCAGGCCAACCTTTGCCTCGTAAGTTATCCAAAGTTAAAATTTTATTCTCTAACACTAACCAAAGAAAAAGCTTAACTTTTAAAGGAATTTTAAGAGGCCACACTGAATCCTTTTTATTAAATTTAACCCCCCCAGATACTAGAAAATTATACATTGTCTTAACCGTATAGTTACCAGAAGCATGCCAGTGCCAAATGATAGAATCAGTATTACTGTTAAAGTTAAACTGCCTCAAAAAGGATAACAATCTATTCTTTTCTCTTCTCATATCTGTAGTAACCCCTCTACTAAGGAAAAGATTAATATTACCCCCCTCCAAACTTGAGCTACAGTAACTTTTTCTCTCCTAGTTTTTTTAAAAAGCTCTGGAAATTCTCTTTCAAGAGGTTCAGATCCAGTCCAATTGTCTTTCCAAAAACTAGTAGATTCCCCATTATTAACAACCCTAGTAGAACCAATTCTCAGAACCTGAATCATGTCATTAACATGTTTCCAGAAAGGTGAAAAAGCAGAATCAGCTCTATTGTGATATTTGGCAAGAATTAAATCCTTCCAAATTCCCTGAGAATCAGCACTATAGTATTTCCAAAGCCACTTCCCAAGTAAAGCTTTATTCATAATTTCTAAATTAAGGATACCCCAACCTCCCTCATCTTTTGGTCTACAAATACGATCCCAAGCAACCAGATTATACTTTTTCTCTGTTTAATGTGATAATGATAGCAACCAGCATCTATAAGAAAGCCACTATATTTTATTAGTATTCTTTAAGTCACTTTTGACAAATGGCCGATTTCTAGCAAGAGAAAAATAAAATGTACTTTATAAGGTTAAAAAAATTAAGGAAAATGTGTACCCGTATATGAGACGTAACTCTACGACCCCACTTATAACTATTAAGATTTCCAGCACGATAAACTATCATTATGGCAAACTAATTACTTCATTGGTTTCGCCAAACATTGGTTGTAATTTACAAATCTTACAGTAGTAATTTCTTTTGCGGGAAAAGTGAATGACTGGATCAGGGTTTGCCAAATTTTACTTCGGACACTTGGGTCAACCGAACCGACAATTTGACGTCTAACATTTCTAAAATTGGGCCTAAAAAGGCCTATACGCCTAATTCATTCCAAATGGATCAAACACAAGGGAGTGGATGAGTCGCTTAGGGACCAATTTTGTTCCCTTTAAAATGGAATAGGTACCGAGCCTACTATCATAGGAATCCTTCCATGTCTTTTGTACCATTTACGATAAGAACCTAACTAGAGATAACAGGCTACTTTAATCAGAATTTAACCAACCTGCAACCTTTGTAAAGTAACCTCAATCAAAAGTATGCAGGTACTATTGTTAAATGAGTGACGATACGTCAGATTACAACCAAGACGAATGTAAACGGTTAAAACAACTCACATGAAGGATGGGGCACACAGAATTTGTGCTCTATACGTCACATTGTGCAATGAATTTTATCAACAGGGGAAAAGATAAAAATGAAAGGTGCCATGTAATGCTATTTTCCTCAATCAAATGTTATAGGCTAAAAATTCTACACATGATATATTAAAATGGTAATAAAGGCGCAAAGATAATCCAGCCCTCAAAACAAAGAAAACCCAAATAAATGGGAAAAAACAGATATCGCCTAGTAGTACCAGATTGTTACTGACAAAAAAATAACAGAAGCGAACGGTCGAAGCATATGACCGAAAAAAAAGGGAAATCAAAACCAAAGCATAAGGATCGCAGGTACTGAGAAACAACATGTATTGTGAACAAAGCCCCACCATGTTATTGTACCTGTACATAAGCTCTGCCAAACACTTGACTTTTGAAAAAGAAAAAGCAAACAATGGACAAGTGAATATGCTAAGCATGAAAAAACAGGAGTGTACAAAGTGCAAGTAAAAAAGCAAAAATAGTATGCTTGAATTATTAAGATCCGTTGATTATTCCTCATCGAGCCTCTTGAAAGCCTTCTCAAAAGGAATCTAGATCTCAAGAACAATAACTGCAAAACAAAAAAAAAACAAAAAAAAAAAAGAAATTTAATGACAAGCAAAGTATGGAAATTTCAACTCAAAATGTTTCTTGAATAAGACACTTACAATCTGAATCAGTCTTGACCCACTTTTCACCATCATCCCCCTTCTCCTGTGCTGCTGTTTCTTCAATGCTCAACTTCTCATGATACTTCTTCTGCAAGTACTTCTTCGTAGGCATTGTTGTGGCACTTTGTGGATATATTTTCTTGCGAAGCATGGACTTCAAAAACTGATCAAATAAGATGATTACATCAAAATCCATAATTGCACAGTGGAAAAATTACTGAATAACTGAAAATAAGAGGTGCTTTATATTTTAGAAGTGCATTCAACAATCCCTAAGTTATACATTCTCCAGAAGTTGTGCCAAAGTAAGGTAACAATTCTTTGATAATCTAAAAGCAGTGCAACTTTCAATTGTAACAGCTTTCAGTTAAAGTGTATTAAAAATAACAATTTTTGACAGTCCAATAGCCACCATGCAGCTTCCAATTTTGTAGGCTCTTTCAGTTAAAAAGTATTACTATAAATTTAACAGTCTAAGAACCAGAGAATGACTTTCAATTTTTTCCATAGAATACCTTTAAAATTCATATGCATCTTTGCCACAAAGATTAGTAACATTCGTGCATTATAAAATTGGAGCAAAGTATCTTGAAGGACGAACTCTATTTAGGGGAAAATTGTTATACATTACACGCAAAGCTCTTACACAATCTTTCTAACGGATCTCCATCAACAACATATTTGTGAAACCAATTGTTTTTTTGAAGGCTCCATGGCAATTTTGTGGAACCAATTGTTAGCATGTTTATGTAAAAATATAAACAGATAAAGAGCTTACCAAAAAGATCATTTTTTTTCAAACAAATTAGAAGCATACCTTTTCCATCCTTGGTTGGGAGAAGGGATCCCTCAGCCCTGGAGCAGGTACTGGTGCAAAGCCACCCTGACAAGCAAACACTTTCTTCAGGAGAAATGAAATCGATCTTTTCTTTATGGCACTTTTAGTGTCATCCATCAAGTCCCTCCCTTTGCTTAAAACAATCTTACTTTCATCGAAAATATTATCATAATCCTCACAGTTCGGATCAGTTAAGCTTGTTGAACAATCCATGAATTGATCCTCAGTCGAATTCCCTCTCTCTATTCCCATCTTTTCCAATTCTTTTACTAGAGTTGCTACTTCTTCAGATGTGTAGTCTGATAGACTTTGTTCCATAATTTTGTTGTCAGATGTGAAGCCTTTTTTAACTTCCTTAAATGAATTTGTACCAAATGTGCCGATGGAGAGCAATGAATCTGGCCATTCGATAAATTCTTCCTCGTGTGCATTTGGAATGCTCATATCTGCAATGTTATTTTAGGTTGAAAATCAGTATAGCTTGATGTTGGCATTTGACGAAATTGACCTCGACATAAATATAATTGAGTGAATCTTAATAATATAACTAATTGAACCAAGTGACATCTGGACCACTTTAATTATTTTATTATTTTTTTCAAAAGAGAAAGTTAGAGCCATATAGTAGGCTCTGGACCAAGATGTTTTATGCAAAAAAAAAAGTACTGATTGGTATACAAAAATGCATGACATGAGGTTCCTGCATGTTTTTCATGCTTAACCTAGTACCAGGCTTGACTTATTAAATTGGAGATACCTGTGGCAATTTACAGCAAAATCTACAATTATATTTGCTTCAGGTATAACATCTTAGTACGTATTGCGACCATCAACATTATCTATAACTGGTTAAATACTGTGCATTAACTGGAATTAACAGTCTTAATATGGAGAGTTGCTGAGCAAATGTTCTAAAGGGTTCTCATGGATTGTTCTATAAATTAGACCAACCGACCAAAATCCCAGCAAATAGATTATCAGGAAAAGACAGATATTCCTATAAATGGGACCAAAATTCCAGCCGATAAATCAACAGGAAAAACGTAACTCGTCCATCTTACAGAAGAATAGAAGATGTAAACCCCAAAGTTTTTTCAAATCTAGCTTTGTTTAGAAAGTTACAACAAATAATTACTTATGCTCAAAATGGACTGGTTACACAAGGCTCGTGAATTTTAACCAAATAGGCACGTTTACACTCAACCAAATAGGGGAAACACATCACAATGTTCCAAAGGCAACAAAAGTCAGTGAGGTAAACTGAAAGAAGGGACACAACCAAGTAACACAGAATACAAATAAAGAAAAGCAAATTCAAATGTCGGTCTGAAGGACTTACGGCGAGCTAAGAAGGCAGTGCTATGATCACGTCTGCTGGTTTCTTGGCGCCCATTTGGCTTGTTGAACATCCAATTGAAGATCTACATCAAGCAAGGAAAAAAAAAAAGTGAGATAGCAATCATCCCTTTAGACACAGAGAAAGTGAGGTTTTGAAACCCATACCCTCATTATCACTCAGCTACAGAGAGAAGAAGCAATTTGAGATGAACCACAAGATAATTTGGAGATAATATATTGAGATGTGGGATATTAAATAAGAAAAAGAGTGGTAAGGTAAGAAAAGCTTAACAAGAAATGGAACAGCGGAGGGTATGGCCTATGTTTATAGGTTCAAGTTCCAGTGCTTTTATGGGGTGCTGCTGCCTCTTGGCTTGAGATTTTCAATAGTGAATTTTGAATTCAGAGGGTACTCTATCCCTTCCAAGTTTGGCCATCCTTTCTGGACATGAGCCTTTCCTTTCCCATTTTGTTTTACTCGTGTACTAATTTGTTAAATATGGTAATATATAGTATTTGACTTGACATGACTTGAAGTAATAACAGCACTAAATTATACATATATCCATTTACTAGCTACTAGTCTTATGTTTAAGACCACATACTTTGTTGTCATAAAAATTTGAATGGTACAAGAGGACAATTAACGAATTGCAATTGTTCTCTTAAAAAGAAATCCTATGTACGATTTAAGCTGGATACATTTGGTATTGTCCTTTTATTTGACTTCTTTAATAAACAGAACCTCACCCATGTGTAGTACCTATTTTGTATATGATCTTCTCTTTTCTTTTGATCAAATCTTTTCCCTTTTTGCAAATGTTTAATCTTCTAGAAAATCACATGTGCATGGCACAACAACCATTGCATATCTTTATAAAAAAAATATATATATATCAAAAGGGAAGATACTTTAATGAACTCCAGACTTCATTAAGTTTCAGTACCTTCAATCAGGACATAGGACTTATATTTTCTGTTTGTAACGTACTTAGTTCTTCAATTCCTGAATAGCAACCTCCGAATAATGTAATGGACAAATCAATATAGTTAAACTTGTCCAAATCAGCAATTTCAAAGAAAGTACTAAAATTTATATATTTATATGTCCTTAAGCATCCATAATGTGTTATATTCAGAGTGTCCTCCTTTTGTTGCCACTTCCACATTAGTTGTAGTTATTTGCAATGCTTAATGGTTTAAATATAATTTAAGCAAATTTTAGTTAAACTAAGCCATTCCTCAAAAAAAAAAAAAAAATTTCAACAAATGAATTTAGATTACAAATTGCTTGCTGCTGTAACAATTAGCAAGCCGCAGATTAGTTTTATACAAATTTGTACTACAAGGCCCAAACACAGATCTTGGAGTGATCTGTCAGTAAAAAGAAATGCTTTATTTAAATGGAAAATACTAAAAATTCCTTCAAAGTAATTAGATCCTACAACCAATCATTTACTTTCCTAGGATAGGAATATAGGATGGGGACCATTTCAACAAAAATTAAAGATGATTCTAGTAATCAACTTCTTGTACAAACTAAAACAGTAACATAATTCGGGAATGTCTTTACTATACATAGGTTCATACAATCCAAATAAAAATCTTCTAAATTTCCAATTTTATCCAGTGCAGGTATAAACTATCAGGGGACAAGGATGTAAGACTCTAAACTTCACCACCATTAAAAAAATCAAACAAAAAAAATATTATTCTTACTAGCCAACCGAGGGAAGAGGAACGCAGAACGAAGCATTGGCAAGTGGGGAGAAGCAAATAAGTAAATAAACTAAGCACTACTAAATAACTTAAAACTCACTAGTCATGGTGTGAAGGCATGATGAAGGAAGAAGGAAAGAAATGATTGGGCGGAGTGAAAAGACTAGGAGAGAGACAACACGCGTCGGAACACGACCAGATGCGATTGGAAGCGCATCGCATCTCTGTCCTGACACTTGTGCAAACACGCACGGCTCCGGGGGAGCTGCCGCAGATTGGGGCGGAGGCCTCACTCTGCGTTCTCCCCAGCTGCGTGTGAGCTGTGTGAAGTGTTAAAGTATTCGTTTTCTTTTGTTTTGTGTAGTTCTAGACAAGCGGGAAGAGGCACGCAACTGCTAACTGCTGTGTTCCTATTGGAGGGGACGGTGGCGACTGACGAGATCATGTTAATTTGTGTGGACCGTTTGATTGAATTTGGACGTTTGGGTTGTGGGGACAGATTAAGAAGGGTTTTGGTTTTACGTTTTAGTTTTGTTTTAAGAGAAGTTCCTTTTTGTCCAAGAGCACTTTTTTATTGATTAATTAAGATTTGGTTTTAAGTTTGAGAATGTGAAATGGTGTGAACGGAAAGAAATAAAAGAAACAGTAGGTTATATTTACTTTACTTTTATATTTGAATTTAACAAAAAAATGAAAATTAATGTAGGAGGATGGATAAAATCAAGGTACAAATATTTTCTATTGTATAAAAAAATAAATATATATAGTTATTTTCTATCTTATAATATAGTTTTGTTGAAATTTAATTAAAATAGCTAATTATTTCGATAAGGTGGTAACAATGTTAATAAAAAAATTATTCTATCCCTTAAAAATATGTGACCAAATTATCTTCTAACATTTGTAATCACCATTTGTCTCGGAAAATTTTCACCTGCCATAAAAGAAATTGAAATGGATAGAAATGAGTTTTTTTTATTACTACGTTCCTAATATCATCCAATTAATTATCACATTATTATCTTCATCCTTAAAAATAAAATAATTTCCGTTTAAAATGAAGATGCAAATATATCTAACTATATTTATTTTTGTAATTACTAACAATTAGTGTTATACTGCACACCTGACACACGTTGATGGACAGAACATTGTAAAAGTTTTTTTTCGAAAACTCAGAACATTGTAAAAGTTGGAAAGCTAATGCGTTAAATCCGTAATGATTATATTTTCAATGTCCAGCAATTAGTAAAGTCTGGGTTAGTTTTAATGATAGCAATTCAAAAGATATTAAGTTACATAGCAGAGATATAGCTTCTATTTGGAGTAGTTGTTTAGCTCTTCCAAAAACTAAAAGGGTGCTTGCTATGAATTTTATAGCAACAACTTTTTAGGTTCAGTGAAAAGAAAGAAACAATAAAATTTTTAGAGATTCAAGGGATGCAAATTTTCAAAGTGTAGTTTACAATATCTTAAATCTCTTTTTTAATTGGACAGGAGATTCAACAGGTTTGGAAAACAGAAGAGAAAATGCTTCAACTGGGATCATCAGATTCTGGCGAACTGACAGCATAGAGTATCAGGTGTTTCAGGCAAACCAAAGGGAAAGGCAGATAACAGGAGAGGCTGCAGACAGGAATACAACTCAGGCAACTCAGGCAAGACAGGTCGATTCTCAGAAGACGTCAGAGGGGCATGTGGAGAGTGCCTCAGATGAAGATCTACTGGGCGATTGAATGATGTCTTGAAGAAAAAGTTGTTTGTGGTTTTCAGTTGCTATTATGAGTTTTGGTTTTAAACTGGTTTTTCTGTAATAGGGTAGTTTTAATCTGACTTTACTTTTCCTTTTTTCTTGTAGTCACGGAATTGTGACTCTAAACTCTTTGAATTGGATCCCCTGCTTGGGGCTCTTAGTTTCAAAAAATATATATATATATTATCTTATAAATTTGGGTATATTGATATGTTTATTTCAAGGGTTTAAATTTCGGTTTTTTCGGTATGACGGTCCGGGGTTGATTTGTTATTTCGGTGTTATTTCGGTGATATAACGGTGATATAACGGTGACTGTATACAAATACTAAAATTATTATTGTATTATATACTTGCTTAAATGTGGGTCATGTTTGTTATTTGGGTGTTATTTCGGTGTTATTTGGGTCATGTTTTCTTATGATATCAATATATCATTAATTCATTAATGTTGACCATTCTTTTTTTTCGCTCTGGGTCCATTTTATATGTGCCTTTTTTTTAATGTTACCATTTTCCGTTAAAACGTACGTTATTTCGGTGAAAAACGGTGAAAAAACGGCGAAAAAACGGAAATGACGCGTTACGTTATTTCGGTGTTTTTTTCTATGACGTTCGTGCGGTTGGATACAAAATACCGTTATTTCGGTTATTTCGGCGTTATTTCGGCGTTATTTAAAAGCTTGGTTTATTTAAAAGGACGTATGTGATAGGATCCACGGGAAAAAAATTAAACTTCCAAAATATTGTGAGGAACAGAGTTTTTTCCGTTCTTATTTAGCTAATAAAAAACTAAAAATATTATCTCAACTAATAATTTTCTCCTCTTCATATTTTTTTGTTGAAAATATCACATCTAAAGAATTAATTAAAAATCGTGGCCACTATGGATACAGTGGCGGAGCCAGAAAAAATCTTAATAGGGTTCAAGTATATAATGTTGACTATTAATTTTAATATTTATTATGATATTGACAAATAAAATTTAATTATGGGGGTCATTGAAAATATTATTATCACATTAAATGGGGTCAAATGCTATCTTTATTAAGACAATTGCCAATATTTACCAAAAAAATACCAAGTAAATATATAATTAGCAAAATGAATGGGGAACATTAACACCCCATTCATTCTACTTAAATCCGCCACTGTATGGATAGCGGATAGCGGTCACCAAAGATTCAAATTGCGGCCATAGCAGCCGCAATAGCGACGCTATTTGGTATACCGCTATAACGCTATAAATTTAGCGGTCTGTCCTGTGACACCCGGCAGTTTTGGCCCTTGTGGGACAGTCAAGTAAACCAGGCAACCAGTCCACAGGCTAGGGGTTTTGGCCAGGCAGGCTAGTCTTGTACTAGGTGTTGGTAAAAACTGCATCATCCCTATTAGGGGGTGGTGATATTTGAGAGATTCTGGCCATATGACCCAGTCCAAGCAATGACCAGCCAGTGTCTAGGCAGTGTTTTGGCCATGTAAATCTTGGTCATTAGCGGTGCTTGTCCCGCTGTTGCATCGGTTGCCAACAAAACCGTCCCTTTTGGGTTGTGCATCATCTATTGCATCATGAAAATAGGCCCATAGCTGGATAAATTGACTTGAAGCAGTGACCCGAACTATGGCCAATAGATCAGCCAAAATGTGTTGTATCGGCCGATTAGATTGGACCGTAAGTCTGAGCGGTGGTTAGGCCACTTGCCCAGTGGTGTGTTTGGTACTTAGCAGTCTGGACAGTGTGTACTGGAGAGTCCAGTGAGTAGGGCCAATGGACCAGTCCAGTGGGTAAGTCACTGGAGCTGTCCAGTGGGACAGTCCAACTTTGCCTTTGACCAGTCATTAGAATTAGGCCACCTAGCAGCTGCTTAGCCAGGGTGGAAGAGAGGCTTGTTGACACCTGTTAGGCCACCTCTTAAGGCTGTCTCTCCCAGCCATAAGCCCATCCCTTTGCCAAAATTCGTAGCTGCCATTACCAGCCACAAAACTGACCCATATAGGCAAGGTTTGAGTGTTGTAGTGCATGATTTACCAAGCTGGGACCATAGTTGGATAGCTGGGGCAGTCGAAAGCAAGGTACGGTGCATGGTTTTGCTTGCAAACGATCCAAACCAGGCCAAGCAAGTCGTGGCAGTGGGTTGTAAGTATGGTTCATGGCTGCCAAAACTGAACCTGGCCTTAACGATGTTGGGCAGTGCAAGGCAGCGCTGCTGCTGTGCAAACCGTGGTCTTGTGACCATACCTTAACAGGCCATTTGCATATAGAGTGCATGAGCATGATAGGACAATAGCATGTCCATGCAACGGTGTGGTTGCAGTGAGCAACAAAGGACCATGCGACGGTAGAAATTGTGCTTCCACTGCAAACCAGCCCCGACCAGTGACAAGTCTGGTGAGTTGCCCATAAAGTGAATGAGTTTTTGGACTGGTTATGCATGTTGTAACGCACAAGTGTTGTACTTGTGAACCAGACATCGCTGGACAGGAAGAAGGGGACCCGAGCAGTGAGGCAACGACAACGCCTGAGCGACGTTGGGTTGGTAAATAGGTGTAAAGGTGCGGATTCCACCTGAGCCCTCAAGTTTATGTTTTGGGAACTAAATACTATTATATGTATGCATGTTGTTTGGCTGTTTGTGCATGACTTGCATGTAATTGCATATATGAATTGCTATATGACTTGACTATGGACAGGAAATGAATTGGTAAGTGCATGACTTGCATATTGGATGGTTTTTCGGATTGGTTGGTTGGCTGAATTGGATTGTTATTTGGTAAGGCTGTGCTATATGTGTGATGAATGGCAATTGCATCTTTGGAAAGCGGCGTCATGAACCGTTGTTCCAAGGGCCGTGAGATAAGCGCTTATGTTCCGGGACTCATTGATTGAGGGGGTAATTGTCCTCAGCATTAGTACAGATGGTTGTTTGGATCGGTTGGTAAGGCCGTTGGCAAACCTTGTCATAGGTAATCGCGGCCTATGTTGCTGCAGAGGATTGAATGGATTGATTGGCATTGAACCAGCCTAGTAGCTTGCATGGTTAGGAGTCCAACCATGGCTAGCTTTTGTATGCCCTTATGTTATTTGAATTGCCTCATTTGGTTGCTTGGCTGGCCAGTGCGTTGCATGATAAGCTTAAATGATTTTCCTTGCTGCAACTTGTATTTTGAAAAGCTATGTTCTAAAGTACTTTTCAGTTGCGTGTTTAATTCCGCAGCATTAAGCTTTGGACTTGTGTGTGGCTGGAACTAAATACCGCACTGGAAAATGTTTTGCATTTCTCACCGTTTCCATGTTTGCATGGGTTCTAGGTTGGAGCGGGCCAAGTGCTGGAAAGGAGTAAGCCAACGGTGGGTACACTACTTGGCAATGCTTGTGTGTGCTGTTTGTAAATTGTTTTGCTAAGTAAACTTGTGCTTGTATGTTATGTAAAACCTCATGCCTTGTTGCCTTGTTGTTCTGCTTTGTTTATATGTTGGGAACCACTTGGGATTGTTGGGTTTTGGGTGCCTTTAAAGGCTGGAGGCAAGTAAATACAGGGGAGGTGTTGTTGAATTTTTTTCTTTTTATATGATGTGCAAGCACTTGTGTTGGTCCTGGGCCTAGATCGCTGCCTTTTGCTTAGTGTTTGTGGTTCGGTGAGCCTTGTGGCTGCATGCGGTGCGTGCAGTCACGGCGGGAATTCGTCATGCCGTGGCAGCGAGGCGTGACGGGTTTCACAGGTGGTATCAGAGCATGGTAGAGACCCAACCAGACCTTGATAGGTTGTGTGAGTGGGGCTAAGTCTAAGGACTGTTGTTGTTGGTCGGGTTGTTTCCTGTTACGTGGTTGCTAACGATCGTGGCTTTGAGTTGTGGACAGGTTGGGATGGAAGGTGATGGACAGCCAGGGAAAAGGGCACGTGGAAATGAGTCACCGCATGGTACTGAAACTGAAAGGCAAGAGCCGACCATGAGTCAGCAAACTGCCATGGATGCTAGGCTTATTGCTGCCTATGAGCAGGGGCGATTTTTGACTCATCAATTGCAGCATGGACCAGTGAGTGAAGCTGATCGGTTTAGACTTTTGTTGGATGCTTTTGGTCAGTTGCAGCCACCAAAGTTTGATGGGACAGGAGGCTATAAGGCAGCGGAAGAGTGGCTGGAAAGTATGGAAAACAAGTTCAGTTTGTGTAGGGCGCCTGAGGCAAATCGAGTGGAGTTGGCGACCCAATACTTGGAAAATTCAGCATGGTTTTGGTGGAAAAGTGCTAAGCGAGGATTTACCGGTGATCAGCACAACATACCATGGAATTGGTTTGAGAATGTTTTCACTAGGCGGTACTTGAGTGCAGCGCAAAGGGAGAAGTTAAGGCTGCAATTTATAAGGCTTAATCAACAAGGGAAAACAGTGGGCCAATACAATGAGGAGTTTGTGGAACTTGCCCGTTATGCACCCGATGTTGTGGCTGATGAGTATTTGTATAGGCGGCAGTATCTGAATGGATTGGACCCAAACCTAGCTTTACAGCTTGATGCCCTGGGTGAGATTAATGTACAAGAACTTATGGATCGGGCAGAACGTATGGAAGGACATGGTAAGAGAAAGGCTGGATGGGGGAAAGGTAAGAATGTGCAGCGCCAAACCGAGGAATTGGATGAAGAAGCAGTTGAGACAACGAGTACGACTCGTGAGTGGAACCAAGGGTCTAACGAAGGTGCAGGTACGCGGTTCGTTCAGAGGACTGAACGAATTTTTAAGGGGGGTAGAATGTGACACCCGGCAGTTTTGGCCCTTGTGGGACTGTCAAGTAAACCAGGCAACCAGTCCACAGGCTAGGGGTTTTGGCCAGGCAGGCTAGTCTTGTACTAGGTGTTGGTAAAAACTGCATCATCCCTATTAGGGGGTGGTGATATTTGAGAGATTCTGGCCATATGACCCAGTCCAAGCAATGACCAGCCAGTGTCTAGGCAGTGTTTTGGCCATGTAAATCTTGGTCATTAGCGGTGCTTGTCCCGCTGTTGCATCGGTTGCCAACAAAACCGTCCCTTTTGGGTTGTGCATCATCTATTGCATCATGAAAATAGGCCCATAGCTGGATAAATTGACTTGAAGCAGTGACCCGAACTATGGCCAATAGATCAGCCAAAATGTGTTGTATCGGCCGATTAGATTGGACCGTAAGTCTGAGCGGTGGTTAGGCCACTTGCCCAGTGGTGTGTTTGGTACTTAGCAGTCTGGACAGTGTGTACTGGAGAGTCCAGTGAGTAGGGCCAATGGACCAGTCCAGTGGGTAAGTCACTGGAGCTGTCCAGTGGGACAGTCCAACTTTGCCTTTGACCAGTCATTAGAATTAGGCCACCTAGCAGCTGCTTAGCCAGGGTGGAAGAGAGGCTTGTTGACACCTGTTAGGCCACCTCTTAAGGCTGTCTCTCCCAGCCATAAGCCCATCCCTTTGCCAAAATTCGTAGCTGCCATTACCAGCCACAAAACTGACCCATATAGGCAAGGTTTGAGTGTTGTAGTGCATGATTTACCAAGCTGGGACCATAGTTGGATAGCTGGGGCAGTCGAAAGCAAGGTACGGTGCATGGTTTTGCTTGCAAACGATCCAAACCAGGCCAAGCAAGTCGTGGCAGTGGGTTGTAAGTATGGTTCATGGCTGCCAAAACTGAACCTGGCCTTAACGATGTTGGGCAGTGCAAGGCAGCGCTGCTGCTGTGCAAACCGTGGTCTTGTGACCATACCTTAACAGGCCATTTGCATATAGAGTGCATGAGCATGATAGGACAATAGCATGTCCAAGCAACGGTGTGGTTGCAGTGAGCAACAAAGGACCATGCGACGGTAGAAATTGTGCTTCCATTGCAAACCAGCCCCGACCAGTGGCAAGTCTGGTGAGTTGCCCATAAAGTGAATGAGTTTTTGGACTGGTTATGCATGTTGTAACGCACAAGTGTTGTACTTGTGAACCAGACATCGCTGGACAGGAAGAAGGGGACCCGAGCAGTGAGGCAACGACAACACCTGAGCGACGTTGGGTTGGTAAATAGGTGTAAAGGTGCGGATTCCACCTGAGCCCTCAAGTTTATGTTTTGGGAACTAAATACTATTATATGTATGCATGTTGTTTGGTTGTTTGTGCATGACTTGCATGTAATTGCATATATGAATTGCTATATGACTTGACTATGGACAGGAAATGAATTGGTAAGTGCATGACTTGCATATTGGATGGTTTTTCGGATTGGTTGGTTGGCTGAATTGGATTGTTATTTGGTAAGGCTGTGCTATATGTGTGATGAATGGCAATTGCATCTTTGGAAAGCGGCGTCATGAACCGTTGTTCCAAGGGCCGTGAGATAAGCGCTTATGTTCCGGGACTCATTGATTGAGGGGGTAATTGTCCTCAGCATTAGTACAGATGGTTGTTTGGATCGGTTGGTAAGGCCGTTGGCAAACCTTGTCATAGGTAATCGCGGCCTATGTTGCTGCAGAGGATTGAATGGATTGATTGGCATTGAACCAGCCTAGTAGCTTGCATGGTTAGGAGTCCAACCATGGCTAGCTTTTGTATGCCCTTATGTTATTTGAATTGCCTCATTTGGTTGCTTGGCTGGCCAGTGCGTTGCATGATAAGCTTAAATGATTTTCCTTGCTACAACTTGTATTTTGAAAAGCTATGTTCTAAAGTACTTTTCAGTTGCGTGTTTAATTCCGCAGCATTAAGCTTTGGACTTGTGTGTGGCTGGAACTAAATACCGCACTGGGAAATGTTTTGCATTTCTCACCGTTTCCATGTTTGCATGGGTTCCAGGTTGGAGCGGGCCAAGTGCTGGAAAGGAGTAAGCCAACGGTGGGTACACTACTTGGCAATGCTTGTGTGTGCTGTTTGTAAATTGTTTTGCTAAGTAAACTTGTGCTTGTATGTTATGTAAAACCTCATGCCTTGTTGCCTTGTTGTTCTGCTTTGTTTATATGTTGGGAACCACTTGGGATTGTTGGGTTTTGGGTGCCTTTAAAGGCTGGAGGCAAGTAAATACAGGGGAGGTGTTGTTGAATTTTTTCTTTTTATATGATGTGCAAGCACTTGTGTTGGTCCTGGGCCTAGATCGCTGCCTTTTGCTTAGTGTTTGTGGTTCGGTGAGCCTTGTGGCTGCATGCGGTGCGTGCAGTCACGGCGGGAATTCGTCATGCCGTGGCAGCGAGGCGTGACGGGTTTCACATGTTCGATAGCGCGACCTATAGCGGGAAATAGCGGTGAAATAGCGGATATATAGCGATATAATAGCGGAAATTGCGGTATAGTTTATAGTTTGCTGATATAACTATAGTATTTTGGGCATATCTTTCACATACGAACTCCGATTGACGTGATTTAAAATTCTATGGAAAGTTTACAAAATAAGCCACAATTTTTATGTTTTGAAAAATTTTAAATTCTTAAAATTTAATGGTCAAATATGCATAAAATATTAATATTATTTTAATTAGCGTTAATTGGTTGTATGAAAATATTTTAATTTTTTATTTTAGACTAAACTAGACCTTCAAAATACACATGTGTGTGCAAATTCGCTATGGTCCGATAGCAGCCGCTAAATACCCGCTATCCGTTATCCGGTACGACATTAGCATGTCCGCTACACGTCTGCTATCCGCTATTTAAACCTTTGGCGGTCACAAATAATTTTTTCTTTTTTATAATTTTTATTTTTTTATAGTTTGTTTAAAATAATTAAAAATAGTTGTACCAATCATTAATATTAGCAAGATTTTTTTGGACAGAAAATTTATGTCAAGTTTATATAGTGACTTTCTATAGAAGAAATTACTAATTTTGAACTTACAAATTTTTTTATATAAATTTTGACAAATTTTTTATGACAGATTTTTTTTATATTTTACATAACGCAGCGAAGCTACGACTGTCATGTCTAGTAATTTATATACATATTATCTATTATGAATATTAAATAGTATATGCTAGTTCTTTTTATCAATAATTTTATTTTTTTTTCATTTATATTTGAAAGTAGTTTTCAATATACATGTATATGTATCGTAACATGCGTTAATTATCTTTTTTTTTTAAAATCCCAATGTGGTTCCGCTTATTATCTAATTTGTATCCGTGTCATATATTTAGTTTTAAATTAGGCCATCTGGTTAGAACCGTATTAGTATTAACATAATACAAATATAATTATAAGAGAATTACTTAGGATGTTATCTCCGCAATCCTATCGCTACCTTTCCTTCTCCTCCTTCCGTTCCAGCGCCTCTTTCCTTCCCCTCTCTCCTCCCTCACACACGACCCAGCGCCCTTCCTCTCTCTCATGCGACTCCTCCCCTCTCTCATGTGTGATCCTTCTCCCTTCCTCCCTCTCTCCAGCGTGACCTCCCTCCCTCCCTTCCTCACTGCACCTATCACTCCGTCTCTCCTTCCTCCTCCGACCTCCATCTCTCATCCCTCATCCCTGCGTCACTTATCTTACAAGCAGAAATGTTATAATAAGGAATCAGATTATTATAATAAAAGATTAGATTGTCACAAAACAGATCAGATTGTTACAATAAATAAAAGATCTAATTGTTATAATAAATAAAAGATCGGATTTTCACAATAAGAGATCAGATTGTTATAATAAAAAATCAAATTGTCATAATAAGATATCATATTGTTGTAATAATAACATATTAGATTGTTATAATAAGATATCCGATTGTTATAATAAAAGATCAGATTGTTATAGTAAGAGATCATATTATCATAATAAGGGATCAGATTGTTGTTATAATAAGATATCAGATTGTTATAATAAGATATCGAATTATTATAATGAAGAGAAGAGAGAACTGGAAAGACAGATGGGGCACGGAAAGAGAGCTGGAGAAGGAAAAAGTGGAGAGGGGGAACGACAAGGGGAGAGAGAAGAGAGCGCGTGGAGAGGGAAGGGGAGAAGAAGTGAGAGGAGGTACGAGCGAGGGGAGAGCAAAGCGCAAGAAATGAAAATGTGTTTCCGGCGTTTTTTCCGTTTTTGGGTTAGGGATTACGGAAATGACAAAAAAGGGGATTGCGCCTATCATTTCCCTAATTATAATAGTATCTATTTCGTATTCTCTTTGTTTATCTCTATTAATATTTACTTGTATCTCGATGCTTCATAAATTATGAGTAATTATGAGTGTTTATTTATGCGAAGACTGCCCTATTTGACTCACTTGAAGTTCATCGAAAAAAGAAGTTATCCATTTTGATTGGTTGATAATTTTTTTAATTGTGCTGGCTGCTGGGTAGGTATGTGACTTAGCGGGACAAGTTTTTCTGTGTGCAAGGAGAAGTGTGAGTTCACAGATATATATATATATATATATATATATAGAGTTTGGCTATGGTGAGTTGCAACTCACAGGGGCTTTGATGAGTCGAAATCCAAACCGTCCGTTTGCCTTCAATATTCGTGCAGATCTGCGCGCGATGATGAGTCGCTGAGCGATTAAAACTTTCTCCGTTCCGTCTGTTTTCTCTCCGTCTCCCGTCTCTCTCTCTTTAATTCGTCTCTCTCTCACTCTCTTCAAACTCGAAACAGAAATAAGTTTGAGCAAACCCTAAAAATCAGAGAGGATGAGAGCGCCTCCGCGCGCATTCCTCCTCTGATCACTCTCATCTCTCTCTCCTCCTCACGATCTGTGTAGTTTCCTCCTCACGAGAGTGGATCGAAGCAGCAGAGAACCCTAGATCGGAGAGCAGTTTGCCGCGATACAGTGCTTGGATCGGAAAGCATTAGAGAGCTTGGATCTGAGGTAAGTTTTGTTTATTTCTTTCCTCATTTGTGCTGGTTTGACATTTGAATTATGGAAGCTAGGTTTTGATTGAACAGATTATCTCTCCCTTTTATTTTATTTATTTTGTTGGAATTAGAAAGGATTTTGGAGATAAATTTCAAGCTGATAAGAACTGAAATTTGGGGAATTTTTGAATGGATTCTATGCTGCCTTTTTTTTACCTTATATATACGGCAGATTGAGAAGCCCTAGTTAACCAAGGACTTGCTTTACTTTTGGTTTTTGTTTTTCTAGTATGTGTGGATGTCGAATCCATTGATTTCATTGTTCTATTTTATTTACAAGTGATTTTTTGACACAATGTCTTTCCCGGTATTAGGTGATGCCATTCAGACTAGGGACCGGCCAATCAAAATGGGAAATTCTAAATATTATGATCTTTGTAGGGTCAAGGAGCCTTATTAACCAATGTCTATACGACATATTGAGAAGTGAGGCATGTTTAGTGTCCAGCAGTTCAACAGTTTCTATTATAAGATTTGTGTTAAGAATTAAGGATAAGAGATATGTATAAGTTTTCTAAAACAGTAAATGTAGAATAGTTGGGGGATAAAACTTAGCTATGTTATCATGCACAATTTTCAATCAAGTTTATGTTAGATACCTCTCTGAATCGCTGAAGTGGCCTAATTAGCTTCTGTTCATTAGGATATGTCACAATGCAAAGGAAAAAGGAAGAAGCCTACTAGATTTAAAGTCTGTAATAAGATAGCGGGTCACAATGCAAGAACATGCCCATTAGTAAGCGAAGATGATTTATGTACTAATTTCTGTTTAATTAGGCCATCTGTACTAATTTTTGTATTAATTTTTGTATTAATTTCTATTTATTTTCTGTTTAATTAGGCTCTTGGAGATAAGTGAAGAATAGGTTAATGGAGACAAGTGAAACAGAGAGCATGTTTGAGGAGCATTGGAGACATATTTCTATGTTATTGGATCTGTACCAGTTTTATTGAAGTTGCTTTACAAGTGTGTTAATTTGGATCTGTTTCTGTTTCTGTACCTATTAATATCTAGATGTGTTATTTACATGCATGTCTGGATGTTAATTTGTACCCTTTGAGATATTAATATCTGTACCTGTTAATTTTAGTGAGATACAAGTGTGTTAATTTGGATCTGTACCTATTAATATCTGGATGATAATATCTGTTTATGTACCTCTTTGAGATAAATTTGCTTTGAGTTATGTACCTCGTGTCTGGATGTTAATTTGCTTTGAGATAAATGGATGTGCTTACTATGTATACTACGTGCTTGCATGTTTATAAACAGCTTGGTACCATGTACAAGTCATGCATTGTAATATATCATATGCACACGATTTTTATTGAAAACAGCTTAGTACCATGTACCATATTACACTCCATGTACAAGTCAGCATAGTTTTTTCACGTAAAGAAAAAAAAAAAGTAGCAAAGTACATTGAAAAATCTGTTGATACCTCATTTAAGTACCCAAAGTTACATTCAAGCAAAGTTAATAAGCATAGTACTTCAAAGTTGATACCTAGTTTAGTTTATTTAGTACTGCATATCAGCTTATAAGCTTATAAGTTCATTTAGAAGCTCATTTAGAAGTTGCATATGCTTTTCAGGCATGGTACTTACTAGTTCAGTTTAGTAGTCCAGTTTAGATTCTTGCATGCGTTTCTAAGCATCATACTAGTTCTGAAACATACAACAATTAAACAAAGCTAAAAAAACTACAACAAGTACCATGCTTTAAACAAAGAAATTGGAACATACAGCATATTTCACTTATATTTCACGCAAACTATTTCTAACAAAATAGCTATTATGACCATGAGCCTTTTTTCTTTCAACTCCTGAGCCTTCTTCTCACGTTCCAAACTATTCAAGCGACCGAGAAGCCCATTAATCACTGCCTTTGCTCGATCTTGGACAGGTGGATCATACCAAAAAAAGAATCCACAACTTCTTGACACCTACAAGAATTAACAAGACTTTAATTAAAACATCCAATTTGAAGCTGACATAGAAGTTGACATATTCACTCTTCAAAATTTATTCACTGTTCAAAATAAGACAATATTAGCTTAATTCTGGTGTTTTCATTAAAAGAAAAATGCATTTACATGGACATAATTTGAATGTAGAGTTAGTCATTGTAACAGGTCATTACAGGAGACTTATTTTATTTCAGTTAACACTGACTGGTACAGTATATATCTGGTACCAGTGACTGATTAAAAACCCTACCATAGCTAAATCCTGTTACAATCACTATAGCGTGGAACAGGTAGGCCAAGGCAGGTGTAGTATGCACAGGTAGACACTGACAAAATTCTATTAAATGGAAAAAAAGCCACTGACATCCTCCTGCTTAACTCATCTTTTGTTATTTTTTTTGGGTAAACAAGAGGGTGCAAGGGGTCATTTGTTGATTTCCACATGTCCTCTAATTTCTTTTATTTTTTACTACAGCCAAGGAATTGGTGGATTGCGAAGCATCGGCAATAAGAATTTTTAGTGGTCAAATTGTTTGGAGACACTCACACATTTGTGTTCAACAGAAAATTTCAAAATTATTGGGAGGGAAGCTCACTATCGAATAATTACGAAAAAAAAATCAGTGAAAACAACTAAAATCAGTGAAAACCTGAGATTCCTTGGCTCAGGTCGCAAAAATGAGATAGAAATGGAGAGAGATAAAGAGAGGGAGAGAACCTGAGATGAAGAGAAGAGATCGTGTGGTGGCGAGGCAGCGACGGAGGTGAGGCAGAGAGATTCCCTTCGCACAGAGGCGATCTGTGATGCTCTCTGACCCCCCTTCGCACAGAGGCGAGGCAACGACGGAGGTGACAACAGTCGAGTCGAGAGGAGAAAGAGAGAGGCAACCTATTCGTGCGCTCCGATGATCTCCGATCTGCTTCGGTGCTCTCCGATCTAGGGTTTGGGTTTGAGAGGAGGAGGCGCTCTTTGTTTGGGTTTGGGTTTTGATTTTTGTCGAAGAGAGAGAGGGAGAGTGTGTCGAGTAGAGAGGAAAAGAGACGGAACGGAGGAAATCGCGAACGGACGGAAAATTTTAAACGCATCAGCGCTCTTTGATTTGCACGAATCTTGAAACAGATCCGATGGACTGGATTGCGACTCACCAGAGGGGCTGTGAGTTGCAACTCACCATAGCCAAACTCTATATATATATATATATATATATATATATTTTGATAGACCAAAGCCCGTAGGCATTTGACTATGTGAGTTCACAGATACAGTTCACGGAATCACAGCTTGAGCTGTCCATTGTGGGCCTTTCGGCTCAATTAAGAGTAAAAGAGAGAAAAGATAAAACAATCACTTATTCATTTTGGTATAATTGGACCAAGAGAGGCTTACCCTAAAAACCAACTTCATTCGTGGGCTTTCTGTGCCGATATGAAAACCAATTTTGACATCCTTTTTTTTTTGTTTTTACTTAAAAAAGCAGGCAATATATACTATATTACTCGAGTCAAAAGATAAACAACATGTTAGTTTAGCTGCATGTTCGGGTGCGATTTTGTCTAGCATTTCTTTAAAAAAAAAAAGCAATCTGGAAATTATTTATTGTATTGTATTTGTACGATTGCTCTTGATTAAAGGATTTCAACTAATTGCTGTCATCTACTCATCTATTCATATTGTGCCTCAACTTCATAAGGCAAATTTTCGACTCATCTGCAATTAGTGACCAATAAAGCAAACGAGAGCAAATAAGCATCGCCAATTTTATGGATTTTTTTTTTTTGTTTTGGCCTCCGATAAAGAGGGCATCATTTATTTGCTCCCAAACTAGAGTTTTCAATTTTGAGCCAATGGAATTCGAATGAGCAACACTTGGTACAAATTTGATTCCCTGCACATATAAGCACTGATTTCACGGATGCCAGGAGCTACGTCCTGGATTTTCTGCAGACTACTTCCAACAATCCCACCAGTCTCACAGCTACAGTCTCGTTAACAGTTCTTTGGGCCATTTGGTTGGAGCGAAATAACCGTATTTTCAGGAATGGGGAGAGGAATGCTGATGCTGTGCTCCACTGGTTATTGATGCAGCACACCCTGTTTTCCAAGCACTGCTAGCGACTTTTACTTTATTTTCCTTTTCCTTTTTCTTGTTCTTAACTTGGTAGTCACTACTCACTACCTAGTCCTTTCTAAAAAAAAACGTTAACAAATTGAATTATTTCAAAAATAATTGTTTCAAAACATAAAAAAAAAACTAGCTCTAGATTGATTTGTTAAAAAAAATCAACCTGTTTCGAATCTATTTATAGTTTCAGTTATATAAGCTAGCTTGAGAGTTGAGATTGATTTGTTAAAAAATAGAATTAACTCAGATTTTGAAGCGGATCAAATCAACTAATCGGTTGAACTGGTCAAGTTCGACTTTTCGAGTCCCCTTCTAAAAAGTGGAAAATTTCAAAAAGGGGAAGGGAACCTGCCACCAGAATTCAAGACACAGCAAGAACATTAAATATTTTCATGTACAATAAATTTTCTGGTTTGGAGTCAATCCGGAAGATGTACAAGTAAATGTTGCATGCCTTAGAAATAAATGAATAAAGATATATTTCTTCCTTTCTTTCAAAAATAAATGATAGACAACTAATTTAAAATATTGCAATAAAGTACATAAAAGAACATTAAATATTTTCATGGACCATAAAATTTCTGTTTTGGAGGCAATCAGGAAAGATGTACTAGTAAATATTTGAACGCCTTAGAAATGAATAATAGATCTATCTCTTTCTTTCTCTAAGTTCTCTTTTCTAAAATAAATGATAGACATACATTAATACATATAAGACTGTTTTATTTTATACTAACTATCGCCTTCACACCGGATATGACTCAGAGGTTTTGCTGTCCCGACAAGGAAAGTGGTCCAGACACAGAGAAAGTGATTGTTGAAGATGACTAGGTTTAATGTGCATTAAAAATTTTGGTTAGAAAAAGGAGACTAGTACTCTGCAAGTAATTTAGTAGAATAGCCTTCAAATAAAATGACTAATAATTATACTTGTGTATTATCTTTAGCTTGGAAAGAATTATAGTGTCTTGCATTTTCATTGGTTTATAAGAAATATTTATAGCTTATGAATGAAGTGAAATGATATATTCTCTTTTCCTCGATCGTGGCAAGCTACGTTAAAAATGATCATAACAAAAACACTAAATAAATAAATAAAGGTGCGTTACTTATCATTTAAATAGTGTATGGATCAAATTTGATATTATTGAAAAATTAAAGGAATAAATTTTGGCAATTTTTTTTTAAAAAAAAATTGTAAATTGTTCGCTGCATCAACTTCCACATTTTATATATGCTTATCCAAATGCCAACAAAGATATCAAAATTTAATATTTTTTAATTTGATAAAGGTTGCTTAACTAACATGATTGTCTAGAAACCTAATCATATTGTTATTATTTTCCAAGTTTATTTGTAAAAAACGACCAAATTTCATATCTAATAGTCTAAATAATTATTTTGTTAACATTGAAAGTCTTTATTTGTAAAAGAAAATAATTTAAATTCTTAACCAAAAACTTAACATCTTGAAAGATAACTTACTCGAGTATCTGGTCAATATCCACAATGAAGCACACTTTTATCCTCGAATTCCGAAACCAAATCATTCCAGAGAAGTAGAAGATCAGAAAGGAACAGGCGATCTAGTTTCAGTCTGTGACGGAAGCCTAATATATTTTTATATAACCAATTAACCGTCGTTCAGGCCCAAAAATCTTTTGCATCTCTGTGTTATAAACTTCAGTTTTTTTGTTTGTCTTTGCCAGTAATAAACAACACTCCTTTGATGCCTTTATATGCTTATAGCAAATCTGAATAATTAGGTATCCCGTCATGCGTTTTGAGGTCAACGGTCGCAAGCCAATGACAAAATGCAGCCTTTTCTCAAAAGCTACGCGTCAAGGCCTTTTGCTACAAGAAAAGGTGAACTTTGATTGCGTGTGGTTACTATTGTACCTATCTTTCTTCACCTCTATTAATTGGCTATACCTGCTACTAACATGTCCCAAAAGATATTGTAATTTTAAAAAGGATACATGGTAGGTATCTTGTAAATATTGAACGAATGTTCATGAGTTTTTAAACTTTCTACCGCAAATTTAGTATAAATGTCTCATTTGCGCGTAAAAATCAACATGGATTATATAAGATGCTGGCTTTAGTTTTCAGACTTTGATCTGACAAAAAGTCATTTGTTTATTTACAGTGGAGCAAAAATTAGAAACTTCTTTTACATTTTTCTTCTTCTTATAATCAATCAAACAAAGAGGTAACGGTATATTTCAAATACTGCCAACAAGAAAGTTACAAGACAAGGACAATAAGATATATAAAAGGGTTGAAAACAATCATGATTCATTCAATAGAAGTAATCATTTGTTTCTATTTAGTGGGGAAAATATTTTGGAGGTAGGAAGGGAAAAAACGAGGGGAAACGAAAAAAATGATTTTGGGTATTTTTGTCCTTTTAATTTAATTCACATATAATTTTCAATTTTCTTATAAGATAACCATAGTTATTATGTATCTTTTAACTTAAAGGGCAAATAGGAAATCATCTAGTAGAGTTTAGTGGCAAATAAAAAATACACAAAAGTATAAGAAGAAATAAACAAATAAAAAAGAGTTGAAGGATATACAAAAATTAAGTCTTAATTTTATTCCTCATGAATACTTTAAGAAACGCTATGGTGAAAGCGATATAGATGGAGGGTTCCATAAAATCCGACATTAACTCAAATTCGGATATTCAAATGACCGGTCAAAACCATTCAATGTAGTCTTCATATTGAAATCTCATTACGACCATATATATTTTTAAAATCTTATAACTATTTTTTGAAATTTTAGAAAATTCTCGATCAATTTACTTCTGAACATTCAAATTTATTTTTTAATATGAAAAACACATTGAGCAGTTTGGATTGGTCAAATAAAATTTTGAATTTGAGATTTAATCTGATTTGATAGAACAATCCATCGAATTACTTTTGACGGTTGCATTTCTCAAATACGTTTATCCATCGAATTATTTTTTTTTTAAATAAGTAGGTTCTAAAACCTACCACTTTCATTTAACATAAGCAAACGTTTATTCGCATTTTCTTCTACTAGCATAAAATGCCCTCATACGTGGACAAATAAAGAAATAAAATAATGTTAGACAATAAAAATATATTGCTTAATTTACCAGTGATACAAATAGATGTGTTATTCAATTCGTTTCTATATTATATGAAAAACCAAATAATAGTGTTGCTTCGTCTTGCGATTCACATCCAACCACAGATCAAACCGATCGAACGGTAAAAACACCTGGTTACACGCTAGACCTTGCGTGTAACACCTGTTTGCATGTGTGCATTTATAAATAGTAGAGATGAAGTGTGAATTTCAAATTAATTTAAATTTCTCTTGGTTCATACTTTTGAACATTACACATGCATTGAGAAGGGAATTTTTTTTTTTTTTTTGAAATTTCATTGAAAAGGGAATTTGCGTTCGCAACAGATGATTGTTGAAATGCTAGCGATTATTAGAATGACTCATTTTTCAAATGTACATAGTGTTCTGTACTACAATTATAGTCGGAAAAAAAAAATCTTCATTCTACAACAATATGCCACGGAGTGCACAAGACAATTGTCATTTAATAAAGTTGTCCGATTAAAATAATAAAATTTTTAGTACTTCAATGAAAGCAGTCTTAGTGTTGCCTTAAAATTTTCTTAAACTTTAGGACCCTTTTATATAAAAACGACGGAAAATTAGGCAACGAACTGCTCATTTCAACATGAATGTTAATATATATATATTTATCCAATATAATATATCAGTTCCAAATCTAAAAAGTCCAAAAAATAATAAAATTATACTTAATTAATATAGTACACCGTATACAAAATTTGTCTAACAAAGAACCGACTTTGCACGAACATGGTGACATAACCACTTTCTTTCAGTAAAAGAATAACAAAATAATGTCGAGCACAAACAAAAGAAAATAAATATATAAATTTTAATTCACTCCTTTATTTACATTTTTTTTATAATTGTCTTTAAAAATCTGTAAGTGTTTTGACATGCCATGTACAAATTTTGCATCATTATTAACGCAGAGAGACGATTTTTATCTCATTATCCATAAGACAAAATGTGTTGTCAACAAGATTAGAAGCTCTAAGCCTCCAACATTCATATTATTATTAATATCAATTTTGAATGGAAATGGAAATTAATTTTCAAACATAAAGCACTCCAATAAACCATAAAATGTAAGAAAAAATCGGCCATAAAAACTAAAATGAATTCGAAGAAAGATGCAAAAATTATAAAAACTAGTGTTGGACATCGAGCTTCGCTCGATCCATGAGTTTGTAAATAATTTATACTAAGTAAATAAATATTATTTTCTCAATATTCAACTCAAATACAGACACAAAATAACTAATTAATATATGTAAGCAAACATCCTAACAAACTAATTAAATATAAATTAATTACAAACTCATGTATCGAGCTAATAAATAATATTGATCAGAAAGGTTTAGTTGTTTTATGGTGCAATAATTATTCTATTATCCATAAACATGAGGATACCCTATAAAACTATTTGTGAGAAGACTTGTAAATGCAAACTTAGAAAATAAATACATTTTCACTCCTTTATAAACTGCAATACACAACAATCAGCAAAATAAAATATTTACATCCTACTCTCGTATACCATTTACATCGCCTTTATAAAATCTTTCAAATTATGTAGTTGTCACGTGTCTATAATTGTTTCTCTCTCTAATATAACTGCTAATATCAATTCCTTCCAATTACTGGTACCATAATCTCGTAAGTTTACCTAATTTGCTCAAACAATAATATATCGTCATTCTAACAAAACTACTAAAAAATTACAAAAATGTCCTTCATTAGTTTAGATTCAATGGAGAAATTTTAGGTCCTACGAAGCATAGTTATTAATACTAAATAGAATAACTCTATGTTGCCAGAGTAGTATTCGCCTGCTCATAAATTATAAGACATTGAACATGAGGCATTCACCTAATTTATATAATATTTTAGTAAAAGATAAGATTGGAAGAAACTGAAAAATAGACTTAGGCCGATTTGCATCCACGCCATGAAACATAAAGTAGGACATGCACAAAACATCTCAAAACATTACTTGATAGAGAGAGAAAAATTTTACTATAAATTTGACACCTTGGTATTAAACATAAGATAGTAATTACATCAAATGACGTTAATTTGACCACTATTTGTATTAGTCTTTCTTGGGTTCAGTGTATAGTAATAGTAATAATTACATAAAAGTAGATCCAAATGATAAACCGAAATTATTCAATTTCAACAAAAACTATATCCAAGGTAGAACATCAAAATATCAAAATAAAAGGGTTAAAGAGGATACCATACCTTTTCAGTGGAATGGAGTACCCTTTCTTAGTGTGCTTCTCTATAGCTAAGTTTCTGATTAGATCCTATATTGGAAGCAAAATGCACAGAGGTGAAAAATCAACCAAAAATTTAATAATTTTATGTCTATTCCTCTTGTTGGAAAAGAAAAAAAAACTAAAAAATAGGTGTCAATAATTCAATCCAATGGATACCAAAGTAAAATAAGCTTATGATCACTTATAAATTCGGTGACAACCACATTCATATAGTGTTATATATACTGTACATTAAATATATTGTCTAAAGAACAACGTAAAAAGTATGTAATTATTACCTGAAGCAAATAAAACCACAAATATGCAAAATCACCCTACAAATTAAATCATAACATGAACTATGTCATATGATGTAATTTTCCTTATAGTAACGTCAAATTCTTGACCAAACATGAAATATTAGCAACACATGATGAAAAAAAACTGATAAAAAAAAAAAAATTCAGAACAACTGGTAGTAGCCGGGGCAAAAGCACTTACCATTCTATATTCATGACTTGGTTAAGTTGGCTCAACTGCTCAATGGAAAGGGATTTAAATCCTGGGGGGAAAATAGATAAATATTCAGAATGTAATTTACATAAAATAAAACAATTAAACTTGAAATAGTATTTGGACATTAACATATGAATATTCTTTCCTACAATTGCTAGGATTTTATTGGATAAACGTAAGAAGGGATGACCTCTGCAATAGCAGCCAGAGGCATATATATATAATTAATGGAGAGGGCGGGTTTAATGACTACTTCAATACAAATTTTATTATTCCAAGCGCAATAAAAGGGAAAAAAATCAATCACTGCCAGAGAATCAGCTATCAATGACAATTAATACAGAAAAAATAACGGCAACATTAAACTTCCCCTTAATTTGTGCATCTATACATGGATCATGGACTGTAAGGAAAGAAGCTGTCTCATTTTGAAAAGTTTGAAATTAAACCAAAGGATCAACCAAAATGAATTAATGAAAGGAAATGCTCAAGCTTCTCAAATCTAAGAATCAAGTACAGTGTTTCAATTTGGGCGAAAAAAAAAACTACTAAATTAATAAAATTAATGTCAAGACGATTATTATATTGATAAGAACCTACAAAATAAATGTACTCATTTTTTTTTTGTAGTTAGTACATATGGCAACGGAAAGGAGCACAAAAAATTGTTCAACAGAAAAATAAAATAAAATAACGAAATAGGATTGCTTGATGAAGTTGAAGGAACCAAATATGTGAGTTTTAACTTTTACCAAAAGAATGAGTGCCCATGTTTCCCATAAGTCCGAATTCTATCCTCTGCTCACCTTTTTAGGTGAGCAGAGTGCTCACCTTAGATCCGAACCGTCCGATCAATGATGGTGCCCCGTGAATAATCCCAGATTGATAGGCCCGAAAAAAAACTAACCGTCCGATCTAAATCGAACGGGTCGGATCGAGTGAGCAGAGCTCTGCTCACCTAAAAGGTGAGCAGAGGATAGCGCTCCCCCATAAGTCTAACCACCTATTTATTAAAAAGAGGATGAAAATCACGCTGTGCTTGTTGAGTTGGATCTGAATATTCTCCTTGGTTAATGCATGAGTGAAAACGTCTAATGTAAATGTGAATGTTGACTTCATTATCTATACAACTTTTTTTAATTTGATTCTTCCATGACATTTGCATCTGTAATCGGTTTTAGCACCATCTAAGCTCAAACAAATAAAAATAAAAAATAAAATAAATCCAGTTACAACTTTCTAACTAAAGAATCAAATTATATTCATTGAAACATTTCCACAAAAACCATAGATGCACTCTATAGAGGTACAGTCCGCACAAACAAAATGATGCTGAAATGAAAATTTCTAAGAAAAAGGACAAAAATATTATGAAACAAAAGAGGTAAAAATGGTTGGAAAAACCAGTTTACATCTAGATGGAGATTATTGAGGAGAGGAAAATATCAAAAAAAGCTCACTGACATTACGCATATGAATCATTTCATCATCTCATTGACATAAAAAAAACTGGAAGGAGAAATTGTTTCTCTGTCGCAATTAATTAAAAATATAGACAAATCTCAACAAAAGTAGTACAATTATGCATCTGATTTTTGTTTGCCATGCACCGACACTGACAGCCCAAAATCAGTGAAATCTTTCGATTGCTCCTGCTGGAGAGGAGAACAACCGATACATCAGACCAAGGGTGCCATCGAACTCGACCTCCGTGAGAAGATAGAGAAGTAGAGAAGGGAGGTTTGGCTGCGGCTGTCTCTCAATTTCTTCCGATAAGGAAATGACAAAGATAAGGAAAAGACAAAGTAAAGGACTATATTTCTTGCGTGTGCATTTGCTAGCAGAATTGTGAAACGGGTTTAATCGCCTGACAAAGAGTGCGGCATCACGAAATGTTACAGATTCGTATTTTAAAAGATCTCATATTGTCAGAAATAACAAAACCAACCAATACGGAGGGTCTCCCGTGTCGCCTAGTGATTTAATAATTAGGCTCAAATTCCCACACAATTTTATTTATATTTTTTATTTCAATTACCATAGTATTCTTTAGTTCTTATATTATTTGGCTTCATTCGAACTTTTAACTGTTTAAGTTGTATTGGTTACCTCCAATGGCTTATGAGATAAAAGCAACTACACATAGTACCCTTTTTCTAATGATAGAGTTGGTCAGAAAGTTTTTCTTAAAAACATATTAAATAATCATATCCAAACTTCAACGCTGGCTGCCTTTTTTAAGAGAAACAAATTTAGCTACAATCACTTTGTAGTTTTTGCTTCATAATTGCGGCGTGAATACTTCAGGCAGCATGCAAAGTTTTGTGTCTCATTCAAATAAAATGCCATTCACAATTGCAGCGTGAGCTACTTTATTTTTCATTTTTATTTTGCAACTAATCATGTCATATATATGAATGAAGTGAGGGCATTGCGATGATGATGATGATGATGATGATGATGATGATGATGAAGAATTGGGTTAAATTAATATCCCCGGCGTTAAAATCGTTATTTCTATGAAATCCTTTGTTGCAAATACTGCATTGCGAGGTGTAAATAGGAGAAAATCATTTGTTCATTTTACATATAGTTCATATACTAAAAGAGTATTAATAAAGTCAGTACCTAGCCATGTGTGTACACTAGCAGTCCAATTATTTCTGATTAGAAGAAGCAATTACTTCGGTTTACATATAACGTATTGGCTAGAATTGTAAAATTAAATTTAACGGACAAAAATTATCTTTCGTTATTCTACTCTATTAGAGTATATATGCACCTTATTTTAACTGAAAGCGTCCAAGTAAGAATGTCGTCTTCATATAAGAAAGACAAAAGTCGGTTACAAGTATCATCCTACAAAAACCTGGATGCCATTCTAAAAATGAAAACCATCTAAGGGCCAAAAAGGTTAACTAAGTGAAGATAATGTCCTCCATAGTGTGCCCATCTTTAATCTCTCTATTGTTACTCATAGTTGCTGTTTGTTGAAAGTTTGTCAGCGATCTGTAGATTTTTGCCAGATTAATAGTTTGACATAACAAAAAATTAAAGACATTTAAAACAGTGAAAAAAGTTTTGAAGGGGATGTGTCATGTTTTCTTGTTAAAAACATTATCATCTATTTCCTTCTAATGTTTTCAAACCATAGCTGTCAATATGGATTTTATGAAAATTCTATCATTAGAATTAAGAGAATTGATCTTTTGTCAAATGGAACTTATAGAATGACAATCAATATAAATATTCCTATAATTGAACATATCAAAGCCTGTCCAAAAATTCCTAAGAGTATACATGTGCTTAATTAAAATAAAATATATATACTAGCAGCGGATCATTGTCGGGATCTTTTTTCCTTTTCTAATTATCTTTTTGGCCGCTAATAAGGAAGCTAATAACAAAAAAAATAACATTATAAATGAAAATGCCGACAATATTTTTATCCAGTAATGCATGCAGAGAGAGTATTTAAGCTCTAGAAGTAAATATTTTAAAAAATTCATATTTGACCAGAAAACTATGAAAAGATTCTTATTATCGAGTCTATAATTATAATAACATAATCTAATAATTTTATGATCATAATAAATATTATAGTATTAACAGAAATTGAATTTGATCTTTCGAATGCCATAGCTCAAAAATAAGAGAGATACAACCATCGGCATAACTGGGAAAAGAAAGAAAAATAAACAGAATGGAGGAGATCGAAAAGACAGAAGTATTTTTGAAGTTATGTCGTGTCATACAATTAGCAATATTGGCATGTCACCATGTACGACGGACACACACATAGCTCCATAATATGAAAATTTCTTCTTTGGATGAGTTTTTAAATAGGTTAAAATAAATATCATTAAATCAGATTGATAAATGATTGTGATTAATTAGAATTTGAATGGACATCGAAAAACTCGTCAATGACAAAATTTCATTTATAAGTTTATAACCATCGGATTAAGTAGAATAAGTAGATAAATAAATAGAAGAGGGATAAACTCTAAATAAATAGTCTCTTATTTCAAAAGTTTATAACCATAGATGGCTGATGACGCAGGATTATTGAAAAAAAAAATCAAGGCCCGCAAATTCTGGTGCATAATTCCAAAATTAGTAAATTAAAAAAATGTTAATTACACTAAATAAATATCATTTCTTTCTTTTGATATAATTGTAAGAGTGGTTAGTTAAAAGGAACTGACAAAGTCGTCAAAAAAGAAATTCAGATTGACCAGCCATAAGCCATTATGTTAAAAAATAGTTTCATTAAAAAAAAGTTTAAATCAATAGTCTAAACTTTTACATTTTAAAAATAATCATCTACAAGATCAAATGCCTTGGGCATATCAAAGACTATGCAAAAAAATCAAAAACAAAAAAAAACTTGAAATCAACAACAAGGCCAGTGGCGACCATGTTGCCGAGAATATTAATGTCGTCGCACAAATGAGTGGGCTGGAGCATTCTGGCTTTACCAAACGAGATTGTACTATTGTAGAAACTTCATAGAAAATCTTAGAAAGGGTAATTTTCAAAAAGGCGATGATGAAGCATTAATACAACATTTTAGGAAAACTAAAGTGAAGAATCTAAATTATTATTCATGCAAATTTGACAATGAGAATCGCGTAGAGAATATATCTTGATCTGTTTGATTTACCTCCAATGGCTTATGAGCTAAAAGTCTTTTTTTATGATAGAGTTGAGTTAAAAGTTTTTTTTTATGATAGAGTTGATCAAAGAGTTTCTATATAGAAAAAAAAACATATTAAATAATAAAATCCAAATTTTATTTTTTTTAGAGAAACAAATTTAATCTGTAACTTGGAACTACAATAGGTATTGGTGTTTTGTGACCACACAGTTGAATTCGGGTGTGAATACTCTAGGGTAATGTACAAAGTTTTGCAGATCATTCAAATAAAATGCCACTCACAAATGCAGTGTGAGCTCTCGACTGTCTTATTCTACTGGTTATATTGGGGTGTTTGGTTGTGACTTAGAGAGTGCATGACTTAAAGGCGCATAACTTAAGTTATGCATTCAATTTATTTCCAACTATATCTTTCAATTTATTACAATAATGAAATAATAATTAATAATTTATAATATTAAATACTAAGTAATTAATAGTACTTAATAATAATAATAATTAATATTGAACAAATGATTAATAATAATTAATAATAATTAATTATCAATAATATTTTACAAGTAATACTAATTATTAATAAAACAATTAAATAATAATAATTATTATTAATTAAAAATAATTAATCAATAATAATATTTTATAATAATAAAAATGATTTATTATTATCATTAATAATTAACAATAATTAGTAATTAATAATATGTAATGATTATTATAAACTAATTATTCATAAATCAATATCAATATTATAAATAAAGAAAGATGTATGGGTGTCGGGATCCTTTAGTTAAATATCATCCGACACTCCAAGTATTGTGAAATAGTTGTGCAATAGCATTTTTTTTATTTCTATAATGTGATACTAACATCAGATAATAATTTGGCAACACATTGTTTTGTTTCTGATTTTTGTGACCCTTTCTATTTTCATTTTCATCATGTCTCCATCTCTTTTGTGTTGCTTAGAGTCCTCCACCTTAATTTCTCTTCATCACCATTCTTAATTTCGGTTTACAAAATATAAATTAAATTCATTCAATTGAAAATAGAAAAAAACATAAGTTCTTTTTACGATATATATATTTTTTTATTTAAGTCATTTATAAACATATTACTTTTCATGAATAATATCAACATAATATAAATCATATAAATCATATTATTTCAGATAACTATAACTATATTTACACACATATAATTTTTTCTTTAAATTGATCAAACTCTTTAACTTTAATCAAATCAAATTACATACAATAACTAAACTATATTTCTAAAGATAAATATATCTTAACCATATATCCAAAAATGAACATAATTAAATTATAGAAACATAATAAAAATATTTTTATTATAGATATCTACATCGAGCGAAGTTCGATATTCCCCTCTAGTAATAATAATGATTTGTTATGATATGAGAACATTTTAGTCTTTTCACATGAATATATGCATGCATAATTTATGCTTCATTATTCAATAACCAAACATCCATTACATCACAGTATCACACTACATAAACACTTATGCATCCTTAAATTATGCAACTTTTTACTTCACAACCAAACGCCTCCATTATGAATGAAGTGAGAACATTTAAAAAAAAAAATAGGGAAGAAATTTCCGCTGTGTTAAAATCATTATTTCTATGAAATCCTTCGGTTGCAAATACTGCATTGCTAGGCGTAAATAGGAAAAAAAAATCATTTATTCAATTTACGTATAATGCATAATCCTATAAGATGATTAAAAAAAGTCCCGAGTACCTAACCACGTATACAACAGCAGTCCAATTTTTTTTTTCTGACAGAAACAGTTCCATTGGTTGTACATATTGGTCTACTGGCTAGCATTGTAGAATTAAATGTAAGAATAAAATTATCTTCACAGAGATTACCTATTCCTTAATTACATTATTTGATTTTGGAAAAAAAAAATCGAATGCCCCAATACTCTGTTAATTCAGTGCATCAGCATGAAAAATTGTTTTCTTAACTGTTCAATTTTAGTTATGCTACTCTGTTTGAGTACAAGTGCCCACAATTTAAATAAAATATAACAAAGAGGATCACCGTCGAATATTTTTTTTTTTTCTCTCTCTCTCTCTCTCTTTTTTTTTTTTGTTGGGGTGCTAATAACGGAGCTAATTACCAAAAAAAAAAGGACAAAATCAGATATATGGCTGGCTAATCGACTCGAGTTGGAGACATTTGCGAGTTCTTTTTAGATATTTCATTTTTAACTTGTCAACAACTCGAGTTGGCTTCCAGGTCACAAATCAACTCAAAATAAGATTATGTACGTCAAAATTTTATTTATTTAATTTATACATGATTATAATATTAAAACTAATTGATACATACAACAATATAAACGATAAAATTGTGGTATTCTTACTCATCTTTTATTGGTTATTGATTTGAAGCAAAATATGCTTTGAAACTTAATGTTGCAATTATTTAAAATGAAAATTACATGATAAATTTTTTTTTATAATTCTTTAATGATTTTTTTAATATTCTTAAATAATGTTGATCATAATATTTAAGAAAAAATTTATTATGTGATGAGTCGACTCACGAGTTGGCAAGTTGGGTTATATCAACTTGAACTCGACCCATTGACGAATCGAGTTGGCTTAACTTGAGTTCTACCGACTCTAGTTACAACCGAATTTTGTCAAGTTCAAGTCATATGTCAGAATTTTTTTTGGTCACCCTAAATTCAGATACAACCAATTGAATAGTGCTCATATCAATATATATATATATATATATATATATAAATAAATGAAAAAGAAAACCTCTACAATTTGCAAGATCGGAAATCCTATCTTTGTAACTAAAAACATCTTTTGATTAATTTTAATCACATTTTAAATAGAAAAATGACCCTCTAATCTTTGCCCCCAATTGTAGTGCATAATTCCGAATTTAGTCAATTAAAAATGTTAATTACACTATTGTGAATCACTCAATAATATATAGTTTTTTCTTTTTGATAATGACAGTGATTAGAACTATTAAAGGGAACTGACAAAGTCGTCAAAAAAGAAATTGACCAGCCATAAGCCATTAAGTAAAAAAATACTTTTAAACTTTTACACGCACGCCCTTAAATTTATTTTTTCAAACATAAACACCTCCTAAGTTCGCTCACAACGGTAACCCTCCTGTTTCTCTCTCTCTCTCTCTCTCAAAAAACCACAACCGCTTCCTTCAAGCACTGCACAGAAGACGAAACGCTTTAACTCTCCTAGAAAGCACCACCTCTAACCTCTCCTACTTTCTATCCTTGACCTGACTCGATCCTCCGCCCGATAACCAACCAACCCAAAATCATTACTCCCACGAAATCGAACCTTCTTTCCTTTATTGGGTATCGCACTAACCCGATCCGCATTAAGAGGCGACGAGAGGTGAGGCGTCATCGTCGCTTGGTGCGAACGAGCGAGGCTTTAGGTGAGCGTTTGTGGGTAATTCTATTATTTTCTTGAATTTATTTGAATTTTGAAAAGTTTTTGGTTATTTTGTTCCTCGTTTTGAAATTTTTGTTTTGGGTTGTGGGTAGTGATTCATTTTGGTGGTCAGGACTAGATATTATGATTATAGATGCTATCTTTCTGTTTTTAATCTTGAAATTTCTCTGCTTCGTCTAATTTAGTAGCTTTCTGTTTTGAAATTTTAACTCGTGTTAGGATTAGGATAATTAGCTGTTAATTGGATAATTTAGTAAAAGAAGGTAGTTTGTTTCATTCTTTAGAATTGCTTCTATTTTAGATTCAAATTTATATAGTACCATAATTTTGTCTGTATTTATGATGGAATCAATTCTACTGACAGGTACTGACAGTTTAAACTTTAAAGACAGTACATGGCCTTTATCTCGTGAACAGGAAATTATTGAAACGAGAAACCTTTTCATTTGTCGTTTATCTTCATTTGTTTTTCTGTTTTTATGAAACCAAGAAAATTATTTGTTTTTTTCCCCAATTCTAGTACAAACAGGTAATCTGTCCTCTTCATGTTGGCAACTCTATCTCACGTCCATTTCTTCTTTTCTATTTTTTTTATTTTTTTTTGATTCACATGATCTTAAATTGTCAATTTAAATTAATTGAAAATGAGTGGAATCTTTTATCACACGTCTATACCTGTGTAAAATGCTGGAAAACAGGGAGGGGAGCAGTTGCCTTTGTAATTGAATACTTTTAATTATGGAGTTTGATTAAATTTATTTAGGTCAACTTGATAACTACTAGAAGTACAACTCATTCTGGAACTAAACCTTTTCATTTTTTTTAGGTGAGTTTGGTGAGAACTGAGATAACAGCACATAGAATAATATGATCTCTTCTTTGAAAGACAATTTGCTGCTATTTGGGGAAGGAGAACTATATAACAATGGCTTATAATGGCGTAGAGGTGATAACTTCCAAGGGCTGCTCAAGGCTTTTAATAGGCACTCGACCTGCTTTTTGTAGTGTAAGGTCAACCGAGATGATGTCAACAACTTCATCTGTTGCTCTCCTGGGTCCCACTGACAGACTGACAGATGGGCCCTTTCATGGGCTGGTTATTTGTGTTACAGGCCTATCTAAAGGTGATTTGCTTACTGATTCCTCGAGCTTTGTTCTTGCCCTCTATTCAGTTTAATTGAACCCTATTTAATTAAATTTTTTGTAGTGCATAACTTGTGCAAATTAAACCTCATTATAACCCTATTACTCCTCAACTTAGTCTGTGGGTCCTTGATTGTGCCAATATTAGTCTTACCAGAAATTTTGTAATTAGACACAAATCAAGGCAAGAAAAATCAAAGTTCAGGAAAGAAGATGACATGATATGGTTTACCAGTACCAATAGCAGCCTTGCACTGCACATGGTGGTCCACATATGTAACAGACCTGCATAATACAGTGCCCAAATCAGAGGTTGAAATCCAATGCGTGTCATCAGAGTGTTTAATAATATGTCTATGAACAAAATGTTGAACTTGCTATTTCATGACAGAAGCAAGAAATCAAGTAATGGAGGCCACAGAGAGGTTAGGTGGTCAGTACAGTGGGAGCTTGCATCCAAAGTGCACTCATCTTGTGGTCCAAATATCCTTTTCCCAATTCATAATAAATCCCTATATTTTTAATTTTGTTTTTCTCTTTTGTCCTTAGTAATATTGTTAACTTGCTATTACCATCTTTTCTGGCATGCTAGTGTAATTTCTGTCTCCCTTTTTGTCATTGTTTTTTACTGTTTATCTTGCTAGATTTCCTATTTTCCCAAAAAGTACTGATGTAAAGTGTATTTCCTTAACCAGAACACAGCTCTGGTGGAAGGAAGTATGACCATGCAATTAAGCATGGTGCCAGAAATGGCCTATTTGTAGTTACACTTGGGTGGTTTGTGGACAGTGTAAGGAAAAATGGTAAGTATTTATTCCCTATTACATTTGATTTTTATATTTGTTATACTTTCCAATTTGTGTTAAAAATGGGGGAAAATTGATGAAGGACTTTTATCCCTTTACTAATTTCTCCAAGTTGAGAATTCCTGTAAAATTTTGGCCTTAAGCATGGTACGATTTATGAGGACATAAATTTTGTCAAAGGATATTTTCTATTTTTTTTTTTTTGGGACTCTTACACTCGTTTTCAAGTTATTTTCCCGTCGTGTTGCTCAGGCGTTGTTCAGATAGAAGGTTTCTATTACAAAAGTTAGATCCAGTCACAAGAAGCTCTACAAGTAACATATATAAATTGATCTTGGAATATATAGTTTCTTATTTATCCCAATTATGCGATACTCTTTGTTACAGTGAGGTTGGATGAATCATTATACAGCATAAGAAGTCAAGGAGAAAACGGGATGCCTTTAGGAGAGTTGAATCGGGTTGCATTTCTACCTGGCAGTGAAAGGTCCTGTATACCCCTGGCAGCTATTGAGGAGGCCAAATCATCAAAAAGAGAATTTGAGGTCAGCCGACATATTTTTTCTGAAGATGCTATCTACATGGATCCTGATATATCGGCAGAAACTAAAAGTAAGGTAAGCAAGTTATGGGCCCTTGATGCAAATTAAGCTTATCTTTTTATTTATTTATTTATTTTTGAAAAAAGGTGGGAGCGCCACCTAGTTTCATTTTCATGAAAAATGAAACAAATACAGAAACTAAAACAAAAGCAAACGTAAAGACCCAATCCAACAGAAACAGACTCAATCTACACCCTCAGCTACATCACGTTTTAACTAACTTCCAAACAAATAGTAAAAGATGTAAATTTTCTATGCCCTTTTCCTATATCTAAACTCTTCCTAATAGACTTGAGAGGCCCTACAAATATCACAAAGTAAACTTTACTACCACCCATATCAATCTTTATAAATCACTAAACATAAGATAGAAATTTTGAAGCCACTGCAATTATCAGGTTTCAACAATAACTACATCTTCTCCCAATCCATATGCAGCCACTCATCAACTATCTTCTTCTCTGCCCTTTGTCAGATACCTATGTCCCTTAATTTGAAACTCTATCAGCAACACACCTCCAAAAATTAAGCATTCACCTTTTCTTTCTTGGAATTCAAATTTACTAACAATAGTTGTCCTTGATCATCTATAGTCAGGAGCCATTCCATCTGATCCTCTTTTTTCTTCTTGTTCTTACTTTTCCCCTTTTTCACCTTTTGAATTGTTGTATTCTCATCTGTGTCATCTACTTCTGATTTCTCCACTTCTATTTCATTGAGAGCTTCTTTAAAAGGGTTCACACTATGAATCTCAACCTCCCTCAAAATTTTAGTAGGGTTTTTTCCTTTATGACCAACACCCAAATCAATAAGTTGCAAGTTATTTCCATTCTCCACCGACCCACAATTCTTACTACTAGAACCATGCTCACACTGACATTGCCCTTGACCTATGTATGCTTCATCATTATGCATTGTATTGTCCATCTCCTTTTGATGTGCACTTCCCATATCTTCCTTAGATTCAGTACATTCTACCCCTTTTGTATCAATATCGATCGCATTAGACTGTACTGGTACCACTACAAATGACATAGCATGTTTGTTACCATCATCTTTCTTGTGCTTCTCATTTGCACAAGCTTATCTTTTTATTCACCCTTGAAGGAAAAAGAAAGGAAAAAATTGACACCTACATTTTACCATGCAAAATTTTCATTATTGTCAAAATTTGTAATGTGAGAAGTTCCTTTCTGAAATGCAATCCTATTGGCGTTTTGGTTCTTTTCTTTTCTTACTTGATTTCTCTGCATGTAATTTTTAATGCATCATGACAAGTTTGTTGTCGGCTTCATCTATGTTTGCAGTCTGTGCCTTTCTTCCTTGTCAAGTCACATCTTCATAACTCCGCATAATTTTCTCATTCTTCATTTTTTTTTTGTTTAGATCTTTTTGTAAGAAAAACTATTTGCTGTGCAGATTGCTGATGCTGTTACTAGAGAAGGTGCAAAATTATTGGAACACTGGTTTATTGGTTCTAAAGCTAGTTATGTCATCTGTGAAGGATCCAGAATACATAAATACATTGCTCACTCAAACAAAATCGTAACTGTAAGTATTGTTAATTTGTTGCTCTCGATTTCAGAATTTGACAGGCACACCAAAAATTTGGCTTATGTAGGCATAGTGCATGCCAGTAATTTACCCAGCCAGTATGATGAAAATGAGTTCCTTCAACTGGTATAATCCCCAACAAAGTAAATTAAGCATCCATTAACCCTAACTAAACTATCAGTTGCATAATCAAGTACCCCCACCAGAAATCCCAAAGAGTAAAGGAATCAAATTATCTGAATCATTTTCGTTATTTCAATCCTGTACATGCAGCCACTTTGGATACTCAAAACAGTAAAGGAGAAGAGCTTTCAGCGCCTAGTGGATCTCTCTTCAGATCTAGCAAAGCATGTGGCCATCACTCTGGAAAACACTAGATTATCTAAAGAGGTACCAGAAGTCAAAAAAGACCATGAACAGTGCTCCTTTAGCTGTTTAGTCATTATTGCTTTTTGCTGGTCTGTTTGTGCCAGTATGAACACAGATTGGGTCACAAATTATTTTAATACTTTCAGCATAGTAAAAGTGTTTTAAAACCATGAAGGTGATTGAAATTCCTATGATAAATATTGTAGGATGCAGGGAACAGAACCACCTCACCTTTTTCCTTGAGCACCAAAATGTCCCCATCAAATGCAAAACCAAAAGAAAGTATTGAGGACAGAAAGAAAATTGTTGAGCTGGCAAAGCACGGAGTGCGGGACCGTCGCAGCCGCCGCATGCAAGTATGAGTTGTTAATTAGTTTTGCATTCTTTCACTTTCACCTTTTGTTTTTCCTGTTAACTGGTGTTTTATAAGCATACCATATCCATTGACCAATGTTTGAAAAAAGATATTTACTCCCTTATTATTGCAGGGATCAGTCTGAACCATTTGTATATGCCCCCACAGCATCAAATATTATTCGATAAAATGACCAGCATTTGATATGTTCTAATACATGAAAAAAAACTGTTGTCTATGTATTGTTCATCTCCTAATTTCTTAGAAATGCCAAAACACCTCTTTTTTTGGGATATTTGAATAAATATTTATGACAGGGCTTTCTAAATTGTGTGTGGTATACTTTATACAGGATATGTATAAAGGGTACATACTGAATATGTATGGTTGAGGGTTTGCAATGATCACACTCACACCATTTAAAAAAAAAAGAAAAATATCTTTTATTGTGATCATAACCTAAGGAGAACTATTTATCAACTTTCTTTTGGTGTAAGCTAGTCGTGTCAAGTCCCCATTCATCCGATCACACCGACCAGCCTCTTGGATTCAATCTGTTGGTCCATTTCGGAGCCCACCACATCAGCATGTGCTTATACTGACTCTTCATGGTCTGAAGAGGCCAGCGAGCAGCAGACTCTTTCAGCTTATGACACAAATGGAGAGCCTAATGAAGCAGACCTCTTTGCCAACAGTTTGTCCAGACCACTTAAAGAAAGGTTTGATATATACAGTGTTTTTTAGCAGTTCAACATAGACAAGAAATTTGAAACCTTATTCTAATGTTTTGTGCTTTTTCTCCCTTTTGTCGCAGTGAGAAAAGCGAGGTAGTATTTAAGAACCATTTGATCACAATACTTTTTCCTATTGATCGTTTTGATGAACTGGGGCCTACATCTAGAACATTCTTCAGCAATAGTGGATTCACTTGTATACAGTTGTTGGATTATGTATACAACTTCTATCAGGTATGCAGTACCAGAGTTTGGTTTTCTGATTTGCTGTAACAGTAGTGTAATGTATTCCATATTTTGTGTTTTGATGTCTTTGCCTTCGTTCCAAAAACATTTTATTATCCTTTTCTTGGAACTGTACCAGTGTAAATGCTCATATTTATATAAGTATGATTAAAAATATCAATAATTCTCTCAGGAGAACATGTCAGATCTTGAAATAGAAGTAGCAATCCAAACAGACTCGAGGCATGCAGATCGGCTTCGTTCCCTTTATGCAAGCAGTGAATCTGTAAGGCAGGGTTTTGTTTCGTTCAGGCGGGTTGATTTTATGGGTAGCAGAAGGAGCTTTGAATCGTTGAAGCGGCTCAATGGAGAGACCAATTGCAATGTCTATCAGCTATTGGTCCGCGCATGAGGAGAGTGGCAATTGGGTTTGTGGGAATTAATTCATATCACCTTATCAGTCCACCATAATGGCTACTGGCTTGGTAGAAATGTAGATCTATTGCAGCATGCGCGTTTGATTTTGTTCTACTCTATAGGATATGAGTATTGCCATGCGAGGGCCGAGGGGGGTAGTGTGTTGGGGGTCCATGCTGCAGTGGGTCGCCGCACAAATTATAGTTCTGAGAGGCTACAGAACTTTGACCCAATGAATGCAAAATCCTCAATTGCAGAGAGTGTTTTTTACTTGATTTTGGTCTAACAGTATTTAGCGTGTTCGCTTGTGTGTGCATGTAAAATCAAATAAGTATGAGAATGTAAATTGATACTTGTAGAAAGGCACGTGCTAATGATATTTTTTAATTTATATATTCTTGTTTGCTAACCAATTTGGGCAATCTTAACGGCGCTAACAGAAGCTGATATCAACTTTTCTTTTTACTGAACTAGTAAACTGAATGTATCTTCTTCTTTCTTTTATTTTTTAATTCATAAAGAACAAAGTTCCTCGTGTGTAAATGTCATCTTCAGATATTAAGCAGGAAGCGTCCTAAATCGACGTCGGGTCATTATCTTTTCATAAATAAACTTGACTTCTAGCATGTGTTTGCTTTGAAATTTTGCCTGAATAAGACAAACAAGAACAAAAGCATTTCTCTAGTCTTGATTAGGATTTAGGGCGCAAGTAATACGGTATTATTGAATCAGAGAAAAAATTTCATGAACTAATAAATTGTTATGTTCCGCTTGTTTAGAGTTGGGGTTTAGTTCAGGAGGGGGTTATTTAAATTATACATTTGATTTTTATAGTAAAAGCCTGGAATTGCAGTGGACTAGAATTTTAAGTTGCTGTAAAAGTTCGATTTTGAATGGAAAAATGAGCCCAATTATCAACAAGTCCATCTTAATTCCTTTCAATATTTTCCTAATAAATGATCAGAACTTCATGCGATACACATGAACAAACATGACGCGACAATGTCCCCCGTTCCCTATAAACCAAATTTAAATTAATGCTAGTTAAGAAGTATGCAGACCGTGTCGATCGTACATGTGATGTGAGAAGCATTTTGTACCTAGTCCTCTGCAAGTTGTATGCATTTGTTGATCCTAATGCTCAGTCCAATTTCAAACTTGAAGCTAAACTATCATTAGTTAGACGAAGGTATAGGAGAGGAAAAAACAGATAAAAATTAAAGAGCCACTAAGCGGATTGAATATACTTAATTCGTTAGAGATCCTCCTTGCATTGCAACTTTTTCTTCTGAATTATGGGGAAAACATGACCAAACACCAACTAGAATTTGGATGAATTATTGCACTTTAATTTTTACAAAACTAGGCCCCTACTTCAGAATTAAGCAGCATAAAATGAGAAATTACAAAGTCACTAAAGAACGGATACTAAACAAACATAGTTCACAAATTAACACTTTCTTTTACTACCTCAAATTCATCTGCCTAGAGCTGCAAAGCAGCTCCGAGAGCGTTCCAGCTCGCGAGTTCTTTCACTGCCATCTCCATCTGCAGAACGCGGCGAGTCAAGACCCCTACGAAGCAACCGACAGACAGCTTGGATTAGTCGTTCTGACGCCACCTCATGAGGTGGTGCTACTCCAGCTTTGAACCTTTCTAGAAACCCAACATGCCGGTCAATTGCTTCCTCAATGGATATTTGCCACTCAGACTGGCACATCTCATATCGTACCGCCTCAGCACACAACCCACAGATCCACCGGCCATGATGCCTTTCTCGTATTTTGTTCACATATCCTGAGGTGCATTCCTCGGTCAAGCCACAACACTCGCATGTCGCCGACTCAAGATCTGGTGCCGGTGATGGTACCGGCATGGACATAGCTTTTGACAAAATAAAGTTAGGGAAGAAGGCTGAGAATAGAAAGTATAAGACCTTGCTAGGTTTGAACATGCATGGTGGTTATGGTTATAACCATTTTAGATGAATAGATTCGCGGCTGTTTGAAGGCGCTACGGTACCTTCTTCTTCTTTATCTCTTTGTTATTTTATTTGTTAAAACTACGAGTCTATGAGATGGATTGGTTGCGTTAAGCTTGGGTTCTCTACTTCTTTCTCTTGTCTACAGAGAGAACATGTTAAACTTAAAAAGGGATAGCTTGTCGTTGGTGTAACCTAGTGAGAGGTGGGACCCGGTTGCAATGATAATAGCTTTTGGAACCACGTGTCATGAGTGAATTACCCCATAAGATGAATCGTAGTTATCGTTAAAACATCCTTGAAACTTACCTACCTCAAAAAACTAATGAAATTAATAAATATATAAAATAAAACAAAAGGACCAACATTATTGACGACGACCTCATGGCATAATACACGATGACCATGAAAAATTGAAACAAGACAAAGAGAAAAAAACAACAAATGAAAATATAGGATTAATTGTTGGATAAAGACAAGCACATGATATGTCAAAAGGAGTAATTATTAGATCTTAATATATATAGGTGTGTTTTGATGCATAAGAATAGGGTGTTGGATGAGAATAAGCTCTAAATTCATTATTTTTGTGAAATCCAAACAAACAAGAACAATAAATTTAAACTTATTCGGGTCTTTATTCTTAAACTAACAAAACCATGACATAAGAATAAGGAATATGACTAGGCAAGTATTTCTAACTCCTTATTCTTATCCTTATTATTTGCCTCATCCAAATAATAATAATATTTCCCCACTCATAAAATAATAATAATATTTCCAGCACATTTCCTATCCATTTTTTTCCTCATTATCAGCAGAAACACATTTTTCTTATAGTTTTTTTTTTTTTTTCATGAAATGGTGCTTATATTGTTCATATTAAAATTATTTCCCAAATTACATATATTGTACAATCCATTTGAACTACAGCCGTTTGACAAATTTGTACGCTTTCGATATAATCTAGACAAATTATTTTGTTTCTTAATTTGATAATATGAGACGCCATTGACAAGGTAATATTCTACTAAATAACACAAACCCATAAATCATTTGCTAGGTAAGTCGGCCCCACATTGACGTCCAACAAGTGGCCACGTTTTAGGCCTTGAGCGGGTCTAGTAAGGTTTGGGAAATAAGTTGCGGCTAAACGTGGGCTGAGTTGACACCTCGACATTGCCACTTCTTAATTTCTTTGTTCTCTTTGAAAAGTTATGTATTATCGGATAATTAAACATTATTTTATTTATTGTCAAGCTATATTAGATATTTTATTTATCTAATACTTTTTGGATCTGATATACGCATATATACCAAGTTACCAACACAATACCATTATTAATTTCACAATTTTACACGACTCATAAATGTCGAATCAATAATTTCAACGAGCAATCTCTCTTTTCTGATGGAACTCAGCAAACCACCAACAGAAAAAGTTAAAATTGGATAATAATACACATAGACGTACTGAACTTTAATAGCATTATGAATTATTATTAAGACTTAATCTGGATGATTGTTCGAGGAACACTGATGGAAGTATTTAAACTTATGATTTATAGATTGACTACTAAAGTATTAAAAAAATAAATTTGGACCATAGTTTAGGAACACTGATGAAATTAACTCTGATGAAATTATTTAAGTCTCAAATATAAAGCAAATATTTAATAGATTGAATACTAAATCATTGAAACTGAATCATAGAGCAGAGATGCTTAACACTAAAGTATTTAAATTGAGTAATAAAGAATATATGTAAAATATAAATCTAAAATATAATATAATATAATCTGCGTCGTTCCCCATGTCGGTCCGCACAAGTGTTTTTCTGCTTTTTCCTCGGACAAGTCATCTGGAGCGTCTATCCTGTTTTTGCGATTTTACCCGATCCGTTCGATTTCGGTCGTGTTTATATAATATAATAACAAAGTAAGAAAGCGTTTAAATTAAAATATGAATTATAAGTATATAAACTGAATCATGAATTAATACACAGATTATACTGGTGCATTAAAAGCTGAAAGATATAAACATATAATATAAACTAGACCATAAAACACACATAGATCGGGATTATATTAATCATTTAAAATGAACAATAATGCATACGACAGCATCCAATTTTTGCTGCTTAATTTGGCGAACCACCAACTCTAATAAAAGTATTTTAGCTTACTAGAATAGCAAAAACGAGTTCATCGGATCACCATTGGAAGTTTGTTAGAACTTAGAACTTTAGTACTCCACCGAAAATTTTCCGGAGATCGGAGAGGTTACATGCAATTGAGAAATTAGCCATTTGAAGCGTTAACTAATTAGAAAAATTATTACATAATTAGAAAACTGTTTATCGATTAAATAATTTGTGATATCATTGGTATTTTTTGTTGGTACATATTTCCCAAGCATTTCCCCTTTTTGGTTAGGCCAAGGGGACACGAGGCAGCCTCGTTTGCTTCTTGAAAACTCTACTTAGCACGCAACCTTAGCGTGTCTAATTTTGTAATTCTTTCCATGTTTAGTAGCGCACTCCGCAAAAGTACTCTTAAGTTATTATTAGATAGATATATGAGATATTTCCCAAAACAAATATTAAAAAAATATAGGAGATAAAAGGTGTGTCAGAAGCTTAATTGTTAAATGGACAACAACCGATATATCGAAGACTACTAACAATTATTCTGATTTAAATACACCCGTGCTAGACTGCTAGTACACACAATACACATCTGCAAGGTCCTTGTTATCATCATTTTTTAAATACGATGGTGCAATATTCGATTATCTACTTAAAAGTGACATTAAGTACTATTTAATGCAGTTTGGGGAGTTTATTATTAATTCTCATATTGACTTATTGACATGATGGATGTATCGAATAATGATTGGACTTAAATTAATACGAGACCAGAAATGATTGTAGTTATACCGTACAAATGTTGTCAATATAAAATAAGAATTAAATCTTCTTATTTAATCAATTATAAATAATCTTTCAATCAGATTTTAAATTTGTGACCTTCACTCATAAAACGATTTTTGTTACTAAATCAAAAGTGATGTTCGTACTGTACGAATTATTTGTAATATAAGTTCTTTAATATTTGGCACAGACGCGAACAGCGAACAGGAGCTAGTTCCTAGTTCACGCAGCAACCAAACAACCTCACGAACAGCGAACAGGTCCAAAATTGAGCTAGTTCCTAGTTCTCCCTTTTTTCCGAACTGGGAACTAGGAACAAGGACAAGGCCACGTGCTTGTGCGTCCCTTGTTCCATTAACTTCCAAACAAAATCGATAACGATTTGTATTCCTGGGTTTTGTGGTTTTGCTTTTTGATTGAGTGATTGTTTTAATTAGTCTTTGCGCTTTCACTTTCCACATCCAATTTAACTTTTGTACGTATATATACGTGGGGCCAGATTCTGAAGGGTACTGTTAAGAAAGAATTCGCTTATATGGCTTATCAATTTTCAAAATTCACTATTTCTTATAATCTCCAACGACTATATATCCTCATCGATCGGATACTAGCTAGGATCAAGTCACACTTGATCACAATATAAAGTAGTCCGAAGAAACCATGTACGGTATAAATTTGTTGAGTAGGCAGGAGTTGTACTGAAAGTCTAAAACCACATTTAAACCTTTCCACTGTTCGTCGCACAAAAGCAAAAGACTGGGTGCTCTTCACTGTATACGAAGATGGTTTGCTTGGTTAATAAGTACTAGCACATGCAACAGGAAGAGTGCAACCCATGTCTTTACTACTGTACACCTTTAATGAAAAAAATTATAAATTATCAAATGTGTTATTTCATTGATATATATAATTGATTAGTTTATTGACAATTTTAATAACTATTAAATATATTGATAATTTTGAAATCCAACAATTCAGCTTTGATATTGCATATCATACTTAAAAAAAATTTTCAAATTTGATACATGTTTGACCTTTTATTAGTGAACATTGCAATGGTCCACATTTACGATCTTGATTAAAGCTTTATTTGATTATATTTGAGAAAAAATTGTCAATGTTGTCAAAAAAGGTGTTGTCAATTGGATTATAACCTAAAGGTTAGGTTTACAAAGTCCTTAACCGTGCTATAGCATACACATCCTCATCAGATGATCGGACGCTCTCGTATTTTATATATTTCTCTCCCTCAGTAAAGTAGATACATTTTATATGCCTAAGGTCCAATAAATTCTTAATATAAAATAGCTCCTTTAGTATTAATTGGACGATGTCTGTGCTTTATGTTTATCTTCTCATTTTAAATAGATATATATAATATGCCTAAAGTACAATAACATTCTTAAGTAATATATCTTCTTTATATATCCTCTAGTAAATTTCCGTGTGAGACATATTGTATTAATTCTTAGATAATAGAGTTCTTTTGAATTGGGGATGAAGCAACGCTTGTTTTAATTTAACATTTCTAGTTGGTACTGTAGTATCTCATCATCACATGACTTAACTACCCATTTTCCTGTGAGAATAAAATCAAGTGAAACACATATGTGCTTTACAACATAAGCGGGATCGAAGAGTTCAAGAAATAAAAGTCGATAGAGATACTAAAGACCAACAGTAGTAACAACAAATAAATGCAATCAAAATTTTGTACAGTTGAATGACAGTAAAAAAAATAAAAAAATAAAAAACATAAAACTTGAACGAATTTCAAAAACAAATGATCCAAGTTGTCAGTTGGTTCATCGTTTACCTATCAAAAAAGTGGTCTGCTTTTTTCAATCTCGAAGTGTTTCTTCGTAAAAACATGCAATCTTTGAATGAAGTTGATAAATGGCAATAGCAATCATGTAAGGATGATGAAGAGGCGTTGGGCTATCTTTCAGTAAATTATTCTCTTGTCCATGCAAAAAGGGCCAATAAAATAAAGGATGTCACACTCACAATCCTCAACCAATAGTACAGATTGATCCTTTTTCATTATTGCATGGAGACAACAGTCCACAATTGCACCACATGATTCAAATGCACGTGCTCAATTGCAAAATAATAATGAAAATGATTATACTCACAATCATATTTTTATTTTCTCCAACCAACAACAACCAATACAATTATTATTAAATTTGAAAGAGTAAAGTTACTTATCTGTTTTATACTTTAAATAAACTGTGTATTAAATTTGAAGTCAACAAAATCAACATCAGAAAACAACAACGAAACCTTTTCTTCCAAACAAAATCAACATCAGGAAATGAAAATAATTTATGAGACGCAATACACTAATGGAAAGGAAAGAAGAAAACAAAATATTTCACTAATGGAACTTGTAGATTTCATTTAAACAAGCTCGTCGGAATGTTTATTAATTTCATGGAGGCGGTACAATTGTTTTCTAGTATGTTATTGCTTCCTCGATTTCTCGACAGAGATCAAGTATGTTTAATTTCCCCAAAAGAGTACTCGATAGGGAATGAATGTCGGAATTTACCGGGCCTTTGTTTTTTTTTTTTTTTACGAAAAGCTGCTCCTTTAACAGTAATACATAAAATTTTGATGTATTGCAATTATATATTCATTTTTTGCGGCCATTAGCAGTCCGACTCCAGAGAAATATGAGAATGTAAACAGCTGCCAAGCTGCATCACAGGCTCACAGACTTGGAGAGAGACATTTCTGGTTATTAGACTAAATATAAAAAAGTTATCAGACCCTTTTGAGAGAGACAAGGCAGGGTGGTTGGTTGGGGGTGTGGAGAGATTGTTATGGTTACACTCAACACGTGCAAATCTTTCATCCCTATCCCTTTTGAACCATCAAATTGAAGCAAAAGAGGTTTTTTTTTTTATCTCTAAGAATATCAATTCACAAACAAGTCTAATATTACTAGTCACATATTCTTATATATCAGTTGGAGAGATGAGCAATGCGAGACTTCAGCCAAAATTTATCCCCTGGGCAAGTGGCAACTCACTTCCATAGTTGATTGTACTGAAAAAAATATATATATATACATATATTATTAAGTCAGTATTTTCAAAATAAGCAAACACATTAACAACATAATAAAAAAAACAATAACAATGTTCATACCAGGCATGTCTTTGTGTATGTATATATATATTGATTTTTCCTAAATCTCTTGGTTCTTGTGTTTGATTTTAAATTTCAATTTGCATGTGTTTACATTTCCTTTTCTTTGTGCATATATACCTGAAATCCAATTAGCTAGTACACATGCTTTTTGCTGATTTTCAAAATTTCATATTATGAAAACCTTTTCTATCCAGATAAAAAGTTCAAATAGGGTGCAAAATCAACACTAGCTAGGGAGTGCCAAAAGAAAAGAAAAGAAAAAAAAAACTACTGGTTATTAGACCTTTTAGACTGAAAGGAAATAACATTTAACAAGATTCACTCATTAATTATTCTTCTGTAAGGGAACAAAAATAACTTATAAGGTCAGGTTAGCCATGAACTCATAGTGGGCTCAGAAGTGTTGAACTGCACTAGGCAGCCATTTGGGTAGGTTCAACTATCAGGTCAGCTTGTGAAACAGCCAAATTTCATTTATTTCAGTTTCTGATTATTTGTCCTCTTTCTTTACAGAAATTTATGAAATAGAGCATAAATGCATCAGGTCAGACCCACCAATGAGCAACCCATTGGATCAAGAAACTGACGCCCTTCTTTTTAGTTTGTTTGTTGCAATTTTATATATCTCCAGTTGAATCACCAAAATGAGGCTAAAATGTCTGGAAGCTTAATTGCACATGACCAGTAAGTCAAATTTAAAAAGATAAAAGAGTTTCACAGTTAAATATAGTGAAGTTACCAAGTAGCTCGTCGCATGTACTGTTTCCATGAGTCGCTGCCTGCCTCACGGCCGCCACCAGTTGCCTTCTCGCCACCAAATGCTCCACCTATTTCAGCGCCATTTGTAGGAATATTCACATTTACTATGCCACAGTCACTTCCAACTGGCCTGCAAGTTAAATATCATTATGTCATATTAAATAAGCAACTAAAACTAAATTTGATATGCCTACAGGTACATTTACTACTTCTGATTGCATGATTGCTCCACAACAGGTATCAACACTCAATACATTTTCCCCACCCTTTTCACGCCTCCCACCCCTCCCAACCCACACATCGATCACCCCATGTGAAATTGTCTGGAATATTGAGCTATTTGTTTGTCAAAAACAGGAAATCTGCCAGACAATAAAGGAACTTCTCCCACCTGGTAAAGCAAATGGCCACTATCTAGTATCAATGAGCTGGCAAGTGGCAACAATATTGGCAACATTGCATCAGTCTTCTCAGCTTTGTGCACTTTTTTAGGATTAACTTGGGAACTAACTACTACAACCAGAACTTATGGATATTAAAATCAGACCAATAATTGCTAAAAATTGCTATGACAGGAATGGGTCCATCACTTCTATTTTTTCAATCGTTTTAAAATAAATGTAGCTATCCTTGGAACTACTAACATACAGGAAGCTTGAGTGAAGAACTTGCCAAAAAAAAATATAAGAATGGCCTAATTTAGAGATAAATTGAAATTGCTCTTGAATTCAATAAATCGCAGGTAAACCCTCTTATTTCAGTAATTGCTAAAACTATTCATTATGGGAAAAATCTGTCAACTGTCCTTCTTATACCTTAAATTTGATTAGCTGTGACAAGAGGACAATCCCTTATGATAAATAAGAATTGTTTACTTCAAATTTTTTTTCTCTTAATAAAGCTAAGAGACCACACCTATAGTGTATAACACTTACCCTATCCACTTGAAAATAATTTCTGGTCGACGAGTGAATATTGAGCTGCTCAACCCTTGTGGCACAGAATTGTTTATCTCAATTGCTTCCTTCAGAGTCTGAAATTTCATGACATAGAGAACAGGACCAAATAGCTCCTCCTTGACAACAGGGGCACTGGGTGAGATCTCTACTATCGTTGGTTGCACAAAGTTTCCTTCTGATTCTATTACTGCCCCTCCAGTGACAATTTTGCCTCCCTGCGCAGGCATTGACATAGAGGTTAAAAAACAAAATTAATAGCAACAAGGTCACATTTCTGGATGACCAAATTGAGTGCCCAGACCAATCCCTTGGCATGAGCATGTCAACGTAGCGTCAATAAATGTCAAACAGAATAATTTTCAACTTAACAATACTTGCTTCCATTATAGGTGATGATACTTACATTTAACTGATTTGATACAAGGATTTTTTAAGGCTCAGATTTGGGCACAGGGTCACAGATATTGCAAGAAGCAATATATATGCTATGAGCTACAAACAGTGCTGTTGCTACACTCATTTTTGCAACTCAGCCAGAATAAACCTTAACTTATGCAAATATATGCCTAATGTATAATCAGTTGCGCTGCAACTTCAAAGATGATGATACTTTTTAATTATAGGTTATAAGAACAACTCAAAATAAACCTGAGATTTGATGGCTTGAATTCCTTTCACAAAGTTCTCTTTTGAAGCAGAAGTGTGGAGTGGTCCCAACAAGGTGCCTTTTTCTAATGGATCACCTATTCTGACTTGTTTATACACTTCAATTAGTTGGTCAAGAACAGTCTGGTATATGCTCTCGTGGAGAAGCTGCATTTTTTAAAGGGCATATGTAGGTCAGAGAAACAATAAGATTCAAAGTTTAATATGCCTTGAATTAGACCCAAGTACATTTGACCACAATAACTATAGCATTCAAGTAACTTCAAAATAACAACAATATTTCCACAAATTGAAGCAGTTTTACATTGAGTTCATCACATAGATGTACTCTCGAACTTCAACAGTTGCTCAAACTTCAACAGTTACCTCAACTAGAATATACTAGCTTATTGCAGTATGACCTTGTACATTTAGGACATATTGGCTACAATGTGACATAGTGTTGTAACACTCCTATAATATTTAGAGACTTCAAGATAGGATGCAGATTTGTGCATCATTGTTGGAACAAGTTACACAATCAATATGACAGGGGTAATAGAGCTAACAAAATCACCATGGAGGTGTGATACGGACATCCTTGGTTTAAATAGTAAGAGAGATTCAATCTTACAAGTCTGCGGCAAGTGGTGCAGCGCTGCCCAGCCGTGCCAACAGCTGCAAACAAGACTGAACGCACTGCCAGCTGGATATCAGCATCATCCATTACTATAATGGCATTGTTCCCACTCAGCTCAAGTAAGCTTTTGCCAAACCTCTCATTCACCTTTTGTTGTACGGCAAGACCAACCTGCATTAGTTCCCACAGAAAAAGGAAAGTTCTGATTGTAAAGCTTAGACATATTTCTGTGTAAAAGATATTAAGGATAAATCCTAACTAAAAGATGAAATGAAGAAATTCTTTTGCAAAGAGAAAACACCCAATTTCTATGTCAGAAGGAACCCAGAACTAGAATCAATCAGCTAACATGTAAAGCTGTCTCATACTGGGAGCCAATAACATTTAAGGGGAATTCTTCTTCCTCCTTTTTTATTTATATTCCTCTTATCATCTGTCCTATTTCCCAATAATACCCAATCCAGTAATATAACAGGAAGAAAGTGTAAACAATATACATTTGTGAAATTCTTATGGGAAGTTTACTTTCTCCCAGATGAACAAAAAATGTTTACAATTTCTACAAAGTTTAATTTCCCAACCAAAAAGAAAAAAAAATAAATCTGTAAGACCTTTAAGATCAGTTCATAAAAATATGTATTATTGATCTCCAAATGGCAAAAGTCTTCAGTGCTATCTTAGTAAGGATATAACTGGGGCATTCCACCAAAAAAGAAAAACAAAATAAAAATAAAAAAAGTGCATATGACTAAGGTACCTTTGTGCTACCAGTGAATGATACCAAAGGTACCCTTGTATCAGCAGCCAATGCCTGGCCGACTTCAGCCCCACCACAGAATGCCGTAAAAATGGCGCCAGGTAAGTTGTTCTTCTCCAGTACACCAGCAACTATCTTAGTCATGGCTACAGTGATTAGCGGGGTCGTTGGTGCTCCTTTCCTGCCATCCAAACTCAAAACATTACCCTCATTCTGGTTACATTGCAGTATTAAACTACCACACTCCTATTTCCAAATACGCCTCCGCAATTCAATTTTTCCAGTAGTTGGAAAACTTTATAACCACTCTATCCAAGAGGGACATTTAACAGATTAACGTATTTACAACAACTCCATTTAGGGACTCGATCTTCTGAAACATCCTGTAATTCAGTTTGCACAAACAAACATTACCTGTCTCTTTAATCTTTTTTTTTTTTTTTTACAATAAACAGAAAGACGCAGCTCACTAACAGTCCTACAAGGTGCACCCGACATTTTATCAATAATTGTACCAGAAGTTTTACTAATCTCACATGTCCTAATAGCACCAATATATTCAGCAAGTTTGAAGTTAAAAAATATATGTTGTCCTTGACTTTTCAAATTACCTCAGAGGCTCAGACATATTGCTTCATAATGTTAATCCAAACTTGGGACCCAACACCCAACATCATAATATCTTTGTTTACTTTTAGTTTCAGTAGATCATGTAAGATGGCTCAATCAGTAGGGTAATATACATCTTCATCATATAAATTACAAGGTTGTGGCTTGATCACATTATGCACCTATTTCCATGGTAATAATTTCAGGTGTCCTTCCAAATTGATTTCACAACTCAATTTGGAAAGGAAGATTATCTTACTCGGGTTATAAAAGCAGCATACTTAAAAAAGAAGTCAAATCTTACCAAACAACACTGTTTCCACAGACAAGGGCAATGCATGCATTCCACCCTGCGAAGCACAAGGTTTTCATTTATTAAACATCACAACATCATAACTTATAGTGCGTAGAAATAACACCTCCCTTTCGTAAGTTGATGACTATCTCACAAAAGCAACAACTAAGAAAAATGACTAACCAAGTACAGCGCATGGAAAATTAAAGGCTGTTATGACGCCAACTATTCCAAGGGGATTCCAAACCTGAGTCATACAAAGATATTTACACAATCAAGCACTACTCTTCTAAAATACCAAATCTGAAAGATTTTACCAATGTGAGAGTTTAGCTTCTACTCACCTCCATCATCATGTGATTTGGACCTGTGACAGGGAGAAAGGTGGAGCCGCAAGCATTAGACAACAGAGCATCCAAAGAAAGAATGAAACAACACGGGATCATTGATATTACTAATGCAGACTACTCAAATGATATATACAAATCTGCCCCATATTTTGGTTTATATTTATGCCAACATGTCTATGCTCACTTCTAAGTTTCCAACTACAGTATGGCAATATTTTGTATTTTAGATGATTTTCTTAAGGCAATAGCTTATACATAGTTGCTTCTTCATATTAATGACAAGATAACTACACATACGTTCAGATGGGATGATTGATCCATTCAGCTGCCGACTTAATCCAACAGCATAATCACACATGTCAATTATTTCCTACATAATTGAAAATTTACATACAATAATTCTCATTACATAAAATTGAAGTTTACAAAAATAAGCAAATAAAGAATTAAACCTACAATATAAATGTCTTGTAGAAGTTAAAAAAAAATAATAATTACTAAAGTCATCCTTGGAAGCAAACATCCAACTGCAAGACTGAACTAATATTGTTCCCAGAGAAAATAGTCAAAAGATGAAGCAGATTCTGTTTTACTAGTCTAGCAGGAATACTAATTAAGAAGTAAACATCCATATATTTTCAGCTCAAAGTAATTACAATTAGGTAGTAGTCAGTTGTAATCAGAAGTTCAGAACTATAATTTGCATATAAGGGGGGAAAAGATTTAGATCAACATTATAATTAATTACAAAAAAAAAAAAATCCTGCATATTGAAGAAAACCAAAAAAAATTTCATTGTTATTTCCAAGTGACCATACAAACATTTAACTTTTTGTTGCATTATTAACAAAGCTGCATGCAATTTTCAGCACTGTATATTAACCAAGCAACAACAAGGTCTCTATTTTTCAACACAAAAAAAAAAAAAAAAAAAAACGAAGTACCTGAACTTCACCAATTCCTTCAGGAAGTATCTTGCCCATCTCAAGGGAAACAAGTCGGCCAAGTTCATGAAGCTTGCCTCTCAGAGCATCTCCAATTTGCCTTACTATTTCTCCTCTCTTAGGAGCAGGAATCTGTTCATCAAGATGAAATGTTTTACATTAACATTCAACAAAAGAAAGAGTGCTTTAACCAAAATTAATATAACTTCCTTCAAAATTAGCAACATAGAAGCCGCTAATTGCAATGTCAGTACTTATACCCTATTAACCCAAATTGGGAGGAAAAATACATCACATGCTTCAATTCAGCAAAATTGCAAAAAATTACCCTAATTAGAAATAATCAATACTATGCCCTTAACATAAAAAAAAAAGATTAACATCATATCATCCTTCCCTCCCTTGGCCAAACCATACCCCATCAATTGAGAAGCTAACCTCAAAACCTAAAGGTTTTCAGTAGCTACAAATTTAGTTATATAAAATATTCATATATTTACCAGAATGAATGCAAGGAAAAACACAAATTTTAGTTATAACCTACAATCCCTAAATTAAAAGGCTCTGAAACTACAATCCTCTTCCATTGAACTTTTAATCCAAATTACCAACCTGCATCCAGATCCTGGTAGCCTCAGCACAGGCTTTCATTCCTTCTTCATAGTCCTCAAGTGATGCCTCCACCACCTCCGCAATCACCTAAAAATTTCAACAAACCAAAGTCAGATAATACCAAATCAAACTAAACCAAAAAACAAGGATCAAGAAAATAAACTAACCTGGTTATTAGTCGGATTCAATGTAGAGACAATGGGGCCACTGCCTTTCCAGACGCCATTCACAAATGATCCTGGATTGCGAGGCGTGAGGCCGAGCTCTGAGAGAAACTGGTGCTCTTTCTTTGTAAATCCTCCCATTTAAAATGTTTTCTGATGTAAAAAAGAGAATAAAAACAGACTAAATGAGTAGCTGTTCCTAGTGAGCTGAAGTAAAATATAGTGATTTTAAATTAAGAATATGCATCACCACGAACAATAAAGAAATTGAATCACAACTCTTAGGTCAGGAAATGGTACTAGCAACTAAGAAATTGAACCGATTTTATACTCTATTTAGCGAAAATAAACGAGGTGATGGAGATCTAGTCTCTAGATAAGCGTTTAAGAGAAAAGAAAGAAACCTTGTTTGGAGAGGCACTGATCTGAGTTGTAATAATAACTGAGAGAGAGAGAGAGGGTTTAAATGAGAAACGGTGCTCAGGTTTTGTGGCCTTTTGGGTGAAAAACTTTGAAAGAGAGAATCTGGGGAGCGGACGAGACGGTACGAAGGCGTATGATTTCGGATCCGAATCCTCCTCTGTTTGACTTCTCTGTGCAATTATAATTGGAGAATGTATATTTTACTATGTATATGTATATTGTACTATTATAATTGGAGAATGTATAATTTACTATGGAATGGAAGGACGGATCATCCGTAAACTAACAATCCTTTCTTGATTTTTTTTTTTTTTTGAGTTTCAAATACATTGCAACATAGTGACTTTATGTTTTATAAATAATCTTTCTTTCTTTGAAGGTTTATATTTCTTTATAAATATTTATAGTTTACAAATAATCATGTATAAATGCTTAGCATAACTATTGTAATATTTCGATATTGGAATGATTTATATAACATCTACTTTTTCAAGTACATTTTGAAGCCAATAAATTGGGACCCTGATCCTGTGTCGCGCGGCACGCGTGTAGCGCACCTCCACGAGCCGTTCGATTTTGATCGGGCGGTGCAGTTTTTTCGGGCCTATCAATCTGTTACATGCACGGGCCCCCATAGCCATCAGATTCAGATCAGACGGCCCACAGCCCGCGCTGTACGCGTGCCGCGCGACACAGGATCTGGATTCAATAAATTGTGTCTTGTAGTGAGCTTTTTTACCTATGTGTAATCGCTCATGGAAAAGTAACTAATTTTGGGTTTTATTGAATAGGATAATAAGATGACAGAATATAGAAGAGTTTAAAAAACGAAACCAAGCTCATTTCTCTATAAATAGTTATCGCTTAATAAAGAGTTAATTGCACTCTGCGCACATGATTTATTTCAGTTCTATAAATTCTTACAAGTTTTTTTTATTAATATTTCAATATATGAAATCTAAATGACGAACTCAATTTTAGATCTTATCACGATGTAGTTATTTGTTTATTTATTTTGAGTTCATTTCACTCGAGAGCTTATCAAATGAACACAAGAAAATCATCTAACTCGTCAGCTTATTTATGAGTTTTTTTAATCTAGTGTCAAACGAACTCACGAAATTTTATGTTTATACATATATATTTTTTAATAAATGCGATCATGGTCATTAATATGGATTTTCGTTTTTTTGTTTTTAAGCATGAAAAATATAATGGAAATAAGAAAACCCAAGTAATTACTTTTTCTTCATGAAAATGATAGTTTTATTAAATTTTACTGGAAAATGACAATATTGCATTAAAAAAAATTAACTGAATAGTATTTTAAAAATTATTTTTCTCTAAAGTAAAACTCTAACGTAATCAATCATCTAATAAAATAAGACACATCAAACACGTCCGTACAGAATGCTTCATAAGTCAAAATTGCTTTCATAAAATAATTGATTAAAGCTTAATCATTTGAATTTCAAGGGGGACCATTTAAACAGCATGATGAGTTCCTAGATAACTAATGTGCATGCAAAATCCAAATTGTACAAGAATCACTCATCATGTAGTTGGAACCTTTATCATCATCTTAAACAACAGACCTATAGGTGGGACCTAATTAAACATAACATTATTAATTAATTAATTAATTAAATTAAATTATTAGTTTTATTTTTTTTAATTATTTATTCATTTGGTTGTGAAATTGTCACGATTAGCAGAGGATTTTCGCCTCATAAATTCCTCAGTTATCTTTTATTTCTACAAGTTATAAAATAATAATTTCACATTTCCTAGTATTTGTTGCTGATGCAATAAGGATAACGAGGAGTTGGCAATGCCAACATAGTACAATTTAAGCAATTGAAACTCTGTAAAGGCAAAAAAGATAAAAGAGGATTGGATAGATATTTAGGTAGGAGTCGACATCAGTTCTTAGGAGAGAATGCAAAATAATTAATAAAAGGTGGGAGAAATCCCCACATGGCAGTCCATTGGCTGAAGCCGTGCCGTGAGAGAACTCTTTTTATTTTTGTACGAGTCGTGATGAAACTTTCATTCTCAATTTCTTATTATGATCTTGGCTTTATTTGCTGACGTCGGATTTATCTGTACGTAGTATTGAAATCCGAAAGCGAAAGAGATTGTGATCTTTACTACTTTTACTAGTAGTAGTAGAAATAGAAGATGGCATTCTCTCTCTCTCCCAGTCTATTTTCTTCAATGTATATTTATCTTCTTCGTACGAAGTTTAGTTTTAAATTAATCTGGGATAGTGAGGTTTATGGTAAATTCAACCCTGAAAATCTGAAATTCTGCACCCCAACCTCGTCCTATCCCAAACCATCAGGTACCAGATGGTACTAGTGCTGTACCAGATGCTTTGGGGCGTATTCATGCTGACATGAGATTATCAAACTTAAAGAATGTACAGTTCCCATGAATTTTGCATCTTATTGGTAAAATAAAGCAGGCATTGACACACAGCAGTACTGGAAATGAAGAAATAATAACAGTAAACAACAATCAATAATACAACAATCAGTCCATGGGTAACAGAGATTACCAACAATACTTGATCTTTGTGAAAGAAGAGGAAATTGATGAAATATAAAAAGATTAATATACTAGTAAGGTATTACCCTGATCCTTTTTTGTAATCAAAATACCACCAACTGAACTTCAGATTCAAAAATTTGAGGTGACACGAGAAATTTCGTAGATTAAAGCTCATTTGGCTTGTCAGTGCTGATGGCATTGACAGGTAAACAGAAGTGAAAGCGAGTCTAGCAGCAGCTTAATTACTTAAGGGCGCCACAATGGAAAACTGACACTTGATTTTCTCAATGCTTGCACCTAAATCCATTCTGTTATATAATACCTCCTGAATTTGTTAAGTAGTTACTAGATGAAGGACTTAAATATGAAATATTTCAATAAAGAACACAGCTAACAGGAGCTGGTGGTTCAATAAAGCCAGGTACTGGTCTCAACTTTCCATTATGGATTAGGCAAGCATAAATATGGAGAATTAGCATGCAAAAAAATTTAAAAAGATGCACTAGTAAACCAGTTTTTAGTGAAAAAAAAATTAAATTGATTTTCATCATCCAATAAAACTAGGGCAATATCGGAAAACTAAATATAATTAGTTATAACTTTGGATAACAAATTTTTCATTTAAAGACTGTTCATATTTTTCTTTCAGTGTACTGGAGAGCCACTCCAAATGAAATATAGCACTAAGAACTTGCAAACTAGTAATTGATTATTGAGCTTTGGTGTTAGGTCAAAGATGATCTAGCATGGAATAAAATATAGAATCTGAATCTGAACAAATTTAATTTGACAGTGCACAATATATTGTATATATGTGAAGCAAATAAAAAACAGCAACTTCATTTTCACCTTGACACAATCCATTCTTAATCTTAACGAAAGAAATTTTGGAAGATAGTTGCCCAAGTACACTAGAATAATTGCAAATCAAGATTACCTACAAGTTGTAATCAACTGATGTGCAGCTGGTATGAATTGAAATTGTTGTCCTAATGCGTGTGGTTGATGCAATATGGCAATAAGCCCAGTGCCATTTTTATCAGTCTTAGCAAACACATTTTTACGTGGTTTAGTTGTATCATCTTTTTTCTCGTTAAACATTTTTTTCAGGATGATATAATTAAAACGGTCCGTAACATGGACGAGGTGAATTAAATCTGAAAGAGGGCTCTTGCATGCATGGATTCTCAATATACCCTTAATTTTGTGGTTAATTTAGTATCTTACTGGCATGAAATACATCTAGACATAAATGGAAATGGTATCTACTTGATTGAAAACTACTCATTTGTTTTCCCTTATTACCGTATTTCTTTTGGACGTCAATGCTATGTTGAATTGAGTTCGGTCCATACTCATTCCTGAATTTTAAGATTTAGGTTGCTATTGGTTGAAATGAGGCTTGGGTGATGTTTGTTTTAGCAACTGAAGGCTCAGTTGAGCTTGGTATAAAACACATGTGAAGGGTTCTAATTGGAACTTTTGCTAATTTTGGCTAAGCAATATCGTGAATTACATCTTCTGGAAATTTTGCTCAATTCGACGTCTGATCACAATCTCACAGAGTACACCCAAACTGGTACATGGTTCAAGTGACCTGCATGCCAACAGAACCGGAAGAAGTGTAAAGGCAATTTTGCAATTTATTGTTTGACATTGGCTATCTTTTCGCGAGTTATGCTCAAGATCACAACAAAATTTCTAGGTACATTGATATGAAAGAAAAAAAAAGGTTTTGTTGATTTGCAAAAACTGAAAACAACCGGCCTTCTTCCGATAAGAAGTCAATTTGTACACAAAAACGAGGGCTCTCAGTTGGGCTTGATTAAATAACAATTGAAGGCTGGCTTCTTTTTAATTATTTGGACTAGTTGCATGTTTAGGTAAGCACTATCTCGAATTTGATCTGTTTTCAAGATTTAATTTTTTTAATACTTTGTCCGCTAAAAGTTTCACCTAATGTCTATTTAATTCGGTCTAATCTCTATCAGATAAGTGCACTCAAGCTGCCATAGGGTGCAAGTTGACATGTCTGCTGACAGAAATATTGGGGCGGTTTAATAATTTATTGCTTTGACCTTCGATATTTTTTATAGGGATATACTGAAATTTATTATTAAAATTTGACCGGTACATTTAAAATGAAAAAATGTCATATTTCCAAAGATAACAGCTGAAAATATAGATACCTTTTCTTGCCATTTATTATACATTGGTTCTTTATTATTGATTAACAATTTCACTAAATTTTTGTGTTTCCAAAGAAGTCGTGCTTTGGTTTGCTTCTAATTATTGCGTGTTGATATCTCTGCTGGTAAATATTTGGAAGAACCCTGACACAACTTTACCTTGTAATGCTTTCCTTAGTTTGGCCCCGCTTAAGGAGAGTAAGCATGCTTGCCTGTTGTAATAATGATGCATGTTAGAATTGATGTTAACTACAGACAATTTGAATATAATTGAGGCATGATTGCTCCAGTTGAGTTTTTTTTTTTTTTTAAAAAAAAAAAAAAAAAAAAAAAGTGTAAATACATAGTTTAGGTCAAATGAAGTGAATCGAAAGTAGGTAAATAAATTTGATTTGTAACGATCGCCAACAGTATGCTTATTCCATCCAAGCTCAACTTGTGATACTTGTAGCAAAGAACTCCCTGGGTCACTGATGCCGATTCGAATTTGTTAGTTATCGATCTGTCTCCTCCAGATATCAAGGAGGGTTAGTTTTCATGTCAAAATATGATGCTCTTACGTGCGAGTGTTACTATGATAGGGACTGGAAACCCCACCCAATCACATAATAAAGAAGCAAATATAGTAATTTTGACCAAAAGGGGAATGAGAAGGCAAATGCGTCAAGCAAAAAAGCATCTCGCCAAAATAATCTAGCAGTCCATGTGCACATGACTTCCAACACAAGGTTTCCAGTCTTATTGACAGCAATCGTGAGAATCACTTTCCTAAGACACATGATGACTGTAAGTGTAAGGCAATCCTTCTGGCTGCGCAAAATTACATCCCAAATCCAAGTACACATAATATGACAAATTTCCTTTACTTTCTTTTTTTTTTTTTTTTCACCCCCAATCGGGCTTCGGAACACAGCACAACCGACTGCAAAAATAGTTTTTTTTTTTTTTTTGTGAAGGAAATGGCATCCGCATGTTTTCCATCCTCAAATAGTGACAGAACATAGATCAGCAGGTAACACAAAGCACCACATAAAAAAGAAAGGAATTTAAACATCAAAAGCTCAAATAAATAATTAATTGGGTGATTCATATTTTCTTTTTTTCTTCCCAGTGACATCGTAAGCAGATAAAACAACCAACGGACAAATTGGTCAGGAAAAGCAGAAATTAATTTAGAATAGATCAAAGATGGTATGAGAAAAAGGAAAAACTGTAAAACACATAAAATGACAGAAATTTTCAAAACCCTACTGGCGATCTAAAATATATACAACTTCCTACAAACCTAAAAGACTGCATGTTATTAAGCATTTGCTTCTCAAAAATAGAGATGTTGGTTCAACCTATGTCACCTCAGTTTAGGATAGTCTTCTTCTCGCAGCTTCATCATCATCATTGCCACTGCGTTCCCGAATCTCACGTTTCTCATATTTGCCATTATTACGCCTCCCGCCCGTTCCAAATTTAAAACTCTCCCTCTCCTCCTTGCCTCTGTGATTCACATCCCCAACTAAACTACGATTAAGCCCCCTTGGGCTACCCCTCCTATAAGACTCAGATGCTTTATGGCTTGAATTACGAGGCCTGAACCCATCTCCATTAACATTTCTCTCAATAAACCTCTCAGAACGGACCATTTCAAACCGATCTTCTTCAAAACCCCTCCGATGGTCAAACCCGTTGCATCGCCCAGAATGCACTGGCTGGTGGTAGAACTCCTCCCTCACCCGATGTAGTTGTGGTGGTGGCAAGTCCAATGGATGAAACCTAGCATTTCGTGGTGGACTTCTGTCATTGACACACCTCCTATCATTGACACACCTTGGGGCATGAGGTGAGACATGGTGGTGGTTTCTGTGCACTAGATTCACAACTCCTAGCCGATCATCATAATCAGGTCTAACTCTACGAAGTGGTGACCTTCCTCTCTCATGCCTTGACTCATGATCTGCAAGACAGCGACCTCTTGGTGTTGGAGAGACCCACACATTAGGGGATCTGGTCCTTGACCTAGAAGGAGACCCAATGTGACATGGAGATATGTGGCGTATGGGGCCCCTATGTGGGGAGAAACTCCTTTGGCTTCTTCTTCCTGGGTTAATTTCTATAACATGTCTATGATATTGCTCCCTTGGTGGCTCTACAGCATATCTGCAAGGTCGGCCACCCCGAGTGCCACCAAATCTGTCAGGGCTCATTATCCTCTCTCTGGATGAACCAAATCCCCGGTGATCTCTTTCGGTTGGGGAATCATGATATAACGAAGAGCTATTCTGACATTTCCTGGAGGTATGGGACCCGCTAGCCTTCACTAAAGTGCCATCTGGGGCCACCATGAAGCCATTGCTCTGTACCTTTGCAATAGAAGCTGCAGTTGCATTTCCTGAATTAGATGGAGCATATGATGGGGCTCCAAACTCTGTTGTCTTATGACGAGTGCGACCTGTAGAGACCCCAGTTTCAACCCAATGTTCATCTCTTCGGCTAGCATCAGGGGGCCGGGAGGGACCACCCCGTCCATAAATCCTAGAAGCTAGAGGACTTCTGTCGTCTCTTGCAAGCATGTCATCTTCTCTGGACCTAAACAAATACCACAGTCAGCACATAAAAAAAAAAAAAAAAAAAAAAAAACAAATCAGCTCTGAAATATGAAACTCAGACGCATATACCTTCTTGATCTGATAAAAGATTTATCATTCCTAAGTGGGTCATCAGCAGATATTGGCTTGTCAATGTGCAATGACAGATCTCTCCTGGGAGATGGTGAACCTGGTCTACTTTCCGGTTTCAGAGGAGATTCGCTATTTCTTCTTGAAGTTTCTGGTTGCTTATCCCATCCTGTTATCTTCGCCTTTGAATTAGGCATGTACTCTGCACTGTCATTCTCACCTCCATTGTTTGCCTGGCCTTTCTCCAACAGTTCAGCCTGAACTTCAGTATTCAAATCCATTTTCACAATCATGGTAGTGTCCATGCGGTCATCAATTTGTAAACCAGCATCGGCCACCAACATTCTCTCTTCTCCATGAGGTGCATCAAGAGTGAGAGAGCCCATAACAGGAGCACCAGGCACAGCTTCCATAAGACAATTACCTCGGTCATCAGTTTCACGGGGCCCACATTCAGTCTCTGCTTCCTCAAAACCATCAGAACCCCAGTAGCACATAACTGGTTCTCTAAGTTCTCCATCTTCATATTGATAGTCGTCTTCTTCTTGATCCTTCTTAGGTGGATACAAGTCAGAATTATCACCATCATTGTGAAACTCAAGGGAACTTCCATGTTTTTCCATTTTGACGCCAACTTCATCACTTAAAGACAAATCAACTTTTTGCTCTATAATTTCTCTGTCATCTTTGGTATGACCATCATTATCAAATGTCGGCATAAGGCCAGTTTCAGTATGTGGAGGATCTACGTGATTCTTCTTCTCGGCAAGTTGATCAGAATTGCCTTGCATGGCGCTATGCTCCACTTTGTCATCTCCAGTCACGGAATCATGATCCATCCTGTCATCTTCTATCATGGTATCAACTCCTGCCTGATCGTTACCAGTCAAAGCATCCTTGGGTTCAGAACCAGGAGCAGGAACACTTGTGCCAGAATCTTTAGGGCATTCTTCAGAGATCAGTTCAGGTCCAGTGGTCAGCTCCAGTTTGGGATTAACTTCGAGCGGCTTGTCAGTGACAGATCCAGACCCTTCTATCTCTTCTTTGATTTCAGCTAGTTTGCACGTGGATAACTGCTCATTTTCAGAAGCAGACAATTGGCTTGATCGCTTTGATTGTAAATCATTGTAGCTGTCGACTTCCTCCTTGGCTGGAATAGGACCAAATGGAGGAGTTATCACAACTGGGCAGTTTTTAGGAGGGGTGATAGATTCCACAATAGAATCCTTTGGATTGACTTCAGTAACAATGTCATCTTCTTTCCTCGATTCAGTACCATGCAACTCAAAACTTTCTTTCGGAGTGGTAAGCCCTAGAACATCTCCGTTATTCCTAATAGTAGCCTCTTGATCCTCATTCCCAGCCTTCTCCAGTTCTTCCTTGGGGTGATTGCACACTTCAATATTACAAGCCACAGCAGCAGTCTTCTGCTCACAATTAGAAACATCGCCACCTTCTTGTTGGTCGCAATCCCAAGCATCCATCACAGTGTTAAGATCCCAATGAAGCCTTATATCCCGTGGAGCTTTCTCAGACTTAGGTGATGTTTCTGATCCATCATTTTGTATTTCTGTTGTCGCAGTGAGACTAGAAGAACTCTCCAGAGGCACAACATTATCCTCATTTTTAGAAGACTGGGCTTCAGAAGCTTCCGGAGGCATGAGCACACCATTTTCTCCTTTAGGTGATTGAACTCCAGAAACGGGAAAGTTGTTGGCATCCTCGTCTGGCATGTCACTTTTGCAGGCGGCATCAGCGAGCATTGAAATTCCAGAGAAATCAACATGGTTGTCAACCGACGAGCCTTCCACAAAGGAAGCTGAACCGACATCTAGAGTTGATATCTGACTCGAGTCGAGAGGGAGTGGTGCATGAGAACCAGTCAGCAATCGCATCCTTTTCTTGATTGGGACACTCTGAATCGTATCACTAAAGCGCCTACCCAGAATTGTCACACCTAACTGCAAATACATAAATTTGTTTTACATTAGATACCGCAAAGACAATCTTAACATGTTGCATGGAATATCAAAAGGATAAAAATGAACAAACCTGCTCAGATTCTGAAACCAGAACATGATCTGGATCCTTAAATTCTTCATCCGAGGCATTGTCGCTGCCATTTGAGCTTGTTGTGGCGGTCTTTTGACTGTTGCTTTCCCCGCCAACTGAGTTCCGGCCCCGCCTGACAGCCCTCCGTCTGCCCTTAGGGGCAGTCTTCCAGTTAACACAAGATTCTATGTCCCTAGGCAGCTCCAAGCCAATGTTACTACTGCTTAACATACTTCCAAACAAAGCACCTTTCTCTTCAGATTTTATTTTACTCCACTCAATGGCTCCACAGGTCGAATTTCTGCAAATAAGATGGCCATCCCCCCGTTTTCAGTTTAGGTGCACAAATAAATCCTCAATACAAGGTCAATTATAATGATTCAATATCATATTATTAAATTCCTGTAATCCGGTACTTTTAACAGATCTACTTGTACTTGTAGTAAACTACCCAGTACAAATTCCTTTTTCTCTTCCCCATTGGTGTTTTCCTACCTGAGATCTCCCATCTTTTTCCAGAGAAGAACAAATGAACAAATATTCAAGTAATTTCAGAAATACCAACGATCCTGACACAAAATAGAGTTCGATTCTCACTATATCGATCAGAAATCGAACTACAAGCAGCGATCAAGCTCTGGCACAAAATAAAGCTCGATTTCCGCACCAGATACAACTCGATTCAGATTCACCTATTTTTAACACACCTTTTGTTCACTTTTCCGAGTAAACTTCACAATCGATTGCGAGAAAAAGTAGATTTCCAACCCACCTCTTCAACTCGATTCCAATCTCCTCGCAAAATCAATCCCAAGCCGCAAATCTAGCAAGCTCGAACCTTCCGATTCCTACCCTTCAGAGCGCTCAATCAGATCTAGAATCCTCCTGACCTCAACACAACCACACAGCTAAATCCACCACAGAATCAATCCGAGCTCATCCTTCTACGCTGTACAAAACCATCGCCATTGGAGTATTTGGTTTGGTTGAAATCGTGCAATCAAGTAGAGGGAAAGGAGAGATACTGTGCTTCGCTTCGACTTCAAGCCTTATATATAGAAGAGAGATTGAGAGAGAGAAAGAGAGAGAGAGGAGAAGAGGTTGGAGCGCTGACTCAATCGAAGAGAGAATGAAGTCGATTGGAATTGGAAATGGGAAATGGAAGGAGAAAGAAAGGGGGCTCCGCGGTTATTAAGCAAGGATAGAAGGAGGCGAATTTAGGGTTCAGCTTTTTTTATTCGTTTCTTTATTTTGTTTATTTTATTTTTTTTTTGTTTTAGAAGTGGCTAGTTGTGCACTTGAGCTGCCGGATTAATTTATTTATTTATTTAGCGGGAGAACCAAAAACTCAGAAAAAGTTCACACTACGCACTATACAAAGATGACCCCAGAAAAGCCTAATATATAAAACCCAAGAACATGGATGAGGTGTCAGTGATATCTATCTATGAAAGAAAACAAATACAAATACAAACAAACATCTTTGACCTCACCCAATTCATTCATTCATATTCAAGAGAAACTCAACCTTGATTTCTATTGCTTATTTTGGTTCAACCGTATCCTTAGACCTCTGAGGTTAACATAATAACATGCCAAAGTAGGAATCAGGTCTCTTCCTTCAGCTAGAGGCAATGCTAATTTTCAACTATAGACTTCTACTCTTCAACTCTACTTTTTCAATATTTTTTTATTGATTTAGTATTTTTAATATTATTACCAGAATTATTGAAGCAATAACGTGCCACACAGTTCATCGGATCGCACTAAAAATGTATCTGAAAAGACTATTTGGACCCCTCATATAATAATTTTTAGAGATTATTGAGGTTCCCCCAATTACAATAGGACCCCTCAAAAGTTCATGGCCTAATAGCCTTTACAAAGGAATGGTTGGGGAATTGGTTGGCACAAGTGGTCAATATCTTTTTCGCTTGCACAAATTGATAAATTCTATCACCTATTTAAATTAAACAACTTTTTTTTTTATAAAACTAGCTAACCCTCTTTCTAAATAAAATACCTTTTTGCAAAACTAACCCCATAAGGCCATAACTCTTCAGTTTTGAGAAACAAATCTAGTTTACATATATCAGTTTCAAGCACCCACTCCTCAAAATTCAATCCATTTGCAGAAGAACTTTAGAGGAAAGTTTACCATTACCCACCAACGCATCTAAAAAAATATATATCAGCACTAGGAATACTAGATTAATAGATTAATTGCAAGTAACTATTATTGTTATTCATTTCATTCCGATCACTAAAAAGTCAAATGCAAAAAGTCAAAACACATGGTAGGAGCTTTCAAAACTAACGAGGATTCATCACCTATCCAGGTATAATACAGTTATTTTTATTTAATTAAAGATAAGAGGTCAGAGTTACAAAGCAAATGATACTGCGGTATTAATTTTTAAAATCATCTTTTAAATATTACAATTAATAAGTATTTAAACGGGGCCAAACTAAAATTTTTGGAATGTATTATACATGTCCTCTACTCATTATTCACACATATATTATTGCTCAAAAGAAAAAAAGGCATGCAAACCACTTCCGCCGAAAATGAGAAATTATATCTTTTCCTCACATAAAATCACTTATCCACCTATATTATTGCTGAAAAAAGCATGCATATATTATTTAGCAAAACAAAATCACCTATATATAACACCGGTATTGAAGAAATAGGATCGTAAATTCGATTTGCAAACCAAAAAAGAGCTTCGCAAAGTTGAACCCATCAATTCATATCAATATATCAAATATAGTATGATTTTTAAGATTTGATCGGTCATTTATCAAATAATTTTCTAAATCAATGATTAAATGATTAATAAACAGTACTTTATTTTAACAAATTTTGCATTTGAATGTAATTACCTTTCATCGCAGTAAATTTAAAAGTCAACAATTTAAGCTATTGTCTGTATACATCCGTTCCTTTGTGCGTATTTTTTTGGTACAAGATAACAAATTATAAACAAGTAGAAGACAAAATCGACAATGCTGGTATTGGCATTGATAAATGATAAGGTTAAGGTCATATGTAATGTAAGCATACATTTTCCCCCAAGGCCTAAAATTACTACCCTAATATTCTGTTCTTAGGCCCAACGTCTTAATTCGCTATGATAAAGCCCAATTACGAAAATATAGGCCCAAAGATGCAATTTTTACTACTGAAGTTTTTTTAAATAAAATTTACGCTACCTATAATTTTTCTCATTGATATAATTAATAATTAATATTGAAAAAATTATTTCGTATTCAGCTCTTTCCAAATTTTTCATTTTATAAAAAAATAATTTTTATTGTGGGCTTTCTTAGTATCAAATAGATAATAGATAAAAAGCAAAATATGTTAGTAATTTGGGTTTTATATTGAACCCAAAATAGGTGTGACCAGCGCACCAGCATGGAGGCTTTCCATTCGCTTTGATCGCTAAAATTGTACATATGCAGTACAACTTGTACAGTTGTACTATTGAGTTTGGTTGTATTGCAAGTCCTCCCTTTTCGGCGATTGCTTTTGCAATTTAGCTGCTCTTGGTTTAGCAATTAAATCTCCGAAATGCCTCGCTACAAATGAAAGTAGTACGGATTTTACTGAGAACAATCATTTAAGATGGGAACTTTAAACAAAAGCCTATCATTTATGTATCTAATCAGAGTAATGTTAGACTTCTGAATCTTTTAATTTGAAATACACGGTCCAATTGTGACTAAATTTTTGAATAAAAAATCGCTACAATTAGAGAGGAGGCCAAAGCCCTTTTATTTTTGTATAATTATATATTGCATAGAATTTTCAAGTAAAATCAACCTTATTAGCATTTGTTATATCAATTTTGTGACATTATTTTATATGTAATTACTAATTAGTTACATAAGCTGACGATTAATTCTAACAAGTACATTAAGAGCAACAATATAAAAATATATATATATTTTAATATTAAAAAAATACTACATGAAAATTTTGTACTTTATTTAATTTTTAGAGATAATGAAAATTTTGTACTTGATTAAATTTTTAGAGGTAATGGATATAGATAATAATAACATGATCCTAAGAGTTAGATAAAAAAAAAAAAAAAAAATCATTCATTTAGAAAACCAAATTGATAACTTGTCAATATTTTGTGCCAATTTTCGCGCCACAGCTGGAATTAAAAAGTAACTCATCTTAAATGGAAGAACCAAACTCATTAATGCCCCTACAGTCCTACTCTGGAAATTTGACAAAAGACCAACATAATGGTAAATAATTTCTTTACCAGAGGCTTCTCAGTAAAAGAGTACAATAAATTAATATTAACTAGGTTCCGGTCCAGGTTCCGAAATCCGAACTAATCTAATCTCCTCCTGTAAACTACTACAATGCCATTTTACCCCTCATAGTCAAAAACTTATCTAAATAGACCAGGTCCAGCGCTGAGCAATGAAAAATCTGATCTGTGGCGTGGTTTCTCTGACTTCGAGACCAGAAACGATACTTCTTCTTCTCTCCCTCTCCCATCTCCAATCAAACCTCTACTAAACCAACCAGTCTCCTCTCCTACTCTTCACCAATCCAGCGAATTTCCAATTCTACCCTTCATCCAAGATGATGCACATGACCTTCTACTGGGGCAAAAATGTCACGATCCTCTTCGATTTCTGGCGGACCAATTCATGGCTAAGCTACTCCCTTTCCCTCCTCGCGCTCTTCCTCGCCTCTGCCTTCTACCAGTACATGGAGGATCGTCGGGTCCGATTCAAGATCCTCGCTGAGTCGAAACCCGCTTCGGCTGAGCCTTCGATTGAGACTCCTCTTCTTTATGGAAGAGTGATTTGGGGATGGAGCCTCGCGCGATCCGCTACGGCCGTGCTATTTACGGTCAATTCTGCGATCGGGTACATGCTGATGCTTGCGGTGATGTCGTTTAATGGAGGTGTATTTATTGCTATTGTGGTAGGACTTGGGGTTGGATATCTTGTTTTTAGGAGTGGAGGAGGAGATGAGGTTTTGGTTACTATTGATAACCCTTGTGCCTGTGCCTGATTTGTGGGTCCCTCATGTTATATTTGTTTGGTATTCGTTTAGCTTCCTTTTTTTGTTTCTTCATTTGTGAGTTGTGATGTATGGTGTGATTTGTATGTCTCATTGGCTCACAAATTTGAAATTATCATCTTGTATTATAAGTTCAGAGGTAAAAGAAAGAAAATGGTTGTGCATTGAAATAAAATGAAAAGGTTCAGGGAAGCAATTTGACAGTTTATGAGGGGTGAAAAAGGAGAATTTTTCTAGCCTTGACTCTTTAGGTGATACCTTGCGTGCTATTAGTATTATCCAATAAAAAAGTGTCATCATTAAGATGCGAGGTTGAAAATTCATTGCTTGTCGTGTGAGGAAGGACATCATGTTTAATTGGAAAATAGATTATTATCTTCTTGTGTTTGGTTGTTTTTGGGTTCTAAATGGAAAGATCCTTTTGCTTTGATTGGATGTTACGGTTTAACTTTTGTATCAGCGTCACTGTTTTTTACTTATTTATCCACTTCATTTTGTTTTGGAAATGAGATAATCAACTTTTTTCTTGCGGAACCCTCCTGGGCTATGTTAAGATTTAGCTAGACTGCTAGGGTGAAATGTTGCTCAATTGGGTGTGAAGGAATAAAGGGTAAAATATGAAATGAGTCTGGAATTAATTATGGGCTGGTATTTGTAACCTACACTTAGGGCTGAAAGTTTTTCGTTCCGCACCGCTAGGCGAAACGGTTAACGAAACAAAATTTTATTTCGTCTGATTTATCGAAACGATTAACGAAATTGAAATCTGTTTCTTCCCTGTGTAAATTACGTAATTTTCGTTCATTTCGACCGTTTCAGCATTGCGAAACGATTAACGAAAGAGCAAATCTGTTTCGTCACCGAAACGAAACGGTTAACGAAACACACCATTTTCGTTCAGTTTCTAACGTCTTCACCCCTACCTACACTGGTTAGAATTGCCCTGGTAAATTTGGTATGAGCAAGAGTATATTCCCTGGTGTTGTGGATATTCCTTTTGCAATTTGCAAATAGCAAATAGAAATTCCAATAGAATCCATCAAGTGCCCCCATCAAATCGGATGCTGGTGGACATGCTGCAAATGGAGATTGCATTTATCGTCGATCGGATGGTTCAGATTCTATCTACCTTTGCTAATGTTCATGCTTAAGCAGGTTAATTAGATCATGGTTCATTCAGGACAGATCATATTGATTTTTTTCTTTGGGTTTGACTTACAATTGTTGCTGTCAGAAGAAGCTTTTAGTTGAATAAACCACACTTGTTTTTTCTCTTTCTTTTTTTTTCTAGCTGTTCGTGATAACAAAATAAAAAATCCACAGTAATGCACTTAGCGTTCTCCAAAATGACACGACACGAGCATGTTGGTACGACACGCACGCGTGTTGCACGACACGACACGACGCGTTCATGGAATTAACACGACACGTGCGTGTCAGCGTGTCGTGTCAAAGTCGTGTCGTGTTGGAGACTTCCAAACATTGACACGTCTTAACACGACACGAGTTAACACGTGACACGACACGACACGTGACACAAGTTGACACGATAAAAATTAATATTATTTAGAACTTATTAAATTATATGGAGTTTATATTATAAATTTAATAATTTTGATTCATAATCTTTTTATTCAATCATTAAATTTTAATTTAATTTATGAAATTTCAACACTTTATTATATTTTTATTTTAAAAATTATTTTAAATATTTTTTAGTAAATAAATTATAATACGTCATGACACGTTTGACACGTCGTGTCAACACGACACGACACGTCGTGTTAAGCGTGTCGTGTCATAACGCGTGTCATGTTAACCAATTCCTTCTTTTGACACGACACGACATGACACGTTCAAAATATTAACTCGTGTCAACACGACACGACACGAACTCTAACACGCGCGTGTTTGACACGACACGGCACGACACGACACGTTTGCAATACACTACTTAACCTGACAGTGATTACTATAAATTCACGCAGTGAAGTAATTACTATCGCAGATTCATTAAAAAGCCTCTAATTGCAGTCGTCATAAAAAAACATATATATGGTACAAAATAATCGGTTACATTAATATCTTCAACCCGCTGGACGATTAGTCGTCTTGAGATGTGTTTACGTACTAATGGCGCACTCTGACAGCAACTAATTTATTTCATGATAAAAGAGCCATAAAAACATGACAATAGTGTAAAAAAGGAAGATTAGCTGAAAATTATATGAGCTATGTAAAGAGCGGGGATTTGTTTTAAGTCTTTTAGATGTTGCCATGTGACTGATTGATGTGTCACTACAATCTACTAAATATATGGTCTCAGAAATATTGGGCCATATATCATAAATATTGATCAATGGGCCCAAAATAATGTGTCCGAATAAAACTTGATTTTCTTTGGGGGACTAAAAATAATTGATTAGACCAGATTTGAGAAAATTATTCTTGTGAACTAACCCTTTTGTAGCATTTATAAGAGCAGGACATTCATACAATCAAAATCAGCATATGATATGGGAAGCTGATAAATCGATTTCATCACGGATACCATTATTGATTCCATTCTTATTTAACAAATCGACGTCCTACCAATGAAGTACCCCCGACTGGGCATGCAATTCGGCCGCAAGTAATTAAAATTTCGAGCACATTTTATATTCAAAGGCCCTTGGGCTTGAAATGAAGTTGCTTTGATCACAGGGTGCATCAAGGCTTTTGTCTTTTTCCTTTTTTTTAAAAAAATTAAATGAAGACTTTTGTCTGGTTTTCATTAATTTATATTTTTATTTTAGTAAATAATATGCGTCGGGATGCACTTATGCGCTATGTTAGAGGTAACTTAACGATTTAGAGGGAGTTTGACACCATAAGATAGTGAGGTTAGGGATTAAAATTACTACCTGGCCATGTTCGGTAGAGGATTGAGGATTTGAGGTGGACAAACTTATTTAATCCCCTTTTACTCCTCGAAACATGATTTAAATTTGATGGAGTAGTGTGAAGTAGGGAGGAGTAAACTATTCTATCATTTTAGGCGAAGTAAATTTACTTCACGTGGATCCCCTTTTATTCTCTATTACTCCTTTTTTACTCCACTGTTTGATATCGATTTGAAGGATTTAGAGTTGATTAACTATATACTCCTTCTTAAGCTACTCCACGGTTTACTCCTCTACCAAACTTGGCCAGGATTAGTGTTTGAGACAATGTTTTTAATATCCTACCGGCCATCAAACCGGCCAGGACGGCGGTATGTGGTTTTTACCGATTTTACCGGTTTGTGCCGGTTAGTACCGGTTTGTATTGGTTTGTATTGGTTGGCATTAGTTGGCATTGTTTATAATATAATATGTTTATTTAACAAGTGTAACAAGCATAAAAGGCCTCTAGGCCCAGTGGTTGGAGGTGTTGTCTCCTGTAATGTGTACCTGGGTTCGATTCCCCCAATGCACAATTAATTTTGAGGATTTATTCTTGCGAAAGGGGAAAGGAAGAAACCGGTTAAGCTGGTAATTTCGGAATTTTTCGGTTTTTGACCGGTTTTCTCCGGTTATTGACCAACGGGTTTTAAATGTCTTTTCCTACCGGGTCCTTACCCGAAACCCGGTTTTACCAGAAATTACCGGTACCCGGTAGGAATTTAAAAACGTTGGTTTGAGATGAAGTTAGTAAATATTAGTTTTAACGTGAGTACTAACTCCGTTGACCCCAAACTCGTTTTGTAATTGTAGGGTGTGTTTGGCAGCGTTCGGAATAAGGCTATTCCTTATTCCGAATAAGGATTCTCTCTCCTCTCTCCTCTCTCCTCTCTCCTCTTATTCCGAATAAGGATTCTAATTCCACCATATAGGTGGTATTAGAATTAGGGGTTGAATAAGCCTTATTCGGAATAAGGCTTATTCCAACCAAACCAAAGGTGTAACAAACACACCCGTAGCTTAACAAGTTAAACTACTAACCTAAAAGTTAGGCTAATCTCATGTATGCCAAACGTACTCTTAAATGGTTTCAGGGATTTAAATGAATTTAAAATATATGCTAATTATAGTCGCACCAAGTACTTGTTAAATATATCTTATATGACTTTTAAAATTATTGATCTTATAACTATGAGTCTATATATGATTGTTAGTTCTGGTGTGTTTATCACTTAAAATGGGGTAAATTACCTTAAATATATTCATAGAGTCACAAAATGTGCGCTAAATATATTTATGTAGAATGAAATCATTTGTTTTTTCTTAGGAAAAAAAGATTGAGTACATCCTTATATAACTACTAGATGCACCCACCCAATGTGTGGGCAAATTTTATTTGAAAACTATTATAATAATTCGACAGAAATAAAAATGAATATATAAATAGCAAAAATTAATTTGATGAAAAATATTGTATTTAAGATGATTGTTTTTATTATTGTACTTCTTATTTTTTATCATTTTTTAAATGAAGAAGATTGAAATGGTTATTAATTGATGTGGTTCCGTGTTTAACTAACAATTCCCGTTGGAGGTATACTTGGTTGCAGGTATACTTGGCCAGTGATATAATTGGCTGGCTTGACCAAATTAGTTAATAAAATAGGCACAGGCTAAAAACTTGGAGCAAATGTGCTGGTTTGTGTTGAGTTAATAATTGGCTGGCTTGACCAAATTACTCGTTTTGTATTATATATAGGAATCTAAACCATGTACTAAAGGAGCTACAGCATGATGAAACTAAAGATATACTTTAGAGAATTTATAGCATCAGTACTTTAGGCAAAGGAATATGGAACCGTCGATATCTGATACTAAATTAGAATTAGACTTTAAAGAACAGTCAATATCTCAATATAAAGTACATAAAGACTCAAGTGGTATGAGTCCAACAGATATTGGTCTGATATATGATACCCAACAGAATTTGGAAATGCCCATTGTAGATAGCATCAGGTACAGAAACTAAAAGCATTCAACACAGTCATCAGACAGATATAAACAATGCAATAACGTGAAGGCAGAATTCATTGTGTATATAAACAATGTATTGGATATTAATATACCAACAGATATTAAAATATCAAAATATCAAAGCATGCATTGACATTAATAACAAATTAGATGATGGTGGTCAATCAGACAATCATTTTACAAAATCACCCAAAAGTTAGTCAATATCAACACATTCTTTATTACAAAATCACCCTTTGCTAACGACCAACTCTTCTCATTCATTTCTTCTCCATCAGTTTGCAGTTTGCACGATGTATTGTTCTTTCTTCCCCTTTACTCAGTTCAGTATTGCGCACAAGACAAATGACCTGAAAGTTTTTCACTACTTAATAAAGATCGGAGATTGATTAGCAATAAACATTGAACTTAGGCAGGCAACTGTCACTGCATATACCTGACACTTCCAAACAGAGGTCATGATTCCAGTTTACAAAATAATCTGAATTATCTAAAATGTTAAATCACTACTTAAAAACAGTGAATTTAAAACAACACTAGGAATCCAGGATGCAAGCTAAAACAGTGAATTAAAAAAAAAAAACCAAAGAAATTACCAGATAGCTTTGCAATTTTGTCTCTTTCACAAGTAATTAACACCAAGTAACAGTTTAATTATTTTCATCTTAATTAACACCAAAAATCAGCTTAATTAATTCCAACTCAATAAGCCAAATAATTAACACCAAGTAAAGTAACAATTCCCTCTCTTTCCCTTAATCATCAAATATACAAAACATGGAAAATTCAATCATTTGGATCTCATCTTGTTCAGATGGTTAAATGCCGATTTGAGAATGTTGTACAAAACCCATGCAACCTGTGGTGCCACGACAAACAACATAAAGCGGTATACAGTTAGGTATATATATATATATAAAAAAAAAAGGAACAGCTATGATGAATGATAGTAGATTACCAATCGCATTTATTTTACAAGGATGAATTCAAATTGGTATTTACCAGGAAAATCATAGGCTGCTAGTAACTATTAAAGCATAAACATTAACATCTGAAAGTACCCAATATAAAATTCAGAAAATAAAATTCAGATAACATAGCACCCAAGAACTTCAAACAACTCGAACTTACTTTTCCAGTGAACTATTCTTTTACAGAAATATGCTGAAAGTTAGGAACTAAAAAACACATTTTTCAGCCTAAAAGAATACCCTAATAACAACCTTGGCAGGGGCTAAAAAAAGCTTGGCTGAAACCACATAGCTGGTGGAGCCTGGTAATACGGTGGCATCTGGTTTTTCCCCCAAGAATACATCACATTTCCATCAACCATCTGACCAAACTGGGTGTTATAACCAGATTTAACCGCGGCAAGTTTCAATGCATCTGGTACACGCCTGTGCTCCATGTACAGAGAACCCCCATCCAGCGAGTCCCAGTCATCACTGGAAAGAGCCAGGCAGGGGTAGTTATCCCCATAGAAAATGGTTGTGCTGTCACTTAAGTCAGTGCTGATTTTCTTGAGCTTCTTCTGCTGCTCATTGAACTGGTACAGCACAAACTTTCCCACAGGATCAATACCAACAACATAAACCCCAGATTTCCCTTCCACAAAAAACTTCTTAACAGCTGCTAACTCTGGCTCAAGGAGGACTGTCAACTCAATAGCTACAAACTCTGGCTCAAGTTCAAGGAGGTCTGTTGACCTCAACACAGCAACTGTAAACTCGAGGCCTGCTAACTCTCGCAAAAGCATACCCTTATACTCAGGTTTATTCAACTGAATAATCACCATTTTCCCTTCATAAAGCAAATATAACCGTCCATTGTAACACGTCACATCTGCCAGCTCGTCGATAGGGTAACAATACCTTTTCCAGGACGGGTCACCGACCTGGCAGGAGATCACCCAGTTATCTTCGAGGAACGCAGTTATCAGGCAGTTGGGGTCAGTCACATCTGCAGAGAAAGTCATCTTGCTCTTCCCAAAATAAATAATGTAGGGATCAAACCATGTATCAAAGGAAGGGAGCTTGATGCAAGACCGGGTTAAGGGGTTCAGTAAAGAAACGTCTCTCCCTTTGTAGGACACAAGCAAGAGCCAGCCTCGGTAGGAGGCACAGCACGTCACTGCCCTGGTCTCTGGGAGGTAAATCTCGTGCATCTTGGATTCCCAGACATCGTAGAAGAAGCGGGTCCCGTCCTTCTCTGGCCATTTGTAGCCGTTGTACGGAAGCATCAACCAGGGGATTTGGGGAGGGAGACGGTGCTGCTTTGGACAGGAGACGGAGCGCCAGGAGGAACAAACTGCACGAAATCGGATATAGTCGACGATGTATTTCACTTTTTTCGAGATCAACTCCACCATCTCAGGTGGGAGATTAGCCCAATCGCGGAACTCTGACAGCGAATCCATTTTAGGCTTTTGGGAGAGGCCTCTGCATGCAGAGAGGCGGAGAGATGGATATATATAAATATATAGCGCTGAAGGAGGTTTTGCGACTTCTGTCGGTCTCAGAGGATGTGAATTGTGAGCAGGCTAAACCTAGCTTAACGGACAAGAAAAAAAAATTATTAAATTTGTTTTGGAGACCAAACCCGTTAACCTAAAAAAAATGTGTTTTCTTTTTATCCCCTTTAAAACTAAAATATCTCTAGTTAATTGAAATATTTTTGTTTGAGAATTATTCAAAAAAAAAAATATCATCGTTGAAATATTTCCAATTCAGTAAGAATATTTTGATCTAAAAAAAATGTTGAATCAATTTTAATATTAAGAGTACAATTACAACAAATAGCATCTGGATGATTAATAAGAATAGCAGCTCTCGTATGAAGAATGCACAACTTTGGTCGGTGGGTGTGGCTTTCATCATTCTTCAAATTGGTGCAAATAATCTTCCGAATTGAATCGCTAAACAATCTAACTTCATTCGGCTCTACCGCGCGCTCATCTAAGAAACCTATTGTAGCTTCTTATTCTGTCCAACTATTATTTACTTCAATGTCAAAAATATTAGAAGTTGAGAAAGGGGGCGGAGTCAGACTTCAAGAGTGAAGGGACCCTCATGTTAGAACTTATAGGCCCTGATCACAATGATTTTTACTTGGGATTTCATTTCATTTCAATTCATTTGAATTGATTTCGTAAGATTTCATATGATTTCGTTAGACCTAATTACATAGGAATTTCAACTAAATGACATCAAATCTGCTCATTGTGATAAAAAATTTTCCAATGAAATGAAATGAATTGAAATCCTACGTTAAAAAAAAGGAATTGTGATCAGGGCCATAGATTTTTGAGGGGGACAAATTGAATGAATCAAAGCAAATAGCATGTCATTTTAGCTCTTTTGAGGGGTTATTTTGAAAATACATGAGGACAATGCCCAGTTTTGCTTATATGTAGCACCGCCCCTGATGAGAACTGAAATGCAATCAGACATGTTAATTGTATCTACTTCAACTCTGTTTGACTTTAATGAGCTTAAAAACAATTTCAAAATATGTAATTTATACATTATCTTTTCTCAATGTTCGCAGACATTCTTTTTTGTTGGGACAAAAATAACACTTAGGTTACCATTTTATTAAATGAAACAAAAATTACAGCCGAAGACAAGAGCCCACAACACATCACAGGATACCTAATTGAACGGTGAACCTACCGTGTACCACATCTGTACCTATGTAAGCGTGTGAGGATCGGTTCTCAGCTAATCTGTTTTGAATATGCAGCATCTGACTGTGTACAGTGATCAGATTGGGTACTAGACTACCTGTTTTGAAACAAGGGTCTGAACTCTGAAGCATTAATTGAAGCAGTTCATATTGTTCTTTTATATATATTTTGAAAAGTAGAGATGGAAACTTCAATGGGCAGGAACTTGCTTTATAACTGTTCTAGCATTAGTTGGGTTTCGATTGCTGCTTCTCCTTGCTTCATCATAAATCGAGTTATATCCTTTATTCTAGGGGTGGCTATAAGATGGCTTGGAACAAATCTAAATTTAGATTGATATTTTTCATGTAACAGATACCTTGTACTTTTGACTGGTGTCAACTTGGATTGGTAGGGTTTAATTCAATTAGAATACTGGTTATCGGACTGAGTCCATGATTTAGTAACATAGAAAAATGTAATCATTTTGTACAATTATGGTCTCTATTCAGCTTTTCGTTATTGTTGTCATTTTAATTAACATATCATAGCTCCAATCAGATCATACCTATATCCGATTTATTAATGTAATATGAAGTATAATCAACTTAGTCACTTGAATTATCCAAGTGGAGTTAGTCACATGTGGTCCTTCTGTGTCAATAGGCCAGTATACCGATTCACTTAACTGAGACTATACTTATCGAAAATTGATTACTGCCATCTCTCCAATTGTCATCGCCATCGCGCGTCAGCAGCAGCGCTCTCTCCCCTCACCTATACTCATACTCACCCAGCGCACATATTATTTTTTGTTCATTTTGTTATTATAAGTGTTCACTTTATTAGATATAAATGTTCACTTTTATTATAATTGTTCATTGTTTTATAAGTGTTCATTATGTTCAGTATGTTCATTTTGTTTTTTTTTTTAGTTTTATCCAAATGTTCAGTTAGGTCAGTACAAATGTTCTGTTAATTGATATAAATGTTCAGTTAGTTGCAATAAAAATTTAATATTATAAGAAAAAAACCTTATTACTAAACCAAGCGAAGGGGTCACGAACCGGACACAAAACATATGAAAAAATTAGAAGGGGTCATGAACCGGTCCGGTTCAAATTAATTTTTTTCCGACTATACCCCTGGGGCGCCTCCCTCAAAACTAACGCGCAATTTTATATTAAAACATAAATTGATGCATTTAACTGAACACTTGTGATCATTAAAGTGAACACATTTTGTTATTAAACTGAACATTTGTAACAGACAGATATTTGTTCAGCGATGGCTTGCGATGGTAAATCTGCCGATGGCAGTTATCATTCCTGATACTTATCAACTATGAAGAAATTGACATAATATAAAGACTGATTGTACAGAATACCAATTAAGCACAGATTGTATAGAAATTAATACCATTTATGAAGTAAATTTTGATCTGCCAACCTTCAAAAGCACAGGAGAAGCATTGGTTGACATTTAATCTGAAGGGAAAAAAATACAGGGAACGGAAAAAGACACATTATTTTGTCTTGTTAATTGGATACTTTTAAGATAATAAAATAATAAAGGTGAAGGAAGCCAAATACAAAAAAAAAAAAAAAAAAAAACTTTATTCATGTCTGTAACTATTAATCTTCCCAACTTAAGTATAACAAACATAATCTTCTCTTGTTCTTGATTTACTAAAGTTAACCATGCAATAACTATAGATTTCCTTCACCTTTTGTAACTTAGGCAAATTTTCAGAATTATACAACATAGATTAAAACCATATAAGATCTGAAAACAAGTGCAAATCACATATAGTATACTAGCTAATACTGTTGTTAGATTTTATCAAGGCCAGAAGATTCTGAATGGCCATGCATTAACTCTGTCTACACAAAATGAAAACGGGAATTTTTTTTAAAATTGAAATAATCATAATTGACTTACAAAATAAGCATGTCAGCACGCAGGGTATCTGCACTGATGGTGCCATTGCTAGTGGCACGGACATGAGGAAACCATCGGATGATTGACAGCACACAAAAAAGATTGAGTGCCCACGCCTGTTCTGGTCCGATGGTCTGGGTGCTCCCCTCATTGGCGTTCGGATAAAAGGACTGCTAAGCAGTCAAACATTTTATTTTTTAATATTTAAAAATTTTAAAATTCAAATACCGAATCCAAACCGTTAAACTTGTTCAATTTTACGGGCGATGCGTTTTCATATAAGTTTTATAAAATTTAGAGTCGATTTGATACTTGATTAAGTGGTCAATAAATGAACGAACCTGGTTTGATTAATTCTAATACGTTCATAATTTAAGCACTAAATCAAATATCAAATCAACTCCAAATTTTATAAAACTTATATGAAAACGCATCGCCCGTAAATTTTAACAAATTCAACGATTTGGATTCGATATTTGAATTTTAAAATTTTTAAATATTAAAAAACAAAATAGTTGGCTGCTCAGCAGTCCTTTGAAAGGACTGCCGAGGATCCGGAGTCCCCCTCATTGTGCTCCTCACCTGCGCTTTTTCCTCTCGCATTCATTTGGTGTTGTGCTCCGGGGTTATTTCGGGATTTGGTACTGTGTCGTGGCTGCTGCTTCTCCGACTTTTGCTCGCCTACTAAAAAATCAATCTCTTCACCTTCGCCTGCACGGATCGGAAGAACAATCACGAAGAACAAGTACGGATGTTCTTCCACTAAGGTACTATTTTTACTTTTTCACATGCGCAGCTCTCGGTGCTCCAAGGTTTGCACAACGATTCTCTCCCCTTTATCTTCGGCTTATTCCGGTGTTTGTCCACTCGTCAAGCACGCTATTCTCATGGTCAATAGAAAACACGGTAAAGTGGCTGCTCTTAGTCTTGGTTCCGTGAGCCCTCCTTTGACCCCTTTTTTTGCTTAATTGTTTTTTTCTGCTGGATCTAGGGATGGACTGGCTGCCACAGTCGCTGATGGGTCCTCCCCTTTTCTCCTCTCTCTTCCTCCCCTTTTCTCCTCTCCGTTCATTTTGCTCCTCTATATTGCCTTTTTATTTATTCTTTTGTCCATTCTCTATTTTACTAAATTTATATTTTGCTTCCTTTTCATTTTTGTTTGTTCCCTAATTTCGCATTTTAATTGGATTTTCACTTATTTTCTTCTTTCGTCTCATTTGCAGGTTTCACGATCAGATATCTGAAGATTTCGAGGGCTTCTCATTGCAATGGGCTATTGGTTGACTCATATTAAATTATTTGCCAAACCAAATTTAATCACATATTAGACCATTTGCTGATCCGATTACCGTTTTGTTTTGGTCAAGTTTTGTCATTTAGGGCTATTGATTTTGTGATTGCAGTTGATGGGTTCGTGGCAATTTAGGTGTGGCTCCTACCCATTCATATTTGTTTGTTTTTGTCTTGGATTGTATCATAAAAATCATTTTGTTGTAAATTCCCAACTAAAGGCACAACATACACTAACATTTGTTACTAAAGTCATACTATCACACCCCGGACAACCCCGCCGTACACGTCAGAGTGGTCAACGCGTACAAGGCGGTCAAAGTATGTACAATATAAAATAATTCATATAAAACTGCCATGTCAATTAATTCTGAGCATAAATGTTCATACAAGTTCATTGGAATAATCATAAATAGCATTCTAGAGTTCATAATATCTAAGTAACAAAAGGTAAATAAATTCTTGACTTTATGGCAGCACCATATCCCAGACAAAGTCCGTACCTTAGCTTTTAGTTCCAGATTGCCTCACCTAAAAAAAATTACCAAAAACGGGTGAGAAACCTATTGTCTCTCAGTACGGTTTTAAAGAAAACAAGTCAATACGCTTATAAAAAAAATTTAGTAGAAAACATAATAACGTGTCAAATAGTAAATATAAACTTAGTGCAGCGGAATTTCAGATCTTAAGTCTTGCATTAAATCATATCCTTTTCTTTTACAAAACAATATTTCAGACGGGAGGCCCGGCCGAGCCGCCCTCAAGATTTTGGCTCGAGTGTGCACACTATCAGACGCCCAGGGAGCGACCCTGAACTCCACTTTTATCCCGAAGGATCTCACTTATTTGCTCCGAAGAGCCATTTAAATGTCCCAAAGGACCACACTTATTTGCTTCGAAGAGCCACTTAATTGTCCCGAAGGACCACATGGTTGCTCTGAAGAGCCATTTAAATGTCCCGAAGGACCACATGGTTGAGCCAAAACCCCCAGAAGTGAATTAACTTAATCATTTCATTCTTATCATTTCACATCAAATCAATTCTTGCATATATATCAAAAGAGTACAATTCATTAAACAGATTCTAAGTGTCACTAAATCATATGCTATTCATAAACTTATACCGAAATCGTCTTATTCAATAAAGCAAAGTGTTTGAAAACCTTTAATAAATATCATGCGTAAATGATTCATGTAAAGTTAATTTAACTATTGCATTTAATAACAAGATTCAGTCTAAGTCATGTATAGTTTATTTGAAAATGCTTTATATCTAAAATCGAAATTTAGAAGTTAATGAGTGAAATAATTTTACCAATAAGGTCATTTATAGTTAAACCATGCATTCTTATCATATATGCAAAATAAAGTATAAGTGATCAAGTTTTAAAGACAAACTATAGTTAAAAGAAAATACGATTATGAATTTTATAGATTCTTATCATCTTATTTTATTTAAAGCTATAACAAAAATGATAAAGAAGTTAATTATGCCTACACATGCATGCTCATTTATGAATATCTTAGTAACTTAAGCAATATAATAATATTTTAAATAACAAGTTGCAAGTCATAAATACAATTCCATTTACGTGGTATTTAGAAACTTTGATTCTTTAAATCTAATGTCTCAAAACACATTCAGAAGTAAATTGAATCTCTAAAGAAAATTTACTAGTAAGGGTATCAATTTCTAACAAATATCCCAGGCATCTGATAAAACTTTCGTTATTTACCGTATGCAAATAATTCATGAAATCATGTAGAGATAATATGCCAAATTCCATTAAAAAGGGTTTCGTATAAACTAAACTTGGAAATCTTTACTACAAGCTATAAGTTCATGTGCGTAGCATTTCAAAAAGAACTTTATCTCTTGTAAATCTTTCTAGCTCAAATAACAAATAAGTTGCAATACAATTCCTTGTACATGGTATTTACAAACTTTATTTCTTTGATCAAAAGTCACGAAACTAAATCAAAAGCAATTTGAGTAGCTAAGGTTTAAGATAAGATGATTTCTTTAACAGGATACCATTACTAACGATTTACCGGTAATTTATTCTACGTTTTGTAAATTCATATTTAAACAATAACGTTCCGAGACAAAACATAAATTAGAAAGTTGGGTCATATAGATTTAGTAAGCTTTTAAATAGATTTTCACATATGATAACTCATATAAAAATTTTGGTATAAGTCCACGTACCTTGTATTTTGCAAATCTTGATATCTTATAAAAATAGATTAATAACATTAATAACGAAAACTAGTTTCGAGCCACTGTATAAATACATATATATATTGCAATTTAATATGACTTATGACTATCTTTTCAAATCAAAGAAAATTTGAGAAATAAAAATCCCGTACCGAAATGTGACAAGTTGCAAATCTTATATAGTCGAAAACATATTGCAAATTACTATGATTTAAATTTCCAAAAATATCAAAGAAAGTTTTGAAAACGAAATCCCGTACCGAAATGTGCTGAACCGTCACCACCGCTTCGTCGCCCCGCGTTCTCACTTCACAATTCCTTCAACTAACTCTTCACCTCTCTTCTTTTCTCTTAGCCCGTGCTCTCTTTTGTACTAAAATGCTTGGAGAAGGGCCCTTTATATAGGCGGGATTGCCTTGGTCACCAAGAAGTACCATTAATGACAATTCATTAATGGGAGAGGTGAAGGGTCATGAGAACGCTGTCCAAGGTTGCTAGGGGCGACGAATCTGTATGGTAAGGTAAAGGGATGCAATAAAGAGGTGTTTATGGCATCTCTTCGTGAGGAGCGTTAATTAAAAAGGTGTTTATGGCATCTCTTCGTGAGGAGAGTTAATTAAAGAGATGTTATGGCAAAGTTTTGAAATTTTAAGAGTATTTAATTTATTATTATTTATTTTTTTTATTCAGAAATTTCATAACGTCACACATACAAAACATGTTACTAACTCATACGGCTCAGACATTCTTTGGTTGTAAATTCAATTTTTTAAGCTGTAGATTTAATTAAGAAATTTGTATCATGTTTGGCCTCAGGTTTAATTCTTCAGCAAAGATTGCAAAGAGTAACTATAGAGGTTGCTAAAGGAAGAAGGAAAAACAACTCTAAGGTATTTAGGAAATTTTATGTTTTTAACTTTCCATCAAATTGAATTAACCCAAGTCAGGTTAGTTTTTACTGATTTTAATTTACTTTGTTTGAAAAACTCTCTCTGAATACAATTGAGGTTTGGTTTAGTTTTTTGTTGTACTCATGGAACGATTAGTTGGGGGAATTTGAAGATTTTAATACATGAAAAGACTACGAAAATGAATTTCTAACTGATTAATTGAATATTTTAAGCCAATCCGTCTCAAAATAGAAAATTGATGACTATCTTTAGATTAATTAGCAACTTATTATTAATTAGCTCACTGATGTCTTGATTCATCTGAAAATTGTAACCTAGAAGGTTTCTGGTATAATTTTTTGAAGATCATGTAAAGAATAAGGTTATTCTTTTTCTTTTACCCTATCCTTCTCTTGCTTGCTGTTGTTTTTACTTCTTTAATTTCTTTCTGATTTTCATTTCTCCTCTTCCTATTTTCTGGTACAATTTTTTCATATTTGGTTCAGGTTATTGCATAATTTATCATGATTCCATTCTTACTTGCACCTTTGATGCTTTAATTTAGGTTTGTTCTACTTTTTTTCAATTTCTTTTACACCCTTCCCATGTATTTATTTGTGTCTTAACAGATTCTTATTTCTAATTTTGCTTTTTTTTCCTTCTCTTTTATGCCCATGCAACCATGCCTCTATATTTTGAGAGTATTTATTTTAGAGTATTTTAAATTTTGTTGTTTATTTAATTTTATTAGCAAATTAGTTTCCTACATGGTATTAGTTACCTGTATACGTGTAGAATCTGTGCAGTAAAGCTAGGTTAAATTGTTGCACTGTCATAGTATAATTTTATTTTACAAAATATAAACATGGTATTATTCAGGCTGATTCAAGATGATATGCAAAGGCTATTTATGTCATTAAATAAGATTTTTGAGGGGCTACCACTGTACCTGAACCGACTATTGTTGATATGATTTCAACAAGGGCTTGGTAATTATTTCACTTAGTTCCAAAAAATTTTTTATATATGATTATTGATAATCTACGCTTTTCTTAAGAAGTGTGATTGTAGCTTACTGGGTGGATATGGCATTTTGTAAGGGCAAAATTGAATCAACTATGTTGTCCACTTTTAGTTATTATACAAGTACCATTCAAAACAAGTAGATCATGTATTTCTCAAAAATTTCTACCACGGCTTCTTTGAGGATGCATATTTTTATTTTGTACTGCATTAAATGGATTAGGTAATTAATACAGATTTATTATGTTTAATATGTTCTGCCGGTAGACAATTGAAAACATAGAAATATACTTATATACACTGTAAAAATAAAAATAACTATTTGGTTCTTTTGAAAATACTTTGTTTATGAGATTGTGACAAATGAACTCTGCTCAGGAGGATTTTTATGGAATGGTAGAGAATGAAAGACCGAAGTAAAAACATTTTTACATATTTTTAGCATGTAATTTTAGTCTCTCGATGTGCTCAATGAAATGCTCAATTTTAAATTGATAATGGCAATAGTATGTTTAAATGTTAAATTTCAATTTGACCTCTTTTAATAATTACCATGTTTTGTTTGTTTATTGGAGCCAACTCAGATATTACCGTGACAATTGCAGATGTTCTTGCTTTCTACCAGAATGTGTACCAGGAGCGCAAGCGAATAGGCCATTGGTGTTGTACCAATGTTAGTTTCAGCCTCTGACAGTGATTTCGGTTTGTGTTCTTGGTAGCTCTATCTAATACTTATGACTTGAACTTATATTTTGCCATTGGTTAACTTCAAATGATATGCCTTGCGTTTGTCATTTCCTAAAATTAATCAAAATTGCTATATATTGCTGGTTTTAGTAGTAACATAAAAAATAAGTTCTGTTGTGCAATCCTTCTTTATCTTAGGCTGGAGTAAATTGTTGTTTTATCTTAATTAGACTTTTACAAGTTATTGGATGATTTGTGCCAGTTGAATAGTTGGACATTTTCAATATAATTTTACGAGCTCATGGTTGAAGGAAATTCTAAGAATGTATCAAGTAACAAAGATGGGGTGTGGTGCGGGACATGGTGTTCATGCGCATTGTGTATTGCTGTATGTTGGAACTATTTTTATTTTTATGATTGAGTGGTCTTTCTTAAAAAATTCGTTCAAATCTAACAAACAAAACGGCTTCATTGTTTATTATTTAAGATGTATCAAATAACAAAGAGATTGTGCGATAATAGTACTATATATATGAAAATAACATTGTAAATCAGATCAATAAATATAGTAACAAACCCAATCAACAATTCAAAACGATGTTTTAATTTTTTATTTTAGAAAATAAAAATAGAAATGAATCGCGCGATTTGGACTAGTTCAAATAATTTTTGGGTCAGCATCACCGTTATTTATCCACTTCATGTTGTTTTGGAAAAGAAAAATTCACCTTTTCTCCCATGAAACCCTGTAGGCCATGTTAAGACTTCAGCTAATGCCTAGAACCTAATTATAACTTTATAACTATATAAAGATGGGCATCGTGCAAATCATGTGGGGCACTGTGGTTAGCACGGTGCTCTGGATTTCATGTGACATTTGATCTTTTGGGGTAAAAATTGTATTTTGAATTTTCTGTGACAGTTTTCATATCATATTTAAATAGTATTCTCAAATTTTTTATATAGTGTAAAATAAATCGCACAACGCGCAAGATTCGCTCTACATATTAGTCACTGTGAGAAGCACGTGAGTTACTGTAACTCACATGGATTTTCTGCGGGCACTCACGCAAACCCGAAGCTATACATATTAGTTGAAAGAACAAAATTAACTATTCATTTGGGACTGCTAATTCATCAAAGCCATTGCAAAATGTTGGACTGCTAATTCATAAAAATCATAATTTACAAAAATATTTTTTTAAGCGTTCCCTCTTATTTTAACGATGATCCTCGACATTTCACATCTGTTTGCAAAAATTTCCATACCATATCTACCCTGTTAGAAAAACGTTTCATAACATATTCGTATAGGAATGAATCGCGCAACGCGCGAATTTAGCACTAGTGTTACTTAATTGGGTATAAACATAAAAGAAAGAAATAAAATGAGCCTGGTATTGCTGCCTTGGCTGGTTACTGTACCATTACGGGATGGAATGTACCAGTTTGCATAGGTAATGTTGCAAATAGAGATATCAGATCACTGGACATGCTGCAAATAGAGAATGCATCTTTCGGCTGATCAGACAGTTCAGATTCTACCTACCTTCGTTAATTATTATGCTTAAGCAGGTTAATTAGATCATGGTTCATCTTGACACCAACTAAATCATTTCAAGAAAAAAAAAGCCATAAATCACGAAAATAGTGTAAAAAATGGAAAGATTAGCTGAAAATACTATTATGTAAGGAGCAACAATTTGTTTTAAGCCTTTAGATATTGCCATGCGGAATGGGATCCTCTGGACGTTTGGTGGACGTCTCGGGATCTAGACCGTCTGATTTAATCTCAACGGCTATAAGGGAGCCCCGTGCATTCCACCACACCCGAAAAAAATTTTGGCCCGAAAAAAATGAACCGTCTGATTTAATCTCAACGGCTCCGATCAAACCATCCATTGGACGTTTTTAAAAAAACGTCCAGAGGATCCTGGTTCATTGCCATGTGACTGATGAGTGTTGAGTGATGACATGTTACTAAAGATATGGTTTCAGATATATTGGGTCATATATCTTAAACATTGTTCAAAAGGGCCCAAAATATTGGGTCAGGATATGAATTGAATAAGATAGGCGCTTGCCTTGATTGCTTGTCGTAAGCCTGTAACGAAGCTCTCAGCCATAACCTCTATCCCTTGGTCCTGTAGTATGCTAGTATTTGTCTATTCCTCGTTCCTTGCTCCATTCCCGCTTTTGAATTTGTTTAGGGAATTTGATGATCGATTAGATCAGATTTGAGACATTCATTGCTGTGAACTAATTATTTGGTAGCATTAATAAGAGCAGGGCGTATATACCATCAAAATCATCATATGATATGGGAAGCCGATATATCGATTTCATCACAGATACCATTATCGATTCTATACTTAAGTAACAATGAAGTGCCCCCAATCGGGTTGGGCATGCTTATTTTTAGCCACAAAAGGACTGATATATAGCAGGGAGTTGATGAATTCCGTTGCGAGTTATTCAATTTTCAAGCACATTTTATGCTGATGAGGAATCTATTTACAATTTTATTCGGTAATATACTAAATTTAAAATTTGAAATAAATAAACCGAACTATTGATCTTATTGTACGTTCACAAACAAAAGCATATACGTGGATTTTAAATAATTTAGAAGTCGACGAATGCAAAAAAATAATAATAATAATAATAATAAACTGTAGGTAGATAATCTTTTGCATTAATATTTTTACCGTCGGATAAAATAAACTCCAAACAATATAAATTTGTTGAGCGAATTTCATTCCTGGTATAAAACAAAATTAAGAACCTGGATTTGTCTTGAAATTTAGGATTTAATTCATCATCACAAAAAAGGTCGAATTGTCATGATAATAGGTTCATGTAATTCGATCGCGATGTCTTAAATACCAGACCTCTTATTTATTTATTTATTTTCAATCAAGGAAATTTCCGATGACAACCACCTCGGTTACATACCAATCTTTAATCATTTAAAAATGGTGTACTTCTTCAATAGTAAGAGCAATTCGATTCCTGAAAGCTAGTCCCTAGTAATAATTCATGAACATCTTTTTCTAAAATGCCTACGGGCTTTTTACTTCAAAAAAATAAAATAAAACGATGGCCCAACCAAACAGTAAGAAAATGGGTCCATGTCCTTAGACCAAGTTCAGGCCTTTAGAAGGAGTTTATAGGCTTATCAAAGGCTGGAATGAAGAATCAATTAGAACTAGAAACATATATTATATATAGGCCTGGTAGGAGCTCCACTTCTTCTTTTTTCTTTTTTTCGTCGTATATTCAAACTCCTTTGGGCTTGAAATGAAGTTACGCTGATCATAGGGTGCGTGAAAGCTTTTGTCTGGTTTTCATTATTTAGGGGCCGTTTGGTTGTGTAGTGAGGGGTTGCATAAGTTAAGGATGTCTAAGTATTTATGTAGTGTTATGTAATGAATGTTTGGTTGTGTAGTAAGGATGAGTAACTTAATGCATGCATATATTCATGTCAAAAGACTAAAATGCCCTTAAATTTGAATTAGTATTATGTATTAATAAGACGTTGTGACCTAATTTTGTTAATTATTAATAATTATAAAAACTAATTACTAATGATAATAATAAATTATTTTTATTATTATGAAATATTAATAATTACTTTTAATTAAATATTAACAATAAAAAATTATTATTGATTACTTGTTTTTAATTAATTATTACAATATAATCGTTATTATTAATAATTAATATTACTTGTTAAATATTATTAATTATTATTATTTAATTATTAATTATAATAACTAGTCTTATTATTAATTATTTGCTAATTATTGTTTAATTATTAATTATTATAAAAATTAATTATATATGATAAAATTAAATCATTTTTGTTATTATGAAATATTAATAATTACTTCTAATTAAATTTTATTAATTATTTAGTAATAAAAATTTTTATTAGTTAATTATTTTAATTAATTAATTATTATTATTATTAAATTGTTTAATAATTAATATTACCTGTTAAATATTATTCATAATTATTATTTCATTATTAATTATGATTTTTTTAATAATTATTGTTACTTATTAAATATTGTTAATTATTAAATCATATTATTAATTATTTCTAAGGGGTATTGTTGGAAAAAAATTAAAGGGATCGGTACATAACTTATACAACTTATGCACCCTTAAGGCGTTTTATGTAACAGGTATTTGGTGACCTAAGGATGCATAATTTAAGTTACGCACACTTTAAGTCACAAACAAACGGGGCCTTATATTACATTTTAGTAAATAATATGCATCGGAATGCACTGTGTTAGAGGTACCTTAACGATTTAAATGGTTTTCAGGGACTTGAATGAATCTAAAATATATGCTAATTATAGTCGTACCAAATGCTTGTTGATATATCTTATATTAACTTTTAAATTTTTTTTATCTTATAACTATGATTGTTAGTTCTGGTGTGTTTATCACTTAAAATGGGGGTAGATTATTTTCATAGACGCACAAAATGTCAAAATGTACGCTAAATATATTCATGTAGCGTCGTTCGTAGACTTAATAAGAAAAAAAAAATGAATCATTTGTTTTCTTTAGGAAAAAAAAAAGATTGAGTTACATCCTTGTATAACTATAACATGTGATCTATAAACTCGCATTATGGATCATTTTTTTCAAATTAGGGTGCCTTCGCTTCTGTCTATTATATTACATATCCAAGTTTGTTTTATTAGGTAAAGGGGTCGCCAAACAATGCAACAGCCAACAGGCGCATTCTAAATTGTAAGGAGGTGTTTGGTTGGGAATATATGATTACATAAGTTAAGGAGGTTTATGTATTGAATGTTTGTTTATGGAATAAGGAAGAAAAAAGAATAACTTATATTTATACATAAGTTAATAAGTTAATAGCGTAGATGAGAGCATTCTTGTGCGTGAGACCCACTTTCATAAGTTATATCATCAAATTTGATAATAGAACTTATGCATAGTTATTTCTTTTTTTTATTTTTTGAAACGTTATGCATAGTTATTTCGCGTGTGTTCGGCTACGTAAAGTTAAGCGACACAAAAGTAACAAAGAAATTCTGAATTAATATTTTATTAAAAATCGGGGGATAAAAATAGTAGTTAAAGTCAAGGACACAAAAGTACAGAAGACATCCTAAATATTTATTTTGTTGAAGTGAAGGGACACAAAATTTGTGAACTTTTTTTTATTTTCTATTTGCATTGTGACCTTTCCTGTGTTGTGATGGGGATGTGACAAGTCCAATTTATTCCGATGAACCCCATACCCCCAATTAGCATGCTTCTATATTTTATTATTAAGAATCTTTTTCTTTGCTTTAATGACTAACATAACATATCAAAAGCAAAGAGATTTCTTTTTTTGGTGAATTTGACAGCATGGAATTTAGCAGGACATATTTACCTATTGTTGGGATATATTAGTGCTGTCATAACTATTGTTCCGTTTTTATAGCTTGAGAGGACATTCACATTTGTAAGTAACAAAAATGATTTTTGTACGGCATTAATTTGCGTCAACAGCTTCTGTCAATTCTTTTCAAATAAGTAATCATTTGACTCGATCCGAATGTTGTCATCAATGAATGCCTGTGGCATGCAAACATCAATTCTACTTATGTTAAGTGTAAGACACTGAAACTATGAAATATGTGTATATATTAAATGGGAATTATGTATATTTATATGATTAACATTTAATATGATCAAAGTTGCTATTGTTGTTGGCAGGAAGCTTGTTTCTTGTTGGGTGATAGTTTAAACGTGAATCGTGTACATCCGTATGATTAACATTTAACGTGATGAAATTAAGTTAAGGTCTGAATTTGCGATATAAATCAAATGTAATACAAGCATATATCTAGGAACTTCATATTTAGGAACAATATACTTTCTATAATGTATAGGGGAATATATATGGAATTTTTTTGTTTTTAGAAATATAACAAAAATTTCTGAATAATCTTGAAAGAATCAAAGAACTCACAAAATCTATTTGTCATCTATTTGATCGAGAATATATCGAGAATAAATAATTAATGTATATGATTTTACTATGATCATCGCTCTTTTTTTTTAAAGTATGTTAGTTTGTTGTATTATACATATCCGACTTTATATTCTCGGAAGCATCAAACCCAGATAAAATATCACTTGATATAATTCGAACATAAACATATCAATCGGAAGGTTCAAATTCTGTCAATTAATTCCAGCCAAATATCTAACTAATAAGGAAATTTAGATTCGTAACGATGCAGCTACCCTCTTCATGCATTTATCGCCGCAATCCAGTCAGGAATTAACGGCGGAGATCAAATTCAAAGTTCAGCCGGATCCGGCCGTTCAAACTTGATCAGACAGTTGAAATCACTACCCTTCAAAATCTCTAAAATTACAACATTGCCACTATCGCCGAGTCTGACACGCCAGCCGTTTTGCTCAAAGGGTGGCGCCACACCAACAGACCAGTAGCGCAGATACTCACGTGGAACAGCTTGTATAATTGTACTTCCTATCGCTGTTCTTCAATTGGTGTCTCTTCCAAGTTCCAACGATTAAAATTTCAAATAGCGCTTTAAAACTAACCACCTCCAAATAACCGGACCACAAGTTCACGGACCCTGATCTGGTGTGGACCGCTATCCTCTGCTCACCTTTTAGGTGAGCAGAGCTCTGCTCACTCGATCCGACCCGTTCGATTTAGATCGGACGGTTAATTTTTTTTCGGGCCTATCAATCTAGGATTATTCACGGGGCACCATCATTGATCGGACGGTTCGGATCGAGTGAGCAGAGCTCTGCAGGTGAGCAGAGGATAGAATTCGGATCTGGTGTTGCGCTACACGCCGTGTAGCGCACCCACGAGCAGTTCGATTTTGATCGGACGGTTCATTTTTTTCGGGCCTAGAAATCTGGTTACTTTCACGGGGCTTCCTTATCCATCAGATCAAAACCGGACGGCCCGTGTGTGCGCTACACCGTGTATAGCGTAACACAGGATTTGAATTCCAAGTTCACCAGTAGACAGCAGTAGTGGTCCAGCTTTTTATGTGCCGGGTCATGAACTTTGTTTCTACTTGGGAAACTTCAAGCATGCCATTTTAAGCTACAAGTTAGTGGACACAAAAAATTGTCACTCGTTGCTTGTTCAAGGTCAAAAGTTAGATTTAGAATTTTGACTAGCTCAGATTGCTGGTGTTTGATTTAAAATAGGTTGATATAGAAACGCATTATCTAATTCATAATACTGTGTTAAATTTGAGATATAATATATATATTCTTAGGTTACTTGTAAAAGATGCCCTCAATATGTTGGCAAATAAGAAAATAAAATATTGATATTATTTTTGTTTCATATAGAATTTTACATGTTAGACAATAAAGATATGGTAAAATCAATAATTTAATCTTTTCTTTTAAATAAATAGCTAATTTGGTAGTAACTTTCTATTAAAAAGTCTGACCTTGATCTAGACCATTGATTTGATCAAATTACACAAATCAATGGTCCATAATTGATATAAGAATCGTTTACACCCTTTTATATGACTTGTTTATTCTTTTTATATGAATGTTTAACACCTCTCTAGGTGCATTTATAAGTAATAGTAAGGAAATATTAAATTTCGTTAAAATTTTATTATAAAATGAATAAAATATTAGTTTGTAAAATAAAAATAATCTAGATATATAAATAATTTTAATTAATCTATTTAAATTTTAAAGTCATATAAAAGTTTATATTAATTGATTGTCTGGATCTTGAGCTCGATTCATGTTTGAATTAGTTCAGTTGGACGTGTGTCACAAAATTCAAATTAAACTCAAATTAGAAAGAGATTGCTCTCTCAAATTCGATTCGTTAACAGGATATTTGTGGAATGAGAATAATGAATTCTAGACTTGTTATAAACAAGCGACAAGTTTTAGGGTGCATTTGGCATGAGAGTTTAGAGGGGTTAGAGGGATTTTTGGGGTTAGTTGGAGCTACCTCGAAAATCCCATCCTCTCACTATTCTACCTCGAAATTCCAAAAAGTGCCTCGAAAATCTCAAAAAGTACTAACCTTACACCACTAAACCCACTAACCTCACCCATGCCAAAAGTGCCCTTAGTTGCACAAAAATTCTTACCCTCAAAGTTTAAACATGCTTTAAAAAAAGTTCAAGGCATGCCTCTGTACTCTGTAGGCTGTTACCTGGGAAACCTCGTCTCTGGGAAAGAACTATTAAAAAGGAAAAATGATGAATGAGTAACGAGTCACAAATTTAGGAGCTTCTACAGAGACAATAGAATGGAAACCGAGAAAGACGCTCTCGATCTGTCGCTGCTTCACTGAATTTAAAACTTAAATTAATCAAATACAATATATGAGTGACAATGACATCTCGGTATGTACAGTTTTCAACATTTTATTTGTTTTTCTCTCCCGCCCAAGACATTCGGTGAAGACCCAAAACATATTCAATTGCGTTGAGAGAAAAATGTAATGAAGATTCCGAAGATGAAAGGGTAAAAAATTGAAAAAAAAAAAAAACTAATAATGATATCATCTAACTAAATTGCTTTGTTGTTTTTCCAATCCAACGCCATTTGAACACGAAATAAGATCTATGATAAAGTTATTATCCCGCATAGTATTTCATTTAAGACGAATAATTATTATGGTGGCAATTAAATTATCGAGTTTTTGACATCTTTAATTTTTTTTAATTTAGGGCCAGTTAAAAACTAAATTTATTTAACTTAACCATCGGAAAATAAAATTATTTTTGTACAATAACTCATTCGAGCTCCACAAAATCAATTGCATTGATGGCGCTCTTAATTAATAGTACGATCGGTAGATCAATTCCTGTCTCAAAACCTTCAAATTATCTAGATAGCTAGGGGTGTCAATATTTTGTTAATATTTTTTTATCGGGATCCAAAACCCTATTCAACTCGGCCAGACCTATGCAACGTGTTTATTTATTTATTTTTTTAAAGGTTGGTTTTGAAACCAACCATTTGTTATAAAAAATAAGAAATTTGAAAATAAATGCTCTCTCTATGAATCAAATGAAGGACCACTTGGTTTGCAAAATAAAGCAAAACTATTGAGCCGAACAACTCAGCGTAACATGGTTATTTATCAATGAGTTATTCTTTTATCTATAGACGCAATTAAATCTTAGTTAATAAAAAATAAATCTAAATTAAATTTTAATTGAGTGTTCAACTAATCTTTTTTTCTTTTTTTTTAAAGGTTTCCAATTAAGTGCTAAAATTTTAAAATAAATCTAACATATTACAATTAAAAAGGTTGAGTCGAAACAAGAGTAAAACATTATTGATGTATCCTTGACCCAATTAGTTTTTAATTAGGTTCGGTTCGGATCAGGTCAGATATTGACACCTTTAATATTAAATTCTTTGAGTTTTTATCATTAGACATTAATAGAGGTATGAAAAAGAAACATAATACTTCATGCAAGATATAAAAGGTACTTTGATGCCCTTAATCTAGAATACTTCTTACGATGAAAATCCAAAAAATACAAATCTAGTAATGACTTCAGGGGTACGCACAGCACATCATGGGTTCATTTTGACGACCAATCAAAAAACTGTGAGCAATATGGTGGGACCGCAATGAAAGATTACTGGTAATGAGCAGGTGATCTCCTATTGATTCACTGATCAAAGAAATTTGTCTGTGGTCCTATCAGTTACCTAGCGTTAGCAGCTTTATTTTGCTATTCGTTGATAGGATCGCTGAGCCTAATGACTAGGATACATTGGTGGAAACCAGGGTTTGATCTCTGATTAGTACTTGACTAAATTTAGGAACAACTATTTTTATGTAGCGAGTACACATTCACTGGGGACAATAGTTAACTAACAACATGGAGTACGTCTAAAACGGTGGGACTAATTTTTTCTTTAAAAAATTTCTGAATCCAACCTGACTAAACTAACAACTGCAAAATTTTGAAAAGTCATGACCCAAGGTTCCCTAAATTTCTGAAAACAGTGCAATATTGTACTGTAATATTGGTTTGTACAAATTAGATTAAATTTTAATTTAATTTGATTGTTGTACCGGATAAAAATTTTTAAAAATTGCAATGTCAGAGGCATTTATAAATATACATGACGAGTGGAGGTAAGATACGAATTTATAAAATAATCGGCTGACTATCGGCTGTCATTACCGGATATTATCATCAGATCTCAGACTCAAGATCAAATGACTTGTTATAATTTAACACGTCTTGTTGAAAATAGAGGAGAAGATATGTCCTGGATAGTCTTCGCACGCATTCATTTTTTTGGTCATGTAGTTTAAAATTCACACTTAAATTCTATCTCAGAGGTTACTCATACAACTTGAATCTAAGTACATTTGAGTCATGCTACTGTATTTGACCGCTAGACATCAAGGCTGCTTATTTTCTCTTTGAAAAAATAAACATCAATTAATTATAAGCAAAGCTTGAACTTGATATATTGGGATAGTTTGACTAATTATGGACTGTACAGAATAAAAAAAAAATTATAAGGCAGAACTTTAAAACATTTGTTATTTACCGTTTTCAAATATTATCATTTTTGTTGTCTACCGCTAATTTAAATCTTTTCTCAAAAAAAAAATAATAATAATTTGAGAACCACTCTATGAGATATTACATATGCAATTCGATCTCCTTAGTAGAGGCACGTCCTAATTAAAAAAATATTTAGATCTGAATTTAAATCAACTGAGCGAACGAATGTGTAATTTTTTAGGTTGCGTTTGGCATGAATGAGGTTAATTTATCTTCATATTAGTAAACTAATTTGTTAACTTAGAATTGTCCAAAATTACTAAGTTTAATCCTTGATCTTACACTAATATGCGGTTGCCAAGTGCCCCCTCACGGGGCAACATATTTATATTTTGTAATGAACAGTGCGGATGTTGTCTATTCGTATAAGATTTTTCACTACATATAAACTTTATTTCCACAATAAGTGCAAGATTTGGTTAATTAATTTGTAATGTCCGTTGTTTTCCAAAAACAGAAATATACTAATATAATTGATTTAAAAATTTGACAACACCATGAATAAAAACTAATTAAGCACATTTTTGTCAGCTAAAAAAGATATCTGTAACTGTAAGTGCAAATAAAGGATCAGACAACATAAGATTCGAAGGATGTCTAAACGTATAGATTCAGACAGTCATGTGGACCTCTTTCTATTACTGTATAAATTTTTTCTAATCCCATGAATGTAAACATTTTGGGATAATTAACAAAATCATGCGTTGAAAAAAAAAATCAGAAATAACGGCATTATATGCTTTTAATACTTTTTTTTGCGAGAACCAATCTTTAATTCAGCGGTTAAGAGTAATTTTAAAATAATTGTTTAAGTAGAACTGTAGAAACCTTAATTAAGTTCCAAAAACAAATTAAAAAATTAAGGCGAATATTTAAATTTATTGAGGAATTTAGCGCATCCTTATCTTAAAAAATTATTATTTAAAAATGCTGAGATTGGTAATTAAATAATTATAAAAAAATAAAATTCTCGCATTCATGTGTGTTCAGTGACTTCAGTCCAATCCTAAATTATTTTCTTTCGCCTGCCCGTACGATTTAAACCGTTCTTCATATTATTCATATTCAAAGAAGACTTTTAAAAGCAGATCGTACACGAATCTTAATGCACACGAACACGATCCGAACCGTGCGCTGCTTAAAAATTTACTGCCCGGCCCTGATGTCAACTCTGTGGGACTGTGGGTTCTATGACTATCTTTCTTCGAAATCGAATCCTGTGTCGCGCGACACGGGCCGTCTGATTTGAATCTGATGGATATCGGAGCCCCGTGCATCTAATAGGCCCGAAAAAAATGAACCGCCCGATAAAAATCGAACGGCTGAGCGTGCGTGTAGCGCGGTGTCGCGCAACACGGGATCAGGGTTCTCTTTCTTCATCCCAATCCCAAACAGACGACGGAAAGGAAACAACGTCACATGGAAGGACACGTGTACGTCCACGAATGGCTCTTGCCTGTGTGTACGGTGCACGCTCTGGCGCTTCAGTTGGCCACGTCAGCGATCGCGTCTCTGCCCTGAACGCTTCAGTCGAGGAGGGACCTCCCTTCGTCAGAGCATGGCACGCTGCTGTCGAAGTCTCGTGGGGACCACTTTTCATGACTTTTACGCCTTTGCCCCTGATAACCCGATTGATCAAGCGGGCACTTCGTTGTGAAGTGGGACCCATGGCTTGATCAGAGGAAAGAGACGTCAGATCTCGCGCGCACGAATCTCGATGGTATAGCGAAGTAGCGCCTAGCGAACTCCGTCTGTTCGTTACTCTCTGTGGCCGTGTGGTGGGTATGAATCACTGCACGGCAGGTGCAGCGACTCCCTGACAAAAGAATTCATACAGCATATCGTTTTGTTCTTTTCAAAACATACAGCTCTTTTGCCTTTTGGTTAGGGGCTATTAATTAGTTAGTCTTATTTTGAACTCAAATATTGTTTGTTTAAACGTTGATGAGCTGCGTGCATCTTCAGAGTTCAGAAAAGAATAGGTACCAAAGCGGTCAGTTCCATTTTAATGTGAACTATGCATTTCTTTTGCATCCAAACAAGTATATATCTATTTCTCAAAAGTAGTGTAGAGAATATATAGCTTTTTTTTTTCATCCAAACACACCAAAAGTAGTTCTGAAAAAGCTATTTTTATTTTTATCGGTATAGTTAAACCAATAAAAATTAGAATAATGGCTATGATATAGAGAGAGTGTTAGTAAAAATTTATTTTTCCCAACAAATCATCCGAACATAATTTAGTAATTTGCTAATCTTTAGAATAGCACTATTCTTCATTATTTGAAAAAGCAGTATATACTCAATCACTATTAAAAAAAAATTAACTATACTAAGTGCTATTCTCACAATATCCAAACGCACTTATGAACTATATAAACGTTATATTTAAAGAGAGCAACAGTTTTAGGAACTTTATTTGTCTTTTTTTTTTTTTTGGAAAAGAAACCCGTAGCCCGTAGGCATTCATTAATTAAAAAAAAAAAAACATCAATACATCCAGTGTTATGGCTAAATGCCATCACTGGAAATTTGAAAATAAAACTGAGGACCACGGTGTCTATTATATATCACCCCTTTGGAGATTACACAAAACACATTAATTAGTCTACATATTTCACCTCCCCAATATATATTACACAAAATAAAGGAAGGCAAGGGAAAGAGTAATTAATTCATAGTTATCCCATATAAAGAAATCTGGCACTCGATAAGGTTCCTTAGACATGCTGCTAATTATTTAAGTCTTTGTTTAGAAGATTAATATCTTGGCTCTGTTGGCTTTTTCCTTCCCTTCTTTTCTTTTTCACTTTGTTTTTTCATTCTTTGGGAAGCGTGGTGGTGGTGTTTCGGTTAAAAAAGATTGTGGCCCGGAGCGGATATGGTGGTGGGGGAGGAGGAACTTTGTTTGGCTTTAAAGGTGTAATTTCAGGAGTAATGGAACTTGAACTTGATTTGCTTTTGTTTCTAATAGTGGAAAGGGTGGTCACTGGTCAAGTGGTCATAATATGTTACCTTTTCTTTTTTTTTTAAAAAAAAAAAGAGTTCAATGTTCGTATGAGTTTCAAAAAGTTCACAATCTCTTATATAGCAACCATACACAATTAGAAAAATTCGGTGACATTGTTGAATATGTTTGGTTCATCGGAATATCACTAAATTTGGAAAAGTTAATTTACTTTTATTTGGATGTAATTCCTTTTTTTTTTTTTTTTTTTGCGGGGGGGGGGGCGGAGGGGCGGAGGGGGGAGGCAATAATTCTTCGAATTAGTATTTATGTGAAGTATACAGCTTGGACAATAATGTACTGCTCTTTGAGCCACCTTTCACGCTCTTTATTTTGTCCAATAAGCATTGTACAATGGAAGTTTCAGTTACAAATTAAAATTTGCAGAATTAATTATCCAAATTAAAAATTCCGAAACATCATTGTTTACAACTAGTTTGACCACAATTTTTTAAAGTTGTACAACGTTTACTTGCACCACGTTTTGCTTCAGTGGTATTCTGGTGATTTGCTTAAAATATCATGACCGTTTGCGAGGGAAGTAGCCATAACTGCACGGCCCACCTGTTCGTGAACATCACGTGCGGTCTGCTGTACGGGCGGCGCTCCTCTCGCTCTCTTCTCAAAAGTCCAAACAGCGATATGACTCTCTAACCCCTTGCAGCAAAGGACAGATTCTCTCTAGTTCATTTGCAACGACAGACGTCCATTGGTCATGATCAAATTTTGATTCTTTAAATATTTACATACAAGAGGGTAATTTAATGGATACCTTGCAGGAATTGAATCTAGACTTCCACTTTGTTTGTGTTTGACCGGCGACTAACACTTGTCTAACGGCTAACGGCACTTCTGATATTTTGTAAAATAAAATTACTACTGAAAACTTCTCTAACTTAGTCACTAGTTTTGTAATTGAATATATTAAATCTTTCGGCAAGTCAAATCATAAACTTCGCTATTAACATGAATCAATTTATGTAGATATTTATTGCGCATTCATCACACTATCTTGTACGTATGGCTTTTTTGGATGGTTGGAAATAAGAAAGGAATAACTATTCCGGAAAGAAAAATTAAGAATAGTGTTTTTTAGAAAGAGTGGGAAGAGTGTTATTCCGGGAATAATAAATATTGTTTGGATAGTAAATTGAAAAAAATAATGAAAAAGATGAATTAAAATTAGGAAGAGTGTTATTCCGGAAAAAGTGGAAAGAGTTGTTATTCCAAAAAGAAAAAAATATTGTTTGAATGAATTTTTATTTCGGAAAGAGGTCTATTCTTACCTTCCTAGACAAAGCCTTAGTCTCTAAATTTCATTTGACTAGGATTAGGCAACTGTGCTAACCACAGTTGCCTCTACAGGGCAGGCACATCCGACAAAACAAGGCAAATGTATTGTTTTCTAATGTGCAAATACTGTTTTTATTTTTAATGATACTTTTGAGTTTGAGGTATTGGGGTGGTTTTATTTTTATTTTTTTTGGGGGGAGAGGGGGGGGGGGGGCGGGGCGCTAAACGTGAAGTGTATAATTAGTATCGACAATTTACATACAATTTTAGAAGAACAATAAGTAGATAGTTAAAAGTTGATAGAGAACCAATTCTGTATATATAGATAAAAAGGTGGATTTAACATACCATTTTGTTACCTTGATTATGTAATAAATTGATTTACATGTTCATATAATTCTTGTTATTCTATCCTATAAAAGAATGATATTTATTTTCAGCGGCGGATTTAGGAAAATATTCAGGTGGGGCTAGAGTTCTCCAATCGTGCGTGTCGTGTCGTGTCGAACATGATTGTGTTAGAGTCTCGTGTCGTGTTGTGTTGACACGAACTACTTTTTTAATCGTGTCGTGTCGTGTCATGTTAAATGGTGAGAATAGGCATCACGACACGACACGACACGACACAACTAACCCGATCCTGTCGTGTCGTGTCAAATCGTGTCAATTATTTTATTATTTTTAAAATAAAAATATTAAAAAATTAAAGTAAAGGAAAAAATTACTAAATAATAATTAAATTAGAATAATATGAGTCAAATGATGGTAAATAATATGATATAGTATTTTAATTTAAATTTAAATTATTAATTTTGTTTAAATAATTAACATTAATAATTAAATTTGTGTCAATGTGTCGTGTTAATTCGTGTTCGTGTTGTGTTCGTGTCGTGTTGGATCGTGTTAAACTTTCTAATATCCCAACACGACATGATAGCATGATCGTGTCATGCCAATTTTGTATTCGTGTCGTGTCGTGTCGTGCCATTTTGGAGAACACTAGGTGGGGCTGAGTTTTTAAGAACATTAGACCAACATAAGTTCATCATATATCCATCTCATACAATGGACCTTTGAATGCTCCAATGACAGAAAAAAATTAGCTGGGGCTAAGGTGGAGCTCCATGGACTCGACGGCGTTAGCTGGGGCTCTAGCCCCACCCGCCTCAGTGGTAGATCCGCCACTGTTTATTTTTATTTGGTACTATTCAGCCCGAAAGACAAATTACATCAACTGCATCATTTGGCTGGAAAACTTTCATTTAGGTCCATATCAAAATGATTTTTGTGCGGGATTTTATTTTATTTCATTTCATTTCATTTGAATTGATTTCGTAGGATTTCGTTAAATCTAATTATATGAGAATTCCAACCAAATGACACGAAATCTGCTCATTTTTTTATAAAAAAAAAAATTTCCAATGAAATGAAATGAATTGAAATCCCAGGTTGAAAATGAGGGATTTTGATCAGGGCTTAAGTTTGATTCAGGCATTTTTAGGTGTGATGGTCCCGAAACGAAAAACATAATCCTATATTATTTATATATATTATCCAATGAGTTACGAGATAAAGCAGTTGAATAAAACACCTTATATGGCTGTATGCATAATTTTAGTGATAGATATTTGACAATTGTTTATCACTACATTCTTGATATTATATATATATTTTTTATCGAAACAATTCAAATAAGTTTGAAATTTTTTTAAGTATATATTTATTAATAGCTTCCCAAAAGCCTTTCAGATTATTGATAAATTAAATCACTCGACGAACAGTGGAACAAACACAATAGTTTTTTACATAATTCACAGACGTGATTTGTGCACCATATTACGTATATAAATGATATTAGACGGAGAAGTTTATTATTATTATTGTTGACAAATTTCAAAAATATCAAATTAAATATTGTCAATAAAAAGCCCTCCCTTTAAATGCGTAATCGAAAGCAAAAAAAAAAAAAAATACAAACAATTTCAATGCTTATGACACAATAAAATTCTTTACTTGTTATCGAGCTTGACACAATTCATATATATCTTTTCGATTTCCTTTTTTGTTGTAATTTTTCTTTTTATCAAACTTCCGTTAAAATTAGCGTAGTAATCCATATTTTTCGAGTTGTGTCCAATATTAATATCAGAATCTCTTATACCGAGAGAGAGTCACTGAAAAGAATAACCCGCATCAATTCAATTGTTATACTACCAATTTTACTATAAATAACAATGCAGATGTCATGTTTTTCTTAATCTGTGTAAAGGCGTGCAAACATCTCGCTTAGTTGCCTAAATAAGTGCTATATCGAAGTTCCGGAGTAACTTAACTACAGTGTTACCCAAAACAGTGTCCGCAACTTGTGTCTTCTGACGAACTGGACGTCGACTGGAGAGGTTCCAAAGCAGTGCTAGTAGCTTCTGGCCAATCTCCTCTCTAGTCCACTCCACTACTCACTAGTCCACTAGAAACACTCTCTCAGTTCCGTTCCGTGCTATTAAATCGCCCCCACTACTATTATTGCAGCGCAGAGCCAGCCCAGTCGCACGAATAAATGGGCGCTCTTTCCTCTTCTCTCTCTCTATCTCCCTCCCTCCCTCCCTTTCTCTCTCTCCTCCCTGCTGCAGCTCCAGACCCAGCAACCCCAGCAGCCCCAGCAGCAGGAGCAGCTAGCACCAGCGCTGACGACACCTCCACACCTCTTCTCGTACCGCTCTTCTTCAGTTCTACCCCACCATTCCCTATCCATCCCTACCCAACCCCCCTTATCATCTCCTCCTTAAGCTTCCTCTCTCGTTTCTCGTGACTTCTACATCTAGTCCTCCTACCACATTCACCCACTCCCCCTTTTGGTAACTAATAGTAGTGTCGACGTCTTTTATTTCGGTGTGTGTATGGTCACCGGAGGTGAACGTACGGATGGGCACTACTGACGTTACTCCTCCTTGCCCCAAGTCGCCTCCCAAGTACCCGGATTTGTGCGGCCGTCGGAGGTTGCAACTCGAAGTGCAGATCTTGAACCGCGAAATCGGCTTTCTCGAGGTAATATATAAATATTTATATACCTCTCTGTCTCTGTTTTTTTTTTTTTTTTTTTTCTGTAGAGCAGTTGAAGTGAAATGTGGGTTTTTGGTATCATGGGATTTGCTAACAATGGGGGGAGGCATTGGGGCTGGATGGGAGAGCCGCAGAGGGAAAGATTGTCTGGATTTAGAAATGTTTCTAAGCGTGCTTCTTTTTGTTTTCTTCCTGTATTTTGCACGAATCTAAAGGGAACCCAGGTCTCTGTTCAGGTGGAGGCTGTAATAAAATATTGTACCTAATAAATTTACTACTTTTTGCTTCTTTTATTTTATTTTTTTTTTGGAGAAATCCTCTGCTTCTGGTTGTTGGATATTTTTTTAGCTAGATATTTTTGGGAATTTTTTTTGTAAAAGGGGTTTTTTTAAAAAAATTAAAAATTCTCGTTTTTACAATTACCAAGAAAAAACAAACATGAAGCTGACAAATAGATCATCCTTTATATAGTGAACAAATCCAAACATGATTTGAGTTTTAATACGTTGAAGTTGTGTGCACTTTTTTGGGTTCGTAATTTTGAGTTCTGTAGTAGAGTTAGTCATGCTAATGCGTCTAAAAATAAAATCTGATGTAAATTGTCAATTAGTCAATCGTGTTGAAAAATACTTTTTCTGAACCTTCTTTCTATTTAATTTAAATATGGATGGAAGAAGGAAAGCTACAGTATAGGTCCTTTTTGTAATTATTGTAAAGAGATCGTATATTTCTGTTTTGTATGCATTAGTATAATGCAATTCATAGTATTTGTTTCTCTTTGCAATGATGTTTTCTTGCGCAACCTGTGTTGAATTTGGTTTTTGATTGGCTGATAGCCTGATAGAACCAATTACAATTACTACTGAAAGTGGTTGTGCTACTTGCAATTGATTGGAAGTGGAAGAAATAAATTGTTATTATTGTTTGGTCAAGAAATTAAAACTTGTGGCTGTCTTGTTTTAGTATTGAATTTCAGTTTAATCATAGAGTGATGTGAATTTACTATAAATACCTTCTTTTGTTAAAATTGTCTACACATAGGCTATTATGTTCATCAAGTAGTGTTAGAACCAGTGAATATGTTCTGGGGCCAAGTACGAGTTACTTTTCCATCAAGTAAAACATTAATGCATTTGTGTGCCAAAATTACTATAAGCTTAAAGGTTATTACGTATTGGATTTGGTGTTGTACAGTGTCTGATACTGGTTGAAACTGGGGTGGCACTGCCAGTTTGACCGTTTTCGTTTTCGTTTTCCTTTTTTTTTTTTTTTTTTTGTCTTGGTTTGTTTGATTACTGCTTGATATATAGCCTAAGTCTAAATTGGACATTTAAGGGTTTTTCAATTACCTAAATGAAAACTTGGGTTAAAGTGTCACTTGCATAATTATTTTATATAAGTGGGATATAGTTTGACTTCACTGCATATTTCGGTTAGCTTTGTATTGTGATATTTGCTTACGACATTGATTACTTCTAGCCAATTGATTTTGTTGGTTTTAACTAGGAAGAGCTGCACTCACTGGAAGGAGTACAACCTGTTTCAAGATGCTGCAAAGAGTATGCTATCATATTAATATCTTAAATCTTCTTGTTCTGTTTTGTTTGGTTCCATACCAAAGTTCCTGTTACTGGCCACAGTGGCCAGAAATTAACGTAAGCTCTCAGTATCAGGATTGGTCTGTTCCTTTTAAGGCCATATATTAGCAACACTGTTTACATGATTTATTCTCACTCAATTGTAAAATCTCAAGAAAGGCCATGTAAAGAATTTTGAAGATCACACAGAAGTTGCAAGAACAATGCTGATATTATGTAGTAATAAATTCTACTACTAACACTTCAATTTTGGTATCTCTAATAGAGCAAATTATATTTCTCATTTGACATGTATAAGTTTAATTGGTTTTGCTGCATTCTAGATATGGACCACAATGAACTCTGACGAGATAATGATAGCTATGCCATCTCATTCCAGATGAAACTTGGCATTTTTACTTAATCTAATAATCTTGTTGCTTTGATCTTGCAGAGTGAACGAGTTTATTGGAACAAAACCGGATCCGATTATACCAGTGTATGATTCTTACTCGTATAATCATATATCATATTATTTTTTGAGACTTTGAATGATTTGTGCTTGTTTTCCAGAAATAAGAAGAGACATGGGTCCTGTCGCATGTGGAGGTGGATCAGGTACCATGAAAGTTACTTGTACTTTTCATGTTTACTTCTGATATTTTGTTAATATCATTAATAATGTGAACACAACATTGAGACTTTAAGTCCCATCACCAAAGACAAATATTTTATGTTTTGGCTTACAATGACTTGACCAGTAGGAATGCATTAAAACCATTTGGCAAAGTCTTATCTCTGGCAACATTTGCATCTTGTTTATCCTAGTTCAGTTTTAAAAATACAATCCCAATAATGCCCCTCCAGCAGAATTTAAAAATTATTGTAGTTGAAATTCTGCTTGTATATGGCCCAAAGCTACTGGCTGTGTGCAATTGGGTATCGCCAGTCACAAGACTGCTGTGGGCAGAAATAAACAACCACAGGTAATTGGAGATGCGAGCAATGTGCGATAAGAACTTTTGGGGCATAGTATTGTGGATTTTTGTTCTGGGGCTAAATACTTTTTAGTACCTTTCCAAAACATGAATCGACTAGCAGGAAATCCGTAACTTCTTGGACCTGGCTGCTGTGTAATACTATATCAGAGGAACATGACTGCCGGTACAAGTTACAAGTTTGGGAGTGGGTAGGAATTATGGGTGTGTTTGGAAGCGGTGGGAATAAGGAATAAGCTCCTTATTCCTTATTAGGGTGAAAACCAAACAACACAAGAATAAGGAATTTGGGTTTATTCGGACCCTTATTCATATTCTAACAAAACCTTGGTATTTGAATATGGAATAAGGAATAAGAGTGTCTCTATTCAAATTCCCTATTCTCACACCATCCAAAGACTTTTTGCCAGTAAATTAGTATAACCTTCTTTTTGTCAACCGCATTTTATTGTTTGATTATGAGTGAGTATTGGTGCTATGACACAATTAACATCCACGTTCATTGCCTTAAAGCCAAAGGATGAGGTTTTCACATGGGTCCCTTCTGGTTGTCAGATATTTTGGTGGGGATTTAGAAGTAACAACCTAGTGGGAAGAAAATTGTAAATATCTAAATTTTGTTTTGGGGCTAATTATTTTTTTGCGTCTCCAACACAGAATTATCCATTTTTTATATGCTCTAAAAAAAATGTTGACTAGGTCAAAGATCTGCTGCTGTGTCTCATGGATATGCTGTTTGGAGAAACCAACTAATTGCAGCTGTCCGCAGTCAAAGACCTGTGAATGTTGCAGCTGCGAGTGCACGTGCGACAGCTGCAATTACCCCAATTGTACTTGCTGTAATTCTGACTGCTGCACTTGTCCTAAGGTCTCCTGCCGCAACTGGAGTTGCTGTCCCAGCTGCAAATCATTCTGCAGCTGCAAGCAAAATTGCGGTTGCATCAACTGCTGCAGCTCGAACTGCAATATTTCTTGTTGCCAATGTAGACCAAGTTGCAGTACTCACTGTGGCTCATGCTGTAGTGAATCTTGCTGCAGCTGCATGAGATGTTCGTGCACTAAACCTCAGTGTTTCAATGGGGCATTTTCATGCTTCTGGCCATTTTCTTGCTGCTGTAAGTCAAGTTGCAGTAAGTCTATTTGCTGCAGATCATGCTGTGCGCTTCGAACCCCAAGCTGCCCAGAGTGCTCCTGTGGCTGTGTCTGGTCGTGTCCGAGTTGTGGAGATATATGCAGGTGCATCAAACGCAACAACCCATGCTGCATAAGCGGATGCTTTTGCTGAAGATGGTTCTTTCTTGGCACCTTTTTTAGTCACCTTGGTTATTAATGCAATATTATTAGTATTGTTTTGAATTATTGAACATGGTATTTAACATATAGTTGATGTTAAATGTGCAGTTTTTTGTTGTTAGTTTTTATGACCATTGCCTTAGTGTGCTAGTTGAGTGGTTGTGTTTATTTATTCGGCCCAAGTTTTTAACCTTTGTTAAAAGATCTTCTGGAGTAATGTTCAATATAGCAAAAAATATATCATACTTCCCGAAATTCTCAAAACTACTGGGTGGTTCTCTCTTGTAAAAAGTATGTTGTGATTATGTTATGTGTATACACTTGTTCTGCTCATCGTCATAATCATGAATTCATTATAGTAATTAATTTGTTTTATTTATATATAAAAGGTATCCATTCCAAGGTTTGTTTAAAGCTGAATTTGATAATATACGTAAATTCAAATTTCGAACATCAGAGGCATAGCCAAATGCAATAACCAGTGGTCTCATTCTTCAATTATTGTTGGGGGTAAAATGATAACGTGGGTAGTCTCTCAATAGTTCCAAGTGTAAGCTATGGGACTTCGCACTTGATTGTGCCCATTGCTCCATGTAAGCCAACCAAACTCTGCATCCCATCTACTTCCCACCTTTACCGATTTGAATGTCACGGTAAAACGCAGTTTCTGGCCTACCTGTTTGAAAGAAAGCTTCTGGGGCTTAACTGAGACACTAACACTGGCTGGCCCAGTTACTTGCACGTTGTAAATGGACCCTGCGGGACCCACATTGGTTACCTCCCGCTGATACTTCACAACCTGTCTTGACCTTTGACCAAACACTACTGAGAAAGAAGGATAGTTGAGGTTCCCTGGAGTAGACAGCTTGTGCGAGCATGTCAAATTTGAAGAAGTGATGACTTGGATTTGCTGAATTGTGTAACCCAAGGTGCACAGAAAGGCAATGTAATCCTCTGTGGTAGTGTTGTAAATGAGGCCTGGAGAGAGGGCCTTTACTGGGTCCACATGACCTGATCCATATGCCCATGGTGTTGCAAGTTGGGTCCCACTGGCAGAGTCGTGTAGCGCGGAGCCGGTATTGTCGAGAATATAGGCTGTGGTCATGAGAGCTGACTTGATTGCACCAGGGCTCCAATCTGGGTGTGCAGCCTTTAGCAGTGCCGATAGACCGCCAATATGTGGGCATGACATCGAAGTTCCTGTACCAGTAAGATATTGATATTAGTCTAATGTATCTGTTTTTAATCCTCTTACAATAATGGGGGCAGGAATTTTCATGCCAGTTTCTATTACTGAGGAATCTGCAGAGGTGTGCTTCTGTTAAATTTCCAATCTGTTAGAAACTGACGCAATATGTTCAGCCCTCAGAATTACCTGTGGTCTGCAATTTAATAAACTAAAAATTGAAAATAGATCTTACCTGATGCAATATTGAAGTCGGACCGCCTCTCGTCCGCAGTCAATCCACTAGGTGCAACCGACTTGGTCCAGCCAGCCAATATGTTCAGCCCTGGTCCAATCATATCTGGCTTGAGTAACTCTGGCACCAGTGTGCTAGGTCCTCTTGAGCTGAAAGCTGCTACCACTGGAGATGGCTTTACATCAAGTACAGTTCCTGCAAAACTCATCTGAACTGTTGGATTCTGGTCAGAAAGCACGTAATCTCGTATTATATCACCATTCTTGGCTCCAAGAGCAATTGCCGGTAAAAGGTGGCTGTCAGCCAGCAATTCCTCTCCATTGGCTGCTTGATTCACCAATATCATCCCGACTCCACCAGCCTCTTTTACAACTAGACCCTTTTCTACACGGGCATTTGTTCCCCGTTCACATAAAACCACTTTACCTTTGACTTGTGCTGAGTCTAATGTGCCAGGTAAGCACAATTTACTGGAATTGCTACCGACTTGAACTCCCTTGTTATACACAATTGGAAGAACTTCTTTTTCATTCCACTCTCCACTATACAATGAAACACCAGTGTACTGTTTACCATTGCCTAATTGAGCATATGCTGGAAAGTCCCGATCAAGCGAGCCAGCTCCAACTGTGGCTATCCATGGAGCTGTATTTGTGAGTGATGATTGTGTGGGCCCACTGTTACCAGCTGAGCAAGCAACAAATATGCCGTGTTGTATTGCAGAAAATGTTCCAACTGCAACTGGGTCCCGGAAAAAAGGAGCGGATCCACCACCCAGGGACATTGACAACACATCCACCCCATCCTCAATTGCACCATTTATCCCTGCAAGGATGTCAGACCCATAACACCCTTGAGTCCAACAAACTTTGTAAACTGCAACACGAGCACCGGGCGCCATACCACGAGCAATGCCAGAGGCATAGCCAAACAAACTAGCATTTGCAACTGGTGAACCGGCAGCAGTGGTAGCGGTGTGTGTACCATGACCATTAAGGTCCCTCGGCGAAGCTGCACTGGTGTTTCCTCCTGCTGCCTGATATCCGCGGGAGAAGCTACGTGCACCAATTAATTTGCGATTGCAGACTGATGAGTCAAAGTCGAGTCCCGACTCGCACTTGCCTTGCCAGCGTGAGGGAACTTCTGAGAAACCAGCATCACTAAAGCTGGGATGTTCTGGCCACACGCCAGTGTCAAGTACACCAACAATTACATCAATTGAAGGGTTGCTGGAGGGAGCAGATGAAAGGTATGGAGGTAAACCGAGGAAGGTTGGCGACCGGGTCGTGAGGAGAGGGACAATTGTGTCAGGGTGGATGTGGAGGGTAGAGGAATGGCTGGCAAGGAGCGGGACATGGTGTGGTAGTAGAGATGCCGCAAAGGCACTATTGGAGGAGTATGAATAAAGTAGGTGGTATGATGGGTCGATGGTGAGCGACTGCAATAGGGCTGCATGCCAGGCAGCATGGGTGTGGTACGGTGCCGGTTTGTGTGATGGGTTCAGATAGACGATGTACGTACTAGAGGATATGCTTGACACAAAATTGAAGGTAGAGAAAGAAATGTAAGATAGAAGACATACAATGGCAATGTGATGATGTAGAATTGAGGCCATGAAATTGTTATTACCTGTTGTTTAATTATTGATTTGGCAGAGCAGTGTTATGGAGAATATTTATAAGAAAATTGTGAAAGATGCTGATGATGACGTGGAATTATGGGCTCTAGTGCAGCAAATAAAAGAGGTAACTAGTGGGAATTTGTAGTGGCTGCTTGTTGGTGCTTTGAAAGGATTGTATATTACCAGTAGGATTCCTACACATTTCTGTACACGTTGCAGTGAGAGAACCGTTTAAAGTAGCAAAGTTGACGAATTAATATCATGGAAATTTGATTATGGAATTTGTCATCCTTAAAGTAATTATTAATTAGTAGCATGTCTTTATACTTTATGTTAACAGCAAATAGCAAAATTGAAAGTTTATTTAAAAATCAGTGTCGTATATTGATTTTCAAGTTTGTAGCGTCTTTTAAATTGTTCGGTTGAATTTCTTCAATTTTAAAATTTTGTAACTTGGTTAAAATCATCCCAAGATCGTTAGCATGTTGGGCACATGTATATTCATATTATTAGTTTTTTTCCATCACCAAATTAGAAAGACATAGATTGACATCCTAGATTCAGTTCAGAACTCAGATTGCATTACAGTTCTCCTTGCTATGTCACTGGTTAACTAAGTGTAGATTAAGATTCATGAGATTGGGGTTGCTATAATTGCTAAGAAAGTTGGAAGAGATTCTGGATTTTGATGCACGCGAACATGAAAAAGGGTAATGGCGAGAGCATAAAGACTGTAAAAGAGAAAGCTAGCGAGATTTTGGGAGTGTAGAAAGTGTCAAATTTTGTTAATGGTCACTGCAATGACAAGATTCAACTCCTCCAGCCTTTTGCAGGAGTGTAAAAAGGAAAGAGAGGCACATGGAACTATATAAAGCACAATGAAAAAAAAGAAAAGAAAATGATTAAATGTGAAGAAAAGAAAGACACGAAAATATCTAACATTGGCCACGTATTTGGTCCCAATAGTGGAGAACTTATTGGATGGTTTATGAAATGTTTATTTCAAATCAGACAGTTCAGACCAATTAGAATAATTTAGAAGTGAAATTGAGTGGAATGTAGTAGTTGACGCAGTTTATGCAGTATAACTTTAAAGGGGATACCAAATGAGATATGTGTTATTTTTTTGCTAATGAAATTTTAGTATTCAACAAGCTGGCGTTGATCTGTGATGGGCTGATGGCACTGGCACAAATTAAACAGAGTTAATGAGCAAAATGGAAGAGGAACTTATTAATTGCACGTCATTATTAAATGTTCAGTGTCATAATAAATACCCCCACAGAGCTACATTTGATGTTTTTCTAAAAATATTATTTATATGATTTTAATCCTAATATTTTAGCAATAAATAAATATAAAATTCTGACTGTATTTTATTGCAAATTTGCAATAATGTATATCCACGCGTCTTTAAGTGGACCGGCAATTAACAACAATGATTGCATGAAAGTCACTCATGACAGTCTCCACATATTTAAAATTGGAAAATTCTTCCATAGAAACAAATTCTAAACCGGATTTTGATCACAGTCATTTAGAAAATGATAATATGTTGTAATCATGAATTTTGCAATTAAAATCCGGTTCGTAATTTATATCTGGAAGAATGTTCCTTTAAAATTTTATATTTAATAAAATGATTAATATTTATAAATTTTGAACTTTCTAATTAAAATCTGGTTCATAATTTGTATCCGCGGAGAATTTTCCTTTAAAATTTTATATATAATATTGCACTTTTTTTTTCTCGATTTAAATAAAGTATATTTATGTGCCTTAAAAAAATGAGAATAGAGTCGTCAAAATCTTAGACTGAGAGATACAAATCTTTTGTAACACAACCGTATATCAACGATTCCATATTATCATATTATCATATTATCATACAGAACTACCAATTTTTTCCACTAAACATTGGACAAAGTAAAAATATATTTTGAAAATCTTAATGAAAGAAATAAAGAATATATGATCACGTAGTAAATAGCATTTTTTTAATTACAAACACAATTAGCTAGGCCTTAACAACTTATTTTATTATTATCACTCACCTTTTCTTTTTTATTGTTTTAGCATAACTAGGGTCACCCACCACTATATAAGCTATAGCTAGTGCCCTCTGCCCATAAAGACCCGCAATGAATTAAGGCATTGTCCTTTTCAATGGTCGTCTCCATACAAAAAAATACTTGAGCTCTCCATTATTCACTATACAGTTGCACAAACTCAGAGCCAGATAAAAACATATACACTGTACAAACTCGGAGCGACTATCTGAGCAGAAAGAAGAAGTCCTAAGACTATTGATTAGAAAGCTGTACAATAATCATATTTTAGATGCGTAAGGCGCATCGATTTGATGAAATGGAGAGCAACGTCCTAGCTTCCATGTCATAACTTTTCTATAAATATACATGTTCAATTCCCTCATCTTTTCATCTATGCTCCATGACATGCTCATGATGTCAAACAGGGTCAGCTTCTCTTATCCAAACAATGGAAAAGATTTTGTAAATATTGAATGAATTTTTTAAAAGTAAAGGGCATAAATATATCACGCCCAATAAGATAGTTTAATTTTCTGAAGAAATAAATCTCAATTTCCCATTAAAAATATTGAAAGCTTGCTTCAAAAAAGGGTACAAATTCTCCATAATTAGGACATCTGCTTACTTCCGAAACGGTGACTCCACTACTGTATTCATGGCTGCCAAAGAGATCCCTTTTTTTGGGCTGTACTTCATCTGCATCTAGAAATTACTTAAGGCCTCTCTATACTTAATATACTTGATCCGATTGAGGGTTTGTTGTTTTTGGGCCCAAAACAATTCACGGATGATCCGACCGAAAATGGTCCATGGACAGATTCAATAGCAGCTAGTACCTTTTTTGAACTTAAATTCTTTTGGGTTTTGGACAAAATGCTTGTACTGCATTGAATCAGGTGTTATGAATGTTGGTCTTTTTTTTTTTTTTTTTTTTTTTTTGAAGATTTAAAGGCCCTTAGGCCTATGAATGTTGGTCTTGGGCACGCTGCACATGCAATATATTTCACGAATGATCCAGTCTACACTTGAGAGTTATGGAACATAATTAACATTAAAAAAAAAAAAAAAATTGGAGCAGAATTTCCGTAAATATTAAACACTGCAAGCCAATCGACATGAAATTCTTTATAGGATGCATATCCTGTGTCTCGATGCATATCAGTTGATAAGTTGTATATAGGATGTTTTAGTTATTGGCATTTAAATATTGTGCTTATAAAGCACACCAGTGCAGTAACCTCTCAGACAAGTGCAACTCGCTTTGTACTGTTGTAGTCGCGGTAAATGATTAGAAAATTACTACTGGATAGTAAGAGAGAGATCAAGTAGAGCAAGTTTAGTGTCAAAATTGCTGCTCGGTTAATTTTTAAATAATCGAACACGATTTTATTTTTGATAATTTATAATTATTAATTAAAGAGACAAATACTGTAATTGAAATAAGCAATCTTGTTACAAACTCTTCTTTGCAATCTTTTACTTTATAATCTTACAATGCGATTTCTCTTACTTCCTCATAAACAAAACAGAGAAAGAAGGAAAAAGAAAGAGATAAAGAATCTAAGAAACAACCAACAACAATTTTCTTTAAAAAAAAAAAGAAAAATCCTTTGCAATCTATTTACAAAGATCGCTGGCACCGTCATAATCCTATTTCACCTACACGGCTATGCTCCTCTTTCCCGGTTGTTGCTTAGTGATCTTCTGCATGCTCTCAGCGATCTCGCATACGAGCCATTCCATTGAAAGACATCGTCTGCATGAATTGCAGAATTAGGATACTTTTGTTTGTGCCTATCATGATGGCTCCGAGGCTTCTCATCGTCTCGTCTTTTGGCCTCTACTCTCACCTTCTCTTCCCCATCTTCTCCTTTGTCATCCTCGACTATAAGTGTGAACACAAACGTACCGATTGGTACATCTTTCAACTCGAGTACAGGTTCCAAGGCCTTGACTACTTCCTGCATATGAGGCCTTGACTTAGGGTTTTCACTCAAGCATCGGTAAGCCACTTGTGCCGCTATCTCTGCACCCTTTGTTGAGTACTGTGATTCGAGGCTTGGGTCCATGATTCTGTAGAGTTTGTCAGCTTTCTTTAAATAAGGCCGGGCCCATTCAACGAGGTTCTGCTCTCTCGGTTTCCTTTTCTTATCCACACACCTCCTACCAGTTAGGAGCTCTAACAGTACCACTCCAAAGCTGTACACGTCACTCTTTGTTGTAAGATGACCTGTAGGAGGAAGAAAATTTTTTGGAAGGTTAGGTACGTAATTCTATGGTCTTGCTTTCCGAGCAAGTGACAATTAATACGTGCATATATTGATAGATATACAGTACCAGTCATGATGTATTCTGGTGCCGCATAGCCATGGGTCCCCATGACTCGGGTCGTGACATGAGTTTCATCGCCTTGTGGCCCGTCTTTTGCAAGTCCGAAATCAGACAATTTCGCAGAGTAATCCTGAGAATTTATAAAAAAGATATGGATCAGCTGAAATTTACATGATTATTCCTTCATGAATTTTAGAATCTTTTTAAAGTTGAAAAATAATATTCAATTTCTTCTACTGGTTTGGAGCCCAACCCATGGTAACCGTCAAAGTTAAGAAAGCTCTGTTTAAGAAGGAAAGCATCACTTTCTTGCAGTGTTAGAATAAGTGATTCTACTTGGGAGTATCAAATAACGAAGCCAATGAATTAATCAGCCAATGCGCCAACAATTTGGAAATTTAAACGGTGAATTTGATAATTTGACTTTTATCTGGAAAGGGACAGCCTGTTCTAACTGACAGTCAAAAGTTGCCACAAAAATATCAAAAGCTAAAGACTAGCTTATTCAACAGTTTTTCTTTTCCATACTTTGACTTAAATTAATCAATCAGTAATCAGTAAAGTAATTTACGTAAGAGAAACGCAGGTCTATTTTTCTACGTAATTATTAAAAACTACTTTTAGTTTTTTTTACCATTTGAAAAGAATGCCTATGTAAGCATCCCACTGAATGCTTATATACTAATTAAAACAAAAAAAAACTTAGGAAAGCGAAAGATGGACATTATTATATACAAAAAATTTTATAAGTCAATTTTGTGATCAGGAGAAAAATGTAAACATGATGGTTAATAAATGTAGTGAGCAGAGAGAAAATTGTGAAAAGTAATAACATACCGGGTCAAGTAATATGTTTGAGGCTTTGAAGTCTCGGTAAATGACCGGTTTTTCGGCCTCGTGAAGAAACGCAAGACCTTTTGCAGCTCCAACAGCGATTTTCATTCTTGTCATCCAAGGTAGAGTTGCAAATGCTCCAGCTGGTAGAAAAAAAAAAAAATCTGTTAAATAAGCTGTCCCAAATTGAATTTCATTCTTTGTATTTCTGAAAACATAGTTATAAAGAATAAGTGCCAATTGTATTAATGAAGCAGTCCCAAATTGAAAAGGAATGAACTTGTTAGGTATTTTCGAGAAAAATATATCCAATTAAATTAATGAGGGCTTCCGTTTGTTTTCAATCGACATATTGACACTAAATATTATTAAATTTGATAGTAACAAAAGAAGACAGCATGTTTTGAAAAGATATTGATGTCTCTCGAATTAATTAAGCTGCACACGGAGGATATGTAGGGAAGAAGAGATTCTATCATTTAATAAATATCTAAAATTGCCCGGCAAGGGACATTTGACCAAAGTTGCTATCAAGATATGATATTAAAAATTGCCAGAAATAATTTACAATTGGATATCAATATTCAGTGTATTCGTAGGCAAAGGAGAATATGTCGAAATTGTCAAACAGGATAAAGTTATGGAAGCCACGAACAACCTCAAACTGTCGGTTTAACTATAAAATGTTGAATTGAAATCTTTTTTCTGCTTTAAAAAAAGTGACCGTGCAAAAAAAATAATAATAATAATAAATAATTAAAGAGGCCAGGGCCCAGGCTAGGTATAAACGTGCCTTTTCAAATATTGATTTGGGCATAAAGAGAATAGCTCAAATAATAAAAAAACTTTTTCTAAAATAACTAATTAAGCAAGAAAGATAAAAACTTACATTTGAAAAGATGGTTCTCCAAGCTTCCCTTGTCCATGTACTCATACACCACCATCCTATGCTCATCTTCGTAGCAATATCCAATCAACTTCACCAGATTTGGGTTTCTCAGTTGCCCAAGAAAGAACACCTCAGCCTAATGACATAGACAAAATATACAAAATATATGTAATCAGAAATAGCCTCAGTAAAATCTAATTTAGCAGTACAAGTCATGTACATGTTAACATAACTGCATCATTGCTGCTGCATTTTTTTTTACATGTTTATATTTTGTAGGATAATTTTGTGAATAAGGAACTAAATTTAAACAGTGCAACTTATATTTGTTATCTGATAACAAAGTGACATCAATTTTCTTACCAGCCATTCCCTATGGCCTTGTGTGCCGTCTGTGTCCAAGTACTTCACCGCAATTTGCTGTGGCTTCAGACCAGGTCGGAGCTTCTCATCAATGAAGCCCTTGTAAACAGGTCCAAAACCTCCAGACCCGATGAAATTACTGTTGGAGAAATTGCGTGTCGCATTCTTGAGCTCCGACATGGTGAACACATAAAGGTTGGAGCCGGCGAGAGTGAGTGACAGGTCTTCTGGTGACAGCAGTTCCATGGAGTTAATGCTGGAAAATGACTTGCATGATGGTGAGCTACCGGCAGTTCTCGGGGAAGTATCTTGAGGGGTAAAACAGCAGAAGAGAGAATTCCATGAGCTTTTTTGTGCCATTGTTGGCTTGTAAGTTTCTAAGCTTGCTTAGCCAATATGCCTCGCCTTTACAGAATACAACGGTTGAGTATATATAGAGGTTGTCCCTTTATTTTCTAAGGGGTGAGTTAGCTTCCTTTGTTGGTACGGAGAGAGAGAGAGAGAGAGAGAGATGCGTGGTATTGCCTTGACTTTGTCAATAGGAAGGAAACCGTGGAAAGATCTGAAAACCTGAGAAGGATAGGGAGTAGTTGAGTCCAGTGATGGATTTGTTTTATTTTTTGATCTTAACTAATTGTTTGATTGAGGGGCTCTATAAAAAATATTTAAATTTTTAAAATTGTTTGGATAAGGACTGGGTATGTTTAAATTAAATACACACGAGTTACATGGTTCTTATTGGTGCAATTGTGTTTTCAACTCACTCAGGTGTCATTCCGAACAACCGATTCGAATTAACCTCTCCTGTAATTTAGCACTGTTTCTAGAAGATTGGCACAAAATTAAATTGAATGAATAGGAAATTGGATCCTTCTCAACCATGCAAATGGTTTGTACCTATTTGAAAGATCCTCACAAAAGCCACGCTCTTTCCACAGCCCTTAACTGCTCATCTCCCTTCTAACTTAAAAAGAAAGGGACAAATTTTGGCAAAAGCTAAATAAGAAAAGAAAAGAACAGTATTCTTGGACCAATAAGAGTGGGAGTTTGTACCCATGATAGTGTTACTGGGGTGAAGCAAGTAAGTGGCCCACTAAAGAATTTGTAAAAATATGTCTAATAAGCTTTTCTTTCTTCAAAAAATAAAAATAAAAAACCTATTACAGAACTATGTTTATAAAAAAAAATGTTAAATTTTATGCTTTTTCAAAACTATGTTGTTCATTTAAATCATGTCCGGTTCTCCAACTAATTATTATGATGTTGCTGTAGAGATCTAATAGAATATATTAAGTTATTTTCTAAAGAAATGGTCCTTAGTTTTCATTTAACAAATAATATTTCTAGTGTACCCTCGAATTTTTGTGTACATTCAGAATACATCCTTAATTACCTTTGCTATAAGATGGAAAAGTCACTGTGGTTGAGCATAAGTACATTCAATGCAAACTATTATCGTCCATCTATTAATGAAATTAATTGAACAAAGTACTTTTTCTAAAAAAAATGTTGACATCTCTTAAATTAAAATTAACTTCAGGATAAAAGTTAAGAAATGATGTGCATAGAAACTTAGATGCGTCCTAGAATTATTATTATTTAAAAAAACATAAAATGGTAATTAAAATATCAAGTCAATGTTTATAGAATTTACAAAAAATAAGCAAATGCCAACTTCGATTATTATTTCTCCAGCGGTTGACTATCAACAATTGAGCTATAATTAATTAAGAAAAACTTAATATCATTCCTAGTTAGTTTGATAAATTCATCCCCAGTTATTGTAACGTTGAGTTAAATAAAAATTTAACATTATAATAAATTAGATTCTACAATAAACGGTCATTTCTTTTCTTAATTTTTTCAATAAGCATAAAATATAAAGTAAATAAGCCAACTTAAGAAAGATTTTGAGATATAAGCAATATAGAGTGGGGCCCATGTCTCCACTATAGAGCCCCTTATCAACATTCCTGTATCAAATAATTTCAGAGAGAATCAATTTTGTCTGCATAGTAAGCAGCGTCCTTTATATGATCTTTGTAATGACCCCACAAAATCCTTCTCCTCAGAATTTAATTAGCATTTGTTTAATGTGCAGTGATTATTTAAGTTTAGCGAATGAGCTTCAAAAAATCCTCACTGCTCTAGATTTTGAGGAGTTTATATCGCCACTGTATTCATGATGTAACGAAATGCCACAACTTTATTATATCATTAATATTTCTAAAGTTTAAATATTCGAATTTAAATTGCTGATCATTTTCAATTTAATAAGCGATGTCTTTTCATATATTCTTCATAAATATGAATTTCTTTTTATATTGTACTCATCGAGAAGCAGCAACAATAATAATGATAATAATATGTTTTGGCACTTTGATCGAGTATCCAAGAACTTCAAAATTTGCAAAAATTATACTAAAACATATCACTCATTTGATTGAACAAAGATCAATAATTTGAATTCTATGTTCAAATTTTTTAACTTTGAAAAATTAATGAAAAAATGAACCTTTAGCATTCGGTGGCACTCAAAATTGATGACACCCAAATTGATGGCGCTATAATTTAGCTCTTAGAATTTAGTATTTTGTTTAATATTGAATGCTTATTTAGTTTAGGAATGATGTAACAGTATAAGTTTAATAGCATATAACATATATTTAATTATTTGCTGATCTAAGCAGAATAACATAAGCCACACTAATAAAACAGAGCCCACAGAATTCTCAAGAAAAATATATATTTTGCGTATCATTGTTGTTCTGGAAACTTATACTTAATTTTAAATAATCAACAACACCTTTCTTATAAAACCTCTTGCGTCATTTAATGTTTCTAAATCCACAAAAAAACTTGAGAAGATTGAAGTCTTAGGTTCTATGGATGAGGTTTCCTGAAACGAATTCAGGCTTGATAAGGTGTCCATTTTTGAAAGCGAAACTTTAGTCGCACCTGTGCCGCTTCAACGGTTGCAACATATCAATTAGTTTGGGTCATGTGGTCCCACTTCATCTGGTACGCACTACAATTGGAGTTGGACAAGAGATAAGGTACCGTATAGTGAAGTGAAAGAACTATAAATTATAAAAACAGAGAAGCATACCAAATTGGTTTAATTTTTTGTACTATCACGTCATATAAGATATGGAAATTCCTTTTTATATAGATTTTTACGGAAAATGTATTAGCGATATTGCTATCAATATCACAATTAATATGGTCGGTAGGATACAATTTAATGAAGTTATAATTAACTATTGATTTTAATTTACTTTAATGATTTAAGGAGAAACATTATTTTAATAGTTTTCTAACTAGCATTGAACAAAAAATAACAGTAAATAACTTTATTGAACCGAACCAGTTTTATAACATTAAGATAAAATATAATATTTTTAACTGAATTATAACGTCATTAAGTTGAACCATAATATTGTTAAATTGCACCATAAAGCACAAGCGATCCATATGAAATAGAATTGTCCAATATTTAGAAACAGAGATATGTTTGATATTTATTTAAAAATTTGTAATAGGTCACAATAGTATTCTTAAGATACGATGGGCATATAAATGATATTAAATAAACTAACCACGATACATTTATATATCTAATGTTTCTATTACAAATATTTTTTTTGGATAGCGAGATCAAATTTTCTAGATTTGAAGCATGAAAACCTTTTACTAATCTAATGAACTTGCCAGAACCCAATCAAAATCACGTCGTTAAAACTTTTATGAGTTTCTAGAAGCAAAATTGGTGGAAAAAGAACTAGCTAGATTTGATAGTGAGATCTTCACATTCATTTTATTAGTCATTGTGCAGTCCTTTGGGATTTTCTATTAATATCTTTATCTATCGCAGTCTTAATAATAAAAAGGAATTTATTGCCAAAAATCTATCATAATTTAATTGGAAAAAATCTATAATAATTTATTGCCAAAGGTTTAAACCTTTTAACTCGTTATTAAATCCAGACCACTGATCTGGTCAGATCATAAAAAAATCAATGGTCCATATTGCATGGTGTCTAATAGTTTAACACCTCTTTGTTTCAAAATTTAGATAGACCTTTGGATTGGTGCTTTTATAAGTAGTAGAGATAACAATCGCAATCATCTGAACAATAACTTTATCTAAATATACGTATTGTATACCCAACAATAAATCTACAACAATAATCCGAACAATAAGACAATTAAGAAATTTACAGCTGATAAAATAACATAAAACAAGGTAGATTGGGTTATTTGACATTCGTGCAGTCGTACCGATGTCAATTGTAGTATCAGAGTAGTATTTTTACTTTAATAATTTATTTGAGAAAAAAAAAAAACTTAAACGACAAGAACACATCATATAGGTAGATCGAACATGAAAATAGGGAAATCAAATTAAGATGAGAAACAAAACTTGAAGTGGTTTGAAGCAATTGGAGCATAGCTCGGTCATATGATCCAGTTAAAATAACTTGTGGCCATCCTAAATAGATGCCAAGACGAATCATGAAACTATAAATTTTGATATGTCGGAAGGAGCCAACTAAGAAAAGCAATGTGCATCTAATCTGATGTCATGAACATGCCTAAATCAACCCAAAATCTCATTGCAATACAAAAACTTAAATAAATAAATCTCGACTTGAAACAAAGAATATGATCAATTTTGGAAAAATATCAAGGTCATTAACATTTTTATATTACTACATAACCAACATTTTAATACTACAAAAAAAAGACAAGTATTTTAGTCAACACAAAAATATTGCAAAAACTAACGACTTCTTTTATTGAAAAGGGCAGACATGCAACCTCAACAAGATACAAGATAAAATTAATTAACTAAAAGAGAGATTTGTCTTGAGCTAAGCTTGTCTGGTGTACATATCCATCCGAAATTATAGGGGCAACCACTACAGTAGTTGATCGTTATACAACAAACCAACAAAACAATCATTCCTACATTCCTATCTTTTTTGCGCTGATTGGGTTGGAACAAACCGTGTCTTTCGGCGAATCGACAACAAATTGATTGAGATTGCTGCTGTTAGTAGATTTAGTTTTGAATTCTCGGAAGAGTCTTGTTTTGGTGCGGCTTGTTTTTAAGGTCACGTGAAGTAAACTCCAACCGGAAATTACCAGAATATGCCACTTAAGATTATCTAAATAGTGGGTTACTATTATTAACATTATGTATAACGATTACTATAAAGTTGATTTTTGGGTTTTTTTTTGGGAAAAGATATATCTAATAAGATTTAAAAAAAAGTTACATAGTACAATGTTTCTATTAGAGTGTGCTAATGTGCTTCCACAAAATGTTTAAAAAAACTTTTACGGTTAAAAACATACATTATTTTCATATATAAACACTTGATGCATATTGTTCAATGTGATCGAAGTATATGTAGTCTCGTAGGAAACTTACCTTTACTATATATATACACACACGTTGTTATTGGACGTTCCATATCTATTTTAGGAGCAGCTTTTTAAAAATACAAAATAAATAATAAAAAAACTCAGAAAAATATAAAATTTGGTTTCATACAAGTTTCAATATGAAGATTCAATCTAACGATTTGAATCGATGATTTGAAATTTGATTACGCAAATAAGATCATGTTCGACGGACCACATCCGTCCTACACGTAATCAAATTTCAAATCATCGATTCAAACCGTTAGATCAAATTATCAAATTTGGATATATATCGTTTGGTCATACAAATTTAGTTTTGCACGGTAACCATTTCGATTAAAATACTTATGGAAACATATAAAGCCAAACTCATAAAAAGATTTACATGAAATAAACTTTGAAGTCTTCGAAAAATATAATTATCACTTTTAAAATATTTTAGATTCATAAAACTAAAACTAACATGATAAGTTGCATGAAAATAGGCATCGAAGAACGCAAAAGAGTTGTGTTATTTAAACAGTTTTCTTGTACAATAGGCATATCCGACATAACTCTTTTAAATGAAGAAAAACATCGAACACAAAAGCATTTGAGCAAGATTGAACGGTTTAGAATTTCAACATATGAAGTAGCAAAAAACAACATAGATTGTGATTGAGGAGAAAATCTATCGACTGTTCAACATAGATAGAAATATTGAACAGTCAAAAAAAAAAAAAAAAAAACTTACACATATTTGAAAAATTATCAAGTCTTTCAACATTGATTGTCAAATGAAACAACTTACATTGACCGTTCGAACTTCAAACATTTTTTTTTTTAACTTTGCAAAATCAATGTAATGTAAATCTTCGAAATAGTGTTTCTAATATCATAAACTTTTTGTGTCAGAAAAATATTGCAATATAAACTTTGTATCAGTTTTCATCATTGTTAAGTGACTTGTTTCTCAATAGTTTTTTAATAAAAGCTTCAACTCCGTAAATTTTGAAATTTTATCGAAAAATATTGTAAGATTTAGGCCCTGATCACAATGATTTTTACTCGGGATTTCATTTCATTTGAATTGATTTCGTAAGATTTCATAGGATTTCGTTAGACCTAATTACATAAGAATCTCAATCAAATAACACCAAATCTGCTCATTGTGATCAAGAATTTTCCAATGAAATGAAATGAATTGAAATCCTACGTTAAAATAAAGAATTGTGATCAGGGCCTTATAATATTTTATTCGTCGGTTAATTATTTTACAGCTCAGAATTTACCCAGTCTGGTCATTCACTTCACTGGACGTGATGACGTGTTTCTATTCCGTGTTGGCTGAATCACGTGGGTCCACGTGGACCCCGTCCTCTCTCCTCTCGTTCTCCCATGGTGCATTCCATGAGGAAAGGTATGACGAGCTACTTTCAACCCGTCTACTCTCTTCTTTGATATGCAACACGTTGGTGTGCACTGTTTTCGTTGCATAGTATACCAAAAAAGAAAATTCTGACGAAATTCGTGGAAAATCAGAAAAGAAATTCCGAGAGGAGAAAATGTCGCCAAAGCATTCCAGTATTAGTACAGCGGGGATTTTATAAAAGAAATGACTAGAAAATAACTTGCTGAATAATTATATTAAAATTAAAATTGTTGTTTATTTCATACCAAGAATGTTTCAACCTTATAGCATCACTTGTAACTAAATATAAGCGCGAACACAAAAATTAAGAACAGTGATGTTTTTAATAGGTGTCACAAAGCTATATTTAATGAACTTAAAACTCGTATTGGTTTCTTGTGGTTTTCTTTGTCCATTTGTCCATTATTTTTGAAAATGAGATAAAAGACTTTTTCCATTGTTTTAAAAAATGAAGAAAATGAACGCTTCTGTGGTTTGAATTTCCTTGCGAGTTCCTCTCCTCTAATCGGATAATTCCATTTTTAATACGGGACACGTATTGTTTTGACCGTTTGAGTTTTTGTGTCTACCGTGTTAGATATAAGTAAGTTCATCACAAATATATCGTCATAAAGTCTCTTAAAAAATATATATATTGTTATAAAGTAGAATTAGAAAAGCATTATTTCCTAAATTTTGGACTAATTGTGCGATTAAAGCATACATCATCATTTCAAGTTTGGGTTTTGTTGGGAATTACACAAGTGCACATCATCGAAGGAATTGTTAAGATTATTATTATTTTTTAAAATGAATTGTTAAGATTATTATAATTATGTTGCACCAATTCGTGAAATTCGTACCATTGAGTTGGCAGACAATAGATCCAGTTGGCTAAATTAATAAATGTATTGTTTCGCTTCGTCGAAGTTTGAAAATAGCGTCAGCAACGTGAAATAATAATTATTCAAGGACAACTTTGTAACAACTACATATAACGATTTTATCGAAACATTAGTAGCACAAAAAGGACCAAAAATAAAACTTTTGAACGGCATTCTGTTTTTGCATTTTTATTACTAAACATAATGAGTTATGATTTTGCTTATAAGCTTTATGATTCAATTTAACAATATGTAAGTTCTACTGTCGGGTTTAACTATTTATGTGCTTCATTTTTCACCGGAAATATTTCATTGTTTAGTTTATTTCCTTTCTCATCTAGTTCAACTGTCGGTGAATTTTATTGTCGAGGTAAAAATGTGATCTTTATTACTTTGTGTTAACAACCTGTATTATTTTATTATTCAGTTTAAACATTCAGTATTAATAATTCAGGTTTAAATTTTGTGTGCTTTTAGTATCTAGACTAAATTTTATTTTCACTTTTGTTTACTTTGTTATCCAGCTCTGTAGCTTTTATTATTATTTTGGGCTGTTTTAATATTCATTTTGATTGTTTCATTATTATCACGGTGACAGCTTTATTGTTCATTTTGTTTGTTTTCTTAATAGTTAATACAAATTGAATCACTTTATTATTCCATTGAACAAAGTTAATAGTATTTTTGACAGATAAAAAAATGGGGATGCTTATTATGAAGATTGCAAAAAAAAAAAAAAATGTATAATAGTTTGACTCGTCAAAACACTAGGGTATTATTATTATTATTATTATTATCAATATCAATAGTGGGATTAGTATATTAGCTTTCTATTCTCTTGGGTGTATAGATTTAGTCTAAAACTATATTTTAGGAATTTATAGGATTATTGTAATTGAAATACATCGGAAGATACAAAAAAATATAAAACAAGCCATTTTCTTAGACCACGAAGAGTTGTTATCAGAATCAGTCTTTGATTTATTGATTAAAGATACTATAATTTCAGTAAAAGACAAGTTCAAAATTCAATTTCTTTTTTTGTAAATATTTAAAGTAGATAAAACATAATAGTGATTTTTTTTTTACCCTATCTCTAATATTTAATTTCCCTCGTCTCTCATAATTGAATCATCCGCATGGAGACACTTGGCCATCAGGTAGGTAATCCAACTTCCATCAGTTGGAAGACGACACAAAATCGACAACGAGGTATTAAAAAATAATTGCCACGAGTGTTCTGTGGAAAGGGAACATGTGGCAGAATTAGGAAGGTAAAAGGAAAGCGTGAAGAATAAAAATAAAAAAATTGACTATTGCATACCTGCATTATTTATTTATTTATTATTTATTTTAAAAATTTTTTTTTTGGGGGGGTAACAACATCATGAGCTGCTGATTGGTACATGAAAACGAGGGATCACAGACCACGGTTAAAAATATTTAAATAAGATAACAACAACAAAAATTCGAGAGATCCACACCGTCCCATAATCGGATATCCTCCACCGTCCTTGGTCTCCCTGGTTAGTGGGTGGCTGGGTGACTCTGCCTCCAAACAACGCGAACCTTAATGTCATGTGGATTTAATTGCCATCACAATCTGTTGGATTGCGCTGAAATTTTACAAGATTATTTTGGAATTACTGATACCTCGATGAGTTGTTTGCATGCGGATTCACATTTTATACAAATTTAGTAACTAATTAGTAATTTTCTTTTTAATATATAATACATGTTTCATAAGTTAAGCGTTGGTGTTTATTTATTAATAATGAATTAATTATTAAAAATTAAACAATGAAACAATGAAAGAGTTGTTTGTAAATACTGTTATCTAGGTAAGAGCTGCAATCATCATTATTTTCGTTATTATAATAATTATTATTATTATTTCATTCAGAAGTTATTGAGGCGTTCGAAGATAACAGAACTTGCCCAGAGGATAGTCCAAAAAAAAAAAAAAAAACAATTTTCAATGGAATTAAAACAGTAAAAAAAAAAAAATTACTCGATCTAAGTTTATTCAGCTGATAGAAAAGTATCAAATTTTGTCACAATTTTGGGAAGTTGCCTCACGGACCGTGGAATAAGCTTTGATCACATTCACAACCCGGCCCACCATAAATCTGCTTAGATAATCCTTAAAATGGTCGAATTAATTAAAATTTATCACGTTTTTAACATTTGGTGGCCGTGGCATTATATAATTTGTCGTGTTGTTATCAATTTCACAGTCTGGTGTCTATGTTGGAATGGTCCGGCTAAATCAAATCTTAACTAACCAAAATTAGCAGCCCCTGTTTTCGTTTCAGTTACCTTATGCAAACTTCGCCGAAACAGTCATCAGTCATGACAGAAACTAAGATGAAGGTATCAAATCTAATTTGAACTCGCACTAATGCACCAATAGGTATATCTATAAAAATATTTTTAAATATCTATCATTGCCTGAAAAATACTATGAAGCAAAATAGTAAAACTAATTAACCGTCCATATGATATTTATCGGACGATTTTAATTTAATTGAAAACTTTATTATAAATACTTGCTCCGATAAGTTCTCTACTAAATGTACTAGAGACCTTCATATTAAGACGATTTTTTTTGCAGCAATGTAGTAGAGCACTTCTTAGAAAATGGAAACGGCCAATATTTTCTTATTTGGGTCGAGAAGAGATACTTGTACTGTTGGCTTCAAAATTTTGTTTTTAAATTTATTTTTAGTTATTTTCAAATATTATGGTATATAAGTTGACAACAACCCATCCACAGGCCGTTTCTGCGAAACGGCGGTTGTCAGTTTATGCAAATATTAAAAAGAAGCAATGCTATTTTTTCCACGTCTCATATTGTCATGTTTATCATGTGGAAATGAAAATTCAAAGTTATCAATTTAAAGATAGCTATTGATTAAAATTGGACCGTTCATTCTCTCTCGATAAATGTCACTTCAACTGTTCTCCTTGAGTAATGAATGCTAGCAAATAAATTTCTCCATTAGGCTTGAAAGAACTTGACGAATGAACTTTTTCTCAAAAAAAAAAACTTTTTAATCAATTGATATTAGCGTGATCTATGTCAAGCAATGTATAAAAATCGGGTGGAATTGAACCGACAAATTATCGGTTTAATAGCTCAATTAGATCTGTCGAACCAGATTCAAAACCAACGACTAATATAATCAAATTATAATAATTATTACTATATACGATCAATTTTAACTATTTAATTGTGAATTATATTATAAAGTTTGAAGTTTTAAAGACTAATTTAAATTTGAGAATCAATTTTAAATTTTTAATTGATCCAATGCAAATATCAATATATATTGAGTGAAATGTCACATGTTTGAAATCCAGCTGGAAGGCATTTTATGCCATTAATTTTAATGTAAGTCAAGATTGACCTCAGTTATGTTAAAAAAAATACTAATTTGAGTTTACTACGTATTAATTAAGAGAGAAAAGTTTTTTTAGGGCTGGTGTTAACCAGCAATATTCATTAAAATAAAATAAAAAAAGGTTACATCACATACTAGTATCGGGATCAGTATCCAAACCGATACCAGTAGCAAAATTATTACATCCCAATTCTAAAAAACATACAAAAAACCAATACTCTAACAGTATTGGTATCCTAACTAGTAACCTAACTGGTACCGGTACCAACGGTATGACAAGAAACCTAGCTTTTCATAACTAAATCTTAAACATATCACCTACAACAAAACACACCAAAAAATAGTCTTATGCTGCACCAGTATCGATAACTCGACTGGACTGGACTCGAAATGACTGCTAACTGAATGGATCCATCTTGCTAAGGAAAAATCAGATTGAACTCGGTGTCTTCACTACGACCATCAAAGACCAGATCTACTGACAATTGCAGCCACCATCGCAGAGATGTTGTAGCCATTAAGCTCATTTTGGAGAGGAGAAATCGACAAGTCTCTACCACAGATCTAGTGGCCATCAAATCACCGCGTCCGCTAACACTACAGTTGCCTCACAGCTCGTCGATGACTAAGCGTCCAAACCCAGATCCGAACACGAACAACTCAGATCTGAAATGCCATACCGTTGGCGGGGTCGAGAAGCCAGTACTATGAACTGCGCTACGGCCAAACCATAAAAAAACAAAGAAAAAGACAAGAAGTGGCAGGTGGAGAAAAGAGAAGGGGTGGCGGAGGAGGCTAGTGGCGCCCCCCTCCCGCGCCTAGGGTTTTCAAACGAAGGGGAAAGGGAGAGAAACCCTTGTTCGGTTCGTTCTATAACTCTAAGAGATAAAAGTTAGATTTATTATATACTAAACATGTTTATTTGTAAAAATAAATTAGTTTTATAGTATACTAACATTAAAATAATTTTCTGGTCCAAGCATGAAGATCATATGAAGAACTCACTGATGATCAATACATAACATTTAAGTCAAATGCAGGAAGAAAAAAAAAAAAATGGCATTCGCGCCATGAGCCATCCATCAAGTGGCGTGGCCAATTATTGAGAAAAAAAATGATAATAATATTAAAGTAGCATGACGGGCCGGTTTTGATGGGTATTCTAGACCGGACTAGCGGCCGGTAATGGCCATCTCGATTGAACCGACTGGTTCCAGCATGATTTTCAGAACAATATGAGGTGAAAAACAAGTCATATTATGATATTTATGTGCAGTTGATTTTAGTTCGTTCGGGATAAGAAAACAATATAATATTAATGAGCTTTTAAATGAGTTATAAAAATTTACAGGCTCAAAATTTTCCATAGCCACAAATTTTAGTTAAGAACATGTGACCCTTATCCGTTTAACAAATAAAAAATAAATATTATAAAACATAGATTTTGAAAAAAATAAAAATTTATATATGTATATAAGTTTCTTCATTTCATCTGTTAATCACTCAATTTTATCTCTATCTCTATCTCTACTACTTATAAATGTACGCATACGAAGGGTGTAAACAATTCATATAAAAAGAGTAAACATGTCATATAAAAGGGTGTTAAACAATTCTTATATCAATTATGGACCATTGATTTGTGTAATTTGATTTGATCAGTGGTCTGGATTAAGGTCAGATTTTTTATAGAAAAAATTAAGTTACTATCAAATTAGCTATTTATTTAAAAGGAAATACTAAATTATTGATTTTACCGTATCTTTATTGTCTAACATGTAAAGTTTTATATGAAACAAAAATAATATCAAAATTTTATTTTTTTATTTGCCCGCATATTGAGGGCATCTTTTGCTAGTACATACTAAAATAGTGATTACTTCGGAACATGCATCTACCAATTACGAACTAATGGAATTTTTTTTTTTTAATCTGTTCAGCGTTGAGGAAGAACTCTCAACTTTGTTCTGGTTGCCTTTGATAAAGTTTTGTGTACTAAATTATGAGTAAACAACTAAGAGAAATCCACGAACAGTTTGGATACATGATAATAAGATTGTTTTTTTTTTTTTTTTTTTTTTTTTTTAACGCAGGTAGTGAATATAATTTCCATTTCAATACTGTTCGAACACTTTTGTTTTAATAGTACTAAATTAGTATTATTTTGTTACCTGAAAATGCGTAAAAATACCAAAGTTAGCTCTCTTTAAATTAGAGCTATATCGAATCATGTAATCCAAACAATAATTGAACTATTACGAATAACATAAAATTAGCACGTTTTTTATTTATATTATTCGGTTCTGCACTCATTTTATCTTATTCAAAACTCAAACCTCAAAAAAAAAAAATAATATTGAGTAAGGCTAGAGTCAAACATGCTTGACGACAAACTCGATTTAAACCTCAATTATTGAAATTTCAAATAGCTGACCTGAATTGCTTTATGTGATCTGCATATTGAAATTTCCTTAAGACTATTTTTTACATTTTTTTTTTGAATTTTAACTATTATTTTTGGATCTCTGAAATTAGAGGTTTTATAACTAATTAGATTGAGTATTTTCTAAAATTTTTAAAAATAAAAATATAATATTTCATCTCTAAGGGAATTTCATTATGAAATTTTTTTAAGTAGTTCATATTGATTGTTGTAATCTCAAAAATTGAGATTTGATTGAATTTAACGGACACACCTTCCGATATGTTTAAATCTGCAACCTCCACTCGATATGTATTGATGTTTATCATTAGACTAAAAGCTAGTTAAAAGTTGAAACATATTTGAGTAATGCTAGAGTCAAACATGTTTGACGACAAACTCGATTTGAACCTCAATTAAAGAATTTTCAAATGGCTGACCTGAACAACTCAAGGTGATCTGCATATCGAAATGTCTTTAAGACTAATTGTAATATATTTTTTCGAAATTTTAAATATTTTTTGATATCTAAAACTAAAGGTTTCATAAATAATTGATTGATTATTTTCTAAAATTCTAAAAAATAAAAAATTTTAAACATATAATATTTCATCTCCAAAGGAGATTCATTATGAAAAAAAGTAGTTTCTATTGATTGTTGTAATTTCAAAAATGAGATTTGATCGAATTTGACGGGCACACAGTCCAACATGTTTAAATCCGCAACCTCCACTTGATATGTATTTGATCTCTATCATTAGGCTAAAACCTAGTTCTTAAAAAGAATTAATTAATATTGCAGTAATTCTTAAAATGTCGAAACACATTCGGAAAAAATATTATTGGGAGAATGCTTGGCATGCTATTGTGGGTGGCAATTCGTTGAGTCTGGTAGCTTGAGTCATGCCATTATTATTTTATCATCTTTTATTTGACATGATAACTTTGACTTCAACTTGAAGTCGGTTTCGTTCAATATGATCCGTTTAAAATTATACTATTGGCTTTCAGCAGGAAAGATGTCCCAATGCAATTTTTAATCGGTCGCTCTCTAAAGGAAAAACAAACTTTGAATTTTAAATTTACATTATTTTATTTTATTTTTTGGTAAAATCTCGCCAATTAATTCACCAGATCTTACGTTTTGGGCTTAGTGCTACACTGCTACCCCGTATTTCTTCTTGAGATACTATTGGTAAAAAAAAAAAAAAATCACTTTATCCTCTTCTATAATCTAGACCAGTACGATCACTAGATTTAAAAATAAGAAAATGGGTCAAGTAAAACAGATCATGGCCCAAACTTGTGCGGTCGGATAAAAAACTGATCAGGTAAAACCATCCCGCCAGCCATTCACAGGGAGAAAAAAAAAAAAAAAAAGAGTTCATATAAATTACAATGAACAAAAATACAACAGAGTCAAATGGAGTCCGCATAAACAAAATATTTTTCTTGAACATTTAAGAAATCCCTCTATCGTTAGATATAAAGTTTAACCATAAACAAAATGAAGAAAAAGAAACTATTTTATCTCATATATTGCTTTTCAATCATACTACGTCAGATTGAAGAAAACATATTTTTCTTCCAAAACGAAAGAGCATCAATAGCACACGCATCTCCTCTCCAAGGAAAATTAAAGGGACAGGAGCATACATGAAAACTTCCTAAGTCACAAACTTACAAATATGCATTCAACCAAATATCTCAATCATGTTAGTTCTATTTTATATAATTACCATTGTCAATGGCATGGCAAGAGAATTGAATGGCATGGCAAGAGAATTGTTCTAGGTTGCATCGCCTTTGACGATTGCCAAATGTGACTATGACTCGAAGAACCCTGATCAAAACCCAAATTAAATCAACTAATAATCTGAATTCCAGTTGGCCTGAACTAGAAAATGCTAGAGCCGCATTGGGTTAAAACTTGGGTCAAATCGAGTTAGTAACTTTGGTTTTTGTACTATCTGTATCGCATTCAAATTTTATATTTGAAAGTGTTAAAATCATTGACAAAGTTTGGTTTGGGTAACAATTCTAATTAGAGCGTGATGAGGACTTACTCTATCGTTGTTTGAGAAGTCTTATCGAAAATAAAATCGATTTATACTCAATTCAGCCACTAAATTAACTTAATTAGTACAGTCGGGTTGTCGAACTCAGGGACAGACTGTTCAATTACACAGAGCCTTTGCTCAAGAATTTAAGCCAAACGAAATGAGGATAGCAAGTTTGATTTTAGGATTCAGATTATTTTGGGATTAAACTAAACTGTTGAACTTGCTAAACTAATGAATTCTTGGAAATAGAGATAGAAACCTAATGAAATTGTAAACTAGGGGATCAAGTTGTTAACTTCTGGTCTAGTTCCGGATACGAGCGACCCATCTACTTTCGTAGCGGTCCGCTCGAATCACCTAGAGTCGACAGGACTCAGGTGGTTTACTTGTTTCTAGGTTTGCACGGACAACAATCGAATAGTCCTAGTATAACTCCTAATCCTAGACGATAATTAAGTAATCTAATTAGTTCTGTTTGGTCTTGTTTGTAAGATAGCTAACGATTAACCGTACTTAATCCTAACTTTCGTCTAGGTTAAGATTCAACTAGCTGTTACAACTAACTTCCTATCTATCCTAAGTGTCAACTTTCGTTTCTTAACTTAGGAAGACAGTTTAGATCTTTGGGTCTATGATATCTCTCAACTCTCGTTTATTGAGATTAGACTTCATCATTTCTGATTTATGATCTAGGCTTTAATCTTTCGATTAATTGCCATCTAAGGATATGTTGTCACATATTTGCTCTAAGCTTAGTTGAGTTTAAACTCCTAGACTTGGGTTTGGCCTAAACTCAACAGGAAAATACCAAATCTACTTGCAAACAAATCAGAACAACAATAAAAGTAAATCGTAAAGATCAAGAACACAAAAGATCAAATAAAAACTAATTAAATGTACTGAATTAAACTAAACCATAGGTTCACAACTATGCCCTAAACTGTATTTAGCCTTTACAGATCATCATTAAAATACATGTATCAAACATCAGGTCTGAATAGTTGAAGGAAAAGAAGATATTACAACAAATAAACTCGGTTTTCCTTAGCTTTCTTCTCTGCTCCGAGCATCAAGCGGCCAACCTGGAGGTCAAGCGGATCGCCTGAAGACTCAGAAGTCGTAATCCTGGATCTCTTATGTGGTGTTTTCTCTCTCTTTCCAGATCTGCCTTCTTCTTCGCCTTCAGGTCATTATATAGTGTTGCCTTGTAACCTCCAGATAAGAAGATCGTGCCAGTTTATGTGGTTTTTGTCCAGTAAGCGCATGTGAGGAAGTAAGGTTGAGAGTAACCGCTCGGATTGAAAACTGCCAAATTCCATACTCGCGGTCCGCTTAGACTTCAAGCTGTCCGCCTGGTTGTCAGCAAATGCGTCCTCAACTGTCCTCTTCAGTCTGTCCGCTCACAGAGCTCTTTGAGTCGCTTGAATGCTAAAAAAAATAGTGCAAAAACTTCCAGATCCAAAATAAATCCTATAAAAACTAAAAGGGCATAGAAGTACCTATATCTAACAATTATATGCAGAAATTAAGTTAGAAACACATAAAATTAACAGTAAATTAGGGCTAATTTGAGTCAAAACCTTAGTATGAAATCTTCCTAACAGAGCGTTGCAGTGAGCCTAGTGTATTGTGTAAGTCTTCTCACCCTTTTTTCTTTTCCTTTATTATTTTAAGCAAAATACGCGATGTATCCCTCTAATCTTTTTTATTTGAAAATATACCCTTTTAATCTTTATATTCAACTCTTTTTTCTTTTCTTTTCTTTTTTTTGAAAACTGGAATCGGAATACCCTTGCTGCTCATCTTGACTGACGACTGTCGCTGCTAAGATAAACCGATGTCCTCCACCTTCGCACTTCGACGTTCTAAAGAAAAAACCTAATTAAGATTTATAGATGTTTTCACGGTAAAAATAAAAAAAAGGAAAATCAGTTAGTGCAGTTGTTGTGAATTGTGATGTTATTAATTGTTTGTGTACGGGTCCAATGGGTAATTGATGTAGTGGTCTATGAGATGAATGTGATGTTTAATTGTTTATTGTTATATGTTGAGAGATATTTAGTTAGTTGATGTTGGATGTTGTCATTGTTTTGATGTAAAACTTAATAGCTGCTGTAATTAAAATTTGGAAAAAAAAGACTAATATTGTATCACCTTTTAACAAAATCTAATTTCATTAACTGCGATATAAAATTTAATAATCAAGGATCATTCTACCAGACAGCCACCGTCAATTTTTTTTTTTTTTTTTTTAATTTTAAATCTAAGATCATGTTGAACTCGAGACGAGACAATACAAAACCAAATTTGAACATTCTGATGAGAACCAACACGAAAAATCCATATCCAAATCTAATCGTTTCACCTAATTATTTTGTCTACATGCCACACTAATTGAATGAAAAAAAATGCGAGAAGAAGCAATTACCTAATCTAAATTAGCTCAACCATTGTTATGTTAATAATGTTATAAAGATGTGATTAAAGATGACCAAGGTACGGGCGTAATTTGAGCTTAATTAAAACGACGTTAACCAAATTGACAAATTCCGATATTTTCCTACTTTGAAGTTTTACCAAAATGTTTATTATGTAAACATTACATCTTGCTGAGTCCATGTATTATATGTGTATTTCTTCCTCTTCCAATATGGCATGCTTACAAGACAGTCAAACAGCCTTTTTAAAATTATTATTTTGACATATATACTTTCCTTGGAAGTATAATAGACTGATATTTCTTCATATAATCGACCTTCTTAACATCATTCTTTTCTGAAGATGTAAAAACTTGAGAAAATTTTGGCACCTCATGGGCTTTGAATTTTTTGACAGCATGTTTACTAATCGATAGGGATATAATGGACTGGAATTAGCTCAATTAGACTAGAAATTGGGAATTTCTTTCGAGGACTTTTTGGGTTTAATAAATGAGTTTGTATCTTTTGTATGGTGTGTAGCGAAAATAAAAGCAAGTACGTCATTACTTGGATTGTTTCCTCGATCGACCGATAGAGATGTTAAAGACTAATAAAAGTATCTTCATTTAGACAAGAACCAAGGAATTTCGTTAAAAGACTTTAGGAGATGTTGAATAGAGTTTGCAAAATTTTGTATGTTATACCCAAATCAAACGCTGGTACGTCACTCAGTATATATCAGGTGCATTTGTCCTTATTATCGGATGAAATTAAGAACCAGTAAATTAATTTACGTATTTGAAATAAGAATTATATATGCTATTTTTTGTTTGAGAAATTTCTTTTGTATTTTTATAAATTCAAAATTATATTTTTGCATTTCAATAATTACGCCGAAGGTGTCGTGATTGCTTGTTTCTTTGAATGTTAAAAAAAATAATAAAAATTTAGTGATGTATTTATGTTTACAAGATAAGCTAATTACTTAGATTTTCTAGGTTATTTAAGTCATGCAATTGGGTAACTATAAGAGTTATAATTATTGAGTTTTTAGGAAGTGATCATTCAGTGTTCCAACATTGAATTGCCACCAAATACCACAAATAACACGATTTTATTTCTTTCGTTAATTTGTTTTTAAATTTAAAATTGAAACAACGAATCCAAATAATTAATTGAATGAGCGATGTATTATCAAATAATTTTTATAAATTTTGAATTCATTTAATACTCAACCAAAAGGTTGATTATAAGAAATTTGATTATTTATAAATTGCAAGCATCATATCGTGCGAATTTAAAATTGTATTACGTGCGGGTTCCCATACAATGTATATAGGTTGGTGGATTTACTTTGAATTTGAATTGACTGCGGACCCTATTGATTGAGATCCTAAAATTAATCAAAAAAAAAAAAAAAACTTAATCCTAGGGGTCGTTTGGATGGGTGGGGAATAGGTAGGAATAACAAATCTTGGGACTAAATTTAAGGAGAAAGTGAGATTTCGGGAAGCGTGGGAAGAGTGCTATTCCGGGACTAAGAATGTTGTTTGGATGGTGAGTTTAGGAATAGCATTGGGAAGTGTGAAAAGTAGAGAGAAAAGTGTTGTTGGGAAGAATGTTGTTGGAAATAGTGCTATTTTTGGGTTAGCTATTCCTGGAATTGGTAATTGCGTTTGGATGAAAAATTTAGTCCTGAGATTAGCTATTCGGGGAATAGGCTATTCCCAAGGGATCCAAACGACCCTGGTTACCTAGTTGTATGTGTCCTATTTTTGGACTGCGACTTACGATTGGAAATATTATGTGCACATCAGTGAACAAGTTGTGGTTGTTGTGTATTTTTGAACGTAGGTTACAAAGTAGTTACATATTTTTGGGTACAGGTAAATAGGTAGTGCTCACTTGATATTGTGTTGTCAGTGCGTGCTTCTATATTTGGGCCAAATGATTGTTACTAGACCTCAGTGGTTACTTATATTTAACAGCAAGGCTTCACAAATTTAGTAGCGCGTTATTGTTTTGTTTTTTTATTGAATTGATTTTAATGTAAACTCATATCGTACGTGTAATTTTTTAAAAATATATTATGAAGAAAAAAATGAAAAATATAAGTTTTGCTTTCTATCGAAATCTCCTTACAAATTAAATTTAATATTTTTTTAATATTGTTGCTATTTTTGTTATATTTAAAAAAACATTGTTATATTTTTTATAATTTTAAAACAATATACTATATTCTAAAAAAAAATATAATATAAGTTTCTTAGAGTTTTTAATATGAAAAATATACTGAATGTTTTGGGTCGACCTAGGAAGCCCAAATTTTGAACCCGGGACCAAAGTAAAGATGAGAGCTTATTTTGCAAAGATCCGTATCACCTCTTTCATAATTACAAAGTTCTTCTTTTTTTTTAAAAAAAAGAATCTTACATCTAAATGACCCTCATATGACTGTAATTTTATGAAGGAAAATTATTTATATTTAATGATATGATAATTTCATGCAAAATAATTTATTTAGTAAACACGGATTTAATAACTTAGAAATTTTATATTTTATGGCATAATTTTCATCGGGTGAGAGGATTATTATTCATATATTTTATGGGTGAGATGGCAAGTTCTTCCTTGTGCTCATTGGTTCTCGTCAAGAGGCTGCGCGCTAACGCACGTGTCCACCACGTCAGATAAGAAAGTTTGTATTTGCTTAATAGATCAAACTTAAGTCTTGAGGCAGATAAGGTCCGCAACGAAAATTGCATTAAATAAAAGATAGTGATGGTTACCAAATGGCGGACAGATATTTACAAACATTCCAAACCTAATACTGGTTCTAAATATTCCTGGAAGAAAATTTTGAATGGTGACGATAAGACTGAAGTCCTAAATTCTGTAAATTATTATTGAAATAAAGGTTTAAACATAAACCAAATAGAATTTCCAAATATTACAAGGTTTGATATCGTTTTACGTGGTTTACTTTAAAACATGATGCATTTCCAGTATCGGAGAAAGCTAATAAATTATTCATTATATTATCTTACAAAAATTTGAATTCAAAGTTTTGTTTTGTTTTGTTTTTGTTTTTGTTTTTTTTCCAAATCATCATAGTATATCTGCACGTGAATTATTTGTTGGATTTACAGATGAACAATCATATAATTTTTTAATCAGAACTTAATATTTTATTCATTCTTTTGACATATTGTCTACCGAATTTTACTGAAGTTGAAAAAAATTGTTTCGACATCTATCGGATGATTCAAATATTGATAATTCAATTTTCCTGATATTTATCATGAAGACAAACTTTTCGAATTGTACAAAATTTGTTATAAGTTTGGTCATGCAGCTAATAGTGATGCTTTCTGAGTGAAAATTACATATCCAAATCCGGCTTGATCTCCGTATTTATCTCAAAATAAAATTTGATATAAGATCTACCTCAACAACCAATAACTTGAGGCGATGAAAGAAAAATATAAGAAACTTATTTCAAACTTTTGCGCTCGCTGTTGGTGGATGTGGATTGTATATGTTTAAAAATGGACGCACGTCAAAAGTTAAACTATGTTATTTGTTTTAAAAAGAAGCCTTTCGTTGTCATCTTTAATAATAATATGAACTTAATTATAAAATCAATTACTTGTCTATGAATTTCATAATTTTAAATTTTGCACACAATGACAATTGCCCTGGTTTAAGTACCGATGTTTGTATCGTCAAAATATTATTAATTGAGTGTTTAAGTTTCTCTGGTTTGGAAATGAGAATTCTTATTTATATATGTATATAAAACTATTTGAGCAGAATTTTTGCATATGATATACCGATTGACTTTACAATTGTACGTATGATAAAGTATTGAATTATGATATTTTGCAAAAGAATCTGATCATAAATTTACATTGTGTATGAGCAAATGGAAATACGAAGTACTTATATTGTATGTCGATACAATAATGAATGATTAGAAGCAAATTTTATACAAAAAAAAAAAACTCGATGAGAATGTAATTGTCCATACTATTGTGTTCTTTCTAGTTTCAAAGTTTATTCGGTGAAAAAAAAAAAAAAACAGCTACATAAGTATCGATTTTAAAAAAATTCCAAATAATGAGTAGATTAAAATGATATGATGTCAATAGTATAGTGGGGTCGCTCTCGTATTATATAGTTGAACATAATGAGACCGTACTAATATCATAATTAAAAGAATCTCACTGATGTTCGGCTTCATGGCTTAATCTTTGTCATAGAAGGTATTTTTATGTGCCGCCTAAGCAAAACCGCAGCTTAAATGGTTTAATTAGGTGCCGGAAAATTTTTTTTCTACCTAGTTATTATTTAATGTCTCTGATTTACTTATATTATACGATGAGAAGTTTTTTTAGCGGGAATGATAACCGTCATCCAACCAAAAATCATCCGCGCCATCCAACTCTCCCCTCCCCTCCCCTCCCCTCCATCTTTCGCTTTTTTTTTCTGCACGCCTGGGTGAAGCGCCCCTCCCTCTCTCACGCACCCTTCCGCCCTCACGCATCTTTCCTCCCTAACGCTCCTTCCTTTCCCGCTAGCCACCCTTCTTCCCTCGCGCTCCTTTCCGTCCTTCCCTCCTCCTTGGCGATCTATTTCTCCTTCATATCCATCACACTTTATCTTGCCTTCTTAAAATGAACATATACAACAATAAATTGAACAGATACGAAAGATAACATAAACATATAATCAAAGTATATATACACTAAACAAATATAAAAACTAATTGAACATAAATAGCAAATAAACTGAACAGATCTAACAAACAAGCTGAACTTATACAAAAAGTAAAAGGGAGCAAATAAATTGAACAGAAAGGATAAATAAATTGAACAGTAAGAATAAATAAATTGAACAATTATAACAAATAATGTACACTTTAACAAAAAGATATAAGTGAACATATATAAAACACATGTAACAAATAAAATCAACAGTTATAACAAATAAATTGAACATATATACAAATAAATTGAACAGTTATAACAAATAAACTGAACATATATAAAACACATGTAACAAATAAATTCAACTGTTATAACAAATAAACTGAACATATATATAAATAAATTGAACAGTTATAACAAATAAACTGAACATATATAACAAAAATTATGGAAAATAATAATAAGATGTGAACATTAATAAATTGAACATATATTACAATAAATTGAACAAATATTACAAATCATTTGAACTAGATGCAAAAAATAGAGAAATAGAACATATATAGCAAATGAAATGAACAAAGAACAAGAAATGATGGATCAGTAAGAAAGAGAAGGAAAAAAATAGAGAGAATAGAAGAGAACGAAGAAAAATGAAAAGGGATAGGAAGAAGAGAAGAGAAACTCGCGAAAGAAAAGAGGGAAGAGAGCGGGAGACGCACCTGGAGCGAAGGATGGAAGGAGAACTCGAGGGAAGAGAGAAGGGAGGGGGAGCCGCCCTGGAAACGGAGGGAGGGAAGGTAGCGAAGGGAAGGTGTGCGCGGGTGAGAGATGCGCTCGGATCAGAAGATGTGCTCGGATCGGATCATTGAGTCGGATGCGGAAGGAGACGGGAGCGTTGAGTCTGGATGGCGTGGATGACAAAAGAGTGGATGGTGAATAGTAATTACCTTTTTTTAGCTTATAATGATTAGATGGAGTCAGCGACAGACTAGGTAATATATTGTGAAGGACTTGGAGGCCCACATAGGCCCACTGTGCGGTTCAAGGACTGCACAATTTAATTCGCATTTTAAAATATACAGCTTCTAGGTTATATTAACACCTCACATGACAGGGATTTCCCCCCCATTTTTAATTGATAAATCGGTAAATCTGAATTGGAATTGAAGTGAGAATTTTTATTGAGGTGTTGGAAACAGCGAAATTTCCACTGTTTCTTCTGAAAGATTAATCAAAGAATTTGGCAACACTACTCACGTGAAATACGTTCGGAATAAATTTTGAGTAGGAATTCCGTTAAATTTTTTTTATTTCCAAAAGAGTCACCATATATTTTATATATATATATATATATATTGGACAAAGAAGTCGCAATATTTCCTTGTCCTTACACGTGCACAAACAGAAGTTTCTTACTCGAACTCTAATTTATGTTTATCCAACTACCAAAAAAAAAAAAAAAAAGTCTCGTGTCCATCATCTTTCCGATATGCGAATTAAAATGCATGTGGGAAAAGTTAAAGGTCTCCAAATTTAGGTTCAAATTGATTTATATTTAGTACAAAGCTCATAACTGATCTGTCGCTGGGGTCAGGTTCATTTATTTAATTAATGCTTTTAATCTCACCAAACCGTTAGCACAGTAGCTTGATTTTGGAGCAAGTTGGTTTCTTCACTCTTCTCCTTGAGTTACATAATTAAAACTTCTACTACTTTAATTTAGAAAGTGATACTGAAGCATGCATGAGCATGGCAGCATCTAAACAATGTCCTAAATTTAATCATGTCCTTATTGGTTGCTAGTGTCACCGTGATGGCATCAATTTAATATACTCTTAAAAAATAGTATAAGAGATTAGTAAGAGGCTTGACCTTTGAAAGGTTTCCCTTCTCTTTTGTTTCGCAAATCATATAATAACTGGAGATAGTTTTTACGACTATCATGTCAGCTTATTTCATGATTTTTGTATAATTATGTTGACATAAATTCTATGATATGTAATTAATCTTGATCGTTTGATTCAAATCGAATGATTTGTAGATCGTTTGATTCAAATTGAATGATTTATAATGGAAAGTTAAGATTAGGTATCATAGTTATGTAACAGAGGAACTATTTGTGTTTATAATGAACAGTCAAGATTATGACCAGCTTCTTATTCTTTATTAACAAAATTTTGTGTTTATTGTTAAACTACTACTGACCATTTTGAATATTTGAAAAGTTGTAAATTGATTATTGGGAACTATATAATTAATTTATTTTTCATATATCATTGATTTTCTTTTGTTTAGTTAAAAATGATAGTTACTATTCTTAGGATAGTAACTAATCTTCTTTTAAACGGATCAAGAGAGACCAGTTGGATTAATTCTTTGACTTCCGCTAGCTGTTTGAGTTTAAATCATTGGTTAGGTCAGCATAGAGAGTCGTTGGTCCCTGTTTGAGTTTGTGTGAATATCATAGTATAATTGGTCCTGTTTGAGGCTTTGAGCCGATACAAGGTGTGCAAAAATAGTATGCTAAGAGATAATCAAGCCAGCGATATAAAGATGTACGATTGAATTCTTGCAAAATTATAACAATTTTACAATAAATTATTTTACCTTTTAAGTTAGTTTTTTAATCAAATTTGTGTTTCCTCCTTTGAGTGAGGTGCACCAAATGAAAGAAATAAGCATCAAGTATGTGAATGCTTCTGAAGGCAGCAATCTTAAGTCTAATTGCAGTGTACTTTTATATTATGCAGAAGACGAAAAAAAATGTAAGATGCTATTCTGTATTCAAAAAATTTCGGGGGAAAAAAGATGCTGCTCACAAATATGTGCAATTGAGAAGAGTCATCATGACATCACTAATTTATCTCTCTCATAATTTTTAGTTTAGCTTACATTATTAAATGTAGACTTAATATTGCATAGTAGAGTTACACATGCTTTCTCAAGGAATGTGTCTAACCAAAGTAACCAATTTGCCTTGGGCACTATCATGTGGCCATTAATTTAATCGAAAAAAATATGGCCATTAAAAAAAAAGAAAAAAAAACAGTGCTAGGTTTGAAGGGGATCTTTCATAGATATTTAATTTAATGGAAATGAAACTTGGCAATTGATGATGCTTTTTCCTATTCTTTCCTCTTTCATTCTTTTAATTTTCTGCATCATCATCAATTTAATTGCGCATAGAAAAGCTCTCTTCTTTGAAATTCAAAATTTAGAATTGCTAATCATCATTGTTACAAGTCGATTAAACTTCTTTCTGAAATCTTCTGTTTTCTAAAGGGAGTAAAATTTAACTTATTGTTAGTTTCTAAAGTATGAATCACTTTTGCAACTTGATCTCAAAATAAAACATCTAAAAGAATTTCTTTCACTAATCTTTGTTTTGCAGCATGATTTCTTGGCAAGGAATTTTGATCCAGCGCAATCACTTTGATCAAAACTTATTTGTTTATGTCAAAATCAGCAGTATGCTCAGTTGTGACTTAAGCAATAGAAGAAAACCGCTTCAAAGGGGTCTGCAGCGTGTTTCAGTTCCTATGGAGATGGTATGTGCCTAATTGAACTGGATCTGCAGCATGCTCAGTCCATTCGATTTAGGTTGTTGGATATTAATGATCAAAATTCCATGCAAAGATGCCCGAAATTTGCCTAAAAAGATCATGTTTCTTTCTTTTGGGAAAACTGATGATTTTCTCTGGTTATCTTAAATGACAAATTTGAAACATCATGCACAAACTGATATTTACGTCTTCACGGTTTGCTATCTTCATAATACATAATCAAATTCATTAAGAACAAGTAGCAAAACGAGGATGATTCAAATTCTAAATGTCAAAATTCATCAAAATTCATAGAATACTCGAAAAACATCAAATAAAATATCCAAAACTCAAAAAATTCTAAAAATTTCAGTTTCATTGATCATTTGATGTCAAAATCATCTAAAGATTGGTCAAATCCGACTTTGATCATTTTCATCATTGATGTCAAAATCATATCCTCTTCTAATTTCTCCCAACCAAAAAAATGGCGAAAGAAAAGTTCTTATTTTCGGCCCCCCCTGCTCCATAGACTTCCACCTATAACAACTCCGAACATCGCATATTTGGATTTTCGGTCCTTGATCGATACAATTGCGAGATGATTCTGAAGGATGCGGCTCTTCCGCTATTCCTTCTCTTCTCCTCCTCGTCTGGTAGAATGACTGCAGTCCGATAGTCCTTCTCACCTCCAAGTAATATGTGCTAGGAAAAAACCTTAGATCGCAGGTCCGAGGTGAGAATGATCTAGGATTTTGGTGAAAGGGAAGGATGGCTAGACTGAGTCAAGCTGCCATAGGTATTGATCCGATATTTTATTTTTTCTTGGATTTCTCTCTGATTTGATGTTATGATTCAACTTTTAGTTAAATTGAGTTGAGAATATTATAACGATGATATATATACTGTGAATTTGAAGTTAGTTGGGTTAATTTGTAAAGAAAATAGGGAAAAATTTTTCTGTACCCCTCAGAATTGAGGAAATAGAGGATTTGCCCCCCGAAAGTTCAAACTCTTGATTTTGCACCCCGAAATTTCGACCACCTTCTGCATTTGCCATTCTGCCATATTTTATAATAAAAATAACATTAAAAATAATAAAACTAATTATCTCTGACCCTTTTACCCTTGATGGAATTTAGACCCAGCATAAGACCGACACAGTCGATTGAATCGATTCGCTTCTCTCAGACCCAGTCCTCAGTCCTCAGTCCGTCCCTGCCCCAATGTCGATCGATGAACCCTAAACCTTCTCTTTGTTCCTATCCAGAAGGTTAGATCTACAAAAAGCTTCTCTCCTCTTCAACTACGGAATTTATGAATAAGTTGGGAGGCTTGACCACCAATTTATCTTAAAAAAAAAAAAAACAGTGCTTAGTAAAGGAGGCATTTAACAAATATATGGTACATTTGAAATTCTTGTAAAGATCGAGGCTGTTTTTTAGAGGAGTTTTAACTAAAATAATAAGAAGATTCGAATTCATGAATAGACATCTTGCTGAAACACGAGCAGCTTAAATATTCAAAGGATCATCCAGAAAACAAGAAAAAAGTGTATTTGGAATGAACAATATGTGGTAAATTAAGGGAGACGCAGTAAGCAATTCTCATGAAAATTACTTGTCGAAATATTAATCTTTTGCTTTCTGACCCAAAAAAGGGGGAAAAAATAAAAACGATTCTAAACTTTGAACTCCTGAAATCGATTTGACTTTTTTTTTAGTATTTATTTTACAAGCAAAGACCAACAAATTTTACTTGGTAGCTAAAATTTTCAAAACACTAAGAAATTATTCGGTAACAAAAAATCAATTTTCAACATGAGATAAGGCGTGGTCATTTGGAACACGTTGGTTGGCCACCAAGACAACCGGACCAACTACAGTTGCAGTGATTTTACCCATGTTAAATACTGTCACTAATTTCAAATTTTTATCAGACTGTTATACCTACCTATATAAGCCTACTAATAGTAGCCTACTGTTTCACAGACTACTATGTTGACCCCATCACGTAAGATATTATTTTGTCAAAGTAGAAAAAAGTCCAACAAAAAAGAACAAAAAATATCATCCATCTATTACAACGCCGGGTCGGCAATAAGTGCACAAAATATCTAATTTGTACATATTAATAATGCAACGCTTTCTTTACGTTTTTAGATAACTACAAGACAATAGATATTTTTGTTGGGTTTGTACTTGACACTATTCTAAATCAACCAAAGAGTGTAGGAATGAAAAGGTTATTTTTGTCGGCTGATCGAATTTTAAGGTTTGATAACTGATAGGAACAAAATTTCACTCTCGGTTGGCCGGTTTGTCAAGCCATTCGTTCCTGCATCGTCGGCTGGCATTATGCTCCACCATTATTCTTTTTTCCTTTTTTATTAAATTGGCGTGGAATTTGAATTGTTTACTTTCTTTCGCTAAAAAAAAAACGTCAATCAATAATAATCATAACATTGGAATAATAAATACCAGTTTACATGATATAAAATAGAATCCGCTGGCAATAATTTCTGTTGACAACTCAAAATAATAAAACTTCAAAATTTTGAGATTCAGCAACCCAACTCAAAGTCTATAAATAATTCAATATGAGGTGTTATATTATGAATATTCATATACCAGCTGATAATTTAGTTATGGATATTGAAAAGACTATCCATAACATAAGTGGTCCATCAGTATAAACTTTCGGAAATCAAACTTATTTGTCAATTTATGTTTAAATTCATTTGCTCTTTGACTTTGTCATTTTTTTTTTTTATCATAAGACAGCTGCGAACAGTTTGATTGGAAGTTTATATTGGTTATTTATAACATGATCAATGTGATGCATCAGTGTGGATTATGGATGAGTACAAACTTTGCCATTCATGTGTTAAATGCTAATTTCATGATATATCATAAAAATAACTATTTCTCTGAAAATCTTCTTCTTTAACAAAGAGATGGGTCCTGCATGGTATTGTGATGTTTCGGTTTGACAAAATGAATACACAAATTGACACATGCATTCACCGAGAAGATGAGGAAAGGTCATACATAGGTTGTTGCTTGTTATAATTTATTGTTTCTACTTGTATTTACCAATATACTGATATCCAACCAACCCCAATTCTGCACGTATCTCTTCTTTGCAAACGTCAATATTCTGTAAAATATGACATCATGACCCCCACACATGTATTGTTTACTAGTTTCTCACTAATTACTCAATTAGCTGTCTTGTGTTTCGATAGTACACAACTGTTTGTTGGGCCTAGTTATAGACTTTTAATGGGCCTTACAGTGAATATTATGGAGAAAAAGGCCCTTAGAGTTGTAATTGGAAAGTGTGAATTGCAACAACGTAATACGTTCTCCAAGACTAAATTTTAAGCCTGCTAATAATTTTAAGAGAATTTCGCTCATATTTCATTCGGTGCATAATTTCTTTCCTTTTATTTATACAAAAAATTGAACTATATAATTTTTTTGGACTAGTTTTTTTTTTCTTTTTATACATGAAAAATACTAGATGGAATTTCTCTGGGTGAAAAATAAAAGCTATTGCCCTATTACATGTTAAATAGAATTTCGCATGGTGAAAATAAAAACATTTCCTATCACGGGGAAAAATGCCGAACTTAATACTTGTATTTGATTAAGATTTAAAAGGACATTATTGTTTTATTGATATCAAACATATGGATAGGATCTCATTGGATTTGATTTCCGAGTGATTGTTTTATTTCCGACTCAAAGACCTTTTTGATTGATTTCCGAGTGAACTAGGTACGATTTGTTTGATTTAAAGCGTGCCAAATATTTCGGATCAAATCGAAAATCATGACTGCATTATTATTTGTGAAAGAATAATTTTGTTAAACAAACACTAAATTTTATATTTTGTACGTAATTGTTCACCAAACTCTGAATTTGTTTCTATGAATTTATTCTAGACTTAATGGCCGCCAATTTCAAGTCACAAAAAATTTATCAGCACGTTCATGATATAATATAGATCAATTTTTTATATAAATATATTATATATTCTAGATATTATCTTAAGACTGATTTATTGAAAGACAAAAATATATAATATAAAAAAAAAGAGGTGACTTGCATAAGTGGGATAGAAAATGTGTCAAATTCGCAAGTATACTACGAAACAAGCATTTTATTTTTTTATTTTCTTTGCTAGGAGAAGTCACGCACAATGCGCGCCAGTCTCAGACAAGACACGGTAACCCGATGGGACACTGAAAATCCCAAACGGAAAAGCAGTTTCTGCGGTTTTGAGATCTTTTTAACTCTCCATTTCCAAAACAAATGGCAACTTCTTAAGCAACCAAGAAACGAAGGCTAACAAGCGCAGAACATCACCATTGCGCCAAAATGGAGGTGATAAATATGGCAAAACATTTTTATTTTTTTTAAAAGTAGGGCGAAACATTTTACCGCGAAACACAATAGACTAATTCGGCTGCTCGATCGTACTGCACTGAGCCACTGACACAACTGAACGGTCTCAACAGATTTATATATATAACCCTTTAAAATGAGAATATACAAGTTATGTTCTAGCATCATAAAAATTGTACGCCTTTCTACGAAAAAGAAAATCAGCACTTACCTTCATCTGTTAAACAATTTTTACAAGCATTCAGCACCGAGTAAGGAGAGCTGTGAACTGCAAAGGCGTGCCAGTGTGCGAAAGCGAAACCTTAAATTTAGTTTTAACATTTTTCAGGGTCGATACGAAAATATCCCCAAAATTCAAAAAAAGTTTCGAATTCTCCCTCATTTGGCTCTATATATACCCTTTCCCTGGCCTTACTTCCCAGTGTTCGCCTCAGTACACACACACACTCTCTCTCTCTCATCTCATCTTTGCCTCATCCCCAAGCAATCTCCACATCTAACAATGGTGCGATCTCTCTTTCTATCTTCGATCGATTTTTTCCGACGAAATCATCCTTCTCGACTGAAATTACAACTTATTTTGTTCAATTTAAACGCAGGTAGTAGCTCAGAAGGTCAAGGAGGCGGAAATTACAGAGCAGGATTCGCTCCTTTTGGTACGATCTATTCCTGTAGTTGTATTAGATTAGATTTAGCAATACTTGAGCTAGATTTGTTCAACGATGCAATTTTGTGACCGATTTTAGTTATTTGATGCTAATGTTCAATGGATCGACTAATTGCTTGGTTGTTACTTTATTTCGATTTACCTAGCCACGTTTGTATTGATTTGATTTTGACATTTCTTATATCTGATCTCTTGAACTGGAACTGGCTCGTCTATGAATTCTTCCGTTATTTTGTTTCAAAGTAGTCAAGTTAGATGTCTGATTATCATCATTTCTTCTTCATTTGTGGTTTAAAATTCTTTCTCATGTATATTTTCTGAATTGCGTTGTTAGGAAATTGGAACTCTTAGACTAGATAAATCCTCTCTATCGTTCCCAACTGACTTAATCCATTGTGTCCTATTGAGGATTTCATTTTCTTTTCTGCATTTAATTAAGATCAAGAGTTTGATTATATGAGAGTATTTTCTGTTTCTATTTAGTTTTGATGTAGAATAGAACACTCTTTTATGTTATTCCCCTCCATCATTGATCTGTTTGATTTTGGATAGCCTGATCTAAAGTATTGATCCACTTCTTGCTTTTGAACAAACCAGATCCATACATATTTGCTCTTACATTTCTTGTTCTTTTGTTCTTACATATTTCTTCTTAATCTAAGGATAACTATCTATTAATTTTACGTATCAGTAGTTATTTAATATTAATGAGTAGATGTTATTGTTAATTATTTGGTTTGAATAAGTAAATTCATAGTCATTTCTTATTATTCTAACTGAAGCTGTAATGTGATTTGTTTACTGTACATATCTACAGACTAGAAATCTGCTTAGGATAGCAATTTATAACATAAGCTACATCAGGGGCCTCTTCCCTGAGAAGTACTTCAATGACAAGTCTGTTCCAGCCTTAGGTACACATTTTTCCTTCAGTTTAGGTTAATTTGTAAGCTCCACCATTTCTTTTTTTTTTTTTTTTGGTTACTGAGTTCTGCTTTTGTTTCTTTCTGATGTAGAGATGAAGATAAAAAAGCTGATGCCCATGGATGAGGAGTCCAGGAGGCTGATTGATTGGATGGAGAAAGGTAAGAAATTGCCTAGTTGTATTGTTACCTTAGTGTTCTCTGGAGGTACATTTCAGTGTTAACATGTTAACATGACATAAGTTTTACTTTCCAGTTAGATCCTGAACCAGTGTGACCAAATCCATCATATTTAGCTTCCTGTTTCTGTCCTTTTATTTTATCAGTGCTTGAGGCACATTAAAGGATAGATTATGGCTGGAGTTAAAGCTTCATGTTAACTCAATGCTGCCTTGAGAATAATTGGGCTAACATATTCAGGCGTAGTTCACTAATGTGGTTAATAAAGTTTGATTGGGCTTAATTGAAGCTGGAACTTTTGTATTTCTTGTAACTCGTGTTGCTAGTTCAGGTCATCTAGTGTCGATTTTATTCTTCATTGGTTAATTATGTTTTAGGAGTCTATGATGCCCTACAAAAGAAGTATCTCAAGACACTGCTCTTTTGCATCTGTGAGAAAGTGGAGGGCCCAATGATCGAAGAATATTCATGTAATATCTACTATTTTGTTGTCAGTTGACTGCTTTATCCCCTCTACGTGACACGCTATTATCAGATTATGCAGTTGATAGTAGTCTTTTAGGCAAATATATTGGTTAATTACAGGTAAAAAGATTTAGCGGGTTGATTAGTAATAGTATGTAATAGTAGTAGTCATGAATATTACTATAGAAGGTAACCTAGATAATGTAATCAATTGCTAAAAAATCCTATGCTCTGATTATCCCCACTTAATCTTCAATTGTACCAAACTTACTGCTGTTTCACCACCAAATTTGCAAATCAAAACCAAACACAAGCCAAGAATGCATAAAAGAGATGGAAGGTAATTCCTTGTTTTCATTGTATGTCAAGCCAGACACTAGAACATCGGGTGTGTTGCTAAATCCTTGAAAAATTGTCCAACAAATACGAGTTCTCTAGATTATATTTTTGTTATTTTTTTTGCACAGTTTCATTCAGCTATCCTAAGACCACTGAAGAAGAGGTCTCCATGAACTTGACTTGCAATGGAAACAAAAAGAGTGGAGCTACCTTCAAGTCTAATACATCAGATATTACACCTGATCAAATGAGGTTCTTATTTCCTATATTCTCACTTTGTTTTCAATTCCATATGTCTCTATATTGATTAGTATTAGGTTTTAGAGGAATTATTTTGTATGTGGCTTTAAAGTAGATTCAAGGATCTTGTTATATAGCAATGATTTAAAGTTAGGACAGGCTCTCAATTTATAACAATGTAATACCGGATGTACAGTTCTCAAACTATTGCTCATACCAACCTTCTAAGACCTCAGTCGTCTAATTCAGCATAACTTAGTCTAATTTGGATAAACTAACAATCTGTACTGGAAGTAAGCCTCAATTTATCTGCAACTTGGCCCATATTTTTCTTGATATATTCCCACAAAATAAGATACAGCTAAATAATGCATAAATTTAAGTAAAAAATATGAAATTAATCTGATTATAGGCGCTCTGCATGCAAGATGGTCAGAACCCTTGTTTCTCTTATGAGAACTCTTGACCAGATGCCTCAAGAGGTAGATGATATTTATTCTTGATCATGAAAATGTAAATTATTATTTCCATAAATTATAACTACCTAAATATCTATTTACTAGTAATACTGAACAAGCAAAATCTGAATGAAGTTAAGAACAAAGCACTAAATAGCTTCCAACTTTGTAATTTTCACTCGGCCTAATCTATCTGTAAAAATTCTTTTGAATTGTGAACCCCAGCAATAATATTTTCTTGGTTTAACTGCATCAGTTTTCCATTGGTGCTACTTGTTCTGATAAATTTACATGTTTTATATCAAATTTTCCGTAGAAAAATAGAACTCATTACAAGTAGGGAAAAATTATCAATATTTGAATGGAAATTGTCTCTGCCATCACACAAATCTGATGCATAAATGTATTTTGCTATTTGCGTATATTTAAAAATTTTTGTACAATTATTACTTTTGCGAGTGGTGATATCATTGTCAATTGCAAAAAGTTTAAGGTTTACTTTGTGGTAACCATAAAAGGAGCTCCAGTTTCATATTGGAGAGGAAATATTAATAAATTCTATTGATTCATACTTGTATTCCAGCGTACCATTCTGATGAAGCTGCTGTACTATGATGAAGTCACGGTATGTCAAAGCTTTCAGCTGTGAAAGTTACTTTTCTACTTATTTGTTTTTATTCAACCAACAGGATTAGGTTACTGCTTGAATATTGCAAATTTTTGCGATATTAGATCTCATGTTGTTCCGTCAATCAACTCATGTGCAGTACAGTCTAATACATGGTTTGGATGTTTGCAAATATTTTTGGAGGCTAATTTTTGGTTTGATATTGTATGTACCTCCAATCAGCAAAAATGCTGGTTAATAGATGAGCATCACTTGTCATCAGTTAAATCTCACAATGATATGTCTTCTTGTCCTTGTTTTTGTTTAGTTTCACCACAGTTTTTATGTGTGAACTCTCACCTTGGTGTTATTTATGGCAGACATTAGTTATGACTTATGATCCAAAAGTTAAATATCTAAAAGCTAACTGGCAAAATTTATTTAATGATGTTTGGATTAATTACTCAAGTATTGAAGTCCTTGCAATATATTGCACACTAATACCAAAAAGATTGACTCTCTACTAAAAAAAGATGTTTGCATACCAATAATTGCAGCCTGAGGACTACGAGCCCCCATTTTTCAGAGGTTGCACAGACAACGAGGCAGTGAATATATGGAACAGGAATCCCTTGAAGATGGAGGTCGGCAATGTAAATAGCAAGCACCTTGTGCTAGCCCTCAAGGTACTATGTACTCTGATAAATTCACCTTGACTGGTCTGGTGCAAAATTACGTCTGAGAAAAATAACACGACCAAATGACGTGCGCAAAAATAATTTTACACGTAGTGATATACTAGAACATTTGACTTTACCCTCTTGGTCACATTACTGATGAAACTAAAATCCTCTCAATGTTATGTCACTTCTTGTTCCTTTTATTATACTAAATCTGTTAGTTTTGTTTGGTCCATGCATCTGTATGTTTGCCAATATGTGTATTTTTGTGTAGGTCAAAAGTGTTCTTGATCCATGCGAGGATGAAAATGCTCAGGGAGATGATATGAGCCTAGGAGATGATTTTGGAGATGGGAATGACTCTTCTGACAGTGAGGTTACTCTCTTTCTTTGCCTCTTTATGATTGTATCAGTTTAGAATGCAAACTTAAATTACTGTATTGATTTGTGAGGGTTTTTAAGCTTCTTGTTTTGCCCTGTTTTATTGCTTCATTGAGAGTTGTAAGTGAACATAATACCTGTCTGCAATTGTCTTGCATATTTGGTTTCCTTTTTACACAGATTTTGAGACATCTAAATTGATTTCTGTTAAATTAGGTTTTGTAAATGTTTTTTTGTTTCCATATGTATCCTAATCCTTGTATGATTGCCATTTATCCTATCGTATGTCAAACCAGTAAGTAGTATGCGATTTTATGTGTGTTCAGTCACATATCTGATCTTGGAGCAAGGTACTAAAATACCTGGCCTTAAATTTGTGAGCTTCCAGCTTTTGCCTTTGAGTGACTAGCAAACAATATCTCTCAAAGGAAACGTTCATAGATATTATGCTGGTCATGTTACAATTATTGACAGTGCAAACCTCCAAATCAAGCCCAAAATTATGGTTCTAAATTGAATATTTTAAATAACACAAATTTTCAGATTGGGACTGCTGAAATTGATCGCTACATGATTGCTCCTAATGGTACGTGAAAGATACACATTTTTCTTCTTCTTTTTCCTCTTAAAGTGATTGAGATATCTTGTTAATTAAGCTGAGTGAGAAATTTGACAGGTCCCCAGAAGGGAAAGGGAGCAACTGGTTCGATCTCTGATGGTTATTGATCCTTGTCCCATTAAAATGCAATTTGTATTTGTATCATACTGTACTAGCTTTTTTGCTATTCAATGTCTGAATTAATTTTTCTTAAAATTTATTCTTTTCTTTAGATGAGACTCAAGATAATGCAATGGCAGACACAAATATAGAGGAACTGACAAATTTAGTAAGGGAATGGATCAATTCGAGGCAAATCAGCAATTTTAAAGTCTCAGATGTCCTCTCATACTTCCCAAAGGTTTCTACGGTGGGTTTTCAATTACATAAATTCATCTTTTTTTCTTTTTTTTTTTCTTTTCCCATTTGAAACTTCTATAATTCTCTCATTGTATGAAACTTGCAGGCACTGATTGAAGGTAGTGAAGACAAACAAGAGTTTGGAATGCACGCAATGATTATAATTAATTAAATTATTTTTTTGTACTGGAACCTTATGGTAATCCATAGTGTAATAGCCTTTACTGAAATTATCTGACTTACCTTGTGCTTATATCAGCTGCTTTTTCACTTAATACATTCCAGCCATCCAATGTAAAACAAAGACCTGGATTTACACCATTGATGAACTTATACTGGGATACTAATTTGGGGTGGTGTAGATCATATCTTCTGTTTGTTTTAGATGAATTGGGTTGTAATAGTGGTTCTGCCTTTGACGAGAGAAAAGCAGCAGATAAAGATTTGCTGAAACCCTGTTTTCATCTTGAAATGGGGGACACTGCTGAGTAATCTGCTTAAGATTCCACAATTGAATTAATTTAGGCTTTTTTATTCTTATTCAGGTTGTTTTAGTTAAACAATAGGGAATGAAAAGTATAATTGGTATCAAGAGTTACAGTAACTGCTGTTTTAATACCCTTCTATTAAATTACAGGTTCCTTTCTGTGTAATTGACCTCAATCAAACTAGTTTTCCTTATTTGGTTCTGAAACCCAAATATGTCACTTTATTATTAATAAAAAGGAATCATATCCTTAATTACTAACATTTGTGTTTATAGAAATTCTGGATAATCTAGTGAACCAAGGGCTTTTAGCCAGAGCAAGCAAGGATAGTTTTACTATAATCAAGGTAAACAAACCAGCAATTGCCCCTGCCCTGTTAAACCTAATTTTAATTTATAGATTTATGTAGCATTTTTTCCATTGCCAGGGAAACTGCCAGATGCCGACCGGTGGCCAAGAAGTAGTAATGGAAGATGTCATTGGACCACAACAAGTCAACAAGGGTTCTGATGGGGATTTCGTTTATCTGAAGGTATGGAAAAAAGCTGTATGTTACTGTCTGTTGTTTGGTATTTCTTTTGAACTTTAGGTAGTTTTCTGCACCAACAATTAAGGCACTGTAGATACAGTAAATATTATGAGGAATGCATTGCATTTCCATTTTATGCAAGTCATTTCAGGCAGTTCTAGCTTTTGTGGAAACCTCAGTTAATCCTGGAATCACATTGTATTTAAAAATGGCAAGGAAAATGAAAAGAAAAAAAAATGTGCTGCTACTTTTTCAACTGACACGAAGCTATACCACATATGACCTTTTTTTAAGAATTATATATGAGGAGGTCATCCTATCTTAACAAGTACGTTGTTTTCTCAAAGGCTCTGTACCATGCCCTTCCGATGGATTATGTGACAATTCCAAAGCTACACAACAAGTTAGATGGTGAAGCAAGCCAAAACACTGTGCGCAAGCTGATTGACCGTATGATACAGGAAGGCTATGTCAAAAATTCAACCAACAGAAGATTGGGTATGCACTTTCCAAAATGCTAATTCTCTCTCTCTCTCTCTCTCTCTCTCTCTCTCTCTCCCTCTCTCCTTTTCCAGTCATGCTCATTCATATGTTAACCCAAAATTAATGCAATTAGTCCCTCAATCTATCTCAAGTCTGCTCAGACCTGTCTTATAGTCTCAGGTAGTACATTTTAGTTCATGCTATCTGCCTCATTGTTTACCATGTTAGCAAAAGATACTAATATAGCATTCTAATAAAGCAGAACGTGTAAAATGTAGGTACAACGTTTCCAGCTCACATGTTATCCATTTTAATAGGCTGTTTGTATTTACTTCAGCTCAAATAAAATTAAATTACCATGCTACAGGCAAGCAGGTCGTCCATTCTGAGATCACTAACAAAAAGCTCCTTGAAATAAAAAGGAAACTTGAAGTGGTAAGCAAATTAACCTTCTTTGCACACTTTTCCACTATAGAACAATTGATGCACCTTTAATGTAACTCCGGGACTGGGCTTTCTATAAATTTTTTACAGGGTCTAGACCACCATGTCTCTCAAGCATTTGAATTTGATGACTTGGATAATCCAAAAGGTAACTTTTAAGGCCTCACAGAGACTTATGTTTGTAGACTGTAAATATAACCAAAGAATGTTCCGAGTCCATTCTATTGTTCATGAGAAATCATTTTATTACATTGTAAGGATTTTGAAATCAAATAATTAGTGTACCTGTCAAAATTTGCTATGTGGTACTTTTGATGATATGCAGAAAGCCAGAAACTGACATGCCTGCTTTCACTGTTAGTTTTTGTTAACTAGCTGAAATTTTCAACCTTTTTACATAATTTCGGTCAAAATCTTTGCAGGTTATTTTTTTTATATATTTATAATAGGGCCCTAATTTGTCCTTCATCTTGTTAGATAAAATAATGCAAGATGGGTCAACTATTGGTGGAGTACATTCGCTTGGCTCCGATCAGACTCGGACCAGGGAGAGGTCAGAAATGCAAAACAATACGCCTGGTGCAAAAGGCAGAGAACAGAGCCACACTCCTGTTAGCATGCGAGGGGTAACACTCTCACTTTATCTATACTAAATTAAGGGAAGTAAAAGAGATGTTTTTCCTCAGATTTTCTTTCTAGAATTTGTATTGGTTGTTTTAATGTGAGTATAAGCACAGTTATGTTTTTTATTTGAATGCAGCCAGCTGAATCTCTGGAGAGTGGAGTGCTGAGTCAAAAAACTAAAGCTAGAGTCCGTGGTGCCACTGGTGGTGATGATTCCCAGTCCAACTCAGACAAGCGACCAAGGAAGTCTAGCACGGTATATATATCTCTCTCTCTGACTGATAAGTTTGGCAGCAGCTTCCAAGACTCTCTCTCTCTCTCTCTCTCTCACACACACACACACATTCTAGCCTTCCTGTGAATCATTAAAAGTGGATCTTGGACAATTTGTGGTTGGCTATTATTAACTTGAAAACCTATAGTGCTTGTTGAGGACAGAAATTTATATAGGAAAAAGAATAAACCAGAATTGATGTTGTTAATGTATGCTTAAACGCCTTCAAAACAAATCTAAGCTTTAAAAATTGCTAGTCAAAACAATGTTTGTGATAAGGACCCTAGATATTGCAACATGGCACAGAACTTCTAACCTCCTCTAAGGTTAAAAGTATTCTAGGGAAGTTTAGGAAAAACCACATTCCAACAGATATTTGCTTTAATAATTCCTATAATTATTATAGACCACAATACTGTTTTACTCATTCAAGTTTCTGTTGTATTATCGTTCACTTTTCTAGTTTTGTTGCACCTTTGACAGGTGAAGGAACCAATACAACAGCTTGCAAAGCGCATCAAAGCTGAGGACTGATAAGTGGAGGTGATCAGTCTTTTATGAATCAAATTTGATTCTTATAGTATTTTCTGCCTTCAAAGGAATTGTTTGCTGTTTTAAATTGTAAGATCTTTAGTTTTATGTTGAATTTTCTGTAGTTGCAGATCTAATGTTGTTTATTACTTTTTCTTTCTAAAATGGAGTAGTAATTCTACCAGAATATTCATATTGTGTAATAAAATAATAACAAAACAGCTAAACATATATGTGTCAGGGAAATTCCTATAGACAACAATTTACAATCTGTCTTTTTGAGAAATTTGAGGTTCTACAAAAGAGACTAGGAAGCAAAAGTTTTCATGTAAGCTAATTGTAGGTTCTGTTTGGAAGTCTATTACCTTGCATGCGCTAGGCTAATAGTACCCAATACTGGTTTTTGCAATCAACACTAGTAATTTCAGGATATTTGCAAGTAACATTTTAAACCAAGGTTGACTGAATCCCAGTAACATTTAGTTTGATTTGGACTAAGAAAGAAAACACAGATAAATTGGGTTTAATTGCACATTCAATAACTATTGCCAAGAAAGGCGACGGATAATTAGTTTGTTTGCCACACCCATCTTTTTGGAAATTCTTTTTTAGCTAGAGTGCTAGGCAGCGACTGCCAAGGTGCTTTTTGATAAGTATATATATATAGCCTTTGCCATTACGGTATTAATTTCTAATACACAATTAAGTCTCAAGCACTAAAGAGAGATTACTTCAGAGCTCCCTCCTGTCTTCACTGAAGGCCAAAAAAAAAAAAAAAAAAAAAAAGGAGATTATACTACCCGTTTCATTTATCAGAATGAAACCACATTACAATTTTCAAAAAGTATAAAAAAAAAAAGTAGACTTCCAACAGTACTATCTACTCTAGACCTAGTATGGTCTCGAACAAGAAGTTGATTCCTCATATAAAATTCCTCAGCCAAATAGTAGCATCACAGACTAAAATTGCTAACCTAATAATTTATGCTGAGAAACTATTGAACTTGTTTTTGCACCACCTAAGTGCACAACAAATAGCAAGACAAACAATCCATCACACGTACATAACACAGAACTTCATAACGACTTAGAACAACATGCAACAATTAGTATCAAAATTCAATGTTATACTCTAACTAAACAAGTATGTTTCGAAAACCCCAGAAACAACCACATCAAGGTGCTTAATTTTATCACAATCCAAACCACCAAAATCCAATCTCCTAGCTAAATCTTCATTGCATCCATCAATGATAAGCATTTCCAATAATCTCGGCAACTCAGGAAGACTTTTTAATCCAAAAGCATCATTTAGGATCAAAATCCTCAAACTCGTTAGATTTTGCAAGCTATCAGGTAATGACTCCATTGAGTCTAAACAATCTAGACCTAGAGTTTGGAGGGAGAATCCATTTTGCAATAACCATTTCTCAAGCCAAGATGTCATGCCACAAAATTCACTTATAAACACTCTCTTTGTCAAGTGCAAGCTTCTTAGTGGGACTAGAAGTAACTGCTCTGGACAATCTATATCTAATTGTTCAAGTGCCATTGACAATATATTTCTCGGTGACTCTTCAATTGAGTTAAGCTGTGAGCTTGTGGTGAGCATTGGACATTTTCTAATTATCAAAATCTTTAGAGTTGTGATGACTTCTAAACCAGCAAGTGATTTCAACTGTCGGCATTTTAATAGCTCTAGTTGCTTAAGTGATATTAAGCACTGAAGTACGTTTTCTGAAGGTAATGATCTAAGATTAGAACATTGTTCCAGCTTTAGAAGAGATAGAAAAGAAAGGTCATGTAATAATTGGGGTAAAGATGCGACAAGATCCCCGCAACAACTTAGCATAACCTGCTGAGTAGATGGAGGAAAGAAGCTTTTCGGTAGTAATATAGGCAGCAAAAATATTTTTGTGCATTCTTTGATTCTAATTAGTTTTAGATTGATGAGATCTTTGAAACCTTCTAAAGGAAGTTGAACTAGTTCAACACAATTTGAGATTGTAAGTTCCTTAAGAGATGTTAGTCGCCCAGGCTGGCTGAAAAGTCCGGAACTCAAGGATGCTAGCTTTGAGCAATTAGTGATTGTCAAAGAGAGAAACTCAAGTCCTTGATTGGTGTAATTTCTCTCATTTTGGTGTTTAAATTCAGGAAGTTTATCTATCCCTAAAGAATTCAACTTGAGCTCTTTTAGAGCAACTGGAATGGGTGGTAATTTTTCTAGGTTGGGACAACCGTCTACTACAAGTATTTTTAGACATGGAAACCACATTTCACTTTGATCATCCTCTATCCACTCCTCTAACTTTATTAAGTTTTCAAGTACAAGAATTTCCAATGCCGGAAAAGTATTGCCAGCTCGGCTGGATCCATAGAACTCTGAACCAATTTTCTTAACCCCGACATGTAAGATGAGACACTTAAGGTATGGAAGCTGCCCTAGAGGTGGAAGCTTTTCTAAATTGTGGCACTGTAATAACTTGATCGTAGTTAAATTGGGAAGAATTTGGTTTTCCAACCAATATGGAGGATTTGTGCTCCTATAACCGCTTAATGACAATTTTGTTAGTTTATGGTGTGGTTGGAGACAATCGGCAATTTCTTTGTCCGAGTCATTCTTGTCATTTGACTGCCATGATAGTGTAATACAACGAAGGTGCTGCTTCGAGGTTAGCTTAGCCTTAGAAGCTTCTTCTGTGCTGTTCACATTCTGAAGATTTGTGATCATCAATTCTCGAAGCTCTGACATCATATCCAGTTCACTTATGTAATGTCCCACATCACGTCTAACGTTATACTCTTCTAGTCGCTGAAGAGATGTTAATTTTCCGATATACGGTATTTGTAATATACTATGTTTGGGAAGATCTAGCTTCCTTAGTTTTGAAAGCTTACAAATGCCAGAGGGAATGCTCCATGTTGAGTTGAGGTGGTAATTAAATTTGAAGTCCAAAATTTGCAAATGATAAAGCGTGCATACACAAGAAGATAACTTAGATATGTTTGTTTGGCTGATGCGCAAGCAACGAAGGTGGACAAGGTTACCTACTGATTCAGGAAAATCACAGAGATGTCGAGATGATAATTCCAAATATCTCAAAGTTTTGAACCCTCTCAAAGCAGTATCAATGGCACCCCTTAATTCAACATCCTCGATATCACAATATAACAAAAGGGTTCTCAGATACTTTAGTTTTTCTAAATTTTTTAGCACTCTTATATCATTTGTCGTCAAGGACAAATGACGAATGTTTTGTGACATTTGAATTGGATCATTAGTAACAACTCGTAAGCACTCATGCTTTGAAAGAATCTGTGCTAGTTCATGAAAGAGATCATGCATGATGTAGTATGAATCCTTAGGTTCAAAGAAGGATTTTTGCACAATAGTTTCAAAGAAGTCGATTGCTACCTCCTCTTGTCTTTTATCGCTCCCAGGGATTAGGCCAACAGATATCCACATATCCACCACTTGTTCCCTATTAAACTTATGATCTCGGGGGAATATGCTACAATATCTAAAGCAAGGCTTCAGCTCAGGTGAGAGATGCTCATAGCTCAACCTTATAGCCGCCATGATGCCATCAGTTCCTTTGTCCGAATTAAGCGTTCCATCTTCTAAAACTTCAATCCAATACTCATCCTCCAGTTTACTATTCAACATTCCACCAATGGTCTTCACAGCAAGAGGTATTCCCCTCAACTTCATAGTTATCTCATTACCAATTGATTGCAACCTTGGATAGTCCTTTGGGTCAAAACCAGCAAAGGCATATTTCTCAAAAAGCAACATGTTTTCCCTTTCTTCTAAACCTTTCAAGTTGAGAGACATCCTAGATTCACCAACTACTTTTCCAACCATATCAGCAACTGAATCCATCCTTGTAGTCAAAAGGATCTTGCTTCCCTCTGCACCATGTCTTAAAGGGGCCATCAACTTCTCCCATTTTCCTCTCTCTTCGTCATTCCAAACATTATCAAGAACAAGCAAAAATTTCTTGGTCGATAACAACTCCTTTAGAGTTCTTTGCGCCACATTAAGAGTATCAATGTTTGGTTCTTTGTTTGTTAACGACTCTAAATTTTTTTTTGTAATAGCTTTCTCATCAAATGTGCTAGATACAGATATCCAAATTTTAGTTTCAAAACACCCAAGTTCTTTTTGGTCAAATAGGTATTGTGCCAAGGCAGTCTTGCCAACACCACTGACCCCAACGATGGGAAAAACTGAAAGTTTCTTTGTGTTAGATATTGTCAACCAATCTATGACCATTTGTATTTCTTCTTTTCGACCAAAGAACTCATTCCCTGTAAACACAGAGCTGGTTTCTTGACTCATATCTCCCCTTACCTCAACATGTTCAGTTAACGATGTCAAAACCTGAAAATAGATTCCTGAATGTCAAATAGTACTTTGAGTGAATAAGGAAAAGTTCACATGTTTCCTAATAAGATAAATGGAAATGACAAAAAAAAAAGCATCATGCTAAATGGAATGAGAGGTTATTCTAAAAAGATTGACTCAAGTCATATTTGCTGGGAATAAAAAATATCTAATTTTGCATTCAGACAAGTTCAACATCATTAGACAATACAATCTGCATATGATTAATAAAAATTAAACCAAGTTGAAATTACATAAATCCAAAGAAATTTCTATTTACACATTATTCTACAAAAGATTTCTGAATGACATGAGAAGACCGACTTTTAAGTCATATTAGTTGAAAATTACAAGAAGTTGTACAATGCCCTATTTTTACTGTAAATTACAATCTGCCTCTACAATCCAGAAGTATTTTGGCCAATGTTTTTAATACTCTACGGGCCATCAAACCGGCTAGGACGGCGGCATGCGGTTTTACCGATTTTTGTCGGTTTGTGCTGGTTTGTATCGGTAAACAATTGGCAGGACTAGTTATAATAGAATATATATATATATATATATATATATATATATATATATATATATATATATATATATATATATATATATATATATATATATATATAGAGTATGGCTATGGTGAGTTGCAACTCACAGCCCATCTGGTGAGTCGCAATCCAGTCCATTGGATCTGCTTCAAGATTCGTGCAAATCAGAGAGCGCCGATGCGTTTAAAATTTTCCGTCCGTTTGCGATTTTCTCCGCTCCGTCTCTTTTCCTCTTATCTCTCGCTCCCTCTCTTTCTCTCTCTTCGACAGAAATCGAAAGAGAGACTGCGCCTCTCCTCTCAGACCCTAGAACAAAAAAATGAGAGAGTAGCATCGCAGCAGATCGGAGCGGATCGGAGCGACTCGACTGTTTCCTGTTGCCTCCGCACGAAACTACCAAACTCGACTGTCGCCTCCGCACCGAAGCAGATCGGAAACCCTAGAGTTCGGCGGGGATCGGAGAGCCACCGTGCGACTCTGTGCGAGATCGGAGACCACGACTTTGCGAGAACAACTTCGAGTGGATCAGGGAGCCACAGTGCTGTAGGGTTCCGCCTCTGTCTCTCTCAGTCGCAAGCTAAAGGTGAAGGGAGCCACAGTGCTGTAGGGTTGCGCTCACAATTTACAATTGCTTACTGTATAAAGGGAGTGAGTACTAGCATTCGTGGAGGAGCAAATCTTTCATTTTTTTTTTTCATACGTCAGTTTTGTACTGGTTCAATGTTTTTTTTTTCACACATGATTTTTTTTATATTTTATATACTATCTTGGCAGCAGTTCTGTACTGGTTTAATATTTCTATACCAAAAATTGTTATTGAGAATTCAAAAATTGAGGATTTATGTACTGGTTCTGTACTGGTTCAAGATTTCTACACTAACTTGAGGATCACTATACCAATTACTTTCAAAAATTGTTATTGAGGATTCAAAAAGTATAGTTCTGTATTGTTTCTCACTCTTTGTACCAGTTCAAGATTTCTCTCACCTTCTCATTTTGCAAGTTGTTTTAAGCTGAACTGATTAGCACTGGAATTGTCATGTACGAATTGTTAGTCATGGTCCAGATTGGTATGAACAGACTAGTACAATACTAAAACCAGATTGATTATAACTGAAACATTTTTATGTGTTTAATTATAACTAAACAGACTGATTATAATTTCTGTACTAATTTCTTTTTAATTTCTGTTTAATTAGGCGATTGGAGATAAGTGAAGATATTTCATGGTGCAATGGGGGCATTAAAGGGTGCAACAGTAACTGGTTTAGTGTTTTAGTAGCTGGTCATGTATTAGTGTTGGTTTATGTGTTAAATTTATGGATGTTTGAGTTATGTAATTTTAATTACTGTTTATGTACTATGTTATTTGAATTCTTTGTTTAGTTGCTTTTAGTTGTTTAAGTTCATGATGTGTTGCGTTTATTACATGCCATCAATGCATTGGGTTCAATTGATGTCGGTACAAAGGAGAAGCCGGTACAGTGAAGGAACAAAACATGGTATACATGGTTGGTACTAGGTTTTATGCATAACATGGTATAGACAAAACGTTTGATTCAAAAAAAAAAAGCTGTTGAAACCAGCTTTTTCTATTTCCTTTTCCTAAAATTGTAGCCTGTATTCCTCTAGATACTAGTATACTACCAATCTATTTTGATTACAACAAATTATCTAAAATCAAATAAAACGCAACAACTGGTACGGCTGTACCTTGGCAAACTATCCATCTTTCCTAAACACATGTTTATTGAGAATTATTACAACCAGTAAAGATCAACACATAACAAAAGAAGTTAGTTTCATATTTTTCACAGGGTTGCCCCTAAAACATCTTTTAATAGGCAGTAATCATTCCTTGGAAGTGAGTGATGTCTTCTTCTCCAAATGCAATGTTGAACCCTCCAACTGGTACCGCTTGTAGAGGGATGATGTCCCAATCTTGTGGGATCCAATTAGTGGTGTAATCTTTGATCTCAGTTGTAGCTAAACCTGCCTAATAAGGTCTGAATTAGAGAAACATATCCCCAAAACATACAAACACATCACCAAATAGCATTTCATTATTTACAACATCTTTTAACATACAACATCTAATAAGGTTCGTTTCATATCAAAGAAACTTAAACAAAAAAACAAAGGACTGAGTTAATAAACAAAGTCTAATGAAACCAGCACCTGAAATCAGACCTGTACCAGCTGAACCCGATCCAAGATACCCCATGCTAGAGGATAATTGTTGAATTAACAAAAAATAACTAGAATAAACCAAAATTGTCCGATTTATCTTTAAACCAAAATTAAACTATAACCATCCAACCCATTTACCGTGAAACCAAAATAAACCAGAAAACCATACACCCCATTTACCTTTAAACCAAGATTAGAGGCAAAGAGAAACTCTCCCAGCTCGATTGCGATGGACTGAACTAACTTCAGAGAAGGTGAAGAGCACCAGCCTAGGGTGATTTGGGCATGCTGATTTGAGCAATGTGCGAGACCACTAAGAGAGAGAGAAAGATGGTTGAGAGGGAAGCTCACTGTCGAATAATTACAAAAAAAAATCAGTGAAAACAACTAAAATCAGTGAAAACCTGCTTTCACGTCGCAAAAATGAGGTAGAAATGGAGAGAGAGACTGAGGTGTTGCTTGCGATTGAGAGAAGAGAAAGAAGTTCACCTTTAGCTTGCGACTGAGAGAGACAGAGGCGGAACCCTACAGCACTGTGGCTCCCTGATCCACTCGAAGTTGTTCTCACAAAGTCGTGGTCTCCGATCTCGCACAGAGTCGCACGGTGGCTCTCCGATCCCCGCCGAACTCTAGGGTTTCCGATCTGCTTCGGTGCGGAGGCGACAGTCGAGTTTGGTAGTTTCGTGCGGAGGCAACAGGAAACAGTCGAGTCGCTCCGATCCGCTCCGATCTGCTGCGATGCTACTCTCTCATTTTTTTTGTTCTAGGGTCTGTCTGAGAGGAGAGGCGCAGTCTCTCTTTCGATTTCTGTCGAAGAGAGAGAAAGAGAGGGAGCGAGAGATAAGAGGAAAAGAGACGGAGCGGAGAAAATCGCAAACGGACGGAAAATTTTAAACGCATCAACGCTCTCTGATTTGCACGAATCTTGAAGCAGATCCAATGGACTGGATTGCGACTCACCAGATGGGCTGTGAGTTGCAACTCACCATAGCCATACTCTATATATATATATATATATATATATATATATATATATATATATAGAGGAAGGTTCCGCTACCAACATTTTGGTTGCCCCCAAATGCCAACATTTTGCTATTTAGTTACTTTTTCAAATTTTAAAATTCAAACGTTAAATGCAAACCGTTGATCTTATTTAGTTTAACAAGCGATGCGTTTTCATATAAGTTTTGTAAATTTTGGAGTTTATTTGATGCTCGATCAAGTGTTAGTAAAACAAACGAACCTCGTTAACTATGATAGATTCATTCTAATACGTTCATGTTTTAGCCTTTGATCGAGTATCAAATAAACTCTAAAATTTGCAAAACTTATATGAAAACGCATCGCTCGTTAAACTAAATAAGATCAACGGTTTGCATTTAACGTTTGAATTTTAAAATTTGAAAAAGTAATTAAATAGCAAAATGTTGGCATTTGGGGGCAACCAAAATGTTGGTAGCGGAACCTTCCTCATATATATAATAAGTTATATTGACAAATAGGGCCGATTGACCCACTAGATAGAGGTGTTGGTTACCAATGCGCCAACCTAGGTTCGATTTCCCCTTCCACAAATGAATTTTTCAGCTATATTTAATGCGTGATTTAATAAACCGGTCGGTTCAACACTCAGATTTTTTGGTTTATCGGGTTTTTAACCGATTTTTCCTAGTTCGCAGTCAATCCGGTATTAGGACTTTTCCTACCTGATTTGGATCCAAAACCCAATTTTGCCGGAAAAATCTGATACCCGGTAGGGTTTTAAAAACGCTGATTTTGGCATTATCGACAAAAAAAATGATCCAATTTAATGATCAATACAAATTACCATTCATCCAATTAACTCTTCTTCAATAGATACACACAGAGCTTGTCAATTAAAGGCTATTCTCCTAAATCCTAATGCATATTGTTATCAAGAATTAATCAAGCCTTTATAACCCCTATTTCAAGAAATTAGGATTTCCCCATTATGTTCCAATTAGAATAATGAACCAAATTATGCAATATTAACAACCACTAATTAAATCAAGACTCATTTAATACTTAATACGGATCAAATTAAAATAAAATTGAAACCCACGACGAAATGAAAAGAACTTGAGCAAAGGTGCTGAGGCCAGAGACAAGGTCGTCGAAAGTCTTCACAACTTGCCTTAATCTTCTGAGCTTACCATCATGCTGACCCAGCCGCTTAAAACACTTCACTATCACCTTCTTCCCCTTGAGAGGCTGGCTGTCCATTTCATCGAGCAAATTGTCGGCTTCCTCAAGTGCATCCTGGAGCTGGCCCAGCCAGTCTTCCAGTGGCAGATTACGGGCCCCGCGTATATCGCCTCTCTCTGCTGCATAGACGAGAGTTTCGATCTGAGGTCGGTAGCGAGCAAGGCGTCTCAGCATATCCTTCATGCCCGGCCTCCATGATTTGCAGTAGGAGAGTGCTTTGTCGATCAGCTTGCTGATAGTTGCTTTAGCAAACCATCCTGCGACGGCAACTTCCACCGCACCGGTCACCATGGATGAAGAGAACAGAGAGAGTCAATAGTTAGTCGCAGGTTATCATGGACAAAGGGAAAAGAGAGAATTCAGTAGTCGGAGATGATTTGAAAAGTTGTCGCATCTGGTGGTGTTATCCTCTTCTAGTGGGTTGTGCTAAAGAGAAAAGAACAGGGGACCATAAGCACGATAAAATGCATCCCCTCCCTCTTGTCCTGAATCGACGGCTGAGATTAAAGAGATAGACGCTTCAGAAAATTTTTAAGACTAAAATATCCTCCCGTCCCGTGTACACTCGATCTGACGGAACACTTCTCTTTTTTAGTTTTTTGCCCATATCCAAAAAAAACCTCCCAGTTACTCGCTAAAAAAAGTCGAATCCTCCACCAAGAAACCAGAGGAAAACAACTGAAGTTATAGAAATTTTGAAAGCTGAATAGTCTTTTTATTTTTATTTTTTTGGTAGTTCAGCTAAATAATCTTTATTGATCAAACACGAATGCAAATTGAAGTTTAAATTAAACATGACCTATGAGACCAGAAACACACTTGTCAGCTTGCCGCCTCTCCCGAACATGTGAATGGGTTAGGATTGCTCAAAATTTTGTGAATTTTGAGAATATATTCGTGTAACCCTGAGGAACATTAAAATTTTGAGGTGTTTGTATTCACACGCTAAGTCGCTAACACGCTTATGTAACCTACACAACTCTTCACTCACTGCTCATCTCCACACAACGGCAAGGGGGGAAAAAATAAGAACATTAATGCTGCTTTGTAAAATATTTTTGACGGATGAAGATCGTTACTAATTTCCATTTTGGTACAGAGGCGTATAATTTTTATGGTGCTAGAACATTTCCTATATATTCCCATTTATGGTGTAGATCATTACTTGTAGCTTCCTTATGGAAGTAATTAAACACTATTTTATTGCATACGCTAGGCTAATAGTACCCAATACTAGTTTCTGTGAGTAACATTTCAAACCAAGAGTTGACTGAATTCCAGTATATCCCTTGACTTTATTTAGTTTGATTCGGACTTACAAGAAAAACACAAAGGTAATTGGCTCTAATTGCACGTTCAATTGCTTTTGCAAGGAAAAGGCGAGGCATAATATGTTTGATTAATTTGCAAAGCTATCCATTAATTTAACTTTGCGACGCCCATCTTTTTGGAAAAGCATTCATAGCCTTTATCATCATGCTTTTACTAATTTCAGAGATCCACTTGATTCTTAGCTTTGACATCAAAGAAAGATAATTTGAGACCTAACTTCTGTCTTTTACTGAAGACCAAAGAGAAAGAAAGAAAAAAAAATCTCAGTGACTTAAAAAGAAAACAGAAAATTCAATTGCAAAATAAAGAAATAATTTGACTCTCTTTATTTGCGAGCGATGATGGAGGCCTGAAGGGAGGAGGCGAGCAGCTTTTGAGGTGTGAAAGGCGAGAAATTTTAGCTTGTAAAATCCTGAAAAAAAAAAAGTTGAAACATTTCAAAAGCAATTAAAGAATATTTCTGCTCTTCAAATGATGAGATTTATTTCAACCCTGCAGTTAAACCGTAATTAATATGAGCCCAGTTTTCTCTGAACTGTGCAATTAAGCAGACGACATCAAAGAGCCGAAATCCAATTTTGTATTGGAGTCATTTATTATATTGAAAATATTCTTTGCATAAAATGGATATACATTGAAAGGACACTTGAATATTATCAATGTAAAAACAACATAATCAGAATACATACAATTTCGGCAATGTTTTTTATACCCTACCGGCCAGGTCGCCGACATCTGGTGTTTCTTGGTATTTTCCTTCCGAAATTTTATCTCACAATACCAAATACCTCTGTTTCGGTCACTGTTCCAGTTTTCGGTATTACCGGAAAATTCCGGTAACCAGTAGGGTATTGGAAACAGAGAATTTCGGACGACTTTAACCCGCAGTCAATCCTCGGCCGTTGATTTCATATTTTGTTTTGATCGCAGCCCTTTTATCTCTGCTTTGTGTTTTATTTCTGTTCTTATGTTGCTCCATACTATGGTCTTATATGTTGTCTTCCTCTTGGGATTTGTTTTAGCATCATTTTCCACCTGCTGCGCACAAAGGAACACGGAAAAGTTCATCGAATTAAATCGCATCAGTAAACCGTTCTGGACCCACCTCTGTTTCTTCTCAGTATGGACACGGATCACGTGAGCTAAAGAAGAGGACGACGGGAAGGGAAGGGATATGCGGTCTACGTGCTCCAGCTCCATCCTATATTTATTTTTTGTACAATTTCAATTACATTGCACTTGACAATTATACCACCTGATGGAAGCGTGTGAGGGCATTTTGTAATTGCACCCAAAATAACACAGCTTTTATACACTTTCCACAAATATAAAGATACCAATACAAGAAAAATAAAAGGACCACAGTAATTTATAAACCCTAACACAAAAGACCCTCTCTGCCTCGCTCCATCTTAATTTCTCCTATTCTTTTAAAACTTCAAGTCTTCAAGAAGAGAGGAAGATAGAAGAAGCCGGGGAGAACCCTAATTAATCCATGGCTAGTCGAGTTGACGGTACCCATGCACGACACGGTTTTTCAACAATGACTGAATACGACATATGGGAGCTTCTAACAAACAACGAAAATATGGCTATGCTACCCAGAGAGGCTCATTCCCTTTTTGAGTCAATCAGGGCTGCCATGCGAGGATCTGCCGGAGAAGCATCTGCTCCGGCTTCAAGGGCTTCAATCGAATCCTTAGCTGTAGTTACCAACAGCCATGACAAAGAAAAGTCTGAGGAAGAATGCCCAATTTGTTTAGAGAAACTTTTTAACCATGAGAAGGGAGAGGAGGTAAGGGAGATGCCATGTAAGCACATCTACCATGGTGGTTGCATCAAGGCATGGTTAGGTATCAACAGTTCATGTCCCGTCTGTAGGTATCAGATGCCAGACGAGGAAGAGGAGGAGGACGAGTGGGAGGATGAAGACTATATCAATATCGGATTTTGGATGTTGATTCCTCATTAGAGTATTGATAAATAAGCAGAGCATTATTAGTTAGATAGGGTTTTTGTTCTTTATTGTGTTTCTTCTTGAATTAGGTCGTTTGGGTTTAGTCAGTTATTGAGTCAAACATTTCATTCTTTTTTTCTTCAGTGCGGAGTCCGACTCCTTTTGGATTTAATTACTTTAATTGTACGAACTCGAATGATGCAAAGCCTCTTTCTATTTCTAAAAACAGAAATTCCATTTTTGCCATTTTTCATGGACTTAAGTTTGATGATGACAAATTGACTTAAATAAAAGACCCTACTTGTTTCCCAAAAATAAAATCTTGACTTAAATTTCTCCACGAATGGAAAAAAGAACAGAACCGAGGTTAACATAAGATTCATGATAATAAGTTGATGATTACACTATACTGGTCTCTTAATTTACAATTTGGACGAAAGGATCAGATTAAAATCCACTCTTATTATGAAATTGATGGAAAGTGTGTGATGAAGTGATACTAAGCTATATACATTTCTAAGAAACCATCAAATTTTAGATGATCGAGGCTGTCACAAACTGTATTATTAATAAAAAAAAAGGCAATGATTTTATTTAATAAATTAAAAATAGTCATACCAATCATTATTTAATTTAAGAAGTAAATATAATTGAAAATCTAAGGTATATATATTTAGAAATATAAAATATTTCATGTATACTCTATAAGGGAAAAAATATATCCACTCCTACGACATGTGATCTGAGCCCTTTAATTTTCATTGATCGATCGATCTGAATTTATGCAAGAAGTTAATTTTGGCAATTGTTTTAGAAAAATAAAATATGCCAAATTTATATGATGATAGAAATTACTAATTTTGACAAGTTTGACAAGTTTTATATTTTACATCAAAAAATTTGGCAAGTTTGACAAAATAGATTGTATCATTCTTTTATCTAAAAAATATAATTGCTATCAAAATAGACTGCCATATCTAATTTCACTTAATTAAAAATAGGGAGATAATTGCTATATTTAAGAAGTTCGACGAATTTGTTAGAAATCGTTATTGAAAGTCCTGATGAACATTTCATCATTTTAACCAATCTGAAGACTTATGGTGGCTCATATATTAACCTACAATAAAAGTTTTACGTAAATTATTCAAAGAATTTACAAATTTATTAGTGCATGAAATTTTATATAAATGATCCAAAATTTATAAGAATAATTTCAATCATGCCATAGAGCTATTTTCAATCTAATCATATAATTTTGTGAAATATGGGATATTTGTACTTTTAAATTATTTGGGGACATTTATTAATTCAATTGACTATAAATATTATATCCTTTATCACAAAAATGTGAAATACTCAATAATATAAAATTTATAATTATAGAGTTCTAGAATATTTTCTTCGAATTTCCAAATCTCATGAATTAATTCTATTATTTCAGAAATATAATTTTATTTTTCATTGTTTCCAAACCTTTTCAAAATACTTCACTTAGGATTATCAAATGACATTTACTAGACAAATCAATATTTGATGTTTCATTACAGCAGCGTGGCATTTCAAACATGTGTTCACGACCTTTTGGTTCGGCTCATAGACTCTGTGACTTTATTTTTTATTTTATTTTTTTGGAACAAAAGCAAGGGTCCATTCTAATATTCTACTTATCAAGAAATTTTACAGAGGTTTAAAATTTTAGAAAAGTAAAAATAAAATAAAAGGAGAAATGATTAAAAGTCAAAATAATGATGAAAAGGAAAATAATGATAAATTAAATTAAAAAATAAATTATTGACATGACTAATTAAGTGATTACTAATCTATAAGATGGGTACTACTGATCAACGGTGACATTTTAGTAAGATATTGTCTGGCGTGCGGAAAAAATGTATAGCGGGCTGAATTGGGTCCAATTTTAAAATGAACTAGCTTTTTTATACGTGCTTCGCGCGTGAGGTTTTATTATTGTAATTAGGCAGTAAAGACGTGGTAACTTTAAGTAAATAATATGGTAGTAGTGGTATTGTAATGTATACGTCAAAAATAAACGTTTAGACAAATATATGCACAAATACTAATATTAAGTTTTAATGCTCACATGGTCTCTAAAATTATAAACAATATTGAAAAATTAATTAATAGATTTGATTTTGTTAGTGCAACATAGATATGTCAGAAGATGGATAGCATTGATAGTAGAGATCATTGAATGCGACAAAAGATGGTACTGCGAAGTGTTCTTCATGGATAAAGCAAGAAAAATAGTATAAGAACCATGACAATGAGAATAGACTCTAAAATTCTTCATAGATAAAGCATGTATGATCAAGTTTCTTTTCAAGTTTTGCAAATTAGAATGTACAATCAAGTTCTTTACAAATTAATTAGTTATATAACTGTGATGGGGTAAAAAGTAGCAATGAATCTAAAATTAGTCAATAATTAATTACTACGCTTGCACAATTATGAATCCATTTTGGTCTACTGGAGTACTATATGCCATCTCAACTTCTTGTATAAATGATGGACAGTGATGGTCCTATCCAGTGATCCTGCCATCCATGCTCTTGAGCGTTTGGTTAGAAAGGAAATGAAGAATTTTCAGACGTTCTTATAGGCCAACTGCTAGTCTGGTGGAGTTGATCTTGTCAGCAGCTGGAACTTCCTTCAGAAGCTGCTACTCTAGTCTAGTCGATTTCAGTTTTGTTTCTTTTTTGCTCTTTATTTTGCTTTGACAGCCACTGTCAATTGTTGTAAAAAAAAATTCTTGTATAAACCAAAAGAGAAGTTAAATCTAACATCTAACAAATGTCAAGATTAAAATAATCAACGGTGCATGCGAGTGAATATATATACCTTTCCAGATTCATTTAAAGGGATCCAAAATCATCTTATGTTTGACATTGGATAGAGTTATCCATTCTATTAAAATATGCACTCACGCACATGAAATCAAAATCGTTACTGGAAGCAACATTCTTAACTAAAATCACCTCCATAAGATATTTTTGAAAGTAAAATAGTAAAAAAAATATACAATACCATATGAAGTGGCTTCCATATCAAGACAATGCCGAACATAAATAAAGCTGAATATAATAAGTGTAACTAATCATATGAAAAGTGAAACAAAAGGCAACAGAAAATCATAATCTATTAATAATATAATTAAGGTGACGATTATTAAATAGTATGAAAAGGAAGTTTTATATTATCATTGTGTATCGCGTCCAGATAGAACAGGTAGTCAAGTAAAATGAAATGACTGGTGGAGAAACAGAAAACATAACACATAACAGAAATTTTCCGTACCAGATGAAGTGAACATAAATAGAATCTTCATTTCAGCTATCACTTCTTTTTTTTGACCTGTCACAAATTGAAAAGAAAGCACCTTACTAATGAAAAATTGCCAATTACTACAACAGTTCAAACATGAAAATTAAGAAATTGATTTTTGATTTTGAGACATACGCTTATATATGTCTATGTGCAAGGAGTAGCTAACAGAAGATTTTGATACCAAATTTTCTAGCATGCAGTTTATCATGTTTTGGTCCTATACATTTAATGCAATATGACAGTGCACTGTATACCTAATGTCGCAACAGAATTAAAAGAGGTAGATGAGGTAGTAGCGACACCATAGCTAATATAAGTACCAGTATACTCAACAGAATTAACATTGCATAGAGGCACGACACCTACCATAATTAAGTACCCACTGTAGAATACGGTGTGCATGGGATTACAAATTAACTCTTGCGCCACAAATCCAAGCTTGTAAGAGCTTATGTCAGCTGCATCTGTGGATTAAATACTTGGAACATAGATCCAATTAAAAAAGTAAGCGGGAGGTATGAAAGAAGATATATAGTGCCTGATTTTACAGAAAAAAGCCTTCAAGGATCATTAAATCCCCTTAACTCAAACTTGCTGTCAAATAAGATATACCAAACTCTATGCAAGTAGCAGACACGAACAAAAGAAATCAAATTGAATTTTTTGAAAAAAAAATAATTGGAGAGAGTACAAAAATCTCTATAATTTTTGCATCATTCTGATGTTCCCTCATCTTTTTGGCCAGGGAGTACCAACTCATTTGCACATTCATAATGCAAAGAACTGATTGAGATGGTAAATTGAACAAAAACAGTAGGCCAACAAATTGAGAACTGACCTAGACAACACAAAAACAAACTGAACAACAGCAAACATACCAGCATTGGTGAAGGCAAGAGAATGAGAGGATTCTCTACCATTTAACTTCTCCTTGCTGCATCCAGGGAGAGTTTCAGGGAACATCCAATGCCATAAAAAACCTACAGCTTACAGATTAAAAATGAATAATAGATTAAAAAACAACAGCTCCAAATTGAAGCACAATTTTATATTAAATACAATGACATCTCGTATATCATGTATAAAGATGAATATCCATATAGAATTTGTATTGAAATGGCATTTTATATTGCTAAAAAACTTATCTTGTGATATTTATTTCCAAAGTAATTAAGAAAGGACATAATTTTTTTTTTGTAATACCTAATTCAAAAACTGGCATGAAGCTTGACAGCGAAATTTTCTTTTCCCTGCAGAATTTTCCACTTGCATTATCTATTCACAAAAAAATTCACAAATACCTATAAGAGAGTAGTTGCCTCAGTGCCTACACGGCAAAAAAACATTGGACATTTTATCTGATCTTCCTTTTAAAAAAAAATTTGTAAGAATATTTCGTTAAAAGGAAACTACCCCTGTACTTTACATGCTAGGTGTCTGATTTTACCTTTTTTGTGTGCATTCCTAAAAACAATCACAAAAGATGCAACCATGATTATCATTTCTCGTGTAAATTTATATGAAATTTACATTAGGTAATAACCAGTCAGGAGGTGCTGGAGGGCTGTTATTATTAGGTGAAAGAAATGTTATTGATCTTATAATATGATATTTCACCCAATATTGATATAATATAATATCAATAAATCCTCTGTATACTATGAATGACAAAAAAGAATCGATAAGTTGCACAAAAAATCTTTAGCAGCAATTTGAACTGTACCATGAATGCACACATAAAAATGCATACCTTCCTTTATTGATGAAACAGCTTGTTTATTAGTCTTTGACCTTCATAGGTAAGAAAAGAGTCTTAAGCAAGGTGCTCGTCGTGAACCTCTGATGAGATTTAGAAGAGAAAATCAAAGATCAGAGCTAAAATAGGAATTACTGGTAACAGCTCATCAACAAAAGAAGAAAACAATCACATATTTAGAAGGTAAAATTTCAAAAATTAAGGCATGAAGAAAAAATGTTGGTTGTTTATGTCAATCAATTAATATACTAATGAACATATCTACTATAATCAATCAATTTATTTATTAACGCTGATATATTTTAAAAGAATGGGTAGTTCCAAAAATTTGTACCGAACTGCAGTTTTAGCATAGCAGTGCTTTCATCAGATATTCTCATCACAACCTCCTATAGGAAAATCCAAAAATAGAAATTAGGGGAAAAAAGAAGCAAATGAAAAATGTGTTGTATAAAGAGAAAATAAAGAGCAGGAACCTCATCGAATCAGCTCACAAACCCCACAAAACTGACATCGCGCAACATCGTTCAATCGAACCAGTCAGGAGATGCTGGAGGGCGTCGAGATCTGGCTGGGAAGAGGCCTGGAGTATCCTTCTCTCTCGGCTATGGTAGTTTGATAGTCGAGGGCTTGGGATTTTGGAAAGCTGAAGAAGGAGCACTACAGATTATATGGGTTAAACCAAACCTATAATTCGGCATTAAGCTACCGCACCAACTTCTTGAAACTTGAGCGAAACTCTTTTTTGTTGACCAAAGAATTTGATTTAAGCACCTGAGATCTGGGTCTGAGATTTCACCACAAGCACCAAGAAGAAGCTCCAAAAGAAGAATCAACAGCCCTTTGATTGAAGAACACAAGAATAGGCTCCCTCAGAGTGCACGTGTGAGACTTTCGACCCTATAGCTGTTTCTATGGGCATTGATTGTGACCTGATGCATTGTGTCGCTTTTGGCAGCCCAATTTGACCAATCTTGAGGTTTAGATCCAAATTAGTAAGAAATGCCTTGGAGAGCCTGGTCCCACTCGTCAGTGTGTAGTCCTGGTGCTTCTTTAGGTTCTTCTTGATACTCCTTTTTGAGATGCGCTTTAAAGAGAGAATAGGTCCCCGGATATGACAACGAAGAACCAAAGCGCCTTAGCAATCGGAGAGAGGGTTCGAGAAAGAAAGAGAGATGCACTTTACGAGAGGAAGGTTGGGGATAGGACTTGGCGGCGGAGTGGAGAGGAGGGATTAGGTTGGGCGGGTAGATGGGGGAGGCGGCATCAAGGGTTGGGAGGAGGCGCGGTGTGAATTTTTTTTTCTGGGAGAATGAAGAAAGGAAAATGACGATACAAAGACTGAAGTCAATAGAAGAAGTAGAGCGACTATCTGCGCGGAGAGATCGAAGAAAGACCGAGGCGGAGATCGCGAAGTAGAGCTGTGTCGTTTTGATGACGTCACACAGGTTACTGTAGAAAAGGCTCCCAAAATTGGAGTATTTTTTGATGACACTCGTCACACGATGTACTAGAAAGTTTAGTCCTCTATTCATTTTTCAAGATTTCATATAGGCCTCTATTATATCGAAAATTATATTTTGGTTCTAATTATCCCAATCCGTGAAATATAATGTAGTCGTAAAATTCCCAAGTAAAGAGCCAATTACCTTGCTACAACAGAAGCTAGAACTTTCGTTTGAAATACATATTATGTAATATGTTTACAGCACTGATCAAACTCTCTCAATTTCACGCTTTTATTTCCTTCAGAACATAATAATATATGAAATGTACAGTGATCAAACAGTTAGTTAACTGGAGCAAAAAAGAAAATCCCTACAGTCTTATGTTGAAAAGAAAATTACACGAAAAATTATACCACAGGTGACAAATCTAACTACGAAATCCAATGGTATACTAAAAAAATCAGGTGAAAATTCAATTAATATACAGTCAAGAGTCACTTAGTGTAATAGCTAAATCATCCAACAACAACCAATCAAAGTGTGTAATTCTGAAATTACACCATATTGTTTCCCAACAACACCAAAAATAATCATAAGAAAACCACCAAAGACACTTCCATATCAACTCATTAATAAATATATTAGAAACTTTACCATTGATTGATGTGTGTTCACAAGGTGCATATATACAAATTTACAATAAATATTTCCTAGTAATTACGATCTTTTTCTATCCTGAAATGAAAACTAACTTCAATATTTTTGTTTTTGTTTCTAAAATGAGCGTTTCTTTAGAATTTTTAGGACCCTTCTAAATTTCAGACCTATTATGTTGGTCCGTTTAACTGTACATGTGCTAAAATTCCTTCCCCGACTTGTACTTAATTTTCGATTAATTACCATTTTTCAACAAAATACACAATCTTATTGGCGCATAATGTTTATGTACCGAAATTGCTAACTTCAGATTGAAGAATGTGTCAGACAAACAACCCAAGTAAGAGTGTTTGGCTTATCTAATTCTGAAACTATAGGTCAGGTTATTTTAACCTATGTCAGGACAGAATTTTAGATCAGCTTACACCATCTTACAGTTTAGGATAATGATCAGAGTTTCTCAGATGCATTTAGTTTATTTATAAATAAGTAAAGTTAAATGCAAAAATGACCAGCTATTATTGACATATCGCTCACCAGTCACCAGAATCTACATCCGTCCTGAACCTCCAACCTATATGGCTACATCTGAGAAGTTCAGACTTAAATCACCTAGCATATCAATTTACCGGATGGAAATCCAGACTAGGTTTATAACAGACAAGTGGTTTGACATTGCTGCAGAAAATGTGCAAATAAATGAAAATTAGAACATAACAAAAATCATAGCATAACAGGCACAAATCTTAGTTGCTCGAGCCTTCTATCCCAACCGGCATGAAGAACATAATGAGACCTTTCTCTAAGACCCAAGGGCAGAAAAAGGATTAACCCTTTTTCAGACAACAGAACAGAAGGGAATATCCAATCACATAACGTTAGAAATCAGATCTGAGGAGTGATACAGATAATGTGGGAGAGCAAGTCCGATCAGATAGATCCTTATAGCCAGATATAATTCACAAATTAGATTCTTCTAAAACAAAGGCATTCTAATAGGGTCCGAAAGCCCAAAATTTCAGAAAAAAACCCAAAATTAGTTCCAGTAGAATCCACATAAAGAAGATGGATCCTGATTTCCTGGTAGAGACATGAACGTGTCACTGACTCATGGGTTTATTAGTTCCAGTCGAATCCAGGATTCCAGGTCCATTTATTGCGTATTTTTATACGGTCCGGATACATGGCCCAATTGGATATGGGATCCGCCAGACAATAAATATGAGAATAAGTTCTTATGACAAATTGTTAAGCTTTATTTTTTTTTTCAGAGAACTTAACAGCGGCTGCATTCCCATGACAAGGTTTATTTACCGTTTGTTTTTTCAAAAAAAAAAAAAAAAGGTTTAATTACAGTTTTCATTATATTTCGGCCCTTAAAAATTTACTGCTATTACAAACAAGTCCCTGAAATGGTGAAACCTAGAGGCTAGAGTTTTAGTACCAGTATCGGAACCAAGGCAGTACCAACTACCAAGTTGGTATAAGGGTTGTACCGAACTAATACGGAGGCAATACCACCAAACTACGATGTAGGGGTTGTATAATTAGTGTTGAACCGGTTTTGTTGCCTAAACCAACTAACTATTCGGATCATAGAAATTTCAAAGAACTTCTTCATAATTCCAGAAAATACCTCAACACACAAAATCAGAAAATTGATACGAGCGCAATCGAGAGTGAAGAGGATCAGCCCATCGGTCCAGCTTCATCCCCGTTCCAAACGAGCACTGACAAACCGAACCAGAGAAAGAGGAAGTGTGCACCGAGGAAGGGGCTGGCACTGGCAGGGCCTATTTATAGGCTAAGAGGGAAACACGGTCATGAACTCATGATGGGCTCCAATTAACCATTGCCACCTCAACTAACGGATAGAGATCGAAGAAGAGTCGCCATGATCAACCTTATCCACTGAAATTTTTTACATGGAATATTCACTATTACGTAGGCCATAGGCAAAATGAGAAAGGCACATGTTATCGGGACTCAGCAGCCATATGAGATCCATCTAGATCTCTCTCTTGAAGAACCCAGAAAGAAGACGGATAAACGTAGCGCAAAGGAGAAACCGAGAAAGAAGAAAAAAAAAAAAAGCCCCTGGTTCGAACTTTGAACATGGAATACAGAAAATAAGGAAATGTTGATCACTCTGAAGGATTCTTTGCGGCGCAGACTTTGTGACTATTCAATAATTATTTTGATTCTTAAATTATTGAATATTGATAAAGACAAATTAATCCAATTTCAATTTTAACTAGCAAGATGTCTGATGCTTCAAATTTACTAAAATTAATTCTGTAATTTACAATTATTTGATATATAGTTAATCTCTAAAGCATTGATGTTACATTAAATAAATTCTAAGGTTTCATGTTAGTATATGATTAAGTATATTGTTGGCCAAATTCTAAGAGATTAAATTATTAATATTTTATAAATATATAGCTTGCAACTTTTCTATTTTATTTTCATAATTTCACATATGCAAATTAGTTATTAACCTTATCAAAATCATTCCTAATTTTGTGTTGTAATATTTCTATACTATTTCTAGACGTTAATTAAATTTGTGTTACAAATAAACTTTATCATTAAAAAAAAAAAACGAGACCAAGTAATTATACATATTATGAACAAATTATTTTGCATTTCTTATTTTAAATACACACATGTATATATTTACTAGAGGGGCTCATCGATCTTCACTCAATACATGTAGTTTTATTGTATTAATATTTATTTTGTTCTAATAATTAAGTTATATATAAAAAAAATCTAATTAAATTTAGTATGGTGGGGCTAAATTGAGGAAAAAAGAAGTGCATGAGGATGAGGTAATGCTAATGGAGGAGGAGAAAAAAAGAGAGAGACTCCGAGCAACACAAAAGAGAGATGGAGATATGATGAAAATGAAAATAAGAAGGGGTCAAAAATAAAAAACAAAACAATGGGCTGCCAAATTATTGTTTACCGGTGAATCGTGTCAGTTTTATGAGCAATAAAACCTGGCACAAAAACAATTATATGGTATTACATTAAAAAATAAAAAAAATATAATTTCACAATGCTTGGAGTGTCGGACTACATTTAACTAAACGATCCCGACCCCCACACATATTTATTTATTGTCAATTACGCACATAATGTGCAAATAATGAGCGTTATGGACAATAATGGAGCATTCATTTGAAGCTATTTGATTGCAATAATCTATATTAAGCTCTTTATACAGTGGAGTAAAATTTTTTGTATCTTAAAAAAAAAAATCAACAGGATTGGATTATACATGTCACTTACGCACATAAAGTGCAAATAATGAGCGTTCTGGCAAAATTAGAGCATATCAAACGATTTGCATACATTTTAAGTCATTTGATAGCAATAATCTATATTTAAGCACTATATACAGTGGAGAATAATTTTATGATCTTAAAGATTCAAAAGGATTGGAGTATACATGTCAATTATGCATATAAAGTGTAAATAATGAGCGTTCTGGATAGAATTGGAGCATTTCAAGCGATTGTGCATTCCTTTTAAGTCATTTGATCGAAATAATTTATATTTAAGCTCTTCATACAGTGGATAATAAGTTTATGATCTTAAATATTCAATACGATTGGATTATATATGTCAATTATGCACATAAAGTGCAAATAATGAGCGTTCTGGACAGAATTCGAGCATTTAAATCGATTGTGCATTCATTTTAAGTATTTGATCCAATAATCTATATTTAAGCTCTTTATACAGTGGAGAATAATTTTATGATCTTAAAGATTCAAAAGGATTGGCGTATACAGGTCAATTACACATATAAAGTACAAATCATGAGCGTTCAGGACAGAATTCGAGAATTTCAAGCGATTTTGCATTCATTTTAAGTCATTTGATCGCAATAATCAATATTTAAGCTCTTCATACAGTGGATTAATAAGTTTATGATCTTAAATATTCAAAACGATTGGATTTTACAGGTCAATTACGCACATAAAGTGCAAATAATATGCATTCTGAAAAGAATTGGATCATTTCAAGCGATTGTGCATTCAATTTAATCAATTTCATCACAATAATTTATATTTAAGCTCATCATACAGTGGAGACCAATTTTAAAAATATTAAAAATTCAAAAGGATTGGATTATACATGTCATTTACGCACATAAATAGCAAATAATGAGCGTTCTGGAGATAATTGGAGCATTTCAAGCGATTATGCATTCATTTTAAATCATTTGATCACTATAATTTATACTGTGGAGAATAATTTTAGGATCTTAAAAATTCATAAATATTGGTTTATACATGTCAATTACGGACATAAAGTGCTAGTAAAGAGCGTATCATTTTAAGCGATTTTGTTTTTATTTCAAGTCATTTGACTGTAATATCGGAATTACAATGCTTCATAGCAGCGGTCGTGTAATAATCTATATTTAAACTCTTTATACAGTGAATAATAGGATTATGATGTGAAATATTCAAAAGATTGGATTATAAATGTCAAGTACGCACATAAAGTGTAAATAATGTGCGTTTTGGACACAATAAGAGCATTTCAAGCGATTGTGCATTTATTTCAATTCATTTGATCGCAATAATCAATATTTAAGCTCTTCATACAGTGGGGAATAAAATTATGATTTTAAATATTTAAAAGGATTGGATTATACATGTTAATTACGCACATAAATTGTAAATAATGAGTGTTCTTGACAGAATTTGAACATTTCAAGCGATTTTTCATTCATTTTTAAGTCACTTGATAGCAATAATCTATGTTTAAGCTCTTCATACAGTGGAGAATAATTTTATGATCTTAAAATTTCAAAAGGATTGGATTATACATGTCAGTTACGCACATAAATTGCAAATAATGAGCGTTTTGGACAGAATTGGAGCATTTCAAGCGATTGTGCATTTATTTTAATTCATTTGATTGCTATAATCTATATTTAAGTTCTTTATACTGTGGAGAATAATTTTATTATCTTAAAAATTAAAAAAATATTGGAACATGTCAATTACGCACATAAAGTGCTAATAATGAGTGTTCTGAACTGAATTGGAGCATTTCAATCGATTGTGATTTCACTTCAAGTCATTTGACCATAATAATCTATATTTAAACTCTTTATACAGTGGATAATAAGATTATGATCTAAAAAATTCAAAAGGCTTGGATTATAAATGTCAATTACGCACATAAAATGCAAATAATGAACGTTCTGGACTGAATTGGAGCATTTCAAGCAATTGATCGTTAATTTTAATTCATTATATCGCAATAATCAATATTTAAGCTCTTTATACTGTGGAGAATAAAATTATGATTTTAAAAATTCAAAAGGATTAGATTATACATGTTAATTACGCACATATAATGCAAATAATTATCGTTCTGGAAAGAATTGGAGCATTTCAAGCGATTGTACATTCATATTAAGTCATTCGATCACAATAATCTATATTTAAGCTCTTCATACAGTGGATAATAAGTTTATGAACTTAAATATTCAAAAGGATAGGATTGTACATTTCAATTATGAACATAAAGTGCAAATAATGAGCGTTCTTGACAGAATCGGAGCATTTCAAGCAAATGTGCTTTCATTTTAAGTTGTTTTAATGCAATAATCTTTATTTAAGCTTTTTATACATTGGATAATAAGTTTATGATCTAAATATTCGAAGAGATTGGATTATATATGTCAATTACACACATAAAGTGCAAATAATGAGTTGTTCTAGACAGAATTAGAGCATTTCAAGCGATTGAGCATTCATTTATTTGTTATTTTATCGGAATAATCATTATTTAAGCTCTTTGTACAGTGGATAACAAGTTTATGATTTTCAAAACTCAAAAGGATTGGATCATACATGTCTATTACGCACATAAAGTGCAAATAATGAGCGTTTTAGACAGAATTGGAGCATTTCAATCGATTGGGCATTCATTTTAAGTCATTTAATCGTAATAATCTATATTTTAGCTCTTTATACAGAGTAGAATAATTTTATAATCTTACAAAATTCAAAAATATTTGATTATATATGTCAATTTCGCACATAAAGTGCAAATAATGTGCGTTCTGAACAGAATTGGAGCATTTCAAGCAATGTTGCATTCAGTTTAAGTCATTTGATCGCTATAATCTATATTTAAGCTCTTTATACAGTGGATAATAAGTTTATGATCTTAAATTTTCAAAATGATAGGATCATACAAGTCAATTACACACATAAAGTGCAAATAATGAAAGTTCTGAACATAATTGGAGCATTTCAAGCGATATGCAATCTATTTAAGCTATTTGATCGCAATAGTCTATATTTAAGCTCTTTATACAGTTGAGAAAAAGTTTAATATCTTAAAAATTCAAAAGGATTTTATTATACATGTCAATAACGCTCATAAGGTAAAAATAGCGAATGTTCTGGAGAGAATTGGAGCATTTCAAAGCGATCGTGCATTCATTTAAACTTATTTCATCGCTATAATCTATATATAAACTCTTTATACTGTAGAGTGAATTTTTATTAGGTTAGAAATTAAATAGTGTTCGATTATAGATGTGAATTACGCACATAAAGTGCAAATAATGAGCGTTCTGGACCGAATTGGAGCATTTGAAGTAATTGTGCATTCATTTTAAATCATTTTATCGCAATAATCTTTATTTATGCTCTTTATACAGTGGATAATAAGTTTATGATCCTAAATTTTCAAAAGGATTAGATGATACGTGTCAATTACGCATATAAATTGCAAATAATGAGTGTTCTTAACAGAATTGGAGCATTTCAAACGATTGTGCATTCATTTTAAGTTATTTGTTCGCAGTAATCTATATTTAAGTTATTTATACAATGGAGAGTAAGTTTATAATCATTAAATTTAAAATGATTGAATTATAGATGTCAATTATGCACATAAAATGCAAATAATGAGCATTCTGAACAGAATTTGTGCATTTCAAGCGATTGTGCTTTTATTATAAGTCATTTGGCAGTAATAATCTATATTTAAGCTCTTTGTACAGTGAATAATAAGTTTATGATCTTTAAAATTAAAAATGATTGGATTTTACAGTTCAATTACGCACATAAAATACAGATAATACGCGTTCTGGAAAGAATTGGAGCATTTCAAACTATTATGCATTCATTTTAATCAATTTCATCACAATAAACTATATTTAAGCTCATCATACAGTGGAAAAGAATTTTATAAATCTTAAAAATTCAAAAGGTTGGATTATACATGTCATTTTCGCACATAAATTGCAAATAATGAGCGTTCTAGAGAGAATTGGAGCATTTCAAGAGATTGTGCAATCATTTTAATTCATTTGATCACTATAATCTATATTTAAGCTCTTTATACTGTGGAGAATAATTTTAGGATCTTAAAAATTCACAAATATTGGATTATACATGTTAATTACGCACATAAAGTGCAAATAATTAGAGTTCTGAACAGAATTGGAGCATTTAAAGCGATTGTGCATTCATTTTAAATCATTCAATAACAATAATCTATATTTAAGCTCTTCCTACAGTGGATAATTAGTTTACGGTCTTAAATATTTAAAAGGATTGGATTATACATGTCAATTATGCACATAAAGTGCAAATAATGGCGTTATGGACAGAATTGGAGCATTTCAAGCGATTGTGCATTCAGTTTAAGTCATTTGATCACTGTAGTCTATATTTAAGCTCTTTATACAGTGGATAAGTTTATGATCATAAATTTTCAAAAAGTATTGGATTATAAATGTCAATTATACACATTAAGTGCAAATAACGAAAGTTATGGACAGAATTAGAGCTTTCAAGCGATTGTGAATTTATTTTAAGCTCTTTGATCACAATAATCTATATTTAACCTTTTTATACGGTAGATTAAAAGTTTATGACTTCCAAAATTCAAAACGATTGGATTATGCATGTCAATTACGCTCATAAAGTACAAATAGCGAACGTTCTGGACAGAATTGGAGCATTTCAAGCGATTGTACATTCATTTAAACTATTTGATCTCAATAATCTATATTTAAGCTCTTTATACAGTAGACTAAAAGTTTATGATCTTGGAAATTAAAAAGTATTGGATTATATATGTGAATTACGCACAAAACTCCAAATAATGAGCGTTCTGGGCCGAATTAAAGCATTTGAACAAATTGTGCATTTATTTTAAGTCATTTCATCGCAATAATCTACATTTAAATTCTTTATAGAGTGGAGTAAAAGTTTGTAATCTTAAAAAATGAAAAGAATTGGATTATACATGTCAATTACACATATAAAGTGCAAATAACGAGCGTTCTGGACAGAATTGAAGGATTACAAACGATTGTGCTTTCATTTCAAATTATTTGACTGCAATAATCTATATTTAAGCTCTTTATACAGTGGATAAGAAGATTATGATCTTAATAATTCAGAAGGATTGGATTATAAATGACAATTAGGCACATAAAGTGCAAATTATGAACGTTCTGGATAGAATTGGAGAATTTCAAGCGATTGTGCGTTCATTTTAATTCATTTCATAGGAATAATCAATATTTAAGCTCTTTATACAGTGCAGAATAAAATTATGATTTTAAAAATTCAAAAGGATTGGATTATACATGTTAATTACTTACATAAAGGGCAAATAATTAGCGTTCTTGACAGAATTGGAGCATTTTAAGAGATTATGCATTCATATTAAACCATTCTATCTCAATAATCTATATTTAAGCTCTTCATATAGTGGATAATAATTTTATGATCTTAAATATTCAAAAGAATTGGATTATACATGTCAAATACGCATAAGTGCAATAATGAGCGTTCTGAACAGAATCAGTGGATTTTATGCGACTGTGCATTCCTTTTATGCTATTTGATCGCAATTATCTATATTTAATCTCTTTATGCAGTGGAGTAAAAGTTTATGATCTTAAAAATTCAAAAGGATTGGATTATACATGTCAATGACGCACATAAAGAGCAAATAATAAGCGTTCGGACAGAATTGGAGCATTTCAAGCGATTGCACATTAATCTTAATTCATTTGATCGCAATAACCTATATTTAAACTCTTTATACTGTGGAGGATAATTTTATGATCTATAAAATTCAAAAGGATTGGATTATACTGTAAGTGCTACAACAATTCTAGAATGCGGAAATAACCCAGAATCGTAAAATACCTCGTGCCATCGCTAATTGAAATCGAGTGTTGAGCGGATGAACTTGAAACCCGCAAACCAAGCGCGTCTCCTTAGTCTCTGATCTTCTCCACGTTATGCAGTGAGAGAATCACTACAAAGCCGATATAGCAACCCCAACTGATGGTGTTTAACAGGAGTTAGTCGGCCTTGACTCGTTCCCTCAAGAAATTCCTAATCTTCTCTCTCTCTTGTCTAAACTAATGTTAGAACTGAAAGAAATCCTCTGCCATACTCTCTCCATCATAGAGATATATAAATAGAGGGTTCAAAACGCTCAGAAGATGCAAATTGCAATGTTTAATGAAAGGGTGCGATGTTCACAGCATTCTGTCCAGGTGCACCGTATTGACTGAACCAGTCCATTCTATAGACAGAATACTACATATACATGTCATTATCGTACATAAATTGCAAATAATGATTGTTTTGGAAAGAATTGGAGCATTTTATTTGATTCTGCATTCACTATAAGTCATTTCATCGCAATAATCAATATTTATGCTCTTTATACAGTGGATAATAAGTTCATGATCTTAAATTTTCAAAAAGATTGGATGATACATGTCAATTACGCATATAAATAGCAAATACTGAAAGTTTTTTTTTTTTTTTTAGAGAACTTGGTAGTGGCTACCAAGTGGAGCAAATACTGAAAGTTCTAGACATAATTAGAGCATTTCAAGCGATTGTTCATTAATTTGAAGTCAATTTATCGGAATAATTAATATTTAAACTCTTTCTACAGTGGGTATGAAGTTTTGGATCTTCAAAATTCAAAAGGATTGGATTATACATGTCAATTACGCACATAAAGTACAAATATGAGCGTTCTGGACAGAATTGGAGCATTTCAATCGATTGTGCATTCATTTTAAGTCATTGGACCGCAATAATCTATATTTAAGCTCTTTGTACAGTGGATAATAAGTTTATGATCTTCAAAATTAAAAAGGATTGGATTATACATGTCAATTAGGCACATAAAGTGCAAATAATGAACATTCTGGACAGAATTGGAGCATTTCAAGTGATTGTGCATTTATTTTAATCAATTTCATCGCAATAATCAATATTTAAGCTCTTTATACTATGGAGAATAATTTTGCGATCTAAAAAATTCAAAAGGATTGGATTATACGTGTCATTTACGCACATAAATTGCAAATAATGAGCGTTCTGGACAGAATTGGAGCATTTCAAGCGATTGTGCATTAATTTTAATTCATTTGATCCCTATAATCTATATTTATGCTCTTTATACTGTGGAGAATAATTTTATGATCTTAAAAATTGACATGTATAATCCCATCCTTTTGAATTTTTAAGATCATAAACATTTACTTTACTGTATAAAGAGTTTAAATAGAGATTATTACGGTCAAATGCTGCGTTCAGGAAGGATCAATCGCTCCCGAAAATGAATCTATGGATTCTCTCCTAATATTGGATCATAGGTGCGATGATTTACTTCAAGGGAGAGGTCTCTGGTTCAAATCAAGGATGGCCCCGCTGCGCCAGGGAAAAGAATAAAAGAAGCATCTGAAATGCTCCAATTTTGTCTTGAACGCTTATTATTTGCAGTTTATGTGCGTAATTGACATGTATAATCAAATCCTTTTGAATATTTAAGATCATGAACTTATTCTCTATTGTATAAAGAGCTTAAATATAAATTATTGCGATCAAATATCTTAAAATGAATGCACAATCGCTTGAAATTCACCAATTCTATCCAGAACGCTCATTATTTGCATTTTATGTATGTAATCGACATGTATAATCCAATCTATTTGAATATTTAAGATAATAATCTTATTATCCACAGTATAAAGAGCTTAAATATAGATTATTGTAGTCAAATGACTTGAAATGAAAATACAATTGCTTGAAATGCTCCAATTCTATCCAGAATGCTCATTATTTGAATTTTATGTGCGTAATTGACATGCAGAATCCAATATTATTAAATTTTTAAGATCATAAAATTATTGTCCACGGTATTAGCTTAATATAGATTATAGCGATAAAATGAATTAAAATGAATGCACAATCGCTTGAAATGCTCCATCTCCAGAACGCTCATTATTTGCAATTTATGTGCGTAAATGACATGTATAATTCAATCCTTTTGAATTTTTAAGATCATAAAATTATTTTCCACTATATAAAGAGCTTAAATATAGATTATTGCTATGAAATGGATTAAAATAAATGCACAATTGCTTGAAATGCTCCAATTCTGTCCAGAACGCTCATTATTTGCACTTTATGTGCCTAATTGTCATTTATAATCCAATCCTTTTAAATTATTAATATCATAATCTTATTATCCACTGTATAAAGAGCTTAAATATAGATTATTGCAGTAAAATGATTTGAAATGAAAGCACAATCATTTGTAATGCTCCAATTCTGTCCAGAACGCTCGTTATTTGCACTTTATGTGCGTTAATGACATGTATAATCCAATCCTTTTTAATTTTAAAGACCATAAAATTATCCTCCACTGTATAAAGAGCTTAAATATAGGTTATTGCGATCAATTGACTTAAGATGAATACAGAATCGCTTGATGTGCTCCAATTATGTCCAGAACGTTCATTATTTGCACTTTATGTCCGTCATTGATATGTATAATCCAATTCTTTTGAATTCTTAAGATCATAAACTTTTAATCCACTCTATAAAGAGATTAAATTTAGGTAATTGCGATCAAATGGCATAAACTGAATGCACAATTGCTTAAAATGCTCCAATTCTGTCCAGAACGCTCATTATTTGCACTTTTATTTAGATTACATTGCAAGCGACTGTCAACTAGAAAAAAAAAAAAAGTAAAGCTCATTATTTGCACTTAATATGCGTAATTGACATGTATAATCCAATCCATTTGAATATTTAAAATCATAAAATTATTATCCACTGTATGATTATTGTGATTGAATGATTTAATATGAATGCACAATCGCTTGAATGCTCCAATTCTGTTCAGAACGCTAATTATTTTCACTTTATGTGCGTCATAACATGTATAATCCAATCCTTTTGAATTTTTAAAATCATAATTTTATTCTCCGCTGTATAAAGAGCTTAAATTTTGATTATTGCAATCAAATGAATTAAAATGAATGCACAGATTGCTTGAAATGCTCAATTCTGTCCAGAACGTTCATTATTTGCACTTTATGTGCGTAATTGACATTTATAATTCAATCCTTTTGAATTTTGATCATAATATTAAGATTTTTTGTTTATTTTAATATAAGCATTTCTTAAGAATTTCCAGGACCCTTTTGAATTTCAGACTTAACTATGTTGGTCAGTTTGACTGTATTTTTGCTCAAATTCCTTCCGACTTGTTCTTAATTTAGAGTAGTGATAAATAAGCAGAGCATTATAAGCTAGACAGAGTTTTTGTTTAGGATTAAGACTATATCGATATCGAGATTTTGGATGTTGATTCCTCATTAGAGTAGTGGTAAATAAGCAGAGCATTATAAGGTAGATAGGGTTTTTGTTTTACATTGTGCTTTCTTCTTTGAATTAGGTTGTTTGGGTTAGTCAGTTATTGGGTCAAACATTTCATAATTTTTTTCTTTAATGCAGAGAATGACTCCTTTTGGATTACTTTAATTGTACGAACTCGAATGATGCAAAGTCTCTTTATATTTCTAAGAAAAGAAATTCTATTTTTGCCATTTTGCCTGGACTTAAGTTTGATAATGACAAATTGACTTAAATAAAAGACCCTTCTTGTTTACCAAAAATAAAATCTTGACTTAAATTTCTCCAGGACTGGAAAAAAGAACAGAACTGAGGTTAACATAAGATTCATGATAATAAGTTGATGATTACACGATACTGGTCTCTTAATTTACAATTTGGACGAAAGTATCAGATTAAAAATCCACACTTATTATGAAATTGATGGAAAGTGTGTGATGAAGTGATACTAAGCTATATACATTTCTAGGAAACCATCAAATTTTAGATGATCGAGGCTGTCCCAAACTCATGTAAAAATATTATAAAAAACATATTTAATCTGCATTATTAATAAAAAGGCAATGATTTTATTTAAAATTAGTTTTTTTATAAATAAATTCAAAATAGTTGAACCAATCATTATTTAATTTAAGAAATAAATATATTTGAAAATCTAAGGTAGATACATTTGAAAATCTAAATTAAGCCAGAGGGAATGCTCCATGTTGAGTTGAGGTGGTAATTCAATGAAGTCCAAACTTTGCAAATGATAAAGCGCATTACACAAGAAGATAACTTAGATATGTTTTTTTGGCTGATGCGCAAGCAACGAAGATGGACAAGGTTACCTATTGATTCAGGAAAGTCAAAGAGATGTCGAGATGATAATTCTAAATATCTCAAAGTTTTGAACCCTCTCAAAGCAGTATCAATGGCACCCCTTAATTAAGCATGAGATATCACAGTATAACAAAAGTGTTCTCAAATACTTTAGTTTTCCTCAAAAAAGTCGATTGCTACTTCCTCTAGTCTTTTCTCACCTCCGGGGATTAGAACAACAGATATCCACATATCCACCACTTGTTCCCTATTGAACTTACGATCTTGGGGGTATATGCTACAATAACTAAAGCAAGGCAGTGAGAGATGCTCATAGCTCAACCTTATAAGTGTTTGTCCGAATTAAGTGTTTCATCTTCTAAAACTTCAATTCAATACTCATCCTCCAGTTTACCATTCAACATTCCACCAATGGTCTTCATTGCAAGAGATATTCCCCTCAACTTCATAGTTATCTCATTACCAATTGACTGCAACCATAGATATTCCTACGAAAGATTTTGTGTAAATAGCATGAATAATAAAAATTAAACCAAATTGAAATTACAGAAATTAAACCATGGATATTCCTACAAGAGATTTTAATGCTCATTAGACTATACAATCTGCATATGAATAATAAAAATTAAACCAAATTGAAATCACATAAATCCAAGGAAATTGCTACTTACTCATTATTCTACGAAAGATTTCTGAATGAAATGAGAAGACCGACTTTTAAGTCATATTAGTTGAAAATTGTTCTAATAATAGACATATTTATATTTAGCATCCACTTGTCGTACCTTAGTTTTCTCCAATAACTTATCAAATATTTATTTTAATAATTTTGTACTTAGGATTATCAAACATCACTAATTGGACAACTCTATATTTGAAATTTATCACAGTAGTGTGACATTTCAAGCATGTGTTAAACTCTTGGATCAAATATGCGTAGTTTTATATTTTCTTTCTTTGTATAGGTTCTAGTTTTTTTTTTCCTTTTTATCTTTCTTTTATTTTTCTTTTAATTTTGTATCTTTTGTAATTACTTTTCTTATTAATAAAACTTGTCAGTGTGGTGATTGCCACCTAGCCCTCAAAAAAAGATATTTCAAGCATGTGTTCATGAACTTTTGGCTTAGGTCATACATTTTGTGCAACTTTTGGGACAAAAGCAAAAGGGTCCATGCTAATATTCTTTTTATCAAGAAATTTTAGAAAAGTAAAAAAATAAAGTGAGGATTAATAAGCCAAAATTTGTGACGGAAAGGAAGAACATATGAGAAATTAAATTAAGATTCAATTACTGGCATGACTATTTAAGTGATTATTAAGGGGTGTTTGGTTGTGAAGTAATGAGTTGCATAACTTAAAGATGCATAAGTGCTTATATAGTGTTATGTAATGGGTGTTTGGTTATTGAATAAAGAAACATAACTTAAAATATCTTCATTTCATAACAAATCATTATTATTATTTATGAATATTAGTTTATAATAATAATTAAATATTATTAATTACTAATTATAAATCATTTTTATTATTATCAAATATTAATAATTACTATTAATTAAATATTATTAATTATTAATTATAAAAATATTATTGATTAATTATTTTTAATTAATTATTATTAATAAATTATTATCATTAATATTTAATATTACTTGTTAAACATTATTAATTATTAATTATAATAATTAATCTTTATTATTAGTTATGGTTCTTAATAACTAGTGTTACTTTTTAATTATTATTATTTGTTAATTATTAAATATTATTATTTCATTATTGTAATAAATTGAAGGATATAGTTGGAAATAAATTGAATGCACGACTTAAAGCGCATTTTTAGATGTAATAAATTATGCATCCTTATGCAAGATGTGATTGGTGACTTAAGAATTATGCATTTCTAAGTCACAACCAAACCCCCCCTACAGAACAAAACAGTGGCAATTTGTGTCAGATATTTTGTGGCGTGCCGAAAAGGTGTCCAGATTTTAAAATGCATATCGCTACACGATATCATATCTAAAATTACATTGCTACAACAGAAAACTATAACTTCGTTTGAAATATATATGGTTAAGGGCGCTAATCAAACTCTCTCAATTAGTCAATTGAGTACACGCTATTATTTCCTTCGGAACTTATGAAATGTAAGTAGGATGTTAAATGACATCAATCAACCGGAGCACACCAAAAAAAAAAAAAAAAAAAAAAATCCCCATGGCCTTATGGTTAAAAGAAAATCATATGAAAATTTATACCACAGTTGACAAATCTAACTACAGTATTGCCATGCTAATAAACAAATCAAATGAAAATTCAATTATTACATAGTCAAGAGTCTCTTAGTGTAACAACTAAATCATCCAATAACAACCGATCAAGCTGTATAATTCTGAAATTATGCCAGATTTTCTCCCAACAACACTTAGAAGAATCAGTAAAGACATTTCCGTATTGAGCTTTTTTATCGAAGTTCGAAACTTCCACCATCGATTGATGTGTATTCACAACTCACAAGATGCATACTAAATATTTTCTAACCGGCATGGTCTTTTTAATCTTGAATAAATCGAATTTACCATTTTTTTTTTCTTTTTTACTGAAAAGTTTCAGAAATATTCTAGGACCCTTTTAAATTTCAAACCCACACATTACTCAGGTTTCACCATAGTTTGTCCTTAAATGCCTTAAAATTTGTAATTAACTTCAGATTAATAGCCATTTAACAACAAAAGACATAATCTTGAAGACGCAGAAACAATGTACTTTGCCGATTAAAATTCAAGCTTAAATTCTGCCTGAAAATGACTTAATTGTATTCAATTTTAGATTAATTGCTATTTAGCAAGCAAACACAATCTTGCAAATGCAGAGACAATTAAAGCAAACTAAAAATTGCACACAAAAGTAAGAAGAACCGGGTTTCATTAATTCTTAGTCAAAGATACTGATACATGATCCAACTTTTCACACCCATCAACCCAAAAACCCAAAAACAAGAAACAAAAAGCACATATCTACTAAACCAAGATCAGATCTTCCAAACCCAAATCTACTAATACTAATCAACACCAACACCTCAAGCCCTCTCACCTCTGATCCTCCTAGCCAGTTGAATATCCTTAGGCATGATAGTAACCCTCTTGGCATGAATGACGCAAAGATTGGTATCCTCAAACAATCCGACCAAATACGCCTCAGCAGCCTCTTGAATTGCCGCCATAGCCGAGCTCTGGAACCTCAGATCAGTCTTCAAATCTTGAGCGATCTCCCTCACAAGCCTCTAAAACGGAAGCTTCCTGATCAGAAGCTCGGTGCTCTTCTGGTACTTCCTGATCTCACGAAGCGCCACTGTACCTGGCCTGAAGCGATGTGGCTTCTTCATGCCTCTAGTCGCCGGAGCAGACTTGCGCCGCCTTGGTGGCCAGTTGCTTGCGTGGTGTCTTGCCTCCAGTTGACTTGCGAGCAGTTTGCTTGGTACGCGCCATTGGAGGAGATAAGTTAGGGTTTGGGTTTCGATTAGAGCTCTGAATAGAGAGAGAGAGAGAAGGATTTGAGTTTGGGTTGGGAAATGGAAGAGAGGTTTTAAAGCGGTTTGAAGAGAACGAAGAGCGCGAAGCGAAACAAATTTTGGGAGGTTTGGGTGTTTTCAATCGTTGGATTGACATGGAATGGACGGTGGATGTGAAACATATAGTATGTAATATGTAATAGGATAGGGCACTAATCAAACTCTCTCAGTTGAGTACGCGCTTGTATTTCCTCCGGAACATATGAAATGTACAGTGGTCAAACGACAGTCAATCAACTGAAGCAAAAAAATGGGAAAAAAAAATCCCTATAGTCTTATCTTGAAAAGAAAATTAATGAAAATTTATACCCAGCTGGGCAAATCTAACTTCGAAATTTCAATGACTAAAAGAATCAAGTGAAAATTCAATTAATATATAGTCAAGAGTCACTTGGTGTAACAGCTTAATCATCCAATAACAACTGATCAAGGCGTGTAATTCTGAGATTACACCATATTTTTTTCCCAACTACACAAAAAATAATCATAAGAAAACCACTGGAGACATTTTCTTACTCGAACCTTTTATAAAAAAAAACTTTGCAAATTTGCAACAAATTTGCAACAAGTATTTCCTAACAATTACGACCTTTTTCTATCTTGAAATGAAAACTAACTTTAATGTTTTTATTTGTTTTAACATAAGCGTTTCTTAAGAATTTCTTGGACCCTTTTGAATTTCAGACTTAACTTTGTTGGTCAGTTTGACTGTATTTTTGCTCAAATTCCTTCCGACTTGTGATTAATTTAGAGTACTGGTAAATAAGCAGAGCATTATAAGCTAGATAGGGTTTTTGTTCAGGATGAAGACTAAATCTATATCGAATTTTGGATGTTGATTCTTCATTAGATTAGTGATAAATAAGCATAGCATTATAAGCTAGATAGGGTTTTTGTTTTACATTGTGTTTTCTTCTTGAATTAGGTTGTTTGGGTTAGTCAGTTATTGGGTCAAGCATTTCATTATTTTTTTTCTTTAGTGCAGAGAATGACTCCTTTTGGATTACTTTAATTGTACGAACTCGAATGATGCAAAGTCTCTTTCTATTTCTAAGAACAGAAATTTCATTTTTGTCATTTTGCCTGGACTTAAGTTTGATAATGACAAATTGACTTAAATAAAAGACCCTTCTTATTTCCCAAAAATAAAATCTTGACTTCAATTTCTCCAGGAATGGGAAAAAAGAACAGAACTGAGGTTAACATACGATTTATGATAATAAGTTGATGATTACACGATACTGGTCTCTTAATTTACAATTTGGACGAAAGAATCAGATTAAAAATCCACTCTTATTATGAAATTGATGGAAAGTGTGTGATGAAGTGATACTAAGCTATATACATTTCTAGGAAACCATCAAATTTTAGATGATCGAGGCTGTCACAAACTCATGTAAAAATATTATAGAAAACATATTTAATCTGCATTATTAATAAAAAGGCAATGATTTTATTTAAAAATATTTTTTTATAAATAAATTAAAAATAGTCGTACCAATCATTATGTAATTTAAGAAATAAATATATTTGAAAATCTAAGGTAGATATATTTGAAAATCAAAAGTAAGTCAGAGCGAATATGTTTTCTCTTTCTTCTAAACCTTTCAAGTTGAGAGACATCCTAGATTCACCAACCACTTTTGCAACCATACCAGCAACTGAATCCATCCTTGTAGTCAAAAAGATCTCGCTTCCTTCTGCACCATGTCTCAAAAGGGCCATCAACTTCAACTTCTCACATTTTTCTCTCTCTTCGTCGCTCCAAACATTTTCAAAAACAATCAAAAATTTCTTGGTCGATAACAACTTCTTTAGAGTCCTTTGCACCACATTAAGAATATCAATGTTTGGTTCTTTGTTTGTTAAGGACTCTAAAATTTTCTTTGTAATAGTCTTATCATCAAATGTGCTAAATAGAGATATCCAAACTTTAGTTTCAAAACACCCAAAGTTCTTTTTGGTCAAATAGGTATTGTGTCAAGGCAGTCTTGCCAACACCACTGACCCCAATGATGGAGAAAACTGAGAGTTTTTCTGTTATAGATATTGTGAACCAATTTATGACCATTTGTATTTCTTTTTGTCTAAAGAACTCATTCCCTATAAACACAGAGCTAGTTTCTTGACTCGTATCTCCCCTTACCTCAACATGTTCAGTTAACGATGTCAAAACCTGAAAATAGATTTCTGAATGTCAAATAGTACTTTGAGTGAAGAAAGAGAAGTTCACACGTTTCCTAATAGGATAATGGTCATCAAATAAATTATTGGAAATGACACAAAAGAAAAGCATCAATGCTAAATGGAATGAGAGGTTATTCTACAAAGATTGACTCAAGTCATATTTGCTGGGAATAACAATTACCTAATTTTTGCATTCAGACAAGCTCAACATCATTAGACTATACAATCTTCATATGAATAATAAAAATTAAACCAAATTGAAATCACAGAAATCCAAAAAAATTGCTATTTACACATTATTCTACAAAAAAATTATGAATGAAATGAGAAGCCCGACTTTTCAATCATTTTAGTTGAAAATTGTTCTAATAATAGACATATTTTATATTTAGCATCCACTTGTCATACCTTAGTTTTCTCCAATAACTTATAAAATATTTATTTTAATAAATTTGTGTTTAGGATTATCAAACATCATATTGGAGAACTCTATATTTGAAATTTTATCACAGTGACATTTCAAGCATGTGTTAAACTCTTGGATCAAATATGCGTAGTTTTATATTTTTCTTTCTTTGTATATGTTCTAGTTTTTTTTTTTTTTTTCCTTTTTATCTTTCTTTTATTTTTCTTTACTTTTGTAATTATTTTTCTTATTAATAGAACTTGTCGGTATGGTGATTGTCACCTGACCCTAAAAAAAAAGGCATTTAAAGCAGGCGTTCATGAACTTTTGGATTTGCTCATACATTTTGTGCAACTTTTGGACCATGCTAATATTCAATTTATCAAGAAATTTTAGAGATGTTTAAATTATAGAAAAGTAAAAAAAAGAAGAAGTGAGGATTAATAGGCCAAAATAGTGACGGAAAGGAAAAACATATGAGAAATTAAATGAAGATTCAATTACTGGCATGACTAATTAAGTGATTATTAAGGGGTGTTTGGTTGTGAAGTAAGGAGTTGCATCCTTTTTATTTTTATCTTTCTTTTCTTTTTCTTTTTTTTTCTTTTTATTAAGCCCTTCTTTTTGTTGGGTAGTGTGTATATTTCTATCAAACAGACTTTTTACTAACCTTAATAGAATAGGCCCATGGGCTTCATCTAAAAAAAAAAGGAGTTGCACAACTTAAGGATTATACTGTAATGTAATGGGTGTTTGATTATTGAATAAAGAAGCATAACTTAAAATGTCCTTATATCATAACAAATTATTATTATTATTTATGAATTATTAATTTATAATAATAATTAAATATTATTAATTACTAATTATAAATCATTTTTATTATTATCAAATATTAATAAGTACTATTATTAAATATTATTAATTATTTAATAATAAAAAATATTATTGATTAATTATATTTAATTAATAATTATTATTATTATTAATAATAAATTATTATCATTAATATTTAATATTACTCGTTAAACATTATTAATTATAATAATTAATCTTTATTATAAGTTATGGTTCTTTAATAATTAGTGTTAGTTTTTAAATATTATTATTAATTATTTTATAAATATTAAATATTATTATCATTAAATTTTATTAATTAATATGTCATTATTGTAAATAATTATTATCTTTAAATATTATTAATTATTATGTCCTTAAATAATTAATCTTTATTAGTTATGGTCTTATGGTGAAAAGAAAATTATATGAAAATTTATACCACAGTTGACAAATCTAATTACAATATTGCCATGCTATATAAACAAATCAAATGAATATTCAATTATTACATAGTCAAGTCTCTAATTCTCTGTGTACAACTAAATCATCCAATAGCAACCGATCAAGCTGCGTATAATTCTGAAATAATGCCAGACTTTGTCCCAACAACACTTAGAAGAATCACTATAGACATTTCCGTATTGAGCTTGTTATCGAAGTTCGAAACGTCCACCATTGATTGATGTGTATTCACAACTCACAAGATGCATACTAAATATTTTCTAACCGGCATGGTCTTTTTAATATTGAATAAATAGAATTTACTTTTTTATTTTTTTTAACTGAAAAGTTTCAGAAGTATTCTAGGACCTTTTTAAATTGCAAACCCACACATTACTCAGTTTTCACCGTAGTTTGTACTTAAATGCCTTACAATTTGTAATTAACTTCAGATTAATAGCCATTTAACAACAAAAGACATAATCTTAAAGTCACAGAAACAGTGTACTATGCCAATTTAAATTCAAGCTTAAATTCAGCCTGAAAATAACCTAATTGTATTCAATTTCAGATTAATTGCAATTTATCAAGCAAACACAATCTTGCAAATTCAGAAACGATCAAAATAAACTAAAAATTGCACACAAAATTAACAAGAACTAGATTTCATTAATTCATATGGAATGCGTCAGATGGACTGAATAATTATGCGAATAAGGTCCCCCTGAGTCCTGACAACGTCTATTTACCGTTCTAATTTTATTTTGGCCCTTTAAAACTTACTGGTATCACAAACAAGTCCTAAAACCAAGAGTTTTTGTATCAGTATCAGAACTAAGGCAGTAACAAGTTGGTATAAGGGCTGTAGTGAACTAATAAGGAGTTAGTACCACTGAAATACGGTGTAGGAGTTTTATATTAATTGGTGTTGAATCAATTTTGTTGCCTAATCCAACTATTCGGATCATAGAAATTTCTAACAAATTCTTCATAATTCGGAAAAGTACATCAAGCCACAAAACCAGAAAATTGATACAAGCGAATCAGCAAAGTCAAGAATGAAGAGGATCAGCCTGTCAGTCCAGCTCCAGCCCCTTTCCAAAATCAGCACTGACAAACCGAATCAAAGAAAGAGGAAGGGGCTAAGTGGAAAGACGGTCCATAAGGGGCATGCACCAATCAACCATTAACACCTCAGCAATCTGATAGAGATCAAACAAGAGTTGACACGATCAACTTATCGACTAAGAAATATACATGGAACAATCACTATAACGGAGGCCATAGGCAAGAAGATAAAAGCAATTATGTGAAGAAAACCCACAAAAGCAGAGGGATAAACCGTAGTGCAAACGAGTAAGAAGAAAACGCTAAAGATAAGGAAATGTTTATCACTTTTTCGATGTTCTCTGCGGCTCAGACTTTGTAACTATTCGTGTTCCAATATAAATTATTTCTAATCTTAATTAAAAATTCATATTGAATATTATTGATCAGACATATTAATCAAATTTAAATTTTTACTAAGAAGATTATTGATGCTTCAACTTTACTAATAAAATTTGTTGTTCATAAGTAATTTACAATTATTTTATTTATAGTCAATTTCTTAAGCATTGATGTTACATTAAATAAATTCTAAGGTTTCATTAATCAGTAAACCTAACCGACATAATAAGAAAATTGCTATTTACATTCTAAACTTGATATGATTCATAAACATGGAAAGAAAGATAGTAATCTTATTGTCAGAGTTGTTTCAAACGGTAAAATTCTCCTATGATTATATCGTCACTCTTAACATTTTCATCCTCGCATGGATCAAGGACACTCTTAACTTATGAAAAGACACGCACATATGCAAAGTTGCAAACAAACAGATGCATGGACCCAAAAACTTGTCAAATTTTGCATACTAAAAGGAACAATATATAACATAACATTTTTTAGATTTTTAAATTCATCAAAAAAGAAATACAATGTCAAAAGTTCTACACATCCCAAAACTCTGTACTCTAAACCTAGTTAGGTATTAGGTTCTCCACGGAACTCCAAGAACAGTCGTATCAAGATTTCTCATGTTTTCAAAATTTAGGCCACTAACTTTTAAATTCCTAACAAATTCTTTGCTACATCCATCAATAATCAGCAAACCCAAAAACTTGGTAATGCATTCATTAAGTTTGAATAAACTAGATTTAGACAATCTATATTGAATTTTTCAAGTTCATTTTGTATCTTGGCAAACTTTCAATTGAATTTGTCATGTGCTTTATTGTGAGCATTGGAAAACTTTTCACGTGGTAGTACCAATTGTAATATTGTAATATATTTTTATAAAATAGTAAATAAAATTTTAAAAATAGAATATTGTAATAAAAACTTTTGAATCAAACAAAATTAAATTGTTCTAATAATATCATATTTTTATATTTAGCATCTGTTTTAATATCCTAGTTTTCTCCAATAACTTAGCAATTATTTAATTTAAAAATTTTGTGCTTAGGATTATCAAATTTTATTAATGGACAAATCTATATTTGAAGTTTTATCATAGCAGCGTGACATCTCAAGTATGTGAACATTCTTATCACAGCAGTGTGATATTTGAAGCACGTGTTCACGACTTTGATTTGCTCATAGATTTTGTGTGACCTTGGGGACAACCGGACAAAATAAGGTCCATGCTAATATTTTTTTTATCAAGAAATTGTACAAATGTTTAAATTGCTAGAAAAAAAAAAGGTGGATAAATAAAAAAATAAAATAATATTAAAAAAATATAAATATGTTGCTCAATCTACCCACAAGTAGATATGTTATTCATTTTGTTTCTTTATTAGACGAAAAATCAAAATATATTGTTGTTTCGTCTAGCGATTGATATCCAACCACAAACCAAATCGATCGAACGACAGAAACACGTGTTTACAACCTAGACGTAGCGTGTAACACCTCTACGGTCCGTGCATTTATAAGTAGTAGAGATAGAAAGATAGAAACCCAAAAAAAAAAAAAAGGAGAGGTTTAAAAGCCAAAGTAGTAACGGAAAGGAAAATATATATGAGAAATTAAATTAAGATTCAATTACTGGGATGACTAAGTAATTGGTTACTACTTACTAATCTATAATATAGGTACAGCTGATCAACAGTGACAATTTGTTGGATCTTTTGTGGTGTGTGAAAAAAGTGTATAGAGGCCCAAATTGGGTCAGAATTTTTTTTGAGGGTCAAATTGGGTCAGATTTAAAATGAATAATATTCGTCACACGATACTAGTTACTAGAAAGTTAAATTATGTCGTCCATTGTGATCCTAATTATCCCAATTCGTGAAATATAATTGTAATCGTCACGAAAAGAGCTACAACAGAAAAACAAAACTAGATCTTCGTTTGAAAATATATATTATGTAATATGTTAAGGGCGTGCTAATCAAACTCTCAATTGACTGTACGCTTTTATTTCCTTCAGAACTTTCTTTTTTTTCTTTTTTTTTTTTGATACAGTAGGTAGCAACTACCTAACAGAGGTAACAAAAAAAAGGAAAAAAAGAAAAACAGAAGACTACGGTACAGCAGTGTGGTACTACGGTACAGCAGTAGGTACAGGTAAGCTCAGCAGAACTTGAAGAAGAGAGTCACTGAGCAACGATCCAATCGTGAACAGCATCAAGCAGAATGCGGTAATTTGCAGAGTGGTAATCGTGAACCGCATCAAGCAGTACAGCAGTGTGGTACTAAGGTACAACCCTGAAAACCTGATTGTTCCGCTCCAACCAAATTCCCCAGAATGCTGTTGCAGCAATGGCACACTTGTATTCATGGGTCTTAACATCCCTGAGTAAGAGAGTAATACCTGCAGTAAGGTGTAGCCTGCGCCATAAATTTGCAGAGCAAGGGCAATCTAAGAATAGGTGTGCAGGAGTTTCACAAATGTGTTGATGACAAAGATGGCAGTTCTCCACAAAATGGATGTTTCTTCTTCTGAGCTGATCCTGTGTTAAAATTCTGCCATGAGCCAGAAGACGTAAGAACAACCTGACAGAAGGTGGGACCTTATTCCTTCAGAACTTATGAAACGTACAGTGGGGTTGTGTTGTCAAATGACAGTCAAACAACTGGAGCAAACAAAAAGAACAAAAAATTGCCATCGGTCTTATGTTGAAAACAAAATTATATGAAAATTTATACCATGGTTGACAAATCTAACTACAGTATAATCAGTATTCCAATGTTACATAAAAACATCATCAATTACTACATAGTCGAGATAGCGTAACAACTAAATGTCTAAATCATCCAATAAAAACCGATCAAGCTGTATATAATTCTGAAATTATACCAGTTTTTTTCCCAACTACACTTAAAAATCACAAGAAAAACCACTAAACCGATCAAGCTGTATTCACAATTCACAAGATGCATACTAAATATTTTCTAACCGGCATGGTCTTTTTAATCTTGAATAAAAAGAATTTACCTTTTTGTTTCATTTTCAGAAGTATTCTAGAATTCTTTTAAATTTCAAACCCACACGTTGCTCAGTTTTATCTGTATTTGTACTTAATAAATGTTTTCCAATTTGTAATTATCTTCAAATAACTAGCCATTTAACAACAGTAACATAATCTAGAAGACACAGAAAACAATGTATTATGCCAATTAAAATTCAAGCTTAAATTCAACCTGGAAATGACCAAATTGTATTCAATCTCAGATTAATTAGCAAGCAAACACAATCTTGCAAATGCAGAGATGATCAAAATAAACTAAAAATTGCACACAAAATTATCAAGAACTAGGTTTCATTCATTCATTCATAGTCAAAGGCACAGATACATGATCCAACTTTTCACATCCATCAACCCAAAATCGCAAAAACAAAAGAAACCAAAAGCACCTATCTACTAAACCAAGATCAGATCTTCGAAACCCACATCTACCACAAAACACAAATCTACTAAAACTCCTAAACAACACCAACACCTCAAGCCCTCTCACCTCTAATCCTCCTAGCCAGTTGAATATCCTTAGGCATGATAGTAACCCTCTTGGCATGAATGGCGCAAAGATTGGTATCCTCAAACAATCCGACCAAATACGCCTCAGCAGCCTCTTGAAGCGCCGCCACGGCCGAGCTCTGAAATCTCAGATCAGTCTTGAAATCTTGAGCGATCTCCCTCACAAGCCTCTGGAACGGAAGCTTCCTGATCAGAAGCTCGGTGCTTTTCTGGTACTTCCTGATCTCACGAAGCGCCACTGTTCCTGGCCTGAAGCGATGGGGCTTCTTCACTCCTCCAGTCGCCGGAGCCGACTTGCGCGCCGCCTTGGTGGCCAGTTGCTTGCGTGGTGCCTTGCCTCCAGTCGACTTGCGAGCGGTTTGCTTGGTACGCGCCATTCGAGGTTGAAATTGAACTCAAATGAAGGAGATAAATTAGGGTTATGGTTTGAGTTGTGCTCGTAGGGGAGAGAGAGAGAGATTTGAGTTTGGGTTGGGAAGGAGGAGGGAGGGAAGAGAGGTTTTAAAGTGGTTTGGCGAGAACGAAGAGCGCGAAACGAAACAAATTTTGGGAGGTTTGGTTGTTCTGGAGCGTTGGATTGGCATGGAATGGACGGTGGATTTGATGAAAGTGGAGTTGGCACAAAATATATAGGTCCTAAATCCTAATCCCCCCGCAAGAAAGCAACATATATAATAATAGGGAAATTCTGCCATCCGGTCTGATTAAGCTTGACCGTCCATTTCTTTATAAATCAGACGGCTGGGATGCCATAAAAAGTTTCGCTCATGATTAATATCTTCGTTGAGTTTAACGAGATATTTTATTGGAGGGGTAAAAACGTCATTTTAGAAGGAACCGTCATGTTCTTTTTATTATCCCCGTCTCCATCTCTCTCAAGTTCTAATCCTCTCGCCGTTTTCGCTTCAAGACCTCTTCGCGGCGCCGCCGCCGCTTTAGCTCGTCGCTTCCTCTACAACCAACGCGCAGCCATGGGTCGTATGCACAGTCGTGGTAAGGGTATATCCGCCTCTGCTCTCCCGTACAAGAGGACCCCTCCTAGCTGGCTCAAGATCGGCTCTCAGGATGTATGATCTCTCTCCCTCCCTCTCTCTCTCAGATTGATTTGTTTGTTTCGTCCTTGGTTGGATTTGATACTTTGGTTTATGCTTCTCCGATTTAGCAATGTCTATCTTATGTTCTACTTTAGATATGTTTCGTTTCAGTTATTTAGTGGTGCTAATTGCGTTGCAATCATGATTTTGGGTAGTTTGTATTAATTTGAGGATAATTTGCAGATTGAGTTTGCATGGAGTGAATACACTTTTATGGTACATTGGTCGGGTTTCATCTCTTCCCAATTTGTATGGGACTGATGCTGTTCAATCTGGCCAGGTTCTTCCATTTATATCCAATTTTCTGTAATTTAAACATCACTCATATGATCCATTCATTTGAGTAATCGATCAATTAATTAATTAGTGTTAACTGTTGTAGATTGACGAATGGCTTGACTATGCACCAATATTCTCAATTGGTTCTGAATTTGAGAATGCATGCACCTATGTCAATGATTACCTCACTCACCGTACCTTTCTTGTTGGATTCAATTTCTCAATTGCTGATGTTGCCATTTGGAGTGCTCTTGTTGGTACCTGATTCTCTTCTTCAGCATGATTACATTGCTTACTCTGTATTACTGACAATTTCAAAGAAGTCTTATTGATGTGTTACTTGAATTCTTTATTCACCAGGTATTGGTCAGAGATGGGAGAGCCTTAGGAAGTCAACCAAGTACCAAAATCTGGTGCGATGGTTCAATTCCATATCAGCAGAACACACTACCTTAAATGAAGCTGTATCTGCATTTGTAGGCAAAAGGGTCATTGGCAAATCCCCCGCACCGAGCCTCAAATCAAAAAAGCATCCCCCAAAACAGTTAATGGACACGAACAATTCTAACAGCAGTTCATCCTTTGAGGTTGACCTTCCTGGTGCAGAAGTCGGGAAAGTTTGTGTGCGGTTTGCTCCTGAGCCGAGTGGCTACCTCCATATAGGCCACTCGAAAGCTGCACTTTTAAAGAAGTATTTTTCTGAGCGGTATAATGGCCGATTGATTGTGCGGTTTGACGACACCAACCCTTCCAAAGAGAGTGAGGAGTTTGTGGACAATCTTTTGAAAGATATAGAAACCTTAGGGATCAGGTATGATAGAGTGACCTACACGTCAGACTACTTTGATGTGCTAATGGCCATGGTAGAAAAAATGATAAAGCAAGGGAAAGCTTATGTTGATGACACACCAAGGGAGCAGATGCAGAAGGAGAGAATGGAGGGTATCGAGTCAGCTTGTAGAAGTACACAATAGAACAGAACCTTGCAATGTGGAATGAGATGTTACAAGGGACTGAGAGGGGCAAGCAATGCTGCGTCAGGGGCAAGCTGGACATGCAAGACCCAAACAAGTCACTGCGTGACCCAGTTTATTACAGGTACAATGCTGACCCACATCACCGGGTTGGGTCCAAGTACAAGGTGTACCCAACGTGACTTTTGCAGGATTCAGGTCAAAGTGTGAGTAATTTGGCAAGCACGTATAGTGCTTTGGCAATTTGAAAGTTATTGGGTATGACTTTGAGAAATTTGATTCAAGGTTAATTTTGGAATCTATGAGAAATCTTCAAATGCCATATGGAAGGTAAATGTGTTGTTATTAGATTATGAATGTTATCATTAATTTAAGGAGTCCATAGTTAATTTCTGGATTGCAGTACCAGTATGTATTAGCTGCTGTGAACATTATAAAATGTTCCCTTTTCTTTATGAATTTTAGTGTGTTCTTTTCTAATATTCAATTGCAAAGTGATATTAGATTAATTTGAGGTTGATAATGCAGAATTAGGGAAGTTTGAAACTTTCAATTAAGTGAAATTAGGTAATTGACAACTAGTTGCGTAAATTGATAACTAGGTTAACTGGTATGTCAAGTACATTCATCATTACGGCTTAAAAAATGCACAATTCCTTGATACAAGCTTAAATAGATTGAATTGTGATTCACTTTCGTCATGTAAAAAAAATTAAGGTGTTTGCACTGACAAAAGAACCAGTAAAACTGAGTTTCATGACTTAATTGTATAATATAGTTTTCCTCAGAATAAGCTCTGCTTCAATTAAAGCCTAGAGAATGTCAAGTTCAAGGAAATTTTATTGTCTTTCATTGATCTAATTGAGTAAGGCAGATGTACTGAATTAAAAATTGCTTCACTGTAATTATAGGAAAAGTAAAGACCTCAATCATGTAATTAACAATGAGCTAAGCCTGACTAGAGATTATAGAGCCTTATTTTTCCCTTCTGACATTGAAATGTCAGAGCTTGTTGATTTTCTTCCCGAAATCAGTCAGTTCTATGTGTCTAGGAGTATGCTGGTATTTATTTTTTGTTCTGTGCTTTTGTTATCATTTACATGCCTTTTCCCTCTGCAGTGTTCTCGCGGTAGACCTTGCTCCGACCGTTATGGCAGCGAGCCAGCGATGCCCCTTTAGCAGAGAATTTTGTGTTGGGATAATATCCAGTGAAACATTTATGTTGGTTATCTATATTATTAATTGAATGTCAAAATACGATAATATTTATTAGATACATGATTGTTGATTAATGATTCGCTTGTGGAAAAAATTTGATCCATTTGGCTGCGCAAATATTATTAATTATCATGTGAAACAGCACCAAGCTTGTCAGAAAAATCGAATACAAATCTTCCAACAAAATCATGTAAATTTCCTTGATGTTATCCTAATCTGGTTTAAGTATAGAAATTTTTGGCAAAAAGCAAAATGAAAGGGGAAACGACAACGAAAACTAATGCCTTCTTACAATAGCTTGGACTTGTTTTAACATATGAATCGCAACAGGTACAGGCACCAACATATCCAGTAGCACAGCTAGAGTAATTAACTATTCAAATTTAAAAATAAGTTGGACAAACACCACTTAGAGTCTTTATGTACTTACATACTTGAAAGAGTAATAGTATGTTAACTGTTTAAAATGTTATTTCGTTTTTTTTTTTAAAAAAATGAAAAGTCCATATGAGATTTTTTTTCTTTTTTATTAAAAAAATAAAATACAAAATCCATTCCAAATTTAAGCCTTCTACTTTTAAAACATGAATAAACAAAACGGTTGAACTTAGTTTGTCGGTTTTATTTTTTTTAAAAAAAAATGAAAAGTCCATATGAGTTTTTTTTTCTTTTTTATTAAAAAAAAAATTCATTCGAAACTTAAGCCTTCTACTTTTAAAACATGAATGAACAAATCGGCTGAACTCGGTTTGTCGTTTTTTTAAAAAAAAAATGAGAAGTCCATATGAGATTTTTTTTTTTTATTAAAAAAATAAAATACAAAATCCATTCCAAATTTAAGCCTTCTACTTTTAAAACATGAATAAACAAATCGGCTGAACTTAGTTTGTCGGTTTTATTTTTTTTAAGAAAATGAAAAGTCCATATGAGATTTTTTATTTTTTATTAAAAAAAAAATTCATTCGAAACTTAAGCCTTCTACTTTTAAAACATGAATGAACAAATCGGCTGAACTCGGTTTGTCGTTTTTTTAGAAAATAAAAAATAAAAAGTCCATATGGGATTTTTTTCTTTTTTATTAAAAAAAAGAAAATACAAAATCCATTCGAAATTTAAGCCTTCTACTTTTAAAACATGAATGAACAAATCGGCTGAACTCGGTTTGTCGTTTTTTTTTTAAAAAAAAAAATAAAAAGTCCATATGGGATTTTTTTTCTTTTTTATTAAAAAAAAGAAAATACAAAATCCATTCGAAATTTAAGCCTTCTACTTTTAAAACATGAATGAACAAATCGGCTGAACTCGGTTTGTCGTTTTTTCTTTAAAAAAAAATGAAAACTCCATATGAGATTTTTTTCTTCTTTTTTATTAAAAAAAATACAAAATCCATTCGAAACTTAAGCCTTCTACTTTTAAAACATGAATGAACAAATTGGCTGAACTCAGTTTGTCGTTTTTTTTAAAAAAAATGAAAAAGTCCATATGAGATTTTTTTTCCTTTTTTATTAAAAAAAAAAGAAAATACAAAATCCTTTCGAAACTTAAGTCTTCTACTTTTATAACATGAATGAACAAATCGGCTGAACTCGGTTTGTCATTTTTTTTTTAAAAAAAAATGAAAAGTCTGTATGGGATTTTCTTTTTTCTTTTTTATTAAAAAAAAGAAAATACAAAATCCATTCGAAATTTAAGCCTTCTACTTTTAAAACATGAATAAACAAATCGACTGAACTCGATTTATCGTTTTTTTAAAAAATAAAATAAAAAGTCCATATGGGATTTTTTTTATTAAAAAAAAAGAAAATACAAAATCCATTCGAAATTTAAGCCTTCTACTTTTAAAACATGAATGAACAAATCGGCTGAACTTAGTTTGTGCTTTTCTTAAAAAAAAAATGAAAAGTCCATATGGGATTTTTTTCTTTTTTATTAAAAAAAGAAAATATAGAATCCATTCGAAATTTAAGCCTTATACTTTAAAAACATGAATGAACAAATCGGCTGAACTTAGTTTGTCGGTTTTTTTTTTTTAAAAAAAAATGAAAAGTCCATATAAGATTTTTTTTATTAAAAAAAATACAAAATCCATTCGAAACTTAAGCCTTCTACTTTTAAAACATTAATGAACAAATCGGCTGAACACGATTTGTCATTTTTTTTAAAAAAAAAATGAAAAGTCCATATGGATATTTTTTTCTTTTTCATTAAAAAAAAATACAAAATCCATTCGAAATTTAAGCCTTCTACTTTTAAAACATGAATGAACAAATCGGACAAACTAATAAAAAAAATGAAAAGTCCATATGGGATTTTTTTCATTTTTATTAAATAAAAAGGAAAATACAATATCCATTCAAAATTTAAGCCTTCTATTTATAAAACATGAATGAACAAATCGGCTGAACTTAGTTCGTCGGTATTTTTTTTTAAAAAAAAAGTGAAAAGTCCATATGAGATTTTTTTTTTCCTTTTTATTAAAAAAAAGAAAATACAAAATCCATTCGAAACTTAAGCCTTCTACTTTTAAAACATGACTGAACAAATCAGCTGAACTCGGTTTGTCGTTTTTTTTTAAAAAAAAATGAAAAGTCCATATGGGATTTTTTTTCTTTTTTATTAAAAAAAAGGAAATACAAAACCCATTCGAAATTTAAGCCTTCTACTTTTAAAACATGAATGAACAAATCGGCTAAACTTAGTTTGTCGGTTTTTTTTTTAAAAAAATGAAAAGTCCATATGGGATTTTTTTCTTTTTTATTAAAAAAAAAGGAAAATACAATATCCATTCAAAATTTAAGCCTTCTACTTTTAAAACATGAATGAACAAATCGGCTGAACTTAGTTCGTCGTTTTTTTTTTTTAAAAAAGTGAAAAGTCCATATGAGATTTTTTTTTCTTTTTTATTAAAAAAATAAAATACAAAATCCATTCGATATTTAAGCCTTCTAGTTTTAAAACATGAATGAACAAATCGGCTTAACTCAGTATGTCGTTTTTTTTTTAAAAAAAAATGAAAAGTCCATATGAGATTTTTTTTTTTTATTAAAAAAAAGAAAAATACAAAATCCATTCGAAATTTAAGCCTTCTACTTTTGAAACATGAATGAACAAATCGGCTTAACTCGGTTTGTCGTTTTTTTTAAAAAAAAATGAGAAGTCAATGGAAGAGAATCATTAATATATAGCCATGTAGGATGCTAATTGCAAAAAAAAAAAAGGATGGCTAATGATGAACGTGCATAAATTGCTGCTAATTCCATTTTTGAAATGTTGTTAAATTGCGTTAATTGGTTTTGACCACGTCATCGATCCAAACAATGTCTCCGAAGCTTCGCTTTTTAATAACCTATGTGTTTTGGGTTATTTGAACTTTTTAATTTAGAGATTTCCCAATTTAGTAACTAACTTGAGAGTAGAGTCATGTATTTTTAATTACAGATTGCCAAAAAAAAAAAAATAAGATTCAAGTATATAAATGGAAGGGAACCATTTACCTAATTCTCAAAATAGAAAATAAATGGAAAAACTCTAGCCAAACAAGTTATCCACGTCATCGATCCATGACACATGAATGAAACCCACCAGTTAGGAAATGCCACGTGTGATCAAGAAGTCATAAGTTCGGCCAAAAAACGGTTATCTAATACAAATATGGAGATTATATCTAAAATATTTTGGAGGGAAACAACAAATTTGTCGGTGCCTTAACAGTTCAGAGGAGTTATCGTGTCAAATTCTAAACTTCTCTCACATGAGAGGCTGAGAGCGCTCCTCGACTCTCTCCGTCACTCAGGCTTTCCCTCGTATTTCAACCTTTATAGTCGTCCCTAATGCTCAACTTGATCCCAATCGCTCATGCTCGAAACCTTAGGTTGTTCGTCACCTAATTCTGGTTGTTGAAATGCTATTGAAACTTCTTTACACAGGTGATATCTATCTCTTATAGACATTGATTTGCTTATCTTTAGTGAAAAACGACATATACTCCTGACCTTGAAAAACAATTTTTATCAAAATTTTGATAAAATTAACGGATTACATGATTCAGGCCCTCTGAATAATAGAATTTGGGAGTTAATCGCTCAATCTAGTCAAACAACTTGATCCCGTGATCAACATCTTCACATTGCTTCACATGCTTTTGGAATTTTTCCTTATCAACCGCCTTTCCTGTGCAGATGTTCAACAGTGGAGTAAGAATACATGGTTCCATTGAAACTGCTCTTGCACATGGTGGATCGGGTAGCTTGTCATGAACTGTCATTAAAAATATCGGTTTTATTCCAGCAAAGCCATAACCGATATACCCAAAAGTCAAATAGGCACTTGTCATAAGCACATCACAGAGACTAAGCAAATAAATCTCTGCAAGTGCCTTTTGATTGTGTGATTGCTCATAGTACATGGATTTGAACCTCTCATAACTCAGAACTGCTACATAATTTACCGTTTCCTAAAGCATTTTTTACTCAGTGAAATAACTTACGCATCTCAGGCCAGAGGTGTGAATCAAAAAGCTAGAGGAGATCCTGAGAATCAGATTCTCACGATCTGGTATGAACTTTCACTTTCTTTTACAGCAACTGTTATAATAATTGCCCATGAGTTCCTTAATTCACTATCAATCTTCCAATTTCAGATCTAATTAATAATACATATTTCAACCATTATCATTGTCAATTTTTTTTGTTCTATTATTTCCGTGATTTTGACCTTTGATAAATTGACAGATATAAAAGTACAAGGGATTAGTCTAAAAAAATGATAGATGTGTCAAGTATCAACTATCAAAGGATTCTGATTGTGCTGTATGTTTACTGGTACCAGTGGTACCGTACCAAAGTCAAGTGGTCCCCTTCCTTCGCTATGGAGTTGAAAAGTATATTCTCTCGTACTTTCCTAAATTGTTTATTTTTCTATTAAGTTATATCCTAGGGGCTAAGATGCAAAAAAATGACCTTTAAAAAACTCTCAGGTCATTTGTCTGGTATGTGATACTGAACAGTGGAAAGGGGAAGAAAGAAGAATACATTGAGCAATCTGATGGAGAAGAAATGAATAAGAAGAGTTGGTCATTAGCAAACATTTTAGGGTGATTTTGTAATAAAGAATTTATTTGATACTCACTAACTTTTGGGTGATTCTGTAAAATGATTGTCTGACAGATCAACATTAAGTAATTTCTCTTGAATGCTTTCAGTTTCTGTACCTGATGCTATCCACAATGAGTATTTCCAAATTATGTTGATTTAATATCATATATCAATTAATTTTGTTGGACTATGTTGAAGCCTAATTCTAATTATAATTTAGTATCATATGTCGATTGGTTTTGACCCACCACTTTTTATTGAAGAAAAGCAACCAACAATTACAAAGTCAGATTATAAACTTATCTAAACCCCTCCACTATCTACTCTTGTACCAACCGGTACCAACTAATTTAAAAATAGATCTTTAATTAAAAAAATTTAATCGATTGCTATTATTAATTGACACAATCATTCAAGCTCATATATTTAGTTGATTTTTAAAATTTTTTAAATTTTATGATCAAATTATGAAAATTGTAGAAACTTAAATGAATAGTTGGTATTTTTTCCTTCGTTGTTCCAGCCTTTTCGTAAATAAGAACTTATTTCATATTATTTTTCCTTGTACAACCAAATACACTGTATAAAAATCAAACTTCGTAAAGATTAAGAGCATTAAAGAACACTTTCTTAAATTAAAGGATGAGGGGTTGGCACATGTGTATCACGTCTAAGAGTTTCCCCAATTTGTTGGATTTTATTAGAAATCACACACAGGTTAAAAATCTCAAACAGTGAATACCCCTTGACCTATCTATTTAACCAATGTAGTTGGTCAGTTGAACTACGAGAACATTATAAAAATTACAAGAAAAGTGAGAGGAAGAAATTTTACAGAAATTAGACATAAGAGCATGTGCAAGTACAAAGAAATTTTACCAACTCACTCTATCCTTCTTGTGTACCAACTGGTACCATCTATCTCCTTGCATCATCACCGTTTATTACAAAAAGAGAACACCAACCAGAAACTGAACATTGACAGTTTTCTTTATTATTACACATACAAGTATATCCACCACCAATTATTACATCAACAAAAATTACTAAAATTAAAACTGAAAACGCAAAGATGTTTTATTGTTGAAATAACAGGGTTTGTGTTAACAGCGAGAAGTAGTTGCAGTGATTTTTATCGAGTTGGTTAAACTGTGTACGTTGCTTTTATTTTGAATAAGAGAAGTGGTAGGGTAACACCTACTTAGTTCCAAACAAAAAAAAAATTAAATGTGTTTCTATATCACTTCAATTGCATAATCAATAAACCATAAGATTTTGATTCTACCGATTGTAACCAAGAGAGAATGTCAAACTAGAAATACTTGAATCAGTACAACCGCCTACAAGTCCTATATTACAGAAGTATTACAGCTATAAGTAATATCACCACACAATCCCAGGTACAATAAAATGAAAAAACATGCAACACCAAAAAAAAAAAAAAAGCATTTCCTTGTGACTTAAATTTGTGGAAAACAAGGACTGCCTTCATCCAAGCCTTGCTTCTCTGCGTAATACCTTAAAGAAAGAAACAAGCAAACGATTTTGTCATATGTTAGAAGAGCCAATACACCACACTTACCTGTACACACACGCAAGAAAAAAAAAAAAAAAAAGAAAAAAAAAAAAGAGCATCACCCCAAACAATAATTATCATGCATATCAGACAACTCATAGAAACTAAATTTAAAGACCAACAAAGCATTTGGTCCTACTATCATTTGTATATTTCATTTTCATACATAAACTCAGAATTTGGGAACCTTTAGGAGAAAATAGTAAACACACACACAATCTAAACCTATACACCATTAACAAGTCACTCACCTCAAAACGAATCGATTGGTACAAAATGAGCCGTAACCACAGCAGGAAAGCCAGCTCCATCTAATACACCCTGCATTCCACAAAAGCAGGTATAGATATCAGTTTTCATTACTTAGATTTGGGATGGCCGGGCCTGACCATACTACTTGTGCAACAAGGAGATACCCTGACAAAGTTGAGAACGTAATTCAACATTTGAAAAAAATTATTTGAACACAACCTAAGAAAGATGATGTATCCAAGTATAACAAAAAAGATCCAGAAACTTTGTATTCTTCTGCAGACCTTAAGGGGCAAATCTGTCCACAAATGTAGCTCTACAAACAAATCATTGTGTGAAACATTCCATTAGAAAGTCAGTGTTCTTGGAATTACCAAAATCATGTGCATTACCTTTGCAAATTCGCCTTCAAGATTATCAGTGAGGCGTTGCTGAGCCTTAGCCTTACCCATCATAGCTGGCATCTCCTTCTTAAGGTGGCTCACAATGTATGCATGTATCTTAGCAGCTCTGGCACGCTTCACAAACTCATTTATCTGTGTCTCATTATTGCATTCAGTTAGACAGGAGAAAAAAAAATTGCAAAAAATTGGTTTAAGACTTTAAATTACAAGTGCAGAGACGAACTCTTAAGTTGAATAACAGTAGGGAACAAATGACACCACGTAATATATCACTGAACCACATTACAGATGATACCATATAATATATACCAATGCTTTATTATACTTTATGTATTCAGTTATGGCATATTGAGGACTTGACATTCTGTTTAGGCTGATTATTATTGTTGCTTAATTTATCTTTAGTTTTTGAGTAGTTTAAATGAAACAGTGGCTGTGAGTTTGAATTCGGCATTTTATGTTTTGCTTTTGATGGTTACAGGTGGTTATACTATAAGTATGGGCTAGCTATTGCAAAAAGGAACAGTCATGCAAGATATTGTTACTGTTACCAATAGACTTTGATCTTTTCAAATGAATATTGCATACATTTCTGAAGGACAACAGTAAAAACGAACACAAAAAGCACACAAGGAAGAAAAAGGAGATCCACTATTGGAGCAAGGAATTATTAACCTTCCGAGGAAACAAACTGGAAGAATAAGGTCTTACAACTGTAGAATACCTGACTTCTGGGCAGCTGAGAAGGAATCCTTAGATCAGCAAACCTCAAGATCAGGTACGGAGATGGGACTTCTAGGAACTTTACGCTTGGCACTATAAGATTGAACAACAGCCAATGCTACCCACAACGGCGCGTCTATGCTTCGGTTGCACTTTGCCTCTGATTCAATAGTGATAGTTTCAGTTTTTTGATATTTTAAATGTTAAACCGTAAACTGCCTTAATATAGAGAAAGCAAGAGGAGGCTTTATTATATTCAGGTAAATTTGTTGGTATCCAATAAAACTTCGAATTTCAAACCATCATTCTTACCCCTCAAAATAAGAATTCTCATTTATAAGCCTGAAACATAACAAATAATATGCATACCACCTAAGGCATCAACAACACTAGCACATTATATCCCTTCATTTCAAGTGCTCAACTATTCCTCTTTATCTATAATCAGGGATTACTGATTCAACAAATTTAAGAGACGGAAGAGCAAATGGTGGTCAAACTCATTTCAGAGAATGCTGCTCAAACCTTTTCAACCAGATTCTTAGCTTAATTATTTAATTAAATATTTAATTATTTACCAATATTTATTTCACCAGTTAACCTCTTTGTTTGTTGAAAATTGGAGTAATTCCACCATTTCAAGGTTTAATTGACCCTAATTAAGGTGAATTAGAAGCTTGATAAACAGTTAGGTCCGACTGGACTGAATTGGGGGTTAATTAAACATGGTAATACCTTTTGTGCTGGTACCGAACAACAAAAGGGGCATTACCTTTTATGCTGGTACCAAACAGAAATGCACCAGGCAAAATGTGTTAAGCATGCACAAAGATAAAATATGAATAATTTGAGGCTCAATAATAATAAGACAGAAGTATAACCTCTATATCAAGAGATGGATATTTCTCCCTCAACACACGGACCTGCATTGAACAAAAATTTTGAAAAAGATCCCACGGAGTTAGACTTGATGGAAAACAAAGTTTTTATGTAACATGGCAAAGTATTTCTCACAAATTCGTCAAATCAGTAAGTATGCTATCTTTGACATGTCTAGAATGTTCTAAAGAGAATTTTGGAAATTAAAAAAATGAAGGACTAAAAAATGAACATATTAGATTACGATTGCAAACTTATCAGTGTAAACCCAATTACAGCCTAAGAAACTAGATAAAAATCTAAATGCAACCTTACTACAACTTTTAAGTGTGTAAGTTGAGACATTTTTGAGAGGAAATTCCGGAATATGTACAGGAAATATTTCTGATTTACTGGATACCATACTTCAGATAGATCAGAAAATTCATATACAAAAGTTAGGTATCCTTACAGATCGAAGTTGCTCTGATTAGGGTTGATTAGCGTTCTCGAAGGTGATTAGGTTTGAGTAGCCTTCTCTCTGATTACCGTTTTCTTGAGTCACCGCCGATCAACTTATTACATGTAAATCTGAACAGAGAGAACGGAGAGACTTAACAGGAGAAAAAATATTTTCCAACAATACCCTTAATATTTTGAACGGCTGTGATTATCTGGGCCGAAAAAACGGGTTTGACTCGGGTTTAATAGACCGGATGGCAGAATTTCCCTATATAATAATATGCGACTAAATACAAGTAGACCAAGTTTTTTTAAAAAGATTGCAACTTGACTACTGGCACAATCCAGGCAAAAGAAAAATTAATCAGCATCCGACTTTAACACTTCATCAATGTCTTCTACTCTTTTAAGCCGTTTGTCACCTATGTACTTCCTACATAATGGACATTTCCAGTTGTAGTCATGCATCATCCACCGGTTGATGCAGTCCTCATGAAACAAATGGACACAATGCGGCCACTGCATAATGTAATCCCCTTTCTTCAACTCACAAAGGCATACAACACAGTTTATGGTCACGTCTGATATATTATTATCATCTATTGGTTGACAAGGCTGGGGCGGCAGCGGTGGCGGTGCACGTGGCACCATTTTCTCCACTTGCTGGTTGGATGGATCAGCTTTGCTTCCATGGAGTTGATTCGTGGATTGGCCTATTCTTTCCTCTTCATCTGGCTGATCATGAGGGTAACATTTTTTCTTGAAAACATATACGAAGATACCGGCGACACCGGCAAGAGTCAAGCAGACAACTAGACCTACTAATACTATTAAGCCGGTGGCGTAATTGTCATTTGACATGATTAAGTTGTTCTCCTAGCAAAAAGCTTTCTGAACAATGATCAATTCAATTGAGGGATCGTGTTGGAACCAGGAATCATTGTTCTTTAATGCATTAAATATGTGAGCATGCGACCGAAGCAAGATTAGCAGAACAATTATAAAATCATCTAACTTTAGCAATGCAAAATGGGTTTCCAAGTTAACTCTAGTTATAATTACAGTATTCTGAGTTATCCTAAATTTCAAATAGCGGGTTTGCATGGCTTAGCGCTTGTAGATGATTTTACATTTAGTGATTTATATATAATTATCGGTGATGAAACAATAGATAAACCACCGTACCAACATTTTTAGTCGTATCATTTATTTGAAATGACACAAAGCATCAAACGTAAACTCACAATTTATGCATCTAAATCCTAAATATCGACCTATAAATCTACTATTTGGCCAATAAATCGCTAGATTGGCCGATAAATCCGCTGAAATCGCTATATCACACAATTTTGAATATATCTTGCGTTGTGCTGAAAAAAAGAAATGCTAATATCGTTTTATCGGTGCTATTCAATACATTCGTTAGTAGTCGTAAACATAGATACATTTTGCTTAAATAGATATACGTTTCTGTATATTTTTTTTCAAATGTGATTTTTATTTACGTACCCCCGAGCAAATCTTTAAAAAGGAAGCTGATATATATAATAATGCTATTACCATCATAATAAGATGAATTATTTATATCAATCAACATTTTTTTAATAATTCGTTTGTTACCTTGCAGAATTTGTGACAGCTTTTATTAAGGTCGGTTAAGTTAGCAAGCTCTCAAAAAGTTTCGGACAAAGGATATCAATATTATAAATAAAGATGTGTGGGTGTCGAGATTCTTTAGTTAAATATCATCTGACACTCCAAGCATTGTGAAATAGTTGTGCAATAGCATTTTTTATGATTTATGTAATGTGATACTTTGTAACTAATTGTGTGTCGGGTGTTATTGCTCATAAAACTGACTCGGTTCAACATCAGATCATAATTTGGCAACACATTGTTTTGTTTCTGATTTTGTGACCCCTTCCTATTTTCATTTTCATCATGTCTCCATCTCTTTTGTGTTGCTTAGAGTCTCTCTCCACCTTAATTTCTCTTCATCGCCATTCTTAATTTCGGTTCACAAAATATAAATTAAATTCATTCAATAGAAAAAAAAATCAGATCTTTTATGATATATATTTTTTTATGTAAGTCATTTATAAACATATTAAATTTCATGTATAATATCAACATATTATTTCAGATAATTATAACTATATTTACACACTTTTTTTTTTCTTTAAATGAATCAAACTATGTAACTTTAATCAAATAAAATTTTCTACAATAACTAAACTATATTTCTAAAGATAAATATATCTTAAATATATATTTAAAAATGAACATAATTAAACTGTAGAAACATAATAAAAATATTCTTATTATAGATATCTACATCGAGCGGCTCGATATTCCCTCTAGTTTTAATTGAAAGTGAACATCGAAGCAAGTAGCTAGACCGAACACTAATTAAGCTGTGTGAACAAATTAAATTATTTAATAATCTGCACATTCTGAAGTAAACTCTAAAAATGTTTTATAAAAGCACAATTTGCTTAGAAATTCTCAGAGAAGTATGTCAATTCATATGCGCTCATGAGAAAGATACAGTCGCCTATAGTTTCTTAGTTATGAATTAATGACCCCCTATTTTTTCTTTGCTTTGAAATGTTCAAATATTTTCAAAAAAAATAATAATAATAAACATTAATAACATATTTTGTTTTTTTTCTTTATTGTATTTAGAAAAGTCTATAAACACTAGCACTAAAAATTCACATGATACAAATTTGTGCAGGCAAATTTCCACATGATCAATTTAACCATAACAAACTCAATTTTGTAAGATATATTTACAAAATAGTAATATAAAAAGAAAAATTAAAAATTAGAACAATAAATGAGATTGTAATAAAAATTCCTTATGAAGGTAAAATTAAATTGATTCTACAAATTTTTTTTATATATTTAGCATCCATTTTCATAACTTAGTTTTCTCTAATAACCTATCAAATTTTTCTCTTAAGATTATCAAATGTCATTAATTTGACAATTCTACATTCGAAATTTCTATCACAACAATTTGACATTTCAAGCATGTGTTCACAAATTTTTGTTTTGACTCATATATTGATTCTAATAAAAAATTTTTGTTTTAAATATATTGATTCTAATAGTAGACCGTGTTTATATTCACCATCCTTTTTCATACGTTAGTTTTCTCCAAAATCTTGTCAAATATTTATTTTAATAATTTTCGCTCAGGGTTATCATATGTCATTTATTAAACAAATTTATATTTGAAGTTTTATGTCAAGTGTCATTTATTGAAGAAATCTATATTTGAAGTTTATCATAGTAGTGTGGCATTTAAAGCATTTGTTCACGAAGTTGTTGTTTGGCTCATAAATTTTGTGTGAATTTTTATATATTTTTTTTTTTTGGACAAAAGCAAGGGTCCATGCTAATATTCTTTTTATTTTGTTAAAAACCAAAAAAAGGATTAAAATCCAAAACAGTGACCAAAATAAAAATATATGAAAAATTAAAAATTATGATTATCGACATGACTAATTACGTGATTACTAATCTATAAGATTGACATTTTTGTTAGATCTTTTGTACCTTTGGGAAAAGATGTAGCTGTCCAAATTGGATCAGATTTTAAAATTAATAATATAGACATCTTAAATGAAAGGTCGCAGGTTTGAAACCCGGCTGGGGTCTTTCATAGATATTTAATTTAAAATTAGTTGGGAGGCTTGACCACCGATTTATCTTCAAAAAATTAATAATATGGGCTTGGCTGCATGTTATCCTAGAAAGTTTAGTCCTCCATCTTTTTTCACGGGTCCAATCGGACTTGGAAAGTCCGGATCTACTAGGACCTACACCAGGACCACGTCGAGAAGAGTCGGGTACAAAGGGCCTAAATTTTGAAAATTAGTCCTGGTTTTTTTAGGTTCATTCTTTTTTGGGACCTTTCAATTTTAGGTGGTCAGGTTAAAAGTCGGATTAGACTTAAAAAAGACCGAATTAGATTTTTCTTTTAATCTTAATTTAGCATAATTATATCATTTTGACAATCTAAAAAAATAAAATTATATTATAAATATATCAATTTCAAATATAAATGTAAATTAATTTAAATCTTGTCCTTCTTTGTTTAAACTCTTGGAATTCGGCACTTCAAATCCTCCATGCTGATAAAATTTGAACCTAAATATTCCTAAGTCCGTCCTTCGATAAAATTTGAACCTAAATATTCTTAAGTCCGGCTACCACCAGGGGTGTCAGAAACCTGCCGTTTTTAACGTTTTCGTCCGGAACGGAACGAAAATGGAATGAAAAATGTGTTTCATTTTCAAAAACGGAACGAAAACGGAACAGAATTTCGTTTCGTTTCAGGTATTTACCATGAAAAATCAATGTAAAAACGGAACGGAATTAACGTTCCGTTCCGTTTAACGAAAACGGAACGCTCTTTCTGTTTCGTTGACTGGAACGGAACGAAAACAAAACTGGTATGTTCCGTTCCGTTTCGCACGTTTGACAGCCCTAGCTACCACGATGAGGACAACTAGAAGTCGTCGGGGAAAGAGCTTATTACCTTACTACAAGTCTACAACTAGTGTTTTTCAAAATAATACGAGACGACAAATGATACGACACAACACGACACGTTTATAGAATTAGTACGACATGTGTGTGTCGACGTGTCATGTCGTGTTGGATACTTTCAGACATTGACACGTCTTAACACAACACGAATTGACATGTGACACGTGTGTCGTGATACGAGTTGACACGAAAAAAATTAATATTATTTAAAATTTATTAAATTATATTAAGTTTATATTATAAATTTAATACATTTTAGTCATAATTTTTTATTCAATCGTTAATTTTTATTTTAATATATGAAGTTAAAATAAATTTCAACAATTTATTATTATTTTCTATTCTAAAAATTATTTAAGTAATTTTTAATGAATTTCTAAAAAAATAAAATAAATTATAATATGACTTGATACGTTTAGCACGTCGTGTCAATACGACAATACACATCGTGTTAGACGTGTCATGTTAACCAATCTCTTTACTTAACACGACACATTAATAATATTAACTCGTATCAACACGAGTACACGACATACCACGGACTCTAACACACAGGGGCGGAGCAAGGATTTCAACTTAGGGGGGCAAGATTTTCGACTTAGGTAGATTAAAGTTTGAAATTTTAAAAATGTAATAAATTGATAAATAAAAATAATATTTTATCCTTTTATAGTAGTAATTTTTCTGAACATGAATGGTATTAAATATATAAGTAATTTTTTTAAACAAAATAATAAGTAAAGATGTTCATATTTGAGCAATGTGTTATTTGTGATTTTTCGTCTTCTAAATTTGCTCTAAGCGAAAAAAATTATAATTAAACATGTTTGAACAAACAATAAACTTAAACAAATTATATTTAGTTATATTTATTGTATTTTCACTCTTTTATTAGGGATGCATATGTTATATTAACAAAATTTAGCATATAATTGAAAAGCTCTTCGTACAAGTTTAAAATCTTAGGGGGGCAAGCCTCTTTTTGTCATCCTACTGTCTCTGCCCTGCTAACAGACGCATATTTGATACGATACAACATGTTTGCAATGCACTATCTACAACAGATTAGTCAAGGCCCAAGGGCTAGAATTCGTCAGGTTTAGAAGTCGTCAGGAAAAGAAAAGAGCCGATTACCTTGCTACAACAGAAAACTAAGTCTAGAACTTCGTTTCAAATATATATTATGTAATTTTTTTTTTGGCACGCCTGACGGTGACTATGTAACATTTTTTTTTTTTTTGAGGTGGGGCTATGTAACATGTTCAAGGGCAATAATCGAACTCTCTCAATTTGGTACACGCTTTTATTTCCTTCAAGAACATATGAAATGTTTAGTGGTCAGATGATAGTAGTCAACTGGAGCAAACAAAAAGAAAAACCTCTGACCCCTATAGTCTTATTTAGAAAAGAAAATTATATGAAAATTATACCACGTGTCACAAATCTAACTACAAAATTCCAATGTTATACTCAAAAAATTAAGTCAAGATTTAATTATTACATAGTCAAGAGTCGCTTAGTGTAACAACTGAATCATCTAATAACAACCGATCAAGGTATGTAATTCTGAAATTACACCATATATTTTCCCAAGTACACTCAAAATAACCATAAGAAAAACACTAAAGACATTCTTATTGAACCTTTCTTTTATAAAAATGTAAAACATATTAGAAACTTTTTACCATCGATTGTGCTCAAATTCCTTCCAAATTGTACTTAATTTCCGAATATTACCATTTTTCAACAAAAGACACGATCTTACAGACGCAGAAAGCAATATAAACTACCAAGCAACACCAACACGTGATGATTCAGTTGCACATTTTTCGAAAAAATGTGTAACACCAAAATATAAACTACCATTTTTCAACAAAAGACACGAAGTCTAACACGTTTCGAGAAAAGAAAAAAAAAAAAAAAAAAGGAAAAAAGAGAGAACTCGTTTTTACAGTCTCAAACACACACAGTAATACTATAAACTTATGATCCAGTCTGGGATGACCAACTTGTATTCAATTTTAAATTAATTGCTATTTAGCAAGCAAACACAATCTTGCAAATGCAGAGACGATCAAAATAAACTAAATTACCAAGAACTAGGTTTCATTCATTCATTCATAGTCAAAGGCATACACGATCCAACTTTTCACAACCACCAACCCAAAATCCCAAAAACAAGAAACAAAAAACACATATCTACTTAACCAAGATCAGATCTTCCAAACCCACATCTACTACTAAACACAGATCTACTAAACTACCAATCAGCACCAACACCTCAAGCCCTCTCACCTCTAATCCTCCTTGCCAATTGAATATCCTTAGGCAGTAAGTTGAAAACAAAATTATATGAAAATTTATACCACAGCTACAAATCTAAGTACAGTATTTCAATGTTACATAAAAACATCATCAATTATTAAATAGTCAAGATTCACTTAGCGTAACAACTAAATCATCCAATAAAAACCGATCAACGTGTATATAATTCTGAAATTATACCAGTTTTTTTCCCAACTACACTTGAAAGATTCACAAGTAAAACCACTAAAGACATTTCCGTATTGAGCTTTTTATCAAAAATATTAGAAACTCCATGTGATACCCAGTATTTTCAATTCAAGTAAATTAAACTTAAAAATTTAAGTTTAACAAATTATTAGGCAAATCTAATTAAAATTCCATTCAGTTGAATAGTCTTGGCCTCAATACAAAATTTTTAGAATATTTTAGATTAAAATGGTCACTGTTTTAATTGATTTTAATTTACAGATATTAAACTATGAGATTTGATAATTTGATTTTGAAACAAAATTTCGAAAGTCATAATATAATTGAAAAAAAAAAAAAGAATGTCACGTAATAAATTATTGGTAAAGTTGGAAGTAAAGTTATAAACATATAACTAATTTTTGTATAAAGTTAAAGATCAATTTTACACCCGTCCAAATTGCTACCATTTGAGATCTGCCATTAGTTCCTTGATCTCATCCATTTGATCATAAATTTTAATCTCTGAATATTTTGGATCGTTGGATTAAGTATTTGATATTTGAATTAACCTCAACCATTGGATCTCCTCTATTTTCCTTTTCACTCTTCTCCGATGGATTTTCTTTCTCACCCAACCCAGTCCGTACTCTCCTGCCTCACTCCCTCTTTTTCCTCTTGGCGATCCAGCCCCTCTCGAAGCCCTCTCACGAACGTCGAGCGTTATGCTTGGCCCCTTTCTCTTCACTTTCAGCCTTCTTGGCCCATACCTGAAACCACCATCGCCTCTGGTTTCCCTCCAAACTAGCGGTTCTCTCGCCCAATTCCCTTCTTCCCTTTTTCCTTCACCGCTCCTATCACCCATCGACAGCAGCCATCTCAGCAACGCGGACCCCAGACCCCCTCTCCGCACTGCCTATTTAAGCCACCCTTCTCCTCTCTCTCTCCAGGGACTCATTCGTCAGCTCCTCTGAAAATCTGATAAGAACAAATAAGAGAGAAAGAGAGAGAGAGAGAGGTGAGGCGGCGGCTCAGCTAGGCGTGGGTGAGGCCAGTGGTGGTTGCGACGAGGCTAGGTGGTATGTTGGGCAACATTGTCTCCTTCTCTTCTCTTCTCAGTTTGGTAATCTGTCACAAACCCTCATTCCCTTCTCCTTTGATTTGTTGGCTTGCTATGTGTTGATTGAGGCTTGTAATTGTGTAAATCTTAGCTTTGTTCACTTATTGATAGTTAGATATGTGTGATTCTTAGATGGTCCGAAAATCTGAGTTGTGCTTGACTGTTATTTGTTTGTTTTGTGTTAATTGTGAGTTCTATGAGTTGTACGAGGTTTGTTGCTAGTCTGTTGGGCGTGCAGTACCTGGTACCAGTTCATTACACTTCTATTTTGCTTACTGGTACCAAATCCATAGCCTTAAGGACCTGTTTGTTAGCATTTTCTGGTTCAGGGACATTTCTGTAAATCTGTTTGAACTAAACTAGGGGCTGTTCTGTGATAAATGCTAGTATTTAGGACTGTTTTGTCGAATCTGTTGTTTCTGTGTTTTAAGGGGCTGAACTGAATAAGTTAGAGGTTGTGGATCGGATTTAGTTGCTGTCTTTTGGGTCTATAATCTAACTCTTGCTCTCTATTTGGATCTGTATTGTGTTTAACTAATCTTGGGCTAAATCATTTGACTTGTTTGTCTAAACCTTTGATTCTTGCTGAACCAAGCTCCACAAAAATCCAATTTAAGTTACGACTTTTAGATTTCAATTTTCACTTATATAAGAAGCCTAATCAATGATATCATATTTTTAAGATGGATGATTTATAAAGTTGCATCAAAAGTCTTGGGCCGAGATTAATCACTGTTGGTTTTGCAAATAAAGTTGTTAGTTCTTAAGACACATACTTAGATACAATATGATTTTCTTATCAAATAATAAAGTGCTTGAGTTGAGTCTTTCTAGTCATTAAATAAAAATGTGCTTTATAATAGTTAGTTAAATAAATGTTCGCACAACACTAATAAATTATTAAATGATTTTTGTAAAGCAAAACACGTTGAAGCATCAACAGGCTAGAAATACTTAAATTAAAATTATACTCGAGTACTTCAAATAATAGCATTAATACATTAGTTTTAAAATAATTAAAGTGAATTATTCCTTAAATCATTTAAATTCACATTTCCTTAGTGGACGCTAAGATAATAACCCTTTCTGAAAACACCTAACACGCTTTACAAGTATTCAATATTATGAACCCACTAGCTTTTATCTAAATAAATAAATATTAGATAAATAGTGTAGTTGTTATCATAATAATACAAGTTCACATGAAATACTTTTCTAAAGTCAAATAACAGTTAGCGTTTCTTTTTACATATAATAAGTGTTGTAGAAAACTTAATAATATAGTTAGGTTGCCCATTTGTACAAACTGATTATTTAAAGTAGTAGTAATTTTATAAAACGAGAAAGATTAGTACATTGAGTCTAAACTTATTTAAAATATTTGCAAACAGAATTTCTTTTAGAATTGTCTAGTAGTTAAGTATGGTTTAACACCAAAATAACCAGAACATGAATCCAAATTAAGGGATAATGGGTTTAGTCGTTAGATTAGTTTTAACGCGTGAGTTCGTTCACCAGGTGACCAGTCAGACTACCAGGGACTAGTAGACGACTACTATCCCGTGGACGAGACGGTAGACGGAGGCGAGGACTTCGCTGACGTTCCAAAGAAGTAGTTTCTCCTAACCCGTCATTTCAAGTGTGGATGCCTTTCGGATTTGATATTCTTTAGATTAGAAAAACTATTGCATGCATAATTGTTTTGAAAAGATAACTTGCATGATTTTGAAATACTTCATGTATTGATAAACTTGATGCGCATATGTATTTATTTCTTTATCTCTGTATAAGTTTGATTAGCAAAAGTGTGATTTATTAATGGATTTGTAAAACATCAAGTATTGATCGCACGGTTTGCAAAGACTAGCGAATCTCTACTTGGGCTGATTTGGCATGACGTATGATTTGATGCAGGATGTATTATGGTTGATTAGAAATGACTGAACAACTTGAACACAGAAGGTGTTATCCGCCTAGTTCTTAGACACTACCTTTATAGGCTTTTGTCCATTAGGTTGACGTATTCTCGGATCCGTGATTACTAGTCCTACACCAGTGCACAGGTAGTAGGTGGGACGGGTAGATGTCAGGTTAGGCGTGGTTCATGTCATTAATATTGTGAGGTTGTTATACATTTACGCGCCTGTCAGTGGTGCAGATAAGCTTAGTACCTGTGTGGTACATTACCTGTTAGTGATTACACACATTTTTGCTCTATTTTGCACGATGGCATGATTCGATAGATATCATTACATGATTTATACATGTTACTCAGCATAGGTTTTATACTAACTTGAAACTAAAAGATTGCAAGTTTTATAATTACATTCAGCATGATTTTATATTCTAGTTTAGAGAATTGATAATTTGAATAGGCTCACTCTATTACCGTACTGAGTATTCGCGTACTCAGCCCACAATACTTTGATTTGTGGAGACAGGTACCGGTCTGACTGAAGACGGTGATCCAGCGTTAGAGACCCAAACCCAGTTACCATATGATGATGCCACTTATGTTTAAATAGTATTGTTTCTTTTCTTATTTTGTTTGGCTAGACAATTTTGTTGTAAATAATTTTTACTGGCCTTCTTATATGAAAAAAAATATGATATTGTTATTTTGTGGCATTATTCTTGTGTTTGTGTGATTTTATTGTGCTTGGATACTTTTATTTAGCCTTACGTGTATACAACAGAGTGTATGCACGTGGCGGGGTTGTCTTCCTCGAATTCTGATTTGGTTCGGGGTGTGACACTCCAACCATTGATTGATGTGTATTCACAACTCACAAGATGCATACTAAAAAATTTCTAACCGGCATTGCCCTTTTAATCTTGAATAAAAAGAAATGTACCTTCTTGTTTTTTTAAACTGAAAGTTTCAGAAGTATTATAGGAAAAAAACAAGAAAGTTTCAGAAGTATTATAGGACCCTTTTAAATTTCAAACCCACAGGTTGTTAGTTTAAAATTGTATTTGTACTTAAATGTCTTCCAATTTGGAACTAACTTCAGATTAATAGCCATTTTATACACGCTTTTATTTCTTTCAGAACTTATAAAATGTACAGTGGGGTTGGGTTGTCAAATGACAGTTGATCAACGGGAGCAAACTCTCTCAATTGACTTCACGCTTTTATTCCTTTGGTCCTATGTTTTTTCAGATACAACTTGCTAGAGGCTGCCAAGGAAAAATAGTTTTTTTTTTTTGTTTTTTTGGATATTCTAGGTAGCGGCTACCTAGTAGTGCCAAGGAAAAATTGTTATAGTAATAAATTCTTTGGTCTTATGTTGAAAAGAAAATTATGTGCAAATTCATACCACAGTTGACAAATCTAACTACAGTCTTCCAATGTTACATTAAAAAATCAAGTGAAAATTCAATTATTACATAGTCAAGAGTCACTTAATGTAACTAAATCATCCAATAATAACTGATCAAATTGTATAATTCTTATTCTTAATTTAAACCAGATTTTTTTTTCCCAACAACACTTTAAAGAATCATAAGAAAAACAACTAAAGACATTTCCGCATTGAGCTTTTTATCAAAATTAGAAACTTCAACCATTGATTCAGGTGTATTCACAACTTTAACCTTTTTGTTTGTTAACTGAAAGCTTCAGAAGAATTCTAGGACTCTTTTTAAATTTCAAACCCAAAGTTAGTCAGTTTTAACCGTAGTTTGTACTTCAATGTCTTCCAATTTGTAATTTAACTTCAGATTAATAGCCACTTAACAACAAAAGACATATATAATCTTAAAGTCACAGAAACAATGTACTATGCCAATTTAAATTCAAGCTTAAATTCAGCATGAAAATAACCTAATTGTATTCAATTTCAGATTACTTGTTATTTAGCAAGCAAACACAATTTGCCAATGCAGAGACGATCAAAATAAACTAAAATTTGCACACAAAATTAACAAGAACTAGGTTTCATTAATTCTTAGTCAAAGACACTGATACATGATCAAACTTTTCACATCCACCAACCCAAAATCCCAAAAACAAGAAACGAAAAAAGCACCTATCTACTAAACCAAGATCAGACCTTCCAAACCCACATCTACTGCTAAACACAGATCTACTAAACTACTAACCAACACCAACACCTCAAGCCCTCTCACCTCTAATCCTCCTAGCCAGTTGAATATCCTTAGGCATGATAGTAACCCTCTTGGCATGAATGGCGCAAAGATTGGTATCCTCAAACAATCCGACCAAATACGCCTCAGCAGCCTCTTGAAGCGCTGCCACAGCCGAGCTCTGAAACCTCAGATCAGTCTTGAAATCTTGGGCGATCTCCCTCACAAGCCTCTGGAACGGAAGCTTCCTGATCAGAAGCTCGGTGCTCTTCTGGTACTTCCTGATCTCACGAAGCGCCACTGTTCCTGGCCTGAAGCGATGTGGCTTCTTCACGCCTCCGGTCGCCGGAGCTGACTTGCGCGCCGCCTTGGTGGCCAGTTGCTTGCGTGGTGCCTTGCCTCCAGTTGACTTGCGAGCGGTTTGCTTGGTACGCGCCATTGGAGGAGATAAGTTAGGGTTTGGGTTTCGTTCAGAGCTCGTAAGAGAGAAAGAGAATGAGAGGGATTTGAGTTTGGGTTGGGAAACGGAAGAGAGGGAAGAGAGGTTTTAAAGCGGTTTGGAGAAATGAAGAGCGCGAAGCGAAATACATTTTGGGAGGTTTGGATGTTTTGGAGCGTTGGATTGATATGGAATGGACGGTGGATATGATAAAAGGGGTGTTAGTGCGGATCGCGATCCGTGGGTGCCTGGATTCTGGATTTTGATTGGTGGAGGGAATTAGGTCGCCACGTGGCCCATGTCGCAGTGTTTCTGAGCGCTTTTGCAAGGTGTGAGAAGGAGGGGAATTGAGAATGCCAAGTGGTTTGGTTTCTCTTCTTGGCTTCTTGAAAGCACCTCAAGACAACGCGTGTAATTATTTTTCTTTTTTGTTTTTTAGAATTGAACTGCACAATGATTGCTTAAATATTATTTATATTTCTCTTTTTCTTATAAATTATATTAAGATTCTTAATACGTGATAATTTTGAATTTTGAAAAAGGGCACTTTGTATTAATGACAGGTTTAGTTGAACAACAAAGATGTTAATCGAAATTTAAGAGTTAGATATATTGGTTTATTTCTAATGGCATCAAAATTATATACATAATTTGAGTAAAAGTAGTCAGAAAATTTGTAATTTGGTTTCTTATTTTTTTCTTAAAAGAATACCTCGCTAAGTAACGGAAAACGTGATGGGAGAAGATATATTATTTTAACTGCTATACTTATTGTAAATTCGCTATAGTTAATATCGGTCCAATCTTTTTTTTAAAAAAACACAGATTTTATTTCATTAGAGATTTGTTTTATCAAAATGAATGAATTTGACGTCATTTGGTTGAAATCTTCATGTTATTAAATCTAACGAAATTCTTAAAAATCAATTAAAATAGAATGAAATCCCGCATAAAAACTATTTTGATCAAAGTCTTAGTTGTCACATTCTCACCACACTTTACATAATTGGAATTTGGAATATTATTAGAATAGTAGAAAAGATAAGAAAGTATGTAACCAAGAAATGGATTAATTGATTGATTTCAGTGTACATAGACATGGGTATTTAATCTAATTACATCATTTCTAACGGCTATAATTCTTTGGTTAGAGCATCCGCAATCTTCTATAATCTTCTATAAATCTATAAATCTATAAATCTATCTATAATCTTCTATATCTATAAAGAGTTTAATTTCGGGTGCCTTTTCTACAGTACTCATGTGACGTCAGCAATTAATCTCATTATCTCATAGGCTATAGAGTTACTGCGGTGATGCCATATTTTTTAAATCTTTTATTTTCTAGCAATGCAAATTGTAAGGTCACTTGAGTGGGTCCCTCACTCCATCCATGTGGTGTGCTGTCATATTTTCCCTTCATTTCACGCGGCCATCTTGACTCCAAAATCAATCAAACTTGCACAATTTTTTTAGGCATGCACAAAAAATATGCGAGGAATGCACTAATATAAAAATTTTAAATTAAGACTTCTAAATGTTTTGCGAACTATATTTAATTTCTATAATTTAAGAAATGTATTCACGTGTTAAAAGTGTTTGAGGGCCTTCTTAATTTTGTTTGGATGCAATTTTTACGTACATTCTCACAGAATTATAAAAAAAAATATTACTGAGTACTATTTTTATTTTCGAATTTTAAAATAATTTACATAATTTTTAATATATTATAAATTTCATGAATGATATTTTTATTTCTTTTATTGCTTCGTACCTTTTCTAAAATTTTGTTATGATGATATTTTACATTTTAATGGTTTAAATTTACCAAACATCTTCTATAATTTCTTTATTATTTTTTATTTTATTATTACATTAGATCTTCTCTTTTAGAATAAAATAAAATATGCAATATAAATATGGAGTAATGCTATGGTGCGTCATGATTCATGGACCATTTGTGCATCATGAGTTTATTTTTCATATTTTTTTAATGGTAAATCTAATTTAATCAACTCATTCAAATTATATTGAATCTCATAAAAAATGCAATTTTACAATTTTTAACCAAATCGTTCAAGATTTTAGTTTTTTTATTTAATTATTTGTAACCCTTCCAAATTATTTTTCCCTGAATTTTTAATTATATATGTTTTTAAAATTACAAAAATTTAAACGATATGTTTTTCTATTTTCTTTTTTTATATTTTATCGCGCGAAATTATGGCTAGTTAGACTTAATAGCAAGAGCAAGTTCAACAAAGTGACGATATTTTCGTGGGGATATTTCATTTTGCTGAGGGATGTAGGGCTAAGTAGTTTGATGTACAAGGTATGAAAACAATTGTTAATGAATGACTTATACTTCGTACCATTATCAGTGCGTGAGGTTTTAAGTTTTGTACCGAATAAATTCTCCACTCGATTTTTAAAACGAGAAAAGATTTGAAACAAATTACTCTTATCAGCACTAAAGTAAATCGACAAAAGTTATCCATGAAAATTACATGAACGATGTCCATTTTGAGATACAAAAGAGAAAGACCTACACACATCAGAATGAATGAGAAGATGAAAAAGACTATTTATGTGTCTTTATCTGAATTAGAAAAATTTCAAAATTTTCATCGTAAGAATATTGGAAGGATGGTCAAGATGAACATACCAAACATTTGTCCAAACACAAAAACAAAAAACATTTGTCCAAACAGAAAAACAAAAAACCTTAATCATATTTGTCGCATACCAAATTTGTAGCGATTTAAATCGAAATAAATCACTAAACACATCCAACAGATTTTTATTATTTGTTTATACGTTGTACATTGTATAATTAGTTTAGTTTTCTCCAAGGTCTCGTGAAATAATGTAAGTAATATATATCAACTATGCTTAGATAATTGATAGGTTTTGGTACAGTGCGAAGTACTATCTCAGAGCGGCTCTCATTCTTTTTATTTTTCTTTTTGTAATTTTAGATTCACACAAAAAATGTTAGTCGCATTTTGAAAGGATGATTGCAATAATAACTATGAAATAAGGTATGCATAGTGCATATTCATGGCATTTCGGGTGTGTTTGGCAAATACAAGGTTAGTAAGGTTAGGTGTAATGTTAGTATTTTTTGGGGTTAGAGGAATAAAATGGTGAGTGTAGTGATTGGATAGAGTTAGTGCTAGTCTAAGGTTAGTTAATGTTATTTGGTGTGGTATGTTGAGGTCAGTACTTCAAAGTTAGTGACTACTAGTGCTATAATTATTATTAACTATTATTAATTAGCATTTATGAACTATAATTAATTTAAATAAAAATTATTATTACCATTATTATAATAACTATTATTATTTATTATTAATATTATAATTATTATATTACAGAATATTTAAATTTATACAATTATTGTTAATTGCTAATTATTATTAATTAGTTAATAATAATTATTTATTTAATTATTTATTGTTATTTATGATTATTTAGTTAAATATGTATTATTAATGATTAATTATTATTAATTACTAAATAATAATAATTTTTATTACTTATTAATATTTCTAATTATTATTAATTTATAGTAATTAATTATTATTATATTATTTATTAATTATTGGTAACTATTAATTATTTACTTATGAATATTAATTATTATTAATTAAAATTTATTATTATTATTTATTGATTGATAATTATTATAAATATTTATTTAATATTATTTTTATTGTTAGTTATTAATTATTATTGTTAATATAAAATTAGCGCTAACCCATGAAGGATGAAACCACTAACTCACTTCTTGGGAGAGTTAGTGGGTTAGCAAAAGGTTAGTGCTAACTTTAACTAAATTCATTTGGTGAATTGAGATTAGTTGGTTAGTTACATTAAACTTGGGTTAGTGCTAATTCCTCTCGCCAAATGCTCCTTTGCTTTTAACATGCATTTCTCTTCCCGACTAAATTAAGTTATCATGACTTCAACATTTGCTTTTGATAAACACGAGCCATCACATGCATCTCCCGTCGACAAAAAACACGCAAGCAAAAACATGCAAGCATCTCGGTACATAATTAATTAAAAAGAAAATAAATATAAATACATTAAAAAACAGAAAAAGCCAACAACATTATATTGGCAAACTTTTTAGCTAGGTTATATAATATACTTGAATGTCCAAATAGTAGCCACCTGTCAAAATTAATGTCCGAGACGCAATGTTTATGAGACTAAAACTTAATTCTGCAATTAAAGAAAATTGAAATTAGATATACACCTTGCAAATCATAACCAGTTGGAAATATCATCTTTATCATCTTTGATTCGTTATCATAGATATTTGCCCTTTTTTTTTTATCTCTAATGATTTTAAATTATAAAAAATTATTTTTGCAATATTCAGACATAAATGCCATCAAGAACAGCCCTTGACGTCTCACATATTCCTGTTATTTTGTGTTTTGTATATGGAAAAAACAAATGATAAGATATAAGTCGTTGATTTTCTTCCTCATTTTAAACATTTACCGTTCCGCTAGTAAACTTTTTATTTCTTGAAATCGTCTGATTCAAGGTACTACTTTTTATTTTGTTGTTTACTAGCAAAAGATGCCCTCAATATGCGGGTAAATAAAAAAAAAATAAAATTTTGATATTATTTTTGTTTCATATAAAACTTTACATGTTAGACAATAAAGATACGGTAAAATCAATAATTTAGTCTTTCCTTTTAAATAAATAGCTAATTTGGTAGTAACTTAATTTTTTCTATAAAAAGTCTGACCTTAATCTAGACCACTGATCAAATCAAATTACACAAATAAATGGTCCATAATTGATATAAGAATTGTTTAACACCCTTTTATATGACATGTTTACTCCTTTTATATGAATTGTTTACACCCTTCGTATGCGTGCATTTATAAGTAGTAGAGATATCTATACTACTTATAAAAACACCCATAAAAAGTCATAACAATTTCACTAAAAAGGTCGAAACAATTGTTATATCAATTAAGAACCATTGATTTACGTGATCTGATATGATGTGTAGTCTAGATATTGACTTCAGATAAAAGATCAGACCCTTTGACGAAAAAGAGTCAGGTGGTGTTAACAATTTATTTTTTAGAAAAATATCCACCTGTATGTATCTGGAAGATTCAACCAAATAATTTTATTTTCTAACATTATTATGTTTCTTTTTTTACCCACATATTAAGTACATCTTTTGCTAGTCTCATTCTAAATTACGGATGATGTTTTCAGCATGATGAGTACTTTGCTACTTGTTTCATACAGAAATTTGAAAACATATTTCAGAAATGGGAATTTATGATTATTTACTTTTACTACATTGTAAATTGACAACGATCTATTCTTTTGCTCATACAATTAATGTCTAGACAGAATGATTGTTAATGTTATAATAGCTCCCAAGTTGGGAGAAACTAGCAAAAGCATTGCGCTTCTCAGCGATTAAGTTTTACTTTTCATATTTTTGAAATAAAAAAAAATATCACTAAATGTTTTATAGTTTTTAAAAACATCCATAAAGTTTCATGCATAAATGACTTGAATGGTCTGTAAACAATCTGAGCTAAAATATATAGTAAACTCTAGTGTATTGTATATTTGTTAAATTCTAATACAAGAGCAACAAATATATAGCAACACATTTAAAAATAGGAATAATTAGATTTATGCCATTGTAAAAAGTTATCAATTCAAAAAATGCCATTGTTAAATTACTAATTAGATTTATGCCACTCTAAAATTATAAAAATTAGTTATATGCCATTATTTCCTTCAAAATCATAACAAATTCTAAAAATTCCATCATCACATCTGGCATTATTTGTAAAAATTCCCAAAGTACCCTCATTAATTATTCATCTTCCTCTAATCCCTTCCCTTGGTCTCTAATGGCGAAAGAAAAGTAAAGAAAATCTGAGTGCGCAAATATGGATATTAACTTATTTTATACAACGTCTTCAAGCTACAATAAGTAATCAACATCTCAATCATAATCGATATATCAATAAGAAAAATTAAATGTTATTTATTGACCGCATCTCTCTTAGTTTTAATTTTGTAATTTCACAAAGTTAAAAAGGATAAAACTTATAAGAAATAAAAACTTTATTTGTCACTTGTTGCCACAAAGAATTGTACAATTGATTTTGACTTTCGCATAAATCAACGAAAATTTTACCAATATAATCTTTTTTTTCCTTTCAAAATTTTGGAGGGCGTGCGGAGCAAAAGAAAATGTTTCATGTTTCTTGTTTAATTTTAAGGACCTTTTTATTTCTACATAACAGTAAATCAGAGAAAGGACATTAATGAAGAAAGTTCACTCGTAATATTTTCTCTTCTTTTTTACCATTAAGAAAACGAGGAATGGGATAAGAGAGGAGAGAGTACTGCACTAAATCAAACGCATGAAAGTAGAATGCTACATGATTCTTTTGTAATGGTATAAAATTATTTTTTTATTGATTTATAATGTACAAAAACTAATTATTTACTTTTGGGATGACATACTTAAAAGGGTAAAATTGTCATACTAATTTGCTGATGGCATAAAACAAATTACTACTATTTTATAATGGCAAAAAACTAATTTGTCATTTAGTGATGACATTTGTCTAATTTTAAATTTTCACAGTGGCATAAATCTAATTAACCCTTAAAAATAACTACCTACTGTTATAGCAAATGTGAGTTGAAATAGATTTATTTTTGTAGTTCATTATAAGCAACCATTGATACCCTCATTGAAAATCCAATTGGATAGATAGGGATATTAGAAAGTTGAAAATCCAATTGGATAGATAGGGATATTAGACTGTTGAAAATCAAATTAAAATCAGTACAATATAGTAGAAAGTTGAAAATATGAGTTTTTTTGTATCCGAAAGCAACCATATTTTCATTGTGCGATTATCTCATATTTTAATTAGGTGACCATAATTTAATATTTTTTATTAAGAATATATAATCATACTATCGTGCTAATTCATATATATTGGAATGGTAATAATCACAATAATTAACATTATCATTCAAAATACATGCAATTGAATTAAAATTATATATGTATTGTTCATTAAAATCCAAAAATGTTCACTAACCATACACCAACAAAAGTTATCGAATCATTAATCAATTTAGGTAAATTTAATTCATTTGCTAATTATGTGAATATAAAACTCTTCTGATCCACAAAGAAAATTTCTATTGAGTCCTCGTCCAACACATCAAACAAATGAGTTATTTCCTATTTCTACTTTTGGCATTTGGCTCCGATCCTCTGTTGATCGGTGAGTGGGAAGGGAATTGAGAATGCCAAGTGGTTTCCCTTCTTGGCTTCTTGAAACTTTGAAAGCACCTCAACGAAACGCGTGTAATTATTTTTCGTTTTTTTTTTCAGAATTGAACTATAATACTACATATATATAAAGGTTGTTTACATATTATTGATATTTCTCTTTTTCGTGTAATTAAGATTCTTAAATCTTAATACATGATAATATATAATTCAGAAAAAAGGTACTTTGTATTAATGACATGTTTATTTGAACAACGAAGATGTTAATCAAAATTTAAGAGTTAAAAAAATAATAGTTTATTTCTAATGGCGTCAAAATTATATACATGATTTAAGTGAAAGTAATTAGAAAATTTGCAATTTGGTTTCTTATATTTTCTTAAGAAAACCCTCTCTCTCAAGCTATGTTTGCTTCAGGAGTAAAGAGAGGGAGAGAATGGGATTGGAGATGAAAGTCGGTAATTTTTTGTGTTTGGATGGAAGGAAATAGAGAAGAGAATTATTTTGTGAGGGAAAAAATTCTTCTAGAAATTTTTTTTATGTTCAAATTCATTGTCTTCCAAATCGATGGAGAATGGAGGGGAAGAGAAATTATAGAGATGCAATTGACAAAAAAAAAGAAATTTATTTTTACTTCTCCTTCGTCTTTCATCCCAGACAAGAAATGCAAAATCATTTTACTTTTCATTCAATTCCTTTCCTTCCCCTTCATATTTTTTTTTTCTTTTCACTTTTCACTCTTTATCATCGAACTAAATTATAGTGTAAGCAACAGAAATTAACGTGATGGGGAAATACAATTTAATTATTTATCAATCATGAACTATACTTAATTGTAAATTTTGCTAAATATTATATTGGTCCAATCTCTTATTTTCTTCCTTTTGTTTTTTTGTATTCACGTGAATTCACGGGACTTACGTTCTCGCAACACTGACGCAATTCTAATACACCTTAGAACATGAAAATGAAAGTCAAGTTACATTAACACACAGACTGAAGTTGTATTTTCAGTTTTCTCGTTTCTGATATTGGATTTTTTTATTTTTTTTTGAATGGTGCAAGTTCATCTCAGCATTGGTACCTCATCGAGAGATTGGATTAGTACAAAATATTTTTTTTTAACTAGTTTTAATTACGTATTATGCAGGAATTTTTTTTCCCATTTAGTTCCGTTGAAAACTCACAATTTACGACACCACAATGCAAAATGTATAATTCATTCTTTTAGAAAATAACATGCCATAAAAGTGAAGTGCCCTCATGATCTGTTTTAGAATATTTTCAAGATGAATTTTTATCATCAAACGATAATAATTAATTAGTAACTAAATCAACCTCTAAAAATACGCACCATTATTATGCATCTAAAAATAGCAAAAGCCATATAAGAATTGAAGCAAATTAAACTAGTATATATCAAAATTGTAGTGATTTAAAAATAATACATGAACTACTGAACATTACATAAGAAAAATACAAGATCAAAAGAAGTAAATCAACAACTTCAGAAACTACAAGTAATCCTCAATATAATTCGCACCATAGAAAATATCAATTTGTATTCTTTGTTTATAAATTATACATTGTATAATTATATTAGTTTTCTCCAAGGTCTCGTGAAATATGTAAGCAATATATACCAACTATGCTTAGATAATTAATAGGTTTTGGTAAAGTGCGAAATACTTTGTAGTTCTAATATCCATTGCATGCTCCTTGCTTAGCAGCCGATGCTAAGTTGTCTAAAAATCCAATGCATACCCCTTACAGCTGCTCTCAGGTTTTTGTATTTTTAGATTCACACCAAAAAAATTAGTCACATTATGAAAGGATGATTGCAACAATGAAATAGTGTGTGCATACTCATGGCATTTCAATTTGCTTTTAACAAGCATTTATTTCTGACTGAATAAGATAGCATGACTTCAACGTTTTGTTAGTAACATTAACTGTCATCTCCCATAGACAAAAACCACGCTAGCATGTTGAAACACAATTAATTAGACGAAAAATAAATAGATCAAAATAACAGTAAAAAGCCAACAATATAATATTTGCAAAACCTTTTAGTGAGGCCATATATACTTAGCAGTCGCCACGTGTCAAAATTAATGTATGAGACGTAATGTTTGTGAGACTTATAGCCTTAATTCTGGAATAACAAAATTACTACAACTGAGCAATTAAACAACATATATAGCGACACCATTGAATCGAATTCGGTATATTTGAATGAAAATATATAGATGGATTTTATCAAAATCTAATCTGATAATTAATTTGTTGTCAAGCGTACGGTGAAACAAAGTAAAAGTTAGATAATTTTTCTGAGATAAGATAAAATGAAAACAAGTGATGAAGTAGTTAACAATTTAAATTCACTAACAACCTAACATTTGTTATTGTTAGGAACTCAAGTCCTTGTGCAATTTTAATTTTTATTACTAATTGATAATTAATTAAACATGCACAATTTCTACCTCTTCCAAGCTCGCAATTGGAAGGCTCGATCCAAGATATTGAAGTCGATGGCCTATCTCAAATCACCATAATCACACTGGCCTCGAGTCCACCTAAAGTATTAACCAACTTCTAGAGATTTGTGCTAGCAAATCCTAGAACGAGGCTAATTTCTTGTTGCATTTCTTCACAAAATCAACTATTTAATTTGTGACTAATATTCAACACATGAATTTCCTATAGAAGAGCAAAAGATACGAGAACAATGGATGAGAGAAAACTTAGTTTTCTGTAGAAAATTTCAGCCATATATAATGAGAAAGAGGCAAGAAGTTAATCCTATAATAGATAGTTAGGTTTCCTTATTTAACAAGTTATAATTAGGAACCCTAATGTCTTCCTCTTTCTTTATTTAACATGGACAAAAATGCCCTTATATGGCTGCCATCATCATGGATAAAATTAGGTCATTTTATTCTCATATTATCACATTAAATTAATCATTTCATGATCCAATTAATTTGCTTTTTGATAGAGCTGAAATTAAATAATTCAACCAATTTAAATATGCTAAAATTAATTATCAACTTATTGATAATTATTTTGGAATTAGCAAATGTATTAATTTATTTCTATATGATCTCTTTGATTTAATTAATTATAATGGTTCATAATGGTATATAATTAATTAATCAACTTATCATATTTTCATTGCATTTACTGTTGTGAATAAATAAACAATGCACTGTATGATTAAGACTATATTTGTGTGACCCTTTGAGGATTTATATTATATTGGCCATGAAAAATCCCTATTTATTTCCAATAATCATAAGCGGTATCTAGCAATACGTTATGATTCCCAATTAACATAAATAAATAACGTACTGTTACAGTATTTCAATCCTGCATAAGAAATAGAGTATCTTATTGTTTTGATTCCTATGTCACATGATATCACTGTATAATCAAAGATAGGAATGTGTCATTCTTGCATATTATACATTTCTTGATCTAGAGTTGATTGTACAATTTGCCGGCACACAATCCAACTCCATCAAAGGGCCCAATAGATATCATCACTCATTAGGTATACTAATGAGGGACATACAGTTTTCTTGATGAACAGTTTTTCCCCGCACAATTCAAGAGAACATAAATAAAAGTTCGTATAGCAGCCCTTATCAGGAATCAACGTTAGACGATATTTATAGAACCAATCCTCATGTGGAAAAACTAAATCATCTCAAATTTAGAATCAAACTCATATGAAATAAATAATGACACATAACACAATCTATATATTTATTTCGTTGGTTCAAGTCATGTGTTATGTTCCAATAAAATACACATATGCAATTAAGTTGGTAACTCCTTATCTATGATTTGTAGAACTTAATCATCACTTAACTTGCATACTAATCTTTTATGATAATTAATGTTTCTTGTTAATTATCAAGATTATGGACGATTTAAGTTTATTATTGTCAGTTAACAAAATAATACACAGATATCCACAATTCAGATCATCAACCTGAATGATCTGTCAATAATAAACTCAAGGAACAAATGATCAAATATCATCAATAACATAAACTAAAATCAAGTCATCAAAATATTGACTTCTAGAACATAACTCCAATAATTATTACGATTCAATATTATATCAATCTGGGTTGTGTTTTGATCATTTGAAATAAATCTAAGAATAATTCTCTTGTAGGGAAAATTTTTATTTTATTAAAGGATGGAAGAATAAATATATACGAATATAAATATACAATAGCTCCCCAAAAAATAGCTCCGCGCGTGATACAAACGATAATAAACGTTTATTCTCCGATTCTTAACAGGCACTTTTTGCTCTCCAATTATCTTTTGTAGACGCTGATTCTTGGTCCACCTCGTCGAAATGTTTATACATATAATGATATAATCAAGCAAGGGATATATCCTCCGATCTTTCAGCGGTCTCTAGCATTGAAAAAACCGGGTATGAAATTCAGTTTAGGCCAATGAACTTTGACTTGTCTTTTTTTAGTTAATGAACATCGATGATTATACAAACTAGCAAATGCGCCCACCAAACGTGTGGATAAAATTTAATTTAGAATTTTAACAAACAAAAAAGTATCAAAATAGAATTTATGACAATATTTTTTTTAATACATATAATGAAAAAAATTTCACAAATCATCTAAATTTTTTAATACATATAATGAAAAGGTTTCAAATTCAGAACATCGAGGACCCCTAAATTCAGAATTTGTTCTGTTTTGGAAAAAGAATAATGACAAAAATCTAATTGTAACAATTTTAGAGTGGCATAAATCTAATAAGCAATTTAACCATGGCATATATCAAATTGACAAATTTTCTAATAGCATAAATCTAATTATCTCAAGAAAATTTTCATCCCAGTCCAGATGGGTTGTTGAGCAGTTGATTTTTCATTCTTCAAATGATTTAATGCAATTAATTATATTTAACATTTAATGATTTCAATTTTTTGAAAAGAAAGTTTGGACAACTAGGCAGGTGCATGTGCATTAAGGCACATGACTAAGTGCCCCGGAAAGCCGGAAAACCTTTATATTTTGTTTAAAAATTTTCGACTTTTACAAATAAGTTAAGTGCTTCTATTATTATATTTCAAAGAGCTAAAAAAAAATTCAATATTAGATTCAAAAATCAAAATATTATAATATTGTGTAAAAACCCGAAAAATGTTAATTATGAGTTAAGTTAATTAAATAAAAATCTTCAAGCAAACAAATAAATTTAATTGTTGAAGAACCAAATCAAAATCATAGTTCCCATTTTTAAAGCTAGAACAAGACATTATTTCGAATCCGATCAATATTAATTTCGGCCGTTTACAAAATTTTCAAGAAATTATTTGATTGAACAATTAGATCATGCCATAAAAATTTCAATTATCTATTTTATGAAATTACTATGAGTATAATTTGTGTCAAAATCTATGTTTTACTGATTGTTTAAATCAATTTCCAAAATCCCTTTTATTTGGACCGTTGGATTGAGTTTTAAATCACTGGATTTTTCTCAGCCGTCTGATCCATCTCCATTCCTCTCTCTTAATCCCTCTCTTCCTTCTCTTCTCTGCCGACAGTATCCCCCACCCGTCCCCTTTTTCTCCTCTCCTCGCGATTCACCATTGGAGATGCCTCTGGCGATCTCTCTCGACCAATCCGCTTAACCCTCCCTTGTCTCTGTCCCCCTCGCTTGCGACCAAAGCTCGACCCCACTCCTCTTCTGCCAAATCCGCTCACTCTCCACTCTCCCCTGTGGCAGAGCCCTCAATCCCACCTCCTTAATTCCCTCTCCCCCAATTCCCGCAACCAATATCAGAGACCCCAAGTCCCTGGTTTCCCTCTGGTTTCTCCAAACCGTATGGAAGCACTCCACATGTCCCTCTCTCGTGCTTGACCTAGACCTTACCACCGCCCCTCTCACCCTCCAGCCATCCGCCACTTCAGCAACTTGACCCCACCTCCTCTCCATTTCTATCGCCTATTTAAGTCGCCCCTCTCTTCTCTCAGATCCATCACAAATCCGATAAGAACAGAAAATAGAGAAAGGAAAAGAGTGAGAGAGGTGGAGACTGTATAGCCGGAGGTGGAGAAGGTGGCGGTGACGCTGACTAAGGCGAGGTGGTGTGCAGATGCTGGCTGAGCTCGTTTCCTTCCCTTCCCTCCTTTTCCTCTTCTCATCTCGGTTTGGAACTCTCTTTCTCTCTTTCTTTTGTTCTGAGCTGTGCTTGATTGAATTCCTGAGGCATGCACAGATGGATCTGTTATCTTTGTTTGTCTGCTTGTTGAAATTGTTTGATCTGTGCTTATGTGCATTGCCTCTGTTGGATTTATTCTGTGTCTGAATACTTGCTTGTTAGCTCAATTAGAATGCTAGGTATCAAATTGAACTGTTAATAGGTTAGTTGCGCTGTTTATTAGTTCATTTGAGCTTGTTTAGTATTTATGTTCAACTTGTGCTTGCAATTGGTTCAATTAGGCTGTCTGTTGGTACTTAGATGCTTCAATTAAAACTCTGTGTGCTTAGGTTCTGTCTGTAGTTGGTAGAATCCATTTAGGTTAGATGTGCTTGTCGTTGACTCAATCTGATCTGCTAGTGCTTGTGAATGCTTGGATTAGGCTTAAACCAGTATTGTAGGGATTCTATGTCTGTTACTTAGCTTGTTTAATCAATTTAGAGTGATCAGGTTTGTTAATTAGGTTGTCCCTTGCTTGTTCAGCTGATAAGTAGCTTGTAGAATCAAATTAGGTTGGTTAAAGTCTCTAATTCTGGTGCTTCTGTGTGCTTTCTGGACTGATATCAGGCTGGTTTAGGCCTGGTACCAGCTCTATACCTCTCTGTACCGCTTTCTGGTGCGCTATATCAGCATAGCAAGCCTCTGTGTACCTTGTTTTCGAAGTCAGGGACCTGTTTGTAAACTTTTTCGGGTTTTAGGACCTTTCTGTAAATATTTTATAACTGTGTTAGGGCTGTTCCATAATAAATTATGTTATTAGGGACTTAAATATAATGTCAAGGTAAATATTTTAAATATAGGGTCCTTAGTGTAAATTATCTGAGTTAGTGGGTCGGATTGTGTTTTCTGTTTGGATCCGTCTGGCTCTTTTCCGTGTGGGCTGCGTGTTTTCCTCTGGGCCCATTCGGCCTGTGCACTTGTTTGGGCTTTGTTATTTTATTTTTATACGTGGCCCATGTCTTTTCTCTGTTGGCTGAGAATGTGAAAGCCGAATTGTTTAAGTTTGGATGTTTGGAAAATAAAACTAGAACTTGGAAAATAAAACTAGAACTATATGGTATTTGATGTATGGTTTTGTTGGCATGAAATAAATAGTTGGAATTTGAAAATAAAAGCTTTTGGTCGAGATATAGAACGGGACGGATTCAAAAATAAAGTTGTTGGCTTTTAAAAATGGGAAATGATTAGATTGTCCGTAAAATAATTTCAAAACAGATACTATGATATAAACGGACACAATATGATCCCAAAACAATTTCAAACAAACTAAGTTTTCTTCGTTAATCTTATTTTAGATAGATTATTAAAATATTTCATACTTGAGCAAAACACTATTTAATTATTAACTAAACTATTCCAATGACTTTCTAAATGAAACTAATTATGACACGTCTATAATCGTCATAGTTTGAACTTACAGGAATCGTCAAACACGTCTCTTTTCACATTGATTTTATAAACTAAACTCTAGCAAAATATTTCTAAAATTAACAACATAACTTTTCTTCACAACTAGTTTCAAACGAAACTCGGTCAAATTTTTAGAAATTACTTAATTATGATAACATATTTTAATACCGAGTCTCTTTCTAAATAAATTAAGAGTTAAGTCTAGTATAAGACCAAAGTAGCCAGGACTTGAAACCAAATTGAGGGATAATGGGTTTAATCGTTAGATTAATTTTTAACGCGTAGTTTCGTTCACCAGGTGATCAGGCAGACTACCAGGGACATGTAGACGATTACTATCCCGAGTACGAGGGTGGTGACGCAGGACAGGACTCTATCGATCCTCCAGCAGAGTAGTCGCTTCTACGCCCTACTTTCCAGGTGTGGATGCCTTAGGTTTTATTTATTCTTTAGTCTAGGATTAGATCAATAATTAATTGTGTGCATATCATGTCATTTAACATTAAGTAAGCAGTTAAGCGCATGTCATTAATTAAAGATTGGTTTTGCATATATAGGATGTGCATTCATATTAATAAGGTGATTAATAAACTTAAAAGTGCCCTTAATCAACACTTGCATTGGTATGGATCAGGATAGTGAGACCGAGTGAGATAATGGCATTTTACCTGGGGTTTCCATTATCGGGAGATTGCACCCAAGCTAAATGCCGGTGGTCTCCTTATGATAGCGATCGTGGGTAATGCGTTTCTGATGATCACTCAGCAGACCGACCGTCAGGCGGTACTGCGGTCACTTGATGGTTATTTGTATTGTACTATAGTATATTATATTCCCTATTGGACTTGACTTGGACCATGGGTATGTGCCATGATACCAGACTTCCTCTCGTCTCTCCACGTATTCAGTTTACCGGTACTGCGTATTACTGCTCACTCTCTTTGGCCCGGGTTTGAGATTGGAGCTTCCTATAGGGTCCAGACGAGCAGCTTCGGACAACCAGGTTGATCTGTAGGCACGGTGTTTAACCCGAAAATATTAGGCCAAATTGCATGAATTAAATAACCTATTTTTGTGACAAGTAAATCCAAGAAAAGCTCAAAATTCCATGAAAAATACCAAACAAGCTACAAAAAATCCCAAAAAATACCCAAAAATCCTCCATGAATTATGATGAATTATCATGGTTCTAAAACCCAAAAATTATCTACAGGAACCCCAAAATTCACAAAGAAACCCCAAAACTCCTCAAAATTATCAAAAATAAATCCATGAGAAATTCTCCAAATTGTTTAAACCATTAAATTCTTCATATTTTTCTGAGTCTACACACAAAATTTCATCTGAAAATACCCAAGGAAAGGCCTTTAAATGATTTTATTTTGATTGGACAACAAATATATATAAATGAAATTATGGAAATGGCTAGGAAATCCCACAAAATTTCTCCATTTTGGCGCGTGCACCCAGTTGCAGGGGATCCAGGTGGAAACACGACGTTGCTGGATTTGAAAATTAACCATCCTTCTGTGAAACTTGACTGCACCAGTCTCATGCACCGGGCGTTGGTTTTCTTCGCTGGATTGTATTGGTTTATGGTGAAACAAGCGCATGCATATCCCTCTCTCTCATTAACTCTTACCTGTGGGACCCGGGTGAAGGGTTCATCTTCCTCCGTGGTAAAAAGAACAGAGAAGGAAGGTTGCGAGTTTTACTGTAGATGCCGGGTAAAAATGGAGGAAGAGGCGACGTGGCCCTCTCTCTAGCCAAACCACTCTCCAGCCCATGGTTTTGAGAAATTAAACCCTAGGCGCAGCCGAAGATCAACCATTGGATGCAAATTGATGGTGTGGATGCTCTCGGCCATTGAAGTGTTGCCCTAATGCTTGGCCTATATAAACTCCAAATTGAAGCTACAGAAAAGGAGAGAGAGGTAGCCGCAGCTAGGGTTAGGTTTAGATATTAAAATTAGAGAGAAATTATAGAAGAAAGGAGAGGCAATTAGTCAAACAGTTGAGAAAATAGATAGAAAGGTAAAATGGAGCGTTGTAAGTTTGTAATTTTGAATATGGGAATGAAATGAATGTATTTGAGTGGTTAATTTGGTGTTTTATCATTCGATTTTCCCTTCTCCCCTTTGTCTGGTTGCTCAGCCGATCTAACACCTCTTCCATATAGTCTATATTCTGAGGTTTCCTCAGGAATAGACTGAGGAGAGGTTGCTAAACTTGAGGTTTCCTCTTGTTGAGCATAAATTTTGTTTTAGGATGGGGGTTCCTCATCCTTAAACCTCAGATTTCGATTTGAGTCAAGAAAGGCTCAATTTGATAAATCTGAGGCATAAAACCCCTTTGTGCACCTGTTATGCTACCCAAATTTGCATAAAACCAGACCACTTTGATGAAAGTAAAGTGTAGAATAAGGTTTTAGTAGAAATAACAATCAAAACATAAATAAACAAATCTGGACAGAAATTGAAGTAGGTGAAAAATGATGTTTATGTGAACTAAAAATGAAAAATGGCACATGTACAGCAGGTACATGAACTATTGGACAACAGGTATTTGATTTCCCAATTTTAGGAGTTTTCTGTGGTTTTATAGGAATCAAATAAGGATAAGGGTATTATGTGACAAAAAATTGGAACATATAACATACTGGACCTTTCTGTAAAAATGCTTAAACACAAAGTTTATAAACATATTAGTAAGTATTTTAGCTAAGTTTTCTCAGGATATTAAAGTATGTATAGAGGGATTTCATCATTTACTGTCCAATTAAGCTCAGATGACATAAATAAACGTTTATTTTGCAAAAGGAAACAGAGTCACCTTTTAATGTCTTAAGTGCCTTCTTTGGGTGTATGATAACTTCTGTAAGTAATTTTACAGCAACTGAGCAAGTCGAACTAAAATTCACCAAAACAGTGAAGGATTTGTCATAATATAAAAAAAACTGAAAACTGTGGAAAATGAAGAAAAGCTTGCCCATACTACCTATAATGTTTTGAACACTTAAAACAGACCTAATATGATTCAAATTAAGCATCAAAATGACTCCAGTAGCTGCAAAATCACTTACATGCAAGTTGAAAAATGAGTAAAAATACAAAAAAGTGCATCATGCTACTCCCATCAAGTTGTAGGCTTTCAAATCAAATAAATTGCATGAAGTAACTAAATTTGGGCTCCTGGATCTACCTACATGGTTGCTGGTGCAAGACAATAGCTCTGTGGGTCCCACCACAGAAGCTCAGATCAGGCAAGAGATAGGTCGGTCTGCCTCAGTTGAGTCGACCTCTTTCCAGGTTCCTAAAAGTTCAATTGGCTTCACAATAATCTTCCATGCACCCTCACGAGTGCACGTAACCTCCTGCTGGCAGAAATGGAGCATCATAGAGCCTCGAGCGCCATTAATGGCTTCACGAGCCTTCTCAGGTGCCAGGGGGTGATTCAAGTTACCTCAGTTCAAACGAAGCCATCCAATCTCTTCTCCTCACCTTCACGACTCCAACGCACCCAACCTCGACGGAAATGGTGGACGGAATCGCTGTAATTTCGCCGGAGAATATTGAAGGGCTTTTCTGCAAATTTACCATCGTCGACGGAGGGGGAAAGGATTTTAAACGCGCGTCGCGGATCTTCTGTGGCTACTTTCGTGTGGCAGGTTGCGCTACTCATTACACAAAGCCCAGAACAGAGTCAGCTCCAGTTAGCGCCAGGCAAGCCCAGTCAGCGCTTACGTGGACCAATCATAATTTTCCAAATCAGCATAATTTTCAAAAATTAATTAAAAATAGTAAATAACTCAGAAAAATTCAAATAAAATATCCATAAAATCCTAAAAATCTGTAGAAACTAGATTTACTGATATTTTGATATGAAATTATGTCAAAATCTGCTCCTTTTGTATTTTCAAAGTATTTCTCTTAAAAATCGAATTTTATAAATTGTTAAAAACTTCAAAAATTCATCAAAATTAGTAGGAACCTCAGAAAAATCTAAATAAACTATCCAAAAATTTCTAAAAATCTAAATAAATCAAATCCAATATTATTTTCATATGATATTTTGTTAAAATAAATAGTTTCTTATTTTTGAAGTATTTTTCTTATGAAAACTCAATTTTATAAATTCTAGAAAAATGGTCAAATACTTTAATAAATTTTCTAGTTAATTTTATCAATTTTCTAATCAAGTATTATCAGAATTAAAAATAGATTTGGCAGTATTTAGAAGTTCCCTTTTATTTTAATAAGATTTCAAAAAAAAATATATGTATATAATTATACTAAATCATAAATTATTATTAATTAATTTATGAATAAAGTCATAACCTCTAGTTAAAACATAAATCATAAATAAATAAAAATAAATAAATAATAAATAACTAATAAATGAGTTATAAATAAAAAAATAATAATAATAAATAAATCATAAAACAAATAATGAATAAATAAACAAGAAACAAATAAGTAAATAAATGAAATCAAATTAAATAAATCAACCTAAATTATATCAAATAAAAGATCAAATTAAATCAAAATAAATGGAATTAAATCAAATCAAATAAATAAAAATCAAGTTAAATCAAATTAAATTGAGTTGAATCAAATCAAATCAAACCAAATCAAATCAAGCAAAATCAAATCCTTTTGTTCTCACAAGCCCCTAAATGGCCGAGAATCTCAAATCCTTTTGTTCTCACAAGCCCCTAAATGGCCGAGAACCCTAAATTCTCCTTTCTCACAAGCCCCTAAATGGCCGAGAATCTCAAATCCTTTGTTCTCACAAGCCCCTAAATGGCCGAGAACCCCAAATTCTCCTTTCTCACAAGCCCCTAAATGGCCGAGAATCTCAAATCCTTTCGTTCTCACAAGCCCCTAAATGGCCGAGAACCCTAAATTCTCCTTTCTCGCAAGCCCCTAAATGGCCGAGAATCTCAAATCCTTTGTTCTCACAAGCCCCTAAATGGCCGAGAAACCCAAAACCGTTTGTTCTCGCAAGCCCCTAAATGGCCGAGAAACCTAAAATCCTTTTGTTCTCATAAGCCCCCTAAATGGCCGAGAATTCCAAATCCCTTCGTTTTCACGAGCCCCTAAATGGCCGAAAACCGATTCTTTGATCCCCAGATGGCCAAAGACCGTAAAATCAGATCACTCCTCATAATAAATGGACAGTCTTAGCTTTAGTTTTAATTTCAAACAGTCAGTTTTAGTTTTAGCTTTAATTGTAATTTTAGTTATCCTTGATTTTAGATATTCTTAATTTCAAATAGTCTTAGTTTTAGATGCATTTTAGACATTTTCAATTGGGCCCCGTCATTTAAGTCTGGTGCCATCAATTGAATCCAGTATAAGCCCAAAAGAAATAAATCACTTATACTCACAATTGCGCCCCGTCAATGAGGTCTGGTGCCTCAATTGAATCCTGTTTAAATCAAAAGAAATAAACTCCTTGTTAAATACAAAAATAATTTAAACAACGATTTTCTAGCCTATTACATTTAATTTTTCAAATCTCTTAATCAGAGGTTCTCGTGGAAAACCACAGGGTAATTAACAATAGGGGCTTGCGCCTATTGGAAAGAAAGGATCCACAAATTAATAAACCTTCATGAGAATGAATTCTCGTCTATGTACTTGAGTTCAAACTCGTGAGGGGTGAATCTAAGACTTATTCTCGTTCTTGAGGAAATCCAATCGTTCTTCGAGAAATGACAAAAAAAGTCTCCACACACGGTTCCTGTCATATTGGGATTTGTGAGGTTGATTCTGGATTTATGTGACTTATGATTGGACCATTGAGTGAGGGTGCTTGATTCTCGTATCATATTATATTTATCCACCATATAATACTATATTATTATATATCCTCTACTTCTCCAGATATTTTTTTTTCAGATTTCTTTGGCATGTCATTACATATAGTGTAGTTCCATTCATGACACTTAAGTACACGTAGAAATTGCAAGTTAGGATCTTAAAAGTGTTTATGTATGGTTTAGTTCTAACTAGATAATAACCAAGACCTTGTTGGCTCACTATATCACCACACTGAGTATTAATTGTACTCATCCCACAATACTTTGATTCGTGGAGACAAGTTCAGGTTTGGCAGACGTAGCGGAGGAAAATTTAGCAGAAGACCAAGCCTGCCAAGCTGGAGTAGTTATCTTATTATTATTATAGGATTTTGTTTGAGTTTGGATGGAAATTTTGATATGTAAATATTTACCGGCCTTTTTGTTGTATGAACAAACTAATCCTTTATTATGTGATATTATATGTGATATTATATGTGATATTATTTCCGCGACACTGTTTTATAGCCTTACGTGTGCACAACAGTGTGTGCATACGTGGCGGGGCTGTCCTCCCCAGATTACGGTTTGGTTTGGGGTGTGACATATCGTAAATAGACCCACAAGTAATATTTGAGAAACGTGTTATTAAAATTATGGGTTTACGAGTAGATATAAGTGTACACTTTACATATTATTATAACTATATAAAGATGGGGCATCGTGCAAATCACGTGGGGCACTGTGGTTAGCACAGTGACCTGGATTTTCTATGACATTTGATCTTTTGTGGCAAAAATTGTATTTCGGATTTTCTATGATAATTTTCATATCATATTTGAATAGTATTCTCCATTGTTTTATATAGCGTAAAATAGATCGCACAACGCGCGAGATTCGCTCTACATATTAGTCACTGTGAGAAGCACGTGAGTTACTGTAACTCACATGGATTTTCTGTGGGCACTCACGCGAACCCAAAGCTGTACATATTAGTTGAAAGAACAAAATTAGCTATTCATTTGGGACTGCTAATTCATCAAAGCCATTACAAAATATTGGACTGCTAATTCATAAAAATCATAATTTACAAAAATATTTTTTTAAGCGTTCTCTCTTATTTTAACGATGATCCTCGACATTTCACATCTGTTTGCAAAAATTTCCATACCATATTAACACGGTTAGAAAAACGTTTCATAACATATTTGTATAGGAATGAATCGCGCAACGCGCGAGTTTAGCACTAGTTATTATGAAGTGTAAGTGATTTGTGTATGGTTTAGGAAAAAAAAATGCTTTATCCCACCACAAAACACTTCAATTTTAAATATGTCATTTCAAAATAGCTAATTAGTTTTATGTCACCATAAAACTATACAAATTTAATATATGCCGCTAATTTTAATAAAAACTTTTAAAAATAATTTCTATATATGAAAAAAAAATTAAAATACTTACTAAGATTTATAAAATTCCAAAATTGCTCTTAAGTAACACATCACTTCTATGGAGCTTTATTAAAGAAAAAGAGTTTGCAAATTTTTTTTATTTGTTTCTCCATGCTTGAGAAGACAAGGACCATGATGCATAGAGGGTCCCGTGCACCATAACCGTTTGATCGGTGCCTTTCGTAAGTCACGATCAAAATTCTTGGATCTGATTCAAAATGACCGACCCAAACTGTCCAATATGATCTCCATATTGAAATCTCATTGTAGACCAAATTTTATATTTTTTTCGAAATTTTTAACTATTTTTTTGGAATTTTAGATAATCGCTAATCTAATTAATTATGTACCGTTCAAAAACAATAAATTTTTAAAATATGAAAAAAAAAACTTAAAAATTTCGAAAAAATGTAAAATTTGATCTGCAAGGAGATTTCAATATGGAGATCATATTAGATGTTTGAATCTGTCATTTTGAATCAGATCCAATAGTTTTGATCGCGACGCATAGAAGACTATGTGAGTTGCACTCACCATAGCAAAACTCTCTCTCTATATATATATCGGTTTTTTCCTCCTCAATTGCATGCTTCTTGGTTAAGGTGCAAAGATTTGGAGGATTTGCTCCGAAGTTATCACATGCATCAATCGATTTGGTAGAAAAATTGATTTATTCGGTACATCTAGCGAAGAGCAATGAATATAAGTTTCGATTACTGAAGAGTGGGGTCTCAAGCATTGATTTTCTCTTCCAATTATCTATATATTATTCTCTTCCAATTATCTATTTCTTCTGATTATTCCACCGATAAATTATCCAATTTGAGCAGTTCTTGATTTGTGTTGTCTGTCACAAAAGAATTTTTCCCCTTTTCTGATATTTCTTGTGTAAAATCAAATATAATCCCTACCTGTTTGTTCTCTTATTTTTATTTTATTTAATTTTTTTTTTTTGAAAATATTTAATTTTTTTTGCTAAACGTGTTTTTTTAAAGCTCTTAACGGGACCAACAGATTTGGTTGATACGAATTTGAATTGGCACACGTAAATTTTATAAATAAAAAAATTTCAATGGACAATGATACATTCAGAAGGTTAGTACAGTTATTTTAATCGTTCGGTGGCATTAAATTAACTTTTATTATTTTATAGTGGCATAAAAATAATTAGTTATTTTGTGATGGCTTATTTCAAATTTTAAACTTTTTCAGTGCCATAATTCAAAATTCTCCTTGATTTTATGTTTGAATTATTGTCTTAGTTAAGTACAATCATTTTTTTGGGTAATCTATATGTCGCTTGAATTTCAGTAATCGGTAAATGCCATACGCTGATACGCAACAGAGAGAGAGAACTTTATGTTGCACAATATATCACTCTTTTGTGATTAGTTGCAGAATTCCATGTCACGGTAGAAATTATACCCGTGGTCCTGAAATTAAAAAGTAAAAACTGGGATTTTTCACTTCAATTGATATTTCTCTGCTCTGATGATTTCTACTAGCTAAAGAGTTTGAAATTTTGTCTCCAGCTTATGCCTGACTCAAAATAAGAAGATATTTCTTGATAGTAACAGTTGTCAATATCATGTCAATAATTTAAAATAAGAAGATATTTCTCCGAATGCTATGTCAATAACAATGTCTTTCTCACAAAAAGAAAATAATAATAATCATGTCATCTAGCGAATAAAATAATGCAGCGTCACTGTCACAGTGGCATCACTCCAAGTCCAAGGATTAATCTCTACTGTACACGTTGCTACGGATAGGGAAGTTTTTTTTTAAAAAAAAAAAAAACAAAATAAAGATAGCGAAGTTCTTGGGACACCACTGAGAAGATTCACCATTGGAATCTTATCTTTTGTTGACAAAACTAAATGATCCTTGTAATTTTTTGTCGAATCCGACTGGTCTGAAGTCACTCAGTACGTAGATCCTGGTAAACAAAATTGCCCTTGTTTTTCAAGTTAAATTACAATACTACAAGTTGATAATTGTGTATATATATTGAACATTGAAAACCATTTAGTAATTTTGATGTACAAACTGTGGGGAACTTTGCTTGTCCCTGACGGACCAAATTGTTGATTCTAACGGCGTCGTTATCCAACCACGTCGAGGCGGTCAAGTTTTCAAAAGGATCTACAATATTATAATTAGTTTATTTCCCAAATGGAGTAATGGACCAAGGAACTCCATAAAAAACAAAAAGAAACGCTCTCGGGAGATTTTTTTTTATATATGTAATGTTTCATTATTGTTCTTGTTATTATTTTTGGAAAAATGTGAGACATCGCATTACTTCTCACATGTAAACCAAAAATTTTATTTTTTTTTGGGTGTGTTGACTTTCACAAGTCGCATTCCACAATTTAATATGTTAATGGACTCTAAAATTACTTGTACTAAAATATTAATCATACGTTGTGTTTATTTTTTTGCTTAAAAAAATTCTAATTTACAAAATTTGACGAGCTGACTTTCATAAGTCACAAGCTTATTAAGGATTAGCTTTTAATTTAGTATCTAAACGTAATATATAATTGAGAACACAAATGGATTCGATGAGAATATTTTACAGATAATTTTTTAATAACTATTTGAAATTGAAAAACTTGCATTTACTTTTACCTCATCACAAGATCGTGGGCTGAATTTTATTATCCCAACTTCTCAACGAGACAACGGCAGAACTAAACCATTTTTGTTCATGCTGGTTTATTTATTTATTTTTTGTAAGAATCCTAATATGATGATTCATAAATGAAAAGGATTACTTGATGATATTTCATAATTTCAATTCGATATATTTGTAATTTGTTTGTCTTTATGTCCGTCAGATCAAAAGCCGATGAGAGGCTTGGATGGAAGAGATGTGACACTGAAAAAATCATCCTTAAAATAAAAAAAAAGAGAGACACTGAAAAAGTTGAATCCTCTCTCATTTCATACAATTTTTTTTTTCCTTTTTTTTTTTTTGCGAGTGTTCTCCATCCAGAAGACTCACAACTCACAAGAAATGGTCAGTTTTGCATCGTCCAGTGAGCTTACTAATTAGTAATTGCACACAAACGCAACTCGTGTAACACGAGTATCGATCGGTTGACCATCCATCCCTTCACCCCCTTCATGTTCCATAATTTAAATTTATTCAGATCAATCATTTGAATTTTTAAATTAAAAATCTAATCGAATTTATTATTTTGACAATAATATTTCTCAATAAAACTGATCTCTCACAGCAATATTTTTGATACCCACAAGGATCACGACAAAAAAAAAAATTGCAAACCTCATCTACCCACAAAAATCGCACCAGAAAGTCTTTTACTAATTCCAAATTCATTACAGATCTCTCCAATAAAAACTGCGCATTAAGCGTCACCAGCTGCGTCACCCAAATAGACACTCGACCAAGGTTTCAATACCCTACCGGCCAGTGGCCGAAATCCGGTATTTCCCGATATTTACCGGTATTTTCTCTCTTAATACATGATACTTCCGTTTCGGTCTTCCGTTTCGGTATCCGGTATTACCGGAATTTTCCGGTAATGAAAACAGAGCACTCGACCAATTGACACTCGCCAATCGCCATCTTGCTCCAATTAAAAACCCAACAGATCCCACACAACACCTTCGTCTTAACCCCCCCATCCATTTCTACTCACTCCAACAACTCAGCAGTCAACACCATCCATGGCTCGCCTCCTCTTCCTCCTCTCCTTCGCTCTCTGTCTCTCCACCTCCGCCTTGGCTGAACCCTCCTTCGACGAATCCAACCCGATCCGCTCCGTCACTGACCAAGTCGAGTCTCTCGAGTCCAATCTCTTCTCCGTTCTGGGTCAAACCCGCCATGCTGTTCGCTTCGCCCGATTCGCTCTCAAGTAAGATGAACAATTTAGTTTATCTTTATCTATTTGCAAAATGAGTTTATGGGTAATGGGTTCTGATGTTTACGATGGTATGATTCGTAATTAGGTATGGAAAGAGGTATGACAGCGTGGAAGAGATACAAAAGAGATTCGACATCTTTGTGGATAGTTTGAAGTTGATTCGATCGACCAATAGGAAGGGTTTATCATACAAGCTTGGGATTAACAGTAAGTGTTTTGAAAAAAAGTCGTTAATTAACTGTTAAATTGATGAAATTATAATTTTTTGGTTGGGATGATCATGACCGTTGATTTGTGATGCAGAGTTTGCGGATATGACCTGGGAGGAGTTCAAGGCCACCAAGCTTGGCGCAGCTCAGGAATGCTCAGCTACACTCAAGGGCAATCATAAAATGACTGAAGACCCTCTACCTGAGACGGTTAGATATTTTTATTACATGATTTATTTTTTGCGGGTTTAATTGAGTGCCTTTAATATGGAAATGATATTGTGATGAAGTGCATATTTTTATTTATTTATTTATTTATTTATTTTTTTACAGAAAGATTGGAGGGAGGACGGGATTGTGAGCCCTGTGAAGAACCAGGGCAGCTGTGGATCTTGCTGGACTTTCAGGTATGAAAGAAAATACAATAATTCTGATCACTTTGTTTCTGAGATTGATAATTTTTTTTTTTTATCTACGAAGGGTTTTCGCCTTAAATTTCAATAATCAGCACTCTATTAGACAATTAATGGGCACATCCAAACCAAGATAATTATCAGACTTGTCCCTCCTCAATTACCCAAAGCCATGCCCAACTGTCCAATCAGCCTTATATTTATTTCTCTTATTGCGTGCAAAGGATTTGGATCCCCTTCGATACTAACCTAATGTGCAATCACCTGCGAGCCATTGATTCACAGCTACATAGTCCAAGTAGCTGAACCTCTTTCATGCAATTTGTTTAAGCTAATAAACAAGCTAGTTTGGTAACTGAATGGGAAAATTGGGTCCATCTCTTAGTTTTTAGGCACTTTAGTAAGTGATTTCCATTCTGGGTTTTCACATTTCCTCATTTCTACAGAAAGTCAAAATTAAGACTAAGTTATGGAAAGCTTTGGTTTCTATATTTGTTGAATATGTTTCTGTATAGGTATGAGACTATGGGCTTATTTTAGAGAGGTCCTGTTAAAAAGTATGAGCCTGCCTTATTTACTAAAATCTTGCAGATGAAAGCAAGAAATAATGAGAGATGAATCTTTCTAGTATTAATTACTAAAACAACAAGAATTCTTATAGGGTCAAGCTGTTACTTAACAAATACTACTTTCAATCAACCTTCAAAAGGAAGAAAGAAAATACCAAAATAAGACAGTGGGTCGGAAACAAAAAGCACATTAGAAAAATGTAGATTTGGAAAACGACAGGCTAGTAAACCGATATGTAAACAGTGGAGTCTATGTAAGTAGCACACACACCAGCAAAAACTGGGTAATTAATAATGAAATTAACCATTTTCTGTCCCACTTAAGATTTTGCTATTGCACAAACTTTCCTTATTTTTTTCACGGGACCGGCCTTTTAGAACTCAATTAATTACAACAGAAACACTGTTGTGAGGAAAAACACGTTCCATATAACTGATTCTCTCTCTGTTACACAAAACTAAACAGCACAACTGGTGCATTGGAGGCTGCATACACACAGGCAACAGGGAAGAGTATCTCTTTGTCAGAGCAGCAGCTTGTGGATTGTGCTCAAGCATTTAACAACTTCGGTTGCAATGGTGGCCTTCCATCTCAGGCTTTTCAATATATCAAGTACAATGGGGGGCTCGACACCGAGGAGGCTTACCCTTACAAGGGTGTCAATGGTATATGCCATTTCGATGCCAACAGTGTTGGCGTTAGGGTCGTTGACTCTGTCAACATTACCTTGGTTAGTCTTCCTCTCTTAGCTACTCTTTTTATTTTTATATGTTTATCTTGACCTATTAATTGGTGCCAGGACACCTTGCAAGAAACTAGAGATTTGGTGGTCTGCATAGTTTTGGGCTAATTTTGGTACTGACATGGTTTGTGTCATCTTTAAACCTGGGTAGTTTTAGTTTAAATCAGCTTAGTATGAATATGAATGATAATTTGTATTTAGTCCTTTTTAAGTTCATCACTAAATGTCAGCACTCATATAACATTCTGGCTCTTATCATTGTTTGAGTATATTTTACTCAACATGTACCAAGTCCAAGAATTCATTGTTCTATTCATGGTTGGCTTTTTTCCCCCCCTCTTTATTTTTCTTATTTGGTTCTTAACTTAAATGGATTGTGTTAATTAAAGCGCAATTGCACAACTGAGGGTAATTAAGGCTTAGTAGTTAGTATAGCTAAACAAGAACTTGGTCTAGCATTTGATGGAGCCAGCATCCGATGGCACCTTCCAGTCAGCTATGGTACTGTTATCATTCCTGGCCCGAATTGTAAACAGTAATCCTGTTCTCTATCTTTCTTCTACTCCTCTTAAAATCTTAGAACATATGCTGCATTTGAAAGATAAAGGAAAAGAAAGCTGAAGTACTAAAATAACTTTGCTTTATTGAAATTATTTTGATGTAAAGGGTGATGAAGATGAACTGAAACATGCTGTTGGACTGGTTCGACCAGTTAGTGTTGCATTCGAGGTTATAAAAGGCTTTAAACTTTACGAAAGTGGGGTTTATACAAGTGACCATTGTGGTACTACTCCACAGGTGAGTTTATTCTCCATAAATTCAGCTATATTTTGAATTATTCTATTTATTTTGTTTCAGGTAGCTATAATTTTAAATAATTTATGAATTTCACATGATTTGTTGCATTCATGGATAACTCTTCTACTTGAGCAATGCATCTTGTTATTTATAAGACTGCAAGATCAAAAAGCATCCTACCAGTTTTTTCTTAGCCATTTATGAAATTTCTTCTTTTTTAAACTTTCTAAACAAGCCCCTGAAATTCCCAAGCAAAAAATTAGATAAATTTCCACCACACAACTTGTTGGAATAAGATCAGAATGACTTATATAGGTTTTCTTTTGTTATGATGTGTTATGGATGTAGGATGTGAACCATGCTGTGCTGGCAGTTGGATATGGGGTAGAAAATGGGATGCCATACTGGTTGATAAAGAACTCATGGGGAGCTGATTGGGGTATAGATGGCTACTTCAAGATGGAACTCGGCAAGAACATGTGTGGTAAGTACTTATTTTCTATTGCTGGGAAAGTCTGATACAAACATGAAGTGAAAACTCAGAAATTGTTGAGGTGTGTACCTTCTGTGAAAGACTTGTTTCACAATCAAGTGATCCCATATAAGACCTCATTTTATATAGCTTTAGAATTGAATTGACCTGAGACACCTTTTACCTAACAGTTGCATCCTGGTCGGTTGGGTCTCAGATCATTTGGGTTCGTGGTTCATGCTGTTTCAGTTATTGCTCTCAATTTAGAACTCTCAAATTTGAGCTGACCTGAATTACTAAAACCTGAAATTGACTGGAACCCCCAAAATTGCATGGCATACATTAAATGTCAATCTTGTTTTACATTTTGCCATAAATCATAATGGATAACTTATCTAGCTATTACAGATGTTAAGTGATCGATCCAGTTAAAAAGATTCTGTGGCATGAATGACAATTGATAATTTAAATGAGCTCAACCTATGTTGTTTTGTATGGCAACATTTTGTACCTTCTTTATTTGATCAGATATTCTGACACAGTAACTCATTTTGATTATATAGCTATTGCTACTTGCGCTTCCTACCCTATCGTCGAGGCATAAAGGAGGCACATAAAAGGGTGTTCATGCGCATGCAAATGTCAGTTGATTTCAGTATGCATTGTTGTTGGCATGAAGAAGCAACTATCTATAAGCACCTATTAAAATGTACGAATAATTTATTCTGTTGGGTCTGTAGAAAAGATAACATTAAAGACGTTACGTCTGGATTGAGAATACATGTACAAGAGCAAACTACGGTGATGCAATGTGGTGTAAATTTCTAGTCTATTGCATAAGTGCACACATTAATTTGTATTTATACTTGAAGTAGTTTTATTATCTCTCAATTGATAGTTCTATATCACTGTTTCCTGTTATTATTTTTTCTCAATTAAAAAAATTTAAACCATGGTTATTTTTACTTGTTCGTAATCCTTAAACTACTTGCCAATGTGCATCAGCGAAGAAATATTCTGCAAAGTGTCACATCATGCTTAGAATTGGACCAGTACCTAATGTGGTCCAAGATGTTGATTCTTGCGTTTTTTCCTGTCACCATTTCGTACGTGTTGCCATTTGAGATGGTGATGCCTAGACAAGTGTGATAAGGCAATTCGTGGATGAACGGCCAGAGTTTATGGCTTATAAAGAACTGAATAATTCACCATATGCCCGGAGATATGAAGAGGATGGCTCCAAGCTACCTAGCAGCAACAATCTTTCAACAAAAAAAAAAATAAATAAATAAAATAAAATAAAATAAAATAAAATAAAATAAGGGGTTAGAGCAGCAACAAGACTTTCGCGGACTGCCTTTCTTGCTATAAGACAATATTTATAATTTGGGATATTAACATATATGATAATCTGTCTTTAGAGATCGACAAAAGAAATTTTTTTTTTTTTTTATTTAAGAGACAGGTAATTATCACATTTTAGAGAAAGATATTTTTTTTTATGAATAGAATGAGATCTGAAGTTAATTATCGCATAGTAGAAAATACATTTTGCAACTAATGATTACAAATTCCCGAGGCATGTACATTTAGAAATCGTAAAAGGGTATGCTAGAATACAAAAGTAATTGCTAAAAATAATTCGGACTTAAAATAAAAAAATCGAACATAATTTAATATTAAATGAATCTCATTAATTATAATTTATTCAGAAATAATATTTGTCAAAATTATCAACGTGATAAATAAATTATTTTCTTATAATTATATATCGACGGTAAGAATAAAAATATTCTAAAATTTTGCGCTTAAACCAAATTAAGAACCGCTCCATACAAAATATTAAATATATGACCGACATTTGTTTAAAGATCATCCCATTATTCATCCACAGATCATTATATTTTTGTGCAAAGGAGAAGTGCCCAAACTTACCTAGAACTAGAACCCCTCATTCATGCCATTTTTTATTTTTTAACAGGAAATCATGCATTTATTTTGGCAATGGACCCCATCATGCATTTGCTGGATTTCCCAAAATCGGCCTAACATGATAACATCTAATACTGTTTTAGTCTCTCTATAACATTTCGTATAGCAAGTCACTTCAGCAACTGTAGATACTGTACGGACACTATTACACGCTTCGCTTTCCCAAATCCGACCACAAAATAGAATACAATAATTATTAAATATATCAACTCTCTAATTATAGTTTCCAAGCAGAATTAGCGCTGGGCCGTCTAAGACTCTAAGCACATGACCGTACGAATCTAGTTACGAAACATTTATTCTCTCTTATGATTAAACAAACAAACAAAGACAAAAACAAAAACAATTAAACGTTTGAAGCCGAATCGAGGAAACTAAAGCGAAAATCGAAAAAAGACCGACCACATAAAATCCGGAACTCAGATCTCTATCTCGCGCTACTTCTCTCGTCTCTCGTCTCTCTCTCTCGCGCTCGCTCTCAAGTTGGGTCGCAGAGAGGTGGTTAATCACGAGGTAATTTTTGAACATTGCATATTTAACGTTTTTTTTTTTTTAAAAACTTTTTCCTTTTGTTTGCTAGGAAAGGAAGTTTCTGGGATATTGGTTTGTGACTTATGTTGGGTTAATGTTGTTTTTTAATCTGGGAATTTCGTTTGGTGTTGGGATTAAAGTTGGTTTGTTGTAGTTAAAATTTGCTGGGCATCAATTTCAATTTGATCCTCAAAGAGAAATATTAAATTTCTGTATGGAATTTGTCCGATCTATTGCAAATTGGGTACCGATTTGGGTTTAGATAAGAGTGAATTAGATGTATTCTGTCGTTCTGGTGCAGAAATTAGCTTATTGTACTGTTATATAAGTCTCAGAGCTCAGGATCGGTCAGTTGAGTGGATTAGGAAAGAAACTGGTTTTAGCTATTTTTCTTCAATGGATCTAATGTGCTTTATTATATGGGTATTGGGTCAGGCATGTTATTCAAATTCCAAATTGTAGCAATAGTTTGGTGTTGTTTCCATGATAATGATTTACCTGGCTTGGTCCTGTATAGTTAAGTTGGAAGGATATTGGGTAATTTGGGGCTAGTCAGAGCTAACACATTTGATTTAGATAAAAGAGAATTATGGCTTGATAATCTTTGCGATTTCAAACATCATGTGCATCAATGTACTTCAAAGTTGGAAAACCATGCTATTCTTATTTTTATTTTTCTGTTTAGATATCAGGACTGGTACTCAGTTTGAGCTTCAAAAGCCTCAAATGCAACGTGAAAATTTTATTGAATCGAACTAGTGTTAGTTTATTACCCAAATAATGTGCTACTTTTTTTTTTGTTTTTTTGATTTATGTACTTGCTGTAATGCAGATTTATGCTTGCAAGTTGCAACCAGATTATGTCTGCATGGTTCTAATTAGGAGTTACTCTAACAGAAGTAGAAACTTGAATAGAGGGATGAAACTCTGGAGCTTAAATGGAATGAAAAGCAAACAGATCAAGCTTTTTATAATTGTTATTTTCACGGCATGCATTATTTGGGGTTGGGACAAAGCCTCACGTCCTTCTGTTCTTGTTTTACATCCTGATCCTTTGTCTCTATTCCGTCCAGGTTTGTATTTATTCTTGCTATACTATGTAATAAAAATTAAGAACTGTCAAGGCAGACTTACATATGATTGATACTGGACTTCTTTTTGGTAAGTTTCAACAGAAGAAAATAAAAAGAAAATCTGACTGTGTACAATGCAAGGCATGGGGGTTTCTATTCTTGCTTTTAAACTTCACTTAACTTTCTTTCTTTTTCTTTTTTTTTTCTTTTTTTTTTTTCTTTTTTTTTTTTTCCCTTAGATCACACTAGGTATTTGCACCAGCATCCATCTTCAGAGGAAGATTTCCCTAGTGAGGAAAATTTTGCAGCCCCTATAGTTAAGGTGGTAGAGAAAGTGCATGCATTGCCTCCCACTGGCTCAAATTCAGTGGCAAAACACACTTCCGATGCTAGTACCACTGAAGAAGAATCTACCTTAGATAAGAAAGGTATACTTTGTTATGCTTTACCGGAGTGAGCTTCTATATGCAATCTGATTTGTCCAATCGGAAAAGGGAGAGAAAAAATAGAACTCACGATAAACATTGGTACCTACTGCACCTGATACCAAAATGCGAGAATTATTAGATCATGCAAATTACAAGTGCTAAATTGATGTCATAGTTTATTAAAGTTTATTTCTTATGGAGGACCTTTTCTTTTCTTATATCTTCTCTTGCCTTACACGCGGTTTCTTTTGTGAAGAATGCAACTATGGCAAGGGAAGATGGGTGGCAGACGAGAGAAGGCCCCTCTATTCAGGGTTTGGTTGCAAGAGGTGGCTTTCTGAGGGTTGGGCTTGTAGGTTGACTCAACGAACAGATTTCTCCTATGAGAAATTCAAGTGGCAGCCTGAAGGCTGTGATATGCCCGACTTTGATGGACCTACCTTCCTTAAAAGGTAGACATATTTTTTTCAGTTATTAATTGCCCACTGTTTTGATAGATATCCGATAAACAGTGCCAATTTTGATAGAGATCTGATTAAAAGTGCTAACTCATAACTATTGGACTATTTTCTAAAAATCTTGTACAACACTATTCAAAATTGTATTATATTTTAGTATTTTAGGTTTCTGAAAAAAGTCGAATTATATCAGAAAACAGCTATTAAACCAAGGACCTTGAAAAAAGAATTAGTTTTGTAGGGTAACGTAGATTATGCTTTGTGGATTCCACTTCGAACTGAGCTAATAGATATGTTTTTTGACAAACAAATTCTATCTTAGCAAATCATGATGAGGAGCACCAAAATCAAGGGCACAACCACACAAGTAGTAGTTTCCACTTACGTAAGTTGACAATTGGACTGCATCTAATTTTTATAAATTGTCAGAATGCAGGACAAGACAATTGCCTACGTTGGTGACTCTCTAGGCCGACAAATGTTTCAGTCCATGATGTGCATGGTCACAGGTGGAAATGACACAACTGATGTGGTTGATGTTGGTGCAAGAATGTATGGTTTTACCCAACCTGCTGGTGCTAAGCGACCAAATGGCTGGGCCTATCATTTCCCCTCAACAAACACCACAATCCTCTACTATTGGTCCTCCACATTGTGTGATTTGCAACCACAAGATATTTCTAACCCTGGCACACGATATGCCATGCATCTCGACCGACCACCTTCCTTTCTAAGGGAAAACCTGCACAGATTTGATGTGCTGGTTCTCAATACTGGTCATCACTGGAATCGTGGTAAGATGAACAGCAACAAATGGGACATGTATATCAATGGGCTGCCTAATAATGACAAAAAGCTAGCTTTGATATGGAAGGCAAAGAATTTTACAATACATAGTATTGTCAAGTGGTTAGATAATGAGTTGCCACATCATCCAAACCTAAAGGCTTTTATGAGAACATTGTCGCCAAGGCATTTTTTTAATGGGGAGTGGGATTCTGGGGGCAGATGTGATAATAATAACCCTATGTCACGTGGTTATGTGGTCAGTAACGATTCTTCAGAGGATCCTGATGCTGACGGGGCTGTTAGGGACACTAGGGTTAGGCTATTAGATATAACAGGACTTTCTCGATTAAGAGATGAAGGGCATATCTCAAAATACAGTATTAATGCAGCACGAGGGGTACAGGACTGTTTGCATTGGTGCTTACCAGGTATACCTGACACCTGGAATGAGATTCTTGCCGCTCAGTTGTAGTTGGTAGGGTTTTCTTTGTTCTAGGTTTGAAAAATAGTATAGTGTGCTTTTGTAATTTATTTAATGAGTTAAGCCTGGATTGCCCTAATTCTTTGATGTTTAGCTCAGGCCATTTTTTTTTTTTATGATTTAATGGTTACTGGAGGGTAGGATTGATAGAGTTCAATTATTGGAGTACTGGTTTTGATACAGTTATTTTTGTGTTTAATTAAATGCAAATATTTATAGTCAATTATTTTATTTGAGGATCCTGGTAAAATTTAAATGGTTAGACTTTGAATTTCTGCTGTTGGAGTTGACCGGTGACAAACTGGTGTCAGATTGGTTGGTCTTTTGAGTTCCATTCAGATTTCAGATTGGGTTGGCTTCCAAGCATTCTGGTGGTGGTGTATTAAAGATTATTTCAAGTTTTGGTACCTCAGGTTTATTGTCGGGTTCATCTTAATTTTGATTGGATCATTCTGGTACTCTATAATTTCAGTTCAGAATTAGGATAGTCTCTGGTAAATTTCAGAGGGCACTGAAAAACCAACTTTGGAATAAGTGTGAGCTGGCTGCTGGATTCCATGCTCCCTTGAAAATATTTATTCGATGTTCACCAAAATTATGTTTTAATGTACAAAATACAAAACGACCATGCTGAATCAGAGAAACAAATTTATTCATAGTGATAGACATAATGACGCTTACATGATGTATAAAGAGAGACAAAAAATAACAAACTGAGAGTAGGAGAAAATAGACAACAAAAGGTAAACAATTATTAAGAACGACTACGTATAGAATCCTTCCTCAAACCACGTAAAATCAATCAACTGAAGGACTTCTCAATATCTATTACGAACCGGTACCGGACATCATTTTTGGTGAGCCTATCAAGCGCCTCATTGATATAGTCTATCTTTATGATCTCAACATCTGGATAAATTTTATTTTTTGCACAAAAATCAAGCATCTCTTCTGTATCCTTTGTACCACCGGTTACACTTCCTGCAATGCATCTTGCTCCTATTCAATCGTAGTTACGATTAAGATTAGTATTACATAATTGAGTAAAAGATGAAGAAATATTCGTTCATGTTCTATCCGCTTTGACTCGCATATGTTCACTGTTGGTAGTTTATAGAACTTTATACTATAAAAAATATCATCATGATCAGTAGAATATGTCTACCAATTAAATTAATCTTCTATAGCTTCAAAAAAATTTCGCAAATTATATTATTTTTGTCACTGTTTCAATTCTTAATTCTACATAATTGCGTATAATAGGGTGATAAATTACACAAAATATTGATTTTTATTTCAGAATTAAGAATTGCATACATACCATAGTTAAGATGGAATGGACTGATTTTGATTTCGCTAGGGAAGCCCACAAGAACCATAAGACCATCAACCTTAAGCAGCGAGAGGTATGGGTCAAACTGGTGATCCCCTGATGCTGTGTCAATAATGAAGTCTAGAGATTTTACTGCAGACTATGACAAGAAAAAGAAAACAATATATTCAGAAGAAGAAACTAGCAAATATTACTTAATAATATAAACAGGTAAAACTGTAATGTGGAAAATAATGAGGCAATTAACAGCAAAAAAAAATTATGCAGATTGAACACCATTGATTGTTCATGAATACTTGGTACTTACCGCCATCTGGTCACCATCTTTGAAAAGAATAAATTTATCTGCTCCAAGCAGGCTAATTGCCTCCTCTCTCTTTGACTCGCTTGTACTAATCACTGTAACGTTCAAACTGAACGCTTTTCCAAATTTAACAGCCATGTGGCCTAACCCGCCCAGTCCAATCACTCCGAGAGATTTACCAGGTTGGTTCATGTTGTGTTTAATCATTGGAGTGTAAACTGTCAGTCCTGCACATAGCATAGGTGCTGCCTTTTCCATTGGATATCCTTCTGGTATATTGTAACAGTACCTATGTCAAGTCATAACAAAAAAATTCGAATTATGTATTTACATAGTGGTTTGCTAAAAGAAAGTATTTATAATTGTACAATATAAAAATAATAATTCTGTTTTTTTTTTTTTTTTTTTTTTTTTTTTTTTTTTTTTTTGTGGCGTGCAAGGGACAACAAAGACACATGAGCATCTATCAAAGCCTAACAATAGCATAATATGTACCGTGGTGGTACCAACATGTAATGCACAAACGTATTGGTTGACTGCATCAATGATGATATAATAACAGTTTTTCTGCTCCTGACAATATAACTCATTCCAATTATCGGGTGATGGATGTAGAAAATTCCAAGCAGGGAAAAATAACTACCTTTCATGTACAACATATCAGGGAAAAATAACTACCTTTCATGTACAACAATATGCGAGGAGTAACCTCCTTTTGTAATTGTGCCATCCTTATCGAGGCCATTGAATGTTGGCACTCTACCCTTTTGACAATAAACCTCTCTCCGCACATCACAGTATTCACAGTCTCTACAAGAATCAACATACACTCCTACTCCCACGTGGTCCCCAACCTTGAATCGTGCCACGTCGCATCCAACCTCGGTGACTACACCGACAATTTCATGACTATAATAAAAAAAAGAAGTAAACAAAATCAAAATTTTCTATTTTAAAAAAACAAAAACATTGGAGTTTATGTCATCATTCGTGTACTATCTCTTTTATTGAGACAAACTTATATGCTTATGATCAACAGCGACATGTTTAGAATCACAGCTAAAATTAGATGCCTAAAGTTAATTTAACACTAATAATATGTAGCCAATTATTTGAAGCTAACGAATCCCATTCCCTCTTTGTAGTAGCTGCATGGTTACAGCAGGTTTTGTTCTAATTTTCACTGCTGAACCTGATTGACACAATGCAGAGTCGGAAAGTAAGTTGAGATATACAGTCAGGAGTGCGTTCCAATTAATTAAGGATGTAAAATTTTTAGTTAAGTATAAAAATTTGAAAAAAAAGTTAGAAAATTGAAGTTACCCAGGTACCAACGGATACTTGGAATCACCATAGCTATTTCTTGTCCAGTGGACGTCAGCATAGCAAACTCCAGTATGTGATATCTTTATTGACACATCGTCATTTCGAGGTTCCCTGTTATAAAATTTTTATTAGAAAGATCAACGATGGTTTTTCTTATTTTAAAATTCATGTAGCAGTCAATTAATGGGAAGTGCATTCCCAATTAACTATTAAGCTTGTCCATTTAGTTTATTTATCATGGTTAGGAAATATGTTAAATTTGAGTAATATGTCCTTGACAGTCTCTGCCAAGTTAATCGATAAATAATGTAGTCTAATTCTAGTTAGGATTATGACAGAAAACACAGAATTCATTATTCTAGTTATTACATCTGCAATTTTGAATTTCTTTTTCCCCATCAAGTTTGCGAAAAAGAAAAGAGGCCCCGCGCTTATAATGTGTAAATGGCCCTCTGTTCTAAACAATTGCAAAGTTGACCCTCGAATTTTGGATGGATTCCAGCAGAAGAGACTTTATCATGAGTTTGTCGGTAACATGTACAAAGGACTAATTTCGGGCTTGCCTTTTGAGAAGCTAACCACAATTTCAATAAGCCCCTATAATTTTGTAAATAATGTCTTATGAATATATATTGAATTTAATTTTTTTTTAAAAAACAACAAGTTGCATGGTAAATTTATCTACCACTATTTCTTCGTTAATCACAGAGTATTAATGATGTTGAACACTAACACATGAGCATTCTTTTTCTTTGCTGCCAAATAAAAGCAGGGCATTTTGCATTATATGGGTAGTCAAGGGACCTTATTTAGAAAGATATTTTATAATTGAGAAATACTTTCAATGTTATCAACTAACATTATTATTAAGAGATTCACCAGTCACCCATTTTTTTTTAGTCCGGGATAAAGAAACCTGCTTTCTCAAGAAAATTTTGAAATTTGAATACTGACCGTATAAAGGGCCTTAAATTACTCAAAATTGCTTGTTTTGTATTTTTTTGACATATTTACCTTCGATTGAATTTGTAAGGGGAGAGTACTCCAGAAGGATCTCTTGCAGCCCATCCATGGCAATTTTCCATTGCCTATAATGTGTCTAGTAACACTTCCCTTTCTGAGTTGAACTCAAGTTATTGAGATGTTGTCTTGTTGATTGTTGTACTTATATACTGATGAAGCGGAGATAAAAAAGGGGATACATCTCTCTTTCTGAAAAGTATTGGGAGCTGAAGTCACCAGTGACATCACTAAGTCTCAACTGAAAAGTATTGCTCGTCTATTTTCATAAAAAATATATTATTTTGGAGAAACGTAATTAACTCTATAGGTGTATAAAATTCGTTTCAATTGAAAATTGGTTCAAAGAAAGTAGTAACTTTTGACCCCTTCACTCTTTCCGAAAAAGCGAGCCTAAAGGCAGTTTTAAATGTACAAAATAAAAAAGACCATGGTGAATCAGAGAAACAAATTTATTGATAGTGATAGACATAATGATGCTTACATGATGTATAAAGAGAGACGAAAAAAGAACAAACTGAGAGTAGGCGAAAATAGTCAACAAGGTAAACAATTATTAAGAACAACTACGTATAGAATCCTTCCTCAAACCACGTAAAATCAATCAACTGAAGGACTTCTCAATATCTATTACGAACCGGTACCGGACATCATTTTTGGTGAGCCTATCAAGCGCCTCATTGATATAGTCCATCTTTATGATCTCAACATCTGGATAAATTTTATTTTTGGCACAAAAATCAATCATCTCTTCTGTGTACCACCGGATGCACTTCCAGCAATGCATCTTGATCCTATTCAATCGTAGTTATGATTAAGATTAGTATTACATAATTGAATAAAAGTTGAAATCCGTTCATGTTCCAATGCTTTGACTCACATATGTTTGCTATTGGTAGTTTATGTTATATTAATTAGGTTTATATATGGTTCTTAAGGAAATATTTAAATGAATATTTAAATATTTAAATGAAGCCATTTGTTGGGCCGAGAAAAGATTGATCCAATTAAATTATTTTGATTGGTCAATGGAATCAGTTTTTGGACTGTATCATGTATTAATACAAACTATACCGTGTACATCATTTATAAACGATATGTGGCGATTATAGACGATAGGTGCGGTTTGTATTGAGTCGGCAATAACAGATCCAGATTTCGGCAAGTGAATGAACCTAATTATGCATCCTTTGGATTATGATCTCAGCCATTAATTATGGACCTTGGATTTGCATCTAATAAGTGATTGAGGATCCTTTATATACACCATAATTCTGATGGAGGATTATTGGAGTATTGTTATTTCTCTATCTCAAAATTCAGAACACCATTTGAGAGGAATATAGAGAGGAGAATGGAGACATGGTCAGGACCGATATTCCGGAGTTCACCATCAAGGTAAGGGAAGCAGTTCGGTTCTGTAGTGCTCTTCTCGTTGTTGTTTTATACAGGGATTTCATTCTGCCATTCACAATTGAAAACAAAGGCTGGAGGTAACAATTGATCTTGGTTTAATTCCGCATTCAAGGTCGTTAAAGTACTTACAGTTGGTATCAAAGCGGTTTTGCCTCTGTCTTGCTTGTTCTTATTGAATTTCATAAAAGTTTTCGAAATTCAAGTATTGTGAATGTTTGTAGATTAGTTCTGGTTGTTAAGTTGTGATATTTTAGTCTTAATTTCGTGATTAATGAAGAGAACAGGCAGAACCCTAGGTTCAGTTCAGAAATAGAGTTACTATCCTTATTGACTGATTTTGTAGAGGCATATCTCATGATTCACTTACTTGTTTTGAGTGAAGTTTTCAGCAATGGAAAGATTCTGGAGTCTACTTTCCATAGAGACCAAGAACTCGGAAAACAAGAAAGTATACAGTGAGAAATCGCAGTCGTAAGCAGAAGAGGTCAGGCTGTCTGGTTTCTGAAATTTATGACCTTTCAGTAGTACGGGACGAATTTCTCTCACTTTGTTATTTGGATTGGCATGAAATTTTACTGGGTTATAGTTCTTTCATAGACCTTTCCAGAAAGTATTTATTTGCTTGAATCCGATAAAGGATGAGTGAGATATGATGTTCGCAAGATGGGTTAGTCTGACAGTTTGTCAGGATCTGCCAGTGATTGTCTGAATTTCGAGGGCTGTATCTTTCGATCTATGAAACTTGTTTTGGATGAGATCTGATATTCTGGAAAGATCTTTTAAGTCTAGTTTCTAGAACGTCCAAGAACGCGCTAAACGGATCAATATAGAGAAAGTTTTGGCCATTTTACCATAGGGTGTTCAGACTATCAGGAATTCTGAAATTTGACATTTTGTATTGTTATGACCCAGAAAATGTTCGTTGTGATCATGTTATGATCCATAATATGTTTGGTGTTATTCATAAATAAAGTTCACACAAAAGTTAAGGCTTGACCAGTCTAATGATGATACTCCATAGCCAAGTAATGATATTATGATCATCTAACGATAGTCATACATGATACAATCAGAAATTGTTATGGAATTGTAAGGTTTATTTCTATTAACAAATGAATTATTCTGAATTCTAATAGAGTTTTAAGGATTACTCTAGGTATTATAGAATAGTTAGCAATTTGCCAAAATATGAAATTTGTGTTGAAAAATGGTTGGCATTTTTTTGTTGAAAATGAATAGTCAATGCATAAAGGATAAATGCTATTTTCGTATAATACTATAGTAGTAAATATTGATGTAGCCCACAGGTCATCATGTTGTCAAAGATACTCTATTAGTATTAGTACGATAATTACAAGCATTGTATTGATTAGATGGACAAATTGGTTTTATTATACATATGGTATAGTTGCATATATTACACAAATTGTATTTATAAAGGATATGGCGGAAATTGTGCATATGATTACTATTCTATATTGTAATGACTAGATGATATATGATCTTAATGAGATTTGCTAGTAATGTTGCTTGGATCGGTATCAGATTGTTAATGGACCGATGCATTTTTTTTTTTTTTAGGGTAGGGTGGCGATTGCCACAATCCTACAGAAAATTTTATTAAAACGAAATCAAAATACAAAAGTTTGATAATTTACATCAAGGTTGAGAAAGAAAAGTAAGAGACCTATAACAAATCTACAATGTTATACATGAATTTCCCATAGCGCCACATCCTGAACAATTCTCCTAGCAACCTGAACAACCGTCTGGTTCTTTCCTTCAAAGATACGACTATTTCTCGCTTTCCAAATATTCCACATCATAGCTGTCCAAGTTGAATCATTCCAATAGGAGTCTGTTTTGTGATGTTGTAGCCAGAATTTAGAGATATCATCCGTTGAAAATGGTGTAGAAGCAGCTGACGTTACTCTTTGCCAAACAGAGATCAAGAAAGAACAGTGCAGGAAAAGGTGTGTAGTCGATTCTCTAGCCGAGCCATTACAGAGAACACACCCTTGAATTGTGGGCCACCCTCTTTTCTCTAGGTTTTCCTGCGTGAGCAACCTATTTAAAAGGATAAGCCATATAAAGATTTTGACCTTGGGCGGCACCTTGATTTTCCAAAGACGTTTTTGGTAAAGAGATTTAACTCTCGGGTCTCTTAGCTTTTCATAAGTGCTTTTAGTCGTGAATAAACCATCAGATGTCCATCTCCATTGCAAAGTAATAATATCCTGGTTTTGATACATAGAGCAATTGAAGAACTCCTGAAGTTGTAAGATGTCCTTGAGGCCATAGGAAGTCATATTACGATCTACCAGTCCCACTATATTTGTTGTACCATAAAGTCTAAGCACACTATTCGTCCAAACTGATTGTGGTTCCAATTTTAATTTCCACAACCATTTAAGAAGAAGAGCATCATTTTGCGTTGGTAAGTGTAAGATCCCCAAACGCCATTTCTTTTAGGCAAACAACATTTCTCCCAATTTACCAAGTACTGTCCACCGAGACAAGATTCTTTACCCTTCCAAAGAAAGTTTCGCCTTATCTGGTCCATTTGCTTATAAAGCCATTTAGATAATTTGAAGACCTGCATAAAATATAACGACAATGCAGAGAAGACCGATTTAACCAAGACTAGTCTCCCTGCTAGCGATAGAAACTTCGCCTTCCAACCTTGTAGCCTATCTTGCATGGCATGAATTAAGGGAAGGAAATGTATTTTCCTCGGTCTTTTAACTGACAAGGGTAGTCTTGCACCCTTTGGATTATGATCTCAGCCATTAATTATGGATCCTTGGATTTTCATCTAATAAGTGATTGAGGATCCTTTATATACACCATAATTCTGATGGAGGATTATTGGAGTATTGTTATTTCTCTATCTCAAAATTCAGGACACCATTTGAGAGGAATATAGAGAGAAGAAGGGAGACATGGTCAGGACCGATATTCCGGAGTTCACCATCAAGGCAAGGGAAGTAGTTCGGTTCTATAGTGCTCCTCTCGGTGTTGTTCTATACAGGGATTTCATTATGCCATTCACAATTGAAAGCAAAGGCTGGAGGTAACAATTGATCTTGGTTTAATTCCGCATTCAAGGTCGTTAAAGTACTTACAGTTTATAGAACTTGCGTAATACTAAAAAAACATATCATCATCATCATCATCATCATCATCATCATCATGATTTATATCATGGCAATTTAGAATATGTGTACCAGTTAAATTAATCTTCTATTGCTTCAAAAAAGTTGTGCAGATTAGATTATTTTTGTCAATGTTTCTATTTTTATTTTGAAATAATTGCGAGAGTACTGATAAATTACACAAAAAATATTTTTATTTCAGAATACTTACCAAAGTTAAGATGGAATGGACTTATTTTGATTTCGCTAGGGAAGCCCACAAGAACCATAAGACCATCAACCTTAAGCAGAGAGAGGTATGGGTCAAATTGGTGATCCCCTGATGCTGTGTCAATAATGAAGTCTAGAGATTTTACTGCAGACTATAACAAAAAAAAAAAAAAAGAAAAAATAATATTAGGAAGAAGAAACTAACAAATAGTGCTTTAATAATATAAACTGGTAAAACTGTAATGTGGATAATAGTGAGGCAATTAACAGCGAGAAGGTATTAAAAATAATGCAAATTGAACAACATTGATTGTTCATGAGTACTTGGTACTTACCGTCATCTGGTCACTGTCTTTGGAAAGAATGAATTTATCTGCTCCAAGCAGGCTAATTGCCTCCTCTCTCTTTGACTCGCTCGTACTAATCACTATAACTTTCAAGCCAAATGCTTTTCCAAATTTAACGGCCATGTGAACTAACATAGGTTGGTTCATGTTGTGTTTAATCATTGGAGTGTAAACTGTAAGTCCTGCACATAGCATAGGTGCTGCCTTTTCCATCGGATATCCATCTGGCATCTTGTGACAGTATCTATGTCAAGTCATAAGAAGAAAATATGAATTATGTATTTGCATAGTGGTTTGCGAAAATATAGTATTTATAATATACAATATGAAAAATATATTTTTTTTTCTTTTTTTTCAATTTTTCTTGATGGAACCTGCAGGACACATGAGCATCTATCAAAGCATAACAATAGCAACCAAAATTTGCCTTCTGCCAGAATGCTCCTGAGACTAACATTCACTTATTTTTTCAATGCCCCATTGCGATTAACCTCTGGGAATGTTTTTTTCAACATGAAGCACATCCCAGGATGTCCAATAAACAACGGGAAGTTTGGTTTCATGGAATGCTGATGAGAGTGTCAGACTAGGTTTTGATTTGCTTTGCAAATATTGTACTTAGTTTACATGCATTTTTTCTTTCCTTTTCTGTAAATCCTTTTTTCTTGTTTTTTTTTTTTTTACTTGGAAGAATTTAATTCGTTCAATGAAATTGTAGGAGAGATAATCATCTCCCTACCTTCAAAAAAAAAAAAAAAAAAAAAAAAAACAAGAGCAACCGCTAGAATATGTACTGACTGGTACCAAAATGTAATATTGGTTGGCTTCATCAGTGATTGTATAATACCAGTTTTTGTGCTCCTTTCAGTACAAGTCATTGCAATTATCAGGGGATGGATAGCAGGGAAAAATAAGTACCTTTCATGTACCACAATATGCGAGGAGTAACCTCCTTTTGTGATTGTGCCATCCTTATCAAGGCTGTTGAATGTCGTCACTAAACCTTTTCGACAATAAATCTCTCTCCACACATCACAGTATTCACAGTCTATACAAGAATCGACATACACTCCTACTCCCACGTGGTCCCCAACCTTGAATCGTGCCACGCCGCATCCAACCTCAGTGACGACACCGACAATTTTATGCCTATAATAAAATAATATGGAAGAAAACAACTTCAGAATTTTCTATTTGAAAATTAACAGTCTTGGAGTTTATGTCTTTCCTTTGTTTACTATCTCTTCTATCGATAAAAAGTTGTATGCTAATGATCAACAGAAGGTTTTGAATCACAATTATTGTAACCCAAAAGTTTACATTGACTGTATGTATCTTTTAACAAATTATCTTAAGTCATCAAATCCCATTCAGGGCAGCTCAATCCAGCACTTGCCTTTTTTTTATTTTATATTTTTATTTAAAAAAAAAATGTTCCTGTGCTGAACCTGATTGGCACAATGCTGTATCACATGAGAACCGGAAAGTCACTTGTAGGACATACAGTTGGGAGTGCGTTTCAATTAATTAAGAATGAGAAATTATTATTAAAGTATATGAAAATGCAAAAAGAAAAAGTATAAAAAAAGGGTATTATAAGCGAAGTTACCCAGGCACCAAAGGATATTTGGAATAACCAAAGCTATTTCTTGTCATGTGGACATCAGCATAGCAAACTCCAGCATGTGATATCTTTATTGACACATCGTCATTTCGAGGTTCCCTGTTATAAACTTTTCATTAGAAAGATTAATGGTGACTTTTTCAATTTTAAAGTTTATGTAGCAGTCAATGAGACGTGATCATTCTTTTTCTTTGCCTCCAAACAAAAGCAGGGCCATTTTGTATTATATGGATAGTCAGGGGACCATATTTAGAAAGATATTTTATAATTGAGAAATACTTTCAATGTTATCAACTAACATTATTACTAAGAGATTCACCACATTTTTTTTAGTCCGGGCAAAAGAAACCTGCTTTCTCAAGAAAATTTGAATACTGACCATCTAAAGGGCCTTAAATTACTCAAAATTGTTTATTTTGTTTTTTTTTTTTTTTGACATATTTACCTTCGATTGAATTTATAAGGGGAGAGTACTCCACAAGGATCTCTTGCAGCCCATCCATGGCAATTTTCCATTGCTTATAATGTGTCTTGTAAGTTGTAACACTTCCCATTCTGCGTTGAACTCAAGTTATTGAGATGTTGTCTTGTTGATCGTTGTCCTTATATACTGATGAAGCGGAGAAAAAAGAGGGGATACATGTCTCTTTCTCATAATCCCAAGAAGGACCTTGGGAGCGAAGTCACCTGTGACATCACTACAAGTCTCAACTGAAAAGTATTGGTCGTCTATTTTCATAAAAATACATTATTTCATTTTTGTCATGGATGATGGATAGTAAGCAATTCAAGATTTCACTCCAACAAAACAAAACCCAATTCAAGCAAAGTGGCCGTAAGGTCTTCATTGGGTTGTTCATGCAGATCTGGACCGTATTTTGAATCGCACCGCACCACGGAAGTCCACGGTCGAGATGATCTGAACGGTCGGTATTTAATGGGCCAGATTTGGACTATATTTTAAGAAAATTTTCCATTTTAGGCCTTTTGGGTCCACATAACACCTATTAGGCGAATTTTCGGCCTTTTTGGGTCCAGCTTAGTCCAATGAGACGCTTTCACCGCCGCCGGGAAACAGAAGTATAGACAACGCTGTCCAAATTATTATTATTTTAGGTTTTAACTTATTCTTTTTTTTTTTGAAAAAAAATAAGGGTCAAAGTCCTTATCTTTTTTATTTTAACTTATTCTTTTATTGTTAAAAAAACTTATCTTGTAAAATTTCAGAATTTTTTTTATATCAGTTCTTAAATAATTAATTATTGAGTATTCCGATAAATTAAATAGAAGGATGAAGCTGTAGACAAGTTCTTCTCTTTTTGTAAAGTGAAATATTTGGTTTTAATGGCATCTTTAAAAAGATCGGTGAAACCAAATTTTAATGAACAATTTGGGTAGATAATCCGTCAACTTTGGAAAATATAAAACATAACTCTATATGCATGTAATTTGCCAAACAAGCGAGGTGTTAATGAGCCTTTTGTCTCTTTGATCAAGTAAGGAAAGATTAAAAGGTCATTTACCTGGAAACAAAGATAAAAATTACAATGTAAGGTTGCTCCTTCTGATCCCTGTCTCATTATAGTACTGTTTTTAATACCCTACCGGGTACCAGAAAAACCGGATTTTACCGGGTACCGGATCTGGATCCGGTAGGAAATGGAACCAATACCCGCCTATTAATGAACCGGGAAAAACCGGTAGAAAACCGGCTAAACCGGAATATTTCGCTACTATAATGGCCGGTTCACATAGCTCATACACAGAAGAGTTTAAAAATAAATTGGACAAAGAAGGGAATCGAACTTGGGTAACTGCTATTTAAAAATAAATTGTATAAAGCAGGGAATCGAACTTGGGTAACTGCTGTGGGAAGCAATAGCACTACCCACTGGGCCGCACGGCCTTTTCTGTCTACGGTGTTTGTTAAAAAGTTATATAATATTCAAACCAGTGCTACCCGGTATTAACCGGCACAAAACCGGTAGAACCGGTAAAATCGCATACCGCCATCCACGCCGGTTTGATGGCCGGTAGGGTATTAAAAACATATTATACACCAGGAGTGAGAGTTTGTGGGGTTTCTCTTCTACTAAGGCTTTGCCCTCAGAAAAAGAAAAAAAAGACATGGTGACTGGTGGAAATGGAAAGGCCAATCCTGGGGCCTACATCCACTGATTACTGGCATGAAGCATACTGGAAACTGTACACAAGCTGCAATGAAATAATAATGGCAGACACAGAGAAGCAATATAGGCTGGCGTGGCACTTGAGCACTTGCTTTGTGCAGGACTCAGGGAAGGCTGCATTCTCTTCTTGTGATGAGAACATCCATGATTTCTTGCCGCAAGAAGCTGAGTGATTTTCATGAGGAGACTTTTCGCGTCAATCCTCTACTATTGGTTCTCCACATTGTGTGATTTGCAACCACTAGACATCTCTAACCCAGGCACACGATATGCCATGCATCTCCACCGACCACCTTCCTTTCTAAGGGAAAACCTGCACAGATTTGATGTGCTGGTTCTCAACACTGGTCACCACTGGAATCGTGGCAAGATGAACCGCAACAAATGGGACATGTATATCAATAGGGTGCCTAATAATGACAGAAAGCTAGCTTTGATATGGAAGGCTAAGAATTTCACAATACATGGTATCGTCAAGTGGTTAGATAATGCGTTGCCACATCATCCGAACCTAAAGGCTTTTATGAGAACATTGTCATGTAGACATTTTTTTAATGGGGAGTGGGATTCTGGGGGCAGATGTGATAATAATAATCCTATGTCACGTGGTTATGTGGTTAGTAACGATTCATCAGAGGATCCTGATGCTGACGGGGCTGTTAGGGACACTAGGGTTAGGCTATTAGATATAACTATAGACTTTCTCGATTAAGAGATGAAGGGCATATCTCAAAATACAGTATTAATGCAGCGTGAGGGGTACAGGACTGTTTGCATTGGTGCTTACCAGGTATACCTGACACCTGGAATGAGATTCTTGCTGCTCAGTTGTAGTTGGTAGGGTGTTTTTTTGATATAGGTTAGAAAAATAGCATAGTGTGTTTTTGTAATTAATTTAATGAGTTAAGCCTGGATTGCCCTAATTCTATGATGTTTTGCTCAGGCCATTTTTTTATGATTTAATGGTTACTGGAGGGTAGGATTGATAGAGTTCAATTATTAGAGTACTGGTTTTGATACAGTTAATTTTGTGTTTATTTAAATGCAAATATTTATAGTCAATTATTTTATTTGGGGATCCTGGTAAAATTTAAATAGTTAAGACTTTGAATTTCTGCTGTTGGAGTTGACCTGTGACAGACTGGTTGGTCTTTTGAGTTCCAACCAGATTTCAGATTGGGGTGGCTTCCAAGCATTCTGGTGGTGGTGTTTTCAAGATTATTTCAAGTTTTGGCACATCAGGTTTATTGTTGGGTTCATGTTAATTTCGATTCGATCATTCTGGTACTCTATAATTCCAGTTCAGGATTAGGATAGTCTCTGGTAAATTTCAGAGGGCACTAAAACTTTGGAATAAGTGTGAGCTTGCTGCTGGATTCATGTTCCCTTGGAAATATTTATTCAACGTTCACCAAATTATGTTTTAATGTACAAAATAGAAAAAGACCATGGTAAATCAGAGAAACAAATTTATTCATAGTGACAGACATAATGACGCTTACATGATGTATAAAGAGAAAGTAAAAAATAATCTAGAACAAACTGAGAGTAGACAAAGATTATTAAAAACAACTATGTATAGAATCCTTCATCAAACCACGTAAAATCAATCAATCGAAGGACTTTTCAATATTCATAGTGACAGACATAATGACGCTTACATGATGTATAAAGAGAAAGTAAAAAATAATCTAGAACAAACTGAGAGTAGACAAAGATTATTAAAAACAACTATGTATAGAATCCTTCATCAAACCACGTAAAATCAATCAATCGAAGGACTTTTCAATATTCATAGTGACAGACATAATGACGCTTACATGATGTATAAAGAGAAAGTAAAAAATAATCTAGAACAAACTGAGAGTAGACAAAGATTATTAAAAACAACTATGTATAGAATCCTTCATCAAACCATGTAAAATCAATCAACTGAAGGACTTTTCAATATCTATTACGAACCGGTACCGGACATCATTTTTGGTGAGTCTATCAAGCGCCTCATTGATATAGTCCATCTTTATGATCTCAACATCTGGATAAATTTTATTTTTCGCACAAAAATCAATCATCTCTTCTGTGTCCTTTGTACCACCGGTTGCACTTCTAGCAATGCATCTTGATCCTGTTCAATCGTAGTTATGATTAAGATTAGTATTACATAATTGAATAAAAGTTAAAATCCGTTCATGTTCCGATCGCTTTGACTCACATATGTTTGCTGTTGGTAGTTCATAGAACTTGCTTAATCCTAAAAAACATATCATCATCGTCATCCACATCATGATTTATATCATGGCCATTTAGAATATGTGTACCAGTTAAATTAATCTTCTATTGCTTCAAAAAAGTTGTGCGGATTAGATTATTTTTGTCAATGTTTCTATTTTTATTTTGAAATAATTGCGAGAGTTATAAATTACACAAAAAAAATTATTTCAGAATCAAGAACTGCATACTTACCAAAGTTAAGATGGAATGGACTGATTTTGATTTCGCTAGGGAAGCCCACAAGAACCATAAGATCATCAACCTTAAGCAGAGAGAGGTATGGGTCAAATTGGTGATCCCCTGATGCTGTGTCAATTATGAAGTCTAGAGATTTTACTGCAGACTATAACAAAAAGAAGAAAAAATAATATTAAGAAGAAGAAACTAACAAATAGTGCTTTAATAATATAAACCGGCAAAACTGTAATGTGGAAAATAGTGAGGCAATTAACAGCGAGAAGGTATTACAAATAATGCAAATTGAACAACATTGATTGTTCATGAATACTTGGTACTGTCCGACAAGAAGGAACCAGTCAAGGTGGCTTAAAGGTTAGGAATTGAAATCCTTTAATCTGCTCATCCAAAACGCGTCCTGTTGCTGCAAGGAGATGGGCTTCTTCATTTTTGGCACGAGATAAATAAGAAAAAGTAATGCAAGGAGAATTTTTAAGTTCATGCAACATTTGATAAACTTCACGCTCTGCATGCCAGTCTTAAGTATCTAATTCTGCCTCCTCTTAAATTGTTGATGGAGTTGATTAGGTTGCTGCAATCAGAGAGAATGGTAGCTTGGAAATTGTTGGGGTCCACCAGTTGAGCAATCACCTTTAATCCTTGCACTGCTTTTAGAGTTGCAACTGCCTCTGATTGCATTGGTGAAAACGCCTGCACACTGCCACATTCATAATGAATTAAGTTATGTCCCTTGTAAATTATATACACCCCTCCTCTTTATTTAAATTCCAGGATCCATCAGTGAAGGCTGTATAGGTAGGTGCATGGTTTTCTTGCTCTAGATGTATCAATTGGGGGCCTTTCAGGGGGTGTACCATCTGTGCCAGCAGATGGTTCAGCAATTGTATATGTTTTGTCAGAAAATGGTGCCAGAATTTGCTGTGATGTGGATTGTTTTTTAGAGAATACCCAGCGGTTACGTTGCTCCCATATTGCCCAAAAAATTGAGGCCATAAGAGCAAAATCCTTAGGAGAAAGATTATCAAAGGATCCATGATGAAATTGGATACAGTGCCTGTAATTCTGTCAGAACAAACACTGAGGCAAGAGGCAAACCAGGTTAGTCTCGAGATTGGACAGAGAAAGAAAATATGAAAATCTGATTCATTTGCAGATCAACATCTCGGAGTCCTGCATTTTCATTACAAAGAATACCTAATGATTTAAGTATAACAAGTCAAATAATATTATATATAATAATGAGGAAGTAACTAATTCATTACGCACAAACCACCTAACACATCTTACAAGTCAAATAATATTATATATAATAATGAGGAAGTAACCCTGGCACACGATATGCCATGCATCTCGACCGACCACCTTCCTTTCTAAGGAAAACCTGCACAGATTTGATGTGCTGGTTCTCAACACTGGTCACCACTGGAATCGTGGTAAGATGAACAGCAACAATTGGGACATGTATATCAATGGGCTGCCTAATAATGACAGAAAGCTAGCTTTGATATGGAAGGCAAAGAATTTTACAATACATAGTATCGTCAAGTGGTTAGATAATGAGTTGACACATCGTCCAAACCTAAAGGCTTTTATGAGAACATTGTCGCCTAGGCATTTTTTTAATGGGGAGTGGGATTCTGGGGGCAGACGTGATAATAATAATCCTATGTCACGTGGTTATGTGGTTAGTAACGATTCATCAGAGGATCCTGATGCTGACGGAGCTGTTAGGGACACTAGGGTTAGGCTGCTAGATATAACAGGACTTTCTCGATTAAGAGATGAAGGGCATATCTCAAAATACAGTATTAATGCAGCACGAGGGGTACAGGACTGTTTGCATTGGTGCTTACCAGGTATACCTGACACCTGGAATGAGATTCTTGCCGCTCAGTTGTAGTTGGTAGGGTTTTCTTTGTTCTAGGTTTGAAAAATAGATAGTGTGTTTTTGTAATTTATTTAATGAGTTAAGCCTGGTTTGCCCTAATTCTTTGATGTTTAGCTCAAGCCATTTTTTTTTTATGATTTAATGGTTACTGGAGGGTAGGATTGATAGAGTTCAATTATTGGAGTACTGGTTTTGATACAGTTATTTTTGTGTTTAATTAAATGCAAATATTTATAGTCAATTATTTTATTTGAGGATCCTGGTAAAATTTAAATTGTTAGACTTTGAATTTCTGCTGTTGGAGTTGACCGGTGACAAACTGGTGTCAGATTGGTTGGTCTTTTGAGTTCCAATCAGATTTCAGATTGGGGTGGCTTCCAAGCATTCTGGTGGTGGTGTTTTAAAGATTATTTCAAGTTTTGGTACCTCAGGTTTATTGTTGGGTTCATCTTAATTTTGATTGGATCATTCTGGTACTCTATAATTCCAGTTCAGGATTAGGATAGTCTCTGGTAAATTTCAGAGGGCACTGAAAAACCAACTTTGGAATAAGTGTGAGCTGGCTGCTGGATTCCATGTTCCCTTGGAAATATTTATTCAACGTTCACCAAATTATGTTTTAATGTACAAAATAGAAAAAGACCATGGTAAACCAGAGAAACAAATTTATTCATAGTGACAGACATAATGATGCTTACATGATGTATAAAGAGAAAGTAAAAAATAATCTAGAACAAACTGAGAGTAGACAAAGATTATTAAAAACAACTATGTATAGAATCCTTCATCAAACCATGTAAAATCAATCAACTGAAGGACTTTCCAATATCTATTACGAACCGGTACCGGACATCATTTTTGGTGAGTCTATCAAGCGCCTCATTGATATAGTCCATCTTTATGATCTCAACATCTGGATAAATTTTATTTTTCGCACAAAAATCAATCATCTCTTCTGTGTCCTTTGTACCACCGGTTGCACTTCCAGCAATGCATCTTGATCCTGTTCAATCGTAGTTATGATTAAGATTAGTATTACATAATTGAATAAAAGTTGAAATCCGTTCATGTTCCAATCGCTTTGACTCACATATGTTTGCTGTTGGTAGTTCATAGAACTTGCTTAATCCTAAAAAACATATCATCATCATCATCATGATTTATATCATGGCAATTTAGAATATGTGTACCAGTTAAATTAATCTTCTATTGCTTCAAAAAAGTTGTGCGGATTAGATTATTTTTGTCAATGTTTCCATTTTTATTTTGAAATAAGTGTGAGAGTTATAAATTACACAAAAAAAATTATTTCAGAATTAGGAACTGCATACTTACCAAAGTTAAGATGGAATGGACTGATTTTGATTTCGCTAGGGAAGCCCACAAGAACCATAAGACCATCAACCTTAAGCAGAGAGAGGTATGGGTCAAATTGGTGATCCCCTGATGCTGTGTCAATTATGAAGTCTAGAGATTTTACTGCAGACTATAACAAAAAGAAGAAAAAATAATATTAAGAAGAAGAAACTAACAAATAGTGCTTTAATAATATAAACCGGCAAAACTGTAATGTGGAAAATAGTGAGGCAATTAACAGCGAGAAGGTATTACAAATAATGCAAATTGAACAACATTGATTGTTCATGAATACTTGGTACTTACAGTCATCTGGTCACTGTCTTTGGAAAGAATGAATTTATCTGCTCCAAGCAGGCTAATTGCCTCCTCTCTCTTTGACTCGCTCGTACTAATCACTGTAACTTTCAAACCGAATGCTTTTCCAAATTTAACGGCCATGTGGCCTAACCCGCCCAGTCCAATTACTCCGAGAGATTTACCAGGTTGGTTCATGTTGTGTTTAATCATTGGAGTGTAAACTGTAAGTCCTGCACATAGCATAGGTGCTGCCTTTTCCATCGGATATCCATCTGGTATCTTGTGACAGTATCTATGTCAAGTCATAACATGAAAAATATGAATTGTGTATTTACATAGTGGTTTGCTATACTATAGTATTTATAATTATACGATATGAATTTATTATTTTCCTTTTTTTCAATTTTTCTTGAATGAACAAGGACACATGAGCATCTATCAAAGCCTAACAATAGCAACCCCAACCTAGAATATGTACTGACTGGTACCAAAATGTACTGTGCAAGTAAATATTGGCTGGCTTCTTCAGTGATGATACAATACCAGTTTTTGTGCTCCTGACAGTACAACTCAGGCAATTATAGGGTTATGGATGTAGAAAATTCCAAGCAGGGAAAAATAAGTACCTTTCATGTACCACAATATGCGAGGAGTAACCTCCTTTTGTGATTGTGCCATCCTTATCGAGGCTGTTGAATGTCGTCACTAAACCTTTCTGACAATAAATCTCTCTCCGCACATCACAGTATTCACAGTCTCTACAAGAATCGACATACACTCCTACTCCCACGTGGTCTCCAACCTTGAATCGTGCCACGTCGCATCCAACCTCAGTGACAATACCGACAATTTCATGCCTATAATAAAATAATGTGGAAGCCAAAAACTTCAGAATTTTCTATTTGAAAAATAACAGTCTTGGAGTTTGTCTTTCCTTTGTTTACTATCTCTTCTATCGAGAAAAAGATGTATGCTAATAATCAACAGCAACAGGTTTTGAATCGCAATTAATGTAACCCAAAAGTTTACACTGACTGTATGTATCCTTTAACGAATTATCTTAAGTCATCAAATTCCACTCAGGGCAGCTCAACCAAGCACTTGCATTTTTTTATTTAAAAAAAAAATGTTCCAGTGCTGAACCTGATTGACACAATGCTGTATCACATGAGAACCTGAAAGTCACTTGGTGGTTATACAGTTGGGAGTGCACGCAATTAATTAAGGATGGGAAATTATTATTAAAGTATATGAAAACGCAAAAAAGAAGTATAAAAAAATGGTATTATAAGTGAAGTTACCCAGGCACCAAAGGATATTTGGAATCACCAAAGCTATTTCTTGTCCAGTGGACGTCAGCATAGCAAACTCCAGCATGTGATATCTTTATTGACACATCGTCATTTCGAGGTTCCCTGTTATAAACTTTTCATTAGAAAGATTAATGCTGACTTTTCAATTTTAAAGTTGATGTAGCAGTCACTGAGACGTTTATCCCCAATTAACCATAGCCACTCAAATGTTGGGATGGATTCCAATAGAAGAGCCTTTATCATGAGTTTCACTGTAACACGTTCGTCAATACTCAATAAGGATTTTGCTTGTTGAGAAGCTAACCACAATTTCAATAACACCCTCTAATTTCAATTACTTGTCTAATTTTAAAAAAAAATTTGCATGATAAGTTCATCACTATTTCTTTGTTGATCATGCACAAAGTACTAATGATGTTAAATATTAACACATGAACATTCTTTTCCTCTGCGGCCGAACAAAAGCAGGTCATTTTGCAATACATGGATAACCAGGGTACCTTGGTTATAAAGATTTTTATAATTGAGAAATACTTTCAAAATTATCAACTGACAATATTATTAAGAGATTCATCAAAATTGTTTGTATTGTTTTTTTAAAATACTTACCTTCGATTGAATTTGTAAGGGGAGAGTACTCCAGAAGGATCTCTTGCAGCCCATCCTTGGCAGTTCTCCATTGCTTATATTACGTCTTGTAACACTTCCCTTTCTTAGTTGAACTCAGTTATTGTCTTATTAAGATGTTGTTGATTCTTGTATATATATATTGACGAAGCCTATAGATAAAAGAGGGATATACATCTCTCTTTCTCATAGTCACAAGGACCTTAGGAGCTGAAGTCACCAGTGACATCACTAAAAGTCTCAACTGAGAAAAGTATTGTCGTCTATTTCAAGAAAATATATTAGTTCAGTTTTGTCATGGATGATGGATAGTAAGCAATTCAAGGATCTCACTCCAACAAAACAAAAAAGCAATTCAAAGAAAGTGGCTGTTCGCCTGTTCGGTCTTCATTGGACTGTTCACGCAGATCTGGACCGTTTTGTACTTTTGTTGTATCGCACGATCGAGATGATCTGAACGGTCGGTATTGAATGGGCCATCTTTGGACAATATTTAGAGAAAATGTTTTCATTTTGGGCCTATGTGGGTCCACAGAACACCTTTTAGGTGGATTTTGGGCCTTTTTGGTTCAGTTCTTTTTTTTTTTTTTTTTGATTGAAGAAAAGACTCCCAAAAGAGGAATCCTGCATTTTTTTTTTTTTGTTATGAAACCCATGGGCCACATTTAATAAACTCAAGCAGTTCGTTACAAGTAAAGCTCCAAAGAAAAGCATAAGCGGCAGGAAAAACAAAACAAAAACTTTCATATCCTAAACCAAAAACATAGTCTAAACTAGCCACTGCAATTTAAAGTTAATACAAAGCAGAAACATAGAGCCGCTCAGCAGAAAGGAGACTTGAGAGTTGAAACAAAACTCTAAAAAACCTCAAAAACAAACTGCTTCGTACTGTCCGACAAGAAGAAACCAGTCAAGGTGGCTTAAAGGTTGGGAATTGAAATCCTTTAATCTGCTCATCCAAAACGCGTCCTGTTGCTGCAAGGAGATGGGCTTCATTTTTGGCACGAGATAAATAAGAAAAAGTAATGCAAGGAGAATTTTTAAGTTCATGCAACATTTGATAAACTTCACGCTCTGCATGCCAGTCTTAAGTATCTAATTCTGCCTCCTCTTAAATTGTTGATGGAGTTGATTAGGTTGCTGCAATCAGAGAGAATGGTAGCTTGGAAATTGTTGGGGTCCACCAGTTGAGCAATCTCCTTTAATCCTTGCACTGCTTTTAGAGTTGCAACTGCCTCTGATTGCATTGGTGAAAACGCCTGCACACTGCCACATTCATAATGAATTAAGTTATGTCCCTTGTAAATTATATACCCCCATCCCCCTTTATTTAAATTCGAGAATCCATCAGTGAAGGCTGTATAGGTAGGTGCACGATTTCCTTGCTCTAGATGTATCATTTGGGGCCTTTCAGGAGGTGTACCATCTGTGCCAGCAGATGGTTCAGCAATTGTATATGTTTTGTCAGCAAATGGTTCATAGTGTATAGTCCTTGTTGCTTTCAGTAGAATTTGCTGGGGTGTTGATTGTTTTTTAGAGAATACCCAGCTGTTACGTTGCTCCCAGATTGCCCAAAAAATTGAGGCCACAAGAGCTAAATCCTTAAGAGAAAGATTATAAAAAAGGGGTCAATAGATGTTTGCTTGGCTGGTTTTGCTATTGGGCATTTTCTTTTGATTTTCTTAGCATTCGTTTTGACTGGTTTATAGGGTACAGGTAACATGGGTGCACTGGTACAAGAGATATAGGGGTACCAATGCGGAAAATTTGTTTTGTTGATTGTATGTTGACTTTGTATTCTGGGTATCCTTTTCTGAATAAGAAGAGAGGTGGAATATTTCCACTTATTTCAAAAAAAAAAAAAAGATTATGAAAGGATCGCATGATGAAATCGGATACAGTGCCAGTAATTCTGTCAGAACAAACACTGAGGCAAGAGGCAAACCAGGTTAGTCTCGAGATTGGACAGAGAAAGAAAATATGAAAATCTGATTCATTTGCAGATCAACATCTCGGAGTCCTGCATTTTCATTACAAAGAATACCTAATGACTTAAGTATAACAAGTCAAATAATATTATATATAATAATGAGGAACTAACTAATTCATTACGCACAAACCACCTAACACATCTTACAAGTTTTACATATCAGACACAGACCACAAGTAGGCCTCCTGCTTTGCGGCACGCTTCTCATTCTGCCGCTTGAACATTTTCTTTCTCAAATCCGTTACATCTGTTGACACCATCCCAGTGCCGGCCTGGCCTTATCCCATACTGATTTGGAGGGAAATCAAGCCCCCTTTTCAGCCAACTGTGGCTTGGAATAGTCTGCGGGATTATGAACCCTGCTTCCTTCATTTTATCATCATCTCCCAAATCTTCAAGTATTGGATCTGTGTTCTCTCTCTTGACCAGATGAGCCATGGGATCCCCCCATTTAACTGTTTCCTTCAATATTTTATCAAGTTCCGGATCGTCCCTGGATCGTGCAAAAGGTTTGTTCTTCTCACTTTCAATCTCCAGTGCTCTTGCCTCAGCTTCTCTTTTCTGGGGCAATCCTCTGCCCCATTCCAGTGGCATTTCCTTAGGCTTCTCCTTTTCTTTCAGATTTACCATATCCTTCCTAGATACACGTTTCCCATTTATAAGAAAAACTGCCTCTGCATCATTGGCACCATTGAAGGCTTCGGTCTTCAAAATTCTTGACTCCTGCTCTCTCATCTTCTTGTTTTGCTCCCTCATCTCCTGAGATGACAAGAGACCCATCTTGGTTGGTGGTCCAGGATGGGTCTTACGTGGCAGGGACAGATCATCTGATGGGCCTTCCTTGGAAAAGAGAACACTGTGCATACGACCCACGGCTGCGCGTTGGTTGTAGAGGAGGCGACGAGCTCAAGCGTCGTAGGCGCCACGAAGAGGTCTTGAAGCGAAACAGCGAAAACCTAGCGGTTTTACTGCCGCCAGGAAACAGAAATATATATAGCAATGTCCAAAATATTTTATTTTTAGGTTTCAACTTATTGCTCTAGAATTTCAGTATTGTTTTTTTTTTCCCTCACCAGTTTTCAAATAATTAATTATTGCGTATTTTTGATAAATAAAATAGAAGGGATCAAGGATCAAGCTATAGAGAAATTATTCTCTTTTTGTAAAGTGAAATATTTGGTTTTAATAGCGTCTATTAAAAGATTCGAGAAACTATATTTAATGAACCAATTTGGAAAGATAATCCGTTAAGTTTGGAAAATCCAAAACATGACTTTAAATGCATATAATTTGCCAAACGCGCGAGGTGTAATTAGGAAAGTGATGTTATTGAGCCTCTTTGGTCAAGTAAGGAAAGTTAAAAAGATCATTTACCTGGAAAGAAAACAAAAGGAAAGATAAAGTTAAAATGCAACCTTTAACAAAAGCTTCTTTTTTAACTATTGCGCCGACTTTATTATAAGAAAAAGAAAGGAAACTATTGCACCGCCTTAAACCCTTCCACACAAAACCCACCTAGATACTTTGAATATGAGATTTTGTCATTAATTCATTAAATAATTCATTAATTGTTCCCTATTGGCATCCCTCGACGCTATCTCGCGTGCAATTATTACTCTGTGTATATAAATCGCTATTGAGGCTTCCGAGTTGCAGCTTTGCTGAAACGTTTGCTCGAAGGAACTCCAGAGAAGGCGAAAAGGAACTAAAGGTTCGCCTTTTCTCTCTATTCTAGAATTTGTTTTCATGACGCTTTTAGTTTGGGTTGATGTATGGAGATTCCTTTCTTTTTTCCATTTTTCTCTATTTAGTCAACTTGATAATGCATATTTCTTGGCGCTGAATTAATGGTTGAGGGTACCTGGTAAGTTGGTAACAGTGTGGCTTTGGTTATCTATTACTACTGGTACGAGATATATATGCAATATGTTCTGTTTACTTCTCTTTCCAGAGAAATCAAACTTGACTAGGTAGCACATCTTCTAGCTTGATTTCTTGTCTTCTGACTAGACTTAAGTCAAATCTTAGATATTTGCATTTTATTTCTTTGATCTGTAATTCCAGTAATGCTTGCTGCTGTTGTATTATTTCCATCAAACAGTTTATATTCTCAAAAAGAATTAAATAAAGAAATGAGATGTCATTTATTTCCCTGTATTTCTGTTTGGCGGGATTGTTATATATTGCGGTTTCCACGACTTACAGTAATTTTTCTGTTCTCCTTTACCTGGGATATATCATTAGTAGATTAATTTGTCTCAATTTTCTAAGTTTTGGTTTGTTTTCAGGTTATCGAGATGGTCACACTTGTTTTTTGTTTTAAGGGGTAGTGAAAGATATATCCTTAACTAGATACACAATTAATTTTTTTGAAGAAAAGATACACAATTAATTTACTTCATATATAGTCTTTTCTGTGTATTGTTTGAGTATTATTTTGAAGTGATATATGAATTAATGTATCTGAGCACAATTTGTGGACTTTCATGTAATGTGTAGGTTAAGACTGTACCTGCCACTGCCACCCGTAAGTATGGCAAATGTAAGATTGCTCCTTCTATTGCTGGTCTCTGTTTCATTATACACCCAGAGTGAGGGTTTGTGGGGTTTCTCTTCTACTAAGGCTTTGCCCTCAGAAAAAGAAAGAAAAGACATGATGAACGATTTCAAGATGAGAGTAAAAAACAACGGAGAGAAAGAACTGGTGGAAATGGAAAGCCGAATTCTGGGGCCTACATCCACTGATTGCTGGCATGAGGCATATTGGAAACTGTACACTAGCTGCAATGAAATAATGGCAGACACAGAGAAGCGGTATCGGCTGGCGTGGCTCTTGAGCACTTGCTTTGTGCAGGACTCGGGGAAGGCCGCATTCCCTTTTTGTGATGAGAAGATGCCAATGATTTCTTGCCGCAAAAAGTTGAGTGATTTCCATGAGGAGACTTTTCGCGACTTTTTTAATCAGGCCAACAATCTCTGCCACCAGCTGCAGTAAGTTTTTGTAACCAAGTTTGTGTGCTTTGTTATAATTTGAATTTGGTAATATATCATTGAATTGTTTAATTACTAGCAAAATGAACTTTGGGAGCAAGCTCTATAGGGATATATAAAATCTTTTCATGGCAATTTTACTATTTGTTTTATTTTTAGTAACCAAGAAAGTTGCCTCACCATCATTATTGTGAACCCATCAAAAGGTTTGTGGATGCATTCTGCAATTTACTAATATTGTGGTTCAAGTCGACCAACTGTCAATAGACAAATAAATACTTGTGTTCACTGTGATTCATTTTTACAATATTTGTTGCAACTGTTATTTTGTAGGGCTGAAACATTCCAGCATCGTACTGAGAGACTGATGAATGGTCTATTAAGACTAGTTGATTCTGCAGTAAACAATCTAGGAACAATTATAGATCTAACGTACCAAATATTCCAAAAAACCGATGAAGTCCATGATTCACTGACTTCAATAGAGAAACAGACTGAGCAACTTAAGGAAAAATCTGAAGATATAGATATTAAAATGAACAACATCTTAGACCATGCACAAGGAATAGAGAATTCACAAAATGAGCTAAAAGAAGGTCAGTTGACCATAAAGGAAAAGATAGACTCTGGCATTGCTCTAGTAGAAGAAGCTTACGAGAAGTTGGGGAATGGCATGGAGAGGTTAAGCAATGAGACTGCTAGTTTAGAGAGAGAGGTCAAGTCAGTTGGTGAAGACATGAGCTCCATGATGCAAGATATTCAGAATACGGCTAATGATATTGGTTTACTGGCCAATGAGTCGTTAGAGAGACAGAGCAAAGTTTTGGATGGCCAAGAGGCAGCGCTTGAAAGCCTTGAATTTCTCAGAAGAAGTCAATCTCAGGCTCTCAAAGAGAGCAGGTAATTGAGTAAATAGTTTAGTCATCAATACTTGGATTCTGGGTATTGTGAATATTAAAAAAAAATTACTGTTTTTAATCTGCTAAAATTCAATTGAAAATTTGTCTAGGGAAACTATGGAGAAGCTAGCAGAGCTGGGCCAGAAGCAACAAGAGGATCTGCTGAAGCGGCAAGAACAAATAAAACAAAATCATGATCGCCTGGCTCATAACTTAAATGCAATATTAGCTGCTCAGGTACATCTCAACTTCTTTTGGTAGATAAGCATATATTGAGTCATTATTATGCAACACACACATCATGTCCTTGTGCCAGTGCTGGTTTGGCTACCTTTTTTTTTTTTTATTTTTCAAAATCTTGTGTCTTTTTTCTTTTCTGTTCGTCTTGCTTAACTCCGTATCTGGGTACAAGCCTGGTTTTAATTTAATTATAATTTGGAGGTAGCTGAGCCAAAGTGTGGCTTATTAGGGTGATTAAAAATTAATAAATAATTACGGGTAGACTGATATTGGGGATTGGTAATATATTGGTCAAGCACATGTTCCCGAAGTAAGTTTCTCTTCCCTGTCAACAGTGAACTATGAAGATTTTAAACAATCAGCTATTTTTTTTTTCAGGAAGAATTTGGACGGAACCAAGCAATGATTTTCTCAGATCTAGATAAGTTACTTAAAGTGCTGAATGCCATCTTGGTGGAGTCTCGGTTCATGAAATCATTCTTCTACTATTCCTGTATCATTTATTTTCTCTACATGCTAACAAGCGCAAAACAAACTTATGCAATTCGAGGTCAATTGTATTTTGGTAAGTTTGCAATCAGAATTGATTTTTTTGTGCAATTTTTTTTTATCAAAAATTTTGAACCAACAGAGGATATTTTGAGATTTTGGTGTCATGTCAATACAATGAGTAATTACCAGAATTCTGTTTTGGCGCCTTTAGATCTTGGTCAAGTGCTCCAATGTTGTGCCCTATCCTAAAATCTTAAAACCATGACCTAACTAGTTTGAATATATTTGCTGATCTTTGTGTTTAGTCTTTAGTGGGTGGAAATTTATAAAGTTAGCATTAGCTTTAATGAAGTATGTACTGTGTAAACTGATTGATCTTTGTTTTTGCAGAGCTCTGTATCGCTCTTGTATGTGAATTGGGAATTAAGTTTGGAGAGAGCTACTTGGAGAAACAATTTTGGATTACGCCAGATGTTTTTTGGGTGAGATCAACATTTTTGTTAGCTGCCTGCATCCAGATCTTATATTCTGTTTTTACATTTAAGTAAGCATGTTCTCATTCATTTTATACAATTCAATTTGCATAAATATATTCAAAGAACTTATGACAGAGCATTACAAATTACTCTATTTTTTTTTTGGGGGTAGGGATTATGACATTTTAAACCATCAATTGCTCCAGACACTGGTTGAGAAGGTTCGTGTCATCGAGGGATCCTCAGGTATAAGTTACTTCTACCCTTTAAGATGATTCACTAATTTTATACATGTATGTTATGTTTTATATGTTGAAAACATTATTCGAGCTGATTGTTGTGATCTGTTCATTGCAGAAGAGAGTGATGACAGCCTCAGTGGTTATTCATGGCTCTACGAGGAGTTGCCAGACGAAGTAGACAGCAAGCTGGATCCGGATTATGATTTTCCAGAGGAAGTTGCTCAAAATTTTACAGCCCCACTTAATAGAAAATACAATCTTCGACCCCGTTAAATAGCTGTCTCATTTTCATATATATATATTTTTTTTGTAAGCTGAGAATGTTTAATGTTCGAGTGTGCACATTTGTGAATATACATTTTTGTTCTTTTATTATTTCTTCTAATCTTGTCTACGGAATTTCAACTAATCAACTCCTAATGCTTGGGATTTTTGAATTGGAAAGCGTCATTTTAGCTCTCTGTTGTATTTACATCAATATTTGTATAGGAAAATAGCTCCGCTAAGAAGAAATAGATTTTATTATTTCAATCTATATATCCTCTTTTTGGGACAAATGGCTTAGTAGTTGTTGTAATCTATATATCCTCTTTATAGCTGTAACTACATTTTGTCCTGAAATATAACAAGTTGATATTTAGTGCAATACGTGGAAATTCAATTCGGAATCTAAAATGCCTCGATAGAGGTTCTCATGTGAGAAAACTGGTCCACGAACAATTCGGTGAAAACCACACATTCAATTTCAAACAAGAACTGGAGCGCTTTCCAGCCAGTGCATTCCTCGAACCCTTTTCAAACACGTCAAGTAACAATAAATATGATGTCATTGCTCATCTCACCAAACTACCATACAAATACGCCTAAGCCCCACCAGCTCCTAACTTACGCCGTTGCAATAATTTATAAAGAAAATGAACGAAGTCGAAACAATATAAGATAAATCCATAGTAAATTTTACAATAAACAATGGCACCTCTCATGTTCCATTCCTCCAGCAGTCAAAGTGTTACCAAATTACAAGCTGAGACTGCTGACTTTTGAGAGGCTTACTGTACAAGTAGTACATGTATATATATATACAATGAATCAAATGTATATCACAGATTAACACATCCACCTAAAACACTAGATAAAGGAATACAACAGTGTCAGTTTCCCCAGCCGCCACGGCCTGAGAGCACAGGGTCTTTATCATACATGCGCTGAATTTCCTCCCTGTATCCAGGCAGTGATTTGTGGGGTAGTTTAGGTGTCAGTTCAACCACATCCCCCATATTAAGCTTTATGGTCGCGTCACTAACGGGTTGGCTATTCACCCGAGGCCTCAGCTCCTCTTTTAGGGGAAAGCTGTATGGGCTCCAAATGGAACGTGCTACTCCAACTCTCTCCAGCAAATCAGTGAGTGTTGAGTTTGATGGGAACTCGTGCACTGACATCTGAATAAAGAAAGAACAAAATTATTAATTTTGATTGATGCGGAAATAAGAGTCTAATCATTTTGGAAAAGACAACCCAATTCCAAATCTATTTCCAAACTTGGGTATGGAAAACCAGTAAGGCCTCATGCCAGGTCTGCCATGTGATTTTAATCATAATATATGTGAAAGACTAAGCCAATCACCAACAATATAATAAAGAGTTTTGAAAAATATATCCACCCACTGCCTTGCTAGGTTCAATGCATACCACCACAATATATGCAAGAAACAAATTACCTAAGTAGATCTGACAAAATAATTGACTTACTAGGTACAATGCTTACCACCAAATTATATGCAAGAAACAGATCATCTAAATAGATTTTGACAAATGATTGTATGCACTTTTCTACACCGAAATCAAACTATTGTCACAAGGAACAAGGCCAAGGACTCCATTAGTACAAAAAGAGAAACACACCTTGTCATTTTCATTTTCAAGCACAATAACGTAAACAGGGCCCTCATGCTGGCACTGACGTGTATATGAGTAGGGACAATCGTCAGAATGGGAAGGGAATGGGCATGGTGGCCTAGCATTATCACGAGATGAGCCGAAGGAAGACATACGTTCAGCGGCCATTGTCTCACACTGCCAGGACACAACCCACCGGGCCCACTGCACCATATGGAGAATGAATGAGTGCTTGCAACTGCCTTCCTTGTACCTCCAGTGTGCTGCAAAACCATACTCTGCCTGGAGGTGCATTTCTCTTGTGCGGATCTGCACTTCCAGTGGGTGCTTGTCCTCACTCATGACAACTGTGTGTAAAGATTGATATCTGGAAGAAATACAGTGAAAACAAAAAACAAATAAGATCTCTACAGAAGCAACATCTCCACACAGGTAGAAACAAGCAGAAGTTCAGCTGTTAGTAATATTGCCACTAAGGCAAATTCTTTTAGACAGCCATCAAAAGAATAACTCGTTTATAAGACTTACCCATTTAACTTGGGATGAACAATGTAGTCCTTGAATCTACCAATGCTTTGAGGCCACAAACGATGAACAATGTCAAGTGCCTTGTAGCAATCTTCTTCCTTATCAACCACCAGCCGCAGACCATGAATATCATGGATCTCATCCATGCTTAGATTTTTCCTGAAGGCAAAAGAAAAGAAAACTATAATTATTTTTGGATTCCATTGCAATTAAGTAACTCAAAATGAGTGAGAATTCCCAAAATAACAAGCAACAAAAGTTCATTTTCACAAAACAGCACTCTCATTCCTCACTAGCTATGTAAAGAATAAGATAGAAAAATGGAGAAGAAACAAACTCACTTAAGCATCTTGTTGTAGATACTGTAGAGACTCTTATGCCTCCCAGAGAGACTGCAAAATGCAACTTCCTCATCCTTCAGACCCTGCTCGAGTTTCTCTATGGCAGACAAAATGAGAGCTTCATCAAAGGATTTCTCCAGCTTCGACGACAGCTCCTTGTGCTGTTCCGGGTTTAAAAACCTAAAACAGATATTCTCCAGCTGTTCCTTCCAGCTTGAGATGCCCAGTCGGTTTGCCAGTGGTACAAATATCTCTAGTGTTTCCTTGGAAAATCTCTGTTGTTTTACTGGGGGCAGTGCATCTAAAGTCTTCATGTTGTGGAGCCGGTCTGCGAGTTTAATCAGCACAGCTCGTGCATCAGCCATGGCCAGAAACGTTGTATGTAACCGGTCAGCTTCTGCAGTTCGGCAGGCAGTGTTGTTCTCTCGGGCAAGCTTGCTCAAATAGCTTAACTTGGACACCTTAATAAATAGTAAAATAAAATAATTAATTAGTTATTAAAGTTCCTGAGACTTCTGTCTATTTAAATTTGGGTCACTCGAAGATGTACTCATCGAATTAGGGGTTGAATTTATAGCAAAAACTACAGAAGCTTCCATTAGACAATTATTTTCTCATTGCATTTGCTCAAACCACATGTAAGCATAAGAAAGGAAAATAAAAGATACATACCCCATCAACTAGATCAGCAATGCCGGCTCCAAACATATGAAAGATGTAATCATAGTCCAAGAAAGAATCATCGGTTGTGTCATGCAAAAGCCCAGCTGCAACTACAGTTGTGTTAGCCCCAATTTCTGCAAGCAGCACTGCAGTCTCTACACAATGCTCCAAGTAAGGAACCCCACTTGCCCTCGTCTACAATTGCAAAAAGAAATTTATACAAATTTTAATTCCTGAATAGAAAGGTATCTGAAATTCCCGCGAGACTTTTGTGAAAATTTGACTTTTTGAGTAACAAAAGAATATGGCACACATTCTCAAGATTGAGCTAAAACATACCCACAACTTATCACCCTGAATTATGCAATTATAGACCCATAATAAGAGAATTAGGCTCAATAAACAAAACAATCAAAAGGGCAGTTCAATTTTTCTGGTTGGTTAGCACCACAAAGATCTAATATAATTAGGGGCAAAAGAAGAGAACAATACCTGGCCTCTGTGAGCCCTCTCAGCTTCAAAGAAAGCCTTAACAACCACCTCCTCATAAAAGATCTTATGCTTAGATTGAGCCCCAGCTAACATCTCCTTCGCATAAGGTTCACAATCTGCCTCCATCTCACTCAAACCCACATCCAATTCAAACCCTATTTCCCTAACAATCCCTTCCTCTTGGTAACTCGGGCTCAGCGGCGGGACATAATCCAAGCAAGATCCAAGCGCGTGTCGTACAAAGCTGTTGTAGGTTCGATCCCGGGTATGGCGACTGCTCTGTGGGATCCACAACGCAGGTGGGCTTCTAGAAGTAGACGCCGGAGATTGAAACACCGACACGGGGCTGTGGTACTCGCGCGATTTGGAGAAAGAAGAAGGGTTAGAAAATGAATTGGAAAACGAATAGGAAGAGCACCCAAGATCGTCGGATCGGGAGAGGTCGTCGGCCACGTGGCGAGAGATGGTGGGAGGAGAAGGCGAAGGCGAGGAGGAGAAGAGCATGGAGAGGCCGCCGGAGATCGACTTAGAGGCGGAGGTCGAGGCGGCGCAGGTGGGTTCCGATGGGATTTGAGAGACGCCGCCTGGTGGGCCCGTGTAGAGCGCGATCGCCGGAGCCGACATGGGTTTTAGTCGAATTGCACAATTGAAGCTTCAATTTTGTGTTTAAAAGATTTTGGAATTGGAATTTGGAAGGTGAAGTGTTATTATAAAGGGAAGAGAGAAGGGAAAGACACGAGAGGAGTCAGAGATGAGGAACAATTTTTTTTCGCTCTTTTTTTTTGTTTTGTTTTGGAATTTGTTTTTCCTTTTCTTTTATGGTGAAAAGTAGATTCGTTTGAGTATTTGTGCGAGGCTTTCGTTGCGGTTTCTCTTTGTGGTCTGGATTTTAGTGACAAGGGGGAAGAATCTCGTATCCGAAGGCCGTGGAAGAGTAGTTGGTTATAAGCCAACGGAGAGTGTAGTGAAATGTCTGATTTACCCTTGAGATCAGAATCGGACTCTTCGCTCTTTTTTTTTTTAAATTTTTTTTTTTAATATTTTATTAAAAATATCTTGGCTAGAATTTATCCGTATTAATAGAAAACTTAATGTCAGATTTTTTTTGCTTCCCTTATCCAAATCTAAATTGAATTTCTAACTGCCTACTTGCATGTATTAATAGTTTTATTTTTTAATAAATTATATAATAAGCCTATTAGATTAGATTCTGATCAAAATCTTAGACTAATATTAATTAATATAAATTAAGGTTCGGCTCCTAATTAATTAATAATCAAAAGGAAAGTAACGTTAGACGAGATCCCGCAAACGCAAATTGATGGATCCAAGATTATTTAGTTTATGCGCAGTGCCCTAGAGGCGGTATAATCAAAGGGGGAAAAAAAAAAATACCACATTGATGGATCCAAGGCCATTTAATTAAGCACAGCGGTATAATCAATGAAAACAGAAAAATAAATAGTTGCGTGAAATAGCAAGAGTATAAATGTTTATATTAGTGGTACTTGTGTGCGTGTGTGTATTTAAAAAATAATAAGATAGGAAATTGTTTCTAACTAATAATATTGTTGTTTTCGCGATTAATTGTCGAAACTAAAAATATCTCATTCATTTTGGAATCCAAAAGAGATTGTGATAATATGAATAACAAAATAAAAAACATGACAGACAAGAAGTTATTTAGGAACTTAAATTTTTAACAATTAAAAGGAATATGAAGTAGTTGTTTAGCAGAACATACATGTTTTATACTTTTATAATAATTGTCTAGACATGAAAGGTTGCAATAAATCCGTATTGGCACTTAATAAGATTTGCCATAGTGAAAGCAACTATCAAATAATTTATATTATAAATGTGAGAAAAAATAATACAGTGAAGATATTACCTTATCCAGTCTTTGCGTCATTGCATAGTTAATTGTACGGTTATGTTTCGGTGAATTAAGATTAAGATTAGCTACATATTATTTTTAATTAGCATTGAACAGAAATACTAAAACAAATGGTTTTAAAATAGAACAATTATGCAAGGAGTGCCCGACTAATTTGATCGGGCAAAATAGTAACTAAAACTTTAATATTATTCAGATTTATTTTAACAAATTTTTGGGGTGTTTTCGGATGAACAATCGAAATAGAGAGAACAATGGTATTCCAAGAATATTTCTAATTGAAAAAAAAATGCTATTTCGAGTGTTATTCTAAAATTGACTGTAAAATCCGAGTTGAAAAATAATTTGTGGATGTTTAGTTTAAAGAGATCTTGATCATCATGGTTAATAAAATAGTAATTCTACAATATTTAGTTTATATGAGTTAAACAAATTCTATAATATCAGTTAGAGGGTTTGATGCCATCTTATTGAAAAAAAAATTATTAATTTTTCATATTATTTGAATTACAATTTAGAAAATAAAAATCAAACTGATCGATCATGTAATAATAGTAATAGTCACGGCAGTTATTTTAGAAATTGTTATACATCGTTTACTGGCTCCATTACTTGAAATAATTTACGTTCCATAGAGTTGAAAACCCTATTTTGAATCTTTAAAAAAAATTAATAGAACAATTATTTTAGTATGCCTATTAAAAATTTATATATATATTTTTTAGAAAACTCTATTAAAAATTTATAGTCCAGTGCAAATTCAGCGAAATCCATTACTAGAAGCTAACCAAACACACACACGGCACACCAAGAGAAGTGACTTTTTCAAAGAGTCATCAACGTAACAACCTGCTCACGTGACACTACAGTGATGCGAAGTGGACCTCTCTAATTTTTCTCTCATTTAATTGGAAATTATTATATAGGCCAAAATGCCAAATTTACCCCGACGCACTCAGCTACCATTGTGAGTTGACACATTTCATTAACTTGCCATAATCAATTAAATTTCCAACCCAATAATTGTGGTTGTGCAACTCACAAAAATTAAAATGAAACCTTGATTCAACGATACAACCGTACAAGGCTAGACCAGTCAAGAACCCGACAAACCGTTATACAAAACCCAAATTTTCTTTTTTCACAAACAGAAAGTCAATCTATGAGTTCCGTTACTCCACAGTTGAGACTTTTACTTAGAAGAGAAATGTCAGAAACTTCTAAACTTCTAACAGCGAGACTAATTAGTAAGGTAAAGAGGAGGCTTCTACGAATGGCAAGTACAGTGAGAGCCAAAATAGTGCTCTCCCGTGGATTGTGAGAGGAAAGCACGTGGCGGCCGTATCTAAGAACAACTGCCAAAGCCACCGGACACGTGTCTTTCGTCCTGTTGTGTGATTCCAAGTTGATCCTTTCCTGTGTCGGCCGTCTTCCTTCCACGTTTCATTGGATCATTTCCTAAGCCTTCGGAGTTCGGAGGCCTTATCCTCTGCGGTGGGTGATTATGTGCTCTATTTGATGTGGCGGGTCAAATAGATTGGGAGTTCGACTATTTGTTCTTGTGCTGGCATGTTTGTTTGGCAAGAGGATTAATTAAATAAATAATAATCTAATTTTTATTTCAATTTTTTTTGGAATAATATATACTCGATCTGTTAATATTATTTTACGAACTTAATATTTTTTAGTAATAAATTATTTTTTGGAAGGATGGTTCTATTCGAATAAATACATCTCAAACAATATATTAAAATTATTTCAGATAACATGAAATTAGTGTTATTTGTACATTATTCAGATGGTATTTTTTCCTTTAGATTGAATAAATAGTATTATTTTTACGCATAGACTGAATAGTATTTTACTCATTAGATCGAACAGTATTATTTTTGTTCTAATTTATTTTTTTTGTGGTCCAGGCACATCCATATGTAAATTAGTCTAGTTGTTTCTAAAATGACATATTGGTTATTTGAGTTCGATAAGTAGATTTGGTCCACGCGCACGATCAAACCGCTTTTTTTGATGCGCCACTTTTTAATTTCGATCAATGCCATAAATTAAACCTGTATGAGAAGTAGTACCACATTTCGAGGGGTGCTATTAATTAAACATCGTATAGTTTTTTAAGAGGGTTCAAACTATTTATATCTCTATTATATTGCTATTTTTTAAAAAAATCTATTAATTTTAAAAATTAATTGTCAAAGTAAAATAATTAGATGTAATTTATGTTACTTTTGCTAAGCATACATAGAACACTATGATATTTCATTAATATTTTAAATCACAACAGAGACATCAGAGCTTGTAAAATTTATTGATTCGGCAACAACAAAACACATAGTTTTAAACTTTTTTATTTTATCAAGATAAAACTAAAATACTGCAATTTTTATTTGCACTAGCAATTAATTAATCATATTTACAATAAAATAAAACTTGAGGTTCTGAACTTGTCATACATCGAAGATATAAATTTCAATAACTTTTACCAAATACTTCAAAGTAATGGACTAATGTTATTGTTTTTTTTTTTTTCAAAGTTTAAACCCATGACAACATACATATATTAGCAGTCACTACTAAATTTTAATATTGTTTAATGCTAGCAGCAATGCTGCAGCATATAATTCCATCATGAGAATTTACGATTCATTTTCTAGTAGAAACGTCTTATAAAAAAAATATTTTAAAAAGTTATAGTAGGAACTAGGAACTAATTATAATTTAAATTTGAGTGTGTTTGGCTGCGCGCGCCTACAATTAAACTAATTTTTTTTTAGCAGTACTGTTATCTGCAAATGCAGGTTTAGCAATAGTCGGTGCTTCTAACAAAAAAAAAAAAAATCTTACAAAAACTTCATCAATCATTTTAAATCAAATTTATATAAGAGGGAAGTCAATTTCTTTAGTTAGCATAATCTAAGGTTTTATCTAATCTGAATAGTTCTTGAACTAACGTTAAATCGAAAAACAATAATATTGAAGGAGTAAAAGAATGACTAAACTTTAAACTGCAATGGCCGAATGATGTGCATATATTATATATAGCATTTTCAATTTCCTCCAGAGGTTCTAATTTCCGTTCAAAAACAAAATATATGTCTTTTCATATCGGCGTGTAAGATTATTGGGCTTATTAATTTATGAGTTGGGCTTGAAATTGTTTTTGTTTTGAACCTTATCTCGAAACATACATGCTGCAGCCTGTAACTTTCATATGATAATTCATAATTGATTAGAGGTTGAAAATATCCATTTAAATAACATATAGAAGTGTGGAGAAAGACTAAATAGAATTTCAACTTCGTATAATTTTAAATTTCATTACAATAGTGTTACGAACTTGTTTTACATATTTTTGGTTGAGAGGAAAGAACTTATTGATATATATTGGATTAATTATGCAGAAATATGGAGTGTGCGCTTTTTGAACCCCCAAACTCATCTCATGAAACTTTCCAAAGATAATTTCTTATCGGGCTTATATCTTTGTAGTATGTACAGTAACAATATATTCTCACGTAATAATTGTTGATATAATGATCACTTGAACCTTAGAAAAAGTAATTAAATTAGCTTAATTTATTATCTTTGTGAAGTTCTCAATGGAAGCAACTTGTCCAACGATGCATTTAGGTAACAAGCGTTTCAGAAGATGTCACCTATTCTGCTTAGCATCCCGAAAGCTGTGGAGAAGTTTGTATTTTACATTTTTACTTGCAAGGCATATGATGTGGGATATCCGCTCTTAAATTTATATCCAATTATATCTAAAATCAGTTGCAAGCGTACAACAATCGTCTAAGTATTATCGGGGTCGAACCACAAGGACGGAATATTCAATTAATTAAGTTTAATAAACTTTGACTAACTAGATTTGGGATACAAAAAGAATTAATATTTAGAACAGATCAAAAGTAAAGTTTCCAGATAAGTAAAAGTCCTAAATTAACAGTTCAATGAGTTAAGAGGATTAAAACACCAATTAAGAATTAAGAGTTTAACTAGTAGCTAATACTTTTCAGTTTACTCCAGAATCGGCGGCCCGCTGATGAGTCCTGCGGCCCGCCGAAAATCTTCTGTGTCGCCAGTCTCACCTGCTACCCGCTGTGCTCTTCTGTGGGTCGCGGATGTGTTCGGTGGGTCGCCGATCATGATCAGAACTTGGTCTTTTCACCGTTTTGAGTAGCCATATCACGTAGATCCTGTACAAAATAAAGAAAACCATAGCAGTACCTAGTTTCTACCCTAAATTACAATTAACTAGTTAGAAACACATATATTTCAATAAAATTAAGTCCTAATATAAGCGGTATTTATATGTATAAAATCTGCTTATCAACTCCCCCAAGCTTAAATGTTGCTTGTCCCCAAGCAAAGACCTATGTTAATGGACTGGTTTAGGGCTTAATTACAGTTAAGTACATGTGCTTACCTACAAAGTTTGGAAAGTTATTACTAGGTAAACAAAACAATGACTCGAGCAATTTCAATCCACAATTTTTTCAAAATAATTTTCACTTCAAGATTTGCAATTAAGTTCTTTGTTGATCATTGATTCAACACGAATTCTTTCTAGGATATTTGCAATTATTTTCCATGACTTGCCTCACCAATCCCTAAGTTCATCGACTCACAAAATTTAATGCATCTAATTTCCTAAATGAAACGAGATCAAATTTTACCAAACCAATCAATTATGCCAATTAATCTAGATTGCTAACTAAGTCCTTGGTTACTTAACCGTTTATTTTGATTTTTGAAGACGCATTGGAAGTTGAACTAGAGTGAGGCGGAAAAAAGGGTACAACTCCCCACCCATCCTATTCCAAAGTTTTTGGGTTGGATTATTTTATTTGTTTTTATTTACAATTTATTCTTCCATGGGGCAATGGATTATTTCTCGCAGCAGAGAGGTCGGCCAGAAGTTATGTGGTTTGGATTTCGTTGGAGTATGGGGTGTAAAAATCGTAGGCAAAAATAAGGTACAAACCTACAACCCACCTTGCTCTCTTCACTAGTCCTATTTCAAAGATGACACATTTTTTACCACATAGTCCTATAGCCTTCCGCAGTGGTCATCTATCAAAGCACCGCTTTTTAGTTCCCCTTTTTGTTTTTGTTTTTCAATTTTATTTATTTACAATTGTGTGTATTTACATCTTCGACTTTTAATAAACTTGAAAACAATAAACGACTATTCGGCTCTAGACTTAGTTTCTTATCTTCTTAATTGACTTAATTTTTAATTTGGTAAATTGATCAAACGACTCATTTAAGAAATTAAACACCTTAAAATTTGAAATTCATTAAACTTAGCTAAAGTTGAGACACTTCATGGAACACTCTAAACTCCTATCCTATTATTTCCTTCGATTTCATCGATCAAATTAATGTGAAAAATTTGAATAATGTTCTAGTAATGCTCTTAAAACACTCAAGTCATCATTTAACTACCTATTACCAACTTTCTAAACTTATCTAAATGCAACTAAATGAATTAATATGCAAATATATACAATCCTATATAAAATGCAAAGAAATCTCCTTTCTGGACAAATTCCAGCGGCCAGCTGAGTGTTTCTGCGACCCGCTGCCTTGACAGCGAGCTGAGTGCGTGACTCAGCGGCCCACTGAAATTCTCCAACTTAGAAAATTTCTAAGTCCTGCCAGCTATGAAATCAGCGACCCGCTGAAAGGGACTGCGGCCCGCTGAAAACAAGGCTGACAGAGCCTAAAATGCAAAAAATGAATGCAATTCCTAGATACAAATCACAATAAGTTTAAGATTTCACTCTAACCCCCCCCCCCCCAAGCTAATTTATAGCACTGTCCCTAGTGCTATTAATTATCCTAGAAAAGTAAATAGAGGGAAATTGGAAACTTACAAACTTGACATTTACTCTTCGGGTGGTGGTTGGTGCGGTGGCGTTCACTCTTCTCGAAATGCCTTTCCCTTCTTGAGCTCCTACTGAGACTGAGAGCTTCCTCAAGATGCGAAATGGGGGACATCAGATGTGCCCGTCCCTCCTAAATCTCCAAAAACTCTCTCTACCCTGTTTCTGACACAACTATTTCAGCGGGTCGCAGGTCGAATGTGCGGGTCGTTGAAACTGGATGAAATCAGGTAAGTCCATGGTGTCGCCGGTTGGGGCTAAATAGGGGACCTCAGGTATGGCCGTCCCCTCAAAACTCTTTCCTCCTCCCAAATTTGCCCTTGTCTCTGCCTGGAATGACTCAAAAGAGCGGCTCGCTAGCATTCCCCCAAGCATGGCTTGGAACAGCGGGTCGCTTATCCTTCAGCTGGCCACTGAAATGGCATGTGTCGCTGATTTTTGTGAGTTGATCAGCGGGCCGCTGAAATGGCATGCGGGTCGCTGGTTTACACCTGAGAACACCAAATTACCTGAAAATAAAAGCCAAGTTTAATTAAAATTAATTCTACTCCTAATTTTTTTGTATTTTTCAATTTTCAATTTTTTTGTGTTTTTCAATTTTTCAAAAGAAAATAAATAAAAGAAAATCCTATTTTTTAAAACCCTTGGGTTGCCTCCCAAGAAGCGCTCGTTTAAGGTCTTGAGCTCGACTCCTCATGTCTTGCTTATCTTATCTTCATTTTTCTCCCTCTCAACGCATCATAGTTCTTCCAAAAATGCGTGAGCGGGTCCCTTGAAACATGCAAGATCCAGTGAGTATTCATCTCAAGTTTAGGAGCCTCGGGAATGCAGTCTTGGCGGCCCGTAGGAGGTTTCAGCGGGTCGCTGGAACTGCTGTCCAGACTCAAAACAGTGTTGGATTGATTCCTGAGCTGAACTGAATAAGCCTGGCGGGCCGCAGTCACTGGGACAAGGTGGCTGAGGCTCTATTGCTTGCAGAATCTTGTTGAACAGATAGTCCGCCTCAACCTCCTCGATGGTGTCAGAGAAGGATTTGTAGGCCTTCACGATCCTTGAGAAGATTGTCTCCTCCACCATCTCGTCGAGCTCCTCCACCATGAAGATTGTGTCTTGGCACGGTGGCATCTTCATGGCTTTGTCGATTTTGAACTCGATTCTTCGGTGTCTGTTGGTTGTCTCCAGACGAATCCCCTCCTTTCCTCTCGTAAACTTTGTGGATTAGATGGGCCGATGAGGTTGCAACAGACTTCTCTCTGCCTTCAGTGACTTTTTCGGCGGCCCGCTGAGGTTTTCTGCGGGTCGCTGAAATTGTCTGAGGGGAAGGCTGAGATGCTCCTTCTTCACACGATCTCGATTTTCGCGCGCTTGAGCTGTTAATACTGGTAGGCTTCTTCTTCCACGCCCACCTTCTAGTGTTCACACCTGAAGATTGAGAAAACAAAAATAATGTGAAGATAGAAAAAATCTAATTAATCAAAAGAAAATAAAACCTAATTATTGTCACCGTCCCCGGCAACGGCGCCAAAAAGTTTGATGTGAGATATCCGCTCTTAAATTTATATCTAATTATACCTAAAATCAGTTGCAAGCGTACAACAATCGTCTAAGTATTATCGGGGTCGAACCACAAGGACGGAATATTCAATTAATTAAGTTTAATAAAATTTGACTAACTAGATTTGGGATACAAAAAGAATTAATATTTAGAACAAATCAAAAGTAAAGTTTGCAGATAAGTAAAAGTCCTAAATTAACAGTTCAATGAGTTAAGAGGATTAAAAAACTATTTAAGAATTAGGAGTTTAACTAGTAGCTAATACTTTTCAGTTTACTCCAGAATCAGCGGCCCGCTGATGAGTCCTGCGGCCCGCCGAAAATCTTCTGTGTCGCCAGTCTCACCTGCTACCCGCTGTGCTCTTCTGTGGGTCGCGGATGTGTTCGGTGGGTCACCGATCATGATCAGAACTTGGTCTTTTCACCGTTTTGAGTAGCCATATCACGTAGATCCTGTACAAAATAAAGGAAACCATAGCAGTACCTAGTTTCTACCCTAAATTATAATTAACTAGTTAGAAACACATATATTTCAATGAAATTAAGTCCTAATATAAGCGGTATTTATATGTATAAAACCTGCTTATCAGCATAGCTCAGTGTAGGAGCTTTCCTCTCTGAATCTTCATCTATTGAAGCTATTTCTCCTTTTGATCTAGTTGTTATTTCTGCGAACTCTAAACTTTTACGACTCCAAATATGCAAGAAAGCACAGCATTTTATGAGGAATTTATTATTTGACATTTAGAATTTCATCTAGTTGCTTTTTTTTTGCAGATTTGGAGTTAAAAAAGTTACAGAGCTTGCAAAAAATTAAGTAGAGAAAATAAAGAAGAATACAGCTTCAATGATTCATCAGATAGAAAATCATTTCCACTACTTGAACTATGCATTGCAAGACAACTACAACATCTCCACCGCTTGCGAGATGTAAGCAGAATAGATGACCACCTCTTGGAACGATTGCCACCTAAATGCACAGTCGAAAACTTGCTCTCATCGAGAACTGCACAGAAGTAAACCAATTAAGTGCTCTTTTACTTTTCTTTTAATGTTCAAGCAATCATGTAACAACAATTGATTTTTACATGAGAATAATATATTGTTACAGTACAGGAGAGATATAAGCCCCATAACAAATAACCTTTGGAAGAAATCTTATTAGATGAGTTTGGGTTGCAAGTGCATGCTCCATAATTCAAAGGATGGTGGGACAACGCTTCAAATGGAATGACCCTATCAGGTGAGTCTTCCCTATATTGAAAACAGTCACTTGTTATATCAACATTTGTTGTTTAGTTGATACAATTAGATTCAAGATATTTGCACACCTAAAAGATAATATTTCAAATATTTCTAATAATAATACCATGAATATATATAGTTTCATGGAATTGGTTCTGTTTTAGTGTTTCTTAGATAATATTATGGTTAAGGGAATGGTAATGGATCCATTTATTAAAATAGAATAGAAAATATAATTAATCGTATCACAGGTTTTGGTACAAAATTTGTACAACAAATATTGATTCTTAATGACAGCTGTGGTTCCTTTGCATAACATTGAAATCGTTGTTCCTAAAAAATGAAGAGCCAGCAAGCGCATCACTAAAATAAAAGGATACAGAACAAAAGAAAGGGCCTTAAAGAAAAATTAAAAAATCATTGAGATTTATGAAGCTACCAGAATATTTAAATTAAGGATTTGCATTTTATTGATAGTTTTGGTCTTCAAGATCATGATACATTACCTAAAGTAAAAATTTACTGGATGTTATAATGAAATTATAATGGAAGTATAACCAGCTACCCATTGCGTTCTTATTCTTGAAATTTACAATTAAATTTCTGATACTTAACTCAAACATAGGGAGAAAATCACCTAAACAAAGATCGCCAAGGTTTGATGGTGCATGACTAATTTAGAATTGTTTCCATAGCCAGTTCTCCCTGAAAATATGTGACAAAGAAGAGATCGATAGTTACAAAAAATATCCTCTATTTATATTTGTCTTAATAAACTGTCTCTAAATCCCAAAGGGAGAAGTTGACTAATAAATTTTTTTTGAAGATTAAGAATTATGAATTTTGAAGAACATGAGACACTTTAAAATAGAAAAAAATATATAGTAAAGACATCTTACACAAATAAAATTAGCTTTGGGTAATTTTTATGCCTAGAGCTGATCGATAATTGAAGATGTTGGAACTTACATAAAAGACCAAGCGGCGGCTAGGGTTTGTAGGATTTATGTTGTAACTTTTCAAAGAGAAAATCTTATTTATACAAGCCGAAGTAAATGAGATGCGCATTAGTTTTGAAACCCTAAATGTAAAGCCATGTGAGTGGCGGCGATAGCTAGGTTTCATATTTTGGAAACCCGAAACCAAGGGCAAAGCTAGCGTGGGGGCCTGATGGGCTTGGCATCCCCACAATTTTAAATTTTCCTGATAGATAAATTTTGTGAAAATATTAACAAATATGTTTCCCCCTAAAAAAAAAATAAAATTTGCTTATTTTCCTCACTTATATCATTTTTTTGGCTCCGTCCCTGCCCTACGCTTAAAAGTGAGTGTATCTAGGAGATATATATGTTTTTGTGTACAAAACCCTAGTCCTAAATAGGAGTTAGCATTAGATCCAGTCTTTCTTTTAAATATAAAATAAATAAATAAAACATATAATCTCAAGAGATTAAGAGTGCATAAAATTTCTTTTTAACCCTATACATCATATTTTTGAATAAACCAATTAAACTCAAGTACATTTCATAATTAATGGATTGAATTTTCATCATCTAATGGTTTGAAATTTGGTTTGTGATGGCTTGAATTTTCATCATCTAATGGTTTGAAATTTGGTTTGTGATTTACAATCTCTACTACTTATAAATGCACCTAAAACCTGGACACCCAAAAGGGGTTCAAACATTTGTTAAACATTTTTATATACCGTTGATCTGTGCATATATGGTTAGATCTGTCTCAACACAAGGAAATAATTTTTCCGGTTTTGAATTATTGCACAAAAGGAAAAAATTTTTTTGGATTTGATTGGTTTTCCATCTAATATAGAAACAAATTGAATAACATATATATTTATATAGCTGGTAAATTAAGAAACATATTTTTTATTGTCTAATATTATTTTATTTTTTTATTTGCCCACATATGAGGGTATCTTATGCTAGTAGGCTAAGATAGAGGAGAGAGAAGAGGCAGAAAAAGAGAGGCTCAAACGAGGATATGCTGAAGCTCGTAAGTTGTCATATAGAACCTACCTTAATTTCACTGATTTTCAGTTGCTTTCTCCAAACCAAAATCTCTCTATGTGTGCAATGTCCTGGATTTGATCCTTTTCATGTCAAGATACTAGTTCAATTACAAAAATAATCCCTATAAATTAAAATTAAGGCCATCCATGCTAGAATCGTTCCAGCACAGAGCACACGATTAATGTTATTTATCTAGTAGGCACTAATGATTATAAACCTAAATTTCTCAAAATCGTAAGGTATGCACACCGTATAAATTGAATAAACGAAATATAATTATCTACAGCCTTTCGTGTTATTATTTCTTCTTTTCGTAATCTCATTAATATAATGTAAATGGAAAGTACAATATCCACATTGGAAAACATGGAATTAATGTGTAAAAAGTAATATCAATGCAATTCCGGTCTGGTATGCCGATCTAATGCACTGTTTCTAATTTATTTCAGAGAAACGTAGCTGGCAGACAAAGAGAACGTCATATATACCACCGAAAAGCACCAGAATAAAAGTTTGGTGGAGGTATTGTTTATCTGATTTTCAAGGTTCATCACTGATCAGTCGAAGTTTACCTTATGTTCCCTATACTAGGGAAACATCTCCATATCAGTTAATTTGTACCATTGACTTTAAGAAGCCTTTGCATTTGATTGTTAGTGGATTGGACTTCATACATGTTGTTTTCAATTTTAGGCATAATTATCTCAATTGCTTTTCCTGTCATTTTTCAAAATAATACAGCCAAAAGAAATTAAGCATAGCAATCTTAAATTGAAGACCAAACTGCCAATAATCAGTGCCGTGATATAACCACCCCTAGTATGACTGAAAAAGGCTCATTTTCTTATGCCAAGAAGACAATTTTGCTTAATTTTTAACGTCTGATCGGTGGATTATATACAAGCTAGCACAAATGTTCAATTATAGCTATATATTTGTGCTCCTTTTCGATCGCTACCTTCTAGCTAGGAACTAAGGCCAATAATATATGATGACAATCGAAATGAAGTGCTATCAAGGTTACGATTGAGGGCCCGGTGATTGAATCAAGAGCTAACCCTGTAAGGTCCTTTTCTTTACAATGTACAACCTGTGCTGATGACTAGAAATTCTAGGAACTAGGATTTCGCTTATTATTGGATAAATTTGTCGCTTTTTTAGGATATTAGACATTTTAGGCAAAAATTATGTTGTGAGTCAGTGAGTGGTTTATTTGAAGGCTGACGATCAAAGCCAAATAATTAGTAGTGTTTTTTTTTTTTTTTTTTTTACTTTTGTTAGATCTCTGCAGCATGCGAAGGAATAAAGCGGTCTAAATGAGTCAAATTGTACTCGGAATAACACTCACTTCACAAAAGAATACATACTTTAGTCCTCAGAAGAACATAGAAAACAATGCTGACGTCGGACAAGCGATGCACTAAAACGATTCGCTCCTTGGCCCAAGTTTTCAATAAATTTCCGCTGCTTGCAGTTTTACAGCTGCTATATGGGGGCAAAATAAATGTGAAATTATACAAAGGTGCTTGCTGCCTATAATAATATATGTAATTATCTATTTCAACAGCACGGTTAAACTTAAAATATGTAATTAATTAACAAAAATATTAGGGAAAATCGGATATAAACCCCTCTAATTTTCTCTATTCAGAAATAAACCCCTCTAATCTTTAAAATCGGATAAAAACCCTTCTAATTTGATTTTGTCTGGATATAAACCCTTTTAATTAATTTTAATCGTATTTTAAATATAAGACATACATAAATAACTGTTATGATTATTATTACCCCTGACCAGTATGTACTATGTAGGGAAGGACCATTCATTTTCCCACTTTGTCTCTCCTCCCGCAATAGATCTTTCAAATTAACGAATTGTCCTTTTTTTTCATTTCCAAATCGATAAGGAAAGAATCTTGGTGATTTTGCTCATACTTATCTTCCCTCTCTCCCTCTATTTTTTATGTCCGTGTCTTATATCTCTTTCGCTGCCAAATAATGGAGACAAAAGAGTTCAATGATGACTTACATAAATCACAAATGCAAACTATCCTTTCTTTCTGAGTTGAGACTATGACTCTCAAGGAAGTTATCTCGCACATTTCAGCATAGCAAATGGACAAACTTTGAAGCTTTTCTCATATTGCTCTAATTTGGCACAAGTCATAATAAAGGAGGATATGCAAAATGCATCAAGATACTAGCATAATTCAGTCAAGATGTCACATTAAGTCGTGTAAGAAGAGACCTTATCATGCGAGTGCACAAGCTGACGAACATTGCTATGAGGAATGAAATTAATTTAGGGGGATGCCACACAATTAGTTGATGAGGGAGCACATGATTCAACAATGCGACAAAATTAAAGAAAAGGGAAGTAAAGAAAAAACGAGCAAGCAGGGCAGGTCCTATTAGGGGTATAATAGTCATACCAGCTATTTTTTATTTTTCTTATTTAAAATATGATTAAATATAATGAAAAGGGTTTATATCCAAACAAAATCTAATTAGAGGGGTTTATATCTGATTTTGAAGATTAGAGGGGTTTATGTCTGAATAGAGAAGATTAGAGGGGTTTATATCCGATTTTCCCAAAATATTATTCTATGAATCCCCCTAGTTTAATTTTATGAACGACGACGTATATTCTCCCAATCCAAAATATATGACAAAAAAAAAAATGAATATAATGTTTTGTCTCAAATTAAGAGAGAGAGGTCACTGTAACAACCCAAACTCATGTCTTGAACAAATTTGGTCTCCTTGAATTAAATAATGGAGTTCGCACTTTCAACCCAAATTCATGCATGTCTCCTAGAACTCCTCCCAAAGGTCATTTGTTATCCGGCTTATATATATACTGTACTGTAAGTCTGTAACATATTACTTTGCACGCATAAGAAAAGTATTCGAGCGGTTAATTAGCTTACTTTTGTGAAGTACTCAATGCATGGCAACAAGTTGATCTACGATGCATTTTGGTAATAAGCGTTCCAGGAGTTGGTCATCTATTCTGCTTAATTACATCGCATAAGCACTGGAGATTTTGTATTTTCCTTGCAATGCATCGCTCAAGCCTTGCAGCTGGTGCTTTTCCTCTGAATCCATTGAAGCTATTTTTTCTTCTTTTCATCTACTGCTTATTGATTAATTTATGTAAACTCTAAAATTTTACAACTCCAAATATGCAAGGAATTAAGCACAAAATTTTATGAGGTACATTTAGAGCAAAAACCAGTTTTCATTAATTTATAAATAAAAATTACGTAACCAGTTTTAATTCATTAATTTATATAAAAAAAGGTACAAACATACTAGTTATATATCCAAATTTTCTTATAATATAATTTTTACAAGTTATATAAGACTTCACTATGGGCTAGGTCGAAACTAGCCAAGTTTGTCAGGTCACTAGGTCAGGCTGTTTTTTTTATTTTTTATTTTTTATTATGTTATGAGGTACTAAAACTTACAATTGAAAATGGGACGAGTGAATGAGCCATGCCTGGCCTGCATTTACAACCCTGGACCAGTAGTCCAATACGGCCTTTGATTGGGTATGGGCCCCTCAGATTTTTCTAAGTGGTTTGATCGGTTATGTTATATGAGATCAAATTGATCAAACATTCTGTTAGGAGCTTAAAATATATCTATCATTAATTTTATTAAAATTTCAATTAAAATCAGAGTGTATTTTTTATTTTTACTTCAAAATTTTTTCCCAATTTAAATTTTTATGTTTAAAATTATTTAAAGTAACAAAATAGTTAAAGAACGAGCTTTCAAAAAAAAAAAAGTTAAACAGCCGGTATTCCCCACTGTTATTTGGAAAATAACCTTCGAAAATATTATAACGATACCTTGTACGTTTTTAATTTAAATTTAAAAATATAAAGAAATCTGACGACTCTGTCCTATAATATATAAAATCGATAAAAAAAATTACAGACGTTATTTTAATTTTTTTTTTCCTTTTATTTAAGTCTAAAGACGCACAGTGGTCAGCGGCACAGGATACAGTACACCGTCCAAGTGCTGTGTAGGACCCAGAGATCTCTCCCCACCGCGTGGAAAAATGCTCCGTATTTCATTTTCAGCGTTTAAAATTCCTTTTCTCACTCATACTCCCAGCTTGCACAGTTGCACAGCATCTTTTATACGGTTTCCCTTGACCTCGATTCGCGCCTTTATTTTACATCCCACCCGTTGCCTCTCTCTCTCCTGTCTCCTGTTTGAAGGTATTATTCTCTCCCTCTCTCTAGATCTAGATCTGAGACAGTTTGATCAGGATCCTTGTACGTTCCTTTTATGGGTTAATGATAGATACCCCTCTATTCATGTTTGATTCTCTTATTTGTGCGAGTAATTCCATTCTAGAGGCCCCTTCCTCTTTGCAATGGAGGAAATTATTTCTTTTCATGGTTTATTTACCCCTTTCTTTGTAAATTTCAATGTATTTTCCTGGATAGTCCGCTATTGTTGTTGTTTTATTGACATACGAGATGCCAATTTTAAAGCACAGTAGAGATCTGTGTGACTGGAACTCAGATCAAATTTGATTGATACTAATTCTGTCTTGTTAGTTGGTAGATACTGGTACTGGACCTGTTTTCTGTGGCATGCCATGGTACAGTCTAGTGTGTGATAATGTGATTATTTCTCTTGGGCATTGTAGCAAACATCTGATGTGCCATTTTTCAGTTCCGGTTGGTATATGTGAAATGCACTGGAGATATAATATCCATCTAAATCCAAATATTACAGATTGAATATATTTGTTTATTGAATTTCATTGGGAGAAAATATTTGCATGGAATCTGCAACTGTCATGACCTTACATCATGATATTCAAAATCATTATTTCTTTGTATACAAGGACACTAGAATATACATAAACTCTCTCTCTCTCTCTCTCTCTCTCTTTATTGTACATGCGCAGCAGATACTATCATGTTGCCTGATTAAAATGTAAATTACTTTAATTTATAGTATATTTTAGTTCCACCATTTTCTCTTTGTGAAAATTTTAGTGCTTAATCTTCTTACTGAGAGTATGATATTTGTGACCTGACAGTTATAATAAAAGCTCTTAATTATGGGCACAGTCATTGAAGCTACAACCATTTCTGATATTAACAAGGTACATGCTGATTTTTTTCTTAAATGTGATGTTCAATATGCACACTTCTTGGCCACTGCGTAGTGCATATGAGGTGTTCAGTTGCATATGTGATAGAATATGCAGCTAGTGTATGCCAATGCATTTTCGAAAAGCCTTTTAAAACTTACAATGTAAATAGATTTTTTTTTTCGAAAAATTTAGTATAATAACACAGTTAAATACTAAAATAATATTTGGAGGTTTTTCAAATTGATGGAATCAGTTTCTTAATTTTATGTATCTACTAAAAATTAGTCTGTTATATGAAGCGCATACTTTTATGCATCGTCTAGTACCCACATTCCGAATACTGATCAAAACATGTTTGGCCAGTAAATGGGTTGTTAAAGTCAAAGTTACAGCATTTCAGTACCTTACTGCTATGACACATTTAGGTTAAAATTACAGTTCTGCCCTATGCATCCTATATATTATTAGCATGCCATTAAGCATTTTGTAGAGAAGCTAAGAAGTGTGATTATGTGCTGATGTGCAGGATGCTTGTGGGAACCTCCTGGGTGATAAGAAGGTCACTGTTATATTTGTTTTAGGTAATTACTTAGTTGAAACTTTTCATAGATATTGTACCTGTGTACTGAAGCATGCTTCAAGCTTTGATTAAATCATCATCATCAACAACAACAAAGCCTTTAATCCGAAACAAAGCTTTATACAATCAAACAGTACAAAATTTATCCCAAACTCTATTCTCTTTTTTCCTATTTTTTTTTCTGCTTGTTGTCCTTCAATGTGGTCCAAATGATATGTTGTTGCACAAGTATGTGTAAAATGATACTAATATTTTGCATAATATGGAACAATCAGGGTCTCTTTGTACATTTTCCATAAAACCATAGTGAAAAAGACCTCTAATTTCATACATGTCTCATGTAAGGCAGGTGGTCCAGGCAGTGGAAAGGGCACCCAGTGTGCCAATATTGTTGAACACTATGGATTTACTCATCTTAGTGCCGGTGATCTTCTTCGTGCAGAAATTAAGTCTGGATCTGAAAATGGGTAATGTTTTTATCCCTCTGAGAATGATGAAAAAAATTCATTGAATGAATTTAAAACAAGCCTCTCAAAGAATTAAACCAGTTACGTAGTTTGGTAATTGCCTTTTGTAGAGAAGATTTTTATCTATTTTGTGATTTATACTTAGCAACATTTTCTAGGGCAAGTAAACAAATAAAGTCTTTTCTTAGCAATTATCTTAGGATGTTAAGTTTGTTTTTGTCGTATGTGTTGCTTATGTTTTAGGACAATGATCCAAAACATGATAAAGGAAGGAAAGATTGTTCCTTCAGAAGTGACAATAAAGCTGTTGCAAACAGCCATGCTGGAAAGTGGAAATGACAAGTTCCTAATTGACGGGTTTCCAAGAAATGAAGAAAACCGTGCTGCCTTTGAAAGAGTTGTAAGAACCCTTTATAAATAGGCCTTCAAATTTAAGAAAGGCATTTTGAACAACATACAGGACATGATAATATTAATTGAAAAAACGATGTCAGTTAGGTGTGGACTTGTGTGTCTCTGTGCTGTCATGACTTGAAGTAGACCATACAAAGTTTTGAATGTCAGATAACTCCAGTACATTTTAACCCTACATTCTTGAATAAAAGAGAGTGTTAATTTTTCTTTTATTGCTTTGTACTTTATGGTGACAATCTTTTTCTATTCTTTTCTTTCTGATTTAGACTGGGATAATTCCTGAATTTGTGTTATTCTTTGAATGTTCGGAGGAGGAAATGGAAAAGCGCCTTTTAGGCCGTAATCAGGTCTGGAACATTTCTTTCTGAACCACATATTCTATACCTGCTAACCACTAAAATAGTCAATCAAATAACAATGGCTAACATTTTTTGGTTTTGTTAATTATTAAGGGGCGTGTTGATGATAATATTGAGACTATAAGGAAGCGATTTAAGGTTTTTGTTGAGTCAAGCTTGCCTGTGGTTGAGTACTATGACTCTCTGGGGAAGGTTAAGAAGGTACTGTCCTTTTATTGTTGTTTTTCATCAGTAGGTCTAAGACATACTTGTAGGTTAAAACACACAAACCTTAGTTCATTTTAATTAATTTAAAAAATTGTGCACTAAGTTAACAAAAAGAATGCATTTTCGACTGTACCCTTTGAACCAGTATAATACATATTTTCCCCAGTAAAGTGCCAGGTATGCAATTACAACTCATTTGTTCAAGAACCAAGCAAGCTGAATTAGTCTGCTGGTCAATTAATGTTAGCACCACACAACCTGGTGCATAACCTTTTAACATTAAGAAAATTTACTGGTACAGTGTTGGAATCTGTTATATATTACTTTCATAAAATCAGAAGAATCGTGTATATAGATTGTTTCTGAAGTCCACATTTTTTCCTTTAGATTGATGCTGCAAAGTCAATAACTGAAGTTTTTGAGGATGTAAAGGTCATTTTTTCGTCCTTTGCACCCAAGGTAAGCTGCTGAACTTTGGATTTAAGCCAGTAGTATGTATATATATTTTTTTCTGTAAAATGGTACATCCAATTTCCAGAAGTCCTGCTTTTAGAAATGTCTTCAATAATATTCATTATTTTAGTTATAAACTAATGTATTGCTAAATTCTCTTTGATGGTTCTTGAAGGAATTTTGTTTTTAGGTGCCAACCCAAACATATGTTTTATGATGCAGTTTTGAATATGCATGTGGATGGTCACTTCATAGCTATGTTACCCCGGTACTCCATATATTGGAGAGTACCGGTACCGGGTACGAACCGGGTTCGGGTTCGATGTGGGTACGACGCGGGTACGAACCGGGTACGCCACGTGGCGTACCGGAATAATTTAATACATTTGACTCGGGGGTACGGTCAATGGTTTGACTGGGTACGCGTACCCGCCAGTAATATCAGTCAACATGTGTTCGCTGAGTGATTTTAATAGGGGATGGCCATATTTGATCCCAGTTCGCGCGCACATACCTGACTCCAGACGAGCCACATTAGATCCGAACTCGCGCATTTTACTATCTCGTTATTCCCAACGTATATATATTGTCCTGTTTTGTATTGATTTTCCCTTGTGGGACTAACCACGCGCACAGTCCAGACAAAAAATGACACATTCTATTTTGTTCTCCATTCAACAAATCATAGACACCTCCATTTCCCTATTTCAGAAAAAATATACCTTCATTTTTTAATTATTTCAAGGTCTCTAAAAAACATTTAGCTATGAAAATTTATGCACTTGCTCAAAAATATATAAAGAACTTTTTCGTATAATATTTTCTAATTATAGAATTATAAAATATTTTAAATAATTTTTTGAATCTCATAAAATTTAATCTCCATAACAATTTCTTTCATTAATTGTTTGAAAGCATTTAAAAATTCATTTTCCTATAGAAATTTATGTAATTACTCAAAGATATATGAAGAATTTAGTGATATAAAATTTTCTAATTATAGACTTAATTATAAAATATTTTACATAATAATAATAATAATAATAATAATAATATATCGCCGTACCCGTACCGGAGATTTTTGAAAATTTTCATACCGCCGTACCCGAATCGTACCGGGTACGGTACTCGTACCCGAACCCGTGCAACATAGCTTCATAGCACATATGAGATATGCAGTGGAATATGCAGATAGTGCATTCTTCTGTATACTCTTAAAAGTAGTTCAAAACATACAATTAAATAATCTTTGTTAGAATGTTTAGTAAAAAAAAAAATACAATGAAATACTAATGTAATTTTAGACTTTATTAATGTATTACTGTCTTAATTTATTAATATTAGGTACTATTAGATAAAAAAAATTTAAAATTATTAGAGTCTGTTAAAACTGTTATTATACATGGGGTGCACACTCTTATGCATGTGTCTTGTACTGCACATGAAAATGCGCCTGCATTCTAAAGCACTGATCAAGATATGTTTGTCCAGTAAATGGGTAGTTATAGTTACAGTACATTAGTACATTACTACTTGTTTCTATGATACGTTTAGGTAAAATTGCATTGTTCTGACCTCTAAGTCTTATATGCCCATTAGCATTACTAGCATTTCGTAGAGAGCTAAGAAGTATGATCATGTGCAGGATACTTGTAGGAGCCCCTTGTTTGACAAGAAGGTCACGGTTATATTTGTTTTAGGTAATTACTTTTTTGGAACACTTATCCATATCATATGTTTGTGCAATAATATTCTCATTGCTTTGATCAAATCAACCGTTACAATATCAATTTGTCAAGTTTCATTAGCATAGTCAGCTCTTGTATTTTACGAACCAGTTTATACCCTGGAAATATATTATCATTTTCCCTATTTTTGTATTGTAAATTGATACTAACTTTTGGTTTAAGAGGGGATAACCAGGGCCTCTTGTTGTATGCTGTCCAGAAAACCATAATGAAAACCAACTCTAATTTGTTCTGTGTCTTGTGTAAGCCAGGTGGTCCAGGCAGTGGAAAGGGCACCCAGTGTTCAAATATTGTTGAACACTATGGATTTACTCATCTTAGTGCTGGTGATCTTCTTCGTGCAGAAATTAAGTCTGGCTCTGAAAATGGGTACTGTCTCTATGCCTGAAAGAACAAGGCAAAAAAATAATGATTGGATGAATTAATCTATCAAATTCTTCAGTAAATTGTTTTATACTTTCATTATAAAGGTTGAATCCGTAAATTCTTCAGTTGGGTAATTGGCTTTTGTAGAGAAGTTTGTTATATGCTTTGTGCTTTGTACTATGCAACTAAACAGAAGTCTTTTTTTACTATGCCATTACCTTTAGAATGATTATGTTGTTTTATATATGTGTTGCTTATTTTCAGGACAATGATTCAAAACATGATAAAGGAGGGAAAGATTGTTCCATCAGAAGTAACAATAAAGCTCTTGCAAACAGCCATGCTGGAAAGTGGAAATGACAAGTTCTTAATTGATGGGTTCCCGAGAAATGAAGAAAACCGTGCTGCTTTTGAGAGAGTTGTAAGTGTCTTCTTACATATGCGTCAAATTTAAGGAAGACTCAAATTTAAGGAAGGCACTGACAAGCCATATTACCATTCTTATCATGAAAGTGTCAATTATAAACGTTAGGATTTCAGTGTTGATTCGTATGTATCTGTGGTGTCATGACATTTCAAGCTGTTCAAACAAACTTTTGGATGTCATATAACACCACATTCCAGAAAAAGGAAAAAGAACTTTATTTTTATTTGATCTATTATCATGACATTTTTTATTTTTTCCATTCCTGATTTAGACTGGGATAACTCCTGAATTCGTATTGTTTTTTGAATGTTCGGAGGAGGAAATGGAAAGGCGCCTCTTGGGTCGTAATCAGGTCTGGAACTTTACTTCATGAAATACATATTCTTTACCTGTTAGCCAATAAGAGAGCTCAATCCAATAACAATAGTGGCTAACATATGTTTTGTTAATTACACAGGGGCGTGTTGATGATAATATTGAGACTATAAGGAAGCGCTTCAAGGTTTTTGTCGAGTCAAGCATGCCTGTGGTTGAGTACTATGACTCTCTGGGGAAGGTTAAGAAGGTACTGTCCTTTGTTTGTTGTTTTTCATTAGTGGGTAAGTGACGTACTTATAGGTTAAAACAGACAAGCAGGTTAGAACAAACAAGCGTTAGTTCAAATTGATTAATTAAAAATTTTTTGCAGTACCTTTGAACCAGTATGATCCATATTTTTCCCAATAAAGTGCCGGTTATGCAGCAAAACTCATTTGTGTAAGAACCAAGGAAGCTGAATCAGTCCGCTAGTCAATCAATATTAGCACCACACAACCTGGTGCATAACCTTTTAGCATTAAGAAAATTTACTGGTACAGTACCAGAATCTGTTATATATTACTTTCATAAAATCAGAAGAATCATGTATATAGATTGTTTCTGAATTCCACATTTTTTCCTTTAGATTGATGCTGCAAAGTCAATAACTGAAGTTTTTGAGGATGTAAAGGTCATTTTTTCGTCCTTTGCTCCCAAGGTAACCTTCTGAACATTGGATTTAATCAAGTAGCATATATATAATGCTGCAAAATGGTACACCCAATTTGCAGAACATTTTCACCTGCTTTCTAAAGATATGTCTTTAATATTATTCATTATTTTAGCTATATAAACTAGTATATTGCTTAATTCTCTGTGATGGTTCTAGAAGGAAACTTCTTTGTAAGGTACCAGTCAAATGTTTTAAGAAGCAGTTTTGAATATGCATGTGGTTGGCCACTTCATAGCACATATGAGGTATGCAGTGGAATCTGCAGATAGCGCATGCCTCTGTATACTCTTAAAAATAATTCGAAACATACAATTTAAATAATCTTTGTGAGAATGTTTAGTAAAAAAAATTGCAATGAAAAAAAAAAATAGTTCTAAACATATATCCTTATGGGTCTTGTACTGCACATGAGAATGCATTCGCATTCTAAAACACTGATCAAGATGTGTTTGGCCAGAAAATGTGTAGTTACAGTTACAGGATGTTCCTATTTGCATTATCATTGTAAGCATTTTGTAGAAGCTAAGAATTATGACATGTGCAGGATACTTGTAGGAGCCCCTTGTGTGATAAGAAGGCCACTGTTATATTTGTTTTAGGTAATTACTTTGTTGGAATGCTTATCCACATCATATTTTTGAGCAAGAACATGCTTACTTCTTCAAGCAGTACATTATCAATTTGTCAAGTTTCAATAGCAAATTCAGCTCCTGTACTGTATAAACCAGTTTATACCCTGGAAATATATATTCTTTTTTTCCCTATTTTTGTATTGTTAATTGATACTAACTTTTGGTTTAAATGTCAATAACCAGGTCCTCTTTTTGAATGCTGCCCATAAACCATAGTAAAAACAAACTCTAATTTGTTCTGTGTCTTGTGTAAGTCAGGTGGTCCAGGCAGTGGAAAGGGCACCCAGTGTTCAAATATTGTTGAACACTATGGATTTACTCATCTTAGTGCCGGTGATCTTCTTCGTGCAGAAATTAAGTCTGGCTCTGAAAATGGGTACCGTCTCTATCCTTCAAAGAACAAGGCAAAAAAAAAAATTGATTGGATGAAACAATCTATCAAATTATTCTGGAAATTGTTTTATATTTTCACAATAAAGGTTGAATCAGCTATGCAGTTGGTAATTGGATTTTGTAGAGAAGATTGTTATCTTTTTTGTGCTTTGTAATCTATGCAAATAAACAGAAAAGTCTTTACTATACCATTACCTTTAGAATGATTAGCTTGTATGTGTTGCTTAATTTAGGACAATGATCCAAAACATGATAAAGGAGGGAAAGATTGTCCCGGCAGAGGTTACAATAAAGCTCTTGCAAACAGCCATCCTGGAAAGTGAAAATGACAAGTTCTTAATTGATGGGTTCCCAAGAAATGAAGAAAACCGTGCTGCTTTTGAGAGAGTTGTAAGTGTCCTCTTACACATGCCTCAGATTTAAGAAAGGAACTTACAAGTGCATATTTACCAAACTGATCATGAAAATGTTAATTGAAAAATGTTTGGAGTTCAGTGCTGATTTATATGTATCTGTGGTGTCATGACATTTCGAGCTGTGCAAACAAATTTTGAAGTTCAAATAACACCACATTCCAGAAAAAGGAAAAGAAATTTAGTTTAATTTTTTCATTACCATGACAATTTTTTTATTTTTTCCCTTCCTGATTTAGACTGGGATAACTCCTGAATTCGTATTGTTCTTTGAATGCTTGGAGGAGGAAATGGAGAGGCGCCTCTTGAGTCGTAATCAGGTCTGGAACTGAACTTTATGAATTACATATTCTTTACCCATTAGCCAATAAGAGAGTCTAATCCAATAATAATAGTGGTAACATATGTTTTGTTAATTACAAAGGGGCGTGTTGATGATAATATTGAGACTATAAGGAAGCGTTTCAAGGTTTTTGTCGAGTCAAGCTTGCCTGTGGTTGAGTACTATGACTCTCTCGGGAAGGTTAAGAAGGTAACATCCTTTTATTGTTGCTTTCATCCCTGTGCACAGGATGTACTTATAGTTTAATATAGATATACCTTAGTTCTTATAAATATTTTTCGTTTAATAAAGTCCTTAACTGTGGATCAGTATATTAGGTTTTCCCCCAGTAATTTATATGCCCTATATTTGGTACAGTTGTCTTTGATATGGATGGTGTAGTTCTGAATTCAATTCGTGTTCATGCACTTCCAGTTATGCAATAAAAACTATATTTTTTCTTAAGCACCAAGCATGCTGAGTCAGTATGCTAGTCAAATTAATATTATGCACCACCATTATGTGCAGAGCCTTTCAGCATTAATGGATTTTTACTGGTACATTAGCAAAATATGTTCTAGATTACTTTGCAAAATCAGAAAATCATTTTCTGAAGCCTTGTACATTATTTCTTTAGATCGATGCTGCAAAGTCAATAACTGAAGTTTTTGATGATGTAAAGGTCATTTTTTCCTCCTTTGCTCCCAAGGTATGCTGCTGAGCTTTTCGATATAAACCAGTAATATATATATTCTTTTCTTAATCCAGGCATCCAATGTACTCAAGATTAAACTCTGTTCTAGATTACTTTAGTCTAGTATTGCTGAAACCCAACCTTATTTGTGATTATATTTTGTCTTTTATAGCAGGCTGCTTAGAAGGGGGAAATTTCAACTGATTGTTGTTAAGGTAAACTATCCACATCTGTTCAAAATGTTTCTTGCACTAGCTTTGGCAGAGTACAATATTTAATTGAGGTTTAACCTAAGTTCCTTTTGGGCTGTTGGGTTCATTGCAAGAGCTAAATGACAACTGAATACCTTCGACATTTTCTTTTTTTGTTCCTTTCCCCCCTTCCCCACCAGTTTTGTTTAATGATTTTATTTACTTGTCGTAATGATTTTTTATTGGTTGGCAGGTTATTTATCTTAAGAGAACTTCAATAATAACATTTATTGATGCGTGCATATATAGATGATTTTGATGGCCATGTTCATCTGCGTCGAGCCCATTAAATTGATTTGTTTACTGAACTGAGAACGGTTGATATCTCGAGTCCTCATGAGATTAAACCTAGAACGCTACATTTTTTTTAAAATATTTCGATTTTGTAAGTTCCAATTGCGAATTTGGCTATTTATGTGCCAATATGTTCCATTTTTGTAATTCTTAATAGTTTTCTCCTGCAATAACTTTTATGTACCATGTTTAAAGAGAATTTAATCATTAAACATTAGATAAAATCAGAAATCTGTTATGTTATTTGAGATAACTATATTCGCTTGATATGAAACTTCCCAACTGTCTATCATGTTTGCTTTCAACATAAGGATATTGATATAATACGGGATAAAGTTCTAGTACCCCAATATGCAGCAGTGGTAACTTTTTTTAGCACATAATTACTGTAATTCTCGAATTTTTTTTAAATTGAAGTTTATCTTTTAATTAAATAATATAAATTGTACCGATGATTCTGCGATGTCAGACCATGAACAGAAACTAACTTGACATAACGGCTTTTAGATGCCCCTGATCAGGAAATTGAAGAACAAGATATCATGATATACTTATAGTAGCAATAAATGTAGCATATGATTCTTGTTAAAGAATAACAGATTGACTAGATGAGATGTCACTTGACTCTCTAAGAAACGAATCAAGGCCTCAAGGGTCCCCATCCATCAAAAGCAATTGACAATAAATGCTGCTTGCAGGAGACAGATGATGGGATTGCAAAATGGATACTCACGTAAACCCAGAAGGCCAGAAGTTTCTAAAATTGAACCCTTTATAAGATTTTTTAAATTAAGATGTCTGGTCATTAAGGTCTGTCCAACAACAAATTTCTGTCAAAAAAATAATAATAATAATTTTCAGTAGCATCGGAGCGATTTTGAGCCGCTCAAATTTCAAGAGTGCCATCACTTTCACCAAAAAGCAATGCTGCCATGCTGGTTCTGTGTAGAAATGTGACAAGGCAATTGTAACGTGACCTTCTGTGGTCTATTTGGTACTAGGCGTTGATTTCTGGATAGCAATCTTATTTTGTGCTTCCAAAGATATGTACATATTCTAGAAGATATATAAATCAAATGTCTTCGAATGCCTCACAGTATTACATGAATTGTATTTTTATTTTTGGCGTGTCAAAATTAATTTGAAGCAGACGCGTTAAAGTAGGTTTTTGGCGAGAGTTGTGATAAGCGGAAATTATGTATATAAATACCGCTTATATTAGGACTTAATTTCATTAATTATGTGTGTTTCTAATGCTTTAATTGTTAATTTAGGTTAGAAGCAAGGTACTGCTATGGCTACTTTTATTTTGTACAGGATCTGTTTGATTTTGCCACTCTTGAAGCGAGGAAACTGAAGTCTCATCATGATCTGCGGCCCACCGAAGGTTTGTGCGACCCACAGGAAGACCCAGCGAGTAGCAGGTGAGACTTGGCAACTTAGAAGATTTCTGCGACCCGCAGGACTCGACAGTGGGCCGCAGAAGAAGCAACCGACAGCCCAAAATAACTGACCAAGTTCTGCACCCACCTCTACACCGCCATATCTATTTCTAGCGCCTCAAAGCCACGTCCTCGACATAATTAGACCCATCCCACGCCTATATAAACACCAGAGCAAATCAGAAAAAGGATTCGTGAGTTTTAGGGCAAATTCCGCTAAGTAAGAGAGCAATCAAGGGTTTTCAGCGGGCCGCAGGGAGCATCAGCAACCCGCTGAAAGAGTGGCAGAGAAGGCAGAAAGAGGGAAATCTGGGTTTTTACTGTTGTAATCCTGTTTCTTTCTCTATGTTTTCTTATTATTCAGATACCTTTTGTTGTTTTATGATGTATACTCGTGAGTAGTCGTATATTAGGGGCCATAGTAGTGAACCTTTTAAAGTTTATGATTGATAATATGCTTTAAGTTATATTTTCTATGTTTGTATGTTGTGTTTTATGCTTTGCTTTAATTGCTTAAATTACTTTAACTGATTTACTTGGATTAAATTGCTTGCACCCGTTAAGTTAGACGTCGCTTAATTGTTAGGTGGTTAAATCCAAATGCTTTCAAGTAATTAGGTTAAAATATGGTAAACACGAGAGTTGGTGCCGGAAGGTCATGCTAGGGTCAAGAAACGGAAGTTGAAGCTCTTCCCGATTACGGAAGTATAGGGAGTCGTAGGTCGTAAAGCATAAACTAATTTAACTTAAACCAAGAAACGGGAGTTGAAATCTAGGTTGAATTAGAGAGAAATAATGTTAACTACAGGAAACCTGACCTTAAACGGAAGTGGGATTGAGGAGCCTTAGTTAGAATTAATTCTCTACACAAAACAACAATTAAAATATGCAAAAAGTTGAGTCTGCGCCAAACCTAGCGGGCCGCAGGAGGTTTCTGCGGGTTGTCTATGACCCCAAACTTCTGCGACCTTCTCAGGGGTCAGCGACCAGAGTTTCAGCGGGCCGCAGATAATCTCTGCGGGCCGCTGATTCTGGAGTAAACTGAAAAGTATTAGCTTCTAGTCAAACCCCTAATTCTTAATTAGTGTTTTAATCCTTTTAACTCATTGAATTGTTTAATTTAGGACTTTTATTAATCTGCAAATCTTTATTTTAGATCTGTTACAATTATTATTTCTTTACACCATTAATCTAGTTAATGAAAGTTTAATTAACTTAATTATTCGAATATTCCGTCCCTGTGGTTCGACCCCGATAATACTTAGACGATTGTTGTACGCTTGCAACTGATTTTAGGTATAATTGGGTATAAATTTAAGAGCAGATTATCCACATCAAGTTGAAATAGAAAGCAATATCTTGTGAACAAAACTTCAATATGAGATATTTTGTTTGGAAGTGGTGTGGTGTGGAATAAGAACAAGGCTTGTTCTTGTTCTTGTTTTAGTTTCATGTTTTCAACGTAATAAGAACAAGATTCAAAAATTTTCATTTTGTTCTTATTCTCCTTATTATGAAGGGTGCCAAATAAATTTTTGCTTGTTCTTATTCTACACACCTTTAAACATCCCTGCTGCTGAAATAAATATATTAATTTCTTGATAAGAAAGACCAATATAATGTGATACTGCCGAAACTAATGGGATACTGCCGAAACTAATGAGAAGTAAATAGCAAACGTATTTTATTTTGTAGACTTAAATTAGCTCATTAATTGAAATTGTTAATTAAAAATATTAAAAAAAATAGTGTTAAATACCATCTCCAACTTAAACACATTCCCATCTTAATACTGCTATGTAACTCCTGCTTGTACCAAGTCTCATTCACAATGGAAATTGCGCGGTCATCTTTCATGTCAAATCTTTATACTTATCTCCTGGTGGATTTTCTGCACCGTGAGAGCATGATTTTTATTGATAGATATTGCATGAATCTTATTTTGGTTTTACACAAAGGACAAAGGAAGAAAACAATTGAATAATATGAAATCATGGTGGTGGATAAATCACAAAAACAAAAGGTTCTCAGACAAGTCGAGGTTTTCAACCCCCCCCCCCCCCCCCCCCCCCCCCCCCCCCCCCCCCCCCTCTTTAAAAAATGATATAGTTTTTACTTACTTTGAATATTTTTGACCTTTAGCATTTATTAATTACTAGCAAAAGATGCCCTCAATATGCGGGCAAATAAAAAAATAAAATTTTGATATTATTTTTGTTTCATATAAAACTTTACATGTTAGACAATAAAGATACGGTAAAATCAATAATTTAGTCTTTCCTTTTAAATAAATAGCTAATTTGGTAGTAACTTAATTTTTTCTATAAAAAGTCTGACCTTAATCTAGACCACTGATCAAATCAAATTACACAAATAAATGGTCCATAATTGATATAAGAATTGTTTAACACCCTTTTATATGACATGTTTACTCCTTTTATATGAATTGTTTACACTCTTCGTATGCGTGCATTTATAAGTAGTAGAGATATTTTATATTTATATAATTTTAGGTTCAAATATTTATTTTTTATTATCAAAACATAATGAAATTCCATAATTGATAAGAAATAGTCCCATCCAACTTGACTCTCTGCCTCTATTGGTATTGTTGTTCGGTAATGAAAATAAATAATACATTTCTACGTATATTCGATTTTATATACGCGGTACTTGATCTAGTTACTATCAAAGTGTGTTCAGGTTCATCTAAAATCTCAATTATTATTTTAAGCACAATCTCAGTAGTTATTTTAGTGTAGTTCGCAACAATGTCCATGACTTCAGTAAACTTATTTGTACAACTAATTAAGGTAAGAAAATTTACAAAGTTACATGAGGGCAAAATAGAAAAGTCACTCCCGCTCATGAAAGTTGCGATCAAATTATCACACACTAATTATGCACTAGAATCAAGCGCTTAAGTTAACTAACAAAGTATTACTTCACTTAAAAAGAAAATATTGAGAAAAGTAAAATTTGTGGAAAATGATTTCATAAAGGAAAATGAAATGTGAATTTTTGTTTGAAAGACTGGGTAGTGAACTAATAATGAGCGATATTAAGTGGTAATTTTAATAATAAATATATTTCACTCAGAAATTTTAATAAGAAAAACGTTAATATTTTTTTTAATAAGGAAAAAGCCCTAACGCGATCAGAAACAACGTAAAATTTCCGGCTCCTAACGCGTTAGTTGACCGCATTAGAAAGACCTTACGCGTTTGTTTACCGCGTTAGGAGAGGATTCAAAAATACAACCGTTTTGTTTTTTTCTGTTTTCTTTTCCTGTTTTCATTATTTATAAATAATTACTTCTAATTGTAGTTTGTTAAATCGAATATATTCAGTAATTTTACAACTAAATTGTAATATTAATGCAGAACTATTGCTGTTCATTGTGTGCAAAAAGAAAAGTGTTCATTTGATTACCTTTTAAATTGGTATTTTTTAAGTTTATACCTTCTTTAAATTTGAAACAATTTGGAAAAATGGAGACAAGCAACCAATCATCACAATTTTATATTTACGACCAAGGTTTTAAATGTTATTGTAAGCATTTTGTCATATTTTAATTAAATTTTATTGCTTATTAATGTCGTTCATACGTGAGATGTTATTGCTTATTTGTTCATATTTATTTTCTAATCCAAAACCATTACTCATGTGTCGTAATATTGTTGTCGTAATATTACTCGTGTGTCGTAATATTGTTTTCGAATATTGTCTAGAAGTCGCAACAGATAAGCAACAAAAAATAATAACCAACATAAACTACACATCCATGATCTAAAACATAATAACATACATCACAATATATAAAAATCCATAACATACATCACATAAACTACCTCCTACGTCCAGCTGAAGGTGAAAATCTCTCACGTTTTTTAATTGGTCGTCTTTCTCTTCTCTCAGCCAAACACGGGGTACCTGACTCATCCTCCGCCTGAATCTCCTCCTTCTCCTCGGTATTGTCGTCATCCTGAGCACTCTCCTCGTCACCGTTCCGATCACCCTCCTGATCGCCAACCTCCTGACCACCCTCCTCATCGCCAACCTGCTGATGACCCTCGTGCATGGCGGTTGATGAAGGCTTAAAACCTAAGTATCAAATAAATTTGTACCTAAGACTTAACCTCACTAGTCGTTATCGGTAAAGCTTTAGGGTCGAACCCAAGGGACGGATTATGAATACCGGACTTATTCGTTCTCAAAATCTAGACGAGCCATTTTTAGTGATTTTGGGTTAAGAGAAATCTAAAGATGCAATAAAATAGACGTTTTTGGGTATTTTAATTATCTAAAATTATCTAGAAAACAATGTAAAGGTTTTGGGGTTTTTAACAATATTAAGGGCGTCTCAGGACTTGGATTTCACTTCAGTTTGGACTTAGAACCACTAATCTATCACTTTTGATAAATCAATTAGCAAAGCTCTAAGCAATTACTCTCTGCTCGGTCCGAGTAAAGACCTTACTCGGTCCGAACAGAGAGTAAAGGTGTTCTAATTTGATTGACTTTGGTACTCTACAACTTGAGCCAGGGTTTGTTGGCTAAACCTAGATTTACTAAACCTCAGCTGTCGCTTGTTGGACTAGAAACTGGTTTAATCACAACCTAACCTAATGAGATTAGTTAGACCACAACTTTTGGTATAGGTGTTAACTAATCTAAACTTGTTTGTTGGATTTCTTAAGGATATTTAGATGTCTTTTGGACTTATCTAAAAACTACCCTTTTGGTGTTAGCTAATCTCCCCTTTCGGATCTACGATTTATCCCAAATACTTATCTAAATTAACTCAACTAACCTAACTTTGGAACTTAACTAAACGTGGCCACCATCTAGAAGTTAGTCAGGTTATATCAAGCAATTCAAACAAGCAACAAAATATAATACTCAACAAAACAAATCTCAAGTAATATCATAACAAGCAATTCAAGTCATAGCATCCAAACATCCATTACTTCCTACTCCTAAAACTACATAAACTTAGCCTAACATACTATTACAAACAATAACAAAAGATATAGAAATAACAAGATACAAGCCCATGGAAAATAGGGAAGAAAACATAATAGAATAAACCGAATACTCCCTTATGCTTCTAATCGTCTTCTAGGGCCATGGGGTGTTGCAAGGCGTGACTCCAACCTTCCTCTTGCTGCCGTCGCTTCAAGATTCGGGTTGTCTTCGATAAATTTGGTGGAAATAGCGCTAGAAAGGAGGAAGGAGGCCATGGAGGCCTCCTCCTCCAAGATGGAGGCTAGGGTAACCAAAGATGCAGCCTCTGTAGAAGAAGCTGCCTTTTATCATCATCTCAGGCACTTGGGGAGCAAGTTAGGGCATCCAGGGCAAGAAAGATTACCAAAATAATCAGTTTCCATGCATAAAATCTTGCCAAAACAGCTATGTCGGCTCTCTGCTCGGACCGAGCAAGGGTCTGCTCGGACCGAGTAAGCATTATGGACCATATGAGTCTGTTCGGAGTGCTGCTCGGGGTGCTGCTCGGGTCGACCAAAGGGGCGCTCGGGTCGAGCAAAGGGGCGCTCGGGTCAAGCAAGGAGTCTGCTCGGACCGAACAGTGAGTCCAGTATTGAGATAGTATTTCGACCATAATTCCTTCATCCGAACTCCGATTGAGGTGATTCAAAAACCGTTGGAAAGCTTAGGATGAGCTCTACAATACTATTGACTCTATTTAGCCCTTTTCTTCCCTCAAATCCACCATTAGGTCCGAGCATGAGTCATTCGATCCGAATGGTGGTCTGAACAGCGCCTCCAAGTGCTAGGAATGAGTCGTCTAGCGTGTGCCAAGTGCCAAAATCCATCTACTAGCTCGAATGTCATCAAAAATCATCAAAGTCCTGTAAAATAAGAGGAAGAATAACGACAAAGCCAAATCCTAGAAAAGTATAGCAATTTATAGAATAATTTAATGGTTTGAGTATCTTTTGAGTGTCAAGTACGGTCCAAATACCAACAAATAATAATGATATCAAATCCCCCCAAACTTAAACTTTGCTTGTCCTCAAGCAACACTCTAAGCTTAGAATTTTGGAATGTACTTAGACTTAAAAATCGAGTCGAATCCCAAATCAAGAAATGCGGTGAAACCAATTGCTTATGCCTAAAGTTTTTCACACTTCAACAAATAGAGCTCAATCAAAATTATTTTCAAGTACTAAGTTTAGATTTCTACTAGTAAATCAATGCCTCTCTTGGTCCTAATAAAGCTTTTCTTAATTCAAGAACTCTAGCTTCACTTTATCAATTCACATGCAATCTCAATTTCAATTACCCGTTCTTTTTCGTGTCTCACAAAAATTTGTAAAGAAGTTTTATCAAAGTTGGAAAATTTATAATGAATCTAACTCAACCGAATTCTTTAGTTTTCACCAATTTATTTGTGCAAGTCGAGTCGCGGTGAATTACATCACTTAGGGTTTTATGCTATTGAGACTTGGATTGAGCTACCGGCACATGACGCACCGGGGAGGTCGGACCGATTTTTATGCCTTACCGCTACGGTCCACTTGTGGATCAATTACGCCTTACCGCAACCACCCTCCAATATTTGTGGATTTTTATTTGTTTGATTTTTAAGTCTCTTCGCACCCTCATTTACGCAACTATTTAGATTTTGTCCAATTTAAGTTTGCTTGTTGGTGATTCAAGCGATTAAGACCAAGTCAAGATTCATTTTATACGTTCCAAAATTGATAAAAAAATTTTTTAACAAAAGTTTGCAAGCTACAAATCAGTTCACTCGGCAATAACTTGTGAGAGTTGACTTAAAGTGATTTAACAATTTCAAGCATCCAAAAATCGAGTTCTATCCTTTCAAAACAATTTCACTTCGGTCCATTAGTGCATAAAGATCAACTAGAGATGTCTAAACATTCTAAAGCACTTGAGAAAACTTTTGATTCGCTTAAAACCTTTTCAAAACAGTGTGAAATTGTCATTCAAATCCAAATCGAGAGAAACTAGGCACAATCAACAAATTTCTCAAATAAAACAAGGCAAGTGTAGTGCAAAAAGTGACCAACAGGGTCTTCATTCGGACCGAACTGAATCCAGTTGGAACTGAACTAAGAGCGAAAAATGCAAAAATTTGGCGACATGAGTTGAAAACTTCAATTTTTCCTCCTATTTTCCTTCCCCCAAACTTAAATCAAGCATTGTCCTCAATGCAATCAATCAAATAGAAAAGTAAATAGGAAGGAAAAGAGAGCTTAGCTAATTTTTGCTTTGCACTGTGTTGATTTGATCCTAGTTTATCTTCTCAATGTCTAGGATGGCTTCAATTGTCTTCTAGATCTGTTATGCAACTCGTATGAGGTCGTGCGGGGGTCTCTCGAGTCTTCTAACCCTTGGTGCTCTGGCACGAGTTGCACTTGACATTGCTGTGATCCTACAAAACATACAAACACAAAACTCCAAATTAAACACTAATTTTTGTATATTTTAAAATTAAAAGAAAAAAAACTAATGAATAAATAAAATAAAAGATACAATGTCTAGTCTCTCGATACTTAAATAAGGATCCAATATCAACACCGTCCCCGGCAACGGCGCCAATTTGATGAAGGCTTAAAACCTAAGTATCAAATAAATTTGTACCTAAGACTTAACCTCACTAGTCGTTATCGGTAAAGCTTTAGGGTCGAACCCAAGGGACGGATTATGAATACCGGACTTATTCGTTCTCAAAATCTAGACGAGCGATTTTTAGTGATTTTGGGTTAAGAGAAATCTAAAGATGCAATAAAATAGATGTTTTTGGGTATTTTATTATAAAGATTAACTAACAAACAATAACAAGTTTTTGGGGTTTAATAACAGGATAAAAGGGCGTCTTAGGACTCTGATTTCACTTTAGTTTGGACTCGGGATTATCGATCAAGTTACTTTCATAACTTAACAAATAAACCAAGCAAATACTTCCTGCTCGACCCGAGCAAAGACCTTACTCGGTCCGAGCAGTAGGCACAGGTGCTCAAACAAGTTTACTTTGTTACTCTATAACTCGATCTAGGGCTTGTTTGTTGATCCTAAACTTCTAATCCTCAGCTTTCGCTTGTTGGGCAAGGGTCTGGTCAATCTAAACTCACCCTAATAGGATTAACTAACTCACAACTTTTGGTATAGAAATTAATTATCCTAACTGATCTGTTTGTGTTCTTAGGAATATTTAGATGATCTTTTGAACCTATCTAAACGTTGCACTTTTGATGCTAACTAATCTCCCCTTTCGGATCACAGATTTACTCCAAGTACTTAATCAAACTAACTTAACCTATTTAACTTTAGACTTAACTAGATGTGGCCATATCTAGAAGTATAATCAAATCAAGCCAAGCAATTCAATCAAGCAATAATCAATAATACAAAACAGATCAATAACAAGTTATATCATAACGAAATATATCAAGTCATAACATCCAAACTTTAAGTTACTTTCCTACTCCTAAGACTACATAAAATCTAGCCTAACATAGTAGCATAAACAACAATAATAAAGTGCAGAAATGATAAGATACAAGCTGTAAGAGAAATCATCAAAGTAAGAGAAGAAATAAACAAATACTCCTTCTAGACTCGAATAATCAATCCTATGAGCAATGGAAGATGATGGTGCGTGTCTCAACTCGTGCTACTGCCGTCGCCTCCAAAAACAAGGGTAAGAACTAGGGTTTGTGGTGAAATCAAGCGAGAAAAATGTCTCCAAGGGTCCAGCCCCCTTTCTATCGAAGAGGCTGCCTTATATCCTCGTCTCAGGCACTTGGGAAGCAAGTTAGGGCACTAGGTCGGTCAGATCTTGCCAAAAGATCCATTCCTTTCTTGAAAAGTTGCCAAAACATGCTAAGTCGGCTTACTGCTCGACCCGAGCGAAGGGTTTACTCGGTCCGAGCACTAACCAAGAGAGACTTGCCAACTTAAGCAATGTTTGGGTCGAGCATGTGGAGCACTCGGGTCGAGCAAGAGTCCATTCGGACCGAGCGCTCAGAAGAAAGTGGCGGCTGTGGCTCTGAACTGTGCTGTGTCCAAGCAGAGATCCACTCGGGTCGAATGGTAGGGTCGATTGGTCCGAGTGGAAGCTGGACAGTGGTGCTATGCGCTAGGAATGAGTCGTCTAGCGTGCTGAAGTGCTGAGAATCCATCTAAAACCTCGAATATCACCTAAAACCCTGCAAAATAGGAGAAGACACGACGGCATAGCCAAATCCTGGAAAAACATGATAAATTGTCAAGCATTTTAATGGTTTGAGTATCTTTTGAGTGCCAAGTATGGTCCAAATACCTACAAATAATAATGATATCAGCGGTCTGTAGCAAGGTAGTTGTAACAATACTATCTGATTAGTCAGTAATTAAAGTTTCAAATTATCTGTATAAGTTAATTAATGATATAATTATAAAATAAATTAAAGTAACAGTAAAATCTGACAGGAAATTGAAATTACCACAATTTTCTGACTTCTGAAATTAATTTAAATAAATTTTATGGGGAAATAGCTAATTTACAAGATAAGTGTCAGGGATTTGTTACACCAAGGCTACATGGATCTGTTCATAGCAGATCCGGACTCATTTTAATAAAAATGAGTCGACGAGGAGGCTCATCTTTCTGCCTCGTCTCCTCCGTCTGATCTGTCTCTCTTCTCCGCTTTTCTTTCTTTTCCTCTGGCCTTACTAGAGCGTGTGCTCGTGCCTTTGTGTTGCTCTGTGATTCGATGGAGGTGGCGGCTGCCTCTAAGGTGCTCCGTGTAGAGATGACACCTCTGCTACACCTCACGCGCCTTCAAGCCTCTGTCTTGAGCTGGAAGCTCGTTTGTCTTTCTCTCCGCGTGGATCTGTGAGAATCACTCGTGGAGTGTTGTCGTGGCTTAACCTTCTCCATGGTTTCGTCTCTCCTTTCCTTCCTCTGTCGAGTCTGAGGTAAGTATTTTATAAACCCAATTTCTAGGGTTAAGTTTGGGAACGGAGGAGAAGGGAGGAGGGGACTGGAGCTGGGAGAGGTAATATTGTTCTTGATACTGTCAATTTCATGATTTCGGATTCAATTCGTGATATTGATTCATCCTAATTGCTAGGGTTTTTCGTTGTTTCCTATTGACCGAAGTTGCATGGAATTAGCGTTGTTCTTGATTAGCATAACTTTGATCTTAGCTCTAGTTGTTCTTGAATTTCTGAGGCGTTTTGTGAAGGATCAAGAGAGAGGTATATCACTTCCTATCGATTCTTAGTTTAATTGATATCTTTGATTTCTGTTAAGCTATAAAATGTTAATTACTAACTGTTGCTTGAGGAATTTGATACAGGGTTCACTTTGGTTCTGTTAATTAGTGCTAATTGAGTTGTTCATGCGCTAACTTATTCTGTTAGTTGATGCTAATTGTTTCTGTTGGGGTGCTATTTGGTTTCTGAGGGGTGTTATTTAGCTTTAGTAAAGCATGTACTTTTAGATAGGACATATATGAGTAGTAGCATCCTTTAGAAGAGCAATATGTGCATATTTTTATGTTATGCATCAGATACATGAATACAACTAGAACTGTTGGATGATTTAAGGGTTATATTAACATAAATCATGACAGTTGGGGAGTTGTGCATATATATGTACATTTTGGTTCATATTTGGCTGATTATAATCATAGATTAAAAATGAAATATGCATCAATGGTATATCTGTTAGTAAGTAGCAATTTGATGGGAACAGGATATATAATTTGAGTATATGTTACATGTTTTTCAGGAATTGGGATGTAGAAGCATTTAGGTGCATGTTTCTTGTGGCTTATGAAACTCATAGAGGGAAAATCATGAAAATTGTGTAAATTACTTGTCAAAATGATTATTCAATCATCTGCATGGGGGTTAAATATTAGATTTCTATAAGTGTTCATGTTGCTGGTACAATCTGAAATGATTTATACTATAATATAGAGCTTAGCATGTAATCAAGGGTATAACATGCATGTTTTGAGTTAAGGCAGTGCATAATTGATGCATATCATGTATGTTCGACTCTTATCAGTGCAATTGTACCTTGGTACCAGTTACTGGTACACTAACTAGGAGGGAAACGATGTTCTGATAAGTATAGAGTGCTCTGGGATGATAATTACGATTTTATAATTTTTATGGACTTGATTGCAAAGTTCTGAGGGCATAAACATAAAGATCTGAGGGCTTATTTGTAACATATGGAGCATTAATAAATTTCGGTGGGCTTATGCAAATTTTTGAGGGCGTTAAAGAATTCTGGGGGCTTTTGTGAGAAATGGCGACTTATCGGGTTGCATTTGGATTCTGTCGGACCCGTTACGGTTCGACTCAGTCGACTGGGTCATGTCGACTGAGTTCGACCTGTTGGCTTTTTGGGTTGTCGCTGGATTTTTGGACTTGGGCTGGAATTTTTGTGGGCTTGGCTGAAGAAAAAGAAAAGAAAAAAAATGTGTGGGCTTTCAGAATTTTCTGTGGGCTAAGATTATTTTTGTATGTGTGGGCTAATGTAAATAACTATGATTCGGATTATAATCTAATTAAGTTTCGGATTAAGACTTAATTAACGATTAGTGGGCTAATGATTTTTGTTGAGCTTGATTAAGACTAAATGACTTGGAAACAATGTACTTAATCTAATTTTCGAATTTGGGATTTTAGGGAAATGATGAAAACGTCTGACTTAACTGAACGGATACTGTGGCAAATACTCAGACATTCTGATCCCGTAAAATAATAAAATAAATTTCTGATTTATGTTTTCTCTGAGTTTAATAAACATTTCTGTTATTTCTGTTATTTTTGAAAACTCTGAAAAGAAAATCTGACTCTGATTTTTAATTTCTGATTTCTGATTTCTGATTTCTGATTTCGATATTAAGAAATAATAAAATAAAGTAATTAAATTCTGACGTCTGGATTAATAATTAAAATGTTAAATAAAGATAACATCTGTTACAAAAATTTGGAACTATTACCGTCAGTCAGGTGGGATTAAGTCAACCAGACTTTAATTCTGTCCAAATGGATTGTGAAATCCCGTTAAATAAATATTAACGGATCTAAATCTATTACTTATGAACAGGAACAGCTGGTCACTCACACGCCCCAGACGAGTGTGAAGGTGCGGATACGCGGTTTCTTGATTAAAATCCGAAATTCGGTACTTTTAAATTCATGCATAGCATGTTGAAACATCTTTGACGTTGCATTCTATTTTCATATAGAAATAGAAGCCCAAAAATAATCAAACAATTGCATGTTGGTTATATCTCCGTTTTGAAAATGATTATTACACAGTCTGAATCTGAAATCCGTTTGATACTGAGTAAATGACAGACTGTTGAAAAATGACTAGAATGGTTTCCGTAATCTTCTTATCACTTGACTATATTTTGTGATAGAAGAATAAGACTTGAAATTGAACCAGTTCCAATTTCTGTAAATCTAATAAGCATATTTGTGAATTATAAACTCTTGCACTCTCCGGTGATTATCGGTTTGGCCACCGACCCGGCCAGGTTATTAGCGCTATTATCTCTGGATTTATTCCCTTTGTCTGGTATGTACCAAATGGTTTTTACTTTTGGTTATGGGAAAAGTTTTTTCTGTATCTGTCAGGCCTTAAGAACTTGAGTGTATAAGTTTTATCTGAAAGATAAATGCTTATGTTTGTGATTCATCTTTCTGTTGTTGCATGTCATCTAGCAGATGCCGGTATTAGGACCTTTTCGACTGATACCTACGGTATATAAATATATGTATTTATGTGTTAATAAAGTTATCGGGATTTAGTCTGATGCACGAATTTGTATTAAGATCCGCGTACTGGAACTAAAACCCGCATTGAGAATTTATTCTCATTCTGTTGTATTTGTTTTGCATGTGCCTCGTTGGGACGGGGGTTCCTGTTAGGAAATGCTCATATTTTAATTTTAGATTAATTACAACTAATTAATCACCATTAACAACAAGCAAATCAAAAGATCTAGTGCTAAAGCAATCACACGTCAAATCAAGAGAGAAGGTAGGAGAAATTGTACCTCTCATGAAATCGCATTCATGAGGCTCGAATCCATGGCATGGGAGTCGATGGGGTGCACTCCGCGCCTTCTTCTCCTTCCTCTAATCCACCAAGAAGCTTCACCACCTCTCAAAAGCTTGTGCTAGCAAGCTTTTAGAGCAACCAACACTTAATCACAATTAACACCTTAATTATGTAGCTAATCCCAACACATGGGCCCTAACAAACAATGGATGAGAGCACCTCTAATGGAGATTTCGAAAATCTCCTAGGAGGAGGTAGGTGGCGGCTAGGAGAAGAGAGAAGAGAGGAGAGAGAAAGTTGGATGAGAGGCCACCCCTTGGGGTCTATTTATAGAGCTCTCATTCCTCTTCCAAACTTCAAACAAATTACAAGCATGCCACCATGCCCTAGGCGCCACCTATATGGGCTTTTAGCCCAATTTACCAAATGGCAAATTCATCTCTCATTAGCTCATTAATTCTATTAACTAATGGGCATTTTAATTATTTGTTAATTGGGCTTAATTAGACTTAGCAATTTAAAGCCTATATATTTAATATAATTCTAACAATTATATTAAATGTAGTTGAGACTATTTAATTATCAAATTGATGATAATTAACAATAGGTTAGTTTATGCATTAATTTATTCTAACATGATCTTCTTGATATAATTAATTATAACGGTTCATAACAGTATATAATTAATTAATCAACCCATCATGTTTTGTATTCTCCAATACAAATAAATAATACACATGTGGTTCAGGTTCTATTTGTGCGACCCTTTGAGGATTTATACTATGTTGGCCATGGAATTAAATAGCTTATTTAATTCCAATAATCATAAGCGGTATCTAGCAACACGTTATGATTCCCAATTCGTATAAATAATGTACCGTTACAATATCTCAATCCTGCATAAGAAATATTAGTATTTCTTTGTCTGATTCTTATGTCACATGATATCCTTGTATAATCCAAGATAGGAATGTGTCATTCTTGCAGATTATACATTTCTTGATATAGAGTTGATTGTACAAGTTGGCCAAACAATCCAAACTCCATCAAGGGGCCCAAACAGATATCATCACTCATTAAGTATATTAATGAGGGACATACGGTTTTCTTGATGAACAACTTTTCCCCACACAATTCAAGAGGACATAAATAAAGTCCTTATAGCAGCCTTTATCAGGAATCAACGTTAGACGATATTTATTGAACCTATCCTCATGTGGAAAAGGTGAACATCTCAAACTTAGAATCAAACTGATATGAAATAAACAATGACACATAACACAATCCATATGTTTATTTCACTGGGTCAAGTCCTGTACTATGTTCCAATAACATACACATATGCAATTAAGTTGGTAACTCCTTACCTATGATTTGTAGAACTTAATCATCACTTAACTTGCATACTAATTTTTTGTGATAATTAATGTTCCTTGTTAATTATCAAGATTATGGACGATTCAGATTTATTATTGTCATTCTAATGAATGATCCACAGAAATCTACAATTCAGATCCTCAACCTGAATGATCTGTCAATAATAAACTCTAGGAACAAATGATCAAATATCATCATTGACATAAACTAAGAAAATAAGTCATTAAATATTGACTTCTAGGACATAACTCCAACAATCTCCCACTTGGCCTAGAGTCAATCAATAGTGACTTCTAGCAAGTGAAGAACTTAGAACAATGTCATATATCTATATATATACATGTCTCGAACCTCAAAAGATATTATACACTTAAAGCAAGTTATTCATACGTCCATCACGCATGGATGCACAACTGCATCTCGCATACCGCTTAAGGTAGAGGTTAAGTTAGAGTGTTCGCTGTGTCCACGAACCTATCAAATTTTATTTGACTCTATATACATATATACTCCTATATATGTGTTCTTGATCATCATCATGTGAGATCAAGTGACATCGTCATAGATCTTAGTTGGATCACCAATATAATATTGGGTTCTTCAAGTTTAAGCTATGGTTCGAGATGCTTAGAACTATATTAGCTTGACTGAGAACTTTATGATCCATAGTACATTCTTTCATTGCTTCACAAGTTGCTATATATTTTTGTTTTGATGACGGAAACGGTTGTAATATCCCATTTAGAACACCTTCTAAATTTACAACACCACATTAAACAAAATATGTAGCTCAATTGCATTTATATCAATCTTTCGAAAACTAGCATCAATATAACAATTTATATGAGATTTCTTTCATCTTGTCAGATGAAAAACATATCACCCTTTCTCATAAGATACTCGAGGATATTCTTGATTATTGTCCAAATGTATTTTTCTTTGTATCCAGTTGACAACTGCTTGTCATACTCCTTGGGTACAACACATAGGGGCATGTGCATAAGTATGGCGTCCGTTATGAAACTCGTAACAGAAGGATACTCGAAATATATCGTGCACTCTTCTCGAATTGAGTTGCAACACACCGATTAGAACTCAAGTGTATGCCATACAACGTGGTTAGACATCCTTTCTAGGAGTCTATCTTTTCATGTTACTAGAACACTTTGTCATTATATGCACATTTTCTCAAACCTGACATCCATCATAATCTATCTCCATAGATTTTGTTTCCTTGGATTTAGGTGATTTTTCCAAGTTCTCTATTGAGAAAAACATTCTCCAATGAGATCTTGACAATATTCCTTTCTTTAATTTTATTCCCAATTAATGTCTTGTATCTTGTACAATACATGTAACATAATAATGCTCCCACTGAATATCTTGTCTATACAAGATACTTTTGACGAAGTTCAACTCCTTGACTTACTTGTCAAAAAGTTTATTCCAGTTTCCACAGTACTTGCTTCAATTCATTAATGGATCATTGAATCATATATACGTTTCTAACAATACAACAAAATCTTCGGTTTGTGTCAAATACACAACAACTTCCTTCATTCACTCGAAGAAGGCGGTTTTGATGTATTTTTCCATATATCTATATATACGAAATATAATTATTGTTAGAATGATCTTTATTGACTTAGACACAGCTACAAGCGAGAAGCCGTGCTTTGTACATGGTCAACTGGTTATCGACTTAGACATAGCATCAATCATGAAATTGTGCTTTGTACATAGTCGACTTGCTATCCATATCTATCTTTCCTTTTAAAGATCTAAATGTTCTAGATGGATCGCTCCTTCTTGAACATCAATCAAGGTCTATACCTTGTTGTTATATATGTGGATTGCACTTAAAGATCATATAGATTCAAACCATACTTGTGGAATCGGGTCTTTCCATCGCTTCTTTATTTATCAACGGATCCTCATATATCAAGTACGAGGATGTTGTGAAGCCTATGTACCTTTCAGTTTAGGCAATTCACTCTCGTTGATCTTTGTAGGATTGGTGCTTGAGGTCAATAAACTACTTCTACAACATCTTGTAGAGTAAGTTCTTGATCCTAATATATTGCATGAGTTTCTCGAACATCATCCATTCGTGAGATGTTTGAGCACTCTTTAGAAATGAGCGTGTTTATAAACTTCTTCCTTTCACAACTACTTGTGAATAAAGTTCCGCTCAACTCCCATTAAGCACCATGTATGGAGTGACAAGTTTCCTATAAATGTACTTCTTGTAGTGACGCATAAACTCCTTTAATGCTCACTTTACTCCCACTACTTCTTCTTGAGAATATCATTCTTCAAGATTGCGTTATGATGAGCAACAACTACTTTGTTTTTATCATGTTCGTTGAAGTAGTACCTTTCGGTTAGTTCAAGATATCCTACATCATATTAAGCATCTTATTTGGGTCCAAGCTTATCAATCAATCGAACTTTGAAATAAGCTTCTCATTACCAAATCTTGAGAAACAATATACCTAGAGATCGAATCTCGTAAGATATCTTTCTCAATAGACTTCGATGGAATTTTTATTCAGTGTAAACAATATTGTCCTCAAACACAAATCCCTTACATGAGTCGAACAAGTCAATTTGATTTATTACCGATCGAACTATATCAAACTATGTTCGATACCTTCATCCTTGGATACATTTTTCAATGTTCCTCATGGAGCGAGTAGTGAAACGTATTTCATACTCTTTGGGTAATATATCAAACTATATGACTTAACTATTTACCATGATCCATCTTAAGACTTTTGCTTTTATTGAATAGTTTTTTCAACTTTACTCTTGAAATCCTTTTGATCTTGTCAAAAGATTCATACTTATACCATATCAAATAGATACGTTAATATCTACAATGATTGTTGGTCAAGTGGTAAAGTTTCAACAACCTTTCAATTGCACAAGTACCTGTAGGTCTATATACATCAATATGTATAAGTCTTAATAAGGTTACTTGTCCTTTAAACCTTCGTAGTTCAAAGGCGCTTTTGTCATTTAACAAACACGATTCGCATGAATTTCAATTGATTTTGCAATCAAATTGATTTACGAGCTCCACGTTACGTAGACTCTCATAATGCGATTCTTGTTTATATTCGACTAAGCGACTATCTTACATAAAAGTCAAATACTTTATGTGAAGTCTTACATATTTGTCATTCGAAATTTATTTATCTATTTCAAGCAAATTCAATCAAGATGCGTGAAATCTTATACACAAATTCATAACAATAAGAGAACGACATTTCTCTATTACAAAACATAATCATCCATCATCAAATATGAAACGGAGATAAAGTTTTATGAGATGTTTGGAATAAGGTATATAACCTCAAATTCCTAAACAAACTCTTTATTTAATAAAGATAACTCTACGTATTCAATGGTAGCGGCTTAGACGTATAAGCCATTTCCAAAACGGAGTTTACTTTATTTTTATCTCGAACTTTCTCTTATTCATCATTGCCTACACATTTCGTTAAATGCGAGCACATGAACTAGCACCTAATTACTAGTGTGAATTAGAGATAGTGAGATAATTTGAACGACAAATATCTTAAGTTTTAGAACATCATGGTATTTTGGACAACCTTTCAAATGCCTCCCATAAATGGCAAATGAAACATCTCATGTGACACACGATCACTAGTGAGGATCTCAAAGTTTCAACTCATATCTCGGTAAAGTATTCCTTTAATACTTAACCAATTACTTTTAGCACTAACAAGTGTGCGAACAATATATCCTTTATCCATAGAAAGAGATTGTATGACGATATCAACAATCATTGATATTGGAGATCTTAATATCTCTAGTTGTCAATTAGCTACTCAAACCTTTCGGTTCACAAGCTAATGAAACATTTATCTTCTTATAAGAAGAGTCTCTTGGTTAACTCATACCCCATTACTCGAACATAAATGATTGAGTCTATATTTACTTTCTCTAAGAACGTTTTTCTTGAGTAAGTGCATGAGAACGTAGAAGTCTAGTCTAGTCCTTATGAAAATTCTCCAATTCAAAAGTCTAGAACTTCTAAAAGGATATAAGCATTCGCTTTATTGAATAATTTTCGTCAAAACTAATCAATCATTGCGAAGCTATTTTCGGGAAGTTGAGGAACGTTTTTGGGATTAAACTTGCTCAAGTTTCTCATTTCCAAGAACATGTCTTAGGAATCGGTATTTATTCTCCAAGTAAATACCTTAGAAACGAGCTTGTCGTTTTTCAAAGATTGATCGCAACAAAATTAACATATTTAATATCTATAACAATTTCAATTTAAGGTCATTTAGTTTATGCAATGTTTTGTTTATGGAATGATAAACAAAACTCCCACTACATTTAATTAATGTCCCTAAATGTAATGGATTCCAAGATCCCCATTTTCGTCAAGTAGAGCCTGCTATGGCACGACACCCTACTTAACTAGACAAGGTAGGTTCTCCAACCAATCATATCAACCATACGACTTTTGGTTTGTGAATATCTAAGTATATTTACAAACTTCGCCCCGATGTCCAAGAAAACTTGTTGGGTCCATCGATAAGCAACCTCTCTCTATTTGCTCATAACAAATCTTTTCATTTGTACCCCGACTATCAAGGTTGACAACCATGACGTCCGCAATGGCGGATCGCGCCATGATTGGCTATTGACGTGAAGGGGATAGAGAGAAGGAAGGCGGTCGACTTAATCAATTTAGTTTGGGACAAAAATATGTGACTTTTGTTTGGTGGTCGTGTAAGCATACACCCATACCTACCTATGACAATTCAAGGCATTCACAAACAATCACATAACATAAGCATCTCAAGCATTGTCGTGGGTTTGTATGGCTCCCGCTTGCATTAATCTTCGTCGCATCTCCATGTAACGAGACTAATCTAATCAAGCCCTCCCACTAATTACTAAGATCCTATCTAATAATTAAGGGAAATAAATACATGTGATAAAATTCCTAAAATCCCGCCTAGGCCTTAGGGGCATGCAAGCCTCACAAGTTACATCAAGAATTAATCAATTATTAATTATCAAGGCACCTTAGGCCACATTACAAGCAATCACATGCATTCACAACATTTTACAACACACAAGGCATTGACATCTTGAGCCATATCAAACCCACATCCTCCTACAAAACAAAGTTAGCACATATACAATATACATGATTCACTTGCTCTTAATTAATTTCATTAATTAGAACCTTTGTGCATACTTGTTGCTCAAGTTTTTCGAATGCAAAGAAGGCTTAACCTTAACAACTAATTGTTTAAGCCCTTTTAAATTAAATCCAACTATCAAAACTGAAAGGAGGGTATTTAAGGAGTCTTCTAATTAACATTTCAATAAATTGATTAATTAGAAACTATTTTAACTAATTAAAATACGAAATTCGGGACCCGAAAAAATTCAAAATAATTCGGTCTCCAAAAAATCTGAAATAAATCCAGAGAACTCCTTACAAAGATTGTGATTACCTGTAAAAATCTCAAGGAGAGATCAATTACCATCAGGGAGAACCAAAAAAGACAAATCCTCAGATTGTGCGCAAAGCACCGTTAGAGAAAATTCTGTTATGGGTCTCAACCTTTTGATCTGTATGATCATCCCCTTGATATTTTTCCAGCAAACAATTTACATAGAAAAATACTACATACAATAGGCTATCAATCCATGAAAAGAAAATCCACAAGTTATATTCAAGATCAACGAGATAACAAGCATTTAAGCAAGGTATCCTGTTCTGGAACAGACCGTCGACCAAAAAGGTTTCACTCGGTTGAGGTATCAAATCTCAATGAAAATCTATGAAATTAATTTTCACAGATTCCAGACTTAAAGGAGAACATTTTCATTTCAACACTTTTCCATAAAAGTTTCTCAATAAGTACAGTTTTTCAAAACAATCAGTTTGTTTGAAAAAATAGATCTGACAACTTCATCACTTTTCATCCTTGAACGCCCACATAAAATCCGAAATATGCAACAAAATTTACACATTCAGAAAGAGCATCAAGTTTAGATCAATCCTATCTAAAAGTTACAGGTACTTTGTATACAAACTTATTTGTTACCAACCACAACAACAGAACTGTGCAGCAGAATAACAGATCTGCGCACCGTTACCGTTTAAATCACTAAAAATTCATTTTACATCAAATTTCAATGATTCCAGTGGGAAAACAACCACAACTCAAAGGGCTACAATCTCCAATAAGAAGGAAAAAATTTCAGAGAGATTTACACCACGAAAAACAAGCAACAAGACAGAAAACAGTCTTTCCAGGGCCAGCAAGCATGCACATCACTAATTAACTTAATTAATTACGAATTCTCACTTAATTAAGTGTGAAAAACCTTAAGCACGACCATAGCTCTGATACCACTGTTAGGAAATGCTCATATTTTAATTTTAGATTAATTACAACTAATTAATCACCATTAACAACAAGCAAATCAAAAGATCTAGTGCTAAAGCAATCACACGTCAAATCAAGAGAGAAGGTAGGAGAAATTGTACCTCTCATGAAATCGCATTCATGAGGCTCGAATCCATGGCATGGGAGTCGATGGGGTGCACTCCGCGCCTTCTTCTCCTTCCTCTAATCCACCAAGAAGCTTCACCACCTCTCAAAAGCTTGTGCTAGCAAGCTTTTAGAGCAACCAACACTTAATCACAATTAACACCTTAATTATGTAGCTAATCCCAACACATGGGCCCTAACAAACAATGGATGAGAGCACCTCTAATGGAGATTTCGAAAATCTCCTAGGAGGAGGTAGGTGGCGGCTAGGAGAAGAGGGAAGAGAGGAGAGAGAAAGTTGGATGAGAGGCCACCCCTTGGGGTCTATTTATAGAGCTCTAATTCCTCTTCCAAACTTCAAACAAATTACAAGCATGCCACCATGCCCTAGGCGCCACCTATATGGGCTTTTAGCCCAATTTACCAAATGGCAAATTCATCTCTCATTAGCTCATTAATTCTATTAACTAATGGGCCTTTTAATTATTTGTTAATTGGGCTTAGTTAGACTTAGCAATTTAAAGCCTATATATTTAATATAATTCTAACAATTATATTAAATGTAGTTGAGACTATTTAATTATCAAATTGATGATAATTAACAATAGGTTGGTTTATGCATTAATTTATTCTAACATGATCTTCTTGATATAATTAATTATAACGGTTCATAACAGTATATAATTAATTAATCAACCCATCATGTTTTGTATTCTCCAATACAAATAAATAATACACATGTGGTTCAGGCTCTATTTGTGCGACCCTTTGAGGATTTATACTATGTTGGCCATGGAATTAAATCGCTTATTTAATTCCAATAATCATAAGCGGTATCTAGCAACACGTTATGATTCCCAATTCGTATAAATAATGTACCGTTACAATATCTCAATCCTGCATAAGAAATATTAGTATTTCTTTGTCTGATTCTTATGTCACATGATATCCTTGTATAATCTAAGATAGGAATGTGTCATTCTTGCAGATTATACATTTCTTGATATAGAGTTGATTGTACAAGTTGGCCAAACAATCCAAACTCCATCAAGGGGCCCAAACAGATATCATCACTCATTAAGTATATTAATGAGAGACATACGGTTTTTTTGATGAACAACTTTTCCCCACACAATTCAAGAGGACATAAATAAAGTCCTTATAGCAGCCTTTATCAGGAATCAACGTTAGACGATATTTATTGAACCTATCCTCATGTGGAAAAGGTGAACATCTCAAACTTAGAATCAAACTGATATGAAATAAACAATGACACATAACACAATCCATATGTTTATTTCACTGGGTCAAGTCCTGTACTATGTTCCAATAACATACACATATGCAATTAAGTTGGTAACTCCTTACCTATGATTTGTAGAACTTAATCATCACTTAACTTGCATACTAATCTTTTATGATAATTAATGTTCCTTGTTAATTATCAAGATTATGGACGATTCAGATTTATTATTGTCATTCTAATGAATGATCCACAGAGATCTACAATTTAGATCCTCAACCTGAATGATCTGTCAATAATAAACTCTAGGAACAAATGATCAAATATCATCATTGACATAAACTAAGAAAATAAGTCATTAAATATTGACTTCTAGGACATAACTCCAACAGTTCCAGGCCCGGCAGAGACTTACTAGACCTCGTGCTATCGCTACTACTGAGTGTTCATTTGTAAGGCTCGAAGTGTACGTGCCAGGGTTACAGTGTAATGTTGTGTTTCTGCTCTGTTTTGATGACTTACCAAAAATTTCTGCGTATGTGTATTTTGAGTTATTTGGTGATGGTCCTCCGCCTGACGGTGTGGTTCCCGAGTAGGACCCATCGCAACCAGTCACGGAAGAGGAAATTTGATAAGTTGTAGGATGGCTCGTCACCGTGTCCTGGTTTTGTGCCTGTCGCCAGTCTTTGTGTGTTAAGCCTTTCTGTATAAATTTTATGTAAAATATGTAATGTAAGCACGACATTAGGATAGATGGTTTGGACCGTCAGTTAGAACAATCTTTTGTATAATAAATTAACTGACGAGTCTTAGGGTTAGAGGTAAGAAATAAGCCGGGCATGTATATTATGTAAATTTTTATAAAATAAATGTGTGCTTGCAATAAAATAAACTTGTGTGTTTATGTCTGCTGGGACCGAAATCAAGAAAATGGAATAAATAAATTTGGAAAAAAAAAAATTTACTGTCTGTCTGTTAGCCTTACAAGAGTATTAATTACTCTTGTGGCGAAAGCTGACGTCATGCCTAGCTTCCGGAGTGTGACAGTAGTGAAAGAGTTAAGTTTCTACACAATTCCTACACAAAATTTTCTACACAAATTCCTACACAAAAATTCCTACACAATTCCTATAAAAAATTTTCTACACAAAAATTTCTACACAATTCTTACACAAAAAATTGTACACAATTCCTACACAAAAATTTCTACACAATTCCTACACAAAAATTTCTACACAAATGATATCTCTTATATTCATTGGTATTTTGATCGTACTTGGCACTCAAATGTTACCCAAACCATTACATTCACTGTGCTTTTGTGCTTTATTTGTCAAAGAATTGGATACTGCTGTGACATTTGACTTTTTTTGCAGGAATTCGGTGGATCACACACGATTATTGCATAAAATGGAGGATTTAGGAAAAGGAAATGGCTAAATGGAATCAATATCATTGTAGATCTCGTCCTAAGCTTTCCAACGGTCTTTGAATCGTCTCAATCGGAGTCCGGATGAAGAAATTATGCTCGAAATACTATCAATACGAACTGAGCCAATTCGACCCGAACCGAGCCTATTTGACCCTAACTAAGCTAGTTCGACCCGAACTGAGCCAGTCCAGTCCGAACTGAGAGCCGAATTGGCTGTTTTGGTAAGTTTTCGATGAAGAAAATTGTAGATTTGGCAATGTTTGGCGACCTGGATGCCCTAGCCTCCTTCCCAAGTCATCCTGGAACTTCTATAAGAGTCTCCCCCTATCCTGGAGGCAGAGAAAGCCACCATCCACGAAATTCCACCTTCACACCACGTTTTGGCACCTTTTCACCACCGTTCTCGTGCCGAAAGGCGTGGAAATTCACCTCTCGCAGCAACGCACGACCATGGTAGCAACTTGGAAGCGATTCTAGACGCGACAGCGGCAGAATCGACCCAACCACGGCTCTGGACGTTCGATATCTTGAGTTAGAGGCGATATTTGGTTTATTTCTTCCTTTCTCTTGATATTTGATCGAATGGAGTTTGTATCTTATTTATTTGAATTTGTAGTTTCTTTTATTAGTATGTTAGGTTAGATTTATTTTGTCTTAGGGTAAGGATGTAGTTTAGGGATAGTTTGATGAATGATGTGTTTGGCTTGTTACTATGACTTGTGGTTTATCTATTGAGTATTATTTTCATCTTTGTTTAATTATATTGCTTGATCTAATTTACTTCTAAATGAATGATCATATTTAGTTAAGTTACAAGGTTAGGTTAATCAATAGGGTTAAGCCAAGTACATGGGATAAGTCGTAGACTCGAAAGAATAGACTAGTTTTGTACTGAAAGGTATAACTTCTAAATAGTTTAAAAGAATATTTAGATATCCTTAAGAATACAAATAGAATAAACTTAAGTAAACTAAAACACCGACACGAAAGTTTAGATTTAGTTGACTTAAGTGGGTTAGGTAGAGTCCTGTGCTAGTTTTTAGTCCAAAAGGCGAAAGTTGAGGAGTAGAAATTGTAGTTACAGTCGGTCCGAGCCCTGCACAATGATTAAGCCAAGTTAAACATGTCAGAATTCAGTTCCATGCCTTCAGTTCGGACCGAACTGGTCTGGTTCGGACCGAATTGAAAGTACGAATTTGAGGTTGTTAGTCTTTAATGCGACAGCGAGCGATTCTAACGATCTTGGAGCCAAACCTAAGTGAACCCTGAACCCTAGGACATTTGTTTGCATATTTTTATTCCCCAAAAACCAAAAATCCTTTAGTTTGTCGCACTTTAGATAATAGTATCTTTAGACCACCAAAATCCCTAAAAATTGTCTTGTCTAGCTTTTGTGAGGAAGTAAAGTCCGGTACTCATTAATCCGTCTCTTGGTTCGACCCTAAAGCTTTACCAATAACGACTAGTGAGGTTAAGTTCTAGGTATAAATTTATTTGATACCATAGGATCTTGATGAAGGAATAAAATCCTAAGGTCAAATAAATTTATACCTAAGAATTACCTCACTAGTCGTTTGGTAAAGTTAAGGGTCGAACCCACAGGGATGGATTAAATTGAATACCGGATTTTACTTCCTCACAAAAGCTAGACAAAACAATTTTGGGGATTTTATAGTTTAAAAAGACAAATAAATAGATAACATGTAAGAAATATTTTTGGTTGTTTTTTTTAGGTTTTCTGGACTCAAACAGATGCAAAAATATGTCCTAGGGTTGTGTGTTCAATTAGTTTGGCTCTAAAGCACTTCTGCCCATGATTTTCACTGGGACAAAAGCCTATTTCGGACCAAAATGCCTGGATTTCGGACCGAAATCCATGTTGTTTCGTCCCAAAACTTGCTTTAGACCTCTTGTTTTGACTTGATATTTTTATGGGATACTATGTGAAGGTTACTTGACGACCAGACCTAAACCCTAACCTCTGCTGTCGAGTTTTAGTTATGCTTTGGTATGGAACCGGCTTTTACCACGTAAATAACTAAGCCTCAGCCGTCGCGTTTTGGTTCTTAGAAATTTAAGAATATTTAGTTGGATTTCCAGAGGTATTTAAAGTCTTTTCAGATCAATAAAAGTTACACCTTTCGGTCGTTAAACTAACCTCCTCTTTCGAGCGATTGGCTTACCTCAATTACTTAATCAATTAAAGGTTTGGTCGAGTTTGTGTCTTATTAACGCTGCAGACATTAACAAGTAAACGTTCAAGCAAACAATCAATTAAACTAAGCATAAACAATATTTTTCAACTAAATAAACCACATAATATATCATAAATCCATCAAGTCATCACAAAATACCAAACTAATCTAGTAACTAGCCCTAAGACATAATAAACTAGCCTAACATGCAAGAAATATAAGATACAAACTCCATCATCGATACAAACAAAGAGAGAAGAAAAGATACAACCAAATAATCTCGCTAAACTCTTGTTTGCGAGGCTATGGAGTCGTGGTTGGATTGGTTCTGCCGCTGTTGCGTGTCAAGAATCGCTCCAAGTCGCTATCAAGGTCGTGCTCAAAGGAGAATGGTGGAATTCCACGCCTTTCAGCGCGAGAACGGCGGTGGAAATGCGAGAATTTGGTCTATGAAGGCTTGGATCTCTTTTCTGTACAAAGTCTAGTGCTTATAACACCATGGGAGAAGCTAGGAGGCAGCTAGGGCAAAGAAAACCGCCTTCCTCTTCTGGAATTTCCATTATTATACTTTACAGAAGTGCATTTCGGACCGAAATCCGTACATTTCGGACCGAAATTCCAGCACAGCGCACCGATAGTATTTGGGCCATAATTTCTTCATCCGGACTCCGATTTAGGTGATTCAAAGATCGTTGGAAAGCTTAGGATGAGCTCGACAGTGCTATGGATCCATTTAGTCATTTTGCTTTTCCAAAATTCTCCTTTTTATGTAATTATTATGTTCAATCCACCAAGCTCATACAAAATAAATCAAATGCCACGGCAGTACCAAAATCTAGGAAAACACAACAATTCATGAGACAATTATAATGGTTTGAGTAATATTTGTGTGCTAAGTATGGTCAAAATACATATATAAATATAAGATATCAGATCTAATTTCTTCGTCAACAAATTTTCCAATCAATTACAATATATCAAAAATACTCTAATTAAATTTTAAAAATCAAATTTAAAAAAACTTACCTCTAGAAATCGCCGGAAATCAATAGAAATCGCCGAAAATCGATCGAACTCGAACTCGTCGGAAATCGATTGTTCTCCTCCTCGTCGGAAATCAGTCTTCTCCCACTCCAGAACTTCCACGCCGACGTTCTCCTCCTTCTCCCTCTTTCTCTTTCTCTCATCTTTCTCTCCTTCTCCTTTCTTTTTTTTTCCTCTCTTTTTTCTCTTCTTTCTTTCTCTGTCTCTCTATTTCTCTCTGTCTCTCTATTGAAGACGACGAAGGAAAAAGAGGCAGAAAACAGTAAAATCTTGATTTTTGAAAAGATACCAGTCCTAACGCTGTCGTTGACGGCGTTAAGAGTCAGAAATCTTACGTGGTTTTTGACCGCGTTAGGACTTTTTCCATTTTAAAAAAATATTAACGTTTTCTTATTAAAATTTCTGAGTGAAATATATTTATTGTTAAAAATACCACCGATATTAAGCTATCTTATGTTGGGAGTAGCTTATTCAATTAAACTTTTTCTTTTCTAGTGGATGTAACATATTTTAAAAAAGCGTCATGAGAGTTAAATCATGTGTTACGCATCATCTCCTCTTTCCAAATTAGAGATATTGATTGATTCATCAAATCTAATTTTAATTATTATAAAATAAATTTAAATTAGCACATTTTTTTAAGACAGCGTTTAGTAAAATGAATAGAAATTTTTTTAAAAAATAAGGATAAGTCAAATTTTTAAAAAATAAAGAGTTCGAGATAATAACATTGTTAAAGAATAGAAGTTTATTAGTTCCAAGCTTTTTAAAAAATGACATTTTTTTTTAAAATAGCGGTATTTTGTATCCAACCGCACGAACGTCACAGAAAAAAAGTGACAAAATAACGTAACACGTCATTTTCGTTTTTTCGGCGACAAAAAAGATATTCTAGTTTTGCCCATGATCATAAAACTTTTTTGTTGACATATGCATTTTGGAATATTTTATACAATGAATAAAATTTTGTACTTCAATATCAATATACAATAATGTGAAAATGACAATTTATCATTGTTAGCTCAAATTTGAAGAATACATAAAATATTATAAATCTGAAGAATATAGACCCAAAAAAAAAAATATTTAAACAAGATCATTATCACCGTTTTTTCGCCGAAAAAATACCGCAACGTTAAATCAACTCCGGACCGTTGTACCGAAAAAAAATGCATTTTAAAAGCTTGATTAGTTCTCATCCTCCTACCAAATTTTTTATTTCTTTATATCCAAAATTATTCCCGTACGAAACATACTTTATAGTGATTTACTTAAATAAAAAATTTAACGACTCTTTTGAATAAGTATTAATTTTTTTCTTTGACATTTTTGAAGTAATATATATCTAATATAGTTTACACATGCGATCAAATCAAATATAAATCATATATCAATTAATGCTACATTGATTAACGATCAAGACGTTAGAGTGAGCGGAGTAAAATTGTGAGATGCAAAATGATATCTTATTAAAAATTTTAAATAAAAATTTGATTAGAATGAAAATTAATAAAATAAATATTCATTACAAATCCGAATGCTACTGCGTGTTAATTACACTATATTTTACTAATCGTTCATTAATAAAAAAAAATATTGCCTTCTCGAATTACACTATATGCTAGTTTAAAACTGATTTCTTTTCCATATATATTTAACTTGGTAATATACATATTGTTCTAGTTTTTCCAATCAAACGTCCGATATATATATATATATATATATATATATATATATATATAATAAATTTTCTAGTTAATATAGCTAAAGTTCTAATTAATCTGGTAATTTCTTCTTAACTACAACAAAAGATGGTGTTTCTAGTGGTGCTTCTCTTCCAGTTGGTGTCAATGATGTTCCTGTTGGAAAAGCATAAAAAGGTAATTATTGTAATTACTATTTGTGTGTGCTAGTTCTAAACTGATTCCCTTTGTTGATGGGAGGTGCTTTGGACACGATAAAATACTCTGGGAACATTTTTTTTTTTGAAAACAAGTGGGTTTCATCCCCACCACTCTTTCATTGCAAAATGAAAAAGCAATACAGGAGTTTGTATCCTAACTCAACAATAGAACATATAACCTCTACTAATTTTGATAAATGTACTGATATCGCCCAAATGATACCAGTAAACCATTATTACCTAACACTGGTCATAAGAACGAACATATTATCTCAAAGTTTAAGATAAAACACTCTAATGCAAAAAGTAAATATGATGAAATTTTGTGGTGTCCACAATCCAGCTAGCTTGGTATGATAGTGTAGTCTTTGATGATGATCTCTAGCTAGCATCAGTCATAAGCAAGCCCCTTGCCACCGGTACATCTCTCATGCCCCCTGTCCCCGTCTCCATTGAGTCAAGCCACCCAGTAGTAGTTTCATACAACATCATCTGTGCTAATTCCACCTGCATTGCCCTCGTTCCTGAATGTAATTGAAGTGGTAAGTTGTCTAATTTTTTTTTGGGACAAATATACCCACACGAAATCCTGCTATAATTTTTACCATATATCACGTAATATTTCTTTAATTCAATTCCCTAAGCAATTGCAGTAAAATTTCTTATATTATTTCTTAGCTGCCCAGGGCCAATTCTTAAGCGATTAACTTTTTTGATATATGAGCTCTCAAAACTTTCTTATACAATTTTAATGGTCTTCATATATTTTTAGCTTCCATTTTGAAGAGGCTCTTATTTTATTTATTTATTTATTTTTATAATTTCTCGATAATATAAATCGTTTAAGGATTAAAATTACTTGTGTTTTTTTTAAAGAACTTGTTAGACTTACCTTAGATGCATCATGAAAAATAAAATGATAAATATTTGTTAATAGTCTGAATTAGTACTTTCTACAAGAATTATACTTTCTGTCATGTACAATATCGTCTGGCTTTTTTTTAAGTATAAATAAATAAATAAATCTGATATGAATTTATTTTTAATTTAGAGGAATTTTTAAGGGTCTAAATCTATTATTTTTTTTAAAAACCACATATATTATAAAGTGTACCACAATACTTGCACATTACACAATAATTTTAGTATTTTTATACACTAATAGCCAATTCTGCGAAGTGCAAACTATTGTTTAAGAAAGATTAAGAGATGATTAAATCAATTAAGGAAATTTTATGCGATATAATTGCAGGGAAAAAATGGTAAAAGTTAGCCGCAGCTTCTAACTTTATTTATCAGGGGCATATTTGTTCAAAAATTTTTTTGGAATGCTCCGAGTGAAATGTAGCGTGTCCAAGGCACCTCCCTTTGTTGATATATCTAATTTGGTAATATACATAATTATTCTAGTTTCTCCAGTCAAACGTCCTATATATATATATATATATATATATATATATATATACATATATAATAACGGTTGCAATCGAGTAAAGATATTTTACTTCTGAGTTGTTTGCAGTTAAATGAGAAAATTGCTAAAAGAAATGGGTTATGTTGTTTCTGTTAATTTCTCTTCATAAAGTGTATTCAGTTTCATCTAAAATCTCAATTATTATTTTGAGCAGAATCTTAGTAGTTATTTAGTGTAGTTCGTAACTATGTACACGCCTTCAATAAAACGCATTTGGACAACAAATATTGGGGGGGGGGGATACAAATTTCATTTACTCATGCAATTCACATGTTCGCATGAAGGCAAAAGAGAAAAGCCACTTCATGAAAGTTGAGATCAAATTATCATACACTAATTATGCAGAAGGAAAAGTTTTAGAAAAGTAAAAAAAAAATGTGGATAGTGATTTTATTAAGGAAAATGGAAAGTGAATTTTTGTTTGAGAGACTGAGTAGTGGTGAGCCACTTAACTTTTTTTTTTTTTCTGGATGTAATATATTTAAAAATAACGGCATGGGAGTTAATCATGTTTTACGGCATTATTTTCTTTTTCCAAAGTAGAGATATGGTTTGATTCATCATATCTAATTTTAATTAAAAAGTAAAGTTAAATTACCACATTTTTATAAGACTGAAATTTTAATAAAATAATAAAAAAAGAATGAGTCAAATAATAAAAAAAATAAAGAGTCGAGATAATAAAATAGTTTGGATAAAGAGATAACTCAAGACTTGGGCATTTATTCTTAGTTCTTATCTACCAAACATTTTTTTTCTCTTTATGAGAATATCTATTGTGAACCATGGTTCATTTAGGCCTTCGTGAACCATGATCGTTTGATCGGTGGTTTTGCAAATTGATAAATCTAAATTAACCAATCCAATCTGTATATTGAAATCTCATAGAAAATCAAATTTTACAATTTTTGAAAATTTTTTGCTATTTTTTTCGAATTTCTCAAAGCTTGCCATTTTTGGACGATAATTAGTGAATTATCGTCCAAAAATAGAAAGTTTTAAAAAATTCGAAAAAAATAGCAAAAAAATTCCAAAAATTATAAAATTTGGTTTCATATGAGATTTCAATATATAGATTGGATTGGTTAATTTAGATTTGTCAATTTGCAAAACCACCGATCAAACGATCATGGTTCACAAAGGCCTAAATGAATCATGGTTCACAATAGATATTCTCTTCTCTTTATATCTAAATTTTATTCCCATCCGAAATATAACTTTATAGCGATTTACTTTAATAAAAAAAAAATTGACGACTCTTTTCATGAATAAGTATCCTTTACTGTTCTTTGACATTTTGGAAGTCATATCTAATATAGTTTACTCATTTTGATGAAATCAAATTTAAATAAAAAAAAATCAGTTGGTGCTGTTGTTGATTAACGATCAAGACGTAATAGTGAGTAGAGTAAAATTGTGAGATGCAAAATGATGTCTTGTTAAAATTATTAAATCAAAATTAGATTAAATATAAAATTAATAAAAATAAATTACTCATTAAAATCTGAATGCTACTACATGTTAATTGCACTTTATGCTACTAATATTTCATTAATAAAAATAATAAGTTTAAGTATTATAAAATAATATAAATTACAAATATCATTTAATTTCAACATTGATTTTAGAGAATAAATCAAAGCAATTCACCCTATTAGTTCATATTCAAAATCACAAAACCAATCTCTCATTATCTGCATTTATTGTTTTTCCTATTTCATATCACAAAGACAGAACGAAAGGTCCAAAACACATTCCCTTTTTGAATTCCCTGTGTCATAATTATCTGGATATATCTAAAATTTCTTCAACCTTTAAATATATTCACGGTAGACAAACAAACGGACTGAAAGCAGATAGATAATAACATTGGCGCTAGCTTCTATCCTAATCCAATCTCTCTCTCTCTCTCTAGCTAATCCTTTTCCATTTCCCGCACTCAAACTAATTAACAACTGTAATTAACCTTCCAGCATATCTCCAGACTCAACCACTCTCCTTTCCCTTCATCTTTTTCTTCTCTTTTTACATTGTTATCTACTTATCTAATTATTTAATTATTTCTCTCCATTATAAATTGCACTCTCATTACCTCTTATTTTCTCTCCGTCGTTCTCTTCAGGTCGTTGATTTTATATCGTACGGATGTCGATTGCTGCGCTGCATATAGGTGTTGGAGAAGGAGAGAAGGTTAGAGTCGAGAGTAGGATCGGATGCAACGCGGCTGTTGTGGCTCGTGGTGTGGTCGCTAAGGGATGCGGAGAGTGTAGCTCTTCCTCTTCGTCGTCTATTGGGAAAGACAGTGATAGCATCTCGGCCGTTGAATTGGGATCGCAGTGTCAGGACTCTGACGAGGTTGAGAGCTCGTATAAGGAACCGCTAATTGCTTTGAATGCGCTGGAGGAGTCTCTCCCTATCAGGTATTATTAATAGTTTTCATGTGGTTAGTATTTCTTGTAAAATCAGGGGCTTATTTGGAAATGTACCTTGTACAAGTGGCTGTTCTTTTCTCTGCTTGAGTGGATTTTCTCTGGGTAGGCCGTTAGTACATAAATTTAACTAGAGACTGAACAATTTAAATATTCAATGCTTTTTGTGGATCAGTTTAATAATTGAATGTTCTAAAAGGTCTATATTGAGAAGAGGATTAGTTAAATAAATAATTGGCATCAATTAATAACTTCGTGTGAGTTTTCTGTACTGGAATAGGGATTCCGAATATGGAAATATATTATATTGCAAACTAGCCATCCAAGCAATATTGGATTAGTCTGTTTAAGTATTTATATGTATGCATATTTTCCAAATTTACAAATATCAGACCAGTATAGTCTTAAAAGAAGAAGGAGGAGAAGAAACTATCAGACCAGTAAGAAGTATGTTTCTAAATTTCAATTAATTTACTTTGTTCTATCTATATATTAAATTATTAATCAAATGCTATTCCAGCAGTTCAATATTCAATAAGAGAGATCATTAGGGATGAAACCTGAATTTGTATTTGTTGGGCCTAATTGGCTGGCAGATGAAATTCAAACTAAAAATTAATTGTTGGACCTTTTAAAATTGATATTCATTTATCCTATTAACAAAATTAAAGGTAAAATTGAAGATATTATCAAATATTTATACATAATTGTAACTTTTATTCTAGAGGAGAAGAAGATTACTAAAAGGATTGCAGTAGTTAAACGTTGTATCTTTGGAATTTCTGTTGATGTACAAATGAAAAAAGGTAAAAGAATAAAATAAAAGAGAAACAATGTCGCAAATAAAAATGACGATAAAGACTTGCGTGTTGCAATCGCATACAGAAAGGACAGATGAGGCAAATTGATTTGATGTTACCCATTACAGACTGGGTCTTAACTCTCAATAACCATGTTTACAAAGGCAGGACGAAATTACCATGCGTAGAGGAGTTATTAACCAAGAATATATCTAAAAAGAGTTCTATAAAGACATTCTAGTTACAATTCCACATAACAAAGTGACTCTTGCTTCCAGCAACTTAGCTTGCACTCAAGCTTCCATTCAAAAAGTTTATCAAGAGAACAGTATTATTTCTAGTACATTTCTTCTTGGACACAAAAACAGGGAATAACTCACTATTAGTGGTGCAGAATTTTTACATATTAAACTTTTGAGGTTGAACTCTGATGCTTTTGGTAGGTTTCATGATTATTATTTCTCTGTGGTTTCCTCAGTAAGTTTATAGTTGGCATGGTGGTTTATTGAAACAAAAAAAAAGTACAACAAATCAGTTCCTCTTTCGTCGAGATGGCTATCTCTCAGTAAAAAGAGGATAAAAATTACATGGTGTATCAATTGCATGTGCTATCTCTCCTTTACTCGATCATAACTAACATTTTAGCATGCTAGTCCTTATATCTGATATTCTCCTTTTCTTTTTCTCTCTTTCAGACATGGCATCTCAACATTCTATAACGGTAGATCAAAGTCTTTCACCAACCTCAGTGCTTCTTTGTCTTCATCCAACTCTTGCAAAGACCTTGCAAAAGCAGACAACCCCTACACCAGAAAAAGAAAAAATGCAGTCGCCTTCAGCTTAATGTGCCAGCAGGGCTACCAGAAACCAACAAGTTGTGAGCAGGGCCTGCTTGGCGGTGCTGGTGAATCGAAGCGGCAGAAGCAGTCCGATTAGCCTAAAATGAATATACCGTAATGGTGAGAATTGGTAAAATTGCTTGCTGTGGTCAAAAGGGGATAAAACAATATGTACTTTTCCTTTTATGTATTATTTCAATCAGGTGATATTGGTTAGAGAAGTGATGGGATCTTTTTTTCATTCATTTTTTTTTTTTTTTTTTTTGTACCTTGCAGATTTTTAGGCCTGTTTTGCATATGGCTGGAAGTGGTGACGGCAGCCTGGGTTTTTCTGGTTTTGAGGTGGCAATGATCGTTGCTGGAAGCCTGGAATAGAGGACCAACAAAGCTTGGTTAGTCTCAAAGAAGAAAACAAATAACCCCGTCTTGCCCTGGGCAAAAGTGAGCCTATAGAAAATTTGAGAAGGATTATATGACCTTTGAAAAAATAGTCAGAGAATTATAGGAAAGTTAAAGGATAGGAAATATTTGGCGTCTTAGTATAGTCCCAATTTATTTGTTTATTGTGTGAATCGAGATGTGTTAGTGGGATGTTGATGTAAGTTTAGTTATTATTTATTTTTATATAGTCCCAATTTATTTTTTTTACATATTATTTTCTGGTTTTGAGATATCTTATTATTTTTATGATCTTGTAAAAACATTATGAGGTTTATTTGATAGAAATCCAGGATAAAAATGGTCTACTATGACCAAATTTGTGAACTGAGATCACACCCAAACTCCAATTTGGTCCAAGCATCATGACAGGCATAGTTGATTTGATGCTAAATCAATACTAACAAATTATATTTTTTAAATTATTCCTTTTGAACTATCAAGTAAAACTTTTAGTTGATGTGATATTTCTATATATCATAGGGAGTGGCTAGTGTCCAACATATAGGACATGTATAATCGTTTAACATGATAAAATTTTAATTTTTGAGATTAAAATGGCCGATCCAAACCGCTCAAATTGTTCTCCATACATTATTCTTGTAAAAAAAAAATTCTAATTTTATTCAGTATACGTAAAAAATACTAAAATAATATTGTATCAAAATTTTGTCAATTTGTTATCTCTTGGTGTATTGAGCTAAAAGTTAAAAACTTTTATATTTTCTTCATTCCTAAAAAAAGTCCAATAGCTAATATTTATTCATTATTTAATTTAAATCTCTACTACTTATAAATGCACCCAGCAACAGGTTAAAATAATTTTTGTTAACAATTTTTATACCGTTGATCTGTAAATGTATGGTTCAGATTTATATTTGATAAAAGAATCTGACTCATTTCCATAAAGGGGTCAAGTCGCTGTTAATAATTTATATTTTTGGAAAGATATCCATCTGTATCTGAAATATTTAACCAAATGATTTTATTTTCTTTATTTGCCCATCTCTACTACTTATAAATGCACCTAGAGAAAGGTCACAACAATTTTTGTTAACAATTTTTATACCGTTGATCTGTAAATGTATGGTTAGATCTGTCTCAACACATCTCTATGCGCACACAAGGAAAGAATTATCTCGGTTTTTAATTGCTGCGCAGAAGGAAAAAATTTTCTTTGGATTTGATTGGTTTTCCATCTAATATAGAAACAATTGAATAACATATCAATTTGTATCGATGGTAAATTAAGAAACATATTTTTATTGTCTAACATTATTTTATTTTTTTATTTATTTATTTATTTGCCCACATATGAGGGCATCTTATGCTAGTATATTAAAATTTATCAAAAAGACGACATATTAGGAATGAATATTTAAAAGTATTAATCATTTTTTTAATTTATTTCCTATTTGTTATTTTAGAAGTTCGGATTTCATTTTGTATTAATTGTTATATTAATATAATTATTAAAAAGCAGAAGAAAGATAATCATTAAAAGTGGAGAAAGTGAAATAAAAAGACAAATCAAGAAAGTCTTAATAAAATCAATTAAGATTTTGATTGATATATCATAATATATAAGTGTCTGATTTGTTATGTGTTTTGTAAATACTGTGAAAAAATTGGAACCAAATTTTTATTTTCTGAAGAAAAACAAGGGTCTAAGAAAATTTCAGTTGGTCAGTACGAAATAGAAATATATATTGTACAAAATATTATGATATATTTTGTACGTAAAATCTTATTTTTATCAAGAAAAATAAAATTTCAGTTGGTTAGTACGAAAGAAAAATATATATTGTGGGGTTGATTAGAACACTAGGGTGGCAACTTATTTCTTGATTTCTACTATTATTTGATGTTGTTTCAAAGTCGTTTCAATTTTTCCCACACATTGGGTGGGCGCTTTTGCTAGTATAAAATAAAAGAATTGACACTATTTTACAGGTTTTAATATTGGCTTGTTTGTAACTAATAATAAAGTAAAACAACTTTTCAACAGGTGCTAAATCTCAGCATTATCTTCATTAAAGTTTGACCCCAGGTCCCACTGTGTAAAAATGAACAAAAGAGTAAATCTATAAAAGAAAAGACAAAAAACAGTCGAGAATGAAGAATTGGAAAGTTGAGTGAGTGTGTCAGTCCAACTAATATTGAAAGAAATCTACTTTTCTTTCAATAGTTGGATACTGATTCAACTTTTAATTCTTCATTCTTGACCGTATTTTTTTTTTAATGTCTCTATTATTTTATTCATTTTTTTTGCAGTGAAACTGCGGTCAAATTTTAATGAAAATTTCCGTACTATGTAATGGTAGTTATTGTAGATTCAATTTAACAATATAATGTCTATTTTTTTTTTTATAAAAAAGCCAACATCTTACATTCTAGAGAATTGGGGAGGGGAAGAGGAAGGTTGAGGAGGGCTTCTTTTAAAATTGGAGGGTACAGATTCGAAGGGTTTATTTATTTTATTTTTATTTTTTTTATACACAAGTGTAGCTTGCTAGTAAATTTTGGTTAAACACCTAGTTATCAAATCTTATAATTTCAAAATTAAGTAGCGATAAAAAGAATTTTAGAGAAAATAAAAAGGTTCGTGATATTTCTACCAATTATCCTCCTATGAAACAAGTTTAAGAAATTTTAGCGAGAGATTTGGCCTCGGCAAAATGTCGTGTTCAAAATAACTTTCTTCATGATAAAAAAAAAGGAAAAGAGAACCTTCTTTATATCAAGGTAACCCTTAAAATATATCTTCTAGACACCTGTGTCTAGCATCTCAAAAAAAAAAAAAAAAAAAAAAAAAAAAAAAAAAAAAAAAATCTCAAAATATAGAAGGGACTTACTTTGATGTTGTTAGGTCGATATGCTCTCCAATTCAGCACCCTCCGCTCCTATTTTAGCAAAGTTTTGGAATCGAGTTCCTGTAATTAAATTGAAATCTGTAACAAAAAATATAATAAATATATCGTTAAATATTTATTGTAGAGATAATCTTTTTCAATGTCACAAATTACTACAACTTATATTCTCTATAATTATTTTAAAAACCAAATTTTGGACAAAGACAATTAATTCGTCGATCTTGCTTATTTTCACAAAACACTAAAGCTTTGCTCGTTTCCAAACTTTATTATTACTATAGGGATACATCGAGCTTCGCTCGATTTTGAAATTCTTACTGAAATTTAATTATCAAATAAAATATATAACGGCCACTACTTTTAACATATAATATACTATAGATGCGCTTATATAATAATATTTATTTTTCTTGACATATTAATTGTCATAAATTATACACGTGAAAAGGTGTCACAAAAGAGAGATTGAGACATGATAAAAACAAAAAATATGAAGTGGTCACAAAAATTAAAAAAAATACAACAATGTGTTGTCAATTAATTTTATGTTGGTGAATGATGTCTCTTATTTTATACATGTTTTGACCGTACTTAGCCCTTAATTATTGATCAAACCATTACAATTTGTCCCATAAATTGTTATGTTTTCCTAGATTTTGGTACTGCCGTGGCGTTTCATTTGTTTTGTAGGAACTTGGTGGATTAGACATAATAATTGCATAAAAGGAAGAATTTTGGAGAAGCAAAATGACTAAATGGGTCCATAGAATTGTAGAGCTCATCCTAAGCTTTCCAACGATCTTTGAATCACCTAAATCGGAGTCCGGATGAAGAAATTATGGCCCAAATACTATCAGTGCGCTGTTCTGAAATTTTGGTCCGAAATGTACGGATTTCGGTGCGAAATGACTCCATTTCGGTCCGAAATGCACTTCTGGAAAGTGCGTTTTTGGTAATTTTCGAAGAAGGAAAGTGCAAACCGCCTCCCCTTTGCCCTAGCCGCCTCCTGGCCGCCTAGGATGACTTTATATGCACGTTTCTGCCTCCAGAAAGTGTATCCCACCTTCTACCATCCATTTTCCACCTCAAGTTCTTGCGTTTTTGACACTTTTCCACGGATTTCGAGGTAGACCAGCGGTGTTGGAGGCGACAGCAGCAACACAGCAGATCTACATCAATTCCTTGGCCCTTGATCAGCGAGTATTTGCATAAAGAGACACCTCGGTTTATTCTTTCATGCTTTTATCTTGTTTTTCTATGGGTTTGTATGTTGTTTCTTGCATGTTTATTGTTGTTATTGTTGTCATGACGATTAGTGAGTAGTTTTATGATGTCTTAGGGTAGTTAGTAGATTAGTTTAGTATGTTGTGATGACTTGATGATTATATTATGATATTTTGCGATTTACTTGTTTGAGAATTATTGCTTGCTTGATTGATTTAATTGTTTGCTTGAAAGTTAGCTTATTGATGATACGTAGCGTTGATAGGATTTAACTCGACCAAATAATTAGTAGATCAAAGCACTTGAGATAAACCAAAACTCGAAAGGGTAGGTTAGTTAACGATCGAAAGATCTAACTTTTATTGCACCGACAGGACTTTAAATATCTCTGGAAATCCATTCAAGTATTCCTAAATAAACTAGTTTTATTACGTAAGTATAGGATTAGTTGTTTTTGTGGTAAAACCCGACATCAAACCTAAACCAGAACCAAGAAGCGAAAGTTGAGGTTAGGGTTAAGGTCTGGTCGCTTAGTAACCTTCGCAAAGTATCCTGTAAAATTGCCAAGTCGAAACAACAGGTTTAAGGCAAGTTTTGGTGCTGGACAGAACCTATTTCGCACCGAAATGGTTCTGTTTCGTCCCGAAATGACTCTCTGCCTCGATGAAAATCGTTGTAGAGTTGTCTTAAAGCTAAACTAATTGAACACTTATCCCTAGGACATTTTATTGCATCTGTTTGAATCCCGAAAACATAAAAAAATAATCCCAAAAATATTTTATTATTTATTACTTGTTTAATTGCCTATTTTTCTATTACTATTATTATTACCTTTTAAATTTCTAAAAACACAAAAATTCATCCTCTAGCTTTTAAGAAAGATTAAGTCTGGTATTCAACCGTCCTTGTGGGTTCGACACCTTTGCTTTACTCGAACGTCTAGTGAGGTATTTCATAGGTTTAATTTATTTGACCTAGGTTTTTAAGCCTTCATCAAATTGGCGCCGTTGCCGGGGACGGTGTTTGATATCGTGTACTTTTTCTAGTATTAAGAGGCTAGATTTCTTTTTATTTAATTATCCTTTTTGTTTGCTCTCGTGCTGCAGGTTGAATTCTGGCAGGTAGAAGGAAGGGAGTCCACTCTCAACCTCTACCTCCTGTTCGCCGCTACTTCCTACGCGGATTGCAAGAGGATCCGGAGCAGCAGCAAGCAGTTTCGGCCCCGCCAGACCCCATTTCGGACCGAAATCCTCCATTTTCGGTGCGAAATCATCAACCAGAGAGGCAAACAGTGAGCGTGATGGCAGGAACTGGTGCACCTGTCGATGTAGCAGCAGAGGCAGAGCGTCTTGAGGCCTTGAGGCTCCAACTCGAGCAGAGAGAAGCTCGTATCTTGGCCGAGAGGAGACGTGTGGAGAATCAAAGGCGCGAACTCGAGGAGGAAAAGCGCAGGTGGACGATGGACGAGGAGAACGTCCATGGGCACTCCGACGGAGAGGACGCAGCTGACAACCCCAACAAATCTCTCATGGACTATTGCGCACCGCGAGTCAAGGACATTGCCGGGCCGGTGGTTATTCAAGGGGTTGAAGCGAACAACATGCAAATCCTCCCCGCCCATGTCACAGCAGTCCAACAAAACTCCTTCCATGGAGACGAGCATGAGGACCCCCATGCACATTTGCAAGCTTTTACTGATTATGTTGGATTAATCAAAATGAACGGGGTGCCCCAAAATGCTATTAGACTTATGTTGTTTAGGTTTAGTCTCAAGGATAAAGCCCAAAAATAGTACAAAACTCTTAAAAAGGGGTCGATTAGGACTTGGACTGATATGGCCCAAATTTTTCTTGATAAATACTTTCCTGATGGTAGGGCCGATAAGATTAGGACTGAACTTAACAACTTCCAACAAAGTGATGACGAATCTATGGAAGCTGCTTGGGAACGATTTAGGGACTTAGAAAATTCTTGTCCACACCATGGAATTCAAGATTGGCTTGTTTTGAAAAACTTTTATAATGGTCTTTATGATAACATCAAAATTAACTTGGATTGTCTCTCAGGTGGAGGAAGTTTCTTGAAGATGGACTCATTGCGAGGAAGAGATTTGATCGAGCAATGCGCAAGGCAATACAACTGGATGCCACAAGTCAACCAACGCCGATCAAGTGGCAAGCAACACGTGAACGAGATCTCGACGAGGGATAGGAGAATTGCCGAGCTAGAAGCGCAGATAGCCACATACCACTCTCTCCAAGGCTCTCATCTCAACTCGAACACATGTGGAGCTTGTGGCGAAGAAGGGCACACATCTCTAGAATGCCCATTGGCGCAACCAGAGAAAAAGGCTCAACAAGTCAATTCGATCAATGGTGGTCAACAGTACCAATACATAGGGCCAAACCTAAATACTCTTCCCAAGAAAGATTATATTCCATTTGTTGTTCAAAAGTTTATGGATGATCAAGTGAAATTTAATCATTTTGTGGCTAAGAATTTGGATGAATTGAAAAATAATGCAGGTACTTTGACAAGGCTCGAGCGCATGATAGAGGCACATCTCTTGAAGGAACAAGGAAAGATTCCGAGCCAACCGCAAGTGAACCCCAATGCCGAATGCAAATCTCTACACATCTTGCAAGTGCGGGCAAGTGAGGAAGAAGAGCCTGTTTTGGAGCAAGTCCTGCCATTCCCACCTCTTCAGGACACTGCCAAGCCCTCTGGCCCACAAATCGGGTCACCAACAGCTCAACAATCTCAACCAGAGGCAGCATTTCGGTCCGAAACCACTCCGTTTCGGTCCGAAATGACCCCCACAGAGCCCAAAAAGGTGACCCAGGAGGAGAAAAATGGGAAGAAGTCAATGCCAGAGGTCCCCTACCAGCCCCCATTACCTTTTCCAGGGAGGTTGGCCAGAGAAAAGAAAGTTGCATTGTTTAAGCGGTTTCGGGAGATTTTAGAAGGGATTCACATCGATATTCCCTTCATGGAGTTGATTGCACAAGTACCTATTTATGCTAAGTTTTTCGTAGAGTTGTGCACAGGGAGAATGACATTTGAAGAGGTCAAAACTTTGGCCTTGAAAAACAAGTTGCCACCCAAGCTCCCTGATCCTGGCAGGTTTACTCTTCCCTGCACAATTGGTAAGGCCACAATTGATCAAGGTTTGTGTGATATGGGGGCCAGTGTGAGTTTGATGCCAAAAACTGTCTATGAGAGAACTGGATTGGGTGAGTTGCAACCCACAACCAAGACCTTACAACTCGCGGATTCGTCAGTTTGTTTACCATTGGGGGAGTTGAAGGATGTCCGGTTTGTGTGGGCAAATTTGTGGTCCCTTGTGACTTTGTGGTCATGGAGATGAAAGAAGACAAGGAGGTTCCAATTATTCTGGGGCGCCCATTCCTCAGGACTGCAGGAGTCAAAATGGATGCTAGAGATGGTACGATTTTGGTGAGAGTTGGGGGAGAAAAGCTTCGTTTTTCAGCAAGAAACATCACCAACACGGGCTATGACAAAGCACTTGCCGTCTCTCTCTCCGAGCTCGATCAATTGAAGCCTTGAAAACAAAAGGGTCAAGCTAGTGACCTAAAAGAAACGCTTCTTGGGAGGCAACCCAAGAATTTTTAGAGTTTTATTTATTTTTCGAAAAATCAAGAAAATACAAAAAAATTAGAAAATAAAAAAATAACATAAAAAATAGTTGTTTAATTTTTTTTTTGTGTTTCATGTAGGAAAAAGGAATTGATGGAAACTTGACAAGGTGGCAACTCGTGCTAGAGCACCACGGGTCAGAAAAGGACAGAGACAGCGACCCTCGCACGACCTCATCCGAGTTGCATCACACAAGTGGGGCCGGGCCATCTTCTTTTCACTGATTTGGTACAATTTTTACTTCCCTCTCCTTTATTTTTCATTTTCTGTGATTGTGACGCACTGGGATAGTGCTTGAATCAGTTTGGGGGGGGGGGGGGGGGGGGGGGAAGAAGATGGAACTAAAAATTTGTGGGCTATTTGCATCTGTTTCGACCCATTTTTCAATTTTTTCTTCTTAATTTCGGTGCGAAATAGAGGCATTTCGGTGCGAAATCAGTCTCTGGAATTTTGGATGATTTTTCGAACTTTTTATTTTGATTTTTTCTGATGCATGCATTATCACTGAGAGGTTTGTATTGATATATTATTCACTGTTTCACACTGGTTTGAATTTTTGAAGTGATTTTAAAATTATTTCTTAAGGATAAACGTTTGTTTAGGAAATTTTAGGTTGGTTTGTGCACCAATAGATCAATTAAATGATTGTTTGATAGGATAGGACCTGAATTAGGATGCTTAGAATTGTCAAATCATTTTTAGTCAATTCTCACAAGTTTTAGCCGAGTGAACGATTTTGTATTTTGTGGATTTTTGTTTAAAGGATGTTTTATCAACTTTGAAAATTTTAAAATGAGTCTAATTTGTTCTTGAACGCTTGAATCACCAACAAGCAAACTTAAATTGACTAAATCTAAATAGTTGCGAAAATGAAGGTGCGAAGGGACTTGCAATCCAAATTAAATTGAAAATTCCACAAATATTGGAGAAATGAAAACTCTATGTTGCTAGGAGCTCTGGCCCAAGTGTACCGTGGCCTTAGTCGTGTGACATAAGAGTTAGATCTCCCCAGTGCGGCATGTGCTGGTAGCTTATTCACAAGTCTCAATAGCGTAAAACCTTAAGTGATGTAAATCACCGCGACTCGACTTGCACAAATTCGAAATTGGTGAAAATTTGAAAATTAGACTCATCATAGAATTTTTAGTTTTGATAAAATTTTCTTTGCAAATGTTTGCAACATATGGAAAAGAACGGGCGTTTGAAATTGAGATTGCATTTGATTTGACGAAGTAAAGCTAGGGTCCTTGACTTGATTTTGAGATTTCATGAGAACTAAGAGTTGCACAAATAAATCAAAAAGAGAACTAAACCCTTGTCCTTGGAAACAATTTTATTTGGCTTTATTTTTGACATGTGAAATTTTGAATAAACCTGATTAATAAATTTTCATTGCATCATTGGTTTGAGATACTTCATTTGTAGGTCTAAGTACAGTTTTACCCTTTAAGCTTAGGTTATTGTTTGAGGACAAACAAAGATTCAAGTTTGGGGGGATTTGATGTCTCTTATTTTATACATGTTTTGACCGTACTTAGCCCTTAATTATTGATCAAACCATTACAATTTGTCCCATAAATTGTTATGTTTTCCTAGATTTTGGTACTGCCGTGGCGTTTCATTTGTTTTGTAGGAACTTGGTGGATTAGACATAATAATTGCATAAAAAGAAGAATTTTGGAGAAGCAAAATGACTAAATGGGTCCATAGAATTGTAGAGCTCATCCTAAGCTTTCCAACGATCTTTGAATCACCTAAATCGGAGTCCGGATGAAGAAATTATGGCCCAAATATTATCGGTGCGCTGTTCTGAAATTTTGGTCCGAAATGTACGGATTTCGGTGCGAAATGACTCCATTTCGGTCCGAAATGCACTTCTGGAAAGTGCGTTTTTGGTAATTTTCGAAGAAGGAAAGTGCAAACCGCCTCCCCTTTGCCCTAGCCGCCTCCTGGCCGCCTAGGATGACTTTATATGCACGTTTCTGCCTCCAGAAAGTGTATCCCACCTTCTACCATCCATTTTCTACCTCAAGTTCTTGCGTTTTTGACACTTTTCCACGGATTTCGAGGCAGACCAGCGGTGTTGGAGGCGACAGCAGCAACACAGCAGATCTACATCAATTCCTTGGCCCTTGATCAGCGAGTATTTGCATAAAGAGACACCTCGGTTTATTCTTTCATGCTTTTATCTTGTTTTTCTATGGGTTTGTATGTTGTTTCTTGCATGTTTATTGTTGTTATTGTTGTCATGACGATTAGTGAGTAGTTTTATGATGTCTTAGGGTAGTTAGTAGATTAGTTTAGTATGTTGTGATGACTTGATGATTATATTATGATATTTTGCGATTTACTTGTTTGAGAATTATTGCTTGCTTGATTGATTTAATTGTTTGCTTGAAAGTTAGCTTATTGATGATACGTAGCGTTGATAGGATTTAACTCGACCAAATAATTAGTAGATCAAAGCACTTGAGATAAACCAAAACTCGAAAGGGTAGGTTAGTTAACGATCGAAAGATCTAACTTTTATTGCACCGACGGGACTTTAAATATCTCTGGAAATCCATTCAAGTATTCCTAAATAAACTAGTTTTATTACGTAAGTATAGGATTAGTTGTTTTTGTGGTAAAACCCGACATCAAACCTAAACCAGAACCAAGAAGCGAAAGTTGAGGTTAGGGTTAAGGTCTGGTCGCTTAGTAACCTTCGCAAAGTATCCTGTAAAATTGCCAAGTCGAAACAACAGGTTTAAGGCAAGTTTTGGTGCTGGACAGAACCTATTTCGCACCGAAATGGTTCTGTTTCGCCCCGAAATGACTCTCTGCCTCGATGAAAATCGTTGTAGAGTTGTCTTAAAGCTAAACTAATTGAACACTTATCCCTAGGACATTTTATTGCATCTGTTTGAGTCCCGAAAACATAAAAAAATAATCCCAAAAATATTTTATTATTTATTACTTGTTTAATTGCCTATTTTTCTATTACTATTATTATTACCTTTTAAATTTCTAAAAACACAAAAATTCATCCTCTAGCTTTTAAGAAAGATTAAGTCTGGTATTCAACCGTCCTTGTGGGTTCGACACCTTTGCTTTACTCGAACGTCTAGTGAGGTATTTCATAGGTTTAATTTATTTGACCTAGGTTTTTAAGCCTTCATCAGTGAAGCGAGTCAATTTTATGAGCAATAATATCCAACACAAATAATTATAGAGTATCTTGTTACAGAAATAGGAAAAAAAATGTTATTTCACAATGTTTGAAGTGTCGGACTACATTTAACCAAATGATTCCGACATCCACACATCTTTATTTATATTATTGATGATTGGATTCTACATTGTAATTACGCATATAATGTGCAGATTATACTGATTCTGAGTACACTTAAACATTTCAAGCGATTGTACATTCATTTTAAGTCCTTTAATCACAATAATTTATATTTAAGCTCATTATACACTCTAGAATATGTTTATGTACTAAACTATTAAAAATGATTGGATTAAACACTGTAGTTACGCATATAATGTGCAGATTATACAGATTCTTAGTATGTTTGAGTATTTTAAGCGATTCTGCATTCGTTTTAAGTTATTTGATCATAATAATCTATATTTAAGCTCTTTATACAATATATAATATGTTTATGAGTTAACTTATTCAAAATGATTGGATTATAAATAGTGATTATTAACATATAATGTGCATATTATACAGATTCTGAGTATATTTGAGCATTTCAAACGATTCTGAAGCCATTTTAAATTATTTGAGCACAATAATCTATAATTATGTTCTTTACAAAGTCTAGAATATGTTTATGAACAATTCAAAATGATTGGATTATACAGTATAATGTGTGCTGATTATACAGATTCTGAGTATATTTAAGCATTTCAAGCGATTCTGCATTCATTTTGAGTCATTTGATCACAATAATCTATATTTAAAATCCTTATAAAGTTTAGAATATATTTATGTACTTATTTATTCAAAATGATTGGATTATACACATCAATTACGCTCATATTGTGCAGATTATGCAGATTCAGGGTATGTTTGAGCATTTCGAGCGATTGTACTTTCATTTTAAGTTATTTTATCACAATAATTTATATTTAAGCTCTCATACAGTCTAGAATATGTTTATGAAGTTACTTATTCAAAATGATTGCATTATACACTGTAATTACGCATATAATTTGCATAGTATACAGATTCTGAGTATATTTTAGAATTTCAAGCGATTCTGTATTCATTTCTAGTTATTTGAACAGAAAAAATATATATTTAAGCTCTTTATATAGTCTAGAATATTTTCTGAACTAATTTATTCAAAATAATTGGATTATACATTGTAATTGCGCATATCATGAGCAGATTATACAGATTCTGATTATATTTAAGAATTTCAAGCGATTTTACATTCATTTTATGTCATTTGATCACCATAATCTATATTTAAGCTCTTTATACAGTCTAGAATATGTTTATAAACTAAATTATTCAAAATGATTGGATTATACATTGCAATTGCGCATATAATGTGCATATTATACAGATTCTGAGTACATTTAAGCATTTAAAGCGATTGTGCATCCCTTTGAAATCATTTTATCACACTAGTCTGTATTTAAAATCTTTATACAGTTTAGAATATGTTTATGAACTTACTAATTCAAAATTATTGTAATTACGCATATAATGTGCAGATTATACTGATTCTGAGTACATGTAAGCATTTCAAGCTATTCTGCATTCATTTTTATTAATTTGATCACAATAATCTATATTTAAGCCCTTTATACACTCTAGAATTTTTTAATGTACTAATTTATTCAAAAGGATTGGATTATATATTTACGCATATAATGTGCATATTATACAGATTCTGAGTACATTTAAGCATTTTAAGCGATTCTGCATTCATTTTATGTCGTTTGATCAGCATAATCCATATTTAAGCCCCTTACACACTCTAGAATATGTTTATGTACTAAATAATTCAAAAGGATTGGATTATACATTGTAATTACGAATATAATGTGCATATTATACAGATTCTAGGTATATTTAAGCATTTTAACCGATTTTGCATTCATTTTATGTCATTTGATCACCATAATCTATATTTAAGCTCTTTATATAGTCTAGAATATGTTTATAAATTAAGTTATTCAAAATGATTGGATTATACATTGTAATTGCGCATATAACGTGCACATCATACAGATTCTGAGTACATTTAAGTATTTCAAGCGATTGTGCATTCCTTTTAAGTCATTTGATCGCAATAATTTATATTTAAAATCTTTATACTGTCTAGAATATGCTTATAAACTTTCTTATTAAAAATAATTAGATTATACATTGTAATTACACATATAATATGCAGATTATACAGATTCTGAGTATATTTGAGCATTTCAATCGATTCTGCATTCATTTCAAGTCATTTGATAACATTAATATATATTTAAGCACTTTACACAGTCCAGAATATGTTTATGAACATATTTATTCAAAATGATTGGATTATACATTTTAATTACGCATATAATGTGCAGATTATACATATTCTGAGTACATTTAAACATTTCAAGCGATAGTGCATTCATTTAAGTCATTTGATAAGAATAATCTATATTTGAGCTCTTTACACAGTCTAGAATATGTTTATGAATAAACTTATTCAAAATGATTGGATTATACATTCTAATTACGCATATAATTTGCAGATTATACTGAATCTGAGTACATTTAAAGAACTTTAAGAGATTCTGCATTCATTTTAAGTCATTTTATCACAATAATCTATATTTAGAATATATCTATGAACTAACTTATTCAAAATGATTGGATTATATATTGTAATTGCGCATATAATGGACAAATTATATAGATTCTGAGTACATTTAAGCATTTCAAGCGATTGTGGAAATTTTTTAAGTCATTTGATCACAATAATATATATTTGAGCTCTTTACATAGTCTAGAATATGTTTATGAACAAACGTATTCAAAATTATTGGATTATATATTGTAATTACGCATATAATTTGCAGATTATACTGATTCTGAGTACTTTTACGAATTTCAAGCGATTCTACATTCATTTTAAGTCATTTGATCACAATAATCTATATTTAAAATCTTCATACAGTTTAGAATATGTTTATGAACTTATTTATTCAAAATGATTGGATTATACACATCAATTGCGCACATATTGTAAAGATTATGCAGATTCAGGGTATGTTTGAGCAGTTCAAGCGATTGTACTTTCATTTTAAGTTATTTGATCACAATAATTAATATTTGAGCTCTCATACAGTCTAGAATATATTTATGAAGTTACTTATTCAAAATGATTGCATTATACACTGTAATTACGCATATAATTTGCATAGTATACAGATTCTGAGTATATTTTAGAATTTCAAGCGATTTTGTATTCATTTTTAGTTATTTGAACACAAAAATATATATTTGAGCTCTTTATACAGTCTAGAATATGTTCATGAACTAATTCATTCAAAAAGATTGGATTATACATTGTAACTGCGTATATAATATGCAGATTATACAGATCCTGAGTACATTTGAGCATTTCAAGCGATTGTGCATTCATTTTATGTCATTTGATCACCATAATCTATATTTAAACTCTTTATACAGTCTTGAATATGTTTATAAACTAATTTATTCAAAATGATTTGAGTATACACTGTAATTACACATATAATGTGCAGATTAAGCATTTCATGCGATTGTACATTCGTTTTAAGTCATTTGATAGGAATAATCTGTATTTGAGCTCTTTACACAATCTAGAATATGTTTATGAACAAACGTACTCAAAATAATTAGATTATACATTATAATAACGCATATAATTTGCAGATTATACTGATTCTGAGTACTTTTAAGAATTTCAAGCGATTCTTCATTCATTTTAAGTCATTTGATCACAATAATCTATATTTTAAATATTTATACAGTCTAGAATATGTTTATGAACTAACTTATTCAAAATGATTGGATTATTCATTGTAATTGCGTATATAATGTGTAGATTATATAGATTCTGACTACTTTTAAGAATTTCTAGCGATTCTGCAATCATGTTAAGTCATTTGATCACAATAATCCATACTGGAAATCTTTACACAGTTTAGAATATGTTTATGATCAAACTTATTCGAAATGATTGGATTATACATTGTAATTACACATATAATTTGCAGATTATACTGATTCTGAGTACTTTTAAGAATTTCAAGCGATTCTGCATTCATTTAAAGTCATTTGATCATAATAATCTATATTTAAAATATTTATGCTGTCTAGAATATGTTTATGAACTAACTTATTCGAAATGATTGGATTATACATTGTAATTGAGCATATAATGTGAAGATTATATAGATTCTGAGTACATTTAAGAATTTCAAGCGATTGTGCATATTTTTTAAGTATTTGAGCACAATAATCAATATTTGAAAACTCTACACAGTCTATAATATGTTTATGAACAAAAGTATTCAAAATTATTGGATTATACATTGTAATTACGCATATAATTTGTAGATTATACTGATTCTGACTACTTTTAAGAATTTCAAGCGATTCTGCAATCATTTTAAGTCATTTGATCTCAATAATCCATATTTAAAATCTTTATACAGTTTAGAATATGTTTATGAACTCACTTATTCAAAATGATTGAATTATACACTGCAATTACGCATATTATGTGCAGATTATGCAGATTCTGGGTATATTTGAGCATTTCAAGCGATTGTACATTCATTTTAAGTCATTTGATCACAATAATCTATATTTAAGCTAATTATAAGGTTTAGAATATGTCTATAAACTCATTTATTCGTAATGATTGGATCATACATTGTAATTTCGGAAATAATGTGCAGATTATACAGATGCTGAGTATATTTGAGCATTTCAAGCAACTTGTGCATTTATTTTTTGTCAATTGATGAGAATAATCGATATTTAAGTTATTTATACAATCTAGAATATGTTTATAAACTTACCTGTTCAAAACAATTGGATTATATATTGTATTTACGCATAAAATGTGCACATAATACAAATTCTGAGTATGTTTTAGAATGTCGACCGATTGTGCTTTCATTTTAAGTTATTTGATCATAAAAATCTATATTTAAACTCTTCATACAGTCTAGGATATGTTTATGAACTCACTTGTTCAAAATTATTGGATTCTACACTGTAATTACGCACATAATGTGCTGATTAATGCAGATTCTGAAAATATTAGAGTATTTTAAGCTATTCTGCATTCATTTTAAGTTATTTGATCACAATAATCTATATTTAAGCCTTTCATACAGTCTAGAATATGTTTATAAACTCACTTATTCAAAATGATTGTATTATACACTATAATACCCATATAATGTGCAGATTATGCAGATTCTGGATATATTAGACCATTTCGAGCGATTTCACATACAATTTAAGATATTTGATCAGAATAATCTATATTTAAGCTTTTCATTAAGTTTATAATATTTTTATGAATTCACTTAATCAAAATAATTGGATTATACACTCTAATTGCGCATATAATGTGCAGTTATGCAGATTCTGGGTATATTGGAGCATTTTGAGCGATTGTGCATTCATTTTAATTCATTTGAGCACTATAATCTATATTCAAGCTCTTCATATAGTCTATAACACGTTTATGAACTCACTTATTCAAAATGATTGGATTACACTGTAATTACGCATATAATTTGCGGATTAAGCAGATTTTGGGTATATTAGAGCATTTCAAGCGATTTTGCATTCATTTTTAGTTATTTTATCACGATAATCTATATTTAAGCTCTCCATACAATCTAGAATATATTTATGAACTCACTTATTCAAAATGATTGGATTATACACAGAAATCTCGGAAAAGATTTGCAGATTAAGCAGCTTCAGGGTATATTTGAGCATCTCGAGCGATTGTACTTTCATTATAAGTTATTTGATCACAATGATTATTATTTAAGCTCTCATACAGTCTAGAATATGATTATGAAGTTACTTATTAAAAATGATTGCATTATACACTGTAATTACTCATATAATTTCCATAGTATACAGATTCTGAGTATATTTTAGAATTTCAAGTGATTCTGTATTCATTTTAAGTTATTTGAACAAAACAATATATATTTAAGCTCTTTATACAGTCTAGAATATATTTATGAACTAACTTATTCAAAATGATTTGATTATACATTATAATTGCGCATATAATGTCAGATTATACGGATTCTGAGTACATTTAAGCATTTCAAGCGATTATGCATTCCTTTTGAGTCATTTGATCACAATAATCTATATTTGAGCTCTTTAAAGAGTCTAGAATATGTTTACGAACAAACTTATTCAAAATGAATAGATTATACATTGTAATTACGCATATAATTTGCAGATTATACTGATTCTGAGTACTTTTAAGAATTTCAAGCGATTCTGCTTTCATTTTAAGTCATTTGATCACAATAATCTATATTTGAAATATTTATACATTTTATAATATGTTTATGTACTTAATTATTCAAAATGATTGGATTACACACATCAAATACGCACGTATTGTGCAGATTATGCAGATTCAGGGTATATTTGAGAATTTCGTGCAATTGTACTTTCATTTTAAGTTATTTTATCACAATAATTCATATTTAAGCTCTCATACAGTCTAGAATATGTTTATGAAGTTACTTATTCAAAATGATTGCATTATACACTGTAATTACGCATATAATTTGCATAGTATACATATTCTGAGTATATTTTAGAATTTCAAGTGATTTTGTATTCATTTTAAGTTATTTGAACACAAAAATATATATTTAAGCTCTTTATACAGTCTAGAATATGTTTACGAACTGACTTATTCAAAATGATTGGATTATACATTGTAATTGCGCATATAATGTGCAGAATATACAGATTCAGAGTAAATTTAAGCATTTTAAGTGATTGTGCATTTATTTTAAGTCACTTGATCACAATAATCTATATTTGAGCTCTTTACACAGTCTACAATATGTTTGTGAACAAAATTATTCAAAATGATTGGATTATACATTGTAATTACGCATATAATTTGCAGATTACACTGATTCTGAGTACTTTTGAAAATTTGAATCGATTTTGCATTCATTTTAAGTCATTTGAACACAATAATCTATATTTAAGCTCTATATACACTCTATCATTTGTTTATAAACTAACTTATTCAAAATGTTTTGATTATACACTGTAATTACGCATTTGATGTGCAGATTATATAGATTCTATGTTTCAGTAGTTTAAGCGATTCTGCATTCGTTTTCAGTTATTTGATCACAATAATCTATATTTAAGCTCTTTATACAGTTGAGAATTTGTTTTTGAATTAACATTTTCAAAATGATTGGATTATACATAGTAATTAAGCATATAATGTGCAGATTACACAGATTCTGAGTATATTTAACCATTTCAAGCGATTCTGTATTCATTTTAAGTCTTTTTATAACAATAATCTATATTTAAAATCTTTATACAGTTTAGAATATGTTTAAAAACTTATTAATTCAAAACGATAGGATTGTACGTTGTAATTAGTAATTACGCATATAATTTGCAGATTATACTGATTCTGAGTACATTTTTGCATTTTAAGCTATTTTCCATTCGTTTTTAGTAATTTGATTATAATAATCTATATTTAAGCTCTTTATATACTCTAGAATATGTTTATGTGATAACTTATTCAAAAGGATTGGATTATACATTGTAATTAAGCATATAATTATGCCGCATTCATTTTATATCATTTGATCGCCATAATCTATATTTAAGCACTTTATACAGTCCAGAATATATTTATAAACTAACTTATTCAAAATGATTGGATTATACATTGTAATTGGGTATATAATGTGCAGATTATACAGATTCTGAGTACATTTATGCATTTCAAGCGATTGTGCATTTCTTTTAAGTCATTTGATTACAATAATCTATATTTGAGCTCTTTACACTATTATAATATGTTTATGAACAAAGTTATTCAAAATGATTGGATTATACATTGTAATTACGCACATAATTTGCAGATTATACTGAATCTGAGTACTTTTAGGAATTTGAAGCGATTCTGTATTCATTTCAAGTCATTTGAACACAATAATCTATATTTAAGCTCTTTATACACTCTAGAACATGTTTATGAACTAACTTATTCTAAATGATTTGATTATACACTGTAATTACGCATTTAATGTGCAAATTATACAGATTCTGAGTATGTTTCAGTATTTTAAGAGATTCTGCATTCGTTTTAAATTATTTGATCGCAATAATCTATATTTAAGCTCTTGTCTAGAATATGTTTTTGAAGTAACTTATTCAAAATGATTGTTGTATAAATAGTAATTAAGCATATAATGTGCAGTTTATACAGATTCTGAGTACATTTAAGCATTTCAAGCGTTTCTGCATTCATTTTAAGTTATTTTATCACAATAATCTATATTTAAAATCTTTATACAGTCTAGAATAAGTTTATGAACTTACTAATTCAAAAAGATTGGATTATAAATTGTAATTACGCATATAATGTGCAGATTATACTGATTTTGAGTACATTTTCGCATTTCAAGCTATCCTGCATTCATTTTTATTAATTTGATTATAATAATCTATATTTAAGCTATTCATACACTCTAGAATATGTTTGTGTACTAACTTATTCAAATACATTGCAATTACGCATATAATATTATACAGATTCTGAGTATATTTAAGCATTTTAAGCGATGCTGCATTCATTTTATGTCATTTGATCACCATAATCTATATTTATGCATTTTATACAGTCTAGAATATGTTTATAAACTAACTTATTCAAAATTATTGGATTATACATTGTAATTGCGCATATAATTTGCAGATTATTAAGATTCTGAGTATATTTAAGCATTTTAAGCGATGCTGCATTCATTTTATGTCATTTGATCACCATAATCTATATTTAAGCTCTTTATACAGTCTATAATATGTTTATAAAATAACTTATTCAAAATTATTGGATTATACATTGTAATTGCGCATATATTGTGCAGATTATACAGATTCTGAGTACATTTAAGCATTTCAAGCGATTGTGCATTTTTTTTAAATGATTTGATCGCAATAATCTATATTTGAGCTCTTTACACAGTCTATAATATGTTTATGAATAAACTTATTCAAAATGATTGGATTATAAATTGTAATTAAGCATATAATGTGCAGATTATACAGATTCTGAGTACATTTAAGCATTTCAAGCGATTCTACATTCATTTTAAGTCATTTTATCACAATAATCTATATTTAAAATCATTACACAGTTTAGAATATGTTTATAAACTTACTAATTCAAAACGATTGGATTGTATGTTGTAATTACGCATATAATCTACAGATTATATTGATCCTGAGTACATTTTCGCATTTTAAGTTATTTTGCATTCGTTTTTAGTATTTTGATTATAATAATCTATATTTAAGCTCTTCATATACTCTAGAATATGTTTATGTACTAACTTATTCAAAAGGATTGGATTATACATTGTAATTACGCATATAATATGCATATTATGCAGATTCTGAGTATATTTAAGCATTTTAAGAGATGCCGCATTCATTTTATGTCATTTGATCGCCATAATATATATTTAAGATCTTTATACAGTCTAGAATATGTTTATAAACTAACTTATTCAAAATGATTGGATTATACATTGTAATTGCGCATATAATGTACAGATTATACAGATTTTGAGTACATTTAAGCATTTCAAACGATTGTGTATTCCTTTTAAGTCATTTGATTACAATAATCTATATTTGAGCTCTTTACACTGTTTATAATATGTTTATGAACAAAGTTATTCAAAATGATTGGATTATATATTGTAATTACGCATATAATTTGCAGATTATACTGATTCTGAGTACTTTTAGGAATTTGAAGCGATTCTGCATTCAATTTAAGTCATTTGAACACAATAATGTATATTTAAGCTCTTTATACACTCTAGAATATGTTTATGAACTAACTTATTCTAAATAATTTGATTATACACTGTAATTAAGCATTTCATGTGCAAATTATACAGATTCTGAGTATGTTTCAGTATTTTAAGAGATTCTGCATTCGTTTTAAATTATTTGATCGCAATAATCTATATTTAAGCTCTTGTCTAGAATATGTTTTTGAAGTAACTTATTCAAAATGATTGTTGTATAAATAGTAATTAAGCATATAATGTGAAGATTATACAGATTCTGAGTACATTTAAGCATTTCAAGCGATTCTGCTTTCATTTTAACTTTTAAGTCATTCTTGTTAGGAAATGCTCATATTTTAATTTTAGATTAATTACAACTAATTAATCACCATTAACAACAAGCAAATCAATAGATCTAGTGCTAAAGCAATCACACATCCAATCAAGAGAGAAGGTAGGAGAAATTATACCTCTCATGAAATTGTATTCATGAGGCTCGAATCCATGGCATGGGAGTCGATGGGGTGCGTGCTCCACCATCTCCACCATCTATGGCCGCCTCTAGCCCACCAAGGACCCACCACCAAGCTCAAAGAGAATGCTAGTTCTCTTGAACCTCTTGCTAATCACCTTGCTTCTCTTAATTAACTATTTAATGGAGAGGAAGAGAGGTGGGATGCTCAACACATGAGCTAAGAGAGGAAGGGAAGAGCCATGGAGAAGAGAGAAAAGTCTCTCTTCTAGGTGGAGGCGCAAGGGAGGGGAGAGGAAGAGAGATGACGGCTAGGGTTTTCTCCCAAAGAGACCCCTTTATATAGCCAACCACTCTCATCCAATTTTCATACTATTTACAAGTATGCCATCCACCCTAAGAGGCCACCTAATGGGCTCTCTTGGGCCATCTTAATAAAAGGCCTTTATTCATTAATTCACCAATTAATGAATCTCCTTTAATTGTCTCTTCATTCTTCCTTAAATCGGGCCTTTAATTAACCAATTAAATAGAAGCCCAATTAGCTCAAACTAATTAAAGTAAGTTGAACATAATTAATTATTAACTCATTAATAATTAATCTATGATTAGCTAATGCATTATATTGTTTCCATATGATCCTTTTAATTTAATTAATTATAACGGTTCATAACGGTATATAATTAATTAATTAACTTATCACATTTCACAATACACATTATTGTGAATAAACAATAAATGCACCAAGTGGTTAGAATACTATTTGTGCGACCCTATTTGAGGATTTATACTATGTTGGCCATGGAAATAAATCGTTATTTATTTCCAATAATCATAAGCGGTATCTAGCAACACGTTATGACTCCCAATTCGTATAAATAATGTACCGTTACAATATCTCAATCCTGCATAAGAAATGAAAGTATTTCTTTGTTTGATTCTTATGTCACATGATATCTTTGTATAATCCAAGATAGGAATGTGTCATTCTTGCAGATTATACATTTCTTGATCTAGAGTTGATCGTCTAGTTTGCATGCATACGATCCAACTCCATCAAGGGGCCCAAACAGATATCATCACTCACTAGGTATGCTAATGAGGGACATACGGTTTTCTTGATGAACAACTTTTCCCCGCACAATTCAAGAGAACATAAATAAAGTCCTTATAGCAGCCTTTATCAGGAATCAACGTTAGACGATATTTATTGAACCTATCCTCATGTGGAAAAGGTGAACATCTCAAACTTAGAATCAAACTCATATGAAATAAACAATGACACATAACACAATCCATATGTTTATTTCATTGGGTCAAGTCCTGTACTATGTTCCAATAACATACACATATGCAATTAAGTTCGTAACTCCTTACTTATGATTTGTAGAACTTAATCATCACTTAACTTGCATACTAATCTTTTATGATAATTAATGTTCCTTGTTAATTATCAAGATTATGGACGATTTAGATTTATTATTGTCATTCTAATGAATGATCCACAGAGATCTACAATTCAGATCCTCAACCTGAATGATCTGTCAATAATAAACTCTAGGAACAAATGATCAAATATCATCATTAACATAAACTAAGAAAATAAGTCATTAAATATTGACTTCTAGGACATAACTCCAACAATCTCCCACTTGGCCTAGAGTCAATCAATAGTGACTTCTAGCCAGTGAAGAATTTAGAACAATGTCATATATCTATATATATACATGTCTCGAACCTCAAAAGATGTAATACACTTAAAGCAAGTTACTCATACGTCCATCACGCATGGATGCACAATTGCATCTCGTATACCGCTTAAGGTAGAGGTTAAGTTAGAGTGTTCGCTGTGTCCGCGAACCTATCAAATTTTATTTGACCCTATATACATATATACTCCTATATATGTGTTCTTGATCATCATCATGTGAGATCAAGTGACATCGTCATAGATCTTAGTTGGATCACCAATTTAGTATTGGGTTCTTCAAGTTTAAGCTATGGTTCGAGATGCATAGAACCATATTAGCTTGACTGAGAACTTCACGATCCTTACTACATTCTTTCATTGCTTCACAAATTGCTATATATTTTGTTTTGGTGACGGAAACGGTTGTAATATCCCATTTAGAACACCTTCTAAACTTACAACACCACATTTAAACAAAATATGTAGCTCAATTGTATTTATATCAATCTTTCGAAAACTAGCATCAATATATCAATTTATATGAGCTTTCTTTTATCTTATCAGATGGAAAAACATATCATTCTTTCTCATAAGATACTCGAAGATATTCTCGATTATTGTCCAAACGTGTTTTTCTTTGTATCCAATTGACAACTGCTTGTCATACTCCTTGGTTACAACACATAGGGGTATGTGCATAAATATGGCATCCGTTATGAAACTCATAACAGGAGGATGCTCGAAATATATCGTGCACTCTTTTCGAATTGAGTTACAACACACCGAGTAGAACTCAAGTGTATGCCATACAACTTGGTTAGACATCCTTTCTAGGAGTCTATCTTTTCATGTTACTAGAACACTTTGTCATTATATGCACGTTTTCTCAAACCTGAAATCCATCATAATCTATCTCCATAGATTTTGTTTCCTTGGATTTAGGTGACTTACCCAAGTTCTCTATTGAGAAAACATTCTCCAATGAGATCTTGACAATATTCATTTCTTTAATTTTATTCCCAATTAATGTCTTGTATCTTGTACAATACATGTAACATAATAATGCTCCCACTAAATATCTTGTCTATACAAGATACTTTTGACGAAGTGCAACTCCTTGACTTCTTTGTCAAAATGTTTATTCCAATTTCCACAATTCTTGCTTCAATTCATCAATTGATCCTTGAAGCACATATACATTTCTAGCAATATAACAAATCCTCAGTTTGTGTCAAATTCACAACAACTTCCTTCATTCAATCGAAGAAGGCGGTTTTGATGTATCTTTTCATATATCTATATATACGAAATATAACTATTGCTAGAATGATCTTTATTGACTTATACACAGCTACAAGCGAGAAGCCGTGCTTTGTACATGGTCAACTCGTTATCGACTTAGACATAGCATCAATCATGAAATTGTGCTTTGTACAGAGTCGACTTGTTATCCATATCTATCTTTCCTTTTAAAGATCTATATGTTCTAGATGGATCGCTTCTTCTTGAACATCAATCAAGGTCTATACCTTGTTGTTATATATATGGATTGCACTTAAAGATCATATAGATTCAAATCATACTTGTGGAATCGGGTCTTTCCATCGCTTCTTTATTTATCAACGGATCCTCATATGTCAAGTACGAGGATGTTGTGAAACCTATGTACTTTTTAGTTTAGGCAATTCACTCTCGTTGATCTTTGTAGGATTGGTGCTTGAGGTCTATGAACTACTTCTACAACAACTTGTAGAATAAGTTCTTGATCCTAATGTACTGCACGAGTTTCTCTAACATCATCCAGTAATGAGATGTTTGAGTACTCTTTAGAAGCGAGCGTGCTTATAAACTTCTTCCTTTCACAACTGCTTGTGAGTTAAGTTCCGCTCAACTTCCACTAAGCACCATGTATGGAGTGACAAGTTTCCTATAAAGGTACTTCTTGTAGTGACGCATAAACTCCTTTAATGCTCACTTTACTCCCACTACTTCATCTTAAGAATATCATTCTTTAAGATTACGTTATGATGAGCAACAACTACTTTGTTCTTATCATGTTCATAGAAGTAGTACCTTTTGGCTAATTCAAGATATCCTTCAAAATAATAAGCGTCTTATTTGGGTCCAAGCTTATCAATCAATCGAACCTTGAAATAAGCTTCTCAACACCAAATCTTGAGAAACAATATACCTAGAGATCAAATCTCGTAAGATATCTTTCACAATAGACTTCGATGGAATTTTTATTTAGTGTAAACAATATTGTCCTCAAACACAAATCCCTTACATGAGTCGAACAAGTCAATTTGATTTATTACCGATCGAACTATGTTAAACAATGTTCGATACCTTCATCCTTGGATACATTTTTCAATGTTCCTCATGGAGCGAGTAGTGAAACGTCTTTCATACTCTTTAGGCAATATATCAAACTACATGACTTAACTATTTACCATGATCTATTTTAAGACTTTTGCTTTTATTGAATAGTTTTTCAACTTTACTCTTGAAATTCTTTTGACCTTGTCAAAAGATTCATACTTATACCATATCAAATAGATACATTAATATCTACAATGATCGTTGGTCAAGTGGTAAAGTGTCAACAACCTTTCAATTGCACAAGTACCTATAGGTCTATATACATCAATATGTATAAGTCTTAATAAAGTTACTTGTCCTTTAAACCTTCGTAGTTCAAAGGCGCTTTTGTCTTTCAACAAACACGATTCGCATGAATTTCAATTGATTTGCAATCGAATTGATTTACGAGCTCCACGTTACGTAGACTCTCATAATGCGATTCTTGTTTATATTCGACTAAGCGACTATTTTACATAAAAGTCAAATACTTTATGTGAAGTCTTACATATTTGTCATTCAAAATTTGTTTATCTATTTCAAGCAAATTCAATTAAGATGCATGAAATCTTATACACAAATTTATAACAATAAGAGAACAACATTTCTCTATTACAAAACATGATCATCCATCATCAAATATGGAGATAAGGTTTTATGAGATGTTTGGAATAAGGTATACAACCTCAAATTCCTAAACAAACTCTTTACTTAATAAAGATAACTCTACGTATTCAATGGTAGCGGCTTAGACGTATAAGCTATTTCCAAAACGGAGTTTACTTTACTTATCTCGAACTTTCTCTTATTCATCATTGTCTACACATTTCGTTAAATGCGAACACATGAACTAACACCTAATTACTAGTGTGAATTAGAGATAGTGAGATAATTTGAACGACAAATATCTTAAGGTTTAGAACATCATGGTATTTCGGACAACCTTTCAAATGCCTCCCATAAATGGCAAATGAAACATCTCATGTGACACACGGTCACTAGTGAGGGTCTCAAATATTCAACTCATATCTTGGCGAAGTATTCCTTTAATACTTAACCAATTACTTTTAGCACTAACAAGTGTGCGAACAATATATCCTTTATCCATAGAAAGAGATTTTATGACAATATCAACAATCCTTGATATTGGAGATCTTAATATCTCTAGTTGTCAATTAGCTACTCAAATCTTTCGGTTCGCAAGCTAATGAAACATTTATCTTCTTATAAGAAGAGTCTCTTGGTTAACTCACATTCCATTACTCGATCATAAATGATTGAGTCTATCTTTACTTTCTCTAAGAACGTCTTCTTGAGTAAATGGATGAGAGTGTAGAAGTCTTAGTATAGTCCTTATGAATTCTCCAATTCAAAGGTCTAGAACTTCTAAAAGGATATAAGCATTCGCTTTATTGAATAATTTTCGTCGAAACTAATCAATCATTGCGAAGCTATTGTTCGGGAAGTCGAGGAACGTTTTTGGGATTAAACTTGCTCAAGTTTCTCATTTCCAAGAACATGTCTTAGAAATCGGTATTTCTTCTCCAAGTAAATACTTTATAAACGAGCTTGTCGTTTTCCAAAGATTGACCGCAACGAAATTAACATATTTAATATCTATAACAAATTCAATTTAAGGTCATTTAGTTTATGCAATGTTTTGTTTATGGAATGATAAACAAAAACTCCCACTACATTTATTTAGTGTCCCAATGTAGTTGGTTTTCCAAGATCCCCGTTTTCATCAAGTAGAGCCTGCTATGGCACGACACCCTACTTAACTAGACAAGGTAGGTTCTCCAACCAATCATATCAACCATACGACTCTTGGTTTGTAAATATCTAAGTATATTTACAAACTTCGCCCCGATGTCCAAGAAAACTTGTTGGGTCCATCGATAAGCAACCTCTCTCTATTTGCTCCTAACAAATCTTTTCATTTGTACCCCGACTATCAAGGTTGACAACCATGACGTCCGCTATGGCGGACCGCGCCATGATTGGCTATTGACGTGAAGGGGATAGAGAGAAGGAAGGCGGTCGACTTAATCAATTTAGTTTGGGACAAAAGCAATTACGTGACTTTGTTTGGTGGTCGTGTAAGCATACACCCATACCTACCTATGACAATTCAAGGCATTCACAAACAATCACATAACATAAGCATCTCAAGCATTGCCGTGGGTTTGTATGGCTCCCGCTTGCATTAATCTTCGTCGCATCTCCATGTAACGAGACTAATCTAATCAAGCCCTCCCACTAATTGCTAAGATCCTATCTAATAATTAAGGGAAATAAATACATGTGATAAAATTCCTAAAACCCCGCCTAGGCCTTAGGGGCATGCAAGCCTCACAAGTTACATAAAAAATTAACCACTTAATTATCAAGGCACCTTAGGCCACTTTACAAGCAATCACATGCATTCACAACATTTTACAACACACAAGGCATTGTCATCTTGAGCCATATCAAACCCACATCCTCCTACAAAACAAAGTTAACACATATACAATATACATGATTCACTTGCTCTTAATTAATTTCATCAATTAGAATCTTTGTGCATACTTGTTGCTCAAGTTTTCCGAATGCAAAGAAGGCTTAACCTTAACAACTAATTGTTTAAGTCCTTTTAAATTAAATCCAACTATCAAAACAGAAAGGAGGGTATTTAAGGAGTCTTCTAATTAACATTTCAATAAATTGATTAATTAGAAACTATTTTAACTAATTAAAATACGAAATTCGGGACCCGAAAAAATTCAAAATAATTCGGTCTCCAAAAAATCTGAAATAAATCCAGAGAACTCCTTACAAAGATTGTGATTACCTGTAGAAATCTCAAGAAGAGATCAATTATCATCAGGGAGAACCAAAAAAGACAAATCCTCAGATTGTGCGCGAAGCACCGTTAGAGAAAATTCTGTTATGGGTCTCAATCTTTTGATCTGTATGATCATCCCCTTGATATTTTTCCAGAAAACAATTTACATAGAAAAATACTACATACAATAGGCTATCATTCCATGAAAAGAAAATCCACAAGTTATATTCAAGATCAACGAGATAACAAGCATTTAAGCAAGGTATCCTGTTCTGGAACAGACCGTCGACCAAAAAGGTTTCACTCGGTTGAGGTATCAAATCTCAATGAAAATCTATGAAATTAATTTTCACAGATTCCAGACTTAAAGGAGAACATTTCCATTTCAACACTTTTCCATAAAAGTTTCTCAATAAGTACAGTTTTTCAAAACAATCAGTTTGTTTGAAAAAACAGATCTGATAACTTCATCACTTTTCATCCTTGAACGCCCACATAATATCCGAAATATGCAACAAAATTTACATATCCAGAAAGAGCATCAAGTTTAGAATAATCCTATCTAAAAGTTACAGGTACTTTATATACAAACTTATTTGTTACCAACCACAACAACAGAACTGTGCAGCAGAATAATAGATCTGCGCACCGTTACCGTTTAAATCACTAAAAATTCATTTTACATCGAATTTCAATGATTCCAGTGGAAAAACAACCACAACTCAAAGGGCTACAACCTCCAATAAGAAGGAAAAAATTTCAGAGAGCTTTACACCACGAAAAACAAGCAACAAGACAGAAAACAGCCTTTCCAGGGCCAGCAAGCATGCACATCACTAATTAACTTAATTAATTACGAATTCTCACTTAATTAAGTGTGAAAAACCTTAAGCACAACCTGGCTCTGATACCACTGTTAGGAAATGCTCATATTTTAATTTTAGATTAATTACAACTAATTAATCACCATTAACAACAAGCAAATCAATAGATCTAGTGCTAAAGCAATCACACATCCAATCAAGAGAGAAGGTAGGAGAAATTGTACCTCTCATGAAATTGTATTCATGAGGCTCGAATCCATGGCATGGGAGTCGATGGGGTGCGTGCTCCACCATCTCCACCATCTATGGCCGCCTCTAGCCCACCAAGGACCCACCACCAAGCTCAAAGAGAATGCTAGTTCTCTTGAACCTCTTGCTAATCACCTTGCTTCTCTTAATTAACTATTTAATGGAGAGGAAGAGAGGTGGGATGTTCAACACATGAGCTAAGAGAGGAAGGGAAGAGCCATGGAGAAGAGAGAAAAGTCTCTCTTCTAGGTGGAGGCGCAAGGGAGGGGAGAGGAAGAGAGATGACGGCTAGGGTTTTCTCCCAAAGAGACCCCTTTATATAGCCAACCACTCTCATCCAATTTTCATACTATTTACAAGTATGCCATCCACCCTAAGAGGCCACCTAATGGGCTCTCTTGGGCCATCTTAATAAAAGGCCTTTATTCATTAATTCACCAATTAATGAATCTCCTTTAATTGTCTCTTCATTCTTCCTTAAATCGGGCCTTTAATTAACCAATTAAATAGAAGCCCAATTAGCTCAAACTAATTAAAGTAAGTTGAACATAATTAATTATTAACTCATTAATAATTAATCTATGATTAGCTAATGCATTATATTGTTTCCATATGATCCTTTTAATTTAATTAATTATAACGGTTCATAACGGTATATAATTAATTAATTAACTTATCACATTTCACAATACACATTATTGTGAATAAACAATAAATGCACCAAGTGGTTAGAATCCTATTTGTGCGACCCTATTTGAGGATTTATACTATGTTGGCCATGGAAATAAATCGTTATTTATTTCCAATAATCATAAGCGGTATCTAGCAACACGTTATGACTCCCAATTCGTATAAATAATGTACCGTTACAATATCTCAATCCTGCATAAGAAATGAAAGTATTTCTTTGTTTGATTCTTATGTCACACGATATCTTTGTATAATCCAAGATAGGAATGTGTCATTCTTGCAGATTATACATTTCTTGATCTAGAGTTGATCGTCTAGTTTGCATGCATACGATCCAACTCCATCAAGGGGCCCAAACAGATATCATCACTCACTAGGTATGCTAATGAGGGACATACGGTTTTCTTGATGAACAACTTTTCCCCGCACAATTCAAGAGAACATAAATAAAGTCCTTATAGCAGCCTTTATCAGGAATCAACGTTAGACGATATTTATTGAACCTATCCTCATGTGGAAAAGGTGAACATCTCAAACTTAGAATCAAACTCATATGAAATAAACAATGACACATAACACAATCCATATGTTTATTTCATTGGGTCAAGTCCTGTACTATGTTCCAATAACATACACATATGCAATTAAGTTCGTAACTCCTTACTTATGATTTGTAGAACTTAATCATCACTTAACTTGCATACTAATCTTTTATGATAATTAATGTTCCTTGTTAATTATCAAGATTATGGACGATTTAGATTTATTATTGTCATTCTAATGAATGATCCACAGAGATCTACAATTCAGATCCTCAACCTGAATGATCTGTCAATAATAAACTCTAGGAACAAATGATCAAATATCATCATTAACATAAACTAAGAAAATAAGTCATTAAATATTGACTTCTAGGACATAACTCCAACAATTCTATCACAATAATCTATATTTAAAATCTTTATACAGTTTAGAATATGTTTGTGAACTTACTAATTCAAAAAGATTGGATTATACATTGTAATTACGCATATAATGTGTAAATTATACTGATTCTGAGTATATTTTCGTATTTCAAGCTATCATGCATTCATTTTTATTAATTTGATTATAATAATCTATATTTAAGCTCTTTATACACTCTAGAATATGTTTATGTACTAACTTATTCAAAAGGATTGGATTATACATTGTAATTACGAATATAATATTATATAGATTCTGAGTATATTTAAGGATTTTAAGCGATGCTGCATTCATTTTATGTCATTTGATCACCATAATCTATATTTAAGCTCTTTATACAGTCTAGAATATGTTTATAAACTAACTTATTCAAAATTATTGGATTATACATTGTAATTGCGCATATAATGTGCAGATTATACAGATTCTGAGTACATTTAAGCATTTCATGCGATTGTGCATTCTTTTTAAGTCATTTGATCACAATAATCTATATTTGAGCTCTTTACACAGTCTACAATATGTTTATGAACAAACTTATTCAAAATAATTGGCTTATAAATTGTAATTACGCATATAATTTGCAGATTATACAGATTCTGAGTATATTTAAGCATTTTAAGCGATGCTGCATTCATTTTATGTCATTTGATCACCATAATCTATATTTAAGCTCTTTATACAGTCTATAATATGTTTATAAAATAACTTATTCAAAATTATTGGATTATACATTGTAATTGCGCATATAATGTGCATATTATATCGACTCTGAGTACATTTAAGCATTTCAAGCGATTGTGCATTTTTTTTAAGTCATTTGATCACAATAATCTATATTTGAGCTCTTTACACAGTCTATAATATGTTTATGAACAAACTTATTCAAAATGATTGGATTATAAATTGTAATTAAGCATATAATGTGCAGATTATACAGATTCTGAGTACATTTAAGCATTTCAAGCGATTCTACATTCATTTTAAGTCATTTTATCACAATAACCTATATTTAAAATAATTATACAGTTTAGAATATGTTTATAAACTTACTAATTCAAAACGATTGGATTGTACATTGTAATTACGCATATAATCTGCAGATTCTGCATTTATTTTAGGTCTTTTGAACACAATAATCTATATTTAATCTCTTTATTCACTCTAAATATGTTTATGATAAAAAATGCTATTGCACAACTATTTCACAATGTTTGGAGCGTCGGATGATATTTAACTAAAGGCTCCCGACACCCACACATCTTTATTTATAATATTGATTATTGATTATTGAAGTATAAGAAGTTTTTTAAATTTTAGCTGAATTGATAGAAATTAACACCATCGACTACTTTTGTATGGATTTGGGAAAAAAAATTGCTGACTGAGAAACTTGTAAAACTAAATAGAAAAACTAGCGAGATAAGAAGACAACCACAATTAAAAATTCTTACTGATTATCATTTAGGGATGTCGATCAAGAATGCTAGTCAAAATTTATTAATATGTTTCTCTCTCAATTTCACTGAACAAAAGATCAAACCCAAAATTTTAATATTGAACCCCACTTGATAGCCGCCATAAAAAATTTGTAAACAAAATTTAATACACACCTTTTCGTCAGATGCCCAATCCGAGCCTTTCTGTAAATTAAAATTAGAAACTAGTTTCACATTGCTTCATGCAAGAAAGAATACATAAAACAGGAATGTGGAAAGAAAAGATAAAACAGTCAATAATGAAGAATCAGAAGTTGAAATAATGTTGAAGATATAATATATAAAAAAACAGACACAACAATGAACATAATATATCATATTACAAATAAAGTAAAAGTTAATCTCTTAATAAAATTTCCGCACTAATTGTGGTACGGTGGATCAATCGATCATCTATTGATTATCTAAAAAATAAACAAAATAAAAAAAACGAGATTTTACATACTGGAGAGTGGAGAACGCCCGAAGTATTCCAACTCGCATAATCTAGAGCAGCATCGAAATGAAGTGGACCAAACGTGGAACAAACAAGAAACACACGTGGAAAAGTAGCGGTTTTGAAGAAAGATGTTAGCGGAACAGACGCGGAACATAAGTGGTAGAAAGACGAAACGTAAACGGCACGGACCGGAACACTTTTTTCGCATAGCTTTACTTCTCCAAATTCCGGTATTGGATTCGATCTAGTTCGGTCAAGTAAAACGAAATCTAATCTAATCTAATCTAATCTAATCTAGAAAATAATATCCTGAGAAAGTTTCGTGTAAAGCGTAAACCGACTGAACCCTTGCTTCGCTCGCTTTAACGATTTATGTGATTCGTCGTTCGATCGATGCATTGCTTCCTCTCTTGCTGGTTCCTCTCGTTTCCATTCTCTGATATGTCTCCTTGGATCCCATCTCTGAGAATGTCGACGAGAGGAGAAGTGGTTGATTTGGGAAAATGGACTAATTGGCGAAAAAGGGGAATAGAAATGAGCTTCAATGGCGAGGACAGAGGTTGCAGCGGGAGCGAATTGGAGTATTTTTTTAGTATCAAGGTGAAAAATTTAATTATTTTCATTTATTTTTTCTGTTATGTTTGTAATAGTATATTGGATTGTTCTTTGTCTATTTGTGCCTGCACACTCCTTAGATCGGATGATTTTAGTTATTTTATCCAATAGATGCTTGGCAATTGTGAATTACTTGATTAGATATACGATTTTCATCATTTGTTTCAACTGAGGCGAGCATTAGTAGTGCATTCAAGCATAATAATTGGTTATCTCCACTGTTTGGTACTCCGAGGAGGCAGAATTGTGTTATTTGACTGGACCCAGGAATAGCCATTATTAGACAAATCTATTTAACAGTTTGAATTTGAGTTGCCATCTTCAACATTCTGTCTATCACGTTTCCAATGTTTGTTTCTGCTTTATTTACATTAACCAATTCTAATTAGCTTAGCTGTGGTGGGCTTAAGCAAGGTAAGTAAACAATTCAATTTCATCGCTTCAGGGTTTTTTAATTACATTTACCAGTATGAGGAGAAGTTACTGGTGGACCATACAGCTATCATGAGGTGAGAAGTGGAGGAGCAGGGAGCCCATTTGATTGTTCTAATGGTTAAGTGATTGATTCTTCTTCTTTGAATTTACCTGTTTTATTATAATTTTGTGAATTTTGTTGCAAACTTCTGTAACTTGTAAGCGGAGTGGGCCAGTTTTCTTGTCTTTTATTTTAATTTCCCTTTACCAGAATTTTGTCCTTTTACCTATATATCATACTTGCTATAGTTTCGTCTTTTGATGCTTTTTACTTGTTAGTTATGGATGATGTCCAGTAATTATTGTAAAGCCTTTTTGTACTTTCTGATGCAAAAATTCTTTGCTTAGTCATAGTCCAGGTTCCAGACCTTATGACTTTTTGTTTTAAACCCTTTTCCTTTTTTTTTTTTTTTTTTTTTTTTTTTTTTTTTTTTTTCAAAACTGATAAACATGGTGCACATTTATGTAGCGTCAATCTCACAAATCAATGCTTTCTAGCCTAGCAAATTGCTAGACTTGCATAAATACTGATGTGGCACACCTATGTATAAAAGTTGGATGGGGCACTTTGGGCCAGTTCCCGACCTATTACTAGTCACAACTCACTTGCAGTCTAAGCCTCAGCCTAAGTTTTATGAATTTAGACTCACGTAGTTACGTATAATATATACAAGCTTCCTTATCCTTGAGTGTGCTCCACCTCAGTCACAATACACTAGCTGTCTAAGCTGAGCCGAAGTTTATGAATTCAGACTTGTACAATGTATCCAAGTTTTCTTATCCTTGATGGCTCATTTCCTATCTACTTGTCTCTGTTTGGTTTAAATTTACATCTCCTAAATTTGTTTTTAATCTTAACAGAAAGGGGATTAAACAAAGGAAGAAGCATAGCTCTGCATCTCCAAGTCCTTGGTTTCATAGAGAAATTGAGATTAGGAAAGAAATTATATTTTATGTATAACTTTTATAAAAAGGTGAGAATTATTTTTGTTAGTTCGTTATGTCTTAAAGGAGTAACTAGATTTATCTTCTTTTTTATTGCTGGTACTGCTTTGGATCCTATCTTCTTAACTAGGCTTGACTAATTGTCACTAATATCTTTTTCTAAACCAAAAAGTGACTTCCTTTAGGAGCAATATCAAATTGAGATTTTCTGAGCTTCCTTTCCTAGTGTGTCTACATATGCATTGAGTTCATGTTTGTCATTCGTACTTTTTTGCGCTCTCCTAATTGTAGCACTGTTTTCAACTTGTCATGCATAATATTACAATCTAATTTCAATTGTTCTACTAAAAATTTCAATTTTTTTTTGATAACTTTAAAAGGGTTCAGTATCTAAAAAAGAGATCCTTTTCTAGCGGACATGATTGCACCTGTTCTTTTTATAACCTTTTTTTTTTTTTTCAAATTATGAAAACTTCACAAAATTGTAGGTCACTGCCCATCCATGGGGAACATCTCAAATGATTTGTTATTTGCATGAAAAAATAGTTTGCTGGATGCTCCCTGATATAGGGAGCTGCAGTTTTTGAATAGAAATTTCTCCTGCAATATTGACGAATGGTCTTGGTGCAGAATGGAGCTGTATTGGTCACTTTAATTGACTTGCATATTTCTATTGACAAATGTAGGTCACTTTACAAAATGTAGGGAGCATTTTGTCCTTGGGGAACATCTCCATTAATCAAAGCCTTCCTGTGCATGATTCCTATTCAGGAATAAAAAGGACCTTATGGAGTTGCTTGACCTGTTTCAAATACAGAAGCCAATGAGTTTGAGAAAGAGAAGTGAGTAACACTGTCTAATATTTTTTATTATTTTATCTTGCTTGAAAGTCCCTTTATAAATAATTGCTGTTGTTTGAATTTTCCTTCTATATTGATTTGTACAAAACAATAGGCTATTTACAGATGCTTCTGGAAATGATAGCTGAAGCAGAGAATGCCAAAAGGTTTCACATCTTTTCAGCTTTTATTCACTTTTCTAATATTTCATTATGTTTTATTTTTTGTAATATTATGTTTTAAAGTTGAAATGATATTCAATGAAAATTCTTGGATAACTGCTTTAACTTAAAAACTCAATTATACACAATTTGTTTAGGTCATTGTATTCCAATTTTACAATAGACTATCATTGACAATATTACGAGTATTAACAAATTTTCAGTTGTACACCTTATGAATAAGGAAAGCATTCACATTGCTTTATATTTTACAAAAAAAAATTCTAAGGGGCAATTTTCAGTTTGGTTTTCTCTCGTCTCAGTTGTATACTTGTCTTCTTAGCATATTAATGGGGTCATGGAATTGAATACAAAGCCCTGAGTTTTAATTTATAATAGATGTAACTTAATTCTTTTGTAAACATATACTGTTGAAAGAAACAAAAACACTAGTTCCTCAGTGGCCTGGCCAATTCTTACGGATGTGAAGGTCATAGTTTTAAGTCCTGACGAGTTAAATTTTTGACCGGATGAGTTTTAAATATAGCATCGGAGTATGTCGGGTTGCAATGTATGTTGACGGTAATGTAAACAAAAAACAAAATGAGTTTGTGTGGTTAGGATCCTTTGAAAAAAAATTTAAACTAAAAAATCTTGGTGCTCTTCAATAATAAATCTGAAATAAGAAGTCAAACTTTGTTGGATCATTTGTGATACATATGCCGTGCTATAGAAAATGATAAGATACGTGCATGATTTACCCTTTATTGAATGATTTGAATTTTTAATGGTCTTACTATATGTTGTGTTAAAAATGACCCTCAAATTGCACAAAATTTGATAGTTAGGCTATCTATATCTCCAACATCTTCTTATAAACTTATATTTTGGTTTTAACCTTTTTTTTTTCTAATTAATTTTGAATCGTCAAGATTGTCAGATGATTCTGTTTTCATGTTACCTATGATCTTGAAACTTACCAACCAAAGCTAGATTTCATTCCTTTTGTAATGTGCACAAACACATGCATAACATTCAAAGGTTTTGATCCATTAATTGAGCACATTTTGGCACATGCATAACATGCTTATTCCTTTTATAAGCGTTCAAAATTTGGTCCAATTTTGTGCCACTGGATGCTTTTTGTTTTCCTTTTTATTTATAATTCCAGATCTATTATTTGTCCATTTTAACATGGTATACACAAATTAAAATATAATTCAATTTCCTTCAATTGAGCAAAATTTATCGCTGGCATATTGTTTTAATACTGCTTGAGTGCCTAGCGTCTCCACACAGTATCTCTTCAAACATCATTCTTCATTTTGTTTCTTTACTTTTAAATGGCTGATTTTTACTACTAGTCATGCCTGCATGTTACATGTCCATTAAGTGATGTCCTTATACATAATGAATAAACTAACAGGATACATTGGGCATGTGTTTACTTGACAACCGTGAAGGTTGACAACTGACAAACAAACTTGTAGGTATCAAGAAGTTAAAATTTTAGATATGTTTGTGATCAACTAGGTTGTGTATCAATTTTGGTACAGCTTAAAAGCTTATTCATGAAACAATGTTTGAAAAGTGAAGTTTGGTTTTATTCAGCTTCGATTGGCAATCAAATGATTTCACATTTCTGCAAATTTGATTAATAGCCTATTTCAGTGACAAAGGTATCTATAATTTTAATTTTTCAAATTTAGCAAGTTTTGATGTCAGTTGTCATGGTTTTCAACTAAATTTGCTGTCAATATAGCGTATCTGATTGGTCTAACTCAAAAATTTTAAGTCAGTTAAAAGAACAATTATCAGACTTAACACTTGACCTATTCCATGAAAAATGGTACTGTAGAGCGAAAATGCCACACCATGGATTAGGCCCAAAAGGTTTTGCACTATATCCAAAAAAAAAAAAAATTACACCTTTGGATTTAGAACAACAATAAATGATTTTATAAAATCCAACAGTGGACGTGTTATTTGGATAGAGGGGCCTTTTTAGAAACCCTCGAACTTCCTGTGTTCCCCACACCAAATGACCTTTTACGGTGACGGAAACACAAGCCCGCCGCACTTACCTTGCCCTACCTTTCCTAAATAAGTTTCCCTATTTTATTTCACAGGTCACAAAAATTGGAAACAAGAAAGCATAAGTCGCTACTAAATTTTTTTCTGTCTTATCTTTTCCTTTTGCTTTGAGAGAGAAGAGAGCGTGGAGATTTTCTTAAATTTTCTTTTGCTTATAGGAAGGAGAGATTATGGCATCACCATATCAGATCCCAAGCTCAACACAACATGAAAGGAAGTATACCATGTTGGATGATTATGGGAATGCAATTCAATGGGATGATTTGTAAGTGGTATCATTGTGTTTCTGAGATCTGAATCAAATTCTGTAAAAATTTGTTAGTTTTGTTCCGATCTTTTTCTATGCACAGTATTTCAGCAGAAATTGACAATTCTTCCTATGACAAATCTTTTTGTGTTGTAGCACTGATGTTTCCGTTGTCCCTCCCTTGGAGGTAGCTCCTCCTTCGGTTCCTCGTTGGGAAGACTTCTCCTCACTTAGGTAATAAAAGGAATGCAATTATTTTGTGAGTTGTAATAAGCTCGTAGATCTACCCTAGCTTTTTCTTGAATAAAACATTTTGAGGTTACAATTAAAATCTAGGACTTGTGCATGCAATATTGTTTGGTAGGCTTGTCAATACTGCTATGTTCTGTTTTCTACAATGGTAACTTTTGGGTGGAAAAATTAATAAACAATCAAAGGAAGTAGAAGCCCATACGAATTTATATGGTATTCAATGAATAATTCATTGATCTACTTAATTCCTCCAAATATAAGGTTTATGTAAACAAATAAATTATTAAAGTTAATAATTAATAATATAAATAAAATGTTTTTTTTATAGACAAGTGAATACTTTGTAGATCTGCTCTATGTTCTTATTCTCCGACGAGTGTTTTGTAAGTTGTCTTTCAATTTTGAAACGGAAATTGGAGATAATGCTAATTGTTCAATGCAGGTCTCAGTTTTCATCCTTCTCACCAACAATGCCGCGTTCGAATCGTGTATCGCTTTTCTCACTATTGGGGATCTCTTCGCCGACAAGGTATAGAAAGGTTATGTTTCAGGTTGATAGATAATACAAAATGTTGGCAAATTACATGCTTGTGTGTTTTTATTTCAAGAGTTGAAATCAAGTTCCTGTTTGACAAACTTCCCAACATAAAGGTTTTTCCTCGCCAACTGTTTTAAGCCCGTAATAATCTGTGATTATTGGTTGCAGTGTTCCAATGTTCCATTCTTCAGGAACAACTGCTCCACGTTTTGATCTAATGCCCCTTTCATTAGGAACAAGTGTTCCCAGTGCTACAATGCTCCCTTCATCAGGTGTAAGTGATTACGGCAGTGCTTCAATTCTCCCTTTATCAGGAACAATGGTTCCTGACAGTGATCCAATGTTCCCTTCATCAGGAACAAGTGATTATGTCAGTGCTTCAATGCTCCCTTTAGGAACAAGGGTTCCTGACAGTGATCCTATGTTCCTTCCATCAGGAATAAGTGAATATGCCAGTGCTTCAATGCTCCCTTCATCAGGAACAATGGTTCCTAACATCGATCCAACATTCCTTTCATCAGGAATGAGTGGCTATTACAATGCTTCAATGCTCCCTTCATCAGGAACAATGGTTCCTAACAGCGATCCAACATTCCTTTCACCAGGAATGAGTGACTATTACAATGCTTCAATGCTCCCCTCATCAGCATGGGTTCCCTGCATGGAACCTATGTTCCCTTTGTCAGGAATAAGTGTTCCTAGTAGTACTTCAATGTTCTCTTCATCAGAAATTAATGTACCTTCCAGTAATCCATTATTTCATTCCTCAGAAACAAGGGTTCCCCGCATTAATCCGATGTCCCCTTCACCAGGAATCAGTGTACCTTTCAGTGCTGCAATGCTCCCTTCACCAGGAACAAGGGTTCCTTACAGTGCTCCAATGTTTGCTTCGTCAGGATTGAATGTGCCTTTCAGTGCTTCACTGTTCCCTTTGTCAGAAATAAGTGTTCCCAGTTCTTCAATGCTCCATTTGTCAGAATCAAGGGTTCCCTGCAGCAATCCAATATTCCCTTCGCCAGGAATAAGTGTTCCTTGCAGCAGTCCAATGTTCTCTTCATCAGAAATAAGGGTTTCTAGCAGTTCTCCATTGTTACCTTCTTCAGGAATAAGCATCCCTCAGAGTGCTCGGATGTCCCCTTCGTCAGGAGTAAGGGTTCCTCATGGTACTCATGGAGTTCCTTCATCAAGAATAAAGCGTCTACCTCATGTATCAAGTCAACAGCGCAATCTGCTCCCTGTAATGTAAGGAAATAATTTTATATGTAATTTCTGGTTAATGTAATATTTATTTGTTTATTTTATTCAAATGTCCTAGAAAATTAAGATCTCATTGTAGCCTTGAAGTGCTTATCTGCATTGAGGATGGTATCTTTACCATCTCACTGTGAAAGGCAATTTCAGGAGGCCTCATTATTTTCTAACAATTCGATATATTGTCCTTTTAAAGCGTTTTTTTTTTGGGTCTAAATTGCAGCCCAGAAGTACCTTACCCTGCATCAAAGATGAAGTCTGTGATGCCCCAGAATGCAAGGTATGTTAGTTCATGTTTTAAATTGAGGAGATCTACAACCCTTTCTTGGGATTTGATATATTCCTTGAAAATATTTACTTTTTATCTAAACATTAAAGTAGTAATGATTGCTGAATATTTATTTAAGGATATTAGTCACTGCAGCCCTATTTTGCTACACAGAGAAATGTTGGGAATTTAATGGAAAAGATTAGTCCCGAGGAAATTAAAATTGAGAAATTGTGTTGGACACTGCAATTTTTGGGGCAAAGTCCATTTTAAAACAGGATTAAATTGTTGTTTGCTTGATGCATCTCTTGTCTTCATAAATAAGAGAGCGAACCAAAATAATTGCCACTTTAGATAACTGAATCCTTGCAATGTAACTTTCTGAATATGTCGGTATCCTTTGCAGCTATCTGACTCCTTAAGTGATGCTTCATGTAACTGATAATAAAATTTTGCAGGTTTCAGAACATTCCTGAATCTAGCTTCACGTCTGCTGTGATGAACACTGAGAACCCTAGAAAAAAGGTGATCTGAAATGTTTCTCTACATTTTACCGTTCACTATTGTTTGTTTTGTAACAACTTTGTGGATATGCCAATTTCACCACTCATGCAGTGCTAGCAATGTGAATATACCACTCAGGACTTCATATGTATTTGTCCTATTGTCTATAACTGTGCACATCAAAGCTTAGCCAACTTTATCACGACTCGTGTAGGAATCATATATGACAAAAACACACAAGTACCACCTATTTGTTGAAAAAAAAATAGAGGGTTATTCCATGCCCTAAGTTTTTTTGTGCCATAAAATGCTACTACATTTTTTTTATATTTATATTAAAAAAAATTGAATTCCAAAGGTCGAGTCCTATTGACCTTGTTCATTTTGATGGGAGATGCATCCACATAAAATGAATGATGCAAGTCCCTTTCGATATTTGTGAAGTCCCTTGAAAATTACAGTCAGGCATATAGGCTTTAGCTGAATCCAACTTTAGACAACAGTATAAAAAGGAGTAAATAGTAACTGTATTTAACACCATAATGATTTAAAAAGAGTTTCTCCATCTTGACAAATGTAACAGTAAATCTCATTTAGCATTCAAATTAATAGTACTCTTCAGAAACTTTTTGTTTTACTATTTAAGGTGGATATAAATATAAAATCTAGTCATCTGTTTATATGATAGGCAAGGATTTTTGAGACTGGATCATCGAGCAACCAAGGGGCAAGTTTTCTCTCTCCAATATTTTCTTGGTTGTGGAAATTTTTTGTTTGGGTTATCTGATTAGGAGACCTCTGAATTGCATGTTATGTTTGTTATTTATCTATATCTTGAAAATTATATTCAGTTAGATTGTTCAAGTAAATTAAACTGAACACCATGCACTATTACAAGTTTTGTTTGAAGCAAGCATAAGCTGTGCTCGTGTATCGAAAGTAAAACAGAGTTGAAAATAATATGTTTCATCTGGAAAATGTTGATGTTTACACTTGACAGTACTTGCAGAACTGATCAAATGTTCACAGGCCAAATGGCAGTGCTGTCTATTATTAAATGATCAAATCAACTCTAAAATCAACTTGGTCTTTTATATGATAGGCTAATGTATTTGAGGCCGGCAGTAGTGGCAATCTAGTGGCAAGTTTTCTCTTCTCCTCATTTTTTTAGTCTCGAAAATTCTTAATTAATACTTTTATATTGTCTAAATTGTATCCTAAGTTATAGGAAATTGTTTTTTTTTCCGCTAAATAGTTGCAGCATACACAGGGGTCAATTTCTCCCATTGCCGAACAACTGAAGAGCGTTGCAGAGTTTTTCCAACTTCTCAAGGAGTACGTACCAAGATTATGTTTACATTTAACCAAAATTTTTTTAAATGAAAAAATAATGAATTGAAACAATAAACATGTAAACAGATAAGTAATAACAGAATGATTAATATAGTTTTATTCTGCTGATATTGGTACAGGAAAAACCTAGTCCACATTCTTTTTAGATGCAGTGAAAATTGAAATGAACTATCAAGTTTAGTATGTATAAATGAACCCCAAATGGCAATAAACATTCTCCATACAGAAAGATTGAACTTCAGAAAACCTTGGAATTGATCCTGTGTCCAACTGCAGTCAATAATATGGTCTGTTTATATAGCTTGATATATTTGAGCTAATTGCATTTCTCTCATATTGTGTAGGATCTCTATTCCATGTAACTTAGCAGATTATGTGAGTGAGAAAACGCCTTTAATGAACTCTTATGCACCGATTGACCAGATAAGACAGGTATGCTCTTTATTATCTCATAAAAGAAGAATAAAAATTTTCGTAGTTATGCTTTACTCTTTTAATGAAAATTGTTCACATTAAACAGATGTGGAACACGGTCAACAATAACTCTGAGGTTGATGAAATGAGCAACTGGTGGTGCAAGGCTTATGTTTATGACCCTAAAAAGTAGTCTGTGCAAATCATCTGACTCTAAATTTTTTTGGTGTTGGTTTGAGTAAATCTGATGTTGATAGTGGGAAACCAAGATTGTAGTGTTTGATTGACAGTGTTTCAAATTGGTGCATTCTTCAACTGGTAGAATTTAATTGGCTGATGCATTGAATTGCATTTTGACCATTGTTGCTGTCTGTTGTAACCATCTTCCTTCTCTCGCTTCCTAGATCGTGGTTTTGTACTCGTTTTTCATTATATTTCTTTTGATGAAAATTGTAGCCTCACTTTTATTATATAGTGAAACTTTTACTTCTATCCTGGTGCCAATCGCTAATCAGATCCAAACGCACAAATGCATATGAAGCTACGATGTTACAACGAAACACCATATGGAAGAATGTTTAATAGATTTGTTTTTGTGCGCTTGCTTGCATCCATCGTGGATAAATGTTATCACACGGAACATTGTGCGCAAGTATTACACATCTCTACATTTAAACGATATTTAAATAATTTGCTTTAAATTGCCAAATTTCTTGCATTAAATCAGACTTTTAGAGTGCATTCTTTCGAAAGTTGGAAGTGAAAATTAACCTCTGTTCGATCTACTATTTTATTTACTACTCTTTTACAGTTTCATATTTAACTAGTTCGATAAATTATGAATGACGATTATATAAACTAATGCATATTGCAAAGATCAATTTATGGCCTAGCCTGTAGATTATTATTTACGCCAGATTGAAACCTAAGCAAATAAGAATGCATAGAATTTTTCCTTCACTAGACAAAACTAGACAAAAAAAATCCTGGATTTAGTGGTATGCCAAAAGCCTCTGGCCCTTGGCCAGCCCTTAGCCAGCCCTTCTGAAAGTCCGGCCCGACCTGGCCCTTGTAAGGGCTTAAGAAGGGCCAAGGGCTTAGAAGGGCCGGGCTTAGAAAGGGCCAGGCTCAAATTTACTCTGTAAGAGGCTTAGAAGGGCCGGGCTTGAAGGGCCTAGCCCGGCCAGGCCTGTCCTAGCCCGTCCTAGCCCTTGAAGCCCATGTTAAAACCCTCTCAAATGTGGACCGGTGATTATTCATCCTTAGGTGGAGATTCAATAATTTGAAAAAAAAAAAAATAGGCGGCAAATTTTGTGTTGATCCTTTCTATAGAAAGGTCTGAGCATCCTTCAATTCTACTGACCACCTTAGAGGTCGTATGTCTGCAGAGAAGCAGAGCACGCGTACCGTACGCTAGCGTAGGTGCGTAGCCTACTGACTCCCGATTTAAAGGAACCTTTGGAAAAACAAAAATTGTAATAAATGCGTTTAATGCTACACAGCTGCAATAATGAACCCAAACAACTCAAGAACAATTATAAATACCCTATAAGGGCACAACAGATCATCAGTTCATCACTCATTAGTCACTCCTCTCTCATTTTATTAAAATCAATCTCTCACTCGTCCATTACACACTCTCAGTTGACAAAAAAAAAAAAAATACTGCTGAATACAACTCTTCAAGTGCTTCAAAACATCAGAGGTAAAAAAAATTTGTGTATTTTTTTCTCTAGCGACCCTCACCAGTATTGCATACATAAAAAATTCAATGACTTTTGATTTCTGTAAATATTCATTGCGGTTTAAACCTCTAACTGAACCAAAATAAATAGCATAAAATAATTAGAAAATTTAAATCTTGACTTTTGAGTTCCATAAATATTTTTTTTACATCTTATTTCAAAATCTTGACTCAATTTGTACATCTTAGAAAATTCAATGACTTGTAAAACTTTATTCGTTAAAATTTTATGTAAGCTTTTGAAAACTTTTCGCTGAACTTTTAAAACTTCTTTCATTGAACTTTATTTTTTAAGACAACAACAATGGATCTGTATCCTGGCACTGGTGATGGAGATTCTTCTTCCCATTACCCTAACCAAATTCCACCATCCACAAATCCGATGCCAACATATCAACCATCCCAAAGTCCGATGCCAGCATATCCACCGTCGACAAATTCGATGCCAACATATCAACCTTATCCTTATCCACCGTATGCACAAATGCCATATGTTATGCCAACCCACAAGCCGCATGGCCCACGGCTGGTGCTGGTAGTTCGGGCTTGACAAACCTTGCAGATATTCAACATAATTCTCGAGTCCAAACTGGTGATGATGCTTCAGTAGACATGTTCGCTCAACCCACACCTCAAGTAACTCCTCAGCAAACTCCAGGAAACAGTCCCCCGATTTCAAGCGACGGAACCGCAGCCACAACTGAAGATGAAGGGACTGCACTTGATCCAACAGGTATTAATACATTAATCTAGAATTGCATAAAATATTATAGACTGGCATTTAATGCTATTGTTCCTACAATTAGGCAAAAGAATAAAAAGGCATAAAGCACCAGAATATAAAGCATCATGGTGGAGATACTTTCAACGAATAAATGATGAACATGGAAGTTGTGTCCAGGCTATTTGTTTAGTCAAAAACTGTAAAAGTATCTTGTCTCACACCACGTCGGGTAACAGTCACATTAGAAGGCATGCTGAAAAACATATAGCAGAGGGTAAACAACCTGAAAAAGCACCGACTAGTACTCAGACCCAACTTAACCCGGATGGTTCAGGCTTTTTTACTTATAATCCCAATAGAGGTCTACAACGCATGTCTAGATATATAGCCCATGCTGAAAGACCTCTTAACTTTGCTGAATGCCGAAAATTAGAAGATCTTATTAAGGGTGCCCTTCAACCATATTTTAAGAAAATTTCTTATAAAAGAGTGCGCCGTGAGGTGCAAAGACAGTACAAGGAACGTTTGGTTCATTTATAAAATTTTCTTAAGAAATCTAAAAATAAGATGGCTGTTACATCTGATGTTTGGCAAGCCGGGGAACATGGTTTATCATATTCTTGTCCGACGGCACACTGGATAGATGAAAGTTGGTCAATACAAAAAAGGGTTTTGTCAGTTCGGGTTTTACCATTTCCACACACGGCTGTAGCTATTTATGATCATCTTGTGGATCTTTTCAAGGAATTTCATATAAAAGATAGAGTCATCTCGATTTCTTTTGACAATGCAAGTAATAATAATGCCTCCATTCCCTACTTTAAAACGGCTCTTTCACCGATCATGGATGGTGAATTATTTCACCAAAAATGTGCGTGTCACATACTAAATTTAGTGGTCATTGCCGGTACTAATGTCCCAGAAATGAAAGAAATTATTACGAAGTATAAGAATGGGTTAAACTATATTGACTCCCACAGTAAAGTGAAACAAGAATTTAGGGAGAAATGCCAACAAATGGGTTATAAAAAAATTAAATTTCCATGGGATATTGAGACAAGATGGAACTCTACTTACCGTCTTCTCAAAGCTACTATGGATTACAAACTTCCCATAGAAAGTATATTGGAATCAACTCTTGATGGTCAAATTTTTTTGCTAATTGATTATGAATGGGACATTTTAAAACGTCTGCTACCTTTTTTGTGCAAGTTTTTTGAGGCTACAGTGAGACTCTCGTGCACATATACTCCCACTTCTTCGGCATTGCTAGCACAGTTAGTAATAATTTCAGATTGGTACAATAAGAATGTGGAGGAATTTGATAATAGTCCTATTTTAAAGGAAGTAGTTAACCAGATGCGGAAAAAATTTTTGAAATATTGGAAAGAGATACCAACATTGGCAATAATTGGAAGTGTGTTGGATCCACGTTATAAGGTAGCAATGACGGCAGATATGATTGCAACTTTCAATGATAATATGGGTTTGCCGATCATGGATGATGAGGAGCGTTATGTTAGAGGTAAAATAGAAAGGTTGTTTGCCATATATGCCGAGCAGCACAGAGCTACAACTAGCTCACCATCTACATCTTCTTCTCGACCTCCTGAACCACAGAGACGAGGCGGCATGAGCAGCCTTTTGCAGGCTATCCATCGACGCAGACCCAATGACGAGGGATTTTCATCTACTGATAGAGTGAATGATGAATTCAAGAAATATGAAGGTTACCCATTATCAGAAGATGAGGCTGACAATCCAAATTTTGATATTTTGGCTTATTGGGAGGCACATGAGAAGGTTTGGCCGGTCATGTCATCTATAGCTCGGGATATACTTGCCACCCCTGTGTCCACTGTTCCATCAGAGTCATGCTTTAGTGCATGCAACAGGGTGCTCACAGATAGACGTAACAAATTGGGAAATAAGATGTTTGAGGCACTCGTATGTTTGAAAGACTGGTTTGACGCTGAATACAGACAGCAAGATAAGTCAAAGATGTATAATACTTCTGAAGAAGAACCTGCCACTTCTGGATTTGATACGAATTTTGATAGCAGTGATCAAGATAGTGACTTTGAACCACCAGAGCCATCAAATTGGTGGAATTATCCGCAATACTATATGTGATCTCTCTTAAAGGTATTATTCATACTCATAAATTTATTTTATATTTACATTTTTCATCTAATATTATTTATAAAGTAACTTAAATATTTAATTGTGAATTATTCATTTGTATATAGATTATCGCAACGCAATTCTGAAATAAACCAAAAAAAAAAAACAAAAAGGTATTTCTCAATTTCTGTGTTAAATTATTTTTCGTACATTTTTATTTCAATTGTTTTATTTTTTGATTAAAATACTAACAAAAAACCAATTTTTTAACTCCGCCTATGTAATAATACATAGCCGGTAAAGGAGGAGGGAAAAATTGGAAAAACTTTATAAAAATACAATATTAATCTATTCAATTTGTATTAAATAAATTAAAGCTTTTCATTTTTTATCATTAAGAATTTTACGCTTTAAATATATTTTAAATGAAATTTCTAACAAAATCTAATGTAGGCCCTTAAAGCCCTTAAAGCCCTTAAAGCCCGGCCTCCCAAAACATGAAGGGTTTAGAAGGGCCAGGCTTAAGAAGGGCCAGGCCTAGTTTTCAAAATTTAAGCCCTTCAAGCCCGGCCTTTCCAAAGCCCTTCGTAAGCCTAGCCCGGCCTGGCCCTTGCCTAGGCCCTATTAAGCCCAGCCTCTCTAAGCCCGGCCCGGCCCTTCAAGTCTTTCACTACCTGGATTCTTATTCTCGAATTCATGTTAATGGATTTACATCCATATCTATCAACATTCAAATGGACACCATATCATAATGCAAACAAAAGTAAAATATAAAATGAATGTATTGTTTTCGGTAGGAAAAAAGAACAATATTGGAACCGATATAAGAATATACCAAGTAAATATTAAAAAAAAAATAATTATTGTGACCATGTACATTTTGTTTTTGTATAAACCGATTTCTAGTTTGGAAACAAGTTAATGTTATCAACTATTCAACTATAGATGATTTCTATCTGATTTGCCTTGTAAAAAAAAAAAAAAAAGGGAGAGGGCATATGATCCCTCATTTTTAAATGAATTCTCTAGGAACCTCACAAGTCCAAAGCTACCTAAAATAAATGGCCTATTCAACGTTCTAAATAATGCTTCTTGTTCCTTTCTAAATATTTACTGTTCAATGAACTAAAAAATAAAAGAGCAAGGAGGGTCAAAAGCATGTTTTAACAGATAGCAATGCAGTATGATCCTTCTCAATCCATCCAGGCATAGAGTCACACTATCAGAGCTTTCATCTGAGGGATTGCCATTATTTGTACCGATAAAGCATGCACTCTACCCTCGACTTGATTGTACCAATTAAGTATTGCTGTACCTGGTCACGTATTTATGTATGTTCCTGTTAGAATACATGACATTTACTCGGAAGGATTTCGAAAGCTGTCATTAAAGCCAAACAATATTTACCCAAAGATAATACCACATACAATGGGAAGCTTCATCCTCTCAGTAATACACTCAGGGTGTGCTCTGGACTAGAAAAAAAAAAAAAGGAGGGAAGAGGAAGTGAAGGTAAGGACAAATTGCAAGTTACTTGCTCCACTACTTCATGTACTGGAAGAAAATGAAAATACTTTACCTCTTCAAACCTCTAAATGAAATAGATTTTGTCCCCCTACGTGTAGAACCTTACATCCCTCTTCATTCCGTTCCTTCACCTTCCTTCAGTGGAATTGCTCTGTCATTCATCAAAAAGTTGTAATTGTTTCATATTGATACAAAATCCAACAAGACACGACAGTAGTACATAAGGAGGACAAAGCAGACAAAGAATCAATACACAAAAAAAAAATAATAAAAAAAATAAAACTGACAAGTACCAAAAAAAAAAAATTCTGCTGATCTTCACAAGAAGCTTAACCTTTTTCTGTGGAAGTGCAGATTTGAGAACTCAAAGCTGAATTATGGACATGGAACAGTTCCCTGTAAGAACCAAATTGCCAGTATTGAATGCTAGAGCATGTGGTAATCTCCACTCAATCTTCAACCCTATTAAAGTGTTTATTTGTATTATGCACACAGAATAACAAAAATGACAAGGACATGTCTGCAGAGTACATGTATCCAATAGAGAAAAGGAGTGCTAGTTATTGTGTTTACAATGGGATGGGCTAACACCTCAACCGAGCTTGTGATGTTATCCCCATACTAGCGCAAAAGATAGGTCAAACACCAATCCTGGTATTATCATGATATCACACTTCTGAACATCTGGAAAAAAATTTCTAAATATATAAAGATATAATACCTTACACTCAATTTTTAGAGCCTGGGACTGGAACACAAAAACCCATTTGAAGCCTACATACTAGAGCACCTTAGGGTATCATCAGAAGAATATGAGTCACTTACATCAGAGCGATTCATATCCTCCTGATCAGATATGCTTATTCCAAAATTGCCAACTTCTTTACCAAATTCACGATTCATATCCTCCTGATCAGATATGCTTATTCCAAAATTGCCAACTTCTTTACCAAATTCACAACCCAAGTACCGGGAAACCAATGCAATGGTAACCTTATTAGGATTTAAACCAGTCTCAACCATTCTTCTTAACAGAGCCAAAGCTGACCTGGTGCGGTTTGATTTGAACAGATAAGCAATCAGAGTATTAAATGAGACACAATCCATCTCAATTCCCCTAAATTTCATTTCCTGCAGCACTTCCTGCAATGAATCCAAATCCTTTGCCATACATAATCCGTGAATTATGACATTATAAGTATGCAAGTTTGGTGAAACACCATACCACTTCATCCTGTCGAACAAGTCACAGGCTTCTGTTTTCATACCAGCACGAAAAAACCCATTTATGCCAATGGTATAGCATACTGCATCTAGCTTGTGCTTTTCCAAAATTGCTCTCCTTAAAAGCTCTGTGGCTTTATAATACTTGCCCCTTTTGACCAGCCCGCCCAAAATAGCAGCATGTACATAGGAGTCTAAATTACTATTTTCGGTGATTAATTTACAGTAGAGGTGAACTACAGTATCAATTCTTCCTAATTGAAACAAGCACTTGAACAAAGCAGAATAGGTATAATTATCTGGCTTGAAACCAGTTTCAACTATATGATTGAAGAACTTGATAGCTCGGTAAGGAGAACCAGCCTTGCAAAGGGTACTCATCACAGAATTACAAGCTCTGAGGTCAAATCTGACATCACATTGGGAAATTAATGTGTCGAAAAGTTTCGTCTTACCAGATAAACACAAAACAGACATTATTGTGGATAATGTGCATTTATCTGGCTTGAAATTATTTCTGAGTAAATCAAAGAAAATCCTGATAGCATCATTGTACCTTCTAGCTTTCGCAAAGCAATCAATAAGGACATTGTAGAACACCAAGTCGGGTTCGCAATTGCAATATTTCATAAAATCCAATAACTCAATAATTAAATCATACCTCTTGATTTTAAACAGCCCCTTTATAAGAGAAGTGTATGTCACAACTGAAGGAGAGATACCCAATTGTAGCATCTTTTGTACATATCTACAAGCCATGTCAATTTCTCCTCCATGACATAAGCCGTCAATCAAAATTGACCAAATTGGCAATGTAGGTTGCATACCAGATACAAGCATGAAACCCAATAATTGAAATAACTCAGAAATTGTACCCCGCTTTCTACAACAATAAAAAAGATGCCAAAAAGATCCACAATTGGGGTAAAAAGATTTATTTACCATATTCTTTAGCATGTCTCGTGCTGCCATCCAATCACCAATCTTGCAAAGATGGGTTAGGGCAATTGTATAAGTGAGAAAATTTGGTGATTGGGTCTCTCTCAAAAACCTCATTGCATTATCAACATGACCAATTTTAAACAGTACATCTATAATAATATTCCTCGCAAATGTATTGGGCTCAAAATGATACCTAGTCATCTCCTCAATCACCTCACCTGCAAACTTGTATGAACAACCACGCCAATAAATCCTCAGCAAAAATAGAAAAGTTGACGCCTTGATAGGACAGCCAATGCTCCTGAGCTCTTCTATAATGTTTCTAACGGACCCTAATCTGTCAGTGAGCCGGTCTATGACAGGCACCATACGATCAAATGAACTGGGGGCATGGAAATATTCAGGTTGTTCACCACACCACAAGAAGAATTTTATGGAAGCAGTGTCTGATGTCAAATTAGATATGGCTGAATTGACAATTTCTGGAGAGAGAGAAAGGGAATATTGTGTTTGATTTAGTGGTTTATAAATTGGGTTTATCAGGGTATTGAGACCACGGCAGCATTGGAAAAAGAACTGCTTCCTATGGATCATGAAGTCTCTTAGAATACTACCACATAGTGGGGCATTGTAAGAAGGGACCCGAGGCAATACAAACTCAAATTTTGTTGGAATTGCAAACAGGACTTGTGTGGTGGCATGAGATTGGGGATTCCAAGTAGGCCTGCTAACAAGCCGATTTTGGCTCAAAAGCATACCCTGCCCAGCTCAATACAAGGAACTGAAGATAAAGATCTGTTTAGCCAATAACTCAAGGAGAGAAGTCTAGCTAGAATTATTTGAAGCTCAGAGCTGCCCTTACTAAATGATATTTTGATTCAGTCTGGCTTGGAAAAAGCCCAATATTTACAACTAGGTAGCCTTGTCCTTTGTACACAAATAATCGATAAGAGATGAGACACCAAATCAGGTTGTTCTGATGCTACCTTATGAAATATCATTTGAGCTTGCAAAGAAGTAAAATATGCATTTTTCAGTTGGTACAGCTCTAGCTTAGGCTTCTCACATACATGTATCTTCTTAACTTCTTCAGCAACACCCTTCTAGTAGCCCTCAATCTGAATTTGTACGGTATTAGATAGTGAAATTCAACCAAATTTTTAGCAAAATGGAATCTAACCTAGCAGGTAGAAAATTTTAAATACCAGATTGCACAGTTATATCAGATGTCTTAAATTTATTGAACAAACATTGGAATATTTCATTTCATGTTATTTGGCCTCTAGTAAATGTTTAAACTCTTAAGTAATCCTTGCATGACAACCAACAACATACTGATCAAAGAGAAAAAGTAGATATTCAATAACCTAAGAATACTTGGACTGAAAATAAATTTCATTTATATACGATTATACAAGGAATCAAGAACAGTATAAAAATCAGTGTAACCATATATGAAAACTGTCATACAATTGATTTTCATTACTCAGTAACATCCACATACTTTTAACATTATAAATAATTTTGTGCATGTTCTTACTTTCTAATACACAAGTTCAACATCTTTATGCTAGTTCAGTTCTTTTTACTGGTCTGTACCCGATGACGGTGTTGTTGCTTTTCTTATTAATAAGAGAAGTGGTGGGATAACACCCCACTTAGTTCCAAAAAAAAAAAAAAAAATCATCTTTATGTTATTTCAGTTTAAAGAATATACATTATAAATTCTTTACATACACAAGCAGGATGCTTTCACCACCAACTCTTATATAGGCATGCTTACTTTTAGTGTTAAAAGATGAAAACCGAAACCACATCCTTACAATAAACTTAGAAATTATATCTATGACCTAATAAACATGCAATGATATATAAAAAGGTCAAATTTTGCTTTCAGTAGTCCATTTGATTGTCAACATACTAATTGATATTTGGAATGCGGGTCTCTGATAATTTGATTTTGATTAAAAACTAAACTCCTGGAAAAGGAAATAACATATGCCAATGCAATTTTATTTCAACATAAACATTTAAACTTAACTTCCAGAACTTATCCACGATTGGCACAACATTCAGAAATAGCACCACCTATAAAATTCGAATGCTATAAAAAGGACAAAAAAGAACAGAGAGAGAGAGAGAGAGAGAGAGAGAGAGAGAGAGGGAAGTATCTTACGTGATAAGCGCCAATAAAGACGATACCGGGAGGAGAGCAGAGAGAGAGAGACGCCGCACAGTAATAGCGAATGAGGCGGTATGGAGAAGGGAACGCGCGGAGTCTGGAAGAGAGCGATTCGGAGAAAAGGTTTGGGAAGATGAATCTTGGGGCTTTTATGGGCAGTGCGTTTATTCGGCCCAAATAATTTTTTTATATTTCGTACAAGGGGCAGATCGGGCCCAAAGTTAGACCAAACTGCGGTCTGCGGGAAACGACGAGTCTTACGAGACCGAGTTGATTTTCCTAGTAACATCTCCATTTTTAAATTCACTGGAGAGGATCCAGTGCCTTACCAGTTACCACCCTCGGTTCAGCTGGAACCACATCCTCTGCCCATCTCTAAGAGATGGGTAGAAAGCCCATCTCTGAACGTCAGCCGTCTGATTTAATCTCAACGGTTAAAGGAGCCCCGTGCATTCCACCACTCTCGAAAAAAATTATTGATCCGAAAAAAATGAACCGTCCAGATTAGATCAGACGGTCGTGATGAGATGGGCACTCTACCCATCTCTTAGAGATGGGTAGAGGATGTGGATCCCGGTTCAGCTTGCTTCGTTTCAGTCCATAATAATGTCCATGGCACCGGTTCGTTTCGCTAAGCACTGGGTCCCATACTGGCGTTGCGAGTTAGCTATCGCTCCTGGAATTCACATCCTCGGCAGCGCAGCGGTTGGCTGCGGTTTCATTCCAACCGTCCGATGGATGATGAGTGCCCCGTGAATAACCCCAGATTGATAGGCCCGAAAAAAATAAACCGTGGAGATCAGATCGGACGGCTCGGAGGAAATTGCTGCTGGCAGCACTGCTGCCGAGGATTTTGGTCCATCGCTCCTGCCTCCTCCTACCAATTCTCTCGCATTTTGTCAATCTAACCCCTGAAACAAATATATTTGCTCTTAGCCCCGTAATGGCGCCTTCATGATACTCCTCTCTCTGTCTGTCCGAATAAGTAGGGAATCCAACCGAACAAGTTATCGCTTTCTGTTAGTCGTTGTTCTCATTCAGATTAACCTGAAGTGAATTGCAAGAAATTTTCCCTATTTCTAAAATTTTTTGCGATATGTTTTTGCTTATCTATTGTTCCACGGATCACTCTTGTCTATTGTCAGTTTTTATTTTCTAGCATTAATTGGACTTGTTATTCCTGTGCAGATAGATGAATTAAGAATGTTATGGAAATGTAAGTTTGTTTGGAGAATTGAAATAATTGTGAGAGTATTTCCAAAATTTAGGACATTAGACAAGTTGCGAATTGCGATTAAATCTAAATGGGTAATTTTCAGTCAATTTGCTTTTTCATGTTGCAAACTAATGACTCACCTGCAACTTCTGGAGGTAACAATATTGATGAGATACAATTTCATCTAGTGTTTCTGCAACATATTATGCACTAATAGCTCAACTTTGTTTTCTTATTTTCCCGATAGGTTCAGAAGAGAGTGGCATCAATAATAGAGGAAAATTCTCATCTAACGAGTACTAACTGCTCTTTTTTTCGATAAATAGTACATTCCCATAATCCCATTGTCAACTTAGTCTTGATGCTGTCAAGTCTGATACTGGTGAGAACCAACTACAAAACCCGAATGTAGGGCTGTACAAAAAAACTCTAACCCGTCCGACCTGTTTAACCGCCCAACCCGACCCGTATTTTACCGGGTTGAAACATTAATCGGGTTGGGTCGGGTTTCAATTTTAGTGACCCGGTTGTATTGGGTTGGGTCATAATTTTGTTGTTGATAACCCGTACCCGTACCCGACCCGTTTAGTTTATTAATCATGCCTTCGGTTCTGAGTTATGACCATATCAATTCTGAATTTCTGATTCCTTAGACATTTACTCGCACAACCCTAGTCCTTAGGTTCCTACTCGTAGCATATCATTTGAATAAATATCTATCATTTATATGTTTTATGTTATTTTCATATGTTATCATTCTATATGTTGTTGTTTTAATAAATGTTTACCATTCATATGTTTTATCTTATTTCTTATGTTATTATTTTATATGTTGCTGTTTGAATAAATGTCTACTTTTTATCATTCTATAACGCTAGTATTGTATGCTAGTATTTGAACTAAAGTGTTTTGTATGTTATGTGTTACTTATTTTTTTATTTCAATCATGTGACTTATTTTTTTATATATATACAATTGAAATAACAACCCGTCAAACCCGTATAACCCGCATAACCCACAATAATCTGTACATGAAAAATCTGTTGGGTTGGGTTGGGTTACGGGTGGGTCAACTAAAATTTTTTTTAACCCGGTACAATTGGGTTGGGTTGAAATATTGATAAAAAATTACAAACCCGTCCGTTGTACACCCCTACCCGAATGCATCAGTTTGAACTAAAAGATTGGTGAACCGTTTTCTTTTTTGGTTCTTTGGGTAAATAATGGCTGTATCGTGCTGATCAATTTCTTAAGGTGTAAAATATTTTTGTTCACTTCTTTATGTATAGATGTCTCCAAAATTTGTAAGGAAACCTTCTGCCAACAGTTGCTAAATGTAATGAGATTGCATTATTTACCAGTGACCACGAGTTTTCTTTATAATAAGATATTTAAGTATTTATTCTGGAAAAATCAGTGCATCATGATTTGCCATTTTGTCAGCTGGTTCAGAAGCTGAAGAGATATGGTATCGCTAGCGTGTTGTCACACTGGCTACTTAATACTGTACTATTGTTCTAGTTTGGTGAGTTAATTTTGAATAAAATAAAATAGAAATACACACTTGAAAAAGTATTTGGTTTATGGCGTCTGCGGTACATTCTTTCCAGGTTTTATTTTGCTCCAGCTCCCCGCAAATTGGGCTATTGCCCAGCTGTTGAGCAGTCAGATTGTTTGACTGATGATAGATTAAAATGAACTACTCATTCTAAACTCAAATAATTTTTCTCGGTCGCAGATTTGTTAAGATAATGGCAATGGCGTGGGCTGGAAGCCAGATTGCTGAGATTGTTTCAGCAGGAGAGTTGTATATCTGAAACTTGCCTTGAAATTGAAATTTTAAAGTAAAACTCAATTTTTTTCCTTAACAATTGCCTTGTTTTTTAGTTTCTTATATTATTCATATATTGTTCTCATTTGTGTTTTCATTTTTCTTCATATTATTCTTATATCTTGTTTTTGAAGGTTTTCTTTGGCCAATCGTGTTGACGATGTACATCAAAGACTAGTTTAATCTCGCGACAAGTTCTCCATAGAGCGCACTGCATCTAAATTTTCTGTATTGGAGTAGGTTTCGCTGCCAAATCCTGATAGATTGAACATTACTTATTCTCAGTTTTGTTAACTATTAATTTGATTTTTTTTAATATTCATATTGGCTATTTAGTAAAAATGATATAAAACATTTAAACAAATGAATCACAAGACAATTATATAAAATATTATATTGTGTTATATTATTTAAATGAATTTATTGAGGCAAAGGAGAAAGATGTTTCATCCATGTAGAAATGCTCACTTTGAAGTTTGAATCGAACATCTGCTTTAATTAATTATCAAACGAATCATGATCATTGCTCCTCTTATCAGTCATCAAATATAGCTCCCGAATTCAAAACAAAAATATAATCATTTACAACAATATATAATGTTGTAAATAAAATTGAAATAAGAAAAACATACATGCATAAACTAGGCCTAACCACCGATGGAAACATTATGGCATCAAATAAATAATAAATATGAGATTTAATATATAAACTTATATTAATGTTAGCAAACAGACAGGAAAACATTACAATTTTTAATTGAACCCAGCGAAGCTCGATTTTTCCCGACTCTAGTATAGATTACATTACCCTGCAATTTTTTTGACCCGTGAAGGTTTGCAAACTACCTTGACATAATAACATTTATCTAGAAAGCCAAGTCCCCTCACCCAAAACTTTACTCCATGAAACCGCCCTTCTTTAATAAGAGGTCTACAATGATCAGGGCCAAGAACCATTACTTCTCTAAATGTTTTAACTTCACAATCCAGAGGGTGCCATAGTACTGAAAAAGAGCTCGATCGTAAATGCCCTGGTAGCAGCCGGCACAAAACATCGATGGTTAGATCAGAATATTCCGGAATATTGATTGCCCAACTATCTTCGAGTGCTTGCAAGAACTTGGACCAAAATTGAGCATTCAAATTATCTCTCAGAATCTCCCCCAAGATCGTGACTGCCCAGATCGATCCATTCATCTTCTTTGCCATCTTCCTTCCCATTTCCTTTAACTTTGGATAGTCATCTGGGTCAGCACCGCCCAATGCATGTTCGTAGAAAAACTGTAAATACTCATCTTCTGAGAAGCTGCCAATCATGACTGGCATCTCAGATGGGCATACGATTTCTTTCTGGTATCTCCCAAAGTGAACTTTGTTACGATATTCCTCAAAGTCAAAAATGTCGCTTACAAAAATGACCTTGCTCCCTTGTTTTCCACAGTTCAGGCACTCCCACAGGCCATTCCAAGCCATAGGATCCACATTGTAAACGTTGTTTAGCACTAGCAAAAATCTCTCTGAACTAAGGTTCTGCTTGAGCATTGCTAGCAGTGTACCAAAATCATCATAATTAGTTTCCCATGATTCAGTTTCCCGTGATTTACACTGCTTTTGAATTTCTTTGGAAATACCGACAATAAAGCAACAATCAGGACAACATATATAGCTACGTGCAAATTCGATATAGATACTTTCAAACTTAATATACATTTTCAAAGAAAAATGGTCCTCTACCTTGGAATCAGAGAAACAGCGGAGGGAAAGACTGGTCTTTCCACGATGCCATGGACCAACTATTGGAAGAATGCTCACATTGTTTTCACCAGCCTGGATAGGTTTGAGTAAGAAATTCATAACCTGCTGTATTTCTTTATCCCTACCGAATAATCTTTCAGGGTCCATGTACAGGTACGTTCTCATTGGTCTTCTAGGTTGGGCATACACCATTTGCAAGAACGAATGTACATCAATAGCTTGCAACCTTTTCAGTACATCATATAGATTCTGCATCTCCTCGTCACCAAAAAGCAGGGTTCTGATACTATTATTGATACGTCTCCTTTTAGCAGCACGATTGGTGAAGGAATCTGTGTCCTCACTTTCTGGAGGTGAATTCCGGTGTTTGATGGTACGATGATAGTAGTCACCACAGTATGAGTCTGCAATTAGTTTTGCCCACCAGTCGAGCAACTTTGGGTTGGTGATCCGTCTTTCTCTCGCTTCAAGGAACGCAGCGTTCAGTTTCAGCAAATGGTCTTGTATCATATTCAGGGTCACATCAAGATCCTGCTGCATCTGGAATCTGCTGATGAATGGGGAGGCAACGCCGCTTACTATAATGTCAGCTGCTTTTTCCCCAACTACACCAACCAAGGTGCTTATTTTGACTCCCATGCTGCGGTTCACCTGCCTTATTATTCTTCTTACATAAAGCTGACCCTGTTTGGAAAAAAAAAAAATGATTGTAAATATTTGAAGCATTTTGATTTGAGCCTCGTTGTTGCATGATAGATTGGAATTATTTATATGCATAGAAGTCATATCAATCTACCTGCTATCAAACTAAACTATCTTTGTAAAATACAAGTTCAATTTTTGAAGTGGTAATTACAAGCTAAACTGGTTAATCATTTATCAACAAACAAATCATGAATTAAGGAGAAAATGTAAATTTTGAATATTTTTGCCCCGTTCAATTGGCGCTACTTTTTTATGTACGGAGACCAAGCTTTTAAAAAATGCCGTTTAAACGCCGTTTTTCTAGAAATAGCGGTACATTGTATCCAACTGCACGAACGTCACAGAAAAAAGTGACAAAATAACGTAACACGTCATTTCCGTTTTTTCAACGATTAAACGTGTCATTTCCGTCAATTTTGTTTTTTCGGCGACAAAAAAATATTCTAGTTTTGCCTATGATCATAAACATTTTTGTTGACATATGCATTTTGGAATATTTTATACAATGAATAAAGTTTTGTACTTCAATATCAATAAACAATAATGGTGAAAATGACAATTTATCATTGTTCGCTCAAATTTGAAGAATATATTATATAGAATATTATCAATATGAAGAATATAGACCCAAAAGAAGAATATTTAAACAAGATCATTATCACCGTTTTTTCATCGAAAAAACGCCGCACCGTTAAATCAACTCCGGACCGTCATACCGTAAAAACGCATTTTAAAAGCTTGACGGAGACACAAGTTGGAACTTGGAGAAAGAATTTTCAAACCTAGTTAAATATGAAAATAAAATAATAAAAGAGACCATTATAGTGTTGTTGACTTATATTTAGTATTTATGTTATTTCTAGAAAAGTGGGGTTCTAGTTGTAAAAGAACATATTATTTTAATATAAAAAGGAGCCTATGTACAGAGGCCATAATCCCTAATTTTAATCTAATTTTTATCTAAAAATATGGTATCAGAGCTGCGTCTGTGTCGTGCTTGATCTGATCTCTTCTCCTTTCTTTCTTCTCCGTGTTTGACCTCTTCTCCGTGCTCGATCTTTCTCTTCTCTTCTCTTCTCTTCTCTTCTCTTCTGCTCTCTCACGTGTGTCTGTCCAGGAGAGCAGCTCCTTGGTGGACCGCGCCTAGACCAGCCAACGCTTGTGAGTCGCGCGTGCATCCTCATCTCTTGTGCGGGCATGTGGATGAACCATGTGTGGACCAACACCAAAACCACTCTCACTCCTGCACTGCGTGTGGACTATCGCCATGACTCTCTCTCCTGCACCGTGTGTGGACCGAGCATCATTTGCATCTTCTTTTTAATGTCTTTTCTCAGGTTTTGTCTCTTTTTCACCAATTCGCAGAGCTGTTATGGTAGATGTTGAAACTGTGATCGTGTGCGTCCGCATGATTTGTGTTTGAGTGTGATTGATCTCGTCCTCTAGTTGTGTTTGTGTTTGAGATAGAGATTTGATAGTGAAGATGAGTGAACTTGTGACTACTAAAGACTTGCAGACCATTATGGAAGAAATGGCTAGGATGTTAAATGTGAAGTTTGTGGAGAATTCATCCAGTAAGACAGTCGGGTCTGTGTTAGAACAGTCACGTGTGGTACAGAAGATAGAATTGTTACCTAATGATGTCAAGCTTGAGGGGACAAGGAATTATCTAAGTTGGTACTTTGAAGGGCGTTGTTGAACCTTCAGATGAAAGGACTTGAAGGATATGTGAATGGAGACTGCATTGAACCTGTGGACAAGTTGTAGTGTTTTAATGATTCGCAAGAGCAATTTATTCAAATAATTAAAAGCTACCATCAAGAATACAAAAGATCTAGAAAACCTTATGCTACTTTATTCTTATCCCTACAAGAGAGAAAATGATTATACCTCTTTCAATATTGTAATTGAAAGGTTCTATTCCTTGGAACAATGGTTGTGGCATGCTACTTCCTTGCTCTTCTTTCTTTCCTCCTAGTAACACCGTAGATTAACCAAGTATTGAGAAATATGCTAGTATCTCAATCAATACAAGCCTAATTCAAGTTTCTACCGTTCCAAATCAATCATATTGAACAAATAGTAGAATTTATGCTCAACGCATGAGCCCTAATGAATGCGTGTGAGAGAAATCTCTCTCGTGAGAGTCAAACCTCAAAGAGAAAGATAAATTTTCGTCCATAAAAAAAGATGAAGAAAAGAGGTGGAGGCTAGAGTTTCCATGCTTCTTCTTTCCTCAAATGATGGATATATATATATATATATATATATACAATCTCTAGGGTATCAAATACCGCATATTGACCATATAACACTCATCTAAAACTCTCTTTTTGGCGGACAATTTCAGATCTAATAATGATCCTTTTTATCTCATTAATTCACACACATATTCATGATACTAAGGCTTGATTAATATATAATCATTATAGTATATTAATTCAACATAATTCTTAAATTATTTTGATTAGGTTGAGATAAATATATTGTTAACTACTTAACAAATATTTATTTGGATAGGCATAACAATAATTTTTTGTTCAATATGATCACTTGAAATAATTAATTATAACTACCTTTATAATTAATCATTCAACTTATCATATTTGTATTCTAATAATATAATAAACTAAAACTTAATGATCTATGGCTAAGAGCTAGTTCTGTGAGACCTTATTTGGAGAATTTATGTCATGTTGGTCATAGAAATAATTTTACCAATTAATTTTCAATAATCACAAGCGATATCTAGCAACACATTGTGATTTCCAATTAACATAAATAAATACTGTACAGATATAATACTTTAATTCTGCATAAGAAAAATAGAATTTTCTTTGTTTGATTCCTATGTCACATGATATCACTGTGTAATCCAAGATAGGAATGTGTCACTCTTGCAGATTGCACATTTCTTGATCTAGAGTTGAGTGTATAGTTTGCATACTGACAATCCAACTCCACCAGAGAGCCCAAGAGATATCATCACTCATCAGGTCTACTGTTGAGGGACATATGGTTCTCTTGATGAACAATTTTCCCCCGTACAATTAATCAGAACTTCAATGGAGTCCTTATTGCAGTCTTTTCAGGAATCAGCGTTAGACTATATTTACAGATTCAACAAGCACTTCTACTCTAAATTGATTCTACAAGCTACATAACCCATCAAATGAACTAACTGTAGCACAAAATTAAACAAAGGCTTGCCACAACAATTTTCAGATCCACAAATAGCCTCAATCAAGCATTCACAACACATATCTGAGCCAAAATCAAGCACATTCCTTATGACATATCAAATAGGCTCTTCACAAGAACACAAGACAGATCAGATCAAAAAGGGAAGGCAATGCACAACCATATCAAGCACTTAATCGACATAACAAGCAAGCAATTCACAGAGCAATAATTCAATTCGAGTGCATGCCTCACAAATTCATCCAAGCACAACACAGATCAAAGAGAGAGAGAGAGTTTGCAAACCGAGATAGCAAAGAAAATGAGAAGAAAGGAAGAGCTTCAACTGCTGCTGGTTGCCGTCAATACCACAGTTGTGCCATCACCAGCCACCAAGCCGTCAGCCACAATCTCCATTGTCGACCAGTTCCAAGAAAAGAGAGAGAGAGAGAGAGAGAGAGAGAGAGAGAGAGAGAAGTGTAGGTGTGAGTGACTTAGTGAGGAGATGAGGGAATCAGTGGGGCTGAGAGAGGTGAGGGATGGGGTCTGAGCTCGGGTTAGAGGAGATGAGGAGGTGAGTGAGAGAGAGACAGTGGGGGAGGGGTCGATTGGAACTTGGGTCAGCGAGGGGGGTAATGGAGGGGGAGGATGTGTTTGTAAGGTGTGAACGGAGAAGAGAAAGAGGGGATTGGCGGGCTACGGTTTCGTGTGCCAGAGAAAAGAAGAGGGGAGATGACTTAATAGACGAGGAAAAAGGGGAAGTGGGGTCACACTGCTGAAGTGGCAAGCGGTGGGAGAACCAGGAAATGGAGGTGGGGTCTGGGTTTGCTTCTGCGTGGTTTCAGCGAAACTATGGGGAGAAGAAAACCAGGGGCAGAGGGAAGAGGTCCCACAGCTGCGATCGAACTGGGGGAGAGTGGGGTTGTATGCGTGGCCATCGGTGAGAGAGAGCGAGAATCAGGGACGAGGCGGATTGGTCGAGAGAAGAGAGGAAGCGGAAATTAGGGGAACGGATTAGACGATGACCCGTTCGAAAAATCCGGAGGTAAGAGAAATAAAAAGGGAGGGAGAGAGGATTTGATCAGACGGCTTAGAAAAATCGGAGAAATTGAATTGATCCCACGGTCCAGATTGATGGAAATTGAATTTTGATTTGAACAACAGTGAAGCTTGGATTTTGATACAAATTTAGGCCATAGAAATTTTATAGAACATATAATTGAGTATTTGTTATTTGAATTTATTTGTTTGCTTGAAGTTTTGCTTAGATAAAACATTTTAATTCACTTTTTTTTTTAATTAAGCTATGATTTCTGAGAATTTCTCGATTAAATTCAGATCAACTACTATTTATAACAGCTAAAATTAGTTCACAAGCTTAAATATTATTTTCAAATTTTACGGGCCATTAAATTTTTAAGTTGTTGCCAATTTTATTTACCTTAACTTTAATCAATTTATTGAATTTTAAATTTTCAACAGTTTTGAAAATTACGGGTTTTCACAGGGGTGGATCCAGTGTATATATGGGATCCTTAGGCAAGTGCCAGGGGTAAATTTTCAAAACATTGAGATTCATTTGTTAAATTGTGGGTTGTCCTAGGGGTAAAAAATGATTTGTGCCTAGACTTCGCTCCTAATTGCATTAAAAAATTAGTAGTAAATATTTTTTTTTGTGATTTTTGGTGGTAGATATAAAAGTAAAGATCGAAAAAGACAAGATTTATGAGAAAAATGAAGTATTTTGTAATATTGCAATTATATATATATTTAAAATAACTTTTCTATTGTTTAATTATGGCTTGCTTTATTTTTTTTTTCAAATTTTAAATTTTGTTATATTATAATGGTGTCTAGACTAAAAATTTTTTTTGGATTTGCCCCTGAGAGCTGGAGGAACTGCGTCAGTTCAAGTTTAAAGTTGAGAGTTCGAAAGGCTAGGGAAAGGTCTCGGATGAGTTTGATAATAATGTCTACTTTTGTAATATTGCTTGTTATGCACATGTGAATAAATGTATTCAAGCATAGGCATTTGGATCCACTACATCTCTTGTTGATTGGGTTATAGATTTAGGTGCATCTAGTCATATAGCAGGATCATCTAATAAATTTATAGAGTATTGCCCTAGTCAACAAATGCAACTTGATACAATCAAAATTACTGATGGTACATCCCAACCTATCAAGGGTATTGGCTTAGTCTATTGTAATTCATGTATTACCTTGTCATCTGTATTGCATGTTCCTTCTTTTCTTGTTAATTTACTCTCTGTTAGCTCACTCATTGATCAATTGAATTGCACTAATCTTTTTTTTTTATCAAAATATATGTTTCAGGAAAAGGAAACATCGAGGGGACTTGAGACTGGCAACAGACGAGATGGACTCTGGTACTTGGATAATGAGGCTGCAATGCTCGTTGCTCTATTGGTAAAGGAAAAAAGCAAAGGCCATGCTACAACATAATAGATTAGGGCATTTATCTTTGAATAGTTTGAATAAATTGGATCTTGATATGATGAATAAAGTGGATAGGGAGAATTTATGTTGTAATGCATGTGAACTTGGAAAACATCTCGTTCTAGTTATAAAATGATTGATTTAAGAAGTTTGGAGCTTTTTGCACTTGTTAATTTTGATGTTTGGAGATCTTGTCCTACTACCTCTGTTAGTGAACTTAGATGGTTTGTCACATTTATTGCTTGTTACTCACATATGACTTGAATTTACATGATGAAATAGAAATCTGAAGTACTCAAATACTTCAAAGATTTCTCAGCTTGTGTGAAAACTCAATATTGAATACAGGTGAATGTCTTTCAAACAGATAATGGAAGTAATTATGTCAACAAGGAGTTTTCCACCTTCATGTCCGAGCAAGGAATTCTCCATCAAACGGCTCGTCTAGATACTCTAGGCTAAAATAGAGTGGCAGAGCACAAAAATAGGCATCTATTTGAGGTGACACGTCCATTGATGCTGACAATGAATATACCAAAGTTTTTATGGAGTGAGACGGTTATGACAACAACCTATCTAATCAATAGAATGCCATAAAGAGAGTTAGGAATGAAGACGCTATGTGAGATGCTATTTGGTCAGAGTGTTTGGATGTGTGTGCTATGTGAGGGATTATAGATTGATAGTGGGGACGCCAGATCCGCGAGTTGTTAAATGCATCTTTGTATTACTCCTTATATAAGAAATAATACTTGGGTGTTGGTGTCCTACTAAAAGAATGGTCTTTGTTAGTACAGATGTGACTTTTCGAGAATCTAAACTGTATTATGGAGAAAAGACAGAGTTGGGCTCGTTATTCGAAGATGACTCTACCAGTGTTGGTAGAGAGGGGGAGAATATGAATGAAATTATAGTTGGTGAGTTTCTATGTCATATGTCATTACCGAGTAGTGATGGCGATCTGAATGATGATGGTGGTGGTGGTGATGATTGTGATCTGAGTGATGATGGTAATGGTATAACTGAAAATAAGAAGCAGGGGAGCTGGTAGCATATAAAAGGAGATCAAAACAACCAAAGCAGCTAGAGCAACATGAGCAGCCAAAGCATCATGAGTCGCTTGTTATGACATCGCAGGCCCCCTTGAATGCCAATGTCCCAAGTAACTCCTCTCCCAAGTCCTTCCTCAGACCCTCATCCAGAGTTAATAGGTATCAATTCTCCTCAAATTTTGCTCCGTAGAACATCTAGGGTAAATGCTGGGAAACCTCCTGTTAAGTATGGTAGTTGAGAAAATAATATTGCAAATTACATTCATATGCATCTGTTTCACCTGCATATAAGTCATCACTTGCATCTCTAGGCTCTGTGCATGTACCTAACACATGGTAGGTAGCTAAGAAAGATCCCAGATGGTTCAGTGCCATGCAGGAAGAACTTCAAATGTTGAAGAACAATGACGTATGGGAGTTGGTACCTCTACCAGCTAGAAAGTGTGTTGTCATATGCCAATGGGTGTACACAGTCAAGTAAACTCTAGAAGGAAAGGTTCGTAGGTACAACGCCTGACTGGTTGCAAAATGATTCAATGACTTATGGCATCGACTATGATGAGACCTTTTCTCCGGTTGTAAAAATGAACACTATGAGGATGTTGGTGTCGTGTGCTGCGAACTTCAATTGGCCACTACACCAGTTGGATGTCAAGAATGCTTTCTTGCATGGAGGTCTCCAAGAAGAGGTGTACATGACGGTTCGGTCCAACCCGCCACGGTCCATGGGTTATTGTGGTCCGGTCCTCCATGGGTCGACGGGCTATCGCGGGACAAGTTATCACGGTCCATCCTAGAAATCTTGATCCAAACTCTTGCTAAACCCGTTCGGTCCTAACTCCCACGGGTTATGAACTTATGATGGTCCGGTCCAGTTTTTTATTATTCTTTTGCTGTTTTTTTGTTTTTCGTTAAAATATTTTTTATCCACAAAATGAGCCGTTGCCTTTCTCTCCCAATTAGTCACTTTATCCAAAAAAAATAGCCATTGTCCCTCTGACACGTGTCAATTTTTTGTTGGTTGGCGCAAAAAAAAAGAGAGTAGGAGTGTGACTCTGTTCACGTGGGAGGGCCAGAGGGAGAGGGGCACGTTTCGCCCTCCCATTGGCTGGTGCAAAGAAAAGAAAGTGGAGAGCCATTCGGTTGGAAAAAGAACTATGTTACTTGGGTGCGGGTGCGGGTATCGTATTGGATACGGTGCGGGTGCGGGGATACGACATTTTTCAAAAAACTCGGATGCGGCTATATATATAAACTTATAAAAAAATTATATTATATATCGAATTGTATGATTTTTTTTCCATGTAATAACCTATCTTTCAGATTTTTTTCATTATCCATGTAATAATATTTTTTTTGAAATTAATGGATGTAATAACTTATTTTTCAGAAAATGCTATCATACAAAATCCACCTAGATCCATCAGATGAGATCCGACCCGCATCCTCTCCTCCAACCCGATCCCATCACACCCAAAAACCCAAAAAGTGAAAAACCCAAATCCCAAACCTTCTCCCTCGATTCACCCTTCTTCTCCTCTTACTGGACATCTCTCCACAACTCCAACCCTTTCACCAATTGCTCCACGATCCCTAACTGCACCATAATCCAAACCCCTCTCACCAATTTGGTGATGCAATTGAGGTGAGAGGCGATTGAGAGTCGGAGATGGAGGGGACGGATCAGAGAGAGCTGCTGAGGTGAAAGGCGATGGAGTCGGAGATGGAGGCGATAGACGGATAGAGCTGCTGAGGTGAGAGGCGATGGAGATGGAGGCGACAGGCATCGATGGTGTGGTGTTCTCAGAAATTTCGGAAAAAAAATGGGATAATCGTATCTAAACGTATCCCACACGAATCCAGACCGAACAGTGACCGTATCCATGGAGTATCTTGCCGAATTTTGACCTAATCCTGAGGTCAAACACATTAAATAAACAGGATACGCCAGGTGGAGCGTCGGGTGCGTATCGCATGCGAATCGTACACGAATCCGCGTCGGATACGAGATACGTGTATTTTTAGCGGTATCCACGTAACATAGGAAAAGAGAGAGAGAGCGTGTGGGGTTTAGCCGAATTTTTACGGGTTTTTCATGGGTTTACGTGGGTTTATCACGGGTTTACGCGGGTTTAGTAGGGTTTAAGATGACTTTAGATAGGTTTAGGCGGGTTAACCGTTGTTGTAGAATTTTTAAAGGATTTTAGGACGGTTTTTCACGGGTTTACGACAGATTTAAGGTATGGTCCGGTCCGGTCCACGGGGTTTTTCAAGAAAGATGACCTAAACCCTTGATAAACCCTTTCCGGTCTAACCCCTCGCTCCATCGCGGTCCACGCACGGGTCGGGCCGGTCCGGTCCAAGGTTCGGATTTATCCCGGGTCGAGTCTGACATGCTGGTCCAAGTGGTAAACACTATACTCCACCAGCTGGGAAAGTATGCAAGCTAAAAAAGGTATTGTATGGGCTGAATCAGTCTCCGTGAGCATGGTTTGATAGGTTCAGACTTGCAGTCTATGGCATGGGGTACAAATAGTGCAATGGAGATCATACCATATTTTACATGCACTTGAAAGGTCGTATCACTATTTTGGCTATCCGCGTTGATGATATTGTGATCACTGGAGATGATACTGAGGAGATAATGCGAATAAAGGGAAATCTTGGCAAAAAATTCGAGGTAAAAATTTGGGGCAATTAAAATATTTTTTGGGATTTAAATTGCTAGTTTAAGGACATACATAGTGCTTTCTCATTGAAAGTATGCACAATGGACCTTCTATTAGAGACATGGATGCTAGGCTATAGAGTTGCCCCAACTCCGATCAAGCCGAAACAGAAGTTCTGTTTCAAGAGAGGTGACTCAGTGGATAAGGAGCAAAACCAAAGACTAGTTGGTCAGCTCATTTATCTATGCCGCACGAGACCTGATATTGTATATGCCGTGAGTATGGTGAGTAGGTACATGCATGACCCCAGAGAACAACATATAGATGTTGTACACAGAATTCTTAGATATATCAAGGGAAGTCTCGGAAAAGGACTGTGGTTCAGGAGTCATGGGCATAGAGTTGAAGGCTATTGTGATGCTGATTGGACAGATTGTTTGGATGATTGCATATTCACTACATGATATTGTGTGTTTGTTGGAGACAATCTTGTGGTTTGGCGGAGAAAGAAGCAAGATGTGATGGTAAGATCTATAATTGAGGCTGAGTACAGGGTATGACATTCAGCCTATGTGAGTTGATGTAGGTAAAAAATCTTATCCGAGTTGCGGTTGTTTCGAGAAGAGTCATTACAATTTCAATGTGACAACAAATCAGCAATCAATAGCAAACAATTCGGTTCAGCATGATCGCACTAACACATGTGGAGACTGATCATTTCTTCATCAAGGAAAAATTGAATGATGAAGTGCTTACTTTGAGCTACGTGAAATAAGAATAATAGTTGGCTTATTGTTTAACTGAGGGTTTAGGTTTTAAGCAATTTAAAAAGTCTTGTAACAAGATGGGATGATTGATATCTATCACCCATTTTAAGGAGAGTGTTGAGTTATATTTGATATTTATGTCATTTTTAGAAAAGCATGATCCTATTTGTAAAAGATATTATTTTAATATAAAAGAGAACCTGACGCTATAATCTACTAATTTTAATCTAATTCTTGTCTAGACAACAAGTGTTATAAAAACTAAGCTCTATTCAGAGAATTAAAATTTCAGAAGCACCGTTGGCCGCTGGCCAACCGGCCTTTGGAAAAAGAAATTTCAAAGCACAATTGATAAATGTGGACAGAAAAAAGCAGGTATATAAACAAGCACCTTGATTGGCTCTTGAGCCGATCCCCTTCTAATATACAAAAAGAAAAGTCGATTCCGGTGCCAATTTTGAGTATGAGAGCCGAAGAGATACGGAAAACGAACGCGTCTTACACTTCACTGTGTCTGGTGATAAGCGAAGGTGACATCAATTTGACTATAAATAGAGCAGAGGTAGGAACGAGGAAAGTGGCTTGAGACTTCATTGTTAACTACAAAGGGTCTTCAATACTTTAGTTAGGAGAGGATTTCGATTTGGTATCACACGCAATTGGAAATAAACTGAAAGTCTCTGCACAGTACTAATTGCTAAGTATTAAATATTTTACTTTAAAAAGATCAAATATTGATTCCGGGGCCTCAAATCCAATTACATATAAAATAATCTTCGAAGAAATCAAATTTATATTTCTAAGAACATTTTAAATTTTTCTAAAAAAATAAAATAATAGATTTTAAAATTATTGATCTTCCAATGAGAGTGAATCATTAATAAATAATTGAAAGTACAACAAACCATAAATTTGATTTTAAGAGTTCGGTATCATCAGAATCAGTATCAAAATTATAAATAAAGATGTGTGGGTGTCGGGATCATTTAGTTAAATGTAGTTCGACACTCCAAGCATTGTGAAATCATAGTTTTTTCAATTTCTGTAACATGATATTCTGTAATTTTTTGTGTGTTGGGTATTACAGCTCATAAAACTGACCCGATTCACCGACATGTAATAATTTGGCAACGCATTGTTTTATTTCTTATTTTTATGATTCCTTTCTATTTTTATTTTTATCCTACATCCGTCTATCTTTTGTGTTGCAAGCATAACAACATATTCATAATCAACCATTATTATATAATAACATTTTAAATTTATATTAATTTGTCAAATTTCGAGTGAAACTCGATCGATTAGCCCTAGTACTAAATAAAGATGTGTGGGTGTCAGGATCATTTTGTTAAATCTAGTCCAACACTCCAAGCATTGTTAAACAATATTTTTTTCGATTTCTGCAACTTGATACTCTATGACTATTTGTGTGCCGGGTAATATTGTTCATAAAACTGACTCTCTTCACTAATGGATATTTATTTAACAGCGCATTATTTTATTTTTAATTTTTGTGTCTCTTTCTATTTTCATTTCCTTCGCGTCTCCATCCTGATTTTTGCTGCTTGGAGCCCTCTTCCTCCCTTCTTCTTTTCTCCACCTCCTTCGATAGCTTTATGTCAATAGGACTATATAATAATAATCCCCCTCTAAATTTTCCTATTTCATACAATGTAATTTCAGTTATTATGAATAACATATTTGTTTAAATTGCTTGGATTTCTTTCCACCAATATCTATTAGAATTTTCCTCTCCAATGTATTTTCTTTTTCCGCTGACCATTCTCTTCCATATTTATTTATTTATGGATTTTCTGTGCTCCATAATTTCCAATTTTGCTATTTAATTTCTTTAGCTATTTTTATTTTAAATTTATGCAAATTTTATTTCTTTCATATTCAAGCATTCTTTAATTTTTCTCCATTTTATTCCAGCGCCATATATATATTCTCTTCGATTTTCCAAATTAACATCAGACTTATTTTGATCATTTATTTTTCTTATCTTTTATTATGAATTTCTTGGTCATAGGAGGTGCTGAGCCATAGAAAAATTTATTTATTATGAATTTATCTTTTATTCAAAATACCTACTAGCAAAATTAACAAGATCTTTAAGGCATGCACGTCTTCTGCGTTTGCTTGTTTAATTTTTCTAAAAAAAAAGTAGATCATATATTTTCAAAAAAAAATATATATCAACAGGAATTGGATTTTGATCTAATATTTTTTTTTTCTGTTTTATCATGCATGTGTTTGCATGGCCTCTTCGAACTAACATATAACAATTTTTTAGATGGAAGTAAGGTTGGAAGCAGCTTTTGTAAAGTTAGATAAAGTGTTGTGTGATTTATTGTTGACATAATTTTATTTATTTGTGTTATTCTCATTTTTATTGGATTTCTTGATTGATCTGGCATTCCCAAATAAGAAAAAATGAGTCAACATGAAAGGAGCTAACAAGTCAAGATATGATATAATTTGTAATCTATTAAATTTATTTTTAAAATATTGCTACTTTTTTTCATATCATATAGAAATATCACTTTTTATGGGGATTAAAATTTCAAGAAACTTTATTTCAAAATAAATTTAAATTACACAATTAAAATAGACATAAAATGAATTAAACATAACTTAATTATAAGAAAAACATAAAAATTAATATAATAAAAACTCATGAATCGAGCGAAGCTCGATGACCACTCCTATGTTTATCAAATTCAGTGGAGGCACAGAACGATCAGGTGAATCACAAAAATCAGATTTAAAATGATAGCATCAGTCATTCATAAATTATAGATAATGATTTATGAATATCGCATATGTAGATAAAATGTTTCTATAAATGATCATATATAAATAGAAACACAAATATACAGACACACTATGGTCAAATTGATTTGACAGAGGGTTATGTCAAATACAATGATATTTCAATACGAAAACTTTAAATAACCGATGGGAAACCATTCAATTTTAACCTTCATATTTAAATCTCACCGTATTTTATATTTTTACATTTATTTATTATTTAACCAGATTTTAGAAAAAAATTCAATCTAATAGTTAAGGACTCTCAATAATAACAATTTTTACAAATCTGAAAGAATTTCGAAAAATGTAAATTTGATATTGATGAAGATTTCAATGTGAAATCACATTCAATGTTTTAGAAGGGGCTTCCAAAATTCCAAAATAGAAATTAAATCGGGTTTAAATAACATAATAGATAAACTGCTTTTATGTTTTAAAACTGTTTCCTCATATATTTTTTTTAGACAAAACTAGATAGAGACAGTCTGGAAAGTTTCCGCGTAGAGTTGACAAGCTGACTGGAAAGTAGAATTGGCATCTTACGCGGCCTGCCCCTGCTGACTGGAAAGTAGAATTGGCATCTTCCGCGGCCTGCCCCTGGTCAGTTGTCACTAACCCATATTTTCAAAGAGTTCGGGGTACCCCCACTACTTAAAACTTCTTTCCCATTAGTTAGCTTAGCTCCTTTTGCTCTCGTTCGTAAGTTGGCCAGTTGGGTTTGTTTATAAAGTATGTACAATTAACATGACCTTATCTTTTCATCTTAACAGCTTAAAAATATAGCAAAATGGAGTGGTAAAAATCGCTATATATATATCGGTACAAGAAATATGTTATTGGATTGCAAATTTGCAATTAATATATAATGAAGAGATCTTCGCCAATAACGTCATTTGATAATACTGTTAATATTTTTTCAAGCATACTGAAAGAAGATAAAAAAAAAAAGAGGACTAAATAAAAAAGTTCGACTCCTTGATAACATACTTATCAAAATAATTTGTACAATTTGATATGTAACTAAGCCAAGAGTACATATGGGCAAATTATATGCAAATTCCCAAGCTCCGATCAGTTATGAGAATTCAGTGGGAAAAAACTCATTCAAAATAATATCTGCTTCGAACTCTCTTCTCTTGTAAACTTAACGTACTGTTGCTGGAATTGAAACGTACATCTTTCATACACCGTACGTATATCGCACAACTACGATAGACGTGTTCCTTCAGAGAATCTACATTTCATCTTATCCAAAACGCCGATCAAGGAAAAGGTGACTTAGAAGCTATATTGCATGGGTGCGGGTATGTGTACTGTACCCGGCGCAGATGGAGGCAGAAATTTTTTGAGGGGTTCACATAATATATATATTATTAAAAAATATTATAAATACATATATTATGGAAATAAAAAGGGGTGACATTGACACCCCTTTGCTCTATGTAGCACCGTCAGTGGTACCCGATATGGTAAGGGTACGGCGGTACGAAGATTTTCAAAAATCTCCAGTACGAATACGGCGATATATATATATATATATAGAGAGAGATTGGCTAAAATGCTTTCTAAAGCATAGGAGGGCCGTGCTTCGGACCTTTAAACCGTTAGATCGGGTTCAAAATGACCGATGCAAACCGTCCAATATGATCTCCCTATTGAAATCTCCATGCAGACCAAATTTTTTATTTTTTCGAATTTTTTAAGTATTTTTTTCGGATTTTAGAAAATCGTTAATCCAATTAGTTCTGAACCGTTCAAAAACAGCAGTTTTTAAAAATCCGAAAAAAATACTTAAAAAATTCGAAAAAATGAAAAATTTGGTCTGCATGGAGATTTCAATAGGGAGATCATATTGGACTGTTTGGATCGATCATTTTGAACTCGATCTAACGATTCAAAGTTCCGAAGCACGGCTTTTCTATGCTTTAGAAAGCATTTTAGCCAATCTCTCTCTCTCTCTCTCTATATATATATATATATATATATATTTAATTTTTTAATTATGATGAGGGTTGATAAATATGAAAATATTTTTTAAAACAAACATTATTGCACTATTAAAGATTCTTTCCTTACTACAAATATTAGTATTAGTGGTAGGTTTCTTCTTTATTTAAAAGTTCAAAGATTTTTACCGTAAGTCAAATATTCAAAAATTTTCATATATGAAAAATATTGAATACAATTGGGTTGCTAGTGCTTTTAGATTAGAAACCTTATTGCCACAGCTCTTCAAAGATTCCGTCCGGTTTTCAGAGCAGACTATTAGTCCCACAAGGATTTTCAAACATTTTCTAAGACAATATATATATAGAAGCTAATCTCGCCAACCGGGCAAGCATTTGCTCTCTTATTAATGAAGTCACAGTCTTTTGAGTAGATATGCGTCGCGACTGGAGCTGGTGCGCGTTCCGGAGCGTACCCTGACCCCGTACGGTGTGACGGATCTATGTTCAAGGAAGGGGGGTCACATTTTATAAAAAAATATTATTAAAGATCAATATTTAAAGCATCAACATATAAATTTGGTATGTGTATGATCTATTTGAACCCCACAAATAATGATGTGATTTTTCATTGTTGAACTCCATAAATATTTTATGATGCAATTTTTTATAAGATTTTTCGGAGAGATTAGTAGTGTGAAAAAAAAAAATCATGTTTGTGACCCCATAATTAGTGATGTGATTTTTCATTGTTGAACCCCATAAATATTTTATGATGCAATTCTTTATAAGATTTTTCGGAGAGATTAGTAGAGTGGAAAAAATCATGTTTGTGACTCGCTTGAGATCAATTCAACTTTTATTTGAAACTAGCTTTCTCATCGCGCTTTGCGCGATGAAGTTCAATCTGCAGTTCTGGCGAAATCGGTCCTTTGTGTGTGCGTTGTTTAGGTACGGTTGCTTATCTACTCACGCAGAAAAGATAACGAAAATGGTAATCTTGGTGCAGATGTGTCTTCTTAATTGGTTGGGCTGAAAAATAATTTTTGCGAAAAGCTAGTCAGTTACTGAGAGATTTGGAGAATTTTTTTGGAGTTCATATTTTGTTTTTAGTTTTTTTTTAGGAATGCATGAGTTTTGGTTGATATGATAGTACCTGTAGCAGCGATGCGGTTTGGTGGTCGTGGCAGTTCTGCAGGATCTGATTCGTATGCTGTTTTCATTGCTTTCTGCATGTGCTGATTACTGCTGGGTCCTGACGATGCACTGCAAGAGTAAATAATTGTTTACATTATTAATAACAGGCAAAATAAGGACCATATTGTTAAAAGAAGCATTGTTGTTTCTCATAGGTGACGGACCTGCTGTCGTCCCGGGTCAGTGAATCCGCAAACAATTTTCTCTTAACAAATTCATCTGCTCCAGCAAGCAACTGGGTGCCACTGGATTGTGCCCTGGGTCGAAGAAAACGGCAAGGGTGCAAGTTTGGCAGATTCAAGAACATATATATTTTTGTTGAACGAAGAAAGACCGCAGCTGATAATTTCTTCTCGAGCGGCTGGTATGTCAGTAGAAGAGGCTGCAGATTTTTGAGCTTTCAGGGATGGCGTTTCTATTTCCGCCTGCAGTTTTGTTTCCTGAACAGGTGTTTGTCCCTCTGAGGAGGCCGAGACGTCATATGCATGGCTGAAGAATGAAAGAAAAGGCGGTGTGTTAGTATCGCGAAAGAAGCAACGAATAGGATGAACATACATCATTTATTATTATTATTACTATTTTGCATCGGTTCGAAAATCTGTGTCGGAACTCAATGACTCATAGCATTGATATCTATTTTGTATAATGGCATACCACTGATATCTTTTTTTGTATCTGACTATAGATGCTTATATGTGCCATCAAGATCAATGTAAAAGCCATCATTGGTTAGTAAACAAAAACATAATTAGAACAAACTGCTATGCAAAACAAAGGAACCCTTTCAAAAGATATCACTGGCCAATCCAAAATATGCACGTTAGACCAACATCACACATCACACATTTGCAAAGCTTAAAAGGAACCCTTCAAAACCAATCATAATGAATCAAATAAAGCTGACTCCAAACAAATGCAAACTGATCCTAAATGCTTTATCCTCGGATTTCAACATTACTGATCTAAAAATAACCTTTTGTATCTCTGAATTACCATAAAAAAGAAACAATAAAAATATTTTGAAGCTCTAACAGTGCCATTATGAAAATGCAAACCACACAAAACCGAGCAAAGAAAAAAGGAGAAAAATGGTAGAAAAAGTACCGCACTATTGCGAGTAAACATTGCAGAGCACTGTCGCAAGCAAGCATCATAGAAGCATATCAAATGCCTTGCTTTTGCTCTTGGGACGGCTCAGCTCCAAATCCCTCATGACCCTCATTTTTCTCTTTCTGGTTCTTACTACATTTCTTCTTTGTTGCATTCTGAAGTCATAATATCTCCATAAAGAGCTGAAATATGCATTCAATATCGTATTATGAGAACTTATAATGATATAAATTAAAATCAATGCCGCAATCCTTCAGAAAAAAAAGCTGAATATAGTCCAAACCATTAGATAAAATGTATATAAGCCAATCTAAGGTCCTGTTTATAAATTTCTTTGCAAATCTATTATCTTGTTATCATCTGTTATATCGATATCTATTGCTTCTAATGGTTTGAAAGAGAAATACTGCTAGGAATATGTAGATTACCTGTCAATAATGGTGTGGCATCTCTTTGCCTTGAAGAAGATGGTATTGTAGATGGGGGCTGATACTATCCAAGAAGGTAGACAATTCATACAGCAGATTGTAAAGGCACTGGTAATCCCTGAGTTGGATTTTGGCACATAGAACTCCATCCTGTATGAGTAACATAGACCAGAAAACAAATAAGGGATTAAAAATGTGTTGAATTTACTGCGAAACTGAGCATCCAAATTAGACGACCCAAGACTCCAAGAAATAAAACAAACCAAAAAAAACCTTTATAAAGAACGAAAAATTGACCAACCTAACCTTCTCATTTTTTTTCCAGCAAGAGCCCTAACCCACCTCTTTCCAGCATCGGACTTCTCAACTGGAATAAGCCTTGCAGTGAAAGCTCGTAGTAGAGACTGGAACCGTGATCGCAAGATACCCAAGGTTCGAATCTACACATGTCAAGTGAGAATGAATATCACATACAACTAATTCAGTCGGTCCCTTGTTCACAATTAAGCCAAGAGGAACTATTTGATGTGTAACTTTTAGAAGCAGCTGAATCGACAATAAAATATCCAGTAAGAAAAAGGAAAATTCTCTTTATAATAAAGTAGCCCCAGCTTATTGTATGTCACTTAATGAATATGTAACCCTTCTTAGGGCAGATAGTTGAGTACTTCTCTTGAAAAGTATAAGCAGGACAAAATTGTGACACTTTCTTTCTATAACATATTGTTTCCAGTGATGCAGGATAACTGACAGTCAGTCACAGATGCTTCAAATTTACAATATAACTCAAATAGAGAGAGAGAGAGAGAGAGGGGGAGAAATAGAGATTATTACATACCTCTCTCCAAGACGGCGAAATGCCCCATAAAAACCACCAATCAATGTGGAGAAAATAGCATACCATATCTGGGTATCCATGAAGTAGACCTGCAAGAACCAAATTTAAAATACATAATTATGAGGAAAGATGAGAGCATTAGCAAGAAGATAATATGAAAAAGAAGAGGATATACCAGCATAGTAGGAGCCCACAAGGCAATGATAACTTCAATGTTCTTACGTGCTACAAATGAAAATAATTAGGACTTCTCATATATTATTAATAAGGATAAGAGTCGTAAGAGAGTTAACAACTTACTACGAGGGAAAAACTCATGCCACTGGTATGTTTTAATTGGTTCTTTCATGATGTCTTTGTACTGTGTTTTACAAAAGTATATAGCTCCAACAACACATTTATAGGATTTTTTTTTGTTTGCAAATCAATCTCAAAATTACACTGGATTTCATTCTTATTAAAATTCCATAAATCACAGAATAAACTTAACAGGATTTGACCGAAGCCTAAATAACATGTAGAATTTCTCAAATTAACAACTAACACCTGATGCTTTGGAGATAAAAGTTGAAATGAAGTCCAACCATTAGGCAAAACTGGTCCCTTGTTTATTACATTAATTCAACCAATACAAATGCCATCTAACTGAACACCCAACAGGGAAGTTTGGTTGTTCGTATTCCATTTAATACTGTAGGTATACCAGCAGAAGAAACTATGATTTTCGATAATCAAATAAAAAATTACCTCGGCCCATCACACCATGAAGGTAATTATACTATTATTAAAACTCTCCAAAAATCTCATTATAAACGCAAACATCGGATAACTGCAATAAATATAAATTACAAAGAGTAAGCAATACCACTAATTAACTACAAAAACTAATCAAGTTTAGGGAAAAATTACACTTAAATCTTCACGAAGTTCGTCTCTGACTCTCTGATTGGGGATCCCGAACTGGAAGTAGCGCCAGTGTTATTGTCGTGATTCATCTCTGACCAAATCAAAACCTGGAAATCCTCACTCAACGATCTGCAACAAACAATGGAGATCGATCAATTTCGATGTGAAGAAAAAATGGAGGAATAATGGATCGAGAAATTAAATGCTCAGATTTTTTGTGCTTGAGTTGTTTGACTGTTTAAAGGTTCAGTAGAAAGAACCTTATCCAGCTGCCATCGGTGATCCCCATCTCCCTATCAGTCTTCTCTCTCCGTCTGTCCATTTTAGCTTCGCGCAGAGCAGGATGGACCCCTATCTCTCTCTCTCTCGCTCTCCTTTTTGGTTGTTTCGTGGAGAAAAGCAAAGGATGGAGGAATGATCCAGAAGCACCTGTGTTTGAAGAGGATTGATCCATGTAGTCGTCCCTATGTTTGAAAGGATGTAAACATAAAACCACCTAAGGAAGTAAGGATCCAGCGCAAGACGGAAGCCAACAACAAACTATGCACAAAAAATCAGAATAACAGATCGATAGTGAAGACTTGCTGTATCCATTCTTGCGTCTAGGGGAATTTTAAATAAAAAGGCAGTTGAGTTATGCTGTGAGACACGGAAGCCAACGACAGACGATGCACAGAAAATCAACAGAAAAAATCTGTAGCGGAGATGGATGGCCACGATGAAATCCATCGCAAAAACATGAAAATCCGACGGCTAGCGTTGACACCAAGTTTACTGTAGAATAAGGCAGCCAACTTTGAAGTATTTTTGGATGGATTGGATGGATTGGACGTCTCATTTGAATTTGGCTCGTGATAAATTTGACTCACTCGAATTTAATCTGAAACTGATTTCATATGTAATTTTATTATCTTATTTATAACACTCAATATTTTAATTTGATATATAATATATTTATTTTTCGATATAAATACTAACTTTCTTTAAAATATCATTATAAAAAGATAAAGTGATTAATTTATAAATAAAAAATAACTTATAAAATAATAATATAATTAGTTTGCAATTTTTTGCTTAAAAATATATGAAAATTTATATAAGAAATATAATAATCGAGCTGACATGGGCTCAATTGCTACTCGTGTCCGATTAAACTCGATTCAAAAATAATTGAGAAAATTTGGAATTCAAATTTGGATCACGGTTTTCTCGCTCAAGCTCGGCTCGTTATCTGCTCAAGATATTAGTGAACCCCATTAGAAAATTTTCTTGCTCCGTCCCTGCCCGTACCCACTGGTCAAACCTGAATATTTTATTCAGGTACACCACGTGGTGTACACCACGTAGTGTATTGGGTAACCAGTGCCGTACTGGACGCGTACCAGTACCTGATACGCGTAGGCCACATAATAGACGTACCGGGATAACGTAGCTTAGAAGAAAACTAGCATGCTCGTTGTCTAACTGATTCGTCGTTTGGGTAGATCGGATGATTAATTACAAAAAATAAAAGTTGATACTATATATAGTATGTGTGTAGTTTTAAAGTCTAAGTATTATCGGTTGCATACTTGCATAAAACTATGGAGAATTTATTTTATTAATCTTTGCTTTACAATCTCGTAGTCAACTATGCATTATATATTTACTCCCTTCTTTTATATATATATATTAGCTACGGTGAGTCGCGACTCACGGACCCTCCGGTGAGTCTCGATCAAAACTTTTAGATCTAGTTCAAAATGACTGATCCAAACTGTCCAATATGATCTCCCTATTGAAATCTCCATGCAGACCAAATTTTTAAGTATTTTTTTGAAATTTTAGAATCGTTAATCTAATTAGTTCTGAACCATTCAAAAACAATAGTTTTTAAAAATCCAAAAAAATACTTTAAAATTTCGAAAAAATGAAAAATTTGGTCTGCATGGAGATTTCAATAGGGAGATCATATTGGACGATTTGGATCGGTCATTTTGAACTAGATCTAGGAGTTTTGATCTCGACTCGCCGTAGCTAAACTCTCTCTCTCTCTATATATATATATATTAGCGTAAGCCGCAAACACCTTATAATTTAGAAAAATTCTGCCACCAGCACTAATTTATTAGCGGGTTTTGATCACAATCATCCATGAGTGCTAATGAATTAATATCTCTTAGAGGTGAGCGGTTGAGATGAAAGCCCACTTCACAAATTAGTGTTGATGGCAGAATTTCCCTATAATTTATATTTTTATAAATTTCTCATAATTGATGTTATTATAAATTACAAACGAAAAGAAGAAATAATATTGTTCATAAGGAAAATGACGATAAATTAAGATAACTCCTAATACTAGGTGAGGCACTAACAGTTTGGAGCATACAATCATGGTGGGACTTCTTGTAATCGTTGAAAAAACCTTTCATCAATAGCCACATTGATCCCCTTCTCCTTAGCACGTTCTCGCATTGCGGGAAGAATACCATGTCAGATGCAATAAGCCAATAATAGATGCATCATGATTAGGGGTGTCAAACGTGGCTAACGATCACGAAAATAGCTGTGATTGTTAGCATTACGTTAATTTGAAGGTACAGATTACGTATCTGTTAATCACATCGTATAATATACAACAGACAAATCCTTTCTGTTAATCGTTTCGTTTAAATAAACAGTTTAAACGGTTTAACGTTTTAAACGTTTTAAGATATCGTAGATGCAAAAGTTTATTAAACATCACAGAATTTAACAAGTTTGCAATCCAATAATTTTGCATCATAGCAACAAACACAATAGAAATCGCAAAGTTTATTTAACACCACAGCAAATTGTGCAAATTGCAATCCAATAATTTAACAAGTTGTGCAAATTGCAACCCAGCAACAAAACATGCATAGTACCAATTTCAAGAAAACATCAATTGAACCTAAATTTCAACCCAGCAAGAAACACATCAATTCAACCCTATATTATACCAATTTCAAATTCTAAACCCAAATACAACAAAAGCATGATCACAATTCACATGTCAACACATCAATTGAAACTAGAATAACATCACTTCAACAAAATTATCCACTAAATTACTAGTAATTGCCTTACTGACCTCATCCCTCATAGCCAAAGCCTTCATCAATTTTCCATAGAGGTTCACCAAAATATTCACCATTCTCCGCAAAACATAAATACATAATCAATGAAACATGCAAATTAGCTATTCATATATAATAAAATAAATAATAAAAGATGAGGGATCATTCATCATACCAGTAATCGATGCCCGCAACCAATCTTGAGCACATAGTAGAGCTTCAATGCTCTCATCGGAGAGAGAACTTCTAGAGGGGCTAAGCACTCTAACACTCGTACTAAAGGCTGATTCAGATGCCACTGTTGAAATTGGGACAACCAAGATGTCCCGAGTTAATCGAGATAGTATTGGGTACTTAGGAACTTGCATTTTCCACCAAGTTAGGATATCAAACTCCTCATCCACACTTGCATGATCACGATCAGTACCTATATCAAGATAAGTACCTATATTAGCAATTTACTAAATTATCAAGTGTAAATTATCATGTACAGATCAACTATACTAGATCAGTAGCAATCAAGTGATTAATGCATCACCTAAATATTCATCTAACTCTGATTTTGGAGCATCAGAGTTCTTCTTTTCTTTTAGATAATCTTTTAGTGCAGCCCTTGTATTGCTAATCATATTGGTAGTGGATGCATCTTCTTTCTTCCTATTAAGTAAATTTCTAAGTTAAAAACAAATAAATAACAGAAATATTTAAATGAAGGATAAAATAGGCACTTAATCAAGTAGGTCTACCTCTTTAAGAGCCTATCTTGGTTCTGGTCAGATGGACCATCAGCATATGCTTCCACATACTCATTGAACATTTCTTTCATGCAATTTCTCAAGTTGTTAATAAATGAATCTCAAGCTTGAGGGCACAATTCTTTCATGTAGTACTCAATAACATCAATCTTGCATCTAGGATCAAGCACAGTAGCTATTGCCAGTAGAGAATTCCCAATTGTCCAATACTTGTCAAATTTGGTAAGCATCTCAGCCCCCATCTGGACAATAAATGGGTATGGACTGGTAGACATTTTTTTAATGGTTATGAAAACTTCACAAAATTCAGTGAAGAATAGATTTAAGGTAGGATACTTGGTGCCACTCAACTTCAATGTGGCACCATAAAAAACCTTCAACTCAGCAGCTAGAGCTTTAGTTGCCTCCCATTGTAAATCATATATTTTAAGAATGTATCTCTTATCAAGATTAGGATATCTACAAATGACTGGTTTGAGCTTTAAGGCAAGCTCCAACATCAAATAGGTGGAGTTCCATCGGGTAGGAACATCCCAAGTTAGTTTTTTGAAGGGTACATTAGCCTGAAACAAATGAAACAAATCAGCTGCATGTGAATAAATGAAACAAATGAAACAAGTCAGCTACATGAGAGCAAGACAGCTTGAATTTTTCCATCCTTGATTACGAGTGACGAATGTGTTAGAAAGTGTCTAATTTTAATTTTTAAACTAACATTTAGCTTAATTAACTATTAAACATCCAAGAATCTAGGCTAGAAGCCACTCACACATCAAACCATGAGAAAAGGGAGGAATAAATTGTTGTACCTCTCACAAAATTGTATTTGTGAGGCAAACCAAATCTCTAGGAGTTGGTGACGTGCTTTCTCCACCACCACCACCATGGTTGCACCGCCAGCCTCGAGTCCACCAAGGAGAGTAACCACGTTCTCAAGGTATATGCTAGTATACCCAAGAACAAGCCTAATCCCATTAGCTTTCTTTCTTCTAGCAATTAAATCTTTTATTTAAGTGGAGAAGATATCTCAACACATGAGTAAAAGAGGGAAAAAAGAGGAGGTTTGTGGCAGCCACAAGGGGAAGAGAGAGAGGAGAGAGAAAGCTAGGGCTTGGAGCCTCCAAAGGGATCCTTTTATAGAACTCAAACCCTAAGGAAAACTTTCCCAAAATTACACTCATGCCACTCCTCATGGCTGCCATGTTTTGGGCCTTTATGGGCCACTTTTTACACTTATTTGTGTCTTTAATTTACCTAATTAAAGTCTCATTAGTTTGCTCTATAATTGGGTTATATATTTTCCTATTAAATAATGACCCAATTAATTAATATAACCATTTATATTAAAATGTGTTGATCTAAAATTAATTATTAACTCATTAATAATTATTTTGGGATTAGATAATACATTAATTTATTTTTATATGATCGCTTTGAGTTAATTAATTATAATGGTTCATAACGGTATATAATTAATTAATCAACTTATCATATTTCCGCAATACTTACTGTTGCGAATAAACAGATAATACATTGTGTGGTCAGAGTCCTATTTGTGTGACCCTTTGAGGATTTATGCTATGTTGGCTATGGAGAATAAATCACTATTTATTTTCAATAATCATAAGCGGTATTTAGCAACACGTTATGATTCTCAATTCGCATAAATAATATATTGCTACAATATCTCAATCCTGCATGAGAAATAGAAGTATTTCCTTGTCTGATTCTTATGTCACATGATATCATTGTATAATCTAAGATAGGAGTGTGTCATTATTGCAGATTATACATTTCTTGATCTAGAGTTGGTCGTCTAGTTTGCATGCATACGATCCAACTCCACCAAGGGTCCCAAATAGATATCATCACTCACTAGGTATACTAATGAGGGACATACGATTTTCTTGATGAACAACTTTTCCCTATACAATTCAAGAAAGCATAAATAAAGTCCGTATAGTAGCCTTTATCAGGAATCAATGTTAGACGATATTTATAGAACTTATCCTCATGTGGAAAAGTTGAACATCTCAAACTTAGAATCAAACTCATATGAAATAAACAATGACACATAACACAATCCATATGTTCATTTCATTAGGTCAAGTCTTGTACTATGTTCCAATAACATACGCATATGCAATTAAGTTGGTAACTCCTTGCCTATGATTTGTAGAATTTAATCATCACTTAACTTGCATATTAATCTTTTATGACAATTAATGTTCCTTGTTAATTAACAAGATTATGGACGATTTAGATTTATTATTGTCATTCTAATGATTGATCCACAGAGATCTACAATTCAGATCCTCAACCTGAATGATCTATCAATAATAAACTCTATGAACAAATGATCAAATATTATCAATAACATAAACTAAGAATTTAAGTCATTAAATATTGACTTCTAGGACATAACTCCAACAATCTCTCACTTGGCCTAGAGTCAATCAATAGTGACGTATAGCCAGTGAAGAATTTAGAACAATGTCATATATCCATATATATACATGTCTCGAACCTCAAAAGAAATAATACGCTGAAAGCAAGTTACTCATACGTTCATCACGCATGGATGCACAATTGCATCCCATATACCGCTTAAGGTAGAGGTCAAGTTAGAGTGTTCGCGAACCTATCCAATTTTTGTTTGACCTTATATATATGTATATATATACATAGTCCTATATATTTGTTCTTGATCATCATCATGTGAGATCAAGTGATATCGTTATACATCATAGTTGGATCACCAATTTAATATTGGGTTCTTCAAGATTAAGCTATGGTTCGAGATGCATAGAACCATAATAGCTAGACTGAGAACTTCTCGATCCATACTATATTCTTTCATTACTTCACAAGTTGCTATATATTTTGTTTTTGGTGACGGAAACGGTTGTAATATCTCATTTAGAATACTTTCTAAACTTACAACACCACATTTAAACAAAATATGTAGCTCAATTGTAATTATATCAACCTTTCAAAAACTAGCATCAATATAACAATTTATACGAGCTTTCTTTCATCTTATTAGATGGAGAAACATATCACTTTTTCTCATAAGATACTCGAGGACATACTCGATTATTGTCCAAATGTGTTTTTCCTTGTATCCAGTTGACAACTGTTTGTCATACTCTTGGGGTACAACACATCGGAGCATATGCATAAATATGGATTACATAATGAAACTCATAACATAATGATGTTCGAATTGTATCGTGCACTCTTCTTGAATTGAGTTGCAACGCACCGAGTCGAACTCAAATGTATGCCATACGACGTGGTTAGACATCCTTTCTTGGAGTCTATCTTTACTAGAACACTTCGTCATTATGTATATATTTACTCAAACCTAACATCCATCATAATCTATCTCCATAGATTATGTTTTCTTGGATTTAGATGACTTACCCAAGTTCTCTATTGAGAAAAATATTCTTCAACGAGATCTTGACAATATTCATTTCCTTAATATTATTCCCAATTAATCTTGTTATCTTGTACAATACAAGTAACACAATCATGCTCCTATTGAATATTTTGTCTATACAAGATAATTTTGACGAAGTTCAACTCCTTGACTTCCTTTTCAAAATATTTATTCCAGTTTCCACAATACTTTCTACAATCCATTAATAGATCCTTGAAGCATATGTACATTTCTAGCAATATAACAAATAAATCCTCGATTTGTGTCATGTACTCAACAAGTTCCTTCATTTCAATCAAAGAAGGCGATTTTCATGTATCTTTCTATATATATATATATACGAAATATAACTACTGCTAGAATAATCCCTTTTGACTTATACATAGCTACAAGCAAGAAGTCGTGCTTTGTACATGGTCAACTTGTTATCGACTTAGACATAGCAACAAACATGAAACTCTGCTTTGTACATAGTCGACTTGCTATCCATATTAATCTTTCCTTTAAAGATCTAAATGTTCTTGATGGATCGCTCCTTCATGAACATCAATCAAGGTATATACCTTGTTGTTATATATGGATTGCACTTAAAGATCATATAGATTCAAACCATACTTGTGGAATCAGGTCTTTCCATCGCTTCTTTATTTATCAACAGATCCTCATATGTCAAGTACGAGAATGTTGTGAAGCCTATGCACTTTTTCAGTTTAGGCAATTCACTCTCGTTGATCTTTGTAGGATTGATGCTTGAGGTCCATGAACTACTTCTACAAGAACATGTAGAATAAGTTCTTGATCCTAATATATTGCACAAGTTCCTCGAACATCATCCATTTATGAAATATTTGAGTACTCTTTAGAAGCGAGCGTGTTTATGAACTTCTTCCTTTCACAACTGTTTGTGAATGAAGTTTCGCTCAACTCCCACTAAGCACCATATATAGAGTGACAAGTTCCCCATAAGGTTACTTCTTGTAGTGACGCATAAACTCCTTTAATGCTTATATTACTCCCACTACTTCTTGAGAATATCATTCTTCAAGATTACATTATGATTAGCAACAACTACTTTGTTCTTATCATGTTCGTAGAAGTAGTACCTTTCGGTTAGTTCAAGATATCCTATAAAATATTAAGCTTATTTGGGTCCAAGCTTATCAATCAATCAAACCTTGAAATAAGCTTCTTAACACCAAATCTTGAGAAACAATGTACTTAGAGATCAAATCTCGTAAGATATCTTTCTCAATAGACTTCGATGGAACTTTTATTCAGTGTAAACAATATTGTTCTCAAACACAAATTCCTTACATGAGTCGAATAAGTCAATTCAATTTATTACCGATTGAACTATACCAACAATGTTCGATACCTCCATTCTTGGACACATTCTTCTAATGTTCCTCATAGAGCGAGTTGTGAAATGTCTTTCATACTCTTTAGGTAATATATCAAACTATATGACTTAACTATTTACCATGATCTATCTTAAGAATTTTACTTTTATTGAATGGTTTTTTAACTTTATTCTTGAAATCCTTTTGATCTTGTCAAAAGATTCATACTTATACCATATCAAATAGATACGTTAATATCTACAATGATCGTTGGTCAAGTGGTAAAGTGTCAACAGCCTTTCAATTGCACAAGTACCTATAGGTCTATATATATCGACATGTATAAGTCTTAATCAAGTTATTTGTCCTTTAAACCTTCATAGGTCGAAGGCGCTTTTGTCATTAAACAAACATAATTCACATGTTTCAATTTATTTGCAATCAAATTGAGTCATGAGCTCTACGTTACGTAGACTCTCATAATGTGATTCTCGTTTATATACGACTAAGCGGCTATTTACATAAAAGTCAAATATTTTATGTAAAGTCTTACATATTTTATTTGTCATTCAAAACTTATATATCTATTTCAAGCAAATTCAATCAAAATGCATGAAATCATATACACAAATCCATAATAAGAGAACAACATTTCCCTTTTACAAAACATGATCATCCATCATCAAATATGAAATGGAGATAAAGTTTTATGAGATGTTTGGAATAAGGTATACAACCTCCAATTCCTAAACAAACTCTTTACTTAGTAAAGATGACTCTACGTATTCAATGGTAGTGGCTTAGACGAACAAGCCATTTCCAAAACGAAGTTTACTTTGCTTATCTCGAACTTTCTCTTATTCTCCATTGCCTACACATTTCGGGTGTGTTTGGATGGGAGGAGAATAGAAAATTTGAATAGGGATGGGTGTATTCCTTATTCCTTATTCTAATATCAAGGTTTTGTTAGAATATGAATAAGGGTCCGAATAAGTCCAAATTCCTTATTCTCGTATTGTTTGGTTTTCACCCGAATAAGGAATAAGGGATTTATTCCCTATTCTACTCCCATCTAAACACATCCTTCGTTAAATGCGAGCACATGAACTAGAACCTAATTAGTAGTGTGAATTAGAGATAACGAGATAATTTGAACGACAAATATCTTAAGGTTTAGAACATCACGGTATTTCGGATAACCTTTCAAATGCCTCTCATAAATGGCAAATAAAACATCTCATGTGACACATGGTCATAAGTGAGAGTCTCGAAGTCTCAACTCATATCTTGGTGAAGTATTCCTTTAATACTTAACCAATCACTTTTAGCACAAACAAGTGTGCGAAAAATATATCCTTCATCCCTAGAAAGAGATTGCATGACAATATCAACAATCCTTGATATTGGAGATCTCAATATCTTTAGTTATCAATTAGCTACTCAAACATTTTAGTTCGCAAGCTAATGAAACGTTTATTTTTTTCAAGGGTTTAAATTTCGGTTTTTTCGGTATGACGGTCCGGGGTTGATTTGTTATTTCGGTGTTATTTCGGTGATATAACGGTGATATAACGGTGACTGTATATAGATACTAAAATTGTTATTGTATTATATACTTGCTTAAATGTGGGTCATGTTTGTTATTTGGGTGTTATTTCGGTGTTATTTGGGTCATGTTTTCTTATGATATCAATATATCATTAATTCATTAATGTTGACCATTCTTTTTTTCGCTCTGGGTCCATTTTATATGTGCCTTTTTTTTTAATGTTACCATTTCCCGTTAAAACGTACGTTATTTCGGTGAAAAACGGTGAAAAAATGGCGAAAAAACGGAAATGACGCGTTACGTTATTTCGGTGTTTTTTTCTATGACGTTCGTGCGGTTGGATACAAAATACCGTTATTTCGGTTATTTCGACGTTATTTCGGCGTTATTTAAAAGCTTGATTTTTTTATAAGAAGAGTCTCTTGGTCAACTCACATTCTATTACTCGATCATAAATGATTGAGTCTACATTTACTTTCTCTAAGAACATTTTCTTGAGTAAGTGGATGAGAGCGTGGAAGTCTAGTCTAGTCCGTATGAATTCTCCAATTCAAATGTTTAGTAGTTTTAAAATGAGGATATAAGCATTCGCTTTATTGAATTACTTTTCACCAAAAGTTAATCAATCATTGTGAAGCTATGTTCGGGAAGTCGAGGAACGTTTTTGGGATTAAACATGCTCAAGTTTCTATTTTATAAGAAATGTCTTAGGAATCGGTATTACTTCTCCAAGTAAATGCCTTAGAAACAAGCTTGTTGTTTTCAAAGATTAATCGCAACGAAATTAACATATTTAACATCTATAATAATTTCAATTAAAAGTCATTTAGTTTATGCAATGTTTTATTTATAATGATAAACAAAACTCTCACTACATTTATTTAATGTCCCAAATATAGTTGGTTTTCCAAGATCTCTGTTTTAATCAAGTAGAGTCTGCTATGACATGACACCCTATTTAACTAGACAAGGTAGGTTCTCTAACCAATCATATCAACCATACGACTCTTGGTTTGTGAATATCTAAGTATATTTACAAACTTCGCCTCGATGTCCAAAAAAATTGTTGGGTCCATCGACAAGCAACCTCTCTCTATTTGCTCCTAACAAATCTTTTCATTTGTACCCCGACTTTCAAGTTTTATAACCATGACGTCCACTTGGGCGGACCGCACAATGATGGGCAATTGACGTAAAGGAGATAGAGAGAAGGAAGGCGGTCGACTTAAACAAATTAGTTTGGGACAAAGCAATTTATATGACTCTTGTTTGGTTGTCATGTAATCATACACCCATACCTACCTATGACATTTCATAGCATACACCAACAATCACAAAATAAGCATCTCAAGCATTGTCGTGGGTTTGTATGGCTCCTGCTTGTATTAGTCTTCGTCGCATCTCTATGTAACGAAACTAATCTAATCAAACCCTCCCACTAATTACTAAGATCCTATCAAATAATTAAAGGGAAATAAATACATGTGATAAATTCTAAAACCCACCTAGGCCTTAGGGGCATGCAAGCCTCACAAAGCTACATTAAGAATTAACCAATTAATTATTAACGCACCTTAGGCCACATTACAACCATTCACATGCATTCACATAATTTTACAATATACAAGGCATTGAGTCATGAGCCATACTAAACGCACATCCTCCTACAAAAACAAGATAACACAAATACTCCTATATGTGTAAGTTGATTATAATTAATGAACTTTCAAGGGTCTTTGTGCATTGTTTGCCAATTTGCGATTTCCATGTAAAGAAGGTTCAACTTTTAAACAACAAATTGCTTAAACCCTTTTGAAAAATATTTTAACTTTCGAAATCTTCAATAGAGGACAGTAAGAAGTGTTCTAATCAACTTATCAACTAATTAATTAATTAGAACAACTACTATTATTCAAATGAGACCCGAAAAAACCAATAAATTTTTCGGTCTCCAAAAATTCCTAAATAAATCATGAACATTCCTTATTAAGAGATAAACTACCTGTTCAAATTTCAAGAAGATATCATTTATCAATTGGGAGAACCTAGATAAACACCGATTTGAGAATTCTGATTTTTGGCCTCAATCTTTTGGACTATTTGATCAACTTTCAAGTACATTTAATGCAAAATTTTTTTACAATAAACAACTACAGGTATATGGCTAGCAACCATGAAATAATACCATTTTTACTCATACAAAATTATCAAGTTTAAAGGGTTTGAATACAAGACCCTTGTTCTGAAACAACACGTCGACAAAATTGGTTTTGAGTGGTTGAGGTATCTAAACTAGTACGATTGATATGAAATTAATTTTCATGGATTCAGGACTTGAAAAGGAAACTTTCCATTTAAACACTTTTTTCATAAAAAGTCTCAATCAATACCAGTTCATAAAACTATCCAATCGGTATTGAAAACCGATCAGACGGTTCTTGTCTTTCATTGCTTCAAATAAATAGAAAGACTTCGATCCAAACCATCAAATTGGTATGGAAGGAATTAATACAAGTATACTTAATCACTAGCCATTAAAAAAGGGGTCTCTTTATCAACATAACACAAATAACACCCACAAACGCAGATCTGGTCATACAGGAACTTGTCCTGCATACTGTCACGAGATAAATCACTAAAAATCCATGAAAAATCGGATTGAAGTGAATCCAGTGGGAAAATGTTCATAAATTATTCCTCTATCATCATCGTCAAAAGAAAATTTTTAATCAAAAGCTTTACAGGAAGAAAAACACACAAAACCGTGGAAAAACTGAGTTCCAGCCAGCAAACAAGGGCAGCACCTTTATTAATTCACTAATTACCAATTTCTGATTTAATTAATGTGCAAAAAAAACCTAAGCATGACCTTGTGCTCTGATACCACTGTTAGAAAGTGTCTGATATTAATTTTAAAACTAATATTTAGCTTAATTAACAATTAAACATCCAAGAATCTAGGCTAGAAGCCATTCACACATCAAACCATGAGAAAAGGGAGGAATAAATTGTTGTACCTCTCACAAAATTGTGTTTGTGAGGCAAACCAAATCTCTAGGAGTTGGTGGCGTGCCTTCTCCACCACCACCACCACCACCATGGTTGCGCCGCCGCCTCGAGTCCACCAAGAAGATTAACCACGTTCTCAAGGTATATGCTAGTATACCTGTAATACACAGTTTTCGTTTTGTGGAGTGTTTAAGTTTAGCGTGTTGATTTTATGTTGTTTCGAGATTTTTTTTTCGAATTTCTGATAAGAGTTTGCGTGTTTAATTGTATGTTTGATATTAGTATTTTAACATAGTATGAATACTATATTTTGGACTAAAATATTTTGGTAAAAGAAGTTTTGAACCGTTGAGTGATTTCTAGAAAGTTTGAGGCTAAAATCTGAAAATTTATTGGTGTTTCTAATTTAGCAAAGTAGAGGGGCTGATTTGCAAATTTCCCTCACCTTTTCACCCACCCCACAGCCCTCTTTTTCTCTTTCTTCTTTCCTTCCCGTTTCCCTACCGAAACCACTCTTCTCTCTTCTTTCTCTCACTCAAACAACAAAGAAACCCTCAAACAAATTCAGAAAAATCCCATAAAATTCGGCAAAATTTAGAATTGAAGAGAGAAGGCCGAGGAGAGCACGTGCAACCCATTTATTTCCGGATTTGAGTACTTTTAGGTGAGTATTTCTTTGAAACTTGTAGCATTTCGTTTCTAAACGAATTTCTGAATTTCGGAGCTTCATTTGAGTCAAAAACTAAGTTTTCTTTTGAGTTTAGTGGTATGCAAAGCTTTAGTCGAAATGGATTTGATTTCTTTGGAGATTTCAGGTTCCCTTGTAAAAATGAGTTGTTCTAAGCCAAATTTCCGAATTGTAGCTTGCAACCAGTTGTATGACTTAGTTTGAGTCCTAAAAAGTCAGGTTTATAAGTGTTTTAAGCTTTCGAAACCGTTTCCATCGTTTTCTCAATTTTCTGCTGATTTTACTGGTGTAAGCGTTGTGTAACGCTATGAAACGTTACACAACATTACAGGTCGATTCCTCTGGCGAGTTTTCTCTGAAATTATTACTCAACCTTTATACAACGTTTCGTTCCGTTGTGTAACGCTTTGCCAAAGCGTTGTGTAGCGTTATGTAACGTTGTACAATGTTCTGGCAAGGTTTATGGAGTTTTCGTGTCGTGCACTGTTGAAGTGCGTTGTAGAACGTTACATTAGCGTTGTATATCAGACCAAAGTTGTAACGTCATACAACGTTTTTCTTCCGTTGTGTGACGCCATAGCTCTGGAGATTTCAGGGAGTTTTGGGGACACGGCGTGTAACGTTTGTTCAGATTTGTTTGACGTTTGGTCTGTAGCGTTGCATAACGCTACCTTGCGTTGTGTAACGTTGTCTGACAGTGTTTTTGAATGTCAGAAGTTTCTTAAAACGTTGTGTAACGCTCTGAAGCGTTGCATAACGCTTCTGACTTGTCTCAAGCGTTGTGTAACGCTTGATAACGTTGTATAACGTTTCACCATACTTTGATTGTTTTGAAGCTCTTGTTGCACTCTGTGCATTTCCGACCTTTTTAAGGAATTGTTTGGAGTTTGTATTTAGTTGTTCTTGCTTGTTTTACTTGTTTCTAGTGTTCTCTACTTAGAGTAAATATTTTTGTGTAGATTTGGTTGGAGACGTGTCGGGACTCGGGGAGGCCGATACTCGTGGTGGTAACTAGGATTGCTTGATTTCTTGCTTGTGTCTGCTTTTACTCAGGTGCGGATGCACACAAATCTTGATGTATATCTGAGTTAGGAATTTAATTACATGCATTACATCTTTGAATTGTTTAATCTCTTGCATGCATATTTGCACTAATTATCATATGACTATAATTATGGTATTATTATATGCATGCTGAATGTTTACCATCTTGTGAATGATTACTCTGAATGAATAACTGTTGTAGCGCTCGGATGAGCAGACTCGCGGTACTTTGAATATCCTTGTTGTGAAATTGGAATTGAAATTGAATTAGAGAGTGGTTGAGTTGTACCCTTGGATTGTGAGACTCCAAGTAAAATAAAACTCAATATATCCTGCGGGATTGGTTTGTGGGTTCCGAAAAACCCAATAGGTTGCGTACCCTTGGATTGTGAGATTCCAAGTAAAATAAAACTCTATATATCCTTCGGGAGTGGTTTGTGGGTTCCGAAAAACCCAACGGTCACGTATACCTCGTTTGTGAGTAACGAAAAAACTCTCGAAAACAACCATGATACTCTTGATTTGATTATGAGTTCGTGGAACTCTCTATTGACTTGACTTGATCTGTTAACCAGACTTGCATTAGATGATTGGCCAAATGTACAAGTCGAGTATTTGATACGGGTTTGAAAATTGATTAGTTGATTTGAGAACTCGACTCTTAGATTGCATTCATATTTGTGTATAATGAGATGTGATTCACTGAACTGTATATCTGATTGTTATATATATTGTATTATGTCCCGTCTTGGTCGGTGATTAGTTCCTAAACATGTACCTTCGGGTTTGTATGACTGGAACTGAATACCGCACTGAGATGATTATTTATAATTATCTCATTCTTCCGCTTTTGTGGGTTCCAGGTTGTAGATCGAGCAGGGAGAGTGTTGCAAAGTAAGCCTACACCTTGACTAGGAGCATGAAGTGTGGGATATCTAGATGTCCTTTTTGTTTAGTTAACTTGTACTTTTGTTGTTGTATAGCTAACCAAAGCTACGTGTACAAGTCTAACCAGTGTTACTTACCTTGTTTATTTTCATGTAATTAGTATTAGTAATCTGTTAAGCTTTTGTTTACATCTGGATTTGTAATACTTCATGCTTTTGCTTGGAAAGTGTTTTGTTAGGTTAAGCCTTGCGGGTGCGTGAAGGTAAGCACGCAGTCACGGCTGGGCCGTGGCACTCCTGAGTTGGTTACGGGGTGTCACAGCTTCGCTTGGTATCAGAGCCCGGTTGGTCTAACAACCTGAACCAAACCTACAAGTTTTGAGCCTGGGTATGTCTAAGTGGGAATGTGAGGTCGATTTTATTCATGATTGCTTCCTTGCTGTGGTATTGACTTTTCTCTTCAGGTTGTAATGGATCGTAGAGGCCGTCGAGGCAAAGGTACAAGAGGTCGGGGACAGCTTCAAGGCGATGACTTTGAGGATAGGGTGGCAAGTGCCATTGAGCGAGGTCTTGCGGCTTTTGGCCGGGGACGCGGTAGACATGTCGCCCAAGAGGAAGATGAAGGAGACCGCTTCCGACGGATCTATGATTCTTTTGGAAAGACTTCACCACCAAAGTTTCAAGGAGATAACCTTGCGGCAGTCGAGGAGTGGCTCGCTAGCATAAAATCTAAGTTTCGGGTGTGTCGGGCACCGGTGGAGTTTCAAATTGAGCTCGCCACCCATTACTTGGAGGGAGATGCTCGTTTTTGAGGAGAAGAAGTTCAATGAGCAATATGCAGATGTGATAATGAAAGAGGAGATGAGGAAAGATTTGTAGAGCTAAAACAAGGAAACAAAACTGTGGCGGAGTACAATATAGAGTTCACCAACCTTTCTCGCTATGCTCCCGACATTAGAGCAGATGCTAAGCGCTATAGAAGACACTATATCAATGGGCTCAAGCCGAAGATAGGGGGTGCAATTGATGACCCTTATGTCACTGACCTAAGAAGATTGATGAATCATGCTGCATAGAAAGAGGTGCATTTTAAAAGGGAACGAGAGGAGGAAGAAGAGGAAGCAAGGAAAATCCGCTCAAAAGGTGGACAAATGCAAGTTATGGGGCGAGGCAAGGGGAAAGCACCAATCCCTTCCTCCGTAGCATCCAACAAGGCTAGACCTCCAGGGCTTTGGTGTCGGACTTGCAACCAACCGCAGTCCGAGTCTACATGTCATCGGCACAATCGGACTTGCTTCGGTTGTGGAAGTCCGGGACATTTAAGGAAGGATTGTCCCAACCCATCTCCGACAGGATATCTTAGAGGCCAAGGTAGTGGGGGCCACCCGAGAGGCGGGGGCCGAGCTCCGAGTTTCAACCATGGTCGTGTGGGAGGTCGCACCGCGGGCCGTAAAGACGGACGGGCCGGAGTTTTTGCGGCGGAAGTGAAGCATACCGGGGAAGAGCAACCACATTATGTAGCGCCCGGTGAGATGCTTTCAGGTACAGTTTCTATCTCGGGACACCTTGCTTTTGTTTTGTTTGACACGGGGTGTAGTCATTCGATAGTGTCTCGGGAATTTGTTGAATCTTGTGGTTGGGTAATGAAGAAACGGAGTGACGTGTCTCGGGTCTTAACTCCCTTGGGACAATCTAATGAGGTAGTCTTAGGGTGCCGCAATTTGAAGGTGTTGATTGCGGGCCGGGAATTGTCTTTGGATGTACTTGCATTAGACATTTCCGGATATGATTTTCTGTTAGGGCTTGATTGTCTTGTAAAGCACAATGCGGTGATAGAGTGTGCGAGGCGGCACATCCAATTCAACTTGGGCCGACCAATCAAGTGTGCTCTCAATTTTAGAGTGATCAGGGGTCCTACCCCGTATATTTCAGCGGTAGAAGCAAGAAATCTGTTACAAGCTGGGTGTATGTGTTTCTTGGCAGCGGTGTTAATGGATGAAGATGGACAACCGGATATCTTAACCATTCCGGTGGTCCGAGAGTTTGCCGATGTATTTCCGGGTGAAATCTCGGGTATGCCACCTCCAAGAGAAGTAGAGTTTGGTATTGAGTTGATGCCGGGTGCGGTGCCAATCTCTAAAACCCCGTATCGCATGGCACCTGCGGAATTAAAGGAATTGAAAATTCAATTGGAGGAGTTATTAGAGAAAGAATTTATAAGGCCAAGTGCATCACCATGGGGAGCACCGGTCTTGTTTGTTAAGAAGAATGATGGAACTTTGAGATTATGTATTGATTACCGAGAGTTGAACAAGGTGACAATAAAGAACCGGTATCCACTACCAAGGATAGATGATTTATTTGACCAATTGCAAGGGTCGTCTGTGTACTCAAAGATTGACCTGAGAACGGGATATCATCAGTTGAGAATTAAACCCGAAGATGTGGAGAAAACTGCCTTCTGGTCTAGGTATGGGCATTATGAGTACCTTGTAATGCCATTCGGTTTGACGAATGCACCGGCGGCTTTTATGGACTTAATGAACCGGGTCTTCCATGACTATCTTGATAGCTTTGTGGTGATTTTTCATTGATGACATTCTGGTATATTCTCGCACTCATGAGGAGCATGCGGGTCACTTGAGAGCAGTATTAAACAGGTTGAGAGAGCATCAATTGTTTGGGAAGTTGTCGAAGTGTGAGTTTTGGTTAGAAGAAGTAACTTTCCTCGGGTATGTTATCTCGGGGAATGGGTTGTCGGTGGATCTAGCAAAGGTGCAAGCGGTGGCTAGTTGGTCTCAACCGAAGAATGTGTCAGAGGTAAGGAGTTTTCTTGGGTTGGCCGGGTACTACAGACGGTTTGTGGAAGGATTCTCAAAGCTCGCTCGGCCGCTAACCCAACTTCTACAAAAGGGTGTCAAGTACTCATGGGGAGATGAACAAGAGGCTAGCTTTCAAGCCTTAAATGATCGACTCGTATCCGCACCAATCTTGGCAATGCCGGTACCAGAGAAAGAGTTCACGGTTTATACCGATGCTTCCGAAATTGGACTCGGTTGTGTCCTCATGCAAGATGGACATGTGATAGCTTATGGGTCACGGCAACTGAAGCCACATGAAAAGAATTACCCGACCCATGATTTGGAATTAGCGGCAGTGGTATTTGCACTAAAGCTTTGGAGACACTACTTGTATGGGATAAAGTGCAAAATCTACACCGACCACCAAAGTCTCAAGTACTTGTATGTACAAAAAGAGTTGAATCTGAGACAAAGGCGGTGGTTGGAGTTACTCAAGGATTATGATATGGAGATCTTGTATCATGCGGGAAGAGCTAATCTTGTAGCCGATGCGCTAAGCCGAAAGAGTCGGGCAAATGTAGCGACAATGATTACAAGTCAACCAAAACTCCTAGAAGAAATGAAAAGATGGGAGTTGTGTGCAGGAGTATCAAGGGAGCTTGTTCTTAGCCATGTCAACCGAAACCTCAACAACCCTGTTTCAATTGCAACGGTAACCGTGTTCTTAGCGGCTCTAGAGGTTGAAACCGATTTGCATGTGAGGATTAAAGTGGCACAAGAAAAAGATGAAAAGTGCCAGAAGTTTCGAGCCGGAATAGAAGAAGGTAAGAGGAGTTTTCAAGTGGATGAAAGTGGCATCTTGAGGTTCGGCACTAGAGTTTGCGTGCCGGATAACAAGGAGATTAAGATGTTGATTCTTATGGAGGCACATGAATTGGGGTATGCGATACATCCCGGTGAAGTGAAGATGTACATGGATTTGAAGAAGCATTTTTAGTGGCCGGGCATGAAGTGAGAAATAGCAGAATTTGTGGCTCGGTGCCAAACTTGTCAACAAGTGAAGGCTGACCGACGGAAGAGTGTCGGTCTCTTACAACCGTTGCTGTGTCCAAAAGGGAAATTTGAGTCTATCACTATGGACTTTGTGTCGGATTTTTGAAAAATGAAGGGCCAAGTGGATGGAATTTGGGTTATTGTGGATAGATTGACGAAAGTGGCTCGGTTTATACCGATTCGACCCGATGTTGGTGGAGATAAACTAGCGGAGTTGTTCTTAAATAATTTGTTCAGATTGCATGGATGTCCAAGAGAGATAATCTCGGATCGGGATAGTCGCTTTACATCCCATTTTTGGAAAAGTTTTCAGAAAGCCTTGGGAACGAGGTTGAACTTTAGCTCCGCACATCATCCCCAAACCGACGGCCAATCGGAGCGCACAATACAGACCTTGGAGGATATGTTGAGAGCGTGTGCTTTATGCTTTGGCGGGTCTTGGGTAGACAATCTTCATGTAGTGGAGTTCTCCTATAACAATAGCTTCCATGCGAGCATTGGGATGGCACCTTATGAGGCTTTGTATGGCGGGTCGTGCTGGACACCGCTATGATGGAAGATCAAGGGAACTTATATGCCTACAGGACCCGAATTGGTTTCAGAGAGCTTGGAAAATGTGATGTTGGTGAAATCCAAACTCAAGGCCGCACAAGATCGGCAAAAGAGATATGCTGATGTGCATCGACGGCCGATTGAGTATAAAGAGGGTGAACATGTGTGGTTAAAGGTATCTCCCGTGAGAGGGGTTCGCTTCGGTGTTTCGGGGAAGCTAAGTCCTCGGTACATCGGGCCTTTTCATGTGTATAAGAGAATAGGAGCGGTTGCTTATGAGCTAGATTTACCACCGAGTTTGGATCGGATTCACCTGGTTTTTCATGTATCTCAGCTCCGAAGGTATGTGCGCGATCCTTCGCATGTACTCGATCACTTGGGTCTTAGCCAAGTCGAGTCGAACTTGACTTATGAGGAGAAACCCACAAGGATTTTAGATACTAAGGAACACCAGTTGAGAAGTAGAACAATCCGGTATGTGTTGGTACAGTGGGGTAGACAGCCGAGGAAAAAGGCTACTTGGGAACTTGAGCCCGAGATGAGATAGAAGTTTCCAGAGTTGTTTGACGTCTCAGGTACGTGCTCCGTTCAGAGGACTGAACGGGATTCTTAAGGGGGGAGGGATGTAATACCCAGTTTTCGTTTTGTGGAGTGTTTAAGTTTAGCGTGTTGATTTTATGTTGTTTCGAAATTTTTTTTTCGAATTTCTGATCAGAGTCTGCGTGTTTAATTGTATGTTTGATATTAGTATTTTAACATAGTATGAATACTATATTTTGGACTAAAATATTTTGGTAAAAGAAGTTTTGAACCGTTGAGTAATTTCTAGAAAGTTTGTGGCTCAAATCTGAAAATTTATTGGTGTTTCTAATTTAGCAAAGTAGAGGGGCTGATTTGCAAATTTCCCTCACCTTTTCACCCACCCCACAGCCCTCTTTTTCTCTTTCTTCTTTCCTTCCCGTTTCCCTACCGAAACCACTCTTCTCTCTTCTTTCTCTCACTCAAACAACAAAGAAACCCTCAAACAAATTTAGAAAAATCCCATAAAATTCGGCAAAATTCAGAATTGAAGAGAGAAGGCCGAGGAGAGCACGTGCAACCCATTTATTTCCGGATTTGAGTACTTTTGGGTGAGTATTTCTTTGAAACTTGTGGCATTTCGTTTCTAAACGAATTTTTGAATTTCGGAGCTTCATTTGAGTCAAAAACTAAGTTTTCTTTTGAGTTTAGTGGTTTGCAAAGCTTTAGTCGAAATGGATTTGATTTCTTTGGAGATTACGGGTTCCCTTGTAAAAATGAGTTGTTCTAAGCCAAATTTCCGAATTGTAGCTTGCAACCAGTTGTATGACCTAGTTTGAGTCCTAAAAAGTCAGGTTTATAAGTGTTTTAAGCTTTCGAAACCGTTTCCATCGTTTTCTCAGTTTTCTGCTAATTTTACTGGTGTAAGCGTTGTGCAACGCTATGAAACGTTACACAACGTTACAGGTCAATTCATTTGGCGAGTTTTCTCTGAAATTATTACTCAACCGTTATACAACGTTTCGTATCGTTATGTAACGCTTTGCCAAAGCGTTCTTTAGCGTTATGTAACGTTGTACAACGTTCTGGCAAGGTTTATGGAGTTTTCGTGTCGTTCACAGTTGAAGTGCGTTGTACAACGTTACATTAGCGTTGTATATCAGACCAAAGTTGTAACGTCATACAACGTTTGTCTTCCGTTGTGTGACGCCATAGCTCTGGAGATTTCAGGGAGTTTTGGGGACACAGCGTGTAACATTTGTTCAGATTTGTTTGACGTTTGGTCTGTAGCGTTGCATAACGCTACCTTGCGTTGTGTAACGTTGTCTGACAGTGCTTTTGAATGTCAAAAGTTTCTTAAAACATTGTGTAACGCTCTGAAGCGTTACATAACGCTTCTGACTTGTCTCAAGCGTTGTGTAACGCTTGATAACGTTGTATAACGTTTCACCATACTTTGATTGTTTTGAAGCTCTTGTTGCACTCTGTGCATTTCCGACCTTTTTAAGGAATTGTTTGGAGTTGTATTTAGTTGTTCTTGCTTGTTTTACTTGTTTCTAGTGTTCTCTACTTAGAGTAAATATTTTTGTGTAGATTTGGTTGGAGACGTGTCGGGACTCGGGGAGGCTGATACTCGTGGTGGAAACTAGGATTGCTTGATTTCTTGCTTGTGTCTGCTTTTACTCAGGTGCGGATGCACACAAATCTTGATGTATATCTGAGTTAGGAATTTAATTACATGCATTGCATCTTTGAAATGTTTAATCTCTTGCATGCATATTTGCACTAATTATCATATGACTATAATTATGGTATTATTATATGCATGATGAATGGTTACCATCTTGTGAATGATTACTCTGAATGAATAACTGTTGTAGCGCTCGGATGAGCAGACTCGCGGTACTTTGAATATCCTTGTTGTGAAATTGGAATTGAAATTGAATTAGAGAGTGGTTGAGCTGTACCCTTGGATTGTGAGACTCCAAGTAAAATAAAACTCAATATATCCTGCGGGATTGGTTTGTGGGTTCCGAAAAACCCAATAGGTTGCGTACCCTTGGATTGTGAGATTCCAAATAAAATAAAACTCAATATATCCTTCGGGATTGGTTTGTGGGTTCCGAAAAACCCAACGGTCACATATACCTCGTTTGTGAGTAACGGAAACTCTCGAAAACAACCATGATACTCTCAATCTGATTATGAGTTCGTGGAACTCTCTATTGACTTGACTTGATCTGTTAACCAGACTTGCATTAGATGATTGGCCAAATGTACATGTCGAGTATTTGATACGGCTTTGAAAATTGATTAGTTAATTTGAGAACTCGACTCTTAGATTGCATTCATATTTGTATATAATGAGATGTGATTCACTGAACTGTATATTTGATTGTTATATATATTGTATTATGTCCCGTCTTGGTCGGTGATTAGTTCCTAAACATGTACCTTCGGGTTTGTGTGACTGGAACTGAATACCGCACTGAGATGATTATTTATAATTATCTCATTCTTCCGCTTTTGTGGGTTCCAGGTTGTAGATCGAGCGGGGAGCGTGTTGCAAAGTAAGCCTACACCTTGACTAGGAGCATGAAGTGTGGGATATCTAGATGTCCTTTTTGTTTAGTTAACTTGTACTTTTGTTGTTGTATAGCTAACCAAAGCTACGTGTACAAGTCTAACCAGTGTTACTTACCTTGTTTATTTTGATGTAATTAGTATTAGTAATCTGTTAAGCTTTTGTTTACATCTGGATTTGTGATACTTCATGCTTTTGCTTGGAAAGTGTTTTGTTAGGTTAAGCCTTGCGGGTGCGTGAAGGTAAGCACGCAGTCGCGGCTGGGCCGTGGCACTCCTGAGTTGGTTACGGGGTGTCACAATACCCAAGAACAAGCCTAATCCCATTAGTTTTCTTTCTTCTAGCAATTAAATCTTTTATTTAAGTGGAGAAGAGATTTCAACACATGTGCAAAAGAGGGAGAAAAGAGGAGGTTTGTGGCAGCCACAAGGAGAAGAGAGAGAGGAGGGAGAAGGCTAGGGCTTGGAGCATCCAAAGGGATCCTTTTATAGAGCTCAAATCCTAGGAAAAACTTCTCCAAAATTACACCCATGTCACTCCTCATGGCTGCCACGTTTTGGGCCTTTATGGGTCATTTTTTACACTCATTTGGGTCTTTAATTCACCTAATCATTAGTTTGCTCTATAATTGGATTATACATTTTCCTATTAAATAATGACCAAATTAATTAATATAACTAATAATATTAAAATGTGTTGATCTAAAATTAATTATTAACTCATTAATAATTATTTTGGGATTAGATAATGCATTCATTTACTTTTATATGATCTCTTTGAGTTAATTAATTATAACAGTTCATAACGGTATATAATTAATTAATCAACTTATCATATTTCCGCAGTACTCACTGTTGCGAATAAACAGATAATGCATTGCGTGGTCAAAGTCCTATTTGTATGACCCTTTGAGGATTTATGCTATGTTGGCAATGGAGAATGAATCACTATTAATTTTCAATAATCATAAGTGGTATCTAGCAACACGTTATGATTTTCAATTTGCATAAATAATGTACTGCTACGATATCTCAATCCTTCATAAGAAATAAAAGTATTTCCTTGTCTGATTCTTATGTCACATGATATCATTGTATAATCCAAGATAGGAGTGCGTCATTCTTGCAGATTATACATTTCTTGATCTAGAGTTGATCGTCTAGTTTGCATACATACGATCCAACTCCATTAATGGGCCCAAATAGATATCATCACTCACTAGGTATACCAATGAGGGACATACAGTTTTCTTGATGAATAACTTTTCCCCGCACAATTAAAGAGAGCATAAATAAAGTCCGTATAACAGCCTTTATCAGGAATCAACGTTAGACAATATTTATAGAACCTATTCTCATGTGAAAAATTTGAACATCTCAAACTTAGAATCAAACTCTTATGAAATAAACAATGACACATAACACAATTGATATCTCTTATTTTTATATGTATTTTGACCGTACTTAGCCCTTAATTATTGATCAAACCGCTATAAATTGTCTCATAAATTGCTATATTTTCCAGGATGTTGCTGCTGCCGTGCTTCTTGTTTTATTTTGTAGAATTCCTCGAAAATCGAAGACGAGACGCGACATTTTGTGAAGGATGGATCAGATTCTCAGGCAGACGACTCATTCCTGGCCCACACAGACGTGCTACAAGACCATAGGAGCCTAGTACAAGCCCTATCTCTAGTGTGGGCCTGATTCTCAGCCCATCTAGCTATTTCGGAGTGCCATTTCGGTCCGAAATGACTCCATTTCGGTCCGAAATCCATTTCTGGAAAGAGCAAATTAGGAGATTTTCGAAGAAGAAAAGATCTACACCGCCTCACCTTGCCCTAGTCGCCTCCTGTGGGCATAGAAAGGCGTCCTTTGCCTCCAGAGCGCTATTCTACCTTCTAGACCCATTTTCCACCTTCTTTACTTGGCGTTTTTGGAGCGTTTCATTGATTTCCTTGGAGTTCTTGCGAGTTTGGAGTCGAGCAGCAGCAAACAGCGAGATCTACATCGATTCCTGTGCCTTGGTAGCGAGTTACTTGCATAGAGATTATTGGTTTACTCTTTTATGCTTTTATCTCGATATTTCATGGCTTGTATCTTGTTTACTTGTTTAGCATTTATTGTTATGTGCGTTATGGATATTAATGAGTAGTTTTATTATGTCTTAGGAGTAGTTAGTAGATTAGTTTCGTATTTTGTGATGACTTGATGAATTTATGATATATTATGTAGTTTATTTAGTTGAGAAATATTGTCTATGCTTAGTTTTATTATTTGTTTGATTGATGTTTACCTATGGATGAATCGCGACGTCTTTAGGGCATTAAACTATAAACCAAACTTGTAATTGATTAAGTACTTGAGGTAAGCCAATCGCTCGAAAAAGGAGGTTAGTTCAACGACAGAAAGGTATAACTTTTAATGATCTGAAAAGACTTTAAATACCTCTAGAAATCCAACTAGATATTCTTAAATTTCTAAGTACCAAAATGCGATGGCTGAGGCTTAGTTATTTACGTGGTAAAAGCCGTTTCCATACCAAACCATAACTAAAATGTAACAGCTGAGGTTAAGGTTTAGGTCTGGTCGTCAAGTAACCTCTACTTAGTATACCATAAAATTATCAAGTCAAAACAAGAGGTTTAAAGCAAGTTTTGGGACAAAACAGCATGGATTTCGGTCCGAAATAGGCTTTTGTCCCGGTGAAAATCGTGTGCAGAAGTGCTTTGGAGCCAAACCAATTGAACACGCAACCCTAGGACATATTTTTGCATCTGTTTGAGTCCAGAAAAATTTTAAAAACCAACAAAAAAATATTTTATTATTTATTACTTATTATATTACTTTATTTTACTATATTTTACTTTATTGCTACTTATTCCAAAATTCTTATAAAAATTCATCTGTCTAGATTTTAAGAAAGTCTAAATTCGGTGTTCAATCAATCCGTCCCTGTGGGTTCGACCCTTAGCTTTACCAAACGACTAGTGAGCTTTATTTGACCTAGGTTTTGAAACCTTCATCAACAATCCATATGTTCATTTCATTGGGTCAAGTTCTGTACTATGTTCCAATAACATACACATATGCAATTAAGTTGGTAACTCCTTACCTATGATTCTATGATTTGTAGAACTTAATCATCACTTAACTTACATACTAATCTTTTATGACAATTAATGTTCATTGTTAATTATCAAGATTATGGACGATTTGAATTTATTATTGTCATTCTAATGAATGATCCACAGAGATCTACAATTTTAGATTCTCAACCTGAATGATCTGTCAATAATAAACTTTAGGAACAAATGATCAAATATCATCAATAACATAAACTAAGAAATTAAGTCATTAAATATTGACTTCTAGGACGTAACTCCAACAGAATGTACTTCATCGTATTGCGTATCTCTTTTATCACATCATCCAAAAGATCAAGTCCATCTTGGATAATAAGATTTAATATGTGACAACTACATCTCTGGTGGAAGAATTTACCCTCAATTGGTAGGTCATCTTTGATGGATGTTGAGGCAAAAAGTTCCTTGATGCATGCATCATTAAAAGAGGCATTATCAAGAATAAGACAGAATGCTCTTTTATCTAAGTTCCACATGATAATTTTATCATAAAATGCATGAGCTATATGTTTACCGGTCTGTGGACTAGGCAAGGGAACAAAGGTGATAATCTTTTTTCTCAAAATCCAATTATCATCAATGTAATGACATGTAATTGCCATGAACCCTCTATCTCTACCCTTGTTATTCCACAAGTCACTAGTAAAACTGAACCAACAACACATTTGCCCCAATTCTTGATAAAGATTAACATGTTCCTCTTCATAAATGCTAAGGCAGTCTGATCTAAGGGTGTTTCTAGATGGAATTTTGAATTGTGGTTGCAAGTCATTAAGAAACATTCTAAAGAAAAAGTGATTTGCACAATTGAAGGGATATTCATATGCAATCACCATCTTTGCCAAACTCTTCCTACACTTCACTTGATCAAACACCTATAGGACCAACTTTTCCCCTTCTATTTCAACAACATAAATATTAAATTAGCACAAGAAGCTTAATTAAATAATTAATAATTACATAAATAATTGCATGCTAAAGCTTACTTAAAAATAAATGCTGAAGCTTATAAAAAAAAAAGACTTGGCTGTTGTACAAAAATAAATGCTAAGGCTTATAAAAAAAAGACTTGGTTGTTGTAAAAAAATAATTACTTTCAAAAAAAAATTACTTTAAAAAAAATAATTTACAGGTTTTATTACTAATTACTGGATTTTAAAAAAAAAAGCTACATGTTTGGCTTTACTGGCCCATGGGCCGTGTGAATATCAAAAAAAAAAAAAAAAAAACAGACTTGATAATAAAAGTCTATTGTAAAGAAATTAAGGCCAATCTTAATAATAAAACAGACTTGGCTGTTAATAATCTTCAGCATTCATTGAAACGCTTTAATAACAAAATAGTTAAGGCCAATTAAGGCCTCAGCATTCATTACACTCAGCATTCATTACCATATCTTAATAACAAAACAAACTTGGCTGTTAATAATACTTAATAAGGCCAATCATTATACAATTAAGGCCAATCATTATACACAACATTCATTATCAAAACAATTGAGGCCAATCATTATACATAGCATTCATTGCAAATCAATATACTCAGCATTCATTGATCCTCAGCATTCATTACCAAAACAATTAAGGCCAATCATTATCAAAGCATTCATTATACACAGCATTCATAGCAAATCTATATACTCTGCATTCATTGATCCTTATCAAAACAATTAAGGCCAATCATTATCAAAGTATTCATTACCAAAGCATTTACAAAAATCACAGAAATTTACAGAAATTAATACCTTCTGTTTTGGCAGCTTGCAGCATCTTTTGCAAAGCATCACGCTTATTTCTTGGAAATTTTTTGCAACCTTTGTCGATGTGATTTCTCATGGAGCTTGTTCCTTTTTGTTGGCCTTACAAATACTTGGCACCACAGAATTTGCAAATGGCCAAATAACTACCATCTTCTTGAGTAAGCCCCCTTATGTAAAATTTCCAAACTTCAACATAGATTTTTCTAGTTTTCTTCTTTTTAGGGACTTGTGCATCCTCTTCACCAGAACTAGCTGGTGCTTGTTCACCATCCTCCTTAGGGCCATCAGCCTCAACCTCTATCCTTACAATTTCCTCAGGGGTCTCTGCATGCAACCCAACACCTATACTACGACAAACAAGTGCCAATGTGTCAGTACAAGTGTAGTAATAGATCAAGTAGAGCAATAATCAAGTGCAAATGTGTAATAACAGTTCAATTTTTAATGATAAAAATGTAACAATCAAGTGTAGCAAAAATATCAACAAGTGTCAAAATAATCAAAATATGCAAGTTATAAAACATACTCATCACTAGAAAGGTCGGGCTCGGATGGATCATCTTCTCTGTCGGATGAAACCATGATATCTGGTAATGTAGATGGGGAAAAATCATTACAATTTACAAAGTCAAAGCTAAAAAAAAAATTTAAAAAAACAAACAATATTGAATAAAATGAAACAATACTGAATATTGAACAAAATGAAAAAATTACCTTCAAATTTCTTCTCTACCTCTCTTCCTTTTTTGTCTTTTCTTTTGTTCGGCTCTTTCCTTCCTCATATATACAATATAACCATTTTAATTAGAACATGCAGCAAAATAAAGGACAAAATCATATAAACTGGCAGAAAATACTGAACAAAATGAAGAAATTACCTTCAGGCTAAGAAATCTTCTATCTTTCTTCTTCTCAGCCTCCCTTCCTTTTTTTTTATTTCTTTTGCTCTGTTGTTTCCTTTCTCATATATACAATATAACCAGGAAACAGTAATGATTGTTGGTGTCGACATAGTCTTCAATCTTGACAAAAGATCTCGTCTCTGCCTTCCTTAAACCTACTAAATCTTCAGAAAGTACACTGGATTTGTGGAAACTAGCGAGTAGCAACAAATCTGTCAAGGGTTTAGGAAATAAGAAGGAGCAAAATCATGACTCCTCAAGTGTGCTCACTCCTCAGTCTAGCTCAGAGAGAGAGAAATGTGAGATTGATTGATGAGACTTTGAGAGTTGAGACTTGAGAGCAACGGAGAGAGAGATAGAGAGCGAAGGTTAGAAGCGTGCGAGAGATAAGAGGGAAAAAAAGGAGAAGGCAGCGGTGCTGCGCTAAGGACTAAGGAGGCAGGTAGAAAGGGTTTTCTTACCAACCCTCGTTTCCTCCGCCCAACATCTGTTATTCATATTATTCTACACCCGTAGAATATTATACGGAAAAACGAAATAACAAAAACGGAACGTACCATTTCGTTTATCGTTAAATTCTACCACGTTATTCCATCCTCATTTCGTTACCGTTTCGTTTCATGGAACGAAATGAAATTTCGTTCTGTTATTCATTACGTTACTAATTAACGTCACGCAATCACGTTAATTTTGCTTCCGTTGGCAGGTCTAATCATGATTGCTACCTGTGCCAAATAGATCATGCCATCTAGACTTATATTCATACAGCTCATACAGCTAGAAGTGGTGCACACTCAGATAGCCGTTCCAAAATATTATTGTTGCAATATTACCTTTTTCAACCATCAAAAAAATATTACCTTTTCAGCTAGGAAATCACAATTAGTAGCTTATCATTTATAACCTTAGCATAATTAGACTTTATTATCGTAAAATATTAAACGCATATTTATATAAAAATGTAATACTAAATTAAACTTCAAGCAAACAAATAAATTTCAATTTCAAAAATGCTAGTTAATTTCTAAATCAATTAAAAATTTGTTATAAAATAAATATTGATCTGAAATTAATAGAGAAATTGATGCACGAATTATAAAGAAAGATAGAGGAAAAGAGCGAATACTAAATTTTATGTGGTACAACTTGAGGGTCGAATCCACAGGGACGGTACAATTGAATACTAAATTTTACTTTCTCACGAAAGCTTGACAAGACAATTTTTGGTGTTTTTGGTATAAAAGAAGACAACTAACTGAATGCAATAAAGTAATGTGTTTTTTAAGTTTTAGATGATAAAATATGCAAGGTAATGCCTTAGGGGTTTAGTTTCATCTGTAATTAGGTCATGGAGTGTCAAACCACCAACTTTCGTTGTTGGACTCGACTTATACGGCGCATAAAACCACCATTCGGCCTACTGTTCTTGGTTTCCCAGCCGAATGGCTACTTTGGACGTCGCATACTCCACGTAAGTGTTGTATTATTTGTCCATGCTTGTTACCACGTGTTGTGAAGGATTTGGTGACAATACCTAAACTCGCTAATCCTCAACTTTCGCCTTTTGGACAAGGGTTTGGTACTTGTTCTAACCTAACACCTATTGAATTGCTAACCTAACTTTCGTTGGGTTGATTATTCAAGTTCACATGTTGTGGTTCTAGAGATATTTAACTAACTTTCGTTAATTAGAAACTTCGTCTTTCGACTTAGTTGGTTTTTCTTTCGATTTCTAACCTACCTCATGATAATCTTGTTAGTTAACCCATTAATTCAAATATTAAGACCCTAACTTAGATGTGCGCATTCATCAAGTAGGAAATAATGATCAATAAGTCAAATAATGAGATATGAAAATACCAACAAGCAAATCACAATAGTATCATACATGACTCAAGTCTACAACATCCCTAATTATTAAATTACTCCTACATCCCTAAGACACAATGAAAAGTAGCCTAACATGATTGCAAATCAAATTATAACAATAAGAAAACAAGATACAAACTCCATCCGATTGAATATAAAGAGAAAGGAAGAAATAAACCAAGTATCCCTTCAAACTCAAAATACCGAATGTCCGAAGTCGTGGTTGGATCAGTTTTACTGCCGTCGCGCCTAAAATCGCTCCAAGATCACTGTCATGGTCGAGTGTTGCATGAAAAATGGAAAATGGAAAATGGAAAATGGAAAATGGAAAATGGAAAATGGATGGTGTGGTCAGATCCCCTTCTCCAAGACAGGGGAAGGCTTTCTATAGTAGTTGGAGGCGTGCTAGGGCAGAGGGAGAAGTTTTTCTTGGTTAAACCTTGCCAAACGTGGCTGTTCTGGGTCGTGTTCTGGATGTCTCGGGCTGAACAATTCGGCCTCAAAATCATCTTATCTTGCGGGGTATTGTCTCGCACTTTTTTGGGTTCGCACCTCGGTTAGGATTTAAGGATACCTCCGTGGGGGTGAAAAAATACGGATCAGATACCCCTCGAAATTCCTAGGACACAGATATCAATACCCGCCTGACAAAGGATGAGGATACCGACGTGGTCTCAGGATTTTCGAGAGTTTGATTGTTTGTTGCAGGTCCTTTTCTTCCAGTAGGCGCAAGCCCCTACTGTTAATTACCTCTGAACCAAGTCAAGAGCACCTCCAGATCGGGGATGTTAATAGATTGGGCATATTAAATGTATCCAGGCTTGTTTGATGATTGCCTTTGACAATCACTTCTATAAACAAAGTGAACTGACAGTGAGTGAACATGCAGTGTAAGTGCCTATTATGACATGGATGCATATGATATGCAGCGGTGATGCAAGAAGAAGACAAAAGAAAGAGTTTTTGTTAAAAAGACCGTGTGAGCGGTCTTTCTGTGTTTAGATATGATCTGGTAGATCATTAACCGATTAGGTATTAGATCATTTTGAGGTTTGTTATCTCCATGTCCAAGACATATCGCGTATTTGGAGAAAACAAGCATAAACGTGTAAAGTCTCGGCCTCCTGACGTTTTGAAGATCTGGTGTATCAAACGTGCTGGATCTTCGGTGTTGCGGCGTATCTAAAACTTAGGTTTGTTGTTGACATATCAAGCTGAGGTTATCAGACATGTTGAGAGCTCCAAGCATTCTAGCATATAGAAGCCCCGGTCCTTGAACGTGTGTCAGCTTCAGTCGGCTATTGACGTGTTTGAACTTCGAATCTTTTAGCATTTTAGGGTCTGGTTTAAGCGTTTTAAACCCTGGCGTTAAGATGTGTTGAAAATTTAGGTCAATTGAGTCTTGTTGGCATTTCTAAGACTTTAAACACTTTTGAGTTTAAAAGTCTCGGCTTTCAGACGTTCTGGGTTTTAGATTTTTTTTTTTTGATCTTTGGATTTCTGCAGGATATGTGTTTCTTGGGTTTAAATTTGTATTCTAGACTTATCTTCTGGGTCTAGGTATTTGAATGCGATTTAGTGGAGATTTTGGCTCCTTGGTTATGTTATCTTGGGAATTAGATTTTGTTTGGAAGGCTCTGAGCGTAGAAGCTGTATTGAGTCTGCATGTATATTTGTCTTGGTGTTTCTGGATTGTATTTGGATTCCTTCTGTATTTGAGTTTGGTGTAGTTGTTGTTGTTTTCGGATTTGGATCCTGGGTCAAGGTGTCTGGCCAGGGGCTTTAATTAATTGAACACTAGGGATGTCAGTCCCAAGTGACTCAAAGTACCTGCTGTCTAAGTATACCTGTGGTTCAGATGTACCTGTTGTCCAAAAGTACCTATTGTCAAAGTGTACCTGTTGTCCAAGTGGTTAAAACACTTAAACTTTTAAGGATTTTGTGTTTTTAATGTCAATTGGGTATTTAAGACATTTTTTAGAGACATTTTAAGGGAAATTAATGATGTTGAATTAAAATCCCCTTTTTCTTTTGGAATTTGGTGTTGAAGTGTTACACAAAAAATGTTCCTTATAATTTTCTGAATATTTTAGTATTTTTTGGTAATTTTCTGACCCTTCTAGCTATTTTTAAAGCATTTTTGAAGTTCCAGCAGTTCTGGAAAATTCTGATTGGTCAGAGAGTTGGTGTTTCGTGTTTGGCCTGTCAGGGATTCGCTACACGCATGGTGCCACAAAAGATCCCTTCGTGTCGTTGAGGTAAGTCGGTCGAGTCAGGTGGCTCATGTACGCGTTTGTGCGCCGACAGACCCGAGTTCTGACATTGTGGGATCCATCGTCAGTGACTAGACACATCGTGCACCATGTTCACCTATTTCCGCCTCTGAGATCCATTGGAGACAAACGGTGGGCGTTGATCCGCGTCAAGATTCGTGCTGGTCAACTTTTCAACGCAACACCTCTCTTTCTTTCTTTCCTTCTTCTTTTCTTCTTCGTCTCTTCTGACGAGAGCTTGACTCGAGTCAAAGCTCTGGAGTCGACTAGATCTCCGCCGTGAGGAGGTTATTTGACCGGCGGGAAGTGCCAGAGAGGCCGCCTCGTCTCCCTCTTCTCCTCTGAGCTGGCCGATTGAGCTAATTTTCGTCAATTGGGGCTGTGTGAACGTAGCTGTGTCTGATTTGGGATTTTTCGACAATGTACTTGAAACCAAAATTGAGCCTTGTGGGGCCAATCGGCAGCATGCCTGAGCACTGAGAGGAGTTCCTGAAGTGAATTTGAGCATCAATTCGAGGTAAACCCATGTAAGCTTGCTGTATAAATTTTGAGCTTTCATTTACCTAATTTCCTGTGATAACTGGACCCAAATGGACCCTAGGAAGGATAATTAGTGCATGGATTTGAGGGTATATGACACTGATGTTGCCTAATTAGGCTATGTGGACTATGGTTTGGCTGTTTGAAGACTTGGTACTTTCTTGTGTCTGGGTTTGAGTACCTGGTTATTCCTAGCAAAATTTTAGCAACATAACTAGGTAATTGGGATTTTGACAGGGATTTGGCCATGGTATTAGGGTATAGTAAGTATGTGTTGCACTGATATAGGGCTGTGGAGTGAAATTTTGGCAGGGTATACACTTTATTGGTGGAGCTTGATTGGTTTACTGACTGTAGGGTGATTATCACAGGGATTTAGGTGTACTACTATTGTTTGAAGCACAAACCAACCCCTAGATGACTGCTCAATGGCAAGTACACCTGTTAGGATTGATCTGTGCTCCAACTGGAGCTCAAAATCTGAGTCCAAGGAGAGCCAAGAGTGATTGCTCAGTGGCTAGAACACCCATTAGCATGGCTCCCCTAGGACCCTTATACAGCAAGCTTATAGGGGCTTGTACCCTTCTTCACTTCAGCCTCTCCCTCAGTTGCTGCTAACTTGCCACCTGGTTGCTAAACAGAGAAAGAAGAGAGGGGGTTGCAGGTAATCATCTACACTTTTATATATTCTCTTTTTTTTTTTAATGCACTTTTATGTTTCAATTGATTCTGTGGATGATAATTAATGTATATTTTTGATGTTTTCATGCAAATGATACTAACATACTACTGATAGAATTATGTAAACACTTTTAATGTATATAAACATGCAAACTGTTGAGACAATCATGCTATTCATACTAATTTCATCATATGCCATGCATAGGCAGAAGGTAAATAGAGATGCAATAACATAAAATAAGATAAATATTTACATAAAAAGGCTTTATTTCAATTGAAAAGCTACATTTTTGCCAATTACCTTGAATAAAAGCTAAACTGTTTCTTTTATTTTACAGAAAATAAGCTAAGTTGAAAATTGGGCAGAGTTTCAATATAGCAATTTGCCTCCCCTCCCTCTGTCGATGGAGAGCTTCTTTTATAGCTGCAGAGGTGTTCTAGGGTTTGGATTGAGGCTTCCATGTGGCAATTCATCAGAATTTTGGGTCTGGATGAGGGGCTGTGATGCATTGTGGAGCTTGCCACCTCAATTGGTAAGTTTTCATGCACTTCCATCATGTTTACTGCCTTGTACACTCTCCAATAGTCTCTTGACATCTGGCTTTGGTACCAAACAGTGGATGAGTTGGCTCAATTTACTTCAATTTACTTGTGTTTTTGTGTTTTCATGACAGGTGGGCCATGGGGCCACTTGTCATGCTGGGTTGTGTGGGTGTTGTTCCTTCTCCTTTGGTTTGGAGGAGGGGTTGTCTTGGCGCCAGGATGTGACTTAGATATGTGGCATTGATCCCATGGCCTGTAGGGAATCAATGGTCTGGATGCACTCATGGAGGTATCTTCCTCAGTGCATAGCTGTTGAGCCTATATCTGAGGCTTGGCAGTTCATTGAGGGGGTATTTTGATCCTCTCCAGTTGGTGCTTTACCTTGGATTGGCTGTAGTTTGCATCTGACAGCTTATAGCTGTGTATTTCTAGGAAGTGAGGCTGCCCATGGGTCCCACTGGTCAGCATGATGACTCCACTGTGCCCATTTGCAATGTAGAAGAGGCAGGTTTGATTTCCTTCTCTTTTTTGTCTTTCACAGGAACCATTTGATGTGTCCATTTGGTTTTGAGTTGTTTTCTAGCTTTGTATAGGTGTCATGCCTTCATTGGTGCCATTGTATGCTAGCTGTTTGGCATGGGCGCCTGAGAGCATGCAATGTTTGCTCTGAATGTTGGTACATTCCTTCTGGGAAGGAATTGATGAGGTATGAAAGCTTGTATGCCTTTCATAGGTTTTCTGTGGCCAATTAGTTTTGCAGCTGATCATATTTGAGCTGCCATTTGGCATACTACATGTCATTTGGTACTCATATGTATGCTGTTGACCTACTTAGCTTCAATTGAGAGCTGATGGTGATGACATGAGCCAATGATTTGGTATGAAGCTCAATTTTAGATTCTCTGTGGCATGTAGGTTGCTTATTTGTGGGTAATTTCACTCACTTCACTTGCAGTCAAGTGTTTGAGTTAACGCTTGTCATTTCTTGGCAAGTTGTGCTCACATTTGCCTTGTCAAGTGATAGGTGATGGTGGACAGTGGAATTGGCCATGGTTTGCCTCATCTTGGTGCCTCCCCCACATGGCCAGTGATGAGTTTAATTTGGCAGTTTATTGCCCTATCATTTAATCTGAGGCCTTACATAATTTTGTCAAAAAAGTAACATGTGTTTTGTGCACAGATGATCCTTGGCAAGTGCACAAACTAGCTGGTTTTAGTTGCCAATTTCTGTGCAACCCTTGTACAATGTTCTGTGGAGAATGATTCTAGGGGTAAATGTGGCATTACATCATGCTTTTTTAATGATTCATGCACAATGTTCTTTTGTCCCCTTGTGATAATACCTGATTTTCCCATGGGCCAGGGAATGACAAGTATGAAGAGCATTTTTAGGTGCCATTTGATACCCTTCTATGTATTATGTTTTATACATGCACAGATGCACAATGCACATGATTTGATTAAGATCTGGCCATTTATTGAACTAGTTGTGTATCTGAGTGGCTGGGAATGATCTGGAATTTGTGAGATGATAGAGCAATAACACTTTAGCATTTGTAGCATGTTTGTATTGTGCCTTCAGCTTTGTACATTCATTCTTTAATTTTCTGAAAAGAGAAAGAGGGACTACTGAGGGTGAGGTAATGTATCCTCCTCTTTCCAATTAATCCCTCAGTCGAGGTACACTGTTTCGACAGGGCTAGGCTATCTTTTTCGGCTTGTAGGCTGAGGAGAGAGTGAGTCCTCTCAAGTTAACTGTTTCAATGTGATTTCATTGACTGGATACCTCCATTTCAGAGATTAACCGTGTCTATAAGAGTTTCTAACATCTCATTTTCCTTGTTTTATGCATGAACATGCTCTAAGAGTTGTTGTGAAGCGATTCCCACTAACAATTTAGGCTGTAGTGGTTTCCATTGCTTGCACAGTGAATACTCGAGCTCCTCCGCCATGGCCATGGGTGCGAGAGCTTTCTCTACGCACAATTGACCCCAAATTACCCGTTGTACATCTTCTCTGAGCTGAAAAGAAGCTTTCTAGGTACTTTGTCTAATCAATTGTTTCTCAGTTTTGGAGAATTTCATTTGTGTTTGTGTCGAATGCTAAACTCCTTCCTCTGAAATTAGGTGATTCCAAGCACCATTTCTAGTCGAGCGTGGTGTCGTTGCACTCGTGAGCTCATCGCCTACCCAGCGGTGCTGTCAACTTGGGCAGTGGTGGGGTGTAGCGGCGGAGGAGAGTTAACCTTCGTCGGAGAAGAAGGTTTCTCTTTTTGGGTCTGTCCTTTTTTTATTTTTCCTTTAATAGAAATTAGGAGGGAGCCAATGGGGCTCTGCCACGTGTTCTTCTCATATTAGAAAAATAATTAACGGCTCATGGGCCCACCTGTCAGGTTGCGTCTGTGTTGAGTCGAAACTGAGCTCCGTTGCATCCAGACGTTATCGAGTTTGGGTCCGGTCGGGTTACTGTTGGACTCGAGTCTGAAAGGAGACTTGATTGAGTCGAGTCAGTTAGTCATTTTGGGCTGGGTTTGTGATGGGCCGTCGTGGGCTGGCTTTTTTTTTTTAAATTGATTTGTAAAAAGGAAAATCGGCCTATATTCATTTATATTGATTTATGTATGGTTTTGTATGTGTCTCGAACTTTTTCGGGTCCGCACCTCGGTTAGGATTTATGGATACCTCCGTGAGGGTGAAAAATACGGATCAGATACCCCTCGAACTCCTTGGGACACGACTACCAATACCCGCCTGACAAAGGATGAGGATATCGTAGCGGTGTCAGTGGTTTCAAGAGTTTGATTGTTTGTTGCAGGTCCTTTCCTTCCAGTAGGCGCAAGCCCCTACTGTTAATTACCTCTGAACCAAGTCGAGAGAACCTCTAGATTGGAGATGTTAATAGATTAGGCATATCAAGTGTGTCCAAGTTTGTTAAATGGTCATTTAGAGCGACCACACTGGTGAACAAAGTAAACTGACAGTGAGTGTGAATGCATGATAAGTGTTCTATGATGACATGAATGCATATGATGTGCTATGGTGATTACAAGGAGAAGAAGGTTTATATTTTAAAAGAACTGCACGGGCAGTCTTTCTATACTTTAATGTGGTCTGGTAGATCTTTAACCGATTAGGTGTTAGATCTCTTTAGGACTTGTCATTCCCATATTCGAGACGCATCGCGTGTATGGAAAGACAAGTGTAAACGTGTAAAGCCTTGGTCTCGTGACGTTTTGAAGAGCCGGTATATCGGACGTGCTGGATCTTCGGTGTTGAGACGTGTCTAAGACTTAGGTTTGCTATCGACATGTCGAGGCTAAGGTTATCGAACATATTGAGAGCTTCAGGCATTCTAGCGTGCAGAAACTCCTGTTCTTGAACGTGTTATAGCTTCAGTCGTTTGTTGACGTATTTGAACTTTTAATCTTCTAGCGTTTTAGGGTCTGGCTTAAGCGTTTTAAACCCTGGCGTTAAGATGTGTTAGAAAGTTCAGGTCACTTGAGTCTTGTTTGCGTTTCTAAGGCTTTAAACACTTTTGATTTAATGGCCCTGGCTTTTAGACATTTTGGATATTTGGCTTTCTGGAGGGTGTGCGTTCCCTGGGATTTAATTTTTTTACTTGACCTTTGAGTCTAAGTATTTCTAGACTTGGCTTTTGGGCCGAAGTATTTCTGGACTTGACTTTTGGGTCTAAGTAGGGGATTTATGTTCAATTTTGTTTTGGCGGATTTTCAGGCCCTTTGGGTTTGATGTCCTAGGATCCAGAATTTGTTTTGAGGATCTCTGAGCTTGAAAGATGTGTAGAGTTCGTTTAGGTTTTGGATGTTTTGGATTGTTCTTGGGTTTGGATCTTGGCTATGTTGCACGGGTTCGGGTACGGCGGTACGAAAATTTTCAAAAATCTCCGGTACGGGTACGATGATATATATATATAATTTATTTTTTTTAACTCCTGATATTTAATAATTATTGGCTTTAGTCTCAACATATTAAAATAAATTAAAGATATTTTTTCCAAAAAATATTTAGTATGGATATTAATTGTTGTTATACCCAATATTCTATAATAAAGAGAGCAATATAATCAATTAGACAATTATGCATGATTATTGATGTTATACTTACATCCAGCAAGTCAACAACTAAACCCTTTCATCTTTGGGCTCAAATCAGTTTCGGCCCCATTATTATAAACAATAAAGAATTAAAGATCCACAATGTTGCCGCCTGTCCAGCTTTGAAGTGTGAGTTTAGTCCTACAGGGGATTTCCAAGTTAGACTTGATAATATATAATGAATGGGTTATGCCAATAAGACAAATACATCAACGAACGCACATGGCGCGTGAGGGCGCACGTGTTTACACTAGTGGGTTGTACTCTGGATTCAAGGATTGTCATGAGAGCCCACGTGAAGATGTACTATATAGTCAATAGTGTGCATAGATTCTCTGTGGCTGAAGGCTGTGGACGATATTTTAAGCAAATCACGCGGCGCATGTGGACTGGTACGCGTACCGAAACGTATCACTGACCGAATCTGTTGGTTTGACCGAATTAAAATAATTGGTACGCCACGTGGCGTACCCGGTACGTACCAGTGCCGTACCGGAGGCGTACCAGTACCCGGTACGTACCCGATTCGCGTACGGCTCTATATTGAGCGTACCAGGGTAACATAGGATCTTGGTTTTGGTTTGTCTGGCCAGGGCCTTTTTGCTTTATATTTGAATATCGGGAATGTCAGTCCCTAATAATTCAAAGCACCTGCTGTCCAAGTGTACCTGTTGTCCGAGTGTACTTGTCGTCCAAGTGTACCTGTCATCCAAGTGGTTAGGACACTTAAACTTTTAAATTTTTCCATGTTTTTAATGTCAAATGGGTCTTTAAGACATTTTTTTAATGACATTTTTAAGGAAAATTAATAGTGTTGAATTAAACTCCCTTTTTCTTTAGGAATTTGGTGTTGAAGCCTTATACAAAAATGTTCCTTGTAATTTGCTGAACATTTTGGTATTTTTTGGTAATTTTCTGACCCTTTTAGCTATTTTTAAAGTATTTTTGAAGTTTCAGCAGTTTTAGAAAATTCTGATTGGCTGGAGACTTTGCTGTTTTGTGTTTTGGGTGTCAGGGACTCGCTACACGCATGGCGCCACAGAGAATCCTCCCATGTCGCTGGGGTGAACTGATCGAGTCAGCTGGTCCACGCCCGCGTCTGTGCGCCGATGGATCTGAATGCTGACATTGTGGGCCCCACTGTCAATGGCTAGGCGTATCATGAGCCATGTTCAGCCAGCTATCATCAGGAGTCCGTTGGAAATGCGTAAGGGACGTTGATCTGCGCCAAGATTCGTGTGGGTCAACATTTTAACGCTCTCTTCTCTTCTTCTTTCTTTTCTCTTTCTTTCTTTCTCGTCTCTTCCGACGAAGCGCTGACTCGAGTCAAACTTTCGAGGTCGACTCGATCTCCGCCGTGAGGGAGTCATTTGGCTGGCGGGAAGTGCCGGAGAGATCGTCTCACTCTCCTCTTCTCTCATGAGCTGATCGATTTAGTCGTCTCTCGCCAATTAGGGCTGTGGAAACTTAGCTGTTCTTGACTTGGGATTTTCCGACAGTGCCTTTGCAACCAAAATTGGCTCAGGTGAGACCAATCGGCGGCATTATTGAGCAACCAGAGAGGTTCCTTAGGTCAATTTGAGCATCAATTTGGGGTAAGACCCTAGAACTTGCTGTATGTGATTTGAGCTGTGATTTACTCGATACCCTGTGATAATCAGACCCAAATTGGTCGTATGGAAGGTAATTGATGAGTAGGCTTTGCAACAGGAAACCCTAGTATTGTCTATTGGCATCATGTGGACTCTGACTTGGTCGTTTGGAGTAGTGACTTGACTAGTCTAGGCGTTTGGTATCTGTTGGTTGTTCTTTGGTAATTTGGTAATTTCTGATAAAATTTTGGCATTATGACCAGGATATTTGATGTACAAAAGGGGTGTAAAGGTGATCATATGGTTTTAATTTGGCTCTGGCAGGGGGATTGGGCTATACTGAAGACTTGGTATTTTTTTGTAACTGTGCTTGACTACCTATCTATTTCTGGCAAGGTTTTAAAATGCGATTTGTGCGGTTTAGCGGTTTAGCGATGATTTGTGATAAAGCGGTGATAAAACGGTAATAAAACGATTATGCGGTGATAAAACGGTGATAAACGGTCATGCGGAATGGTTAAAAACAAAGATATTTCAGTATAATCGGTGATAAAACGAAGCATTTTAAAAGCTTGATTTCTGGTGTAATTTTGGCATTATGACTGGGTGACTGGGGTTTTGATAGGGGTTTGGCTATATTGGTATGTCATGATGGGCTTATGTGGTGCTGCCATTGGATTGTGAGGGACAATCTTTAAGGAATAAGGGATTTATTTGTGGGACTTTGGTTAATATGCCGACTGTGGGGTTGATTATCACAGGGATTCATGCAATTCACTAAACTTTGAAGCATGAACCAGCCCCTAAGTGGCTGCTCAATGGCAAGCACACCCATTAGGACTGACCCATGCTCCAATGAGAGCTCAAATCTGGGCCCAAGAGAAGCCAAGAGTGACTGCTCAAAGGCTAGCACACCCATTAGCATGGCTCCTCTAGGACCCTTATACAGCAAGCTTTAGGGGCTTGTACCCTTTTTCACTTCATGCCTCCTCTCTGGTTGCTTCAAGCTTGCCACCTGGTTGCTGCACAGAAGAGAGAAGAGAAGGGTTTTTGCAGGTAATATTCTTCACTTTTTATTGCACTTCTCACTTTTATTTGCACTTTTAGTTGATTAACAGAAGCTACTTAGTTTAGTTTTTTGCTTGTTTCTCATGCTAATGCAATTACAGACATACTAGTGTGTTTATTTAAGTGTTTATTTATATGATTAGGCTAACTGTTGAAGTAAACATGCTTATAAGTATACTGTTTTGGGCATATGCAACAAGAACCAGATATGAAGATGCATAAACATGTAAATAACACAGAAATAAAGTAGATATATACATAAATAAGCTTTATTTCAAACTATAGGGTTACATTTCTGCTAACTACCTTGTATGAAAACTAACTAACTTCTTTTGTTTTTACAGAAAATAGCTTGAGTTTCAAATTGGGCAGAGTTTCAATATAGCACTTTGCCTCTCCTTCTTCAGTCGATGGAGAGCTTCTTTATAGCTGTAGAGGTGTTCTAGGGTTTGGATTGAGGCTGCCATGTGGCAATTCCTCAGAATTTTGGTTGTTGATGAAGGGCTTAGATGCATTCTTCTCCTTGCCGCCTTAATTTGTAAGTCTTTATGCACTTGGGCTTGTTACTGTCTTGCACACTATCCTATAGTCATTTGACATCTGGCATTGGTAGAAAACAGTGACCATTTGGCACAATTTTACTTCATTTTACTTGCTGTTTGATGTTTTCATGACAGGTGGGCCATGGGGCCACTTATCATGCTTGGCTGTGGGGTGTTGTGCCTTTCTCCTCTTGACTTGGGAGAGGGGTTGCATTCTGGCGCCAGAATTGGCTTTGGACAGATGGCACTGATCCATGATTTGTAGGGGTTCAATGGTCTGGATGCCCTTGTGAGAGCATCTCCATCAGCTAGCATAGCTGTGGAGTCTATATCCTAGGTCTGATGGCTCATTCAGGGAGTGTTTGGTCCTCTCCATTTGCATTTGGCCTTGGATTTCTTGTGGTTGGGTATTTAGTAACTTGTTGATGTAGCTTCTGGGTGGTGTAGCTGCCTGTGGGACCCATTGGGTCAGCATGGTGACTTCACCACACCCAACTGAAGTGTAGAAGGAACATGTTTGATTTCTTTCTTCCTTCTGCCTTTGTCCTTTACAGAATTCACTGGGTGCATCCATTGGGTGCATTCATTTGACCCAGATAAAACTCTTTGCTTTTGTGTAGGTGCCAAGCTGTCATTGTGCCATCTGGTGTTGGTTGTTTTGACATAGGCGCCTGGGATCATATTTGGTGTGTTTGGAGTGTTGGTACATGCTCTCTGAGGAGAGAATTGATGAGGTATGAAGGTATTTTTACCTTTTGTGGATTTTCTGTAACTGTTGGGATTATAAGTATGCATATTTGAGCTGTCATTTGGTATGTTGCATGCCATTTGATACTCATATGCATATTACTTGGCTTATTTAGTCTCAACTGATAGCTAATGATGGTTAACTTCAGCCTATGATTTAATATGAGGCTGTGTTGGATTTTATACAACTTGTGGGTTGCATTGTTGTGGCAAAATCCACTTGCAGACAAGTGTTTGAGTTAACACTTGCCATATCTTGGCAAGTTGGGCTCATGCTTGTTCTGGCATGGAACTTGTGTTGGCAAGGAACTTGTGTTGGCTTTGACAGTGAAATTGGTCCCAATTCATCCCAATTTGGTGCCTCCCTCATTTTATGTGCATCCCCCCAGCACACATTAGCCTATGATGAACCACACTCAGCAGTGAATTGCTTTATTTTGTTGGTCTGAGGCTATATGTTTAGTTCATTTGATACTGAGGTGTAGCATAATTTGTGCACATCTGATCCCTTGTGAACTAAGCAGATGGCTTGGTTTCTGTTGCCAACTCCTTGTGCAATTTCTGTGCAACAAAGGGAGAGGGGCAAAATTGGAAGTTGCTGTGACTTTTATTGCAATTTATGTGCCACATTCCTTTGTTTGTGCATGAAATTGCCTGATTTGCCCATGGGACCAGGAATGACACGCATTTGGAGCTATCTCAGGTACCCCCTGATGCTTCTCTTTCTATACTGGGTTGTATATATACACATATGCACATTTTGCTTAGTCCAACTGTAATCCATCCATCCATTGAACTCGAAATGCATCTGAGTGGCTGGGGATGCTCTGACATTTGTAAAATGGTAAGGCAGCAATGCTTTAACATTTGTAGCATATCTTATATCATGCTTTTTGGTTCTGTGTAGCTTTTAATTTTCTGGAGAGGGAAAGAGGGACCACTGGGGATGATACAATGCGTTCTCCTCTCTCTCATTACTTCCTCAGTTGAGGGTACATTGTTTCGGCAGGGCTAGGCCACTTTTTCTAGCTTGTAGCTAAGAGGGAACATGTATCCTCTCCAGTTAAGCATGCTAGCTAGTTTTTATGTTACTAGCTCTACTGGATGCCTCCATTCCGAGAGCCAATTATGCTTATAAACGTCTCTAACTCTCTTCTTTCTATTTCTTGTGCATGAGCAACACCTACACACCATCGTGGAGTTATTCCTACCCACAATTTATGCTGTAGCAACCCATATTACTTGCACAGTGAACACTCAAGCTTTTCCGCCATGGCCATGGGTGCAACAGCTTGCTTCAGGCTGAATTGAATTCAAATTGCTTGTCGGGTTTCTTCTTTGAGCCCCAGAGAAACTTCTCAGGTACTCAGCTTCACCAATTTCATCTTAATTTTGAAGAATTTGGTTAGCATTTCCTTCGAGTACTAATCTCGTTTTTCTAGAATTGTGTGATTTCAGGCACCATTCTCCGTCGAACTTGGTGTCTTTGCACTCGTGAGCTCATCGCCTACTCAGCGGTGCCATCAACTTGAGCAACGGCTGAGTGTAGCGGCGGAAGAGAGTTGACCTTCGTCGGAGAAGAAAGTTTCTTCTTCTGGGTCTGTACTTCCTCTTTTCTTTCTCTTTCATTAACAGAAACAGTGGGGAATTAATCCAATTCGAACTTATCAAATATACGTCATTAGTTACACCCGAGTAGCTCTATACGAGAGATCTCTCGTGCATCTTGACGTCTGTCGGCTTGTTTAAATTTGCCGAATTTTTAGAGGCAAACAGGTATAAAGGTCAGGAACCTTCCTTAGATGATAACTTGCCAAAGCAACGATTTCCATGTGATGAAAACTTGTATTTCGTGACCATTCGGCTGGGCATTCGGCAGAACAACAGGCCGAATAAGTCAAAACTGATGCGGGCTGAGAGTTACGCGGGCCAGACATGAGTCATCTAGCTTGTACAATGTTGGAGCACGTTGTGTGAGGTCTTCCTTCAATTCTCCAATTGATTTCCTTGCATCTTTTGCCCCAAAATCCTCGATTATTGAGTCATTTCGATAAAAAACCTACAAAATAGTCGAGAAGCAGCGGCAGTACCAAATCTTGACAAATAGAGCATATAATCACAGTGAATATAATGGGTTGAGTCATAATTTAGGTGTAAAGTCTGGCCAAAACATCTATATAAATCAGAGTTATCACTTATTTATTTAAAAATGTAATACTAAATTAAACTTCAAGCAAATAAATAAATTTCAATTTCAAAAATGCTAGTTAATTTCTAAATCAATTAAAAATTTGTTATAAAATAAATATTGATCTGAAATTAATAGAGAAATTGATGCACAAATTAAAAAGAAAGATAAAGGAAAAGAGCAAAAAGGAGAAATTTTTGTTGAAAATCACACAGATTCTCGTATTTTATTGATAAAATTAATTCTCAAACATAACTAGCCAAAACGATGGCTGCCTTATATAGCAAATACAAAAATCCTAGAAAAAAAGAATACATAAAAATTACTAAAACAACCATAGAAATTGTTCAAATTGTAAAGAAAGATCCAAAAGTCCATGAAGGAAGGTTCGGATCGCAAATCCGAGCTGACGATTTGGCAAACCGTAGTTTGTTGTCGGGCTCTGGGCTGTGGAGCTCGTGTCAAAATTTCAGCTCGATCCGACGGTCAGATCAAAAGTTATACCTTTTTTGTGAAGTGTGCGCGGGACCATATTACATCAGAAATTCTCAGAAATCATAACTTAAATTGAACTGTACGAATTTCTAGCCGTCTGATCAGGATTTAATTCTCTAAATTTTCTCATTCCTTGGATCTAGAATTATGATTTGTTTCATCTAGTTTATTCCTTGCTAGTGCATTTAATCCCGAATTTCAAACAGTCAAACTCACTCAAAAATTCACCCATTTTTTATCGTCCCTCTCTTTCTCCATTTCCTCCCTCACCGTTCTCTCTCTTTCTCCTTTTTCCCTTAAAATTCTGCTCATCTCTCTCTCTCACTCACACATAAGAAACAAAGCACCCCACCTCTCTCTCTCGTTCTCTCTGCCTCCCCTATCTCCATGTCTCTCCCTCTCGCACAACCTAGAGCACCCCCTCCTTCTCATCTCTGATGGATGTCCTCACAGACCCCACCGCCTCCCTCTCGATCCCTCAGCCGTGACCAAACTCTCTTTCTCCCTCTCCGTTACTACCTATTTCTCACTCGCCCCACCTCTAAAAAAGAAACCGAGCACAATCCTCCCATTTCCCCTCTCCCACTTACTGCCTCTCTCTCTCTCTCTGCCCTCACACACTCCACTTCTCTCTCTTTGCTTGTGCTGATCGGTCATGAAGAAGGTGGTTGACAAATGGTGGCTGGTGGTGAATTGACGGTGCTAGCAACAACGATTAGCAGCAACTCTCTCCTCTTTTTCCCTATTTGGAGCTTAATCTCGGTTTGTTATCTATTCTTCTTCCTTGATCTGTGTTGTGGACGAATGTTACGAGGCATGCACTCAAATTGAATTTTGCTCTGTGATCTGTTTGCTTGATCTATCGATTGAATGTGTGTGAGTATCATGCAGTGCCTCTATTTGAATTATTTTGGCTTGTGTGCTTATTCTTGATTCAATCTGATCTGTTATGCATGCTCGAATGAAGCTATGGTTGGTCTGAAAATTGTTATAGCTGCCTTTTTTTAATTTGTTTGCTAATGTTAGTTCAATTGATGATTTAGTTAGCTTGTAGAATCAATTTAGAGTAGATGTGCTTGTTTATTAGGCAACCTTATGCTTGCATCTTACTCTATGGGCTGGTACGAGCTGGTGCAGGCTTGGTACCAGTCCGATTTTCTCTTTGTTTGCTTTCTGGTATGAGTCCAGATGCTGATTTGTGAGGTTTTCTGAGTTTAGGACTGATTTGTAAATATTTTTGAACTGCTGTAGGACTTTTGTATAAATAATTCTTTTATTAGGGTCTGTTTCATAGTTTGTAGGTAAATAAAATTGATTCAAGTCTCCGACGATGGAGGAATCCTTTGCCGCCATGGAGCGGAGCTTGACGCGGGATGAGTGGAGGAGGTAGACCAGTTTGAGCGCCATGACCTCCGAGTGGCGGGAGCGGCAAAGATTCAAGATTGCCCCAGCCGACCCACAGTTGGTTTTTGGAAGAAGACAACAGTCTTGCGATCAGGGATCGAACAGGCAGAATAAATGGGACGAAAAATGGAGAAAAAAGGAAAAGTATAGTAGCGGGAACCTATGTTACGTGGATACGTCAATTTCAAGACGTGTCCCGAGTCGGACACGTATCCGACTCGGGATATTTTGCAAAGAAGTAAAATATGCTTTTTTTAGTTGGTAAGTTCTAGCTTAGGCTTCTAACATATGTATATCTTCTAAGCTTCTTCAGCAAGACCCTTCCAGCAGCGCTCAATCTGAATTTGTATTACAATAGTTAGTGAAATTCAACCAATTTTTTATCAAAAGGAATCTAAACTAGCAGGTAGAAAGTTTAAATACCAGATTGCACAGCTACATCAGATGTCTTAAATTTATTGAATATACATTGGATATTTCATATCATGTTATTTGGCCTCTAGTAAATGTTTAAACTCTTTAGTAATCCTTGCATGAAAACCAACTATACACTGATCAAAGAGAAAAAGTAGATATTCAATAACCTAAGAAAACATTGGATTGAAAATAAATTTCATTTGAATACGATTATACAAGGACAGTATAAAAATCAGTGTAACCATATATGAAAACTGTCATACAATTGATTTTCATTACTCAGTAACATGCCACATACTTTTAACATTATAAATAATTTTGTGTATGTTCTTACTTTCTAATATACTAGTTTAACATCTTTATGCTATTTCAGTTTAAAGAATATACATTATAAATTCTTTACATACACAATACGGCCTATGTTATAGTTAAAGCAGGATGCTCACGCTACCAACTCTTATATAGTCATGCTTACTTTTAGTGTTAAAAGATGATAACTGAAACCACATGCTTACAATAAACTTAGAAATTATATCTATGACCTGATATATATGCAATGATATGTAAAAAGGTTAAGTTTTGCTTTCAGTGGTCCATTTGATTGTCAACATACTAATTGATACTTGAAATGTGGGTCCGTGATAACAGGGGCAGAGGGACCAGGGGTGCGGAGAGGGGCATTGTCCCCCCCCCCCCCCCCCCCCCCCCGATTTGCAATTTTACTGAGAAATGGCTTTAAATATTGAGCTAATTCAATAAATATCATATTTCAGCACCCCTGTCTCAAATAACGATTCACTAAATTGGATAACGAGATAGCAGAGTTGGTTAATTTCGATTACTTGTTTGCTTTCTTTTTTTCTTCGTCTAGTTATTGGCCTTTTTTTTCTTTCCCTTCGAGCAAGATGAATGAACAAAAGGAAGAGAGACGGTGCTCCAATGGATTTGGGGAAGAAATGTGGGATTGAACTCCAGATTTTATGTGGCAGCTGAAAAAAATGTGTGTGGCGTGTGGAAAGGAGAGATTTGATGCTAGACTATTTGAGGAAAAAATATTATATTTTCTTAAAAAAAAAAAAAAACTTGCATTACAGTCCTACTTTCCTTTACAAAGAAAAATAATAGCACAATAATTACATCTTACCAATTGTTTATTGTATTAATAATTAGATTATTAGAAAACATAATTTGCAATGAATAATGATATAGAAATCTAATTATATATTATATATTATATAAGTTAAAAATTTATCAAAACATTGAGTAAATTCACTTAGTAAAATTAAATTCAGTTAAGCTAATTAGATATTAACCTTTTTCAAAATATGTTAATCTGTTAATTCCTTTTAACTTATACTATTTATTTATTAATTTGCAATTAAGAAGTTATTATTTGTTATTTGTATTTCTAGCTATTTAATTTATAATATTTATTATTTTATACATTTCAAGTTATTTACAATTATTTATTAACTTATTATTGTTGTTATGTTATTAATGTTTTATAGCGTCAAGAAATATTTTGTATAATTGGAATGTTAAAATATTTACATTAGGCTGAGATTTTGTTGTATTATTTAAATTAAAGAAATTACAGATATTATTATTCAATAATTCAAACTAATTTTTATTATGACTTTCTTTTAATGAAATTCATTCAATATACGTTCGAACTTCTTAAATTACTTATTTCTAGTTTAGTGTATCTTAACAATACACAATACACGATACAATACTACATACAATGACATACAATACAATTTTATGATTCTAAAACTATGGTAATAGCTATGTAGCGATTTTTGTCTTACCATTTTAGTACAAAAAAAATTATGCACTAGAACTGTGGTGATAGCTATGTAGCAATTTTTTTACCTTTTTTAGGATGTTTGAATTTTGGAACTACCACACTACCTCTTATGCCCCCCTTATTCCTAATTCCTGGCTCCGCCCTGCGTGATAATTTGGTTTTGATTAAAAACTAAACTCCTGTAAAAAGGAAATAACATATGCCAATGCAATTTTATTTCAACATAAACATTTATAGTATTAATTAAATGTTGTGGCGCTATAGTATGCGGGAATCTGAGCCGTCCGCTATAGTTTGCGTTAGCGATAAAAAATCTGAGTCTTCCGTTAATTTCTGCTAAAATTTGATCGTGCTTTTCTTTTCTCCTCTTTTTCCTATCAGAGATCCCAGCGCCTCTCTCCGGTATTCTCCATCGCTTCTTCCTTTCCCAGCAATATCATCGCCTCTCTCCCTTACTCTCCGTCGCCTCTTCCCTGCCTCACCTTCTCTCGATGCTCCACCTCTCCTGCTTCGCCGACAGGAAGGCAAAGAGACCGCTGCCTCCTCTTGGTTGATCGATCTCCGTCTCCACCTCCGCCAACTCTCCGCCTCACCCCTTGCCACATCTCCTCCTCCGTCGATTTTCCCCATCTCAACGGAAAACCACCGCAAATTTAAAAGTCCTCCTCGCTTTTTCTTTCTTCGTTGTCGCCCGATTGGTGGTTTCTTACGATCAGAACCAGTCGCGCGCTCACGTCTGATGGACGCACCATGCGATGGTTCTTGGTGACTCTTCGATTTCTTGACACTTGACAGCCGCTCCTCTTTTTCTCCTACTTTGATCGCCTGCTCACCTCACTGTTCTATGTGATTTTTCTCTCTTCGTGTGAGTTCCTTTCTTTAGCTCCTTTGTTTAGTCTAATTTTTTCAGGAATTTTTCTTCCAAGGTTTCATTTTGCCTGATTATTCTCTGTATGACTCTTTTGCAGCTTGATGCATGTTCTTCTTTTTGACTTGGGGTCAAATATGTTGTTTTCTCGCAATGTTCCCTGTGTCAATTCGGCTCTATGATTTGTGGAGTGGCCAGAATAAGGTAATGTCCTTGCTGCTTTCATCTTTTTAATTTTACTGGTGCGTGCTTAAAATCTCAAAAATGATGTTTCATTGGGGGATTTTGTAGACATTGCTGGTACCAAGAAAATAATAATTTTAATAGAAGTGACCAGTGAGAAAATTATTTGGGATGCAAGTAAGATATGGCAAAGGTTCAAAGCAACCATGATTGGACAGTGTCAGTGTGCAATCATATTTCCTACGATATGATGATTTCTTATTTTGGTGCAAATTGTCGTGGGTAAAGAATAGGGCGTTACAATTGGTATATAATATACTTTGGTTTTACCTCTCTCAATATTATGGATGATTCACCTTTATAACCCAAATCTGCATATAAATCCATATAGTAATTTTATTGAGCATTTTGGTTTAATTAGGGGCTTTTCCTGGACAAATAATGATGAAAGGCTACCAATTGCCTTCACCATTACCACCCTTGCATGGACAGCAATTACCTACAAGTCTGAGCTGAAATCTACAGGAGAATTGGAAAATGTGCATGCTGCAATTCGCTGGGGAACTGATTACTTCATCAAAGCAGCTAGCAAGAAGAATAATCTCTGGGTTCAGGTACTGTTCATGTAACTATAACCACAATTTGAGGCTTAATTCGCAAATCTATTGTCTGGTTTCATTCCCGCACAGCTGATGCTGAACCAACCATTATTAGATCAAACAAACTCAATTTGCAAATTTCTCTCATTTCATTTAGGTTTATTATTTTAAGTTTTAACAGCTGAAATATGTAAATATTGAATTCAGTACCAGACATGAACCAACATAGAATTGCATATTGCTGTCAGCTTTCAGCCAATAGGTTCTGCTGCTTCTGGAGTTTGATGTATAAAAATTTGCATTATTGGCTCATAAATTTGATGAATACTTCATACAAGAATATCTAACTGAAATAAAAATTTGCATTACTGGCTTAGAAATTTGATGAATACTTCATACAAGAATATCTAACTGAAAACATTAATAGAGGATGTAATTTAACCAAATAATATATGTAAGTAATATATTTCAATACATGATATAATGAAAGTTAGAGATCCTGTGAAAGATCATCAGTGTTGGACAAGGAAGAAAATATGCGGACCCCATGAACACTATAGAAGATTAACCAACAAGTGCCTGGTACAGAGATTGCAGCTGAGACAGCTGCAACCATGGCAGCTTCTTCCATGTCTTCAGAGACTTTGATCAGAAGTACTCACGTAAACTCCTCAACAAAGCCAAGTTGGTAAGTTCATTAATCATCATTCCAAATTATAATTTGCATAAAGATGGATCAGAATAAATATATTATTAACTATCATTATACTTAGTGCAATACTGATAATTGAGCTATTTTAAAGGTTTTGCATAAGCCCATATGATGGGAGCCACCAGGTAAATCTGATCCTTTGTTTTGCTGTGAGGCACCAATTACTTGGTGATACTATGGTGTGTAGTTATTTATGTACTGAAATTTCAATGAAGAATTCGATATATGTGCTAATAGATTTGTTTTAATGGGTCCAGAGAGAAAGTACCCTCAAAATTAGTTAGGAGTTTTGGGGTTCAAAGAATGCTTTGTCTTTTTTTTTTTTCTTTTATATATGTGCTAGGAACTGATGAAGCATATGAAAAGTTGAGCTATCGTGTTGTTTGTCAAGAAATGCTTAGGTCAAAATATCAAGAATCAGAGAAGAGAACTTCAAAATTTATAAAAAGAACTATTGAAACACCAAATCATTCAATACATTAGAATTAATATTTACTCTATTTTCTTTTTTTTTAATGATAATGTGGCACGTCAAAGCAAATGACCAGTAATGGTATAGTATTCTGCACATCCACATCAACTTGCTTTGGGTTAGCTTTTGAAAGGTTTGTTTAATTACTTTTTCTTCTATTCTACTACTCCAAAAATCTGTCCAGTTTTTCTTATCTCCTTTTTGCCACCACGTATTTTAATTTTTTGTTGACCTTAATGTTAAAAAATTTATGAGAAGTGAAATTAAATAATATTTCAATAAATGTTTAAACCTTCTGGTAATTAAAATTGTAGAGGTACAGTTTGTTTTTTGTGTTATTATTGTTTCTTTATTATATTTTCCCTACTCTGAAATGTTGTAAAGTGCTATATCAGATATTTATGTCAGAATAATGTATTCATGTAACACAGTTATTGAAATGTTGAATGAGTAGGAAACTTTGAGATGCAGTATGATGATTAGCATGCGCACCAGGTTTATTCTTGGACTGAAAAGGCACTCCATGGAAGGTACCTCACTGTCACTCAACCTGCAATTACTCCTCCCTCCAGCCACTGGATTTAGCTACGAGGTTGGGTTGCTAAAGAACACTAGCAAGCCAACACCTGCCAACCCATTGGACTATACTGGTGTGAAGCCTCCTACTTTTCTAATGCCTGGGAGAGAAAGAGAAGAAGAGAAGGTACCGTAATCCATACATTGATAAAGGGCCTGATGCTGCTGTGTCAGGAATATTAGGTATGTACATACACTGTGTTTTAGTATGCAACGGTTTGATTACTAGAGAGAAGTATTGTTTTGGTTATTTTTTAAATTTCCAACAATTATATTAATTGTGCCATGTAACTTATTGTTTCAATCATTTGTAATGATGCAATTAATTCATTTTTCCCTTTTTTGATTTAGGGAGAAATTATCATCGATCTTTAATGCAAATAATTATCTTTTATGCAATTTCTAATTCCTCTATATATTATTCTTTCCGAGGAGAAATTACAGCGATCTTTAATACGATTTATTATCCTTTTGTGCACCTCACAATCAAATTATAACACTCTTTCAATGAGATTAATTAGTTTCTTTTTTTTTTTTTCTTTGCATCCTCAAATTCTCTTTAGTTTCATTCTTGCGATTTGAGTACATCTGTTGCTGCGCCTGTCTCTTCTCCCTTATAACTACAGTTTTTGAATTTCTTCTGATTTTGATATAAAACAATTCAATTCTCATTAGAAAAAATGATTTAAATTTTTTTCGCCATACAACATTTCATCTAAGTTTTGAACTCACATTGTATTTTTTTTTTTTTTTTCATTTGGTGTGTTTTGTACTTTTATGAAGATTTGCAGTATTGTTTAGGGCCAATATAAGGCATTAATGAACAAAGAAATGTTGAAGTTCAATTTTTTTGTCTAAAAAACCCCTAAATATAAGGCATTCATGTTACATATTCTGCAAAGCAATAACAGAAAACCATGCGGACATCTATAATATTGTTCAGGATTTAAGATGAAAAAAACCACAGCATATCCAGTTCATACTTAACTTCCAAAACTTATCCACGATTGGCACAATATTCAGAAATAGCATCACCTATAAATTCGAATGCTAGAAAAAGGACAAAAAAGAACAGAGAGAGAGAGTGAGAGAGAGAGAGGGAAGTATCTTACGTGATAAGCGCCAATAAAGACGATACCGGGAGGAGAGAGAAGGAGAGAGAGAGAGAGAGACGGCGCACAGTAATAGCGAATGAGGCGGTATGTGTCACGAACTTGAATTAAACTCAAGCTCAAACTGAGTGAAACTGATGAAACAAGTTTACCCAGTCAACTGGTACAATGCTTTACCAGACCAAATAATAGAAAGTTCCCAAATTACATCAAAAGAAGAACTAATTCACCAAATTGAAATCAGAATAAAGTAATTGAATAAGAAACGATGCTATTGAGCAATAAGTCGGATATTAATCCTTACAAACAAACAAAAACACGACCTGAATTGAAAACTGGAAGAAAAATGCGGAAAAGAGATAATAAGTTGAATTGTAGATCTGATTTCTGTTTTTTGGATAAAAAAGAAACCCTAATACCACTCAGAACTGCAATTATATAGCAACTACAAATATCTCGAGATAAAAACAGAAATTACAAAGCTAAATTCACCCCTAACTTCAGTAATTCAGCTTCGTCTTGGCAGCATCCAAACAGTGGTCCCTCAGCCACGTGTCTTCTCTTCATTAGCACCCTTCACACTAACGCCATTAACAATTAACGTCCCGGGCCCACCTGACAGTGCTTCAGCAATTCCTTCTTCGTTAACTCTAACGCCAGTCGACTTTTGAATTGGATTAACTGCTGTTTTAACGTCTCTCTCTTTAGTGTTGACTGGGTCAACACTTTCCAATCCCTCCAGCAGCATTTGTTCCTCATCTTCGATTAATCCATTCTCAATTTGTGACACTCCCCTTTCCTTCAAATTCACCTTGTCCTCAAGGTGGACATTAGGGTAAGCTGCCACCACAGAATCATAGTCTTCCCACGTGGCCATTTCCTCAGGTTTGTTACTCCACTTGATCAGTACTTGTGCCACATACTCATTCTTTCTTTTCACCATTCTCCTAGCTAGTATGGCTTCAGGCAAAGTGTCAGCTATGGGTTCTGAACTCAGATCAGGCAAATTTGCAGAAACCACCTCATTTCTTCCAATTTTACCCTTTAATTGAGACACATGGAACACATCATGTATCTGTGATCCAGCAGGTAAATTCAACTGATATGCCACCTCACCAACCTTTCCTACTATTTCAAAGGGCCCACAATATTTTGGAGATAATTTGTTATTCTGTCTGCCCTGAACTGTAACTTGTCTATAGTTCTGCATTTTCAAATAAACCCAATCTCCAATACTGAACTTCCTTTCAGTCCTCTTTCTGTCAGCAAATTTTTTCATTCTTTCATGGGCTTTTGCAATCTGGTCCCTCAGTTTCAAATTAATTGCATGCCTCTCCTTAAACAATTTGTTAACTGCTTCCACCTGGCTTTTAGGGGGTTGTCCCATGGGAATTTGAGTAGGTGCATAGCCATAAAGAGCCTGAAATGGTGTGGTTTGGATAGCACTATGGAAACTAGTGTTATACCACCACTCAGCCATGGGCAACAGTTTATGCCATCTCTTTGGATGTCCTTGAATCACACACCTCAAGTACTGCTCTAAACATTGGTTAACTCTTTCAGTTTGACCATCAGTCTGGGGATGGTAAGCAGTTGCCATGTTGAGTTTTATACCCAGTTTTCTCATTATCTCCTTCCAAAACTGACTAGTAAACACAGGGTCTCTATCACTGACTATTGTGGAGGGCAACCCATGCAATTTGTAAATATGGTCAAGGAACAATTGAGCTACTGCTGGTGCAGTGTATGGGTGTGATAGGGCAATGAAATGTGAATATTTTGTCAACCTATCTACTATTACCAGTATTACATCCTTACCCTCTGACTTGGGTAAACCACACACAAAATCCATACTGATACTGTTCCAAGCCTCCTCAGGTATAGTTAGGGGTTGTAGCATACTAGGGCTTTTGATGTGCTCATGTTTGTTCAGTTGGCACACTTCACAAGATCTGACATATTGATGCACTTCCTCCTTCATCTTTGGCCAATAAAACATGGACTTGAGTCTCTGATAAGTCACTAGAATGCCAGAATGTCCCCCAACTGTTGAATCATGCACCTCCTTGAGTAATTTTTCTCTCCAATTCTGCCCATTTCCCACACATATTCTACCTTTGTACTTGATCACCCCTTGATGGACAGTATAATCACTCTCTTGTGAATCATTTGCCTCCAACTTATCCTTCAACTGCTGAATCCATTGATCATTAATGTAACTGGTTTTGAGCTCCTCTTGCCAACTAGGTATCAATTCTGACACAGCTGCTAGTTCATTCTTTTCTCCCTCAATTGAACTTTCTGGTAACTGTAGCCTGGAGAGAGCATCAGCTACTTTGTTGTCTGCCCCTTTCTTATACTCAATTGTATAATCTAGTCCCAACAACTTGCACAACCCTTTGTGTTGCATAACATGTGTTACTCTTTGCTCCAACAGATACTTCAGACTTATCTGATCAGTTCTGATCACAAAAGGCCTTCCCACTAAATAGTGTCTCCACTTTTGCACAGCTGTCAGCAAGGCCAAAAATTCCTTTTCATAAGTTGACAATCCCCTATTTTTAATTCCCAGGCTCTTGCTCAGATAAGCTGTTGGGTTTCTTCCTTGCATTAAAACAGCTCCCATTCCAACATCACTTGCATCTGTTTCGACAATGAAGGGTTTTGAAAAATCTGGCATAGCTAAAACTGGAGCTTCTGACATGGCTTGTTTGAGCAACTGAAAAGCTTTTTCTGCATCAGGACCCCCCTTGAAAGCGTTCTTCTTAAGTTGGTCAGTTAAGGGCTTAGCAATTGTCCCATATCCCTTGACAAACCTCCTGTAATAACCTGTTAACCCCAAAAAACTCCTCAGCTCTTTCACATTCTTGGGACTGACCCAATTTTTCATAACCTCTACCTTCTTAGGATCAGTTGCTATTCCCCCAGCTGAAATTACATGGCCCAGATATTCCAACTTTTCAACCCCAAATTCACACTTGCTCTTCTTTGCATATAGCTCATTCTCTTCCAATATTCTCATGGCTGCCCCCAGATGTTGTTTATGCTCCTCCAATGTTTTACTGTAAACTAATATGTCATCAAAAAACACCAATATGAACCTCCTTAAGTATTGCTTGAATATCTGGTTCATTAGTGATTGGAAAGTGGCTGGGGCATTAGATAACCCAAATGGCATTACTAAGAACTCATAGTGGCCATCATGCGTCCTGAATGCTGTTTTATACACATCTGACTCTTTCATTCTGATCTGATGATACCCAGATCTCAGATCAATTTTACTGAAATATCTAGCTCCATGAAGCTCATCCAACAGGTCCTCTATAATTGGTATAGGGAATTTGTCCTTCATAGTTTGGTTATTCAGCTTTCTATAGTCTATACACATCCTCCATCCCTCATCTTTCTTCTTCACCAGTAGGACTGGAGATGCATAAGGACTGTTTGATGTTTGTATCACTGAATTCTTCAATAATTCTCCAACTATTTTCTCTATCTCCAATTTTTGGAAATAGGAATACCTATATGGTCTCTGATTGACTGGTTTTGCCTCTGGTACAAGGGGAATTTGATGATCAATAGCTCTCTTTGGAGGTAACCCAACTGGTTCTTCAAATAGTTGTGAATACCCTTCAATTAATTCTTCTAATTCTGGGTGGATTATACACTGCTTCTCACTGTTTCCTTCAACTACCATCAATTGAGCAATTAATATTTCACTATCCCTTTGTATTTCTCTTGCTACATTCACACTTCCCTCCATCACTTTGACTTCAGTTGTTTCTGGCCTCACTTGTAGTGCTACAGTCTTACCAGCATTATTAAACTGTAACCTTCCTTTACCCCAATCAATCTGCATTGGTCCTAACTCCTTCAACCAATCTAAACCCAGAATCATATCATAGCCTTGCACAGAAAGCAGTCTGACATCCTTCACAAATTCATGGCCTTGTATACTGAAATTCAAAGCATCACATTGCATGTCAGTAACCATTGTGTGCCCATTGGCCACCATGACTACCATTGGGCTAGTGCGTCTGACTGGTAACTGTAGCCCCTTAACTACTTCTGGATTCACAAAAGATTGTGTGCTACCACTGTCCACTAGTGTACACACGGGTATGTTACCAATCTGGCCTTTAAACTTCATGGTGTTCACTTGAGTTTTTTCTGTCGCATACATTGATATTATGGCTTGCTCTATCACTTCTCCTTCCTCTTCTTCTGCTTGTTCATCAACACTGACCTCTTCTTCTACAATATATTCTCCCTGGTCACTTATCACATTATTCACAGCTTTAGTGCTACATTTATGGCCATAGAAGTACTTCTCCCCACAGTAATGGCATGGACCTAATGGTTTCTTAGACTCATAATTAGGGTTTCTGTAGGGTTGCTGATTCTGCCAGGGTTTAATTGCATTATTGGGTGGCCCCCATTCCTTTCTGGTATCTGCAGTCCCTCTTTTAACCTGTGACTGGTTGCCACTATTGTTATTCTTAAACCCAATTCTCACTCTCCTTTGCTGGGCCTCTTGTGCTTCTTCATATTGCTGTGCAAATTCATAGGCATCCTCTAAAGTAGTTGGTTTGAACACTTTCACCATGCTTCTGATCTCTTCCTTCAACCCACTGACAAAACCAATCCTGAAGTCATTCTCAGAAAAAGCATTGGTCACTTGCATCACTCTCATTCTTACTTTTTCAAATTGTTTGATATACTCTTCTACTTTGTTCACTTGATGGCACCTCTTGAATTCTTCTATAGGGTGTTGTTTTCCTCCTTTATTGAATTTCTTAAGGATCTCTTCAACCAAAATGTCCCATGGCAAAATGTGATTACCAGTCTGAACCCCTCTATACCAATCCTTGATGTCCTTTGTAAAATGTAACACTGCCATCCTGGATTTGTACACTTCATCAACTTGGTACATCTCAAAATAGTAGTTACACTCCATCAGCCAGTTCACTGGATCCTCACCATCAAACCCAGGAAATTCAATTTTGGGTAGTAGTTTGAATGGCCTCCTTCCCTCTTCACCTCTGTTAGTATTCCTTGGCCTTAGCTGCTCATAACCCCAGGCATACTCCTCATCATCTAAACTGATGTGGCTAAAGTTATCAACTGGAGGTCTTGGATTGTCTGTTTTCTCAGTGGTTAGTATAGGTATCCTTCCACCAAGTTCCACTCCTTCCCCATTTATTCTAGGTGGCACAATACTACTACTTCCCCCAATCTCATTACTACTTTTGAGTGAGTTTTCAAACAATCGAGCCAACCCAGCAATTTGGTCTTCTAAACCCTTACTCACATTTTTCACCTGATTACTTACCAAGGCTGCCAGTCTCTCTTCTGTTCTTCTGCTATTCTCTTCCACCTTCTTTACTATCTCCTCATGTCTTTTGCTATTCTCTCTCACTTCTTCTGTCAACTTGGTTAAATCAGCTTCAACTCTAGCCTGCTTCTCTCTCAAATCATCCATGCTTGATGTCCTTGTGTTTTTCATCAATCTTGCACCTGGTCCCTTGTTGAACGGTGCTCTGATACCACTTGTCACGAACTTGAATTAAACTCAAGCTCAAACTGAGTGAAACTGATGAAACAAGTTTACCCAGTCAACTGGTACAATGCTTTACCAGACCAAATAATAGAAAGTTCCCAAATTACATCAAAAGAAGAACTAATTCACCAAATTGAAATCAGAATAAAGTAATTGAATAAGAAACGATGCTATTGAGCAATAAGTCGGATATTAATCCTTACAAACAAACAAAAACACGACCTGAATTGAAAACTGGAAGAAAAATGCGGAAAAGAGATAATAAGTTGAATTGTAGATCTGATTTCTGTTTTTTGGATAAAAAAGAAACCCTAATACCACTCAAAACTGCAATTATATAGCAACTACAAATATCTCGAGATAAAAACAGAAATTACAAAGCTAAATTCACCCCTAACTTCAGTAATTCAGCTTCGTCTTGGCAGCATCCAAACAGTGGTCCCTCAGCCACGTGTCTTCTCTTCATTAGCACCCTTCACACTAACGCCATTAACAATTAACGTCCCGGGCCCACCTGACAGTGCTTCAGCAATTCCTTCTTCGTTAACTCTAACGCCAGTCGACTTTTGAATTGGATTAACTGCTGTTTTAACGTCTCTCTCTTTAGTGTTGACTGGGTCAACACTTTCCAATCCCTCCAGCAGCATTTGTTCCTCATCTTCGATTAATCCATTCTCAATTTGTGACAGTATGGAGAAGGGAACGCGCGGAGTCTGGAAGAGCGATTCGGAGAAAAGGTTTGGGAAGATGAATCTTTGGGCTTTTATGGGCAGTGCGTTTATTCGGCCCAAATAAAATTTTAAATTTCGTACAAGGAGAGGGCACCGTATCCTCTGCTGACCTTTTCAGGTCAGCAGGCTGCCGACTTTTGATTCGAGCCGTCAGATCTAATCTCGACGGTTAAATTTTTTTCGGACCTATCAATCTGGTATTATTCACGGGGCACCCATCATTGATCGGACGGTTCTGATTCAAGGTCAGCACCCTGCCGACCTTGAAAGGTCAGCAGAGGATGTGAATTGAGGAGATCGGGCCCAAAGTTAGACCAAACTGTGGGAAACGATGAGTCTGACAAGACCGAGTTATGAGATATGCCTTACCAGTTACCACCCTCGGTTTAGCTTGCTCCGTTTCAGTCCATTATAATGTCTATGGCACCGGTTCGTTTCACTAAGCACTGGGTCCCATTACCGGCGTTGCGAGTAAGCTGTCGCTCCTTCTACTTCTTCTTCTCATTCTACTTACCCATATTTGTCAATCTAACCCTTGAAACAAATGTATTTGCTCTTAACCCTGGAATGGCGCCTCCATGGAAACTCTCTCTCTGCGTGTCCGAATACGTAGGGAATCCGACCGAACAAGTTACTGCTTTCTGTTAGTCGTTGTTCTCAGTCAGCTTAACCTGAGGTGAATTGCAAGAAATTTTCCCTGACTTCATGATGTACATTAAACACTAATTTACTCTCGCGACAAGTTCTCCATAGAGCAGCACTACATCTAAATTTGCTGCCAAATCCTGATGGCTTGGACATTACTTATTCTCGTTTGTTAACGATTAATTTGGTGTGTTTAATATTCATGTTGGTTATTTAGTAAAAATTGATGTAATATTTAAATAGGTGAATCGCATGACAATTATGTAAAATATTATATTGTATTATATTTATTCAAATGAATTTATTGAGGAAAAGGAAAAAGATGTTTCATCCATATAGAAGTGCGCAAAATATTTTTATTTACTATATAAACATATATTTGAGCAAACAAAACACTGACACATATGAAAGTATTACAACTTTTAATTGAATCCAGCGAAGCTTGGTTTTTCCGACTTCAGTATAGATTACATTACCCTGCAATTTTTCTTCTGGCCAATGAAGATGATAAGCCCCAATGTTATCGACCTTGGTTTATGGGTCGAGCTAGGGCTGTATATGAGTTGAGTTTAAGCGAGTTAGGAGCAACTCAAACTCAGCTCGGCGGTAACTCGAGTTGAGTTGAGCTGAGTTAGAAATACTTTCGAGCTTCTTAAGCTAGCTCATGTAATATTCTGTCCAGAGAAATTCAAACGGACCCGTTTGGATTCAAACGGATCCGTTCGGAATGGACGAATAGTGCAGTGCTCTCGGGTTGATTTTAAACGGACCCATTTGGACTGTACATTGAATCTGGACAAAACGATCTGATCTCATCATCTCTTGTTTGCATCCACTGGTTGCGCCTATTTAGTGACCTCCTGTCCTATATTTACCCCTGTTCTGATGGAGAGCAGTGTGTAGATGATCTCTATCCCTCATATAGTCAGTACATGAGAGAAGAACATAGAGAACACATGGGGAGACTAGTCTGGGCCTATATCCTGGAGTTTGCCATCAATTCAAGGGAAGTGAACTCGGCTTAGTAGTTGTCTCTCACTCTCCAATCTGTCGGAGAACCGATCCTGCGACGTCATCTTATCGACAATCAAGCATGGCAATGGCTGGAGATAATTTAAGGTTCTTGTGATTTATTTCCGCATTTATCCCCTAAAGTACTTACAGTTGGTATCATAGCGGTTTACGCCTCTATCTTGCCATTAGGATTGTCATTTTGATCAATTAGATGATAGTTAGTCGTAGTTTGTTGGTCTTTTCTGATTAATTTCGTGATTAAGAAAATAATTAGGGAAAACCCTAATTTTCATTAAGAAAAACAGAATCTATTTTTGATTGTATGACTTTGTGAAGTGATATCTCATGATTCGTGTATCCGATTCGAGTGAGATTTTCGGAATTGGAAAGATATTTGAGTCTACTTTCCATAGAGACCAAGATCATCGAAATCAAGTAAGTATACAGTGAGATATTGTGGTCATAATCCAATGATGTCAGTCTGTTTTGTTCTGAAATTTCTGACCCTTCTGGAGTACGGGCCAGTTTATTCTCATTCTGTAATTCGGATGCGTATGAAATTTTACCGGTATATAGTCCATTCAGAGATCTATCAATAGAATCTGAATTTGCAAAATTCCGATTAAGTATGAGTGAGTTTTGCTATTTACAAGATAGGTCAGACTGTCTGTCTGAAATTACCAGTAAATGTCTGAATTTCGAGGGGCTTAACTTTTGATCTAGAAACTTATTTTTATTGAAACTTACGTTGTTGGAAAGAGCATTAAGTTTAGTTTCTGGAATGACCAAGAACGTAGAAAATGGACAAGTATGGAAAAAGTTAATGGTGTTTTACCAGAAGGTGTGCACTCTATCAGAAAATTCTGGATGTAACGTTTCATATTTGAAATGACCCGTTTGAATTGGATATGATCCAGAACTTAAGTTTTACACGAAAATTAAGATATAATTAGACTAATAATGGTTCTCCACTATCTAAGAGGGTTGAAGGATTAGTTAATTATTATAGAAGTCTATAGAATAGCCACAATATACTAAAATACGGAATTTGTGTAGTTTGATGGCATCTTTGTTGGAGATATATTAGTCGATAATGCTATGATTGTATAATACTATAGTAGTTAAGTATTGATGTAGTCCACAGACCATCATACATTTAGGAATACTCTATTAGTGTTAGTACTACATGTATTAATTAGACTAATATGAATTACTATACATGTGGTATAGTGATATTACACAAATTGTATTTATAAAGGATATAGTGAAAATTGTGCATATGATAATTATTCAGATATAGATAGTAATAATTAAATAATCCATTAGGTTATGTTAAGTCAACTTGCTTGTATAACTAGTTCTTCTACTAGGGTAGACATCTTGGATGAGAAGTCCAGACGGATTATTTGGTTTGTGTCTATATTAAGATAGTTGACAAACATATTAAGTATCTGTCAGAAAGTTTTGAACGGACCACTTGGAATCCGAACGGGCCGTTTCATTTGGTGACATGTAATTTGTGTCTGTCGATTGATTTTCAATTGGACCGTTTGAATTAGGACAGATGATGAAGTATTATGTCTAGTGATGAGTATATTTTAGTATAGTTGTTGAGTAGCCACAGCATCTTCAATTATATTAAGGGTATATATACGTAAAATTTATAAAGTCACATTTAGTTATAAAGACATAAATTGTGATAAATTATATTAACAAAGTTAATATCGTCCCACAGGACTATTGACTGAAATTGATATAATTTATCAGGATATAATAGTTAATTATAATATCTTAATTTGTCCACAGGGATTAAGATTAAGCATGTAGTTAACTAGTTATATCATACGGATATAGACATATACATATGTAAAGTATATAGAATCAAAATGTGTATTGAGCCTGCGGGTAATACCATGAAGGAATTTGATTCATAAAGGCATATACTATTTTGATGTGTATAGAATCAAAGTATAATATTTAGCCCGCAGGTTATATTGTACAGGAATTGATTCATGAAGTTTTACACTTAGTTTACATTTGGTAAATTAAGTATAAAGTTATAATCTCAAAATTAAGTATAAGCATGTATCGATTTACTTTCATAATGAATAGCTGATCCCATTTAGAAATGAAAGTTATTAGTGTTCCAAAGTTGTGGATGAGAATTATTAGGTTTAGAAGAATTTGTTATTCTTCATTAAGCAAAAGGATATTGATTTTGCATTTGGAAGAATCAACTAGCAGAAATAAATTTTGAGGATAAGCTTGCGTGATATGTACATAAAGAGCAAGTTTTCTCAATAATTTGTGGTTCGGTTGATGAGCAAAATAATGTAAAGTCCTTATAGGTATTAAATGAGCATATTGTCTTGTTTGATAAGACAAATGCAGTAATGCTCGTTATAACATTTATCTATTAGGCTTACTACCATTATAGATGTGCAAGAGCACGTAGTGAAAATTAAGTTTATATGGTTGTTCAATTAAAGAGTATAGCATTTGATATTTCTAAGTCATTTTCTTATACATTTCATTTTGAACACTAGTCTAATCAAGTATAGTCTATTAAGAATCTCCTATAAAGTTATAACACATATACAGAGAAATGGTCAATCAATGAACCAATGACCATATGTGTTAATTAAGGATGATAATAGATTATGTTATGGACTAATATGAATGTGTTCATGCAGTTGAAATACTTGATAACAAGGAAAATTTTAATAAGTAAGCTAAGCAATTAATTAAATAAGCATGAGGTTGAAAGGTCACATTTTGTGATGGCTTATATAAAGAATATTTGCATCAAGTACAAAGCTTGCTTTGATCTCTTTTGTTGGTGATTACTTACAATATATGTATCTCTACATAAGAGAAAGTAGAGACACAATGCGGTAGGCAAATAAAGATTGTAAGGCCAGATAAAAGAGATTTTAGAAATATGACTAGGATAGTGGAATCTAAATATGTAAGTTTCTGGAAAATGATCAAGTTAGTGGGAGCGATCAGATTGATGATCATTATAGTAACTTCCTCTAATGTAAAATTGGATAACATTTCATTTAGTTCAAACGGACCATTTAATGTCTAACCGGACCGTTTGAGAAATGTAGTGAATACATTTAGTCATATTCCATCAAGTTCAAACGGACCATTTGATGTTCAATCGGACCGTTTGATGAAAGAAGAAACTTTCCACAATTGACTAATTTTATAAATATAGATCAAGTTGAACAATTGTGTTCAATATTTTAGTGATCTAATTAAGTATAAAGTTGGTTGTTCCAGATGCTAAGTATACGAGACTCTAATGTAGTTATCAAGGTTGAACAACTGATAAATTACAGTAAGTCCATATTATAGTGTAATGTCATGCAAAATTTACGAATTAGTGACATCATTTGAAGTCTGAAATTTGTTTAAGTTATTTGATGGTTCTATAGCCTGCTGGTTATATTCGTAAAACCAATAAAAATTCTTTGTGTAACATTAAAGATATATCAGACTTGTCACTAGTGGATTCACTTCGTATGATTTTGACATTAGTAACTCATTTTAGTTTCGAGTTATATAGGATGGATGCGAAAACTGTGATAATGTATAAGAGGATATATGAAATAACCATAAGTTTCTCTCTGGTAATAGTAAGCATTTAGTGTACAAGTTTTAAGAAAATCACATAAGGATTAAAACAAGTATCCCGCTATAGGTATTTATAGTTTCATGAGGCATGTTTTTCATACAGTTTTGAAAAGTATCATGAACTATTGTATATACCACAAGGTCAGTGGGAGTCGTGTTTGTTTGCTTGTTTTAGATGATATTCTGCTTGCAAGTATCGACAAATGAGGATTATATAAGGTGAAATAATTTCTTTCTAAAATTGATATCAATATGGGTAAAGTCATATTTCGTATTGAATTAAAGATCCACAAAGATAAACATTCAAGAATTTTAAGTTTATCTTATCAAGCATATATCAATTGTGTTGGAAAAATTATGGATATAAAATTATTGATCAAGTTTACACCTATTTAGAATAGATAATAGATATAGTGTAGATTGGTATTCTCATAACAACTTAGAAAAATGAACATTTGGTTAATATTATGTGTTTTTCGACAAGTTGAAAGCATATTGAATTATCAGATTTGTGCACAAAATCTGATGTAGCTTTGTCGATTAGAATGTTATGTTGATATCATTGACATCATTGAAATCCTGGGGATAGACCACTAGAAAAATAGCTAAGAAAGTAATGAAACATCTTTAAGGTATTAAAGATAATATGCTTATGTTTCAACGAATGACAAGTTGAAGATATTAAGTTATATAGATTGGCTGTATCGATTTTAGGAGTCGAATTAAGAGAACATATTTTATGTTAGCCAATGGAACTATATTAAGAAATATCAGATAGGCACTGATTGCTACTTCAACTATATAGTATGATTCGTTGTGTATTTGAGATTAATTCCCGTGATGGCAGAAGAGTTTTACTTGGAGGTTTAGAGTTTTGAGTACTATATCTAAACAATTAAGATATTCTGTGTGGTAATTCTCTCGCAGTCTTTCTAACTAAGATATGAAAGTCATATTAAGTTGATTGACATTAAAAGTTTGGTTTTGAAAGAATGCATTAAGGAGAATTAAGTGGTCATTAAGTATAACCATACAGATGTGATGCTAACTGATCTCTTGATTAAATGCATATTAAGGAATTCAAGGATCGTGTAGCAATAAATAGGAATTGGTCCTATTATGAAGTAAATCAATTGTACAATTGTATAAGTGAATCTCTTCAATAAAGATTAGATGTTATTCATGTTGTTTGCGCATTAAGTTGATTTGTTTATACGGATTAATCATATGGTATAGAATGACATTATTAAGTTATAGACTTGGAATAAACATTAGGTTTATTCATAATGCAACAGTAGGTCACATTAAGGGTAAATTTGAAAGTTTCAAAGTGTATCGTGATTATGAGAAGTAATATGCGCTTAAAGCTGACTTACTTCCATGGTTCATATATTTTTTACTTTATTTTTACATTCAGTTAATAGGCTATTAAGTTATTTTGGATGCTGAGCTCAAGTGGGAGAATATAATATTCTGTCAAGAGAAATTCAAACGGACCCGTTTGGATTCAAACGGATCCGTTCGGAATGGACGAATAGTGCAGTGCTCTCGGGTTGATTTCAAACGGACCCGTTTGACATCAAACGAACCCGTTTGGACTGTACATTGAATCTGGACAGAACGATCTGATCTCATCATCTCTTGTTTGCATCAACTGGTTGCGCCTATTTAGTGACCTCCTGCCCTATATTTACCCCTGTTCTGATGGAGAGCAGTGTGTAGATTGTTAGGAAATGCTCATATTTTAATTTTAGATTAATTACAACTAATTAATCACCATTAACAACAAGCAAATCAATAGATCTAGTGCTAAAGCAATCACACATCCAATCAAGAGAGAAGGTAGGAGAAATTGTACCTCTCATGAAATTGTATTCATGAGGCTCGAATCCATGGCATGGGAGTCGATGGGGTGCGTGCTCCACCATCTCCACCATCTATGGCCGCCTCTAGCCCACCAAGGACCCACCACCAAGCTCAAAGAGAATGCTAGTTCTCTTGAACCTCTTGCTAATCACCTTGCTTCTCTTAATTAACTATTTAATGGTGAGGAAGAGAGGTGGGATGCTCAACACATGAGCTAAGAGAGGAAGGGAAGAGCCATGGAGAAGAGAGAAAAATCTCTCTTCTAGGTGGAGGCGCAAGGGAGGGGAGAGGAAGAGAGATGACGGCTAGGGTTTTCTCCCAAAGAGACCCCTTTATATAGCCAACCACTCTCATCCAATTTTCATACTATTTACAAGTATGCCATCCACCCTAAGAGGCCACCTAATGGGCTCTCTTGGGCCATCTTAATAAAAGGTCTTTATTCATTAATTCACCAATTAATGAATCTCCTTTAATTGTCTCTTCATTCTTCCTTAAATCGGGCCTTTAATTAACCAATTAAATAGAAGCCCAATTAGCTCAAACTAATTAAAGTAAGTTGAACATAATTAATTATTAACTCATTAATAATTAATCTATGATTAGCTAATGCATTAAATTATTTCCATATGATCCTTTTAATTTAATTAATTATAACGGTTCATAACGGTATATAATTAATTAATTAACTTATCACATTTCACAATACACATTATTGTGAATAAACAATAAATGCACCAAGTGGTTAGAATCCTATTTGTGCGACCCTATTTGAGGATTTATACTATGTTGGCCATGGAAATAAATCGTTATTTATTTCCAATAATCATAAGCGGTATCTAGCAACACGTTATGATTCCCAATTCGTATAAATAATGTACCGTTACAATATCTCAATCCTGCATAAGAAATAAAAGTATTTCTTTGTTTGATTCTTATGTCACACGATATCTTTGTATAATCCAAGATAGGAATGTGTCATTCTTGCAGATTATACATTTCTTGATCTAGAGTTGATCGTCTAGTTTGCATGCATACGATCCAACTCCATCAAGGGGCCCAAACAGATATCATCACTCATTAAGTATATTAATGAGGGACATACGGTCTTCTTGATGAACAACTTTTCCCCGCACAATTCAAGAGAACATAAATAAAGTCCTTATAGCAGCCTTTATCAGGAATCAACGTTAGACGATATTTATTGAACCTATCCTCATGTGGAAAAGCTGAGCATCTCAAACTTAGAATCAACAACATATGAAATAAACAATGACACATAACACAATCCATATGTTTATTTCATTGGGTCAAGTCCTGTACTATGTTCCAATAACATACACATATGCAATTAAGTTGGTAACTCCTTACCTATGATTTGTAGAACTTAATCATCACTTAACTTACATACTAATCTTTTATGATAATTAATGTTCCTTGTTAATTATCAAGATTATGGACGATTTAGATTTATTATTGTCATTCTAATGAATGATCCACAGAGATCTACAATTCAGATCCTCAACCTGAATGATCTGTCAATAATAAACTCTAGGAACAAATGATCAAATATCATCATTAACATAAACTAAGAAAATAAGTCATTAAATATTGACTTCTAGGACATAACTCCAACAATCTCCCACTTGGCCTAGAGTCAATCAATAGTGACTTCTACCCAGTGAAGAATTTAGAACAATGTCATATATCTATATATATACATGTCTCGAACCTCAAAAGATGTAATACACTTAAAGCAAGTTACTCATACGTCCATCACGCATGGATGCACAATTGCATCTCGTATACCGCTTAAGGTAGAGGTTAAGTTAGAGTGTTCGCTGTGTCCGCGAACCTATCAAATTTTATTTGACCCTATATACATATATACTCCTATATATGTGTTCTTGATCATCATCATGTGAGATCAAGTGACATCGTCATAGATCTTAGTTGGATCACCAATTTAATATTGGGTTCTTCAAGTTTAAGCTATGGTTCGAGATGCATAGAACCATATTAGCTTGACTGAGAACTTCACGATCCTTACTACATTCTTTCATTGCTTAACAAGTTGCTATATATATTTGTTTTGGTGACGGAAACGGTTGTAATATCCCATTTAGAACACCTTCTAAACTTACAACACCACATTTAAACAAAATATGTAGCTCAATTGTATTTATATCAATCTTTCGAAAACTAGCATCAATATAACAATTTATATGAGATTTCTTTCATCTTGTCAGATGAAAAAACATATCACCCTTTCTCATAAGATACTCGAGGATATTCTTGATTATTGTCCAAATGTATTTTTCTTTGTATCCAGTTGACAACTGCTTGTCATACTCCTTGGGTACAACACATAGGGGCATGTGCATAAGTATGGCGTCCGTTATGAAACTCGTAACAGAAGGATGCTCGAAATATATCGTGCACTCTTCTCGAATTGAGTTGCAACACACCGATTAGAACTCAAGTGTATGCCATACAACGTGGTTAGACATCCTTTCTAGGAGTCTATCTTTTCGTGTTACTAGAACACTTTGTCATTATATGCACATTTCTCAAACCTGACATCCATCATAATCTATCTCCATAGATTTTGTTTCCTTGGATTTAGGTGATTTTTCAAAGTTCTCTATTGAGAAAAACATTCTCCAATGAGATCTTGACAATATTCCTTTCTTTAATTTTATTCCCAATTAATGTCTTGTATCTCGTACAATACATGTAACATGATAATGCTCCCACTGAATATCTTGTCTATACAAGATACTTTTGACGAAGTTCAACTCCTTGACTTACTTGTCAAAAAGTTTATTCCAGTTTCCACAGTACTTGCTTCAATCCATTAATGGATCATTGAAGCATATATACGTTTCTAACAATACAACAAAATTTTCGGTTTGTGTCAAATACACAACAACTTCCTTCATTCAATCGAAGAAGGCGGTTTTGATGTACTTTTCATATATCTATATATACGAAATATAATTATTGTTAGAATGATCTTTATTGACTTAGACACAGCTACAAGCGAGAAGCCGTGCTTTGTACATGGTCAACTGGTTATCGACTTAGACATAGCATCAATCATGAAATTGTGCTTTGTACATAGTCGACTTGCTATCCATATCTATCTTTCCTTTTAAAGATCTAAATGTTCTAGATGGATCGCTCCTTCTTGAACATCAATCAAGGTCTATACCTTGTTGTTATATATATATGGATTGCATACAAATTCAAACCATACTTGTGGAATCGGGTCTTTCCATCGTTTCTTTATTTATCAACGGATCCTCATATATCAAGTACGAGGATGTTGTGAAGCCTATGTACCTTTCAGTTTAGGCAATTCATTCTCGTTGATCTTTGTAGGATTGGTGCTTGAGGTCAGTAAACTACTTCTACAACATCTTGTAGAGTAAGTTCTTGATCCTAATATATTGCATGAGTTTCTCGAACATCATCCATTCGTGAGATGTTTGAGCACTCTTTAGAAATGAGCGTGTTTATAAACTTCTTCCTTTCACAACTTCTTGTGAATAAAGTTCCGCTCAACTCTCACTAAGCACCATGTATGGAGTGATAAGTTTCCTATAAATGTACTTCTTGTAGTGACGCATAAACTCCTTTAATGCTCACTTTACTCCCACTACTTCTTCTTGAGAATATCATTCTTCAAGGTTACGTTATGATAAGCAACAACTACTTTGTTCTTATCATATTCGTTGAAGTAGTACCTTTCGGTTAGTTCAAGATATCCTACATCATATTAAGCGTCTTATTTGGGTCCAAGCTTATCAATCAATCGAACTTTGAAATAAGCTTCTCAATACCAAATCTTGAGAAACAATATACCTAGAGATCGAATCTCGTAAGATATCTTTCTCAATAGACTTCGATGGAATTTTTTATTCAGTGTAAACAATATTGTCCTCAAAACACAAATCCCTTACATGAGTCGAACAAGTCAATTTGATTTATTACTGATCGAACTATATCAAACAATGTTCGATACCTTCATCTTTGGATACATTTTTCAATGTTCCTCCTGGAGCGAGTAGTGAAACGTCTTTCATACTCTTTAGGCAATATATCAAACTATATGACTTAACTATTTACCATGATCCATCTTAAGACTTTTGCTTTTATTGAATAGTTTTTCAACTTTACTCTTGAGATCATTTTGATCTTGTCAAAAGATTCATACTTATACCATATCAAATAGATACGTTAATATCTACAATGATCGTTGGTCAAGTGGTAAAGTGTCAACAACCTTTCAATTGCACAAGTCCTATAAGTCTATATACATCAATATGTATAAGTCTTAATAAGGTTACTTGTCCTTTAAACCTTCGTAGGTCAAAGGCGCTTTTGTCTTTTAACAAACACGATTCGCATGAATTTCAATTGATTTGCAATCGAATTGATTTACGAGCTCCACGTTACGTAGACTCTCATAATGCGATTCTTTGCAATCAAATTGATTTACGAGCTCCACGTTACGTAGACTCTCATAATGCGATTCTTGTTTATATTCGACTAAGCAACTATTTTACATAAAAGTCAAATACTTTATGCGAAGTCTTACATATTTGTCATTCAAAATTTGTTAATCTATTTCAAGCAAATTCAATTAAGATGCATGAAATCTTATACACAAATTTATAACAATAAGAGAACAACATTTCTTTATTACAAAACATGATCATCCATCATCAAATATGAAACGGAGATAAGGTTTTATGAGATGTTTGGAATAAGGTATACAACCTCAAATTCCTAAACAAACTCTTTATTTAGTAAAGATAACTCTACGTATTCAATGGTAGTGGCTTAGACGTACAAGCCATTTCCAAAAACAGAGTTTACTTTACTTATCTCAAACTTTCTCTTATTCATCATTGCCTACACATTTCGTTAAATGCGAGCACATGAACTAGCACCTAATTACTAGTGTGAATTAGAGATAGTGAGATAATTTGAACGACAAATATCTTAAGGTTTAGAACATCATGATATTTCGGACAACCTTTCAAATGCCTCCCATAAATGGCAAATGAAACATCTCATGTGACACACGGTCACTAGTGAGGGTCTCAAAGTCTCAACTCATATATTGGTGGAGTATTCCTTTAATACTTAACCAATCATTTTAGCACTAACAAGTGTGCGAACAATACATCCTTTATCCATAGAAAGAGATTTTATGACAATATCAACAATCCTTGATATTGGAGATCTCAATATCTCTAGTTGTCAATTAGCTACTCAAACCTTTCAGTTCACAAGCTAATGAAATATTTATCTTCTTATAAGAAGAGTCTCTTGGTTAACTCACATTCCATTACTCGATCATTAATGATTGAGTCTATCTTTTACTTTCTCTAAGACCGTTTTCTTGAGTAAGTGGATGAGAGTATAGAAGTCTTAGTATAGTCCTTATGAATTCTCCAATTCAAAGGTCCAGAACTTCTAAAAGGATATGAGCATTCGCTTTATTGAATAATTTTCGTCAAAACTAATCAATCATTGCGAAGCTATGTTCGGGAAGTTGAGGAACGTTTTTGGGATTAAACTTGCTCAAGTTTCTCATTTCCAAGAACATGTCTTAGGAATCGGTATTTCTTCTCCAAGTAAATACCTTAGAAACGAGCTTGTCGTTTTCCAAAGATTGATCGCAACGAAATTAACATATTTAATATCTATAACAATTTCAATTTAAGGTCATTTAGTTTATGCAATGTTTTGTTTATGGAATGATAAACAAAACTCCCACTATATTTAATTAATGTCCCTAAATGTAATGGATTCCAAGATCCTCATTTTCGTCAAGTAGAGCCTGCTATGGCACGACACCATACTTAACTAGACAAGGTAGGTTCTCCAACCAATCATATCAACCATATGACTCTTGGTTTGTGAATATCTAAGTATATTTACAAACTTCGCCCCGATGTCCAAGAAAACTTGTTGGGTCCATCGCTAAGCAACCTCTCTCTATTTGCTCCTAACAAATCTTTTCATTTGTAACCCGACTATCAAGGTTGACAACCATGACGTCCGCTATGGCGGACCGCGCCATGATTGGCTATTGACGTGAAGGGGATAGAGAGAAGGAAGGCGGTCGACTTAATCAATTTAGTTTGGGACAAAATATGTGACTCTTGTTTGGTGGTCGTGTAAGCATACACCCATATCTACCTATGACAATTCAAGGCATTCACAAACAATCACATAACATAAGCATCTCAAGCATTGTCGTGGGTTTGTATGGCTCCCGCTTGCATTAATCTTCGTCGCATCTCCATGTAACGAGACTAATCTAATCAAGCCCTCCCACTAATTACTAAGATCCTATCTAATAATTAAGGGAAATAAATACATGTGATAAAATTCCTAAAACCCCGCCTAGGCCTTAGGGGCATGCAAGCCTCACAAGTTACATCAAAAATTAACCACTTAATTATCAAGGCACCTTAGGCCACTTTACAAGCAATCACATGCATTCACAACATTTTACAACACACAAGGCATTGACATCTTGAGCCATATCAAACCCACATCCTCCTACAAAACAAAGTTAGCACATATACAATATACATGATTCACTTGTTCTTAATTAATTTCATTAATTAGAATCTTTGTGCATACTTGTTGCTCAAGTTTTTCGAATGCAAAGAAGGCTTAACCTTAACAACTAATTGTTTAAGCCCTTTTAAATTAAATCCAACTATCAAAACAGAAAGGAGGGTATTTAAGGAGTCTTCTAATTAACATTTCAATAAATTGATTAATTAGAAACTATTTTAACTAATTAAAATACGAAATTCGGGACCCGAAAAAATTCAAAATTAATTCGGTCTCAAAAAAATCTGAAATAAATCCAGAGAACTCCTTACAAAGATTGTGATTACCTGTAAAAATCTCAAGGAGAGATCAGTTACCATCAGGGAGAACCAAAAACGACAAATCCTCAGATTGTGCGCGAAGCACCGTTAGAGAAAATTCTGTTATTGGTCTCAACCTTTTGGTCTGTATGATCATCCCCTTGATATTTTTCCAGCAAACAATTTACATAGAAAAATACTACATACAATAGGATATCATTCCATGAAAAGAAAATCCACAAGTTATATTCAAGATCAACGAGATAACAAGCATTTAAGCAAGGTATCCTGTTCTGGAACAGACCGTCGACCAAAAAGGTTTCACTCGGTTGAGGTATCAAATCTCAATGAAAATCTATGAAATTAATTTTCACAGATTCCAGACTTAAAGGAGAACATTTCCATTTCAACACTTTTCCATAAAAGTTTCTCAATAAGTACAGTTTTTCAAAACAATCAGTTTGTTTGAAAAAACAGATCTGACAACTTCATCACTTTTCATCCTTGAACGCCCACATAATATCCGAAATATGCAACAAAATTACATATCCAGAAAGAGCATCAAGTTTAGAATAATCCTATCTAAAAGTTACAGGTACTTTGTATACAAACTTATTTGTTACCAACCACAAGAACAGAACTGTGCAGCAGAATAACAGATCTGCGCACCGTTACCGTTTAAATCACTAAAAATTCATTTTACATCGAATTTCAATGATTCCAGTGGGAAAAAAACCACAACTCAAAGGGCTACAACCTCCAATAAGAAGGAAAAAATGTCAGAGAGCTTTACACCACGAAAAACAAGCAACAAGACAGAAAACAGCCTTTCCAGGGCCAGCAAGCATGCACATCACTAATTAACTTAATTAATTACGAATTCTCACTTAATTAAGTGTGAAAAACCTTAAGCACGACCATAGCTCTGATACCACTGTTAGAAAATGCTCATATTTTAATTTTAGATTAATTACAACTAATTAATCACCATTAACAACAAGCAAATCAATAGATCTAGTGCTAAAGCAATCACACATCCAATCAAGAGAGAAGGTAGGAGAAATTGTACCTCTCATGAAATTGTATTCATGAGGCTCGAATCCATGGCATGGGAGTCGATGGGGTGCGTGCTCCACCATCTCCACCATCTATGGCCGCCTCTAGCCCACCAAGGACCCACCACCAAGCTCAAAGAGAATGCTAGTTCTCTTGAACCTCTTGCTAATCACCTTGCTTCTCTTAATTAACTATTTAATGGTGAGGAAGAGAGGTGGGATGCTCAACACATGAGCTAAGAGAGGAAGGGAAGAGCCATGGAGAAGAGAGAAAAATCTCTCTTCTAGGTGGAGGCGCAAGGGAGGGGAGAGGAAGAGAGATGACGGCTAGGGTTTTCTCCCAAAGAGACCCCTTTATATAGCCAACCACTCTCATCCAATTTTCATACTATTTACAAGTATGCCATCCACCCTAAGAGGCCACCTAATGGGCTCTCTTGGGCCATCTTAATAAAAGGCCTTTATTCATTAATTCACCAATTAATGAATCTCCTTTAATTGTCTCTTCATTCTTCCTTAAATCGGGCCTTTAATTAACCAATTAAATAGAAGCCCAATTAGCTCAAACTAATTAAAGTAAGTTGAACATAATTAATTATTAACTCATTAATAATTAATCTATGATTAGCTAATGCATTAAATTGTTTCCATATGATCCTTTTAATTTAATTAATTATAACGGTTCATAACGGTATATAATTAATTAATTAACTTATCACATTTCACAATACACATTATTGTGAATAAACAATAAATGCACCAAGTGGTTAGAATCCTATTTGTGCGACCCTATTTGAGGATTTATACTATGTTGGCCATGGAAATAAATCGTTATTTATTTCCAATAATCATAAGCGGTATCTAGCAACACGTTATGATTCCCAATTCGTATAAATAATGTACCGTTACAATATCTCAATCCTGCATAAGAAATAAAAGTATTTCTTTGTTTGATTCTTATGTCACACGATATCTTTGTATAATCCAAGATAGGAATGTGTCATTCTTGCAGATTATACATTTCTTGATCTAGAGTTGATCGTCTAGTTTGCATGCATACGATCCAACTCCATCAAGGGGCCCAAACAGATATCATCACTCATTAAGTATATTAATGAGGGACATACGGTTTTCTTGATGAACAACTTTTCCCCGCACAATTCAAGAGAACATAAATAAAGTCCTTATAGCAGCCTTTATCAGGAATCAACGTTAGACGATATTTATTGAACCTATCCTCATATGGAAAAGCTGAGCATCTCAAACTTAGAATCAACAACATATGAAATAAACAATGACACATAACACAATCCATATGTTTATTTCATTGGGTCAAGTCCTGTACTATGTTCCAATAACATACACATATGCAATTAAGTTGGTAACTCCTTACCTATGATTTGTAGAACTTAATCATCACTTAACTTACATACTAATCTTTTATGATAATTAATGTTCCTTGTTAATTATCAAGATTATGGACGATTTAGATTTATTATTGTCATTCTAATGAATGATCCACAGAGATCTACAATTCAGATCCTCAACCTGAATGATCTGTCAATAATAAACTCTAGGAACAAATGATCAAATATCATCATTAACATAAACTAAGAAAATAAGTCATTAAATATTGACTTCTAGGACATAACTCCAACAATCTCCCACTTGGCCTAGAGTCAATCAATAGTGACTTCTACCCAGTGAAGAATTTAGAACAATGTCATATATCTATATATATACATGTCTCGAACCTCAAAAGATGTAATACACTTAAAGCAAGTTACTCATACGTCCATCACGCATGGATGCACAATTGCATCTCGTATACCGCTTAAGGTAGAGGTTAAGTTAGAGTGTTCGCTGTGTCCGCGAACCTATCAAATTTTATTTGACCCTATATACATATATACTCCTATATATGTGTTCTTGATCATCATCATGTGAGATCAAGTGACATCGTCATAGATCTTAGTTGGATCACCAATTTAATATTGGGTTCTTCAAGTTTAAGCTATGGTTCGAGATGCATAGAACCATATTAGCTTGACTGAGAACTTCACGATCCTTACTACATTCTTTCATTGCTTAACAAGTTGCTATATATATTTGTTTTGGTGACGGAAACGGTTGTAATATCCCATTTAGAACACCTTCTAAACTTACAACACCACATTTAAACAAAATATGTAGCTCAATTGTATTTATATCAATCTTTCGAAAACTAGCATCAATATAACAATTTATATGAGATTTCTTTCATCTTGTCAGATGAAAAAACATATCACCCTTTCTCATAAGATACTCGAGGATATTCTTGATTATTGTCCAAATGTATTTTTCTTTGTATCCAGTTGACAACTGCTTGTCATACTCCTTGGGTACAACACATAGGGGCATGTGCATAAGTATGGCGTCCGTTATGAAACTCGTAACAGAAGGATGCTCGAAATATATCGTGCACTCTTCTCGAATTGAGTTGCAACACACCGATTAGAACTCAAGTGTATGCCATACAACGTGGTTAGACATCCTTTCTAGGAGTCTATCTTTTCGTGTTACTAGAACACTTTGTCATTATATGCACATTTCTCAAACCTGACATCCATCATAATCTATCTCCATAGATTTTGTTTCCTTGGATTTAGGTGATTTTTCAAAGTTCTCTATTGAGAAAAACATTCTCCAATGAGATCTTGACAATATTCCTTTCTTTAATTTTATTCCCAATTAATGTCTTGTATCTCGTACAATACATGTAACATGATAATGCTCCCACTGAATATCTTGTCTATACAAGATACTTTTGACGAAGTTCAACTCCTTGACTTACTTGTCAAAAAGTTTATTCCAGTTTCCACAGTACTTGCTTCAATCCATTAATGGATCATTGAAGCATATATACGTTTCTAACAATACAACAAAATTTTCGGTTTGTGTCAAATACACAACAACTTCCTTCATTCAATCAGAGAACCGATCCTGCGACGTCATCTTATCGACAATCAAGCACGGCAATGGCTAGAGGTAATTTAAGGTTCCTGGAATTTATTTCCGCATTTATCCCCTAAAGTACTTACAGCTCAAACTCAGCTCGTCTCCAACTCGAGCTAGCTCATGGGCTCACGAGCTAACTTGAAATAAACATATATCCTTCAAATTTTTATTTATTTAATTCATATGTTATTCTAGTATTAAATTTTTTTGACATATACAATATTATAAACAATAAAATTGTTGTCTTTTATATCCTTTTTATTGATTTGAAACAAAATATGTCTTGAAACTCAATCTATCATGTGTAATATTAGTTAAATAAAAATATATAAGAAGAACATTCTTATTATTAATTTATAAATTTTTAGTACTCATAAATTATATTCATAATACATATCTCAAATATAAATTTATTGTGTCACGAGCTGCGAGCTGAGCTGACCTTAACTCAAACTCGACTCGTCAACCAATTGAGTTAGTTTAGCTCGAGTTTTACCTACTCGAGTTTTGTTGGCTCGAGTTACAATTGAGTTTTTGCGAGTCGAGTTCGAATTAACTCACGAGTTACGAGTTTTTTGCTCGTCCCTAGTCGAAACATAGGGCCGAAAGGAGAAGATAGCAACCCAACACAACCCAAGCTCAAATTTCCCCAAGCAGGCTAGTTTAAGATACTCTTTCCCACCGTAATCCCTGGACAAGTGCGGGCCGCTAAACCTTAAACGCATGTTAGATTGTCAGAATCGGTTATAACGAACATGGGTAAGCGAGGTATTAATTTCTTAGGACGAGGGAATAGCGAGGTGTCCTCTCGTGAGTCTCGTCGAGATGAAGAGGAGCCGACAGCCGAGGTACGAATCCTCTAGGGCGAGGAGATACCAAAGTCATGATAAATCAATATGATCATAGGACCAGCCCGATTCATGGTCATCTGTAGATCACTCTGTTATAGCTATCGCCACAGAAGATCCAATGAACCAATACCTTAATATTAGCTATAGATAGTTCCCCTCCCAACGAGGGAGTTCGGACTCTTATCAATTATTTCCACTCATATGATTGTAAAGAGTTCTTGACAAAAATCAATAAAATTCATATTTTCATCATCATCTCTCTCTACCATCTCTATTCTCTTACTCAATCCCTATCGTTGATCTACCTATAACTAAATTGAGGGTTATCAGAAGGATTACAAAGTACCTCCTTGTAATAACATTTATCTAGAGAGCAAAATCCCCTCACCCGAAACTTTACTCCATAACTCCGCCCTTCTTTAATAAAAGGTCTACAATGATCAAGGCCAAGAACCATTAGTTCTCTAAATGTTTTATATTCACCACCCAAAGGGTACGAAATACGGCTCCATTGTAAATGCCCTGCCAGCAGCCGGCACATAACATCGATGACTAGACAAATTTCTTTTACATCTTGTCTAAGGCGGCTACTATTATATTTGTTTCGTTCCTCATGTATTGCCCATCTATCTATGAGAACTTGCAAGAACTTGGACCAAAATGGAGCATTCAAATTATCTCTCAAAATCTCCCCCAAGACCGTGACTGCCCAGATTGATCCATTCATTTTTTTTACCATCTTCCTTCCCATACTCGCTAACTTTGGATAGTCATCTGGGTTAGCACCTCCCAATGCATGTTCGTAGAAAAACACTAAATACTCATCTTCTGAGAAGCCGTCAATCATGACTGGCATCTCTGCTGGGCATACAATTTTGTTATCATATCTCCCAAAGTGAACTTTGTTGCAGTATTCATCAAAGTGAAAAATGTTGCTTACAAAAATGACCTTGCTTCCTTGTTTTCCACAGTTCAGGCACTCCCACAGGTCATTCCAAACCATAGGATCATCCACCCCAGAAAATTCGTCTAGCACTAGCAAAAATCTCTGTGAGCTAAGGTTCTGTTTGAGCATTGCTAGCAGTGTATTAAAATCATAATAATTAGTTTCCCATGATTCAATTTCCAATGATTTGCACTGATTTTCAATTTCTTTGGAAATTATATAAGAAGTAATAGAGAAAGAACCAAAATCGATAGAGAGACTTGCAAAAGCACTAATGTAAATTTTCAAGGAAAAATGGTCCTGCACCTTGGAATCATAGAAACAGCCGAGGGCAAGACTGGTCTTTCCTCGCTGCATTGGACCAACTATTGGAAGAATGCTCACATTGTTTTCAGTTTTCACCAGCCTGGATAGGTTTGAGTAAGAAATTCATAACCTGCTGTATTTCTTTATCCCTACCGAATAATCTTTCACGGTCCATGTACAGGTATGTTCTCATGGGTCTTCTAGGTTGGGCATGCACCATTTGCAAGAACGAATGTACATCAATAGCTTGCAACAGTTTCAGTACATCATAGAGATTCTGCAACTCCTCATCACCAAAAAGCAGTATTGTTATATTATTATTGATACGTCTCCTTTTAGCAGCACGATTGGTGAAGGAATCCGTGTGCTCACTTTCTGGAAGTGAATATCGGTGTTTGATGGTACGATGATAGTATTCACCACAATATGAGTCTGCAATTAGTTTTGCCCACCAATCGAGCAACGCTGGGTTAGTGATCCGTCTTTCTCTCGCTTCAACGAACGCAGCATTCAGTTTCTTCAACTGTCCATCTAGTATATTTAGGGTCACCTCAAGATCCTGGTGTATCTGAAATCGGCTAATGAATGGGGAGGCAGCACCACTTATTATCACGTCGGCAGCCTTTTCCCCAACTACACTACCAAAGGTGCTTATTATGCCCCCCATACTGTGGTTTACCTACCTTTTGTTCTTCTTCTTACAGAAAGCTGACTCTGTTTGAATTAAAAAAAATTGATTGTAAATATTTTAATTAAGATGAATTATCTTAGTGATGTAATTAAAAGTAAAATTAACCTATCTACTATCCAACTAAACTATCTTTGTACAATACAAGTTCAAATTTTAAAGTGGTAATTACAAGCAAAACTGGTTAATTTATTTATCAGCAAACACATCATGCATTAGGGAGAAAATGTAAATTTTGAGTAATTTTGCCCCACCTAATTGCCGCTACTTTTTGAAGTATGGAAAACTGAAAGAGGACACAAGTTGGACCTTGAAGAAGAATTTTCAAACCTAGTAAAATGAAAAAACAAATTAATAAGAAAAAGAGACACCATTATAGTGTTATAAAAACTAAGCTCCATTTAGGAAATTAAAATTTCAGAAGCACCGTTTGCCCACTGGCCAACCGGCCTTCGAAAAAAGAAATTTCAAAAGCACAATTGATAAATGTGGACAGAACAAAGCAGGTATATTAGGCACCTTGAGTCCTTGATTGCGTTTGGAGCTGATCCCGTTCTAAAATACAAAGAGAAAAGTGGATCGCGGTGCCAATTTTGAGTATGAGAGAAGAAGAAATAAGGAACCAAGAAAGCGTCCTCACACTTCACTGTGTCTGGTGGTACGCGAAGGTAACATCAATTTGAATGTAAATAGAGCAGAGGTAGGAACGAGGAAAGTGACTTGAGACTTCACTGTTGACAAGAAAGGCATTAGTCTTCAATATTTTAGTTAGTGGAGGACAGTAGTATCACACGCAATTGTAATAAATTGAAATTCTCTGTACAGTACTAATTGCTAAGTATTAAATATTTTGCTTTAAAGAGATCAAATATTGATTCCAGGACCTCAATTCCAATTATATATGAAATAATTTTCGAAGAAATCAAATTTATATTTCTAAGAACTTTTTAATTCTTTATAAAAAAAGAAAATCATAGATTTAAAAAATTATTGATCTTCCGATGATAATGATTCATTAATAAATACTTTAAAGTATCACAGAATATAAATTTGATTTTAAGAGTTCGGTATGTTTATCGAATTCAGTCGAGTGGCACAGAACGATCACGTGAATCACAAAAATCAGATTTAGAATGATAGCATCGGTCATTTATAAATTATAAATATTGATTTATGAATATCGCATATGTAGATAAAATGTTTCTATAAATGAATATATATAAAAAGAAACACAAATATACAACACGCTAAGTTCAAATCAATTTGATAGAGGATTATGTCAAACCCAATCATATTTCAATATGAAAACTTTAAGTAGCCGATCTAAATTATTCAATTTAACCTCCATATTTAAATATCACCGTATTTTATATATTTTTATTATTTATCCAGATTTTAGAAAAATTTTCAATCTAAACTTATGGACCCTCAATATTAACAATTTTAAAAAAACTGAAAGAATTTGAAAAAATGCAAATTTGATATATATTGATGAAGATTTCTATGTGAAATCACATTTAATGTTTCAGAACGGGCTTCTAATTAAAATTCCAAAATAGAAATTTAATCGGGTTTAAATAGCAAAACAGATAAACTGCTTTTTTGTTTTAAAAATGTTTTCTCAGAAACTTGACAAGCTGACTGAAAAGTAGAATAGGCGTGTTGCGCGGCCTGCGCCTCGTCAGCTGGCACTATCCCAAATTTTCAAAGGGAGGCGCCGGGCCCGTTTAATTTAATTATAGCCACCCCACTTAGAGCTTCTTTCCCATTAATTAGCTCCTCTTGCTAAGTTGCTCTCATTGGTAAGTTTGCCAGTTGAGTTTGTTTATAAATATGTACAACTAACATGACCTTATCTTTTCATCTTGAGATGCAGCTTAAATAGATAGCAAAATGGAGTGGTAAAAACGTTATATATCGGTAGAAGAAATATATTATTGGATTGCAATCAATACGTGTTGTAGTGATCAGATCTTCGCCAATAAAGTTATTTGATAATATTGTTAATATTTTTCAAGTATGCTGAAAGAAGTATAAAAAACAAAGAGGATTAAGTAAAAAGCTAGTTCGACACCTTGATAACATACATATCAAAATAATTTGTACAGTTTGCAACTAAGCCAAGAGTACATATGGGAAAATTATATGCAAATTCCCAAACTCCGATCAGTTATGGGAATTTAGTGGGAAAAAACTCATTAAAAAATAATATCTGCTTGGAACTCTCTTTTCTTGTAAACTTGCTTCGACGAACTGTTGCTGGAATTGAAACGTACATCTTTCATACGGTGTGTATATCGCACAACTAGGATAGACTTGTGCCTTCATAGAATCTACACTTGATCTTATCCAAAACGCCGATCAAGGAAGGTAACTTAGAAGAAATTATTGAAAACAAAGAAACTGGATTAGACAAGATAATAAGACACAAGAGTACCGATGGACAAACGGAAATTTCCAGGATCCTACTCGATCAGCCACAAAATTTCACTGCAAAGCTAATTTGTTGGTTTATGCGCCTTGACATTTATTGGTTTTTACGATTGGACAATTTAAGTAATGTCATTAGGCTCTATGTAAATGGCAGAATTTGGATTGTGCTTTCTAGGTGTGATCTGGGGGCAGGTGTGGGTTTTAATTGAACGATTCATTCTTTAAAGTCAAGTTGTTCTGAAGGTGTTCAAGTACTATTTATTTATCATATTCTTTAGCATGTCTCGTGCTGACGTCCAATCACCAATCTTGCATAGGTTGGTTAGGGCAATTGCACAAGTGAGAAAATTTGGGGATTGAGTCGCTCTTAAAAACCTCATTGCATTATCAGCATGACCAATTTTAAACAGTACATCTATAATTATATTCCGGGCAAATGTATTGGGCTCAAATTGATACCTAGTCATCTCCTCAAGCACCTCTCCTGCAAACTTGTATGAACAACCACGCCAATAAATCCTCAGCAAGAATAGAAAAGTTGACGCCTTAATAAGACAGCCGATGCTCCTGAGCTCTTCTATAATGTTTCTGACCGACCCCAATCTGTCATTGAGCCAGTCTATGACAGGCACCATACAATCAAATGAACTGGAAGCATGGAAATGATCAGGTTGTTCGCCACACCACAAGAAGAATCTTAGGCATGCAGTGTGTGATGTAAAATTAGATATGGCTGAGTTGACAATTTCTGGAGAGAAAGAAAGGGAATATTGTATTTGATCTAGTGGTTTATAAATTGGGTTTATCAGAGTATTGAGACCGCAGCAGCATTGGAAAAAGAACTTCCTATGGATCATGAAGCCTCTCAGAATACTACCACATAGTGGGGCATTGTAAGAAGGGATCTGAGGCAATATAAACTAAAATTTTGTTCGAATTGCAAATTTTGTTTAAATACCAGATTGCGCAGTTACATCAGATGTCTTAAATTTATTGAACAAACATTGGAATAATTGATATCATGTTATTTGGCCTCTAGTAAATCTGTAAATGTTTAAACTCTTAAGTAATCCTTTCATGCAAACCAACTATACACTGATGAAAGAGAAAAAGTAGATATTCAATAACCTAAGAATACCTTGGACTGAAAATAAATTTCATTTGAATAGGATTATACAAGGAATCAAGGGCAGTATAAAAACCAGAGTAACCATATATGAAAACTGTCATACAATTGATTTTCATTACTCAGTAACATGCCACATATATACTTTTTAAGTTTTAACATTATAAATAATTTTGTGTTTGTTCTTACTTTCTAATACAATAGTTCAACATCTTTATGCTATTTCAGTTTAAAGAATATGCATTATAAATTCTTTACATACACAATACCGCCTATGTTATAGTTAAAGCAGGATGCTTACACTACCAACTCTTATATAGTCATGCTTACTTTTAGTGTTAAAAGATGAAAACCGAAACCACACCCTTACAATAAACTTAGAAATTATATCTATGACCTAATAAACATGCAATGATATATAAAAAGGTCAAATTTTGCTTTCAGTAGTCCATTTGATTGTCAACATACTAATTGATATTTGGAATGCGGGTTTCTGATAATTTGATTTTGATTAAAAACTAAACTCCTGGAAAAGGAAATAACATATACCAATGCAATTTTATTTCAACATAAACATTTAAACTTAACTTCCAAAACTTATCCACGATTGGCACAACATTCAGAAATAGCATCACCTATAAATTCGAATGCTAGAAAAAGGACAAAAAAGAACAGAGAGAGAGAGTGAGAGAGAGAGAGGGAAGTATCTTACGTGATAAGCGCCAATAAAGACGATACCGGGAGGAGAGAGAAGGAGAGAGAGAGAGAGACGGCGCACAGTAATAGCGAACGAGGCGGTATGGAGAAGGGAACGCGCGGAGTCTGGAAGAGAGCGATTCGGAGAAAAGGTTTGGGAAGATGAATATTTGGGCTTTTATGGGCAGTGCGTTTATTCGGCCCAAATAAATTTTTAAATTTCGTACAAGGGGCAGATCGGGCCCAAAGTTAGACCAAACTGCGGTCTGCGGGAAACGACGAGTCTTACGAGACCGAGTTGACTTTCATAACGTCTCCATTTTAAATGGAAACCGTTCAGTCCATTATAATATCCATGGCACCCTTCGTTTCGCTGAGCACTGGGTCCCATTACCGACGTTGCGAGCGACTAAGCTATCGCTCTTCTACCTCTTCTTCTCATTCCTCTTGACTCGCATTTTTGTCAATCTAACCCTTGAAACCAATGTATTTGGTCTTAGCCCCGCAATGGCGCCATCATGGAAACTCTGTCTGTGTGTCTGAATACGTAGGGAATCCGACCGAACAAGTTACCGCTTTCTGTTAGTCGTTGTTCTCATTCAGTTTCTAAAAATTTTTGTGATATGTATTTGCTTATCTATTGTTCCACGGATCACCCTTGTTTATTGTCAGTTTTATTTACTAGTATTGGGCTTCTTATTCCTGTGCAAATAGTTTGATGAATTAAGAATGTTATGGAAATGTAAGTTTGTTTGGAGAATTGAAGTAATTGTGAGAATAGTTGTAGAAATTAAACTCTTCTAGGCTGGTATTTCCAAATTTTCAGACATTAGACATGCTGTGAATTGTGATCACTGATAATGACGCAATCTCATTGGCGTCTAGTCATATATATGTTGGTTCAGAAGCTCAGCTGAAGAGACGTGGTGTCACTGGCGTCTAGTAATATAGGCTATTTAATACCGTCTATTACTCAAGTACTTTTTCTAGTTTGGTGAGTTAATATTGAATAAAATAAAATAGAAATACACTTTTACATTGTAAAAGTATTTGGTTTATGGCCTCTCCTGTACATTCTTTCCAGGTTTTATTTTGCTCCAGCTCCCGGCAAATTGGGTTATCACGCAGCTGTTGAGCGGTCAGATTGTTTGACTGATGATAGATTAAAATGAAGATGCTAATTTTACACATTCTAAACTTAAATATTGTTAGAACTTTTAGGCAGGAAAGTTGAAGGCGGGATGCGATTCATCACTGGATAATAAATGAGTCTACCCTCTTCATGAAGTGTTGCTAGTTTCTGATATCTTTCTGTGTAGTTTACTGATTTGTTTGCTGTTACTTCTTTTCTTCCGTTTTTTTTTTCTTTACTTTCTCTGTTTTACTGGTTTTTCTTAGGCAACCGCTGTCTAGCTTTTCAAAAAAGTAAATAAATAAATAAAATAAAATAAAACTTAAATATTGTTTCTTCATTGCAGAATTGCTAAAATAATGACAGCGATATGGGCTGGAATCCAGGTTATGTTCGAGCAGGAGGGTAGTAAATCTAAAAACTTGCCTTAAAATTGAAATTCTTAAAGTAAAATTCAATTTTCTTCATTTGGAGAGACGTAGAAATGAACTAGAAAATTCTAAATTTAGGATTAATTTAAACAATAATTCAAATCAGCGCTGATAAGGATCATTCCCAATATTCATCATCCCCATCATCTCCTGAGAAAAATAGTCATTAATGAGGATAATACTTCATTAATGACATAAAACGCATGAATCTCCATCGCGCTATTTACTCCCTCATTCCCTCTGTTTCCGTTTTTAGAAATCCAACACTCAACCTCTGTCCCTCTGTTTCCGTTTTCCGCCCTACTGTTTCGCTCCCTTCAACAGTTACGATATTAACTTCAATAATTACAATACTAACTTCAACAGTTATATATTAACTTCAACATTTATATATATCAACTTCAACATTTATACATATTAACTTCAACATTTATATATATTAACTTCAACAGTTAATATATATTAACTCCAATATTTATACATTTTAACTTCAAAAGTTATATATATTAACTTCAACATTTATATATATTAATTTCATATTCCCTTTGAAAATGCGTGCAGGGATGTGGGATGATAGACAAAAATGAAAAATACGTTAATTATGTTGGATTTCATCACTGAATTTTATCATCTTCTATTAATGAGAGCGCTGGATAATTAATGAAGATTCTAAGGGATGATGGGGATGATAGAAATCATAGGGATGGTGAAAAGCAATTCCTAATTCCAATGTTTCACTTATTAACATTGGCTGCCTTGCATATAACTCCCATGCAAAACATCTGTTTTATGTGTGACATAGTCCTTTTGTAGACAAAGGATTTTCGTGGTTCATTGTCAGATGTGGAGATGTAAATTTGTATATTGTTCTCTTTTGTGGTTTCATTTTTCTTTATCATATTATTCGTATATCTTGTATTTGAATTTTTTCTTCAGTCAATCGTGGTCTTAATCGTCAAATGATTTTTCTTATTATATTATTTATTTTGTTTCTAGTTTCTTAAATTATTCTCACTTAACCAAAAACGATTTTTAGCACCACCACGTTAACAATGATTTCAAATAAATATCTTTCTATAAATATCCAGTGGCATTTTGAATATTGTCAGACTTTATTTTTAGAACCGTTTTTTTTTTTAGAAAAATCGGTTCTAAATTGTTACAAAAAAAAAGAAAAAGAAAATACGGATTACAAATCGAAGAAAAATCGGTTTTCAAAATATAATTTTTAGCACCAGTTTTTCCAACAAAATCGGTTATAATTTGTTCCAAAAAAAAATATACGCATCATATTTCGGACCGGTTTTTTAGGAAAACTGGTTCAATATATAATTCGTATTTTTTTTCAACCTTTTAGGACCAATTTTTTTTTTAAAAAAAATAATTGGTCCTAAAAATCAATATTCTTTTCTGCTTTTCTTGCCATTCCCCAATCCTTGGCAACCATTTACTTCTCATTTACCGTTCATACATGATTTTTTTTTCTCCAAAACCGATAGCATTTACTATAATACAAATTCAGAAAAATCTGGAAAATTTGAAAAATAGGAAGAGGAATTTTCTTTGCAAATAAAAGTTAAAATATTTACATTGAGGTATATTCTTCAATTATTTTATATTTTATTTATTATTTATTTTAAAGGAATTTGTATTTGCAATTGATTTTTTTTATTTTGGTTTGATAAATTAGGAAGAGGAAGAGAAGGTGATTATATTGAAGTGAGAAAATCATCATTTTGAGAGAATTTCGGTAATTTTCTAGATTAACCATCAATAATTTCAATTTGTTAAACTGAGGTAACCTATATTGGTTTTTTTTTTTCTCGATTTGAGATTCTTCCTGTAGTCTCATCGGTTTTTCAATTGAGCATTTTTCTTGCTCTAATTGATTTGTGTCTTTCTTGATGTTTATGGAACCTTTGTGATTTCCACTAATGGACTTGGTTAGAATCTGTACCCATGAGAGGATTTTTTTTTTTTTTCTTTTCAATTGGCTCAATACCGGAGTTGAAGGAGGAGGCCTCCGTCACTGCCGAGTGCTTCCCTTCTTGGTTTTGCGCCATTGTTCTGCTTTTGACAGGTTTGTTTGGCTTTTGATTGCAGAAGCTTATTTGGTACGCTATAATACCATGTTAGATTTATGAACTTGGATTGAATGAGAAATGAAGAATTTTATTATTCTGATCTTTTTGTTATTGATAGATGATCTTCTTTACATAGAGTTTTACATGCTTTTTAAAGGCTATGGAATTAGCCGTTACGGTATCACTTGACAGAAATACAGAAGCAACCCCTTTTTTGATATAAAAAAGGTTGGAGGGCTTCTAAACAAAATAAGCAATGATGAATATTAATCTGAGGTTAATTAGTCTCTATTAACAGTTCTCCATATGACTGCACTTAAGGATGGCCAAGATATTGCCTGCAGGCGCCTCAACCTGCTTGTTCTAGATCCCGCCCATGCCCTGTCTCCTGGCGAGACAGGCTACTGTCTGCCCGTGGGCTTCGCCTCCACACCCTGTGCCTGCCTGCAGGCAGCTGCAGTTGCCTGTCGTGACTCATGAGAGGTGAAGATTGAAGACTGAGAGCGAGATTGAGAGAAAGAGAGCGTGCGTAGTAGAATGGATCGGATGGCGAGTTGCGAGTTGCGGGAGTGGCAAAGCATAGTAGTTTACACTTTGATTTTCATATCTTCTTTTGAGAGAGAGAGAGAGAGATGGGGCCCACGGAGGCTGGTGCGGCTAGGTTAAAGAAGAGAGATTTATGATTTGTGTTTTCACTTTTCACCGAGTTAGATGGCCGTGTGAACTAAAAAAAGAAGGCTTTAATAGAATTTTTTAATCGAAAAAGTCTAATTTATATAAATACTTAGGTTTAACAGGTACCTACAGTGGCCTGTGTATAGTGTTCTAAATACGTGCCGTGCCGTGTCGTGCCGTGTCAAACACGCCGTGTCCAGTTCATTTGTCGTGTCGTACCGTGTCGTGTCTATATGTTTCACGTGTCGTGTCGTGCCGTGTCTAAATTTCAAGGGATGGACACGACACGCCTAAGGACACGGCACGCCTCGTGTCTCGTGCCGTGTCGTGTCGTGTCTTTTCTAGACGTGTCGTGCCGTGTCGTGTTTCAATACGTTTAAATTTCATTAAACATACTCATATACTTATGTTTAGTGGTGAATTTAAAATTCAAATTATGAAATTATCCTTATAAAATAGACAATATAAGGATTTTCTTATTATTTTCATTAAATTTATCATCTTTAACCGTCATGATAAACTTGTTGTGTCTCTTGGGTTTTGTCGTGTCTCGTGTCGTGCCGTGTCGTGCCGTGTTTCGTGTCGTGTCGTGCCGTGTCCGGACAATTTGCGTGTCGTGTCGTGCCGTGTCCATGCCATCAAAGTCGGACACGACACGCCTAAAGACACGGCACGCTTAAGTTCTCGTGCCGTGTCGTGTCCGTATCTTACCGTATCGTGTCACCTCCGTGCCGTGACGTACCGTGCCGTATTCAGACACGCCGTGTTTTTTTTAGAACACTACCTGTGTATGGCCCGTGTAAAACCTGACCTGTCCGAAAAAATTATAAATAACTTTAATTAATTAAGAAATTATAAAATAATTCGTTTTAATCAAAATTTCTAATTCTGCTTAGTTTCGGAATCTCAATTTCCGAAACTAGCTAGTTTCGGAAATGGAGATTCCGAAACTAGAACTGCCGACTTTTTTGAGAGAAAAAATATTTTTAAATTTTTTTATTAGTTTCGGAATTCTAAATTCCGAAACTAGCTATTTTTAATTTTTTTTAATTAGTTTCGGAATTCTAAATTCCGAAAATATTTTTAATTTTTTTTTATTTTTTTTAATTAGAATTTCGAAACTAGACGTTTCATATTTCAGCGCTATTTAATTTTTTCAATGTAGATACTTAGTTAAGTCTAGAAACTAGTTTAGATATGATTAGAAGTAAAATGTATGTTATAACTAGTATAAATAGTTGTCATGTGTATTGTTCATAGGTGTACCAATGAGAATAAGCACCAAGTAAGAAAGAGTGAGAGAGTTAAGAGTGATTTATATAGTAGAGTGAAAACAATCCTCTCAGATCAATACGAGATAATACTCAACATAACACATTTTATTGCGCTAGAGAGGAATAACAAGAGGTTCATGCTATATTCATGTTAACTATAATGAAAGTTACTTGATTTACCACATTTCTCTTTTTTATGATTAATTTTTTATTTTTAAAAAATCCTAAGATTTCTCTTTTTTTAGGTTTGAAAACTTTCAAAGTAGATTTTGGAGGCTCAGACAACGTTTTTTGGCCCCGAAAATGGTCGTTACGGGATAAACCCAGGACGAAGCAGGTACAGGCAGGCATACGGGTTTCAGGCATTTATGGCCATCTCTAACTGCACTACATCTAAATTTGCAGTATTTGAAGGTTTTGCTGCCAAATCACGATGGATTGGACATTACTTATTCTCAGTTTTATTAACGGTTAATTTGATCTTTTGAACATTCATATTCGCTATTTAGTAAAAATTGATATACTATTTAAATAGGTGAATCACAAGACAATTATATTATATTATATTAAATGAATTTATTAAGGTAAAAGGAGAAAGATGTTTCATCCACATAGAAGTGCATGCTCACATTGAATCGTTTATCTGCCTAAATTAACCATCAAAACGAATTATGATAACTGCTCCTCTTATCAGTCATCAAATATGTCTCTCGAATTCAAAACAAAAGTATAATGATTTATAATTATATTATATAGAATAGAATGTTGAAAATAAAAATCAAATAAGAGAAAGATATAAATTAGGCCCAATTCCAAGAAATTTTTAATTGAATCGAAAGAAAGCTCGATCTCTGGCTCTAATATAGATTACATTACAGTAAAATTCTTTTGACCCGTTTAGGATTCCAATATACCTTGATGGAATCACATTTATCTAGAAAGCCCAATCCCCTCACCCAAATCTCTACACTATAACTCGTCCTTTCTTTAATAAGAGGTCCACAATGATTAGTAGTAGCAAGAACCATTAACTCTCTAAATGTTGTAACTCCAAAATCCAAAGGCTGTTCAACAATTGCAACATCAGGTAGATCCCATTCTAAATGCCCTGGCAGCAGCCGGTGCATAACATCGATGACTAGTAAAATATCTCCCGGGTCTGGTCCAGCGAAGGTTGGATTATCAATACGTTCCTTGTGGATTGCCCAACTCTCTATGAGAATTTGCAAGAACTTGAACCAAAATGGAGCATTTAAATTATCTCTCAGAATCTCTCCCAAGATCGTGACTGCCCAGATCGATCCATTCATCTTCGTTACCATCTTCCTTCCCATTTCCTTTAACTTTGGATAGTCGTCTGGGTCAGCACCACCAAATGCATGTTCGTAGAAAAACACTAAATACTCATCTTCTGAGAAGCCGTCAATCATGACTGGCATCTCTGCTGGGCATACAATTTTGTTAGGATATCTCCCAAAGTGAAATTTTTTACAATATTCCTCAAAGTAAAAAATGCTTCTTACAACAATGACCTTGCTTCCTTGTTTTCCACAGTTCAGGCACTCCCACAGGGCATTCCAAGCCATAGGATCCACATTGTAAACGCTGTCTAGCACTAGCAAGAATCTCTGTGAACTAAGGTTCTGCTTGACCATTGCTAGTAGTGTACCCAAATCATTATAGTTAGTTTCCCATGATTCAGTTTCTAGTAATGATTTGCACTGCTCTTGAATTTTTTTGAAAATGACATCAAGGAAATGATCAAAATTGATATGGACACGACAACAACTAATGTAAATTTTCAAGGAAAAATGGTCCTGCACCTTGGAATCATAGAAACAGCGGAGGGCAAGACTGGTCTTTCCTCGTTGCCACCGACCAACTATTGGAAGAATGCTCACACTGTTTTCACCAGCCTGGATAGGTTTGAGTAAGAAATTGATAACCTGTTGTATTTCTTTATCCCTACCGAATAATCTTTCACGCTCCATGTACAGATACGTTCTCATGGGTCTTCTAGGTTGGGCATGCACCATTTGCAAGAATGAATGTACATCAATCGCTTGCAACCTATTCAGTACATCATAGAGATTTTTCATCTTCTCATCACCAAAAAGCACTGTTCTAATGATACGTCTCCTTTTAGCAGCACGATTGGTGGAGGAGTCCGTGTCCTCACTTTCTGGAAGTGAATTTCGGTGATGTTTGATAGTACGGAGATAGTAGTCACCACGGTATGAGTCTGCAATTAGTTCTGCCCACCACTCGAGCAACTTTGGGTTGGTGATCCGTCTTTCTCTCGCTTCAACAAACGCAGCGTTCAGTATCAGCAACTGTTCATGTAGCATATTCAGGGTCTCATCAAGATCCTGCTGCATTTGGAATCTGCTGATGAATGGGGCGGCAGCACCACTTACTATCATTTCAACTGCCTTTACCCCAACTACGCCACCGATGGTGCTTATTATTTCCCACATACTGCGATTCACCTGCCTTTTATTATTCTCTTACAGAAAGGTGACTCTGTTTCAAATATATAAAAAATTGATTGTAAATATTTTAGTCAGTTTAATTCAAGCCTCGCTGTTGCATGATAGATAAAAATCTTTTAAATACATAAGGAAATTAAGATGAACTATCTTAGTGATGTAATTATAAGTCAAATTAACCTATCTGCTATCAAACTAAACTACCGTTGAACAATACAAGTTCAATTTTTAAAGTGGTAATTACAAGCTAAACCGGTTAATCATTTATCAGCAAACAAATCATGAATTAGGGAGAAAATGTAAACTTAGAATATTTTTGCCCCACCCAACTGGAGCTACTTTTTGATGTATGGAAAACCAAAAGAGGACACAAGTTGGACCTTGGAGAAGAATTTGTAAAACCTAGTAAAATGTAAAACCAAATTAATAAGATAAAGAGACACCATTATAGTGTTATAAAAACTAAGCTCCATTTAGGGAATTAAAATTTCAGAAGCACTATTGGCCACTAGATAACCGGCCTTCGGAAAAAAGAAATTTCGAAAGCACAATTGATAAATGTTGACAGAACAAAGCATGTGTATACAATAAGCTCCTTGATTGCGTCTGGAGCCGATCCCGTTCTAAAATACAAAGAGAAAAGTGGATCGCGGTGCCAATTTTGAGTATGAGAGCAGAAGAGATAAGGAAACAGGAAAGCGTCCTCACACTTTACTGTGTCTGGTTGTAAGCGAAGGTGACATCAATTTGAGTATAAATAGAGCAGAGGAAGGAACGAGGAAAGTGACTTGGGACTTCACTGTTGACTAGAAAGGCATTAATCTTCAATACTTTAGTTATGGGAGGATAGTGGTATCGTATCACACGCAATTGTAATAAATCGATCGAAAGTCTTGCACAGTACTAATTGCTAAGTATTAGTAGATATTTTGCTGTACAGAGATCAAATATTGATTCCAGGGCCTCAATTCCAATTACTTATAAAATAATCTTCGAAGAAATCAAATTTATATTTCTAAGAACTTTTCAATTTTTTTCGAAAAAAAAAGAAAATCATAGATATTAAAAATGATTGATCTTCCAATGAGAATGATTCATTAAAAAGTAGTTTAAAGTACCAAAAAAATATAAATTTAATATTAAGAGTTCGGCATGTTTATCAAATTCAGATTTAGAATGATAGCATCGGTCATTCATAAATTATAAATAATGATTTATGAATATCGCATATGTAGATAAAATATTTCTATAAATGAACATATATAAATAGAAACACAAATATACAGACACATTAAGGTCAAATCGATTTGACAAAGGGTTATGTCAAACACAGTCATATTTTAATACGAAAACTTTAAATGACTGATTGGAACAATTCAATTTAACCTTCATATTTAAATCTCACTATATATTATATCTTGTCTATTTTTTATTATTTAGCCAGATGTTAGAAAAATTTTCAATCTAATAGTTATGGACTCTCAACAATAACACTTTTTAAAAATCTGAAAGAATTTCGAAAAATGTAAATTTGATATTGATGAAGATTTCAATGTGAAATCACATTTAATGTTTCAGAAAAAAAAAAAAATAGATAGATGCTATCTAGGAAGTTTCCTCATAGACCTGACAAGTTGACTGGAAAGTAGAATGGGCATGTTCCGCGGCCAGCGCTTCGTCAGTTGTCAGTTGTCAGTTTGTCACTATTCCGGGAATTGCTTCATACAGTACCCGAATTTGTAGGTACACTCCAGTTTGAACGAAAATACCCTTCGAATATTTTCACTTTACGTGCCTCGTTTCACCACCAGTTTGAATTGCTGGAACTGAAACGTATTGTTGCTGGAATTGAAACGTACATCTTTCATACAGTGTGTATCGCACAACTACGATAAACGTGTTCCTTTATAGAATCTGCACTTGATCTTATCCAAAACACCGATCAACGAAGGTAACTTATAGAAGATAATATTGAAACCAAAGAACCAGGATTAGACAAGACCAAAGAACCAAAGTACCTATGGACAGACGGAAATTTCCAAAATTTCCAGGTTCCTTCTCGATCAGCCATGAAATTTCAGTAGAAAGCTCATTTATTGGTTCACGCGCCTTGGCATTTATTGGTTTTTCCGATCGGAAAATTTAAATAATGCCATGTGGATCTATGTAAATGGCTGAATTTAAATTGTGCTTTCTAGGTGTGATCTGGGGCTGGTGTGGGTTTTAATCGAACGATTTATTCTTCAAAGCCACGATGTTTGAGTTATCAGTTATATTTTTTATCGAGGCGTTTTACACTTCGCCATTGTTATAATTTTTTATGGTTCGTTGTGATTTTCCATGTGGCATTTTTCCTCCTGACTTGGACGCATGTGATTAGTCCAAGTTTAATTAGAATATTAAAATTTTAACTCATGTTAGACTTAATTCGCCTGATAATATTGTCGGCCCCTATAATAATGTTGCATTTTTTTTTTTTCATTCTGATGATAATGTTCACTGTTAAACTAGCATTGAAATCTGCATTTAAGACTAGTACGCATAGTAAAAATTTGCAATAAGTATTGACAGTCAGGCACCTCTAGTTTGGTTCTTATTCTTCTTGTGTCGTTTGGATGTGTTAGGAATAAGCTAGGAATTGCGTAAATTTAAGGAAAAGTATAATTTCGGGAAGAGTGAGAAGAAGTTATTTCGGGAATAAGAAATGTTGTTTGGATGGTAAGTTGTAAATAAAGTTATTGGGAAGTGTGTTATTGGGGTGAGTATTATTGGAAAGAGTGTTTATGTAGGAAAAGTGAGAAGAAGCTATTCCTGAAATAAAAAATGTTGTTTGGATGAATTTTTATTTCGGGAAGAAGCTATTTCGGAAATTAGAGTAGTGGAATAATTAGAAAAATAGTGGAAGGAGGGAGGAAAGCGGGTAGAGATTTACATACTATTTACTTTTTGACTGGAAGTCTTAACAGTCTTCAATTATTGTAGTTAGGGGAGGGTGAAGTCAAGAAGGTAATTCGTAATTTGACTCAAAATTTTCAATAACAACATACTACAATGCAGTATCCAACTTTTCTCTTTGACATAGTACACCCCTTTTACATAAATAACTAGTGGGTGCTTGCGCGTTGCGCGATCTATTTTTTCTGTTTCTAAGGGTTATTAGCATATTGGTAATATAATATTTTTTGTAATATATAATAACTGTATATTATGAACATTAGGGTAAAAGAAACTTATTATAACCTAAATATCTTGTTGGGGTAAAACTTGTTGTAACCTAATTTATTATAATGCACATAATTTCTTGATCAGCATGAAAATAACTAATTTTTCACATCTAAAATGTGGCTAAACATATGAGAATCTACTGCATGCCTGAACTGAAGCAACCAAATAAGCTTATTCGTGTTTTTTTTAATAGTGCAATTTATTCATGTCGGTCCAGTTGACTGTCACCATTCTCTTATACGGCACACGATGTATGCATACAAAAATAAAATACTGAAATGATCCGTAATTTCGATAAATAAAGACTCAATTACAAAATGGAAACCAAATCACATAGCAGTATAATGATACTCATATAAAAACTATCACATCTGTTAATAGCTTTCCCTTGTTACACGGTACACCATGTATACAAAAATAAAATACTGGAATGATTTGTAATTTCAATATTTAAGGACTCGATTACAAAATGGAAACCAAATCCCATAGTAGTGAATGGACACTGACATAAAAACTGTCATATTTGTTAATAGATTCCCTTGTTATTAAACTAAGAAGAATGATCTTCCAGTAATACTCAATCAACCTCATGGCGGTCCGAGGAAACTCCTGTGTATAAGCTCCCAACTCAAACCTAATTATCTAAGACTTAATAGACTCAATTTTATCAACCTCATTAAATTCCATAGGAAAAATAAGCATAAGTTTTATTAATTAAATATGAGCCTTGCAAACTTGCCTTCTATCAATCTGGCACTGGTACTGATTAGTGCATTGGCTTTTAGAACTTTTAACCTTAAAAAATAGAGTGAAAACATAACTTTGGGTTCATGATTTGAGATTTTGGTTTTTATTTATTTTTATTTAATTTTAAGTTTTATAAAAAATAATCAGAGATACCTTTTATTGATCTTTATCCAAGCTTTCGATTTTGTTATTGTCCTCATTTGATCATATGATGTCAACCTAGTGAGATATTGAAAAAAAAAATAGCAAAGTTGCTTAATTAGTATGTGGCAGCAACAAAGAAGGAAATTATTATATTTGCACCTTCACTGAAAATACATGGAATATTCCAAAAATGCCCTTAGCCCTTATCCACAGGATATTTACTCAAAAGTGCACAGAAGTTTGGAACTAACATCAACTATATGCGACAAAAATTTAGTGATATCAATTGTAGAAAAAGAAATAAACCTTAATAGTGAATAAGAAAATCTCAGTTTAGAAGCATGGGAAATAGTTTATCACTTTTATTTAATTTTAAGTTTTATCAAAAATAATCAGAGATACCTTTTATTGATCTTTATCCAAGCTTTCGATTTTGTTATTGTCCTCATTTCATCATATGATGTCAACCTACTGAGATATTGAAAAAAAAATAGCAAAGTTGCTTAATTAGTATGTGGCAGCAACAAAGAAGGAAATTATTATATTTGCACCTTCACTGAAAATACATGGAATATTCCAAAAATGCCCTTAGCCCTTATCCACAGGATATTTACTCAAAAGTGCACAGAAGTTTGGAACTAACATCAACTATATGCGACAAAAATTTAGTGATATCAATTGTAGAAAAAGAAATAAACCTTAATAGTGAATAAGAAAATCTCAGTTTAGAAGCATGGAAAATAGTTTATCACTTGATATCATCAATCATAATATGACAGAAAAGCTATAATTGTATAACTGGAGCAAGGAAAGAGGCAACATCAAATCACGAATTAACTTGCTGGATTGTCGCTCCTTGAAAATAGGTGAATGTTCTCTTCTTACAGTTTTTTTTTCTATTATCTGAACTCAATAGAAGATGAAACTCCAAAGCTTTATTGAGATAACTTTTTTTTCTGAAATCAACACAGGAAGCTGCACATGATAAAAAAAAAATAATAATAAAATCTCAATTGTACACATAAATTTTGATGAGATAATGCTACGAAAATCGAATACTGGACCTACTTAGGTAACTTTGTAATAAATAAACATTATAAACAATAGGCATATCAAGAACGTCAGATATAGAAAACTACCTAATAATAGTTGAGCAGAAATTATATCAATTTATTTTTATTAGCTAACCAAGAAATCTTTTTGTTTTATTCTGTGTGTTTTCAGAGAACTTTTAAAGGATACAGTGGGGAACCGTATCACTGGCATGACATCAATTTGAGGTCCAGATACTGGTAAATTCATTGCTATTTGCAAAGACAGCCAAACTGGTTTCCTACAATGAAATAAATAGCAAACATTTTCTACAAATATCTAAAAAGAATGACCTTGATAACTAAAAACCAACAGATTGACAACATAATTAAATAAAATATTTCCTTGTAATACTAAAACGCCAACCAACATTTCATTGCCTCATTCACAGCCATATAGTACATATTTATGGCTTCAAAATAAAAGACAATTGAATAAAAATATTTTGAAAGCACCTACCGAAACCCTATGTAAATTACCCTAGTGTCAAAATTGGTATTGAAGAAACAGACTTAATATTATAATTACCCCTAAAATGCCACAATTAACGCTGAGAGAAGAACTCTTCAGAAATCGAAGAGGGAAGACACGCTAGCGGTACACAACTGGGCTAAGAGCACAATCGGAAGGAGAAGGAAGAAAGGTAATGACCCACACAACCAGGTATTCGATCACGGAACAGATCCAGGGGACGGAGATAAAGCTGAAATGAGAGGAAGAAAAGAAGTGGCTAGGGAAAGGCGTTGTGACTTGTGAACCAAAGAGAGAGAAAAGGAAGAAGAAAGTCAACGAAGCGAATTCTCCAGAAGGAGCTGATTGTATGGAGAAATGCATTCAATTAGACGATCATGATTAATGCGCGGAGATTGAATGGTCAGGATGCATTTACTGTGGATCAACAGTGGGGCAACAGTTCCTTAGTGGAACGCCCTTTAATATATTGTCTGATGTCTGATGTCTGATGTCTGATGATTGGTGGCTTATTCTAGAATGAAGTAACAGGTTCAATTTTCGTTGAAATAAACTCTTATTCAGTAGACAGGGGCGAAGCCGGGGCCGCAGAGGGCCTGGCCCATGCTCATTTTTGGAAATTTTGTTAATAGTTAGTGGAATTTTATAATTTTGGCTCCCCCCGACTCAAAAGAAAGGCTCAGTACTCTTACTCTTACTCTATGGTCGGTGAAAATTAAATATTTTTTTAGGCCAATACTCTTACTCTTTCTTCATGGTCAATGAAAATTAAAAGTTACAACTGAATATACGGAAGGTTTTTGCAAGTTTCCAAAATAAACTCATGACTATTCAAGCATGATTGATGAATCAAGCAATCTATATTGGACCTCGGCCCCCCTTATTTTCAAATCTGGCTTCGCCCTGTCAGTAGTTGTGTTATTTCTTTTGTTAGCTTGCGAGAAATGGTGATCAACTTTGTGAGAGCAACAGCGGCTTGAGAGGAATAGTACTGCAACTTTGTGAGAGCAATAGTACTGTATAAAGGACTCGCCAATTTATTCGCCATCATTTGTTTTACTTTGTATTATGTAATTAAGAAAATTACTTTGTTGTTAAAAGTCAATTACTCATATAATCATGGAAACAGATGAAAAGTAATACCTAATTACCTTAAACGGTGTTTATTGAAATTCAGATCTCAATTAAATTATTAACATACTAATTGATACTTGGAACCTGTGTCTCTGATAATTTGATATTTATTGCACTATACTCTGGAAAAGGAAATGACATGTATACCACTCAATAACTGTGCAAACAACTACATTACAATATAAACATATAAATTTAATCACCGGAACTCATCTACGGTTGGCACAAGATTGAGAAGATGCTTAAATTTACTCTCAAAATTCAAAATCATTAAATTTAAACCTATATAGAAACAGCATCACCTAATAACAACAGTAAAGAAGATGCCAGATTGCCAGGGAAACGGAGTTGTTATTTCGAAGTATGGCCGTTCACATATTCGGCCCATATACAAATTGTTATTTCAGTAAGGGCCGCCGTTGTTTGTGACCTATAAAATTTCAATTCTGTAAAAGTAAAATAGTCAAATAGACTAAATAGAGTAAAAAAAATAAAAATAAAAATGAGGGTTTCAATGTAAATATTTTAGATGTTCTTGAATGTCAACATTTTACAATTTATTGTTTTTTCAATATTCGAAATTTTAACTCAAACCTAAACCATTCATTTATTTAATTTTAGGAGTGACGAATTTTATTTAATTCATTTTAATATATTTATGTTTTAAATTTTGTTCGAGTATGAAATAAATTTAAAAATTAACAAAATTTAAAAGAAGACGTATCGCTCGTTAGATCGGAAAAATAAATCAACTGTTTAAATTTTTAATTTTAAAAAGTAATTACATGGTAAAATATTGGTATTCTGCATATCGAAATGTCGACACGAAAACATTCTGAAAAATAAATTCCGAATAAGGGGTCATCTAGTATTGACCTCTCCATTCTTTGTTATACTGGAGAGGATCTAGTTTTAAGACACCCATGACCCATCCCATCCTCCCAAGTCCCAACATAGCTTCGTCAAGTCCATTATGTTATCGTCACCACTCCGTTCCGCTGGGCAATGGGTCCCATTACCGGCGTTGCGAGTAAGCTATCGCTCCTTCTCTGTTGCTTGACTCACAGTTTTGTCAATCTAACCCTTGAAATAAATGTATTTGCTCTTAGCCCCGTAATGGCGTCTCCATGGGGACTCACTCTGTGTGTAAGAATTTTTACGGAGTCCGACCCAACAAGTTAGCGCTGTTTGTTAGAAGTAGTTCTCATTCAGATCAACCTGAGGTGAATTGCAAGAGCTTTTCCCTTCTTTTTTTTTCTAAAAAAAACAAAAAAATGTGATATGTTTTTGCTTTTATACTGTTCCACGGATTCCCTGTATTGGGCTTGTTATTCCTGTGGAGATAGTTAGATGAATTTAGCAGCCAATATTGAATTTAAGTTATGTTAGAAGAGTGAAGTAATTGTGAGAATGGTTGTAGAAATTGTACTTATTTAGCTACTATTGCCAAAATGAAAACATTATACATGCTTTGATTAATGTAAAGAAAATGGGAATTTCGGTAATTTACTCAGTTGCTTTTTCAGGTTGATAGTATTTCAGTTGGTGATGATCGAGAGGCACCTGGAACCTCTGGAGGTAATAATGTAAATGAATGCACTCTTTATCTAGTATTGCATCATATCCAGTACTAATAGCTTCAACTTTCTTTGCTTATTTTTCTGGTAGGTTCAGAAAAAGGTGGCATCAATGGAGGAAAATTCTCGTCTAGCGAGTAGTAACTGCTCTTTTTGAGATAATAATTCATTTCTGTTATCAACTTAGTATTCTTGCAGTCTAGTCTGGTGCTGATAAGAATCAACTACAAAACCTGGATACATCAGTTTGGACTGTAACTTGCAACCGGTGGACCATTCTTTCTTTTCTTTTTTTTTTTGGTACATTCGATAAATGATAGCTGTAGCATAAAGATCAATTTCATAAGATGTGAACTTTTCTTAGTCTCGAAATTTGCCAATAGTTCCTGAATAGAATGAAGTTGTCTCATTTACCAGTAACCATGAGTTTACTTGTGACAGTGAAATTTTAGTGTTTATTTTGGCAGTACTAATGCATCATGAATTGCCATTTTGTCAGGATGCTTCAGAAGCTGAAGCGATATGGTGTTGCCGGTGTCTTGTCATATGGGCTACTTAATACTGTCTATTATTCAAGTACTTTTCTTTTAGTTTGGTGAGTTAGTATTGAATAAAATAAATAGAAAATACACACCTGTTAAAGTAGCTGGTTTATCGCTTCGGCTATACATTCTTTCCAGGTTTTATTTTGCTCCAGCTCCCAGCAAATTGGGCTATCGAGCAGCTGTTGAACGGTCAGATTGTTTCACTGATGATAGATTAAAATGACCATGCTACTTTTATATTTTTACACTATCAATTATTGTTTTTCCATCGCAGATTTGTTAAAATAATGGCAATGGTTTGGGCGGGAAGCCAGGTCACTAAGATTATTCGAGCAGGAGGGTAATATATCTACAGCTTGGCTTTAAAATTAAATTCTTAAAGTGGAATTCATTTTCCCTCATTTACATAGACCTAGAAATGAATCAGAAACTAAAATTTAATATTTCTTTGATCTCTTTGACTATCTTCAATACAACTGCAATGCAAAAAACCTGATTTCTTTATTTTATAGGGCACTAGCATTGGCTCCTTTTGTAGACAGAGGATTATCATGGTTCACAGTCAGATTTAAGTTCGAGTCAGAAGGAAAGGTAAAGTCTACTTCTGAGCATTTTTTTTTCCCCGTGAAACCTTGACAGCAGCTGCCAAGTTAAACAATTTGAAGAGTTGAAATTATAATACACTTATTCTGACTTTGTGAATATCATATTTTCTTTCAGGCATTTCTAGTGATTGTGTGTTTTTGTTTTGCACTAGCTCTTCTCTTGTTCTTTGGGTTGACGCTACTTTGGGCCTAAAAGTCACTCTTAGGAATTTTGTTGAAATCTATTATTCTGCCCATTTTCACTCAAATTTTATTTCATTTGTTGCTTGTTCTATCTTCAGAATGTATAGTTTAGCCTTACTTCACTGGAATTTCAATTTTCTAGCCCTGAGTATGCTGAATGCCACTGACACTGTAAACCTTAAATATATATTAGAATATCTCGGATTTTTTTTTTTTGGTAGCTTTCCTTTTAAAATTTATATTTATTATTTTTTTATCTTGTCATTCCTACCCCAACTTGTTTGGGACAAAAGGCTTAGTTGTTGTTGTTGTATTTTTATTTTGTCTTTTTAACTTTTTGCTAACTCATTGTATTGGTCAAGTAGGCCCAACTATTGTCTGAAGTCTGAACTAATGGATGGTCATATATTTTCTACATTCATCCTTATGTTTGAGGCTCGCAAAAATCAATGATGCTGCTATTCAAAAGTATAATATCCAAGGAAATGGATCCACATGCAAAAGTAAACTATTCATGTATACTGTAAAAATAAAAAGACAATTTGGGAAAAGGGATTATTAATTGATTTCAGAGAGGAGGCAATTTTGAAAAGAGAGACAATTGATTGCACTGCAAATGGTAGAATTTGAATGATAATTTGGCAATATATAATTTCTGTTGTATTCTCGCGTAATTTTATTATGATAATAATTATGATGATGACGACGATGATGATGATGATTGAACGTCATACAGGTACTAACTGCATGATTGACAACAGTAATATAGATATATGAAATCTATAACTGAGATATATTGACCCTGCCAACCTTTACAAAGAAAGTAGACTGCCGCCCCAACATCCCAACCCCAGAACAAACTCCCTCCACCCTGTTACAACTCCGGTGGTGTTCCCTACTGCCACCATTTCAATTACAGTCAAAACTGTGAAATCAGTGTTCTTCTAAACCTACACACCTGTTTTATTCAGCGTCCAAGGCTTCTATACACCTTCTGTTGTTCTTCCATCCACCTTAGATGCTGCTGAAATAACGGTTGTTGGCTTGAAGGGGCGGTCAATGTCTGAGCTCCAGATGTCTTCTCTGTTACCGCAAAATCATTTGCCCACTTACCACTTTTCTCTGTGCTCAAAGAATATTGTGTTGGCTTCTCAGCAATGCTTATTTTAGTGCTCAAGCCCTCGTCAAAATAGTATTGGAAGGTTAGTTTTTTCGGTTTGTCTGGAATGCTTCTTTCTGTGCTCAATTTCCTCCTGTCAAAAGAATCTTGCAATAATAGGTCATTTGGATTAACAGCAGTGCTTCGATCTATTTTGGAGCCTTGGTTATAAAAATCTTGTACAAAAGGGTTCTTGTAGTTCTCCGGAATAGGTTTTTTAGCACTTTCCAGCATCAATTGTTGCCCATAATTATCGTTGCTCTCAGTATCAGAGAGTTTACTTGCAGTCTCAACCAAAAGAAGCTCCCAGCCTGCTGAATCTGATTGTTTTGTTTTCTCCTTTGGTGTATCAAAAGGCACTAAAGATGAATAATGGATCTGTTCATATAGTTTCTTCTTCTGAGTAATTATTGGTTCCGAGACAACAGAATAAGAATCAGATGTGGCCTCCTCAGACATTGCTCTAGGTAAACCTTGGAGAGAGAACCTTGGTTGGCTCCTTGTCTCTGATGTGGGTGATGACTCAATTGACATACGACTATCATGCAAGTAGGATTTCAATGTAGTAACCAGGTCATGGGATATCATTTGTACATGTGGGTACTCCAACATCCTTCCTACACCAATCTTAATACAAAGGTCGTAGAGGGAATTTAGCTCCTCAAATTGTTTTGCTGCCAAGTCACATGCGTCAACTGTCTTCATGCGGCACTTCTGATCCAGCTGAAAGAATTTGTCAAGCAGGAGAGTGAGCCCTGCAGTGATGTCCCGGTAGAGGTCAAAGCTCTCACGAGAAATCATGAAGAGTGTAATATGTATGAGGCGATTGTTACGGGCTGGTCCTGTGGGTTTCATTGATATCGCACGATCAAGCAAGCGTCGCCAGTGCTCAATATGATCAAGAATTACTTCTGGCTTCATAGTGCTGAGCATATTAGGAGCTGTACGGCCTCTGTGGTTAAGGTTACGGAGCTTTCCAAAGAGCGCTGATTCCAGTCGAGCATCAAGGTAGCGTGCATAGGTACGAACAAAGGCTGTGTAATCCCAGGGGTTTGAATAACTAGATTGAGATGCTGAGAAGTTTGATAGGTCCAGTAAGCGGCGACCACCGGAATAAACAGGCCGTAGGGATGCTGCTTCATGGGAAAAGTACGTCCCACCATCCCGAAGGAGATGGTGTGCCAGATGCAGAGACTTGAGGGCAACAATCCAGTTGTGAGTTCTGGCAATGCGGCGTGCTAGAGCATGAACACACGCAGCAGCTGAAATGGTTGAGGCAACAACCAGGAGAATAACTTCAATAATGTGCTTTTCAGCGGCTGTTTGTTCATCATGAGAGGTAGCTTTAAGAATAGCCACATCTAAGTTGCAAGATGATCCTGGCACGTAGTTGGAGAATCTCGCTAGGCTGACACTTGTCTGATCTTTCACGGCATTAACCACTCTCTTTAACACGCTTGGCATGTTCGGGAAGTTTAAGAGAGATTCGGAAAGAGAGGTGTGGGAATTTCTCCCCTCCTTTCTTTCCTTTCTCCTCTTCTATGAGAGAGAGAGGCGGGACGAAACACGGGTTTGGCACTGTTTTGTGTCATGAAGGACCTTTGTGGATGGCATAGCGGTTACATCGCTGCTTATCAGGATGTGAGCGTTGTTGCACTTTTTGGTCAATGAAGTTAACTAAATTTGGTATATTAAGACTTAGAGGTGAGTTGTTATATTGTTTTGACGGTCATGAGGCTTGTGATTACAGAGATACAGGTTACACGGCTGATTATTTTAACAATAACATCTTTAATAATATTAACAGAAAACTATATATATTGTTACTTGTGTAATTTATAACGATGAGGGTCTGGAATTGTTTGAACAACATTTGACAGCTACCAACGAGACCAATATGGCAACCTAGCTTGTTACCCGAGTATACATAAATCTAAAACCGAATATTTGATGAGAGCACTTTTAACAAAACTATCCCGAAATAGTATTGAAAAGTGTCTAAAATAAACTCCTATCATGAATTTTAGCCAAAACAAGGCACCATTATTCCCAGGAAAGAAAAATACAAAATAAAACTAGGGGCCTTATTTCATTTTCGTGTTATTACAGAAAGGGAATGTGATACTCGTCTGGAAGTAATCATTCTTCTTAATTTTTATCAAATGCTCATTTCCCTATAGTCCGATACTTCTGCCATTTTTATATTCATAGATATCTTCATGTGATTAATTAAGCAAACTAAATTCATGATCAGATTGTGATACTAAAGGAACAGCTTAATTATTTCCAGTGCACGAGTTATACAGTTGATTCCAACCGTATACATAGTATTGAAGCTTCTAAGTCCTTCAAAATGTTAATTGGAGAATGATTGAACCAAGAAAAGAAACATCAAAATATCACAAGCATAATTTAAAAGGGATAATTCGAGAGATAATCAGAGTATTACCATTTTGTCCATTTCTATGATATATTGTATTATATTAATACATTATACATATCAGTTATTGAATGAAGCAATATATATACAGATGGAAATACTTTTTCTTAATAAGGATAATTGAAACACTTAAAAGTGGAAAGACTTCTGAAGTTCTGAGATTAGGTTTAGTAGCAGAGACCAAGGAAAGTATAAATTTAAAATAAATAAATAATTTGGAGACATGCTTAAAAAGGCGCAAATGGCAGATGTAAATTTTCCTATATAAGGTAAGGAATAAAATATGTCGTTAAAGGATATATAATTCTTGACCTATCTGCGCATTTAGTTCTTTTTTTTTTTAAAGTAGCTATTCATGGTTGAGTAATAGACAATTTTTACCAGTCAAAGAGCAGTCAGCAAGATCAAATATCAATAGATGCTTTAGAGAGTAGCAGACAGAGCTGGCGCCTTGATAGTATGGCTTCTTCATAGATCAAGTAGGCCATTCTGAAAATGATGAAATTGGTACTAGGTTATGTATTGATGACATGGCTGACATATACAAGTTAACAAGGCCATAAAATTTATAGAAAAGAGAACGAAAATTGAGAGCTTTTAGGATTAATTTTTCAGTTTCGATTTGATCAGCAATTATGTTAAGTGTTTTGCATATTTGAGATGCACTTATTGTCACACAATAATTAAACACTGTCAGAATAAACGAAACGACTTTAATCAAAGCGCACCACCAAGTATTATTTACAATTTCTTTTGAAATTTCTTAGGGAATGTGCACTAAAAATTCCTTTTGAGTCTCATCAAGAAACCAGACCATCAGATTGATTAGCTATAGTTAAATCAATTATTAACCTGCTACTTAATATCGTACCAGTCTACAAACCAGTTACGTGTTTTTCCAGTTTCTTTCCAGGAGAATTATGCGGCAATATATCAAAACCTTGGCTTTGGAAAGAATTGATGTTACTTCTAGCTGGTAACCTAAAACTAATGTAAGAGCTACAGCTTCTATATAAGAATACTTTGGCATTTGGCAATGTTTGAACACACTATTCACAAGTTTAGTAAACCTAGCTAAACTAATCAGTGATCATCAAGCTTTTAAAAAACGCCGTTTTAACGCCGTTTTTTCCGAAATAACGGTAATTTGTCTCCAACCGCACGAACGTCATAGAAAAAAATGACAAAATAACGTAACGCGTCATTTTCGTTTTTTCGGCGATTAAATGCGTCATTTCCGTCATTTCCATTTTTTCGACGACAAAAAAGATATTCTAGTTTTGCCCATGTTCATGAACATTTTTGTTGACATATGCATTTTGGAATTTTTATACAATGAATAAAGTTTTGTACTTCAATATCAATAAGCAATAATGGTGAAAATGACAAGTTATCATTGTTAGCTCAAATTTGAAGAATATAATTCATAAAATATTATTAATCTGAAGAATATAGATCCAAAAGAAGAATATTTAAATAAGATCATTAGATCTGTTTTTTCGCCGTTTTTTCACCGAAAAAACACCGCACCGTTAAATCAACTCCGGACCGTCATATCGAAAAAAACGCATTTTAAAAGCTTGGTGATCATAGATTTCTCCCGGGGATTTCCAACGCAGCCCATATATTTGTTTTTACTTCTCTTAATTTCCAATAATGTTAATTAATTATTCTAACATTGGTGGCTTGGTGCATGTGAAGCCATGTTTCCTCACGTGAAGATCTTTTGAAGATCCCAAAGTACAAAAGGCCCAAATAAGATGCTCATTAGGCCTGAGTTCAGTGAGCAAACTTCTTTTTGAATATATGGAAGTCGTGATTTTCATGGCCTACTATAGATAGATGTATTTAGACATGCACTGATGCACACCTAAAAATTGCAGACAGTGTGCTTTTTGGCACGCGTTTATCAATGCAAGAATAATTATCAGTGGCAACTGGCAAAGCCACAAATTTTTAATTGGCGTTGTCAACTAATAGAATTAATTGAAAATTTTTAATAAATTTTAAATTTCGTACAATCTCAAGAACTTCTATAAAATAAATATATCCAGTTGGGTCAACCCCACTAGAGCTCACATGGCTGTGCCACTAATGCCACTGATCATTATAATTCTCCGTAACTTCGGTTGGCATATATAAATTAGAATTATTATCAATAAACACTAGTCGTGACAGCCAAACTCAAAAGCCAAGACTGCTACATTACTCGAGGAAAAGGAATCAATAATTTAGAAGAAGAAAAGAATAACCAGGAAGGCAATAGAAAGCCCTACCATAGCATCTACAATTCTACATTAAAACAAGCTCACAAAACCAAACTGTAAACAATCGCGAATGCCAGAGCCAAAATCTTCAATCCGGCAATGCCGTTGAACTTAAGATCTGCGGCACCACTGCAATCTTCATTGTTTCCACTGTAACACCCCGGCCGGACAGACTTGGCGACTCCCCCGTCCAACAAGAAGCTACTATTTGTCTTGCCATTGCTGAAGAGAATACACCAGAAGTGCGGTGCTCCACCATCCGTCGCACTAACAGCAGCTCCCACCTGTCAGAATGTAAAAAGTTTATAGCTGTCCAAAGGCTGTGGACTGGAATGCACAGACTTTGATTGGCTTTTAATTGCACATTGGCTTTACTCCTACACAAACAAGCCAAACCCCAGAAACTATCAGAAGTAGCAGATTACCTCAGTATGGTTCTTGCTGTAGAGAAGTTCGAGGCTCTTGTCATTCTCAATAAGCATATCAAATGCCTGGTCGGGGCTTACATACTTACTCTGGCACCCGATGAAGCGACCAGTGATTGGTGTGAGGCTAGTTGCAACAACGCCACAATTGGGAGCAAATATGTCGGTAAAGCTGGTATCTGGAGGCTTCTTCATGTCTCCAACTGCTTTGCACTGGCCACTGTACGCCTTAATGTACTCTAGAGCTAGACAGCCCAGACCCTGGTTGTCATACAGAGCTGACGACTTGTGGGCAGTTCTGTTGCTGTTGACCAGTGCCACTAGTTGGTCTGCTGGATTGTCTACAGAGAAGAAAAATTGGAAGAAAGAAAATTTATTTGAATATGCCCAAAAATATTTATGAGATCATCAGGTTGGTTATTTTAATTTTTTTTCCTTGGCAAAATGCAGGCCTTGGTAAATTAGACGGCCTTGTTATTTATTAAAGAGAAAGTCATAAAAAAAAATTAATAGCCCAATTTCAAAGTGTTCAGATCTGAACATTTTTGGAAATGTGTCAACAAAACAACTAAGCATAAATGCAGTTAACATGTAGAACTCTCTAACAAACCTCAAGTAACCCATTACCTTGATGTATAACCATCTCTCAGTATGGTTAAAGGAAATAACTCAATTCTAATTTCTATACACAACTAGTAAGACACCACTGTTATTAGTTGTACCTCAACACAAGACTACAATTTTCAACCTAATGTACACCAAATCTGAGAACTAAATACTTAATTTAAGTCACATTTCATAAAATTTTAGATTAAATAGAGAAAAAAGATCATACTTTTACTGTCACTAGCTAAAGCAGACGAGAAGAGGAAGAGAGCAGTGAAGAGAAACAAGCCGGAGATCTCCATTGGAAGTTGGGTTTGGGTTTATGTACGGTTGGGATCCGATTGAAACTGTTCGTGGGGTTCTACGCTTCAAGGAGAGATGCAATGCAATGTAGCTGATGGGATAGAGAAGAGAGAAAAATTAAGAGGTTTTCTTTTTGGATTTTGCTAAATAAAGAGCAAGCTGTCAGCACTGGAAGGGAGTATGCTGGGGAAGAAAGGAGATGAGAGCTCGCTTTCTCAAATGATTTTTTGTTGGTATTTTAAAAGCTTAGGTGTAATTGTGGTTTGACATAAATGACCCCACCGACTGTATTGCTAGTCAGACTTCGGACTGGATGCAGGATTGCAGGTTGCGACTGCACTGGTTGAAATTTGCCGATCCGCATAGTGTTATAAAAATTTAACTAGAGGAATATAAAATAAAGTTTTGTTTTTCATTGATTTGTTAGATGAAATTTTATTAATTTATTGAATGATTAAGAATATTTGTACGAATTATCTTATACTTATTACCATATAGAATAAATGTAAAAAAAAATATTTATAATAATAATAATAATAATAATAATAATAAATTATAGATTTTTCGTATAACCTTATCATGTTAAATATTCCATAAAGAAAAGTATAGTTTCTTTTTCCAATAAAAAAAGAAAAAAATTTGTTAAAGTTTAAGCTCCAAAGAACATATTTAACCTATTAGTTTTACTTATCTCTTTTAATAGTAGTGCATAATTTTTTTAATCTCACTTAAATTTAATCACAAATTCATAAATTTACAAAATTAAGAGAAGTAAAATGCATGATTTTGGTTGTAACCGTCTGTTAACATCATCACTGATGAAGATTTCAGAACCTAGGTCAAATAAATTAAACCTATGAATTACCTCACTAGACGTTCGAGTAAAGCAAAGGTGTCGAACCCACAAGGACGGTTGAATACCAGACTTAATCTTTCTTAAAAGCTAGAGAATGGATTTTTGTGTTTTTAGAAATATTTGTAATAATAATAATAATAGAAAAATAGGCAACTAAACAAGTAATAAATAATAAAATAGTTTTTGGGTTATTTTTTTATAATATCTGGACTCAAACAAATGCAATAAAATGTCCTAGGGATGAGTGTTCAATTAGTTTAGCTTTAAGACAACTCTACAACGATTTTCATCGAGGCAGAGGGTCATTTCGGTGCGAAACAGAACTATTTCGATGCGAAATCAGTTTTGTCCAGCACCAAAACTTGCCTTAAACCTGTTGTTTCGACTTGACAATTTTACAGGATACTTTGTGAAGGTTACTAAGCGACCAGACCCTAACCCTAACCTCAACTTTCGCTTCTCGGTTCTGGTTTGGATTTGATGTCGGGTTTTACCACAAAAATAACTAATCCTATACTCACGTTTTAAGACTAGTTTGTTTAGGAATACTTCTAGAGATATTTAAGGTCCTGTCGGTGCAATAAAAGTTAGATCTTTCGATCGTTAACTAACCTACCCTTTCGAGTTTTGGTTTATCTCAAGTGCTTTGATCTATTAATTATTTGGTCGAGTTAAATCCTATCGATGCTACGTATCATCAATAAGCTAACTTTCAAGCAAACAATTAAATCAAACAAGCAAGTAATAATTCTCAAACAAGTAAATCACAAAATATCATAATATAATCATCAAGTCATAGCAACATACTAAACTAATCTACTAACTACCCTAAGACATCATAAAAACTACTCACTAATATCCATAACAGAAATAACAACAAGTATCATGCAAATAATAAAGATACAAGCCATAAAACAACGAAATAAGAGCATATAAGAGTAAACCGAAGAATCCCAATGCTAATACTCGCTATCTCTGGCCTAGGAATCGATGTGGATCTGTGTGCTGCTGCTGCTCTCTCCAAAAACGCCAAGAACTCTCCAAGAAATCAATGGAAAACCCTTAAACGCTAAGTAAGGAAGGTGGAAAATGAGAATGGAAGGTAGAATACGTGCCCAGGAGGTCAGGGACGCATATATGTACCCACAGGAGGCGGCTAGGGCAAGGAGAGGCGGTCTAAAGCTTTCCTTCTCCGAGAATTACCATTTTCGCACTTTCCAGAAATGCATTTCGGTGCGAAATGGAATCATTTCGGTGCGAAATGGCACTTTGGATCTGCTGGATGGGCTGAGAATCAAGCCCACGCTGGAGATGTGGCTCGTACTGGGCTCCTGTGGTCCTGTGGTATGTCTGGGCAAGCCAGGAATGAGTCGTCTGGCTGAAAGTGTGGTCCATCCTTCATAAAAGTCGCGTTTCGTCTCCAATCTCCGAAGAATTCTACAAAATAAAACAAGAAGCACGGCAGCAGCAATATCCTGGAAAATATAGCAATTTATGAGACAATTTATAGTGGTTTGATCAATAATTAAGGGCTAAGTACGGTCGAAATACATATAAAAATAAGAGACATCAAATCCCCCCAAACTTGAATCTTTGTTTGTCCTCAAACAATAATCTAAGCTTAAAGGTTAAGACTGTACTTAGACCTAGAAATGAAATATCCCAAACCAATGATGCAACGAAATTTTATTAAAAGATATTACTCAAAGTTCCACAAATTAAAGATAAATAAAGCAAATTAAAATTGATTCCAAGGACAAGGGTTTAGTTCTCTTTTTTGTTTAAATTGTGCAACACTTAGTTCTCATGAAATTTCAAAATCAACTCAAGGACCTTAGCTTCACTTCATCAATTCAAATGCAAACTCAAATTCAAATGCCCGTTCTTTTTCATAAGTTGCAATCGTTTGTAAAGAAAATTTTATCAAAGCTAAAAATTCTATAATGAGTCTAATTTTCAAATTCTCACCAATTTGAATTTGTGCAAGTCGAGTCGCGGTGATTTACATCACTTAAGGTTTTACGCTATTGGGACTTGTGAATAAGCTACCAGCACATGCCGCACTGGGGAGATCTAATTCTTATGTCACACGACTAAGGCCACCGGTATCATCGGGCCAGAGCTCCTAGCAACATGGAATTTTCATTTCTCCAATATTTGTGGAATTTGTTTGGAATAACAAGTCCTTTCGCACCTTCATTTTCGCAACTATTTAGATTTATTCAATTTAAATTTGCTTGTTGGTGATTCAAGCGTTCAAGAACAACTTAGACTCATTTTATAACTTTTAAAGTTGATAAAAACTTCTTTGAACAAAAGCTTACAAAATACAAAATCGTTCACTCGGCAAAAACTTGTGAGAATTGACTAATAATGAATTGATAATTCTAAGCATCCAAGTTCAGGTCCTATCCTATCAAACAATCATTCAATTGATCTATTGGTGCACAAACCAACCTAAAATCTCCTAAACAAACATTTACCCTTAAGAAACAAATTTAAAATTGCTTTAAAAATTCAAACAAGTGTGGAACAGTGAATAATATGTCCATAAAAACCTCACAGTGATATTACATGCATCAGAAAAAATCAAAATCAAAAGTTAACATTTTCAATTAAATTCCAGAGAGGAATTTCGCACCGAAATGGAACCATTTCGGTCCGAAATGAACATGAAAATTGTCAAAAATGCCAGAAACAAATGCAATTTCGCCCAAAATTTTTATTTCCATCTTCTTTCCCCCCCCCCAAACTGAATCAAGCACTGTCCCAGTGCGTCAGAATCACAGAGAATAAAAATAAAGGAGAGGGAAGTAAAAATCGTACCAAATCAATGGGAAGAAGAAGAAGGACCGGCCCCATCATGTGGCGGGCCATCATCACCAGCACCATCAGAATCACCATCTGACCCATCGCCAGCATCATCATCCTCGTCGGAAGTGAGAGGGTATAGCCAAGAACCGTGACGCGCGTGGTGGTAAAGAATGTCCACCCGGCCCTCAATATGGCTAAGTCGACGCTGAATGGCTCGATCGCTCGCATCCTGTCGATGGAGTAGAGTCTGGAGAAGGCCCGTCACGTGCTCCAAAGAACCATAGGGCACGGAATCATGTGTGGGCTCCGGAGCTGGATCATCAATGCGCCTACGTCGACGAGAACGAGACCCCTCCGGAATATCCATAGGCATGGGAGCTGGGGCTGCGCCAACATAATCTCCTGGAATGAGCCAAGTGGTAGGGTCACTCCTATCAATCGGACGGGGGTAAGGCAAAAGGAAACCACCCCTCAACCATCGCACCTGGCGACTCGCTCCTCGTCCAACATAATCAATGTACCCCATCGCCTTGTACCGATCCATCTCAATCTGGTACCATGCTCCACACTCAACCTCTCCACTAAAATCAAACTCCGCACCGATAAATCTGCTAATGATCAAAGTAACATAAGAACACATGGAGATAGCACCTCGGCCCACTCGATCTCTCTCATCCATCCAATGATCAACCATAACCTTCGCGATCCGGATCCGCTGAGGCTGTGGTCGAAGCATGAGGCGCATAAAAAGCAAGTCATTCTTCGTAGCACGTCGCATGGTCTCCCCCCTAGCAAACACAGTAGAAGAAATGTTGGAGTTATGTCCTAGAAGTCAATATTTAATGACTTATTTTCTTAGTTTATGTTAATGATGATATTTGATCATTTGTTCCTAGAGTTTATTATTGACAGATCATTCAGGTTGAGGATCTGAATTGTAGATCTCTGTGGATCATTCATTAGAATGACAATAATAAATCTAAATCGTCCATAATCTTGATAATTAACAAGGAACATTAATTATCATAAAAGATTAGTATGCAAGTTAAGTGATGATTAAGTTCTACAAATCATAGGTAAGGAGTTACCGACTTAATTGCATATGTGTATGTTATTGGAACATAGTACAGGACTTGACCCAATGAAATAAACATATGGATTGTGTTATGTGTCATTGTTTATTTCATATGAGTTTGATTCTAAGTTTGAGATGTTCACCTTTTCCACATGAGGATAGGTTCAATAAATATCGTCTAACGTTGATTCCTGATAAAGGCTGCTATAAGGACTTTATTTATGTTCTCTTGAATCGTGCGGGGAAAAGTTGTTCATCAAGAAAACCGTATGTCCCTCATTAGTATACCTAGTGAGTGATGATATCTGTTTGGGCCCCTTGATGGAGTTGGATCGTATGCATGCAAACTAGACGATCAACTCTAGATCAAGAAATGTATAATCTGCAAGAATGACACATTCCTATCTTGGATTATACAATGATATCATGTGACATAAGAATCAGACAAGGAAATACTTATATTTCTTATGCAGGATTGAGATATTGTAACGGTACACTATTTATGCGAATTGGGAATCATAACGTGTTGCTAGATACCGCTTATGATTATTGGAAATAAATAATGATTTATTCTCCATGGCTAACATAGCATAAATCCTCAAAGGGTCACACAAATAGGAACTTGACCACACAATGCATTATCTATTTATTCGCAACAGTGAGTATTGCGGAAATATGATAAGTTGATTAATTAATTATATACCGTTATGAACCGTTATAATTAATTAACTCAAAGAGATCATATAGAAATAAATTAATGCATTATCTAATCCCAAAATAATTATTAATGAGTTAATAATTAATTTTAGATCAACACATTTTAATATAAATGGTTATATTGATTAATCGGGCCGTTATTTAATAGGAAAATATATAGCCCAATTATAGAGCAAACTAATGGGACTTTAATTAGGTGAATTAAAGACCCAAATGAGATTTTGAGGTGGCCCATATAGGCCCAATTCGTGGCCAGCCATAGGGTGGCAAGAGGTGTAATTTTGGGAAAGTTTTCCCTAGGGTTTGAGCTCTATAAAAGGACCCCTTTGGAGGCTCCAAGGGCTAGCCTTCTCTCTCCTCTCTTTCTCCCCTTTGTGGCTGCCACAAACCTCCTCTTTTCTCCCTCTTTTGCTCATGTGTTGAGCTCTCTTCTCCATTTAAATGAAAGATTTAATTGCTAGAAGAGAGAAAGCTAATGGGATTAGACTTGTTCTTGGGTGTGCTAGCACATACCTTGAGAACGTGGTTAATCTCCTTGGTGGACTCGAGGCCGGCGCCATCCATGGAGAAGAAGAGGCGTAGGAGAGCACCCCATCGATTCCCATGCCATGGATTCGAGCCTCATGAATGCGATTTCATGAGAGGTATAACTTTCTCCTACTTTCTCTCTTGATTTGATGTGTGAATGCTTTAGCACTAGATCCTTGTCTTGCTTGATGTTTAATGGTGATTAATTAATTGTAATTAATCTAAAATTAAAATATGAGCATATCCTAACAGTGGTATCAGAGCTATGGTCGTGCTTAAGGTTTTTCACACTTAATTAAGTGAGAATTCGTAATTAATTAAGTTAATTAGTGATGTGCATGCTTGCTGGCCCTGGAAAGGCTGTTTTCTGTCTTGTTGCTTGTTTTTCGTGGTGTAAAGCTCTCTGAAATTTTTTCCTTCTTATTGGAGGTTGTAGCCCTTTGAGTTGTGGTTGTTTTCCCACTGGAATCATTGAAATTCGATGTAAAATGAATTTTTAGTGATTTAAACGGTAACGGTGCGCAGATCTGTTATTCTGCTGCACAGTTCTGTTCTTGTGGTTGGTAACAAATAAGTTTGTATACAAAGTACCTATAACTTTTAGATAGTATTATTCTAAACTTGATGCTCTTTCTGGATATGTAAATTTTGTTGCATATTTCGGTTATTATGTGGGCTTTCAAGGATGAAAAGTGATGAAGTTGTCAGATCTGTTTTTTCAAAAAAACTGATTGTTTTGAAAAACTGTACTTATTGAGAAACTTTTATGGAAAAGTGTTGAAATGGAAATGTTCTCCTTTAAGTCTGGAATCTGTGAAAATTAATTTCATAGATTTTCATTGAGATTTGATACCTCAACCGAGTGAAACCTTTTTGGTCGACGGTCTGTTCCAGAACAGGATACCTTGCTTAAATGCTTGTTATCTCGTTGATCTTGAATATAACTTGTGGATTTTCTTTTCATGGAATGATAGCCTATTGTATGTAGTATTTTTCTATGTAAATTGTTTGCTGGAAAAATATCAAGGGGATGATCATACAGACCAAAAGGTTGAGACCAATAACAGAATTTTCTCTAACGGTGCTTCGCGCACAATCTGAGGATTTGTCTTTTTTGGTTCTCCCTGATGGTAATTGATCTCTCCTTGAGATTTTTACAGGTAATCACAATTTTTGTAAGGAGTTCTCTGGATTTATTTCAGATTTTTTGGAGACCGAATTATTTTGAATTTTTTCGGGTCCCGAATTTCGTATTTTAATTAGTTAAAATAGTTTCTAATTAATCAATTTATTGAAATGTTAATTAGAAGACTCCTTAAATACCCTCCTTTCTGTTTTGATAGTTGGATTTAATTTAAAAGAGCTTAAACAATTAGTTGTTAAGGTTAAGCCTTCTTTGCATTCGAAAAAACTTGAGCAACAAGTATGCACAAAGATTCTAATTAATGAAATTAATTAAGAACAAGTGAATCATGTATATTGTATATATGCTAACTTTGTTTTGTAGGAGGATGTGGGTTTGATATGGCTCAAGATGTCAATGCCTTGTGTGTTGTAAAATGTTGTGAATGCATGTGATTGCTTGTAAAGTGGCCTAAGGTGCCTTGATAATTAAGTGGTTAATTTTTTATGTAACTTGTGAGGCTTGCATGCCCCTAAGGCCTAGGCGGGGTTTTAGGAATTTTATCACATGTATTTATTTCCCTTAATTATTAGATAGGATCTTAGTAATTAGTGGGAGGGCTTGATTAGATTAGTCTCGTTACATGGAGATGCGACGAAGATTAATGCAAGCGGGAGCCATACAAACCCACGGCAATGCTTGAGATGCTTATGTTATGTGATTGTTTGTGAATGCCTTGAATTGTCATAGGTAGGTATGGGTGTATGCTTACACGACTACCAAACAAGAGTCACATATTTTGTCCCAAACTAAATTGATTAAGTCGACCGCCTTCCTTCTCTCTATCCCCTTCACGTCAATAGCCAATCATGGCGCGGTCCGCCATAGCGGACGTCATGGTTGTCAACCTTGATAGTCGGGGTACAAATGAAAAGATTTGTTAGGAGCAAATAGAGAGAGGTTGCTTATCGATGGACCCAACAAGTTTTCTTGGACATCGGGGCGAAGTTTGTAAATATACTTAGATATTCACAAACCAAGAGTCATATGGTTGATATGATTGGTTGGAGAACCTACCTTGTCTAGTTAAGTAGGGTGTCGTGCCATAGCAGGCTCTACTTGACAAAAATGGGGATCTTGGAATCCATTACATTTAGGGACATTAATTAAATGTAGTGGAAGTTTTTGTTTATCATTCCATAAACAAAACATTGCATAAACTAAATGACCTTAAATTGAAATTGTTATAGATATTAAATATGTTAATTTCGTTGCGATCAATCTTTGGAAAACGACAAGCTCGTTTCTAAGGTATTTACTTGGAGAAGAAATACCGATTTCTAAGACATGTTCTTGGAAATGAGAAACTTGAGCAAGTTTAATCCCAAAAACGTTCCTCGACTTCCCGAACAATAGCTTCGCAATGATTGATTAGTTTTGACGAAAATTATTCAATAAAGCGAATGCTTATATCCTTTTAGAAGTTCTAGACCTTTGAATTGGAGAATTCATAAGGACTATACTAAGACTTCTACACTCTCATCCATTTACTCAAGAAGACGTTCTTAGAGAAAGTAAAAATAGACTCAATCATTTATGATCGAGTAATGGAATGTGAGTTAACCAAGAGACTCTTCTTATAAGAAGATAAATGTTTCATTAGCTTGCGAACCGAAAGGTTTGAGTAGCTAATTGACAACTAGAGATATTGAGATCTCCAATATCAAGGATTGTTGATATTGTCATAAAATCTCTTTCTATGGATAAAGGATGTATTGTTCGCACACTTGTTAGTGCTAAAATGATTGGTTAAGTATTAAAGGAATACTCCACCAATATATGAGTTGAGACTTTGAGACCCTCACTAGTGACCGTGTGTCACATGAGATGTTTCATTTGCCATTTATGGGAGGCATTTGAAAGGTTGTCCGAAATACCATGATGTTCTAAACCTTGAGATATTTGTCGTTCAAATTATCTCACTATCTCTAATTCACACTAGTAATTAGGTGCTAGTTCATGTGCTCGCATTTAACGAAATGTGTAGACAATGATGAATAAGAGAAAGTTCGAGATAAGTAAAGTAAACTCCGTTTTGGAAATGGCTTATACGTCTAGGCCGCTACCATTGAATACGTAGAGTTATCTTTACTAAATAAAGAGTTTGTTTAGGAATTTGAGGTTGTATACCTTATTCCAAACATCTCATAAAACCTTATCTCCATTTCATATTTGATGATGGATGATCATGTTTTGTAATAGAGAAATGTTGTTCTCTTGTTTTTATAAATTTGTGTATAAGATTTCATGCATCTTAATTGAATTTGCTTGAAATAGATTAACAAATTTTGAATGACAAATATGTAAGACTTCGCATAAAGTATTTGACTTTTATGTAAAATAGTTGCTTAGTCGAATATAAACAAGAATCGCATTATGAGAGTCTACGTAACGTGGAGCTCGTAAATCAATTCGATTGCAAAGAATCGCATTATGAGAGTCTACGTAACGTGGAGCTCGTAAATCAATTCGATTGCAAATCAATTGAAATTCATGCGAATGGTGTTTGTTAAAAGACAAAAGCGCCTTTGACCTACGAAGGTTTAAAGGACAAGTAACCTTATTAAGACTTATACATATTGATGTATATAGACTTATAGGACTTGTGCAATTGAAAGGTTGTTGACACTTTACCACTTGACCAACGATCATTGTAGATATTAACGTATCTATTTGATATGGTATAAGTATGAATCTTTTGACAAGATCAAAAGGATCTCAAGAGTAAAGTTGAAAAACTATTCAATAAAAGCAAAAAGTCTTAAGATGGATCATGGTAAATAGTTAAGTCATGTAGTTTGATATATTGCCTAAAGAGTATGAAAGACGTTTCACTACTCGCTCCATGAGGAACATTTGGAAAAATGTATCCAAGGATGAAGGTATCGAACATTGTTTGATATAGTTCGATCGGTAATAAATCAAATTGACTTGTTTGACTCATGTAAGGGATTGTGTTTGAGGACAATATTGTTTACACTAAATAAAAATTCCATTGAAGTCTATTGAGAAAGATATCTTACGAGATTCGATCTCTAGGTATATTGTTTCTCAAGATTTGGTGTTGAGAAGCTTATTTCAAGGTTCGATTGATTGATAAGCTTGGACCCAAATAAGACGCTTATTATTTTGTAGGATATCTTGAATTAGCCAAAAGGTACTACTTCTATGAACATGATAAGAACAAGAGAAGAAGTAGTGGGAGTAACGTGAGCATTAAAGGAGTTTATGCGTCACTACAAGAAGTACCTTTATAGGGAACTTGTCACTCCATACATGGTGCTTAGTGGAAGTTGAGCGGAACTTAACTCACAAGCAGTTGTGAAAGGAAGAAGTTTATAAGCACGCTCGCTTCTAAAGAGTACTCAAACATCTCATTACTGGATGATGTTAGAGAAACTCGTGCAGTATATTAGGATCAAGAACTTACTCTATAAGATGTTGTAGAAGTAGTTTATTGACCTCAAGCACCAATCCTACAAAGATCAACGAGAGTGAATTGCCTAAACTAAAAAGTACATAGGTTTCACAACATCCTCGTACTTGACATATGAGGATCCGTTGATAAATAAAGAAGCGATGGAAAGACCCGATTCCACAAGTATGATTTGAATCTATATGATCTTTAAGTGCAATCCATATATATAACAACAAGGTATAGACCTTGATTGATGTTCAAGAAGGAGCGATCCATCTAGAACATTTAGATCTTTAAAAGGAAAGATAGATATGGATAGCAAGTCGACTATGTGCAAAGCACAATTTCATGATTGATGCTATGTGTAAGTCGATAACCAGTTGACCATGTACAAAGCACGGCTTCTTGCTTGTAGCTGTGTATAAGTCAATAAAGATCATTCTAACAATAATTATATTTCGTATATATAGATATATGAAAAATACATCAAAACCGCCTTCTTCGATTGAATGAAGGAAGTTGTTGTGAATTTGACAGAAACTGAGGATTTGTTGTATTGCTAGAAATGTATATGTGCTTCAAGGATCAATTGATGAATTGAAGCAAGAATTGTGGAAATTGGAATAAACTTTTTGACAAAGAAGTCAAGGAGTTGCACTTCGTCAAAAGTATCTTGTATAGACAAGATATTCAGTGGGAGCATTATTATGTTACATGTATTGTACAAGATACAAGACATTAATTGGGAATAAAATTAAAGAAATGAATATTGTCAAGATCTCATTGGAGAATGTTTTCTCAATAGAGAACTTGGGCAAGTCACCTAAATCCAAGGAAACAAAATCTATGGAGATAGATTATGATGGATGTCTGGTTTGAGAAAACGTGCATATAATGACAAAGTGTTCTAGTAACATGAAAAGATAGACTCCTAGAAAGGATGTCTAACCAAGTTGTATGGCATACACTTGAGTTCTACTCGGTGTGTTGTAACTCAATTCGAAAAGAGTGCACGATATATTTCGAGCATCCTTCTGTTATGAGTTTCATAACGGATGCCATATTTATGCACATGCCCCTATGTGTTGTAACCAAGGAGTATGACAAGCAGTTGTCAACTGGATACAAAGAAAAACACGTTTGGACAATAATCGAGAATATCTTCGAGTATCTTATGAGAAAGAATGATATGTTTTTCCATCTGATAAGATGAAAGAAAGCTCATATAAATTGTTATATTGATGCTAGTTTTCGAAAGATTGATATAAATACAATTGAGCTACATATTTTGTTTAAATGTGGTGTTGTAAGTTTAGAAGGTGTTCTAAATGGGATATTACAACCGTTTCCGTCACCAAAACAAAATATATAGCAACTTGTGAAGCAATGAAAGAATGTAGTAAGGATCGTGAAGTTCTCAGTCAAGCTAATATGGTTCTATGCATCTCGAACCATAGCTTAAACTTGAAGAACCCAATATTAAATTGGTGATCCAACTAAGATCTATGACGATGTCACTTGATCTCACATGATGATGATCAAGAACACATATATAGGAGTATATATGTATATAGGGTCAAATAAAATTTGATAGGTTCGCGGACACAGCGAACACTCTAACTTAACCTCTACCTTAAGCGGTATACGAGATGCAATTGTGTATCCATGCGTGATGGACGTATGAGTAACTTGTTTTAAGTGTATTACATCTTTTGAGGTTCGAGACATGTATATATATAGATATATGACATTGTTCTAAATTCTTCACTGGCTAGAAGTCACTATTGATTGACTCTAGGCCAAGTGGGAGATTGTTGGAGTTATGTCCTAGAAGTCAATATTTAATGACTTATTTTCTTAGTTTATGTTAATGATGATATTTGATCATTTGTTCCTAGAGTTTATTATTGACAGATCATTCAGGTTGAGGATCTGAATTGTAGATCTCTGTGGATCATTCATTAGAATGACAATAATAAATCTAAATCGTCCATAATCTTGATAATTAACAAGGAACATTAATTATCATAAAAGATTAGTATGCAAGTTAAGTGATGATTAAGTTCTACAAATCATAGGTAAGGAGTTACCGACTTAATTGCATATGTGTATGTTATTGGAACATAGTACAGGACTTGACCCAATGAAATAAACATATGGATTGTGTTATGTGTCATTGTTTATTTCATATGAGTTTGATTCTAAGTTTGAGATGTTCACCTTTTCCACATGAGGATAGGTTCAATAAATATCGTCTAACGTTGATTCCTGATAAAGGCTTCTATAAGGACTTTATTTATGTTCTCTTGAATCGTGCGGGGAAAAGTTGTTCATCAAGAAAACCGTATGTCCCTCATTAGTATACCTAGTGAGTGATGATATCTGTTTGGACCCCTTGATGGAGTTGGATCGTATGCATGTAAACTAGACGATCAACTCTAGATCAAGAAATGTATAATCTGCAAGAATGACACATTCCTATCTTGGATTATACAATGATATCATGTGACATAAGAATCAGACAAGAAAATACTTATATTTCTTATGCAGGATTGAGATATTGTAACGGTACACTATTTATGCGAATTGGGAATCATAACGTGTTGCTAGATACCGCTTATGATTATTGGAAATAAATAATGATTTATTCTCCATGGCTAACATAGCATAAATCCTCAAAGGGTCACGCAAATAGGAACTTGACCACACAATGCATTATCTATTTATTCGCAACAGTGAGTATTGCGGAAATATGATAAGTTGATTAATTAATTATATACCGTTATGAACCGTTATAATTAATTAACTCAAAGAGATCATATAGAAATAAATTAATGCATTATCTAATCCCAAAATAATTATTAATGAGTTAATAATTAATTTTAGATCAACACATTTTAATATAAATGGTTATATTGATTAATCGGGCCGTTATTTAATAGGAAAATATATAGCCCAATTATAGAGCAAACTAATGGGACTTTAATTAGGTGAATTAAAGACCCAAATGAGATTTTGAGGTGGCCCATATAGGCCCAATTCGTGGCCAGCCATAGGGTGGCAAGAGGTGTAATTTTGGGAAAGTTTTCCCTAGGGTTTGAGCTCTATAAAAGGACCCCTTTGGAGGCTCCAAGGGCTAGCCTTCTCTCTCCTCTCTTTCTCCCCTTTGTGGCTGCCACAAACCTCCTCTTTTCTCCCTCTTTTGCTCATGTGTTGAGCTCTCTTCTCCATTTAAATGAAAGATTTAATTGCTAGAAGAGAGAAAGCTAATGGGATTAGACTTGTTCTTGGGTGTGCTAGCACATACCTTGAGAACGTGGTTAATCTCCTTGGTGGACTCGAGGCCGGCGCCATCCATGGAGAAGAAGAGGCGTAGGAGAGCACCCCATCGATTCCCATGCCATGGATTCGAGCCTCATGAATGCGATTTCATGAGAGGTATAACTTTCTCCTACTTTCTCTCTTGATTTGATGTGTGAATGCTTTAGCACTAGATCCTTGTCTTGCTTGATGTTTAATGGTGATTAATTAGTTGTAATTAATCTAAAATTAAAATATGAGCATATCCTAACAAGAAATGCAACGATGAAGCAGTGCCAGGGTGGGATGATCAATGTAGATACTCAGAGAGTCAGAATCACTGTGCCGAGAGATCTGTGTCCAAAACTCCTCACGATCGGCGTCAGTGCCAGTATCCTGCACATCAAGCTGTGGGCAGTCATGCTCGAGACCCAGAATCTGAGATAGTCGCTCCATAGGAAGAAAAATTCTCCGGCTCTTCAAACAGAACTCAATGTGCTCCACCCCCTGATAGCTAACCAAACGCAATGAACTCAAAAACTCTAGGGTAAGGTTCTTATAGCCCGGACAACTGTGTGTCCAGAACTCAGGAGTAATCCCTATTGCTCCCGTCAAGGCAAGGATCTGGTCCCTCACCCCCAATCTGTCTAGCAAATCCAAGTCCACAAACCGAGTGTGCTCCAAGGGCCTCTTATATATCCTCTTAAAATTCTCGAAATGCCACGTGGTAGGCATCCGAAATCCATATTTCCGCTCAAAAGAGGCGGCAGCGGGATCATACTGGTCCAACGGGTTTACCTGGGCAAGGGGTGGAACAGGTGCGCCACCACGGCCCTGTGACCTAGTCCTCGGCCGATTTGGGTCCATGGTTCACAAAATACAACAGTCCAGAAGATGATTTCGCAGCGAAATAGAATGGTTTCGCACCGAAATGGACTTGTCAGAACCAAAAAAATGCTACTTCCCTTTGTCCAAAAATTCCCAAAATTGCACACAAGATCAGAAAAATCCCAAGGAATACCCGACACACAGTTTTGCAAGTCAAATCCTTCCAGAAAAATTAAACCCGAGAGAAAGAGAAACGGGTCAGACCTTAATGTCTTGAAAATGCAGAGAATACGCAGCAAAAACCCGAGAATCCACTCTTGTACGCCTTCAGGACCAGGGGGGAAGTCGAATCCGCCAAGAAAAGTCGATTTCGGGTCAAGTTGGGCCTAAACCCGAAATCTTCCTTCAATTCCCACGTCGCGGAGAGGTCGCCTTCGAGAAATCGGAGTAGAGGCGGTGGAAGAGGGTTGCAAGGAGAGGAGTTCGGTGGTGCGATCTGCGGAAATGGTGGAGGGATGGGTAGTGTGCGTGAGGAGAGAGAGAGGTTTCGGCTTGGGGAAGAAGGCTACGGGAGAGAGATGAGGGGGTGCGAGTGGGAGGTTGTGAAACGGTGGGAGAGAGGGAAAGGTGGCATTTAATTTAATTTATGGTGATTGGATTTGGGCTTTGGAGATAGGCCTAGGGAAGAATTCTCATTTCCCGAATTGGGCCGCCTGCAAAAATAAGATCAAAATATAGTCAGAAAGCCCATGAATCAATAAAAAATATAACCCATCGAAAATCATTTAAATTCGGCCCATAATTAATTCCGCTAGAGACATTTCGCACCGAAATGGTCCATCTCGGTCCGAAACAGACAATAAAAAATTCGCAAATTGCATTTCTGGATTCCTGTTTTCCCTCAAAATTTTTCAGAAAATCCCCAGATATAATTCCCGACACACAGTGGTGTCAAATAAAATAGAAAGATAAGTGGGAAAAATAGAGAGATGCTGCGTGAAAACTGTCTCATTCGTGTGATATCCAAGGCAAACGTGGTGCAACTCGCATGAGGTCGTGCATGGCCACTATTTTGGTCTTTGCCTGGCCTGTGGTGCTCTAGCACGAGTTGTTCCCTTGCCTTCCGTCCATCGATTCCATTTTCCTACATAAGGCAAAAGAAAAATGTTACAGAACTAATTTTTTTATGCAATTTTTTTTTCATTTTCTAATTTTTTTGGATTTTCGCGATTTTTCAAAACTTAAAGAAAGTAAATAAAACTCTAAAAACCCTTGGGTTGCCTCCCAAGAAGCGCTCTTTTTAGGTCATTAGCTTGACCCCTTGTATTTCTATGCGTCGCTTGGAGATTCGGAGAAGCGAACGCATGCCACTTGTCCAATTTCCTCGTTGGCGATGTAATGCTTCAATCTTTGCCCATTGACTTTGAAAGGCTCCGAATCCTTGTCACAAATTTCAATGGCACCAAAAGGATAGACTTTCACCACTCGAAACGGTCCAGACCATCTCGACTTTAGCTTGCCCGGAAAGAGTTTCAATCTCGAGTTGAACAACAAAACCAAGTCTCCTTCCTTGAACTCTCTTCTTAAAATTTTCCTATCATGCACAAGTTTCGTTTTCTCTTTATAGAATTTTGCATTTTCATAGGAATTGAGACGTACCTCGTCGAGTTCATGCAAGTCCAAGATTCTTTTCTCACCGGCTTTGAGCAAATCCATGTTGATGGCTCGTGTTGCCCAATATGCCCTGTGCTCAAGTTCAACTAGTAAGTGGCAAGGTTTACCATAGACAAGCTTGAAAGGACTCATACCTATTGGAGTTTTAAATGCCGTGCGATAAGCCCAAAGTGCATTATCAAGCTTGTTTGCCCAATCCTTACGCGATCGTGCAACTGTTTTCTCCAAGATACTCTTGATTTCTCGGTTCGAAACCTCCACTTGTCCATTTGTTTGTGGATGATAGGCGGTGGCGACCTTATGCAAAACACCATGTCTCTTCAAAAGGCCATCAAAGTGCCGGTTGATGAAATGCTTGCCACCATCACTAATCACTGCTCTTGGCACTCCAAAGCGTGGAAAAATGATCTTGGAAAAGAGCTTGATCACCGAGTTCGAGTCAGCCGCCTTGCATGCAATTGCTTCCACCCATTTAGAGACATAGTCCACTGCTACCAAAATGTACTCAAATCCTTGAGAGCTTGGGAACGGTCCCATGAAATCCACACCCCATACATCAAAAACCTCGACTTCTAGGATGGGATTGAGTGGCATCTCGTTCCTCCTCGAAATGCTACCTGTTCTCTGACACAAATCACAAGAAGAAACAAAAGAGTGAGCATCTTTGAAAAGACTGGGCCAGAAGAAACCTGATTGGAGCACTTTTGCGGCTGTTTTCGAGAAAGAGGCGTGGCCACCGTAGGCAGAGGAGTGGCAGCTAGCGAGTATTGGCTTGACCTCTTCATATGGCACACACCTTCGAAGGATATTGTCGATTCCGATCTTGAAAAGGTATGGTTCCTCCCAAAAGTAGTACTTGGAGTCTGATTTCAGCTTTTTCCTCTGTTGGGCAGTCATGTCAAAAGGTACATAGCCACTGGCCAGAAAATTGGCCAAATCCGCAAACCATGGCTCGATGTTTTTCGCCTCAGACCCCTCATTTCGGTGCGAAACAGAATCATTTCGCTGCGAAATGGCCGCCAGAGTCTCGATGTTCGCGATGATTTCTTCGAGATTCCCTTCCTTTGCGGCAGATATGAGATTTCCCTGTACAGAGAACAATTTTTCATGAGGAAAGGAATCATTGATAGGGATTTCTTTACCTTCTTCCCATTGAAGTCGTGACAAATGATCCGCAACCGAGTTCTCCGTGCCTTTCTTGTCCCTAATCTCAAGGTCAAACTCTTGTAACAGCAGTACCCAGCGAATCAATCTGGGCTTGGCATCCTTTTTGCTCAAGAGATAGCGAATTGCGGCGTGGTCGGTGTAGACTATGACCCTGGATCCCACCAAATAAGATCTAAACTTGTCGAGCGCGAAAACAATGGCAAGGAGCTCCTTCTCCGTGGTTGTATAGTTGACTTGGGCAGGGTCGAGCACCTTGCTAGCATAGTATATCGCCACGGGTTTCTTATCCTTGCGTTGCCCCAAAACCGCTCCAACTGCATAGTCGCTCGCATCGCACATGAGTTCAAATGGTTGGGTCCAATCAGGTGGTTGTAGGATAGGGGCCGAGACGAGAGCCTCCTTCAACCTACGAAAAGCATCAATACACTCATCAGTCACAATAAATTCAGTGTCTTTTATCAAAAGATTGGTTAGAGGTTTAGCAATTTTAGAAAAATCTTTGATAAAACGGCGATAGAATCCGGCGTGTCCCAAGAAACTCCGAACATCCTTGACATTTTGAGGCATGTCGAGCTTTTCTATCACCTCAACCTTTGCTTTGTCAACCTCTATCCCTTTAGATGTGACCATGTGTCCCAAAACAACGCCTTGTTGCACCATAAAGTGGCACTTTTCCCAATTCAAGACCAAGTTCACCTCTTCACATCGCTGCAAAACTTTGGAAAGGCTAGTTAGACAAGAATCAAAACTAGTGCCATATACAGAGAAATCATCCATAAACACTTCCATGTCTTTTTCAATAAAATCAGAGAAAATAGCCATCATGGCTCTTTGGAAAGTGGCTGGTGCGTTACAAAGGCCAAAAGGCATACGCTTGTATGCAAAGGTACCCCAAGGACAAGTAAAAGTGGTCTTATCTTGGTCATTTGGATGGATTGGTATTTGAAAGAAACCTGAGTAACCATCTAAATAACAAAAATAAGAATGATTGGCAAGCCTTTCAAGCAACTGGTCAACAAAAGGTAATGGAAAATGGTCCTTGTGAGTTGCCGCATTGAGTTTGCGGTAATCAATACACATTCTCCAACCAGTTACCATCCTGGTTTGGTCATTTCTCCCTTCTCGTTCTGCACCACTGTTGTACCTCCCTTCTTAGGCACCACGTGTATCGGGCTCACCCATTTGCTATCTGAGATTGAGTAGATGATACCCGCATCATGGAGCTTTTGTACCTCCTTTCTGATCACTTCAGTGAGGTTGGGGTTGAGTCTGCGCTGCCCCTCTCTTGACGGTTTGTGGTCGTCTTCCAATAAAATCCGGTGAGAGCAAATCAAGGGATCGATACCCTTCAGATCGTCGATAGAATATCCAATTGCTCCTCTGTGTGCTCGAAGTACCACCAAAAGTTTTTCTGTTTCTGCATCACTTAGCCCAGAGTTAACAATAACAGGGAATGATTGACTTGGGCCAAGGAATTCATACCTGAGAGTCTCTGGCAGAGGCTTGAGCTCGACTCGGGGGGCCTCTGGCTGGACAGGAGCAGAAGAATCTGGCTCAGAAACGGTCGCCTCGACAAAATTTAGCACTTCCAAGGCTTCATTTCGCACCGAAATGCGGTTGTTTCGGTCCGAAATTGGCTCCGAAATGGGTTTTTCTTCGCTATTTTGAGTAGTTTCTGCGTCCTCCAAGGTTTCTTCGACTCCTAAGGCTTCCTGGATGTCAAAAAGAAAAGATTGGTAAGAATCCAGAGCAGTTTCATATTGAAGTTCAAGAGATTGTTCAATATTGAGTTCAGTTTCATCAATTTCTTCAATTTTGAAACAAGTTTTCATGGGGCTAGGGTGCTTCATGGCATGCTGGATCGAAAATTGAAGAGTCTCCCCCCCCACTCTGACCAAAATGGTGCCGTCTCTGGCATCCATCATTACACCTGCTGTACATAGAAAAGGACGTCCTAAAATGATTGGTACTTCCCTATCCTCAACCATTTCTAGAACTACAAAATCACAAGGAACTACAAACTTTCCTACACACACAGGCACATCAATTAACTCCCCTAATGGCAACCGAACAGACGAATCTGCAAGTTGCACTGTCATAACCGAAGGCTGGAGTTCTCCAAACCCAATTCTCTCATATACTGTCCTTGGCATAACGCTCACGCTAGCCCCCATGTCACACAATGCTTGCTTGATCTTTTCTTTCCCAATTGTGCAAGGTATGGCAAATCGTCCTGGATCCGGGAGCTTGGGTGGCATTTTGTTCTTCCAAATCACCGATTTAAGCTCCTCAATAGTCTTCTTTCCTGTACACAATTCTTTCAAAAATTTAGCATGCATAGGAAAATATGTGAACATGTCAGTAATGGGAATAGTAATTTGAACATCCTTTAACATCTCCCAAAACCGTTTAAACAGTATACCCTCCTTTTCCTTGGCCAACCTCCTGGGGAATGGAACAGGGGGATGGTAGGGAACCACTGGAGTCGGCCCCTTGTCAGAATTCTTCGTTTGAGGCGCCTTTTTGGCCTCTGTGGGTGTCATTTCGCACCGAAATGGAAGGGTTTCGGTCCGAAATGGCTCCTCTGAAGTCGATTTTTCGGCTGCTGGTGCCTCGATTTGCGTGCCAGAGGGTGTGGCTGGGTTCTGGAGCGGTGGAAATGGTAGCACTTGCTCCAGAACGGGCTCATCTTCTTGCTGGACGTCGTCTTGGGCGTGCGGTTGTGTCTCGGCCCACGCTGGCATTGGAGGATCGTTGTATTGCTTGCCACTCCTCAATGAGTGCATGGCTTTGCACTCGGCGTTGGGGTTAACTTGTGGCTTGCTTGGAAATTTGCCTTGCTCCCTTGCGAGGTGTGCCTCCAACAATTGCTCCACCCTAGAAACAGCACCAAGTTTAGATTTTAGTTCCTCAATCCCTTCAGCCATCATATAATTGTACTTACCTTGCTCATGCATGAAATTTTGGACAACAAATGGTACACCGTTCCTATTGTAAAAGGGTTTCTTTTGAAAATCTTTGGTGTTTTCATTTTGTTGTGCATTTTTGTACAAGGTTGGTGGATTGGTGGGAACTTGTAAATGCGAGGGGGCAAACGGGAGTTTTCTAAAGTCAGGATTGTTCATTTGGTTCCAATCTCTTTGTTCTCCCTCTTGCAAGGAATAACTACGACTAAAGACATTTCGTGGGAAGTAGGAAGGCTCGTTGTTGATGGAGTTGACTTGTTGCGGGCCTTCCGGTTGTGCAAGTGGGCATTGAAGGGATGTGTGCCCTTCCTCGCCACAAGCTCCACATGTATTTGAATTGAGGTGCGAGCCTTGGAGAGAATGGTATGCGGCTATCTCCGCTTCGAGCTCGACAATCCTCCTATCCCTCGTTGAGATCTCGTTCACATGTTGCTTCCCACTTGATCGGCGTTGGTTGACTTGTGGCATCCAGTTGTATTGCCTTGCGCATTGCTAGATCAAGTCTCTTCCTCGCAATGAGTCCATCTTCAAGAAACTGCCACCACCTGAGAGAGAATCCAAGTTAATTTTGATATTATCATAAAGACCATTATAAAAGTTTTTCAAAACAAGCCAATCTTGGATTCCGTGATGTGGACAAGAATTTTCTAAGTCCCTAAATCGCTCCCAAGCTGCTTCCATGGATTCGTCATCACTTTGTTGGAAATTGTTAAGTTCAGTCCTAATTTTATCAGCCCTACCATCAGGAAAATACTTTTCAAGAAAAATTTGGGCCATATCATTCCAAGTCCTAATCGACCCCTTTTTGAGAGTTTTGTACCATTTTTGGGCTTTATCTTTGAGACTAAACCTAAACAACATAAGCCTAATAGCATTTTGGGGCACCCCGTTCATTTTGATCAATCTGACATAATCAGTAAAAGTTTGTAAATGAGCATGGGGGTCCTCGTGCTCGTCTCCATGGAAGGAGTTTTGTTGGACGGCTGTGACATGGGCAGGGAGAATTTGCATGTTGTTCGCTTCGATCCCTTGAATGACCACTGGACCGGCAATGTCTTTGACTCGCGGCGCGCAATAGTCCATGAGGGATCTGTTGGGGTTGCCAGCTGCATCCTCCCCATCGGAGTTCTCATGAACGCTCTCCTCATCCATCGTCCATCGGCGCCTTTCTTCCTCAAGCTCGCGCCTTTGATTCTCTATTCGCCTCCTTTCGGCCATGATATGAGCTTCCCTCTGCTCCAGCTGAATCCTCAAGGCCTCGAGGCGCTCTGCCTCTGCTGCTACGTCGACAGGTGCACCAGTTCCTGCCATCTCGCTCGCTGTTTGCCTCTCTAGTTGATGATTTCGCACCGAAATGGTAGTGCTTCGGTCCGAAATGGGTTCTGGCAGGGCCGAAACTGCTTGCTGCTGCTCCGGATCCTCTTGCAATCTGCGTAGGAAGTAATGACGCACAGGAGGTGGAGGTTGAGAGTGGACTCCCTTCCTTCTTCCTGCCAGAATTCAACCTGTAGCACGAGAGCAAACAAAAAGATGATTAAATAAAAGAAAATCTAGCCTCTTAATACTAGAAAAAGTTCACGATATCAAACACCGTCCCCGGCAACGGCGCCAATTTGATGAAGATTTCAGAACCTAGGTCAAATAAATTAAACCTATGAATTACCTCACTAGACGTTCGAGTAAAGCAAAGGTGTCGAACCCACAAGGACGGTTGAATACCAGACTTAATCTTTCTTAAAAGCTAGAGAATGGATTTTTGTGTTTTTAGAAATATTTGTAATAATAATAATAATAGAAAAATAGGCAACTAAACAAGTAATAAATAATAAAATAGTTTTTGGGTTATTTTTTTATAATTTCTGGACTCAAACAAATGCAATAAAATGTCCTAGGGATGAGTGTTCAATTAGTTTAGCTTTAAGACAACTCTACAACGATTTTCATCGAGGCAGAGGGTCATTTCGGTGCGAAACAGAACTATTTCGATGCGAAATCAGTTTTGTCCAGCACCAAAACTTGCCTTAAACCTGTTGTTTCGACTTGACAATTTTACAGGATACTTTGTGAAGGTTACTAAGCGACCAGACCCTAACCCTAATCTCAACTTTCGCTTCTCGGTTCTGGTTTGGATTTGATGTCGGGTTTTACCACAAAAATAACTAATCCTATACTCACGTTTTAAGACTAGTTTGTTTAGGAATACTTCTAGAGATATTTAAGGTCCTGTCGGTGCAATAAAAGTTAGATCTTTCGATCGTTAACTAACCTACCCTTTCGAGTTTTGGTTTATCTCAAGTGCTTTGATCTATTAATTATTTGGTCGAGTTAAATCCTATCGATGCTACGTATCATCAATAAGCTAACTTTCAAGCAAACAATTAAATCAAACAAGCAAGTAATAATTCTCAAACAAGTAAATCACAAAATATCATAATATAATCATCAAGTCATAGCAACATACTAAACTAATCTACTAACTACCCTAAGACATCATAAAAACTACTCACTAATATCCATAACAGAAATAACAACAAGTATCATGCAAATAATAAAGATACAAGCCATAAAACAACGAAATAAGAGCATATAAGAGTAAATCGAAGAATCCCAATGCTAATACTCGCTATCTCTGGCCTAGGAATCGATGTGGATCTGTGTGCTGCTGCTGCTCTCTCCAAAAACGCCAAGAACTCTCCAAGAAATCAATGGAAAACCCTTAAACGCTAAGTAAGGAAGGTGGAAAATGAGAATGGAAGGTAGAATACGTGCCCAGGAGGTCAGGGACGCATATATGTACCCACAGGAGGCGGCTAGGGCAAGGAGAGGCGGTCTAAAGCTTTCCTTTTCCGAGAATTACCATTTTCGCACTTTCCAGAAATGCATTTCGGTGCGAAATGGAATCATTTCGGTGCGAAATGGCACTTTGGATCTGCTGGATGGGCTGAGAATCAAGCCCACGCTGGAGATGTGGCTCGTACTGGGCTCCTGTGGTCCTGTAGTATGTCTGGGCAAGCCAGGAATGAGTCGTCTGGCTGAAAGTGTGGTCCATCCTTCATAAAAGTCGCGTTTCGTCTCCAATCTCCGAAGAATTCTACAAAATAAAACAAGAAGCACGGCAGCAGCAATATCCTGGAAAATATAGCAATTTATGAGACAATTTATAGTGGTTTGATCAATAATTAAGGGCTAAGTACGGTCGAAATACATATAAAAATAAGAGACATCAATCACCGACTTGGATCATTGGGCAGCCCAAATTGAGATTGAGTCATCAAGTAAATAACTTGAATCTTCCAGAAGGTAGTAGCGGCTTAGAGAGATTAATGATCTATGAAGATTAATTTAGAAATATCATGAAGAATATACATGTCAGTGTAAATATTTCATAGGTATCTAGAGTGTTGTAATGATCGACATTAAATGTATATAAATAGGTGAGTGCACTAGTAGTTAGAATGTGCGCACCAATATAGTCTAGGCTAGCTCGTGCATATATATGTCTATGTTAGTAATGAGTTTGTTGTATGGTATATTTGAGTAATAATAAAAATTAAGTTTGTGTAGTTTTATTAGTCAACAATTGGTATCAGAGCTGGTTAGAATTTGTTGGGTTAGTTTGGTATGTCAAGTCGTAGTTTGAGTAGTTGTATATTTTGAGTTAGGTTAGTCGAGTCGATTTGAGTAGTATGAGTAGTTTAATCAAGAAGTTAAACAATTATAATTATAGAGTTTGGCGTACGTGTATCAGGTCTTATTTGCAGGGACAAGACTTGTGGGATGTTGTCGCTGGTGATAAGATGGAGCCGCCACCGAACTCAATCCGAGCTTACAAGAATTGGAAGATAAAGGTTGGCAGAGCCTTGTTCGTGCTGAAGCCAACGGTTGATAAGAGTTTATTGTCGCATATTGAAGATGCCGAGATGCCAAAAGAAGTTTGGGACACATTCGCCACATTATTTTCGAAGAAGAACACAAGTCAGTTACAACTCCTCGAGAGAGAGTTGATGAACATCTCGCATGGCAACATGACTGTAAGTGAATATTTTCTTAAAATTAAGAATTTATGTAGAGAGATCGAGCAACTCGACGCCAATGCGAAAATTAGCGAAGATCGAATGCGGCGGATAATCATAACCGTCTGTTTCAACACTTTTAATTCACTGTGCTCTTTGTCCCCGTTGCGGAGACTGATGGGGGCATTCTGGAGCAAAAATGCAAAATCCCCTCAAGCTATCCATCGATGTGCTTGCATACTAGCTGTAACTGTAAGACTATAACCCAGTCACCGTTGGAGTGCAAACGCCGTTGTTTCATGAGCTGATCTGCTGATATGCGATGCACAGACATTGGCATGCATCTCAATAAAAACAGTGACAATTCTTTAAACAATGTCGACCTCCATTAATTAATAAGCCGACATCGCTTATTCCACCGCCTGATAAATCTAAACTCTAATCGAAAGTCTTCGGATCTTTTTTTTTTGTAATGTTTTGAAAATTTTCAGAATTTTAAGGAAATTTCGGAAAACGATTAACGAGAAGGAATCGTTAGGTAATTCGGTGGAAATTTTAGAAGTTTTAATTGAATATATTCAGAGTAAAATAAAAATTGTGCTGATTTTGGACACTTTATGCAAATAAATAAGCTGATAAATTGTACTTAATCGATTTTTCGCATTTTACATGTGGTATGAAATGGTCAACGGATAATGATGAACCAAGAGCATACAACGGTTTGTATGTAATTAAATTATCCAAATTATGACATCGATGGGAGAGGTTGTTTTCTGTACTAAATTCTCATTCATTGATGTTTTAAAACTTATAAATAAATGGTTGCGACCACTTTTTGGTCGCTAGCTAGGAGGACACGCTAGACTATAGCGCAGTAGCAGCAGAATATCTTTTTTGGTTATTTTAGATAAATACCTCCTTTAAACTACATGATAATCGCATCATGATTTTCGAATGAGAAATCCCAACAAATGTGACCCCAACGTCCATGTGGGTGATGCATGACCACTGAACTGTTAGCACCGATCGTCATGTGTTTAAATTTATGTCATATAATATAGTAATTAGTGACGACTTCGAACAACCATGATTATATTGATAATCATAATGGTATATTAATAATCCATAATGTTGGTTCCGTGAACCGACATTGTCTCAACTCTCAATCTCAAGTACAAACTAAGTAACAAGCTAACTCAAGGAAGTCTCTGATCATTTCTAGCTTACACTTCTCTATAAGAAGTTAAAAACAAATTTAAGCTAGCGTAAATTCCACCACAAAGAATTTTATACCAATTCCTAAGATTTTGATAATATGACTCGTACGTGCATTCATTGTATTGACTGCTGACTTTTGGAAAAGTGAATGTACACCTAAGTACAACTGCAGGTCCATACAATTAATCATTACAAAGCGTATATATAGTATTTGTTTTGTCTTTTTTTTTTTATAAATCCGGCATTCGTAGGTTAATCATAAATTTTTTTCTGGATCCGCCCTGGACTAATTATGTATATGGCGGACTTTTTTTGACCAAAATTTTCAAATCTGAGATGACAAATTCACCTTTCGTGCTTAATTAGATAAAAATATTTATAAATTTTATTTACTTATAGTAATATAGTGAACTGCGCTTTGAGAATAATTTTCTTCGCCTGTTTATGTGAATTTAATGATAATATGTATTAAGTCAGAAATTAGTTAGTGTTAAATATGGAGCAATACAAGCGGAGTACTTAATAATTTTGTTTAGCACACTTCATTGCCAATCTAATGCTCTTAGATGTCCATGCTACCATGCCTTGATCATGCCGAATTAATATGGAAGTGGCAGCTCTCAAGAGCGCATTTTCTCTAGTGTGCCTAGCACTAATATTAAGTATTAACCCACTTCATTTCCTAGTTGCTATATGGACTTGTAGACCATATATCTAGCGCTGTCAAACGTTAAAAACGACACGAAAGTCAGCTGTTGCGTTTCCGTTCCATCACTTTGCACGAAAATTTTTTAAATTTCGTTTAACGTTCCGCAAATAAAACGAAAATGAAATAATTTGCGTTTACGTTCCGTCTAAATTAACGCAACAAACGGAACTAACGTTAAATTAAATATTGCGCTGCTTTAAACTTAGACAGTTAAATTGAACTAACAAAATGAACTCATGTTCCGTTGCTTTCAAGTTGAATAAACTACATAGCTCATAGATCACAGTTAGAAAAATCATAGATGATAGATTGTACAATAAACTATCCAATTTATCAAACAAAATCCAAGTCGAAAAAACACCCTAGGCTAACAGTGTATTTGAAACTCCAAGTCACATTGAACATTTGAACATTCTAAGTCACAAATCACATGTCTAAATTCTGATGTCTCACATATTACTTCAATCACAAATCACAAGTTCACAATCACAAATCACAAAAAATAACCCTACAATTACAGAAGCTCTATCTAGTCACAAAATATAACCCTACAACTACAACAGTAACCTCACAACAAAAGCTCTATCTAGTCTCATTTTGTCAACAACCATTCTCAGCCATCAAGCTCAAAATAAGGAATAACACATAACCACTTACATTGTGACTGTGACTTGGAAGTTGGAAGTCTCTTACGTATTACCACAAATAGTATCATCTGATACTGCATTGTCACTGGCCCACAGTGTGTCACCAACTTGTACACCATTCTCTGCAAAAAAACACATCTTCCAATTAAGTTTGCATAATTACCAACTAATGCAGTTAACAATTATAAGAAGAACAAGGAACAATGAATATGAAAGAAGAAAATAACACAGAAAAACAAGTATAAAGCTTACCGGCTATACGAGCACGCAACCAGTCTTGAGCACAGATGAGAGCTTCCATGCTCTCATCATTCAAACAATTTCTCACAGTTGACAGTGTCCTGCCACTAGTAGAGAATGTCGATTCAGATGCCACTGTCGATGCCGGTACAGCCAAGATGTCTCGGGTCAGTCGAGACAACACCGGATATTTAGGCACCTTCAACTTCCACCATGTAAGAATGTCAAATTCATCATCTACACCAGTTTCATCCAAAGGCTCACACAAATATTGATCAAGCTCAGACTTTACTGGTTCTGAGGTTCTCTTTCCACGCATGAATTCTCTCAGACCAGCTCTTACATCACTAACATTTGCACTGCCACTACTAGAAGCTTGTTTACTGAACCAAAAATAACAAGTTGAATTAAGTAATAAGCAAATATGAATGAACTAAAGATGCCCTTGTATTGTATGTATCATACCTCTTGCTGTGAGGCCTTGATGAACTACCAGATTGGCTTTCCAAGTAAGTGGAGTATGCGTCAGAGTACTCCTTGAACATTTCACTGATGCAAGCTTTCAAGTTTGATATATACCATTCATAGTCGCTAGGGTATATGATTTTAAAATAATACTCCACAACACTTAGCTTGCATCTTGGATCTAGAATACAAGCAATAGCTAACAGTGTATTACCGCTAGTCCAATATTTTTCCCACTTAGAAAACATTTTCTTTGCCATCAAAACAATGCAAGGATAAGGACTATTCTCCATATTTTTTATGTTTATATATACCTCACACATTTCAGCAAAGAAAAAGTTAAGGGAGGGATACTTGGTGGCACTGAATTTCAGTGTGGCATTGTAAAAAACCTTCAAACAGTCCATCAAAGCATGCACTGCCACCCATTCCACATCCTTTATCTTTAGTTTCAATTTGTAATTGTTATCCATAGAAGCAAACCTATCAATTGAAAATACAAGGCATACATGAGAATAAAGATAATAATAGTTTCAATTTGTAATTATTATCTCAGGCAGTGCATTATTCATCTTAATTATATAATAATGCCAATTGCTATATCTATATATATACTGAAGACCATATTTTTAATTACATATATATAATTACAATTGCTATATATATAGTTACAGCCCCAATTACAGCCCCAATTGTATATGTAATTACAGCCCCAATTGCAAAATTACACCCAATTACAGCCCCAATTGCAAAATTACATCCCCAATTGCAAAATTACAGCCCTAATTACAAAATTACAGCCCCAATTGCAAAATTACAGCCCCAATTGCAGTCCCAATTGCAAAATTACAGCCCCAATTACAGCCCTACAGCCCCAATTGCAGCCCCAATTGCAAAATTACAACCCCAAAATTACAGCCCCAATTAATTTCTCCAATTGCAGAATATGCTGGGCTTATTGCAGTAAACAGTACAAATTTACATCCCAAAATATACAGCCCCAAATTCCTTTCCCTACTACCAAAATTTGCATCCCCAATTTCTCTTTCTGTAGCTAAATTTGCATGCTAATGTTACAGATGAAATTAAGAGAACCAAACCTATCAATTGCAGGTCTGAGCTCACAAGCTAGCTCCAACATTAAGTATGTTGAATTCCAGCGTGTTGGAACATCCCACGCCGGTCTCCTATTTGTAGCCCTAGCCTGGAAATAAAATAATAAAGTATGAATTTAATTTCAGCTATAGAAAGAGATACATAAAGCTATACATAGCTATTTAAATCTGAATTTTCAGATACACAAATGTCAAATGGGGCTGCAATATACAGAAAGCTATTTACACTCATAACTATACAAAGCTATTTAACTATACAAAGCTATACATAGATCACAGTAGTTGAAATCGAAAAAGTCAATAATTTTAAGAAAAAGACCTGAGTTGCTGCCAATTTGAACTTTTCCATTCTAGCTTGTGAGTCGCGAATGTACTTCATCGTCTCGCGAACTTTTGTAATCTCAGCAGACAACACAGATAGGCCATCTTGAACAATCAAGTTTAAGATGTGGCATCCACATCTTTTATGAAAGACTGAGCCATCTGCGGGCAATGATTCTTTCTACATATCAACAAACATGCATAATATATTAAAGTCATATAATTAGATAACTAAGATGGCATTTTTCAAGAGATTAGAAATAATTACCAAGGGTCCACTCAACAGCTCTCTGATGCAAGCATCATTTGATGATGCATTGTCAAGCACAAGGCTGAAAGACCTTTTGTCCAAGTTCCACATGATTAACATATTAGTTATTGCTTCAGCTATGTGTTTGCCGGTGTGTGGAGAGGGCAAAGGGCAGAAATTAAGTACTCTCTTCCTAATTTTCCAACTATCATCTATGTAATGACATGTGAGTGCAATGAAACCCCTATCCCCTGAATTGTTTGTCCACAAATCACTAGAAAAGCTAACTTTACAATCTAATTTTCCAAGCTCTTCATACAAATTTTTCGTTTCTTCTTCATATACCCCAATACAATCAGACCTAAGCGTATTCCTAGATACCAACTTAAACTCTGGTTGAAGACTCTTTAAAAATACCCTAAAGTAATGATGAGTCACACAGTTGAAGGGGTACTCATGGACAATGACCATTATTGCCAAGTTTTTTCTGCATATGGCTTGGTCAAATTTCCATACAGCAACTTTGTTGTTACCTAATGGAATAAATAAACAAGTTAGTATTATCAAGAAAATGCAATTCTGTTATAAAACAGTGAATTTAATTGGATAGAACTTCAACAATGAATTTACTATTTACCTTCTACAAGTCCACTTTGCACCTGCAACATTTGTTGCAACTTAGTACGTTTGAACCTAGTTGGTATTTTCTCACATCCCTTCTTAATATGATGGTTCAAGGACCCAGTACCCCTTTGATTTCCCATTAAATAAACTTCCCCACAATATTTGCAAGTAGCATCATATGAACCATCATCTTGATCTTCACCCTTCGTGAAATGTTTCCACGCCTCTGCGGTCCTTTTCCCCTTTGATTTTCTCTTCTTAGTGATTGGAACATCACCTTCAGCTGCATTTTCACCTTGAGCTTGAGGTGCACCTTCAGGGTCTTGTGCTTTAGCATTAGCATCATCCTCAATTGCTCGAATATGATCAGCCGTTAAGTCAGGATGTAAACCCATGCTAATAATTCATATAATTGAAACAAAGACAAAATCAGCAAACAGTTTAGAAAATCATAGGCAGTTAATTGATCCATATAGGCAGTTAATTGATCATAGGCAGTTAATTAAAATAGTCTAATTAATTCAAACAGTTAAAGAATCATAGGCAGTTAATTTAAGCTGTTTAGACAGAGAGAAAATCACATAATTAATCCAAATAGCAAGTAATTAAACAGACTAATCATAGGCAGTTATTTATATAGAAAATATGTTTTTATAGCATATATAACTTATAATATATATAGAATTAAAATTTGTATTACAAATTTATATAACAAAATAAAATGTATATATTATATATTGATAAAAAGACTAATCAATTGATAAACAGTCTAATTTGAAACAAAGTACAGACTAATCAATTGATAAATCAGCCCATGGGCCTCCAAATAAAAAAATAACAAGTTGAAAAACAAGAACTAATAAATTAATGCAACTGATTAAACAGACTAACTTTTTTTTTTAATGTGTATTAAACAGACTAACTAGTTGCGCCTATTTAATGTCAAGATTCTGACAATTAATGCAACTAACTAGTTGGCTCTACACTGAAAAATAAGCAAAGATTCTAACAAATAATGCAACTAGTTACTGAAACTAACACTTCAGCTAACAATTAATGTCTTTCAATGCATAATTTTCAACTAACAATTAATGTTCAGTCAACAACTAATGGAACTAATTTTCAGCTAGAAATGACATACTCATTTTCAGCTGCAATTTCCATTTCAATGTCTGGCTCCGAATCCGATGGCTCCGATTCGATACTTCCTGTTACTCCCTTCGGATCAGCCATTCAAGACAACCAACACTTCCTGTTGCAAAATAGAGCAAGAATAGAGCAAAAATCAAAATTACAAACTGTTAAATCAAAAATAAAAAAGAAAGGTATTTATTTCGGACTATAAGAGTACAATTTACTAATGACCTCTTTGAGCTCTTTCTTCACAATCTTCTGAACTGACTTCTTTTGTAACAATTTTCTCAACCGCCTGCCTTGTAGTTTCAGAAAAAAAAGCAAGTAAAAATCATAAAATAAAAATTCAGAATGTACAAAATCAGTCAAAAATTAGAAGCCAAAGCTCAAAATTGCACAAGTTTACCTTACTTCCCTTGTGCACCTCCTTGCTTTACTCTTCTCACTAGTCACTATTCTGATTTTTCCTCTTCTCTCTACCTCTATATAATACCAACAAGTTTTTCCTAGAAAAGTAGAAATGATTGCCCGTGGCTGTACCATACTGACTGACGGCGAGCAGGAAGGCAAGGTAGAAGACAGAGAGAGAGAGACGCACGCGCCACCCACTCTGCCGCTCAAACAGTCACACTCAGAGAGAAGAGACTGAGAGAAGAAACAAAAGAGAGAGGGAGAGAGACTGAGAGAGACTGAGAGAGGCAGGTTAGGTACACCGTATACGGCGTCGGCGCTTAGGGTTAGAGAGAAAGTAGACAGAGACAGCTGCTGTCTAGACATGAGCGTGAGTGGGGTGGGAGGCGTGTACAGGTGTACTGTTGTCGGAGTACACAATGAGTTAATGACCACTTGGTCTTAAGCTGCGCACACAAGTACACAACACAAATAATGGGCTGCACAAAATATTTTTGGGCCAACGGAATTCACGTGGGCCGACGGAACGAAAATGCCAAATTTCGTTTCTGTTCCGTCAATTGGAACGAAACTATAAACCATTCCGTTTCTGTTCCATATGTTAAAACGTAACCAAAATTCGTTCCACTTCTGTTCCACTTCGACGGAACGGAACGGAATACGTGCGAAACGGCACAATATGGACAGCCCTACATATATCAAAACCATTTCAGCACCCCTTCGGATGGATTAGGCCTCATGGGTTTTGGTTGGTGGCTTTGTCAAGAAATTGCAAGGTTTTCAATATTCCAGAAAGAAAGGTTGTATAATTTTATCATACTATCATGTATGCAGTATGCGACTTGCGGCGAATAAGAATAAACATCTTTGCAAAACTGTCCAAATATTCAGAAACACGAACACAGCCTTCGTATGTAGAGAGGCCCAAAATCTCAAATATCCTAAAAAGAGATAGTACAACGTTGTTATGTTCGAAGGCCCAAAAAATTTGTTTCAGGCCTAAGAAGTCAGCAACCTAGTCGGTTGACAATGACAGACCCAATTCTCTTTCAAATCACGAAAGCTACTCTCTTGCTTCATTTTCTCTTCCGATCCCCGTTAACATCAGCTTCGAGGAATCGCGAAAACCAAATTTGAAGGAAAATTAGGGTAACTGAGACAGACTGTAAGTATTTCCCGATTGACGTTTGATTTAGCCCAAAACGCCACTAGCGGTTTGGAAAATTGTCCAAAACGCTCTTCTTTGGTGATTTTGATATTATTGGGTTTCATTTTTATCATACCCTACGATTTGAGACTACAGACATTGTTGTTATAGTATTAGTATATGATAGAGAGCGCCTTTGTTTTTGTAAAAATCAGGAACTTTTTTTTTTTGTTCTTTGGCTAAATTGAATTTCGTTGTTAGTAAAAACTTATGAATTGAGTTTTGCTCTAAATTGGTTTTGTGATGTAAATTTCAGAATTTTTTTGCGCTTGATTCATATTACAAGATGGAGACCCCAGAAAAACAGTATCACACACAGGATGATGTGATACATATGTCCCCAGGGTCAGTGCCTCACTTTCTGATCTCCTGAGACTTTTTTTTATGGTTTGGTAATTGGTGTGTTAATTACTTAATTGGGAGCCCTTTTATAAAGGCTGTGACTGTTCGACCAGAGAAAAACCAGACATTAACCTCCATCCTAGTTACAACACTTGATAAGCTATTGAGCACCTTAAATCCTTAATAATTTAATTCATGTTCTTGATGTTTTGTAATTATCTGTCCGAAGTTTTTATATTTGGCCCTTCTATGCTTCTAATTTGTGAATTGTGTTAGGTTTATAAACTAAAGTACTCTGACACGCACTATATGCTTGTGTTTTTGCAGACATGAGAGGACTAAGCGTGCTCTTGTGGAAGTATTTTATGTGCAAATTAGTGTTAAGCCTGTAGATGAACTTGAATACATCGGTGGGATTATCTTGCTTAAGGGCTCTGAGCAAAATTATGTTCTCTATGAGAATCCTTGTGATGGAAGAGGTTCTCAATTCAATTCGGAGGGTTACCTCACTCTTATTGGTCCAGATTGTGGTGTAGAAGTAAAGGAGGACCTTGTTATGTATCCTTGGTTATTTCATAAGGTCGGTGATGTGTGTGACAGGAGCAAAGGAAAAATTTTATGGAAAAGGGATCCTCACTTGCCAAAAATAAACCAGGTCATAAGAAAAGGTTTTAGAAGTAAAGTTGGCATGATGCTAATGAAGGTGGAGTTTGCGGTGTACAGTGACGGTGTGGAGGCTTGCATAGAGATTACTCTCGTCGACTTGGGGTTGGGAGAATGGTTACTACCAGCAGAAAAGTCTCTTGAGATTTATGGAACAGTGAAAGCTTCGAACAGTGTTATCAATCAGTCTAAGGCTAGTAGTACATTGCTTGATAAGCACTTCTCTTGGCTGCTTGGTGAGGGCGAGATCTCTGTCCCTCTGACAAGAAATGTAACCGTGATTCCTCGTGAATCATCCCTTATGGTTGATGTGGATCTATCTCGTCTCTGCACAAACCAAAGCGAATCTGTTGCAGTTGGTTCTGTGACATTTGATGATAGATCAAGGTCGATCAACACAGTAGAAGAAAAGATTATTGTTGGCGCATGTGCCCGTGTCAAAGTTAAAGTTGCTTGGTCAACCTAAAGCATTGTTCCATTGCATGCTTGTTTTTTTGCGCTGAACCTTTCCTTTTTTTTCCCCCTCCTCTTCCTTCTAATTATTTTTAGATCTTTCTAATTAAATCTGTTACTTTCTGTTTTTCTTTTTTTTTTCCTCTTTGATTTAGTTCCTCGTCATACATGATGCATACAATTTGCAGTCATTGCTTTGTGCTTGGTATTTTTGATACTCTCGATGATATATACACATCACTAATGAAATATCAAATTGAAACAAAAAAAAAAGTAAGGAATTTAAAAAAATTCCATATACACCGTACCTGTATCAGAAATTTTCATATCGTCGCATATGTACCGTAAGGGTCTGATCGGAATGAGCTACCATTAATAACTGTTTTCATTTCAATAAAATAGAGTTCAAAAAAAATGATTTTTAATTCTTTGGTGATCGGAACCCATGCAAGATGAACTGAAGAGAATTGAAATTTTGACTGATTTGTCTTCCATACACATCTATTTGAATTCCTTAAATATATAGCAATAAATAACAATATTGAGCAGTATTATTAATTATATGGAATTAAAAAAATCATTAATTATATGGATAATTAACAATAACTATCCAAATAAAACACAAGTGGTGAATAAATTTACCGGTACTCGTAACTCTTGGAAACAATATTTGACCAGTGCAAAATCATTTACTGGTGCATAGGGTCATTTTAAACATAAGACCTTTCTTCTTTATATTATATTATTTTTCGATAAAACTTGCAGATGACACAATAAAACTGAATTAGAACTAAGTTACCATATCAATTATCGGCTGCATTTGAAAGGAGAACAGCTGAAAGCAAGGAAACCAAAAGAGAGTACCTTGCCAAAGGGAATTAGAGAGAAAACACGGGGTCATTTTTTATTGACAGAAATAAGGGTATAAGAGTCCAACATTTTAGCGCCTCTCCCCACTCTAATCAAATCGCGGCAAATTTTGAGCTTTTCCTCGCGATTTCGCTGGCGCTCAAATCGCGCAGAATGAAATGAATTCGCGATGTCTCGTTCGTTCATCGTTCCGAACTTCCGATCAGAAAAACTTCAAAACGAGAATTCCATTTAACGTTTGAGGGTCTGGATTTTCATCCGGATCCGAACTCCGAACGACTGTTGTAGAAGTGGAATAAATACACTCTAGTTTCAGTCGGTCTCGCTCGCCGCACGGACGGGCAGGATTGAACCATATTATATATATCATCGGTAATGGCCCTAATGGGTCTTAGGTCTTCCAAAATTCAAGGGATGGGATTCGAACCCTCGTTAGAAGACAAACCCGATGCCATGGAAGGAGACGAAGAACTGGGATTTGCCACTTACAACAATTTACGAGAGGATTCTCATCAAACGCCTCTCAATCTCTCTCCCAGGTATCAGCCCCCTCTGTGGCTCTGTCCCATCCAAATATTTTTCTCTGGTAATTTCTCCAAATGAAACCTTAATTTAATTCAGGACAGTACAATTTTTGTATCCATCAAGTGCAAAATTATATGTTTGGTTCATTGATCACTGCCTTGGCCCCTTTTCTAAAATTGCAATTGGGCTTAGGCGCACACAAGTTTTCATGATGTTCAAAATTCATGCTGGTTCATTTTAACTAATATATTTCATCATTTTCTTTATAATACTAGCGTTTTGAAATGGAATTGGAAGTAAATGGTGGGTTGCGGGGTAGAGAGAGATCCTAAATTTATGAATTGCCTAACTGCATTGTGTAATGCAAATTCCTTTGCAGATGTGCAATGGGCCGAAAGCATATTCTAATGGAGATATTTGCACTAAAATTGTTTGAAAAAGTGGATCCACTTGGTGTGGACCAAATCATTGATGAAAATATAGTCTTGACCACCCATCATAATCAATCTGACTACATCCTCTATGAAGTCTCAGGTGACAAAAGCTTAAAAACCAATTCAGAGGGTCATTTAAACATCCAGTGGCCTCAATGTGGTATAGAAATCAAGGATATGGTTTCAATAAGCCCTTATTATGAAGCCAGAAGCAGCTTCAAAATGTCAAAAACACTCTGGAGCAGGTATTGCATGTCCCACTACCGTTCTGACTGTTTCACGTCTGAAGATTTTGAAACTAAAAATAGCTTCATTGAAGTGGATTTTGCTGTCTACACCGATGGTTTGAAGGCAAAGATTGATGTTGCTCTTTCTGATTTGGAATTACTTGGCATGCCAGTTTATGGTACAGTGATAACCTCAAACAGTGCTATCACCCACCCTCAAGCTAAAAGTTTACTGTTTGACAAGACAACATGTACAGGCGATGTTATTCTTGGACACCCTCCAACTGGTGAGGCTGAGTTCTCTTTACCGTTATCACGAAGTGTGACGGCTATTCCTAGGCAGTCAAACTTAATTGTTCATATCAATCTTGGTGTTGGAAACACATCAATTGCCAATGGTTCTGCCGTATTTCTTGCTGAGACTAGGTCCAACACCATTGCCGAAGAGCAGATTATAGTCGGTAAACATGGCAAAGTCAAAGTGAAGGTGACTTGGGTAGAGGCTGTGGATGATGCCAAAGAAGAAGAAGATGGTGGGTCTGCAAGAGGAGAGGAAGATTGGTTAGTGGAGGAGGATGAAGAGGAGTGGGTTGAAGAGGATAATGATGTAGAAAATGAAGGTGATGAAGAGTCAGAATCTGAATTTGTCTATGATGATGACTCCTCATTTCAATCTCTCAAGAGGCTACGCCTTAACACTCTAGAAGATATTTCCACCAGGTCTGCATACATTTATTATTTTCTATGTTTTCTTTAGTTTACCTTCCAAATGAAAGTGAATCTATGTTAAGCCCAAGTTGCTTTTGAAAATGTGCTACTGTGCTCCAGTTAATTCCGAGTTAAGCCCAAGTTGCTTTTGCAAATGTGCTACTGTGCTCCAGTTTATTCCGAGTTACAAGTTGGTGTCTTGGTTAAACCTCAGTTCACATCAATAAGGACCATAATGCAATTATGCACATTAAAGTTATAAAAAAAATGAGATAATGTTTCAAAATCTTTGTTTGGACTTTGCTGGTACTCTAAAAGGCTTAAACGCATAGGAACTTGACCTGTCAGACTTGGCAAAATAAGCCTTTTATAATTAATATACAAAGAATAAAAGAATTATTTAAAAAAACTTTTTCCAAAATTCAGTAAGAACTTGTGGGCTTTTGCTTGCTGATAGTAATCACCAATGAAACACATGATGGAAAGTGGTAAAAAAATTGTAATAATGAGATTCAGATCTGCATTTCTTAATCATTCAAAATTTTTTCTCTCCTTTCATCTACTCGTTTGTTCTTTTTAACTTTCTTTGTCCTTTTGTTTCGATATAGTTGTTAAAATAGAGTAGTCAAGCCCTTTGCACCAGCATTAAATAGATAAAATGCAATAAGAGAAATGGATTATTTTACTTTTGTTTTTTTATTGTTAATTATAAATTTCATGTATTTATTTCTTTAATTGTTGTGCAGATCTTCAGGTTGTGGTATGAAAGAGGATGTGATGATGAAGGAGAACAATGATGGGGACCAAGAGGCAAGTTCGGGCAGGATGCCACCCCGGAGGTTTAAAGATTCTTCTTTTCTGGAGGTGTTCTCCGTAAAATTTTTCGGTTCAGAAAATGTTAGGTTAGATGAGATATATGGTTTTATATTGATTGGGGTTGCTAGTACCCCTCGCCTTCTCTTTAGACGTGTGCGTGGAGATGTGTCCAAAATAAATTCTCAGGTAACTAAGGGCATTAATCAAATGATGTGCTTGTTCTTCTTCGTTCACTTCCTGATGTGACTTATGCCTTTATGTATAGGGAATTGCGCTTCTTGAGGGCCCAAGAAGAGTCGCTTGGTGGGTTTATGATAAAGTTCTCATCATTCCTTTCCTCTTTAAGTATCAGGAATTCAACTTCGAAAATGAAGACATTTGTGCGCAATGCCTCTGGCACAATGATGAATATGACAAGGTGTTGTGCAAGACACTTGATAATGAAGTGGGTCAAATTGAAGTGAAATTTGCAGTCTACAAAGATGGTGTTGAGGCTCGTTTATTTATTATGCTAATGGACAGCTTGTTTTCCTCATCTGAAGTGTATGGAACCATAACTGCAACAAATTTGAAGCTTGAAGACCCTAGAGTTTCAAGTATTGTATTCAAAAAAGAGGAACCTAAGGATGTTGATGCATGTGTCGGCCCTCGTAAAGATATAGCTTTACCTCTATCCAGGCCTATCATTGCACTTCCACATGGCTCCATTCTTGAGCTTGATTTCAAAATTAGTGCTCGAGGAGAATCAATTAACTGCCCGCGATTTGTATGTCCAGTCCAACCAGGTCCATTAGAAAAAAAATTGTCAGCAAAGGGTTGTAGTGTTAAAATAAAGGTGGATTTTGTTTATGACCAGCCAAGGGAAGTTGGGGATTATGAAGGTTTCTTCTAGAGGTCTACTTGTGTTGTTGAATTGGTGGTCCTATTTGTATTTCTCTTTTGGTGCTGTTTTTTGAATGTTTATTTGACCTCCTGATTATGCCATGTTATAACTGGCTGCTGCTACAATTATTTTGTTTATTTATACTTCTATCCAACCAGTTACAGATTTGTAATTTGTTCCTCTTGTTATGTTCCCGGGATATAATGTATGTGATGATGTAACGAAATAAGATATTATGCTATGAAAATTTAATGTACAGGATGTGTTTTTATTACCTGTTTGTTAAGCAAAATCCGACAGGAATGTGATTTCTTGGTGCTTTAGTTAAAGGCATAGTATATTTAATTGCCAAATCATTGTGCTGTAATTTCAATTGTAAGTAGTGTAACGCTCTCCGCGTGATTAGATATTACTTTTGTCAGTTATATATTTATTTTCATCCATGGCCTAATACGTTGATGCTGGTTATATCATACGCAGATGAATGCGATTTAGTTTTGTTTTTAACATGATCATACCGGTAACATATTTTTTTATATGGAAGCAGTAGTAGGCTAGTAGCTCTCAAGAACCCATGTTGTCCATTGGGCCTAACTAGTATTAACCCACTTCATTTCATAATTTCTATATCACTATATGGACGTCTAGACCGTATTAACCCACCAGGATCCTCTGGACGTTTTTTTGAAACGTCCGGTGGTAGTTTTTGATCGGAGCCGTCCGATTTAATCTCGACGGTTTATTTTTTTCGAGTCAATATTTTTTTCGGGTGTGGTGGAATGCACGGGGCTCCCTTATGGCCGTTGAGATTAAATCAGACGGTCCAGATTCAAAAACGTTCACCAAACGTCCATCTGGTTCCATATATCAACACCATTTCCGGACCCGCTCGGATGGATTACTTCTCATGGGTTTTGGTTTGGTGGCTTTGTCAAGCAAATGAAGCAATTGGGAAGTTTTCACTTAGCCAGAAAGGAAAAGGAAGCTTCTAACAAAGCTGTGTTGGTCTTGGTCAGCCTTTTTGTAATTTTCTGCCATTGCCAATGAATTGGATTTTTTGTTTTTTTTTTGTTTTTTTTTTTGCCAAAAACAATGTCACGGGTTTCTAGATGGAAAAAGAATATAATGGTCGAGTCAGACTCAGACCAACTTATTTTATTATTGTTATTATATTATTTTGGGCAAAAGGATTTGACCCGCTCCTCCTTTCACTTACTCCATCGCTGAATTAGTGTTCGGAACTCGAAAGTTGTTGTTTGGCACTTATTCTAAAATTCATTATATCTGACAAGTACAATTTAAAAAGGGTATAAATTGTGTTATGACTCATCTAGTAAGTAACCATCAGTACATAAAGAAATATTATTAGTTAGAAAAATCTGTGATCAGTTTTACAGAATTTTATATGGACAGACGGGTAAGATTCAATTCAATTCAATTTGAATGACATTGCCTTAATATCTTTTATTTATTGCAAATTCTATTCGTATTTTATTCACGTATATATTTTCTCTTTTTTCATCCCAACTTATAGTCTTCTCGTTTTTTGGTTTTCAGTTTTCTTTCTTTTGAGGGCGAGCGAACCAGCATTTTTTCATTAAATTTTTTTAAAAAAAAGTTACATCAAGTAAATGATACCGGTAGCAAAACATCTCAAATCCAAAAAAAAACAAAAAAAAACCCAGCTAAAAAAAATCAGTTCTATAAAAAACAAAAAATCCAGTTTGGTTTTCAGTTTTCACTAAGGAGGCATTTGGTTGTGGAATAAGTGATGATATAATTTAAGGAGGTATAAATATTTATGTCAAGTTATGTAACATATGTTTGGTTATGGAATAAAGAAGAATAACATAATATATTTTTAAAGATCAAAATGTCTTTGTCATCTTTGCAAAAAATCATATAATGAAAGGATATTAATGGAAATATTACTAAAATTTCTTTATTTTTTTATAATAGGACCCATTTACATAACTTATACCTTTTCCTTATGTAATGTTATTCCACTAGTGTTTGGTAACATAAAGTGAAATAAAATAGTTTTATGCTATCTTATTCCCCGAAGAAACGAGAGGCCTGACACACTTTCGGATCTACGCCGTTTTTACCTTCTCCGACTATGAAGTTTGGACCTATTTAACTATATATATCATCTACCCTTCCTTTATTCTTGTTGCCCCATCCCATCACTTCTTTTGCTTTCGTCTTTTTTTTTTTTTTTTTTGTCTAAATTTTTCTTTGACTCGAGGATATCCTCAATGGATTGATTGTCCTCCTCGTTGAATATTCTCCTCTTTGGCTGTCTTTCAGCCTTTCTTATCAATTTATATGGTGGCGTCAAACCATTAGTAAAATTATGGGTGCAAAAGTATAATACCAACAATAATACTAGTATAAATATCTGTTTCAACTCATTATAGAATAATGTTTTTTATATAATATAAGCACATGATTTAATAATATTAATATCAGCTTTATAAATAAATGAATATTACCTTCAAATAGTACGAATACGTGTTTAAATCAATTTAGGGATTAGATATTTTGTAAGCTACTCATTGTAAAATTCTTCCCTGTAATGGCTTTTGTGAGTTTTGTCAGATGTTAGTGCTTCGTAGACAGAATATTATTTCACTTCGGCTAAACAGAACTACAACAACAAGTGCTAGGTTCAGACACAGTTCGAATAATTAAGGATGGCTCGATCAGTGAGTTTAAAATTCAAAACACGTTCGTTTCGGTTTAAATAAGTGCGACTTTAAAGATAATTTCAAACTTATAAAGTTTGAAAGCTCAAAACACTATTGTTTATTTTGATTTAGGGAAAATATCCATTTAAGTTTGAACAAGTATATATTTAAATAATTGGAGATTCAGATTTAAAAAATGGCAGTTCAAAATAACTGTCGAAATAAATCTTAATTATTATAAAACTATTTATAATTGAAAAAAAACAAATATTCACATCGATTCGTACGTGTATCTTTATAACAAAATCTCCATCACAATATATCCAAGTATACATGAAAAGTTGTCTTTAGCTTTCTTCGTACAGTAGCACTGGGGGCAGTTACATTTGGCTCGATAGATTTTGCATTTCTTTTCTCCCTCTGAATCTGTGTTATCATAGACGGATCTAAGTACATTAGAGGGTGCAATGTCATTCCTTTTTAAAAATTAAATTCATTATTTTTGTATGTATTTCGTAATTAAATGGACCAATTTGATGAGAAATTATACATTTGAAATCCATCAAAACATATATGAATATAGTTCTACTACTGAACCCCATAATAAATTTCATATTTTTGACGTGATATCTCTATTAATATTCTTATAACATTTATTAATTATTTTAATAAATTTCATTATAAAATTTTCTAGCTCGGTTATAAAATTTGATATTCTCCGATTTATATTGACATATTTTAAAAGAAAATAGTTGCAATTGGAGTCAAACTATAATGTAAGTTATCCTTTAGTGATTTTATAAAACTTTTGACAGAAATAAGAGTATAAAAAACAAACAACAGCATATAAATTTCATGCAATATATAACAATAAATTAAGTTACGTGTTGGAAACATATAGTATCTACCAAATTGCTGTTTCATGGTCTAATAATCACGAGGGCCATCGCATGTTAAAGGATTCACAATTTCCCATAACCCCAATATCATATATTATATACTATGAACTGTCATGCATGAATAATTTCTTTTTAATTAAAAAATATTGATTTCCTAATAACTGCTAATTTGAGTTTCCAGTTTCCACCGACCAACAACGACGACATATATACTCACACAACAAACAAACAACAACAGACCGTAATGCTCTCGTCCTTCCTGGCTGTTTCCAATTCCCATATCCTCACTGTACTCTCCATCCCTCCTCCATCGCTTCCTTTCTTTCCCTCCCTCCCAATTCCCTTTCCATTTCCTCTCTCCATTCCCAAATCACATGCTCCTCCATTAATGGCGCTTCCTTCCTTCCTCTAAGCAAACCACGATCGACCACCATAATGGGCTACCAATCTCTCCCACAAGGATCTAGCTCCGGTACCAACGGTGCCACTAGTACCAGCGCCGCCTCCAGCCCTCGTTTCTCCGGCCACCACATGACTCGACGCACGCACTCCTTCAAGCGCAGCCCCAGAGGCGATGTTGAGCTTCAGATCGGCTCTCCGAGGTCTCCATTGGCCGAGGCACCAGGGAATTTGAGCCATGATTCGAATGGGGATGCGTCTGTGCCGCACCACCAACACCAGACCGGGTTGAAATCTCGATTTGGGGTTTTCCCAAAGCACGGAGCTTATAAGAAAAAGATTGGGAATTTTGCTCTTTTGTTTTTTTGTGGGTTTTGTTTCGTTCTCGGTTTGGCGAAGTTCCTCGCTGGGAGATGTTTTGGAGTTGGATTAGTGCCTTTGATTTCAAAGGCTGCGACCTTTGAGTTTGAGGTGAGTTAATTTTTTTGTCTCCTGTTTATCTCTTGTCAGATATTCGTGACAACCCACATTATGCGTTTTGGTTTTGGAAAATGTAGTTATTGGTGGGTATTATGGGCCATTTTACTGTGAAAGTTGTGTTAGTGGGGAATAATGAGCGACATACTGTTAGCATTAAAAGTTACAAAAGATTCGCTTAACAGTTTTATTGTTATTTCCTTTTTGCAATTTTGTTATGTTTGAACATTACAAGATGGAAATTTCTTTTAGTTTAATCTGTTCAATCTTTTTCAAACATACATGCTTCGATCCCAATTTGCTGGTTTAAGAAATATATTATCAATAACATGCTAGTAATGCCATTCATATCTAGTTGGAGATAATGTACTATCTTATGTTATGTGAAGGTATTCCAGATTGAATGTCTAAATATATTGGTAGGTTCAAGCATGTAACCAAAGCCTTGGACACTGGGCAGATCTTATTTGTTGACTCAGGCATCCCATGTGTGGCTCCCCTAGTTGGCTAATTGACCAACTTAAATTTATTATATTAAAACATTTGTAGTCTATAATGTACCTATCTCTTATTGAAGTTCTCATTTTGAGCCCTATATATATAATACTTTGTACCATTTCTATCTTCACGATCATATGTTCTAACTGCAGTATGGGATGAAATATATATCTTATTTTTGTACATTTCAGGTGATAGTGCAACAATACATTATATTGAAATTAGCCTTCTCACAATTTTCATCCATTATTCAACAGGATATGTGAGAAAAAAATTAAATAGATCGGATTGAAATTTTTAGAAACTAAATGGAATTTTTTGGAATTTTGAAGAGCAAAGATTAGTTTAATGAAAGTTTTGTGAACTAAGAGGGAATTATCTTTGGTTTTCAGGATCTATCTACCATAGGCTCTAGTAACCCAGAATTCAAATTACCTCAGAACAATGGACGGAGTAGTGCAGGAGATAGTGAAAGGACACTAATGACCCTTGACTCAGGGGTTCAGGCCCACCGTAATGAGGCATGAAGCACTTCTTCACTCTCCTACTTATCTTTTGATTGATTGATTTATTCATTTTTTACTAAGTTTAAGTTAGTAATAGAGCTCTTTTGTTACACAGTTGTCTTCAGGCATCTGGGCCCAGCAGGATACACAAAATTTTGTACAGTGCATTGATACAAGTTCACACAAAGGTAAGTAGGTTCCAAGCAATAGTCTTGGATACATTGTTAGTTTATTATTATAGTTGTTTTACAACCTGTTCATTGCTTTCTTGTGGTTATGTGGTGATGAATTACTTGGCAGCTAATTTATGCACTAGTCATCAATGTCAAAAACTTTTGAAAATTCAATAGAGCCTGAAAATGGCTTGTATAACTGAATTACTGTAACCTGTTTGTCCATGTCACTAAGATGAATGGGCCAAACAACCATTATACTTTAGTATCTAATGGACCCTTGATTAACTTTAGATTTTGAAAATTTATCATATTTATCTATTCACTATTTTGCAGAGCTGAATCCGAAGACAAATGGCTACATTCTCATGAATGCCAATGGAGGTTTGAATCAGATGAGATTCGGGGTCTGATTTAGTTGCACCAATATATTCATTTGCTTATAAATTAGTAAATAATATTGGAACCATGCAATTTGTTCTTTGACTTCTATTTTACAATAAAGCACCTGACCAAAATCCATCACTACGAGAACCTTTCATCACCAAGTTTTAAAATGTTAATTCCCTGAGTATCCTGGCTTAACATGATAATCTCCAATTGTAAACGAACTGACTGGCCACAAAATCTCCTCTAAATTGACCAACCAGAACCTGGTCAACTCAAAATCTGGATAGAGACCTACATTGAATCAAAGGAAACAATTATTATCCTTCATCAAATTTGTTTAGATGGATGGCACATTTACTCAAACTGTTCTTAGCTTGAAACGTTTGAATTAATTCACTCTATACTGCAAGATCTGTGACCAGGATCAAGCTGAAATCTGACCGAGCCACTTAAACATAGTCGACTCAATAAACTTGAGACAATGTAATGATTGACCAGAAAACGAGTAGCCCTAGGCTTGAAATTTAACTTGATCCAAAATGCATGTTTGCTAGCTCAAATCAAACATGAATCAGAACATGAGTTGTGTGCAAAATGCAGAAGGAACCGGGTCACTTAGTATGAGTTGTTTTTATTGAGTTTCTCTTACTAAATTAATAAGCATAAGCGCTATTAGTGATGGATTTTCTGCAAGGTTTGTGATTATTGAAAAGTGGATGCAAAGGAACAGTTTATGGTGAATAATGATAGCTCATGATGATGCTAATTTTGATAAAAGTTAATTTTAGAATGCAGATATGTGATATGGTTGCTGTGGCTAAAATCATGAAGGCTACATTTGTTCTTCCTTCACTTGACCATACCTCATATTGGGCAGATGACAGGTACTCAATTTGCCCTTATGAAGATCAATATTTTTTCTTTGAACATTTATTGTAATATTACATAGTGGTGCTGAAACCTAAAGTGTTTTCTAATGAACTCCAACTAAACATAACTGAACCTGATTTCACCCATTTGTTGGCTATTAGAAATAAGAAAACCTAAATACACTTATGGAAATCATTTAAACTCATACAAACGTTCCATTGTATAATTATACCTTGCTCTGGTCTCACTTTACCCCCATTACATCTTAATTTCCCTAATCGGCAGTGGCTCCTTGACTAAGCCTCAATTTGTGCTATTTTTTGCAAAATTGACACAAATTAATGCAAGTTAAATGTGTTCCTGAGGAGAGCAAACTGTAATAATCCCTTGGCAGAATATAAGATTTGCAATAGTAATAAACCTAATGTGAATGTGGCTTGAGATGATGCCCCATGTTCATGTACTATTTCATGGATCTCATTACCATTACTCTCTGTATATTTACTTTACTGTTCTATTTCACCAGTGAGTTTAAGGATCTTTTCAACTGGAAGCACTTCATAGACACACTAAAGAATGAGGTTCATATAGTGGAATCATTACCAGCTTCTTATGCAAGCATTGAACCTTTTCTAAAAACTCCCATCTCTTGGTCTAAGGTCAGTTAATTTTCCTATCACTCAGAGTTCTGCACATCTGAAGTGTTTGCATGAATTTTGCAGCATTTTACTTTTGTTTTAGTTGCTTAGTATGAGCAAAATTTTGCAGTTCAGGTTTTTTTTTTTTTTTAAAGGTCTCTTGTGCACTTTTAGTTTAGTATATTGATAGCAGGAAAAACTTTGTAAAATTCAGTAAAAAAATATCATTAGTTATATTAAAATTGAGAAATAAAGCATGTGATAACTTTAGCCCATCAATATGCTGTCTGTCAGATGTCTTTTTGGATGCTCCATAAACAAGCTTGAGCAAGCCTGTTCATGAACTAGGTGAACAAACTTGTTTGGAACAAGCATTTTTCATTGAACAAACCAAGTTCTTTCAACAAGCATTGTTCTTGTTCTAGTAAAAGTTGGGAACGAGCCTTATTCAACCAGCACCCAATGATCCAAACACACCCCTTGTGACTAAATTGTGAATCACATTACAATCTTTCCCAATAATCTTTTTGAGGCAGCTTTATTCTTTCCTAACTACTACATTGAGTGCTTGAGAGTTATGTAGAATTGCTTGATTTATCTTGGTCAGGTTAGTTACTACAAGACAGAAGTGCTGCCATTATTGAAAACACACAAGTTGATGTACTTCACCCATACGGATTCTAGACTGGCGAACAATGAGATCCCAAATTCTATACAGAAGCTAAGGTGTCGTGTCAACTACAGGGCATTGAAATACTCTCCCACCATTGAAGAACTAGGTGCAACTCTCATTTCAAGGATGAGGCGTAATGGAAGTCCTTATCTTGCTCTTCATCTGAGGCGAGCCCTTTTCTATTATGGTTCTCTCATTTTTCTATTTTCAGAATAAAAAAACCCTTTGGTATTCAGAGGTGGAATCACAGACGTAGTATGGAATAGGTGGTTTATGTATAAATAAATATCTTCCCATATAAAGAACAGCCAAAAACAGTTGCAACCCAAGGAGATTGCAATTTGTATCGAAGTTAAACAATTGAGAAAAGCATCCTTTTTATTTCTGTGGGGGTAATAGTGGGCCTGAGAACCATGCTATCAAGGAGGGTTATTTAGAAGTTATGAAAATGAGTACTCATGCATACTTAGGGGTGGCAACATTTATCTACCTGATTGATTGGGTCTGGTTCCCAATCTCCTAGTGAATCTGATCCAGTCTGTTTATGTTCTGTTTTGTTCCTTCCTTTCCCCCCTAAAGAAATAAAGGGGTTAAAGTTCAAGTTATCCATTAGATTGATAACAAAGAGCAGCTAACTTAACCAAAAATTAAGAGCAGCTAACTTAACCAAAAATTCTGCAATGTTGCAATCGTGACTTGACAAGGTTACTCCAATCTGATTCACTAGTGAACCAGTTGCAGGTCAATGTCTCAACTTACTAGTGGGTTGAATCTGATCCAAGCTGTATATGATATAAATTTTTTGAAAATCATTAATCAATAAAACAGAAAAGTGAATTATTCCCTTCTATAGAACCTATGACCCTATGCACAACAATATGTCACATTACTACATCTTTGATTTTTCTTATTTATCTATATGTTTGATTGGACTTTGAATTTACAAAATTTAAAGAAAATGATTTTTAGCTCTCCCAAAAAGGAAAAAAATTAGAAAGCCTCTAAAATCATATGCATAAACATATTTTGTTAAAACTAATATGTAGATATGGTTAAGCCTATCTTTTGCACTCGTATATATGACTTGCTAAGTAGAAAACAAACTTTGCAGATCTAATGCTTTATTTATTGAACCAAATCACCTTTTCAGTCATTCAAATTTTAAGTGCATATTCACAACTATAAGTCCTTTCCCTATAGTTTGCCACTATGAAACCATTTTTTCAGGTATGAAAAAGACATGCTAGCATTCACCGGGTGCAGCCACAACCTGACAGCAGAGGAAGATGAGTCTCTTCGCAAGATGCGCTACGACGTAGCACACTGGAAAGAAAAGGAGATCAACTCGACAGAGAGAAGGCTACTGGGAAGTTGCCCCTTGACCCCTAGAGAAACCTCCCTTCTACTAAAAGCACTTGGGTTCTCCCCTGAAACACAAATATACTTGGTGGCTGGTGAAGCCTTTGGAAATGGAAGCATGAAATATCTAACAGATGACTTTCCAAATATTTATTCTCACTTGAGCTTAGCCAAGGAGGAGGAGCTCAGGCCATTCTTGAATCATCAAAACATGCTTGCTGGGCTGGACTATGTGGTTGCTTTGGAAAGTGACGTGTTCCTCTATACCTATGATGGGAACATGGCAAAGGCAGTACAGGGGCATAGACGTTTTGAAAATTTTAGAAAAACCATAAACCCGGACAGGTACTGATCGTTTCATTTGATGTGAGCTCTGTTTATTAGTTATAATTACTAGTTTCTAATTTCAACCATCTATTGACTTGTACCTACCAAGTCCATTTATGTGATACAGTTCAATTTGAGAAGTCAATTTATGTCAAATGACCCCCATTGCTTTTAAAAAAATTACTTTCCATGCATATAAAAAAATATATTTATAATATGCTTTTCTTTATATTTATATCATTTTGAACCCCATAAATAACTATATGACATTGCATGTTGCACCCCATCTTTAGATCATAGATATATTCTTAATATTAGTGTTATGAATTTATTGAACCCCAATATAAAATTTTTCTGGCCCTGCCATTGCTTGTATGATGATATCTTGTTGGTTCTGTAATGACCAACTAGTATGCATAATCCTTGTAATGAGATTTCAATGTTGATGCTAGCGCTATTACATATTTTATGTCCAATCTGTTGGTGAACTGTCAAATTCAATTTTTATTTTTCTGTACATCGAATGCTATTATGTTTTCTGCAATTTTTTTGGAAGGCAAAGCTGGAGATAAGGTGCTAACCCTTATTGTTTCATGCAGGATGAGTTTTGTGAAATTAGTAGATCAGTATGACAAGGGCGATATAACATGGAAGAAATTCAGCTCGAAAGTGAAGAAGTTACACCAGGATCGATGGGGAGCTCCTTACCTTAGGGAACCTGGCGAGATTCCAAAAATGGAGGAGTCCTTTTATGCAAATCCTTTGCCTGGCTGCATATGCGAGAAATAAATTTTATGTGGCATCTAGGTACAATAACCCCAAATAAAGCACTCTTACGATCATGCATCTGAAGCACTGACACAGGGTGTAGAGGCATGAATGGTAGCCTCCAATTGAGCAATTCTTTTGTGACATTGTGTAATTGGTCTGACCGAGTTTTACGGAGTAACCAGAATTATAAAGATTACCGAGTGTACGAGGTTCCTGTAGGGAAGTTTTAGTGGTGGGGTATCACGTTGTTGTATTATTATTCATGTTATTTTATTTGTATAAATTAATTATATAATTTAGGTGGAGCTGGTTTCACATTTCAATTTTTGTGTCATAGAAATGAACTCAAATATGTAATTCAAGTGTATAATATATACATATAGTATATATTGCTTTTGCAGGATGAATTGTTCTGTTTGTTGAAATTTGCGCTTGTGCTATTTGACTTTGGTTTTAACTTAAATGTGGCACCCTTAGCTTTTTAAAATCTAACAATTGCAGATGCAGTACCGTCATCCGTTTGTTAAAACTAATAAGAAAAAAGAGCAACCTAGAGCGGAAAGGAAGTCTGGCTCGGTTGGATAGTGCGAGAACTTAATTAGCTTTCACTATGGTTTGCCTGCAGAACAGCTATAATATGTTCTGAACCACTACCGATTTCTTTGAGTATAGCCATTTTTGTTTGCCACGATAATTGTCAAAACGGATATCAAAATAAAAACGATAAATTTATAGATTTCTTAATAGTTTTAATGGATTGTGTATTAAATTTGATGTAATTTGAAAAAAATGCTTAATCAATGGGCAAAGTGCTGATTAATTTAGACTGTTAATTTTTAAAAGGGTTCAATAAATGATAGATTAGCATCTAAATTGCACTATATTGACACAATATCTATCTAAATTATAAGAACACATATTTTTATTCGAGATTTTGATAAAAAAATAAATATATATGATGTGAAGTTAGCTATTAGAAATTCTAAAGTTTGTTATTTTGTGTTTTTCACTGTTTCCTCAAATTTTGGATTGAACGCTGTATCATGTATGGAATCGGATCGAATGTGCATGGTATGTTCAAGATTATAACTATTCACAATGAACAAGTATCATGCAAGGTATGTTCAAAAGGACTAAAGCATTATATTAGCGCTTAGTTATGTCATGTTTGATTGAGGAGTAAGCAGTAAAGTTAAGGGAAAACAATTTGTTAAGATAATGAGGATTAAGGCATGGCTGTTTGGTTATGTTAGGTGAAATGAGAAGAGTAGATGGAGAATTCTCTTAGTAATGTAAGATTATTATGACATTTCATTAATTCTTATTTTGGAAAATAATAATAATTACTATCATCAATAAAAACAATAATAGCACTGTTATTAATATCAATATATTAATAATAAACTACGTGGAATAGCATAATGTGAGAAAGAACTACAAATTTATCTCTCTACATCACACTTTTCTTTTTACTTACTTCAGGTGTGTTTGGGTGCACCAAAAATAGAGAATAAGGGAGATAAGAAGCCTATTCCTTATACCACCTTTCTATGGAAAGAGGGAAGAGTGCTTATTCCCATGTTTGGTTGTGCTCTTCCTTAATCCCTCTCCCCTCTTCCCTCTTCATACCTGTTGAATGACTTACTGAATTAATATGATAAATTGTGTGACCATAAATGGCTTATGTATGGATAAACATTTTTTTTTTATGCTGGAACAGTTGAGGTGCTCATTTGTGAAACTTTTTTTGAAACATTTCTTCAATATACTTCACACTAAACATAATTATAAAAATAAGAATAAAATAAATTATTTTAATATTATGATATTAAGATTATTATATTTATGATTATTTTTTGTTAGATATTAGAGTAAAACAAAACGTGTAATAATATGGAGACGCATTTGCTAGTGCAAAATAGGATTGGATTTAATTATATGAAGACCAAACTTTTTTTCTTGTGATTGTCTTCCGTTTGAAATTTGAAACCAATGAATTGGTTTGTAGGCATGGTTTGTTAGTGTTTAGACAATAGGGTGCTCAACATGTTCTATCCAAGTATATTATAGACGAATGGAGCAAATATAGCAAAATGAAACAACTGGATGCCAAAGTCATTGTCGTGAGAGTTAAAAACATGATAGAGCGAGAACAATCTATATTGATTCATCCCGTTTCTTAAAACTTACTAATTATGCCGTATTGCATGAACATATTCAAAAAGCTGTAGTTGATGAGTGAAATGGTTTAATAATAACGATTTCAAAAAGCAAAGAGAAAATGATAGAAAGTGTAAGACAAAAAGGGGGCGTTTATTTGTGTAGTAAGAGGTTGCATAAGTTAAGGATGCCTAAGTGTTTATGTAGTGTTATGTAATGGATGTTTGGTTGTGTAGTAAAGATGAGTAACTTAATGCACGCATATATTCGTGTCAAAAGACTAAAATGCCCTTACATTTGAATTAATATTATGTATTAATAAGACATTGTGACCTAATTATTGTTAATTATTAATTATTAATGATAATAATAATTATTTTTATTATTATGATATATTAATAATCACTTTTAATTAAATATTATAAACATTATTAATTAGTTAACAACAAAAAATTATTATTGATTAATTATTTTTAATTAATTCTTATTATTTAATTGTTATTGTTAATAATTAATATTACTTTTTAAATATTATTAATTATTATTATTTAATTATTAATTATAATAATTAATATTTATTATTAATTACGATTTTTTAATAATTATTATTACTTATTAAATATTATTAATTATTATAAAAATTAATTATATATGATAAATAATACATCATTTTTGTTATTATGAAATATTAATAATTACTTTTAATTAAATATTATTAATATTATTAATTATTCAATGATAAAAATGTATTATTAATTAATTATTTTAATTATTATTATTAATTATGTTTTTTTAATAATTATTGTTACTTATTAAATATTATTAAATATTAAGATTAATTATTTCTAATGGGTATTGTTGGAAAAAAAAATTAAAGAGGATGGTGCATAACTTATGCAACCTATTTAGGTTGCATAAGTTACGCACCCTTAAGGCGTCTTATGTAACGGGTGTTTGGTGACTTAAGGATGCATAACTTAAGTTATGCACCCTTTAAGTCACAAACAAACGCCCCCAAAGTACTCAATGGTTGTGAACATTTTTTCGTTTGAACTGATGTTTTGTGATATTATTTGGTGTTAGATACCTTGAACGAATGTAACTTTCCATTGTTGGAATGATATTATTTGGTGTTGGTTACTTAAATAAGTTCGTATGGTTGTTTAATTAACTTGATATGATATTGTTGCTAATTAAATCACTTGAGTAGTTTTTTTTTTAAATAAGATCATTTATTTATAGAGACATAGTCCACTTTGTAAAATAGAATTTATTCCTCTTTCGCGCCAGCGGCCCAGCATGAATTGAACTCATTATCTCTAGAATAACCGCGGAGCCACTAATCATCTATGCTAGACTCTCACGATCGAATCACTAGTGTGGTTATTGACAATAATAGAGATTGTATTTGTATTAAGGGAGTAGATTTTTTTTAACAAGATATAACATTTTTTTTATTACTTGTTCACTATCTATTAGAGTTGCTATTTGCATAATAATTCATATTATTGTTTAATTAACTTGATTTAATACTGTTGTTATTTGCAAAAAGAGATAAACTCTTTGTTTATATAAGGGGTAGTTTAATTTGTTGACGATCACAAATGTGTTGGAATATTCCGTACCTTTTTAACGTATATTTATAAAAACAGTTTATATACTATATTATTTATTAAACATTCCCTGATGTATTTGTTGAAATTGTAAATTAGAAAACCACTATGAATAAATAAATAAAAAGAGTGGTATGAAGTATCTATTTGGAATAAGGGAGAAATTCTTTTTGCATTAAGATTTAAGAGAGTAGCTAATCTGAAGTTTTGCAAAAAAATTCGCCGAAAATCGGCTGGACACGTGTTACATTTGCGGAGATGATAACCGTCATCCAGATATTTTTCATCCGCGCCATCCAGCAGGCTCAAGCGCCAACCAGAAGGCTCACGCGCGTAAAAAATGGGCCTGTCGATGGGCCAACCAGGTTTGTCGCGTGTTTTTTGTGCGCTATTTTTTGCGCTTTCACGCTCTGAATTTTTTATTGTCAAAAATATCAGATTTATTTTGTTCATTTAGACGTGTCCAAGTGTTCAATTGGACGTCATCATATTTTTCATGTTGTAAGTATCTCAACGGAACATCAAATACATAACACAAAATGTCAGATTTATTTTGTTCATCAAATAAACTATTTAATTTATGGCATTACAAACATCAAACACATAACAACTAATTGAACAATGGTATTAATTACCCAATCAGTTAGATTGTACACAAAATCTAGACAGTACTAGTAGCAATAACATAATCTACACTCTTACACCCATAAACTGAACACTATATCAATCCAATTCATTACATACTACAAAAAACCATAACGTTGAGTAAAAATGCCTCCATTGCAGTACAAACCTGTGGAAAAATATGGACACAAATTGAGCAGTTATGTTAACTAACATATCACTTATCGTAATTACAGCATTCCTTTAACTAATAGATCAACTGTACTTAGATAGTTGTTAAACATTTAATTAAACAGTTGTTCCCATTATGAACTCCAATGTAACAACTAATTGAACAGTTATATTATTTACCTGATCAGTTAGATTGTACACAAAATATGGACAGTAAACATAATCTGTACCCATATACTCATAAACTGAACACTTAATACAAATATTATATCATTTAATGAACACACCTGCAATTGAATTGTGCACAATATATGGACATTGCCATTAACTTAATATGCTCCCTTACACACATAAACTGAACACTTAAAACTAATAGACCTATATATAACAATGATTTTGAAACAAAGAGCAACAGGACCTATGTATAACAATGATTCAATCCAACTGATCAACTGTACTTAGGTAATTGTTAAACATTTAACTGAACATTTGTTCTCATTATGAACTCCAATGTAACAACTAATTGAACAGTGATATTATTTACCTGATCAGTTAGATTGTACACAAAATATGGACAGTAAACATAATCTGCACCCATACACTCATAAACTGAACACTTAATACAAATAACATATCATTTAATGAACACACCTGCAATTGAATTGTGCACAATATATGGACATTACTAGTAACTTAATATGCTCCCTTACACACATAAACTGAACACTTAAAACTAATAGGACCTATATATAACAATTATTTTGAAACAAAGAGCAACATGACCTATGTACACAAAATCATTGTTTCAATCCAACATTTAACCATTTTTATGCTCGATAATTAAAAAAAATAGATAATAAAGCAAGCATTAACCTGATCCGGCCATTTGAGAAGGATAATTGCACAAATTTTGAATCAGAAAGACCACGACAGGAGCTGAGCACTAATTTTCTATCGCTAGACCACCAGACCGAGAGAGATCTGATCAATCGAGAATTATATGTCGATTGAGTTGTGGTTTGGAGTATTACCGAGAGATTTGGTGGCGATCTCGATAGAGAAGAGTATAGAGAAGATATTACAAGTACTTAAGAGAAATTTCAATCGAATTAAGCATTTTCGAACGACTCCCATTTGGTTTCCGCCATTGTTGAAGAAAATCACCTCTGGAAGGTTGGATTGGGAGAGAGGAAAAAGTTTGATCGGAGAGAAATAAGAAATCACGTGATATCACGTGACTAAGCAGAGGTGCGCTGGCCTGTTGACGCTGGGCCCAAATTAAGGCGCGACAGGAGCAAGCTTGTTGGATGGCGTGGATGACAAACAGTTGGATGGTGAATAGTAATTACCTTACATTTGGGCCGACAAAATTAAGGCAAAATTCGTCCAGGAAAGTCTGCAGTCTAAGTGTTTCAAATGGGCCGCGCAGAGTACAGCTTGCCGAAAAAATTATAAATAACTTTAATTAATTACGAAATTATAAAATAATCCATTTTTAATATATTTTTTAACAATGACTTCGCAGTTTCGGAATCTGAGATTCCGAAACTAATTCTGCTTAGTTTCGGAATCTGAGATTCCGAAACTAGAATGTCGCTTATTATATATACGGAGACCCCTCTCCCTTTCTCTCTCTGTCCCTTTCATCCTCCGAGAGCGCCTCTCTCCTCTCAGGTATGTTTTTTTTTTATTTTTTTAATTAATTTATTTATTTATTTATTTTATTTAGTTATATTAGTTTAATAATAGAAAAAATAGGAAAATTATTCAAAAAATATCAAAAAAATTATAAAAAAATTAGATTAAATTCTATTATTTAGGATAAATATATTTTAGCAAAAATTTTTTTTTTTTACATGTTGTAATAATAGAAAAATTATTAAAAAAATTAGGTTAATAATAGAAAAAATAGAAAAAATATTTAAAATATATCCAAAAAAAATTTAAAAATCAGATTAAATTCTATTATTTAGGAAATAAAATATTTTAGCAAATTTTATATTTTTTACATCTTATAATAATAAAAAATTGTTTAAATAATTAGGTTAATAACAGAAAAAATAGGAAAAATATTCCAAAAATATAAAAAAATATTAAAAAATCATATTAAAGTATATTTTTTGTTATGTAAATTATAATATATATTTTGATATTTTGATATATATTAAAAAATCATCTTATATTTTGGTTTTCAATGTGCAGAAAATTTCAAACAAGATTCAAGATTCGAATTTCCTATTTCAGGAGCATTTGTCGATCGAGGTGAGTATTTTTTATTCATTAATTTATTTATTTTGCATAATGTACGTAATTTAGAATAGTTTACGATTTTGAATATTGAATGTGATATGATATGATAGTTTATGATTTTATGATAGTTTTAGAATATTGATATGATATGATAGTTTTTGATATGATATGATAGTTTATGATTTTGAATATTGAATATGATTATCGATTGTGATATGATGTGATATGATATGATTGCTTGGTTTGAAATGGGTTTATTTAGGGGGGATTTGGGTAAAGAAATTTTCGGAAACCTTCCCGGTACAGGGGAGATGCTGCCGAAATTTTTTTAGATTTATGACATTTAATTTTTTTAATTAAGTAGTGAAAATGCCTCCGAGAAGAAGAACGTCTCCAGGTTCACGTAGATCTACGAGGCTACGTACCGATCCTCAGGCCTCTACTTCAGCCGTGCCTGAGCCTACGGACGTCGTTTCCTCTGGTGTTGCTGATGCCGGCGCTTCTACCTCAGCCGGCGCTTCTACCTCAGCGGACCCTTCTTCTTCCCCTCCTCCTCCTCCTCCTCCTCCTGGTGCTGATCGTCTGTTGCATTTGCAACCAGACCAGCTTCGTGGCCCTGATGTATGTTATTTTGTTTTTTTCATTACTATTTGAAAATCAACTTCAAATCAATATAGTCTCTAATTTTTTTTTCTGATAAATAAAGAAATGACATCCACTGGTGCACAAGCCGATGATGGCTAGGACTCCTCAGGTGGACCAGCATCTGACGACACTTGGGTTGATCCACGTCGTTCAGCTTGGTCATATGCCTGTGGATCATACGCTTGTGCAGGGTTTGGCCTTGTTCTGGAGGCCGGAGACCCACACGTTTCACTTTCCTCATGTCGGCGAGATGACCGTCAGTCTAGAGGTACGTGACATTTTATAAGTAAATTTCATCTTACTTGTGTTATGATTTATATGTATACTAATAGTATTTCAACTATCATGCAGGACGTGGCTTTCTTATATGGTTTACCCGTCACGAGTGGCCGAGTCGTGACGGGTCGTTGTCATTTCGATTATATCGAGCTTCTTTCGACATATGCGTTGCCGCGGGACACACCGCAGGAGGAAGTGGAAAAGTGCTTCCGAGAAAAAAATAGAAAGTAAGAAAATTATAAAACTTATTGTGTACTTTATAATAAACTTAATGTTTTGTTCTGACAATAAAGTCGAAATGCAGGAAAAAACATTGCGTTAAATTTACGAAGCTGCGAAAGATTTGGAAGGATGTCGTCCTCGACGATGAGGATCAGATTGATAGATACACACGGGCATTCGTGCTAGAGCTTATTGGTTGCACGTTATTTCCGGATGCCACGGGGGACTCTGTTCCGGCTTTTTATCTCGATCTTTTGCGGGTTAGTAGATTTTTTTAAAATCTTTATGAGTTCTGTTAATTATTATAATATGTACATTTGTTTTGCCATAATTGACTGCCTGACATAAATGAAATTTGTAAATATTTGTAGGATCTTCGTACTGCTCCCTCTCAGGGAGTGTACAATTGGGGTGCGGCCACACTTGCTGCTTTATATAGAGGTTTGGACACTGCAGCAATAAATAACAGTACAAACATCGGGGCTCCGTGGTTGCTTCTGCAGTTCTGGTCGTATGCGCGATTGAGTTTGTGTCGGCCGACGATCACGCATGATTTTAGCGACTGGGGTCTACCATCTATTGATACCTGTGCACCTTACGGGAGGTATGTTTATTGCATTTGAGATTAAATTTTTAAACACTTTTGAATATTTGCAGTAGATGTTCAAATATGTTCAAATATTTGCATTTAAAAATAAGATAACTATACAAACATGTTCAAATATTTGCAGGAGATGGACTACACGTCACAGATCTAAGAAGTATCAAGGCCCTGGTTACTCATCCGGAATGGATTATGCTCGGGACGTTCTCATGAAGATCAGACCCGAGCACGTCCATTGGAGGCCTTATGACCATATGAGGAGCCTCATGCCTCGTTATGCTCAGGTTTGCAATGAATATATTATTCTTTTACATGTTATAATAATAGAAAATTTATTAAAAAATTAGGTTAATATTCTTTTGAAATAATAATATAATAATCTAATTTTTTATTTTTTTAAATTCATACATTTTATGCTCAGGTTGATCCGAGCTTGTTTGTTGTCCGTATCCCGTGCATTCATTACTGGATGGTGATGTGGCACTACGCCGATCGTGTCATGCACCAGTTCATGCTGTATCAGACAGTGCCGCCACCTCGACCTGAGGTACAATAAAATATATTTTTCACTAATATATTTACTTATTATTACTTAATATATGTACTTAATATAATTTCAAAATAAAACAGGCTTGGCAGAGGACGTCGCAGCTGATGGGATACATGTTCACCACCTACCGAAACAGAGACTGGCGTGGCGTTTTCCAGACGGAGGTAGACATGTGGGGTGACATGGCACAGGCTAGGGTCAGGGAGGAGCGGCCGTGGAGCAATGCTATTGAGGCCATGTATCTACGCTGGCTGAGGGTACATGGGGGTGCGTATGTCGTACATATTCCGGAGGAGACAGAGACAGCTCCGGTTGCCGATATGTCGTACCTTCGCGACAGTCCTGCACACGTGGCTTTGGTGAGTTCATTTTGATGCAATAACCATTCACAATAACCGATTTCAAATATAATTTGATGGCTAACATTGGTTAAACAGGTTAAGCATACTTTGAGAGACGTGCTTCGAGCATGTGCATGGGCGGTGAAGAAGGGATTCAGACGTGCTGGGAAGACGCTGCTTACTAGTTGCAGCACGACATTGGATCTTGTCGGCGAGCCTCATCGGATACCTCATGTATTGGAGTCGAAGGGTCTTCCGACGGACATCGCATCCATACCTGATACGTCGTCTGACGAGGAGGAGCTTCCGGAGCCCGGTTGGGACGAGCATCGGTTCATGCAGGTATTTCACAAACTTAATCTAATATTATTGTGTTATTCTTCTTATGTTCTTCTTTTTCAAAATTATTTTTATAACATTATTACTGGTATTATGTGTAACAGGGTGATTTCAGTTTGCATGATTTCGATTCATTTTTTGATGTTCCGCGCCCTAGCCAGCCGATCACTCAGAGCAGACGCTCTCATTCCCGACCATCTGTGCCTGAGACTGCTGAGCCTGAGACAGCTGATCCTGAGACTGCTGAGCCTGAGACTGATGAGCCACAGCCTCCACCTCCACCTCCACCTCCACCTCCACCTTATTCTGAGCCACACCCAGACTACCCCACCCAGCATACTCCTTATCCTCCGTACCAGACTCAGACGCAGTTTGGAGGGGGTCATATGCAGCAAAGTCAGTATGGAGGGGTTTATATGCAGCAGCCTCAGCAGAGTCAGTACCAGACTCAGGCTGATGCTTATTACCAGACATACGGTATTTCCTTAGATGATGATCCGTTGTCGACTTTCTCTCAGTCGCAGCCTCAGTATCAGACTCCATTTCCTGGATACAGTCCACAGTCAGGTCATCCTAGGGCATCATCTAGTAGACCTCCTCGATTTCCCACTCCAGTTCCCACTCCAGTTCCTGCGCCTCGTCCCACTCCAGGACTTGCTCGCGGCCGACAGCGCCGACAGCCACCAGGCGCATATATTGATTATTCCCCGGCAACGGGGAATTACCGTCGTGATGGACGGAATTAGGATTTTTGTATCTCGTTTTCTATGACATTGTTATGATATTTTCATCTCGTACTTGGTGTTTTTTTATATATATCGTATTGTGAGTTTTATATTTCATATTTTATATATCTCTTTAATTTTATGCTTACAAAAAATTTTAAAAAAATAACCTCATGTAAAGATTAAACAACCAACTAAACCACACAAAATGTCAGCCAGATTAAAATTAAACAAACAGTTAACAAAATACATATAAAGATCACATATGTTAACAAGATGCATAATTAAACAACACAATAGTTTGTCCACAAATAAAGATGACGTTAAGGCATTCAATCATCTTCAGGAGTGTTAACACTCGGTTCTTCTTTCGGAGTGTTAACACTCGGTTCTTCTTTCGGACCGTCTTTCATCTTTTTAGCAGGAAGCTTGAAAAGTGCCCTGTAATCTCGTACATGCATTAGTTTTCTTGGTTTTTTTGTAATTACACCATCTTCATCGTCACTCAAAATTGAATTCAACTGCTCCTCGTTTTTGAGTGTTGGAGTATTGTCAACTTTTGCATCAACCTTCGCTTTTCCCTTCTCCATATCTCTCAAAGTTCAATTCAATTGCTCTTCTTGTAAGATATTTTCTGTACATTTTAAAAAAATAATATCAACCTAAACGAATTATCAAATTTTAGTATTAATTTTTCCAATTTTTAAAATATTTCTAAATTATTATAATCTGTCAAAATAATTTTACAATATTTTTTTACATATTATTTATAATATCTTTTAACCTGTTTCCAATATTTCTACAATATTTTTACAATATTTCTAAATTATATTATTATTATTATTATTATTATTATACATAACAAATAGAATTTTTTCTAATTTTTGCACTATTTTTTCTATTTTTTCTAATATTGACCTAATTTATTATGCAATTTTCTATTATTATATCATGTAAAAAAATTAAAAATTATATTATTAATATACATAATATATAAAGAAATTTTTTCTGAGTTTTTCAAAATTTTCCAATATTTTAACATTATTTTTTGTATTTTTTCTAATATTAACCTAATTTTTAATGCAATTTTCTATTATTATATCACATTAAAAATTCAAAAATTATATTATTATTATACATAACAAATAATAAAATTTTTTCAGATTTTTTCAAAATTTTCAAATATTTTATCTATTTTTTATAATATTAACATATTTTATCTAAATAAAATAAATAATTAAATTAAAATATAAAACAAAATAAAAACTTACTGATGCTCTTCAGAGACGCGAGAGGCGAGAGAGGAGTGAAATGAAAGGGACGAGGGTGGGGTTATATATAACGGGCAAATAATTGATTAAATAGTGCTTAACTAGTGAAATAATTGATTAACTATTTAAATAATTGATTAAATAATCATTATGAGCGGGAAAGTAGCTAGTTTCGGAATCCTAAAATCCGAAACTAGCTAGTTTCGGAATTTGAGATTCCGAAACTAGCTATTTTCCCGCAAAAATGTCGGCAGGTCTAGTTTCGGAATCTGAGATTCCGAAACTAAGCAGAATTAGTTTCGGAATCTCAGATTCCGAAACTGCGAAGTCATTGTTAAAAAATATATTAAAAATGGATTATTTTATAATTTCGTAATTAATTAAAGTTATTTATAATTTTTTCGGTACAGCTTGCTCCATTCTTACGAACCCTCCAGATTGCATGATGGCCGAACTGCCGGGCCCATAAACAAGTCATGCTCCGTGCAAGAGGCCATAGAGTTTAAAAATAAGGCCGTCGCCAGGAATAAAGAAAAAAGATATCTGTACTTGTTGCATTACAGTAATTTGGAAAATAGTAATGCAATTAGTAAACTATTTTCCTGAGAGATAACTGTAATCTATAATTTTGCCGTCGCTTTAATAAAAGTGAATATGCATAAATTATACAAAATGAACATATATTTGATCAAAGTAAACTTATTTTTATTGAACATATATACAAATAAATAAGTTTTGACATCCCTTGTTCAGATTTTTATATGCATATTAAACTTATTGTTATTGAACTCAATTGTTTGTATGTGTTCACTTTGATTATTTATATGTTCACTTTGTTTATTTTATATATTTACTTTGTTCAAGCGATGACAAAACTGCATATAGCAGTTATTGATGTCCTATTTTTTCTTCTACTTGTTATATATAGAAATGATTATCGGAAATGCCCATTACGACCCAGAGTCCCAGATGCGTAAAAAATTGTCGTGTCAGTATATATATTTCTCTTGGTGCCAATCAGAAATAAAATGACTAATCAACTCTTATAATTCACACAAGTTCTTATTACAAACAAGGGCTTCAGCAAACAAGACAACAAATGACATGCTTAATGGCAAACAACAAAATATGGAAAAAAAAAAAAAAATGGGTCAACTCAAAGAATACACTTCAAGACATGATTAATTTGTTCCACCAAGCACACCCTTGAGCTTCTTCACCTCATAATCATCAAGGAAAGTGACCTTCTCAACTGTTGGTGATGGAAGGCTGTTTGCGAAAAGTGCAAATGCAGTAATCTGGAGACCAGGGTTTGGGCTGCTGAAGCTAACAAGAGCTACCGCATTTGTCCCTCCTGCATTAATCTGCATATGCATACAATGTTTAACGCACATTTTAACCATCAGTTAAGATAACTATCAGTAGCAAGTGTAAACTTGTGCTTCACATTACAAAAAATAAGATATTTTAGCTCTCATTCGAGTGCAAGTATTCTGGTTTTTCTTTTAAGTTACTCTGCATTCTGACTCCATGAAGTAACGGTAAAGTTGCTAAGTACTCGTTCCACTTGTTACACATCTAAAAACTTTTATTTTACCTGGAAATGGAGAAGCCCTTGAGGGAAAAGCATAGTGTCACCCTTCTTAAGAGTCTTATAGTACACAGTGTTAGACCCGCTGGTGATAAACCCAGCACAGATTGATCCTTGGACAACAGTGAGGAGCTCCGAACCAGCAGGGTGTGTGTGAAGTGGGACAACACCACCTGGTGCAAGATCTAGCCTGGCAGCCGATATCCCGAGCCCATTGGTACCAGGAAACTGCCCAACAAAGGCAGGTGTAACAGCAGCCTTAATAAGGTTCGATGTGTTTCCTGCCACACCGAGGCCAGAGAACACAAAGTCATCTACTGTTACAGTAGTAGGATCCTTGCATTGGAAACCCGAAGGTGTGTTGGCACCTTTAAGGTTAGCGACACAGAAGTCATCCTGCAGAGCTGAGGCACTGCAAGAGAGCAGGAGAAGGGATAGGAGGAAGAGAGGATTCATGTTGAATTATATTTTTGCTCTTCGAGGATTGGTTTAATTAGAGTGATAACGGTTTATATAGAGAATATTGGCTTGGATATGATATTATGTTTATGGATTGTGTGGTGGTGTGTGGCCATGCAGGATATCACGAGAATGGCTGTTCAGATTTGGACATTGGAGAATGGGACAGAATATCGAGCTGTAATGGTCCTTGCATGGAAAGGATCTTGTTTACCCGAGAGAGGAGAAATAGAAAGAGGACAAAGAAAGGCTTTAAATTTTCCCTGTTACGGTCCTGTTAAGATTACATGTGTAACATCTGAATTGATGGAGGTTTTATATCTACTTAATTCTTTGTATTGAATGAAAAGACTCGTATATTATTTCATGGTCCTTTTTGTGTCCAAAGTTCTAGTACTTTACATTACTTGAACTAGTGATCTATTTCCTTAATTTAATTACCAAAATTAGAGTTTAGTTAATGAGACGAAGTGTGCAGACATGAAATAGACCTTATAACTGTAGCTCAAAATGAAATAGAGTACCTAGCGAGGGTTTTCTGTTTATTTTATGTAATCATATACCCAAGGGTGTAAATGAAATAATCTAGTGCTCCTGAAAATTTCTATATCATTCCTGTAACTCATTGGGTAGCTAGGATTATTTTTCTGATATAATTTCATTATTTTCCACTAATACGTACCATTCCAGACAATTTTTGTAAAGGGTAATTAATATATGGTCTATTGATCATTTTGTTAAAAATAAAGTCAAAGGAATTTGAAAATAAAAATTAAAATATTGACATGTTATGTACTTTATTGTTATTTCTATAGTGAATTATATGCAACCTGAATATAATTTTAAATAGATTAAAGACTATATATAAATATGAAACGCTGCAAATCTTAACTCTTAAGTGATTTTTATAATAGATAAAAATTGCATCGAATTTTATCATTTTTCATTCACATAATATAAAAATAATGTAAAATCAATTTTCAGATATTTAAATTTTAATTTATTTTATTATAAATTGATTTTTCAACTCTTTGTTAACAGTAAATAAAATTGGGACAAAAAATAGCTAATCGTCAGACTTTCCAGTCTCTGCTGATGGACAATAAAAAACAAATGAATATGCTGTAGTACTTGTACACCACAACATCTGGTCCAATTCCATTTCTCGCATCACATGGAAAGGATGAGAATTGAGAGGTATATGTATACGACAGCATAAGAAGACATTATAAACAGCTAAACCCCAGCTAAACCTGTAGAGTGTAGACACTCTGCCTTTTTGAGTCTGTACATTTTCATGCAAGCGTGAAGTGTACCTTCTATATATGGTTAGTGAATCACTTCAATTGCCTTTGCTCTACGGCATTGCTGACTCAAAAAGTTTTACACACGCGATGTTGCTATTGTGGCTCTATTAGTTCATAGATCATACTGGAAATTAATGTTCTGTTCCGCTCCAAATTTGAGAATAAGATACGAGGAGGAAAAAGGAATTCTCCATCTTAGAGAACAGATATAGAAGAAAAAAATAATTTTACTATTGCTAATAAAGAATTAATGTTAAATATATGATTACGGAAAAGACAATGCAATATCTCTTTGAGGGAGAACCAAGAAAAATCAGAATTTTGCTAAACTCAATTTTGATTTAGTGTTTGAAGACATGTTTTTAAATGACAAATAAGGGTTCCAAAGTTTTATTAAAGAATTTATTATTTATGAAACAAAATAAGTATTTTAGTGGATGTAGTCAAACTGAGTGATCCAATGAAACTTTAGATTGTAATTTTCTAAACCTTGTGCAAATTTAGTTTAAATATATACTAAATCTGCAAAGGAAAACAGGAAAAAAAAACAAAAAAGAAAAGTTCTCAGGCAGGGAGGCTCATCAGTCATCAATCCATACGATGCAGAACGCCGAAGAGAGAAAGGGGATCATAAATGAAAGGACAAAATGTGCCAGCAATATGCGCTCATCAGTGTCGGCTCAAGGGTCTTATTGTGGTACCACCTAGTCATTTGACATTTTCGGCTTCACCAGAGAAGGAGCATATTCTTAGAGATATGGTCTGGATTCTCAGTTTATTTCCAATAAGTTGGAATGGCTCAATTTTTTTATTTATTATTTTTTGGGCTGACATTTCGTTTTCGTATTTCTTTTTCTGGCTAAATTGACTATAATGTCAACATTGGGATAATGATGTTGCACCTCCCTAGATTTCCGATTGTGTACAAGAAGCATCCTTTGAAATATGAAGATTATTTATTTAAAAAATGTTAGAAAATGAATATAGAGACACGTGAACACAGAAATTTACCGAGGTTCAGCACCAACTTAGTGTCTACGTCCTCCCACACGCACACACGCCTCCTTATTTATTTATTTTTCAGTTAATTGTTACATGGAGAAGATGAATATTAATAGGAAACTACCCATCTAGAGATATATGCCTCCTACACATTAATTCCCATCAATTCCTTCTTTTTTCTTTACATTTTAGTACCCTTACATAAGGAAACTAATATTGCATACATAGAAAAACATTCCTGGACGTGCCACCAGTTATTTCCAACTTGGAATCGTCTGGAATTTTCCTTCCATCATCAGATACGCGACCGTTCTTGGTACTGTTCCCCCGAACATACAGCCGAACACTCATGTTCTGGATCCCATGTGGCCATACACACAGCCACAAGCTTGTCTCAACTCCCGCACGGCCATACACATAGCCGAACACAGCTGTTTTGGGTCCTGTTCGGCAGTACACACAGCCGAACGCCCTCGTTTCAACACTTATTTCAACACTCCCCCTCAAGTTGGTATGTACAGATCTGTCATACTTTCTTATCACATTCTTGAACACGTTGCTTGTAACTCCTTTAGCCAAGATGTCAGCCAACTGATTTTCAGATTTCACAAATTTCAACTGGATGATCTTGAGGTCTATACTTTGCTTGAGGAAATGTCTGTTGACTCCAATATGCTTAGTCCTGTCATGTTGAACAGGATTGTGAGACATATCAATTGCTGCCTTATTGTCCACGCATATGGTCATAGCTCCCCCTAACTCGAAATCGAGTTCTCTCATGAGTTTTCTTATCCATAACAATTCACATACACCTTTCACAACACCAATGAGTTCCGCTTTTGCACTTGAAAGAGCCACTACCCCTTGCTTCTTACTCCGCCATGTAACAAGATTCCCTCTTACAAACGCGAAGTATCCTAAAGTTGACTTCCTGTCAGAGATACTACCAGCCCAATCAGCATCAGTGTAGCCCATGATGTCAAGATGTCCATTCTTCCTAAAATGTATACCTTTCCCTGGAGTGCCTTTCAAGTATCTGATGATCCTCATTACTGCTTCCATATGAGCTTCACTTGGGTTATGCATGAACTGACTTACAAGACTCACAGTAAAGGCTATGTCTGGTCTGGTATGAGACAAGTAGATTAGCTTACCCACAAGTCTTTGATATCCTTCTTTATTGGTTGGCACTTAGTCTGGAAACTCACCCAACTTCTCATTTTGCACCACTGGTGTGTCTGCTGGACGACAGTCTAACATACCCACTTCTGCCAATAAATCCAGAATGTATTTCCTCTGAGATAAGACTATACCTTCACTTGACCGAGCTACCTCAATTCCAAGAAAGTATTTCAGTCCTCCCAAATTCTTCATCTTAAACTCTTTCGAGAGTCTTTCCTCGAGTCTCTAGATCTCCTCTGTATCATCACCTGTAATTATCATATCATCAATATAGATAATTAATATAGTAACTTTCTCATATCTTCTTTTATAAAACAGAGTATGATCCGATTCCCCCTGGATAAACCCATATTTCTTCATTGCTTGGCAAAACCTTCCAAACCAGGCCCGTGGAGACTGTTTCAACCCATACAAGGCTTTCTTTAGCCTACACACCATGTTTCCAGGGCCGTTTGGCTCGCTGTTCGGGTTCCTGTTGGCTGAATACCCAGCCGAACAGTGGCTCTGCTCCTTTTGAATCTTCATGTCCAGCGCCCTCAATTCATCAAATCCTGGTGGTATCTCCATATAAATCTCTTCCTTTAAGTCACCGTGTAAGAAAGCATTCTTCACATCGAATTGATGCAAAGGCCAGTCTAAATTAGCTGCAAGAGATAACAAAACTCGAATTGTGTTTAGTTTGGTAACAGGAGAAAAGGTCTCCTGATAGTCAATCCCATAAGTCTGAGTGTATCCTTAACAACCAACCTTGCCTTATATCTTTCGATATTACCATCAGCACCATACTTAATTGAGAATACCTATTTACAACCTACCGGTTTCTTACCCTTAGGCAACTTTTCCAATTTCTAGGTTTCATTTTTATGTAGGGCTTTCATTTCTTCATTCATTGCTCCTATCCATTTGGGATCACTTAGGGCATCATTCACATTTCCAGGTATGGGTACAGTTAGCATTTGATCACTAAACTTTCTAAGTCGTTCTAATAGTCCTTTCGTGGTAACAAAGTTTGCAATTGGGTAAATGACCTCTTTACTAGTATCATCCTCAAGTACATATCTTTTTGGTGGTTTACCACGTTTATGACGCTGCGGAAGCACATAAGAAGAATTAGAACCACTTACCTCAGGAGATGTTTGGGGCTGTGGAAGGTCAGTCTGTATCACTTCTTCATCCACTTCTTCCTCCTGTGCATTTGGGCCATCCTGGAAGTCAAGTTCATCGCTGGAATCAGATTCCTTAACCTGTTCGACCCATTCTGTGAGCCGTTCTGCCATGTGTTCAGCCAAATGGCCAGCCAAATGATCTTGTCCGACCATGTTTTCGGCTAAATGCTCTTGTTCGGCCATGTGTTCGGCCACATGTTCTGTCGAATGGTTCTCCGAATAGACACCCAAACGGGTCAAATGAGTCATTTTTTCATGTTCTCTAAGACCTATACAACCATCCATTTCATAAGTGTGTTCTTTTGTTGATACCACTGGTTCCTCTCATTTTCTCTCTCCCCCTGAGTAGAACACATGGTGTCTTGATTAAACGACTCGTTTTCCAAGAAGGTCACATCCCTTGTTACACACCACTTGTGTGACTTGGGCTCAAAACACCTATAATCTTTCTGGTTTGTTCCAACTCCCAAAGAGATACACTTAACCGCACAAGGATCCAACTTGGTTCTATTATTTTTCTAGATGTGTACATATGCCACACAACCAAATGTCTTTGGTGGCAAACTTAAGATAGATGGAATGGAAGTAAAAGTGCTAAGTTTCTTCAAGGGTGTTTGAAACTTATTGATCATTGAGGGTAACCTATTTATGACATACACTGCCATCATCACAGCGCAATTTCAGAACTTCTGTGGCACACTGTTTTCAATTAGCAAGGCCCTAGCTGTTTCGAGCACATGTCTGTTTTTTCTCTCAGCTACCCATTTTGTTGTGGTGTTCCAACATATGATGTTTCATAAATAATCCCTTTTTTCTTGAAAAAATCTCTTAGTTTTCTATTCACAAATTCACCCCAATTATCACTTCTAAACATTTTTATACTTGTCCCAAATTGATTTTGTACCATGGCATGAAAATTCTTGAACACTTCTCCTACTTCATCCTTTACTTTTAACATAAAAGACCAAGTCATTCTAGTGCAATCATCTACAAACAAGACAAAGTATTCATACCCAAAGATTGATTCAACCGGGAAAGGTCCCCAAACATCTGAATGAACTAAATCAAAAGGTTTGTCACATTTATTCAAACTAATATTGTATGCCACACGATGACTTTTGGCTTTCACACAAGTTTCACAATTAAACTTAGATAAATCCAATCCACAAAATAAATCAGGTAAAATTCTTCTCATGTATCCAAAAGATGGGTGTCCTAACCGCTTATGCCAAATCCAAATCCTTTCTTCCAAGGTTGAACTCCTACTAGCCAAGTTAGTTATCCCAATCTTGATATCTTCTAAGTGATACAGACGACATCTTTTAGTACCACGTCCAATGATCTCCTTCGTAAGGACATCATGGAAAATACAAAAATCCGGAAACATGAGCACAACACAGTTTAATTCTTCTGCTATCTGTCCAATTAAAATCAATTGATTTGTCAACGAAGGTACCAGAAGTGTGTTGTGTAGAATTAAAAATGGTGAGATTTCTATATTTCCTGCCCCCTTTACTGGGTACTCGAATCTATTTGCATTGTAGATATTTTTCACCCTTGGTTCCTTAGATTCTTTAAGGTCATTCATGTCAAAGGTCATGTGGTCTGTAGCACCAGAATCAATTACCCAATCCAAATCATGACGTGTGAGAAGAGACATACCTTGAGTGGACTGTTTACCTATCAAACCTGCTTCTTGTCAATTGTAGTTGGTTTCCAGGGCTGCACATAACTGCGCCCGACCCGTACTGCCATCTGTGGGGACATCGGTGGAGACCACGCTGTCTGTTCGGCTGTCTATGGCCATTGTTCGGGCATCCATTCGGCTTAGCCTAGCCGAATGGTCAGCCGAATGGGTCACAGGAGGTGGTGGTTGTGCTTGGAACGATGAGTTGAGTTATCTGGGCTTGTTGAGCAGCTACAAGCTCTGTAAGTTTCACTAAGATGGTTTTGGTTTCAGTCTCGGGGTCGGCCATGGCGAAAAAGGTCGAGATTTTGGTCTGTTCGGTCTGGTGTTCGGCCGAATACTAAGCCGAATAGGTTGTTTTTTGTGTATTTTTCGGTCTCAGATCGAACCACGCTCTGATACCATGTTAGAAAATGAATATAGAGACACGTGAACACAGAAATTTACCGAGGTTTAACACCAACTTGGTGTCTACATCCTCCCACACGCACACACGCCTCCTTTTTTATTTATTTTTCAGTTAATTGTTACATGGAGAAGATGAATATTAATAGGAAACTACCCATCTAGAGATATATGCCTCCTACACATTAATTCCCATCAATTTCCTCTTTTTTCTTTACATCTTAATAGCCTTACACAAGGAAACTAACTTTGCATACATAGAAAAACATTTCTGGACGTGCCACCAGTTCTTTCCAACTTGGAATCGCCTGGAACTTTCCTTCCATCATCAGATATGCGACCGTTCTGGGTACTGTTTCCCTGAACATACAGCCGAACACTCATGTTCTGGATCTCATGTGGCCATACACACAGCCACATGCTTGTCTTAACTCCCGTGCGGCCATACACATAGCCGAACATAGCTGTTCTGGGTCCTGTTCGGCAGTACACACAGTCGAACGCTCTCGTTTCAACACTTATTTGAACAAAAAAAATATTGTTTTTTTTTTTCTGTTTTGTACCCAATAAAATGTCTCCCATGAAATCCTTCCATTTATGGAGGAATTTATTTTTTTTAAAAAAATGATGAATTTTCTTCTTTTAAGTCAAATTTTAACTAAAGCTAGCGATGTATTTTGATCTTCGAGCCAAAAAAAATTGTCTATTGAAGAATAATTAAAATATATTCAGCAAATGTTGCTCGTGCATCGGGTTTCAACTTGGACGAAGAAAGTTCAACACATTTCGAGCATCAATACATAATTTGATATAAAAACAATCCACAAAAACTTTTTATGATTTTTTTTGGGCATGGTGGTTATAAATTGGTCAAAAGCAGTATATAATTTGGGAGTACAAACTTTTTCACAGGAATCGCTATCTGTTGCCATAGTTACATGGCAGAGAATTTATGACACACAATCTTTCAATCGGATCAAATGCACACTTAAGAATGTAAATTTTAGGAAAACTTTTTCAAAATTCATACAAGATATTTATACAGGTTTAAATCAGAAGGCATAGTTCTGTGATAGGGAAAAAAAAACACGCAAATTGTAACTTGTAAGTGAATTTATCTGATTTTAACCTATAAAGTGAACTTAATGTCAGGTCCAATGGGCCTAACAATGTCAAACCTCCCAGCATACAACTATATTAGAACTGGTGGTTTGGGGGACTCGGATTCTCTGGACGGGCATCTAGTGATCGTTTTTAGTATGGACCGTCTGATTTAATCTCAATAGTTATCTTTTTTTTTGGCCTATCAATCTGGTATTAATCATGGGACATCCATTATTAATCGGATGGACACGGATTCCAGACGTGAGGATTTCGTTCGTTGATTTGGGACCCAACTAATGGAAAAATATCCACAAACAAGTATATTGTAAACGTTGTCAGAACTAGTAAGATCAGTTTTTCTTAATACAAGATTTTTTTTTTTTAAAGTTGGTTTGAAACCGATAATTTTGTTATAAAAAAAAATTGAAAATAAATGCTCTCTCTGAATAGAAGCAAGGACCACTTAATTGACGGAATAGAGCGAAACCACTAGGCCAAACAACCTAGCTTCTAATAAAAGAATTTTGATTTCCTATAAAATTTTAATGTATAGATCATAATAATGGCTTCTCGACCTTATATAAAATTTTCAATAATCTAATTCTAGCATATCTATTTATAAGTACAAGATACTAGGAAAATCCTTGGAAACGGAAACTCATAATGTTACAATGAAATACTGAATAGTTAATTAATAACGGTGAATGAATCATGTCATGCAATAAGAGTCAATGCATTTGATAATTGACGTCAGTAAATCTCTTCGAAACACTTATTCTGATCTACAGTAACATCATTTGGTCGACTCTATAAAAGATCAAAACTTTGTTGTAGATATCGCAACTCAATTGATAACTGGGCACAGTTTCAACTAAGGTATTTTTCTTTTGAATGTTGCTCTGAGAATTTCACTATTTCTTATCAATGGTTATTACATGACTATGTGGTGTTGATTTCATTGTTGCTTTAAGTTCTTAATGTATTGAAATCTGATTACTGAGGCTACTTCCCAACACTAACCACAACAATTACAGAATATAATATCACTGATACTAATTATCTCATATTTGTCAGGTTTACGGTAATAATAGCACCAGATAATAGAGATGGGATCAGTTTCGATTTTTTGCATGATCCTATGCACACTTGTATGTATTCAACAAATTCCACGGACAAGTAAGAAATTAATGATGCCCCGGCCACACCATGTTTTTTCTTTCTTTCATTTTATTTACAAATATTATAATGCCAGGATTAAGTTCGAGTTTTATTTAAAAGATAAATTTTGACTCATAGATTTCTCGTGCATTTTAATAAGATCTCCTTCTCAAAACATGTAGTTAGTAATGTCTAGATCTGACCTCACGGCAAACTACCCGTCTAATTGAAATATACATGCTGTTCACCTGATTAAATGCCTTTTTTTTCTGAAAGGTTGATTAAATGCAAATTATTACAAAATCCTTGCATTTATCCTTAAACATTAATGCAGCAAGCATAGGTGTATGCTATGGAACAGAAGGAACAAATCTTCCATCCCCCAAGAATGTTGTTGCACAATACAAAAAGTGCAACTATCAGAAAATGAGAATTTTCAAACCTGATGCACAAATTCAAGAAGCCGTGAGGGGTCAAGGAATTAATATTGCAATTGGCACCATGAATGATGATCTGCCGACTCTAGCCAACAACCCAATGTCTGCAACTACATGGGTCAGAACCAACATTGTCCCATACATGAACAATACACTTTACGAGTATCTTGTGGTCGGCAATGAAGTCGTTCCGGGGAACCTAGGCAAGTATGTTGCGCCAGCCATGCTTAACCTCTATAAGGCCATTGAGCCGATTGGAGCACTTTCCCAACTCAAGATCACCACTACAGTGCCCATGAGTGCTCTTGGCGTCTCTTTTCCCCCATCTGCTTCGAATTTTGCTAATGCAGCCATGAGTGACATGACAGCAATTATACAAGCCCTCAACAGTATGCAGAATGGCAATAGCATCCTTATGGTTAATGCCTATCCGTACTTTGCGTATGCATCTGACACATCCCATATCTCCAAAGAATATGCTAATACCAAATCATCAGCACCTGGTGTAGTTGATGGCAACTTGGAGTACCATTCTCTGATTCATGCAATGTTGGATGCCTTTTACACCGCTCTAGGGAAGAATGGAGGGAGCTCTTTAGGGGTAGTAGTGGGCGAGACGGGGTGGCCATCAGCAGGCAATGGAGAAATCACAATCCCCTTTCTCTCTGTGATGTACAATTCGTTCTTTCGTTACTATATATTGGGCTCTGGTACTCCAATGAGACCAAACAATAAACTAGATGGGTTTGTATTTGAGATGTTTGATGAGAACGAAAAGCCCGGGGGCGTCGAGCAAAACTTTGGGTTGTACCGGGCGAACATGACTCCTGTATATGCTTTCTGTTAAATTGGTAAAATTATAGAAGTATTTTATCTTGGTGTATTAATAAAGAAACTGCACAATATTGTTGTGCTTTGGTCTCTCAAGCAGAATAATGGTCAATGACTTGATGGCATGACTTCTTCCTAAGATTGATGGCATAAATTGTTTATTAGCAACATTGTATTAGCTTTCTTAAAGTAACCAAAAAGATCCGAGTTTCACATTCATATATTATAATTACATACCTGCTGCGGAGGCTCAACCCAACATAGTTGATCAGTCGCCTTAAGGCCTCATTACTTAAACTAATTATAGAAATGCCTATTTCTATAATCAACCCAAATACAATATTTTGACATTCACAGTGAAGCACATTCTAGAAAGCCTTATGTGGTTGATTTGCTTTTAATGGGATAAAAATTACAATACAAATAAGTTACATCATTATGCAGCATCAATTGGTGCATTATTTCCTAAATGTAGCAATCACTCTTATCCTGTCTCGGGGAGCAACCTTCAAAGCGTATACTCCACATCATTCCCATGAGAACAATGAATGTTGCCATTAAATAGACAATTATATTAGATATGCAGATCCCACCTCTGAGGGCTATGAAAATCATCAAAGCCTTGACCGGTTCTGATGCAAGAAGGGGTAATCTGTATACCCAACAACAGGATCATGTGTATAAAATGTAGCTCGATTGTATCGGGTTAAACCAGCATTAACCCTAAACCGCTCAACCAAATCAGGATTTGATATAAAAAGGCGACCATATGACACTAGGTCTGCATCACCACTCTCAATTGCCTCGATCCCAAGTTCCCTTGTGAAACCACCACTACACATAAATGTCCCCTGGTATGCATCCCTCCAAGCTCGCATGATCTGTCTCTCCTCCTCGGGACTGCCGAGTGGACCCGATTCTGTTTGGCCATGGGCTGTGTATCGTGGCTGGGTGATATGCAAGTATGCTAGCCGCTGACCAGCATCTCGCTGTAATTCATTGCACTTGTTGATTACGGCAAGTCCAAGGTTGAGTGGATCAGAATCATATGCATCTAGATGATCAATGGCAGGGGAAATTCGTAAACCAACCCGATCTGGACCAACTGCTGCACAGACTGCACGGGTCACCTCATCAATTAAGCGGCAACGATTTGCAAGGGAGCCACCGTAGGAGTCAGAGCGGTCATTGATTCCATCCTTGAGAAACTGGTCAAGGAGATAGCCATGGGCCCCATGTATCTCAACTCCGTCAAAGCCTAGTTTAGAATATTATTATCGATTTAGCACTCATATCCTACAATCAACTACATAGGTTGACTAAATAACATTTGTGGATAATACACCCCAATTACCTTTAGCAGACCAATGCTACCCTTTCAAACTCATAAAAAAGAATGTCAATAAGTTTGCCATACATAACAGAGATGTTAGCTCTTAAGAATAATGTCTATTCAAATTGGAGCATTATAACTGAGGATAGTTATAATTCCCAATTTAATAAGTTTCCTTCCAAAACAAAATTGATGAGTTTGATACTTCAGTTACTTGATAAATGCAAGGATGGCACCTTCCTACAAATTTTTCAAAGATTTTAGTATAAATCAAGTGTAGTTTCACAATTAGTTTTCCAGGTTTTTTTTTAATGTTTTTTTTTTCTATCTGCTGATCAACCATAAAGAAGAAACCTAGTAAGCTTTTTGCAGTATGTTTACACTAGAACAATCCCCAAAACATCCAAAACAGCCAATACCAGACTAACATATTACCCGACATGAGAATGTTTAGCCTTATTGGCTCAAATTTGAAATATCATTAAATATATCAAGGTCAGAATTTAAGTACCTGCACTAATAGCATTGATTGCTGCTTGGCGGTATAATTGAATAATTTCAGGTATTTCTGCAGTGGTGAGGCGGCGGGGTTTTGGATATTTGGCATAGGAACCATCTGGCATTAGTATCCTACCCCTCCCAGAAATAGGTTTATCTGTGGATGATATGGGAGCTGCACCACCTGGCTGGTACACTGTAGCAAAGGAGATTATGTTAGAAATCTAACAAGTTAAGACTTAGGAGCTGTGGTACTTGGGAATGGCAAAAATGAGAGAAAAAAAATTAAAATTAGGAGAAGAGATGTTCAATAGTACAGATCAGTAGAAATTGGATAGAGGTACCGGGTTTCTATAATATACTAGTCAGGTCTACTGCTTACAATCAAATTTAGTGAGGCCAACTGCAAGCCTGTAATGCTAATTGTACCTTAATACTAATTTTATAAAAATGTTGGTCCATGGTTATAACTTGGGATTATTACTATTTTTCAGCAACTTTTTGGAAATCAGTTGCAATTTAGAGAGCTTTAAAGCTAAGATTTTTAAGTCTTAGTAATTTAACTGATTATTAATTGGGGAAAAATTATAGGCTTAGTTTTATAGCTGAAGGTTGTATGGGACTTATTTATAGGTCAATTGTTTAGTTGGGATAATAGGTACCAGGCTATCTTTGTCCATGTACTAGTTAATAGTGCATACAGTTTGTAACAGTCAGTCCAGGTACTAGTATCTAATAGCCGAAATTACAGTCCAGAATGATCAAAGCAAGTGCAACAAAAAAAAAAATATATATATATTGACAGATACGATAGATGAAAACTATTGCTTTTCAAATTAGCACACTGTTAAATGACAAACAGCAACAAAGTAATTTAAGAAATGTAGAGTTTCATTTGGAAAAAAGAACCAAACCTGGGTGAGAGGCACGGCCAACATGCCACAGTTGGCAAAAGATAATGCTTCCCTTTGCATGTACTGCATCCACAACCTTCTTCCATTCCTCTATCTGCTCTCTCGTGTATATCCCGGGTACATGAGGGAACCTTCATTACAGTGAGGTTTTTATATTACTATTCAATTCTTATGTTTATGATGAAAATTAGACTTGAATGATTGCTTTGACCCAGATATCATATTATATAGATTATATTAGCAGTCATTTTCTGGGCTGGTACTAGTGGGAAAAAAGAAAAAGAGATTGAATTATTGACCCAAAAAAATATGGATAACACTTGGGATGGTGTATCTTAACAAATCAAGAGTGATGAAAGATGTAAGGTGGTTGATCAATTTCAGTATAGTTTTACAAAGGCACGGTATTATTAATATATCATAATGTTTCTAACAACTATGATGAAAGAAAACTGAGATCTGACTTTGACTTCATTTTAACAAACACTAAAAATATTTCAACTCAATTTCATCTAATCATTATTTATCATTACTATTAATTTTACAAAATAAAGCAACTATGCACACTAATCCTAATTTGGGTCAACTAAAAAATTGCAAGCTATTTCCATTTTTCTCATATTAAAAGAACAAGATCCATTACAATATCAGAGCATGGTTGTTCTAAATTGACCAATGGTCAAATAAAAAAGGTCTAAAATACCCTGGACCCGTTGGAGAAATCGTAGTCCCCTCGGTGATGAGATACCCGCCTGGAGTCGACCTCTGTGCGTAGTAAAGTGCCATGCCTTGATTAGGCACTCCGTTGATCGCTCTACATCTTGTCATCGGAGCCAGAACCACTCTGCACAGAGAAATTTATAAGTTTACCAAAGGGTAAAATTGGAAGAACAAAGTTCTTAGACTGAACTGTGAAGTAGAAGATGTTACCTGTGAGAGAGTCGGAAGCGTCCCATTTGGTAAGACGAGAAGAGAGAAGGTCGCTCCTCCTTTGCTTCCACCATATTGTTTGTGTGTGTGTGTGTGTGTGTGTGTGTGTGTGTGAGAGAGAGAGAGAGAGAGAGAGAGAGAGAGAGGCTTGATCGGAAAGGTGGGATGCAATTATGCTGAGTAAAGTGAATAGTGAGAGAGTGGTTTGGTTTGATTGGAGCTGCAAGTTTTATGGGGCTACTAAACTGGAGAGGGACAGCGGAAGACGGGAAGTAGGATCCTTTGAAATTTTTTATTTCAAAACAATAAAGAATATACAAAAATCCTAAAAATCGTAATGTGAGAAAGTTTTGGTATATATTTTTTGAGAGAAAAGTTTTTGTGAAATTCAGAATAAATGGTAATTAGGTAAATTAAGTATCACTAATTTTTGTTTCACGTTTTGGTACCGAATACCGAGCCTTTTTTTTTTTTGGGCCTTTTTTTATTCCCGTAAAAAATTAGATTGATGGTTCAATTGTACAAATCATTGATATTCCCTGATCACACCAGTCAAATTGTATTTGTAGCACGTGTTTATGCCCATTGAAAGGCGACTGCGGACTGGCGAGGCCGCCTACTGGTAGGAGATGTTTAGTCTCACCGGGTGGTAATTATACTCGGTTCCACTAACCCAAGATTTATAAGCTGGACCTGATGTACTGACTAATGTACAAAACATTTCATTTTCTTTTTAAGTTTTTAATATTTTTATACATACGAACACAAGATAAATCTTAAGAAAGATATAGGAAAATATAAAAAGCGCTTGTCAGTCACATGTAGCACGTTGAGATCTATCTTTCATTTTATTTTTGGTAATGTCAAATACTTCACACATTTGTGTGACTATTATAGCATATTATTTTTTTAATTCCTTAAATCATGTCTTTAAACTAAATATTTACAAAACAATCTCTTATTTATATTTCAAATTTGCAACATTCATTTAAATAGTATTAGTCTTAGGAACTAGATTAAAGATTTGTCGCGTACAAACTTTTTTTTTAAAATTAGGATATCTTTGTTATGTCGATGTTATTTTTTTATTTTGATTTTGATTTTTTTTTTTTTTGCTAATATTTTGAAAGAACACAAGATCATTTGGTAAGGTCGATGATACTTTTCAATTCCGAATTTATCAACTCTAAATCATTTTACATCTCTCACTCATCTTATTATATAATAATTTCTTTTATTGTGTAGATATTTATAATTTGGTGGATTGATATTTGATTATTTGATCAATTTTATTTGGCATTGATTTCTCTCCAACGAAGAAAATATTCGGGCACGCAATAAATGAAAAATCAGGTTGTTGGGACGTCGAGAATTATCTTATATCTCCCTTAAGTACTAGCCCTTTTCTGCCGACGAAGTGGATTGGGGTTTAATTAATATAATAATTCCATGTGGTTAGTACTGGGCAATGTGACAGTCTCGCATTAATTTTTTATATTATCAGGGAATAATTGTATTGGTTACTGATTGTCTCGATTCTCGAAGTTATTACAATCCTCTTCTCAAGTTAATCCCACTTCATTTTATTTTATTTTTTTTATGGTTCGATTCGGGTTTTCTTTCGGATCGGATCTTTGATGATAAATTCGATTCGCCTCATCAAAAGCCATGAGCTGCACAATTTTTTTAAAGATTTCTCATTTCAGACGTCGTAATCCAGATTAATTATTCCAAAATTTAGAAACATGGTGCATAAATTTTTTAATATATGGGAGGTGTGAACTGAGTTTTTGAAAGCGAGATAATTCGGTTCCCGGTTTTATATTAATTTTAAATATTTTTTTTTATACATAAACGTGGTTTCTATTTAATGTTGATTAGCTTACGAAAGGTCAATCATTACCCTTAAGTGGCCGAATTATAAAATTAAGACTTAAAAGATTCTAATTCAAAATACTATAGTCAATTTAGCTCCACGTTGAAAATTTCAGTAGCAGCTGTAGCCTTGTAGACAGAATGGTATTTTTATTTTTTTTAGTAGGAAGTGGTCACTCAAGAGGCATTGCAAAATTAAGAGGAGATCAATAAGATAAAAATATAGTAAACTCTTGATATATAAAACCAAAAAAAAAGGACACTGTAGTTTTGAAATGCAACTCTAGGAATATAATTAACTTGCAATAGTGCTCTAACTGAAATTATATATATAGTTAAAAAATTTTAAAGTAAATATTGTTGCAACCTTTTTTTTTAAAAAAAAAAAGTACCGCCTTCAATAATTCCTTCATTCTAAAGCCAAGCTTCCCCATTTCACTACCAACGACGGTAAATACATGTATTAGAAACTTAAAATAACAATATAATATTTCATGTAGTAAATTTAAGAAACTCAGATTTTTAATAAACTTGCTTGACTGGGATCTAAATTTATTTTAATATTTTTGCGAATACTTTTGAACGCCTGCATTAAATATTTATGCATATTCGTATTAATTAAGAAATAAAAACAATATTGATCTTATTTAAGAACGACAATCTGCAAAAATATATATTTTTTTCTTTTTTTGCTTTTGAGTTTTGGGGGCATGTACCTTCCTAATAAAACGTGTTTATCGTTTTCTCTATAGCTTGCGGTGATTGGGGAACAAATTCATATGGGAGGGGAATATGGGACCAGCGGGATTTTCTTTGGAGTTTGGAGTCATGATTCATGAAGGCCACAAATCACTCTCTGATTTGCTTTACATTTTACTGGGCAAAAGCAGCCAACCAGTTATATTTTTCATTTTTTCTTCAAACTTACACTGGATTTGACACTGCACTAAAAAGTTTATACATATATTATACTTTAACTAGATAAAATGCTCCTATACGGGCAAATAAGAAAATAAAATAATTTATGTTATTTTGTTTTATATAGAACTGCAAATATTAGGCAATCAAGTTATTGTAAAATCAATGATTTAATCTTTTTCATTTTTGAATGAAGAGTCAGTTTACTAGCTATTTTTTTTTTACCCTTTTTAATAAAAAAAAATCTGACCTTTTATTTGAAATAAAGATTTAAACCACATATTAGATCAAATAACATAAATCAATGGTCCATAATGAATATAAGAATTGTTTACATTTCCTGAAATACAATTGTTATGATCTTTTATGATGCTCTTCATATGTAGTATAATATTATATCAAGTAATGTAAAACATAAACAATTCACTGATGAACGGAAAAAAAAAATGCATAAAATTTCATTATTTTTCATATATTGCATGCGTAAAATTAAATTTATTTTTAACTGCTGCATTAAAAACTATTATTTTTTAGACAATTATCATATTATTAATTTATCCATTGTCTACAAAATTCCAACACAAAAAAAAAAACTAACTCAAAAATTAGAAATGCTACGAGTAGTTCGTTGATAGCATTTCGACTTTTCGAGCCTATTTGCCACCATTGTGCCATATTCGAATATTAGAAATAATAACGAGTTTCCTTAAAACGTCAGTGTACTATGCTTACTATCGGAGTCCAACTTCAGTCATGCGGGGTGTAGTATTACATGCCAATACTATGATCAATCCTGTGGTTTTTCGTATCTTTCTAAAGTATCGGAACGTATGCGTCCGTATTTACAAATATCCTTAGTTCCTCACTATATCTCCAGAGGCGGATCCAAGTGGCTCAAATGGGGTACAAAGTCTTTTTCCCTAACTAGTCCTAAAGATGCACAACTTTTTTATATTATATACATGCAAACTATATTGAATAAAAATCATATTCTAACCCTATATTATGTAAGGATTGCTCTATTGTGATCTCATGGTTAGAATTCTATGCTTTTAATTTTGATCTTTAAAGTAATATAAATACTTAAGGTTAGTTTTTAATACCTAGTCACTACCTATTGTCTCCAAAAAATAAAATAATAATAGTAAATAAATAAATAAAATAAAAATAATAATGTTAATTTTGAGCGCATACAAAAATTTTCCGACTCTGCCGTTATATATCGTACCAACAAAGTTTAACCATAAATATATAGATAAGCCACGTCGAATACTAGAAACTTATCATATGCGCATCAAGGTGCATTTGTACCAAAGTTTACAGTACAGCTAGGAGCCTAGGACCCACAACCGAAGTATCAGTGCAACATATATTACAACTGTATGCTTAATATCATAATATGTCATATCCTTTGTAAATGCATGGGTAAGGGTCAATGACAATAGTTTTTTTCCTCTCCGACAGCAAGTGTGCAGCATGTAGATGAGAACAATACAATAAGAAATAACGGGAAAAAAAGGAATAACAACAATTTATGTCTAGATTAATAAACTGATTTATTCTTTGTTTTCGTTGTAAATTCAATTCATGTTATGAAATTAACTTATCTTAGATTGAAGAATTGCAAAGTTACTATCTGAGTATAACAAACGACCAACATTTTGGGGCAAACCAGTAAGGCCATGTTACCCATGTATGCCTGGTGATAGTACCAGGGAAATTCAAAATAGGCTGGTGCCATACTGGTAAGTTCATATCAGTACGAAACCAGTATGGTGCAGCATTAATTTTAGGTAAATTAATTTTGTCACATTTCAAGTGAAATCTGAAAAGGAGCAAACAAGAAGAAGAAAGATGAATTGCCATCAGTAAATGTTGCTCAACTGCACCTGGGAATATAACATGATTACAACAGACATACTAAGAAAAATACACAACAACCTACTGGTTTTTATTAGAAGATGCTATAACCTGAACAACACACATCCCATATAGCACAGCTGTGTGCTGAGGGGTATAGCTGTCACCGAGTCCATACTCAGAAAAATTGACCTCAGTGTTGATAAACTGGCCAGCCAATAACTTGCTGGCAACTGCCTCTCGCCATATCTCATAGAATTCTTCCATTACTCTCTGGGACTTATCCATTGACGACAAGGGTAAGTACTCCACCTGTAGTTAGGAGTAGAAAGAGAAAATGAAGAAGTTGGGTGTTGGAAATTAATATTGTATCATTTGGCATAAAATATATATGTATATTGGTTATCAGTTTGTTCTTATCATTGGTTAACTTGATTAACTAAGGCTTACTGTTACAACTATCCAAACTTACTGAATACTGATGTCAACTCTTGAATCCTTACACGGTTACACCAGTGAGGTGTGCTTTTTTTTTATATTTGAACAAGTTCCTAGGTATGGATTGAATCCTCCAGCTCACAACTCATACGTACTGTTATGAAAAATAAATGTATTGGAGCATGGACCATACATGGTAGTACTAACCACAGTACACTGCACCAGTCAAACTGGTACTATCTTAATTCACTTGCTGACTGCTGTCATACCACAACTATCTTGACTACCATTGTTTCTTTATATCTTTTGCATTTTTTATAGATTGACTAATGTTCAATCGCAATGAGGCTAAACAAAGTTCATGTTTCAAACTGACTAATTATTATTGCACAATGAAGGATTATGAAACTGATCGGGTTAGAGCTTGCAGCGATTACATGATTGAGGAATGCTGTTTCAAACATTACTGTCGAATAATGCCAACTCAAAGTTGCTATCAGATTACCACCATATCCTGATAATATGCATTGCCTTATCTTTATATGGAGCAGGACAGAGGATACATATTTAAAACAAATATATATCTTGATTTCCAAAGGATGTACTTTAGTAACAGAGAAAGAACAGAAGTAAAAATCACATATTCATACCACTAAAATGTGCAACCAACACTACATCAATAATACACCAAGAAAGCCCATTCCTTTTTATTTAACAAAAATAAAATAAAAGGATGATAAAGACTGAAGTGATTGCAAAATTGATATTAAATCATACCTATATAAAACTTTATTTTTGAATTGATGTGAGTGGAATGGATGTGCAAAAAAAAAGGTAAAGGACTGAACAGTAACTACCTCCATTACAATTCCTCTAAGAGATTCATTAGGATTGTATAAGCACTTTCCAATCCTCAATTTAAAGTCACCCCATTTGTACTGCACTCCCTGTATACAGAAAGCAGTAAATGAAAATGAAAGATTACTTTGTGCCCATAAATGTAGTCAACATTGGCAAAAGCCAAACTTTCAGTGCAATCTCATCTGTAAAAATGAAATTAAACTTCTACATGGCCCATGAACCACGCTACTTAGATACGAGATGTAGATTACACCATACTGATGTTATCTTATATAAGTGTACAGCACATACAAGATGTGCCAGATGGCATAATAAAAAGAATTTATACAAGGTTTAAACATATAAACCCAGCTGAAATGGTTGTTGACACAATCAGTCCATAGTAATCAGTGCTGAGATGGTCGTATATACATAAAATAAGCAAGCAATCCGCACTAAGCAAGCTACTTGGCGACTAGGTATTTATCAAATTGGGCAAGCAAACTTCAGTAATTTAATTTACTCTTGAACAAAATTACTAATTTGCTTTAATGAGTTTTGGTCACAAATGGTGAATTAGCTCAATTAATCAACCTGTTAATTTGTCTAAACAATGTATGCAAATGTAAACATCATAAACACAACAAAAATTAGTGCGAATTAGCTCTATGGTGATACCACAAAATCAGAAAACACTACCATCTCATTATCACACTGATACCTCGAAATTGATAAAGAAGCGGCCTTTATAAGACTGGAGCTTGTCAATGACAGTCTGAACTGACGACTGGGCCCGGAGAATGAGCCTCTGAGAGCGCATGACGAAGAGGAACTCGTTGGGGAGGTCGTGGAGCGAGATGCCGATGAGGTCGCGTGGCAAATCGGACGGCTGAGGGAGGGATTGGTCACGTGGGACAGCGCGGTAGAAGGTCATTGAAGAGCGCCAGCGTCCGTCGCGCGACACGCCAGGGAAGGACTCGGCTACTGCGCATGCTTCCGTCATTACCTGGCTCGTCAGCGTCGTGCCTTGGTTCGGTTGGAAGTGCATCAACCTGTTGATAGAAGAGAGAAGGGTTTAGTTAGGATGGGGTGGGGAGGAGAGGTGGAGAAAGAGAGAGAGAGAGAGAGAGAGGTACCATTTGACAGGCATGGTGGCGACGGCAATTGTAGTGATTTTGGGTTTTCAGTTCTCAGATGGAGGGAGGTTCAGCCGTTCAACGGCGCATCACCTGAATGAATTCACCTGCTCGCATTTGATGAGATGTGAGTATGTGACAGAGTGTCGGTTTAGACGGTTCAGATTTATTTATTTAATTTTCTTTTAGCAGTGTTTCATGCTTTTTGTGCTGAAAATGTGATGACATTTTAGTCATTATGGGACTATGGGAGTGAATCTCCAAGTAGAGGAGTGAACTTCAATCAACCAAAAAATAAAAAATAAAAAAAATTGAGCAATTCCCGCATTTTCATTTTAATTAAATAATCTATAATTTATATAACAGCCAAGGATTAACGTCACAAAAAGTTATTAAGAATAGTTTTACCGATGTATTATATTTTATTATTTATAAAGTCCAATAAGATCTCCATTCTCAAGACTATAGATACTGTCTTTAGTTTTGACAAATTATGATGTGCACTGCCTTTTCTAATATGAGCGATCTTTTAAAAATAATAAATAATAATCTCTTAAAATTATGAATGGACGTAATTAATTAGAGCAGAAATATAAGTCAAATTAGAATATAAAAATTAGTTCATGATAGAGCGTTCCTTTGTGTTTTTGTCCTGCATGAAACTAATATAACAAAATTTTGGAAGACCAGTTGATTGTAACCTTGTAATGCGGTTAGAGTGATATCACAAAGGGAAATCGTGAGCATGACTCTAAAACACATCGAAAATCATTGAAAAGTTGATATTGAATTTTTGAATCTGATTTCCGACAGATGTATTTGTAAAAATTATAAAAAAAAATAATAATTCAATATAAAATCAACGAGTTAAGAAAAAAGTTTTAGAAAATTGCTTCCACGCTTCTAATTTTGAATAATCTTTCAACTCTTGTCATAAGATAAAATAAAGAAAATATAAATCTGACATAAAAATGCAACATCAATTGTAAAATAACTATATTCTCACTAATTTTTATTCGCATTGTAAAGGCACCATTGCCCTACTATATTCTAACGACAAGCCTGGTTAGAGAGTTGGGCCTAATTTTTAATTGGACCGAAAGTACATTACCAATAAGCGAAGATGAATCAGTGCTGATAAGAGCAATCACCTTCTAAGGCAATCACGCAATCAGCATCCGAAAATAGAAAAAGCGCTCAACTCTTCCTTTCCGAAAATAGAAAACGCGTCCGCGCGATCTCCTGTCCGCACGTGAGAGCGCTTTACCCCTCCCCTCCCCTCCCCTCCCCTCCCCTCCTCACGCGATACGAGCGCACCCCTCCCCTCTCGCATCTCTGTCCCGTCACGCTCCCTCCCCTCGCGCCTCTCTCCCACCGCCACCTTCCACTAACGCCTCTGTCTCTTTATATGTGAACTTATTAGTTACTCCCTTCACATTATGTAGTTACTCCATTATACTAATAATTTACTCTCTTTATGGTCAGTAGTTACCCTCTCAAACAAACTACATATTTGAACTTACTAGTTACTCCCTAGCACTATTTTAATTACTCCCCTGTATTCGTTATTTACTCCCTTCATAGTATTAAATTACTCCCTAATAAAGTTACACAAAGAGTTATTACTTACTCTCTTGTACTATTTTAGTTACTCTCATGTACTTGTTATTTACTCCCTTCATAGTGTTTAATTACTCCCTAATAAAGTTATACAAGGAGTTATTACTTACTCTCTTGTACTATTTTAGTTACTCCCCTGTACTCGTTATTTACTCCCATCATAATGTTTAATTACTCCCTAATAAAGTTACACAAAGAGTTATTACTTACTCCCTTGTACTATTTTAGTTACTCTCTTGTACTAGTTATTTTACTCCCTTCATAGTGTTTAATTACTCCCTAATAAAGTTACACATGGAGTTATTATTTACTCCCTCTTACTATTTTAGTTACTCCCCTGTACACGTTATTTACTCTCTTTATACTGTTTAATTTCTCTCTAATAAAGTCATACGAAGAGTTATAACTTACTCCCTAGTATTATTTTAGTTACTCCCCTATACTCGTTATTTACTCCCTTCGTAATGTTTAATTACTCCCTAATCTTTTGTACTTGTTATTTTACTCTCTTGTAGTAGGAGAATCAGATCTGAAGAAAGGAGAAAAAAAAAGGGAGAGAAGAAAGGAGAAAAGAAAAAACAAGAGAGGAAAATCAGATTTGAAGAAAGGAGAAAAAAAAAGGAGAGAAGAAAGGAGAAAAGAAAAATTATCTCAGAGAAAAGGAGAAGAAATGGTCAGAGAAAGAAGAAAGAGGAAAGAAGAAAGGAGAAAGAGAAGAGAGAGATAGGAGAAGAGGAAGGAGAGAACCCGGATGAGAGAAGAAGTGGAGCGAGAGAGGAGAGTCGCGTGTCTCTGCGCGAAGGAAGAAAGGAGGATTGGGTGTCCTTGCGCGTGTGAGGTTGAGGTAGGTGATCGGAGGGGAGCGCGTGAGGATGAGGGTGAGGGTGAGGAGAGAGTAGGCGCACCTGTCTGATTGCTTGATTGCGCTAGATATTGATTGTGTTAAGTAATTTCCATTTATCAGTCGTCTCTTTACTTAGCCTTCATTAAAAAAAAAAATGATGTTTGGATAATTCATTTTCATTTTTTTGGACAAGGAATGCTAACAATGCATATCACTCAAATTGCAAATATTAGAAAATAATGATCTTTCAAGAAAAAAAATGAATGTTATTTTTATTTTACAACTGACTAGAAAAATAAATAAAGATTCTGCAACAACAACTTAGAAACAATTTAGTATTGATTAAAAAAAAGAAAGAATCCCAGATGGGAAGGAGCAGCTCTCCGAATTCCCTACTTGAAAGGCTCAAACTTTGGATCCCTTGTATGACAGTTCATCTACAATTATATCTCTTATTTTTGGCAGAATGAAAGCGCAAAAAACGGTCATGCAAATGGAAAAAGGATATCAATGCTCCAATTTGGTCCTATTGAATCGACCTTTTTTTATCCACGTGATTAAAGAGACAAACAAGCGAGCATTGCCATGTGCCCAGCAAAAGAGAACAAGGTATCAACTATCAAGTGACTAGAAGTCTCATTGTACATTTTTTTTTTTTTAAAAAAAAGCCTCATTGTACATGCTTCTGTGTCCTATTCTGTCCCAATTATAAATTATTACAAATTAATGGAAAGGTTTGTACCTTTGAAGTTTGAACCTTTGTGAGAAATTTTTCTTTCTTTTTCTTTTTTGAAAGATTGTGAGGATCAATTAGGGTGATTTTAAGCTATAGAATTTTTTGTAAGTTTGATTTTACAAAAATACCCTATAATCTTATAAATGTTAAATTCTAATTGCACATTTCGATATATATAATTGTGATTTTATGCATAATAAATACAGGGTGATTTTATGAATTCACTGAGTTTCATATAATCTTTTTTGGTCATTTAATTTCAAATTATTAATTTTTAGTCACCCAACTTTGATTCCAATTCTAATTTGATTTCTCTGACAACTCTTAAATCCAAACCATTAACTTTTTTAAGTACATTTGAGTGCATATCAAAAAGTTTAGTGAGTAAATTGTGATAATTCAAAGTTTGATGGAAAAAATAATTTCATAGAAACTCCAGTGACTTTGGAAAAATTAACTCTCATAAAAAGGAAAAATTGCTAAACTTTTTATTTAGTTTTGGAAAGAAAATATATAAAGTTTTAAATAGCCAATAGAAATATCATGCACAATTGCACCCTCGATCTGGTGAGCACAATTGCACAAAAGAGAGAACGACGTCTAAAGTGAGAAAACATATGAAAACTTATGGCCCAATAATTTGATCCGTTATATAAAGCAGATTGCAAAAGGCCCAAACAAATCACACAATGTGCATGAAGCATGATTCAGGGACCAGGCTAGTGTGATTGAGAAACAGTGCTATAGAGTAATGATTCAAATCATGATGATGATATTCGATTGCACTAGCGTCATTAAGCTCCGATAATATGACGCCACGATGATGTTGTCAGTGCATCTACGTTTGAAATTTTAGATGAAGCCCAAATACTATATAAGCATATAATTCACTGATCAACCAAGTTTAGTCATTCCCGACTGTTTTTGTATTTTTTTATAAAAATAAAGAAATATATCTGAATCATCCACATTTAATTCGACAAAAAATCATAATCCCAAAACTTTGATCTGCCCAATATGCAGCATAATAATTGATTTTTTGAATTTGATGCGTAAATATGAATGCTCATTACCATTCTCAGACTCGAATCGCGCTTGAACTGAAAATACTAATTATTGACGGAAGTAGGTTCGAACTTTGAACTGAACCAAATAATTATTATTATTATTTTTTTTTGAGTATCAAATATTTATCTTCTAGTCAGGATGTTAAGAAAACCGTACTCTAACACCAAAAATCTAAATTAATTGGAGGAGATAACTTTGTGTTGGGATGTATTCAATTCATACACTGGAAACTCTACTTTTGTCAATCATGTAAGATATTTTCTCATAATTAATTTTATTCTATCTCATGACAATTTCTTATCTATTCTATTAAAGTTCTCTAGTTCTGTCCCATATCTCAATTGACTTTACTTTTTATTTTTGTGTTTTTTTAAGATAAATTGGGTGAAGTCTCCCAACTTATTTTTAAATCAAATGTCTATGAAAAACTCCCAACCGAATTTCGAACATGTGAAATTTTACTCAAGACTAGGGGTTAATCGATCGAGCTTCGCTCGAAATTTGATCTATTAATATAAATTTTAAATGTTATTATTTAATAATGGTTGATTATGAATAGGTTGTTATGCTTGCAGCATGAAAGAGAGAAGGATGCATGATGAAAATGAAAATAGAAAGAGGTCACAAAAAAAAAACAAAATAATGCGTTGATAAATTATTGAATGTCGGTGAAACATGTCAGTTTTATGAGCAATAATATGCGACACACAAATAGTTACCTAATATCACGTTATAGAAATTGGAAAAACTATAATTTCACAATACTTGGAGTGTCGAATCACATTTAACTAAATAATCCCGACACCCACACATATTTATTTATAATTTTGATTTGATGCATTGTTTTTTGCCACAAGACCAAGAGATGGTTCTCACTTTTGACTTTTTTTCTAAAAAAACTAATTGTCATACATTGATTAGATAACTTCATTTTGAGAGCAGTTACCACAAAGCTTATAGCTGCAACAATCTTGTTAAATTACGATAGGACATTCTTTTCTTTACTTAAATCTAAAAAAAAAATCTGAATTATGGCTGTATCTTGTAAGCATAAATGGATGGGATAAGATTTGTTTTTGAGAAAAGGAAAAAAAAAATGAGGGATGTGAGCGAGTACTCCGGAGGTAAATTTGTAATGCAATGATTGAGCGCATTAATTTAGCAATCAAACCTGAGTTACCAATTATTTTTTTTTTCTTTTGCATGAGTAATGATTCTAAGCATTTGTATTAGCTCGACATGCATCATGCTGTCATCATGAGCTGGAATGATTATCCGTTCCAAAATTTAAGGATCTTAGAAGTCGAACTGTTGTGTACCTTATGATATGTTAAGCTATATGTTCAATTCACAATATTTCCTCAACAAAAAATAAATAATAAAAGAAAAGTAAAAAAAAAGAGAGACTCTGATTTATATCAATAAACTCGAGGCAAATAATAACACATCAAATGTATGTAAGACAAAATTCCATTACGTTTCAGTCGTATACATCTGATATTCTTGGTATTTAGAACTTGTCAGTATTCTTAATCATAGCCATTGACCCCACCGTCGCAACAATTTTACCTATGTTATCAACACTCGTTCGCAAGTTGCGGTCACAAGTTCGGAGTCCCATTGCATACGTGTTCTTTCTTCCGCTTTAACAAAAATCTCATGCAAGGTTTGTAGTATGATCATTCTGCTGCTTTAGCGACCCAACAAGCAGACGCAGATCCTGGACATAGTCCATTTACTGAAGATTAATTTAGCAGTAACCTGTCCATTTGTAATAGGGATTAATTGTCTGTGAATGTAACAGTATCTAGCATTGACTCTGTCGAAAGTGCTACCGTAGAAACATATATATGCCTTATTTTTCGACGGTTAGGAGTGCTAGTATAGACTGGTTTGCTACTCTTATTTTTCGATGTTTTGTTCCTGTAATTTTTTTGTGTTTTGTTTGGTACTGAGATGATAAGCTTTTGGCTTCTCATGTAGAGAATTGGGTGTAATGGGATGAGAGTGGTGCAGTGCTTAGCTGAGTTTGTAATTTTTTGCATTTTTTTTGTTTTTGCGCCAGCTTGTGAAGGTGGTAAGCGCCACTTGGTTGTTGGTGTAGTTTGATAGAAGTTGTAATAATATAGCTAAAGGGAGGTAATAGGCTCTGTTGATGTTAGCTAGTAAAGGGTTACTGGTATTGTGGGGGTACCAGCTCTATTTTTTTTTTTGATTTAGCTGGAATTTTTGTGTTGTACTTCTTTATTACATTGTAATGAGAAGTGGTGGGGATTTCCCACTTGTTTCAAAAAATATATATATATATATATATACATATAGAATATCTATTGTGAACCATGGTTCATTTAGGCCTTTGTGAACCATGATTGTTTGATCGGTGGTTTTGCAAATTAACAAATCTAAATTAACCAATGCAATCTATATATTGAAATCTCATATGAAACCAAATTTTATAATTTTTGGAATTTTTTTGCTATTTTTTTCTAATTTTTTTAAACTTTCCATTTTTGGACGATAATTCACTAATTATCGTCCAAAAATGACAAGCTATGAGAAATTCGAAAAAAATAGCAAAAAATTTTCAAAAATTTTAAAAGTAATATATGATTCAAAACTCCAAACTTCCACGAAGTTAAATATTCACAGGAGATCCTAAACAAATTTCCAAGCCACAACATCCACTTAAAGTTTGTTGTTTTTTGTCGCTAGACTAAACACTAGTTCTTAGTCAAGTAATGTTAGTTGAATAAATTTAGCCGGAATTCCAAGAAAAAAAAAGTTTTGTTTGAATAAACAAAAAATTACATGGACAATATTTGAAGCGTTTGAAGCACGATACGCTGAAATGTTATGTGAATGAATAAATGCAAAATTAGTCTTTGGAGGTTTCTGTTGATACACGAGAAACATAAAATCCTTAATTGGACCAATGCAAAATGACACCATTCGACACTCGACATAAACAAAAACTGTCACCTCGCCCCTCAAAATCCTGTCACATTAATCACCAAGGGGAATCCTTCCAACTTGAAACAGCTCTCTCTGTTGTTTTTATTTAATTGCATTTATCACATTCACAAACAACAAACGTCATCGGAACATTAATTTCATTCCTTATTCAAGCAAATACATACGATACACACAACGGCGACCAATATATCTACGTACACTTATGTCCCTATTGATAGAGAACCTCAACTAGAGTAACTACCAGTTACATTTTTCCTGATAAAAAACACTGTTATCTCCACAAATTGAAACCCAATTGTAAAAATCGAAAGAGGTGTCCAAAGAGCCCAACAGGTCCCACCAGTTCTCTTCTTGAGTCTGATCACTACTTGCGGCTGGCTCATCGCTTGACGTTGTCGGGACTATTGCTTCTTCAGTGGTATCAGTAGCATTGTTCTCTTTGATGCACTCATTGTTTGAACAAAATGAGAACTCGGTAGTGCATCTGGTAGCTTTTGTTCTGACTATGATCGACGGTTTGGATTCAATAAGATCATGATCGTGTTTGAGTTTCTTCCTGAGGCATGTGTTCCAGTAGTTTTTTATTTCATTGTCAGTTCGACCTGGCAATCTCCTTGCAATTAGGGACCACCTGAAAGTAAACATGGTACGAGTCTTTTTGGTAAATAAAAAAAAGGCTAAGAAATGCAAACATTATTTTTCAAACCGAGTTAATTAAAGAAATGCATTGAAATGAAGTGTCCGAAGTTGGTTAACTTCCAATTAATTATATAAGAAAATTACCTGTTTCCTAAGAGATTGTGAAGCCTTATGATGAGGTCTTCTTCATCAGGAGTTATGTTGCCTCTCTTGATATCAGGCCTCAGATAGTTGAGCCACCTCAGTCTGCAACTTTTTCCACAACGATTTAAGCCTGAAAATTGATATCAATTAGCATCTTCATTATAAGAATTAGTTTAAGATTAGATGACATAGAAAGAAATGCTATTACCTGCTCTTTTCGGTAAGGATTTCCATTTGCCTTCTCCATGATCTTGTATGTAGGTTTTGAGTATCCTGTCTTCTTCCTCTGTCCATGTCCCTCTGTTCATCTCTCCATTCCTACAGCAAGCTTGCCTCACCATTGAATAGGGAGAGGAGTCAAGGAGAGATAGAGGAGAGAAAGGGATTGATAGTGTCGCCTTGTTCTTGAGCTCCAGTTCAGAATTGGTGTGTTCTTATAAGTTCTAATGGGGTATGAGAGTTATGTATCATCTGTTAGTAGTCCAATTGTAGTTTGTAAAGGAAACTTCAGGGTCCAGCCGAAGCTAAAAAGCGAAAGTCTGAATCATTTCCGGATATACTTTTGCTCACCCAAAACGGCTTATCAGGTTCGCCACACAATATTAAAATTAGGAATGTTTGGTTATTGATCAAAATATTTTGCCCGGCTCTGGTGATCTCACGGACGTTTATAATTTAATTTTAACGATATATTATTTAGTTCGTATAATAAATTTATTCACCACAAAATTCGTCATGAAAATATATATAAAAGAGGTCAGATTCTATATATAGGATGGATGTGCAGATTGCAATCGTTTTTATATTTTAAAATTCGACTGACCGATCTGAATCATCTATTATATTCTTCATATTAACAATTTATAAGAAATATTTTTTTTAAATGTTTACTATTTTTTCAGATTGTCAGAAAATCGAAAATTATAGACCCTCCAATAGCAATGAATTGAGAAATTCTAGAAAGTAGCAAAAAGTTTTGAAAAAAAAATAATTAATATAAATTTTCAATATGAAAAACGATTCAACATCGAATCTGTTATTGTTGAGTTTGAAATTTGATAATAACCGAGTATGACGGATCCCGCATATATTATCTAATGTAGTCATTTTATCATTCAAAAAATTCGAATCCATCGAAATTAATCAGATGATACGAGTATTTTCGTGTTCGAGGGGATTTAAATTTTACTATCTCTGACTCGGTATAAATTCTCTTACATGGCCTAACAATCAATCTTTCTAGTGCTGAGCGGATGGGTTTCAACATTTTCAGTTCAGCATTAATTAGCTGGGCTTCAAGGGCTTAATGGGCTTTAACGTCAAATTATGAATCAAGTTCCGGCCCACATTAACTCCTTTTTATACGGTAATTACTATCGACCATCCACCGAATTACCATCCAGCGCCATCCAAACTCAGATTTTCCGCGTGCTGGCGTCAGCAAAAAATTTTTGACCAATTTTCGAAAAAAATTTTGGTGCTGACGTCATCAAATATGCTGATTTAAGAGTTCAGTTAAATAATTTAAGGGTTGAATTAAAGTGTGTAAGTGTTCAGTTAGATGCAACAATAATTTATTTCACTTTGTATGTTGAATTTGATCATTTATTTCTTACTTACGAAATTTGTATATATGTTCAGTTTATTGTTGTAAATGTTCATATTGTTATTGTAAATGTTTACTATGTTTGTTGTATCATTTCATTTTGTTTTTTTTATTTAACTAGTTTAATTGAACACAAAAACTACGAAATCAAATTTCTGCTGCAACTAACTGAACATAAACACTTTAAGTTCATCCCTTAACGTGTTTAACTGAACACAAAACACTAAAATTCTAAAATATTGCTGCATCTAACTGAACACATACATACTTTTAAATAATCTCTTAACGTATTTAACTGAACACAAAACACTAAAATTTCAAATTATTGGTGCATCTAACTAAACACTTATACACTTTAATTCAACCCTTAAAACATTTAACTGAACCCTTAAATCAGCATATTTGATAACGTCAGCACCAAAAAAATTTCGGAAATTGGTCAAAAAATTTTGCTGACGTCAGCACGCGGAAAAAAAGCTATTCTGGCCTGTTGGATGGCGCTGGTTCAATTGGATGGTATTGGATGGTGTATATAATTTCTGTTTTTATACCGTTTCAACGTGGCAATTGCCTAAAAACCTAAAGCCTTCAAGATTATGTTTTTTTAGAAGGATAGAAAAAAAAAAAAAAATCTTCTTAATTGAACTTTTCAAATAAGTTACACTAAGAAAATTAAACGAATTACAAAATCATAGACAAGTCTTTGTTATTTAAATTTTGAAAAAAGATATCAAGTGAAAATTAAAAAAATTTAATTTTTGTACGATGTGTTTAAATATGTTGCGAATAGCACCAATTTTATTCAGTTATGATATTAAATTTGTCCTTCATTTTCCCTCTCATTTTTCTGCTAATTATCCGTCCGACAGAGGATTTTTATTAGTCCTTAATCCTTATTAATCCGTTTAAAGTTCTTTTCAACAGGATTTTGATGAAAAAGATCCAATCTTTACAATCAACAACGATATCCAAAACGTATTCTATAGACGTTGCTAAGTCAAGCGCTCATAACTTTCGAAAGGTTTTCGTAAATTCATTGTAGAGGATTTTGCTAAGTCAAGAGCTCATAATGAAACAAATTAACCTTAAGCATCATTGTCTATCTCTTGCTTATACACTACGAATCTACGATAATTACTCATATGGTAGAGAAGACGATGTATACAAACTATAAATAATAAAAACTTAGATTCTTCTCTCCGCTCCAAAAAAAAAAAAAAAAAAAAAAAAAAAAATGCTTGTGCTAGAGAGGATAAATTAATGCAATTAAAAGCTGCTGACTGAACAGTTACTTTCGCAGTGCATACTGGTAGAGTGGTAGTACAAACTTCTTCAATCGTCTACGATAATTATGATGATAATTTATTTTTTCACTGTATAGTCCTCGACGATCTTATATACAGGGCTAGTTTATTAGCACCTTGCATTTGTCCTCTTTGCTCAATCACCAAAACTGCAAGTCATTACATCTCTAGTACCCATTGTCCTGTTGTTTATCAATTTTTGTACCATTCAAACATTTCTTAATGCTAAGAGATATGGCACCTTTCTGATAGTTTGAGAAACAGTTGTAAGATTGGGAATACTGTATACTGTTTTTCTACTAGCTAGTATGTAGGTTGTCTCGTTTGTCGAGAAAGCATTGATACCTACGGTGTGATTAAATGCTCCATGCATTAAACATGCTTTTAAGAAAAAACATTTCTAGGAGAATTGTTGTCGTTTTTTTTTTTCCCTAGGTTAGCTAGCTGTAAACACATCTATTTGAAAATTTAATAGGTACAAATTTATAGAAAATACTGCACTTAAAAAACATCTATTATGATCAAATTTAATCTGTCAGTATTACTAAAAAAGAGTATACAATAATTTATAGTTTAATTCACTTAAACTTGCACTTATATAGTGTTGGAATATACAATGTGGCTATGATAATTTTTTTTTTGAGGGTCCGTGGCTATGATAATTTATGAGTCAAGTTCCTTTAAGATTAATTTATTAAAGGGTGCATAAAGATTTTAATGAAAAATTTTGATGACCACATTCAATATATATATTCATGTTGCCTTAGACCTCATTAACTTTCCGCTCAATTATGGATGCTTATTTTGAAAGATACGCCACTAAAGAAATCAGATTAAAGTTAAGAGAAATAAATGCTAGCTTAAAGAAGACAATCATTTTCTTAGAAAAATCACTCAAAATTGGTACTAATGTGACTGTGTTGCAAACTTACGTTTTTCTTCTACTTCTGCTTAACGATATTTGCTCTTCAGATTTGTAAGTTTTATATTCATACTTTGTTGCTTTATATGATTTACGATCCTGACAATTAGTATTTTTTTTCTTAAAACACATTAATTTATGATCATGTCTATCATTTAGTATCACAGCCAGTCGTATATTTACGTTAAATAAAAATTTATATTATGAGTAAATATCTTTTTCCTTATGATTTAGAAATAATGATTCAATGAAATAAAAAAGTTGTAATAAAGTTTTTGTTGATTTTCTTGTCCTTCTAATGAGAAGTACATATCTATCAAGAAAAGTACATTTTATTTCCTTTGGTTGCTCTGTTCAGAAAGTAACACCACTATAAATAAATAAGGGAGACCCTGCTGAATTATCTTGTGACTTGATGATGAGAGTAAGGCATTTTTCTTGACTCTATTCTTAACCATAAATTTATATGTAAAGTTGTAAACTAAAGTTTCACATTCTTATTGTAACGAATAGCACACTTAACACAAATATCATTTTTTTTTTTAAAAAAAAAAACACTCTGAAATTGATAATTGAATAAATTTTCTTGCAACTTTTATGGAAAGACGAAACATGCAAGTATAGATTTCTCCAGTAGCACGGAATATCACAAACTTATCATTTACATCAAATGAAAAAAAAAAAAAAATCTAGCGAATTGATCTACTTCGTTTGTGTCGCACATATTTCAAATAAGCATTCAGAATTAAAGTCATTCTTCAAAAGCATGTAGAGCGGGTCACTGCTGACCCGTCAATCTATAGTATTGAAAACATTGTCAGCACGCCCATATGCTACAAGCCTACAATATTATATCGGTGTGAACAAATATGCACCTGTGTTTGTGTCTGTGTATGACCTCAAAACTTGTTCTGTTGGTAGGTTGTGTGACTTGAGTAGAGCTGTCTAACGTGGTAAAAAACCACGAAATAAGCTCTGCCGTTTACTGTGCCACTTATAAAACGGCATGAAATGGTATGCCGTTTACCGTGCCACTTATTAAACGAAACAGATTTTCGTGCCACTTACCGTTCCACTTACCATTTCTATTGTAATAATCAATTTCAATGCTCTATTTTCTGTAAACGGTTTGATCAAGCATGCCACTTGCCATTTCGTTTAGAAAACGACATAATTTTTTGTGCCACTTACCGTTCCACTTAGGTTAAACGAAACGGCATAACGGTAAGTGGCATACCGTTGACAGCCCTAGACTTGAGAGCAGTATACTTTTTTTTTTTTTTTTTTTTTATTAGAAGTCCCTTGGACTATTCATTTTTTTGAGAGCAGTAGAGTTGCGCTGATAGGATAGACTAATTAGGTGGCTTGGATTTCGTTTAGAAAAGCAGGGTACCCTGAGATTAAGTACCCCCGAGATTTTCTCTTTTCTTTATGCTTTGTACTAGGATTGTCTCTTTTTTTTTTTTTGAATTTTAAATAGGATTGTCTCTTTTTAAAAAAAATGGAATCCTATGATCTCAGGGTACTTTACATTTAAAAAAAACAAAAACCAAATATGCACAAGTAAAAGCTTTCAGTGTGTTGAAAGCACAGGCAGGAATCTATTATATATACTGGACTGCTTGCTAGTGATAGGCCCATTTTTTATATACATATGGATTTATACCTATAATGAAATATAACATGTTTTTCTTTCATGGCAGTCGCTGCCAAATTATCTAAAAGTAAAGATAAATTTTCTGTTTCCTTTCACGTCGAACAGATGCCGCTCCTTTCCCAATGCAGGGATCATTATATACAATTTTTTTTTTCAAACATTTTTGCATTATGTATTTGATGAAATTGTTTAGATTCAAATTTATTTAAAAATAAAATTGGTCAAAGTAACGTAGCAGTTAAATGCAGAGAGAAGATTAAAAATTAAGATAATGATTGAGATCAAACTTTAAAATATTTCTAGCTTCGAAAATTAATAATTAACTTTTAGAAAAGAAAAAAAAAATGATAGGATCATTTGATTTAAAATAAATAGTTTAAATTCGTTTGAAACTTTTCGATGAAATTTGTTCAAAATTTTTGGTTCTTTGCATTAATTTTTATTATATTTTTTGAGAGTTCATGTGTTTTGCCTTTTTGGGATGCCTCATGTGCCAAATCGGTCATGGCATTGCAAATCGGTCATGGCATTATGAATCTTAGTGTATTGCAAACGTGTCGTGTCGTGCCGTGCCGTGTCAAACACGTGCGTGTTAGAGCTCGTGTCGTGTCGTGTTGACACGAGTTAATATTTTCAACGTGTCGTGTCGTGGCGTGCCAAATGAAGGAATTGGTTAACACGACACGCGTAATGACACGACACGTCTAACACGACGTGTCGTGTTGACACGACGTGTTAAACGTGTCAAACCATACTATAATTTATTTTAATTTATTCACTAAAAATTCATTAAAAATTATTTAAATAATTTTTAAAATAGAAAAATATAATAAATTGTTAAAATTTCATATATTAAAATAAAAATGAATGATTGAATAAAAAGATTATGAATCAAAAGTCATTAAATTTATAATATAAACTCAATATAATTTAATAAATTTTAAATAATATTAATTTTTGTCGTGTCAACTCGTGTCACGTGTCGTGTCGTGTCGTGTAACGTGTCAACTTGTGTCGTGTTAAGACGTGTCAATATTTGGAAATCTCCAACACGACACGACTTTGACACGACACGCCGACACGCACGTGTCGTGCTAATTTCATAAACGTGTCGTGTCGTGTCGTGCCAATACGCGTGCTTGTCGTATCAATACGCTCGTGTCGTGTCATTTTGGAGAACACTAATTGTGATAGTCTGATAGATTGAATCCATTTGCATTTGCAGGTCAAAAAGTAAATCATAGCTCGGCAAAAGTTCCTAGAAAATTCAGAATTCGACATACGGAGGGAATATTCCTGAATTCCTGATGCGTGTCTTGCACATTCACCATGCATTTTTAATTTATTTGTTGGTTTTACGTGGCAATTCATTTAAACAGCCAAAAGGTGCCCGTACCCGAAAAAACTCATACGGACGAACAGATCATTCAGTTCAAAAAAGGAGAAAAAGGAAACAACAAAGACGAACAGGATCTGGGCATAATTAACAGGAGAAGTTTGGATCTTCTGCAATTTGCGAGTACTTTATGTATGCGGAAGCGCAATATAAAATCTGACGGCAAAACTGTGCAATTTTTATCGGGAATTACTTAGGACAATTCTAAGAATTGTCATCCCATGTCATCCCAAGTAAATCACTTCCTACCATTCCACAGGGTAAATCTCTCTCTCCCTCTCTTCAATAAATCTCAAGAGCTCCGTCTTCGATGTCCGACCTCCGACTTCCGACCCTACTGTTAGAAAGTGCTGCAAAAGGTCAAGTTGCCATGACAAGTTGTACATGCCAACTTGAGACAAGGCATTCGGCTATGTGTTCGGTCCAGCCAAGCCGAATGGTACTAAGAATGGACGCATCTGACATACAAGGAAAGTTCTAGGCAGCATCAAACTTGGAAACAAAGTACGTGGCTGTGTGTGTGGCCACACGGGATCCAGAACAGTGGTGTTCGGCTGTGTGTACTGCCGAACAGGACCCAGAACAGATGTGTTCGGCTATGTGTATGGTCGCACGAGTGTTGAAACAAGCATGTGGCTGTGTGTATGGACACATGGGATGCATAACAGTGGTGTTCAGTTGTGTGTTCGGGAGAACAGTACCCAGAACGGTCACGTATCGGACATTGGAATTAAACTTCTAGCGTCTCCAAGTTAGAAAGTATTGATGGCACGTCCAGAGATTATGTCCTTGTATGAAAAGAATATGTTTCCTTGTGTGAGGAGATGTAATAGTATGAATAAAGAAAATAAAAAGAGAAAGAAATAAAAGGGTCTCTTGGGAAGGAGATGTGTATCTCCATTGTAATTTTTCTATTTAATTCCTTCTTCTTCCTCCTACAATGATTCTCAGACATTAACAAAAATAATAGAAAAAGAGTGCATGTGTGTGGAGCACGTAGGCACCAAGTGTTAGGAAATGCTCATATTTTAATTTTTAGATCAATTACAACTAATTAATCTTCATTAAACATCAAGCAAGACAAGGATCTAGTGCTAAAGCATTCACACATCAAATCAAGAGAGAAAGTAAGAGAAATTGTACCTCTCATGAAATTGTATTCATGAGGCTCGAATCCATGGCATGGGAGTCGATGGGGTGCATGCTCCACCACCTCCACCATCTTGATCGCCTCTAGCCCACCAAAGATAGCAACCACGACTTGAGAGAGATGCTAGTTTCTCTCAAGTCCAAGCTCTCCCCTTTTCAAATCCAAGTTTCTCTTTCTATTAAACTATTTTAATGGAGGAAGAGAGATGGGATAGGGGTGCTCAACACATGAGCTCAAGAGAGAATGAGAGGGAGAGATGGCGCATGGGAGAAAAGGAAGAGAGGGTGTGGTGGCTAGGGTTTGCTCTCTAAAAGAACCCCCTATTTATAGACCACCCATCTCTCATCCACACTTGTAGCTATTTACAAGTATGCCATCCACCCTAAGAGGCCACCTAATGGGCTTTCTTGGGCTATCTCAATAAAAGGCCTTTATTCATTAATTCACCAATTAATGAATCCCCTTTAATTCTCTTTAATTTTGGGCTTTTAATTTACTAACTAAATAAAACCCATTAGCTCAATATAATTCTAGAAATTATATGTGTTGTATATAATTAATTATTAACTTATTAATAATTAATTCTTGAAGAGCTTTATGCATTAAATTATTTCTAACATGATCCATTTGATATAATTAATTATTATGGTTCATAACAACATATAATTAATTAATCAACTTATCATGTCTCGTATTCTCCAATATGAATAAATAATGCACGTGTGGTCAATATCTTATTTGTGCGACCCTATTTGAGGATTTATACTATGTTGGCCATGGAAATAAATCGTTATTTATTTCCAATAATCATAAGCGGTATCTAGCAACACGTTATGATTCCCAATTCGTATAAATAATGTACCGTTACAATATCTCAATCCTGCATAAGAAATAAAAGTATTTCTTTGTTTGATTCTTATGTCACACGATATCTTTGTATAATCCAAGATAGGAATGTGTCATTCTTGCAGATTATACATTTCTTGATCTAGAGTTGATCGTCTAGTTTGCATGCATACGATCCAACTCCATCAAGGGGCCCAAACAGATATCATCACTCACTAGGTATACTAATGAGGGACATACGGTTTTCTTGATGAACAACTTTTCCCCGCACAATTCAAGAGAACATAAATAAAGTCCTTATAGCAGCCTTTATCAGGAATCAACGTTAGACGATATTTATTGAACCTATCCTCATGTGGAAAAGGTGAACATCTCAAACTCAGAATCAAACTCATATGAAATAAACAATGACACATAACACAATCCAAATGTTTATTTCATTGGGTCAAGTCCTGTACTATGTTCCAATAACATACACATATGCAATTAAGTCGGTAACTCCTTACCTATGATTTGTAGAACTTAATCATCACTTAACTTGCATACTAATCTTTTATGATAATTAATGTTCCTTGTTAATTATCAAGATTATGGACGATTTAGATTTATTATTGTCATTCTAATGAATGATCCACAGAGATCTACAATTCAGATCCTCAACCTGAATGATCTGTCAATAATAAACTCTAGGAACAAATGATCAAATATCATCATTAACATAAACTAAGAAAATAAGTCATGAAATATTGACTTCTAGGACATAACTCCAACAATCTCCCACTTGGCCTAGAGTCAATCAATAGTGACTTCTAGCCAGTGAAGAATTTAGAACAATGTTATATATCCATGTATATACATGTTCGAACCTCAAAAATATTATACGCTTAAAGCAAGTTACTCATACGTCCATCACGTATGGATGCACAACTGCATCTCGTATACCGCTTAAGGTAGAGGTTAAGTTAGAGTGTTCGCTGTGTCCGCGAACCTATCCAATTTTGTTTGACCCTATATACATATATACTCCTATATATGTGTTCTTGATCATCATCATGTGAGATCAAGTGACATCATCATAGATCTTAGTTGGATCACCAATTTAATATTGGGTTCTTCAAGTTTAAGCTATGGTTCGAGATGCATAGAACCATATTAGCTTGACTGAGAACTTCACGATCCTTACTACATTCTTTCATTGCTTAACAAGTTGCTATATATATTTGTTTTGGTGACGGAAACGGTTGTAATATCCCATTTAGAACACCTTCTAAACTTACAACACCACATTTAAACAAAATATGTAGCTCAATTGTATTTATATCAATCTTTCGAAAACTAGCATCAATATATCAATTTATATGAGCTTTCTTTTATCTTATCAGATGGAAAAACATATCACTCTTTCTCTTAAGATACTCGAGGACATTCTTGATTATTGTCCAAATGTGTTTTTCTTTGTATCCATTTGACAACTGATTGTCATACTCCTTGGGTACAACACATAGGGGCATGTGCATAAGTATGGCGTACATAATGAAACTCATAACAGAAGGATGCTCGAATTGTATCGTGCACTCTTCTCGAATTGAGTTGCAACACACCGAGTAGCACTGAAGTGTATGCCATACAATGTGGTTAGACATCCTTTCTAGGAGTCTATCTTTTCATGTAACTATAACACCTTGTCATTATATGCACATTTTGCTCAAACCTGACATCCATCATAATCTATCTCCATAGATTTTGTTTCCTTGGATTTAGGTGACTTACCCAAGTTCTCAATTGAGAAAAAAATTCTCCAATGAGATCTTGACAATATTCATTTTCTTAATGTTATTCCCAATTAATGTCTTGTATCTTGTACAATACATGTAACACAATCATGCTCCCACTGAATATCTTGTCTATATAAGATACTTTTGACGAAGTGCAACTCCTTGACTTCCTTGTCAAAATATTTATTCCAATTTCCACAGTACTTGTTTCAATCCATTAATGGATCATTGAAGCATACATGTGTTTCCAACAATACAACAAATCCTTGGTTTGTGTCAAATACACAACAACTTCCTTCATTCAATCGAAGAAGGCGGTTTTGATGTATCTTTCCATATATCTATATATACGAAATATAACTATTGCTAGAATGATCTTTATTGACTTATACATAGCTACAAGCGAGAAGCCGTGCTTTGTACATGGTCAACTTGTTATCGACTTAGACATAGCATCAATCATGAAATTGTGCTTTGTACAGAGTCGACTTGCTATCCATATCTATCTTTCTTATTAAACATCTAAATGTTCTAGATGGATCGCTCCTTCTTGAACATCAATTAAGGTCTATACCTTGTTGTTATATGCATGGATTGCACTTAAAGATCATATAAATTCAAACCATACTTGTGGAATCGGGTCTTTCCATCGCTTCTTTATTTATCAACGGATCCTCACATGTCAAGTATGAGGAAGTTGTGAAACCTATGTACTTTTCAGTTTAGGCAATTCACTCTCGTTGATCTTTGTAGGATTGGTGCTTGAGGTCTACGAACTACTTCTACAACATCTTGTAGAATAGATTCTTGATCCTAATGTATTGCACGAGTTTCTCTAACATCATCCATTCGTGAGATGATTGAGTACTCTTTAGAAGCGAGCGTGCTTATAAACTTCTTCCTTTCACAACTGCTTGTGAGTCAAGTTCCGCTCAACTCCCACTAAGCACCATGTATGGAGTGACAAGTTCCCTATAAAGGTACTTCTTGTAGTGACGCATAAACTCCTTTAATGCTCACTTTACTCCCACTACTTCTTCTTGAGAATATCATTCTTTAAGATTACGTTATGATGAGCAACAACTACCTTGTTCTTATCATGTTCATAGAAGTAGTACCTTTTGGCTAATTCAAGATATCCTACAAAATAATAAGCGTCTTATTTGGGTCCAAGCTTATCAATCAATCGAACCTTGAAATAAGCTTCTCAACACCAAATCTTGAGAAACAATATACCTAGAGATCGAATCTCGTAAGATATCTTTCTCAATAGACTTCAATGGAATTTTTATTTAGTGTAAACAATATTGTCCTCAAACACAATCCCTTACATGAGTCAAACAAGTCAATTTGATTTATTACCGATCGAACTATATCAAACAATGTTCGATACCTTCATCCTTGGATACATTTTTCCAAATGTTCCTCATGGAGCGAGTAGTGAAACGTCTTTCATACTCTTTAGGCAATATATCAAACTACATGACTTAACTATTTACCATGATCCATCTTAAGACTTTTGCTTTTATTGAATAGTTTTTCAACTTTACTCTTGAGATCCTTTTGATCTTGTCAAAAGATTCATACTTATACCATATCAAATAGATACGTTAATATCTACAATGATCGTTGGTCAAGTGGTAAAGTGTCAACAACCTTTCAATTGCACAAGTCCTATAAGTCTATATACATCAATATGTATAAGTCTTAATAAGGTTACTTGTCCTTTAAACCTTCGTAGGTCAAAGACGCTTTTGTCTTTTAACAAACACGATTCGCATGAATTTCAATTGATTTGCAATCGAATTGATTTACGAGCTCCACGTTACGTAGACTCTCATAATGCGATTCTTTGCAATCAAATTGATTTACGAGCTCCACGTTACGTAGACTCTCATAATGCGATTCTTGTTTATATTCGACTAAGCAACTATTTTACATAAAAGTCAAATACTTTATGCGAAGTCTTACATATTTGTCATTCAAAATTTGTTAATCTATTTCAAGCAAATTCAATTAAGATGCATGAAATCTTATACACAAATTTATAACAATAAGAGAACAACATTTCTCTATTACAAAACATGATCATCCATCATCAAATATGAAACGGAGATAAGGTTTTATGAGATGTTTGGAATAAGGTATACAACCTCAAATTCCTAAACAAACTCTTTATTTAGTAAAGATAACTCTACGTATTCAATGGTAGTGGCTTAGACGTACAAGCCATTTCCAAAAACGGAGTTTACTTTACTTATCTCAAACTTTCTCTTATTCATCATTGCCTACACATTTCGTTAAATGCGAGCACATGAACTAGCACCTAATTACTAGTGTGAATTAGAGATAGTGAGATAATTTGAACGACAAATATCTTAAGGTTTAGAACATCATGATATTTCGGACAACCTTTCAAATGCCTCCCATAAATGGCAAATGAAACATCTCATGTGACACACGGTCACTAGTGAGGGTCTCAAAATCTCAACTCATATATTGGTGGAGTATTCCTTTAATACTTAACCAATCATTTTAGCACTAACAAGTGTGCGAACAATACATCCTTTATCCATAGAAAGAGATTTTATGACAATATCAACAATCCTTGATATTGGAGATCTCAATATCTCTAGTTGTCAATTAGCTACTCAAACCTTTCGGTTCACAAGCTAATGAAATATTTATCTTCTTATAAGAAGAGTCTCTTGGTTAACTCACATTCCATTACTCGATCATTAATGATTGAGTCTATCTTTTACTTTCTCTAAGACCGTCTTCTTGAGTAAGTGGATGAGAGTATAGAAGTCTTAGTATAGTCCTTATGAATTCTCCAATTCAAAGGTCCAGAACTTCTAAAAGGATATGAGCATTCGCTTTATTGAATAATTTTCGTCAAAACTAATCAATCATTGCGAAGCTATGTTCGGGAAGTTGAGGAACGTTTTTGGGATTTAAACTTGCTCAAGTTTCTCATTTCCAAGAACATGTCTTAGGAATCGGTATTTCTTCTCCAAGTAAATACCTTAGAAACGAGCTTGTCGTTTTCCAAAGATTGATCGCAACGAAATTAACATATTTAATATCTATAACAATTTCAATTTAAGGTCATTTAGTTTATGCAATGTTTTGTTTATGGAATGATAAACAAAAACTCCCACTACATTTAATTAATGTCCCTAAATGTAATGGATTCCAAGATCCCCATTTTCGTCAAGTAGAGCCTGCTATGGCACGACACCCTACTTAACTAGACAAGGTAGGTTCTCCAACCAATCATATCAACCATATGACTCTTGGTTTGTGAATATCTAAGTATATTTACAAACTTCGCCCCGATGTCCAAGAAAACTTGTTGGGTCCATCGATAAGCAACCTCTCTCTATTTGCTCCTAACAAATCTTTTCATTTGTACCCCGACTATCAAGGTTGACAACCATGACGTCCGCTATGGCGGACCGCGCCATGATTGGCTATTGACGTGAAGGGGATAGAGAGAAGGAAGGCGGTCGACTTAATCAATTTAGTTTGGGACAAAAAAAAGTGACTCTTGTTTGGTGGTCGTGTAAGCATACACCCATACCTACCTATGACAATTCAAGGCATTCACAAACAATCACATAACATAAGCATCTCAAGCATTGCCGTGGGTTTGTATGGCTTCCGCTTGCATTAATCTTCGTCGCATCTCCATGTAACGAGACTAATCTAATCAAGCCCTCCCACTAATTACTAAGATCCTATCTAATAATTACGGGAAATAAATACATGTGATAAAATTCCTAAAACCCCGCCTAGGCCTTAGGGGCATGCAAGCCTCACAAGTTACATCAAAAATTAACCAATTAATTATCAAGGCACCTTAGGCCACTTTACAAGCAATCACATGCATTCACAATATTTTACAACACACAAGGCATTGACATCTTGAGCCATATCAAACCCACATCCTCCTACAAAACAAAGTTAGCACATATACAATATACATGATTCACTTGCTCTTAATTAATTTCATTAATTAGAATCTTTGTGCATACTTGTTGCTCAAGTTTTTCGAATGCAAAGAAGGCTTAACCTTAGCAACTAATTGTTTAAGCCCTTTTAAATTAAATCCAACTATCAAAACAGAAAGGAGGATATTTAAGGAGTCTTCTAATTAACATTTCAATAAATTGATTAATTAGAAACTATTTTAACTAATTAAAATACGAAATTCGGGACCCGAAAAAATTCAAAATAATTCGGTCTCCAAAAAATCTGAAATAAATCCAGAGAACTCCTTACAAAGATTGTGATTACCTGTAAAAATCTCAAGGAGAGATCAATTACCATCAGGGGGAACCAAAAAAGACAAATCCTCAGATTGTGCGCGAAGCACCGTTAGAGAAAATTCTGTTATGGGTCTCAACCTTTTGATCTGTATGATCATCCCCTTGATATTTTTCCAGCAAAAAATTTACATAGAAAAATACTACATACAATAGGCTATCATTCCATGAAAAGAAAATCCACAAGTTATATTCAAGATCAACGAGATAACAAGCATTTAAGCAAGGTATCCTGTTCTGGAACAGACCGTCGACCAAAAAGGTTTCACTCGGTTGAGGTATCAAATCTCAATGAAAATCTATGAAATTAATTTTCACAGATTTCAGACTTAAAGGAGAACATTTTCATTTCAACACTTTTCCATAAAAGTTTCTCAATAAGTACAGTTTTTCAAAACAATCAGTTTGTTTGAAAAAACAGATCTGACAACTTCATCACTTTTCATCCTTGAACGCCCACATAATATCCGAAATATGCAACAAAATTTACATATCCAGAAAGAGCATCAAGTTTAGAATAATCCTATCTAAAAGTTACAGGTACTTTGTATACAAACTTATTTGTTACCAACCACAACAACAGAACTGTGCAGCAGAATAACAGATCTGCGCACCGTTACCGTTTAAATCACTAAAAATTCATTTTACATCGAATTTCAATGATTCCAGTGGGAAAACAACCACAACTCAAAGGGCTACAACCTCCAATAAGAAGGAAAAAATTTCAGAGAGCTTTACACCACGAAAAACAAGCAACAAGACAGAAAACAGCCTTTCCAGGGCCAGCAAGCATGCACATCACTAATTAACTTAATTAATTACGAATTCTCACTTAATTAAGTGTGAAAAACCTTAAGCACAACCTGGCTCTGATACCACTGTTAGGAAATGCTCATATTTTAATTTTTAGATCAATTACAACTAATTAATCTCCATTAAACATCAAGCAAGACAAGGATCTAGTGCTAAAGCATTCACACATCAAATCAAGAGAGAAAGTAGGAGAAATTGTACCTCTCATGAAATTGTATACATGAGGCTCGAATCCATGGCATGGGAGTCGATGGGGTGCGTGCTCCACCACCTCCACCATCTTGATCGCCTCTAGCCCACCAAAGATAGCAACCACGACTTGAGAGATGCTAGTTTCTCTTAAGTCCAAGCTCTCCCCTTTTCAAATCCAAGTTTCTCTTTCTATTAAACTATTTTAATGGAGGAAGAGAGATGGGATAGGGGTGCTCAACACATGAGCTCAAGAGAGAATGAGAGGGAGAGATGGCGCATGGGAGAAGAGGAAGAGAGGGTGTGGTGGCTAGGGTTTGCTCTCTAAAAGAACCCCCTATTTATAGACCACCCATCTCTCATCCACACTTGTAGCTATTTACAAGTATGCCATCCACCCTAAGAGGCCACCTAATGGGCTTTCTTGGGCTATCTCAATAAAAGGCCTTTATTCATTAATTCACCAATTAATGAATCCCCTTTAATTCTCTTTAATTTTGGGCTTTTAATTTACTAACTAAATAAAACCCATTAGCTCAATATAATTCTAGAAATTATATGTGTTGTATATAATTAATTATTAACTTATTAATAATTAATTCTTGAAGAGCTTTATGCATTAAATTATTTCTAACATGATCCATTTGATATAATTAATTATTATGGTTCATAACAACATATAATTAATTAATCAACTTATCATGTCTCGTATTCTCCAATATGAATAAATAATGCACGTGTGGTCAATATCTTATTTGTGCGACCCTATTTGAGGATTTATACTATGTTGGCCATGGAAATAAATCGTTATTTATTTCCAATAATCATAAGCGGTATCTAGCAACACGTTATGATTCCCAATTCGTATAAATAATGTACCGTTACAATATCTCAATCCTGCATAAGAAATAAAAGTATTTCTTTGTTTGATTCTTATGTCACACGATATCTTTGTATAATCCAAGATAGGAATGTGTCATTCTTGCAGATTATACATTTCTTGATCTAGAGTTGATCGTCTAGTTTGCATGCATACGATCCAACTCCATCAAGGGGCCCAAACAGATATCATCACTCACTAGGTATACTAATGAGGGACATACGGTTTTCTTGATGAACAACTTTTCCCCGCACAATTCAAGAGAACATAAATAAAGTCCTTATAGCAGCCTTTATCAGGAATCAACGTTAGACGATATTTATTGAACCTATCCTCATGTGGAAAAGGTGAACATCTCAAACTCAGAATCAAACTCATATGAAATAAACAATGACACATAACACAATCCAAATGTTTATTTCATTGGGTCAAGTCCTGTACTATGTTCCAATAACATACACATATGCAATTAAGTCGGTAACTCCTTACCTATGATTTGTAGAACTTAATCATCACTTAACTTGCATACTAATCTTTTATGATAATTAATGTTCCTTGTTAATTATCAAGATTATGGACGATTTAGATTTATTATTGTCATTCTAATGAATGATCCACAGAGATCTACAATTCAGATCCTCAACCTGAATGATCTGTCAATAATAAACTCTAGGAACAAATGATCAAATATCATCATTAACATAAACTAAGAAAATAAGTCATGAAATATTGACTTCTAGGACATAACTCCAACACCAAGTTGGTGCTGAACCTCGTTAAATATCGTGTCTCTTGTATCTTATTGTGTGATTGATTTGTTCTGAGATCCTCGTGCTGAGTAAACCCTAAAGGGCACGGTTCTTGTACAGTTGCACTTGGATCGTGTCTCCTCGAACCATAAAACATAATTCCGTTACGTAGATGATCAAATTCTAACATGGTATCAGAGCGTAGTTCGTTCCGAGACCTGAACCAAAGTTGAAATCACCCTGTTCGGCTTACTGTTCGACCGAACACCTGGCCGAATACCCAGCCGAGTAGACAAATAAAAGCATGGTTTGAGGAGGAGAGACAAAACAGAGGCGATGGAAGGCAAACAACGACTCGAGGCAAGTGCAAGGCGGGTGTTTCTTCAACCAAGAAAAGGCATGGAGATGGACAACCATTCGAGTGGCTTTCTACATCGACCTTGGAGCACGAGTAAGGGCATCGGCTACATCAAGCAGGTGCTACTGGATTTTATGAAGTTGTCGCGGTGCTGCTTGGGTTGTGTGACCCGTGAGCGGTGATTGACGTCTAACACCACCATAACGAAGAAGATCTGTCAAGTCACAATAAAAATAAGGTATCTTATTTGTGTTTTCTGGAGATTGAATCAACAAGATTAGATGTTGGTTGGTTGTGTGATCATGGTTTATTCAGAATAAACCAATTTATTGTGGATTGTTTACAATTGATTTGATCGTATGGTTAGTTGTGGTGTGGGTATGAAAAAAAATGTGACAATGGAAGAACTCTAAAGGACCCTAAGTCAGGGTCAGATTGGAGACTCAAGTTGAGTCTAAAAGTAACCCTAGTTGGGTCTGGTGCGTGTGTGGCTATATGTTCGGCCGATTGGTTGGCCGAATGGTAGAAAAAATGATCGTGGCTCGAGTCGGGTCATGACAGGAGACCGATGACAAGTCAAATGACTCATGATGGGTCAGTTTGGCTACTTGTTCGGCCACATGTTCGGCCGAATGTATGCCCAAGTGGTCAGAATTGAAGAAATGAATGTGGCCCAAGTCGGGTCCAAGGAGATGGCCTATGCCAGATCATGATGGTGGTCCAAAACAGGTCAGGTAAGAGGGCCTAAGCCGGGTCCAACAAGCGTGGCCTTAGTCGGGTCTAATATGCGAGTTGCATGTGTAACCAAATATCTCTCTTAGGGGGAGAGTAAAATTGAGAGAGATCTTTTGGTACCAATCAAGATCGTGGTACATGGAGGGTCAAGAAAACAGGCTCAAGTCGAGTCTGAAAGGTTCTTCGAGTAGAGGAGCTAGATGTCTTCAAGTCGAGGGCATGTGAAGTCAAGAGTTCTAATTAAGTATGCAAGCCACCAAATATCCCTCTCAGGGGGAGAGTTGATGTGAGAGAAACATTTGGTGTCCAAGATGGATATCAAGAGAACAAGCTTGAGTCTAGTGGCCCAAGTCATGTCAGGTGGTCCTAGTTGGGTCAAGTGGTAAAGGCGGGTCAAGGCTGTGGCCTTAATCCAAGTAGTGAAGATGATCAAGGAGTACTTGGGTCGAGCACAAGTGTGCTCGAGTCGAGTGGAAATGGTATCATACAATGAATTCTATAAGATGGCTGAGAAGGTAAAGATCAAGTCATGTGCGAGTCAAGCATAGTTTGCTCAAGTCTAGCGCATGTTAGGTCGAATAAGTCGAAGCCAATTAGAAGGAGAAGTTGGAGATATGATGCGATAGGAGAAGATATGGAGTAATCTGCTTGGCATAAGGTTAGCAAACAAAACAATATCTCTCATGTGATGTGTATAAATAATAAAAGTGGTTTGAGGTAAAAGAACTACTTGACTATGGTGCACGGGGCGTGCCAAGACATGGGCACGGACCGAACAAGATCGGTGTATACTGGAGGATGGCAGTGTGTGCTGCTACAAGGTGTTAGGGTCTAGCACAAGATGTGTGACTCATGCCAAGTGAAGAAATTAATCCATATGGCGGTGTGTGCCGTCGTTGTGTGTGCGACTCATGGATGGTGGCATGTGTGTGCCAATAAAGAGAAATTGATCCATGTGGTGGTGTGTGCCATTGTCGTGTGTGCGACTCATGGATGGTGGCATGTGTGTGCCAATGAAGACAAGAGGTGTGTGCCTTAGAAGACGGTGTGTACCGGTGTGCAGCACTCCATGCAAGTGAGACATGACAAGTCCGTACATGTCCACTTGAGGGGGAGTGTTAGAAAGTGCTGCAAAAGGTCAAGTTGCCATGACAAGTTGTACATGCCAACTTGAGACAAGGCATTCGGCTATGTGTTTGGTCCAGCCAAGCCGAATGGTACCAAGAATGGACGCATCTGACATACAAGGAAGGTTCTAGGCGGCATCAAACTTAGAAACAAAGTACGTGGCTGTGTGTATCGGGCATTGGAATGAAACTTCTAGGCGTCTCCAAGTTAGAAAGTATTGATGGCACGTCCAGAGATTATGTCCTTGTATGAAAAAAATATGTTTCCTTGTGTGAGGAGTTGTAATAGTATGAATAAAGAAAAAAAGGGGAAAGAAATAAAAGGGTTTCTTGGGAAGGAGATGTGTATCTCCATTGTAATTTTTCTATTTAATTCCTTCTTCTTCCTCCTACAATGTATCTCAGACATTAACAAAAATAATAGAAAAAGAGTGCGTGTGTGTAGAGGACGTAGGCACCAAGTTGGTGCTGAACCTCGTTAAATATCGTGTCTTTTGTATCTTATTATGTGATTGATTTGTTATGAGATCCTCGTGCTGAGTAAACCCTAAAGGGCACGGTTCTTGTACAGTTGCACTTGGATCGTGCCTCCTCGAACCATAAAACATAATTCCGTTGCGTAGATGATCAAATTCTAACACCTACCTCTCCTCCTCCGACCTGCGACATTCGTCACTCCTCTGACCTCTGCCTCTCCTCCGACCTCTGTTATCCTCATCCCTCTATTTATTACAAGCACAAATGTTATAATAAGGAATCTGATTGTTATAATAATATATCAGATTGTTATAATAAGTGATCAGATTGTTATAATATAATAAGAGATCATATTGTTATAATGAGATATCAGATTGTTTAATAAGAGATCAGATTGTTATAATAAGTGATCATATTGTTATAATAAGTGATCAGATTGTATAATAAGGGATTAGATTTTTATAATAAAAGATCAGATTGTATTATAAGGGATCATATTGTTTTAATAAGAGATCGTATTATATAATAAGAGATCAGATTGTTATAATAAAAGATCAAATTGTATACTAAGGAATTAGATTGTTATAATAAGAGATTAGATTGTATAATAAGGGATCGGATTGTTGTAATAAAAGATCAGATTGTATACTAAGGGATCAGATTGTTATAATAAGAGATCAGATTGTATACTAAGAGATCATATTGTTATAATAAGAGATCAGATTGTATAATAAGGGATCATAATGTTTTAACAAGAGATCATATTGTATAATAAGGGAACAAATTATTATAATAAGGGATCAATTAGTGAAGAGAGGGGAGTGAGCAGCGCCCAAAATAGAAAGGGTGCTTCCAACACCCTTTCCATTTTTAGTTGGGATGACAGGGGATTGCAAATTAGGGGATTGCAAAATATACGTCTCAAAAGTCATATCTATGAATATATAAATTTTAATTTTGGCTAAGGAAACTGTTTAATTTTCTGTTTATAAATGTTTCACGCACTTGTTTTTGAATGCATTAAGGTTTTATTTTTGCTCTTTTATTTGACTGATATTTACCAAACTGTCTAAGACAAATATTGCAATTTATGAATTGCTTATTTATTTTAGTAAAAAAATAAAAATATGAAAAGAATTGTTATTTGACAATTAGTGTTATATGGAAAACGATGATAAGTAATAATATCATAAAAGTTATGGTTGTGTTATTTCATGAGTACAAAGAAAAGCATTCTTTTGAAGTTTTCAATTTATTTTGGATACATAAAATTGATTTTGGATCATAGCTTTGTTTGATCCTTCAATACTAGTAGAACATTTGAGATAAAATAATATAAATTTTACATTGAAAATTTTCTGATTGACATATCTGGATAAAGAAAAAAAAATTGTTACCTTCTTGATCCTATTAGAAATCCCTCATTCTATATTGAAATGCAACAAAATAAAACGTTCACTCATTGTTGTGGGGGCCGAAAATGGTAAACACCAATTACCTGACACCAAGCAAGCCCAAAACAGAATCCAACTAAGCGGGCTAGTAATGATGATGAAGAAGGAAAAAAGAAAAGGCAGAAGAAACTGTAGTCTGGTTCGCGCACAACTTTTGTTTGATTCGAGCGAAACTGACCCAAAATAGTGAACTTTTTCTTTGATTCGGCTCCATTGGTTATTGTTTGTCATACTGCTCAGTTTAGAAAAAGAAACGATTCCTCCACATGTGACCTCGCTATTGACTGTTGATCTGACCTCAGTGCGTGCTAGCTTCTCTACAATTTACTTATCGTACAGTCCTCGTCAAATTTACGAAATTATTTTTTTTTATTAATTATAAACATGACATAATTTATTTGAAAAAAATATAGTTAAAAGAATCCCATATTTAAAGAATTAGCTATAACTTGTGTAATTAGAAGTTAAAATGGACAAAATTAAATAGTTTGAATAAAATCGAAGCTCAGTAAATAATTTGCACAAACCAAACTTGAGCGATCAAATCAGATTATCATCATTATTATTATTATTATTATTATTATTATTATTATTATTTAATTATTATTATTACTATTATTATTATTATTATTATTATTATTATTATTATTATTATTATTATATTTTATAAAAGTGTGTCTCGAGAAAGGACACCCCTGCTTTATTAAGCCAACAAAATTTAAGCAATAACAAACTAAAACTACCAAGCTAACTAACCAAACACATTAACCAACGATAGAACAGTACTTTCACCAGAACCCAAAACACACAGTTATTAGAACAAACAAAAATAGCCAGATACTTGAGCAAACTTTAAAACAGAGCACATTTTCATGCATGTGTCCTCATCAGAAGTGGTTGGATCAGTGACTGTCCTTCATCTATGATTATCTTCCTGATTACCATTCCGTTGAGAGCTTTTCCTGATTCCTGAACACGAGCATCGATCAGCGGTAGTCATTAAGTCCCCATATTTCCCCTTCATTACAGCTTGTAACCAGGTGGAATAGACACATTGGGATTGGAAGAGCGATCACTTCACATATATAAGGTTATGTTAAAAATCCATTTAAATAAACTTTTTAGACCATGTGTCAAACATATTCCAGTGCCATCGTGTCAAACATGCCGATCTTGTCTGAGTCAAAAGTTTTTACACTTTTTAGACTTTTACTCTACGTGTCTAACATTTTACTGTATCCTCCATTAGTCCTTTAGGGTACTAATTTTCTGTAACATTATTGGCTTCAAGGTGCTTCAAGTGGACTGTTTACCAAGAAAGAGAGAAGACCTGAAAAGTAAACACTCGCAAATATTACATTTTTTTTAAAAAGAAACTAATTGTCAATAAAAAGAGACTTAAATTTCTAAATTTCATAGTAATGCACTAATGCTATTTATCGTATTCAGTGTTTCTTTATCTCTTTCTAGTTAACATTATTATTTGGTTCACATTTTTTTCATTTAAATGATATTTTTTGGTTGTTTTAAAAAATACACTATAATTTTATAAAAATATATATATTTATTTTGTGAATTTTTGTATGAATTGCATACAATTCATTACATTATTATTTCATTGTGCATAATAATCAAAACCCTAATACAGCTGTAAGGGATATTAATTTTTGTAATACGTTGAATTAGGAATTGTATGCAATTCATTACATTACATTATTTATTTCCAAGTTTTTTCATTGTGCAGGTTTTGTGCTTAAATTTGAATATTAATTTTTTTTTGTATACAAAATGTTATTTGATTTTTTTTTCCATTTTTCAAAGCAAAGCCAATAACAATTTTTGTATTTATAAATTTTATTAAAGAATGGTGATATAGGATTATTGCAGAGTGCAATTAACTTCCATATAATTCCTATTTTAACTCTGTATCCTTTATTTCTTTGTTCCACTGGTTTGGTAACTAATGAAAGTGATTGGATAAACCTTTAGTATAAGATGCAAAAAGGAGAACTCAACATTAAAAGTTGAAACTTAGGAAGACCCAAAAAAACATGATAATAAATAATAATCGAAAAGGACACGAGAAACAGAGAGCTAGAGAAGATTGAAGACATAGGGTGAGACAGAGAAAGAGAGAGACGGGAGATGGAAAGAACTAAACTATGTTCTCTCGGATTGAATAGAGGCACATGGACAAAGGGAGAAGATCGCATACTTGCATCATTTATCAAAGTGCATGGCCCCGGCAAATGGACACAACTTCCTATGAAAGCTGGTTCGGTTTGATTATAATTGTATTTCTGCGTGAATGTATTTGATTTCATTTTGACAAAAGTGGACCTACTAATCTTCACTTGTACACATTGAACTTGATCACATTCGTACTATTACCATGCCCTTTATTTCTTACAATCTTACATCATTCTATAACATTCTAATTCAAATATCACAACAAAATTGTGACTTAGTAATTTAAAAAAAAAAAACAAAAATTTCAATAATTAGGACTTAATCGATGTGGAAAGAGTTGTCGGCTCCGGTGGCTGAACTACCTTCGACCGAATATTAAGAGAGGGAACATTACACAAGAGGAGGAGGATCTTATTGTTAGACTACATAATCTGCTTGGGAACAGGTAAATCTCTTAATTAAAAATGTATTGAATTGTTGTTTAATTATCCGTACTTTTAGTTGGAGATTATTAAAAAATGTCTTCATAAAGATTAATTCAATATTCTTCATCTGTATCTTTGGTACAATAATAAGTCACTACTGTAATTCCACAAATGTGAAATGCCAGCTTTTAGTACAGATACTCTGCATTCAGGAGCTGTACTTACAACTCTTAAATTAACCAATTCACAAGTTATTTAATGGCTCTAGGACAGTGGTTTGATGTACATGATTGTTAGATAACAATTACTCCATAATTTTTTTTTCAAAAAAAAAAAAAAAAAAAAGAGTTAGGTTATTTTTCATGTTTTTTAATATAATAGCCGGTCATTAATAGCTGCTCTGTATTCATTTTTTGGTGACTAACAAATTTTCAACTTTTGCAACTAAGGTGGTCGCTAATAGCTGGTCGTCTCCCTGGACGAACAGATAATGAAATCAAGAACTACTGGAACACGTTCCTTAAGAAGAAATTGCGCCGAGGCAGGTTGTCGGGTCAAGTTCATGCATCCTTAGCTAACAATCCAATCCGGCCGACGATCACCCAAGATACAGCTTCGCAATTAAACATCCAACCAATTATTGGCAGAAGTGTTGAAATGCATGTAAGTTCTAGTGCTGCAAGCGACAGCCTACTGCTGCCCTGCTTTGGAAACAACTCTGTGTTTCATGAGAAATTGGAAGAATGGATGGTGCAAGGGACTGCCTGTTTTCCTGTAGATGACTTCCTGATGTAAATTAAACAGTATAAGATCCATGAAAGTGCTTTAGGTAGTGCTATGTTTCCGTATACAATTCCTAACTAATGTTGGAGCAGAAGTGCAGAACACTCTGTTCTGGAAGTATCCATACTTCAGACCCTAGGATTTTCCTAATTTAGACAAGTACGTACCTGTGATACTCTTATACGTTGTTGTTTTCATATATAAATATATATAATTTTTTCATTTTCTTATTCACAAAAAGGCACATATTTTAAGCACGCCTGCACTAGAATTGGCTGCCTTGGGATGCTCACAAACTGCAGCAGAACTGCTGAAGAAATCACATTTGTTTGTCGGATCTATGATTGGTGTTTGTTTTTGTAAGCGCACCGAAGATTCGCTGCAGACCCAGAAAGAAAGCAGCAAAATTTCTGACCCGGATTTCTGTGATGTAACTGCCTCAACATATCATAAGACTAATATAATCTGCGTGATTTTTTTGCGCAGATTTTAAAGCTAATCATCTAACTAACAATCCTGACCGTTTATTTCCCCTGACGTGTTAAATCTGATCCCTTGATCTTAACCAATCATATCAATTTGGTTGCCTTCCCTGTGCGCCTCCTTCGTATGCATCTCAGCACCTCCGCACGCTACAATCCCAGGTTACTAAAGTTTTTTAGCGCCTTCATTATTTATCTTCTTCGTTATGTCCTATGACCTCCGCTTCTTCTCCACTTAAGCGAGCCCCTTTCTCCCTCTCCCATCGTCTCTCTCACTCGCACTGGCTGAGATTCCAACCTCCATTAATGTTCAATTCCTTTCACACGGAATCAAATCCTTTGTAAGCAGCCTCTTTTCTTCTATTTTTCTTTTAGGAAAGTGTTTCTCCTAGGGTGATCATGTACGCAACACGCGAAGAGGATGAGCGTCCAGGGAAGATCCGCCCCACCATCCCTTTAGTCCTCTTCATCAACGACCCTCCTCGCAAATGCCCTTTTTTTCACCCGCTCCGTCCAGGTGGAGATCCGCACGACGATCCCTTCCCTCATCTCTGTCACTTACCCATCTTCACCATCGCTGGCGTCTTCATCAGACAAGTCTGGCCTCACTACCAATCCCTCTTCAACATCGCCAACTGAGTGAGCTCAGCCTCTCCTCTCCTCTGGCTACTGCCCTATTCCGTCTCACCGATTCTCATGTCGCGTGTGCCGGAGTTCCTTAAATCTTCTTTACGGCACCTACCGGTTCAATCTGGGCACAAGAATTCTCAACGAAGAGGACAAAAACAACGACCTGAAGAAAAGGTCGATTCCTACCCCTGCGTCCTGCCTCCCCGCACCCTCCCCCACCCCCACCCCCCACTGGAAACCCATATGAGCCTCTTCTCGATCAGTCAGTCTCCCTTCTATTCTAACTCTTGATTATTTTTTTTCCTCCTTCCGTTCTCATTCACACATTTTTCCACGTGGTAATATAATTTTGTATTTGCAAGAATTACCTCCATGATTAATCAATGGAATTACCCAAACACTATAATACCTTTATAAAAATGAAAGAAACTAATTTCATGGCACCATGACAATTGAATTTTTCGATGGTTATCCTAATTCAACACCTTAAATGTACAAATTAAATACCTTATCCTTAATAATAGGTTTTTAAGAATAATATCTATATTATGATTCTTTCATTTAAATGAACTACTGTATTTCGTGATATAAATGAAATACAATAATATCTATATTCCATTATTCCTAGGAACTATTTTTTGATTATTATTTGAATTCGTTGTTTCTCCACGTCATCTGGACGAAACTCTACTCGACAGCACCACTCTCCTAATCGCTTTCTCCATTATGGTTTTTGTGGCACTGCCGTGGGATCCAGGGCATATCGCCACACCGCCAGAGATGCTTTGTTATTCAAAACGACACTGAATTCTGGTAAAATTACATTCTGTACCATTTTAATTCTGGAAAATTTTCAGATCTGAAGTATTTTTCTTTTGACATCATATTTGAAATCAGCAACAAATTGATGTTTCCATACCAGTCTGTTGGTGTTTGGTTTCCATTACTTTAAACTACATGTAATTATATCTTTATAGTTCGTACCAGTTAGTAAATTTATATGATATATTTTTGTTGGTCCTTTAGTTTAATTAAAATATTGTTGTCCTATATCTTAATTTTAATCACCGAATTACAATACTGGCAACAACATTAAAGTATTTTATGATCTATAAAGTTTGCAACATCCTATATGAAAAATGTCAATTCCAGCTGTCTTTTAGTTTCAGTTTTCTGAACAATTTCCAACTGGTCCTCTTTCTGCGTTACTAATTTAGAATTTGTACATCCTAACTTTTTGTTGTTTTTCCCTACGTAATTTTAATCAATTCTGCAAGACAGCTTTAATTGTGTTTTAAGATGGACAAATAAAAAAAGCTTTAATGCTGCCTTTTTTTTTGGTATTAATTGTGCTTCATATCTGTATTTCCCTGGCGGTGATTGCAAATCAATTTGGTTTGGAAACGGTCATTACTCTCGCAGTCTCCATTAATTTTGTATCTATATATGTCTCTGGCGTCTACTACATAGGTCATCACTTATTAAGTTTATTCTATCAAATCCTATCAATTGTAAGAAAGACTATCCACAGGTTGCTTTTTTTTTTTATTTGATTTCCAGTTTAATTGTATTATTTAGGTTCTGTGAATTACATTTTGAATATTTTTTTTCCAGGCTATCATGATGACTGCTTTGCCGATTTCAGGACTTACTATCAGTATGCAGGGTGTTATCCATGTTAGAGTCCAAAATTTATGGGAAACTGTCAGTACCAAAAATGGAAAAGTTTGGACCATGAACTTTGTTCTTCTGGTCTTCTGGATAAAAAAGTGAGGATATTTACACCAAAGACAATTTATATATGTCAATTTACATATTTAGACCATATATTTAGCTGGTTTAATAATTTACATTTGATTTTATGTACTATTCTATTTCATATTGAACAACACAGTTGACTGAATAATTTTCCATTTCATTGTTGATTTATTTGGTTCTACCGAACAATGCTGACTGCAATTAATTCATATTTCTTCTGACAGCCACACTTCTTTCTGCTTTATGCTTTCAATTTACTCTATTTTTGAAGAAAATAGAGAGCTATAATAACAATGATTTAAAAGGAGTTGGCTTCCTGACCTTAGTAGCTTGCTCAAATGCATAAGCAATCTCAATCAACCTAGGTTCAAACCCCTTCAACCCACCAAAACAAATACTGAATGGGCACCTGTTTCATCGTATCCAGCTGGTACAGTGATGCCAGGGTACCCTCTTATACCAAGAATGGCACTAACGGTTGCATCTGGGGTAACTATTATATTCAGTTGCTTCTCTCTCATGAGGGTTTTGATCCCGTTTGTGCATTCTGAATTCTCACTGGAGGAAGACCTGTTGACCATATTGTTTTATCTTTTCCTAGGATTCACTAAAAGAAAGCATGCAATGTTCTATCATGATCCCCAATTAGCGTGGCCATATTCTTGAACTCTGCAGTTAGCTAAATTTCTTTGTCAGTCAGCTTAAAAATAGTGAAATAAAACAAATTTTGCTACCAAACACTTTAGTCCACCACCAATCCACCGAGTTCTCTGTCTAAAAAAGCCACCATATATACTGGTAATTAAGAACTAATATCAATAAATATTAGCATGTATCAGGTGCCATCTCCGTGTTTAACAATGCTTGAAGAAATGTGTTGCAAAATTTTATTGTTTCATTAATGAATCATTTTTTTATATATATTTTCCTTTCCATCTTTAGTGATTTATGCCTAAATAATAACCAGCTCTTTCTTTCATCATTGTATATTATTTACATAACCTAGCACTTTCTTCTAATCTATTTGTAATAACTGATTGCAATTATATCTTATAATTATTATTAACATATATACAAAAAAATTAAATATTGTAAAAATTATTATTAACATATCTTATAATCAAACTTTAAACTATGTAAAAAATATTGTATCGAGCGAAGCTCGATGTTCAACCCTAGTGAAACCTGAATGCAGAACCAACCTTAAGTATATGCTAGTTGCATCACATTGGCATGAAGAGTATAGTTGACGTGTATGTTTGATTGATAAATTAAAAGTTTAAAACAGGCTAGCTAACTTTCAAAATAATAATAATAATAATAATAATAATAATAATAATAAAAATAAACAGGCTAGCTGCACCCTTTCCGGATTACGTTGAATAGAAATATTAAAAGATGGAGACACCAAGACCATTTTTATTTCTTTTAGAGTAATAGCCGATGTCATAATTTTCTCATTATTCTAATTTTCTGCGAAATGCAGTCTTAAAATCATTTTTTTAAATAAAGAACACTAAATTATGTTAATTTTATTGTCTGTTATTCGTTTTTGAAATAAAATTTATTGATGTGCTCAAATAGATAGAACATCATGCAAGAGTAGCGTCCGTTTTTGCTTCGATCTCCGATAACATAGTGTTATTTTAATTTTCGATTCGAACTGTCCAATCGAGGAACAAACATACATACCATATCAATCTGAAGACATAAAAAAAATGCAGTTTAAGTAATATTATATGATCAATCCGACGGTCCAAATCCGAATCAATAATAAAAAAAAATGCAAAATTCTCCTATTCAATTCGGAAATGACAGTCGTGTTCTATTTCGGACACTTTTCGACGCGGAGAATGGAATAGTGCAAAGATAACCAAGCAGCTAACATATAGTAACTTGGCAACGTGGCTAACTTTCTACAAGATGCAGTGACTTTTGAACAAAGGCTAAGCGGTAAATATGAGTCGGTGAAGCCTAAGATCACTCTCATTAAAAAGAAGCAGATTTACCAACGGATTACCTTTCGGTCAACAATTTTATAATTGACTAAGAAATTGCTTTACTAAAAAAAGGGAAAAGTATTTGGAAAATTGCAAGGCTTCGTATAGCTTGTTCCAGTTTCCAGTATTATAAGTTTTTAACTATAGGCTTTGTCACAGCCCTGCTACCACGTCAGCACTGATACTGGTGAGCTGAACTCTGAAGAAGGAGCTGAAGGACAGACGGAGTTGAATGAAGTCAATAAAATTATGTGCGTTCCACTGACGGAGGCGACGGAAGAAGGAATTAACTAACGGAGAGATGGAGCGATAATTAGATTGTGTAGAATGAGATCTCAACCGTTGGATTAGAGATTGTAATTGGAGATGTGCGGTTGTGACAAATTGTAATTTTTTCTTTTTCTTGTCGATTATAAATAGGAGAAGCTTTGTAAACATTTTATGAAAATTGATATTGAAATTGTTATCTCTTACTCAGCTAAATATTACTCTTTCTCTTCCTCTTCCGCTCTTCTCTCTCTCCGCGTTCTGCATTAATTGCCTTTCAAACTCAAATTAACCAGCAATTCCCTCCTTCCTTGCATTAATTAAAACAAGATTCATAGTTTCTTAACTGAATCTGTGACAGATTTGGTATCAGCAGCCTTCCGATTGCAATTGGGTTCGTGTTTTTGCTTCAAATTAATCAAGATTGCCAAGATGCCTCCAAAACCTCCTCCTAACAACCACTCGACGGAGGAATTGAATGACGCCATGGCCAAAATTGGTAAGAAATGGATGCCAAGTTGGCTCAGCAGAAATTGGAGTACAATGCAAAGATGGATGAATTGAGGGACTATGCTACTAGCAGCAATGGCAGGCCTCTCGTTACTCCGGTAAGACCATCCTTTCCTTATAGTGAGACTTATACTGGTGATGATCCAAGAAACCATGGCAAGAGTGCTGAATCAAGATTTCAGTTACCCAAGACTCACTTTCCCTCTTTTGATGGCACCAACCCTTCTGGCTGGCGTTCTAAATGTGAAAGTTACTTCTCTATCTTTTAAATCCCTGACAACTACAAAACCCATATGGCAACATTGCATTTCAATGAGGAAGCCCATGAGTGGTATGAGTGTTTTAAAGAAGAATGTCCGGATTTGTCTTGGCCATTGCTAGTAGAAGAGGTATTTGATCGATTCCAATCACACAATTCTGTGAACCCAGTAGGGGAATTTAAGAGGGTACATCAGGTTGGGAAAGTCACTGATTATATCAGGCAATTTGAAAGAGCTAAAGTTAGACTGATCAGTGAAACCAAGATCAGAAACTCCACTCTCTTCATTCAAGGGTTTGTAGAGGGTTTGAAAGATGAAATTAGATATGCAGTGAAGGTATTGGATCCTGTATCACTTAATCAAGCCTTCAATTTTGTCAGGAAGGCTGAGTTGAATTTGGAAGGGGTTGACAGAAGAAATAGGATCTCCTATAACAAGCCTATCAGTAATCCAAGATTCACTAAAGACCCAGATCCACCCTCCAATCTAAGATTCCTATAACATTGCCTGCTCCAGTGTCAGGGGGTGTAATTACTTCTGCTCCTAAAGAAATGTCTAGAGAACAAATGAGAGCTCTTAAACTGTGTTATTATTGTAAGGACAAGTATGTCCCTGGTCATAAGTGCAAATTGAGATCCCTTCACTCCCTGTAAGGACATGATACTACTACTACAGCGGGAGAAGAAGTAGAATTTGAGGATGATATGGATACAGTAATTGAATGGATGGTAGATGGCAGTTGCCAGCTGAACATGCAGTCATCACCATGTATGCTGATCAGAGTCCTTCCAATTTTCAGACATTGAAATTCAAAGGAATGTTGGATACCATGCCCATATGTATCTTGGTAGATACAGGAAGCACCCGCTCATTTATTAACCCATCCTTAGTGGATACTGCCAGGTGGGCCATCACTACTACTTTCCCATTAACTGTTACCATTGCTAATGGCACTGAAATGACCACTTCTACTCAATGCAACAACCTTACTTTCTCTCTCCAGAACTATGAGTTGCAAGGCAAAATGAGACTTTTAAATATTCAGGGGTATGACTTAATTTTAGGCATGGATTGGCTGGCTCAGCATGGGCCTATGACTATTGATTGGCAATTAGGACAGCTGCAACTGTTTAAGTTTGGCAAGCCAATGGTGTTCCAGGTGCAGAATGAAGTGGCTGAAGTAAAGTTGTATCAGGCACAAATCCAATCTACTAAGGAGATTAAAAAGGGTAGTTTAATGTTGTTGGCTCATATAATGGTTGTGCATGACTGCCCACCAGATGCCATACCAGTACCACCTCAGTTATAGTCAGTTCTTTTGGAATTTGATCACATTTTCCAGGAACCTTCTGAATTGCCTCCTCAGAGATCAATTGACCATGCCATACACCTTCAGGAAGGCAGTAAACCTGTATCTATAAGGCCATATTGATATTCTTACTTCCAGAGAGAAGAAATTGAGAAAATTATAGAGGATTTACAGGTAAACAAGTTCATTAAACCCTCTACCAGCCCTTATTCCTCCCCAGTTCTCTTGGTAAAGAAGAAAGACAATACTTGGCGCTTATGTATTGATTATAAGCAGCTGAATGAGGTCACCATCAAAAATAAATACCCAATTCCAATCATAGATGATCTGTTGGATGAGTTGAAAGGGGCTGCCTACTTTTCCAAGGTGGATCTCAGATCTGGCTATCATCAGATCAGAATGAATGAAGCTGACACCTTTAAAACAGCATTCAAGACACATCATGGGCATTTTGAATTTGTAGTAATGCCTTTTGGGCTTACTAATGTTCCTGTTACATTTCAGACACTCATGAACAACCTTTTCAAGCCCTACTTAAGAAGATTTGTTCTGGTGTTTTTTGATGATATTCTCATCTACAGTCAAACAATGGAAGAACATCTGCTACATGTGAGACAGGTGTTCCAAGTGCTCTCTGACAACCAGCTGTTTGCAAAAAGGTCTAAGTGTGAATTTGGCCTGTCTCAGATAGAATATTTGGGCCACATCATCTCTGCTCAAGGTGTGGCATCTGACCCAAATAAGATACAATCTATGCTCTCTTGGCCAATTCCCAAAAATGTCAAACAACTGAGAGGGTTTCTGGGTTTAACTGGCTACTATAGAAATTTGTTCAGAATTATGGTCTCATTTCTAAACCCTTGACTGAATTGACCAGAAAGAATGCCTCTACATGGAACCCTCAAGCCCAAACTACCTTTGAACAATTGAAGCTAGCCATGACAAGTGTGCCAGTGTTAACACTACCAGATTACTCACAACCATTTGTTATAGAGACTGATGCTAGTGCACTAGGCATTGGAGCAGTTTTAATGCAGCATAATAGGCCAATTGCTTATCTAAGCAAGAGTTTGGGGCTCAAAAATCAAGGCCTATCAACTTATGAGAAGGAACTTCTAGCATTATTGACTGCTGTCAGCAAGTGGAGGCATTACCTGATTGGGGATCCTTTGTGATCAAGACTGACCAGATAAGTCTCAAGCATTTATTAGAGCAAAGAGTAACCACTTCTTTTCAGCATAAGGGCTTATGTAAGTTGTTGGGCCTAAATTATACCATTGAGTATAAAAAGGGTAAAGAAAATAAAGTGGCTGATGCTTTATCAAGAGTGGGAAATCAAAATTGGATGCTACAGGAGGATATAGCTACTGTTCATGCTATAAGTGAGATCATTCCTCAATGGATTCAGGAGATGCTAGCAAGCTATACTAATGATCCATGGATCAGTGACCTACAATCCAAATTAGCAACTGTACCTCCTCCTTTAGACTTGACCAGCCACCAAGGTGTCATTAGATATAAGGGCAGGATATGTGTGGGCAATACTGGTAATTGGAGGGAATTGATTTTACATTCCTTACATGACACTTCTGTTGGGGGCCACTCAGGAATCAATGGTACTTACCAAAAGGTGAAGAAGCTCTTCTATTGGCCTCAACTGAAACAATCTGTACATGATCATGTCTCTGCCTGTCACAGTTGCCAGATTAATAAGTCTGAAAAGGTACCATATCCTGGTCTGCTTAAACCAATGCCTATACCTGAAGAAGCATAGCAAAGTGTGGGGTTAGATTTTATCACTGGACTGCCTATTTCAAAAGGGAGAGATGCTATATTGGTTGTGGTGGATAGGCTGACTAAATATGGGCATTTCATTCCACTGAAACACCCATACATAGCTGGCTCAGTTATTCTTAGACAACATTTACAAATTACATGGATTACCACACAACTTGGTTTCTGATAGGGATCCAGTATTTACAAGTGCATTTTGTAGAGAATTAATGGCCAAAATTGGTATTCAGTTGAATATGAGCATAGCTTATCACCCTCAGTCAGATGGCCAAATTGAGAGACTGAATCAATGTCTGGAACAGTATTTGAGATGCATGATTTTTGATCAACAGAAGTAATGGTGTAGGTGGTTACCTTTAGCTGAGTATTGGTATAATACTAGCTATCAACAGTCTATCAACACAACTCCTTTTCAGGCCTTGTATGGTTATCAGCCCACATTATTGCCTTTAGGAGATGTTGTCAGAAGTACTAATGCAGCAGTGAATACAATGCTCAGAGACAGACAGAGAGCATTGACTCAACTCAAGGGTAGTTTGGTCAAAGCACAAGATAGAATGAAGAAATATGCGGATTTAAAGAGAAGTGAAAGGCATTTTCATGTAGGAGATTGGGTTTATCTTAGGATGCAGTCTTATAAACATACTTCATTAGCAGCTGGTGCTACTGGTAAACTCAGTTCTAAATATTTTGGCCCTTTTGAAATTTTGGAGAAAGTGGGTGAATTGGCTTATAATTTGAACCTACCAGAGGCAGCTAGTATCCATCCTGTGATCCATGTATCTCAATTGAAGAAAAACATTGGCAAGAAACATACCCCACTTCCTTATTGCCCTTGGTCAGGTTCAGATGGGTTGGTGATGTGATATATCTGCACTTAAATTATTACCCAATTCTACCTAAAATCAGTTGCAAGCGTACAACAATCGTCTAAGTATTATCGGGGTCGAACCACAGGGACGGAATGTTCAATAACTAAGTAGATTAAACTATTGATTAACTATATTAAAAGTATAAAGAAATAATGTTTGTAACAAATCTAAAGTAATGGTTTGCAATTAAATAAAAGTCCTAAATTAAACAGTTCAATGAGTTAAAAGGATTAAAACACTAATTAAGAATTAGGGGTTGACTAGTAGCTAACACTTTTCAGTTTATTCCAGGATCAGCGGCCCGCAGAGATTATCTGCGGCCCGCTGAAACTCAGGTCGCTGACCCCTAAGAAGGTCGCAGAAGCCTGAGGTCATAGACAACCCGCAGAAACCTTCTGCGACCCGCTAGGTTTGGCGCAGACTCAACTTTTTGCATATTTTAATTGTTGTTTTGTGTAGATAATTAATCCTAACTATGGTTCCTAAGTCCCACTTCCGTTTAAGGCCAGGTTACCTAAAGTTAACATTAATTCTCTCTAATTCAACCTAGATTTCAACTTCCGTTTCTTGGTCTAAGTTAAACTAGTTTATGCTTTACGACCTACGACTCCCTATACTTCCGTAATTGGGAAGGGTTTCAACTTCCGTTTCTTAACCCTAGTTTGACCTTCCGGCACTAACTATCGTGTTTACCATACTTTATCCTAATTACTTAAGAACTTTTGGACTTAACCACCTAACAATCAAAAGACGTCTCTTTTAATGGGTGCAAGCAATTCGACTTAAGCAATTCAGATAGAATAATCTAAGCAATTCAAACAAAGCATAAAACACAACATACAAACAAAGAAAATATAACTTAAAGCATATTATCAATCATAAACTTAAAAAGGTTCACTACTATGGCCCCTAATATACGACTACTCACGAGTATACATCATAAAACAACAAAAGGTATCTGAATAATAAGAAAACATAAAGAAAGAAACAAGATTACAACAATTGAAACCCAGTTTTCCCTCTTTCTGCCTTCTCTGCCACTCTTTCAGCGGGTTGCTGATGCTCCCTGCGGCCCGCTGAAAACCCTTGATGCTCTCTTAACTTAGCAGAATTTACCCTAAAACTCACGAACCCCTTTTCTGATCTGCTCTGGTGTTTATATAGACGTGGGATGGCTCTAAAACTGTCGGAGACGTGGTTTTGAGGCGCCGGAAATAGATATGTCGGTGTAGAGGTGGGTGCAGAACTTGGTCAGGCTATTTTGGGCTGTCGGTTACTTCTTCTGCGGCCCGCTGTCGAGTCCTGCGGGTCGCAGAAATCTTCTATGCTGCCAAGTCTCACCTGCTACACGCTGGGTCTTCCTGTGGGTCGCACAGACCTTCGGTGGGCCGCAGATCATGATCAGACTTCAGTTTCCTCGCTTCAAGAGTGGCAAAATCACACAGATCCTGTACAAAATAAAAGTAGCCATAGCAGTACCTTGCTTCTAACCTAAATTAACAATTAAAACATTAGAAACACACATAATTAATGGAATTAAGTCCTAATATAAGCGGTATTTATATGCATAATTTTCGCTTATCAAATCCCCCAAGCTTAAACGTTGCTTGTCCCCAAGCAAAGCTCACTCTTAAAGGTCTGTTTCAAGACTTAACAACAATTAACCACATGCATTCCCTACAAAGTCTAGGAAAATATCACTAAAATAACTAAATAATGACTTGAGCAAATTTTTTTTTAAATCAAATTTTCAAACTTCACATCAGATTTTGCAATAAAATTTCTTTGATGATCTTATGATTTGTATCGAATTCTCCCTAGGACTCTAGCTATCACCTTCCATGACTTATCCCATCAATCCCTAAGTTTATCGATTCATAAAAGCTAAAGCAACAAGTAATTTAAAATGAAATAAAACCTTAATCCTACCAAAATTAAACAATTAAAATCAATTAACTCAATTCTTATTAGGTCTTTTGGTTACTTAGCCAATCATTTTAATTTTCGAAAACGCATTTGGAAGTCGAACTAAAGTGAGGCGGAAATAAGGTACAAATCCCCACCCATTCTATTCCAAAAGTTTTTGGGTTAAATTATTAATTAACTTTATTTACAATTTATGATTTCCCATGGGGCATGGATTGTTTGCGACAAAGGTCGGCCAGATGAGTGTGGATTTTTATTTTGAAGTTTTCTTCAATTTTTACTTTGATGGATCCATTTTTTTATCCACATAAACCTATAGCCTTCCGCAATGGCCATCGTCAGAGCACCGCTTTTTAGTTCCCCTTTTTATTTTATTTTTGGTTTTTCGATTTTTTTTTTTTTTTTTTTTTTTTTTTTTATGTTGTGTATTTACATCTTCGACTTTTAACAAACTTGAAAACAATGAATGGCTATTCGGCTCTAGACCTAATTTTTAATCTCCTTAATTGACCTAACTTTTTAATTTGGCAAAATTGACCTTAATTCACCTAACTTACTTATCACGCTTAACTTTTGCAATTCTGAAAAACTTAGCTAAAGTTGAGATATTTCATGGAAGTTCCTAACTTTTGTCCTTTCTTCATTCGATTAAATCGATCAAATTCATGTGATTTTCCTTGAAAATTTTCTAAATTTCTCAATTATGCTCAAACTTTGCTCAAATCATCACCTAGTCACCTAATGATTATTTCCTAGACCTATCTACATGCATCTATATGACTTAATTATGCAATATATACAAAACTATTTGAAAATGCAAAGAAATTAACTTTCTGGAAAAATTCCAGCGACCCGCTGAGTGTTTCTGCGACCCGCTGCCTTAGCAGTGAGCTGAGTGGGTGTCTCAGTGGCCCACTGAAATTCCCCAACTTAGAAAATTTCAGAGCTCTGTCAGCTATGTTTTCTGCGACCCGCTGAAAGGGACTGCGGCCCGCTGAAAAACAAACCTGACAGAGCCAAAAATGCGAAAAATGCATGCAATTCCTAGATAAAATCATAAATTTTCTAATTTTTCTATTTACCCCCCCAAGCTTAATTCATGGCACTGTCCCTAGTGTCATTAATTACCTAAGAGAAAATAAAAGAGGGAAATTAGAAAACTCACAATAAAACGGCTTAATTCTCCGGTGGAGTTTGGTACTCGTCCTCCGGAGGTGGTGGTGGCACAAATGCTGCTTCTGGAGGTGGTGGTGCAAAGATCTGACTGGCCCAGTGGTCGAAGAGGGCATCTCTCGTCTTATTCCTCTCCTCCTCCCTCTCATACCAGCCCCTTTGATACTCGCGGAATGCTCGGGCTTCCTTGATTTCCTCTGCTTGTCTCCTCTCCACGAGATCAAAGCGCTGCTCCAGATTGTCGTAGCGGCTATGGAGCTCATTCACATCCCCACGGAGCATCCTCTGATAGGAGTGCACATCACAAAGCATACGATATTGCTCCATGGGATCGTATGGAGGTGGGGCCCATCCCTGCTGCTGTGAGGGGTCCACCTGGGGCTGAGAGCTGCTGCCAGGGCCAGAGAAGGGGACATCAGGTGTGGCCGTCCCCCAGAAATCGCCAAAAACTCTATCTGCCCCTGCCTCTGTGTCGAATGTGCGGGCCGCAGGAATTGTCTGTGGGTCGCTGGCTGGAGCTGCAGTTGTGTGGGCCGCTGGTGTCCTGCGACCCATCTTGAGGCACTTCTTCTCTGCGGGCCGCTGATTCTGGCTGCGGGCCGCTGGTTCCAGCCTGAGAGGCAGAAACTGGTGCTGGAAGCACGAGACGACCGTCCCGCACGAGCAACCAGCTCTGGGGCTTGCTCAAATCGATCCTAAATGTGATGGGGATGTCGATTTTGAAGTCCCCCACCACATATTTCACTCCCCTAGGCGATCTCTTCACGTGGCCCATGGTTGCAAGCGAGTCGAGGTTGAGATGCTCGGGCCCGGCACTTTGCTTCATGCGGAAATCTTTGATGCCGCATTGCTTGGCCAGGTGAGTAATGTACCCACCTATTGTGATCTGGCCTGCCCCTTTAGTCTTCATGTTGGCCACGTTGTTCCAATTCCTCATCATGTGATAGGCCAAGTTTTGGTGCTCGGTTTCTCTCACCCGAAGCATTTGGCACAAGACGGAGATTTCCCCTATCACGGCCTTTGAACCTGACTCACCTCTAGCAAAGATGGACAGCGACAATGCCCGCTGGATGAAGCGTATAACGGGCATGTGAATGTCCAAACTTTTCCTCTCCTTGGGTTGCCGCAAGCCCGTAATTTGCTCCCAAAATCCCTCGTCCTCATCTTTCACATCTAAACCTCCTCTTTTCAAGCCAAAGTAATCGGCTATCTCATCCTCGGTCTTGGTAAACTTCACATCGCGGAAAATCCAAGAGGCCATGTACTTTCCTGTAGCTCGATCAAACCAAAAGTCATATGAGCAAAGGAACTCGATGACGAGGCGGGTGTAAGAGGGCTCATCAATCTCCCAGAAAGCACGCAAGAAACCGGCCCGCTCGGTGAGCATGTAAAAATCGGCCTCAATGCCCAATTTCTTCAAAACACGAGGGTCGAGGCAGCGGCTGTTCTCGATCTTCTTCTCTCTCAACCGCTCATACCGGACCTTGGCCTCGACCTCGTAGAAAACCGGTTCTCTGCCCTTGAGTTCTTCTTTCACGGTTTTGGAGGATTTGGCGGCTTTTGTGAGAGTGACCACCGCATCCTCGTCTATCTCCATATCGTCCCCTCCTTCTTCTTCCTCCTCTTCACTCTCTTCATTACCCGGGACAACACCAGTCGCTGCCCGAGCTATCTCCTCCTCATAATCACTCCCCGATGGGACTGCGGGATCATCTCCACCTTCTTCTTCCTCTTCGGTGGTTTCCCCCGCATAATACTCCTCTTCCTCTTCCTCAGCAATCCCCTTACCCCTCTGATCATTCGCAGGTTCCTCCTGCATCCTCTGACTACTTCCTTCACTTCCAAACACATCTCGTTCCACTTCATCAAAATCCGGGCTCTCGGGCCTCTCTTCCACCGGTTGTTGAACCGGGGCAGAGGAACCCTCACCCGCCTTCTTGGAAGCTCTCTTACTACCCCTCCTCTTAAAAATCTTGTCAAGCACTTTGGGAGCCATGAGGAATGGGTGGATTAAGTGGCAGTTGGTGGCTTTCTGTCTGTGAACGATGTTTTCGGCGGGTCGCAGAGACTTTCTGCGGGTCGCAGAAACTGGGAAGTGGGCGGGAAGTGGGTACCAGGTTTAGGGTTCCGGTATTATGGTTCCAGGTGGTACCAGGGAGAAAAGAGAGGTTGCAAAAAGTCTCGAATAAAGCTTAGGAAAGGAGGAAATGAAGTTATAGAACCTTGATCAAGCGGGTAGAGGTAGAAGTCGAGAATGGCGGTGATCGGCGCTGATTTGACCAAAGTGGTGGCTGTGCATGTAACGGAGGTGGTGAGGAGAGCGAGTGGAGTGCTTCGGCGGCGGAGAAACGGCTTCCGGCGGCTCGATCGGCGGTTGGTCGCTGGCTAGGGTTTCTGGTCGCAAGAGTGGAGAAAGAGAGAGAGAGAGATCAGTTGGGAATGGGTTAAATGAGGGGTGAGTTTACGGTTATGCCCCTAAAAGTCGCGTCGTGGCAGTTTTTGAATTTCTGTTAAATTCCAGCGGGCCGCAGGAGGTTTGTGCGGGTCGCAGAAAACTCCCCCAAGATTGGTTGGAGCTGCGGGTCGCACCTTCCTCTGCGTGTCGCTGAAAGGCCCTGCGGGTCGCTGACTTTTTCCTGAGAGCACCAGTTTTCCTGAAAATTAAGCCGAAAGTAAGTTAAAATTAACTCTACTCCTAATTTTTTTGTGTTTTTCAATTTTCTTACTTTTTTATGTGTTTTTCTGGTTTTATAATTTTTTTATTTTCGTTTTTTATTATTATTTTTTTTTTATATTTTTGTTGTATTTTTGAAAGGAAAAATAAAAATCCTAATTTTTTTAATTAAACCCTTGGGTTGCCTCCCAAGCAGCGCTCGTTTAAAGTCTTGAGCTCGACTCCTCATATCTACGTCTCGGCTGGTGCCGGGTCGGTGAGAAAGTAGACTTGCTCTTCCTCTCCATGCCTCGACACGTTCATTGAGTACAACTTGAGACGTTGTCCATTTACCTTGAAACTTCCCATGGACTTGTCCTCTCTCCAAAGCTCTACTGCCCCAAAAGAATACACTTTTATTACCTCAAAAGGTCCAGACCAACGAGTCCTTAACTTGCCCGGAAATAGCCTTAGCCTTGAGTTGAAAAGAAGGATCAAATCGCCCTCCTTGAACTCTCGCCTTAGGATACGCTTGTCATGCCATTGCTTGGTGCGTTCCTTGTAAATTCTAGCACTTTCATAGGCTCTCAACCGAATCTCTTCCAACTCATGCAAGTCCAAAACTCGTTTCTCCCCCGCTTCCTTGTAATCAAAGTTAATTGCGCGAGTTGCCCAATAAGCTTTGTGTTCCAATTCCACAGGTAGATGGCATGCCTTTCCATAAACCAATTTGAATGGGCTCATGCCAATAGGTGTCTTGTAGGCGGTGCGGTATGCCCATAATGCATCATCCAACTTGAGGGCCCAATCTTTCCTTAACCTTCCAACCGTCTTTTGCAAAATATTCTTAATCTCACGATTGGATATCTCAACTTGCCCACTAGTTTGAGGATGGTAAGGTGTGGCTACCTTGTGTCTTACCCCTAGCTTTGTTAAAAGGTTATCAAATTGGCGATTGATAAAGTGTTTCCCTCCATCGCTTATCACAACTTTAGGTACACCAAATCTAGGAAAGATGATTGATTTAAATAACTTCCTAACTGCCATTGAATCGGCTTTCTTACATGCTACGGCTTCAACCCATTTTGACACATAATCTACCGCTACAAGGATGTATTGGTATCCACATGAAGATGGAAAAGGTCCCATAAAGTCAATCCCCCACACATCAAAAACTTCCACTTCTAAAATTGAGTTCAATGGCATCTCATGTCTATTAGAAATATTACCCGTCCTTTGGCATTGATCACATGCAAGTATATAGGCACGAGTATCCTTGAAGATTGTTGGCCAATAGAACCCAGATTGAAGGATCTTGGTGGCTGTCTTAGTGTGAGAAGCATGACCTCCATAAGAAGATGAGTGGCATTGGAAAAGGATGTCGTGGATTTCTTCATGAGGCACGCATCGACGAAACATCCCATCAACTCCCAGTTTCCAAAGGATTGGGTCCTCCCAGAAGTAGTACTTGACATCAGAGAGAAACTTCTTCTTTTGCTGGTACGTCTGCTCAGGTGGAAGCATGCCGGTTGCCAGATAATTTGCAAAATCAGCAAACCAGGGCATCTGCTCAGTTCTGGCGGGCCGCAGGAGGTTTGTGCGGGTCGCGGAAATCCCCCCAAGCTCGCTCGAGATGTGCGGGTCGACGGGATCCTCTGCGGGCCGCTGAGATGGCCTGCGGGTCGCTGAAACTGGGCCGACAGACAGCAGTTGCTCATGTGGGAAGTTCTCGTTGATTGGTAACGGCTTTGGTTCGTCCCATCTGAGCCTGGAGAGGTGGTCTGCTACTGAATTCTCTGTTCCCTTCTTGTCTCGGATCTCCAAATTGAATTCTTGCAAGAGAAGGACCCAACGGATGAGGCGAGGCTTGACATCCTTCTTGCTCATGAGAAACTTGAGTGCCGAGTGGTCCGTGTACACAATCACCTTAGATCCGACCAGGTAGGGTCGAAACTTGTCTAGAGCAAAGACAACAGCGAGCAACTCCTTTTCGGTGGTGGTGTAGTTGATTTGGGCTTCATCCAACACCTTGCTCGCATAGTATATGACACATGGCTTCTTGTCCTTGCGCTGTCCAAGCACCGCTCCCACCGCAAAGTCGCTTGCATCGCACATCAACTCGAATGGTTGTGTCCAATCCGGTGGTTGTAATATGGGGGCAGATATTAAGGCTTCCTTCAACCTACAAAATGCATTAACACAATCATTATCAAAATTAAATTCAACATCTTTCATTGTAAGATTAGTTAATGGTTTTGCAATCTTAGAGAAGTCTTTGATAAATCGTCGATAAAAACCGGCATGGCCAAGGAAACTTCGCACATCCTTGACACATGTAGGGTTGCTCATCTTCTCTATGACCTCAATCTTTGCCTTGTCGACCGAAATGCCCTTGGAAGAGACATTGTGACCTAACACCACACCTTCTTGAACCATGAAGTGGCACTTCTCCCAATTTAGAACTAGGTTGACATCCTCGCATCGCTGCAATATCTTAGACAAGTTAGATAAACAATGATCAAAAGATGTACCATAAACCGAAAAATCATCCATGAAAACTTCCATGTCCTTTTCAATAAAATCTGAAAATATGGCCATCATGGCTCTTTGAAAGGTGGCTGGGGCGTTGCACAACCCAAATGGCATCCTTCTATAGGCATAGGTACCATAGGGGCATGTGAAAGTCGTCTTCTCTTGGTCCTTTGGATGAATCGGGATTTGGAAGAAACCCGAATAGCCATCCAAATAGCAAAAGAAGGAATGATTGGCAAGGCGCTCCAAGAGTTGATCCACAAAAGGTAGGGGGAAATGATCCTTGCGTGTGGCGGCATTGAGTTTTCGGTAGTCTATGCACATCCTCCAACCCGTTACAACCCTTGTTTGGATCAGTTCATTGTTCTCGGTCTTCATAACCGTGGTTCCTCCCTTTTTAGGTACTACATGAACTGGACTTACCCACTCACTATCGGAAATTGGATAAATAATGTCCGCATCCCACAACTTCAACACCTCCTTCCTCACAACTTCACTAAGGTTTGGGTTAAGTCTTCGCTGGTGCTCAATGGATGGCTTAGACCCTTCTTCAAGCAAGATTCGGTGCGTGCAAATTGACGGGTCAATACCCTTGAGATCTTCAATTGAATAGCCAATTGCCCTTCGATGTGCCCTTAGCTCCTTCAAGAGTTTGTCGGTCTGGTCCTTGTCGAGATGGGCATCGACTATGACAGGGTATGTCTGGTCTGGGCCCAGGTATTCGTACCTGAGGCTGTCGGGCAGAGGCTTCAGCTCCAGTTTTGGCGGCTCTGGAACATCATTTCTGCGGGCCGCAGGAGGTTCCAGCGGGTCGCAGGTATTGGTGTCCAGGCTGAGAACTGTGTCTGCGTGGTTGAGCTGAACTGAGAAGGCTTGGCGGGCCGCTGATGAGGCCAGCGGGCCGCAGGAACTGGGAAAAAGAGGTGGCTGAGGCTCTATCGCTTGCAAAATTTCGTTGAACAGATAGTCTGCCTCGACCTCCTCGATGGTTTCAGAGAAGGATTCGTACGCCTTCACGATCCTTGAGAAGATAGTCTCGTCCACCATCTCATCGAGCGCCTCCACCATGAAAATTGAGTCGTAGCAAGGTGGCATCTTCATGGCTTTCTCGATTTCGAACTCGATCTTCTCATCGCCTATCTCCAAGGACATCTTGCCATTCTTCACATCAATCATTGCTCCAGCGGTGGCAAGAAGAGGTCGTCCAAGGATGATGGGCACCTCCATATCTTCTTCCATATCTACAACAACAAAATCGCAAGGAACAAAGAGATTACCTACTTGTAGAGGCACGTCTTCCACAACTCCAAGAGGAAAACGAACTGATCGGTCGGCTAATTGGAGAGACATCCTTGTATCTTTCAACTCTCCAACTCCAATTTTGTCGAAAATCGACTTTGGCATGAGGCTCACACTCGCTCCCAAGTCGCACAATGCTTTCTTGATGCTCGCTCTTCCAATCTTGCATGGAATCGCAAACTTGCCCGGATCTTTCATCTTTGGTGGCAGCTTGTTGAGGATAAGAGCGCTGCACTCCTCCGTCAAGGTCACCGTTTGGCATTCATCAATCCTTCGCTTATTACTAAGAATATCTTTCAAAAATTTAGCGTAGGAGGGCATTCTAGTCAAAGCATCAGTGAAAGGGATTGTTACCGATAGTTGTTTGAGTAGCTGGAGGAACTTAGCAAATTCCCTGTTCTCCTTGACCTTTGCAAGCCTCTGAGGAAAGGGAACTGCATGGTAGGTCGTATGGGGGACTGCGGCTGTGCCCTTCTCTCTCTGTCTGTCTGGCGCAGGTTCTGCGGGTCGCAGGTCGTCACTGCGGGTCGCAGGTTTCTGGGCTGGAGGATCAACAAGTACGAACCCGCTGTCTTCCTCTGCGACCACCCTCATCCCTGGCTCTGCGGGTTGCTGAACTGGGCTGTGGGTCGCTGAAACTGGGCCAGAGAGCGAATCAGCTGGCATTTCTGGTCCTTCGTAGTTGGTGCCGCTTCGGAGTGTGATGGCATTGACGTCTGCCTTTGGGTTAGGCTCTGGTTGACTTGGAAACATGTCAGTTTTGGTCATTACTCCGTTCCCCGGTTGGTTAACCACGGAATTTTGATTTGCAAGAAGTTGTTCCATGGCTTTCCGAATTTCCCTCATCTCATCTACCACTTGTCGGTTCCATCCAGATTGATCTCTCATAAACTTGTCAACAACAGCGCGGTGCTGCGAGTATTGGCTTGAGTTCGCTTGAAATCCACCCCCTCCATTCCTATTCCCAAAAGATCCCGGATTCGCCGCTCCATTAGGGTTTGAGTATGAGAAACCCGCATGGTTGCGTGGATCCTTGTAGTTGTTGGTTGGTGGGAAATAGGTTGGACCATTGTTGAGAGCGCTAACCTCCTCCTCAACTGGCTCGTTCTTTTGGATTTGAGGGCAGTCGGGTGCAAGATGTCCTTCCTCCGAACAAAGTTGGCATGCATGAACTTGGAGAAGTGGATTGCCCGTCTTCTCCGTCATCTTCTTGACCATGGCGGTGAGAGCGTCTAGTTGAGATTGCACTTGTGTAGACTTGTCCACCTCGATCACTCCTTTTTGCCTTGATCGCCCCGACCAATTGGTTTGGGCTTGAGCCAATCTCTCCATCAAGTTGATTGCATCGTCGCATCCAAGATCCAAAAACGAACCACCTGCAGTATTGTCAACACTTTGACGAATTAGAGGAGTTAAACCATCATAAAAACAACTAATTAATCTACCATCATCAATTCTATGGTGTGGACACATTCGTTGGAGGTCCTTAAACCTTTCCCAAGCTTCACTAAGGTTTTCATCATATTCTTGCTTGAAAGTGTTTATTTGCCTAACTATTTGGACCGTTTTCTCCCTAGGGTAAAACTTGTTTAGAAAGGCCTTGGCTAAGGTGTCCCAAGTCTCAAAAGGTGTGGTCTTGAAACAACCTCACCAAGCTTTAGCTCTATTCCTTAAAGTAAAAGGGAAAAGAGTAAGGCGAATTGTGTCATCTGGAACTTGATCGTAGTTGAGAGTTGTGCAATTTTGTAAGAACTCCGTCAAGTGTTGGTTGGCATCCTCGAACGGGTCTCCGCCAAACATGTTCTGCTGGATGAGTGTGATGAGGCTAGGGTTGAAAGCGATGTCCCTAGCTCTGCCCGGATTTGGAGGTGCAACTCCTAGTCCAACATGAGTTGCGGCAGGGGCGGCTATTGTGCGAAGAGGTCGGTTCCTCCTCGCTTCCTCTCAGTTCCTGATCTCTTCCTCGATCCGTTCTTGTATTTGTTGTTCTGCCATCGGATCGGTCTCGGTGTCAGAAATGTCGGAAGTCTCAGACTTTGGGTCTTCAATCGTGTCAGACCCGATTTCAGCGGCCCGCTGGAGGTTTGTGCGGGTCGCAGAAGTTGGTATCTGTTGGTTGTCTCCAGACGAATCCCTTCCTTCCCTCTGGTAGGTATTGAGGACTGGACGGGCCGATGAGATTGCAACAGTCTTCTCTCTGCCTTCAGGAGCTTTTCTGGCGGCCCGCTGAGGGTTTCTGCGGGTCGCAGAAATAGTCTGAGGGGAAGGCTGAGAGGCTCTTTCTTCACACGGTCTCGGTTTTCGCGCACTTGAGTTGCTAGTACTGGCTGGTTTCTTCTTTCCACGCCCACCTGCCAGTGTTCACACCTGTAGATTGAGAAAACAAAAATAATGTGAAGATAGGAAAAATCTAATTAATCAAAAGAAAATAAAACCTAATTATCGTCACCGTCCCCGGCAACGGCGCCAAAAAGCTTGATGTGATATATCTGCACTTAAATTATTACCCAATTCTACCTAAAATCAGTTGCAAGCGTACAACAATCGTCTAAGTATTATCGGAGTCGAACCACAGGGACGGAATGTTCAATAACTAAGTAGATTAAACTATTGATTAACTAGATTAAAAGTATAAAGAAATAATGTTTGTTACAAATCTAAAGTAATGGTTTGCAATTAAATAAAAGTCCTAAATTAAACAGTTCAATGAGTTAAAACGATTAAAACACTAATTAAGAATTAGGGGTTGACTAGTAGCTAACACTTTTCAGTTTATTCCAGGATCAGCGGCCCGCAGAGATTATCTGCGGCCCGCTGAAACTCAGGTCGCTGACCCCTAAGAAGGTCGCAGAAGCCTGAGGTCATAGACAACCCGCAGAAACCTTCTGCGACCCGCTAGGTTTGGCGCAGACTCAACTTTTTGCATATTTTAATTGTTGTTTTGTGTAGATAATTAATCCTAACTATGGTTCCTAAGTCTCACTTCCGTTTAAAGCCAGGTTACCTAAAGTTAACATTAATTCTCTCTAATTCAACCTAGATTTCAACTTCCGTTTCTTGGTCTAAGTTAAACTAGTTTATGCTTTACGACCTACGACTCCCTATACTTCCGTAATTGGGAAGGGTTTCAACTTCCGTTTCTTAACCCTAGTTTGACCTTCCGGCACTAACTATCGTGTTTACCATACTTTATCCTAATTACTTAAGAACTTTTGGACTTAACCACCTAACAATCAAAAGACGTCTCTTTTAATGGGTGCAAGCAATTCGACTTAAGCAATTCAGATAGAATAATCTAAGCAATTCAAACAAAGCATAAAACACAACATACAAACAAAGAAAATATAACTTAAAGCATATTATCAATCATAAACTTAAAAAGGTTCACTACTATGGCCCCTAATATACGACTACTCACGAGTATACATCATAAAACAACAAAAGGTATCTGAATAATAAGAAAACATAAAGAAAGAAATAAGATTACAACAATTGAAACCCAGTTTTCCCTCTTTCTGCCTTCTCTGCCACTCTTTCAGCGGGTAGCTGATGCTCCCTGCGGCCCGCTGAAAACCCTTGATGCTCTCTTAACTTAGCAGAATTTACCCTAAAACTCACGAACCCCTTTTCTGATCTGCTCTGGTGTTTATATAGACGTGGGATGGCTCTAAAACTGTCGGAGACGTGGTTTTGAGGCGCCGAAAATAGATATGTCGGTGTAGAGGTGGGTGCAGAACTTGGTCAGGCTATTTTAGGCTGTCGGTTACTTCTTCTGCGGCCCGCTGTCGAGTCCTGCGGGTCGCAGAAATCTTCTATGCTGCCAAGTCTCACCTGCTACACGCTGGGTCTTCCTGTGGGTCGCACAGACCTTCGGTGGGCCGCAGATCATGATCAGACTTCAGTTTCCTCGCTTCAAGAGTGGCAAAATCACACAGATCCTGTACAAAATAAAAGTAGCCATAGCAGTACCTTGCTTCTAACCTAAATTAACAATTAAAACATTAGAAACACACATAATTAATGGAATTAAGTCCTAATATAAGCGGTATTTATATGCATAATTTCCGCTTATCAGTTGGTAAGAGGTATTACAAAAAAAGTGTTGGATAGAAGGTTAATTAAAAAGGGGTAAGAGGCAGTGACACAATTCAAAATTAAGTGGATGAACTTTGGAGAAACAGATGCTACATGGGAAGACTTCACCCTGTTGAAACAAATTTATCCCCAGTTTATTCTCGAGGTCGAGAAAAGTTTTATGGAGGGAGGAATGTCACAGCCATGCTGCCACGTCAGCACTGATACTGGTGAGCTGAACTCTGAAGAAGGAGCTGAAGGACAGACGGAGTTGAATGAAGTCAGTAAAATTGTGTGCATTCCACTGACGGAGGCGACGGAAGAAGGAATTAACTAACGGAGAGATGGAGCGATAATTAGATTGTGTAGAATGAGATCTCAACCGTTAGATTAGAGATTGTAATTGGAGATGTGCGGTTGTGATAAATTGTAATATTTTCTTTTTCTTGTCGATTATAAATAGGAGAAGCGTTGTAAACATTTTATGAAAATTGATATTGAAATTGTTATCTCTTACTCAGCTAAATATTACTCTTTCTCTTCCTCTTCCGCTCTTCTCTCTCTCCGCGTTCTGCATTAATTGCCTTTCAAACTCAAATTAACCAGCAATTCCCTCCTTCCTTGCATTAATTAAAGCAAGATTCACAGTTTCTTAACTGAATCTGTGACAGGCTTAGGCAGATTTTGGAAAAAAAATTTATTTGAAAAAAATATTAAATTTAATATCGAAAATACAAAACTTCTACAATTTGTCCATCGTTTTATTAAAATTGAATTTATATTTGTACTTGACTAGCTAGACGGTGCTTCGAAACTCCAACTCCCAACAACAAACAACAACAACTAAGTCTTTTGTCCCAAACAAGATGGATAGGCTAGAAAAGAAACCCAACAAAGTCACCAAGTCATCGAAAAAAGAAGTATATGTCAAAAGTAGGACTAATAATAGTAAAAAAAAATATATATATAGAGAAAATAAAGTAGTAGTAGTAATAATTGTTGGAGTTGTGTCCTAGAAGCCAATCATTCTGGCTACTTCTATGGTTTATGTTATTGATGATATTTTATCATTTGTTCCTTGATTTATTTATTGATAGATCATTCAGGTTGATGATCTGAATTGTAGATCTCTATAACTCATTTATTCTTAAATGACAATAATAAATCTAAAGATGTCCATAATCTTGATAATTAACAAGGAATATTAATTATCAAATAAGATTAGTATGCAAGTTAAGCGATGATTAAGTTCTACAAATCATAGGTAAGAAGTTACCAACTTAATAGCATATGTGTATGTTATAGAACATAGTACAGGACTTGATCCAATGAAATAAACATATAGATTGTGTTAAGTGTCATTGTTTATTTCATTTAAGTTTGATTCTAAGTTTGAGATGTTCACCTTTTCCACATGAGGATAGGTTCAATAAATATCGTCTAACGTTGATTCCTGATAAAGGCTGCTATATGGACTTTATGTATGTTCTCTTGAATTGTGTGGGGAAAAGTTGTTCATCAAGAAAACCGTATGTCCCTCATTAATATACTTAGTGAGTGATGATATCTATTTGGGCCCCTTGATGGAGTTTGGATTGTTTGGCCAACTTGTACAATCAACTCTAGATCAAGAAATGTATAATCTGCAAGAATGACACATTCCTATCTTGGATTATATAATGATATCATGTGACATAAGAATCAGACAAGGAAATACCATTATTTCTTATGCAGGATTGAAATATTGTAACAGTACATTATTTATACGAATTGGGAGTCATAACGTGTTGCTAGATACCGCTTATGATTATTGAAAATAAATAACGATTTATTTCCATGGCCAACTGTTTGCCTCCAAAATTTGCCATAAGATAAATTGCCAGATATCAACGAAGGAACCTGTAAAAAAATGATGATGAAATGATGTAAGAATAAAACAAGATTCATAACTATGACCCAAATTTCAGATAAAGAGACTCGACGCGCAAGTGATTAAAACCTTCCAGATGATTAGTTGGTTAATTATGTGCAACATGCTGACGCCCACATAATTAATTAATTACACGAAAGCCCTAAAAACAAAGATAAAGATGAAAGATGGTCAGGTGCTGTGCATTTTTGGGGTTTCGCACCAAATTCCCCGACAAATTCTATGTCATGATGATGCTTTGGCACTAAACCATACATTATTCCGACACACAAATGGGACCCGACATCGGAGCCAATAGAGATAACCCTATACCAGATAATACACTTATCCTAATCGGGCCCATTATCAAGTCGATTTGGTATGAAAATCAAACCCGATCCAACTATTTTAATTTGGCCTGTGCAAAGTAATTAAAATCAGCCTTCACATGCTAAAATAATCTCGGCCCACACCAATTAAAATCTAGGCCCATACCAATTAAATAAACTCGGCCCACACCAATTAAATCAGACCCGATCCACCTGGATGCGAGTCTGATCCGTCGGCGCAACGAAACACTCGAACCAGACATGGACTCAACAGTGGTTAATCGACTCAGTTGAGTCATGGTTGGATTGGACACGTGTCACTCTGCTATTGGCCAGTAATGTGGGCCCCTCAGTTACCGTTAATAACAAAAAAAAAAGAAAAAAAAATTAAAAAAAAAGCTCACCTAAAAAAGGAAATTTCGCGCGTTCGACGAAGGGAAGAGCCCCACCATCGATTCCGGCCACCGCGTCCCCAACTAGCTTCACCACCGGAGAGGCGATGAACTCCCGAGCACAATGATACCTGAATCGACTAGAAAAAGTGGCTAAGTCTGGCCAATTAAAAATGGTTTGAAGTGAATATCGGAAAACAGAAGTGGGAATTTGAGTAAAAATGATCAAAAATTGAGACGAAGACATACCTCAAAAGCTTCCCTGAATACTCTTGAGGGACTGGAATGAGTTCTTGGCCATCAATTTTAGCTAGAGACAAGAGGAAGCATAGCCAGTCGTGACGATGAACGCGAAGCAGCAAGGATAAGGCAATAGAGAGGAGGGGGATTTGAACCTTTGTCCCATAATACTTGCTATACTTATTCTGAGGCGAGTACAAGCACGAACGATGCAGAGGGAACTGAATAAAGCCATAATTTTTGAGCCAATACAGACACTGGAGGCGTCCAGTGTACCACGAGACAGGAAAATGTGATCCCATGATCAACTGGAGAGAAAATAATCTCTCTGCAGCCTACAACCTGAAAAGAGACTCTATACCTGTGGAGATTCCATGCACTGACTACAGTGGTACCAAGAGAAACGTAGTCATCTCTTTAAATATGGGCCATCTGATGGGAATTGTACAAAGAACAAGGGTTGAGATGATTCAACTTCCTTCTGCAAGCAAGTACAAATCATGAATGCTGCCCAGCGACTACAAGATTGGACACAATTAAGTGAGTATGACTGTGTAGTGCCCAAAATCAATCTAGCCATCCATTTGTCCATGAAGACCGATAAGTGGAGGAAAGAGAAAGGCGCCCTACTCCCTTCATAGTTGGAGAAAATCAGTAATCATGCATGTCAGGATGACACCTGAACAACATGTTTTCATGCGTGATACCTCTTTAATCAGGGGCAAATCAGTCCTTGTGGAAAAGACAAGGGAATATAGCACCCAGAGATAATTGTGCAAAGGGATTTGAAGGGCAAAATACCAACATCAAAATACCAACATTACCCCTGAATTCCTCCTTCTGAAATGTATTGCAAAAAAAATAGAAGGAATAATGATGAAAGTGATCACAATATGCACCCCCCACAGAGATCAAATGTGTCAAAATTTAAGGAAACAACCACTGTTGCCCTAGTCAAATCCACTCTTATTTTGATCAAACATGAAGCCTCAGACAAAAAATGCATCATAGGCCATGCTGAATATGATCTGAAGCATACAAAATTTGGGGGAGGGTCACTGATTAGCAGGCCTAGCCTTGATTAAAATTAAGACAACCACACCACTCAAGTGTGAGCACAATCTGTCACATGCCATGACAGATGCCAACTCAAAACACCAAAGTGTGGGGCTGCCAAGTCATTAAGTTGGCCCTTTTACACCAAAATGCACCCAATGCCTTGCCACATAACATCTGAGGTCTTTATCTCAGTCAAATAATTACAATAAAAGGAAACAAAACACAACAGCAGCTTACTGATAGTGGGGCCCCACAGAAGTTTATGTTACCTCAATTGAGGCATAGCAGGCTACTGAATGGAAGTCACAACAAATCAGTTCACCAATGGAGAAGACGAAAAGCACCTCTGGTGATCATCAGGCCAATGTACAGGCAATTATAACAGGAGGATACAAAGGGGGATGTTTCATACAGCATCATCCTCTCCTTCCATGGCCTGTATAATGCATAGATGACTGCCATCTGTCAACATATGCAGCTGGCGCCAAGATACCCCCTTCTCCAAGTACCAGCTCACCCAAAACATAAGCTTATCTCCTCAATTGCCACAGAACATGGGCCCCACATATCATGCTCTTCATCTGTGCTAGCAAAGTAAATAGGAGTAGAAAATTAAGCAACTAAGTCGCTATACCTCAATTGCCAGATGTCAAACACCCATTGGATAGTAAGATCAAGCTGTTAAGACAAAGAGTAATAAAATACTTACCAAAGTAAGGCGGCAAGCCTCTAAACGCATCTGAACCCTTCATCAAAGGAGCAAAATGTGAAGAAATGCCACATGGCACATGAAGCTAGAGCAAAACCCTAGAAGCTCCTCTATAAAAGAGCATCTTCTCCACAGAAAGAGGAGGCCATTTTTTTCATTAGTCGAATTGCTGCAATTTTGTATTTTACTGTTTTTGAAACAAGGTAATGTAATGGCCTCCATTTCATATCAATAAAATCCTTTGTGAATGCTTTTGTTTTGGCCTAAAGTTTGTTTCTATTGCATTTTACTGTTAAATTGAGCTCATGGAGTGTTATGATTTGCATCTTCTTTTAATATCCTTAGTCCTTGAGGTTTGAGTCAGTACTGAGGGATTGTGTGATAGATAATCCATGTCCATCAGTGCTGACTTGAATTAAGAGGAGAGGGTGTGCAAAAAAAAAACATTTCAGTTGGTGTTCTTTCTTATTTTTAGTTCATAATGTATACTCATATGTACCCTTTTATTAATATGCATGATTCCCTAAATTTATATCAGTGCTGAGGGGTTGTGTGAAAGATAATCCATGCCCTTCTGCACTGGTGTCAGTTGAGGGAAGAAGACATATGCACAAAAATCGCATTTAACTTGTATTTAAAATCCTAGTTTTCTTACATTCCCTTAAGACCATGGTGTTTCTTCAGAATCTGTGCCAGAGTTGGTGAATTTTGTGAAAGACAATCCATGTTCACCTGTAATGGCTAGATTCAGAGAAAAATGAAGGTCAATAAATAGAAAAAAATAATAATAATAACAATAATAATAACATACATTTTCATAAAATAGTATTGCATTTTCTCACCTTTCTTCTCCTCTGAAATAATTTTCTTTCTTATTTCTTTCCTTCTTACATTCCTCTCTTAGGAGCAGTGATGGTATTAATGGATTATGTGACAGACAATCCATGTCCATTAATACCACTATTGACTCTGAAAGGATCAAAACCTGTTTTCTTCTTGAAACTTATGTTAAGAATGCGCAAAAAAAAAAGGAAAAAAATGTCATGCTCAAGGATTTGACCCAGAGTTGACAGTCTTATGGAGTCTATAGCATACAAAAACCTCATAATTTCTTGCAGTAGGGGTTTAGTTATCTATCTCAGGTCCTATTAGGCCTAAACAGTTTATGTCTGAAGTCAAAATGTATTTTCTTTAAGTAGTCTATTCAGTTAGCATTTGATTACCCTCCATGTGTAAGTTTACATTTATCATAAGTCTTTCAAAAAGAAATAAAAAAAAACTTAAAAGTCTACCACCCTCACCAAGAATAAGGCCCAGTTTATAGAGTGTGTAACAGATGATCTACTTTTAAGATTTGATTGATTTTACAATTCTACATGTTCTCTTAAAATAAAATTATTAGTCACATTATAAGTTCAAGTCTGTCAACAAAAAGAAAGGGAGAGAAAGAGAGCCCATGTCTTTAATAAAACCTCAGAATTATATTTATCATATAATGAAAAATATACTTGCATAACATGATAACTCCTTGAAATTCACCTTGTGGGGACTGTATTTTAAACTCCTCTCCCATGCATATCACATTGCATACCTTGCCATGAAGCATATCATAACAGGCTCCAATTTACATAAAAGCTAAACGAGTGAAGTTTATCTCTTGCCTCAATCTTCATATTACTTTTCTCTGAAGAAAATGTATAAACAAAATTTTTCTTTTCTGACCAAAGATAGTAATAATACCCCTCATGAATTAAAGAAAGGAAGATAGAAATGTACATATGGCAAGCAACAGAATGAAAATTTGACATATCATAAATATTATGCCTCAAATTACTTCTCTGGTAAAAGAATGATATAATAACAAAATACTGGACCAAAGTGAATAGGATGAAATACTCGCATCTGGTACTCAAATGATAACCTCTTTAGTCGGTAAATGATCCTAAGAAGACCCTAAAGTGTAATAAAAAGTCATTAAGGGTGCTATGAGGCTTAAGATGGAAGCGAAAATAAGTACAGTAGAAAAAAAGGGATGAAGACATATCTGTTAAAAAATTTTTAATGAACCTTTCTCAAAACTCAGTACCAAAAGAAAACATACATCTACCCTCTTCTTCCGGGCCAACTGTGAAAAATAATTAAAGTTTGATTTGTCCAAACTCCCTTCTCACTTGCATACTAGGGAAAAGAATAATTCGTAACTCAATCAGGAATAAAAAAGTCAAATTGACAGCATTAGAGTATAGGGGAAGGTGAGATGATTCCAGGTAACCCTCTGACGACGGTGACGATGCGGCAAGTCCGCTGGAATAGGGAAGCCAAATCAAAACGGGTCAGCCTCCTTCGCCATAGTTTCTTTCTCTATTCTTCTCCACGAGTAGAGTCAAACACAGAAGGAGTCTTTGACTTACACGAATCTTCACGCAACGATGACGGATGGATGTGAACTATAACGGCTTCGAAGGAGAATTTGGATGGACTCGGAGCTCAATGAACCGCGTAGATATCTAACTCGGCGTACGAGAGAGATGGTAGACCGGAATGTCTCAGCCAAATCCCGCTTTTGATGGATCTTCTGTGGCGTCAAAGAGGTGGCGAGTCACTGACAGTCAAAGCACCGAACAGCAAATCCTGGACCAATAACAAATTTCTGAAAATGACGAAACTTCAAAAAATACATTAAAAATAGCCAGAAAATCCAGAAAATTCTCATAAAATACCAAAATGTCCAGAAAAATATGAGGAACATTTTCGAACTCCCAACCAAAAGAGAATTAAAATTAAAGTCAAGGAAAAATAATTAAAATTAATGGTGCAAAATACCCAAAGTCGGACCATATCAAAATTTGAATAAAAAGGTATATAAAAGTGCAAGGGTACGAACCCCTTTGACAGCAGGTAATTCAAAACGACAGATATGTCTGGACAGCAGGTACTTCAAAATGGCAAATAAATTTGGACAGCAGGTACAATAAAACGGTGACTGCCGTTAGGACCAAAAAAAATTACACAAAACCTTGTGAAATCTGGAAGTAAGAATGAAGCAAATAAAAAAAAAAAGAGAGACCAGATCAAAATCCAAGCCCCAATTTAGAAAGTTCAAGCTTCAAGGCCAAGTCCGAAAAAGTCAAGTCCTGGCCTAAGACCAAAAAATCAAACCTGAGTCCCAAGTCCATGAAAACCCAAAGTCCAAAATTAAATCCAAAACCCAGAAAGCTCAAAATCCAACTCAAATCAAATTCAAAAAAAAAATCCAAAACCCAAACTCAAATTAAAGTCCAGAACCCAAATTCAAATTAAATTCAAAACCCAAACTCAAATCGAATCCAACCCTGCAAAATCCAAACTCGAACCAAATCCAAATTCAGGAAATCCAGACTCAAATTAAATCTAAATCCAAAAGAAAATCCGAAACTCAAATCAAATCCAATCCTAGAAAATCCAAACCAGATCCAGATCCTTAAGGCCCAAATCTAAATCCAAAAGCAATATAAATCCAAAAAAACAAAGTTCTGTAATCCAGGGACCAAACTTTAACTATGTCTGAAAATCAGAATTTGGTAAATTCTAGAACATATGAAGACCAAAGTTTAAAATGTCCAAAGTGACCAGAATTTCTAAACACGCCTTAATACCGGAGTTTAAAACGTTTTATAACCTAATTCTTGCACGTCACAGGGCCAGAAATTCGACACGTCAATAGTTGACCAGAATCGACACACGTTCAAAGACCGGAACCTCTATATGCCTTAATGCCTGAGTTTCCAGAAACGTCTGATAACCTTGATTCTAACATGTCAACAAACAGACCTAAGTTTTAAAACGTTGATAAATTAAAGTCTTAAAATATATAAAGCTTTAATATGATCTAAATACCGAAACTTTACACGTCTATGTCCGTCTTCTTTGAGCTTACAGTGCGTATAGTTTAAAGGGAACAAAACAAAAAATTATTAAATATACAAAATAGGGTTAATTGTCAACCACCTGGGATTAAAACCCCAGAAATTTTGGAATTTTTTAAATATGAATTAAATTTCTTTGCATCATGTTTTGCATCATGATTATTCTCTCATGATTGTATCACCCGCTCTATTCATGCCACTATTTGTTTGCATTCTTTAATGTTAGTATCTTTTGGTAAAATGTTAGAATGCTAATTGTTATGCTAGTTGTCATGCCTAATCCATTGATTATCCCGATCTAGAGGTGCTCTTGACTTGGTTCAGAGGTAATTAACAGTAGGGGCTTGCGCCTACTGGAAAAAAAAGACCTGCAGTAACCAATCAAACTCTTGAGAGGTTCGAAACCACGTCAGTACTCACATCCCTTTTCAGGTGGGTGCCGATGTCTGAGTTTTGAAACGATCGAGGGGTATCTCGTCCGCAATATCTTTTTCCCCCTTGGGAGCATCCGGTCATTTCCCCCTTCCGAGGATCAGGGTCCAAAAAGGTGCGAGACAGATTCTGGCACGCCCGGTGGGACATTTTTCTCCTCTCATCAGGGAATGATCAATGGACCAGGCATATCGACATAGTATATCAACATAGCATGAAATACGTTTAAAATATATAAAGATACTGACGTTAACTTTAAGTGCTTTCCATTTGCAGGAAAAACTCACTCAAAACCAACAACCAACTATCAACATGGTGACTTGGAGCGAAATTGTGAGTGGTGCGCACCTCAAGAAGGCCAGCAGCTCGGTGGCCGGGACTCTCACTGTGCCCATCCAGGTGCCTCTGACCGCGCTTGCTGGTGAAGCGCCCGTGACTGCAACCATCTCTCTCAACAAGAAGGCTGGGGCTGGTGCCCAGCGTCTCAAAGTTTCTCTCGCTCCCAAAAAGGCGAAGGAAACTCGCGTCAGGCTCTCGAGGTCTCAAGCCCTCCGCCTGGCCCAGGAAGAGGAAATTGACACTGATCTGCCTCTGAACAATGCGTTCGCTCCTCTCCGCATTGTGAAGAAGAATGCTGACGGTCCGCGCCTGCGCGAGGACTGGGAACTACCCCAGTATGCGCCTCTGAAGGTTGAGGTGGTCCCCACTCCTAAGAAGCATCAAGCTGTGGAGGCCATCCATGCTGCATATAAAATTGTCAAGAAACTCCGCGGGGCCCGCAAAGCCTTCGCCAAAACTACCAAGAACACCCAAAAGCCCTCAATCAAGGAGAGGCTCCGGTTCCCAGTCTTTCAGCGCCTTCGTTTCCCTTACTATGAGGATACTAGGATCGGAGATGCTGACTACAGCGCTTCGGAAAAGAAAGTCGGAGCCACACCTCCCTCGGTCTTCGATCGGCTCACTTTCCCTCCTCTCAAGCCCAATTCCAAAGACATGAAAGCTAAGGGGAAGGCTGCTCGAGCCCGGAAGCCCAAACACGCTTCCGATTCCCAGCCAAAGGATGCCGATCTCCCTAAGGAAAACAAGAGGAGGAAGAAAACCTCCGAACTGTCTGATGTTGTGTCTTATATGACGCAAGCCCCAGGAAGGAAGGTCCACGTGCCCAAGAAAAGAAAAGGTGCAGGATCTGTGTCTGTATACCATGTTCATGCCGATGTTGACCATGACGATGACCTCACTGAGGTTCATATGGTTGGAACTGGCTCTCAGGAACCTCCGCAGTCCGAGAGCATACCTGTTGAAACCCGGAGTCAGAAGAACAAAGCTTCTGCCTCCGCCCCACCAAAGAAAAACAACCGCCCCAGGATTCCAGAGCCCATCACAGAAGAAAGGGTCAACCAAGCCAGCGATCACTCTGCTGGCGAGGAGGAAGATAGGGGAGAAAACCCCGGTTCAAACAGAGGTGAAGCCTCTGATGGATGTGCAGACGAGGAAAATGAAGTCCTCGGAGAAGTTGCCCAGCTCCGCAAGGAGCTGGAAGAAAAAGACAAGAAGTTGAAGCAGTTGCAAGTCGACAATGTCCGCATAGCTGAAGCCTGTGCGGAGATCCAGAAATACATGGCCAAGAAAGGAGCATGGCCAAGCTCAAACCCAGTCACTTCAAAGCAAGGAAGCGCCCGACACTCGGTGCCCGAGCGCAAGAAGAGAAGAAAGAACAAATCCAGTCGTGACTCGAGCGAAATATCAGACGATGGGTCATATGACAAGAAGAATGCTTCCAAGGTTGATCCAATTGACCTCATGGAAGAAATGAGAAAACAGATGGAACAAAAATTCCAGTACCTGGGAGTTGACGGACCTCAATTCCCCAATAACTTCACAGGAAGACCATATCCTGAGAGGTTTGACAGGATTGAATACCCAAGGGGTTATGTTGTGCCGAAATTCAAGCCGTTTGAAGGAGTCGGCAGCAAAGTGACTCCTGATCAACATCTGTCTCACTTTCTAACATCCTGTGGGGACACCACCAGAAGACAGGAATGGTTGCTGAGGCAATTCCCTCAAAGTCTAACGGGAGTAGCCTTTGAATGGTATGCTTCGTTGGAGGAAAACAGTATCAAGAACTGGAAAGAAATGGTCGCCGCTTTCAAGACCCGATTCAGAGTCACACCTCGTCGTGTCACTTTGACCAGCTTGGTCAACACTAAACAAAACAAGGGAGAAACCGCTTCAGACTTTGTTACGAGGTGGGAGAACATGTACACGCGGTGCCAGTCAAACATCTCTGAAAAGGAGGCGGTTCGCATGCTCATGAACGGGATCCGACCACCCATGAAAGTGCTCTTGGCTGGGCATAATGTTGCCACCTTTGAAGGCTTGGTGACCAAAATCACCGAGTTTGAAGGAATGGAAGACGACATCAACTTGATGTATCCTCTCCCCAAGGAAAGACCAAAGAAAGCTGAAAGCAAAGCCGTGAAGTCTAAGGCGGCCAGCAATCAAGTTGAAGGCACCAGTGGTGTACAATGGGGAGAAAGTGATGAAGAAAAAGACGGGACTTCACAAACCCGTACCCCAAGACCGACTTTGAAGGAGCTACAAAACAAACCGTACTCTTTCAAGAAAGAAAAGACCAAAAAGTTGTTTCAGCAAGCAATGAAAGTGCTAGAAATACGACTTCCAAGGTGTAAAAGGCCTGAAGAAGAAAACAAGGTCAACTACCCGAACTATTGCCCATATCACCGGGTCTTAGGCCACAGTATTGAAGACTGTTATGTCTTCAAGGACTGGATCGAGAAAAGAATCCAGGAAGGAGCAATCCCACTCCATGATGACGCTAGGCAAGAGCCGGCACCTCATGCTGGACCCACCAGGACCCCAGTTGCCAGCACAAACCGCGTCTCTGCTTGCTCTGACGGCAGACCACCCACCACTTGGAGTGTGAGTCTCAATAAGAGCACCAAGAAGAAGTTGAAGATGCTTCAAGCTGAACCCAGGCTCAGGTGGAAAAATGCCATCACCCCCATCGTGCCGAGAAACGTTGTCATACCAACGAGATTGCCTCTTAGACCGAGACGCAGTTATGTTCCGGTGACACGGTCAAGCAACAATAGACCATTCTGGAGGAAAATTGCACCTCAAGAAATCGAGGAACAATATGTCCAGGGGAGACCAAAACAAGCAACCTTGGCTGACTTTCTGTCCCCAAAAGACTTCACCAAAATTACCGGTAAGGCTTGGAAAGACGTAACAAAAAGAAAAGAATGTGGGAATGCGGAATCCGAAGAATTCTGGACGGCTTCATGCCGCCACATTTCCAGTGACGATCAGGGAAGCAAGGATCCCTTTGATAAGAAGGCATCTCAGCCAGCCCCTGACCAATCAAGTCAACAAATTCGAGAAACATCGACACTCCCTGCAGCTGTGCATACAGGAGCAGTAAGAAAGGGGACTAGACGAGTCCGCAAGACCACCAGGGAAGGAAAAGACATATACCGACTGGAATCTGAGGAGACATCCAGCTCCGAGAGTTCTGAGTTGATACTTCTCCCTGCCAGAGTCAATGATCAAGGACGACGGGTATTTATGCTTATCCCGAAGGAATGTAGATATGATGACGGAAGGCTGAAACTAGACAACCTAGGCTTCAGACTTTTGGTCGAAGAGAAGGAGGGACAGCCCAACCCCTCTCCCGAAACAATGCACACTCTTGCCCAACATGCTGCTCGCTTGTTGAGAGAAGCTGTCACCGTGATTAAGCGAAACAAGGGAAGGCAAGCTGAAGAAGCCTCTCCTTTAACCCAGGATCTTACAGATGAAGAATCTTGGACGACCACTTGCTGTTATGTCTCAGATGGAACTCAGGAAGAAAATGATGCTGAAACACCCGAGGTTCCGGAAGAAATACCAGGGGCCCCAGAAATGGCACCAGAAGATCCTGATATGTCCAGGCAATCCAGCCCGACGGGGCCATCGTCGTCTCGGGGAACACAAACCGAGACCACCCCTACCAAAGCCAGAAAAACTCACAAGAGTCGTGGAAACAGAAAATCCAGCACTCGGGCAAATACGCCTGGAGAATCTTCTGGGTACCAAGGCCCTGGAGCCCCGGATTCAGAGCTGATGATTCTCCCAGTAACCGTCAATGGGCAAGAAAGAAGGGTATATGTGGAAATCCCCAGAGAATGTCAAAGTGAAGACGGCGGTTTAAACCTAAACAATTTGGGTTTCAACTTGCTTGTGGAAGATAAAGCAGGACAACCTGAACTCCCTCCTTCTGTGATACAGACTCTAGCCCAGCACGTGTCTGGTCTAATGAGTGAAGCCATAAATGCGACAAAGCTTAGGAGAGAAAGGGAGGCAGCGGCGGCTAAAATGGCAACCACTTCAACCAAAACTCCAGCTAAAACTTCAGGGCCGGAAGAATGCTACTTCGAAGATGAATATTCATGGCCTGGTTCCAGTCCTCCCCGTGATGACATGGATAACAACTATGACTTTGATTGTCACTTCAGTAGTGACGAAGAAAGAGGTGGTGGTGCCGCCGGTGCATGCTGCAATGTCTTCGCGACCTCTGATACTGAGGATGAAGGAGATGGCAATGAAAATTATGATGATTTCTATGAAAATGCCGAAAATGATGCAGTCCAACCATCTGAAGAAACAGAGGTGGAAGATAAACATGTGACGGAAGAAACAGCTGTTGCGACTCCGTCGTCACTCTTGAGAGGTGAGGGGTCGACCGCAAGAAATGGTGTCTTTTACCAGGAGGTAGAGCCCCGCGGACTCCCCACCCGGCAAAGGATGAATATGTTTCTAAGAGCACGAAAACAGTGGCGAGAATTGGCCACTTGGTACCGCACAGTTGTATTTCACCCCGAGCTAGAAACGGAAATTTTGGCGGATCCCATGTGGTGGGTCCACGAATTGATGAAAGGAGATGATATCGATCAGTTGCTGGCCGCATGGCTGGTTGGCAAATATCAACTGAGAGTGTCACTCAAGAAACCTCAAAGCACGGAGACTGCAGAAACCTGCCGGCATCTAAGTGCTTCTGATGAATCCGAGGTAGAAAATGATAGTGATTCCGAAAGGATCATAATTCAAACCTCTGCTCTCAATTTCAATGACAACTCTGACGATGAGTCGCCACCAGAAGTGACATTCGAAGCGGTGTCTGATTACATCGACTTCTTAATGGACTTGAAAGTCCAAGACTTTGACCTATTCCAAGACGAGCTGAAAGTGGATGAAGCCATAGATAATGCCACTGACTTGGATCGTGATGGTATTGAGCATTTGGCTGTGAAAAAGGTGGCCGCTGATATCATTGTGAACAATGGATGGGATAAAATAGGCGTGAGTGCGGTCAGTGCCATGACTAACGACCAGATCGCCTACGAGCATGCCAAGGTATTGGATGCACGTGAGAAACCACAACAAGAGACTCCATTTTTCGAAGGAGGTCTAGGCCGGTGGTTGCGTCCCAAGCCCGGTGATAATGGATGCTCCACCCGAGAAGAGTTGATTGATGCATATGTCCAGTACCTCAAGAGCTTGAAAATGATAGCCCCTGAAGAGTTTCACAACATGCTGAATCCGGAAGATTCCTCCGAGTTGGAAGACTATGAAAAGGAGGCTATCGCAAGGATGTTCAAAGAAGAGGTTGAAGGTACTGGCCTTGAAGAAGGTGAAATCACCCCAGAACCCAGTTCCCCGGAAGCCAATCAAGAGCCATGGATGTACGGCTACAGGCAGCACCTAAGGGAAGTAAGAACTGGAAGACCAATGGTGGAGACCTCCAATCAAGTGGGGACAAGTCAACAAAGATCGCCGGAACAACCACACGACTCTTGGCAATACGAACATGATGAAATGGTAGAGTTCTATGTCTCCTACCTCAAGGATTTAAGGGTCTCTGATCCCAGAACCTTCAAATATGTTATGGATCCTGTGCACTCAATGTTTGCTAGCGAATTTGTTGAGGATTTTGAGAGAGAAGCTGTTGAGATAGTACGGAAGGAGTTGAGAAATGGAAAGACTCCCGCGTACGTATCCGATTCAGACAATGATGATGACGCGCCCTCAGCATCTTGCCGTCATATTACTGCCGATGATGACAGCGATGATGAAAAGGATAAAGGTGAATCATCAAACAATGAACCACAAGCGCCACCGCCACAAGAAAGAGCTGGCTCTAGGCGGAATCCCAGGCGAAGACCCGGTGAGCTCGGTCCCAATGATGTAGACCCAAATGCGCGTATATTTTTCACAGGAGGGCCCAACTCCTCAGAGCCCATTCTAAATCTAACCCCTGCACTCGAAAACCTCACTATACATCAATCAGCTGGGGTGGTTGCGTACCTCAGTCATCTGAAACAAAATGATCCAGGATTCATCGACATGATATCGGATAACACCGAAAATGCTGAAGTATGGGTCAGTTTCATGGAACACCCCGAACATGATCCTGACCGAGCCCGGAGAAGGAGGCGGGAGAAATTTATAAGGAAACACCCAGCTGAGGCCGCTCGTATGAGAGAGGTAGCCGCCACTTTCCACAGAATCGTGACTTCTGTTGCGAGTGATGATGACGGTGACGACGATAATTCAGGTGCCGGTCCTTCCGGGTTTTCACACCACATCAGTATCAATTGGGACGATGATTCGGACTCTGAAAGCGAATCTCATGAACCATCTCATCCTCTGAATGAAACTCCTGCTACCTCGACAGAAGATACAAGGCGTCAGAGTGCTGAGCTGCACAGATACTTGCAAAATTTGAGGAGAAGGGAAGCTTCTTTCTTCAGATTCGCGAACACCAATCTCCAGATGATAATGCGGTATTTGGAATACCCTTACAACGACCCAAGTCTTATTTGGGTCAGAAATCGCGAATATTTTGTGCGAAGTCAGCCTGTTGAAGCCGCATTGGTGCGGCAGATTGCCGAAACTGCAAGGCACATCTTCACATCAAACGCACCAAGCGACGAACCCAACAATGCTACGGCTTCTTGTCATAAAATTTCTCACGACGGGGAAGAAAGCGATAGCAGTGAGGAAGAACAAGGAACAGGTTCCGGGAACAACACTACCGGAGAAACCTCACAGAATGAAAGCACTCCCAATCCCAGAACACCTAATCCCGAAGCTCCCACCTCCAGCAGCGGATACTCAAGAATAAGTGTGTTCTATACCGGGGACTGCGACTCGACTGACCCGCCACTGCGTGTATACTATGATGAAGACCCTGGCTCTGGATGCCCATTGGAAGAGGTTTCAGATGCCTTTAATGGTCTCTCTATGAATCAAACTGTCGGTGTCTTTTCGTACATCAACCATCTGATTCAGAATGACCCAGAATTTCTGGATATTGTGACAAATCACGAGCAAATCTGGACTCGCTGTCTAGAGTATCCATGCCGCGAACCTGATCCAGCTTGGAGAAGAAGACGAGAAAGGTTTACCAGGAATCATCCCGCTGAGGCTGCTCGGATCAGAGAAGTTGTGGAAAACTTTGATAATCTGAAGAATTCCACTCCCTCTAACGGTAACAACAGTGACGGTGAAAGCTCAACCAATACTTTTGGCACTTCTCGCCATATAAGCACGGGTCCGGGCCAAAACGATGGCTCTGCTCCAAATCAAGCTGAATCAGCAAGCCAATTGAACCTCTCGGCTGAAGAGATAGCAGCACATGCGGGAATTGCAAGGCATAGACTCGCTAATTTAGATGGTTATCTGCGAAATCTTATGAATACCGAACCTGTCTTTATCCGGTTTGCAACCGCACATTTCCCGATGCTCTTAAGGTATATAGAGTATCCCATGGCCGATCCTGACCCCACATGGAGTACGGATCGCGAGAAGTTCATACGCAGACACCCTACTGAAGCTGCTCGCATGCGGGAAGTAGCTGAAACCACCCGGCACATCTTCGGGATAGGCAATGGCGGCGACGACCCTGAAGCTGGTACTTCTGGCACTTCTTGCTACGTTGGCGCTAGCGGTAGAGATGCTCTTAGTCCAAACCGAAAACAGCCACACAGGCCAACCAACCTTTTGGTGGAAGAAACGGTGGCCCGCACTGGAATCACGAGGCACCAAGGCATCGACCTACACACATATCTCCAGGATCTGAAGAATAGTGAGCCAGCATTCTTTCGGTTCGCAACAGAAAATTTTCAAATGCTAATGCGATACTTAGAATATCCCATCACGGATCCTGATCCTACATGGAGAAGGAGTCGTGAAAGATTTGTGCGCAATCATCCTGCCGAAGCCATTCGCATGCGAGAAGTGGCCGAAGCCGCCCAGCACATTTTCAGACTAGATGATGATAACAACCCTGGAGTTGGTCCTTCTGAATCATCTCGGTACATCAGCAGCGATGAACCTGAGAGCCTCAGGGAAAGAAAATTTAACCGTCGCGCAGCTAAGATAGCAGAATGGACGGATGACGATGAACCTTCTCCCAGGTCTCGGGGCAAAACTAAGAAGAAGAAAACTCATAAGAGGAATGCTCGTATGTCGGTCCGGCCACAACCCGAATGGACTGAAATGTTTCCCGAAGGATTAGCGACTCTTATAGCCGCCACCGAAGGGAAGACAACAAGTGAACTCTTGCGAGAACTACAACTAACTGACGAGGAGGACGTTCTCTACCTCTCTGAAGAAAATGAGTTCCCGGAAGAAGAAGACACAACTAAACCTCTCTTGGTTTACCAAAGAAGAAACAAGAAGAACCAAAAGAAAAACAAGGCATCAAAAGGTGAATCCTCTCGGAATGTTGGCTTTTGTTACCGAATCACTTGCGAAGATGCAAGTGATGATCAAGAGGAGGGATCCGAAATATCTCAACCACAGCCAGACTCACCTCCACCGCAGTCTGGAGATGATCGGTCTCAGTCTGCTGTACCTGAAACACCGCGACCACAGCGCGAAATGCCGCAACCCCGACCCGAAACCTCTCAACCACAATCAACAACTCCTGGCCCGCGCTCTGAAAACCCCCAGTCACAACAGGGGGCAGGATACGGTTCAGATGAAGAAGATGACGGAATCCAGTACGATTACGAGTTCGTATTGGATCCCGAATACCAAGTAAACCCAGCAGATCTAGAAGGACAGCAAGTCAGAAGAGTAAATCTCGACATACACATCTCTAATATCCCTGGTCATCCTGAGCTTACCTTGGAAGACTTGAGCGAAATTGTGCGCCAGTTGGTCAACCAAACAAGGGAAGCTATAATCATGGAAGAAGAGGACGCCCGCCAAGGACAGGGGGCAGCTGAAACTCCATCCACCAGCCAGCCAAATGACACAACTCCGCCTTCCGATCCTCCTCAAGAAGGGGAAGAAAAAGAGGAAGAAGATCAAGAATCCGCGTCTTGCAGAGTCATATACATTTCTGATGATTCATGCACTGAGGAATCCGAAAGGGAAGAGTTTTCAGATGAGAACTATGAACATGACTTGTCAGATCCGATTGGGTGGACAGGACATCTGATAAAAAATGTAGAAAAATCAGGTGAACAGGTTGGGTGGCAAGGCAGTGATGAAGAACTCGAACCTGAACATCCACACTTGACCAGTCTCCGGCCATTCATACTGGATTCATGGCCCACAACTCGTCAATCAACAACGGTGAGACAAGAAAGCGAAATCCGGACTGCCCCACTGCCCTGGGTAGAAAGAATAAGATGGAATAGGTCTCGCCGAGAAGCGTGCAACTTGGAATATGGCCGAGTCAGAAGACTGGTATACCCAAGTCAGCCTGAAAAGAAAGAGACTGAGAAAGAGCTTCTCCAACATTTCCGCCAATCTCCAGTCACAGAAGGAGTGGAGGGTCATGAACCATCTCCTCATTACCCTGTTCCGACAGGATGGGTTCGACACTACATAAATGAAGAATTCCACCGGTACTATGACCCCGCCATATGGGAGAACATCCAAAAAGATACCTTGCCAGAGGCACGAAAATTCAAGAACGCCTCAAAGAGAATTGAAACTTCTCGCTTCATCACTGTCTCGGAATCAGACTCGGAGGGTGAAGGAAAGTCTCCGGACAGACGCTCTTTTAGCCCAGATAGGCCTGTTCCAATCAGACCTGAAAGCAGGAGAGCACATTACCCTCTCCGAGCGGACAGCTCACGACATGAAGCCGTCTCAATGCCAGATGAACAACAATGCACGAGACCTGAAGAAGGCGGCCCTGCCACTCGCACTCGATCGCGGCAAGCACAACCAAACCCTGTCCCGGCCCATGGACAGGGGGCATTGCAACCAGACCCGGTTGATGACCGAAACGAAATGGCAAGGATTCAAAGGAGACTTAGCATTTTGCAAAATGCCCTTGCTAACGTACTCAGACAAAATGACATCATCCTTGAGTTCTTCCGCATGCTGCAAGCGACAAGTGTAGGAGAATGGGCTGACAACCGAAGATCACTCATGGAAATAGAGCGCAAGTTGGCTCACGTTATGGAAGGGCAACGCCTCGAGGCTAAAACCCGGAGGAAAGAACGGCGGAAACAATACAAGGAAGAAAAGCCAACTGAAGCACAACTCCCTCCTAGGAGGAGAGAAGTAGGCATTTCTATCCAAGAAGGCCGTCAACCCACAACCAAAGCTGATAAACCCATTGGCAAAGACAAGGCATCAATGCCAGCTGCGGAAAAGAAAAAGAAGCGCGACAAGGCTCGAACTTGCCCTCCACCTGGTGGTTCAAATGGCAGCAAGATGGAAAAAGGTGAAAGCTCACGCAGCCGACCCTCCAAAGAAGCCGAGGGTGGGACAAGTGCCTCGAAAGAAGAAGGTGAACATCCCCGTAAAGGGAAGTACCACATCGATGTGAGACTGCGCAGGATAGAAGAGCCTTCCTCTCGAGGTGAAAAATTACCAAAATGGATCCATGTCCACGGCCAACTCCAAAGAAATGAAAAGAAAACTCCTGTACAGGCTGCATTGCCTCTACCCGAAGAGACAAGGCCCGACAAATCAAAGAGGAACACTCCACAAAAACACCAGCATGTCGTGGAACGAGCCCATAAACCAAAGAAACCCAAAGAATGCGAAAAGTATTGTGAGCATCACGAAGAATGGGGCCACACCAGAAATGAATGCTTAGCCTGGCCCAATGTTGGTGACAGCACCTCGGACGAAGAAACAGAAAAAGAAGAGTGCCACGCCACAACCTGGTACCCGGACTCTGAAAATTCAGAAGAGGAAGAATCCGAAAAGTCAGACTATGACAGCCCGGAGGAAGAACCAACTGTAATGGTGACTCATCCCGTAACGATCATGCCTTTTGGGAGTGATTCTGATGAAAATGAGACCGAGGAGGAAGAAGAAATCATGCCGTCTTTCCCGAGTCGACTGAACCCAGCACCCCGACAAGATCAAGCCAAAGCCCAACAAAAGCAAAAGGGACAATGCAATGTCAGCTTGAGGTCTGGTACCAGAATACCTGAAAGGCAACTCCCAAGGGAAGTCCCTCATAACAGGCGAAACATTCCGGAAGAAATAGTCACTGAAGGAGACGCAAGGTCAAACGGCAGCAGGCCCAGAATGACCGTAGGTGATTACAACGTGGTAGCACACCTGCGCAAAATACCGGCCTTGCTAAGTGTCTTTGATGCTCTCATGGTGTCACAAGAGCTTCGCGAGTCTCTCATCTACGCCTTACAAAATCCCGCCAGCTTCCAAGCATACTTTGCCCAAGAAGCCCGGGAGGAGGTAGCACAAATCGAGCCAGAACCACAAATTACTTTCACTGATGATGATCTGATGGCCGGAACAGCAGACCACAACAGGCCTCTCTACACCACCGGCATCATATATGGCAAAAAGATCAACAAGATTCTGGTCGACCCAGGGTCTTCTATCAGGATCATGCCATTGAAAACCTTGGTTCAGCTCTCCCTTAGCATCAGGGAAACCAAGAAAGACAAAATCCGGATTCATGGGTTCAATCATCAATACCAAAAGGCCTTGGGATCTACCATCATCGACATAGATTTTGGTGAAATTGTCACGCCTGTGAAATTCTTTATCATAGAGGCTGACACCACTTATAAGGCACTGTTAGGGAGACCATGGCTTCACGAAAACGGCTTAGTCCCCTCCACTCTACATCAATGTGTCAAGTTCACTCGCGATGGCAAACAGTGTGTAATCAAAGGTGACGACCGGCCTTTTGAGGCACATGAAGCTGAACTGGATGATGCAAAATATTATCAACCCAGGGTTGAACAGGGGGCAGCACCCACAAAGAATGTCTCTTCGTCAGACGCTGTCAGAGAGGCGGTGAAGAGGGTGGTACTCAAGGCAGCCATCAAGTCGCAAACAACCCAAATGTTGTGGGGAAGTGATAGTGAGCCAGAATCTTCTGAAAAAGCCGAAGATGATGTCCATACCCCAGTTCGCCCATATAAAGACTCAGGAAGCGAAGGAGAAGGTCAAAGCTCTTTAGCTGTGGAGTTCATGCCCATGGAACATTGCAAAGATCTCACTCCTCGCGAGAGAGAGAGAATCTCCAAGCTGAAAACATTCACCGTCCCACCGAAAATCGAAGAAGTGGAATACGGGACCGTGATTCACCCTAGCATTCACTTTGTCAAAATAGGAGAAGTTGACCCAGAGAATGGCCAAACTCCTTCCGAGGATTGCAAACGATGGCTAGAAGAAAGTGAAAGTGAAACCAAAATGCCTCCCAAGTTGCAAAGAAATACCGATGCTCGCTTGAAGGACCTGTTCCGACGGACTCATTGTTTGGAGCCAGTCTCTAAAAGACGGGTCGAGATGTTCCAAAAGCTTTGGAATGGTGATTCAAACGAAGTGACCAAGCTCAATGGAAAGACTTCTAACACCCGGGGCCTTGGTTTCGATACACAACCAGGAACATCAAAACCCAAAACATCTAAGAATACTCAAGTGCACACAAGCCGACACATCTCCTCCACGGAGACATGGAGAAGAAGTGGCTCCAGGAGACAGGCATCCAATGAGATAACGATGTTTGATGTGCTTCAAAGACGTTTCCAAGAGATGGTTCGCTCGCAACAAAATGTTGAGCGCTCCATGGAACGTCTAATTGCCCGAGATCAAGATCTTTGCCGACAGATAGCAGCAAAAGAACAAGAGAATCAAACATGCCGAGAGAAGATAAAAGAACTCCAACGGCGAGTCAACAAGCTACGCCAGGAGATCGTCCGACTCCATGATGCTGGTGAAAGAGACAGGGATAGAATAATTCAAGTGTCTCAGAGAAATTTGTCCCACCAAAAGGAAATAGAGTCACTCAGCCGAATGGTAAGGGAAACCAAAGAAGCCCTCGTCCTTGCTAAAAATCAAGTCCAGTCGGAAGATACTCAGTCGCACACATGCCACAGGGTCACTATATCCGACATGTTAGAAGAAAAGAATGAGAATCCTGAAGCTAGCAATGAGAACGATGGCCCTGGCGGAGGCTTGCCAATACAAGAGGTGATCTCAATTGAAGAAATGAAAGAATGTTTTCAAGATGTTCTTCAGAATCTGATTCAGTCCCATAAAAGGCTCGAGTGCGAAATGTCCCGCCTTATAGTCGAAAAATCAGACCTACGCGCCCAACTAGAAAGGCTGTGGGAGAGGTACCAGGAAGAAAGGAAAGTTTCTCAAAGAAGAGAACAACATCATGTGTATCAAATCCTCACCTTAGAACGATTGAGGCAAGAAACAACCAATAGTCTGGAGAAAGAGTACAAGATAAACGACAAACTCCGAGAAAAATATCGGCGAAGTGCACAAGGCGAGGCCGCCTGTCAACAAGAGATCCTCAAATTGCAGGATCAAATGTCGCATCATTGGGCAGAAAGTCGAAGTGGCAGATATCAAAAAGGGAAATCTCACTCCTATACAAGGAGAGCAGAAACAGAAGAGCCACATGATAGGAATCAAGGCTCGCATTCCGGTAGGTCTCGATACAAGGGAGCCAGAAATCAAGGGCATACCTGTCATCGGGTCACCACAACGGAAGCCGAGGGGGAAGAAGAAACTCTCGAAGCTGAACCTGAAATATCAGAAGGCGAACAGTTTATCTTAGCTGTCAAGAATGCCCCGAAAGAATTGGAAGAAGGAGGTCAAAACACCATTGATGAACTCAAGTCAGTAAATCTGGGCACCGAGGAAGATCCTCGACCTACCTTCATCAGTACCTCTCTTGATCCAGACGTTGAAAGAAATCTGATAGAGCTCCTGAAAGAATATCGGGATTGCTTTGCTTGGAGTTACAGTGAAATGTCAGGGTTGGACCCCGCTGTAGCTGTTCATAAACTAAAAATAGATCCATAAATCAAGCCTGTAAAGCAAGGCCCTCGGAGAATGAGGGTTGAACTTGAAGAAAAAGTGATTGCTGAAGTCAAGAAATTGATCAACGCCGGCTTCATAAGAGAAGAAGAAACTCCTGATTGGGTCGCCAACATTGTCCCAGTTAAGAAAAAGAATGGACAAATCCGGGTCTGTGTGGATTTTCGAGACCTGAACAAAGCGTGCCCAAAAGATGATTTTCCTCTACCTGTGACAGAAATCATAGTGGATCATACTTCCTCCTATGTGGTATACTCATTTGTAGATGGGCACTCTGGATACAACCAAATCAAGATGGATGAAAATGATCAAAAGCATACAGCTTTCCGCACTCCAATTGGCATTTTCTGCTACAAAGTCATGCCCTTTGGGTTGAAGAATGCATGTGCCACATATCAAAGAGCCATGACCAAGATCTTCGATGACCTGATACATAAAGTCGTGGAGTGCTATGTCGATGATTTGGTGGTGAAATCCCACTCATACGAAGAACATTTAGCCAACCTCAGGCTGATGTTTGACCGTATGAGAGCTCACACGTTGAAACTCAACCCCTTGAAGTGTGCCTTCATGGTCTCCTCTGGCAAGTTTCTCGGCTTTGTGGTGCGACATAGAGGCATAGAAATTGATCCGGAGAAAATCAGAGCTATCCAGGAGTTGCCGCCTCCTAAAACACTCAAACAGCTCAGATCCTTACAAGGACGATTGGCGTACATCAGAAGATTTATCGCCAACCTTTCAGGCAAAATCAAACCTTTCACTCGACTCACCAAGAAAGATGTACCATTCAAATGGGATGATGAATGTCAGAAGGCGTTCGAAGATATTAAGCAATACCTGTTAAACCCACCAGTTTTGGCAGCACCTATCCCAGGGAAGTCTCTCATCCTATACACCACAGCATTGGATGGATCTCTAGGAGCACTGTTGGCCCAAGAAAATGAAGAAGGAAAGGAAAATGCCCTCTACTACCTCAGTCGAATGCTAGTCGGAGCAGAACATGCCTATACCCCAATCGAAAAACATTGTCTAGCCCTTGTCTTTGCAATCAAGAAACTCAGACATTATATGCTAGCGCACAAGGTCACATTGATCTCCAAAACTGACCCCCTGAAATACCTCATGACTCGACCCATGCTCACAGGTCGATTGGCAAGATGGGCGGTCGCATTAATGGAGTTCGACATAACCTATGCACCTCAAAAGGCGATCAAAGGGCAGGCATTGGCCGATTTCTTGGCCGCCCATCCCATACCGGATGACTCTCCGCTAGCATGCGACTTTCCAGATGAAGAATCCTTACATACAGACAACCAAGAAGAATATTGGAAGATGTATTTCGATGGTTCTTCTTCTATCCAACCAGCAGTGAAACCAGAACCCAAACGACAAGCCGGAGTGGGCCTGATCTTTGTCACACCTGAGAAGGGCATCATCAGATATGCCCTGAGTTTGACAGAACCACGCACCAACAACGAAGCCGAATATGAAGCCCTCATCGCGGGACTTGAAATGGCTCTAGATATGGGTGTTGAAAAGATGAAAGTTTTTGGCGATTCCCAGTTGATACTCAGTCAGTTGGAGGGACAGTTCAAAATACGAAAACCAGAATTGGTAAAATATCATGAAAAGGCTCTCGAGCTTATGGCCAAGTTCACTGATATTATACTAGAGAAAGTGCCTAGGTCTTTGAATGGAAAGGCCGACGCTTTGGCTCGCCTAGCCAATGAACTCAGTGACCCCGACCAAGACGAGATTCAAATCTTGGTTCATAGAAGAAGGGCGCTCTCTCCCTGCTTCCCAAAACTTCTGGAAGAAAATGAAGACAGCACACTGTTCATAGAGGTAGCAGCTTGGGAGGAGGAAACCATACAAGAATGGGGAGAAATCACTCAAGCCATGACTATCGAAGATACTGAAGACGAAGACTGGAGAAAACCCTTTCTCGAGTTCTTCCAACAAGGGAAACTTCCTGCAAATAAAGGACTCAGGGAACAAATCAGGAAAAGGGCTCTGAGATATGTGTATGTCAACAATACTTTATATTGGAGATCATATGATGGTGCGTGGCTAAGATGCATTACCAGAAATGAAAGCCACCGGGTCATGAAAGAAGTACACTCTGGGGCATGCGGATCCCACCAATCGGGTTCCAGGATGCGAGTCCACATCAAATTGTTGGGCTATTACTGGCCCACAATGATTGCCGATTGCGAAAACTTCTCCAGACAATGTCACATGTGCCAAATACATGGAGATTTCATACACCAGCATCCGAATGCGTTACACCCGACTGTGGTGTCATGGCCTTTCGAGATATGGGGAACTGACATCATAGGTCCCATTGACCCTCCAGCCTCGAATGGGCACCGCTTCATCTTAGCAGCAACTGATTATTTCTCGAAATGGGCCGAAGCCCGATCATATAGAGAAGTCAAGGCCTCTGATGTAGTGAAATTTTTCACTACAAACATCCTCTACAGATATGGCACCCCCAGGAAGATCATCTCCGACAACGGGACCGCCTTCAAGAATACCAGAATCGATGAATTCACCAAGAAACACAACATTGAGTGGAGATATTCCTCTGTGTATAACCCCAGAGCCAATGGCTTGGCCGAGGCGTTCAACAAGACACTGATCAAAATCCTCCGAAAGACGGTCGGGGATAATCAGAAAGATTGGCACAACAAGCTGTCAGAAGCATTGTGGGCGTATAGGATCACACATCGAACTCCTACTCAAGCCACACCTTATTCCCTAGTATACGGGACCGAAGCGGTTCTACCCATTGAGATCGAGCTACCCTCATTGAGAGTGGCTATGGCCTCAGAAATCCCCATGACCAAACAGATGCAACTCAGATTTCAAGAGTTGGACGGAATGGATGAAAGAAGACTCATTGCACAACAGAACCTAGAGTTATATCAAGCTCGAATGACGCGGGCCTATGAAAAGCTTGCAAGACCAAGAGCGTTCAAGAAAGGTGAGTTGGTGTTGGCATTAAGGCGACCAATCACTGGCCGGCATCATGGCCCCAAGTTCGCACCAAATTGGGAGGGTCCCTTCATAGTTGACCAAGTCTATGATGGAGGAGCCTATCTCCTGGCCACAGAAAACGGAGAACACCCACTACCAGTCCTAAATGGAAGATACCTCAAGAAATATTACAGCCAAAACCAACCCCCAGAATACACAAAGCCTCGACGGCACCTAGACAAAGACTTCATTGCCAACTGGGCCGAAGCCTACGAGGAAATGACACAACTGTTCTCACAACTGTGAAACGCAAAATTGGTGAAACTTACCGGTGAAATTTACCAAACAAAGACTCCGTGTTGAGGGAGCCTGTGTGGTTCCTGAATACGTGGAGCATGGTGAAACTTACCCCTAAAATCCGCGTAATGAAGGAGCCTGTGTGGCCCCCGAAAGCGAAAAGGGTATTTTATGACGCTAAAACCTGTGTGGAAAGCTGAAAATACCTAGACCACTCCCCATGAAGCCTATCTGAGGGCGTGAGTCTAAAACCCAACCTATGTTGAGGAAGACTACGTGGCTTCCGAATACACTGGTTGTAAACATTTACCCGATACAATTCCCTAATCCGCTTTATGAAAGAACCTGTGTGGTTCCCGAAAGCGAGAAGGTACTTGAGGAGGCTCAAACCTGTGTGGCAGCTGAAAGTACCGAGGACACGCCCCATGAAGCATATCTGAGGGCGTGAGCCTCACCAACCCACCATGTTCCCTAGTAAGGTAGGGATCTTAAAGGCGATTTGCCTCATGGCCCCATAAGTCGACCTTTACACTTAACAATATATCCAAACAACAATACCACGGTCCATGCCTAAAGCTATACCTCAAATAGCTATACATATACGCATATCCTCATGGCATATGCGTATATCCAGATAACCAATCCCACGGTTCATGCCTAAAGCTATACCTCAAATAGCTATACATGTACGTATATTCTCATAATATATGTGTACATCCAGATAACAAGCCCCACGGTTCATGATCAAAGTTGTACCTCAAACAACTATACTTACATGCATATTTCATAATATATGCATATATCCAAACAGCAATACCACGGTTCATGCCTAAGCTGTACCTCAAACAGCCACATATCCCTATAACAATACACCACGGTTCATGTTTGAAGCTATACCTCAAATGGCTATGTGTGTGCGTATATCCTCATAACATACGCATACATCCAGGTAACAGTCCCACCGGCTATGCCTAAGACTTACCTCAAACAACTATACCTACATGTATATTTCATGATATGTGCATATATTCAAACAACAATACTACGGCTCATGCTTAAGGCTATACCTCAAATAGCTATACATATCCACATATCCTCATATCCTCATAGTATATGTGAGTATCCTGACAATAAACCTCCGGGCTATGCCTAAAACCATATCCCAAATAGCCATATGTATGTGCATATCCTTATGACGTATACATATATTCAAACAACAAATCCCACGGGCTATGTCCTACCCCCAAACACCTATACATGTATGTACGTTCTCAGAGCATATGTGTATATTCAAGTAACAATCTCACGGTTCATGCCTAAAGCTATACCTCAAATAGCTATATGAGCACGCACATTCCTATAATGCGTGCAAATGACAAATCCCACCGGCTGTGTTCAAGACTATGCCTCAAATTGATATACATATACGTATCCGTATAATGCATACACATATCCAAACAACGACCTTATGAACAGTACTCCAGTTATAATCCAAAAAGACCCCATATGCCTGAAATATATCCAAGCCATATTCCTGCAATTCACCTTAAAGCAGATATATCATTATCCAAACAAACAAGCTACAATCAATAAACGAAAGATCCAGTGACAAGAACAAACAGTCAACCAAACAACCAAGACAACAAACAGTGTTATCCAAAAAGAGAAAATGCGAAAAGGAGACGCCTATGCAGAGGGCAGGGCCACATTCCCTGCCAACTTGTTAACAGCATCGGACAATGACTGGAGCGTCACCTCTATAGCCTCCAAACGAGCGTGCAATTCCCCAAGCTGCTGGTCCAATGGAACCTGGGCCGGTGGAGGATCTCCAATGGCAGACCCGTCATCTGAAGGAGGAGAAGCTTCTCTCATTGGACTATACTGGTTCACAGCAGCATTTTCCTGCAAGATATAGCCATTGATCAAATGATTGGGGTCAGGTACCAAATGACCGTCCTGATCACCAACCCACCCAAAAGAAGGCAAGACATCCAGGAGATTACGGCAGTACACCACGTCCCTCTTGGATACAGGTCTTCCCCACAACATATCAGGCATTGGGAGCTGGGTTCGATGTACTAAAGCCGTTATCAGATGGCCATAAGGCAGACACCCATGTGTGAACCTCACTGCCTGATGCATGTGCTGAAGGATCAGACTGGCCAGATCGGGTTTGTCATGTTTACGGATAAGCGGACGAAGATAAAACAAACCCCCTGGCCGAGAGAGATTAGTCAAACTTCCTTGCGGAAAGAGAATTTGAGTCACAACCAAGAAAAGAGCCCTGCAAACAAATTCAGCATAGTTAGCAATGCTCAAGTAAAAAAGATGAATGAAAATTCAAACACACCTGTGAAGGGCGGGCAAATGCTCGGTGGAAACAACCTCGGCACCCCTTTCATAAGGACGAGCTTTGAACCAGCGACGACAAGCGCCAAAGGTTCCAAAACCCTGAGGCCAATACTCATAGGCATACACAGCCATACCACCCAGACTTTCGGTAGCCTGGATAAGGGCAGCTAAATCCTCTACCCTTATATGGAACTCTCGGCCAAATATGCTGAATTTAGCTGTGACAATCAAAGGCTTTGGCATCCCGAAAAAGATAGCGGTTGTCAGGGACTAAAGACCAGTTGGGAACAGTCGGGCCTGGGCTCGCCACCGAAGAACTAGAGGTGTCTCGGGGACGTTTTGGGTTCGAGACAGACATGGTGAAGGGAGACCGCAGAAGCTAAACCCTACAAAGCAAAGCAGAAAGGGCGGCGTCGCCGCAATAAGAGACAGAAAACAGTGATGCCAGGATTCTAACCTAAACGCGTATGAGTTCCAGGCATCTATCGCTCCGCAATTAGGGGACAATATCACAGAAGATATACAAGATGAAGAAACATAGAAAGGTATAATCCAGAAAGATACCACAAAAGCATAAGCAAAGCACTACAGATATCCGGTCTCATGCAGTCATACAAAACAAGACAAGCATAACGTCATGGCTAACTAAAGACTGAAAATGCGATAAAGGAAGATACAAGGAGCGCAACAACTCCGTAAATCTCTATCCTATCTCAAAGATATCAGAAAACTGGTGACTCAACCTCGTGCTCATCCTGAAGATAAGGCTCAGTCCCACCACTGCCTCCAGAAAGTGACTCAGTGCCTCCTGAAAGCGGCTCTGTGGCTCCGCTATCGGCCGGACTGTTCACAAAAGCAACCCCAGGACAAGGGAGGGCTAGCACGACATCAACAACTGCACCCTCCATGTCATCGTCCCCTGACATCAACTCGTCATCATCAGTCCCACCGGGTGGCACAAATCCCACACCCTCAGGACCAGACAAATCCGTCAACATAACCCCTGATGTAGGAACATGGCTGGTCCCAACATCCGAAGGCGGGATAAAGCCAATGGGGTCCACACCCAACAAGATAGATGCCCACTCAGGATAATCCAGTAATACCTCTGACAAGGGCACTGTCCCCATATCCACATCTGTCATGATGATGTCATGGAAAGTCTGGAGATCACAACCATCAAACAAAGCATTAACCATATCCTTCCCTGCAAAAAAGAAAGGAAAGGTCAACGAAGAAGAAATTCACCTTGTTTGATTATGCTCACAAGAGTCATGAAACCAAGGATACCTGAAAAAGATTGAACAGCAAGAGCAGCATCCTCCCGAATCTCCGGCTCCACGTTCCCTTGTATCTCCAGCTCTACGTCTTCCTGAACTTCTGGCTCCATACCAGGAACGACGCCTGAAAGCTCGTCCACGCTGGCAAAGCTCCGGCAGGAAAGTCCATACTGGCGGCATAACTGCTGAAAACCTGAGCTCCAGAGATCAACGTCAAAGGCACCTAGCCAGGCAGGAAGTCGCCCTACAAGACGTGTGGCTTATAATGAAAGGCTATTAATGCCAAGAAGCAGAAAATCAGTAAATACAGCAAATAGAGGGAATATAATACCTAACCCTCGAAGTACTGGAGGAATCTGAGGTAAATGAGCCCCCCCACATCCAGATACTGACACTGGAACAATAGCTAAAGAGTCATCCGGGACAAACAAAGCATCATCCTCAAGAAATGGAGCAGGAACAGCAGAGCTGGGGTATAAAGGCTCCTCAAATGGTACCTCCAGTGTCTCTACCTCGATCTCCTTTACCTCAACCTCAGCGGACACAATCACACTGGCCTCTACGTCAGGCTCAGTGACTGATGTCGCAACTGCCCCTATATTCTCTTGCGCAGTTGCCATCTCTGTCCCACCAGCGCTCGACTCAGTGATGAGAGCACTACCCCATAATCCAGAGCATGAAGTACCTACGAGCCAAATATAAGGTAATTTCATAGAAACATAATAAAATGAAAAATGCCAGAGAGAAAGGAAAACCTGTGAAAGGTGTAAGTAAAGGAGGCTCCATAGAGAATCCGACACCAGATGGCCCTTCTCCCAGTCTTGGCCGCAATTCATAGCGGGATACTTCTTCTAGAAACGGAGAATCCTCGCGGCACCTCTTCCTCAGCTCTGCGCGAACCTCCTCCTCTGCAAGCTCCTCAGGATACTCCGGCGAAGGACATGAAGACGAATCCGGATCACCCTCAGGAACCGAAGGATCAGACATAGGCTCAAGCGCATGCTCTGACTCAGGCTCAAATACAGAAATGCCTAACATAATGATCTTGTAAGCCCAAATACACGCCAGAAAATGAATACAAGAGAATACAAGAGACAAAAGAATTGCACATACTTGTGTCAATAGCCCAGAATCGATAACTCTTAGGCCCAAACTGGGACGCCTGAGTCGAATCGTCCTCTGTCGGAGAACTACCCTCAAGCTTAAAATAGAAGTGTCCCAAATCGCACTCTCCTAGACCTGTTTGAGATAACGGAAACACATGCAATATAAAGAAGAAAGAAAGAAGTAAAGTAGATGCAAGCTAAAATAAAATACTAGATTTGAAAGAATACCTGGAATAGAGCCGTCTGGAGATAAAGGCAACTCACTGAAATCGGCAGGACGAAAAGTGAGAGGAAGTCGCCTATCTACCCCCTGAGTACCTCTTAAAGGTCAAAAACCGCTCAAGGAAGCATCTAAACCCGGCGGAATGACTCGAGAAGGTGGATAAACCCGCTCCATGATAAGGGCAAAGGAATAGGAATGAGGAATCACAGCCCACTCCCTAAACCAGCGGTCGTGACCTATAGTCATACAGCCTTCCCTCTCTGGATCAGGCACGTCACACTTGCTCCCTGTGCCCAGACGCAATGAAAATGCGGCCTGATCTGCACAGTACTGCAAAGATACGTCCTTCGGAGGATCAGGAAGTGAAGATGAAGGAACATCCTGATCATACCCGAATTGCCATGCACACTTCTGGGGTAGATAGGCCTCAGAGATGATCCGATCACCAATACGAATGATCAAACAACCCTCACGAATACTGATGGCATAATCCCTTGGCCGTCGGTTCCTTCGTGACAGCAACCCTGGAGCGGCACCTTCATGCGGCGCTTTGGAGTCCTCAAGACGGTATAACCTACCAGCAGTATTGGGCCAACCCTGTGAGAAAGCCTTAGGGCGATAGGTGGAAATGAACTGACTACTCTGCGTAAAGAACCGGTGTGCAGTAAGCTGATCTGGTGGACAAACGGAAGAACCAGCAATGAGACTAAGAGCCGGCTTCGACCCACGCATGCCTCGGGAAGTAGAGGGAGCATAGCATCCGCCCCAATACACATTGAACCAACCATGAAGAATGTGTAGCGGCATGGCGACATAAGCTCTCGATGGATCCCTAGAAGAAGTAAGCTCCCGCAATGAACGATAAGTGTTGACCAAAGCAGCTGAAGCCAACGACACTTTATGCTCCCGCGCTAGGGCATTAGCCATGATAAACACTCCAGGACGGATATGACCAGCCGGCTCGAGAACCACGACAAAATAGCAAATCCACCAAGCTAGATATGCTGTCAGAATAGTCTCGGTGTCAAAAACGCGCGAACTCAACTCCTCCCATGGAACATAGTGGTTAGGAGCATATGGCTTGTCTGAACCAGGAATCACAGGCTCTAAGGGGTTAGCAAAATTCGCAGGTTTTTTCCACCGGGACTTTGTCCATGAAGTAGCCAACCCAATCCTTGAAGGGAACATCCCGGCCCAAACCCTGAGAGGATCGGGCCATAGAAATCTCATAGTAGATCTTGAATACGGTGCGCAGAGAATCTTTATGGAAGAAATTTCCACGCTCGTCCATGCCATAGAGCTCCAGCTCAGGAGGAACCCGCTCCTCATAGAATAAACCCGCCGTAGGCACACCTAAAAGACGAACCATCTGGTTCAGATCAATGGTGGCCTGGCGATCCTCCAAGACAAAGGTATTGTCTATGTAGTTCCAATTGGTGGCCATCGCCCGAAGGATGATAGGATCCCAGGTGTATCTAAAAAGTGCCAATGTCACTCCCCCAAATATCTCCAGATCATTCAGTGTCGAACCCATACGACCCAGAACATGACGGGTCCACTCGGTTTGCCCAGGAACACAGCGTAGCTCACCCTGAACATTCAAACCCCCTAGGGACCATGGGATGACATGACCCTCTATCATCTCTGTGCTCAATAAATGATAGTCCTGACGAGACCCAATCTTGCCAACAGGGCCTAAGAAAAGACCCTCAAAATGACGGATAGAACTTCCACTAGCAATACGACGCTGACTTCCAGGAACAAATGTATCATAAGTCTTGCTGTGAGAACGTACCTCAGTATGAGAGGGAGGATCAGGCCTCAGGCGGGGATACACATGCTTGAGATGCACAGGGGAGCGAAAATGGCGAGCCAGCGATCCATGGAAGTTGTCTCTTCCCCGAAGAATAGAGTTTCTCCACTTAGCATGAAGATGCTTATGAATCTTCTTGGGATCCAAGTAGTTGTCAATGTAGTCGGTGATAGCCTCATCAGAAGGACCATAAGGGCCGGTCCTGACAAAATCAAAGCGCGGGATAGTGCTATAAATCTCCTCTATGGGTCCCATAGTCACCTGCGAGAGACACAGCAACAACAATAAAAAAAAATGAGCCAATATCGAACTCAACTCCAAAATAATAATTAGGAGGCTGGGGGCACCAGAGTAGACTGTTCGAAATCATACCTCACACTCCACTCTGGTGGGGGGCATTTGTTTGCCTCCAAAATTTGCCATAAGATAAATTGCCAGATATCAACGAAGGAACCTGTAAAAAAATGATGATGAAATGATGTAAGAATAAAACAAGATTCATAACTATGACCCAAATTTCAGATAAAGAGACTCGACGCGCAAGTGATTAAAACCTTCCAGATGATTAGTTGGTTAATTATGTGCAACATGCTGACGCCCACATAATTAATTAATTACACGAAAGCCCTAAAAACAAAGATAAAGATGAAAGATGGTCAGGTGCTGTGCATTTTTGGGGTTTCGCACCAAATTCCCCGACAAATTCTATGTCATGATGATGCTTTGGCACTAAACCATACATTATTCCGACACACAAATGGGACCCGACATCGGAGCCAATAGAGATAACCCTATACCAGATAATACACTTATCCTAATCGGGCCCATTATCAAGTCGATTTGGTATGAAAATCAAACCCGATCCAACTATTTTAATTTGGCCTGTGCAAAGTAATTAAAATCAGCCTTCACATGCTAAAATAATCTCGGCCCACACCAATTAAAATCTAGGCCCATACCAATTAAATAAACTCGGCCCACACCAATTAAATCAGACCCGATCCACCTGGATGCGAGTCTGATCCGTCGGCGCAACGAAACACTCGAACCAGACATGGACTCAACAGTGGTTAATCGACTCAGTTGAGTCATGGTTGGATTGGACACGTGTCACTCTGCTATTGGCCAGTAATGTGGGCCCCTCAGTTACCGTTAATAACAAAAAAAAAAGAAAAAAAAAATTAAAAAAAAAGCTCACCTAAAAAAGGAAATTTCGCGCGTTCGACGAAGGGAAGAGCCCCACCATCGATTCCGGCCACCGCGTCCCCAACTAGCTTCACCACCGGAGAGGCGATGAACTCCCGAGCACAATGATACCTGAATCGACTAGAAAAAGTGGCTAAGTCTGGCCAATTAAAAATGGTTTGAAGTGAATATCGGAAGACAAAAGTGGGAATTTGAGTAAAAATGATCAAAAATTGAGACGAAGACATACCTCAAAAGCTTCCCTGAATACTCTTGAGGGACTGGAATGAGTTCTTGGCCATCAATTTTAGCTAGAGACAAGAGGAAGCATAGCCAGTCGTGACGATGAACGCGAAGCAGCAAGGATAAGGCAATAGAGAGGAGGGGGATTTGAACCTTTGTCCCATAATACTTGCTATACTTATTCTGAGGCGAGTACAAGCACGAACGATGCAGAGGGAACTGAATAAAGCCATAATTTTTGAGCCAATACAGACACTGGAGGCGTCCAGTGTACCACGAGACAGGAAAATGTGATCCCATGATCAACTGGAGAGAAAATAATCTCTCTGCAGCCTACAACCTGAAAAGAGACTCTATACCTGTGGAGATTCCATGCACTGACTACAGTGGTACCAAGAGAGACGTAGTCATCTCTTTAAATATGGGCCATCTGATGGGAATTGTACAAAGAACAAGGGTTGAGATGATTCAACTTCCTTCTGCAAGCAAGTACAAATCATGAATGCTGCCCAGCGACTACAAGATTGGACACAATTAAGTGAGTATGACTGTGTAGTGCCCAAAATCAATCTAGCCATCCATTTGCCCATGAAGACCGATAAGTGGAGGAAAGAGAAAGGCGCCCTACTCCCTTCATAGTTGGAGAAAATCAGTAATCATGCATGTCAGGATGACACCTGAACAACATGTTTTCATGCGTGATACCTCTTTAATCAGGGGCAAATCAGTCCTTGTGGAAAAGACAAGGGAATATAGCACCCAGAGATAATTGTGCAAAGGGATTTGAAGGGCAAAATACCAACATCAAAATACCAACATTACCCCTGAATTCCTCCTTCTGAAATGTATTGCAAAAAAAATAGAAGGAATAATGATGAAAGTGATCACAATATGCACCCCCCACAGAGATCAAATGTGTCAAAATTTAAGGAAACAACCACTGTTGCCCTAGTCAAATCCACTCTTATTTTGATCAAACATGAAGCCTCAGACAAAAAATGCATCATAGGCCATGCTGAATATGATCTGAAGCATACAAAATTTGGGGGAGGGTCACTGATTAGCAGGCCTAGCCTTGATTAAAATTAAGACAACCACACCACTCAAGTGTGAGCACAATCTGTCACATGCCATGACAGATGCCAACTCAAAACACCAAAGTGTGGGGCTGCCAAGTCATTAAGTTGGCCCTTTTACACCAAAATGCACCCAATGCCTTGCCACATAACCTCTGAGGTCTTTATCTCAGTCAAATAATTACAATAAAAGGAAACAAAACACAACAGCAGCTTACTGATAGTGGGGCCCCACAGAAGTTTATGTTACCTCAATTGAGGCATAGCAGGCTACTGAATGGAAGTCACAACAAATCAGTTCACCAATGGAGAAGACGAAAAGCACCTCTGGTGATCATCAGGCCAATGTACAGGCAATTATAACAGGAGGATACAAAGGGGGATGTTTCATACAGCATCATCCTCTCCTTCCATGGCCTGTATAATGCATAGATGACTGCCATCTGTCAACATATGCAGCTGGCGCCAAGATACCCCCTTCTCCAAGTACCAGCTCACCCAAAACATAAGCTTATCTCCTCAATTGCCACAGAACATGGGCCCCACATATCATGCTCTTCATCTGTGCTAGCAAAGTAAATAGGAGTAGAAAATTAAGCAACTAAGTCGCTATACCTCAATTGCCAGATGTCAAACACCCATTGGATAGTAAGATCAAGCTGTTAAGACAAAGAGTAATAAAATACTTACCAAAGTAAGGCGGCAAGCCTCTAAACGCATCTGAACCCTTCATCAAAGGAGCAAAATGTGAAGAAATGCCACATGGCACATGAAGCTGGAGCAAAACCCTAGAAGCTCCTCTATAAAAGAGCATCTTCTCCACAGAAAGAGGAGGCCATTTTTTTTCATTAGTCGAATTGCTGCAATTTTGTATTTTACTGTTTTTGAAACAAGATAATGTAATGGCCTCCATTTCATATCAATAAAATCCTTTGTGAATGCTTTTGTTTTGGCCTAAAGTTTGTTTCTATTGCATTTTACTGTTAAATTGAGCTCATGGAGTGTTATGATTTGCATCTTCTTTTAATATCCTTAGTCCTTGAGGTTTGAGTCAGTACTGAGGGATTGTGTGATAGATAATCCATGTCCATCAGTGCTGACTTGAATTAAGAGGAGAGGGTGTGCAAAAAAAAAACATTTCAGTTGGTGTTCTTTCTTATTTTTAGTTCATAATGTATACTCATATGTACCCTTTTATTAATATGCATGATTCCCTAAATTTATATCAGTGCTGAGGGGTTGTGTGAAAGATAATCCATGCCCTTCTGCACTGGTGTCAGTTGAGGGAAGAAGACATATGCACAAAAATCGCATTTAACTTGTATTTAAAATCCTAGTTTTCTTACATTCCCTTAAGACCATGGTGTTTCTTCAGAATCTGTGCCAGAGTTGGTGAATTTTGTGAAAGACAATCCATGTTCACCTGTAATGGCTAGATTCAGAGAAAAATGAAGGTCAATAAATAGAAAAAAATAATAATAATAACAATAATAATAACATACATTTCCATAAAATAGTATTGCATTTTCTCACCTTTCTTCTCCTCTGAAATAATTTTCTTTCTTATTTCTTTCCTTCTTACATTCCTCTCTTAGGAGCAGTGATGGTATTAATGGATTATGTGACAGACAATCCATGTCCATTAATACCACTATTGACTCTGAAAGGATCAAAACCTGTTTTCTTCTTGAAACTTATGTTAAGAATGCGCAAAAAAAAAAAGGAAAAAAATGTCATGCTCAAGGATTTGACCCAGAGTTGACAGTCTTATGGAGTCTATAGCATACAAAAACCTCATAATTTCTTGCAGTAGGGGTTTAGTTATCTATCTCAGGTCCTATTAGGCCTAAACAGTTTATGTCTGAAGTCAAAATGTATTTTCTTTAAGTAGTCTATTCAGTTAGCATTTGATTACCCTCCATGTGTAAGTTTACATTTATCATAAGTCTTTCAAAAAGAAATAAAAAAAAACTTAAAAGTCTACCACCCTCACCAAGAATAAGGCCCAGTTTATAGAGTGTGTAACAGATGATCTACTTTTAAGATTTGATTGATTTTACAATTCTACATGTTCTCTTAAAATAAAATTATTAGTCACATTATAAGTTCAAGTCTGTCAACGAAAAGAAAGGGAGAGAAAGAGAGCCCATGTCTTTAATAAAACCTCAGAATTATATTTATCATATAATGAAAAATATACTTGTATAACATGATAACTCCTTGAAATTCACCTTGTGGGGACTGTATTTTAAACTCCTCTCCCATGCATATCACATTGCATACCTTGCCATGAAGCATATCATAACAGGCTCCAATTTACATAAAAGCTAAACGAGTGAAGTTTATCTCTTGCCTCAATCTTCATATTACTTTTCTCTGAAGAAAATGTATAAACAAAATTTTTCTTTTCTGACCAAAGATAGTAATAATACCCCTCATGAATTAAAGAAAGGAAGATAGAAATGTACATATGGCAAGCAACAGAATGAAAATTTGACATATCATAAATATTATGCCTCAAATTACTTCTCTGGTAAAAGAATGATATAATAACAAAATACTGGACCAAAGTGAATAGGATGAAATACTCGCATCTGGTACTCAAATGATAACCTCTTTAGTCGGTAAATGATCCTAAGAAGACCCTAAAGTGTAATAAAAAGTCATTAAGGGTGCTATGAGGCTTAAGATGGAAGCGAAAATAAGTACAGTAGAAAAAAAGGGATGAAGACATATCTGTTAAAAAATTTTTAATGAACCTTTCTCAAAACTCAGTACCAAAAGAAAACATACATCTACCCTCTTCTTCCGGGCCAACTGTGAAAAACAATTAAAGTTTGATTTGTCCAAACTCCCTTCTCACTTGCATACTAGGGAAAAGAATAATTCGTAACTCAATCAGGAATAAAAAAGTCAAATTGACAGCATTAGAGTATAGGGGAAGGTGAGATGATTCCAGGTAACCCTCTGACGACGGTGACGATGCGGCAAGTCCGCTGGAATAGGGAAGCCAAATCAAAACGGGTCAGCCTCCTTCGCCATAGTTTCTTTCTCTATTCTTCTCCACGAGTAGAGTCAAACACAGAAGGAGTCTTTGACTTACACGAATCTTCACGCAACGATGACGGATGGATGTGAACTATAACGGCTTCGAAGGAGAATTTGGATGGACTCGGAGCTCAATGAACCGCGTAGATATCTAACTCGGCGTACGAGAGAGATGGTAGACCGGAATGTCTCAGCCAAATCCCGCTTTTGATGGATCTTCTGTGGCGTCAAAGAGGTGGCGAGTCACTGACAGTCAAAGCACCGAACAGCAAATCCTGGACCAATAACAAATTTCTGAAAATGACGCAACTTCAAAAAATACATTAAAAATAGCCAGAAAATCCAGAAAATTCTCATAAAATACCAAAATGTCCAGAAAAATATGAGGAACATTTTCGAACTCCCAACCAAAAGAGAATTAAAATTAAAGTCAAGGAAAAATAATTAAAATTAATGGTGCAAAATACCCAAAGTCGGACCATATCAAAATTTGAATAAAAAGGTATATAAAAGTGCAAGGGTACGAACCCCTTTGACAGCAGGTAATTCAAAACGACAGATATGTCTGGACAGCAGGTACTTCAAAATGGCAAATAAATTTGGACAGCAGGTACAATAAAACGGTGACTGCCGTTAGGACCAAAAAAAATTACACAAAACCTTGTGAAATCTGGAAGTAAGAATGAAGCAAATAAAAAAAAAAAGAGAGACCAGATCAAAATCCAAGCCCCAATTTAGAAAGTTCAAGCTTCAAGGCCAAGTCCGAAAAAGTCAAGTCCTGGCCTAAGACCAAAAAATCAAACCTGAGTCCCAAGTCCATGAAAACCCAAAGTCCAAAATTAAATCCAAAACCCAGAAAGCTCAAAATCCAACTCAAATCAAATTCAAAAAAAAAATCCAAAACCCAAACTCAAATTAAAGTCCAGAACCCAAATTCAAATTAAATTCAAAACCCAAACTCAAATCGAATCCAACCCTGAAAAATCCAAACTCGAACCAAATCCAAATTCAGGAAATCCAGACTCAAATTAAATCTAAATCCAAAAGAAAATCCGAAACTCAAATCGAATCCAATCCTAGAAAATCCAAACCAGATCCAGATCCTTAAGGCCCAAATCTAAATCCAAAAGTAATATAAATCCAAAAAAACAAAGTTCTGTAATCCAGGGACCAAACTTTAACTATGTCTGAAAATCAGAATTTGGTAAATTCTAGAACATATGAAGACCAAAGTTTAAAATGTCCAAAGTGACCAGAATTTCTAAACACGCCTTAATACCGGAGTTTAAAACGTTTTATAACCTAATTCTTGCACGTCACAGGGCCAGAAATTCGACACGTCAATACTTGACCAGAATCGACACACGTTCAAAGACCGGAACCTCTATATGCCTTAATGCCTGAGTTTCCAGAAACGTCTGATAACCTTGATTCTAACATGTCAACAAACAGACCTAAGTTTTAAAACGTTGATAAATTAAAGTCTTAAAATATATAAAGCTTTAATATGATCTAAATACCAAAACTTTACACGTCTATGTCCGTCTTCTTTGAGCTTACAGTGCGTATAGTTTAAAGGGAACAAAACAAAAAATTATTAAATATACAAAATAGGGTTAATTGTCAACCACCCGGGATTAAAACCCCAGAAATTTTGGAATTTTTTAAATATGAATTAAATTTCTTTGCATCATGTTTTGCATCATGATTATTCTCTCATGATTGTATCACCCGCTCTATTCATGCCACTATTTGTTTGCGTTCTTTAATGTTAGTATCTTTTGGTAAAATGTTAGAATGCTAATTGTTATGCTAGTTGTCATGCCTAATCCATTGATTATCCCGATCTAGAGGTGCTCTTGACTTGGTTCAGAGGTAATTAATAGTAGGGGCTTGCGCCTACTGGAAAAAAAAGACCTGCAGTAAACAATCAAACTCTTGAGAGGTTCGAAACCACGTCAGTACTCACATCCCTTTTCAGGTGGGTGCCGATGTCTGAGTTTTGAAACGATCGAGGGGTATCTCGTCCGCAATATCTTTTTCCCCCTTGGGAGCATCCGGTCATTTCCCCCTTCCGAGGATCAGGGTCCAAAAAGGTGCGAGACACCAACATAGTATAAATCCTCAAAGGGTCACACAAATAGAGCTTTGGTCACACAGTGTATTATCTATTTATTCGCAATAGTGGGTATTGAGAAAATATGATAGTTTGACTAATTAATTATATACCGTTATGAACCGTTATAATTATTTGAGTCAAAATGATCATATAGAAATAGATTAATACATTATCTAATCCCAAAAATAGTTATTAATGATTTAATAATTATTTTAGAATTGACACATATTAATATAAATAGTTGTATTAATAATTTGGGCCAACATTTCATAACAAATGAATAGTCCAAATGAAGAGCAATGTATATGGGTTTAACTAAATGGATTAAATACCCAAAACAATTGAAGAAGAGGCCCAAAAGGCCCATAGGATTTCGGCTAGGGTAGGTGGGATGGCATACTTGTAATTAGTTGGAAGTATACCCTAGAGGTTGAGCCTATATAAGGACCCTTAGAGCTCAAACCCTAGAGCTCTTCCTTCTCTCTCTTGCGCCTCCCCTAGCTGCCACCTTCTTCTCTCCCATTTGCTCATGTGTTGAGCTTCATTCCTCCATTAAATACATCTAATAGGATTAGTGCAAGGATGAAACTAAAGGGATTAGACTCTAGTCTTTGTTGCTAGCACAACCATTAGACTAAGTGACTAATCCTCTTGGTGGACTCGAGGTTGGCGCCATCTAAGGAGGAGAAACGGTGTCAGAGAGTACGCCACCGATTTCTATTGATTTGGATCGAGCCTCACAAGAACTATTTGTGAGAGGTATATCATCTCCTACTCTCTTCTCATGAAATGCTTGCGAATGGCTTTAAGCCTAGATCTATTGTATTTGATTGATGTTTATGGCTAATTGTTGGCACAAAAATTGAAATTAAACACTTCCTAACAATAACAACAACAACAACAACAACAACAACAACAACAACAACAACAATAATAATAATAAATAGTAGTAGTAGTAGTGAGGCCTACACCTAAGCCGTAAGCTAATACTATAACCTACAAATCTAAGACAACACTTGATCCCTAAATTCGCATCTCATGGCTCCGGCACGTGAATTGCTAGCTTCCATGCGGTCCTATCCAACCCCAACTCCTTGGAGACGTTCCATTCTTTAAAGTCTCGTTTTACTGCTTCTTCCCATGTCAATCTTGGTCTACCTCTGGCTCTCCTTGTGTTTTCAAAACGATTGAGAATTCCGCTACGTATGGGTGCCTTCGGAGGTCTACGTTGGACATGCCCAAACCATCTCAAATGATGTTGGACCAACTTTTCTTCTATCGGTGCAACCCCAACCATATCCCGTATGTCATCATTTCTAATCCAATCCTTCCTCGTATGCCCACACATCCACCGCAACATGTGCATCTATGCTACACTCATCTTTTGGATGTGTCGTCTTTTAGTAGCCCAACATTCAGCGCCATACAACATCGCAGGTCTAATTGCCATCCTATAGAACTTTCCTTTTAGCTTCTGTGGGACTTTCTTGTCACATAACACTCCTGATGCTTGTCGCCATTTCACCCACCCTGCTCTTATCCTATGACTAACATCTTCATCTATGTCGCCATCACTCTGCAACATTCGAAAAGTGTCTTTCATAGGCACTACCTGTCCATCTAAACGAACATCTCCATCTTCCGGTCCTGCCCCACTAAACTTACACCTCATATATTCCGTCTTAGTTCTACTAAGTCTAAACCCTTTCAACTCTAGAATTTGTCTCCACAACTCTAATTTCCTAATTTCGACAGTCCGACCCCCTGTGCAATATTTTTTTGAAGTAAAAATGATGAGGTTCAAGCCCCCATATTTAATTTTTAAATGGCTATAAAGTTTTAGCAAGTGATAAAATTAAATCAAAATGCAATATCAAATTGCAAAACGATAACTGTGTGCAATCTTGAACGGTAGAGGTTCAGAAGATTAAGGATTGGTGTGACCTTAACCGAGGCTTAAAGAGAAATGGTCATATTTCTTAATAAGGAAAGAAGAGTGACGAGGACAGGCTTCGCCAGTTCACAAAAGTCCAAAGGTACTAATTATGTTTCCACTATGACAACACATATTAAATCCGCTTTTCTTTCGCTTAGTTCTGTACTTGTGTTCATCTTCTTTTATTTTCCTTTTTATCTGATGATCTTATATATCCTCTTTTCCTAACGAACAGGCAAACTTTTAAGTGATTATCCCATGAAAAGCTATCATAACAAGGTTTGATGTGATGCTAATTATAAGATCCAAGGCTGATATTAAATAGAGTGCTTACCAGGGAAAACATACACAATAAGGGATGGCAGGTTGATAGGGATACTGTGTGATGTGCCATCAGGCTAGAGAAACCACACTCAACTTACTTTCGACTACATATTAGATAATTGGACCCCGAAAAGTTGATATGAGATGAGATTCATTCAAAAGATCTTTGCAGTGAGCAATATTCTTTCATTTTTTTTTTTTTTTAACTATATATAACTTCAACGTAGAAAGTAGATTTTAATTTTCGTGTTTTGTAGCCATGTATCTAACACCCTAATTAAGAGTTACTATCGATTCTTAAAAAAAACATAAATCAAAGTTGTAAAAATAAATTCCCACGAGATGAATGGTTAGGTTGGAATCGTATAGAATATTGCATAAATAATTAATTCTTACCAAACCGTTAACAACGTGTGTCATTCTTACATGTGTCAGAATCCGCTACATATCACTTATCAGGTCATTTATATTTTCAGCTTCAAATTGTCAGGAATCACTGTATGCATCATGCTCTCGGCTCTCCAGTCTCCACCTTTACAACCAACATTTCTCTCCAAATAATTGATCTCTCTAGCCGTTATTTTGAGAGGCCTGGTCAATTATTAGCAGACACAATAAAACGAGGCTTGGCTTAAACAAAAACCCAATTCATGTTTTAAGTTAAATTATCTATACTTTAGTTGATTGAGATAATAATGGTTTTTTCTCCAATAAGAAGTTGGAAATTGATTAGATTTCTATAATAATAATATATTATAATGTAAAAAACAATGAGAAAAGAACGTTCAACAAAACGGCATTGATAGCCGTTTGAGGGCCAATAAGAGTTTAGCCTACCTTGAAAAAATTAAAACATTGTCTACAGGTTTTTTTCTTTTCTTATTTTTTCTAGTTACCAATTAAAAAGGAAAATAACAATTAATTAAGTAAAAAAAAAAAGGAAAAAACAAAATTCGTACGAATGTCGTGGGGACCTAATCTGACATATTCGGCCTTATTATGTCACATCATGGGCCTGAAGTCCTAAACTAAGAGTAATTAACACGCAAGTTTAAAATTCATCATCATAGTTTAAAATTTCATATTACCGTTGCACCATCTTTTACTGTTGGACGTACCACATTATACCACCAAAAATTGGTATGAGTAATTAACATGGCTAGAGTCAATTGGTAACTAAATACATATGGACCTATTGACTTTGTTTTTAACATCCAGAGTGTTTAGATCATCATTATTATAATTATTTGTGCACTATAATTTGCAATTAATCTGATCTATTAATCTAATAATGCTCGTAATAATATTTTTGGCATCGATGAATTCTGGCTCTCATAGCTTAAGGTTGGACATGTGAGTTTTAGCTATCGTTTAATCTAGCAATTTTTGTAATTATTCTGGAATCTGGAATAGTAAATTACTCGTTGGTTCATCTCTTGCGATATTTTCTCTTGGCCGTCTTCTATTTTCTTTATTTTTCTTACAAGTGATTTTTTGCATAACTATCACTTTCATATTGTGAATGTGAACAGAGTTGTAAGGTTGTAGTTACTCTTAATAAGGAGGTGCTTGTCCTTGTTACGATTAAATATGTTATATTGTTATCTGTATCGGGACCACTGTCATAGAGATATTACAAAATATTTGTTGATTTTATTCTTAATGTTGAAATTAGAGAGTTTTATAGAATGATCAACTGAAATGCTTTATATTTATGACTGCTGTCCGACATTACTATTGAATCTATATTTGCACCAAAGGATTCATGAATTAATATTGCCCTTGGCTCTTTCCCTTCTTCTAAAATTTAATTACGGAATCGGTGCTAATTTGGCAACTAAATAGGCTATTTACAAAAAAAAAATCCCTCTGGATTTATCTATAATATTAATGGCTATTTGATAGAATCTGATTAGAAAATATTATTAGTTATTTGACAGAATTACAGGCAGGTTTGGATTCCATTTTACTTATCAATGACAAAAAATTTCCGTGATTAGTCTAATCCTCTTATTTATCAATACTCTAGAATGTAGGCATAGGGATTAGGGAGCCCCTCTTACTTTTCATTAGAGAAGAAGAAGTGGTGCCATGCATTACAGTCAGATACTCACATGCATTCTATTCTGGTAAATCATACTTGATTTTGATTGCCATGTCCCACTCTGAAGACAAATGATGTTAGCTGAAACCGTGCCAAGAGTTTGAAGGGCTGATGGAGAGTAAGCACGTGTCAAATGGCAAGTGACCTCATTTAAACATTTAGCTCAATTGATCAGAAAAGAAAATTAAACATTAATTACACTTATTCCCAACCTCTCAATAAGCATGTTCAAATAACCTCCACCTACCGGTGCGCCATTATTATCTAAACCTTATACTAAAATAGAAACATTTAGCTAGGGGACATCATATGTAAATATTTCTTTTTATTAAAAAAAAAAAACACGAACACACGTACATTTAGCTCGGGGACTACAAGTTCGTTACTTACATGATGGAGGCACAAGTCGTTAGCTAGGTTTAATGAACTAGTTGTCATTAAGTTAGACAATAAAATAAATTAATACATGCTCAAAAGTTTTTTTTTTATATATATATAATGTCCCGACATGCTCAACTCCATTCAACCAATGTAGAGTACATGCAGTAAATAATTAATACAATAGGGAAAAAAGAAAAGCCTGGAAAGGGGAAAAAAAAGAAACAAAAGGCACTGCTGGCGCCCTGGCGTACGGTATATATTGCTGATTTATGAATTAGAATAAGTCTTGTTTCAGTTCCATAAATTTATAAGAACTAGAAATAAGGATTTGTTCCTTGTTTGTGTCTTGTTTAGATTGTGGAAACTAGAAACAAACGTCTTGATCCTTGTTCATGAAAGTGCCAAACATATATTGTGACTTGCTTCATAGATTGGCTCCTGATGAGTGTACGTTGTTTTCTTCTTCTTTTTTCTTTTCTTTTTTTTTTTTTTTTGGTTGAATATTAGTGTAGGTTGTCTTTGCATCTCACCCAACAGGGCAACAGGCAACAAACAGTCTTGATTGTGGACCCATCACAAAAAGGGATGGTTTATGTGGGTTTCAACTTCTTATTGTTTTTTCAAACATGTGGCAGAAAGTGACTTACCGTACAGGTATAGATCATGGTTTTTTTTTTATATTTAATCTTATCAATGAAAAAGTTTGGGGCCAGACCCCTTCTTTATTCAACAACAACAAAAAAAAAAAAAAAAAAAAAAAAAAAAAACAGAGTTACAGAGATACTGTGTTTGCCATTGTTTGAGGATTGGTAGTGTTATGCTTACCGAGAAAGGCCATCATCAATGTACTTGTGTGTTTGCTAAACAAGTTTTTATTCTTAACTCCTGGAACATCTTAAGGGGCAAAATTATTATATGTGATTAACAGTGGACATATATAATTGCATCTGTGGTTCCAACCTTAAAAGGACACTGGCCAAACTTTTTGGATTTAGAATGAGAAACTTAAATAATCTGATAAACAAATGCTAAAAGGAAAATTTACTTTCTAAGATTTAGGACACACTTAAGATGTCAAATTAATTTACTAAAAAGTATAAAAAAATAAATGGGTGGAATTAGAATTATCGAAGGGCTATAAAGAAAAAGAAAATAAGTGGCATGCAGTCATGCACTGAACCCATTGCACAGCTAGACGAATGTGTCCAGGTAACACAAGTATTAGAACGAGAAAGACAAGGACGAATAAATATACAAAAATCAATTCTAAAACTTTAGTAGCTAGGGTCTGGAAGTGGTGGGCCAAAGGGTGAAACCGTGAATACAATATTGGCAGATTACCACGGGGGAAGAACATGGGCCTTATGATAAAATTAGGTAAGAGTAAGACCTCGAGTCTTTTGGAAATTGCATACAATTTTATTAAAGTATATAAAAATGCACGTACTGCAATGCATGTCACTCAATGGAGGGTTAATTGCTAGAGAATGCACGCATGCGCATTATTTTTTTTTTCAATAATAATACTATTATTTTATTATATTATAAAAGTTTTCGTCAAAGTGCTTGTTGTTTTTTTACCAAAGACCTTGAATTTTTGTTTAATTAGAAATTAATCCGAAGTTTATTATAAATATTAAGTAATGAAACCTGTTGAGTTGCTATTTGAATCTGGCAAAATTCAGAAACAGATAAATGTTTACAGGAAGTGTTATATACAAACACAGTTTGCTTGACATAAGTGTTTGGATTTTGTGGGATGCAATAATTGGTAAAGATGCTAAAGCTAGATACCAAGCACTACACTTGTCTTTGGTTGAGGGCTCTGTGTTCCTTTGTGTTTGATCACTGATGTTAGCGCGTGCGCTAGAATTTTGGCTCTTTCATTCCTAGGGTTGTCAATTAGCATACCGTAAACGGTTATACCGTTTCGTTTTGTCGAACGAAAGAAATAACGACAACGAAATCTGTTTCATTTTCTTAACAAAATGGTAAATGGCAGAGAATTTGTTTCGTTAACAAAATTTGTACATGCGGTTTAGTGAAATCGTTTCGTTTACGCAGTGGCACGATTAACAATAACGAAATCGATTTCGTTTCCTTAACGGTACGGTTACGGAACACCCATTGTGTTGCCAACTTGTCACTTACCACGTTTAACAGGTCTAAACAATGTTTTTAAAATCCGGTACTGAAAATTTTCGGTAAAACCAGATTTCGGATCAACATTCGGTAGGAAAAAAATCTAAAATCTGTTGGTCAAGAACCGAAAAATATCGGTAAAAATCAGAAATATCGGCTTAACCATTTTAGCTAGGTTTCTTGCTTTTTATTTTCTCGAGTAAAATTTCCACAAACAGTACGGTAAACAGAACACCCATTACGTTGCCAACTTGCCACTTACCACGTTTAACAGGTCTAAACAATGTTTATAAAACCCTACTAGGTACTGAAAAATTCCAATAAAACTAGATTTCGGATCAACATTCGGTAGGAAAGAATTCTAAAATCCGTTGGTCAAGAACCGGAAAATATCGGTAAAAAATTAGAAATATCGGCTTAATCATTTTAGCTAGGTTTCTTGCTTTCTATTTTCTCGAGTAAAATTTCTACAAATTCATTTGTGAGCAAGGGGATTCGAACTTGGTTAGGCTAGTTAGGAGACGAGATCAACTCCAACCACTGGGCCAAACGGCCCTATTTGTCTAATAATTCTTGTTAAATGTACATATTATATTATAAATTTATAATCAGTACAAACCGATACTAGCTAATCGACACAAACTGATAGAACCGGTAAAAATCGCATACAGTCATCCTAGCCGGTTTGATGGCCCGTAGGGTATTAAAAATATTGGGTCTAAATATATGCCTGACATAGTTGATTGATATTAGACATTTAGCTAGAAATGTGCATACTGCACTTTTCAACTACTATACAAAATTCGTGGAGCTGGCTTTTGTTCCTGAGTATTTAATCTTGATCAGTTTTTGCTTTGTCCTAAATTTTGCATCTATCATAATTAATTAGTCGATCCCTCGAGACCCAAAGGAACTGGTTAAAATCGCTCATGATGTATATTATGAAATTGTGGCTGTTCCATGTACGTATCCATCCTAGACAACCTCTGTGACGGTACGGACTGCATACATTAATTTAACCAAACGATGGCCGGGAACAAATAATTGAGGCAGTTGCCTTTTAAACTATACATGAAGATTCCATCCAGCCTAGGGTAATGAGAACTTTGTACTTCACATAATTGTTCCTGTACAGTTATATATACAATCGTATCATTGGTACGTATCATCTTAAATTCTATCACTATATGTCTATGTATCCTATTCGTCTTTTTAGTTGTCAAGCTTAGTGGGCTATCTTCCATTCAATGCCAACATAATCCCAAATTGACCACCTTAACCCAAAGTCTTGAAGGCATATAAAACTACTAAGAATTGTTAGTAGAGTAGTGAAACATGGGTCTTCTCCTATTATATGAATGTCATCCAATAATATTCTAAGCAATCATCCAGCCTCCACAGAAAGTGACAAGAAGTGTTTTTCTTCCCCTAAACATCTCTTTCCAAGAAGGTTGCCAGTTCAAATTCAATTATTCTCCTTCCCTTTGGAAAAAGGCAAATTGCACTTATTCTGCTGATGTCTTTGAAATTCTCCGTGTTTTAATGATAATTGAATTAAAGGAACTTGTACTTCTTATTTTCAAATACCATTCAGTTCATTTAGTTAGCTGGACAAGACGAATATCTAAAATTTTGGTTATTCCCATTAATTGTCGCACTGTACTCACTAACTAGAAATGAGATTTAAACCTGGCAATTTGAGTTGGATATATCTAAATGTTCCAATTAACAGTTGTCTAGCTAGGAAAATTATTATAAACATAACACAGAGATAGAGTTACTAAAATAGTTTATATTTTTCTTGAAGCTAACTCGTAAGTTAGTCTTAGTAATCATGATCATTGTATCTATGAAGCTTGAATAAAAAATCTCACATGAATATCGAACAGTAACGCGTATTACTTCAGCTTTTAGACCTGTACTGTAACGGATTCTAAAATTATAGTAATATAAACCCAAATTAATGTTGCTCTATTATCCGGCAAGTGCACCAATTATAATTTTTTGTCAGTTTGTACAAGCACATGGGAAAAATGCATCGTCCACATGCATCATATATGAGACTAGCTGGTAATCTCTCAGAGCACTCCTAAGCTTGGCCCCCATTTAAGAATTTGCTACAACAGGGGACCTATTTCTAGGCCTGGCCATGCATGTCACAAGTCACAACACAAAATAAATATGCCATATGATATGCACCGCAATCTATATTGAAATTAAGGTAGAAGTAGGGAGAGAGGGAGTAACATAGACTCGGAAAAAGAGAGAGAGAGAGTTCAAATTAGAAGGATCGAAGCGAAATGGGACGGAGGCCTTGCTGCTCAAAGGAAGGGCTAAATAGGGGTGCATGGTCAGCCAGAGAGGATGCGACACTGACGGAGTATATTAAGACCCATGGCGAAGGGAAATGGCGAGATCTACCTAAAAATGCTGGTATAGAGAGAACATTATTTTGGTTTCCTGGTAATGACACATGCTATACTCTGTTAAAGACTAATGCTACTTTGCAGGCTTGAAGAGATGCGGTAAAAGTTGTCGCCTTCGGTGGCTGAACTACTTGCGGCCTGATATCAAGAGGGGCAATATTTCAGATGATGAAGAAGCCCTTATTATCAAACTACACAAGCTCCTAGGAAACCGGTTTGTATTAATCCATTAAGTAGAACAATTTCAAACACAAATGCCACTAATTAAGAAACCAAAATTTTGTTAGTAATACAATAAAAGAAGCTATAGTATGAGGGAATATCACACAATAAACATATTTAAATTATTTTGCATATTTCTAGATGCAATTGTAGTTTTCATATCTATGCAAAATTTGCCCCAATCTCAAGCACATCATATAATTAAATGCCGCTGCTAATTATCATGTCTCTGGCTGCGGCAGCAAACTCTCAGAAATATTGAAAGTTGAGTAGGCATGAATGCACACATCGTGTTCCGTCCAATATGTCGGAGTATATACTTTGATGAACAATAATTTCCAAAATTAATTAATCATAATTTTATTCTTATATATTATTTTAAATTTTTGTGTCTATAGATGGTCACTCATAGCAGGTAGATTACCGGGGCGAACAGACAATGAAATCAAGAATTACTGGAATACAAATCTGAGCAAGAAGATTAACCCCCAAAATCCGTCAATGAAAATGGTCGATGGAGAAAACAACATGAAGTTAGACTTGGAACCACATAAGGTCATAAAAACCAAAGCCATTAGATGCACCAAAGTTTACGTTCCTCCTCCACAGGTAGATATCAAAACAAATAGCACAGAAAACATGGGACCTCCAAGCAATGATAGCATGGGCTCACCTTTCTCTCTCCCTTTGGATTTGAATATAGAAGAACTGATGAGTAGCTTTCATGACAACGATCTGTTTAACGTTGCTAATGAAACTGTGGGTGATTGTGACCAAGTGGGGTCTCCTTCTGACTGGTTAGGGGAAGCCATGCATGAGTGGAGAGAAGGGGATCTACTTGAAAGTGATGTCGTTTCAGAGATGAGGGATCTCGCCTCTTTGTTGGACTGTGAAGAAGAATGGCGACAAAGTGGAACCATTCAAGTGACGTGAGCTGAAAAGGACTGTTTGGGTCTAGCCGGAGGTTGCAATTGGGGGAGCAAACACTGAAACTCTGAAAGTTAAATAAATTTGGCTTCATTGCTTGCATGAAAATAATAATTTTAAAAAATAAGAATCTCGATCTCTCGAGTGCTTCTTCATGTAAAAGGTGGTTTATTGGAGCATGTGTGCTTGTACTGCTTGTGGTCCTGATTTGCATTATGTCAGAACAAGGCCTGAGCTGATATAATTAATAAAAAAAATATTACAGTGCAATAATGATGACCAATTGAATATTTCTAGTAAGTATTAATTAAACTGTTTCTACGTACGCAATAAAGCTTGAAATATAATTATCTACACGTACGTACGTATATATAATACTAATTAATTCAAAAGAAATCCAACTCTTTCTACTTTCTCCATTCCATGTGAAATAGAATTTATCCCTTTTCTGCGCTCAGCGGAAATTCCTAACAGCGGAGCCCCTGACCATCTATGCTGGACTTTCATATTTTAAATTTAACTTCATGTAACTCTTTACATTTTTCTTTGTACGTGTATATGTTATGCAATTCTTTTTATTGACAATAACATCCGAATATTATTTTTTAGTTGCTAATAATTTTGTTATAAAGGAGATACATGCACTGATGCACACGTCTCTAAATAAGTATGAACATTCGAGTGAACCAGTTCACTACTTAACTTGAAATGAACACTCAAGTCAAGAAACGTACATCCACATATAGCGGCATTTACACATCACAGTAGTTACAAAAATGCATATGAGTCAATTTATTTGAGATTATCACTGTCACTGGGAATAAATTAATAAAGCTGATAGAAATATTAATGGTTCAACAGGAATTTATTGTTTTGTTTTAATTATAGAATAGCGTGCATAAGCTGATCATTCTAAAAAAAATGTTTGCTTTTAAAGTATTTCAAATCAATAATTGGTCCTATCTATTCCAGATATAAACAGGACCTAACATCGGTATAAACTATTTTCAATAGGCATAAATATTTTGGACGGGTGATGACCCACCAAATTGACCGTGTGTGGACTTAAAATCTAATAAAAAATATTCTATTGTGTGCATGAATAAATTTGTAAAATGACTGTTCTCATCCTCCTATAAAAAATGTATGGAGAAAACATTCAAAAAAAAAAATGTAGAAATGTAGAATAGTGCGACACAAGGAAATTTTTATTGCACGTACTCTAATACTACTAGCATAAGATGCCCTCATATGTGGGCAAATAAAAGAAACAAAATAATGTTAGATAATAAAAATATGTTGCTTAATTTACCAGCAATACAAATAGATGTGTTATTCAATTTGTTTCTATATTATATGGAAAACTAAATAATAATGTTGCTTCGTCTGGTGACTGATATCTAACCACAAATCAAATCGATCCGACAGCAGAAATACTTATTTACTATTTAGATCTAGCGTGTAACACATATACTGTTCGTGTATTTATAATTAGTAGAGATAGAGATTTTTCAAATAAAAAAAACATTAACAATGAGAACCGGCCCGCTTTTTGCTTATAGTGACAAACGGACGACTCATTCTAAGTGCAGGTGACCCATTTAATTTTGAAGAAATCGGAAAAATTCTTATTTCTTAAAAAAACATATTTACTTATTTCCGATATTTTTCAACGAAGCGTCTTTTATTCTCGTCAACATGACAATGAATCTTTTTCCCAACAGCTACATATCGAAGCTATAGACGTAGGTTATCTTTAATAACATATAATAATGTATATATTTAATGCCTCAAGTTATATATTAAACATTCCTAAAAATAAAATTATTTGTCAAATCAACAAGATCCGTTTCACATACCACAATTGGAAAATAATTAAGTCGATATCATGCATTAATTAACAGTTCCACTAATCAATACTGGAATAATGTTTCCAATTACTGACAAAAAAAAAAAAAGAACACTAACTCTAAGTGTACGTGGAATAAAATTTATGGCACTTGACGACCCAGGTACAATGATTAGCAAAGGAGTGAAGGACACTACTTGCTATAACTTCAACCAACCTTCTTATTGGAACGTTAGATGTGATCGATCAGAAATTCTCTAATATTTATTGAACTTGTACAAACTCTGTGTTGTATATATATAAGTGTCTTATTTTATTTCCTTTGCCCCAACAGTGATTGTCAGATTTCGAAACAAGGACAACATATAGTCAGAAACAAATTAATTAACTTAAAACTTTTGTCAGGGCCATTCAATACAAACAAATATTCAATAAACACGAACATTAATTTTATACATCCCACGGTATTTGGTACTTCAATTATATGAGAAAAACATGGTATATCATATACGTACGACATTTTAAGTTCTATTAATTTTTCTAATTTTTCTGTATCCGATTTAATAATGATTAACCCACTTGTCTTTGCCAATGCGCCCTCGTCCATTTGAGTCACACACATGTAATTAAGATGTTTTCCATATAATTAATTAATATAATTAGCTAGGACAGTTAAATCCTGGGAATTTATTCCATGATATCTTTTCGCTGTTAATTAAATTAATATGTAAATTCTGAAGAATCAAACGATGAATTTATTTTAACTTATTTTTATATACAAATCGTAATCTTTGATGATAAATGTACTAAATATTTATTGCAGTTTGAATATCTAATTAGCAGGTTCTGTGTAACATCCCAAAATTTTATTTAAAATTTAGTTTGAACTTAATTTGACAAACTTTGACTTGGTTTGACCGAAGTCGACTAATATTTGACCCTATCCTGACCTGTTATTTGCCAATAATAATAGTATCCTTCAAGCCGCCTTTGACTATATTTGTCACATGAAAGTCTCCATTTTAACCTTGCTAGCTACGTACATATATACTTTGGACTAAATTAAAAGAAAAGGCCAAATTCAATTAAAAACCTTTCAAATAATCGACTTCTGGTCATTTTCCATTTCCTGGTTCATTTTCTTAACAAAAACCGATACTCTGTCAAAAAAATTATTTAATTACATTATATCATTTTTATATAATTTAAGGCCAGTTGATTTATTGATTTCTTGTTCTACGTCGTATATAATTGTTTTAATTTGGATAACTGTTGTGATTTCTGACGTAATTTCGAAATTATTATGTTACATATTTGGGCTTTTATACTTAATTTTGTCTTTATTGATTTAATTATTATTTAATTTCATCTAATATGTCTTCTGGAATTGTGACTGATATATTTTATGTGGTATCGGATCTTTGCTCTGATGTTGTTTTTGAAATGAAAATTTAAATGAATTCGATCCTAATCTTCCGAAGTAAGGGAAAGGGCTATTCCTGATCCTCTTGAGTTTGCAGAAGGACCAGTTTGAGCAACTGACTGGTATTCTAAAAATAACTATAGACCCATTTATATCTATAAAGTATTTTATCCATTTTGTGAATTAAGCCAATCTTATCTAATTTTTCTATATTAATTAATTATAGAGAAGTTGTGTTGTTAAATAATTGATTACTGAAGTTTTGCAACTAATTCTATTTCTTTATTTTATTGCGATGTAGATTGACTAATTATCAAATTGATAAAGAAGATACCATCCAATCCACACTCCCTGTGACCCATTATGTGTGTCATTCTGCCCATTTACTCGGAAAAAAAAATATTTATTCAGGCATAAATTATTATCTTAAACAATTAGCTTAAGAAATTATGAAATTTTGCATGGATGCATCAATTTAAAAGAAGAACAAGATTGACATTTTGCATTTTGAATTATATAACATTGATATTAATATGGAAGTTGTGGCAGTTTGAATGCACTATAATAGATCAACCTCCTTTTAATTCTCCGGGATAAAAATTAATTATCTTTTTAAGATAAATTATGTAGTGACTAAATTATCTCTATCTCTATCTCTACTACTTATAAATGCACATATGAAAAAGGTGTTACATTCTAGGTCTAAATAGTAAACATGTATTTCTGCCGTTGGATCAATTTGATATGTGGTTGGATGTGAATCGCTAGACGAAGCAACACTATTATTTGGTTTTCTATCTAATATAGAAAAAATTGAATAACACATCTATTTGTATCGCTGGTAAACTAAGCAACATATTTTTATTGTCTAACATTATTTTGTTTCTTTATTTGCCCACATATGAGGACATCTTAGGCTAATTTGCATAAATCGAAGGATGTCATTTTTTTTTACATATAAATTATGAATTTATGATACAAATGCTCATGGTTCGAATCAGGTCAAAACTTTAGTCATCCACGTATTACTTTTTTTTTAAAAAAAAAATAGTTAATCTTTGCAATGCGATTTAATATATCTTTGCTATTGAAAAAGTATTGTTCAGTGAATTTGGCAATTTGAGGGTACTTTTGCAGACCAGCTATTATTTTCTCTCACAATGATAATTCAAGGAGAGTGTTCACTTGAGGCTGGAATTGAATGCATTGGCTAATGCACAGCGAAGTTAAATGCCTATGAGCCCCCGTTATGTTCCATTCATGACCTAATCATGAGCAGTCTCCATGAAGTGATATGAAATTTTTACTGAGTTACAAATTTCTCGGTGCAAGGAGTGATCAGTCATGCTTGTACCAGCACGAGATTTGACTTGTTCAATGCTTCAGAGTATCGTGGAGTGATCAGTCATGAAGTGATACGAAGTATCATGGAAACGACAATGCAATAAATTGGTATAAAAACTTTTTTCGAGTTTCGACCTCTCCTAACATTTTTGGATTCAATTTTTCAGAGTCATGACTTGTGACTAGAAATAAATTACCGGTTAGGAGAAAAGTAGAAAATCATCCCACTATTTTTTCATCGACAACTGAAATTTTCAAAATTTGTGTTTGGCATCTGTTGTATTGTAGCGTCACCCACAAAATGCGGTGCATTATTACTGAACATTTATTGCATTTCCTTTCCTTGATTGAAGTACCAGAATCCAACTAGAAAGGACGGGCATTCGATTTTGTAGTTTTTTATTCGTGCAATCATGTACAGAATTACAGAACTAATTCTCCAATTATTTCTCCCTTCACGAAAATATTAGAACATCCCCCCCCCCCCCCCCCCCCCCCCCCCCCCCCCACCAACAAAAAAAAATCATCAGCAAATAAGTCCTCAACTATAGTGACGGAGTCAGAAAATTTTGTTATGGGGTTCAAAATTAATATTAAAAATTAAATAAATTTAATAATCATATTTAAAGCACAAAAATCTAACTACGTTGGGGTCATAATAGAGTAATTCTAACGTATTTATGGAGTTCAAAAATGAAATTTTCTTAATAATTTATTTAAATAACAAACAAAATTGTATATTTTTAGTTCTAATTAATAAATAAATGGAGGACAATTTTACCCCATTGGGCTCACTTGGCTCCGCCACTGCTCAAGACCTCAACTGCGAGTCTGCGACAAACAATGACGTGTAACTTTGCTAATCCAAAAGATGGGCTTATAGGGAACAGACTGACAAATATGGTACTACAAGTCGGCCTGGTACAGCCCAATCAGGCGTATAATAGTCTTGTATTAATTTCGAGTAAATACTCGGGCCTCTTACGGCCCATTTGTCTTGTACAGATTGGAGATTGTATCTCGACCCATAAATTAATCAAAAGCAATATAAAAGTTTCGACCGAACCCTAATCACATTCTTTTGCAGCTGATCTCTAAGAATTTCGGCTGAAATTTTGCGGCTTTCTTCCTCCTTTGCCAAGTTTGTGTTCGTTTTTTCTTTTTGGAAATCCTTTATTGTTCTATAATTTAGGTTAGAGATTCATTGTGTTACCTTTTGATATATTGTTGTGAGATTGTATAGTTTGAATTTATCGATGATTTATTCTAATTTTTGCTCGTTAATGAAAGGGGTATACAATTTGTTTTGTGATTCCAAGGTCAAGCTGTTTGTACCAACCATTCTATTTCAGAGATATTTTAACTGGTTTATGTATTGTTGGGCAACTGACTGAGCATCTGATTTACTCTCATCTGCCCTTTGTATGCTTTTGGGAGTTGTATTGGTGCTAATAGCCACTGTGTTGGAGTTTGTCAGGCTTCGAGTATTTTCACTTGTATGCTTGAAGTTTGGAATATTCTCCCACATTGCATCTTATGCTCTTATGTTCATATTTGGGTGGGAAAATTTTTCTATCTGTACTGAGGTATTACACTTGTTTTATAGATTTTTATGTTTACTAGTGTGTTTTGTGATTTTGCGAGAGTGGTATTATCAATGTACTGGTTTTACTGAGCAAATGATGAATTGATATTCTAAACCTGAGTGTTTACTAAGATTTTAATCAAAATCGAGCTTTTTAAAACTGATGCTCAGTCAACCATTCTATTGATATTAAAAATTTAATACAAATTCCATGTTCTCACACAGACCTCAAGTTATGAAAAAATGGCGACTCCATCACTTAATTATTCTAGCCTAGTGTCCATGCTCTTTCTTTTCAGAATGTAACTGGCCAAAAGAAAACAAAAAACAAACAAGATTCTGATCATTGGATGAATTAAAGATTCGTCAAACTAACAGGTTGGATTGTGATAATTATGGTCAAAGTCACCTTGGTTATTGAATATGTCTCAATTTTTAGGTTAGATTTGTTTGGTCTGACCTGATTAAGTATGAGAGTGGTAATTTATCCATTATTATGTTATTTTTCACTAAACATCTAGTATCTGATTGTAGGTATAAATGTGTTTGGAAGAGTAAGAATTTGAAACTTGCAGCTTGAACTATTGCTGTCTAATTTGGTTATTGTATTAATTTATCTCATTTTAAGTGGCACACTGAAGGTTCAGTGTAGTCTGTTGGTTCCTTATTTATCCATTCATGTCAGATCCGTTGGAGGTTGGAAAGAGCTGTACTTGTTTAGCTTGTATAAGTTCAGATTAAGCTTATGTGGATCTAGTTGGGTTGACTTGTCAGATCAAGTTTAATTTGTGTTTGACCCTGTCATAGCTTGTCGAGAGCTGTATGACTTATGTCTCTGACGTGTGCTCCTTCGACACATTAATTACATCTGGTTTTCCTTCAAGCAGAAAGCAGGGTTGTTTAGACAAATGCGTTGTCAGGAATACAATTCTGGCATCCCCATTGCAAGCCATGGGAAGATTGATTGCTAATGGGAAAAGAATTTTCTGATTTTACTTTGCACGTCTTATCCTGTGTGTAAATTTTTCCATCTTGTGTTTCTAATTACAAGAAATATAACCATGTTAACTTGTTTGATATTGCTATGTGATAATATTAAAATCATGACCTTTGATAAATCCTCTACAAAATATTTTTCCTTAATAATGAGAAAATAAATTTAGTTTAATATTTATGAGAAAAGAGGAAAGGCTACTAATTGAATTAAAATTCAACAATGTTGTTTATTATGGGCGAAGAGTACTCGAGAAATTTGTCACGAGAAAACCCTTAAAAGTACCGACTTAACTGTTTCTAAAATAGTAAAATTTTAGACAATGGTCTCTTTTATTCTGATAACTCGTACTTGATATGAATTCTTGTTCTTTATCATAACAAGAGATAATTAAACAGAGTCACAAAATAAGAAAAAAAACTCGACATTAAGTTCGACAACAAGTGAAAACCTTGAATCATACTTTAGGCCACACCTATACCGCACATAAGGCTCTGGCTATATGTCACTATGTCAGAACATTTTATGCGCATCTTCCACTCTTATCTCTTGCGATTTATTACCAAGTAGCTGCGCCGAATTCTGCACAGTACATCTAATATTAGATGGCAACTGCGGAATGAATTTCATTAACTACGATAGAATAAAAACAAAGCAAAAGTCTAATGATAAATCTAAACCGTTCAATGTGATCAAATGATCAATCTAAACCGTTCTTGAATTTCAAGTCTCAAATGATCAATCTAAACTGTTCAATGTGATCTTCATATTAAAATATAGTAATATACCAAATTTTATAATTTTATGAAGCTTTTTACTATTTTTTTATTTTTCAAAAATCATCAATCTAGAAAATTTGGAACCGTTTAAAATCATGATTTTCTAAAAATTGAAAAAAAATTATAAAAAAAATGATTCTGTACTAGATTACTATATAAATATTACATTAAACGGTTTGGATCGTTTGTTTGAAACATAAAATATAAGAACAATCGTATTGGACGGAGAAGGTTCATCCAATATATTGGACTTTAGTCTTGCTCACAGAATAATTGTAATGTATTATCTTTTGACATTTTTTTTCAAGTTTCAAGTGCGCTACGAACTTTTTTTTAGACTGTATATATGTAAAATTGAACCAGATCAATAATTTGAATTCAACATGTGTGTTTTAGTTTTGAAATGTAAGCCATAAAGTGAGATTATGATGTTGGGTGGTACAAAAACTTGCAACGTTGAAAATTTTCCTTTTTCTATGAAGGAGAATTTTTTTTTTCCCGAAAACTTAAAAGGAGAATTTTTTTAATCTACTAGATTAGCATATCGATCAAAATTCTAACATCCAAATAATATTGTTTTAATTCTAAAAAAATCGATCTTTTCAATGTGATTTAGAAATATTTTTTACTGATGTTAATTTCTTTATTATTTCTTAAAAATCTGAAATTACATTTTATCACATACAAATAGTTTTTTTTTTTTTACTATTTTAGAGCCAATAAACGACAGGAAAGAATAGCACGCAACGACTCTTTTTTTAGTTTGAGCTTGCTTACATGTCAAATAATTATCTGTACCACTATTGCACGGCTAATCATTGCAAATCCACTTCAATGAAGCGCACAAGATCAATAAAACCAGTTGATTTTTCAAATATTTCGTCGGTAAAATATGGTGGAAGTCATCCTTCCTTTGTGCAGCAGGGGAACATTCTTGTCCCAAAATACCTCCTAGATTAGTCGTAGATTAAGTGGAGATTTTATCAGATCTACAAATTAACCATGGAACAAATAAAAAGGTAATCGACTATTTTTGTTAAGAGGCAGATTACATGATGTGTCCCTTCCACGTTGCAGGGTTGGAAGCCAACATGCACAAACACAAGTGGAGGTAGGGATTATTAGCTATTTTATTTTTATGTTTAATTACCATCATATATCCTAAGTTGCAAATTCCAACTAATCTGCAATCATTCAAAGTACAATTTGGTGATTTTCCTGTCGGCTGTAAAATCGGGAACCGCACCATACAGACGATAGTTAACAAATTAGCTTTTAGATTCGTACATAAATTAACATATTTAAACTGGGTCAATGTATCAACTCAATTACATAAATACACTTGATATTGTAAATTGAAACTTTTGAGGTCTTCCCGACATGAATACACTTGATACGTCATACGTATATATAATCACAGCCGTAGATATTAGTGTTTCGAATTATTTAATTAGTATTGAATATGTTTTTTTATACAAATGAGATATCTCTTATGTAGTACTATTAAAGATAGATGTGGAACATCGTCTCTAATTAATTTCATTAAAAAATACCAAAAAGTGGGGAATAATTGAATCTCTCAGACTAGAACTCATGGCATAGTCAAAATGCAGAAACGTTTCAATAAATTATTTGTAAAATACAAACCAAATTCATTACACTGGAATTTTAATTAAAACATCGCGAGTTTGCTGCGAGCAGAAAACAGATTGTAGCAAAATGATTTTAGAATAGTCAGACATAAGGTCTAGCATTACAGCGAAACTAAATGTAAATAGTAATTAAAAATCGCAGCCCACAAAACTAATTCTTCATTGCTTACGCTGAGATTGTTAATAGCCTCCCAATGTTGAAGAAAGTGGCACCACCTACCCGGGGCGCGGATCCTCTGGACGTTTTATTAAAACGTCCAGTGGATGTTTGTTGATCCGAGCCGTTCGATTTGATCTCGACGGTTATTTTTTTCGGGCCTATCAATCCTTGTATTATTCACGGGGCATCATTAATCGTAGAGATTAAATCAGACAGTCCAGATCCAAAAACGTCCATTGGATGACCGTCCAGAGAATCTCATTCCCCACCTACCCGTGCTTCCTCATGGAATGTTCATTGATAACTGGTAAGAAGGGGATTTGTTTTTCTGCTCTTGTGCTCTTCATTGCTTGAAAGTATGGTCATGTACAAACTTATTTTTTTTTAAAAAAAAATTAAATATAGATGAAATTTTATGCATATAAATCATCCTTAATAAAACGATATCAATTGTAAATCTGAACCTTCTCTATATATCTCTCTATATATGAGTTGTTAATAAAAAAAAATCTCTTTAATTCATGGTGTTGACATGCATGTCTTGTTTCTTCTTAAAGAAAACAAAATAAGCTCACTATTATTCATCTAAAAAAATGGGCTTTGTATTAGGAGCTCTAATTGTTGTTCCTTTTTTTGTCCCACTCCAAATTAATGAGAGAAGTATAACACTTTTTGGATTTGTTTTACGAGTTGGGTGAGTCATCAAACCCCTAACTAACAACATCATATTGGTGGCGCAAAAAAGCAAGAGAGGAAAATTAAAGGTTTGGGGAAAAGCTTTGACCTCATTAGAGGATCATGCCCGCTATAATTATAGCTTTTATCCAGGAAATTATAACTAACAAGCTAAGGTTTATGTCAAATTTGGTATTTAGTGGCTTGGCTCAATTTACTTATTTACCCTTGATTTTAATTTGCAAACATATTAATGTGATCAGCGTATACTTATACGTATGTACTCCACACAGAAGTCGTCCAATCGGCACTACAATTTAAACAAAAACAACCAGATTCTTATTTCATTTTAATTTGACACAAAAACTTATTTTAGTTTGCATATGCTGTAGTTAATTAAGTATTCAAGTCTCAATGGTAGAAGACTAAATTGGTCTAAAAAAAGTTAACTGTTCAAGTCCCTCGTATGTTTAATTTAAAACTAAAAATATTGAATGACAAAGATCTCTCTTATCCTTCCATCACAATTAAAAAAGAGTTACTATACTCGTTCAAAAAGTTATTTTTGAATGTTTTATAGCTCATCGTGTTAGTTATACTGTCTAATGTTATTCGCAGACATACATAAAATAAGAAGATTTTATACGTATAAAATCAGAGTTATAATTTTTTTAAAATGAAAGTCATGTATATATCAAATTATGTATTGATATAACTACGATACAACATAAGAATTAGATTATAATTATGATCAATAATGGAATAATTTTCGGCTATCGAAACATGAATTCACTAGAAAGTATGTATGTAGTACTAAAAAAATTGTAAATTCTAAATTACTGAAAATATAATTAAATGGGCAAAAGGGTAAAAGTGAAGTGTTTTTGAGCGCCTGCTGAGAAAGATGGAGGGATGAAGGATCGAAGGTGGAATCTCCACAATGAAGTTTCCCTGCTCTGATGCTCTCTCGCAATGGATAGAGAAGCATTTGACACATAGTGGATTCCTCCCACGCTCGATTGCTACATTGTCACGTGCGGGACCCACTGCCCGAGTTTTCTTCTCTCTTCCTGACCTTTTTATCTACCAGGAATGATTCTCGTCTCCAAGTTGCTTCCCCCAACAACTGAGTTTAGTCTTTACTCTTTAGTGCGCTTAAATAGTGCCTATTGAGAAGTGAAGCTACCTAGTTGCCGCATAAAATCATGCTACAAGGGACAGAATATGCAGCCAAGGAAGTACGAATAAGTTAAGTGCACAACTTAAAACAAATCTAAACTATCCGATATTCCGATATATGAATAAATTTTAAGTCTCACGACGGAATTTGGAAGTAAAAATAATTTCAAATTTGGCGACTAAAAACTCGACTTAACTTGAGAAGTATTATTCCGAAATCCCACATGATTTGATCTGATTCAAATTTGAACGTCCTGAAACCGGAAGTAATGTGAAGATGGACTAATCGGGAATCGAAATGATCCGAACTTGACCTAATTGTATGCCATCTTTAACTATAATTGAATTATTACTACTTTCTATATCTTTGACAATGTCGTGTCATTGAACTTAAGTATCATATAATGTAGTATTGTGTTATGTCATGTCGGACACTCATATCTATGTTGTGCTATTTTGTTCAATGGCGTACATCTAAGTATTGACTACACGGTAACATACCTTAACTCTAGTTTACAAAATAATAATAATAATAAATTTCTGTCTGTATACATTAAATTTTATGTTGTTTATGTAAGAACAGGGGTTAGAAAATTTTCAATTGATGATAATTACACAAATTAAAGATTCTAATATTAAATTTGACTTCGATATGAAATTCAAACAAGCATGAGGATCACAGTTAGCAATTTTGCTAAAGATGTGAGGTTAATTTTTAGTTTCTTTCTAGAATTTACTAGCAAAAAAAAAAAAAAAATCAAGCAAATAACCTAATTTTTTTTTACCAAAAAAAAAAAACAAGTGGTTAGTCGACCCCATAAATGATATAAAAAACCCTGATTTCTCATGAGATAGTACGCATTAATATTACAAGACCGTTTCGACAAAATACATTACAATAAGTACATACTCATCTTTGTGCAATAAACCCTCTCGCTTGTGTGAATGATCTAATTTTAATTTCCTTTTGGCTTTAGTTTTAATTTATGACCTATGGGGTCGTTTGGATCCCTTGGGAATAGCCTATTCCCCCGAATAGCTAATCTCAAGACTAAATTTTTCATCCAAACGCAATTACCAATTCCAGAAATAGCTAATTCCAGGAATAGCACTATTTCCAACAACACTCTTCCCAACAACACTTTTCTCTCTACTTTTCACACTTCCCAACGCTATTCCTAAACTCACCATCCAAACAACATTCTTAGTCCCGAAATAGCACTCTTCCCACGCTTCCCGAAATCTCACTTTTTCCTTAAATTTAGTCCCAGGATTTGCTATTCCTACCTATTCCCCACCAATCCAAACGACCCTATAAAACTAAAATGTTTCAAGTATTACAGGGGAAAAAAAACAGAGAATGGGCTATCATTTTGTACATTAAATATTCAATGATAATACTTGATCATCAATTTAATTTGTTTCCTGATCCCTATCCACCTAGATTCTTCAATCTGAAAGGTAACATTAATGTATGAAAATATCATTTAGTCCTTGTAGTCTATCAAAACGATACAATTATGTCAGTATTGTTCTTCCTGATGTGTATTATCATAAGAAGTTAGCTGGCAATACTTGATATGCTATTGAACACTTATCACGTTGTATATCTTTAACAATTATTTATCATGAAACTGTAAAATATACTAATTAATGAAGCGGAATTTACAACACATGGTAGTATCATAGCAAAACCCATTGCACCTTTTTTTTTGCATATTTTTTTTTAACATAAGTACATAACACATTCCACCTTTATTGACTTTGTTTTGTCATCTTTTATCTTTTATTACAACCCAACATACGAACAAAATCGGAAATAGAAACCCCGTGCTCCCCATTTTAGGCAAGTTTTTTTTAGAACAACCAGGTAGAGGCTACCAAGTTAACCATTTTTAGGCAAGTTACAGGCTCCGGATTAGCAATTGGGCATGTGGACCGCCACGCCACCTTACCGCCTTCTCCAATTGGGTTGCTTCTCTTATGGCCTTAATATAAGTGATAGTTAATTTATATGCGACTCTAACGCCTTGTACTTCTCTTTTTTTTTTTTTCCATTTTAAATTTTAAAGTAAAGCCTGTAGGCAACCTTGTACTTACAAAGATTATTGATAAGAGAAACCTATTTTATTGATAATAATGTTTTTCTTTAGTCAATATAATTCCAAAGTTTTTTTAATTATTTTTTTTAGCGGGGAATTTATGCTGCGTGCGATTTTATCGAGAACCATTTTACGGAATTATAAAACTTTAATAAAAAATTTATTGAACCAACTAAAAATTAATAATTATTATATTGGTACCAATATTTCAAAATTTTATAAGATAATTTACAATGAAGAACTAATGTTTTAAAATTAAAAATATAATTTCGAGGTCCGATCCCTAAAGCACATATAATTAGTAATTTCAGAAGCACAGTATCCATTCTCTTTATAAAGTATGACAATAAGTCTTTCGAAAACACTATCCTTTTCATAACATTATATGAGCGAAATCAAGCAGACATCAACTTAATAATCTTTTTCAAACTATTAATATTGCGCACCCATTATTTATCCTCTAATTTATCATCGATCTACAATTGAGCAGTTAATCTAAAGCTTGCATGTGTAAATGACTGCTAGCCTCATGCGTCCCACACAAGTCAATCACATAGCATGTTAAAAATTAAAATTTGGAAGTTTACAAAGCGGAATCATTCATTCCTCGAAGTGTCGACTAGCCAGCCCGTCATTTTAATTACACAGATTAACTATTAAAAGAAAACCTTCATAAACCCAAATATACCATTGCTGCTTCGTACTTAAAATATACGAGATATTTTCGGAGATATTAAACAATATATATATTATAAAAATGTTATAAAATGGCGGTTTCAAATGTTGAAAATCAAAGTGAAAGTTGTAGATCGCGTTATGTCAAACACTTAAAAATCGATTTGATATGATTCGTTGAAATTCACATTTAATTTTGTGCATAATTTTTTTTAAAAAAAAACTATTTGGTGATTGTCAAACTAACAATTTTGTAAATAGTTGAAATATGTCTTGATTAAAATGGTGGACAAGATCCTCTATTTTAAAACACTAGCAAAAGATTCCGCAATATGTGGCATATGAGAAAACAAAATATTGATAATATTTTTATTTTATATAAAACTTTACATATTAGACAATAAAAATATAACAAAATCAATGATTTAGCCTTTCTATTTTTAAATAAATAGTCAAATTGGTAGTGAATTACTCGTTTCCAATATAAAAGAGTGGGCAAACTTTTATTTAAAATTATTAATATTTATTTTCTCAACTGATAACTTATAAAGAATGAAAACTATATTAAAAATAAAATGAGTGACAAACGATATGCTTCTGTAAAAAAAAATTATTAAATAAAATATATTTTTGCTCTTAAATAGAGCATATTGATTATCATATTAATAAATATTTTTGTGACTAGAATTGTCTTGTATCTCACTTTGATATTATTTTTCCTGCTATCTATTTCTAATAAGTTATTATGGGAAAGATATTGCAATCAAATGATAAATTTATTCCCATTTAGAATTAAGCGCCCATCCGGTTCTACATTTATTTACAATAAGTTTCCAACTAGCAACTTTGCTTTTTTAGTCAAAAAGCTAGCATTTTATCTGATATCAAATCTAGACTGGAGATCATACTAGCTTATCAAAAACAACGATCCATTTTTTATATTAAAAGTTAGATACATATTTTATATATTTTGTTTAAAACCATTTAATGGATGCTAAATTTTATAAATAGTAGGTATAACTCCAATAAAATGTCCTTCCTAACAAATCACAACTTAAATAGGTAAACTCAACTGTAGCCCGATTCAAAAATTGGTGTCCATTAATAAAATTGTTATTACTAGAATACAATTGTTTGATTACTAGGTATCCACTAATAAAATTTTTTGATTATTAGAATACAATTTCAATACATAAAAGTATCTACTGCCATCAGAATAAAAGATAATAGCACCAAATAATATATCATTTCTAATATATAGCAACAAAATGAGTCTCGTATATAGCAATATAAAGCTATATTCAAAAGGCCTACTGATGAATAAATATGACGAGAGTGTCACAAATGTTGAAGCCTCGTGCATATTTTTATTTTATTGGATAAATCCGTACTGGTTTTCTCGATTTTTTACATTATTCAACTTAGTATATAAACAAATTTGTTTACAAGAGATACAATTTAAATTGTAGAAGATTGCATCTAATACATTTCACTAAGATATTATATAAAAGAAGTAGGTCTCGAAAAATTTTCTCCTAATAGAGTTAATATCCCTGCTACTTATAAGAGCAGATATCCAATAGTTAAAACAATTATTCAAAGGATGTAAACAACTATTTACTCTATACATTATTAACCATTGATCATGTAAATTAATGATTGGATGTTAGCGATGGATATAAGCTTATAAACTCTTTACTTTTAATAGAAAATAATTTGTCCCTGATTAATTGTGCACTGTGTTTGGAAATAGAGAGCACAACACATATGGAAAGTTTTCTTAAGATAATAATAATTTTTTTTTCATTTTGAAAATAGATCACATATGTAAAATTTTCTCATCTATTATTTTTTAAAATAATTTTATTTATTAAGAAATAAATATTTCTATTAAATTATTTTTTATTGAGATGTCGAATTTTTTTTATTGAAGTATAATTTTTTTTTAAATTTTTTTTTATTTACCCACCCATTGAGTGGTATGTTTGCTATAAATTAAAAGACCTTTGATACAATCATCGTCTCTTTTTCCCATAATTCTTTGATTTGGCTATTTGAGTCCTCCATTAACAGCTAAAACAACCATGATCATGTAAACCAAAGAGACTCTAGTAGGAGAGATTTCAATACTCAGCAGTTATACTTCATGGTTTTATTTTATTTATTATAAACTACTTAATGACAAAATATTTGGTACTAATGGTTGTAAAATTTTCGGTCAATGCATATGATCTATATTTGATATTCATGACAATAAACAATAGAGATATTGATATAAAGCGCCAATCTGGAATTTGTCTATCGATTCAATTGGAATAAGATATTTGAAAACTCAGCCTGCAATATCACTAAATTGTAGACTCCGAAATAGTGGCAATAACATTTGTTTTGTCTTAATTAGATTCGAGAACAAGATTCTAGCAAAAACTGAATTGGAGAATGGGAATAGTGTGAGTGGGTTATGAATATATACTTACGTACAGATTAAGACTTGTAATAGAAAAGGAAGGAAGATAACACACAAAAATTTTAGAAACCAAAAATAGTTGGTTGGAAAATTAATTTTTTACATTAAATCACAATGAAAGGAGATAACATGACGTATATTTTTACAGTTGGAAATTAAAGATTCGCTAATTCATTTTTTTTTTTTATGGATACTTCCTTGTCAAAAAAATGAAACCTAGGAATATGGTTTAATTTAATATATACAACCACACAAGAGCACTCTTTTGGTTGCACGCGTGCATTCTCTCCACTCAAATCCCATTCTCTCGTTGCAATTATGCTCAGTTGTTCATCTCTTTTTTTAACTCTATAATTCACGTTTTTTTAAACAGAATTTAAGCTGAAAGCCAAGCATTTCTGGTATCCGCGAAAACAACCTTGTAAGTACATGTTGAATAAGGGTCCTAGGCCCGAAAGTAAATGTTAAAGGAAAATGATGGTATATTTTGCAAATATTTGTTTAGTATAGTCCACTATACACCAACCGTGTTTTCGCCTCTCGCTATATATACATCAGACCTTTGAAGTTCATCAGAGCACATCTCCCACTGCTATACTCCTATATTATTCGGTGCATAGAAAGTAATCTGTGACCTTGCAGCCTCTATTAATTGCTAAAAATGGGGGAAGCTGTGCATGAGGTGTATGTCACAAATGGAAGCAACGGATGGGGTAATCACCCAATGAATGGATTGGACAAGTGTGAATGGTTTGAGGAAGAGGTTGATGCGGATCTCAAATTATCTTACGCTTTGAATTGGTGAGAATTTTTATCTTCTTTTTATATATTTTGTTTCTCAACATGCTATTTGTTATATTAAGTCTTTCTGCTTGAGTAAATCTCATCGATATAATTTTATCCTTAACTTGTTCACAAGTGTCAGAACACCATGCATGCGAACTCTGAGCAAATTATCCAGAAAAGTATGACCCTGTATAAAATAATTTGCACTGCATTCGCACGTGTGGCACAGAACAGAATCATTGACAAGCGAACAAGGAGGCAAAATGCCTCCGGTGAGCAAAATCATTTTTTCTTAGTTCAAATATCACGAAAAAAAATCTGAGATTATTTTTATGTATACATATCTTTGAATATTCCATATGTGAATGCATCAATAAGTGTATATTTAATTCATATAATACATGACATAATAATGAGCCAACTTAAATCATCAGAGATGCTTCAAAATTAAGATTGACACGGAAAATTGTCATATGGTCAAAGAAAATCATATGACCTAAACATGGTTTATAGAACCATTGTAAATTTTGTTTGCAGGCACGATTTGGACATAATCAAGCCAAGATACTATAATTAATATAATAGTAGTGATACTGTACCAGTTGTTATATGATACTATGTTTTTATTGTGGTCGCTTTTGCTGCTGTTATTACCTAGGAAATGCTTTGAATTTGCAATCATACTTTTGTATATCTGTGATGTGCAGCGTGTTGCATAGAGGATCAAGCAGCTATCAGGACATTGCGCTTCTAGATACAAAGCATTTTGGAAAGGTTAGAAACATAGAATAATTGGTAATTGCACGAATTTCGTATCGATTGGTTGATTAAAATAAGGATCTTGTCTTTAGTCATAGGACTCGAGTTTATAACAATTTCACTAATTTTAATTTTCTAGGCGTTGGTGATAGATGGAAAGATGCAAAGCACAGAGATGGATGAGTTCATTTACCATGAGTGCTTGGTTCACCCGGCGCTTTTATTTCATCCAAAGTAACTAGTTTTTATACACGTCACAAGTATTCAATTTATCAGGAGACACTGTATAAGATCAATTTCCGGTGCAACACTTTTATAATGTCACAAATGCCACACTTTACGATCTCTTGATCAAATATCAAATAAATTTTAAAAATTGTGAAAATTTATGACAACACATCCATCGTCAAAATGAACAAGATTAATGGTTCGGATCGGATGATTATATTTTAAAATTTAAAACTAAAAGCAAAAAAATAAAATAAAATAAAATACGGCATTTATAACACCATAAAAGTGTGGCACCGGAACCTTGCTCATATAAGTATAAAATTACCAAATCCGTTTATGTTTATATTGCAACAGAATTTGGAAATTGTAGAATTTAATGACGTCTTGTACCTAATTGAACTTACTGGGTATATATTGTTCATTGAATGAAGAAAATTTTCTCTAGCTGCTATTATCTTATCCTCTCTGTTTTTTTACACTTCTTTCGTATTGCTTAGTTTACCAAAGGACTCACCTAATCTTGATAATTTTGTTTCCTTCATGAACATATACATTAAAATATGGTGCATGAGTGGAATTTGTGTCTATTGACTTGTTGTGCCCCGATGATAAGTTATACGAAATCAATTAGGAAGTTCACCACATCATTCTAAACATATGTAACTAAATTAATCACGCATCCTAATTTTCCATCAGTGGTGCTTTATTTCTGCTTCTATTTCTTTCTGTGTATGCACGCAGTAATAAGTGATAACGATCAGACTCTACATGCTTCGTTCTTCTATGTTAGGAGAACAGAAAAATATTTGTAGCACTTCGTACACAAATGTGTTTGTACTGAATTTTTCCGGTCTTCTAATACACAGAATCCTATTATGTTTAATTTATTTTTACTTTATTTGTTCCCAATTAATGCAGTCCTAAAACAGTGTTTATAATGGGAGGAGGAGAGGGATCTGCAGCAAGAGAGGTGCTCAAGCACAAATCAATCCAGTGTGTGGTCATGTGCGACATAGATCAGGTTAATTATCGTCTTATACTCCTATGACAACTATTGATATATGCATGCACTCAACATTTTTATGAGAAAGCTTCTTGTTTTATATGCATGCATGACGATGTAATAAAAATATAAGTTGATATCTACTATAAAAGCAGCAGGGGACAAGGTGTCAACACCTTAGAGCGAGCAGGGACTGTCGTTATCTAGTGCATTCCATCATCTAAGTCACTAGTATATAAATATGAGAAAATGTCAGCTATGTTCTGTGCATGTAAATCAGCTACTATTTTAATTTTAATTTTTTTTTGAATTAAGAAGCTGATTTAAAACATTCATTATGGTCTCACAAGAAAACTTTGTAGTTGACAATTTTTTGTTGTTATTAATTTTTTTGTACTTTTTGAGATTAAAATTATATGAGTAATGCCTAAGTGTATTGAATTCTAGTATAAAACCGAATTTCTTTTTTTTTTGAGTTTTTTTACTATTTCAGTTTTTGAGAAAATTATCCATCTAAAAAATTATTAACCCTTTAAAACAACATTTAAAAAAAATCTAAAAAATAGTAAAAAAATATATAAAATTCGATTATGTACTATATTTCGATATTAAGATCACATTTAATAGTTTGGATCGGTCATTTGAGGTTCAAAATCTGAAAAAGAACGCCGTTGGACATTAGCCCTACTACCGTTGAGAAGATTTAATAATTTGATTGGATGTCTAAAATTTGATATCTTGAACTGTAATCCTTGCTCATAAGTTTATATTATGCCAATTAATAAACTGAGTGCTCAGACATAATTGGCGAAATTCCAGAATTTGTTAAAGATTTCATGGCTGTTGCTGCCAATTCATCGCTGTGTTAAATCATTAGAAGTTACTACAATATTAAATTGAAGCATCCTAAGACAAGCCTTGAATATAGACCCACTAATGAGTATCTAGAAAACGCAGAACATTTTGAACAGCTATTATCTGTGGAATAAATATTAAATGAGAGGTCGTAGAGTAATTGAGAAAGAAATTAAAAGGAGCAGAAAAGGTATCATCCAATAAAAATGCAACAGCCATATATGAACATCTTGATGGCAAAATTATGACAAGTTTTATATCTGGATCGTTGCAGGAGGTGGTAGATTTCTGCAGAAGATACTTAACAGCCAATTTCAAGGCATTTGCGAGCGATAAACTCTGCCTTGCCATAAATGATGCTAAGTATATAGCAATACTTTAAATTATTAATTTTGTTTTATAATTTGGAAACTTTTAGGACGAGATAAAAATTGAAATTTCTGAAAAAAAAAAAATCCGGTTTAGTCAGTTTGGAATATTAATCTTTAGTAATAAAAACAGTGATCATTATCATTTGTTTGGGTGCTCCATAAGTTCATAGTAGTATTGAGTGTTGAGGTATATATTAACGTAAGCATATAAAAGTTTGAACTTATTATTTAAGTTAAAATACGCAAACAATTATTTTTATTAGTTTATCAACAAATTATTGCAGGGCTGAATTGGAAAAGAGGCAAGAGAAGTATGATGTCATAGTTGGTGATCTATCTGACCCTGTTGAAGGAGGTCCCTGCTATCAGCTTTACACCAAATCCTTTTATGAAAATGTGGTCAAGCCGAAGCTTAACTATAGGGGAATTTTCGTCACCCAAGTATATTAATACGAGCCCCCCTTTTTAATTATAAATTTTTTACCCGTTTTTTCCCCTTTTTTACTTGATGTTTATGCAAATAAAGTTTTTTTTTTAAAAAAAAAAAATTGTCCCTTTTTTTTTCCTTTTATACTTGCATAGTTGCATTTGATATAAGCTTTTATTAATATTTAGGCTGGGCCTGCCGGTGTATTTACACACAAAGAGGTGTTTACATCTATTCACAACACTGTCAAGCGAGTGTTCAAATGTAAGAATTTATTTATTCTTTTGATTAATTCCACCAGTGGCCCTTCAAAAGAGTATGGCTTTAATCAGTAGTTGTCCCTATCACACTATATGAATTATTTGCATACTCCAATTCGTTTTTAAATGTCACATTTCATATTTACAGATGTGAAAGCTTATACAGCTCATATTCCATCTTTCGTTGACACTTGGGGCTGGGTAATGGTATGTTGTGCTTTTTTCATTTTCATCATGTTTTATCTACTTTCTGATTAATTAATTGCTAAAGCAACTATGATATATTTTGTTAAATTCTCATATTAATTTTCATATGACTACGAACAAGTTCCTAATTTTTGCCTTATAGATTAATTAACCTTCGACTCTTTCACGGTCATTGACCTTTAATTTGCATTGTTATGCTATAAAAAGGAACAAAGATATAACTCTTAGTTTTGCTTGTCAGGCGTCAGATTATCCATTTAGCCTTAATGCAGAGGAGATAGACCAAAGAATAATGGAGAGGATCAAAGGAGAGCTGCTCTACTTAAATGGAGACTCCCTCATCTGTGCCACAACAATGAACAAAGCAGTTCAAGAATCGTATGCTCCTTATTATCAATAACAAATTAATTTGGATACACTACTTGATTTCAAAAATTAGGGTCTTGAAATGTTTGAGGATCAATCAAATACAAGTTATCAGATTTTTTCTAAGCCTCCTCTTAAATGCAGATTATTGAAAGAGACACATGTCTACACCGAGGACGATGCACGGTTCATCTATGGACATGGGATTGGTTGCCTGTGAAGAATTTCAAAGAGGAGCAATGAATTAGACGTTCGAGAATCGCATAGTTTTTGCTTCCCTTTTATAGAAGAATTGAAATAATGTTATGCCCGTTGAACTCTAATGAAAAGAAGTTATCCATTATAATCCACTTTGTTATTTTATGTCGGCCCATTTACTTAGAAATCAAATACTGGGACGGGCCATTTTCGCTTTTTTTTTTCTCCATTATTGGGTACAACCGTACAAGTTATAATTCCAAACATAGAGTCCTGTTGCTTTTATTGTGGTCCAAACAAGATTAGACCATGGAGTTCTTATCCAGGGCTTATAGCCGTCTCTCCAGGCCCAAATTTTCAGTGTACAAAATTGGACTGAGCATGATTAACAAACCGCATTGAGCTACGGCTAAGGGAATCGCATTTGGTCCTCTCCTTTCATCAATTCCATATAGATAGTAGTTCAGTATTTGTAGGCCTTGATCTGTGCTTAGCTGATGGGAGTTTCTAGAAACCTTATCATGGGAAATTTTCTTAAATAATATGAAAATTATTTTAAATTTTAATACTAACAATGATTTTATTTGTTTTACGAATATTGTTTTAATGTCAGATTTTCAAAGTCCGTTGTGAGGTCGGACTATCAAAGTCCTCGTATTTTCAAAGTTCCACATTACAATAATAGTTTTTGAAACATTATTATATTTAAACTTGTATAATCTTTTAATAATATTGAAAAAAGTTCCCCTTATCATGCTACTAACCAAGTAGCATCCAGAAAGGCACGATATGCGCCGTCAGATTCAAATCAGAGAGCAGTCTGCATAGCTGAACTCTCAAAGATCCAATGTCGTTATCGGAAGTTCGGAACAAGACCGATGTAGTCTTCCAAATGGAGAAAGGCAATGCCAATTGCCAAAATAATCCAAATGACACCCGACCCGGGATCCGTAACAGAATTCCAGACTCTCTGTGGCAAGTGCATATAGCAGCAGTGTGCCAACATATCGCCATCTGACCATTTAATTGTTCCCAAATATTATCTGACGCCTCTGTAGTTAAAAAACAATACAGTGTTACGACATGGTACAAGACACAAATAATCTGTATAACACCTACAGAACATGTCACCTCACCAAACCAGCCAATTATTTCTCTCCACTTCCTCGCACAACTTCATCGTTACCCATAAATATTAATCTCAATAACTAGCTAGCCTTCACCAACACGACCCTTCCCTCCATCCCTCTCTCACTCATAATCAATCATGGACTACTGTTTGGAGAGGCGGCCTCCGCCTCTTGCAGCGCCACGACGCACATCATACCCCTCGTTCTCGGCCTCTCTCCTTGACGCTATCTATCGCTCACTCGATAGCACCACACCCGAGACCGAAGGGACTGGCACGAGACATTCAAATCCAAGGCATCAACCTGACCCGCTACCCCAAAAGAAGAAGTCACATTCTGATTTCTGGTGGGCCTCAACGAAAAGGAAACCGACCACACCTAGTTACACTTCGTCAGATACCTCCAGCTACGGCTTCTCTTCTGATGCAGAGCCACCTCAGGCTAAACCCGCAAAGGTTAACCGGGTCCAGTTTAACCCACCTACATTGCCTCCGAAAACTCCACCACAAGAGAAAAAGAAGAAACCAAATCTGTTTCATAAGAGGTGGAGAGAGCTCCGAAAGGGACGTATTTGTATTAACAATAGCAGTAATACTGGCACAAGTACAAGGGCTGGTTCGCCACTTTCAAATTTTCTCAAGGCATTCTTCTCTTCTAGCCGGACACAAAAGAAGAAAAAGAATATAATGGGCATGGCAGCCCCGCAACAAGTAGTCGATGTACCTGTCCGTTTACCAGAACCAGTGCCACCACCAGAAGAGAGAAACAATGTAGATATGGAGGCAGAGGCTGTGAAAAGAAGAGTTGAGGAGATATTAAGAGGCTTAGAGAAGGAGGAAGAAGAAGAGGAAGAGGAAGACGATAGTGATGCGAGCTCGGATTTGTTCGAGTTAGAAAATTTGACGGAGATAGGCTCTGATGAACTGCCGGTATATTGTACCACAAGTTTGGTGGCTAACCACCCTGCTGTTTGTTGCAAATAAGTTGGCGTTTTCAAAATGGAATGTCGCCTTAACATAAGAATCATTCTATAAATTAGTCGTTTACACTTTTATTTCTTAGTTTTAAATTTTTAATATGCTTTTGTTGTTCTCTCTTTTTTGGTTTTAGCCATCAATGCATGTCTATATTGGCATTTGGGATGTGATGGAGAACTAGCTAGCTAGTTCTTCCCGTTGCCATTTTGGGACTAATGTTTACTCGCTGTGCTTCATATGTATAAGAGATTTTAACCAGCAGGTCTCTCACATATTTTTCATGAATAAATTAACTGTGTATTGTGTATCGTTAGATTAAAACTTAATAATATTATGGTCATTTAGTTCAACATGTGTTCAAGCGATATGATATTACAGGTTGTACATACAAGTTTAAGTGTTTGGGTTTGTGTTTAGGTGATATCTAGATTTGAATTTTTGTAAGAATCCTATATATATATTGGGGCCTATGTAGATGAGAAGGTGCATATATACCGCCATTTGCATATATATGGGAAGAAAGTTATAAAGAAAAATTAATAAAAATATATTTAATTAGTATACATTTGAAAGTTATATCACAGGTTAGAAAATAAAATAATCATGACAAAGGAAGAAAAAAAAAAACATGAAAAAGAAGAAAGTAAGTACAAAAAATATAACATTAGAAAATAATTTTTTTTAAAAAAAAAAGGACTAATGTGTTTAAAAGAGCATTTAATTAGTTGTGAATTTAAGGTAGACGTACTGATACTAACATCTTTCAAAAAAAAAAAAAAAAAAAAAAAAAAAACTTCATGTTGATGTGTGAATTATTTAAGTGATATTTTGTGTGTTTATCCTCATATAATATTTATTAAATAAATGGAAATATTAAAGAAAATTAATAAAACGTGTGACAAATATTTTGCAAAACAAATAATAAAGTTTGTACAATAGTTATTTTCTTTTACTGACAAATTGAAGATGGAGGTATTAAAAATAAGTTGCATAAATAATTGAATATGTACTGACTTCCAAACGAACAAAATTTGCTCTACATGATTTGTCTATACGTATTAATGTTGCTGTCTCATTTTTCATATATTCAAAGTATGGGTCTTGTCATGGACCCACATCATGTGCAAATCTCTGTCTCTATTCAGATATACATGTCATAAGCGTTTGTCTGTCAGGAAATTGACCTGAATGATAACGACTCTTAAGACTTAGCTATCATCACGAGTACATTGTATAGTAACATAAAGGTAGTAAAACAAGACTGGATGTACTAAACACTGCACCGGACGCTAACACAGCCGATGAAGTCCAAGGAAATGGAAGCTTGATGAAGATAGCACGAATCTGTAGAGGGGGCCGCCGGATCTAGCTAGAGTGTATAGTTTATCCTATTATATGTTTTTTTAATGAAGGTACTTCGGAAATTTTCATCACAAACTAATATATAGAGGTTTATTGGACCATCTTTATCAATCTATAATTTTAATTTATTTGTAATAGGACCTTTTAATATTACACTTTTGTGTTAGGTCTTGAAAAATTTATAATAATTAATGATGTTGCGATTGAATCAAAATTGCTAAATAAGCCATGCATCTTACCAAGTTACATTAATTTTACATTCTACAAAAATGTTATAAAAAAATATATATTTTGTTTTCAAGAGTTTTTGAAACCTCCTCACTTGTGGCTGATGAGTAATCGAAGATTGAAAAACCACACACAGAACTGATTGAAAATGTTGAAAGGTTGCAGGACATAAAAAGTGACCGTGTAAACAAGTGCGAATCAGGCGCATAGCAAGATCATATAATTAGAGTTCGTCGCTTCAGTCATAAACCGCCGTTAAAGATATGTGGTCAAAGATATTAATAGGAGATGTCGAGTATTGACAAGGACAGTTTAACTAGAATTCTTGGTCCCATAAAAACAGAGGGTTCTGCTCTTCTCTTCAACTTATCTGATGATTGTAAGATACAACTCACACGTCACAATGTTATTATAATGTTTACAAAAATTATATCGCATTAAAAAGTTAATTCTTTGTGATTAATTTTTAGAGCAAAATTTATTAAAAATCACCTGCCACGTACACTTTACTGTCTTATCCACAGGCCCAATTTAAGTCCATTAATTAAATGGAACATTTTCGGAGTCTCTTCTATAAGACTTGGAACTCTTGTTACTCATCAATATTATAAATAAAGATGTGTGGGTGCCGGTTCTTGTTTTAGTTAGTATTAGTGCGACACGCCATCAAGACCATTGATTTTTCTGCTCTGACTTAATCTGGTCCGTTTCTTTAGATGTATGTTAATTTTTTATGTGCTACTTATTGTGTTGCCATATGTGTTGCTTAGAGTTGTGTTTTCTTTATGTTATATTATTGAGATCCATTTTGATTGAAATTGCGTCATTTTTGTCACATAATTTATTTCAACCTCTCTTAGTTGTTTCTATGAGAAATGATGGAAAAATATTTTTTTATCTGTGATAGTTAATTATAAAATATTTCAACATATGAAGATATAATTTATTATTTCTACCCTACCAGTTATTACACTTTAAATTAATTATAAAAACATAACAACTTAATTAAAATCAACATTTATTAAATGATAACATATTTAATTTTTATTACTATGTCAAATATCGAGCGAAGCTCGATTTACCCCTCTAGTTTTAATAAATAGTCCCGAGTCATGAAATTCACATGTCAGTTGTTGATCATTAGTTTTCTTTCTTTATATATTAACTTCTTATTCTTCATTAGCTTACGGAGGCTATTATTACCACTCAAAGCGCATAATATTGCTTTTCCTCAGCTAAGGGTCAAGGACCACTACATTTTGTGAACATGGCGTCATTATAATCATTATTTAGTTTGATTATAAATCTGAGTATATTATTCGTTGGTAGCATTTACATAGAGGGGACCAATAAACCACTCTTACTATCAAATCAATTATGTAATTAGGGTGGAAAATAAAGTTTACACTAGTTAACAGGAAGTAGAGGTTGTAGGGTCCTATAACTCAATTATGAAAAGTATGTGGGTGGAATTTTTCGTCATGTCTCGAAGAACGGTTGGGTTTCCTCAAGAACGGGAATAAGCCTTAGATTCACCCCTCACGAGCCTGGATTCAGGTGCTGATGCCTCTTAACGAACAGAGAATATCGACGAGAATCCATTCTCATGAGGGTTTATTAATTTGTGGGTCCTTTCTTTCCAATAGGCGCAAGCTCCTATTGTTAATTACCCCGTGGTTTCCCACGAGAATCTCTGATTAAGGGATTCGAGGAATTAAATGTAATAGGCTAGAAAAATTATCGTTTAAGTTATTTTGGTATTTAACAAGTGGTTTATTTCTTTTGGCTTAGACAAGACTCAATTGATGGTACCAAACCTAATTGACGGGGCACAATTGAGAATATCAGTGGTTTATTTCTTTTGGCTTAGACCGAACTCAATTGATGGTACCAGACTTAATTGACGGGACACAATTGAGAATATCTAAGTACATCTAAAACCAAAACTATTTATTTGAAATATTTAAGGACATCTAAGACTGAAACTATTTATTTGAAATATCTAAGAATATCTAGAACTACTTATTTGATATTTTTTAATTTGATTTGTATGTATTTAATTTGGATTTATTTTGTCTTTTTAGAGTTTTGAGTTTGAATTAAATTTCACATTTTTATTTTTAATTTTTAAGATTTCAAAATTTAAAGGTTTAAGATGAGATTATATATAAATTTGACTTAAAAGTTTTATTAAGAGATTTTACTATTTTTCTAGGATTTATATAATTTATTTTTCATAACAAAACACTTCAAAACATAAAACTCTTGATTTTGTCAAAATTTCATATGAAAATATCAGTGGATTTGGTTTATTTAGATTTTTAGAAATTTTTAGATACTTTAATTTGAATTTTTATGAGCTTCCTACTATTTTTGGTGAATTTATAAAGTTTTTAGCAATTTATAAATTTGATTTTAATTAGAAAATACTTTGAAAATATAAAAGGGGTACAAATTGACATAATTTCATATCAAAATATAAGCGAATCTAGTTTCTACAGATTTTTAGGATTTTATGGATATTTTATTTGAATTTTTCTGAGCTTCCTACTATTTTTAATGAATTTTTAAAGTTTTTTTATGATTTGGAATTTTCTGATTGGGCCATGTATGCACTGACTGGGCTTGCTTGGCGCTGATTCTGTTCTTAAGGTTTCATGTAGCGAGTGATGCGAGTCTCAACGCCAAACCCGCCACAGAAAATTTGCGAAAAATCGTGTTTGAACTCTTTCTTCTCCGACAGGGGTGATATTTTTGCATATAGGTCCCTGTCTTTTCTCCGATGGAATTGCAATGACTCAGGCGACCGTGGCAGTCGATATTGGTTGCGCTAGAATCGTGAAGGTGAGAGAAAGAGTTGGGTGTGCTTCAATTTCGCTGTGGAGGCTTGTATCGCCATGTAGAACTTGGGAAGGCTCGAGCCTCCATTAATGGCGATTGGAGTGTTTTGACCATCTCCCTCTGACAGTCTTAGGTTACCTGCACTCAAGAGGGTGTTTTGAAGACGATTGTAAGGTCAATTTCACTTAGAGAAACCTGGAAGGAGGAAAACTCGACTGAGGCAGGTTGACCTAGTCGTGATCTGATTCGAGCCTCTGCTGCAGGGCCCACAGAGCAATTCATTGGTGCCAGAAATAGTTTAGATGGATTCAGGAGCTCAAATTAACGAATTCTACGCCTTTATTTTGATTTGAAACACTGCAATTTGGTTTGGAGAGCATAGGGGCAGAATGTGTGAACTTTAGCATTTTTACTCAATTTCTCATTTACATGTAGGTTGACTTGCAGTGGCTGGGCTTGATTTAGTGATCGATTTAGGTCGATTTAAGTTAGTTCTGGGGATTTAAATTGACATAGAAAGTAAGAACAAGTATTTTTGCACTTTTCTCAATTTTCAGATTTTTGTTTTTATGTCATTTCTTCACTGTTTTTGATGATTTTGCTTTGAGTTGTTCAGATGCAGGGAGAACTACTTGCAGGAGTCACAATATGTATTGATAAAGTATGTGAAACAGTATAACGAGATTTTGCCAATTTATTGAACATTTTTTTTATTTATTTGTATAATTTCAGCCCCTTTTGACATTAAATGAGAAAACACACTTATATTTGTTTAGAAATTCTGAAAATTTGCAAATATACTCATGAGTATTTTTATAAACTTCCTGTGTAAGCATTTTTACAGAGAAGTCCAAAATTTTGAGAAATGATAAATTATTTTAACAAATACCCTTGTTGCGTTAATTAAATTGCATAAAAATCAAACAAAATTCCACAAATGGAATTTTTTGTTCCCTGCTGTCCAATAATCTTTTTACCAGCTGTCCAAACACATTTTTACTTTTTTATGCAAATAAAACCACATTTCTATTTATTTTTATTTCTGACCAGATTTGTATATATATGTATTCATACATTTATTTCTTCATAAAAGTTATTCTATATACTACACTATGCAATTCAGTCCAGAGTTTAGCAGCATCTCCCCTCTCCATTGCTTGATTAACAAAGCCTCTTCTTCCATGGCCGCAACCAATGGACAGGAGAAATGCTACCCAGGACTGGAGATATTCCAACCGAGGTAAAGAGCTAGGATTGGGGAAACCTCAATCGAAGCTAAGAAGAGCTAGATCTGAAGAGTACTCAGACGAAGCTTGTAACCGAGTGAAATTAAAAGGAAAAAAGAGAGGAAGAAAGGGAGAGAGAGAGAAGAATCAGCTGCCAAACATCAAATTGACCATTTAAACATCTTCATTTCACTCTAAGTTTCATGTTTACAAGAATACCGCACTCAATTTTACCTCTTTCTCTATTTTCTACACTGCTCGATGAATTGTCTCTCACAATCTTCACCAACTAAGCTACCTAAACTCAATTACAGAATTTAAAAACTATCCTAAGTTTGCGGCTGCCCTTCTCTCCCCCTTTCTGGCTCCAATTTGGTGTATATATAATCAGCACTCTAGGGTTTCGCTCCATGGCCCGAGTTGATAACCATTGTTCAATCTTCATCAATGGTCGAGAGCTGCGCCTAGGGTGTGGGTTTGCAAAACCAGGGGCTGGGCAGTATGGTTTTGCTGTTTGTGGTCGAAGAGGAGGCCACGTCGACGAAGAACGCTCGACTTCACCTTCTTTCACCGGCCTCTCGCGGTAAAAAACGCGATATTTTATTTTACCAGGGAAGAAGACAACTCTTCGCCTGGGTCCCGCCTGTCAGTATTAATGAGAGAGAGTGGGATGAGTGCACTCGGTCTTTCATGAGCCAACGACAGCTCAGAGCTTTCGGCGCATGAAACAGGCGTATCCAATTCTCCATACGGAAGAGTAATTTTTAAAGAGGCAGCAATGTCTTTCTCCTCCGGATCCGCTACAGTTGGGTGCACGCGCAAAACTCCTAGATTTTTCTGGGAATTTCTCACCACTTCATTTAATTTCTATTTATATTTTTGCTGCCAGATGAAAATAAATCATTTGAGAGCCTTTCCAAGGGCATTTTTGGATAAAATTTTAGGTATAGGTTCAGAAAAATATGAGTAATTTAATGGTGCAAAGGGTTTTGTGAAATTACTTACGGATTTATTTTGGTAATTTTATGGATTTTGGAAGTTTCTTTGCAAAATGTGAGATTTCTATTGATATTTTTGGGATTTTGAAACTATGATAATTCATCATAATTCTTAAGAATTTTTTGGGTATTTATTTTTTGGATTTTTGGAGCTTGTTTGGTATTTTCCATGAATTATTTGGGTTTTTTTGCATTTATTGGTCATAAAATGGGTCATTTATTTCATGCATTTTGGCATAATATTTTGAGGTCAAACAGTATGCATCATGTAAAAAAATAAATAGATATATAAAAATAAAAATAAAAACAAACAGATCAATGGACGTGCACTAGACGGTACCTTAAATATGTACCTCAAATATCAAAATAAATGTGATCTAGACCTAACAGAGGCATTGCCCTTCTTGGTTCCCCGTTGGGTCTCAATTTCTCCATCAACATGTATAGGCTTATTTGTATGATAATCTCCACTCAACTTTAGGCCTAATATTTAAGGCATTTTAATAATGCGTACAGTGATGACATTAAGAAATATATATTATATTCTTTGCAGTGAGGAGTTCATAAGAAAATAAGATAAAAATTAGTCCACATATAATATATATAGATGATTTTACAATGGAATTAATGCCTTAGCATTTGGACGGACTGATGGAGTTTTAAGTTTTAACAGAGTTATTTTGGATCGATTGATGATTATCACCTGTCTGTTTCTACAGCCGGTCACCATAACAAATTTATGATCATGGATGTGAATTCTCTCGTTGTAAGTATTTTGATAAAATAAAGTTTAATTTAATTGTTGAAACTTTGAAATTAAGTTGGTGATGCCATATCTTTATATACATAATAATAATTTCTAATCACATGCAGAACCATCTATATTGAGATTTAAAATAAGGTACAGTTTTTTGTTCCGGTTTCATTTTGAAGAAAAAAGAATCTAACGTTTATCTTTTGGAGGGAAGCCAGAAACAAGCTTCTATTAGGCAACTAATTAAGTTTAGCTATAAAATAATCTAATGATGGGCTAGAATAAGCCAGCCACTACGAGCCACCCTCTTCCGCAATAATTAGTAAATTACCAATAAACATTACGCTACAATCTTACAAAATTTGAAAAGGTTTTCTTTCGTCTGTAAATACTTAGTTGAATGGCTGTTATTTGGCTTTTGTGTTCTTTTGCAGTATCACGTTTAACTAATTTCCATTAATCAAGTAGATTAATAATTATTGAAAGTTTTTCACTTTTAAAAAAGAGGTAGAGAAAGAAAGAAAAAGACTGCGTTCATGTTCTCCAGGTTTCAAAATTCTCAATAGATTTTCCTAGATCAATCATTAGTTTGTGGTCTGCAAAACGGACAAAACAAATAATCAAATTCAAAATCCAGAGAGATGTGGTCGTGTGTTTGGTTTAAATCTATGCTCTAGGTAGCAACAACCCACGTTAGTTGAGCACAAAGGGGGCTTAACCCTCTAGGACACCTAACAATCATTTGGGCTCTTGCACTTGGAGGAATCATGCATGCATGATTTGTGGGATGATTTCTGAGGCGGGTCGATCTACTAATCAACAACAGGGGTGTGATAATTCCCGACTCTAGTAAAACCAAGATCCTCAAATTCTAATTGCTTACGTTATATATTAAAATTACCGCAAATTATCATCGGTGAATTTAGGTAGATTAAATGAGGGCCAATGTTCTCTATTCAATAATAATTGTTTCGGAACAAACATTATAATATGGTACATTTGGTGTTATACATGAATTTTTTAATTTAGAAAATTAGATACTTGAATCACAGAAATAATAGTATTATTTTACAATTAAACCCATAAAAACAAATAATATATTTTGTTTAATTTCATTATATATGTTCAGGGCCAATGTCATCGTTCTTTTTAAATTTATTAACGTCTATTGTTATTATTATTATTATTATTATTATTATTATTATTATTATTATTATTATTATTATTGTTGTTGTTGTTGTTGACTCCATCATTCCTCGTATGAGTTTGCATCGGGATATACTTTACAGAGTTTTGTACTAAATAGAAATATAAATTAATCCCTCAAAATCTTGTCCCATAAACATGGAAGATATATGCAGTGTTGTATTATCATTATCTCAATTAGAAATTGAAGATGTTGATATTACAATTAGAATAACAATTGCAACAATATATAATAATGGTTAATTTTGTAAATTTTGTAACCTTTGTACTTGACTGAAATTATCATATCAACTTTCGGAAACACTGTATTGTTAATATGAGGGGCATCAAAAAGAAAAAAAAAATTTTAAGATAGCCTTAAAAACATCAGAATTACTAACTATTTATATTGGACTAAACGTTCAGATAATTTGAAATTAAAGAAGAAAATAAAAAAAAATTGATACAAGAAAACAAAACATTACGTAGATCAAAGATACTCTCAAAAAGAAATAAAAATAATAAATGTTTTCCATATTTCATAATCTTTAGAGCCGATCGATGAACCTACTTAATCACTTTTAACAATTGAGCCGAGGAAACCTGGCACTGTATTGAAGTGCCCAAACTCCGAATTCAAATCCTGTGTTGCGCTACACACGGTGTAGCGCACACACGGGCCGTCCAATTTTGATCTGATGGATAAGGGAGCCCCGTGAAAGTAACCAGATTCCTAGGCCCGTAAAAAATAAACCGCCCGATCAAAATTGAACGGCTCGTGGGTGCGCTACACGGCGTATAGCGCAACACCAGATCAGGGTCCCCAAACTCCGGTCCAGAGAGGATGACAAGATGGTAGACTGCAAGGCACTTTCATTCCCACGTGGGTGCCCTGGGGGCTGGGGTGCCGCACGTGCCATGGCCACCCACACCGTACACGGTTACCCTTGATCTCTGTCTCTATTTTTTTTTTTTTAATCATCAACTTAAATAATATTGCCAAAATTTTCATTTTTTCCCCTTCTACATTTAAAATTTTTAAGAATATATATCCGTATCTACATCTTTGAGGTACTCCATATAAAAAGGTTTCTATGCTACAACATTAGAATGACACAAAATGTCACAGTTTTACTTTTTATCAATATTTTTGAATTTTAAAATTTAAAAGTCTAATCCAAACCGTTGATCTTATTCTATTAAACAAGCGATGTATTTTCATATAAGTTTTATAAAATTTGAAATTTATTTGATACTCGATCAAGAACTTAAAATATAAACGAATCTGATTAACTATGACAGATTAATTATAATATGTTTATGGTTTGACCTCTAGATCAAGTATCAAATCAACTTCAAATTTTATAAAATTTATATGAATATGCATCACTCGTTAAAACGAATAAGATCAACTATTTAGATTCGATATTTAAATTTTAAATTTTAAAATATTAACCAAATAATAAAATTATGGCATTTGATTGCACCCTAAATTTATGGCACCGAAACTTCACTCATAAGAACCCATCAAGTATAACAACCTTGAGTGTGTTCCTATGACCAAGATGATTTCAATCAGATCGAACACTGTCTTTAGACAAAAATTACTGATTGAAGTTTTAGAATTTCAACGTAAACGGGACATTAAGAATTCATTAGGCCTTGAAAGTTTAAACTCGTAGTCTGTCGAGAGGCCTTGAACTGATGTGTTCTCCAAATTATAGCCCAAAAGATCTCTTTGGGCTGTGTAATGAAATGGAGCATATCAAATTTCAAAAGCATAATGTCATATTTTCACCTGTCCAGTTCGATAACGGTTTTACAAAAAGTGAAGAAGAAATGTGTTTGCTATTTTACCTGGATGGTCATTGTCCAGTTCTCTCTCTATCAAAAAAAAAAAAAAGAAGAAAGATTAGTTTGCTATTTTTAGGATCAAAATTGTTGCAATTTTATAGCAAGTCCATATCATTTAATTTTTATTAATTTATAAAAAATTAAAGCAAGAATCCAAATAAGTAACTAAAAATTCTAATCCGAAATTGTTTTAGCATCATCAATATTCAAAGATAATACGTGATGATATTAATATGAATAACCAAAAAAATTAATAAGTTATTTTATTTTCCTTTTCAGTTGTATTTAGAGTTTGATTGAATTCAGTGTGCAATCAGCCCTTTCTGCAATCAAGCATTTGTTGTCAACATAATATATGCAATCCCATCCAATATCAAAATGTCACATCCCGCAGCCAGACGTGACAGCTCCCGCCATGAAAGTATAGATAATTATACTCTCGTAAAGTTTAACCTGAAAACTAAACCTAAAACTGGCAGTAAATTTTTTTTTCCTGATAATATAATTAAATATTATCAAGCTAAAGGTATAAATAAAAGAAAGCACAAAATAAATTATATCGACACACAATCGATCGCAAAAACAGACATGTCACTACATATGTACCGAAACAGTATTTCCTATTACATCACGACAAAATATAGTCACTGGCTTCTTACATAAAGGTGATCTCCCTCACAACCCACTAAATGTAATCTTCATGTGCAAGCAATATGTCGTCTGAAACCCCCATCCACCGGGGAACATGCAAAATAAATACGGAGTGAGAATAAAATTCTCAGTGCGGGTTTTAGTTCCAGACGTGGATTTCTAGTTGAAACCTTAGTCCGAAAGTAACACCCGTAATAGTCAACATGAATAAGTAACTTATTAATCAATTAAATAACTATATTTAATTAAATCATTCAGGCAATACAAATGCAAATTTATAGCCAGTTTCATGACGAGCAACAAACCAAGAACGATTCCATCTTAACCATTTTGCAATAAATATGCACACAAACAAATCAAGAGCAAAACATTTCTTTCCCTCGCTCAGGGTAGGCAAAAGAGACGTATCTCTCGCCCTGGCAGGCAAAAGGGAATTTCCATATCACAAAAGCATATTATCAAAACTCACTCAGGTTCCCTCACCCAACCGGTTGGGCAAGCAAAAGGGAGACCTTTCCCTCGCTCAGGGCAGGCAAAAGAGGCATATCTCTCACCCTGGCAGGTAAAAGGGAATTTTCATATCCGTATAGCGCTACCGAACTGGCCGAAGCCGGTGGCCGACCGACTCCGGAGAGTGACTTTAACTTTCAAATCCAATCATCTTTCAATACCATCCAAGCACATTCAAAATTCTAAATTATCAGGCAAGATTAAGTTGAGCTAGCACAACTCAGCTCATCTATAAAAATGAATATGCAAACTTGCTTAGCTGCCATAACCATTTTAACAAGGGAGATTGTTTCAACATGAAACTTTGAATTGTAATATCTGTTCCTAAATCTACATGATTATTGTGTAATGCATTCAAAGAGTTCATCAAAATGTCATGCATAATTTAAAGTTACCAAGACCGGATTTCTATAAAAATTCACGTATCCGCACCTGTTGTTGGATCGGGTTCCGTCTTCGTCAAGTCTCCTGTACATTAGTCAAAAACCGTTAAGACTTGACTAAACGGTTTCTTAAATTGATCTAACTTGAGACCCTTAACTGTGGTCCGGCTTAAGTTACCAGACTGACCAGTACTTTACTATTTATATAGTAATTACTTGTGTTTTCAGTTATTTTAATTCTTATTATTTGTTATTATATTATTTCTCTTTTATTTTTAACTTAGTTTATTTATTTTATTTCTTAATTGTATTGTTTTATTTATTATCTTACTATTTTTTTATTTTTTTGTCTTATTATTTCTTTTCCCATTCTCAATTAATTAATTAAGTAATTCATGTTTATAATATTATTCTTAATATTTTCTTTATTATGTATAATTTAATTCTTTTATTTATATTTAATTTAAACAATTTCTTTAATATTTAAACTTATTTTTATTTCATAAGGATTTAAATCATCAAATAAATATAAGTTCAAAATCCGAAAATCAAAATCAGAAAATTATAAAACAAATTCAAAAATCTGAAAGTTATTTGATTTTGTTGTTGGGATCAGAAAGTCGGTGATTTTGTCGTTGTATGTAACAACTGTGACTGTCGTACGGTAAACCAAGTCCCTGTATGTCTGATAATAATTTTTATAAAATTGTATTAATGGTATGATCAAGAAATAAAGAAAATAAATTATTGCAACAGTAAAGGTTGCGGGAATTTCTGATCTGAGGACATAAAAACGTTCCTCGTATTTTATAGAATTTTTCTGTATAATTGCCACTTTAATCTGACTTCTGAATAGATCTGATTTAATTAATTAGAGGAATAGCTAAATTATAATTGGATTGTCAGTAGCTCGCTACTTGGTTAGCTACACGATTTGTATCACAGAAGATCAAGGGTTCAATTAGTAAAATTAATGCGGAAGGAGAGAGAGAGAGACTTCGTCTCTTCCGCCGAGCTGGTGTTGTCTTCTTCCTTTTTCCGATTTTTCTTTGAATTCCTCTCGAACTCTCTCAATCTCTCTGTCGCATATTCATTGGTTGACGTTGCGGCTGCCGTCGAGCTAGCCACTAGCAGTGATGCACCTCCTGCTTGGCTGTGTCCCTTCTCTCGGTTCGAGTGTGGTCTTACCGCCACAAGCCGCAATTGGCGACGTGGCTGGCTCCTCTTCACTGCCACGTTATCCCTTTCTTCTCTTCTTCCTCAAGTCAGGTAAATTATATAAAAGGGGCTGAACTAGGGTTTAGGGAAGAAGACGGAAATTGGAGAAGAAGGAGAAGGGGAAAACGGAGGCATTGGAGCAGGGATGCTTGGAGTTGTTCTTGTCCTTGATGGGTCTTACTTGGTGCTGTCTTTGATTAGGGTTCTTGAGGTGTTTTCCTAAGTACCAAGCGCAAGATATAATCTTTCTGTCAATTCATGTTAATTAGTGGTTTAATCGGATATACAAACTAGTATTATGGGTTAAATGGGTTAATGGTTGAATGCTTAGTATATCTTAATCAATTAATGTCAGTGAGCAAATAGGTTCTGTAGGAGGGTCAATTAGTTTCAAGAAAAATAATATTTAGCTAATCTGTGCTACTGAAATCATATATATCTGGAAGTATCAATTGCATAGCTAAGCTAAGATTATTTTGTATCTTGGGTCTGGGTTGGATAGTCTCTGAGTATAAACAAAGGAATGAGCTATTCTGCATGCATATAACTACTATGTTAGTAAACTTATATTAGTATACTTTGAGTATATAAACAATGGACATGAATATCACCTGATTTAAGGTACACTTTAGTTCATATCAGAGGCATTTAAGCATGAGATTGATTGCTTATATAGTCATTCTGTAATGGACATATGGATATGTGGTTAGGGGTATTCATGATTTATATACTCTTTATATATTTTATATAAGTATACTATACATATAGATTGTACAAGTAGTAGGATGTATGTTATATTTCATTTAGGAATTGTGAGTCTGAGTTCAATAGAATAGCATTGAGCATATCAGGTCTGAGGGGCATTGTAGTCCTTTTTAAACAATATTTGGGTGTAGACAACATCTATACTTATATATATAAGCATATGTATATTGTATGTAGTTATGAATGATGTTATAATCTATGTTGCAAAGGACAGTGGGTAGACATATGCATATTTGTGGTAATACTATGGTTCTGAGCAACTACTATTTTCTAATAAGTTAATAAGGGCTTGTCCTTATGCATATAAGATGAATATAGGTCTAATTGAGTTTATTTAGAGTACAAATTTCCACAGTTATAGGGGTTCTGTATCTAATAAAAGGTGTATATGCATATTTATATGATTCTAAGTATGTTACTATTTTGATAACTAAGATTTTAGGAAAACAGAAGTTAAGTACTTGAGTAGTGGACTTATGGTCATTGTTTTAAACCTCTATATTATTATATGATGTATAAAAATATTGTATAAGCACTTGTAACAGAAGAGTTATACATTTGAGTGCATATCATGTTGTTGGATATGGAATACAGAAGGGTTGTCTTCTAGTTCCATGGTCAGGTCTTTGGCATAATTGGCTTAGTTAAGGAATGGTAGGTGAATATATACATTTTCAGTGGGCATATGCCTGATTTCTGTGAAGACAGGATATATTTGAGATAATTTGAGGATTTTCATAAATTAAATGTGCATTGTGGTTAGTGAAAGAGTGCTGTAGATGGTGTACCTGGGTTATAGCAGTGCATAGCATGGTTCTAAGTGCTTAGGCATGTTTGTTAGAAAGGTTTTAAGCGATTTGTGGTGTGGTACCAGTTTCTGGTACGTTAGAACATGATCTAGTATGCTTCTGATGGCTGGTTGTGAGTTCCAGTGATGAATTTGCGACAAAATGACATTCTGAGGACCAAAATGAATATTTCTGAGGGCTCAAATCTAACATAGGAAAGTTTGGTATAAACTTGTGGGCTTAATTGAATGTTCTGAGGGCTTGAGAAACTTTTGGGGGCTAAACTGAATAAATAGGAGCTTATCGGATCCCATTTGAACTGGTGTCGGACCCGTTAAGACTGACCCAGTCAACTGGATCGAGTTGACTGGGTGGAGTCATGGTTGGCGCTGGATTTTGTTTTGGCGCTGGGTTGGTTTTTGTTGTGGGCCTTTTGTCGCTGGGCTTTGTTTTGAGGAAATGGAGATAGCGATGGAATTAAATTGTGTGGGTTGAGTTGTTCCGTGAGCTAAATAAAAAAAATTAATGGTGGGCTTAAGGAATTCAATTTGGAGCTGGGCCAAAATTCTGTGGGCTAATTTAATTGTAGGCTTTCGTAATTTTATTTAGCTTTCGGATTAAAACAAAGCTAGTGACGGATCTGTTGAGCTTGATAATCAATTAGACTAAATGACTTAGAAACAATGTAATTAGTCTAATATTCGATTGACGGATTTTTGGGAAATGATGATTAACAGTATGACTTTTTAAAAGAATAGATATTGTGGCAATTAACTCAGACTTCTGATCTCGCAAAATAAACAAACAAATTTCTAATGAACATTTTCTGTCTGATATTTCTGATGTATTTTATTGAGTTTAAACGTTTCCTAATTTTCTGTCTGCTATGTCTGATTTCTGATTTCTGATTCCGATTCTGATTTCGATATTAGGAAACGTAATTAAATATTATTTCTGATGATTGGAAAAGTAACTAAATATAATTAACTAAATATTATTACACAGTAAATAAGTATGGGACTTGGAACCAAACTGAACAGTCTAGTTACCGTTACATTACCAGACCTTGTTAGTTACGGTTTACCGTCAGATTAAAGGGACTCGTTAAACAAATATTAACGGTACTTGATCTGTGAATTGTAAACAGGAGCGGATTCGGAGCAAGCGGATAACGACTGAAGGTGCGGATACGCGGTTTCTTTGTTAGAACACGGATTTTGGTATTTTTAAATTCATGCATAGCATGTTGATCAATCATTGAAAGTGCATTCTCTTGTGCATATAGGCAATAGAAGCTCTAAATAAATAAAATGCATGTTGAATCAAACTGTCCGTTTTGACCAGTTAAATATAATAAGTCTGACATTGACATCCGTTTGTTAATTGATTTAGACCGTCAGACTTATCAAGGGATTGGAATGGTTTCCGTAAACTGACTTGATTGCATGATCTTCTTTGTGATAGAAGAATCAGACTTGAATTAAATCGGACCATTCTTATTCAGTCTGCATAGCATTACAATAAACTGAACTGTAGCACTCACCGGATAGGACTGATCTACCTACCGGCCGGAATTATTAGCGCTTTTAATTACTGGATTTCCCTTTGAGGATCTGTACCTAGGGTTGGACCTAGGTGTGGGAAGGGTTCTTTCTAATTCTGTTGGGCCGTTAAGAACCTGAGTGTATTGAAATAATGGTGGTTATGCTTTTGAATCTGTTGCATATTGGCATATTGAAAAATGTCTGAAATTGGACCGTTTGCTTGATGCTTACGGTACTGGAATTCATTTGGATTTCAAAATGTTTCCGGAAAATAAAGCCTTTGAAAATGAATTTTAATGCATTAAGAAAACTGAACATGGGCCGTTTTGCTTGATGCTTACGGCACTGAAGTTCATCTGGGATTTCAAAGTATTTTTCTGAAAAATCTTGAAAAATGATTTATGTTCATTTAATCAAAAGGTTTTCTGCAATATGAAACTTTTGTAAAAGAATTTATGTGCATTAAAGAAAACTGGACTCTCAAAAGAATTTAAAAGGGTATTAATTCCGTAACCGGTTCGTACCAAGATCCGCGTACTGGAACTAAAACCCGCGCTGAGATTTATTATCATCCGTGTATTTGTTTTGCATGTATTTCCTCAACGGTTGGGGGTTCCAGAGTTGAGAGATGGGAAGGTCTAAATCTTTAGGAACGGAAAGATGCTTTCAACCGAAAGATGAGATTTCCAGCTTAAACTGTACTGCTACGACACTTTAAATTCCATTTTAACATTTGATATTGATTCAATCCTATTTCAAATCATTAATCTAACCCAAATAAACTCATTAACAACTTCAGATATCAACATAGGGATTAATAACCCGAAATCAAACTCAAACCCTAACTTTTATTATTTCGGCTCAACTAACTCAACTAAGGTGCATCAACGAAGAAATATGTATACCTTTGATCTTCAGCACCGTCTCCCTTTTTTCCTCTTCCCTCAGTTCCTCTCTCACTCTTTTTTTTCTGGAATTTCTTTTCACCCGGCCAAAAACCCAAAATAACCACAACAAAGGTTTATATAGGGAACGAGGAAGAGAAAAGAACCAACGACAGAGATTAACAACTCGAATCTTACAGTTTGAGTCAGAACTTCAATCCTTATCGGATTCTCTCCCGGATCAAATCAGAGGAGGACAGCTCAATAGTGAAGCTTGTCGTTGGCATCGCGGGATTGGCTAGCCTCAGCTCATCCCGTTTCAAGTTTCGTGCTTGGATAAGCATCGAAAAAGAAGAGGAGAAAAGAGGATCGGACGGAGCAAGAAAAGAGAAGAAAAAAGAGAAGGAGAAAGAGATGGTGCCAGCGTGAGTTTGATTTTTATTAAAATTTGTCCTTTGAGATTTTCTGTGGCAGTGACTAAGCAACCAAAGATGCTGCAACTCATATAAAATTATTTTATGACTAATTCTATTAAGATTTGATCAATTTGATATTGAATTTCAGAATTAACTAAGCTTTGATTTTGCTAGAATATTTTGTAGTATTTGTAGACACTACACAAAGTCAAAGATTTCGAATTCGAGTTGATTTTTATGTTACTTTTGATTTAATTGCTAAGGAAAAATGTTATTTATTATAAATTCAAATTAATTAGTCTATTTTTTTTCTACTATGTTACACAAAAATAGAAAACAACTATCTTCCCCCTTCTTTTTCCTCACCTAGTTACCCTTCATCTCCTTAACACCCTCTTTCCCTAATATTCTCCCTCTCCCAAATGCCCTCCCCTCCCCGAACGCCCTCACCATTCCTCCTCCCTTACGCATACTCTCTCTGGCACCATTTCTCCTCTAATGACATCTCTCCCCTTGTATCTCATTTTATTTACTCTTTAATACACATTAGATACACTTTTTAGGGACATTATATACTATTATCGTTTTTTTTCTTCTTCTTCTTCTCGTATCTACCTTCTTTCCTCCGTGCTCTCCCTTCCTCCCGCATCATCTATCTCTATTTTATCGTCCTCTCCTTTATGTCACATTCTCCTTCTCGTACATAACAAAAGTTGCCCAAATATAATATATAATTTCACAAATCTTGTAAAGTATTACTCTCTTAAGACAAAATAAATTATCCATCAACTCAAATGGATACTTTCTTAAGATAAATAAATACTCTCTTGATTCAAATAGATATTCCCTTATGACATGTAGCTATACATAATATAATAAAAATAATCTCTTATCACAAATAAACATTTTCTACATACTAAGTTTTATATTCTTATGATATATATATATTACATAACCAAATAATATATTGCCTTAAACTTATAAGATACTATGTTATGGTTATTAGATATTCTCTTAGACTGATTAGTTACTTCCATAAATAACTCCACGCTAAAATTTATTAGGTGATCCCTTAAATTTATTAAGTACTTGTTTCTGCTTGTTAGATATTTTCTTAAATAACTGTGCATTTAAGATTATACCTTATTCATTTAAGGTGTGATTGGGAGAAACGCGAACTAGCTAGCTAGTTTGGCGCTCCCCAAATAAAGCATGAACAACGAACCTCGAAATGAGAACAAGAACTGGATTTGATTCTTTGTTCCTTATTTGGAGAGTAACTTCTAAGCATACCCTTAGTATAAACAACTGTCAATTTAAATTTATTGTTTTCCGCTACTTTAATAACTATGCATTTAATAATATTTTTTTTGGTTATTAGTTACTCTCTTAAACTTGCTAGTTACTCCTTTTTAAAACCGCAAATTTAGTATACTAGTTACTCTCTTTAACATTTTAGTTACTTCTTTAATCTTGTTAGTTACTCCTTTAATTTATTAGTTACCCCTTTTAAATACTACATATTTGAGTTTATTAGTTACATTTTTTATCTTACAAGTTGAAGCTGAAGTGTCAGGAAAATTCTCTGGTAATATTAGTTGGAGCTGAAAGTGTCGGACAATATTTAACAAAATAATCGACGACACCCACACATATGTATTTATAATTTTGATTAGTTACTCCATCAACCTTGTTAATCATTCTTTTTAATTTATCAACACATTTAGAAAAATTAATAATAAAGAAGGTGTGAAAGAGTTAGTAAAAAGAAAGATAGACAGATGTAGATGAGGAGGGAACGAGATGAAGGGGAGAGAGCAAAGAGAGATAAGTCAAGGGTGCATGAGTGAGGGAAGGGTGGTGGAATGAGGGGCGTGAATGTGCACGATGAGGGGGAAAGAGCGAAGAGAGGGCGAAAAGAGAGGAGAATGGATAGCAGATTAAGATGTAATGGGAGAGAGTACTCCTTTGATTGTTTGATTGTTGACATTTCAGGTTGCTCAAAACAATTTTCATTTTATATATTTCAGTATGAACTTCATTTTTAAAATTTAAAACAAAATATTCTTCCTTAAATTTAAAAGGAAAAATAAATAAAAGTCTTTTCTCTCATCTTTTTCCCTCTCATTTATATATTCCCCTCCAATAATTTACAACTAACAAATAACAAATAATGTTTTGCTTTCCAATCTAACACATGCATACCGAGAAATTCAAATCTAATGCTACAATAAAAAAAAAAATGTGATTATTATAGTTGAAAGGACATTTAGTAAATGGTATAGTATGATAATTTGTGCCTAATCTGTTATTTGGCAATTGCCAACTTCAAATCAATATATAAAATAAAATAGTTTACAAAAGAATCGATATTATAATTTATTGACCATTTTTACCTGGCAAACACTATAAATCAATTTGGTTATGACCTTTCCCGAGACCATTAACAATCCATGATTACTACTTAAATCATTGTAGGTAGCCACGGGGTAGATTAATTAAGGGATTATATATGTACAAATCCCTCGAGTTCCATAAATATAATGTAGCATTGCTCTATGCCAAATTTATCCATAAATTTTAACTTATCTATAATGATTGCGCTTGCGCACCATTATATATGATCACAAGAAAATAAAAAATTTATATTCCAAAAAAAAAATGTATTGAGTTGGTCAGTGAGAGGCTCACTAATCATATGCATTTTTCGTCCATTGAAGTCTGAAAAAAAATAATAATAAATCGTGCCCATGAAATAGCCAGATGAAGTTGATCTATATAGCGAGTTGTCTGTCTAGGATAAAGGGTCAGACAAATTCAAAATGTAGTCGGACAAGGCATCACGTTAGTGTGAATTTTTAAGAGATATTTATTTGAATCTTTAAAAAAATCATACCAAAAAATGTTTATGCAACCTTTTGCAACATAGTACCACGCAACAGAATCTAGATTATCACGCATTCACGCTGCACCATGTACACTCAAAAAATAGGAATTCTCACGTGAGTATAATTCAATTGATTAAGTCTCGATTCACTGAGGCCGTCGTCGATCATGCAAGTAACGAATCACGAAGTTAGCAAAGGGAACTTTCTTTCTTTATTAGCCAGAACAAAGTGTTTCAGTTTCTGTGTGTATTTTTATGTCGTTCTTGAAATATGCTAATGACTCGCTACATCGTAACAGTCTCAGGAGATCCCAATTTATTGCCAGTTTGCACTTAATTTGCTGTTCGCGCCTTTTAACCAGAGGTTTCCAAATTAAAAGGTCGTTATTGAAATCCCGTGTCGACATCCATTGGTCCACTTCCATAAACACACACTGTGACACACTCACAAACACTTATATACACCGCCAGTGCTTTCGAGTGTTCTTTTGTTCTCTGCGCGATATTCCTTAAAACCCTACACAATTAATTCTCTTACTTCAACCAGCCGTGAAAAAAGGGGAGGGGCCGCCTAGGCCCCATTCTGCTTTCACTTGTGCGAATGGATTCTCCAGAGGAAAACTATGATCCTGATTGTGATGTTTCCCGTTTTCTCACTTTCCCTGATCCACCACTTGAAGGGCTCATGTTATCTCCTGGTGCCGAGCAACTTCCTGTGGCAGCCCCTCTACTATTTCCGGCATTGGCTCAGTCTGTGCCTCATGTGAACAATCCAGTACTATCTGCTTTGCCATTGGTTTTAAATGGAACAAACACTGGTCATCCTCCATTTCCAAACATGAAGTCAGAACCTCTTAGTGTCGAAGGTGTCATCATTTCGGCTTTGCAACAGGTTCATATTGAGGGGTCATGTCCAACAACTGCCAAGAATGATGACGAGCCTTCATATGAACCAATTTTTGAGCAGTATCTACCAGGTCAAAGGGATTGCACTTGTTGTGTTACCTTGAGAGAAGTGTCCCACTCTACCCGTGCGTTTAAGTTGCACATCTTTTGTTTCATAAATCAATTGAATTGTTTTAATGTTGGATGATCTAATTTCTTTTTGTATTCTTATTATTATCTATCCCTATCTGTAGCAAATCGAAATTTGATCTTCACGGTCCATGGTGGTTTGGGAACATTCGACCATGCAGTATTTGATGTAGAGTACTTTAAAGAGGGTGGCCAGTTAATCAAACATGAGCTTTTCTATGTGGAGTAAGAAAATCATTCATCTTGGTGTCATATCACATACTAAATATTGAGTACAGAAGTTGTTCCCTATATGATCTTGTTTCATCTTTGATGTTTTTAGTTTAAGCACAAGATCGCATGATTGGGTCAAAAGCTTCATGGTTGGTTGTGTAACACTACTACATACAGATACAACTGGGACCATGAAGGACTCCATAGCGTCTTTTTATGATACCCTTTGTGCTGACATGAATACCCCAATCGAAGAGTCGCTGGAAATTGATTTGGGACCAACGTTATGCTTTGAGGATGCAGACAATTGTTTGATTCAGTTACCTCCTACATTTGAAATCGGTGGTTAGGCGCATACTCTGCTAAGTTTTAAATTTTTCTTCCAAGGGTGGTGGGGAGAAAGGGGAATATATATTGAAAAAACATGAAATAGCTATAGGATGCATCAGCTGACAACCAAGTCAATTTTCGATATAAAAATAGTCTAAAATATTGTAGGGTTTTGGGTTCTTTTTTTTTTTAGTAGTTTGCTAGGATATCCATGCTGATCTTTACCACTAGTGAAATAGTAATCTGATTCTGAATTTACTTCCTCTATCAAGGCATGTATACAATTTATAACTAGTTAATAGCTAGTATTGCTCCCTCTGATTTACATATCCTGGAAGCTTTTGATAATGAAGTTGTAGAACTCTTCAAATACAATTTCTGGTAGAATAAATATGCTTCTTGTACCTACTAGACTGAATGTTTAATACCATCTCTTTAAAATCTGGGCAATTCCATCCTGTTGTTTATGTTGTTGTTGTAGTTGTCCAAGGTGATGGAAATGTATTTTAATTAAGCTAGTCAAATGATTGTAAACTTAAATTAATTGTGTGCTGCTTTATTATAATTAAATGAGATAAAATAGTTTAAGAAGCTTTTTGTTTGTCATTTCATTCCCCAGTTCATTCGAAAATTTTAGCATGTCTCATTTTGACTTAATATTTGTCATCTGGAGCATTATATTCTTTCAGAGAAGTTGAAGCTCCCCTACCCTAAGTTTCAAACTTTTAATAATAGAGCAGATCAATAATGCTTACCTTAGAAAATGTCATATTATAATATTTTTCTGGTATTTTTAATGTTACATTAGTATTATTTATCTTTATTATGTAAAAAATTTAAAAGACAATTTAATTATCTTTTTTATTAGTGGTTTATAAATTTTCTATTTTGCTTGTAGAAACCTCGAGAACAAAATTGTATGTTCTGAATGACAATAGCTTGAAAGTAAACTTGCCGGTTGAGAAGGAACCTACAATTTTAATACCCAATCCTACAGTTCAGAGTCCATTTGGTAGTGGAAGTGCATCAGCTGCATCACCAACTGTCACAAGCACCGATTCCATGCCGGTATCAGGCAGCTCAGGTGAAAGTCCTTTTATTATTGAAGATGCCAACAAACATGTCACATCCGTCGAAGCAACTGATACCGGACGGCGTGCACCTGCAAGAACTCCACTAGCTTTACAGGTATACTTGCAATGATGATTTTAAATATGTCCCTAGTTAAATCTGCCTGAAATAAAGGTATTTAAGCGTTTTTTGGTGTATATATGTAATGTAACAGCGTCAGCGGACAGCTAATATGAGGTTATTTGAACTGGCAAACTACTTGCACCTTCCGATGGCTGAGGCCGCAAGAAGGCTGAAGGTTTGTTCCACTGCTTTGAAGCATGTTTGCCGAAGGAATGGACTTGCACGTTGGCCAAGCCGTCAAGTAATCTCTCTCTATCTATCTTTCTGACAACCTTAGCACCCTTTTCTCTATCTTCTCGCCCTTTCTTCTGAACTTAATTTCAGACGATAAGTCACATCTAATTTCTTTCTTTCTCTCCTTCATGAAATTACACGATAAGTCAGATCTAATTCTAATTTAATTTAGTTGTTTCTCTCCTTCATGAAATTACATGATAAGTCGCATCTAATTCTGATGTAATGCCATTAGCATCTATGTTTGCAATTCTAACATACATGCTTTGTTGTTACAGATTCAAGCTATTGATAGGCAGATTGCCAAGTTAGAACGTGACATGGTTCAAGGAAGCAGGCGTGGAGGATTGTTTGCAATCAAGGAAGCTATTGAAGCCCTTCAGGAAAAGAAAAGAGCAATTTATGAGAAGATGCTTAATGCTTATTGAGGACACCATTTTGTGTTCTTGTTGTCCAGTATCGTGCCATCTATCTAGTACTTTACATATTTTAGTATATATATGAAGATCATCAGAAGACTGCGTGCTTAGACTGCAGACAAGCTTGAATGAACTTTGGAATAAATATTATTCGCTTCTGTCCTTATTGTCAGGGAATAATATTATCAGTTCATTCCTGAACAATGATATAATGCATGAATGAACTCATACATAATTGCTTTTTGTTTATGTCGGCGAATAATTAATATTTCATTCCGAACATGGTGTTGTTAATATTATTCTCATGAAGTTGAACTTTGAAATTAATTATTTTGTGTATTAAAACTTTTATATTGTGTAGAAAAAATATATATGATCAGTGTACGATGGCCGATCGGTCAATTGGATTAGAAATGATCATATTATGGGAAAGAAAAATAGCTAGCCGTTTTTATAAAGGCAATTCCTTCAAATTAGCTTGATATTTGATTTCGAGATGTATTTGAGCAAGTAGCCGAAGCCACAAACACTATATTGCCTTGCCACAGATGACACAGCTTTCTTGGCTTAATACAAGAAGGCATATGCTTAGTACAAATCCTAGGACTTGTTATTCCTCTCTTCTAGCTAGTCGTGGTTCACACAATTATTACACAAAAAAGTTGAGGGGCGTCCACAATCCTGAGATTTTGTTTTTTTGGTGCAAACTTTCAAAAGGTTTTTCTTTGCTTGGTAAACAAAATGAGATAGTGAAAATGGGGGGATGGTGCTTTTTTGGTATTTGATGTAATGTAGACATTCGTAGACAGCCTTATTGGACATGCTGGTCACAAAATCTCTCACTTACTAAAAATTTACGGAAGGCCTTATTTTCTCTCAGTAAAACTTACCTGCAGTCTGCAGACCAAGATCACTCTGTTAGATTGTGCTTCATTTTTCTTTAACGGACTTGCGAGTAGGCCTGTCAATCGTTCCGTTTTTTTCGTTGTTCCGTTCCGTTCCGTCCAAACGGAACGTTAAACGAAAGGAAAATCAGTTTCGTTTCTGAAAACGGAACGGAAACGGAAATGAAATTTGTAAACGTTTACCGAAACGGAATACGAAAATTGGCCGAAATCAATGGTAAATGAGGGACGGAACGTTAAACGGAACAGAAAACTGTTTCGTTTGGCGAAACGAAACGGAAACGGAAGAGAATTTCTGTTTCGTCGTCTGGAACGGAACGAAAACGGAAATAGGCTGTTCCGTGTTCCGTTTCGACGTTTGACAGGTATACTTGCGAGGTAGTTAAAAAAAAGGTACTAAAAAGAAAAACTAGGTCAACGAATGCCACGGGATGCAAACCAGAATAGGAATCCTGAATCTGACAATAAATGAACCTTAGTGCTACGCAAGTTCAACCATACACATTTTTCTTTTTCTTTTTTTTTTTTCCTTTCGTAAGAAGATCAAGCTTCCTAAGCTTTTACCAGATGTTCACATACCTACTGCATTATGTGATATCTGGAAACCACAGTAATATACAGAAAAGAAAAGTAAATGAGACAGACCAACCCAACCTCTAATTAATAATTATGCGGTAAAATAGAAACTATAAGCAATTTGTCAAAAGAACAGAAATAGAAACTACAAGTCAGACCCAAAACAACGCACCCCACATATTTCAAAGAGTGTTTTCTCACAGAGAATATACATCTAGCTCGGCATTGCATGCTACTTCCACTCGATTAGTCGATTATAGTTACATTCATGAGCCACGTTATTGTTATCAGGAACCAGTTAAACAGAAAGCATTTTTTTTCCCTATTAAATATAAATTATGAAATAAAAAAAAAGAGATAAATAAGAATTAATTAGATGCCCCCAGGAATTAGTATTCATTGAGCACATTTATTTTTCCAGGCAAATCTCAATGGTTCTTCCTTTTCATCTGTCCAACAGGAGACCCCAATTTCCCAATTAAACTTCACCTTTTCATTTGTACAAATATAACCATATCCACCGACCCCACCCCCCCCCCCCCCCCCCCCCCCCCCCAAAACACCCCTCCCCCTGCCGGACTAGTTACTCCACACCATTAGAGTTTCAATTTTATCTTTTCTGACCATTTGAAAACCTCTGAAAAGACCTGATCGCCGCCTATTTCCTCCCCAGTGGCCCCTGCTGCCACTCTGATAATATCCTCAATAAGAGCAAAATTTCCCATTATATCCACATGGGCCCCACTCTGGGAGCCCCTTCCCTCCAATAAGTTACTTGGGGGTGAATGGCTATATTCTCGGACAAAGGTCTTCATACCAGTTGGGTTAAACCTTGTTTTACCTCGCCATCCTCTGGCACACATGAAGCCAGCACTCAGGACTGGTACAGTCTCATCTCCATCGGACAAATAGACCCCACCTTTCAGGCAAGGATTGTCAGGTCCACCTTCTGCAGATGTATCAATCTGGAAAGGGATGGAGCACTCAGCCGATGAGGCCCTCTTGTAGACATATGCTCTTTCTGTTGGCACACCAACTCCATACAGGGAGAATATTTCCATCTCTGGTGCATTTGGTAACCTAATGGAAAATATTGACGACTTAGCATACAGGGAATGCATTTTCTGCAAAAACACACGCATTTTATTGCAACTGACACCCAACGTTTCATCTCGATCAATGGGAACTATGTATTTGAGATACAAATTTTAACAAAATAGCACCAACAATTTTATATGGTGTGATAGAAAAAACGAGACCTTTAAATACATACAACTTTTTCCATGTCAATTTGTGAGTCTCTATTCTTTCTAAGTTCGAAATTGATCCAAACTGGTTAGGAAAGCAGTTGGTAATTTTTTCACTAATTCTCTCAATTTTGGGTTTTGCAAATCAGAAAGACAGCACTTGATCTGTTGCAAGTTGCTAATATGTAAATGCCGGGTGAAAGATTCAAGTTGCAAAAAAATTAAAGTTCATTATAGACAGAGAGAGAGAGAGAGAGAGAGAGAGAGAGAGAGAGAGAGAGAGAGAGGGTTCAGAGGAAGATGATATAAAAAAAAAAATGTACTCACTTCGTCTCCAAGGGGTTCGACCAATATTTGTAGTGGCCATACTTGGGGTCATCAAGGTCATCAGCAATTCCATACGAAAAGTGGGCACTTCCACGACGCATCATTTTTGGAGCTATAAACTGGAGGAGATCGAGGACCGAGCCGGCTGTGTACACCTTGTAATCGGCCACAGCCTTCCTTCCAATTGACCCCAACTCATGGTACTCAGTCCACACATCCTGGCACGAGGCATTCGAATCTGCCATTGCATTTCCTTTCTTAGCATCCTGGAATTTTTTTTAATGACGCTGTTAATACTTCTGTAAGATTGATGCTTTATTGAGATGTCAAAATTGGAAATGATCCATCGCCATGAGGTCAAGTACTGCTATTTACTATCCAGATGGCACGGCAACAATTTTACAAAAAAAAAAAAATAAATAAATAAAATAATTATTCTCCTTTTGCCTGAAATCTGCTTTTCCTCAGAAAGATTGAAAATTTCATATTTATCCCTCAAGGAACAGAAAGTACATATATGCCTCAGGCTTAAAGTCTTTCAATAGCACCCAGCAGTCATTTAATTTTGGATTTATCAAGGGTGAATATAACAATAGCCAAGAGTTTTCCTTGTTTAAGCATTATACTATTTAGCCCATGTTGCAAGATTGCACTATAAAGTAAAAGAATTGAAAAGGTACCGCAATAGAAGAAGATTCCTTATATTAAAATACTGAACAAGACGTATGAGATTCCCTTTCTTTGTAAGCATCTCATAATTCAAATGGCAAGGAGAAACCAATAAAAGGAATTAAAAAGATCTAGACAGAGGACACAACTGCAGAAATAAACAGATCAGAGATAAGAATCTAATTCATAGTACTTAACACAATCAAATGATATAATAAAAGTGCATCCCCAAAACTTAAATACTTGATGGTCAATTAGACAAGAACAATTCCTATATAGAGGATGAACCAATTAAAACATAAATTAAGCAATAACACTCAGATAGTTAAACTTGGATTACATACGAATAATTTACACTTTCGAAAAATTGAAGTTTATGAAGATAAATTATAGGAAAATTCAGGGGGCCAATATGAAGCTTCAAGCTTTTGGAAGGCATGCCAGAAATCCAGCCCTAACATTTTGCTTTGCCATTTTGTAGATTTGTTGAAGAGGTAAATTTCAGCAAAAATCTAATAAATTGAGACCTTACCACACTGAGAAAATTAACACAAAGTTAGATTGAGGCTTAATTGGACTTCCAAAGGGGATAAGCACCCTTAGTGGATAACCATTTTTTCCATTTTTTTTTTTTTTTTGAGAGAGAGAGAATAGAGGAAACCTTGTACAATTAAGCAGCTAATTTTGGCTAAAAAGGCTTTGGAAAAGTGGAAGCGTCATGCAACAATGGATAATAGGTAGGACTATTATAGACTGTAAAAGATGCACATTAATGCCTACTTTTTAAGCCAACGCATGCACAATATGACTACTAAATCACTAAAAAAGTAAGAACATACCCGAAAATCTAGCCGTTCAATAACTGACGAAGGTACTTCTGCTACATCCTTCCCAAAAGAAACTATTCTCCCATAATTGACCCTCGGCCTTTCAACATCTGTATTTGTTTTGTTTCCTTTTCCTTTGTGGGAATAACCGTTGCCATTTTTTTGTTGCTTTTTCTGGCCATTGCTACACTCGTACCCATCTTCTGGGGCCCAGTCGAGGCCACCCCAGATAGTGTCCCCGCCTTTGGGGATCATTGACATGGTCGCATCCCATGTGCGCGTCATGCGCATGACGTGTCGCAGGGTTTGCAGTCCGAGAATGTCAAAGTCCAGTACGTCAGGCGCAATAGCTCTGTTAGTTAGAAAAGCACTCATCTTATACTAAAATACAATTTCCAGAAGTACTCCAACCATACTACAGTCAGCAAATCATTAATGCAATAAAAGGTTGAGACAGTTATTGCAGGGCAACTTTAACAAAATTTAGCTATTTACACCCTTGAAGAGAATTTACCTAACCAAAGTAAATTTAACCCATTTTCACTTAAGAACATCTATACTCCAATTTAGTATGATAATTACTACAACCCTTTTTAATTGATATATATTGAAGGCAACAACAAAACCCTGGAGGAGAAGACATATCCCATGGATGTTTTAAATAAATGGTAGGAACAGTTACTGATACAAAAGAATATGTTCTTCGGTTAGGACAGATAAATAAGTTTATAAAGATCTCTAAAATGGATCATCAGTTTTGGCCCACCCTTCTTTCCAAAAGGGAAAAAAAAAGGAAAGTTTTGAGTATGATATTAGGCTCCATTTTCAGCTTATATGATGATAATTCTACTATATGGTTTGTTCTACTATAAATTATTCTCTGATGCCAAGTAGTTGTGAACTTGTGATTACCTAGCAACAGCAACATCTTTAGCTTCAGCAGAGAAAAGCCCAGTAACAGCTTTGGGAACCCCTAGAAAAGGTCCTCCAATATTCATCACAGCTTTGATGTGTTTAGCACACCAGTCGGGCCCACCACCGCCACCAATAGGAGATGGTGCCTCAACCCACTTCATGAAATGCAAGAAATAAAGTACTCCCATAGAATGCGGGATCACAACAACTTTCTTCCCACCGTTTGTCGCAACCATTAGCTCTATGTTACTTTTTATTCGACTCAACGATTGATCACGTACCTGCGAATATAGGCTAGCCTCATTAATTTTTATTTTAAACTTTTTTTTTTTAATGACAACTTTTGAATTGATATGATACAATCATTATGGATGATTAGTTGCATTATCTAATTTTGCTTTTTGTTTTCCGATATGGCATTACTATGTATGTTGTCATGGTTGGATGTACTTTTTGGCTCTCTGTTCGTATTTTTCTTCGGCTCTCTAGATAATTTAGTAAGAAATGTTCTGTACTGGTAAATGTTGGTACCATCTTGTAAGATTTTCTGTTTCAATGAAAGAGGTGCTGTGCCCTGCCTTTTTGAAATAAAAATTGAGATGATATTGAATCAACTACCTCAGTGTTCTGAAATGAAATCCTCCAATCATAAGCAGCCATGTACATTGTTTTCTCTTCATACCCAATGCGTGCCAAGTTGGCAATCAGAACAGCCCATACGAAATAGCCAGGGATAAAATAATCAGCCGCGACAAGCCCGCTTACCGGCCTTACCCGTACTCCTGGAGGGTCTAGCCCTGTTTCATTGTCCAGCGACATGTGCTCCACCCAGCATAATGGCCTGAGGAAATGTAAACCAGTAAAAATTGTTCATTTTATTTTTTTAAGTATCTACCAGTAACAGAATGAATGTCACTTCCTGTATTTATTAAGGTAAGTTATATCAACACTAGTGCTGAATATGAAAAATGTGTTCTTGAGGAACCCATGCCAGGTTATCTCTTAGCTAATTTTTTTCCCTTTTTTCTACCCCCACCCCCAATGAACAGGCAAGTCACATATTTGAGAGGTAATGATGTTGTGGCGAATTGATCACACAAAGAAATTTCGATTTTATTTGTAATATTGTTATTAAGGTTGACGAAAGTCAAATCAGTATGTGATTAAAGTAAACTTACAAGTCTAATGAGGTTTGATCAACACTAAGTAAGTCAAACCATCATAGGAGCATTTAAAGGGGTATTTAACAATAGAAAAGATGGGTCCTACTTTATTGAGTGAGCTAACTCTATTTTCACACAGAAGAAAGAAGCCTTTTGTTCACTCTGAAAGACATGCTTCATTTAATTTGGAACTGGACTATATTGTAATTAATTGCAAAAGTCTCCTGCACTTTTTAAGTTACTGTAATCCTTCAGCCTAGCATCTTATTTTTCTAATTTGAGATTTTAGAAAAACAAAAAATAATACAAGTGAAAGGGGAAGATCAATATAGCAACAACCATCACCTAAAGCACTGAATTTCCCAATTCAGAAAACAAAAAAGAAATAAAACTCAAATTTCTCACGCAAATCCACAAACTCAATCGCAAAATTCATGCAAAACAATTAGAAAAAGAAAAGAATGAAAAAAAGAAAACGAATAAGAAATAACAACGTACAAATTTTCCAAAACAAAACCCAACAAGACGACTCCAAACAAACAATCACGCAAAAGAAAAATAAACCCAAATTGATACCATACCTCTTGTACACCTCACCAAAGGTACCGCCCCACAATCTCTTCCGAAAGAGCCCTTCTGCACACTGGTGTCCCTCCCAAAGCTCCAACCCACCTGTCACAATACCGGGCACGAACACTACCGGGTGCTTAGCCCGCAAACCCTCCTTCAACAACTTGACACCTGGTGGGTCGGGCAAGGGACCCGTTATCGCCTCCGTCACATATTGTGGGAAGGAAGCGGGCATCGCATTGTACAAGAAGAGAAGAAACCACCAAGTCGAGCACACGAAGCCTATCCACCAACAACAACTGTCGAAGCAAGACCACCTCGCCTTCACGCGCCGTACCGAACTCGGTACTGGTACAGAAGTTGCCTTATTTGCACCCTTGGTACTGTCAGCATCCGAGTCCTGTACTGGTACGGGCACAGTCGGCCGTTTCTTGTCAGAGTCGGAGGGTTTTCGTCGCCTGAGCAACGACATGGTCGCTCAAAACCCAAAACCCAAAACCAAGTAGAGAGAGTTCTCTAATCAACTCGTTTGGTTTTGAGACTTGAGAGAGAGTGCGCGCATGGTTTTAGAGAGAGTGGGGAAGCATCGAGCTTCGCTTCTCTTCCGAGGGAAAGAGAAAGAGAGAGACTAAGGAGGTCGCTGAAATGAATCGGACCGCCGTCGTTGGGTCTTTATAACACGTGGAGAGGATCTGAGGTGGATGGGTTTTGGTTACGTGGGGCCCGGAGAGGTAAGCAAGGGTCTTTGGAGGAGATGTAGCGTGTGCTTTTGGAGGGAGGGATCGGCTGTTTCTTACCAAACACTGAGAGTGTGTAAACCTTTTTTGCTTTTTCTTTTGTGAATTTTGCTTCTGTTTTTGCGCTGAATTGTGTGGAAGCAAGCACTAATTAATTCATTCAGCGGGCGTGATGAGAAACTAGTGGATTTGTTGCTGCTTAATGTTTGTTGGTACTAAATGTAAAGATGTAATCACATGTTGTTTTCCTAAAATATTTATATTTCTATTCATATATCATGTTATTAAATTTATTTATTTTTAAAGTAAACTGTAGTTACCTTCATTTGTTTTTTTATTGATAACTTAAATTATTTTGTACCTAGGAACACTGTATGCTATATATTAGGTCATCATGAATAATGTAATAAGAGATATGTACTGAGAAGAAAATTTAAAAAATATTATGTCATTCAATGTTCGAAATTAATTATTTTTTTATATTTCTATAATACATTAAAAATTGTGTGTTAATGAAACTGATTTTATTCACTCTAAAATTTATTTGCACTAATATTAACCACATTAGAAACTTGAGATGAACATACAAATTTAATATAGCACAAACATTAGAATATAAAAAGTTATTTGTATTTACTATAACAAAAGAAATCAACTTTCTATATTGTTTTACCAAAAAAGAACAAATTCACGATATCTATATCTATACAGTGTGGGACGTATGTTTCGTATATAGCCTAAAGCCATTGCATGTCACTATGGTTTATCTTCATAGCACGTGTACGAGACAAGAACAACAAGGAATTCCACTCCTCGAATTCATCGAATTGATACATTTGACGACAAGAATAATAAACAACAATTGACCGATACTAGAGTTAAATTAATAATTAAAACCAAAGACTATAATGATAAAGGCTATTATATTTTATTACAAGTTAACAATATTTCAAATTTTGAAATCCAAAGATTTAGATTTAGATCATTGGCCTCGAGCTATTTTAGAAGTGATGACGGTGGACACGTATATACTATATGAGAAAAATTTTACTTTCATTGTAGAAGATTAAGGTCTCAAACACAACAACAAATTGATTTTTATGGATAAATTTTAGTGTGCTGATTTTCAACTATTTGAAATTACCTAAGATGCAAAAAAAATTATAATAAGCTAGTTTGATCTTAAACTCATAAAGAGGAGCACATGCAATTGGACTCGTGATACGATGAGAGAGGATTTGATTTCAGAAAGTTTAATATTTTGAACGGGTAGTTTAGTACTTAATTTAGTTTGTAAAATTTTGCTTCTAATAACAAATGAAAGTGGCAAGGTTATTGGTCCTAGTTGTTTTGAAAAAAAAATATATATGAGCAAATGAATTAGTCGTTGAATTGATTTGAGTAGACTGTTTAAATTTTGGTTATGAAAAAAAAAATATAAAACAACTTATGGTCCGTTGAACATAAGTTATGGATTTAAATTAAACGTAAATCCAAGATCGAATCTATTGGATTTTGTAACAGCATTTATAGAACTTGTTGGCACCAAGAACATATATATCTTGCTTCAAGTGCAGCAGAGAGGCATTTCACAGAAAATCTGCTGCATTCCATTTAAACTAGTCTTAATTTTCATTTTTCTATGATTATTTTAGATGGGAAGTTGGGAGAAGCATCTCAGTCGGGAACAGGAAATGGTTTGCTCCGTGCTATCGGTTAGGACCCTCATTTCCAAATACAAGCTGCTGGATTAAAGATCGACGGTCTACAATAGTTCCCAAATTTTACAACCAAAATCTGACCGTCTATTTGGAAGCAAAAACCAAGGCCGTCCACAATATAATAATTCCTATCTCGATAGGGATTACTGCGGTCTGCGGATGCCACTGTGTGACCCGCTTGGATTTTGATAATCTACACATAAACCATTCATTAACCAAATATTTACACGAATGCCCTGAGAATCGTTATCTAAGGCACGAGAGACGTGTCGAACATGTGAGAAATCGAACAGTAAGTGCTTAACAATCTGTAATGCATCTGTAAAGTAGAAGCTATAGCGGGTCATGAGTTCTGGGAAAGGTCAGACCCGTTATATAATAAAAAGTTGATTTTGAAAGAAATGAAGATTCCAACGGTCCACAGTCATAACCCTGCGATATTCCCGCAGAAGAATATTGAATATTTTCTAGGTTCTTTTTCGTTTCTCTTTTTTGGAACGGTTACGTGTGCTGCCTTTTGTGCAATTCTGCACAGTTGTTCGAGGCCGCAACAGAAATATTAGACATACGTTTTCATTTTTCTTTTTTCTTTTTGAAGAGTGAATTAAGAAACTAAAGTTATTTTGTATAGACAGGCATTTTTTATTAATAACTGAAAAGATAAGTAAGAAATAAATTTGTAGATAAATAACCTTTTATTTTGAAAAAAAACATAAATAAGACAAACAATTGAAAGAAAACATTTACTCTCATGGATACGTGACGTAGAACAATTAAAAGCACTTTATTTGCGAGAATAATTAATAAAAACTACTTCAACTGCGAGGATCATGATGTAAGATTAACTATTTGTTTTCGAGGATGACCTTTTTTATGTCTTTTTATGGTAAATTCAACTGATGTTGGACTCACTATAATTACTTAGTCGTGCTCAAGGGTTGGCAGTTTGGCAGGATATAAAACGGATTGGAAAGATGCATGGAGTAAATGAGAAGAACCTCCAGATTTTAAAGTGTTGGTTGTTTCGGATTAAAATGTTTTTCATCTAACTCTAGTTTTAATAATTTAAGATTCTAAAATTTGTAAATGTATTTATAATTTTATAAATCAATTGACCTATATGCTAACAACTATTATGTTGTCCAGTGTTACACATTTTTCTCTCATCGAAACTCTTATTTTGATGATACAATGCATAAAGAGAATTACAATTCACAAAAAATATTGTAAAAAAGTTATCGTATTTTCTTTCTAAATTAGTTGACTTTTTTGTACTTTAGCTACTTATCCTAAATAGCTTTCAAAACACAATTATTTTATCAGTTTTGTCGTATTGAAGTTGTCTTCTTTTTCTTTTAATCATATATTTTTCAGCAACACAAATTGGTAGTAAACTTTACGTTTTTTTTACCTCCTAATTATAAAAATATCAAAAATAGAAAGAGATGAGAACAAAATATGAATTTTTTTAATTATATCAGTTAATTTAAATCACACTACAAAAATGCTCTTATATTGTTTACAAGTGATCTATATTTTTTTTTAAAAAAAGAAAAACTAAATAAAAAATTCCTAAATATCCTACTTATTAAAAAAATAATTTTCTATCCTAGCCTCCCAAATAATCGCCTCGAGAAAGGTATCACAAGATTATAAAAGAAATCTCAATTCCATAGAATCACTACTATGTTGTGGCATGCATGGCGGATCTTTTCGTTTCGATCTTTTCTTCCAAGGGCTACCAGGAGAAGTGAACACATATATGATGACACAGCTGTTGCTGCACGTGATCAGAGTTTGGGTCTTATAGATTTGTAAATTTCGTGAATTTGTCTAGCGCATGCATTTTTTTTCCTTCTTTCGCCAAAGAGGAGTGATGGTCATATACTCATATACGGTATACGGGTCTAAAAACAAATTAACAATATTGTATATATATCTCGAATTCATCATCTAAAATTTGACAAGTCTTAAGCAAATTCTCTAGAAAGTAATAAAGCCATTTCGCTTTGCAAATGATTGTCATGGATCTAACCAAAATGTTTTCCAAGGAATGATGACCATGTTTCATGTTTTTCCCTCTCTTTTTCTCAATATTTGAACGATGCTTACTTGGAAAAAATATTGGTTGTGTGGATAACATATATTGTTCCAGAATTATGTGAAACCGTACAATAATCATAAGATTGCGAACCATATATGTAATTAATGGAAATGTTTTTTTCATCTAGAAATGGAGTCTACCTTACCTCATTCAAGTATCTAAATCCGTTCATACAAATTTTCCAAATAATTGTGCTGTACTTATCCTCTAGAACTGCCACTATGCAGTTTTTGATTAATATTTCACCATCTAATTTCGCAGCATGTTCCCCATGGAAATTATAATCCAATGGATAAGAATGTGGAGATCTGTTGGGTAGGATTTAGGTACCCAACACCATCAAATTGCATAAGAAAAAGAAAAAAAATAAGAAGACTAATTACCTTGGGATAAAGTCAAGCAACATCCAATACAGTAAATTCATTACCCAAGTCTGGTTGAATACATCATTTTTTTTATTAAGAAAATGTTAATATTGATTTCAATAGCTACATAAATCAAGGATAACATAGAAAATCATATATATATATAATTGGCCTATATAACCAATCTAATATATTAAATTGTCATAATTAAGAATTAAGACATGAGGGTTGACTACCGAGACCTATATAATTTACATTATCTCGATTAATTAATTCTGAAATCTTCATTGTAGATTCTTGTAGATACTTTTAATATTAAATAATATAATATCTCTAAATTTTTTAAACTGTTAACATCCGATAAAATTAATATAAATTGTTCAATAGTCTCTTTTATGTCTTAGAGAATGACTTATTAAACTTCGTTACTGAATAAAATATTTACAATGCTATTTTGTGTTGTTTATTCATCGTACAATTCAAGAAAACAATATTTAAACATTAAGAAACTATTGTGAGATCATCAACTCGTTTTCATCAGCACAATCAAGGTACTAATATTTAATTAACTTGACGAATGTCTTGTTCGAAGGGTTACCCTCGGTTAAAGGAAGTACATTATTATTATTTATTTATTTTGAAATTTTAGTCTAATTAATGGAAATATAATGGAACAGGAGCTGACTTCGTAAGCTTGTCGGAATACAATTGTCATGGAAAATTGCGGTTACATATAATAATGCAACTTGAAACTTGTCATGATTAATAAATTTTTAGTGAAGAATAAAAAATCCAATGTACAAGGAACACTTCACTCTATAACTATTTTAGTATTTAACAACGCGTCAGGGGTCATCAATGAAAACAGAGTTTGGTTTCACTACAGCTGCTTATGGCACAACTCCATGTGTAAATGGCGTTTACAATAAAAAGTTTATTTTCTTATTTTTGAAAACGACAAAGTTTATTTTTTTATTTCATGCCCGTTGTACTGCTAATTAACTGATTGTGGAAAATTTAAAAATTTTATTTATATTAAGAAAGGATAAGGTATGCTGACAATGAAAACAAAACAAAGAACATAAAAAGAGTTACATATATGTTCATGATGATTTAGAATTGGTTAAATTTAAATCTGTTTGGTTATTTGTCGAACAATTAAAAAAATCGGTATCTCAATATTCGTTGACATTTTGTTCTGTATCAAAACAATTTTCAAATTATATATCAAATCAAACATGTTTGTATCAAGTTTGGTATAATTTTCAGACTGATTGGTCTTCAACCTTTTTTTTTTTTAAAAAAAAGTATAATTTACTTTTTGTCATGTATCCTCGATAATCAAATGATTCGCAAATTACACCGATGTACAAATTATCTAAATTTTAAAGAACACATGAATTTTAATTTTTCATTTCAATTAATTTATCAACTGTTGATTTGTCGAATAAGTTTGATTAACATTATACTCTTTCTAAATTTAAGACACCCCACATACAAGATATTAATTAAGTTTTTTATAATACGAAAAAAACATACAGTTGTAACTTATAAGATGTTAAGATGATTACGGCAGAAAAGTTTAGTTATCAACTATGGACCTATGGTAATCGAAGTTTACTATTGAAATATTTTTCGAAACTTTATCATTTCAGAAAATTTTTAATAATATAATTATTAATAATAGACGGAAGAGATTTACAAATTGTATTTAGTACATATATATACATACAATTTTTGAAGTGTAGATAAGAACTGCAGCTATATATCAATTTTTATATTTTTATGATTGAAATTTGCAACACAAACAATACAGTTTGGAGAATTGTTGTCACATATGTTGATTTGAATAAAGCTTCAGGATGGTGATTGAACATGATTTCAATATATTTAAAAGCCAGCAAACATCCATAAAAACAAGTAGAATTTTGCATATTAATTTGCTTACAACCTATCTGCATTCATTTCTAAGTTACTAACTTTGAAGACCAATGAAACTCCACAAAAGCAGGACACTGGACACAAACTTCATGTTCAGTTGGACTTTCGGCTAATCATTTCATCAGATTCCTGGTTCCAGATTCCTCAAGTATTTTCCTGTTTTCTTTTTGCGATATGGATTATTCCATATTTTTGATGAAAAATAAGTCCCTGGAACTTCGTCCTTTTCGGAGGAGCTTTGTCGTCATATCAGAAGTTTTGTCCTTCTTAAGCATAATAAATTATTCAGTAATGGAATAAAGAAGCTTTAATCTTGAGGTGTCAATTAGGAAAAAAAATTCAATACATTTTTGTAAGTGAAATTATATAATCATTTATCTAATTTGAAGGATGCAGTGGAAATTGAGCCCATCGTTTTTTTTTTTTTTTTAATTCTCTCTCTCTCTCTTTTGTGATCCACCAATGGACGTAAATCTTTTGTACATCTTCTTCAGAACTTTACGGTGCAGCGTAACTATTTTAAAGTTCTTCAAATAACACAAGGACAATTTGTTAAAAAAATGATATTTGAAAAATATTTCTGTAATTTTTTTTAACCTGTTTTCATTCCAGAGACACTAATATTTGTCTTTCTCGTTAAATATACATACTGTTTTTGCTTAATGAAGCTCGTGTTCCTGCTTAGGACGCTTTTGGTTTGAAGAAAAATATACAACTTGTTCTACATGAAATTGTTATCTAACTTTTTATCAAGTCGAATGTGTGTGTGTGCGTGTTTTTTTTTTTTAATTTTCATAATGATATAGAAACTAATATTTTTATGACTTTTTTTTTTTTTTTGTAAGTTGTCAATATAAAAATATAGTAAGCAGTCCAACAAAAAGTATGAAGTCGATCTCATATTTTTAGAACTAACTAAAAAAAAATTAAATAGTGCTTTCTACAATAAAATTTGAAAATTTATCTTCTTTTTCATAAATTGAAGTTATTTTTAAATGTATATTATTATACAGTAAGCTTGATAACAATCAGATTTCATTAGCATTTCATAGTAACAAAAAATTGAAAAAAGAAGTAAAAATCATAATATTTTCTAATAAAATTGAATCTGCACTGACACCATTTGAAAAAAAAAAAAAACGTATATCAATATTTACATCTAACAACTATAAAAGAATTATAGACACCAATATAGGTCTCACACCTCCTTTGATATACCTATCCTTCTAAATCTTCCTAAAACAACGAAATTGAAACAAAATAATTATCTCACCAGAAATTTCCAAATCGATCATGTTCTCTATTGCTATCGGCTGCACAAATACATTGATAGAAATAATTATCTGACCTGGAAATCCCAAATTGAGCCTCTTTTCCAAGCTACCGGTTGCACAAGTACATATACTATCTGCTACCTTCTGCAAGTAAGTAGGATTTATTTATACATCGACAACCATAGAGAAGATGCTCGATTTGAAATTTTCAGGTCAGACGAATATTTCTAATAAATTTGGTTGCTATTGGGAGATCTAGAAGAATAGGTGTATGAGGAGGTGGGGGATCTAAATTTGTTGTATTGGTTTGGTTTTAGAGTTAAATGAGTGGTGGATATAGTATTGATACGAGGACGAGTTGGCATACTATTACTCGCCATATATGACAAAGTTAAGGCTCTGATGAAAATGAGAGGGATAAGAAGGAGAAATATCATTTGTCTAATAGATTTTGTATTTATCGCATTTAAATTGTGTACAATAATTATTATATATAGAAAAGTTATAAATTAAATTTAACCCCTATTTAATTGGCTATCTATAATTATAAATTAATAACATGTGGATGAGAACAATGCCTTGTTTGAAGCAGGATGTGTGGAGTGTGTGGACTATGAGAAATATTTCTGTCAAAACTGTTAGAGATGTGGGGACTAAGAAGTTTATATATGTATGATTGTATGTTGAAGTTTATGGGGTTCTTCTGTTTTGCAAATAAAATAAAATAAAATAAATAATTTTAATAAGAATATATATTGTCGATCTTTGAATGCTCTATTCAAATTTTGGTATTCTTAGTTGGCAAATATATAGGTTTTCTTATTCTAATTTACCGAGCCATTCACTAAGTTAGATCCAAAGTTCATAAATAGTTTCATTCTGTTGATGCGAACTACGCTATTAATTATTACATAAACGATGCACTCAATAGAATCGAAAAGGATTGGACGTGTTCCCAATTTATCGAGCTTATGGTGGTAACTGTGGTAAGCCATGGAAAACTAATTATAATTATATTTACGGGTATAAAATTGGAGTTAAAGTTAATAAAAATAAACACAGTCTACATTTTACTAACCTCTTTGTAAATAATTGCATTGAAGATTTGCTCCCATTTGCCTCAGTTGGATCAAGGTGAGCTAATTATAGGATGAGTTAGTTGAAAACGAGACTATTGAATAATTTCGAAGCATATTGTACTGACGTGTAGGCGTACAGCCTCATCCCTCATAGCAGTTCAATTCGAAATAAATTTAGCTCACATTTGTTTCAATATTATGTGCGCATATATCAAATCTGACTAACCTTTGTTAATGGTTATAGGTGAGAATAGATAATTAGACATTCACCCAGTTGTGGGAATAAAATTGTCCCGATTTTTTTTTTTTTTTTTTTTTTTTTTTTTTTTTTAGAAATTCTTGACAGAGGCCGCTAAATTTGTCCCAAATTTATCCTTAGTTGAAATTTTATTACTGGGCATATATAATTCTTTATCATTGATCAAATTTGAACGTCCTATCTATTTGATGAGTCGAGAATGTAATAATTACACCTCCAAGCATAGGAGGATTTAGAAAGATCAAAAGGAGATCAATATACCTTCTTTTATGCAACTACATTAGCATGTGAAGTAGTGCTAGTATTATGTATGTATTTTTCTAAATAAAATTTATATTTAATCTCGATAAAAATGAGTAAATTGCTCCATTATTGGCCAAATGGTTGTAGTTCATAATTTCAATTTAAATATTGTCATAATTTCAAACATTCAACTCAATGCTTGACCTCTATTCAAATTTTTTCAAGCTCCCAAAAAAATTACTGGTCTAAAAACCTCTTTTACTTTATTCATTCATCTTCAATAGGGAGCCCAGCTATACTAAGGAATGGAAATATACATATACATATTATTTGGAACAATGCTAAAAATTTAATTAGGAGCAAAAACTGAACATTAACATATGCATCTTACTCCTAATTCGTATTTTGTGTTATTATTTTCTCCATGAGAATAATGCGGACTTATTATAAGATGGTGATAGCAACCTGTTGCTTCATTTACAAGAATATGTTAAAACAGATATCTTGTTTTTAAATTACCAATGATGTAACACATACATGTACTATTTTCTTCCCAGCTGCTTGCCTGCTTCGACTCCAAAAATTGACAAAGCAATGGCAAACTATCTTTGCTAAGTAATTTTGTATTTTAGTACTGCTTTACTTTCTTTTTCCTTCTTTAGTTTAGGAAATTTAAGTCTCCTTGATGTAAATACTTTTCTTATAATAAAATTTGCCCCTGGAACTTTGCCAGCCGGCCTTAAAAAAAAAGAAAAAAAAAACTCCAAAAATTTACAAGAATACACCGCTTCAAATTTCGTTGGGCCTTTCTAGCCATACGAATAATTAAAACGAAATTTCCAGGATAGGATATGACCTTTTTCTTGGTTTACGCAATACAAGAAAGATCATGACATGATGTAAAGGAAAACGCCACATGAACCTTGCGGCCGAATATTGAACTTTACGACCATATTATGGCCAAGACAAAAAAAAGGAAGAGAAGAAAGAAACATAAGGAATTAAAACTTTGTGAGTTAGACAAAACCTATAAAAATCAAGAACCAAATTGAATGAAAATTAGTGTTTTTGTTAAAACTTTTCATGATAAAATTATTAATTATTTCAATTTTTTTTAATACAAAGATTCATCTCTAAATCAACTCTATTAGAAACCTTTTCTATCAGAATGACTGAGCTCTAATAATTTTTTATAGAGAAATCAGAAATGCTAGAATCTGTTCACATTTCAAATTCGAACGATCGATTAGAACTATCCAATTTATTCTTCATATTGAAAACTTTAAAAAAAATCTGATAAGGTCAAACCTAACAGCATATTGGGCTAGACTAATTAGTCTTCGAAAAACCTTAAACCCACTCACATCTTGCCTAGACCGAAACCGCTCTCCAAAATTACTGCTCGCACGAGAAAGAGAAAAAGAGAGAGGGATTGGAGGAGCCCATTAGCGATTTGCTAGATGTTGGCCCTACGCGCTTTTGGTTGCTCTAACTAACCTAGAGAGCGAAAGATGGAGTTGGAGGACGAGCTAAGGCACTCAAAGAGCAAGCTGCTAGTCTAATGACGACAGATTTCCAAAGATGGAAAGCGAACACTCGAGTGGACCCACATTCAAGAGGGATTCTCCTCCAACGGCACCTGACAGGATGGCGCCAACAGGAACAAGTGGTCTAGCCCTTGAGCAATGTCTATAAATAGAGACCCCTTCCACAAGGAAAGGGGTTCCATCTTTTTACATTTTACATGTCTCGACATTGTAACTTGTAATCACTATTTATGAAGTAATAAATCTCTCATTTTCTAGATTGAAAATGTCTCTAAACACACACTGACCAATCTTCCCTTCTCGACCTCTCTCTATCTCCTTCTAATCCCTCAATTTCTAACGTTGATTATTTAAGAAGTATTACCCTACCAAAGTACCAAATTTAGACGTATCACAACCAATTTTTTTTCGGAAATTTTTACTATTTTTTGGCATTTTAAAAATCATTAATTTTCTAAACTTGTAGGAAATCAAAACTCTAATGTTTGTATCACGAATTTTCTAAACAACATAAAAAATGTTAAAAATTTTAAAAAGATAAAATTTAGTTTCTTATAAGTTTTAATATGGAAGATAAATTGAACGATTTGGATCAATCGTTCATCGTTCAACTTTAAAATGTAAGATTGATCATATTAGAAGAACCACATCTATCCCATATAGCCTAGCATAAATTCTATTGAAATTGAAAGGACAATTACCCCAACTCTAAAATCGTTGACTTCTTAATTAATACTCATTATTACCCTAGATGCTTAGAAAACTCCCTAATGGAAATCACAAATAAACGGGGTCATATTGACTAACAAAAATCTGATCCTAAATTGCAATAAATTGATTATTATATGTTATGCTTGGATCTGGCTTTTTCGATGTTGACCGAAGCTTTGCTCCGGCGGTCTGCCTACGGCTGACATTTCTCCTTTTCCCCATCTATACCCCTTAATCTATCCCCCTACTTTCTCTCACCCTCCTCACACTCCCTTCCTTACCCTCTTTTAATTCTCCACTTCTTCTCTTTAACCCCCTTCTCACTCTCCTTAATCTTGCCATGGATCCGCCATATCCATTCCTTTCAACTCGCACAAGAATTGTGCATGCCAATCTACCAACGAATAATGATGAATATGATCGAATTGCTGCTGAACTTGCTCACACAATAGAAGTCTCAATCTTTTGCCCAAACCATGCATGGTCGACAGAAGAATTGATCCTTCAAATGGCACAAAATGTCCACGCCCTACCTGACCAGTTCACCGTGCATAGGAAATCTGATGAAGTTTTTTACATCCGAATTCCGCCAAACAGTGAGGTTTCAACTGTGATTGCAAGTACAGCGAATTGGGCTCACAACCATGGGTTACAACTAAAATTATTTGAAGATGAATTCATGCCGTTTGATCATCCTTCTTATTTGGTGAGAATTAAAATTCTAAATTTCCCTTTCTGTTTCTGGGATGATAAATTCTTTAGGAAAGCAATTAAAAGTTTTGGTAAATTTTTATATTCCATCCAGTTTGATCAATTCGGTTTTGATAGATCCGCTGTGAGAATTTGGACGTTAGTCCGAGATCCTTTAGCAATTCCTGAATTCGTAATTCTAGATTTCATAGAAAACTGAGAAGCTTGTCAAATTGTGGTCGATGACTGGGTTCCAAATGGCTGGGTCCCACCGCTCGATGGGCCAGGTCAGCATAATGATGATCAAACTCAAAACTTAGTCAATCAATTTATTGGCCAAGATAATAGAGTCACCCCAGCCCTCCGGTCATTGCTTACATGTCATATTCGGGTCAGAGCTATACATGAAATAAATAATCCCCCCAATATGCCACAGCCCAATCAGCACTTGGAGCCCAACAATGCAAGTGCACGGACCCTTGTGGATCTCCAATACCACAACCTTAGGCCTATCAGATGCCAACAGACTCACCAACGGTGCAATCAACATTTAGAAATGGGCAACTTGGGAGATGACAATCTTAACCTAGCCCAAACAGGATCTGATCGACAGGTGGCAAAAAAGGCGGAGGATATTCATTGCAACACTCTAACCCTACGTGCTAAAACAGGAAGACAAACAGGCCTTCTCATATCAGACCTTCCTGGCCTGCCACATGTCAACGGGACAATGCCCCTCGGCGCTGAAAATGCTCATGATCATCGTTCTAATAGGTTACCAGAGGAGAACCAATTAGAGAAAAATGAAAAGTGCCTGGGAAAGGCAATACCTTTTTCTCTTATTCCAAGAATGCCCGAGTCTCTTCATTTCCCCAAGGAAAAGATTTATACAATCTCCTCTGGCCACAAAGGGAGACTTACCAAAAATGCTACAAATATAAATCAAAGTCCTGTCACCTATTCATCTTCTCTTACTCCATCTCTTTCACTGCACAAACTTACCCCACTCTCTTCCACTCCCTATCTAAAGCACACTACCTCTCTTCTTGGTCCCCCGCCACCTCTAATGGCTTATTTTAAAGATTTATCCGACGACCAACTGGTGGCTAGATTTGCTTCGCTCGAAGCGTCCGAAGACAAAGCTCCTATAATCAAAATCCCAGAGCGTGCCGCAAAGACCAGAGATTGGGGTCGATGCTGCCTACTCCGAGTTGTCTCAGACAAATCAGCAAAGTCTCATGAGTTAGCTGAAACTATGGTCAAAAGCTGGGGGGTTCACCCGGCGGGAGCAGTCTCTAAACAAGATGAGGGCGGGGAGAACATTTTCCTGGCAGAATTTGCGGATGATATTGATCTTTTGAAAGTGACTAACAGATGTGTATGGAATCACATCAAAGAAGTGGTGGTAGCCAAGCCTGTGCTGAGCCAGAAGTCCCTCTTATCCCCAGAAATTACTGAGATGGACATTTGGATTCAAATACATAAAGTGCCTTCAGACGCCTTGACTGAAGAAGGTGTGGAACTAGTTTCTACTGGGGTTGGCGTCTCCATTTCAGCTGTTCACTATGGCTCAGGGGGGAAATATTTTCGCATGAGAGTACGGAGGAAGGTGGATAAACCACTTGAGGATCATGTAATCTTTGATCACCCCAGCCTAAGTAGTTTAGCAGCTCTTATTGTTTATGAGCGAGTGCATCGTGCATGTTTTTTGTGGCTCCATAGGACATGAAGTCCCAGAATGTGCTTCCCGAAACCGCTTACTGAGAATGCAAGGCAAGCCAGAGCACATTGACAATCCAGCCATGCAACGGATTCCTTATAAGAAGAAAGGTGCATGGATTTCCTCTGTGGTAGCTTTGCCAAAGGACAAAGTTATTTATGCAAGAGAAATTCAGAAATATTATGACTTGGAAGGATACTTAGCAAAAAAGGGCAAGGCAGCCCAGGTTTCAACAGAGGAAGAATCTGCCACCAGCAAAACTGTTAACCAGGGCATAGTTCAGCCAAGTACAGATGACAGTGTGGGATGGAATACTGGGAAGGCTCTGGTTATTCTCGACAGCCAAGATGGAAGTTCCAGTGGCAGAAAGAAAAGTTCACACAAACACAGGCGAACGGTCAAACCAAAACCTCTCATTCCCAGGCCGTCAGCGCCACAATCTCCCCTAATGCAACCTTTCTTCTTCAACCCTCATGCCATGTGGCCGGCGATCCCAGCTCTTCCGCCACCGACATTTCAGATGCCAATCATGGGGGCCACCCCGCAAGTGCAAACTGATAACCAGTATCAGCTTTTTGCTCCGAACCCAATTACAGATACTTTGGCAGCGGTGGTGGCGCAGTCTCAGCTGGGGGCCACGGCTCCTGAACTTCATCGTTCCAGCAAGCGACAGAATATTGGTTCGCCGGCATCCAGTTTGAAAGACCAAGAAGCTGCTTGGATCCTACCGGACGATATGATTCTCGCTCCTTTCCCAGGGGTGCAGGGGGTCGACCCAAACGGGCCCCCCAATCCTATATGACGCTGCTCTCTTGGAATATCCGCGGTTTAGAAGGCCCGCGGAAAAATCGATTTCTTAAAGACCTCCTTCGATCGACTGGAGCACAGATTGCCTTCCTTTCTGAATTAAAGTGTTCTAGTAATCGTGCTAAGGTAGTTTTAGGGAATTTTGGGTTGCCGAACTATGTCATAGTTGATGCAATTGGAAAATCGGGGGGGTTAGCTTTGATGTGGGGTAATGATGTGTTAGTCAATGTTATTAGAATGGAGAGACATTTTGTGATAGCTAAGGTTAGCTCTAGTTTGCATAGTCCAGGGGGTCCAAAGGAATGGCTTTTAGTTTGTGTGTATGCTGACCCCTCTAGGAAGTCTGTAACCCGTTTATGGAATGAATTGAAATCTTTTGGTTTGTGTGATTATCCTGTTTGTTTTGCTGGTGACTTTAATGCAATTCTAAATGAAGAAGAAAAATGGGGTGGTTCACCAGAATTGGATTGGCATAACAAATTATTCAAAGAATTTGTTTTCCAAACTGGATTAATTGATTTAGGTTATAACGGTCCGGCTTTTACTTGGACTAATCGCCGGTACACATCTAACCCCATTTACGAACGATTAGACAGAGTACTGGCAAATGAACAGTGGTTAACGTTGTTTAACAAGGCCGCAGTTTTTCATCTCCACAGAGTTTACAGTGATCATGCGGGCATTCTATTGCGATGGGAAGCTATCAAAGGTCGCAATAAAAATTTCAAGATTGAACACCACTGGCTGTTAGAGAATGAATTCCATAACTGTGAAACTTGGTGGACAACATCCCAGGGACAGAACACTGTTAATAGATTCAATACTCTTAGAAAACAGATTCATAGTTGGAGTAGGAGTAAAGAAAAACCGCAAGACAAGCTAGATCGATTGAAACAACAAATCCTAGCTTTTCAATCACTCCACCCAACCGATCAAGTCTTATCAGTTGAGCAAATCTTAATAAATCAACTTCTACAAGCAGAAGAAAGTCTTAATCAATACTGGAGACAAAGAGCGAAGCAACGGTGGGCACAATTGGGAGACCTGAACACTAAATTTTTTCACCTACAGGCAACTAATAGGCGCAGGAAAAATGAAATAAGCTTCCTCTGTTTGGTTGATGGTACAGAAACAAGTGACCAGGAAGAAATATGCAAAGAGTTTATCAAATATTTCAAAATGCTTTACAGCCCGCTTATTTCCACTGAACAGGACTCAATTTACAATAACTGGTTCTCTAGCTTAGAAGGTTCAAATTGGAAAACGATCCCTGATGAACTTCATTTCCACCTAACTGCTTTGCCTGATGAACCTGAAGTTCGTTCAGTCCTATTTCAGATGGAACCAAACTCTGCACCAGGCCCAGACGGATACACAGCGGGTTTCTTGCAAAGCATGTGGCCCATGCTAAGAGATGAACTGGTCAAAGCAATTAGGCAATGCTTTAAGAACAAGATAGCCCCAACAGATTGGCTTAAATGCAATATAATTCTAATTCCAAAAAAAGAGGATGCTAAAAAGCCAGATGATTATAGACCAATCAGCATAGGTAGTATCTTTTATAGGCTACTTATGAAACTGATAGCTCATAGATTGAAACCCTACCTATCTGATTTGATCTCCGAAAATCAGACTGCTTTCCTACAAGGGAGATACATTGTTGATAACATTGTTCTAGCAAGAGAAATTTTACACTCGTTCAACTCGCCTAATTTCTTTCATAAATGCTTCCTTCTAAAGGCGGATATTAGGAAAGCATTTGACACTGTTCAATGGAAATTTCTAAGGAAGGCCTTACTAACACATAACATCCCCCCTCTTTTAATTGATCTCATCATGAATACGCTCTCCCAAGGAATGCTCTCAGTTTGTGTGAATGGTACTGGTACTGCTGGGGCGTTCATAAGATCTAAGTGTGGACTGAGACAGGGTTGCCCCATGTCTCCTTATCTTTTTATTCTAGTTATGGAATTCCTAAGCCGTTCACTAAAGGAAAATCTCAACAAAAGAAACATTCACGGGATTAAATTAATTCAGGACGCCCCGAATATCACACATTTATTGTATGCAGATGATCTCCTGCTGACTGGACCGGCAGAACAACATGAGGTGACGAACTTAATTACAATTTTATCAAAATTCTCTCAATTATCAGGCCTGGAGATCAATCCGCAGAAATCACTTTTGTGGTTTAGTACCAGTTGTGATACTTCAATTGAAGATCAAGTGATCCAACTTTGGGGAGCAAAAAAGGCCAAGAGTGAAGAAATTTACCTTGGGGCACCGCTTCACCATCCCCCCAAATACAGAAATTACAACACAAATAAGTTATTACATCAGTTTACAAATGCCTTAGGGGGATGGAAAGCTAATACCCTGTCGATGGCAGGCAGACTGGTATTACTGAAATCTGTCCTTTATTCCTTGCCAGTTTACAGCTTCTCAACAAATCTAATGCCAAAAAGAACAATTGATGAAATCACCAAACTAGCTAGAAAATTTTTATGGGGGAAATTAAATAAGCCTCGATTCCTATCGTTAATTGCTTGGGACAAATTGCTTCTCCCCCTACATCAGGGTGGTCTGGGAATCAAAGATCTCTTCAGTTTCAATCAAGCCCTAATGCTTAAATTGGTATGGAGACTAGCTGCTAATCATTCTTCTCCTTGGTGCCAGGTAGTCAAGCAAAAATACTGTAATTTCAATGGTTTTTGGGGGTCTAACAAAACTAGGGGGACTAGTCTTTTCTGGAAAAATGTACAAACACTGAAGCCCTACCTAATTGACCAAGTCTGGTGGGAATTAGGAAGTGGAAAATCTGTCCTGGTCAGAGGAGATCCATGGATACCTAACTGGCAAGAAAATCTTTCCCTCACCAGGAAAAGAAATTGTATGGTCTCCGATTGCATTGACCAACTTCACCACACTTGGAACACAGAAGTTCTCAAGAAAATGTTACCTTCTTCTGTGGCCAATCAGATCCAACAAAGTGCTCCACCAAGGCTCCAACCGAATGCACCCGATATACTAAGGTGGAAACCTGACAAAAATGGAATTTTCTCAGTCAAACGGATCTACACATGGCTGTTAGCACATAACAAACCTCACTTAACACCAAATTCCTCTATTGATTGGCTAAATTTCTGGAAACTTAAACTCATTGCACCAAGAGTTAAAATTTTCATTTGGAAACTCATCTCTGATTCTCTTCCGACAGCACAACTCTTACATAAGAGAATCCCAATTATTTCCCCCCTTTGTAAAAGATGTAATCAACAAACTGAGGATCGAATGCATACCTTTTTCCTCTGCCCAACTTCTCTCCAAACATGGATACTGGCAGATCATTGTTTCCAACGGCTCTTGCCTCAAGCTGATTTTCAGGAAAATTTGAATGTTACCAGCAACATTGCCTCCTGCCAAAAAAAGAAATCAAAGGAAACCTTTACCTTAATTTGCAATATTTTGTGGGCTATTTGGCATATGCGAAACAAATTCCTCTTTGATGGAATCTCAGAGAAGCCACAACAAACTTTACAAATTGCAATAAATCAGACTCACAGTTTTACCAGTAAATTTCAAAAGTCTCAAATTGATCTGACCGAAATAAATCTCGACAAATATACACGCCTCATACTTACTGATGGATCTTGGAGCTCACCAATGGATGGAGGGATGTGACTGGTCTCCTTCGATCTAGCTGACAAAATGATCTTTCTCCTGTCTCAATACCAGACAACCTCTGATGCCTTGCAAGCTGAGATGCTAGCTATAAATGCTGCTGTTGATTATGCCTTGAACTCCCCCCAAAGCTCGCAAACAAATTGGAAAATTTTATCAGACTGCCAGCTACTAATTGATGCCTTAATCAATAGAAATAACAACAACTCCCCGCTTTTTCATTTAAATGCTCAGTTCATCTCTCTCTGTGACAAATTAAAAAGCTCGCTAGGTAAAATCTCACTCTCTTACACCCACCGAAACAATTTAAAAGGTCCACATATTTTGGCAAACCTGGCTAGACGAAAGCTTCTTCAATTTCGCGGCTACCCCACAGCTCAACAACTCTCCAGGATGAAATTAACAAAAGATCTACTCACAATCAAGATCAATCGCCTCAACACTTGACTTGGGGTTTTAGCAACTCTGGAACGGAGAATTTTAATTGCTCTCATAAAGCAAGCTTCAATAATCTCTCCGTCTTTTTTTTTCACTTTGACTCCTTTCTTTCACCTCTCTCTTGTTTTTCTTTATCGAGTTCTTTTCTCCTTTCTTTTTTCTGGTGTTTGCTTTTCTTGTTTTATTTCTGTATAGAGTCAGTCAACCTTTCTCGAATGATCCGTAGTAATTGGGGGTAGGTGGAACAGGTGAGGGACAGCTGGAGATGTGTAATGGGAAAGGCTCGAGGAGTCTGAGTGGGGGGCATTTTAAATTTTACGGTTGACTGACTCTCTCCTGTCTGTACAAAACTTTATTTTCCCTTTAATGCAATTTAGCCCATGGGCCTTGAAGATCAAAAAAAAATAAAAAAATTCTATTGAAATTACCGCATTTGAAAAGTTAAAATTGTTTAATTTTCATGAAGAAGAACATATTCGTATTTCGGGCTCCACAAATGATAAAAATATTAAACACAATGGTGCCAATGAAAAGATGAATATTTTCCCCTTTATATTGCAGTTCAGGCGAAATTGAACTCTTTCACCTCAAGCCATTAATCATAAAGTAAAAAATGATTTTCGATTTAAATAATTGATAACATATTCCAATTGCACGAGCAATAAAAAAAAGATTATGAACCGAGATGATTGGAGCTAGAGAAACGAATGGGGTGCGGTGAGCATTCGAATAGGGAGCTATAGATTCCCTTTTATACATAAGAAGTAGAAAATAAATACCCTTGAAACGACAAGAAAGGGTTGCTATAAAGTTTATATTTCTAGAAAGAAATCCCTTATTATTATTTTTACTTATGAAGGTACAGCATATTAGAACGCCAATCAATGAATAGTATTTGGTATGATGTCTTTTCATGTCTCGAAAGCCGTTGGATCTGTATCTCGTATTTCATCGCATCAAGTGTGCGCAAACTTCATCCTGATGAAATTAGTTAATTGGTACACATGGGCTTCTCTTGGACCTTAATTTTAAGCCCATCTCTCAATTTAAATAAATATAACGGGTTATTAGATCTGCTTTTAAATAGTCAACGTACGTCGTAGAGACACAAACTAACTACAGTAAAACATTATAACGCTAGTAATGGTAAAATGGTAAAACATGATTCAATCATTCCATATTTCCAAGACGCAATTCATACAGCCAATTACTTAATACCAGCTCCAATCCAAAAGCTAATTCCATCTCCATGACTATAGCTTTAGAAAATAGTATGTATAATTTCGAGTTAAATAATTCGCGAGCTATCTAAAGCTCGTATTCAATTCGTTATTTAATTTCTGAGCCTAAAAACTTGATTCGTTAAAAATTCGAAATTATTTTGAGCGAGCTAGTTTCGAATAATTAGCGAATTTATCCCGAGCGAGCCATGATCAACGAACTATATAATTCTAAAATGAGATATTTATCCTTTTTATCAATTCTCATGAGTTTTTAATTCTAAAAAATCAATTTTATAAATTTCAGACAAAAATGCACTCATCCCCTAATTCTCGAGCTTCTCGCCACTCGCCACTCTCTGCCCCGTAAATATCTTCAAGATATTGCAAGATCTTTTGAAATTTGGCTAATTAATTAATAGTAGGATACTAACAAAAGGGGGGACGGGGAGCCTGGAGCTTATGTGAAAGAACTAGGGAATTTTTTTTTGAGCTTTTGTTTTGGTGCACTGATTTTGTTTAATGCAGAAGAATCAAACTTAAAAAAAAAAACAGATTATTATGTACGTTTCATCCTAGTAGTACTTTTCAAAGAGCATTGTATTATTTAAAGGAAATTATGTCCCTTGTGTCATTGCCACATTGCACATTGATCATCTATTTCAATTTTTAACATTTTTTTATGAAGTGATTTAATATCATATCAGTAAGTATTGAACTGGTAAAGAATAGCAGTATTGTATTGAACTGGTAAAAGAATAGCCAAGGATATCCAAAGTTAGTCAAGTTAATTACTTAAGTAATTTTTCTTTGCATTTTTAGATTAATGTATAACCAGTGAGAGAGGAGGAGGAGGATTCGATCACAGATATAGGGAAATCTCGTTTTCCTATTTGTCATATTTTTTTTTTTTTCAGTTATTGTTAGAACTCATAAATTTGCTTACCAATTAATGTTTTAATCGTTGCTTGTTAAATCAATCTTATCTTTATAAATTTCTATATTCTAATTATTTTCCAAATTTCTTATTCTACTTCAATTTTCGTCATTAGACCACTTAAATTGCTGACTTTCTTTTGAAAAAATATTACACATTTGCATATAATATATATTTGGAAAAAATAATATATCCGAGTCTAGCTGTGTAGACCAAAGGAAAAGAACATGCACAATCACGAAATTTTTTTTTCAACACAGAGCAGAAAATAACGAGAATTAGAGAGAAGAAAATATCGAGAAGCTCAAGCGTTAGAGCTGAAGATATTCTTGTCTGAGATTTTTAAAACTAATTTTCCATAATTAAAAAAATAAAAATAATTAGAATTGATTAAAGGGTAAATATGTATAGTATATTAATGATTGGAGGTGGATATTTCTAAATTTGAAGATTAGAGGGGTATATAACTAATTTTCCAAAAAAAATAAATTTAAGCTAATAATTATTATGAATATGTTATTGTGGGTCCTTGCAAACCTTCGGTCGATAATAATTTGCGCTATTTGTTAACCGATTAACTTTTTTTTTCTTTTTTAGAAAGAGCTCCTTACTTAACTGGCCGACTTCTCTTGTAATACTTAAGAGAGCTCCTTTGGACTCCGATTGTCAAACAAACAAGGGGAGTTCCTTAAATTTAAACTTTGAGAAAAACGCTCTGCCTTTCATAAGCAGTGTCTTCAATAATCAAGAACTGTCATCATAAAGTTACAACATTAAGCAAATCATTTAAATATGAACCACAATAATAAATTAACCAAGTAGTGAGGACAAAAATTGAAGAGATATAGTTATATAATTGCATGCATTAGGACTTTATGTGTGAAAAACAAAACTTTATATATGTTATTAAGCAATAAATAGCGCTTTGATATGTAGTTAATTAAGGGTATAGTAAGTTGAGTTAGAACTAATATTTCCATTAGATTTTGGTGCGTTATATTTGGCAAGGATTTTTTTGGCTTGGAATTATGAATTTCTTGGATGCATGGAAATAGTTGTGGTAGATTCTTTTTAGAAACAAAATAACTAAATAGTTTGCTAGTTTAACCAAATTTAGGTGTAGTAGTGATTATGTGTAATCCCGACTTACTATGAAGTAGTGATTAAGTCTAATTGATGACATGCGGTACCATTTGTGAGATGAAATCAACACAGTCGAATCTATGAGGCTCATCCTAGGAAAGAAAAAATAATAATGAAAACGAAATCAAATGAATCAAACGAAGCTCATCCTTGTATTTGTGTATGTAGCAAATGTGGTGCTTCTGAGTGCATGTGAATGAAAAAAGTCGTGGCTGAGGGAGCAAAAGCAGTGGCCAAGGAAACAAAAGTTGTGACAAGAGAACAAAAACCATGGCCGAAGGACGAAAGTCGTGACCGTGGTGAACAATTTATGATGATTATTTCTTTGTGTAATTAGGAGATAAAAGATATTGTAATTTGATGATTTTGTTAACCGGAAGGAGAAAAATAATTGAAAATTTGTTAGTTAATTAATTTTGAATTGTTAATATTGTGCATATTTGTGTATGATTTTTATTTTAAATAATAAAATTATATATGAGATGAAATAACAGTGACCGAAAATATTTGATCTGTGATGTATTTCAATTATATATGCTCATTAAAAAAGTTAATTTAAGAACTGTGACGTTTTTTTTAAAAAAAATTATAAAATCATTTAATCTGTGACGTTTTTTCCGAAAAAAACGTCATATATTTCCCTTTTTGTAACGTTTTTTTTTTTAAAAAAAAACGTCATAAATTCTCGACCATCTATGACGTTTATCGAATCTATAACGGGGGCTATTGTGACGTCCCTATAACCGTCACAGACCAATTTTTTGGAACGCTACAGAAGATCAGATCTCACGTAGTGCTCCTCCCTCTTGCTATCAGCTAATAACCACACTATGCTTTTAAATCACCCCACTTCTGCAGTTTTAGGTGCGTTTGGCAGTAGGAGTGAACAAGGGTCAAGGGGTAATAAGCTTTGTTCGAACAAGTCTTGTCCGTTCTTGGCCTTGTTCTCAAATATGGAGAACAAGAATAAGGACATGAAGTAGCGGTTATTCAAACAATATTTATTGGCAAGCTACTCGTGCATCTTGGAAAATTATTATGATAGTCACATAAAGAGAGAAAGAAATAAATTTTTTTTTTTTACTCAACTACAGCGGCTTTTTTTCTGCACTACATTAAAAAATATTAACATAGTCATTTAATTATTTGACTGCGGCGGACTGCCCGTTTAAATGTCATGTAAAAGTGTGGCATTTTACTTAGTATGTAAATGTTATTATCATTATATTAATTATTGCTATTATTATAACAATAATTATTATATTAATTAAAATCATTATTATAATAATACTAATTATTATTACTATTATTAATATAATTATTATTATGATAATATTTCAATTATATTATTCATTATATTATTATCTTAATTATTATTATTATTATTATTATTATTATTATTATTATTATTATTATTATACTTACTAATATTATTATTATTTTAATTATTTATTTATTAGTGTTGTTGTTACTATAAACTAAATCCAAATATTATTATCATATTATTTCCATTATTATTATATTTTTTAAGCACGGTTCCGGTGCCCCAATTTTTGCGCTGCCTTAATTGTCACAAATCATGAGCCGTAGGATTCAAATTTGATGAACGGTCCAGATAACAATTTGTTTTAATAGACTCTCTGAAGTCTGTACTGTACGAAAGAAAAGACAGAAAGGAGAAAAAAAATAAACCCATCTCTCCTTCTTCATAGTTCGTACCCCTCTCTGGGTCTCTCTTCCCTGTCGGCGATCTCTCCTCTCTCTCCCTGTCATCGAGCTCTCCTCTTCGCCACCGTTCGCTCAATCTTCCCTCTCAGGCTCTCTCTCTCTCTCTCCCCGCTGCTCAAAAAAGCTCCGACTCTCTCAAACCTTACCCATCAAATCTTGTGATTCAAACCCTTTTGGATATCAAACTCCACATCCCAACCTGTTGGAGGTCACTCAAGGAATTAGTTGACTAGTACTTGATGTGTAAGAAGGTGTATCGGATGAAAGAAAGTAAACAGAGAGGACATTGAATACCCAAAATAAAGAACTTGTTTATGAAAAGCTGATTTAAAATCTGTAACCGAACTGGTAATGATGAAGTACAAAATCAAAGGCTAAACAATAATAACTTGTAGGATTCTATTGCATCAATTCTACTGCTTTCAAAAAGAGAATTAAAGCATAACTAATCAAGGTGAGAAGTAGTGTTTGAAAGAGTCAGATATGAGAGCTTGTGCGGCGGGGAGAGAGATAGCCTGAGAGGAGAGCTCGATCGACGGGGGCGAAGAGAAGAGCTCAATGACAGGGGGAGGAGACATCCGACGGCCAAGGGGAAAGGAGACCTAGAGAGGGAACGAAGGAGAGATTGATGAGGCTTTTGTTTTCTTTCATTTTTCTTTTTTTCTTACGGAGCAGTCATTAAAACAAGTTGCGATCTGGACCGCTCATCAAATTAAAATCCTACGGTTCAAGATCTGTGACATTTGAGGCAGTATGAAATTTGGGGCACCGGAACGGTGCTCATATTTTTTATTGTTATTTCCAACACATCATCCAAACAACACATCCCTAGCTTCTTCATGAATAGATTATTCGACCTATTTCTTATTCACAATTCTCATTTGCGAATAAGTAATTCATTCTTATTAACTTCACTTCCAAACACACCCGCCATACTGGTGTATTATCACTAAAGGATGCAATCCAATATATGAAATCAAGGACTGAGATCACATTATTATTTAATTCGGTCTAGACATGGTATCATGCGGTTCATAGAGACTTATTGTTATATGCAACCATTATTGCGGTTATCAATTATGATATGTCATGACAATTATGATATGTCATGACATGCTGCGGTTCACAACACCTTTATGCGATCTGCACCAATGAATTAATAAAATGATTACATGATCCTCATCCTATGAGATTAAAGGATATCGTCATGGTTCGAGATACTTAAAACTATTTTAGCTTGGTTAATAACTCATTGATCCAAACTAGCTACTTCTTTTATTACTTCACTATTAGCTATGTATTATGTTTCGGTGACGAAAATAGTTATAATATATAGTTTATAATACCTTCTAATATTTATAGCATCACCTTTGATTAAAAATAAGTAGCTTGATTGTGATTTCAAATTATCTCAATCTATTCATAAGCAATCATCAGTGTAATTATATACAAGAGTTTTTGCTCTCCATAATAAATGAAAAATAGATCCAGCTTTCTCATAACATATTAGAGGATACTTTCGATTATTGTCCAATGTGTTACTCTTGTATCCATTTGATAACAACTTGCCACACTTTTTGAATACGACACATCAGGCGAGTGCATAATATGATATGTATTATGAAATTCATTACCAAAAAGATACTTGAACTGTGCCATTTAATCTTTCTCGACCTTTCATATGTAAGTTACTAAGTCCTACATGTAATATTGTGACATGGTCAGATATCCTTTTTTGAATCTATCCTTTTTTTTCAACATTTTGTCATTGTCATATTGGTTCAAACATATTTTGATCTATCATTATTGATATTGATTCCTAGAATTTATATAGAGATTAAAAGTTGATATCATGTGCATATATCTACATTTCTACTTAAAATACTACAATTAATCAATCAATGTAATTTTAGCTTTATATTGGATAAGTTTTCACAATACTACAAATTAGTACTATAATTTCAGCTTGGATATTGGATAATTCATTTGAATATTTTTTTTCGGTCGAGTCGTCGTCATCATTATTATTACTACTACTATTGCTGTTGTTGTTGCTACTGCTATTCATGCTATTTCTAAATTAAACAAACAAATAATTAATAAGAAAGGAAAATGGCCAACTATCTTAATTTGCCTACCAAACTTCAGCCTTGGACCAATTTGATGAACACCTCAACTGCCGGTGATTATGAATTTTACCAATCTTACTGTCACATGTTGTAATTTTGTTGGATGTTGACATTCACCTCTACCGTATAAAATTAATAAGAATATATTTAGATTATAACTATATATTTATAGTTCTAATTATAGGCATTTCACAATTGAAAATTCAACTTGTGGCTTGCAATATAAATTGTCCCAGAATTTATACCGCGTGATCTCGTATTGGCATGACGACACTCATTTTATATAGGTTTCTATATAATGGATGATCCATAGTAGAACATTTTTCTTAGTATTAACTTTGCTCATTTGAGATCTAACTTGTGTCGAGTGATGGGATGATGTCATTAAACAAATTATCATACAATTATTATGACGTGCTAAAACTCCAAATCTTACTAGAGCCCTCATGCATTTTGGATGGTCTCTCAATCAAAACACCATTCATATTTTGGTAACATGAGTAACTTATTTTGAAACTACAATTGCAAGATATATATTTTTTTTACAGTATATCACATATACGAGTCTAGTCACTAGGCTACAATTTCAACTCCAAATATATTCAAAAGACCAAATATTTGAGACATTTGAGGAAACTAAAATACTTTAATAATGAACTATGATCAAGGAAAAAAAATTAATCTCACAATACAATTGAATCCATTGTCCTCTCATTATAATAAAGATATTATTAACATCCAAATGTATGCACCTATCCCGTTTGAATTAGTTGAACTAGTGTATATAAAAAAATACTAACTAACCATGATATTATTAACACCCATTATGATAATCAGTATTTTCTAGCACTACATATCAAAAAATAATAACTAACCATGATAGATTAATAATTATTATTATTATTAATAGTTAAAATTCATGAGGTTTTTCCTTTTTTTGGTGAAAATGTGAAATGAGAAAAAAAATAAGGAAAGCTTGAAATAAAGTAAAAATCAATACGGTGTTACTCCTACGTTTGGAATGATTTTATTTATTTTTTTCTTTTGTTTTAGCAATAACACTGCGGAGTAAAGAAGAACAAGCCTTATATAGGATATTTGGTAATTGAGATCTTTTCAAACATGAGATTCCTGCTCGCTATCTGCAATAATTTCATGAATATGTAAAATTATTTAAAAATTGTATTTAGTTTATGCCTACGTACGTTTTAATATAATTGATAATTGCTAAAAAAAATAATGTTATATATATATACTAATAATTTTGAGGTAGTTTCTACTTCGTCCAAGTGAAGATAAAATACAGAATGCGTGTTAATTACATTGGTATGATACTTAATGTTGCATCTTCCTTTTGGATTTCAACTTCAGTGTAGAATATCTTTTATAGCTAGAAATTTTTTAAACCTTGTTTTGGACTCATGTTGACCTTTCTGGGTCATTTTTTGATGAAATGTTTAATTGGCAAGATAATTACTTGGTATACATTCAAATTAATATCATTTTATTTATACAAATTGTTTATATTGTGTGTACCTTATTCTAATTTTTATATTAATTTTTTTTTTCAATTTAGATGTCGATACCTTTCATTCTCGTGGAGTTACTTTATTTTGGGTCTTGTTTGTCAAGAATGAGATAATTGTGGCTTTTTTTCGTTCATCCGTACTACTTAAACGTCGTCTCTGTGGTTATTCAACTCTTTGGGTTTTCTTCTCTTCCCTACTTGTCAATTTACTAAGTGGAAGTGTGGGATGCATTAGTTACCTTCTTGAATGCCAATCTATACTTTCTTAGATCAAGTTAATTCCACTGGATCACTGTTGTGGTGGCAAAACTATATATCATTAGTCGCATGAATTTGTATTGTTTTTTGCTGATATAGATCTTGTTTTTAAAGAATGTTGCAAAAAGTGTCTTACAATAGACTAGATTTTTTCTTTTGAGATCAGTTGTTTTAATTTTTTTCTTTTAGTGAGGCAATTTTACAATATTATTGTCGATGCTATGGCATTTGTTTTAGTTGCATGAGTTTTTTTTTTCCTAGTTTGTTATGGAGCTTGTTGCATTTTTTTATGTTATTGTTATATATATTTAGTTGCGATTTTATTTTAATCATTTTTATTATGTCTATGGTTACAAATGCAATCGCAATTATACACACCTTTATATATACATCATTATATATATACACACGTTTAATTAAAATATAATTTTGTTTTAACCAATCGATCGGTTTATCATACCTTCCTAGCGCTGTCAATAATGTGGCGTTTCACACATTTATCGAAAACGAAACAAGAAATGAGTTTCATTTCTAAAATGGAATGGAGATTGGTAAACGTTACTGTTTCGTTTATCAAAAACTGGATTGAAATCAATGAAAAATGAAGAACGAAACAAAAAAACGAAACAAAAAATTGTTTCGTTTACCGAAACAGAACATAAATAAAACACATGTTCTGTTTCGTTACCGAAACGGAACGAAAACAGAATAGTCCTGTTTCGTGCTCGTTTCTGACGTTTGATAGTGCTATACCTCCCCTACCAAAATCAATGTTTGGGAAGACATGTCCATCAAAAAGCACGCATTGTATACAAAAACCTACAATTTTTTTTTTTAAATCTTAGCAGTAAATCAATCACAAATATAATATCAGGTTGATACGCTACAACGAATTGGTTGCCATCAAATATATCTGTATATACAAAATGACGCTTTGTTTCCAAATTCGAGGCACCCCACTAATCTGTGGGACTCTGGCATTACATAGTACTATTAGTACTTTTCAATGAAGCTCTTTTTTTCCTATAACGATATATATATTTTTAATCATGCATAAGGCCAGCCGTCCTATAGCGATAAGCATGGCATACAAAAACGAAATAAAAAGCGGGAAAAAAATGTGTAAGTATGGAATTACCTTCTTTTACTTTTATTGGTAGAAGTCTGGTCATGATGGATTCATGATTGGGTGACACCTAATGAGAAAACTCAGAAGGTATTCTCCTCATGAAAAGAAACACAAACTCACAACTTCACAAGGCTCATTTATTAACTATGCAATTAGACTCACTATAGTCACTAAATACCCTTGGCAGTAATTACCAAAATATCATCAGCTCTTAGCCGCCTCGTTTAACTATGTGTCAAACTCAAATCATGAAGAATTATATAATACACACTTAAGACTTTGAATGGGTTCTCTATAGTTTAAATGAAATAGACAGTTTTTTTTTTTTTTTGAGAAATAATGAAATAGACAGTACCAGCCTTAGATCTGCACGACATCAAATCTCATCACTCAAATCAACTGATCACATCCGTTCCAGCATTTTTTTTTTCTTTTTATTTAAGATATTAAGAATCTAATGTGGAATTTTTTTTTTTTTGGAATTATACTAATACTGGCAATGTAACTGGAGTATGTACTTATTTCAGTTTCCTACGGATGAGTGACATCACAAAACAAAAGAGAACAAAAAGGAAACTGATCACATCCGTTCCTTGTTTGACAACCCAATTGCTTCACCTCAGTCATGTGTAAGAAAAAAACACACTTTTTTCTTGCACTGTGTACAAAAAGTGCACATTAAGTTGAAAACAAAATCGCACAAACTAATTTCTCAGTTTTTATAAAAATATTTTTATAAAAAAGAACAATAACCGTCGTCCAACCTCGTTCGAAGCAAATAAATAAATAAAAATTAGAACCTCCCATCTAGTTCCTGTCCATAAAAACATAAACCTCCCATCCTATGTTGCATTGGTACGGTACGAGTACCGTACCTGGTACGATTCGAGTACGGTGGTACGAAAATTTTCAAAAATGTCCGGTACGGATACGACGATATATATATATTATTTGAATATGTTATTGATTTATAATTATATTATATTACAAAATATAATGTGTATAACATAACTTTGTTTAGCTAAGGCTTAGAGTTTGCACAAATAAATGACATAAACTTGGAATTTACACAAATAAATGATATAAACACTAATATCAACACGTTGACTGTTGACCATTGACCGTACGGTACCAGTACCCGGTTCGGGTACGGCTGATGTTTCGAAGTACCGGGGTAACATAGCTCCCATCAGAGGTTCCCTTCCGATGATGTAAGCAGCAACCGGCGCCACCTGTTAAAAAACCAATGATAAAGGAAAACAAACTGATGATGTAACAATTGAGCCTTACGGCAGTGAAAAGAACAAAAAGTTCACATTCTCCAATCGAACAAAAATGTCACACCATGCGTACAATAATTCAGGACATACAACGTCACACCAAACAAAGAACAAAAATACTGTTCGATAGAAAAGAGAACTTTGGATTGCGTTCCGTAACCGATGTCAAATAACACTGGTATTGGTGTCCACTCTAATCTGAATCATCCTTGCATTTGGTAAAATCCAATTAAATTATTACCCATTTATCACTCAATAATTCAAAATGCAATACATATAAGAAAACAATTACGAAAGGAGGTAAGCTACAATTTGATCACTATAAATATGCACCTACTCTGTTTCCATCGTTCAAGACACAACCTTCCACCCAAATAATAAAAGAAGAATCCAACCAAGCCAATTTCTTCAAGGCAAGGGCATGAAAGCCAATTTTGGTCCCAGACTCCCAGTACAATACCAATGGGATGACAGAAGTTACCTCCATCCAGTGCATCCTGTTATGGACTAAGCTGCACATTTGAGCCTCCATTAAGTCCTAAATAAGAAGCCATAAATTCCTAGGCAATAGAAACCATCTTCAAAGAACATAAATTTTGGTCATTAGTGCCAATACAATAGACAAACTACTGAGGATTCTATGCAAAAAGACTTGCTCGTTTTTCAGGTTTTGAGCTCCTAGTGTACAGGTAAATAGAAGGCATCAGGATCCAAATTAAAGAGGGATAAAATCCATCCAGAGAATTTTTTAAGCATGAAAGTTGCTGCAATTGTATAAAAGAGTAGGCATAATCCTAATAATTCTTACATTTGATTCCTATACAAAAGCACCATTCCCTCACCTTAGAGGATAGCAAAATAAAGAACAGAAAATGACCTGAAACTTCTACCGTAAAAAAATTACCTGAACAAGCAAAAAGGAAAATAAAAAAAAAAGTGCTAAGAGAAAACCATCTATTTACATATCTCTTAACTGTCGTCCCGCTTGCAGGAAAGCCGTTTCAAGAACTCGTATGTTGTGATCATAGTAGTTGCCGAGACAGACATTGATGCCCATCTCGGCCCAAGCCCACGAAAACACGCCCCCCATCCGCCCTCTCTGACAAGACTCCTGACCGTCCGATAAACAGTCATAGGCGCACCATCCCTTTCATCCATCACTTGCATTCTAGTTTTTATTGTATCTAGCGGCATTGTTACAAGTGCCGCCGCACCACCAGCCAGTGCCGCACTCGCTGCCTGCACCGCCACCACAGTCTTTTGATCTGGTTTTAGAATCAAATCCTGTGGGTCTGATTCCTGGAGCCCATACCGGTAACGGCAGAGATAAAACCCAACTCCTTCCCAAATTGCCTTCTGAGAAAGCGAATAACTCGCCCACCAAACAGCATTTGACGGCGCATAAGTCAAAATTGACATGCCAAAACCTCGGTATAGACCACACACCCCATCCGAACATAGAATTTTCCTAAAAGCATCTAATCCACCTATATACTTATAGTGGGTGCTGTTGCAATTATTACCTTGAACCATTAGTCTCTGGCTAACTACATCAACCGGGGTCCAGACGAATTGGGCCGCAATCGCAGCCGACACCCCACCGGCAGCACTGGCAACAGCAGATGCAGTAGGGTCAGACACACCAAGTCTAAGTGCAGCATGGCCAACAGTGGATTTGGTGAGTTCCAGTGCAGTCATGTAGAGAGCCCGAGCCGGGACAGTACCGGCAAGTGAGGTGGCAAAACCCCGATAGAAGGCAAGTGGTCCCTCCTGACGGAAAATCAAGAAGGCCGCTGAGGTGGCGGAGGGAAGAGGCGGTTTGGCGACCTGAAGGCGGGTCTTGAGCACCACGGCAGGATACAGCGCAGCAGAGACGGCGGAGAAGAGAGCGGCGCCGAGGAAGAAGAAGCGGGACTTGTCGAGACGCTCCCAGTCGATCTCCGGGGGAAGTTCGAGAGACGGAGAGGGGTCGTCGGAGTCGTCGGTCTCCGCCATTAACTAAAGAGTTGCGCTTTTTTTTCACGGTCGCTCTTTCATCTCCATTTAGTACGAAAATTGAGAAATGAATATTACTAGGGTTAGCGAATCTATGCACAGGAGTGATTAGTGATTAGTAGAGTTGGGTTTCTCGAGAGGAGTATCTGACGAATGAGTGTCTATTGGGAGAGGGAGAGGGCATCTGAGCCATTGATAGAGGCAAGGGGCAGGAGATCGAACGTCGAGGAAGGGGAACGACTAGGGGTTTAGTGCGAGAGATGACGTTGACGAGTGGGACGGATTTGAATCATTTGATTGGTTGTGCGTAAGTTTTGGTAAGAAATTGGTGCGACTAGGGTGGGAGTAGGGAGTGTATTTTATTTTCCGATGTGATTTGGCACGTTAGAAGGACAAGTGTCGAGTAGGCGAAAGCGAAAGGGAAGGAAAGCTGAGTCTAGAGCGGCGAAGGCGTTGGATAAGTTTGTCTCCTTCGGACTGACTTGACTTCATATTCTTTCGGTTGTAGACCTGAAAGCGGAAGCGTTTTTTACGTTATTTCATTTCGTTTCGCTGGTACGAAATGGTTAACGAAAGGGAAATTAACAGTGAACAAAACCAGGCTTGTTTCGCGGTTAATTTGAGACGGTTAACGAAACTGGGTGATTTCGTTTCGTTTATTTCATTTCGTTCGTATATATTATAATATAATTAATATATTTAATATAATTATATTATTATTAATATAATTATTATATAGTTTAATATATATAGGGTAGGGACAGAAGACGAAACCCTAACCTAATCTCTCCGCCTCTCTCTCTCTCAACTCGCAAGCGGCGCCATGTCTTTTCAACTCCTCTCCCGCTTTGATCTCTCTTCTCTCCCTCTCTCTCTTCCATGCTCTCACGCGTGCTGGATAGATCACAAGAGGCAGACGACCTCTCCTCTCCTTCTGTTGGTTTCGATGAAATACTCATCATTACTACCTTTTTGGTCCGAAACCCTAGCTTGATTAGTCCCTGATTACGACTCTCTGTCGCTTGGTTTCCAAATCTCTCGCTTAAAGTGTAGGCTTGGTAGCTTAAAAGGCTCGAGAAAGGTTATGATTGCTTGTGATTTTGAGAGACTGGTGACAGGGTTAGTCGATCAGTCAGGGTCTCTTCGACTTCTAGTAATGATGAAGAAACGTTGGCTATATAGACAGAAAGGAGAGAAGGAAAAAAGAAAGAGAGAGAGAAAGGTATGTCTTTCTTTCTTCCTTATTTATTTTTTCGATTTTTTAATCTGTTTACTTGTAATTTTAAGTTAATTTTTTTCGTGTTCTTTGTAGTAAAAAAGGAAAAAGGAAGGAAGGAAGGAAATAGAGACATTTATGAGAAAGGTATGTATTTATTTTTTTCAATTATTTAGTCTGTTTAATTTTTCAATATTTTTTTTTATTTTTGTTTGTATTTGTTCTTTGTAGGAGAAAGACAGAAAGAAAAAACTGAGAAAGACAATGGCTAATCCAGAGTCAGAGAGAGATTGTGTTGGAGGAGGAACAATTATCAGATGAGTATGATTTATTTATTTGTTATAATTCTTAGTGAATAGTGAATGATTGTGCTTGTGCTTGTGCTTGTTATTTGTGTGTGCTTGTGCTTGTGCTTGTTATTTGTGTGTGGCATGAGAAACATCTATTCCTGGCACTGGTAATTGACATCTATTTGTATGCTTGCTAATTGACATCTATTCCTGGCACTAGTACTGTTAATCTGGTATGTCAGGGATAGATGTCTCTCATGTCACACCTTGACAATCATGTTAATATGTATATGTTATGTGGTTGGTACTGACTGGCAATCAGGTTGATTGTGTTGGTCATGCGACATATCCATTCATGGCAACTTGATAGGCTTCTAACACTTGTATGAATGGATAGGAGCTAGGGGTGGATGTGTCTCATGACTAACCTTTGTAATCTGTTGAATTGATGCTGATGGTACTCCCCCAATATATAGTATGGAACCAGGAATTGATGGTGAAACTGCAGAGGAAATTCAAAAAATACAAGTTGATGCTGATGGTACTACCCCAAGTCAACCTGTTGAACCTGTTGCTGATGGTACAACCCCCACAGATGGTACCAAAAAGAGAAAGAGAAAGGGTAGAGTTGTGAAGAACTTTGTGGTGTAGAAGCATTTTAAAAGTACTGAAAAGGATGTGGATGGTGACTTCATGGCATCCTGCAACTATTGTGGTACTGAATATTTGCAAGGCAACTCTAGGAGCACTAGCACACTGTTGCATCATATGAGGGGTGGTTGTAAGAAAATGTCAGCCAGAATTAGGGCAAAACCTGCTGCCATGCAAAGACTACTTCAGCTTGGCAGTGAACAAGGTACTTGATGTATTTTTTGTATATTACTTGTATATTACTTGATGTATTTTTGTATACTAATATATTTTTACTATTTATCAGGTCAGCCCAATCCTAATGTTTGGGAATTTGACCAAGCTAGAAGTAAAAAAAAACTTGGCAAAGATGGTGTCTGGACATGAGTTTTAACTGTGCAACACACCACTTTTTTAAAGTATTTGCAACTGATCTGCAGCCTCTGTTTAAAATGCCATCTAGGACCACACTTAGGGCAGATTGTGTTGCTCTTTATGAGGAAGAGAATGGTTTGTTGTATGATTTATTTGCTAAAATGGATTGTAAGGTTAGTTTCACTAGTGATTTGTGGACTTGCAAGGGTAAAGATAGGGGTTTCATGGCTCTTACTTGTCATTACATTGATGATGATTGGAAGTTGAGAAAAAGACTTCTCAACTTTACCCCAATGCCCTCTCGTCACACTGGCCAACATATTTCACAGGCCATTTATGATAAATTAATTTTGTGGAACTTGGATAAGAAAGCTTTCAGTTTGGTTTTGGATAATGCATCTTCTAATGATGCTGCCATCAATGACTTGCTGAGTAGGAGTCAATTTAGAAAGAACCTACTTTGTGATGGTAACCTCTTTCATCAAAGATGTGCATGCCACATTTTGAATCTGATTGTGCAAGATGGTTTGAGTGTGATGTCTGGTCAGATTGATGCCATAAGAGACACCATGAAATATATTAAGCATTCACAATCTAGAATGGAGAAGTTCAAGTTGGCTGCTTCTCAGGTCTAAGCTATGTTTGTGTATATTAATTTTTATGTATATTAATGTTTATGTATATTAATTTTACTTTAATGTTTGTTTTCAGGAAGATGTTTCTTATAGGAAGCCAGCATATGATGTGCAGACTAGATGGAACTCCACCTACTTGATGCTTGACTTGGCATTGCACTTGAAGAAAGCTATCATCAGATATGCCAAGTTAGATGTGAGGTACCCTTTCTCTCTCAGTGATGATCATGTGGTGACCCTACATGGGCATTTGAAAGTGTTCTATGATACTACATTAAAATTTAGTGGTACCAAGTATCCAACTTTGAATCTATGTTTTCCTGATTTTTGTGAGGGTTATCTTACTATTAGAAATATGTATAGTAGTCTATATCCATTTATTGTTGACATGGGGAAAGAAATGTTCCGCAAGTGGAATAAGTACTGGGAAAATGGAAATATTCTCTTGGCTGTGGCTTGTGCATTAGATCCTAGGTGTAAGCTACATGTGGTTGAGTACTATTTCAAGATGCTGCATTCTTCTGAGTTGCAAGATTTTATGACCAACTTGAAACAATGCTTTGATGACATGTTCAATGAGTATCTGTTGGCAAACACCAACGCATCACAGAGCCAAACTGGTTGCACAGCACATGCAAGTGGAAGGTAATGTTCTAAACCTCTGCTTTTTTTTTTTTTTTTTAAATTTGTGTGACAACTTGCTAAATGAATTCACTTGGTTGCAGTTCTAGTGGATCAGTGCAACAAACTAATACAAAGGCTGGTTTGAAAGATTTCTTGAATGTTAAGAAGCAGTATGATCCCATGATATCTGAGCTAGATCAATATCTAACTGAACCACTTGATCATTCTAGCTTGGATGATGACTTTGACATTCTGTCATGGTGGAAGTTGAAAGCCCCTAAGTATCCAGTGTTGGCTAGGTTAGCAAGGGATGTATTGGCTGTACCAATTAGTACTGTGGCATCTGAGTCAGCCTTTTCTAATGCTGGTAGAACACTGAGCCCAACTAGAAACTCTTTAAATGATGAGAGCGTTGAAGCTCTAATTTGTGCTCAAAATTGGTTGAGGACTTCGGTGATTGGTATTTTTGCACCCATATTTATCTTTTTTTCAACTTGAATTCAGTACTACTATTTAATTTATTTTATTTTCTATTAATGTAGATAGTGGTGGTCAGCTTGGTGATGATGATGAAGGTGGTGAAGATGATGATCATGTTTGAGTGTGTTGATAAGTTTGATTTTATTGTGTACAGTGCACTTCAGCACTTGTTTTGTTAGTTTGAAACAGTTTTTTTTTTTTTTTATATGGTGCCTTTAGAACTTGCGTCTCGTGTTGTAAGTTTGAAACAGTTGATTTTTGGGTATGGTGATATGGTGTCCATATTTGATTTTGATAAGACTAAGGAGTGTCTGCAAGTTTAATTTGGGGATTATTTCAAAATGGATGGGTCAATGATGAAGGGTACCAAGTACCAGTTAGAGGGGAGGGACTCTGGCCTTGGAATTTTGATGGGTCAGTCAAAATTTTTGGGTCTCTTGATATCTCCCCGATGATTTAAACTTAAAAGCCTGAGACCTATATTGAAATAATCCCCCTATTAAACTAGGTATTAGTTTGAATTTATTTTGATGTATTTTTTTTCTTTATGACAAGCATTTGTTTGGAGTTATTATTATGCTATTTTTATTAAGTTATTACTTGTGCTATTTTTTTAAAGTTATTTTCCCCTTTTTATTGATGTATAATGTGATATGCTGACCAAGTCCAACGATAAAAAAACTTGATCGTTTCAACCGTTTGTTTCGCGATTAAAGCCGAAACGATTAACGAAATTTTTTTCAATTGCGTTTCAAACACGAAACGATTAACGAAAATGATTCTAGTTCCGTAAATAAAACGAAACGGTTAACGAAAGTTCTCATTTTCGTTGCGTTTCTTACGTCATGCAGGCCTATTCGGTTGTGCGACAACTTGCAAAAAAACCCAAAGCAGCTGAGCTTAAAGATCCAATGTAGCACGAATCTCGACGTTTATTACCATACGTGTCATAAGATCCGATTGTTGTGGATTTGGACCTATCAATGAATTTATGCAGTATGGTAACATTGTCAGCTGTATAATATTAATTGTAGCATGCTTTAGGATTATGTTAATGCGCCATAACGTAACATAATCTATACTTTTTTTTTCGATACTCTTTTAGATATGATTTTTAACGTGTTTCTTTAATTTTGTTCGTAATTGACTAGAATATTTTATATTTAAATTATAAAAATTTGAACTGTCTTTATCTGAACAAGTTAAAGTTCATTTTATTACAAGGAGATGATCATCAATACAGCGATAAGTTTTTTTTTCTGTCAATAACTGTGTCTTTATTTGAAATGAAGACTCAATAAATTTATATCTGTCAATAACATCCAGCTAGCTTTAAAGGATCAATTAATGGTTAACAATGCATACATGTAAACTATTGTTTACATCTTAGGTCTAATTGTTTTAGTCCTTAGATTAGTGCTTTTATAAGTAGTTGGAATGATGAAAATTTGAGTTTTAAATAACTTATCCATAATGCTTGATATTTTTTTCATATTAAAATTTGAGCAAATCAAATTTATTCATTTTTTAAAATTTTTATTATTTATTTTGATTTAAAAAAGCATTATTATTGAAGAATCACATGCACTTCAATTTGGCCGCCTTTTTTTTTCTTCCTTTAATGTATAGTTGATTTCCCAACATAATATATTGGGATAATTGATTCTGTGCCCCTCTAAAATGAGAAAATTGGGAATTTGCCCCTCCAGCCACCCTAAAGTGCTTTAGGAACCCCAAAAACTGTCCCCAAGGAAGACCAGATGTGTAATTAAGTATATTCAAGTTAAAGAACTAAAAATCCAAAAATGGCATAATTGAACCCAAAATGCCGGCCTAGAATATTTGAAATAAAAAGTCATTTAGAAATTAAGAATAAACCAATAATTATTCCAAAAATACTTATAAAAATTAATTTTTCTTTATGAGCGATTGGCGTCTCACTGATGAAAGTTCAGTATACAAAGAAGCTTTGCGAGCAACCGAGTCAATTGAAGAGCCGGCCCTTGGTTTCGTTAAACCAATTGAGGCAACACAAAGGGGTGGTCCTCCAACAATTATCAAGCAGAATAATACAATTATTCAGCTGCTTGTTAAAATCAAAGAAGAAATTAAAGATTGCAAGGACCAGATAAGAGAACTCAAGAGAGCAAAAGCCCCTGAAGGGACATACACATCCGAGGCCCTTGAACAAATCTAAAACCAACTCAAAAACTTGAGTCTTGGTCCATTGTCAACCTCAAAAAGGCCAGTTATAACAGGCAAATTCTTCGTATACCGTGATCCAAAGAAGATATACGAAGAAGAAAAGAAAAAGATACAATGAGTCGAACTCGATCTGAAACAGTGAGTAGACCATCTGTATTAGGCCATGACAACCAAATACCGACTGTTGATGATCAAATCCGAGGTTACAGACTCGGAAGTCAGTTAAGGTATGAGGCTCAGAGAAGATTACCTGGAAGGAGGCAATACAGAAGGACACTGGAGTCTCAGCTCAGCCCAGATGCAGAACTGAGCATCTCACAGTTCCATAGAGCACAACAAGTCCCGGCAGAGACACTATACCAGGCTGGATGGAGCGAGAAAAATCATCGGGTATATCAACATTACTCAGATGAAAGAATCTTGGTGGTTGGAGATCAAAGAGAAATCCCCTTTATCTCTCAAGAAAGCTACAACAGACTTGTAGATGAAGGATTATAACACTTGCACATAGGTGTTGTGATAGTCAGGCTATACGCCCTGCACAGGAGAAATGCAGGGGTAAATACTCTGGTTGTGCTGCGAGACACAAGATGGGAAAATGATACTTCAATGATAAGTTCTATGGAAATGGACTTAACAGATAATACACAACTGGCGTATGCAGTTCCTGACATGATGATTAGTATTCATGATTTTTATAACCACATCCAACTGGTTGTACAAACTCATGGGTATGAATCATGGCGCGGTGGAGAAAGTAATCTCTTGATTTCTCGATCTTTAATCGAGAGATTATCAAATACCAGCCACACAAACTTTTGGTATAATGTCCAAGGTGTAACTGAGCATTTAGCAAGCAGAGGCATAAGGGCTATACCAGGACAACCACGTTCAACTGCAGAACTGAGAGGCCGTCAATGGATAATCAGGCCACCAACAGTTCCAGAAGTACAGCACCCACAAACTATTCGAGTCAGATCTAGAGCTGATGGCTCATTAGCCATTAGATTTGGAGGATACTCAATAACTGCACCAGCCGAACCAGCAGTTGTAGGGCCTAATGATGAAGAAATATTAGACGCAGAGATGGCCCTGATGATTACAACCGAGGAAGTAGAAATATCATTTGAAGAAGAGTTGGAGTCAATCCAACTATTGGCATCATTGCCCAGAGAAAGAGCAATGCAAGAATATTGTCCAATCTGGGATGAATCTAGAGAAGACGAGTCAGAAGAAGAATGGCTCAATCCTTTTGCCCTGGAAGGTGGTGGGAATAAACTGTCGCTGTCACCTCATTTTGCATTTGCGGCAGAAGAATCAGAATTAGAATACCCCAAAATAAAAGCCCTATCAAAAATGATGGAATCAGCTTTTTCGACAGCTGAAAGTTCTCTTACCAACAGAAGACAACAGAGCCAGTAATGGGTCCTGTTAATTACCCACCAGCAAGCACATCAAGAACAACGCCAATACCAACTGTTCATGAAATCAGAGATCATATTAGCAAATTCAAAGGAGGATATGCACAACAGTATAATGGGAGATTCAATCTTCCAGATGCCCAAGGCGATACAGGCGCAATCCTTGTGCTTCCAGAAGATATTGGGCAGTACAGTGATGTAATATCCCGATGGGAATCAATTACTCTTAATGTGGTTAATGACCGCAATTGGACAGACAATAAGAGTAAAGTGATTTTCATTGAAAATCTACTTGGGGATGTGGAGAAAAAGATGTTTATTCAGTGGAGAATGGCATACCCCCAAGAGTACGAGGAGCTGATAGCAGTGGTAGATGATCCCCAAAATGTCATCTCCAGCATCAGGAGAATGATATTGCTAGAAGATCCATATCAAGGATCCACTGAAGAGCAGACTCGAGCATATCAAGATCTCGAGCGACTATCATGCCACCATGTTAAGGATCTATTTAATTATATGAATGATTATAAGATCCTTGCAGCAAAATCCGGGAGAATGTACATTTCCTCAGAACTCTCGCAAAAATTCTTCAGAAAAATGCCACCTTTAATTGGCCAAGAATTGAAAAAGGCATTTTCAGACAAGTATCCTGGAGCAGCAATTGGCGTTATGCCTAGAATAAATTTTTCATATCAATACCTGGCTGAAAGGTGTAAACAAGCTGCACTTCAGAGGAGCCTGAAAGATCTTTCTTTCTATAACAAAATTTCATTATCCGGCTACTATGGAGGAGAAAGAAAGAAGTATGGACTCCGCAAGTCCAAAACTTATAAAGGCAAACCACATGAGTCTCATGTGCGGGTTTTCAAGAAGAAACATGCTGATAAAGTCCGCAAATGTAAATGTTTCATTTGTGGAGAAGAAGGACATTTTGCACGAGAATGTAAGCGCAAAACAGGAAACATTGCCAGGGCAACTATTGTTGAAAATATGGAGCTGTCAGATAGCTGGGATGTTCTCTCAGTTGACCTCAACGAGCCAGATAGTGATGCAATCTGTTCACTGTCTGAAGGAGAAGTTGGAAATGTTGCTTCAGCCATAATTAATGAGCTACCATTTGGCGAGCAAGCATTTATGATGCAGGCAGAACAGCCAAGCTGGCGAGTTCACATACAACTGCCTGATCACTAGAAGAACTGTCCTCATAATTGGAGGGATAATGATTCAGTTCCAGCAGGGCATGAAAATGCTCAATGTGTAAAGAATTGACAACTGAATCAACAAAGGCGCACTGTGAAGACTGTCGCCTGACAATGTGTCCCATGTGTTCAAGGTTCAGGCTAGGCAGAAGGATACGAGCTAGGGTGCAACCAATAGCACCCTACGACAGCAAAGATCAACTAATCAATGAGCTGATATCTATGTTGCACGGATGCGGGTGCGGGTGTCGCGTCGGATTCGTTGCGGGTGCGGGGATGCGGCATTTTTCAAAAAACTCGGATACGGCTGTATATATATAAAATAATAAAAATAATATATTTCTATACTTTATATATATTTTTAATGAAAAAATTAATTATATATATCATTAATATAATGTTATTAACAATCTGTTAATTTTTGAAACAGCCCATATCAATAAATTTGTTAATTTGATTGATCCACGTAGAAAATGGTGAAAGAGCAGAAGTCATTGACCCATTAAAGGCCCACTGGCTTTGTCCGGTTTTGAAATAGGGGGTTAGTCCCACATTGGATATGCAAAGTGTTATGGCGGGTATATATTGAATGAGGTGCGAAGCACGTTAAACCTTTGTGCGCGCGAGATTGACTGTGCTTACGGCGCATACTCAGTCAGATACGCATGTTGGTGGCGTGTCGAAGACCGAATCGGCTAGTCAAACTAATTAAAATAATATAGTGCGCCACGTGGCGCACCCGGTGCGTGTAATATAGGCTGATATCCTATGTCCAGTACCTCTTGGCAGAAAACGAAAAGCTCAAACAACAATTGTTTGAAGTTAAAACAAAGGATCTTGAAACCGAGTTTGATGAATTAATGAGAAAAGAAAAAGGAAAAATCAAATTACAGTTTGAAGATGAAGAGGTGAATGAGGAAATTGCAATGGAACCGAAAAATCCAAACGGAGCTCTCAGAATTGCATCTGCCAATGCAATTTCTGATGAAGAAATCGAGCGGTTCAATACAGTGGTCCAAGATCCTGTCAGAGGAAAAAGAGTCTTAAATAGACTCTACAACATGGAGATAATCTTTGAAATTCCAGGCGTAAAACCATTTAAAGTCCAAGCAATCCTTGATACAGGAGCAACTGTTTGCTGTGTCAACCAGGAGATTGTACCACAAGAAGCGCTAGAACCAAGTGCCTATCCCATACAGATAAATGGGGTAAACTCGACTCAAATAGCTAGCCTGAAACTCAAAAATGGCAACATGATGATAGAGTCGAATAGGTTCAGAATTCCCTTCACCTATTCTTTTTCGATGGGGAAGAAGGAGGGAGTTCAGATGCTGATCGGGTGCAATTTTATCCAATCCATGCAAGGTGATTTGCGAATTGAAGGACAGAATGTAACATTCTACAAAAATATCACAACGATAGCAACCACAGTAGATGCTGAGGTGGTGCAAGCAGTAATACCTTAGCTCGACTTATCGGGCTTAGAATACATTGAAGTCAGAGAAGCTGTAGCCTACTATAAGGAACAAGAGTCACAACAATTCAAAGAAAGGTTCAAACCTCTATTAGATAGACTCAGAGATCAGGGATTTATTAGAGAAAATCCCTTGAAGCATTGGTCCAAAAATCAGGTTACTTGTTCGCTTGATATCATAAATCATGATCTACAGATTCAGGATAAACCACTGAAGCATGTGACGCCACAACTGAAGGAACAGTTCGACAAACATACTAAGGCGTTACTACAACTTGGAGTAATCAGGCCAAGCAAGAGCAGACACAGAACCATGGCCATAATGGTTAACTCTGGAACCACCATTGACCTAGTTACGGGTAAAGAAGTCAAAGGCAAGGAAAGCATGGTGTTCAACTACAGGTCCCTAAATGATAACACTCACAAGGACCAGTATAGCCTCCCAGGCATCAACACCATACTCAAGAAGGTTGGCCACAGTAAGATTTATTCAAAGTTCGACCTAAAGAGTGGATTTCATCAAGTGGCTATGGCACCCGAATCAATCGAATGGACTGCATTCGTGGTCCCCAGTGGTTTATATGAATGGCTTGTTATGCCGTTCGGATTGAAGAATGCACCTGCTATTTTTCAAAGAAAAATGGACTAGTGTTTTGCTGGTACTGAAGATTTTATAGCAGTGTATATTGATGATATTCTGGTATTTTCTGAGAATGAACAACAACATGTCGAACACATCAGAAAAATGCTAGAACTTTGTGAGAAATGGGGTCTCGTTCTCTCTCCAACAAAGATGAAAATTGCAGTTCGGGAGATTGAATTCCTTGGAGCTATCATTGGAAAGAGCAAGATAAAGCTCCAGCCTCATGTCATAAAAAAGATTGTTTCCTTCGATGAGGAAAAGTTAAAGGAAAAAGCCGGACTAAGGGCATGGTTAGGCATACTCAATTATGTCAGAAGTTACATTCCAAAACTTGGGACTCTTTTAGGTCCCTTGTACACAAAAACTAGCCCTCATGGAGACAAGCGCCTCAAGCCGTTTGATTATGAACTAATCAGAAAAATCAAGGAGAAAGTGCATAATTTGCCAGATTTAGAGCTTCCACCAGCAGGGAGCTATATCATCCTAGAAACAGACGGATGCATGGAAGGATGGGGCGGCATATGCAAATGGAAACCAAAGAAGCATGACCCCAGATCCATATAAAAGATCTGTGCCTACGCAAGTGGCAAATTTCCGGTGATCAAATCAACTATTGATGCTGAGATACATGCATGCATGGAGACGCTAAAGGCGTTGAAAATCCATTACCTTGATCAACAGGAGATAACACTAAGAACTGACTGCCAAGCGATAATATCCTTTTTCAATAAGTCAGCTCAAAATAAACCATCAAGGGTTAGATGGATAAATTTTGTTGATTATGTCACAGGGACAGGTGTTCAAATTAATTTTGAACATATCGATGGAAAGATGAATTGCCTAGCTGATGCATTATCTCGATTAACAACAAAGCTAGCATACATAGAAAGAATTCATGAACATGTGGAATTGTTTATGTCACATTTAAAAGATTCTTTCAAGGAAGTAAAGGATTCTAGCGATATCAGAGTCCTTGAAGAATTGGCACAATTAACTGATAAAATCAGTTCTTTGTATTGAAGCATGGCGGACCCATAAAATCCAAATATTTTCTTAAAATTTATTTTGTGTTTTTAGGTCTGACGGCAATCTATGGAAAATCGTTGATCTTTGGCAGTAATCTACGGAAAACTGTCTTTTATATTACTTATTTAAGTTTTCTATTTTGTTTGTTTTAGATGGCAGGGGAGCTTAAACAGTTTGAGGACGCAATTCATTTCTTAAGAACACGAAGTATGTCAACTAATGAGCGTCATGCCATAACAGCCTCACTAGAAGAAGACTTCAAAAGACAAGCCCAACGTGCTGAACAAGAACTTCACCTACTACTTGCAATGGCGAAGGAAAATTTTAAAAGATTTGAGCCCTACCGAAGGAGTGATTGCTGGCACACAGACATGATACCAACTAATCAAGAAGGTATCAATGCAGTTGAAGGTGCTCTAGCAGCAGTGGACAGAGCTGTCAGATGCACTCGCTTCTAAGAATAAGTGCACCTTTAGCCTCAATAATGACTAAAGTGGATAGCTTTCGGTGTAACCACTGACTAAAGTGGATAGCTTTCGGTGCATTATTGCACAAAGCATGATTGTATCTGGTATGGAATATTTTAGTGCGCCACTTGGCGAACTTTTTATGCGTATTATTGATTAAGTGCGCTTTGTTTTATATGCATTATTGGTTAGTACGTTTGTTGAGCAGAAGAGCATTGAAAAAAGGAGTCTAATTATTGTGACGATGAGGTCCAGATAAGTGCACCCGGCAATAATAGAAATTCCTTTGGAAACCTCTATATAAGCTCACCATGAGTCATTGGGAAGGACATCTTCCTACACCTAATAACTCTTATCATCTGTAACGTATCTATCAATAAAATTCTCTTTTCTAAGTAATTTTAAAATCTTCTAAGCCAGTACTCTTTGTAGTCCGTGTTCAGAAGTCGATCAATTCCTTAGTCAAATTTCCACTTTGGTATCAGAGAGAGGTTTGTTTCTTAAAATTATTTATGGCTTTCTAAGTTCTTTATATTCTAGGACGGTAATTAGGGGGAGATTATACCAAAAATCTTAAAAATTGTTCATGACTTGAAAATAACGGTAACAATTGATAATTAATCAACTTGAATATTAATTTAAAGTCTAGAATTTTCAAAAGTTTTAGGAGAACCAAAAGAATCACCCTGCCGTACAGTACCTAGAGTGAGGGAAGATCGCGGGTAAACACGGTGATGTGAAGAGACACTAAAACCAGTAGAAAATACTACTCTAAAAATTAAAAAAATGAAAAGTTGTTTAATTGATAACCTGGGTACACAATTGGAGTAACTTTAGTATAATTGTCAAGGAATATTCCCTCTAAAGGGGTAAAAACCAATTTAGAAGTTTTTAAGGGGTACGAAAAGATGTGCCCCTAATATATTTTAAGCTATTAACGTAGTATAAAAGATAAAAGACAAGCTATATAATTTGGACAAAAGATTAAGCGCACGATCATAATCGGGTAAATGCAACAAGCGCCTCCGCTCAATTGTTTATTCAACATAAAATAAAAGCAACAAGATTACACCATCAATCATAATTATTGAAAGCAAAGAGCGACAGATTGGCTACAACACAAAGACCATGACAAGTAGTAGCAAAATAACACATGCACTAAAATAAATTTGAGCAAGCAGGCTAAGTATGATTCGATCGCAAGAAATTAATTCTTGTCCCAGGTGTGTTTTGGGACAGGAGTATAAAATGCTTGGATAAAAACCTCCATAATATCCCCATCGCTTACAGTCTCCACCCTGTTCTTGTAGATGACCCCCTCTGCCAGTGTGAATTCTCCCGTCCCCCCAAGAATGGACCAGTCACCTCCTTCAACAACAGTACCCATCACTTGTAGTGTTGACCCCTTGAACCTGTTCCATCAATTACGTATAATAATATATAATTTATATATATCACATTCACAATCAATCATTACCAAATAAGATAGGCATGGAGTACGTATTAAAGAGAATAGCTAGGAATATCTTTTTCTCGACATAAATTCTTCTTCCTAAAAAAAATTTATCCAAACAACATTTCTTATTCCTAAAATAACAATCTTCTCACTCTTCCTACAATAACACTCTTCACAATAACATTCTTCCTTTACTTTTCATCCCTATAACATTTTCCCCAATAACCTTGGGGTCGTTTGGATGGTGGAGAATAAGCTAGGAATAGCAATTCCGGGACTAAATTTAAGGAAACAGTGAGATTTCGGGAAGCGTGGGAAGAGTGCTATTCCGGGAATAAGAATGTTGTTTGGATGGTGAGTTTAGGAATAGCGTTGGGAAGTGTGAAAAGTAGGGAGAAAAGTGTTGTTGGGAAGAGTGTTATTGGAAATAGTGCTATTCCTGAAATTGGTAATTACGTTTGAATGAAAAATTTACGCCAGGAATAGGCTATTCGGGGAATAGGCCTATTCCCAGCAGATCCAAACGACCCCCTTATTCCCAACTTACCATCCAAACAACATTTCTTATTCCCGAAATAACACTCTCCCTACTCTTCCCACTGTTCCCACCCTTATTCCCAACCATCCAAACAACCCCATGGAAATTATATTCAGAGGTTGATCAGATAGATAATATATGGGTCATCTGAAATATGAAATTCAAAGAGTAAATTTTTTCGAAGGTCCCTAAACTTCATACATAATCTAATTTTGGTCACTCAACTTCAATTTGTCCCTCTGCAACCATTAAACTTTCTAATTCGTTCAATTTTGGTCCCTCTGTCATGTTTCCGTCTAGTTCTGTTTGTTTTGATCGATTAAGGTACAAAATAAGGATCAGAATCAATAACGTGCTGTGGGTCCCGTCTCTCATAGTCATATCACTCATATGGTTATACAACTCAAAAAAAAAAAAAGAACTTTTCTTCTTTGACTTTTTTTTTCTATCTTCCTTCCATCCTGGCTTAGTGGCTACGATCCCTCCTCTTACTTTTTTTCTTCTTCCTCCCAAACTCTCCCACCTCTCTTTCTCAAAGGGACAAATAAGAGAAAACAAAGTACGCAATGTCCGTACGAATCCTGTCACCTACTACCCTTCGTCGCACATTGTCTTCCTAGACCCCGTCCACGCGACCACGCGTATCGTTGCTCTAGCCATGGTGCGTCATCTCCTCTTTTTGTTGCTCCCTGCCCCCCAACTCCAGACCTCTCTTCCCGTCTCATCCCAAGTAGCTCCTCCTCCGGCGAGCCAACGACTGCCTCGTTCTTCCTCCTTCGTCTACTGTACCAACTAAACGAATCCAACTGCTCGGTGGACAAGAGCATATTGGACCAGATGAAGGACATCGTCCTGTTTTCGGGCCCTGTAGTTGGCGTTTTGATAAGTGGGCCCCTCATGAACTTGATTAATACGATGGTTAATGGCCAATCTAACTCTCTGGAGCTTGCTGCTCTAAGCGAGTGCACAAGCTTAATTTCTTTAAGCTTAGCATTGGCCATTTTCTAATTCATTTGTGTTAAGTTGTAATTACTGACTTGACTTGATTAAAGGAGGGGTCTGAGAGGAGAGCGGAGATGGCTTTGATTGAGGAAGAAGAGGGATCGTAGTGGAGGAAGCAACGAAGAAAGAAAAGATGAGGTGGTGGCCATGGCCTCGGAATGGAAGAGAGCGTAAAAAAGAGTGGGTTGAACGAAGGAAATCATTGTGTTTTTTTTTTTTTTGAATTGTATCACTGTATGAGAGACGGGACCCACGACCCATTATTGATTCGGACCTTTAGTTTGTACTTAATCGATCAAAATAAACGGAACTAGACGGAAACATGACAGAGTGACCAAAATTGAACCAATTACAAAGTTTAATGGTTGCAGAGGGATAAATTGAAGTTGAGTGACCAAAATCGAACTTTGTATAAAGTTTAGGGACCTTCGAAAAAATTTACTCGAAATTCAAAATCCAGACGTAATATTCATCCATGCAAGCAACACGTATTTAGCGATACACATACACAAAGGGAAATATTTACCTTGCATCTTCAAACACGATGTTCAAAGAATTGTACCAGAGTGGATCCTTCATACCAGCCTGAATATGCATGCCCTGTGCACGTGCAATGACCTTTGCATCGGCGCCACGGCCGTCATACATGGGCCAGTCATTAACAACGGACCACCCAAAAGATCTAGCATTGCTCGATGGTATCACCGTTTGTTGGCTTTGGTTTGCTCCTTTGAAAAGATGATGCATATACAAGCGCATTTGGAGTTCCTTCTTAGCAGGAATTACTTTATAGAAAGAACCTGATTCCATGGCTAGCTTAATTAGCTATATATATATATATAGGCTATATTGGTTTGATTTGATGTTTTGCTTTGTATCTCTTTATATTATGTTGTGCTTAATTAATTGCTGGTTAAGACCATCCTTTATATAGATACACCAGATTAATAGGCCACCATGCGTGCGTGCATGCACAACCAAACGACTAACCCTTGTTCCAGCCGCATCAAAAAAAAAAAAAAAAAAAAAAACCCTTGTTCCAGCGCGTGAACCACGCTTCAGTTAGCAAGTTTGTCAACTTACGAATTTATCTTATTAAATTGACTCGACTATCTAAACTAATTTAATATTATTTAATTAAGTCAAGTAACCTCTTTTTTAGAGAACTAATTCAAATTACTGAATTAGGGACCCTAATGTATGGGAAGCGTGATACACGAGTCGCTATATATCGACTTCTGAGTTCTGACTCTGATTTCACATCTACAAGCGAGAAGTTTTGATCACTAATTACCATATTTCTATTTTTCATTAATAACTTAAATTTTACAATTCAAATATATCAAATCCAAACGGTTAATATTTTTTTTTTAATTTTAACGAGCATTGTATTTTCACATAATTTTATAAAATTAATTTGGAGTTTATTTGATACTTAATCAAGATATGAAAGTATGAAACTATGACCGTAATAATTTGTCATTATTAACCATATTTGCTCATTCATTGATTTCTTGATCGAGTATCAAATAAACTCCAAATTTTATAAAATTTAACTAGAACATATCACTCCTTAAATTGAACAACAACAACAGTCTGGATTTGACATTTAAATTTAAAAAATTTAATTTTTTTTGTAAACTTTTTTGTTTTATTAATGAAATTTGTCAGCTTTGCTGGCCCTAAAAAAAATTTAAAAAATTTAAAATTTTGTTAAAAAATAAAATTGTGGCATTTTGGGGGCACAAAAAAATTTGTGGCACCCTCTTCTATAAAATAATTCATTTATTTTATTTTGAACATGTTGCACAATATCCAAGTTTTAAATATTTATCGATCCAAATTTTTAAATTTGTTCTCCTTACTCAGAAGCCAAATTGTATATTTTTTTTTAATTCTTTTTACTGTGTTATTATGATATTTTTTTTAGATATTATGACGTTCAAATTTCAAGCCAACGCCTATGCAAGTCGACATGCGCCTTATAATTATTAGTTTTTTTTTTTTCCCTCCCTTCCGAACGAGATTCCCTGGACGAGCGTCCAATGGACGTCTTTAATTTGTGTTCGTCCAACCAATAGTGGATGTTCATAATTAATACCAGATTGATAGACCTGAAAAAAATTAACCATTGAGATTAAATTGAACGGACATTACTAAATTCTTCCACTGCACAGCCAACCAGGGATCCAGATTCCCCTCCCCTCTCACGAGTCACGATTCTCCATTGTATTTTTGGGCTTTCTATTTATGGGTAGGCCGTAGACCCAAGATTAAGCATATTGACTTGTTGTAGTTAACATTCTTTTTTTCGAGGCAGAATTTCTTCCATATTTTGGGCTTATTCTTCACAAGAGTCATAGTAATGATTCCTGTTTATTTTGTTGCGCATATTTATGACCTATTTATAAGGTGATTTATAGAATAATTTAATTAATGTCTGATCCAGCTGAAATAGGGAGAATTATTATTTAAAAACGAGTACTAATTACTTTATCATTAAATAGATGCTCCAAATAATTCTAACTATGCAATAAATTATTTTGATTTTCCCTTCTAATTGTTACTGGAAAAAATATAAAATAAAAGGAAACATATTTAGTGCCCTGGGCGAACAAAAGATAATAAAACGCACAATGACTTAGAGAAAAACTAAATGTTCTTGAAAGATGAAGCAAACCCAAGAGGCCAGGATAATATAAGAGGCACTTCTTTCATACTAGGCACTTCTATCCATTAGATAAAACTAGCAAAAGATGCTCTCAATATGCGGGCAAATAAGAAAATAAAATTTTGGTTTGTTTCATATATAACTTTACATGTTAGACAATAAAAATACGGTAAAATCAATAATTTAGCCTTTCTTTTTAAATAAATAACTAATTTGGTAGTAACTTAAAATATTTTAATAAAAAGTCCGATATTGATCTAGACCACTGATCAGATCAAATTACACATATCAATGGTCTAGAATTGTTTAACACCCTTTTATATGACATATTTACTCCTTTTATATGAATTGTTTACACTCTTTTTATAGATGCATTTATAAGTAGTAAGGAAAGGATAAGGATATGGAATTTTTAGTATTATATATGGGCACACTTTTTTTTTAAAAAAAAAATGCAAACTAAAACAAAAAAATCCTTAACCGGATAATACTTTACATGCGCCAATAAGATTTAAATTAGAAGAAATAATGTTTTGATTATATATAGGGACAGTCGTAGTTCTATGCCGACAGATGAAAAGAAGTACCACAGAAGTTCAAAATACTTCTGGATATAATAGTACACGGTCCCAACGTAATATCTTATGAAGCCTATCTAACAATTTTGATTTAACTAAAGAGGTTCGTACAACGCTAGATACGAATCATGTGTCTTTTCTGCTAAGAATTAATTTAACCCCACTATGCCGCGGCCTGGTAAGGATAATTAATTAATTAATAACGTATCACTGAAATTTTGAGTGTTTATAACTTTTTATGCAGAACTTTCGGTACAGCAAAGAAAAAAGAGGGAAGATTGAGACTTAGTAATTTCTTAATTTGTAGGCAGAGAGGTTGACATGCAGAAACTCTTCCATTTCTTAATTAACTTTTTACCTATATAATTCAAATTTATCTTATTTATTTGCTATCTCTGGCATATCTTTTTTATTTACTGTGTGAATTAGAATCCGGCAATGAAAAACTTGTTGCTTTCTCCAAATGTTTGGCACAATGTTGACTGAAAGAAACATGGACCATCTGAGGCACTTCAAGATCCCCTATGCAAGTGTTGGATGATCTAGTCGATGAGTATCTCCTATTTTTAAAGTACCGTTGAGCAAGGCGGGAAAATGTCCAAGTTTGTTCTTAGTTTATTTTGTATTCTTAAAATTAAAAGATTACTAATAGGCCCTATATATATATCTCCGGGTGTTTTTTTTTTTGTAATTTTTATAATTAGGTTTACCTTAAGAATTAACTACTGAAAGCACATAGATCCTGTTCAAGTAAGGTCGTAATGCACATAGAAAAATGTATTGTTCTTTCTATATGCCTCTGTGTCTCAAACATTGCTATTTTTTTTCTTCTTAATATAGCCATTTGCTCTAGCTAGTATTCCTCTAATGGCTGCCAAAGCTATTTCAACTTGTGATTGTAGAGCATTGAATCTTCAGAAGACATTTGATATGCCCGTAAGTTGATAAGGTTTATACCTAATTGCGTATCAGATTAATTATATCATATATATTATTATACCTACTTACATAATCAGATCATCTATACCACACATTATACCATTAAATAATTGGGACTTCGTTTAAGTTATAGGTTTATAATGGATTGCATATTAGATAATAGATATACTAGATTAGAAATATTGCATCCACAGTTTCTTGCTTATGCCAGATAAATAAGAAAATTAAGGTAGTAAGAGAATGAGAAATGAATAACATAAATTAATACTTAAATTCAGCGGTAAATAAGCAATCGTGAAATGGTCATTGTTAACTTATAAAAAAATATGGTGCTTGTTAACTTCGAAATTTTCATGATATGGTACAATGACTAATAAGCATGATGGCCCAGTCGAAAGTGTGGCAAAATATATTGTGCTCTCTGTTTGCTATCTTACCAACATCATATCGTAAGAACCGACTTGGGAACACCTCTAATATATCTCAGAAAATTATGCAACCTCTGTAGCTGAAACTCGAAGATGATAATATATATCCAATGGGCCCTCAAAAAAAAAGATAATATATATCCAATGAATTGGGGGGAAAAAAATCAAGCCCAATTTAAATGCACAGATATGTGTATTTCATACTCAGGAGCATAATTAAACAAATATATTAAGGAGGTTTAGGTCTTCGGCATCAACATTTAGAAAATTATCAGAAGTTAATTTTGAAGCTGCCAGCATATAACTGTATAAGTATTAAACCCTTGTGCAACAAAGCAAGACAATTCAGGTTGTGTTTTTTCACTAACCCCAATTGCTCAGTATAATTAGTAAACCCTTGCATGTGAGGATGCATTTATTTTAGACTCCAACGGGCCACTAAATTTAAATGAACATGCTTTTGTCCATGAACAGCTCGACCATGCTGGATGCTAATCTAGGCATACGTAGGCATTGCTTTAACAGCAAAATAACTATGGTTCCCACTTTAAATTGGATTTAGTTTGTATCCTTTAGGAGTAAAATAATTGGGCATCTTTCTTTGAAACTGATGCTCTTTATTTCTGTATAAGTTGGCACTACGTAGTGTAATATAGTAATATTTCAATGAATATGAGTATGATGACCAAATGTTATTCAGGCAATGTACAATCTCATTGAATGTACATTTACAAGCATAAAACCAGATGAGACTACTAGCTTCGTTGGAAAGTACCTCGTAGGATCGCTCCTGAGTGATTATTCATTTATGGTTGGAATTAAGCTTTAAATTACAAGCAGAACAATACATGAATGGATGTAAAAGGCAATACACTACTATAGTACTAAGCATAAAATAAAAAATTTAAAAAAAAAATAAATACTCTTACACGTCCTCTTTCACGTGTGTAAGCTTAAGCATGTTGGTGGTAGAAAAGGAACCAACAGGAAAAAGCCTCGCTGATGAAACTGGCGGTTAAAGAGAGTAGCTCTGGTTTACCATCACATAAGGTAAATGGTTATGTTATGTCTTCAAAAGTACTAATTTACAGAGGATTCTGCACAACATCTTTCAGCCTTTGAAGTCACATACAAATAGAGCAATGCATGAATTTGAATTTCGATTTTGGGTCTGCTCTTCTAAATTATTCCCTATGTTATTGTGCAGGCCGAATAAAGAACCTGCAAGCTTTTATATTATTTCACAAAAATAGGAAATAAGCACCCCACAATGTGGATGTCGATAAGACTTCATCGGTTCAGTGTATACAGCGCAACTGACTAATTTCTTTCAGATTCAGTTTACGAAGAACGAAGCACATCTATCTTTAAATATTAAGCTTATACATATTGTGATTTTTTTCTGCAGTAACATACCCCGACCTCAGCTCAATTATCGATGCCTAGAATTGCCTGATCTATTTAATAGGCTTATATATTTTGATAAAGTAGTAAGCAAATTTGGTTTATGGACCACATAAGAAAAAAACTTGGATGCTTTACACGGAGAAGGGGTCCTCACCATGTTGTGCAATAAAGGCATCCCCAAAAAAAAAAAAAAAAGGCTAAGCATGCTACCTAACGGGCAATTTAAGTGAAACAATTACAGAAAACAGCTGTCAGGTCTTCAGTCGTGCAGACTTAAGCTTTTCTTTAGAACCACTACTTGCACAATCTTGTTTCCTGTGAGAATATCTTAAATAAACTGACGTTGTTAGATTCGCTTGAATTAGCAATTAACGATTAAATTATATGCAAACATAGCCCTATTTCTTACTTGCTTTTGCTCTCCGGTTTGGACGGACAGTACAGCACCATTCATCTCTTAATGGTGCCTTAGGATAATATACCATCACTGGTAGAGAATATGAATGGACATTTATTTCGGTAATTTATGCATTCATACTATTAGTATGTAACTGGTAAGAGAAGTACCAGAAATATATGGCTTTTTGTAGCTAATTAAGGAACTATTTAGTGGAAAGGTTCAGGCAAAAATTATCAATAAATTGCAATTTAATTTGGATTAGAGTAAATTGAACTAGAACCACATTTTGGACGTGCAATAGGATTTTTCAATCTCAGGTTCATTTTTGTTTCACCAAAATATCCCAAAAAGGGACACAAATCTCATTAATCAAAAGAAAACAGAGTCATAAGAAAGTGTCCTAATCCAGAAAAACTTTAGAACACTCATTCTAATTTGATCTTATTGCATTAAAGATCATATTTTATAACTGTACATAGCCCAAAGCAGTCTGTACGTATACTAGACATTTTTGTTTCTGATAAAACATACAACACCATATGAAACATATCTTGTTACAACTTACAAATATGTGATGCTACATTATTATGTCCAAACTGAAACAGCTACAATAAACACAAATCTGGAGGATTCAATATTTGCTGGCTCCTAGCCTCATCATGTGAACAGCAAGCTAAATCTTGGCAGCGGCAAGCCGGCAACTCTATAAGGAAGGTGACTATGCAATTGAAGACTTGACAATGGACAGGGTAGCAACAATGCAGATTACATGAATGTTTCTTATCCATATTTTACAATTTGTATTTTTTTTTTCCCCTTTCATATTTATTTAGTATTTTACTTTATGTCGCTGTCTTTTTCTTTTCTTACTTTATCTTTGTAAATATAAAAAACCTTTATTTGAAAATTGAAACAAATAAGATGAGGAATGAGTAGAAGGATGTGATTAATATAATCTAGTACGTATGAGGTGGGTTAGAATCTTCAAGTGAACCTCAATTTGAGGAAGAGAGTATCAGACCCCCCCTCATTTTTGCTGATCTCTATCTTAAAGTACAAACAGAGCTGTTTTGATCATTATTGGAGAGAAAACCAGAGTATTTTATGTTTTCTTTAGTTAGTCACTGTATAGCATAGGGGCACATTAACAATTATTGGATAACATGGAGGAGTTAATCCCCGATGTTTCTTAGGCTCCTTGACTAATATATGATGCTTAAATAGGGCTGAACGACAAATTTGTGGTTTGTGAGTGACCGGAGAGAGATGGAGATCAAATTCAAGTTTTTGTAGTCTCTATGGTTCAACAAAATGAATTAACATGTTAAAATAAACATTGTCATCTGAAAATCTAGCTCAAATTACTCAAGCTTTAGATGCTATGTCTAATATGTTTTCAAATTTAATTTCATTATAGTGGAAAGCGAAAACCGACAACATGGTTACAAGAAAAAAGTGCTATAATGAAGAATGCAATTTTTATGATAAGTCCAATACTTGGACCCAGGTCAACCGCAAGCTCAACTTGCCAGCAAGTGAGGCTGAGCTTGAACCAGTTGTCAAATTTCGAAATTTTGGAATTCGAGTTCGGATGTCCTTGATTAGTAAACAAGAAGAACTGTCATGGGTTTGGTTTGGCTCGCTGAAGAAGGAAAAACAAAGCCATTATTTGGATTGACACTGTCATTATTCAATCTTCAATTAAATAAAAGACCGGCCAGTAAAACCCATGTGTCTTTTTGCAACTTGATCTAACGAATAATAATCCTAAATTTACTCAGGTATACTAGGTATGCTTTTATGGATGGGTCTACATGTTGAGCGCTAAACTAACTATAAATTAATGTACTTATTGTACAATAGTAGTTATAAGTTATTGTTTGATGAATGATTGAACCCAACAACTAATATTGGTGGCATGTCGTCGCTACATTCCTGAGTTCCTATTAGTTACCAACAAAAAATAAAGCAGAAACAGAGGTAGTAACTCCACATATGCTATTTTATGTCCTTATTTGTTTATGTTCTTCAATTTTATATTTAATAGTTCAGGGTGTCTACCCCTACATTGTTCTACCTCAATCTGCTACGCAAGCTACTAATGATTAAACAATAAGTTTTCTGCTCTTTCTTTCTCTCCATTGGGTATTTTGTTTATTATGATTCTATTCTAAAAGCACATATCAAGTCCAGGTAAAATAGGTGCCAGCGTAGTCTCTTAATTGATGGCTGATATAAATTTGAAGTTTCTCCGATAGTTGGAGAGGATCCAAAACTATTTGTATTGAGCATGCTTTAGGCCTGGTTAGCAGCTGGATATCAAATTAAATACATCAAATTGTCATTCTGTTGGTATAAAAATGAGTAATTGACGGGTTCCGATTATTAGCACTTGCTTGCTAATTTTTTATTGCTGAGTAGTGTAACTAATTAATAAAATCCAAATGATTCGCGCCAATTTGTTTCTTATTGTTAAACAATAAATAATGTAAGTCTGCTACGCTGTCTCTGGGTTCAGATTCCTTTTTAGTACCAATGGGAATTTAAACGAATATTTTTTTCTCCTTCATTTTTTTCTTTTTTAGGTAAGAGGTAGGCCACCCAATTCGTGCTCTCCAGTATATTTCAATTATTTTAATTATACAAAAAAAGACTTTATAAATAGGAAATGGGTTTTTGCAGGCCCAAATAAAAATCATTATAAAATGAGGAGGAAACAAATTCATATAGGACTTACTTGCATCAAAACAGATTTTCCAATATAAAAGAACAGAAATTGTCAAAAGATGGCTACGTTTATAAAACATAACGGTCCTTTATTTTCTTCATTATTTTATTTTCATTGAGATCCACAGCAATAAAATAGTAGAAGGGGGTAAAGATCGGAACATGAAATCTATAATAATGGATCCCCCTAGATGTTCTAAACTTTCTAAGTTAGAGGATTACCGGTTAATATTACTAAACAGATTTTGTTTCTTATAGCCAAATAGCAAACACGACAAAGAAAATATTAATCTAGTCTACTAATTAAGTGGAAATTTGGAGCGGGAACATCAATTTCTTTTTATTTCAATTCTTTTGCCTTTTTCCCCCTTTATTTCTTATCTTCTTTTTTGTTCTGAAATTAGTGGGTTAGGAGTTGATTAAGGACATTGTACCTGCTTGTCTCCTCCTAGAATGGTTATGTTTTAGAAAAGTTAGGTAAGTTTGTGAAAATTAATATTGGTGTAAGATGTCGCTATATCCTATTATCCTACATACTATAAAAGTTTCTTTTTTCGTTTGTTCGGCAAAATAACAGAGAAAAACTGAATTAATGTGTGACATTAGGCAGAAGTTGATAAAATAAAATTCTAAAAAAAAAATTTGTTCTGTGTGTGTTTATATACTAGTCATTCGGAAAAGATCACCTTTCTATTTTATTTATTTATTTATTATTATTATTATTTTTTTTTGAAAGGCTTGGTAGATACTACCAAGGAAAAGAAGGTCACCTTTTCAATTGTAAATAGGAAATTGAACTCAAGCAGAATAAAAAGTCATTTACCAAGCTAAGATTCATTCTTTCTCGAACTATATTCCATCACAATTCGACACAATTCTGATAATTTTCAGCTGCCAAACAGTCCTTTATTCCTTTCAAAAAAAAAAAAAAAAAAAAAAAAGAAGTTGAGGGCATTCAATTTCTTTCTTCATAAGCTCAAAAAAGAAATTTCCATATAACATTTGTGGAATTTCATTTCCAATAAAAAAAGAATAATTTTGAGATTTCTTTTGTACTTTTAATAATATTCAAATTTGAATAAAAAATGAAATAAATGACTGTTTAATACTAATTTTTCGTACGGATTAAATTTATGTCCAATCGGCCTCCAAGTTCATCTTGCGTTGTTATATTTTCTCTCTTTTAAATAAAACATTTTATTTCATTAAGAAAAAGAGAGGATAATACATTAGGTATTTCATTCATTTAAAATAAAATTGGTCAAAAATAATTTTAGACTTATTGAAATGAAAATAAAATTTAGATCTCTAATTTCCTATAGTAAACAATAATTAACCAAGACCGAGCTTGAAGATTAAGCTTGACCATTATAAGATTATATGTGGAAAGAGAAAGTTCCAAGTTCATGAACCAAAAAAATTTTGGAAAACTAAAACCAAAAAAAAAAAGACTCAAGGTTAAAGTAATTCACATAGAAAAACAAGTAAAATGCACAAGAATATCAAGGCGAGTTCCAAGCCGTGGCTATGGAGGAAATATACAAAATTGTGGAGAAGTAAAATTCTTGTAGTTGAACATGTTCGAAATTACAAATTCCTGGAACTCACTAAAAATAACAATCCAGACATTAAAAACATCTTATTTACAGTCTAAAAAGTCTGCAAGCCTTTATTCACAACTCACAATTAGCAATTGCAATGAATAATAAATGATTCCAAATCGTCTTTCAGTACCAATGTACACCCCCCCCCCCCCCCCCCCCAAAGACTTGGCACCCATGAGGCCATGACATGTCACATGACTGCCACAACAGAGGTGATACAAGAGGCAGCATGCTGTAGCCCCACAAGAAATCTAGGTCAATGGTATTGGTAGATCCCTTCCATTCGATGTGGGCGCCACACTGACGTAGCTATTTGGAGAATCTACGGAGAATCCTCCTTACCCAGTTATTCCCATTAATTTATCTTGTGAGAATTTATAGTGTTGCCCCCTATAAAATCTTAGAATTAATGTTATATCAGCCCGGAGAGGTATCCGCTAACGCATGTATTAACAAATTTTATTAGAGTAGGGATACAATAAAAAGAAGTGTGGGGTTTCATGGACAATGCTTAACTTAACAATCTTCACGGACTAAAGATCATATTATTGGTCTTATAAATAAATTAAAATTCAAGGAAAAAATTATAGACATATTATTGGTCTTATAAATTTGTTGCGTATCAAATTTATAAATTACATGTAAGTTTCTATTACATTAAAGATCATTAAACCTAGACCATTTAAAATCAATATTTTGATAAACAGTAAAATTTGCATCAATATTCACATAATTATATTTTTTATGTGCATAATATATACACAGACTAATACACATATATAGGAGAAGACTGAAATTATTTAGATGCACCTCAGCGATATACCCTTTTTGAACAAGTGCTCATGGAGGATCAAAAGTAACAATCTTTTAGATGCCACTCTCGTAAGTCGCAAGCTAAACCTTTCGGTCATTTGCAAATTGTGATACACTGTTTTGAAAATAATAATTACGAGCAAATTCATCTTTCTAATGTTTTGGAAAATTGCCTTGAGAGCTCTTTTCAGTACAGAAATGTACTCTTAGGATTCTTTCAAATTAATGTACGTGAAGGATTCAATGATACTTTTCACGTGTCTCAGAGAATAGATTATGTCTTTTCTATGTCTTCACAAGGTATCTATATTGCTCTTTTTTGTAAGGAGAATTCCCCAATCAAGATATTTTCTATCTCGATTTTTCCATGGATAAAAAACACCTTCTAGATGATCACTAATAGCTATACTGACAAATCGAGAAATAGATAAGTCCTTTTTATCTTTATTCCCATAATTCATATATATATTTGATAAAAGATCATATCTGTAGTTTTTTTTTTGAATTTTTCTTTTATACCAGGGAATGAATCAAATCCATAGGAATTTTGTTTCACGTAATCAATGCCATTCTCTTTTTGTTTTTGTATGATCTTTCTCATTTCGTGCGAGAACATAAATATTGGGTTTTTTAGGGTCGGAAAGAAAATTTTCAAGTATCCCAAAAGATCTCCTAAAAGCACCACTATAATCTTCTACGAGGGGAGGCTGGCGTGGTCTATTAGGTGGGATTAAATTAAACATTATTTATTTTTTAATTAATGAATGATTTGCTCTTTAAATTTGGTACCTTGGTTAACTGAGATGCAACAGGAGAGAGAAAGAGAGGATAAAGCATTTACGGAAAGAAGACATGCTCCCCTAAAAGGTTCTCTCTTTCGCTTTTCTTTACTAGTGATTGCAATTTGTACTGGTTGTTTTTGCCATCAAATAGGATTGTACTAACATTGTACAAGCATCAATTATTTCAATTTAAGACAGCTTCCTTTCTTGTTCTGACTTTTAGGATTCGACCTGCATAAATTTATTTAATGACAAGGAGACAATTTGCTTTTTATTTTTTTCTTAGTGTTGTACCAATATTTATTGGTTTCAAAGAAACAACTATTTCGATGAAAACAAAGAGATACTTGAGTATTTTTTTTGTCTCCCTTCTACTGCTTTAAGAATTATACCAGCATCAGACTGCCAATTAACATCAGTGAGTCAGCTTGCTTCTAATTTATCAACTTTCTTTTTAATTGCCAACTTTTTTTTTAAAGAAAATAGTTGGCTATTGCCCACCAGACCATTAAATAAAGAAAAAGTCACCAGTGAAGGCATTTTCAGAATAAAAAGAAAGGATGAAAAAATCAGGGGAAAAAAGAGAAAGGGAGAAAGAAAGAATCAGAACAATTAATATCAAACTGTTTTATATGAAGTGCCAACTTGCTTTTATTTTTTTTCCCTCATTTCTTTAAGGCTATATGGATTCTTTATTATGGTTGTTTCTTCCAGTCGCTAGTATTATTCAATAGCTCTCTTCATTTATTGGCTTGTTCTGATCTGATTATTTGCTTATTGCAGCTTTGTATACAAATTTCTTTAGTTTTCAGAAACAAGTTTTCCAAGTAATTAGGTAGCCAATTTCAAGTTTTCCATTTGATTTATATCATTGTTGTGCTTTGTTCAGTAAAAGAGTAGGTCCTGCTTTGATTGTGCATATATTGTTCATTCAAAAGTTTTTAAGTCAGGAGTTCTGATCAACACAACTTTTAGGTAAACTATTTAAGATTTGTCCCAGCTATTGGTACTTTAATTTTTTTTTAATAAAAAAGAAATGTCAGGATATGTCTTTTTGTTTCCTGCTTATCTAGCTTGCTGATAATAATCTTCTTCAATTCCCAGCCTAGTTCAATTTCAAATTTGCTAACTATCAAGTATGGAAATGCGAAATACCATGTTGAATTTGGACATCTATCCTGGTACAAGTTGCTCTTCATGGTGGAATGGTGGCTTTCCTCTTATTTCTGGGCTGGGTCGAGGAAAAGACCTGAACGGTGAAATGTGGAACAGTCACAGGGTAACTGACATTGATTCTGCATCTGGTCAGTCCCGACATGATATGGAATTGAGCGATTCAAATTTTCATGAGAGGTGCACCTCAGTACAATCTGGTACTACATTCTAGCATCATAAGTACCAGAACTATGATTTATTTTTGCTTTTTCTAGCCCTAGATTTTTCTCTGAAAGTTAACATATTTTTTTCTTTGGTTGGTATAAGTATAACGTCATTTATCTGCAAGCCTTTTAAGATTTCCTCTGCATGATACCACAATGGTTCAGGCCACCTGTTTTCCTTTCCAGTGAGAATTGACTAAAAAAAGCATTCTAGTTTCTCCATATGAAACAAACAAACTTTTGTAGACACTTGCATATGCTGTCGATAGAAAGAACGTGAACATAATTAAAGAAATGTCGAGGTTTCATATACATGACAGCAAACTGTTAATGCTTGATGATGTGGTTATTTGGATCTATAAGATACATGACCCAGTAGCACTGCTGCTAGTTAATATTCGATTTTTTTTAGCACCTTAATACTGGTGTTTTGAATCAGGTGATGAAAATAGCAACCATATGGCAAAGCTTGATTCTCAATCAAAGCCAACAAATTCAGTGACTAGCAGTGGAGTTCCTTTGTCTCCACCAAGCATTGACTTCCGCCAACCTTTTGTAAGTTTGCTGTCTGCAGTCCGCGCCCTACAAACAAACAACATTTTAGGAAATGATTGATCGCCACCAATATTGACATCACCAAAGTGTACATCCTTAGAAATTTTTGTACAATATCTCCTGTTTACATTCATATGCGGTACCAATTTTAAATAAAGCATTGCATGTTCCGGGGTGATTTTTTGAGTCATCAAAATAAACCCACTTTTTTTTATGCGCCCACTGCATTGACGTCTTGCCTGAAAAAACGATCTTGTGATTGTGGGCATATCAATTGATGCATCAACTCTTTTGTATTGTTTTCTGTTACAAATAATGTAAAACTAATTCTGTGCATCACTTCTCTGTGAATTTATCAGGCTTGTGTACCATATGCTGAACCTTACCAGGGTGGGATATTATACTCGTATGGGTCACATGCTGTGGTATGTGTCACAAACAATTCTATAAATAAGTTTCTCAATTTCAGTCATTGCTTATCCTGTAAGAAGCATGGTTCTCACTTAATTCCACAAATAAAAGACGTTCAGTAATGACAAAAATGTCAAATTATAGTCCATTTGCCTTATTAGCTGATATGAAACTCAAAAAGGTGCATGACAGCATTACATGAAGAGAGAACAAAATATTATGAGTTTTAGCAAAAAGATAGACATGTTTTAACCAGAACTTCAACAGTTGAATCCCAATGGACTTGCAAATCCTCGGGTCCCACTGCCTCGACAGCCATCTGATGAAGAGCTGATATATGTAAACCCCAAGCAGTATCATGGAATTCTTCGAAGGCGACATCTACGTGCTAAACTTGAGGCCAAAAATAAGCTCAACAAGGGCCGCAAGGTAATTTTATTTTGTTGTCTTAACTTTGTTTTCTTTTGAGAGGAAGACAATACGAACTCCATTATAGTAGTTGATTTGGTACTTAAAATATATCAGGTCTCAGTTTAAGTACAGGTTCATATCATTTGGCACATAAAAACTAATGTGCGGCAGTTGGTTATCTCTTTTACCCTTTTCTAAATTGCAAAATTGTTACCTTGAATCTTGTACTGATCAGAGATAGAAGTCAACTAATTCAAAGATGCTTGTAATGCAACTTCTATAGCATCTCTCAGGAAATAATTGACTACTTCGCCTTTAGTTGTATGTTCTGGTGCCATATACAAACATCCAAAGAAATGCAGGTGTCAGTTGCCAAAAATAAATAAATAAATTTTGTTGCGTTTTTGAAAATGGGATGAAATATCAACTGGAATTTATAAATATTTGTATTTTTCAAAATTATATCCTTCTGTAACAGCCATACCTTCATGAATCACGGCATCTTCACGCAATGAGGCGAGTGCGGGGATCCGGTGGTCGATTTGTCAATACAAAGAAGGTTCAACAACAGCATGAGAAGGCATTGCATACTCCCTCCCAAAAAAGTGGGACCAAAACTACTTTGACAACTTCACCCTCATCCAATGTTGCAAACCTGTTTTCTCAGAACCAGAGTAATTATTCTAATCAAAATAATTACACTAGTCATACCAGTTATAACAGTGGAGAACATATGCACCAGTGGGTTTCAACAAGATTACCCTAATTTCTGGCAACTCATCCTTGGCTTTCTTCCTTCTAACCTCAATTTTTTTTTTTATTTTGATTTTGGTCTCTGAAGCTTAAGATAAATATTTGCTATAATCCTGTGAAGCTTAGTTTCCATATGTTTTATTAAAACAATCGACTTTGGACTTGAGGCTTTTGAACTTAGAATTGAATGAGGACGTTTTTTATTTCTCTCATTTTTTTTTTTCTATTTGGTCATTTGATTAGTGCAACTAAATGGGTGTAACATGAATTAAATTTGTTGTTCATGGATAAAAATTCCAAATAATATATGTTGGACTTGAATGTCCTTTAAAGGTACCAATAATTCTGAAAGTTTTGCTCCTCAAGCAGGCATTATTGAGTCCATAATGCAGGTAGCGATTTTTGCTTTTTATAGTAAAATGACTAATCATTTTGTATATATATAGCACAGAGGTACTGAACAGGAACCAACATGCCGCATTATTTAATTTGTTGTATATTTAAATCCACTCGCAACCAGATGTTAATATATATAGTCCATTCTATTCTGACCGGACTGTTAGAATTGATTATGACTTAATATAAGATTATGTAAGAGGCTTGTATATTGTAACTATAAAAATTTTATGGACATCCTTACCGGAAACCTGCATATCTATTGCTAAACCGAACTATGATCAGAATTAGGGAAAGAAATTATGAGTACAATTGCACGTTCCTAACGGACCAGGATCCTCTGGACGTTTTTTTGAAACGTCCATTGGTAGTTTTTGATCGGAGCCGTCCGATTTAATCTCGAAGGTTCATTTTTTTCGGGCCAATTATTTTTTTCGGGAGTGTTAGAATTTACGGGGCTCCTTTTAGCCGTTGAGATTAAATCAGACGGTCCAGATCCCAAAAGCGTCCACTGGATGGCCATCCAGAGGATCTGGTTCCCGTTCCTAACAGGGTTTTGGTCATGAAGTTGGTGTGCATGTATTGGGCCAAACTTCATTCAATGAAAGCCTAAAGTTGCAAACCTAGGTTTTGTTGAAAAGAACGCCCATATCAAACTAAAGCCCAATAAAAAGAAATTAGGATTTAGTGATTTTGAGGTTGTCAAAAGACGGAATCGGATCCTCTGGATGGCTAAAAAAAATGTTCATTGGACGTCTGGTAAAATGAACCGTCCGATTTGAACGGACGATTGGATCTCAATTCTTCTGTCCAAATTAAAAAAAAAAAGAAAAAAAGAAAAATGAAGTACGGAGGTCTAAATTTCCATAATTTAGCAAAAATTTGAAGAATTAACCTGTGTCAGTAGATATGCGAGTCTAGGGTTTAGAGGCGAAGGAAGACACCTCTAAACTCCGATAGATTGACCTAGATAGAGAAGAGAAGGAAGACGTGAGCTGAGGTAGGCGAGGGGTGGAAGAGAGGTGGCGACGAGAAGAGGCCAGCGGATGAAGAAGAGTTTGAAATCGAATTTGCTGAGGTAGTCGATCGTGGAGATACCGAAGACGGAGGCGAAGGATTTCCAAGCAGTTCGTACGGTAGATGTGTTTTTCATTTATTTTTTTTAAGTTTAGACGGAAGTTTGAGATCCACCGTCCGATTACATCGGATGGTCCTTTTTACGAAACGTCCAATGGATGTTTTTTACGAACCATCCAGAGGATCCGATTCCGTCAAAAGACCCCCTACGTTTAAATGCATCATTTTTTTTCTGATGATATTGGAATAGTCTCCATCGTATAAACCTTCTAGCCTGAAATGCCTTTTACTTCAAATAGAGATATATTGAGCAGAGAATATCATTAACAAAACTATCAGATCGATGTAAAAATCAAAATAATGTATCTTGTAGTGTTGATATGGTACCGTTGATAATCTAATTTTTTATACAAGTACAATTCAAAATATTTGCGAACTATCGAGAGCTAAATATTTGTAACATAGTAGGGCAAATTAATCACTTAATTTTCTTAAGATTAATTAACAAAAATATTAAGAATATTAATTGATAAGAAATTCATAATTCTTAATAATTATAATATTTACAAAATACAAATAACATATAAATAAATCAAAAGTAACAGGAAAATCGACTCGAATTTGAAATTCTTGACTTTGTGTAAAACCTATAATTAATATATAATATTCTAGTAAAATCAAAGCTTAATTAATCATAAAATCTATTGTTAATTTGATTAAATCTTATGAAAATTCGGAATTTAAATCAATTAAAATCAGTCGCAACATGGATGGCCACAAAATCTCGCCACAGAAGATCTGGACGAAGCCAGTTGGCGAGATCTCCTCTTTCTTTTCTTTTTCTCTTCCTTTCTTTCCGCTCCGTCGGATTTCTTCGCCTCGCCACTCCTTCGTCGCACCGCCTCGCATGAAATTTGGCGTGGATCGAGTATGGCCATCCAATCGCCTCTGGCCACGGGAGTGCGAGCGCCGTCACTTCTCCTTTCTCCGATGTCGATCAAAGGGTACGTGTGAGAAATCGAACGGGGGTGTAGGGGATGACTCAAACTTTGTGATTCGGGGTTTAAATCGACGTCGTCGATCTTCTTCTCTTCTCCTCTCTTCTCCATTTCCTATTAATACCGTAGTTGAGGGAAATTTTGGGTTGGCCGGTGAAGAAAATTTCCATAGAAAAAGAGAGAGAGAGAGAGAGGAGCTGAGGACGGGAAAAAGAGAGAGAGGGACAACAGCAACCGAAGAAGGTATAGCTGCTACCCCTAAACCTTGTTTTGGAGTTTAGATTATCGAAATTTTAATTAGCCGAAAATCGGGATTAAGGTTAATTACGGGTTAATGATCTTATACTAATTTCTGGGGTTAAGATTGAGTTTAAGTGAATGAGATTAATGTTTGGAAGAAGGTTAATGCAATATTAATAGCTAGGATGGGAATTTGGGGGGTATTTGAATCTGTCACCGAGAAATTCAGCCAAAAATCGATGGGATTTGGGTTGTTTGGTTTAATACTGCTTAGAGGAGGTTGTAGGAGGCAGAGGGAGGCGTTTGGAGGCTATGTACCAGCAGTTGGTACGATGAACGTACCTCTGGTACGTTTCTGGCAAGGAACAACAAGTGACAGGGGCTGATTCGCAAAGATTTTCTGGCAGGAGGACCTAAGTGCGAAGAAAAAGGACCTAAAAGATAATTAAAAGGACCTGTTCATAAAGAAAAGGACCTAAAAGTAAATAATAAGGATCTAATTACAAAGAAAAGGACTGTTTTGTAAACAAAAAGGACCTCGTTGTGAACAAAAAGGACTGATCCGTAAATAAAAAGGATCGAAATGAAAAAAAAAATTCGGAGATGGGCTGCTGGACTTGGGCTTCGGCCTAAGGAAGAAGGGAAAAGAAAAGAAAAAAAAAAGAAATTGGGTTGTGGGTTTAATTGTTGGCCCAGTACAATAAAACCTATTTATAATTCAGAATTTTATTTAACAAATCCAATTAGTAATTAAGTTAATCAAAATAAATTATATTCTTAATTAATAATGTTCTAATTTTAGATTTTTGGAATTTATATTTCATTAATAATTTAAATTTCTAAATAATTTTATAATAAAGAATATTAAGGAAATTACTAAAAATAAATATAAATAAATTAATTATTACATAATTAACTAATAATAAAGAAAAATATTAAGATTAAGATTATAAATATAAAACTATTTAATTAAATAGTTACTTAAAAATAAAGAAGTAAATAATAAATTAATTAAAGTAAAATAAAAATAAATCAAAGTAAATTAAAATAAATTCAAATAAAGTAGAATTAATTCAAATAAAATAAATTAAAAATAAAATAAAATAAGATAATAATAAATAAAAATTAAATTATTGAAAACACAAGCAATTACTATAAAATTCAAATAAAAGACTTCAGTCAGTCTGGTAGTTTAAGCCAGACCCTCTTTTAAAGTAAATAACCGTTAGTTAATTAATAACGGTTTTATTAATTACAGGGGACTGGATGGAGGAGACGACTGACTTAGACACAGGTGCAGATACGTGTATTTCTATAGAAACTTGTTGGTAATTTTAAATTAATGCATAAGCATGCTGATCCCCGTTGTTATGCATTTATGAATTTATCATATTAGATTATAGGAACAGATATTACAACTCATGTTGAATCCATCTCCGTATTTATTGACTTGGATTATAATAGGCAAGTTTGAATATCAAATTAACGGAAGAGCTAAATCCGTCTAGCTCAACCCAGTCTTGCCTAAAGGTATCAGATCTAAATTATGCAAGTGGTATGGAATAAGGAAAGACATGAAAATCAAATCATTCTCCGGAGTCGGTCGGCCACCGGCTTCGGCCAGTTCGGTAGCGCTATTTGAATATGGAATTCCCTCACGTGCCCAGAGTTAGGGATTCGTCCCTCACGAGCTCATGGGTTAGGGAAAAGTTTCCTCACGTGCCCAACCGGTTGGGTTAGGAAACTTGGGTGTATTATGATTTAATGTGATATGATATGATATGATCTGATATGATTTAATTGTGATTATTTCTGATTTATTTTCATGCATGATTGTACAGATGGTTCTGATCGGTCCATATTTACTTCGTTGTGCGGTATGCAAATGGAGATATGTTGATTGCATCACATTTTATTTATGCTATCATTTATATTATTTCATTTATTATTATATTCTTATATTCATGTTGTTTATTTATGGGTATTAATTCTAGACAAAGATTTCGACTAGAAATCCACGTCTGGAACTAAAACCCGCACTGAGAAATGTTATTTCTCACTTGATTTTTGTTTGCATGTTCCCGGCGGTTGGGGGTTCCAGGGGACGCACAGGCCAGTGAGGGGGCCACCGATAGCCGTTTTTGATGGCACGTACTTCCATTAGCGGGTTTTCGTCCCGCATCTCCAGGCTTATGTTACTCATCATATTTCTTTTTCTCCTACAGGTGTTTATTTCTATATTGAGCACAGTGCTCCTGTACCTGCTCCTGTTCCTCCTCCGGCCCCTGCTCCTCAGGAGCCGCCTGTTATAGTGATTAGTTCTGACTCCGGGCAGGAGCCGGAGGAGGAGGAGGAGGAGGTGGCCGTAGAGTAGTTGTTTGTAGTTGGTTTGGCCGGGCTAGGGTCAGCTTTTGGTTTTTACTGGGATAGTCTTGGTGTAGATATGGGCTATTCTTGGTATTGTATATAGACTCTAGTTCGAGGTTCTGGATGTTTAGGTGGTGTTGGACAGTTGTCACATTTTGATGAGACAGATGTTGTACTGTATGTTTTACTGTGTTATGTATATATTTAATGTGGTGTGCTGTAGTTATTTACTTATATTTACATTTATATTTTATTACTATCGTCATGCTGATAACATTCGATTATATTATCAAAAGAAAAAAAAATATATGCGTCTTTCATAGGTTAGTTATGACTTAAGCCTTACGGAAGTACTAGAATCGGTACTCCCGTGGCGGAAAACTGTCATATTAAGCTCAGAATGTGACAATATTTAAATGGTTTCTTTTTATAAAATAATGGAAGAGATAACATCTTTTGAGTGAGTGACTGGGGTCTATTAAACTTGTGATCTTAGGATGTTTTATAAATTTTTTCGAGTTATACAAAAAAATTCAAATATATTTTCAAATTTTTGAGCCTCTATATGAAACTCTTTATAATTAGTGTGGCACTTTTTTTTTTTATCTGGATGTTATTTTAAATGAAAAGTTCATCGTCTATGTATTGTGAATCCCTTTTCATTTCTTTCACCAAATTTTTATTCAACAAAATATAAGATGGAGAACGGATAAAAAATGTATCTGGAACTTTTGTGCCACGATTCTTTTTATATCATTTTCTTGAGGCATCACCTTCCTCAGTTTTTTTCCCCTTCTTTTTCTTGTGTCACGCCATACTATTACCGGAATTACCTCTGAAATGAATTCAGGAGAAGAATGTGACCGCTTTTACACATACGGGAGAAGATAAAAAAAAAAAAAAAAAAAAAAAAAAAAAAAAAAAAAAAAAAAAAGCCTAGAAAGCCTAAAGTCCTCTAAACAGCCCACCCAAAAATTAAGATGGTTACACAAACGTGTGGGGAAGGACAATATAAGAATAAGAAATAATAAATATTGGTTCATATCATCTTATCATAGATAGAGTAAATTAACTAGGATAGTTAACTTAAAGAAGTTTTGCTTAAAATAGGGGTTGGTTGCCCACGCAGCCATAGTTTCGTAATAAGGAGAAAATAATATATTAATTTATTTGATAAAAAATATAAATTGAAAACAAAATAAATTGCTTCTTTACATTTTGGATACGCTGTTTATAAATTTGGCGAAATTTAAAATTATTTGATCATATTTAATTATTCAGATTACTAAATTATTAAGAATAGATTATAATTATAAAGTTATTTGATCATATTCAATTCAAAAAATTATTTGTAATTTCAATAGATTAATTTGATGCAATTTAAAAAATTATTTAATCATAATTTCAGTACACAAATTATCTAAACTATTACGAATATATTTATAATTTTGATATATATTTAATCGATTGTAATAAAATAATTAATAAATTTCTTGTCAGTAAATTTAGATTTATCCTGAGACCGCAGATTTTGCTAGCATTTTCTTTTTGTAGCATCTTCTACGGTTCTACGAACATCATCTCCTGACGTTTCACGTGATAGCCTAATAACGTCACGTGATGGCACAAGATGACCAATTACCTTTTTCTACCAACGCAGAGAGTCTAGAAGATGAATTTCAGCCTTTCAGGTATTAGTCCACTTTGGGCACAGGAAGAATTACGGCTGGAAGTCCGGCATGGAATAAGATACCGGTTCCAAATTTCCAATTCCCCGGAAATTCCCCACTATCTGGTGACCGGTGTGGATTAATTCTTCCTGTTTTCTTTAAAATATAGTTTATGGAATAACTTTATTCTTTTCTTTTTTAAAAAAAAAATTGGGAGAAGTTCAAGCACCTCTAAAATTTTGACCTATATAGATATCCGTGATTTACAAATGCACAGGTTTTTAAGGAGTTCAAATATTTTTATGGTTAATTGTCAGTTTCCGAAAAAATAAATATCGGTTTGTCAGAAAATTAAAAAAAAAAATCTAATAACCCTGAGAATGCATATCTTACGACTTAATTATATACACTTGTGCTGAATAATTAATGATACAGCACTAGCAGCCTAAATTCAAACTGTCAATGTTCTGTCACTTTATTTGATAGAGATATCAAGTCCACATCTTTATATAACCACGATATCATACAATTATATTACACACGTAGTAAAATACTTTAGTTTTAAATTGCAATCCTTTTCTTGAAATAAGGATATGCCGGCTATGTCAATTTGAATTATCCATCATATATTTTTCAACTAGATAGTAGATAGATATCAAATTTGAAACCTTCATTCAAAATATGTTGTCATTTAGTAAGTAAAAAAAATGACTTTCGAAATTTCATAATTATTAAGTCGAATGTATATATTCATGATCTGTCCAAGAAAAATTATTTATTATTGTAAACGTGGGAGTTTTTGGAGTTAATCGCTCGGTGTAATAAAATAATAAAATATTCGATATTATTTTGTAAAAAAAAAATATCAATAGAGATAAACATGAGAACTCTCTGTTAGAGTTAGACTGTTAGGTCTGCGCAGCCACAATAGGAAGTCCCTTGCAAGTGGCAAGAATATTCTATTACCTTTCAAAACTGTCTTTCTTAAGGAGTATTATTCTTGAAAATGATCTAGTTGTCAATCGCCTAAAAAATTTGTCTGGCTAAATTCATGTGAAAGAAATTGTTTAATTTTCTCATTGGCTTATAAACTTGCGTTTGCGTATCCAACTGGAGAGTTGACCAAGTTAATTCCTTCACTCAAATTTGAAGTTAATATATTTGGAAAATCTGACAAAATTATAGGTCTGTACTCTTAACTCTGATATGATTCTTATGAAAGGTTATAACACCTAGTCAAACATGCTTATTTCACCAGATTTCTTTACAAGTTCAATTCATTTTTTATTACATGTTTCTTGCAGAAGAAACAATAGAGAAAGGGACATCGATCGAACCAAAATAATAAAAAGAACTAAGTTTTTTTTTTTAAAAAAAAAAAACAGTTAATAGGAATTAGGAAATATAAGGACGATCGTCAGCAACTACGCAATGGAAGCAAAGCTACAAGAATAATTATAATATTACTATCAATAAATTTTGGTAAGGAGTTAATTAATAATATATCGTTTAAATATATAAGACTCCTTGTACATCGGTGTCTGTCACTGCATTTTGTCCTCTTAATTTGTCATGAGTTGTATTATATTACTTAATTCACTCTGCTTTAAGTTGATAGATTGTGTTCTAAGTGAACTCGATCGACTTCTCTATTCCATTGACAGAAAAAAAAAATTATATTCAATTATTACTGACGATAATAAGCAAATTAAAGAACAATGTTAATTTTTATAAAAACAACTTGGGAACTCGCCACACAAAATTAATTAATGTAATATGTTTAAACTATAGCTAATGATTAATATTTAACATCAATATTTGTTTTTTTTTAATCGCAATATCAATATTTGTTACCGATACACGAGTGTCTTCCACTAGGAATGAGTTATACCGTTACAACTATGAACAATTTGCTCTGATAGAGTGATAGTTATAGATACCTCTCCATAATAGTGCTCAATTAAAGGTTAAAAACTATCTATTAATAAGGAAGCAAAGTAGACAAATTCGGAAAGAAGAAAGTGACAAAGAGTATTAATTAATACAATAGATAAATTGTAGATCATTTAATTTTCCGCGTAATTAAATTAATGTCCTTGTCAATTTCTCCTGTATGTGAAGGATTCAAAGTAAAAGTGTCTCCCTTGTACCTTCCGAAAGGAATTAACATCATCCACAAAAACAGAAAAACTTCACCACGAAAGGGTAAATCAGTAAATGTAAAAGGCGCAATAAATATGTGAGAAGTCAAGAAAATAATCATATGAAGAACATGACAAAAGGAAAGTTTGAATAAAAGAGATAAAACCAAATTATTTTCAATAACAAGATACAGAGCCACTGTACAACAAATAATAAAACCAGCTCATGCATGCATGTTCCCCTAGTCTTACCAGCAACGGCTAAGTTCCTAAAAGGAATCCACTATTACGTATATTTGTACAACTTTTCCATCTAATTAACTTACACATGACCTCACCGAATGAATCCCATGAACGAAAAACCAAGAAAAGCAAATCCCACGTACATTACAGAAATCATTAAACCAAAAAAAGAATGCCCTCCAGTTTGGTATATATAAGAGAACTCTCCAATTTGGAGTCAAGTCAGCCATTGACTTTAACCCGACCGCAGACACGACAACACCTGGATAGTGTAATACCTCCATTGTTGGTACCAAATTGGGAGAATCTTAACAAAAAGAAGAAAAAAAAAATAAAAAAACGGACTTTCAGTCCTAATTTCCTAGCTTCCTCATCTCCAAATCATCGTCTTCCTCGTCTGTTTTTCTGACCAAAGGTAGGTAATCCGGCTCCTCAGGGTACAACTTTGTCAAATACACATAACCCAAGATGGCCAATACTACTGTACCGGTCATGTACCAGCTGAACTGTATGTTCACCAGTGATTTTGCCCGGTGAAGCGCCTCAGTGGTGTGGCACCGCACCACTTGATGATCTTCCTCAATGTTCAAATAGCACCCCTTGGGTATCAAACTAGGAGTCCACAGCATAATTCCCATAACTATAAACCAAATCCCTTGAAACGCTATACTCACTGACCTTACAAAGCTGACCATAAAGCTTTTCGGGAATGGTATGTGGAGAAGAGTTGTAGCTAATGATATTGCAATCACTGTTTGTAACAACCAATGATATTGCCCCTCTACGCCCATGTGGTCGGCAGAGTGGAGATGAAATATCAACAGTTGTTGTGCAAAGGCTATGGCACCCAAGAATTGTGACATCGCGTCCCGTTCCTTCATCTTGATACGGTCAAAATATATGGTAAATGCCGCATAAATTAGGAAAGTTAAGGATATAGATGCATGCTCAAAGTTGTGAAGGTGGTTGGAAGGAATGGTGCCATCGTCATCGAACGGTTGGTGCTTCTCGGGACCAATAACCAATTCCATGGAGATAGAAGCAAGACTGCCGAGAATTATTAAAATTAGCTCTAGGTGTCGCATGAACGGAGAGGGGAACCATGGCGGTGCGACATAGGACTTTGGTCGCACAGAGAAAAGCCTAATGTGGTTGAAGAAGTGCCATAGGCCGATTAGGAGGAAACCGCAACCCGGTGCAACATGACCTACCATGGTTCCCATGTATTACTGCTTTTGTTTGTGAACAGTAAGAGGAGTTTGTGCAAGTACTTGTTTATCAAGTAAGATGGAAGTTGTGTGGGGAAAGAGAAAGTCTAGCAAGAGGGGTTATATAAACTATAATTGAATTATTGAAGAGCTTAATAAGGATAAGTAGGTGTGTTGTGAGATGTGAGGATTTCGGTTTGGTTTTGGGTTTCAAATATATATTTGTAAGGAGGGGCGTCTAGATAGTTCTGAAGTGAAAAAAGTTTGAAACTTCGTTTGATTTTCGAAGTTAGAATTTGGAACAAGGGACCTCAGGCGCAGTCACAGATCTTCTGTGCGGAACTTTTAAGAACAATTTGGAATGAATTTCAGTTCCGCATGATCTGCTGTCATAGAACATCCGAATATTGTGACTAAAAGTTGGGATAAACAAAACAGGTTGACCCTCACTGTCCGATCATATATTTGTGGGACCAACTTGTGTTTCAGAGAAAATTCATCGTCCAATCCGAACTTCCATTAGGGGGCCCTAATGACATTTCTACTCCTCTCAAGGCGTAAATTAATTCACGAAGCAAAATATTTTTTATTTTTCTTTTATTTTTATTTGAGGAAACAAGCAAAATCAGTTTTCTCTTTTGTCAGGAGCCAAACCTGTATTTGGAATGCATAAGCTGTTCAAAAAAAAAATAATCTTGTAATTTCCGAATTTTCCGTTTTTTCTCCAGGACGAGGTTGCCGTGCAACGGACATGTGCATGTCATATCGCTTATTATGTTTAAATTTTGGAAAGTTCTGCATTGAATTATTTTTATTAGTTCGATTTTAGCACTGATCATTTATTAATTACAACCATTTATAACTAAAACCAGGGGCCATACATTAATCATTCGAATGTGTTACTTCGCATTATTCTAGATGGTAACAAAAAAAAAAATCATTTATAATTTAAGAACATTATTTATTTAAAAATTCATATGTTTCTATTTTTTGAACATTTGGAGAAGTGATTAAATTAATAATAACATAGGGGAGTTAAGCGTCCAAGTTTATTTAGCTAGTGCACATTATCTATACTTAGCTATTTGATTTGTTTATTCTTTTTCTCTCTTCTCTATCTTAATTAGATAACTCGTTAGTTATGTTTCTCTCTTCTTTTAAAGTGAATTTTATGTTTAATATGTTTAAGAGTAATTAATATAATTCTTAATGGAATAAACACAACTCTGTTATGATGATCTAGATAATTCATCAATTACAGTCTGCTTTCTTTTGTCTATGTTGAATGATCCGTTGGTGGCTGACTTGCCACCGCCTGGTCACATGCATGGAGACACTTAGCAGCTTCCTTTAAAATGGGCTTTGCTTATGGCATGGCTGACACCATAACTAAACTAGGTAGAAGGCTTAGAAGCTAAGAATAAACTATCTTTTAATTGCTTAGCTAAAAGTCATGTTAGCATGACGGCTCTGGTTGGTTAATGAGTTGCACATTTTTTCAATATTTTTATGCAAAGTTGCATGTTTGTGTGAGCTTAAGAACTCTACAACTATGCACATTTTGTAATAATAATAAATCTTCACAAATTGTGATGATTCATATTTTTATATATATTATATATAAATAATTTTTATAGGATGTATATAAAATTCGACAATTTGAGAATCGATGAATTAATTTATTAAGAAATTTTCGAAATTAAATGGTTCGATGTTATTAGCACTTGATTTATAACTCTAACAATTTTCAAATTGCACCAAATATGAAACGCTTTGTAATGACACAGAATCGGGTCCAGATCATTTCAAGAGATATGTGTCTTACGTGTCAGACACTCGGATCCTCTTTTCTCGAGGCCCGAACAAAAACAGTGTCCCACTTAATTGGATGTGCATTGCATGTGGCCCTGTGGGAAGAAGAAGTTTTGTTTTAATTACGCCTATATCCTGCCCTTTTTTGTTTTAAGAGACATATATAGCACGTCTATTGTTGACAGTCCACCATTTTTAACGGATGATATGGACTGCGTTGCCAAGATGAGGGGGAACCGTATCCTCTAGTGCCCATCTTAAACCTCAACCGTCTGATTTAATCTCAATGGCTAAAAGAGCTCCGTGAATTCCACCACTCTCGAAAAAAATTATTGACCCGAAAAAAATAAACCGTCCAGATTAGATCGGACGGTCGTGATGAGATGGGCACTCTACCCATCTCAATAGAGATGGGTAGAGGATACTGGTCCGAGATGAGGGAGCTGAATTGACTGTATTATATTAAATTCGTGTTACTACGCTTTGTCTTGACTGCTTTCACCACATACTGGAGCGAGGAGTGCGAATTGAAGTGTGGGCCTAAAGTTCTTTGAAATATATCATTCACTTGTACCAATTTCATTTTGGTGCCCTAATTAATTAGAGGTTACAAATTACACTTTGGTCCTAATTTAATTGGCAAATTGTCTAGTCTTAGTATGGCACAAGTCCTAATTTAGTTAAGTTTAACCGTGATCAGTTAGAACATGAGCTAAGTAAACTATACGATCCATTTACGTGTTTAAGTTATTTGTCATTAATTTTTGTCATATATATAAGGTAGATATATATAAGTACCATAACATTGTTGTCGAAAAATGTTCTCATCAAATAACAATTATCTAATTAATCAAATTAAATTAGAAATGACCGTTCATATTTTTTTCTTGGATTGAAGACTCACATTTAATAAAAATATTTACTTATATAATTAATTAATCGGTTGAGTAATTCTTTTGAAGATAAATTGAAGTCAAACTTTCCAACTTATTTTTAAATTAAATGTGCATAAAGGACCTACAGTCAGATTTTAAACATGTAATCTTTTACTAAATTAAGTTGCATTATTTTGTACCACTAAACCAAGAACTAGTTCTCAATTTGTAGAGTAATTGATATCAATAATTATACATTCAATTTAAACTTTCATAAAACTAGTATTACATCTTTTACAAATCTATGTGCCTATTAAGTTATTATGCCTACGATGAGTTGCAATGTAAAAATATATATATATATATATATATATATATAGTTTAATTTGAGTTCATATCACAAATTGCCAATCCGGACTGCTCAACATAATGTACATATCAAATAGACACAATTTTATATTTTTTTTTTATATTATTTTAGGCTAAGTAGAAACATTTCGAATTCCAGTAATAATTACATCCTAGCTTGCACGGATACTTTCAAAATATTCTCACAGTTGTATCAGATATGTATCTGATACCGATACACGTGTAATTCGCATCCGGTAGTCTGCATGGTGAATCATATTATTTTAATGTGTTTGACCGATGGATTCGGTCTAATCTCATCAAGGTATGCGTTGGATTCATTTTTGGGTATATTTTGGATACATTTATGGGTTGGAACTTGAAAAAATAGAATGTATTCTACATTGTTGAATTAGAAAACAAAATACTAGATAATGCACTATGGAGTTGATTTTAACATAGCAGATATACTAAAGTGGTAGTTGAACATAAAAAAAATAATCAAATATTTGAATATATAACTTGATTTTTTATTTATTTTATATGTACTCTCATATTCTTTTTTTAAAAAAAAAAAAACGAAAATGACGTATTCCCACTTTCGCACCATATTGGATGCAACGTTGATTACGTCCAAAAATTTTCCATAGAGTTTCATACATTGATAATAGTGAGCAATTTGGATCAATTGTTTGAATTTCGTTATTTGAGATTATAACACAATATAGAATATTTTCTTTATATATTTTGTAACTTTCCGCAGCTTAACTATCGTCACGATATAGTGAGCAGTTTGGATCAACTGTTTGAATTTCGTATAGAATATTTCTTTATATACTTTGTAACTTACCGTAGCACAAACCTGATATATATTTGACGAATAAAGCAAGGAATATCTTGCTACAGTTACCAAAACTACAAACCAGTAGTATGTTAACTAATATTAACAAATTCATGATATTATGAGTTGGACTAGTCCTCTAGAATGATTGACTTAATTAAGTGAGCAATATTAATTGGAACGTTGGATAGAGACACAAATAATAATTTAGGTACTTTAAAATTCAATGAATGATTTTGTGCAATCCACTTGTGTCAGGTCTTTGAAGGAACGTGAAGTACTTATCTATCATGCGATCATTTATACTCTTACTTATCTTCCATCTAAATGAATTTGCTAAATGATCTGATTATGTTATTTAATTTTATAGTTTTTTTTCGAGAGACTATTTAATTTAGTTGGGAATTTTTTTTCATCTTAATAAATTTTTAGTGTATTCACTTTACATCGAATGATTGTTATAAAAAATAAAGTCATGCATTGATTATAGAAAAAATAATGAAAATAAAATACTATCTGTCATATGTACTGCCGAATGATTAATATATAGAGAGAGAACATGTTTAAATTTTCATAATAGTAGCTCTGCTAATTTCTGACTCAAATAACAAAACAACGAAGATTAACGACTATTTAAAATAGCTACCAATTATTTCAAATGTCGAATATATATAGCATTTAAAATATTTACAAACTAAAAATAATTAATAATGTTCTAACTCATTTAAATGCGGAATAATTTTTGTAAAAATTATTCACTAATTCGAATTAATTAATTAACTATGTTCCTCCTAAATCTAAAGATGACCCACGTGCGGGGATTAAAAGGCAAGTCGATCAGATAGAGCTGCATAATCGACACAGCTCCCGTCGAGAAGCCGCCACCTGAAAGTCTAATTTAAGGCCTCACAGACTTGACCAAATGGAATGCCTTGTTGGACAAGCAGGTTGAATTCTAGAAACGAAACCGCTAGAGCATCCAAATGTCATGCCTTATGGTTATGGGTGTTATGCTAGGAATTATTTCGAGATAGACTTTCAATTTATCAGAAACATATTTTTTTTGTCCATCTACGGTACGACAGAAAATTGACAAATGATGTGCATACGAAGGCTCGAGGGTGATGTCGAAACGTGATGCACGTTTTTTTGTTTTGTTTGTGCTCAAATATTACCCCCATTAAGGAAAAAAAAAAAAAAAAAAAAAAAAACTTAACAATTTATATTGACCTGATCATTAGCTATTAAATGTCTTCATATATATGGCCGGCCGGCAAACTAGATGATTTATGATTAGATAGTAATAAACATTCCAAGAACTTTTGCAAGATAGTGGTGCCTCCAATAGTCCGGCTTGATAATAAGGGGGTAATAACCGTCTGTAATTTATTTTATTTTTTTGTATTAATTTACTGCGTTAGAGGCGTATTTGGGAAATAAAATTGAATGGCCGAATACACTAATCTAGAGCAATTTTATATCATGACTGGATCGGTGTAATAGCACTAAAAAAAATTGGAACTCTTAAAAAGATAAAATTGTAATATTTCGAGAACTGACCCGAATTTTGAGTGGAGGTCATGAATTTGATATCCGATAAAGAGTGCTTTGGAAACATTTAAATTTTAAAAATAAGTCGAGAACTTTGACTCTTCCTCATTTTATATCAAATAGAAAAATAAAATAAAATTATAAATTTCAACTTGGGACCTGGCCCCGCTCAGTCGCTCTGGCCTAGCTGAACTTCAATGAATGCGTTCTGAATTCTGATCCATATTTATATAAACGATAATTAAAACATATCAAAATTAATCATCTTATGAATATGAAATTTCTTCTCCTGTTGATACTTCGTGTAAATAGATGTTTGTTCTTCGGAGGAGGCGTCACAAACTTTCCATCAATCAGGGTAAAGGTACTTTACATAATTACTTTCTCGCCTACAGGGCGCATCTAGTTTAAAAAATAATAAGAAGAACAAGAAAAAATCGATCAAAACGAAAGAAGGTTGGTGGGAATATATTCTTCTCTTTTTGAATTTTGATAGAATAGATTCAAAATAGGAATGTTTTAGGAGAGACTCTCTCTACAGCTCCTTGCTGGGATGGAAACAAAAAGTGAAACTTTGACTTCATTCAAAAAGAGGGCAAGACAAATTGTATAGAACCAAAACAGTAAGGTATATATGTAGATTAATTATGCAATTTGCAACATATATCCCAAAATAATACCTGAAATTTACTTTTTTACTTTTTCTTATCCAACTGCAACAACTGTTCTTCTAGATATATGTCTGGAAAGTTGAAACATGTAGTTCCAAGTTATATACACAAAGAACCACAAAGTTCAGCATTTATGTCTTAACAAACAACGACTGTAGTTAGAGACGTCTAGAATGTAGAAACCAGTGTGCTGCCCATTTAAGAAACCACGGTTTGGTTTATCTGCTATGGTTTCCCTTCGCTTTATGCTTACTTTATTTTTATTAGTGTTTTAAATATTCTTTTCTGAAGGGCAATAATTGGAACTTGGAAGACTTCACAGTCCTCGTTGCTCTGTTCAATTGGTGATATGAAAAGAAAATTAGAATATCAATTTCACCTGTTAATAGAACCAATATTCCGCAACTGTTTGTTAAAAAGCCCCACTACTGGTTCACCGATTTATATAACCAGTGGGGCTTTTTATCAAATTGGTCATATTAATTTCACCTTTTAACCATTTTAGTGATTTTTAAAGTTCATCTCTCATTTGAACGATGCTTAAAATGCTCAAAAGGTAAAATTATTGCCATATCACCTGGTCTAATTTTTTAAGTCTTGGGAAAAAGGTAGTAAATCATGCCACCAGCCTGTTTTATTAATTTTAAACAATCTAGAAATTAAAATATCCAAGTTTCCATGGGAAGGAGTGAAACTCGATAATTTTCAAGAATTCCTCTCGCCACCTTCTCGTTTAGCTAGCGATATTCTCGCTTGCTCACAATAGTGGTTTCTTAACTGCTGATTACGCTTTTTAGATTGTTGTAGTATGGTTTTTTTTTCAAATTCATATGTTGTTTAGACATCTTTTTTGAAATTTTATTTTCTTTACTCTATTATAAAATAGAATATATATTTAATTTTTTTAATAAATTTGTTGGTTGGCTCTCGCCAACTAACCTACGTTTCAAGGTTTTCTTTTCGGTTTTGACTTTTCAATTTGAGTTTCATGGTTTTATTCTTGAGTTTGGGCTCTTAGTTTAAGTGTTTGGATTTGAATTTTGAAATTTGAGCTTTAGAATATTTGTTTTGGGTTTATTTGGTCTTTGTAGATTTTATAATATGGGTTTGGTAATTTTTTAGGTTTTTTTTTCGGAATTTATGGGATTTATTTCAAGCCTAAAATGATTCAAAAATAGAAAAAAAAAATGCATTATTTTGGTAAATTTTGGTATTGAAGTAACAATGAATTTGTTTTTTTGGGATTTTTTATTTTATGAATATTTTATTTGAATTTTTCTAAGCTTTCCACTATTTTAGGAGAAGTTTCTAAATTTCAGGCTGATATGGAATATCTGATCGGTCCACATGGACTGAGGACGCTGAGGTGGCAGTGCCATGGCCCATGGTGGCAGGGAGGAGTATTATCCTATTAAATTTTAACGGGACTTGATTACTGGGTCCATCATGAAAGTTGGGCTTCGATTGTTTTTTGGGCCAGGCAATTTCTTATTATTTCTTTTAATTATCCAACTGGGTTTCCTGTGGTGAACATCTGACAGCTCATGAGGTCTCTTCGCCACAGAATATCAAACAAGAAATGGCGCTTGGGTTTGACTTTTGAAGAAGAGAGGAACGGATCCATTTTCTTGTTTTTTTGAAAATTGGATCCATTTTCTTGTTGACGGGTTCGCTCTCACTGTCGGGGCTTCGTTTTGCTTATCGGGTATTCATCCGCTAACGATTTAGGCCATCGCAATGGTCACGGTAGGGCTCTCTCGCATCGTGAAGGGGAAAGGAACACCATGACGAGCTCGGTTTCCTGTTCGTCGCTCTAAATTGATAGGAGAACTAAGAGTGAGAGCGGTGGTACGAAAGGTGGTATCGGTGACACTTAGGGCGAATTTGTATTTTGTACCAGCGAGGGGGTCCTTGGTATCACAAAAGGGGAAAGAAGATGTTCCAAGGGTTAATCTTTGGTGAGTTAATTTGCTCTAAATACTAGGTTCCATGGTGGGAGTTGGTACAAGAGGTGGTACGGGGAAGACATGAATTTGGTACCGGTTTATTCCTTGTACATTTTTTTTTTTTTTTTACTTCGCAAGGCTGTATAACTTTCAATTTCTATTATGCGTGGTCAAGTATTAATTGTTTACTGGACTCAAATGATTATTTACTTACACCCTTATTTGCTTATCAACTACAACCATGAGTAGGCCTGTCAGACGTGCAGAAATCGCACGGAACAGGTCGTGCCGTTTACCGTGCCACAAAATGAAACGGAACATTTCGCCATTCCGTTTGCCGTTTCGTTTACCGTTTAACGAAACGGCATATACAAAAATACCAGATTTCAGTAAACGGCATATACAAAACCGTTTCAGCCACCTTACCGTTTGCCGTTTCGTTTATGAAACGAAATGAATTTCGCTGCCGTTTACCGTTCCGTTTCACTTTAACGGAACGGCATAACGTGTTTTTCTGTTTCGTTGACAGGCCTAACCATGAGGCACGTGAATTACAGAAGTCAAATTTTCATTGTCTTATACAATTATATCTCGCGATTACAACCATGAGCCGAATGTGTTCACTGGTTGCACATTTTATTGATTGAAGAAAGACATGATGGTTAGCTATGCATTTCATGTTAATCATTTTTCATTTTAACTTTGGTCTTATACTTCAGATTGGAATCGATGCAAGCACTCCCTTAATTCCATCATCTCGCAGAGGTCAACCTTTGTATCTTTTAATATTATGTGTGAATTTAATAACTATTACTTCTGAAATTGAACACAGTGATTTCACTTCAAAGAGAGCCAAGTAACCACTTGGCAACATTTTTGCAAGCAAGTCCTTCACCTTTGGATTATTCTAGATGTAACCAGATAATTAATTCACTTAAGAATTCTAATATGCATTAAGATAGCATCAACAGTAAGGAGAAACATCATGACATTTGTGTAACAAACCCTGCCATATCCTGGAATCAGATTTTTAATATGTTTGCTCAACTAAATGAATGTAAAATTGCTTGAAATGCTGAAATGATGCATAAAACATTCATTATCTGCACATTATATGTGTAATTACAATATAATCCAGAAATTTTGAATAAGATCGGAAACACATTCTCGACAATATAACAAGATTAAATAAAGATTATTGCGATAAAATGACTTAAAATGAATGCAAAATCGGTTGAAATGTTGAAATGATGCTCAAAATATTCATTATTTTACATATTATATGCGAAATTACTATGTATAATCCAATAATTTTAAATAAGTAAGATCTGAAACATATTCAATACTATAAATATAGTTTTAATAAAAATTATTGTGATCAAATTGTAAGTGCTACAACAATTCTAGAATGCGGAAATAACCCAGAATCGTAAAATACCTCGTGCCATCGCTGATTGAAATTGAGTGTTGAGCGGATGAACTTGAAACCCGCAAACTAAGCGCGTCTCCTTAGTCTCTGATCTTCTCCACGTTCTGCAGTGAGAGAATCGCTACAAAGCCGATGTTGCAACCCCAACTGATGGTGTTTGACAGGGGTTAGTCGGCCTTGACTCGTTCCCTCTAGAAACACGTTATCTTCTCTCTCTCTTGTCTAAACTTTGGTTAGAACTGAAAGAAGCCTCTCACATACCCTCTGCCATCACAGAGAAAGTATATATAGAGGGTTCAAATTGCTCAGAATATGCAAAGGCAGTGTTTTGATGAAAGGGTGCGATGTTCACAGCATTCTGTCCAGGTGCACCGTATCTATTAGAACGGACCATTTGAACACGGATCTGAAACAGTCCGTCTCATCTAAACTGGTTCGTTTCATTTGACAGAATACTACATTCTCCCACTTGAACTTGCATCCTTTGCATATAAATACCTTCTGTTTTCTTTATGTTAAACATTAGAAATGTAACACATGAACTGTAGCAGTAAGTCATCTTATCGTTACTAGCGTTTTAAACTACTAGTAAATGCGAATATTACTTTCTACAATTACAATATGCTACACAACTAATAATCCAACCTTTTATGCGATTTTGAATTCCTTTATGAATAAACCCAACGTCTATTCCAAGTCAATCTTTATGATGTAATTCTCAACCTTATGATCAAATATATTCTATATATGTGCGCACAATCAACACGAGAAAACATCTATACTTTTATGAAGAGTTAATAGACAATCGTACGATTAATATTAACTATAGGATCAATTCCTATATATACCCGCTACATGATCTTTGAATTCCTTTAGCTGCAGTATTTATTCAAAGAATCGGTCAGCTTCTATTCTGTATGAACACATTTAATGACCACTTAATTCTACTTAATGCGCTCTTTCAAAGTCAAGTACTTAATGTCAATACCTCGACCTTTACCTTTATTATTCTTAACTAGAAAGACTGCAACAGAATTATCATACAGAATCCTTAATGACTTAGATATAAAATCCACGACTCTAAGTCTCACAATAAAACTCTTCAAACACCATCGAGGGTAATCTCAAAACACACAACAAACTATACTTTATGTTGAACTAACGAACAATGTCAGTTAGACATTTCTTTATGACACAATTTCACTGGTTAACATGTATCCTTAATTCGATTTACTAGAATCGACACAACCAGTTTGTGTACCAAAATAACTTCAACTTATCAGTCTGTTGAGACATAAGCACACTATCTTAAGTACCTTAAAAATATATCATTACTTTCTTAGCAATTTAACTGTGGTCTATCCCCTAATTATTATGATATCAGTCCAAATATTCAAATGGCAAAAGCTATGTCAGTTCTTTGTGCACAAACCTGATCATACGTTATGCTTTCAAATTGCCTAAATACTTGAAGTATTTACTATTTGTTCTCTTTCTAAGTTATACTGAGGATACTGATTCACAATGAATCTACCACCTATATTAACAGGTACTGGACGCGGTGAATACATTTCCTTCCGGAATCTTTCTAATACCTTATTGATATATGCTTGTTGAGATAAATCAAGAATATCTTGATTCCTATCTACACGGGTCTTTATGCCTATCACAAACAAAACTTCAGCCATATCCTTCATATTAATATTTTAGAAAGAAATTATTTCACCCTATATAACTATCTTTTATCATTAGTTACAAGTATAACATTCTCTATATATAAAACAAGTAAATAAAATTAATTCCCACTAATCTTCTGATATATGCACCAGTTCATCTTATATTTCTTCAAACCGTATGAAGAAATAACCTTATAAAACTATTAATACCATTAGTGAAATACTTGTTTTAATTCTTATATAGAATACTTTAACTTGCTAACTAAATACTTATTACCTTAAAAGAAGAAATTTTATGATTATTTAATATAACCATCTCCTTAGATCACCATTAACAATTGCAATATTTATATCCATCTGATGTAACTCGAAACCAGAATGAGTTATTAATGCCATAATCATATGAAGTGAATCTTTCTTTAATACATGAGAGAAAATCTTCGTGTAATTCACTACTTCTTTTCAATGAACCACTGGTGACAAGTCTAACTTCGTATTACTTTATGTTAACTTATGAATCCCTTTTAGTTTTAAGAAATCCGTTACAACCAATAGGTTAAAACCATAAGTAACTTAACCAAATTTCAGACTTCATTGCACAACATTGACTCTTACCGATTTTACTTGGCATTATACTATAATATGGACACACTGCAATTCATTATCTTGGAAAATATCAGAATTTTATTCAACAATAATACTTTTATAAGAGTCTCGTAGATAAACTACATAATATTACTAGGACAACCGACCTAATTCTTTATTAGATCACCTTGATATTGAATATTAAATATTCAACTTGATCTATTATTGTATTATATATCGATTAACGAATGTCAATAATTGGATTATCATTTGTTGATCCTTAATAATATATCCAATTATGAATTAGAGGGAGTTTTTGTACGACCTTAAACTGATCACTCCCACTAATCTGAACATTCTCTAGAACTTAATATTTATAGATTCATATTGTAAAAACCCAAATCTTTTTAAATTAAAGTTTAATAATTTCTAAGAAAACAAATAATTTAATTATTAGAAAAGCAAAATCTAATCATAAATCCCATTTGTAAGTTAGAAACGATTTTATTTTGAATTCGATGCGATAATTAATTTCCGGCCATCTGAAAAATTTTCAAGAAATTTTATTTGCTTAACAAATTATTTTATGCCATGTTAATTTCAAATATCTATTTTATGAATTTTCTATAGTTCGATTGGTGTCAAAAATCTTAGTTTTAATTGCTGGAATATTTGATTTCCTATTTTTCCTTTGATCTGAACCGTTTGATCAGGTTTTAAGTTTCTGATTTTTCTCAGCCGTCCGATTTATCTCTGTTCCTCTCTTAATATCTCTTTCTCTCTTCTCTCTCCGTCGAAACCGAGTCCTCGTTGACTCCTCTCTCGGATTCCCCTTTTCCCTTCTCTCTCCCTGTCACTCTATCTCTCTCTCATCCCTGACAAAGCTCGCGACTCTCGCGACTTCCGCCACCTACCCGTCCCACCCCTGTGACTTCCGTCGCACTCGCGACCCCACCGACCCTTTTTCCCTCACCCCCTCGTGCTTCCTTTGACCTTACCACCACTCCTTCGATCCAATCACCTCTCGCCACCTCAGCGGAACGATCCCCTCTTCTCTCCATCTCCCATGCTTTTAAGCCACCCCTCTCTCCTTTCCGCTCAGACCCGTTACAACTCGGTAAGAACAGAAAAGAAAAAGAGAAAGGAAAAGAGAGTGGAAAAGAGAGGCGGAGGCTTAGGCATTGGAGTGGAGGTGACGGTGATCGACGAGGCGAGGTGGTGGTGGCGCTACTGGTAAAGCGAGGTGGTGTGCGGGTGTTGGCTGAGTTGCTTCCTCCTCCCTTCTTGCTTCTTCCCTCCTTTCTGTGGTAAGAGATTTCGAGAAAACTCACTCCTTTTTCTTTGTTCTGTGTTGGTGATGGAATGATGTTTGTGAGGCATGCCCTTAAGTTGAACTGTTGCTCTGAAATTGTTGATAAATCGATTGTTTGTGTGTGTGTTAAAGTGGTGCATTGCCTCTATTCGGGTCTATTGTGCTTTGGATGCTAGATATTGGTTTGATTTGATCTGTTAAGCGTTTGAATTAGGGATGATATCCGATCTGTGTTGAAATCGTGCTTGTTATTGGCTTAGTTTGATCTGTAACTGTTATGGGTATGTATTAGATTCTGTGCTTGCTTAATCCTTGGTTGTAGCTTCTGAATTCAAAATGTGGCAGTAGACTTGTTGTTTTAGGTAAATACTTGCTTGTTTGAGGTTTGAGTGTGATCTGTTAACCATTATACATCTGCGATAGGGTTTTTGTGCCTGCTTGAGACTAGTACAGCTTGTAGAATGAATTTAAAGTAGTTATGGATGTTGTTTGGGCTACCCAGTACCTGTGTGTTGCTCACTGATTGGTATCCCGGCTGGTACAGGCTTGGTACCAGTCGATTCTTCTCTCTGTGTGTTTACTGGTATGAGTTCAGTCGGGTCCAGGGACCCACATGTTAAGTTTTCCGATTTTAGGACCTATTTGTAAATGTTTTTGAACTGCTTTAGGACTTTTATGTGAATAAATCTGTTATGAGGGTCCTTGGTGTAAATATTAGGTAATTAAAAAGGATTCAGGGTCCTCTGTGTAAAGTTTCCGTGATTTTCTGGGTTGGGTTCGGATTTGATCCCCGAAACCCGAAACCCCTACTGGGCTCTGTTTCGTTCTGGGCCCTTCGGGCCTGTTCTTCTGCCCTTGCCTTTTCCCTCTGTGTGGGCTCTTTTCTCTGTCCTGTTGGACCCGTGTGGTTTTGGGTTGCTGTGTTTGTTGCGTGGCCCTTTTTCCTCTTTATTTGTTGGCTGAGATTTGAAACCGGATTATTGAGTTGGATTTTGATTTAAATAAAACTAGAACTATATTGGTGATGGCATATCTTATATTAGCAAGTTAAGTCGGATTTTGAGTTAAAAGCTTTTGGCCGAGGAATTAATCGAGACGGATTCGAATATAAAATTGTGGGCTTTTACAAATGGGAAATGATTAGATTGTCCGTAAAATAATTTCCATTACAGATACTATGATTTAAACGGACACAGTATGATCCCAAAATAATTTCAAACAAATTTAGTTTTCTTCGTTAACCTTTTTGAAACGAATTTTATCTTATTTTAGTTGTTTTATCAAAAGTGTTTCATACTTGAGCAAAACACTATTTAAGTATTAACTAAACTTTTCAATTAATTTCCTAAACCTAACTAATTTTTGCCACGTCTCAAAACGTCGTAGTTGGACTTATAGGAATCGTCAAAAACGTCTTTCTACACATTAATTTTATAGCTGGAACTTAACAAATTATTTCCAAAAACTAGTAACTTAACTTTCCTTCTTAACTAGTTTTAAACGGAACTCCGTTAATTTATTTTTTATAAACTAATTAAGTATAATAATATATTTTAATACCGAGTCCCTTTTTAACTTGATTAGAAGTTAAGTATGGTTAAAGATTTCTTAACCAGAACTTGAAACTAGTTAAGGGATATTTGGGTTTAATCGTTAAATTAGTTTTAACGATATTTTCGTTCACCAGGTGATCAGGCCGACGATCAGGGAGACTACTACTACCCCGAGCACGAGGACGGTGACGCAGGGCAGGACTCCGTCGACCCTCCCGCAGAGTAGTCGCTCCTAGACCCTACTTTCCAGGTGTGGATGCCTTAGGTTTTGTTTATTCTTTAGTTTAGGATTAGATCAGTAATTAATTGTGTGCATATCATGTCATTAACATTAAGTAAACAGTTAAGCGCATCTCATTAACTCAAAACTAAATTGCACTTATAGGATATGCATTGCATATTAATAATAATGTGATTAATGAACTTAAAAGTGCCCTTAATCAACACTTGCATCTGGTGCGGATCAGGATAGCGAGACCGAGTGTGATAAGTTCGTTTTGTCTGGGGTTTCCATTATCGGGAGATTGCACCCAAGCTAAATGCCGGTGGTCTCCTTATGATAGAGATCGTGGGCAACGCGTTTCTAATGATCACTCAGCAGACCGACCATCAGGCGGTACTGCGGTCACTCGATGGTTATTCTTATTATATTACCGTTTTGTCTCTCCGTTTTGAACTAGACTTGAACCTTAACATTGGATGAGTGTGCCATATATACCAGACTACCTCTCGACCCCCATGAGTTCAGTTTACCGGTACCGTGATTTACTGCCCACTTCTTTAGCGGGAATGTGGGAACGGGGCGCAGTTGAGTTGTCGAGCACATGCTGAGTTAGGTGGATCTGTAGGCACGGTTCATGTCATATTGGGACTTGTGAGATTGATTATGGATTTTGTGTGACTTATGATTGACCATTGAGTGTGGGTGCTTGACTCTCGTATTGATATATTTATTCACCGTATATTATTATTATATTAGTACTATTCTCCGCTTCTCCAGATATCTTTCATGTTTAATTGGGCATGTTAAGAAATTGTAGATTAGTAGCATCATTTCTTTAAACTTACACTTAGATAATGCATTATAGGATTTAAAAGTATCTAAGTATGGTTTAGTTCTAGCTAGAGTTAACCAAAACCGTAGGCTCACTCTATCACCACACTGAGTATTAATGTACTCATCCCACAATACTTTGATTTGTGGAGACAGGTTCAGGTTTGGATGACACCGTAGAGGAGTCTTTGCCAGAAGACCAAGCCAAGCTGGATTAGTTAGCTTCCGTTGCATATTATGTAGTAATTGTTGTTTTATGACTGGTCTTTTGATATGTATATTTATCAGTCTCTTTTGTGGTGTGAACAACTATACCATTATTATGCACTTTTATTTGTGATCATTTGCTTTCTGTTTCACTGTTTATTAGCCTTACGTGTGTGCAGTAGAGTGTATACACGTGGCGGAGTTGTCCATCTCGGATTATGGCTTGGTTCGGGGTGTGACATCCTTCGGTGGTATCAGAGCGAGTGTTTAAATCATAAATATCCCAGCTAATGAACTAGATAGTTACACTTAGTTTACCTAACTATAAGTCTTAAACTTCTTTCTAAGTTGTTTTGGTTAGCCTAATTCTAACTTGCAATCTTTTCTGTTTGTAAGATTGTTATGGATTTGGCCAACTCTAGGGGTGGTCGTGGTCGTGGGCGTGGACGCGGAAGGCGTGCCGCTCGACAGGAAGAAGCTCAGCCTCAACAACCACCCGTCCCTCCAGCAGTTCCTACTCTTGGACTAGACCCTGCGACCCTTGCTCAGCAGTTCTGGGCAAACGTGGCGCAACATGCGGGACAAGGAGCTGATAGACCTCAAGTAGACCCGTTTGTGGTTGCTCGCCGGGAGTTTCAGAAGGAAAATACTCCTCGGTTCGATGGAAGAGGTGATTTCGCAGCTGCAGAAGAATGGCTCTTGGCAGTACAGGATAACTTCCGCCTTGCTCGTACCCCTGTCGAGTACTGGACGGAGATAGCTGCCACACTCTTTGACCATGATGCGAGGCATTGGTGGACCTCTCAGAAGCCACAGTACGTTGGCGAGGACCCTAATATTCCATGGGAGTGGTTTGAAGATGTCTTCCGAGCCCGTTTTCTGGGAGAAACTCAACAGGAAGAACTGAGACGCCAATTTGAGACCTTGGTCCAGGGGAACATGTCCGCACAACAGTATGGTGAGACCTTTATTCTTTTGTCTCGCTATGCCCCGGACTTGGTGGCTGATCCACGTAGGAAAAGAAGCCGGTTTATCCGTGGTCTGAATCCTCGGTTGGCAAGTGTGATGGATACCTACAGTGGCGCGTCTGTCGAGTTTCTGATGGACAAGGCCATTTTTCAGGAGAGTTTGATGGTGTCTCGTGGCAAGACTAGAGAAGATGGGCAGAGATCTGACAGTGGCGGTACTCACAAGACCGCCTTTCAGAGCCGTGGTGTAGTGGTACCTCAAAACAGACAACAGGTGAACCAGGCTCGTAACCGTTTCTTCTGCAGGTTTTGCAACAGGTCTTATGGCAGTCCGTGTAACCTTCACAGAGGTGGGTGCCGAATTTGCAACTCACCTGATCACTGGATGGCACAGTGCCCGAGGAACCCAAACCGTTCCATTGCTGGCTCGAGTTCTAACAACAGTGGGCAGACCTTTGTGCCGAATTCTGGAGGAGTTGGCCGTGGACAGTTTGATGCTGGTCGTGGCCGTGGATCTTTTGTGCCCCGTGGCGGTGGCCGCGGTGGTCCTCAGCGCGGTGGCCGATTTGGCAATGGAGGTCGAGGCGCCGCTCATACTGGACAGTTCGGGCGTGATACCGCTCGTGTGCATGCGACCATTGGAGAGGACATTTCTGAGGCCGATGCCGTGCCCATTGAGGATGAGTTTCCTGAGGATGAGCTCATAGCAGGTATGGTTTCCATCTCCGACTGTTTTGCTTACTCGTTGATCGACACTGGGGCTAGTCATTCATTCGTATCCCAGGATTTTGTGAAACTTAATGGGTGGGAAACCGAACCGAGAGATCGAGTGATGTTAGTGCAAACCCCGCTTGGTAAGACCGTTTTAGTCGATCGGGTTTGTAGAAATCTCAGGGTACAAATAGCTGGCCGAAACTTAACCGCTGAGTTGGTAGTACTTGATATGAGAGACTTTGATGTCCTACTTGGCCTTGATTGGCTAACTACCCATCATGCGGTAATTGATTGTAAGAACCACAGTGTCCGGTTTGGAAAAGAAGGAACCGTACCATTTGTGTTCAAAGGTCGAAAACCAGGAACCAGGATCCCTATGATCTCAGCCTTGCAAGTGAAGCACCTGATATCATCTGGATGTGAAGTGTTCTTAGCTGCTGTGGTGTCGACTGACTCGAAGGCAACAGATCTTGATACTGTACCCGTGGTTCGGGAATTCTCAGACGTGTTTCCAGAGGACTTACCTGGATTACCCCCGGATCGTGAGGTGGAATTCTGCATCGAGTTGCAACCAGGCACAACACCGGTGGCGAAAGCTCCTTACAGAATGGCTCCAGCTGAGCTTAGGGAGCTCAAAGTTCAATTGGAGGAACTTCTAGAAAAAGGATTCATCAGACCAAGTACTTCTCCGTGGGGAGCTCCTGTACTGTTTGTGCGCAAGAAGGATGGAACTCTCCGTCTTTGCATCGATTACAGGGAGTTGAACAAGGTCACCGTACCCAACAGATACCCATTACCCCGGATTGATGATTTGTTTGATCAGCTTCAGGGTTCTCAGGTATATTCCAAGATCGATCTCAGATCTGGGTACCATCAGTTGCGGATTAGGCCGAGTGATGTTCCAAAGACGGCTTTCCGCACACGCTACGGGCATTATGAGTTTTTGGTTATGTCTTTTGGACTGACAAATGCCCCAGCATATTTCATGAATTTGATGAATCGTGTTTTTGAGGATTACTTGGATTCCTTTGTTGTGGTGTTCATAGATGATATTCTGATCTATTCTAAAAGTGTGGAAGAACACGAGCATCATCTGAGGTTGGCTTTACAGCGACTTCGTGAGCATCAGTTGTATGCCAAGTTTCCAAAATGTGAGTTCTGGTTGGAACAGATCTCATTCCTTGGTCACATCATCTCCAAAGATGGATTAGTGGTGGATCCTCAAAAGATAGTTGCAGTGACTGAATGGAAACCACCCACCACAGTGACTGAAGTCCGTAGTTTTCTGGGATTAGCAGGTTACTACAGAAGGTTTGTTGAAGGCTTCTCCCGGATTGCTCTCCCTATGACACAGTTGTTACATAAGGGAGTTAAATTTGAGTGGACTCCAGCAAGGCAAAAGAGCTTTGAAGAGCTCAAGAGCCGACTTGTAACCGCGCCGATTTTGGCAATGCCAGTACCTGGAGCTGGCTATGTGGTTAATACCGATGCTTCCCTTTTTGGGTTAGGATGTGTATTGATGCAGGATGGTCATGTCATTGCATATGCATCCCGACAGTTGAGACCACATGAGAAGAATTATCCCACTCATGACCTAGAGCTGGCAGCCGTGATCTTTGCTTTGAAATTATGGCGCCATTATCTCTATGGAGAAAAGTGCCAGATCTTCACTGACCACCAAAGCTTGAAATATGTGTTCACTCAGAAGGAATTGAACTTGAGACAACGCAGGTGGTTGGAATTGATGAAGGATTATGATTTGGAACTTGTGTATCATCCAGGAAAGTCAAATGTGGTAGCCGATGCTTTGAGCCGTAAGAACCACGGAAATTTGGCTACATTGATCACACAACAGCATGACTTGTTGGAGGATATGAGACGCTTGGAGTTGTGGGTTGCACCACATGAGAAGACTGACCAAGTGACCGATTCAGGTTTGATCTCAAGTTTGGTTGTGAAACCAACTTTGATGGATGAGATTAAGGAAGCTCAGAAAGAAGATGCTCATCTTGAGAAAGTGCGAGCAATAGCACAATCTGGGCAAGAAACTCCTTTCCGGGTTGGAGATGATGGAGTTTTGAAATTCCGGAATCGGATTTGTGTCCCGAACAAGCAAGAGATCAAGGACAAGATTTTGACAGAGGCACATGAGTCGGGTTATACCATTCACCCCGGCGAAACCAAGATGTATCGAGATCTGAAAATCTACTTTTGGTGGCGAAACATGCGCCGTGAAGTTGCGCGATTTGTAGCCAAGTGCCTTGTGTGTCAAAAGGTAAAGGCAGACAGGAAGAGACCTCCAGGGTTACTTCATCCATTGCAGATAGCCGAGAAAAAGTTTGATAGGATCACTATGGATTTTGTTACTGGTTTGCCAAATACCAAGTCCAAGAAGAATGCAATTTGGGTCATTGTGGATACTCTTACAAAGGTAGCTCACTTCATACCTTTTCGGTTTGGTCTCTCGGGAGAACAGATGGCACACTTGTACATGCAGAATCTTCATAGATTGCATGGATCCCCGGTTGAGATCATATCAGATCGTGACCCTCGCTTTACTTCTCGTTTCTGGAAGCAGTTTCAGAATGCTCTAGGAACAACCGTGACCTTCAGTACTGCTCATCACCCTCAGACAGATGGACAGTCCGAGCGTACCATTCAGACACTAGAGGACATGTTGCGTTCTTGTGCGCTTTCTATGAGCGGAGATTGGTCAGATCACTTGCATCTCGCCGAGTTCGCATACAACAACAGTTTCCACTCTAGCATTGGTATGGCCCCTTTTGAGGCTCTCTATGGTCAGCGGTGCAGGACCCCGGTGTGTTGGGGACCTACTGGTACTTACCGGCCTACCGGACCGCAGATGATTGAGGAAAGTGTTGAGGTAATGAAGATAGTGCATGAGCGGTTGAAAGCTGCTCAAGACAGACAAAAGAAATACGCCGATCCAAAAAGGCGAGACTTGAAGTTTGAAAAAGGTGATCAAGCTTTACTTCGGGTTTCACCTAGAAAGGGAGTTACTCGCTTTGGCGTAAAAGGAAAATTGGCACCCCGTTACATTGGGCCTTTTGTGATAGAAGAGCGGGTCGGACCCGTTGCTTACAGACTCACTCTTCCATCTTCTTTGTCGGGTGTACACAATGTTTTCCATGTCTCTCAACTTCGGCGGTATGTTCCGAGTGAAGCTCATGTGTTGAATGTCGAGCCCTTGCAACTTGAGCGGGATCTGACATACAAGGAGATACCGCTGAGAATTTTGGACGCGAAGGAGACCAGACTTCGTCGACGCACTATCCGACATGTTCTGGTACAGTGGGAGCACCACACTCCTCGCGAGGCGACTTGGGAGCTTGAAAGCGAGATGCTTGAGCAGTTTCCTGAGTTGTTTGTCTCTTCAGGTTAGCTTTTCTCTCTTTTCTTTTGTTTTTCGTTTCGAGGACGAAACGTCTTTTAAGGGGGGTAGGCTGTAAAAACCCAAATCTTTTTAAATTAAAGTTTAATAATTTCTAAGAAAACAAATAATTTAATTATTAGAAAAGCAAAATCTAATCATAAATCCCATTTGTAAGTTAGAAACGATTTTATTTTGAATTCGATGCGATAATTAATTTCCGGCCATCTGAAAAATTTTCAAGAAATTTTATTTGCTTAACAAATTATTTTATGCCATGTTAATTTCAAATATCTATTTTATGAATTTTCTATAGTTCGATTGGTGTCAAAAATCTTAGTTTTAATTGCTGGAATATTTGATTTCCTATTTTTCCTTTGATCTGAACCGTTTGATCAGGTTTTAAGTTTCTGATTTTTCTCAGCCGTCCGATTTATCTCTGTTCCTCTCTTAATATCTCTTTCTCTCTTCTCTCTCCGTCGAAACCGAGTCCTCGTTGACTCCTCTCTCGGATTCCCCTTTTCCCTTCTCTCTCCCTGTCACTCTATCTCTCTCTCATCCCTGACAAAGCTCGCGACTCTCGCGACTTCCGCCACCTACCCGTCCCACCCCTGTGACTTCCGTCGCACTCGCGACCCCACCGACCCTTTTTCCCTCACCTCCTCGTGCTTCCTTTGACCTTACCACCACTCCTTCGATCCAATCACCTCTCGCCACCTCAGCGGAACGATCCCCTCTTCTCTCCATCTCCCATGCTTTTAAGCCACCCCTCTCTCCTTTCCGCTCAGACCCGTTACAACTCGGTAAGAACAGAAAAGAAAAAGAGAAAGGAAAAGAGAGTGGAAAAGAGAGGCGGAGGCTTAGGCATTGGAGTGGAGGTGACGGTGATCGACGAGGCGAGGTGGTGGTGGCGCTACTGGTAAAGCGAGGTGGTGTGCGGGTGTTGGCTGAGTTGCTTCCTCCTCCCTTCTTGCTTCTTCCCTCCTTTCTGTGGTAAGAGATTTCGAGAAAACTCACTCCTTTTTCTTTGTTCTGTGTTGGTGATGGAATGATGTTTGTGAGGCATGCCCTTAAGTTGAACTGTTGCTCTGAAATTGTTGATAAATCGATTGTTTGTGTGTGTGTTAAAGTGGTGCATTGCCTCTATTCGGGTCTATTGTGCTTTGGATGCTAGATATTGGTTTGATTTGATCTGTTAAGCGTTTGAATTAGGGATGATATCCGATCTGTGTTGAAATCGTGCTTGTTATTGGCTTAGTTTGATCTGTAACTGTTATGGGTATGTATTAGATTCTGTGCTTGCTTAATCCTTGGTTGTAGCTTCTGAATTCAAAATGTGGCAGTAGACTTGTTGTTTTAGGTAAATACTTGCTTGTTTGAGGTTTGAGTGTGATCTGTTAACCATTATACATCTGCGATAGGGTTTTTGTGCCTGCTTGAGACTAGTACAGCTTGTAGAATGAATTTAAAGTAGTTATGGATGTTGTTTGGGCTACCCAGTACCTGTGTGTTGCTCACTGATTGGTATCCCGGCTGGTACAGGCTTGGTACCAGTCGATTCTTCTCTCTGTGTGTTTACTGGTATGAGTTCAGTCGGGTCCAGGGACCCACATGTTAAGTTTTCCGATTTTAGGACCTATTTGTAAATGTTTTTGAACTGCTTTAGGACTTTTATGTGAATAAATCTGTTATGAGGGTCCTTGGTGTAAATATTAGGTAATTAAAAAGGATTCAGGGTCCTCTGTGTAAAGTTTCCGTGATTTTCTGGGTTGGGTTCGGATTTGATCCCCGAAACCCGAAACCCCTACTGGGCTCTGTTTCGTTCTGGGCCCTTCGGGCCTGTTCTTCTGCCCTTGCCTTTTCCCTCTGTGTGGGCTCTTTTCTCTGTCCTGTTGGACCCGTGTGGTTTTGGGTTGCTGTGTTTGTTGCGTGGCCCTTTTTCCTCTTTATTTGTTGGCTGAGATTTGAAACCGGATTATTGAGTTGGATTTTGATTTAAATAAAACTAGAACTATATTGGTGATGGCATATCTTATATTAGCAAGTTAAGTCGGATTTTGAGTTAAAAGCTTTTGGCCGAGGAATTAATCGAGACGGATTCGAATATAAAATTGTGGGCTTTTACAAATGGGAAATGATTAGATTGTCCGTAAAATAATTTCCATTACAGATACTATGATTTAAACGGACACAGTATGATCCCAAAATAATTTCAAACAAATTTAGTTTTCTTCGTTAACCTTTTTGAAACGAATTTTATCTTATTTTAGTTGTTTTATCAAAAGTGTTTCATACTTGAGCAAAACACTATTTAAGTATTAACTAAACTTTTCAATTAATTTCCTAAACCTAACTAATTTTTGCCACGTCTCAAAACGTCGTAGTTGGACTTATAGGAATCGTCAAAAACGTCTTTCTACACATTAATTTTATAGCTGGAACTTAACAAATTATTTCCAAAAACTAGTAACTTAACTTTCCTTCTTAACTAGTTTTAAACGGAACTCCGTTAATTTATTTTTTATAAACTAATTAAGTATAATAATATATTTTAATACCGAGTCCCTTTTTAACTTGATTAGAAGTTAAGTATGGTTAAAGATTTCTTAACCAGAACTTGAAACTAGTTAAGGGATATTTGGGTTTAATCGTTAAATTAGTTTTAACGATATTTTCGTTCACCAGGTGATCAGGCCGACGATCAGGGAGACTACTACTACCCCGAGCACGAGGACGGTGACGCAGGGCAGGACTCCGTCGACCCTCCCGCAGAGTAGTCGCTCCTAGACCCTACTTTCCAGGTGTGGATGCCTTAGGTTTTGTTTATTCTTTAGTTTAGGATTAGATCAGTAATTAATTGTGTGCATATCATGTCATTAACATTAAGTAAACAGTTAAGCGCATCTCATTAACTCAAAACTAAATTGCACTTATAGGATATGCATTGCATATTAATAATAATGTGATTAATGAACTTAAAAGTGCCCTTAATCAACACTTGCATCTGGTGCGGATCAGGATAGCGAGACCGAGTGTGATAAGTTCGTTTTGTCTGGGGTTTCCATTATCGGGAGATTGCACCCAAGCTAAATGCCGGTGGTCTCCTTATGATAGAGATCGTGGGCAACGCGTTTCTAATGATCACTCAGCAGACCGACCATCAGGCGGTACTGCGGTCACTCGATGGTTATTCTTATTATATTACCGTTTTGTCTCTCCGTTTTGAACTAGACTTGAACCTTAACATTGGATGAGTGTGCCATATATACCAGACTACCTCTCGACCCCCATGAGTTCAGTTTACCGGTACCGTGATTTACTGCCCACTTCTTTAGCGGGAATGTGGGAACGGGGCGCAGTTGAGTTGTCGAGCACATGCTGAGTTAGGTGGATCTGTAGGCACGGTTCATGTCATATTGGGACTTGTGAGATTGATTATGGATTTTGTGTGACTTATGATTGACCATTGAGTGTGGGTGCTTGACTCTCGTATTGATATATTTATTCACCGTATATTATTATTATATTAGTACTATTCTCCGCTTCTCCAGATATCTTTCATGTTTAATTGGGCATGTTAAGAAATTGTAGATTAGTAGCATCATTTCTTTAAACTTACACTTAGATAATGCATTATAGGATTTAAAAGTATCTAAGTATGGTTTAGTTCTAGCTAGAGTTAACCAGAACCGTAGGCTCACTCTATCACCACACTGAGTATTAATGTACTCATCCCACAATACTTTGATTTGTGGAGACAGGTTCAGGTTTGGATGACACCGTAGAGGAGTCTTTGCCAGAAGACCAAGCCAAGCTGGATTAGTTAGCTTCCGTTGCATATTATGTAGTAATTGTTGTTTTATGACTGGTCTTTTGATATGTATATTTATCAGTCTCTTTTGTGGTGTGAACAACTATACCATTATTATGCACTTTTATTTGTGATCATTTGCTTTCTGTTTCACTGTTTATTAGCCTTACGTGTGTGCAGTAGAGTGTATACACGTGGCGGGGTTGTCCATCTCGGATTATGGCTTGGTTCGGGGTGTGACACATATCCTAGTCATATTTCATATTTCTAATCTCTTTACCATTTTCTGATCTCACAATCTTTATTTGCTTATCGTATTGTTTCTCTACTTCCACCTTAAAACTTTACAGGTATGTAGAAATACATATATTGTGAATAACCATCAAATAAAGAGATAAATGCAGCTATACGCTTGATGCCAACTAGTCATTTTCTTACTTGTTAATCATATCTCAACCATATGAACACTCTCAACTTTATCCATAATATGTCTATTCTCCTATTAAACACATATGGTCAAAACACCAAACTGGTCATTTATCTTTATATGTGTTATAACCTTATAGGAAATCTTGATAAGACTATATTAAACTGGACAAGTATTCAAAATAAAATATACAAGTAATGACTCAGAAATATGATATAGACTCTTTTGTTGAACAACTATATTCCTCATTATGTGCTCTCGCACCTATAATGGTAATAAGCCTAAAAGATAAACTTTTATGATGAGTATTATTACATTAGCCTTAACCTAAGAGGCCAACTACTCATCTAATGTCTTATGTAAGAACTTTACATTAATATGCACATCAACCAAATCACTTTACATTGAAAGAACTTATTCTTTATAAAAATGAAACATAAGTAGTTAAACTGCTCCCACTATTCATTATAACTTATGTTCATAAGTTCAACCTCAAAAGTGGATCCTACTGGTTGATAAATTTAATATCCTTACAACTTAAATGAAGGAGAACAGTATCCTTCTAGACCTTATAACTATTATCCTCAACCCAGGAACTTTGACACTTATCATTTCTAAAGGGAATCTGCTATCCTTATGAAAGTAGAACCGATACATGCTTATCTTTATATCGAGACTTAACTTTATACTTTAATTTATCAATGCAAACTAAGTGATGTATCTTTATGAGTCAATTCTTGCATAATATTACCTGTGGGCTAAATATCATGCTATAACTCTTTATGTAATTAAACATTACAACTATATGAATCAATTTCTCACCCAGTCTAAATACTATGATTTGATTCTTCATACTTTATGATATAACTAGTTAATTATATTCCTATCCTTAATCCCTGTGGGCAAATTAAGTATTCATAATTTAACTATTATATCCTAATATATTAAGTTAACTATGTCAATAGTCCTGTGGGACGATACTAACTTCGTTAACTTAATCTATTACAATCTTGTGTCTGTTTAATCCAAATGCGATTTTATAAACTTTATATATACATAACTTTAATCCAACTAAGGATGCTGTGGCTACTCCTTAATATATTAATATATATATTCATCACTAGACACAAGCTATGTCCTTTCTTCCTAATGTGATTTATAGATACACTATATAATATATATACCTTAATGTAATTGAAGATGCTGTGGCTACTCTTCAACTAATTAACATATATTAATCAACTAGACATAATATATTATAGTTAGATAACTAATATATATGTATATGCTCAATAACTAGCATAGTTATCTAACTTTCTTGATTAATTGATCCTTAATCAATTTATTTGTCTAATTAATCTAACAATAATATCAGACAAAACTTTATTCAAACTTTTCCAGACAATCCATTCCAGAACCTGACGGTTTGTCCCAGTTTGAATCTATCAATACCCAGACGTATCCTCATGCAACTACATTCAGAACTGTTCGTCCTAAAACTAGACTATTTGTTCCAATGTGCTGAGTAATGCAAATAGAAACTTTATGCAAATTTAATCTGGAACGGTACGTTCTAAGCCCAGAATCCATTTCAATTTGCATCTGAAACTCTAATTCACTGGTATTTAGATTATATAACAGTTAGGGTTTACTAAACTTTCATAGATCATCTAACTATAATTATCTATATCTACATAATTATCATATGCACAATTACTGTCATATCCTTTATAAATACAATTTGTGTATTACTATACCACACATATAGTTCTTCAAGTTTGTTTAATCAATATAATGCTTGTAACGCCAATACTAATGAATACCAGATAGTATGATGGTCTGTGGACTACATCAATACTTTATTACTATAGTATATTCAAGCATATCATTACTGACTAACCAGTCTTAACCAAAAATGCCAACCATCTTTACAAATTTAGTATTTATGACAAACTGTGACTATTCTATAGTAGTTAAGTAATCTACAAGCTTTAATTAACAATGGAGAACCATCATATGTCTGATTATACCTTAATTTTCATCTTAAAATTTATTTCTGGACCAAACTCTATTGGAATGGGTCGTCCCAACTCCAAACGGATCGCCCCATACGAAAGGGTGCGTCCAAAGTTCATCCAGAAACTTTCTGACAGTCTGAACACTTTCTGGTAAACTGATAATAACTTTCTCTATACTTATTTGTTTTCTGTGTTCTTGGTCATTATAGAAACTAGATTCAAAGATCTTTCTTATGACGTAAGTTTCATCAAAAACAATTTTACAGATCAAAAGCTATGTCCTTCGAAAGACAGACTATCACAGACGAAACCCGACAAACTGTCAGGATGACCTATCTTACAGACAGCATATCTCACTCATACTTTATCGGAATTTTGCAAATTTACACTCTATAGAAAGATATCTGAAATATCTACATCCCAGTAAAATTTCATGCAAAATCGAATTATCAATTGAGAGAAATCTGGCCCGTAATACTGAAAGGTCAGAAAATTCAGAACCCCGACTGTCTGACCACTGCTGGTTGCGACTTGATTATCTCACTGTATACCCACTTGATTTTCAAGATGTTGGTCTCGTTGGAAAGTAGACTCAGAGATCTTTCCAATCCGAAAACCTCACTCAAATTGGATAAGCAGATCTTGAGATAATGCTCCACGAATTCAGACAATCAAGAAAATCAGATAAAAACTCAATCCACTCAACGCTTACAACAGAATTTCTGATAAACCGTTATGAAATCCTATTTCAATAAAGGCTATCCAGCGGCATAACCCGCTCTGATACCAACTGTAAGTGCTACAACAATTCTAGAATGCGGAAATAACCCAGAATCGTAAAATACCTCGTGCCATCGCTGATTGAAATTGATTGTTGAGCGGATGAACTTGAAACCCGCAAACTAAGCGCGTCTCCTTAGTCTCTGATCTTCTCCACGTTCTGCAGTGAGAGAATCGCTACAAAGCCGATGTTGCAACCCCAACTGATGGTGTTTGACAGGGGTTAGTCGGCCTTGACTCGTTCCCTCTAGAAACACGTTATCTTCTCTCTCTCTTGTCTAAACTTTGGTTAGAACTGAAAGAAGCCTCTCACATACCCTCTGCCATCACAGAGAAAGTATATATAGAGGGTTCAAATTGCTCAGAAGATGCAAAGGCAGTGTTTTGATGAAAGGGTGCGATGTTCACAGCATTCTGTCCAGGTGCACCGTATCTATTAGAACGGACCATTTGAACACGGATCTGAAACAGTCCGTCTCATCTAAACTGGTTCGTTTCATTTGACAGAATACTACACAAATAACTTAAAATGAATGAAAAATTGCTTTAAATACTCAAATGATGCTCAGATCATTCATTATTTGCATAATATATGCATAATTACCATGTATAATTCAATCATTTGGAATCACATATTTAGATTATCGTGATCTGATAACTTGAAATAAATGAAAAATCGCTTGAAATTCTGAAATGATGTTCATAATATTCATTATTTGCATATTCTATACATAATTACTATGTATAATCCAATCATTTTGAATAAGTAAGACTAGAAACATATTGTAGACTATATAAAGAGCTTAAATATATATTAATGTGATCAAATGACTTAAAATGCATGCAAAATTGCTTGAAATGCTGAAAGGCTACTCAGAATATTCATTACTTGCACATTATATGCGTAATTACTATGTATAATCCAATAATTTTGAATAAGTAAGATCTGAAACATATTCAACACTATATGAAGAGTACTATGTATAATAATTTGAAGCTATTTTCCATTCATTTTAAATTATTATATGCTCAGAATAATAATTATTTGCACATTATATACTTAATTACTATGTATAATCCAATCATTTTGAGTAAATAAGATCTGAAACATTTTCTAGACTATAAAAACTCATAAAAGTTGATTATTGTGTTAAAATGATTTAAAATGAATGTAAAATCGCTTGAAATGCTGAAATGATGCACAGAATATTCATTATTTGCACATTATATGCTTAATTACTATGTTTAATCCAATCTTTTTGAATAAGTAAGATCACAAACATATTCTGGACTATTTAAAGATCTTAAATATAGATTAGTGTGATAAACTGACTTAAAATGAATGCAATATCGGTTGAAATGGTAAAATGATGCTCAGATATTCATTATTTACACATTATATGCGTAATTACAATGTATAATCCAATAAGTTTGAATAATTAAGATCTGAAACATATCCAATACAATATAAAGAGTTTCAATAAAGAATATAGTGATCAGATGATAAAAATTGAATACAAAATCGCTCAAAATACTGAAATAATGCTCAGAATAATAATTATTAGCAAGCATATTATATGCGTGATGAATATATATAATCCTATCATTTTGAGTAAGTAAGTTCTGAAACATATTCTAGACAATATAAATGCTTAAATGTCGATTATTGTTATAAAATGATTTAAAATGAATCTAAAATAGCTTGAAATGCTGAAATGATGCACATAATATTCATTATTTGCACATTATATGCTTAAATACTATGTATAATCCAATATTTATGAATAAATAAGATACATATTCTGGACTATTTAAAGAACTTAAAAATAGATTATTGTGATAAATTGACTTGAAATGTATGCAATATCGGTTGAAATGCTAAACTGATGCTCAGATATTCATTATTTGCACATTACATATTTAATTACAATGTATAATCCAATATTTTTGAATAATTAAGAGCTGAAACATATTCAATACAATATAAAGAGTTTTAATAAAGATTATAGTGATCAGATGACCTAAAATGAATGCACAATCGCTTGAAATGCTGAATAATGCTCCGGATAATAATTTTTAGCATATTATATGCGTGATTATTATATATAATCCTATCATTTTGAGTAAATACTGAAACATATTCAACATTATATGAACTGTTTTTATAATAATTATTTGGAACAAATGACTTAAAATGAATGAAAAATAGCTTTAAATTACTCAAATGATGCTCATAATATTCGTCATTTGCATGATACATGCGTAACACTATGTATAATCCTATCAATTTGAATAAATAAGATAAGCAACATATTATAGACTATATAAAGAGCACAAATAAAGATTTTCATCATCTAATAACTTAAAATGAATGGAAAATCGCTTTTAATGCAGAAATGGTTCTTACCATATTCATTATTTGCATATTATATGCATAATTCCTATGTATAATCCAATCAAATTAAATAAGTAAGATCAGAAAAACTATCTAGACTTTGTAGTACTTAAATATATATTATTGTGATGAAATGTCTTAAAATGGATGCAAAATCACTTGAAATACTGAAAACAAGCTCAGAATAATAATTATTTCCACATTAAATGCATAATTACTATGTATAATCCAAACATTTTGAGTAAGTAAGATCTAAAACATATTCTTGACTATATAAATGCTTAAATGGAGATTATTGTGATCAGATGATTTAAAATGAATACAAAATCTCTTATAGTGCTGAAATGATGCACATAATATTCATTATTTGCACATTATATGCTTAATTACTATGCATAATCTAAGTTTTTTGAATAAATAAGATCAAAAACATATTCTGGACTAATTAAAGGGGTTAAATATAGATTATTTTGATAAATCGACTTACAATGAATGAAATATAGGTTGACATGCTGAAATGATGCTCAGATATTCATCATTTGCACATTATATGCGTAATTATAATGTATAATCCAAATAATTTTGAATAATTGAGATCTGAAACATATTCAATACAATATCAAGAGTTTTAATACAGATTATAGTGATCCGATGACCTAAAAATGAATACAAAGTCGCTTTAAATGCTCAAATGATGCTCAAAATAATAATTATTTGCATAATATATGCGTAATTACTATGTATAATTCAATCATTTCAAATACGTAAGATTAGAACATATTCCAGACTATATAAAGAGCATAAATATAGATTATCCTGATCTAGAAACATAAAATGAATGGAAAATCGCATTAAATGCTGAAAAGATGCTAAAAATATTCATTACTTGCATATTATATACATAATTACTATGTATGATCCAATCAAATAGAATAAGTAAGATCTGAAAACACTATCTAGACTATAGAGTGTTTAAATATATATTATCGTGATCAAATGACTAAAAATGCATACAAAATCACTTGAAATACCGAAAAGATGCTCAGCATAATAATTATTTGCATATTATATGCGTAATTACTATGCATAATTCAATAATTTTGAGGAAGTAAGATCTGAAACATATTCTAGACTATATAAACGCTTAACTGTCGATTATTGTGACAAAATAATTTAAAATGAATGCAAAATCGCTTGAAATGGTGAAATGATACACAAAATATTCATTATTTCCAAATTATATGTTTAATTACTATGTGTAATCCAACCATTTTGAATAAATAAGATCACAAACATATTCTGGACTATCTAAATATCTTAAATATAGATTATTGTGATAAACTGACTTAAAATGAATGCAATATTGGTTGAAATGCTAAAATAATGCTCCGAACTTCATTATTTGCACATTATATACATAATTACAATATATAATCCAATAATTTTGAATAATTAATATCTGAAACATATTTAATACAATATAAAGAATTTTAATAAAGATTATAGTGATCAGATGATCTAGAATGAATGCAAGATCGCCTGAAATGCAGAAATAATGCTCAGAATAATAATTATTAGCATATTATATACGTGATTACTATATATAATCCAATCCTTTTGAGTAAGTTCTGAAACATATTCTAGGCTATATAAAGAGCACAAGTATAGATTGTCGTCATCTAATAACTTCAAATGAATGGAAAATCGTTTCAAATGCTGCTCACAATATTCATTATTTGCATATTATATACATAATTACTATGTATAATCCAAACAAATTGAAAAAGTATGATCAGAAACACTATCTAGACTATATAGAGTCCTTAAATATATATTATTGTGATCACATGACGTAAAATGCATATAAAATCACTTGAAATGCTGAAAAGATGCTCAGAATAATAATTATTAGCATATTATATGCGTGATAACTATATATAATCCAATCATTTTGTCTATGTTCTGAAACATATTCTAGAATATATAAATGCTTAAATGTCGATTATTGTGATCAAATGATTTAAAATGAATCCAGAATTGCTTGCAATGCTTAAAGGATGCACATAATATTCATTATTTTCACATTATATGTTTAAATACTATGTATAATCCAATGTTTTTGAATAAATAAGATCCCAAACATATTCTGGACTATTTAAAGAACTTAAATATAGATTATTGTGATAAATTGACTTAAAATGGATGCCATATCGGTTGAAATACTAAAATAATGCTCAGAATTTCATTATTTGCAAATTATATGTGTAATTACAATGTATAATCCAATAATTTTGAATAATTAAGATCTGAAACATATTAAATATAATATAAAGAGTTTTTATAAAGATTATAGTGATCAGATTAACAAAAAAGAATACAAAATCGCTTGAAATGCTGAAATAATGCTCAGAATAATAATTACTAGCATATTATATGAGTGATTACTATATATAATCCAAAAATTTTGAGTAAGTACTGAAACAAATTCTAGACTATACAAATGCTTAAATGTGGATTACTGTGATCAAATGATTTAAAATAAATAAAAAATAGCTTGAAAAGCTGACATGATGCACATAATATTCATTATTTGCTCGTTATATGCTTAAATACTATGTATAATCCAATCTTTCTGAATAAATAAGATCACGAACATATTCTGGATTATTCAAGGAGGTTAAAATATAGATTATTTTGATAAAATGACTTAAAATGAATGCAATATGTAGAAATGCTGAAATGAAGCTCACAATTTCATTATTTGCACATTATATGCTTAATTACAATGTATAATCAATTAATTTTGAAGAATTAATATCTGAAACATATTCAATACAATATAAAGAGTTTTAATAAAGATTATTATGATCAGATGACCTAAAAAGAATGCAAAATCGCTTTATATGCTCAAATGATGTTCAAAATAATAATTATTTGCATAATATATGCGTAATTACTATGTATAATCCAATCATTTCGAATAAATAAGATCTAAAAAATATTTTTAGACTATGTAAAGAGCATAAAAATAAATTATCGTGATCTAATAATTTAAAATGAATGGGAAATCCCTTCAGATGCGGAAATATGTCTCACAAAATTCATTATTTGCATATTATATGCATAATTACTATGTATAATCCAATCAAATTGAATAAGTAAGACCAGAATCACTATCTAGACTATATAGAGTGCTTAAATATATATTATTGTTATCAAATGACCTAAAATACTTGCAAAATCACTTGAAATGCTGAAAAGATGCTCAGAATAAAAATTATTTGCACATTATATGGTTAATTACTATGTATAATCCAATCTTTTTGAATAAGTAAGATCACAAACATATTCTGGACTATTTAAATATCTTAAATATAGATTCTTGTGATAAACTGACTTAAAATGAATGCAATATCGGTTGAAATGGTAAAATGATGCTAAGATATTCATTATCTTCACATTATATGAGTAATTACTATGCATAATCCATTAATTTTGAATAATTAAGATCTGAAACATATCCAATACAATATAAAGAGTTTCAATAGAGATTATAGTGATCAGATGATAAAAAATGAATGCAAAGTCGCTTGAAATGCTGAAATAATGCTCAGAATAATAATTATTAGCATATTATATGCTCGATTACTATATATAATCCAATCATTTTGAGTATGTATGTTCTGAAACATATTCTAGACTATATAAATGCTTAAATGTCGATTACTGCAATCAAATGATTTAAAATGAATCCAAAATCTCTTGAAATGCTGAAATGATGTACATAATATCATTATTTGCACATTATATGCTTAAATACTATGTATAATCCAATCTTTTTGAATAAACAAGATCACGAACATATATTTGGATTATTCAATGAAGTGAAATAACGATTATTTTGATAAATTGACTTAAAAAGAATGCAATATCGGTTGAAATGCTGAAATAAAGCTCAGAATTTCATTATTTGCACATTATATGCGTAATTACAATGTATAATCCATTTAAATAATTAAGATCTGATAAACATTCAATAGTGATCAGATGAGCTAAAATGAACGTAAAATCTCATGAAATGCTGAAATAATGCTCAGAATAAAAAATATTAGCATATTATATGCGTGATTACTATATATAATCCAATCATTTTGAGTAAGTAAGTTTTGAAACATATTCTAGACTATATAAATGCTTCAATGTCGATTATTGTGATGAAATTATTTAAATGAATCAATAATCGCTTGAAATACTGAAATGAGGAACATAATATTCATTATTTGCATATTATATGCTTAAATACTATGTAAAATCCAATCTTTTTTAATAAATAAGATCACGAACATATTTTTGGATTATTCAAAGAGGTTAAATATAGATTAGTTTGATAAATTGACTTAAAAAGAATGCAATATCTGTTGAAACGCAGAAATAAAGCTCAGAATTTCATTATTTGCACATTATATGAGTAATTACAATGTATAATCCAATAATTTTAAATAATTAAGATCTGAAACACATTCAATATAATATAAAGTGTTTTTATAAGGATAATAGTGATCAGATGACCTAAAATGAACGTAAAATCTCTTGAAATGCTGAAATAATACTCAGAATAATAAATATTAGCATATTATATGCGTGATTACTATATATAATCCAATCATTTTGAGTAAGTAAGTTTTGAAACATATTCAATGCTTAAATGTCGATTATTGTGATGAAATTATTTAAATGAATCAAGAATCGCTTGAAATGCTGAAATGAGGAACATAATATTCATTATTTGCATATTATATGCTTAAATACTATGTATAATCCAATCATTTTTAATAAATAAGATCACGATCATATTTTTGGATTATTCAAAGAGGTTAAATATAGATTAGTTTGATTAATTGACTTAAAAAGAATGCAATATCGGTTGAAATGCTGAAATAAAGCTCACAATTTCATTATTTGCACATGATATGCGTAATTACAATGTATAATCCAATAATTTTGAATAATTAAGATCTGAAACACATTCAATATAATATAAAGTGTTTTTATACAGATTATAGTGATCAGATGACCTAAAATGAACGTAAAATCTCTTGAAATGCTGAAATAATGCTCAGAATAATAAATATTAGCATATTATATGCGTGATTACTATATATAATCCAATCATTTTGAGTAAGTAAGTTTTGAAACATATTCAATGCTTAAATGTCGATTATTTTGATGAAATTATTTAAATGAATCAAGAATCGCTTGAAATGCTGAAATGAGGAACATAATATTCATTAGTTGCATATTATATGCTAAAATACTATGTATAATCCAATCTTTTTGAATAAATAAGATCACGAACATATTTTTGGATTATTCAAAGAGGTTAAATATAGATTAGTTTGATAAATTGACTTAGAAAAAATGCAATATCGGTTGAAATTCTGAAATAAAGTTCAGAATTTCATTCTTTGCACATGATATGCGTAATTACAATGTATAATCCAATAATTTTGAATAATTAAGATCTAAAACACATTCAATATAATATAAAGTGTTTTTATATGGATAATAGTGATCAGATGACCTGAAATGAACGTAAAATCTCTTGAAATGCTGAAATAATACTCAGAATAATAAATATTAGCATATTATATGCGTGATTACTATATATAATTCAATAATTTTGAGTAAGTAAGTTTTGAAATATATTCTAGACTATATAAATGCTTAAATGTCGATTATTGTGATGAATTTATTTAAATGAATCAAGAATCGCTTGAAATGCTGAAATGAGGAACATAATATTCATTATTTGCATATTATATGCTTAAATACTATGTATAATCCAATCTTTTTAAATAAATAAGATCACGAACATATTTTTGGATTATTCAAAAAGGTTAAATATAGATTAGTTTGATTAATTGACTTCAAAAGAATGAATATCGGTTGAAATGCTGAAATAAAGCTCACAATTTCATTATTTGCACATGATATGCGTAATTACAATGTATAATCCAATAATTTTGAATAATTAAGATCTGAAACACATTCAATATAATATAAAGTGTTTTTATACAGATTATAGTGATCAGATGACCTAAAATGAACGTAAAATCTCTTGAGATGCTGAAATAATGCTCAGAATAATAAATATTAGCATATTATATGCGTGATTACTATATATAATCCAATCATTTTGAGTAAGTAAGTTTTGAAACATATTCTAGACTATATAAATGCTTAAATGTCGATTATTGTGATGAAATTATTTAAATGAATCAAGAATCGCTTGAAATGCTGAAATGAGGAACATAATATTCATTAGTTGCATATTATATGCTAAAATACTATGTATAATCCAATCTTTTTTAATAAATAAGATCACAAACATATTTTTGGATTATTCAAAGAGGTTAAATATAGATTAGTTTGATAAATTGACTTAAAAAGAATACAATATCGGTTGAAATGCTGAAATGAAGCTCAGAATTTCATTATTTGCACATTATCTGCGTAATTGCAATGTATAATCAATTAAGTTTGAATAATTAAGATCTGAAACATATTCAATACAATATAAAGAGTTTTAATTAAGATTATAGTGATCAGATGATCTAAAATGAATGCAGTTACGCTTTACATGCTGAAACAATGCTCAGAACAATATTTATTAGCAATTATATGCGTGATTACTATATATAATCCAATTATTTTGTGTAAGTAAGTTCTGAAACATATTATAGACTATATAATTGCTTAAATGTCGATTATTGTGATCAAATGATTTAAAATGAATCCAAAATCTCTTGAAATGGTGAAATGATGGACATAATATTCATTATTTGCTGTACTCTAAAAAATATTCATTATTTGCACAGTATATGCTTAAATACTATGTATAATCCAATCTTTTTGAATAAATAAGATGACAAACATATTCTGGGCTATTCAAAGAGGTTAAATATAGATTATTATGATAAATTGACTTAAAATGCAATGCAATATCAGTTGAAATACTGAAAAGATGCTCAGATATTCATTATTTGCACATTATATGCGTAATTACAATGTATAATTCAATAAGTTTGAATAATTAATATCTGAAACAAATTAAATGCAATATAAAGCGTTTAAATAAAGATTATAGTGATTAGATGACCTATAATGAATGCAAAATCGCTTTAAATGCTCGAATGATGCTCAGAATAATCATTATTTGCATAATATATGCGTAATTACTATGTATAATCCAATCATTTTGAGTAATTAAGTACTGAAACATATTCTAGACTATATAAATGCTTTAATGCAGATTATTATGATCAAATGATTTAAAATGAATCCAAAATCGCTTGAAATGCTGTAATGATGCACATAATATTCATTGTTTGCATATTATATGCTTAAATACTATGTATAATCCAATCCTTTTGAATAAATAAGATCACAAACATATTCTGGGCTATTCAAGGAGGTTAAATATAGATTATTGTGATAAATTGACTTAAAACGAATGCAATATCAGTTGAAATACTGAAATGATGCTCAGATATTCATTATTTGCACATTATATGCGTAATTACCATGTATAATCCAATAATTTTGAATAATTAAGATATGAAACAAATTAAATGTAATATAAAGAGTTTAAATAAAGATTATAGCGATCAGATGAGCTAATATTAATGCAAATTACTTTAAATGCTCGAATGATGCTCATAATAATCATTATTTGGATAATATATGCTCATAATTATCAAAAGTAGAACCTTGGTTTGAAGTTTGAAGATTACTTTTTTGGTTGCAGCATCAGAACACTTTAATTTTAAAAATACAAATGATAAAAGAAGATTATGTCCAATAAACACGGCTAACTAGGCCTAGCAAAGCTTATACAAGACCCACACCATTATCCAAACGATTAACCAACTTCAGCCCATCACTCTCTCTGACAGTGGGCCCTTGGAGCTGTCTATACTCCAGTTTCCAATCCAATCTCAAGGTTAGAAATGCTACCACAACCCACACCCCAGCCACGGCCCAACTGAACTCCAAATTTGCCACGGCCATGGCTCTTTTCGTAATTTCCTCACTCTCACACGCCACCTCAGCATTTTCCACGTGGCAACCCTTTGGCAACAGCTTCGGCATCCAAAGAGCGAAACCCATTACCATGAACCACCACCCTTGGAGGATCACACACCCTGACCTCACTATTGCTGCCGGGAAGCTGTTCGATGAAATTCCTGAGAGAAAAGTAGCAAGTACAGACGCTGCCACGATGAGTTGCAGTAGCCAGTGGTAGTGCCCTTCAAGACCTACATGGTCAGCTGAGTGGAAATGAAGAAGAAGCAGCTCTTGTGCAAAAACAGAGGCAGCTAGTGTGGTTACCAGTCCAGAGAGCGAGTTACTAGAAGGAGAGAGGTCTATGATAATAGCTAGAAAAGAATAGAGCGCAACATGGAGATACATGGAGGCGTGTTCGTAGTTGAGTGCCTGAAAGGGGTGGTTTATTAGTTGGAGAATTATTACAACAATGGAGAAGGTGAAGAGAAGGTACAGCTCCAGGTGTTTGATGAAATGATTCCTGGTGTTGATTGGAAACCATGTGGTGGAGGTGAAGTGAGAAGGGCCTTTGAGCTTGTAGCATTTAATGGTACAAATGGTGTGCCATAAGCCGAGAAATGTGAAGGCCAGGCCTGGTACAAAATGGCCGACGAAAGTTCCCATTGGAATGTAAAAGACTGGTGGCTATTTGGAATCTGTTTGAATAAATGTTGGTTAAATAGGTTCAAAGGATGGGATTTCGTTGCAAGTAAACCTTGTATCTATTTTATATTCTTTGTTGGCCACTTACCTTTTGAGTTTGGATCAGTTAGGTTCCTGAATTTTATATGATGTTGTATGTACTCAACTGGGACTGAACTTACATGCATGGTTTAATATGTAAGCACTCTTTTGATATTTTGGTTATGCATTCAATTAAATAAACTATTTCGAATACTCAGAGACAACTTTGATGATCATATTGATAAATTATTTGGACAATCTTGATAAACTCATAAAATATATAAATGTTAATATATCCTAACTCCTAAGGCATATACCCTTGGTTGATAATGCAAGCGCAAAACGTATAATTTTCTCTTTTTTTTTTCAAAATAATTATTATACCGGGTGTAATTTGCAAAGGAAAAAGGAATTATAGACTTTATGTACAATTTTAAAATAAGTTATTGGTTTTCTACTCTGCAGAGCACTAAATGAACGTGTAGTGCTGTCTTACGAGGAGAAAATTTCTTGCACGTAAAATTTGCCTAAATGGAATAAAGGTTGTACCGGACGTGACTGGATTGGCATAAAAAAAATTTCTTCTGTTTTCTTCACTAAAATGCACAATTACATGTAGAAGGGACAATTTTGTTTTTCATATCTGAACTTCTTATAATTAACATTAATTTTTCTTTTCCAAAAAAAACTTTCCCATAAGATAATGAAAGCACAATCTGTGCTAAAGCACGCTTATAACTGTATATAATTTTGTATGTAACCTCTAACTACAAACAAATGGTTCGAGTAATATATATTGAAAGAAGTGCTTTAGTTATCCCGACTATAGGGTGTAGATAGTGAGTGGAAAAAGCAGCTTTAATTTGTTCATCGATTAATTGATGTTAGTGGAATCTTGTTTTGGCACCATTATCAACAACAAAAAAAAAAGGTGCACTAGTGTTTTTTTTTTTATTTAATTGATGTAAGACCAATTCATTCATTACAAGGGGGATAAAAAGATGAGGAATATGCGTCGAATCATGATTTTTCACTATTGCAGTTCAATTTTAGAAACTCACTTCTGATTTAATTATAACAGTGGTGGAGCGTGTTCACAGACCTCTATTCTCACCGAACTTTTTAATTATATAGCATAGAATTATGAGTCCTCTTGAAGCATTTTTTTTTGTTAAGAACACTTGTACCTGATCTATAAATAATTTTTCTAATAGAAATATAATTTTAATGGCATAAATATTTGATGGCATGCAATAATACAACCTAGCCTTTTGTTTGTATTTTTAATATACTTGAAATTTAAATGTTTCACTCAAATCATTAATTTTGTTCATTTCTACAGGAGAAACATGCATCCAAGAAGAATTTTATACTTTTAGAGTAAATTTATGCTAGGTTAAAATGCACCACAATAAAATATATTAAAAATAAATCTATCCTAATTAACTGTATTTATTCACTTTGTCAATTTAAATTTTTGTAACATTAAATTTAAGAACTAGGGAATTTAATGAAGATATTTTCAGGAAAAATGAACAAGATTAACATATTGATTCAACATTTCAATTTAAACTTCTGTAAAAAAAAGAAGCTATCCATAAATGCATTCTCCTTTTTATTTTATTGACACCAAAATGCTGATAATTGACATTACTTATAAATCTTCTTAGTTTTGGCACTTCATGTGTCACACCAACAAAATCTGATAAGGACACACACACACATCTATTTTTTTCTCAATTACACGTTCTTTTACAATAACAAAAAAAAATCTATTAACAGTTGAACTTGTGTCATTCGTACAGAGACAACAAGATACTTCATTATCTGTATTGGGCATGTAGTTATTTATAATAAATGTTCTACAAGATTGCTAAAATATATTTATATTTAATTTCTTGCAAGATTGTTTACAACTGTGGCCAACAACAGTTTATAACCTTGGTTGTTAAGTACCGCTGAAATTCCCATTTTGTTGGATTAAAGGAAAATAAGGATTTTTTTTTTACACATATTCACATATTAAATATAAAACTTCACTTTAAGAAAAATTTACAGATGATTTCTATCGTATGATTTTCTTTGCAAATTTATATGAATAATATAATGGATAGTACGTAAAACATCTTCCAGATCCCATCTCTGAAAATTTAGCTCCACAGCTTCAAATAGAAAGCCACCAAAACGATACTATGTACCATGCTAGCAAAATGAGAAATGAAACATATTCTTTTTTTTCATTTTTTTCCCTTGTTCACCACTCACTAATATTATTAATTAGTTTACTTCTTGCTCGAAGATGCATTTAGACCCAAAAAAAAATTGATATATTTCTGTAGCTTAAGCCCATAATTTGATATAAATTGGGCTCAATATTCGTGGCCCACATTATTTGTTTTCTTTGTTGTTTTTTAACTAACTTCAAAGAAGAAGAAGAAGAAGCAACTTGTGCTTTCAAAAAAAAATTTTATTTTGTTTATACTGTTTGGTCTTGTTTCTAAATTTGTACTTAAATCTACCTAAATATACTATTTCAACTTCTATTTGATCTATCAAAGTGCCAGTTAATCAGATATTAGAATTCACCGCACTCATGTCTTCCCTTTCAGTAGAAAATATAAAAGAAAAAACTGAAATTAATGGCATTCACAGTGAAGTACTATATACGAGAAATGCACAATTTTCAATTTTGGGGACTGTTAGATAAATATATCACACAAAATATGCATAGAATCTAGATCTACCAATCTGAGATATGTATTTCCTTGTTCTACCTGTTAAAAGAAAACGCTGATTTTGATCTGTGTTACACACCCATCAAATTTCTCAAACGGGTAAGAACTAAGAAATAAATTCACATTGCATTATAGCTTTGCGAAAGGAGAGACGAATACAAAAATAGCTTTGCGGAAGGAGAGACGAATACAAAAGCAAATGCATAACGGTGGGGCCCAAGAACAACCAATTAAATTGCTTTGATTGTCAGGTGAGGTACGCTTTTAATTGTGGGACCTAAATTAGGGAACACATCTTAAGAGCCTGCCACTTGTGCTTGGGGCTGTCAAAAGTGTGCCGTTTCGCACGTTTCCGTTCCGTTCCGTTTTCGTTCCATTCCGTCAGAAACGGAACAGAAACGGAAGGGTTTTCTGGTTTCATTTTTTAGAACGGAACGAAAACGGAACGGAGAGCGATACACGTTACTGTTTCGTTTTACCGAAAACTGACTGAAATCAATGAAAAATAAAAAAGGAACAAAAACGGAATGGAAAAATTATTTCATTTAATGAAATGGAACGGAAATGAAATGGCTGCCGATTTCGTTTGTTAGAACGGAACGAAAACGCAAATCACCTCTTCCGTGCCGTTTGTGCACGGTTGATAGCGCTATTTGTGCTCATAGTAATATATTTTTTTCCCTCTCTATTAGATATGGACAATATCAACACTGGTTAGGAATATTACAATAGCTTAATGCAAACAAATTTATTTCATAACTAGGCAATGTCCATTAAAATATCATGCTAAAGGTGATTCATTAATTACGAAAGTGAACTGAACGAGAAATTCATCAAGCAAAAGGTGAATAGATGAAGACGGTCGGAAAAACTACTATGGTCTATGGACATAATTTCAGTAAGAAAAGGAGTTCTATGTACAAAAGAGTAAATAACCAATAGCAAATAAAGATAGACAATGAAATTACAAAATAAACAAGAATTTAATTAATTCAGTCTTTTAGAAACTTTATAATGAATTTAGTTATCTTCTTAATACTGACTGTATATACGCTTGCATCAAAATGGTGATTGTTGCTTCCAGTCTGAAAAATAACTACATATAGTAATCCAGTGTTTGTAAATCAGTGCATAAGGACTACTATTCATTCTCGCCTTTAGAGATATAGCCATGAGCATGTGTATAAGAAGACTGCAAGAAGTACTAATTAAGATCGATGTATGGGGATTGCCTTTAGAGATCAGATGCTCATACTTCAGTAATTGGCCCCACCTCAATTCCCGTTCCATGAGTAAAGGGAAATCAATCAATTAATTCCCGTTTGCCAACAAGATTTTGCTCGCCAGTAATAACTAATAAAACCTAAGTACCTGTGAATTTCCTCAGTTATCTATGTCAATGCAGGCATACCAGTTGAAATTGCAAGGCAAACTGCATACAAAACACCTATTTATAGGCAATCAATAACTGCTTCTCTGCTACAAAAAAAAAAAAGAAGAGGAAAAATATGTGGATACCAATTGTGAAAAATCATATTGGTACAATACAATTAAGAATTAACCTATCTATTAGTTAGATTCAATAAACAAACTAGTACATGTTGATCTGTATGCATACCTTTTTAAGAAAAACCATCAGAGTTCTGACTTGGTTTGTGAAGTAGTTGATATAATTAAAGCCACAGAACTGTGGCACAAACATAAATGTTCACATGTTTTGTTATGAAAATGCTGCCAGACCGTGTGTCAAATTAAGTTCTATATATTGGCATTATTAAATAAAAGAACTTAAATGAAAAATATGTGGCATCATGTATGTACTATTAATTTGTCTAATAACTATTGATATGGATGCATATACTGTAGGCGAAAATTAAGTTAAATCATACTATATATATCACCTTATGGTATGAATTAAGAGATTCAGAGGAGTTAAATAGGTGCTAATATATGTTAAATAACCGAGTTTTGATTGGTATATATCTTGCGTTTTATTTTTACAAAGGGGTGAGTTTGATAGTTGTGCTGCACCACATAAAATGGATCTCCTACGGACGAAAACAATTCAAGGCAAATTGATTCATCAGCTTCCTGGACTTATATGAGCAGGCTTTTCAGTGGCCACAGAAAACAGAACTAAAGAGGAATGAGCACACTGATTTGTTTTCATTAGCTCTCAAACTGGTCCTTTAAATCAACTGGAATTTTAAAAACAGGATAGATTATTTATTAAATTGACAGAAAGTATGGGTCGGCGACGCATCACCTCCCTAGGCGATGGATGGCAAACCTACACTCGGAGAAGCTCAACCGCCGCGGTCAGACGCCAGCCGCCTAGCCGCTCAACCCAAAACCCTAAACCTCGACGCTCAATCCGTGACCTCTTTATCAAACCCTCTCTCATTCCAACTGCCCCAACCCAAAGCACTCGCCTAAAACCTAACCCCCTCCCCGCCCCCTGTCCCACTAACACTGCTCACCATCCCAAACCAAACTCTTCTTCCCTCTCCTTAGCTATTTCCATGGCACAACCCCAACCCCCCCTGAAGGCCAACGACATCACTTGGTACACCTCTGACCCTACCACAGCAAGGGCTTTCGAGCGAGACCCATACCTCACTGGTAGGTTGCCCTTAGCCTTCCCACCAGGTCCCGGCAGGGAGGGATGGCAGAGGAGATGCTTCAACTGCCTTGTTCGTGGCCACCCCACCGCCGACTGTCCTGCACCTGTCCCTGCCTGTGCCCGCTGCCGCAAGCCAGGCCACAACCACCACGTTTGCACCACCTTCTCACCCTCTGCCAGCTTAGGCCACAGCACCAGCCGTCCCCGCCAGAAGGACTCTGCACTGCTGCTAGACCCTCGAGCTCACCTAGGAGAGGGGAAGCTACCCAATGACCGACCGTCTACTATTGATGTCTTTATGCCTCAATTAGCGGATACCATTGATAACCTCCGCAATCTCTCCAAAGGAGTAGTCTTGGATGCTCGCCTCAAGTCACCAAATTTCATTGCCGAAGCCATGCAGTCTGCCCTTCTCACTTTCGCTCCAGCCTTCGCCCCCTTCCCTCTCATCCGCATGACTGCCAATCGGTTCCTGCTACTACTGGGTGACTCTGCTGACAGAGCGGTGTTCGTTGCCTTGGTTAGGAGCAACCTCGAATCTATGGGCATCGTTACCTACCCTTGGAGCCCGACAATTGATGCAGAGTCGATCACTTACCGTTTCAAGGTTTGGATGGACCTAGTTGGTGTTCCCATTCATGCTTGGACAAAGCAACACCTCCTCCCTACCGTGGGTCAGTTCGGCCTGCTCCTCGACCACACACCCTTCACCAAAGTCTCTTCCATTGAAACTTTGCGCATCCTGGTGGCTGTGCGTTACCTTTCGGACCTGCCGAGATCTGCTAGGTTGGTGATCAGGGGGCTGCGGACCCCTGTCCCGGCCAAGGTTGTCGCTTGGATTGAAGAACCTCTCTCTATTCGGCCACCCACTGACCCTACTCCCCCTCCATCGTACTTTTCTGAATTGGAGAAAAGAGTCCGGGCTGATCCCCCTCCCACGTCTACTCGGCCTGACTCTGAACAGCCACTGACGGACAATGTCAACCTGGCATTTGAGGTAGCATTCGACGCATGGTTTGCTCTCCCACCTGGAGCCCGGAAGGACAACCTTGCTAAAAAGCTGCAAACCTCCCCATTCTGGGCCATGGCGAAGTACCAGGAGCAGTTAAAGAGGATACCCCACCCTCCGCCGCCCTTGCCGGTTTCTTCGCTGCTTGAAACGGGGGTTCCCTCTCCTAGCAACACCATTGGAGTCTCCGCCACAGCTGATCCCGTCGACCCTCCGGTTTCTGCCACAGAGAATCCCCAACAGATGGTTCTGGAATTTTCAAATTCACCTCTAAGAGACAATCGCTCTCCTGACCGCTCTGCTTCCCCTAGACACGTGTCGACTTCTGCCTCTCGAGGACCGCTGGTGAGGCTCTCTCATCCTACCTCGGGGGGAGCATCACCATCCACCTCTCTACACGTGTCCAGTCCCCCACGCGCCTTTTACCGTTACAAAGCTTCCACGTCCTCTCCCGTACACCCTGCGGACACAGCTGGCACCAATGCACGTTACGTTGTCCTTACTCGCGGGAAGGAACGTACTCCCCCAACTCACCTTTCTGTCGCCTCCAAACCTCCAACCGGGCCGCCTCCAGCCCAAAATTCCTCTGCCAGGCAAGATCTGCTCCACCGGGCCCAGCATGCGACTCAAACTGGGCCTCACCGTCTCAAATCAATAGTGGTCAGCCCAAAAACCCTCAACCCAAATTCTACTACTACTAACACTTCTGTCCCCCTCCCCTGCCCGACCGACCCCAACCCCTCTCCCCCACGCACTGACCGCCTCAAGTCGGTGGTTATCCATCCCCACCAGGCCATCGCCACCTCAAACAAGGCGGAGCCTCCCACGGTCAACGAGCGTTCCAAAGGACGGAAATCCACACCGCCTAAGCACTCTGTCCCCCGGCGTAGTGCGCGCCCAACCAAGCCTAGTGCGATTCTTAAAGGCTTCCATGTGGGGGTAAGCAAGAAGAGGGAGCATAACTCGAGCAGATCAGGAGCCAGGAAGGCTGTTCGAGCGGCTTTGAATGAGGCCGGAATAAATAAGTCCCTCGATGACTTCCTCGTGACTCCGGGACAACTCTCTGAAGAGGAACGCAACTCCCTGCGCTCCTTCTGTGGTTTCATCCCAACTGATGCACAGGAACCTACTCCACAAGGCCAAGCTTCAGCTGGCAGCTCTGGGCAAAGGGCTGGTTCGGACTAGAGTCCTGCCGGTCTTTCTTTTTGGATTTCTTCTGCTTTTGCTTTCTCAGTCTTAAGAACTGTCGTGTTTAATTTGTTGTTTCTATGATTTTACCAAAATTCAAAACTGTCTGCTGGAATGTACGGGGACTTTCAGATCCTAAAAAATGTGCAATTATTAAAGACACTATTAGAGACGCCAATTGTGATTTGTTTTGTCTCCAAGAGACCAAATGGCCGTCTTGTGATTTCTTTTGAGTGTGCTCGGTATGCCCTTTTCGTTTCTCTTCTTTTACCACCCGCGATGCGGATGGCACAAGAGGAGGCATCCTCCTGGTTTGGTCAAACAAGTTCTCCCTCCTCTCTTGCCATAATCTCTCTTACTCCTCCACGGCAATCCTCTCTCTAGGTGACTTCTCCTTCATGGTCACCGGAGTTTATGGACCAACCGATGATCGGTTCAAACCGGCCTTTCTAGAAGAGTTACTCTCGATCAGAGAGCTCAACGACCTGCCTTGGATACTATTAGGGGACTTCAATCTTACCCGAGACCCTACCGAATCTTCGGGACCAGGAAATAACCTCTCGTCAATGATGCGGTTTAACGCCTTCATTGCTCGGGCAAACATCCTTGAAACTCCGCTTGTTGGACGGAAATTTACTTGGTCTAATAAAAGGCCGGCGCCTTCCCTCTCCAAACTGGATAGAACCTTTCTCTCGGCACACTGGCTCTCTTTACCGCTCGAAACAACTCTTTTGGATTTGCCGGCGACCACCTCCGACCATATTCCTCTTCTTCTCTCTATCAAACCTTTGTCGCTTCGACCAAGAAGATCTTTCAAGTTTGAAACATATTGGCTGAGATTTCCTCAGACTAGAGATATCGTTTTTGAAGCCTGGACTTCGGTCAATTCATCCGGGTCCATCGCTTCTTCATTAATTGCTAAGTTCAGGGCCGTAGCCAAAGCACTCTCCACTTGGGCGAATCAAAAGTTCTCTAGAACTAACTCGTTCCTTTCTAGAACTAAGCTAATAATAAGGTTCTTAGACATTCTAGAAGAATCAGGCCCCCTCTCTCAAGAAGATTTCAAATTGAGGATCGCTTTGAAAGAGCACGCCTTTAACCTAATCCTAATTCAAGAGGAAAAATAGAAAGCACGCAGCGGAGCTACTTGGTTGCGACTGGGAGACAAGAATACCAAATACTTTCATGCAATGGCAAATTTTAGGCGGGTCAACAATTCTATTGCCTCTATTCAACTATCTGATCGACTAGTGGACACACAAATAGAACTCTTAACCACAGTTCACTCCAGCTTTGTGTCTTTACTAGGCTCTCCTCCGCCGACTCCACCTCCCTACCTACTTGCGGGGAAGTTGGGGATACCGATTCAACTTGATTCTCTTTCAGCTGCTTATACGGAGGAAGAAATAAAACAAGCAATCAATGACCTACCCTCTGGAAAAACATCAGGGCCGGATGGCTTTCCAATTGAATTCTGCAAGAAGTTTTGGGATATAATCGGACTGGATATCCTACAAGCCTTGCATGCTTTCCAACAGGGCAATCTAGCTCTCCAAAAAATTAATAAGGCGGCAATCACCCTAGTACCAAAGGTCCAGGCCCCCTCTCAACTTTCTCAGTACAGGCCGATCAGTGTAATCAACTCGCTGATAAAGATCATTACCAAAGCTATGGCCAACAGACTACAACCATACATCCCTGCTCTTGTGACCCCCTTACAGACGGCTTTCACCAAGGGTCGTTCAATAATGGAGTCTTTTATGGTTGCCAGAGAATTTCTATCCTTCTACCATAAACGGAAAATTCCGGCACTGCTTTACAAAGTCGACTTTGCAAAGGCCTTTGACACTGTCTCCTGGACTTTTCTCACTAATGTGCTGGTCGAGAGGGGGTTCCCACCACTCTGGATATCCTGCCTGTTGCAAATTCTACAAACCTCCTCTTCTACGATCAAAGTCAATGGCGACACCACCCCTTACTTCTTTCACAAGCGGGGTCTGCGGCAGGGGGATCCACTCTCCCCACTCCTTTTCATTATAGTAACCGATGCGCTTCAATCCTTCATTTCCAACGCAGTTTCAATGACTGCTGGCCCAATCATCCTACCACCAAGAGCTCTACAGTACGCGGATGACACAATTATTCTAATGGAGGCATCATCCCAGAATATCCGCACTATAAGAGCCATTCTCCAAAACTTTGCAGCGCTGTCAGGCCTTCACATCAATGATGACAAAAGCGCATTTGTTCCTATTGCAATCCCACAAGCTTCGGTCCAGGCAATTCAACAACTTTTCGAGTGTCAACCTAAGGAATTGCCACTTACTTATCTTGGTCTGCCCCTTTCCATCCGGAGGTGTAAAAAAATCCACTTCAAACCACTAATTGATGCATACCAGAGGAAACTCGACAGTTGGCAAACAAGATTCCTTTCCTTAGAAGGCCGTCTTGCTCTAGTTAAAGCAGTGCTTACAGCTTTACCCCTGCACTACATGCAAGTCATGCAACTCTCTACTTGGCTAATAAAAACTTTAGAAGGGATGAGTCGGAGATTTTTCTGGAAAGGGAGGAACACATGTCTGGGAGGGCACTGCCTGGTCAACTGGAGAAGGTGCTGCATGCCCAAGCATTTAGGAGGCCTAGGAATTATCAACCTGACCACGCAAAATCAGGCGCTTCTCATCAAATGGCTATGGAAGCTACAGATGGAACCGAATTCTATTTGGACTACAACAATACAAGCTTTGTATGGAACCACAGATGTCCTAGCATTGGCTAGTGATAACGAAGCTTCTCATGGACTCAAGGACATCCTCCATCACAAAGACTTCTATCTGGCTTCAGTCACAATGGACCCAACCTCTTCATTTCCAACTTGGCGATGGAATAAAACCGGCCTGTTTTCCTCTTCAAGTGCTTATAAAGTACTTGCGGATAGCGGAGTCTGGTCATACTCCTTCCGCTTACTTTGGAAAATCAAAGCCCCACCTAGAGTCCGTGTTTTCCTTTGGCTTTTGATCTCGGACAAACTGCTCACTCAAACAAATCTAATGGTGAGAGGTTGGCCTTCTATTCAGGCCTGCCAGTGCTGCACTACCAACGCTCAAGAATCTACAAACCACCTTTTTGTCCACTGCGACCTAGCGCGCCAACTATGGATGCATGTACAACTCCACTACGCCACACCACAGATCACTCCCCAACAAGATCTGCTAGCTTTTTGGCAAGTCCATAGACCCATTCCTGATTGGGACATCATCTGGGCGGCAACCTCCTGGGCTATCTGGAAGGAAAGGAACTCAAGGATCTTCACAACTACACGCACAGAGCCTACTCGAATTCTACCGCTGATTTGCAGGGCGGTGAGAGATTGGAAGAACTTGGCTTAGGCTAGATAAGGGCTAGATAAGAACTTGGATTTTGGCTTGGGATTTTTGTTGGAATTCCCTTAAGTCTGTTTCTTTTTTAATCTCTTTTTTCTACTCTCACACTGTAAATGTAACCTATACTTTTCTTTTCAATGAAATTTGCTGGTGTGGCTATCGCCACCTGGCCTTCAAAAAAAAAAAATCAACTGGATCTTAAGACGACTGCATGCACTTGTTTCAGTTTTTGACAAATAGTACAGCTCCACATCTTAACCTTTACTTCATGTGGTCCCCTGGAGTGTAGACGTGTGTTTCCTCCACTTAGATCTCTGTCTGTTTATGTAAATTTTCTTAATATAGGACACTGCCGATGTTATTGTCTTAGTCTATGTTAGTAAATGTCAGAAACTGGTTGTGCACTTGTGCCAACTTTCTTTGTTTTCATTTCCATCATTGATGTGCTAAAATTTCCCTTTCTTTCTTTTTTCGATCAGGATCTTACATAGGAGATAGGACTTAGAACATACAAAAGATTTCCTCATAACAGAGGCAGATAAAAAGATCCTATTGGCTGAAGCTGCTTTCATCAAACCCCTGATCTTACACATACTTCATACATGTACTAACTGTACCAATAGTTACTCGTCTATATGTTTCCTGGAAGATTGCAAGATGCTCATGAACACTTAACATTTTGAATTTTATATTAAACAGAAATGACACTGAATTACTGAACATTGCAAATTTCTCTGAAAAAAATTAATTAAATTTAAGAAACGACAAAAAAAACAATTAATAGATTTATAGATAATGTAAAACCAGCAATAAAGCTAAGTATGCAATAGTGATCAAATGAAAACTATATAATTTTCTGACATTTTTATAATCAATAACGAATTGATGATTTCCCTTTGGTTCTGAGTACAAATGAATAATTGAGGTGGTTTAAGAAGTGCCCTCACATGGTCCTCCTGAAAACACCATTCTGACCAGTAGCACAACTCTCATGTATCTTAGCTTCAATCTAATGCTTAGTTTTGAAAGTGACTTGGTAATTAAGTCACTCCATGAAAAGTTGTGATATGAGATATTTTTCTTTCATGTACATAATACATATTTCTATTATTAAATAGTATATTACGTGTGTTTTCTTGTTAAAGTTGCAGTTCAGTTCTGTTTTTCACCAAATGTGATCCCGGCCCTTTTTGCTGGGCCACATAATGGTGCTCAACGTAATGGACTACCTCCACAGACCACAGTGTGCATCGTCATTCAGCTCCGATATAATCATGCGCACCAGACAATGTGGATTATCAATAGTTAACAGAGTCTCTTATTTCAGAGTCTTAGCTATTGACAATCCAAATTGTGTACAATTAACTCTCATGTATCTTAGCTTCTTCTAAACTTACACGGGCGTACATTACTTGTGTTATTTCAGAGTCTCTTATCTTATTAGATGATCGATAAACCTTAAAGTGTAAAGAATAACATACAGAGACGAGGGTGGTCGAACCAAAAGCACGAATCTTTGTGGGTTATGGTGCTCAACATATGTATATACTGGTATGATTTGGGTGTACTTCACAATTTGATTGCAAAATTTCGTCCGCTATATTATAAATGGGAGATCTTAATCTATATTTTGCATCATGTCAAGAATTAATGGAATCCTCTTATAGTTAAGAAGTCCTGGGAGTGCTCCGTTGTTTATTTGTACGTGTACTAACAATACAGTTGTAGAGTTTTAATTTTTAGTTTAATATTTATTTGAACTATAGAATTTGTAGTTAATATAATATATAAGTGGTAATAAACGTTAGTTTCGTTATAGCATTTATATTGAAATTAGTTTCGAGTTTTTTTACCATGAAGAATCTTGGTGACATTGTTTATTGAGTGAGGAGCATGTATTTATATTTGGCTGCGAAATATTACATATTTTCTCTGCTAACTAAAGGAAACGCTAGCTAGGCTAGCTGACTCATATAGGGTACTATATGATCGAGATCCGTTTTGAGACATTATGCCTTCATGCAAACGAAGGAGAGGCCCACTGTCTCCTGGTAAGAAGATTTTTTTTCACTGTTCGTGAGTTGGATGTCAAAATAGATGACTTAGGCTGCCTTGTATGTGTTGCAGAAAGTTCCAAAGAAAAGTAAATTGCCAATTATATTGGGGTTGGGGACCTACGGGTTGAATTAGCATATTAGAAAAAAAAAATTCCAGAGAAATAGTTTCAAGATATTTTGAGAAAGAAAAAATTGAAGAATTGCCAACAAAATTTCGGAGTAGATTTGATGTTTTGCAGTTATATATGGAGATATAAATGAAATCATTATTGTTTGCAATCAATAATTAATGAGGAAGATATCAGTTAGTTTCTTTCTGATCGTCCAATGATCTTTTAACTCAATTAATAATTATAAGTGAGCTTATAAGTCGGAAAGTACGTATTTGGTTTAATGATCTGATGTATGCAGGCCATAAATTCAGGTACTTTACTAAAAGCCTTGTGAAATATATCTTCATAAATTATGCATTTGCTTCTTATTACTTGCATACTATTTATAGCTAGATTAGACCAAACAGCTTGCATCCACCAACAGTGTATTCATAAATATTTAAAACGAGGATCACTGTCTATACTATTGCAGAAACAATGTGGCATTTTTGTTGTAGGTTACAGTATCGGTCAATAATGACTTAGTGAGTGACGTACAGGTGATACACAACACTAAAGACAAAATAAAAAAAAAAAAAATGGGGCGGGGTGGGTGGGGCCGGGGGGGGGGGGGGGGGGGGGGGGGGGGAAGATATGGTACCGCATCCTATATTTTACCCCTCTGACAAATAATTCTGAAATTTATAATTTTGATAAACGTTCTTCTTTAATTCATTTTCTTATATATAAAGAGAATTCCTTATATAATTAACAATAATTAATATTGGATATTTCTTATATGCAGAGACTTTCTATATATATTCTATCTTATCGTACATCTTGACTAATGTCGTGCCATTTAAAAGCAAAAAAGTAAATTAGTATATTTGAATGTAACTATATATCAACTTGAAATTTTTTATATAAGGAAAATTTGTATCATAGTTTTTGTTGTTTCCAATTAATTTTAAAACTTTGTAGTTATTTTTTATTTCTAAGAAGTATCCTGACAAAAAGTATGTTTATTTTTTGAAATCCTTGACGGTGGTTGTCAAATTACGAATATATCTTTTTTTAATAAAATAATTATTAAACCTCTCAGATTTAATTTTTGTAACTTGAATGTGCATAATATCTTAGATGCGTGATAGAAATATCCTTAAATATATTGCACATATAACTTGTCACTTAAACTTAATTTAATTTGTCATTCATAATCAGTTATATATCGCTATAAAATATAAAACATTTGATCAAGCTTTTTAAAAAACTCAATTTTTTTCTTTTTATCGCCGTTTTATCTTAATTTCGGTTCATACCGCACTACCGTTTTATCCGTTTTATCACCGCATAAACCCTTTTTTTTACCGTTTTATCACTGATAAATGCTAAATCACCACCCAACCATCAAACCACATAAATCACATTTTAAAACCTTTCATCTGGTTTCAACTATTGAAAATTTAAAGCTGGTTTTGTTGTTTTATAAAATCTTAGATGAAAATTTTATTACGGAAAATAAAATTATATTATAAGTAAATAGTACTAGTTTTTTTTGAAGTAAATTTGTGTTTAAGCTTGACAAAACATTAAACATAAGAATTATTGGTAAAATATGATGGAGCTCACAAATTTTGCACAAAACATTACGCTCTCAACGAAACGGTTAATTTAATTAGACGGGAGTTATTCTCGTAAAATTCGTCCGTGGGATCATGGAATTTTGGGCCCTAATAAGTCATATCTCCTCAATTTCCTCGCAGCTGGATACAGTTGGGTAGGAGTGGTTTCGATTCGAGTTATGATCGAGTTAGTATCAACTCAAAATCAAGTCGCTACATTTCGAGTTAACTCGCGAGTTGATCGTGACACACTTTCGAGTTCACTTGACTTACTCGAAATCAACTCGTGACTCTACGTACATTTCTACTCGAAATTAGATTTAACTATTATGCAAAACTAATATATTACTGTGTAGTACACTAGTACGGTGCTTATTATTCATCATAAAAGACACCAAAGTCAAAATTTAGCTTGAGATATTACTGTATAGTATAACTGGTATACAAGTGGAAATATTTTGAGAGTAATTTTTGGGTCGCTACACTTTGATGTATCCGAGTCGGAATTATTTTTTTGGTTGTACCGATTACTCGAGTTAGTGCCGATCGAGTTGAACCCAACTCGAAATCGCCTCGTTTCATTTCGAGTTGCTCCTAACTCGAGTTGTGGCAACTCAATTTCTGTTAAATCGAGTTATATCCGAATTTTTTTCGAGGCGAGTTCGAGTAATTCATGAATTACGATTTTTTTGCCCACCCCTACAGTTGAGCAAGATAGCTTTCGTTTTCTTCAAACAATGCGCCTTGTGTTATTAAGTTCACGCCGAAATTCGATTGCCTCAATATTACAGTATAATATGACTGTATGACTGTATCGACCGTACTATGGAATGTACCCCAATAGTTGTTATGAAGACAACGTGTGGAGATTTGATTCCTTAACTACTAATTCTCTGCCAAAACTAAACTAGACTCTAGACGTATCAAGTACACAAACCACTTTTTTAAATAGCCTTTTGGTATATTAAATTTATTTAAATTTTACTAAGCCATAGATATATGTTACTTTGATCTTTTATAAATAGTTTCATTGAGGTCGTGTGCGGGGTACTAGTGTAAAAAAATGTCAATTAATTTTAATAGTGTTAAATAGTGCAAATTTGTATTAGTGGGAGAAGGGAATAAGAAAGGTCACAATGAAAATAAAAATATAACATTTGGGAAGAGTGATTATCCTTCAATTTGAAAAATGTAGGTTCATCTCCTCTCTTCCTATTCATGCGATTTTATCTCCTTTTTTTTTAATTCCACCAGAATTTCTTCACCATATCCTTAAATGTTTCGTGCTGTGGCTGTATCATACCTCACAGCATACATACTACAATGAGTAAATGTAAGACTCATGATAAAACATTGGATTTAAACCAGATGTATCATGTATGTTGCTATCAGCATTTAATGTGATTGGGACAAATTAAAGAGAAGAACAGAGGAATGAAAGGGGACCATGGTCACCAAATTGCAAGGAACAGAAATAAAGATAGGGCACTGTTTTTCATGTGTATACTCCTAAAATTATATGCACCTACCAAAGTTAAGATTTAAGAGTTGTTGTTCTGGCATGCATGCATCGATCAATACTTCTATGTATGATATTAAGACAGTGTACGGTCATCTGAGCTGTCTGGTACCAGTTATTGTTGAAAATTACACACAATTGATATATTCATATATATGTCAGTACGACAGTACCTATATATAACAAAAATATTGCATGCAATTCAAGAGCATATATATGGCAAGGAAATTTGGCGTGAGTCCTGCTGGAATTCTAGTTTGAAGCCAACTTTTAACTGAGACCTGTATGCTAATATATTTTGAGGGTCAAGACCCTGTATCCTAATATAAATAGGTTTTTAGTTTTATACTGAGGATGCTATTGTATGTTTGTATCTTCGAGCCTATAACTATCTCATTTTGATGATGAAAAGATTAATTTGGTTCCACCTCTTTTCAATACCATTTTTGAAACGATTGGATGAAATGAATATCAGAAGAATAGAATGTGTTTCTGGCATAAAATGCTTGGAACAGAAACACTGCAACTGCATTCATGCAGGTGAACACAACACAGCTGAAGGTGGATACCATCTTCAATTGTGGAATTGTGTGACACGTTTAAAACATAATAGTTGTCTGTTATGTCAATATTTTATTTGAGTTTCTGATAAAGTGTACTTGTGTCCTTCAATTTTTTTAAAAATCAATTATAAAAAATTTTTTTTTTTTTTGAAAAATGGTGGGAGCGCCACCCAGTTTCATTTTTGAAATGAAACAAGAATACAACTTCCTAAAAATCACTTAAAACCTTACAGGTACCACTGTACCAGTTCCAAAGAAGTGAAACAAAATCACAGCTACCTAAAAATCAATAACAACCCACTGTTACCACTGTACCAGCTCATAGTAATAAACCCAAAATCCCCCTTGTACCCATACAACTCATAATGAACTCCTAATAAGCAAATACATAAAGAGAACAGTATACGAAAATACCCAAATTCACTGTTTGACAATCCAACAGCCACAAACAAAAAACAAATCCGAAAAGTGAACACTGAAACTTCAGAAATTTCTTTTAACACACTGTTATCCATTGTTGCAACTCCTCTCGCTCCCCTTCTGGCACTTGAATCATGCGGGGACCTGGACATTCCTGCAATGGTATCTCTTCCCAATTTCTTGGCAGTATGACTTGCATCTCTCTTTGTTTCTTTTTTCCCTTTTTCCACTTCGTTTTAATTATTAGGTTAGGTCACTAATTTTCCATACCTCAACAAACAATAATGGAATGATTTCCCCTAAATCTTCCTCATAGATTTTTTAAATTAGACAATACATAATTACATATTGAATTTTTTTTTCTTGTTTTGCTAAAATAAGGATGCACTGACAGCAGCATCCATTAATTTATCCATTATTCATCTAATTAGGATCCATTAAGAAATAAGACAAAAACTAAACCACTGGATGATTTTACGGGCTTTAGGAACAGACAAAGGGGTTTAATTTGGTCACCGACTGTCAGAAAAGTAACATTCTAGTAGAGCAAAAATATGCCAGTACAATGCCACTTTGAAGTTATTAGTACCAGTAAGAGAAAGAAAGACGATTGTATATTTGAATGAAAAAGGAATTTGGTTACTTGGTTTCAATGTTCTAAAAAATCAGAAATGGTTGGTATTGAACACTACCAGCATAGTTTCACTCCTAAATGCACAATATCAGGTTGATGATCTAAAGCCCACTCCCCAACCGTACATCCTAATTTCAAACTTCCCTCAGCATCCAGAGTTTCCTCCGGTGTTGATCCCGAATCAAAAACATGACCCAAAAACAATTACAAATTTTACAATACAAATTTCCTTTTCGTTTTTTCAACAAAATGATTATAAGCTATTAATGGATTTACAAAATATATAACCCAAACGATTGTAATGATGCCTTTTTCTTTTTCTTTTTTTTTGCTTGGAAAAAATTAGCCCAAAACGGCAACCAGATTTCATTTTGAATAATGTAAGATGCTATGAAGTAATATTATCTTCCAGCAATTTATAATACCAGGTAATTATTAAATACTTTTTAATTAGTTTTCTCGATTAATAGAAACTTGCCATTTGTCCACTTCTTTCAAATAAAAACAAAAATCAAGTCACATTTGAACTATTCCAGTGTCAAGTAACACTGTACGTGGTGGTCCAGCAATGTCTACTGTCTACTGTCTAGCTAGTACTCCAAAATATTGTTAGAACTGTTCCAGTGTTGCTCTCGAGTTTGACAACATGATGTCTCCTTTGTAGCATGGGCAATGCTGTAGCTGTGTACAGGTACTGTACTTAAAATCATGTTTGGACTGCTTAATTCAATACTTGAACGAAAATTTTCAATCAGCGCATACATTTATTCTGTTTGGCTGCAACATAAGCTTGGTTTCCGTAAAGCACAGCAAAGGGGAAAAAATTGCAAAGAAAATTAATCTGTGATATCGCAGTTAGAAAGTGCACTAGACTCTAAATAGGGTCAGAGTTGGGACTTCGGAGTATTAAAGTTCTTTCGTTGTATAAAACTACAAATAAAACAGCAAAAATAATAGCTTATACAGTAGTATACTTAAAAACTTTTTATATAGTAGTATAATTATAAGAGAAAGTTTATTATGCACCGTAGTGCATAGAGCTTTCTATGCACTGCGGTGTTTTTCGGGGGTATTTTTGTAAATTGACAAATCTAATTTAACAAATCTAATCTATATATTGAAATCTCGTAGAAAACCAAATTTTACTATTTTTGAGATTTTATTACTATTTTTTTCGAATTTTTTAAAACCTGCCATTTTTGGAAACAAACTACTATTTCAACATTCCAAAAATGGCAGGTTTTAAAAAATTCGAAAAAAATAGTAATAAAATCTCAAAAATAGTAAAATTTGGTTTTCTACGAGATTTCAATATATAGATTAGATTTGTTAAATTAGATTTGTTAATTTACAAAAATACCCCCGAAAAACACCGCAGTGCATAGAAAGCTCTATGCACTACGGTGCATAATAAACTATCTCATAATTATAATATAATTATCAAAATAATGTGACATCTTGTTATTTTATTTTTTTTTCGTTTTTATTTGTCTATTCTTTTGAGTAACTTTTATTTGTCACTAACTAATTATTGAACATTATGAGCTTTATCTCTATACGGATAATACGCATGAACCAATATGGATCTCTTCATGCTGCGCGCGACCACTAGCGCACTTGAGCCGAACGTGTGAGTGAAACATAACCCAACATTCCCGTACCTTTTCGCCTGCCCTTCTCCATGCACCTTCTACTATTCCATACGGGCCGACTGGCTTTTATCAAAAAAAAAAAAAAAACTATTCCATACGGCTTTGACATTATTTATTTCTTTTGTGGGGTCTCATTAATAATTTAAAGGATATATAATAGATACTTTGATATATATATTGACCTCACTTCACCAATGGTAGATACCCCTGTAAGTGGTCCCAATTCCAAATAATGAGCTGGGAGATCTTGTGTCCGACAGCACAATCAAACCCAATCCTCGAGACACGCCATTATTTAAACAAATAAACAATTTAATAATTATGAAAATATTTGTTGAGAGGAAATTTTCATTATATTGTCTATCTTTAATTATCGGAGGTACTCATGTCGGCTAAATGAAGAGCCTTTTTTTTTTTTAATCTCATCTTAGTCTTAAATTCAACCTACGGCTACGACCACATCCCACTTGAGACGTCGTGTGGAACTGACGGAAACAAGAAACTTATACTATCCTTAATAACATGTACTTGTTGAGTTGCATTTTTTTTGTTTATAAGGATATATATATGTATAGGTTAATTTTTAAGAATGGAGTACAAACAAAATTAATTTTAATGAATATGACTAGTTAATTTTTTTTGTTCTAGCCTATCCTAACTTGTTTAGAACAAAAGACTTAGTTGTTGTTTATCTGCTGTTTGTGAATATGACTAGTAAATATTTTCATCCGATTCATACGCATCCATTGACACTTGTACTAATGCTGTTCCTTGATTTGTCAAAGATAGAAACTCTAACTGTATTATTTTTCATAACAATGATGCAGTTGATGGGTCATAAATTAATGCTTGATCAGACCGTCTAATTTAAGAAGCTTTAATTAAGGAAACCAGCCATCCAATAGGAAACGGGAACACTCAGAAAACAAATCCTTTTTTCTTCTAATTAAGACGAAATTGAAACTTGCACGGACCCCAAAAAGATTAATTAATACTAAAGTAGCTAGTAATCAAACACAAATTCCTAAGAGCCTTCAACTAACCTAATCCAATTGTGCGCCGAGAATAGGAGAAAACTAATTGTCGTCCTTTTTTGTTTTATAATCACTTCGAGCAGTGAAAAGACTACTTGCATAATTAGACATGGGTATAAGAGAAAGGGAAAGAACAAGAGAAACAAAAGGGAAGAAACGAAAGAGGCCGTTGAGGGAAGTAGCTAAGGCAGAGAACCCTTTTGGGTTCTTTTCAGAAATTTACATGTTACGTCTTTTTCTGGAAAGTTATGACTGCTACTGCATTGTTCCGCAATAACTACACTGTTAACAATTTGATCAAAGAAAGGAAAAGGTCGAACTACTTCTGGAACTGTGGTAAGGATTGTATGAGGCGTATACTTACTGCGCATCTCCTATATTGGTACACTTTATGTCGTTTTATGAAAAGAATGAGGAAGCTAGCTTGGGGCAAATTTTCGCTTTAGAAATCGATCGGAAGACTGTCCATAAGCTCATCAAAAAAATAATTACCCTAAATTTTTAATAGCGCTGTGTGATAAATCCTTGGATTTTACTTTTTCCTTTTCCACAGAATTATGCTGTAATTTTACTACCATCTTACTACATTGTCATTATAATTAAAGATACTAAAAAACAGTACTAAATTATCAAATTAACATTGCTATATAATGTTATTCGGATGTACAACAATTCCCCTACATTCCCTCTTGTGAAAATTCATCTTTTAAGATGTACATCAATTATTAAATATTAATAAATTTATTGTCTTCAAAATTTGTACATTAAAAATTGATTGTTTAAAATACATGATCTAAAATATTCAAACTGAGAATTAATCATTTATGTGGTGACCGAGTACAATAATACATGAATGATGAGATGAATACGAATTCAAAACATGATTGTTTTAATATACTTTTAATTAAAAATATACAAACACAAAATGTACATCAACTTATCATTACGTTAATAGAATAGTATAAAGGTAGGAAATCTTCCATACAAGTTCATTAATTATTAGATTAGTACATATCATTAACCGTGTTTGTGTAGATAACCCAATTACAATTTTTTTTTTTTTTTTATATTTTACTTGTTGTTATCCGAAGACACCACATCCGTTCGCAATAGAGAAAACTCAAAATTCTACTGAAAGAGAATCGTATGTGACGTTAACTGATACCTATGAGTCCAAGGCTAATGAAGAGCCGTCGATTTCCATCTGAATCAGGGATCTGTATTGATGGAAGCAAATCTAGGCAGTGGGTCAGGTTGGGAATGTCTACACCAGTGAGATGGGTACGTACACTAATCAATTAACGCTTGCTGATAACTATGCGCACCCACTTACAGCGGACTTGTCAGCATCGGATGCCTTTGAACTTTAGTTGCTTCTCAGTCCTGACTCCTGACCCTACTAGTGTTAATTATTATATTTGTCATTTGTCATCAACCTACCTAGCTCTTTCCCTTTTTTCATAAGTGCTCTTATATATTTAGCCCATCTACCACAACCCATATTTAGGCCTCTTTCTGTTTCCCTTTTTGGTTTGGTTCATCTCTCATCAAAAGGCCTATTTTGGTTAATACCAACGGGGAAAAGTCGATAATTTTATAATTATTTTTTTAAAAAAAAATTACTAAGATTGAGTGTGGCAAAAGGAAGATCTATATATATTCTCTTCCTCGGTTTTGTATATATAGCACTTAAATTCCTTTTCCCTTCTCTTTTGTTTTCTCAATTAAAACAACTTTAAATTTCTATTTTCCTCTTGGATATATATATAATTAAATTAATTATACATGCAAGAAGTAATCAAAAGTGCGGTAATTTTTTTTTTACATCATTATATATGTTCATTTCCTAGATTGTGATGTGCGAGGATGTTGAATCGTTCAGAAATCAAAAGCAGGATTACGTAACTAGAAAAAAATGATTGAATGCTGAAATCCAATGCAGTACAAGTTTGGTATTATGTGCATAATTTACCTTTTAATTTGTATCCTCTAAATTGTTCTTGTCCATATCACCCCCCCCCCCCCCCCTTTTTTTTTTTTTAACCCCTTAAAGGATACTGTATATGTGAAGTGGTGGAATTGTTTAAAGTCATTCATCTTTATAGTTGAAAGGAATCCTTAATCCAGAACCAGAAGAAACGGAAAGTTACATAACTTCAGGGGAAAAAAAAAGGCTTTTGTTAAATGAACTCTTTTCATAATAATCAAGACGTCAACATTAGTTGGACAAGTTGCAATAAGGAATAAAATTCTTGTTTTCTCAGGTACAGCTTATTTGTTGTTATCTACTTCTGCATTTAATTTTCTTTTGATCTTTCATGTTCAATCGTTTATCAAGATTGGGATAGATGTTTCAGTTACTCATCAAGAATATCCAATACTTCTCCATTTGTATTCAAACAGGATGCTTGCACCTTGTCCATGAGAAACCCGTAGGAAATTTTAGAGTCAATTTAACCAATATTAATTGAATATATTTTCCCATAAAAAGTTACTGATTCTCTAATATTTATGTAGGACTTAATTTGAACGACCTTCCATCAAAATCTTTGTTTAACTGTTTGGCACAAACCCATTAATAATGAAATTTTGATGTAAATTGTAGCTCGGTCATGATCAATCAATGCAAATCAAGCTAAATTTGTTCCGTTAGACTTTTGGCTACTTTGAATTCAAGGATAAAGTTGAAAATATTTAGTTGACTCGTTTGAGGTCAACAGAAAATAAATTTTAATTGATATGATGTAAATTTTTTCCGCGCTTTTCAATGACACATTGATAACTAAATAAATTATATTTAGAATGAAAGCTTATTATAATACAATTAAGTTTTGAAAGATAAATTATAAATAAAAGCAACAAATTGACAATCTATGCTCACCTATAGCTCCACTCGAATTAAGTTCGTTTGAAGATGTAGATAGTATATACTCTGTGTGTGTATATATATATATGTGAATGGATAAAATACACTGATGTGTACGGATCGTCTCCGTACACATGAGTCGTTTTTCGAGATCAAAAATTCAAACGGCCAATCTGAACCATTCAAGTTGTTCTCCATATTGAAAAACCCTCGGAGACCAAATTTTACATTTTTTCGAATTTTTTTACTATATATTATGATATTTTCAAATTGAAGGGTCTGAAATACTCCAATTGTAGTGTTTTTTTACTATATATTATGATATTTTCAAAAAACACTACAATTGGAGTATTTCAGACCCTCCAATTTGAAAATATCATAATATATAGTAAAAAAATTCGAAAAAATGTAAAATTTGGTCTCCGAGGGTTTTTCAATATGAAGAACAACTTGAACGGTTCGGATCGGCCGTTTGAATTTTGGATATCGAAAAACAACTCATGTGTACGGGGACGATCCGTACACATCAGTGTATTTTATCCATTCACTATATATATATATATATATATATATATATATATATATATATATATATATATATATATATATATATGAGTTTTGCTATGGTGAGTTGCAACTCACATAGACTTCCATGAGTCACGATCAAAACTCTTGGATCTGATTCGAAATGACTAATCCAAACCATCTAATATGATTTCTGTGTTGAAATCTCCTTGGAGACCAAATTTTATATTTTTTTGAAATTTGTAAGTATATTTTTAGAATTTTAAAAAATCGTTAATCTAATTAATTATATACTGTAAAAAATAATAGTTTTTAAAAATCCAAAAAAATATTTAAATTTAAAAAAATATAAAATTTGGTCTTCAAGAATATTTCAATATGGAGATCATATTGAACGGTTTTGGATCTGTCATTTTGAATCAGATCCAAGAGTTTTGATCATGACTTCTATGTGAGTTGCAACTCACCATAGCAAAACTCTATATATATATATATATATAAATAATTTAATATATATAACACTTTTGTTCTTTTAAAAACAAAAAATAGTGTTCAAATTAAAAAAAAGCAATAAGATTTAGCACCTAATAATAATGTTATGTGTGAAAAAGAAATATTAAATAATGAGTTTAGTAGTTTGCCAAAATATTTTTTTTCGTAATTTCAATTGCAGAAATGTAATTGAATACATATTCGTTAAAATTCTAATTCTGTTATATTCATGTCGAGACATATTTTGTTCGTGTTCAATGACACAGCGTCAACACTTTTATCCTAATATATATATATATATATATATATATATATATATATATATATGAGAATGGATATAGAACACTAATGTGTACGGATCGTCTTCGTACACATGAGTCGTTTTTCAAGATCCAAAATTCAAACGGCCAATCCGAATCGTTCAAGTTGTTCTCCATATAGAAAAATTCTTGGAAACCAAATTTTACATTTTTTTCAATTTTTATACTATATATTATGATATTTTCAAAAAACACTACAATTGAAGTATTTCAGGCCCTCCAATTTAAAAATATCATAATATATAGTAAAAAAATTCAAAAAATTGTAAAATTTGGTCTCCAAGTGTTTTTCAATATGAAAAACAACTTGAACGGTTCGGATTGGCCATTTGAATTTCGGATCCTTAAAAATAACTCATGTGTACGGGGACGATCCGTACACATCAGTGTATTTTATCCATTCACTATATATATATATATATATATATATATATATATATATATATATATATATATATATATATATATATATATATATATATATTGTTGAATTGAAAGTGGATTATCATATCATATTAGACACCAATCTTGTCGGAACAGACCATATATAATTAGTTAAAACCACCATAAATACTTTCAAATTAAAAAAAATTATTTGACAACGTTATAAAAAAAAAAATATACACTTATTAATTTACCTATTTTATGAAATATTTTGTTTGTTTGGCTTGTAGGTAACCAACTTTCAAATGAAAAGATACACTTAAAAACATATTAATTGTGAGAACAAAAAAAAATTAGTCGATGGTTAATGCCTTGCAAATAAAATAGTTAGCTTCCCTTAATTACCTCAGAATTAATATGCTAAATTGAAAAAAGAAATGTCAGCATACTATAAAAAAAGATTAATTGCATAACTTTACCATATAATCTTTTGCTCTTAATTAAATTGAAGATTAAAACCAAAATTTTGTTTTTTTTATTTACGAACTCCTATTGTTGGACTTAGTGATAGTCCAAAAATCCTTGGCCCTTTGGCCCCTCCTTTGAAAGACCGTCCTAAAATTCGGACCGGACCGGCCCTTCGAAGGGCTTTTGATGGACAAGGATTTAGAAGGGCCGGATTTTGAAAGGCCCGGATCTAATTTTTTTCAAAGACGGATGTTGAAAGGCCGGGTTTTGAAGGGTCGGGTCTATCCTAGTTCTTCAATTGTAGTGACCATTTGATCATAATGAGACGATAGAGATTAAAAAACTATTAAAAAAATTAAATGTAGGTATTATGTTAGAAGGACCATAAGGGCCAAGGACTTAGAATGGCCGGGTTCTTAAAAGCCCGGTCTCATGTTTCAAAAAACAAACCCGTCTAACCCGGCCCATCTTAACCCTTTTTCCTAGTCCGGTCCGACCCGACCCTAGTGAAAGACAAAAGGGTCGGGCCGGATTTCAAAGGACCGGACTCGACGGGTTTGATAGAAGGGTCGGGTCGGACCGGACTAGGAAAAAGGGTTAAGATGGGCCGGGTTAGACGGGTTTGTTTTTTGAAACATGAGACCGGCCCTTTGAGAATCCGGCCCTTCTAAGTCCTTGGCCCTTCTAATCCTTCTAACATAATACCTACATTTAATTTTTTTAATTAGTTTTTTAATCTCTATCGTCTCATTATGATCAAATGGTCGCTACAATTTGAAGAACTAGGGTAGACCCGGCCCTTCAACATCTGTCTTTGAAAAAAATTAGATCCGGCCCTTTCAAAATCCGACCCTTCTAAATCCTTGTCCGTCGAAATCCCTTCGAAGGGCCGGTCCGGTCCAGATTTTAGGACGGTCTTTCAAAAGAGGGGCCAAGGGCCAAAGATTTTTGGACTATCACTACCCGACCCTTCTATCAAACCCGTCAAGTCTGGTCCTTTGAAATCCGGCCCGACCCTTTTGTTTTTCACTAGTTGGACTGCTTCACAATATGGATTTAGATAAAGCTTAAGCAAGGTGGGGCGCCGGCCCCAAAAAGAAAAGTAGGCAACAATATTCTATAGCAATAAATTTGTGAAATTTAAAAATATTGAATAGATAGTTTTTAAAAGAGGAGTCAGGACCATCTAAAATCAGATTGCTTAATTGGATTATGTCGCAAGACAGACATGCAAATAATAATTCCTCGGAAATAAAAATCTCCAAAACAATGCAATTGGCAATACGCAACTCTTGCTCCCTTTGCGCTTTAGTTATTTTCTAAGACGGCCAGCGCTTCTTCCTTCGTTGTTCCTTTGCCATGCACTTTATTGAATTTTCGTTATTGTTTCCAGCACAAAAGTGTGAGTATGTAAACTATTACATAGAAGAACTAAAGTATTTGCAATCACAAGTTCCGTAACCATAGTCACTTCTACAAAGAGTAACATTATAAATTATTCAACTAGGGTAAACCGACCAATAACTATTCCGAAGGGACATACATATTCATTCATATAAAGAGAGACAATGGGACGGAGAGGGGCAGAGAGAGACACAGAGATGGTCACATTTCCATCTGTTCAATTGACTGATGGCAACAGATGCATGAAAGCTAGAGATCCAAAGAAAGAAAAGCGAAGAAAAGAAAAAAAAGGAGAAAAGAAAGAGATGGATGCATGACTTACGGAAAGAGATAGTGGGCCGTTACTTAATATTATTATATGTGTTATCAAGCAGCTTCCACAGCAAATTTTGCAATAACAGTTCCTGGTACTTCAAACAAAGGGGAAAAAAAATACACTTCCTCTGTGCTTATTAATCTATTTGCAGCCCAAAGGCGATTCCCTTATCATCTTACTGCGCACTCCATGATCATTAATTAGTTTTCGTTATAAGGGGAATCTCTCAGTAACTTTAATCTGTAGAAACTCCAGAACTTTGCATCGTTCCCGTGCGGTTAATTTTGAGATTTTGTTGGCCCTAATCACCTATTATATATAACTATATGAATAAGTATTAGGTCATCATAATGATAATAATAAAATAAAATACTATAACGTTGATTCGGGGTATATAAGAGTCTTGAAGATCAACTGATTGAGTCTATTGACAGATTCTCAAAATATCATATTATTCACTGATTTCAAAAGTACAGTCTTCTAGCTAGACTTGTTGATTAAAGATGACTATAGAGAAAAACTACACTAACAACTAAGCATGCGTGCAGCTCCATTATTGTTGTGTTGATACAAAAAAAATTAGCCATGTTGAATATTACAAAAATAAAAATGTTAAAAATTTTCTCACTTCAACTTGGAGCTTAATTATTCACGCGATACTCTCAATATTTGTAATAAATTTAAAAGTTCATTAATTAATGATGCTTAATTTGTAGGAAGAAGAGAGAATTAATGATTGGGGAGAAATCCGGAAGAGATGAGGGAATAAAACTGGAGAATATGCATGTATGACAATCATATCCAGATGAGTAATACGTAAGATGCAAGAAAAAATTACTGAACACATACGAGTTAATTAAATTTTCTATTAAAATATTTTACGGCACAAAATTTTATTGCATTAAGTGAATGGGAGTAAACATGATTTGGAATCTTAGTTATGTGCATAGAAAAGTTTCAATGAATATCTTTCTGTCAGGATTTTTATTTCGATTTATACCATACACTTATTGTAAAATAAAAAGAGGAAAAATAAAGGGTATATTTATTATGAAAATGGGAAATCTTACTATACCTTCCAGAAAAATTCCTGCTGTAAACTGAAAGACTGAAATCTTTCAAATTATTTTGAAAGGATCTTCCGTCTTCATTTCAACTTTTCCGCAATAATTAATGTTTCTATACATCTCGCTTTTCCTCTAGGGTTGTTAAACTCACCAAATCATAGTATACTAGCATAAGATGCCCTCATATGTGGGCAAATAAAAAAATAAAATAATGTTAGACAATAAAAATATGTTTCTTAATTTACCATCGATACAAATTGATATGTTATTCAATTATTTCTATATTAGATGGAAAACCAATCAAATCCAAAGAAATTTTTTTCCTTCTGTGCAGCAATTCAAAACCGAGATAATTCTTTCCTTGTGTGCGTATAGAGATGTGTTGAGACAGATCTAACCATACATTTACAGATCAACGGTATAAAAATTGTTAACAAAAATTGTTGTGACCTTTCTCTAGGTGCATTTATAAGTAGTAGAGATATGTAATGAGTAAATGACTTAGTACTAGACTGGAATAACATTCTAGGCTTCAAAACTTATAATTCATTATATTCCTCAAAAAAAAAAATCTAGAAAAGTAATACATATATTATCTGGCTGACATACATACATACATACATACATACATATATATATATAAAACCTATGGTAAATACTAATGTACGAGAGTTTCCGTGCATACTGATCCAAACTCTTCAATATACTTTAAAATGATTGATCCAAACGGTATAATACAATCTCCTATTGAAATCTCTTGCTGACCAACTTTTATATTTTTTTTCGAAATTTAAAATATTTTTCATATTTTTAAAAACTGCTATATTTGAACAGTTAAAAAAAATAGATTAGCAATTTTCTAAAATTTCAAAAAAAAATCGTAAAAAAATTAAAAAATATATAAAATTTGGTCAACAAGGAAATTATAATAGGGAGATCATATTAGACAGTTTAGATCAATCATGTTAAAGTAGCTCAAAAAATTTGAATCAGTATGCACCATAGATTTTCTCTCTCTATATATAATCATTCTTTTTCTTTTTACAAAATAATCTTGACCACCTGCAAATATCAAGATCAAGACTTCTGAAAATCAATTAATACATAATATATCCAATAAAGGTAATTCACATTTACAGTGAAATGGAGTAGCAGATAATTGGTCCACGAAAGCCCTATTTCTTTACTGCATAGCTCCTGTCTTTACACCCTAACTACCAAACAAAGACAGGGAAAGTAAATCCCAAATACAAAACAAAAGAAGTTGGTCCCGATCTTGTTAAAATCCGACCCAAATATAACCCCACATGCAGTATACCATCTTCGATGTCACATACTGTCTCAATCTCACTGGATGGAGAACATTCAAATCGTCTCATAGATTACTCAACCCCCCAACCCTCCTTCCCTCTCTAGACTCTAGAGGACAAAGAAACCACACAAACATGAGTGAACAAGAGATAACCCATAATTTCATGGGCGCCAGCTCTGGCACTGGCACCGATGCAGGTGCCACCATAGACTCGTTTTCACAACTTCCGTTCATCCGTACCATGTCAGCACAAGACAAGCAGCCAACAAACAGAACCAGCACAGCTCTTCGTCTCTTCGGCTTTGACTTCCCCAAAGAGTCCTCAAGTAATCAAACTCATGAAGATCAAGAAGAGAACAATTCTCCTAACAAAGAGACTAAATCTGACAACAACACCAGTGTGTCATCAGCAAGTAATGAAACCACTGCGGGTAGAAAATTCGAGTGCCACTACTGCTGCCGTAACTTCCCCACATCACAAGCCCTTGGAGGGCACCAAAACGCACACAAGCGGGAGAGGCAGCAAGCAAAGCGGGCCCAGTTTCAGACATCTATGTCAACAGAAGGACAGATATACAGCCCCTTCGCCTATTACCGTGTTGGGTCAGTACCATCTTCAGCCCGCTTCGAGTCAACACCGGTGCCGACACATTACCCTTCATGGGTGCATGGTACCTCCAATCTCACTCCTGGTCCAAAATTCTACGGTGGATTAGGATCCGTGACTGAACCTATTAATGGAAACCCAGTGAGCAGCAATTGGAGATTGCCAGTACATGGAGCTTTCGGTGGGTTCGGCTCTATGCATCACGACCGTCCAATTGCTTTGCCTTTGTTAGTAGGGGGTGATCCAAAGGCTGGGATTGGTTCTTCGTTTGCTCCTACTGCTTCAACTAATTTGGTGCAAGAGAGAGGGGTGAAGGACGGGGTTAGTTTAGATCTGCACCTATAATCGTCATAGAAGGGACTAAATTGAATGAATGTATGATAATTTATTCTCATGAAATTTTGTTCATATATATATAATTCGATCGGTTTTCCTCTCCTTTGGGATCATGGTATGTCAGGAGAGTTTTCTGGCTAATAAATTTGAATTAACTGAGGTATATTTGATTGACGCATTGTTTTTTCTGTTCTCCTTCTTAATCTACTTGCAATAGCTTGAATTTGAGCACCGTGGTTTCCAATTAATAAAAAGTTTAAAGAGAAAAAACAAAAATCAACGGAAAAGATGCATGGCTTGTATATATATATTTATTGCAATTATATATTTAAAACATTATCACCAATGGTCGAAGTTTTCTCTTCTGGCTTTTCTTTCTATATATGAGACTTCATGGGAATTTCTTTTTGCGGAATTTTAGTAGGACATAAAATTTGAGAACGAGTTTGGAAAGAATAATTGCATAAAAGGGATTATTTCCCATTCTCATGCAAGTAATGAATTAAATACCACATTTATTAAAAATCTGTCAGTTAAATTTTATTCTTTTCTCCTTGCTTGCATTTTGAATTCTGATCTTGCATATATTAATTAGCTTTTGTACAGGACAAACAATGAAAGATTTAGGCTTTCCGGATGTCGACTAATATGTCAAGATATAATTGATCTATAAAAATCGGCTGGCAATTTTCAGAGTTTTTTTTTTTTTTTTTTTAGAAATTCTTGGTAGCGGCTACCAAGTGGCAATTTTCAGAGTTAATACTTTATTCTCGGACTTTATGAAAATCCTACATTCTTTATGATCTCTATCTGACATACTATTTTGTCTCTTTTAATTTTGGCCGTATATATATATATAAAGTGGAAGTGGCATAAGCTTCCGGTATTAAAGTGAGCATAGAAAGATAATTTAAAGTCTTTAAACCTTACAAAATTAAAAAAAATTTAAGGTTAAGATTCGCAATCTAAAAGATATATAGTCTTAATTATTCTCGGTATTCATCTTGAGTCCGGTAAAATGATTGTAGCATGCTTTTTTGTTTGCACAAATCAATACCCTTGTTGAGTGAGTTCGCATCTTTACATCACTTTTCACTAGGCTGGACCATTTTGTCACACAAAAGACAGCTTTAAGCATTGTATGTTGTAAGAAACACCAGAAGGAAGAAATCTTCAGGACTTTGATCAATTGTAATTATAAGTCATAATAAAAGAAAACTAATCATACATCATTGTACTTTGTTAATTAAATCAGGAATGTGCTTAGAGCTAGTTGAATCATGGAAGTATAACCTCAGTGAAAACCTGTTTTTATACTCCATTCTAGTACTAGAATATATAGTTTTGTCCAAATAATACATCAGTTCAAGGTCTAGTTAAAAAAGTACAAGGTTTTGCACAAAACTAATATATATATATATATATATATATATATATATATATATATCTTAACCAGATAATGTTTCAATACAAGCTCTTCTTAAAAAAGTAAAAAGGTTGCACAAAGCTCTATGTATCAGTCTTAGGTAAACGTAATATATAATAGATCATAGGGTAATATATATAGGAACCCGATCTGGTGTTGCGCTACACGGCGTGTAGCGCACCCACGAGCCGTTCGATTTTGATCGGACGGTTCATTTTTTCCGGGCCTAGAAATCTGGTTACTTTCACGGGGCTCCCTCATCCATCAGATCAAAATAGAACGGCCCGTGATTGTGCTACACCGTGTGTAGCGCAACACAGGATTTGAATTCAATATATATACCACTACAACTTCCTATAAAATTTTTACTTTTTAACTGCTGTAACCTCTCAATCATTCTATGGGTAACAATCACTCCTCCATGCACCATCAGTTTGACTTAACAAGTTAACATCATTAACTTAGAATGACAAATGACCGAAAATATCCTTAAACATTAAAAAAATACAACGTTTTCCGAAAATTTGAATTCAACAAATTATTACTATTCTAATATTATTGTTATATATACGCGTATAACAGGTATTAATGTTTTCATTCCATTTTTTAAGTCTTGCTAATCAATCTATTTTTAAGGGCATAGCTAAATGTTCACCTCTATTTTTTTTTTCACCATCATATTTACAAACAACAATTATCGGGATCCTTATAATAAAAAAATGTAGAAAATGTTGAAAAAATTGTTGAGCCTATAGTTTGTTAAATTAACTAATGTAAGGCAATTATAGGTAAACAATGGTTGTGAACATATTAACTGTTAAATAATGACATATCAAGACAAGACAATAATTAATTATATTTGCATCAATTATATATTATAAGACAGCTGTAAGTTGATTTTTTTAATTTTGAAATATCCAATATAAGTGTTCTTGTTCAGATTATGATATTTGATTGTCGACCTTATGATTATGTTACTCTACTTAGTTTCTAGACATGGATCTATAAGTTTACGGCGCCGTTACAAAGTTTGATGTTCTTTATGAACATACATATGATAACAGAAATCAATAATAATATAAATAAAGATGTGTGGGTGTCGGTCCATGTTTTAGTTAGTATTAGTGCGACACTCCATCAAGACCTTTGATTTTTCTGTTCCGACTTAATCTGGTCCGTTCCTTCAGATGTATGTTAATTTTTTATGTGTTATCTATTGTGTTGTCATATGTGTTGCTTAGAGCTGTGTTCCCTTTTATGTTGCATTATTGAGATCCATTTTGATTGTACTACGTCATTTTTGTCACATAATTTATTTCAACCTCTCTCTTAGTTGCTTCTATGAAAAATGATGGAACAACGTTTTTTATTTGTGATAGTTAATTATAAAATATTTCAATATATGGAGATAAAATTTATTATTTTTATCCTACCAGTTATTACACTTTAAATTAATTACAAACATAACAACCTAATTACAATAAAGATTTATTAAATGATGATATAACATATAGGACAGAATCCCCCGTATTTGTCTTCCACTTTTTAATTATTTGTTCATAGAAAATAGTAAGCCATGCATAATGAATAATTTTGTAAACAAATCTAACTAATAAACTTGTGCAATTTCCCTCGAAGCCGTACTAATCAAGTGTACTGGGTGCTAAAGTTTCCCATATGTCAAAGCAAAGTGCAAACATCATATGAGTAAGAAAAACTGGAAAAAGAAAAAAACTAATCAGTTTTGTAACCTCATCACTCCAAGTATTACAAAAGCAAAATCAGCAAAATTTATTCTTCATCTTGAGCAGGGTGTTTCTGCAAAAAATAGTTTTTGAAAAGAGATATGACAGTAGTCGAGTATCTGTTCGGACCTGCTTTTGTTTTTATCTATCAGATTGTCAACCACTCAACCTTATTAATTGAAGAAAGTCTGAGATTATTTAACAATTAAAAATGACATGTTGTGGCAGATAAGAGACCATGCTCTGGGCTGCATGCATGTAGTTAAGCTCATTATTTAAGCAAAAGTGGGGACTTCCTCTTGAACAGTTCTTTTTGAATTCTTACTTTTTTTTTAATTATAATTATTTTGTGAAGGAAAAAAAATTAGGGTCTAGCCTTATCTTAGCCCTTATCTTTTAAATGATTAAATAAAAGTCATAAAACACATTTGCTTTAGCAAGCAGCTGCTAAAGTCTTAAATTAACGATGAAATAAAAAAAATCAAAATTGTATTACAAACAAACCAAAAATTCTCTTAAGGAGATCGAATATTATATGTATAAAGTTGAAATCATATGAGCTAGGGTAAAAATTTCAGGACTTTTTTGTGTGAAATAAATTTTAGCGCAGCTGATGAAAGAAGTAGGCCGGAATTGCAATCCAGTAATTAAGTACTAATTATGTGCAAGGACGGATCCACATATATAAGCTAGTCCAGACAAGTGTTTCGGCTTGTTTTTATGAAATTTCAAGTCCAGTAGTGATTTGGTCTTTACTGCTCGGGCATAAATTTGGATAGTGACTGGGCTTTAGATTTAGTGGATCAGTTTATATTGATTTTTTTTATATAATTATGTCTGGACTTAAAAAAAAAAAAAAAAATTAATCCGACCTGACCATGCGCATTCTAGTGGTTCCAATTTATCTCTACTACTTATAAATGCACGTAACGCATAGATGTTACACTCTAGGTCTAAGTAGTAAACAATTTTTTCTGCCGTTGGATCGACTTGATCTATGGTTGGATGTGTATTGCTGGACGAAATAACAGTGTTATTTGATTTTCCGTCTAATTGAGAAACAAGATGTAGCGCACTTGACATTTTTAGAGCCTAATTAATAATGAAAATCTTTAGAGCCCTTTCTATTTAGAGTTGCTTCTTCATATTTGACAATTTTCTATGAAAAGATACAAGATAGTATGCCGTTCATGTATTTTTTTTTTTTTTTGCAAAGTCGCAACATTTTTTTTGTCATTATTAAATGCGAACAAACCATATAAACTGAGAGGCATAGGGCGTACCTTAAATTAGTAAAAATGGAGAGTTGTCAATCAATTAATTTAAAATTATTTGTGCTTTGTAATTGGTATTGTCTTATGATTTAATTTATTTTAAATTTAAATTATTAATTAAAAATGGTATACCGTCACTTTGCCACAAATTTTAGTGACTTAATTTTTTTTTGAAGGTCAATTTTAGTGTCTTAAATTGTCATTATATTATGTTTAATGGACATTAATGATGGTATGTCCTGACAAACAACTAAGTTGCTGATAAAACCATAAAACATTCACAAAAAAAGTTGTATACCGAAGTGTTTTGCGAAATGATTAAGATAATAAAATTTCATTTCAAAAATATTAATTGCTCTCATATCACACTCACACATGCACTCAATGTATAAAATTATCTTAATTTTTACACTGAAGTCTTTCTCTGTATTGAATACTGCTACCTTCAACACCAATCATGACAATGTTGATCTTAGATATTGAAAATAGCCAACATATCTATGTCAAATAATATGTTTACATATTAAAGTCCGCCCGCACATTGAGCGGGCACTGCTGCTAGTTTATTAAAAACTATTCATGCATTTTACTCGCATGTCATCTACATCAAGATACATTAATATTTAATATGGAGATAAGCAAACGACATTAACGAGTAAAAAGTATGAGTTGAAATAACGGAATATGTCATGACTCATGAGTTAATCAAAACAGTATCATTCATTTGTTCAGGGGAGAGAGTGCTCGACAACAAGGTACCAGAAGTAAAATTTATTTATGCATCAATTAGACAATTACCAACCTAAAATGGTTACATCCGCAATGCAATTAATCCATGACATCTGTTTTTGGGCATGTTGAATTCAACTTTACTGCTTCCAAATTTGATGTTCAGCCATGATAGACCCATCAAAGAACTGGACTATAATCTTAGTTTTCCTCTTATTATTCTGTGCTTAGGCCCAAATAGGCCCATTATACCTTGAAGGCTGAATGTAGGCCTTGTTTGTCAAACAAAAGTTGTCAGATGCGAATTTCTTTTTGTTCTTTTTTCTTTTTTTTTTTGTCAGGCGATAATACTGTATATACTTGACTTTAAAACATCTGTCTCGGCAGCTTCTGCTGAATGTAAAATCTTGTTCAACAAAATTGTTTAATAAAGTATGAGAGGGGAATGCATGACATAGTAGAGCTATAAAATTATCTAAAAATATTCCAATTTGATGTAACTTTTCTACAGTACCTGTATTTTCAGAAGCATATTTATGTGGTCTTTTATGTAAAGGGTCAATTTAAAATTTATTTTTATGATGCAACATGAAAATCATTTAGAATTCTCTACGTAAAATAAATGATGAAACAAGCTACCCTCATGTGCATTGTTTTAAGATTGTTTATGGCACATCCCATGTTATTCAATGTAACAATTCTCATACAACAATTTTTTTCGATTGCAACATGAAAAGTTATTTCTATAATTAAAAATGATTTTCAATGGCATATTATTTTCATCTTAGATCTCTCGACATTAATTTCACACTCATATATTAATGATATTTTTTATTAAAAATAATTAATAACATTAAAAATAAAAATATATCTATAAATAATCCATGGTAGTAAATAGGACCAAGTAAAATACATCTAATTAACCAATTTTTCTTTAGATGTTGGTGGTATATTGCAAGTAGAGTCAAATATCATCTCTACTTTACAAAAACAATAATAAAAATTGTGCGAATTAAAATTGTTCATCCACTTCTAAGAATTTTATTATCGAATTTAATTTGTATCATTTATCATTTAATTATTTGTAGGTAAATATTGCAAGTTAATTTTAAGCTTGATAAATATTTTAACTACAAAATTGCTTTTCATGTATAATTTTATTTTAAATCCTCTACTTTAATTTATTACATTATCAGCAATTTTAAAAATTTTAATTCTTTTGTTTAGTTGCTTACAAGTCTTTCCACAATCTTTGTTGCATTAAATTTTAATTAATATTCTTAAGAAATTACAAAATAATCAGTGAAATAATTTTGCAATTTTGGATTTTATTTTTTTCTAAGTTTTTTAATTGATTCTATTTTTTATCAGAATTTGAAATATTTTATTAGAAATTTTGCTTGATACATCTTATTAATATATAAGAAAGAACATAACTATTTATATTATATAATCATGTGTTTATAAATATATATTAATATTATTAACTAAAAATAATCATATTTATAGAAATAAAAATAATTATAATTAGTGAATTCTTAATAAAAAATTACATTTATAGGACCCGCTTAACTGCATCTTCTATCGCGCGAAGCGCAAAATCAAAGCTAGTTATCTACAATTCACGTAATTCAGTAATCAGTACCGATGTTCATATAAGAATTTTATCAAACTAGTCAAACTGTAATTATGGATGTTAAAATGAAATTTCCATATTTTTAAATATGACACTAAAAAAAAAATCACTTATACAATTATGGATGTTAAGATGAATTCATTTGCATTACTACCAATCATTAATAAAAAAACACTTCATCATTATTTATTTTAATAATATTAATAATTTTAATTTATATTATGCTTGTAAAAAAGATTTGATTTATATTTTTTTATTTCAAATTTTTACATAAGAACTATTGAGATTCAAATTATAATATTTCAATAATATTTGAGTATTGTTAGAGTCAAACTCATCTAAACCTCAACTATTAAAATTTTAAACAGTCTATCCAAACCACTCGATTTGATCTCGTGGAGAGCAAACGTTAGTTTTTTATTTTGCAAATATTTTTTCGAATTTTTTAAATTAAAGAACCCATAACTAATTGGATTGTAGATTTTCTAAAATTTCAATAAAATTAGAGGTTCATAACTACTTGATCTCCAAGGAGATTTCATTATGGAAATAAATTTATTGATTTAAACTACTAAGTTGTACCCTCGAAAATTGAAATTTGATCGATCAAGTTTGACAGACACATATATTAGTTATATTTTTTATAAATATTTTAAAATTAGCAATTTTGTTTAAAATTTGATTAAAATAATATTATAAAAAATATTGTAATAAACTAAAGGATAATTAGGTATTAGGCAGTACAGGTCTCGATCTGAGGATAAACTCTTTTTTTCTAAAAAAAAAAAAAATTCTGAGGATAAACAATGAACTCAGAATCAACCCCATTATGAACTACCGACTTATTTGGAGCCCACCTGTCAGCATTAGCCGCTTTTGTGGAACAGGAGACCATGCGTATGGAATAAATACTCTTTTAATCCCAAAACATTTCAAGCGAACTAGAAGAAATTTCTAGAAACCTGGCGTGTACCGATAGGTAACGCCTTGTTCTGTAGCTAGGGAGGGAAGCGAGATTTTCAAAAGGCGACGCCAACCCACCTTCGTTGGGGTCGAATTAGGCTCGATTGTCAAGGTAATTTTACTTTTTTTTTTTTTTTTGGGTCCTCTTGTTCTCCGTTTGGGATTCCTTTGATTGGGTGGAGTGGAGGGACGGAGAGAACTAGGGTATGATTTGATTGGGAAAAAGTACTTAAATTTATTCGAAAATCATGGTTCTTCTTTCTCCCTTCGTACAATTGAATAATGGAGATAGTTCTGATTCTCAGCCTAGGATGAAACCATAGTCCAATTGTAAATAGGAAACTTTTCAGGGTCTTATCTTTGTCATGTTTTCTTTGTTAAATTGTGTTTCAATTATCAAAATTTTGTTAATTTATCTCAATTGTAATTAGGAAACTTTTCAGGGTCTTATCTTTGTCAATTTTTCTTTGTTAAATTGGGTATCAATTATCAAAATTTCTTAATTCATCTCAATTGTTACAGATTAATTCTTAATAGGACGGTTGTGAGCAACTTAAATTTGAATTTTTCAGGTTGCCAACTGAGAAACTAGATTGGAAAGTTATTGGCAGCTTCTACCAAGGTATTGAAAAAAGGAGATTAGATTAGGAGTCTTCAGAAATTAGAAAGCACCCAGAAAATGGCATCCGTAATGAAGGCAATGGCGAATCAAGTGGGACCTGCTGTGAGGAAACAGGCGCTCTCTCTGACAGATACTGCTGCTTCTAGAATAAAGCATCTCCTTAACATGCGCCAGCGGCCTTATCTCCGCCTCGGTGTTAAGGCACGTGGTTGTAATGGCTTGTCTTACACTCTCAATTATGCTGGTAATTTAACTATTTTTTTGCTTCCCACTGAATTATCTTTTGTACTTGTCTGTTGTAAATGTTAATCTTCGGGTACCTGGTATGTATATTTTATGAGGATTACACATGCTATTGCAATTAGTAAGAGTAAATTACATAAAAAGTCTGTTTTCTTTTAGTTTTGCCTGCTTGGATTTGGTCCACAATGGTCAGAGTTTTTGGTCTTTTAGACCTTCCAGATTGTGTCATTATGAATACATAAGTTTATAACTATCCTTGCCATCATTTTTGGGCCAAGCAATTGATGCAAAATGTAGTTGCAGCTTACTAAAAATTCTTCATTTCAGTGCAAAAACAACTCTTTCTACATCAAAGTTGACTAGGGTATTGGTACATTCTTTGGTGAAGTCAGGGACCAAAATGTTCTATAAGCCTCAAATTGGGATGATTAAGAACTACAGCATGAACCATACACTTGTAGAAACCAAAATCAGAAAGGGCAAATTCCTAGGTTTAATTATGTAGTTTACTTCTTTTATTTATTTATTTTCTTCTAAGGACATCTTCTGCCATATCATTTTTTTCAAATATTATTTTCTTTCAAACTCACAAAACTATTGCAAAATTGCAGATGAAAAGGGGAAGTTTGATGAGCTGGTCGAAGACAAAGGTGTGAAGATATTAATCGATCCTAAGGCTCTCATGCATGTCATTGGCACAAAGATGGATTTTGTTGACGATGCTCTCAAGTAAATGTTTTAATGCCTCTTGCACCTTTTTTTTTTTTTGACAATACTTTATACTGTACTTGGATCTAATTCCTTCTATGGTCTGTACCTAAGTTATTTTATTTGTTTCCTCTTGTCTTGGTATATTAATGCAGGTCCGAATTTATATTTGTTAATCCAAACTCAAAGGGGCAGTGTGGCTGCGGTGAATCATTTATGACGACAGGCACTAGTAACCAAAGTTCTTCTTCAGCAAAATCATAATTTCAGGCTTATTGACCTGTAGGTTTTAGCTTAATTTTTTTTTGTTTAGTGCTTTGAGTTTGAAATGAAGAGCTTGAGGGTAATAAGTCAAAGATATTGAGTTTTATATGATTCTATATTTCTATTCAAATTTCAAATTACGAAGATGTAGAAAGCTTGTTCAATACTCGATGTAAAGTCCCATTGCTTTTTGTAAACTTTCCCCTTTTTTTGTTGATAATTGGTACTTGAAGAGCATAAACTTAATGCAGAATAACTGCAGAATAATTCTATATTAAGGGTTGTCCGGCTTGATTATTCTTTTTTCCTTGATTTAGTATCTTCAAGCGGTGGTGAAGCATGAAGTTTTATGAATAGGTTAAATTATGGGGTCATTTATTTTCAATCAATAATTAAATATGTTTTCAGTGTGTTTGGGATCAAATTGTTTAATCTTTTCTTTTCCTTATACTACAGTGTTGATATGCAGTCTTTGTTTATTGATTCTTCAGAGGATGCAAAGGAGATGAGTACTTTTCCAGTGTGCTTAGCAGTAAAGTATGAATAATAATGAAATTTAGGCTGAAGACAGTGCAAAACTTACATGGACCGGTTATGTTACATCCTTGACTTAATATTTTGGGTGATGTTGGTGCTGTCGTGGTGACAGTCTCCCTGACTGGGATATGTTTTAGTAGCTAAATGTAAAAGCATGACCATTGGAGGTACGAGAATGACTATTACATCTTCCATTATTGCCTTCGTTATTATAATGCCTCTTCCACGAAAGTGTGTCAATTATTGATGGTCATGGATTGTTCAGAACTACTAGCAGCAGTGCCCGCTCAATGTGCGGGCAGACTTTATTTGAAAATATTACTTGACACATATATTTTATAACACTCAACCTATGTTAGCTATTTAATTAGTCTGCGATTTCTTACATTTTAGGCTATTTAGGCTATGTTACCTATTTAATTACTTTAATCTTTTTAGGTTTCATTTCTAACTTAGACCCAACTTGTTTGGTATTAAAACTTGAGAAATGCTAGTGTTCAATTTCCTTTATATGGGACGGTCGTTCTCACATTTCAAATTTCAAACGACCGATCCAAAACGTTCAATATGTTCTCATATTGGAAACTTACAAAAACCATTTTTTACATTTTTTTTAATTTTTTTTTGGTATTTTAGAAAAGTGATGTTAAGAAAAATTATGGAAAGTCCATTGTAAATTATGGAAAGTCATGTTTAGAAAGGTGTCCGCCGTTTCTCTATTGTAAATTCACATTTTAATTTGCTTTTGTCTGTTCTACCTGAATTTATATTATATTTCACAACAATTTTATATTTGGAACAAAAATTACAAAATAATAAGAAAATATATATACAAGACTGTGATATCAAATTCTGAGTCAAACTCAATATAGATACAAACAAATATTACCCGTATAAGGCCTCTCTACTGGAGGTATTTTAATATTCATTTATGTGCATACAATAAAAGAAACTAAAATCCATTACAAAGAGGACTCTAGTATTGTTGATCATATGAACATCTTTTATAATCTCTATTCCAGTAGCAAAATGAATTGTCATCTTGGTTCGCTCTTTTCCTCGTTGATCAGAATAGTCATCTTCCGTGATTTCCTTGTTTGTACTGCTCTCTACATCTGAACATGCTATAATTTGACATACAGACAAAAAAAAAAGACTTCCTATTTCTACTATATTATACCAGTATCAAATAGCATATTCAATTAGTTAATTGGCTCTCAATTTTCTTGATACGTTTCAATTTTAACAAATTTCATTGTTACCTCTCCAATCAAGGCACAAGTCTGTAGTTTCACCACGAAGTTTTATAAATCGATAAGCTTGCTGGTACCAATCAAGTACCAGAAATAGTAATTATTACAAGCCTGATGATCAATTGGTCAAAGAAAACAAAAAATTGATTTGCATAAAAATAAAATTGGCAGAGTAAATAGATAGTCGGACAGACTATTGTAAGGTATGGGAAACCTTGTACAAGGCTCTTAACGTGCATATGAAGCATTAAAAATCTTGCAAATAGACCAAAGTTTTTTTTTTTTTAGAGTACATCTTGATAGCGGCTATCAAGAGAACAAATAGACCAAAGTTATCTGACAGATTTCCACAACCAGTTTCATGCAGTCTTTTGAATTTGGTACCTGTTATTGTTTAATACGGTCATACAGATGGTATAGAGTATAGTCACCTTCACAATTATTATGGCTATCACACCAATCACAATGAGGCACAGCATGGCCATTATACATTTATCAGTCGCAACCTGAGTTCAGGAAGAGAAAGGAGAACAACAAAAGAAGAAGAACTTTTAATGAATGAGTTTTGAGAAAATTAACAACCTTTACTTAAATCCAATCTATAAGCCTATAACCTGGTGACAATGTATCAAAATTTTTTGTTATGTCTCTGCGACTCTGCATATATTTTTTTAACTGAATCAAGAATGAACGACAAAAGGTACACGCCTTTGGTGGAGAGTGCTGCTGAACAATGAAAAACAAAAGATTTATCTGTCTTACACAAAAATAAAAAATCACCACAAAAAATTAACAAATAAAAAAAATTCATGAAGGAGAGTTGGAAAGGTACACACTGAAGGTGGAGGCCACCGCTGGTAGTCGAAGGCAGATGGAGGTGCACCAGTGGCGGTCGAGAGGAGGCAGAGGTCAGCCTGAGTAGGTAGGGCGTCGGAGGACGAGACAGATTTGCACGACGGCTGTGTCAGAGTGAGATGACAAAAGCGGCTTAGGCGAAGTTAAGATACGATTACTCAGGCTTCTTTTGAAATTCAGGGCAAGACACATCATTTGAAAGAAAAACACAAAAAGAGTACCTTGATTCAAGCTTCTTTTGAAATTCATCAATGAAATTCAACAGAGATATGATTACTGTCATTGCTTTGACTTATTGGACTCTGCGAGCTTGATTTTGTATATCGAGAAGGAGGAGATGGATCTCTAGCCAAACCCACGCTCCCACCAGCAATCCAGCATCTCCAGGTCTTGGACGGTTGGAACCCCAATATTTCACTTTTCAGATAACTTCAAAACAAAAATCTAATAAATAATAAATAATACTCCTAATTTCTAATTGCTAACCTAAGAAGATGAAACAAAATAGATGATCAAAATTCACCAATCGATAAAAAAACACAAAGAATGTGAAGACGAAACAAACCCTAGTGAAAAGGGGGGAGCGGCGGCAAGCACATGATAAATATAGAGGAAGAACGCGAGTGTAGCGGAGGGAAAAAGGAAAAAGATCCTGGTAGAATCGTGAGCGGAGAAAATAAGGAAAAAAATCACACAGGGAAGAGAAATGAGAAAAAAACGGCTGGAGCAAAGGAAAAGTTGAAAACCCTAGAGCGAGAGGAGATCGAATCGCTATGGATGGAGATTGGAGGGTCTAATCGCTGGAGGCTGGAGAAATCCTAGATGGAGAGAGTTGTTACTTGTTACGGCTGGAAAGAAGAGAGAATGAATATGAACGGCTGGATTTTCATCGTATATCAATAAAAAAAACGCAAGCTGGATAAAACGCAAAAAGGAAAAAAAAAAACGAAGGGAACGGAGAATCAAACTTGCGCGAGCAAACGTAGTGAAGTCTTGACAATTGTTTACCGACCAGCGACTTGACCCCTTCCTGTAACGGGGTCAGGTTATTTATCTAAAATACATATCTGAGCCGTACATTGCTCAGATCAATGGTCCACAATGACGTTTACAAATGTTTGAACCCCTTTTGGATAAAATTGTTTTAACCTGTTGCAGGGTGCATTTATAAGTAGTAGAGATAAGAAAAGAGTTTAAGCTTATGAGGACTGAGCAACAGAAAGGCTAGATTTGATTCAAGAGTTCTGATCAAAGCCTTTTCAACCAGGAAAACACTTTCTTTGATCAGTTGAAGGTGTCCCAATGACAGATAGCAAGTTGCATGTGGAACTAAATTGGTGGAGGTAAGTCCATGGACTCCATTTATCTTCAACATAGTAGTTCAAGTCATTCAGCAACTGAAACTCGCTTGAGAATCATGCATGTAGTGTTGGAGTTATGTCCTAGAAGTCAATATTTAATGACTTATTTTCTTAGTTTATGTTAATGATGATATTTGATCATTTGTTCCTAGAGTTTATTATTGACAGATCATTCAGGTTGAGGATCTGAATTGTAGATCTCTGTGGATCATTCATTAGAATGACAATAATAAATCTAAATCGTCCATAATCTTGATAATTAACAAGGAACATTAATTATCATAAAAGATTAGTATGCAAGTTAAGTGATGATTAAGTTCTACAAATCATAGGTAAGGAGTTACCGACTTAATTGCATATGTGTATGTTATTGGAACATAGTACAGGACTTGACCCAATGAAATAAACATTTGGATTGTGTTATGTGTCATTGTTTATTTCATATGAGTTTGATTCTAAGTTTGAGATGTTCACCTTTTCCACATGAGGATAGGTTCAATAAATATCGTCTAACGTTGATTCCTGATAAAGGCTGCTATAAGGACTTTATTTATGTTCTCTTGAATTGTGCGGGAAAAAGTTGTTCATCAAGAAAACCGTATGTCCCTCATTAGTATACCTAGTGAGTGATGATATCTGTTTGGGCCCCTTGATGGAGTTGGATCGTATGCATGCAAACTAGACGATCAACTCTAGATCAAGAAATGTATAATCTGCAAGAATGACACATTCCTATCTTGGATTATATAAAGATATCGTGTGACATAAGAATCAAACAAAGAAATACTTTTATTTCTTATGCAGGATTGAGATATTGTAACGGTACATTATTTATACGAATTGGGAGTCATAACGTGTTGCTAGATACCGCTTATGATTATTGGAAATAAATAACGATTTATTTCCATGGCCAACATAGTATAAATCCTCAAATAGGGTCGCACAAATAGGATTCTAACCACTTGGTGCATTTATTGTTTATTCACAATAATGTGTATTGTGAAATGTGATAAGTTAATTAATTAATTATATACCGTTATGAACCGTTATAATTAATTAAATTAAAAGGATCATATGGAAACAATATAATGCATTAGCTAATCATAGATTAATTATTAATGAGTTAATAATTAATTATGTTCAACTTACTTTAATTAGTTTGAGCTAATTGGGCTTCTATTTAATTGGTTAATTAAAGGCCCGATTTAAGGAAGAATGAAGAGACAATTAAAGGAGATTCATTAATTGGTGAATTAATGAATAAAGGCCTTTTATTAAGATGGCCCAAGAGAGCCCATTAGGTGGCCTCTTAGGGTGGATGGCATACTTGTAAATAGTATGAAAATTGGATGAGAGTGGTTGGCTATATAAAGGGGTCTCTTTGGGAGAAAACCCTAGCCGTCATCTCTCTTCCTCTTCCCTCCCTTGCGCCTCCACCTAGAAGAGAGATTTTTCTCTCTTCTCCATGGCTCTTCCCTTCCTCTCTTAGCTCATGTGTTGAGCATCCCACCTCTCTTCCTCTCCATTAAATAGTTAATTAAGAGAAGCAAGGTGATTAGCAAGAGGTTCAAGAGAACTAGCATTCTCTTTGAGCTTGGTGGTGGGTCCTTGGTGGGCTAGAGGCGGCCATAGATGGTGGAGATGGTGGAGCACGCACCCCATCGACTCCCATGCCATGGATTCGAGCCTCATGAATACAATTTCATGAGAGGTACAATTTCTCCTACCTTCTCTCTTGATTGGATGTGTGATTGCTTTAGCACTAGATCTATTGATTTGCTTGTTGTTAATGGTGATTAATTAGTTGTAATTAATCTAAAATTAAAATATGAGCATTTCCTAACAGTGGTATCAGAGCTATGGTCGTGCTTAAGGTTTTTCACACTTAATTAAGTGAGAATTCGTAATTAATTAAGTTAATTAGTGATGTGCATGCTTGCTGGCCCTGGAAAGGCTATTTTCTGTCTTGTTGCTTGTTTTTCGTGATGTAAAGCTCTCTGAAATTTTTTCCTTCTTATTGGAGGTTGTAGCCCTTTGAGTTGTGGTTGTTTTCCCACTGGAATCATTGAAATTCGATGTAAAATGAATTTTTAGTGATTTAAACGGTAACGGTGCGCAGATCTGTTATTCTGCTGCACAGTTCTGTTGTTGTGGTTGGTAACAAATAAGTTTGTATACAAAGTACCTGTAACTTTTAGATAGGATTATTCTAAACTTGATGCTCTTTCTGGATATGTAAATTTTGTTGCATATTTCGGATATTATGTGGGCGTTCAAGGATGAAAAGTGATGAAGTTATCAGATCTGTTTTTTCAAACAAACTGATTGTTTTGAAAAACTGTACTTATTGAGAAACTTTTATGGAAAAGTGTTGAAATGGAAATGTTCTCCTTTAAGTCTGGAATCTGTGAAAATTAATTTCATAGATTTTCATTGAGATTTGATACCTCAACCGAGTGAAACCTTTTGGTCGACGGTCTGTTCCAGAACAGGATACCTTGCTTAAATGCTTGTTATCTCGTTGATCTTGAATATAACTTGTGGATTTTCTTTTCATGTAATGATAGCCTATTGTATGTAGTATTTTTCTATGTAAATTGTTTTCTGGAAAAATATCAAGGGGATGATCATACAGATCAAAAGGTTGAGACCCATAACAGAATTTTCTCTAACGGTGCTTCGCGCACAATCTGAGGATTTGTCTTTTTTGGTTCTCCCTGATGATAATTGATCTCTTCTTGAGATTTCTACAGGTAATCACAATCTTTGTAAGGAGTTCTCTGGATTTATTTCAGATTTTTTGGAGACCGAATTATTTTGAATTTTTTCGGGTCCCGAATTTCGTATTTTAATTAGTTAAAATAGTTTCTAATTAATCAATTTATTGAAATGTTAATTAGAAGACTCCTTAAATACCCTCCTTTCTGTTTTGATAGTTGGATTTAATTTAAAAGGGCTTAAACAATTAGTTGTTAAGGTTAAGCCTTCTTTGCATTCGGAAAACTTGAGCAACAAGTATGCACAAAGATTCTAATTGATGAAATTAATTAAGAGCAAGTGAATCATGTATATTGTATATGTGCTAACTTTGTTTTGTAGGAGGATGTGGGTTTGATATGGCTCAAGATGTCAATGCCTTGTGTGTTGTAAAATGTTGTGAATGCATGTGATTGCTTGTAAAGTGGCCTAAGGTGCCTTGATAATTAAGTGGTTAATTTTTTATGTAACTTGTGAGGCTTGCATGCCCCTAAGGCCTAGGCGGGGTTTTAGGAATTTTATCACATGTATTTATTTCCCTTAATTATTAGATAGGATCTTAGTAATTAGTGGGAGGGCTTGATTAGATTAGTCTCGTTACATGGAGATGCGACGAAGATTAATGCAAGCGGGAGCCATACAAACCCACGGCAATGCTTGAGATGCTTATGTTATGTGATTGTTTGTGAATGCCTTGAATTGTCATAGGTAGGTATGGGTGTATGCTTACACGACTACCAAACAAGAGTCACTTATTTTGTCCCAAACTAAATTGATTAAGTCGACCGCCTTCCTTCTCTCTATCCCCTTCACGTCAATAGCCAATCATGGCGCGGTCCGCCATAGCGGACGTCATGGTTGTCAACCTTGATAGTCGGGGTACAAATGAAAAGATTTGTTAGGAGCAAATAGAGAGAGGTTGCTTATCGATGGACCCAACAAGTTTTCTTGGACATCGGGGCGAAGTTTGTAAATATACTTAGATATTTACAAACCAAGAGTCGTATGGTTGATATGATTGGTTGGAGAACCTACCTTGTCTAGTTAAGTAGGGTGTCGTGCCATAGCAGGCTCTACTTGATGAAAACGGAGATCTTGGAAAACCAACTACATTGGGACACTAAATAAATGTAGTGGGAGTTTTTGTTTATCATTCCATAAACAAAACATTGCATAAACTAAATGACCTTAAATTGAATTTGTTATAGATATTAAATATGTTAATTTCATTGCGGTCAATCTTTGGAAAACGACAAGCTCGTTTATAAGGTATTTACTTGGAGAAGAAATACCGATTTCTAAGACATGTTCTTGGAAATGAGAAACTTGAGCAAGTTTAATCCCAAAAACGTTCCTCGACTTCCCGAACAATAGCTTCGCAATGATTGATTAGTTTCGACGAAAATTATTCAATAAAGCGAATGCTTATATCCTTTTAGAAGTTCTAGACCTTTGAATTGGAGAATTCATAAGGACTATACTAAGACTTCTACACTCTCATCCATTTACTCAAGAAGACGTTCTTAGAGAAAGTAAAGATAGACTCAATCATTTATGATCGAGTAATGAAATGTGAGTTAACCAAGAGACTCTTCTTATAAGAAGATAAATGTTTCATTAGCTTGCAAACCGAAAGGTTTGAGTAGCTAATTGACAACTAGAGATACTAAGATCTCCAATATCAAGGATTGTTGATATTGTCATAAAAACTCTTTCTATGGATAAAGGATGTATTGTTCGCACACTTGTTAGTGCTAAAAATGATTGGTTAAGTATTAAAGGAATACTCCACCAATATATGAGTTGAGACTTTGAGACCCTCACTAGTGACCGTGTGTCACATGAGATGTTTCATTTGCCATTTATGGGAGGCATTTGAAAGGTTGTCCGAAATACCATGATGTTCTAAACCTTAAGATATTTGTCGTTCAAATTATCTCACTATCTCTAATTCACACTAGTAATTAGGTGCTAGTTCATGTGTTCGCATTTAACGAAATGTGTAGACAATGATGAATAAGAGAAAGTTCGAGATAAGTAAAGTAAACTCCGTTTTGGAAATGGCTTGTACGTCTAAGCCGCTACCATTGAATACGTAGAGTTATATTTACTAAATAAAGAGTTTGTTTAGGAATTTGAGGTTGTATACCTTATTCCAAACATCTCATAAAACCTTATCTCCATTTCATATTTGATGATGGATGATCATGTTTTGTAATAGAGAAATGTTGTTCTCTTGTTTTTATAAATTTGTGTATAAGATTTCATGTATCTTAATTGAATTTGCTTGAAATAGATAAACAAATTTTGAATGACAAATATGTAAGACTTCACATAAAGTATTTGACTTTTATGTAAAATAGTCGCTTAGTCGAATATAAACAAGAATCGCATTATGAGAGTCTACGTAACGTGGAGCTCGTAAATCAATTCGATTGCAAATCAATTGAAATTCATGCGAATCGTGTTTGTTGAAAGACAAAAGCGCCTTTGAACTACGAAGGTTTAAAGGACAAGTAACTTTATTAAGACTTATACATATTGATGTATATAGACCTATAGGTACTTGTGCAATTGAAAGGTTGTTGACACTTTACCACTTGACCAACGATCATTGTAGATATTAACGTATCTATTTGATATGGTATAAGTATGAATCTTTTGACAAGGTCAAAAGAATTTCAAGAGTAAAGTTGAAAAACTATTCAATAAAAGCAAAAGTCTTAAAATAGATCATGGTAAATAGTTAAGTCATGTAGTTTGATATATTGCCTAAAGAGTATGAAAGACGTTTCACTACTCGCTCCATGAGGAAAATTGAAAAATGTATCCAAGTATGAAGGTATCGAACATTGTTTAACATAGTTCGATCGGTAATAAATCAAATTGACTTGTTCGACTCATGTAAGGGATTTGTGTTTGAGGACAATATTGTTTACACTGAATAAAAATTCCATCGAAGTCTATTGAGAAAGATATCTTACGAGATTTGATCTTTAGGTATATTGTTTCTCAAGATTTGGTGTTGAGAAGCTTATTTCAAGGTTCGATTGATTGATAAGCTTGGACCCAAATAAGACGCTTAATATTATGTAGGATATCTTGAACTAACCAAAAAGTACTACTTCAACGAACATGATAAGAACAAAGTAGTTGTTGCTCATCATAACGTAATCTTGAAGAATGATATTCTCAAGAAGAAGTAGTGGGAGTAACGTGAGCATTAAAGGAGTTTATGCGTCACTACAAGAAGTACATTTATAGGGAACTTGTCACTCCATACATGGTGCTTAGTGGAAGTTGAGCGGAACTTAACTCACAAGCAGTTGTGAAAGGAAGAAGTTTATAAGCACGCTCGCTTCTAAAGAGTACTCAAACATCTCATTACTGGATGATGTTAGAGAAACTCGTGCAGTACATTAGGATCAAGAACTTATTCTACAAGTTGTTGTAGAAGTAGTTCATAGACCTCAAGCACCAATCCTACAAAGATCAACGAGAGTGAATTACCTAAACTAAAAAGTACATAGGTTTCACAACATCCTCGTACTTGACATATGAGGATCCGTTGATAAATAAAGAAGCGATGGAAAGACCCTATTCCACAAGTATGATTTGAATCTATATGATCTTTAAGTACAATCCATATATATAACAACAAGGTATAGACCTTGATTGATGTTCAAGAAGAAGCGATCCATCTAGAACATATAGATCTTTAAAAGGAAAGATAGATATGGATAACAAGTCGACTCTGTACAAAGCACAATTTCATGATTGATGCTATGTCTAAGTCGATAACGAGTTGACCATGTACAAAGCACGGCTTCTCGCTTGTAGCTGTGTATAAGTCAATAAAGATCATTCTAGCAATAGTTATATTTCGTATATATAGATATATGAAAAGATACATCAAAACCGCCTTCTTCGATTGAATGAAGGAAGTTGTTGTGAATTTGACACAAACTGAGGATTTGTTGTATTGCTAGAAATGTATATGTGCTTCAAGGATCAATTGATGAATTGAAGCAAGAATTGTGGAAATTGGAATAAACATTTTGACAAAGAAGTCAAGGAGTTGCACTTCGTCAAAAGTATCTTGTATAGACAAGATATTCAGTGGGAGCATTATTATGTTACATGTATTGTACAAGATACAAGACATTAATTGGGAATGAAATTAAAGAAATGAATATTGTCAAGATCTCATTGGAGAATGTTTTCTCAATAGAGAACTTGGGTAAGTCACCTAAATCCAAGGAAACAAAATCTATGGAGATAGATTATGATGGATTTCAGGTTTGAGAAAACGTGCATATAATGACAAAGTGTTCTAGTAACATGAAAAGATAGACTCCTAGAAAGGATGTCTAACCAAGTTGTATGGCATACACTTGAGTTCTACTCGGTGTGTTGTAACTCAATTCGAAAAGAGTGCACGATATATTTCGAGCATCCTTCTGTTATGAGTTTCATAACGGATGCCATATTTATGCACATGCCCCTATGTGTTGTAACCAAGGAGTATGACAAGCAGTTGTCAACTGGATACAAAGAAAAACACGTTTGGACAATAATCGAGAATATCTTCGAGTATCTTATGAGAAAGAATGATATGTTTTTCCATCTGATAAGATAAAAGAAAGCTCATATAAATTGATATATTGATGCTAGTTTTCGAAAGATTGATATAAATACAATTGAGCTACATATTTTGTTTAAATGTGGTGTTGTAAGTTTAGAAGGTGTTCTAAATGGGATATTACAACCGTTTCCGTCACCAAAACAAAATATATAGCAACTTGTGAAGCAATGAAAGAATGTAGTAAGGATCGTGAAGTTCTCAGTCAAGCTAATATGGTTCTATGCATCTCGAACCATAGCTTAAACTTGAAGAACCCAATATTAAATTGGTGATCCAACTAAGATCTATGACGATGTCACTTGATCTCACATGATGATGATCAAGAACACATATATAGGAGTATATATGTATATAGGGTCAAATAAAATTTGATAGGTTCGCGGACACAGCGAACACTCTAACTTAACCTCTACCTTAAGCGGTATACGAGATGCAATTGTGCATCCATGCGTGATGGACGTATGAGTAACTTGCTTTAAGTGTATTACATCTTTTGAGGTTCGAGACATGTATATATATAGATATATGACATTGTTCTAAATTCTTCACTGGCTAGAAGTCACTATTGATTGACTCTAGGCCAAGTGGGAGATTGTTGGAGTTATGTCCTAGAAGTCAATATTTAATGACTTATTTTCTTAGTTTATGTTAATGATGATATTTGATCATTTGTTCCTAGAGTTTATTATTGACAGATCATTCAGGTTGAGGATCTGAATTGTAGATCTCTGTGGATCATTCATTAGAATGACAATAATAAATCTAAATCGTCCATAATCTTGATAATTAACAAGGAACATTAATTATCATAAAAGATTAGTATGCAAGTTAAGTGATGATTAAGTTCTACAAATCATAGGTAAGGAGTTACCGACTTAATTGCATATGTGTATGTTATTGGAACATAGTACAGGACTTGACCCAATGAAATAAACATTTGGATTGTGTTATGTGTCATTGTTTATTTCATATGAGTTTGATTCTAAGTTTGAGATGTTCACCTTTTCCACATGAGGATAGGTTCAATAAATATCGTCTAACGTTGATTCCTGATAAAGGCTGCTATAAGGACTTTATTTATGTTCTCTTGAATTGTGCGGGGAAAAGTTGTTCATCAAGAAAACCGTATGTCCCTCATTAGTATACCTAGTGAGTGATGATATCTGTTTGGGCCCCTTGATGGAGTTGGATCGTATGCATGCAAACTAGACGATCAACTCTAGATCAAGAAATGTATAATCTGCAAGAATGACACATTCCTATCTTGGATTATATAAAGATATCGTGTGACATAAGAATCAAACAAAGAAATACTTTTATTTCTTATGCAGGATTGAGATATTGTAACGGTACATTATTTATACGAATTGGGAGTCATAACGTGTTGCTAGATACCGCTTATGATTATTGGAAATAAATAACGATTTATTTCCATGGCCAACATAGTATAAATCCTCAAATAGGGTCGCACAAATAGGATTCTAACCACTTGGTGCATTTATTGTTTATTCACAATAATGTGTATTGTGAAATGTGATAAGTTAATTAATTAATTACTAGCAAAAGGCCCACCCAATGTGTGGGCAATTTTTGTATTTAAAAAAAATAAACATATTAATGTCGAAAAAATAATAATTTGACGAAAGAGAATAATTTTTAAAAAGAAGGTTCATATAGTGATATATATCGTGGTCCATGTGTGTTAGAAAAATTTTTCAATACAATACAGGCCTACAGGGTGATTAATCTTTAGTAAAATATATTTCAAACTATTATATTCATATATGTCAATAAATCTGCATGTTCCACAAAATGTGTTCAATTAATTACTCGAATGATAACTCTAATTTTTCTTTTTTTTTTTTTTTTTTTACTATAAATTGTATCACTTGCCATGGATCATATCATTGGCATCATGTTGTGTAAATTAGTTTTTACAACTTTTTTTCCTAGTACGTACATCGATTGCTGAGGATATTTAACTTTTGACCCCTCATGGCACTTACAAAAACTGATATTATTCAAATTGTTTATTATAAATTTTAAAACTACATGTTCTAAGATTTAAATTGAAAAAAGAATTAAAGTGAACTGTCAATAGTTTAGCAATAATATCTGAAGCATTGAAGAAATTGTTTATAACTTTCAGTAATGATGGAAATTGTGATACAGGTATACAATTGCCCTTATTGGGCTTATTCAAATTTTAAGAAGAAAAAACTGTCAATCACTTTAAACCTCCTGTAACGAAATAAAGCTCGAAATTTAGGAGATATTCACAATGTCAGTATTTTAGCAGTACAAATTGCTAGCAAAGTATTTTAATGTGACCAAATGATCTCCACACCTAGCAATGATAATGGTGCATGCAAAGTGATCTGCCTATAATGATGCTTAAATCATCAAAAAGAAAAAAAAATGAACCAAAAACAGAAGACCTAATATATTCTAGCGTCTTTGACTGTTCTTAATTTTCTTCTTCCTCGGCAGCTATCCTAAATTTAATCAAAACAAACAAAATATAACAGCACAACTAATTAAATTTATAGTATATTGTAAAACAAATAAAATATAACAATAAGAATATTGAACCTTCTATGAATAGATCTACCCTTGCCCTTACCACCGTCAAGCCTTTCTATGTCTGGCACTTTGCTCAATGTCTTTCAAGGACATCGAAGTGACCAAAGCTATAGACACATTCTTAGAGGACATCAGAGTGACAGAAACAATAGACACACTGCTTCTTGGTAAAAATTTAATTGAAAATCATCTGCAGTTTTGAGAACATGAAAATTAGCACTACAGAAATTAATCATGTAACAATTAGTTAAGAAAGGATGATATTTATACCATAACCCTTTTTACAGTCATTCAAAAAGAGACCCATTCTCAGTATTTGTTGGTATGATACAACAACTTTTTGCTTGTACTGGTAAAAAAAAATACAATTAGTAATTTACTCATTTACGCTATCACATCTCTGGACAAAACTGAAATTATTTGCTCCTTAATTACTTATTTCCAGAGTATATTTGAAAAGAACACATAAAAAGATGGAAACAAATTGATCCGGCTGTAATTAAAATAGTCATGATTCACTTACTGTTACAAAGTTCAACCAATTTTCAGCAGTCCTTAGTTACACATCTTTGTGAAAACTACAATTGAATGATGTTCTTGTAGAAACCGGTAAGAATCCATATTAGTGTCAAGAAAGGAATTACCTTGTATAAATCCAAGATGATGTTGTCCAGGGTTTCTTGGGCCTGATCAGAGCAGCGACTTCTCAGGAATTTGATGGTGATTCACCAGTCCTTAGTTAATAATCAAAGCATATCATTTCATCTACACGGTGAGAAACTGACAAATTCTAAGGAAAAATAAAATAAAACAATACCAATCAAAAGGCAAATAGATCAGAGACATAAAAGCACAATCGAATATAAAATCCAACAATAAATGATCTTGAGAGGATCAAACCCTGATATTATATATGGCTCTTTTAACAAAATCTCTATGTACCTTGATAACAAAATCATAACACCCTTTACTATCAGTTGGATTCCAGTTCCAGGTACAAAAATGCCATGTTAATTTGAACATATTTATCTCCAAGTCTCCAAGAAAAGAAACATTCATTGCAAATTTTAACAAGTCCATAAATTAAGGAGTCATAGTAAGAAACGTTGATGCCACATTATACCTTTTAATAATAGGCACCATATATATAATAACTTTGCATGATGCACAAAAAGTTGAAAAAAAAAAACAATCAGTGAGTTATACTGCTCAAGTGCAACCCCAGAGCACAATTCGCATAGTATTCATGGAAAAAAAGATCATGTCAGAAAATCCTTTGTTATCAATATTTTTAATTAATAACAATGAAGAACCATCTGAATTCGATACTGGAGAAACAGACCTTGCTACAAAGAAAATTCCATAAGCATAAATCTGCAACTAATAAATTGCACAAGGAATAACATTTATAGTTCAGTGTCACTCCTGGAAAGAAACCTACAGGAAATTTGAATATACTGACACTGAACTTGTATGACCTTGTCTTTTGTTTGAGAACCCCAAAATAACACTATCTACAACAATTAAACCTAAAAAATAAAATATAGTCAATAATACATCCTAAATTTATCAAGTCTAAATTTTATCTGTACCACAATCTGATATGAACATCCCAATTATTTCCAAAACCGAAAAATAAAACATCATTTATATTGCATACAACATGATTTTTAGATGAAATCGATAATATAGATAATGGCCAGCACATCACTGCCCTCTGCAATATATATGAAGTTAATTCATAAACAGGAGATTTCATACCTTTTATCTACGAAGTTAATTCAGATGCCCATACATCCGCTTGTATTTGGAGTCATATATCTCCTGCCTAAGCCTCTCGGTTTCATAATTTATTTCTAATGCAGGATTCAACTTCATGGCTTCTAGTTCTTCTCGAACTTCGCCGATTGTATGTTGAAATCCAGTAGACTCTAATTCTAGCATAGTTTCTATTAGAGTTTCCAAACTCTGGATTTTTCGATATGGCCACTTCGAGATGCCTAGCTCTCTGCACCTAAATTTCAGTGTTGACACAGATACCTTGAGCTCTCTGGCGGCTTCTTTGATTGGCAGTGAGAACTTCTGTGCCACATGCTCGAATGTCAGCAAATTCCTATTTGGTCTGAAATTCATGAAAATAAAATGAGAATCATCAACTCATACAATATGAAAGCTATTGTAGCATTTGAAATGAGTAATGTGCGTACTCAAGTTACTAATAATTTACCTTGGAGAAATGAGTTGAACGTCCCTTACAACTCCATTGGGATGCAAAGTTTGACTCCCTCGTCCATCTGCAGCATCCACTGTGCTCAACGGATGAAGTGGTTGCATCTAGTAGTTATTGAATAAAAATAAGTATTCAGTTTAGTGATAAACAATAAGAGAGAATAGCCAAGAAAAGCATCTGAGAAGGGAATGAATGCAATTTTATGACATATGAAATTACTGGAATACGTAATTACCAAGAAAAGCATAGGGGAATCCATGGTTGTTGGAGCTTGCATGTCCCTAATTGCGTATATGCGTTTGTTGAGTTTAGATGTAGGTGCCACCTACATTCGAGAAACAGTTAGTCAACAGAGCTCAAACAAACACAAGCAAATTGGTACCAGATAGACTAAGAATTCTGACAAGTTCTTTAAGAGGTTGCCTATTCATTATTATTCTCCTTTAATGCTCCCAATCGATCTGAAAATAAGAGGGGAAAGAATTAAACACATAAATCATTTTGTTTTTGGTAAACAATCAAAATATAAATTGTTAGCAAAACAAAGGTAAACAATTAAGTGTGAACTCAGATTATTAACCAAAAAAATTGCGAAATGAGGACAAGGAGAAATATGGAATAAAAAAAAGTTCACGGCTTGTATCGACTGTTGACGATCAAGTCCAAACAGATATGTGTAAACAAAACTTCCGAGTAATTAAGCAGCAACCAAGAAAAAAAGACACTACCTTTGAAGCGTCTACAGTTGAACCAATAAAAAAAAAAATTGGTTGAAGTCTGTAGTAGTGCTTGTCATAGTGTGCAAAGAGGACATTTCTGGTGAAAAATGCAATATTACCATAATTTACCTATATGGTTTGTTACCAGTACCCTCATATTGTATGGCCTTAATTTAAACTTTGGTTGATTTTGTAAGGTACTTTGGCAGTTCTGTTGAGAATTGTCAGTTCAAATTCAAATCGATCAATATGTGCATTTTCAATCAATCGAACAGAAATATGATGGATCAAACCTGATAAGTGTTGTTGAACTTGTCGCCTGTAAAAATCTTTGCAAACGACTTTCTGTAAAGACTTGAAATTGAAAAAAATTAGGAATTCAATTAAGGTTAAATCCAAGAAGAAACCACATGAGAATAGTCAAGAACCGAATCAAGTTGAATAATTAGTTTGCAAACCAGTGGTGAGACTACTATGCCCTTCCTCTAACCAAGAGAGCCCCTACACTAATATATCTACTAAAAGACTAACGTATGTGTACCAGTAATTGTATACAGTATGCTCAATACTAACTGTCTACAGCATGTGTACAAGCGGATGTATTTTATACTCTAATACTTCCTCTATATATTGATTCAACTAAAATTCAACAAATTCTATATATCAAACTCCAATCCTTCAAAAATATCACAAAAATTTAGAAGCCGAGATAAAGCTACTACCTTTCTTTGAACTCAGACTAATTGATGAGAAACAAAATATAAAAAAAAAATGAAAAGGGAAAAGTATTCAGAACCGTAGAGATAAATGGAAAAGAGATGAAGAAAGAAATTTTAACACCATTAATATTACTCATTACTCACCTGAAATCGTCAATTGCTTGTTTAAATAGGGTTACTCCAACATGGAGCGGCAAATTGAAAATTAGGAGAGCATGATTTATCAACAATAAAATCACTGAATAGATGGGAGTGAGGGATCGAGAGAAAGAATATTCTACCGGGAAGACACGATGACACAGACGCAATCAAGTTTCTATGCCATTCCTTCTCCCTCGCCTCCTCCATTTAGCTTGTATTCCCTGATTTAAATAGAGAAGCGATCTATCGAAGGGGCGTCGAAGAAAATTCAAATTTAAAATTTAAGATTGAAGCGCTGGTGTTCAGGATTTTTCAAATTGTGTTGCCGCGAAGGAGGTCTTCAGCGCTTCGTTCATCCGACGGCTCCTGTTCAACGTGGCATTCGATCAGATCGGACCGGGCAAAGGAATTGACGGCTGATTGTAGCTAGTCGCATGTGCATCAAGGGTTTGGAGAAGGCTGCCGTAGCCGACGATCGGACGGCGATGAGAGGTGGGGGTTAGGTCAGGATCTGACGGTGATGAGAGAATGGTGGTTTACTGGTTCGGTGGAATTTTAGAAACGAAGTGGGAGGATTGTGTGATGAGAGGATGGGGTTCAGGATCCGACGGTAGGAAAAGAAAGAAGCCAAAAATAAAATTCAAAAGGTCAGAGGAGAAATGGAGAATCGAACCCGCGTGCATAGGAATGAGAGAAATCGCCGATTCCATTTGCGGTAATTCTTTTCCGCTGCAAACGAAGAGTCAACGGCCAACTTAACCCTTCATTTGGCGATATCTGATACACAAATCATATTTTCAACGGTCCAGATCACAAATTGGAGAGTTGGATACACCCTTGATTTGAAGGTTTACACCCTTAGATTGATGCATTTATAAGTAGTAATGATATACCGTTATGAACCGTTATAATTAATTAAATTAAAAGGATCATATAGAAACAATATAATGCATTAGCTAATCATAGATTAATTATTAATGAGTTAATAATTAATTATGTTCAACTTACTTTAATTAGTTTGAGCTAATTGGGCTTCTATTTAATTGGTTAATTAAAGGCCCGATTTAAGGAAGAATGAAGAGACAATTAAAGGAGATTCATTAATTGGTGAATTAATGAATAAAGGCCTTTTATTAAGATGGCCCAAGAGAGCCCATTAGGTGGCCTCTTAGGGTGGATGGCATACTTGTAAATAGTATGAAAATTGGATGAGAGTGGTTGGCTATATAAAGGGGTCTCTTTGGGAGAAAACCCTAGCCGTCATCTCTCTTCCTCTTCCCTCCCTTGCGCCTCCACCTAGAAGAGAGATTTTTCTCTCTTCTCCATGGCTCTTCCCTTCCTCTCTTAGCTCATGTGTTGAGCATCCCACCTCTCTTCCTCTCCATTAAATAGTTAATTAAGAGAAGCAAGGTGATTAGCAAGAGGTTCAAGAGAACTAGCATTCTCTTTGAGCTTGGTGGTGGGTCCTTGGTGGGCTAGAGGCGGCCATAGATGGTGGAGATGGTGGAGCACGCACCCCATCGACTCCCATGCCATGGATTCGAGCCTCATGAATACAATTTCATGAGAGGTACAATTTCTCCTACCTTCTCTCTTGATTGGATGTGTGATTGCTTTAGCACTAGATCTATTGATTTGCTTGTTGTTAATGGTGATTAATTAGTTGTAATTAATCTAAAATTAAAATATGAGCATTTCCTAACATGTAGACAGTCTCCAGAACTCTCGACTACTAAGGCCCTGATCACAATCCTTTTTTTTTTAACGTAGGATTTCAATTCATTTCATTTTATTGGAAAATTCTTGATCACAATGAACGGATTTGGTGTCATTTGATTAGGATTCCTATGTAATTAGGTCTAATGAAATCCTATGAAATCTTACGAAATCAATTCAAATGAAATGAAATCCCGAGTAAAAATCATTGTGATCAGGGCATAAGTCTCAAATCCTACTTCCTAACAGTTGATGCCTGGAGATAAGAGTGCTTATTTATCTATCAGTCGATCGGTCTGACAAAATTACTATGGTACCTGACCTAAATGAGTTCATGTCTTAGTAGGATGCCTGATTCTCCAGTTAATCTTCATACTTCTTACTCTGCTGTTCACCTCTCTCTTTTTCAAAGTTTTACCACCTTTCTCTTATATACGGGCAGCATAAAAGGTATCACTGTATCAGACTCACTCTTGTGTTTTGTAACAAATCTATTTCTATTGAAGCCTCAGGGGTAATAGTTCCTTCAATTGGGTATTTTACTGTATCTACAGAGTTGTATTGGAGCCTTGTAATTGCATCTCTCTCACAGTTAAGCTAAAAACAAACATTTATGATACCACAACAGCCAGCAGGTTTATTAATTAACTACATATGTGAGGACCGCCATCCAATACCAATTTGTTCTGAAATTCAGTTATAAATTAAATATTTTTTACTTTTTTTTTACTGTTTGAAATCCGATTAGAAGGTCTCTCGTAAGTTGGGAGGTTAACCTCATCTTTGTGGGGAAAAAAAAAATGAGTGCAAATTATTCCAGGTGTCATAACACATTTATCCGTTTCAAAATCTTTGACTCCGTATGAATCTTATAAAATCTTAGACCATGGATCAGCGACAACGAGTCAACTACCATGATCTTTGATTACTTCACATTATATAATTTACAATTAATCTTCGTTATGTGTAATAACCATCGACATTGATCAGCTTTGACCGACTTTGACTAATGTTTGACCTTTGACCGGTCCAAGTGTTTGACCTTAGTTGACCACCGATAAAAATTAAAATGATGAAACCTCACCGCTTTGCGTCTCTTATGGTTGTATAAATTAAAAAAAATGATCAAAGTAATGAAGCCACCTTTATACTTGTACAGTTGTACGTGTCCTGCTTATACTTATACGTGTCATCTCTTTTTATGCACCATCCTGTTTTACTAATGTTATACCTCTGTTTAGCAAAACCGTCCCATATTTCCATTACAAGTACCATTTCCTTTTAAGCTCATGTTGTTTTGTTCATTTTCCCATCCGGGAAACCGATTACAAAATTTGGATATTTATTTTAATTTGATTTGTCGGCCGTTTAGAAGTTCGAGTTCTACATCGCAATCAATCGGATAATTTTTTTTATTTGTTTTTGATTTTTGAACCGCTGAGTCAGGTAACATTAGTAATTTTTCTGTATTTTTCTGTATTTAATTAACCGTATTTTTCTGTATTTAATTTGATATTGATTGATTGACTGATTTGATTTAATTATCGTTTGGTTTTTATTGTATTTATTTATTGCAATCGTGATTAGTATCTGAATTGTGCGATCAATCATTGGCAACTCTCGTAGAAGGTGATTCATGGTGTGATAGTAAACAGTTGGTAACCCTCATAGAAGATGATTCGCGGTATATTTTTAAATCGTTGGCAACCCTCAGAGAAGGTGATTCGTGGTATATCTGTTGGCAACCTTCATAGAAGGTGATTCGCGGTTCAATTTGATTGATTGCATTATGTGGATTAATATGATAAGTATTGAGAAGTTGCGTCGTTAAATAACTGGTTACTGAGGTCTGTATCTTATTCTGTTTGTTTTTTCTGTTGCGACATAGATTGACGGGCCGTCGGATAGATGCAGAAGATATCGTTTCATTTTGCGCCCCGCGACCCGTATAAATTCTAGATCCAATGGTAGTTTGCACAGGAAAAGTTTTCCTGAATCATACGTTCGGCTTCAGCAATCGTAAGGTTATAACTGGCTATATGCATCCAGTTCAATAACAGAAATTTCAAGAAAAGTAGTTTCGTGAGCGTTTAAACCGGATCTAATCTTTGTATCTGTGAAAAAGGAAAATTGCTCAACTGAATGCGAATACTAGACGCAGTACTGTTGCTCTTTAATTTTGAAATAAAATAGTGTTATCTCTTTAATTATTCGGTAATAAACCAATTAAAAATTTCTGCATCTGTACCATGTGTTTCAAAATATCAACCGACTTTGGTCAAACCTTTTAAATCCATCACAAAACCTCATTTCTGATCTTCAAAATAATAATAATAATAATAATAATAATAATAATAATAATAATAATAATAATAATTTCTTCATTTCCTTTAATGTACACCATAAAACCTCTGACAATGCGCCCATAACACAGTCGGCAATACGTGGAATGCTGTCATTGGCCAAAGTATTATTTTAATTTTCAAGCGTCGTGGTGTGCGCTTTATGTCTCTTTACCTGTGATTCTCCGCGGACGCAATCTGTCTTGCGTGCGTCTCTATACAGCTATAGTCTGAGTCTCTGACCCATTATTTTTTTTTTTTCGTTTTTGGATCACTAGTATTAAACTATTAATGATCTCTAGTTTTAAAATTATTTCTCTTCAATTTACTGTAATTCCTAATTACAATCCAAAAATATTAATTTTCTCCAAACCTTAATGCACTATTCCTTTGGATCTAAACATACGGAGGAATAAGCTTTTTTTAATTAAAGGTTGCTTTTTAAATACATCTTTACCTTAATAATTGTTTTATGTTTCGCCTGTAGATAAAATATAAAATAAAACAGACTCAAGAATTAAAATATTGGAAGACATTCCATATAAATTGTTTACTTTTTGCAGTTTAATTTACATTTTTGCATACTAGTTGCTAAGTTTGTTGTTTGCTCATCTGCTGCACTTATGTTCCACGAGATCATACGCAGACAATCCATCTCAACTAGATCTAACGTTTCAAACTTGCTTTCCACGTGTCAAGTACGCTCAACTATTAGCACCGCCCATATATTGTTTATTACGTAGAATCTCAATTTCAATATTTTTATACGTCTCTCAGCTCAGTGCCTCAATCCTCTACAAATGTTGTACATTTCTCCATACTTGATAGTATTGAAAACCACACACAAATCTGAATAGATACACCCTCAGAAAACAAAAGTTTCTGTTTTCCCAAATCTACACGTACAGAACAATGGCAAATAGCTCCTATTACCATACAAACAACTACAATTACTCCACCTTCAATTACCTCACAGATCTACCCCTCCACCTCTGCTTCTTCCTCCTAACCCTCGTTTTGTTTTTGGGTTTCTCGTTCTACATGAGTTTCGAGTCGGCCTCTGAGAGTCTCGCTGATCAGACCAAAATACTCCTCATCTTATCCCCATTACTGCTTATTCTAGCTGTGCATTGTTTATCGAATGTCGACACGCGACATTTATCCTTCTCCTTTCTTGTACCAGAGCAGGAGTCAATTCACCGGGCCGGCGGCTCACCATGGGGTGTTGCTATACTTCTGGTGGTTTTGATTTTCATGGTTTCGTATCAATCTTCTTTCCATGAGATGTGGTTTCCTTTTGGCCGGTGAATTTAAGAAGGCACAACCAGCAGAGAATGAAGATCAGAGAAGAAATCTGTAGCAATTAGATATATTATAAGAGAGATTGTCAAACTGGTTTTGATTTTATTTTCCCCTTTTTATAATGCACTTTATTCCTCGTTTTATTGGGATATTGTGTAACTCGTTGTAAATACTGAAATTTGAGTGTGTGAATGTTAACAATATTCTGCTTTCCCATGAATCTTGGCCTGGGTCTGAATAATTTAGGAGGATTAAAAATTATATAACCAAACAAAAAATTGATCGTGTTGTGCACTGCTGACAACTTCAATTGAAACAGCCAATATATAAATTTACAATGCACATTGTTAGATTTTGAGGATAAAATCTATAATTCTATTAATTTATTAAGTGAAGATTATAAAGCTATGTCTCAAAATTTTTTGTCATCAATTTCTGTTCCTCTTGCCGCATTGGATTGTTCTTCCGAGAATCAAGTGGGCTAAGTTTGCCCAATTTTAGCTTACAAAAAGCCTATACAAAACTAAAGATCTATTGCGCCTACTAAGCCCACATAGTTAAGTGGATTAATTCGGCCCAAATTAATAGGCTAGAGAAAATTTAATGTTAGAAGAGAGATTGGTGCGTTAGTACTTGGGTTTCTGTTTTGGCTTAATAGTACATCCTTTCATTAATTACAATCATTGAAATGCAAAAGTATCTATAATACGCTCTACAGCGACTGGAATCCAGCAACTCTTTCTTAGCCAAGGCAGCTTTCCGTAGCTAAGGCAGTTCTTTCCTTGGCTCTGTTGATAACAAGGTTACTATTATCGTGATAACCAATAAAACACCTGTCAGAATCCAAAATATTCAAAATTCAAATACGCGCTCCTGAGTTACATCGTATATCGAGCAGAATTCGGGAAAAGCAAATTGAAAGCTGAGATAACTGTGCAATATAGAATGGGTTGTATGTATATATTTTCTGGTTAGACTATTAACATTAACCATTGTTTTCCATGTTTCTTCAATTTTAGAAATGCAAATTTTCTGATAACTTGTACCATTTTAATTTTTTTAAAAATCCAGTTATAATTTAGTTTGCAAGTTTCCAATCCTAAGTCCCTAACTATATATACACTACGGAACTCTAGTTAGCTTAACTCAAGCGTTTGACTTGAGTTTTGCTAAATCAAATTTCAGTTTACAACGCCAATTTATTGGGTACCAGTACTACAATTATCAATAGATATCATTACTTTATATAAATATCTGTAAACTTGTACTAGTAAACTAACAATTTCACAAGTTCTCACAAATTACTTATCCTTCTACGTACAAAGATAAGATGGACACTTTTCTTCTTCAAGTATTACCAGCTTTATATGACGGATAATTTAGAAAAACGAACACCAAAACATAAAGGGAGCAAAGTTTCCTCCAAAGGCACCAAAATAAAGAGGCCCAAGAAAGAAAGCAAAAGAAGTTCGTGTAGTGCCTAAAAGTAGTTTTGGGCTAAAATCAGATTCCTCACCATGTGAGTGACTATGCCGTGTAGGCACTCATTTGTGGCTTAATTAATCCATATAATATGTGCGATTCATGCATGCTATTGTCTTTCCAAATGCTAGTCCAATTGTGGATACAAAAAAAGCTTGCATAAAAGGAATTTAAAAAAATGAAATTCAATTTTACGAGATGAAAAGCGCTTGAATAGCCAGCAGTATTCTTTTCTTTTTTTTCAATGACGTTGTAGATATGTATATATTTTAATTTCCTAATTTCTATAATACATTTTCCGATACTGTGATCATGGCGCTGTTTAGACTATAATTAAATAGCCATTATCACTCCTAGAAGATGTGGGGGTAAAAAGCTGTCTCAAGAATCCTTAAATCATTGCAATCACCATGTGTATAATATTTTTAACAAAATATTTCAGAAAAGATTGTTTTTATAAAAACAATCTTTTCTGAAATATTTCAGCACCTATATCCTCTACGTTGTCTAAACCACACAAATAGACCAATCATGAAATTAGACAATATATACCTGCGTGCTCTATAAAAAGGAAACACTGCTATGTTGCTAGCTGTTCTGCATAAAAAGTTCTAAAACTACCCTAAACAAAAGAAAAGAAAAGGAGCAAAAAAGAAGGTCGTTTGAGTTAAAGAAGAGGAATACAAAGGTGCAACTAGGCTTGACACGAGGGGTATAGCAGATTTTCATTTGGAGATGCACTTTAATTACATTGAATTCAGTGGAATGTTCATATAATTAGAGAAAGAATTGATTGTACCAAACTCTTTTTGTCTTATGAGAATCCTATGCTTGCTGCCCACGTGACTTCCGTCTTAATTTGTTTACGTGCTTAGCTGTGCATCTCTTCATTCTGTTAGTTTAGGGTTTAATCCAATTAAATTGAATAAAATATTGTGATTGGTCCATTTATTTGGTCCAACAAAATTTGAAAATAATAGTATTCATTTGATAATTTATTCAGGATTTAATTTTTTCAATTTAAAGTGAAATAGAACGAACTAATCAAATAAACTGAAATATTGGCCGTATATGTTATGTAAGGATTTTAATACATACATTTTACTTGTGGTAAGTAAATTGAAGTTTGATTTATTTGATTTGACTGGCAATTCGGTTGACATGATTATTCATTCGATTTATGCAAATAGAACGAAACTTTAATTGAAAAAAAATGTTAATTCGATTTTAGTCCAACTGACAGTAAAAATCATTCATAGCTTATCTCTGTGTAGCGAAATTAGCCAATTCACGCCAAGCTAAGATCAACCACAAAAGATAATGTGTCTTGTTGAATACACGAAAAAAGCAGATTTTTTGTTAATAATTGGTTTATTTAATTCCTACGTTGAAACTATTTGTCAGTTTTGACAAAAGTTTTAAACCAATTGAAAAAAGTCGAAAGTTCAAATATTCCACCGTAAGACGATTACTCATAGCACTTTCATTGCCAGAAGGAATTTATTCTTTGGAGGAATAAAGGAATTGGTTCTTTTCTTTATGAGGGAATTTATTCTTCCATTCCTGAAAAACTATTACTTTTCTCACATGAGGACTTGCAATTAATAATTATGTATAATCTTTCCTTGCTAGGGATATGCATGACCTTTGTTGAACTTTTGTAAAAAAGTGACAATATATCCTCATTAGTATGTTTACTACGATACAAATGGACCAATAATTTATCCCTGATAGTTCCTCTGCGGGAGTGATAACCGTCATCCAGCGAAAAATCATCCGCGTCATCCAACTCTCCCCTCCCCCCACTTTCGCTTTTTTTCCGCGCGTCTGGGTGAGGCGTCCCTCACGCGCCCTTCACGCGACCTTCCCCCTAACACCCCTTCCTTTTCCGCGCGTAACCCTTCCTCCCTCGCGCTACCTTCCGTCCTCCGCTCCTCCCTGGCGATCTATTTCCCTTTCTCTCCCTCACAGTTTATCCTGCCTTATAAAATGAACATATACAACAATAAAGTGAACATATACAAAGATAATATGAACATATAATCAAAGTGTATATATACAAGAAAAATAATGAACATATAAAATAATAAACTGAACAGATATATCAACTAATTGAACATAAAAAACAAATAAACTGAACAGATGTAATAAACAATGTAGACTCATACAAAAAAGTAAAAGTGAGCAAATAAACTGAACAGAAATGACAACTAAATTGCACAGTTATAATAAATAAATTGAACAGATGTAATAAACAATGTAGACTCATACAAAAAAGTAAAGGTGAGCAAATAAACTGCACAGAAATGATAAATAAATTGCACGGTTATAACAAATAAAGTGAACATATGTAACAAACAATGTAGACTCATACAAAAAAAGCAAAAGTGAGCAAATAAACTGAACAGAAATGAGAAATAAATTGCACAGTTATAACAAATAAACTGAACAGATGTAACAAACAATATAGACTCATACAAAAAAGTAAAAGTGAGCAAATAAACTGAACAAAAATGATAAATAAATTGCACTGTTATAACAAATAAATTGAACAACAGTGAACATATATAACAAATAAAATGGAAAGATATAACAACTAAATCGAGCATGTGTAACAAATAAATTGAACGGTATCCAACAAAATTGAAAAGAACAAATAAGTAGAGAATAGAAGGGCAGACGAGAGAGAAGGAAGGAAAAGGAGAGATAGGAGAGAGAAGGAAGGAAGGGCATACTTGCCTGGGAGCGGAGGGAGGGAGACGAGATCGGATCGCTAGGTGAGAGGAAGGTGCGTCGGAAGAGATGAGGCGCGGGGTAAAGGAAAGGTACGCTCGGATCAGATCGGAAGGGTGTGCGATCGGATCGAATCGCTTATTGGGTGCGGAGAAATGAAGAGAGCGCTGGACTGGATGACGCGGATGGCTTTGGGATGGATGATGCTGAGTAATTCTCGTTCCTCTGTGCCTTCTTTTTTTCGTCCCCGAAAGAAGTTGGGACGACGCAAATTTTGACATATTAAGACAAAAGCAAGAAAAGAAACCGAAAAGGTTTTGAAATGTATGTTGTAATAATGATAGCAAGCTGCTAGAAAACATATTTAGAAGGAACAATTACAAATGTTCCATATCTTTTAAGCCTGGCTGTCTATTGTTATGATAGCGCAATTAGCATTGCGGCTTTTCTAACTTCTAGGCTATCGCCAATCCCATAAAAGAAAAAAGGATCAACAGTTTTGTCATATTTAATGTTTCTCAGAAAAAAAAAAAAAGAGTTTGGCCATACAAAATTTTCTCAAAAGAAAAGGAAAAAAAATAAAGGTTTATCATACATATAAATTAATTCTAGGAATTAGAAATGTTGCGTGGAATTACTGAATTAGAAATTCCGAGAGTCTGTACTGCTGAATGCTGATTAATTAAGACCACTGATGATTTAGAGAAAAACTTTTATCAGATCTTGTCCATCCCATTTAATTTTGACGAATCAGTTTCAGATCACTGATGATTTAGAGAAAATTTATTAGTCAATTTGGTGTGAATCTATTTCTATACACTGCACTATAAATATATGGCCTACTTTTTAAGACAATAAAATCGGCAAACACCGTTCCAACAAAATCTGACAAACAAATTTTTTAAAAAAAATATGTACTACAAGCACAGCATGGTTGGCACTCCTGTCTTCGACCTGTAAGTTGTTGCACCGTCGATCAAGTTTGCCAAAATTTGTGCAGTTATGCTGACTGGTTAGTCTTTGCTTGAGCTAGCATTGTGAGATAGTAATCGATTGATAAGAGAAACCATTCAAACGTTCCGTCATTTGATATTCTGACATTTTATATGCTTCTAATTACCATCATTAAGCCTCAGGAACTTCAGTGGCCCGAAATCGTCTCAGTGACAGCAAGTTCCAGTTTTGGTTTGTCGCAAGCTTATTTTATTCAAGCAAGATTCATGATTAGCCTTGGGTATTTTACAACGAAGTTTAATTAATCCATAGTTCAAGTGTCTAATTCCTGCTTCAAATTCCTTTCCTTTCCATGAATAGATGTGGGACAATACGTCAGTTGCCTGTCAGTACGTATAGTGTGTGTAGACTTTTTGTCAGTGTCACACCATCAAATTAGGGGCCAACACTATCATCTATCTATATATTTATCTAAATTATAAGTTCCAAATGCAGCTCATCTCTTTACAATGTACCGCTTAAAAGTTTTTTGTTTAATAATTATCTTACTAACCACATAATTTCAGTACTTAATTCGGAAAAAGAGCTATAGTATATATGTCATGTTGATCTTTGGAGTTATAGCTAAACATTTTACAATTATAAACATTAAATTTCCTCGTGTTCAAAGTTCAAACAAAAGTTTATCCCCTCAAATCAAACTTAACTAACAAATTACTCTTTAGTTAATTCAAACTCAACTAAATGTTAGTTAGATTCATTTCATATTTAGCCCAATTTTCGAATATCTCCTGAATCCTGATCATGAGAACTTCTAAATAAAACTGAAAAACAAGGAAATCAGAGGAAAAGGATATTTCCCCAGCTGCCATGGCGTTGGCCTCAATACATTGCCACCTCGTGTGGGTATCTATTTTCCCTCCGCCTCCACCAGCACCTTCTCCTTGTTTCGATGCAAAAACTCAAGCAAAAGGTACTACAAACAAAAAGCAAAAAACTGTATATATTCAAAGCAGAAAGGACACGCTCCTGTAGCAACCTCCCTCTCACCTTTCACTTTACCCCTTTCTTTTCCCTCCTTTTTTCCCCTTTCAAAGTTAAATACAACCTTCAGCCCTGCATCAACCAACCGTAATACTATTTACTAGAAAAATGGAGTTCTTGTCTCAAATGTGGTCTCTCTTAGGTCTCTTGACCATTCTCCAAAACGTTCTTCCTTCCCAAATTCTCTCCCTCCTTCACTCACTTTGGCAATCTCTGCAAGACTCTCTCACTCCCTACTCTTACTTTGACGTGCCCGAATTTCTTGGTTCAGCATCGGTCGAGCCAAATGATCTATACAGACATGTCCATCTTTACCTCCACCAATCAGTACTATCCTCTCCTTCTCTCCCTCCTCGTCTTACCGTCTCACTTCAACGCTCCAACTCCAACCTTTCATCCACCTGTCCTTCACTCTCCCTTTCACCAAACCACTCACTAGATGACACATTCAATGGGCACCATCTTGTGTGGACCCTCCATGCAGACACATTACAAGACTCACTTGAGGAGCGGCGTTCATTCTCACTTCGGTTGCCAAAGCGGCATGCTTCCACCTTGCTACCAGCTTACCTAGCACATGTCTCCAGTTCAGCTGACAGTCTAGAACGGTCCTCACGCACACGACGGCTCCATACGAACTCACAACGCGGTGGTGGTGCCTGGATGTCAGTTCCATTTCGCCACCCTGCTACCTTCGACACATTAGCACTTGATCCATCAGTTAAGTCGCAGTTACTTGCTGACCTATCAGCATTTGCTGATGGAAAAGAATTCTACCATCGCACTGGAAGGCCATGGAAACGTGGCTATCTCTTGCATGGCCCACCAGGAACCGGCAAGTCATCTCTTATCGCTGCCATGGCTAATTACTTAAGATATGATGTGTACGACCTAGAACTCACTCGGGTGACAAGTAACTCAGACCTGCGTGAGCTTTTAATTCAAACCTCTAACCGCTCAGTCATTGTCATAGAGGACATTGACTGTTCCCTTGAGTTGACTGGAGACCGTCGCAACCACCAGCTTGGCAAAGTTGATAAAAATATGAATAAAAGGCAGCGAGTTCAGTCATTCGATGATGATTCAGAATTTGAAGATTATAGCAGAAGGGAAGAAGGGCGAGTTACACTCTCAGGCTTGTTAAACTTCACTGATGGATTGTGGTCATGCTGTGGGGAAGAAAAAATCATAGTTTTCACAACAAATTATGCTGACGGGATAGATCCTGCACTACTACGGGCAGGGAGGATGGATGTCCATGTCAGACTGGGCCATTGTGGGGCCCATGCAGTCAGGGAGCTGGTAGAGCGATATGCTGGAGTCAGAGAACATCACTTGCTAGATAACACTGAGAGGTACATAAAAGCAGGAGCTGAGATGACCCCTGCAGAGGTAGGTGAAGTGTTGTTGAGAAATAGAGAGGAGCCTGAGACAGCAGTGAGAGAGCTGGTGGCTGAGTTACAGAGAAGAGCAGGTGTCGGCAGTGAAGAGGAGGATGAAGGGTGGGAGGACTCAGGTGCCGAGAGCTCAGAGGGTTCATCAGAGAAGAAGGGAAAGAAGGGTAAGAATGGATCAGGATGGGAGGGGAAGGTTAGGTTTTTGGGGAGGCTTAAGAGTTTGAGCAAGTCTGATTCTGGAAGGAGAGGGGTTTAGTACTTTAGTTTGAGTAATGTATTTTTCTAATTCTTTTATTGTGCTTTTGTTTTCATTTTTCTAGTTAGGTTTTTTTTGCTAACGTTTAGTTTATGTAGTCCTGCAGTCTGCAGCTTTCTTTTGCTGAATTCTGTAAGTATTTGTTGTTGCAACTTGAATTAACAGCTAACTTGTTGCTTGGTGCCTCTTGTTTTACTCTTTATTTTGTTGTAGCTAAATTTTCCTCAAATCTCGATATATTTCAACTGTAATCTTTTAGCTTCTCAGTCACCAGAAGCAGTATGCTATACTGGCATGTAACAAATTAGCCTGCTAAGCAGGTTAAATGACTTTAATCACCTCTCCTTTTCAAGCTCTTTGGAACTATTTAAACTACAGCATGCTTAGAAGATATGAACAAACAACCAATCTGAATGTGAACATGAATATTAAGGGCTTGCTCCAGAAACTATTGGGAAAAGGAAGAGAAGATGGAGACACCCAAATTTGGGAGTAAACGAGTTTACTCTTTTCTTCATATTTTTGTAAAGGGTTCACCTCCATTCCTCCCCATTCTCCTTGGTTCTCCCCCAAATTTTTAGGTTTTGGATTAGGTTTGGGCAGTTAACCTTCTCCCCCATTCTCCTTCGTTACTCCTTTCTGGAGCACGCCCTAAGTAAATATTCACATCTTCAAAAAAAATTATATGGATGCCTCTAATTTCACCAAGTTTCAGTTCCACCCAAAAGTCATTTGGAAAAACAATTGCCGTAGCACTTCGTAACAAAACAACAGACGAGCATATACATAGTTTTCCCAAAAAAGAAAATTTGATGTGTTATATGCCAGAGTACCAAGTTTATAGTTTAACAACAAAAAGGTAGGGATACTTGTTCTACATTATATCAATTATTGCAATGCTATTGCTACACTATTAGTACAACCAAACTGGGACAGTAAATATCAGACTAAGCAAGGAGAGTCTGCAACTTCTTTTTTTGTTTTTTCCTTTCTTTCTGCTTGCCTTGCAATCTTTGGGTAAAATGAATGTACTGCTATATTAAAACTACCCACATTTGGTAGCATCCAGATCAGATAGAAAAAAGTCACAAGCTTCTCTGCACTGCAGAGCTTAATTGAAAGTCACTTGGTCAGGAATAACTCAAGGCACATCCAGAAAGCAAAGCACAGAGTGAAATCAAGATAGATTTTCATCACAAAAAGCATCCAAAAGAAAGAATTGAAACTCTTTCCACTGATAGTTCTTCTAAAAGTAAAAGAACCAAAAAGACATATAGTGTGGATAGTGGGTGGCACTGCCACTGTCGAAGATTACATTACAAAGCAACCACTAACCCTTCATATATTCATCTAAAACCAACTCCAAACCCTTCATGTATTCATCTAATGCCAACTACAAATCCACCAATCCATACAGAACTCAATCAGCTGGAAAATTGAAATGGTTTTTCAATTAGTTTGTACTTGTTGTGATAACATATCAAATTATGAGTACAAAGAGCAATTTAAAATTGAGGAAAACTAAAACAACAATACATAATGCAAGTCTTGTTATGGCACCATTGACCTATATGTACAAAAAATTACCAATTCATACCGTCATTAATTTGGTCAAATTCAAACCTCTAACACTTTTCCAAAGAGAGTTAGGGACTCTATATGCATTCTAATTAATAAATTTCTCTATTAAGCACTTCAGTGTTCGACAAAATGCCTCTGGTCATTTAAGGCCTAAGCAAAATTTCCTTCCATAACACATAATCAAGCAACACTTGGGGAAACAACTAATAACAATTTAAAAGGATCTATTGAAACAAGTAAAAAATAGTAAGACACACAATTTCACCTTAAAAGAAACACAACAATGATCCCATCAGAACTGAGTTAAACTCCTGGGAAAGGGAGGCAACCGCAACATTGCTTGCTCCGTGACTATCGGATCCGACCTCGATATCTAACACCAACAAAAACCAATCACAACTCCACAGTTTATAAAACAAAAATAATAATTCCAATCGAATGATAAAAACTATAACAACGCACCGGGTCACGAAGAGTAGGCTTGGTATCATCCTTGGCGGGCCTAAAGGCGGGCTTCAGCTTGGGCTTTGCCACGGCAGTGGTGGAGGCGGACGCGGAGGCGGAGGATAGAGGTGGTGCTGGGTCGGCGATTGGTTTAGTCGCCACGTGGAGGATTCTAGTACTAGCGGGCTTGACAGTCCCGTCCGCCATTCTCTTCCGATCGATCGGGTGAGATTCCTCGCTCATATTTTCCCACTTATTTACTGCTCTGGTAAATCGTAAATTAATCTACTCGGCCCACGGATTAGCTGTCGGTAAATTGGTTACACTTACTGGGTATGGTGACGAACTGATTTGCTAACTTTGGAAAGGGGCCTGAGGCGGTGGGTTTAATAATGGGCTGAGATGAAATGGGCCTGGCCCATAAAGAATCTGATTTTGGCAAAGGAGATATCTTCTTCTCTCTGAAGTGATAGAAAACCTCAACCTCAAAATGTGTTTTAGTAGCACAAGAGCGAGAGAGAGAGACTTGGAGGCAGGAGAGAGATGGGCTTCATTGGCCATTTGTTGTACTCTTCTCCACTACCTCCCGTTTTCTCTTTTCCTACGTCGAGTAGGAGAACGGGATCCAGGGTTTTGAAAGGTTAGTTGGCTGTTTAGCTTCTTTCTTCCCACAACTGCATTCGTAATTTTACCTGTTGGTTGTTAGTTTACTGCTGTTAATCCTGGTAATGGATCTACGTTGTATAATTTAAGTAGAAATAAACTTCAGGTGTATATTTAAGTTGAAATGTACTGGTACACATTACTTTGTGTGGCTTATTAGGTGTATGACAGTATGAGTGTTCAATAGAACTTGATTTTGATGCAAATTATTCTAAATCCTCTACTCTTTTTACTCTAAAAAGTTAAAATAATTTGCTTTTGTGTTTGCAATGAAAGTTTGAAACCAGTGAAGTAGGTAATTTAGTTTGTTACATGTAAAGGACATGCAGTATTAGATGAAAGGCACAAGTAAGTATATAAACCTATATAAACCAACAATTACCAACTAGTAGTGCCAAATTGGCAAATATAAACAATATTAGATGATTAGACCAAAAAAAAAAAAGAAAAAAAAAAGTTAACAAGTTTCCTTGTATTTTCGGAGTGGCTTTAATTCATCTTTGTATTTTAGTGTTAGCATGTTCCGACTCGGCCTCTTCTTCTACGAGTCCCGAATCTTTTGATCCAGAAAATGGCCTTCCAGAGCAAGGAAATAGCAAGTCTTCATCAAAAATTTCAGACCTCAAGGTTGCTTATGCATCTTTTATATTAGCGCTCTATTTATTATCCCTTTTTATCAGTTTATATTTTGATTTTTGACAAATATTAAATATGAAATTGATTTATTTACATGAAATATGTTCCCTTATTTTTTATTGTTACTAGGATGGTTATGCCGAACATAAACACTTGTTTAGTGCTCTGAATTTCAAAAATCTTAGTTGTCCTTTCCAGTTGCACATGAACATTTATTGCTCTTTTCTGTCCATTGAAGCAATTAAGAATCGTGGATGTGAATAAGAGTTTCCATTGTATCACTATTATGTGGTACTTGCCTATGAACTGGTGGCTTACATTTCTTGCACTATGTTCCTTTTGTCCTTGATATATGTGTTTTATATTGCCCTTCTTCTGCTATCTCTCATCACGCTGTTCTTGTGTGCAGAGTGTATCATTCATTTCTTCACGACGCAAGTGTATTACATGTCTATGTGCAACAATTGCATCAGTAAATCTCTCTTCTATTGATGCACCTGAGAGCTTGGCAGAAGGCATGACTGGAGAAGCACTACCCAAAGAAAAGGCTGTCTGTAGAAACTGTGGTGGAAGCGGCGCCATTATATGTGAGATATTAATATCTTATTATTGTGACAAGTCCACTTAATCAAAATGCAACCAATTTATTTGAGCGTAAATGCGTAATTGCAATGATTTGAGGAAGTTTGATTTGATAACTCATTCTCTGATTTTTTTTAGGTGACATGTGTGGTGGAACTGGTAAATGGAAAGCTCTTAATAGGAAGCGAGCTAAAGATGTTTATGAATTCACTGAGTGTCCAAATTGCTATGGTTTGTTTGATACTTGACCAAAGTTTCTTTCCTTACATTTTTTTTTTTTTGAAGGATAATAAGTTTTTCTTTCTTGTTTTTCATTACAGGCCGGGGTAAGCTGGTGTGCCCTGTATGTCTAGGAACTGGTTTGCCAAATAATAAAGGTCTCCTCCGTCGGCCTGAGGCACGCAAATTACTTGATAAGATGTACAACGGCAGGCTTCTACCTGATTTCTAGCTAAATCAACACTCATATGTAGATGATTTCTGAGGTGTAGCTACACTTTGAATAGGTTTAAGTTTGTTCTGAGAATGGTGCGTTCAGAATTTTGGTGCAAGAGCGATTTAAAATTACTATTAGTTGTATATTTTCATATGAAATGCTTGTTATTGTGAAATATTGGTAAATATCATGCTCTGGGTAAAAGCATTGTTTCAAATATTCGTTAATTGCCAAAGAGATATCCTCATTGTTTGATTTTTAATTGACCCTGTTTTTCAGAGGCCGTCTACTTCCATTTTACCTCTTGATGTTATTAAAATGTATATACAGAGGGCAATGCGACTGTTGTTATATTATAAATTTCTCGGTGAGAAAGACTTATCATCGTCTCATAAGTTACATAAGTTTGAACATGGAAACCATAATCTGTCCAACCAGCCACGAGTATAGTCTGCTTCTTCAAACGCGACATTTTAACACTTAAAATGTACTGCACTTTTTAATTGTAAATTAGTAATGCAATCGTACATGTTAATAATTGCTTACCCGCACGCCCAACAGAATTACATTGCGGAAAATAAAATGCTACAAAGAGTGTGCAAGTTTGCCGTCAAAAAGAGCGGAGAAAACTTCGATATGATAATTTTTTAAATTGCAACAACAGATGAAAAAAAATATATCTAACTATTTTCAAGATAAATCTTCAATCTTTTTGTTCCTTTTTATTTCAGCATATATTGTTTTCTATCTTTCCAATTCATCCCATCCTGGTGTAACTTCTGTGTTATTTTGTTCCTACCATTGATTGCCCCCGGCCAGTTCAATCGTTTTGCTTGAACAGAATTATTAAGTAATACACAGAAAAAGAGGGAGAAGAAGTTTTCTTTTTCATTTGAATTATGATTTGTATTGTGTTTACATTCTCAGCTCTTGTTTATATATGAAGTTCTCTATTCTATTACATCGTCAGAGAATTTGTTATGCTCATAAGAGAATATTCTTCGTGCTGCAAACATCTAGTTACGCCAGTAATGGAGATGTCCAGTTATATCACTAACACCGCTACAATTTATTGATTGAGAACTTTAAGAATATTTTTTAAGATGAGTCAAAAGATAATTTACAAATCTTTACTACTTATAAAAACATCAATCTAACAATGTAAAAGTTTCCCTTATGTACGATATGTGTTTGATAAACGGTTTTTATACATGTAATTATCACCGGATTAGGACTTATGTGTGTTTCTAAACCATTTTGAAAAGACATAAACCGCCTTCCAAATTTAAGTCAGCCAGTTCTGCATCCATCTCTACACGACCTACCTATGTTTAGATATTCAACCTCCACGTTCCCATCATTTTTAGAACATCTGCACGCCTATATAAACAAAGGATCTGCAACAAAGAAGGTGTTCGTGAGTTGAGAGAGTTTACAGCTAATTGAGAGAGCAACCAGAGGATTCCAACGGGTCGCCAGGAGCATCAGCGGACTGCTGATTGAGTAGCAGAGAGCAGAAAGAGGAGTTTTTGATACAATCTATTATAATCTGATTTTTTTTTTCTTTATGTTTTCTATTTCGCTTGATACATGTGTTTGTTTTGTGGTGAATACTTGTTAGTAGTCATTTTATTAAGGGCCCTACACAAAATAACTTCTAAACTAAACTAAAGTTGAGTCTGCACTGATTCTAGCGAGCCGTTAGAAGAGTCAACGGGTTGTCTGTGCCCACTGCTTTCAGCGACCCACTATTGAGTCAGCGACCTGAGTTCTTAGCCGACCGCTACGGCTACACAAATCTATGGGCTGCTGGTTTTGGAATAAAATAAAAGTATTAATTACCCATAAACCCCTAATTCTAAATTTGTTGATTAAGCCCTTTTAATCATTGAACTATTAATTTAGGAAATTTAATTATCTGCAAACCTTTGAACTGTTTTAATTCTTTACCAAATTATTCTTCCTTTATTTATTTGTTTCCAAATTTAATTAACCAAATTAGAATAAACTTAATAAATTGAATAACCGTCCCGGTGGTTCGACCCCGAAATACTTAGAAGATTGCCGTATGCTTGTGACTGATTTTAGGTAGATTAGGGTATAAATTTAAGTGCATAGTACTAATGTACTAGAGTTTCGGTGTATATTGATCCAAACTCTTGAATCTGTTTCAAAATGACCGATCTAAACCATCCAATATAATCTCGCTATTATAGTCTCCTTACTGACCAAATTTTATTTTTTAAAAAAATATTTACTATTTTTTAAAAATTTTAAAACATTGTTAATCATTTTTTTTCTCAACAGTTCAAAAATAGTAATTTTTAAAAATCCGAAAACAATACTTAAAAATTTCAAAAGATGTAAAATTTTGTCGGCAAGGTGATTCCAATAGGGATATCATATTTAACGGTTTGGATCGGTCATTTTAAAATACATCAAAGAGTTTGGATCAGTATAGACCGAAACTTTAGTACATTAGTATGCACAGTAGATATTTTCTTATGTAATAGCCTTCACCTTGGTCAATATATAGAAGGAATCGGCTCAATATGTAGCATTTTTTCTAACTTTGAAAGATTATTAAAGAGATATGATAAATGACTCATGTTGCCAAGTTAAGGTACCAAAAATGTTAAAGTTTTGATAGAAAATTGTATTCTTATTTTTCAATAAAAGACTTTATTTTTAACTAACCATAATTAATTAGCAAAAAATATATAAAAAGAATAAAAGAATATGTGGAAGGTAACAATAGATTTCACTCGAGCTCATGCATTTGATAATTCAATACAAAGCTTCAAATAATTTTATTTAGTAAGAAATATTCATTTTCATATATTTATTTTTTCCATATTTTTATATTTATTTTTATTTAAATTGAAGTATGATAAATTTTTTTAAAATAAAACTTTACCCACTCAATGAGCGCATTTGCTAGTGCAACTTAAACTAGTAGATTTTAAAAAGGTGAAAGAAGTCCTCTAATATAAAAGTCTGATCGACACGCCGTTATTTTCCAGAAATGACTTATTAATGATGTTGTTCAATCAATCAGAGATAATTCCATTCGTGATAAGTACATCCACTAAAACATTTTCAGATTCTTTTGTCGAATCATATCTCAAATGAATCGTATTTGGGTTAGACGCATCAGTTGTATCTAACTGGAGGCGAACAGACTAAAATAGAAACGGAATTGCTTAGGATCATCCTATAGATCCTATCATTTCCATCATCCCCTCTCATCTCCTCTATTAACGCGTGAATAACTGTCACGCGTTTATGAGCGCATCCCCTCTTTCCTTTTCTGTTCACAGAGCCTACGCTCTTCATCCCCTCTTTTCTTTTTTGTTTTCCTCTGTCTCTTTGTTCCCTCCCTCCCTCCATCCATCCCTCTGTCCCCCTCCTTCTTACCCAGCAGCTAACTGTTGAAGATGAAACTATTATCGTTGAAGTTACTAAGCTAACTGTTGAAGTTGAAACTATTACCTTTGAAGTTAATAGGCTAACTGTTGAAGTTGAAACTATTACTCTTGAATTTAATAAGCTAACTATTGAAGTTACTGAGCTAACTGTTGAAGTTGAAACTATTACCTTTGAAGTTAATAGGCTAACTATTGAAGTTGAAACTATTACTCTTGAATTTAATAAGCTAACTATTGAAGTTACTGAGCTAACTATTGAAGTTGAAACTATTACACTTGAAGTTTACTAGACTAACTGTTGAAGTTACTAGGCTAACTGTTGAAGTTACTAGGCTAACTGTTGAAGTTGAAACTATTACCCTTGAAGTTACTAAGCTAATTGTTGAAATTACTAAGCTAATTGTTGATCTTCAACTTCAACAGTTTAGTATCTTCAACAAAAATAGTTTTAGATTCAACAGCTAGAGGATGACGCTGAGCATAATGAAAAGGACGCGAGTAAACAGGGAAAGCGCGAAGAAGGGGGGAAAGCGCGGACCAGAATGAAAAGGGCGCTAGGAATCGCTAGGATGATTCATGTGTTTTTCTGTTATTAATGAGCGGATGATGGAGATGATGGATCTAGCGGATGATCCTTATCAGTCCCGAAATAGAAAGGGAAAAAAAAAATGGTTTTGTCACTAGTTGTTTTAGGGAAAATTGATGTTGTCACTACCAATTTTTATTTGTTATTTTTTCTGTGTAGCATATCGATTGGTATCAAACTATCAATAGGGATAATTGTCTTAGTCGAAATCGTACATGCTGAATCATTTTTATTTTAATCATTTAAATTTTTTTTTTTTATCAAATAGAGGTTCATCTTTTGGAACATAGGTACACGAATATATATACTTGAGACACATTTATTGTCTAACATATTTTTCAGTCATACATGTATTTTCAATACAAGTTCGGCTAAGAAAAATTAAGACTCCTAAACCCAAAGTTGTTTATGTAAGTATGAGATACTCTTTTTATTCCTCGCAAAAAGACAATAATACCGGCCGTTAAATTAAATCAAATCCAAACTAATTCCAAGATGAATAAAAAAAGAACTGATTGATTCCGACTAAATTTAAAGAAAAGGTTTAATGCTTTACAAGTTAATGTCTATAATTTTCTTTGATATTTTAAAAATTAAAAAAATACTTTTATCAAAATTTATTCAGAAATATTCAACACCGTATTTGCAATCATACCAAATTTAATGCATCATCCATTCAAAAATTCTTATTTCACATTCTTAATATTTATATGATTTTTTGTATAACATAGTTTGATTTCCTTCAATATTTTAATTTTGTATATCTAATGTTATGAATTCAGGATAAATTATCTTTTCTTTCTATACAGACATCTTATGATAAAAAATAATACAATGTAAAAGGAAAAGGCACATTTATAAAATATATGCTAGATTTTATCACGTAAAATGTGTTTCTCTACGTTCTAAGAGCTCATACATAACGTGTTTTAGAGAAATGCTAATGATGGCACTAATCGACCCCATACCATTGAATCGTTTTTCGAGATATAAATTTCAAATGGTCAATCTGAATAGTTTAAGTTGTTCTCTATATTGAAATATTTTAGTCTTAGAGGCCAAATTTTTTTTATTATTTTTTTTGCTATTTATTATGGTATTTTCAAATTGGAGGGTCTGAAATACTCCAATTATAATATTTTTTTAAATATCATAATAAATAAATAACAAAAAAAATATAAAACATAAAATTTGGTCTCTAAGTGTATTTCAATATGGTAAACAACTTAAATGGTTGGATTGACTGTTTGAATTTTAGATCTCTAAAAACGACTTGATAGCACGGGAACACTTCGTGCCATCGATGATACATTAGCCTTTCTCTACAAAATTAATACTCTATTTTGAATTTTTATGAAAAGAGTTTTGCCGTTAATAATTATGCAACTGTGAATTACATTTCCAATCCCTAACATATACTTATAAAAGTACTTGTTTTAAACAATCAGGTCAAACATGTAAACATTAAGTTTATTAGATATACTTTTTATCATTGATCGTTAAAATCTGATTTGATTAATGTCTAGATGTGAATTATCATATATCATATAAATTTCTTGACACTTCCGTTTTAAATGGATTGTAGTAATTTTTTCATAATGAATTATTTGGAATAGATAACAGGTGAACAATATTAGAGGAAGATAAAATACAAATCGTATTACAAAATATATATTTATTAATATTCTTTCTTTATTTGAGATCAAAGATATATTTTATTTAATAACATTTATTTTACTGAAGTGTATAATTTGTTACTTCACTTCATTTTTAATAACTAACTAGCAATCACGCACCCAATGTGTGGACAAAATTTTAATTAAAAGTTTTTTTATTATATTTTTTCTTTGCCAATGACCAATAAGGAATTATAACGATGTTAAAAATAAAATGAAATGACAAATGATATGTCTAAGTAAAAATAATTATTTAAAAAAATATATCGTAGGTCTCAAATGTAGAAAGTATAATTTAAACCTAGTAATAGTTGATACCCCTTAGCTTTTTTCTTAGCTACAGTAACTTTTCCGAATTACCATCCGATTTTCCAGTGATTTTCCTTCCGAATTATCACGCGGACCGTCCGATCGCGCATTGCGTGGGATGGGATTTCATCCAAGACGTCCGCCTCCGCTCTTTCTTCTCCCTCCACTCTCTCTCTCTCTCACCGAGCTAAGCATCCACTTTCGCCTCCTTTCCCACTCAACCCGACAAGAAGGCGATTCTCCCTCAGTGAGTGCGAGGGGTAGTAAGAGAGAGGGAGTTTATTGCCGGCAAGAAGACGATTCTCTCTTGCCGAGCTGAGCATCCACCTCCGCCAGTTAGTGCGAGGGGTAGTAAGAGAGAGGGGGTTTAGTTGGGGTTTCGGTTTGATAGAGAGGTGCTATGAAAGGGAGGGAGGGATGAGTGAGGGAGGAGGCGGAGGGGGAGAGGTGAGGGAGGAGGCAGAGGGGGAGAGATGGGAATGACGTAGGTGGGGATGTTTTTCTGTGGGGTTCTGATCGGAGTAGGAGGGTGTCTCGCACTTTTTTGGACCCTGATCCTCGGAAGGGGGAAATGACCGGATACTTCCGCTGGAAAAAAGATATTGCGGACAAGATACCCCTCAATCGTTTCAAAACTCAGATATCGGCACCCACCTAGATAAAATGGGGGTACTGACGTGATTTCGAACCTCTCGAGAGTTTGATTGTTTACTGCAGGTCCTTTTTTTTCAGTAGGCGCAAGCCCCTACTGTTAATTACCTCTGAACCAAGTCAAGAGTACCTCTAGATCGGGATAGTCAATGGATTAGGCGCAACAGTCAGCTTTTATTCTCACAAAAGACGTCCAACATTAAAATAAAGAGGGAATGCTATGATATGCAGAAATGCATGCAAGATGGTGACATGAGCGATCATAAGAGTACAAGGAAGTTGATATAGTGTAAGATTGACACAAAGGAGAATTTGATACACAAAGGAATTTTATTTATATATTTATTTGATCAGGATTTAGAGATCCCAATATCCCTAGGATTTGGTTTTGGACAGCTGTTAATTAACTCTTGTTTAATTATCTAGCCATTTTTATTCTTCTTGAGCCTAAACATATTGTAAGCTCAAGGAGAGCGGACATAGACGTGTAAAGTTTTGGTATTAGATGTATTGAAGTTTTAGCTCCTTTATAACTTCAATCCATCGACGTGTTTAAAACTTTGGTCTATTTGTTGACGTGTTAAAACCAAGGTTATTAGACATTTCTGGTTACTCAGGCGTTTAAGCGTGTAGAGATTCCTGTCCTTGAACGTGCGTCAATTTCGGTCAACTATTGACGTGTTGAATTTCTGGCCCTGTGACGTGCAAGAGTTTGGTTAAAACGTTCTAAACTCTGGTATTGAGGCGTGTTTTGAAATCTTGGTCACTTTGAACATTTTAAACTTTGGTCTTCTTATGTTTTAGGATTTCATAAAATTCTGATAGTTCTGGGGTTTTATGTTGTTTCTGGATTTGTGCCATTTTTGGATTTGAGTTTGAGTCTTGTGGTCTTAAGTTTGGATTTTTTTTTTTTTTTGATCTGGATTTGATTTGGATTTTCTGGGTTTGGATTTTATTTGAGTTCGGATTTCCCGGATTTGGTTTTGATTTGAGTTTGGATTCTCTGGAGTTGAATTTGATTTGAGTTTGGGATTTGTATTTCGGATTTGGACTTGGGTTTGGAATTTCTGGATCGGGATTTTCTGAATTTGTATTTAATTTGAGTTTGGCTTTCTTTGATTTTTTTGGTTTGGATTTGATTTGAGTTTTGGATTTCCTGACTTGATTTCGATTCGTGTTTTGGATCTGGACTTGGATTTGAGTTTTTGGATTTTTGGGCTTGGATTCAGATTTTCTGGATTCGGTCTCGAAGCTTAGTTTTGAATTTCCTAAATTAGGGTTTAAGTTTGAATTTCGTCCTGATCTCTTTTTTATTTCTGGGTTTCCCGAGAATCTGTATTTCATAATTTTTGGTCCTTGACAACCTATGTCGTCTGGTTGTACCTGCTGTCCAGATATATGTCTATCGTCTCGAAGTACCTGCTCTCAAAGGGGTTCATACCCTTACACTTTTATTAATTTTTAGTGTGGTCCGACTTTTGGGTATTTTTTGTACCATTATTATTAATCGTTTTTTCGTGACTTTAATTTTAATTCTCTTTTGGTTGAGAATTTGACTTTGAAGTCTTATACAAAAATGTTCCTCATAATTTTCTGAATGTTTTGATATTTTATGGGAATTTTCTGGACTTTCTGGCTATTTTTAGTGTATTTTTGAAGCTCTTGCATTTTTTAAAATAATTTAATGGCTCTGAATTTGGTGTTCTGTGTTTTGTTGTCAGGGACCCGCTGTACACTGCATGCCACAGAAGATTGGAGAGCGGCTGAGGATGCGTTTAACTGTGCGGATCATGCGCGCGTCTGTACGCCGAGCGTACCTGCATTTCCGTTTTCAATTCCGTCTCCCTCCCTCACGAATTTCTTCCGCCAACTAGATGAGTCCAGTGATTTATCGCCGACAAGCTCCGACATCCTTTCGGCTGGGCTCACAGCTCGGAGTGCCGTGGGGGTCTCCTGAATCCGCCAGTGCTGTCCATTTGCTCGTGTTTCCCAATTTGAGGGGTTTTGGGGCATGTCTCCGACTGGGTCTAACGAGGTATTGGGGAGACTGTGATTTGAGGCTGCGGCGGCGATTTTCCTATCAGAGACAGTCCTTCGAGCATCGTTGGATATCACTAAAGTCGTCTTTCGCGGCAATTGAAACTATACATCTCGTTTTGTGACATTTTTGGCGGTGGCTTTGATTCAGGATTCAGTCTTGGTCTGACGTTTAATAAAATCAAATTGAACTCTTCCAATGATAATTATCTTTGGATGACACGGTTACATACTTGAGACAACATTAAGATCTTTGTTGTGTGTCCCCAATTTTGGCATGGACTTGCGTCAATGAGACTTCACGTTTTATTTTATCCTGAATGTTCTTATGACTCATCAAAGATATATTATTGTTATTTCTTGTTTGGTACCAGTACAATTCAAAAGTTACAACCTAAGGTTCGTATAATTCAGGATCCTCAGTGCATGTTTAAGCTGTACATATATTTTTAGAAGTTCAGTGAGTATTTACATTTAAATACACTTGCTGTGTTCAATCAAAACATGATTTGCAATTTTGACTTGAAGCTTGCTACGAAAATAATACTGTCTTCTTCCTTACGCACTTTTTTTGATATAATCGCAATATATTCATAGTATGGGTTTACTAAACTTCACAACTTCATATCAAGTCATCATTCGGATGAGAATTTTGAGTCTGGCTCGTGTTTTACTTACTGATTTCAATCATACTCAGCGCTGCGATTATGGACTCGATAAATTAGATGATCTTTACACATTTTGATGTTTTATTGGACAAGTCCCTCTTGTTTTGGAATTTCAATTCTACTATTTTATTTCTTGTAGGCCTGCCTCCCCCCTTTTTTTTTTGCTATCTCGGCCCAACACAACTTCTTAGTATACTAATAGTCAGCAGAATCCAGAGGCAAACAATATTTGTTGTTATTTATAATTTTATTCAAACCCAAGTGTGAAGAAATGCTTGTGCGCCCTTTTTACTACTGCTCAAAAATAGATAAAAGACCTAAGCCAAAATGTATATATTTTTTTACCAACTATCGACACTGTATGCAACATTATACATTATGCAATTATTATTTTCTTTAGAAGTTGGCTTTCTAGTCTTATCTGGTAAATGTAAAGCTACAAAGACCAAACTATTTATGCACATGATTATTTTTATATGACCAAGCTGTGTGAACTATATTTATGAATAACCCCCCCTTTTTTTATGTGAACTACTCTCCAGAAGTTAGACAGGAAAACCCTTTGTTATTTGTCGCAACTTATAACCTTGGCACCTTTCACAGCATCGCAATTTGCTCCTCATCTATTTCTTTCTCATTTATTTGATGTATCTTTCTTGTTTATTATTTATTATTTTTTTTTGGTTTGAACATATTTTTAACTACGGGTATGGAACACAAAGGGGTTGTGACCCTGAGCTTCCTTTATCTCCTTTTTTGATAAGCAAACATACATCATTTGCAATATACTTCAGGGTATTTTTACCAGATGCACATGTATGATCAGGAATGTCTGTGTAACGTGTGAAATAAAAGGGCTGACCGGAATCAATGCATTCTCAATGCTTACATGTATGAAAATATAATTCCATAATCCTGACAAGAAAGAAAACAGCAGTTACCAAACTTATTGATATATGTATACCAAAACAATTACATACTTTATACATCCTAGAGGTACTATTATAAGATATCATATGCTCGTATAATAATTTGCTGTTTGACTAAAATAGACATCTCAAAATTGTTTCAACTATAGTTATAAGCAATATAAGCCTAATAGGGCCTAATAAGAGTAAATAAGCCCAAGTAAGTTTCAAAATACAATTTTAGCATGAAAACGAGCTGAAACATAAAATTTCTCATGTGTTTTGGTCCTGACCAGAATTTGCATGGCATCCCTGGAGGTGGATTATCTGTCACACACCCCATGGAGCCATCGACTCCTAGCCCAAGATTTCATACATGATACTTTCTCCTTTTTTTTTTTAGAAAACATAACACTATTACATACTTATATTATTATTATTCTTTTTTTTTTTATGTCTCCTCCAGAATTGGTTTCAATGCTAGTGGACATGGATTGTCTTTCACACAATCCACTAGCAAATTCCACCTTCTTCCAAGAGCACACAGAAAATTATAGTTTATTCTTGAAATAATAGGGGACAAAAGTAATATAGTTATAACGAACAACACATTTTTATACCTTTATCTCCTTCTTCAATCAGAGTGCCACTGGTGGACATGGATTGTCTTTCACACAATCCACCAGCGTCATTATGAGAGAAAAAAAAAAAAAGATAAGTGTACTAAGTAAGGAAGCTAAATCCGAAATTAAAGCAAAATACTCCTTTTCTTTTTGTTTTAACCAGAACCAACACTGATGGGCGTGGATTATCTGTCACACAGCCCATCAATGGTAGCTCAAGCTCTTAAAATCAATCATGAAAAAAGAAAAAAAAATGCAACCTAAATGCCCTCTTTTTTTTGCACGCCTGAACTAAGAGATGCAAGCTGTGATGCAGAATGAATAGATATAAACAACAGAAACTTTTAAAACAAAGAAAATCACATTCAATAGGAAACTTTATTGATTAAAAATTGGAGGCCACTACATTACCTTGTTCAAAATAGTTAGAAACGCAAAATTTCAGCAAATTTTTACTAAAAGAAATGGCCTCCACTTTTCCATCATATGGGGGGTGTTTTATAGAAGAAGTGCTAGAGTCTATGTCCCCCCTCTTCATGGCCACGTGGCAACATCTTCGTGTTTCTGGTTTTGATTGATGGCTGAGATGCGAGAGTGTTCTCCAAGTTTGCTTTTAAAATCCTGGGTTCACACAACTTTGTTACTGGAATTGAGCACACTCCAATAGCATGTTGACAGCTGGCCATTTGGCGACTGAGGTGGCGTGGATCAACATCCTCATGTCTTTTGTGTTTACCCCATTTCACTTGTTGTACGAGATTATCATGACATGTGGGCCAGGGTAAGATGGGGGATATTTGCTTCTGATTGCAACTTAGCAATTGTCGTTTCCCAGTTGGTTATATTGTTGTTTGCTATTCTGATTTCAGAGAGGCAGCAATGGTCATCAGGAGGGAATGTATGTTGTCCTCCTTCTATTGGCTGGAGAGAGTCAATTGACTCAAAGCTCATGAGCAGAAGAGCGTACCCTTGTCAGGCGCACTCTCCCTTAATCGAGTGGTGTGACCACTGGTCTTCAATCTTCTCCATTTTGTCTTGTATCCCTTTTCAGAAGTGATTGTTTCTTGTGTCACCTACACATGGGACCCACACATTGGCAACAATGCTGTTTAGCAATTCAAGGCAGAAGTGGATAGTAAATGGCTCCTTGTTAATTTTCATTTTGAGATTGATTATTCTCAAATTTCCTGAAATTTTAATTTCTTCTTCTTCCCCCTTTTAGCAAAAAATGAAGAGAGGGAAAAGGGTATAATGGGAATCTGGCGATTCTTATATCCCTTGCATATGTATCTTCCTCTTTTGTCCCTTTCTGATTACTGATTTGTCCATGGGGCCCACTGACAAGAGCCCATGCGCTGCATTCTGATAACTCACGCTTTCTGGCCTTTTTTACTTCCCTTTGGCGACATCAAGTTTCATTATAGTCTGATCGTTCACCATCAAATGCTGTCCTTTGGATGCATAACATGGGGTGAGATGCACAGTGATCACAAGTAGTATCCTTCGACTGGCTTTTCTCAATTTCTCATACTTTTAGCCAGTGTCTTATGCCTGTACTATGAGAAACAAAGTAATCACTTTATCACACATCCAACGGCTACAATTAGCCAAAGGAGATGATCTCATTTTCTTTTCTGTCGCACCAGAGGTGTTCAAGGAATCTGTACAGTGCTAGCCTTTCCTTTTCAGGTTGTAGGCTGTTACAAAGAGGGGTCGCGTTCTCCATTTCTTTCTCTTCCCTCTTACTTTCCTATATACTGGACTCCTCCAGTGCCTGGGAGACATCAGAACTATGGCTTCGTACAACCTCTCTCGCGCTTTTTTGGGCATATAAGTGCGGTGACGAACATGTGAGGGATAGTGATTGAGAGTGCTCTGGGTTGTGTAACTCTCCATTTTTTAACTCTTTCGCCTGTTCCGTGCTCATCGCCATGGCCGATGGTGCTACTTCCTTTTCTTAGTAGCAAAATTGACTGCCGCCCACCTACCACAACTCTTCTCAGGCTTCTAGAGAAGCTGCTAGGGTGCGTCACCTTCCAAATTTCTTGTTTAATTTCGGCCAATTTTGTGTAATTTTGTATCTCCATTTCTTATTGCTTATCTCGTGTTCCCCTCAAATTGGATCTTTACAGACTTCCCCTCTCGTCGAGTCCGGTGTCGTTGTGTTCAGGGAAGTGCCGTCGGCGCAGTGGTGACATTGGTTCAAGTGAAGGTGACACAGAGAGGCGACGGGGCTTCTTCCTCCACTGGAGTCGCGCTTTTCCTATTTTAGGTAAGTCCTTTTCTTTCATTTTCTTTTTTTTGAAAAACCGTTAACGGTAATCAGGGCCCACATATATTGGCCAGTAAGGTGTTGCCGCGTGTCCCATCCGACGCTTAATACATCTGGACTCGAATCAGCGCTGATGCGTATGCGTCTGAGTTCGCATGGGCTGGGGTTTTGATTGGGTTAAATTGGTTTTGGGCTTGATTTAATTCAGCGCGGGCCCATTTTAATTAAGCTGTCTGGGCTGACTTTGAATAAATGACATAGGGCCTGATTTTAATCCCATTTAATTATCCAAGCACAATTTTAATTTGGTGACAAGTCCAAAATAAACATGTCCGTTTGTTGGGTTGCTCATGGTGCAGAGTAACGGGTATCGGCCGTTTGTATGTCAGAACCTTAAGCAACTTAATTGGGATCATTTTTTAATCAGTGTAATATAAGGTTTGGCATGTAATTTGGTTTGAATTCCTTTAGGGAAATGTTCAGTATTTCCTCTTTCAGGGCCTTTCATAATTAGTTAACTAATTGATTACGTGAACATTGGCATATTTCACATAATTTAATTAATCAATTAATTGATTAATCATTTTGTGGATTTGTGGTTTCTGTTGTCCGTTTGTCGGATCTTCTACTGTTCGAAGCCTGGTTGTGAATTTTGTTTCACAGTATAATGCTTTCTTTATTTGTAGGTTTCTTCTTATTCTCCATCATTCCTTCGAGTGGCAAAATTTGGAGGCAAACAGAGGGGTAGCTGCTCGGCTGGGTGGAAGGGAGGAAGGAGAGAGCAGGTGTTTGTGCTGTGCTGAGAGAATGTAGAAGAGAGGTGAGGGGACAACAACGGTGGTCCAGAGCCTCAGAAAGCACATCAAACACATGAATTGATATTTAACTATTGTGTCTCTTTCACTCTTATCTTTTATGCCCTTTATCTCTTCCTTTCTCCTCCAAAAAATAGGCATTTTGTACTAAATCTTATAATAGGAGCACCTAACTTATGATCCAGAGCCTCAGAAAGCACATCAAGCGCATGAATTTCTCTCACATCAATTGTTACCCAAATGTAGTGATTTTTTTATTCCTAATTTTAATTTCTTTCTTTCAGTTATTCAAGCACATATTTGGATTGCCATTTCATGTTCACAAACCCTTTATTTCATTCCCTTTGTATGGTATTCTGCAAACGATAAATATTGCCTATAGATATTCCTGAATTTTCTATAAATTATCTCAACTTACGACACTTAAATGCTGAAGTAAGGTTACATTTAGTAGGTTTTAAACAATATTTGTGGAAGTTGCAGTGAATGTATTACTGATTTTGCTGTCAGGTGTCATATGAAGGAGAAGAAGTATACTATAAGGGTCAATTCTAGCTCTGAGCCACAGTAAAATCCGAGCATTTGTTATCTTTTGGACTAACTGCAGATGTTAGTGGAGCACATTATTCCTTCACTCAGTGAACATATTTTCTTATTCTTTTTTAGGTTTTTATTAGGTTGAGGTTACCACTTCTCTCCTTTGTTAGACCCAGTATTGTACAATATTTTAGGCTACAATGATCATCACTCATCAGTGTTATGAAATTAAGAATTTTCTCTGGACAGTTAATTGCAATTGAATTCTTTTGAATCACTTTCATTATTATCAAAAGAGGACAATTCTTGCCAAACTAGCACATAAGTCTATACTGGATTTTTTTTTTCGGATTGAGCTTACGGGGCAGGACATTGCCACCTTGAATTAGTTCCTGTACCATATAAATGACTAGCTAAATCACAAGGATTAACATAAATGTGTTTTTTTTCCTGATCCAGTTATGAAAACAACAGCACTATGACACCCAACAAATTAAGGACTTCTGGTATCATCTGTGTAGCTCCGACAAGGCGACAACCATTTGTAATTGTTCTGAGATCTATAATGGATTACTAGCCAGTGGATACTGTAAAGCTTCAAAGAACATGCTAATTTATACATTGTACATTATCTCATAAGGTATCCAGTCTCTATCAATAATTCCTTGGCACCCATCATGTCTGTAAGAGGCTCCAAGTAGATATCTGCCCTTCCTAAAAAGAAAAACAATAAGATTCTAGCTTGATTGATGTGGCCGAATTTTGGTATTGCAGGATTATTTAATGTTTATGGAAAATAAATGGAAATTTTTGTGGACTTTTCTGAAAATTTTAGTATATAATAGATTTATGGGAATCTAAACCTTACACTGATACACATGCATAGCATCCACTGATGATACATGCATTGTACTATTGAAATGATTTTCTAGCTTTGACACAGTTTTTACAAACAAACCTGCATGAAGTATAATAGTTTTCTCCTCAATTTAAACCTATTTGGGTGTAGAACTGAAAACAAGATTTGTCGTGACTTTAAACATTGATCAGGTCCATACGTGATGGAATTATTATCTTGCAATAAATTATATTGATGTGTTTTGTTGCTCATGATCAAATTGATATTATCCCAAATCCATACCTTTGCTTTACTAAGATTGAGGAAGAAAAAATAAAAAGAGATAAGGAAACCTAATTTCCAGGCTTTACCCTTTTGCCCTTACTGAGGTTAGGTGTACTGTGCAGGTATAGAACTAAATGCTTAAATTAATGCTGATACTTTAATTTGTAATACTCATGAAAGTTGTTGTCTTTGCAGTATGCAACAATATTTTAAGCATCTTAATGCTATTTTTGTAGTTTTTTGTTAGACAATTTTTTATTTGTACAAAGAAATTACTCTCTAGCTCCTGCACTCATCGTGACATAAGTGAATTTGAAAAAATTTCTTCCCTCCTCGAATCGAATTTGAATCACGATTTTGAAGCGATCTTTATACCTCTTTCGGTATTTCATTCGAATACTTAATTTCAGCTTGTATTTTTTTCAATTCTCAAGAAAAACGAATAGCTCTAGTGTTAGGAAGTGTTTAATTCTATTTTTGTGCCATCAAATAGCAAGAAATCACAACTAAACACCATAGATCTAGTGCTAGAAGCAATCACACATCAAAACAATGAGAACAAGTAGGAGAAAGTTATACCTCTCATGAAATTGCATTCATGAGGCTCGAATCCATGGCATGGGAGTCGATGGGGTGCGTGCTCCACCACCTCCACAATCTATGGCGCCTCAAGCCCACCAAGGAGCTAACCACGAGCTCCATGAAAGTGCTAGCTTTCATGAGCTCCTAGCTAATCCCCTCTATGAACCTCTTCATCCTATTAACTATTTTAATGGAGGAGAAGAAGGAATGGTGCTCAACACATGAGCAAGAGAAGGGAGGAAGATGGGTGGCGGCTAGAAGAGAGGAGAGAGAAAGGGGTGGATGGCTAGGGCTTTCCCAAGAGGTGACCCTTTTATATAGCCAACAACTCTCATCCTCTCTTTGAACTATTTACAACATTGCCACTAGGGCTAGCCGAAATTATAAGGGGCCATTTTGGGCTACATCAAATGTTGCAATGGCCCAATAATTTATCCCATTAATTAATCCTTCATCCTTCCTCATATCGGGCCTTTAATTAATTAAATAACTAGAAGCCCATATAGCTCAAACTATTTAAAGTGTGTTGAACATAATTAATTATTAACTCATTAATAATCAATTTAGGATTAGCTAATGCATTAAATTGTTTCCATATGATCCTTTTGAGTTAATTAATTATAACGGTTCATAACGGTATATAATTAATTAATCAACTTATCATATTTCACAATACTAACTGTTGCAAATAAACAATTAATGCACCGTGTGGTTAGAGTCCTATTTGTGCGACCCTATTGAGGATTTATGCTATGTTGGCCATGAAAATAAATCGTTATTTATTTCCAATAATCATAAGCGGTATCTAGCAACACGTTATGATTCCCAATTCGCATAAATAATGTACCGTTACAATATCTCAATCCTGCATAAGAAATATTAGTATTTCCTTGTCTGATTCTTATGTCACATGATATCATTGTATAATCCAAGATAGGAGTATGTCATTCTTGCAGATTATACATTTCTTGATCTAGAGTTGATCGTCTAGTTTGCATGCATACGATCCAACTCCATCAAGGGGCCCAAACAGATATCATCACTCACTAGGTATACTAATGAGAGACATACGGTTTTCTTGATGAACAACTTTTCCCCGCACAATTCAAGAGAACATAAATAAAGTCCTTATAACAGCCTTTATCAGGAATCAACGTTAGACGATATTTATTGAACCTATCCTCATGTGGAAAAGGTGAACATCTCAAACTTAGAATCAAACTTATATGAAATAAACAATGACACTCAACACAATCCATATGTTTATTTCATTGGGTCAAGTCCTGTACTATGTTCCAATAACATCCACATATGCAATTAAGTTGGTAACTCCTTACCTATGATTTGTAGAACTTAATCATCACTTAACTTGCATACTAATCTTTTATGATAATTAATGTTCCTTGTTAATTATCAAGATTATGGACGATTTAGATTTATTATTGTCATTCTAATGAAGGATCCACAGAGATCTACAATTCAGATCCTCAACCTGAATGATCTGTCAATAATAAACTCTAGGAACAAATGATCAAATATCATCATTAACATAAACTAAGAAAATAAATCATTAAATATTGACTTCTAGGACATAACTCCAACATCTAGATGGGGCCTTATCATATTTGTACTATTTTACCCTTGATGTTTCCTCTTTCTCTTGATTTGTTTGCATCACCTTGGTACTAATTTTCTATTATTCGAATTTGCTGTTTATTATATATTACGAAACTGTGGTTAGAAATTTATGTTGAAGCCATCTTGATATGCCTAGCTTCTAACTGGTGTCGAAGATGTTTTTCTGGCATGTACTTGGGTTTAGGAAAATTTAACTGTAAATACTCCTTTCTTTTGTTTGACCTGCGGTGGTGAATTTATTTTTCACTTTTCAAGACTGGTACCAGTTGAATACCTGCCTTAGTTCATTGTTAACTTGAAGTGTTTCCATATATTGTTAACAAATTTGTCTGGCTGTTGCACCAACAATTAAGAATCAAAGTCAAGAAGAGGTAGAAGGGGAGCGATATGTAGACAAAGAAGAGGGAAGTGTGTGAAGCACAATACCAGCTGTCCTTACAAACAAAGATGTTTTCTATTTCTCAACATTTCTATTTTATTTTTATTTGATGAGATATTCTTTATTCAAGGTGTACTATGTATCAGTATAATTGCAAAAACTTACTTTGTGAGTATAGTTTTTTGGTACTGCACTTCGCAAGCGGGACAATTCTGACAGAAATAAATAATATTGTATCAACAATGTATTTAGGTGGTGTTTGGTAAAGGAATAACTTAAGAGGAATAAATTAAGGAGGAAGAACTTATGTCAAGTTATGTCATAGTTGTTTGGTTATATAAAATGAAGGAATAAAAATATAAAAATATAAAATTATTAGATGTATAATAATTATTATAATATTAATTATTATTATAAATTATTATTATTATTATTAGTTTAAAAATATTTATTATAATACTAATAATAATTGTTATTAGATAAATTATTTTAATTCACAATATATAATTATTGTTATAAATGTTATTTTTTATACTAAGTGGTTGTCACTAATGATAATAATAATTAATATTGTAATAATAATAATAATAATAATAATTTTTATTATTATTATTACTATTATTAGTATCATATGAATTAAGATATTATTGATTATTTTTGTAGTAATTATAATATTAATAATAATTATACTTACAATAATAAATTAATAATATTATAATAATATATTAATTATCATTAATAATCAAAATTAGTGATTGATTATTCGAAAATCTAGATTAATCCGCACGGGACCCATCGTGGAAGAAGTTATTCCACCAATTTTGGTGGTATAAGTTCTTCCTCCTTAAAAAGAAACTTATTCCTCTCTTGTTTGTTTAGTTATTCCTCCTTAAAGAAACTTGGTAAAGGAAGAACTTAAGAGGGAGAAATTAAGAGGGAGAACTTATGACAAGTTATGTCATATTTAGGAGGAAGAACTTATTTGTGTTTTGTTATGCATATTGAGGAATAAGAAAAGAAACAAAAAATTATTTAAAGCTAAAATGTGAAAAGACAATAATAGTCTTCTCTTTATGACAAATAATTGGGTTGAATGATTTATGGTTGTAGAGCCAATTAACAATTGATTAGTATCATACTATAAGCATCAGAACTAGTAATATCCAAAGTATATGACAAAGCATAAAATATAATATCCTAATCCAACAAATAAAGTTCTAATATGACAAAGCACTCAAATCGTTCAAATCAAACAAGCTTAGTACAACATTATATTGTAATAATATAAAAACATATTATATTTATTTTATTTACCTTGAACACATAATTTCTACGTAATACCACAAAGCACTTTTGTCATTTTTAAAATAATCTTTCAGAAGTGCAACTCAGGTCCAAGTAAGTGTGATAATGTAAAAACATATTGTATTTATTTTAATTACTTTGAACACATAAGTGTGCAATAAAAAAAAAGAGGCATTGATAGCTTGGATAGTAATAACAATGCACACTAAAAAAAAAGAGCAGCTATACTAGGGGTAGTAATGAGAACAGTTGGAAAGAAAAATATTTTTTAATTACTATTCCTCATGTGGGTCCTGTGGCCAAATTTTATTCCACCCATTTTGGTGTCATAGGTTAAAGAAGCTTCTTCCTTGTTTAAACTACATAACTTATTTCTTGTTTGGTAGGAAATATGAGGAATAACTCCTTATTCCACACTAAAGAAGCTTAAAGAAGCTAACCAAACATGCCCAAGGAAGTTTAAGGAAGCTTATTCCTCCTACCAAACACCCCTTAGGCTATGCTCCAGAAATTTGTTTCGGAGGGAAAGGAAGGGAAGGGAACGGACAAAATTGACAAGTTTACTCTTCCCGTTGGTTTTACTTGCTCCACAAATCAAAATAACAAGAGAGAATGGAAGAGAACATAGAGTAACAAGTAATAAAATTTGTGAAGAGGCAACCTTCAGATCCTACCCTCCAATTTAGGAGGTACAAAGTTTACTCTGTCCGGTCAAACTTTCCTTCCCTCTCCTTCCCCTTCCATTAATATGTGGTTCCTGGAGCAGACCCTTAATATCTGATCCAATCGTTCACTTGAGTGCTATTGCAATTCAGCCTAAAGACCTTAGATTTTGAACTAGCAAGTTACTCGGCATTTCTTTAACTATACCTTCTACTATCCCTAAACTATAAATTAATACATGCGTGTATAGTGTCAGCTGCTCTCCCTTGTCTTTTTTGTTCACCATATATGTGACCGCTTTTTTAAATATAAAATAACAACCTTATCATCATAAAGGCCAAAGCATATCCTTTAGTAGTCCATAAAATTTTTTTAATCATGCTTCATGTTACTCACTCAACAAAATATATTTATATTTAAGAAAAACGTTATGGGGTTGGACGCGGCTGACAAAGCCAACTAGTGATTAGTATATTTGATAAATATCTTTTGTTATCAAACTTACATTTCATCTTCCTCTTTATCTATTTTTAATAATTTATTATAGAAAAGATGTTGCAATATCAAGCGACAATTTCAATTCCATTTAGAATGAATTTTGAGTGATAAATTTTTTTTATTAAAAATAAAGAGCTTGTAAACTTATAAATAGTAGTGATAAACCATTTTAAATATAAATCCCGTTAGTTGTTTATCCAATTATTTTCAACTTAAAATAATAACTAATAAACCATTTAAATTTAAAACCAGAATAAAACCCTCATATAATTGTAAAAACTATCCAACTAATTTAGTATAAAAAATAAAATAAAAATATGCCCTTTATTTGTTTCACTTGAAAATGCTTTGTTTTGTCGAGGAAACGTTAAAAATACAAGTTCTTTTGACAGATAATTCACATAGTTATAATTTAGTTATACAGGAACATATCAATATTTTTGGTTCGATCAGCTTCAGCTTGTGACTAAATTACTGAGCGCGACTCATTCAAAAAGCCCTAGATAATTGTTACTCCTGAATTGAACAACTTGTAATTAACTAGAAAAAGTAAACAAATGATTCAAATGAAAATTTGTAAAATAGGCAATGTGCCCAGGCATCTGAATGCGATAAGCCATGGAAATAAATGGCAAATGCGAGTACTCAGCTCGGATTTCTCTCGGCAACGTACAGCGCTGAAAACGCTATGAACAAAAGCGCATCAGAGACTCTAATTTATTGCCTCATAATATTAAACTTTCTCCTATAAATCGATTTGAAAAAAGAGAAAGAAAAAATATCGGACTTTTCACAAGAAATGGATTCGGATAAAGTAATACCAGATTAATACACCGATTCCTCATTCCTGAGTAAAACCAATCGGAAAATCTAGAATAAAATTGGGAAAAAGTTGTAAATTGTTTGTGCCTCAGATAGAAATGTAAAGTCTCTTCAAAGGAGAGCAGCAAAAGCTGATCCTCGGATGGTACGGACAATTGTTAAAATCATCGGCAACAAAATAATTAAATTAACATTGAACAACAGATCAAAAAATTCGACAACACAACAACTAAATTACATCGGGTTTAATGAATTTACACACGAATCTTCTGTGGAGAAGAGAGAATTAAGAACTTTGGCTTTCGTTTCGACGAAAAGACCAGAAAATAGCTTTGAACTGGCGAAAAAGAGCTACAGCCTATAAGAATTGAAAATCGGCGGTGTGTCATTTTTTATAGCTCGTTTCTCTGGGAAAACCCTAGACTGTCGTCTAACTAGGTCAGGTTTATTATGGGCCGAACCAACCCGATTTAGGTTTTAGTATGTTTTGTGAGGCCCATAATTTATTGATAGTTGGGCTTAGTTTGTGATATTTAATTCCTGTTATAACAATTTTTTTTTTTTTTTTTTTTTTTTTTTTTTTTTTTTTTTTGATATAAGGCCGTAGCCCTGTTATAACAATTATATAGCAACCGTGGTAGGAGTAAGATGAGGAAATTTTTATTTTAATAAGGATTGAATTCCTAGTGTGACAATCGTATTGTGCCATTTAATTCCTATTGAGGACATTTAATAAGGATTGAATTTACATCTAATGGGGATACATATTGTCCCATTTTTTTATTTTGTAAATTGTACGTACTGATATGTATAACAATGCATTTACTTCTATAATTTGTGCATATTACAAGTCGAATGCCTAAAACTGTTGGAAAGTGTACCATTTCGGTAGATATAAGATTCGTAGAATACTCTTCGGATAATCGGTAAGAACTTTTACCGTAATTGAATAATCTTTACCCGTTTGAAATAATTGAAGTTGTAGGAATTTTCGTAGTTTCACTTTCTCTATATCCAGATACTACAGTTTGGCGGGCTATACTAATTTTTTGTCATAATAACTCTATTTACCACTATCTTCTAATCCACACTTGTAGCTGGATTTTATCAAGAAATTCAAACGCCCCCTGACAAGAAGCGCAATGGGAGCTTCTTCTACGGTTCTACCACTACCACTGCCAGTGATGAGGCTCACAAAGCTGGATAAATTTAGCTCAAAATTTTGAACTTGTTATGATAATTTACATCGAGCTGATTGTAGTTTGTTTGACCAATATATAATATTATTTTCACATGTAATTATTTTTAAAGGGTATTAGGTCTTTTTGTCTGTCATTTGAATCGTATTCAGGTACCAAAAAATTAATAATTTCAATTTCCATAACAATGTGATGTATACAATTCTACAATGTTTTTGAAATAAAATATGACGCGGTCTGGCTCGTCTTACTATGGTCCATTTAATATGATTTTTTTTCAAATGATATAGTACAAAAATGTGCTGATAATTTTTTGTTAGTACAAAAATGTGCCTCACGATTTTTTTTTCCTTTAAAATAAAAAAGAAGTACGAGGAAAAATGAAAAAAAAAAATCAAGGACAATAATTAATGGTGTAATATATAACGCCTACCAAGGTTAACTGTCTTTATCAATGAAATTATTATAATCTTATTGAAGAGAAATTTATGGGCCCACCAGCAGTGCTGTAAAGCACGCTTATTTATTAGTCCAGGCTGTCCAGTTCCAGATCACAAGTATCCGCATGAAAATCAGACAGTAATCGCTTCAAGATTCGTGCTGTGTTGTAATCCACCTCCTGATGCGATAGCAAACAATCAAGATCTGTACACGAACGGTTCACATTTACCAGACCCGTTATCTCTTTATATTGTGACGAATAACAGAAAATACAAAAAATCCCTCCCTCTCTGTTTTTTTCAAAAATATTTTATACCTCTATTTAATTTTCCCTCCCAAATAAACCTGAAAATGGCCGAAACATATAAACACACCATAATTCAAAAATAAAGAAAAGAAAAACGACGAAACCGCAATTTCCAAACAACAGTGCGCGCCTTTCCCTTCTCTTCGCCATGGACGACCTCAAAACCATAGACCTACTCACTGAGCCTGCCTACCGTCTCCTCTCGCCTACCAATCCCTCCCAATCCGACCTCTCCCGTTCTCTCAGCTTCGCCACGCGCCTCCTCTCCAGTCGCCTCTCCCCGTCTCTCTCCCAAGATGAGCACGACCTGGCTGAGTCGATCAAGCGCGACCTCGCCTGGCTGTATCTGGTCGTGCCTCCGACGCGCTTACATTCGCTGATCTCCATTCCAAGCTCGTTGCCAGATCGTCCCTTCCTGGTGGCGTTCAAAATCGATGGGCCCTTCTCTACCTTCTCAAATCTCTGTCAGGCCATCGGAGCTATGCTTCAGGTCAGGGGCGGATCCAAAATTTTTGTTTAGCCTAGGCACAAAAGTTGGGAGAAAGAATAAGCTACAAAATGAAAAATCAAAGCTAACAAAATTGTATAGAATGAAGCGTTTGGGAGTAAAAATAATTGTCTAAATAATTGTCTTAGGTCAAATCTTAAGCACAAAATTATTCTATCTTCACAAAATACTCAGGCACTAATCTTTTTTATCCCGGGCACAACCCAAGTTTACATATATGAGTCCTCAATTTTAAAAATTTTATCCCAGGCACTTGCCATGGATTGTCCTACATTGGATCCGCCTCTGCTTCAGGTGGTGGGTTTCCTTCTCTTCCTCTTGAGAATTACAATCCTGATCGTAATTCTGTCAGTCAGAACTCCACCAGGAAGAAGAATTTGGGATTGGGAAGTGGAGTGTTGCATATTTCGAAGGATCCTGAAAATGTTCGACAGAATGCCTTGAGGGAATATTCTATTCTGGTAATGGATGATATGAAGTGCAAGAATCGGCAATTATCAGAGATGTACTGTATGCATGTCAGGGAATTGATGGCCGGTATGTGAATTATCGGTCAGTGAATGGAATGGATGGCTATGATTTGCCAGATTCTCTCACACTACCCAGATCGACATGTAGTATGGTTAGAAAATTGTGTGAAATTGGTTGACTGTACAAAAAAGTTAAGGGCTTTATTGATGAAAGCATCAGTAAAATCCCGTCAGAGGAGGTGGGAACTGTCGGTCAGGCCTTTTGCTCAGCTTTGAATTATGAATTGACTTAAAAGTAGTAAATTCATATTTTAAGGATTGGATGATAAAGTTTGAATTTCAGAGAATTTCTTAACAGCATCAGAACCCATCCTCTTCTTTCTTTGTTTTCTCGTCATTGCTTCAGAGAGCAAGTGGCTGATCACACTGTATGATGAAAAACAGAAAAAGGTTTAAAAGTCAGGAAAGAAAAAATTAGAAACGACGCCTGAGAGATTCGAACTCTCGCGGGGAAACCCCATGTACTTAGCAGGCACACGCCTTAACCACTCGGCCAAAGCGTCGTTGTTGTCCTCACTAATTATTCCCTATATTCATACAAAATCCCTGTGGAATCTGTGCCGCCAGCCACACCCACACACCGAAATACCGAACCCACCGCGCCTCACCATTTTACCCTCTTCAATCAATCACGAGTCACGACTCACGAGTCAAGACCAGCAAAGCAAAGACCATCCGTCCCTCTCCGATCCCACCATCCCACCATCCGTCCCTCTCCGATTCCACCCCATCCATCCCCATGTCCTCCGCGGCATCCCCATCCCACCCAATCCCCACGCCCTCCTCCTCCTCCACCCCACCTCCCCTCACCTACTACTGCCACCTCTGCAACCATAGCGTAACCCTCTCCCCATCCCCATCCCCTTCGCCTCTCCGCTGCCCCGACTGCTCCAGCGGCTTCCTCGAAGAAGAACCCGACGACCTCACCCCTCCTCCTCCCCCTCCCCCTCCCCACCTCGCCGACGTCTTCTCCGACGACTCCGATCGCGATCTCGACGACCCTTCCGACCTCTCCCCTTCCTCCCCCACCTCTGCCGCTCAAGCCTACCTCCGTCGCCTCATCCTCCGTCTCTCCTCTGACGACATCCCTGTCCCCCCTCGCGGCCCCTCCCCTGCTTCCCCTCCTTCCATCTCCTCTCTCCCCACTGTTCCTGTCTCTGAACCCTCCCTCCCTTGCGCTGTCTGCAAAGATGAGTTTGTTGTATCCTCCCTGGCTCGTCTTCTCCCCTGTGGCCATTTGTACCACTCTGATTGTATTGTGCCGTGGCTGTCTCGACACAATTCCTGTCCTGTTTGTAGGGCTGCCATTCCTTCTACTCGACCAGCCCCTGAATTGCCCCCGTCTCCGCCTCCTGGTACTACCACTCATGTATCTGTTCGGTTTAGGACGCTGCTGGATGAAATGAACAATGATAACAGTGGCGGGGCCCGGGCGCTGAGAGTTGCGCTCAGAGAGCTGACGAGAAGGAGTCTGTCGAGAGAGCATACAGCAGCTGAGGTGTCACCGCAGTTGGTGCAGACTGAGACAGGTGGGTTGGCAAATAGTGGGGAGACTGTCTCGTCGGCATCACCACAGTTGGCACAGGCTGAGACAGGTGGGTCAGCTGGGCCGGCAAATAGTGGGGAGACTGTTTCTTCAGCGTGGGTCAGTGGAAGCGGCGGCTGCGACGGGTTTGGTGGGTCTGGGAGTAGTGGCAGGTTGGATGAAGACGGAGATACTGTTATGTCAGAGGCCCTGTCGCAGTCTCGACAAGCCTTCCTTGATTGATGGGAGTTTGGTTAGTTCTGTTTTATGCAGAGCTTCGTACTACTGAAGCAAATTGTTTAGGTATGTTTTTTTTTTTTTTTTTCTGTCTACTGGTTTGATTTGTGTTTGGTTTGAAGTATTAATATATATGTAGGTTTGATCTTCTTGTTGTTGTGCTGTTTTGTTCCATTAGCATGGTTGCTTGATTTGGTTTATTTGTTGTAACTTGGTTGCAGAGACTACATAGCTAGTAGATTGTTGTTATTGGTCAACCCGGATAAGAATTTTGTTCTGTTTCTGTCTATATGGTTTTTATTCATAAGATATTTACTTCAATGAAAGAGCTCCTTTAGTAAAATGGGTTGGTGGACACAAAGTCTACTTGATGGTCTTTTTGCTAAATCTGAACTTGTATAAACAAATGCTAGCCAGCATCTGATGGAACTGGTTACTGTTTTGATAAGTGTTTGTAGTTATTTGTTGTCTGTTGATGATAGTTTGGCAAAGATTTAACTGGGAATTTTGTTGTGGAATCTATAATGCTATGATAATACCATTTATGGGTGTTAGAAATGTGAGATACGAGTTTAAAGTTGCAGCAAATATCATATTTCAATTTAATCAAGCTTCATTTCATCACACTTGAAAGTTTGTTTCATCATGCATACATTAGGTCGTTGTGATACTGGTTTTGATATCCCTGATTATCTATTGTGACAATTCCGACATAACCCCTGAATTTAATCCCCCCCCCCCCCCCCCCCCCCCCAAAAAAAAAAAAAAAAAAAAAAACACACACACACACACACAAAACCAAACTTGTTATAGTGAAAATGAAGCCCCATTCCATTTGTCCCCCAAATGTTAATCTTCGGTCATTAGTGTTAAAATTAAATGGGAACGACCAAAGTACCCTTGAACTTTTATATTATTATTATTATCGAAAAATTAATATCTAATTCTGAAATACTTTTATTCAAATGCTAGCAAATTGAGCAACATATCTGAAAAAATATCAATGTTTAATTTTTGTATCGCTTTATTAACTTTAATTTATATCTATATAAAATTATCCAGAGAGCAATCAGAATTGGGATAATTAATTTTTAGTTATTAGTAACTATACAAATAACTTCAAATAAGAATATATTATCTATTTGATAAAAAAATTAGTAAAAGTTCGTAAAGAAAATTCAATTCAGGATAAAATAATTAGGGCAATTGTAGTAAGTAGTACAATTTCCTACTGAAAACTTAATGTTGTAAAAGTAAGTTTTCCCTTTTTTATGCGAGGCAGGGGTGTGTGTGTGTTGTTGTGTGGATGTTCAACACTATTCCTAATTATTTAATATATTTTTGGGGTATTGGTGTAGCCTTTTCAGGCTGTTCATGTGGCAGGGTTGCCCAACACACACATTCTGCCACAAAAAAAAGGAAAAAAAAAAAAAAATTGCACACACATAGACTCTAAGACTGAGGCCTGACTTGGTTTTCTGCTGCTGTGGCATTACCTCTCTATTGTCTTGTTGGTTAGCCTTAAATTTTTTGTTTATTAGGCTTTTCGAGTTATCCTAATCAATGTTTTGGAATTTCGAATTAATTAGAGCATGTGCAGATTCAACCAAAATCTTCCACTTGATTTGCAAAAAACTTTGTCAACCATTCAAAGAAATAGCAATAAGTCATTTTCTAGCAGATTTGATGTCGTCATGCATGCTGCCTTCTGACAATTGTTATGTATTGTTGTATGTGACATCGGTATTATTATTATTTGGGACTTTGGTCTGATTGGGTTTTATTTCTTCTCTAACTTCTTTGTGAGTACAGCTTTGTTGTTTTTGTTTTTGTTTGTATATGACATCCAAGACTATAATCCTCAAAATCAACTGAGCTCCTCTACATAACAGTTTGTGGCTTTGTTGCAGGTTAGACATGTAGCTATTATAGAGGCCAGTTTCATAAGGGCAGAAGGCAGGTCTTATTTCTATTCTGTTTGTTTGTGCGGTGTGTTTATGCAATTGTAACCATTTCACAATAGGAAAGCCATTTTGTATCGAATATGTAGTACAGAGGCTGAGATATCAATTTCAGTTTTTATTTGTGTTGCTGTATAATGTATATTATCGAAAATAAACAAGTTAAGGTCGCACTATTCTTTTGAACTGTTTCTTGCTGTGCCTGGTTTATTTAGTTTTGTATCATTAATGAGAACATGGTTAATGGTTTTGCGGGTATTGTGGGTTGTGCATAGTGTTTTACCATGTTAAATATGTTATGAAATTCCATGGTTATATTGTCATGGCTTTAGATATGGTCCCCTTGTATAGAGTTAGTTAAAGAAAGGGTTATAAATAGACAGCCTGTGGTCACCAGACTGTATACTTTTGACATCCTAAACTAAGAATGTTTAAAATAGTACAGATCTTTCATGAATTAGAACGAACAGAAAGTAGGCTGGTCATATAGAGGGGAGGAGCTTAAAATAAAATTGCTGATACATATTGTTTACTACAAAAAAAAAAAAAAAGGTCCTATATATGTAATCCCCGACTTGTTTGGGACAAAAGCCTTAGTTGTTGTTGTTGTATATGTAATCACTGTACTCGTATGATTTTGGCACCCTGATTAGAGACAATCCAAGAATGTTAAGGGGTTCAAGCCAATAGTTTGATTGTTTCTTTCACAGGTAAAACGATGCTACAATATTCTTTATTCTTTCTATTCAAAATAGTTTGATTGCACTTGTTTGTAAACTATGCCTTCGGTTTTCATCAATAGAAATTTAGGTTTGGAGAAGTCCTTTTTCGTGTTCAAGAGGTATCACACTAACAATAAATTACCATGTAATTAATCCCTGAAGGAGCAACATTTGGTTTAAATTAGTACATTTTTTTTTTCTGTCTATCCTTGCACTGCTAGCGTTGCCAATAGTAAATGATCTAAATGGCTGATTCCGTGATTCAGATTATCTCAAATTAAGAGAAATGCTATAAATACTATTAAATAAAAACCCAAATATTAACAAAAAAATAAATTAATTAGAAATAAAAGAACTATACTATAAAAAAATGTTATATTTATCTCAATCTGTATCTGTAACAGGGGGTTTTGGTGGCTGGAAGATAATTGTGGGAAGAGAAGTATGGCAGAGATTGATAGAATCAGTAACCTTCCAAGTGATGTTAAAGATAATATACTAATAAGGTTGCCCGTGAAAGAGGCAGTGAGAACATGTTGTCTATCTAGCAACTGGAGGCTTGCTTGGACTTCGATTCCAGAACTTGTGTATGATAATCATTCCATTTCCGTATCAGATATGTGTCCTAAGATCGAGAACCTCAATGAATGTACCACGAAGATGGTAGAATTTGTCGATAAATTTTTGTCAATGCATGATAGTTCAATCCGCAAGTTTGCTATTGTTCTTGTAAAACCTGTCTTTGGGGCTCTTAACGGGTGGTTGGAGATTCTGTCGAGAAAAGGTATCGAGGAAATCAAAACCGCCTTTATATGATTTCTGGGAGCTTCCGCCGACCTTTTGGAATTTGCACTGCTTGAGGGAAGTTGAGCTTGGAGGTTGCATTAGTATTGCATTGCCTCAAGCATTTAAAGGGTTAAAACTTCTCAAATCGCTTATCCTAAAGCGGGTTCTTCATATTAGTGAGGCTGATTTGTCTAATTTGATTGCAAGTTGTCCTTTGTTGGAAAATCTGAACTTGCTTGTACGTAAGCATATATGGAATGCGTATAAGAATCGATGCACCAATGCTGAAGCATTTACAGTTGTTGTGCTTCGAGTTCAAGCATGTTAGCTTGAGAACACCATCACTCGTCGAAGCAATTTTTTATCTCCGAACTGATTTATTGAATCAGCGTGAAAGTGATCTTATTCATTTGTTGGATTGTCTACCGAAGTTAGAAATGCTTTATGTGGGTGGAAACTTAACAAGGGTACGTAATACATCTTCTTTCTTAATTAATTGCACTGGATAATTGCCCTTGTCACATTTGTCCAAACTTTGACTTGTCAGATGGTTCTACATATCCAATTGTATTTTTGAGGTACAATAACTAAATAACCCCACATTATCCGATTGTATTTTTAGAATCCTCAGCAGTCTTTTAAAGGACCGTACCAAACAGTCCTTTCTTTTTATTTAAAAAATTTTAAAAATTTTAAAATTCAAATGTTGAATTCAAACCGTCAATTTTACGGGCGATGTATTTTCATATAAAATTTATAAACTTTGGAGTTGATTTCATACGAGATCAAGTGGTCAACAAATGAATGAACGTGATTTGATTAATTCTAATACGTTCATAATTTGAGCACTTAATCAAGTATCAAATCAAGTCCAAATTTTATCAAACTTATATAAAAACGAATCACCCGTAAAATTGAACAAGATCAACAGTTTGGATTTTAAATATTAAAAAAAAAGCAAAGGACTGTTTGGTACTACTGTTGATCAGGATCCCAACTAGTGTTCTAAATACGTGCCGTGTCGTGTCGTACCGTGGCAAACACGTCGTATCTGAATCATTTGTCGTGCTGTGTCTAAATGTTTCACGTGTCGTGCCGTGCCGTGTCTAAATTCCGAAGGATGGACACGACACGCCTAAGGACACGGCACGCCTCGTGTCTTCGTGCCGTGTTTGAATACGTTTGAATTTCATTAAACATAGTTATATACTTATGTTTAGGGGTGAATTTGAAATTCAAATTATGAAATTATCATGAAAAATGGACAATATAAGAATTTTCTTGTTATTTTATAACAAATTTAACATCTTTAACCATAATTATAAACTTGTTGTGCCTATTGGGTTTTGTCGCGTCCCGTGTCGTGCCGTGTTTCGTGTCGTGCCGTGCCGTGTCTGGACAATTCGCGTGTCGTGCCGTGCCGTGTCTATGTCTTCAAAATCGGACACGACACGCCTAAAAACAGGACATGCTTAAGTTCTCGTGTCGTGTTGTGTCGTGTCCGTATCGTACCGTGTCGTACCACCTCCGTACCGTGTCGTGTCGTGCCATGTTTGGACACGCCGTGCTTTTTTTAGAACACTAATCCCAACTCGTTCTGATGTAGAGTACGTTGGAATAGCGAGAACAATGCTAATTTGAAAACAACATATTTTTCAACTTTTGGAAATATGAGCGTAGTACCACTATTCTGACTGCTATTCTATGTTTGGCAAACGAACTGAGCTTCAAATAGTTACCGATTCAGAGTAGTCCCTAATCCGGATTGCAACTATTTCTCATCCATTCAAACATATCTGTTACGATTAATACCTTTGAGAAGTGCTTGTCTACAGGCCACAAGGTTGGCAGTATCCTATCAATTATTTAGATAAAACATAATTAAATTTCAGCTTGGCATTTTTTTTTGGGGCAGTATTTGGCATATGGACATGATCCGAAGCTTTCTACAAATTTCTACCATTTGAAGAGCTTGCACATCGTAATGGATTTTGCATGTCAACGACAGGCTGCTGTTGTTCGTCAGTTGTTTCACCGTGCTCCAAATTTACAAGAAATTACAGTTGTACGCCTATACATTTTATCCCTGCATATGATTATTTTACTTAGAAAAAAATATTATCTCGCTATGTTTAACTAAATTGAATTTTTGCAGAGCGAGCCAGATTCGGCCTATTTTCCTTATAAACCTGAGGAGTGGACCCAATATACTGTATTTGAGCATCTGAAGTATGTCAAGATAAAAAAATTCGAGAATCGCAAGTCCGTACTTTCATTTGTTGCATTCTTACTAGCCAGTATCCCATTTCTAGAAGAATTGCATTTCAACCACGAAGTTGAAGACCCTGAATTTCACCAAAAATTGTTGCAACTGAAAAGAGCATCTAAGAATGCTAAAATCCTTCTCCCAAGAAATTAAATTTGTTTCTGCATTTGCAATTTTTTTCGTTGTTTTCTTGAATATGACTCTTTTTAGTTATGGCACCGTGGTATTATTTACAAATTTCATTTGTTCTTCTGGGTCGTGTCATATAGAGTTATTCAAATTGAGTTGTGCTACGCATGTTAACACGACATAGGCATGTTGCAACTTGACACCATATACGGTTGATAAATTGTGTCAAAGTTGTATTGTTTTGGTGACCCTACAATTTGACACACTTTAACACAACATGAGCCGACACATGACGTGATAAAACACAAACACAAGTTGACATGCATAATTTGGATAATCAATGTATGCATACATGATTCTTTTTTTCTTTCTATGTATAATAATTTTGATATACAAAATTTTAAAATTTTATATATATAGGCGTGAATGAAAATAAGAGTTTGAGTTAAACATTTTAAATTTTTATAGCATTTTATTCATACTTTATATTTGAATAACTATTAGTTATCTTACTTCCGAATTTTATGTGTGAACTAATTTTGTTAAAACAATATTCATATTTATTTGTTTATAGTGCGAAATAATTATAAGTTAATTCATACGCATGCACGATTTTTGTTATTTTAAAGTATCAATACAGGATTTAATTAACTAGAAATCCGAACGGTTTGGCATGCCGTTATGCTGTGTAAATAGAACAAAATAACGAAAAATATTGGAGAATGCTGGATATCGATTGTTGGTTATGGCTGCCGGTACGGTATTGAAAACATTGGTTTTAATTTTCTTGCTGCTACAATAGTACCTATCTTTTCGTATATCATTGCGTAGTTGGAGTGTTATTTCTATAGTTCTCGCTGTTGCACCTCTCCCAAACAGTCAACACACTATTATAATTTATATAACTAGTGACGAGGTCTTCACGTGGGATAAAATCGTCTCATATCATAATTAGATTTGATAATTGCATGCCAAACAACATGAAAAAAATAAACTAGATACGTTAAAAGATATATTAAAAAAAAAAAGACCACACACTCTTAACCTTAAATCCAAACAAATCTTTGCTACTATTTTTTAAATGGTCATCACAACTGCAGAGTAAGGTTCTTTTTATACATCGGACCCATGTCAAGATTCAAAGTATATAAATCTAACCAAATCTTGTAAATATTTGTTCACATATTATATACTAATAATTATATTAAATCATATTAAAAAAATACAAAATCCTCATACATTTCCTAAATATCCACTAAAAATCCAACTAATTCTAATTTCTTGTTGATATGCAAAATCTTCTTCAATTATATGGTTCCTTCACAGGGATTGAGTCCTATTCATACCACGAATCCAAGTCCTATTGTGTATCCCTATATAAGACAACTTGAATCCCATTTTCACAGCATAAGTTCCACCAACAAACCAACATAATGCAACATCGAATGATATCTAAATCCTCATTACTCATAGCCTTGGTGATAATCGTCTCATTTGGAATTGCATCATGCATAAGATATCAGCCTGAGGTTCCATCTATCAATTATGTGGAAGAAACCGCCAACAATTTTCATATCTACCGTCAGGTTCCTAAAGGTTCTAACCCGGGACATAATATGAGCCCACCGCCAAAAATCGACATCAAGCGTGACATTCTTTCCGGTCCAGACCTGATATATCAAGCTAGCATGCCGTTGAAAATGGAAATTGATCATGATGTTATTTCTAGTCCTAGCCCGACAAATAATCATCCCAAGCTGCCATTAAGCTGAAGTTTTTATTTCAATTTCATTGAGTAAAGGTGGGGTTTATAAACAATAATAATGCAAATGTGTTCCTTCTGAAAGCTTTATCTGTAATTCGTTCATTTGTAAATGAATAATTGAACTATTGATTGAATTATTCGTCAAGGACGATTATGATTGTAAGTTAAAGTTGCATTAATATTTAGCTTATATTTTTCATATGCTATTTTCGAATAAAAATGTTCTGAGGTAGATACGTTTAGATATTTCTTATTAAAATAAAAACATCAAAATAGACCTCTTGTTATCATCTTAACGAAGAAAGTAAGATAATAATTAACCTGGGATCTGAAGAATCAGTTTTTGGTTTAACAACGTAGTTTTAGCAGACACGATTTAGCTTTATAGAGGATATGTTTCAAAACCCGATTCAGAAATATTTCTTTCAACAGTCAACTTTATCCTAAAAAATTTAACAAATGGGAGCCGGGGGGGGGGGGGGGGGGGGGGGGGGGGGGGGGGGGGGCCGGGGGAGGTCTGTGTCGGTGGTGGAGATGGTTGTCGGTCTTTTTATAATTTAACACCTGTGAAAGAACCGTTGAATTATTCTGCGTGAAGTTTAAAATGAATGGATTAATTGCTTAAATATGCCTTCAAAAAATATTTTACAGGTGAAACATTCCTCTTGGACCTTTCTAACATATTTAAGGAACGCCTTTTATGAACGGTTTTCTTTTGAATAAATATATTTAATATTTATTATAATTATTTTAAATATAATTACTTAATTAATAATAAAATTTTAAAAATAACTACGCAATTTGGGTTCAAAACCTCGAAACAAAATTTGGTCCATTTCGGAATTTGAAAACTCCAAAATGCTGACATGGCAACGGGTTGGCAATTTCGGTTCCAAACCCCGAAATATCTCCGGAAAATAAAATTCTGAAATTTAATTCGGGGTTCAAGACCAGGAAGTACAACATTTTGTCATTTTGTTTTTTTTTTTCACTTTTTGCACTTCAGCCCCTATAATTGCTATATATGGTCCCTTAATATGGTACATTTTATATTATTTTTACTAATTTAAAATGAAAAAATAAATTAATTAATTAGGACATGTTCCACATTTGATAAATTATATAATTCAATCATTGAGATAGGCTATTGTCCTATGGATAGGATTGAGGGAATTTCCTATTTACTTTTAAACCATCTGATTGCATCAAGATATGTGCGCAGATTTAAATAGAGGGCATAGATTGAGGCGCTGAGAAGATGGAGGAGTTAATATTCTCCGTTCTTTCTGTCTCCTCCGTTACTCTCCTCTCCGTTTATCAATACAATCCCCTCGTTAAAGAGTCGGACAATCTCTCTTTCGTGAACCAAAAAAAAAACTCTCCCTCTTCGTCTCCACCCTCCTCTCCTCAAATCGTGTTCTCTCCGCCTCCACTCCTCAAATTGTGGTCTCTCTCCACCTCTAATTCCCTGTTGGTGTTTGCGACATTTCTGCCTCATCTCCAACACATGGGTCTCCACCTCCTAAACCCTAAAAGCTTGATCCGAATATGTACTATATTTTTTCCCATGTAATCCTAAGTCGTAGGTTGTTTGATTTAAGCTCCCCTACACTAACTGGATTCTGAATCCTAAAAGCTCGAATAATAGAGAATCAAGTTTGATGGTGTATTGGTAATTTCTTTGATTTGTTCAACACACAGCTTTCTTCCTAATTTATTTGAGTTGTGTGCTTCTAGTTTGTTATTTTGCTTCATTGGTTTAATTTTCTCACTAATTTTGCTATTTTGGGCTAAATTTATTTCACAGATAGGAAATAACATGCAAGTGAACCAAGTTATATTTGGGATTTTAACCATCAAGTGCACCAGAACCAAATTAAGCCCAATAATGGCAGACCCGAATTAATTTGTCAAAAGGAAGTAAAAAAAATTCATGGAGACCGAATTAATTTTGCAAACTAAGTAAGAATTGCTCCAATGTTGTGCTCCTCTATAAACCGTTCTATTAAGAATGGGACAATCAAGAGAAATTAACCTTGGATTAAACAATAGCAAACAAATTAATCTTCAAATTAAGGAAACTGGCAAAATATGCTTGCAATTACAGGAGAAAGGTGGTGCTTACTTAGATCGAGCTTTTAAGATTTGGGTATTGGAGAGCTCGTGTGTTTGAGGGACTGAGACGGAGGAGTCGTGAGTAACCACTGAGGTTATAAGGGGGAGAGAGAGATAACGATTTGAGTAGAGAACTCGGAGAGAGAGCAACAACTTTGATGATTTGAGGAGAGGAGCCGTATCTGCGATTTTCTTGGGTTCGAAGTAGACATGAGCGAGAGAGAGGGATCACGAAGAGGGGATAGACTAGAAATTATTTTGATTTACGGAAGGGACGGAGAGCAAGTAACAGAGGAGATCGGAAGGTAACGGAGGAAATTAACTCAGCGCCTTCTCCAGAGCGCCAATATCTGAGCCACAGATTTAGATGAGGGCATCAATCTCCACGATATCCAATGGTCAAAAAATGAATAGGAAATTTCTTCTGTCCTATCCATAGGACAATAGCCTATCTCTTCAATCATTATAAATTAGTATATTTATAATTTATTATATTAATATTTTATATATGTTAAATAAGTACTTATATGATTTATTTTAAAATAATTAAAAAATCTTGTAATAATGAAAAAGTAAGGGCTATTGGCGAATAAAATTAATACAATTTAATATATTATCTTGAACTTATTTGTTGATAATCCTAACTTTATTTGTATTATTATTATAATACATTTTTTAATATGAAGATCACATTGAGTAGTTCGGATCAACAATTTGAAATTTCAATGTTTGAATCTTGGATCGTGTTCGACATCAAACATGTTTTGACTCTAGCATTACTCTATTAGTATTTTTATTTTTTTTGTAGGGGTGACCAGTGGGGTGGATGGTTTACCTTCCATTTTAAAACTTTCATCGACATGATAAAAGATATAATATTATCTAAAATTACTAGAATATGTAATGAAAATTTATATAATAATGAATAAATTAAAATTCAATTAAATATGTTAACAAGTTCAAAATCATTCTGTAATGCAAATTTTCTCTCAGAAATGTTGTTCTTATTCAATTAAACATGTAACAAGAACAATACTAAATATTTCCGACGTCTCGAAGGATTCTTATAGCAAATATAGTGCAATGAACTCATAATCTTAGCATTAGCGCTTGTGAAAAATGTTGGACCAAGCGCACGTAAAATAAATCCTGACCTTCGATTTTGGATGGATACATAGCCGACATTTAAGGGCCGATCGATTTTTATTAACAGCTTAATTGATTCTTCTAGAAAAGTATGGGCATTTGCACTCATCTCGATTTCGGTCTAATTTGGGTAATGTTGCCATTTTTGTCACAATTAGCGTGAAACATAAAACATTACATTCCCCTCCCCTCTATTTACAGCACTCGAAAACAATACATTGCCCTCTATTTACATAAAACATTACATTTCAATTAAATCTTAAATCTTTGCTCAGAAGTTTCCTCTATTGGTAATATAACCTCTTATATATCTTCTTTAAAGACCTCTAAAGTAAACATTAAAAACCAACAAGTACAAACCCTAACCTAACCGCCTCTTAACACTAATCTTTCTTCGAAAGGAAAGATAAAATTAAGAAGAGAGCAAAGTGAACGAAAGAGTCGACGGTAAAAAATATAACAAAAATGGAGAACGGAGAGGCAAGTGGTAGCAGCAGCATACCCTTGGAGAAGAAAAAAATAGGTGGAAAGAAGAAAATCCCTATTGAACTGATTTCAAACAAAGAAGCTCGTCAGGTACTCCTCACTAATTATTCCTCTACTTCGATAATAAGCGTTTCTTGCATTCATCAACTTAATTATATCTATACATAAGGGGAAACAGAGAATCATGCATGTCGGCCTTTTGAAGCTTTTTTAGTAAATTTATTAATACTGAAGCTCTTTCTTGACATAACTTTGTAATGGAGTTTCTTAATTATTAATTTCTCACCAGATATTGATTGTTCTTGCAGGTTTGTTTCTCTAAAAGGAGACAAGGACTATTCAAGAAAGCAAAGGAGCTTAGTGTCTTATGTGGGGCCAACGTGAAGGTTCTGACTTTCTCGCCAGCTGGCAAGCCCTATCCTTTCACCAGCCCTTCCGAGCAGTCAGACAATGCGACGACACTTTCCAATTTGCCTGATCTTAGCCGCAAAGTGTCAGAGCTTCGTGCCAAGATTGACGCAACAGTCAAAGAAAAAATGACAGCCTTAAAGCACGTCGCACAAGGATCACAAGTAGCACATGGTGTGCTGATCTGGCAACGGCAGATTTGCCTCAATTGCAGGCAATCTTGAAAGACATGCGACAAGTTATGGTTCTGCCACCGTCACAAGGGAACATCAGTACGAATATGCCGCCGGTGGTTGATCCTGGTTCTTCTGGTGTTGTTCCAGTACCACACATCGGTTATGGTACCAGTATGGTTATGTCCCACCAGGCACAGTGCACCGCCACTAATAGCACTTTAACTTGTAATACTTACAATTTTAGTTAAAAGTTGTGAGTAATTTTTTAATGTGATAAGATTTTATTTGCGGTAGACTTGTAATGACATGATCTGTTTTAATTGAATTGATCTATATCATATGTTTTGCGTAGCTATGATTTTCATTGTTGATTATTGCAATTTAAAGATGGCGTTGGTCTCTAGTCATATAATGGCGTACTTTTAGTGTGGATTGTGGCAAGAATGCATATCATCAGATTAATTAAGTCGATATTAATTTAGAAAATTTAAGTTAACATTTGTATCGACTATCGAGTTAACATTTGCAAGAATGAATAGCATAAGCTTGTTGAGAACAAAATAGCCTCAGAAGGAAATATCATCACAGGCTCAAAGCTTCCAGCGAAGCATTCAGAATAGGCAACAATGAAAATAACGTTAGAAAATGTATCTAGGCAAATCCAGTAATTAGGAAATAGATTTATTTCATGTATCTGGCTCTTTAGGAAAGGAACAAACGGTCAAGTAGGCAACAGCCTATAAATACCCATGTATACTGTACAAAGAAAATATACAAATCAATATAGAAATCAAATTCATTTACAAATTTCATCATGGTATGAAGAGCATAGGTCCTGGACGACCTCAGTTTTATTTATCTCAGCAACCTTGTGCTGCCACCAGAGCAACAATGGCTGAGCACATCGCCGGAAGCGCACTCGACAGCGAGGCACTCTCCGTGACGAAACTCATGACACCACCGCTCAATGGTGCAAACTACACATCATGGGCCCGGGGGATATATCTAAGCCTTGCCGGTAAAGGTAAAGAAAATCATCTTACTGGCACCGTACCACAAATCACTCAACTGTACCCAAATCTCCAGAAAAAACAACAGATCCGAAATCAGAAAAAACTAATACTGTCTTACCAGAAACACAAAAACAACACCTAACCAATCCAAGATGGATTCGTGAGGATATACAAGTTATGACATGGTTACTCAGTACCATGAACCCTGACATAAGTCAGCAATTTCATTTTGCGATTCAGCCCAGGAAATTTGGGAAAATGTTAAACAGAGGTTTGGCAAAACTCAGAATTATGCTCACCTTTATAACATCAAACAAGAAATTAATCAAATAAAAAAAGGGTCGAAATCCATCTCTGAACTCGTAGGAGTCCTTAAAACAAAGTGGGATATGCTCAATATGCTTAATCCTCTAACAACTGACCTGAGAATTTTGCAAGAAAGGGCAGAAAGAGAAAAGATTTTTCAGTTTTTAGCAGCCCTAGACTCAAGCTATGAAGCCATCAGATCTCAAATCCTGCTGTCTGCCGACCTCTCCTTGTCACGATCTAATCAGCTGTGACAAGATCAAATCAGTGTTTCAGGGATGCGCTCGCACTGGTACAGTGATGCGGTTGCACTCGTACTAGACCAGATTTGGATTTGATCTCAGAAATTGGAGATACAAACTCGAAATTGAGTTGAACTGAGCTAATAACTGGATGAGATTTGTAGTAAAGATAAGAATCTAACTAAGAATTGTAATGGAAATCAACTCTTTAATTGAATTCAGAAAATACAAGGAAATTCGTAGAAAAATAGGGATAAAATGAGAAATGGTTTAGATCACAGATTTCAGATGTGTTTTCTCTCTCCTTAACCTCTCCTTATATAATACCACCTGCTGACATCATTTATTTGCCTAATTACATCATCTAAAAACGAAATCAAGAAGAAAGCAGCTAAGAAGAGTCTTCTCCATCGTAACTGTCTAACGACCTCCATCTTTCTCTTCATTCTCTCCAGTTAGGAACACCTGCGCTCCTCCAGTTCCTTCAATGGACACCTTTGTCAGCCTCTGTCCATTTAATTCAAAGAAGCCCAGCCCAGTTTTACCCAGCTTACGATTGACCCATTCAATCTTACCAATGTTCACTCTGGAATCTGCAGACAAATCGGATGCACCTGCATCCCAGAGTGCACTCGCATCCAGAACTGCAATTTCAGCTTGTAACACTCCCTTCCCCTTGAGAGAATTCTTGTCCCCAAGAATAAAAGCTGGATATTTCTCTTTAATTTGATCAAAATCCTCCCAAGCAGCCTCTTTCTCAGATTTATTAAACCACTGAATCAACACTTGTGGTATTGGCTCATTCTTCCTTTTGATCATCCTTCTAGCCAATATTGCTTGAGGCTCTATTCTCACTTCACCATCTGGTCCAACCACTGGTAGCGTCGGAGATGCAACTGCATTTTCACCACACCTGTGCTTTAGCTGAGACACATGAAGCACAGGATGTATAGAAGACCCAAGTGGCAGGTTCAATCTATAGGCCACTTCACCCACCTTTTCAAGTATTTCATAGGGTCCATAGAACTTAGGATTGAGTTTGGAGTTTGAGTGACCAGCTATGGACACTTGCCTATAAGGTTGCAGCTTCATATATACCCAATCTCCCTCCTTAAAGCTCCTTTCACTCCTCTTCAAGTCAGCATTCTTTTTCATCCTTTTCTGTGCCCTTTCAAGATTTTCTTTAAGCACTTGAAGAGTCATCTGCCTTCTTTCAATTAGTTCACCTGCATCTCCTCCTCCTTCCTTGGATGCATCCAATATTGGTAACTCTTGAGGTTCATAACCATACAGGGCTTTGAAAGGTGAGGTTTTGAGACTTGAATGGAAACTCGTATTGTACCAGTGTTCAGCCAAGGATACCCACTTGCACCATTGCTTTTGCTTATCAAAGACCATGCATCTAAGGAAGTTTTCAATGCATTGGTTCACCCTTTCAGTTTGCCCATCTGATTGTGGGTGATATGCAGTGGTAAAGTTCAGTTTTACCCCTAATCCTTCCATCAAATTCTTCCAAAATGAGCTGGTAAACAGTGGGTCCCTATTAGTTATTATGGACATTGGCAAACCATGCAACTTGTAGATATTGTCCATGAACAATTGTGCTACATCTTTGGCCTTGTAAGGGTGAGCCATAGGGATGAAGTGTGCATACTTGGTAAATCTGTCCACAATCACCAAAATCACAGTTTTACCTTCAGATTTAGGCAAACCTGAGATGAAATCCATGCTAACCCCTTGCCATGCTCCATCAGGAATTGGTATTGGTTGAAGCAATCCTGGAATGGGCACATGCTCACCTTTATTTAGTTGACAGATTTCACACTTCTTCACTTCTTCCTGCACCATCTCCTTCAACTTGGGCCAGTAGAACATCTTCTTGATTCTTTGGTAAGTAGGTAGCACCCCTGAGTGACCACCAATGCAAGTAGAGTGCACCTCCCTTATCAGCCTGATTCTCCAACCATTAGTAGCCCCAACACAAATTCTGTTTTTGTACCTAAACAAGCCTTGTTGGAGAGAGTACTTGTTCTTATCAAGTTCTTCCTTTTCCCACTTATTTTGGAGCTCTTCAATCCATTCATCTCCTGTGTAACTTGACTTCAGCTCATCTACCCACTTATTTTGGTATCAGCTCAGTGACAGCCTGCATCTCGGCCTGCACTCCATGGTGCACCCCAGCAGCAGCTTGCATTTCAGTCTCAGGATGCACATCTCTCCTTGACAGTGCATCTGCCACTTTGTTATCAACTCCTCTCTTGTATTCTATCTTGTAATCAAGGCCCATCAACTTGCAAAGGCCCTTGTGTTGCATGGCATGGTTTACCCTTTGTTCTAGCAAATGCTTGAGGGCAATTTGGTCAGTTTTGATGATGAACTGCCCTCCAATAAGGTAGTGCTTCCACTTTTGGACAGCTGTCAACAATGCTAAGAACTCTTTCTCATAAGTTGAAAGCCCTATGCTCTTAGGACCAAGGCTTTTGCTCAGATAGGCTAGTGGCTGCCTATTTTGCATGAGAACTGCACCAATACCCTTGTCACATGCATCAGTTTCTAGCACAAAAGGTTGAGTAAAATCTGGCATTGCTAGCACTGGTGCTGATGCCATTGCACTCTTGAAAGTGTTGAAAGCCTTCTCTACCTTATCGTCCCAATTAAAGGAGTTCTTCTTCAACTGGTCAGTCAAGGGTTTTGCAATGATCCCATAGTTTTTCACAAATTTTCTATAGTACCCAGTGAGACCTAGGAATCCCCTCAATTCCTTGACTGTCCTTGGTGATGGCCAGTTGCACATAGCCTCAATCTTCTTAGGATCAGTGGCAACACCATTGTGAGAGATTATGTGACCAAGATATTCAATCTCCTCTAACCCAAACTCACACTTTGACATTTTAGCAAAAAGCTGATTTTTGGACAGCAATTCAAGGGTTAGGGACAAATGTTCCTTATGCTCTTCCATGGACTGACTATACACCAAAATATCATCAAAGAATACCAGCAAGAACCTCCTTAAATATGGCTTGAAAACCCCATTCATAAGGGCTTGAAATGTGGCTGGTGCATTTGTGAGTCCAAAGGGCATAACATTGAACTCATAATGCCCTTCATGAGTTCTAAATGCAGTCTTGTACCTATCATCATCCTTCATACTAATTTGATGGTACCCAGACCTTAGATCAATTTTTGAAAATACCCTTGCCCCTTTCAACTCGTCCAAAAGATCATCAATCACTGGAATTGGGTGTTTGTTCTTCACTGTTATTGAATTCAATTGCCTATAGTCTATACACATTCTCCAAGTCCCATCTTTCTTCTTAACAAGGAGAACTGGTGATGCAAAGGGACTGCTAGAGGGTTATATCAGCTGGTTCTTAAGCAATTCAGTCACTATTTTCTCAATTTCAACCTTTTGAAAGTAGCTGTACCTATAAGGCCTTTGGTTAATTGGCTTGCTGTCAGGTAGAAGTGGCACAGCATGATCTACAGCCCTCCTAGGTGGCAATGCAGTTGGCTCTTCAAATACAGCTTGGTATTGTTCTAGAACTGCAGAGAGTTCAGGGTGCACTGGCTTGGAATCAGAGTGCACCTCAGTCTGGCTAGCAGAATGCGGTTGGAGTGCTGAATGCACCTGAGAAGAAGGTTGCACTCTGGGCGTTGGGTGCACCCGAGAGGAAGGATGCACCCTGGACACAGGCTGCACCTTACTCATTTTCTCTTCTTTCATATTTGTGCTGAAAATCTGAGCCATCAGTACCTCACTACCTTTTCTCACTTCCTTCTCCAGATCTATCTCTTCTTTGATAAATTGGATTTTAGCCACTTCTTCTCTAACTTGCAGTTGCACATCTTTATCACCTTGCTTGAATGCAATTTTGCCTGCACCCCAATCAACTTGCATTGGACCAAGACTAGTCAACCAATCTAGTCCCAAAATCATGTCATATCCAGTGACATCCAACACTCTAACATCTTTCTCAAATGTGTGCCCTTGAATAGAGAATTGTAAGGCCTCACATTGCAGATCTGTCACCATTCTAGCACCATTTGCAACAGTGACCACCATGGGTGCAGTCTGAATCAGGTTGCACTCTACCTCCTGCAACACATTAGGGTTCACAAAGGAGTGGATGCTCCCGCTATCCAAGAGTGCACACACTGGAACATTCCCAATTTGCCCTTTAAACTTCATCACCTTCACCTCAGGGTTAGTTTTGGAATTAAACATTGTAACTATAGCTTGTTCCACCTGCACTTCTTCCTCTACTTCCTCAACTTCACTTTCTTCACCTGCACTCTCTTCTTCTGGTGTACCCCTGAGTGCATTCAATACTTTTCCTCCACACTTGTGACCAGGGAAGTACTTTTCATCACAGTAGTGACATAGGCCCAATGCTCTCCTTTTGCTCATAAGTATTGCTTTTAGAATTGTTATTGGCCTTCCAAGGCTTAGGAAATTGGTTGTAACCACCACTTTCTTTTCTATCAACTGCTGGTTTCTTCTTGTGTGAGAGATAATTTTGAGTATTAGAGGGTTTGTTCATCACCTTTGGCCTTCTATGTTGGCTGTCATTGCTGAGTTCCACCTTGGTTGCAAAGTTGAATGCTTCATACAACTTCTTTGGATTGTGCAACTCCACTGTATATCTCAATTCCTCCCTCAGCCCACTAATAAAACCAGCTATGAAAAACTCCTCATTCAATGCTGGATTGAAGTTCATGAGCCTTGCTCTAGCTTTATCAAACCTCTTGATATACTCATTTACCCTACCAGTTTGGTGAATCCTCTTGAATTCATCCACTGGATGCTTCAAACAATTCATTTTATATCTATTTATCACCTCATCTACCAACAAATCCCAAGGCAATTGATGCTGACCACTAGTCACACTCATGTACCATTCATGTACTTCATCAGAAAAATTCAAGATTGCCATCCTAGTCCTATACACTTCTGGTACTTGATAAATCTCAAAGTAAAACTCACAATTTCTTCTCCAAATTTCAGGATCTCCTCCATCATAATAAGGAAAATCTGTTCTAGGCAGCTGGACATTTATGCCCCTGTTCCATTCACCTCTAAAATTTCTCCTTTCAGCTTCTTTTCTACAACCTTCAGCCCACCTATACTCCTCCTCATCTAGATGAATTGGAGAATTAGCATAATTGAACCCACTGCCTCTTTCATCACCTCCAACACCATTATCAATTCTGACACTAGCATCAACTCTAGGCCCTCCACTAGGGTTGCTAGTTCCACCAACTTCAAAGTTTGATTCTTTACCTGTTTGCTGCCTCAAAGATCTCTCCATCAGCATGGTTAAGTTGCCTACCTTCTCTTCAAGCCCTTGGCTAGCTTGCTTTACTTGATCTCTCACCATGGTTGCCATTCTTCCCTCTAGATTGTGATGAGAGATCTTAATTTGCTCAATCACCAAGGCTGATAGCTTGTTCTCGAGCTTCTTGTTGTCATCCTTCATTTCTTGCACGATCTTCTCCATCTCAGCTTGCAAATGGTTGTTTTGAGCCCTCGGCTCCTCAATGCCATCTTGACTTGAACCCCTTGCATTTCTAGTGCTGTTAGCCATGGATCTTGCTTCAAACTCTTCTCAATCGACCTTGAACGAGTTGTGGATCAAGAACAATCAATCAGGCCACTATAATCGCCGCTCTGATACCAATTGTCACGACTAATCAGCTGTGACAAGATCAAATCAGTGTTTCAGGGATGCGCTCGCACTGGTACAGTGATGCGGTTGCACTCGTACCAGACCAGATTTGGATCTGATCTCAGAAATTGGAGATACAAACTCGAAATTGAGTTGAACTGATCTAATAACTGGATGAGATTTGTAGTAAAGATAAGAATCTAACTAAGAATTGCAATGGAAATCAACTCTTTAATTGAATTCAGAAAATACAAGGAAATTCGTAGAAAAATAGGGATAAAATAAGAAATGGTTTAGATCACAGATTTCAGATGTGTTTTCTCTCTCCTTAACCTCTCCTTATATAATACCACCTGCTGACATCATTTATTTGCCTAATTACATCATCTAAAAACGAAATCAAGAAGAAAGCAGCTAAGAAGAGTCTTCTCCATCGTAACTGTCTAACGACCTCCATCTTTCTCTTCATTCTCTCCAGTTAGGAACACCTGCGCTCCTCCAGTTCCTTCAATGGACACCTTTGTCAGCCTCTGTCCATTTAATTCAAAGAAGCCCAGCCCAGTTTTACCCAGCTTACGATTGACCCATTCAATCTTACCAATGTTCACTCTGGAATCTGCAGACAAATCGGATGCACCTGCATCCCAGAGTGCACTCGCATCCAGAACTGCAATTTCAGCTTGTAACACTCCTCCTTCAATCAAATAGCTGCCATGGTTGAGCAGGAAGAATCGCGTCGAACAGCCATGAACTCTCAGCCTGTGGCCGTCGAGAACTACGCCTATGCCGGCCTCCGCCAGAACCCTAACTCGACTCAACTGGAACAGGGGAGCAACGCATCCGCCTATTGTGACCACTGTAGAAAAGAGGGCCACAAACAAGACGAGTGCTTGGTGCTCCACCCGCATCTCCGGCCAGCGCGAGGGAGGGGGCGTGGGGGCGGCGCAAGAAGAGGGGGCCGTGGTTATGCGAACTCACGAGGGGGAGAAGGGAGAGGCAGATCTGACTATCGGGCCCATAACGCAGAGATGGATGGTGTTAATGCTGAATCAGTCACTAACGGGTCGGAGCAGACTTCGTGTTCGAGTATTGATCAAACTCGGATCCGACAGATGATTAATGAGTTAAACTCCATGTTAACTAATACAGACCCGAATAAAACAGGTGAGAATTGGGGAGTTGCTTTTTACACGGTTATAATTTGCAATACACGGTCAAATTTTACAAAAGGACAAAAATATCCCTAACCAAATCTAGAAACTTTCTTCGCTTCTATCTTTAGTTACTACCGAACTCCTTTCTCTCTCCTTATTCGCCCAGTTCAATTCTCACTATCTCTTCCGACAGCAAATCTGCTCAGGAGCAATCCACCTCCGCTCCTCCAAGGCCAGAGCAACAAGGCTAGGTACTTTTTTCTTTTCTTTGCTTTGCTTCTTGAGAAATTGGGGCTAGTCCATACTATCTATCCCTTCTAATCCTGAGATTTGCTTGATTAATTTTTCAATTAGGAGAGGTTGATGTCATCCTCCTTGAGAAATCGTGGTGTTTGAGATCCTCTCTCGGCTGCCATTGAAGCCTTTCTTTCGTTTCAAGTGTGGATCAATCAGGAGGCGAAATTGACAAGATTGACAATGTATACAAATTTAATACCAAATTCACTAGTTTGATACTCGTAGGAGAAGAAAACGTGAAGATAATTTTTTTCAATTTGTTGAAAATTAAGTAGTTTTTGCTATTTCTTTTTTATATTATTTTTTTTGTTTTCGAGAGTGACAGGACCGACCATCCAAATTTTAATTTGAGATTGGAATATATAATCCAAAGTGAAGTTATTTTTCTTTGTTTTTTCTATAATAATTATACATATTTTAGAAGGAGATAAATATAGGTCTAAGCAATAGAGATTTTTTTTTCCTTTGTTTGTAAAGGTTCGGCCACCCCACATGTGACTGGAGCTCTTTACATTGGTTATGCTCTTACTGCTGGCATTCAGGTTAGCAATTGAATGTTCTCTTACTTCATATGACTAGTATTTTCATCAAGCAGTCAAGCATCTTCTTTTAATGCAAGATAACTTTTATTTCCCTTAGGCTCAAATTACCTCTTACGGTACTGTTATATGAGTACTATCTCAGTGAGCTCGGTGTATCCTTACAACTTTCTATCCTTTTTCATTTAGAACACTGCTTGTTAATATTTTAAGTTGGTTACTTGTAGAGTACAATTTCCCATTCCCAAAAGATTTAGAAGGTAATGAGTTATAATTTCTTGATCCACACATGCCACTACTTTTGATTTCCAAATTCTGCTAATGACATTATTTATAATCTAGGATACAATTATTCGTTGGAGGAGAATGTCTGGTTACAATGCATTGTGGATCCCAGGAATGGATCATGCTGGTATTGGTGCTCAGGTGCATACTTCTTTCCATCTTTAATTGGCATTTTATTTTTCAAATGATTTTCTCCAATAATTTTCTGCAAATCCACTTCTTACGCTAATTAATATTAAAATATACATGATCCTAGTAATCCTCACAGTTTGCTGATTGTTTTTGTTTGGGCAGATAATTTAGGATTCTACTCCGAGAGAATTCGAGACCATTGGAGTATTATTTGAAGGAAGTCGTATCTAGATAGAAGTAGTTATAATCTGTATCAAGCTAATTAAAAGCATGACAATAGCTTTGAGCAATATAAAATCAAGTGATTTTTAATTATTTCATCTTTTTTAATATAGTTATAGATATGTATCAAGCTAATTTAGAAAATAAATGGTACTTTGTGTTTTTGTATTATATTAAATTTGGGTTAGAAACCTTCAATTTACTCCATTTGATAGATAAATGGTAGAAAAAAGATAAAATTTTCATTACCTGATGGAGAAAACTTAGTGATGTACAAATTTTTCACTCGATTGAGATGCTTGATTTCTTACTTCGATGAAAGACGATAGGGTTTTAGTTTTAATATTCACAGCGACGGCTGCAAAAATGTTGTAATATAAGAGTAAAAGACCGCGAAAAAGTCCCGCAGAAATAACAATTTCATGCTGCCAAAATAAGAAACAAAACGAATCTTTCTCAGAAATTTTAGCGTGATAAAATAACACAAGGATATTTTTGTCCTTTTGTAAAATTTGACCGTATATTGCAAATTATAACCGTGTAAAAAGCAACTCCCTGAGAATTGCTCAGGTATGGTTTCTAATCTGGATAAAATAAAAAATTTATGGATTTTAGACAGTGGTGCATCTGATCATATGGCCAAAGACAAAAACATTTTGGATTGTTTAACTAAGATGGAAATTGCACAATACGTTACAATTGCAAATGGTGAAAAAATTCCCGTTAATGGCATTGGAGATACTAACTTGTTTGGAAAAAAATATTAGAAAAATCTTGTATATGCCCAAATTCAATTCAAATTTACTTTCAATAAGTAGAATTACTAATGATTTGGATTGCAATGTTATTTTTTCTCACAAGAATGTGATTTTTCAGGACCGAAAAACTGGGAAGAAGATTGGTGAAGGATATTTAGATAATGGTCTTTACTATCTCGACTGTTCAAATAAATGTTTTGGTGCTAAGAGGTTGAAAGAATCAAACAAGCTTTTGCATTGGAGACTTGGCCACCCTTCTGATAGAATTTTAAATAAACTTTTTTATTGCAATTTTATCATAAATAATTGTGATGTTTGCAGATTTGCTAAACAAACTAGATTATCTTTTCCTATTTCAAATAGTAGATCGAATAAACCTTTTGATATTGTTCATTCTGATGTTTGGGGTCCTGCACCCCTTGATTCTTATAATAACTTTAGATATTCCGTTACTTTTATTGATGATTTTTCTCGCACCACTTGGTTGTATTTACTAAATTCAAAAACAGAGGTTTTTTCGATTTTCCAACAGTTTTTTAAACTTATAGAAAATCAATTTGGAACAAAAATTAAAATTTTTAGATCCGATAATGGTACTGAATATATTAATAATAATTTTTCAATTTTTTTCAAAACTTACGGTATTATTCATCAAACGTCTTGCGTTTATACCCCAGAACAAAATGGTGTTGCCGAAAGGAAGAATCGTCATATTTTAGAAGTTACAAGATCTCTCATGTTTTCTACTAATGTTCCAAAAAATTTTTGGCCAGAAGCCGTGCTCACAGCTGTTTATTTAATCAACCGGTTACCTAGCCCCAACTTAGAAAAATAAAAGTCCTTTTGAAATCCTTCATGAAAGAAAACCAAAACTTGACCACCTTAGAATTTTTGGGTGTACCACTTTTGTCCACACACAACTAAATGACAAACTTGATAAAAGGTCTATCAAAACTATTTTTTTAGGGTATTCGTCTCAAAAAAAGGGTTATAAATGTTTTGAGCCCACTGGTCACAAAATGTATATCTCTAGAAATGTAACATTTCATGAGCATGAACCATACTTTAAGTCCACTAATATAAATCCCGGTCCACCTAATGATGAAATTAGGAATATTTTTCTTCCAAACCTAACTTTTTTTGAAGGCACAAACGACTTACAAACTGAAGAACTCCAAGAACCTGAATTGGAAGAAAACTATTCAGGGGGAGATGACATAGGAAATGATGCAGTTGAAGAAAATGTCCAACCGCGAAGGTCGAACCGTGAAAGACAACCTTCTGTCAGACTCAGAGACTATGAGACTTATCAAGCTACATGTCCATATCCTATTGAGAATTACATCTCGCATGATAAAATACGTGCAGGCTATAAGTCTTTTCTTAGTGTTATTACCAACCAAACTGAACCTACAACCTTTGAAGAAGCAAAACGGTATCCAATTTGGCAACAAGCAATGGCTGAAGAACTACTTGCTCTTGAAAAGAACAATACCTGGACCATTGTATCTCTACCTAAAGGTAAAAGGCCTGTAGGTTGTAAATGGGTCTACAAAACCAAATATAACTGTGATGGCACAATTGAAAGACACAAGGCTAGACTTGTAGCTAAGGGCTTTACACAAACCTATGGTTTAGATTATCATGAAACTTTTGCACCTGTTGCTAAAATGAAAACTGTAAGGACCTTATTGTCAGTTGCTACTAACATGGGTTGGAGTTTATCACGGTTAGATGTAAAGAATGCATTTCTTCAAGGAGACTTGGATGAAGAAGTTTTCATGAATCTGCCACCAGGTCACTCTAAAGAAGCTAGAAATAATTTAGTTTGTAAGCTAAATAAATCGATATATGGATTAAAACAATCTCCAAGAGCATGGTATGGAAATCTTAGTCACTCTCTTTTACTTCATAATTTTAATAAGAGCTCTGCAGATCCTTCTATGTTTGTTAAGCATAGTCACAATTCTACTACTATAGTTTTGGTTTATGTAGATGATATTATAGTAACAGGAAATGATGAACGAGAAATTAAAACCGTAAAAAATTACTTAAAAGAAAAATTTGACATTACAGACCTTGGAAATCTTAAATATTTTTTGGGAATAGAAATAGCTCACTCACAAAAAGGTTTATTTCTTTCACAAAGGAAGTACGTTTTGGACCTACTTAAAGAGACAGGTAAATTAGGAGCGAAACCAGCAAACACTCCTATGGAAACCAATAATAAGGCCAGTCCAGAAAAAGGAGAACCTTTAAATGATATAGGACAATTTCAAAGACTTGTTGGAAAATTGATTTATCTCACTGTTACCAGACCAGATATTACTTTTGCAGTTAGTTGTGTAAGCCAATTTATGCATAATCCTAAGGCCAGCCACCTTGAAATAATCAATCGAATTCTTAGATATCTTAAGGGAACCCCTGGTCAAGGAATTTGGCTCAAGAGAAATGGAACTAATGCTATTGTTGGCTATTCTGATGCAGATTGGGCTGGAAGTTTTGATCGAAAATCAACTACAGGATATTGCGTCTTTGTAGGTGGAAACTTAGTGTCTTGGAAAAGCAAAAAACAGAATGTGGTCGCGAGATCGAGTGCTGAGGCTGAATATCGAGCGATGGCAGCTACTGCAAGCGAACTAATTTGGATCAAACAATTGCTAGACGATATGAAGCTTCCTCATAATGAACCGATGAAAATGTATTGTGATAACCAAGCGGCACGTCACATTGCATCAAATCCAGTCTTCCACGAAAGAACAAAGCACATTGAAGTTGCCTGTCATTTCATTCGAGAAAAGGTAGAAGGTGGTGTTATCGTTACACCATTTGTGAGGAGTCACGAACAACTAGCAGACATTTTTACAAAAGCTTTGGACACCAAGTCTTTTCAACAAATCTTATTCAAGTTGGGATCAATCAACTTATTTGAACCCAATTTGAGAGGGAGTGTTGAGAACAAAATAGCCTCAAAAGGAAATATCATCACAGGCTCAAAGCTTCCAGCAAAGCATTCAGAATAGGCAACAATGAAAATGACGTTAGAAAATGGTATCTAGGCAAATCCAGTAATTAGGAAATAGATTTATTTCATGTATCTGGCTCTTTAGGAAAGGAACAAACGGTCAAGTAGGCAACAGCCTATAAATACCCATGTATACTGTACAAAGAAAATATACAAATCAATATAGAAATCAAATTCATTTACAAATTTCATCAAAGCTGATTATGCATGATGCAGTAATTGATAAAATTTTGAAATATATAATCCAGCTCAAATGTCTATTCAAATCCTAGTTGCGCCTAGTAATCAAATATCAATACGGAGAAATCTGAAAAATTGAAATTACTGTAACAAATATTATAACATAACTCTATTGAAAATTTGAAAGTACAATAACATAACTCTACATAAAACTACCTATATGAGTCAGCAAACACCACTGCCCTTGTTGGCATTTAAAATTTATACTTTGTTAGAAATGGGTAACTTCAGGTAAATGTAGAAAGCTAGCTCACTAGCTGTTGATTTGGTACGATAGAAAACCAGATGCTCTGACCTAAACCAAGTGGAGCAATCATGCCAAATTAATACTTTGTGTACTGGTTGACAAAGTTTTGAAGCTTATACTGACAAAACAAAATACAGAGCAGGTTCTAACTAGGACTCATTGACCCATCTACAGCTCAAGTTAGGTCAGCCTCCTTGAAGTAACAGACTACCAGATAGCCAAAACATCCCTTTCATGGTTCGCAAATTTCAAGGTTCCCAAATTGAACCAGAATTGCTAGTTTGGACGGAATTTGGATTCCCAAATTGGACCTAAAAATGTTTGCTGAAATCCATGCAAGCAAAATTTATTAATCAATGAAAAATGTTCACACGAAGATAGAATCAAAGAAAATGTAACAACAAATGTAAACCATATCTAACCTCAATTATCCATCAGTTCTGTAATCATACTCAAAACTAACCCTCAGTTATACCATTCTTCCTCAATTAACCCTTAATCATACTCCAATTAACCCCTCATTTATGCCATTCTTCCTCAATTAATTAACCCTTAATTGTGCAATGATGCCTCAGATAAAACAAAACTTCCCATGATAATTAAGCCCTCCACTGGCCCATGAGTATTATTCAGATTAAGTCCAAAAACCAAATGTTGCAAATTTCTGCACTATCGTGCAGCAAAGCTTCCTGTAACCCAAAATTCATTCAACTAAAAGTTGGTTCCATATGATGGCATCAGAAATTGACAATCGTAGTATGCATGAAGAAAAGTTATGCTTACAGCTGGCTAAGGAAACTCTTAGAGCATATAGCAATATAAATAAAAATGCTGTCAATGCATCAAATGACTGGCGTTGTGTCAGAGTGGCCACCTTAGCATTTTCTATTCAAAATGACTTGCGCGGACAAGCAGCAGACACTCGGGCCATATGGCTTTCCTGGATAAATAATGGACGAATCTGGCTTTTGTATGTATGTATATATAATGATCGATAGTAACTACTAATACTGTAATACACTATTTTATAATTCTTAAAATTAATTTGTCAATGGAAGTGGTATTAGAGATACATTTCCAAAGCTGAACATCGAAATGATTTGAGTTGCAAATGCATCTTTTGTAACTGAAGTTACTCAGTTTTCAAATTCAATTTAACAAGAGATCTATTAAACATATAGAAATTCAGATATTGAGGTACTACAGCGATATCTCATGTCGGTGTCGCTATCATATAGCGGGAGTGTATGTACTGAACGTACACTCACATTTACTAACCGCACTAACCATAACACGGCAACGCCATAGAGTACCACCGTAGGGGGGGGGGGGGGGGGGGGGGTGTTATGAGTGTTTTTAATTTAAAATTTTGGTTCCTCTTTTTTTCTAAATTATAAAAAGACCAAAAAATTTTGGTCCCTCGTTTTTTTAATTATTACGAAAAAATGATGAGCAGCAGAGCTATAGAATAAATTTCTAGTTTATTCATAAAAATTTCGTACGAAGTTAAAGATATATTTAAAATAATCAAATCTAATCCACATTTTTTTGGAAGTGTATGTCTATCCGAATCCCAAACACTAGACATATATTAAGAGTCATCATTAAATATATGAATATTGGAACAAATGTACACTGATTTTAAAATAAAGTTGAGATACAGTAGCACATCTACTTATTATCAGTAACTATAAAACCTATAACAGTGTATAAATGACCCGTCAACAAAACAAGAACGATAGACATATTTGGTGCATCTTTTTTATTTTATTTTATTTTTTTTAGAGCTACTTGGTGCATGTTTTAATTGTAAATAGCAGGAATACAGAAAATCAAGCACGCATTGCTACTGATATGTAAAAGGTTTAGAACAAGCGCCATTAGTGACGCCTATTTGCCTAGCTTTTTTATTGAGAATGACATTGTAATTGTACATATATATAATAATAAAATAATACAGAAAAAAAAATAGGGAGTGTGACCCCAATTTACCTTCAAATTAGAATGAAAAAATGTCGTCCAATTGTTGTTTGTTTCTATCCATTTGACGTCAGACCCCGGAACTTTCCAGTTCCCTTCCTAGAAGGATGCTCTCAGGCTCAAACAATTTCTTAAGAAGTAAAATAACATTATCCCTATCAGTGATGCCTTTTTACTGTAACAGACAGCTTTGGTTTACAAACAAATCAACATTGACTGCGTTTGCGCCTTCCTTACGAAATGATAATTTGAGCATTGTATGCATGTATGCATTTTAAAATATTTATAAAAAAGAAAGGTTTTTTAAGCAAATTCAAATTACGTATTTTCAAGATTACTGGATGGCGGTTACAAAATTGGAATTGTTAATCAACTTAATCTTATTTTTTCTTTACAACATATGTATTCACATATCTTATAATAACACCACCTCTCTGTTCAGGCCATTGCAATTTACAAGGAAAATGTTTTTTCCTGGCGATTAAGCCTTTCTCTATGTGCACCACCGTCAAAGTCAGTTTGTCGGTTTGCAACTTTGCATTCTTCAAAGTTTCTTGCAGTTAATTAATGATGTCACTATCAGGTTATTTCCAAAATAATAGTAATAATAATGCTCCTAAAAATCCATAATCTATATATAACTCAATCTGAATTAACATGAACTAGCGTTGTATACGCGCTTCGCGCGTGAGGTGTTATTGATGTTTAGCCAGTTAAGTTTGGAGGTGGGAAAGTGGAAAATAATACATGAAGGATGAACTTGATTAACATGATATATCTATCAATGAATATCATTTAAATTATGTAAATATTGATAGATAAATTAATATATTAAAACTCTAAAAAACATTAATTTATTTACGTAATATTTGAAGACAATCCACAAAATTTAATACAAACAAATCTAGAAAAATCTTATAAACAACTAAACAAAAGTGGAAAGAAATGTATAAAAGAAAAACCTATATCACTTTGATTTCATATAATTTTTGTTGATTCATATAATATCATAGGAATATATTATTATAAGATAATTATAATTACTAATAGTCATATTTAAATATTTCAGGAAAAATGTTGTGTTAAAAATATTTTGTGTCTCGAAATAGAAAAAAAATAAAATATTTATAATTTAGATGAAAAAAATTAGCATTTTGTTACGCGCTTCGCGCGTGATGTTTTGTTATGTTAATTAAGGAGGAGTAAAAAAATTAGATTGGTTTTCTTACGTATATAAAATTTTATAAATCAACAAATTTTGGAAAGGTTTAGAAACAATGAAAAACAAAATTATATTTATGAAACAATAGAATTGAGTAATCAGATTTAAAAATTTGACAAAAATATGTTAGAACTCTTTAACTATGAAATTTTATATTGCAGGGTATTTCATTTTTTTTTATGAAGGATATAAAATTTTATGGTCAATTGAATTAATAAATGTCCTCAAATAATTTTAAAAGCACCAACCATATTCCATATTTCATATAATTATATGATTAAATTAAAAATAGCTCAATGGCACGATTGAATTTGTTATAATCTTCATATCATTTATATAAAATTTCATACACTAATAAAGTTTTAAATATCTTAGAATAATTGAAAACCTAATGACATTTATGAAATTACGGAAATTCAATTCTTGTGAGATTCAAAAAATTATTTATAATATTCATAGGTTTGTAACTTTAAAATTTTACATCAATTAATTGTTCATATATTTTTGAGCAAGTGCATAAATTTTCATAGCCAAATGATTTATTCAAGGCCTCCAAACAATTTTAGAAACTTTTATGCATATTAAATTTTATGAGATTCATAAAATTACTTAAAATATTTTCTAAGTCTATAATTAAAAAAATTTACATCTTTAAATCCTTTACATTTTTATGAGCACACACATAATTTTTCATAGTCAAATAAATTTTTAAATATAGCTAAATAATTTAAAAATTAAACTATATTTAATCTGAAATTTCTGAAATGGAGGTGTCCATTGTTTTTTCAAAATGGAGATATGACTTCATCCAAAGTTACTGTAGATAATGTACCCAACATTGTAGTATTGTTTGATAAATCTGCACGTGAATCCTAATGATCGATGTATCCGAAATATGAACTTATATATATTTTGTAACTTTAGTTAACTCGCATATGATTGTTATTTTAGAAATACTTTAATTAAAATAATATGAGCAAGGCTAAATTAAGTCCATTGTACTGGATCCCGTCCAATGTATTTGCTTTTAGATTTTAGACTTCAAATGACCGATTCAAACTATTCAATGTGATTTTCATATTGAAATCTAAAATAAAATTGAATTTTACATTTTTTAAATTTTTTACCAACTTTTCATATTTTTTTACAAAATTAGTTATTTTAAAATAGTTCATAATTTTTTAGATCGATAATTTCCTAAAATCTGAAAAAATAAATAGTTAAAAAAATCGAAAAGATATAAAATTTAAATTTGTAGTAGATTTCAAAATGAAAAAACACGTTGGACAGTTTGAATCGATCATTTGAGGCCCAAAATTCGAAGATGAGTGTATCAAAGGGGACTCCCCTGTCTAATGCATTGGACTTTAACATTGCTCAATAATATTCTTAAATTATTATATGTTTATACCGCGACATAATTATAAATTTATTGATAGCATCCTCAATTTTTAATTAGGTATAAATTCGCATGTGAATTTTATAATATTTTAGTACATTCACGTTTTAATTATGTTTGGTATAAATTCGCATGTGACTTTAACATTCACGTTTTACTTATGTTGGGCAGTGCTTAAATGTGAAACTCGCCACTTTGTGTAGTCAGTGACTTCTGATTTTCATTATTTGAACATTTAAACTCCATTAATATTAAGATAGAAAAAATCCACTGAAGTATTGTATTTCATATATACACTGGTATAAAAAAGACTGCAATTTTTATTAAGCAAACAATAGTGCATTGGCTACTCATGAGGAAATTTCTATCACCGCTAAAATTTTAATCCAAGTCTTTGCCTCTCTAGAAGAAGGCTGCAGAGAAAATTGACGGTCCTAGTCTTGTCATATGTAGGAAATATATATAGCTTCGAAGAGAAACTCCAACCGTCCAACACTGATTTAATTATTTTGCTTAAATTCTCTGCGCTGTCAAATTGGATTACTATAGTCAATTGCTGGACCCTTTTTTTTTTTTCCATTTGTTTGATTTTTAGATCATGAGAGAAAGAAGGAAAGGGGGAAAATGCAAATGTATAGATATCACGTTCCTAACACAGTCTTTATGTCTTGTACAGGGACTTATAGTAGCACGCGGTTCACATTTTAGCTGGTTGATTGTTATTATTTATTTATTTATTTATTTATTTATTATTATTATTATTATTATTATTATTATTATTATTATTATTATTATTATTATTATTATTATTATTATTATTATTATTATTATTTTCAGATGGAGTTTAAGATATAACATGCAGACATAAAATTACTAATAATATGACCTCAAAGTAACCTTGTTAAATTAAAATTCTCATGAGTGCAAATATTATAAATAATTTTGGCTTTTTCATTCAATCAAAGTAGGAAAAAAAACGGCACAAAATTTCATATAATGAGAGTAATTGATTCAAACCATAAAAAGAAAAAAAAAAAAAGAGGCAAAAAAGAAAAGAAAAAAAAAACATGGGATAAGATTGAGCATGAGTCAGCTGGATAGAGAGGGTGGTGTAATCTCAGCCGTCTGCCAAATCGAAGAGATGATACACTTAAAGGGTTAGAAAACTGCACCCATCAACTAATCTGAATCTAGAACTCAGTGTATTATTTGAGGCAAAATTCTCTAGATTTGTTTATTAGTTTATTTAAACTGCCACAACACCATTGGTCAAGTGTCGATATCTTTGGACCCAAGCCATAAAGACCAATTCTTTCCCTTATTTAATTTCTAAAAAAAATATAATAATGATACAGTACCAGTTCTACATCTCCGAGTAAAGCTTGCACCGAAGCTTCCCTCTTATGTCAACAGTCAAAGGGCGGCTCTTTGCTAAAAGTCAGGGACTCTCTATATAAACCCTCTTCCTCTTCCAAATTCAACTCAAAAACCAACCAAAACACTCACAAGAAAATTAAGCCTTCAATCTTCTCTTTGAAACAAACAACCAAGCAAGAACAAGCCATGGAATATGAAATACCAGCCGAGATGTTACAAAAGGTGGGGCTGTTTGTACTGGTCCAAGCCTTGGTGTATCTGATCCTTTCCAAATCTTCTGATGTGTTCTCGAAAACAAAGAGATCTTTTAGTTTTCGGCAACCCAGCTCGGTTCGAATGCGCCGCATGGAAGCGTTTCTCTCTGACATGCCACCTGGTGGTGAGCCATCCCCCAGGACTCCCACACTGGTCTCCAATAAGATGGATTAATTGGATTTCAGATCCTGAAATTTCGGGGGAAGATGTCGGATATTTAGGCCCTGATCAAAATGATTTTTACACGGGATTTTTTTCATTGGAATTGATTAAGTGAGATTTCGTTGGACTTAATATAATAGAAATTCCGATCAAATAACATGAAATTCATTTATTTTGATCAAGAATTTTCTAATGAAATGAAATCCCATGTTAAAAACATGTCATTCTAATCAGGGCTTTATTGTTTCATTATTTGATTCTTTTATTTAATTAGTTCAAGTCAAGTAAGATATCTTTTTTTGTATTTTGGGAATTTTGATTGTATGAGTGGATGAGTGTTGTGTATAATAGACAATAAATGAAATTTACGCGCTTTTGGATCCAAATATCACCGGGTGTTTTTCACAAGTAGAAGCGTATTAATTGTGTCGAGTTGTGACTTATGACCACGATTTCTTTAACTTATCTTTGCTTTCTTTTAGCCTCCAGTACATCGGAAAAAAAAAAAAAAAAAAAAAAAAACCCTTCAAAATAGATGAAAATGTTGAAAATTGTTGACTCGGCTATAGCAAAAGACTATTGGTCGAGTCTAGCCGACAGGTCAGTTTTCATGATAAGAAAAGGAGTGATTAGAAGAATCTCATTGCATTTGGATAAATAAATTTTAGTTCAGAACTAACCGAGAAGGGGCTCTGGTTGTTGTTGTTCTTATGTAGAAATACATATCATTTCATGGATCATTGTTAACACTAACCGGTGTGTCAATAAAGTAAATAAAATGAAATTGTTTATCCAGATGGCATTGTTCATATTTAATGTTAAGCTTTATCTTTTATTTTAGTAATATTTTGCTTATCTTCTTAGTAATATTATGTGCAATTATATGTTAATAAAACATTAGCCACAATTTATGAATTCTTTTTTGAACTTTGCCTAGACAATATCCTGTGCATTTTCTACTGTAAACGAGATTCAATATAGTTAGAAATGGATTTTCATAGTACTTGAATTATTCAAGCATTTAGAAATTCCACCATTACAATCTGTTTTCAGTGAATCCACCATTGTTATTTGTTCCAAGCTGTCAAAATTTGTGCCTACGGGCCTTGTTAAAAAGCCCGTTACGCAAATTTGTAAAGCCCACTGGATAAACTTTTGGAGCCCAGATTTTTAACCAAATCTCTCTATTATAATCAGAGTATTAATACCATGAGATTTACCGATCTATGACAAAGTAATTTACTGAAGAGCTTTTTAATTCACTATTATAGCGTGAAACACAAAGGACAATTTTTTCTTACAAACTATAAAAACTCAACTAATGAAATCTCTCTAAGCTCAATATAATACAACTGCGGAACAAAAAAAAATGAACCTAAATAAACATCCCACTTAGAGTGTCATTGTCAGCACCAAAACATGGTCCCACTGTCCAGTTTTTTATCCTAATTGCTTTGGATTCTTGCTGAACTTGAATCTAATCTTATCTCTCTACTTAAAATACCATATTTTGCAACCCCAATCCAACGACTCCGCGATTATCCAGACAAAAGAAAAAAGGCGTGGTCCATGGTCCATGTGGAATTAAAATATAGAAAATAGAACCAAAAATAAAATAAAACGAAGCGACCCATCTCTTCTCGTCTCCTCTACTGAGCTAAAAGCTTGAGAACCAGAGAAAAACAAGGAGTAATAATAGACCAATAATGGCTTCTTCTTCAAAAACGATAAGAAGGCTAGAGGTGGTATCTCCTGTACCGGCCGATATCGACATCGCCAACTCGGTACAGCCTCTACCCATCTCTGAAATAGCCGAGAGCCTCAATCTCAGCCCCAAGTACTACGATTTGTACGGAAAATACAAGGCCAAGGTTCCTCATTTCTTTCTCATTTTGGGTTCCTTGCTTCTTTTTTGAATTTGGGTTTGTGATTTTGAAGAAAGATTTGAATTTGAAGGTGCTTTTGTCGGTGCTTGATGAATTGCAAGGATCGGAAGATGGGTATTATGTGGTGGTGGGAGGAATTACTCCGACGCCGCTTGGAGAAGGGAAGTCAACGACCACTGTTGGTCTCTGCCAAGCTCTTGGTGCCTTCCTTGATAAAAAGGTGTCACCTCTGATTTGTTTGTTTGTTTGATTGATGGAGAATGCTTAGTGTGTGTTGTGTGTTTGTTTTATCTGAAGAGTAATTCAATACTATGTTGATCAGTCTGATTAGTTTAATTTAATACAAAAGAAAAGAGAAAGCATACTCTGATTTTTTTAATAAAACGGAAATTAGTCAACTTATAGTCAAACGGTGTAGTGTCTTTGAGCGTGATTGATTTGTCTAACTGAACTTTATAAGCTAAATTGATGTCAATTGCTTTATCAGAGTGTTGAATGGTCATGTCATAAACTTTACATTTCAAACAAAATAACAATAATTTGAAGGGCCAAATGGAATCTAGACTACTGCCTATTGTGAGAAGAACAAGTACTAAATTTTGATAACTGTTGGTAAGATGGCTTGTTGTAAGGGGATTAGTTCTGTCAACTATAATTTTGGTACACAGCATTGTACCAAGGGACCCTAATAATATCCATATTATTATTTTTCAGTGGCTCTGTTAATGAATATAAGAATTTAGCAGTTGTCCGCAATACCTGTTTGTATTCCTGTTGTGTTCCTGGATTTATGAATTTTAAGAATAATATGCAATTATACACGTATTATTTGCAAAAATAACAAAATATTTTGTTTTCTTTCTAAAAATATGAGTCCATACACAGCATCCTTTGCTGCAATATTCTCAAATTCCAAATTTGTTAGTATGGTACATGGTACCATTATTAACAAACTACTGTTATGAACTCTGCCAGTACCATGTTATCTATAGATGGCACTAACAGCTTTGTATCTGTCTTCACAAAAACAGGTTTTTACGTGCCTGCGCCAGCCATCACAGGGCCCGACATTTGGCATAAAAGGTGGGGCTGCAGGAGGTGGGTACAGCCAGGTGATACCAATGGACGAGTTCAACCTCCATTTAACAGGAGATATACACGCCATCACTGCTGCAAACAATCTACTGGCTGCGGCCATTGATACCCGCATATTCCATGAGTCCTCTCAGTCTGACAAGGCCCTCTTCAACAGGTAACCATTATTAATTGACCATATATAGCATATATTCCCCAATTCCTCATTAGCAAAATGCCAATATGTAATGATTTTCACTTCTCAGAAATAAGAACTTGTTATTTTTGTTAGTTAAAAATTTACAATACTTAACAGAAAGTTATTAAATAATAGGATGGTTCTACTTTGAGGCTAACAGCTGGGATTTTCTGTTCATTTAACAAAAAATTATTAAAACTAAAAGGGTGACTTTATTTTCTCTGACATTTTCATCTTGATTTAACAAATGGCTCTCTTCTTAGTATAGACATGCTTGAAGCCAAGTATCAGTCTTGTATAATTTTACCTTAATTTTGAATTATAGAAAATTGATATATTATGTGTATTGTTAGAATTTTTTATTCTTGACAGGATATACCTTTTCCATTGCTCTTACTGTGATTTACAAACATCTCAGGAATTAGTTGTCAGTGGCAAATGTGTTGGTTATAATTTGAAAAAGCATTCAAAATATTGCATGCAGGCACTCACATGCACAAAAAATTATGTAGGTAAGAATTGTGACACCTAATTTGCTGAATTAATTATCTAATAGATTATGCCCTCCAAACAAAGAAGGCAAACGAACATTTGCTGATGTAATGCATCGACGACTTAAAAAGCTTGGCATCTCTAAAACAAGCCCAGAAGAGCTCACAACTGATGAAATCAAAAGGTTTGCTCGGTTGGATATTGATCCCCAATCAATCACCTGGCGTCGAGTCATGGACGTAAATGACCGATTCCTAAGAAAAATTACAATCGGACAAGGACCCGAAGAAAAGGGAATGTTCAGAGAGACAGGATTCGATATCTCAGTTGCTAGTGAAATTATGGCCGTGTTGGCACTAACCACCTCCTTAGGCGACATGAGAGAGCGACTTGGTAATATGGTAATTGGTAATAGTAAAGCCGGTGAACCAATAACAGCTGACGACCTTGGTGTAGGTGGCGCCTTGACGGTTTTGATGAAGGATGCAATTAACCCGACACTAATGCAAACCCTAGAAGGAACTCCTGTGTTGGTTCATGCTGGCCCATTTGCAAACATTGCTCATGGCAATTCTTCAATTGTCGCAGACAAAATTGCCCTTAAGTTAGTCGGTAAAAATGGGTTTGTGGTGACTGAAGCGGGTTTTGGAGCTGATATTGGTACTGAGAAATTTATGAACATAAAGTGCCGGTACAGTGGGCTGGTACCACAGTGTGCAGTAATTGTGGCAACCATAAGGGCACTTAAGATGCATGGTGGTGGGCCCGAGGTGGTGGCTGGTAAACCTTTGGATAAGGCGTATATATCCGAGAATGTGGCACTTGTTGAGGCTGGGTGTGTGAACCTTGCGAAGCATATAGAGAATACAAAGGGGTACGGGGTGAGTGTGGTTGTGGCAATTAATAAGTTTGCAACAGATTCAGATGCGGAGATGAATGTGGTAAGGGAGGCAGCACTCAGAGCCGGTGCCTTTGATGCAGTTGTTTGTACCCATCATGCTCATGGTGGAAAAGGCGCGGTTCGTATTATTTTAGAACTCTTTCCTACCTAATACCTTATTTGGAGTTATTCATTGTTGTTTAGATTTACTCGCTTGTTTATTGTTGGTTGAGGTAATGGATTTTGACTTTTTATGAGTATTTAGAACAACTGTAACCAGTACTGGTATTATACTAAATTACTAATCATGATAAGTATGGCAATTATACTAGAAAGTTCAGGTATTACTGTATTAGCACTGTATCTGAATCTCGACTAAAAGATTATTTCTTATGATTAGATTTGATTTCTTTATTTGTTCTTGAATAGTTTATGGTATTGGAGCGACATGTCATATGTATTCTATATTAAATGAAATTTAATAATTGTTTGTATATTTTTCAGGTGGACCTTGGAATTGCCGTGCAAAGGGCATGTGAGAGCCAATCACAGCCATTAAAATTTTTGTACCCTCTTGATATCAGTATTAAAGAGAAGATTGAGGCAATAGCCAAGTCTTACGGTGCTAGTGGTGTGGAATTTTCTGAAGAGGTATGTACTAAATTGAACCCTCTTTGCTGATTGAACACCAAATAGGAGGTTAGATTTTGAAAATATATTAGATGCTCCAATAGCAATCAATAGACTTTTGTTTTTGAAAGTGCTTTTGTAACAGTTTCGCCAATTCATTCTTCAATCTGACCCAGCTTGTATGATGACAAAATATGGTACGGTAACCCTTGTGTGGATAGCAGAAATTGTTTCTTCGTTTATTCATTCTTTATTTGTTTTCTTATTGTGAAGGCTGAGAAGCAGATAGAGCTGTACACGAAGCAAGGGTTTTCAGGTTTACCAATATGCATGGCCAAGACCCAGTACTCTTTCTCCCACATTCCATCCCTCAAAGGAGCACCTACCGGGTTCACCATACCAATAAGGGATGTACGAGCCAGTATTGGAGCCGGTTTCATCTACCCTCTTGTAGGGACAATGAGCACCATGCCTGGTCTCCCCACTCGACCTTGCTTTTTCGATATAGATGTTGATATTGCCACCGGAAAAGTCATGGGTCTTTCTTAAAATTTTGTGCTTCCCTTTTTATTTATCAGTTGATCTGGAATAAATGGTGCATGCCCTGAGTTGTACGATTGTAATTTCTCTGGACAGATCACATTTTAACTTTAGAGGAGCTCTGTTCTTTGCTCTCTTTTTTTTCTGTTTTCCTAATTAGATAGGTTGTTTTTTCATGCTAACTCAAATTCTCTAGCTTGCTGTTTTAGTCGCATAAAAGCAGCGCCCTTTTTTAATCAATCTAATCGAGGTCCTTTGTAAGGGTGTCAAACAGTTCCTATGTGAACTCTAACTGGAGCTTGGATCAATCAGTTCGAGCGAGCTAAGGAAAACTGTTAACTGGAGCTTCGATCGACTCCTATGTGAACTGAATTGACTGGATACAGAACCCTACTGATGTCTTATTGGCTGTTCTTAGCCTGACCCTGCTGTCTTATTGGTTTGTTTTAGATCGGACCAACTGATTTGATATAGGAAAGATCCTGCTTTCATGTGATAAAAAAAGAACATGCAGACTCAGCTACTCCATGGTACCCGTAAAAATATGGTCATGTTTTGCTTTGCTTCAAAAGCTAGAAAATATTTTTTTATGTTAACCTCTTATGAGAGGATTGGAGAATCATTCCGAATCTAAATGGTCGATTTCAACATTTGTTGGATTAAATTGGTCTATAGATTATTTTAAACGTGAAACTGCTCCTAGTTTGCTCAGAGTAACAATGCAATTGACCTGTTACCAACCATTGTTGGCGTAGTCAGATCTTGTGGACATAATTGAGTCACTAAAGCTCTAGTTAAAATACAAAAATGTGAGGTCGAATTGGGGCTTACTTATGTACTCAATTTTAGAGATGTCACTAGAAGGCCTTGTTATATGGACCATAAGCTAGCTTGTTCTATTGTGAAAAATTCAAATAATTCAAGCCTTAGGCCCGTTCCAAAAGCTTCAGGAGTCTTCGAGGCGTGTGATATACCAAGAAACGGTATCTAGAATTGAAGAGTTCACCATGGTCTTTAAAAATATATTATTTCGTTAATTTGGGCTATGACAATAAGATAATAACAACATAGCCATAAAAGCACGGATTATTGCCTATTTGACGACCCTAGTTCAATTCATTCTTGAAAAATAAATAATAAGAACAAGAAGAAGGGATCAAACAATATATCCCCATGCTCGGTGATTGGATTTTTATCATTTCAGTCCGCATACTAACATACTAGATATTTTTTTTTTCGAAATCTTGACAGAAGCTATCAAGAGAAACATACTAGTATTTGCACATGGAATGTGGAAAATAATTCCGTCACGCCTAAAATTGACTTGGACCGTGCTTTCGTAGACCGAGATTATAAAGGTCCAATACCCAACTAGTTTTAAATTTTTTCAGTTTACTAGCCATTAGCCATCATTAACTCAGTTAGCTTGTTGCTATTATAGTTATGAGGAAGGTTCAATTCCAAGCTAGTTTTCACTCTTATTTTTAAATTTAAAATCAAATGTCGAATTCAAATTATTAACTTTTGTTCATTTTCATAAAACACAAAGTATATATAAAATATTATAATGTTTTCTTTAAGTTTATGTTTTAGTTTTTATACAAGATCTGGGTTGTTTGGTCCAGTGATTTCGCTCTATTCCGCCAACTAAGTGGTCCTTGATTCGATTCACAGAGAGAGTATTCTTTTCAAATTTCTTATTCTTATAACAAAAATCATTGGTTTCAAACCAACCTTAAAAAAAAATTACTAGATCAAGTGGCTAAAAAACCAACGGTTAAGATAATAATGGTAGGTTAATTTTAGTTTTTTTATATCTTAATTTAGTATAAATTGACTCTAAAAATCATGATATTTCGTGTTAATGGTTTCGTATATATAGTAAATAAACTTAATGATTGAATTCAGCATTTGAGTTTTAAAATTTGAAACACAAATGGAACGAAGTTGTCATATATATAGTGTGTCAACAATTTTCAATATTGAAAACTTCTTCTATAATTATATTAGGAGATACTTTTCTCTTTGTTGACAATAAGGCTGGATTGTTGTAACTGCCCGGCTTGTTCATTAACCTCTTTTCCCTGCAGTTCACGGCATGTTTTTGTACTTGGTAGGCTTTGATTCTGTAAAATTAAGCATATATATATGTACTTTGTTATTTTGACTACAATAATGAATTTGTCGTCTGTGTATACCATCAGTTGAATAGAAGTTGGTTGCTCTCCAACTTGTATCCGAAATGGAGACTCTCGTGAGGTTGCCACCAAAAAGAGATAGTACAAGAATGATGTTTTTTCGAGTTATTATGTGAGAATAATGTAGAAAATTGTTAATTAGAATAGTATCATAAAAGAATTAAATTGTGCTAATTGAAGAAGAAAAACAAAAATAGCAATATTATTTTAATTGCATTTGTTCTGGTGTTCTCGTGGAATCCAGATCCTGTGTCGCGCGGCACGCGTACAGCACGGACTGTGGGCCGTCTGATCTGAACCTGATGGCTATGGGGGCCCCGTGAATAATACCAGATTGATAGGCCCGAAAAAAATGAACCGCCCGATCAAAATCGAACGGCTCGTGGAGATGCGCTCCACGCGTGCCGCGCGACACAGGAACGGGGTCCGTTCTCGTGCATCCAAAATATTATTCTTTGAAAACGAAAAATGGTTATGACAAAGCTACTATAAGTAACATCATTTGTGAGGTAAACAAAAGTTTCAGATGATGATATTGACCGGCTCAACTGTTGTCATATATCTATTGGCTACGGCTACGGAAAAACCCAAAAAGATAGGACGATTTTCTTAATAATCTTAAATTAAAATCGAAATTTCACTTCCGTCCTAACGTCACTAAATAATATCACAAGTGTCCTAAATCTGGCCGCCACTTCAGTTGGCGGCCTGGTTTGCCACCTGGACGCGCCACGCGGGACGCCACCTCAGCAAGGTCTGAAAATATGAATTTTTTTCTTCCTTGGCCGTCATTTGAGATGGCGGCCAGCATTTTCTGCGCACTGTTTTCGTATTTTAAGTGTATCTTTCTCATACGATGTCCGATTTGGATAATTCAAATTGCGTTGGAAACTTAAAAAAGAGATCTATAACTTTTATGTTTTGAGTATCTTTCAATTCGAAATTTATAATAATCAAAACTTTAAGTAAACATGAGACGTACGTTCTCTCCAACACTTACAACCAATTTTCAATCATCATTCATTACGAACTGGAAGATTCTCAAAATATAAGAGTTGTAGACATTTTTATTAAGATTTTAACAAAATTTGAATCATATTAATCGAGTATAGTATGACAAAAATACACTTAAAATAAGAATACAATACGTGATAGATTGAAAACAATGAATAATTCAATTGAAATACAATACATAATATACAAATAGTCTTATGCCAATTTAGGTAATTAGTATCTAAATGAAAAATATAATATTTTTTTATAATAAACATATATAATATTCATATATATCTGAGATCTGCGCTATAGACCAGACAAAAAGATTCCATTTTCTAACACTCAACATTGGATATGTTGCACAGTTTTTCTCATGCTGAAAATGACTTTCTTGGTGTTTTATTTTTGCAACCTATTGTGTAAAACGGCTTGTCCAAAAATTTTAAAATTTTAGGATATGAAAATAGGTATGCCAATGTTCATTATGTAATTTTTTGAGATTTGTTTGACTCGTCCTTCTTGATTTTCTAGTGCCAAACTTTTGTTACCTAACACAGTTTTTTCGTCTGAAAATGAACTATCTAGGTGCTTTGTGCAATTTATTGTGATGCAACGATTTATTAAATAATTTTCAAATTTTAGTATATGAAAATAGGTAAACCAATGTGCATTACGTATGTTTTTTCTGATTGTTTTGAAACTTCTCGGTTTTCTAGCGCCTTACTTTTGTTACCTAGCACAGTTCTTTCGTTTGAAAATGAACTATCTTGGTATATTGTGTAATTTATTGTGATAAAATGGCTTATCCAAAAATTTCCGAATTTAATTATATAAAAATATGTATGCCAATATACATTGTATAAGTTTTTGAGATTTTTTTTAACCTTCCTTTTCGTTTATCTAGAGCCCAACATTTGGTACCCAACATAGTTTTTTTCGTTTGAAAATGAACTATCTTGGTGTATTGTGTAATTTATTGTGATAAAATGACTTGTCCAAAAAATTTCAAATTTTAGTATATGAAAATATGTATGCGAATGTGCATTGTATAAGTTTTTGAAATTTTTTAAAATCTTCCTTCTCGATTTTCTAGAGTCCAACATTTGATACCCAACACAGTTTTTTCGTTGGAAAATGAACTATCTTAGTGTTTTCTGTAATTTATTTTGATAAAATGGCTTGTCCAAAATTTTTGAAATTTTAGGATATGAAAAAAATTATGTCAATGTGCATTGTATAAATTATTTATATTTATACAATGAACTACCATCCTTCTCGTTTTTCTAGAGCCCAACATTTACTCAACACAGTTTTTTCGTTTGAAAATGAACTATCTTGGTCTATTGTGTAATTTATTGTGATAAAATGGCTTGACCAAAAAATTTCAAATTTTAGTATTTGAAAATATATATGCGAATGTGAATTGTATAAGTTTTTTAGATTTTTTTTAAATCTTCCTTCTCGGTTTTCTAGAGCCCAACATTCGGTAACCAACACAGTTTTTTCGTTTGAAAATGAACTATCCTGGTGTATTGTGCAATTTATTTTGACAAAATGGCTTGTCCAAAGTTTTGGAATTTTAGGATATAAAAATAAGTATGTCAATGTGCATTGTATAAGTTCTTTAGATTTTTTTTAAACCTTCCTTCTCGGTTTTCTTACGCCCAACATTCGGAACCCAGCATAGTTTTTATATGAAAATGAATTATCTTAGTATTTTGTAAAATTTATTTTGATAAAATGGCTTGTCTAAAAATTTGATGTACCTACTTGTTGTTATTTGATGCTTGTTTATAGTTGATATTTTTTTATTGTCACACCCTGAGTCACTTTTGGGATATATTAAGAGTGTCACATGGTTGTTTGTTTCATTCTTTTTTTTATCAAATTATTTTCCAAGCACCATATTTTTTTTTATCTCTTCATTTTTCCTATTTGTCACCATATAGCATTTCCATTTGAAATTTTATTATAGCTACCATCCTAATGAAGTTGATTTCCAATCCTTGATTTTCCTTTTGAATACATATTTCCAATGTTTGCTCTATTACATAACTTGGTCAGGACTCATGTGAAACTTATATTATCCACATAATATAAGTTAATCATGTCATAATATACACATATTAATAAACTTACAGAGGGGCGCATGGCAAGGGATTAAAGCAAAAATTGGAATAACACCAGTGACCGAGAGATGATTGGTTCCAACTCACACATAAATAAAATCAGCCAAATGAAAACAAAAAGTAAAAATATCGATTGATGAAACAAATAGAAACAAATACCAAACCAAAAATTCCACGGTTGTTACACCAGCCCAAAGAACATTAAATTCAATATATTACAAATATTTTTGGTAGGAAAAGAAGCATGATTTAAATCTAGACTGTTACAGCAAGCCTAGTTTCAAAATAAATAAAATTGAATACCAAAAATTACTCACACACTCTTTATTACAGAAAATAATTAATTAAACCTATGAAAGCAACGAAATGTTATAAGTAGGTACATCAAATTTTTGGACAAGCAATTTTATCAAAACAAATTTCACAAAACATTAAGATAGTTCATTTTCATACAAAAACTATGATGGGTCCCGAATGTTGGGCGTTAGAAAATCGAGAACGAAGGTTAAAAAAAAATCTAAATAATTTATACAATGCACATTGACATACTTTTTTTAATATCCTAAAATTTCAAAAATTTAGACAAGCCATTTTATCAAAATAAATTGCAGAAAACACTAAGATAGTTCATTTTCAAACAAAAAAACTGTGTTGGGTATCAAATATTGGACTCTAGAAAACCGAAAAGGAAGATTTTAAAAAATCTCAAAAACTTATATAATGCACATTCGCATACATATTTTCATATACTAAAATTTAGAAATTTTTGGACAAGTCATTTTATCACAATAAATTACACAATACACCAAGATAGTTCATTTTCAAACGAAAAAAACTGTGTTGGGTACCAAATATTGGGCTCTAGAAAAACAAGAAGCAAGATTAAAAAAAATCTCAAAAACTTATACAATGGACATTGGCATACATATTTTCATATACTAAAATTCGGAAATTTTTGGACAAGCCATTTTATCATAATAAATTACACAATACACCAAGACAGTTAATTTTCAAACGAAAAAACTGTGTTAGGTAACAAAAGTAAGGCGCTAGAAAACCGAGAAGTAAGTTTCGAAACAATCTAAAAAAACATACATAATGCACATTGGTATATCTATTTTCATATACTAAAATTTAAAATTTTTTTACTAAATCGTTGCATCATAATAAATTGCACAAAACACCTAGATAGTTTATTTTCAGACGAAAAAACTGTGCTAGGTAACAAAAGTTTGGCACTAGAAAACCAAGAAAGACGAGTCAAACAAATCTCAAAAAATTACATAATGAACATTGGCATACCTATTTTCATATCCTAAAATTTTAAAATTTTTGGATAAGTCGTTTTACACAATAGGTTGCAAAAAAAAAACACCAAGAAAGTCATTTTCAGCATGAGAAAAACTGTGCAACATATCCAATGTTGAGTGCTAGAAAATGGATTCTTTTGGTCTTGATCTATAGCGCAGATCTCAGATATATATGAATATTATATATGTTTATTATAAAAAAATATTATATTTTTCATTTAGATACTAACTACCTAAATTGGCATAAGACTATTTGTATATTATGTATTGTATTTCAATTGAATTATTCATTGTTTTCAATCTATCACGTATTGTATTCTTATTTTAAGTGTATTTTTCTCATACTATACTCGATTAATATGATTCAAATTTTGTTAAAATCTTAATAAAAATGTCTACAACTCTTATATTTTGAGAATCTTCCAATTCGTAATGAATGATAATGAAAAGTGGTTGTATGTGTTGGAGAGAACGTACATCTCATGTTTACTTAAAGTTTTGATTATTATAAATTTTGAATTAAAAGATACTCAAAACATAAAAGTTATAGATCTCTTTTTTAAGTTTCCAACGCAATTTGAATCATCCATTTAGGACACTTGTGATATTATTTAGTGACGTTAGGACGGACGTGAAATTTCGATTTTAATTTAAGATTATTAAGAAAAAATTCCAAAAAGATAAAAGGATTTCAGAGTAGTGTAGTTATCTCCATTTAAGTTGAATGGAGAGAATCAGGAATTTACCATGATAGTCATTAGGGTTTTCATGATTACTTAATTAGCATGCGGATTTGTCTTAGATTTTGTTCCGATAAAAGATGGAAACGAGAAGTCAAGTTTGCAATGAATGTCATTGTCGTATATGTGCCCTTTGTTAAAAGGATAAAGGCTGTTATCTTTTTCTACACTCTGAAGTTTAGAGATGCAAAAGGCTTGAGAACTTAGTTTCAGATTTAAGAAGAAGCAATTGCAAACAGAATAAACTGGGGATATGTTCGAACACCTTTGTTGGAATCGGAAGAGCAGTGTCAATTTCTGAATTTATTTTTCTTTTAAATTCTTAGAACTTAACAAATAAGGATCAATTCTTTATCCAACTGACATGACCATGTGATATAGGTGTGCTTGTGGGTCACCAGTATATTTGCAGGGATTTGTGTTCACCTGAGAAAGGAATAAATATGGTCTGGTGAAAGAGAAAGATTGGAATATATTCTTTGATTGTTTATTGCAAACCAATATACAGGCCATATTGATAAACAATTATTTTATCACAAAAATATTGAATGTACTGAAAATTACCATCTGCATGCAATAAAAAAGGAACAGTAGATCTAACAATGTAATTTATGATTTGGGCCTACAAAGAGTTTTTTGCTCTGGTCAAAGTAATTATGGGAAGAGATTATTCACTCCATTATTACAGAGCGCTATGGGGCCTGGGTCTCTCTTACTGTCTTACATCCATTCTGTTTTCTCCACTTGGATGATTATGATTTATGAATGAAAGATGCATGCTCACCTGATGTCATTTCTTGTCCCCCTCAATATAATTGGTAGGGGCCAACGCAGGATCGATGCTTGTCACAAATTGTTATAAACTGAAAAAAAGCTCTTCTGCTTTTAGAGGAAAAAAATTTGTTACCATTTTAAAATTCAAAAATTTATGAGAACTAAATTCAGTTCTCTAAGGCAAGAGTTTCATATATAAAAATACATAGATTCAATAATAAATAAATGATGTCTTGGCATGGTTAAAATACAGGATGTTTTTTTTTTTTAGAGCCATTCGGCAGACAAACAAGAGTCTGTGATGGGAAGTTAATGGGTCTGAAATTCTACATTACAATTACTGGGGTCCTATTTATGGACACGTGAACGGACAGCAAAACTTAGAATGCATGAACTGTTGAGACACATGCATGAAAATTTTTATTAGAATGTATTAAAATTTATAAAATGTAACTTCTGTAGTTTAATATATTGATGATAATATTTCACGATTAATTATTTGCCACAATAATTTTCTGTCATGAATTCATGATAAATTAGAGTTAATTAAGCAAAGACTGTTACAGGGTTAATTCATTAATGCCTTCAACATTTTCCCAAATAAAAAATTCAACATTAAAACATAGCTTTAAATAATAGATACGATTTACAAAAATAATATCATAATTGCATACTGTATTGACTTGGAAATTGTATATATAGAACAAATTCTTACAAAGACATAGGGAGAGTGGGTGCACAATGCTCTTGAAGCAAGTGGTATCTCTAGTCCTAATGCAAAATCCCATTCTCATGGTAACTATTTTATCTTTTTCCTTTCTACGGTAACAAATTCCTGAAAAACTGCTCCCAACAATTATTGGAAATTTAATCATATTTCAACAAGTTCCACAGTTCTCATGGATTTAGAGTGAAACCAAAAATTAAGGACCCATTGTCTTAGTTTCTTTCCACAAAAAGTTATCTTTTAATAGTGTAAATTTATAAACAAATAGAATCAAGAAGCAATAGGGAAGCTTTAGTTGTTACTGTTGGCCATTAATTGGCCAATTTCTTGGTTGCCATCATTGTGTACTTAGGTTGCACCAATCATTCAAACATGCAAGGATGTTAGTTGTTGCGTTGTCCCGGTTTGATAGCTCTTGCTTTATATCTTTCTCATATCTCTTGAGTTGAATCATTACGAGCATGATTATGCATGGAATTGGTACCATGATTATGATGCGACGACCACAAGGTGCTATCTTTACTTCTAAGCAATATTCTACTCCAGAAACATTCTCTCCCGCTATTGTTGGAAATGGAGAGAATAAATTAAGAAACCCAGTCTGACAAATTTACAGGATGAGAGAGAGAGAGACAGAGAGAGCGATGGAGATGTGATCCATCATCCATCACTGCACGAGAGAGAGAGAGAGAGAGAGAGAGGTATGATTGCAAGACGCATGTGGCATGATTGACCACACGGAGAGAGATGAGACTGGAGAGGGGAGAGGCAAATGTAATCATTGCAATGTTAGACTTGTAACCAGTTTTCATTATTGGAGCATTGCTTGGTCTCTGCCTGTTTCTTTTCTTCATTGCTCGTACTTTTTGTTTCTCTCTCCAACTCTCCATTGAATTAAAGTTGTCAGCCACTGCATGCTTGTACAATGGCTTAACAGTTCGGTATCTTGTGACGCATCCGTGTGGCAAATATGTGGATCATGTATTAGTTATTATGTGACAATTTGCATGCACACAATTACACAAAAAAAGGAGCCCACCAACATATAGTGTTACATTTATTTATTTTCTTAGCCATGCCACACACTTCCTAATTTTTACATAACAAATATTTCTCTCAAATAGTATTGATGATTTTATCCTTTTCTTTGGAAAAAAATAACACATTTAAACATAAATTGCTTTTTATACATCTTCCTTGAAATATTAGATATAACTACATGCAATGGTTGATACTATATATTCTTGCCTCCGTATTGAAATACCATTATGCTTGTTCTATTTTGAGCTGGAATTATCCAAGTGGCTCATCATAATTTGTGAAAATTACAGTAACTTGTAAAAGTAATATTGATGGATGTCACTATTATAAATCTTTTTGGTGGGAAATTAGAGAACCGTGCAATAAATTCATGATGCCTACTTTCTTAATTAATGAATTCGGATTTCAATACAGAAGTCCCCATCCAAAAAACAACTGCCACACACTCTATGACCCTACCTCTACAAGTCTCAACTCGGAAGAATCCCATGGTAAGATTTTTGTCGATACAAAGCAAGATCATATTAAAACCGATGTGACTTTTGGACTGCGGTTGCAGAGGAAAAAAGAGAAAGCTAGTAGAATTAATAATATTAAAATAAAACACACAAAGGAATGGTGCAGTAATTACTTAATTAGTTAATACTATGTGCACAGCCTAGCAAGTATAGTGTAACTAGCACTCACGAGAGCGGAGAGCCCTGGTTTGGTCTTTAATAAACAAAAAAGCCCCCAAAAAAAAAAAACCTAGCAGAGGTAATTTAGTTGGGGAAAGTTAGAGTGGACAGTTGGCATGTGACTATTGGTTGTCGGCCCATGCATGTTGGGAGCTCTCTGATGATTTTTCTTTTTTTTTTTTTTAGGAAAACTTTTTAATGATCTCATTGTTGGGTCGATGGTCTTGTAGATCATACCATACACAATTATGTTGCATGAGAACTAGCCAATCATTTTGTCCAATAATTATTTATCGAGACAGGATAATATCTCCAAAGTAAAATTTTCCAATTTTGAGTCACCCGCTACTTTCTTGCTTTGGCTACACCTTTTCTTGTTCAACAATGAATAAAAACAAGAATAAGAAAAAAAATATACACATGTATTCAACAAAATAAAAATGGAAAAATTAAGATTAATTTAGTATCAAAGCTTTTGTCTTTATATAATTTAGAAGATATTATGACTCGGGGTGGAAAATGCATTGACGAGTCTGAGAAAAGAAATATTAATTATATTAGTGTGAAGAGTATAATACTTGCTTCGCAAAGCATTAATGTTTTTATTCCATTCTCTTTATTCCTTATGTCATGTGCTGCTTCATAAGGTATTACTATTTTTTTCCTCAGAAATGTAATGCTAGAAAACGATGAAAATGCTTAACGAAACGTTAAAAATTTTAAAATGCTGTAAACTCTCAAGAAAAACGATATTGCTCAAAAACAGTAAAAAAAAAAAAGGCGGAGAAATAAAAAACTACAAAATGCTAAAAGGAATTCGAAAAAAAAACACTTAAGAAATGCTCAGACACGTTAATAGATGCTAGAGAATGCTTAAAATGCTCAAAACTTAATACCAAATTTATGTCAAATATCCTAAAAAAAAAACGCTAAAAATATTTAGCTATGAATATATGCTCTTCGTTTCCTAATTTTTTTTTTTTCTGAAGTAGATCATAGTATCTGTCCAAATAAGTACATATATATATTTTTTTAATATATTTAAGTAAGATGTAGAAACTAGAAGGTATTAATTCTTTTACCATGATCACTCCTTTTCAGTTTGTTGGATGTCTTTGGTTTCCTCGGAATTTCTAATTTCTGAAATAAGAAAAATATTCTAGCTCTTGTTACATAAGTACAAATACACATTTTTAAAATATATATTAATAATGTTGAATTAAATAATGGTTTCTGTCAGAATTACTTGATTTCATCTGTTTGTTAAATGCTGGATCTTTTTCAAAGAATGTGGATCAATCCACGTTTTAAAACGTGGTTCAGAACACGTCCTTATCAAATCTGAAAGAATTGATTGGAGTATTTTACTTACTTGAACTTCATTTTTTATATCATTTATCGTGGAATTCCTGGAATAATTTGTTGCCGCCGAAATGCGTGAGCTTCTTATCATGATGCTTGGCAAAAAGCAATTTTTATAATTGTCATCCGTAGGAACTGCTTGGCAAAAGTGGAGATATAAATCATGCAAGAAGTTTCTGGTCTCTTAGAATTTCTTTTTCTTATGAAATGGTTACTATTGGAATGGGACATGAATCATGCGTAAGAACGCTTTTGATTAGAAATACTCGTACGTTTCAGAGGTAGATATTTAATTTCTTATTTAACGGCCTGAAAAAAATATATTGAGAATGTTTTGTTTGTAAATTTATAATTCATGGTCCAGAAATTCCAACTACCATTTCAGATTTTTTTTAAAAGATTAATACCGAAACATTAAACTCACTTTTTCCTGGTGTGGTCAACGGTACTTTAAAAGAAGTCATGATAACTGAGGACAAGATTTTTCACACGCAATTTTGTACGATGCAAGTAATCATTTCAAAATAAATATCTCATTTTTCTCACAGTACTCATCGAATAAAGTTTAAAAGAAAAATCACACTATTGATGCCAAGTTAGACATATAAATTGTATACCAATAAAATCTCACCAACACAAATATCATTTAATGACACATCACTAATCTTTAAATTTCCAACAATGATAAAATTTTCTTATTAAATAAAATATATATCATTTTTTTTTAACAAACATGCTACATACTCGTTATAAATAAATCAGGGATATAAAGTCGAATTTAAAATTAAAAAAAAAATTGTTTTTAGTTGACAGAACTCTCTGACCCTTCCCAGTTTTGTTCAATAACACCCTTCCTAAGTTCCTAGTTCCTCCCTATTCTGCTCCGCTGTTAAGTTGCACCGCCAGAACAGAGCACCAAACCTACACCATCAGTGACCATCCAATCAGAGGCCCAGCTAAGGCTCCCACTAGGCTGAGCTCTGGGCCTCCGCAGGCCTACGCCAAACAGGCGGCGACGAATCCTTCGTCGGGTCACATCGCGTATCTACGGTTACAGTACCCGTATCCCAGAGAATTTGAATCCGACGGTCGTGATTAAAGAGGTGGATGTAATCGAAGGTGCGGATTTCATAGCCTTTATTTCTGTGGAGCCCCCAAGATGACGAGAGTCATCATCATCACTGGGCTGACGACCAAACAGTCCACTTTCCTACGGGATTTATTTATTGGAAAAAATGAAAACGAAATGTAAACAGTCACGCTCGAAAGGGATGTTGATGGGTCTAGGTCGGGCCCACAGTGTTGTTTGTGTTATTTAAATGTTGTTTTTAATTATATAAAAAGATGACGGTAAGGCTGTGATTTACTTTAATATGGTTTGACTCTGGGCATCTTTAATAGTAGTTAATAATTTGCAGGAACTTCTATTTAAGGCATGACAGATTGGCAAATCATATAGTATTGGCCTTAACAATGGTCAAAGGAGATTTATTTAATTTTTCATTCCATATTAAACAATTGTTTTAACATCATAAGTTTTCTTCAAATATTTAATTGTCAAAATTTACGGCCAATCCATAATTTTATTAATGAGGTATATTATTTTTGTATGCCTATCTAGTATAAATTGACCTCTGAGAATGATAAAAATTTACGCGGCTGCGTCTCTCGTAAAAATAAACAAAATAATTATGAATTCAAATTTAAAATACAAAAAACCACATTAATGGTTTAAATTTAGTGTACTTTTTAAAATTGAAGCACAAAGGGATTCGTGAAGTTATAGAGTTAGGCTTGACGAAACTTCGAAGAACTGTCTAATATATATTTTCTAGATATCCAAGAACTATCTAATATTTCTTCCAACAAAATAAGTGTAATTCGTTTATAAATTGAGAACATTGCATAAACTGTCGAATTTTCAAACAAATCTGCATTAATTTACTAGTTGTGAAAATTCTTGACAATTCTACCAAAAGCAATCCGTTTTTTTTTTTTTTTTTTTCTTTGTAGTTTATAAAAACTGGATCACGGAAATTTTCCAACCAAAAACTGGATATTGATTGCAATATTACATAATTTCGCTTGGTGTATTTTCAAATACTCATTGCATGAAGATAATTTAATCCTTCTTAACTGATGACTACAACCTGAAAACATCTTTACATTTATCTAATCCACCTTCTGATCTGAATAACAATATTTAATTAGTTCCCTTGCAGTTAAGAAAACAACACAGGAACCTGGAGGTGTTAATTTTTCGTTTTGCTACCACTTCTGGCAAATTTAATTAGCTAACCAAATCAACATAACGTCACAACAAGTTGAAATACATAATTTAATTAAAATGGAAAAAGTAAATGCTCGAGATATCGAAACCTTGTCGGATTTTCTGGCTTGCTTGCGCAATTGCACTCCTTTTACACAACTCCTTGAGAATACATACAGCGACTGATTTGGATTTGAATCTTATTTTTTATTTCTTAATGTTATATTTGTTAATTTATTGATGAATTCTTACGTTACTGGTTAATGGTAGGATAAATGAAGATATATATTAGCATTAATTTATAGGTTCCGACTAAGAGAGATTTATAAAATACATATAAAAAAATTTAATTACTATCCCATTTTAATATATACCAGTAACCTGACACTCTATACAGCGCCAAGTGCCAACTTAATAGAGCATTACTGTTTTCCCATTTGCTAACGTATCTCCTCTAAACGCTAGCAATTCTAGAATTCTTAAATCTAATGTCCCGTTGTAAAAAAAATAAAATAAATATGCCCGAGTTTTTAAATGTTACATAAATTGATAAATTTCTCATCTATATTTAGATTTTAATGGAAAATATAATATCTTTTTGTTGTATTTCTCAAGAAATAACGAAATCAAGCCTACGAACTTTTCATTAAAGCATCACTTAAAAAGTTAAAAGTATTAAATAAGAAAATTTAATGGATCTTTCTCACATTAATAACGATAATAATTAATAAAAACTGAGTCCCCACTTCCCAGTCCCAGCTGCAGAGGAGCATTCTTTAGGAGCGCAAAATAACAAATTCTAGGGACAGAATAAAAAAAAAAACAAACACGAATTAATCAGAACGCAAAAGGTAGTCAAGTAGAGGAAATCGTAGGTGTCCCGTAGCCGTCTGCATTGATCTACCGTACAGAAACGAATCTGATGTGACGAGTCAGGTCACCGCGAGGTGAACGGTAGACGTTCCACGCGACAAACGATAACCTGTGGTCCCCACGTCAATCAGCAGGAAATAATTGCTCCGTGGGACCCACTCTTTTGTTAGAGAGAGAGATAAAAACGGACGGAGAGAGAGATGGACCAGTCGACCGTACTAATGATTGCGCCTGGCGCGCTGTCGCCTCCAGTTCGGACAGCTGTGCCCCCGCCCCGCCGCAGGGAGCGTGCATTCATTATTCAATCTTCAAGGGTCCCACGCGATACGGGCTCTCTCCAGTGGAAGCGCGACAGGTGGCGGAGTCACGCGTCCTCCCACGGGAGTGTCACGTGATAAGGTGGATTGTTGCGGTTGCGTGATTGACCCTGGTTCGGTTCGTTTTCGTTCGGAACAGTTCATGTTTTCGGACCGTTAATTCCTTCGCCACCTTTTAATGGACGCCTCCATTTTGACCTAGACAACGCTGGGCCGCTGGCCGTCGGCAGCCGTAAAAAATATATTTTGATAAATAAATAATGATAATTTATTTTATATCCTTGCTCCAATAATTAAATTATTTTGAGTTAACACCTGGTACATTATTTCGTTTGACGTGTCATGCATATTTTAATCGCGAGATACTGTATTTTTTATTATTTTGAATACGGTGGCATTTGTCTTTGCTGAGATATATATAATGATAATATAAAAAATGAATTCAAGGGGTCGTTTGGATGGGTGGAGAATAGGTAGGAATAGCAAATTCTGGGACTAAATTTAAGAAAAAAATGAGATTTCGGGAAGCGTGAGAAGAGTGCTATTCCGGGACTAAGAATGTTGTTTGGATGGTGAGTTTAGGAATAGCGTTGGGAAGTGTGAAAAGTAGAGAGAAAAGTGTTGTTGGAAATAGTGCTATTCCTGGAATTAGCTATTCCTGTAATTAGTAATTGCGTTTGGATAAGAAATTTAATCCTGGGATTAGCTATTCCCAAGGTATCCAAACGACACCCAAATATTCTTTTATTAGAAGGCAAATTTCATATGTTCACACTTCACACCAGTTTGAAACGCCTGGTGGTGTGTTAAGGTTGTTCGCCCGTTATCTCTTTAATGCATGTTCTATCTTTTGGTTGCTATTATTCAAAAAAAAAAAAAAAAAAAAGAAGAAAAATTTCTATTTTTTTTCCCTGCTTGTTTCTCTAATATATACTTTATTAAATTTAGTTTATAAAAAGATGCTTATACGTCTATAACAATCTTAATAATTAATGAAGTAGAGATTCTGAAATACCAACTGAAATTTCTACAAACAATAATAATAACAAACTGATTCTTTCAAAACTGGAGATCTCCATGCTAAGATATGTATAACAAAAAGTAAATGGAGAAGGATTAGGGGTCGACCAAGTGGGAGGTCAGTGAGTGCATTTAATGAGGAACGCACGGCTCCGAAGTGGGAGCAATAAATTGGGGAAAATATGGAGGTCCATTTATGTGTCTGTGGCAGGGCACGTGATGTCGACACGTAACAATTGGCATCGCCATGATACTGATACTGATACTGATACAGATATAACAGATACATACCTCTGAGCCAAGGGAAGGGAATAGCGAATTAAGGAAGGAAGGTTTCATGTGACGGTCGGGTTGATTTTTTTGAATTTAATTAATTGTCTCGACCAGTCGACCGTTTTCATACTTGGTTTTGGTTTGTGCACAAGAATTCTGTGCCTGGTTTCAATTTGGTTCTTACGTGTTGTGTAACGTCTTTTTTTTCGTTGATGAGGAGTCACGAGGAAACCGTATCATATAAAATGGTTTTATTTCAAGGAGATATTTAATCGAGAATGTTTTTGGATAGTAAATGTCTAATGTTCAATCACATCGAACGGTTGAGGTTTTGATTGGAAAAAAAATAACGATTAACACTAATGTGAAGTCACCAAAGAAAATGTTATTTTTAAATAATTAAGAATAAATTTATTTAAATTAAGAGTGTTGTTATTTTTAAATTGTTTCACTTTGGAACAATTTTTTGATCTAATTTGTTTTGATCATTTTTCTTTTATGTAAAAATTTAATTATCTCCTTGAACATCCGAACGCACTGTAATAATTTCTATAATCCGCAAACAGTAAGAAGAGTATAAATAATTATATCAATATGCTGGTACATTAGCCGAAACCTCACTGTTACAGACCATTTACTACAATATAAATGTTCGGAAGAAGGACAATGAACATCTCTTCGGAGCAACATTTCCTGTAAAATTTTGCACGAAGTGTATAATTAAAGAACAGTGAATATACAACTTCCGAATAATAATTATATATGAGAAACGGTATAATGGTTGCGTGAATTTAATGGCATAGTACAATATGTTACGTCCCAATAATTAAATGCGATTTTGACTAAGCAGTAGTGGACTAGTGGTTATGGAAAATAACTTGGCGAATTGATTGTTGTATAAATAGAATGTTGTTGATTCCCAGCTAATATCTCTTATGTTTCCCATACATGAACGAACATTTCTTTTTGAAAATAAATAATACAGAAATACAAGCTAAAAAAAAAAACCCCGCATTAGATAATCATTGACATGATCTAGGTTTTGTTTACCCTTTTTTTTTTGTTCCATTTCCAATGTCAACTCATGTGGCATATAAAAATATTGCAAAAACAATATCTTCTTCTTTTCAAAGAACTTCAATTATTTTCCAGAACCATTTCTAATTTCTGCTAAGCACGCAAATGAATTGACTAAATATAACCGCTCCTTGATTATGAAACTAAAAGAATATCATATCCAAAGCACGTAGTATAATAATTGCAATGATTGCACAGGAACTTGTATAATTTATTTAAATATAGCAATGGATATGGGCGTTGAATTTTTGAATATAACAACGGTATAATTTATTTGGATATATGCGTTGAACTATAGGAAATAGAAATTTGAACTTATTGGTTGTTGCTTTTTAGTTAATATTCTTATGACTTAATCCCGCAAAATTTTTCTTAGTTAACAATGAAAGCCTTAAATCGACATACTTTAATTTAGACGATATATAACGTGGAGACAGGAAACTGCATTCTTTGTGTACATATATTTTAAGAATTTTTCATTTAGACGATATATATAACGTGGAGACAGGGAACTAGATACTTTAATTGAATTTTTCATTGTTTTTTTCGGTCATTTGTTTTAAGATTTTTTTTAAAAAAATTTATATTCGACAGACGTAGAACGTTACCTTTATTTTTCGAGTGAGACAAATAGAAATAATATCTTGCGGGTTATAACAAATTTTTAAACAAGCATTCATATGAGTAGTTTAATTGCTAAGTGCATGCACACGAAATAAAATTTATTATCGGCCTATCTATGCGAATATATTTTATCTCTAGATGCATTACCATGGTCTTTGGGAATATAAAAAATTACTTTAATTAATTAATTATTTATTTATTTTTGCAATTAGTCAGGGAGTCAGTTTGCTACTTTGGATTTTATTGACACACGATTGCACTACCTTGGAATTTTTGAACTGAGCTGCTAGCTCTTTGTCCCCCTCTTGTGTTTAATAATAGGCATGCCGACAGTGGTCAAATACTGTTGTCAACTGTGCATGCTGCATGCTAACGTACGAAGATGTGGTGTAATCATATATTTACTTACAGAAATATAAATATGACTATTGACATTGTTCTTATTATAAACTATCATTCGCTGTATTAGACTGGAGTTCTGTATTTTAAATAAATCCAACATTCAATTACTTTTGTTTGAAAGAAATGACAACGGAAAAGTATTTTGAAATACTGATTCAAAATACATAAATCCAACATTCAATTACTTTTCTTCGAAAGAAATGACAACGGAAAAGTATTTTGAAATACTAATTCAATACTAATGATTACATTATATATATACACGCCTTGCCGGGTTCGTAGTATATATAAATCATAATTCTAAATGACAATTTTCACGGAATCACCTTTGAATTTTTATTTTCCCCTAATATGTTTAAGAAAATCAATATGAAAGCAACTTAATACCACAACGTCTGTTGGATATATGATCAGAGTCTATTTTCAAGGATCTCACACGCACCAGACCATATATGCGTAGCCACAATGTCTTCTTCATTGTATTATTGATGGAGATTGAATACCTATATAAACCGCACTTTTCTAAATAATTAATAAATCAAATGGTCATAATATTTACTTGCAAGTATAATATGTCTTACCATTAGTCAGATTTTTTTCTAAGGATGGAGAAATGTTCAACTTATTAGCAGGAATTAAGTAGATGCTAATGGATATGTCTCATGGTCCAAAACAGGTACATTCTAAGGTCAACAATTATTGTAAAATATATCGTCATCACTTAATTAGTTAATTCTATCATATTTGCTTGAAAATTTTGGCATTTGCACTTTTAGTTTGCAGTCCTAGACTCCTAGTGACACGTGCTCATGGTTAGTGGCTCGCTCGAGGTTAATACTATTATTATTCAAAATTGCTTTCTTGATTGGGCTCAAGACAAATTCGACTCGCTCGAATTTAGCTCAAAATTAGCTCAATATATAATTTTATTAACTAATTTATAATATTTTTACCACCTAATTTGATATATGATAAATTCATTTATTTTATGTAAATATTAATTTTCTTTAAAAATATCTTATAATGAAATGAATAAAATATTCATTTATAAAAAATATATCAAAACTTTAAATATTAATTAATTTGTACATTACTTGCCTCAAATAGACATAAAAAATGCTATGATTCAGCTCGACGAGCTCGTTAAGAAACTTGATTATATTTGATGAAATTCGAATTAATTTCAAATCAAGCTTGGCTAAGATGACTTTGTTCTGAGTTCAACTAATTGTCAGCCCTACAGCCAAGGAGGAGACCAACCTTGGGCGGAGCTAGATAACTTCTAAACGGACGTCAGAAAAATGTAAATTCTCTTAATGACTATAATACTGATAAAATTAGTAACTTATGGGAGTCAATAATAAAATAATAATAATAGTTTTTTTTTTTTACAGAGTTCAATTATAACTTCTCTTTAAAAATACTACATAAATATATTAAATTTAATAAAACTGAAGCACAAGGTTCCCAATTTCGCCAATGTAGATCCACCATTGAGACCAATCACGGTGCAAAGAGGGGAAGAAGTACGATTTACTGCATTATAGCATAGTAATTCCTCACGAATAAATAATAAAACGAAAGAACAAACAAATGATTAAAACGCAAGAGGGGCTTGCTGCCAATTGCCAATTTGCCATCCATCACAAATAATGACCCGACAAGAGCCATGATGGAGAGCATCGACCACAAGCCCATACACAAAAACAGTAGCCATCAACACCTATGATTGCCCCATGCCAACGACCCCCTCGTTTTGTCTCCAGTCGTACGCATCTCGTGCCACCCAGATCCACTGCGCAGGGAGCACATCCACCGTGGAAACGTGATTTCACTCAGGATAACATATAATACAGATCTCTTTATAATTTCTCAATCTCAATTATGTGTGCCACCCAGCCCCAAATCATTCCTCCTCTTCACTGCTTCCACATTTATTATTATTAATTTATTATTGATAAATTAATGGTCCGATAAAAGTTACTAGTCATTGGTGTCGAGGGTCAATACGGTTTTGATGGAATTTTAATATTCGTTTAAATGTATGAATTTATTCAGATTTTATGGATTTGTGTGCATATATCAGTCATAACAACTTGAGGATTCGAAATGTGCGTCGTATTTATATCTATCAAAATATATTATCTAAATGTCTAAAATTACAAACGCATGCATAATTTGAGTGAATATAATAATTATTTTGTCATAAAAGTATATACATAATAAATTGGTTTGTATTTAAAAATCTAGCTAGTCACATCTTATCAACAATGATTTCAATTAAATAAATTATGTGGAAAAAGTTTATAATTTTAATATGCGAGTCATATAATATAGGTTACCATATCTTTTGCTACTATATATGTTATTATAAATTTTTTATACAAGGTAAATTATAAAAAGTTCAATTATTATTTAAAAATATGAGGATGTCGGTTCTGAAAACAATCAACATTGGTTGACGCATTTAAAATTTTATTTAAATGGACCGATGTTACACTTTATTTAGCATTGTTGAGTGAAAGCTTACAACCGTTTTGTATTATTATTCTATGCATTTACATCTCTTTTATACTGTATTATAATTATAAATAAAAAGAGGAACTAGCAGTTGCTGTTGAGTGGTGAAAATAATTAAAAGTTTGTTTTGTTTTTCCTTTCGCCTTAAAACTTTTTTGGCGTGCAAAGAACCTGCTTCCTGATATAATGTCGCTTCGAAACGTTTGAAAAGAAACTTCTTTCAATTCTCTCGTCATATTATGTAATATTTGAAATAAAAATTAATTGCAATAAAATTCAGGTAATATTCAATCAAGTTGTTAAGGTGCAATTAAAAAAGAGCATCAAGTACGACGTGACAGTGTTCATCGTACCGTCTGGAAACTGAATTAGCCACATAAAAAAATTATTAAATAAATGTATTAAAATAAAGATCGACCGGATACACAAATTTTCTTTAACAAATAGGAAGTGATCATTTGAATAATGGACAATGATAAACTCATCCGACTCGGGTCTACTGATATTGTACCTGATATTGTACTATTATTTCAGCTAGAACGGTTAAGGTATGCAAACAAATGTTTAATTAAAACAATAAAAAACTTCAAGTGATATAATTCCACAATAATATATTAATTATAAGTTTTAAATTAGACGTTTGCAAGCTGATCTTTATTAGTCGAATTACAACATTTTTAATATGTATCTAATCAATTATATTCAAAACAACCGAATCCAGACAGTTTTTATTAAATTTTGTGGTTATATTGATTTCGGTAACAAGCAAAAAAATTTGGCGTGATAAAAAAGATAGCACATTTGTGAGAAAAAAAATATGCAAATTTAATTTTGTGTTTTTCCTGCAACATAATCCGGCAAGTACTTGCCTTATTAGAATTTTTTTGATGGAAAGTACGGAAACAAAGATGAAGTAATATGAAATTTAATTTGTATTCACAAATCATGCGATTTCATTAAGCTCTGTGCCGTCTGTAACAAAATATTGTGCTACAAAATTATTTATCAAGTAAATCAAAATATGAAAGTTATCCTACCATGCAAAGTCTCATATTTTTTTATGGAAGGGGGTAAAATTAATCAGACTGCTCTTATATTTCTATCTCCGTCGTACGTTGAATTATATTTTCAAATAAATTGCAAAGACAACTGAGCTATGACTTTGTTCATTAGTTTCGACTGAAAAATAAAAGCAAAACAATAGCATGATCTCAAAGAAATACACTTGATACAAAAAAAAAAAAAATGATCACCAGAGATAATTATGCATTATTGTTAAGAGCATGAAAATTTTGGACTTGATTGAAAATTTTAAAATTCGGTAGACCGTCATAACTCTATATATAGATAAGGTTTATCTTATCGTCATGTACACGAATAAAATGGATCATTCTTACTCTCGGGATATATTTATTACGTAAACGACAAGTAAAACAACTGTCTACTTTTTTTTGTTGTTTTCTAATTAATTATACTATCCTCTGCATAACATAAATTATTTCAATCAACCGTCGATCGATTATTTAACTAATGTCGTTTTTAGATATGACATCTCTAATAAGATATTCAATGCATGAGTAAAACTACAACTAATGGTCTTCATAAAGATGACGTTACATTATCAATTAATTATAATCAATAGTTCAATATCTTTTTCTTCATAAACGTTTCATCATAATTTCAGAATTAAATTATATAACTTCAAAGAAAAAATATTAAATAAAATCAATTAAAATATCTTGTAAGTTACATATAAAAAATTTGAATTGCAAAAGAAGTAAATCCACATACAAATCTTCACAAGTGATACAGTGTTAAAGAAGTGTAATAGTCACAGTAGCCAGGAAGCATTTCTGTATATAATATCCATGAGCGTATCCCAAATTACACGGGACAACATGGGGATGTGCTTTCTAAAAAAGATTGGAGGGTGATATTTATAAAAGGAAAAGAAAGAGAGAAGAAAAAAAAGATACAGGACCCCAATGATGGTTCTTATAATTGCTTCTCTCATGGCTCATTCCCATTCTGTTTCAAACAAATATTATTAAAAAAGCAATTAAAAACCCAACTCACGTGCATCCTCCTGGTCAACCTGGGTTTGGTCAAATTCTCATTTCAGACTTCTCAACCTCTCTCTATAAGACCCTCTTCAGACAAGCTTTTTTTCTCCTCTCCTCTCTCCTTTTCTTTCCTTCTCTAGTTTCACTTTCTCTCTCTAATGGAGTTAGGTTTAAGCTTAGGTGACTCACAAGGTGGCTTAGCGGATGCGGGTAGAGAGCTTGTTTTGGGTCTCGGAGTTGGATCTGGGAAAAGAGAAGAGCAAATCCGAGGAAGGGAAATTGAAGCTGATGGGAGAAACAGTGGTGGGGACTCGGCGCCTCGGTCCGGTGACCCTCCGGTGCATCTTAGCCTCCTTCCAACTTCTTCTCTTCTCAACTTTTCTTGGCCTTCCGAAAACCAAAACAGTAAAAACCTCCCTCTCCAATTTTTGTCCCAAATTCATCCCTGAAATGTTTTAAAAAAATCATAGAAAGGACTGATCTTTTGGGTACCATATATGTAGGAAATCTAGAAGTTTCTATACGAGGATTTGACGTAAATCGGGCTCCGTCGGTTGAGGAGATGGAAGAAGGCGCGGCGCTGTCTTCGTCCCCCAACAGCGCCGTGTCCTCCTTCCAGATGGACTTCTCAGCACGCCGAGGTGCCGCTGCTACGACTAGCGGCGGTACCTCGGCTGGAAACGCTGAGGTTGAGAGGAAAGGGGCTGACGGGTCACATTCTCGGGCCAGCGACGAAGACGAGTCGGGCTCTGCGAGAAAGAAGCTCCGGCTTTCCAAAGAGCAGTCTGCTTTTCTTGAAGAAAGTTTCAAGGAGCATAATACACTTAATCCTGTATGTTGTCTAAATGTATTTTTGCTCTTATTTTTTTAATTGTAAAAAATGAATTATTTGGTTGATTTGGTTTTGGTAAATATATTTTTGTTTAAAAAAAACAACAGAAACAGAAGCTGGCGTTGGCGAAGCAGCTGAACCTTCGGCCGAGGCAAGTGGAGGTCTGGTTTCAGAACAGAAGGGCCAGGTATTGCAGTTGATTAATTAATCAATTGAAAGATTAATTAAGCATATAACGTGTTAATTAGCCTTAATCTAATTAATTAATTAAGTAATTAATTATTTTTCCCTGTATAGTGGATACGGTTACAGGCCTACCCTATTTAATTCTGGTGTTGTCTTAGGAAAGGGGATAACAACCACTGCTGCTGTTTGTCTCCATCTAAAATATATCCTTCTCTTTTGTGGGGGACCTTTGTGTGGTCACATGTCCACAATCCTCTCTCACTAGTCACAACACTCATTTATGCAAATTAAGCATGATGATAATTATTATATTTTTGTTTTTGTTTAATTTAACAGGACAAAATTGAAGCAAACAGAGGTTGATTGTGAGTACTTGAAGCGGTGCTGCGAGACTCTGACGGAAGAGAACCGGCGGTTGCAGAAGGAGTTGGCCGAGCTGCGTGCATTGAAAACTGCGCACCCATTTTACATGCATTTGCCGGCCACTACTCTGTCGATGTGCCCTTCATGTGAGCGTGTTGCATCGTCAGCTACGTCATCTTCTTCTGTTGTCGGTGCTGTGTCAAACACTGGCTCCACCTCTGCTGCCCCCACCTCAGCATCTGACCACCGACCGAACTCGTTTGCTGCGCTATTTAACAGGCCTCGCAGCGGGTATCCATTTGCTGTACCACCTCAGCAGCCGCCGGCTAGTTAGTAAAGGTTAACCAGCTGGGTCTGGTTCTGTACATAATCTAATTTCTTTGTTTGTTTATTTCTAGATTTGGACAAATGGGTTATTATGAGGTGGTTTCTTCTTATCTTTCTTTGTTTTATTTGGTCAATTTGTTCATTTTAGGCATGAATTGCATCCGGCCATTCAAGTATGGGTTGCAAACTGCTTGAATGGCAGGGATGCTTATTAGTTAGAACTAGAAAATGCTTTGGGGATTCTCCCGTTAATTGAAACTTTGAAAGGTGGATAGAAGGTGGTAATATCTTTTCTTTGGATTCTGTAGTTTTTGGATATCAAATGTCATTAGTTTGTAGAAAAATGCTTCTCTTTTGGAGCCTTCATAAAATGGTCATGGCAAAAGCCATATTTAGCAGCTTTTGGAAGCTTTTCACTTTGTTGGTTTTTTCCCAATTTTATAAAGAACACTCCAGGTGACGCGAACATCAGAAACTTGATACATGATTAAAGTGCATCGTCAGAATTAAACAACTCAAGATAAGCATCAATGTGTTCTCCCTTGGGTAATAAGAAATCAATGTGAAAGTTCTAAAGACACTTAACAAACTTGTGGTGATATTCTTAAGAGCAATAAGAAATCAATGAATCACATAGGCTTGGATTGTAATTTCTGAGGAGTCTTCATTTGGAAAGAAAAGCCTCTCCTTTTTAACCCTAGTCCGGGCAAAATTAGAATTCACTGTATGGAGCGTGAGAAAGACCAAAAGCCCAATCCATCATTGATAAGAGAATGAACAAACAATGATGTGTGATTTTTGTGGAATCTTTTATCCTGTGTTTCTCGAAAGATAATCCACAATATTCCCGGATAAAATAAATTGTTGAATTATATAATCTATAGTTCTGATTATTTGTGGTAACTAAGGATGCTGCAATAAGAACAAAAGTGTCGTAAGTTAAAAACACAATAATTGGACTGAAATTTTGTCGAATTTAAATCCTTTTGAGTCGGAAGAGTTGCTGGGTTTGACTTCAGAATCTAAAAGATAAACCTCCAATGAAAATTTTAAATAATCGATTTTGATTTACGTGGCAAGTAAATATTCACATCGTATTCTAGCATCGATTCGCTGCATTTTGTGTGTTTGGAAAGTGAAATTGTAATGATTTAAATTACTTGATTAAACTTTAATGCATTAAATTAAAGTTATTAAGATGCTTTAAGGCACAAAACTAATGCTTGTATTTGATGCAATATAGTGAGTTAAAATGCGGAATTTGATGCTTTATATCGTCCTCTAATTTAAATTGTACACTTCGAAACCTTAGATTTCTTAAAAGAAACACAAAAATCGAAACCTTAGCTTTCCTTGACTCCTTTCACACTTACTATATATATGTACTATAGTATACAACTATACATATTATGTTAGTTAACATTACATATGAAAGGAAATCTAGTTTTTTTTTTTTATTCAATATATACCACTATCTATTTGTTTTTACTGTTATAAATTATAAAATACTAAGACTTTAAAATGATCCAATATTACTATGCATTTATTTTTGATCACTTGTTAGAAACGAGACACGTGTGAATCTATTTCGTTTGCATTAAATTAGATGTGGACCTTGACGTGGCACGACAAAAATAAAAAGATGAATTCAAGATTTAGTTGCCTCTATAAAAATAATTGAGTTTTCAAATTTTATATGAAAACTGTTACTACAAAAAAAAAAAAATGAAAAGTACATATTTAGTGAATTTACTTGATTTAGTAAAGTACGAAAATGTACAATTGAGATTTTAATGAATGTTCATATTTAATAGTGAATTTAAATAACTTCTCTATAGCTTTGATGTTCTCATATGAAGATAGAGTGTCATCATAACTACAAAGACCAGTCTTGCAAATTTTCTTCGACTGGTCGTTTTAACAGAAACTCGTTCAAAAGCAGGGATTAGACAGGTGAAACTTTTGTTTTCTTGCTATTGATATCGGATCTAGGAGTTGACCATAGTGAGTTGTTTGCCTTCTAAAGTTTCAACAATTAATGTATACGATGTAGAAAGTTACAAGACGCATATAATCACTCCTTTTCAAAGTTGATTTTAAGGATGATTTAAAACAATGAGTTCATAGTTAAACAATTGTCAAAACTAAATTATACGCTGCCAAGTGTCCGATCCTTGTTCCTTTCTTCTTCATCTTTGTTTTTCTAGTCAATTGATTGCACTTAGCAGCCTACGCCTCCATACAAAATTGAAGATTTCCCTGGCCCTTAGGATACTGATATAGTCGTGGCATACATACATGCAATGAACCTTCAACAAAAAAGGGTGCAAAATGCCGTCTAAATTTAAGACTAAGGTGCAACTCGGTCCAGGCACTTAATGTAATTTCGACCTGGTCCAATGACATGACAAATGAGTCAACACCACTTATTAAACATACGACTCCTTACACGGACGAACGGTGTTAACATGATGATGTAGTTTTTCTTTTTCTAAAATGATGATGTAGGTTGACTAAAAGCAAACCCAAAATTGGGTCGGTTTCAAGGTTCTCACTTCTCACCTTAAGTTGTTTTCCCTATATATTGGTCGACTTACTGTTTTATATTTTGCTCTTAAATGAAGTTATACAAACCAATAAAGTTTTTCTTTTTAGATAATTTGACAGTGACTGTCAAGGGAATCCAAAACAAAAAAGTTTGTATTACAATTAGAGGATATATATTATTTCTCGATGATTAATATCGAAAGAGAAAATATCGTTTAATTCCACATTTAAAAGTTTATTTATTTATAAGAAAATTCTCGATGAATAATATCGAAAGAGAAAATATCGTTTAATTAAAGAGAAAATATGGTACAATTTGTTTATTTATTTATTTTGTTTATTTAGAGTAATATTTGAATTTTTTAAAGGTTTCTAAAGTATGATTTTTATGAAGAACCAATTTTTATTTAAGCCCTTAAAAACAATCTGATTAAGACATCTAAGTCCTTTGACATGAGCTTAATTTTGATAATTAAGCTGGACGCTTTAATTTTCAGCGTCCATATAAAAAAAATAATGCAATACATTATAAGATATAGCTAAGAAATATGGATTTGACCGAGCTTTATCCAAAATTTTAAGGATGCTATCAATTAATGATGTCTTGCCAAAATAATCAAAGTTTTTCTTGTTCTAGAAAAATAGTATTATAAATTATATTTGTGTCCGCGATTAAATGTGACATTTATTCATACTTATTCAACACGCGAGATTTAACATTACTTCTCTTATCAATTTATCATTTTTAATTAAAAAATATAGATATATTAATTTGAATTATTTCAAATGTCACAAAAAGTTCTATAAATTTATCTAATAAATTCAAGTTAGTACCCAAAATCGAATCATGACATGTCCCCATTGCTTTACATTCTCCTCGCCTCCTCCTTGACTTCGTCGATCGCCAAGAAATGGCGTCTTAATTCCAAAATGACATGACGTGTAGGTTAAATTTCAAGGTCTAATTTAGATCAGTTCAGGTGTCTAAATTTGAATATTTGGGACTTAATTACAAAAAATTGGGTTGGGAAGAAAAGAAACCGTCTCATTTGAACCTGACTACACTCTCAAATTCAACCCCAGAGAATAAGCAACAAAGACATACATCATACATGCATCCCTTTAAAAGGTATGAGGTTCAAAGTCTTTGAATGGTGCTCAATTCTCAATTACCCAAGTTGGCACGCAATGTAGTCTCTTTAGGAGGCAAAGGTGCTAGGAACTTGTGTGAGCTCTTCTGCCGGTGGTAATTCTTAACTCGCAAAAAATTAAAATTAAAAACAATATATAGAATTTTTAATACTTGCCTTTAATAAAAGTGTATACTAAATTACATACAAATCATTGTTCCAACACATTCATGAATTTTTTGTACAATGTGCCCCACATTCTATGATACAAGTGTAATCGAAATCTCGGTCACATTAATAGTTTGAATGGGGCTATATAACCGCGTGCAAAAGTCATTCTGCCCTTCTAACAAGCCATGCAGGAAAACATTATTTTACCAGTCAGTGAAATTTGCTTGAATGCAATAAAATGTTATAGATATACTCATATACAACTAAAAAGAGTTCATGCTTTAATTCAGATTAAATATATGATCGACATTAACTTTTATTTGTATGGAACTTTATTATGCCTCGCTGCTCGCTGTCCCTCTCTTTCTTTTGGTATTTGATAAGGAAAAGATCGCAAAGGATTCTGCTGTTAGTCCACTTTAGAATTGAATGTCAAACCGGTCCGTTTCATACTTTCATTGCATCTTTTAGCAGACCTACTACAAAGGAGTCAAAGACTAGGTTTATAGGTTGATAAAAAACAAGCGCCATTTCGTGAATGTTGTTGCAAAATGTGATGAATATTTTCATCACACAATCATCTTCTTGGAATTAATGCACATTATTGAAGAGCTGACAAAAAGACAATTTTAATAATTATGTAGCGAGGTCTCGGTCACAACTAAGAGTATGTATGATGTATCTCAGCAAAGTTCTATATTTTCTGCAGGCCCCAAGTTTCAAAGTAAATTGTATCTGTGGAAAATGTGGTTGAGTTGTTCATCTGAAAATATTTATTAATTTATAATCAAGAGAACAAGTGATTAAGCAACACATATTAGAAACAAAATGAAATTGAAATGAAACTGAAGTTTTAGATTTTCTGTTGAATTTTTATTAACAAGTTAACAAAAAAATGAAAAATGTTCAGAGTACTAGCCTTTGCTCTTTAGACGCACACTGCACAAGTTAACTAGCCAGGACACCTGTTAACTCGAGTAAGGGCTACCTTTTTATAACGATAACTTGTCTAAATCTTATTGGGTTTTGCCCACGATTTATTAGTTAAATTTCTGATTTCCATGTTTCATGTTTGGATTAATTATTTTGTGTTTTTTTCTATTTACACCGGACCACCAAAGGAAAGAAAAAGCTAGTTTGGATCCTTTTGTGAGAAAAGCTTGCTTCTCATGTTCAGCCGTTCAGGCCCCAGTCGACATAAACAAAATTTACCAAGATGTATTTTGTCAGAGATTACTAATGCATCCTCAACCATATCTGCACCCCACGCGTTTTATAAACCCAACTGTTCGAATTAATTCTTTCAAAATTGCCTCTGAGAATTGCTTCCAATATATATATATATATATTTTTTTTCAGAAAGAAAAATCGCTTCAAAAAAATGCAATTTGTCCCCATTCCTCTTCCTATACTTTGATGAAATGCTAGCGACCTCATCTTGGATTGTTATCAACTCGCCTTATGATCATGATTGGATATTTTGCAAAGTTCTGTAGCAAAATATGTCGATTACGACTTACGTTTCCTTGAGCAAATGGAGGAGAGTTAATCAAAAGACTAATATAATCCGCGTGAATTTTTTGCGCGATTTTCAAAGCCACATACTTCGCTAGCAACGTGATATCTCAACCGTCCATTTCGTCTTTCGCTGCGATTTAACCGTAGGATTAAATTTCAGCGTTTTTTACAGATTTTTGTGACGCATTGCTATATATGTTTTTGCATAGTTGATCTGTTTTCAATAGAAACTTTTATAATCGACCCGTTACAGAATACGTGGTATAATTGTCATCACGTACAAATTTTTCCGACACAATCATTTTTTGTTCGTCTCTAGGTTTCTCTCTCTAACGCTCCATCCAGTTCTTCTTCCTCCTAGCGCCTCTGGTGGAGAACGTAGGCGATCTCACCATCGCCTCTCCACCTCCTTCTCCTCCAAGCCAAAAAATCCTGCCTTGCTTCATGTTCGTCGCCTTTGGTGAAAAATCAAGGCAATCGCCCCCTTCCGCCTCTCCACCTCTTCCGCCAATACTGCCATTCCCCCTCCACCTGGGTCTGAAATTAAATACCAATTCAACATTATTAGTAAGATTTTTGTTTACTTTCCCTCCTTATTGATTTGCAAATTAGTTGTCTAACACAAATTGTACCATACAGCTTTGAGCTTCGCTTACGGCTTCTAGAATGTGTTACGGGCTTACGGCTGGCTCTCGATACCAAGATGGCATCTCTTCTCGACTGCCCCTCTCGCCAAACTTGATATCTTCATAAAGGAAGCCTCTTCATCCCCAACCGTGCAGCAGCTCTATGGAAAATGGGCCCTGCATCATCTCCTATGGGTTAATTTCAATTTCTCCCCTCCAATGGTATATCTTCCTATTTTACTATTAGATGGTTTCGTGCATTCCCTTCTTTCCTTTTCCTTGGTTGCTCCCTCTGCGCCTCCCTTTGAAAGCAAACTTTAATTTCATAGCTCCTTTAGTTTAATTTTCTTGCTCCTTTAATTTGTTCTGTTGGAGGACAAATCCAATTAGGATTTAAAATACTTCCTCCTATACTTCTTTGATTTGTGCGAAATCTTTCTGCACAGTTTTTTATTTTTCATTTTCAAAATTCAAGCTTTATGGGTGTGCAAAAACAATTTTTCCTTTGTCTTTTGTTTTTCATAACAGTTTGTTGGTGTTTTATTTTGAAATATATTGAATTTTGGTTTCTATTATCTCTTTGGTTTGGGGATTTTGTGTCTGTAGGTCTTAATTGATTGTAGTTTTCAGCAATTTCAGAATTGAAATCTTTTTCTTTTGATGTCAAATTTGAAATCAATAATAGGCACTACTTCTGGCATATTAGAGTTTATTGGTGGCATTTATTGTTTTTTATCTATTTGTATCTTTTCAGGTTCCAACTGGAAGGAATTTTTGTGGATTCAGTTTTGATCCTCCGTAAATTTGATCATCAATTTTATTAATGGACTTGCCGTTTAACTTTTTTAATATTGTTGACGTTTTATTCAAAATTTAATTGTGGTTACTAGATGTTGGTCCTCCAAAATCATTGATTTATTACCATTTAATATTAATTGAAATAATAAAATTTGAACCCAACAATCAATTACGTTTGTAGTCTCAAATTTTTTATCTATATGTGTGTGTGGTTTCTATATTACTTCAGATATGCCTCAAATATGAGCAATTCATTTTTTTTTTTGTTCCTCTATGGATCAGCGTGGAGTGGATTTGTTCTTTTTCTTTTTTTTTTTGGGTTCAGTATTTTTGTGGTCTCTTTGTGAAGTGGTTCAGTTATATTTTCTTCTAATTTTGCTTGATTTTTCTCTTAGGAAATATTGGTGTTCAAACCACTCCTAGAATTCCAATTTGGATGGTGCCTTCAAAGTGTTTGAAGAAATGCTCAGGGTTCCTATTTGGCTGGTAATGTCTTTTTTGCTCTACCCTTCTTGAGATCAACTATGAAGGTCTCTACTACCAATTTTACTGCTTCTTTTTTAAATCAATGGAAGAACTCATTATTAGTTTTATGGTATTGACCATCAGGTCTTGCAACTGAGCCTCCTGCTGTTGACTTTGCTCGACCTCCTCTTGCATTTTAATACTCATATCGACTTGAAGCTGATTCATATGAGCACAAATCTTATCCACTGATTGCCAGTTCTAAGCACAACCTGGTATCTTAAGAGTTTTTAATTGGTCAATGCATTTCTTCCTTTAATTTTACCTCTCCCAAATCACTTCGTGGATATGATTGCAGATATTTTAGACTTTGTTGATATGGATCAACCCTGAGAAAGCTTACTACAAGGGCTCAGATGGTGAAATATTTGTTTCCGCTTGATGTGTTTAACCCAAGTTGCAGAATTTCAGTAGGAGCCGACAAAGGCAAAAGAGGTAAGTACCCGGTGTAGCATGAGATAGGTGTGTGCTATATTAAATCATTTTCAATGTATTTACTGCAGTTGACCTTTTCAGTAATTCAATAGCTGGAGTTTTATGTATATTCTACATAGGTGTGTGTTATATTAAATCAAACATGAGGTAATTTGAGGTAAGTCGGCCCACTAGAGTGAATACCTGTAAACCTTCTAAAGTCAAGTGCATGCGATCATTTCAATAAATTTCCTCAAGTTCTATTGATGACTAAATAGTAATTGTGAATTAAAAATTGGGATATAATATGCTTGGCTTTGAACCTTTCCTTTATATAAGAAAAATATTTATGTGTTTTTCCTTTGTAATTTGGATAGAAATCAATTTAAGAGTGTATGAACGTGATTTTTTCTTGAAAAATATAACTTATCATACTATGTGTTATTTTTTCTTCTTTGTTAACCAACAATTTAATGGAAAATAATGAGGTTGAACTTCTCTGACAAGTCAAAAGGGCAACGTGTCATTGTACAATGAGACTGAACACAAGCTGTTTGCAGGCAACCTTCATGATCTGCCACATTAGATAACCTGGAGAACACATAAGCAATGTCGAAATGTGGTCTCAGCTCGGGTTCTTTATGACGGCGACATGGGAAGATCACGTGGTTATGTACTCGACTCAGGAGGAGATGGCAGAGGCACTTGAAACAAAAGGCGAGATAACTCTCTTTGTCTCTCTCAACATCCTGATAGTTTAAAAAAAATTTCATTGTTCTTATCATTAATTTTCTTTTCAAAATGATTTGTGTGAATTGCTGCAGCACCCATAGAAGGATACATGTAAAGCAACATCTCATTATTTCTATGAAGTTAACAAGATCAAATAACCGATGCCAACACTATACCTCAATTTCAATTACTAGCTACACAGTCTTCCATAATCCTTTAGGTGCCACCAATTCAGATTAGTACATATACATTAATATTGTTTATTTTTATTAAACTGATAATACTAGCATCTGATAAACTGTTAATTTTCTAATTGTTCGCAAGCAAAAAAAAAAGTGAGTCACATGATAATTCCAATTTTGGAATTATTAATTTTTTTTCTTTAAAATGTAGTCGTGGTATTTTTTTTTATTTTTTATTTTTTTTGGGGGGGGGTTCTAAATTAGCCTCATTTTGTCACATTGGGCAATGAAGCATATAACAGTACACACTGATGGGAAGATGGGAGTAATAACTTGCAGAGTTTACAAAGGAGACTGGAGCAGTTTGAGGGGTAGAATGAATTGCGAGATGTCTTTTTTTTCTTTTCTTTATATTAGAAACAGAAACTCATGATAACGATCTATTGTTTTCCAATATTCTAATTGCAAGAAATACTCCCTAGAAGCAACTAATAAAATTATAGGCGATGGAGCCATGGGAACAGGAGAGATTAATCATGGGAATGACTAACCAAGCTGCCTCCTGACTCATGGAATTCTCTACCGGCAGTTGTACAGCTGTTGGTTGCTCAATTTAGCCACTTCTATATCACCAACAGGTGCCAGTGCCACGGGAGAACTGAGCACTGGAGCCATAGGCAACCTATGCAAGGCCTGGCAGTCTGTCACAGATATCTGGGGCAATGGCCTTTGTAGGTTATGCTGCGTACATGCCACTGCCGCTTGATTCACCAAAAATCATTCGAATGCCGAAAAAATTACCATGGTCATCGATTAGGCAATTAGCTATTAAGGACGACAGGCTTTCCTTAATTTTTAATATATATTTTGTTTTGTTTCATGCGTCTTTCTATCAGTTGGAGCTCACGAAATCTTATATATAATTGGAAAAAAATAACAACAAGAAAAATTTTCTTGAGTATTACTATAACAATAGAAAAATGAAATTATAACATATTTAATATTTATTGTACGTACTTATAAAATGAACTTGAACATTATATCAATCGCAAAATAAATTAAATTATAAAATATCACTTATGTGAAAAATAAACTAAAAATTTAATATGAACTCATGTATCGAGCGAAGCTCGATGTCCAACCCTAGTAATTAATTAAATAGGGTGTCATCCCGGTGCAGGGACTTCGAATTAAATTTTCTCCTCTCTGAATCCAATCTAAGTCCCTGCAGTATCTGGTGTTGTATCATACGTCATAATGACAACAGCATTCCGATTAGTAAGTAACTACAAATTTAATGTGTTCTTAATCAATGAATTTTACAAATTTGGTGGAAATAGATTGTGTAGCCATTGTATTAGTATTTGATATTTTTGTTTGTAGAATTGTTCATTTTTTGGTAGGAGCTGTTCCTTTCAGAAGTGAAAATTTTAAATATATAATTTTTTAGAGATTTACTCAAGGTATATAGCTAACACTTGTATTAATGTTTTCTATGTCATTCAACTTATTATTCTTTTTTAAAAAATTAATCATTATTGATTGTATGTGTGGTCTTGAGAATCTTTTTTTAATACATACGGAATATATATGTAATTATATATGCCAATTACAGAATTTACTTGAATCCTAACATTTCTACAAGTGGTCTATTTGAAAGTCAATTAAAAATATACGTGTAATATTATATACTTTGATTTTTATAAACAATTACTAATCAACTAAAATTTTCTACATTGTAGCTACATCAGTATTGTTTTGTTTTTTTGGTTCTTTTTTAAGGATAAGCAGATACTGTTTTATATAAGTAATTTTTGCAAATTGAAATCCTCCTATTCTACTAAAAGGATTGCGTGGTCACGGCGCAAATTGGGACTTCGGCCCAACTAGCACTTGAGATCCACATTTTTTGTTGCCAGCGATTGTACACCGACCAATACTCATTTTGGATGACTTCTGGCATAAATTGATGTAAGAACTTCTATTTTTTAGTTTAAAAAGATTTTGGTGATGTACGGTGTGGTATGATTATGCTTCTTCTGTGGTTCATTGTAGTTGGAATATATTAATTACGTGTTATTTTTCAGTTTGAATATCAGTACATTGATCGATGCTTCCAGCTTATAGCAACGTCTGAAAGAAATTTTACCGGGGATAGAAATATATTTTTTAAACACGAACAAATATTTCTTTATCTATAAATACTTTTGCATACCAAGTGAGTTGTATTACATTTTTTTTTTGTTGCGAATTGTTTGAAATTTATCACAAACAATTTCAATTATCTAGGTAAAATATTTTTAATAAAAGTATATTAACATTTTTGTGCAAAGCTATAAAAAAAAAAGTATATAGATGCACGGTGTAGTTAGTAGTGCGTAGAGTTTGAAGTCTTAATATAAACACCAAAGATTTCAGAGTGCTGTATAAGGTGTGGATATTATAATCAGATGTAATTTTTTTTTAAAATTAAATAATATAATATAACAATTATCTTCTGTGCTTCAAAACAGCAGGCACGACAAAGAGGTGACGTTTTGGGACGAAAATTCTAAAAGTTACGGCTTGAATTGGGATTTTGATTACATAACAAGATGTTGATATGTTGTTATCGTGTTAGGTTGTGACGCAAGTTACCGCACACTTGGTCAGATTAAAGAGTACTTATTTAGTTGGAATAACACAGTGTTGCTGTCTCGTTGAATTAAAAATAAAATAAAAGCAATAATTAACTAAATAAAAGAAATTAAATTTTAATGTTAACAATTTAAATCGAATTATATGTGGATCTAATCAATACTAATAATTTAATCTCGTAATAGAAGCACATCTTAATACTAACTATTTGAACTGAAGAATAAAGCACATAGACTAAGTAAGCGTTTATCGAATTAAAAAAAAGAAATATTGTAGCTTTTAAACTTAAAATAATAAAGCACACATATTTACTGTTGATACATTTAAAATGAAACAAAAGTTATACAAATAAATGGTAACACATTCAGACTAGATAATAAAGCACAAAGAGTAAATGCAAACAAAATTTTAATAATTTGTCTACACACAACCAGTCAACCACCATAAATTCATTTGTTCAACTTAAATGAATTACATTTTTTTTCCAACACCCAAAAAATTATTAATTCTATTTATACCTTTTCATACTTTATTTTGTAAAAAAAAATTCTTATGAATAAATCAATGTTTTTTTTAAAATTTTATGCAACGAAACGAAGTGACATAGAAAATGAACGTTATGTTCGAATATTTTACCTTGAATTAAGAATTAGATATAAAATTTTCAAATAATTGCAACGAGCATTGTGAATCATTTCGGAAATAGAACTGCAAGGTAATTATAATTGTTCATGATGCATGGATTGTTTTGTGCCCCGGTTACTCCGTCTCTGGCTGCCATCATTTATAATATATTAACGCGCGCAATTGAATCCGGATCCGAAACAACTGTAACTAAACAGTTGTTCGGACAGTAACAAATCCCGTCCATTTATTTCTCTCTATGCACATCTGTTCGTCCGATTAATCCCCTTCTTCAGAGTCTTCGGACCACGTGCGCTCCTCCTTTACGCACGTTCCATCCCCTTCTTCCGTGGCGTCACTTTGGAATTGTTTTATATCCTTTCTTCTATTTATTGATAATAAATTGGAACGCCTATTTATTGGCTAGGCTGCTGACACACAATAAGATGGTTTCATAACAAGCTAACGCCCTTTTCTTGAAGTTTTGCTAAAGTTTCATTAGCCAACTTTACAATTTTCATCTTCATAACATATCCTTAATCCAAACCGTTTTTTTCCCGTTCATTTGATACAATACTATATTTGGAATTATCGTTATATTTAAAAATATGTGCAACGTTGATTCAATATGTTTGTATGCTAATATTTATGGTATATTGTATAATGATGGTCACACATCGATTTTTTAAAAATGTTGTTATGGTATGATGTGATGTTAAACTTTTGAATCATGTTTAGAAATAATTATTGCATAATATTAAATATTCAAATTAATGGTTAATACTTATGGAACAACGGCAAAAAATATAGTTTCTAAAATATTAGATGAATGTTAAATTATACGTTTCGAAAATCATAATGATAAAATGGCAGCAAAATAAATATTTTAGATAGTCTTTTCTGTTTGCTGTTAAAAATATCAAGTGTGTTAGTACTTTAGTTAAGACATGCTAATGATTTAAAAAAAATTCAATAATTGATATAAAATTTTAAAAAATAGTTTGCGCAACGCGCGAAAAGACCACTAGTATATATAATTACAAAGCTATATAATAAGGCCAGATCAAATAATATGTCAACAACAGCTAAGGTCAATCATTGTTTCTGGGGCCAGATGGCTTAATATGAAATAAGTATAGATAATTAAATATGATAAAAAAAATACGAAATATGTAGCAATCATTAGGTGCATGCCATGAGTGCATACATCACCGACCATGCGAGAAATCTTTGTCCCAATTGGTTCTTACTGGGCAATGCTTTATAAATCACAATCTTATTATAATAATGATTATTAAGATAGCACGCAAAGACAAACTACAATATTTCAAGATCCACGTCGCATCAAAATGATAGACATGTTTGCTAATTGGAAGTTTTCTTTTCCATTTTTTAGCATAAAATTAATAACCACTAAAATATATTTGCAAAGTACACAAATGTTAACAAAATCATACTTTAGCCTGTATTAAAAGATGGTCCTTTTTAGGGGACGAGGCATTTAATTTCGAACAATTTATGAATATGCGATTCAATTCGTTGTGAAACTCTGAGACCGATTTTAATATGCCATTTACTATCTATAAAGTATTGCGTGTTCTCTAAAATAAAAATAAAGAAGGAAAAATGATAAGATATGCTGTTGTACATTATTCCTGAGTCCTGACACTTACGGGTTTATCCCAAATGTAAATACGGTCAATTAATTAATTATAATGGTGGGTAAGCATGGGTACACAATTCATGGACCATTGGCGAGTGCAATTGCAACATATTTGGTCTTTACAAAATTGTCTTGTGCTGTGTGGTCCATGTTCCAGGCCAAGCCATACAAGATCATTAATCATAATCATTCCTTTTGTCGTAGACTCAAGTAATATTTAATGATTGGGTATAGACCAAAGAGTTCCATATAGTACTTATAAATAAACGTGAATACAAGTTGATTACAATTTAAAAAAAAGTTGATTATAATTTGGTTCAGATCCAGCCCAATAAAATACAAAATTGGGCTTTTGATAGGCATGGGTCATATTTGATGCTAATTGAGGCTGTTGCTTTGTGCCTTTTCCTTGGCAGTAGCTAATGGGGCCTTGGAGACGCGCGAAATTACCTATCCCCTATTAGGCCATGTTACCTTATGTACTTCGCTGCGCTGGAATGCTACTTCTCTGATCTCTCTTTTGGTTTCAACAAATCATAAATCAGGCCATTAATTTAGCACAAATAAAGTTGTTTCATGTAAATTATTTAGAACTACTACAAGTATCATTATTCTCTCTACCGGAGTTAGAGATCCGATAGCTTTAATCTTAACTTGAGCATGTTCACCACGAACTTGCTATTCGCTATTAAATATATTTGTAATATCGTTAATCTTCATGTGCTTATAACCTACTGCTAATCAATTATAGTGTAAATCATTAAATTGAATTAAAATAATTAATCGAGGGCTCATCATGCAATAATTGAGGGCAGACGATCTCAAACACTCTTAATACATAAGGTAAATTTAAACGAATTTCACTACTTACATCTGTTTTTATTCTATATAATTTTTGACCAATTCATTTTATTTTCCTGGTCTTCTTCTCCTTTTTTTTTTTCAATCTTTAGAAATGATTTCAGGAGTTACTTTCGGCCTTACATAAAGGTTTTTTTTTTTTTTTTTTGAAACAATAGGTAGTGGCTACGTATTACAAGGAAATAAAGAAAATGTAAAAGGAAAAAAAAAAAGTCAAAAATAAACAAGGCAGGTGAAATTATCATGCTCAAATAATGTAGCGGCCTTAGATAATGTCAGTCAATAGAAATATAGTAAATATTTTTTTTAGTAATTTGCTGCCTATACATATATTTTTTATTATTGTTTGTCATAATTATAGTTATATATCTTAATATTCTATCTTTATCATCATTATCACCATTAGATTATATACCTAGAAATTACTTTAGGTTATGACCACTCAATTAAGGCAGCAAGGCTTACATACAAAATAAGGATATCATGGGAATATATAGATAAATCTGTCATGATTGGTTAAACATAAGAAAATCATCAACTTGTAAATTATTTAGATGAAAGTAACTTTGATGGTATATGTTCTACTTGTCCTTCTAATACTATTCATGTATATAGACATATTATTCCTTTTCTGTTCTGATGACATGAATAAATTAAAAAAAATTTAGCTATATCATCCCATACAAATAAACCTTCATACCATCAATTAATTGATTCATTTATCATCCTCATTATCATCACTATTCTACCTATTTTGTTATTCTTCATATTTATTATTATTATTATAGCAAGACTAAATTTCAACATATTGACTAGATGAGGTCTTTCCAATACAATAAGTCTTGCATTATGAGCTTTAAAAAAACCAAATTATACGTAAACCAAATTCAGAAAGTAAACCAAATTATACATTCTGTAAAATATTTGACTATTTTTCTTATTTTAAGAAAAATATTGTTATTACAAAGTCCAAAATTATTAGATCTATTAATTTTCCAAAAATCAAGAAAGAGAGCAAGAAATTTTAAACAATGAAGGAGTCTTAGATCATGCTGGACGGTTTATATAGGTTACTTAAATCTAATAAAAAAAAAATGAAAAAAAAACTATTGGATGAACTTCATTCATCTAATGTGTTGAATTTTAGCTTTAGTACCCTGATGATGATTTATTATTATTCTTCTCGTAGTTGTTTTGACGCTTTTGCTGTATATTCTAATAATTAACATTAAGCCCGACGATGGTAGATGCACGCTCAAGCCTGAATTATGTGCCAAAGCGTTCAGCCAACTGCAAGGATAATTTAACTTTCTTTTGTGTTTTAAAAAGTGTATTGACATCTGCAAGCGATTGTAAGTAGAATGCCAAAAATGTCATATCAATATGCTAAGCTATTGCTGCATAAAACTATTTATGTGAATTTTATTAATTAATGTTTGAGCGAAGCCATTAGATCTTCAATTAATGTGAAAAATACTATATAACGATGTACATAATTAAAATACCTCCAATACGTCGTTTTTTTTTGCTGCACTTAACTTCTCTTCACTAAAGTTTATAAGGGTCGACTGCGTAGAGAGAAATTAAGCGGAGAGAAAAACAATATATTGGAGGTAAGATAATTGTGCACATCAAACAATAGCACTCTTATTGATTAGATATCAGTAGCTTCACTTGTACATTAATTAATAAAAATTCTTGTTAATAGATTTATGCAACAATAGCTTAGCATAGTGATATTACTTTTATACATCCCGCTAATGATCACATAAAGATGCCAATATATTTTTTAGAGCACAAAATAAAGTTGGATTGTCTCTTGCACTTGGTTAAAAGCTTTGGCACACAACGTAGGCTCAAGCGTGTATCTATCATCGTCAAACCTGAACGTTAATTATTAAAATATATAATAAAAGTTTTAAGTATTCAAATAATTACTTCAACAATAATAATTAACCACCATCAAAATACTAAAGGTAAAATTCAATGGATTAGATGAATGAAGTTCATTAAATGCATTTTTTTTTTTATTTTAGAGATTTAAATAACTTATCTAAATCGTTAGTGTGATCTACATATTATAAGTATCATTCATTGTTCAATTTTTTTTTACTATTTTTCTGATTTTAGATAATTAATTCATCTAATAATTAGTGACTGTGTAATAACAATAAAATTCTAAAAATAAGAAAATATAATAAAAAAAAGTTTGAAAAAACCTATAATTTGATTTACAATCAGAACTTAACATTAAAATCAAGTTTAACAACTTAGTCTGTTGTTTAAAGCTCATAATGCAAGAACTTATGTGTTGTGAAAATCTCATCCATCCAATCTATTGAACTTTAGCCTTGCTAAAAGACGACGACGACGACAACAACAACAATAATAACGACGATGAGGAGGAGGATAATAATAATAATAATAATAATAAAATAAGAAATATAATAGCAACAATAGTTGAAACAGTGATGATAATGACCATGATTAATCAATAAATTAATTGAAGATTTTTGAATGGAGCATATAGCTAGTATTTCTTTATTTATTCATGCCAAGAGAACAAAAGAAATGCAAAAAATATCTATATATGGATATGTATGGACATATAAATTTGAAAATTTACATGAAGAAAACATTAGAAGTGCAAGTACAAAAAATATCATCAAAGCAATCTTCATCTAAATAATATATACGTTGATAAGTTGATGCATTTCTTAAGTTTAACCCAACATGACACCATTATTTATAAGTTCTCATGATATCCTTATTTTTTTTTATGTAAAGCTTTGCTGCCTAATTTGGGCGGTCAAAACCTAAAGTAATTATTAGGTATATGATCTAATGATGAAAATGGTAATGACCATAAATATAGAATAATAAGATAGACAATTATCATTATGACAATGACTAATAAAATATATATGTATAGTTAGCAAAGTATCTAAAAAATATTAATATTAATTTAAGTGAGATCAAAAGTAACTCTGGAAATCACTTCCAAAAATTAAAAAGGAAGAAGACGGGAAAATGTTGGAATTTGTCAAAAATTATACCATGGTAGGCTAGAAACCAGACGTTTAGTAGAAAAATTTGTATAAGCTTACCTTATGTATTAAGGGAGTTTGAAATCAGTCACTACATTATGGGCTCTCAATTAATTAAATTCATTATTTAGCGATTTACACTATGATTGATCCATGGTAGGTTATAATTAAGCATATGATGATTAATAATTTTACATATATATTTAATTGCAGATAGAGAGTTCGTATCAAACATACTCGTCATAGTTTTTACCTGAAGTTGTTGTATTTATCATTTCGTTGACACACAGACTTCGAATAAAATTACTGAGATCGATAGTACCCTATATATTCGGTGTATGGGGGGGCATGATGAGGAACAATATCTTCGCATCCATCTGACAATCGTCACTTGTGTCATAAAAGAATTAAACCAAAATAGAATCAGCTAAAAAGGTCAATAACTAATATTTAATGAAGCAACTTCGCTAATTTATATAACAAAATATCAAAATTATTATAGAATTCCATGCAATAATACCAAAGAATTTAAATTAATTTTATGGAAATTAATGGATCTAAATTTTTCAAAAATAAATTTCTAAATCACTTTCATCATTTCGTGAATCCCTCAACGTGCGATTCTGTTAATCACTTTACTTACCATATTACTTTTTCCATTTCAGATCAAAACCATGTCAAGATTTGTTGTCTCGTGAAATATACCAGTTACAATTCAATATATTAAACACGAAATATACCAGTCACAATTCAATATAGAAATTCAATCAAATCAATCAAATAATATTTAAATCAATCAATGTGAAAGTAAAATTATGGAAAAGTCTGAATGTCTGATTACCTGGCAAGCGAATTTCAGAACTCATACTATAAGCAACAACGGCGCAGAGAAATTGAACTTGCATTTCAATATTTGCTCTCGAGGTATGATAAACAAATAAGAGGAATGAGGAACCATAAACAAATAATATATAGAAACGAGAGAAGAATTGTTTTGGTTCTGAGTATAAGGTAGGATGCCACCCGAATTTAGGTTTCATAATAAAGGGACACATATATGACTATATTTATAATAAGAAATGGTGCAAATGGACAGGAATAAAGGGCTGCGGCATTAACGGAGATGAATTAAAATAACCATTATTAGATTTCTAAATTTATGCTTAATAGAAATTATTTCGAATAGGAGAAAATGCAGGAATGCAAACTTGTTATTGATACTTCCTATTAATAGAAAAGGCAGGAAATTTAAGCTTGATAATATGCGAGAAAATCTATCATCCAACTAAATAAATATGATGAGAGGATATATGGAAATTAATTCAATAAATATGATGAGAGGATATATGAAAATTAATTGAAGAAGGAAAAAAATTTTGCCCGCACCATTGGCACACGCGCGACCGCGCGAGGTTCAGCACAATTAAAAATCTAAAACTTTTTAATTTCATCCTTAGGTGGGAGATGGGAGATAAAGTGTTGGCGCGCGGATTCGGTGTTATTTAAAAATATCTAATATAATTTCTGATTCTTATTTTATTATTAAATATTTATAATATAATTGAAGTCTATTGAATGGACAATTATGGGGACGGATTTTTTCACCGAAGCCACACCCCATTGGCGTGGACATCTATATCTACCAAGACCACAGATAGCAACCTTACATGAGATATTATGAAAATTTGATATTGAAAGTTTGGATAAACTACCTATAGTATCGCGCTTCGAGCTTCAAGATTTGAGCGACGAATGTTGGACCAAAAGTGACCTTTTGATTCTCAAAATATAAAACATAGTATCAATCTAAAAAAATTTGAAACAAAATTTTATAAATCTAGAATATAAAAACTATTATTGGTTTTAGTGAACTTTTGTAGAAATATCTATAAAGTTAATCAAAAAAATGATTTCGAAAAAAAATTGCAAACAACTAAACAAAAATAAACTACCCAAAAATAAATAAAGTCCAAATTTTAAAAAAAGCTATATCGCTAGATTTTTGCAGTTTATGCTTAATATATTGTGTAGAAAAATATATCCGTATAATAATTTTAATAAATAATAGCCCTATCAAGATGTATTTAGTAAAACTTGTAACAAAATGCTTTCAAATCCGAAGTATAAAGAAGTAATATCAATTTTAAATATTAGGAAAATTTTAAAATATAAAATAGAAAAAAAATACATCACCGAAGTTTTTTAATTTCTTAAGAATATCAGTGAAACTTAGCGTCACACACGAATTTCGTTTGAACAGTAATATGAAATAATACAAGTATCGTACATAACTGAATTTTTTATCGATTGTGAATGGTTTTCGAATGAATATCTATCTCAATACACAAGTATCGTACACATATAGTTTTTATCGGGCACTGTGCAATTATTATGTTATAAAAATTTAGATTATACGTTTAAATAGTAATATGAAATAATATTAGTATTAAAAATTTTGAGAACCATCTCGTGGAAAACAATTACATTGTTCCTGGTACATTTTGCAGGCACATGTAACCATAACAGTTCGAACAAAACTAATAAAACCTCATAAAACAAATAGACCTGCATTGGGTCAAGAAAGTTTGTTGCCATGACATGCTGGAACATTTCAACAGCAGATGTTTTATCAACTTTGTATTGTAACAAATTTTTTATAATTTTGTACTGCAACATTCGGAGCATGATTTCAATTTTCAGGTATTTAATCAAGTAATTTACAAAGTTTTTAGTTATTCCAGGTTCCTGTAGTTAAAATTATAAAATTTTTCTCATAGGAAGTACAGTGTACAGCGCCTGGTCCAACTTTTCTCTTGGTATCATTTGCAACTGTCATCTAGCCACTTATATGTAGCGGTTGAGAAATTTATCTGAATGTTGGCCCGCTATATCAAGGTGTAGTAAACAAGGCGCAGAAAATTAAATATTCATTTGATAATGGGCACCAACCTCGTGATTCGCAAAAAAATTCTTTTAGATTTGTTGTGCCCTCGTTTGTGATGCAGGTGCTCAATTTGGCGCAACAATTCCAAGAGAAGCTACTGGTAACAAAGGTAAGAAAAGAGGCAGTGAAGGTAGCACACATACTGTCAAATTTGGCCAGAAGATCGGGGAGAAGTTACCAAGGAAATCCAAGGTTCTGGCATGCTGATGAAAGAGAGGTGGCAAATAGAATAGATGATAAGTTTTTCAAAAAAATGCAATTTGATCCTCCTTGATTGTGTTTTTTCGTTTCTCCTTACCCCTGGCATAGTTGAGTAGTTATTTTATTTCTAGTTCAGTTTCTATTTTTATTTTTATCTTGATGTAATCTTTTATTTTTTCTTTTTATGTTTGAAGTTAGGAATCAGTAAGCCGGGGGTTTTATGTTGTATTGTAGTAACTTGATCTGCAGCCAGCTGTTGGCTGGCGTTTATTTTAATGAAAATTGCCTACGGGCGCTACCAACTTTCAAAAAAAAAAAAAAAAAAAAAAATCAACCTCACACTTGGCTCCTGCCACACGAAAAAATTGACCGAAATGAAGTGGAGATGAAGGGATCGGATTTAATTTATCACGTGAAGAGAAAAAAAAATGGATGGTCCGGATGAACCTGGGTACTGTAAAAAGCCTGGGATTGTATAGTAAATATATAGATTTGAAGTGATTTCACTGAACACGACGACGCAGCTCTAAACAAATGCATGAACAAAAAAAATTGCGATATGAGCAAAAGACAACGTTTCCGGACGAAACTATGTTTCAATCCTTTTGCAAGGTAAATGAAGGTGGCAGGAAAATAAAGTCAATAGCAAAAAAAGAAAATGAGTCCTGAATCTGATGCGCATGCAAACCTTTATGTAATCCTTTCTGCTGCGAAGAAACAACAAGGAGGAAAAAAGGGAAGAAGACCGATGACAACATATGTTTGCTGTTGTGTGACAGATTCGTTCCTCCATGATGAAATCACAGAATACAATTATTGAAACACTTTCAGAGAATCAAAAGTACAACAAAGAGAGAAACTTAGATATCGCCTTCCAAAAAAAAAAACAAATTCTAATTGCGTTGCGTCAAAAAAAAAAAAATCTAACTCTAATTTCAATCCAAAATTGTTTCATATTGGTGAGAATAATTTAGGAGCTACTATGCCATAACAAACTTACATATCGCCTTCGAAAAAAACAAAACCTAGTTTCTGTCGTTGTTGCTAAACTACACACGGTGCTGAAGCGGCCTACCATGGATTTGGGGTAAGCCAAACTGGAGAGCCTATACTAGCTGGAGATGCTTCAACTGGATGGTATGTACTCCATGTCTTGGTTATCATATCAAAACTACCAAATTCATGACACCCAATTTCTTCTCGGGAGAATGAATCAGTCAAGTGTGTGAAATTTATACTATTCTTCTTGCACATTGGAAATTGGCTTGAATCGACAAAAATAGAAGAATTTCTGCCCAAAAATAGTGCATAGTCATCAATATGAAACCAGTCATATAAGCAATTTTTCTCCAGATTGGGTTCAATCACGTCACACCGAAGAACACCATTAGTTAAATCATCTCCTACATGTACACAACACCTGTCAATAAGAAGCAGGCACCCATCGAAATCCACCAAATACCTTTGGCCGCCTTGTTCGATTTGAGGTCCAACTTCTGTCAATTTTGGTTCAGGATCAAAATCCACCAAATGAATCACACTTAGCGTAGAGAAATTAGAGATGAGGTAGAAATTTCCTTTGAAGTATACAATATCATCCACAGTATAATTTTTTGGAACATCTATCACTGTCCATGATGCATCACCTGGCCTCCAAAAGGCCGGAGTAGTATACTCACCACCAAACAATATCATAGCCATGAAATCTGATTTTTCCTTCGGATCATGGGACAAAATAGCCTTAAATACTATTTGGGTTCGCATCTCCTCGGATGGGTCACATCCCTCGATGTAATTTGCTGGGAAGGGTGGTAGCTCATGGCACTCTCGAGTGAACGGGTTTACGAGAATGGCCGTGATTTCACTATCGACAGCGAAAAGCCATCCATGTGAAGATCCGCATATGTAGCGACCATACAACTCGGGAATTTCAATAGAGTAGTGCTTGCCTTCGGACAAGCTATAAAATTTACGTTTCCTTGTTTCATTCTCCTCTTCGAGCACCAACCAAGGGAGCTGAGGAGCTGGAGGATGCAGCTTCTGTTTTGAAATGGATCTCAAATTTTTGCACACAGCAGCAAACCGGTAATGATCTGGAAAAGGAAGAAAGCTAGTTATATATTCCAGCACATCATCCGTCAGGTCCGACCAAGCAGCCATATCTGTCGAAAAATAGAGTATATGACTGCAGATAGACATAAAATTCATATTTCTATTATGAACTAGTCTAGAACGCCAAATAAATAAATATGAAAAAAAAAAAATGGCTATACAACCAATAAGTTAATACTAAAATCGCGTGGAAGACCATTCCTTGTAATCATGGATTTTGCAAATTCAAAAACCATTGGTTTGTTTGTAGAAATAATAAAGAAAGTCATGGATCTTGTAAATAAAAAACGAACATAATAATTAAATTCACTAGTCTGTGATGTTAATTTGTTGGTGCCTTGCAAACCTTAACAATTTGGATATGATAAAATAGACACAGAAGGAGAAGGAGAAATGACCTTTCTTAGATACTGTGTGGCAAGAGATCGAAAACACTAGAGTCTCAGATATGAATTATAGTGCATATATATATACAGCATGCGCAGCTGTCTACAAGTCATGTATCCGCCACCCGACTCTCGATTTCTGCTTCAGAATTCCAATAGACGCATTTTTTTCAGACGCATCCTTTAGAACCTCAACATTGATTATAGCCTTTGAAAAGAGAAACTCGCGACGGTTTGACCAAATAGCAAGCTCAAGGCTTATGTTTTGGCACCAGTTTTTTCTTTGATTTGGGGGCAAGATATGTAACTTTATGATTGTTTCTTTTAATAAATGGCCTACGGGTCTTTATCAAAAAAAAAGAAAAAAAGAAAAAAAGCGTGTATAAGGACCTTACTATATGAGTAGGATTTAGAAATCCATTTTTCCAAATATGAAAATTAGAGGATATATATTTCCAATTAACTATGATTTGAGGGTATAGGACTGATTATCCTTAATTTTAAGTTGTTTTTTTTTTTCATCCCTTCTATTTTCCTCAATCCAAACATAGTTAAAAAGATCCGTACTAGACTTCCAGATTCTTGAAGCACGTGATCTAATACAAATTTTATTGTTATATTTTAAATTTATCATCATATAATATATTTGATATTTTCTTCAATAAGCCTGGTATGTTTATATATTTGAAACTCAACTGGCATAAAAATGAATATATTTGATTGTATGTTCAAACTTGTCATTTTTTTCCAAAATTTTTTTTGTTTATTTTGTAAAAGGTGTATTTATGTAAATTAGATCCATAAGTCGAGCTTTCGCTCAACGATACTGAATTTTATTATAAACAATATATGAAAAATTGTATCATTATTTTCTTTATGTTAATAGATAATTTTGAATAATAAATGATTTTAATGGAATGAATTTTATTGTTAAAGTATATTTACTATATAAGATAATTTGATAAACTGATATTTTTATTATGAAAGAAAAAAATAATTATAATGTAAATTCAATAGTGAAAATGAATCGGTAAAATGGAAACAATAATACATTGTATAGTAGTCCATTATATGTTTTACACACTAAATTGTTTATTTTTGGTATATAATTTAAAAAATTCTTTAAATGAAAAAATAAAATTCATAAAAAATCATCTTACTACTATCTAATAGAAAAAAAATTCATGTTCCATGTATTTTACATCTTAGAATCTATCGCAGGCCAAATTTCTGTAACCCGCGCACGTATCTCACCTAGATATCTATTTGAGAGTGATGCGATATCTATTATGTTTACCATTTTGTAAATGAAAAATTGAATAAGGAAGATACTATATGTAGATAATACGTTGGCACCCTTTAGTGGAAGAGGCATTCAGTCCATTACATCCTTTGCCGATACATCCCTTAAATGACACCATATGGAATATATGTTAAAATATGTACCATTTCAATCACACCCTTTGAGGCATCTACTCGATTGCATCCTTAAGAGAGGCATCTCTTAAATGATACCTTATAGAATATATGTTAAAATAAACATCTTTACAATCGCACCCTCTGAGTCCATCCACACACCTTTATTATATGGAATGTAATTATAAAATTGTATATTCTTATTAATTGAAATGAAAAGTGAATCATTAAAATAGAAACAATAATACATTGAATAGTAGTTGCATTAAATATTTTACACATTATATTGTTCCTTTTTTTTGGTATACAATTTACAAAATTTTTTCAATGAAAAAAAATTAAATTCATAAAAAATTTAGTAACGGTAAACAATAAAATTCATGTCCCATGTATTTTCTATTTTCGAATTTGTTGCATGCCAAATTTTTTTGATCCGCAAACATATCAAGTCTAAATTTTTATTTGAGAGTGATGTGATATCTATTATGTTTGTCATTTCATAAATGAAAAATGATTGATGAAAAATTAAATAAAAGAGGTACTATTTATAGATAATAAGTTGGCATCCTTTGATGAAGGAGGCAACTACTCAATTGCACATTTTGGCGAGACATTTTTTAAATGGTACAATCCATATGGAATATATGCAGTATTTTGAATACCGTACCGACCATCATACCGGTGAAGCTGCCGGTACCCGATATTATCGGTATTTTACCAGTCTTACACTTAAAGATAATATAAACTAGCGTTGTATACGCGCTTCGCGCGTGAGGTGTTATTGATGTCTGGCCAGTTAAGTTTGGAGGTGGGAAAGTGGAAAATAATACACGAAGGATGAACTTGATTAACATGATACATCTATCAATGAATATCATTTAAATTATGTAAATATTGATAGATAAATTAATATATTAAAACTCTAAAAAATATTAATTTATTTACGTAATTTTTGAAGACAATCCACAAAATTTAATACAAACAAATCTAGAAAAATCTTATAAACAACTAAACAAAAGTGGAAAGAAATGTATAAAAGAAAAACCTATATCACTTTGATTTCATATAATTTTTGTTGATTCATATAATATCATAAGAATATATTATTATAAGATAATTATAATTACTAATAATCATATTTAAATATTTTCAGAAAAAATGTTGTGTTAAAAATAATTTGTGTCTCGAAATAGAAAAAAATAAAATATTTACAATTTAGATGAAAAAAATTAGCATTTTGTTACGCGCTTCGCGCGTGATGTTTTGTTATGTTAATTAAGGAGGAGTAAAAAAATTAGATTGGTTTTCTTACGTATATAAAATTTTATAAATCAACAAATTTTGGAAAGGTTTAGAAACAATGAAAAATAAAATTATATTTATGAAACAATAGAATTGAGTAATCAGATTTAGAAATTTGATAAAAATATGTTAGAACTCTTTAACTATGAAATTTTATATTGCAGGGTATTTCATTTTTTTTTATGAAGGATATAAAATTTTATGGTCAATTGAATTAATAAATGTCCTCAAATAATTTTAAAAGCACCAACTATATTCCATATTTCATATAATTATATGATTAAATTAAAAATAGCTCAATGGCACGATTGAATTTGTTATAATCTTCACATCATTTATATAAAATTTTATACACTAATAAAGTTGTAAATATCTTAGAATAATTAAAAACCTAATGACATTTATGAAATTACGGAAATTCAATTTTTGTGAGATTCAAAAAATTATTTAAAATATTTATAGGTTTGTAACTTTAAAATTTTACATCAATTAATTGTTCATATATTTTTGAGCAAGTACATAAATTTTCATAGCCAAATGATTTATTTAAGGCCTCCAAACAATTTTAGAAACTTTTATGCATATTAAATTTTATGAGATTCATAAAATTATTTAAAATATTTTCTAAGTCTATAATTAAAAAAATTTACATCTTTAAATCTTTTACATTTTTATGAGCACACACATAATTTTTCATAGTCAAATGAATTTTTAAATGTAGCTAAAAATTTAAAGCTAAACTATATTTAATCTGAAATTTCTGAAATGGAGGTGTCCATTGTTTTTTCAAAATGGAGATATGACTTCATCCAAAGTTACTGTAGATAATGTACCCAACATTGTAGTATTGTTTGATATTTAATGACCTGAGCTATGAATAACAAGTTGGCCCAGTGGATAGAGCGGTGGCATGCCACAAAGATGGACCTTCGATTTACGCCTTGTGCACTTTGACTTATACACGAATATTTTTTTTGACTGTCGAGGATCACGTTCCCAATAGGACGATATTTGGGCCATTTTCTACTGGATCTAGATCCGAAACCCAATTTTTTGGATACCCGATACAGTATTAAAAACACTGAATATATGTTAAAATAGACACCATTTTTTTTTTTTGAATGCCAGCAAAGCCCGTAGGTAAAATAGGCACCATTTCAATCGCATCCTTTGTGGCCTCCAATGAATTGCATCTTTTGGCAAAGTATTTTTTTTTTTAAATGAGATCCTTTGAAATATATGTTAAAATAAATACCTTTTCAATCGCACTTTTTGATCCATTCACGCATATTTATTATATGTAAGAAGTAAGATATATGTAAGATTACTCTTTCTAGCCCGATATGTTTTTCAGCTTGACATGCAAAGTAATTATATGTTATTAATAGCGTAGGCACGTATTCATGTTACGACAACACAGAAAATAGTCCACTTCCCAGATTGTTCTTGCTCTTATATATTGTAATTTTTATGTTATTAATTTATTATTTATTTAATTATGGTTGCGCAGAGTGATTGGGAAATGTTATGCAACTGAATCTTTTTTTCCCCGTAAGTATTAGTCCTAATTCCCAAATAAACTATGGTAAATTCAAAATCAAATTCTTTTCTTTATTATTATCAGCTTTTAATTTTATCATAAATGAGTAATGGAGTTCTGGCCACTCACACGGTGCTAAGAGCGGATCACATACTGCATACAATGTTATAATCTCGTCCTGGCAATTGCAATACAATAATAACTTTGACATTAATCAGCTGTTCAAAATTATATGATCTTGGTGTGTCCTCCGCTACTAATTACCGTCCCTCTCCGATAATGAAAAGATATTAATTACAGAGCATGGTTGGTTAGCTTCTTTAAGCTTCTTTAGTGTGGAATAAGGAGTTATTCCTCATATTTCCTACCAAACAATAAATAAGTTATGTAGTTTAAACAAGGAAGAAGCTTCTTTAACCTATGACACCTAAATGGGTGGAATAAAATTTGGCTACGGGACCCACATGAGGAATAGTAATTAAAAAATATTTTTCATTCCAACTCTTCTCATTACTACCCCTCTACCAATTGCTTTTTTTTTGTGCGCATTGTATTACTATCCAAGCTAACAATATCTTTTTTTTTTTATTGCGCACTTATGGGTTCAAGGTAATTAAAATAAATATAATATGTTTTTATAGTATCACACTTACTTGAACCTGAGTTACACTTCTGAAAGATTATTCTAAAAATGACAAAAGTGTTTTGTGATATTGTGTAGGATATCGTGCTTTGTGGTATTGTGTATGTGTTCAAGGTAATTAAAATAAATATAATATGTTTTTATATTATCACAATATAATGTTGTACTAAGCTTGTTTGATTTGAGCGATTTGAGCGCTTTGTCATATTAGCACTATATTTGTTGGATTAAGATATTATCTTGTATGCTTTGTCATATACTTTGAGTATTACTAGTTCTTATGCTTATAGTATGATACTAGTTAATTGTTAATTGGCTCTACAACTATATAGTTCAACACAATTATTTGTCATAAGGAGAAGGCTATTATTGTCTTTTCACATTTTAGCTTTAAATAATTTTTTTGTTTCTTTTCTTATTCCTCAATATGCATAACCAAATACAAATAAATTCTTCCTCCTTAACATGACATAACTTGTCATAAGTTCTCCCTCTTAATTTCTTCCTCTTAAGTTCTTCCTTTACCAAACACCACCACCAGTGTGATTAGTCTCTTTCACAACTTGCTGATGTGCTACTGTCAAATCGCTCAGCCACAAAATTCAACACAATCCCAATAATTTTGAGCGTTCTGAATGTGTTATACACATAACTATGCCGTTTCAGTTCAAGCATGGATACCTCACTAAGCATCTTGTTCATGTCATTGACAATTCTTCTCTTATCACTCTACAAACTCCTCTTATCCTCAAATAAAGCCCGGCAACCACCGGGACCGATTCCTCTACCAATCATGGGAAATTTATTTGATTTTGATGACCAACCTGTGCACCACTCGCTCACACGTTTTGCAAAGGTTTACGGTCCCATCATGTCTATAAAGTTTGGTCTTACCACCACGATTGTTGTATCCTCCCCAGAGGCTGCATGCGAGATCTTACAAAAGAAGGATGCCTATTTCTCAGCCCGAGAAATACCTGACTCTTTTCATGCTTTTGGCCACTACAAGGTATCTATGCTTTGGCTTCCCAGCAAGTCACCTCTATGGAAACATCTCCGTGCCATTTGCGCTACATATCTCTTCTCGGCACGTAGCCTTGAATCAAGTAGAGAGATCAGGGTAAAAAAGGTACGAGAGATTATTGAACATTTCCATCAGAATGCAGACAGTAAAGTGAATATTCACCAGATAATGTTTTCTGGTATGCTAAATGTGATATCTAATGTCCTCTTCTCCCAAGATGTGGTGGATATCAACTCTGGGCTGCGGCAAGAATTTAAGGAGATGATTGCAGGGTTCATCAATGAAATGATAAAGCCGAACATATCTGATTTCTTTCCATTCCTGCGGGTGCTTGATTTACTAGGCCGGAGGCGCACCCTTGCTGGTTATCTTGAAAGACTTTATGGTTTTTTTGATCAATTGATCAATGCACGCTTAAAGAACAGAAGCAGAGTTAGTGGAATACGAAATGGTGATTTCTTAGATTACCTGCTTGAATTGTACTTCGGATCCAAGATAAGCCGACATGAAATCCATGCTCTTTTGACAGTAATTATCTATGTTATTCTTATATTTTTCATCATTGTGGTCCTCCTGTTTTTTTTCTTTTTTTTTTATTTCTCTTTTAACAATTATGAGCCATTAAATTTGTAGGTCAATATCATGAATAAAGCTTCGATGTGTTGCTTTAGCTATTGCGATCAAAGTTAACCTGAAATAGACACAAGTATAGCAACAAGCCAACAAACTTAATAATTCATATCTGTGTGTCACTGTGTCGTCTTTTAATTTTTTATTTGCGGTTAATGAATTTTTTTTTGGGCCAATGTGACAAGCACTTTTATGTACCTCTCCGAGTAACGGAATTTGGATTTTGAGTCTGTAAAGGAACGGCTGCATTAATTTTAGCGTACTGCTGGCATACTTTCAATTTTTATAGAGAATTCATTTAATATTCTTAAATTATTATTTAAAAATAATATTACAGATATAGTCTTCATTAAAGTTATTTGGCCTTCAGGCCTTCCAATAAAAGTCAACAACGGTTGACTTAATTTTTTCATCGATGACTTAATATTGTAAAATAATTCAAACTTGAGGCGTCTCTAAATGATGGAATCCATCAAAATTAATTTCTAGTTTGAATATTTTTTTGAAATATCAAATAAATATATTTATAAATTTGAATGCAAGTTTGAATTACATCAGTGATAGATGTATGAATTCATTGCCTGTGCATCAATTGGAGTTTGAATATTGTGTTAATACTTTTCTTATGCATCTGCATTCTTCATGAGATACTAATTTGTTTGGTCATCAGGACCTTTTTGTGGCAGGAACAGACACAAGCACCACAACAGTAGAATGGGCAATGGCAGAACTTCTCCACGACCCTGTTTCCATGGCTAAAGCACAAACCGAAGTGCGAGAAACTTTTGGCTTGAAAGCTTTGGAGGAACCAGAAACAGTCAAGCTTCCCTACCTCCAAGCAGTGGTAAAAGAGGTATTAAGATTGCATCCTCCAGGACCCTTATTAGTGCCCCACAAAGCAATGGAAGCTGGAATCAACCTTTGCAGTTGCGGGTACATGGTGCCAAGAGGAGCTCGGGTGATGATAAATGTTTGGGCAATAGGTCGGGACCCTGAGGTGTGGGACCAACCAGATATTTTCAGGCCAGAAAGGTTTCTAGGGAAGGATATGGACTTCCAAGGGAGGGATTTTGAGTTCATCCCATTTGGATCAGGGAGGCGAATTTGTCCTGGATTGCCACTTGTCAGAAGGGTCATGCCATTTTTGTTAGCTTTGCTGCTTCAAGAGTTTGATTGGAGGCTTCCAAATGGGATGGAGCCCAATGATGTTGATCTGACGGAGAAGTTCGCATCAGCCCTTGAACTTGCTGTCCCCCTTCATGTAGTTCCAATTTCTGTGGTAAGACGTGGTTGACAGGAACAAAATTATGTATATTTGAATTATTTTATTTGTAACATTAAGAAATAATAGAGAGCGGGTATAGATTTTGGACTGCTGAAAATTTTGAAAGGTGGATAGAACGGAGTGATTCTTTGTATGCTGATGTTTTTGAACATCAAATGCAATTGTTGAAGAAATCCTTTTGAGAAATTAAATACTTTACCGAATACTGGTATGTTTTGGTCAATGCGGTATTTTGGTTTATGATTGATAAGCCAGAACCGAAAAATGAATAGAAATATAAATTTTTTCCCCAGAGAAACAAACTACCACCGCACAATCCAGTTGAAGTTGCTTAAATCTAATTGGGACTCTTTTGTTCTAATTTACAATTCTTTCTACCTCTGCATTCACAATAAGAGTAAAAATAAAAGTTCGATCAGGAACATAAAACACCAGGGAAAAAGAAAGAGTCAAAATCTGCTGGGTCTAATCAGTGACAATTACTGGAACTGGCACGACATGAAGAGGAGTAGCCAAGGCAAGGGATGCGCCAAACCTATCCTTGAGATCTACATCACTATGCCTCATGCCACCTGGCAACCTCCATTCAAACTCATGCAGCATCGAAGCTAGAATCAACGGGACAGTTTTCACCGCAAGAGGCAATCCTGGGCACAATCTTCTTCCAGATCCAAAGGGAATGAACTCAAAATCTTGACCGCGAAAGTCGACTTCTCTAAGCAAAAATCTTTCTGGCATGAAGCTATCTGGTTCTGACCAAGCCATCGAATCCCGTCCGATAGCCCAGATATTAATCATCACACGTGCATCCTTTGGCAATGTGAACCCACCAATCTCAACTCCGGCCTCAGTCACTTTGTGAGGCAACATAAGGGGTCCAGGAGGATGCAGTCTCATGACTTCTTTGATTATCGCTTGGAGGTATGGAAGTTTGGGAATGTCCGTCTCTTCCACTTGCTTATTTCCTATTTTCTCCTTGAGCTCGGCACAAGCCTTTAACAAAACACTTGGGTTGCGAAGCAACTCAGCCATTGCCCACTCTATTGTGATTGAACCCGATTCACTACCGGCTACAAATAGATCCTAGGAGGTAAAAAAAAGATAAATTATGAACAATTGGATTTTTTTTTTTAGTTAACCAATTAATAATGATGAATTAGTTGGACATAACAACCATATTCATTTAATCAAAAACAAAACAAGGATTTGGCTTGGAAATAGAGCATCTACAGTCGATGAGCAAAAGCTCTTCCAGTGAGCTAACTCGGCGCATATCCTTTCCAAAACCTTGTGCCAGTACAACCAGTACCAAACCCCCACCTGACTAAATCGGACAGAATGATAAAACTCCTTAAGACATCAATGCCCTAAGCCCTTAATCCAAACCAGATTAAAAGAAAGCCAAAATAACAGTAATTACCGTCAATAGACCCTTGATTGTTCTCAGATCAAGCTTTGAACCTGAATGCAGTTTGAGGAGCGAATCCAAGAAATCACCATTGTTTTCTTTCATTTGTTTCACAGCAGTCAGCCTACGAGTTATAATTGCATCGAAGTACTTATAAAATCTTTCCAGATAGACCTTGGCAATACGGCGCCTTCCCTGCAAATCAAGAGCTCGCAGAAAAGGATAGAAGTCCGAGATATTTGGTTTTGCAGTCTCCTCAAGTGCTGAAGCAACAAGCTCCTTGAAATCTTGTGTTGAATCAGAGCCAAGGTCCACTACATCCTCAGAAAATAAAAGATGGGATGTTAGATTAAGCACAGCTCCAAACAAAGGGAGACCGATCTTAATCGATTGACCGGCATTTTTATGAAAGTAGTCCATAAGTTCACGGGTTTTTTCTTGCCGAATAGTTCGGGTCATGTCCAAACAACGGGTCGAGAACAGATGAGTTGTGACAATTGTACGAAGGTTCTTCCATAAGGGAGAAGAACTTGAAAGCCATGCAATGGACACCTCATGGTGGTTAAGAGCATGGGGGTTGTCCGGGACCCACCGAGCAGAGGTTGCTTGATCATTCTTTTGCAGGGCTTCTCGTGCCATGTCAGGCGAAGAGATGATGACAAGATTGGTCATACCGAGCTTGAGAGACATGACAGGGCCATAGATTTTTGCAAGGTCGGCCATGGCTCGGTGCGCCCGGTCTGGTTGTTTGCAAAAGTGTAGAAGGTTTCCAATGACAGGAAGTGGGGTGGGGCCGGGTGGATGCTTGCCATAGTTCGGGAAGAACTTTTGATACGTGAGATTAAGGAAAAAGAAGAAGAGAAAAAGGATAAAGGCACATGTGACCAACAGTATGAACTCCATGTAGGTAGAACAAATAGACGAGAAATTGTTGTTGTTTTTTTTTTTTTTTTGAAACATAGAAATTGTTGTTGTAGATTAATTCATTTGAGGGGATAAGAACAGAAGAGATCTGATTAAATTATGAGTTTCTCTGAGTCCAATTATTATTAAGTGCCCTTATATAATAGTAAGGCAGGATACACCGCACCATATAATCGGTCCGCAAGCCAGTACAGTACAAAATAGTGCTGGTTGTTGACTTTGAAACGTAGAACAACGACATGATTCTGTAGAGAAGCAACCAGCTCCATTTATTTATTATAATTAAATTAGTGGTTGCTTGATTAGAGGTTGGAGATCAATTGCTGGAACAGGAGACTGATAGCTCATGGATTAATCCGGGTCAGACTAAAAAATTAGGAAGTTCCGGAAGAGGTAACCAATTTATGGGCCATCTATTTTGGGCCTTTAGAAGGCCTAAATTTTTGTGATTTTAAAGCTGTCTCTATGAGAGCTGCGGATGCCATGTGGCGTATCTTCCACCACTTTCTTCTCCTGTGAATTGTGATACTCCAAAATCCCAAAACATAATAGCCCTCGTTCTTTTTCATATTGTTGGGATTTGGTAGGCTGTAAAAGTAAATTTGAAAATTCAGTGCTACCGATTACCGAACGCAGAATCTAAGATTAGATTTCTACCGCTAAATGCCTAGAAAACAGTGCAGCAAAGACATTATTAGAATGGTTCACAAAATGGTGCCTTTCCCATACGAGTATATTCAGTGATGTCCCACGCCGCCACTCAGAAGCTTGGAAGCTCCTTGGCAGTGGCATGGACACTGCGTAATAAAGGTACATCAAGAAATGACCAATGATTTCAACTAACAAAAAACCAATCCAACATGGCTACATGACAGTTTTGGAACCACGAAACATTTCCAGTACAAACCAACAATTCCATACCATATTTATATTCAGGCATATACAAATATGTACAAAAAGGGCCATCACTCAGCATCGCCATAGTAGTTTTGCTTAGTAATTACAGTAAAGGAGGTTCATTTCACCAAGAAAAAGATGAATCGCCACTAAACAAACCCCAATAGAAGTTCCTCAAACTATAAAGGAGTAATATGTGCTTCTCTGCAATCAAGCTAACAGACGCCACTGGTTTTCTTGCGGTTAACAAATTTCTTCCAGTAAGTTATTACCTCCTCAGCAATCTCCTGCTCGCTCTTGTGCACCAATGCACCATCAGTTCCACCACTCGCTGTGATGTCGACCTGAGTAGTGACAACCTTGGTTACATGTTTAACTCGTTCATCTAATTCTTCTACCACCTTCTGGATGTCTGATGCAAGCCGTTCTGCCAAACTGCAGCTAAAGTCCTCCCTGAAAATAGTATATTGACATTAGTTATCTGGTTTTCTCTTAATTTAAGAAAAACATAACTAAGTATATTTAGGATATAACTAAAGCAACAAGTATTCAAATTGATGCTTTCACTGTATATTTTAGGATATAACTAAAAGCAACAAGTATTTAAACTTTAGTGTTCATTTTCTGTATCTACAATTGAACTATTATTATTATTATTCACGGTGTTTGGTTGTTCTGACAGAGTTGGATCATTTTTTGAAAAATGATTTCTTCTTAGCTCGCATTTACCTGACAACCACACGAAGGACAGCAATATGCTGTGCATCAGCAGGCATGGTGTAGGCCGGCACAATCCAGCCAAATCGCCTTAAATTCTCAGATATGTCGAAGACTGTATAATAGGTCTTATCCTTCAGCTCAAAGGCAACCAATGGCACACCTTCCTCCTTCGATACTATGTTGAACCTTCCTGTTTGTTCTATTCCTTTATGTAGCACCTTTGCATTCTCCATGCAATTCTCTATTATATTCTTGTAACCCTGCCAAACACCAACATAAATGTGATATATGTGATCATAAATAGAAGTTTTTATAAATAAATGCACATAATTAGAATGATAAGAACCAAAATAATGTGATATTAAGTCCTGTCACATTAATTTAGAACATAATTTTACAGTACTGACAGTTTCTGAGTGAGAATCAAGTCGGTTTCAAGTCCTCTCAACATTTTACAATAAAGAAGTCAGGCAAACATAAAAATTGAAACTTCTAGCTCCATTGCATGCTGTATGTAGCCATTGAGGGTATAAGCCATTCTTGAAACAGAAATTGATGTTGTGCACATCAGCTCATTTGCAACTAACAATCACATCAGCTATGTTTGATTCTTTTTGCTGGTCATGTAAATTGAATAATTTCCCAAAAAGTAAAGACAGGACATATTGGAGGTTGGGACAATTTTGGCATCAACCAAACAAAATGTTTACAATGGAAGTTCAAATATTTTTGGTCTTAACCACGCACACTGAAAGCATTTCCATGTTATAAGTCTATAGTAAAAATGAACACATTTAAAAGAACACATTTTAAGCCAACAGACATTTCAAAAGAAACCGTATTACACAAAAGATAGCATTAATAACAAATTTGTGGGATGTGTTGCTGGTTTTACAGCTTATCGGTCAATCTAATTATGCAATTTGAGCATTTCCATTAAGGCCATTCTATACAAATAATTATTTAATGAATGATATAACAGCATCAAATTTTATCTTTTTCTTTTATGAGCATGACATATATCATATACACATGTCCAACAGATTTCATTTTACACTTAGTACTTGGGGAGTTGAGTATCTAACCCTAACATAAAGCTAAGTTGACATTGCTAGAAGAATATGAATATAGATATTGATGTAGAAATACTAAAATTAGAAACCAGCGTTCAACTTCATAGAGAGAAAGAGAGAGAGAGAGACCTCGAAGCCTAAGCGTATGAACTGATAATACTGTGCAATAATCTGACTAGATCCTGCAAAGAAAGAAAAATATTTATTTAACAAATCATTAACTTAGTATTAATTTTTTTTTCATTAAAACAATTTAAGAGGACAAAGAACTATGTCCAAATTACTATTCGTTGCCTTATGCAACGATGAAGTACCATTGTATTCTAAATAAACGAAACATTCTTGATTCAGAAAATAATCATGAAATTTGAAGTAAATGGTCATAGGCCTAAGGTAAGTCGACTTTACTTGTGGCCCAAATAAAGCTCATTAGTCCATATTTAACCTTATTTGCCCAATCAGGAGCAATTTAACAAAACAATGGCCCCAAACAACATGCAACCTGAACTCCCATATGTAAGGTAAGTCGACTTTACTCGTGGCCCAAATAAAGCTCATTAGTCCACATTTAACCAAAATTGCCCAATCAGGAGCAATTTAACAAAATAATGACCCCAAATAACATGCAACCAGAACTCCAATGTTTTCTTCCAAGAAACTGAGATTGCAGCTGAGAAGAATTCTAAATTAAGAAATAACAAAATGTGAAACCTTTAGAGAAATTGAGGGTAAAGGTGGGTTGGTCAGCTCCAAGATAGTTGATATGAAAAACAAGTTCATCAGGCAAGTCCTCCTTGCTCCGCCAGACAACCCAACCAACCCCCGCATAGACGAGCCCATATTTGTGACCACTTACGTTGATGCTCTTGACGAGTGGTAGCCTAAAATCCCATACTAGGTCCTTGTAAAGGAAAGGTGCTATAAAGCCTCCACTTGCGGCATCCACATGGATTGGCACATTCCACCTGTTTAATAAAGATAGACAAAACTTTAATTATTTTGTCCCTACATTCACAATGCCATTTTTTCTGCCAAACAATAGGGCTATAATTATTAACGAAAATAGTACCAGCAAAGATGCTAATGCTGAGAATCATAATTTTTAAGAAAAAGTATGGGCTTGTTTGATAAAGCTATATTGATATCTTGGGACAGTCAAACTTTACAATAAAATTGTCTGGCCTAGTTACCCCACCTTCATTCTTCACTTTTTTCATGTTCTATTTCTCAAACTTGTGCTGAATGCAAAATTAACCAGCACCGTATAAGTATAACATATTACATGTTTGTGGATCACTCTATTCCTATGCTAACTCCTTTCAACATCCATATTCCAATTTTTGGAGGAGCCTAGAGTAAATGGAGCTACTTTCAGCATTTGGATTTTGGAATAATTGGTGCTTACCCTGTTTCCTTGTTCTTCTGGGTCAGAAGGTCATTCAATTTCTTGACATCCTCAAATTCTCCGGTTAGAGTTGAGCCCAAAATAGCAGCCACACAGATTGTATTCTCATCCACCATATCCGCAGCCTTCTCAGGGTCCATGACATAGTAACCTTCTTTCAACTTCACCTCCTTCAACTCCACTTCAAAGTACCTCGCAAACTTCTCCCAGCAAACCTTCAGATTGAAAAGAGTAATATTGGAGATAAAAAGGCAAATACAATAAGTAAAATATAATATTTGTTCACATTTGACATTATCCCAATCAAGGGTGATGATTTCTTTTCTTTTGTGGAGTATCATTATGTGCTTCTCGTGTGGCACCAGATCAATTTTTTTTTTCATATTTTTGAAGAATAGTCCTGTAGTCGGACATGGCAATAGATGTTTACTTGGTGTTTCCTTCACAACAGTAACCGTGAGTGCCCTGATAGAAACAGATTCAACGAAGAAAAGAAATTTATAAATTTACCTGAACATTGGCGCCAGTAACAATGTTGGGTTTGTCATAAGGCTTTCCTTCAGCCTTTCTCTTGTTCTGCCATTTCCTTTTAAATGCCAGCCCGGCCAGCATTATTGCCTCAGAGCTCCCAACTGTACTGACACCTACAGCTGTCTCGTCTTCCCCTATCGGAGCATTGAAGAGGTGTGCTATCATATTTACACATCGGTTCTGTAGGGAGGGCAGCAATGGATATTAGCAGTTAGCACACTTCATATGGCAAGTTTTACTAATGAAAGAACATTATAAAATTGAAACAAGGAAAGGAACTGGACATTAAAGGATAGTGATTTTTTCTGTCAATGATAAAACCAGGTTTTCATTTTATAGTTTTTATATAGGTTGTACTAATTCTGCATTAGTTCGCATAGAAAGGTTTACGAAAAATATAGTTGTAGCTTTAGTTCTTTTTCTTCTTCTTTTTCCTTATTTAAATCACAAAATAGTTCTTATCTCCCAGGCTGCTCTTTGTAAATGCTGTAAAAAATTTAATAAAACAGGATTTAACTCCATTGGTAAGAACATCCAAAGCTATAACTACAATCATTTCCCTTTAAGTTGACGACATATGTTATTTCTGGGACGAAGGTAGATATTGACTAGATTGAGACAATACTCGTAAATAATCAAGGGAATGCTGTATAGTTTGTTGAACTACAAGCTACAAGTATCAAACAAAAAGTTTAGCTCTAATTTGTGTAGATTCCACAGGTACACCATGGTTTTAAGTAAAAGTGACATAGTAGCCAAGAGATCTCACTTCAATAATACACAGGCACAGTGCTGCAAAAATTCATAGAAATAGAATACACTGCAACCTTTTATTGCAACCAAGTACTAAAACATACCAAGTAAAAATAAGACCAACAAAACAGGCTACAACTATATATTCTTTCTCAATGTATTTTTCCTTTCCTAATTCAATGACTAAGTTCAAATACCCAGATTAATCCATAATGCCCTATCATCCATAAACACAATGAGATTAGACTGATTCTCTATAGGATCAAGCATTCAATGTGGACTACACATACTATTTGTAGAATAGAAAATTTGACAGGATAAACAACATCAAAGAGTAAACCATATTTTCCAAAAATAGGCATCAAATAATTGAAAGCCACAACTACCCAAAAGTACCCACCCTCTCAATATCCTAACTCTTCAACTTTTCTTTATTTCCTTTTCTAAACTGTATTATTTATTTTTTTAATGCTTGAAGCTGATCCCAAGTGGTTATTTTCAACTAAACCAACTTGGCCCGTTTGTCGACTTTACAAGACAAATGTCACTAATCCCAATTAAAGAAATAAATTAACTCCTCGAAGTCCCAGACCCCAATTGAAAGCCAACAGCAAGCCTTGGAATCAGAAATAAATAAGTTATCCATCATCAATCCCACTTCAAAATAAAACTAATATCACCCAAAATAGAAATAAAGTTCCAATAAATATTGCTAAACAATGCGCCTATAAATTTCACATTCTATTATAGTGACTTATTCCTTTAAATTTTAGTACCTTTCTAAGGACTGAGGAAGACTGTAAATTCTACTTGCAACATCTACCTCTAACCTCAGTCAATTTTTTCTCATATTTAAACCTAAATACCTTGTGTAAAATCAATTCAATTAAAACTAATGACCAAAATGATGAAAAGAAAAAGAAGTACCTGGAGTTCAGTAGTAATGGGATACTCATCCATATCAACATAATTCTTGTTCAAAGCAGCCATGATCAACTTGTCACACTCGGGCTCCATCCATGTGGTAACAAACGAAGCCAGATTCAACCTGGGGTTCCCATCCAGCATCAACTCATCATTGATAACCTGGTACGCGGCCTCCTTCGGGATCGACTCCTCAGGCAACTTGAATCTGAAAAAGAAATCAGCAAAACCAACCATCAGCTTAAGTTGATTAACCTTTTAGTTACACAAAGGCAACAGCTTTGGTACCGAGGAAGTGGGTTTCGGACATAGCGAGATGCAAAGGTACAGCTGAGAGAGGCGTCATGGGACGAAGGTACAGCCTTGGAGAGAACCATGGTTAACTAACTAGACAAAAGGTTCTAGCTTTAGGTTTGGGTTTTGGAAGATAATGGTGGTGGTGAGAATTGAGTGGTGTTTTTATTGAGAGAGAAAAAGATTGATTTAACAAGAGATAATAATTAGATAAATGGATTAAATGGGAAAGGAGAGAGAGGTGGGACCGGGGAACAGATACGCGGACATAGCGAGAAGCGAAGGTGGAGGCAACCGTCGCGTCCGTTTGGGAAGAGGTCGTTGTTACCACCATCTTTTTGTCTCGGGTTTTAATTTGGTTTTGATTTTTGCGATCGAGGGATTCGACAGTGAGAGTGACATGTATGTGTGGGAAGGAAGTGAGAAGAGGCGAAGATGTATGAACTTGGTATGGTTTGTTTATTGATTTTTGGGCGGTGTAACGTGTAAGTGTGAAGGTGACATGAGGGTGGACGCTAGGTAGAGTGACACGTTTCGGGAATGGAGCCGAGAGCGCGGTAGTACAGTCCAGCGCGATTACTGAATTTAACGGGTACGAATTTTATGCTGCCCGATAAGGCGATAACCGACGGTGGGTGGGAGCCCGTTATTGTTATCTGACCCGAATCCGAAAAGAGCCTTGAACTATAGATGGTCACATTAAAAATTGGAGTTCACGTTAAAAGTTGACACGAATTTAGAAATGGTGAGGCAATATAGTTCGTTATAGCTTTTAATAGCAGAAAAATAAATGAAGATGGAGCTGAATACCAACAGTACTCTGTGTAGCATGGACAGTATTATACATTATACCGATAGCTGTTATTCGATTTTTATTATGAATAATAAATTTATTTGTAACTTTTTATTTTCAAATGATACACCATAACAGCTTTATTTCTTTTTTAGACAAAAAGGATCGCGCGTTCATCTTTGTCTACAACGCGAGCACTGGTGATGTATTTCAATTTTATTTAATTTTTTTTTTAAAAAATAAATCGTTGTGTACGAATGCGCTTCAAAAAGTCATGAAATTTTTATCTCAAAATTACAATTTAATGATACATATTTTATTCCTGAATTTTAGTTGGAAAGAAAAATATAATGCAATGCCGGTATAATCTTACAATTTATTAGATAATAGAGTCAGTTTTCCAATTTTTATATGTCTAGTTATATGAAAATATTTAAAAATTACAATATATTTTTGAAGGAAAAAAATGGAGTGTATTATTGTGAAGAAAAAAATATTAGAGAATATTATTCAATATGTGATGTATAGTCTTAGCCTCTTAGGCATGTGATAGTATAGTACATACATATACAGTCATGTTGTAAAGTATGGCATATTTAAAAATTTATTAATTAGGATGGATACATTATAATCGCAACGTGTTCGTACACTTCATAGACGCAACGGTAATACTTTCTTATCTTAAATTAAATTTTGGTCTTTAAATTGAGATTTAACAGAAACAAAAATAAAATCTACTAAGTAAGAAGATGAAAATTATGAACATCACTTTTAAATTTTAATTTTATACATTTAACTTCTCTAATAACGTGGTCAAGCATCGCTCCGCGTACCGTGCGTAATTTTTCAGATTTCATCAATGAGATAGCACCGCATCTTTCGTGAACTTTATCAACTTTTTATTGCTTTTAATTTGTTCTGAAAGAATTATTGCAATTTGTAAGCTGTCCAGGCATTTTTGTTGGAGTCCCACTTGCTGCCGACAAAGACTTATTTGGTGCAAAAATGATGTGATTTGTCAAAATACCTGAGCACTGAAGATTGTTAGGTGGCTGAATTTTTGTGGTTTGATGCCTATTGACAAGGTAACCTTTGACATAGATAAACAAATAAAATTATTTTCCTGACGACTAATTTCAACTAGACGTTATCCATGTCTAATTTGCGGGTATCTTTACCATCTCTAAAGTTTAGACTTTACATATAAAAATAACAGAAAAAAATAAATAAATAAGAAAAATGCATGTTTATTGTGTATAAAATTATTATGTACAAAATGTTTTTTTATGGAGATAATTTTCTCAAATTCTAGGAGAGACCTAATTTCAGATACTATGGTCACTTTTTTTTTTTACCTTGGGGAGTGGATATAATTATTATTCAAATAATATGGTTCAACAGAATATTTTCTACCGGCCTAATAATTCTTTTATTGTACTTTAGACTCGTTATCCATATTTTTCAAAATTTCCTCTATTGCAGAAGTATACCTAGAAGAATATTTGTAAAACACAAATTTCCCACAGATTGATTATGAAAAGTAAAAGGAACAAATTGGAAAACAAAAGGCAGAGCGAAAAATCCAGCCTGATAACATTATTGGGCTTTCAAAACCAACTGGAGGCCCAAATTATCCTCCCGCTTAATCTGTCTAAAGCCCCTTAAAATTAACTCCCCATTTAATCTGTCTAAAGCCCCTTAAAATTAACTTCCCATTTAATCCGTCTAAAGCCCCTTAAATTCAGCCCAGATCGGTTGATATTATATAACACAGATGAAGGAATGAGGCCGTATGAAATTATAAAACAAACCTCTCTGTGGATTGATTAGACGGTAACTCCAAAGTACTAGTAAGACAAATCAATTATTCTACTTTAGTAATGTATACTTGTTCACGTGGCAACTCGGAACCCAGCTCAACTCAACTCTATGTTTAAACGACGCAGGCATGGCACAAGTTTGTTATCTTCCCGAATCCGAACCTAATTCGAGTCGTTCTCTCAAAAGAGAAGATAACAAATTGCGTATCTTTTAAAAGTAAAAAGTCGAGTCAACATAAGTTGTTTATTCGGTTTCTTTATTGAGTGACAAGGCCCATGAATAATTACATGTGTATTCAATATATTTTCTATACTTTAAAACTTTTGAGCCTTACACATTAACCCACTTCGATAAAGCGCACTTTTAAAATTTTTATTCGTTTTATTCGAATTTTTTAATAATTTTAGTACACGTTCAGTTCAACTATTATGATACACCTAAAAAAAGAGAAAATTTACATAGTGAAACAGAATGAAAAGAAGCCTCTATCTAGCTTTGTCAAAAAAAAAATAATAATAATAATAAAGAAAAAAAGAAACTTCCATCGGCTGTCTCGTATTGATAAAATAATCTTCCTTTTTTGTTTCAGATATTCGTAGAAATTTTGAACGTTGATAATATAATACTCTTCACTTACCTGGCATTGATGGATGACAAAATAAACAACCTGGTCCCTCGTCCCTACGAAATTTTTTTATTCTTTAGATATGGAAAATATTATATTGAACTTCGACTGCTGGTGTGCTTGTGAACTATTAGGTGAGAAATGATGTCCGCATGGAGTACTTTACAAGTTCTAGTCATTTTGCGAATTTTAAATGAATAAAAAAAGATTATTTTTCGTTCGATCCAACTCACATGTCAGCAAAAAGATACGGCTTCGTATTGTCGTTTTTTCATATTAAAAATGGATAACGATGGATCAGGATTTCTTATAAAAATATTACATGAAGTTGAATAGTTGAATACACATGTTTTGTCTTAAAGTAAAATAAAAAAAGGGAAAAAAATTATAGTGTTTTTTGAAGAAAAAAAATTTATAGTGTTATTACGATGCCAACTTATTTTATCATTCGGATAAATGACAGAAACATACATACTTAATCTGGTACTTAATTACTGGAATACTAACAAAATACTTTAAATCTTTTGACATTGTATCGTCCTTTAAATTCATGCAATCAGATCGTTCACCGAAAACGGAGGCGAAAGAGTGAAAAAACTATTATTGTTGATTTGCTTCTGTAAAATATTATCCGCTAAGACCTATATGATGAAAAAGTAACACGATGCCATAAGAAAATTCATGCAGGGACACACATAAAATTGATATTATATTTAAGTTGTAGGAGATAATTTACATTTCTTAACGAGTCCTTTTTTTTTTTTTTGCAAAGTATTTCTCAATAAGATCGTTCACATTGGTCATAAGTCGTAACATACAAAAATTTCTAGAAAATGTATCCTTACAAATTTATACATCTGAATTAGTAAATTATAATTGTGGAGCATTTAATGCTAGAAATTGCTTCTTTTTTTTTTTTCCGTCTCTAACACAGTTAGCTATGAAATATACACCCCTATTAATTGCACAATCGGGTAAACAAATGTCTGACTAGTGACTATTACAAAATCTGGTCCATACACAATTAATATAGTGGTTGTTTTTGAAAATTATTTTTTGTTTCATAAAAAATTTCTTCCAAACATACAAAAAACATCATGGGAAATGTGATCTTATTAATATATATGGTCCAAATCTATAAATGAGGAGCATTAAATGCTAGAAATTGTCTGGATCTCTAAAATCGCTCTCTTTTAAACACACCCTATTAATTGCACCATTTGGTGAAGAGGAAAGTTTGATAGATCTTTCTTGATGGAATTTTTGTTAATTGAATGTACCAAAAAATAGATTTACCATAAAATTTGAATGTTATTAATGATGTTCTATTTTATAACTTGTTAAATTTACACAGAAAACTAATAATTAGGATATAATTTTTTTTTGTGAGTTTCAAAAGATGGAATCCAAATCGCTCAAGTTAATTCTCATCGAATCTTGTAACAAAAATTGAATTTTAGTAAAAGACCAGGTAACTTTTGCATTTGTACCCGTACAACACATTATTAATATTTTAACTTTCTACAGGCAGTCGTATCTTTTGACTGTACCACGTTGATTCGGTAAAAAGACCAGGCAACTTTTTGCATTCAACAAAACTAAATTCAATTCTGTAAAAAGAACTCAGACCAAATTGGACCAAGCTTCTTTGACCAGTTGACTGTTTGGGTGATTGGGTCACAGTCCCCACACAGTGGCTATTCATTCTACTCAAAAACATTAAAAAACAAAAAGCAAAACAAAACGAAGCATCCAATACAATGTGTATCCAGGTCTTATGTACCAGACACGGACTTAAATGTGTATAACGAATGGTACACTTCACTATGTAGTAATTTTGAATTCACCGAGTATGTTGCTGTGATTTTGATATATACAGTGTGTGCGCGTATATCATACGCCGTAGGGGATCTGATTCCATAATGCCCAGTAAAAAAATTTCTCTACAAAGAACATATTTACAACAGACAGAATGTTCTCAAAATGGAATGAGAGCCGCTTTTAATTTGGCGATTTTCCTTTCCTTCTGACCCTCTTTCTCATCATTACACTAGAGAAAAAAAAAAAAAGAGTGACGCCAAACAAAACCAGTGGAGAATCCGGAGGCGATCAGCTCACGGGATCTTTGTTCTTCAATTTCTGGTACTTTTTTTTTTAATGTTTCCTTTCTGCCCAGAAAAATTGAATTGAAATTGGGTTAAATTTTTCATCGTTTTTTTTTTGGTTTATCAACTTTGAAATGAAGTTGTAGAATTTTGCCTTTCTTTCTTCTTTGTATTGTTAGTATGTTTTCTTCTGTTTTGAATCACAAACCCTAGTTCACTCACTGTCACTCACTTTCTTTGTCAGTGACTAATTTCTAGGATCAGTTTTAATGCTCGTGAATCCTTTAAATTTTCTTCTTGAATGACTAATTTGTAGTACTTTTTGTCATTTTCATCTAATCTCAGGTGCTTTGCTTTGACACATTCCTATCTCGCGCCTTTTTGTTTTAGTAGCGTGATTTGCTCACGAATTTGTGTAGTTGTACGTGAAATTAGATTTTTTCCCTTATTAATTCATGAAATTGGTTTCTAGAAGCTGTACTGAAAGTAAAATTCCCATTGGAGGTTTCTCACTTTCTCTGGAGGATAAGAAAGTTGGATTATTTTTCCTAGAGAGAGAAAGTAACTCCTTTCGCATTCCATGAGATTACTGAAATCTGTTCCATAATTTTCAACCTTGCAAAATTTGGGCAAGTTGGTTCCAAAGATTCTGCAAGTTGGTTCAATATGATTGCAATTTATTCCTCAGATAATCTGATTACGTTGTTGTTTACTATTTTTTTCTCTCTGATTTTATTCTGTTTTATAGATGAAAAATTTGCTTGCGAATTTAAACATTCAAGATGTTATTTTTTTTTAATCAGGAATGGGTTGTTTCGAAGAATTGTAGCTCTACAAGTGAAATCTGGAGAAGAGAGATGAGGCCAGCTTTGTTAATTACTATTTTCTCTCTCCTTTGGCATGCTCTTGCAAATAAAGAAGGTTCGATCTCTCTCTCTCTCTACCCTGGCACTCTAAGAGGAAAAGTATGTAACAATTGAAATTTCAGTGTTACTGGTTTGATGCCGATTATACAAAATTAGATTTATTTATTACTTATTTTGCTACTAATTGATTTCTGTCATTTAGTTATTGGTATTAGGCTATTAGGTTATAACTGGTACCTACCAAAATCCTGTACTGAGCTGATACCTGGTAATAAAAACCAGAACTTGAACAGTTCAGAATGGTATAGTGGACCAGAAAAAGGAATATAAATTGTATCAGAAAGTTCTACTGTAATAAAGAAGGAACGGTACTTCCATTGAGTAGAGATATTTTTTAATTTTGTGTATTTGTGTAATACTTCTGGTGACTGGGATCATTATCATGCATGTATATTAAATTTTAGCATGAATTATCAGGGGATGCACTGTATGATATGAAGCAGACATTAAATGCTACTGGAAATCAACTGTCAGATTGGAATCGAAATCAAGTGAACCCATGCACATGGAATTCTGTGATTTGTGATAATAACAACCACGTCACTCAAGTGTAATTTTATTATCGTCTCATTCTTTATTCTTTAGTAATAGACCCTTATTAGGACATCAAGAAAATTATGTATACCCTGATATACGTGAAATATATTAGCTGCCCTCTAGAACATGTAATGTAGACATGGACACCATTCTTGTCATCAGTGAGCTCATTCGTTTCTTTGGCAAAAGCACAGTCAGCCCTGTTTTCCTTTTTGCTAAAGTAGTTTATGAGTAATAGGTGCCTTTGTGTTTGCTTATGGAGGAAGTAAATGGCATGGAGGATACATTTTTAGGATACGTGTGATATTTCCTATGATTTGTAGGGGTGCGTATCGTATTTCTCATTCTATATGGCATATTTGTAGCTGATGTTTCCCATGGGTGTTCAAGAAAGTGAACCATTTCTTTTCTGACCAAACTTTTGCTACAGCACAGTAACTGATGGTGACAGATGCTAACAATATTATTTATTTGCTATTTTTTGGGATGCTTACCTGATAGTTACCCAACAAGTGCATACTTTAGAAATACATGCCAATACTATTATTTATTTATTATTGTTATTATTTTTTTAATTTACAGGACATTAGCTGGTATGGGATTCACAGGGACTCTATCTTCAAGGATTGGAGAGCTGGAATATTTAAATGTCCTGTAAGCCCTTTTCTTTCTCCTTCATCATTTTTTTTTTAATAAACCTCGGCATTTTTAGGGTTTACCTATAAAGAATTACAGCTGTCAGAAGACCTGACAGGTGTGGAGATTGAAACCTGTGAAAAATGATTTTGATTCCTGTCATAGGAGTTATATATGCAGTTGTATCCTTGCAATGTATTACATGTTGTAAATTAGACAATATCTCAAATTATTTCTTAGGTGGATATGCATCTTGTCTACCAAATAAACTCATGCAAATAAAAAGTACATGTTTTAAGACGCCTTCAAGTGTTTTACCTAGCCTTCAAAAGTTTTACCTATTTGCTTATTTGCAATAATAGTTATAGCAATTGCTAGGGTGCATTAGAATGGAGTGTAAGATCTGTTTTCATGCCATGTGTAGGTCATTACCAGGAAACAAAATATCAGGCCCCATACCGGATTCATTTGGGAACCTTTCGAGTCTGACAAGCTTGGACTTGGAAGATAATCTTCTCAGTGGAGAAATACCGGCTTCTCTTGGCAAGCTTTCTAAGCTTGCAATTTTGTTAGTAACACAAATAACCTATTATTATTTATGTTTCTTTGGGTATATTGATGGACCAGGGTTACCTTCTTAGTTAATATGTCCAAAACATCTAAATAGACACTTATTTCAAGTACTCTGTAGTTCTTGGAAGCTCAGTTCCAGTAAACCCATATAATGTATCATTATATGCTTGTATTAAACTGGTTATAATATTAATATGAATAACCTCTTTTTATTCTCTATGACAACAGGATTTTGAGCCAGAATAATCTCAGTGGAAGTATACCAAGTTCCTTATCAAGCCTCTCAAGCTTAAATGATATGTAAGTTTGAGTTGGTGTTCTTTCTTCAAATTGAGAAGGAACAAGGTGGCCAGCTTTACTGTTTGTAGATTTCAAAACTTATTTTGATGCACCTTAAACTTGAAGTACTTAATGTGAAAACTTGGTGTACTACTTTAAACTTTGCTACTTTTAAAGAAATTAAGTCATTGCTTATGTGAAAATTGTTGTACCTTAAACTTATTTTTTTCATTAAGTGTATTAATGACTTAATTTATTGTCAATGGAGTTGTCTGTTATTTCAGGGGGCAAATTAAAACTTTTAACCAGCTACTGACATTAAATATTTTTATTTGTCTCAGACGGTTAGCCTTCAACAATCTCTCTGGTCAAATACCTTCTTCACTATTTGAAGTTGCCAGATACAAGTATGTAGTCCATATATGCTTTTATTTTCTTCTCTTTTTTCTTCGCTTTTCTTTTGATTGAGGCGACTTCTGAATGCACTCTTGAAAAACCTCTAAGAGACCCATATCTGAATGTACTCCAAGTGGAGTAATTACACCATACCATCCAGGACCCTTTTCCCCCACAAATTCTTAAAACATCCATCATTTTCCTCTTGTCATGGGTGAAGAAAACACCATGGAAGGAGCATTTTGAATGGACGTGTTTAGCTCTGGAGGAAGGAGAATATTAGATATGTAGTATGTGGTTTTACACTTGTTCAAGAGAAGTTTTAGTTACCTCCTTTTTAGTGCCATGCACCTTGTTTCAAAACTTGAAATATTCTTTAAATATTCTTCTTCCAAAGAACCCAAATCTTGATCCTTTTCATACTTCTGTATTATTCTTTCCAGCATATATCACAAAATGTGGGAAAAATTGACTCATTGGGTATTTTCTGAAGATAACAGGAAAGGAGGGTGTAAATGACATTTGGTGTGCTTATGAAGAAATTAGATTTATTTAATTAAATTTTATTTTTGTCTTTTGAAATATGACCTGATTTAGAGTTTCTTGGGTTATGAATGTAAACCACCTCGTTTTGTTCTCTGATTGTACCATCTTCATTTCACACAGTTTTACAGGTAATAGTTTAAACTGCGGTGCAAATCTACCCAATCCATGCTACTCCAATATGTCAATTCAAGGTAGAAGTTTGGATTATTCATTCATATCTTAAACTTCAATTTTTTATTTAGTCTCGTGAAACAGTATTCTTTGCTATGATTTCCTCCACTTAATCTGTAAATATAAATAATAATAATTAAAGTTCAATAAAACTTATTTGCCAATTCAATATTGGTACAGAAAGGTATTGTCCAAAATTTCAATTGCCCAAATAAGCCTAAACTGTAATCAAACTTCAATTGCCCAAATTAACCCTAAAGAACAGCACTTGGTATTGACATGAAAGACTACTGCAATGACAGGTGGGTCCCACAGTTCAAAACTTGGTGTTGTTCTTGGGAGCATTGGAGCAGTTATTCTACTTATTGTCATAGGATTCATCCTTTTTCTATGCAAGAGGAAAAAGAAAGCCGGCAGAAGTGAGGTTTTTGTTGATGTTGCAGGTTTGTCCCTTATTTGACATTTATCATACATGCCAAAGTCTTGCAGAAAAATCGAGATAGCAATTTTGCCCACTTCTGACACAGCATCTTTGTTATAGGCAATTTTAGTTAGACATATAATATTTATTGGAATATATTTAGGCGAAGATGATCGAAGAATTGCATTTGGGCAATTAAAAAGGTTCGCATGGCGTGAATTACAGCTAGCAACAGATGGTTTCAATGAGAAAAATGTGTTAGGTCAGGGAGGTTTTGGAAAAGTCTACAAGGGGGTTTTACCTGATGGGACCAAAATTGCTGTGAAGCGACTTACAGATTATGAAAGTCCTGGTGGAGAGGCTGCCTTTTTGCGTGAGGTGGAACTGATAAGTGTTGCTGTGCATAGAAATCTGTTGAGGCTGATTGGATTTTGTACTACTCAGACCGAACGGCTTCTGGTGTACCCGTTCATGCAGAACTTAAGTGTTGCATATCGATTGAGAGGTTGTTACTTTTTTCTCTTTCTTATTTGTTCATATTCAAGTTAATATGAATCTGATGTTGACCACAAATCCTCAAACCATTTCAGTGATTATCCTATTGCAAGTGTTGTGCTGTATTTGACTAAGTGACAGCTAACAGATATCACTTGAGAGCTTTCAAAATAGCTTAAACATTAAGACCAATACAACTAAGAGCAAAAATGCCCCAACTTCTAGAAAGAAAAAAACTTGAAAGCTAAGTACACAATCAAGCTTGGTACTTTGTGAGATCTTATTTTCTTCGTCCTTTTCTTTGCAGAGTTCAAGCCTAGTGAGCCAGTCTTAGACTGGCCAACTCGAAAACGAATTGCACTCGGCACAGCGCGTGGTCTCGAATATCTCCACGAACACTGCAATCCAAAAATCATTCACCGAGATGTCAAGGCTGCAAATGTGTTGCTAGATGAGGACTTTGAACCCGTGGTGGGGGATTTTGGTCTGGCACAACTGGTTGATGTGAGGAAAACATCAGTCACCACCCAAGTCAGGGGGACAATGGGTCACATTGCCCCTGAATACCTCTCAACTGGTAAATCCTCAGAGCGAACTGATGTTTTTGGGTATGGGATTATGTTGTTGGAGTTGGTCACTGGTCAGCGTGCCATTGATTTTTCTAGGTTGGAAGAAGAAGATGACGTGCTTTTGTTGGATCATGTGAGATTTTTTTCTTCTTTGTTTTCAATCCTAAAAAACAGTACTATTTGAACAAATTAGGTCTGCTTCAGTAGTTTGGAAAATATATTTAAAACTCCTATGCTTTCTGTTCTAAAGATGACCAAAGTACTATTAGTATTTATTTACTTTTTTTTTTTTGCATAAAGTCAGAAGAGATTGCATGGTTTGGGTATTGCTTGGAGAAAGGAATGTAATTTACAACTTCACATTTTTTTCATGTTGCTGGGGGATGCATTAATGTTTGGAGGTTACGGTTATTCTCTGTGCGATTTATTTTACATTCTACCAGCTCCACTACATACATTTTTTATTAGAAAGATAACCAAATCTTGAGCACAAAAAAAATTATAGATTATGTACAAGACTGTCCATTCTATGGCTACTGTAACTTGTACCTAAATAAAACCATTTTTATGTTATTAATTGAATGTAAAGGTCAAGAAGCTCCAGAGGGAAAGTCGGCTGGATGCAATAGTGGACAAAAACCTTGGTGGCACCTATGATGGAGACGAAGTAAAAACGGTCATACAAGTGGCGTTGTTATGCACTCAGGCATCTCCCGAAGACCGTCCCGCCATGTCAGAGGTGGTGCGGATGCTGGAAGGGGAGGGGCTAGCTGAGCGCTGGGAGGAGTGGCAGCAAGTTGAGGTAACCCGACGACAGGAGCTTGAGCTGCTCCAGCTCCGTCAGCGCCTTGACTGGGGCGGTGATGACTCAGTTTACAATCAGGAGGCGATCCAGCTGTCTGGCGGCAGATAGCATCTATGCACCAAGGGTTGTGTGTACTTTCAGAAAACAGTTATAGTACACTGATCTTACTGGTGCTGAGATTTTGGCTTTTGTGTGGAGTGTCCTGTATTAGTGCACAGCCATTGTAAGCTTGGGTCTTGCAGTACATGTACATTACCATAATTGTATGTAATAGGAAAACTGAACTGACGTGTAGGAGGTGGTTTGGATGCAGGGAATGTGTTAAATCTGTAATGCATCCAGGGGAGGTTTCAGGGTGATATTTTGGGTACATCACTCTGAAATTATTTTGTGTTATGCCATCATGCACTTTTGTGAACTATGTTGATATTGACTTTGTGGTACAACCTTGGCTTCACTATTGTGCGCATCCTTAGAATTGTTTTGTTAACTTCAAGTTTTCTTGGGTTTTTTTAAGTTTGGAATTTGAAGATATCAATTTTTTATGCATTCTAAACTCCTACATGGCTGGCGACTCTCTTGTACTTGTATTGAAAATTGTGTATAACTTGTACACTTGGCATGCAGGCTTAAAATTCCTTTCTGGTAAGGAATAATGATGCCGCTCACCAATCATCATACGTGGTAACACTGTAAAAGGTGGCTCGGAATACTTAAAACTAATCCAATTCGCTGATCTTTACGCTGTAAAAGGTGGCTCGGAATGCATATTCAACTGTTAAAGCTAAGCGGTAGTACTGTATTAGTTGAACCTCACCACATTCATAGATAAACGGTATCCTTGATTGATACATTCAAAAGGAAAATTTCTTGCAGAAACGGGCATACAACCACGAAGGTCAAGAGTGCTACCGTTTTTCCGAGTGATTTGTATAGATTTTTGGCGTTCACTGATCAAAAGTTTCATATATATCTGGCTTTCATAGATCATCATCATACATGCGTAGATTTGGATGAAAAATTCTACAAAGAATGAGACCCACCTGGCCACCCACCATGTTACTCTTTGTATGAGAGCGAATCATTATATCAATTTTCTCAATATAAAAGATGGATATGCAGGGTCCCACATTTATTTTCCCCTGGAATAAACAACAAAGCCATGATCAAACCAAATAAAAACTAAAAAGTTCAAGTTTTAGTTGAATTTAGAAAGCTCCGGATTTACTAGAGATTATTTCAAGCATAATATGAATCTGCGAAATTTTTTTATAGCTTATGTCCAATCCAATTTTGACAGAAGTTAAAAACCGAAAAAATTATAACTAACTTTAATTAATTTAGAAATTATAAAATAATCCGTTTTTAATTAATTTTTTAAAAATGACTGCGCAGTTTCGGAATCTGAGATTCCGAAACTAATTCTGCTTAGTTTCGGAATCTCAGATTCCGAAACTAGAATTAGGCTTATTATATATGGCGTTGGACCCTCTCCCTCTCTCCTGTCCCTTTCATTTGCCCTCGGAAGAGCGAATTCCTCTCCGCGAGATCTGAGGTAAGTTTTTTTTATTTTTTTAATTAATTAATTAATTTAATTTATTTAGTTATATTAGTTTAATAATAGAAAAAATAGGAAAATTATTCAAAAAATATCAAAAAAATTATAAAAAAATCAGATTAAATTCTATTATTTAGGATAAATATATTTTAGCAAAAATTTTTTTTTTACATGTTGTAATAATAGAAAAATTATTAAAAAAATTAGGTTAATAATAGAAAAAAAAGGAAAAATATCCAAAAAAATATCCAAAAAAATTTAAAAATCAGATTAAATTCTATTCATTAGGAAAAAAATATTTTAGCAAATTTTATATTTTTTACATCTTATAATAATAAAAAATTATTTAAATAATTAGGTTAATAACAGAAAAAATAGGAAAAATATTCCAAAAATATTAAAAAATCATATTAAATTATATTATTTGTTATGTAAATTAATAATATATATTTTGATATTTGTACATATTATAATAACATAAAATTATTTTAAAAATTAGGAAAATCAATAGAAAAATTAGTAAAATTAATAGAAAAATTGGACAATTCTTATAGGTTGATATATTGTTTTGGTTTTCATTGTGCAGAAAATTTCAAACAAGATTCAAGATTCGAATTTCCTATTTCAGCAGCAGTTGTCGATCGAGGTGAGTATTTTTTATTCATTAATTTATTTATTTTGCATAGTTAATGTATGTAATTTAGAATAGTTTATTGCTTGGTATGATATGATATGATAGTTTTTTATTTTGAATATTGAATATGATTGTCGATTGTGATATGATACTCAGTCGCAGCCTCAGTATCAGTCTCCATTTCCTGGATACAGTCCACAGTCTGGTCATCCTGGGGCATCATCTAGTAGACCTCCTCGATTTCCCACTCCAGTTCCTGCGCCTCGTCCCACTCCAGGACTTGCTCGCGGCCGACAGCCACCAGGCGCATATATTGATTATTCCCCGGCAACGGGATATTACCGTCGTGATGGACGAAATTAGGATTTTTGTATCTCGTTTTGTATGACATTGTTATGATATTTTCATCTCGTACTTGGTGTTTTTTTATATATCTCGTATTGTGATTTTTATATTTCATATTTTATATATCTCTTTAGTTTTATGCTTACAAAAAATTTTAAAAAAATAACCTCATGTAAAGATTAAACAACCAACTAAACCACACAAAATGTCAGCCAGATTAAAATTAAACAAACAGTTAACAAAATACATATAAAGATCACATATGTTAACAAGATGCATAATTAAACAACACAATAGTTTGTCCACAAATAAAGAGAACGTTAAGGCATTCAATCATCTTCAGGAGTGTTAACACTCGGTTCTTCTTTCGGAGTGTTAACACTCGGTTCTTCTTTCGAACTGTCTTTCATCTTTTTGGCATGAAGCTTGAAAAGTGCCCTGCAATCTCGTACATGCATTAGTTTTCTTGGTTTTTTTGTAATTACACCATCTTCATCGTCACTCAAAATTGAATTCAACTGCTCCTCGTTTTTGAGTGTTGGAGTATTGTCAACTTTTGCATCAACCTTCGCTTTTCCCTTCTCCATATCTCTCAAAGTTGAATTCAACTGCTCTTCTTGTAAGATATTTTCTGTACATTTTAAAAAAATAATATCAACCTAAACGAATTATCCAAATTTTCTAAATTATATTATTATTATTATACATAACAAATGGAATTTTTTCTAATTTTTCCAATATTTTTTCTATTTTATCTAATATTGACCTAATTTATTATGCAATTTTCTATTATTATATCATGTAAAAAATCAAAAATTATATTATTATTATACATAATATATAAAGAATTTTTTTATTTTTTCAAAATTTTCCAATATTTTAACAATATTTTTTGTATTTTTTCTAATATTAACCTAATTTTTAATGCAATTTTCTATTATTATATCACGTTAAAAATTCAAAAATTATATTATTCTTATACATAACAAATAATAAAATTTTTTTCAGATTTTTTCAAAATTTTCAAATATTTTCTCTATTTTTTCTAATATTAACATATTTTATCTAAATAAAATAAATAATTAAATTAAAATATAAAACAAAATAAAAACTTACCTGATGCTCTTCGGAGACGCGAGAGGTGAGAGAGGAGAGAAATGAAAGGGACGAGGGGTGGGGGTTATATATAACAGGCAAATAATTGTTGGAACACTGTTCAAACAGTAAAATAATTGATAGAACACTGTTCAAACAGTAAAATAATTGATTGAACACTGTTCAAACAGTAAAATAATTGATTGAACACTATTTAAATAGTCCAATATTAATTTTGTAATATTTGAAAAAAATTTCGTCAAGAATAGTAATTTTTTAATTTTTAAAAATTTTTAATTTTTACGTGATATATATTTTGATATTAATAAAGTAATATATAATTTATTAAGTATTATAAAATAATAAAAAAATAATAAAAGGTTAATAAATAGCGGAAAAATGGCCCATGCTAGTTTCGGAATCTCAGATTCCGAAACTACGCAGTCATTTTTAAAAAATTAATTAAAAATAGATTATTTTATAATTTCTAAATTAATTAAAGTTAGTTATAATTTTTTCGGAGTTAAAAAGCAGATAGCATTGAAGCCACCATAGGCCTCGACGCCTACACAGGCATATGAACATCAGGCCCGCAACGAGAAACACAAGCATTGGCCCAAAAAACCTTCTCAAACCCATAAGATAAGGGTATACTTCCAATTTCCAAATTAAAACGGAATTGAAAGATAACGGAATTTAAAATGGAATGACAGGTAACGGAATGAAAAGCAATAACAGAAAATTAACTTCTTATATTTAAATTTAAAAAATAAAATTCTTTACATGCCTCCATTATTTTCCGAAAATTTCTCTCTTTTTCCTGATTTCCAATATATATTTATCCTCTCTAATGTAATTTCAGAATAAAAAAAAAATTTGAACTTTATTTTTTTCCATTTCAATTAATTTTTTTTAAGAAATAAATGAATCGGAATTGCTTTTCATCATCCTATGATTTCCATCATCCCATCATCTCCTGGAATCCTCATTAATTATCCAGCGTCCTAATTAATAGAAGACTAGAGGATGAGAGGATGATAGAATCCAGGGGATGAAATCCTCATTAATGAGGACATGTTTTCTATTTTTTCTGCACGTGTTTTCCATTTTTGAAAATCCAGAGGATGAGAGGCACTGGGAGAATGAGCATCAGGGGGAGAAGGAAGGGAGGAAACAAAGATGTATATAACTGTTCTAGTTAATATATATAACTGTTCTAATTATATATATATTAAATTGTCTAGTTAATATATATAAATGTTGAAGTTAATATCATAACTGTTCTAGTTATATACATTAACTGTTCTAGTTAATATATATAAATGTTGAAGTTAATATATAACTATTTAAGTTAATTTATAATTGTTGAAGTTAGTATGTAACTGTTGAAGTTAATATATATAAATATTAAAGTTAATATATAACTATTGAAGTTAATTTATAACTGTTGAAGTTAGTATGTAACTGTTGAAGTTAGTATTTAAATGTTGAAGTTAGTATATAACTGTTGAAGTTAATATGGTAATTGTTGTAATTTGAATACTAACAGTTTCGGTTAAATAGCGCTGGGTAAGAGAGAGTGAGGGAAACAGAGTGACGGATGGAAGGGAGGGGAACAGGGGGACGAAAGGGGGGAATAGAGGGATGAGGCGCTGGGACGACGCGTTTTCACGCGTTTTTTGTTATTAATGAAGTATTATCCTCATTAATGACAGTTGTTCTCTGGGGATGATGTAACATAGTAGAAAATACCAGATTGAATTAAATCAGTTAGGATAATTATAAAAATAATTTTTTTTTTTGAAAATTTAACTTATAAAAATGATATTTTCAATAGAAATAAATCTAAAAACAACATAAAAATCGACTCGAAGTCGAAATCTTTGACTTTGTGTAATATCTATAAATAATACAAAATATTCTAGTAAAATCAAAGCTTAATTAATTTTTGAAATTTAATATCAAATTGACCAAATCTTAATGAAATTAGCAATCAAAATTACTCAATATGAGTTGCAACATCAAAGTTACAGAATTCCTGCCACAAAAAATCCGAAAGAGTAATTTTTAATAAAAATCCGAAATTTTACTCTCTCTCCTATCTTTCTCCGCTGGCGACATCTCCTTCTTTCTCTCTTTTTCTTTTCTTTCTCCGCTCCGTCCGATTCTCCTTTCTTCTCTTCTTCGCCGATGATTGGTCACACACGAGAGTTGAAGGGGATCGACTGTGGCTAGCCAATTAAGCTTGGCCACGGCTTAAGCGGTGCCCTCATCCGAGAAGGCTACGTGTAAAAAAAAGGGGTAGGTTGAGGTGATGATTTGGGTCTTGAGATTCGAATTCTTGGTCTTTGCCGTTGATCTTTCTTCTTTCTTTTTCTTTTTCATTAAGTATCTCTGTTGTGGTTAAGTTGGAGTTTGGCTGTGTACAAGAAATTCCATAAAAAAAAAAGAGAGAAGAGTGAGAAGGGATTGAGCGGAAGAGAGAAGGGAGGGAAAATTTCTCTGAAGCTCGAAGGTATATCTGTCTCTCTTATCAGCGTTTGTTTAGTTATTTGAGCCGATCTGGGTAATTGCTAAAATCTAGGGTTTGAGTTTGATTCGGGTTATTAACCCCTATGTTGATATCTGAAGTTGTTAATGAGTTTATTTAGGTTAGATTAATGGTTTGAAATAGGATTGGAGAAATATCAAATGTTGGAAGTGGAATTCTATGGGTATATGGGTCTGTCGGATGGAAATTGAATCAAATTGATGGATTTTGGGGGTTGGTTGAGTTGGTTGGGCATAGAAAAAACGTTTAGAAGGATTGTGTGCTTGATCTTAAGGCCTGGTACCAATGTCCAATACCTTTGTTGTGTTTCTGTACCGATCTGGTACCATTTTGGTACCTGACGAGTTGTGACAGGGGCTGAACTGTGAGAAAAAAAATGGTCCGAGGACTTATTTGTGAGGAAAAAGGGCTTAAATGCGAATAAAAATGACCTATTTAGAAAATAAAATGATTTAAGGTCATTTCTGTAAAATTCGCTGGATTACAGATCGGATCCGTTGCGTTGGCTGGCGGATCTGTCGGGAGAGGTGCGGACCCGTTAGGCCGGACCCAGGTCAACTGGGTCAGGTTGACCTGGTTTGGTCAGCTCGCATTTTTGGGCCCATTTTTGGGCTGGCTTGGAGTGGGCTTTGATAAAAAAAAAAAAAAAAAGAGTTGGGCTTAGGCTTTACGGTTGGAAATTTGATTATAAATTTGTGGGCTGAACTAAACTAATAATTAACAAAACTTAATCAAAGATTAAGTTAACTAGATTGTGGGCTTAGATAATTAATTAAAGAAAAAGCCGCTTAATTGTCGGGTATTTCTTTAATTAATCGGTTTTTACGGGAAATGATGAGAATAGTCCGAGTGAGTCGAGAACAGATACGACGACAAAATCACCGACTTTCTGATCCCAACAATAAAATCAAATAATTTTCAGACTTTTAAATTGTTTTATGATTTTCTGATTTTGATTTTCGGACTTTTGAGTTTATATTTTATGATGACTTAAAATTCTTATTAAATAAAAACAAATCCAATTATTAAAGAAACTATTTAAATAAAAAATAAATTAATTAATTAAATTACATAAAGAAAATATTAATTAATATTATGAACTTAAAATCATTTAATAAACTGATTAAATAATTAAGTAAAATAAATAATTAAGATAATAAATAATAACAAATAATAGTTTAAGAAATAAATAAAACAATACAATTAAGAAATAAAATAAATAAACTAAGTTAAAAATAAAAGAGAAATAATATACTAACAAATAATAAGAATTTAAAATAACTGGAAACACAAGCAATTACTATATAAATAGTAACGTTCTGGTCAGTCAGGTAACTTAAGCCGGACCACAGTTAAGGGTCTTGGTCAGGTCTTAACGAATTGTGACTAATGTACAGGAGGCCTGGTGGAGACTTACCCCAATCCAACAACAGGTGCAGATACGTGGATTTTTATAGAGATCCGGTCCTGGTAACTTTAAATTATGCATGGCATTTCGCTGAACCCTTTGGATGGATTACACAATAACCATGTAGATTTAGGAACATATATTACAACTCAAAGTTTCATGTTGAAAATGATCTCCTTTGTTAAAATGGTTAAGACAGATAGGCAAGTTTGTATACATGTTTATTATGAATAAACTGAGTTGTCTCAGTTTAACCTATTCTTGCCTGAAGATCTCGAATTATGGTTATGTGTGATTGGTACTGGAAGATGGTAAGTGGATTTGAATGTCAATCAAGCCACTCTCCGGAGTCGGTCGGCCACCGGCTTCGGCCAGTTCGGTAGCGCTATTAGAATATGAAATTTTCTCGTGTGCCCGGGGTTAGGGATTCGTCCCTCGTGTGCCCAGTGGGTTAGGGAAAGGTTTCCTCCTGTGCCCAACCGGTTGGGTTAGGAAACCTGAGTGAGTTTTGATGATATACAATATGATTATGATATTCCCTCGTGTGCCCGGGGTTAGGGATTCGTCCCTCATGTGCCCAGTGGGTTGGGGAAAATGTCTTGCTCTTGATTCAATTGTGTGCATGTTCATGAAAGATGAGTATAAAGGAATTGTGCTTGACTTATTGTTGCTGAAGAACTGGTTAGAAAATTTAGATTGGTATTGCATGAATGATTTAATTAAGTCCAGTTGGTTATTTAATGAATAAATTACATATTCATATTGATTATTATGGGTCTTACTTTCGGGCTAAGATTTCAATTAGAAATCCACGTCTGGAACTAAAACCCGCACTGAGAATTTTATTCTCATTCCGTTTTTGTTTTGCATGTTCCTCGGCGGATGGGGGTTCCAGAGAATGCATCGCTTGCATTATAAATTTATTTTGGTGGGCTGTGTCGGAGATCACCTGTGCTTGGAAAGCCCGTGACCATATATTCATAAGGTGATCGGAGATACTGTTAGGTCAGTTACCTAGTGATAAACATGTGTTGCGATCGACTGTCAGTCGATATATTTTGTTTTATGTTTTATTTTGTTTATACTCTCAACTTGATAATATTTGATTTATATTATCAGGAAAAAAAAAAATTCTGCTAGTCTATGGTTAAGTTTTAGTTAAGCCTTACGAGAGTACAATTATCTGTACTTTCGTGGCGGGAGCTATCACGTCTGACCGCGGGATGTGACAGATGATGAGGATGATGAATTTTGGGATGATTCTTATCAATTTTGTTTTTCTCATTCAACTTAATTTAATGGCAAAATCAGTCATATACCCTCCAAATCTTCTTCAATCAGCCATATAACCTCCTAATTATTAGTATTAGCCATTTATCTCTCAAATCATCTTTATTATAGTTATTTACCCTTATTATTAATTTAGATGATATTAGAATTATATAAATTCAATTTTTGAATTTTTAGTCAAAAATACCCCTCGTCTTTTCCTATCTCAACTTCCCCTTCGCGCTGATTCACCATTTCCCTTCCCATAATCTCATCTCAACATGTTCTTATCTGATATAAGAGACGAATACTATATGGAAAGAAAGGCCAAATCAAAAATTAGAAAAGCTAAACCTCTTTCTCTTGAGAATTCCGTCTCCATTACTAACCCTTGATTTAACAAGTCGCAACAAATCTTATTTATCATTATTATTTCAATTCTCAGTTTCAAGCAACAAATTTCATTCGATTATTTTTAAGAAGGAATGAAGGGTGTTCTCAATGGAAAGTAAACTTCAAAAAATTATCAATGTACTCTGACTATCTTGAAGGAGTTTTGGGATCATTGGTTCTTTCTTATTTGGCTTTTTGCTCGACTTTCGTATGCCGAAACAATAATGACAAGCACATAGGACAAATCTAAGTATTTTGTTAATTTTTAATATTTCATTAATCAAGATGTAAGATAATTAACTGCACTAATATTACAATCATTATTGCATAAAAGCAATAAATGAAAACAATCGATCAAAGAAGAAGACAGTAAAACAGAAAAACCTTTGCATATGTATATCGGGGGAACAAATAAACCGTTTTCTGGCAATACCGTATGATTTAAAGAGAAAGTTGAGAGATAAAAGAGCAAGGATATTTTAGTCATAAAATTAAAAGAATAAATTTTCAGAATTTAAATATCATTTAAATTAATTAAAAGGGTAAATAACTGTGATAAGGATGATTTGACGGATAAATGATAAATATTAAAGATCAGAAGGATATATGGCTGATTGATGAAGATTTGGAGGGTATATCGCTGATTTTTCCTAATTTAATTGTAAGGTGGCCGTATGAGAACAGAACGGATCTGGTCTGGTCCATTTTCAATTCGAGAAAACTCAACTATTTTTTTTTTTTGTATACGATTTAAAACGAAACCAAACTCCTCCATCTCCAAAACCTCAAAACCTCCCGAGCGGGAAAATTGAACCCACTCTTCTCCACTCTCTACTCTCCCAAAACCCTAGATCGGAGCAACAACAACAATGCGGCCAGGAGCGCGGCGACTCCCGAAGCCTCCGGGGGGCTCCGGAGTCCCAACAATGAACCTCTCGCGCGCCTTCGACCGGGCCGGGCGCCGCGACTCGGACGCCACGAGCGTGAGCAGTCTTCCCTCCTCAACCGGCACGCGCATCTCCATCTCCTCCTCCATCCTCTCCGATCGGGGCTCTCAGGCCTCGGCTCTCTCCTACGTCAACTCCTTCCTCTCCGCCCACCAGGCCCCTATCTCCCTCCGCCCTCCCTACCCCTCCGGCCGCGACATCGTCTCCGCCTTCCAATTCATTCTCTTACGCCTCGACTTTCCTGTGTCGGATAAGGCTTTCGAGGAGGACCTTCTCAATTTCCTTCAACTTATGAGCTGCCCCGTTAAAATTAATAAGTCCGCTCTTAAGGCGCCCGGCACTCCTCACATTTGGCCGACGATTCTCGCTGTTCTTTATTGGCTCACTCAGCTTGCTGCTGTGAACGATCATCTTTCGCAGAGTCAGCCTCCTGATTCCAAACCGAATGATTTGGAGCTTTATATTACTCAAAGCTACTGCCTTTTTCTTTCGGGTGAGGACGGTGCTGTAGCGGAGCTTGATGAAGAGTATGCTTCCGATTTGCGGGCTCGTGCGGCTGTTTCGTCTGAGCAGGCAGAGGGGATGGAGAAGGAGATTGCTGATTTGGAGGCAAAGCTTGAAGCTGCGATTTCTGGGCCTTCACCGAGGGAGGAATTGGAGAAGAAGAAAGGGCTGTTGATGGAGGATAAGAAGAAGTTTGAGGCCGTGGTGGAGACCTGGACTGAGCGGCTTCGTGAAATGGAGGAGACGCATGATGGACTGGAGAAGGAACTGGAGGTGAAGAATCAGGAGCACAAACGGCTGTCGGAAGAGAAGAATGAGTTGGAGAAGAGGATAGGCTTGCAGGGAGTTAGTGTCAGGGATATGGAGAGGATGAAGCGGGAGATGCAAGCTATGGAGAGGGATATTGAAGAGGCAAAGAATGCGAAGAGTGTGGCTGAGGAGAAGGTGTGGGAGGCTGAAGCAGGAATTGCTCATAAATTGGATGAGATGGAGGTTGTTCTTGAGCAATGCAATCAGGCCATTAGAAAGTAAGTTCTTTCTATTGTTTTTGAAGGCTTGTGTGCAGTTCTGTATAGAGTAGTTTCAATTAGCTTTGGTTATGTTAAACCTGATTTTTGTTCTAGTATAATTTTTATTGTTGGCATAAATGCTAATATTTTCTCTTTTGCTTTTCTTTTAATTTTATCACTCCAGGCTAAAGCTTGAGACAGAATTTCAGTACATGCTAAATGCAAAGGGATCAACGCCAATTGAGGTAATTGGTGCAGAGTACAAAACTGCCCTTAAGCCGGCACTACAAAATCTAGAAGAAGAAATGAAGAAAACATCTGTTTCAAAGCTAGAGGAGTCAATTGCATTGCAAGAGGAATTGCAAGATAAAGGCAAGGTTCCTGAAGAGAAGAAGAAGTTCCTCACAACTCTTCAAACCAGATTGGATGATGTAATTATTTCCTTTTGTATTGTTGTGTGTTTATCTAGCCAGTACTGCTAAATATGGTGATTGTAATAACTGTGCTGGCTGTGGCTGGCATTTCTTCGAATCTAACATGACCAGCTTCTAAGCCAATGACACTGTAAATTACGCCCAACATTTTCACTATTTGCATCTGGGTCTGTATTTCCTACTGAACTGACAGATGTTTTATAGCATTGAAGTGTTGGTCATGTACTATGCAAATTGACAGGTCCTGTTAAATAACTCCATAGAAGTGAAACCTATGCTTGTTTCCATTTCATTGAAAACATTGGAGTCCTGTGCAATAGAAATCCTGAATTCCAGGTTTGTTGTTGTTGTCAATATCAGATGGATATGTTGTTCATTCAATTTTTTTTAGGGTTAATAGCATGGGTTACTTGTAAGAATGTTGTACTTCCCTTTTACTCAGATATCTACTTTTTTTCTTGAATCCAACAAACTAAATGCTTGGTTGTTGTTCTTTAATAACTTTTGGAAATATGCCAAACAGGATGCAGTGTTAAAAATATCGAGCATTATTTGTTTAAGGATCTCATCAGTATTTTAATTTTATGTAGATTGAGGATCGCATTAGATTGGTTCAAAATGAAATGGAGCGACATAAAGCCACATGTGCGGCTGAAAAAAAGAAAATGAAAGACCATTTGCTGGAGAGAGAGAATCAGCTAAGTTCTATCAAGAGTGAGGCTCAGGAATTTCGAAAGGTAATTATAGTTTTACTTAAGAGTATAATGGAGTATCCTACCCCAACTTGTTTGGGACAAAAGGCTTAGTTGTTGTTGTTGTAAGAGTAGAATGGAGGAGCCACCTGAAAAGCAAAGTTTTTTCCATGATCCAGAAAATTGTGACATTTCTTTTCTTCTGATCAAACCAACTAGGTGTATGGTATGTCATCTGGGCTTTTATATTGTTGTGAGTTTGATGATTGTGTTTGTACCATTATTTGCTTTTTAAAATGCATTGATTGATGTAATAGATTGGATCAACAACTCATTTATTTGACAACTATGACACCTGAGAAAATATTTTAAAATAAAAGAATAAAAAAAATATTTATATATAATCTTTGTAGTTTAAATTTGGCTTGTATCAGATTTGGGGCAGTTGTAAAACCTGATTTGTCATGCATAGAGGCAATTCAAATAATTAATAGTTTAGTTTACCAGCACCTGTCAGCGACCAAATTCTTCTGAAATGGCACCAAAATTGACATGTGACGTATCTAATCTGCAAAGAACACACCTAAATTCTTTTAGTGGTTTTTTCCCTTGTTTGATAGTGCTCATTTAAAGTTCATATAGTTTTTGGTACTATCAGTTCTCTTGATTTGACACTGGACTGTAGGTATGTTGATCTTTAATCTAAAAATTATTTTCTTTGTTGTTTGATAGAATGCTGAAATGAAACTAAGTGATGCTGTTAGAGTATCCGAAGATGTAACCCAGTGCTGTGCTTTTGAGCTGATAGCGCTGATGGACATTGCAACAGAATTCAAGGAACTCGAGAAGTCGATGACTGTTCAGATGAAGTCAGATTTGGCGGAATACATCGATCTTGTGGCAGCTTTATCTACAAAGTTGAACTCCATTGTTCCCAAATCGGGCCTTAAGCGGGCTCGATCTCCTTCTCCAGAGTAAAAAGTGCAGTTTTGGAGTATTTTAACTGAATTATGTTATCAGTGTATTTAGCTTGTGGTTTGAGTGTGTTACTGTTGGGTCTGTGGTGACATCGTGTCCTAATTTCGGTGTGTATATATATTGTTTCTTTTGTTAGTTTGTTTGAAAATGTTGTGGATTTTTACTAGTGATGTTGCGCTTGTCTTGGTTAGAGAAGTTGTTTGGAAAGCCAGAGTTCTGTGGTTCTTTTTCTTTCCTTTGATATTCTCTGGCTGACTCGCCGTGTTTAGTTTTCCTGTTTAGATGGAAAAAGAAGTCCATAAAGCTATAAATTCATTAGATTGTACAAGGGTCTGCCCCCAAGTGGACGTGTCATTTCTATTCTACACATGCAAATCATGTAATTGTACTTCCAGGAGAAATGATACAGATACTGGGGTTCGGGTGTGGTGTATTTGGATGGACGAATAAAAATTAACAATTATTTCGAAGTTCGAATTTATTTCTCAAATGCGAAACAACACTTGTGTTTCGCTAGTTTGTTCAAAAAAATGTACTGTTACTTTTGGACAGTATTGTTAAAAAAAGCACAAAGTTTAATCTAACTTCTAGGAGGATGTTTGGCACATCATAAGTAAGTTAGTGGGGTTAGGGATTTAAGTTAGTATTTTTGGGATTAGTATTTGAGATAAAGTTAGTAAATATTACTTCTATCGAGAGTACTAATTTTATTGACCTCAAACTCGTTTGGAAACTGTAGATTAACAAGTTAGGTTACTAATTTAAAAATTAGACTAATCTCATAAATATCAAACACTCCCTAGGTCAGTAAACAAAGAGGTACAAGTCAGTCCTTTACCTATTATCTCTAAGTTGAAGAGTTAAATTGAAGAGATCGATAAGTTCAAGAAAAGAAAAACTAGATGACATTTTTTGTAACGGAAATTGCAAATTTATAATTAATCAGCATTAAAGTTTCATGAAAAATTTGCTTGACAGCTGCTGTCAAGATCTCGAAAAAAAAATTTCATGAAATTTTTTTAAGAAATGAGGGACTTTCACGAGATCTCGACTCCGACGACGATGAAGTATGATGAAAAGTATTTTTTTTTTTTTTTTTTTTTTTTTTGGATAAACCGGGTCGAGACTTGCGTGTGGCATTTTTCGTGTAATTACGGGCCATTTCGTTTTTGAAGAAAACAAACCGTAATTTTTACTGACGAACCACACTTTTTGTTTCTAATTCTAATACAACGCACGAGACTATAATATTGTGACTAGAATTGCTGACCTTTTCATTCGAGGTCTCCAGATTTACGCTCGATTCTAATTTCTAAAGAGTCTGAGCTCAGATCGGAAGAACTGACAAAATTAAAATTTCGTGTTTTTGCTTTTTTATTAAGTTCAGTAGTCATCCGAAGTTAGAACTCGGATCAAAGATAAAATCATTGAGGTCAGAATATTGCAAGAGAAAAACTTGGAGTTTGGCTGATGAATTTTTTCTCATTTTCTGAGGTTGAGTTCCGCAGGTTTTATTGTTGTTAATAAATGCTAGAGATTAAAATTGCGGCCCGACATTTCATTTTTCTGTTTAACAAAGAAATGGACTAATGTGGTTTTTAAATCGGCGAATCCCACATTTCGCTTATTTATTTATTTTTTTGACAGTTACATTTTGCTTATCTTATTAGTTGTTAGTAAGAGTGGGTTGGGTTCGACGTTCTAGTTTCAAATCTTTTAAACATGAAAAATAGGATCAACTGATCGAGGGATCTAAACAACCTTCTGTACTGAATTTCCATTATGCTATATCCTACATAAAATATAATATTACAGTCGACTTTCACATCTCATAGAAAATCGCTGGTCAACTTCACATCACATAGAAATAGACAAACTGCAGCACAGAACATTTACCGTTGATTTTTTTTTTTCAATTTAAGTCAAATATTTAAAGTTAGATATATTATTACGGCTAAAGATTAATTGTGCAACAAATTTCATGCATTTCAATGCCGTTCGATATGCAATTAATGACTGTAAATATACACCGTTATAATTTTCAATTCAATCAATAAACGGTAAACTTATTTGAAATTTTATCGTTTTTAATGCACATGATGTACATATATTGTGGTCACATTTCAAACATCGGATTTTAAGATTATAAATTATTTCAATGATTATTAAAGTTGTGAAATTAATTAGAAAAAAAAACTAATAAAAAACGGTACCATAGCAATGTTACCGTTTCTTCCATGTCATCAAAAAATAGAACCATAATACTAGTTTTAATAAAAACTATTATGAATTACTAAAAATAAAAATAATACAATTTATAGAAAAATAATATTTCTTTTCCGGCTCAGACCCACTGCACGAGTCCTAGTGCTAGTGGGACCCACCTTAGGAGCCGCTATTTCCCTCCAAAACCTCCCCTTGTTTTCCCGCCCATTTCACAATCACAGAGAGAGAGAGAGAGAGAGAGAGAGAGGAGAGAGAGAGGTACTGAGCTCCGATCGATTAAGCAATGGGAGAGGCGGCTATGAGGAAGAAGGCGCAGAAGAAGTTCCGCATAAGAGGTTTCACCTTAAAAGTGGACGCCTTGGACGCGGTGCTGTCTTTCATCTCTCGCTTCCCAGAGAACGAGGATGAGGCGCTCGAAATCCTCATCGACGGCATCGAGAAGGAATCCCGTGAGTTCCTCTATCTCCTTCTCATTTCCCCAATTTTCTCGGGTCCGCTCCAGAGGGGAGTACTCGGGAGAGGAGGAAGGTAACTCAGTACCCCCGATTTTGGGAGTAACCGAGTTCTCCTCCTTTCTGTGTCTGTAGTCCTCCAGGTTTCCGTCGATTCTCCCCCTCTGGAGCGGAATAACTGGCGCTCTCCTCCCTTCCCTTCTCTCCGACTCCCACCCTCTGGAGCGGACCCTTACTAGGAAAATTCTCCATTGGGGTTCCTGAAATGTAATGAACTTCTTGGATTGGGCTTAGTAAAGGTGTGAATTTTCATTTTCATTTTCATTGTAGAAGTAAAATAAGGAACTAAAATTGGAGAAGTCCAGTGCCTTCAGTGTCCTGATAGAGTGATTTTGTTCCTTTTGAGTGCAATTTTGGAGTTGCCTCGTACGAATCGTTAAGATTCGGGGAATGCAGTTATATCTCTTGTCTAATTAGGGTCTGCCCCCAATTTTGAGGGGAGGGAAAGGGAAGGGAAGAGAATGAGGGCAATGTTAGCTCTCTTACACCCCAAATTGGGAGGCTTTTTTTATTGAAAAAAAAATGAATAGAACATAACTCTCCATTCTCCTCCATTCACCTCCCCCAATTAGTGCCCAGAAACAAGGTAAATATGTCATTTTCCATACACCAAAGGCAAAATTATACTTACTAATCCTCAAGCTAGATTTGCACTATAACAACAGTTTGAACATTATTATAACCTTACTCATACCAACTGAAGCCTCTTTTTCTGATTTTGTGTTGCCCATCCATATTTTACTTTTTGATAGCCGTAGAAGTTCCATAAGGATGAATTTAAAAGAAATCCATGATATATTCCTTCACAACTTCCTTGAGCAATCTTCTTATATCATATTTACTGGTTAAGACCGTGAGAAGATAAAAACTTATCTTAAAAACAGAGTATTAAGCTTTGGTAAATGTTTGCAGTCAAATCAACCATATTAGATAAGGAGGCAGTGCAAACAGTGATTGATCTACTATTGGAGGCTGAAGCTGCAATAGACCCCACATCGACGTCTGTCGGTAGCCGTACAGCTCTACGTGTTATTGATGCATTTGTCATACCGAGATTTCGCTACGATCCCATCAAAAATGTATTTTATGAGTAAGCCCATCTACTAATGCAGTTTGATTCATATTCTTTGCTTTTATTCTTTTCTAATATCCCCTGAATTGAGATTTATATCTTGAAATACCTTCTGAAGTTGTAATAATGTCTAATTAACAAGGGTATTTGTGGAAAAGACGAGACAAAGCCATGATCAAGGAATGTTGTTTATAAATTAAAAAGGTTAAAGGGGAAGAAGGGTATCAATTGGATTTCTTGCACTATCAAGGGTATGAGGGAGTTACTCTTTTTCCAGGCCTGAATGAAACTCTGATAATAGAACTCTTATGCAGGCATACAGGGAAATTGCCTATCCATGGAGAAGCTACTGATAAGGCTGCACTGTACCGGGATCGGTACCAGTTGATGCTGCAGAGGCTTACTCGTGATAAATACTTCTCCACACCAGCTTTTGTTACTGAATTGATGGAAGATGAGAGTTGCAAGGTATCAACCTTGTTTTACCACAATTAGCATGCCTCCTGCAGTTATGCATATTGGTATCAGCATTGACAAACAAAAAGAAAAATTCAAAATAAACAAAAAGATTTGTTTCGTGAAATTTTTAAAATCTGTATTTTACGAGTCAATGCATATTGGTATGTGCAAATGCATATTGATATATCTTCCATTTGCTTGGGAAGTACTGTTAATAGTTATATCTTTTTTCTTCCTTTTCTTTTTGAATGTAGATTACAACTATACAGTCATTAACTGGGTGCAAAGGTCGAAGATGGATAACTGGCGTTATTTCTCAGCTTGAAGAAGGCCGATTCTACTTAGAGGATTTGACAGCTGCAATTGCTATTGATTTATCTGATGCAATATCCTTTCTTTATTTACATACTAGGTTTTATGTAAACCACAAAAGGAGGAAAGAGCTGCAATCATCTATAAAGCATATCTTCTCATCGCCACTCACTTGCTTTTTTTTGTATATATGTAACTAATAATTATTTAATTTTGAAGAAGATATAAAACCCCAAAACCTAATATTCAAATACTGGCATTCAAACCTTGCATCTCCTTTTCCCATGTGTCTTAGCTGATAAGTTCCCTGAAGCTTTGTAACCCAGACAAGTTCAATCCACATATGCTAAAACTCATTTCTGGGAAATGTTGCAATGAAGATATACTTTACCTTAACACAAAACACAAAATAACATCTGGTTTCTTCGTTGAGAACACAGTAATTGTTGCTGAGGGAGAGCTACAACCGGATTGTACTTTTAAGGTTTGTTCTTTTTATCTATTCTCCTTCCCTTTGAGTAAGTTTGTTTTTTTGTAAAATCGGATGTAAAACTCCATTTTGCATATGATTGCCAAATATACATTATTTGATGCATCATAGACCAGCATTGTGGAATCATCTTTATCTCAATCAATATTGTCAGTTTTGTCCTCATAGTAATGACCCTCTCCATACTGAAACTAAAATCATGATAAGCAGCTCCAAACTAAATTACAAGTATTTGTCTGAGATAACACACAATATGCTTTGTACTTGTAGTTAGGACCACCTTCATTTTTTGATTTTTAGGAATGCTTCCGGCATCTGGTTTCCTGCGATTGTTTTCTATACTGCGCCCTATACAGTTTCCTTCCTTTCTGTTTTATTATGTCATGCAACACTCTTTTTCATTACTTCATTGAAAAATCTAGTATTTCAAAAAAAGGAAATATATAGCTTGAGATAGCATAAAGAGGAAATTAGGGAGGCTATTTTTTGGCTGGCTTAACCTTGGTTGTGATGCTTGTGTTTTCTGTAAACAATGCAACATGTTGTTTGTTTAATAGCAAATAGAAGAAATGGTGTGTATGCTATTTGCATATATGGAGAATATTGCACTCAATTTACACCAGTGGTATAATTGGATTGTTCCAGTCTCTCATTTTGACTGTTCAACTAATAAACAGGTCAGTACATGTGGATTCCCACCTTTAGAGAATAGAGAAGTCTCTGTAAAGCAATTGATGGGGCTTGATTTTTTTGGTGGTGGCATATTGTCAGCTGAAGAGACTGTAATTTCTCAACTCCCTTTTTTCTTTTGGAATTCCTATATACCTGGCCTAAAAGTTCCCAACTTCCAATAGATAATTATGCAACATGAGTAATGTTTAACATGCCCCTATCTGTCCCAATTTCCTCGAGTGTACCAGTATTGACAGTTTCCTTGCTTTTCCATTAATAAATCTTAAGCAAGCCTACTTTGGGTATCTTTGAAGCAAGCGGAGAGGAAGCGTGCATTTGGCCTTTTCATATTATATAAGCTCTGTATTCTGGTTGTCATGTTTGTTTGGTGTATGCTTTATGATCTTTTAATTTACAGGGTGTTAGATATTTTTTTAACATATTGTGCATAAGCCGGTAAAATAGTCCCTTGTTTTTTATGGGATTAATCTGTAATTGATATTTTGCAGTTTAACATTTCTAGGCGTTGGTGACTTCTTTAAAATAAAAATCATTTCAAGCTGCATTTTTCCATTGCTAATTCGTTGTGACCACAAAAGTCCATTGACAGTATTTTTTGTCTTTACTCAAATCGAGCAGCTCAGGTTGTCAGAATTAGAAGAGATAGCAGTAAATGATATGTTTGTCATTCTTTCAGATGTATGGTTGGACAATGAAGAGGTAGGTATAGCACTTAATTTTTTTTGTGTAATTTCATTTATACCCTCTAGAAAATCATTACCTCACATTTACCCACTCCATCTGAGTAATTTTTGAATTTGATCATATGGAAGTTTCGATTTCATCACTTGTATAATTACTTCACATCCTTATCCGTTATCTCTTCCCAAAGTACAAGGTGTCATGGTCAGTTTCCTAGAATCACATTGGCTTGGAAAAGGGATGGGGGCGCGGGGGTAGGAGAAAAATAGAGGACATGTACTCCAATGGCACCCTCTACAGTCAATAGCACGTATATCGATAGCCTTGTCAAAAAAAAAAAAAAAAAACTGCTATCTATTTGCTTAAGAAGAGTCTGGATTGCATCAACACCAAAATTTTGACCTGTTTAAACAAAATATCAGGGCCTTGTGGGACGAACACAAAATTTCAGGACCCTGAATGTACTTGGGAAAGTTATATTTGTTCTCATTTTTCCTTTTCCTGTATGTATGCATTTGAGAAGACTATGGAAAAGCTAGCAGTGGTGCTGGATGGGTATGAGAGTGTAGAGGCTGTGCCATCCCTATTTGTCTTAATGGGAAATTTCTGCTCTAAACCTTGCAATCTGGCTTTCCATTCTTTCTCAGACCTCAGGTACTGAAAAGAAAAAATAATAATTGTTTAAAAGGTTTCTAAAGTAATCTACATTTTAAATAACACGGTCCTCAAGTTCTATGCAATTAATTCTCTTCCTACAGTTCAAATTTATGATTTTGGTATTAAGAGTGATGTGTGAACTATGCACATTTTTTTTTTTTCTGAATTTTCTTCCAGCTACCCTTTCCAACAGACTGCAAAAGTCTTTAATGATGAAAGAATTAATTGATGAAGCTTGTAGGACCAATTTGGTTTCTATATATCTAACAAGGACCAAAACTAAACTTTGATGAGGATTTTTGGTCCATACAAGTAATTTACTCAAAGCTGGACATTATATTATGAAAAGTAATTTTATTGGTGTGTAATTCAGAATGCAATTTAAGAAGCTTGGTGAAATGATTCAATCTCGGAAAAGAATAATGGAGCAAAGTCGCTTTTTGTTTATTCCTGGCCCAGATGATATCGGTACTATTATCTCTTTTCCTGTTATCTTCTTAAATGGTACTTTGTGCATTCTTATATTGTATTTGCAAATAATACCCAATACCTCTTATACTTAAAAAATTAATATTCTACAATCTTTTCAGTCATATATCTTTTTGTTTAATTTAGCTAACAGTTGATATGAAAAAATAGGTCCAGCAAAGGTTCTTCCAAGGTGTGGGCTACCTAAATATCTAACTGAAGAACTACAAAAACTTGTGCCAAATGCAATCTTCTCTACTAACCCTTGCAGGTAAACCTCTTTGTAACATTGATAATGTGGTATTAAACTTACATAAAAAAAACAAGTTAATCGATTGACATTATTCCTTTTATCAACCTGCACAAATTTTATTAATTATACAGTAGATATTCTGGTCTTCAATTTCTCATATAAAATTTAAGCACAAGAAATAGCTATTCTCTCTCTGCCTAAAATTTTTCCTCTTATCTACTAAAATTCTTCTAATATGGCATAAAATAAATATTTCATCTTTGATTTCTCAGGATAAAATTTTATACACAAGAAATAGTTTTCTTTCGGCAAGATCTGCTTTACAGGATGCGCCGGGCATGTCTGGTACCCCCAAGCACAGAAGAAACAACTGACCCGTTTGAGCATGTTAGACTTCCTATTTATTACTTGAAAGTATTTCAGTTGCAAATTTCTTCTATAATCACTCAAAACATTATGCATATAATATATTTACATTTGTTTTTTTTATTGTCAGCTAGTTGCGACCATCACGCACCAAAGCCACCTCTGTCCACTGCCACTGACAGTTGAACCCATCATTTGGAACTATGATCACTGCCTTAGGTTATATCCAACTCCACACACGGTACTACCTTGTAACTTTATCGATTGATGATTTCTCTGTGCTTGCAAAATGAATAGCGGACTTAAAGTTAACTAGTATTAATTAATTAATCACAAATAATGGCCAATATTGTGTCGAATTGCAATGCAACATTGCATTACGAATATAGCCAATATTCTGTCCCAGGGTACACTTGTTAATATACTTTAGGATCTTTACACCTTCCGATGAGGAAGTCTTCGTCTTCTATCACATTTCCTGAAAAATTTCAAGACATGAACATGGAAGTAGTCATGGCTCTCATTATGAGAAGCTCATATAGCCTTATATTTGATTGTTGTTTTTCTTGTGGATAGTGAATTTGAGTTAGAGAGATGATACTAATATTTAAGCAGGTCATTAATCATTTCAAATTTGATAACCTCATTAGATTGGTTCAGGTTCTAAAATGTTGTGGCGTTTTCTTGGTATATGGAAAATGTTGGTTGTACTATGGTAAAAAAAACTGTCAAATGCAGAAATTCTCAGTACAAAAATGTGGGACCAGGACAGGCTGTCCATGCCAGCTGTTGATTTCGCAAGATTTCTTATGTTCTTAAAATTATTTCATCTCAGAATTTTATTTGGGAGTTAATATGCTTTTTTTGTATATATTTTTTTTTCCAGATAGTATTGGGAGATAAAAGCGAGCAGAAGGCATTCAAGTACACGGGAATAACATGCTTCAATCCTGGCTCATTCTCCAGGGACAGTACATTTGCTGCCTATCGACCCTGCACTAAAGATGTTGAGCTTTCTGGCCTTGAAAGTTAATGCAGCAAACTTTAATTATAGGAAAGACAAATTGATGTGATAGGTTTTAACATTCTTTTTTTTTGTAACTTATTAATTAATTTTTTTTTACCTTGTAAAACAAGTTGATTATGCCGATGGAAAGCAATAATTAAATGTAAAATTTTAGTTGTGTTTATCAAAGTTGGTTGTTTTGTGAAATTTCTTATTTAGTCATTTGTTAGCATCAAAAGATGGACTTATGAAGTACATGCCAGTAACCATCATTTCCTTATAGTAACACTATTTAGATATGCTTGTCATCCTACAGCCACTCAGTCAAACAAACTATCGTGAAAGAATTTTATTGTGTAGCATGCATCACAATTCAAGGGTTTTCAAAGATAAACCTGCTGCTCTCTTTGCCCTACAATGTTTCTCCACTTTTCAGCAAAATAACAACTTCCACATTGACAACCTTTCCTCATTTGCACTTTATCTTGAGAACATCAAACAACACTGGAACAAATAAAAACAAGGCAATAGGACAGGTGATATAGATAAGGGAAACTTGTGGAAGGTTAAAGTTAACGAACGCAGAGTGGACAGCTCTCCAGACTCCAGGGCATACTGGTCCTTCTCTCTTCGTGGTACCGTGATTGCACAGTCCCTTTATCCTTCAGACTACTCGCACATGATCACATCCCCTTTCTCAGTGCTTCTCAGTGTTCTAGCAAAATCCTCTACTGGAAATACCCTAGACAGCTAGACTCGCACACCTCTCCAGCGCTCCTCTATGGCACAGCCTCTTCCTTGCACCACTCCTCTCTTGCACAGAAAAGGCAAGTGATTGCACACCTCTCCTCTCTCTATTTAATTTTCCTATTGTCTTTCTCACAATGTCACACAGCCCTTCTTTTTTCATTAGTATTGCAAAACCCTTTATTTCTTCTCGCAAAACCGTGTACCCATTGAATTCCTCGTACCTGTCTTCTAGAGAAGGTCGCTAATTTTTTTTTCTCACCAGCTAGTGTTGAAACAAACTTAATCCCTCCCTTGATGTCTATCCTAGTTATACTACTTAATTTTATACCCTCAGAATAAGCGAATCTTTTTGAGTCTGGACACTACTCCTTACATGTTATTAAAGGACATTTGCACTTGCATCAACACCTGAATTAAGCATGCTTAGGATTTATATTTTCTTTTTTCTACTTTTCTTAGTTTTTAGTACAGTAATAGGTCTAGTATTTTATTCTCTTTAATTTTTTGTCTTTTTATTTTACAACCTTGACTCCTTTTTTTCTTTATTAATAAAATCTGTTGGTGTGGTGATTCACCTTACCCTAAAATAAAAAAATAACATCAGAGATGGTTTAAACGGTAATATGCATTACCGTTATGTTCTACCTACAAAAAGCTTGTATCCAGTATTTGAAAAAAGATCAGGATATAACAAGATATTCATCATTTCAAGTTCTCATAAATTCCAACAATCTATATACAATATGTATGAGACAGTTTGAGTTTCTGAACAAATATTTCAAAATTTAAATTGTTATTTGTATACTTCACCAAATATTTGAAATAATAGTATATTTTTATTTCGATCAGCCTGCACGTAAGTTGCGATCCGAATTGGCTAATGAGAAAACATCGGACCTTTACTTTCCATTTTTTTTTATTATTATTAGATTGCCATATAAGAAATATCAAAGAGCGGGAAAGCAACCTCTCATGTATATATGTTTACGAATATGAATTTAGGATTTGACAACTTACTTTAACAACAAAATATCTCGGTCGAGAAGTTACTGGTGAGTGGTTTAAAATGTAAAAGCATTATTATGTCCTTAGGAATAGGGTAGGAATAGCATAAATTTAGCGAAAAATACTATTCACAGGAATTGGAGGAATTGGCTATTTCGAGAATTAGAAATGTTGTTTGGATGGTGAGTTTAGGAATAGCGTTGGGAAGTGTGAAAAAGTAGAGAGAAAAGTGTTGTTGGGAAGAGTGTTATTGAAAATTGTGTTAGGAATGAAATTGGCTATTCCAAAACCGTTTGGATGAAAAATTTAGGAATGAAATTGGCCTATTCCACTCATCCCAACGAGCCCTTTATGAATATGAATTTAGGATTTGATAACTTACTTTAACAACAAAATATCTCGGTCGAGAAGTTACTGAGTGAGTGGTTTAAAATGTAAAAGCATTATGTCCTCAGGAAAAAAAAAAAAAAAAATCGATGGAAGAACTGATGATCGTGATATTAATAACCGTAGTTGTTGTTAACGGAGAGGAGTTGAGAAATTTACATGAAATGAGTAGTTGGGGTAATTAATGAATGTTTGGTCTTCGGGGGGACAGGAATCAGGATTCATTAATTATTCTCAGAACGCTGAATATGAAGTAGCTAGTACTAGTAGCTTCCTGTGTTCCGTGGGCTGTGGGGGAAATGAAGTGCGCATACAAAGTTGACTGTTGACGAGAAGAGAAGATTGACTTGTAAATTGTAATGTTGATCCAATTCGAAAGTTGAATTATTCTCTGTTGGCTGTTGGAGAATACAATGAGCTGCACCAAATTTAATATTGTGAATTTACTTTTTCCTATTCGGTAAAAAATTGCTCAAATGTCAAAGGTAAATTTTGGTCAAAGCTGGTCAACGGTTCAACTCTGGTAAACTGTAGTCAAAGTCGGTCAATGTCGGTGGGTGTTACAGACCTGTTGCTGTTGAAGTTGCGTCTCGACTAATTAATTAATTTTAAAGCTGATGTCTTCCTAGCTCTGCCCGCCTGTGATCATCCATTTCATATGCATCGATCCCATCTTCCTGGAGGGAGGAGCCAGCTGTGATCGAATTAATATTAATTAGATGGAGCGACCACCGTCTCTAGTCGTCTTCTTCTTATTCTTCCTGCAGCTGCAACTGCAGCTATTCTCCCAGCCGAGTGAAGATGACCAGTCAGCGCTGCTGGCCTTCAAGGCCTCCATCAGCAGCGACCCTTCCGGCACTATCGCCTCCTGGAACACCAGCGTTCCGCTCTGCCAATGGGCCGGGGTCACCTGCACTCAGCAACAGCAGCCCTCCAGAGTTTCCGCCCTCGTCCTCGAGCACTTGAGCCTCGCCGGCACCCTCTCTCCTTCTCTCGCAAACCTCACACAGCTCGTCACCCTGCGCCTCTCCGGCTACATGCTCACCGGACAGATACCCTCTGCCCTCGGAGCCATCCCCTCCCTCGCTCTCCTCGATCTCTCCTCTAACGGCCTCCAGGGCAATGTGCCGGCTCAGCTGCACACTCTCTCCAACCTCACGCACCTCAACCTCTCCAGAAACAGCCTCGCCGGGCCCATTCCCTCATCCCTCGGTACGTTGAACCTCCTCGCTTCTCTTGACCTGTCCTCAAACAACCTCACCGGTCAAATACCCCCGCAGCTAGGCAGTCTCGCCTCTCTTATCAGGCTCCAGCTCTCGAGCAATGCTCTCCAGGGTGCCATCCCACCATCTCTGGGAAATTTGGCACGCCTGTCCACCCTCGACCTCAGCAAGAACAGCCTCCGAGGAGAGCTTCCGCCGCAGCTCGGCAATCTCAGTAGCCTCGTCTTCTTCAAAGTATCCAATAATATGCTCTCCGGTCCTATCCCGTCATCCATCTATAACTTAACCGCTCTAAATGACCTTGTTGTGTACACCAACCTACTCTCAGGAGAACTTCCCTCTGATATTGGTACCTCCCTCCCGAACCTACGTGTGCTCAGTGTGTATAACAACCAGCTGTCGGGGCTTGTCCCTGATTCTCTGGCCAACGCCTCTAGTCTTGAAGAAATCGACTTGTCTCAGAATCACTTTTCTGGCAAAATCCCTTCAAATTTTGGCATGCTGAAGAACCTGTCATGGCTTGCTCTTGAAGATAACCAACTCGAAGCCAGGGAAGCAAGTGATCGGGACTTCATCCAATCTCTTACCAACTGCAGCCTGCTAGATCACCTGAGCTTAGACATGAACAATCTCACCGGAAACTTACCCAGCTCAGTGGGGAATCTTTCGAAAGGGCTTACGTGGCTGAGCTTGTGGGATAACCAACTGACCGGAGAAATTCCTCCAGAGATTGCAAATCTGGTGAACCTGAATACCCTGGGCCTCAAGGGCAACCAATTTAGTGGTAAAATTCCCAACTCTATTGGCCAACTTAGCAACTTGGAGGCTCTCATCTTGTTTGGCAATCAATTGTCAGGAGGCATACCATCTTCGATTGGAAACCTTACAAGGTTGAATGAGTGTTACCTTAATCACAATGAATTGCAGGGTGAGATACCGTCGAGCATTGGTAGCTGCCAGAATTTAAATATCTTGGACCTTTCCCACAATCACCTGAGCGGATCCATTCCTAAGGAGCTCCTCAGTCTCTCTTCTCTGTCATATTACCTCAGCTTGTCTCATAACTTGTTAAGCGGGGCATTGCCGCCTGAGGTGGGTCGGCTTCAGAGCCTTAGTTATCTCGATCTCTCTTTTTTTTTTTGAAGGTAGGGAGAAAGAATCTCTCCTACAATTTCATTGAACGAAGATTATTCGTACAAGTTAAAGTAAAGAAAAATAAAGCAGTAAAAACTGTACAGAAATCTAATTACAAAAGTCTAACACGCAGGGAAATATTAACAGTTTTCTATCCAAACTGTGATATCTTGGATCGTCTTCCGGACTGTTTCTTGTATAGTCGTTCTCTTGTCCTCAAAGACTATGGAATTATCTCGATCTCTCTTACAATAAGCTATCAGATCGAATCCCTGACAGCCTTGGTCAGTGTCTCGTATTGGAGAACCTTTCTATGAGCAACAACTTGTTCAATGGATGGATTCCCGCTTCTTTCAAAAATCTAAGAGGCTTAAAGGATCTCGACCTCTCCCATAACAACCTATCAGGTGACTTCCCTGATTATCTAGCTGATTTCCCCTACTTGGAGCATGTCGACCTTTCTTTCAATGACCTCATCGGCAAAGTCCCAACATACGGTGTCTTTGCAAACCGCACTGCGGTTTCAGTGGCCGGAAACAGCCAGATCTGCGGTGGAATATCGAGCTTGGATCTTCCTGCTTGCCCAGAGGAAGCACCGAAGAAGAAAAAGCACCTGCTGGTACAAATAGTTGTCCCTGTTGTTTGTGGAATCCTCTTACTATTCTTGGTGCCTTGCTTGTACGTTGCCTGCATCTCTAAGAGGAACTCGACGAGCAAAAGGAACTCATTCAGGACGCCATTAGAGGGTCAGTTTTTGAATCTTTCTTATGCAGAATTGGCAAAGGCGACGGATGACTTTTCATTTGACAATCTGATTGGTGTGGGGACCTATGGATCCGTGTTTAAAGGGAATTTAGGCAGCGGCGAGCTTATTGCGGTGAAGGTGCTTGATCTTCAGCAGAAGGGAGCTTTCAAGAGTTTTATGGCAGAGTGTGAAGCCCTGAGAAACATCCGACACCGCAATCTACTTAAGATACTGACGGTATGCTCTAGTGTTGATGCTTCTGGGAGCGAATTCAAGGCTTTGGTGTTTGAGTTCATGCCCAATGGAAACCTTGATATGTGGGTGCATCCAAAAGTGGATCAGAAAGTTGGGTCTAGGAGCCTATCTCTTGCTGAAAGAGTGAATATAGCAGTCGATGTGGCAGCAGCGCTCAACTACCTGCACAATCATTGTGCAACTCCAGTCGTGCATTGTGATCTGAAGCCAAGTAATGTGCTTCTTGATGAAAACATGACTGCTCACATCGCAGATTTCGGCCTCGCGAGATTCCTTCAAAAGATAAATGGGAAGGGGTACAGATCTCCTTCTACTTCAGTTACTGCTATGGGATCTATCGGATATGTTCCTCCAGGTAATTATCTCTCTCTCACTCTCTCTGTCAAATATTTTCAGGGCAACCAGCTATACATGCATGTTGATATACGTTATTGTAATGTTTAATTGTGTCGAAAGTAGAGTTTCCTGATTCCACCTGACTGCACATTTCCTTTGTCTAAATTAACCTGGCTGCAAACATTATTGATTTTATAATCTTTTTGTTAATTACAGAGTACGGCATGGGCAACCACGTCTCACAGCAAGGTGATGTATACAGCTATGGAGTACTGCTAATAGAGTTGTTCATTGGAAAACGGCCAACTGACACCATGTTTAAGGATGGCCTTACTCTTCAGAAGTTTGTAGAGAACCAACTGTCGAATGGATCCAAGGCCACTCAGATTGTCGATGCACTGTTTCTTTCAAAAGAATCACTCGACTTGGGTGAGATGTTAGAAAAATGCCTACAATTGATTCTCAAAACCGGCCTTTCTTGTGCAAAGGTACAACCAAGAGAACGAATGAAGATTAAGGATGTTGTAACACAACTTGAGGAAGTCAGGGAATTTTTGCTCCTCTAAATGGAATTATTGTACATATTTTTTGTAATATAATTATTAACATGCAGAAGATACTGTAGAATGTAATCTGTCCTCTCATTTTGGAGTCTTTTAAGTATAAGAAAGAATTGGGGTTAAAGTCAACCATAACAACTTCAACCCTGCACATAAAATATAAAATATCTATTAGAAAGGAAAAAAGGGATATTGTAAAAATATCCTGTTTGCTAATTATATGAATTAGCAAGAGCTTTGGTGCGGAGTGTGAGGCCTGTTAAAGCAATTTACTGTTGCTGTGTAGCACTAGCATCTGCACTGATGTCTAGGTCTTGGAATTAGTTGTAGGTTGCTAATTATATGAATTAAAGGGAAAAACTAACATTATAGGAAATTGATTGTACAAGCATGATTACCTTTCTGATGAATCCTTCTTACTGTAGGTTTTCTGTGAAACAATGTGCAAATAAATTAATAATGAGGGTCTTTTGGTGAATATGTGGATTGATACCGGTTATTTTCAGTGTTCATTAAGTACAAAAGGAATTCAAATTTGCATGGCTTGATTTCATGATTAAATTTGATTTCACAATTATAAATAGAATACAAGGCTGTGTGCTTTTTTGTAAAAACTAAAAATAGAGTTGAAAAGCCATCTGCAATAGTTTCTGTAATGCTTGCTTACCTTTTCCTACAGTCTCTATCTTTATATTAATTTCTCTTATAGTGATATATTAATTGTCAGTTTAATTTATTTTTATATACAACACAACAACCTGCATCTATTTGGTATGTATAAATAAATCATCAATCTAGGTATACTTGCATTTTATTTTTTTTATTGTGTAATAATTGGTGTTTTTTTTTGGCCATTTGGATATTTTTTGGTCTTCTGGCATAATTTCGTACTCCTTCATGGCAGTTGTGTACTTAAAAGGGTTATTTACATAAGAATTTCGAGTAGGAGAAAGTTCTATCTTTATAACAGCGAAGATGCATGTAAAGATGATATCCGTTTTTGAGTTTTTCATATTTTAAAAGGTTATTTGCAACGAAGCCCTCTCAAATTCCTTTCTTACAGAATATGCCTCTTATATGTTGTTATATTACATAATTATTTGATATGTAAAAAAAAAATGCCATGCTAACCTCAGGATTTGTGGTTATAAAAAGGGCACATGATATAACACAACATACATGAAAGGTGAAACTGCATTTTGAAGTGTATGCACAGATTAGGTGTGTGCTAGGTCCTTACCAAATTAGGTGTGAATAATGGTTGAACACCATGCAGATTAAGAGGAAATATCAGCATTATGAAACTGCATTTTAAATGTACATAAGCATGTTTCAGTTATGAAATAAATATCAAAACGCTTGACATATTTGATAGTTCCACTTCTGGTTTGACACCAGTAGAAACCAAGAGATTGTGTACCAGTAAACAGGAACAATTTATATATACTTAATGCGCCATCTAACAAAACCCATTTGTGGGCCCAATGGATTGTCTCCAGCTGTTGAGGGGCGCAACACGCGCAAGTTCGAATCACAGGTGTATGTAAAACATTTTAATATCTATGCAGCACTGTTTCACTTGGTGGTTCGGTTCATCGAATTTTCCCGGTTCATCCGGTTCTTCTCCATTTTTTTCCGGTTCGTTAGCAACCCGGTTTTTAAGTTCTAACCCTACCGGACGATGGTCTGATTCCTGGTTTTATCCGGTTGAATCGGCCGGTCTGGTAGGGTATTTAAAGCACTATTTATTTTTAGGCTTTTTTTTTTATCTTTGATTGGAGACCTATCTGTCTAATATGCATAACTCTTTAGCCATGGTTTGTAGAAGATAACCATCATTTAATCCTATATCAATCTTATATGATCAATTAGGGTTCATTGCTAATTTATCAAAGATTATGGATCTTTTATAATATTTATTATTTTAATTATAAAGATCTACAATTTATGTCATCAATTAAACAATGTATGCAAACTTGCCTGTCTGTCATAAACATTTTAACAAAAGGAGATCATTTCAACATGAAACTTTGAGTTGTAATATCTGTTCCTAAATCTACATGGTTAATGTGTAATGCATCCAAAGGGTTCAGCAAAATGCCATGCATAATTTAAAGTCCACGTATCCGCACCTAAATAGCAAGCTTAAGCGTAGTTCCTCGATATCTTATGATGATTCGGGTGTTTGACAATCATCTTATCCGAAATTCTTCTGCTTGACGGTCCTTAGACTCAATAATCTCGTGATAACAATCCTAGATCGGTCCCTTAATAAAAAGAGGAAGATTATCTTAATGACCGTTTAACGGTAACGTAAATACTTAAAGTAAAAACTAAATAACCTATTTTCAGGCTGTTCTTGTATCACCATACTGATAGACCTGGTTAACCAGACTAGTCTGGGTTTAGAATGATTAAGTCCAAATTCTTGATTAAGGAGATTCTATTTTGAAATATATGTTATTTAATAATTGATTTTGATTTTCCAGTTATTAATGAGTTTTAACAAGATATTATAAATTTGGATTATATGACTTATAAATTTATATTTACGTTTCTACAAACTGTTTGTTTTCATGTATGCCTAAAGTCCTATACGTTGTTAACAATTTTTTTATTTTTATTTTTATTTTTATTTTTTTCCTATATATCTTGAATGGAACTACTGATCAAGTCGTCAAATTCTTCATTACGTGTTATATATACAAATTAACGTGTTTACTTAACAATACTAAATAATCCATAAGTTATTCTGGTTTCATGTACAAATCCTTTTTAAATAATTCTTTTCCAAATTTGAGTTTCTTATAATCTATATTGTATATAGATGCTCTAATTAGTATATGCCATGTACAGATGTACTTGATTAAAGTTTGACGTTGTCTGAGGAGGCAAGTTTTCACATCCTATTATTTATTAACCCGATTTTCTTTTTATTGATATCAAGCTACCATCAAAATCTCCATCATCATAACCTTATCAATGATCCAATTCCATATTACATTTTCTTTTTATTTTGGTCCTAAGGTTCAGATTACAAGATGGATCTATACAAAAGTTCATTTTAAGTAACTATCCATTAGCCTTAGATTATCCTTAAACTTTATTAAATTAATTATTTAGTTAAGTAGTTAACTTCCAATAGCAGCTCACAAGGAAATTGGATTCGGTTAAAGACTTATGGTTTAGGAGTTATGGGTTCATATTCTCATTTGCTAAATTGTTGATCCGATCCACTAGTTGAATTCAAATCCAAACCATTTAAGAACTAATATTTTTCGCAGCTAGGTCCTTATCTTTTACTGTTGTTATAAATAGGCCCCTGAAATTTGGGGTTCGTTTACCTGTACTGGATCATTAGGCTATACCGATCAGTTAGGGTTGTACCACCTCTCCACTTGATGTTGTTCATCTACATAGGTACAACCATGGTACAGAAGCATATACCATGCCCAATCCCAAACATCCCATTGATTCGAATAACAAAGAGAGTTCACAAGTTAAACAAGAGAGTGAGGAAATACCTCAATTGAACAGCCTAACTTCGGCCTCTATTTCAATTCACCTTTCTTCCTTTACCAATTTCATATTACTCTTAAAATTTGAAATAAATGAAGGGCTATATTTGAGGGATGGCGCAAGAAGAATAAAGAAAGTAGAACGCTGGTCTATTTATATGCAAGGAAGGGTTACGTGGCTCTAGTCCCAGATGCCACGAAGTCAAGTCGATGGAGAGGATAAGTTCACTCAGGTGGGACCCACTTTGTTGGGTTTGATTGAGAGAGAGGAAGAAGCTTCAAGAGCTTGCTCTTAAGGCTGTGCTCCAGAAATCTATTATTAAAGGAATGGAAGGTGGAGGAAAGGAAAGGTTGTCCAGATTGTTACTCCAAAATCGGAGGATACACATATGGAGTAACTGCTTTGTAAATTTTGTATGTGGTTCACTTAGTATCTCTTTCCTCTCCTTTACTTTCCATTCTTTGTGGAGCAAGTAAACAGTTCGGGCAGCCCTCTTTTAACTTACTTTCCTTTCCTCTCCTCTACAATAGTGATCCTGGAGCACACCCTTAACTATCCTAATATACACTCGATCTTGATCGGATGGTGGAGGGTATCTCCTTGCTTGAACCAATCAGAGAAGAAGAAGAGAAGATGAGAACGGGGAAGGGATAAGAACAAAAGAAGAAGGGAAGGGAGAGGTTCGACACTGGATAAGAACAGAGGAAAAAGAAAAGAAAAATGGTATTCATTTTGGGGTCTGAGTTTAATCTAACGGCCCAGATAAATCCATGAATTTATCTCGTGATCCAAAGGTCCAACTAAACCATAATTTGATTTAGTAAACTTTGGAGGTTATACACCCATAGTTCTATTAGATCTTGGTGCAAAAATTATGATTTTCATCATCTAATATTTTGTTGTTTAATTGACGTTCCATTGGACAACTTTAACTTTATGCTTGGCTTAATTGCATATGATTTTAGATAACTTCCAATGTATAATAGACTTTCTTTGTAATTTGATGATATCATATTAATTTGATAAGCTTATTAATTTGAATTTGTAACAATAAAATTATCGATTCATAGTTTAACTTATTGATTGGAAATCTTGTATTTTACATATATCCATGAATTAAGTGATCGGAACTGTTTTATTTTATGAGAAATTTTAAGAAATTGCTTCACAATATTATTATTATAAATTTTCTTATTCATTAAATAGATATTAAAATTCTTACTTAACTATAATTTGTTTCTTTTAATTGTGCAGCAACATTCATAATGTTACATAATTACTTTTAATTAAATATTATTAATTATTTAATAATAAAAATTTATTATTGATTAATTGTTTTTAATTATTATTTTTAATAATTATTGTTACTATTAATTATTATTAATTATTTGTTAATTATTAAATATTATGATTAATTATTTTTAAGGGAACTGTTGGAAAAAAAATTAAAGGGGATGGTGACTTATGTAACGGAAATGATTTATGCATAAGTTATGCATCCTTAAGGCATCTTATGTAACGGGTGTTTGGTGACTTAAAGATGCATAACTTAAGTTATTCATCCTTTTAAGTCACAAACAAACGGGACCTATATATATATATTTTTTAAGAGGAGGGTTCTGGTGCCTCCGAAATTTTGATGCCCCAAATCTCACAGAATCTGAGCCATTGGATTAAAATTCGATGAGCGGTTGATTGTTATTCATTAAAGAGTCCTTTGGTTCCGTAAAAAGAAGAGAATGAAGGAAAGACCATAGAAACCAATAAACCCTCGAGGACCTGTGTCTGTAGCTCAATCTCTCCTCCACTGAAAGCTCGAGCTCTTCTAAGCTCTCCCTTCTCTCGCTCTCTCCCTCCCTTTCGCTCTTGCTCTCTTCTCTAGCTTTCTCTCTCCCTCCCTATCGCTCTAAGTCTCTAACTGTCTCCCATCTTAAATCCTACATATTGCCCTTGTCGACACACAAATACACACACCTCGTGTTCTATCTATCTCACAAATTATTTTTGGAAGAAGCTAGTTTGGGATTAGGAAAAAATATATATTCTCTTTTAATTATTTTCTTTTGATTTGTGTCTTATTTATTGTGGCTAAAACCTAGCGAAGAAGGACTATTAGAGCCAGAAATAATTTCTTTAGAAAGAACATATTTCATAAGGCAACAGTCAATGTATTAAGATTGTCAAAAGTATTTACAAGGTGTGCCTAATTTTCTTTCTTTGCCAAAATTCTCGTCTTGAAAGTTTAAATCCATTTTTTATCCCACCTCCAATTCTGTCCAAAGAATAAGTTTTGTCCATTATCTTCCAAGAACTTGGACTCCTCCATCTTTGACCCAAATCATTGTAGCTGTTTTGAACTTCTCTAATTACATCCATTTAAAAACCCAGAGCTAGTAAGACATCGAGATTTGGGATTCGAATTGCTAATATCAAATTTGGGGATACATAGAGAGCACAACGTATGCACGACAACCGTAGAGGCGAGATGTGGGATTCAAATTGCAAGAGGGGAGAGGAGACAGCTAGAGCAACAGGGATGGAGGGAAAGAGCTGGAGCAATGGGGAGAGAGAGAACTAGAGGAGGGAGAGCCAAGGAGAGTGTTAGAATGATTTCATACTATGGTTTTGATCCAATTTGGTTCTAAATTATACTTGAATTTATGCGTTTCTAATCTTATTTCTTCATATTATTGTTAGATATAGGTACTTCTATGCCTTTTTGGTTTTTATTAGGATAATCTTCAGATTTGGATGATTTTGCACAACTTTGAGACATTCTATCGACCATACAAGCACATGAGTGACCTGATAGAAGGAGACAGCTGAAGAACACAATTGCAGACGATACAAGCGGGTAACTTGCCCTGTGAACGGGACCGCTAGAAGAGATTTCGACAGTTTTTAGAAGATTAGTTATCCTCAACATAACTTCCTCCCAGCGCCTTTATTCGATGAAAACCGCTTTTGTGCACGTTCTCACAATCTGAAGGTTACAAAGCAACCCTATATAAGTGTCTGGAGTCGATGGAAGAAGGAGTTCTCGAAAAAAAGAGAGAAAAACCACCATAAGAGATCCAAGACGACGACTTCTGAGACCTCAGGCGACCCGCTTGACCTCTAGGTTGGTCGCTTGATGCTCAGAACAGAAAAGAAAACTGAAGGATTTTGATTGGATTTGTTGTAATCTTTTCTTATCTTTCATTTATCCTAATCGGATGATTGATACTTGTATTTGTTTATGAATTGTGTATGCTAATACAGTTTAGGCGTATAGTTGTGAACCTATGATTTAGTTTAATTAGTATGTTTAATTAGTTTTCATTTGATCTATCGTGTTTTGATCTTTGTGCTTAATTTCTTATTGATGCTTTGATTTGTTTTCAAGTAGAATTGATATTTTCCTATTGAATTAAGGCCAAACTCGAGCACGAGGAGTTTAAACCCAACCAAACTTAGAACAATTTAACTGCACCAAACTATTAGATGATAATTAATCAAAAGATGAAAGCCTAGATTATGAATCGGAAACGATGACGTCTAATCAGTGGCAGAGCTAGAAAATTTGACAATGGGTTCAATAATTTTTAGTATTTATATTACAAAAATTAAATAAATTCATACAATATATATATTAGAAAAATTCTATCTTGGACGTGTTTCATATTTGGGTTAAATCTAAATTGTTCATTATGACTGATTACATATCCAATGGCCCTTAAAAAACTCATCAATGTCTATTCGGGTTATTAGTGTCCTTTTGATCGTTGTAACACTGTGAAAATTTGCTACCTAAAAACAAATAAATAATTTGAATCTTAATAAGAATTTTAGCAATACAAAGTCACTTTATTTATAAGCTTTCCTCAGCTAATGAATAATATCTAAAATATCAACCAGTACAACAACAAAATTTGCAAATTATAAAAGTTAGAATCATAGTATAAACAATTACCAACATGAAGCAAGATCATTTGTAATATTAATAATGTAACATCATTCTTTGGACTTCATTATAAATTGAAGTTGACCCAATTAATTCACGTTAAAATCAATTGTATGATCTAGAAATTTTAAACAAACAAAATCACACATAATTCTTAGTCACATATACAGTAAAATCCGCTCAAAATTGTGTGAAACAATTAATAAAAATATGGTGTTAAGAAAATATAAATATCTGGAGTCAAAATAAACAAGCTTTTGAAATTGATAATAGTGGAAACAGTTAATTTGAATATGTGAATTATATGGGACGTTAGATCTAGAAATTGGACTCTGATTTTTCTCCACCATTTGATTGGACTCAGACCTCAAACAAATTTTTAATTCTCTTCATTTATGCTCTCCCTTTTATTTCTTCACCTCCGAACTAATCTGCTTCTCTTCTTCCCGATTGGCTCGAGCAGATGGATAAAATTCCCTCTTCGTTTGATTCGCATCGGACATAGTTCCTTGATGTTTATCCTCCTATATTGAACCGACTTGATAAATGAAACCATCTCAGTTCGTTCTTATCCGAGTAATCAGGTGGAAGAAGATGATTGGACCTCCTTTGGCACTGTCCTTCTCTCTCATCGCCTATAAATAGCATCTTTCTCTCCCTCTTTAACCCTTTTTCAGTATACACTGAATTCCCTTTCCTACCTCTTTCTGATTTCGGTTGATGGTTGGTATTTGTGAAAAGGGAGAAAAGAAGGTTAGGAAGAAAAAAAAGAGATGACGAGGTTGGCCATGATTGTTGATGTCCTAGTTGCTTGAGGTAACCCTCAATTTTTTCACCTGATCATTCTTTGGTGTTTCTTTTAATCCAAGTTAATGAAGACAATAGTTGCTTAATCGATTCAAGAACCAGAGGGAACACTGGGTTAATTTGGTGTTGATGGTGGGGACGTTGAGAGGTTCAGGACCAGTTGGTACCAAGCTCGATTTGCTCACTGGTACAAAACATCAATTGTTCCAAAGGCCAATTCACAAAATTTCAGGGACCAAAGTAGGATGCCAAAGAATTGAGGGGGCAGTATGTAAAGTGGTGAGGCTAATGGATCTTTTTACATTAATGAACCTAAGCTCGAACTCAATAAACTTAATAACCAAACCCATTTGTGAAGCTAGTAAAATTCGAGGGATTGAATTGGAAAATATCGGATGTAAAACCATTGCTTCTGACCCACTAAAATTCTTTGCAATTTTATTCCTTTTAGTAGAGCCTGGTTCTGTTAGATCTCACGTTGACTATTTTTGGTGAATTCAAAGTTAACTAATATTGAATTGATCCCATGAACAATAATAAAGGATTAATAAATAAGCTTGAGTGTTACTTGATAGCAATGCTTAACTTAATGAATCTTTTATATTAAAATGATAAAATAAAAAGTACGAATAAACTTGGTGGTTCACATATGGTGGGATGAATGATTGAATACTACAAATATATGTTCCTTGCTAACAAATTGACTATTGTCAAGAGTTAAGAAAACAATTTACAAGACTATAAATCAACGAAGATTGATATAAATTTATTAAGGATGTTAAAAGGGAACTGCAGCACAGTGTCAGAAAAATATATTTCGTAAAGGTATGCGTGATTACTTAAATAAAACTTTATTCAAAATTTATGCTATATTTATATTGTGATCTTAATAATTTTGGATAGAAAATTATGATAGTTTTAGAAATTCTCAATGGTGTGTTTAACATGCGTAAAATTTATTTGGGAACATGATAACAATTGAAATTTTCTGAAGAGTAACAAGTTATAATAAGATAATTCTCCATCAATAAATAATTTATATAGCTAAAACAAATAGGATCTCATCCTAACTTATTGATAAATGGGAAGTCAAAAATCAATTATTAAGTAACTAAATAAAATATTTAATAATATATTTCAAAATAGAATCCTCTCAATCCAGAATCTAGATTTAATCATCCAAATCTAAACCAGTTTGGTTAACCAAATCTGTCAGTATGGTAACCCAAGAACAGCCTAAAAATAGATTATTTAGGTTTTAATTTAAATATTCTACGTCACTATTAAACGGTCATTAAGATAATTACTCTCTTCTAGGATCGTTAACACGAGATTATTGAGCCTAAAGATCGTCAAGCAGGAGAAACCAGATAAGATGATCGTCAAGCATATGAATCATCACATGATATCAAGGAGACGTTAAGCTCGCTGTTCAGGTGCGGATACGTGGATTTTTATAGAAATTCGGTCCTGGTAACTTTAAATTATGAATGGCATGTTGCTGATTTCGTTAAATGCATTATACAATAATCATGTAGATTTAGGAACAGATATTACAACTCAAAAACTCATGTTGAAAAGATCTCCTTTGTTAAAATGGTTATACAGCCAGGCAAGTTTGCATATTCTTTTTATTATGGATGAGTTGAGTTGTACCAGCTCAATTTAATCTTGCCTGATAATCTGGAATTGTGACTGTGCATGAATTATATTGTGTGGTAACTGAGAATGATATGGAAATGATATGGAAATGATAGTCAAAGCCACTCTCCGGAGTCGGTAGGCCACCGGCTTCGGCCAGTTCGGTAGCGCTATTAGAATATGGAATTCTCTACTGTGCCATGGGAAAGGGATGAGTCCCTACTGTGCTCATGTAGTAAGGGAAAGGTCTCTTACTGTGCCCAGCCGGTTGGGAATGGAGACCTGAGTGTGTTTTTGGTGTCATATTGTTATGAAACGATATGATGGGACTGGTATGTTTGAATGATATGCTTTATGATATGGAATTCCCTCATGTGCCCAGAGTTAGGGATACGTCCCTCACGTACTCTTGGGTTAGGGAAAATGTCTCGCCCTTGATTCATTTGTGTGCATGTTCATGAAAAATGATTATAACGAAATCAATCTTGGTTCACAGCTTGTTATGAAATTGGTTAAATGTTTTGCATCTACATTTCATGGTTAGTTTGACTAGTTTAGTTATTTAAATGGTTCATAAGTTACACATTCATTTTGATTATTATGGGTGTTACTTTCAGGCTAAGATTTCAACTAGAAATCCACGTCTGGAACTAAAACCCGCACTGAGAATTTATTTCTCATTTCGTGCTTTTGTATGTTTTCCACAATGAATGTGGGTTCCAGGTTACAGAGACGGGCTCGATCAAGTTAAACGAAGTATAAGACAAATATCTTGCCATGAAGACTCATTGAGTCGTAGGATCTAACATGGTAAATCATGGTAAGCTTGAATTTATATCTAAAAGAAAAAAATGGTAGGAAAAACGCCTTGCGAATACACAGAGATTGTGTACTCGCGGCGGGATTGTTACATCCTATGTGTCGGGATGTGACAATCGTGCAATTGACAATTTAGACATTAAGAATTGTTGGAGATATTTTACAATTCATTTCGATTTTATTCCAATAAAGTACTTAAAAACTTTACTTAAAAAAAATTAGGACTCGAAATATAGAACAATTTTATAAAAATAACAAGTTATAATAGATTTTTTATCTTCTATTTAATTTTTGAAGTTTCATCCTTTGAAATCGTAAGAAGATGAAATGTTATAAACAAACAACAAAATAAAAGAAATTAAATTGATGATAAAAAATATTATGGTTACAGATTATATCTTAATCTTTTGTAATATTCAATTAAATAAACAAAAAATCTATATATTAATTATTCAAGTTCAATTAATAAATTAATAAGTTGTGCTATCATTAATTACTAAAAGTGAAATTTCATGATATATTTGAGAAGACAAAAATTAATATTTGTGGCAGTCTAATATATATTTGTTATATAAATAATTTTCAACAAGAATAAATTTTCTAAATCCAATATGGGGTTCACTAGTGGAACATTTTTTAATATCTATGGGGTTCAAGTATTGCATATCTACAAAATTTTTCATTTTACAAGTGTGAATTTTGAATTATAGTATCATTTTTTATAAATCAATGGGGACAATTGACCTCCATATCTTGTGCTTATCTCCGCCACTGCTTCTAAACTCAATAAACGAGAGTTGAGAGATATTCCAGACCCAAAGATCAGATCTATCAATACTTTGTTAAGAAAAGAAAGTTGACACTTAGGTTTGATAGGAAATTAATTATAACGGTTAGTTAATCTTAACCTAGTTCGAAAGATAGGATTAAGCATAGTTAGTCGCCAAGTTAATTTACATGGAAGCCAAATTGAATTAATTACACTTGTATAATTATCATTAGGATTAGGAATGACGCTTGGATTATTCGATTGTTGTCTGTGCAAACTTAGAAACAAGTAGATCAACTAGCAAAGTCTTGTCGACCAGTGTGTGCAAGCGAACCACTACGAAAGTAGTCAGGTCGCTTGTGTTTGGAACTGAAACAAAAGTTAGCAATGTTGACCCCTAGTTCGTATTTCATTCAGTTTTTATCTTTAGTTTTCTGAATATTCAGTTTAGTACTTTTAGTCATTTAGTTTAAAATTATTTATAATTGTTGGAACCCTGCTTTTGTAACCAACTTTTCTTGTTTCACTTGATTGAAGAATTTGAATTGAAACTTGTGTATTCGAACAATCCGTCCCTGAGTTCGATAACCCGATCATACTTAATAAGGTCGGTATTTTGATTAGGCACCCGACGACCTTGGCCTCATCAGAAAGATCGAGCTTTCGGTGTAGAGGAGGAGAGATTGCACTTCTGGTGTAAGAGGAGGTATTGAGTTGCCGACGCAAAACCGGTGGTTGGCATGGTTTTGGTTTTTCATTTTCTTTCCTTTATTCTCTTCCCTTATAATTACAGAGTGATAGAAAAGATAGATAGGAATTCTTTAATGAATAACAATCGAGGCCGCCCATCTAATTTTAATCCAACGGCTCAAATTCTGTGACATTTGGGCCATCGAAATTTCGGGGGCACCGTGTAACATCTCATATCTTTGTAATTATTTTGTAGAAATCCAAATTTTCAACGAAAATATTTCAAACTAATTTGTAAATGATTATATTTTTGATATCATATTGTAAAAGTAAAATTTTTATTTATGCTTTCTTTTATACTTTTGACCGGTTTTGACTTGAAGAATCAAAATTAAAATTTGGCTCTTTGACCGGATGATTGTGCATTTAAATCACCTTATCTTTTGTTGCCGCCATACTTGATTTTATCCAATTTAGTTGAAGACAAAAGAAAATAATAAAATACTAAGTGTGCTTAGTGCTGAGTATTGGAGCTATATATACGTGTACCGAAGAAGTTCACTCCACATCTTCGTTTGAAAAAAAGAAATGCCAATTTAATGCTTCGCCGACTTACTTCCTTGTTCTTATCTAATTTTGGTTCTTATCTCATTTGTTAGTCCTTTGCTCTTATTGGTTAGGAAGACATTAAAATATATATATAACCCGTACTTAGAGCCCCACGTATACCTTCTATATAAAAAACCTTCGTCACTTTATTTTGCTCTAAGCCGAGTTAACCAAAATCCTATCTATGTTTATAAAATCCGAGAAACAAAATCAATTTCTACTAAGATTAAGTCGTAGAATCGGAAGTCGTTTATCGGAGTCGGGTGGACAACACGAGTCAGAATTTTTGAGATTATTCGCTTTTTTTATTTTCAGTTGCGGATCCCACACAACTTAATTACATGTTAGAAATAATTTACGCATAAATGCATTGCATACTTCGAACTGATAATTGCACGCATATTTGAATTATATTATTCGGTTTATATTAGTTAATATTATTGTTATGGCATATTGAAATGGTTCCGAATTGAATGCATTATGAAAATTGTTGGTACTTTTGTACGTTGAAATGACACTGGTTGGGTTGGACGTTGAGTCTCCGTGAGTAAGCGCTTATATCCGTGGCTTGACAGTGTTCACGTAATTAGTACCGTTTGCTTATCTATTTGTCTGGATTACGATATGGTTATCGTAAACAATATATGTTCTATTGTCTCCTTTGATCAAGGAGAGATGGATCCTTCGGGATAATTCAGTTCAGAATTGATTGATCGATATTGAACCAGCCTTAGTATTAGGTAGTTGACCAAGTTGAACCGACACTTTTGTGCTATGATTTGAATGTGATCTTCCAAATTGATTAATGTGTCGGGTTCATTTGCATTGCATTTTTACCTTGTCATCTTAAAATGTATTATAATATGTAATGATATTTTCTTTATAAATTATGTGTTTTCTACCTCAGTCGGTAAATAGTTCCGAAGCATGTAAGCTCGTTCGTGTAGCTGGAACTGAATACCGCACTAAGATAAATTGAATTTATCTCATTATTTGCTTTTTGCATTATTTCCACGGTGGTTGTGGGTTTTAGGTTTCAGTTGGAGTACGCTGGACAACAAGACGATTAGTAGACCATTAGATCATATGGTTAGCAACCTAAAGCATGTGAACCAGACTATTGTAGCGCATATCTTATTTTTGAGTTAATATTTTTCTTTTAAATTTATATTTAGATTGTAACTTATCTCTTTTAATAAATTTTGATTTGTTATTTGTATTTTAAGTTGATAATTGGAATTAATTAAGTCTTGGTAAGCCTTGCGGGTGCAGAGGCATCTGCGATGTATATGCCGTCATGCACCGTCCAGTCACGGGATATGGCGGGGTGTCACACACCGAAACCCTCCTCATTTTTTAAATTCTCTTAATTTTTTGAGTTTAGATGGTAATAAAGCTGATTATAGTGATGCAAATGTCATGATTCAAATTTTTAAAAAGTTGTATAGATAATGAAGTTAACATTAGCATTTCACATTTTTCATTTAAAATGTAACTGAAATGTTAGATCTTGCATTAAATTTTCATTTGGGCGTTACCTATTTATATGTTAGACAAAATTGTATTTAATATACTGTTATCTAGATCTTGATGTATTGGTCTTGATTTGGTAATTAATTGGAGTTAAAAATTTTTAAATTCATGCATTGGATATAGAAATGAAAGTGTTGTGATTCCATTACGATTTCATTCTTTTGTGTATATCTGAGATAAATTTTATTACAGTTGTCATTAATATATATATTGATTTGGGAGTTTAGGATCCATTACAGTCTCATGACATTAAATTTTTCTTGAACACATTTAAATCCCTAATTAATACATAATGGTAACTGTTTTGTTACTTTGTGAATAAAATCACCAAAAAACAATACATGTGTAAATTGCTTATTAAAAGAAATATTTGCCGGGAATTGATTCAGACACCCTACAGTTAGTTCAGTCACCCCAATATTTTCAACTATTAAAAAAAATTGTTTTCAGGTGGTTCTAGGATATGAGCTCAGCGGATACAATGTCATAAAGCCTGCATAGGCAAGCGACGACATATGCAGCAATTCAACTATTAAAATGACAGATGAGAGAATTCTAATACAAAAAACTTTGGTAAAATTATATTAATAATATTGAATTTTGCATAGGCGAGATCTATTTGACATTAAAATTAGCGAAGTACTAATCTGTATTATTTTGTCGCATGCTCATATGAATATATGATTAGTTCTATTTTTGAGATAGTGTCTGTATACCCATTTAATAATTCCAGACATACAGGGTGTGGATCAAGATTCGTGCTTAATTTGATACTTGAATGATAATATGCATACGTTTGCGCAAGTGCTAGCACATTCCATATAAATTGATATAGTGTCAGTTTTTTAAGTTCCTGTTTAGTCATTTTATTACAAATACAAATAAATACTGGTGAATGATGTGAAAGTAAGGTACTCAATGTTGCTTCTAACAATACACGATAGAAATGGTTTTCATCTTGGATTAGTTGTATGGTTGTATAGATAGAAAAGGTGCTAAGTCTCATGGTTGCAGGTGTGTTTGAACTCATGAGGATGCAGGATGGTACAAGGCTTGAAGAGTTGGCTGCTGTAAAGGTTCAGTATCTTGCTAACAAATCTCTTTCTCAAGATTAATGGTGTTGTTGTACCACAGCTCTTTAAAATGTCCATCCATGGTCACAAATATATTTTCTTTTGAAAATCCAAAAAGCACTTTAGAAAGCTACTAATTTTATATGAGCATTATATTACTCCATTTGTGGGATAGATGGTGTAAATTAGCAGATTCAGAAAATTAATCGTATTAGTTTGAGGTTTTCTGTCAATTCTATGATCCTTTTGTATTTTGGAAGAAGATAAATTAATCGCATTATCAACAATAATGATGATTTAATCTTGTTGTTAAAATTGTATCCAGTATTTTATTTGTTTATTTCCAGCAAAGTTTAATTTTAGAATTAGTTAGATGGTCAGGTTAGTTCAGCATGTGGCTGAGAATAGAGTAGAAGTTATTTTAGTGTGCAGTTATTTTTCTAAAAACGTGGTTATAAGTTTAGGTTTATTTTATATATATAGAAAGAAAACTCAGAAAATGATGCGGTGGTTTTGCATCACAAAAATTCCTCTCTGTTGTTTTCTTTTTTTCTTCTTATTGATATTATACAATCAAAAGAATTTATACTGTGTTCCAACATTTGGTATCAGAGCGAGGTTCAAGAATCCATGGCAGATGAAGAAAGAGATCAATCCAAGACACTTACAGTTACCAAACAGATGGCCAGAGGTGTCTCTGTACCTATCTAGTATCCCATGTTAAGCGAGACGAATTATGGCATATGGGTTGTCAAGATGAAGATAGTCCTTCGTTCGCTGGAAGTTTGGTCTGTGATTGAAGGAGAGGACATAGATGAGGACAAGGATCAAGGAGCGATGGTTGCAATATCCCAGGCGGTGCCGGACAATGTCATGATGGCAATTGCAGAGAAGCAGTCGGCCAAGGAGGCCTAAGACGCCCTTAGAGAGATGCGAGTCGGTGAAGATCGAGTCAAGAAGGCACGAGTACAAGTGCTGAAAAGGCAATTGAACAAATTGCAAATGGAGGACTCTGAGACAGTAACCGAATACTCCATGAAACTCACCACGTTGGTGGGAGAGATCCGTTCCCTCGGCACAGATCTGAAAGACAGTGAAGTCGTTGAAAAACTGTTCAGTTCTGTTCCAGATCGTTTCCTTCAAATTATTGGAACAATTGAGCAGTTTGGGGATATCGACAAGATGTCGGTTTCAGAGGCAATTGGCCGTCTCAGAACCTTTGAGGAAGGTCTAAAGGGTCGACAACACTCGAAGGACAGTGGAGAACAATTACTTCTCACCCAAGCCGAGTGGGAGGCAAGGAGCACTAAGGACAAGAAAGGGGAAAATTCCAATAATGCCAAGAGAGGAGGATATCACGGTAGAGGTTGTGGAAGTGGGCGTGGTTAAGGCAGAGGTCGAGGAAATGGTGAACACCCTAATGAAGATCGAAAACCACGCAACTTTGACAAATCCAAGGTCAAGTGCTACAACTGTAATGAGTATGGGCACTTTGCAAAAGAATGTTCTAAACCAAACCGAAGAGAGAAAGCCAATCTTGTCAAAACTGAAATTGTTGATGAACCGACACTATTGCTGGCTGAAGTTTGTGTCTCTAAACATGCTGAGCAGTACAAGCATCTGTTGTTGCATGAAGATAAGGTGGTGCCAAAACTGAAAGGTTCTCAAGAAAGGTCTTGGTACCTAGATACTGGCGCAAGTAATCACATGACCGGCTGCTTAGATAAATTTGCTGAAATTGACAGGACAATCAAAGGTTCTGTCAAATTCGGAGATGGTTCAGCAGTAGAGATACAAGGAAGAGGATCAGTGTTAATTGAATGTTTGACTAGTGCACACCAGTTACTCACTGAAGTTTATTATGTACCAATGTTGAGAAGCAATATTATAAGTCTTGGTCAGTTGGATGAGAACGGGTGCAAGATTGTGATTGAAGGAGGAGTGATGTCTATTCTAGACAGTATGCAAAGGTTGCTAGCCAAAGTAAGCAGATCAAGGAGTCGGTTATATGTGCTGGACATAACCCCGGCTTCTCCTGAATGCCTCTTAGCAAGGAGTAAAGAAGAAGCATGGCGATGGCATGCAAGGTACGGGCATGTTAATTTTCATGTGTTGAAACTTCTAAGTCAAAAACAGATGGTGCAAGGACTACCTCTTATTAAGCATGAGGATCGCATCTGTGATGGTTGTTTGATTGGAAAGCAACATCGAAGCCCATTTCCAGCAGTGGCGAAATTCAGAACAGAATTACCTCATGAGTTGTGGCATGGAGATTTATGTGGACCAATAACTCCTGCTACACATGGAGGAAATCGCTATTTTCTGCTATTGGTTGATGATTGTACTAGATACATGTGGGCGGTGTTGATCCGAAGCAAAGATGATGCATTTAAAGCATTTAAGAAGGTCAAGGCAGCAGCTGAAATGGAGAAAAACAGTAAGCTGAAATCTTTGCGCACAGATCGTGGTGGTGAGTTCACCTCAAATGAGTTCAAGACTTATTGTGAGGTGCAGGGAATTAAGTGCTATCTCACAGCACCTTATTCTCCTCAGCAGAATGGAGTCGTTGAACGAAGAAATCAGACGGTAGTCAACATGGCAAGGAGTTTGTTGAAAAGCATGGATGTTCTTGGTGAATTTTGGGGAGAAGCGGTATCAACTGCCGTCTATCTTCTAAATAGATCAGTAACAAAGAGTGTCAGTGGCAAAACTCCTTATGAGGCATATCATAACCGCAAACCATCTGTTGGTCACTTTCGCATTTTTGGATGTGTGGGACACGTAAAAGATGTTACACCTCACCTCCCAAAACTTGCAGACCGAAGCAAACCTATGGTGTTCATTGGTTATGATTCTTATACAAAAGGCTACAGGATGTTTGATCCAAACTCAAAAAGAGTAATAGTGACACGAGATGTTGTGTTTCAAGAAGAAAAGAAGTGGGAGTGGAGCAAGTTTCCAGCAACTGGAACAAGTGCAGCAGGAAACACTCTTACAACTTACTATTTCACTGTTGCAGATTCACTTGATTCAACAAATTGGAAAGCAGAAGAAGGTAACAGCGAATCTGGTTCTCATATTGGCATTTCTGGCATGGACTCTCCTTACATACCTGTCAACACCGAATCCTCTCAACCCGCAACACCTGAGGAGAGTTCAACAGTAGGACCGCGTGGTAAGCGAGATCTCCACAGTTTGTATGATGAAACTTTCCCTATAGAATTGGAGTATTCGGGATTGTGTTTGCTAGGAGAGGAGCCTTCAAGTTACGAAGAAGCCATAGCAGACTAGACCTGGAGAAAAGCCATGGAGGAAGAGATATCCATTATACAAAGAAATGGAACCTGGAAACTTGTTTCATTGCCAGAAAATAAGAAACCAGTGGGTTTAAAATGGGTTTTCAAACTTAAGAAGGACACTCAAGGTAAGATTGTGAAACACAAAGCGAGATTAGTGGCAAAGGGGTATGTTCAGATACAAGGCATAGACTTTGATGAAGTCTTTGCTCCTGTTGCTCAGTTGGAGACAGTACGTTTGCTGATTTCAAGTGCAGCAAATGGAGGATGGCAGGTGCATCACATGGATGTGAAATCAGCCTTTCTCAACGGTGATTTTGAAGAAGAGGTGTATGTCATCCAACCTCCTGGATTTGAAATAAAAGGAGAAGAGCTTAAGGTGTTGAAGCTGTACAAAGCATTGTATGGTTTGCGACAAGCACCGAGAGCATGGAATTCAAAACTGGACAGATCATTGAAAACTCTCGGTTTTGAGAGATGTTCACTGGAGCATGCCGTGTATATGAGAAATCAAGGAAAAGGGAAGTTGATTGTTGGAGTTTATGTGGATGATTTAATCATCACTGGAGAATATATTCAAGACATAAATGAGTTTAAATCACAGATGAAGAAGTTGTTTAGCATGAGTGACCTTGGTTTACTTAATTACTATTTGGGAATTCAAGTCTGTCAAGATTCTCAAAGGATTACATTGAATCAGTCAGCATATGCGAGAAAGGTGTTGGAAAAATGTGGCATGAAGGATTGCAATCCAACACAAATTCCGATGGAGCCTCGTCTGAAATTGAGCAAGAAAAGCACCAAACTTGCAGTAGACACAACTCTATATCGAAGTATAGTTGGCAGCTTGAGATACCTACTGCACACTCGTCCAGATTTGGCCTTTTCTGTTGGCATGGTGAGTAGATACATGGAAAAGCCAACAACTGAGCACATGGCTGCAGTGAAGCACATACTGCGGTATGTGAAAGGAACTTTAAACCTTGGCTGTGTTTATGAGAGGAAAGAAGGAAAACTGGAGCTGATCGAGTACTCAGATAGTGACCTTGCAGGTGATATTGATGACAGGAAAAGCACCTCAGGTTCAATATTTTTTCACGGGTCAAATCCAATCAGTTGGTGTTCGCAGAAACAGAAAGTGGTTGCATTGTCATCCTGTGAAGCAGAGTACATTGCTGCGTGTGCTGCAGCATGTCAAGGTGTGTGGCTGGAGCGATTGTTGGCTGATGTGTTTAAGACTGAGGTTAAGAAAGTGGTTCTGAAGATTGATAATCAGTCAGCAATTGCATTAAGCAAGAATTCTGTTTACCATGAGAGGAGCAAACACATCGACACCCGATTCCACTACATAAGGGATTGTGTTGAATCAGGACTGATTGAAGTTCAACATGTTTCTACTGATGATCAGTGTGCTAATATTCTGACGAAATCGCTAGCAAAGATGAAGTTTCAGGAAATGAGAGATAGGATTGGTGTGCAGCAGATCACTTGTAAAGAACAACAAGCTTAAGGAGGAGATTGATGATTTAATCTTGTTGTTAAAATTGTATCCAGTATTTTATTTGTTTATTTCCAGCAAAGTTTAATTTTAGAATTAGTTAGATGGTCAGGTTAGTTCAGCATGTGGCTGAGAATAGAGTAGAAGTTATTTTAGTGTGCAGTTATTTTTCTAAAAACGTGGTTGTAAGTTTAGGTTTATTTTATATATATAGAAAGAAAACCCAGAAAATGATGCGGTGGTTTTGCATCACAAAAATTCCTCTCTGTTGTTTTCTTTTTTTCTTCTTATTGATATTATACAATCAAAAGAATTTATACTGTGTTCCAACAAATAATATATCAACAATGTTTTCAAAGTTAATCTTCACCTTACATATATTTTTTAAAAACCTTTTTAAAGTTAATCATATTATCAACAATAATTGGTTCGTTTAATTTTTTAAAGTTCATATGTATATGAAATCCAAAGAGGCAATACAACTCATGTGTAATATTTATTTGTGCCTCTTCCATCAAAAAAGTAATTGCTTCCAAATAATTTTTTTCTGACTTTAATGTATAGGGAAGCCAAAGAGCCATTGAAGAAAAAAGAATGAAGTCTTTAGTAGTATGAAATGAATATTATGCAACACCATAAGTTGGTTATGGGGCAAATTGGTACTGACCCAACAAATATGCTGGCAATTTATTTTATCAACCGTGAGCCCCAGAAAAAAAAAATTATAAACTTCCACACATGGCGTGCCTTTACTGGTACTGATCTGAATGATAAGGATATTTTTTTACGACCCTCTATTGTTAAGTAAATTTCTATTTTGAAGTTTTCTTTTTTGCTGATATAAACTTTCACACGTGTACAGTAAGCACTACAAGGAGGAGGAGAAAGATTGGAGCATCTCAATGACAAAATTTCAGACTAAAAAATTTGGTATGTGTTTTAACATCTCTCACTCTGAATTTACAGACTAAAAATCCTCAATTAATAAAAAGTTTACAAAATCACTCTACTTTCTGTAATAAGCCTCATTTTTTGCTGAAATCGGCTACAGTTTTGTGCTAGGAAGGGTACTTTTTTTTTTTTTTTTTTTTTTATTTGTATGGTTTGTGCTGGAAAGGAAGGATGGTGCAGTAGCATTGTACCGGTTACTGGTACCTGTGACATTGAATGGGAATATGTTAAGGTAACATCTTAGTCAATAACTTCTGGCCGTGCCTTCTGTGGAAATTATTGATATGATCTTTATAGTTAGGCCAAAAAAAAAAATCAACAAAATGAGGTGCAATTGCAAATATGAAGGCTACGGATTGGTCAATACGTGAGCCTATGTGTCATGTGTTTGGCTTGGTGTTGTAGTCTATTGCATGTGTAGATGATTTATGAATAATACATTGATAATTCATTTCCCTTCAATTGCGGCAATAAATGTGAATGAGCTCGCTCTCCGTCGCATAACTTATATAAATCTACTTGATTGAGTTGGCGTTCTCTTAAAAGTTATTTTGTTTCTCTTTTCAGTGATTGTTCGATTTTTATGGCAGTGTCTTAATGAGAATAAGAAGTTAGAGTACACTGTGCGCCATCTTAGGAACAGGTACGGGCAAAATTGGCACACATGATAGGGATGTATTTAATTTCTGCGTGCTACAGCAGATGCAGGCCAGTAGTGCATGTGATTGGTGAGGATGAGTTATCCAGGAATTGATTACAATCGGTCTTTTACTTTTTTTAGGTTGGGTAGCTGTGCCATTACAGCGGCCGCCATCTGGGAGCTTCGTTCAGGCGTGATGTTGGTGCTTTCACATCGGTTGCTGCCATGAACAACGACAGGTCCTCTGAACAGTTTTTCAATGACTCGTCGATGCATGATCTGTCCCATGTCAGCTCCAGCAGTCATTCACCTCAAATGTGCAGGCTTGGAATCTCTAGTGCATCGAGTGCCTTTCCTCGCACTACTGGTATGTCTTTATTTAATCTGTTGTTTAAGATTGTCTACTCTTTATTTAGTGCCTCTATGTGACAATTGTTCTTACATTGTTAATTGAGTGTGGATGTTTGGTTGGATTATTGGTTCGTATTTTCTGTTCAATACAATTATGGTGTCATCATACATATTTTCCTTTTTTTTTTTTTTTTTTTTTTTTTTTTTTCCTTTCATGTATGTACGTTGGTTATACTTCTACGACTCTCTGCTGGGTATTCGCAAACAATGGTTTGCTTATTTATCCGTGCTGTCCTTTTATTTTTGGTATTACAAAATCACACTGGCCTTTTTGTACCTTCTAATTTCAAATATTACATTTTCTTATAATGTATCTCTTAAAGCGATTGTAATTTTTTTTCTTAACAAATACTAGTAATTTATATAAAAAAATAAAGGAATATTACTGGAAAATTAATGGATCCACTGTAATTGAGTTCATGCTGTGAGGTCACAGTAGAACGTACTTATTTTGGATGGTTTATGGGTTCCTTACCCACTGAGAATGCTAAAAAATTTCTTCCCTTCTCCAATAGAATTGAATCACGATACTGAGACAGTCTCTATTTTGCACCTCTCTCGTTAGTTTATTCGATTTCAAATCAATTTGTTAAAAATTTCAGCTTTTATTCTTAGGCTATTATTGCCCAGTTTGACTGCTTGAGCGTGCCTTCATCCTTTAAAACTATTTTATGACTTGACTGAGCACGTGCGGATTGTGAGTGAAAAAATAGTGAAAAAATAACTAGGTTCATGTTATTCCGCTTATTTCTTCATATCAAAATTGTTAGTAGTCCAACGGATATCTCTGTGAAACTTCATTAAATTTCCTTTCGAACAAATCTGCCTCTGTGTTGTGTACCAGCACACAAATTCTAACAGTCAAGTTACTTATTTTATTATACTACCGTCATGAAAGGAAATATAGTGCAACTACTTGCTGAATTATATAATAGGATTTGAATCCAGTGAGACTCTATTCAGGCAGTTTTAATTCATCAATGGATCTTCATCATTTGTTAGCATGTTATTTTTAGAACCAATCAATTTATTTATAGCATGTTGTTGTACCACACGAGCACATTGTCCAACATAACAGAGACAGGATTTTTCTTCAAGAAGCAAATCTCCATTACTTTCTTTACTCTGTCATATAAAACTATATTGTAATTGTATTATTGTTGGCTTTGTCTGTATCCACAAAAAGGAATTTAAACCTAAAAGTGTTTTGTAATATTTTTTACTGGTACTCTTAACTGTTTATGTTGATTCTCAAAGAATTATAGAATTCTATATTGAGCATGGATTCTAGCATGGATACTTCATTAGGCAATTTTCCAGACTTGATTGGGACACTCTGAATATCAAATAGTTCTTTGGTAATTTGCATCCAAGCCCCTTGATATTGAATGAGAAAAACAGCCTACTACCATACAAGAAGGGACCAAAAAAATTGGGGATCTTTTATTCCTTGAAAGAGGAATTAAATTGACCTGATAAGTATTTATAGGGTTATATGTAGGAATTATCTAAAATAAGTATTATTCATGTATAATGTTTCTATTTCAGAAAGTTATTCATTATTTTATTGGAATAATTTTTGAGCTAGAATTATTTTGACTTTTTCCACTGCTTTTATCTTTCTCCATTTCAGACAGGTTATGACCCAGACACCTTTGGACAAGATAGAGATGGCGTAAGAAGATAAATTATAATGGGTGAATTTAATGAATTTAATGGCTGCAGATTAGAAAACAATCAATACCAGATCGACAGGTACAATTCAGGTGCTTAACGGAGAGAGCAACCAATTTTATACTAAGTAGTATACGGCTGTGATTTATTAGAATTAATTATTTTATGTCCAAGGAAATTTGTTATTTTTTTATTTTTTATTTTTAGGTTTAAACCTGAGGATTGACCATTTTAACTTTGTATAAGCATAATCTTCGAGAAAACAAATAAAAAAAAACTTTGTATAAGCATGTAGGTTTCGAAAAAACACTTTGTAGTTTGTATAAGCATGACAATTGGTAATTAATAGATGTTTGAGTGATGTCAGCCTTTCAATGTAACGCTGACATGGCTACCAATATAGCCCGTGATCAATGTAATAACGTAATAACAATATATGTTTACACTTAATTATATAGGCTCCCCACGAGAAATTGCATAATACAAATTAAGAGGGCTCATTCAGAAATTCATGATCATAAATAATTGCGAGCACAACAAAGAGACTAAATATGAGTCACAATTAAACTTAACTATTTTGATAGTCAACAAAATAGCAATCTAAATCATTTCATAATATGGAAATCGAGAATAAGCTACAACAAACATAAACTGGGAACTAGAATTGAAACTCTCATAGATGCAAAAGAGTTCGCACAGTGGAAGTGCACTACCATGGATTTGGGGTAATCCAAACAGGCGAGTCTACTTGAGGAAAGAATACTTCAACTGAGTAGAACGTACCCGTTGTCTTGTTTGTCATATCAAATACACCTAAGTCATAAAACCCAAATTCAACCGGGGTTACGAATTCAGTTTGGTGTGTGAAATATATACCATTCTTCTTGCATTTTGGGAGACGACACGTATCAACATGCATACAAGCATTTCTTCCCAAGAAGAGTGCATAGCCATTAATATCGTTCCATATACTATAACAATTTTGCTCCAATTTGAGTTCGATCACGATAAACCCATCAGTAATAGTTTTTCCATTTTCTTCAAGATGACCTAACCTTTCAAGAAGAAGCATGTGTCCATTGAAATCTATCAAGTACTTTTGTATCCCACCTTGTACACCGATTTCACCAGGGATTTCTATTCCAACCTCTACCAATTTTGGTTTACATTGAAAATCCACCACAGAAAGCAAACTATTTGCTCCGACAACATAGAAATTTTCCTTGAAGTATAAAATATCATCCATACTATAATCTAGACCATGAATTACTGTCCAAGATGAATCACCCGGCCTCCAAAAGGCCGGCTTATTCTTCTCACCAAACAATATCATAGCTGTAAAATCTGATCTTTCCTTGGGATCATGAGACAAGATGGCCTTCCATACGATTATGGTTTGCATCTCCTCAAAAGTCCAGGGCTCACAATCGTAAAGGGTTGTCACATTTGTGTATGTATATTCACTGAAATCTGGAAAGGGTGGTAGCTCATAGCACTCTCGAGTAAATGGATTTATGAGAATTCCAGTGATGTTAAGATCGACAGCAAAGAGCCATCCATGTGATGATCCACATATGTAACGGCCATGTAACTCAGGAATGTCGAGAGAGTAGTGCTTGGCTTCGGACAAGCTGTAAAACTTACGATTCCTTGTTTCCTTGTCATCTTCAAGCACCAACCATGGGAGTTGGGGAGCTGGAGGATGTCGCTTCTGTTTCGAAATCGATCTCCAATTTTTGCAAACAGCACCAAATCGATAATGATCTGGTACAGGAAGGAAGCTAGTAATGTGTCCTAGGACGTCAACTGTCAAATCCGACCATGCAGCCATGGCAACAGGTTTTTAAGTTCTGTAAATTACATAGTGGCAAAATTTACGAATATTAGATGATGAAAACTAGTTGTAACGATGGTGTATAGTAAAACTAATTTAATGGTAAAATAACAGAAATTGCACGACAGACTTTATGTAAATTGAAAATAAACTGCTTTAACTGAACCAATCCAACAGCATGAGCTTGCTTTTCACAAACCAATTAATACATCAAATATGATATCACCATAAAAATATGGAAAACACCACAGGAATACAACAAAAAAATTAACAATAAAATCACATGTAAGAGCATTTCCTTTAAGCCTGTGATGCTAAAACCAGTCCATCTAGTTGGTATACGTATGATTTGAAGTTTTCTGTTCCCAATTAGAACCGAATTAGACTGGTTGCAAAAATAAATAAAAAGATGAACTTTTTTTAAATAAGTTCAGCAATCCGTGATTTAGGAATTATAGAAAAAGAATACAATATAACCACTCCGTGATTATATAACTTGGTGGGATTTTTAAAACCTTCAGAAATTAATTGGTTGTGTCAAATATAAACTTTTCCTTGAGAACTGAAGGGAAATGTAGGTTAGACAGAGAGAGAAAGGTGACCTTTAATTATTAGATAAAACAGCAGTTCGCCCAGTGATTCTCAAGAGTTGGACGCCTATAGAAGAAACTCAACTAAATTAGCATTGATGAAGGAGAATTTCGAAGAAGGATATGCCGGACTACAAGCTTTTTTGAGGGTTTGATTGGAGGCGAGAGTGAACGAAGGAGGGTGTACGATTTATAGACAGCATATGTACAGCTAGCCTCAGCCATAGGCGCAATCAGGGGCGACTATAAAGTTGCTACCAGCTTTTAATTCCTCTAATTAATGCACCAATTAATCTCACCTCTTCTTTTAATATAAATATTTAATTTCTCAAATCTATGAGTATTTGGCACTATAATTTGCTTACCTTTACCGTATATTTTTAAATTTGCACTTTTGATTTTGTATCAATGATATTAACTTTTCAGATACTAGCAAAAGATACCCTCAATATGCGGGCAAATAAGAAAATAAAATTTTAATATTATTTTTGTTTCATATAAAACTTTACATGTTAGACAATAAAGATACGGAAAATCAATAATTTAGTCTTTCTTTTTAAATAAATAGCTAATTTGGTAGTAACTTAATTTATTCTAATAAAAAATCTGACCTTAATCTAGACCACTGATCAAATCAATGGTCCGTAATTGATATAAAAATTGTTTAACACCCCTTTATATGAGATGTTTACTCCTTTTATATGAATTGTTTACACTTTTTGAATGCGTACATTTATTAGTAGAGATATAAAAACACATGCAGAAACACAATCCGTATTCTATTATGCGAATAAGTAGTTAAGCATGCCAATCTAATGTGTGGGAAAACTTCAATATGTGATTTTTTTTTTTTTTTTTAAAGATAGATGTATTGGTCATTCTTGTTTTAAAATGGAGTATGGTTTAAGTCTATCAAATTTATATGATCACCTCAACCTTCCCAAATCATCCAACGAAGAATTGTTTTTATTAAAATAATAAAAAAAATATCACTTAGATTTGCTCCCTTGTCAATCTTAAAACAATTAGGCAACTTATTCAAGTCACCATTTAAGTTAACATTTTGAAATGATACGCTTTTATTTCTGCCATAAGGTTTTGATTCCACGAAAATTTAGGCAACTTATTCAGGTCACCATTTTGAACAAGTATTCTTCTTTTTTATATGAGAATAACTTAACGTATTTGAAGTAATATCAGCTGCAAATATGAAAGATATATTGTGTTAAAATCTAGCAATCATTACGAAATCAGCAGAGATAATAGTGTTTAAATATAGTCAGAAGAACACCTTCCATAATATTGGAAAGTACTCAACATTCATAAATTTTGTTTAAACGTCATCTGACACCCTAATATATAATTACAATAAAGTTTTTTTTTTTTCCAAAACCTTATGCTCTATTTAACAGGAATCTAGTAGCGCAATAACAATTAATGGTAGTTTTAAAGTTTGAAATGTCATATAAAAAATTATACAATATGTGCCATAAATATTCGAAGAGTGATTATTAGAAAATAGAAAATAGAAATACAACCACTCCGTCTCCGATTCACAGGAATAAATGAATCCCAAGATTTTAGGCTTGGCATTTCTTTTACTATTTTCCTTGGTAAAAATATGGGAACGTAAAATTAATTTCTTTTATGTCAAGGAACAATTAGTTAAGGAAAGAATGAAATAAAAGAAATAATGAATCCATGTTAATGTTTAAGCAATAAATGGAATATGCTCCCAATGGGCTTGTTTGGTTCTTTGGGAATAGTGGGAATAGCCACTCTTCCCACTCTTCCCACTCTTCCCAACAACACTCTTCCCAATAACACTTTTCTTTCTACTTTTTCACACTTCCCAACGCTATTCCTACACTCACCATCCAAACGACCTAGGAATAGCACTCTTCCCACTCTTCCCACTCTTCCTACTCTTCCCACTTTTCCACACTATTCCCACTATTCCCAACCCATCCAAACAAGCCCAATAAGCAACTCTTCCTAGCATGTTTCCAAAATTTGACCTCTCTCGTCTCTTTCTTGACTTGTTTCAAATTGATTCTAGGTTTCCAACAGAATATATTTTTCGACGATGTCTTTCATAAGGTTCCAAAAATTTTGGACTCTTAGAAAGCGATACTTGCATATATAAAGGGATTTTCTCGAAAGAAAAATAAAAAAGATACGTGCATATTCAACTTGATGACTTAATTCAGATGTAAACTTACCTCAACGGAAAGATCTTGTGCAAACAAAATTTATGGTGTAAACGAAAGATCTCGACTGGAATGATTGCAGAGATTTATGGTGTAAATTTATAAAAGAAAAATCTACAAAGAAAAATTGAGAAGGGAATGCCAATAGTTCTACACAGACACGTACCCGATCGAGCTCTTTTACATAAAGAAGACAAAAAAGAAGAGGAGATTCGGAATGATAAGAAATTAAGAAGGTAATCTATGGATTTCTTATAATAAACCAATAAAATAGAGAAAAATTTTGATTCAAGTAAATGAGAACTCACTTGATAGAAAGAGAAACGGTGCGCGTTACAGGAAGGGAGTATTAATTCCCTTTGTTGCTCCAATTCTCTGTTAAGTGTCAACGAGTTGGGAAATGAAGAGGCGGTGCATCGGTTTATATAGCACAGCCTAACCTTTTCTGGGTCCCATTTTCTCTGTTTGAATATTATATTGTTTTTTATTAATTTATTTTGTCTTGGCTGGCTATCAATATTATAAATAAAGATGTGTGGGTGTCGGAATTCTTTAGTTAAATATCATCCGACACTCCAAGCATTGTGAAATAGTTGTGCAATAGCATTTTTTCTGATTTCTGTATCGTGATACTTTGTAACTAATTGTGTGTCGAGTGTTATTGCTCATAAAACTGACTCAGTTCAACATCATATAATAATTTGGCAACACATTGTTTTGTTCCTGATTTTTGTGACCCCTTCGTATTTTTATTTTCATCATGTCTCCATCTCTTTAGTGTTGCTTAGAGTCCCTCTCCACCTTAATTTCTCTTCATCACCATTCTTAATTTCGGTTTATAAAATATAAATTAAATTCATTCAATTGAAAATAGAAAAAAAACATCAGATCTTTTACGATATATATATATTTTTTATTTAAGTCATTTATAAACATATGACATTTCATAAATAATATCAACATAATATAAATCATATAAATCATATTATTTCATATAACTATAACTATATTTACACATATATAACTTTTTATTTAAATTGATCAAACTCTTTAACTTTAATCAAATCAAATTACCTACAATAACTAAACTATATTTCTAAAGATAAATATATCTTAACCATATATCAAAAAATGAACATAATTAAACTATAGAAACATAATAAAAATATTCTTATTATAGATATCTACATCGAGCGAAGCTCGATATTTCCCTCTAGTGTCAAATTATGTGTGACTTCACTGTAACAGTGTCATGACTTGCGCAATAAGCACACGAACTTGAGGGTTTTTCTTTTTTTCCCCTTCTTCTGAAAATTTTAGGGTCAAAAATTAAAATCATCATAATATTAAAATTTTAATTGTAATAGTAATATTTCACTATATAGTTATGTCATTTTAAAATTATACATATTAATTATTAAAATATATTATTGAGTGATATTTGAAAACCATCTTGTGTAATTTGCTTCATTTTTCTATTCTATCTTCTTTTTCCCTTTATGAGTTGTATCTTCAAAGATGAAAAAAAGAAAATTCTAAGTCTTAAAAAATTCAAACTTGAGCATAGAATTTATTGGTTCCAAATGAAGCATAAAGCTACACATTGATGATTTAACATTAATGAATTAAAACGAGAATCTTTTTTTTTTTTTTTTGATAGAAAGGTGTAGTCTCTGTTACTATATTTGAAACACGCAGGAATATTCCTTGGTTGGTGAGTTTTTGCGTTTATAGCCAGCAAATTAAGTGCTAGAAGTCTACATTCATATACAAAAACCAACCTAGAAACCGTAAATAATTAAAAAGAAAAAGGAAAATAAAAAATAAAGTAAAGTTTCTATACAATCAGTCTCCAGAGTTAAATTTATTCTTTACGGAGTCTAATTTGTCACCTTGATAGTTGGGTTGGTAAATTTTTACTTTTCTTCATGATTATGGGAGAGAATTAAGGTTTTGATTTTGACAACCACCTTTTGGGCCTTACCAATCAAATACTCTCGTTACAAGTTACAACATCTCCAAACCTTTAGGACTCACGAGTCTAGTATTCATAGTCCGTCCCTTGGGTTCGACCCTAGAACTTTACCATAAACGATTAGTGAGGTTAAGTCTTAGGTACAAAATTATTTGATATCTAGGTTCTATTCCTTCATCATTTGCCGTTATGCCACCACGTTAGGCCGAAACGGAACGACAAATGACAGCGAAATCTGTTTCTTTTTCTTAACGAAATGGCAAATGACACAGCGAAATGGAACGGTTAACGTGTTTTTGTACATGCCGTTTATCGAAATCATTTCGTTTACTAAGTGGCACGGTTAACTGTACCGAAATTGATTTCGTTTCCTTAAGGGAATGACAAACAGAGCATCCTGTTTCATGCCATTTAGCAACGTTAGGCAGTTATATATATATATAGAGAAAGAGAGAGAGAGATTGGCTAAAATGCTTTGCAAAGCATAGAAGAGCCGTACTTCGGACCATTAAACCATTAGATCGGATTCAAAATGACCGATCCAAACTATCTAATATAATCTCTCTATTGAAATCTCCATACAGACTAAATTTTTCATTTTTTGAAATTTTTAAGTATTTTTTCGGATTTTTTAAAAACGTCTGTTTTTGAATGGTTCAGAACTAATTAGATTAACGCTTTTCTAAAATCCGAAAAAAATACTTAAAAATTTTGAAAAAATGAAAAATTTGGTCTGAATGGAGATTTCAATAGAGAGTTCATATTAGGCAGTTTGGATAGGTCATTTTGAACACGATCTAACGATTTAAAGGTCCGAAGCACGGCCCTTTGATGCTTTGCAAAGCATTTTAGCCAATCACTATATATATATATATTGAGAGAGAGATTTCCATTTCCACTAAATTAATAAAAAAAATTTAATTGTTATGATTGATTGTTTGAAGCATAAAGTTTGAGAACAAAAACATCCAACAAAGAGAATTCGTCCAATTAATATGTTACTATTTTCTTGCTCTATTCCTATTGTGCCTACTGCCTAGGCTTATTTTTATCCTATAACCGCCATTGACAACTGGGCTCTCCTTGGTCGGCAAATTGAATAAACAAATTATGTTTCTTTCTTCTCTCATGTTTTATTTCACTGCCGCTTAAGTTTCTACCCAAAGAAAAAAGAAAAACACAAAGCGGTGGATTTTCAATGTACGTACTGCACTATTTATTATGTAATACCAATTTATAAAGATGTGTACAAAACATACTGGTCCACATGTATTTAGGGTTCTCCAATCGTGCGTGTCGTGTCGTGTCGTGTCAAATACGATCGTGTTAGAGTCTCGCGTCGTGTCGTGTTGACAAGAACTATTTTTTTAATCGTGTCGTGTCGTGTCGTGTTAAATGGTGAGAATAGGCAACACGACACGCATTCTGACACGACACGACTAACACGATCGTGTCGTGTCGTGTTGACACGTCGTGTTAATCGTGTCACATCGTGTCGGATTATTTTATTATTTTTAAAATAAAAAATATCAAAAAATTAAAATAAAGGAAAAAAATTACTAAATAATAATTAGATTAGAACATTACGAGTCAAATGGTGGTAAATAATATGATATAGTATTATAAATTAAATTTAAAATTATTAATTTTGTTTAAATAATTAACATTAATAATTAAATTGTGTTAATGTGTCGTGTTAATTCGTGTCGTGTTGAATTGCGTTAAACTTTCTAATATCCCAACATGACACGGTAGCACGATCGTGTCGTGCTAATTTTGTATGCGTGTCGTGTCGTATCGTGCCAACACGCACACCGTGTCGTGCCAACACGATCATGTCGTGTCATTTTGGAGAACACTATATGTATTAGAAAACACCGCCCCTCATTCAATATAGAAATGTATGAGTAAATAGTCATGGGACCCACCTACGCATATCATAAATTTTCCCATGTAATATTTGATAAATAAGGTGCAACTAAGTCATCCTTGAACCATCGGAAGGGTCGCTATATCCTTTGCCAGGCGACAGAGCCATAGACAATCTCGAATTACAACACCCTCAATAGCAAAAAGTCCAACACTGGATCCCAATCGCAAGGTTGAATTAATTTAAATTGAATTGGAAAAAAGAGAAATGACACTGTAGATAAGAAAAGTGATTGGGGTATCAAGGATTACTAAGTTTAAATGTTTTCAAATAAATTAGGATTGAATTCAGATCTGTCCGCAATAAATAAAAATTTGTTGCTTTCCCTGTAACAACTTTAATTCATAAAATTTTTAGATTTCTTAATTAATAAAATTTCATGAATAAAAAGAATGATGATTACATCATTAAAAGAAATAATCAACGGCCTACAAATTTAGTACGTCATAATAAATTTTTGTTATCTTTTAAACCATTGTGTAACACTATGCCAAAATCTAATCATGATTTAATCCAAGATTCAACAGTTGTCATGAATTGAACTAAATAAATTAGAACCTAAGACAAATTTAATCAATTTAATAAAGTAAGAAAAGTTTATCACATTAATATGATTCCAAAAAAATTATAATAATAATATAAAAAATAAATATGTCATAAGATAAAGCGATACAAATTTTATGAAAATGACATAAAAGGGTTACTAACCATAGGTGCTAACCACGTGTATATGGAAGGACACGTGGCAATTTTCTTTTTTTCCCACTCGGTTAAAACCAGTCAAATGAATGGATAAGAGAATACAATGAGCTGCACCAAATTTAATATTGTGAATTTACTTTTTCCTATTCGGTAAAAAATTGCTCAAATGTCAAAGGTAAATTTTGGTCAAAGCTGGTCAACGGTTCAACTCTGGTAAACTGTAGTCAAAGTCGGTCAATGTCGGTGGGTGTTACAGTTAGGCCTGTAAAACGTGGGCCTTTTGCACGGAACGGCCCATACCGTTTGCTGTGATGTTAGAGAAAACGGTATACCATTCTATTTCGTTAACCGTTTCATTTCTGAAACGACATAGATTTTTGTTTCGTTAACCGTTCCACTTCATAAATAACACATGAAACGGTTTGAAATTAGGGTGAAACGGTCGAAACGGTAAGATTTCATATTTCATTTGCCATTTTGTTATTGAAACGAAATCAAAATTGATTTTGTTATTTGTTTCGTTTATTTAAACGAAACGGCATCCACGTGGTGGATCTCACCGTTGACAGACCTAGTTACAGTTATATATCACAAAGGAACCAAATCATATGGTTTAAAATACACATGTAGAAGATTTTTCCGATTCAAATGAAATATCAAATTATTAATACACTACATAAATATACAATATTATAAAAATCAACTAAACAAACTATAACGATTTAATATATTATATATAAATGAAATTAAATGCCACGAAACCCAATGTTTTGAAAAAAATTGTTATCATCAAATATAACTATAATTCCACAACCAATTCCATCAATAATATTAAATTATGATCCTCAATGAGAAATTAAATTTTTTAACACGAATCAATAAAAAAAAAAGGAGAATCAACAAAATATGAAACAGTAAATAATATATAATATAAATAAAAAATGATTGTCTAATTAAAGACTTATATAGAACTTCAGTTCTATATTCGTCAAGGGGATATGTTTATGCCCTAATAGGCCTATTGCGGTGGCAACCCAATCTTTGAAAGGGTGACCCCTGGAAAGAGATTCAATTGGTAATAACAAGCCGTAAGTAGGTCACTTAGCACACAATTTTGGAACATTGACTCCAGCCCCATGGTAGTGCTTTGGGCAACCTATTTTTTTCTTGGAGCAACATAATTTTTTTCAAAATGTCTAAATTGTCCTTAGCATCAGTCAAGATTTATTTTCCTAAATTATTTTCTTAGCATCAATCAAGATTTATTTTCCTAATTTATTTCCTTAACTGTGCTTTACTTCTCTTCTAGCTTTTTTGCCAAAAGAAATCAATCTAGTTAATGAAAATTACATTTAAATGATCACCCACGGAAATTTTTTTTGTTGACGTATGTCATAATTTTTGAAGAAACCAAATGATAATATGCACTGTATTTATTTGCATAATTTTTTTATATAATTTTCCTTTTCTTGCTCTATAGACCTAAAATTTTCCCAAAAAATTAAACACAATTTGTTTTGAAAATCAATCAGCAGCATAAATAAAGAAAAGTTTGACAAAGTACCGAAATTCAAAGTCCTTTGTGCACTAAAAATTTATAAAGACAACAACTGCATGTGTATATACCTGAAAATATGGAAAAAAAAAATAAATTCAAAATTCAGTGGAAAGGGGAAATAGGAGAGACAAGGATTAATCATAGAAATACCAGCGAAGTTACTAAATTTAGAAGGATAAATTGGTTATTTCAAAAAAAAATTATGTTGCTCCAAGAAAAAATCATGTTGTCCAAAGCACTACCCCAGCCCCATCCATATGGTGAGTGTGCTTTATGTAGATGTTAAGGATAAGCAAATTATCTCTAGCAATGCTCTTAATGAGAACCAAATCGGTAATTTCCGTGGGATGTGAATCTGCACACATCCTTGGTAGGGACTCACCTATATGAGAGTGCCTGTATACGGCCGTGGTGCGGGGCATGAGTAAGTCCTTAAGACTCTCATGCAAAATCCAAGTTATTTGCGCATGCCCATTAATGCGCACCCCGTGATGATCGACTCCATATTGTGTGTGTGATGGTGTAATTTGGATTCAAGGAACGAGTTCAAGATATAAGTTCTCTTTGTCTCCTCCAAATTTAATCCATCAACACAGCTATGTGAAGTTCAAAGTTTGTAAACTACTTCTACTATCCAGCTATTTGCTTCATCATCCGATTGTATGAAATTCAATTTTGTTTCTTTAATTTGTGTGTGAGTTCCATTTTGTAAATTTTGAGTTTTGTGGGGATTATTGGAAATATATTTGGAAAACTCAATAATTTTATTATGAAATAATTCCATTGATCATTAAAATTAATCAATATTTGATCTTTCGAGTTACTACACATTCGTTTTTAATCAGTCCATAAATATATTCATTGTATTTCCGTTTGAGTTGGTTCATGTGCCCATTATATACGATAGTTAATTATTTAAGTTACTGTTCTATTCGGCTCCTCAATGCCTTAATATCTCATTCAATTTTCACCCGTTGATATTGAGTTATTGGCCTAATAATTACTGAATTCTTTACATCCTGTATTGGACGTTATATGAGTCTCTATATAAACAAGTCTATGATTCACTATACAAGACAATTGGAAAAATCAGAAAAGTGATCAAATAAAATTTCTATCTCAAAATCCAATTCCATCATTCCATCAATTCTTTTCTCAATGTATCAATAAATTTCTGCTGGATATTTTTTGGAGGTTTTCATCAATCATTTTTATGGTCGTGCCCTTAAAGGTGACAACCCCGTCTTATCTTGGTTACGGTTCCTGTCGCATGTTGAGACAGAATACGTTTAAGGACAACGCTTAGCGCGATTCGGATAACTTTGTTCCTTTTGTTCCTTTTCATGTTATCCGATTATTCATTTTATTTGAATTTACACTAACAAGCTATACACTGCAAATTAAAGAAAAAAAAGTATTTGTTGGTTTGTGAAATTGAAGAAAGACATTAATGAGAGCAATGCAAAGTGATAATTAAATAAATGAGAAGTTGAACCAGATAGGAATTGAAGATGACTAAGTAATTAGGCTTGTTCGACTATCTATTGAAGAGCATGAACATCCTCTTTTTAGATGAACTAGAGTGGATCATCGAGCTTCGCTCGATACATGAATTTTTATTGTATTAATATTATAAATGATAGAAAAATACTAATGAAGTAATGAACTTTAATTTAAGCCGAAAAAAATGAGATTGCACATAAACTAAAATTTTAACTGAGATATTACCAAGGAACAATGAGATGACACACCATTATAACCATTGATTAGCAACAAAATATATAAAAATATATATAGAGAGAGAAGGCATGGAAAAAAATATTATCCTAAAAAAATCGTGTATGTTTTAAAAGGAAATATTTACAGTTTATATCTGAGGAAAAAAAGCTAACCCAATTATAAATTATAAATATCAATCGATCAACATCAACACATAAACATAAAAAAAAATAAAAGAGAAAAATATGATTGCAACTTGGTATCTTTTAAGAAATGATAGTTGGCGACAAAACAAAGCACCATATATATATATATGTACTCTTAGTTAAAATATATATTTTATGCTCGTGTGTATTCGGATGTAATTTATTTTCTTAAACTACCATACTTTTAAGCATACTTATTTATATTGTTGGTGCAAATTCAAATAATTCGGATAATATCAAAATAAAAAAATAAATGAAAGGAATCGAATTATCCAGACAACGCTAGGCGCTGTCCATATGTGTATTATGTCTCAATGTGTAACATGAATTAGAACTAAGATAATTTGGGATCCGTCACATTTTAGGATACAACCATTAAGTAACTGATGAAAGCCTCCAAAAATATCTAGCAAAAATAATTTAATTATTGAAAATAGATTTTGGAATAGAACTATAAGAAATATTGGAATAGAATTTTTCAAATAGAATATTTTCTTATTGCTTGATCACTTTTCATGTTAATTCTATTTTGATGAATGAACTTCAACTCCCAAACGGCTAATGGTGCCCAAATAACTTTATGATTTAATTGACATAATAAATCACATCAATGATATTATAACGACAAAAAAAAATTAATATTTACTTATTAGTGCATTGATAGACCAAAGCATCAACGGTAAAGAATTAATTAACAACATTATTAGGTGAGTGATAAATCCAAACAAAAATAAATAAATTGAATGAATAGATTGTAAGAACATACAACTGAATTTTTTTTTTAATATATTCATATCATATTGATATGATCATGATATTTATTCATAATGCTCGGAGAAAATTCTCAAAGAAAGAATTTTGAGTTTTCCAAATATATGTCCAACATAAGTTACAATATTTTTAGCTTAACTATTACAAATTAACAATGACTATGATAATTGGAAGGGGTCAAAAAAATCAGAAACAAAACAATCTACTGCCAAATTATTGTCTGCCGGTGAAGCGGGTTAGTTTTATGAGAAATAATATCCAATACACAAATAGTTATAGAACATCATGTTGCAGAAATAGGAAAAATGCTCTTTCACAATACTTGAAGTGTCGAACTACGTTTAACTAAATAATTTCGACACCCACACATCTTTATTTATAATATTGATGGATATTCTCTGCAGTTACTACATAGAACAGTTCTGCATCACAACCGTCCGATCAATGATGAGTGTCCCGTGATTAATATCGGATCCGTACGACTTGTAAATCTCAACCGTCGAGATAACATCAGACGGTCAAGCTGCAGAGAGCGATTCATTGGAAAGGATTTTGGTCCCCACTTAGATATGATCAAACTCCTCTATATCCTCAAGGAATTGTCACATGAGCGGAGTAGCAAAGAGCTGAATGTTCCTGATATTATTGCCTCCTCTTGCAGCTTGACACTTGTCAGTACTCAGTAGTGTTAATCCTGACGTAAATTAGGCAATTTGTATTAAGCATCATTCTTATCATATTTTTTTGAGAAGGAAATAATTTAAATTTCCATGTGTGTTTCATCTCTATGTTTTCAGACACGACTTCAATGCAACGATTCTTCAATAGCGGTTTCCAAAAAAAAAAAAAAAAGAACCCCTTCACTAGACTTTAATGGTGCCTCCTTAATTATCTGAAACTAGCATACAAGCCCACCCAATGTTTGGGTAAAAATAAATTAAATGATAATTTTAACAAATGATATTTCATAGATAACCACAAATTATTTCTCCAGCATACTTTTTTTTTTTTCTAGGATTTATGTCTAGATACTTTCAATTTCGCCTCTAACCAAAAGACATGCACTCTTTTTTTTTTTTTTTTTTTTTTTTTTTATCGTGGAAGTGGAAATATATACTTCATGAAATATATGCCTAAGATACCACGTTGTATCATAATCATGTATTTTAACATCTTATTCCAATAACATTTGACCCAATTTATACTTATTAGCATGACATATATATTTCGAGGCGATAACTTTCGTATTTTATTATAATTTAACTTACTTATTACTAATGTTAAGATGTTCTAACAACGAGTATTGAAGAGTCTCAAATCAAATAATAAGAAGGCGATTATATAGGATATCTTTTTTTCTTTGTTTCTTGAATATGTGATCAAGTTGGAAGATACCTAAATACTTTATAGGTAATGTTAGTTCCAAATAATTAGTCTAACCATATAAATTCAATTGCCTTTTCAGGAAGGTCTTTGTTTCAAGTTTAATGCAATTTTTTTTAAAAAAATTGAGCAATCAACAGCTTGTAAAAAAATTAAATTTTGTTTGTTGTAGATATATTTTTGAGGACCAAACAATTGGGACATTCTAGGCTTGGTATCGCGATGAAAATTGCCTAACACGGAATCAGAAGAGGAATCTGCTTTTCATATCCTCAATATTATTTTTTCTTTAATAGAAATCGAAATAGTTAAATATGAGTAATTGCAAGGAAATCAATGTTTTCTTTTATTTTTTTTAAAATGAGAACTTGCCATGCTTGTGAAAAGTAATATTTCTTGCTCTTGTTATTTGTCAGTAATAAATGGTTAACTTTCAAATTTTAGTTGTTGGCATAGTTGGCATAGTTGGCATGTAAAAATCGTGCTGTGTTCTAAATATACGGCAGGATTGGCTTCTGCCCCCAATATTAGGATTTATATCATTTATTTATTTCCCTTTTAGTTTTAAGGGATAGAGAATAGTTCAAACAAATTAATTAAGAGTTAAATATGTTTTCAAATATCTTATCCGAATTGTTCAAAATCCTTTGTTGAAATCTCTTTGTAGACAAAATTTTAATTTTTTTTAATTTTTGTATTTTTTTTCCGAATTTTAGAAATTTTTTTGTCAAATTATCTATGGACTCTCCAATAACAATAGTTTTTAAAAAGATAATAAAAAAACAGTTAAAAAATTTTCTAAATACAAATTTTTGTCTCAAGGAGATTTTAATATGAAAATTTTGATCTAATTATTTATAAAGCATCCAATAACGATTGTTTTTGAAATTTCGGAAAAATAGTTTAAATATTTTAAATTATATAAAATTTAGTCTCAAGGGAATTTCAATGTGAAGATCAATTTGTGATTTTAAATAAAAATATTGATTACTAAAATGTCCACATATTGAAGGTCGGGCGATTACTAGTTAGTAGTTGCTAAATAAAATCTATTCCGCCGTCTGAATAAATTTTGTTGTGAATTAATATCTATCTCTCTCTATATATATATATATATTTTGTCTAATTTGTCTTTTTTTTTTCAGTTTACGGACAACTAATAAAAACATAAGATAATTATTTTTTGTGACAAAGAGATATCAGAAAAAAAAATTAAACGAAAGACAAGGAATTGAGAGACCCATATAGCAAAGAAATTAAGAAGGAAGATGAAGCCTGCGGTCCCACAATTCAGTGGAATAGAAAAAAAATTTGGGGGGGGGGGGGGGGGGGATATATCGGAAAATTAATTTAGGATGGAAGGAAATTTGGAGATCTTTTAGATCGCGCCAATTCCTAGCTGTGAGTCAATTTTTTGGGAGGAAAGTTAAATTTACTATTAAATTTGTAGAATTGCTTGCAACATTAAGAAAAATCTTTCCATTGATGTTGCAATAAAGTAATAACTTTTTAAAATTCTAGCTACATCAAAATGTATCTTTCCTAGTTGTCTTCCAGTAGCACCAACTGTGAAGCTAAATAATAAGTCTTGAAGTGAAAATCTATCTATACCCCGTTCTTCTTGTAGTGAACTCACCATTGCAATTTTATATTGCCATTATATTGAACATTCATTAGATTAATTTGATTGATTTTTCTTTATGATTTTCTGCCATCTTTGATTCATCACAAATCACAAATTTCGCAAATAGAATATGGATTCATATTTAATTCAGGATTAGAATTAAGATAAGATAGTAATATTACTTGTTTTAGTAAATGCTTTATGTGAAGGATCCGAAAAAGTGTAGTGCAGAAAGTGATAAGATAAAGAAAGATATTCATTTCTAATAATTAATCATTTCATAGAATTATCTCCTTAAATATTCCAATTTTATTTGATTTGAGAACTCATTTTTTATCCTAATCAATTTATTAGACTAGCAAAGATTTATTATTTAATTTCCTACTAAAAGTGAAGTCATTTTTCACATCATAATAAATAAGGGTCGTTAAGTTAAATTCTTTTCCAAGATGTTAAATAATTTGATCAAAAATTTGGATATGGTATACCATATTGGAATAAACAAAAACTTTAGATGTAAAAGAAATAAAAAAAAAAAACTACTTGAGAGAAACTGGAAACCCCAAAATTTATATATATATATATATATATATATATATATATATATATGCTCCACATTCAGAGATCAACTCTAGACACTCAAGTCGCAACATCCCGAATGGAAGTAATTAATCGTAGGTCACTCTAGCCACACGTTAAAATATTCCATAATTTCTTTCCTTCCAAAGTTTAAAGCATATGCATTTCAACATTGTTTTATATGAATAATTATAACGTAGCATCATAATTTTGCAAGTGTCATTTTATTACTTTGTAATTTGTAATAGATACTATACCGAGTTTACAACTCGATTTTTGTGATTTTAGATAAAATATGACCATAACAGATTAAAAACAAGCTAGATGATGCCTGAAATTCACAACCAATTAATGCATTGGAGAGCACATTAGCCAAGCTCGATATAAATAACTCCAAAAGAATTACCATAGTCACAGCAAAGGAAGATATCGCAAAATAGCAGTGAAATATTAAATATAATTGCAATAATCAAGTGCTTTTATTCTAAAATTGAAAGCTAAAAGGCTATAACATTATAATATATAATCATTCTAGCTAATTATCGGCGCCCTTGCTGCTGCTGGTGGAGCCAATTCCGAACTGACAATGAAAAATCTTTGGAATCTGCAACAATATTCAGCACAAATTAATTAATAGCATTGCGAAGATAATTTGTATGGAGTAAAACTAAAATCAATTGCTTACCACGATAGTATGTCCGTTGGATATACTCTGCAACACAACCTGTTTGCACTTGGGACAGACCTTACAAACCTTTTTCTCGATCAAATTGTTGTGCCTACTTTTGTGATGGGACTGGAGCCCATTCGCATCGTGAAACTTCTTTTCGCAAACAGCACACAACTTGCTCAAGAAATGCGCAACAGAAGGGTCCAGATTCGCCTTGCCGTCGCACAAAACTGGCTGAGCTGGGTCAATGTGTGAGAGAGAGGGTGCTTGAGAGGTACTCATACCGGACTACAAGTTTTTTGAGGGTTTGAATATTGGAGGCAAGAGTGAAGTAATGAGGGTGTACAATTTATAGACAGCATACTGAAGGAATGAGGGTGTACAATTTATAGACAGCATACGTACGGCCTCAGCCGTAGGCGGAATCAGGGGCGAGCAAATTTTGATTAATGCCTATACTATAAAGTTGCTACCAGCTTTTAATTCCACTAATTAATGCACCAATTAATCTCACCTCTTCTTTTAATATATATAATTAATTTCTCAAATCTGTCAATATTTGGCATATAATTCATTGTCAAAATAAAACAATTCTGATTATTTAAGTCTAATGCACCTTTGGTTCTAATAATTGGCCATATTTATTTTTTTATTTGCTTACCTTTACCGTATATTTTTAAATTTGCACTTTTGATTTTGTTCTCTCAATGATATTTACTTTTCAGATATATAAAAACACAAGTAGAAAAACAATCCGTATTCAATTATGCGAATAAAGTAGTTAAGCATGCCAATCTAATGTGTGGGAAAACTTCAATATGCGAATTTTTTTTAAAAGATAGATATATTGGTCATTCTTGTTTTAAAAAAGAAGTTAATATCTATTATTTTTTTCAACTTTCATAATTATATGGCAACAAAATCACATTGTCTTTACTGAATTTAGACACAAGTAAATTCAGCTGATAGAATGTATATGAAAAATACATAGGAAATAAATTACGGCAACAAAATACAGATATAGAAATCGACAGAATAAAACAAAAAATAGAAAATGAATAGGCAGAGAGTGCGTGGGCTTAAAGCTAAATAAAATAAAATTATATAATTAATTCTAGCAGCTATAATTGCGGTTGCAGAGCAACAAAACTGATTCGGACAAATATTTATTTCACTGTATTTCAATCATATATACAACTAACAAGGATGTATAGTTAGAGACATAGGGTCGTTTGGATGGGTGGGGAATAGGTAGGAATAGCAAATCCTGCGACTAAATTTAAAAAAAAAGTGAGATTTCGGGAAGCGTGGGAAGAGCGCTATTCTGGGACTAAGAATATTGTTTGGATGGTGAGTTTAGGAATAGCGTTGGGAAGTGTGAAAAGCAGAGAGAAAAATGTTATTGGGAAGAGTGTTGTTGGAAATAGTGCTATTCCTGAATTTAGCTATTCTTGAAATTGGTAATTGCGTTTGGATGAAAAATTTAGTTCCGGAATAGACTATTCGGGAGAATAGGCTATTCCCAAACGATCCAAACGACCCCATAAACATAACAGGGAAATGCGCCTACCAATGTGTGGTCAAATTTTTATTTGAAAAAATATATATAATTATATATTTAATTTTCATTACTTTATTTAGGGTTATTTTGATTTGATTTATTGATACTCATATGAGAATTACCAATGGAGTATGGTTTAAGTCTATCAAATTTATATGATCACCTCAACCTTCCCAAATCATCCAACGAAGAATTGTTTTTATTAAAATAATAAAAAAAATATCACTTAGATTTGTTCCCTTGTCAATCTTAAAACAATTAGGCAACTTATTCCAGTTAACATTTTGAAATGATACGCTTTTATTTCTGCCATAAGGCTTTGATTCCACGAAAATTTAGGCAACTTATTCAGGTGACCATTTTGAATGTTTTCAAATAAATTAGGATTGAATTCAGATCTCACGCAATAAATAAAAATTTGTTGCATTCCCTGTAACAACTTTAATTCATAAAATTTTTAGATTTCTTAATTAATAAGATTTCATGAATAAAAAGAATGATTATTGCGCCATTAAAAGAAATAATCAACGGCCTACAAATTAATTTAGTACGTCATAATAAATTTTGGTTATCTTTTAAGCCATTGTCAAATATATTTTTTTAATACTAGCAAAAAGTGCCCACCAAATGTGTGGGCATTTTTTTTTTTTTTTACCTAAGGACATGATGGACTTCAAATATCGATCTCTATGTTATATAATCATCTTGTAGCCACTCACTTAGTCATTGCAACCAGTAAAATGGAAGTCTATTAATCACACAGATTTGAAAAATTGTAGTCAAGATTGCTAAACCTTAATTTCTGAAAAAAAAAAATAACCAATTATTTTAAACAATCTGATGGGTCGGATCAGTACGGTTGAAAGTATAAATAGTCGTGCTTAATAACATAATAAAAAATTATTGAAAAATGAAGCAAAATCGGAGACTAGCTACAAGAAGGAAACCAAGATAAACAAGTGGCCACCTACATATGGGTATTATTTAGCGATCATACAGAAATCCAATATATGTTAGATCCTAGAGATGGGAAAAAATACCTTCAGATCGGCTTGAATTTCGAGAATAAGCCTTAGCGATTGGTGGTTTAAATAGTGAAATCCTCTCCAAATTTTAAAAATCCATTCGAGCGGTAAAATAAAAATTATTTTCATGTTACGATCGCTTGTGAGTGACAAATGAAATCTCGAAACTGATTAGAAAAAAAAAACTTGAATATTTTTTGGTGAAGTTAAAAAAAACCTAGCGGCGAATAAGAATCACGCAAGGATGGGGATAGAGGCGTTGAGTTTCCTTTTTCGTGGTCAGAAGGATAGTGCAAGATGGGGACGCTACAAAATAAGAAAACCTAGCGCATCAGAAAGTAAATAACCAAAAAAAGTTGATTAGGTGGAATCAAACTCGCGAATAGCAATATAAAAGTTCGCTTGAAAACCATTCAGATAAAAAGCTAGCATTTTATCTCATAGCTTCATCTAGGCCGCAGATTATATAAGTTTAACAAAATCAATGATTCATAATTAATGTTGCGGATTGGATACAACTTTTATGTGGTTTGTACTACAAGGTTTGTTAGGTGTTTTTATAAGTAGTCTCTACTTCTCTACTACTTATAAATGCACCTAGAGAAAGGTCACAACAATTTTTGTTAACAATTTTTATACCGTTGATCTGTAAATGTATGGTTAGATCCGTCTCAACACATCTCTATGCGCACACAAGGAAATAATTATCTCGGTTTTGAATTGCTGCACAGAAGGAAAAAATTTTCTTTGGATTTGATTGGTTTTCCATCTAATATAGAAACAATTGAATAACATATCAATTTGTATCGATGGTAAATTAAGAAACATATTTTTATTGTCTAACATTATTTTGTTTTTTTATTTGCCCACATATGAGGGCATCTTATGCTAGTCTTTTTTAATATAAACATTCTATAAACTTTAACCAATCTCCTTTATTAACTTCCCATTACTTGTTGACTGAACCAATTTCACAGCTAGTAAATGAAAGGTGCCAATTTATGTAGAAAAATTATTGCTTTATATTGTAATTAGTCTCTAATTTATTTCTTGCATCGTCTTGTGCCCTTGCAACATGTAAACATTTATGGGCCCACAGCTAGCGAATCAATATTACACAATTATTAAGAACTTGTGCCAGCAACAACTGGTCATTTCACTGGCTCTCCTCTAACAACACTGATCAATACAATAATACTACAATTTTTTTTTTTAAAAAAACAAGAGAGTGGTACATTCACTTGCTTCAATAACCAACCTTTGTATAATTTACATTACACAGTCCATTGACCTATCATAATCTAAAGGCAAAAAATGGTAGCTGACAGGTTGAGCACAAGGTAACTACACGAACGAGAATGTGAAGCCAATTTGAATTCAGTGATATTTTGTAGATGCACACTGCGATGATATAAGGAAATTCATAAAAAATATCAAAGCCACACTGTACAAGGTTTTTGTACGCTACTACCATTCCAAAATTCATTAAACTGTGGACTTATAAACGTTAGCTACAAGGCAACAAGACAAGGATATATAACATAATGTTAGACTAGAAGTCTACGATTTTAATGGTACAAATCTCTATTCTTCTAGGATTAGCAATGCTAAAGACTAAATTCTTCTTGTTGAAAATTTTGTCACATCTCTCTCCAGATAAAGAAAGAAGTAACTGAAAAGTTGTATGGCTAGCTTATATTCTGACAGGCATACACTACATCTAATTACCAATACCACGCACATTGTAAGTTATCAATGGTTGGTAGTTTGTCTTGTAGAGTAAGGTTTTAAATCTTGGAGGTATTCTAACTTTTCAAATGACGTTGTAATCAGAGGGTATTTTGTTGATTTGCGTAATGAATTTATAGATGGCAGAGGAAGTGTATTTGGTGGCAGAAATTTTGTAGTGTAATTGGTCTTTCTGGTCAGCGGTAGAAAGTTTGCATAATTGGTATGAAAGAAGGGGCATTTCACCATCCATTGGCAAGTTTCTGAAGATTTCCCCTTTGAGCAACTATAAATAAAAAGGGTTAAATATAATCTCTATTAGCTATGAAATACAGAATTGCTCAAAGCACAACTTATGAATACATGCATTGGTTTAAAACATTTTAGAGAACCCATCAGTTTTTTATGTAAGAAAGAATGAACAAAAAGGCCCTCAACCAATTTTTAGGTGATGTGAAAGAATATATCATGGCTTTTGATATTTGGAATCCAATTTCATAAAAAAAAAGGAACATGCAAAACATAAAAAGTAAAAAAGTAAAAAAGTAAAAAAGTAAAAAAAAAAAAAAAAAAAAACCATTTTAGTAGAATAGGATTCCAGTATTTGGGGGTGAAGCTATATTGGAAATATATTTGGAAAACTCAAAATTCCTTAATTTTATTCTGAAATAATTCCGTTGATCATTAAAATTGATCAATATTTGATCTTTCAAATTAATCAGTCCACAAATACATTTATTGTATTTCCGTTTGAGTTGGTTCATGTACCCATTATATACGATAGTTAATTATTTAAGTTACTGTTCCATTTGGCTCCTCAATGCCTTAATATCCCATTCAATTTTCACCCGTTGATATTGAGTTATTGGCCTAATAATTACTGAATTCTTTACATCCTGTATTGGACGTTATATGAGTCTCTATATAAACAAGTCTTTGATTCACTACACACAAGACAATTGGAAAAATCAGAAAAGTGATCAAATAAAATTTCTATCTCAAAATCCAATTCCATCATTCCTTCAATTCTTTTCTCAATATATCAATACATTTCTGCTGGATATTTTTTGGAGGCTTTCATCAGTCAGTTTCATGGTCGTGCCCTATAAGGTGACAACCCCGTCTTATCTTGGTTACGGTTCATGTCGCACGTTGAGACGGAATACGTTTAAGGACAACGCCTAGCGCGATTCGGATAACTTTGTTCCTTTTGTTCATTTTCTTGGTTTTCATGTTATCCGATTATTCATTTTATTTGAATTTACACTAACAAGCTATACACTGCAAATTAAAGAAACAAAAGTATTTGTTGGTTTGTGAAATTGAAGAAAGACATTAATGAGAGCAATGCATAGTGATAATTAAATAAATGAGAAGTTGAACCAGATAGAAATTGAAGATGACTAAGTAATTAGGCTTGTTCGACTATCTATTCAAGAGCATGAACATCCTCTTTTTAGATGAATGGATATTCTCTGCAGTTACTACATAGAACAGTTCTGCATCACAACCGTCCGATCAATGATGAGTGTCCCGTGATTAATATCGGATTCGTACGACCTGTAAATCTCAACCGTCGAGATTACATCAGACGGTCAAGCTGCAGAGAGCGATTCATTGGAAAGGATTTTGGTCCCCACTTAGATATGATCGAACTCCTCTATATCCTCAAGGAATTGTCACATGAGCGGAGTAGCAAAGAGCTGAATGTTCCTGATATTATTGCCTCCTCTTGCAGCTTGACACTTGTCAGTACTCAGTAGTGTTAATCCTGACGTAAATTAGGCAATTTGTATTAAGCATCGTTCTTATCATATTTTTTTTGAGAAGGAAATAATATAAATTTCCATGTGTACTGTTTCATCTCTATTTTTTCAGACACGACTTCAATGCAACGATTCTTCAATAGCGGTTTCCAAAAAAAAAAAAAAAGAACCCCATCAATAGACTTTAATATGGCGCCTCCGTAATTATCTGAAACTAGCATACAAGCCCACCCAATGTTTGGGAAAAAATAAATTAAATGATAATTTTAACAAAAGATATTTCATAGATAATCACAAATTATTTTCTCCAGCATATATACTTTTTTTTTTTTCTAGGATTTATGTCTAGATACTTTCAATTTCGCCTCTAACCAAAAGACATGAACTCTTTTTTTTTTTTATTTATCGTGGATGTGGAAATATATACTTCATGAAATATATGCCTAAGATACCACGTTGTATCATAATCATGTATTTTAACATCTTATTCCAATAACATTTGACCCAATTTATACTTATTAGCATGACATATATATTTCGAGGCGATAACTTTAGTATTTTATTATAATTTAACTTATTACTAATGTTATGATGTTCTAACAACGAGTATTGAAAAGTCTCAAATCAAATAATAAGAAGGCGATTATATAGGATATCTTTTTTTCTTTGTTTCTTCAATATGTGATTGTCACACCCCAAGACCGGGGTGTCAACAGCCGCCGGAAGTGCACGCTTACCTTCGCACACTCGCAAGGCATACTTTAATTTTTATCACTTTTTAAAATCTTGTAATATATGTACCACATAATTTAAATATGAGAATCTATATATTTGTATGCAACCAATAACCACACATGCCTGCCTAAAAATATGATATGTATTATATATAATTTAAACATAACTATTACATGTATGTAAATAAACAAATATACGAGAGTAGAAAACTGATAAGACTAACTTTTAGAAATATGCATTTCAGAGATACATGATACTTATGAATTATAACAAAATGCAAGTATGCATATATATTCTTGACATGTAGGTTTTAGATTGAAATCGAATTAAAGCTAGTAATACAAGTATTCAGACTACGTAGTTCAAATTTACAAAACATTACTTAGTATGCATAGCGTACATGAACCCTATAAGCATTAGATGAAATTAAATTGCAAACGCACATGATTTCTGAAAAATTAAAACAAGAAGATAACATGTACCATTACGAAGTAAAAGCTAAAGTTGCCATCATAAAAATTTCATTCTACTAAAGATGTAAATGTCAATATAGTTAAATATACATGCATTATCAAGAGTTCCAACATGCTTAGATATTAAGCACAAGGTTTACCTATACATTCAAGGGTGTAAAATGCAAATAGACATGAACCTTAGCAATCAATATAGAATTAAAAGCTTATGAAATTTCAGATTTACATAAGCATAAGCTACTGCACAATCAGGGTAAAAGAAGAATGCAACTATTTGCTTTGTGAACATAAGTTAACGAATAATACACAACTATAAAAGTTAACTACACCTTCATTTTTAAAACATGCAGCCAGATATAGACGAAATTTAATATACAATTTTGATTCACAAAAGAGATATATAATACTTGGAGAGTACGTGCTCACCAAATTACAACAAATGGCTTACTCCTTCGCAAACGCAACCCGCTCGCTAACTCTGGAACCCACAAAGTGGAGCAGTGAGATAAATAAAATTTATCTCAGTACGGTATTCAGTTCCAGCCATTTGAGTTTTGATTATCATGTGTTGGAACTAAATACATGACTGAGCAAAACAATTTTCAAATCAATCCATATTTTATTTCAAATACACATTAAATATAAAGTTTCGATCAAGCAATGCAATTATGAAATAAATTTAATATTCTTAAAAATCATTTAAAATTTAAAGTATGATAACTGTCATTTCACTTCCTTGGAAAAACAATTAATAGTATGTGACAACTCACATGTAAAAACAATCACATCTTGTTTCAAGCAGACATAATAATATCAATTTAATTAAATCAATGCAATATGCAATGTGAGCTCGGCAATCACTTCCATAACAATTCAAATTTCAAAGTATAACAAATGCCGACTCATTTGGTTGGACAATTATCTAATATGCAGGTCTGGTTTCTTTTCTCATCATCAAAGTCCAATATGTCGCGAGACACCTTCTATGAGGGCTACCCCGACCAATTCAATTCATGTCGCGAGACACCTTCTATGAGGGCTACCCCGACTAATTCAATTCATATATCACTCAATCAATTAAATCATCAAATGTACACGCAAGCTGGGAACACTCACACTTCGGTCCATTCTAGACTAGACCTACTGAGTCCCGGTACATAAGCGCTTATTACACGGTGCTTGGTAGGATGGGTCATGACTCCACCTCCAAACATTACGAGTGTCTATCTCAACCACACAAGCTGTACTTACCTCAATCACATCACATTTCAATCGGATACCATTCAATATGCCACTGTACAACCATGCATCATTTACATATTCACAAAACATACTCATGAATGAACCTCAATTATGAATTCAAAATGCCATTTTCCAATTATGCCACTTTTCAATCACTTTCCAAATTATGAATTCAAAATGCATAATAATAATATACCACATGTAATTAAAACTCAGGTGGAATCCGTACCTCAAACAGCAGCAAAAAAAACCAAAGTAAAAGCAAGCAATCAATCTAATTCTACAGTGCCTCCCTCATGTCAACGGCTTTTTAAATTTCAACTCATAACCTCCTGACTCTACAGAATAAGAACTAAGCTAAGTCCTTGTTCAAAAAGAAATCAATAACCATCCATAATTAATCAATCAACAAACAAAGACAATTCAAGTCAAGAAGTTTCGTGTTTGAAGTAAAAGGATAATTAGTGCTTAATTAATCATACAATTATAGTACACCTTATTAGTTGTACCAGTAGATGATTTCAAAGACTAGACAGTGGTTAACAACGCAGGAAATCAGTACAAAACGGTAGAACAATTCTGCTGGACAATTTCTGGTACAACCAGTGAAGGGTATTTTTGTCTGTTTACAAAATATTCTTTATTTCATGAACGGCTGAACAGAATCAAACAAAAATTTAACTGTGGATAAAACATGATAGGACGTAACTCCTGTAAAAATTTCATATGGTTTGGACATACAGATTAATTATAATGAATTTTCGAAATCAGACAATCAAGTTTCAGAAATCTGTTCCAGCAAATCGTGCCAGCAAATATGTCTGAAAGTTCATGCCTTGAAACACTTCAAATAAAACTATAAAAATTTTGTAAAAATTACAGAAGCTGCCTCTAGATGTCTATTTTCAAATCTAAAAGTTTCAGGTCTTAACTGTAAATAGAGAATAAATGAAAAATAAAAAACCGCACTGAGGTCTGTCTGTTCCAGAAAACTGTTTTCAGAACTTTTCCTAGTTTCGAAAATCATGTAAAAATACCAACTAACCTCAGAAAAATACATATTAGATACCAAAATTAATTTCTCAAATCTGTCAATATTTGGCACTATAATTCATTGTCAAAATAAAACAATTCTGATTATTTAAGTCTAATGCACCTTTGGTTCTAATAATTGGCCATATTTATTTTTTTATTTGCTTACCTTTACCGTATATTTTTAAATTTGCACTTTTGATTTTGTTCTCTCAATGATATTTACTTTTCAGATATATAAAAACACAAGTAGAAAAACAATCCGTATTCAATTATGCGAATAAAGTAGTTAAGCATGCCAATCTAATGTGTGGGAAAACTTCAATATGCGAATTTTTTTTAAAAGATAGATATATTGGTCATTCTTGTTTTAAAAAAGAAGTTAATATCTATTATTTTTTTCAACTTTCATAATTATATGGCAACAAAATCACATTGTCTTTACTGAATTTAGACACAAGTAAATTCAGCTGATAGAATGTATATGAAAAATACATAGGAAATAAATTACGGCAACAAAATACAGATATAGAAATCGACAGAATAAAACAAAAAATAGAAAATGAATAGGCAGAGAGTGCGTGGGCTTAAAGCTAAATAAAATAAAATTATATAATTAATTCTAGCAGCTATAATTGCGGTTGCAGAGCAACAAAACTGATTCGGACAAATATTTATTTCACTGTATTTCAATCGTATATACAACTAACAAGGATGTATAGTTAGAGATATAGGGGTCGTTTGGATGGGTGGGGAATAGGTAAGAATAGCAAATCCTGAGACTAAATTTAAGGAAAAAGTGAGATTTCGGGAAGCGTGGGAAGAGGGCTATTCTGGGACTAAGAATATTGTTTGGATGATGAGTTTAGAAATAGCGTTGGGAAGTGTGAAAAGCAGAGAGAAAAATGTTATTGGGAAGAGTGTTGTTGGAAATAGTGCTATTCCTGAATTTAGCTATTCTTGAAATTGGTAATTGCGTTTGGATGAAAAATTTAGTTCCGGAATAGACTATTCGGGAGAATAGGCTATTCCCAAACGATCCAAACGACCCCATAAACATAACAGGGAAATGCGCCTACCAATGTGTGGTCAAATTTTTATTTGAAAAAATATATATAATTATATATTTAATTTTCATTACTTTATTTAGGGTTATTTTGATTTGATTTATTGATACTCATATGAGAATTACCAATGGAGTATGGTTTAAGTCTATCAAATTTATATGATCACCTCAACCTTCCCAAATCATCCAACGAAGAATTGTTTTTATTAAAATAATAAAAAAAATATCACTTAGATTTGTTCCCTTGTCAATCTTAAAACAATTAGGCAACTTATTCCAGTTAACATTTTGAAATGATACGCTTTTATTTCTGCCATAAGGCTTTGATTCCACGAAAATTTAGGCAACTTATTCAGGTGACCATTTTGAATGTTTTCAAATAAATTAGGATTGAATTCAGATCTCACGCAATAAATAAAAATTTGTTGCATTCCCTGTAACAACTTTAATTCATAAAATTTTTAGATTTCTTAATTAATAAGATTTCATGAATAAAAAGAATGATTATTGCGCCATTAAAAGAAATAATCAACGGCCTACAAATTAATTTAGTACGTCATAATAAATTTTGGTTATCTTTTAAGCCATTGTCAAATATATTTTTTTAATACTAGCAAAAAGTGCCCACCAAATGTGTGGGCATTTTTTTTTTTTTTTTACCTAAGGACATGATGGACTTCAAATATCGATCTCTATGTTATATAATCATCTTGTAGCCACTCACTTAGTCATTGCAACCAGTAAAATGGAAGTCTATTAATCACACAGATTTGAAAAATTGTAGTCAAGATTGCTAAACCTTAATTTCTGAAAAAAAAAAATAACCAATTATTTTAAACAATCTGATGGGTCGGATCAGTACGGTTGAAAGTATAAATAGTCGTGCTTAATAACATAATAAAAAATTATTGAAAAATGAAGCAAAATCGGAGACTAGCTACAAGAAGGAAACCAAGATAAACAAGTCGCCACCTACATATGGGTATTATTTAGCGATCATACAGAAATCCAATATATGTTAGATCTTAGAGATGGGAAAAAATACCTTCAGATCGGCTTGAATTTCGAGAATAAGCCTTAGCGATTGGTGGTTTAAATAGTGAAATCCTCTCCAAATTTTAAAAATCCATTCGAGCGGTAAAATAAAAATTATTTTCATGTTACGATCGCTTGTGATTGACAAATGAAATCTCGAAACTGATTAGAAAAAAAAAAACTTGAATATTTTTTCGTGAAGTTAAAAAAAACCTAGCGGCGAATAAGAATCACGCAAGGATGGGGATAGAGGCGTTGAGTTTCCTTTTTCGTGGTCAGAAGGATAGCGCAAGATGGGGACGCTACAAAATAAGAAAACCTAGCGCATCAGAAAGTAAATAACCAAAAAAAGTTGATTAGGTGGAATCAAACTCGCGAATAGCAATATAAAAGTTCGCTTGAAAACCATTCAGATAAAAAGCTAGCGTTTTATCTCATAGCTTCATCTAGGCCGCAGATTATATAAGTTTAACAAAATCAATGATTCATAATTAATGTTACGGATTGGATACAACTTTTATGTGGTTTGTACTACAAAGTTTGTTAGGTGTTTTTATAAGTAGTCTTTTTTAATATAAACATTCTATAAACTTTAACCAATCTCCTTTATTAACTTCCCATTACTTGTTGACTGAACCAATTTCACAGCTAGTAAATGAAAGGTGCCAATTTATGTAGACAAATTATTGCTTTATATTGTAATTAGTCTCTAATTTATTTCTTGCATCGTCTTGTGCCCTTGCAACATGTAAACATTTATGGGCCCACAGCTAGCGAATCAATATTACACAATTATTAAGAACTTGTGCCAGCAACAACTGGTCATTTCACTGGCTCTCCTCTAACAACACTGATCAATACAATAATATTACAATTTTTTTTTAAAAAAAAACAAGAGAGTGGTACATTCACTTGCTTTAATAACCAACCTTTGTATAATTTACATTACACAGTCCATTGACCTATCATAATCTAAAGGCAAAAAATGGTAGCTGACAGGTTGAGCACAAGGTAACTACACGAACGAGAATGTGAAGCCAATTTGAATTCAGTGATATTTTGTAGATGCACACTGCGATGATATAAGGAAATTCATAAAAAATATCAAAGCCACACTGTACAAGGTTTTTGTACGCTACTACCATTCCAAAATTCATTAAACTGTGGACTTATAAACGTTAGCTACAAGGCAACAAGACAAGGATATATAACATAATGTTAGACTAGAAGTCTACGTTTTATATGGTACAAATCTCTATTCTTCTAGGATTAGCAATGCTAAAGACTAAATTCTTCTTGTTGAAAATTTTGTCACATCTCTCTCCAGATAAAGAAAGAAGTAACTGAAAAGTTGTATGGCTAGCTTATATTCTGACAGGCATACACTACATCTAATTACCAATACCACGCACATTGTAAGTTATCAATGGTTGGTAGTTTGTCTTGTAGAGTAAGGTTTTAAATCTTGGAGGTATTCTAACTTTTCAAATGACGTTGTAATCAGAGGGTATTTTGTTGATTTGCGTAATGAATTTATAGATGGCAGAGGAAGTGTATTTGGTGGCAGAAATTTTGTAGTGTAATTGGTCTTTCTGGTCAGCGGTATAAAGTTTGCATAATTGGTATGAAAGAAGGGGCATTTCACCATCCATTGGCAAGTTTCTGAAGATTTCCCCTTTGAGCAACTATAAATAAAAAGGGTTAAATATAATCTCTATTAGCTATGAAATACAGAATTGCTCAAAGCACAACTTATGAATACATGCATTGGTTTAAAACATTTTAGAGAACCCATCAGTTTTTTATGTAAGAAAGAATGAACAAAAAGGCCCTCAACCAATTTTTAGGTGATGTGAAAGAATATATCATGGCTTTTGATATTTGGAATCCAATTTCATAAAAAAAAGGAACATGCAAAACATAAAAAGTAAAAAAGTAAAAAAGTAAAAAAAAAAAAAAAACCATTTTAGTAGAATAGGATTCCAGTATTTGGGGGTGAAGCTATATTGGAAATATATTTGGAAAACTCAAAATTCCTTAATTTTATTCTGAAATAATTCCGTTGATCATTAAAATTGATCAATATTTGATCTTTCAAATTAATCAGTCCACAAATACATTTTAGGGTCATGCTATGGTGGACATAAAAAACTCATAGCGGTTTAATTTTGATAAATCGCAGCCGTATATTTTTGAGGGATAAAATCGGTATTTAGCCTTCTCTGTTAATTTCTCCCGTTGAGCATTGGCTGCGTGGTATACCACCACCTCCCGTTCTCCGTTAATCTCTTCAGCTGGACAAGGATGTGATTCCATCTTTATAGTGCTTGGATTGATCAACCTCTCATATTTTTTATGAACTTTGACCGAGACTTTGACTCCGTATATATCTTAGGAACTATTTTGATATGCATGATCAGCCGAAAATGAATTATTATTTTGATAATACATCATTTTTCTTTATAAGATTCTGTTACTTTTTTCATATGAACTTGAATTATACAACTAATAATATTTCATATGAATTGATATTTAAAAAAAAATCATATTATGACATTCAATTTATGATTATTGATATTTAATCAGTTTACCACCATATCATTTAAGCTAAATATTAATTATGGCACTTACTAATATAATTGTTTTGACATTTATTGACATTTTAATTAGATAACAATAGTTCAAACTCATATTAACAGGTTCGTGTATCATCTATCGTATAATATATAAGCACAAGCACAACTGCACAAGAACAAATCGGATTAATAGCAGTCGTCATTTGATTTGATCCAAAGCTCCATTTACATTTGCTCAATGTAAAACTTAGAAAGTGATTATTTATTTATTGAAAACGACAAAGAATCTTCTACTAAAATATCTCGATGTATCCTTAAATATTTTAAAAAGTGCAACAAAATATATATGATTTTATTCGACACGATTAATGATTATGCTTAAACTAATTGATTTTATAAAAAATAATTTACCATTTATGCAACGACAATTGACAAAATATGGTTCCACATATAAAATTGCCTTTAGCTAATTAAACCCCCTTTTATGCAATATCCTCTTCTCTACACAAGACACAACACACACAAAAATTGATAATTTGAGGACCTTCCTAGATCATTAGAATCCAAATTTGATGTTTTTTTTTTAAAAAAAATACCCTCATATGTGGGCAAATAAAAAAATTAATTTTAAATAATAAAGATATGTTGTTCAATCTAGCAATACAGGTAGATATGTTGCTCAATTTGTTTCTGTATTAGATAGAAAATCAAAACATATTGTTGTTTTGTCTAGAGATTGATATCTGACCACATATCAAATTGATCGAACGACACAAATAGGTGGATACACTCTAGATCTAAAATGTAATACCTCTTGGATCCGTACATTTATAAGAAGTAGAGATTGTATATGAAATAATTAAAAAAATGAAACAATGAAATAATTTGAGGCCTTCCTATATTATTTAATCGTACTATGATATATTTCAAAATAAACAATTAAAACTAAAATATGGTTTTTTTTTTTAAATTTTGTCAAAATATAATATTTCATTTTTATGAGCTACGAAGCCTTAGTTAGTACAATACATGCATAAAAAAATAATAATAAGATTTCGTTCTTATGTTTCAAATTATATTCCAAGTCATTCATTTATAAGATCATTGAAATACTTTAAAAAAAATATTTAGGACAAATAGTAGGTTCATACTAAACTTGTCTATCATTCCAAAAAAAAAAAAATCTAAAAAATAGAACAAACTTTTAGTAATGTTTCAAAAAAATTTAATAACATGATACTAATAAGCTTTTTGTTAGATGAGCTATCTATTTTGTTTGCAAGAGTCAAGCATGTTTGACATGTACACTTGTCAAACATGATCTACTTTTAATTTTTGAGATTACAACAGCTGATCCGAGCCACTCAATTTGTCCCCTATATTGAAATCTTCACGGAGACCAAATTTTATATTTTTTTTGATTTTTGTTACTATTTTTTTTTTATAATTTGAGGGTCTAACTATATCATTAGAATCCAAATGATATCAAGCTTTTCAAGTTAGGCTTTTTAAGGAATTAAACGTGATTTTTTTTCATCTTAAAAATCACTTAATAATATGAAATTAAATTTAAATTTAAAATAATTTTATACGGATTGTTATAAATCTGATTGAAGTTATTGTTGAGTTGCTAGACACAAAGGTGTAGTTGATTTTTAACTTTTCAGCAATCCGCTTAGACTATTTGTTTGTGGTTTAGGTAGACAGATTCAAGGGGGAGTTAAGATAGATTATTACCAAATGGTCCGCTCGAGTTAATGGATTTCGGGTTTAAATGAGTAGCCATCACAAAAGTACTTGAAACCACTTATCAACACTTTCTTTTAAACCATGAGAATACAAATAAACAAGTTTCTTTAATCCAAGTATTATATAGTAGTGAAATCATAATCCTAACCAAAAACATATTAGTTTTCTGTTAAGAGTGCACTTGCATCGTAGACTGCATCCCTAGTCGCACTCAGTCCAGTGCGACTGCATCCCATATACTGCATTAGCATTTGCATTATTTACTTTTTTGTTTTATCCTTGTAGTTTAAACACCATTCTGTTTACTTGCCAGGTCTAGATTACCCAAAGTTCTTAGTCCGGTAATTTCAATTCACCTCCCTGTGGGATCGATCCCTAAGTACTACGCGGTTAGATAGTGCGCTTGCATTTCGACCAACTAGGGTTAGGGTACTTTTATTAGTTTTTGTGTACCCTAAAAGCGACACATCAGAAAGCTACTAATTTTATATGAGCATTATATTACTCCATTTGTGGGATAGATGGTGTAAATTAGCAGATACAGAAAATTAATCGTATTAGTTTGAGGTTTTCTGTCAATTCTATGATCCTTTTGTAATTTGGAAGAAGATAAATTAATCGCATTATCAACAATGTTTCCAAAGTTAATCTTCACCTTACATATATTTTTTAAAAACCTTTTTAAAGTTAATCATATTATCAACAATAATTGGTTCGTTTAATTTTTTAAAGTTCATATGTATATGAAATCCAAAGAGGCAATACAACTCATGTTTAATATTTATTTTTGCCTCTTCCATCACAAAAGTAATTGCTTCCAAATAATTTTTTTTTTGACTTTAATGTATAGGGAAGCCAAAGAGCCATTGCAGAAAAAAGAATGAAGAGTCTTTAGTAGTATGAAATGAATATTATGCAACACCATAAGTTGGTTATGGGGCAAATTGGTACTGACACAACAAATATGCTGTCAATTTATTTTATCAACCGTGAGCCCCAGAAAAAAAATTATAAACTTCGACACATGGCGTGCCTTTACTGGTACTGATCTGAATGATAAGGATATTTTTTTACGACCCTCTATTGTTAAGTAAATTTCTATTTTGAAGTTTTCTTTTTTGCTGATATAAACTTTCACACGTGTACAATAAGCACTACAAGGAGGAGAAGAAAGATCGGAGCATCTCAGTGACAAAATTTCAGACTAAAAAATTTGGTATGTGTTTTAACATCTCTCACTCTGAATTTACAGACTGAAAATCCTCAATTAATAAAAAGTTTACAAAATCACTCTACTTTCTGTAATAAGCCTCATTTTTTGCTGAAAATTTTGGCTACAGTTTTGTGCTAGGAAGGGTATTATTTTTTTATTTTTTTTTTTGTATTGTTTGTGCTGGAAAGGAAGGATGGTGCAGTAGCATTGTACCGGTTACTGGTACATGTGACATTGAATGGGAATATGTTAAGGTAACATCTTATTCAATAACTTCTGGCCGTGCCTTCTGTGGAAATTATTGATATGATCTTTATAGTTAGGCCAAAAAAAAAAATCAATAAAAAATGAGGTGCAATTGCAAATATGAAGGCTATGGATTGGTCATGACGTGAGCCTATGTGTCATGTGTTTGGCTTGGCGTTGTAGTCTATTGCATGTGTAGATGATTTGTGAATAATACATTGATAATTCATTTCCCTTCAATTGCGGCAATAAATGTGAATGAGCTCGCTCTCCGTCGCATAACTTATATAAATCTACTTGATTGAGTTGGCGTTCTCTTAAAAGTTATTTTGTTTCTCTTTTAAGTGATTGTTCGATTTTTGTGGCAGTGTCTTAATGAGAATAAGAAATTAGAGTACACTGTGCGCCATCTTAGGAACATGTACGGGCAAAATTGGCACATATGATAGGGATGTATTTAATTTCTGCGTTTTACAGCAGATGCAGGCCAGTAGTGCATGTGATTGGTGAGGATGAGTTATCCAGGAATTGATTACAATCGGTCTTCCCTTTTTTTAGGTTGGTGTTTGCCTCCAAAATTTGCCACTTCAGGGAGTGGTTGAATATTTGAGTCAACCTGCAAATAAAGGAAATGGCACGTTGTAAAATATAATTCATGAGTCACAACTCAGGCGTTAAGCGGCAGGAAACCCGATAAACGAGTGACAAGGCCAACAAGCCCACCAAATGAGTAATTAGTTAATTAATTAATTAATTAATTAAATTATGTGAAAAGAATGCCTATGCTCACATAATTAATTAATTAACTAATTGATTGACTAATTATAAAAAACCCTAAAATGAAAATTGTGTAAAAGATGCACACCGTACACTTCTCCAAGGGACTTAAACCAAAACCCGCCAAATGGACAATTAATTAATTAATTTAATTATGTGAAATATGATGAAACACACATAATTGATTAATTAACTAATTAAAAAGGGGGAAGCGATGAAAATAAGAATTATGGGATGACCAAATACCGTATATAATTCTAAGAATTTATATCAAATTTTGGGCTAAGCCCATGACGGCTCCAATTAAATTGCTAAAAAATGATAATGAGCAATATGGGGTTCCGACATACAGACTAGGTCCAATATCATCATAAATAGGGACGACTCCGTGTCAAAACCGCTAAATGGATGCATTCATTTCTTGGGCTAAGATAATTGTCAAATTAATGTATTAAACTAATTAAAGGCCGGACAAATTGGCTAAAAAAAAACTTAGCCCGCATGGATTAATTAACTGGGCCTGTTGTCAGCCCATCCAAACCCAGCCCAACCAAACCAAATGGCGCCGACTGAGTCCCGATGCACCAGGCATCGAACTCAACAGTGCCCAAAGCGATTCAGTCAAGTCAACTATAGGCTTGACACGTGTCAGCCTCTTACTGGTCTACACCCATGGTCCCCACCCCATTTAGGAGAGGACTGTACCTTCCGACAGAAGAAAAGCGACGAAGTCGCTTATGAAACACCCTTCGCCGGCGATATACCCCACCACAACTCAAGACAATGGAACCGATAGAAAGATGAGCTCACCACGATTCCGTCGATACCAGACACGGCTGCTCCTAAAGCCTGCAACCTGGCAAATTTGAGCATGTTACCAACTGGTCAACAAATTGGGGAAACTTTTTACAGCGAATTAATGGATGAGAGCTTGATGAAACGACCTAAGGAGCTTCGTTCGCGCTTTAATTGAAGGGTTTCAGCGCCAATTCTGGCCAATTTGATGAGAGGGGATGAGTGTCGTTGCTCGCCATTAACGGAAATGCTAGCTCAGTCAAGCTAATCTTTTGGATGTTATCAGAAGAATGAGAGGAATGGGAGCATTCGGGAGAGTGCAAAGATACTCTCAAACGGTTCAATGGGAGTTCACAGGCGCACGAGTTGGCAAAAGACAAAAGTTCTCCACCAATGGAGAGTTCCAGTAAAAAAAAATCGAAGAGGAAGCCAAATGGAGGGCATTCTTCCTCATCTCTGCAGCCTACCATCTGAAAAAGAGGATCCTACGCCTGAAGAACCCCTGTACCTGTACTGTATGATGTGATTCTCCTTTGAACATCAACCGTCGGATGACCTTGATGAATCAGAAGGGAATGGAAATGATTCCCATGCTTCATACCTCCCTTCTGCCACCGTCAGAAACAATGCACAGGGATATGCTACAAAAAGGAAGCACACCAAGTCGCTGGCATGATGGATAAATGAGATCCAAGGGTTCAGATTTATCAGATGGTTTCAATTTGAATCACTTGGAGAATGTGATGATAGAGAATCACAGAAAAGAAAGAGATATATAAGCTAAAAAAAAAAGAAGGAAAGAGGCTCTAACTGGCGTAGGGATTACAAAATGTGTGTTGCAATATTACATACAGACACTGTGAGGCTACATGGTGTATAGTTCAAAGTACACAAGATCAAGGGAGTTATGAATTCCTGAATTGAATTAAAAACAAAAAGGGGATGTTGTTGGGCACTTGGCCAGAACAATTAAACAAATTATGTGAGAGTGTAATTGAGCTAATCTACAGACAATTCTTACTTTGAAATGAAGATAAGGTTGTGAAATATCAAAAGGGCAAAAGGGGAAATAAAAAAAATGATGAAACCACCTAATGCCCTCTGCAGTTACAAATTAAAGAAACTTCACATGAAGGATGAGCTGTGAATTACCTGATTGCCCCTGGACCATTTCAGATTGGTTAATAAAATACATGCCTGGGTGAGGGCCCCCCCTGTGCAGTCTTGTAAGTATACAGCTACATGAAAAATATGCCAAGTAACACCACAGCAAATCAAAGGATGTCATACAACTGGAGAAGTTTGAAATGTTCACTGGATGATCTCCAAGTTCATGCACTGATGCCATAGCTGGCCAAAGTGCACGGATGATGCAAGCAAGCTGTGATCATCACCATCCGTTCCCTGTAGCAACTTTGATGCTTGCCACCTGTTATCTGGCGCTAACACCCCCTTCTCCAAGCATGCACCCGGCAAGGAGAAACCAAGTGTATGAACTATGGGCCCCATGATACATGGCCTCATACTCATTTGACCATACACAAGCCCACACTGGAACTGTCACAGATTAACAAACATAGTACAAATGGAGAAGATTAAGATGAGTACTGGGAGACTGTCATATGCATGCACTGGCGCCAAACATCTCCCCAAGCAAGGAAGAATAGGCCCCACATGTCATAATGATATAAAAAAGGCGGTTCTGCACCCATGAGTCTCAGCCCTTGATCGAATCAAAGGGGCAAGAATGTTGCCACGTGGCCAGAGAATAAGGCATAAACCCTAGCACCCTTCTCCTATAAAATGCCCATCAGAAGAGGAAGAGAGGAGGCCAATCTTTTGTTTTAAGTCGAATTGCTGCTGTTTTATTTTAAGTCTTATTAAGGTATTGTATTGGCCTCAGTTTCTATAAAAAAAAATGAATTTTTCTTTATGAGGAATCTCATTCGTTCTGTTAAGAGATATTTTTGTTACTTGTTATTTGTTCAATAATGGAGTATAGATGATAATATAGTCATGGAAGTTACAAGAAAATATGCATTCTCCTTTTATTTCTCTTTTCCTTTATGTTGAATTTCTTTCTGGTTGTCTTTTGTTTCTTTCCTGGAGAATTGTGACAGTGCTCGCAGCATCTGTGAAATTAAATCCACTGCTGTGAGTTTCACTCAAAGATCCAGGAGGGAAGGGAAAAGCATGAGCATACATAAGTGTACATATTTCTGTCTTCCATTAGGTCCCTGTAACTTTTTTATATCATTTGCATAAGTCAGTCAGCTATGGCTTCATAAGGCATGTGAAATCAGATCCATGCTTTGTGGATGTCATAGTAGCTGCTAACATAGATAAAAAAAAACGCATGCATATATAATTTTGTCATGCATGTTTTAGGTTTGGGGTTTCTGGTAAAAAGGGGGGAAACATATGCGTATGCACATAAATTACGAAATGGCTTTAATGTTTTAAGCTTGTACATCAGAAGCTAGCATCTCTGTGAAGTGTGTGAAATAAGATCCACCTTCATGGAGTTGTGTTGGGTCTTTTGATATAAAAGTGAAGAACATGATTAAAATACATGATAAATATACACACATAATGGGGGGGTTCATTAATGTAAACATATTTTCAGTAAATAAATGGAAAGAAAGGGGCTAAATTGCATAATAGAGTCAGGAGAGGTCTAATAAAGGGTGCTTAAAATGTTTCCTTCATACATCTAAATATGTCAAAACACGTAAGATAGGCCACATATTTTATACAAAGAGTTCTGGAGTATATAAAAAAATATATACAATAATAATAAACAGATATATATAAAAGTAATGAATATATGTAATAAGTGTCAACATTTACATTAACATGGTCAAAGGAAACATAGCCCTGGGTATAGTCAAAGGAAATCAGAGTGCAAAATCAAGCCATATGACATACATGGATTTTACTGAGTTCAAGTTAGCCTTTCAATATCACACGGTTTGTTATACCATTACAATAATAAATAATAAGCTAAGTTGCAGTAAAAGGGAACAAGCATAACTGATTTCATGTTGCATTTATTGTTGGAACTAACCCCTTCTTTCCTTTATGTCCCAATAACACCCCATATTCTCTATGCAGAACCCAACTTAGAACTTATCAACGATTTCGTTTATATACTTAGAGTCTGTTCATATCTAATGAAAAATACCAAGGGCCTTGCTAAATCAAATAAGCACAAAATTCGTATGGTTGTCCAAATTAATAATCACAAGAACCATTCCAATAATTTAGTTACAGAAATAGCTAGAAAGTCCAGAAAATTCCCATAAAATGCCAAAATAACCATAAAATTATGAGGAACTTTTTTCCATAACACCAAGTTCAAATTCCTAACCAAAAGAAAATTAAAATTAAAGTCATAAAAAAAATGATTAAAATTAATAATGCAAAAATACCCAAAAAATTGAATTACATCAAAATTCAGTAAAAAGGTGCATAAAAGAATAAGGGTATGAACCCCTTTGACAACAGGTACCTCAAGATGAATTGGACAGCAGGTACATTTAAACGATAACTGTCGTTAAGGACAAGTCTTGTGCAAAGAAAAATTTTCCGGGACCCTGGAAATAAAACTCGCAACTCAAATAAAAAAAACTCAAACTCGAATTAAAATCCAAAACCCAAACCTAAACCAAAATCTGAAACACAAGTCCCTAACTTAAGTCAAACCTAAGCCTAGAAAATCCTGTTTCAAAAATCCAGAAAATCCAAACCCAAATCAAAAGCCCAGATCAAAAGACCAAACTCAAATTAAATTCTAGACCCAAACTCAAATCCAGAAAACTAAAACTCAAATCCAGAAAACTCAAACTCAAATCCAGAAAACTCAAATTCAAATTCAGAAAAAAAAACTCAAACTCAAATCCAGAAAACTCAAATCCATATCAAAAAAATCCAAACTCAAGACCCGGACCTAAATCCAAAAGAACAAAATGTTGGAGTTATGTCCTAGAAGTCAATATTTAATGACTTATTTTCTTAGTTTATGTTAATGATGATATTTGATCATTTGTTCCTAGAGTTTATTATTGACAGATCATTCAGGTTGAGGATCTGAATTGTAGATCTCTGTGGATCATTCATTAGAATGACAATAATAAATCTAAATCGTCCATAATTTTGATAATTAACAAGGAACATTAATTATCATAAAAGATTAGTATGCAAGTTAAGCGATGATTAAGTTCTACAAATCATAGGTAAGGAGTTACCAACTTAATTGCATATGTATATGTTGTAGAACATAGTACAGGACTTGACCCAATGAAATAAACATTTGGATTGTGTTAAATGTCATTGTTTATTTCATATCAGTTTGATTCTGAGTTTGAAATGCTCAACTTTTCCACATGAGGATAGGTTCAATAAATATCGTCTAACGTTGATTCCTGATAAAGGCTACTATAAATACTTTATTTATGTTCTCTTGAATTGTGCGGGGAAAAGTTGTTCATCAAGAAAACCGTATGTCCCTCATTAATATACTTAATGAGTGATGATATCTGTTTGGGCCCCTTGATGGAGTTTGGATTGTTTGGCCAACTTGTACAATCAACTCTAGATCAAGAAATGTATAATCTGCAAGAATGACACATTCCTATCTTGGATTATACAAGGATATTATGTGACATAAGAATCAGACAAAGAAATACTAATATTTCTTATGCAGGATTGAGATTTTGTAACGGTACATTATTTATGCGAATTGGGAATCATAATGTGTTGCTAGATACCGCTTATGATTATTGGAAATAAATGATGATTTATTATCCATGGCCGACATAACATAAATCCTCAAAAGGGTCGCACAAATAAGATATTGACCACACGTGCATTATTTATTTATATTGGAGAATACGAGACATGATAAGTTGATTAATTAATTATATGTTGTTATGAACTATAATAATTAATTATATCAAATGGATCATGTTAGAAATAATTTAATGCATAAAGCTCTTCAAGAATTAATTATTAATAAGTTAATAATTAATTATATTCAACACATATAATTACTAGAATTATATTGAGCTAATGGGTTTTATTTAATTAGTAAATTAAAAGCCCAAATTAAAGAGAATTAAAGGGGATTCATTAATTGGTGAATTAATGAATAAAGGCCTTTTATTGAGATGGCCCAAGAAAGCCCATTAGGTGGCCTCGTAGGGTGGATGTCATACTTGTAAATAGCTACAAGTGTGGATGAGAGATGAGTGGTCTATAAATAGGGGGTCCTTTTAGAGAGCAAACCCGAGTCACCACATTCTCTCTTCCTCTTCTCCCATGCGCCATCTCTCCCTCTCATTCTCTCTTGAGCTCATGTGTTGAGCACCCCTATCTCATCTCTCTTCCTCCATTAAAATAGTTTAATAGAAAGAGAAACTTGGATTTGAAAAAGGGAGAGCTTGGACTTGAGAGAAACTAGCATCTCTCTCAAGTCGTGGTTGCTATCTTTGGTGGGCTAGAGGCGATCAAGGTGGTGGAGGCAAGGCGCGAGCACGCCACCGACTCCTACGCATTGGATCTAAACCTCCTTGATACAATTTAAGGAGAGGTAATGGTTCAATCCTTTTTCTCATGATGTGTGAATGCTTTAGCACTAGATCCTTGTCTTGCTTGATGTTTAATGGAGATTAATTAGTTGTAATTGATCCAAAAATTTAAAATTGAGCACTTCTTAACAGTGGTATCTGAGCCAAGGTCATGTTTTAAGTTTTTTCACACTTAATTAAGTGAGAAATTCGTAATTAATTGAGTTAATTAGTGATGTACATGCTTGCTGATTCTGAAAAGCTGTTTTTCTGTTTTGTTGCTTGTTTTTCGTGGTGTAAAGCTCTCTGAAATTTTTTCCTTCTTAATGGAGGTTGTATCCCTTTGAGTTGTAATTGTTTTTCCACTGGAATCATTTAATTTCGATTGAAAATGGAATTTTAGTGATTTAAACGATAACGGTGCGCAGACTCGTTATTCTGCTGCACAGTTCTGTTGTTGTGGTTGGTAACAAATAAGTTTGTATACAAAGTACCTGTAAATTTCAGATAGGATTAATCTAAACTTGATGCTCTTTCTGGATATGTAAATTTTGTTGCATATTTCGGATTTTATGTGGGCGTTCAAGGGTGAAAGGAGATGAAGTTGTCAGATCTGTTTTTTCAAACAAACTGATTGTTTTAAAAAACTGTACTTATTGAAAAACTTTTATGGAAAAGTATTTAAATAAAAATTTTCTCCTTTAAGTCTGGAATCTGTGAAAATTAATTTCATAGATTTTCATTGAGATTTGATACCTCAATCGAGTGAAATTTTTTTGGTCGACGGTCTGTTACAGAACAGGACACCTTGCTTAAATGCTTGTTATCTCGTTGATCTTGAATATAACTTGTGGTTTTTATTTTCATGGATTGATAGCCTATTGTATGTAGTATTTTTCTATGTAAATTGTTTGCTTGAAAAATATCAAGGGGATGATCAAACAGACCAAAAGGTTGAGACCAATAACAGAATTTTCTCTAACGGTGCTTCGCGCACAATCTGAGGATTTGTCTTTTTTGGTTCTCCCTGATGGTAACTGATCTCTTCTTGAGTTTTTTACAGGTAATCACAATCTTTGTAAGGAGTTCTCTGGATTTCTTTCGGATTTTTTGGAGACCGAATTATTTTAAATTTTTTCGGGCCCCGAATCTCGTATTTTAATTAGTTAAAATAGTTTCTAATTAATCAATTTATTGAAAGGTTAATTAGAAGACTCCTTAAATATCCTCCTTTCTTTTTTGATTATTGGATTTAATTTTAAATGGGCTTAAACAATTAGTTGTTAAGGTTAAGCCTTCTTTGCATTCGAAAAACTTGAGCAACAAGTATGCACAAAGATTCTAATTAATGAAATTAATTAGGAACAAGTGAATCATGTATATTGTATATGTGTTAACTTTGTTTTGTAGGAGGATGTGGGTTTGATATGGCTCAAGATGTCAATGCCTTGTGTGTTGTAAAATATTGTGAATGCATGTGATTGCTTGTAATATGGCCTACGGTGCCTTGATAATTAATAATTGATTAATTCTTGATGTAACTTGTGAGGCTTGCATGCCCCTAAGGCCTAGGAGGGTTTTAGGATTTTATCACATGTATTTATTTCCCTTAATTATTAGATAGGATCTTAGTAATTAGTGGGAGGGTTTGATCAGATTAGTCTCGTTACATGGAGATGCGACGAAGACTAATGCAAGCGGGAGCCATACAAACCCACGACAATGTTTGAGATGCTTATTATTATGTGATTGTTTGTGAATGCCTTGAATTGTCATAGGTAGGTATGGGTGTATGTTTACACGACCACCAAACAAAGTCACGTAATTGCTTTTGTCCCAAATTAACTTGATTTAGCCAAATCGTCCTCCTTCTCTCTATCCCCTTCAATACAATTGATTGTCTATTGATGCATTCCTGCCGACGCGGACATCGTAGTCCATCATTGTAGTCAGGGTGTAAATCAGATTTACTAGGAGCAAATAGAGAGAGGTTGCTTCACAACAGACCCACTCAGATTGGACGTTGGGACGAAGTTTGTGGATATACATATGATATCTCATAAACCAAGAATCATATGGACAAGATATGATTGGTTGGAGAACCTACCTTATCTAGTTGTTTTAGGTGTCATGCCGACGCTGTCCCCTATTTCAACGAAAATGAGGATCTTGGAAACCGACTACATTAGGGACTTTAAATAAATGTAGTGGGAGTTTTGTTTATCATTCCATAAACAAAACATTGCATAAACTAAATGACCTTAAATTAAAATTGTTATAGATATTAAATATGTTAATTTCATTGCGATCAATCTTTGAAAACAACAAGCTCGTTTCTAAGGTATTTACTTGGAGAAGTAACGTCGATTTCTAAGACATGTTCTTGGAAATGAGAAACTTGAGCAAGTTTAATCCCAAAAACGTTCTTCGACTTCCCGAACATAACTTCGCAATGATTGATTAGTTTCGACGAAAATTATTCAATAAAGCGAATGCCTATATCCTTTTAGAAGTTCTAGACTTTTGAATTGGAGAATTCATAAGGACTAGACTAGACTAGACTTCTACACTCTCATCCACTTACTCAAGAAGACGTTCTTAGAGAAAGTAAATATAGCCTCAATCATTTATGATCGAGTAATAGAGTATGAGTTAACCAAGAGACTCTTCTTATAAGAAGATAAATATTTCATTAGCTTGCAAACTGAAAGGTTTGAGTAGCTAATTGACAACTAGAGATATTAAGATCTCCAATATCAAGGATTGTTGATATTATCATATAATCTCTTTCTATGGATAAAGGATATATTGTTCGCACACTTGTTAGTGCTAAAAGTAATTGGTTAAGTATTAAAGGAATACTTCACCAAGATATGAGTTGAAACTTTGAAACCCTCACTAGTGACCGTGTTTCACATGAGATGTTTCATTTGCCATTTATGGGAGGCATTTGAAAGGTTGTCCGAAATACCATGATGTTCTAAACCTTAAGATATTTGTCGTTCAAATTATCTCATTATCTCTAATTCACACTAGTAATTAGGTGCTAGTTCATGTGCTCGCATTTAAATAAATGTGTAGGCAATGATGAATAAGAGAAAGTTCGAGACAAGTAAAGTAAACTCCGTTTTCTAAATGGCTTATTCGTCTAAGACGCTACCATTGAATACGTAGAGTTATCTTTACTATATAAAGAGTTTGTTTAGGAATTTGAGGTTGTATACCTTATTCCAAACATCTCATAAAACCTTATCTCCGTTTCATATTTGATGATGGATGATCATGTTTTGTAATAGAGAAATGTTGTTCTCTTATTGTTATGAATTTGTGTATAAGATTTCATGCATCTTGATTGAATTTACTTGAAATAGATAAACAAATTTTGAATGACAAATGTGCAAGACTTCACATAAAGTATTTGACTTTTATGTAAAATAGTCGCTTAGTCGAATATAAACAAGAATCGCATTATGAGAGTCTACGTAACGTGGAGCTCGTAAATCAATTGAAATTCATGCGAATCGTGTTTGTTAAAAGACAAAAGCACCTTTGAACTACGAAGGTTTAAAGGACAAGTAACTTTATTAAGACTTATACATATTGATGTATATAGACCTATAAGTACGTGTGTAATTGAAAGGTTGTTGACACTTTACCACTTGACCAACGATCATTGTAGATATTAACGTATCTATTTGATATGGTATAAGTATGAATCTTTTGACAAGATCAAAAGGATTTCAAGAGTAAAGTTGAAATACCATTCAATAAAAGTAAAAGTCTTAAGATGGATCATGGTAAATAGTTAAGTCATATAGTTTGATATATTACCTAAAGAGTATGAAATACGTTTCACTACTCGCTCCATGAGGAACATTGAAAAATGTATCCAAGGATGAAGGTATCGAACATTGTTTGATATAGTTCGATCAGTAATAAATCAAATTGACTTGTTCGACTCATGTAAGGGATTTGAGTTTGAGGATAATATTGTTTACACTGAATAAAAATTCTATCGAAGTCTATTGAGAAAGATATCTTACGAGATTCGATCTCTAGGTATATTGTTTCTCAAGATTTGGTGTTGAGAAGCTTATTCCAAGGTTTGATTGATTGATAAGCTTGGACCCAAATAAGACGCTTAATATTTTGTAGGATATCTTGAATTAACCGAAAGGTACTACTTCTACGAACATGATAAGAACAAAGTAGTTGTTGCTATTCATAATCTTAAGGAATAACATTCTCAAGAAGAAGTAGTGGGAGTAAAGTGAGCATTAAAGGAGTTTATGCGTCACTACAAGAAGTACATTTATAGGAAACTTGTCACTCCATACATGGTGCTTAGTGGGAGTTAAGCGGAACTTAATTCACAAGCAGTTGTGAAAGGAAGAAGTTTATAAGCACGCTCGCTTCTAAAGAGTACTCAAACATCTCACGAATGGATGATGTTTGAGAAACTCGTGCAATATATTAGGGATCAAGAACTTATTCTACATGTTCTTGTAGAAATAGTTTATGGACCTCAAGCACCAATCCTACAAAGATCAACGAGAGTGAATTGCCTAAACTGAAAAGTACATAGGTTTCACAACATCCTCATACTTGACATATGAGGATCCGTTGATAAATACAGAAGCGATGGAAATATCCGATTCCACAAGTATGGTTTGAATCTATATGATCTTTAAGTGCAATCCATATATATAACAACAAGGTATAGACCTTGATTGATGTTCATGAAGGATCGATCCATCAAGAACATTTAGATCTTTAAAGGAAAGATAGATATGGATAGCAAGTCGACTATGTGCAAAGCACAATTTCATGATTGATGCTATGTCTATGTCGATAACAAGTTGACCATGTACAAAGCACGGCTTCTCGCTTGTAGCTGTGTATAGGTCGATAAAGATCATTCTAGCAATAGTTATATTTCGTATATATAGATATATGGAAAGATACATCAAAACCGCCTTCTTCGATTGAATGAAGGAAGTTGTTGTGTATTTGACACAAACCGAGGATTTGTTATATTGTTAGAAACATATATATGCTTCAATGATCCATTAATGGATTGAAGCAAGTATTGTGGAAATTGGAATAAACATTTTGACAAGGAAGTCAAGGAGTTGCACTTCGTCAAAAGTATCTTATATAGACAAGATATTCAGTGGGAGCATGATTGTGTTACATGTATTGTACAAGATACAAGACATTAATTGGGAATAACATTAAGAAAATGAATATTGTCAAGATCTCACTGGAGAATGTTTTCTCAATTGAGAACTTGGGCAAGTCACCTAAATCCAAGGAAACAAAATCTATGGAGATAGATTATGATGGATGTCAGGTTTGAGAAAATGTGCATATAATGACAAAGTGTTCTAGTAACACGAAAAGATAGACTCCTAGAAAGGATGCCTAACCACGTTGTATGGCATACACTTGAGTTCTACTCGGTGTGTTGCAACTCAATTCGAGAAGAGTGCACGATACAATTCGAGCATCCTTCTGTTATGAGTTTCATTACGTACGCCATACTTATGCACATGCCCTATGTGTTGTACCCAAGGAGTATGACAAGCAGTTGTCAACTGGATACAAAGAAATACACGTTTAGACAATAATCGAGAATATCTTCGAGTATCTTATGAGAAAGAATGATATATTTTTCATCTGGTAAGATGAAATAAAGCTCATATAAATTGTTATATTGATGCTAGTTTTCGAAAGATTAATATAAATACAATTGAGCTACATATTTTGTTTAATGTGGTGTTGTAAATTTAGAAGGTGTTCTAAATGGGATATTACAACCGTTTCCGTCACCAAAAACAAAATATATAGCAACTTGTGAAGCAATGAAAGAATGTAGTATGGATCGTGAAGTTCTCAGTCAAGCTAATATGGTTCTATGCATCTCGAACCATAGCTTAAACTTGAAGAACCCAATTTTAAATTGGTGATCCAACTAAGATCTACGACGATGTCACTTGATCTCATATGATGATGATCAAGAACACATATATAGGAGTATATATGTATATAGGGTCAAACAAAATTGGATAGGTTCGCGGACACAGCGAACACTATAACTTAACCTCTACCTTAAGCGGTATACGAGATGCAGTTGTGCATCCATGCGTGATGGACGTATGAGTAACTTGTTTTAAGTGTATTATATCTTTTGAGGTTCGAGACATGTATATATATGGATATATGACATTGTTTTAAATTCTTCACTGGCTAGAAGTCACTATTGATTGACTCTAGGCCAAGTGGGAGATTGTTGGAGTTATATCCTAGAAGTCAATATTTAATGACTTATTTTCTTAGTTTATGTTAATGATGATATTTGATCATTTGTTCCTAGAGTTTATTATTGACAGATCATTCAGGTTGAGGATCTGAATTGTAGATCTCTGTGGATCATTCATTAGAATGACAATAATAAATCTAAATCGTCCATAATCTTGATAATTAACAAGGAACATTAATTATCATAAAAGATTAGTATGCAAGTTAAGCGATGATTAAGTTCTACAAATCATAGGTAAGGAGTTACCAACTTAATTGCATATGTATATGTTGTAGAACATAGTACAGGACTTGACCCAATGAAATAAACATTTGGATTGTGTTAAGTGTCATTGTTTATTTCATATCAGTTTGATTCTAAGTTTGAGATGCTCAACTTTTCCACATGAGGATAGGTTCAATAAATATCGTCTAACGTTGATTCCTGATAAAGGCTGCTATAAGTACTTTATTTATGTTCTCTTGAATTGTGCGGGGAAAAGTTGTTCATCAAGAAAACCGTATGTCCCTCATTAATATACTTAATGAGTGATGATATCTGTTTGGGCCCCTTGATGGAGTTTGGATTGTTTGGCCAACTTGTACAATCAACTCTAGATCAAGAAATGTATAATCTGCAAGAATGACACATTCCTATCTTGGATTATACAAGGATATTATGTGACATAAGAATCAGACAAAGAAATACTAATATTTCTTATGCAGGATTGAGATTTTGTAACGGTACATTATTTATGCGAATTGGGAATCATAATGTGTTGCTAGATACCGCTTATGATTATTGGAAATAAATGATGATTTATTATCCATGGCCGACATAACATAAATCCTCAAAAGGGTCGCACAAATAAGATATTGACCACACGTGCATTATTTATTTATATTGGAGAATACGAGACATGATAAGTTGATTAATTAATTATATGTTGTTATGAACTATAATAATTAATTATATCAAATGGATCATGTTAGAAATAATTTAATGCATAAAGCTCTTCAAGAATTAATTATTAATACGTTAATAATTAATTATATTCAACACATATAATTACTAGAATTATATTGAGCTAATGGGTTTTATTTAATTAGTAAATTAAAAGCCCAAATTAAAGAGAATTAAAGGGGATTCATTAATTGGTGAATTAATGAATAAAGGCCTTTTATTGAGATGGCCCAAGAAAGCCCATTAGGTGGCCTCTTAGGGTGGATGGCATACTTGTAAATAGCTACAAGTGTGGATGAGAGATGAGTGGTCTATAAATAGGGGGTCCTTTTAGAGAGCAAACCCGAGCCACCACATTCTCTCTTCCTCTTCTCCCATGCGCCATCTCTCCCTCTCATTCTCTCTTGAGCTCATGTGTTGAGCACCCCTATCTCATCTCTCTTCCTCCATTAAAATAGTTTAATAGAAAGAGAAACTTGGATTTGAAAAAAGGAGAGCTTGGACTTGAGAGAAACTAGCATCTCTCTCAATTCGTGGTTGCTATCTTTGGTGGGCTAGAGGCGATCAAGGTGGTGGAGGCAAGGCGCGAGCACGCCACCGACTCCTATGCATTGGATCTAAACCTCCTTGATACGATTTAAGGAGAGGTAATGGTTCAATCCCTTTTCTCATGATGTGTGAATGCTTTAGCACTAGATCCTTGTCTTGCTTGATGTTTAATGGAGATTAATTAGTTGTAATTGATCCAAAAATTTAAAATTGAGCACTTCTTAACACAAAATGCATACTTTCCGAATCCAGGGACCAAACTTTTAATACGTCTGAAAATCAGAATTTGAAAAATTCTAGAACATATGAAGACCAAAGTCTAAAATGTCCAAAGTGACCAGAATTTCTAAACACGCCTAAAAATCAGAGTTTAAAACGTTTTATAACCTAACTCTTGCACGTCACAGGGCCCGAAATTCGACACGTCAATAGTTGACCAGAATCGACACACGTTCAAGGACCGGAACCTCTACATGCTCAAATGCCTGAGTTTCTAGAAATGTCTGATAACCTTGGTTCTAACACGTCAACAAACAGACCAAAGTTTTAGATACGTTGATAAATTGATGTTTTAAAAAATAGTTAAAACTTTAATCTAATCTGAATACCGAAACTTTATACGTCTATGTCCGTCCTCTTTGAACTTACAATGCGTATAGTTTAAAGGGAACAAAACAAAAAGAATTAAAAATATATATATAAAAATAGGGTTAAATACAGGTTAATTGATAACCACCTAGGACCAAATCCTATAAACCTTGGAATTTCAAATATAAGCCAAATTTCCTTGCATCATGTTTTGCATTATGATTAACTCCCTCATGGTTGTAACATCTGCTCAGTTTATGTCACCATTTGTCTATATTCTTTAAATGTCAAGTGTCTTTTGATAAAATGCTGGAATGCTGACTGTTATGCCTGATCCATTAATTATCCCGATCTAGAGGTGCTCTTGACTTGGTTCAGAGGTAATTAACAGTAGGGACTTGCGCCTACTGATAAAAAAGGACCTGCAGTAAACAATCAAACTCTCGAGAGGTTCGAAACCACGTTAGTACCCCCATTCATTTTTAGGTGGGTGCTGATGTACGAGTTTTGAAACGATAGAGGGGTATCTCGTCCGCAATATCTTTTTCCCCTGCGGAAGTATCCGGTCATTTTCCCCTTTCGAGGATCAGGGTCCAAAAATGTGCGAGACAGATTCTGGCACGCCCAGTGGGACTTCTTTCTCCTCTCATCAGGGAATAATCAATAGGCCAGGCATACCAGCACAGCATATTAGCATAGCATGAAATCCATTTAAAATGTATAAAGACACTGACGTTGACTTTAAGTGTTTTCCATTTGCAGAAAAAAAAAACTCATCCAAACCAACAATCAACATGGTGACCTGGAGCGAGATCGTGAGTGGAGCACACCTCAAGAAGGCCAGCAGCTCAGTGGCCGGGACTCTCACTGTGCCTGTCCAGGTGCCTTTGACCGCGCTTGCTGGAGAAGTGCCCGTAACTGCTGACATTTCTCTCAATAAGAAGGCTGGGGCTGGTGCCCAGCGTCTCAAGGTGACCGTCGCCCCAAAAAAGGCGAAGGAAACCAGGGTCTGGCTCTCGAGGTCTCAAGCCCTCCGCCTGGTCCAAGAAGAGGAAGTTGACACCGACTTGCCTCTGAACAATGCGTTCGCTCCTCTCCGCATTGTGAAGAAGAATGCTGATGGTCCACGCCTGCGCGAGGATTGGGAGCTGCCCTAGTATGCTCCCCTGAAAGTTGAGGTGGTCACCATTCCCAAGAAACACCAAGCTGTGGAGGCCATCCATGCCACCTACCAGATCGTTAAGAAACTCCGCGGGACCCGCAAAGCCTTCGCCAAACCCACCAAGAACACCCAAAAGCCCTCAATCAAGGAGAGGCTCCGGTTCCTAGTGTTTCAGCGCCTTCGTTTCCCCTATTATGAGGATACTAGGATCGGGGACGCTGATTACAGTGCTTCGGAGAAGAAGGTTGGAGCCACACCTCCTTCGGTCTTCGATCGGTCTTTAAGCCCAATTCCAAGAATATGAAAGTCATGGGGAAGGCTGCTCGAGTTTGGAAGCCCAAACACGCTTCTGATTCCCAGCCGGAGGGCGCCGGATCCCCGAAGGAAAACAAAAGGAGGAAGAAAACCTTCGAGCTGTCTGATGTTGTGTCGTATATGACGCAAGCCCCAGGAAAGAAGGTTCATGTGCCCAAGAAAAGAAAGGGCGCTGGATCTGTGTCTGTATATCATGTTCACGATGATGCTGACGACCGTGGTGATGACCTCACGGAGGTTCATATGATCGGAACTGGCTCTCAGGAACCCCCACAGCCTGAGAGTATACCCGTTGAAACTAGGAGCCAGAAGAGCAGAGCTTCTGCCTCCGTCCCACCAAAGAAAAATAGTGGTCCTAGAATCCCTGATCCCATCACGGAGGAAAGGGTTCATCAAGCCAGTGATCACTCTGCTGGCGAGGAGGAAGAAAGAGGAGAAAACCCCGGTTCTAACAGGGGTGATGCCTCTGATCAAAGCATAGACGAAGAGAATGAAGCTCTCGGAGAAGTTGCCCAGCTCCGCAAGGAGTTGGAAGAAAAAGATAAAAAGTTGAAACAGCTCCAAGCTGACAATGTCCGCATAGCCGAAGCCTGTGCTGAAATCCAAAAGTACATGGCCAAGAAAGGGATAGGGCCCAACTCAAACCCGACACCTTCAAGACAAGGGAGTGCCAAACATCCGGCGCCCGAGCATAAGAAAAAAGAAAATCCAAAAGCAGTCGCGACTCGCGTGAAACATCAGACGAGGAGTCGCGTGACAAGAGAAATACTTCCAAGGTTGACCCAATTGACCTCATGGAAGATATGAGGAGACAAATGGAGTAGAAGTTCCAATACTTGGGAGTTGACGGACCTCAATTCCCCAACAACTTTACAGGAAGACCATATCCTGAAAAGTTTGACAGGGTTGAATACCCGAGAGGCTATGTTGTGCCAAAGTTCAAGCCATTTGAAGGAGTCGGTAGCAAAGTGACTCCTGATCAACATCTGTCCCACTTTCTGACATCTTGTGGGGATACCACCAGAAAACAAGAGTGGTTGTTGAGGCAATTCCCTCAAAGTTTGACGGGGGTAGCCTTCGAATGGTATGCCTCGCTGGAAGAAAATAGCATTAAGAATTGGAAGGAAATGGTTGCTGCCTTCAAGACTCGATTCAGAGTCACCCCTCGTCGTGTCACTCTGACCAGCTTGGTTAATACCAAGCAAAACAAAGAGGAAACTGCCTCGGACTTTGTCACGTGGTGGGAAAACATGTACACGAGGTGCCAGTCAAACATCTCTGAAAAAGAGGCGGTCCGCATGCTCATGAATGGGATCCGACCACCCATGAAAGTGCTCCTGGCAGGACATAATGTTGCCACCTTTGAAGGCTTAGTGGCCAAAATCACTGAGTTCGAAGAAATGGAGGATGATATCAACTTGATGTATGCTCTCCCCAAAGAAAGGCCAAAGAAAGCTGAAAGCAAAACTGTAAAGGCCAAAGCGGCCAGCAATCAAGTCGAGGGCACCAGCGGTGTCCAGTGGGGAGAAAGTGACGAGGAAAAGGACGAAGCGCCGCAAACTCGTGCCCCAAGACCCACTTTGAAGGAGTTACAAAGCCAGCCATACTCCTTTAAGAAAGAAAAGACCAAAAAGTTGTTTCAGCAAGCCATGAAAGTGCTGGAGATACGACTTCCGAGGTGCAAAAGGCCTGAAGAAGAAAATAAGGTCAATCACCCGAACTATTGCCCATATCACCGGGTCTTAGGCCATAGCATTGAAGACTGCTATGTTTTCAAAGACTGGATTGAGAAAAGAATCCAGGAAGGTGCAATTCCACTCCATGATGATGCTAGCACCTCATGCCGGACCAGCCAGAGCCCCAGTCGCCAGTACAAATCGCGTCTCTGCTTGTTCTGACGGGAAACCACCCACCACTTGGAGTGTGTGCCTCAACAAGAGCACAAAGAAGAAGTTAAAAATGCTCCAAGCTGAACCTAGGCTCAGATGGAAGAATGCTATCACCCCCATCGTGCCAAAGAATGTTGTCATACCAGCAAGGTTGCCTCCCAGGCTGAGACGCAACTATGTCCTGATAGCACGGTCAAGTAACAATAGGCCGTTCTGGAGGAAAACCGCACCTCAGGAAATTGAGGAGCAATACACCCAGGGGAGACCGAAACAAGCAACCCTGGCTGACTTTCTCTCTCCAAAAGACTTCACCAAAATCACCGGTAAGGCTTGGAGAGACGTGAAAGAGAGAAAAGAGCGTGAGAACACGGAATCCGAGGAATTTTGGACGGCTACCTGTCGCCACATCTCGGATGGGATCCAAGGAGAAAATGATGCCGAAACACCCAAGGTCCCAAAATAAACACTGGAAGCTCCAGAAAGAGCACCAGCAGTCCCAGGTGTGCCCAGACAATCAAGTCAGACAGGGTCATCGTCATCTCAGGGAACACAAACCGAGGCCACTCCTGCCAAAACCAAGAAAACCCACAGGAGTCGCAGGAATAGAAAATCTGGCTCTCAAGAAAATACGCCTGTAGAATCTTCTATGACTCAAGGCCCTGGATCCCCAGATTCAGAGTTAATGATTCTTCCAGTAACCGTCAATGGACAAGAATGAAGGGTATATGTGGAAATCCCCAAAGAATGTCAAAGCGAAGACGGTGGTCTGGACCTAAACAATTTGGGTTTCAACCTGCTTGTGGAAGACAAGGCAGGGAAACCTGAACTCCCTCCCTCTGTGATACGAACTCTGGCTCAACATGTGTCCGGACTGATGAGCGAAGCCATAAACGCGACAAAGCTCAGAAGAGACAGGGAGGCGATGACAGCCAAAAAGGCGTTCACTTCAGCCAAGTCCCCAGCCAAAACCTCAGAGCAAGAGGAATGCTATACTGAGGACGAATACTCATGGCCTGGTACTAGCCGGCCTCGCGATGACATGGATAACAACTATGACTTTGACTGTCACTTCAGCAGTGACGAGGAAAGAGGTGGTGGTGGTGCCGCCAGTGCATGTTGTAATGTCTTCGCAACCTCTGACACCGAGGACAAGGAAAATGGAAACGAAGATTACAGTGACTTCTATGGAAATGTCGAGGATGACACTGAACAGCCACCGGAAGATGCGGAGGTTGAGGACAAACATGTAACAGAGGAAACTGCTGTTGTGACTCCCTCTTCCCTCCTAAAAGGAGAAGGGTCGACCGCGAGAAATGGTGTCTTCTACCAGGAGGTAGAGCCCCGCGGACTTCCCACCCAACAAAGAATGAATATGTTTCTAAGGGCCCGGAAACAGTGACGGGAATTGGCCACCTGGTATCGCACAGTAGTGTTCCACCCCGAGCTAGAGACAGAAATCTTGGCGGATCCCATATGGTGGGTCCACGAACTGATGAAAGGAGATGATATCGATCAGTTTTTGGCCGCATGGCTGATTAGCAAATACCAACTGAAAGTGTCACTCAAGAAACCCCAAAGCAAGGAAACTGCCGAAACTTGCCGATATCTGAGTGCTTCCGACGAGTCTGAGGTAGAAAATGATAGTGATTCCGAGAGGATCATAATTCAAACCTCTGCTCTGAATTTCGATGACAACTCTGATGATGAGTCGCCACCAGAGGTGGCATTTGAAGCAGTGTCTGATTACATCGACTTCCTGATGGACTTAAAAGTCCAAGACTTCGACCTATTCCAAGATGAACTGAAAGTGGACGAAGCCATAGACAATGCCACTGACTTGGATCGTGATGGTATTGAGCACTTGGCCGTGAAAAAGGTGGCTGCAGATATCATTGTGAATAATGGATGAGACAAGATAGGCGTAAGTGCGGTCACTACCATGACTAATGACCAGATTGCCTACGAGCATGCCAAGGTACTAAATGCGCGTGAAACACCACGGCATGAGACTCCACTCTTTGAAGGAGGCTTAGGCCGATGGTTGCGTCCAAAACCCGGTGATAATGGATGCTCTACCCGAGAAGAGTTAATTGATAAATATGTTCAATACCTCCAGAGCTTGAAAATGATAGCCCCTGAGGAATTTCACAACATGCTGAACCCGGAAGATTCCTCTGAGTTGGAAGACTATGAAAAGGAGGCTATCGCTAGGATGTTCAAAGAAGAAGGCGAAGGCACCGGTCTCGAAGAAGGCGAAATCACCCCGGAACCCAGTTCTCCAGAAGCCAATCAAGAGCCATGGATGTATGGTTACCGGCAACATTTGAGGGAAATAAGAACTGGAACACCAATGGTGGAAACCTCCAATCAAGTGGAGACAAGCCAACAAAGTCGCCAGAACAACCACAAGATTATCGACAATGTGAACACGATGAACTGGTGAAATTCTATGTCTCCTACCTCAAGGACTTGAGGGTCTCCGATCCCAGGACCTTCAGATATGTCATGAATCCTATAAACTCGATGTTTACTCCCGAGTTTGTTGAGGATTTTGAAAGAGAGGCCGTTGAGATAGTGCGGAAGGAGTTGAGGACTGGAAAGACTCCCGTGTGCGTGTCTGACTCCGATGATGACAATGATCCTCCGTCCACCTCTTGTCACTTGTTCTATCACGGCCATGCAAGGAATGACAGTGATAAGGAGGAAGACGAGGGCGAACAGGCTGAAATCCTTGAAGCCTCTGATGACGAAGCCCCTGAGCTTCAGCCATTAGAAGGAGTAGCTCCTGATCCTGATGCCATAATCGGGACAGATATCCAAATGCATTTCCCCTTGGGAATAGATTTCTCCGGCCCAATGACAGACTTAACTGCTGTCTTTGAAGGACTCACTGTGCGTCAGACATGTGGGGTCATGAAACATATGCTCGAACTCAGAGATCAAGATCCGAATTTCTACAAGTTCGCGACAGAGCATCCTGAGATATGGGGACGGTATTTGAAATACCCCAACTCCGAACTTGACCCGGTACAAAGAAGAAAAAGGGAGGAGTTCATAAGGGAACACCCTGCAAAAGTCGCCCGGATGCAGGAAATGGCAAATGCCTTGGCTCACTTACTCGACCCAACCACGGGCAGTAACAACAATGATGACAATTTTGGGGCTGGCACCTCTGGGATCCCTTAATATGCTGAAGAATCTGACGAAAACATTCCCTCAGCTTCTTGTCACCGGATTTCCTCCGAGGATGACACTGATGATGAAAAGGACAAAGGAGAATCGTCAGCGGCTCCAAGGAATAATGAGCCACAAGCGCCACCGCCACAAGGAAGAACCAACCCCAGGCGGAATGCTAGGCGAAAGCCAGGTGAACTCGGTCGCAATGACGTGGACCCAAGTGCACGTATATACCTCACAGCAGGTCCTGACTTCCCGAATCTCATTTCAAATATAACCCCCGCATTCGAAAACCTCACTATCCATCAATCGACTGGGGTAGTCGCATACCTCAGTCATTTGAAACAAAATGATCCAGGATTCATCAACATGATAGCGGAAAATACCGAAAATGCCGAAATATGGACCAGTTTCATGGAACATCCCGAACATGACCCCGACCGAGCTCGGAGAAGAAGGCGGGAGAAATTTGTAAGGAAACACCCAGCCGAAACTGCTCGTATGAGGGAGATAGCCGCCACTTTCCACAGAATCATAACCTCTGTTGCGAGTGATGATGACAGTGATGACAGCAACCCAGGTGCTGGCCCTTCCGGGACCTCTCGTCATATCAGCTTTAATTGGGATGATGATTCAGACTCCGAGAGTGAATCTCATGAACCATCCCACTCCCTGAATGAGACTCCTGCAACGGCGATTGAAGTCATAAGACGTCAGAGCGCTGAGCTATACATGTACTTGCAGAATCTGAGGAGTAGAGAACCTTCCTTCTTTAGGTTTGCAACCACAAATTTCTAAATGATAACGCGATACATGAACTACCCCTACACCGATCCTAGTCCCATTTGGACCCGGAATCGGGTAAACTTTGTGCGGAGTCATCCAGTTGAAGCCGCACTCGTGCGACAGATTGCTGAGACTGCAATGCACATCTTTGCATCAAGTGAGGATCATAATATTGCCTCAACCTCATCTCACAAGATCTCTCACGAGGGTGAAGGAAGCGACAGCACTGACAGGAATGATGCCACTAGAGAAGTCCCACAAAATGAAAATGCTCCCAATCCCGGAGCGTCCAATTCAAGCAGTGAATATTCAAGGGTAAGTGTATTCTATGGAGGAAACCCTGACTCTACTAGCTCGCCAGTGCACGTGTTTTATGACGAAGACCCCGGTTCCGGAAGCCCATTGTTGGATGTGTCAGACGCCTTTGGAGGCCTCACTCTAAACCAAACCGTTGATGTCTTCTCATACATCAACCACCTGATCCAAGATGACTCAGAATTTCTGGATATAGTGACAAACCATGAACAGAGATCTTCACTTGTTGCATGGGGCATCCGCGTCACGAACCTGATCCAGCATGGAGAAGAAGGCGAGAAAGGTTCATAAGGAATCATCCTGTTGAAGCTGCTCGAATCAGAGAGGTTGTGGAAACTTTTGATAATTTGAAGAATTCCACTCCCTCTAATGGTGACAACAGTGACGGTGAGAGCTCAACCAATACCTTTGGCACCTCTCACCACATTAGCACTGGCTCGAGTCAAGACGGTGGCTTTGCTCCAAATCAAACTGAACCAGCAGATCGATCGGACCCCATAGTCGAAGAAATAGCGGCACGTGCGGGAATCGCAAGCCATCGAATTACCAATCTGGATGATTATCTGCGAAACTTGATGAACACCGAACCTGCCTTCGTTCGGTTTGCAACTGCACATTTTCCGATGCTTCTAAGGCACATAGAATACCCCATGACTGATCCTGACCGCACATGGAGAGGGGATCGTGAAAGATTCAACGCAGCCATCCTACCGAAGTTGCTCGAATGCGGGAGATAGCTGAGACCACTCGGCATATCTTTGGGATAGGCAGTGGCAACAATAACCCTGAAACAAGTACTTCTGGCACCTCTTGCTACGCCAGTGCTAGTGGAAGCGATGCCCCCGGTTCAAACCAAAACCAGCCGCGTAGACCGACCAACCTCTTGGTGGAAGAAACAGTGGCCCGTACAGGAATCACAAGGTGCCAGGGCATCGACCTGCACACATATCTCCAGGACTTGAGGAATAGTGAACCTGCTTTCTTCCGGTTCGCGACAAAAAATTTCCAAATGCTCATGCGGTACTTGGAATATCCTATCATGGATCCTGATCCCACTTGGAGAAAGAATCACGAGAGATTTGTGCGCAATCATCCTGCTGAGGCTGCCCGCATGCGAGAAGTAGCAGAAATCGCCCAGCATATTTTCAGACCGGACGATGATAACAACTCCGGAGCTGGTCCCTCTGGGTCATCTCGCTACATCAGTAGTGACGAACCTGAAAGTCCCAGGGAAAGGAAGTTCAACCGTCGCGCATCTAAGATAGCAGAATGGACGGATGATAATGAACCTTCTCCAAAGTCTCGAAGCAAGACTAAAGAGAGGAAGACCCATAAGAAGAATGCTCGTATGTCAGTCCGACCACAGCCGGAATAGACTGAAATGTTCCCTGAAGGATTGGCAACTCTCATAGCCGCTACTGAAGGGAAGACAACCAGCGAACTCTTGCGGGAGCTACGGCTAACCGACGAGGAAGATGCTTTCTATCTCTCTGAGGAAAATGAGTTCCCAGAAGAAGAAGACACAGCCGAAGCCAAACCCCTCTTGGTTTATCAAAGAAGAAACAAGGGGAAGAATCAAAAGAGAAACAAGATGCCTAAAGGTGAGTCCTCTCGGAGTGTCGGTTCCTGCTACCGAATCACCTGTGGAGACGCAAGTGACGATCAAGAGGAAAGATCCGAAATGCCTCAACCGCAACCGGTTCCACCTCAACCACAGCCCGAGGTACATCAATCTCAACCTGAAGTGCCCCAGATATAGCCAGAAACACCACAGCCGCAACCTGAAATGCCGCGACCTCAGCCTGAGACATCACGGCCACGGCCGACAACTCCTGGTCCGCATCCTGAAAGTCCTCAGTCGCAACTGGAGGCAGGATATGACCCAAATGGCGAAGATGATGGGATCCAGTATGATTATGACTTGGTATTGGACCCCGAATACCAGGTAAATCCAGCAGATTTGGAAGGACAGCAGGTCAGGATGGTGAATCTCGACATACACATTTCTAACATCCCTGGTCATTCTGAGCTTACCCTGGAAGACCTAAGCGAGATTGTGCGCCAATTGGTCAACCAAACCAGGGAAGCTATAATCATGGAAGAAGAAGACGCCCGCCAAGGACAGGGGGCAGCTGAAACTCCTTCCACTAGCCAGCCGGATAATATATATCCACATTCTGACTCTCCTCAAGAGAAAGAAGAACAAGACGAAAGCCAAGGATCCGAATCCTGTAGAGTCATATACATCTCTGACGATTCAGGATCCGAGGAGTCTGAAATAGAAGAACTCTCAGATGAGAACTATGAGCATGACTTGATAGACCCAATCGGATGGACGGGTCACTTGGTTAAAAATGTGGAAAAGTCAGGTGAACCGGTCGGGTGGCAAGGCAGTGATGAAGAGCTCGAGCCCAAACATCTTCACTTAACCAGTCTCCAGCCATTTGTGCTTGATCCTTGGCCTACGACACGCCAACTGTTAGAAAATGCTCATATTTTAATTTTAGATTAATTACAACTAATTAATCACCATTAACAACAAGCAAATCAAGAGATCTAGTGCTAAAGCAATCACACGTCATGAGAAAGGAAATAGAATCATTACCTCTCCTTAAATCGTATTAAGGAGGTTAGATCCTAAGCGTAGGAGTCGATGGGGTGCTCTCCAACTTCGTCTCCCCTCCAATGGCGGCGCCGGCCTCGAGTCCACCAAGAGAACTAGTCACTAAGTCTTATTATTGTGCTAGCAACAAAGACTAGTGTCTAATCCCTTTAGTTTCCTCCTTGCACTAATCCTATTAGATGTATTTGGTGGAGGAAATGAAGCTCAACACATGAGCAAGGAGCTGAAATTTTCAGCTATGGAGGCGCAAGAGAGAGAAGGGAGGAAGAAATGGGTGGAGGCTAGGGTTTGCTCCCAAGGGGACCCCTTTATATAGCCAACAACTCCCATCCTCTCTTTGACTTATTTACAAGTTTGCCATCCATACCCTAGCTGAAATTTACATGGGCTTTTGGGCCTTTTTCTCCATTTGATTTGGTTCTTTAATTCATTTAATTAAAACCCATTTTCAATGCTCTTTAATTGGACTATTCATTTGCTATGAAATGTTGGCCCAATTAATTAATATAACTATTTATATCAATATGTGTTGACTCTAAAATAATTATTAAATCATTAATAATTATTTTGGGATTAGATAATGTACTAATCTATTTCTATATGATCCTTTTGACTCAAATAATTATAACGGTTCATAACGGTATATAATTAATTAGTCAAACTATCATATTTTCTCAATACTCATTATTGTGAATAAATAGATAATACACTGTGTGACTAAAACTCTATTTGTGTGACCCTTTGAGGATTTATACTATGTTGGCCATGGAAATAAATCGTTATTTATTTCCAATAATCATAAGCGGTATCTAGCAACACGTTATGATTCCCAATTCGCATAAATAATGTACTGCTACAATATGTCAATCCTGCATAAGAAATATTAGTATTTCCTTGTCTGATTCTTATGTCACACGATATCTTTGTATAATCCAAGATAGGAATGTGTCATTCTTGCAGATTATACATTTCTTGATCTAGAGTTGATTGTACATGTTGGCCAACCAATCCAACTCCATCAAGGGGCCCAAACAGATATCATCACTCATTAAGTATATTAATGAGGGACATACGGTTTTCTTGATGAACAACTTTTCCCCGCACAATTCAAGAGAACATAAATAAAGTCCTTATAGCAGCCTTTATCAGGAATCAACGTTAGACGATATTTATTGAACCTATCCTCATGTGGAAAAGGTGAACATCTCAAACTTAGAATCAAACTGATATGAAATAAACAATGACACATAACACAATCCATATGTTTATTTCACTGGGTCAAGTCCTGTACTATGTTCCAATAACATACACATATGCAATTAAGTTGGTAACTCCTTACCTATGATTTGTAGAACTTAATCATCACTTAACTTGCATACTAATCTTTTATGATAATTAATGTTCCTTGTTAATTATCAAGATTATGGACGATTTAGATTTATTATTGTCATTCTAATGAATGATCCACAGAGATCTACAATTCAGATCCTCAACCTGAATGATCTGTCAATAATAAACTCTAGGAACAAATGATCAAATATCATCATTAACATAAACTAAGAAAATAAGTCATTAAATATTGACTTCTAGGACATAACTCCAACAATCTCCCACTTGGCCTAGAGTCAATCAATAGTGACTTCTAGCAAGTGAAGAATTTAGAACAATGTCATATATCTATATATATACATGTCTCGAACCTCAAAAGATATTATACACTTAAAGCAAGTTACTCATACGTCCATCACGCATGGATGCACAACTGCATCTCGCATACCGCTTAAGGTAGAGGTTAAGTTAGAGTGTTCGCTGTGTCCGCGAATCTATCCAATTTTGTTTGACCCTATATACATATATACTCCTATATATGTGTTCTTGATCATCATCATGTGAGATCAAGTGACATCGTCATAGATCTTAGTTGGATCACCAATTTATTATTGGGTTCTTCAAGTTTAAGCTATGGTTCGAGATGCATAGAACCATATTAGCTTGACTGAGAACTTCTCGATCCATACTACATTCTTTCATTGCTTTACAGGTTGCTATATATATATTTTGTTTTTGGTGACAGAAACGGTTGTAATATCCCATTTAGAACACCTTCTAAATTTACAACACCACATTTAAACAAAATATGTAGCTCAATTGTATTTATATCAATCTTTCGAAAACTAGCATCAATATAACAATTTATATGAGCTTTCTTTCATCTTACCAGATGAAAATTATATCATTCTTTCTCATAAGATACTCAAAGATATTCTCGATTATTGTCCAAATGTGTTTTTCTTTGTATCCAGTTGACAACTGCTTGTCATACTCCTTGGGTACAACATATAGGGGCATGTGCATAAGTATGGCGTCCGTTATGAAACTCGTAACAGAAGGATGCTCGAAATATATCGTGCACTCTTGTCGAATTGAGTTGCAACACACCGATTAGAACTCAAGTGTATGCCATACATCGTGGTTAGACATCCTTTCTAGGAGTCTATCTTTTCGTGTTACTAGAACACTTTGTCATTATATGCACATTTTCTCAAACCTGACATCCATCATAATCTATCTCCATAGATTTTGTTTCCTTGGATTTAGGTGACTTACCCAAGTTCTCAATTGAGAAAACATTCTCCAATGAGATCTTGACAATATTCATTTTCTTAATGTTATTCCCAATTAATGTCTTGTATCTTGTACAATACATGTAACATAATAATGCTCCCACTGAATATCTTGTCTATACAAGATACTTTTGACGAAGTTCAACTCCTTGACTTACTTGTCAAAATGTTTATTCCAGTTTCCACAGTACTTGCTTCAATCCATTAATGGATCATTGAAGCATATATGTGTTTCTAACAATACAACAAATCCTCGGTTCGTGTCAAATACACAACAACTTCCTTCATTCAATCGAAGAATGAGGTTTTGATGAATTTTTTCATATATCTATATATACGAAATATAACTATTGCTAGAATAATCTTTATTGACTTATACATAGCTACAAGCGAGAAGCCGTGCTTTGTACATGGTCAACTTGTTATCGACTTACACATAGCATCAATCATGAAATTGTGCTTTGTACATAGTCGACTTGCTATCCATATCTATCTTTCCTTTTAAAGATCTAAATGTTCTAGATGGATCGCTCCTTCTTGAACATCAATCAAGGTCTATACCTTGTTGTTATATATATGGATTGCACTTAAAGATCATATAGATTCAAACCATACTTGTGGAATCGGGTCTTTCCATCGCTTCTTTATTTATCAACGGATCCTCATATATCAAGTACGAGGATGTTGTGAAGCCTATGTACCTTTCAGTTTAGGCAATTCACTCTCGTTGATCTTTGTAGGATTGGTGCTTGAGGTTAGTAAACTACTTCTACAACATCTTGTAGAGTAAGTTCTTGATCCTAATATATTGCATGAGTTTCTCGAACATCATCCATTCGTGAGATGTTTGAGCACTCTTTAGAAGTGAGCGTGTTTATAAACTTCTTCCTTTCACAACTACTTGTGAATAAAGTTCCGCTCAACTCCCACTAAGCACCATGTATGGAGTGACAAGTTTCCTATAAATGTACTTCTTGTAGTGACGCATAAACTCCTTTAATGCTCACTTTACTCCCACTACTTCTTCTTGAGAATATCATTCTTTAAGATTACGTTATGATGAGCAACAATTACCTTGTTCTTATCATGTTCATAGAAGTAGTACCTTTTGGCTAATTCAAGATATCCTACAAAATAATAAGCGTCTTATTTGGGTCCAAGCTTATCAATCAATCGAACCTTGAAATAAGCTTCTCAATACCAAATCTTGAGAAACAATATACCTAGAGATCGAATCTCGTAAGATATCTTTCTCAATAGACTTCGATGCAAGGTTTTAAAATGCGATTTGTGCGGTTTAGCGGTTTAGCGATGATTTGTGATAAAGCGGTGATAAAACGGTAATAAAACGATTATGCGGTGATAAAACGGTGATAAACGGTCATGCGGAATGGCTAAAAACAAAGATATTTCAGTATAAACGATGATAAAACGGAGCATTTTAAAAGCTTGCTTCGATGGAATTTTTATTCAGTGTAAACAATATTGTCCTCAAACACAAATCCCTTACATGAGTCGAACAAGTCAATTTGATTTATTACCGATCAAACAATGTTCGATACCTTCATCCTTGGATACATTTTTCAATGTTCCTCATGAAGCGAGTAGTGAAACGTATTTCATACTCTTTAGGTAATACATCAAACTATATGACTTAACTATTTACCATGATCCATCTTAAGACTTTTACTTTTATTGAATAGTTTGTCAACTTTACTCTTGAAATCCTTTTGATCTTGTCAAAAGATTCATACTTATATCATATCAAATAGATACGTTAATATCTACAATGATTGTTGGTCAAGTGGTAAAGTTTCAACAACCTTTCAATTGCACAAGTACCTGTAGGTCTATATACATCAATATGTATAAGTCTTAATAAGGTTACTTGTCCTTTAAACCTTCGCAGTTCAAAGGCGCTTTTGTCATTTAACAAACACGATTCGCATGAATTTTAATTGATTTGCAATCAAATTGATTTACGAGCTCCACGTTACGTAGACTCTCATAATGCGATTCTTGTTTATATTCGACCAAGCGACTAATTTACATAAAAGTCAAATACTTTATGTAAAGTCTTACACATTTGTCATTCAAAAATTTGTTTATCTATTTCAAGCAAATTCAATCAAGATGCATGAAATCTTATATACAAATTTATAACAATAAGAGAAGAACATTTCTCTATTACAAAACATGATCATCCATTATCAAATATGAAACGGAGATAAAGTTTTATGAGATGTTTGGAATAAGGTATATAACCTCAAATTCCTAAACAAACTCTTTATTTAATAAAGATAACTCTACGTATTCAATGGTAGCGGCTTAGACGTATAAGCCATATCCAAAACGGAGTTTACTTTACTTATCTCGAACTTTCTCTTATTCATCATTGCCTACACATTTCGTTAAATGCGAGCACATGAACTAGCACCTAATTACTAGTGTGAATTAGAGATAGTGAGATAATTTGAACGACAAATATCTTAAGTTTTAGAACATCATGGTATTTTGGACATCTTTTCAAATGTCTCCTATAAATGGTAAATGAAACATCTCATGTGACACACGGTCACTAGTGAGGGTCTCGAAGTCTCAACTCATATATTGGTAGAGTATTCCTTTAATACTTAACCAATCATTTTAAGCACTAACAAGTGTGCGAACAACATATCCTTTATCCATAGAAAGAGATTGTATGACAATATCAACAATCCTTAATATTGGAGATCTTAATATCTCTAGTTGTCAATTAGCTACTCAAACCTTTCAGTTCACAAGCTAATGAAACATTTATCTTCTTATAAGAAGAGTCTCTTGGTTAACTTACATTCCATTTCTCGATCATAAATGATTGAGTCTATCTTTTACTTTCTCTAAGAACGTCTTCTTGAGTAAGTGGATGAGAGTATAGAAGTCTAGTCTAGTCCTTATGAATTCTCCAATTCAAAAGTCTAGAACTTCTAAAAGGATATAAGCATTCGCTTTATTGAATAATTTTCGTCAAAACTAATCAATCATTGCGAAGCTATTTTCGGGAAGTTGAGGAACGTTTTTGGGATTAAACTTGCTCAAGTTTCTCATTTCCAAGAACATGTCTTAGAAATCGGTGTTACTTCTCCAAGTAAATACCTTAGAAACGAGCTTGTTGTTTTTCAAAGATTGATCGCAACGAAATTAACATATTTAATATCTATAACAATTTCAATTTAAGGTCATTTAGTTTATGCAATGTTTTATTTATAATGATAAACAAAACTCCCACTACATTTATTTAATGTCCCAATGTAGTTGGTTTTCCAAGATCCCCGTTTTCATCAAGTAGAGCCTGCTATGGCACGACACCCTACTTAACTAGACAAGGTAGGTTCTCCAACCAATCATATCAACCATACGACTCTTGGTTTGTGAATATCTAAGTATATTTACAAACTTCGCCCCGATGTCCAAGAAAACTTGTTGGGTCCATCGATAAGCAACCTCTCTCTATTTGCTCCTAACAAATCTTTTCATTTGTACCCCGACTATCAAGGTTGACAACCATGACGTCCGCTATGGCGGATCGCGCCATGATTGGCAATTGACGTGAGGGGGATAGAGAGAAGGAAGGCGGTCGACTTAATCAATTTAGTTTGGGACAAAAATATGTGACTCTTGTTTGGTGGTCGTGTAAGCATACACCCATACCTACCTATGACAATTCAAGGCATTCACAAACAATCACATAATAATAAGCATCTCAAACATTGCCGTGGGTTTGTATGGCTCCCGCTTGCATTAGTCTTCGTCGCATCTCCATGTAACGAAACTAATCTAATCAAGCCCTCCCAACTAATTACTAAGATCCTATCTAATAATTAAGGGAAATAAATACATGTGATAAAATCCTAAAACCCGCCTAGGCCTTAGGGGCATGCAAGCCTCACAAGTTACATCAAGAATTAATCAATTATTAATTATCAAGGCACCTTAGGCCACATTACAAGCAATCACATGCATTCACAACATTTTACAACACACAAGGCATTGACATCTTGAGCCATATCAAACCCACGTCCTCCTACAAAACAAAGTTAGCACATATACAATATACATGATTCACTTGGTCTTAATTAATTTCATTAATTAGAATCTTTGTGCATACTTGTTGCTCAAGTTTTTCGAATGCAAAGAAGGCTTAACCTTAACAACTAATTGTTTAAGCCCTTTTAAATTAAATCCAACCATCAAAACTGAAAGGAGGGTATTTAAGGAGTCTTCTAATTAACCTTTCATCAAATTGATTAATTAGAAATTATTTTAACTAATTAAAATACGAAATTCGGGGCCCGAAAAAATTCAAAATAATTCGGTCTCCAAAAAATCCGAAATAAATCCAGAGAACTCCTTACAAAGATTGTGATTACCTGTAAAAATTTCAAGGAGAGATCAATTACCATCAGGGAGAACCAAAAAAGACAAATCCTCAGATTGTGCGCGAAGCACCGTTAGAGAAAATTCTGTTATGGGTCTCAACCTTTTGATCTGTATGATCATCCCCTTGATATTTTTCCAGCAAACAATTTACATAGAAAAATACTACATACAATAGGCTATCATTCCATGAAAAGAAAAACCACAAGTTATATTCAAGATCAACGAGATAACAAGCATTTAAGCAAGGTATCATGTTCTGGAACAGACCGTCGACCAAAAAGGTTTCACTCGGTTGAGGTATCAAATCTCAATGAAAATCTATAAAATTAATTTTCACAGATTCCAGACTTAAAGGAGAACATTTCCATTTCAACACTTTTCCATAAAAGTTTCTCAATAAGTACAGTTTTTCAAAACAATCAGTTTGTTTGAAAAAACAGATCTGACAACTTCATCACTTTTCATCCTTGAACGCCCACATAAAATCCGAAATATGCAACAAAATTTACACATTCAGAAAGAGCATCAAGTTTAGATTAATCCTATCTAAAAGTTACAGGTACTTTGTATACAAACTTATTTGTTACCAACCACAACAACAGAACTGTGCAGCAGAATAACAGATCTGCGCACCGTTACCGTTTAAATCACTAAAAATTCATTTTACATCGAATTTCAATGATTCCAGTGGGAAAACAACCGCAACTCAAAGGGCTACAACCTCCAATAAGAAGGAAAAAATTTCAGAGAGCTTTACACCACGAAAAACAAGCAACAAGACAGAAAACAGCCTTTCCAGGGCCAGCAAGCATGCACATCACTAATTAACTTAATTAATTACGAATTCTCACTTAATTAAGTGTGAAAAACCTTAAACACGACCATAGCTCTAATACCACTGTTAGAAAATGCTCATATTTTAATTTTAGATTAATTACAACTAATTAATCACCATTAACAACAAGCAAATCAAGAGATCTAGTGCTAAAGCAATCACACGTCATGAGAAAGGAAATAGAATCATTACCTCTCCTTAAATCGTATTAAGGAGGTTAGATCCTAAGCGTAGGAGTCGATGGCGTGCTCTCCAACTTCGTCTCCCCTCCAATGGCGGCGCCGGCCTCGAGTCCACCAAGAGAACTAGTCACTAAGTCTAATTATTGTGCTAGCAACAAAGACTAGTGTCTAATCCCTTTAGTTTCCTCCTTGCACTAATCCTATTAGATGTATTTGGTGGAGGAAATGAAGCTCAACACATGAGCAAGGAGCTGAAATTTTCAGCTATGGAGGCGCAAGAGAGAGAAGGGAGGAAGAAATGGGTGGAGGCTAGGGTTTGCTCCCAAGGGGACCCCTTTATATAGCCAACAACTCCCATCCTCTCTTTGACTTATTTACAAGTTTGTCATCCATACCCTAGCTGAAATTTACATAGGCTTTTGGGCCTTTTTCTCCATTTGATTTGGGTCTTTAATTCATTTAATTAAAACCCATTTTCAATGCTCTTTAATTGGACTATTCATTTGCTATGAAATGTTGGCCCAATTAATTAATATAACTATTTATATCAATATGTGTTGACTCTAAAATAATTATTAAATCATTAATAATTATTTTGGGATTAGATAATGTACTAATCTATTTCTATATGATCCTTTTGACTCAAATAATTATAACGGTTCATAACGGTATATAATTAATTAGTCAAACTATCATATTTTCTCAATACTCATTATTGTGAATAAATAGATAATACACTGTGTGACTAAAACTCTATTTGTGTGACCCTTTGAGGATTTATACTATGTTGGCCATGGAAATAAATCGTTATTTATTTCCAATAATCATAAGCGGTATCTAGCAACACGTTATGATTCCCAATTCGCATAAATAATGTACTGCTACAATATGTCAATCCTGCATAAGAAATATTAGTATTTCCTTGTCTGATTCTTATGTCACACGATATCTTTGTATAATCCAAGATAGGAATGTGTCATTCTTGCAGATTATACATTTCTTGATCTAGAGTTGATTGTACATGTTGGCCAACCAATCCAACTCCATCAAGGGGCCCAAACAGATATCATCACTCATTAAGTATATTAATGAGGGACATACGGTTTTCTTGATGAACAACTTTTCCCCGCACAATTCAAGAGAACATAAATAAAGTCCTTATAGCAGCCTTTATCAGGAATCAACGTTAGACGATATTTATTGAACCTATCCTCATGTGGAAAAGGTGAACATCTCAAACTTAGAATCAAACTGATATGAAATAAACAATGACACATAACACAATCCATATGTTTATTTCACTGGGTCAAGTCCTGTACTATGTTCCAATAACATACACATATGCAATTAAGTTGGTAACTCCTTACCTATGATTTGTAGAACTTAATCATCACTTAACTTGCATACTAATCTTTTATGATAATTAATGTTCCTTGTTAATTATCAAGATTATGGACGATTTAGATTTATTATTGTCATTCTAATGAATGATCCACAGAGATCTACAATTCAGATCCTCAACCTGAATGATCTGTCAATAATAAACTTTAGGAACAAATGATCAAATATCATCATTAACATAAACTAAGAAAATAAGTCATTAAATATTGACTTCTAGGACATAACTCCAACACCAACCCACCACTGTGAGACAGGAAAGCGAAATCCGGACCGCCCCACTCCCTTGGGTAGAAAGGATAAGATGGAATAGGTCTCGCAGGGAGGTGTGCAACCTGGAATATGATCGAGTCAGGAGACTAGTCTACCCAGGTCAATCAGAAGACAAAGAAACTGAAGAAGAGCTCCTCCAGCAATTCCGCCAAACATCAGTCACTGAGGGCACGGAAAATCACGAGCCATCTTCTCATTACCTTGTTACGGTGGAATGGACTCGACACTATATAGATGAAGAGTTCCACCGATATTATGACCCGGCCATTTGGGTAAATATCCAAAAAGATACTCTGCCTGAGGTGCGAAAGTTCAAGAATGCTGCAAGGAAAACAAGCACAGTTGAAAATGCTCGTTTCATTAAAGTTGCAGAGTCGTGCTCGGAAGGTGAGGGTAAATCTCCTGACAGACGCTCTTTCAGTCCAGACAGGCCTGTACTAGTCAGACCTGAGAGCAGAAGAGCACACTACCCTATCAGAGCCAACAGCACAAGACATGAGGCTACCCCGAGGCGGGATGAACAACAAGCTGGGAGACCTGAAGAAGGCGACCCCGCCACTCGTAACCGGTCTCGCCAAGCACAACCAACCCCTGTCCCGGCCAGTGGACAGGGGGCATTGCAAGAAAACCCAGTAGTCGACCAAAATGAAATAGTGAGGATCAGAAGAAGATTCAATGCCTTAGAAAATACCCTCGCTAAAGTGCTCAGACAAAATGACATCGCCCTTGAGTTCCTCCGAACGCTACAAACAATGAGCATAGGAGAATGGTCTGATAATAGAAGAATACTCATGGAGATAGAGCACAAGTTGGCCCGTGTCATGGAAGGACAACGCCTCGAGGCTAAAGCCAGGAGAAAAGAGAGGCGAAAACAAAACAAGGAAGAAAAGCCAGCTGAAACACCACCCCCTCCTAGGAGGAGAGAAGTAGGCATTTCTATCCGGGAAGGCCGTCGACCCACAGCCAAAGCCGATGAACCTGTTGGCAAAGGCAAGGCACCAATGCCAGTCGCGGAAAAGAAAAAGAGACACGACAAAACTCGAACCTGCTCTCCACCTGGTGGTTTGAGTGGTAGTAAAATGGAGAAAGGCGAAAGCTCACGCAGCCGACCCTCCAAAGAAGACAAAGGTGAGACAAGCGCCGCGAAAGAAGAGGGTGTACCTCCCCGCAAAGGGAAGTTCCATATCGATGTGAAGCTGCGCAGAATAAAAGAGCCTTCCTCTGGAGGTGAAAAAATACCAAAATGGATCCATGTTTGGGGCCAACTCCAGAGAAATAAAAAAAAGATTCTCACACAGGCCGCGTTGTCCCTACCTGAAGAGTCAAAGCCCAACAGGCGTGGAAAATGTGCTCCACAAAGGCACCCGAATGTCGTGGAACAAGCTCACAAGAAACCCAAAGGATGCAAAAAATTCTGCGAGCATCACCAAGAGTGGGGCCACACCAGAGATGAATGCTTAGCCTGGCCCAATAATGATGGTGACCCCTCAGATGAAGAAACAGAAGGAGAAGAGTGCCACGTAACAACCTGGTACCCAGATTCAGAAAATTCAGAAGAGGAAGACCCAGAAAAATCAGACTATGACAGCCCGGAGGAGGAACCAGCGGTAATGGTGACTCGTCCAATGACAATCATGCCCTTCGGGAGCGATTCTGGAGAAAGTGAGACCGATGGGGAAGAAAAAATCACACCACCTCCTCCGGACCGACCAAGCCCGGCAGCCCGACAAGTTCAGACTAAAACCCGACCAAAACAAAAGGGACAATACAATGTCAGCTTGAGGTCCGGCACTAAAATACCTGAAAGACAATCCCCAAGGGAGGTCTCTCACAACCGACGGAGCACTCCAGAAGAAATAGCCACTGAAGGAGATGCGAGGATGAATGGTAGCAGGCCCAGAATGACCGTAGGTGACTACAACGTGGTAGCACACCTGCGCAAAATACCGGCCCTGCTAAGCGTCTTTGATGCTCTCATGGTGTCACAAGAGCTCCGCGAGTCTCTTATATATGCCCTGTAAAATCCTGCCAGCTTCCAAGCATATTTTGCTCAAGAAGCCCGGGAGGAAGTGGCACAAATCGAGCCGGAGCCACACATTACCTTCACTGATTAAGATCTGATGGCCGGAACAGCAGACCACAACAGGCCTCTCTACACCACCGGTGTCATATACGGCAAAAAGATCAACAAAATTTTGGTCGACCCAGGGTCTTCCATCAGCATCATGCCACTGAAAACCTTTGTTCAACTCTCCCTCAGCATCAGGAAAACCAAGAAAGACAAAATCCGAATTCACGGATTCAATCATCAATATCAAAAGGCCTTAGGGTCCACCATCATCGACATAGATTTCGGTGAAATTGTGACGCCCGTGAAATTCTTTATCATAAAGGCTGACACCACCTACAAGGCATTGTTAGGGAGACCATGGCTTCATGAAAATGGCTTGGTTCCCTCCACCCTACATCAATGTGTCAAATTCACCCGAGATGGCAGACAATGTGTAATCAAGGGCGACGATCGACCTTTTGAGGCACACGAAGCTGAGTTGGATGACGCAAAATACTACCAACCCAAGATTGAATAGGGGACAGCACCCACAAGGAACACCGCCTCCTCAGACGCTGTCAGAGAGGCAGTAAAGAGGGTGGTACTCAAAGCAGCCATCAAGGCACAAACAACTCAGATGCTGTGGGGAAGTGATAGTGAACCGGAGTCCTCTGAAAGAGCCGGAAATGATGTCCATATTCCAGTCCGAACATGCAAGGACTCTGGAAGTGAGGAAGATGGCCAAACATCCCTGGCAGTAGAATTCATGCCTATGGAGCACTGCAAAGACCTCACCCCTCGTGAAAGGGAGCGAATCTCCAAATTAAAAACATTCACTGTCCCGCCAAAAATTGAAGAAGTAGAGCATGGGACGGTGATCCACCCCAGGATTCGCTTTGTTAAAATAGGAGAGGTCGACCCAGAAAATGATCAAACTCCCCCTGAAGATGGCAGGCGATGGTTGGAGGAAAATGAGGGTGATACCAAAATATCACCCAAACTCCAAAGAAACACTGATGCTCGCCTGAAGGCTTGTTCCACCGGACTCATTGTTTGGAACCCGTCCCTAAAAGACGGGTTGAGATGTTCCAAAAGCTTTGGAATGGTGACTCAAATGAAGTGACCAAGCTCAATGGAAAGACCGCCAACACCAGAGGCCTTGGCTTCGAGGCACAACCAGGGACATCAAAGCCTAAGGCACCCAAAACCACTCAAGTACAGACGTGCCGACACATCTCCTCTACTGAAGCGTGGAGAAGAAATAGCTCTAGGAGGCAACCCTCCGATGAGATAACAATGTTTGAAATACTCCGAAGACGTTTTCAAGACATGGTTCGCTCAGAACAAGAGGTAGAGCGCTCTATGGAACGTCTGGTTGCCCGAAATCAGGACCTCTGCCACCAGATAGCGGCAAAAGAACAGGAGAATCAAACATATCGGGAGAAGATAAAAGAGCTCCAACGGCGGGCCAGCAAGTTGCGCCAAGAAATTTCCCGACTTCAAGACACTGGTGAAAGAGACAAGGCTAGAATAATCCAAGTGTCTCAGAGAAACCTGTTATACCAGAAGGAGATAGAATCATTCAGGTAGGAAGCAAGGAAAGCCAAAAATTTTGGCACTTCCGCCGAAGACCAGTTACCATCGGAGGATACTCAGTCCCATACCTGCCACAGGGTCACTATATCCGAGATGACATAAGAAAGCATGGATCCTAAAGCCGACAACCAGGAAAGTAACCCCAATGAAAACCCGCCCACACAAGAGGCGACCTCAATTGAAAAAATGAAAGAATGTTTCCAGAATGTACTCCAGAATGTGCTCCAATCCCACCAAAGGGTTGAGCGCGAGATATCCTATCTCAGAGTTGAGAACTCCCATCTGCATCACCAGTTGGAGAACTTGAGACGGAGGTGCCAGGAAGAGATAGATACATTCCGAAGAAGGGAACAACATCATGAGTATCAAATCCTCACTCTAGAACGACTGAGACAAGAAGCGGTCTGTCGTTTAGGGGAGGAACTCAAAAAGAATGATAAACTCCAAGAAGAATGCCGACAAAATGCACAGAGAGAAGTAGTTCTCCGGCAAAAGATCTATGGACTCCAGGAACTGACATCTCATTACAGGGCAGAAAGCCGAAGTAATTAGTGCCAAAAGGAAAATTCTTGCTCCCACTCTCATACAAAGAGGAGGAGAAGAGACGAGTTACCTGATATGAGCCGAAATTCATATTCATGTCACCGGGTCACTATAACGGAAGTCGAGGAGGAAGAAGAGACTCTCGAAGCCGAACTGGACATATCAGAAGGTGAACAGTTCATCTTGGCCGCCAAAAGTGCCCCAAAAGAATTGGAAGAAGGAGGTCAAAATATTATTGACGAACTCAAGTCAGTAAATCTGGGTACTGAGGAGGATCCTCGACCCACCTTCATTAGTACCTCTCTCGATCCAGATGTTGAAAGAAAATTGACGGAGCTCCTGAGAGAATACCGGGATTGCTTTGCTTGGAGTTACAGTGAAATGCCAGGGTTGGACCCCGCTGTAGCTGTTCACAAACTGAAAATAGATCCAGAAGTCAAACCCGTAAAGCAAGGCCCTCGGAGAATGAGGGTCGAACTTGAGGAAAAGGTGACAGCCGAGGTCAAGAAATTGATCAACGCCGGGTTCATAAGAGAAGAGGAAACTCCTGATTGGGTCGCCAACATTGTCCCGGTCAAAAAGAAGAATGGACAAATCCGGGTCTGTGTGGATTTCAGGGACCTGAACAAAGCATGCCCAAAAGATGATTTTCCTCTACCTGTGACGGAAATCATAGTAGATCACACTTCCTCCTATGTGGTATACTCATTTGTAGACGGACACTCTGGGTATAACCAAATCAAGATGGATGAAAGTGATCAAAAGCACACAGCCTTTCGCACACCAATTGGCATCTTCTGTTACAAAGTTATGCCCTTTGGGTTGAAAAATGCAGGGGCCACATATCAAAGAGCCATGACCAAGATCTTCGACGACCTGATACATAAAGTTGTGGATGCTACGTAGATGTTCTGGTAGTGAAGTCTCACTCATACGAAGAACATCTGGCCAACCTCCGACTGATGTTTGACCGAATGAGACCTCACACTTTGAAACTAAACCCTTTAAAGTGTGCCTTCATGGTCTCTTTTGGCAAATTTCTCGGTTTTGTAGTACGGCACCGTGGCATAGAAATCGATCCAGAGAAAATCAGAGCTATCCAAGAGTTGCCACCTCCCAAAACACTCAAGCAACTCAGGTCTCTACAGGGACGATTGGCATACATCAGAAGATTCATTGCTAACCTCTCGGGTAAGATCAAACCCTTCACCAGGCTCACTAAAAAGGATGTCCCATTCAGATGGGACGATGAATGTCAAAAGGCGTTCAAGGACATTAAGCGATACCTGCTAAATCCACCAGTCTTGGCGGCTCCTATCCCAGCAAAATATCTCATCCTTTACACCACAGCATTGGATGGATCGCTGGGGGCACTATTGGCCCAAGAAAAATGAGGAAGGAAAAGAAAATGCTTTATACTACCTCAGTCGGATGCTAGTAAGAGCGGAACATGCCTACACCCCGATCGAAAAATATTGCCTAGCCCTTGTCTTTGCAATCAAGAAACTCAGACATTATATGCTAGCACACAAGGTCACGTTGATCTCCAAAACCGACCCCCTGAAATACCTCATGACTCGACCAATGCTCACAGGTCGATTGGCAAGATGGGCCGTTGCCTTAATGGAATTCGACATAACCTATGCACCTCAAAAGGCGATCAAAGGGCAAGCATTGGCTGATTTCTTGGCTGCTCACCCCATACCAGATGATTCCCCGCTGGCATGCGACTTTCCAGATGAAGAAACTCTGTATGTAGACAGTGAAGAAGGATATTAGAAGATGTATTTTGATGGGTCTTCTTCCATCCAACCAGCAGTCAAGCCAGACTTTTCCAAACGACAAGCTGGGGTAGGCTTGGTCTTTGACACACCGGAAAAGGGCATCATCAGATATGCTTTAAGTCTAACAGAACCGCGCACCAACAATGAAGCCGAGTATGAAGCTCTCATTGCCGGACTTGAAATGGCTCTAGACATGGGTGTGGAAAAGATGAAAGTTTTTGGCGACTCTCAGCTAATACTCAGTCAGCTGGAGGGACAGTTCAAAATACGAAAACCGGAGTTGATAAAATACCATGAAAAGGCTCTCGAGCTTGTGGCCAAATTCACTGACATCATACTGGAGAAAGTGCCCAGGTCCTTGAATGGAAAACCCGACGCTCTGGCTCGATTAGCCAATGAACTCAGTGACCCCGATCAAGAGGAGATTCAAATCCTGGTTCATAGAAGAAGGTCACTATCTCCTTGTTTTCCAAAACTGCTGGAAGAAAATGAGGAAAGCACGCTGTTCACAGAAGTAGCAGCTAGGGAGGAAGAAACCATACAAGAATGAGGAGAAACCACTCAAGCCATGGCTATTGAAAACGCCGATGACGAAGACTGGAGAAAGCCCTTCCTCGACTTCTTCCAGCAAGGAAAACTTCCTGCAAACAAAGGACTCCGAGAACAAATCAGAAAAAGGGCTCTGAGATACGTCTATGTTAGCAACACTTTGTACTGGAGATCTTACGAAGGTGCATGGCTAAGATGCATTACCATAAATGAAGGTCATCAAGTCATGAAAGAAATACATTCCGGGGCATGTGGATCCCACCAATCATGTTCCAGAATGCGAGTCCATATCAAATTATTGGGCTATTATTGGCCCATGATGATCACTGATTGTGAGAACTTCTCCAGGCAATGCCACATGTGCCAAATACATGGAGATTTCATCCACCAGCATCCAAATGCACTACACCCAACTGTGGTGTCGTGGGCCTTTGAGATTTGGGGAACAGACATCATAGGCCCCATCGACCCTCCAGCTTGGAACGGGCATCGTTTCATCCTAGCAGCGACTGATTACTTCTCTAAATGGGCGGAAGCTCGATCATATAGAGAAGTCAAAGCCTCAGACGTAGTGAAATTTTTCACTACCAACATCCTCTACAGATACGGCACCCCCAGGAAGATTATATCCGACAACGGGACTGTCTTCAAGAACACTAGGGTTGATGAATTCACCAAGAAATACAATATCGAATGGAGATACTCTTCTGTGTACAACCCCAGAGCCAACGGATTGGCCGAGGCATTCAACAAGACATTGATCAAAATCCTCGGAAAGACAGTTGGGAATAATCAGAAGGATTGGCACAACAAACTGTCAGAGGCACTGTGGGCATATAGAATCACACACCGAACTCCCACTCAAGCTACGCCATACTCCCTGGTATACGGGACCGAGGCGGTCTTGCCCATTGAGGTCGAGCTCCCTTCGCTGAGAGTAGCCATGGCCTCAGAAATTCCTATGACCAAACAAATGCAGCTCAGATTTCATGAAAGGTGAATTGGTGTTAGCGTTAAGGCGACCAATCACTGGCCGGCACCACGGCCCCAAGTTCGCACCAAACTGGGAAGGCCCCTTCATAATTGATCAAGTCTATGACGGAGGAGCCTATCTCCTTTCTACCGAAAATGGAGAACACCCGTTGCCAGTCCTAAATTGGAGATATCTCAAGAAATATTACAGCCAAAACCAACCTCCAGAACATGCAAAGCCTCAAAGACACCCAGAAGAAGATTTCATTGCCAACTGGGCCGAAGCCCATGAAGAAATGACGCGACTGTTCTTACAGTCGTGAAACACAAAATTGGTGAAACTTACCGGTGAAACTTACCTAACAAAGACTCCGTGTTGAGGGAGCCTGTGTGGTTCCTGAATACATGGAGCATGGACTTACCCCCAAAACATAATCCGCTTAATGAAGGAGCCTGTGTGGTTCCCGAAAGCGAAAAGGGTGTTTTATGACGCTAAATTCTGTGTGGAAAGCTGAAAATACCCAGACCACTCCCCATGAAGCATATCTGAGGGTGTGAGTCTAAAACCCTAACCTATGTTGAGGAAGACTATGTGGCTTCCGAATACACTGGTTGGAAACATTTACCTTTACAACTTTACGATCCGCTTTATGATTAAACATATCCAAGTAAACATATATATATATATATATATGTGCATATCTCTATATATATGCATATATCCAAGTAAACATATCCCACGGTTCATGATTAAAGTTGTACCTCAAACAACTGTATATATGTGCATATCTCTATATATATGCATATATCCAAGTAAACAAATCCCACGGTTCATGATTAAAGTTGTACCTCAAACAACTATATATATATGTGCATATCTCCATATATATGCATACATCCAAGTAAACAAATCCCACGGTTCATGATTAAAGTTGTACCTCAAACAACTATATACGCACACATATTCTCGAAACATATGCATATACCGAAATAACAATTCAATGGGACGAAACAACAACACTCAAGGAGCTTCACCTCTGACGAGATCCTCAGATCGAGAGTGGCTAAGAAGAAAACTTGATCTGTGTGATCGTCAAATTACGCAACTTCAACAAAGAGACCCCAGCATGTGGTCATACTCCTCCAAGGAAACAGAAGATTACACCAAGGGATGGTCACTAAAACGACCATATCTATGCCAGAATATAGCAAGTCAAGTCGAAAGATGTCTGCATGCCATCAGGAAAGGCTAAACTGGGGGCAGAAAAGACCCACAGTACTCAAATCAACGACGAAGCAGGCTGAATAAATCTCGTGGTTTCAACACTTTGACACGAGAGATAAACCAAAACCAAAGCCAAATCAAAGCCAAGTACAAAATTAAAATCAAAACTCCAAATAAACTTAAATCCAAAAATTCAAACCAAAGTCGAGTCCAAAACCAAATGCAAAATCCCAAAATTAAATCCTAAATCAAATCCGAAATAAAAAAAAGAGACAAATAAAAAACAAAACCCAAAATCAAAGGTAAAGTTAAATTCAAAAACAAAATCCAAAATCAAACCCAGAGCCATAAACCAAATCCAAATCCAAAGAAAATTTGGTCAGGATCTAAATCAGTAATACTTGGAATTTAGAACTTGCCATAAACCAAAAAAGGGGGAAGTATTCAGACCAGTCTCGTGCCCCACGTTTGATATTTCACTCGGGGATTCTCGGTATCAGTCGGCACCGCGCCTCGTATCGGTATCTCTCGCATCCAAAAATTAATCAACAGAAGGAGAAACATTTTGATATCAAACTGGCACTGTGCCTCATGTTTGGTGTCTCACCTTGAGATTTTGATGTCGGTCGGCACCGCGCCTCGAATTGGTATCTCACGCTCAAGTTAAAGGGGAAAGCAAAGAAAAACCTCTCCAATATAAAACTGGCACCATGCTTCATGTTTGGTATTTCAACTCGAAAGAAAAAGAGCAAACTTTCTGTCCCACCGGTCTAAAAATTCATAAAAGAAATGCCTTGTCCTTCTGGACATCCTTAAGGCATTTTTCCTACAAGATCCCACTAAAAAATGTTTCCCATCTTCATAAAAGGATGTCCAGAATTTTGTGCTTTGTGCTTTAAACAAGGTACCAGATGCCAGTTCATCTCACTTGTTAAAAAGGATGAACAAAAGTTTTGTGTCTTGAACTCTAAAGAAGACACTTGAAGACGTAAGTCTAACACCCTAACTTGTGTTGAGAAAGACTGTGTGGCTTTCGAATACGCAGGTCAAGGGACACTCACCCAACATTTTAATCCGCTTTATGAGGGAGCCTGTGTGGTTCCTGAAAGCGAAAAGGTGCTTGAGGAGGCTCAAACCTGTGTGGTAGATGAAAGCATCGAGGCCACATCCTATGAAGCATATCTGAGGACGTGAGTCTCACCAACCCACCATGTTCCCTGGTAAGGTAGGGATCTCAAAGACGATTTGCCCTCACGGCTTCATAAGTCGTTCTTTCCACTCAATGTCAAACAACAGAAAAAGAGGAATGCCCCAAACAACTATACATATGTGCATATCTCTATATATATGCATATACCCAAACAACAGCCTCACGGTTCATGCCTAAAGCTATACCTCAAATAGCTATACATATACGCATATCCTCATAGTATGTGCGTATATTCAAACACAACAAGTTCCTCGGGCTATGCTTAAAACCATATCTCAAATAACTATATGTATGCGCATATTCCCATAATGTGTGCGTATATCCTCATATTGACCCACGATTCATACCTAGGCTGTACCTTCAACAGCCCTACATTCCTATAACAATCCCACGGTTCATTCCTAAAGCTATACCTCAAATAGATATGCATGTACGCATATCCTCATAATATATGCGTATATTCAAATAACAAGTCCGACGGGCTATATCTAAGACCCTATCCCCAAACAGCTATACATGTGCGCACATTTTCAAAGCATATGCGTATATCCAAACAACAGTCTCACGGTTCATGCCTAAAGCTATACCTCAGACAGTTATATGTGTACGCGTATTCCTATAGTGTGCACAAGTGATAAGTCCCACAGGCTGTGTCAATAACCTTATGGACCGTACTTAAACTATAACCTAAAAAGCTACATAGGTCTGAAAACACATCCAAAAGGATCAAATGCGTATATGCACGGCCACATATGCATACACCTAGGCCATATCCCTGCAATTTGCCTCAAAGCAAATATACCATTATCCAAACAAGCCCCAATCAATAAACAAAAAGATCCAGTGACAAGACAAACAGTCAGCCAAACAACCAAGACAACAAACAGTGTCATCAAAAAAAGGAAAATGCGAAAAAAGAAACGCCTACGCAGGGGGCAGGGCCACATTCCCGGCCAACCTGTTAACAGCCTCAGACAGTGACTGGAGCATCACCTCTATGGCCTCTAGACGAGCGTATAACTCCCCAAGCTGCTGATCCAATGGAACCTGAACTAGCGGAGGATCTCCAATGGCAGACCCGTCATCCGAGGGAGGGGAAGCTTCTCTTATCGGGCTATACTGGTTCACAGCAGCATTTTCCTGCAAGATATAGCCATTGATCAAATAATTGGGGTCAGGCACCAAATGACTGTCCTGATCACCAACCCACCCAAAAGAAGGCAAGACATCTAGAAGGTTGCGACAGTACACCATGTCCCTCTCGGACACGGGTCTCCCCCACAGCATGTCAGGCATTGGGATCCGGGCTCGATGCATCAAAGCCACTATCAGATGACCATAAGGCAGACACCCGTGCATGAACCTCACTGCCTGATGCATATGCTGAAGGATCAGGCTGGCCAAATCAGGCTTGTCACGTCTGCGGATAAGCGGGAGAAGATAGAACAGACCGCCTGGTCGAGAAAGATTGGTCAAATTCCCTCGCGGAAAGAGAATCTGAGTCACCACCCGGAAAAGAGCCCTACAAATAAACCCAGCAATATCAGAAGTGCTCAAGTAAAAGGATGCAAGTAAAGACATACCTATGAAGAGCAGGTAAGTGTTCGTTGGATATAATCTCGGCACCTCTTTCATAAGGGCGGCTTTGAACCAGCGACGACAGGCGCCAAAGGTCCCAAAACCCTGAGGCCAATACTCATAAGCATACACAGACATGCCACCCAGACTTTCAGTAGCCTGGATAAGGGCACCCAGATTCTCTCTCTCTATATGGAACTCTCTGCCGAACAAATAAGATGAAGCAGAGGGGACCCCAAAGTGATCAAATGCTACCCTAAGATTGGCATAAAACAAGCGCACAATCGAAGGATAGTAAGGGCGATTGAACAAAGTCAAGCCCTTGAGACTCCAAGCATTTAACCAGCCATCAAGCAGGTTCTTAGGCTGACCTACTATAGTACCGTCAGGAGCAAAGAAGAAACAGTCGGCCACCGGACGCCGATCACCTCCAGTATTGTGCATGTGACAATCAAAAGCTCTAGTGTCACGGAAGAGATAGCGATTATCAGAAACCAAAGACCAATTGGGAACAGTCGGGCCTGGACTCGCCACCGAAGAGCTGGAGGCGTCTCGGAGACGTTTTGGGTTCGAAACGGACATGGTGAAAAGAGACTGCAAAAGCTAAACCCTAAAAGCAAAGCAGAAAAGGCGGCGTCGCCGCGGCGTTTATAAATAAAGAATGGAAAATAGTGATGCCGAGATTCTAACTTAAAGACGTTCGATTCTCATACACTAATCGCTCCGCGATGAAGGGGAAACATCACAAAAAGATATATAAGATGAAAAACATAGAAAGATATAATCCAGAAAAATATCACAGAAATATAAACAAAGCACTACAAATATCCAGTCTCATGCAGTCATACAAAATAAGACAAACATAATGTCATGGCTAACTAAAGACTGAAAGTGCAATAAAGGAAGATACAAGGAGTGCAACGACTCCACAAATCTCTACACCGTCTCAAAGATATCAAAAAACTGGTGACTCGACCTCAGGCTCATCCTGAAGATAAGGTCCAGTCCCAGCACTACCTCCAGAGAGTGGCTCCGTGTCCCCTGAAAGCGGCTCTGTAGCTCCGCTACCGACTGGGCTATCCACAGGAGGAACCCCAGGACAAGGAAGGGCCAGCACAATGTCAACAGCTACCCTCTCTATGTCATCATCCTCTGACGTCCCCTCATCATCAGTCCTACCGGGTGACATAAGCCCTGCACCCTCAGGACCAGACAAATCTGTCAGCACAACTCCTGATGTAGGAATGTAGCTCGTCCCGACATTCGAAGGAGGGATAAAGTCAATAGGGTCCACGCCCAACAAGACAGCTGCCCACTCAGAATAATCTAATGAGATCTCTGATAAAGGCACTGTCCCCATATCCGCATCTGTCATGATGATATCGTGAAGAGTCTGTAGATCACAATCATCAAATAGAGCGTCAATCATGTCCTTCCCTGCAAAAAGAAAAGGAGAAGGTCAATACACAATAAATTCACCCTGCTTGTTCTCGCGACTATGCTCGTAAGAACCATAAAACCAAGGGTACCTGAGGAAGGCTGAACAGCAAGAGCAGCATCCTCCTGAATCTCTAGCTCCACGCCAGGGATAGCACCTGAAAGCTCGCCTATGCTAGCGAAGCTCCGAGCCGAGAACTGGTACTGGCGGCATAGCTGCCGTAAACCTGAGCCCCATAGGTTAACATCAAAGGCCCCTAGCCGGGGGGAGAGTCGCCCTATAAAATGGTCGACTCGCAATAAATACCAGAAAATGTAAAATAGGTAAAAATACAGTAGATAGGGGAAGTACAGTACCTAATCCTCGAAGTATCGGAGGAATCTGAGGTAAAGGGGCCGGCTCACATCCCAATACTGTCACCGGAACAATAGCTAAAGAGTCATCCGGGACAAACAAATCATCATCCTCAAGGAAGGGGGCAGGAATAGCAGAATTAGGGTACAGCATCTCCTCAAATGGTATCTCCAGCGTCTCTATCTCTACCGTCTCTACCTCAACCTCTCCGGCCTCAGCCTCAGGGGGCGTAATCACACGAGCCTCTGCATCATGCTCAATGACTGATGTCGCAACTACCTCTATGATCTCCTGTGGAGTTACTGTCTCCGTCCCACCTGAACTGGACTCAGCAACAAGGGCACCACCCCACAATCCAGAACATGAAGTACCTGGACACAAAACATGAGACAATACCATGGAAATGGGATAAAAGCAAAAGAAATGTAAAGAAAAGAACGTACCTGTGAAAGGCGTGAGTAAAGGAGGCACCATAGAGAATCTAATGCCAGATGATCCCTCTCCCAGTCTCGGCCGCAACTCATAGCGGGATGCCTCCTCCAAAGACGGAGAATCCTCGCGGCACCTCTTCCTCAACTCTGCAAGCTCCTCGGTGTACTCCGGCGAAGGACAGGAAGACAAATCCGGATCGTCCTCAGGAGCCAAAGGATCAGACACAGGCTCGAGCACAGGCTCCGACTCAGGCTCAGATGCAGAAGCACCTAACATAATGATCTTGTAAGCCCAAACACACGCAAGAACGCAAATATGAGAGTCAAAAGAACCTCACGTACCTGTGTACATGGCCCAGAATCGATAACTCCCGGGCCCATACGAGGATGCCTGAGATGAATCATCTTTTGGTGGAGGACTCCCCTCGAGCCTGAAATGGAAATGGCCCAAATTGAACTCTCCCAGACCTACTTAAAGCATCGGAAACATACATGACAGAAAGAAAAAAAAAAGGAAAAGAGGTAAAGTAAATACAAGGTTCGAAGGAATACCTAGAATAGAGCCGTCCGGAGATAAAGGTAGCTCACTGAAGTCAGCAGGGCGAAAAGTGAGAGAAAGCCGCCCATCTACCCCGTACTCCTCAAAGGTCAGAAACCACCAAGGGAAGCATCTAAGCCAGGAGGAACAACACGAGAAGGCGGATAAACCCGCTCCAGCAAAAGCTCGGAAGAGTAGGAGTGTGCAATCACAGCCCAACTCCTGAACCACCGGTCATGGCCGATGGTCATGCATCCCTCCCTCTAAGAATCAGGCACATCACAGCTACTCCCAGTACCTAGACGCAAGGAGAATGCGGCCAGATCAACACGATACCGCAGAGAAATCTCCTCTGGAGGATTAGGGAGTGTAGATAGAGGAACATCCTGATCATATCCAAACTGCCATGCACATTTTTGGGGATTATAAGCCTCAGAAATAATCCTATCACCAATCCGGATGACTAAACACCCCTCCCGGATGCTGATAGCATAGTCTCGAGAGCGCCTACTCCTCCGAGAAAGCAACTTGGGAACATCACCTGCACGGGTCACCCTGGGATCATCAATATGACCCTGTGCCCCGCCCTCCGTGGGCCAATCCTGTGAGAAAGACTCAGGCCTATACTCTAAAATGTAACGGCTACTCTGGGTAAAATACCTATGTGCTGTGAGCTGATCAGGAGGATTAACCGAATGGCCAGCAATAAGACTAAGCGCTGGCTTTGAACCCCGCAAGCCTCTAGAAGTAGATGCAGAATAACACCCCACCCAATACACATTGAACCACCCATGTAGAATGTGTAGGGGCATAGCAATATAGGCCCTAGAAGGGTCTCGAGAAGAAGTAAGCTCCCGCAACGAGCGATAGGTGTTCACCAAGGCTGCTGTAGCCAGAGACACTTTCTGTTTCCGAGCTAGAGCGTTGGCCACAATGAATACTCCAGGCCGAATATAGCCCACCGGCTCTATAATCACCACGAAATAGCATATCCACCAGGCGAAATATGCAGTCAAAATAGTCTCCTCATCCAAACACGCGTACTCAGCCCCTCCCAAGGGATAAGGTGACCAGGAGCATAAGGCTTGTCCGAACCCGGGATCACTGGCTCCAAGGGGTCAGCAAAACCTACAGCCTTCTCACGAGGGACCTTATCTATGAAGTAGCCAACCCAGTCTTTGAAAGATACTCCCTTACCTGAACCCTGAGCGAACCGAGCCATGGAAATCTCATAATAAATCTTGAAAACCGTGCGCAAGGAATTCCCATGCATGAAATTCCCATTCCGGTCCGTGCCATAAAGCTCCAGCTCTGGAGGCACCCTCTCCTCATAAAACTGGCCAGCAGTCGGCACTCCAAGTAAACATACCATCTGGCGCAGGTCCAAAGTGGCCTGTCGATCCTCCAACACAAATGTATTGTCCACATAGTTCCAATTGGTAGCCATAGCCCGGAGAATGATGGGATCCCATGTGTACCTGAACAAAGCCATGGTCACTCCCCCAAATATCTCCAAATCATTTAACCTCGGGCCCACCCGACATAAAATATGACGGGTCCACTCGGTCTGCCCAGGAACCCAACGTAACTCACCCTGGACATTCAAACCCCCAGGAGACCAAGGGATCACATGACCCTCTATCATCTCCGTACTCAACAAATGACAATCCTGACGGGATCCTATCCTCCCGGCGGAGCCCAAGAAAAGACCCTGAAAAGTGCAAATGGAAGCCCCACTTGCAAGACGGCGCTGGTTTCCAGGCACAAACACATCATAAGTTTGGCTATGAGAACGTACCTCAGTGCGAGATGGAGGATCAGGCCTCAAACGAGGATATGAATGCTCAGAGTACGCAGGAGAGCGGTTGTGGCAAGCCAATAGCCCATGGAAGTTGTCTCTCCCTCGAAGAATGGCACTCCTCCACTTCCCATGAAGATGCTTATGAACTTTCTCAGGATCTAGGTAGTTGTCAATGTAGTCAGTGATGGCCTCATCAGAAGGACCGTAAGGACCGGTCCTGACAAAATCAAAGTGAGGGGTAGTGCTGTAAATCTCCTCTACGGGCCCCATGGTCACCTACAAAGACACAACAACAAAAAATGACCAAATAGTAAACCCGACTCCAAAATGATAAGCTGGAGGCTGGGGGCACGAGAGTAGACTGTTCGGAATCATACCTCACACTCCACTCTGGTGGGGGCCATTTGTTTGCCTCCAAAATTTGCCACTTCAGGGAATGGTTGAATATTTGAGTCAACCTGCAAATAAAGGAAATGGCACGTTGTAAAATATAATTCATGAGTCACAACTCAGGCGTTAAGCGGCAGGAAACCCGATAAACGAGTGACAAGGCCAACAAGCCCACCAAATGAGTAATTAGTTAATTAATTAATTAATTAATTAAATTATGTGAAAAGAATGCCTATGCTCACATAATTAATTAATTAACTAATTGATTGACTAATTATAAAAAACCCTAAAATGAAAATTGTGTAAAAGATGCACACCGTACACTTCTCCAAGGGACTTAAACCAAAACCCGCCAAATGGACAATTAATTAATTAATTTAATTATGTGAAATATGATGAAACACACATAATTGATTAATTAACTAATTAAAAAGGGGGGAAGCGACGAAAATAAGAATTATGGGATGACCAAATACCGTACATAATTCTAAGAATTTATATCAAATTTTGGGCCAAGCCCATGACGGCTCCAATTAAATTGCTAAAAAATGATGATGAGCAATATGGAGTTCCGACATACAGACTAGGTCCAATATCATCACAAATAGGGACGACTCCGTGTCAAAACCGCTAAATGGAGGCATTCATTTCTTTGGCTAAGATAATTGTCAAATTAATGTATTAAACTAATTAAAGGCTGGACAAATTGGCTAAAAAAAAACTTAGCCCGCATGGATTAATTAACTGGGCCCGTTGTCAGCCCATCCAAACCCAGCCCAACCAAACCAAATGGCGCCGACTGAGTCCCGATGCACAAAGCACCGAACCCAACAGTGCCCAAAGCGATTCAATCAAGTCAACTATAGGCTTGACACGTGTCAGCCTCTTACTGGTCTACACCCATGGTCCCCACCCCATTTCCGTTAATGGAAAAAGGAAAGAAAAAATGGGAGAGGACTGTACCTTCCGACAGAAGAAAAGCGACGAAGTCGCTTATGAAACACCCTTCGCCGGCGATATACCCCACCACAACTCAAGACAATGGAACCGATAGAAAGATGAGCTCACCAGGATTCCGTCGATACCAGACACGGCTGCTCCTAAAGCCTGCAACCTGGCAAATTTGAGCATGTTACCAACTGGTCAACAAATTAGGGAAACTTTTTACAGCGAATTAATGGATGAGAGCTTCATAAAACGACCTAAGGAGCTTCGTTCGCGCTTTAATTGAAGGGTTTTAGCGCCAATTCTGGCCAATTTGATGAGAGGGGATGAGTGTCGTTGCTCGCCATTAACGGAAATGCTAGCTCAGTCAAGCTAATCTTTTGGATGTTATCAGAAGAATGAGAGGAATGGGAGCATTCGGGAGAGTGCAAAGATACTCTCAAACGGTTCAATGGGAGTTCACAGGCGCACGAGTTGGCAAAAGACAAAAGTTCTCCACCAATGGAGAGTTCCAGTAAAAAAAAATCGAAGAGGAAGCCAAATGGAGAGCATTCTTCCTCATCTCTGCAGCCTACCATCTGAAAAAGAGGATCCTACGCCTGAAGAACCCCTGTACCTGTACTGTATGATGTGATTCTCCTTTGAACATCAACCATCGGATGACCTTGATGAATCAGAAGGGAATGGAAATGATTCCCATGCTTCGTACCTCCCTTCTGCCACCGTCAGAAACAATGCACAGGGATATGCTACAAAAAGGAAGCACACCAAGTCGCTGGCATGATGGATAAATGAGATCCAAGGGTTCAGATTTATCAGATGGTTTCAATTTGAATCACTTGGAGAATGTGATGATAGAGAATCACAGAAAAGAAAGAGATATATAGGCTAAAAAAAAAAGAAGGAAAGAGGCTCTAACTGGCGTAGGGATTACAAAATGTGTGTTGCAATATTACATACAGACGCTGTGAGGCTACATGGTGTATAGTTCAAAGTGCACAAGATCAAGGGAGTTATGAATTCCTGAATTGAATTAAAAACAAAAAGGGGATGCTGTTGGGCACCTGGCCAGAACAATTAAACAAATTATGTGAGAGTGTAATTGAGCTAATCTACAGGCAATTCTTACTTTGAAATGAAGATTAGGTTGTGAAATATCAAAAGGGCAAAAGGGGAAATAAAAAAAAATGATGAAACCACCTAATGCCCTCTGCAGTTACAAATTAAAGAAACTTCACATGAAGGATGAGCTGTGAATTACCTGATTGCCACTGGACCATTTCAGATTGGTTAATGAAATACATGCCTGGGTGAGGGCCCCCCTGTGCAGTCTTGTAAGTATACAGCTACATGAAAAATATGCCAAGTAACACCACAGCAAATCAAAGGATGTCATACAAGTTTGAAATGTTCACTGGATGATCTCCAAGTTCATGCACTGATGCCATAGCTGGCCAAAGTGCACGGATGATGCAAGCAAGCTGTGATCATCACCATCCGTTCCCTGTAGCAACTTTGATGCTTGCCACCTGTTATCTGGCGCTAACACCCCCTTCTCCAAGCATGCACCCGGCAAGGAGAAACCAAGTGTATGAACTATGGGCCCCATGATACATGGCCTCATACTCATTTGACCATACACAAGCCCACACTGGAACTGTCACAGATTGAACAAACATAGTACAAATGGAGAAGATTAAGATGAGTACTGGGAGACTGTCATATGCATGCACTAGCGCCAAACATCTCCCCAAGCAAGGAAGAATAGGCCCCACATGTCATAATGATATAAACAAGGCGGTTCTGCACCCATGAGTCTCAGCCCTTGATCGAATCAAAGGGGCAAGAATGTTGCCACGTGGCCAGAGAATAAGGCATAAACCCTAGCACCCTTCTCCTATAAAATGCCCATCAGAAGAGGAAGAGAGGAGGCCAATCTTTTGTTTTAAGTCAAATTGCTGCTGTTTTATTTTAAGTCTTATTAAGGTATTGTATTGGCCTCAGTTTCTATAAAAAAAAATGAATTTTTCTTTATGAGGAATCTCATTCATTCTGTTAAGAGATATTTTTGTTACTTGTTATTTGTTCAATAATGGAGTATAGATGATAATATAGTCATGGAAGTTACAAGAAAATATGCATTCTCCTTTTATTTCTCTTTTCCTTTATGTTGAATTTCTTTCTGGTTGTCTTTTGTTTCTTTCCTGGAGAATTGTGACAGTGCTCGCAGCATGTGTGAAATTAGATCCACTGCTGTGAGTTTCAGTCAAAGATCCAGGAGGGAAGGGAAAAGCATGAGCATACATAAGTGTACATATTTTTGTCTTCCATTAGGTCCCTGTAACTTTTTTGGATCATTTGCATAAGTCAGTCAGCTATGGCTTCATAAGGCATGTGAAATCAGATCCATGCTTTGTGGATGTCATAGTAGCTGCTAACATAGATAAAAAAAAACACACGCATATATAATTTTGTCATGCATGTTTTAGGTTTGGGGTTTCTGGTAAAAAGGGGGGAAACATATGCGTATGCACATAAATTACGAAATGGCTTTAATGTTTTAAGCTTGTACATCAGAAGCTAGCATCTCTGTGAAGTGTGTGAAATAAGATCCACCTTCATGGAGTTGTGTTGGGTCTTTTGATATAAAAGTGAAGAACATGATTAAAATACATGATAAATATACACACATAATGGGGGGGTTCATTAATGTAAACATATTTTCAGTAAATAAATGGAAAGAAAGGGGCTAAATTGCATAATAGAGTCAGGAGAGGTCTAATAAAGGGTGCTTAAAATGTTTCCTTCATACATCTAAATATGTCAAAACACGTAAGATAGGCCACATATTTTATACAAAGAGTTCTGGAGTATATAAAAAAATATATACAATAATAATAAACAGATATATATAAAAGTAATGCATATATGTAATAAGTGTCAACATTTACATTAACATGGTCAAAGGAAACATAGCCCTGGGTATAGTCAAAGGAAATCAGCGTGCAAAATCAAGCCATATGACGTAGATGGATTTACTGAGTTCAAGTTAGCCTTTCAATATCACACGGTTTGTTATACCATTACAATAATAAATAATAAGCTAAGTTGCAGTAAAAGGGAACAAGCATAACTGATTTCATGTTGCATTTATTGTTGGAACTAACCCCTTATTTCCTTTATGTTCCAATAACACCCCATATTCTCTATGCAGAACCCAACTTAGAACTTATCAACGATTTCGTTTATATACTTAGAGTCTGTTCATATCTAATAAAAAATACCAAGGGCCTTGCTAAATCAAATAAGCACAAAATTCGTATGGTTGTCCAAATTAATAATCACAAGAACCATTGCAATAATTTAGTTACAGAAATACATTGTCAGACCCAATTGATTACCCTGTCAGTTGGATACCAGACCAAAAATCCAGAATTAGCACCAAATTAGCATAGAGTGAGAGGTGAAACTTCAAATTGCTATCTTAGCTAATCTCACAATGACCCCACGATGCTTGAAGAACAAATTCAAACAAGAATCCCCATGAAGAGTGTCATTTCACTTCCTCTCGTCAGAACATGGCAGGAGATGGCTAAGCCGCCTCAGGATGGAAGACGCAACCTAAGCGAATCACGGAGATGAATCCAAACGACACCCACGATGACTCAGAACCTGGTTGCAGTTCCTAGAATGGCCGGAAACACCCACTGGTAGAAGCACTGGACTCGTCCAGTTAACGACGCAAGCTAGATGAGCGAGTAAGATTTGAAATTGAAATGTGAGTGAACCTGGTGTATGGACGAGCTCATAGACTGAGCGCCTAAACTCCTCCTCAGCCGTCCCTGGATCTTCTGTGACTCCACTTGTGTGGCGAGTCGCTGTTGACAGAATACAAAACAGCAAGTTGTTGACCAATAATAATTTTCAAGAATTCAGAAACTTCAAAAATGCATTAAAAATAGCTAGAAAGTCCAGAAAATTCCCATAAAATGCCAAAATAACCAGAAAATTGTGAGGAACTTTTTTCCATAACACTTCCAGAAAATTAAAATTAAAGTCATAAAAAAATGATTAAAATTAATAATGTAAAAATACCCAAAAAATTGAATTACATCAAAATTCAGTAAAAAGGTGCATAAAAGAATAAGGGTATGAACCCCTTTGACAACAGGTACCTCAAGATGAATTGGACAGCAGGTACATTTAAACGATAAATGCCGTTAAGGACAAGTCTTGTGCAAAGAAAAATTTTTCGGGACCCTAGAAATAAAACTCGCAACTCAAATAAAAAAAACTCAAACTCGAATTAAAATCCAAAACCCAAACCTAAACCAAAATCTGAAACAGAAGTCCCTAACTTAAGTCAAACCTAAGCCTAGAAAATCCTGATTCAAAAATCCAGAAAATCCAAACCCAAATCAAAAGCCCAGATCAAAAGACCAAACTCAAATTAAATTCTAGACCCAAACTCAAATCCAGAAAACTCAAACTCAAATCCAGAAAACTCAAATTCAAATTCAAAAAAAAAAAACTCAAACTCAAATCCAGAAAACTCAAATCCATATCAAAAAAATCCAAACTCAAGACCCGGACCTAAATCCAAAAGAACAAAATGCATACTTTCCGAATCCAGGGATCAAACTTTAAATACGTCTGAAAATCAGAATTTGAAAAATTCTAGAACATTTGAAGACCAAAGTCTAAGATGTCCAAAGTGACCAGAATTTCTAAACACGCCTTAAAACCAGAGTTTAAAACGTTTTATAACCTAACTCTTGCACGTCACAGGGCCCGAAATTCGACACGTCAATAGTTGACTAGAATCGACACATGTTCAAGGACCGGAACCTCTACATGCTCAAATGCCTGAGTTTCCAGAAATGTCTGATAACCTTGGTTCTAACACGTCAACAAATAGACCAAAGTTTTAGATACGTTGATAAATTGAAGTTTTAAAAAATAGTTAAAACTTTAATATAATCTGAATACCGAAACTTTATACGTCTATGTCCGTCCTCTTTGAACTTACAATGCGTATAGTTTAAAGGGAACAAAACAAAAAGAATTAAAAAAAATATATATAAAAATAGGGTTGATAACCCAAAATCTAGCTCTATGTGGGTGAATCAACAAATTAAGGGTAAATTAGATAGAGAGAGGAGAGAAATTCAACAAAGAAATCATTTTATTGCTTCATAATATGTTTACATGTTTTATCTCCATATTGGATAAACTGAAATTGGAACCCCCCACTCGTAGGATGGGGGTATCTATTTATAGTAACCTATGACGTCATCTTCACCTCGGATCTGCTGAGGCGTTTTGTGGCTTCCGACTAGGTCTTCGCTCAAAAGACGTCCTCCGATTAGGCCTTCGCTCAGACAACTGCCTCGAGCCCAAGGAGGATCTCAGCAATGCGACGGCGTTTGGTTAGGGCGAACGTGGGTTCGCTTGGTGTTCGCCATGGTTCGTCTCGATCTGCCTGTCGAGCCCGGGGGGACCATTGCTTCCACGTCATCAGACGGTTATAACGACCTCTGACACCTCGGTTCCCTGTCGGGGTGGTCCCCAGCTGGTAGTTATCTATTTTGGGCGGGAGATTCGCTCCCGCCCCCTGCAATTTGGGCCAGACCTGAAGTTCTTGCAGACTGGAGGGCCTTTGGGCCGCGACGTGGGCTGTTTCCAATCGGACCCTATCAATAGCCCTCGAGCTTTTGGCAAGCTGAAGCGCGCCAGAAGTTTAAACTATGATCTTCGTTTGCATTTTCATCGTTGGCCTATGTTTTTATTAGGCCTTGGTTGGGGCTAGAACTTCAGTAATCCGACGAAGCCGAAGTGTTGACAAGACGAATTAGTGAAGCTTCAAGTGATCTCCTGGCCGACCGTTGTCGCGAATCCTTGTTTTGATGGTTCAATTGGCTAGCCCTCGAGCGTAGTCCTCGTCGAAGATGGGCGAACCTTAATTGCACCACTTCGATTCATATTGTTTACGCGGGAAGTCTGCCTTGTAAGACAAGTTATCTTGGAGACCCTGATGTCACCTAGGCACGTGGAGACGCTTGGTTTACCGTGCATCATCATTGTACCTTGGTCATCGTGTCGGACCATTGTACCTTTTGCCTTTCCGCATTTTCGTCTTTTCTTGGGATTCGAGGAGACCAAGTGAAAAGGCGTCTTCTCTCGGGATCCGAGCAGACCAGGTGAAAAGGCGGTTAACTACTCATTTAACCTTTATATAACGTCGGCTTTCTTTTCAATTTCACCCTTTCCTCTTCTGTTTTTCCAGCTATCTCGAGCTTTTCTTCTTCTCAAGCTTTCTGAACTGCGTTTTTAACTCTTTCTCTCAATTCTCCAATTCTCCTTTCTTCAGGTTAATTCTCTTGCTCTTTTTTGTTTACGTAGTTTTCATTCTAGTTTATTTATATTTTTCTTGGTGTAGTTTCATCCCCTTTTACTTTACGATTTATTTGAGAATGCCTTTGCTTCTTCGTATAGATTCACTCATCATGCCTAAGAAAGTCTACCGTCCAGACGAGTCGGAGGGTAACATTGAGCATTTTCCTCTATCTAGGGGGTTTGAATCCGGCCTGTGGATTAGGGAAACCCTCGATAAATTTGCTGAAGGCCTCGGCATTTCGCACCAGCCGCGGTCAAGGGTGAAACTTATTGAGGCCATGCAGTCCGACCGGCCCTTCGAAACCACTAAGGGGGTTGCTCTGTTTTACAAGTCGGCGTATCATGGGGTTCGCCTCCCTCTTTCTCCTTTTCAGCGTTTAGTGTTGAACCATGTAAAGGTTCCCCCTGGTCAACTTCATCCGGTCGCTTGGTGTTGCGTCTCTTCGTTCGAGCGTTTGCTCGTAAAGAATTACAAGGCTTTGGACTTGCCGAACCCAATGGAACCTTCGCTGGCGTTGTTTGGTCATTTCTACAGATTCTGCAAGAGATATGAGTTCTGCACCATCTCGACCTTGAATCATGTTTTTGCGAACAAACCTAAGAAGATTAAGGATTGGAAAAACTGGTTCGCTTTTGGCAGGGGTCCCTTAGTTGATGAGATGCACGTCCCTTCCTCTTGGAACATCGCCTCTCACAGCTATTCTGGCGTTGCTCGTCCTCCTCCTAATGATGATGAGCTCAAGCTCATTGCTATCTTGAAGGAGAAGTCTCCTCGAGGCTATTGGCTATGTTGGGACGGGAGTAACATGGATCTCGATGATCGCGTTTTCCCTCCTGATGACTTCATTCCTGAGGAGGACGATGACGACGATTCCCAGCCTTCCGTCGAGGTCATTTCTAAGGTTCCTTCAGGTCAGACTTTGACGAAGCCATCAGCTTCGTCAAAGTCTTCTAAAGTTCTTCCCCCCAAGAAACCACGTGATTCGAAGTCCCTTTTTGTTGTGGCCGGGGAGGCTCGTCCCCCGAAATCTTCTTCGTCCCATTCGTGTCGTGCACCTTCATCCGCTCGTATTGATCCGCTGCCTTACACCGAAAAGTCGCTGGTAGTGCACGATAAACATGTTCTCCCCGAGAGGGAAGTAAAAAGGAGAAAGGTTCCTTCTGACATAGTGCCTCCCTCTTCTTCTGAGCCTGTACCTCCCCTTTCCGAGGGACCTTTGCCGAAACCAACTTCTGGCGAGGTCGTCTCTGTGTCGGTCAAGCCTAAAACTTCTCCTTACCCCAAGGGCAAGGCTCCAAACGACTCATGGTGCCAAGCTCGTCTTCGCAAGAGGCATAACAACGATAGAATGTCGTTGTACCTTACCGGCCTGGACTCACCGGATCCCCAGGTACTGGTTCTTCTTACTCCGCGTGCTATTATTTTTCCTTATCTGTCCATAACTCAAATTCTTCTTTCCCGCGTAGGCTTCGCAAGTTGCGGCTTCCTTGCATCGCGTCTCTCTGGATCTCTGTCCTCAGCTAGGCAGTAAAGTGTTGGCATGTCCTTAGAGGAGAAGTTCGTGCACATGCACTCCCTTCTATTCGAACTTGGATGCCTGCAGGCGAGCACTCATGTTCAGGCTCGTGATTTAGGTGAGACTTGGATACAAGGCTTGGCTGACCTCGGTAAACAAAATTCCCAGTTAGTTAAGCAAGTGCAGGCTCTTCGCAGTGCCGAGGACTCTGGCGTCCAGGTTACTGATTTTTCTTGTTACTCTATACTTGACAAGGCCACAGACGAGGAAAAGGCCGAATTTCGCAACTTCTGCGAGCGAATAGTGGCTCGTCTGGACTCGTCTCAAACCCGTGCTCTGGAAGCCGAACAGAGTCAGAGCCAGCTCTCGGACTTGCTCCAACGCTCTTCTGAGGTGAACTTGGAGCTTAAAGACAAGATTCTGGGGCTGCAGTCTGAGTTGGACCGCAAAGAAGCTCAGTTGGAGGAAGCTGCCTCTGAGCGCAGCAACCTGGAGGGGGCAGCAGCCGAATGGAGGAAGATGGCCGAAGAGGTGGCCAAGAAACATAAGGCCGTTATTGCAAAACTAACGTCTGAGAGGGTATCTGCCCAGAAAGATAGGGAGGAGCCCTCCAACAAAATAGCCGAAGTCGAGAAAGAGCTTGTCTCAGTTCGGGGGCAGCTTGCCTCCGCTTCTAAGGAGAACGAAGTTCTTAGAGCCGAGACTGTTACTTCTTCTAATCTGTTGGAAGCAACCAGCCATAGGGTTGAGGAGTTGGTTGCCAAACTAGCTAAACTGCAGGCACAAGCCGCTGCTGGCGAAGTGCTTTCCGACGGATCTGGAAGGGTCCGCTCTACCAAGGAGTTCTTGGGGGCTTTCCTGCAATCGTCTGCTGCACAGCTGGCTGCCACCCGACTTGCTTGCGGGGGAATGCATTACATGCTGAGCAGGAAATGTGATGACTTGCGTCGTTTTTACCCCTTTACTCGAGAAGAGTTTGGTATGTTGCCGGATACTCCTCAGCCGGACGTGGAGCTTGGCCGATGTTATTGGGACGAGGAAAATGACCAGCTGATGTGTGCAGACGAGGAGGGGGATTTCATTGTTGAAATGGGCATGGCCGTGTCTAACCCTTCGCTACCCCCTCACCATTCTTGGGCTTCGTCTGGTGCCCCTTGGTCAGCCGATGTACCCCTAGTTTCCAGCACTGAGTTGGTGGAGGATCAATCTGATGAGGAAGTCTATTCTGAGGGGGGACGTTCAGCTGGGATGGACACGTATGGTGAAGGAGCTGACGTGCAAGAGATTGAGCGGGCGCTTGGAGAGGAATTGGCAAGGGTTTCGCCCCGTGACCCCGTGCGGGAGCAGACTGACGGATCTGGTTCCCTGCATGTCCCTGAGAACATTGGTAGTATGTTGTCAGATTTGGGTCCCCTTCCTGAAGGGTTAGGTTCGCAGGATGGTAGTGGGATTCATGTTGACGATTATGCCGTAGGGAATGAGCAATTTGGCTTTCCGGGTGGAGATTAGAGGGAATGTATCTGTTTTCTGTTTTCTTTCTAAGTTAGTGCAATGTTGTATGTATTTTGATGGATATATGTAGGGTCGGACTTATACAGTGTGTTTTGCGATTTCTTTCTTTCATTGCATTCTCTCAATGTTATAGTTGCTTTAAATTTCAATTAGTTCGGTCCTGGCATATTTCTCTATACTTATGATTTCGCCAGGTCAGATCCAGGCCTATCACAAACTTAAATTGAATAATTACGCAACATCATACAAGTTTTCGTACGAATTGGCTATATTGTCATACTTCGCTTGTCAAACTAATTTGCCCCTGTTGTGTTGCTCATCATAGTTAAAGAAGGGCGAGCATTGCTTGCATAATAAACTTATACTTGTTACACTAGTTCGCACATTTTACATGGTTCGTCAAAACTGACCGCTAGTTTAAAAGTACACATTAAATGCTTCGTCTGATGACGGCTAATTTTATAATCATATTTTGCCTATTACATAAGGTCTATTCACGAAAGATACACAGGGCCATCAAAGCTAGTACACATCTAGTTTTATGCTTCTCTCTTGATCAGCCGTCTTGACACCGAGGTCCATGGACTTATCATGTGGTTGTTTCCGCAGTTCTTCCTTCCTCGCCTGACTTCTCCATTCAAACCTGGCTCAAAGGAATGTATTTCGCCCCCTCCTACTTCGTCCTCCTTGTTTTTTCTTTTTAAACCTAGCTCAAAGGACGTGGGTATTCCCATCGTAGGGTGGCGACGTCCGGCAGCGTGAGTCTTTTAGCTGTCTTCCTGTTCTCAGCTGTTTTACTAACTCATCTGCTGCCGGTCAGCTATTTTACTAAATCATCTAATCTTCCTCACTACTCGCGGGCATACTTTGCCTCCTTTCTTTTTTTTCTTCTTCCGCATTGTGTTTGTGGTTTCTGTATGCCGTCCTTTCTTTTCTCACCAATTCCTGTTGGTAGGGGGGTCCTTATATAGGTTTCTGACCCCCCCCCCTTTTTTTTATCTGGGAACCTGTGCCGATTAGAATATATATATGTGGGGGTGTGAGTGTTATTTTACTCCTCATTACAATTTTCGTCTTCCCCATGGCTTTCACTCCTCACTATCCACTTCCTTGCAACAACGTTCTCCGCTCGGCTGAACAGGATTCCTATCGTGGAGTTCTGCTTCATCATGATGCACCTCTGACCGCAGTTGATGTCGAAGCTTCGTTTCTGCTGATCCGCGAGAACTTCCTCTGGAGGGTCCGGAAGATTTATTCTTCCATTTTCCAAGTGAGGGGGCCCGATGATTGGGAGTTGTTCGTATTGGGCGAAGCTACGCTGACTACTGGTCCCTATACTTTCGAGGTTTCTTCAATTTATGCGTACAAGGCATTTCTTCAAGCTCGCAGGTTGTGGCATTATGACCTCAACCCCCTTCAGGAGTTTTGGGTCCGAGCTGTTGGCCCACCAGTGACGTGGTTATCTGGTGCAAGCGTCCTCGACTTATTTCCCTTCGGATTTTATGTGGCAATGGACCCATCTACCCGTGCTGGCGTCGAGGGTCGTTGGGCTCGAGTGAGGATAGTCGTTTCTGACCGCTCCTCGATTCCTCCTACTGCTATGTTCTTCAGGGGTGGGCCGCCCTCTTCTCATCGCATGGAACGGATGCAAGTGTGGTACATTGTCGAAGGCGAAGCTTATGAAGATGTCTTTATCCAAGAACTTCTCCAAGAACCGGTCGAAGCGTACGATGCTGATTTGGTGGCCTCTAGGAAGGCTCAATTTGAGCACTCCATAGTTGGTTCTGATTTTAGTTCGTCAGGAGGGGATCCTTCTGTTAACTCTTAATATGCACAGGGTGCTTTATTGTAATCAAAGTTCGTTATGAAGCAGTTAAAACCTTTCCCCAGTTCGTTATTTTATGCTTGATTATGTTATGTTCTGAAACGTTTAAGATGTTGCCCCTTGAAGTGCGTTGCACTGTAATATCATTATTGTTACAAAAAAAGCGAAATCAGAAAGCGAAGCTTTATTGTGATAAAATCTTTCCTTATAATTCGTTATAATCATTAAATTACATTCGGTTCAAGATGGCTCTTTTTCCTAAGTTACTAGCTACCTCCAAAGATTGGACCGCCTTCTCTTATTGGCTACATTTTCTTCGCCCAAGGTCCGTTTGGCCTTGCCTGTTTGATATTCCGCTCTTGCGTTCTTGTGAGCTTTTCAAGGCAACTCCACGGGTTGTCAAGGGGAACTGTTACCATAGCCGCCATTATATGCGAAGTGAAGTTCAGACTTTTATGCTATGGTGTCCAATTGTTACGTTTGATAGAGTTATCACCACGTGATCGTGCCCTGGCATGTTCCTCATGTCGCAAATTATTGTGACTTAGGGTTGGGTATGGAGCCCTAGATGTTCTGGAGGTTGCAACTAATTCATTTAGTATCTTATGACAATTTTATTTTGGCGAACTGCTACGTTCTTTTTTCAGGGAACTAGTATGCGAAGTTTATATTCGCGTTTTGTATGTTTCGCGAAGTTGGTGTGATTACTGTGTGTTCGCTTGTATTTTATTCAGCTGTCTTACTTACTCATCTCTTTACTTTTACCACTTTTATTTTTGCTTAATATTCTATTCTTTGCTCGTCTTCCTCTCCTTTCTTTTGTCATAACTAATGTTTGAAGTTCTCTTGAAGTTTTGCTTGACACTAGTTTGCTTTTAAAGGGGTTATGTCATGACATATGCATTGCATTGCTCACGTCGACGTAATGATTTATCACGAAGTTGGTGTGATAGGTTCGGTAACATACTAGCGATGCCAATTGAAGTCAGCTATGAAGGTTTATTCATTGAAGTCATTATTTGTAACATGAGTAACATGAGTAATTCTTGGAATCTATTCAATCTTATCTTATAATACAAAAATTGGCGAATCACATTAAGTCTACCCACTAAATCTTTTTCTTGACGCTATAGCCTATTACAATACTAAATCATCTTCCTATCTTTTAATCTTGGCGATCTCATCTGTTCGCTCCACCTCTTCTTTGACTTCGCTTCTTGTGGACACGAGATTGCAATGGTCACCTCTTTTCTTCATCTGGGGGGCCTCTTTCTCGCCTTCGCTTCTTTCCTCCATTTTCGGTGATTTCTTCTTTGTAAGAATCATCGCGGGTTGCCTGGTATGACATCCACGAGATTGCAGTGGTCACATTGGGAGAGGCGCTATGGTGTCCATGATTGGGCTGTCCTTTACTGACACCGCCCCCTCCCCTGGGTGGATGACCAGTCGAGGCACGATTCATCTGGACTATGTAGTTCGACTTCCGCCTGTCTGGCCATCCAATCCCTGGTTCGCCTGTCGTTTCCTGCGAACCGGCGAAGCGAACCCCATTAGGGGGGTCACAGTGGGTGAGTTGAAACACAAGACGGCGTTTTGACCGAGACGTGTCCCACTCACTTATTCCACCGGATCTTCTCCCCCTTCTTAGTTATCTCACCGGGTCTCCGAAAATACTTGGGCAGTTTCTATTCTTTTCTTCTTCTTTTTGGAGGGGATAATAAGGACAAGCACTCTAAGGATGGTGGTGGCCATAGCTGAGGTATTCAGAGGAGAGAATTGTAGCTCTACCTGGTAGGGTATGGGGGGTATTTATAGTGGGGTAGCTCCTATTTCGAGGCGGTTACCTCGGGAGTTACAACACCGTCATTAATTAGCCTGGGGAAGCGCACCATTATCTTGAACATGTTGCGAAGTGTTTCTCATCGCTTGAGAGTTCGCCATATACCTTGTTACCCTTCCTCTTCAGACTATGCATCTTCTCCCGACCTGATGGAGACGGGTTTAGGATGATTTTAGTGCTTCGCTCTGACAGAAGAACTTCTCGCTGCGCTCTTGAACTGTGTCTAGCATCGTAAGGGGACGCAGTGGTGCCAACTGTTATGCACCGGATAAGTTGAGGGTAATAATCCTCAAGGTTAGCTGATTTTTGGATCTCAGCTAACCTACGGGATTATCTTCCCCCAATCAGCTGGCCTACGGAACTACCTTGTTCTTCCTTTCGTTCTTCCTTTTCTTTCGTTTCATTCTTTCCTATTCGTCTCTCTGTTTACTCCCCCCTTTTTTTTTGTTAGGAAGCTGGGGGAACCTTGAGATTTTTGGAATGAATTCCCATGGTACGATGGGGAGTATTTATAGATGTGGATAGTTCGTCAAAGGGCGCTTCGGCGACTTATATTTGGAAAGTTCGTCGAAAGGCGCATCGGCGACTTACATTTGGGAAGTTCGTCAAAAGGCGCATCGGCGACTTACATTTGAAAAGTTCGTCAAAAGGCGCATCGACGACTTACATTTGGGAAGTTCGTCAAAAGGCGCATCGGCGACTTACATTTGGGAAGTTTAAACAAAAGGCGCATCGGCGACTTACATTTGGGAAGTTTAAACAAAAGGCGCATCGGCGACTTACATTTGGGAAGTTCGTCAAAAGGCGCATCGGCGACTTACATTTGGGAAGTTCGTCAAAAGGCGCATCGGCGACTTACATTTGGAAAGTTTAAACAAAAGGCGCATCGGCGACTTACATTTGGAAAGTTTAAACAAAAGGCGTATCGGCGACTTACATTTGGAAAGTTCGTCAAAAGGCGCATCGGCGACTTACATTTGGAAAGTTCGTCAAAAGGCGCATCGGCGACTTACATTTGGGAAGTTTAAACAAAAGGCGCATCGGCGACTTACATTTGGGAAGTTTAAACAAAAGTTGACGGTAGAAATTATTGCGATAATTATAACCAAAGAAGCTCATATTTCATTAAACATTGACTACTCAACTTTACAAGATGGTAATGAAAGGTCTAAAAACAACCTCTTAAACTACGATATAGGTTGATGCCTTTCTTAACAAAAAACGATAAAAGGATACTGCTAGCTACAAATATCACACATAAAATTTTCTCAAATGAATTGAATTCCATGCGTTGGTAAGTTCACGTCCTTCCATGTCTTTCAGGCGATAAGACTTCCCTTCAATGGAGCGTATCACTTGGAAGGGTCCATCCCATGCTGGATCCAACTTTCCTATATGTTTCCCGGTAGCTTCGACGCTGCGAAGCACCCAGTCCCCAGGTTGGAAATGTCGAGGCGCCACTTTCCTATCAAAAGCCCTTCGCATCCTTCTCTGGTATTCTGCCATTTTTGCCCTTGCTTCCTCCCTTAGCTCATAGATAGCCTCCAGCTCGACCAGTTTCTTCTCATTGTTTCTGGTTCGGTCGTAGGTCAGAGTACGCAAGGTGGGCTGTATCATCTCCATAGGGGTGACAGCTTCCATACCATAGACCATTGCGAAAGGAGAACGATCAGTGGCCTTTCGCGGAGTGGTGTTGTATGACCATAAGACTTCGTCCAAAAAATCTGGCCACGCCCCCTTCGCCCCTTCTACCTTCTTCTTCAACCCCTCCAATATGGTTCTATTTGATACTTCGGCCAGCCTATTGGTTTGGGGGTGACTCACAGACGAGAAAAGTGATTTGATCCCTAGAGCATCGCAGAGGTCTTGGAAGAGTCCTCCTATGAATTGTCGCCCATTATCCGATATTATGGTTTGCGGAATGCCAAAACGATAGACGATGTTGTGTCGGACGAAATCAGCGACTTTCTGGGAAGTAATGAGGGAGAATGGTTTTGCTTATGGGAATGGTCCCAAGATGTCTATACCCCACATGTCGAAGGGCCATGGGCTAGCTATTGAAGTCAGTGTTGTTGGGGGCCTTCTTGATACTCTGGATTGGTACTGGCAATTTTCGCATCGGCGAATTATGTCCACAATGTCCTTCCTCATGGTTGGCCAAAAGTATCATTCTCTTTCGATACGCTTACCGATGCTGTACGGGCTTTGATGGCTACCACAAATTCCTTCATGTATTTCTTTAATGACCTTCTTTCCTTGGGACTCGCTAATGCATTGTAACCATGGTCGCCTGAATCCCTTTTTGAGTAGTTGGTCGTCCTTGATTGTAAATTCTGGTGCCCATCTTTTGATCCGTCTTGCCGCTAGGTTATCGCTGGGTAGTTTTCCTAGTTCGAGGTATTCCCATATCGGAGTGTACCACTCGAGGGTGGCACCAAGATGAAGAACTTGAGGGGAGGGAACTTCAATGCTTGCCTGAGGGATTTCCATCGCAATGACTGGTGTTTCTTTGTTTAAGTCTGACTGCTTTCCCAATTTGGAAAGGGCATCGGCAACCTCGTTCTGGTTCTTGGAATGTGTTCGAAGATTGCTTCATCGAAGAGTGTCACTAGTTCGCGTACCTTTTCCAGATATTTTGCTAGCATTGGATCATGCACTTCATACTGATTGAGGATCTGACATATAACCAACTGCGAATCCATGAGCACTTTGATTCGCTTTGCTCCTACTGCTTCCAGTAGACGAAGTCCTGCCAGCAAGGCCTCGTATTCCGCAGTATTGTTTGTCACTTTGAATGTGATATGGATTGTATAGTAAAAAATTTCTCCATTGGGGCTTTTGATTTGGACTCCCAATCCTGACCCACGATCTGAAGCTGCACCATCGACGTGGAGCGTCCACAGTGTTTTTTGTGCCCGTTTTTCTATCCGACCAGTGTTTTCTATCACGAAGTCTGCCAAGACTTGACCTTTGTAAGAAGTTTTCGGGGCATAAGTGATGTCATACTCTGATAGTTCGACTGCCCACTTGAGCAGTCGTCCTGCTACATCAAGGCTTCCCAATGCCTTCTTGAGGGGAAGTTCGCTCAGTACTACTATGGGATGGGCTTGAAAATATGGGCGAAGCTTTCTGGCTGCGATGAGCACCGCGTACGCCGCCTTCTCCACTGTGGAGTATCGTTCCTCTGCGTCTCGCAAGACTCGAGACACGAAGTACACTGGTTTCTGTACTTTGTCTTCTTCTCTTACCAAGGCCGCACTGACGGCAACTGCTGAAGCGGCGACATACAAATACAGTTTTTCGCCCTTTATGGGTCTGTTGATGACGGGTGGGTTGGCCAAGTACTTTTTAATATTGTCGAAAGCTTCTTGACACTGCTTCGTCCATTCAAATTTCTTGGTCTTCTTGATGGTCTGAAAAAATGGTTTGCAAACTTCGCCGGTCTTGGCGATGAACCTGTTTAGAGCTGCGACCCTTCCAGTCAGCTCTTGGACTTCTTTCACTGTCTTTGGGGCTTCCATATTGATGATCGCTTCACATTTGTCTGGGTGAACCTCAATGCCTCGTTCTGACACGATGAACCCTAGGAACTTTCCACTGGACAGGCAGAAAAAACTTTTCTTGGGGTTTAATCTCATGCCAACCTCCCGCATTTTCCCAAAGATTCTTTCCAGATGTTGCACGTGTTCTGGACCAGTACGACTTTTAACCACCATGTCGTCTATGTATGCTTCCATGATTTCCCCAAGTTCGTCTCTGAAAACCTTCCCCACCATTTGTTGGTATTCTGCCCCCGCATTTTTTAGACCGAAGGGCATTACCTGGTAACAATATAAGCCCTGCTCTGTTACAAAACTGGTCTTCTCCTCATCATCTGGGTGCATTTTGATTTGGTTGTAACCTGAGTACGCGTCCATGAAGCTAAGGTATTTGAATCCCGCGGTGGAATCTACCATGGCATCGATGCTAGGGAGTGGGAAAGGTTTCTTTGGGCATGCTTTGTTAAGATCAGTATAATCAATACACATACGCCATTTCCCATTGGCCTTTAATACCAATACAGGGTTCGCCAGCCACCTTGGGTATTCGACCGGCCTGATTGCTCCTGCTTTGAGTAACCTTTCTACTTCCTCTTGAACTGCTTTCCTCCGTTCGATTCCCAGCTTTCTCTTCCTCTGTTGCACTGGTCGAGCCTCGTCGAAGGTGTCAATCCTATGTTCCGCAATATCTCTGCTTATCCCTGGCATCGCATCTCCCTCGTTAACGAAGATATCTTGGTTTCTCAGTAAGCATTGTTTGACTATCAACCTATCATCTTTAGGTAAGGTGGTGCCGACCTGGGTTAACTTTCCTCCTCCCAGGTCTACTTCTTCTATTGCCTCCATGGCTTCGCTGTGTATGGTTTTGACAGGCTGCTCTTCTGTGCTGAGGCTTTCTATATATTTCCTGTGTTGCTTTTGTTTTTCAATTTGGGCAACCTGAGGGGCCATGGTGATGCGGTATCAATCCTTAGCAGTTTCTTGTTCACCTCGAACCATCCCAATTCCGTGAGGTGTGGGAAACTTGATCATAAGATGAGCTGTGGACGCGATGGCTCCAATAGCATTAAGAGTTGTCCTTCCTAATATAGCATTGTAAGCCGAAGGAGTGTCAACCACAATGAACCGAACGGTGGCTACCGCAGTCTTGGGAGGTTCGCCATATACCACATCTAAGTCAATGGTTCCCATGGGTTTTAATTTATCTCCTGTGAATCCGACAAGCGAAGTTGTCATTGGGTGTAAGGGATACTTTTCCAGTCCCATCTTCTTTAAGACCTCATAATACAACACATCTGCCGAACTCCCTGTATCCACCAATATCCTGCGCACTTGTACCCCATTAACCCTGAGCATAAGTACGATTGCATCGTCGTGGGGCCTCTGCACTCCCTGGAAGTCTTCTGGGCCGAATGAGATAATCTGTTCATGATTTTGCACCAATTGCATGTTGTAGATTGGGATTCCCTTTGAACCTGAGGGGTCTTTTCCGGCTCGTCCCTCAATGAACATAATTGGGGGGGGAGAGAGTCGGGGGGCGATGTCCTTTTGTTCTCCTGCCTTGTTTTCCTTTGGTGGAGGTCTATATGCATTGTCTGTCTTGGGGTAATTCCTTTCTCCTGAATTGTTTCAGTTTGCCGGTCGTGTTTTAGTTCGTCCAGACTCGTCCCTCTCCAAGAATTGTTCTAGGAGATTCATGTTCCTTATCAATCGCTCTATCTCATCTTTCAACTTCATACAATTCCTGGTATGGTGACCATATGTGCGGTGGTATTCACAGAAATTGTTGCGATCTACTAGCTCTGTACGAGTTATTGGTGGTGCTCTCCTGACTTCTCTGTTGTGTTGGATCTTCTTGTACACCTGGTCTTGCGTTTCTTTCGTGACGTGGTACACTCTATACGCAAGACTGGCTAAGGGAGGGCGGTTGTACAACTGCCTCCCTCGTCCTCTAGGGGGAATTTTCCTCTCCTAGTTTCTGCGAGGGGGTGAGGGGCTGCGTCTTCGGCGAGGGGAAGGACTTCGCCTGTGACGAGGTTTAGGGGAATAAACTCCTCCCTGGTCTTTTTATGGGAAAGTATCCTGCTAGCTCGCCTTCCCTCCTATGGCCTTGCAGCATGGCTATATTCTCTTCTGCTCGAATCAAGTGTTCTGCTCTTTCTCTGAATGCCGCGAAGTCCGCGAATTTCTCTGTCATTGCGGCCCACTGCACAGGTCCCTCGCGCAATCCTCTTTGTACTGCTAACAGCGCCATGTCTTCCCTGAAATCTCCACACTCATTCATTTCTATGGAGAATCTATCTAAGTAGTCTCTTGTGTTTTCGCTGGGCAACTGTTTCAAACTCATAAGGTCTAGACAAGTCTCCGGTGGTGCTCTGATGTTAGCGAACCTCTTGAGGAATTTGCTTGTTAAGTCCTCATGGCAGTGCACTGATCCTGTTGGTAACTGAGAATACCAATCCCATGCTATCCCTTGTAGCCTGGTGGGGAATACCAGACACATAGTTCTCTCAGACGCTCCAGTAATGAGCATCAATTCTCTGAAGGTGTTGACAAAGGCTCTCGCATCATGCGATGGATAAGAAGGAAACTTGTCTAAACTGGCGAAGTCTTTCAATTTGATATCTTTTCCTCTGTATAGATGTGGGGCCAAAGCGCCTCTTGGGGTTGCCGCATGTCGCACCTTTTCCTTCCCTCCTCTACTTCGCCGGTACTTGGAGTTGCCATCACTGTCTGTGTCGCTTGCGCTGGAGGAAATAATAGTCTCAGAGAGGAGGTTGGGGTGGCGATGTCTCCTTCTTCGCACTGGGGATGAGGAAGTTCGGCTGCTGCCTAGGGAGGACGAAGAAAGAGGTGCCCGGGCTGCTCTTCTAGTTTTTGCCTCATACTTGCTACGAGTTGCCCTTCTTGAGGGGTCCCTACGATGGCCAGTATGATGGGATCTGTATTGCGAAAGCTGAGGTTCTTGCGGAGGATGGATGCTAGGATTTGGTCCATGGGAAAGCTCATGGAATCCTTGGTGGGGGTGTATTACTGGTTGTTCATGGGGAGCATGGATAACTCTGTAAAAGTTATGAGTTGCAGATGGCTGATAGGATAGGGGCGGTGGGACCGAGGCGAAGTTTGATGGGGGTCGAAGCGGTGTGCCCGGTCCGGTCCCTGTTGGCATGGGGTGGTAAGGGGCATGAAGCTCTCTGTGAGCGGAAGGCATCCCATACGGTGATGAGACGTTTGGCTGGCTGGGCATCCCAAATGGTGGTGTCATACTCGGCTGGCCAGTTGTTCCAAGTGGTGAAGTGGTCCCTGGTTGGCTAGGCATCCCAAATGGAGGGATTTGTTGGATGCTAGCATTTGCCAAAGATATGCTGGTTGACCTGTCGGATCCCTGGTTCTCCGTCCCTGGCGGTGGTGGTTGTGAGGTTTGCTGAGGAGTGCCGGTCTGTTGTGTCGGAGTAACCAAGGATGTACTAGGCATCTTAGTAGTGTTGGGGGTGCTAAAATCTAGCACTTTGGGCTGGACTTCTCTAGCTCTTTCCATTAAAGAAACCACAAATAAGAGATGCGAATGAATCTCTCGATTTTGTTACTTGATTTCTTTCTTTGTGTAGAAACGGTGGGCGCCAGTTGATAACCCAAAATCTAGCTCTATGTGGATGAATCAACAAATTAAGGGTAAATTAGATAGAGAGAGGAGAGAAATTCAACAAAGAAATCATTTTATTGCTTCATAATATGTTTACATATTTTATCTCCACATTGGATAAACTGAAATTAGAACCCCCCACTCGTAGGATGGGGGTATCTATTTATAGTAACCTCTGACGTCATCTTCACCTCGGATCTGCTGAGGCGTTTTGTGGCTTCCGACTAGGTCTTCGCTCAAAAGACGTCCTCCGATTAGGCCTTCGCTCAGACAACTGCCTCGAGCCCAAGGAGGATCTCAGCAATCCGACGGCGTTTGGTTAGGGCGAACGTGGGTTCGCTTGGTGTTCGCCATGGTTCGTCTCGATCTGCCTGTCAAGCCCGGGGGGACCATTGCTTCCACGTCATCAGACGGTTATAACGACCTCTGACACCTCGGTTCCCTGTCGGGGTGGTCCCCAGCTGGTAGTTATCTATTTTGGGCGGGAGATTCGCTCCCGCCCCCTGCAATTTGGGCCAGACCTGAAGTTCTTGCAGACTGGAGGGCCTTTGGGCCGCGACGTGGGCCGTTTCCAATCGGACCCTATCAAGGGTTAAATACAGGTTAATTGATAACCACCTAGGACCAAATCCTATAAACCTTGGAATTTCAAATATAAGCTAAATTCCCTTGCATCATGTTTTGCATTATGATTAACTCCCTCATGGTTGTAACATCTGCTCCGTTTATGTCACCATTCGTCTATATTCTTTAAATGTCAAGTGTCTTTTGATAAAATACTGGAATGCTGACTGTTATGCCTGATCCATTAATTATTCCGATCTAGAGGTGTTCTTGACTTGGTTCAGAGGTAATTAACAGTAGGGGCTTGCGCCTACTGGAAAAAAAAGACCTGCAATAAACAATCAAACTCTCGAGAGGTTCGAAACCACGTCAGTACCCCCATTCATTTTTAGGTGGGTGCTGATGTCCGAGTTTTGAAACGATCGAGGGGTATCTCGTCCGCAATATCTTTTTTCCCGCGGAAGTATCCGGTCATTTCCCCTTCCGAGAATCAGGATCCAAAAAGGTGCGAGACAGTTGGGTAGCTGTGCCATTACAGCGGCTCCGCCATCTTGGAGCTTTGTTCAGGCGTGATGTTGGTGCTTTCACATCGGTTGCTGCCATGAACAACGACAGGTCCTCTGAACGGTTTTTCAATGACTCGTCGATGCATGATCTGTCCCATGTCAGCTCCAGCAGTCATTCACATCAAATGTGCAGGCTTGGAATCTCTAGTGCATCGAGTGCCTTTCCTCGCACTACTGGTGTGTCTTTATTTAATCTGTTGTTTAATATTGTCTACTCTTTATTTAGTGCCTTTATGTGACAATTGTTCTTACATTGTTAATTGAGTGTGGATGTTTGGTTGGATTATTGGTTCGTTTTTTCTGTTCAATACAATTATGGTGTCATCATACATATTTTCCTATTTTTTTTTCCTTTCATGTATGTACGTCGGTTATACTTCTACGACTCTCTGCTGGGTATTCGCAAACAATGGTTTGCTTATTTATCCGTGCTGTCCTTTTATTTTTGGTATTACAAAATCACACTGGCCTTTTTGTACCTTCTAATTTCAAATATTACATTTTCTTATGATGTATCTCGTAAAGCGACTGTAAATTTTTTTCTTAACAAGTACTAGTAATTTATATAAAAAAATAAAGGAATATTACTGGAAAAGTAATGGATCCACTGTAATTGAGTTCATGCTGTGAGGTCACATTAGAACCTACTTATTTTGGATGGTGTATGGGTTCGGGTTCCTTACCCACTGAGAATGCTAAAAAATTTCTTCCCTTCTCCAATAGAATTGAATCACGATACTGAGACAGTCTCTATTTTGCACCTCTTTCGTTAGTTTATTCGATTTCAAATCAATTTGTTAAAATTTCAGCTTTTATTCTTAGGCTATTATTGCCCAGTTTGACTGCTTGAGCTTGCCTTCATCCTTTAAAACTATTTTATGACTTGACTGAGCAAGTGCGGATTGTGAGTGAACAAATAGTGAAAAAATAACTAGGTTCATGTTATTCCGCTTATTTCTTCATATCAAAATTGTTAGTAGTCCAACGGATATCTCTGTGAAACTTCATTAAATTTCCTTTCGAACTAATCTGCCTCTATGTTGTGTACCAGCACACAAATTCTAACAGTCAAGTTACTTATTTTATTATACTACCGTCATGAAAGGAAATATAGTGCAACTACTTGCTGAATTATATAATAGGATTTGAATCCAGTGAGACTCTATTCAGGCAGTTTTAATTCATCAATGGATCTTCATCATTTGTTAGCATGTTATTTTTAGAACCAATCAATTTATTTATAGCATGTTGTTGTACCACACGAGCACATTGTCCAACATAACAGAGACAGGATTTTTCTTCAAGAAGCAAATCTCCATTACTTTCTTTACTCTGTCATATAAAACTATATTGTAATTGTATTATTGTTGTCTTTGTCTGTATCCACAAAAAGGAATTTAAACCTAAAAGTGTTTGTTGTAATATTTTTTACTGGTACTCTTAACTGTTTATTTTGATTCTCAAAGAATTATAGAATTCTATATTGAGCATGGATTCTAGCATCGATACTTCATTAGGCAATTTTCCAGACTTGATTGGGACACTCTGAATATCAAATAGTTCTTTGGTAATTTGCATCCAAGCCCCTTGATATTGAATGAGAAAAACAGCCTACTACCATACAAGAAGGGACCAAAAAAATTGGGGATCTTTTATTCCTTGAAAGGGGAATTTAATTGACCTGATAAGTATTTATAGGGTTATATGTAGGAATTATCTAAAATAAGTATTATTCATGTATAATGTTTCTATTTCAGAAAGTTATTCATTATTTTATTGGAATAATTTTTGAGCTAGAATTATTTTGAGTTTTTCCACTGCTTTTATCTTTCTCCATTTCAGACAGGTTATGACCCAGACACCTTTGGACAAGATAGAGATGGCGTAAGGAGATAAATTATAATGGGTGAATTTAATGAATAGTTGAGGATCTTGGGCAGTGAAGGAGGGGTTTGATGAATGCTCTAATTAGTAATACCCGGTGATATTTGACGTATGCTCAACTCTCTTATTGATATTATTAGAATGAGCAAGGTTCTAGTGCCACAAGTTTTTGGTGCCACAAATGCCACAACTTCTCTTTTTCATTAATATTTTAAAATTTTAAAATATGACTTTCGAATCCAAACCGTTGATCTTGTTCAATTTTTCGAGCGATGCATTTCTATATAATTTTTATAATTTTTGGAGTTTATTTGATATTCGATCAAGAGGCCAACAAATGGACGTATTAAATTTAATCTGTTATAATTAACAACATTCGTTCATTTTTTGCCTCTTGATCGAATATCAAATAAACTCCAAAAATTATAAAAATTATATAAAAATGCATCGCTCGAAAAATTGAACAAGATCAACGGTTTGGATTCGAAAGTCATATTTTAAAATTTTAAAATATTAATGAAAAAGAGAAGTTGTGGCATTTGTGGCACCAAAAACTTGTGGGTATTAGGCAATTAATTTATATGCTATCTCAAATAATTACAGATGAGAAACGAAGACTATATATTATTTTCATTAGTTAAGTACTGGGATTAGACTCTTCGTTTTGGGGCAGGCTCATCTGCCCAATTTTAAATAGGATAGAACAATTGCATCCAACTTCAATGCCAAAACTTCATGTCAGCTTGCTTGCATTCCTCTTGGCAATTACCTATATAAACACACTTACAGAACCTTGCTATTCCATAAGTGGTTGTAAGACTACAACAGTTTGTGTATTTCTTGAATTAGAGAGTAATGTATATCGATATTTAATAGCAACAAGATGTCCTTTAATTATATAATTGTGAAAGATACAACTTTCTTTTGTGTTTCTTATATTCTAATTGCACAAAAGCTCAACGAGTTGGAGCTTGTATGGCTGGAGCAAAAATATGAATACTAACTCGATAACCTGATTAATACTTAACCCAAAAAAAGTAAAACAGTTTGAAGAAAGAGATGTTTTGTCGTTGCCGCGATGGCAGAGCCATCTAGTTCTATTTATAATGTAGTATACGGAGAGGGTAACATGTCAAAAAAAAAAGTAGTATACGACTTAGTTCTATTTAATAGCAAAAAAAATAAGTAGTATACGGCTGTGATTTATTAGAATTAATTATTTTCTGTCCAAGAAACTTTGTTATTTTTTTTATTTTTGGGTTAAAACCTGAGGATTGACCGTTTTAACTTTATATAAGCATAGTCTTCGAGAAAAAAAAAAAAAAAAAAAAAAAAAAAAAAAAAAAAAAAAAAAACTTTGTATAAGCATGTAGGTTTCGAAAAAACACTTTGTATAAGCATGACAATCTATAACTAATATAATCTGCGTTATTTTTTTGCGCAGTTTTTAAAGCAACAAACGCGTGCTACTCCGCCTAATCTAATTAACGTTGATCCTATCCCTTGGATCATTACGAAATTTTACATCTTGCGCGTTCATCTTCATCAGCGATATGGGGACGATTCATTTTGTCCTCGCCTTCTGTAAAAATTGGTGTTGCACTTTGAAGGTGTTTAGACAATTACTTTCTGCTATCACTCGCTACACGCATTATTATATTACATCTAGGGTTGCAAGCTACGAAGACTGAGAGGGGATGAGCGTCCAGGTGGAGAAAGCCTTTCCGTCTCTCCGTCTTCAACAACTTTATCTCGCCTCAGTACTGACACCTACTCTATCTGCCATAACCACCCATCCCTCTCACCTCCGCCTCTCTATTCTTTGTTGAGCCGCCTCCGCCGGGCCAACCTTACTGTCACCCATTCTTTGTTGTTTCCACCGCGCCATTTTCTTCTCCGCCAGGTTTTATCTTCTCTTCCTCTTTTTTTTTTTTCCTTTTTTTTGTGTAGAATTTTCTTCGATGTTTAATTAATTAGAAGAAAGGAAATGAATATTGTATGATTTTGATTGTGTACAGTTCGAAAATATTTTTGCCCTTCTCAATGGATTATAATCTTTGCATTATTTTTCTTCAAACACAGCATTCATCAATTTCTCAATTTCGTGATTTGTCATTGGAATTGGATTGGATTTGTGGTTTCTGTACCACCCGTGCTTGGGTTGGAGAAGTCCTCCTTTGGGGCTTATTTCAAGTACTGGAATGAAAGGCAGTGGCCATGCTTGCTGGTTTTTGTGTGGGTTTGGAAATAGATTTCAGTTCATGGGTAATCGAGCTGCCGGGTATGCTGCTGCTGATAGAGTATAGATTTGTATTCGAGTCTCTCTTTTTACATCTTAAATGATTATGTTATGTTATCTTAATATTATTTGCTGCTGATGTGGGAAAAGACTCCAACATCACCAATTGAGTGCTCACAAAAATATGGCCATGCTAATCGGCCGGGTCTTACCTACAAAACTGGTAATCCTCTTTAGTAATATTCTCCTCGTATGCCTTTCATAGTAATGCCTATTTCATTTTTGTTGTTTAATGGAATTTGGCCGTGCTAACAGAATATGAATATTGTTAATGTATTTTAGGTACAATTGATATTTTGGTTTTGAAAAAGGCCTAATTGCTGATTTTTTTTTAGAAAAATGTAATTGATAGTTCGTAATTATGACCCTAAAAAAAGATGGTGAGGTGGTTGGAGCTTTAACAGTGGCCTTTCAGCACATTTTTCTTTTTGTTCGTTATAAAAAACTTATAACTCAACAATGGTTCTAATGACTTAAAAAATGTAACCGCTGCAAGTAATATGTGAAATTTTCAACATAAGTGAGCCTATGTTGTTGAAAATGGATAGATCCCATCTTCAGTGGTACCACTTGCTAACAATTGTCTACTAAATATTTTACTGCTAAAAAAGTAGTTAAAATTATAATTCAGCTATTTAATAAATTAGTGATGATCTATATTAGTCAGATTTCAGTCCAGACCAAAGAGGCAATGCCTATGCCAGGGCATGACTTTCAACCCTTTGTGAAACATCACTATGTAAATAAGACACAACAGCTAATCCCTTGCCGTTATTATTTTCTGTCAACAACTGTTATTATCTAAGTTTTTTTTTTTACTTATCTTACAATTATTGAGAGAGGTAGTGCTGTTAGGAAGAGAAGGGAAACAACAGTATGATAATATCTAAGATACTAAGCTGGTTGTTTCATTTTTATAAAAAGATATATAATACAATTATAGACTAAAGTGACAGCAGTTTTTAGCTCTTACAGGAGGAATTTGATTGTGTGGAGAGTCAGATCTCTCGCTGGTCCTCCAAACCACCTCTCTCGAAAAGGTAATTTCTCGATTTCTTTTCATTTAGTTGAATTATCAAATAGCTTATATGTGATAGTTTTGATTCTGAAGATATTGCAAGAGAAACTTTTCATGGTTTATTGCTCAGTCAAAATAGATGCAAGTATTATTTGCTACTATTAATAAATGGGGATAACAGGTTTCGTTATTATCTTTTTTCTTATTATACCTTTTCCATTTCTCTTTGGTCAAATTTGGTTAATCTTTGTTTATGGTCATGGTGGTTTTGTTGCAACCCATGTGAAGTTCAACAATAAAGTAGCACACACGGAGGTGTATTAGCTTACCAGTATTTACCGGTATTGTAGTTCATCTAATGAACCAGTACGTGGTGAAATTAGACTTTAATTGAGCCATTAGCCTCTAAAAAGAATTTTGATTTTCGTACCTTGCTTTTTATCCTTGCTATTTCTGATGCGTATACATTCGGACTTCTTGTTCTTTCGTATATTGAATATTTAAATCATGGGAAAGTTCCTATCAAGACGGTTTAGTTAAATAATTTTTACTAAATGGATGGGATTAAGATGGATGCTGGAAATATGAAATTATTCTCAATTTTTCAATTGCTCAGTTTGCAAATCTCTATTCAGAATTTCAGATAGATTGCAATTGATGCTTCACAAAAGATATGTATTTTGTCCTCTTTGACCGTCCTATAATGGTCCAAACATACTAAAACTTGCTTCATCACATCAAAAGTATTTAGCTTTTGGAATTATTGGTTCCTATTGTCTGAACTAATTCTTTATCACATAACTAATTTAATCCTTCATACATGCATTAACCAAGGTTTTGACATGATAATTTATAGGTACACAAGATGAAGTAGCGGAGGCATATGACATAGCTGCTATAAAATTCTGTGGTTTGAATACCGTGATTAATTTTGTCATTACACGATATGATGTTGATATGATCATGACTAGCAGCACTACAAATATATATAAATTATAAAAAAAATCAAAATTTATATTTACTATGATCTCAAGTATCGAGCGAAGCTCGATGTCCTGCCCTAGTTGGTAATTAATAGATGTTTGAGTGATGTCAGGCTTTCAATGTAACGCTGACATGGCTACCAATATAGCCCGTGATCAATGTAATAATGTAATAACAATATATGTTTACACTTAATTATATAGGCTCCCCATGAGAAATTGCATAATACAAGTTAAGAGGGCTCATTCAGAAATTGATGATCATAAATTATTGCGAGCACAACAAAGAGACTAAATATGAGTCACAATTAACTTAACTATTTTGATAGTCAACAAAATAGCAATCTAAATCATTTTATAATATGGAAATCGAGAATAAGCTACAACAAACATAAACTGGGAACTAGAATTGAAACTCTCATAGATGTAAAAGAGTTCGCACAGTGGAAGTGCACTACCATGGATTTGGGGTAATCGAAACAGGCGAGTCTACTTGAGGAAAGAATACTTCAACTGAGTAGAACGTACCCGTTGTCTTGTTTGTCATATCAAATACACCTAAGTCATAAACCCAAATTCAACCGGGGTTATGAATTCAGTTTGGTGTGTGAAATATATACCATTCTTCTTGCATTTTGGGAGACGACACGTATCAACATGCATACAAGCATTTCTTCCCAAGAAGAGTGCATAGCCATTAATATCGTTCCATATACTATAACAATTTTGCTCCAATTTGAGTTCGATCACGATAAACCTGTCACACCTCAAACCAAGCCGTAATCTGGGGAGGACAGCCCCGCCACGTATGCACACACTACTATTCACACGTAAGGCTATAAAACAATGTCACAGAAAAGTATCACAAATAATATCATGTAATAAAGGATTAGTTTGTTCATACATAAGAGGGGCCGGTAAATATTTACATATCAAAATTTCCAGCCAAAGTCAAACAAAATCCTAATAATAAATAATAAAATGACTACTCCAGCTCGGCTTGGTCTTCTACTAAATCTTCCTCCGCTACGTCTGCCAAACCTGAACCTGTCTCCACAAATCAAAGTATTGTGGGATGAGTACATTAATACTCATTGTGGTAATAGAGTGAGCCGACAAGGTCTTGGTTATTATCTAGTTAGAACTAAACCATACTTAAACACTTTTAAGATCCTAACTTGCAATTTCTACGTGTACTTAAGTCTTATGAATAGAACTACACTATATGTAATGACATGCCAAAGAAAATCTGAAAAATATCTGGAGAAGTGGAGGATATATAATATAGTAATATATGGTGGATAAATATATATAATGTGATACGAGAATCAAGCACCCTCACTCAATGGTCCAATCATAAGTCACATAAATCCAGAATCAATCTCACAAATCCCAATATGACAGGAACCGTGCCTACAGATCAACCTGGTTGCCCGAAGCTGCTCGTCTGGACCCTATAGGAAGCTCCAATCTCAAACCCGGGCCAAAGGGAGTGAGCAGTAATACGCGGTACCCGTAAACTGAATACGTGGAGAGACGAGAGGAAGTCTGATATCATGGCACATACCCATGGTCCAAGTCAAGTCCAACAGGGAATATAATACTATAGTGCAATACAAATAACCATCAAGTGACCGCAGTACCGCCTGACGGTCGGTCTGCTGAGTGATCATCAGAAACGCGTTGGCCACGATCGCTATCATAAGGAGACCACCGGCATTTAGCTTGGGTGCAATCTCCCGATAATGGAAACCTCAGGGAAAACGCTCTTATCTCACTCGATCTCACTATCCTGATCCATTACCAATGCAAGTGTTGCTTAAGGGCACTTTTGAGTTTATTAATCACTTTATTAATATGAATGCACATCCTATATATGCAAAACTAATCTTTGATTAATGACATGCGCTTAACTGTTTACTTAATATTAAATGACATGAAATGCACACAATTAATTATTGATCTAATCCTAGACTAAAGAATAAACAAAACCTAAGGCATTCACACCTGGAAAATAGGGCGTAGAAGCGACTACTCTGCTGGAGGGTCGATGGAATCCTGCCCTGCGTCACCACCCTCGTACTCTGGGTAGTAATCGTCTCCCTGGTAGTCTGTATGATCACCTGATGAACGAAACTATGCGTTAAAAGCTAATCTAACGATTAACCCATTATCCCTTAATTTGGATTCAGGTTCTAGCTACTGTTCTTACACTAGACTTAACTCCTAATTTATTTTGAAAGGGACTCGGTATTAAAATATGTTATTATATTTAATTAGTTTCTAAAAACTAATTTGACGGAGTTCCGTTTGAAACTAGTTGTGAAGAAAAGGTTGTGTTATTAATTTTAGAAATATTTTGTTAGAGTTTGATTTATAAAATCAATGTGTAGGGAGTCGTGTTTGACGGTTCCTATAAGTCCATACTATGACGATTGTAGACGTGTCATGTTTTATTTGATTTGGGGAATCATTTGAATAGTTTAGTTAATAATTAAATAGTGTTTTGCTCAAGTATGAAATGATTTTGATAAATCAACTAAAATAAGATAAACTTCGTTTCTAAAGATTAACGAAGAAAGCTTAGTTTGTTTGAAATGGTTTTGGGATCATATTGTGTCCGTTTATATTGTAGCATCTGTTTTGAAATCATTTTTTTACGGACAATCTAATCATTTTCCATTTTAAAAGCCAACAACATTTTATTTCCGAATCCGTCTCGTTTAATTTCTCGACCAAAGGCTTTTATTTTCAAATCCCAATTATTTAATTCATGCCATCAAAATCATACATCAAAAACCATATAGTTCTAGTTTTATTTTCCAAGTTCTAGTTTTATTTCTCAAAATCCATCAAACATATTCGGTTTATAAATCCCAGCCAACAACAAAGGAAACGGGCCGCGTAAATAAAGCAACAGAGCCCAAAAGAAAATAGGCCGAATGGGCCAGAAGATAATGGATCCGGGTTCACCACAAAGGTTGGGTTTCGGGGATCAAGTCCGAACCCAAGCCAGGAAATAAAATCCGACCCACTAGCCTTAAACATTTTCAGAAACAACCCTAGATCACTTTTATTTACCAAATAATTACACTAAACACCCTAACAATAGATTTATTTATAACGAAGACCTAAACCAGTTCAAAAATGTTTGGAAAATAGTCCTAAATTCGGAAAACTTCACACACCAGTCCCTGGCACACTTATGCAGCGTACCAGCAAGCAACAGAGGGGTACCACGGCTGGTACCAGGCCTGAACCAGCCTCGTGCCTGAACCAGCCTCGTACCTGTACCAGAAAGGCATCCACAAGAGAGACAAGACCCCAAATGACTCATTAAGCATACAAATCTTGACTAATGACCTTATAGCAACAATCCTAAGCCTATACATCAAACACAGAGCCTATCCAACAAATCAGTAGAGATCAAAGAGTTTAGGCATTTTCTACACTAAATCAGATCCCATAAGCTACAACAAGACTTTCAAACAAGCACAGATTGAACATAAACACTAAACAAGTTCAAAGGAACTAATAACCAGCACAACTAACCTATTAACAGTTCAATTTGATACATAACATTCTAATTGAGCTAACAAGCAAGTATTCAGACATAGAATAAATCCAACAGAGGCTAAGTACGCAATTCAGTTTCAAGGCAGTCAAGAGAACAAATCAGATCATCCAAGCATCACAAATCACAGATCAAAACTAAGCATTATTTTTCCTCAATCAAGCACACAGATTATCATCTCAGATCACACGTAAGCAATACACAAATAGATTCCAACAATCAACATAACCCAAACTAGCACAGTTTCAAATTGAGGCATCAAGGAAACAGATCAACACCAAGCATTTACAAGTCTCAATCGATAATTAAGCAAGCCACAGAATCAAGGGAAGTAAGGAAAAGGAATTACCAACTGAGAATGGAAGAGAAACAGAAGGGAAGAGAATAGGTCAGCTCAGCCAGCGCACCACCTTGCCTCACCGTCAGCACCACCTCCTCGCCTTGCCGACCACCACCGTCTCCTCTCCAGTCGCCTAGTTTCCACCTCTCTCTCTCTCTTACTCTTTTTCCTTTCTCTTTTCTGATCTTATTTGAGTGCTAGCTGGTCTGAGCAGAGAGAGGAGATGGGTGACACATATAGGAGAGTGGAATGGAGAGGATGGGGGATGCATTGCTGAGGTGGCGGCCAGTGGGAGGCAAGAGGGGCGGTGATAGGGTTTAGGTCTAGGCGCGAGGAAGTGACAAATGTCAAGCCATCATTCGGCTTGGAGAAACCAGAGAAGGAAAACCAGGGGCTTTGAAGGGGGTCTCACTGGTTGGTCGCGGAAAATGGGGGAGAAGGAATTTAGGGGGTGGGATTGAGAGCTCTGCCACGGGGGAGAGTGGAGAGTGAGCGGATTGGGCAGAGTAGGAGTGGGGTCGAGCTTTGGTCGCAAGCGAGGGGGACAGAGGCGAGGGAGGATTAAGCGGATTGGTCGAGGGAGATCGCCAGAGGCGTCTCCAATGGTGCTTCGCGAGACAAGAGGGAAAAAGGGGACAGGTGGGGGAGACTCTGTCGGCAGCGAAGAGAAGAAAGGGGAAAGATAAGGGGAGAGGAAGGGAGATGATCCGACGGCTCAGATAAATTCAGGGATTTAAAACTCAATCCAACGGTCCATATTGAAGGAATTTTAGAAATTAAATTAAACAATCAGTAAAACATATATTTTGACACAAATTATACTCATAGAAATTTTATAAAATAGATAATTGCAATTCTTATGGCATGATCTAAATATTTAAGCAAGTGATTCATTTGGAAATTTTATAGTATAATCTAATTGTTCAATCAAATAATTTCTTGAAAATTTTGTAAATGGCTGAAATTGAGATTGATCGGATTCGAATAATGTCGTCTTCTAGCTTTAAAAATGGGAATTAAATTTTTGATTTGATTCTTCATCCTTTAAATTTATTTGTTTTCTTGAAGATTTTTATTAACCAAATTAACTTATAATTTATATTTTACGGGTTTTTACAAAACCCATCAGTAATAGTTTTTCCATTTTCTTCAAAATGACCTAACCTTTCAAGAAGAAGCATGTGTCCATTGAAATCTATCAAGTACTTTTGTATTCCACCTTGTACACTGATTTCACCAGGGATTTCTATTCCAACCTCTACCAATTTTGGTTTGCATTGAAAATCCACCACAGAAAGCAAACTATTTGCTGCGACAACATAGAAATTTCCCTTGAAGTATAGAATATCATCCATACTACAATTTAGACCATGAATTACTGTCCAAGATGAATCACCCGGCCTCCAAAAGGCCGGCTTATGCTTCTCACCAATTAATATCATAGCTATAAAATCTGATCTTTCCTTGGGATCATGAGACAAGATGGCCTTCCATACGATTATGGTTTGCATCTCCTCAAAAGTCCAGGGCTCACAATCGTAAAGGGTTGTCACATTTGTATATGTATATTCATTGAAATCTGGAAAGGGTGGTAGCTCATAGCACTCTCGAGTAAATGGATTTATGAGAATTCCAGTGATTTTAAGATCGATAGCAAAAAGCCATCCATGTGATGATCCACGTATGTAACGGCCATCTAACTCAGGAATGTCGAGAGAGTAGTGCTTGGCTTCTGATAAGCTGTAAAACTTACGATTTCTTGTTTCCTTGTCATCTCCAAGCACCAACCATGGGAGTTGGGGAGCTGGAGGATGCCGCTTCTGTTTCGAAATCGATCTCCAATTTTTGCAAACAGCACCAAATCGATAATGATCTGGTAAAGGAAGGAAGCTGGTAATGTGTCCTAGGACGTCAAATGTCAAATCCGACCATGCAGCCATGGCGACAGGTTTTTAAGTTCTGTAAATTACATAGTGGCAAAATTTACGAATATTAGATGATGAAAACTAGTTGTAACGATGGTGTATAGTAAAACTAATTTAATGGTAAAATAACAGAAATTGCACCATAGACTTTATGTAAATTGAAAATAAACTGCTTTAACTGACCAATCCAACAGCATGAGCTTGCTTTTCACAAACCAATTAATACATCAAATATGATATCACCATAAAAATATGGAAAACACCACAGGAATACAACAAAAAAATTAACAATAAAATCACATGTAAGAGCATTTCCTTTAAGCCTGTGATGCTAAAACCAGTCCATCTAGTTGGTATATGTATGATTTGAAGTTTTCTGTTCCCAATTAGAACCGAATTAGACTGGTTGCAAAAATAAATAAAAAGATGAACTTTTTTTAAATAAGTTCAGCAATCCGTGATTTAAGAATTATAGAAAAAGAATACAATATAACCACTCCGTGATTATATAACTTGGTGGGATTTTTAAAACCTTCAGAATTTAATTGGTTGTGTCAAATATAAACTTTTCCTTGAGAACTGAAGGGAAATGTAGGTAGACAGAGAGAGAAAGGTGACCTTTAATTATTAGATAAACAGTAGTTTGCCCAGTGATTCTCAAGAGTTGGACGCCTATAGAAGAAACTCAACTAAATTAGCATTGATGAAGGATAATTTCGACAGAAGAATTTGGAAGAAGGATATGCCGGACTACAAGCTTTTTTTGAGGGTTTGATTGGAGGCGAGAGTGAACGATAGAATGTATATGAAAAATACATAGGAAATAAATTACGACAACAAAATACAGATATAGAAATCGACAGAATAAAACAAAAAAATTGAAAGTGAATAGGCAGAAGAGTGCGTGGGCAACAAGCTAAATAAAATAAATTATACAATTAATTCTAGCAGCTATAATTGCGGTTGCAGGGCAACAAAAACTTGAACCCATCATTTGGAGCTATGATGACTGCCTTAGGTTATATCCAAGTCCACAGACGGTACTACCTTGTAAGTTTAATGATTGATAATTCCTTTGTGCTTGTACAATGAATAGTATCGGTCATGTATTGGACTTAATATTTTACTAATATTAATTAATTACCAATATGGGCCAATTTTTTGTCGGATTGTGAAGGTACACTTGTTTATATACTAGCGGATGTTTACACCTTTTCTGAGGAAGTCTTCATCTTCTATCACATCTTTCTGAAAAATTTCAAGACTTGAAGATGGAAGTATTCACAGCTTACATTATGAGAAGCCCATATAGCTCTTTTATTTCATTGTTGTTTTTGTTGAAAATAGTGAATTTGAGTGAGAGAGATAATCCTAATATTTAAGCAGGTTGTCATTATCATTTCAAATTTCATTACCTCATTAAATTAATTCAGGCTCTAAAAATGTTGTGGTGTTTTCTTCATGTGTGGAAAAAATGTTGGTTGTATGGGGGATGAAACTAAAAAATGCAGAAACTCTCATGTGGAACCAGGACAGGCTGCCTGTACCAGCAGTTGATTTCACCAAGATATCTTATATTCTTAAAATTGTTTCTTCTCAAAGTTTCTTTGGAGTAAAATATGATTATTTGCATACTTCATTTCAGATAGTATTGGGAGATAAAAGCAAGCAGAAGGCATTCAAGTACACAGGAATAACATACTTCAATCCAGGCTCATTTTCCAGGGACAGTACATTTGGCGACCTGGAACTGAAGATGTCGTTCTGGCCTTAAAAGTAATATAGCAAACTTTATTAAAGGAAGACAAACTGAGGTGATAGGTTTTTACTTTCTTTATTTTGTAACTTGTATTATTTTTCTTTTACCATATATGTAAAACAAATTGACTTGACTCTTAAAACAATAAATAAGTGTAATCATTGAGTTGTGTTTATCAAAGTCAATTGGTTTTGAAATTTCTTATCTGGTCATTTGTTGGCTTCAAGAGATGGATTTCTGAAGTATGTGCTAGTAATCATAATTGCCTTATAGTGACAATTTATGAAAATAGCAGTATTACGAATTTAGAAATGCTTGTCATGCTGCAGCCACTCGGTTATACAAACTATAGTGAAGTAAAATATATCACAATTCAAGGGTTATCCAAATATAAAACCTGTTCGCACCCTCTTTGCCCTACAATGTTTCTCCAGTTTTCAGGAAAATAACAAATTCTACATGGACAACCTTCCTTCATTTGCATTTTACTTGAGAACAACAAACAATACTGGAACAAATAAAACAAGGCAATAGGACAGATGATATAGATAAGGGAAATTTGTGGAAGGTTATTTAACGAATGCACATTCTTAATTACTGCAAAACAACATAACACTTGCTTTTCTTCCTGCCAAAACTAAACAAACAGGGTAACACAACAGATCCTTTTATTCACAAAACACCCTTCTAATCACGTGCAACTATAAAAATGACACAGATCAAGAACAGAATAAATGAGGCCACACAGCACAACACAAAGCAATTCCTGTCACCCTTCTTCTTCATGGCAGCTGCTGCAACCAGATTTTCTGTGCCCCCACTTACGTAGTCCTTTGCAGAAGTGACATTAACCTCTATATCATTCAAGTTCTCCTCTTGTGTCTCCACCATAACTGCCATATCCAGAAACACTTGGTGCAGCTTCACCAAGCTCTTTCTAATGTCACTCACTACCTTATCCCGCTCCGCCATCTCCAAATCTATCTCCCCCTTGGCAACTCTCAGAATCTCCATTTTGTCCCCCTCAGACAGCATCTTCTCAATTGTCTCCTCAGTCGCCTCCTCTCCAGTAGCATTAAAGTACCTCCTCTTGAGACTCTCCTTATGATCTGCAACGATTTTATCTCTCAGCATTTGAAACCCATTCATCAATTCTCTCAACTTGGTTCTGACCCCATTAGTCACTGACAAGCGGGTCCTATCCACCATACTTCCTTCCGCAAATGTTTTTGACAGGTTTCGGTTGGTTATGTTGGACCTGTCGAGGAGTTGCAATCTCGCCTTGATAATCTTTGCATTCCGAAGAATCAATGCCATGTCAGCATCCATGCGGTCTCGAGCACCGCGTAGAAGGCGGGGTACGTGTAGTGATTTTGACTCCTGGTGAAGCAGAGTCAGATCAGAGAGGAGGCTGTTGACAGTTTCAATTTCGGACTGGATTATGTCAATTTCCTCAAAAAATTGGGAGAGGTTGGCCTCCTCAGCTGGTGTGGTGGTATGAGCTGCATTTACTGCCTCAAGATCTGCACTTGAATCATCTAAAGCTTGCTTCTTCAGCTCAGCATAGCTTAGGAAGGATTTGGTCATTAGGTTGTTCATCTTGGAAACTGAGGAGAAGAAATTCAAAAGTTAGTTATTATAAAAATGCAACATAATACTTGTATAACTTTATGTGATTTAAGAATAAAATGTTGCAAGATTCCACACAAGGAAAAAATTTTATGAACAATTAATCAGTACATACTGAAAAACTCAAGATTTAATACATGAAGTCAAATACTTCAACCAGAAAGGGAATGATTCTTTTAGGGGAATGCCTAGGATAACCAAATAGGAGAATTAAGTGGAAAAAAAAATGTTTTCTGAATAAAATTACTTCAGTAACCAAATTTTTGTAAATGAAGCAATTTTTTTTACAAAAACACAATAAGAGATTTTAGAAAAAAGCCTTAAATACTCGAAGAAAAAGCACACCAGTGACTTAACCATACAAAAATAAGAGATTTAAGGAAGAAGTGAAAAACCAACGGATTTGATTCAAGAAAATGGTACTTCACTAAAAAGAACGGAGCTTGGAGAAAAGATCAACAAAAACAAAATGGAAGTACAGACTACAGAGTCACTGAGTTGGTTTCTTGATTTTAAACTGGCATTTTCTTGCTTAATTGTTACTTTTGAATTACAGTCTAACGTAATTGTGAAAAAGAATCATGTGTAAAATCCCAAAAGGGGGAATATTGCCAGAGAAACCTTAACTAATCAGCAAAGAACCAACAGAGAACAAATATCTTGCAAATAAGCACACCAGAAAGAAAAAGAAGTTTGAAAATGTAGCAATTGAATTAATTTGTAAGAAAGAAATAGTAGTGTTGCAAAATTACCTTGTCGAAGAACAATTGGGGCCGTCTGAATTCAATGCTTCTTCCAAACACACAGCCACAGAGAGAGAGAGAGAGAGAGAGAGAGAGAGTTAAATGGGTTGGTGTCGCTCGAATTGAGAACTTAAAACGGGTTGGCGTCGTTTCAGGACAACGACAGAGCGGGCGAGTTATTTTTGAAATATTTTAAATGACGAAACTACCCCCAAGGTTTATCATTAATTACTTGCGACATCACCTCTACCGAATTCCTCTCTTTATGCTCTCTCCTTTTAAATGCTCCACAATACGGAAAGCATATATAGGTCGAATTTATAATGAGTTACCAATCGCCTCATCTAGAAGGGAATTAAAATTATCAATTGTTATCACTTTAACCAGATTTTAGGAAAAAAAACCTTTATAAATTATAATGTTAAATATCAGATAAGAGTTCCTACTACAGTTATAATTAAAAAAAAAATACAAGACAATTAGAACTTTATTCTTATTGTTAAATAAACTTATACATGCTAATAAGACTCCGTATAGTTCATTTATTATAAAAAAAATAAAATAAAATAGGATTTGTAGTGCTGAAGATTATGTAATCGGCACCTCTTCTCGCTCTACCTATGCCTCGTCGAATTTCTTCGCAATACAGAAACTTTTTTTTACCAAAGAAAATGGGAATATCATGGATATATAGTTAATCCTGAAGGATACAGTAGTTATCTTTGGACAACTTTAGAAAAAGGGCACGCGTAAAATTATGCATATTTTGAGTTTTGAGTGTGAATTTTTTGGCGGGATTCGAACAAAAATTGTTGTTGTTCAACAAAATGGGCCAACTGAAAATTACGCAATAATCAAGTGCGTATTTTAAGGAATTTAAATAATGAATTCGGAAATTCTTGAACCGTATTTTGACACATTATGCAATAATCAAGTGTGCATTAAAAATTCTCAGGAAATTACACGAGAGGTATTTTGGAGGTAAGTTTATGGGGGTTAATTATCTGATCCATATTACAAATAGTTAATTTGTTTTATTGCTACATTTTATATTTCGTGGGTTAATTAATGGAATATTTGCCAAGTTTCTTCCTTGAAACATCCAGAAAAATAAAATCACTCTGTTGGTTAAGAGTTAGCAGAAATAAAAGCTCAACACAAAATGTCACTTCTTATCATATCTTGAAAATGCAACTTGTTTTGCCCATAAAAACAATTTAAAAAATAAATCGAATATATTGCCTCACAAAGTATAGTGCTGATAAGCTACACCCACGTTCTCACCACAGACTAGCTTTTTCTAAAAATATTACATAGTATTACCAAGAAAACATGTCCCAAAAAAGTAAAAAAATATTGGAAAGATTGACAATGGCAAGCAAACACCGTTATTCTATTTGCCTTGGTTGATGGGATTAAAGCCAAAATATACAACAAACCCACTTCTATCATATCTCTACCTTGATGATGACACCAACAAACACACCACACAAACTGCTACACAAAACCTTCTATTTGTCGACTCAGGTATAATGCTGGTGGACCAGAATGATCATGCTTTTATACTTACAGAAAACTTCGAATGCCTTCTGAATGAATACTCACTTGGTAAGTATTTGCAACACTATCTATTATTTATTGGGCCGGTCCCGCTTCCGGTTGAGAGGTGTGCTTTTTGGTGAAGACATCCTTCCTAAAGTGGCCTGCCGCATCTCTGTCACATATTATGTAAGAATAATTATTAGTTGCAATTTTTGTGCAGTTTATCCAAACTGCATGTTATATATAGTGCATGTCAACACAAAAGGAATATTCTGGCATTTGCATTCCAGTCTACAAATTAAATCCTATATTTTTTATCATTATACCAACAAAACGACATAGGAAAAGAGCAAGTTTAATAAGATACTGGCAATAAATTTGAATCATTGCTCAGTGCCGTGTTTTGAAGTACCAAAGCCTGCAGATCAGATTGCAAAACATAGAGGTGATATTTTCAAATCAAGTAATATGTTTGTGTAATTAGCAAAAGCTCACGAGTAAAATTACCTCTCTGCCTTTCAAGCTCCTGGTCCAGCTCTTCTTTCCACTTCCTTCTTCTCTCAGAAACACTTGCACTGCACAAAACAATGTATTGCTATCAAGCTAGCCGCATAATGGCATTACCACAGGTAGTTATAGAAAACATAATTTGGATTGGTAATTTATACAGTACTTGTGATTCTGGAGGTCCAGGACCCAACTTGGGTAACCCAGCCTAGCCTAAGATATTCGTTGGGGTCAGGTAGGGTTTGTACCAAGATAAAACCTAACCTTACAATTGAACTGCATGGTAATAATTTTTCACTTTGAAAGCAAATTTAAATCAATTAGACAAGGATTGGCATAAACTAAGAAAAGAAGCTTGACAATTTTGACAATATTGCTGAAATCAATTTAAAAGTTCCAGAAATATACAAAGCTTGCAGACTATGTAATATTTGAACTGCAGAAAATTCAAGTCTTTTGATGGATGCAAAAACTTGTTCAAATTTTATTATTCTTCACGTATGATACACCAGTATAGATGCATTCCAAGTGTAAATATTAATTTCAGATGCTATTTGCATGATCATCAAGATTGTCAATGAATCCCACCTATCAGTCAAAATTGAAACTATTTAAATGAAGTGTCAACTCCAATCTAACACAAAAGTCTGCGACATTATGTGTCATGCTAAGATGTTATGATGATTACTACCTTGGACTCAAAGGTTCTTGGTTGTCTGAGTGATGCTCAGGTGGGACCCACTCATTCCTCTGAGGAGAAGTAATCTCCTGTAAGATGCGGGACCCCTCAACACTGCACCTTGACATTCTCCGGATAAAGCTGCCACCTGGGCTGGCGTTTCTTGAGGAACCTGATCGAAGAAGTGTTGGCAAGGCTGCACTGCAGTTTTTGCTTGGGGTCATAGGTGGAAGCTTTGAAGCGTTTGCAGTGTTATTGTTGCAATTATTGCTCATGTTCTCCTTGCAAACACTGCTGATTACTTGTGCATTGCTAGCATTCAGAGAGTTGTAGAATTCTTCGTATAAAGGTGTTTGGAGCTTCTTCAGGTCAAGTGCCTGGTGACATCATAAAATATGACCATAGCAACAAATTAACAAGGACTGACGGTGTAAAACTTAGGCTTTTCTGCACAAGTGATAGCTGTAACAGATGCATGCATCAGCATGATCTCAATACATCAAAGGTCCATCATAAAACAAAGCACCCTAGAGCTAGCATCACAAATGATACATACCTTCTCATCAAGAAAAGCTCTAATCTTAAACTCAGTGACCTCATCATCATCCTCGCAAGCAGCATCACTTGGGAATGAGAACTCGTTGGCATCACTGCAATCCCCTTTCGGCATACTTCTCGTGACATCATCATGGTCAGCTACAACGTCTACTAGGTGCTGTGAGCTCAGTGTTCTCTGCTCGGGACTTATGTCGAACTTGCAAGGCCATTCCTCCAATGGCTCCGACATAGGATTAAAGCTCTATTAGAAATAAGTAGCATATTTTAATAACACAATATCTTGCTCCAAGTAGCAAATAACTCCTAATCATCTTAAAACTGTTTATCCAAGCAATAGCTTCTTATCCAAAACTATGCAAGTCGGATTTTCCCAGAAAAAACAAAAAGGAAAATACTCCAACTTATAATAATTGTAATAGCTTATTTGTGAGGGGGAATTTTAGAATCCGAGTTCTCCAGTGTTAAATGTCTCTAAGCTGCCCATCTGTACCTCTAATTCCCTATTAATAGCATTTAGAGAGAAAAATTCATACCGAGCCAATTACGGGGAAATCATCGCCATCGTCAAGCCGGCACATGTCATCATCATTACTGGTTTCCCATACTGGCCTTGCAGGGGAAACTTTATCAGATTCCATGATCTTGCCACTGCTTAGAGAAGTACAAAAATTGAAGAATCCACCAAGAATGTAAGGTAGTGTCACGATAATTAATAATTGAACAAAATACGACTATAATCCAAGTTGAAGTATTGGTGCAGTTCCAGTATGACTATAATCCAAGTTAAAGTATTGGTGCAGTTCCAATTTAGTACAAATTGTTTTAAGTAAATAAATTTAGAACCACAACATTTTCTTGATATACAGACACTTGTTTTTAAGTGAAACTGGAACCAATTGTCTACATCAAAATAAGACTGCAATCCAAGTTCAAGTATTGGTGTAATTCCATTGTAGTTGTAAATAAAAATAATACCACAACAACTTCTTGATATACAAACACGTCTTAAGTGAAACCTGGAACTAATTGTATACAGCCAACGAGGAAGATAAATTTTGAGTTTTCAACATTCTAAATCCAATTCACACTTTTAAAGGCCTTATTCCTGCCAAAGTTCCTATCAAGTACTGTAGAAGACATATTTCTATATACATGAACATATATATAATTAATGAAATGACGTTAAAGAAGAAAAGGGAAGGATTCTTACAAATTACATGTCTGTGTTTTATTTGTGCCAAGAACATTATTGTAAGATTCCTGCAGTGATAACAGCAGTCAGCATAAAGTGGGAAAAACAAAATATATTCATAAAATGCTATAGTGCTCAAAGAAAGGGAAGAATCAGATTGCAATTTAAGCTGTCAACCTGATACATACTGGTATTACCCAACCCTCATAGCTATTGCTCGAGTCAATTTAAAATCTCAATTGACCCTGAATATTTCAATTGGGAATAAATTCAAACTGATTTTGGCACAAGTTCACCCAATTTCAGATTACAATTTGAGCTGGAAGCCTGATACATATTTGTATTACCCCCAACCCCAGTCCCCCTTACTCAAGTCAATTTACAATCTCAATTGACCCTGAATATTTCAATTGGGAATATATTCAAACTGATTTTGGCTCCAGTTCACCCAATTTCAGATTACAATTTGAGCTGGCAGCCTGATACATATTGGTATTACCCAACCCCAGTCCCCCTTACTCAAGTCAATTTACAATCTCAATTGACCCTGAATATTTCAATTGGGAATAAATTCAAACTGATTTTGGCTCCAGTTCACCCAATTTCAGATTACAATTTGAGCTGGCAGCCTGATACATATTGGTATTACCCAACCCCAGTCCCCCTTACTCAAGTCAATTTACAATCTCAATTGACCCTCAATTAACCAATTACAAGACAAAAACAGGAAAATAAAACCCTAAATCCAATTGTCCTTTGATATCCCTTAAGCTAAGCTCACCTTGCTTCCTGCATGATTCAATTGGTGTGCATCTTCGAGCTCTCCCGTTACAAATGGATGCTGAGTGATAAACAAGAACATAATTTGTTAATTTCTTGTACATATAACAAAGTTATCTGAATTACTACTGTAAAATGATAGCAACAGAAATACCCGTAGTAAATCACTTGCAGTTGGACGCAAGCTAGGTTCCCTGGCAACAAAAATTAATTCAATTTAAAATCAGTTATGCGAAATCTACTCTTAAACTGTTTAGTAATTTTCTTTTTATCGTCAAAAAAATGGAAAAGAATAGGCATATCAGTTTAGCATTGAGTGTTTTATGCATAAACTAAGAGAATACTGCCATTTATTTGAAAATAACTGAGAAAAATTAGAAGTCATACTCCTGTAAGCACTTGAGAAGAAAATTCTTAGCCTCTAAAGAGAGGTGTTCTGGTATTGGTGGGTGTGATTTTGTGGTACCCACATGAAATAGAGCAGCAACCTGAAGTTCATACAAGAAGACACAAAATTAAACAAAATAAATTGTAAATTGAACCTGAGAAACAAGGGTTTCATGTTGCCAGAACCAAAATTGCAAACATCCCAAATTATCCTTAGAAAACTCTCACTTGCATCCTTAATCTTCAGTATATTCTACTTTGCCTTAAACCCTCAACCATGTTATTAGGCATCAGATAGACTTAAATGGATTCTATCAAGACTCAGTTGACGTCCAAAACTTCAATTACTTCTGCAGACTGAACTAGTTTAAGGAGGCTTGAGAGAACAGCACACCAATGGGAAAAATTTATGTTGATGCTGTTAAAAAAAAATTAGCTTACCTCCTGATACTGACCGCTCCAAGGAGGCTTGCCGGTGGCCATCTCAATCACCGTACAACCCACACTCCAGATGTCAGCCGAGCTAATTTGATTATTGATATTTAAGAAAATATAAAAACACAATCAGGTCTCAATGAGATGGGTCAATTACTATATGATTAACTTGCATATCGGCAAAGCAATTTAGGTGTCACACTATGCTAACAATAGTAACCAAAATCCCTATTTTTGTTGTATTTTTTTTGATCTCCCACCATTTATCTTTCCAAATTCTCATGTTTACTATTGAGGCAGGACAATTTCAGGACAATTTCTGGTCAAAAAATAAGCAAGTCAGCTATTAAGCTTGTTTGATTGAGGCTCAGGAAAATATCTGGTTAAAAATTTAGCAAGTCACCTATTAAGCTTATTTAATAGTCTACCTGTGCTAGTTCCAAAGTACAAATGACATGTCTCCATGCATCAGTGCTATAATTACAAAGAGAGGGACAGAAAAAAAAAATAAACTGTATGAAAAGAAATATGAGAATCTTACAAGCTATGGCCACTCTGTACAATAACTTCAGGAGCCATCCAGTATGGTGTGCCTTTCATTGACTTAGCCGCTGTCATTGTTGCCTAAAGTTCATAAAAATTTGGATTAAATAGAAAAAAATAAGGTTGGTTCAAGAATAACTAAAAAATCAGGAAGTTGAATGGTATGGAGGTCGCTTTCCAAGGGTATGTTTATATTTTTGCAGGTGCAATGCTATTTGAGATTTGCAGTTGTACATATCAATTAAACTTAAGATTCCAGATAATAACTTCAGAATCTAAAATCTTATATGTTTCCTATCTTTACCAGCTTAGCAACTTGCTTAGAAGCCCCAAAATCAGCAAGTTTAATACATCCTTTATTATCTACAAGAATGTTTGCTCCCTGCATTGAAAGGAAGATAAAATGTAAGAATAGTTCTGTCAGATTAAAGGGAAAAGTAGTAATCAGACAATTATTAAGGTATGAATTTGCCTTTATATCTCTGTGAATAATTTTGTTCTGATGGAGGTACTCCAGCCCCTGCAATAGTTGCTTGGTGTACATTCTTATAACCTATTTAGAAAAAAAAAATGATCAGAAGAGAAATTAATGTTTGTTCACCTATTATTGGAACACAGAAGCTTTTAACATAAATAAGTGATGCTTACAGGTTCAGGGAAAGATCCAAATTTGCTTAGCAAAGATGAAATGGATCCACCTGGAACAAACTCCAATAGAATATTCAATGTGTTTTCTTCTCTGACAGTACCCAAATATCTCTGTTGCAAAAAAAGAAAAGTTAAAATGCTCGTACACATTGATTAAATTTCACTATCAAGAAAGAATGCAAAAAAATGCCTCTTCACTTACAACAATGTTTGGATGTGAAAGGTTCTTAAGAAGCTTCACTTCTTCCTCCAGTTCCCTTATGTGAGCCTACACAGTGAACAAACAAAACCCTCACGATAATGCAACTGGTAAAACACAAAACAGAAAACAATCTTAATTTTAGAGAAGAAAGCGGAACTTACTTGGGCCTTCTCTTTGGAAGCATTACTCGTCCCAATCAAAACCTAGATTAAAGAAGCCAAATCAAGTCTCAGAAATCAAGAAACAAAAACAAATTAACTCCCCCAAACCCTACTCTAACCTTAAAACCCCAACCCAGATCCCAAATCAGAACCCTAACCTGTTTCACAGCCAGCAACTCGCCAGAATCAAGATTCATCCCCATGAAAACCTGCCCAAACGCGCCACACCCAATCATCTCCCCTTTCCTCCACCGGATGCGAGGCGGCGGCTCCTCCTCCACCGGCACAGCCGAAACCGACGCCCCCATGGTGAGCCGTCTCAAGGGGCTTTTCGGCACAAACCCCAACCCCAATCCAACCCGCGATTTGCGGATGCACGAACCAATCCGATCCACAATACTCGCATTAGGAGGTTCCTCGGAGCTAGGGTTTGGTCGGAAGACCAGTGAACGGCGCACCGATCCGAAGAGATCTTGCACAGATCCGAACAGGCTTTCTTCTCCCTTCATCACCCAAATCTAGGGTTTCAAACTTTCGATCGTCGAAGAGAAGCACGCGATTGAGAAAAGTGGAAATGGTTTCTCTTCTTTCGTTTTAATTTGTTTTTTTTCTAAGTTTTTTTTGAGGAACTAGAGAGAGTGAAGAAGTGGTGATTGAGAAATGTTTCTTGGGTTTTGAATTTGTGGGTGTAGATGACGGAAATGCCCCTGCCGACCGTTGGTGAGATGAGAAGGTTCCTTTTTTTTTTCTATTGAGTGGAGTCGGTGTGGGCTTACTGGCTTAGGTGTATTAAACAAAAGAAATTATAAAATTTTGTTTTATGACTAATTTGGCCTCAGTGGGGTTGACGCGCCTCAAATTGGGAATGTTTGGGTTACAAATCCAGTTTTAATTTTAATCCTCTCCATTTCTAACGAACAGGAGAGTTTCCAAAGGCTACTAGGTAAATTTTCATTGCCTCATTGGTAATAGTTTTTTTACCTTAATTACCTTTTATTGCTAATATGTACTAGTTAATTCTTATAGGTGATAAAATTGGAAATAAAAAGTATAGGGGACATGATACTCGTGAATAGAAATTACTAGTAGCAACCGAAACATTGACTGGAGTAAATGCTGTACAAATATTGAAATTTGGATGACTTAACTATCGCATTTGGTTAGTTCAAGTCAGGAGTATCCTTTTGGTCCAATCAAGGGGCTTCAATTACTTCACATTTTTCAATCAAGCCTTTCCTCTTCATTTACTCAATTTCATAAAAATTTTGTATGTACTCAAATGTATCTTTTAATAGTTAATATACGTACTTTAACTGTTGTAAGTTTTTTATTAACACACTCTACAAACTATTTTTCACTTTATTTGAAGTGCTGTACATCATTACATGCAATCAGCAATATACAATTTGCACTATTTGAATAGTTTGAGTAGACATATATAGTTTTATTGTGCTTGTTATTTTTTTATATATACATGAATTGATTAAAAACACCAATTGATCTACATAATGTGTTATAAATACTTTTGAATCTCTTGGCAAAACTTCGGGCTGATATGTTGAACCCATAAAAAACAGCATTTTTTTTTTTAAAAAAAAAAAAGATCCTGGGTGCATATATGCACATCTTTTAAAATACATATAAGTTTTTGACTCATAAAATTATTGATATATACTGTCGTTGCATAGAATATATTGCAAGTACATTTCAACTGTGCATCTTGTAAAATGTTGATCTATCCCTTCAAGCTGAATAAATAAACTAGCGCTAATCTCGCGCGTTGCGCGATTCAGTCATATATGAATATGTTATTAATTGATTGCACGATTTATTTTACGCTAAAGAAAAAAAATACCATAAAAAAATTGAGAATACTATTCAAATATTATATGAAAACTTCCACAGAAAATCATAAATATTATTTTTTCCAAAAAAATCATGCGCCACAGAAAATCCGAAGCACAATGCTTACTACAGTGCCCAAGGCCTCCCTCACGCATGCCGAAGTTTATATATTTATAATAGCATGTACTTAATATATTAGCGTTTTAAAAAAGATATTTGTACACAACATTTGTTGAATGCCATATTATTTCAATAGAATGTGTTATCTTTAAAATATTTAATTTTTTTACAACACAAAGACCGAGAATTATAATTTCGAGAAGGAAATTGATTAGTGCCATCGGCACAAATCGCCATCGCGCGTCGCTCCCTCAGCGATGGTCTCTCATCCAACGCAATTTTATTTCATACTTAAATGTTCAATTAGATAAGTACAAATGTTCCGTTATTTTGAGTATAAATGTTCAGTTAGTTGCAATAAAAAATATAAATATTATAAGCAAAAATGTTCATTTTATTAAGTATAAATGTTTAGTTTAGCACGTACAAATATTCAGTTGGGTAAGTACAAATGTTCAGTTAGTTGCAATAAAAAAATACTAATGCTATAAGCAAAAATGTTTATTGGATAAGTATAAATGTTCAGTTTAGTAAGAACAAATGTTCAGTGTAGTAGATACAAATATTCAGGTTATTAGATATAAATGTTCAATACGACTTTTCGGTTTTTTTTAATAGGTGAGCGAAGGGGTCACGGACCGGACAAAAAACACATGAAAAAATTAGAAGGGGTCATGAACCGATCCGGTTTAAATAAAATTTTTTCCGACTCTACCCCTGCCCCTAGCGCACCTCTCTCCACGCGCGACTCTGATCCTGACGCGACTCCGCCCATTAGTTGACGCATTTAACTGAACACTTTTGGGTATTAAACTGAACACTTCTTATTATTAAATTGAACATTAATAACAGACATCTAATACTCAAGACAGAAACTCACGTGCGCGCGTTGTATGTTGAGCGATGGCAAGCGATGATTTTTTCGCCGATGACACTTATAATTACTGCAATTCGTTTGATTGGTCCGAAACACCTTTGAAAGTTTAGAAATCAGAACTTATAAGAGGGGCTTTCTTACAGCGAGACCCCTTCATTTTTTTTTTCTTTTTACTTCTTTTCCTTTTTAGGTACTCGGTTTGTAAAAACTTATGTAATATAATAGACCTAATAGTTATTAAAAAAACCAGCCCACGAGCCTTATTCTCAAAATATATATATATATATATATATAAGACGACCTGTGAATTTTTTTAGGGTCGTCGACCATCTCAATAATTCGTTTAATTTTTGGGTATTTATGAAAAAATTACCATGTATTCAATGTTTTTTCGTGCTTTACAATTTACAATTTACAAGAGGACCATCTGCTCGACAAAATATTCCATAGAAATGCTGCATCTTTCAACTCTGTTTATTAGTCCCAAAACCCGCCTTGGCTAATGAAGACCTCATCCTTTTCTCCGCCGTCCCAATTCTCTCTTCTCCTTCGCTTTCCGTACACAATGCCAACCTTCTCCTTCCCTTGATCCTCAAATTAGGTCCGAATTGTTCTCTTTCTTCACTCATAACAGGAGATTACCGATCACCGATGCCATTATGCTGTTTGATGAAATGCCGATGAGAGCTGTGGTTACGTGGAGCTCGTTAACTACTTGTTTTGCACAAACGGGTTTTGTAGTAGATTAGTTGTAGTATTTCAGAGAGCCTGTACTAGATTGAATGAACCTTTATATAAAAGGTTGATTCATGCTAAGGCCATTGAGTGCAATTTGTGTTGGCCTGACGGATGCAGGCAAGCTGTCTGGTGAAATGCCTGATAAAAGTATAGTTCCTTGAAATTCTTTTTAATTCAGGATGCTTTATTGTCTCCTAGCCTGTTATCTGCCATAAAGAAAATGTTGTGTTAGGATTTTTTTTTTTTTAAAAAAAAAAAATCAAGAGATGCCTCTACTTCTTAACAATCAAAGTAACTTAAGATCACCGGTTGCTGCTGCAAGCTGTAGATTTGATATAATAAATCCAATAAGCACATACAGTTTGTGTTGGAGTTATGTCCTAGAAGTCAATATTTAATGACTTATTTTCTTAGTTTATGTTAATGATGATATTTGATCATTTGTTCCTAGAGTTTATTATTGACAGATCATTCAGGTTGAGGATCTGAATTGTAGATCTCTGTGGATCATTCATTAGAATGACAATAATAAATCTAAATCGTCCATAATCTTGATAATTAACAAGGAACATTAATTATCATAAAAGATTAGTATGCAAGTTAAGTGATGATTAAGTTCTACAAATCATAGGTAAGGAGTTACCGACTTAATTGCATATGTGTATGTTATTGGAACATAGTACAGGACTTGACCCAATGAAATAAACATATGGATTGTGTTATGTGTCATTGTTTATTTCATATGAGTTTGATTCTAAGTTTGAGATGTTCACCTTTTCCACATGAGGATAGGTTCAATAAATATCGTCTAACGTTGATTCCTGATAAAGGCTGCTATAAGGACTTTATTTATGTTCTCTTGAATTGTGAGGGGAAAAGTTGTTCATCAAGAAAACCGTATGTCCCTCATTAGTATACCTACTGAGTGATGATATCTGTTTGGGCCCCTTGATGGAGTTGGATCGTATGCATGCAAACTAGACGATCAACTCTAGATCAAGAAATGTATAATCTGCAAGAATGACACATTCCTATCTTGGATTATACAATGATATCATGTGACATAAGAATCAGACAAGGAAATACTTATATTTCTTATGCAGGATTGAGATATTGTAACGGTACACTATTTATGCGAATTGGGAATCATAACGTGTTGCTAGATACCGCTTATGATTATTGGAAATAAATAATGATTTATTCTCCATGGCCAACATAGCATAAATCCTCAAAGGGTCACACAAATAGGACCTTGACCACACAATGCATTATCTATTTATTCGCAACAGTGAGTATTGCGGAAATATGATAAGTTGATTAATTAATTATATACCGTTATGAACCGTTATAATTAATTAACTCAAAGAGATCATATAGAAATAAATTAATGCATTATCTAATCCCAAAATAATTATTAATGAGTTAATAATTAATTTTAGATCAACACATTTTAATATAAATGGTTATATTGATTAATCAGGCCGTTATTTAATAGGAAAATATATAGCCCAATTATAGAGCAAACTAATGGGACTTTAATTAGGTGAATTAAAGACCCAAATGAGATTTTGAGGTGGCCCATATAGGCCCAATTCGTGGCCAGCCATAGGGTGGCAAGAGGTGTAATTTTGGGGAAGTTTTCCCTAGGGTTTGAGCTCTATAAAAGGACCCCTTTGGAGGCTCCAAGAGCTAGCCTTCTCTCTCCTCTCTTTCTCCCCTTTGTGGCTGCCACAAACCTCCTCTTTTCTCCCTCTTTTGCTCATGTGTTGAGCTCTCTTCTCCATTTAAATGAAAGATTTAATTGCTAGAAGAGAGAAAGCTAATGGGATTAGGCTTGTTCTTGGGTGTGCTAGCACATACCTTGAGAACGTGGTTAATCTTCTTGGTGGACTCGAGGCCGGCGCCATCCATGGAGAAGAAGAGGCGTAGGAGAGCACCCCATCGACTCCCATGCCATGGATTCGAGCCTCATGAATACAATTTCATGAGAGGTACAATTTCTCCTACTTTCTCTCTTGATTTGATGTGTGAATGCTTTAGCACTAGATTCTTGATTTGCTTGTTGTTAATGGTGATTAATTAGTTGTAATTAATCTAAATTTAAAATATGAGCATTTCCTAACAGTGGTATCAGAGCTATGGTCGTGCTTAAGGTTTTTCACACTTAATTAAGTGAGAATTCGTAATTAATTAAGTTAATTAGTGATGTGCATGCTTGCTGGCCCTGGAAAGGCTGTTTTCTGTCTTGTTGCTTGTTTTTCGTGGTGTAAAGCTCTCTGAAATTTTTTCCTTCTTATTGGAGGTTGTAGCCCTTTGAGTTGTGGTTGTTTTCCCACTGGAATCATTGAAATTCGATGTAAAATGAATTTTTAGTGATTTAAACGGTAACGGTGCGCAGATCTGTTATTCTGCTGCACAGTTCTGTTGTTGTGGTTGGTAACAAATAAGTTTGTATACAAAGTACCTGTAACTTTTAGATAGGATTATTCTAAACTTGATGCTCTTTCTGGATATGTAAATTTTGTTGCATATTTCGGATATTATGTGGGCGTTCAAGGATGAAAAGTGATGAAGTTGTCAGATCTGTTTTTTCAAACAAACTGATTGTTTTGAAAAACTGTACTTATTGAGAAACTTTTATGGAAAAGTGTTGAAATGGAAATGTTCTCCTTTAAGTCTGGAATCTGTGAAAATTAATTTCATAGATTTTCATTGAGATTTGATACCTCAACCGAGTGAAACCTTTTTGGTCGACGGTCTGTTCCAGAACAGGATACCTTGCTTAAATGCTTGTTATCTCGTTGATCTTGAATATAACTTGTGGATTTTCTTTTCATGGAATGATAGCATATTATATGTAGTATTTTTCTATGTAAATTGTTTGCTGGAAAAATATCAAGGGGATGATCATACAGACCGAAAGGTTGAGACCAATAACAGAATTTTCTCTAACGGTGCTTCGCGCACAATCTGAGGATTTGTCTTTTTTGGTTCTCCCTGATGGTAACTGATCTCTCCTTGAGATTTTTACAGGTAACCACAATCTTTGTAAGGAGTTCTCTGGATTTATTTCGGATTTTTTGGAGACCGAATTATTTTGAATTTTTCCGGGCCCCGAATTTCGTATTTTAATTAGTTAAAATAGTTTCTAATTAATCAATTTATTGAAAGGTTAATTAGAAGACTCCTTAAATACCCTCCTTTCTGTTTTGATGGTTGGATTTAATTTAAAAGGGCTTAAACAATTGGTTGTTAAGGTTAAGCCTTCTTTGCATTCGAAAAACTTGAGCAACAAGTATGCACAAAGATTCTAATTAATGAAATTAATTAAGAACAAGTGAATCATGTATATTGTATATGTGCTAACTTTGTTTTGTAGGAGGATGTGGGTTTGATATGGCTCAAGATGTCAATGCCTTGTGTGTTGTAAAATGTTGTGAATGCATGTGATTGCTTGTAAAGTGGCCTAAGGTGCCTTGATAATTAAGTGGTTAATTTTTGATGTAACTTGTGAGGCTTGCATGCCCCTAAGGCCTAGGCGGGGTTTTAGGAATTTTATCACATGTATTTATTTCCCTTAATTATTAGATAGGATCTTAGTAATTAGTGGGAGGGCTTGATTAGATTAGTCTCGTTACATGGAGATGCGACGAAGATTAATGCAAGCGGGAGCCATACAAACCCACGGCAATGCTTGAGATGCTTATGTTATGTGATTGTTTGTGAATGCCTTGAATTGTCATAGGTAGGTATGGGTGTATGCTTACACGACCACCAAACAAGAGTCACATTTTTTGTCCCAAACTAAATTGATTAAGTCGACCGCCTTCCTTCTCTCTATCCCCTTCACGTCAATAGCCAATCATGGCGCGGTCCGCCATAGCGGACGTCATGGTTGTCAACCTTGATAGTCGGGGTACAAATGAAAAGATTTGTTAGGAGCAAATAGAGAGAGGTTGCTTATCGATGGACCCAACAAGTTTTCTTGGACATCGGGGCGAAGTTTGTAAATATACTTAGATATTTACAAACCAAGAGTCGTATGGTTGATATGATTGGTTAGAGAACCTACCTTGTCTAGTTAAGTAGGGTGTCGTGCCATAGCAGGCTCTGCTTGATGAAAACGGGGATCTTGGAAAACCAACTACATTGGGACACTAAATAAATGTAGTGGGAGTTTTTGTTTATCATTCCATAAACAAAACATTGCATAAACTAAATGACCTTAAATTGAAATTGTTATAGATATTAAATATGTTAATTTCGTTGCGATCAATCTTTGGAAAACGACAAGCTCGTTTCTAAGGTATTTACTTGGAGAAGAAATACCGATTCCTAAGACATGTTCTTGGAAATGAGAAACTTGAGCAAATTTAATCCCAAAAACGTTCCTCGACTTCCCGAACATAGCTTCGCAATGATTGATTAGTTTTGACGAAAATTATTCAATAAAGCGAATGCTTATATCCTTTTAGAAGTTCTAGACTTTTGAATTGGAGAATTCATAAGGACTAGACTAGACTTCTATACTCTCATCCACTTACTCAAGAAGACGTTCTTAGAGAAAGTAAAAGATAGACTCAATCATTTATGATCAAGAAATGGAATGTGAGTTAACCAAGAGACTCTTCTTATAAGAAGATAAATGTTTCATTAGCTTGTGAACCGAAAGGTTTGAGTAGCTAATTGACAACTAGAGATATTAAGATCTCCAATATCAAGGATTGTTGATATTGTCATACAATCTCTTTCTATGGATAAAGGATATGTTGTTCGCACACTTGTTAGTGCTTAAAATGATTGGTTAAGTATTAAAGGAATACTCCACCAATATATGAGTTGAGACTTTGAGACCCTCACTAGTGACCGTGTGTCACATGAGATGTTTCATTTGCCATTTATGGGAGGCATTTGAAAGGTTGTCCGAAATATCATGATGTTCTAAACCTTAAGATATTTGTCGTTCAAATTATCTCACTATCTCTAATTCACACTAGTAATTAGGTGCTAGTTCATGTGCTCGCATTTAACGAAATGTGTAGGCAATGATGAATAAGAGAAAGTTTGAGATAAGTAAAGTAAACTCCGTTTTTGGAAATGGCTTGTACGTCTAAGCCACTACCATTGAATACGTAGAGTTATCTTTACTAAATAAAGAGTTTGTTTAGGAATTTGAGGTTGTATACCTTATTCCAAACATCTCATAAAACCTTATCTCCGTTTCATATTTGATGATGGATGATCATGTTTTGTAATAGAGAAATGTTGTTCTCTTATTGTTATAAATTTGTGTATAAGATTTCATGCATCTTAATTGAATTTGCTTGAAATAGATTAACAAATTTTGAATGACAAATATGTAAGACTTCGCATAAAGTATTTGACTTTTATGTAAAATAGTTGCTTAGTCGAATATAAACAAGAATCGCATTATGAGAGTCTACGTAACGTGGAGCTCGTAAATCAATTTGATTGCAAAGAATCGCATTATGAGAGTCTACGTAACGTGGAGCTCGTAAATCAATTCGATTGCAAATCAATTGAAATTCATGCGAATCGTGTTTGTTAAAAGACAAAAGCGCCTTTGACCTACGAAGGTTTAAAGGACAAGTAACCTTATTAAGACTTATACATATTGATGTATATAGATTTATAGGACTTGTGCAATTGAAAGGTTGTTGACACTTTACCACTTGACCAACGATCATTGTAGATATTAACGTATCTATTTGATATGGTATAAGTATGAATCTTTTGACAAGGTCAAAAGAATTTCAAGAGTAAAGTTGAAAAACTATTCAATAAAAGCAAAAGTCTTAAAATAGATCATGGTAAATAGTTAAGTCATGTAGTTTGATATATTGCCTAAAGAGTATGAAAGACGTTTCACTACTCGCTCCATGAGGAACATTGAAAAATGTATCCAAGGATGAAGGTATCGAACATTGTTTAACATAGTTCGATCGGTAATAAATCAAATTGACTTGTTCGACTCATGTAAGGGATTTGTGTTTGAGGACAATATTGTTTACACTGAATAAAAATTCCATCGAAGTCTATTGAGAAAGATATCTTACGAGATTTGATCTCTAGGTATATTGTTTCTCAAGATTTGGTGTTGAGAAGCTTATTTCAAGGTTCGATTGATTGATAAGCTTGGACCCAAATAAGACGCTTATTATTTTGTAGGATATCTTGAATTAGCCAAAAGGTACTACTTCTATGAACATGATAAGAACAAGGTAGTTGTTGCTCATCATAACGTAATCTTAAAGAATGATATTCTCAAGAAGAAGTAGTGGGAGTAAAGTGAGCATTAAAGGAGTTTATGCGTCACTACAAGAAGTACCTTTATAGGGAACTTGTCACTCCATACATGGTGCTTAGTGGGAGTTGAGCGGAACTTGACTCACAAGCAGTTGTGAAAGGAAGAAGTTTATAAGCACGCTCGCTTCTAAAGAGTACTCAAACATCTCACGAATGGATGATGTTAGAGAAACTCGTGCAATACATTAGGATCAAGAATCTATTCTACAAGATGTTGTAGAAGTAGTTCGTAGACCTCAAGCACCAATCCTACAAAGATCAACGAGAGTGAATTGCCTAAACTGAAAAGTACATAGGTTTCACAACATCCTCATACTTGACATGTGAGGATCCGTTGATAAATAAAGAAGCGATGGAAAGACCCGATTCCACAAGTATGGTTTGAATCTATATGATCTTTAAGTGCAATCCATATATGTAACAACAAAGTATAGACCTTGATTGATGTTCAAGAAGAAGCGATCCATCTAGAACATATAGATCTTTAAAAGGAAAGATAGATATGGATAACAAGTCGACTCTGTACAAAGCACAATTTCATGATTGATGCTATGTCTAAGTCGATAACGAGTTGACCATGTACAAAGCACGGCTTCTCGCTTGTAGCTGTGTATAAGTCAATAAAGATCATTCTAGCAATAGTTATATTTCGTATATATAGATATATGGAAAGATACATCAAAACCGTCTTCTTCGATTGAATGAAGGAAGTTGTTGTGAATTTGACACAAACTGAGAATTTGTTGTATTGCTAGAAATGTATATGTGCTTCAAGGATCAATTGATGAATTGAAGCAAGAATTGTGGAAATTGGAATAAACATTTTGACAAAGAAGTCAAGGAGTTGCACTTCGTCAAAAGTATCTTGTATAGACAAGATATTCAGTGGGAGCATTATTATGTTACATGTATTGTACAAGATACAAGACATTAATTGGGAATAAAATTAAAGAAATGAATATTGTCAAGATCTCATTGGAGAATGTTTTCTCAATAGAGAACTTGGGTAAGTCACCTAAATCCAAGGAAACAAAATCTATGGAGATAGATTATGATGGATTTCAGGTTTGAGAAAACGTGCATATAATGACAAAGTGTTCTAGTAACATGAAAAGATAGACTCCTAGAAAGGATGTCTAACCAAGTTGTATGGCATACACTTGAGTTCTACTCGGTGTGTTGTAACTCAATTCGAAAAGAGTGCACGATATATTTCGAGCATCCTTCTGTTATGAGTTTCATAACGGATGCCATATTTATGCACATGCCCCTATGTGTTGTAACCAAGGAGTATGACAAGCAGTTGTCAACTAGATACAAAGAAAAACACGTTTGGACAATAATCGAGAATATCTTCGAGTATCTTATGAGAAAGAATGATATGTTTTTCCATCTGATAAGATAAAAGAAAGCTCATATAAATTGATATATTGATGCTAGTTTTCGAAAGATTGATATAAATACAATTGAGCTACATATTTTGTTTAAATGTGGTGTTGTAAGTTTAGAAGGTGTTCTAAATGGGATATTACAACCGTTTCCGTCACCAAAACAAAATATATAGCAACTTGTGAAGCAATGAAAGAATGTAGTAAGGATCGTGAAGTTCTCAGTCAAGCTAATATGGTTCTATGCATCTCGAACCATAGCTTAAACTTGAAGAACCCAATATTAAATTGGTGATCCAACTAAGATCTATGACGATGTCACTTGATCTCACATGATGATGATCAAGAACACATATATAGGAGTATATATGTATATAGGGTCAAATAAAATTTGATAGGTTCGCGGACACAGCGAACACTCTAACTTAACCTCTACCTTAAGCGGTATACGAGATGCAATTGTGCATCCATGCGTGATGGACGTATGAGTAATTTGCTTTAAGTGTATTACATCTTTTGAGGTTCGAGACATGTATATATATAGATATATGTCATTGTTCTAAATTCTTCACTGGCTAGAAGTCACTATTGATTGACTCTAGGCCAAGTGGGAGATTGTTGGAGTTATGTCCTAGAAGTCAATATTTAATGACTTATTTTCTTAGTTTATGTTAATGATGATATTTGATCATTTGTTCCTAGAGTTTATTATTGACAGATCATTCAGGTTGAGGATCTGAATTGTAGATCTCTGTGGATCATTCATTAGAATGACAATAATAAATCTAAATCGTCCATAATCTTGATAATTAACAAGGAACATTAATTATCATAAAAGATTAGTATGCAAGTTAAGTGATGATTAAGTTCTACAAATCATAGGTAAGGAGTTACCGACTTAATTGCATATGTGTATGTTATTGGAACATAGTACAGGACTTGACCCAATGAAATAAACATATGGATTGTGTTATGTGTCATTGTTTATTTCATATGAGTTTGATTCTAAGTTTGAGATGTTCACCTTTTCCACATGAGGATAGGTTCAATAAATATCGTCTAACGTTGATTCCTGATAAAGGCTGCTATAAGGACTTTATTTATGTTCTCTTGAATTGTGAGGGGAAAAGTTGTTCATCAAGAAAACCGTATGTCCCTCATTAGTATACCTAGTGAGTGATGATATCTGTTTGGGCCCCTTGATGGAGTTGGATCGTATGCATGCAAACTAGACGATCAACTCTAGATCAAGAAATGTATAATCTGCAAGAATGACACATTCCTATCTTGGATTATACAATGATATCATGTGACATAAGAATCAGACAAGGAAATACTTATATTTCTTATGCAGGATTGAGATATTGTAACGGTACACTATTTATGCGAATTGGGAATCATAACGTGTTGCTAGATACCGCTTATGATTATTGGAAATAAATAATGATTTATTCTCCATGGCCAACATAGCATAAATCCTCAAAGGGTCACACAAATAGGACCTTGACCACACAATGCATTATCTATTTATTCGCAACAGTGAGTATTGCGGAAATATGATAAGTTGATTAATTAATTATATACCGTTATGAACCGTTATAATTAATTAACTCAAAGAGATCATATAGAAATAAATTAATGCATTATCTAATCCCAAAATAATTATTAATGAGTTAATAATTAATTTTAGATCAACACATTTTAATATAAATGGTTATATTGATTAATCAGGCCGTTATTTAATAGGAAAATATATAGCCCAATTATAGAGCAAACTAATGGGACTTTAATTAGGTGAATTAAAGACCCAAATGAGATTTTGAGGTGGCCCATATAGGCCCAATTCGTGGCCAGCCATAGGGTGGCAAGAGGTGTAATTTTGGGGAAGTTTTCCCTAGGGTTTGAGCTCTATAAAAGGACCCCTTTGGAGGCTCCAAGAGCTAGCCTTCTCTCTCCTCTCTTTCTCCCCTTTGTGGCTGCCACAAACCTCCTCTTTTCTCCCTCTTTTGCTCATGTGTTGAGCTCTCTTCTCCATTTAAATGAAAGATTTAATTGCTAGAAGAGAGAAAGCTAATGGGATTAGGCTTGTTCTTGGGTGTGCTAGCACATACCTTGAGAACGTGGTTAATCTTCTTGGTGGACTCGAGGCCGGCGCCATCCATGGAGAAGAAGAGGCGTAGGAGAGCACCCCATCGACTCCCATGCCATGGATTCGAGCCTCATGAATACAATTTCATGAGAGGTACAATTTCTCCTACTTTCTCTCTTGATTTGATGTGTGAATGCTTTAGCACTAGATTCTTGATTTGCTTGTTGTTAATGGTGATTAATTAGTTGTAATTAATCTAAATTTAAAATATGAGCATTTCCTAACAGTTCGTTTCCATCAAGAATAAATAAGCACATACAGCCGAGTGAAATTTATGTCATCATTCCAAACAAAGCTGGGTTTTGAAACACCCTTCCATCAAAGAAATACAAGAGTAAAACAACACAACACGCACGCATTCATATATATTCATCACAAAAAAAAATTTAAGCTGCCTTCACTACAGTGACTGGGCAGGTTGCATGGAGGACCACATAGTTGCTGACACTTCCGATTAACACCCTGCAATCAGTATTCAAAAATTTAAAAATAATTAAAACGTACATTATATTGTATTTTATTATTCACATGAAAAAATAATCAAAATTTACAGTACATATTCATTAATAGACTCAAACCATAACAACCTAGATTATATTATCTTTGGTAGAATATCATGTAGTACTTAAAATTACTTACAAGTTAGTATTTAATCTATCTATTAAGCCAACAGCATGTTTCGAAACTTCTTTTCTTCTATTTTTGAAAATCTTAGAATAATTTGATCTAATGTTGTCAAAATTATCAAGTTAATTTATATTAATCAATCTAAAATATCATATGATACTAAAATTATGTGAAATTTGATATATAAATAATCTATAAGCCCAACAATATGTTCATAAATTCCATTAAATTTTAAAAAAATGGAAATAAATTTGATATGGGCATTGTCAAATTATTAAGTTATTTTTTTATTAGTAAATCTTCGTCATGTTAAAGATACGATAGAGAGTTCTTTTGCATAGTTGTTGCCACTTTTTGATGTAAGCCACTCCGAATTAAAAACAAAAGAAATCTCAGTGCTTTACAACAAAAAGGGCCTCTTTTCGAAACTTAGCAGAGGCAAAAAAAGTATAAAGTCCCACAAAAGGAACTCCGGCGCTTATACTAATAAAGCCATCTTCGCATGTGGCTTGGGGCTATTAATTGGGAAAAACAATGCCACATTGCCACTTGACATCAGAACTTTTAGTTTTATAATTAAAGATATTCTTAAGAAGACCCTGCATTTTTCATTATGCGAACAAGTTCATCCTTTTAGCGTGAGAAACCACTTGACATTGTAACATTAACTTTCAGTTATCACATCCACGGTACTCCAATTTAAAACACTCAAATCATGAAACACTTGCAATAATTGTTCAGTAACTTTAAATCTATTGAAATTGATTGAGAGTTCATTGGTACCAATTTAGGCGTTTAGGGTTCTCTGTAATTACAGAAGGAAAATTAAATACAGCACCAAATTGATTAGCTTTGGAAAATTGTTTTTTTTTTTTAGAAAGCTTTAGCTTTGGAAAATTGTTAAAGAGTAGAGTTAAACCTTTTCAAGGGCCCTAAACCACGGCTTCCAACTACAAGTGAGGTCAGCTTGAGATCAGCCACAGCATCACAAAGCTTCTCTCGAGCATCACCCCAATAAATCTTTGATGTAACTGTGACCTGTTTATAATAATATAAAATTGAAAATTTAATTGTTGGTAGTAATTAGGAGGGAACAAATTAATTAGATAATTTATCCTTAATTATTTATTATTGCAAACTATGAAGCCCGAATATATTAAGTAAAAAAATGAGGCTTGAAATACCTCTTTTGTTCTGGATGCATTGTCCAGGACGTCTAGAATCTCAGCATCAGGTTTGATACCGTACTGCACCTGCAAGTGCATGTCTTGAAACTCTTTGAGAGGGATCAAAGCTGCAGTAACCAAACAAGATTTAGAATTTTAAGTATATCTTGACCAACAAGAAAATAGATAATATAGGAAGGGAACAAAATAACTCTCGTCATAGGGATAATTGGTAACTGGTAGCTATTTGCCAGTAGCCCTCAAAAAAGTTTCCAAGATTGAATTTCTGACTAAATGTACTTTCAAACTTTAATTTAATTAATGAAAATTTCCTATTAGCACTTTAGTAACTCATGTCATGAGACTTCTTCTGAAGAAAGGATAGAAGGTAAGCATAAATTTGAATAATATATAAACTGAGTTCCGATTTCTTCAGTCTGCTTTCAATTTGTTAAACCAATGAAGGTATGGATAATAATTTTTTGTTGTTGATGCTTTGGAGAGAAATAACCCATTATCAATCGAGTCAGGCATGTTATTGGGTTGGTCCGCCTGAGATCAATAACAGGTTTGTTTGAAGGCCGAATAATGGACTCGGCGGCAGCTTTAAAATCAATATATAATTGCTTGAAAGCAAAATATCTCTATACTGGTACATATGACATTACTAGTTAATTAACAAGAGATCAATCACAAAAAAAAAAAAAAAAAAAGAAGAAGAAGAAGAGTATATTTGCATACGTGATCCCTCCTCCTCCCATAGCTGCTTTTGAGCACTATGTCCGGTGTGTGGCTGCGTATGAATCAAGACGATGTGATCGCCAGCCCTCGCAATGTTGTCAATTGCCCATTTAAGAGCTGCTTTGCTACTAGGTGAGTAGTCCACGCCGATACCGATTGTGCGATGTTCACTCATTTTCTTTTCCTCTTTAAGTTTTTTTTCTTTCTAGATTAATGTTTGATGGAGGAGAGGTAGGAATGGAAGGGTTGAAAGAAGAAGGATGACTTTTATAGATTCAGTGAATATATGTCATGACAGGCTGCGACAATTTATTTTTTATTATATTCAATGATGGCCGCAATATTTTGGTTCCTGTTTGCAAATACCCTAATGATAATTTTTTATTAATAATTATTGCGTGTCATTTGAACCTTGCTATTTGACCAGGCACGGAATACATTTGCAAATAAAAGGGGGGAAATAATAAAACAAATGCTGTTAATATATATTATGTGTTATGTGACTTCGTGGTATACAAGATTTTCTCCTTAATTATAAATTATTTTGTGTATTTTCCCTTCTTAACAAAATTAAATATTAACTTTGTGGAAGTCAAAGTTTTGGGTTAAAAAAATAGGCCACACTAAGCGTAAAAAAAGGATTGGTTTACGCGGATGATTACACATCAGAATACAAGATATGTGAGTGGAGAAACAGCCAAACTAAATCTGTGTGCCATGCCAAGGAACTGATAATTTCAGAACATAAACAATCAATACTCATTATCCAAAATATAATAAATTTCTATATTATATTGGTCATCTCAAAGAGATGATGGATTTACTAAAATAAATTAATGAGTTAGTCGATGTGGATGTAATAATGGTACCCAATTATCCTGCGTCGGCCCTTGCATTTCCAAGTTTAGTGAAAATAAGTTTATTAAAAAAATCGGTCGGACAAATAGCTTCCCAAGAGGCCAAGTTGTCTTCTTTTTTTGCATCTCCGAAACATACTAATTTTCAAAAATTGAAAGGTCATCTATTAAAGTCCACTATTTTCTTATTGCTGGGACTACCAATTCAACTTTTGTTTTTTTCAAAAAAGTTTGCAAATAACATTGTTTGTGAATTTTATCTTTTTTAGTTCGCGTGTAATATCAAAATAATATTTTATATAGGCTTCAGATATAATCGTGAATTAAAAAAAATGAGGTTCACAATCTATATCTGTAAATTTTATTGTTTTTTGTACACAATATCAATGTGTACTTATTTTCTTTATTTTAATGAAGTTATATTGGCTTGGCAGTTGGCTTCTTTTTCCTCGAGCACCAGCCCAAAATGTTTGCAAACATTTATAAGATTTCTATTTTTTTAGTTCGCAAATAATATTAGCGAGGGTAACTGTACTATAATATTTACAATTTTATCGTGCATTTAAATTATTAAATAAATAAACAAATTATTAAACTTCCTGTCAACATTTCCTGAAAAATAAATACCGTCTCTCAATAAATGCCTAGAGGCGAAGGCCGTACGGTTCCCAAAGCTTGTTTCATGCTCGGTACTGTGCTGTTCGTAAGTTGGGTCGCTGATGCTCTATCTTGACCTACTAGGCTCTAAGCACATCGGTGTAATAAAAATTGCGTATTGTAGCAGTAAGTTTTAGGCCTACAGAATCAAACAGGTTTAATTACGCGTTAACCTTTTTCTGATCTTATTGTTTTTATTGAACAGTACACGTATAAAGTATGACTCATAATTATCACGTCTATGGAAAAGTATGGAGAATAAAAAGAAAGAGTACTAGATCTCAATTTTCTAGCGAACTAATATATTGCGTTGTGATGTTTAGTTGAGAACCATCAGGGGCGGGCGCGGTATACGGCGAATACGCGAAATCGTTCCGTTCCGTCCATATGGAACGTGTAACAGAATGGAATTTCGTTACGTTTCGCAAACATAGAAAGGTAAACAGAATGCAGTTCGTCATTTGTTTGTGTGAAATACAGTGCAAATATAGCCGTTCTGCGGCATTTCGTTGAAACGGAACGAATACGAATCATTTCGGTCATATCGTTCATTGAAACGGAACGAAAAACGGAACAATCCATTCCGCTTCCGTTATAAACGTTACCCACCCCTGAGAACCATTGATCTCGTAACAAGTGGAGAACGGAGATACATATTCTAATTTGATTGAATCTTTATATAAATATTTAAAGTTGGAAGATTGTAATTAACTTTATTTTGTCCCAAAATAATTGAATACAATGTTCAACTAATTAAATAGCTAATTTTTTCAGGTAACTCTCAATATATAATTGTCTACTATTATAAACTCTCCCTCTCTATTTTTTTTTTTTTTTTTTGAACCGTTAATGTTGAATTCAACATAAAAAAATGGGTTACAACGCTTTATTAAATATATCGATACTCTAAATTAAATAATCAATATGAATCTTATACTCAATCTGATATCGATCATATTTAGGCGTTCGGAGTGCCCATTCGAACTTCGTAAGCAAAAATTTAAACACAAAATATGAAGTATCGGTATCTTCTTATTGAATAACTTGCTCGACCATATCGGTATCAATACGGAGAGAAGGGATGAGTCTCAGGATGATGAGAAAACATTCTAAAAATGAAAAGCTGTTATAAATACATTTCTAAAAATGGAAAATGCGTCTTAGGGATGATGGAGCTGATGAACTTTGGGGATGATAGTTATCAGTCCCGAATAATGCTTGCTTTTAGCAATTGATATTTCAAGACGAGTATTGGGCCAATCGCTGCTAATTAAGGTGGGATGAAGAATTTGATGGGTAGACTAAAATATAGATTAATAATTGTCTTATCTTAGTATATAAATTTCGTTGAGACCTAGCTTTTCAGGAAGGTCGTAGGCTGGACTTTATCAACGAAAAGTATTTAACGTTTAAGAACTCAATTTGGAAGCCCCTATATTTTGCTACTTATTTTGCTTCCTTATGTTATGTATATATGTTTCGTGGGATCCACTTTGATGCGGAGCCCACATCTTATGAGTGACAGGGGAAAAGGTCTACGTGTCAATAACAATCAAAAGGAGTTTTTTTCATTGCCAAGGAAAAGAAATCAAGTTCTTCGATAATGAATAGGCCCTGAATTGTTTTTGAAGAAATAATTTCTATTTAGCCGATGCAAAGGGTGTCCAAATTATTTATATTTATTGAAAATTTTATGTATGAGCTATGATGCTTCATAAAAGCTGGACAAACGTTCTAAGGATTTTCAAATCAAAACTTGGAAACCAAAAAGCTAATGCTTCCAATATTTTGAGTTCCCTTTATTTAAATTTTTTATTTTTGACAACTTAATTTTTTCTGCCTATCCATTATAGCTTCATGGGACGGTTTATTGCCGAAAAGACAACGTAAACTCGGACAAGCATTCTTAGCACATCTAATATGACCTGGATACTTTCATCAAAAAAAAAAAAAAAAAAAAATGACGTGTATACACATATATTGATAGGCTTTAGTAGTATCTATTTTTCAATAGATCTTTTAAGATAATCATGTCATTATCTCATACTAAAAGACCAAAAAAAATGTTTTAGACGGTAACATTACTTTATTCTCGTGTCTGAAACTTTATTTACATATTATTATTGTTCGAATGTGTTATGTGTAGTTTGAAAGGAGATTTAAACAACTCCGTCCAATTTGTAGACTTTTGAGAGATCTTTTTTATGCCCATCGTGACAAATTAAAAACAATTCCCATTATTTCTAGTTGTATATGGATAAAATAACCTAACTAACATCAACCCCATTTTTTTTGGTTTTAACTGTTACTAAAATCTCTTTTAAATAAGACACCTGAACATTAAAGAGTGATAATTTTATTTGGGGCTCAACTTGGGGGTTTCGAAATTTACACGTTGGTAAAATTTATGTTCGACTATGAAAATTCAGATGTTTAAAATTTGGGAACATTAAAAAAGAAGAAAAAAAGATCTGGTGTCCCAAATGTACTAGTGAGCTACCAGTAACCTGTGCCCAAATGTACCCGAATTTAATCAATTATACGGAATTCTTCCGACTCTTCCGATTGTTCGGTTTGATTCTCTTTTGAAGTTTTATGTTACACTGAACTTATTAGAGAACGTTAAATGTAGCGGTACTTTGGAAAAAGTTGTGTGTAAATCAAGGATATGCAAAATCTCCAGGCTTAAGATAAACTTAAAAAAAGAGAAAAAAAAAAAAGGATAAGCATGCATATTTATATTTTTTGGATTGTCTGGCTTAAGAAAAATAGAATTCAAAATCTGGTCAAACCTATAGGTTTTAGTTACAAACTGACCTATAGGTCTACTTTTTTATCCTTTTATTTTTTTCGGCGGGTAGGTAGTACGCACGGAATAATGTCTGGGTACACAATTCAGTTCTTACTCCAGAGAGAAACAAAAGAAATAGAGTAATTAATTTACATCATTATAATTTGCTAGTACAGAAATTAGCAGAAAGTAATACTAACTATATATAAAAGTAATTATTAGCGTATTGTCAGAGTATTAGAAAAAACAATACTTTTAATTTTGTTTTTAATTTTATTTCATTAAATTTAGTTACTTCAGTGCGATGTATAAGATCACCTTTAAGGACTTGATTTATCCATTTGATCGCCGTTGTATCTAGATTTTCTTTTACATCACACAATCGTTTCATTTGTTTTATAACCGTTATATCACCACACAACCGTTTAATCGCTGTTTTATTACAGATAAATGTTAAATCATCACCCAACCGCTAAACTGCACAAATCACATTTTAAAACCTTCATACTAATCTATATATTTAACAAGGTTTTAAAATACGATTTTTGCGATATAATAGTTCAAAGTTTATTTAACGATTCGGTATTATATCGGTGATTTAACAGAGAAAAAACGATGTTTATAAAAAAAGAATTATACAACTGGACTATCTTATTAGCTACTTGAAATTTTTTTAAAAAAAATTAACAAGTTAAGAAGCAAAATAGTCAAAATAAAAGTATTAAAAGCTAAACGAATTAGGGTTTGGTATGAATTTGTATTCGGCTAAAAAATATTTTGTTAGTGGAATGACCCATCTGTTTTTATGCTGCCAAATGCAAAAAATTTTAGTTATATCGTCGACTTTTTGGAAATATAACGCTATAATTATTTTATGCTTTTTACTTAAAAATTCGTTATCTAAGTTATAACGGTATTATTTCGGTGAAAGATTAAATATTCTTTTGGTGATGTAACATAGATTGTGGTCATTTATTTTTGATTTGCAATAAGGAGACAGTTATAAAATGGGCCATTCGCCTATTTGGTGGACTTTAAAGTGGGCTAGCCGGCCTATTCTTCTTGTTCTGTACTTATCCCAGCCTATAACTAATTAAACAAAATAGGCTCAAGATAATACCAAAGGATGTTTGACAACTTGACATGTTGTAAACCCCATAATTATTAACAATTAAATGTGTAGGGCGATATTAGTGCTGGACCTATGCCGTCAAACAAATCTTAAAAACAAGATCTTATATATCCCATAAATATTTTTAATTAAATACATTAAAAAAATCATAATACTACAATAGAAGAGTGAAACTCCAAACAAATTTGTTTGTCCTATGTGAGGATTAATCAACTCACTAATCACGTAGAGCTTGCGCCCTTTGACGCAGCTACAGCACAGCGCAAATCTCACTATATATGTTGTACAGCACTACCGTATATTCTGCATTGCACAACATAATGAAAGTGAACTCTTGCTCTTATTTATTTATTTTTTTTATTTTTATTTGTTTTTTGGCATAAAGAAATGAACTGTGCTGACTGAGGCACAATGTACTTATCGTTATTTCTTTATAAGAAACAATTATCTTGAAATTAAAATATCTACTATTCCAATGTATATCTGGATCATCAAATCTGTTTATATTAAGTTTATTGTAATTAGTCATCATCCTCTTCTTAATCTATTATACCTGGATTCTGACCTCCGCCTACCACCTATTCTGTTTCAATAGTCTCAATTTTACTAAATTAAATTCTTTGCTGACAAAAATTAAGTAATAAGAGAGAAAACATTTCTAGTTTATGATTAATAATTTAAAATTTAATATCATCTATTTATGAAGTATGACTTTTTCTTTCAAACGCGTTGGTACTAATGATTTAATTACACTATGATAAGCATCCCTTTTCCATGCCAATTTTTAAAGAGAATTTGACATTGATAAAGGAAAAAAAATTATTCTCTTTAAAAATTGGCAGTCCATTCCCATTTACCAAATACATTGTTTCTGCAGGTAATAATAATAAAAAAAAATGTTCTCTGTCCTTATGTTGTGAGTTGTGACATTGCAATTCCCAAAAGGGGGAACAACCAACATTGATGTAACGTTGAATTCCTGAGTTCACTCATGATCGATGTTCAAACCTAACAAATCAAATACGACAACCAGTCAACTGCAAAGCTAACTAATGTTTATAGAACAATCATTTTGGTCACTTAGGTGATCGGGCTAAGACTCTTGCATTGCTCACACCTCACAGAGTCACAGTATTTCATATTCAGAGTCAAATGACTAATGTTGACCAAGTAGCAATTAATATTAGTCCAAACTTACAATAGTACCTCATGCTGCCACTCTCTATGATTGAGCATTTTGTAAAAGAGTATTTGAAATCTCAATATCTATAAGAAATGTCATGATTGGATATCATCTTAAACTAAAGAGTGTTTGAAATCCAAAACCCATCAATGATTATTTTTTAGGACCGTTCTTATATGAAGTCGCCATGCTCACGTTGTGCACTCGGTCAACAAGAATTTTATACATAATATAGATTTTCTTATTATTTTGGCTCTGATCGGAACCGGAGAAGAGTGAGAAAGGAAAAGGAAAAAAAATTAAAGAGAAGAGAAGAAAAAAAAATAATTTTTTGTCAAATATTTTAGTTTTGGAAGGAAATTCACAATGTTATTTTTTTTTCGCCAATTCTTGTTGGAAGAGAATTCTCATGGCTCCTTCGTCGCGATTTGAAAAAAAAAAAATGATTTACATTTTCATTTCTCAAATTAAATATGCAATTCCGATCAGAGCCATTATAATACTAGGTAAAAGAGCCTATTATAAAATCATATTACTAATTAATGCAAAGCTTTTCACAAAACGCTATGTACGAATTATATATATATCAAGATTTTAAAATGCGGTTTAACAGTTGGATGGTGATTTAGCGTTTATCGGTGATAAAACGGTAAAAAAAACAATATATGCAGTTGTAAAACGAATAAATCGGTAGTGCGGTATGAACCAAAACTAAGAAAAACGGCGATAAAACGGAGTTTTTTTAAAAATACGAAATAAATAGTAAAAAATTTTAGAAAAATGTAAAATTTGGTTTCATACAAGTTTTCCATATGAAGAATCAATCTAACGATTTGGATCAGTGGTTTGAAATTTGACTACGCGAATGAGATCATGTTGGACGGACCGCATCCGTCCTACGTGTAGGACTGTAGCATTCCTCTATATATATATATATATATATATATATATATATATATATATATGATTAAAATATAACTCTTTACAGCATAGTAGATTGTTTTGTGGAAATAGAAAATTCAGTGACAGTGTAACTACTCAGTAATTGCTTCATACGGAATGTACACATTTTAATTTTAACCTTGATACGAAAATTTAATGGTTGATATGATGAAGTTCTTGTTAACAAAAATCATTCATCTATGTGCATTTTTACAAACTTTCGATGCAAACAAAAATAAATTCGATCTGTCATAATATTAACTTGTATATTGAAAAAAATACAAATAGTGTATAATAGATCATTGACTTAGATTTTTGTAGTAAAAATCGTAATTCAATCCTATTCAAATTTCAACAATTATAAGTAAATATTTGACATCCTTATACTTTCTCAAGACCAACTCGTTCACCAAGCAAAGAAAAAAAAAAAAAAAGGAAAGTGGAATAAATGAGAACCTCGTATTAGAATGCTTATTTTATTAATTTGTTATTTAGCATTTATTAAACCAGACCCGTTCTTCCCGGCGAATCCAGACCCAGTTCAAATTTCAATCTGATGGTCTCTCTTATGCAAACCACCAAACGCCGAAACGCGGGAAGGCTTACTATTATACAAGACTACGTGTGTCCCAAATAATCCTCCGTGCCGCGTTAATCCATTGCTAGATTGTTTCTTAAACCCGGTCCATGAACCTTTATTCTATGACATCCTGACCCCAAACTTGCAGTAGCCGAAAGGTCTATTGTAGACCAACTCTCCAATGCTTTAGTCAATGAGACAAGGAGATGCTCAGTCTCCGTCTGTGTTTTACAGTTATCTTTGTTAATTGTACGCAGATGAAATTGACAAAGATGCTATGGCAAAAAAATTGGGAACAACCTTAGCCTCTGCCTAGCTTTCGAAAAAAAAAATAATAAAAAAAATTGGGAACAATGATGGAAAACAATCATGGACTAACCAACTCTTGGATGAAACAATGAGATGTAACAATCTTTATGAAAACTTATTGGGCGTCATATATTTACTTCTGTATTGAAATTATTGAAACGGATAAACAAATTATTATTATTATTATTATTATTATTATTATTATTATTATTATTATATATACAAATACATTTAAACCCAACAAAAAGAAGGTATATTGTGTTTTAAGAAATATATGAGTTAGGAACTTGGAATCTAAAAGTTTTGAAAATCATCATAACGAAAATTAGATTTAAATTCGATATTGAATTACACTATATTTATTGCATGTATATACAAATAATTGTTGAACTCATTGCAAGTTTCACATTAATAAAATTACTTTATAATTGATATTTAAATTTTATAATCTTATAATCCAACTTATATGCAACTATAATTTTACTTTTGGGTTCGATTTTATTTTATTCTAAAAAATAATATAAATCTTTCATGTTAATAAATGGCCAAATTTCAAATCAATATACTTTAAAGTAAATAACAAAAAATAGTTTTAACAGTAAGAAATTTCAATATTATTTTAAATAAAGATAAATTAAACATGATGGACTGATAATTATATTCCATAAAGTGAAATATATTTTAAAAAGCTAACGTAACAAGTTGTGTTAAACATGAGTTAGAGAATTAATGAAATAATTAACAATCTTTTCTTTTTATCTTCTTTCCCTTTATTCAACGAGCTTTCAAAATTTATGAAACTAAAAAAAAAATATTAAAAATTATTATACTCTTAAATCTGTCTGTACTCTAAATTGGCTAAACGACAAATTTCATAATCATGCAATTTGGCAAAACAACAGAGGTTAGACTGATGTTTATTTTCATTTGATCGAGCTAAGCAGTTAACTAACCCAAGTACTCAACTGGCGTAGAGAGAATCTTGGGAAAGAAGACTGGGTCTAATCAAGCACTTATTACAATTCCTTGTTATAAATAAAGCGCGATTCAAACAACTGACCAAAAGCCATAGACGCACAAAGCCACAAACAAACCCATTGCTTCTCTTCTCTAGTTTCCTTACACAAGCTTTCTTTCATTATTTCTTCTCAACAAGTCTTAAAAAGCTCCTACAACTACAAGGCTATAACTGAATCAACCATGTCGATGCCATCCTGCTTGCGATTCTCATTCGGCACAGAGGCCCAGAAGGCCGATAAGCTGCACAAAAAGGTGAAACGTGCGACCCACCCCCGCTATGTGCCGAAGCGAGGCAATGTGCTGAAGCGAATATTGAAGAGTATCGTAGGTCGGGGAAAGCCGAATAAGACCCGGCCTTTGAATTAAAGACAGATTAATGGAATGATTTTCTGACAAAGCATTACAATTGATTTTTGTAGAGTTTCTCCACAACATAACTTGCACAAATTCGTGCACTTAAGCTACTGTGTTCTTTTTTCCCCCCTTTTATTAAGAGATTGTTTTTTGCTTTCCTTTTTAAGTCGATTTTTGCTGTAAATGTTTGTTTAACTGTTTAAGTTGGAATATAAATAACAGTTCTTTTTTAGAAAGACTTGGTAGCGCCGTAGCGGCTACCAAGGAGACACATAACACTAGTTTTCGTTGAGAACATTTTATATTTAAGTTTTGAAAAATAAGCATATTTTTTGGAAGGTGCGAGATGGGAATGGGATGGAATGAAGGTCACGTGAGCATTCAAAATCGAACGGTCAATAGTCTGATGTTTTCCAAAAGGGTCACCTGAGAAGTTAAGTCAACGGCCAATGCCTTTTTTTATCCCTGTAGAGATAACAATAAAAAAAATTATGCATTTGTTTTGAACTTAAATTTAGTTAACAACTGAAGTGGAAAAACAAATCTGGAATGAATTAGTTTATTTTATTTGAAATGTTTAATTTAGGAGACAATTAGATAATCATAAAATGGGCTATCCGGCCTATTCTGCTTGTACGGTCGTTAGCCCAGCCTATCAATAATTGAACATAATGGGTTCTAAAATTTTATCGAAGAATGTAGTCAACCCCATAATTATTAGCAATTAATTTTTGGGCTGAACTGAACTGTTACCATTTTCCTTCGGATGATAATAGACTAATAGTGTTGGTCTTCAGCTCTCAAGCAGTCAAGCAAATCTTTAAAACAAGCTCTTAGATATCCCTTAAAGTTAAAAAACTTTTCGAAATAATTGTATTAAAGGAATTAGAATATTACAATACAATTACAGCGGAGCTTATAATTCTAAACTAATTGTTTGTCCAATGTGAGGATTCACCGTAGTCTTTTTGAAGTAATTGTATGAAACTATATTTTTTCAAAAAAAAAAAATATATTAAACTAATTGTATTAAACAATCTTAAAATAATTGTATATAATTTTGATTTTCAATATATCGATCATATTTAGGCGTTCGGAGAGACCATTCGAACTTCATAAACAAAAATTTAAACACAAAATATGAAGTATCGGTATCTTCTTATTGAATAACTTGCTTAAAAGGGCAAGTCGAATAATGGTTTCTTTTAGCAATTGATATTTCAAGACGAGTATTGGGCCAATAGCTGCTAAGGTAGGATGAAGAATTTGATGGGTAGACTAAAATAGATTAATAATTTTCTAGTATATAATTTAGTCGAGACCTTGCTTTTTAAGAAGGTTTTATCAACGAAAAGTGTTAAACGTTTAAGAATTCATTTTGGATGCCCCTATATTTTGCTACTAAATTTGCTGTATGTTTGGTAGGACCCACTTTCATGCGGAGCCCACATCTCAGGGTGACAGGAGAAAAGGTCTACGTGTCGTATTCTATAAGAAAATAACAATCAATTGCTTCAAAAAAAAAAAAAAAAAAAAAAAACAATCAAAAGGAGTTTTTTTATTGCCAAGGAAAAAGAAATCAAGTTGTTCCAATAATGATTAGGCACCTGAATTGTTTTCTGAAGAAATAAGTTCTATGTATCCGATGGAAGTTAAAATTTTAAACGTTATAAATTGATTAAATAATTTTACCTTTAGAAAATACAATATCGATTACGCCAATCCCAAATAAAAAATTAAGAAATAACTAATAGTCATATGCAAAGAGTGTCCAAATTATTTAAGTTTAATGAAATTTTTATGCATGAATTATGTTTAATGAAAGTCCGACAATTGTAATAAGGATTTTCAAATCAAAACAAACCAAAACTAATTGTAATAAGGATTTTCAAATCAAAACAAACCAACAATAACTAATGCTTCCAATACTTTGAGTTCCCTTTAATTAATGAAAGTCCGACAATTGCAATTCTTGTTCATGATCTGTATTGTTAATGGTATTTGTCCATTCAAAAGACATTTCGTAGTCAAACAATTCTAGCAATAATGAAAATATTTGTTACAGAAAGTCTCTATAACGTTACACTTAATGTTTTTATTTTTGCTTCAGGCATGTGTCCGGAAAGCCAACATTCAGCAACAATGAGACTACGGACCCCTCTGAGTCACAAAGTTTCTCTGAATCTTTGAAATCACGTCTCAATGCAGTCTCAAGCAGGTAATAAATCAACAAAAGAGGCACCGATCGGAATGTGGTTTTCTTTTATTTTAACCCTTGTGCCAAATAATACAATGTTATTACTTTTTACTTTAGGTAGTTTGTAGGTTACATCTAGCATTCTGATTATTTGTTTAATTAATTGATTATTTTTAATATTGCATGCAAGTCTCCATATATTTAGGTTATTTACTCAATAAAGGTAGCTGATTGCCATTAAGTTGCCCAATATTTATAATATGGTCAATTTTTGGATGACTTATAATTAAAGAAGAAAAATTGTTGCAACTTGCAAGTGCTAACCAGAAATATACTATTTTCTAAAATATCAGTTATTTCTCTCTGTAGTAGTTTACCTTGCATTCCTCTTGCTTGGGTGTAATCTATTGGTAGATGATCCAAATAGACATTTTATTTAATTATGTATATAAGGAATTTTTGGGCGCTATTCAAGTATGCAAGCCTGCTGCTATTTTCAAAACAAGGCCCTTTGAATATTTGCAGGCTAGATTTCACCAAAACTTAAAATTGGAAACTTTTACCTTATGTAAGATTGCAAAGGACAAATTTAACCTCCTCTCTCATTCCAAGCGCACAATAAAAGGGTACGCTAAAGTACCAGATAATAAAATAAGGGGGAAAAGAACCAAATATCCTGATGCGAAATATTGGGATAAGTTGTTTTTTGTAATCATTAATTTGAATGTAACATTATATGCTCAACAAATATAGGTATATAGTTTCAAAAAAAGTATCAATTAAGAAGAATACAAGGGGGTGGAAAGAAAGGCTATTTTCAAGAAATGCTACCTTCTCTGAACTTTGCTATGAGGTCAAGAGAGAGGTTAATAATGGAATAACAAGTGTTCTGCGCATGGTGCAAAGCCATGAGGCAAAGGACATTAGCTATGTAAATGAAGTTAGAAGGAACAAGAATTAATACTGCTGATAATTAGTCTAACTAGCTTTTGATACGCGCTTCGCGCGTGAAGTATTGCTCTTGTAGTTAAACAGTAAATGTTGGGTAATTTAAAGTTGGGAGTAGGGTATCAATGGTAATTTGTTTAAGACCGACATACAATTATAATAAGTGCTAGAATTATAATTGTAGTTATTTAAATAAATGCCAAACTATCTTACAATTGATCTCTTGTTATAATTAATTGAATATTTTGGTATGTGTGTCATTTTTTCTATATTTTCCATATGTCATTATTATTTTTTTGGCGCTAATTTATTTTTAGGGGATCTTAATTGTCTCTGACATTTTTAGTATATGGAAAGTGAAAGACTGTCTTAAGGTTAGGATGTAATCATTAATTTTTTTTATAAAAAATATTAGAATTATGAGAACAAAACAAATTGTGTGCATCTTGGGCAAAACAAATTGCCTTAAAATTTTCTAAGTTTTAAAAAGTTTATCAACTTTTAATTTTTTCATTTTCCAATAATCTATAATTGAATGCCAATAAAACTGAATATAATCTTACAAATAATATAAAATACTTGGCATCAATGGATTTCTCATAATATGTTACCATTTATATAAAATTTGATGAAAAAGTAATTTAACAAAATATCAAATAATCTAAAAATTATAATGCAATGATAAAGAACTCGTAAAAATCAAAAAATCATGAAAACTATTGTAAACATTCGAAAAAATAATATCATTGGATAATGTATAATTCGAAAGCATACAAATAAAATTAAATAAAAATTTAAATCTAGGAAGCTCTGTCAGAAATCTAATATTTAGCAACCCAATATTTAAAATATTGTTCGGAAAATTTGTAGAAGTAAGAAATTATGTAAAACGTTTTGAAAGCATAAAACAAAAAAGTTTGTATCATTATTTTTTTATAATTTTTTTATTACTTATATAAAATTTTATACATTATCAAATTCTGAAAAGACTTGGAAACAATTAAAAATAGAATTATATTTTTGAAATAATAGAATTAAACCATCATATTTAAAAATTCAAAAATAATATTTTAAAACTCTATAATTATTAAAGTTTATATTGCTGGGTATTTCATATTTTTGAAATTAAAAATATAAAATATTTATACCCAATTGAAGTAATAAATATCCTCAAATAATTTCTAAAGTACTACATATTTTATATTTCACAAAATTATATGGTTAGATTAAAAAAGTTGTGTGGCATGATTAGATTTGTTATAATTTTGGAAGAATTTATATAATATTTCATGCAGAAATAAAATTGTAAATTACTTTGCAGAAATAAAAACCTAATGACATTTATAAAATTATTGATATTCAATTTTATGAGATTCAAAAAATTATTGCAAATATTTTGTAAGTCTACAATTATAAAATTTTATATCACTAAATTCTTCATATATCTCTGAGTATGCACATATATTGGCATAGCCAAATGATTTTTTTAAGTCGTCAAAATAATTTGAAAACAAAACTCTCATGTAAATTAAAATTTATGAGATTTAGAAAATTATTTAAAATATTTTATAAGTCTATAATTTTAAAAAAAATCATATCACTAAATCCTACAAATTTTTATGAGCATGCACATAATTTTTCATAGCCAAATGAATTTTTAAGAGCATATTAACAATTTAAAAAACAAAACTATATTTATCTCAAATTTATAAATGGAGGGTCCATTAATCTGAAAAATGGAAAAGTTTGCACCTGGAGTGATGATGTCATGCTTACATCACCGTTGTTACTGTAGAAAAGGCTCTTGTTTCGCGCTTAATTCTGAAATTATTATCTTAATGGAGAGCTGTCTTACGGTTGCCAAGTAATAATTTTTTAAAATTCTGAAATTATTATCTTAATTATTACCTTAATTAATTATATCTAGTGCTAAGATGATATAAAAATGATAGATAATAAAGAGAAAAAGAATGTAGTGCAGAGGAGCCGAGCTCAGGAATTATCCATCAATATGTGTTAAGATCATTTTGATGATTTTAATCTTCAATTTTTCTCTGTTTTGTCAAGCAACTCATTAATAACACTTTCACAACCCGCTACAAATAAATATGTATCGACCGTCGTATAAAATATCACTGAACATTCTACCCGAAATCCACATTGAATGTTTTGTATTTTAATCTTAAAAATAGTTTAGCATTTAAATATTCTCTAAGTTATTAAATTATTAGTAGTATTAAAATAATTGAAAATTGGATAAAGTATTTTTATTAAGGGAAAAATAAGATTAATATCGTTAAAACAACAGTACTGGAAACATCTGAATAACAATTAACCTCAGTTAATATCGTTGTTTTCAACTTCGACATAACATCGAATCGATGTTGAAAACCATAAATTTGCAATGATAACTTTTTAAAAAAGTATTCAAATATATCTATTTATTTATTTATTATTTTAATATAACAAAAAAATGTCCATCTATAATGCTACACAATTATTCACAACTTTGCTCTGTAGTTTACATTTACTTATATATTCTATTCATGTTTTTAAAAATGACATACAATCATGGCAGCTAATATAAAAAGGGATACATAACAATAATTTCAATTTAAATATGAAATATAAACTGCTATGAATCTATGATGAATCTAAGAAAAATATTCTTGAGTTCGTGTCTTAGTAAATAGGTTAGACAAATACTTATGCTATTTCCCACTTTTTTTATTTGGTTTCCTGTAGCACGAATTTTTTGTTTAAGTGTTGTAAGTTAACATACATACTCACATGGGGCTGGTTATTTGATACTTGATCAAAATATTATAAATTGAACGAATCTAGTTAAACACTGATTAATTAATGAATTAATATTTATATTATATTTTCCTTGTCAGCTTGATTGTCAACAACTATTCAGTTATTTCTCCAAATAATTGATTACAACCCTTCATAATTTGCATAATTATAAATATATTTGTATTCATTATTTCATTGTGCTAGGTACTTTGTTCAATTTTCGTATAAACATTACCATCATCACTTAATATTTTATTTAAGTCAATAATTTAGATTAATTTTTTTATAGATATGTAAGCACGAGTTTAGAAATCTTGAATTATATGGTGGCACCTAGCCAATAGTAAGTTCACCTTTTTTTTAACAAAATTTCAAAAAGATCTTTTATTTTTTGATAGGTGTACCGTAGGCAAATATTCCAATTGAAGTATTTTTTATGTTGAAAAAACACTACGATTGAAGTATTTCAGATTTTTAATAATTATTAAAACATCGTGTCTCAATTTTTATATTTTTCAATTTGTGGAGTACATATATACGTGATAAAACTGAAGCTTAAAACAGAAAAAAGGGCCCGGTTTAAAAGGGTAATGTTATTAGTGAGAGAAAAGATGCATTGATTAAATCTGATTACGTACGTATAATGTCTGATACAATTAAATAGATAATTGGATGAAGAATTTTTTTATTAATTAAGTAGCTAATGGGGCAAGAAACACAATTTTGTTAGCTAATTACCGGTAGAAGTACAAATAAAAGATTTTTATTCATTATCCTATAGAAAAAGTTGACAATTAAAAATCAGTTACGGGCATTATTTAATCACTTAATTAATCATATTTTTATGACGACGGGAATATTGATATATTCAATATATTGTATAGTATGTCTTTAATTATTAATTGATATGCTTTTTTAATATCGAGAGTGAATGATATATATTCTTTTTATTATATTTATGGTAAATGGTTATACAATCATGTTGTGTTAAATGTATTTACTATTTCCTATTTATTAAAATTAGATTCTGTAAATTACCATTTTATTTAGAAATCGCTAATTACCCTCTATTATATATTTAATTTAATAGATCAATATCTCTACTACTTATAAATGCACGTAGAGAAAGGTCGCAACAAAAATCACCAAAGGGGGTTCAAACAATTGTTAACATCAATTATAAACCATTGATCTGTGTAATCTACGGTTTAGATCTATATTTAATCTTAAAGGTCAGACTCTTTGACAGCAAAGGGTCATGGCGCTGATGGTTTGTATCAAATTCGCTACGCTCCGCTTAGGGAGTTCGATTCTCCGTATAACCCATTTTTTATTTTGCGCCCATTTCATTTTTCTCCGTATAACCCATTCTGCGCTACGAAACAGAAGAGATTGTTTCATACTCTCCCTCCCCTCTGCCCCCTCTTTTTTGTCATCGCGAAACCTCCAAATTTTCTAATCGACCGCCTCAACTCATTTCTAGACGCCGTTCTCCTTTCCCCTCTCATCAAGCTCTCCTCCGACGAAGCAATCCCTCCCGCCTCTTCCGACGAGTAGTCAACAGTTACAATTGCGATTCTTCAACAAAGCTCATGGCATCTCCCCTCTCGCTAAGAAACCAAAGATGTCGACGAATTTCTCCTAATTTCTGTGAGTTCGATTCTCCGCTTATACAATTTTTTTTGTCACTATTAATTTTTCTGCTCTAGACTCTCTGCGCTAGGGTTTGCTTTCAGTTTTTTCTAAATCAGCCGCCTCTACTCAAATCTCTCTTGCGGCTTCTCTCTCGACGAAGAGTTTTAACCGCCGCTTCTGTTTTCCCTCTCTTGCAATGGCGAATCAGTGGTTTTCAACGTTTTGGCGCGGCCCCTCTTCTTGCAATTTGAAGATCGTTACCAACACCGAGCACCATGTTGCGTTCAAGGTAAAGAGAGCACCTTCTTTTGTCGCGTTGGCTTTCGTTTGTTTTGCTTCTCATGCTTGATAGTTGATATGTCTTGCATTAATTTATATGGTTAGGTCAAAACGACATCCCCAAAGAAATATTTTGTCAGACCGAATGCTCGCATCATTCAGCCTTGAGATTCATGCACTATCACAGGCGAGAAAGCATTTTATGTTACGTGTAATCAGTCTGAAATTGAAAGTGAAATTTCATCAAATGTTTGATTTTTGTTTGTTTCTTTTTTTTTTTCATTTTTGACACTTACCCTTCAGGCCCAAAAGGAACTCCCTGCTGTTAGGGAACTAGGGTTTTTCTTTCGGAAACAAACAGAGAGAAGAAAGCAAAGAGACACAGATATTTTGTCGGGAATTAAGTTCTCCCAATTTTTCATTTTCTCAATTTTATTAGTCCAAACAAAGTTTACAAATAGGACCCTATAAATATTACATATTACAAATACTACAAGAAAATGAAAAATACAATACAAGAGGAATGAGTAAGGAACCCAACAAACTCCTCCTTCCGACTCATGGAGCGTGTCTACCCAATAAACCCGCCTTCTCACAACAAGCTTCAAGCTTCAATGGCGGTATCCACTTGGTCAACATATCCGATCCATTATCACTCGTGTGGACTTTCTCCAACAACAATTCTTTCCTCTCAAGCACATCACGAATCCAATGATATCTCAAATCAATGTGCTTGGACCTAGAGTGAAACATCGGATTTTTACTCAAATAAATTGCACTTTGACTATCACATAACAAAACATACCTCTCTTGCCGAATACCCAACTCATGCAAGAACTTCTTCATCCAAATTAGCTCCTTGCATGCTTCCGTAATGGCTATATATTCGGCTTCGGTAGTTGAAAGTGCAACACATTTTTGAAGCTTGGATTGCCATGACACGGCCCCGTTTCCAAAACAAACCAAATAACCGGATGTAGACTTTCTAGAGTCTATGTCACCGGCCCAATCGGCATCCGTATATGCCTCCAACACCGGATCTCTTGTGCCACCAAAACAAATGCAATGAGTGGATGTACCCTTCAAATATCTAAGTATCCACTTAACGGCATTCCAATGCACTCTACCCGGATTAGAAAGAAAACGACTTACTACACCAACGGCATGAGCAATGTCCGGTCTAGTGCATACCATTGCATACATCAAAGAGCCTACAACCGAGGCATAAGGCACCTTTCTCATCTCCTCCTTCTCTTTGTCCTTCTTAGGACAACCATCCAAAGATAGTTTAAAATGACTAGCAAGAGGAGATGTTACCGGTTTGCAATTTTGCATGTTGAACCTTTGAAGTACCTTCTCAATGTACTTCTCTTGTGACAACCAAAGCTTCCGATTCTTGCGGTCTCTAGTGATGCTCATTCCAAGAATTTGCCTTGCTCCCCCTAAATCTTTCATGGCAAATTCACTTCCAAGTTTCTCTTTCAATGCTTTAATTTTCCTTAAATCACTTCCAATGACCAACATGTCATCAACATAAAGCAAGAGAATAAGAAAATCACCACTAGAATATCTCTTAACAAAAACACAATTATCGGAAATGGTTTTAGTAAACTTGTTGTCACACATGAAAGATTCAAACCTTTTGTACCAATTTCGTGGTGCTTGTTTCAAGCCATAGAGGCTCCTCCTCAACTTGCACACCATGTGCTCTTGTCCTTGCACCACAAATCCTTCGGGTTGCTCCATATAGAGCTCCTCCTCCAAATCACCATGGAGGAATGCGGTCTTGACATCTAGTTGCTCAATCTCCAAATCCAAACTAGCGGCCAAGCCAAGCACAACCCGGATTGATGACATCTTCACAACGGGTGAGAAAATTTCTTCAAAATCAACACCCTTCTTTTGACCAAATCCCTTCACTACCAACCGAGCTTTGTATCTCGGTTTTGCTTCTTGACCCTCCAATTTGACACGGTAAACCCACTTGTTCTTGAGCACATTTTTGCCTTTTGGCAAATTCACCAACTCAAAAGTGTTGTTCTCATGCAAGGATTTCATCTCATCTTGCATGGCATCCAACCACTTATTCTTGTGCTCCGACTCAATAGCCTCCATAAAGCATTCGGGCTCACCACTATCACCAAGCAAAGCAAATTCATTAGTGGGATACCTTGTGTTAACTCGCCTTTCACGAGTCGACCTCCTCAATTCTTGCACTTGTGAGCTATCACTTGAAGAGGTTTCGGATTGAGGATCGCTCTCTTGAGTTTGTGGGACACTAGTTTCGGTTGTATGGCTAGGGTTTTCATCATTTATTTCGGTTCTTGGGTTGTTGGAAGAGAGAGGAGTTAGGTCAACATAGCTACTTGTGGAGGTTTTCGCCTTGTCGAGGTTGCCAACATTTCCAATGGTTTCTTTCTCAAAGAACACCACATCTCGACTTCTTACCAACTTCTTCTCAATTGGATCCCACAACCTATAACCGAATTCACCATTTCCATAACCCAAAAAGATACACTCCTTGGTCTTGCTATCAAGTTTTGACCTTTCATCTTTGGGTATGTGCACAAAAGCCCTACAACCGAACACTCTAAGATGGTCATATGTGACATCCTTTCCTTTCCAAATCCTTTCCGGTATATCACCGTCCAAAGCATGTGAAGGAGAACGATTGATCAAGTGAACCGACGTGTTCAAAGCTTCTCCCCAAAATCCTTTTGAGAGCTTTGAATGAGAGAGTAAGCAACGAATTCTCTCACAAATGGTGCGGTTCATGCGCTCGGCCACACCATTTTGTTGTGGGGTCTTGGGTACGGTCTTTTCTAATTTGATACCATTGGCCTTGCAATATTCCTCAAAGGGGCCACGGTATTCTCCTCCATTATCGGACCGAACACACTTGACCTTCTTTCCGGTCTCTCTTTCAACCTCCATAACCCAAGACTTAAACACATTCAACACTTGATCTTTGGTTTTAAGAGAATATGCCCACAATTTTCTTGTATGGTCATCCACAAAGGTAACAAAATAAAGAGCACCACCAATACTCCTATCACCCATAGAACAAAGGTCGGTATGTACCAAATCCAAAGCACCCGGTTTCTTGGTAGTGGGATTTCTTTTAAAGGCTACACGGTGTTGCTTTCCGGCCAAACAATGTGTACAAGAGGAGAGAGATGTACCTTCACAAGAGACATATTTCTTCTTGGAGAGAATTTCTATGCCCTTCTCACTCATATGACCCAACCGCAAATGCCATAAATCGGTTGAGTTGTCTTCCGATACATTCACCTCTCCACACATCTTCACTTGAGTCACATAAAGTGACCCGGATTTATACCCACGAGCAACAACCAAATGCCCTTTCACTAACTTCCATCTACCACCACAAAAGTCACTATGGTACCCGTCATCATCAAGGGCACCGACCGAGATAAGATGATGTCTCATATCCGGCACATGCCGTACATTCTTAAGGGTAAGATTGCAACCTAGACTTGTCACAATGTTTATGTCACCAATTCCAACAATTTTGCATGCTCCATTATTGCCCATTCTAACAACACCACGATCACCTTCCTTGTAGGAAGTGAACAAGTCACGTCTAGGCGCGACATGGAATGAGGCCCCGGAGTCTACAACCCATGAGGAATCATGACAAGTAAGGTTTACAAAACCTTCATCACAAGCAATGAACACTTCACTATCAGAAGCAATAGCGGTGGTACTTTCATTCTCACCATCACCATTTTTACCCTTAGATTTATCTCTCTTGAGACTATCATTCTTTGCCTTTAACTTCCGGCACTCATATTTCATATGACCGGGCTTATTGCAATAATGACAAATAATTCCCTTTCTTGATTTGGATCTTCTCTTTGACTTGTCACGCTTGTCATCATTATGGGAGTTTCTTTGAGTGCCTCTTCCCCGATTTTCGGTGACAAGAGCCGAGGACTCATTAGTGATCCCCAACTCCTTACGCCTTAACTCTTCATTGAGCATACTATCCTTCACCATGGCTAAGGTCACAACACCGTTAGGTGCCGAATTGCTCAAAGTCACCACCAAAGTTTCCCAACTCTCGGGTAAAGAACTCAACAAAATTAGAGCTTGCAACTCCTCATCCAATACCATTTTCATGGTTGACAAGCGGTTTATACAATCTTGAAATTGATTCAAATGATCCGAAACGGATGTTCCCTCTTGGTATTTCATGTTAACCAATTTTCTAATAAGGAAGGCTTTGTTTTGAGCGGTCTTGCGCTCGTACAAACTCTCAAGTTTTTCCCATAAAACTTTGGCATCGGTCTCGGTTGAAATATGGTGGAAGACGGAATCATCAACCCATTGCCTAATTATGGCTATGGTCTTTCGGTTAGACACTTTCCAAGCCTCATCGGAGGTAAGAGTGGGTTTAACACCGAAAACGGGTTCATATGCATCCTTACAATACAACAAATCCTCCATTCGAGACTTCCAAATACCATAATTAGATGAGGTTAATTTGATCATGGTTCCGGTATTACTCTCTTCCATCTCAACAATTCAATTTACCAAATTGATTATCACTAATTACACCGGACACCAAAGCAAAGAGTAATTACCAAATAAAATAGCCTTCAGCACAAAACAAACTCACACAGCAACACAGCAGCACAGTTGGCACTGGTCTTGGCGCGGTCCACAGGAGAGCAACGAGCACTGGTCTTCGCTGGTCTTTGCGCGGTTCACAAGGAGAGCAAAGCTCTGGTCTTTGCGCGGTCCAGGAGTGAGGCACTGATTTTTGGTGTTGGCGCGGCTCACGGAGAGTGGAGAGAAGGAGTGGTCTACGCGCGGCTCACGGGAGAGGCAGCGACAGCAGCTGTGGGTGTGGTCTTTGCGCGGTCCACAGGAGAGCAGCGACAGCAGCTTCTGTTCTTTGGCGCTGATACCAGATGTTAGGGAACTAGGGTTTTTCTTTCGGAAACAAACAGAGAGAAGAAAGCAAAGAGACACAGATATTTTGTCGGGAATTAAGTTCTCCCAATTTTTCATTTTCTCAATTTTATTAGTCCAAACAAAGTTTACAAATAGGACCCTACAAATATTACATATTACAAATACTACAAGAAAATGAAAAATACAATACAAGAGGAATGAGTAAGGAACCCAACACCTGCTGCTATGCAATGCAAGGATAAGTTCCTAATTCAGAGCAGCAAAGTTGCCCCTTCTACTTCGTGTGATCTGATTCGTCAAGTTGCTTTTAGTCTCTAGACATGGTTAGTTGTTGTTCTTTGTTTATTTTATTACTTGCTCTTACATTTATATTGATTAATTACTGTTTTACCACTTGATATCTGATGTTGTCGAAAGTCTTTTGAATGTAAAATTTTTGTTCTGATGCAACCATCTCCTCATTTGAAACAGAATCTTGCAGATTAAACATGTTACCGATCAGTTTGGGATCATGTCTGTACCCACATATTGTAAGTTTGGTAAATTAATGTATAATTCCTGGAATATAACCAATTTCCATCTTTTTCATACTGATGAATTATCATTCACATTGTTTCTCAATTTAGTAAATCATATTAATTTTTATTAGTTATAGTATTGACGACGACGACGACGACGACGACAACAACAACAACAAAGCCTTTTGTCCCAAACAAGTTGGGTAGGTTAGAAAAGAAATCCAGCAAAAAGTTTGCACAATTAGTTTAATTGTCATATTAAATTAGTACTGTCTTACTACTAATGATTAGATGGTGTTTAATTTATATCGCAAATTTTGTGACTTGTTAATATTTATGTTTTTTTTATTCTTTAGGTAATGGTTTATGTACCAGCAATTGCTGGTGCTTCATTCTGTTGGAACAAGATGCTTGGAGAAAAAATCTCTTTGTTATTCAATGAGAAATGGTAGGCCCTTAGACTATCGCAATTTTTTTTTCCTATTTTGTCACATTTGTGTGTTTTATTTGTATGTCATATCTAATTCAGTTAGGGTTTTGAATGTCTAAGATATACTGCCATATATTCTGATTGCCATATGTTCTCTTGGATCCCAGATCAAGCACTTGCTCCAATCTGCCTAGGTGATTAGGCGTGACTGTCTTGATAAAGATTGGTTGTATCTCACTGCTCTTATCCATGGTAATTTAATTAATTTTCTAATTAACTGCACCTACTTATATTGGCATCTCTGCAAGTTCAAATCAAATGCCGAATTTCCTTTCTTTTAAAAGGGTTACGGCTGTACATGTTGAATGTAGTTTTCTTGATTGTAGTTATATCCTTTCTTAATTTATTAAAATCCATACACTAACACGTTTAGTCTTCTTCCTCTTATGTATTATTGAAATTTGGTCCAATAAAACTATTGGATTTACTGAATTACTAGAGGAAACTATAAAGAAAATGTGTCATCGCCGATCTCTCTCTCTTTTGTTTTTACAAGCTTTTGTTGTCAATATCACCAATAAATTTTCTTGTTCAGGGCTTATGACACATAGATGCTAATACCAGGAGATGCAACTTCTTCTGATGAATTCAAGAAGAAGAAAGCACCAATTGACCTCCTGAATTAACTTCTCACAGCCTCAACTGCCAACAAGCCAAGTTCAAGCCCCATGACATGCAAAACAAAAGAGGTATCTTAATTTTCTAACTTGTAATTGTATATATTATATTCATATGTGGAGTTCTACAATTTCTATTTTGGATTTACTAATTTAGCTACCTTGGTTCCTGCCAGTATAGAAACATGAATAGGTTTCTAATTACATATCTTTTAAGGTGCATATCTAATAAAAAAAATTGTGTGAATACACGACAACAACAGGTCACCTTGAAGAGAAAGGCTTTGGCAAGTACATAGAATAAGCTGACCAATACCTCCACCAATATGCTGCCCCTTCATCAAAGCCATCTTCTCATTGTAGCATGACACCATCTTTTTTCCGAAGGTCAGTTGCAAAAAATTGATCCTGATTTGTCAATTATAGATCTCTCAAGAGCTCCAGTGTGTTGACAACACTTAAATAATTTTGTGATATGATTGGTTAATTTGTGAATTTAACAGTGTATGTTCAACTAAATCAATTTGGACAAGTTTGGCCTGTAAATTGAAACTTGAGACCTGTAAATTGAAACTTGAGATCTTGCAAGATAATTTGCCTTTCAAAACCTCTCTTTTTTTGTCATAATTATTAGTTTATTTTAGTATTCATTCTCTTGATTTTGTTTGGGTGTCTTTTTTGGTAGATACTTGTGGGACATCTGGTTGAAATGATAACTGGTATGGAAATGAGGCCGCCCCACCGATACATGATCCGCAACCTCCCAAAGAACTTCCCAGGGCTGTATGAGCTAGCACTGTATAAACTGGTACCAATGTCGGTATAAAAACTCAATGATAGATGTCGTGGTGGTTTATTTGGGGCAAGCCGACCATGTCAGAACAAGGCTTCAACATTACAGATGTATTTTTTTATATAGAAATAGACTAATGCAATTGTATACAGGTTTAGCTAGAAGAAAATGTAGGATGTATCATAATTTGATAGTATAAATCTGTACAAAATGGTATTACTTGGAAGATAAATATGCTGATGCAAAAAGAGATGCAACGTTGGGATCATCAGAGAGAATTTCGGCAAATAAAGGAAGGAAAATAATATAAAAAATGAAATCGCCTCTTAACGTTTCATCAACATTCCATTTCTTACTATTGTTATTATATATTGTTTCCTTAATGAATCACTAATAGGAATTTCTTGATTTGTTAACTCGACCTGCTCTAATTCGTTATCATTTTTCCGTTAATATTAACAATTAATATAGAATGAAATCCTACCATCCGAAATGCCAAATAGAGAATGATTAAAGGCCTGATTAATTTTCAATTTTCACTCCTAATATGTTACTTTTTTGTTAAGTCCCAATCTTAAGGAGAAACATGTGCAATTGTAAATAATATGAGAATTAAAATTCCAAATAACACATGAACCTAATATTAAATTTCTACTAAATTAATGAAATATACTTCCTTTTAAAAAAATAATCCCTATCAGATATGATTAATACATTTGTTTTTAAAATATGATTTGATAATTTTGTTTTCAAAAATTATATATATATTTTTTCAAAATACGGTTTATTTAAGCTGTACACATGTCTATTTTAATTAATTCTATTTGTTTAAATATTCACAGCTGCTACCTTCACTGTCAATAAATGTAAATATTGAAAACGGATAACACATCCACGTAAATATTGAGAACGGATAGCACATCCATGTAAAATAATATTTTCACATTTTAAAATCTGCCCGCACATTGAGCGGGCACTGCTGCTAGTTATGTATAAATGAATCTAATGTTTAATTTGTTACAAGAAATTACCCAATATTTACTGTTTAACTACAAGAACAATGCTTCACGCGCGAAGCGCGTATCAAAAGCTAGTTATTGTTTATTTCGGTAGCCATGTATAAGTTGTTAAAATTGATATGTATAGTTAAATATATTTCTTATTTGGACGCCGTGTATAAATCTAGTACAATTAGCCCATTATTTAATATTATCAAACTTAACTTTTAAATTTCCAAACCACGTAAAATTAAAGATGGTATCATTATTATTTTGTTTTAGAAAATATTGGGGTGATTCTCGTAATTATATAAAAATTGCAACAATCATTTTTTTATAGTGCCATTATGTTCATTTTAAATTTGTAACATGGGGAGAGGGGGGAGTGTAGATGATGTTATATCGAAATAATAATTTTCTTTTGGTAAGTCGTGTATGTGTTGTGCTGCTGACATAAAATTAATGTTGTACAACTTTGATATTGCATGTAGAAATTTGTCATGGGGGCAGGTGGGGAGGTGGAATCATATTCATGGGTGCGTATATACCTAAATTCGAAAATAAATAATAATAAAGTTCATAAATAAATAAATAAAAATTGAGTTGATGGCTGGATGGTAATCGGCAGGAGCTGAGCTGAGGTCAAAATGGTAAACGTGCAAAATGAATCCGTGTCATAAAATAGCACTATAGTGCCTCAAAGGCACAAAAAAAAAAAAAAAAAAAAAAAAAAAAAAAAAAAAAACTGCTGACATCAACAATTTACTGTAGAAAATGCTCCTCAAATTGGAGTATTGTTTGATACTAACCCTAATCCGCATGAGGTTACATCTAGCCAGAGTGGGTGCTTCTGACAGTTCACTTTCATCTCCTTTTCTGAGTAATGCCAGTTCGTCTAATGCATGTGCTGCAATTTTTAGCTCAAAATAAGGTTAATTCTTTCCCTTTCTTGTATTGGTACTAATTGGATGATTTCCCTTCCTCCGAATATTTGACAATGAGACATCACATTTTCATAGTAGTATGTGCTAGCTAGAAAGACTAATGCCAGAAAAGTGGAAAATTATATAAGCCTCGAATTACTATAGATACCCCAATGTCCAAAAATATATATGATGTATCCTTACCTTGCCATATATTAACAAGATGCATCCTGTAATTTCTTTCTCACTCATCTTTTCTTGATGAGTGAATCTGGTATATCATTTTGACTTTTTTCTTGCAGGATAGAAATACACAGACTGATATAGAGTTAGGGTGCTTGACTGCTCATATGACCAAAATGGTGCCATTAGTTGTTCCAATAATAATGTAAAATATTCATCAAACACAATATATGATACTGTTTCATTCAATTTCAGTGCAGAGTATGTACAAGTCAAATAATGTAATACTTGCAATCTTTTCGGAATTGCATGCAAAAAAGTTCAAATCATCCATGAGGGGGTGGGGGGGGGGGGGGGGGGGGGGGGGGGGGGGTGGGGGCGGGGCAATGTAGACCGAAAATTAATCAAAAGTAAGTGATTTTTTCTCATTTTGCAAGTTTTCAACTATGCCCTTCATCTGACATTTTTTCTAAAATTGCATATATTTAAAGGAGTACATGTTTAAGTCTCATTAGACTGTAATAAAATTTACTTTTGAAGAAATAAAAAAACTAAGATAAACAATCTATATTTTTTTAAGCGAATGACGGCCAGACTAAGCGATGATAACTACAGAATATTCATCAAACTCATAAAACTTTATAATTATAAGACTTTAGATATAAGTTTGGAAATTATTAACATATATGAGACGGTTTGTATTCAAGTAAAATAATCCACCTCTCCTTAGGGCCAGATCAATCAAATAAACATATATCGAGAGCTCGATTAACCCTCCTAGGGTAACAATTTTACTGCGCGCTAAGATAATAACCAAAACGATTCATTATGGACAAAATAAAAATTTACTAGTTTTCTTTGTTTCTCTTCACACTACAGTATTCAGACAGCTCTCAGACAATCTGGTTCTGGATTCGCGTACCTACCTAGTACAGCCTAAAAACTCTAAGAAAGAGACAGCTCTCCAACTGCAACTTGTATTATTGGAGCCTGATAAAGTAGTTATATATTCTTGTCGGTCATCTTAATTTAATAAATCACCTCTTCTTCAAAGCTTACCTTTTTTCTCTACAGCTTCACTAACCTCAATAATGGCATCGTCAAATAATTTCCTGACCAATTCAGATAAAGTAAACAGGAAGAAATGGCGTGTGTTCTTGATCCCATTTTTTGCAAGAGGCCACCTCATCCCGATGGCAGATTTAGCTGGCCTCCTTTCGACAAACCATCCTGACATAGAACCGACAATGGTTGTTACTCCAGGCAACACGAAGTTCATTACCTCTTCACTTGACATATCTAATGGCTCTGCACATCATCCAGCGCAGATCCTTACCTACCCATTCCCTTTGATAGGTCTCAAGCCTGATGTCGAGACTGTCGGGATTGGTAATTCGGCAGAGTCATCAGCCATTGATGAGGCATTCCATATGGCCCGTTCAGGTCAAGAACAAGTTCTCCAACAACACAAGCCTGATGCTGTGATAGCAGATATAACATTCCACTGGATTGCTGCTATTGCTGCTGATCTTAAAATCCCGTGCCTTTTTTTTGCGCCTTTCAGCACCTTTTCTATGCTTGTACTCAACTGTTTTCAAAAGATGCGAGTATGTCCAGGCCTCCTTGACCACGTAACTGCGTTTGGACTACCAGGCCCAGAAATACGGATGCCGGTTTTGGAGTTACCGTCATTTGTGCTCGAGGAGAATAATGTACAAAATGTAGAACGACATCACAAAGCTGGGCTTGATGCTTTTGGTTTTGTGGTCAATACGTGTCGTGGGGTTGAATTAGAGTACTGTGATGAATTTGAAAAGACCCAAGCAAGACGGGCCTATTTCGTGGGTCCGGTCTCGGTTTCATGTACCATGAATCAGAGAAGCATCATAGAACGTGGAGGTGAAGGTGAAACCAGTTGTTTGAGGTGGCTCGATATCAAAGAGAAGCGATCGGTGATTTTCGTCAGCTTTGGTAGCCAATGCTACTTCAAATCTGCACAGCTTCATGAGTTAGCTATGGGTTTAGAAGGGAGCGGACAAAATTTCCTTTGGGTTGTTAGAGGTGTCGATCAGTCGGACGAGTGGATACCTGAAGGATGGGAGGAGAGAATTGCCAACAGGGGATTAGTTGTAAGGGGGTGGGCCCCACAATTGGCAATCCTTGAGCATGCAGCAATCGGGGCATTCGTGACACAATGTGGGTGGAATTCAGTTCTAGAAGCCACTGCTGCGGGGGTGCCAATGCTGACATGGCCACTTGCATCTGAGCAGTTCATCAATGAGAAACTGATCGTGGATGTGATTGGTTGTGCTGCGAGGCTATGGGAAGGAGGAAAGAAAAGCACAAGAGAAACAGAGAAAGAGCTTGTGCCAAGAAGTGTAATAGCTCATGCGGTGTCCCGATTCATGGAGCCTGAAGGTGAGTTTTCTAGTGTGCATGGTAAAGCACAAGAACTTGGAGCTGTGGCCATGTCTGCAATGGCAGATGGAGGAAGCTCTGTGAGTGATTTGAGTCGTTTAATTAGTGATTTGATTAATGCAATGGAAAACAAGACATGCCAGTAGTGTGCTCAACATAGATAATGCATTTTATTTATGATTTATGGAATTATGGTCCATGCTTTCTAGCTATTTTCTCGTGTTGGTTAGTTTTATTTGGGGGCAACTGGACAAGATATTGTACGAGTAAATTAATGTAGGTGTGCTTGGGAGAATCTGTTATGTTGTTTTTTTAGTCCAGTTGTCTTCTTATCTATAATTTTTTTTTAAAGTACTTTTTTTGTTTTACTTTAATTTCATATAGTAAGGACCTGATTGAATGAAACACAAAAAGGAGCAAACTCAACAATATGGCACTTTCAACCACCAATTTCACCCAAAAGATAAGCTAGATTGATAAACAAATTGAGGAAAGAAAAGCTCACTTCAGCAAATTCAGACTTTCCCTATAGAATTTAGGCGGCTTAAATTCTAAATTGCTTTCCAATAGGTTTTTTCTGTTTTTTCTGTTGCGGCAAGTATCTTTGTTAATTGGGCTTAATACTAGTTTGTTCTTTCTTATAATGTATAATATAACTCATCGGGCTTGTTTGGATGCACATGGGAATAGGGGAATAGAGTCTCTTCCCGGAATTGGCTATTCCTAACACATCCAAACGGTTTTGGAATAGCCAATTCCATTCCTAACACAATTTTTAATAACACTCTTCCCAACAACACTTTTCTCTCTACTTTTTCACACTTCCCAACGCTATTCCTAAACTCACCATCCAAACAAGATTTCCTCTTCCCGGAATAGCACTCTTTCCACTCTTCCCACTCTTCCTACTCTTCCCACTCTTTCCACTATTCCCAACCCATCCAAACAAGCCCATCAACTATGTTTTCGTTCATAACTTTTCAATTACTCCTTATTTGGTGTAACAGTGTTTGTTAGTTAGGTAGAGTGTGGAGAGATTATCCATAACAGTGTTTGTTTGTTTTGGAAGAGCTACAAAAGGAGTTAAAATGATAGCCTGCCTAGCATTATTTTCGGAGGCGGGGCACACCACATGGATTTACAGTTTTTGAGAGATATTTCATGTGGGAGATACTGACGAGTTGTTTTTAAGCCATTATGATCCGCTGCATTTTTAGAAAAACCAGAAAATCAGATTTTTTTTTTTTTTCTGCGGCAAGATGAATCCGCAGGATCTTAATCAGACAGCCCCCAACCGATGATAGCACTGTTCATTGGCTGACCTCAGATGGCATCACCGAACATCCAATTTTACTTTTATAAATAGTACAATATTATTACTGTTCGAAGTGTAGTTTGAAAGGAGAATTTAAACAACTCCGTCCAATTTGTAGACCTTTGACAGATTTTTTTTATGCCCATCATAATAAATTAAAAAAAACTGCTACAATTTCTATTTGTATATGGATAAAGTAACCTAACTAACATCGACCCCTATTTTTTGGTTTTAACTTTAATTAAAATCTCTTTATAAATAAGAAACAATATGTAGCCCAAAAAAAGAGGAAAACAGTAGAAGGTAATTGAACATTCATCTATTTTTTTATTATTTTTTTTGTTTAAAGAGTGATATTTTTATTTGAGGCTCAACTTGGGGTTTCAAAATTTAAATTACGGCTAAAATTTATATTCAAATTCTAAACTTCAGATGTTTTAAATTTGGGATCATTAAAAAAGGCGAAGAAAAAAAATCTGGTGTCGCAAATGTAACGAGCTACCTGTACCTGCCCAGATGTACCCGACATTAATCAAATTATACAGGATTCTTCGGACTCTTTCCGATTGTTTGGTTTGATTCTCTTTGACGTTATATAACAGTGAACTTATGAGAGAATGTTAAATGTAGCGGTATTTTGGAAAATTTTGTCTACAAATCAAGAATATGCAATATCCCGAGGCTTAAGGAGGATAAGCATATATATATATATTTTCCTTTTTCAGATTGTCTGGCTTAAGAAAAATATAATTCAAAATCTGGTCAACATATAGCTACAAACTGACTTACAATTCTATTTTCTTTTCATCCTTTTATATTTTCAGGTAGGTAGTATGTACAGAGTGATATCTTGGTATATAGTTCAGCTCTAACCCCAGAGAGGAACAAAAAGAAATAGAGTAAAACTAAAATGTATACTTACATCATTACTATTTGGTAAAACATATATAAGCAGAAAAGTAATAGTAAATATAGTAAATGAAATTATAAGTGTATTGTCAGAATATTAAAAAAATAATACTACTTTGTTTTTAATTCCATTATGTAGTTACTTCTGTTTGATGTATAAGATCACCTTAAATGACTTAAATCACTACTAATTCAGACAAACATACGATTTTTTATTTATTTTATCTGTTAATGATGTAACAGATGCTTGTGATTATTATTTTTAAATGATAAATGTATTTTAACTCAAAAAGAAAATGTAAACATGTATTTGTCAGAGAATCATAAAATGGCTACCAGGCCTATTAATTGGATTTAAAGTGGGCTATTCGGCCTATTCTGCTTATACTGTAGTTATGTCAGCCTATAACTAATTGAACGAAGTAAGCTCAAGAAGTCAAGATAAATAAAATACAAAAAGTATGTTGACATGTTGTAATTTGGTAAACCCAATAACTATTAACAATTATAGTCCAAACTGAACTGGGAACTATTTCTCTGCGGCGGTTATTAGTGTTGATATGTTGTAATTCCTATGCCGTCAAACAAATCTAAAAAACAAACACTTATATATCCCCTAAACATTTTGATCTAAATATATTAAAAGAAACAAACGCTTGTATATCCCCTAAACATTTTGATTTAAATATATTAAAAAAAATCATAATACAATTTTTTTTTTTTTTTGAAAAGAATAATACAATTACAAGAGAAGCTTAAAATCCTAAACTAATTTGTTTGTCCTATGTGAGGATTAATCAACTCACCAATCACCGTGCAAAGAAATGAACTCTGCTGACTGGGGCAAAAAGTCCACAACTAAAAAAATGTTGGTCGTTACTCGTTAGTTAGAAACTTAGAATGTCTAAGTACAAACTCCTAAAGTGACTATCCTTATCTTTATTTCTTTTTTCAAAAAACAATTTTCTTGGAATCAAAATATCCATTATTCCAATGTATATCTGGGTCATCAAATCTGTTTATATAATAGTTTATTATACCTGGATTCTGACCTCCACCTACCACCTATTCTGTTTCAACAATGCCAATTTTAGTAAATTAAATTCTTCGATGACAAAAGGTAAAAAGAGAGAGAACATTTCTAGTTTACGATTAACAATTTTAAATTTAATATCATCTATTTTATGAACGATGAGTTCCTCTTTCAAGCGTTGGTACTAATTATTTTAATAAACTATGATAAGCATCCTTTTTCTTATCAATGTCAAATTCTCTTTAAAATTGGCATGCCAATTTTTAAAGAGAATTTGACATTCATAAGAAAAAGGATCATTCTTTTTAAAAATTGACAGACAGTCCATTCCCATTTACCAAATACATTATTTCTGCAGGTAACAATAAAGAATTGTTCTCTGTCCCCATGTTGTGACATCGTGATTCCCAAAAAGAGGGGAAACAAACAACATTGATGTAATGCAACGTTGAATTTCTGAGTTCACTCATGTTCAAACCCATCAAATCAAATACGATCACCAGTCAACTGCAAAGCTAACTAATATTCATAGAACAATCATTTTGGTCGCTTAGGTGATTAGGCTAAGACTCCTGCATTACTCACAGGTCACAGCATTTTGTATTCAAAGTCAAATGACTAATGTGGACCCAATAGCATATTAATATTAGTCCAAACTTACAATAGAACCTCATGCTGCAACTCTCTATGATTGAACATTTTGTAAAAAGTCTTTGAAATCTCGATATGATCTATAAGAAATGTCGATGATTGGATATGATCTAAAACGAAAATAGTTTATGAAATCCAAAACCCAACAATATTTATTTTTTTTAGGACCATTGTTATATTTATATGAAGTCGCCGTATGCTCACGTCACGTTGTGCACTCGGTCAACAACAATTTTGAACATAGAGGATTTTCATGATAATTTATAATACTAGTTAATAAGCCTAGTATTATACAACTTTACTATATTACTAATTAAACTATTAAAGCAGAGCTTTCACCAAGCGCTAGCCGCTATGTACGAACTATAAATATTTTTTAAATTAAATATAACTTTTTATAAGCAGTAGATTGTTTTGTGGAAAAACATAAAATTTAGTTACAGTGGAACTAATAATTTATTGCTTGATACGGAATGTACACATTTTAATTTTTAACACCGATACGAAAATTAGAATGGTTGATATATATGATGCAGTTTCTATTTGACAAACTGAATTATATCAGAAGTGCGCGCGTGCATTTTTACAAACTCTCAATGCCGACCAAAATAAATTTGAACTTATATAATACTAACTTGTATATTGAAAAACAAATACAGATCATATGTAAGTTCTAACAGATATTTGACTTAGATTTGTTTTAAGTAAAAATCGTAACAATTAAAATAAATACATTTCAACCCTATTCAAATTTCAACAATTAAAAGTAAATCTTTTACATCCTTGTTTTAGTTTATCATCGTTCACCAAGTAATAGAAAAAAAAAAAGGAAAATTGGAATAAATGAGAACCTCGTATTAATTAGATTGCTTACATATATTAATTGTTATTTAGCATTGAGTTTTGTAAGAAGGCTACTATAAAAGGTACCCGAGAATCAAACTGGACCCGTTCTTCCCGGATTATCCTGACTCTGTTTTAATCTGATAATCTCTCTCATCTAAACCACCAAACGCGGAAAGGCATGCTGGTCGATCCTCTGTGCCGCGTCGATCTACTGGTAGATTGTTTCTCAAACCTGGGCCATGGATCTTATCTCATTGACATATGGACCCCACACTCGGGGGAGCCGATAGGTCTATTGTAGACCAATTCTCTTATGCTCTTAGTCAAAGAGACAAGGAGAGGCTCACGCAGTCAGGCTTCGCTCGTGTTTAACCGTTATCTTTCTTAATTGTACGCAGATGCAATTGACGAAATGCTATGGCAAAAATTGCTAGATAGCCTCCATCTAGCACTTCGTTTGTGTTTAACCGTTATCTTTTTTTTTTTTCCTTGTAACTTTTTAGCCACTGGCTAAAATGACTTATTTATTTTATTTAATGAAAGATGGGGGGTTGACTTCCATTTTTGCTTAAGAAAAAATAGGGAAAACAATCATGGTAACCATTGCTTGGGATCATGAAACAATGAGATCGAACAATCTTTATGAAATCTTATTTGGCGCTATATATATTTACTTCTGTGTTGAACGTGTTGTTGAAACGGATAAACAAAAAAATATTATGTAAATACAAATACATTCAAACCAAACAAAAGAAGGTATTGTGTTTTAACTTATAAGAAGAATTAGGAACTTAGGATCTACTAATATTATTATCCTAAAAGATTTGAAAATCATCGTAACAAAATTTAAAGTTAAATTCGATATTCAATTACATTATATTTATCGAGTGTATATGAAAATTAATCGAACCCATTGCAAGTATATCATTCAAAAAGTTAATTTATAATTTATTTTTAAATTGTATAAATCTTATAATCCAACCAATATGCAACTATAAATTTATTATAGGTTCTATTTTATTTAATTATAAAGATTAATATAAATCTTTCAAGTTAATTAATGGCCAAATTTCAAATTAATATACCTTAAAGTAAATAATAATATATATTTTTAGCATTAAGAAAAAAATCAATATTATTTTAAATAAAGATAAATTAAACATGATGGCTGATAATTATGTGCCATAAAGTAAGAGATTTGTTAAAATGTTTGCAGTATCTAATAAATAAAAAAAACGTAAAAGAAGTGTTAAACATGATTTAGTAAATTAGCGAAATAAAAACTATATTTTCTGAATCTACTCTCCATTTCTTTTATCTTCTTTTCCTTTTTTTTTTGGAACGAGATTTCAAAATTATTGAAACTAAAACACTCATCATCCGTTGATTAGTGTGTAAAGAAATCATTAAAAAAGTTCAACATGAGATCAATGCGATTAAATCTGTCTATACTTCTTTCATGATTAAATATGTCCTTACTCTAAATTGGCTAAACGACAAATTTCATCATTATGAAATTTGGCAAAAAGAACAGAGAAAAAGTCTTACATTGATGTTTATTATCGTTTGATCGAGCTAAGTAGCTAAATCAAGTACTCAACTGGCGTAAAGCCGTAAAGAGAACCTTGGCAAAGAAGACTTGGTCTAATAAAGCACTTCTTTCAATTCTTCTCTTATAAATAGAGCGCGATTCAAACAACTGGACAACAGCCAATCAGCCATAGACCCACAAACAAACCCATTGCTTCTCAAACAAGTCTTAGAAAGCTCCTATAAGGCTATCATTAAATCAACAATGCCGATGCCATCCTGTTTGCAATTCTCATTTGGTACAGAGGCGAAGAGGGCCGATAAGCCGCACAAAAAGGTGAAACGTGCGACCCACCCCCGGTATGTGCCGAAGCGAGGCAATGTGCTGAAACGAATATTGAAGAGTATCGTAGGTCGGGGAAAGCCGAATAAGACCCGGCCTTTGAATTAGCGACAGATTAATGGAATGATTTGCTGACATGGAAAGCATTACGATTGATTTTTTAGAGTTTCTTGACAACATAACTAGCACACATTCGTACAGAGAAGCTACTTTGCTCTTTCTTCTTTTTTGCCCCCTTTTATTAAGAGATTGTTTTTTTTTTTTTTTCCTTTCCTTTTTAAGACGAATCTCTCTGTAAATGTTTGTTTAACTGTTTAAATTGAAGTAAAAATAATACTAGTTCTTTTTTAAGGGGATAATAACACTAGTTCTCGTTGAGAACTTTTTTAAGTTTTTAAAAAATAAGCATATATTTTGAAAGGTGGGATATGGGATAGAATAAAGGACACGTGAGCATTCAAAATCGAACTGTCAATAGTCTGATGGTTTCCAACAGGGTCACGTGAGAAGTTAAGTCAACATCCAAAGCCTTTTTTCCCCATAGAGGCAACAATAAAATAAATTATGCATTTGTTTTGAACTAAAATTTAGTTAAGAACTGAAGTGGAAAATCAAATCTGGAATGAATTAGTTTATTTTATTTGAAATGTTTAATCTGGAGTGGATTACTTCTTTTCAATAACAAAATCTTGCAACTGGTATTTGCCAGTCGGCCTTCAAAAAAAATTTAGGAGGCAATCATTAAATGGGATATCCGGCCTGTTCTGCTTGTACGGTTGTAAGCCCAGCCTATCAATAATTGAACATAATGGGTTCTAAAATTTTACCGAAGAATGTAGTCAACCCCATAATTATTAGCAATTAATTTTTGGGCTGAGCTGTTACCATTTTTCTTCGGATGATAATAGTGTTGGTCTTCACTCTTCAGCTCTCAAGCAAATCTTAAAAACAAGCTCTTAGATATCCCTTAAAAGTTAAAAACTTTTTGAAGTAATTGTATTAAAGGAATTAGAATATATATTACAATACAATTACAGAGGAGCTTATAATTCTAAACTAATTGTTTGTCCTATGGCAAGCTCTACTGTTTTATCTGAATTGCACAACATAATGGAAGTGAACTCTTGGCTTCTACATATATTTTATATTTTTTTGCATAAAAAAAATAATGAACTCTGCTGCCTGGAGCAAAAGGTCCACAACTCAAACTTTCGAATGGACGGATTTTTTAAGTGGATATCCTTCTCGGTCTTTATGTCTTATTACATAACGATTGGAATCGAAATATATATTATTCCATGTGCATCTGCAATTAGTCATCATCTTATTCTTAATCCATTATACCTAAATTCGGACCTCCGCCCACTACCTATTTTGTTTAAATAGTCTCAAATTTACTGTGTTAAATTCTTTGATTACATAAGGTATAATAAGTGAGAAAACATTTTTATTTTATGATTAGCAATTTAAAATTTTTATATCATCTAAACTCCTCTATTAAACGCGTTGGTGCTTCAAAATTATTTTAACTTTTTAAGGTAAGCATCTTTTTTTCTCATCAATATAAAATTTTCTCATAAAAATTGGCAATTTTGGCAGTCCATTACCATTTACCAAATACATTATTTCAGTAGGTCACAATACAAAATTATTCTATGTCCTCTCCTTATGATATGACATCGTAATTCTCTGTTTTTTTTTTTTTTTTTTTTTTTTTTTGCATCATTTGTGTCACCAAACATAGATAACACGAGATTGAATAAGATGTAGTAATTTACTGTTAGAAAGTGTTTAATTCTATTTTTGTGCCATCAAATAGCAAGAAATCACAACTAAACACCATAGATCTAGTGCTAGAAGCATTCACACATCAAAACAATGAGAACAAGTAGGAGAAAGTTATACCTCTCATGAAATCGCATTCATGAGGCTCGAATCCAAGGCATGGGAGTCGATGGGGTGCGTGCTCCATCACCTCCACCATCTAAGGCGCCTCAAGCCCACCAAGGAGCTAACCACGAGCTCCATGAAAGTGCTAGCTTTCATGAGCTCCTAGCTAATCCCCTCTATGAACCTCTTCATCCTATTAACTATTTTAATGGAGGAGAAAAAGGAATGGTGCTCAACACATGAGCAAGAGAAGGGAGGAAGATGGGTGGCGGCTAGGAAGAGAGGAGAGAGAAAGTGGATGGAGGCTAGGGCTTTCCCAAGAGGTGACCCCTTTATATAGCCAACAACTCTCATCCTCTCTTTGAACTATTTATAAGTATGCCACTAGGGCTCTAGCTGAAATTAATAGGGTCATTTTGGGCTACATCAAATGTTGCAATGGCCCAATAAACCATCCCATTAATTACTCATTCATCCTTCCTCAAATCGGGCCTTTAATTAATTAAATAACTAGAAGCCCAAATAACTCAAACTATTTAAAGTGTGTTGAACATAATTAATTATTAACTCATTAATAATTAATTTAGGATTAGCTAATGCATTAAATTGTTTCCATATGATCCTTTTGACTTAACTAATTATAACGGTTCATAACGGTATATAATTAATTAATCAACTTATCATATTTCACAATACTAACTGTTGCGAATAAACAATTAATGCACCGTGTGGTTAGAGTCCTATTTGTGCTACCCTATTGAGGATTTATGCTATGTTGGCCATGAAAATAAATCGTTATTTATTTCCAATAATCATAAGCGGTATCTAGCAACACGTTATGATTTCCAATTCGCATAAATAATGTACCGTTACAATATCTTAATCCTGCATAAGAAATATAAGTATTTCCTTGTCTGATTCTTATGTCACATGATATCATTGTATAATCCAAGATAGAAAAATGTGTCATTCTTGCAGATTATATATTTCTTGATCTAGAGTTGATCGTCTAGTTTGCATGCATACGATCCAACTCCATCAAGGGGCCCAAACAGATATCATCACTCACTAGGTATACTAATGAGGGACATACGGTTTTCTTGATGAACAACTTTTTCCCGCACAATTCAAGAGAACATAAATAAAGTCCTTATAGCAGCCTTTATCAGGAATCAACGTTAGACGATATTTATTGAACCTATCCTCATGTGGAAAAGGTGAACATCTCAAACTTAGAATCAAACTTATATGAAATAAACAATGACACTTAACACAATCCATATGTTTATTTCATTGGGTCAAGTCCTGTACTATGTTCCAATAACATACACATATGCAATTAAGTTGGTAACTCCTTACGTATGATTTGTAGAACTTAATCATCACTTAACTTGCATACTAATCTTTTATGATAATTAATGTTCCTTGTTAATTATCAAGATTATGGACGATTTAGGTTTATTATTGTCATTCTAATGAATGATCCACAGAGATCTACAATTCAGATCCTCAACCTGAATGATCTGTCAATAATAAACTCTAGGAACAAATGATCAAATATCATCATTAACATAAACTAAGAAAATAAGTCATTAAATATTGACTTCTAGGACATAACTCCAACAATCTCCCACTTGGCCTAGAGTCAATCAATAGCGACTTCTAGCCAGTGAAGAATTTAGAACAATGTCATATATCCATATATATACATGTCTCAAACCTCAAAAGATATAATACCCTTAAAGCAAGTTACTCATACGTCCATCACGCATGGATGCACAACTGCATCTTGTATACCGCTTAATGTAGAGGTTAAGTTAGAGTGTTCGCTGTGTCCGCGAACATATCTAATTTTATTTGACCCTATATACATATATACTCCTATATATGTGTTCTTGATCATCATCATGTGAGATCAAGTGACATCGTCATAGATCTTAGTTGGATCACCAATTTAATATTGGGTTCTTCAAGTTTAAACTATGGTTCGAGATGCATAGAACCATATTAACTTGACTGAGAACTTCTCGATCCATACTACCTTCTTTCATTGCTTCACAAGTTGCTATATATATTTTGTTTTTGGTGACGGAAACGGTTGTAATATCCCATTTAGAACACCTTCTAAATTTACAACACCACATTTAAACAAAATACGTAGCTCAATTGTATTCATATCAATCTTTCGAAAACTAGCATCAATATATCAATTTATATGAGCTTTCTTTCATCAGATGAAATATATCATTCTTTCTCATAAGATACTCGAAGATATTCTCGATTATTGTCCAAATGTGTTTTTCTTTGTATCCAGTTGACAACTGCTTGTCATACTCCTTGGGTACAACACATAGGGACATGTGCATAAGTATGGCGTACGTAATGAAACTCATAACAGAAGGATGCTCGAATTGTATCGTGCACTCTTCTCGAATTGAGTTGCAACACACCGAGTCGAACTCAAGTGTATGCCATACAACGTGGTTAGACATCCTTTTTAGGAGTCTATCTTTTCGTGTAACTATAACACCTTGTCATTATATGCACATTTTGCTCAAACCTAACATCCATCATAATCTATCTCCATAGATTTTGTTTCCTTGGATTAGGTGACTTGCCCAAATTCTCTATTGAGAAAAACATTCTCTAATGAGATCTTGACAATAATAATTTCCTTAATTTTATTCCCAATTAATGTCTTGTATCTTGTACAATACATGTAACATATTAATGCTCCCACTGAATATCTTGTCTATACAAGATACTTTTGACGAAGTTCAACTCCTTGACTTTCTTGTCAAAATGTTTATTCCAATTTCCACAATACTTGCTTCAATCCATTAATGGATCATTGAAGCATATATATGTTTCTAACAATACAACAAATCCTCGGTTTGTGTCAAATACACTACAACTTCCTTCATTCAATCGAAGAAGATGGTTTTGATGTATCTTTCCATATATCTATATATATACGAAATATAACTATTGTTAGAATGATCTTTATTGACTTATACACAGCTACAAGCGAGAAGCCGTGCTTTGTACATGGTCAACTTGTTATCGACTTAGACATAGCATCAATCATGAAATTGTGCTTTGTACATAGTCGACTTGCTATCCATATCTATATTTCCTTTAAAGATCTAAATGTTCTAGATGGATTGCTCCTTCATGAACATCAATCAAGGTCTATACCTTGTTGTTATATATATTGATTGTACTTAAAGATCATATAGATTCAAATCACACTTGTGGAATCGGGTCTTTCCATCGCTTCTTTATTTATCAACGGATCCTCATATGTCAAGTACGAGGATGTTGTGAAACCTATGTACTTTTCAGTTTAGGCAATTCACTCTCGTTGATCTTTGTAGGATTGGTGCTTGAGGTCTATGAACTACTTCTACAACAACTTGTAGAATAAGTTCTTGATCCTAATATATTGCACGAGTTTCTCGAACATCATCCATTTGTGAGATGTTTGAGTACTCTTTAGAAGTGAGCGTGCTTATAAACTTCTTCCTTTCACAACTACTTGTGAATTAAGTTCCGCTCAACTCCCACTAAGCACCATGTATGGAGTGACAAGTTTCCTATAAAGGTACTTCTTGTAGTGACGCATAAACTCCTTTAATGCTCACTTTACTCCCACTACTTCTTCTTGAGAATATCATTCTTCAAGATTACGTTATGATGAGCAACAACTACTTTGTTCTTATCATATTCGTCGAAGTAGTACCTTTCGGTTAGTTCAAGATATCCTACATAATATTAAGTGTCTTATTTGGGTTCAAGCTTATCAATCAATCGAACCTTGAAATAAGCTTTTCAACACCAAATCTTGAGAAATAATATACCTAGAGATCGAATCTCGTAAGATATCTTTCTCAATAGACTTCGATGGAATTTTTATTCAGTATAAACAATATTGTCCTCAAACACAAATCACTTACATGAGTCTAACAAGTCAATTTGGTTTATTACCGATCGAACTATATCAAACAATGTTCGATACCTTCATCCTTGGATACATTTCTCAATGTTCCTCATGAAGCGAGTAGTGAAACGTCCTTCATACTCTTTAGGTAATATATCAAACTATATGACTTAACTATTTACCATGATCCATCTTAAGACTTTTGCTTTTATTGAATAGTTTTTCAACTTTACTCTTGAAATTCTTTTGATCTTGTCAAAAGATTCATACTTATACCATATCAAATAGATACGTTAATATCTACAATGATCGTTGGTCAAGTGATAAAGTGTCAACAACCTTTCAATTGCACAAGTCCTATAGGTCTATATACATCAATATGTATAAGTCTTAATAAAGTTACTTGTCCTTTAAACCTTCGTAGTTTAAAGGCGCTTTTGTCATTTAACAAACACGATTCACATGAATTTCATTTGATTTGCAATCAAATTGATTTACGAGCTCCACATTACGTAGACTCCCATAATGCGATTCTTGTTTATATTCGACTAAGCGACTATTTTACATAAAAGTCAAATACTTTATGTGAAGTCTTACACATTTGTCATTCAAAATTTGTTTATCTATTTCAAGCAAATTCAATCAAGATGCATGAAATCTTATACACAAATTCATAACAATAAGAGAACAACATTTCTCTATTACAAAACTTGATCATCCATCATCAAATATGAAACGGAGATAAGGTTTTATGAGATGTTTGGAACAAGGTATACAACCTCAAATTCCTAAACAAACTCTTTATTTAGTAAAGATAACTCTACGTATTCAATGGCAGCGGCTTAGACGTATAAGCCATATCCAAAAAGAGTTTACTTTACTTGTCTCGACTTTCTCTTATTCATCATTGCCTACACATTTCGTTAAATGCGAGCACATGAACTAGTACCTAATTACTAGTGTGAATTAGAGATAGTGAGATAATTTGAACGATAAATATCTTAAGGTTTATAACATCATGGTATTTCGGACAACCTTTCAAATGCCTCCCATAAATGGCAAATGAAACATCTCATGTGACACACGGTCACTAGTGAGTGTCTCAAAATTTCAACTCATATCTTGGTGAAGTATTCCTTTAATACTTAACCAATTACTTTTAGCACTAACAAGTGTGCGAACAATGCATCCTTTATCCATAGAAAGAGATTGTATGACAATATCAACAATCCTTGATATTGGAGATCTTAGTATCTTTAGTTGTCAATTAGCTACTCAAACCTTTCGGTTCACAAGCTAATGAAATATTTATCTTCTTATAAGAAGAGTCTCTTGGTTAACTCACACTCCATTACTCGATCATAAATGATTGAGTCTATCTTTACTTTCTCTAAGAACGCCTTCTTGAGTAAGTGGATGAGAGCGTGAAAGTCTAGTCTAGTCCTTATGAATTCTCCAATTCAAAAATCTAGAAGTTCTAAAAGGATATAGGCATTCGCTTTATTGAATAATTATCGTCGAAACTAATCAATCATTGCGAAGCTATGTTCGGGAAGTCGAGGAACGTTTTTGGGATTAAACTTGCTCAAGTTTCTCATTTCCAAGAACATGTCTTAGGAATCGGTATTTCTTCTCCAAGTAAATACCTTAGAAACGAGCTTGTCGTTTTCCAAAGATTGATCGCAATGAAATTAACATATTTAATATCTATAACAATTTCAATTTAAGGTCATTTAGTTTATGCAATGTTTTGTTTATGGAATGATAAACAAAAACTCCCACTACATTTACTTAATGTCCCAATGTAGTTGGTTTTCCAAGATCCCCGTTTTCATCAAGTAGAGCCTGCTATGGCACGACACCCTACTTAACTAGACAAGGTAGGTTCTCCAACCAATCATATCTTGTCCATATGATTCTTGGTTTGTGAGATATCATATGTATATCCACAAACTTCGTCACAATGTCCAATCTGATTAGGGTCCATTGATAAGCAACCTCTCTCTATTTGCTCCTTGCAAATCTGATTTACACCCCGACTACAATGATGGAGTACGATGTCCGCGTCGGCGGAATGCATCAATAAACAATCAATTGCATTGAAGGGGATAGAGAGAAGGAGGACGAATTGACTTAATCAAGTTAATTTGGGACATAAGCAATTACGTGACTTTGTTTGGTGGTCGTGTAAGCATACACCCATACCTACCTATGACAATTCAAGGCATTCACAAACAATCACATAACATAAGCATCTCAAACATTGTCGTGGGTTTGTATGGCTCCCGCTTGCATTAGTCTTCGTCGCATCTCCATGTAACGAAACTAATCTAATCAAACCCTCCCACTAATTACTAAGATCCTATCTAATAATTAAGGGAAATAAATACATGTGATAAAATTCTAAAACCCGCCTAGGCCTTAGGGGCATGCAAGCCTCACAAGTTACATCAAGAATTAATCAATTATTAATTATCAAGGCACCTTAGGCCACATTACAAGCAATCACATGCATTCACAACATTTTACAACACACAAGGCATTGAAATCTTGAGCCATATCAAACCCACATCCTCCTACAAAAATAAGTTAGCACAATATACAAATATATGTCTAAGTTGTTCATAACTAGTGAGCCATTAAGTATCTTTGCGTATTGTTTGCTAATTTGTGTTTTTCCATGCAAAAAGAGTTTAACATTCAAACAACTAATTGCTTAAACTCTTTGATAAAATCAACATTCAAAAAATCCAATGGATGACAACAAGGAGAGTTCTAATCAACTTATCAACTAATTGATTAATTAGAACGAACACCTTTCATTCAACGGGACCCGAAAAAATCAAAAAAAATTTCGGTCTCCAAAAAATCCAGAAAACATCATGAGCAATCCTTATTTAGAGACAAACTACCTGTTCAAATTTCAGGAAGAAATTATTTACCAATCGGGAGAACCAAAATTATCAAACTTCAGGTTGTGTATTAAAACACCGGTTTAAAGTTTCAGGTTTTGGCCTCAACCTTTTGGACTGTTTGACCTTCTTCCAAAAACTTTTAATGCAAAACAATTTTACAGTAAACAATCACAAGTACAAGACTAGTAACCATGAAAGATTTCTAATTTTACTCATTCAAAATCATCAAGTTTAAGGGATTTGAATACAAGTCCCCTGTTCTGGAACAGCACGTCGACGAAAATGAATCTGAGTGGTTGGGATACCAAAACGGGTCCGATTGCCATGAAATTAATTTTCATGGATTCAAGACTTCAAAAGGAAGTTTTCTATTAAAATATTTTTTCTATAAAAAGTCTCAATCAATACCAGTTTTCAAAACAATCCAGTTGGTACAGAAAACCAATCTGACTGTTCTTGTTTTTCATCGATTCAAAAAAATAGAAATACTTCGATCCATACCATCAAATTGGTATGGAAGGAAGTAATCCAAGTCTACTTCATTCCTAGCCAATAAAATTAGGGTCTCTTTTTCAAGATAACTAAGATAATGCCCACAAAACCAGATCTGGTCGCACAGGAACTAGTCCTGCGCACCGTCACGGAAAAATTCATTAAAAATCCATAGTAACTCGGATTAAAATGAAACCAGTGGGAAAATGCTCACAATTCATCCCTCTTTCAAATCCATCAAAAGAAAAAATCGAAATAAAATCTTTGCTATGCGAAAAACACAGAAAACCTCGGGAAAAACAGAGTTCCAGAGTGCAAACAAAGGCAGCAACTTAATTACTCAACTAATTACACATTTCTCATCTAATTAATGTGCAAAATAGCTTAAGCACGACCTTGTGCTCTGATACCACTGTTAGAAAGTGTTTAATTCTATTTTTGTGCCATCAAATAGCAAGAAATCACAACTAAACACCATAGATCTAGTGCTAGAAGCATTCACACATCAAAACAATAAGAACAAGTAGGAGAAAGTTATACCTCTCATGAAATCGCATTCATGAGGCTCGAATCCAAGGCATGGGAGTCGATGGGGTGCGTGCTCCATCACCTCCACCATCTAAGGCGCCTCAAGCCCACCAAGGAGCTAACCACGAGCTCCATGAAAGTGCTAGCTTTCATGAGCTCCTAGCTAATCCCCTCTATGAACCTCTTCATCCTATTAACTATTTTAATGGAGGAGAAAAAGGAATGGTGCTCAACACATGAGCAAGAGAAGGGAGGAAGATGGGTGACGGTTAGGAAGAGAGGAGAGAGAAAGTGGATGGAGGCTAGGGCTTTCCCAAGAGGTGACCCCTTTATATAGCCAACAACTCTCATCCTCTCTTTGAACTATTTACAAGTATGCCACTAGGGCTCTAGCTGAAATTAATAGGGTCATTTTGGGCTACATCAAATGTTGCAATGGCCCAATAAACCATCCCATTAATTACTCATTCATCCTTCCTCAAATCGGGCCTTTAATTAATTAAATAACTAGAAGCCCAAATAACTCAAACTATTTAAAGTGTGTTGAACATAATTAATTATTAACTCATTAATAATTAATTTAGGATTAGCTAATGCATTAAATTGTTTCCATATGATCCTTTTGACTTAACTAATTATAACGGTTCATAACGGTATATAATTAATTAATCAACTTATCATATTTCACAATACTAACTGTTGCGAATAAACAATTAATGCACCGTGTGGTTAGAGTCCTATTTGTGCGACCCTATTGAGGATTTATGCTATGTTGGCCATGAAAATAAATCGTTATTTATTTCCAATAATCATAAGCGGTATCTAGCAACACGTTATGATTCCCAATTCGCATAAATAATGTACCGTTACAATATCTTAATCCTGCATAAGAAATATAAGTATTTCCTTGATTGATTCTTATGTCACATGATATCATTGTATAATCCAAGATAGGAATGTGTCATTCTTGCAGATTATACATTTCTTGATCTAGAGTTGATCGTCTAGTTTGCATGCATACGATCCAACTCCATCAAGGGGCCCAAACAGATATCATCACTCACTAGGTATATTAATGAGGGACATACGGTTTTCTTGATGAACAACTTTTCCCCGCACAATTCAAGAGAACATAAATAAAGTCCTTATAGCAGCCTTTATCAGGAATCAACGTTAGACGATATTTATTGAACCTATCCTCATGTGGAAAAGGTGAACATCTCAAACTTAGAATCAAACTTATATGAAATAAACAATGACACTTAACACAATCCATATGTTTATTTCATTGGGTCAAGTCCTGTACTATGTTCCAATAACATACACATATGCAATTAAGTTGGTAACTCCTTACGTATGATTTGTAGAACTTAATCATCACTTAACTTGCATACTAATCTTTTATGATAATTAATGTTCCTTGTTAATTATCAAGATTATGGACGATTTAGGTTTATTATTGTCATTCTAATGAATGATCCACAGAGATCTACAATTCAGATCCTCAACCTGAATGATCTGTCAATAATAAACTCTAGGAACAAATGATCAAATATCATCATTAACATAAACTAAGAAAATAAGTCATTAAATATTGACTTCTAGGACATAACTCCAACATTTACAACACCTAAAGAGGTGGTATAACTTATGCAATAGACTCTGCACGCTACATAACACAAAAAACAAATACTCCTCATATATTTTTTCCATTAATGCCCTCAGTTATTTGTACCTTGAAACCATAAATTTATACATATAAGGATATTTTTGATATTTGACATATTCATAGATATATATATATATATGCACATATGCAAATTTTTCTAATTTCATAATCAAACGCTAGTTACACAATTTGACATAAAATACTTACGATGCCTAAGTTATGTTTGGTTGTTTGTTGCTATGCAACAACCAAACGGGGTCAAAAAGGGGTAAACAATAACACTTTTTTTTTTGAATTGGAAAAAAATAAAATAAAATAACACTTACGTGACGTTAACGCGGAGAGTTTACTTGGGTCCAAACCAAACGAATTAAATATGATCGCCAGTCAACTGCAAATGTAACTAGTGTTTATAGAACAATCTTTTTGGCTTTTTGGCTGCTCAAGCGATTAGTCTAAGACTTGTGTAGTCGTGTGCATTACTGAAGTTTAAACAACAACAATATATTATTTTCTGGTTGGTTAGCTGACTACTCTATGCATATTTCTCACAACATTTTGTATTTAGTGTCAAATGACTAATGTTGACCAAATAGCATATTAATATTAATCCAAACTTATAATTATACATCATGCTGCAACTCTTTATTATGATTGAACATTTTGTAAAAAGTCTTTGAAATCCCTACACCTATAAGAAATGTCGATGATTGGATATCATCCAAATTTAAAAGAGTATTTGAAATCCAAAACGCAACAATAATTAAAATTGTATTTTTTACGACCGTTCTTATATGGCGTCACGTTGCGCACTCGGTCAACAAAAAATTTACATATAATCAAGCTTTTAAATTTTACCGAATAATATCGCTATGACCGAAATAACAAATTTACATGATAAAATTATATTACTAATTAATGCAGAGAGTTTTACAGACGCAATTACAAATTATATAATTTTAGGGCAAATTCTATTGTGGACTTAATTTTTCAATCGGGCTTACATCTTGATCATTCATTTAAATTTATGAACAGAGATGAATGATCAAGATTTAAGTCCGGCTTAAAATTTATGTACATCATATATAAAAATACAACTTTTTATGAAATAATTAATGTACCAGATTGTTTGTGGGAGAACAGAAAATACAGGGACACTGGAACTAATCATTTACTGCTTAATACAAGCGGCGGAGGCGATGATTTACAAGTTGTATAATATAACAATTAATGTTATGTTCTAAATTTGTTCGTACGGACCATAGCAATAATTACTACTATATGTAAACATTATAGTCTTTATTGTTACCCCCGATACGAAAATATAACGAACGGTTGATATAGTTACTTTTGGACAAACAAAATTATATCATATAAGTGCTCGACGTGATTATATTATTTTTGTACAATTGTAAAAAAATTATAACATATAGTTTAATCATTTTCAGTAAAATTGTAACAATAAAAATAAAGAAATTTTAATTATATCCAAACTTCAACAAAAAAGAAATCAGTATGTTACATTCTTGTGCTTTCTCACTACCAATTTTAGTTTATCATCCTTCACAATGTATAATATAACAAAAAAGAAAAGAAATGGATGAGAACCTCGTATTATATTGCTAACAATTATTAATTTGTTATATACATAAAATGATATAAACTTACTAAGAGGACTACTATAAAGCTGAGTAGCTGACTCAAGGATTCGAGGAATCAAACCAGACCCGTTCTTCCCGGAGAATCCGGACCCAGTTTCGATCTGAGATCTCTGATCCAAACGCGGTTAGGCATACTGTTATACAATACTACGTGTGCCGCGTTGATCTACATTAGATTGTTTCTTAAACCGGGCCATTGATAATTATCTCATTGACATCTGGGCCCAAACTCGCGGGAGCCGAAAGGTCTATCGTAGACCATTTCTCCTATGCTTTCGTCAAAGAGACAAGGAGATGCTCAGGCTCCGTCTGTGTTTAACCGTTATCTTTTGTAATTGTAGGCGGATGCAATTGACAAAGATGCTATGCAAAAAAACATTTGGGAACAATAGCGGAAAAATTAACTAATTCTTAGGATGAAATAATGAGATCGAACAATCTTTTTGAAAACTTAAACTTCTTTGGTGCTATATTTACTTCTGTGTTGAACTTATTATTGAAACGGATAAATAAACTATTATTATATAAACACAAATACATTCAAACCCAACAATAAAAGTATTGTGTTTTAAGGAATATACGAGTTAGGACCTACCAATATTATATTACTTAAAAATTTTTGAGAATCATCATAACCAAATTTAAATTTTATTCGATATTGAATTACATTATGTTTATTTCATGTATATAAAAAATGTATTGAACTCGTTGCAAATTATCATTCATAAATTAATTTATAGTTGCATGTAATTAATTTATCATTCATTGGGTTCGCTTTTATTTAATTCTAAAAAATTAATATAAAATATTCAAGTTAATGGCCAACTTTTAAATCAGTACGTTAAAGTAAATAATAAAAAAAAAATTAACAATAAGGAATTTCAGTATTATTTTAAAATAAAGATAAATTAACATGATGGCTGATAATTATATGCCATAAAGTAAAAGATTTGTTAAAATGTTTGCATTATCTAATCTAATAATAAAAAGGTAAGAAGATGCGGTAAACATGACTTACTAAATTAGTGAATAAGAAACTATATTTTCTTAATCTACTCTCCTTTATTTCATCTTCTTTCCCTTATTTCCAACGAGCTTTCAAAAAATTATGAAATTAAATCACTTATCATTCGTAGTGGCGTCGTAAAAGAAATCATTAAAAAAAATATTCATCAGGATATTCAGTTCGATTAAATATGTCTGTAGACTCTGTACTCTAAATTGCCTAAACGACAAATTTCATCACCATGCAATTTGGGAAAACAACAGAGAAAATTCTTACAATGGTGTTTACTTGCTCTCATTTGATCGAGCTAAGTAGCTATCCAACTTGTGTAAAGAGAATCTTGGGAAAGAAGACCCGGTCTAATAAAGCACTTCTTTCGATTCTTTTGTTATAAATAGAGCGTAATTCAAACAGCCGATGCTTAAACCCATTGCTTCTCTTCTCCAATTTTCTTGCACACTTTTTTCTTTCATTATTTCTTCTCAAAAAATCTTCAAAAGCTCCTCAAATTAAACTAAAATCAACCATGCCAATGCCGTCCTGGTTGCGATTCTCGTTGGGCAAAGATCAGAAGTGCAAGAGGGTGAAACGCAGAACCTACCCCCGATATGTGCCAATGCGAGGCAATGTGCTGAAGCGAGTATTGAAGAGCATCGTAGGTCGGGGAAAGCCGAATAAGACCCGGCCTTTGAATAAGTGACATATTAAGGAAATGATTTGGTGACATAAAAAGCATGGCGATTATTCTTTGTAGAGTTTCTTGACAACATATCTTGCGCACATAAGCACATTTCGTGCACAGAAGTTACTTTGTTCTACTTTTTTCTTTTGATTAAGAGATCGATTTTTGCTTTATTTTCTGTTAAGATGAATTTGCTGTAGATGTTTGTTTGAGTTCGTACATAAATAACATTAAACAATTTAAGTTTACAAAGTTGAGCATATTTTTCCAAAGGTGGGAGACCGGAGAGAAGCTTAATGGTCACGTGAGCTTTCAAAATCAAATAGATCAATATTCTCATGTTTTCCAAACTGGTCACGTGAGAAGTAAAGTCAACGGTCAATGTCAAATAATGTGCATTTCTTTTGAACTAAAATTTAGTAAACAAAGGAAGTGAGAGAATTCTTCTCTTTTTTTTTTTTTTGTTGAATTAGTTAGTTTATTTTATTTGAAATGTTTCATAAAATTGTCTTCCTTCGATAGATTAAGAAAATTATTTTACTAGAAATGCAACCTATTAACTTCTTTTTTTTTTTTTAAAAAAAAAAAAGAATCCTTTCCTTCTATTTGGGACTTCAAAATTTTGTTGTTGAGATTAAAATGACAACTTCATATTTGTATAGGCTTGTAAAAAGGCCATGTCGTTTGAGAACAAATTATTAGCTTAAATCTCTTTTGCATCATTGCATGACTATGCTTATAGAGTTGTTATAGAACTTTTTTCTTCTCTATTTCTTTCTTCAGTTTCTTATTAGTCATAATCACGGCCAAGTCGTAAATTGAACAAAAAAATGGAACTCTTGATAACTTTGGCTTGATTTTTGCTGAATGTATCTTATGTACCTCGGAGACCAATGTTTTATTTATTTATTATTTTTTTTGAAAGATTCGGTGTTACTTTTGTGTCTAGTTTTTTCAAAAAGACAAATACTTTTTACTTTTATTGCCTGATGTTTATCATTACGCAGGCTATTTTAGACATTTTACAATTAAAATATAAAAAAACACTTTTGATCCTCAATTTGTACATCCAATGTTTAGTGATGAACAATACATTATGTTAAAAATTAGAGATCTTTCAATTCAGTGAAATTGCATAATATATAAGTATAAACGCTTTACAAGCATTTCTTAGATGCCTTGAGTGTGAAAAAAAATGCATTTATCATTACATTAACATATTTTTATCTAACATGTAGGATAAGCATTGTAAATTGTGAGAGATTTGATGTACATAATAGCGACTATGTCAGAATTTCATACTATTCTAGATAAAATCAAAGAACTATGCCCTAAATTATTTGGCATCTCTAACTAAGCCAACCTTTTTGTCTATGTTTTTTTTCTTTTCTGAAATAATGTGTCCGGCTTCATCTTATGCAATAACCAAGGGTATTTTTTTTTCTCAAAAAATATAGTTTCGGGTATAAACGCTCTACAAGCATTACATTAGACACCTTATGTGTGAAAAATTGTATCTATAAGGGATAAGAGAAAATCTATGGTGCATTCTAATGTACCGGAGCTTTGGTGTATTCTGATCTAAACTCTTTGATCTGCTTCAAAATAACCGATCAAAACCATCCAATATAATCTCCCTATTATAATCTACTTGCTGACCAAATTTTATATATTTTTTTAAGTGAAAGATCACAGATTCGAAACCGGTTGGGGGTCTTTCATATATATTAATTCAAAAATAAGTTAGGAGGCTTGACCACCAATTTATCTTAAAATATTATATATATATTTTTGAATTTTTTACTATTTCTTTGAAATTTTAAAAAATTATTAATCTATTTTTTTCTAAACAGTTAACAATTAGTAGTTTTTAAAATTCGAAAAAATACTTAAAATTTTGAAAAAAAAATATAAAATTTGGTTGGCAAAGAGATTTCAATAGAGAGATCATATCAAATTGATCATTTTGAAGCAAATCGAAGAATTTGGATCAGTATGCACCGAAACTCCCTTACATTAGTATGCACCATAGGTTTTTTCAAGGGATAATTAGCTAAAAATGTTCATATTTTGATATTATGTTTCGAAGAGCTCAAATGTGCACAACATAAGATTTCCATCTATGACAAATTATAAAGAGAAATGCTAGAATACTATATATACGCGTATAAGTCCCACGCTACGCGTTCATTTCTCGTATTTTATGACTCATGAGTCAAATGATCAATCCAAAACTTTCAATGTTATCTTTATATTGAAATCTTATAGGAAATCAATTTTTATATTTTTCCAAATGTTTTTACTATTTTTTTTAAAAAAAATTTAAATTTGTTGATTTAATTAGTTTTGAGCCCTCCAATAATAACCTTTTTGAAATCCAAAACAAATAGTAAAAAAAATTGAAAAGAAATATAAAATTTGGTCTCCAGTAAGATTTCAATATGAAGAATATATTGATCGGTTCGGATTAGTCATTTGAGGCATAAATTACGAGAACGAATGTGTAGCACATGACTATCCATGATACACGTAGTATTTTTTAGCAATCCTCAATTATAAATTAGTTCAAACATTTGTTAGAATTACATAACGTGTTGTATTGTTCAAAATGACAATTACTTACCACCATCACCACTTCATCATCACTGTCATCATTTTCACTTATTTTCACCCTACCATCTACCCTAGCGCCTACCCACCTTCTCCCCTCCATTGCCTACTCGTTCACCCCCTCTTCTCCTTCTTTCTCCAACCTCGCCTCCACTCTTCCCTTACCCCCTCACCCCGCCCCCAGTTGACCCCAACCCCTCCACCCCCGTGGGGTCAACCCCCGACACCCCTTATTAACTATCAAATACAACAATTTCAGGACAATGGATGATATTGCTAAGACAATTGAATGATATTACTAAAACAATTAATGATTAGGACGATAGCGATGAATAATTTCAATATGTCGAGTGGCTAAGGGTATGCTCCAGAAGTCATGTATTAATGGAAGGGAAGATAAAGGGATGGAAAGGCTGACCAGAAAAGTTACTCCAAAATCGGAGGGTACAGTCAGCGAGTAAAGCCTTCACAAAATTTCTCTATTGTGCACCTTGTGTTCCGTTCCCCTCCTTTCCATTCCTCTTATTTCTGGAGCAAGGAAACCTTTGGGCAGAGTAAATTTTTAAAATGTTAACTTCCTTTCCGTTCTATTCCTTCCAAATCTAATTCCTGGAGCACACCCTAAGGGTTGGCTCCCCTCCGCCCTTAGCATATTAAAATATAGAAGTACTTTTTAATGATATTACTAGGGGTGAAAATGGAGCGAACAATATATGCTTTGATTCGTATTTGTATCCAAAAAATAACACATTTCAGATAATAGTATCGATATCCGAACATATATCTACAATTGACAATTTTTTTTTCTAAGATCTACTAATGATTTCTTAGATATGGTATATTTCTTTTTGTAAATCGGAAGATATCACCATGTTTACTCTCCATGAGTTTACCGGAAGGAATATATTATGATCAATTTTGTTGTTTTGATGAATTTCATTATTTTTTATTGTTTTTTTTTGTTTAGGTGCATTAAGAAGTATATATATATATTATTTTGGTTTAAATGGCAGAGTTAATCTAGGTTATATTTTAGGATAAAAAAACTAGCTTTTATTTTGGTTTAAATGGCAGAATTATGTTGGTTTTTTTTTCGAATGCCCATATCATTTCTCCCTCCATGAGAAGCAGCTTGTCCTAAAGCTAAAAAGTAGGGTAATAGTTGTGACTCCTAGCTATTTTGTTGGCGGCCAATAACAACGATAATGCTTGTTCATAATCCATGACTTCTAGCTATAATAGCCGCTTGCACTTATGACTCTTTGTGTAAAATTCATCACAATTGAAGCACAAACTCTTCTGACGTCTCTTAGCCATCTCCGCTGGAGTGAAGTGCCGAAAAGAGTGTCGATTTGGTCCATACCTCGGTGGTGTGGGTAGTTGCAGTACTTCCGATGATTTAGGGAGGAGCGATATAGCACGTATTGGCTGCACTGACAATGGTTGCTTTGGTAGGTGGACAAGGAGCCGGAGCCCCACAAAATTTGGTAATGTTGCTCGGAAGCGCGTGCCAAACTAATTACGGTCTCTAAAGAGATCGAATTTTCCATCTCCATATCTGATCGAATTATTTCAGAGAGCCCAGACAAGAACAACCCAATCTCATGCGCTGGTGTAAGCTAAACTGTTCGACATAGGACTCGATAAAAGTCCTGGTGTACTCTTCAACAAAGTCGGACTGCCGTAGAAGGGACAGTTCCACAATTGGGTTAGCAAAAAGGGGGTCCAAATTGATGTTGGCATGCCTCTTTGAATTGCTGCCAGTTAGAGTTCCCTTCGCTATGTTCTATCTTAAATACTATTATTGAGCAACATTTGTCATGTGATATGCTGCTAACCAAACCTTCTCCTCTTCGAGGACACGTTGACCTTGGAAATATTGCTCGCAACGACAGAGCCATACAACTAGATCTGTCGAAGAGTGGAAACTCTACGTAGTGGTAACGTGGTGGTACAATTATGCCAACGCAGTCAGGACCCTTGTCGTGTCCCATTGTTGACTCGTAATTGACTTCAGGGATGATGATGTGTGAGTCCAGCTAGGCTAGATGGGCCTGGATGGCTGCTATATTCTTGTCTTGTGCATCCTGGCATTTGTCTCGTGCATCTTGGCGTTTGAGTAAAGTTGCAAGCATATCCTTGATGTCCTTGAAGTCGGAAGCTCTCGGAACGTTAGCTATGGAATTCGATACCAAATTGATGTGTATTTCTGGATGAGTAAATGATCTTAGGTTATTGGTAGAGGGTTGACGATTAGAATCCTTCCCTCGGTGAGCTCCTTTTCTCGTCGCAGTTCTGTCCTGAAAGATAGGAAAGAGAGACTTGGAGAAGAAGGCTAATTCTTTATTTCTTTTCTTCCTTTCCCTTACAAGTGAATCATTCATATAAAATTACATAAATAATCAAAACCCTAATACATTTCCTAATTCAACTTATTAAAACTTGAAAATAAATAATATGGAAATAATTAGAAATAGTCTAATCGTGTTGGTTTTCTTTTTCTAATGTCCATATCATAACAATAGTTGTTTAACTATGCCAATGTTTCAATGCATGCTTCATTTCCTGTTATTTAGTTTAATTTTGGTTTAATTTATCTAAGTCCCTTGCAATTCTTATGATATTGTTTTGCTAATTTAAACAACAAAAACAATTAATATAGTATGTCAGCATGTGTGTTCCGCCCTAAATTATTAATGGTACGCGAGTGACAATGAGAATCTGAAACCCTAAAGATCTTAGTCCAGTTGTCAAAACTGAAGAAAATGCATTTAACACATTGCAATTTTTTGAATACTCATATTCAATTCATGTCTTTCATTATTCTTTTAAGCGCCCAAGTCTTTAACATTTTCGTTATTGCTCTTAACATCTACAAGTCTCTCTGACAAGGGAAGTTATATTGCACTTGACTCCAAATAGTTTGATTATTCTTAATCAACAATACATTTACATTTAGCAGTTCTGATAGAACAGAACAGCAAGAAAGATTCAATTTAACAATTTTAACTTATTCTGGCATGTGTTGTACTGTTATATCATTCTTATATCTCACTTCCTATATGTTTATCATACTTGTTTTTTACTGCTAATATGTACATTTTCTCATATCTTAATTAAATTCTTTTAATGTGTATAGATGGAGCCTGCATTTTCCTTAAGGTTTAATGTAAGAAATGGAGATTATGGTCAGTACCGCAGAAGAGTTATTGATGAGCTTAATCAAGTTTGTCATATACATCGTCAAATTACTGTTGTTGGCCCCAAACGAAATAGATGGAACTGGTTTTTCCTTGAGGTAACGTGTGGGTAATTTAAAATAGTCTTGGGTATATGTGCTGATACACTTTACCTGTATGCCTGGAAAAAAGGAGGGCTTCAAGAAAATTTTACTTGGTTCTTCACTAAAGGAGAAACGGTTCATGGATTGCCAGGGGACACACAAGAACAGACTTTTTCTGGAAATTACACCGAAATTGAAGACCCACACGAAGTGTTTATATCTAGAGAGAATTTGGCGCACTCGGTTCAGGTTCTGTACAACAATAACAACACAGAAGAAGTCAAAGTTGCATTTTTGAGGGTAGTGGTGACCTACAAAGTTACTATTAAGTTACTAACCTTTTACTAGGATATTTGTTACAATTTAATTCACTTGGGACATTTTAGGGTTATTGGCAAATACATCAGTCCCTAATTATCCTCTCAATGCAGCTTTGATTCCACGAGTCTCAAGACATACACTCGCAGGTGCAGTATGGTACCAAACCTGACGCTGTGATTATATAGGTCTTTGACACAACATCCAAAACAAAAAAAAAAAACATATCTAACTAAGCCAAACTTTTTGTCTATTTTTTTTCTTTTATGAAATAATTTGTCCAAGCTTTTTCTTATGAAATAACCAATAATTAAGGGTATTTCTTCTCAAATTGTATAATTCGTGTTAAGTATCACCAACATATATCGCTAGGGTTTAGAAAAGTGGAAAGAAAGAGACAAATAGATGGTTAGTAAGAGAGAAAGGATCGGAAAATTAGATGACATCACCCTTGTGAGAGGCTAATCGCCTACTGTTTATAGGCATCTTAGTAATTTCATTTTTGTTTATTATTAAAGTATAAGTAAGAAACACTTTTGGATCCCAAGTTTGTACCGAACTGAAATCCTCTGGAGTACTCCAGAGTGAAGCTCTCGACTCTCGACTGTCCGATCGACAATGGATGTCCTATGATTAATACCGACTCGATAAACGACACTGTCGAAATTCGATTAGATTGTCGAGACTGCACTCTGGAATACTCCAGAGGATTTTGGTCCAGTTTGTACCTCTAATGTGTAGTGATGATGTGTAGTGATGAATGGAAGATTATGTGATTTTAGCTATTGAGTCGAGACATTATACTTTCACGAGTTTAGAAAAAGTGAAAATTGGGATGATGGTGGTAATTTTAAATGGATTATAACAAAAGATGAAAATAATTAAATTACCTCATGATAATAATATTGGAATATTGATATTCATTGTTGAAAGATGATAATCAAATTACACTGTGTTAATAAACAGATCTAGTTTGCAAGACGAGGTGAAATCATTTTAAAGTTGCAAATTTGTGAATTACTACCGATCGATACTGTGAAAAATCATTTTTACTATTAGTGGTAATATTTTGTGCTAGTTTGATAATTTAGTTATCCACCAATATCTCTAAGTTTTGTTTATTTTCTTCACTATCAAACATATAAAGAGTGATTTTAAATATAACAATTTTTAGTGACCCACTCTTACACAATTTTCAATTAAATTTGTATGATTTAGTTTATAGTACTTTTGACTTACTTTTTGTATGAGCTCACAGAAAAGTTTCGGTATGCAGCTTGAGACGCATGATATTTAGCAATATGGGAGAAGCATAAAGGTCACGTGATCTTTCAAATCAAACGGTCAATATTCTTATCTTTTCCAAAACGGTCACGTGAGAAATTAGTCACCGGTCAATGCAATTTTTTTCCACTACTAACGGCAGTAAAAATAATTCAGCATTTATTGTGAACTAAAATTTAGTTAACAGCAGGAGTTAAAAACAAATCTGGATGAGTTAGTTTATTTTATTTGAAACCAGCAAATGCGCCCACCCAAATGTATGGACAAAATTTAGTTTAGAATTTTAACAGTTTTAAAAAATTATCAAAATAAAATTTATAGCAATATTTTTTTAATATATATAATGAAAAGACTTCGTAGATCATTTAAATTTCCAAAATTGATTGTGTCCTTATTTATATTATCTTATTTTGTCCTTTTTGTATTAATTGAGATTGACCAAAATAAAAAAATTATATTAATGACATGTTTTCACCCATCGTCTAGACAATTTTTAGATAAAATATAATCTAAACCACATATTATATCAGATTAACAAAGTCAATGATTCATATTTGATTTTATGAGTTTCTAACTCTTTTTAGTTAGATATGTTTACGTCTTTTTAGATAGAAACTTGGTAGGGGCTACCAAATGCAAATAAAAAAGAAAATAACAGAATAAGGAGAACAAAAAAGAGAAGGACTAGCAGACTGGCAGCTAGCAATGAATAGAAAACAGGACACTTGTGCTAGAATCCAGTGAAGCAGGGTGTCGTCACTTCTGTCTTCATTCCTGAACACACGATTATTTCTTTCTAACCAAATCGCCCACAACACAGTAACCAAGGCAGTTGTTTTGAGATTTGTTGCTGGTACTTGAGGTCTTGCTAGTGAAGCTTCAAGCAAAATTTCATGAACTTCAGTATATCCTGATGCTGCTACGTGAGTTGGAAAATGACTTCTCACTTTGTTCCATAGTCGGAAAGCATATCTACATTGACAGAACAAATGACTGGGTGTCTTGAGTATTGGAAGTTGACACAAAACACAACCTTGTTGAAATGGAATGTTGCGTTTGAATAAAGCATTTTGTGTAAGCAATCTGTCATGAAACAAAAGTACTGCAAATATTTTGATGGTAGGTGGTAATTTATCTTTCAAAATTGCAACTCCTTGAAAGTTTGTTTGACCAGTAGTAATTAGAGTTCTGTAGGTGCTTCGCACTGAGAATCTACCAGAGGAATCCCACTTACAGCTCAACCTGTCATGATCATCTGAAAAAACAGTGGAGTGTAAACTAGACACCGCAGCATCTAGCTGTTGCTTCCATGGTGCAGGGAGAACCAAACGTGTTGCAGAGAAGACTCTGGAAACAGTTAAATTGGGATTTAAAGGTTTTGAATTGCTGTCAAAATAGAACAAGTGCCCTGCACAAGGTTTTGGTGCCATCTGCGATTGTGGCTGAGGTTGCTGTTGAGAAAATGTGTCTTAGCTGAAGTAAGTCCTTCCAAAAGAGGATCCATGAGAGTTCCAAGCTAGAAGAGCAGCATTGTTTCTGATTGGAATTAGTATAGTAGCTAGATGAGACCATTGTGAAGTTGGTTGATCGAACAAACGCCAAAGCCATTTTAGGAGTAAGGATGTATTTCAGATTCAAGACATCCAAATCCCCACCGATTTGGTTAGACATGTTTATGTCTTTTTAATGGATACTTTTTTATAAGTAGTAGAGTTATTTCGTAAAATTATCCTTCTTTTTTGGATATATATAGAAAATTATATATTGTGCCTCTATGCTTTGCGATGAGGCCGTTGATTTTTTATCTTTTTGTTCACTTTTAGAAACACATTCAACGCATTTATATGTTTATTCTCACTCTATAAAGAGCTTAAATATAGATTATTGTGAATAAAAGACGTAAATTGAATGCACAATAACTTGAAATGCTCCAATTCTGTCCAGAACGCTCATTATTTGCACTTTATGTGCGTAATTGCCATGTAGAATCCAATCCTTTTGAATTTTTAAGATCATAAACTTATTTTCCACTGTATAAAGAGCTTAAATATAGATTATTGTGATCAAATGACTTAATGAAAGCACGAACGCTCGAAATGCTCCAATTCTTTCTAGAACGCTCATTATTTGAACTTCATGTGCGTAATTGCCATGTATAATCCAATTCTTTTAAATTTTTAAGATCATAAACTATTTCTCCACTATATAAAGAGCTTAAATATACATAATTATGATAAAATGACTTAAAAAGAATGCACAATTGCGTGAAATGCTCTAACACTGTCCAGAAACACATTTTTTGCACTTTATGTGCGAAACTGCCATGTATAATCAAATCCTTTTGAATTATTAATATCATAAACTTATTCACCACTGTATAAAGAACTTAAATATAGATTATGACGCCGTTCGGATCGGGAGGATTAGAGAAACCAGCGAGCGTAACGATACATTCACTCGAAGAGGAGTAACACTCAACTCTCAAGAGGAAGAAACAGAGATAAACTCAGAAATTCGTAATAATTCAATAATCTTCTATTACATTCTGATTTTCAGCTTAAATAACATTCTACTACAATTAAAAGCTGCTAACCATTAATACATATTCTCAACTACTTTTGCTAATACCAAAACATATTAATAATCTCCTAGAAGACCTCAAATGACAACCCAAAATACAGCAACAGATTATTAACTCTTTTTTGACTAATAAAGACTCAAAATAACTCCCAACTAACTTATTAAAAGTCTTGACTGTTCTTTGAATGGATGACATGGATCTTTTGCTGATTCTGCATCTGACATGGTATCTTGATCGGTGTCAGATTATTGTGATCAAGTGACTTAAAATGAATGCACAATCGCTTGAAATGCTCCAATTCTGTCCAGAACGCTCATTAATTGCAGTTGACGTGCATAATTTCCAGGTATAATCCAATTCTTTTGATTTTTTAAGATCATAATAATATTCTCCACTGTATAAAGAGCAAAATTATAGATTATTGTGGTCAAAAGACTTGAAATGAAGGTACAATCGTTCGAAATGCTCCAATACTGTCCACAAACACATTATTTGCACTTTATGTGCGGAATTGCCCTGTATAATCAAATTATTTTTATTTTTAAGATTATAAACTTATTCGCCACTATATAAAAAACTTAAATATAGATTATTTTGATCAAATGACTTAAAATGAATGTATAATCACATGAAATGCTCAATTCTGTCCAGAAACACATTATTTGCTCTTTGTGTGTGGAATTGCCATTTATAATCTACACCTTTTGAATTTTTAAGATCATAAACTTATTCTACACTCTATAAAGAGATTAAATATAGATTATAGTGATCAACAGACATAAAATGAATGCACAATCGCTTGAAATGCTTCAATTCTGTCCAAAACGCTGATCATTTGAACTTTATGTGTGTAATTGCCATCTATAATCCAATCCGTTGGAATTTTAAAGATCCTAAACTTATTCTCCAATGTATAAAAAGCTTAAATATAGATTATTGTAATCAGATGACTTCAAATGAATTAGCAATCGCTTAAAATGCTCCAATTCTGTCCAGAAACGCATTATTTGCATTTTGTGTGTGGAATTTCCATGTATAATCCAATCATTTTGAATTTATAAGTTTATAAACTTATTCCCACTGCATAAATAGCTTAAATATAGATTATAGTGATCAACAGACTTAAAATGAATGCACAATCGCTTGAAATGCTCCAATTCTGTGCAGAACGATCATTATTTGAGCTTAATGTGCGTAATTGCCATGTATAATCCAATCCTTTGGAATTTTTAATAGCATAAACTTATTGTCCACTGTATAAAGAGCTTAAATATAGATTATTGTGATTAAAACACTTAAAATGAATGCACAATCACTTAAAATGCTCCAATTTTGACAAGAACGATCATTATTTACAATTTATGTGCATAATTTCCTTGTATAATACAATTCATTTCAATTTTTAAAATAATAAACTTATTCTCCACTGTATAAAAAGCTTAAATATAGATTATTATGATTAAATGACTTAAAATGAATGCATAATCGCATGAAATTTTCCAATTCTGTCAAGAAACACATTATATGCACTTTATGTGCCGAATTGCCATTTATAATCCAATTCTTTTAAATATTTAAGATCATAAACTTATTATTCACTGTATAAAGAGCTTAAATACAGATTATTGTGGTCGAAAGACTTAAAAAGAAAGCACAATCGATTCAAATGCTTCAATTTTGTCCAGAACACTCATTAATTGCACTTTATTTGCGTAATTGCCATGTATAATCCCATCCTTTTCAATTTTTAAGATCATAAACATAATCTCCACTGTATAAAGATCTTAAATATAGATTATTGTGATCAAAAGACTTAAAATGAATACCCAATCGCATGAAATGCTCCATTACTGTTTAGAAACTCATTATTTGCACTTTATGTGCGGAATTGCCATGTATAATCAAATTTTTTTAAATTTTTAAGATTATAAACTTGTCACTATATAAAGAGCTTAAATATAAACTATTTTGATCAAATGACTTAAAATGAATGCATAATCGCATGAAATGATCCAATTCTGTCCAGAAACACATTATTTGCACTTTATGTGTGGAATTGCCATGTATAATCAATTTTTTTTTTAATTTTTAAGATTATAAACTTATCACTATATAAAGAGCTTAAATATAAACTATTTTGATCAAATGACTTAAAATGAATGCATAATCGCATGAAATGATCCAATTCTGTCCAGAAACACATTATTTGCACTTTATGTGTGGAATCGCCATGTATAATCTAAACCTTTCGAATTTGTAAGATCATAAACATATTGTACACTGTATAAACAGCTTAAATATAGATTATTGTGATCGAAATGACTTAAAATGAATGCAGAATCGATTCAAGTGCTCCAATTCTGTCCAGAACGCTCATTAATTGCACTTTATGTGCGTAATTGCCATATATAATCCCATCCTTTTTAATTTTTAAGATCATAAACTTTTTGTCCACTGTATAAAGAGCTTATATATCAATTATTGTGATCAAAACACTTAAAATGAATGCACAATCCCAAGAAATGCTCAAATTCTGTCCAGAATGCTCATTAATTGCAGTTTACGTGCGTAATTTTAATTTATAATCCAATAATTTTGAATTTTTAATATCATAAACATATTATTCACAGTATAAAGAGCTTAATTATAGATTATTGTGAAAAAATGACTTAAAAATAATGTACAATACAATCGCGTAAAATGCTGTAATACTGTCCAGAAACACATTATTTGCACTTTATGTGCGAAACTGCGTGTATAATCCTATCTTTTTGAATTTTTAATATCATAAACTTATTCTCCACTGTATAAAGAACTTAAATATAGATTAAAATGATCAAATGACTTAACATGAATGCACAATTGATTGAAATGCTTAAATTCTGTCCAGAACGCTTATTAATTGCTGTTGACGTACATAATTGCTATGTATAATCAAATACTTTTGAATTTTTAAAATAATAAACTCATTATCCACTATATAAAGAGTTTAAATATAGATTATTGTGATCAACAGACTTAAAATGAATGCACAATCTCTTGAAATACTCCAATTCTGTCCAGAAATACATTATTTGCACTTTATGTGGGGAATTTCCATGTATAATCAAATCCTTTTTAATTTTTAAGATTCTATAATTATTCTCCACTGTAGAAAGAGCATAAATATATGTTATTGTGCTCAAATGACTTAAAATGAATACACAGTACCATGAAATGCTCCAATACTGTCCAGAAACACATTATTTGCACTTTATGTGCGGACTTGCCCTGTATTGATTGCTTTTTAATTTTTAAATTATAAACTTATTCTCCACTGTATAAGGAGCTTAGATATAGATTATTGTACTCAAATGACTTAAAATGAATTTATAATCGCATGAAATTCTACAATTATGTCCAGTAACACATTATTTGCTCTTTATGTGTGGAATTGCCACGTATAATCTAAACCTTTTTAATTATTAAGATTCTAAACTTATTCTCCACTGTATAAAGAGCATAAATATAGCTTATTGTGTTAAATTACTTAAAATGAATACCCAATCGCATGAAATGCTCCAATACTGTCCAGAAACACATTATTAGCAATTTAAGTGCGTAATCGCCATGTATACTCAAATATTTTTTATTTTTTTAGATTATAAACTTATTCTCCATTGTATTAAGAACTTAGATATAAATTATGTTGATCAAATGACTTAAAATTAATGCACAATCGCATGAAATGATCCAATTCTGTCTAGAAACACATTATTTGCTCTTTATGTGTGGAATTTCCATTTATAATCTAAACCTTTTGATATTTTAAGATTATAAACTTATTTTTCCACTGTATAAAGAGCTTAAATATAGATTATTGAGACCAAAAAAGTTAAAATGGATGCACAATCGCTTAAAATGCTCCAATTCTGTTCAGAAATACATTATTTGAAATTTATGTGAGAAATTACATCGTATAATCCAACCCTGTTTAATTTGTAAGATTATAAAATTATTCTCCATTGTATAAAGAGCTCAAATATTGATTATTTTGTTCAAATGATATAAAAATTAAAATCAATGCATAATCGCTTGAAATGCTCAAATACTGTCCAGAAATAGATTATTTGCATTTTATTTGCGGAATTGCCTGTATAATCAAATCCTTTTTAATTTTTAAGATTATAAACTTATTCTCCATTGTAGAAAGAACTTAAATATGGATTATTTTGATCAAATGACTTAAAATGAATGCATAATCGCTTGAAATTCTCCAATTCTGTCCAGAAACACATCATTTGCTCTTTATGTGTGGAATTGCCACGTATAATCTAAATCTTTCTAATTTTTAAGATTATAAACTTATTATCCACTGTATAAAGAGCATAAATATAGATTATTGTGCTAAATTACTTAAAATGAGTACACAATTGCAAGAAATCCTCCAATACTGTCCAGAAACACATTATTTTTTTTTTTACTTTATGTGCGGAATTGTCATGTATAATCAAATCTGTTTAAATTTTAAGATTATAAACTTATTCTCCACCGTATAAAAAGCTTAGATATAGATTATTTTGATCAAATGACTTAAAATAAATGCATATTCGCATGAAATGCACCAATTATGTCAAGAAACACATCAAATTCTTTATGTGTGGAATTGCCATGTATAATCTAAACCTTTTGAATTTTTAAGATCATTAAACTTACTGTCCACTATATAAATAGCTTAAATATAGATTATTATGATCTAAATACTTAAAATGAATGCACAATCGATTCAATTGCCATGTAAATCACATCCTTTTGAATTTTTATGATCATAAACTTATTCTCCACTGTATAAAGAGCTTAAATATAGATTATTGTGATCAACAGACTTAAAATGAATGCACAATCTCTTGAAATGCTCCAATTCTGTCCAGAAATACATTATTTGCACTTTATGTGGGGAATTGCCACGTATTATCCAATCCTTTTTAATTTTTAAGGTTCCATAATTATTCTCCACTGTATAAAGAGCATATATATAGATTATTGTGCTCAAATAACTTAAATGAATACACAATCGCATTAAATGCTCCGATTCTGTCCAAAAAGCTCATTCATTGCAGTTTACGGGCGTAATTTCCATGTATAATCAAATCCTTTTGAATTTTTAATATCATAAACATATTCTCCACTGTATGAAGAGCTTAAATATAGATTATTGTGATACAATGACTTAAAATTAATGTACAATCGCATGAAATGCTCTAATACTGTCCGGAAACATATTATTTGAATTTTATGTGCGGAACTGCTATGTATAATCCAATATTTTTGAATTTTGAATATCATAAACTTATTTTCCATTGTATAAACAGCTTAAACGTCGATTATTGTGATCGAAAGACTTAAAATGAATGCACAATCGATTCAAATGCTCCAATTCTGTCTAGAACGTTCATTAATTTCACTTTATGTGCGTAATTACCATGAATAATCCCATACTTTTGAATTTTTATGATCATAAACTTATTCTCCACTGTATAAAGAGCTTAAATATAAATTATTGTGATCAACAGACTTATGAATGCACAATCTCTTGAAATGCTCCAATTCTGTCCAGAAATACATTATTTGCACTTTATGTGGGAAATTGCCACGTATTATCCAATCTTTTTTAATTTTTAAGATTACATAATTATTCTCCACTGTATAAAGAGCATAAATATAGATTATTGTGCTCAAATGACTTAAATGAATACACAATCGCATTAAATGCTCCAATTCTGTCCAAAAAGCTCACTAATTGCAGTTTACGGGCGTAATTTCCATGTATAATCTAATCCTTTTGAATTTTTAATGTCATAAACATATTCTCCACTGTATGAAGAGCTTAAATATAGATTATCGTGATAAAATGACTTAAGATTAATGTACAATCGCTTGAAATGCTCTAATACAGTCCAGAAACACATTATTTGAATTTTATGTGCGGAACTACCATGTATAATCCAATATTTTTGAATTTTGAATATCATAAACTTATTTTCCACTGTATAAACAGCTTAATAGTAGATTATTGTGATCTAAAGGTTTAAAATTAATGCACAATCGATTCAAATGCTCCAATTCTGTCCAGAACGCTCTTTAATTGCACTTTATGTGAGTAATTGCCATGAATAATCCCATCCTTTTGAATTTTTAAGATCATAAACTTATTCTCCATTGTATAAAAAGCTTAAATATAGATTATTGTGGTCAACAAACTCAAAATGAATGCACAATCGATTGAAATGCTCTAATTTTGTCCAGAAACACATTATTTGCTCTTTTTGTGTGGAATTGCCATGTATAATCTAAACCTTTTTAATTTTTAATATTCTAAACTTTTTCTTCGCTGTATAAAGAGAATAAATATAGATTTTTGTGCTCAAATGACTTAAAATGAATACACAATTGCATGAAATGCTCCAATACTGTCCAGAAACACATTATTTACACTTTATGTGCGGAACTGCCCGGTATAATCAAATCCTTTTTAATTTTTAAGATTATAAACTTAATTCTCCACTGTATAAAGAGCTTAAATATATATTATTTTGATCAAATGACTTAAAATGGATGCAAAATCGCATCAAATGTTCCAATTTTGTTCAGAAACACATTATTTGATCTTTATGTGTTGAATTGTCTTGTATAATCTAAACTTTTTGTATTTTTAATGGCATAAACTTATTGTCCACTGAATAGATAGCTTAAATATGGATTATTGTGACCAGAAGAGTTAAAATTAATGTACAATCGCTTGAAATGCTCCAATTCTGTCCAGAAATACATTATTTGCATATGAACTAATAAGGACAATCCAGGAATGAGTGCTAATCCATATCACATTATGTGTGGAATTGCCAAGTATAAACCAGTACTTTTAAATTTTTAAGATTCTAATATTATTCTCCACTGTATAAAGAGCATATATATAGATTATTGTGCTCAAATGACTTAAAATTGCCCTGTATAATCAAATCCTTTTTAATCTTTAAGATTATTAACTTAATTCTCCACTGTATTAAGAGCTTAAATATAGATTATTTAGTTCAAATGACTTAAAATGAATGCAAAATCGCATGAAATGCTTCAATTCTGTCCAGAAACACATTATTTGATCTTTATGTGTGGAATTGTCTTGTATAATCTAAACTGTTTGTATTTTTAATACCATAAACTTATTGTCCACTATATAGAGAGCTTAAATATATATTATTGTGATCGAAAGACTTAAAATGAATGCACAATTGCTTGAAATGCTCCAATTCTGTTCAGAAATTCATTATTAGCACTTTATGTGTGGAATTGCTAAGTATAAGCCAATCCTTTTTAATTTTTAAGATTCTAAAATTATTCTCCACTGTATAAAGAGCATAAATATAGATTGTTGTGCTCAAATGACTTAAAATGAATACCCAATCGCATGAAATGCTCCAATACTGTCCAGAAACTCATTATTTGCACTTTATGTGCGGAATTGCCATGTATAATCAAAATTTTTTTTTATTTTTTAAGATTATAAACTTGTCACTATATAAAGAGCTTAAATATAAACTATTTTGATCAAATGACTTAAAATGAATGCATAATCGCCTGAAATGGTTCAATTCTGTCCAGAAACACATTATTTGATCTTTATGTGTGGAATTTCCATGTATAATCTAAACCTTTTGAATTTTTAAGATCATAAACTTGTTGTCCACTGTACAAACAACTTAAATATAGATTATTGTGATCTAAAGACTTAAAATGAATGCATAATCGATTCAAATGCTCCAATTCTGTCCAGAACGCTCATTAATTTCACGTCATGTGCGTAATTGCCATGTATAATCCGATCCTTTTGAATTTTTAAGATTATAAACTTATTCATCACTGTATAAAGAGCTTATATATATATTATTGTGATCGATAGACTTAAAATGAATGCACAATCACTTGAAATGCTCCAATTCTGTCCAGAAAGCTCATTATTTTCATTTTTTGTGCGTAATTTCCATATATAATCCAATCCTTTTTAATTTTTAATATAAGAAATTTATTCTCCACTAAATAAAGAGCTTAAATATAGATTATTGTGATCAAAAGACTTAAAACGAATGCACAATCGCATGAACTGTTCCAGTTATGTCTAGAAAGCTCATTAATTGCAGTTTACATGCGTAATTGCCATGTATAATCCAATCGTATTGAATTTTTAATATCATAAACATATTCTCCACTGTATAAAGAGATTAAATTTAGATTAGTGTGATAAAATGACTTAAAATGAAAGAACAATCGCGTGAAATGCTCTAATACTGGTCAGAAACACATTATTTGCACTTTATATGCGGAACTGCCATGTATAATACTATCTTTTTGAATTTTTAATATCATAAACTTATTCTCCACTGTATAAAGAGCTTAAATATAGATTATTGTGATTAAGTGACTTAAAATGAATGCACCATCGCTTGAAATGCTTCAATTCTGTCCAGAACGCTCATTAATTGCAGTTGACATGCATAATTTCTATGTGTAATACAATCCTTTTAAATTGTTAAGATCATAAACTTATTCTCCACAGTATAGAGAGCTTAAATATAAATTATTGTGATCAAAAGAATTGAAATAAATGCACAATCATTTGAATTGCTCCAATTCAGTTCAGAACGCATATTTTTTGCACTTTATGTGCGTAATTGCCACGTATAATCCAATCCTTTTGAATTTTTAAGATCATAAACTTATTCTGCACTATATAAAAATCTTAAATATAGATTATTATAACTAACAGACTTAAAATAAATGCACGATCGCATGAAATGCTCCTATACTGTCCAGAACGCTTATTAATTGCACTTTTCGTGCATAAATTTCTTATATAATCCAATCATTTTGAATTTTTCAAATCATAAACTAATTTTCCTCTGTACGAAGAGCTTAAATATAAATTATTATGATCAAATGATTAAAATGAATGCACAATTGCATGAAATGCTCCAATTCTGTTTAGAAACATATTATTTGCACTTATGTGCGGAATTGCCATATATTACCTGACAGAAAATTGCAGTTAAGTTTATTTTTGGCTTTGTCCTTTTTTGTTTACTGTGCAGCAATGATGCGATGTGTTGATGTGGCTGAGCACATTATTTATATTTCATTTTTTTAGTTCTTGATATAATTATGGTTTTCCTGTAAAGTGAGCACTTTTTGTTTAAATTGATCTGAATTGAGGTGTAATTAGGCAAGTTGAGGGTGCATAAAAAAAGCACACATGAGGGTTAATCGAGGCTTCATATTTCTGCTCAACTTTGACTTAAATGTAACACAGTTTTTAGTTGTTGTACTCTACCGTGATAATAACTCTTATTTATGGTAAATTTCAGCAAGTATCAACTCGATTTCAAATCAAATGTACTTAATACATGGATTTGCACAGGGCTCTTGAGCTTCTCAAGTCAGCTACTGACCGGGCAAACTACCTAACGACAAAGCAAGCCAACATTGTGGCTGTGATTGTGGCTCAGTCTTGGAGCAGTTTTGAGGTCACGTGTAGCATCACAACATACCAAGGGGTCCTGGCATGAAGTTGCCGGCGGTCTCATTCTTCTACCTCATTTATTTCCTACTTTCTTAGACGCCCACCAGGTGTTTGGTGTAATGCTCAAGAGGAAAATTATAATAGAAGCATATTTGATTAATATCTATTATATGAGGGGAGTGCATATGGGAGCCTAAGCATGGTTTCTCCAATGTATAGGACTTCCCATATAATTAACAAAATGTCGATTTTCTTATTTTGATCAACAGGTCCCCACCAAATATGGGTCTAGCCGTTGTCAAACTTCCTAGCCGTGTCTTGATCATGGAACAGCTGTCTCGGGGGAAGAAATGAAGCTGAGATTTCATGGAGTTAGTAGGAAATATATTTTATGCAAGGTTTACAAAACCCATCATTTTAGAAGATAAACAGCATGAAAAAAACAAATGTTATGATATTATTTTCATCATGTTATTACACTCACTGAATTACCTATAAGAATTGCTTTCTCTGACCTCTTCTTTTTTCTCTCTTTTTTTTTTGTTTTCTTTTTGGTACAAGGTGCTGAAAGTGAAATCCTAAGTCTCAACACATGAGATTGCGTGTTTATGTGTTTCTCTTTGGCTGTGCGTGTGTTGTGTTTCTCTCTGCCTCTCCTTCTTTGCGCTTGGTATTCCTTGAGAGTCTGGCCCTCTATTTATAGGTTAGACGATGACACTGTGTGAAGGGCAGTATGGGATTTTCATCTTGGTTTTATGTGTGGTACCTTGTCTCTGCTGTTCTATTCCTCGTGCATTGATTTCTCATGCGTTAAATATCTCTTCTCTTGACAGTAGTGGGATGTATTGAGTGTATGATTAGCCATCAGGTTTTATTCATTGGGCCTGGTTTATAAGTTTTTGAAACAGTGGAGGAGGGCCCATCTTCATAATTTTGTTTATTGATCAGATTCAAATGAATCTACTCTGGATAATCCCAGTATAATGCCATCTTGTCATTCGTTTGCTTCACATCCCCTTGAACAGTAGTGATCAACTAATGCATTCTCATGTAGGCAGTGGTGGTAAACCAGTGAGTAAGCATGTTTGGTACAGCTAATGCATCAAAGAGCATGAGGTTTGGCATACTCCTCTTTGATCAAATTAGTATCACATGATACCCAGTTGCTTTGCATCATTTTCTTTCATTTTTTTTTTTTAATTCCATTAAAGGAACATCAAATATTGACCTCATGCTTGTTTTTTTTGGTCTGCTGGTCACACTTTGCATGTTATGTGAAAATTTTGCACTTGTAGGTTTTACTCATGCTGATGCTTGCTGAAGAGAATAACAGTAGTACAGAATATAATAGAGTTATTGAATGTAAGAGATAGAATGTTATTGTATAGATCAACTGAAGAGTACATCGAGAAACAAGAAGACAGTACTATACATCAAGAAACAAATCTAACGGCTATATTGAACCAGTCTTGTGGTTTTTTTCTATGATATATCACTGGTTACACTATTACTTGCAACTCCATATCATGCTTTCAGATTTTGGTTGCATTATCTTGACACACATTTTTTTTATGTTGCCTAGCTGCTGGTAAGAATGCCTCCACAGCTTCTGTTGTTGTGTAATAGGGTCATACTTTCTTTGATTAGCCCAAGAACAACCAATATAGTGATTGTATGCGTCAAATTCTATCATTGATACTCCTTCAAAATCATCCCCGACTCCAATTGTTTCATTGGGCACAGTATCATTAGAATAGTTTCATCTCCAGTCGGTTTTGAATTCATCTAGCAATTATCTTTTATCATTAGAGCATTCAGCTGATGTGTCTTAACATTCCCTTAACATCAATTAAGTTTACAAAACGTTGTCAGCTCAGGTTTGACCATTGGTTCATTCAACCACGGCACCAGTTGGTGGTCCTGCAAATTCACTTAATTTGAACTTAATCCATTTTGCAGCACCAGTTTTGCATTGTTTTTTTTTACCAGCTCGAGAGCTTCTTCATCAAATTAAGCTTAAATTAAGGCACGGCAAAGGTTAAGATTGGTACCATCATGCTATCCTCGATTCCAGTTTTCCAGCGGTACCAAGAACTCCGGCTTTGGTGGAGCTGATCGCCGGAATGGCTCGTGTCAGAGAAAGGCTTCATCTCCTTCAATTCTCCAATTTCATGAATTTTTTTGCTTTTTTATTTTTTTTATCCGGATCATATATGGGGCCCATGGACAGAAGCCTATCACGGCTTGCCACTTGTTCTGGGACAAGGGCGCCGACAGGTGGGGTCGAGCAGGAGTCGGCCACTCGGAGAAGCGACGAGAATGAGGAGGAGGGTCGGACAGTGGGGTCCACGATTCCTCTCTCTCTTTATTTCATTTTTTTTTTTTTCTTTTTGTTTCCTTGGGCCGGGATTTGAAGTGGGCTCAATGGGCTATGTAACCATAGAACTAGATTTTTTTTTTTTTTTTTTTTTTTTTTTTTTTTTTTTTTTGTAGTTCTGTAACTATCATTTGAAATAAAATTATTTGACCTCAATGTGCATGAAATTTTATGGACAGGCTCACGAAATTATGGTTAATATGATGATACAAATTTTTTCATCTATTGATCACCATAAATATTTTATATCATTTTCCAAATTTCACGACCTTATTTGAATGAGAATACAAATTTTGATCTTTTATCCAAAATTGTGCAATGCTTAGCCATGGAAAAGGATGTTCAAAATTATTATGGAGACCTCAAGAATTTTGAAAGTGATTTCTTTTTGTGATTTTTTCACGAAATTATTTTATTTAATGTCATGAAATAACAAATTTTGCTTTCATAAAATATTCCTCAAATATTTCATGAATTTTAAAACGCTTCCCATAATCCACGGTGTCTTTAATGAATTTATAGCTAATACTTGAAACATTTTGTTATTTTTCGCATTTATCTCTTTCAAAGAACTCTCGAGGCTATGGCTACTAGAGGGGCTAATCGAGGTTCGCTCGATATTTGACATAATAATAAAAATTAAATATGTTATCATTTAATAAATATTGATTGTAATTAGGTTGTTATGTTTATAATTAATTTAAAGTGTAATAACTGGTAAGGTAGAAATAATAAATTATATCTATATATGTTGAAATGTTTTATACTGACGACAAAATTTTTGTGAAGTAATTCGACAATAAGAGAGGAATGCGATGGAAAAATATTAGAAACAAAAAAATTAAATTCGAGCTAAAATGAAGAACCATTGAAACGTACATTGGTAATACCATAAAAATTTAAAATATAAATATAAATTTCTGTAGAAAATGTTAATCGTCAAATATGTCGGCAACAGGATTGTATTCATCATCAGCATAATAACCTTCGCCATCAATATGAAATTCAGCAAATATGTACTATCATTATGGATGAATGGAGGAATTGGGTACCTAAAAATATCGATGGGAAAGAATTGTGAAGATATCTAAAATTGCAAAAAAAACACAATAGTAAAAAAAGCAAGATCTATCTCATTATGAAAAAAAATTTAACAATTACTAATATGCTTAGTCATTTGAATTACTTTTCTTGACTTAAGTTTCTAAACTATCACAAAAAAAATATTGTTCCATCATTTTTCATAGAAGCAACTAAGAAAGAGAGGTTGAAATAAATTATGTGATAAAAATAAAGCAGAATAATCAAAATGGACCTCAATAATGCAACATAAAGGGAACACAGCTCTAAGCAACACATATTACAATACAATAAGTAACACAAAAAAAAAAATTAACATACATCTGAAGGAATGGACCAGATTAAGTCGGAGCAGAAAAATCAAAAGTCTTGATGGAGTGTCGCACTAATACTAACTAAAACAGGGACCGACACCATACATCTTTATTTATAATATTGATTTCAGACATTGTGATCTTCAAGATATTGCCTGAGCATTTCATTTTATTTTGACCAAGCATTTAGGGGTCAACATATGTTTAAACGATATGACTATAATCATAAGTTTCATTTCAACTCTTGTTAGTAGCATTCTGTCATTCAATCTTCAATTACTTTTTACCTTTCTCTTCTAAAGATTAGCAAGAATATGTTTAATTGCCCGAATCCCAAGTAGGTCTAGATGCATTTAGTACAATTTGTCTAATTAAAATAGGATATTTTAAACTATCTTGACAGATGTAACAATTCTATTTATTTGCTTTCAATGTACATGTATTGTTTTTAAATATTAATTTTTTTTTTTATTTCATATAGGATGCCAATGGTACATTTCCAATAGTTTAACAGTGAAACTGATGATTATGATCAATATTGTAATGAAGCTTTAAATTCGATTGAAAGAAGTTTGTCCCATAGTTAATGACATTCCAGTTGTGGGTCCACGGAGTGGTGAACGTCGCGGGTTTTCACTTGAGCTAAAATCTTGTGGATGTACTATAGTGTTGGCCATATGTGTGGATGACATCTATCTCTACGCTTGGCGAAAAGGAAATATTCATGAACCTTTCAATTGACGGATCACTCAAGGTGAAACAGTTCAACTACTAGGGGATATATAATATGTGCATTTTTCAGGAAATTATAACCATATTGTCAGTCCATATGAAGTTGTCATATCTAGACATTTTTCTAATATTGTTTGCATTCTTTATAGCTGTAATGACCGTTGCACACATACCTAAAAGAGCCAAAGCTGCATTTTTGCAGTTTGTGGTAACTTTTTGTGTTGGGATTCGAATAAAGTCTTTCTACCGTCATATCCTTCGTATGCTGAGTATTAGCCATCGATATGGACTCCTACAATTGTTTCGTTGCAGGATACCAACAAAAGAAAATAAATGGATGGTGGCGTTTGAAAAATACTTGACTTGGGTGGAAACAAAAGTCAATGGATATGGTAGGATCAATACCACTTCTGTGATAGAGAATTTGTCAATATTGTTATATCATTCAAATGGTAAATACAAGCTGTCTGTGTGGTTTTGGAAAGATGAAGTTTATGGTTATTGAAAATGTGAACTTTGAGATATAATGCTGGTGATTCTAAATGGATAATAACAAAAGGTAAAATGATTAAATTACATGGCGAGAATGATATTCAATAATTACCATTTTCAGGGAATTATTGTCATATTTGTCACCCACATATTATGTAGATAAAAAATATATAGTTTGCATGACACGATAAACCATTCTGTAAATGCAATGATGTTAATCACCCACCTACTGATGTTAATCACCCACCTACTGATGTGACAAATCATTTTTTACATTAGTAGTACTAATACCAAAAATGGTGGTTGTCCGGCATGGAAAAATATCTTTCAATTGCATATAAATAATCTTTATCAACTAATATATGTTATCATTTGAATCATAAGAATTAGAGGTATGTATTTTAGATAATTTGGTTATCCACCAATGTCTCAACTTTTATTTATTTTCTTCACTACAAAACACATAAAAAGTGAATTATATAAATATATCAATTTTTATGACCAACTTTTGCATTGTTGTACATTCAATCCGCATGATTAATTTGTAGTACTGAAACTTAGTTTTTGCATGAACTCACAAAAAAAATTTCAATACGTGACTTGAGATACACTTTATTCAGCAATATGATTTGAAAGTGATGATCAACATGTTTTTTTGGTCCTTAATATTGTAGAATTTCTTCGAAACATTATATGTGCATGAAAAGTTTGTTTGTTTGTTTGTTTGTTTGTTTTTTTTTTTTTTGTTTTTTTTTTTGTCTCTCTCTCTTCTTTGTTAAACGATAGTATTTTTGTTTTGTTTTTGCTTTGAAGATGAAATTGTTGTAGATGTCTGTAAATAAAAACTTAAAAGTTCATACATAAATAATGCTAGTTCTTTTTTGAAACTTCTATTTTAAAACTAAACGAGATAATGCTATACTTGCTGATTGCATACTTGCATGGGGGTACAATGGTATGTGCCAGACTGCTGGGGTAGAGTGGTGCTGGTCCGAAACCTTGGTTCCACGCATCCATGCGCCATGCGCCGCACCATTCTCACAACATGCAACTATCATTTAAAAGTATTTCAACAGCTTGTATACAATTTTTTATGCAAAAAAGTATCTCCAAGGTTCTATTGGATTGTTACTAGCAAAAAACATGGCCTTTCGCTCGATGAATGGTCAAAATTAATTTGTTTCGATTAAAAATTAGTAGCAATTCAAATACAATGCCAATTTAATTTAATATTTTCCAAAAAATATTAAAAATATATAATGTCACTTTAAAATGTATATACATTTTAAAAAATAAAATTATAAATTATTCGCTGTAAAAAAAATAATAGATACAATTTAAAAAATAATCTAAAATAATTTGATCATGCAAAAAATAAAATAAATGGATTTCCTATAATATTTGAGCATAAATAAAAAATTTAATACAAAAATAAATTTAAGAAAGTCCTACAAAATAAAAAGATAAAATGCAAGTTTTGTGGATTTTCTAAAACGTTTAAGAACTTCAAACAACTTAAATATGTAAAATATCATTTTTCAATATGACATAAAAAATAATATAAATTATTTTAAAATGCCAAAATAAGAAATCCGATGTGATTAGTTTTTTACAATTTTTTTTGTCATGTGCATAGATTTTATAATTTATGTAGAAATATATTTTGAGACCAATAAAAACTTTTATTGAATGATATATTATAAAGTTTGAAAACAATATTTAAATTATTTAAAAGTCTATAAGTGAAAAATTCCATATATAAATAAATGACTTTAAATATTTCTTTGAGAATTTATATAAATTTTTATAGCAAAATAAATTTGTAAAAGGTCTCAAATAATTCAAAACATAACATACTTTTTTTTGGGTGAAATTAGAGAAATGATTCAAAAAAAGAATGGAGAGGATGTCAGAAGTGTGTGGGTTGTTAGTCCCGTTATTTTAGGCCAACTTTACATGGAGATTTTATATACAGAAGATGTCCTCTCCTCACCAATGGAAAACCTGCCATTAACCTTGTGACTGCAAGAAGAATTTATTGTAGCCAAGCCCATGACTTATTGGGAGAAAAAAAGAAAAAAAAAAAAAAACTAATTGATGACGTCATCTAGAGTAACGTAGAAAACCTCGCCCTCACTTTAAATGTTTAGTAGCTATTATATCGCGCTTCGCGCGATGATTGTCGAACCAAAGTCAGATTTTTTTTTTTTTTTAGCAAGAAAATATCATGCTTAGCTTGATATATTTTGAAAAAAATTAAAATGAAGATACTATCGTCGTTAAATTTGAAGAAAATATTTGAGAAATACATGTATACTATTTTAAAAATATAAACATTTATAAAATATAAACAATGCGCATGAAGACTGTTTTGCCCACAATTAACACATCCTTGTAGACCCTTATTTATGGCCGATACGCAGCGCCACTCATGATATCAGTAGCCTGAAAAATATCTTAATTTCCAGCCACAAAGTCTGAAAGAAAAATACTACACGACTTCATACAATAAACACTCAAGAGATTTTTATTTTTTTATTTTTATTTATTTATTTTTTCTTTTTTGCTTATGAAAGCCTCAAAGTTTCTAACATTTAGAAAAACATCTTTGATAAACCAAAACATAAAAATTCAATATTAGAAATTCCATATCCAATCTTCAATAACACTTTCAAAAATTTTTCCTTATCAATCAAGTGATGCAATAATTGTTAATTAACCAAACAGAAATAAAATGCACCATGGATAAACGCACCAACAAATAAAATGCAATAATTATGAGAAACTATTCATTTAAATAAAAGCATAAATAAAAATAATCATTGTCATAAATAATATATATTATCTTTGTTATAAATATATTCAAAACAAATATATATTATTTTTTTCATCAATAAAATATAATAATATTTATTTAAAATTAATTAAAATAATAAAAAATCATCATTATAATAAAAAGGCTGATACAGAAATCGATACTAGCTAATATCGGTTTCCCAGAAATCGACACTAGCTAATATTAGTTTCTTTCTGAGAATCCGAAATCTATATCGATTTCTCAGAAACTGATATTGCAAAAATATTTATAAAATTTTTATAATTTTCGATTTATTATCAAAATTTAATATTATTTTAAGATGATTTATAATTTTTTCGGCTATCACGTGACTATCCTTACTAGGCTGTACTAGACCTTTTCCCTTTTTAGGACCAGTATCTTTTGCTTACCTTTTAGAGTGCCAACCTTTGATCCGAGCAGTCCGATTTAATATCAAGGGTTAAATTTTTTTCGGGTCTATCAATCTGATATAACTCACGGGGCATCCATTATTGATCAGATGATTCATATCATAGGTTAGCATTTTAAGGTGAGCTGATGATTTCATTCCCTATGACCTACGTTCTTTTTCCTTTTTGGATAATCACTATCACTGAAAAAGTTGATAACTGCAATCAGACCTTCAAGCACTCAAGCAATCAGTGAGCTGGACTATCATTAAAAGATATTACAATTTCAGGAAACTTTTCTACAGTGTCACTATAGGATATGTTGTGAAAAGTTTACATTATGTTTTACATGCAACGGGTTGTAGGCTTTATGATAATAGTTCCTTTTAATATGCAACACGGTGTTCTACACGAAATCCTCCACAACATACAAATGAGGAAAAAATGGGCTGCCAATCAACCATGTGCATGCTTTTCAGATGGTTTGTGGCGAAATTCCTATGCTGTTCTATGCAACAAGCTTTATTAAACTATCTGTTTTTATTTGCAAGTTGCAACACTAAAAAAGCTGCATGAGATATACAAACAATCAATTGAAATAGAAGAAGAGGCTACGCATGAAAGGAGTTACATGCGATTTTCTGTTTTGCTCCCCAGTTCTTTTTATAATTCTTATGTAATTTTTATCGCAGACCTTTTAATTTATTTTATTAAATAATCAAATTTTTAGAAATTTTACTTCTTTTGTTTAATTATTTAAAAGTCTCTCCACAAGTATTTTTTCTTAGAATTTATGGACGTTCTTTGAATATTACAAAGAATTTTGTATAGTGCTTGTGTAATTTTTATACTTTTTTATAAAAAGGATTATATAGATACTACTTCTTTATATATTTTAATATGCCTATCATTAATTGTAATTATTCTATCAGAATATATATTTTTTAAAACAGTGTATTAACCGACATAATTACACGAAATCAAGCTATATAATTTTTCTATTTTGGATTTTTTTTTAAAAAAATTTTGGGTCAATTTTTACTTTTGATTTATAGTTTGCAAGACTTTTCACATCATTTTTCAATAAAATTTTATGTCTAAAAATATTATTCTATCAGCTATATCATATGTTTTCAAACAAAATTTTATTTCATTGTTTTAGAAATAATCATGAATAAATATATTTTATATTCATATATGGATGTTGATCATTATAACTATATCGCAAAATATCTTTTACAATAGCACATTAATTTTAACATTGCATACGTCTCAATAATTAGAAATTATATACAGAGCAATATACATTGGTATGTATAAATTCCTTACCATCCTCTCTTTAATTTCTTTATCTCAACAAGTATAATACTAAATCTCTATGCTTTCCCTACCAAATTTCAATGAGAAATATTTTCTTAATTAAAAAAAAATCATAGAGCAGGTTTAACTACACCATTTATTGCGCGAAGCGCAAAAGTATGGCTAGTAATATACAATGTGAGGAGCCTTTTCTACCGTAACACTTGTGATGTCAGCATAACGTCATTTTTTTTTCTTTTTTGGGCTTTGGCAATTCAATTCTCATATATTTTTCATTTCACACCATCATGACCATAAGTACTTTTTTCATTGATAACTTAGACTTCAAATACAAACAAGAAAATGTGAACAAATATATTATTTATTTTTAAAAATAATAATTCATTGCCAAAAATTATAAATAAAATTAACTTGATAAAAATTGTATAAGCATCCATGACACCATCAACTAGAAAGTTTTTTTTTGAACAAGATTTGAGAATATTTTAAGAAATGTATTTCATTTCTATAATTTAATAAATTTATTGATTTTAAGATGTTTGATGGCTTTCTAAATATTTTTTTGCATGAGTCGGCAATTTTTTTTCTTTTTTTGTTGTTCTGTATCAACTAGGTTTCATATAATGGAATGGTAACTTCTAACTTTTAGCCTATTTTTTTTTTAAAAAAAAAATTGGCACTATAATAAATCATCTTAAAGACTTAAAAATAACAATTACCATTTTCCAGATTAATAGACCCTCAATTTCTAAATTTCAGATAAATATAGTTTTGTTTTTAAATTGTTAATATGCTTTTAGAAATTCATTTGACTATGAAAAATTATGTGCATGCTCATACAAATTTGTAGGATTTAGTGATATAATTATTTTTTTTTTAAATTATAGACTTATAAAATGTTTTAAATAATTTTCTAAATCTCATATATTTTAATTTACATGAGAGTTTTATTTTTAAATCTCATAAAAAATTGAATATCTATAATTTCATAAATATCATTAGATTTTCATTTCTGCAAAGTAATTTACAATTTTATTTCTGCATGAAATATTATATAAATTTTTCCAAAATTATAACAAATCTAATCATGCAACACAATTTTTTTTTCATCTAACCATATAATTTTGTGAAATATGAAATATGTAGTACTTTAGAAATTATTTGAGGATATTTATTACTTCAATTGGGTATAAATATTTTATATTTTTAATTTCAAAAATATGAAATACCCAGCAATATAAACTTTAATAATTATAGAGTTATAAAATATTATTTTCAAATTTTTAAATCTGATGGTTTAATTCTATTATTTCAGAAATATAATTCTATTTTTAATTGTTTTCAAGTCTTTTCGGAATTTGATAATGTATAAATTTTATATAAGTAATAACAAAATTATAAAAAAATAATGATACAAACTTTTTTATTTTATGCTTTCAAAACATTTTACATAATTTCTTAGTTCTACAAATTTTCCGAACAGTATTTTAAATATTGGGTTGCTAAATATTGGGTTTCTGACAGAGGTTCCTAGATTTAATTTTTTATTTAATTTTATTTGTATGCTTTTGAATTATATATTATCCAATGATATTAATTTTTTTCCAATGTTTACAATAGTTTTCATGGTTTTTTTTAAATTTTTACGAATTCTTTATCATTGCGTTATAATTTTTAAATTATTTGACAGTTTGTTAAATTACTAGTTTGACCCAAAAATATTGTGCCAAAAGACATGAAATAACCAACCCATTTTGTAACAAATAAATGCAAGAAACTCAAAAATACTTGAAAAATACCAAACAAACTCCAAAAATTCCCAAAAAAATACCCAAAAATCCCTTAAGATTTATGATGAATTATCATGATTTCAAAATCACAAAAATTCCAACAGAAACTCCACATTTTGCAAAGAAACCCCAAAACTCCACAAAATTATAAAAAATAAATCCATGAGAAATTCCCAAAAACCTTTTGAACCATTAAATTCCTTATATTTTTTTTGAATTTACCCATGAAATTTCATCTGAAAATACCCAAGGGAAGGCCTTCAAATGATTTATTTTGATTTGACAACAAAAATATATAAATGAAATTATCGGATGAAAATCCCAGAAAAATCCAAATCCTTGGCGCGTGCATCCCATTGCAGCGGATCCGGGGGGGATGCAACGTCGCTGGAGTTTAAAATCTCTCCGTCCTGCCTCAAGTTTTGCCTGGACCCGTTGCATGAACCAAAAGATGCTGGAGTGATTGAGTCAACACTGGCTCACGAAGAAATAAGTGTACCCATCTCATTGTGTCTCATTAAATTTACCTGTGGGCCCCACCTGTCATCTGTTTCTTCCTCCTTGGTAAAAAGGACAGAAGCTCGATTTCTTACCACGCCAACGCCGAGTGAAAACGGAGAACTCGTCGACGTGGCCTTCTCCAGCTCCACAAATGCCAAAACCACGCTTACCCGCTGATGGTTTTGCAAAACCAAGCCCTAGGCATGGCTAATTGTCGATCGTTGATGGAAATTGAAGGGTGAGATTTGCTCTCGGGCCATGGAAGTGATGCCCTAATCCCAACCTATTTAAACCCCAATTGAAGGCAGAGAAAGGGAGAAGAGAGACCAGCGGCAAGAGAAAATTAGGTTTAGACATTTTGTAGTAGTATAGGCAGTGGAGAGGTGAGAGACATTTGATCAAACAGTGTGCAAAAGTGAAGAGAGGTGAGAAATTAAGCAAATTGGCAATGTAATATTCTGTGTGAAATGAAATAAATCAAATTGAAGTGTCAATTAGTCGTTTTCCTTCCTTCTCCACCTTTATCTCGGCCGCCAAATAATGGTGTGCTCGAGTACATGTAGTGCAGCTCCTTTGAGCCATGGTCTGAAGCCTAGCATCAGCCATGGCCATTAGATGCTGCCAGTAGAGATGCCACATGAAGGTTTGGAGCCTAGCTCCTTCTTCCATGTGGTATTCTCATGTTAAAGGTAAGGTCAGCCCCTGGCCTCTATTAGAGAGTTTGGAGCCTAGCTCAACTCTCTCATGGAAGGTTTCAATTGAACTGGTTTAGGTCCAGAGCATGGCTCTGGTCTATCCATGTTCAATGAGTGAAATAAATTCAAAAGCAATGATAAAAATATAAAGAGATTATGTCAAACCCAAACCAGCCCCCTCCTCTTGTAAAATTGCTTTAAACTTAGTATTTAAATGAATAAGGCAGCATGAATTTAATAGTTTTTAGGCTACCATTACATTACTATAACCAAAGATACATAAAATATGCATGAATATCAAATCTGGACAGAAGGGAAGTGAATAAAAATGAGGTTTTATTTGCATAAAAAAATAGAACTATGCATGAACAGCATATGCTTGACTTCAATGGACTCACTGCAGGTGGTTTTACTGCAATTAAACAAATAATAATAAAAATTACCAAAAACAGTGGACAAATACCATAAAATTGGAAAATAAAAATTGGGAAAGGTGTGGAAGGACTTGCTTTCATTATCTGTGTTAGTTTGAATACTCAGAACAAACAAAATGTGACCTTAATCGAGCGCCAAATCAATATCTATTACTGTAAGTCGACTTGTATGCAAATTGAAATTTGAAACAAAAATGCAAAAGTTTGCATTTTCTGCCTCATGCTACTCCCACTAAACTATGAAGTTTCTATTCAAATTAAAGATATAAACTTCACGAATTTGAGCTCATGCGTCTTCTCCAACGCTTTCTGGCAACAAAGGAGTCCTCTATGGGCCCCACATCAGAAGCTCAGATCAGCTCAATTTTGAGCCGAATTGCCTTAGTCGATTTAGTCTCCTTCCAAGCTCCTCCACGCTAAATTGACTTCTCCATTGTCTTCAGTGAAACCCCACTAGCGCAACAAATCTTTTACTGGCAGGAGAAGAGAGCCAAACTGCTCCAGACGCCATTAATGGCAGCTCGAGACTCCTCAGGTCTCACCTGTCAATACAAGCCATCATAGCACAATTGAACACATCAATCTCTTCCCCTTTCTCCCACGATTCTATTGAGACCAATATCGACTGAAACGGTGGCATGAGGCGTCGTAATTTCGCAGGAGAAGAACCATGGTCTTTTCTGCAAAAAGACCAACTGTCGTCGGAGAAGGAAGAGTTCAATTCGCGATTTTCGCGGATCTTCTGTGGCGGAAAGCGTGTGGCAGGTTGTGCCACTCGCTACATGAAATTCTGGGAAGAGTCAGCATCCCCTGGCGTCAGTCTGACGTCAGCCAACCCAGTCAACGTCCACGTGGCCCAATCAAGATTTTCCACATCAGATAAAATTTCTAAAATTCATTAAAAATAGTAAGAAACTCAGAAAAATTAAAATAAAATATTCATAAAATTCTAAAAATCTGTAGAAACTAGATTTACTGATATTTTGATATTAAATTATATCAATTTGTGCCCTTTCTATATTTTCAAAGTATTTTCTCATTAAAATCGAATTTTGTAAATTGCTTAAAACTTCAAAAATTCACCAAAAATAGTAGGAACCACAGAAAAATCCAAATAAAATATTTAGAAATTTCTAAAAATCTAAATAAACCAGATCCAATATTATTTTAATATTAAATTTTGACAAAATCAAGGGTTTCTTATTTTTAAAGTGTTTTATTATAAAAAAATAAATTATATAAACTCTAAAAAAATAGTAAAATATCTTAATAAAATTTCAAAATAAATTTTAGGATAATTTCATAATTAAAATTGGTTTTCTTACCAATTATTCGAAATCCCAAATAAAAAAATCAATCAGAATCAAAATTGAAAACATATTGAAATCTAAAGCCAAAAATCAAATTAAAATTAAAAATCTAATTCAAATTAAAATTCAATAATCCAAAAATCAAATCAAAGTTTAAAAAGAAATTTAAATCAAATAAAGACAACATAAATTCAAATTAAATCTATATAAATCAAATGAAAAAAAAATCCCAAACTTCCGAATAATAATAGATAAATAAAATATCAAGTAAATAGTTTTGGATGTTCTTGGTTTTAGACATACTTAGATTTTCTCAATTGTGTCCCGTCAATTAAGTCTGGTACCACCAATTGAGTCCGGTCTAAGCCAACAAAGAAATAAATCACTTATACCCTCAATTGTGCCCCGTCAAATTAGGTTTGGTGCCATCAATTGAGTCTTGTTTAGACCGAAATAAATAAACCACTTGTTAAACACCAAAAATAATTTAAATAACGATTTTTCTAGCCCATTACGTTTAATTCTTCGAATCTCTTAATCAGAGGTTCTCGTGGGAAACCACGGGGTAATTAACAATAGGGGCTTGCGCTTATTGGAAAGAAAGGATCCACAAATTAATAAACCTTCATGAGAATGGATTCTAGTCGATGTTCTCTGGTCGTTAAGAGGCATTAATACTTGAACCCAGGCTTGCGAGTGGTGAATCTAAGACTTATTCTCGTTCTTGAGGAAACTCTATCATTCTTCGAGAAATGACGAAAAAGTCGACCCATTACTTTTTCACCAAACTTTAGATGAATGGTAACATATTATGAGAAATCCATTGATGTCAAGTATTTTATATTATTTGTGAGATTATATTCAGTTTTATTGGTATTCAATTATAGATTATTGGCAATTGAAAAATTAAAAGTTGATCAAATTTTTAAAACTTAGAAAATCATAAGGCAATTGGTTTTGCCCAAGATGCATACAGTTTGTTTTGTTCTCGTAATTCTAACATTTTTCGTGAAAAAAAAATTAATGATTACATCCTAACCTTAAGACATTCCTTCACTTTCCATATACTAAAAATGTCAGAGACAATTAAGATCCCCTAAAACAAATTAATGCCAAAAAAATAGTAATGACATAAATGGAAAATATAGGAAAAATGACACACATACCAAAATATTCAAATTATAACAATAGATCAATTATAAAATAGTTTGGCATTTATTCAAATAACTACAATTATATTTCTAGCACTTATTATAATTGTATGTCGGTCTTAAAATAATTATCATTGATACCCTATCCCCTAACTTTAAATTACCCAACATTTACTGTTTAACTACAAGAACAATTATGGGTCTTAAAATAATTACCATTGATAATTACAAGAACAATTATCGGTCTTAAAATAATTACCATTGATATCCAACATTCGTGCGTATCAAAAGCTAGTTTTATTATGGGTTGGATTAAAAAAGAGGCCTAATACTATACTTTGACCAGCTCGAAGCGTTGACCGCTCTCTGTGTCTACCAACGCAAAAATTAATGTACGCACGCTGGAATCGAACTCACTCCAGCGCTACAACCTAGGCCTGCGCTCTCAACGCTGGACAAATGTACCAGTTTTAAGTTTCGCGCATGAATAATTAATTATTAAAATAAAAAAGTTTAGCGTGATCTGCACTTTATTGTACAAATGAATAATAGTATAATAATTAATGTTTATCTAGCATCTTTTTTATTACTCGGAGGCAGAAAGGCAACTTGGTAAAGTTAAAAATATTTTTGTGTGTATAGGATTGAGCACAGTACGGATGGGTGGCGTTCATAACGTCTCTTTATTTGTTTGAAGAGAGAGAAAATATATACTCTTTAGTTTAAATAAATATGCAAGTAAACTAATAAAATCTAATAAACTAGACATTTAGACTTATTAATTACTCTCTTAATTATAGAATTAAATAATTAAATTTATTTAATTAATTCCTCCTTGATTTAAATAAATGCACAATTAGACTTGGTAAAATAGTAGAAACAAAAATCTAATAAAGTGAACATTTAGATTTTCAACTTGTTAATCACTTTCTCAATTCAAATAACGGAACAATTAAACTTATTAATTACTTTCTCAATTCAAATAACGGAACAATTAAACTTATTAGTAAGGCCCTTGATTTAAATAAATGAACAATTAAATATTCAGTTAATTAAAAATGTAACTGGTAAACATAAAAAGTAATTAATAAGCATAAATATGTAACTAATAGATATAATAAAGTAACTAATGACTTTAAGAGAGTTTAAAAGCACAATTTATTATAGGAAGTAACTAATAAACATAGGTAGTAACTAATAAGTTTTAGGAGATAAACTTAATTATGTAGTTATTTAAGTGAAGAACTAATAATAAATATAAATGAGTAACTAATTGTTATAAGGGAGTAACGAATAAGTATAAGGGAGTACCTAATATGTTTAAATGTGTAGTTATTAATATGCATAAGAGAATAAGTAATATACTTTAAGTATTTTAAAAAATAACTAGTAAACATAACGGCGTACTTAATAACAGAGTATTTAATATGTTTCAGGGAGTACCTAATAAGAGTATCTATTTCATTTGCAGTTTATTTAAGGAAATAGATGATAAGCGATACATTTCACTTGCAGTTTTGTATTAAGGAGAGTATTTATTTACCATAAGGGAGTATCTAATAAAATTATGTAGTTATATATAAAGAGGACTATATATTTACATTGAAGGGAGTATTACTTAATTTAATGGAGTATCTTACTAGATTGAAGTTATTTATCAAGAGAGTATCTTTTTGTATAGTGAGTACTAATTTGTTTTAAGGGTATCTTACTAGATTGTCTGCAATTATGTATCAAGAGAGTATTTTGTTTGTATTAAGGCAGTATTTTACAATATTAACTAGTTATATATAATACTAGAGTATTTACTTGGATGAAGTATATATTAGTATTAATCTTACTTAATAATACAAGATTACTTACTTTTAGTTATACATGCACACGAATTTCAAGGTAAATGGACTTATGAAATCAACATACCAAAGAAAATTTTTTTTCTGTAACAATTTGGAAAGAGAAGGACAAAATCTTCAATTTGGAAGGAAGAGTCGCTGGAGGGAAAAAAAAGGAAATAAATCATCATAGCTAAGGATGCAACAATACGTGTAGGAAATGGTTATTTTAGTCATAGCATTAATTTTCTATTTAAAATATAATTAAAATTAATGAAACGGATTTATATCCAAACAAAATCGAATAAGAGGAATTTATATAGGATTATGAAGATTAGAGTGATTTATTTCCGAATATAGAATATTAGAGGATTTTATATCATATTTTGTCTAAAAATAACAACTCCATACATTATTTCTTAGACTGTATAACCCTCTGTCTCGTTTAAAAAATTAATTATTAATTGTTAGCCTAATCTCTTTTGCGTGATATATCCTTGCACATCGAGTGAGATTGGAAAACACTGAATCCAAATCTTATTTGATGTTAGGGACAGTTTAATCATTTGGTTACAAATCAGGTTGCACGCAGAAAAAGTCATGTTGTAAAAGCAAGACCCATATGGGTCTTGGCCTCTTGGGTCTAGCAAAATATAAGAAATGGGATTCGGACCCTCTGGAGACGAATCCGACCCCATGGACACAAATCAAGCAGGCGAAGCAGGATTTGACACTTCTGCATCGAAGAATCATTTACGAGAGGATGCTTCTCTAACGCTTATCAATTTCGGATTCCTTATGTTTCAGTTTCAAGAGAATATTTCTCCCAGGTATCAGCCCCCTCTACCTCTACCTGTAGCCTCTGCTTTGTCCCGTCAAAATAGTTTTCTCTGTGAAATTGTCCCAATAAAATCTCGACTATTGTTAACTAATTCAGGACAATACATGCAATTTGTTCTTTTGCAGATATGCCATAGGTCGAAAGCGTATGTTAATGGAGATCTTTTCAGTAGAAATTTTTGAAAGAGATAATTTACTTGATATCAACCAAATTCTCGATGAAAATACATCCTTGACTACTCGTCATAACCGATCCGAGTACATCCTCTATGATGTCTCATGTAACAAAAACATTAAAATCAATTCAGAGGGGCATTTAATGCTCCAGTGGCCTGAATGTGCAATGGAAGTCAAGGATTTGGTCTCTGTACACCCTTGTTATAATCCTGACTGGGGCACAAAAATTTCACAAGCACTGTGGAGTAGGCTTGACATGCCTGAAAGTTCTGACCTTTATTTCACTTCTAAGGTGCTGGATACCAGAAGGGGCTTCCTGGAAGTGAATTATGCAGTGTACACTGATGGTTTAGAGGCTAATATTGATGTCACTCTTTCTAATTTGGAATTACCTGACACCATAGGCACGCCATTGAAGGTTTATGGGATAGTGACAACCTCAAACAGTGCTATCACCCACTCTCAAGCTAAAAGTATACTGTTTGATCAGAGAACATGCACAGGTGGGGTTGATCTTGCATGTCCTTCAGCTGATGAGGCTGAGATATTTCTCCCATTATCACGAAGGGTGACGGCTATTCCTCGGCAGTCAAACTTAATTGTTGATGTCAATCTCTTTGTTCGAGACAAATCAATTGTCAACAGTTCTATCATATTTCATGCCAAGACAAGGTCCAACACCACTGCTGAAGAGCATATTATTTTTGGTAACCATGGAAAAGTCAAAGTCAAGGTAACTTGGATGGAGGCTGTGGATGATGGTGGGTCTGTCAAAGAAGAGGAAGAGAGGGCTGTAGGTTGGGTTGAAGATGAGTATCATGCAGAAAATGAAGATGCAGGATCAGAATCAGACTCTGATGATGTCTACTCCAACAGGTCTCACAAGATGCAACGCCTTGATACTCAAGAAGACTTGTCCCACAGGTCTGCTTACATGTTATTATATATTAAATTTCCTGTAGTTTACCTTCCATAATCCATATGCCTCCACTAAATTTGAGTTATCCCTAAATTGGTTTTGCAAATGTGCTACCATGCTTAGTAAATTCTAAGTTACAAGTTCGTTCATTTGTTGAACCTCAGATCATCCTCCATCATGCAATTATATATACTAAAATCATTTAAAAAAAAAGTTAGAAAATGTTTCAAATCTTTTGATCGAACCTGTTGGTACTGTAGCGCAAGGGACTTGGCCCTAATGAATGAACACGATAAACTGTCTATAGTTTTTCAAGAATGTATTGCAAATAAATACTAGATTGTTACTCAATTCATGTTCCATTTAACCTTTTATGATTTCACAAGTATGTTACAAAAAGTAAAAAAAAAAAAATGTAAAAACAATTTATTTCTGAATTTACTAAGATGTTGTGGCCTTTTACTTTCTGATATTGATTACGAAAAAGTTCAGGAAGAATTTATTTTTCCTTGGTCCTTTTGTTGTAAGATAGTAGTAAATATTGAGCAATTGAGGCCTTTCCACCTTCGTAAGAGCATTAGATTGATAAGATGAAAGAAAGGCGAACTTATGTATTTATTTGTTGTGCAGATCTTCTGATGACACTTTGACTGAGATAGTGATGACTGATGACAATGATGGGAACCAAGGGACAAGTCTAGTCCGTAAGCCATACCAGAGGTTCAAACGGTCTTTTTTGGAGATTTTCTCTATAAAAATTGTCAGTTCCGGAAATGTCAATTTGGATGAAATACACGGTTTTATAATGATTGATACTGCCACATCCGGTCACCTTCTCTTTAGACGTTTGCATGGAGATCCCCCCAAAATAAATTCTCAGGTAACTAAGGGAAGTAATCAAATAATGCATATATTTTTCTCCATTTGCCACTTTCCATGACTTTGTGCCATTTATGTATAGGGATTTGCCCTTCTTGAAGGCCCAAGACGGCTCGCATGGTCCGTATGGGGTGAAGTTCTCATTGTTCCGTTTCTCTTTAAGTATCAAAATTTTAATTTCTTAGATGAGAAAACTTATGCTGATTATCTTTGGCGTGATTCTGAGTTTGATAGAGTGTTGCACAAGGTTTTTAATCTTGAAGTGGGTCATATTGAAGTAAATTTTGCTGTCTATGAGGATGGTTTAGAGGCTCATTTAGAGATTAAGCTACTAGATTGCTCATTCTCCTCATCTCAGGTGCACGGGACCATAACAGCAACAAATTCATTGCTCGAAGACGATGGAGCTTCGTGTATTGTATTTGAAAAAGAGCTTAAGGATGTTGATGTGAGGCCTATCAAGGAGGTAGCTCTGCCTCTATCTAAGCCTATAATTGCAGTTCCATTTGGTTCCACATTCATGCTTGTTTTTAATATTTATTCGGGAGAAGAAACAATTGACTGTCAAAATTTTCAATGTCCGGTCAAAGTGGGCATGTCAGAACAGATTTTGGCTGCAAACGGTTGTTCTGTTGAAGTAAAGGTCAACTTTTTTTATGAGCAACCGATGCAGCTCATGGATTATGAAGATTACTTTTAGAACTAATGTTGATTTGCTGTTTGCATTTCTCTTTGGATGTTGTTGTTCTTCAATATCTTTATATTGAAATTTGTTACTCTTTTTTTATTACTAGCTGTGCTACTGATTGTTTCTTTATGGTACTCGTTTTATATTTATCAAATCCATTTTGGTGATTTGTTCCAAAATCCCATTTTCAGAAGCTTATGTTGTTACGTGATGGATAATTAATGTACATGGTGTGTATTAATTTAGTTCCCTGTTTTTAAGCAAAATCGGACGACTAAGAATAGTATACTTGATCTCCAATACCTTATCCTCTATATTAAGTGAAAGAACAAGGATGATTATTAGGACTGGCTGTCTACGTTAAATTAAATTGATCCTTAAAGAAAGAAAAGTCGAGAAGAAAAAGTAATGGTAAAAGATTAATTATGCTCGATTACTATTAGAAAGGAATTTGTCATCACCTACAGGGTAGATATAAATACTTCGCTGGCAGATGCATAATTGAAATTGGTCCCAAGAGAAGTTGCTTGCAGGGAAACGTTCTCCTGTCAACACCCCTTCCCTCCACTAATGCCCAAAATTAAAAAGTTATAGCACATCAAAGAAAATCTAAAATTACTTTGTGGACTAGAAAATCTTACTTATGAGGCACAAAGTTCCATCACGAGGGAAGCAAAGTTTATTTTTTATTTTTTATTTTTTTTGGCAAATGGCTCTTAGGCATTAAATTAAAAAGATTTGAGTACAATTACACTAGGAAATTAAAGGGAATATAAATAAAAGAGGAAAAGAGATTGCTGGCCTAACATAAACAAACTAGAAACTAAGCTGAAAAGATTGAGAGAAAGGAAAGATAAACCTAATGAGTTTTAAACTACTGAGCTAAAACAATGAAAGAAACAAGAAATAAACCTATGAGGTTGAAACTGAGGGAAGGTATACCCAATTACATTCAGTTCCCTAACTCTAGCAATATTAGCAAACTCGGGTTCTTGCATCAAATGTTCCCTAGGTGCATAGCAGCAAATCAGGTTATCATGTTGTTTGAAAACTGAGATAACATCCAGAAAGAGAAAGTAAACTCGCCAATCAACAGCCTCTGGAGGCAAAACACCATTTAACAGCAATAACTTCACAGTCAGTGTAGAGGGTTGCCTCAAGCCATCTGTTGAGTAGAACAGCTTGTAAGGCAGCATTGAGAGCCAATAACTCCACGTACAGCGGAGAGGTGGCATCCCCAGCACTTAAACCATACTCAATTAGTTCATTATTCTCATAAAAAGTGTAGGCCCAACCCGCTCCTCCTCCCTCCTTATACGAACCATCCATCCTGCAATACTTACCAGTCACCAGTATCTCTTGGACTGAGTGTGTTGTAATATCGATTGTGACGCCTTCCCTCCTACTTAGCCCCCCAATGCACTTGGTCAGAGTGTAAAGAGAACCCACATCACGCAAACTTGCGGTACCACTATCTTTTTCCCCTCATACACCTCCTTACACCTCGCCTTCCAGATTGCCCATAAAGTATTCATAAACAACACTAGTTGATCTCCAGTGGGCTGTTGAAAGAAAAAGACCAAAGCCGGTACAACCTGTTGAGGCAATGCAGCCACTCTTAAACCTAAATTAGAGGCAAGCGAACACTGTTTAGCCCTGGTACAAATGAATTGCACATGCATTGCATCATCTTCATCCAATCCACAGATTTGCGCGCGCGGGTGGTGGGGTGCGGGGGACAGAATTTCTCATTCTCCTAGCAAAAGCTGCCTTAACTGGTAGAGCATCATGAAATATTTTCCAGATAAACAATTGTATTCTCGGTAAGATACCAGAGCATTTCCAAACTATTTTCCAATTTCCAGCATCAACAGGGCTTTGGTTCACAGCAGCTTCAATCATATCACATGCACCTTTAAATGAGAAATTACCAGATGTAGCTGGTTTGAAAATCAACCGATCCTGTGAGTTATGTTTGAGTGGCGGTCGTTGAAACACACACACAATGTAAAAAGCAGCATGAAAACCGAGTGCCTGCACCAGCTTACCAGTATCCCACTGGCCCGAATCAATATCTACAAAATCTTTGACATAGCCTATAAAACCTCCGCTTATCTGTTGCAAAAACTGTAACCAGAAATCATGCCATGGTTCTCCAATCAGTGAGCATCTTTCTCCATTGCCAATTATCCATTTAATGTGTGGTTTTAGCAATTCTCTAGCCACCAATACCGCAGCCCATAGCTTTGAACACCTACTCGGCTTATCTGCCAACCAAAAAGGTGACCTAGACAAGTACTTGGTAGTAAGAACTTGAACCCAAAGAGAGAGCAAAGCAGAATGAGTGATTTACAGCACCTGGTAACAAAAATGCAAGCCGATAAATAAACCCTTTTGCGATTTGATTCAAATTAAAAGCTAAAAAGCTCATAACTGGTAAATGATGCGCTATTGTCAGGGATGCAGGATAAGGACGAAAACATGGTTGGTGGTTCAATGCAGGTCCAATATCGTCCCATGGGTGCCCTCACTGACCGGGGAATCCTTGACATTGTGGGCCGCATACCAAATGCTACTCCTTGTTCCAATGTCTCATCAGCTCTTCTCTACAGCCGGAAATTCTAGAAAGTCAAGACAGAGGTCCCTATTTCAGAACTGTTGCCGCAGCCACTGGTTCTTTCCCATAAAACCTTACCACCCTTTGAGGTATACTTTACTTAGGAGAGACTAGTGAGGTACTATGACTTCTGCACGGCATTAAACCATACAAGGGACTCTTGTCAGGACTACTCCACCCTGATCTTCTGCATGTCTTTTTCTTCCTAGTACAAAGATAGGCAAGACCTAAGAGAGATCCGAACTAAGAAGTCTGAAAGTGGATCACAAATTCAACCTTCATACCTCGTAAATCACCTCCCACAGCTGCAACCTCTCATCCAGTAAACCCACTCCTAAAAGCTCAGCTCATTCCCTCAAACCTCTTCTTCTCAAAGAGAGCTCTTTTAACATGGAAGTCTCTTTGCAATAGTACCTGCAGCCCCGATAATACAAACCCTACAAAGAAACACTAGGCGGTAGAACACGGTATCTCGTCGCTGGATAAATGAATACTTTTTCTGGTATTTGTCGAGGCACTGGAGGACCTCTGAATCTCTGACAATCCCAACTCGTCCGCTACCTCTACAACATTGGCTCAGTTTTAGCTTATATAGCTGAGACTAGCTAGATGCAAACTCAATAAAGCAGTTCTTAGAATTAAAAAGTACCGCTAAAAAATTTTCATTGCATAGGTGTTATGGGGTAAGAGGGAGTCGTGACCTCTCTGTCAACATTCAGCATGAAGGCCCTCGTTTCATCCTTGCCGACCTACCCTTGGTTAAATAGGTAACCCTCCAGCTCTTACATCTCCCAGCGCCTACATCGTGCACTGGTCTCCTAACCATGGCTCACCTCTTTTCCCCACTCATCAGTGTTTCACCTGCCGGGCTATGCCAGTAATCACCTCCCCATTCTTTTGTGAATTGAGCCAGAACCGATCAAGAAACCAAGACAGTTAAAAATTGAATGTCACTGGCCGGATAATCCCAACTTTAAGCACCTCTGTGACACCACCTTGGTTACGATTTACTGATGAAACTGACAAATGGAAACAATCATACTCCAAACTCATGTCATGCATACGAGGCTAGTACAGAAAAGAAGGTACTCCTGATCTTAAACTCTCTGAAATTGATGCTAATATGAAAGCATTGCAGGTACAACCCGACTCCTCATATAAATGGATAAGCTGGAGTGGATCTCAGAAAAGAACATGCAGTTTTAATAAAGAATCAAGAGCAAATAAAAAATCAAGGCTCAGATGGCATCTGTTCCACATAAGAACACAACTTGTATCATGCGATGGTTCAAAAGAAGATCTCGCTCCAGTACATGTGAGAAGAAAAAACCACCAAAAGGGACACAACAAGCAAGTGAAGGGGAGAAACTGTGTAAATTAGGTTAAGACATAAAACTAAAAAAAATAAAAATGGAGAGGATATGTACAGGCTAAATTAAAAGTGAGAAGGAAGAATCAACTTGTAAGCACTTTCTACTCTATCAATAAAGGTTATTTAATCTCTTTATTTACTGTTTTGAGAGTCACTTTATGTTTTCCATTAATTTATATTTTTTTACAGGGAATGCAATCCATTAATTTCTATTTTTTCCCCTAACATTCCTTCTATTGAGGACTTCACAATTTACTTTTTTTTTTTGACATAAAAATCAGATATAAACCCCTCTATCTAAGCCTATAATTTGCAAAGAGATAAAAAACCAAGGAGATATGTTGCCACAACTCGGCCATAGAAGAGCCTCCTAGTTCTCTCTAAATTTTAGAAAGTTCAGAAAAGAGCTTGAAAAGAGAGAATAATATGCTTGCAGCTTCTTCACTAGAACCCACGAGTTTCGTAGCTGGTATCAGTCTTCCTTAGTTGAGTCTGCTAACATTCACATATCAAAATAGCTAGAGAGCAGACACGGCTAATAGTGGGAGCTCATTTTGCATGTGTACAATATAAAAATCCTCAAAACGTGCACTAGTTGCAATTTATATAGGAGAAGATACAGAGTTGGTATCACATTCACATAGAACCTAATCACAACATTCCTGCTAAATTTGCAAAGAGTTATTCACATATTGCCACCGTGAGTGTCAATATTTCAGCAAGTACAAAATGACAGAAATTAGTAGCATGTAAGAGATGGAAATTAAATCAAAGAAAAAGACTAAAACTGCTAGTAACAGATTTAAATAAGTCTCATAGATTAATAATAAGTAACGAGAGTCTAACATAAAAGATTCTTAAATAAAAAATCAAAGAAAAGAAGGTAAGGCAAAAAATCAGTGGAAAAATCTTTAGGTTGACCAATGAACTTTCACTTTGACCTTGGCACATGCACCATAGATAAATTTCTCTTCAACAGTGCTGCTTGACCTTGAGCTAGCATCAAATCTCGCACAACCAACTACAACGGAAATAGATCTGCCTTGAGGAATACAATGCAAAGAGAGATCCGCATCAACTATAAGGCTTGATTCTCGAGGAATCACTGTTATGTTTCTTGTCAAGGGTACAGGGAACTCTGCCTCACCAGATGGCCAATAGGGGAGTTTGGTACACTCTCGACTTTTGATGTTATCCAATAAGGTACTCCTAGCGTTATACTCACGGATAATAAAACTGTTGGAAGCCTTCACTATACCATGAACCTCAACAGATTTTTCTAATGGTAACAGCCCTTCTTCCATGTCTAGAAGAAAAATTTCTATGCGAGCCTCCACAGCATCACTATACACAGCAAAATCTATCTTCATTACCCCAAGTTTGGTTCTAAAACCCTTCCTTATCACTTGGTCTATTCTTGGCGACTGAGGATCCCTTATCCAAATAACTCTTTCTTTACTCTTTTCACACAATGTAGTCATCTTATCAAATAACCAAGGATAAATACCAAGCTTATCCTTCACTTGCACACCACATTGTGGCCCAACGAGAGTGAAATAACCCTCTGAATTGAGCTGAGGACATCCTTTACCAAAATGATTCTGACAAAGAACATAATTTTTGTCAGAATTCCTAAGCAAGATAAGGCCGCCAACACATTCAAGTTCATTTGGTGTCATTCCAGCCATTTTTACAGAAAAAACTTCCACAAGAGCACGTTTTGTAATCCTCTCATATCTGCAAAAACAGAAGAATACGATGCATGTTCAAGGACTTTGATATAGAAACCTATCCCAAAATGCATCATGAGTGAAGTTTGCAACTGCACAAGGTAACCCATAAAACAGCAAGGACTTGAGTTTATCAACCCAGGGTTTAGAAGAAAAAAAAAAGACGGCAATGTCAATGGCTTACATCCAGTGTTGTAACTAGGATAGAAGTCTAGGTCTGGTTTTACAATTTTCACTGGTTGATTTGTTCAGTCCAGTCACAGCCTCTATAAAAGGGCTTTCAGTTAACACAGGAAACCATAAATAAACTGCAAGGAGAAAAGAAAGTGAGGCACAGACCTGGGGGACATGTGCATTACATCATCCTTGGCATGAGATGGTTCTTCTGGGGTCTCCATCTCCTAGTTTGAATCACACGCCACACAAATTCTGAAATTTACAAATTTACCAGTTCAAAGAACCTGAAATTCTGGAAATTGCTCAGGACACGCCTCCCTTACTCAAACACTCCCGAATTTTTTTAAAATGACAAAAATACCCTCACCTCTTCCAATGCGATACGTAAAAATTAGAGAGGGACGGGAACTGCAGAGGGGTATTTTGGTCTTTTCGGGAGTGAATGAGTAAGTGGGCAGTGCCCTGAGCAATTCCCGAAATTCTCAGCTTTTACTCAAAAAAAAGGGGGAGCGAGGAAATGACGAGGGAGGGAAGGCACATGACCCCATATTTCATTTTTTTTTTTTTTTTTTTGTGAAGTAGCTTACTAAAAATTAGGAGTTTCACGGTCTATTGTTGCTATTATGGTTCGAAATCTATCGGCAGCCCACGATCCGATTTTTTCCAAAGCGACTGATCACGTTTTGGGGGAGAAGAAACGAATCGGAAAAGACTCACCTCTATCAACTGATTTAATTTTGCGATTCTGATGTGAACGAGTATCGGAAGAGTAATTGGGGGTGAGAAGGTTTAATGAAAAATTAGGTCCGTCGCCGCCTGGGGGTGAGAGTTGGGCGAGGCTGAGACAGTGAGACCTGGAGAGCAGGTTGCCTCTATTCAGTAAATTTGGGCCGGGTATTGCTTTTCTCACTCTTCAATTCAGCGATTTACTCCAAAATTGGATATAACACCCTTCAAACTTTTCTAATTGGAAATAAACTCTTCAATCTTTTAAATTGGATATAACCCCTGTATTCCCATCATCCATCCAATCTTAATCAAACGGTCAGTGGCTGCGCTACACCCGGTGTAGCGCAACACAGAATTTGGATCCCCGAAAAATGGGAACTGTACATTTTTCTCTGAAAAATAGAAATTTCTCGAGAAGAAATACCATTAATTCTTGAGCAGACATCTACAAGGAAAAATTCTTTTAAATAAAAAGCACTGTCTAAATGTCTTCATTAAAGAAAAATAAATGCAAACTAGCTTCTATACTCGAATGTTCACAAAATAATGTATCCAGAAATTTTACGACATCAATGATAAAAATTATATCTATTTTGTTTACGTAATATTTTTCCTCGAAAAAATCATCCTTAAATCATCACTAATTCAAAGGCCGGGTCTTATTCGGCTTTCCTCGACCTAGGATGCTCTTCAAGATTTGCTTTAGTACATTGCCACGCTTCGGTACGTATCTGGGGTGGGTCCCACTTTTCACCCTCCGGCGATGTTTATCAGCTCTCTTCACCTTTGGGCCCAATGAGAATCGCAGCCACGATGGCTTCGGCATGGTGAAATTTAGTTGAGTATATATAGCTTTTCGTACTTGTTTGAGAAGACACTAAGAAGGAAACGGAAGTGTGTTGGAGAAGAATTCTGAACAAGCTAATGGGTTTGTGCGTCTATCACTGTTGCTCAGCTGTCTAAATTATGCTTATTTATAAAAAAAAAAGAAAAAAGAAAAAAGAAAGAACTACTTTATTAGACCGGGTCTTCTTTTCTTTGCCAAGATTCTCCGTACGCCACTTGCGTACTTTTGAGTTAGATCGATGACTTGATCAAATGAGAATGAAGTCAATGATCATATAATTCGAAAAAATAAAAATGAGAATAAACATCAGTGTAAGAGTTACTCTGTTGTTTGTGTCAAATTGCATCATGATGAAATTTCTCGTTTAGCCATTTAATGAAATTTCAAATTTGTGTAACGCACTACGATATAAGATAAACAATTAAAAAAAAATTGAAACATTGATTCTTCTTAATATAATTGATAAATGTAATGGATAAAGATCATTACTTAAAAAAGTTAAAAAGGGGATATATTTGCGTAATTTTTCCAATAAATTTGAGGATAGATTTTCAGGGTTTTTTGGATAAAACAAGGGAAAAAAAGATGGTATAATAGAAAGTTTTCTGTTTGCATAATCATTTTTAACAACTCAGTTAGACTTTTATCTGACTGCAAACTTTTTAATATCTTTTCCTTTTATAACTAATTCTTTGATCCGTCATTTTTACCTTTATCTAAAATATTGAAATGTTGTTACAAAACCATCTGCAGTATTTACTTAACCACATATTGATTCTAAAATTAATAAATTTGAAAATATTTATTAAAAAATTATTAAAATAAATAAAATTAATATCAAGAAAAAAATATAGACAATTTATAGTCATATTATCGGTGTTATGTATTAAATTGGATATTAAATTTCATGCAATTTTAACAAGGATTTTAAATTTTTTTTTATAAACAATAAACCTGAATGAAATTCAATTGATTTTCATGAGCACGATTTAAATATAGTGCATTTCACATTACAATGTCGAATTTTAAAAATTGATGTTTTTATAATTTGTCAAAAATTATCAAGATAATTAAATATTATATTAATAGATCCCAAAACTGTGTGTGGGCCTGAAATAGTATTTGTATTTATACACAATACTAAATGCAACGATCAAATACAATTTCATAACGATTGTTTGACCTAAATAATTTGTTATTCCATTGTTTGTCACATTATTATTCCAAGATTCTTTTCCAGAGCAGCTTCTCAATTGCATCAGCGTACAATTACGTAAAATAACGGTATGAAAAACAGACGGAGCAACTCCTTGTCTCTTTGACAATGACTGAACTTACGACAATAGGTGTTACGTTGTACAGTGGACCTTTATGGCTTCCCCCAGTGTGGGGACCAGATGTCAGTGATCAATGGGCCCCCGACCGTAGTTTGAGAAACAATCCAACCGTAGATCCACGCGGCACAAAGGAGAGGATGTATTCGGGCCACACGTTTGTATTGTATTTGTATAACAGTATGCCTTTCCGCGTTTGGATGAGAGATCATCCAATTGAAAGTGAAACTGGTCAGGATTCTCCGAGAAGAACGGGTCTGGTACTCTGGTTTGATTCCTTGGGCCAGCTTTTTAGTTTTTTTTTTTTTTTTTGACAACAATAACAAAATTATTAATTGATACTTAATAGTTTTGACAAGAATAACAAATTTATTAATTTGACATTGGAATCATCCTCTTTAGTTAACCTTGTATATAGTGAGGATCTGACCAGAACGCGATCTAGGGTAAATAGTTAACCCTCTGTACAATACAAGGTTAACTAAAAGGGTGATTCCAATGTCAAATTTGAAAACCTCATAACTTTTTATTTATATTTCAAATTTTAAATTCAAATTTTGAATGCAAACAGTTTATTTGTTTATTTTACGAGACATACATTATCCAGTTTTTTTTAGCTTATTTGTCTCGATCAAGAGATTAATAAATAAACAAATTTAGTTCACGCTATATGATAAATTAATAAGGTAGACTAATAAGTGCGTATGGAGTTCTTAGATTTTAGTTAATTTGTCTTGTAAATCTTCGTACTACACTATACTTGGCGGAGGAATAGATCCCGTTCTGGTCAGACTCTACAAGGCAGCGGATCGATTTCGGTCCGTCCGATCAATAATGAGTGCCTCGTGATTAATACTAGGTCTGTCGAGATTCGTGCAGCCCGTAAAAATCTGCTCGTCGATATTAAATCGAACGGACCAAAATTGGTCTGCTACATGGCAGCGGTTTGACTCCGCTGCAGACGATTTGGATCCTAAGAATAGACCCTAGATCCCGTTCTGGTCGGACTCTCACTAAATACATAATATTGCACATTTTCTCCGTCCTTTAATCATGCTGTTTTTTCCCCTCCCATTTCTATCTTCAAGTATTCGGATAAATCCACATTTTTTATAATGTTCTTCCTATTTCACTAAAATAAAATCAAGATATAGGACAAATAAAGAATTCAAACTAATAATAATAATAATAACGCACGCAATATAAGCTCAAACTTTGACACAACCTTCAATTTATTGTTTGAACTTACAGAAGATAACCAATCACTATTTTTTAATTCCCTATAAGCCAATGATGGTAGTACTTAACTGCAAATCACACTATTTTTAGGTTCTGTTTTTCTCTGTAAACCAAAATCAAGGAGGTCCTTTGCTTAGAGTCTCTGTCAAGGCTGCGTAAAAACTTCTTGTCGCAGGTGGTTGCTCATGATTTGGGCCGGTGGGTACCCTACGCTTTTCAGCTAGGGGTGGTTCCTCTGGATTTGGACCGGTTGGTACCAAACGTTTTTCAGTTACTGGTGGTTCCTCTGGATTCAGACCGCTTCTTACCAAGCGTTTCTCTGTTACAGAAGGTACCTCTGGATTTGGACCGCTTGGTACCAAACGCTTCTCTGTTACGGGAGGTTCCTCTGGATTCGGACCGCTGGGCACCAAGCGTTTTTCAGATGCGAACTCGTTAGCATGAACTGCGCTTGTAGAGAAATGCTTGATAGAAGCACTCTTGATTTCTTCAGAAGTCAGTCTTATGCATGATACTACTTCAAATGAGATGGCTAACACTAATAAGAGGAAAAAGAGAAATGACTTCAATGCCATCATTTTTCTTCTTTCGGGCTGATAGTTAATATTGAGAAATGAGAGTGGCAGTGGTGACTTTATATAGAGAATTAGAGATATGCAAGGTGCCGGATCTGTTAGGAATGAATGTCTAATTGTCTATTAACTACTGAAAGATTTAGTAGTTAATATATATTAATTTAAGATTTACTTAAATGTTTTCTCAATAGAAGAAAGGCGATGTCGTATATCTTCTACAGAAGCAATAATCCAAAATGTAATATCATACACGTACGGTGGCGTGGATTTTCTTTAGTGAAAAATGTGATGAGTATATCTTGTATAGTAGCAACACTCCAAAATGTAACACGACTGCATGAGAGCCTAACTAAAAGGTAACGAGTTAGAAAGATTTAGTTACAACAATTATTTAAGATTTAACTTCTCTCTCTGTTTTTATTTTTTATTTTTTAATAACAACTGGCGATGTTGTATATCTTGTATAGGAGCAATACTCCAAAATGTAATACTGTTTAATGAATTTGTAAACCACGGTGGTATGAAATGATATAACCTGCGAGCGATTATGTCACATCCCGCAGCCAGACGTGACAGCTCCCGCCACGAAAGTACAAATAATTGTACTTTCGTAAGGCTTAACCTGAAAACTAAAACTAAAACTAGCAATAAGTTTTTTTTTTCTGATAATATAATCAAATATTATCAAGTCAAAAGTTCAAACAAAATAAATCACAAAAATAAATATATCGACACATAGTCGATCGTAAAAGCATTCCTGGCAACATTTACATGACCTAATAGCATGTTCTATTACATTATAACCAAACATAAATTACTAACTAGCTATGTAAAGGTGATCTCCATTTCCGTCATAATTCTCTATATGCAGTCTTCATGTACAAGCGTTACTTCCTCTGGAACCCCCAACCGCCGGGGAACATGCAAAACAAATATGGAATGAGAATAAAATTCTCAGTGCGGGTTTCAGTTCCAGACGTGGATTTCTAATTGAAATCTTATCCCGAAAGTAACACCCGTAATAATCAACATGAATAAGTAACTTAGTAATCAAATAAATAACTATATTTAAATAAATCATTCAGGCAATGCAATTGAAAATTTATAGCCAGTTTTATGACGAGCAACAAAACCAAGAACGATTCCATCTTAACCATTTTTGCAATGAATATGCACCCAAACAAATCAAGAGCAAAACATTTCTTTCCCTCGCTCAAGGCAGGCAAAAGAGACGTATCTCTCGCCCTGGCAGGCAAAAGGGAATATAAACATATCATTCAATCCTACCAGTCTCAACGTATCCTTTCATAACAGTATGACACCAAAAACACACTCAGGTCTCCATTCCCAACCGGCTGGGCACAGTAAGAGACCTTTCCCTTGCTACATGGGCACAGTAAGGACGTATCCTTTTCCCATGGCACAGTAGGGAATTCCATATTCTAATAGCGCTACCGAACTGGCCGAAGCCGGTGGCCGACCGACTCCGGAGAGTGGCTTTGAATATCATTTCAAAACATCATATCATTCTCATATCATTTTCAATTATCACACAATATCATTCATGCACAGTCACAATTCCAGATTATCAGGCAAGATCAAATTGAGCTGGTACAACTCAGCTCATCCATAACAAAAGGAATATGCAAACTTGCCTGGCTGTATAACTATTTTAACAAAGGAGATCTTTTCAACATGAGTTTTTGAGTTGTAATATCTGTTCTTAAATCTATATGATTTCTGTATAATGCATTCAATGAATTTAGCAACATGCCATGCATAAATTTTTAAAGTTACCAGGACCGGATTTCTATAAAAATCCACGTATCCGCACCTGTTGTTGGATCAGATTCCGTCTTCGTCAAGTCTCCTGTACATTAGTCAAAAATCGTTAAGATTTGACTAAACGATTTCTCAAATTAACTTAACTCGATATCCTTAAATGTGGTCCGGCTTACGCTACCAGACTGACCAGTACTCCACTATTTATTATAGTAATTGCTTATTTTTTCAGTAAATTTAGTTCTTATTATTTATTATTATATTATTTCTGTTTTATTTATTTCTTAATCTTTTATTTATTTACTTCTTGTCCCATTATTAATTGTCTAATTAATTAGGTTATTTATGTTTATAATATTATTCTTAATATTTTCTTTATCATGTATAATTTAATTCTTTTATAAATATTTAATTTAAACAATCTCTTTAATATTTAAAGTAAATTTTATTTTATAAGGATTTAAATCATCGAATAGATATTAGTTCAAAATTTGAAAAATAAAATCAGAAAATCATAAAACAAATTCGAAGATCTGAAAATTATTTGATTTTGTTATTGGGATCAGAAAGTCGGTGATTTTGTCGTCGTATCTGTTCTCGACTCACTCGGACTATTCTCATCATCTCCCGTAAAATCCAGCTAATTAAAGAAATACCCGACAATTAAGTGGCTTTTTCTTTAATTACTTAGTTATTAAGCCCACAATTAACTTAATCTTTTTGATTAAGGAAGTTAATTAACAATTTAACTTTAGCCCACAGAAATTAATTTGAGACAAAATAAATTTCAGTCCAATTCCAAGCCCACTTTCTCTCTTTTTTTTTTCGCTGAAGCCCAGTTCAGAATAGCCCACAAAGCCCAAAACGCGACAGGGTTAAACCAGGTCAACCTGACCCAGTTGACCTGGATCCCGCCTAACGGGTCCGCACCAGTTCCGACCAGATCCGTCAGCCAAGTAAAAAGGATCCGATCCGTTATCCCAGAAATTTTCCCGAAAAGTCCTCAGATCATTTTATTTCTCATATAGCCTCTTTCTATTTATTTTCAGGTCCTTTTTCATTATGAACAAGCCCTTTTTCTTTTCAAACAAGTCCTCAGAACAAATTTTCTTCTCGCAACCCAGCCCCTGGCACTCATCGCCAGGTACCAGTATGGTACCAAAGGCCTGTACCTTGTACCAACAGCTGGTACCATGCCTCAACAACAATCAAACATCGCCTCTAAATGTTTCCCCCAAACCCAGTAGCGATAACAACTCAGATTTTAACACTTTTCGACCAATTCCCTTCCTACAGAATCCAAATACCCTCATAATCGCATTCTAACCAAGTTATAGCCTTCTAATCACAGATTCAATGCTTAATCTACCCAAAAATTGCATCCGAAACTCAGGTTTTAACACCTCAGATAAGAGTTAAAGTTTATACTCAAACCCTAACTTTTAAAACTAAACGAATCAACTCAAACAACCAAATAAACAATAACAGAGAAGGATATAACTTCGATCTTCAGTAATAATCCCCCCTTTTTCTTCCTTCGTTCAAACCCTCTTTCTAAAATTTTTATAGAATTTTTTTCTGACTTTTCCGCTAACCCCAAAATACCCAAAATAAAGAGTATAAATAAACGGAACAGAGAAAGGAAGAAAGGAAGGAAGAATCAATGATGAAGATGGTGAGCTCGAATCTTACAGTTCGAGTCACTGCTTTTGTTCTTATCTTCTCACGCGATTAAGCTCTCTCGGATGAGATCGAGCACCAAGTAATGATGGCGCTGGTGATGCTGTGGCCAAGCGCTATTGGCTCGCCACACTCGATCGAACGGTGGAGGGGTAGGTATGGCATTTCATCGGAGAAGAAGGAAGAAGAAAGAATCGGACGGAGCGGAAAGAAAGAGGAGAAAAGAGAGAGAATAGGATTTCGATAGCGAAAATTTCGTCATTTTATCAAAATTTACCCTTCAAGATCCCCTGTGGCGAAATCCTGTGGCCAATTGTGCTGCAACTCCAATTAATTCGTTTAATAACAGTTTTTACTCAAATTTAATTAGTTTGATATTAATTTTCAAGATTAGTTAAGCTTTGATTTTGCTAGAATATTTTATACTACTTATAGATATTACATAAAATCAAAGATTTCGAATTCGAGTCAATTTTTATGTTAATTTTGATTTAATTTCTATGAAAATATTATATTTTTAATAAATTCAAATTTCCTAAGATTATTTTTAATTTAACCTATTTAATTAAATCAGTTTGGTTTTCCCACTATGTTACAGATTAACTCCCTGACAATAGGGGCTGATGAAGAGATGCGAAAGCAAGAAAATAATAATAATTTTTTTTTTAAAAAAAAAGAGACAGACGGATACACAAAAATTTATGAGGAAAAAAATTCATTTATTTTTTTTTATAATAACAGAAAATTTCTCGAAAAAAATAAATATATAAAAATTTCTAAAAATAAATATCAAGATTCTTCATCTTTAACGTAGCCTATAAAATATGGGTCCTAATATGTTAGTTAGCCTGCTAATTCATATTGTAAAGAAGCGATAAGATGAAAGACATACCGAACAGTCCAACACAGTGCAATATTTATATTTTTTTTTTTTTTTGAGCCAGAAGCTCCTCAAGCTGGGAACCAAATCCATTAAGAGTAAAAGCAGTTTGAGCTACATACAGCCCAAACAAAACAAACCAAAAGAGAGTGGCTCTAGAAACCAACTCTCCACACAAACAGTTAGTTATTAGTATCACCAATTACACACAAACAACAAAGTTAGAAAATCAGAACAAACATAAGAAACAAGCAACCAAAGCGCAACAGAATCAGCAACAGGTTTCACCCAACACAGTGTAATATTAAAAGAATAAAACAGAAATTATGTAGAACTTATGCTTAATGAACGTTGAATCTTTTATAGCAGAGAACACAGTTCGTTTCATATTTCTGTACAGGAAGAAAACTCTGGCCTGGACCGACCCTTAGTCCCTTATTAACATAAGCAAGCCCATACATTGCCTTAATTTTGAATTCATGCACCGCCAATTTTTTCCCAATATAAATTTACGAAAGTTTTAATATCAATAACTCTTTGTCAATGGATGGCATAAAAATTTCACTCCATTGACTTGATTTTACAATGGTTATTTTCATGTCTTCAGTCATAATGCGACATATAGCTTCATTAATTTTTTTTTTTGGATCCCCTGCTTGGGGCATTTTCCTTATTTGATAAAAAAATTCGTTAAATTTTCCTAAAATTTGTTGTCGGTTAAATAACGACAATATTAATCCCACATTATAAGCGTCCAGGTACGAAAATTATAGCTTTTGACCGAATGGGACCGCTAACATAACATCTGAAACTCAGATCCACCGGACTACTATTCAACTTACTTTAACAAAAACAGGCGTTGAGTAAGTTTGAGTCAAAAATCTGTACATAGTCAAATTTAGTCTTTAAATTCTCCTATACCACATTTCCAAAATGTTATTACGAAACTCCACAAGTAAAAACCTTATTAGACATGACCCAACAACTGACTAAAAGGGATCTTATATAACGCATTGCAGTAGAATAATTATACAGAGGGAGGACCACTGTACTCTGTAGGAAACAAAATATGTTCGGTACAATGGAAGTGGTAGGTCTGGAGCCTACTTGTTTCAAAAAAAAAAAAGAAAAAAAAAAGAAAAAAATCATACATTTATTCCTGACAACGGAAAGATAAAATCCTAACTAAATCAAGCTTTACCTCATCATATTATAGTAATATAAAACATTGTTTTCTGCTCTGTTGAAACAATATAGGCATGATGGTGGAGATATTACGGACCCTCACCAAAACCATAAACGGATCTTAAACATTGTCCATCTTGGAATGTTTCCTAAAATAAGATAGTTTCGAAGATTTCATAAACACAGCTTCCCGCCCTTACCAGCTATCCTACTGATACGTAACACTACTAGACATACTAATTATTAGCATCTGCAACTCACTGTTCTCCCCTAACAAAAGCAAATAAATAAAATTAAAAACAAAAAAAATCATTCATTACATTGCATCAGATAGTGCATGTGGTCGTCTCAACCCAAGGATCTGAGCAAGCCATTGTGTATTTGCATTTCTATGATTCTAGTTGTTAAATCTGCATCACTAATTAAACTTAGCTTACAGAATTCACACAACAGTATCAGCATTTTTTTTTTTTTAAAAAAAAAGAGACCTGCATGCAGTCCATTAGACATTGTCCTTAAAATCTTTCAGTGGTTCTTTTATATTCAGGTCTGAGCTTGTGGGTTCCTAGATTCGGACCTCTCTTGTTGTACACACAGAGATCATTCAGTATCTGCTTCAAAAATTTCTGCACCAATTAAACAAGACACTACTATTAAAACCAAGATTCTAGCTAGGAAGCAATACTGGTTCATATTTTGAGATTCTGGCACCAAAGTTATTTGTACCAGAAAGATGTTTCAGTAAGTAACTTGCCTCAGGCTGATCAGTTTCTTGAACAAGTTGCTTAAAGGCCCAGTTAGGTTGTCTCTCAAAGAGCTTAAAGATGATATCTTCCATCTCATGCCTGTCACGACGTGTCCTCTTCATCTCAGATCCTTTTGTTGTCGTCACCTTCTTCTGATTCTCCTGCACAAAAAAATATTTAAAAATTAACTTTAGTGAACTAAAAAAAGAAAGAAAAGTTAATAAATTCAAGAAAAATGGAACCAAACCGACCTGTCCATGCATTGGCATCATAAGTTCACCATGATCTTCATTATGTACCTACAAACCAAAAAGAATATTCATTTTCTGCTTTTGTATGCAAATTTCATACTAACCCCCTTATTCTCCTTGCATCATCGTTGCAATGCCAAAACAAATTTATTTCTAAAATAAAATGGTATTAAAAGAGGGCGCATGTAATACTTGAACTTGTCGTCTTTTGACCATATATCTTTCAGTTCTCTCTGAGCACAATTTCTCATATTCACCAAAATTTTCAGTATGTGTTTCCATAACAAATTTCTGCTCTACTCGCCCTTCCACCGCTACTTTCCCTGAATATTTCACAAAAATGAGTTTATTCTAAGTTAAATGTGGAACATCCAAAGAAGGTTTGTACTTTAATTTTCCCAAAAAAAAAAGGTTCAAATCCTGGTAATCTTACAAGCTGGAACTTCAGTTGGTGCAAGTACACGGTACATATCAGCTAATTCAGGTTCATGACCTAGCTAATTCAGGTGCAAGTACACTGTACATATGCAAGTACACTGTACATATCAGCTAATTAAGTAGCTGCCTGAAAACTGCAACCCAACAAAAGCCCCAACTAATCTTAAAGCAAAACTATTATAAATTTTCTTATTAATAAGTACAACTGCATGCCTTGATTAGACTTAGAGAAGTTGCAGAATGGTTCAAAATCCTCGAACATATTCAGAGAGTAGCTCTTGGGTGTGTTGCCTGACTCTGTCTGTGTCATCTCCATCTTAAACTGTAAATTTTCATTCAAACATAATGCAAAATCCAAACAACATACAAAACATATACATTGCTGAAAATAAGATTTTCTTTTGCAATATTAATATACAATTATACATAGCAGTCAAAATTGAACGATAAAAGGGGAAACAGAGGTGTGAATGTGTGAGTTTGAAAGAGAGAGAGAGAGAGAGAGAGAGAGAGAGAAAGGAAATTGAACCTGAATAGAGGAGGATTCATCAGGATTGAGGAGATCAAGGGGAGAATGATCTTAGCGGCAATAGGGTTCTGACTGGGATCACCAGAACCGGTGGCTTGCCAGGATTGGGTGACGACAGACGGAACCTTCAACAGCCACACCGGCCTGTCCGCCCAAGCCGTTTCCAGATTGTATTTCCTTTCATCCACCATTAGAGGCAAGCACTGAGAAAGAAGTTAAGAACAGAGCGATACTAGAATCTGCTCAAGCTTCTTTCCTTCACTCTGGAAAATCAAATCTCCACCAAAAGTAAAAATTTTTCTCTGGCTTTTACTTTTGGACCGTTTTCTAACTCAAGAGAATCTCCTTAAAAGAGGTTGGCCTTGTTCTACAGCCTGTCCTAGTTGCATCTCTGGCCCAATCGAATCCTCACACCATCTCTTTCTTCACTGTCCAGTTGCTATAAGCGTATGGTCTCTGGTCCAATCTCATTACGGGTTGCCTTTTCCGGACTTCACATTGGACCGTTGCAAATTCTGGATGTCAAATTGTCAACCAGGAACTTAGGTTTTATAAACTGGGACACCATTTGGGCTGCAACCTCCTGGAACATTTGGAAGGCTCGGAATAACAAGATCTTCAATAACACTACTGCACCTCCTTTTCTTCTACTCAAGAGCATTTGTGCTGACGTAAACGCTTGGATTAGCTAGATACTCCTAGGATTTTTTTTTCTTTCTCTTTTTTGTTGTATAGTTTTTTACTTTTTTACTTTTTTATTTTTTTATTTTTTAATCTTTATTTGTAACTTTTTACTTTTTTAATAAAATTTGTCGGAGTGGTGATTGCCACCTGACCTTAAAAAAAAAAAAAAGAACAGAGCGATAGAGAGAGAGAGGGAGAGACGAATTTAGAATTACTAAATATGAAGTCTGGGTAAGGTACATTTGATTAGTACGAGTACCGACTCCAATTTAATTTAATCAATTATAAAGATATTCTTGATATGGCGCGGACATGTAAGGTAAGAAAAATATTTTCTTCTTTTTGAAATAACAAGAATGAGCATAATACTAATTATTTAATTATTGTATTTTTTTTTCCCACATTGCTTCTTTCCAAAGAAAATGCGGAGTATGCTTGCTTGTAATTTTTTTATATATATATTTCTAAAAAAATTGTAGTGAGTTTACTGGAATCGAAAGTGCAGATTTTGCTAACAATCGTTGTCCGAATTTCGGACTTATATCGCTCTCTGCACTGAAATTGAGAATTTCAAAAGTTAAATTTTGAAGTTAACATTCATAACACGAATATATATATCTATTAATTTCATTGATTATTTTATTTCTTTATTTATTTGTTTTGTGGATCCCCTGCTTGGGCTCTTTTGCTTAAAAAAAATTTGTTAAAATTTTCCTGACATTTGTTGTCGGTTAAATAACGACAGGATCAATCCCATACTAATTAAGCGTCAAGGGATGAAAAGCAAATCTTCTGAATGGGACCACTTACATAACATCTGAAACTCAGATCCAGAGGACTACTATTCAAGATAGAGACAGGCGCGCGTTGATTATGTCAAACGAGTCGAAATCCGTATATGGTGAAATTTAGTCCTTAAGAATATCCCATGAAGCTGATTGAACCAGTTCCAAAAAAAAATATTATGACTGAAGATATGAACCCCACAACTGAAAACCCTATTGGTCCATCAAATAGTCAAAGTCCTGTCTCCCCGGTTTTCAGACATGTCATTGGGCAAGCAGACATTGTATTGGGTTATTTTCTGTGATTTGTGAGCTCGAAATTGTATATAGTATCATTCCAGAAGATTTTCTTTCTAAATGGTTCCACCGCATTGTAGAAGTTTTCAATTAGAAGCATCTTATTCTTAAAACCAAAAAGCTCTGTTTATAGTTTACCGAGTCCTATTTCAAACTTACAACAAAGAATTAATTTATACTGAATCAGAAATAATCCGAAAACACACAAATTACTTAGATTTATTGATATTGATGTGATTATTTATGCGTGTTATATTATCCTATCTTTATGCAGTTAAGTGAGTTCAGTTGCGAAGGGAAAAAAAACTCTAAATGGTCCTTTTACCTAAGAGACTTCAATTATATGATTAGGATGTTAAAGGGGTGGTGTTGTTTTTCTTTTTCTTTTTTTTTTTTTTTTTTGGGGGGGGGGGGGGGGGGGTAGGGACAAAGAAAACTAACATTTGGAAATAGAGTTTGAATTGGGCTCAACTTAAGTTTTCTAACTTGTTAGCCAACTCGTAACGTAATAAAATTTTAATTTGAAATGGTATTATCAAAATGATATATGAAAACTCATAAAATAATTACAAAAATTTTCTTACTATATATTTTATTTTAGATAATTATAAAATAAAGATTGTTGAGTTTTAAGATATATTTTGCTTCAAATCAATAGAAAGGATAAAATTGACAATAATTTTTAAATTTTTATAATATTGTATATATCAATTAGTTTCGATATGGAAAATATATATGAATTAAAAAAAAATTGAAGTACACATGCTTATATTAAGCTGGCCAGCTTATTCAAGCGAACTCGAGTTACATCCGAATTGAGTTTGTGGTATTCTCAATTTGCTTAACTTGGCTAGTACACAACCTCTATAGTCTATGTGTACTTGAGAGTTTTTTTTTTTAAGAAAAAAAAAAATTCCTTTGATCGGCTTGGCGTGTGTTGTTTCAACTCTTTATTTTTATAAAGTAGTTGATCTTTAAAATGGAAACAAGACGAGGAAATGCATTAATGGCATGAGACAAGATGAGACAAAAAGTTGATATATATAAAATGGAAAGTGTAGATTTTGCTAACAATCTTGTCCCAATTTCGGATTTACATCGCTTTCTGCACTGAAATTGAGAATTTCAAAAGCTAAATTTTGAAATTTACATTTCATAATACGAACATAAATATCTATTAATTTCATTGCTTTTTTTTTTTTTTTTTTTTTTTTTTTGGGATCTCCTGCTTGGGCTTTTTGCTTAAAAAAATTGTTAAAATTTTCCTGACATTTGTTGTCGGTTAAATAACGACAGTATCAATCCCATACTAATTAAGCGTCAAGGGATGAACAATAAATCTTTTGAATGGGACCACTTACATAACATCTGAAACTCAGATCCAGAGGACTACTATTCAAGATAGAGACAGGCGCGCGTTGATTAAGTCAAACGAGTCGAAATCCGTATATGGTGAACTTTTGTCCTTCAAAAAAATAAAATTCTCCTATGAAGCAGTTCCAGAAAAATATTATGACTGAAGATTTGAACCCCACAACTGAAAACCCTATTGGTCCAAATAGTCAAAAGACCGGTCTCCCCATTTTCAGACATGTCATTGGCCAAACAGACATTGTATTGGGTTCTTTTCTATTGTGAGCTCCAAATTGTAAATAGTATAATATAATTCCAGAAGCTTTTCTTTCTAAAATCAAAATGGTTCCACCATTGTAGAAGTTTGCAATTTAGAAGCAACTTAGTTATTCTTATGCCCAAAAAGCTCTGTTTACAGTTTACCGAGTCATATTCCAAATTTTCAACAAAGAATTATAATTTATACCGAATGAAAAATAGTCCGAAAACACACAAATTACTTAGATTTATTATTGATGTGACGACTTATGCAGTTAAGTGATTTTAGTTGCGAAAAAAAAATAAAAGGCTTCAATTATATGATTAGGATGTTAAAGGGCGAAAAGCATAGAAAACTAAACATTTAAATCCCTCGTAGGCTCGTAGACTATTTCCAAAATTATTATTGCATTTGTTTATAATGGACAAAATTCCAGAGGATTAGAAATCTCTCTCTGGTCCTTTTAATTACCAAAGACTTCGATAATATAAAAAACATGCTAAAGGGGAAAAAGAACATAGAAAACTGAACATTAATCTAGCGTAGACTAATTCCAAAATTATTATTGCATAATATTACAATGGAAAATATTCCAGAGTATTAAAAACTAACAAATGCTTAGAAAAGTAGACTGGGTCTTTTTCAGACTATTCTCTTGTTCAATAGTAGTCTTCCCCTATATAATTAAGCTCAAATGCTCACAGCTAAACAACATAAATTCATTGCATCCTCTCTCAGCTCTTCTCAAAAACTAAAAACAACATAAATTTCTCTCTTTTCTTCAAGATTACTCAACCTGCAGAGCATTTGAACAAGCAATGGAGCCAAAATCCATGCTATTCTGCTGTGTTTCTTGTCTCGGCCTAAATACCACAGATACTGAGCACCAAAACGAGAGGCCGACAAAAGGTGCCCACCCCCGATATGTGCCCAAGCGAGGCATTATACTGCGGCGTGTACTGAAGACTATGATCGGCCGTGGTAGGCCTAATAAGACCCGACCAATGGATGACTGATGGCTGTTTTTTATTTTCTTTTTTTTTTTTTTGGATTGATTTCTGATGCCACCTCAAAATGTAAATAAAAATCGTTGCGCTTCTCTTTCGAAGAGGAAAACATGTTCAGGGATGTTTTCTTTTGCAGAGGAAATTATACCAGCCGTGTGCAGTTCTTTTTTTTTTTCAATTTTTCTTTTTTTAAAAAAAAATTTTGTTTCCAATAGTCTGTGTCAATTTATGTGCAAATCTGTAGTTTGTTTATGAGTAAGTCTGTCCCATGAATAAATGGTAGTCAAGTTTTTAACAAACACGATCTGCTTCAAGCCTTTTATTTGTTCAAGCAGAGTGATTTAGTCTACAAACAGCTATCAACAGCTCAAGAAATGTGTGATATATGAAAATAGTATGGAAATGTGTGATATATGTGTAGAAAAAATTATGTACGTATTTTGTACAAAATATTTGTGTATAAAATGTGTAGAAAATATTTGATGGAAATTGTAGAAAAATAATAATTGTGTGATAAATGATTAAAATTATGTGTAGAATTTATTGTGCATGCAAAATATTGTACATTTGTGTAGTATATGATTTATGTATGGTAATTTAGAAAAAATTTGATTGTATAAAAAAATTAGAAAATGTATGAAAAGTAGTACGGATGTATTTAATTTTTAATTAGAGTATTTTTGATATATTATAATTGATTGGAAATAAATAGGAAATTGTGGTATATTGCAAATAAATAGGAAAATTGTGGTAAATAGAAAATGTGTATGGATAATGTTTGTGTAGGATTTATGTGTAGGAATTGTGTAGAAATTGTGTAGAAATTTATGAATTATGTTAATATTAAATATGTTATATTTAATTATTATGAATTATGTAATATTAAATATGTTATATTTAATTATTATGAATTATTTAATATTAATTATGTTATATTTAATTATTATGAATTATGTTAATATTAAATATGTTATATTTAATTATTATGAATTATGTAATATTAAATATGTTATATTTAATTATTATGAAATATGTTAATATTATATATGTTATATTTAATTATTACAATAGATGAGTTGTCCACACGACGAGGCTGGTCCATCCAGTCCTGCAGGGAATTATTATTTTAATTGTTTAAATATTTAATTTATTTAAATCAGTTTCTATTTAATTGTTTCTATTTGTTTTCTAATGAATTATTATGATTTTATTTTATAATGACTGATTAAGATTTTATTTATTTAATGCAGGGAAACAACGCATTGAAGAATGTGGTTCATGCAGTAAGCCTCCTTGTGAAGAAGGGATGCAAAAGAATTGGTAAGGCAATCCTTACCAACTGTCGATCCCAACTTCGAAATGCATCTATGCCGTTCAGGATCGAGGATCTATTGGAACAGCGGGGGCTACCAACGAAGATTGAAGACATACCAGATTCTTCGGAGGAGTCCCAAGAACCGCAGACCAACTTTGAGGCTGAGGATCTCGTCAACCGGTATGTATTATTTGTAAATAAATATGCATTAAACATAATATTATAATTAATTTTATTGATGATAGTTTTTTTTTATCTTAATAGGATGGTGGTCTAAATACAGGACGATTAGACGACATATTAGGACCACCCAGGGGTTCTCATTCCCACGTAGATCCTACGCCGGTGACACTTTCAGGTCCTACTCCCACACAGGATGCTGGTCCATCGTCATCGACCTCTCAGTTTGCCGGTATGTGGCATGACCCCACCGGCATTTTTAGTGGCTACATGCCAGGATAACAGCCACCTTTTCTCCCGTTTGGCCAGACTTCTGCACCGTTTAGTACGTTCGGCCAGACCTCTCCACCGTTCACTATGCCAGCATTTGGTACGCCATATAGCATCCCTTCATTTTTTTCGCCATTGGGTAGTATGGGAGGGGGAGAGTCTTTCACTACCTTACTACAGACCGCCACGTACGAGGGTGGTCAGGTTGTTGGCGATGAGGAGGGTGATCAGGCCGGTGACGAGGAGGGTGCTGAGGATGACGGCTGTTCTGAGGAGGTGGACGAGGAGATTCAGGCGGAGGATGAGTCAGTTACCCCTTGTTTGGCTGAGAGAAGAGAGAGACGAGTAATTAGGAAACGCGAGAGATTTTCGCCGTCTGGACGTAGGAGGTAGTATGTTATTTATGTTATGGATGTTATGGATTTGTATATATTATTTTTTATGTCATGTTTTATATCATGTATGTATAGTTTATGTTGCTTATTATTTTTTGTTGCTTATCTGTTGCGACTGGTAGGCAATATTCGAAAATAATATTACAACGCACGTACATCTAAAATTAAATGCGAATGAACAACGTTTCATGACCGTCAATAGGATACTTTATTGAATCTAATCATCAAATAAAATCTGATGCTCCCGATCTAGACCAGACTAATATAAATAAATAAACATGTTGACAAACATGTTTATTTGAGAACCATGTGAGTAAACAATTATCAACAATAAAAAGTATAATAGTATAAATTTAAAAATTTATATATGTTCGTGATACATCACATTAACTCTAGTATATATATTTTTAAAAATTCTGAAACCTATCAACAAGAGAAATAGGCAACAATTCCAGCAAAATTAATATGAATACATACTCCATACGTATTTAAGTGAACTGATAAATTTTATTACATGGGGTGGGAATGTTTGCCATATTCATTAATTATACTGATAAATTCATTAATTTTATCAAACAAACTCGTTTCAGCTAAAAAAAATTAAACAAGTTTGATCTGCCTTCTAACGCGGTCGACCGCGTTAGGGCCCTCTAACGCCTTCGTTGACAGCGTTAGGAGCCAGGAAAGGTACGCGGTCCAATATCGCGTTGGGATTTTTTCCTTATTAAAAAAAAATATTTCCTTTTTCCTAATTAAAATTTCTGAGTAAATATTTTTTTTATTAAAAATAACGGATAAGAAGTGTTAGATAACTCTGACAACAACAGACTAACATGTGAATTAAAATATATGAATGGATATAATTAATGCAGCTGGGTGCCTGCGTCAAACATGTCTTCAATTTTCTTCTAGACTAGTTAGTGTCACTTTCAGCACGTAAAATTCCTCTCTCAGAATATTATTTCTAGTCCTTTTAAAAAGAACTTGGAAGCATTGTCTAACCATTTAAATACATCTGGATTTACAAAAAGAATCTAATATTGACCGAAGAAAGATATTGCGGTAACCAAGACATATCTCTCTGTTGTTTGGATTCATTATTCAATCTCCATCTATTTAAGTTTTTATAGGAAGTTTTTAATTCTATCTCCAAATAAAAATGAACAAACCTGAAAAATACTTGAGATATGCTTTATTGCCAAATTCCGAGTATCAAGAAAAGGTAGATACTTCTCTAAAGTTTCAACAACTGTGTCTGTGTTCATTGGAATATGTTTTAGCGGTCCCGCAAAGACAAGCATTGTCAGCAGTAATGCCACATTTATTAACCCTCACTACCACAAAAACAGGTTTCTGTCACAGCCATCTGTGACGTTTTAACAAAAACACGTCACAGATCACCAAGGCAGGCGCGAGAAGAAAAAATGTCATCGAATCTGTGACGTTTTTTATAAATAAAACGTTATAGATTTTCCGTCATCCAAAAAAAAAAAAAATCTGTCAAACCATCTGTGACTATTTTATTAAAAAACGTTATAGAAAGATAGCTGATCTGTGACGTTTTTTAACAGAATTATTTTTTTCTATAACGTTTTCCTAAATAAAAAACGTCATTAAAATGTCTCACTTTTTTTTTTTTAAGAAAAGTTTCTTTCTTCTCCTCTCTCTCCAAAGTTATTTTTCTTACAGCCGCACCCTCCTATTCCTCTCCCTTCCTCTATCAGTCCGCTCTCTCTTCCTCCATCTCCCTAGACCATACTGGCAATCGTCGGGCACTTCACCTCTTCTCCACTGCCTAGGCCGTGCTCTACTCCTCTTCTCCACTGCCTAGGCCGTTCGCACTCGGATCACTCCGCCTTCTCGCCCTCCTCAACCGATCCACCGCCTTCTCGCCCTCCTCAATCGATCCACCGCCTCCTCCTCGCCCTCGACCTCTCCACCACCTCCGCCACACCCTCAACCCCTTTACAATGCCCTGTCCTGGCCGATTTCCTTTCTCTTTCCTCTATTTTCTACAAACCCTAGATTTGATTTTTCCATCAAAGAGGGAAGAGAATGCCGAGAAGAAGTTCAACTATCAAAAAAGACACGATGCCTTTCGAAGAAGATGCGAGGCCTTGAGTGAGTTGATTTTTTTTTCTTTTGTTTCGATCTGTTCTGTTTATCTCAATCCCTTTTATTGTGGATGTATTCTAGAAATTTTGCTTAGTTGTTTGATTGAAGATTTGCGCAGGTATTTTAAAAAAAAATATTTGAAGTTGTTAAGTTTTTATTGCTTTTGGTCTAATTGCAAACAAAGTCCCCACTTTTCACTATGAATTTGGTGCCAATTTATTGCATCGACGGGCTTTTTTTTTTTATTCTCCTAGATTGTTTAAAGCTTATTCTGGAATTTGTGTTCGCTCCATAGTATTTGTTTGCTCCTCGTCTTTTTTAATTTCTCAATCAAATGCCTAACTGAGCCTAAAGTGATCCTTTAAATGCTAAATTCAGACACACAAAAAAAAGGCAGAACTACATAATCTTAGTTATGGTGCAGTTGTATTCACTCAGCCAGTATGGTCTAGCAATGTCTTGTATTAAAACCGTGCAACCCTATATGGTTTTCAGGTTGAAAGACGAAGAGCATGTATTGCCTGAAAGTTTGTCAGAAATTGCGAGTACAATTGATAAAATTTCTAAAGAGGTACAGCTCAATTTTCCCAAGAGTAACTAAATTGTTTGGCCTGGCACCTTGTAAATTGTGAATCAATCTGATTTTCATTTTAATTATTTTTCAGATGGATAAAAATGAAATGATTTACTAGGAGCTATGCTCACAAGCTCGCGATCTTCGGCTCATAAGGTTTTTATCTTAATTTTTCTACCTTTTTTGCGAGTTTAATAAAATTTTTTGTTAGGTGTGCGTGAATTCTAATACACCTTTTCTCATTACAGTACTTTGTTTATTTTAGTTTAATTTATAATTTGATGCTATCATGGTGTTAATGCTTGTTTGGCCTATATGCTGTGTACTGATTTCATTACAATCCTCTTTCATTGATTTTACTTTAATTATATTCTGGTGGATTATGATGGTTAGTCGAAGCCAGGTTTTGAAGGTTCTCAAATCTCAATATATGTGCTGGAGCTTTTGACCTGAACAGAACCTGGTTCATTCAAACAGTATTGGTCTACAACTATAACACGTCATGAAGATTAACAAATTTAGAAGTGCTGTAAAAAGAAGGAACATACAGTGTGCTGTATAAGACTGGCATGTCCTACAATGACATAACTTTCCTGTACTTGTGGGTTTTACTGTCTTGTCCCTTACAAAATTTAGTTGATTCCTTTATAACACAAAGGGAATTATCAATATTTTATTTTTTTTATTTTTGATAACCGCCTTACATACTTACTATACGGATGTGTTTGGATGTAACACGAATTAGGCTGAATAAGAATTTCATGAATTAGAATAAGGAAAATTCAGAATTGCTAATTCATCAAATAGCTTGTTCATTTCTCTTATTCACCCATGTTTGGAAGAGGGCTACGAATAAGAATAGAGGAAAAGTTGAGTATTTTATTGCAACTGTAATTATTGCCAGCACAAAACCTAATTGGCTACCATCCAGTACCGTTGTTTTTGGGCCAAATGTTCCTCACCTTTTTTTGCGCCAAATTTTTTTACACAACTCAAACGCCAAACTTTTATACATTTTCAGCAATACATAAAATAAAAATAATTCTAAACTGAACAATCTCACAAATTTACAACCATTCCGTACCAGCCATTGTGCCTAAAAAAAATATCGATACAAATTTGGAAAATTAACAAGTGAAAAAGTTCTCTAAACAACATTGCATAAAAAACCCTCATACAACTGAAAATAACAACACATTACAACAGTCCAAAATAAATTGCAGCAAACTTATTTTAACATGCACATATATTACAAATACAATTGGTTAAGATTTTATTTAAATGGATTGAAATAAATACTCCACAAATATATGACATGAAAAGGAATACTTCATAATTATTTGTCCACTGATCTAATTATATCTTACTTGAGAATCATGACCATAAAATTTTAGGGAAAAACTTCCTCATTAACCCTTACTGTTATAGAAGTGGCAACAAAGAGGTAGGCTACTAAAATTTCAAATTTTGATGAATTTGTTAGTTGACAGTGCCAATGCCCATATTGAATACCAAACAACCAAGGATAAAAACAATTTCATCAATAAATATCAAATTCCCATATTGACAGTGCCAATGCCCATATTTGATAGTTGACAGTGCCAATGCCCATATTGACAGTGCCAATGCCCATATCAAATTCGTTATTGCAATTTCTCATCAATAAATATCAATTTTTCTAAAAATAAGAATGGCTTGCAAATGACATGTCAATTTCAATGCCCATCTATTGCACCTCACCCTACAATATTTAAATGACATGTCAATTTCAATGAAATTTATTGCATGTTTCATACTCGCTTTAAGTAAAATTGATACATGGTGCATATCTGGACGGTCAATATACATGGTGCAAATGTGGCATATCAGAACACTGATTCAATTTAACAAAAATAGAGTCGTCAGATGTAATATAAAGGGTTAAATTCACACTATCTGACTGTTTATTATATTTGAAATCTGTCTTACGTTAATAAAAAGAAAAAAGTTATATTGGTAATTAAAGTTGCACTTGAAAAAGGAAGCGTTATTTTCTTTATTATTCTTCTAGTGAGATAGTAAATGCACAATTCTCTCTTGGTATTGGAAAAGGATATATTGGTAAAGTTGTTTAATAAGTAGTGTCCGTTGATCTGGCACTTAAAGCCATATATTTTATATCAGTATATATCATGAATAATTTGATTTTATTACAAATTCATAATATTCAGTTGGTCGATCTGCTTTACCATACATTCATACTATCTCCTTCGCATTTCAGGCCAGTAATTAGCATCCTGCAACCATTTACTTGTGAACTGGTAATCTGGTATACAGAATTACATGTTGACAGAAAGTACAGTGGATTTGTTGCTACCTATAACTGGCCTATGTGAAAATTGCGACTGGAATTTGAGAACATGCACTACACTTTTTGCTGGTCTCTGTACATGTGATCAACTTACTAATTAGGATGAGTCTTTCCAACTCGATTATATCGGCATCAACTGGTCAATTTTTTGTCTGGTTTTTCTTAGCTTAATTGTATTTGTTGCATCAGCCAATTTTGACTAGGATATAGGCTTGATTTATATCTTGATATAAAGAAGATGGTTACATTGGTGAATCCAACATTAGCAGTTACATGTGTTTAACTGTACATAATCACTCGCTACCTAAAAATTATGAGGAAAATAAATATCCTCAACAATTGTACTAGAAATCTAGAATCATATATAACGTTTCAAAATAATTAGTTGTTATTCTTTCAGTATCTACAATTGAATCAACATAATTGATTTGGGTCAGAATTGACAGAATCAAAGAAATAATAAACAAATGGTCACTTCGTATCTACAATTGACTAAGATCCAAAAATGGGTCAGAATTGATAATTATTCAGACTTCACATGGAGGTAAATTTTATTATTAGCTCATGTTTTATTTATCATTTATTATCAATTTCATTTTTAGTTATAAGTTTTGAAATTAGTAGATACTAGAGACAAATTATTGTGATTTTTTATTTTTAAAATGGTAAAACTGTTCATATGGCATAATGCCCAGTATGGCATATTGCCCATATACCCAGTATGGCATAATGCCCAGTATCTAATGGCTTATTGTCCATATGGCATAATGCCCAGTATACCCAGTATATGCAAACCTCAACAGACCCATATACCTAATATATGCAGTAAACGGATAAAATTATGACAACGCACCTTCAATGGATAAAATTCTGTCCCTTCTCGTAGTTTTGGATGTATTGGCTCATCGGCTCCAGGCAATTTCATGTATTGTGGTACCATGCGCAGTATACAACACAATACCTCTCTCAAAGATCTCGACACGGTTTCTTCCGAGTGTTGGAAATCCAGGCACAATTTTCTAATGGTATGTCCCTGGGCAACCAACTGAAGGAACATACATACATGCTCCTCAATTATTAAGTCCCCCCCACAGTTAAGTCCTCGAGCAAGAAGTTCCTCACCTAGAAGTGTAATATTAGCCGGAGTTAGACGATAAATGGATTGAACTACCCCGGGATGTCCACCCAATACTTCTGTGATATATTCGGCACCCGACTGCTCTCTATCACGCTTCAATGTTCTTGAATCACCTGCACAGTGTAGTGCTGCAGTAAACCACCAAATAGCTATTCGCTTGTTGCGTTCACGTCTCTTCTCCGCCTTGGTGTTCTCATCATCAGACGACATTTCTGTCAAGCCTGAAAAATAAATATAGAAGAATGTTATTCAATTATATTGAAGAAAGCCTAATAGAATAAAACAGTAGCAAGCAGCATAATACAATAACAAATGCAAAAGAAAATTAAAAATATTTCATAAGCATAAAGATGAAATTACAAATAGTACATAACAGCTTATAATTAAGGAGACAAATTGTACATATTAGTCCAAGTACAATCTGCCTTCAACGTAGTGCTTAAAGAACAGAATTAAAACTGTTTCCAGACCCCTACGGATATTAGTACATAACTGTTGCTACATCCCGACGAAATAAAGTACACATTGTTCAATTAGAATACATAACCTAGTTAAAGCTACATAAATATTACACAAATTAGATAGAATACTGTCGCTAGACACTTAACAACTGAGACCCCTAACAACTGAGAAAGCTATCCATTAGAGATTCGGGTGGTTCAGATGATAACTATAATTGTTCCCGCCTTGGTTCTGGTTGGGAAAGCCTTGACTCTGGAAGTTGCCTTGAGTATGGAAGTTCTGGAACATAGGGTTGAAGCCGGCAGTGGTAGATGGGTTGAAGCCAGGAGGGGTTTGCCTGGAGGGTTGTAGAAGTAGCCATTTTTGGTGAAAAAATCAACTGCATCAGTGCTGCTCCATTTAAGAAAGGCCTTCCGAAAGGCCCCAGATGCTTCCAATTTTTCTATCAGGAAGAATTGAGCAGCACCAGTGATGACAAATTCATCCATCCTCTGCAAGCAAGCCTCCATTTCTTGTTCTTTCTGATTGGCACGATCAATGTCTACCTTCATGAATTTGGCAATCTCAAAGCCAGCCAGACCTATAGTATTTTTCTCGGCTTGCTTCTTCATTGCATTTTCCTTGTACCTCCTTCCCCTATTACCTCTACTAGACGTTTCACCGGCCGACTCATCTGTGCTCTTCCTCTTAGAACCAGAGCCTTGTGAATAAGGAAATGTACCGTCACTGGTTTGGCGACCACCCGTAGAGCATTGGCCACCAACCCTAGCGCTTTTCTCAGCTCTCATCCTGATGTTGTTGCTCCTACCAGATCCCGGACGGGGTTGTTCAACCGCATCACTATCACCGTTGGTGAGCTCCTCAGGGTCATCGGAGCTGCCTTGTTCGCTGACTTCGAGAAGCCCTTGTAGTAGTGGAAGAGATAAAGAAGGATCCCCAAGATCAAATGCTGATTCTCTCCCCTCTCCTCTAACAGGATTCCCACCAACTAGTGGCAACATCCTATTGTAATAAGGAAAGCTACCTTTTAGCAAGAAACCGGCTTTTGTACCTTTGGCCTACAAATTGAACAATAAAAAAGTGAGTTATTTACTAACTATACAATTTGGATCGTAATCAGTGATAGGAAAAGATGATTGGCATAGATTCGCACCTCAATCATAGCTTCATAATCGGTGTAGGATGGTGCCTTTGGTTGGTTCAGAACGTCATCCCAACCTCCACCAGTGAGATTTGCTAGCTCATAGCATATGGTGAAACGGGTCTTCAGCACTTTAATTCTATTCTGTATTTTGCTCTTATCAAAGGGGTGGTTCTTAACCTTCTCATTAAAAAGCCCGAGAATTATTTCCGGTTCGTCATCTTTGAATGTGAAACCCCTTCTGCCTCTCTTGTTTTGAACCTGTTCCATTGCATCAATGAGGTGGTTTGTTTCACTGTCGGTCCAATTGCGTTCTCGTTTGACATCTTTCTTTGCAGGCTTGGGTTCCTTACCGGTTTTCTTCTTTCTTGAGATTGAGAGGTTTCCAAATTCCATTGAACTAAAGACATTAACTAGGAGTTAGGAAGACTGATTTCTGTACAACTTTTATTAATCCTATCTATAATCAGGTGCCTCATATAAAAGTTCACAACTTACAAACTAGATTAAAGAAGTTTATTTTGGCTTTCGTAAGATACCTGTGATCAGTCATAAAAGTTTACTTTTGAACACTACTTACAAACAGTTTGGAATGAAAAAAAAATGTACAGTTCTAAAAGGTAAGAGGTGGCTACGACAGACTCTAAAATGTACAGTTCTAAAATGTACACTACTCAATTAGTCAAAAAAATGACAGCCAAAAAGCTCAGACTCCTCTAGACCCAGACACAAAAATATAGATAGGATTAATAATGAGTAGAAAGGCATGTAAATATACTCAATATCAGATTTAGAAAGGCATCTAAATATACTCAATATGAACACATGTTAATCATGCCTACAGCACAAATTAGCTTTATTATATAACTCTCATATAAGTTTTGAAACATATTATTTGATATCTTATGAAAATTAAAACAACTGTTAAATACAAATATATCCTTTATCTATCCTTCAAAATGCATCTTACAGACTCTTTGATCCTAATACATGCACTGATTTGTATAAAATTCATATATATATATATATATATATATATATATATATATATATATATATTAAGACTAGTAGCAACATCTACATCCCTATAATGTTTCTGATTAGCCTAATAAAAACTATATATGCATATGAATGAACTATAGACCTCTATTATGCACCAACCATGAAGATACCTTCCTAATATCAAAATATAATTATAGTTCTATATCAAATTACACTTGACCAGTTGTAAAATAAACATTTATACCGCCAGCCCTTCTAACACATGCTAGAGTACAGGTTATAAATAAATCTTATTTTCATAACCATTGTACTTAAACTATACACTTATATCCCTGAACTTTATAAAACCTAACCTCTTCCACATGTAATTAAGCACCTCATAAGATTGCTGAACACATACAGGAAACAAAATATTAAGCACTACTATAACATTAAGCACTCCTTTAATGAAGATATACATATACCTGAAACTAATCAAAATATTATATAAAAAAATCATGCATATCAGTTTATAAAAAAATGACAGCAAAAAAACTCGGACTCCTCTAGACCCAGACACATAAAAAAATAATAAATAATTGAACTGATATCCAGTCATCATCGTGTAGCCTTTTTCATTTTTCCAAAAAAATAACTACTGAACATTTGCATAATTGCTATTTAAATAATGCACAAATAAATGGAATGTAAACTCAGAAAACATAAAATATTGCAACCTAATAATATTTTTCTTTGTACTTTTTATCTTCAGAAATGGGCTGAATAATTTTCATATATGTTTTCTTTTATGAAGGTTAGTTGGAGAGAGCCAAGAAAGCATTTTTTTTGTATATATATACGTTAGCAGCAAATTAATTTCTTCTTCTAATCTACATAAACGGAGAACAGGACTCACATAATCAAAATGACTTCACTTATTTCTTGAATCAATAATTCAATTTATGCGAATACAAAATATAAATTAGAAAAGCTAATAATATTTGCTTTATTCAGTAATGAAAAAATACAGCATGCAGTTCCTTTTTTTATATAAACTTATACACAATCACACAACTAGTTCTCTGATTAACTTACTATTTCTTTTTTAACACCAAAAAGTCGATTGAAGAGGTAACGTTTGCAAACATTATACAACAATATAGAAGAAAAGTAAAAAACAGGAAAATGACGCTTAGATCCCTTCAGATACACTTCCCCTTACTCACTGTAGCGAAAAAAGAGCATCAAAACGCAGAGTCCCTCAGTAATGCAAATTTTTTTTCTAACCCTATTTTACCTTTGCATAGAGAGGACAAAAATTTAACAGAGAAAATATTTCAATTTGTACTTGGAAAAACAACCACAACCACAATCAAGTTGTACAAAATCAGTACTAATAGTTCCAATTTAATTTATAAAAAAAGAAAGGCAGATTAGAAGGGAATATACCTCAAAACGCAACAAATTGGAGCACTCTACACTCGGCGTCTTGCGATGTACTCGAGTATGCCAATTTTTTGGACTATTGCTCCTCCGATTGTCGTAGATCTGCGATGGAGTTCGACGGAAGCTCTTGGTTGTTGTCGCAAGTAATGAAAGAGAGAGAAAAGAGAGGCAAAAATGGATAAAACGGTCGGCAATAATGGATGAGAGAGAGACATATATTTTTTAATCGTCGACCGTACGCTCGAAAATATTTTTTAAATACCCGATCCTAGTTCACGGACCCAATTCCTGGTCTTGGCTTGAATTAGAATAAGGCCGAGAATTAGCAATTCGGGCTAATTCAAACTTGTTTGGGTTACGCTGGAATAAGGCCTGTTCTGGAATAAGGCTTATTCAAAGCTTACCAAACACACCCTACATAGGCTTCGAAAGAGATTCAAACAATTGAGAATCAGAAACCTAAGTATCACAATTCTTACCTCATCTGTGCACTAAAGGAAGCAGATTCAAAACTCGCAGCTTCAAAAGATACAAATATGCTTTAAACTGTTCTATTTTCCATCATATGATGATTTACTAAACTTGGCTACTGACTAGACTGAATTGAGGAACAAACAAATACATATGATAGTGTTATGTTTATTTTGGAGCCACACAGAACCAACCTAGTACTGCTGTACCAGTAGGTGCAAGAACCAACTGGTACCGGTATTGATGATGAGATGTTTGACAGTATGCATGGTACCGGTATTGATACTCCCTTTACTAGTAGGTGCAATGTACTGAGATAGCTGTACCTAATTTGAGAGTATGGTACCGGTATTGATGATGAGATATTTTGTTTCTATGGTCTGCAGGATCTAGTTGAGCTGCAGTAGTGTTGTTAATAGTTCTGCTTCTCTCTCCCAAGTGCTCAGTATCGGTAGCAAGAAGGTATATATTAAGGGTACTTCATTAAAAATTTTAATTTTTTATATTGAGGATCCTCTCTAGAATGGAGAACAATTCTTTTTTAATTATTAAATAGAAAACACAAATGTTTTTAAGTCTCGGTATGGTGAGAATACCAAATAGAATCTCTCTTGGGTTCCAAGCATGGAACTACAGATGTTATGAATTTCAGCCAATACTAGTCACCACTTGTGTGATTATTCTGGATTAGTGCTTGTTTAGCAAATTAGTTAGGCAGAGCCTTACTAATACCGTGGAGATTATTTTTGACCTCAATGTAACCCCATTAAGCTTTGATTTATCCTTACTGGTGAGCTAAACAAATAGAAAACAAAATTTGAAATGAAAGAAATGATGTTCAATGAATACTATTATATCCATGACAGCTGTGGTCGAGGTTGACAAAGATTGTCGAAGGAACGAAAGCTTGTGTCAAATGGATGAAAGCCGTGGTCAAGCGAAGGAAAGCCGTGTCTGATGGATGAAAGTTGCGGTCGAGCGACGGAAGTCTTATTCGATGGATGAAAGTCGTGGCCGAGTGATCGAAAGTCGTGCCCGAGGGATGAAAGATGCAGTCGACCGACTGTTATTTATATTAGTTTTATATTATTAATATGCATGATTATGATTGTCTCTATGAACAAAAAAATTATGTTATTTTTATTAATTTTATGGTTGCCTGTGTGCTTGCATGTTTATATGATGTAGGTGGATACGTAGCAGAAATATTTTTTTTTAAAAAAAAACAAGACATCTGTGACGTTTATTTGATAATAACGGTTATGGAATAAAAGGCATAAACAATAAGTTTAACTTTAGAATTATGACGTTTTTTTAAAAAAAAAACGTTACAGATCCTTGCAATCTGTGATGTTTTTTTCGTTAATAAACGTCATAGATTATCCTTTTATGACGTTTTTTTCGCTAATAAACGTCACAGATTCCTAGCAATCTATGACGTTTTTCTAATCTATAACAGGGTCTACTGTAACGTTTGGATAAACGTCATAAATCCATTTTAATGAACGTTACAGAAGGGGAAATGTGGCGTAGGGAGAGACGAGCCAAGGAGGAGAGGCTTAATTAACAAGTTCTTGGTCCATGAACATGATTATGAATTTATGAATTATTTAACAATTAATTCCAATTTTGAGGTATAGAATTTTTGACTCATTACACATAAAATTTTTAATCTTCTTTTGATTGTGCCTGTTAGGTTGAAGCTGAGCTTAATTTTTTTTACTTTCATTGAAGTTGATTCGTCCTCATACATTTTGTTGTAGATTTTTGTACGTACTCCAAAATACTTTTACTTGGACAGCCTAGCTTCTTGGTAGTGTGGAACCGTGGACGCTTCAGAGCACTTTCACTTCATCGAAAGTTTGGGCCTTGGCAGATTACTATAATATTAATTAATTAAATTAATTCAATTGGTTGGTTGCTGACCGTTTTATCATGGTAATAACTTGGTAAGCAATGTAGTTGTACTGTGGTCTGAAGCTTAGAGTTGTCCTGATATGATGTGTTCCATTTGCTTTCGAGCTGCCAAATTTCATCTGAGTCATCGAAACAGATTTAAAGAACTTGTAAGTCTTTTTTATTTCGATATGTGTTTATATGATGAAGTAGTATTGGAGTTCTTACTCTCATGTTTAGTCTTTTCATTAAGTCACCGATAGGTATTGAAAACATTGGTATCACGTACTCAAGTGCTTTGGGAGTTTATGGGTGCCGTTGTCTGGGCATAGTAAAGCATATTATGGCTTCGTTTGGATGGGTCCGGAATAGGCCTATTCCGCGAATAGCCTATTCCTGACGGAGAAAACTCATCCAAACGGTTTTGGAATTGGATAGGAATAGGCAATTCGCCTCTAATTCGCTTGTGCCGACAGAAAGTTTGTTTCGTACATTTTAATTAAAAAAAATTGTTCCGAATCCCTCTCTCTCTCCTGCATTATTGCTTCCAACGGACTAAAATACATCTTTCTCTTTGGATTCCCCTAGCCATCGCAGCTTTCTTCTTTCTCTTTTGACCTCTCTTCCTCAGCACACCTCCGATCACCTCTCTTTGTGCAAGCAATCGGAAATCCAGCTCTCTCTCCTGTTTCCCTCTTCCATCTACTGACAATCGATTGTTTCAATTTCCCCTGATCGGCGACACTTTGGATCGTTCAGTGAGTCCCTCTCTGTCTTGTTTTTAATTTATTTTTTGTACGCTAGCAAATGCTTCGAAATTGGAACTGATTGTGCACGTTTGTGATACTCTTTGATGGGTACATGTTCGATCTATAGTCCGTCCGGTGAGTAGGTTGCTGTGATGGTTAGATTTTGCTGCTATTTTTCCTCTTGTACTACCATTTTTTTCCACTGTTATTTCTGGATTGTGGTTAGGAGAAACTAAAATCGAAGTTACTAGTAGTTATCAGTTGAATTAAAGCTTTTGATTTTGGCTAAAGCAATGAGATTTACGATTCTGGATTTTCATTGCAGATACGAGATCTGCTATCTACCGCTACTGTCAACCATCTGCACCAGTTTTTTCCTTCATTGAGTACCATAGGTAACTCTCCTTCCTCCTTTTTTTGGCGATTTGCCTTGAGTACAATTGAGCTTTTTTAATGTCAGAAATGTTAAAATTTTCTGTTGATTTATGGTCCAATATTTAATATGCGATGGAATAGACATTTTAGAACAAACTTTCATGCAGAATTGTGAATTATTTATTTATTTAACAACCATGATCACTGAATAAATAGTTATGTCGTTAATACAAACTCTATTATGAAGGCATACTATGCTATGAAATACAAACTCTATTATGAGAGTTTATCAGCTCTGTCCTGATAATACAGATTGTATTAGAGAGTTTTGAGCTACAAAGATTTTAAGAGTTTAAAATCAGGATGGTCATCAAAATTTGAGTTACTCCATTTCCAAGTAAATCTAACATATATAACTGACATTCAAACCATCGATATCAAAATTTGATAGATATTCAAACTTCAAAAAGTAGCATTCCTATTTTAGATATGGTTACTGAGAAAACTAATACCAGTATTGCAAATATTGGATGTACACATATATTAAAAGAACAATCTACTAATTTCATTTATTCAAATGGATTCAGCAAAAAACTAAGTCCAAAATAACTAAGTAAACTCTTACTGACATGTAGACAAATTAATCAAATCTTAATTAATTTTCTGTTGCAATTTTTTGTAGGATTTGAAGTCTTCTTACTACATTTAATTTGTCAAAGTATGCCACTACTTTGTGACATCCCTGCAAAGGTACCAATTTTTTTCTTTACCCTTGCAATCTTCTTACATTGTACTTCTCATATAAATGCTTGGGTTTGTACATGGTTTGGTCATTGTTTCATCATGAATTTTAAAATTATTTTACGGTTTGTTCATGCTTTAAGTTTTGTTGCATTGAAAGTATTGTATACTTGCATTTCCATAGCACCATGAACAGAAATTCAAAGAAGGGACAACAAAACAACAACGAAGCCGGTACTAGTGCATGCCCTAAAAGGGATAGGGTTGAGAACTGGCTAGCACAAGAGACAAGAATTCTAATTGATGCAGTAGCACAAGTTAAACTGAACAGTGGGAAGAATGACATCAACTTCAAAGACACTCACTTCAATGAAACCTACACGATTTTCAAAGAGAAGCTGCCGAATAGTAAGCGTACAAAACAGAATATGAGAACTAAGATTAAGCAATTGAAGCAGCAGTACAGTTCTATCAAGCACCTATTGGCCAACAACAGTGGTTTTCAGTGGAATCATACTACCAATAAACTTACTGTTGGAGATGATGATTTAGAAGATCTTATCCAGGTGTGTTTTTCTAGCTATTTGCTTAGTCTGTTACAATATGTTGATCATTTTCAAGTACTTGTACAAAAAGTTTTTATCTCACTCACAACATTACTGTTAAAAAGTTTAAAAACACTAAAAATTCCTTTTCAATGTTAAGGAACATTATTGCATATACTTTTTTATCCTCTGTTAATGTTGAAAACAATGAAATATTCCTTTTCAATGTTATAGGAATTATGAAGAAATATGTATGCCATTATGGGAATAGATGTTAATTTGGGAATATAAATGAGGGTTAATTTGCTAACATATTTTTATAGCACATGCTTGCACTGCCAGGATATCTTTCTTTTTCATTGAATAAGTAATAACAACTTCTAATATTGTATATTGAATAATTAGTACTTAATTTGCATAAGTATGTAACACACTAAGTATTTCTCAATAACAGACTTGTTATGACAGACTACAGTACTTACATGATGTTGTAACACTGAGCATTAATCATGTTTAATTAAGAAGTGACTTGTTGTAATAATAACAGACTTGTTCCATTGAATAATAACAGACTTGTTGTAACACTGAGCATTAATCATGTTTAATTATAGCTGTTCTTTCACTAAATGAAACTCATTTTTAATATGCAGGGTCAAGATAACATCAAGTTCTTAAGACAACCATTTCCATGGTTTGAGGTGTTGAGGCGACTTTGTGGCACCCGCCCCCCTCCAGGAATTGGCCGAGGGAAATTTGGTAGAAGAACTGATACACAACACAGTGTAAATGGCAGCTCGTCCGGTAGCTCGGATACCCCTGATGTTGTTGGATCTGAGAGGGATCGTGTAATACTGGAGAACGATACTATACAGCAAGAGTACTACGGTTCTGGTTCGTTGGGGCAAGATTCAGATCATACTACTATGCGAAATAGGAGTTCTGGTTCTAACAAAAGAAGGAGTAGTACTGATACTGGTGAACCTTCTTCATCAAGAGGAGGAAAAATAAAGAAAACATTCAATCATAGAACTGCGTATTTTGAGAGTGCGAGAGACACTAATGTGCAGCAGCTTCACTTAAACAATAAGATGGTTGAGAACTTTGAGAAAACAATGGATATTGCTGGGAAAAAATTAGAAATAATGACTGTAATGGTGCAAACTGGAACTGAATCACTTGAGAAGAGGTGTGTGCAAACACTGGATACAATGACAGCAATTGGGAGTTCTCTGCGTTTTAAAATCATCCAAGAGTTTGAAAATCATTGTGTGAGACTTATTTGGTTGCACGGCACAGGTCAGGATCGATAGAGCTGGATAGCCCATACTTTTCCTGAGGAATACGCACAAATTGTTCAGAACCAACACCATCATCAGCCATAGCATCCACCTTTCCCAAACCACACTTATGACCCTCAAGATGCGTACTTGATGAATTTCGTACGCTCAAACAACTTTCGACCACCACCCCCGCCATGATGGATTTGACATGTTTAAATTATTGGACATGTAGTTTTATTATGGGACTTTGTTGTTTTAATTAATGGCACATATTTATTGGACATGTAGTTTAAATATGGGACATGTAGTTTTTATTTAATGGGACATGTAGTTTTAATTATGGGACATGAGTTTAGTTTTTTCATGAGACATGTAGTTTATTGTACTGATGTAGTAGTTATTTAATGGGACATGTAGTTTAATGTAGTTTGCTTAGTGATGTATTGCTAATATGTAGTGTTTGTATGATATGTGACAGTTTTGGACGAACAATGGACAAGGACAAGCAGTTGATGGCTTTCATGGATTTAGATGATGATTTAGACCAACTAGCTCTAATGAGTGCAATGTTCTTCGTCAATTCTAGTAATCAAATGAATCAAAGATTGAATACTTGCTTGCATGAGTGGAAAGCAGTGAGGAACGATAGACCATTTAGTGGGATTCAAATGATTACGGATCAATTACAAGGCCACGACGAGTGTTGCTATGATCAATATCGCATGAGCACAGAAAATTTCATGACTTTATGCAATGAGTTGCGATCCGTGGGATTGCAAGCTAATGGCGATGTCATAATTGAAGAACAAGTGGGCATGTTTTTGCTATGTATAGGCCAAGCAATCAAAATGTGTAAGATTGCTGAGGACTTCCAACATTCCACCGAGACGGTATCAAGATGCTTCCACAACGTACTTTGTTATGTTGGAAAATTAACATCCAAATATATGAAACAACCAAATATAAATACCCCAACCCATCCAAGCCTTCTAGAGGGAACACATAACAGTTTGTTCAAGGTAATTTCGGTATATATTCATTACTAGTTTGGTTAATTTTATTTTGTCTTCGCAATAAATATATAGGCACACACAATAAATATAATAAAATATAAATAAATATAACGCTGTAATAAATATAAATATAAATAAATATAAGAATCATTTGTAATTTCATTTTATGTTAAATAATATAAATTAAGATAATAATTATTTGTAATTTTATTCTCATTGTAGGATGCTATAGGTGCAATCGATGGAACGCACATAAAGGCATTTCCAGATAAAAATGATCCTTGCAAGGAAAGATTTATAAATAGGAAAGGGGAATACACGCAAAATGTTATGGCAGCCGTCGACTTTGATGGTAATTTTCTTGCTGTTGTTGCTGGGTGGGAAGGGTCTGCTCATGATAATATTATATTGCGTTCAGCAGTTGAAGATGGTTCTTTATATGTTCCTCATGGTAAATATTATCTAGTTGATGCTGGTTATGCAAACACACCGCAATTCCTCGCACCATATCGTAGGATTTCATATCATTTAGGAACATTTCGTGATCGGGCTCGTGCTCGAGGCGAGTATCGATATGACAATGCAGAAGAGTTGTTTAATCATCGACATGCTCAACTTAGAAATGTTGTTGAAAGAACATTTGGCATTCTCAAGGGTCGGTTCCATATTTTGAAAGATATGCTCCGGTTTGATTTCAAAGACCAAGTGAAAATTGTAGGCGCATGTTGCACTCTTCATAATTTTATTAACCATCAAAATAAAATGCAAAACATATCAGATGACGAATATTTTGAAGTCCAACAAGGGGATGATGGTGCGCAAGTTGGATGTAATGGAGAAGATGAAGATTCGCAAGATGGAAATGTTGACGATATTGATTTACTAAATGGAGTTAACTTGCGTGAACGTATCAAGGATTCTCTTTGGCAAATGAGGCAAAGTGCATAACTATGTTGTACAGCTTGATCATTATTATGTACTTATAATTGCGCTATTTAATGTTGTATTAACAAAATAATGTAGTCAGACTTTTTAATATATTGTACTTTGTTATTTTGTTTGAACTTAAGAGAATTATGGCAGACATTTGTAATTGGAAAAGGATTTTGTTTGAATATATTATTGTACTTTGTTATGCGAAGTTCATATATCAACTACATGAAGCAACTAAATACCAACAAGAGATCAGAGCAAATACCAATACATATGCAATTAGAGCAAATTAAATAAGAATTTATAACAAAATAACTTTTTGAAGGGACCTAACATTCCTGGCAGATTGAATAAACTGAAATTATTGCTGTGTTCTGGTTTGCCAGCGCCACTTGTAGTGGTTTCTTCCAAAATAGTATAGCTGATTTATTTCCAATTCCAAAGTGTCTCAATGATTAAATGATCATATTTCTACTATGTTTTTCCATTGAATTTTCTAAGTAGCTCCCCTATTTTTCCACAATTGTATTGAACAAAGAATATGAATAATTATACAACTAGAGCAAATAACAAAAGTTCATATACCAACTACATGAAGCAACTAAAGTAGCATATATTAAACACTAATACAAAGGTTCACTAAGAAGAGTTGCATACAATTGAAGCTAATCGAAACAATTACAGCCCTTCAAATTTTAAAAAAATGACCATAATTAAAGTAAGAATAATTATGATACCTATAACATTCTGGCAATGAATCTTCTTAACCAGTACTGTAACAAGTTCCATATTCTGATGTTCAGCATCTTGCCATTTTTTCCTCAATTCCGTACTTACATTCTCCATTTCAGCTTCCATTCTATCCATTCTAGCAAGTACTTCATTGTTCAAAATAATGAGATTGCAATTTCTTACATATCGCGCATACTCATCATCCTATTTCCAGAATTTGCACCTAGTGTTCTTTTGATAAAACAGAAGACAATCATTTAACTTTAAATTGGTTAATGTGAACAAAAGTACAACATTATTAAAGTATTGGAGAAAAAATTTTTGGATTATCAAATTCAAAAAATATCATAATGATTTAATAATTAAAATGCAACAAAATATACCATGAAAATATTTTCCCCCTTTTTTCCCCTTCAGACATGCTTACCAGTAAATACTTACAAGGGTTGCGATGCTTTTTTACATACTACTATGTTTTGGAAATTGCAATTTTAAAAAGTAAGTGAAATCAACAGTACACACGAACAATAAATCTAGCCTAACAGACTTTATCATGGCTGAGACAACAAATCCACAAATTGGGGGAAATTAACAGAAGCGAAATCGGACGAACCTGGTTTACGCATTTGTAGAAATCTCTACCTGGATTCTTGTTTGTTGTGCTGACAAGCTTCTTCATCATTTCTCCGCACTCCGGACAAGGAACGAGAGGCAAACCTCCGCTGGGACTAGGCTGAGGGGCGACGCTCGATGTTGCTGAACGAGAGAAGGATGCTAATCTGCTGGAATGTCGATTCATGACTCTCCGATGAGGGTCAACGGCGCAGGCGAAGAGTGACGGAGGCGCACTCGGGTTTTCTCTGAGGAGAGAAAGAAGGGTTTGGCGAGAGAAGATGGGTTTCGTCGATACAATGGATGCGTTTAGACGCATTAATTTTGGATTAAAATATTTTAAAATTAATTTCTTTGTAAAGAGAAATTTCAGAATAATCTCTTTTATAAAGTTGATGATGTCTGTTTAAAAAAGAACACATGAAATTATTACATAACTACAAAAGTTACTTCATAAATGAAAATAAATTCATTGGTGTCTTTTATAATTATTTAATATTACCATGAAAAATTTGCGGTTATGTAATTTTATGAAATTTATTTTTTTAATTCTTCAAGAAGATTTTATGATTCTTGATTATTGTTTTGATTATTTTATTGAGTATCAATAATATTTTTTAGAGCACTACTCTAGTATTATTTTGTATAATTTATAAAATATTTTAATTTAAAATATTGTACATTTAATTACTACAAATATTTTAAAATTAAATATTATTATTAATATTATTGTTATTAATATAATTTTTATTATTATTGTTGACTATTATTATTATTTATTTGTACTTAAAGGTCACGAATACCATCATAATAATTGGAACGTACAACTTTGAAGTACGAAATATATATTAATTCCTTTTTTTATTTGAAATGGCGTTTCTTATTTGCATGTTAAGCTGTTAACCAAAAAACCAACGGAATTGCATCATTAAATGTCCATCAAATGAAGTACAAGAGTTAGTTCACAACAAAAAAACATATATCATTATTTAATTACCCTATTCCATTTCTAATTCCTTAACTCACCATCCAAACAGCATTTCCAATTTCCGGAATAGTCAATTCCCTCAATTCCTGTGAACAGTGTTTTTTCCTAAATTTATGCTATTCCTACCCTATTCCTAACCATCCCAAACGACACCATATGGATTTTGTTTGGTACACATCATGTACTAAATTGGTACGGGGTTGGTAAAGTTTAAATTTGTGTTGTCATTGACTCATTGGCAACTTTGTATGGTCGTTCTTTACGAACAATATGACTTATCTGTTGAAATATAGTTGAAAACTCAAAATTTCAATGTGATAAATATATTTATAAAATATTATATCATTGGACCATTTCTCTGCTGCAACCGATTATTCATATATTACTCCCACTAATTTACCCGTTGCTCCTCTAATTAATTACCTAGCAATTAAATCAAATATTTATATAATTGCGTTACTTGTTCATCTTCATTTCTCAATTAATGTATTAATATCTGTGATTAAGAATTGGCTATTAGCAGTTTCTTTAGAGGCTATTAGGTTTCGGGTTACATGCAACCAAAATTGCATCAATTAAACTTCACTCTATCGACACTATCATGTTCTAGACTAGATCAATTAAAGCTAAGAGCTTTCTAACGCGACCGATTATCAATTGCAGCTTGTACTGTACAGATCTTGGGTCTGGTCTGATCCTATCCCAACTAATGCAACCTCTATTTACATGTAACTCAAGTTACCACAATGAAAATAGTTAGACCAGAATAATTAACAGAGGGTTGTAGTTACAGCTTTGATATTCAAATTCTGGTTTAATATTATGAACATCCATTCACATATAACTAGGTTACAGTAAACAGCATTGACCAAAATCGGTTGTCTAAATTATTCACATCCTATTCAGATCGAATATGCTTGTGACTCCTGGCCACTACTACCTAAGTATACCTTAAGCTTTTCAGTAAGAGTCCTGAGATGCAGAAAAAAAAAAAACAGAAAACAAAATCAATTAGTAACATAAGGCTAGATATAGCCAAGAATTATAGTAAGAACGCCTTGGAGTTGCAGTTATAAGATGAAATTATATATAGTCATGTCTAGCCAGTGACATAAAGATTATAAAGTGTGAAAGCTTTAATTAATTTCCGAGTATACCCATAAGGCCTAGAGAAATTCAATTGTTTCAAAATGTCAGCATAGACATCATTAATTCAATCGAAGGGTCTGGTCATCCAAAGACACATGCTTGTAATTTATCAATCAAACTTACAAGACTATCCACGGCATCATGCAGTATCAAGGAATCACTAATAAATGAAACAAACATCAACATAATAGCTAATTGCAAGAATCAAGCAAAGTCTCGTCTCTTGGGGCTTATACCTTAATCCTAAGCATACAACCAATCCTGGAATCAATTGGACAGAATTTCCCCTTATTTCTCTTATTTTTAAAAGATCCAGAAAAAATTGGAGACGGTGTCTCCTGTCAGATCAAAGCTGCTTGTGTATGGCTCAATTGAGACGGTGTCTCTTGCCATTGTGGGGTCAAAATGGAGAAGTAAGAGTATTGTGGGCTCAATTGTGTATGGCTCAAAGTAACTTGCACCATTATTCATTAATATTGGATTTTCTACAAAATTAGTAGTGAAACTTTTCAAATATTAGAGATTTTTCTCATATACTGAATTAATTGAGGTAATATTTATCATTAATATTGAACTTTCCACTAAAATAGCAACAGTATTTTCAAATTTTAGGGGGGTCAAACCCCGCTTGCCCCATACTCCCAACGCGCCTGCAAATTTTAGGGGGGGGGGGGGGGGGGGGGGGGGGAGGGCGGCTCGATTGAAAATCATTTAGTGCCGCTGCAAAGTAAGAAAAATTTGTTATAAAAAAACATATTGCTTACAAGGAAGAAATAATTGAACTAAATCCTAATTTCAAATAAAATATGCTAATCTCGAAAATTAGAATGTACCTTGTTAAAGTTCCCTTTGTCAAGTGAAATTTATTGTGGCATAAAATCGATTTTTGTTGTAATATAGTGGTAGAAACTATGTTTTCCTTCTGCGATGTCATATATCTCATTTCTAATTTTTAGAGTGGCACATTTCTAATTTCTAACTTTAGTAATGGCATATTTTTAATTTCTAATTTTATGGTGGCTATTTCTAGTTTCTAATTTTAATAGTGACATATTTCTAATTTTAATATTTTAATATGACATATTCAAAATGTTAGCATGGTCATCTCAATTTTTTTATGGCACAAATATAATTTTACCATTTAGTGATGACGTAAAAATAATTTGATGTTTAGTAGTGTCATATTTCTGATTTCTAATTTAATTTAAGTATATCTAATTCACCCTTGAATTTAGTAGTGGTGTATATCTAAATCACTGATTAGTTCTTGCTTATACTAATTTTTACCTAAATCCTACCCAATTTTAATCACAAGCACACGATTTATCGTTGAGTAAGCCTAGAGTCGATCCTCGGAGACGGAATATTCAATTTCTAAGTTATACAAATCAATCTTAATTAAATCCTAAGGTTTAATAAAATATATTTGAAGAATCAATTAATTAATTTAAAAGACAAAATAAAATCAGTTCAGAAATTCTAAATAAATAGCTTCCTAATTAACAAAACGTGGAGAAAAACCAATTTAATAAAACTAGGGGTTTCTGGTTTCAAACAATTTATTTAACTTGTCAAAAGTAGAACGGTCCGTTCCATATCTGGCAACGGTCCGTTCTGGACTTAAGATGGCGTATTGGGATTGCCCGTTCTAGGTTAGAACGCTCCCTTTCGGGCGGTCCGTTCTAACCTTGGAACGGTCTGTTCCAGAGGCCAATATTTGTCTTGTCATCTTTTTAAATAATTAATTAAATATTTTATGTAGTTTAAAACGATTACTTAACCAAATAATTAAACTCTAACTTTCGTTCAGGTTAATTCTTTTGATTTAAAACGTTTAACTCCTAAACTCCTAAACTTCAACTCTCGTTCCTTGATTAGGGGGTTTAGTTTATCTTTTGGGTCTAGGTAAACTTATTATCTCTCGATTCTAAGTAAAAACATTGATTACTCAAGTTTTGATTCAATCTTTCAATCTTTTATCTACCTAAGTGTTTTATTGAAAAGCTTTGAGTTAATTCAATTGATTTTAAATTCCAAACTATCAAACGTGTACTTTGTTTGACGAGATAATATATTTAAGCAATTAAAACAAGCAAATCAACAAAGTTAAAGCAATCAAATCACAAAAGATAAAATATAAAACTTAACTTAACTAATTAATTAAAGATTCGACTCAACAAATAATATTAAAAGAAAATGTTCTCAACCATAGCCGCTAAACTAATCTACTCTATCAAATCCATACAGAATAAATCATGTTTCATCAAATAAAAGCACATAAAAGATAGAAAATTAAGGTTACAACAGAAGTTCCTCGAATTCTCCACAATTTGGTGCTCTGGCCTGTCTGGGACGATCCGTCTAAGATCTAGGGCGGTGCGCTCCAGTGAAGCTGGATCGTCTCAAGCAGTTGGTCTCCTGGCTGAGTTGGAAAGAGGCTAAAACCTAGACTTCTGACTTGATTATTGCTTTTGGAGACAGGTCATCGCTTTTATACTCGGAGAAGACGCATTGTCGTGCTATTTTGGGCAATGCTGGAATTGCTGGAATGGTCCGCCTGGATGATGGGGCGACCCGTTCTAGACCTGGCCTTGGTTGATTCTGCTGCATGGGCTGGCTGACTGGTCTGGACGGTCCGTCCTGCCGGTTGGGCGACCTATGCTGGCTTGTCCTTGCTGCTCACGCCACGTTGTCTGCTCCTCTAAGCTGGGGCGGTCCGTCCTGCCGGCAGGGCGGTCCGTTCCAGTGCACGATCTTCCTTTCCTTACCTGCAATCTTCTGTTGTTGCGCCGCAAAATATGATGAACCTGAAAATTAAACTGCCGGGCTATGGCTGTACCTTTCTACAACCTAAAATTAGCAAAATAAAGTAAAAACACTTGTATTTGGTATTAATTTAGGGCTTAAACCGGTTGAAAATCGAGTATGAAAACCGTACATCAATCACCCTTTAATTTAACATAGACAGTCAATCCCAATAATCCTCCTTTTTTCACTTAATATAGAGGATGAGTGTGTGGACTTTTTTGTCATTTCTCGAAGAACGATTGAGTTTCCTCAAGAACGGGAATAAGTCTTAGATTCACCCCTCACGAGCTTGAATTCAAGTGCTAAATGCTTCTTGACAACAAGAAAACACTAACGAGAATCCACTCTCATGAGGGTTTATTAATTTGTGGATCCTTTCCTTCCAATAAGCGCAAGCCCCTATTGTTAATTACCTCGTGACGAATCACGAGAACCTCTGATTAAGGGATTCGAAGAATTATATGTCGTAGGCTAGAAAAGTCGTTATCTAAATTTTGTGTTTTTGGCTTAAACTAGACTCAATTGATGGTACCAAACTTAATTGATAAGACACAATTGAGGGTTTGTTTCCTTTGGCTTAAACTAGACTCAATTGACGGTACCAGACCTAATTAACAGGACCCATTTGAGAATATATAAAACACTTTGTTTAAGACTTTATTTTTCCTTTGTTAGGTAAGATTTGGACTGTAGCTTGGTTTTGGTTTACGTAATCAGGTGCGGTTTTCGATCCTAAAGTTGTCTTGGGTCTTTGTAGGATATGGGTTTGGATTTTGGTGTCTTGGAATTTTAGAGTCCTCGGGCCATTTGGCGTCTTGTGAGAATTGGATCTTGGTCATTTGGCGAGTTGTAAGAACAAAAGAGCTTGATTTTGCAACTCTTGGCCATTTGGCGGCTTGTGAGAATTGGTTCTCGGTCATTTGGCGACTTAGAAGAACAAAAGAACTCGATTTTGCAATTCTTGGCTATTTGGCCGCTTGTGAGAATTGGTTCTCGGTCATTTGGCTACTTAGAAGAACAAAAGAACTCGATTTTGCAATTCTTGGCCATTTGGCGGCTTGTGAGAATTGGTTTTTGGTCATTTGGCGACTTAGAAGAATAAAAGAACTTGATTTTGCAATTCTTGGCCATTTGGCGGCTTGTGAGAATTGGTTCTCGGTCATTTGACGACTTGCAAGAACAAAAGATTTGGATTTATAGTTCTCGGCCATTTGGCGGCTTGTGAGAACAAAATGTTTGGATTTATAGTTCTCGGCTATTTGGCGGCTTGTGAGGATTGGTTCTCGATCATTTGGCGACTTGTAAGAACGAAAGAAGAATTAACTCCTGGGACTATGTTAGGTCGCTGTAGCAATCGGTTCCTGAGACTATGTTAGTCGCTGTAGGAACAAAAGAAAAATTAACCCCTGGGACGATGTTGGGTCACTGTAGGAATTGGTTACTGGGACTATGTGAGTCGCTTTAGGAACAAAAGAAAAATTAACCCCTGGGACCATGTTGGGTCGCTGTAGGAATTGGTTCCTGGGACTGTGTGAGTCGCCGTAGGAATTAGTTTCTGAAAAGACGATTTGACTTTGTGTTAGCTTTGAGCTCAACGCCACTAAAAGGCTTGTCCTCAACTGAAGAGGTTTTAGTTTTGACTTTGGGTATCCTGATTGGACTTTTAATTTCCTAATGTTTTTCTTTGGGCTTTTCCTTTTTTTAGACTTTGAGAACTTAAATGTTTCAAATTCATTTTACATTTTTGAAAATACTTATTTGAAAGTACTTAGTTGAAAATAGTCACTTGAAGATTGTTTTAGTGTTGAAATTACTTAGGTTTTATTTTTAAAATTCCATAGAAGATTTATCTAAGATTTATTGTGTTTATTGTTTTTATAAAATTCATTTTTATAACAAAAATACTTCAAAAATATAAAAGGCTAATATTTTGAAAGATTTTGATATCAAAGTATGAGTAAATTTGGTTTGTACAGATTTTTAAAATTTTATGGATATTTTATTTGAATTTTTCTGAATTTCCTACTATTTTTAATGAATTTTCTAAGTTTCAGCTGATATGGAAATATTTGATCAGGCCACGTGCAGAAAGAGGCTGAGGTGGCTGCTGATTAGGCTTGGTGAGATGGCTGGCCGTACCGAAAAAATTATAAATAACTTTAATTAATTACGAAATTATAAAATAATCCGTTTTTAATATTTTTTTTAACAATGACTTCGCAGTTTCGGAATCTGAGATTCCGAAACTAGCTAGTTTCGGAAACTCAGATGTCGAAACTAGAATCTGCCGACATTTTACATACATTTCATTTTTATTTTTTCTCTAACTAGTTTCGGAATCTGAGATTCCGAAACTATAATCTACCCGACATTTTACAGACATTTTGTTTTTTTATACTTTTTGTTTTTTTATACTTTTTCTTTTTGTTTTTTTTATACATTTCATCATACCAATTTCCACCCACTTTTTTCACCTAACTTTTTTGAAAACTTAAATAATTTTCAATTATGAAAGAATATTTGAAAGATGGTTAAATTTCATATTATGAAATTTCACTTTTGAATTTTTTTTTGTTGCTTATTATTTTATTTTTATATTTAATGTTTATCTTTTTTTTTTGTCAAAATTAAAACAACCTTAGAAATATTTGTAAGAACAATAATTAATACAATTAGAAAAGTTAGAAGAATTTATAAAACATAAATAATTTACAATGACTAAATAACAATAATAAAAACGACCACAATAATAAAAACGACATTCTAAACTACTCCAATACAGTAATAAAAACGACATTCTAGAGTTTAAAAACTTAGAGATCTTGACTCTTTACATATTGAAGAATTTCATCCCACCATGGTTCATCCTCTTCATTTTCATTGTCCTGTTGATTACTGGCACCGGCGTTGTCAGCCATATGAGCGGCTTCGTTCCAGAAAGCCGCATCTGCCTCTTGTTTTTCTATCTCTGCCATACATCTTGCTGCATTTGTTCTTTCTTCTTCTCTTTTTGCCTTTTGAAGTCTATCGCGCATCTGCATGTCCTGAATTTGTTTTCGCCATTTCTCCTTCTCCTTTTCTTCTTTTAGTCTTTTCTTTTCCGACTCTTCTATTCTCCTACTCCAATACTCGTCTGTAAGTCTGTCACTTGCTTCCCTCTTTTTTCTTTCGGCTTCTATGTACCGAGCTTTTCTTTCTTCCGCTTCACGGCGATCGTGGTAAGAGTAGTGCTCACGCAGGATGGTTTCTTGGTAATTGAAAATTTCACCACACTTTGTACATATCACTGTGTGGTCTCCACGAAAATTAAAAATGGATTCAACCATAGAGAAGGGTTTTGGCTGGCGTACATATTGTTCTTGGGGTTTCGGTTTAGATGGTAAGTATTCTGACCAGTCATAACGCTTCGGCCTTTCTCTTTCTTTCTGTTCTTTTACGTGGTCGAGGTAATGCCATTTTAAGGGAATGTCATAGTACGGTTCATTCACATTGTATTGGCAAGTTTGAGAACATTGACGACACACTGCGGTCCATTCTCCTCTTTGTTTTTGTTTTTCGTTGAGAGTAGAATGGAAGAATGATCCCCAATAGTTTTTCACAATGTCACTTGGATTCGGGTTTTTTGTATTGTTGGAGTTTGAGCTATTTCCTTTTTCCATGGTGGTAAAGTTCTTAAGAAGAAGTTGGAGAGAAGTTGGAGATTATTGTGTCTGGCTGAACCTGGAGAGTTCTATATAGATGGAGCTCTGGTGTATGGTACAAAAAGTATGAATTAAATTCCATGTGATACTTTTCAGACTTTTTCAGAGTACGTCAAACTTTTTCAGACCATCATAATGCTCTCTCAGAGCACGCGTAGCTTTTTCAGACCATCATAATGTTTTCTCAGAGCACGCGTAGCTTTTTCAGACCATCATAATGTTTTCTCAGAGCACGTCTGTTCTATTATGAGACCACGTTTGTCATATTTGAAGATGTCATAGGGCTATACATTCAGACTATTACATTAAAGGAAAAAATAAAATATTAATTGTTGTAATTAATAATATTTAATATTATTTGAAAATATTTGAAAAATTAATAATATAAAAATTTTAATATTTGTTGTTTTCATAAATAATATAAAAATATTATTTGAAAGTATTTGAAAAATTAAAAATTTTTATAATATTTGTTATTATTTTAAAATTTTATATAAATAATATAGTTAATGTACTAAAGTATAATAAAAACAAAAGTACACAAAAAAATTATTATTGTATTAATATCCAAATACTATTTGAAAAATTAATAATTTACGTATTAATAAATAATATTTTTTATTATTTTAAAATTTTATATAAATAATATAGTAAAAGTACTAAAGTAAAGTATAATAGTAAAAGTAATAAAGTATAATAAAAACAAAAGTACTTAAAAAATAGGGGTTTTATAGGGTAAAACATAAAAAAATGGGTTTTATAGGGTAAATACTGTTTTGGCGGGAATCTAGCTAGTTTCGGAATCTCAGATTCCGAAACTAGCTAGATTCCCGCCCAAACAGTATTTTGTCAGAAATTTCACTGTTCAATCGCTCATTGAGGCTGAATTATAGTGTTGCGACGTTGTTTTTGTTAGAAGAGTGTTTAATTCTATTTTTGTGCCATCAAATAGCAAGAAATCACAACTAAACACCATAGATCTAGTGCTAGAAGCATTCACACATCAAAACAATGAGAACAAGTAGGAGAAAGTTATACCTCTCATGAAATCGCATTCATGCGGCTTGAATCCATGGCATGGGAGTCGATGGGGTGCGTGCTCCACCACCTCCACCATCTAAGGCGCCTCAAGCCCACCAAGGAGCTAACCACGAGCTCCATGAAAGTGCTAGCTTTCATGAGCTCCTAGCTAATCCCCTTTATGAACTTCTTCATTCTATTAACTATTTTAATGGAGGAGAAGAAGGAATGGTGCTCAACACATGAGCAAGAGAGGAAGAGGAAGAAGGGGGCAGCTAGGAAGAGAGGAGAGAGAATGTGGATGGAGGCTAGGGCTTTCCCAAGAGGTGACCCCTTTATATAGCCAACAACTCTCATCCTCTCTTTGAACTATTTACAAGTATGTCACTAGGGCTCTAGCTGAAATTAATAGGGCCATTTTGGGCTACATCAAATGTTGCAATGGCCCAATAAACCATCCCATTAATTACTCCTTCATCCTTCCTCAAATCGGGGCTTTAATTAATTAAATAACTAGAAGCCCAAATAACTCAAACTATTTAAAGTGTGTTGAACATAATTAATTATTAACTCATTAATAATTAATTTAGGATTAGCTAATGCATTAAATTGTTTCCATATGATCCTTTTGACTTAATTAATTATAACGGTTCATAACGGTATATAATTAATTAATCAACTTATCATATTTCACAATACTAACTGTTGCGAATAAACAATTAATGCACCGTGTGGTTAGAGTCCTATTTGTGCGACCCTATTGAGGATTTATGCTATGTTGGCCATGAAAATAAATCGTTATTTATTTCCAATAATCATAAGCGGTATCTAGCAACACGTTATGATTCCCAATTCGCATAAATAATGTACCGTTACAATATCTTAATCCTGCACAAGAAATATAAGTATTTCCTTGTCTGATTCTTATGTCACATGATATCATTGTATAATCCAAGATAGGAATGTGTCATTCTTGCAGATTATACATTTCTTGATCTAGAGTTGATCGTCTAGTTTGCATGCATACGATCCAACTCCATCAAGGGGCCCAAACAGATATCATCACTCACTAGGTATACTAATGAGGGACATACGGTTTTCTTGATGAACAACTTTTCCCCACACAATTCAAGAGAACATAAATAAAGTCCTTATAGCAGCCTTTATCAGGAATCAACGTTAGACGATATTTATTGAACCTATCCTCATGTGGAAAAGGTGAACATCTCAAACTTAGAATCAAACTTATATGAAATAAACAATGACACTTAACACAATCCATATGTTTATTTCATTGGGTCAAGTCCTGTACTATGTTCCAATAACATACACATATGCAATTAAGTTGGTAACTCCTTACCTATGATTTGTAGAACTTAATCATCACTTAACTTGCATACTAATCTTTTATGATAATTAATGTTCCTTGTTAATTATCAAGATTATGGACGATTTAGATTTATTATTGTCATTCTAATGAATGATCCACAGAGATCTACAATTCAGATCCTCAACCTGAATGATCTGTCAATAATAAACTCTAGGAACAAATGATCAAATATCATCATTAACATAAACTAAGAAAATAAGTCATTAAATATTGACTTCTAGGACATAACTCCAACAGTTTTGACATTATTTCACTGTTTAAATAGTGTTTTAAATAGTTTGGTTGCAAATGCAACAGACGATCAGCACCGGGAGGAGGAGGAGGAGGAGGAGTAGAGGAAGAAGAAGGGCCCGCTGAGGTAGAAGCCCCGGCTGAGGAAGAAGCGCCGGCATCAACAACACCAGAGGAAACGACGTCCGTAGGCTCAGGCACGTCTAAAGTAGAGGCCTGAGGATCGGTACGTAGCCTCGTAGATCTTTGTGAACTTGGAGACGTTCTTCTTCTCGGAGGCATTTTTACTACTTAATTAAAAAATTTAAATGTCATAAATCTAACAAAATTTCGGCAGCATCTCCCCTGTATCGGGAGGGTTTCCGAAAATTTATTTACCCAAATCCCCCCTAAATAAACCCATTTCAAACCAACCAATCATATCATATCACATCATATCACAATCGATAATCATATTCAATATTCATATCAATATTCTAAACTATCATATCATATGAAAAAATATCATATCATATCAATATTCTAAAACTATCATAAAATCATAAACTATCATATCATATCACATTCATATCACATTCAATATTCAAAATCGTAAACTATTCTAAATTACGTACATTAACTATGCAAAATAATTAAATTAATGAATAAAAAATACTAACCTCGATCGACAATTGCTGCTGAAATAGGAAATTCGAATCTTGAATCTTGTTTGAAATTTTCTGCACATTGAAAACCAAAACAATATATCAACCTATAAGAATTTTCTAATTTTTCTATTAATTTTTCTAATTTTTATATTGATTTTCCTAATTAATATGATTTTTTTAATAATTTTTTATATTTTTGGAATATTAACCTAATTATTTAAACATTTTTTAATTATTATAAGATGTAAAAAATATAAAATTGCTAACTTATTTTTTTCCATAATGAATAAAATTTAATCCGAATTTTTTGTATATTTTTAATATTTTTTTGAATATTTTCCTAATTTTTCTATTATTAATCTAATTTTAAAATCAATTTAATATTATTATAACATATAAAAAATATAATATTTACTAAAATATATTTATCCTAATTAATAGAATTTATTCTGATTTTTTTTTAATTTTTTTGATATTTTTGAAATATTATTTTTAGTTTTTCTATTATTAACCTAATATAACTAAATAAATAAATAAATAAATGAATTAAAAAAATAAAAAAAAAACTTACCTGAGAGCTCTTCTTTCTTCGGCGGAGGCGGAGAGCAAATGAAAGCGACAGAGAGAGAAATGAAGGGTCCCCGCTTATATAAGAAGCGACATTCTAGTTTCGGAATCTCAGATTCCGAAACTAGCTAGTTTCGACATCTGAGTTTCCGAAACTAGCTAGTTTCGACATCTGAGTTTCCGAAACTAGCTAGTTTCGTTATCTGAGATTCCGAAACTAAGGATTTTTAGTTTCGGAATCTCAGATTCCGAAACTGCGAAGTCAGTGTTAAAAAAAATATTAAAAACGGATTATTTTAGAATTTCAAAATTAATTAAAGTTATTTATAATTTTTTCGGGCTGGCCGTATTTAGATCATAAATAGCTAATGTGAGTTAATTGATACTGGGCCTTGATTGTTTTGGGCTTTATGAATTTTGTTTCTTTTTATTACCCAATTTCCGTTGAATCAATTGTCAATTAGTTAATTCATGAGCAACATGGTTTTTCGTCATAGCAGATCAAGAGTATCTCGGCGCTGAAATTCGATCGAAGAAGACGGGTTTGTTTATTTTCTTAACGGGCTCGTAAAATGGCGGGTTTGGATCCGCTAATGATTCGGGCCGCCGCAATGTCTGCGAAAAGGTTCGGTAGCGTCGTGAGAGGACGAGGAATACCATGGTGTGCTTGGTTTTCATTGCGTCTTTCTCTAATGTCGGGTGAGCGAGGTGCTGAAATGGCGGTTCAAGAGCTGACGTCGAGAAGGTTTTAAAAGCTTAATCGTACCAGAAAAGGGGTTTGCATCATGAGAATGAGAAGAGAAGTCTTATGTCTTTAATTTCATTTTTGTTTACTCAATTGAGTGTGAAGATGATGCCGTTGTTTGAAGTGCTACTAGCCATCACCAATGATGCAGAGGAAGAAGGGGGTCTTCAAATGATACATGTTGCTTAGAATATACTCTTTCAATTTTCCTTGGTGTCTAGATAGATGGTTTGTATTAATAAATTTGGATTGTAATAATTGGGCTATTATATGGCTACAAATTGTGAATATTGTTATATAGGGATGGGGTACTGGTGGTTAGACTGGTACCAGTGCCGACTGGGGGTTTATTTTTGCTTGACTGTATTTTACTTTGTACTTCTTGATTACATAGTAATGAGAAGTGGTGGGTATATTCCCACTTGTTTCAAAAAAAAATTGAGTGTGAAGATTAGGCATTGGTACAGTGAGGTACTGGGAGTTGGTACCGAGAGAGATATGGCATTCTTAGTTTAATTTATCTGAATAGAGGATGAAATTCAGTTTGTTTTGTATAAATCTGATGCTAATTATCTACTACGACTTCTTATTTGGTAACTTATTCATGAAATTGGCTTGCAACGATCCTAGGCAGTACATGATTTTGTCTTGCGTTTCATTTCATAGTTCACTCATATGGTCTGATACACAGGGGGGTTTCATGCTATGTACTTGGCAGGTGCTTGGTATAAGTCTTAATACGTGGTACCATATTGGTTGCTCTAGACCACTAGTCACCATTCAAAGACAAGTGACAACTTATAACTAGCATATTTTTGTTATATCCTTTGACACAACTGTTCATTGTTATCAAATTGAGAAGGAAAGATCTTCTCCACACACGGACCTGTAATCTTAAAGAAGAATCAGCTAAAGCCAACAAATGAAAGGATAATTGAACAATACGATATATGCTATGTGTATATTCTGGATGTAAAATAACAATACTTATCTACCATTCTAAATGAAGTTCAACATATGCAACAATGACTCTAGAACTTCCTTTTTCTTTATCAGTTCTTCATATTCATTTTATTATTAAATGGGCAAGACAACTGCAACTCTATTTTTCAATTAGTCAAGAAATGTGATTTGCTAAAATGGATCAAAGGAAGTAGAGTATTTGATAAACTTATATCATTTATTATCAGTTCTTCGCAGGCAGATGCATAATTGATTTGGATAGCTTTGTTCCATTAATGTGAAATTTCAGGAATTTTCGATCATCAATCAAGTAATTGAATTATTAAATTTTCAAATTTACGAACAATTGAAATTGCTTAAAACTTCGATATATAATCTATCTAAACTATATATAGGATATCTGATTATTAAGTTTACTATTTTGAATTTCAAACCAAATTTTGTTTACTATTTTAATTGAGTATTGAGTATTGACTTTCACTCTGTTCTTTGGGAAAGAGAAGTGTGCAATACTGCAATCCCATACCAAATAAACAAGAAAAAAGGACTTACGGAAAAAAAAAAGTGACTGTTTATTACAGTTATGCGTTTATTAGCACAAGTTTTAAAATGTGATTTGTGCGGTTTGTATTAGGAAGTGCTCAATTTTCAATTTTTAAACTAACAATTAGCTCAAACAACAATTAAGCACAAAGAGATCTAGACTTAAGGCCATTCACACGCAATTTCATGAGAAAATATAGGAGAATCGTTTATACCTCTCACAAATCCTTCTTGTGAGGCAATCCAAATCACTTGGAGTTGGTGGCGTGCCTCCTCCACCATCACCACCATGGTTGTGCCGCCGGTCTCGAGTCCACAAAGGAGATTAACCACGTTCTCAAGATATATATGCTAGTACACCCAAGAACAAACCTAATCTCATTAACTTTCTCTCTTCTAGCAATTAAGTGGAGAAGAGAGCTCAACACATGAGCAAAAGAGGGAGGAAAGAGGTGGTTTGTGGCAGCCACAAAGAAAAGAAAGAGAGGAGAGAGAAAGTTAGCTCTTGAAGCCTCCAAAGGGGTCCTTGTATAGAGCTCAAACCCTAGGAAAAACTTCTCCAAAATTACACCTCTTGCCACCCTAGGGGCAGCCACGAATTAGGTCCTTGTTGGGCCGCTTCTCACACTCATTTGGGTCTTTAATTCACCTAATTAAAGTCTCATTAGTTTGCTCTATAATTGAGCTATACATTTTTCTATCAAATAACGGCCCAATTAATCAATATAACTATTTATATTAAAATGTGTTGATATAAAATTAATTATTAACTCATTAATAATTATTTTGGAATTAGATAATGCTTTATTTTATTTCTATATGATCTCTTTGACTTAATTAATTATAACGATTCATAACAGTATATAATTAATTAATCAACTTATCATATTTCCACAATACTCACTATTGGAAATAAATAGATAATGCATTGTGTGGTCAAAGTCCTATTTGTTTGACCCTTTGAGGATTTATGCTATGTTGGCCATGGAGAATAAATCACTATTTATTTCCAATAATCATAAGTGGTATCTAGCAACACGTTATGATTCCCAATTCACATAAATAATGTACTGCTACAATATCTCAATCCTGCATAAGAAATAAAAATATTTCCTTGTTTGATTCTTATGTCACATGATATCATTGTATAATCCAAGATAGGAGTGTCATTCTTGTAGATTTTATATTTCTTGATCTAGAGTTGATCGTCTAGTTTGCATGCATACGATCCAACTCCATCAATAGGCCCAAATTGATATCATCACTCACTGGGTATACTAATGAGGAACATACGGTTTTCTTGATGAACAACTTTTTCCCGCACAATTCAAGAGAGCATAAATAAAGTCCGTATAGCAGCCTTTATCAGGAATCAACGTTAGACGATATTTATAGAACCTATCCTCGTGTGAAAAAGTTGAACATCCCAAACTTAGAATCAAACTCATATGAAATAAACAATGACACATAACACAATCCATATGTTTATTTCATTGGGTCAGGTCCTGTACTATATTCCGATAACACACATATATGCAATTAAGTTGGTATCTTCTTACCTATGATTTGTAGAACTTAATCATCACTTAACTTGCATACTAATCTTTTATGATAATTAATGTCCCTTGTTAATTATCAAGATTATGGATGATTTAGATTTATTATTGTCATTCTTATGAATGATCCACAGAGATCTACAATTCAGATCCTCAACCTGAATGATCTGTCAATAATAAACTCTAGGAACAAATGATCAAATATCATCAATAACATAAACTAAGGAATTAAGTCATTAAATATTGACTTCTAGGACATAACTCCAACAATTTGACGGCCGGGTGGTGATTTAGGGTTTATCAGTGATAAAATGATTTGTGCGATGATAAAACGACTATGCGATGATAAAACGACGATAAAATGGTAGTGCGGTGTGAACCAAAACTAAGATAAAGCGATAAAAAGGGAATATTTTAAAACTAAGATAAAACTGTGAAAAAAGGAAATATTTTAAAAACTTGATTAGCACTGATCAGTGGCGGAGATAAGTACAACTTACAGGGTCAATTGACCCCATTGATTTATTAAATCTAATACAAGTTCACACTTGCAAAATGAAAAATTTTGTAGATATGCAATACTTGAACTCCATAGATATTCAAAAGATGTTCCATTAGTGAACTCCATATTAGGTTTGGAAAATTTATTCTTGTTGGAAAAAAAATATTTATATAAAAAATATATATTAGACTGGCACAAATATTAATTTTTATCTTCTCGAATATTTCATGAAATTTCACTTTTAGTAATGATAGCACATGCATATTAAACTTATTAATTGAACTTGAATATGTAACTTTACAATCTACTTTGTTAATATATAGATTATTAATTCGTTTATTTAATTGAATATTAAAAAATATTAAGATATAATCAGTAACCATAATAATTTTTATCAATTGATTTAATTTCTTTTATTTTGTTGTTTGCTTACAACATTTTATCTTCTGACGATTTTAAAGGATGAAACTTCAAAGAATTAAATTAGAAGATAAAAATCTATTCTAACTTGTAATTTTTATAAAATTGTTCTATATTTTGAGTCCTAATATTTTTTAAGTACTTTATTGGAATAAAATCAAAATAAATTGTGAATATCTCCAGCAATTATTAATGTCTAAATTGTCGATTGCACGATCAAAAGGACACTAATAATCCGAATAGCCATGGATGAGTTTTTTCAAGGGCCATTGGATCCGTAATCAGTTATAATGAATGATTTAGATTTAGTCCAAATAAGATACTCGTCCAAGACAAAAATTTTCTAATATATATATTGTATGAATTTATTTAATTTTTTATAATATTATTATTAAAAATTATTGAATGAATTTATCAAATTTTCTATAAAAGCACATCAATATTGGCAAATTATTGTATGAATTTATCAAATTATTGTATATTGTATGAATTTATTTAATTTTTTATATTGTGTGAATTTATTTGTCAAATTTTCTGGCTCCGATCGATATTATGGAAAAGGACATCAATATTGGCGGTTTCCTCTTCTTAACTGATTGATCTGATAAAAGCAACAAAAAAGGGTGGGGACATAGCAAGTGACAATTAATTCTCCTTTGTTAGTTTAATGTGCTTGTTGATTTTTCAACTTGCATGCAAACTTCATACTTACAATAACAAGTAATGCTTTCTTGAAGTCAGAAAAATAATGAACAAACTAGCTTCTATGCTCGAAATGTGAACAAAGTAATGCTATCAAGAAACTTTACGAAATCAAGGACAAAGTTTATATCTATTTTGTCTACATAATATCTTTTTCCTCGAAAGCGAAGCCTTCCTTAAACCATCTCTAATGCAAAGGGTCTTATTCGGCTTTCCCCAACCTCCGATGCTCTTCAAGATTTGCTTTAGTACATTACCCCACTTCGGCACGTATCGGGGATGGCCGGATGGGTCCCATGTTTCACCCTCTGGTGATATTTATCGGCCCTCTTCGCCTTTGGGCTGAATGTAAATCGCAACCAGGACGGCATGGCATGGTGAAATTTTAAGTATAGCTTTTCAATTTTTCATACTTTTTTGAGAAAAAAAAAGGAGAGGAAAGTGTACTTGTTTAGACCGGGTCTTCTTTGCCAAGATTCTCCGTACGCCACTTGCGTACTTTTGAGTTAGATCGATGACTTGTCAGGCTGTCCAACGTTCAAAACGGTAACCGAATGGTGCGTTTCGTCTACCTTTCCTTTTGCTGAAACGGTATGTTTCAGCGTTTCGTTATTCGTTCCGTATGGACGAAACGTAATGGAATGGCTGAAATTCGTCCATTTTCCATATAAACGAATACCGAAATCCGTTCCGTTTTCGAAACGTATGCCGAAATCCATACCGTTATCCGTTCCGTATGGACGGAACGACACAGCAAACGAGTAATGGGTGTCCCGTTAGTAGGCCTAATGACTTGATCAAATGAGAATGAAGTCAATGATCATATAATTCAAAAAATAAAAATGAGAATAAACATCAGTGTAAGAGTTACTATGTTGTTTGTGTCAAATTGCATCAAGATGAAATTTCTCGTTTAGCCATTTAATGAAATTTCAAATTTGTGTAACGCACTACGATATAAGATAAAAAATTTTTAAAAAATTGAAACATCATATTTACCTTTATCTAAAATACTGAAATTTTATTACTAAACATCTGTAGAGAGGGCCAACTTATAATTAAATTATCCGGAACAAAAAGAGGGCCAACCTTTTTGTCTATTTTTTTTTTTCCTGAAATAATGTGTCAGGCTCATGAACGAGATCCTCTGGCCATCCAATGAACGTTTTTGAATCTGGACCGTCTGATTTAATCTCAACGGTTAAAAGAAGCTCTGTGAATTCTAACACTCCCGAAAAAAATATTAGCCCCAAAAAAATGAATCGTCGAGATTAAATCGGACGGTTCCGATCAAAAACTACCGCTGGACGAGGATCCGCGCCTATGCAATAACCAATAATTTGTTTTTAAAAAGTACCGCTGGTATTCGGACACTTTTCGATTTTCGTACTTCCATCTCTCCGCTCTCTCACCTCTCGCTCTTCTCTCCCTCTCGATTTCTTACCTCGATTTTCGATTTTGTATTCGGACACTTTTCTCTCCGCTGTCTCACCTCTTCCTTCCTCTTCCTCTTCCTCTTGACCGATCCTCCCGACCGAAGAGCAAAGCGAGCAGAATATCGCTCCCTCTCCTCTTCTCTTCTCTCCACCGTTTGCTCAGCTGGTTAGTTTCTCTTTCTCGCTCTTTCATTAAAAGCAATGTCGCTAGGTCTAACAAAGTAGAAAGAAAAAAGACAAATAAATGGAAAGGAAGAGAGAAAGGGTTTGCGGGGCCCACCACTTATTGTCTGTACTCTGTAGCCATTTTAGCTATTTGTTATTAAAGTATAGGTAAGAAATACTTTCGATTCCCAATTTGTACTTTCGATCCCTAAATGAAATGAAATTGCATAGTATCAAGGTATAAACGCTCTACAAGGCATTACATAGATGCCTTATGTGTGAAAATTTGCACCAAAAGGGGTTATTAGTAGAATCCACATCCTCAGCCGTCCTTTAAAAAGAACTGTACCGAACAACCATATATTTTTTTTTTTAAATTAAAAAATTTTAAAATTCAAATATTGAATCCAAACTGTCGATCTTGTTCAATTTTATGGACGATATTTTTTCATATAAGTTTTATAAAATTTGGAGTCGATTTGATACTTAATTAAGTGACCAAATTATGAACGTATTAGAATTAATTAGTGATTGTTAACCAGGTTCGTTCATTTGTTGACCACTTGATCTAGTATAAAGTCAACTCCAAAATTTATAAAACTTACATTAAAATAGATCGCGCATAAAATTGAACAAGATCAACGGTTTGGATTTAGCGTTTGAATTTAAAATTTTTAAATATTAAGAAATGGGATGACTGCTTCGTACAGTCCTTTAAAGGACCGCTGAGGATGCGGATGCGTTATTAGTACCGTTGCGTCAGGCTTAAGTTTGATGGTTGAAAGGATATCATAATAAACTATTTTTTTTTTATAATAAGCTGTAAAAAGCTCATTTGTTTATAGGTGAGAGAACGTCTCCCTATATGCCGTCAAAAAATTGTTAGAATTACAAAAATGTCCCGTATACTTCAAAATGACAATTACTTATCACGCCGTCATCACCTTTACAACTTTACTTACCTTTGTCCTACCCATTACCCTAATGCCTACTCACTCCACCCTCCTCCGGTGCCTACACTCTCCCCCTTCGTGTGCTAATGCCTCATCCACCTTTTCCCTACCCCTCGTCGATCCCAACCCCTTCGACCCTGCAGGGACGATCCCTAGACACCCCTATTAACTATCAAATACAACAATTTTAGGATAAATGATGATACTAATATGACAATATAATGGTATTATTAGGACAATAACAAACAAATTCAATAGGTCGAGCGGCCAAGGGTCAGCACCCCTCTGCCTCTTGGTCCACTTTTGCCTCTTCTTTCTTTTCCAGTGCTCATTGCATGACTTTTCTTGATACTTTGTCATATGCTTTCTCTTAATCAATGAAAATCTTATGTAGATCTCCATAAGCCGCCTAGTCAAGTTAATGGATTTTATAATCGACCTCCTAAATCATACGTAGATCCTTCTTTTACTCTCAAATATCTCTCCATAAGCTGCCTTATCAAGTTAATGGCCTTTATAGTAGACCTCCCAAATATAAAGTCAAATTGATTTTTCGAAACGTCTGTCATCTATCTCAAATGATGCTTGACCACTCTCTCCCAAGGCTTTATTGTATGGCTTATAAGCTTAATCCTTCTATAGTTTGTACTGGTTTGAGCATCATCCTTTGTACACTTCATTTGATTTTAAGTCTCTCTTCTTTTTATCGTGAAACTTAGTTATCTTTTAAGCGTCCTTCTCGCCTTCTTCGTTCTTAGCTTCTAATATAGATCCTCATAAGCTCGACCCCTTGCTTCGCTCACGGCTTTTGTGTTTTTCTTGGCTAATTTGTATTTCTGCACATTATTCTTGTTCTTGTAACGATGTAAGCACTTTTAGCATTCCTTATTTTCTTTATAGCTTTTGTACTTCGTCGTTTCACCATCAAGTGTCTTTAGCTTCGCGGTTGCTTCCTCTAGTAACTCCAAACACTTTCGTAGCTATCTTTTGTATGCAAATTGTCATCTCTTCCCACATCTTGTTCGCTTTCTCTCCTACATTCTACGGTCCTTTTGTAATCACTTGGTCCCTATATATACGGGACACATCTCCTTTGAGCTTCCACCACTTCATCCTGGCAATTCGAACTCCTCTACCTATTTCAGAACATATTTGAAAACAAAAATCAGCCACCACAAATTTATGTTGTGAGACTACACACTCTTCAGGTATAACCTTGCAATCTACACAAGCTCGTTTGTCTTCTCTCCTAGCAAGAACAGAATCAATCTAGGAAAAGTGTTGGGCACTACTAAAGGCAACTAAGTATGATTGTTTCTTTTAAAGAAGGTGTTAGCTACCATGAGGTCATAAGCTATGGCCAAGTTCAAGACATCCTCACTTTCTTGGTTCATATCACCATATCCAAAATTCCCATGCACTTTCTCAAACCCTCCACTAGTTTCGCTTACATCACCATTGAAATTTGCTCCGATGAAAAGATTTTTAACGGTAGGCAAACTTCTAATCATGCCATTATATTTTTCCAAAATTGGCTTTTGATGGTCTCACTTAACCTTACTTGTGGCGCGTACGCACTAATGACGTTTTGAACTAAGTTCTAAAAACTAGCTTGACTAGGATGATCCTATCTACTTGTCTGCTAGTGTCGACAACTCCGTTCTTAAGGCTCTTGTCGATTGAAATGTCTACTCCATTCCTGTTATGTTCCTTTCCGGTATACTACTATAGCTTGAAATTGGTACTCCACTTCCTATGCTTTCGGGCCCGTCCCTTTAGTCTCTTTTATGCATAAGATGTTCACACGTCTCCTAAACGTAGTATCAACTAACTCTTTTAACTTTTATGTTACATACCCTACATTCCAACTACCCAAACAAATCATACTCTCTCCGACTAGCTTCCTGGCTCCTGCCCCCCATATCCGTCGTGAAAAGTATGAAGACTCTTGCTTACTTGCCACTACATTCGAACGTTGATGTTGTGCGCCATTAAGGGAGTGATAATCCGGCCCTTGCTTATGTATCACTTTATTTGGATTCCAATAAAACACGCCACTAAAGGTGTGGCGATCCACCCTTCCCATTTCTATTGAGCTACAATAATACTAGAATAATTTAATGGTATTATTAGGGTACAATTGATGTTATATTAGTATTAATAGGATACTTTAACGGTGTTACTAAGACAATAGGCGATGGACAATTTCAATAGGTCGAGTGGCCCAGGGGTCTGCCCTCCTCCTGCCCTTGGCCTATCGAAATACAATATTATTAGGACAATTTAATGGCATTGATAGGACAATAGAGATGTGTAATTTCAATAGGCTGAATGGCCAGGAAGGGTCGATCCCCTTTCTTTCCTTAGTCTATTGAAATACAGCAATACTAGGATAATTTAATGGTATTACTAGGGAAATAGAGATGAAAATTTTCAATAGCCCGAGTGGCCAGGGGGTTCGATCGGGGTGGTCGGCGGAAAGGAGCCCAGCCTGGGGTGGGGTAGTGCATGGGAGGGGAGATAGAGTTCTGGTTGAGGGCTGTGAATGACGTAGGTGTGGGTAAACTGCTAAAAATAAAAACTTCATAATACTCTACCACTTTAAAAAAATTCAATTTAATATTTATTGCATTTCTTGTTCAATTTCTCTGAGAAAAATTAAATGACATTTAACATCTTGATTTTCAAACTATTTGACAACACTAATTGACTTTTTTTAATTTATAATAGGTACCATGACCATTGTGATTTGTGAGAAATTTAATGTAAAAAAGAGTAGCTACGGTCAGTATCGAAAGAGTGTGCTAGATAAAATAAATAAAGCATGTCCCAAGATATCTGACATTCCCATCGTGGGCCCCCAAAACAAAGAAGATTTAAATTGGATGTTGGTTGAATTGAAATCTGGAGATGCTAAATTAGTTTTGGCAATTTGCACGGATACATTATACCTGTATGCTTTTAGAAAAGGTTCACTTTGGGATGATGGTCATGATGATCCTAAATGGATTAGAACAAAAGGAGAAACAGTTGATTTACCAGGTGATAATGGCATTGATTATTTACCATTTACCGGAAATTATTGCCACATCGGTGAACCACACAACGTGTTCATTAATAGATCTCATTTGCATGAGGTGGTGAATATCCTTTACGGTTGCAACGATTTTAGTCATCCACCTGCCGGTGCCGAACATTATTTTCTACTTTTAGTGGTAGTGTTTTGTGCTGGTTTGAGATTAATAGCACTATACCGTATTGTTCATGATGGGCTACAGAGAAAGGGGAGTTATGTTTCACCAGTGGATTCAGACAGAGAAAAACATTGGAGGTTAGCATCTGGGAAATACTTGGATATGTATTTTCTTGGTGACAATGTGCCAAAGGTATTTCCTGGGTATGGTGAAATCTCTACAGATTGTGTGAAAGAAAATATTTCGGTGTTGTTGTGCTCTACAAAAGGCAACTATGTACTTCCCCCAAGTGATGGATGGGAGAGAGTGATTCGACCTAGAAGACGTGATAAGGAGAAGAAAGAGGATGCCGATGATTTCAGCGGCAATACGAGTTTTCAGAGCGGCTCAAGTAGAAAAAGAAATGCGGGTGGATCTGGTAGTTCTTCAAAAACAGTAACTGATGTTAAGTCGAGAAGAAACATGACGTGGGATCTCTGGATGAACCAGCTGGTTGATGTGAGAAAAGCTATAGAGAAGTGGGCATCCTCATATGGAATAAGCGGCGACCTTAAGTCACTTTGTGAAGGCACTATAGTGAAAGGGTATATGCTCAGTGAAATTAGTTGCTTTGCCCGAGAAAAAAAGGTACTAACATAAACTTAAATTTCCTCTTTTGAATTGTGAGTACTAGTACTGTATTGTTTTGTTTGTGTTTTGTTCTTAACGAATCTGAAAATTTTTGCATTTAGTAAACTCTCAAATAAGCAGTTAAGGGGGAGCACTTTTAGAGTGTTTAAAACTATTAAATTTTTATTACGTAATATGTTGTGTGCTACATCTGGTACAGTTTAGCACCAGTGTGCCAGACAGCCTAAAATCACCAAATGTGAGATGGAACACACTTGTTGATGCCACTGTAGATCTGAACTATCTGATCAAATGCCTTACTGCTGCAACTGAGGCATCATATAATTTCTGGACTGGTGCATTGAAAAGGGTAAGTAATTCAGATCCAATTCTTGAGGTAATATTAAGAATCGATTTCATTATACCATATGGCTTTGTTTGATGACATAATAAGAAATGAAAATTTTAAGATCTCTTATTACCACTCTCAAGAGGTAGGAGTTATCCAGTTATCTGCACCTTTTATCTCTCTACATAAAGTAAATATTTATAATGTGGACTAGATGGCAGTGGCATATTATGGGCTTGAGCCTAGATAACGGAGCTTTGTTCCAGAGTGAATGCAATTATATAAAATAAGTTCTGCCTGCTACTGGATTTAACCATAAATGGATATTAGATGCCAGTAGCATATTATGGTCTCAAGCCTTGATAATCTTTAATCTCCAGCAGAAAATATCAGAAAAAGTTTAGATACCAGAGTCCTATTAATAGTATAAACTAAGTTTTACATACTGAAACCTATGACTCCCAACAAAAGCAACAAATAAAATCATTCAAATGATGAGAAGGGACAATGGCATGGTCAACATAAATTAATTTAATGGTTTAGCTTTAAGATCCTTAACTGTTGGTTTTATCAGCCTGCTGTATGGTATTGTCTATGCTTTGAACCTATGCTGAGCCTTGTGTAGAAAAGGAATGTATTTATTTAAAATGGATTTAATATAAATCTGGAATATTTATTTAGTTAATTTATATGGAAACTTTAAAATGAGTTGGGTCTAGTGTTCCAGCTGGTTGACCCACTGTTGTGTCAGTGTCTACCCAGCCTATTTAGGAAACAGGACAAGAGGCACTGACCACAAACCCATTATATTGTCCATTACCCCTTACGATGCTGGATCTGTCTGGATGCAATGTAGGTCTTTTATTATGGCTAATCCAATCTCAAATTTATTTTACAATTGCTATAACCAAAAAGTCTAAAGATGAGGAAAGCCCATTTCATCCCTATAACCAAACTAAAGACATCTGGAAGAAACATTTTCTATGAGATGCTGTAGAAATACACAGCTTGTTACTGAGATCTGAGACTGTAGTATTTTCCTTCAAGAAAAGTGTATTACTTCTTTCTGTTTGTTTATATTGCCTTTTCCTTCCTTTTCTAGGTCCTGCGTCTATTGCTACTTCAAAATGCTGGTTTGAAATTCAAGGACACATCAGCACAGTGCCTTGCTATAAATCTCCTCGGCAATGTAGCTGCTCGACTTAAAAGGGATGCTGTCACATGGAGCCACAATAAATTTTGGACCCTCGAAGTGTTGGATGCAAAAAACACCAACCAGGTCAACCATAAAAGGGCCTGTAATGCGTGTCAGAGTTGTAGAGGCATGAATGTCTCCTGCAGCACTTGTGGAAGGTGTTTCCAGTGGGACTGTATTAGCATTGTCAGCCATGAGAACTATTTAGGAAATAATTGGTCATGCTATTTGTGCTTGTCCAAAGGGCAGTTCTGGGTGTTGCAATCCTACCACAAGTTGCAGGGAACCGCTGGGGAAAAGAGGAAAGGGAAAGCTGTAAGTGGGGATACTGTCACACGATTTGAGGCCGCACAGCAGATTTTATTGAGCTATTTGCAGGAAGCAGGTCAACAGGATGATGATAACTTGTTCACTGGATGGTATGTTATTCATGATACTTGTTTGTACGATACTAATTTTCTTTTGATGTTGCTTATGTGTCCTTGAAAAAGTATGCACCAGATGGTTTGTCATTATATGTGATATATGGCTCTAATAGGCATGGAACCATGTCTATTTGACAAAATTTTGGAACTCAATTCTACATGTATTGCTAACTGCAGGTTAATTTCTTATTTCAGGTGTGCATTTTGTTTAGTCTTCAAAATAAAAAAAGATGCTTTGAGTGCTAGGTGGTAAATGACAAGCTTGATTGTTTTCTATGCAAACAGAAAGTTATTCTTCATGCATATATTGCAAAAACTTTTCAAATCCTGTCAGAGTTCGAGCTCTAGTATAATTGCAGGTTCTCCCTATGCATGTGGTACAAAGATGATCCTCAATCTCAAAAGAAGATCATCTGCCACCTATCTAGGCTGAAAGCAAAGGAGATATTGCAGGACCCAGGGGGCAGTTTGATTTTATCTAGGGAGTCTGCCAGAAAAATCTACCTAGCACTCGGCCAGAATAACTCTCTCTCTCGAGGATTCGATAAAGTTCTCACGCTCCTTTTAGTATAACCTTCTTTTCTCTTTTATATTCGGTTTCTGGAAAGTCCCAATAGCCTTCTTTAGAGTTGGGAAGGCCTTTAACTGTTCATGGAGCTTCTTTGGAAAATTGACTGTTACACCACTATCTTGTTTTTAACTCTTCATATCATTCTAATTCCTGGCAAGCTTGAGGGATAACTCTCCTATTATTAGGGCCAAAGCCTTATGGGCGGTGAGATATCAAAAACATTGTTTTTGTTTCTTTAGCATTTCTTCAATTATTCATTGTTTCCATACCATTTTTTCATGTATCAGACAAGTGGTCTTGTCGAGGCTGATCCTGAAGTGTTAAGTGACAAGAGTGTTCAAGCAGCAGTTGAAGGGCAGTTTTGCCACTCAGTAATATCTGTTAGAGAAGCTGCATTAAAGCTTGTTGGCCAGCATATCTCTTTCCACCCTGATTTTGGCTTACAGGTATGTAAATTGTATTGGGTATAACAAATATTCTATCATCATGCTACATAGATTATGCTCGTTGATGCTGGTATTTGTTTGTAGAAACTGAATTTTTTTTGTTTGTAAATATTGTTAGTATTTTGAGCAGGCAGCAGAGAGGATAAAGGATGTGGGAATGAGTGTTCACAAAAGAGCAATAAAGATAATTTGTGACCTCATTACTTCCAACCCTGACTTCACTGGCACCTCTAATCCTTTTTTTGAGATCATATCTAATGATGATGAATTGAGTGTACAGGTAACTTCCTATCGATACATCAACTATTTATTATATTATTATTCTTTTATTGTGATCATATCTGGTTAATGACGATGAATTGAATGTATAGGTAGCTTTTTGTAAACACATCAACTGTTTAATATATTATTGATCCTTTTTCTTTTCTATCTGTCTTTCCTTATTTGTTTTATTCTTCTTTTGTTGGATTTAACTACATAAATATGATGGTATTGTTTTATGACTTTGCAAAGGTTAAGGAAAGATGAATTACGTAATCAAATAAACTAATGGTAGTTACATTAGAAATAGTAAGTATGGTCTGCGACAATGGTTAGCAGGACCTAATACCATTTGATATTCAGCAAGAACTCTTTGTAAATTGATACTGGCCATTGCTTTAATTCGTTTTTATTATGTTTTGCTGGTTTTAAAGACTAATAAGACCCTGTAACCTCAATAATTAGTAACTTCCATTAACCATTAATGCAAATGTAATTCTCATAATAGGATTCGGTATGCAAAACGTTTTATGAGTTTTGGTTTGAAGAACCCTCTGGAAGTGACAAACACTTTGTACCAATGGAGGTAGCAAACGAGACAGAGCAGATTGCCAACATGTTGCTGCTAATGCCTAATCACCAGCCTCTAATTACCATTGTTAAATGTAATTTAGCACTTGATTTTCTACCCCAGTCAGCTAAGGCAACTGGGGCTAATCATGCTGCTCTAGCTTCTATACTGAAGTGGTGTGACCACATTTGTAAGCACTTGCTTGAAAGAATCCTCCAGGTACAGTAATGATCACAATAAAAACACTTTACTAATTGCTACAGAAAGAGTTGGCTCAATTAAACAGTACTTTGCCTTGTTTTTCCTTGAGATAAAACTGAGTCAAAACTCAAACCAAGCAGATTTACATGTCTTTCAAGTTGAAAAGCAATATGTTGCTTTTATATATAAAACATAAGGGCAGTCTCTTTATTTTGGCTTGACTTGACCTTGATATTTTGTCTATTATTCTTTGTATATAATCCAAATATGTAAAAGTAGGAAAACTATAGCGGCAAAAGTGGGAGTAATTGCACATTATATTTAAAATTTTGGATGCATTAGTTGCATCATATGTTGTTTGATTTGGCGTGGAACATGTGGTTTGCCAGGTCATTGGCGTGGAACATGTGCTCGCTTTGCATGTGGAGCCTACTCTCTGTGTTCCAGCTACAGATCAATCCCAATTTGTAGTGGCCCTTCAACCCTATCTTAAGAATCTGGTGATGTTTATATTTTTTATTTATTCCCTTCTCTTTTTTAACTTTGCAGTAGCAAATTTTGGTGAATTAGATTGATCTAACATATCTTTGTGCAGGTTGATGACAAGGCACTTGCAAAGTTCCTTGAAACTATAATATTTGTAATTGACACGATTCTGCCACTGATAAGAAAGCCACAGCAGAGTCTGATAGTAGAGCTGGAGCAGGACCTGAAGCACATGATAGTTCACCATTATTTCTTGAATGTTGTTCATGCTTACATCAGGTATTCCTCCATGCCATCCCATCTTTGTTTACTATGTTGTTTATCTTCCTTGTAAGTTGTAATCAGATGGCTCCACAAACAGTGGATAATTTTGTTCAAGTTTTGAATATTCTATCCCTTAATGTTTCCCTAAATAAAACAAGATTTCTTAATTTCTTATTCTGACAATTCATTTTCACTCAAATATTTTAATTTTCCTTATCCTATATATGTTTTAAAAATTTGTCTGCATGTATGTCTGAGTTTCCTTCTATAACTTGCCTATTTATTGTAATGTCAGAAGTTAATGATATTCTCTTGCAAGCCACGACAAAAGGGAGTATTACTCAACTAACTTTTGATTGCTATTTAGAATGTTTTTTTGTGATGATAGAGTAATTATAAGGTTCTCATCTATCATATGTTTTTATTTTTTTTTTCTCCTTTTTGGAAGTCATGTGCATTGCTGTAGGTGAATGTCATTTCTGTTGCCTATTACGTAAACAAAACAAAAGATGAAATGAAATAAATAAACCTTGTATTAGTTCTCTGGTTATATTACTCTAGTCTGTTTCAGGCTAGTTGTTGGACTTCCATTTACTTATATGCGAGTTCCTTTTTCCTTTTGTACTTTGAATAGTAAATTTCTGACAAGTAACTGAAGTGAAGTAGTTTAGATAAGCTGTCCTTTGCTGTGGTGACACTAGATAAACGAGTTAACTTTTTCACTCAAGTTGTCATATTCTCAGAGCCTCAATTACTGCCATGCATCTTTGTTTTCTTGCTCGTGGAACACAAACAAAACAAAAAAGCGACTGATACACAAGTTATTTTTGACCAGTTGTCTATCTTCACTCCGTAAGACAACTACAAGATGTGCAAAACAAGTTGACTATCTGGTTCATGTCTTCTACAAGCATCTCCGTGGGCCCAATTCTGATAGTAATCACTAATCAGGTTAGCGATAGATTTGACATAAGATATTTATTAGTTGCTTTTACTAAGAGGCTGTTAGACTTCGGTTGACTGCCAAGTTCGTTTTTATTTATATCTTGCATATGGAATACAGATGTTGGACCAGTCATGTTCTCTTGGGCTGCTTCTTAGGTACAGATTCTTGAATTGACGGCTTTATGCGGTACTTGTGTTGAAATTTCCAACATTCTTATCATGTATTATGGATCACCAGGTCCTTGCTTTATTTTTTGGGTTTTTTTTTTATTCTTATTGTGGATATTTATGCTAATAATTATGTCCTTGTTTTGTTCTTTTGTAGGTAGAGCTTTGCCTATGTGATGAGGTTTAGGAGTAAGGACCTGTTATCTGCCGACTGTTTTACCTTTTTTTTTTTTTCCCTTCTTTTTCAAAGGGGAAAAAAATGATACAGCCGTAGAGATAATGGATTGAAAAATGTCTTTCTTTCTTTTCTTTTTTTTTTTTTTTTGGGGGGGGGGGGGGGGGGGGGGGGGGGGGTGGGGGGGAGTTTCCTTGAGACAATTGTTTTTCTTGCTGAGGTGGATTTGTTACTTCGAATCAATCACGTTTCTTTGTTAATTAATTTGTCGTTTTGGAGAACCACTGTATTAGTTGAGCAGCAATGTTTCATTCATTGCGGATCCATGGCAAACACTAAGCTGTCCACCCATTGGTTTTGAAGTACTTGAGACAAATGCCGTTTCTTGTAACTTGAATGGTTGAGGTGAATAACGTAGGCTCGTTCTGTTAAACTTACTTGATACTAAATAAGATCGCCAAATTTTACACAAGTATATTTTGACATTCTGTTTAAACACTATTGCAAAGCGATTAACCCAAACAATCCATACCGTACGAGATCTTACAGGAAATTTACTGAAGATAAAAAAAATTACGTCTCAAACTTTTGCAACGTTCTGATATGGGCATATAGTTAATATCTGTTTTAACTCCCTTTTAATTCTACCAGTGAGAATTGATAGAGAATGATGGGGATTTTGTGCGATTCCACCTGCTAGAGGGTTTCGAATTTTCATATTTTTTTGGTTGAGTGTGATCATTCGATCATTTTATGTGAAATCATTTATTATAAAATATTGATTTTCAGTCAATTTATTTTTTTAATATGTTCATTTTTATATTATTTTTAAAGTATAATAATAATTTTGAAATAAAAAGTACTCATTAGATGGACACGATAGTTCCATTAGTATTAAAAAAGTGATGTCAAACTGTCAAAAGGCATGACCCATGTACGAAATTGCAAACGCAACCGAGGCGAGGCTATAACGCAAATTGGCCGAGGAACATCAAGTAAGATAACTAATCGGACCGGATATTTTAGTCGGTCTCGCTCGCCGCAGACTGCTGCTGAACTGCTGCTGAATCGCAGGATGATAGGAGGAGGAGGAGGAGGAGACGGCGGCGTTGCTTCCGAAGAAAAAGAACCGGCGAAAACCCTAGGAGGAGGGGAAATGGGTCTTGGGTCTCGCGAAACACAAGAAATGAGATTGGGATCCTCAGAAGACAAATCCGACCCCGTGGAGACGACTCAAGCAGACGAATCAGGATGTGGCACTTCTGCATCGAAGAATCGTTTACGAGAGGATTCTCCTCTAACGCCTCTCAATTTCGGATCCCTCAAGTTTGAAGAGAGTGTTTCTTCGAGGTATCAGTCCCCTCTACCTCTAACATCCGCTCTAGCCTGTTCAAATAGCTTTCTCTGGGAATTTTTCCCAATGAAATCTCGACTATTGTGGAACTAATTCAGGACAATACCATGCAATTTGTTCTTTTGCAGATATGCCATAGGTCGAAAGCGTATCTTAATGGAGATCTTTTCAGTAGAAATTTTTGAAAGAGATAATTTACTTGATATCAACCAAATTCTCGATGAAAATATAACCTTGACTACTCGTCATAACCGATCCAAGTACAACCTCTACGATGCCTCATGTAACAAAAACATTAAAATCAATTCAGAGGGGCATTTAATGCTCCAGTGGCCTGAATGTGCAATAGAAGTCAAGGATTTGGTCACTGTATACCCTTGTTATACTCCCGACTTGGGCGTAAAATGTTCATTAGCACTGTGGAGTAGGTATGACATGCCTCACAGTTTTGACCTTTATTTCACGTCTAAGGTGCTGGATACCAGAAGGGGCTTCCTGGCAGTGAATTATGGTGTGTACAATGATGGTTTGGAGGCTAAGATTGATGTCGCTCTTTCTAATTTGGAATTACCGAGCACAGGAGGCATGCCATTGAAGGTTTATGGGATAGTGACAACCTCAAACAGTGCTATCACCCACTCTCAAGCTAAAAGTATACTGTTTGATCAGAGAACATGCACAGGTGGGGTTGATCTTGCATGTCCTTCGGCTGATGAGGCTGAGATATCTCTCCCATTATCACGAAGGGTGACGGCTATTCCTCGGCAGTCAAACTTAATTGTTGATGTCAATCTCTTTGTCCGAGACAAATCAATTGTAAACAGTTCTATCATATTTCATGCCAAGACAAGGTCCAATACCATTGCTGAAGAGCATATCATATTTGGTAACCATGGCAAAGTGAAAGTCAAGGTAACTTGGATGGAGGCTGTGGATGATGGTGGGTCTGCCAAAGAAGAGGAGGATATGGCTGTGGGTTGGGTTGAAGAGGAATATCATGTTGAAAATGAAGATGATGAAGATGCAGAATCAGATTCAGAATCAGATTCAGAATCAGACTTTGATGATGTCTACTCCAACAGGTCTCACAAGATGCAACGCCTTGATACTGAAGAAGACATGTCCCACAGGTTTTCTTACATGTTATTATATACTAAGTTTTCTGTAGTTTATCTTTCATAATCCATATGCCTCCACTGAATTTGAGTTATCCCCAAATTGCTTTTGCAAATGTGCTCCTGTGCTCTAGTAAATTCTAAGTTACAAGTTTGTGCATTTATTGAACCTCAGTTCACCGTCCACCATGCAATTATGTGTATTAAAATCATTAAAAAAAGATTAGAAAATGTTTCAGATCTTTGATTGGACCTGCTGGTACTGTAGTGTATAGGAACTTGGCCTAAGTTGAACAATGGATGAGTGTGAGTAAACTGTCTATAATTTTTCAATAAAATATTGTAAATAAATATTAGATTGTTACTCAATTCACACTGCATTTAACCTTTCATGATTTCACAAGTATGTTTCCAAAAGTTTTTTAAAAAATGTAAAAACAATTTATTTCCAAATTCAAAAAGAACTTGTGCAATTTTACTTGCTGATACAGATATTTAAGAATTAATTTTTTTCCTAGTCCTTTTTATTGTAAGATAGCAATTGATCCCTTTCCACCTTCGAAGGGCATTAAGATGAAAGAATGATGAATTTATGTTTTTATTTGTTGTGCAGATCTACTGACATTACGATGACTGACTTTAAAGATGGGAAACAAGAGGCAAGTTTGGTTAGTAAGCCAAAGCCATATCAGAGGCTTAAACAGTCTTTTTTGGAGATTTTTTCTATAAAAATTGTCGGTTCTGGAAATGCTGATTTGGAGGAAATATACGGTTTAATAATGATTGGAGCTGCTACACCTGACCACCTTCTCTTTAGGCGTTTGCATGGAGACCCCCCAAAAATAAATTCTCAGGTAACTAAACTATGCGAAGTAATAAAATAATGCACGTATTTTAATTCATCGGCCACTTTTCATGACTTTGTTCCATTTATGTATAGGGGTTTGCCCTTCTCGAAGGCCCAAGACGGCTCGCATGGTTCGTATGGGATGAAGTTCTGATTATTCCATTCCTCTTCAAGTATCAAGATTTTAATTTCGTAGATAAGATAAGTTACGCTGATTATCTTTGGCACGATTCCGAGTATGATAGAGTGTTGCACAAGGTTTTTAACCTTGAAGTGGGTCACATTGAAGTAGATTTTGCTGTTTACGAGGATGGTTTAGAGGCTCATTTAGAGATTAAGCTACTAGATTGCTCATTCTCCTCATCTCAAGTGCACGGGACCATAACAGCAACAAATTCAATGCTTGAAGACGGTGGAGCTTCGAGTATTGCATTTGAAAAGGAGCTTAAGGATGTAGATGTGAGGCCTATCAAGGAGGTAGCTCTGCCCCTGTCTAAGCCTATAATTGCAGTTCCATTTGGTTCCACTCTCATGCTTGTTTTTAATATTAATTCGGGAGAAGAAAAAATTGACTGCCAAAAATTTCAATGTCTAGTCGAAGTGGGCAAGTCAGAACAGATTTTGGCAGCAAATGGTTGTTTAGTTGAAGTAAAGGTCAACTTTTTTGATCGGCAACCATTGCCGCTCATGGATTACCAAGATTACTTCTAGAAGTAATGTATGATTTGCCATTTGTATTTCTCTTTGGATTTTGTTGTTCTTCTGTATCATTGTTTTTACATTATGTACTTTTTTCTTATCACTTACTGCTACTTATTGTTTCTTTATGATACTTGTTTTTATATTTATCAAATCCATTTTTAGTAATTTGTTCCAAAATTCCTTATGTCGTTAGCTAAGAAAAGTCGAGATGAAAAAGTAATGGCAAAAGATGACTAATGCTTGATTACTATATATTAGAAAGGACTTTGTCATCAGCTGTAGAGTAGATATATGTAGTTTGCTGGCAGATACATAATTGAAATTGGTCCCAAGAGAAGCTGCAGGGACACGTTCTCCTGTCAACACCCCTCCCCCCACTTATAGCACATCATAGAAAATCTATAATTACTTTGTGGACTAGAAAATCTAACTTATGAGGCACAAAGTTCCATCAGAAGAAATTTCAGCTTACCAAGAGAGTAAAGCAGAAGACCCCGAGTAATTTACAGGCACCTTGTAACAAAAATGAAAGCCAATGAATAAAAACCCTTTTGCCATTTGATTCAAATTAAAAGCTAAAACTCAGAACTGGTTAATGATGCACTATTGTCAGGGATGTAGGAAAAGGACGAAAAACAATATATATATTTTCTGAAACACTTCCATTAGACTTCCATTAAACATGAAATAAGAGTTTACATAAACTAGTTCCACATACTACAGTAAATTAAACCAACTTCCTAGCCCTTCTAAGAACTTCATCAACGCTAAAAGAAAAAAAAATGAAAAAAAAAAAGCAACAGAAAACAAGCATGATGAATAATAAAAAGAAGACTCAACACAGGCTACGTAGACGTAAACTAGTACTACAAGGGATAGTCATGGTTGGCAGCAAAAAAAATCCTATCCATGGAGGTACTTAAACCAAAGGCTTGAAAAGTTTTGGCATCCACTAGCTGCCCTTGCACCGTTGATTTCTTGCAAAATTAGAGAGAACGTGAGCTGGTTCACTGCTTCCCTGCGCACAAGATTTATCCGAACTCTTGACCCCATTTGCTTAGTAATCTGGACCAATTGGTACACGGATGGTACTGATTTCCAGGAAGGTAGATTATCTGTCTCCACTTCATAAATAGCAGTTGCCAGTCTTTGGCAGGCAGTATGTATACACACTTTCTGTGTATTTCCCACCTTCTGCACATTGCACATTAATAGGATTGCTTCCAAGATGGATATTGCTTCAGCATGGAAAGGGTCTTGAGCCACATGACAGTTGTAGGCGTAAGTGTGTGTAATGCTTTCCTTATATAGCACATATGCTGTACCAGCCTTACAAGTAACATCCCACGAGCAATCAATGAACATCTGCCATTCATCCTCATCTACATTATATCTTCTCTGCTCCTCACTTTGGTATGTTGCTGGAGAAGTAAGTGTGTTTTGTGGCTCGACAGTGATCCAAGCCTCAAACATTCTTCCTGATCTGTACCGGATTGAAATTCTTATGTTGCATAACAACCTCATTCCCCCCTTTCCACAACTCCCACATGGTGTATGAGAAGATGACCATACCTTGTTGATCCAATGCATCTGTGATCTGTATGAACGCCTATACCTTGTTGATCCAATGCATCTGTGATCTGTATGAACGCCTGCACAATATTCAATGGCAGTTCATGCACTCTTGAAATCAATTGGCTCCCAAACCAAACCACTCCAGATTCAGGGGAGAAGAAGAAACAGTAGCACCCGAATTCATTCAGAATTGCAACGCTGACACATTGGAGAAATAGCCCTGATTCTTCTATTTAAGTTTTGTGCTATAGGTAGGGTTCCTGAGAGTAATCGCCAGAGAAAAAGATTTGACTTTTGGTACCACATTTTCGATCTTAGTAATCATCAACCCATGCCTCTCATTCAATTGGGCAACACCTTTGTTGATTTCTCTCTCAGCTCTCCATGCATATCCGTGCTTCACCGAGTATCTACCTTCTTTTGCTCGCTTCCAAATCAAAGTATCACCCAGTCCTGAGCTTGAATCTGGTATTTGGACAGTATTCTGAATTTGATTTGCTCCCTGCACCCTAAACAGCCTCTCTAACTGATCATACTTCCACGGGTTTGTCTGTGTGTCTATCAGTTCTCCCACAATGAGCATTATATCTGCATTTGAGACAGTATTCTGTACCTGCCACCCCTGGTACCATCGTTGGGACACTGCTGCCTTGTTTCCATTCAAAATTTGCCAGAATACATCCTCTCTGAAATCTTCCTTGAGCTTAACTGCCTCCTTCCATAAATTGCTTGCTCCCCTAGTGTTTGTTGCTCCCCAGAAGCCTACAAGTGGGAAGTATTTGTCTCGTCGCTGGATAAATGAATGTTTTTTCTTGTAAGTCGAGGCGGTGGAGGACCTCTGATAATCCCAAGTCTTGTCCGCTACCTCTACAACATTGGCTCAGTTTTAGCTTGTATAGCTGAGACTAGCTAGATGCAAACTCAATAAAGCAGTTCTTAGAATTAAAAAGTACTGCTAAAAAAATTTCATTACATAGGTGTTATGGGGTAAGAGGGAGTCGTGACCTCTCTGTCAACATTCAGCATGAAGGCCCTCGTTTCAACCTCGCCGACCTACACTTGGTCAAACAGGTAACCCTCCCGCTCTTACATCTCCTAGCGCCTAAATCATGCACTGGTCTCCTAACCATGGCATCATGGCTCACCTCTTTTTCCCACTCATCAGTGTTTTTCACCTGCCAGGCTATATATGCCAGTGATCACCTCCCCATGCTGTTGCGAATTGAGCCAGAACGATCAAGAAACCAAGACAGTTGGAATTGAACATTGCTGGCTGGATAATCCCAACTTTAAGCACTTGTGTGACACCATGACCTAATGCCTATCCGAGATGATGCTCAATCATTACAAACAATAGTTCATTAACTCCATACCATTTGAGGTTATGTTCAGACTTCAAGCGCCTTCAAAGCCTCTCCTCCAAGCTTCCATGAGTCATAAGTACTCATAACAATACTCATGACTAACCTAAACTAAACAGTAGCAAGCTTCAACACCACTAAGTGTCAGATCTGGCATGACTGATGCTTAGATAAAATAAGACCTGTCAATGCCAATCAAACAGTTTCTCGAGCCTTCATCAACCTTCAACATGTATTAATGTATAGGCATCATGCCATGACAAAGCTCAACCACTACAGACCATTAATTCTAAATCAAGCTATGAGGAGAGTTCAATTTCAAAGAAGACCTAGCCGATGCCATGCTCTTGCTGCCAACCTGAGATGAGGTTCTGGCACCTCCATCCAAGGATCAGACCGACCTGAGATGATATTAGGTCATTGAAGTTGAAACTCTATCTCAGTCAGACCAAATTCGAAGAGAAGATCAAACACGACCACAGAAGGCTACAGCTACCAAATCGACAGGTCTAGTAGTTACTAGACATCCTCATAAAGCTTCAGAATCTATGGCAAGTCGGCCATATCCATCACGAGCCACCAATTTCAATGCTTTTCTCTCGCCATCAGACCCAACCTGAACCGGGATCAACCAACACTCTAAAACAGATAACGCACCAAATGAAGCCATATGATGTCTCTCTGGACTGATGTTCATACCTGAATCAAACTATAGCAAGTGACTCTAACCCACCTATATCATATACTGATATACCCAACATGTACCAGTACCTACAGAAAGATGTTTTTCTAGGTTTACCCCATCAATCAACCCAAGTATCCAGTTTTAACTTTTTGGTTGCTTACTGGTTCATACCAGCTTGATGTCAGACCAAGGAGAGTTTGAAACAAGATACCTGCTGAGTTGGGAATTGTAAGAAAATCGGTAACTCATACCGAATGCGGAAGCGTGTCAGAATCTCCTCTTTATTCGTGTTTCCTTCACACCAAGTCTTCACCGTGTGGTCTCGCTGCGTCACAGCCCCGTCTTCTACTATCGCCAATGGAGATTGATTGCAATCCCGCACTATTCACTGTCCAAGTGCCAGACTTGACTCTCACGAGATAACCGAACTCAATTCGGCCATGAGATCTCTCTCTAATGGTGACTATGCTTATTGGAGAAGAAGCACTAGTCTTAGTGGAGTTTCTCTCTCATAAAATTCTGTCTCACATAGTCTTTCTTTTGTCTCCCCCTCTTAAGAAATGACCAGAGACCATCTATTTATAAGAGAGTACTCTTTCCCAAAGGGTGCATATGACCAGATCAATATCTAGTCGTCCAGTCAGTTCACGGCCCGCGATGACATGTCGCGGTCCGCGACCCTGCAACATCTCCACTATTTCCCACAATCTCCCTCTTGGAGATGTTATCTCTATAATAGTCAAGTCTTCATATTGGCATGGACCGTGCGACTAGCGATACCTGCAAACCTGAATCCTAGAGGAAGCCGGTTAAAGCTATCTAGGACATTTAACAAACTTGTTAATTAAAGCAGTATCTCATACCCTAGGTCAATTGGATATACACCCGACTAAGCACTTCGCGCTCCCTCTTGGACAGTGCTTAATCCTCATTACTCACAAGTATTCCCAATCAATGTCCCAAGTGACATGATTGGCCGTACGGTGAATCACAAGTAAGTCAAATAGTGTAATCACAATTACCTTCCTTTTGCACTCATGTCACTTGATTAGAAACTGATTGCTTTCTGACAAATGCCCCGACAGACGGTATAGTTCATCGTCATTGGTAACATAAGGAAGTAGCATACATCAGCTCCCTTTCTCATGACATAGTCAAGAGTGATAAGGGTACGTAGTTGTGGGTCTCACACAATGAGAAGGCAGGGATGACCATCTAGGTCACTTAACTCATTTCCCACGTGTCGCTAAGCACATGCAATATGAAACGCATGCTACAGTGTTATTCTGCCATGAGCAGACGCATGTCAAACGATTTAAAACACTGTACGAGTCCAGGTCTAGTCACAAACCATGCATCTATGGTCTAGATCGCATCCATTGTAACTAACCCTGAGTGCCTTCGCAACTACACTCCCGGAGTGTCTTGCAAGGCCACTCACCTCGGCTAATAATAGGCTACATGAACTGTGGGGAACAATTCATGTCGACCACCATATTGTGATCTCATCTTAGTCCTTGACTAAGGCGACATCAAGCTCTAATTGCCCCCAAACGGCATCTTAGTCCCAGACTAAGCATAACTAGCTTGATAAGTCTTATCTCTGCCCGTCCCAGACGTCAGAGACGATTGCTCGTGTGAGAGAGCCAATCTCAGCCTATTGACATGCTACCATAAGTACCATCCTCAATTCGAACAACAGTAAAACATAATTTTACTATATCCATATTTCATATTCAAATTTACCAACGAGTATCACTCTCAAGTACAGTCACAACCTATACACACTAGGCATGTACTTGATCCACGATCAACTCTAAGTGTGCTATCACAAATTCATGTCTCTAATTTCATATCTGAATATGTTTGGTTCTTCTCATAATCTATAGTATGCTACAAAAGCCATACAATTACAATGAGTTGTTATCGACTCCCTCTAGGTCATAATAATCTCTAATTTTATATAGGATTATACTCAACCAAACTCCCTCTAGTCATGATATTCAATCATGTTACACGCTCTACTCTTACATGAGTAAGCTAGTACAACTATTGCATGCTATATTCTCATATCCAAAATGAGAATGACAACTCATTTACTCCAACTCCAATACGAGCGAGTAAAATTAATATTTCTTGCCATATCAAGAAATAATGTTATCAACCAATCTACATATCTAATGTAAACTTGAGTTTATCTAGGTTTCCTCTCAACAGGCAAACCAAACACAAGTATATTGCCTTGATAACTTAGCATGCATGTACCATTCAGATATCTCAAGTCCCTCAGACTTTTCTCAAATAACTATAGAATTGTCTTTCATCTGTCACAGGGTACTATTGTGATCTGCAAACACCTAGTTGCATCCTGCAACCAACTCACTTTGGTTCCTAAATACCCATGTTGCAATTCTGCAATAAACTTTCTCGCGGTCCGCGGGAACCATTCGCGGTCCGCGGAAGTCTTTATGCAAACAGATGCTGCTGCCATCCGTGGGCACTTCCCGCGGTCCGTGACAGACTTTTTGCAACCTATTTCATGTGACAGGTTTTATGAATTTATAACTTGTATCAAGACTCATATTTATGTTCTTCTAACTCGTGTCATTTTGGCTTGCGTACCATGCAACCAAATATCATATAGAATATTCTAGTCTCGTGTGTAACAACAAGAAATATGTTGGAATAATCTCTCAAGTATGACACAAGAACATATTAAGGCTTAATCAACAACATTTAGACAAGAGTCACTTAGACTTATTCTTTCTAGCCAATAATGCACCATGTAATTAGCAACTTATTCTTGGACAATATAACATTCATGTTCAAAAGAATCTACAAACTCTATTGACATGATTTAATTTTAGACTATTGAATCGGTTAAGTCCGCATCCACTGCATACTTTACCATAATTCTGCGACAAATTAGACAGAAGATTCAATACCACTTTGTCTAAAATCTGTTAATACTCCATAAAGAATAGTTCTAATCTATACTAGTCAATATTGCTAGAATAAGACTAACTTACTTGACTCCCTCTATTCTTGTATAGCCTACCACAACGGAGTCTTATACTTCAATTGATAACTTTGCTTAGCATTCAATCAAGAACCATACTGATTAATGCCCTTGCAATAAATCAATTTAGAAAATCCACATCTCACTATTTCTTCATTTACTTATCTCATTTTGCATTGCAGCAATAAGTTTGAGTTACTTCTCTAGCTTGTTGAGCCGATTCTTATTTAATGTCACATGTCCTATGAGATTGAGGAATACCACTTCATTCCCCTCCTGTTCCTCAATGCTCAGACAAGTACATGTCAAATACAAGAACGGTTCTAAACAGCTCTAAGTTACTCAAAAAATAACTCCCTCTCAACTGGAAATTATTTTAGTATTGTGATTTAATCATATGGCATATCTACTATTTCTTCTTCAATAAAGTTCTTCAAACTTTATGAGAAGTTGCACTCCAAATGCAATAGAACCTATAACTACTTAAGCATCCACACTAGGATCTATTGTAGTTTATAGTTCTTTAAATAGTAGAACTTAGAGATAAGAGGCCCAAGATTCAAAATATAGACCGCATCTATATTGTTCTTAACCATATCTTACAAGGTCCAATTCATCACAATCTGTCGCGGTCCGTAAAAAACTCTATATTGCAGTTCTCAACAAAAGATCCGCAATTTCTCCACAATCACAGAATCACATCCGTGATTTACTATAGAGTTGTCATTATAAATTGACTTCACCCATATTCAGAAAATTATTGATCCGAAATCAACTTTTTCTTAAATTATAGCTGTCAATTATAATGAGACTACTTCCAATATAGTCTTAATGTGATGAATAATAAAGCACCAAGTTCAGCCCTCATATTGGAACAAAATATCCAAAAAAATCTCTAATACTCAAACAACTATACGCAAAGCTTTCAAATAATCAACTTCAGCTAACTATATTCACAAGTTGGCAAATAAGCTTGACACAAGTCCTCGAATGCCAACTTATATCTACGTCCAACTCTAATAGTATAGCATATCATAACAATCACAAACTAAGAGACTAAGTAACATGCAAGAAACATAACCATTTATCAATTCAATTTAGCAATCCATCACCAAAGAATTAATGACTAGTACTAGATTTTATCAATTAAAGAAACATAAATATCATGGAGCGATTATTTCTGTCGCGGGTCGTAGCCGATTGCTGCGGGTCGCGACTAGAACAATGTGTCAGTTCCCAGAACTGCACTTTCACTTTAAATCATCCATCTAGATAATTTGTTTCTTATGAAATTGACAATAATCATAGATATAATCTGATTTTTTAAGCAAATATGATGTTTCTTAACTACAATTAAGAACACATACACTCATTTACAAAATCAGATTTCTAGTACTCTCAATTTTTTAGAATCAGATATCTTTTTACACATTTGAGTCAACACTACAATCTCTTCAGTATATACTAACACTTGACAATTTATCATGAATTCTAACTAATAAGCAATGTTCGTCTAAGAACGAACAATTCAATAACAGTGAATTTCACTATTTCTCAACACATAGAGTGAGAAAAATATTCACTTATTGCTTATTAATTCATACACGACATACTTCGTGCAACTCGAAATCATTTTGACACGGTTGTAAGATGCCACTCTACGGTGCTTCTTGAACCCATAAAATTGATTGAGTTTGCATAAGTTTATTGTCAATTAGTTTTACTGAACTTTGAGATATACCCACATGGTATTAGTGATATCTACACTCAAATTATAACAAAAATGATCTAACTCATACTATTCAACAACACAATGCTAATAGTATAGTATTTCTTTTCTAAACACGTCATTTATGTACTAAGGATTCTAAATCTGAATTATAACGGTTACAAGTACATTCTAATCCTCTATAAGATATTGAGATATTGTAATTTCACACATTACACGTATCCATCAATTCTATTTCAATAGAGATCAGCAATGAACTTCTCAATTCAGCCAAATCCAATCAACAATAGAGACACGCACAATACGGGTTGGTACTAACATTGATTTTGTCATCCAATCTAGAATTAATCTGAAATCAATACTATCTTTGCAGCAAATGAGAAAGAGCCTAGGGCAACAAACATCGCTTGCAAACAAAGAAATATTGATTTCAATTAATTCAATTGATGCAAAATTTCCAGAATATGGATGAGACAAACTAGTCTACCAATCCAAATTCACCCAACATGTACATTCACATGTAATTGGCAAGACGGTACCTACTTGCACCATCAAACCAATGACAACACCACATGTGCTATCATATTTACAATTTGGTAAACCAATTACTAAACAATCAAAGATTATCACTAAGATAACCTTTTAACCATTGGTTGTGTTAACATTCAGGAGTTTCAAGTTTTGGTCAAATTCTATCTTTAATTGTGACTTTACTGTACGTATACGTGTCATGTTGTGGTTCACAAATCTATTTTGTGATCCGCAACACATTTCTACGATCCACAGCCCACTACTGCAATCCGTAAGCACAGAGAATTCAAACTCTGTTTTTTCCGAACAAAACTATTGCGGTTGGCAACCAATTGTTGCGTGTTGCAACTAGTCTATTATGTTGGAACTTTGATTCTGGCAATTTTACAAACCTCAGAATCAATAACACTATACCAGTAACCATCTCTACCAAATACCCTCTAGGCATATGGTGTTTGCAACTTTCTCATTTAACCGATGAAGAGAAATCACAACCCGAAACTAATGAAGATAGTCTCTAGGGTTCTATGTTGCAAATAGTCACAAAACAAAGAATAGAAACTCTCTAAACCAAAACTAATGGTCACTTGGGGCTTACTTGTATCAATCCTACAAGTACTGGTTTATTTATGTCTCAATTCTCGTGAAAACTTGAGTTCCAGATGTCTTAGATCATAACCAACACTCTGGAATTACATATGACCCTGTCGCGGGTCGCAGCAACCCTCCACGGGTCGCAACAACCTTCCACTGATCGCAACAAAGAAGTTTTGGGTCATATCAACATGTCGCGGATCGCGGCCAAATGCCAAGGGTCGCGACATGAATCTCGTCCAGAAATCTGATTCGCACCTTTTCGGTAAAACGACGATAACTTTCTGTATACTGATCCGATTTTCAAGTTCTTGGACATTCCGGAAAGTAGACTCGAAGCACTTTCCAATGGAATAAACCTCACTCGAATCAAAATTACAAATCTTAAGTTATGCCCTCAACAATCAGACTGTACCAGTTTACAAAATCTGGACTAGAGTAATTCGAGTTTTATCAACTTTCTTCCCAAAAATCACGAAATTAGAGCACACAAAATACAAACAAACAACCAGATATCAACCATAAGACTTTAATGGTGTATTAAAACCGAAAAAGAGGAATAGGGCTCTGATACCAATGTAAGAAAATCGGTAACTCATACCGAATGCGGAAGCGTGTCAGAATCTCCTCTTTATTCGTGTTTCCTTCACACCAAGTCTTCACCGTGTGGTCTCGCTGCGTCACAGCCCCGTCTTCTACTATCGCCAGTGGAGATTGATTGCAATCCCGCACTATTCACAGTCCAAGTGCCAGACTTGACTCTCACGAGATAACCGAACTCAATTCGGCCATGGGATCTCTCTCTAATGGTGACTATGCTTATTGGAGAAGAAGCACTAGTCTTAGTGGAGTTTCTCTCTCATAAAATTCTGTCTCACATAGTCTTTCTTTTGTCTCCCCCTCTTAAGAAATGACCAGAGACCATCTATTTATAAGAGAGCAATCTTTCCCAAAGGGTGCATATGACCAGATCAATATCTAGTCGTCCAGTCAGTTCACGGCCCGCGATGACATGTCGCGGTCCGCGACCCTGCAACATCTCCACTATTTCCCACAGGAATGTACATGAATTTAGGATTTGAAGAAGGAATAAGGGATATGAAACCATGAGAATCATTGCTGCACCTGAACTTGGGCCTCCAGTAAGTATCTTTCATATATTTCTCTCCATTTTGATAATTATTTCTGTTTTCCCTTTCAATGATGCTTCATGCTTTCATCATTGGTTTAAAGAAATTGGTGGTATCTACAATACTAAACTGGTATACTCCTTACAGTACCCAATAAACCTTTCATGCTATGGTATCGAGCAAAACGAATCAACTATTTGCTGCAGGTGGGGCCGTCCACATTTCAGTGCAAAGCAATATGAGGTTTTTCAAGTACATCTATTGCATGTCCAAGACTGCCAGAGAAGAACCATTGGATTTTATTCTGCTGTTGTCTGTACCTGAGTTAATTAATCAAAATTTCTTGTATATCTTATTCTTTCTTATATAAAGGTTGTAAAATCTTTAAGATCAAAGGTTCAATGAAGATAGATTGATGTTGTGCGTAGAAAAATTGATGTTGTGCATAGAAAAATTGTAGTGTATGTAAAGTACGTTTATTAATAAAAGTGGTGTGGCCAATGTACAGATCATTATCTTCTAGTTATTTATTTATTTGTTTTGTTATCTTTCACCATTGTTTTAGTATCGATTCTGGAAAGGGACAAATAATAACATGTCTAATTTACCGCATCAAACAACAAAAACATATGACTGATTGACAACGAGCCCACACCACATTTACAATTTTTTATAACAAAATAACATAAAGGAAATACAAAAAAAGGAGATGTGTCATGAGAACCCCGCAATAGTAGTTCTCTCTAAATTTAGAAAGTTCAGAAAAGAGCTTGAAAAGAGAGAATAATATGCTTGTAGCTTCACTATAACATCACAAGTTTCGTAGAAAAGTTGTCATGGATGCCTCTTGGGATACAAACAACAGGGCGGGATGTGCATACATAATATATGATCAGGGTGTGTTACATACTGTGGGCATGCATAGTGAGCCTTTGAATGATCCATTCATGGCGGAAGCAAAGGCACTACAAGAATCAATCAATTACATGGTTGAGAAAATTGGAGTCTCACATATAACAAGGATACAATTCTTCTCCGATTGTAACAATCTGGTGCAGGCGGTAAATAACTGTGACATAGAGCAATTGCCTTCATGGAGAGCTAGAGGATTGGTCAATGATATTATAAAGATGATGGAAGATATGCAATTGACAGCCACGCTACATTATGCTCACAGAGATGCAGTGCAGCAAGCACATGTTTTTCAGAGGAAGAGGGGATTAGGGATGTGATTAATACTCGTCTTTTTCAGAGGGTGCAGCAAGCCCCGCCTTAAGGCCCTGGAAGTTCTCTTTTTAATATACATTGGTGTTTAGCTGTTTTTTTCTTTGGTACTAGTTTTTATATTTCTTAGATTATGTATTAGCTTAATTTTTGTTCTTGTTGGGTAGGGTAGTTTTGCAGTTATTAACACCAGTGATCTTTTTGAGGATATGTTTCGACAAGATGTAGTTTTTTTTGGTTCAATCAATAAATATGCCTACTGGCTTTCAATCGAAAAAAAAAAAAAAAAAAAGTTTCGTAGCAGGTTTTAAGTTATAATCACGCAAAATTGTTAATCCACAAAATAGCTGGAGAGTAGGACACAAGCTAATAGTGGGAGTTCAATTTGCATGTGTACAATATCAAAATCATCAAAATGTGCACTAGTTGGAATTTATATAGCAGAAGATACAAAGTTGGTATCACATAGAACCTAATCACAATGCTAAATTTGCAAAGAGTTATTCATAGATTACCACCGTGATTTGTCTGTCAATATTTCAGCAAGTACAGAATGACTGAAATTAGTAGCATGTAAGAGATGCAATTAAATCAAAGAAAAAGACTTAAACTGCCAGCAACAGATTAAATAAGTCTCATAGATTAATAATAAGTAACAAGAGTCTAACATAAAAGATTCTTAATTAAGAAAAACAAAGAAAAGAGGATAAGCGGAAAATTCTTTAGGCTGACCAATGAACTTTCACTTTGACCTTGGCACGTGCACCATGGATAATCTTCTCTTCAACAGTGCTGCTTGACCTTGAGCTAGCATCAAATTTCGCACAACCAACAACAACAGAAATAGATTTGCCAAGAGGACTACAATGCAAAGAGAGATCCGCATCAACTATAAGGCTTGATTCGCGCGGAATCACTGTTATGTTTCTTGTCAAGGGGATGGGGAACTCTGCCCCACCAGATGGCCAATAGGAGAGTTTGGTACACTCTTGACTTTTGATGTTATCCAATAATGTACTCCTAGCATTATACTCACGGATAATGAAACTGTTGGAAGCTTTCACTATACCATGAATCTCAACAGATTTTTCTAATGGTAGCAACCTGTCTTTAATGTCTAGAAGAAAAATCTCTATGCAAGCCTCCACAGCGTCACTATACACAGCAAAATCTATCTTCATTACACCAAGTTTGGTTCTAAAACCCTTCCTTATCACCTGGTCTGTTCTTGGCAACTGAGGATCCTCTATCCAAATAACTTTTTCTTTACTCTTTTCACACAATGCAGTCATCTTATAAAATAACCAAGGATAAATACCCAGTTTATCCTTTACTTGCACACCACATTCTGGCCCAATGAGAGTGAAATAACCCTCTGAATCAATAGGAGGACATCCTTTACCAAAATGATTCTGATAAAGAACATAATTTCTGTCAGAATTCCTAAGCAAGATAAGTCCACCAACATGTTGAAGTTCATTTGGTGTCATTCCAGCCATTTTCACGGAAAAAACTTCCACAAGAGCACGTTTTGTAGTCCTCTCATATCTGCAAAAACACAAGCATACGGTGCATGTTCAAGGACTTTCACATAGAAACCTATCCTAAAATGGATCAAATGGATCATAAGTTTATTCAACTGCACAAGGGCCGAAATTTGCAAGGACGTGAGTTTATCAACCAATAAAACAGTAAGGACATGAGTTCATCAACCTAGGGCTTAGCAGGAAAAAAAAAAAAAAGAAGAAAACAGCAATATTAGTGTTGTAACTAGGATAGAAGTCTAGGTCTGGTTTTCAATTTCCACTAATTGATTTGTTCAGTCCAGTCAGCCTCTATATGAGGGCTTCCAGTTCCAGTTAACACAGGAAACCATAAATAAAGTGCAAGGAGAAAAGAAAGTGAGGCACAGACCTGGGGGACATGTGCATTACATCATCCTCGGCATGAGATGGTTCTTCTGGGTTCTCCATCTCCTAGTTTGAATCACACGCCACACAAATTCTGAAATTTACAAATTTACCAGTTCAAAGAACCTGAAATTCTCAGCTTTTACTCAAAAAAAAGGGGGAGCGAGGAAATGACGAGGGAGGGAAGGCACATGACCCCATATTTCATTTTTTTTTTTTTTTTGTGAAGTAGCTTACTAAAAATTAGGAGTTTCACGGTCTATTGTTGCTATTATGGTTCGAAATCTATCGGCAGCCCACGATCCGATTTTTTCCAAAGCGACTGATCACGTTTTGGGGGAGAAGAAACGAATCGGAAAAGACTCACCTCTATCAACTGATTTAATTTTGCGATTCTGATGTGAACGAGTATCGGAAGAGTAATTGGGGCTGAGAAGGTTTAATGAAAAATTAGGTCCGTCGCCGCCTTGGGGTGAGAGTTGCGCGAGGCTGAGGCTGAGGCTGAGTCACTCTTCAATTCAGTAAATTTGGGCCGGGTCACTCTTCAATTCAGCGATTCACTCCAAAATGGAAAAATTGGATATAACACCCTCCAAACTTTGCTAATCGGAAATGAACCCTTCAATCTTTTAAATTGGATATAACCCCTATGTTCCCATCATCCAATCTTGATCAGACGGTCATTGGTTGCGTTACACCCGATGGATTTGGATCCCCCGAGAAATGGGAACTGTACATTTTTCTCTGAAAAATAGAAATTTCTCGAGAAGAAATACCATTAATTCATGAGCAAACATCTACAAGGAAACATTCTTTTAAATAAAAAGCAATGTCTAAATGTCTTCATTAAAGAAAAATAAATACAAACTAGCTAGCTTCTATACTCGAATGTTCACAAAATAATGTATCCAGAAATTTTACGACATCAATGATAAAAATTATATCTATTTTGTTTACGTAATATTTTTCCTCGAAAAAATCATCCTTAAACCATCACTAATTCAAAGGCCGGGTCTTATTCGGCTTTCCTCGACCTAGGATGCTCTTCAAGATTTGCTTTAGTACATTGCCACGCTTCGGTACGTATCTGGGGTGGGTCCCACTTTTCACCCTCCGGCGATGTTTATCAGCTCTCTTCACCTTTGGGCCCAATGAGAATCGCAGCCACGATGGCTTCGGCATGGTGAAATTTAGTTGAGTATATATAGCTTTTCGTACTTGTTTGAGAAGACACTAAGAAGGAAACGGAAGTGTGTTGGAGAAGAATTCTGAACAAGCTAATGGGTTTGTGCGTTTATCATTGTTGCTCAGCTGTCTAAATTATGCTTATTTAAAAAAAAAAAAAAAAAAAAAAAAAAAATGAACGAACTACTTTATTAGACCGGGTCTTCTTTTCTTTGCCAAGATTCTCCGTACGCCACTTGCGTACTTTTGAGTTAGATCGATGACTTGATCAAATGAGAATGAAGTCAATGATCATATAATTCGAAAAAATAAAAATGAGAATAAACATCAGTGTAAGAGTTACTCTGTTGTTTGTGTCAAATTGCATCATGATGAAATTTCTCGTTTAGCCATTTAATGAAATTTCAAATTTGTGTAACGCACTACGATATAAGATAAACAATTAAAAAAAAATTGAAACATTGATTCTTCTTAATATAATTGATAAAATGTAATGGATAAAGATCATTACTTAAAAAAGTTAAAAAGGGGATATATTTGCGTAATTTTTCCAATAAATTTGAGGATAGATTTTCAGGGTTTTTTGGATAAAACAAGGGAAAAAAAGATGGTATAATAGAAAGTTTTCTGTTTGCATAATCATTTTTAACAACTCAGTTTGACTTTTATTTGACTGCAAACTTTTTAATATCTTTTCCTTTTAAAACTAATTCTTTGATCCGTCATTTTTACCTTTATCTAAAATATTGAAATTTTGTTACTAAACCATCTGCAGTATTTACTTAACCACATATTGATTCTAAAATTAATAAATTTGAAAATATTTATTAAAAAATTATTAAAATAAAATAAAATTAATATCAAGAAAAAAATATAGACAATTTATAGTCATATTATCGGTGTTATGTATTAAATTGGATATTAAATTTCATGCAATTTTAACAAGGATTTAAAATTTTTTTTATAAACAATAAACCATATTGAAATTCAATTGATTTTCATGAGCACGATTTAAATATAGTGCATTTCACATTACAATGTCGAATTTTAAAAATTGATGTTTTTATAATTTGTCAAAAATTATCAAGATAATTAAATATTATATTAATAGATCCCAAAACTGTGTGTGGGCCTGAAATAGTATTTGTATTTATACACAATACTAAATGCAACGCTCAAATACAATTTCATAACGATTGTTTGACCTAAATAATTTGTTATTCCATTGTTTGTCACATTATTATTCCAAGATTCTTTTCCAGAGCAGCTTCTCAATTGCATCAGCGTACAATTACATAAAATAACGGTATGAAAAACAGACGGAGCAACTCCTTGTCTCTTTGACAATTGACTGAACTTAGGACAATAGGTGTTACGGTGTACAGTGGACCTTTATGGCTCCCCCGAGTGTGGGGACCAGATGTCAGTGATCAATGGGCCCCCGACCGTAGTTTGAGAAACAATCCAACCGTAGATCCACGCGGCACAAAGGAGAGGATGTATTCGGGCCACACGTTTGTATTGTATTTGTATAACAGTATGCCTTTCCGCGTTTGGATGAGAGATCATCCAATTGAAAATGAAACTGGTCAGGATTCTCCGAGAAGAACGGGTCTGGTACTCTGGTTTGATTCCTTGGGCCAGCTTTTTAGTTTTTTTTTTTTTTTTTTTTTTAAAAAAAAAAAAAGTTTTGACAACAATAACAAAATTATTAATTGATACTTAATAGTTTTGACAAGAATAACAAATTTATTAATTTGACATTGGAATCATCCTCTTTAGTTAACCTTGTATATAGTGAGGATCTGACCAGAACGCGATCTAGGGTCTATTCCTAGGATCCCTAAATAGTTAACCCTCTGTACAATACAAGGTTAACTAAAGAGGGTGATTCCAATGTCAAATTTGAAAACCTCATAACTTTTTATTTATATTTCAAATTTTAAATTCAAATTTTGAATGCAAACAGTTAATTTGTTTATTTTACGAGACATACATTATCCAGTTTTTTTTAGCTTATTTGTCTCGATCAAGAGATTAATAAATAAACAAATTTAGTTCACGCTATATGATAAATTAATAAGGTAGACTAATAAGTGCGTATGGAGTTCTTAGATTTTAGTTAATTTGTCTTGTAAATCTTCGTACTACACTATACTTGGCGGAGGAATAGATCCCGTTCTGGTCAGACTCTACAAGGCAGCGGATCGATTTCGATCCGTCCGATCAATAATGAGTGCCTCGTGATTAATACTAGGTCTGTCGAGATTCGTGCAGCCCGTAAAAATCTGCTCGTCGATATTAAATCGAACGGACCAAAATTGGTCTGCTACACGGCAGCGGTTTGACTCCGCTGCAGACGATTTGGATCCTAAGAATAGACCCTAGATCCCGTTCTGGTCGGACTCTCACTAAATACATAATATTGCACATTTTCTCCGTCCTTTAATCATGCTGTTTTTTCCCCTCCCATTTCTATCTTCAAGTATTCGGATAAATCCACATTTTTTATAATGTTCTTCCTATTTCACTAAAATAAAATCAAGATATAGGACAAATAAAGAATTCAAACTAATAATAATAATAATAACGCACGCAATATAAGCTCAAACTTTGACACAACCTTCAATTTATTGTTTGAACTTACAGAAGATAACCAATCACTATTTTTTAATTCCCTATAAGCCAATGATGGTAGTACTTAACTGCAAATCACACTATTTTTAGGTTCTGTTTTTCTCTGTAAACCAAAATCAAGGAGGTCCTTTGCTTAGAGTCTCTGTCAAGGCTGCGTAAAAACTTCTTGTCGCAGGTGGTTGCTCATGATTTGGGCTGGTGGGTACCCTACGCTTTTCAGCTAGGGGTGGTTCCTCTGGATTTGGACCAGTTGGTACGAAACGTTTTTCAGTTACTGGTGGTTCCTCTGGTTTCAGACCGCTTCGTACCAAGCTTTTCTCTGTTACAGAAGGTACCTCTGGATTTGGACCGCTTGGTACCAAACGCTTCTCTGTTACGGGAGGTTCCTCTGGATTCGGACCGCTGGGCACCAAGCGTTTTTCAGATGCGAACTCGTTAGCATGAACCGCGCTTGTAGAGAAATGCTTGATAGAAGCACTCTTGATTTCTTCAGAAGTCAGTCTTATGCATGATACTACTTCAAATGAGATGGCTAACACTAATAAGAGGAAAAAGAGAAATGACTTCAATGCCATCATTTTTCTTCTTTCGGGCTGATAGTTAATATTGAGAAATGAGAGTGGCTGGGGTGACCTTATATAGAGAATTAGAGATATGCAAGGTGCCGTATCTGTTAGGAATGAATGTCTAATTGTCTATTAACTACTGAAAGATTTAGTAGTTAATATATATTAATTTAAGATTTACTTAAATGTTTTCTCAATAGAAGAAAGGCGATGTCGTATATCTTCTACAGCAGCAATAATCCAAAATGTAATATCATACACGTACGGTGGCGTGGATTTTCTTTAGTGAAAAATGTGATGAGTATATCTTGTATAGTAGCAAGTAGCAACACTCCAAAATGTAACACGACTGCATGAGAGCCTAACTAAAAGGTAACGAGTTAGAAAGATTTAGTTACAACAATTATTTAAGATTTAACTTCTCATTCTGTTTTTATTTTTTATTTTTTAATAACAACTGGCGATGTTGTATATCTTGTATAGGAGCAATACTCCAAAATGTAATACTGTTTAATGAATTTGTAAACCACGGTGGTATGAAATGATATAACCTGCGAGCGATTAACTCCCTGACAATAGGGGCTGATGAAGAGATGCGAAAGCAAGAAAATAATAATAATTTTTTTTTTTAAAAAAAAAAGAGACAGACGGATACACAAAAATTTATGAGGAAAAAAATTCATTTAATTTTTTTTATAATAACAGAAAATTTCTCGAAAAAAATAAATATATAAAAATTTCTAAAAATAAATATCAAGATTCTTCATCTTTAACGTAGCCTATAAAATATGGGTCCTAATATGTTAGTTAGCCTGCTAATTCATATTGTAAAGAAGCGATAAGATGAAAGACATACCGAACAGTCCAACACAGTGCAATATTTATATTTATTTTTTTTTTTTTGAGCCAGAAGCTCCTCAAGCTGGGAACCAAATCCATTAAGAGTAAAAGCAGTTTGAGCTACATACAGCCCAAACAAAACAAACCAAAAGAGAGTGGCTCTAGAAACCAACTCTCCACACAAACAGTTAGTTATTAGTATCACCAATTACACACAAACAACAAAGTTAGAAAATCAGAACAAACATAAGAAACAAGCAACCAAAGCGCAACAGAATCAGCAACAGGTTTCACCCAACACAGTGTAATATTAAAAGAATAAAACAGAAATTATGTAGAACTTATGCTTAATGAACGTTGAATCTTTTATAGCAGAGAACACAGTTCGTTTCATATTTCTGTACAGGAAGAAAACTCTGGCCTGGACCGACCCTTAGTCCCTTATTAACATAAGCAAGCCCATACATTGCCTTAATTTTGAATTCATGCACCGCCAATTTTTTCCCAATATAAATTTACGAAAGTTTTAATATCAATAACTCTTTGTCAATGGATGGCATAAAAATTTCACTCCATTGACTTGATTTTACAATGGTTATTTTCATGTCTTCAGTCATAATGCGACATATAGCTTCATTAATTTTGTTTTTTTAATATTTTTTTTTTTGGATCCCCTGCTTGGGGCATTTTCCTTATTTGATAAACAAATTCGTTAAATTTTCCTGAAATTTGTTGTCGGTTAAATAACGACAATATTAATCCCACATTATAAGCGTCCAGGTACGAAAATTATAGCTTTTGACCGAATGGGACCGCTAACATAACATCTGAAACTCAGATCCACCGGACTACTATTCAACTTACTTTAACAAAAACAGGCGTTGAGTAAGTTTGAGTAAAAAATCTGTACATAGTCAAATTTAGTCTTTAAATTCTCCTATACCACATTTCCAAAATGTTATTACGAAACTCCACAAGTAAAAACCTTATTAGACATGACCCAACAACTGACTAAAAGGGATCTTATATAACGCATTGCAGTAGAGGGAGGACCTCTGTACTCTGTAGGAAACAAAATATGTTCGGTACAATGGAAGTGGTAGGTCTGGAGCCTACTTGTTTCAAAAAAAAAAAAAAAAAAAAATCATACATTTATTCCTGACAACGGCAAGATAAAATCCTAACTAAATCAAGCCTTACCTCATCATATTATAGTAATATAAAACATTGTTTTCTGCTCTGTTGAAACAATATAGGCATGATGGTGGAGATATTACGGACCCTCACCAAAACCATAAACGGATCTTAAACATTGTCCATCTTGGAATGTTTCCTAAAATAAGATAGTTTCGAAGATTTCATAAACACAGCTTCCCGCCGTTACCAGCTATCCTACTGATACGTAACACTACTAGACATACTAATTATTAATTAGCATCTGGAACTCACTGTCCTCCTCTAACAAAAGCAAATAAATAAAATTAAAAACAAAAAAATCATTCATTACATTGCATCAGATAGTGCATGTGGTCGTCTCAACCCAAGGATCTGAGCAAGCCATTGTGTATTTGCATTTCTATGATTCTAGTTGTTAAATCTGCATCACTAATTAAACTTAGCTTACAGAATTCACACAACAGTATCAGCATTTTTTTTTTTTTTAAAAAAAAAGAGACCTGCATGCAGTCCAGTAGACATTGTCCTTAAAATCTTTCAGTGGTTCTTTTATATTCAGGTCTGAGCTTGTGGGTTCCTAGATTCGGACCTCTCTTGCTGTACGGAATCGTATCCTCTGCTCACCTCTAAAAGGTGAGCAGAGTGCATACCCATTGTTTTGACCCTTGGATCTCAATCCAACGTCGCCCAGTGAGTTGGAAAAAAAGCGCTGAAATATGTCGCCTATTCTCCCCTGTCCGTGACTGCCCCTCTTTTTCTCCGCTTCATTAAAAAAAAAATAACATATATCGCTTCTCTTCCATTCGAGACGAGAGAGAGAAACTGAAAAAGATAGAGGAAATGAGACAAAATTCCGACGGCTCGGACGGAGAGGACTGGCATTGAAGAGAGAAAGAGAAAGCTCGACTCTCCGACGGCTCCGATTCCGACCGCTTCGACTCCGACTTTGAGTTAGCTCTGATGAAGTATTTTGTTAAAATGAAACAGAAAGTACAGACTCTCAAAACTTAAACAATCAACTGACAGTTGAGTATTAGAAGATATGACAATGAAATATCTACTGACAACGCTTTAAACTACTAAGCAACTAACTCTAAACTTCCACAGAACAAAAGCATATTTCTTTAAAAATCTCCAAAGTTAATACAGCCAAGAGACATATGAACTAAAATAAAATGTAAGAAAATGTTGTAGCATGCAGCGCCAACCTTAACACACTGCAATCCATTGCTGTAACTCTGCCCTCTCTTCTGCTGATGCCTGAATCAGTTGTGGGCCTGTGCACTCATGGTATCTCTTCCCAGTTTTTTGGCAACCATTTCTTCAAAGCAATTGTGATCTGAACATCCAAGTTACCTGTCCAAAATTCAGTTAGAGAGCAGGCTTGTATGGAGTTGCCTAGATTGGCACACATATTTCTCTTGCTCTCTCTCTTTCACTGAGTCACAACGCAAAGTCTGAGTCGAAGTGGTCGGAATCGGAGCCGTCGGAGCTATCGGAGCCGTCGGAGAGTCGAGCTTTCTCTTTCTCTCTTCAATGCCAGTCCTCTCAGTCCGAGCCGTCGGAATTTTGTCTCCTTTCCTCTATCTTTTTCAGTTTCTCTCTCTCGTCTCGAATGGAAGGGAAGCGATATATGTTATTTTTTTTTTAATGAAGCGGAGAAAAAGAGGCGCAGTCGCGGGCAGGGGAGAATAGGCCACATATTTCAGCGCTTTTTCTCCATCTCACTGGGCGACGTTGGATTGAGATCCAAGGATCAAAACAATGGGTATGCACTCTGCTCACCTTTTAGAGGTGAGCAGAGGATACGGTTCCCTTGTTGTACACACAGAGATCATTCAGTATCTGCTTCAAAAATTGCTGCACCAATTAAACAAGACACTACTATTAAAACCAAGATTCTAGCTAGGAAGCAATACTGGTTCATATTTTGAGATTCTGGCACCAAAGTTATTTGTACCAGAAAGATGTTTCAGTAAGTAACTTGCCTCAGGCTGATCAGTTTCTTGAACAAGTTGCTTAAAGGCCCAGTTAGGTTGTCTCTCAAAGAGCTTAAAGATGATATCTTCCATCTCATGCCTGTCACGACGTGTCCTCTTCATCTCAGATCCTTTTGTTGGTGTCACCTTCTTCTGATTCTCCTGCACAAAAAAATAATTTAAAAATTAACTTTAGTGAACTAAAAAAAGAAAGAAAAGTTAATAAATTCAAAAAAAATGGAACCAAACCGACCTGTCCAGGCATTGGCATCATAAGTTCACCATGATCTTCATTATGTACCTACAAACCAAAAAGAATATTCATTTTCTGCTTTTGTATGCAAATTTCATACTAACCCCCTTATTCTCCTTGCATCATCGTTGCAATGCCAAAACAAATTTATTTCTAAAATAAAATGGTATTAAAAGAGGGCACATGTAATACTTGAACTTGTCGTCTTTTGACCATATATCTTTCAGTTCTCTCTAAGCACAATTTCTCATATTCACCAAAATTTTCAGTATGTGTTTCCATAATAAATTTCTGCTCTACTCGCCCTTCCACCACTACTTTCCCTGAATATTTCACAAAAATGAGTTTATTCTAAGTTAAATGTGGAACATCCTTAGAAGGTTTGTACTTCAATTTTCACAAAAAAAAAAAAGGTTCAAATCCTGGTAATCTTACAAGCTGGAACTTCAGTTGGTGCAAGTACACTGTACATATCAGCTAATTCAGGTTCATGACCTATCTAACATGATCACACAAAAATCCCAGTTTAACATCTTAACAAATTACGAATTAAGTAGCTGCCTGAAAACTGCAACCCAACAAAAGCCCCAACTAATCTTAAAGAAAAACTATTATAAATTTTCTTATTAATAAGTAGAACTGCATGCCTTGATTAGACTTAGAGAAGTTGCAGAATGGTTCGAAATCCTCGAATATATTCAGAGAGTAGCTCTTGGGTGTGTTGCCTGACTCTGTCTGTGTCATCTCCATCTTAAACTGTAAATTTTCATTCAAACATCATGCAAAATCCAAACAACATACAAAACATATACATTGCTGAAAATAAGATTTTCTTTTGCAATATTAATATACAATTATACATAGCAGTCAAAATTGAACGATAAAAGGGGAAACAGAGGTGTGAATGTGTGAGTTTGAAAGAGAGAGAGAGAGAGAAAGGAAATTGAACCTGAATAGAGGAGGATTCATCAGGATTGAGGAGATCAAGGGGGACAACGATCTTAGCGGCAATAGGGTTCTGACTGGGATCACCAGAACCGGTGGCTTGCCAGGATTGGGTGACGACAGACGGAACCTTCAACAGCCACACCGGCCTGTCCGCCCAAGCCGTTTCCAGATTGTATTTCCTTTCATCCACCATTAGAGGCAAGCACTGAGAAAGAAGTTAAGAACAGAGCGATACTGGAATCCACTCAAGCTTATTTCCTTCACTCTGGAAAATCAAATCTCCACCAAAAGTAAAAATTTTTCTCTGGCTTTTACTTTTGGACCGTCTTCTAACTCAAGAGAATCTCCTTAAAAGAGGTTGGCCTTGTTCTACAGCCTGTCCCAGTTGCATCTCTGGCCCAATCGAATCCTCAGACCATCTCTTTCTTCACTGTTCAGTTGCTATAAGCGTATGGTCTCTGCAGTGGCGGAGCCAGTAGGGGGGCAAGGGGGGCCTGGCCCCCCTCAATATTTGGGAAAGTTCAAAACTAGATATATATGATTATAGGAACTAGGAAGTCAGAGATGCATATTACTCCATGTTTGGCCTGTCCTTATGTTATTTCTTTGTATTTATTTTATTGGACTCTAACAATAAACAATGTAACTAAAAAGAAAAGCCCATGTTCGGCCCCAAATATCTCTCGTCTTCTGTGAATTCACAATTTAGCAACGCAAGAGAAAACCGAAAGGGAAGGGAGTCTGTCCGGCTGCGCGGCTCAACACCCTGTCACGCTTTGACGCTCCATTTCCAACGGATTTCCCACCTCTGTCGCTACCATTTAGCACGTGCCAGGTTTCTTCTGCCCTTGAAATGTTTTATCATTCTCGGTTCTCGTTGAATGATTATGTGAAAAATTAAGGCACATCTTTATAATTTTGTTTTGATGTTCTGATTTTGTTTAGTACAAAATGGATAATTTGTCAAAATTTAATAGATTATGCATAACTCATTCAACTATTATTTTGCAAAGAATTTTGCGTTGATTATATTCAGTTCTGCCCCTTATGTTATGATACTGGTAAAAAAAACAGTAGTATTGTACTAACTAGTAAAATAATAACATCAGAAATAATGGATGTCAGCCATTGCCCACTGTCCCCCCCAAATTTGAATCCTGGCTCCGCCCCTGGGTCTCTGGTCCAGCCTCATTACGGGTTGCCTTTTCTGGACTTCACATTGGACCATTGCAAATTCTGGATGTCAACCAGGGACTTAGGTTTTACAAACTGGGACATCATTTGGGCCGCAACCTCCTGGAACATTTGGAAGGCTCGAAATAACAATATCTTCAATAACACTATGCACCTTCTTTTCTTCTACTCAAGAGCATTTGTGCTGACATAAACGCTTGGATTAGATACTCCTAGGATTTTTTTTTCTTTCTCTTTTTTGTTGTATAGTTTTTTACTTTTTTATTTTTTAATCTTTACTTGTAACTTTTTACTTTTTTAATAAAATTTATCGGAGTGGTGATTGCCACATGACTTTCAAAAAAAAAAAGAACAGAGCGATAGAGAGAGGGAGAGACGAATTTAGAATTACTAAATATGAAGTCTGGGTAAGATACATTTGATTAGTACGAGTACCGACTCCAATTTAATTTAATCAATTATAAAGATATTCTTGATATGGCGCGGACATGTAAGGTAAGAAAAATATTTTCTTCTTTTTGCAATAACAAGAATGAGCATAATAATAATTATTTAATTATTGTATTTTTTTTTTTCCCACATTGCTTCTTTCCAAAGAAAATGCGGAGTATGCTTGCTTGTAATTTTTTTATATATATCTTTCAAAAAAAATTTGTAGTGAGTTTACTGGAATCGAAAGTGCAGATTTTGCTAACAATCGTTGTCCGAATTCCGGACTTATATCGCTCTTTGCACTGACATTGAGAATTTCAAAAGTTAAATTTTGAAGTTAACATTCATAACACGAATATATATATCTATTAATTTCATTGATTATTTTATTTCTTTATTTATTTGTTTTGTGGATCCCCTGCTTGGGCTCTTTTGCTTAAAAAAAATTTGTTAAAATTTTCCTGACATTTGTTGTCGGTTAAATAACGACAGGATCAATCCCATACTAATTAAGCGTCAAGGGATGAAAAGCAAATCTTCTGAATGGGACCACTTACATAACATCTGAAACTCAGATCCAGAGGACTACTATTCAAGATAGAGACAGGTGCGCGTTGATTAAGTCAAACGAGTCGAAATCCGTATACGGTGAAATTTAGTCCTTAAAAATCTCCCATGAAGCTGATTGAAGCAGTTCCAAAAAAAATATTATGACTGAAGATATGAACCCCACAACTAAAAACCCTATTGGTCCATCAAATAGTCAAAGACCTGTCTCCCCGGTTTTCAGACATGTCATTGGCCAAGCAGACATTGTATTGGGTTCTTTTCTGTGATTTGTGAGCTCGAAATTGTATATAGGATCATTCCAGAAGATTTTCTTTCTAAATGGTTCCACCATTGTAGAAGTTTTCAATTAGAAGCATCTTATTCGTAAAACCAAAAAGCTCTGTTTATAGTTTACCGAGTCATATTCCAAACGTACAACAAAGAATTAATATATACTGAATTAGAAATAATCCGAAAACTCACAAATTACTTAATTAGATTTATTATTATTGATGTGATTATTTATGCGTGTTATATTATCCTATCCTTATGCAGTTAAGTGAATTCAGTTGCGAAGGGAAAAAAAAAACTCTAAATGGTCCTTTTACCTAAGAGACTTCAATTATATGATTAGGATGTTAAAGGGGTGCTGTTGTTTTTCTTTTTTTTTTTGGTGGGTGGGGGGGGGGGGGGGGGGGGGGGGGGGGGGGTTAGGGACAAAGAAAACTAACATTTGGAAATAGAGTTTGAATTGGGCTCAACTCAAGTTTTCTAACTTGTTAGCCTACTTGTAACGTAATAAAATTTTAATTTGAAATGGTATTATCAAAATGATATATGAAAACTCATAAAATAATTACAAAAACTTTCTTACTATATATTTTATTTTAGATAATTATAAAATAAAGATTGTTGAGTTTTAAGATATATTTTGCTTCAAATCAATAGAAAGGATAAAATTGACAATAATTTTTAAATTTTTATAATATTGTATATATCAATTAGTTTTGATATGGAAAATATATATGAATTAAAAAAAATTTGAAGTACACATGCTTATATTAAGCTGCCAAGCTTATTCAAGCCAACTCGAGTTACATCCGAATTGAGTTTGTGGTATTCTCAATTTGCTTAACTTGGCTAGTACACAACCTCTATAGTCCATGTGTACTTGAGAGTTTTTTTTTTTTTTTTTTTTAAGAAAAAAAAATTCCTTTGATCGGCTTGGCGTGTGTTGTTTCAACTCTTTATCTTTATAAAGTAGTTGATCTTTAAAGTGGAAACAAGACGAGGAAATGCATTAATGGCATGAGACAAGATGAGACAAAAAGTTGATATATATAAAATGGAAAGTGTAGATTTTGCTAACAATCTTGTCCCAATTTCGGATTTATATCGCTTTCTGCACTGAAATTGAGAATTTCAAAAGCTAAATTTTGAAATTTACATTTCATAATACGAACATAAATATCTATTAATTTCATTTTTTTTTTTTTTTTTTTGGGATCCCCTGCTTGGGCTTTTTGCTTAAAAAAAATTGTTAAAATTTTCCTGACATTTGTTGTCGGTTAAATAACGACAGTATCAATCCCATACTAATTAAGCGTCAAGGGATGAACACTAAATCTTTTGAATGGGACCACTTACATAAAATCTGAAACTCAGATCCAGAGGACTACTATTCAAGATAGAGACAGGCGCGCGTTGATTAAGTCAAACGAGTCGAAATCCGTCTAAAAAAAATAAAAATCTCCTATGAAGCAGTTCCAGAAAAATATTATGACTAAAGATTTGAACCCCACAACGGAAAACCCTATTGGTCCGTCAAATAGTCAAAAGACCGGTCTCCCCATTTTCAGACATGTCATTGGCCAAACAGACATTGTATTGGGTTCTTTTCTATTGTGAGCTCCAAATTGTAAATAGTATAATATAATTCCAGAAGCTTTTCTTTCTAAAATCAAAATGGTTCCACCATTGTAGAAGTTTGCAATTTAGAAGCAACTTAGTTATTCTTATGCCCAAAGGGCTCGTTTGGATGGGTTGGGAATAGTGGGAAGAGTGAGAAGAGTAGGAAGAGTGGGAAGAGTGGGAAGAGTGGAGGAATTGGCTATTCCGGGAATTAGAAATGTTGTTTGGATGGTGAGTTTAGGAATAGCGTTGGGAAGTGTGAAAAAGTAGAGAGAAAAGTGTTGTTGGGAAGAGTGTTATTGAAAATTGTGTTAGGAATAGAATTGGCTATTCCAAAACCGTTTGGATGAAAAATTTAGGAATAGAATTGCCAATTCCTAGGAATTGGCTATTCCACCCCAATCCAAACGAGCCCAAAAAACTCTGTTTACAGTTTACCGAGTCATATTCCAAATTTTCAACAAAGAATTATAATTTATACCGAATGAAAAATAGTCCGAAAACACACAAATTACTTAGATTTATTATTGATGTGACGATTTATGCAGTTAAGTGATTTTAGTTGCGAAAAAAAAAATAAAAGGCTTCAATTATATGATTAGGATGGTAAAGGGCGAAAAGCATAGAAAACTAAACATTTAAATCCCTCGTAGGCTCGTAGACTATTTCCAAAATTATTATTGCATTTGTTTATAATGGACAAAATTCCAGAGGATTAGAAATCTCTCTCTGGTCCTTTTAATTACCAAAGACTTCAATAAATATAAAAAACATGCTAAAGGGGAAAAAGAACATAGAAAACTAAACATTAATCTAGCGTAGATTAATTCCAAAATTATTATTGCATAATATTACAATGGACAATATTCCAGAGTATTAAAAACTAACAAATGCTTAGAAAAGTAGACTGGGTCTTTTTCAGACTATTCTCTTGTTCAATAGTAGTCTTCCCCTATATAATTAAGCCCAAATGCTCACAGCTAAACAACATAAATTCATTGCATCCTCTCTCAGCTCTTCTCAAAAACTAAAAACAACATAAATTTCTCTCTTTTCTTCAAGATTTCTCAACCTGCAGAGCATTTGAACAAGCAATGGAGCCAAAATCCATGCTATTCTGCTGTATTTCTTGTCTCGGCCTAAATACCACAGATACTGAGCACCAAAACGAGAGGCCGACAAAAGGTGCCCACCCCCGATATGTGCCCAAGCGAGGCATTATACTGCGGCGTGTACTGAAGACTATGATCGGCCGTGGTAGGCCTAATAAGACCCGACCAATGGATGACTGATGGCTGTTTTTTTTTTTTTTTTTTTTTTTGGATTGATTTCTGATGCCACCTCAAAATGTAAATAAAAATCGTTGCGCTTCTCTTTCGAAGAGGAAAACATGTTCAGGGATGTTTTCTTTTGCAGAGGAAATTATACCAGCCGTGTGCAGTTCTTTTTTTTAAAAAAAAAAAAAATTTGGTTTCCAATAGTCTGCGTCAATTTATGTGCAAATCTGTAGTTTGTTTATGAGTAAGTCTGTCCCATGAATAAATGGTAGTCAAGTTTTTAACAAACACGATCTGCTTCAAGCCTTTTATTTGTTCAAGCAGAGTGATTTAGTCTACAAACAGCTATCAACAGCTCAAGAAAGAAACCCACAGAACTAATGGATAAGAAGTGTTAGATAACTCTGACAACAACAGACTAACATGTGAATTAAAATATATGAATGGATATAATTAATGCAGCTGGGTGCCTGCGTCAAACATGTCTTCAATTTTCTTCTAGACTAGTTAGTGTCACTTTCAGCACGTAAAATTCCTCTCTCAGAATATTATTTCTAGTCCTTTTAAAAAGAACTTGGAAGCATTGTCTAACCATTTAAATACATCTGGATTTACAAAAAGAATCTAATATTGACCGAAGAAAGATATTGCGGTAACCAAGACATATCTCTCTGTTGTTTGGATTCATTATTCAATCTCCATCTATTTAAGTTTTTATAGGAAGTTTTTAATTCTATCTCCAAATAAAAATGAACAAACCTGAAAAATACTTGAGATATGCTTTATTGCCAAATTCCGAGTATCAAGAAAAGGTAGATACTTCTCTAAAGTTTCAACAACTGTGTCTGTGTTCATTGGAATATGTTTTAGCGGTCCCGCAAAGCCAAGCATTGTCAGCAGTAATGCCACATTTATTAACCCTTATCTGACAGCTTCCATTAATCCACATTCAATCACATTATCTTCTTTTAGGGGCGTTTGGCAACATCATAGATTAGTGAGATCAAAAGTTGAAATTTTTTTTTTTTATATAATTATAGGTTAACAAATTAGTTTACTAATTTAAAAATTAGACTAGTCTCATACATGCCAAATGCTCCCTTATTGCAGCGCACTGGGATGCATGCAGCACATTGCTCCACAAGTTCCATGAAAATAGAGGTAGAAATTTAATTTTTAAACGTCAAATATCGTTCAATCATATATTTTAATTTACAAAAAAATATATACGGGTCAACGGAAACAAAAATATTTGTGCCTATTGTCAAGAGGTTCTGATTGCCACTCTTCAAATTAAGGATTTTTAATACCCTTGAGCGGTGGGTCAAATTTTCGGTTTAAGTCAATATGTGATACAGAACTAACTAAAAAATTTCCCTCATTAATTCTTGTAGAGAACACTGCAATAATGTACAAGAATTAGAGAACACTGCAATAATAATGTAAAAATAATTGCTTCTCTTGTGCCTATAACTCTTCATTAATCACTGTCACCTGAGTAATTTGCTATCTTATGAGAGAATGGAAAAGAAAATGGAACTTCTGAAGGGGGAAAAAAGAGGAAGAAATGCAAACAGGTAAACAGGGAAAAATGTAATCTCATTTATAAATTACTTAGAATTTATTATGGTTTTGACTATTTACTTATGTTATATTATCCTTCCCATATGCAGTTAAGTGAGTTCAATTGCGCAGAAATAAAAAATATATATTGATCTGGTCTTTTTACTTAAGACTTTATATGAAACTCAAATCATAAAACATAGAAAATAAACATTTAAATCCCGCGTAGACTAATTCCAAATTTAATATTCTATAAATTTAAAATGGGTAAAATTCCAGAGTACTAAAAACAAACAAAATCTTAGAAAAGTAGACTTGGTCTTTTTTCAGACTATCCTCTGGTTCAGTAGTAGTCTTCCTCTATAAGTAGACTTGCCTCCTTCAGCTCTTCTCAAAAGCTAAAAATATAAATTTCGCTCTCTTTTCTCCAAGTTCTCTCAACCTACAAAGTATTTGAACAAGCAATGGATGCAATAACCATGCTATTCTGCTTGGGTTCTTGCCTCGGCCTAAATACTGAAGACACTGAGCCTCGTTATGTGCCAAGGCGAGGCGGTATACTGGAGCGTGTATTGAAGAGTATGATCGGCCAGGATAGGCCTAATAATTAGAGCTGATCATTGGATGACTGATGGATGTTTAATTAAATTTGTTTTGTTTTTCTTTTTTTTTTTGGCGGATTGATTTCTTATGCGACGTACTTCAAGTTGAGGTTGTGATGTGAATAAACAATGTTCCGTTTCTTTTTAGAGATGAAGACATGTTTTGAGATGTTTTCTTATCAGGAACCAAAAAAAATTGACAAGTTTAAACCGTACCATCTGTATACACTTTTTTTTTCTTTTTTGGTTCCCAATATATAGCTTGTGTCAATCTGAAGTTCGTTTATTGATTATCCATGTCTGTCCCATGCATATTTATTATCCATGAAGTTGTTTACAGATATGATCTGCTTCAACCTTCAAGCGTTTTATTTCTTTCTAAACAGTGTGATTTAGTCTACAACAGTTATCAACACCTCAAGAAAGAAAATTACAGAACTGATGGATCATAAGTGTTGAATAACTCTGACAGCAAGAGAGTACATGTGAATGAAACTATAAATGAATGGATATACAAGCGCGCTGAGATGCTGTTAAGAAATAGAATAATTTAGAGATGTTATTAGTCTTAGAGTAATTTGTTCATAGACAAATAGGGAGCCTCTGTTTAGAAAATTGTACCTTACTATTTTTGGGTACTAGCCGTTATGCACCAAATGGTACAATACTCAAAAAGTACCAACGGTATAAAGTGGAGTCTATAAAAAAGCTTGTAACCCAAATGGGGAAAAAAAAATTGTGCCAATTGTCAAGACTCAAGAGGTTCTGATTGTCACACTTCAGATTAAGATTTTTAATAGCCTTGGTCTGGAGTCAATTTTTTTGGTTTGATGTCTGTATGTAATACAGAACTAACGAACAATTTTCTCTCATTAATTCTTTCTTTTAGACATTTCATCAAGCATGTACTGTACAGCGATAATAATGTAAAGAAATGCTCTCATGTGCGTATAAATTTTCATGTCACCTAAGTAACCAGCTATCAGATGAAAGAATGAAACAGAAAATGCAACTTAATTCTCAGAAAAAAAAAGGAGAAATAAAAAGAAAGTGCAGTTAAGTGAGTTCAGTTGCGAACCGCGAAGAAAAAAAATTTGATCTGGTCTTTTTACCTAAGACTTTATATGAAATTCAAAACATAAATAAAACATAGAAAACTAAAAATTTAAATCCCGCATAGACTAATTCCAAATTTAGTATTGCATAAATTTACAATGGGCCAAAATAGCAAGGTAAAAAAAATTTAACAAAAACTTATAAAAGTGGACTTGGTCTTTTTCAGACTATTCTCTGGTTCAGTAGAAGTATTCCTCAATATATTATAAGGCTCAAATGCCCAAAGCTAAATAACAGCAATTATTGCAGCCTCCCTCCTTCTATTCTTCTCAAAAACTAATTAAAAAAACATAAGTTTCCCTCTCTTTGCTTCAATTGAGCTTGTGATCTAAATAAGCTTGTTCTGTTTTTTCTTTGGAGAAGAAAACATGTTTTGAATTTTTCTTTTTTTTTTTTTTTGGCATGAAGCCCAGAAAAAAGGAAGGTTTAACCGTACCAGCTGCATTTTTTTTTTTTTTTTTTTTGGTTTCCAATCGCTTGCGTCAATTTCTGTGACAACCTAAAGTTCGTTTATGACTGAGTCAGTCCCATGAACAAGTGGTAATCAAGTTGTTTACAGACATGGTGTGCTTCAAGCCTTTTATTTCTTTCTAACAGTGTGATTTAGTCTGCAACAGTTATCAACAGCTCAAGAAAGAAAATCACAGAACTGATGGATAAAAGTGTTGACTGACAACGACAGAGTAAATGTGAATGAAGACATATAAAGAAATATAATTAATGCAACTGGGTCAAACATGTCTATTGTTTTCTTCCAAGTAGTTATTGTCACTTTCAGCACGTACAATTCCTCTCTCAGAATATTATTTCTTGTCCATTTAAAAGGAATTTTGAAGCATCTGTCTAACCCATTTAAGTACATCTAGATTGACAAAAAGAATCTTATATTGACTAAAGAAAGATATTGCTGGTAGCTAAGCCATATCTCTCTGTTTTTTGAATTCATTATCCAATCTCCATCGATTTAATTATCCATGGAAACTTCTTAATGGTACCTTCCAAATAACAATGAACAACCCTAAAAATAATTGAGTTACGCTTTATTGCCAATTCCCATGTATCGAGAAAATGCAGATACTTCTCCAAAGATTAATAACCATATGTTCTTCATTGAGATATGTTTCATTGGTCTCGAAAAGACGAGCATTGTCAGAACTCAGAAGTAATGCCACATTTATTTAACCCTTATCTAAGAGCTTCCCTTAATCCATGTCAATCATACTATATTCTTCTAGTGGGGGATCCATGCATATACCAGCTACGGACATCCGGTGCATTACTCTACTAGCTAGTTCTGTGGAACAAGAGGTAGAAATTTAATTGTGGACGTCAAATATTGCAACAATTACACCACTCAAAAATTATGAATATTATTTTCAATGTCGTTGCGTTATTTTATTTATGAAGGATATGGGAGTCAATGGGGAACAAAATTTTGCGTGTACTGTCAAGAGATTCTGATTGGCAGAATTGAATTAACAATTTTTTTAAAACCTTGACATGAAGTCAAATTTTCTCTTTAAGGTCAATATATTATATAGTAGTAATTAACCAATAATTTTTAATCATGAGGTCTTTACGACATTTCATCAAACACCAATGTTGTAGGAATAGAAACCCGCAGCAAAATTTTTCATTCAAAGCTAATCGCCTGACCATCACCTCTATACCACATTATATGGGTCAACGGCTATACTCATCTCTGCGTCCTATTGGACTGGTCACACACTCATAGATAAGGGTGTCAATACCTCTTTTTCTCACGTTCCTTTCCGTTTTGTCCAAACGAAACAGAAACGGAAGCCGGAAGGGTATATCAGTTTCGTTTCAGAAACGGAACAAAAACGGAAATTCTTTTTAGAAAAATAGAACACACAAAATGAGAAATTACTATGTAAATTTATTATTGATGTGATTATTTATGCGTGTTATATTATCCTATCTTTTATGCAGTTACGTGAGTTCAGTTGCTAAGGGAAAAAAAATCTCTATATGGTACTTTTACCTAAGACTTAAATTATATGATTAGGATTTTAGGATAGAAAACTAAACATTTAAATTCCTCGTAGCTTGTTCCAAAATTATTATTGCATTTGTTTATAACGGACAAAAATCCAGATGATTAAAAATCTCTATCTGGTCCTTTTACCTAAGACTTCAAGTATATGATTATAGGATGATAAAGAGGGGGAAGAAATTACAAAACTAAACATTAAAGACTAATTCCAAATTTTTGCATTTGTATACAATGCACAAAATTCCAGAGGATTAAGAAACCAACAAAGGAAGAAAAATAGACTTGGTCTTTTCAGACTATTCTCTGGTTCAATAGGAGTCGTCCCCTATATAAGCTTAAATGCTCTCAATAACAGCAATTCATTGCAGCCTCCGTCATTCAGCTCTTCTCAAAACCAAAACAACATAAATTTCTTTATTTTCATCAAGTTTTCTCAAGTCTTAGCTTACCGAGTATTTGAACAAGCAATGCAGCCAAAAACCATGGTATTCTGCCTAGGTTCTTGTCTGGGCCTAAATACCAAAAACAGTACTGAGCACCAAAATGGGAGACAGCCGAGGGGAACCCACCCTCGATACATTCCCAGGCGAGGCATGATACTGGGGCGTGTATTAAAGACCCTGATCGGCCGGGGTAGACCTAACAAGACCCGACCATTGGATGTCTGACGGTTGTTTTTTTCTTCTTCTTTTTTTCCATCTTCAATCTTCCCCCTTTTTTTCTCTTTTTTATTTTATTTTGTTTTGGATGGATTTCTGATGCCACCTCAAAATGTAAATAAAGATGGTTGCGCTTCTGCTCAGAAGAGGAAAACATGTTCAGCGACGTTTTCTTTTGAAGAGGAAATCAAACAAGCTGTGTCCAATTTTTATTTTTATGTTTTTATTTCTTTATTTTTGTTTCCAATAGCGCTTGTTTCAATTTTCAGACGTAGAATAAAGGGGAGATAACGTAGGCTGCATCAGTGCTAGGAGTAGAGCACTGGTCCATTATTTTTCGGGTTTCTGGTTTCTCTCTTTTGTTTCTGTATTGATTTGGGTTTGTCTGAAGATGAGTAAGCCTATGTGTTGTGATTGCTTTTTTTAATTGAAAAGTAATAGAGGGCTTCTCTACTTATTTCTAAAAAAAAAAAGCTTGTGTCAATTTTATGTGAAAATCAGAGAAGTGGTGGTCATTTTTTTTTTTTTTTTTTTCTCTAACAGAGTGATTTAGTCTGCAAACAGCTATTAACAGCTCAAGAGAGAAAATCACACGACTGATGATTAGATAAACCTGACTCAGCTACAGATTAATATGTGAATTTAAATTATATGAATGGATATAATCAATGCAGCTGGGTCAAACATAACTAAAATTTTCTTTTCAGCACGTACAATTCCTCCCTCAGATTATTATTTCTATTTTTTTCAGAAAGAACTTGGACCATTTCTCTAACCCATATAAGTAGACCTAGATTGACAAAAGGAATCTAATATAGACCAAAAAAGATATTCTCTGTTGTTTATGAATTCATTATTCGATATCCATTTATTTAATTATACATGGGAACTTCTTAATTGCACCTACAAATAACAATGAACAACCCTGAAAATAATTGAAATATGCTTTATTGCCAAATTCAGAATATCAACGAAAGGTAGATACTTCTCTAAAGTTCAATAACTGTGTCCGTTGGTATATCACTACAACGGAAATTATTTTTAGAGACGCCCCCTTTAGAGGCGGTTTTCCATAAACCCGTTTCTAAAAATTACCAATAGCATTTTGGAAATTTTTGTCGATTATTTTTAGAGGCGGTTTTTAACAAAAACCGTTTCTAAACTTTTTTGCCAAAAATTAAAAAATGGCTGCCTATCTTTAGAGGCGGTTTTTATAAAAAACAGCCTCTAAAAATCACATTTTTAGAGACGGTTTTTAAGAAAAACCAGCCTCTAAAAATGAAGTATTTTTCTGAATTTTTGTCACATTTTTAGAGGCGGTTTTTAACAAAAACAGCCTCTAGAAATGAAAACTTTTTCTGAATTTTTTTCGCATTTTTAGAGGCGGTTTTTAACAAAAACAGCCTCTAAAAATACATATTTTTAGAGGCTGTTTTTTTATAAAAAATAGCCTCTAAAAATGAAAAAAAATTCTGAATTTTTGTCGCATTTTTAGAGGCGGTTTTTAACAAAAACAGCCTCTAAAAATATGTGATTATTCCTGAAATTTTATTTAGGCACTAGAATCGAGTATATAAAAATTTCAAAATTAATTACAGAAGTAAATAATTAAAATAATAAAAAGTCAGAAATAATATTTGAGTCAACACTAACCTCACATGGCAATCGCAACTATTCAATCCATGCATTTCTAATCATATAAATTGTTTGGATAAATACATTTAGAATTTAGAATATACATGGTATATATGTAAATCTTTCCTCTGCTTCATGTAACCTTTAGCGAAGTTTGGGTTTAAATCGGATTTAAAGATGAAGATTGGGTGCTTTTTTCCATATTTTTTGTATCCATCAACATTTTTTCATGTATTTTATTGCTAAATAATCAATTTTTTTTGGGTAAAAGATAAAAGATTTGAACTCCATTTGTTGTCGAATTGTATAGTTAAAATATTTGATGTTAAAAAATATTTGATGTTAAAAATAGTTAAAATATAAATTAATTAACTAATTAAAAAAACAGTAAATAAAAAAAATGAATTAAAAATCAGAAATTGATCTTTAGAGGCGGTTTTTAACTAAAAAACCGCCTCTAATAATCATATCCGATTTTTAAAAAAAAATTTTATGAAAAAAAATATTCAACTATGTAAAATAGTAATAATATAAAATGTCAAAAAATATTTAACTATTATAAATAGTGAAAATATTTGATGTTAAAAAATATTTGATGTTAAAAATAGTTAAACTATAAATTATTTAAGTAATTAAAAAAACAGAAAATAAAAAAATTAATTAAAAATCAGAAATTGATTATTAGAGGCGGTTTTTAACTAAAAAACCGCCTCTAATAATCATATCCGATTTTTAAAAAAAATTTTATGATAAAAAATATTCAACTATGTAAAATAGTAATAATATAAAATGTTAAAAAATATTTAACTATTATAAATAGTGAAAACATTTGATGTTAAAAAGTATTTGATGTTAAAAATAGTTAAAATATAAATTATTTAAGTAATTAAAAAACAGTAAATAAAAAAAATTAATTGAAAATCAGAAATTGATCTTTAGAGGCGGTTTTTTAGTTAAAAACCGCCTCTAATAATCATATCTGATTTTCAAAAAAATTTTGATGATAAAAAATATTCAACTATGTAAAATAGTAATAATATAAAATGTTAAAAAATATTTAACTATTATAAATAGTGAAAATATTTGATGTTAAAAAATATTTGATGTTAAAAATAGTTAAAATATAAATTATTTAAGTAATTAAAAAAATAGAAAATAAAAAAAAATTAATTAAAAATCAGAAATTGATCTTTAGAGGCGGTTTTTAACTAAAAAACCGCCTCTAATAATCATATCCGATTTGTAAAAATTTTTTTATCATAAAAAATATTCAACTATGTAAAATAGTAATAATATAAATTGTTAAAAATTATTTAACTATTATAAATAGTGAAAATATTTGATGTTCAAAAATATTTAATGTTAAAAATAGTTAAAATATAAATTATTTAACTAATTAAAAAAACTGTAAATAAAAAAATTAATTAAAAATCAGAAATTGATTATTAGAGGCGGTTTTTAACTAAAAAACCGCCTCTAATAATCATATCCGATTTTTTAAAAAAATTTTATGATAAAAAATATTCAACTATGTAAAATAGTAATAATATAAAATGTTAAAAAATATTTAACTATTATAAATAGTGAAAACAATTGATGTTAAAAAATATTTGATGTTAAAAATAGTTAAAATATAAATTATTTAAGTAATTAAAAAACAGTAAATAAAAAAAATTAATTGAAAATCAGAAATTGATCTTTAGATGCGATTTTTAACTAAAAAACCGCCTCTAATAATCATATCCGATTTTCAAAAAATTTTTGATGATAAAAAATATTCAACTATGTAAAATAGTAATAATATAAAATGTTAAAAAATATTTAACTATTATAAATAGTGAAAATATTTGATGTTAAAAAATATTTGATGTTAAAAATAGTTAAAATATAAATTATTTAACTAATTAAAAAAACAGTAAATAAAAAAAATAATTAAAAATCAGAAATTGATCTTTAGATGCGGTTTTTAACTAAAAAACCGCCTCTAAAGATCATATCCGATTTTTAAAAAATATTTCATGTTGAAAAATATTCAAGTATTAATAATACTAAAAACATACAATGTTAAAAAATATTTAACTATTAAAAATACTAAAATATTTGATGTTTAAAAATTTTTTACCATTAAAAATAGTTAAAATATAAAATATTTGACTAATTAAAAAACAGAAAATAAAAAAAATATATTAAAATTCGGATTTGATCTTTAGAGGCGATTTTTAACTAAAAAACAGGCTCTAAAGATCATATCTGATTTTTAAAAAATATTTCATGTTAAAAAATATTCAAGTATTAATAATACTAAAAACATAGAATGTTGAAAAATATTTAACTATTAAAAATGAGTCCTACGCCCTAAACAAACATTTATGTTAAATTTATGTTAAATTTTTGACCAATTTGAAGTTTTATTGTACAATGTTGCAGTAGTGCTGTATATTCTTTTGCATAATGTCAGTTTAAAAATATACAAACCCGGGCCAAATCATAAAACCTGTTAGAACTCATCGCGAGCTTTCTAGATTATGGTCATACAACCTAAATAGATATTCCTGTTAAATGTTTAACCAATTTGAAATTTTATTGTACAATGTTACAGTAGTGCAGTATATTCTTTTGTAAAATGTCCGTTTAAAAATATACAAACCCGGGCCAAATCATAAAACCTGTTAGAACTCATCGCGAGCTTTGTAGATTATGGTCATACAACCTAAATAGACATTCATGTTAAATGTTTGACCAATTTGAAGTTTTATTGTACAATATTACAGTACTGCAGTATATTCTTCTGCAAAATGTCTGTTTAAAAATATACAAACCCGACCAAATCATAAAACCTGTTAGAACTCATCGCGAGCTTTCTAGATTATGGTCATGCAACCTAAATAGACATTCTTTTTAAATGTTTGACCAATTTGAAATTTTATTGTACAATGTTGCAGTAGTCTTAAGAATATTAGAAATACTAAAATAAAGAAAAAAGTCTGTTTGATGTTCAAAAATATTTAACTATAAAAAATACTAAAATATTTGATGTTCAAAAATATTTAACTATTAAAAATACTAAAAAGATAAAATATTTAACTAATAAAAAAATAGAAAGTAAAAAAAAAAACTTAAATTCGAAATTGATCTTTAGAGGCGGTTTTTAACTCAAAAACAGCCTCTAAAGATCATATCCAATTTTTAAAAAATATTTCATGTTAAAAAATGTTCAAGTATTAATAATACTAAAAATATATAATGTTAAAAAATATTTAACTATTAAAAATACTAAAATATTTGATGTTTAATAATTTTTTACCATTAAAAATAGTTAAAATATAAAATATTTAACTAATTAAAAAATAGAAATATAAAAAAATATATTAAAATTCGGATTTGATCTTTAGAGGCTGTTTTTAACTAAAAAACAGCCTCTAAAGATCATATCCGGTTTTAAAAAATATTTCATGTTCCAAAATATTCAAGTATTAATAATACTAAAAATATACAATGTTAAAAAATATTTAACTATTAAAAATACTAATATATTTGATGTTTAATAATTTTTTACCATTAAAAATAGTTAAAATATAAAATATTTAACTAATTAAAATACAGAAAATAAAAAAAAATATATTAAAATTCGGATTTGATCTTTAGAGGCGATTTTTAACTAAAAAACAGCCTCTAAAGATCATATCCGATTTTTAAAAAATATTTCATGATAAAAAATATTCAAGTATTAATAATACTAAAAATATATAATGTTAAAAAATATTTAACTATTAAAAATACTAAAATATTTGATATTTAATAATTTTTTACCATTACAAATAGTTAAAATATAAAATATTTAACTAATTAAAAAACAGAAAAAAAATATATTAAAATTCGGATTTGATCTTTAGAGGAGGTTTTTAACTCAAAAACAGCCTCTAAAGATCATATCCGATTTTTAAAAAATATTTCGTGATAAAAAATATTCAAGTATTAATAATACTAAAAATATATAATGTTAAAAAATATTTAACTATTAAAAATACTAAAATATTTGATATTTAATAATTTTTTACCATTATAAATATTTAAAATATAAAATATTTAACTAATTAAAACAGAAAATAAAAAAAATATATTAAAATTCGAATTTGATCTTTAGAGGCAGTTTTAACTAAAAAACAGCCTCTAAAAATATATCTTTAGAGGCTGTTATTTGTTAAAAACCGCCTCTAAAGATACACCATTTTTTTTCGAATATTTTTCGAATATGGTATCTTTAGAGGCGGTTTTTAACAAAAAACAGCCTCTAAAGATATATCTTTAGAGGTTTAGAGGCTGTTTTTTGTTAAAAACCGCCTCTAAAGATATAGAAATTTTTTTTAAAAATTTCTATATATGTACTCTTTTTAGGTTGAGCCACGGGTGGCAAACTTATATATCTTGAGCTCATTCTTTGAGGGAGACATTCATATCTGTCAAAGGCATATATTACCAGGTAAATGTGTAACTTCTTTATCTTTGTTGTGTTGATATGGTTCTGTAATGTTTTGTGTCAAAATTTGAAATGCTAAATAACTTCTTTAGTGTTTGGCGTTGATGGTTTATCCGATCTGATGAGAATTTTTGTTTTGTTTATTTGTTTAGAAGTTTGTCTAGTGATTCGATCGTGGAGGTGAAGTGATGGGGAAGGCGAAGAATCCCAATGTTTTTTTTTTTATGTATCCATAGGAGGCGCTCCAGCTGAGCGGATGGTCTTTGAGGTGCGTTTGTTTTGGTTCATGATGCGTCATAACAGTTTTTTTTTTTACCAATATTTGTTGTATTTTTGTTGATGTTTTAATTGTAAAGCACATCACTTTTGAAGCTTGTTCAGTTTTTTCTTTGTAAATCTACCAATATGATGATGCGTAATATCATATTCTATTTAGATTTTAGGTCCTATATATTTAAGGATATATATTATTTAGTTTCCTATACAAGATGCTATGGGATTTTTAAGGGATGTAGCAGTTATATTGTTGTACTATAATCATCAACAGCTAACTAGTTATTTTGTCTAATTTGTTTTCTTCTAGTTTGGTAATTATTGGGGTCAAATAGAAACTCATAAGCCTAGTCATCAGATTTGTTTCTGTATATTTAAGGTTTTTTTTTTTAATTCGGGTCCTTTTTCCATGTTCTAATGTGAAAAATGGGAGTAAGCTCTTGCAGTTGGAAACTATATTGAATGGTCTCATTTTTATGCAATCTCCTTTACTATGGTTAAACCAACTCATTTTCTTATTTTAATAGGGTGGGGACTTTTCAAAGCGAGATGGTATGTTTTGAACAAAGGAAGAATGAAACAGCACAAATGTCTGTCTTTGTTGGTTTACAAAATTTTTTTTTTTTTTTTGTATTTGTGGGTGCAGGTGAGAACAGTTTTTGCAAGAGACATCAATTTATTAAGCTTTTTTACAATCTGTAAATGAATGTAGATGGCAGAAGGTTGATTATATTATAAATTATTTTCTTATATTGACTAGATTCTAAATTATTATCTTATATTATTAACTTCAGAGAAGAAGAAGTCGTCAAAATCAAAAAATGGGGCTAGCCCAAAATTTAAAAATATTTTTTTTTTTAATTCTGGTCTATTATTAGAGGCGGTTTTTTATTAAAAACAACCTCTAAAGATATGAATTTTTTTCAAAATCTGGTGTATCTTTAGAGGCTGTTTTTTATTAAAAACCGCCTCTAAAGATGTATCTTTAGAGGCTGTTTTTAATAAAAAACAGCCTCTAAAGATACAAGAATTTTTTTCGATTCTGGGATCTTTAGAGGCGGTTTTTAATAAAAAACCGCCTCTAAAGATGTAGAAATTTTTTTTCGAATCTGGCTTATTTTTAGCCACGCCATTTTTAGAGACGGTTTATTAGTCATTTTTAACGCCTCCTATTTTAGTGACTGTGGGAAACCGGCTCTAAAAATGCTTAAAAAACCGCCTCTAAAAATGTTATGTGGTGTAGTGTATGTTTTATCGGTCCCGCAAGACGAGCATTGTCAGCAGTAATGCAACATTTTGTTTAACCCTATCTTACAGCTTTTCTTAATCCATATTCAATCGTATTATCTTCTTCTTAGTAGGGGATCCATATAGCAGCTGTAACACCTGGAAAATACCAATCTAAATTTCAGTTTAATTAACTGGATTAATTCCATTATTAGAATTGAAATAAATAAATTTATTAAATAAAACATGAAGATGATTGGAACCAATAGTTAACGATAAATTTTTGCCATATAAATATCAAATCTATTAGGAAATAATATTACAAAAATTAATCTCAATTAAGATTAAAGAAATATTAGTATAAAATAAATTAGAAATTTGTTAATAAAATATTATAATAATATTAGTAACTAATTTTAAGAAATAAATTAATGCAACAGTAAAAATCGAATCAAAATTGAAGATTTATATTTTATGTAGCATCTAAGAATAGTTCACATAATTCTAGCAAAATCAAAATTTAGGATATATTAAATTATAATATCAGAATAATTGGACTGTTAATGAAAATAATTATGATAAATAAACTATACGAGTTGTAGCATCCTCAAATTAATCAAACAAAGCCACTCAACAAGCTAATATACTGTAATTAACCAAAGAATTGATTAATAACTCATTAAAATAACAAGATAAATTATAAATCATGAGTTATTTGGGTCGCAGCACTTTGGTCACACAAAAGTTTCCACAGAAGATCACAAGGAGGAGGAATTGGATAAAACCCAATTCTCTCTCTTTCCTCCGTCTCTATCCCTTTTCCCGACCCTATCTCTTTATCTCTTTCGTTTCATACGATAGCGCACCCCTTTCTCTCTTTCGATCCATCCGAGAACCTCACTCTCTCTCTCTCTCTCGTTTGAAGCAAGGTGTAGGGAACACAAGAAAGCAAGTCGAGAGATTGATTCCTCTCTTCACTTCCGTGCTCGTTCTTCTTTGTGTGCGGCCAAACTTTTGGAATTGAAGAAAAATTGGATTGGAGCTTTGGTATTAGCTTGGATTGAGGCAGTGAGAAGAAATAAGTAGGGAAAATCAAGAGAAAATCAAGGTATATTTATCCAAACTCTCCAATTCGGATTTATAATTTTTTTTGGGATGAACCAAATAGGTTACCCAAACCGTGATTGAGTTGAGAAACGGTTAAATTTGAGTATGGAATGAAGTATATATGTGGATTGTTAACTAAATTATTTGATTTTGCGTTTGGATGGCTTGATTTTTGTTGTAAGCCGAGAAGTAGGAATTAGGGTTCGGTTTTGAATCAAATAAATGGGAAATAGTGGCATGCTTGGGGATTAATCCGTGAATATGATCTAGGAGATGATAATTGATGAGGGTGAGAACTTGGTACCAGCCTCCGTTGAGGCTAAACTCGCCTCTGGTACCATCTGGTACGGTGTAGAGATGACATGGATTATTTTGTAAATTTCAGGGACTTGTTGGTAAAATGAAAAGGACTGGTTTGTGAAGAAAAGGACTTAATTGTAAATGAAAAGGGCTACAACGGAAAGAAAAAGGACCTAATTGTGAATGAAAAGGGCTTGCAGGTGTGAAATAAAATGATTCAAGGCTCTTTGTGAAAATTACCTGTGCTAATGAGTTTGGATCTCTGTCGGATCCTGTCGGGTTGGGTGCGGACCCGCTTAGTCGACTCAAGTCAACTTGTCAGGTTGACTTGGCTCAACCATTTAGCATTTTGGGCCTCGTTGTTATTGGGCCTTTTGCTCCTGTGCTTGTTTTGTTTGGGCTTGTGTCTAGGCCGTGAAGGAAAGGAATTTTTGGGCTTGGGCATTTGTTTGATTGTCAAACTTTTATTTGGACCCGAGATGTGGAGCTGGATAAAAATATGGACCCTTAAATTAAAAACTTAATCAAAGATTAAGTTAATTAAATCCAGACTAACAAAATAATTAATTAAAAGCGGGACCATTAAGATTAATCAGACATCGCTTTAATTAACCGTCGGATTTCGGGATATGATGATCAAAGTCTAAATAAAAACAAGAACAGATATTCTGACATCAAAATTATAGACTTTCTGATCCCAAATAAAATAAAATAAATGGTTTTATGATTTTATGAGTTTATTTCTGATTTCTAAATTTTGACTTTAAATTTCGAATTCTGATTTTGAATTGACTTTCGATAAAAATTAAAATAATAATTAAATAAACAATAATAATAATAAGAATAAAATAAATAAATTAAACTAAATAAAAAGAAAATAATAATAGATAACATAAGTTAGAACTTCTGAAAACACAACCAATTACTATAAACATAAATAGTTAAATATAGATAACTATCAAATAAATAACAAACATATGGAATTTAATCATAACATATTATTATTGACTGGAAAGTCAAAACCAATTATAAATTGAATAAATAAAATACTTAATAAAATATTTTCAAACAAAATTCTCTAATCTGAATCTCAGACCAGTCTGGTTAACCCAGTCTGTTAGTCTGGTTTTATAAGCCGGACCAATTAGTTGTAAACTCCCGGTTAGGTCAAATTTAGAACCGTTTGATTAGATCTTAACGGTTTTTGACCCATTTTACAGGAGACTGGACGAAGACCGATCCTAATCCAACTATAGGTGCGGACACGTGGATTTTTATAGAAATCTGGTTTCGGTAACTTTAAATTTTTGTGCATTGCATGTTGCTAACCTCATTGATTGCAATACGAATTAATTATTTTAGTTATAGAAACAGATATTACAACTCATGTTGTTTTATCTCCTTTGTTAAACTTGATATGAGATCAAGCAAGTTTGCTCATTCATTTGTTATGATGAACTGAATTGTATCAGTTCATCTTATTCTTGCTTGATAGCCTGAAATATGGAATGTGTTGGTATATGAATGATTGTGGAAAGAAAATTGTGAAAATTGTGAAATGACATGGAAATCAAAGCCACTCTTCGAAGTCGACTGATCCCCGGCTTCGACCAGTTCGGTAGCGCTATTCGGATATGGAATTTCCTTTTGTGCTCAGGGAAAGAGATACGTCTCTTTTGTGCCTTGAGAAAGGAAAAGGTTTCCTTTTGTGCCCAAACCGGATGGGAAGGGAAACCTGAGTGAGTTTTTGAATAAAATTCTCTTTTGTGCTCAAGGAAAGAGATACGTCTCTTTTGTGCCTTGAGAAAGGGAAAGATAAAGAAAGGGAAACAGATGGAATGCTTATATGTGATATGCTTTGAGTTATGAAAATCCCTCGTGTGCCCTCAGGTTAGGGAAATAAATGTTTCGCTCTTGATTTGCTTGTGTGCATGTTCATTGTAGAATGATCATGATAGGATTGTTCTTGAGTTATTACCTGTTATGAAATTGGTTGGAAATTTGCATTTACATTACTTGAATAATTAAACTAAGTTTAACTAATGATTGACTATTAAGTAATTTACTCATGTTGCTTATTACGGGTATTACTTTTGGACAAGATTTCGACTAGAAATCCACGTCTGGAACTAAAACCCGCACTGAGAATTTATTTCTCACTCCGTATTTATTTTGCATGTTTCCCCGGCCGTTGGGGGTTCCAGACGGCACGTATACTACGCAGGGAAATTACTTCTGAAGACTCTTGAAGGTCTATCCATTTGCTGAGGCGATTGTTCACCGATTTAATACTATTGAACTATGGTCATGTCTCCAGGATTACCATGCATAATTTAGTTAGTTTGTCTAAAGAGTTACCTTTTGATTAGGTTAGATTAGTCTTTCTTTGTAATCAAGTAGAAATAGACTAAAAGTTTATGTATAGACCTAAACTGCCCACTTATATTGTGTCTCTATATTTGTATAATAACAAGTGTGTGTTATAGGTTAAGAATACACATAAGTTTCTTTTACTTTATTTTTATTCTTTTCTACCGTAATCGGATAATATTCTATAATATTATCCATTGTAAAAAAAAAAAAACGGTCATCAGACAGGTTAAGCCTTGCGAGAGTACAATTACTTGTACTTTCGTGGCGGGAGCTGTCATGTCCAGTTGCGGGATGTGACAGCAGCGCACTGAGATGCATGCGGCACATTACTCCACAAGTTCATGGAAATTAATAGAGTTAGAAATTTAGTAATGAACGTCAAATATCATTACAATAAATTTAATTTAAGTATAAGGGTCAGCAGGTTAAAAAATATTTGCTCCTATCATCAAGAGGTTCTGATTGTCACAATTCAAATTAAGATTTTTAGTAGTCTTGAGCTGGAGTCAAATTTTTGGTTTGAAGTCAATATGTAATACAGAAGTAACTAAAAATGTCCTCTCATTAATTCTTTCAGACATTTCGTCAAACTTGTAGTGTACAAGAAATAGTGACCGCGGCAATAATAATGTAAATAAATGCTTCTCATGTGCTTATAAATTTTCATCCATAACTGGTTACCTGAATAACCAGCTATCTGATGACAGAAATGAAACTAAAAATGCAACTTCTCAATAAAATAAATAAAATAAAATAAGAAAGGAGGGGAAAAAGAGAAAGTGCAAATAGGGTAAACAGTGGAAAATAGGACTGTCAATGGGTAAAGTACGGTAGAAGATATTTTCATACCCCACCTGTTACAATTTTCTTTACCCATACCCTACCCGTACTCGTTAAATAATGACTTTACCAGTACCCTAACTGTACCTGTTAAGAATTAACGATATAGATAGAATAACCGTACATAATGGGTAATAATAATATTATTAATTTAATAAAAAATATACAATATGCTAAATAAATAATATCAAATACATATATGGATAAAGTACAATATTTAAATAATACTTTAGATATAACACAAATCATGAAATTATTCTTATATCATTGAATTCAAAAAATTTATATAACTAATTATAAATTATAATATAATAAAGTGCAAATTAATTTTTACATCAACATTAATGAATTTGGATGAAGATCGAAACAAATAATAACATGATTATATATATATATATATATAGGAATGCTAAGATCCTACGCGTAGGACAGATGCGCTCCGTCCTACATGATCGTATTTGCGTAATCAAATTTTAAACAATCGATCCAAACCGTTAGATTGATTCTTCATATTAAAAACTAGTATGAAATCAAATTTTATATTTTTTTCCGAAAATTTTTACTATTTATTTCATATTTTTAAAAATCGCTCCTAAAACTTATATAGAACGTACAATAACAGGAATTTTAAAAATACGAAATAAATAGTAAAAAATTTCGGAAAAAATATAAAATTTGGTTTCATACTAGTTTTTAATATGAAGAATCAATCTAACGGTTTGGATCGGTTGTTTGAAATTTGATTATACAAATACGATCATGTAGGACGGAGCGCATATGTCCTACGCGTAAGACCTTAGCATTCCTATATATATATATATATATATATATAGTATAATTTTATCTGTTTGTTAATGAGTACGAAATAGCCCTTACCCGTACCTGTAACTAATAAGTTAACGAAATTTTTTCTTTATATGTATCCGTACCCATTAGTATAAAAAAATAAAACCTTAACCATACCGACCTTATACGATACGAGTAGGATAAACAAGTAAATGTGTTTCATTGACAGCCCTAGTGGAAAATATATATCAATTATAAATGACTTAGAATTTATTATGGTTTTGACTATTTAGTTATGTTATTATCAAGCTTTTAAATAACGCCGAAATAACGCCGAAATAACCGAAATAACGGTATTTTGTACCCAACCGCACGAACGTCATAGAAAAAAACACCGAAATAACGTAACGCGTCATTTCCGTTTTTTCGCCGTTTTTTCACCGTTTTTCACCGAAATAACGTACGTTTTAACGGGAAATGGTAACATTAAAAAAAAGGCACATATAAAATGGACCCAGAGCGAAAAAAAAGAATGGTCAACATTAATGAATTAATGATATATTGATATCATAAGAAAACATGACCCAAATAACACCGAAATAACAAACATGACCCACATTTAAGCAAGTATATAATACAATAACAATTTTAGTATCTGTATACAGTCACCGTTATATCACCGTTATATCACCGAAATAACACCGAAATAACAAATCAACCCCGAACCGTCATACCGAAAAAACCGAAATTTAAACCCTTGGTTATTATTATCCTTTCCATATCGAATTCAGCGAGTTCAGTTGAGAAGGAAAGATAATGGATCTGGTCTTTTTACGTAAGACATTATGTGATATTTATAAAACATAGAAAAGTAAACATTTAAATCCCGCGTAGACTGATTCCAAATTAATATTGCATAAATTTACGACCGAATTCCAAAAGTGTAAAAACACTAACAAAATCTTAAAAGTAGACTTGGTCTTTTTCAGACTTGTCTCTGGTTCACTAGGAGTCTTCCTCTATATTATAGCTCAAATGCCCAAAGCTAAATAACAGCAATTATTCCAGCCTCCCTCCTTCAACTCTTCACAAAAACTAATTAAAAAGCATAAATTTCCCTCTCTTTGCTTCAAATTCTCCCAACCTACAAAGCATTTGATCAAGCAATGGACGCAAAAAACATCCTATCCTGTTTGGCTTCTTGTCTTGGCCTAAATACCAAAGACACCGAGCGTCGTAATTTGCCCAGGCGAGGCATGATACTGGAGAGTGTATTGAAGACTATGTTCAGCCGGAGTAGGCCTAATAAGACCCCATCATTGCTTGACTGATGGTTGTTTAATTTTGCTTTCGTTCTTTTTTTTTTTTGGTTTGATTTCTTATGCCACTTCAAATTGAGCTTCTGATCTAAATAAACTTGTTCTGTTTTTATTTGGAGAAGAAAACATGTTTTGAGATGTTTTTTTGGGCATGAACCCCAAAATAAAGAAGGTTAAATCGTACCAGCTTTGTGCAATTCTTTTTTTTTTTTTTTTTTTTTTTTTTTTCCAAATATCTTGTGTCTCGTGTCCCAGTTGGTGTTGGTTTTGAGTCTTGTGCTAGTTTTAAAGTTAGGAGTTGTTTTTCGAGTGGTACCAGAGATTCATTGATACTGGTATTGTATTTTGAGTTTTTTTTTTTTTACCTATAAGCTTTTCTTTCTTACTAACGAAAAATTGTCAGTTCTTGCTGACCCTGAAAAAAAAAAAAAAAAAAAACTTGTGTCAATATGAACTTCATTTATGACCGAGTCCGTCCCATGAATAAGTGGTAGTCAAGCTGTTTACGGACATGATGTGCTTGAAGCCTTTTATTTCTTTCTGACAGTGTGATTTAGTCTACAACAGCTATCAACAGCTCCAGAAAGAGAATCGCAGAACTGATGGATAAAAGTGTAAAATAACTGACAACGACAGAGTACATGTGAATGAAGATATATGAAGAAATAAAATTAATGCAACTGGGTCAAACATGTCTATTGTTTTCTTCCAAGTAGTTATTGTCACTTTCAGCACGTACAATTCCTCTCTTAGAATATTATTTCTTGTCCATTTAAAAGGAATTTTGAAGCATCTACATCTAGATTGACAGAAAGAATCCTATATGACCGAAGAAAGATATTGCTGGTAGCTAAGCCATATCCCTCTGTTGTTTGAATTCATTATTCAATCTCTATCTATTTAATTATCCATAGGAACTTCTTAATGGTACCTTCCAAATAACAATGAACAACCCTAAAAATAATTGAGTTATGCTTTATTGCCAATTTCCATGTATCAAGAAAAGGCAGATACTTCTCCAAAGATTAATAACCATATGTCCTTCATTGAGATATGTTTCATTGGTCCCGAAAAGACGAACATTGTCAGCAGTAATGCCACATTTATTTAACCCTTATCTAACAGCTTCCCTTAATCCATGTTCATTCATACTATCTTCTTCTAGTGGGGGATCCATGCATAAACTGGCTACTGACATCCGGTGCATTACTTTACTAGTTCTGTGGAACCAGAGGTAGAAATTTAATTGTGGACGTCAAATATTGCAACAATTACGCCACTCAAAAATTATGAATATTATTTTCAATGTCGTTGCATTATTTTATTTATGAAGAATATGGGAGTCAATGGGGGAAAATTGCGTGTACTGTCAAGAGATTCTGATTGGTAAACCTGAATTAAATTTTTTTTAAAAACCTTGACATGGAGTCAAATTTTCTCTTTAAGGTCAATATATTATGAAGTAGTACAAACCAATAATTTTCAATCATGAGGTCCTTTCGACATTTCATCAAACACCAATGTTGAAGGAATAGCAACCCGCAGCAATAATTTTCATTCAAAGCTAATCGCCTGACCATCACCTCTACCACATTATATTATATGGGTCAACGGATACACTCATCTCTGCGTCCTATTGGCCATAGATTGGCCATAGAGGACTGGTCACACACTCATAGAGCATGTCGCAAACGAAAATATATATAAACCCAAATAAGTACCTAATACAAAGCTCTTATTGGGCATTTCTGGGCCGAATAAACAGGAGGGAGTTGAACCGGAATTCTGAAGTTATCCAATTAGAAGAGTACATATCTGACTATGAAAGCCTGCTAAAAGAGGAAAACAATTGGATTGTATATACTATATAGAATTATCCTTTTGCATTTCTCAATAAAAGTATTATCATGCGATCGGCAGTACCATAAACTTGTTAATTCAACGGGGACGTCAGAGAGTGTCCCACACCAAACAAAAAAAAAAAATATGTGACCACCTGAGTAACAGAAGCTGTCGATACAAAAGGACCCATTACACGAGAAAACCTTTGTCGACATTATATGACCGGCCACAGTGAACTATATCCTCCACACTAAGGTCGCTTTATTTATTTGTTATTTTTTAAAAAAGAATAAACAAACAGCCATCTCAAAACTCAAAAGTTTTCGCTGGACGCTGGTAGCCGCTACCAAACATCTCTAAAAAAACTCAAAAGTTGACCATCTTCAAAGAAGAACCTGAAATGCCGGAGATAAGCGACTCGTCACATGATGTATGTCAACCATTTGACATCAGAAGACCATGTTAAGGAGCTGGGGTCCTGGGGAAATGAGGGGAATTTCTTTTCACACTCTCAATTTTAGCATCTAACTCCTAATTTTTTATAAATGTCAAAATTATTTTTTGTTACTCGTATATGAAACAAAAAAAAGGAAAAAGAATAAGTGCATTTAAGTCAAAAGTAGGAATGTATAACTAAAAAACGAGGGGTATGAGATGCAATTCCTGGAAATGAGGAAGAAAAATTAAATTCTCAAAAATAAAACAAAAGGAGGTAAATAGTGAAAATAAAAGGGAAGGAAGATCAGAAAGCGACAAGCGAGGCTGCGCAGCAAGGTTGTTGTTTTTTTTAAAAAAATAAATAAAAAGTCAAAAAGGATATATATATATAACATTATTTACTAGCTGTCTGGCACTAACTGCTCTATTTTGTAAAAATCCATAACGAATCAACAGATGTAACTAAACAAGAATTACACGAAAATGGAAAAGGTGTAATTTTAGAAAGAGAAATAGACAGGAAGAAGCATCAATACAATACAAGCAAAACGAATTAGTTAGTGACAACGACATTTCGAGAGAACAATAATACAAAATTTTCTAAATTTTGTATGCTTCGGCGAAGCAAATTTATTATATAATATAGATTATGAAGTTAAAAAAATGTTTCTAGTTCCAAATTTATATCCACAAAAGAAGAAAGAAATCACTATTAGACAAAGCTAATACAACCTAACCGAAGGAATTCCCATTCCCATTTTCCAATCCCCTCTCCTCTCTCCTTCCCTCAAACTTCCTCAATTTGGGAATTTCCGTTATCCATGAAATTTCCAGTTATGGCCCACAGAGAAAGTTCATTAGAAACATCCTCTCAATGGCAATATATACAAGCTCCAACTTCAACTTCCCGCCTTACACAAAGTTTCAAGACCTCTCTCAAGTCCCAAAGTTTCAGTTCCTCTATCTCCATCTAAATTCCTTTTGAGGGGCACGCCGCAAGCCTCTCTTCAATGGGAAAAGGTGCAGAGAAGAAGGCCATGGTGACTGCCAAGACCCACTGTCGGTGCATTCCTAAGAGAGGGAAGATATTGAAGCATATTTTGCACAAATTGTTTCATGCTATAATTGGGGTCAATTGTCTGCCTCGATTGGCCACTGGTCGAAAAGTGCGCCCTTCTTCTACCGACTGTCGCAATGATAAGCCAGCTATCTGATGATTTGATAATCTTCATTGCTGCTAAAGTAAAGTACTTATTGTAAATAGTCAGATTTGTCTGAACACCTTGATGCTTGTTTTCAGTAGATACGGTTTGAAAGACAAAAGATGCATGGTTATAGGTAGTATGATCTAAATGAGCTTATGCAATTTACTTTTCCCAAATTAATGATAAACGAGCAGCTCATGCTGGTAAACCTTCCTTTTCGTCCTGCATCTCTTTTATCTTACAACTCAGAAGGGAGAATTTTAAGTGTGGACTGTACAGGTGATGCACTTCTATGGTTTTGATTTTTCAGGTGTATTGATCTAAACAGGTGAAGATACATGGGTTTGAATTCGGTTGGTTTTCATATTATGTTTGTGTGATTATTGACTTGGTTTGCATTTTTTCTGCTTTTGTGTAGCTCACATCAGGGTACTGATATTGTTTTAGAGGCTGGTTCAGACAGGTCCACATATTAACATCTGTTTTTTACATTATTCTTTCATTGATAGTTAGTTTGATATTTTCTTTAGATATATGCTTAGTTCAGGATATTGATATATGCTTAGTTCAGGATATTTCAGGAGAACATTATTTGACTGTGCAAGTCCATGAGTTTAGCAGAAAGGTAATTTTAGTTGCGCAACCTGGATCAGTCAAACAGGATAGAATTTGTGTGATTATTTTGATATTGATATTTAAGGTTTGTGGGTTATTTGGCATCCACAATTCCTTAGCTTAGAAAAAAGGGAAATTGCAAAAAAAAAAAAAAAGGAAAGAAAATTAACAAAGAAGGCAGCACTTAGCAGGAATGAAGCCATGGGACTCTGATTAAATAATTAACAAGCTAATCCCAAGAATTGTCATAATTTGGTTCAGCCAATTATTTATGACTGAAACCTTGATAAAATTGAAATATGAAGCATTGAGATTTTTGTTAGTTCATGCTTCCTACCATTAACAAGGGTATTTCTGAGATTTAGACTCCTGAATGCTATTCAGGGTAAATTGTATTGTTGAATCTCGCTCAACTGCCCACTTCTCAAATTAATGGGGTGGCCCAGTTTCTGTTGCTGGTTCAGAAATAAATAGTTTTATTACTAGTTCAAATAATGTAGTGATAGTAAGATCAAGAGTCGAATGATGTCTACTGGGACTTTTATGATGCATACTGCAGTCTAAATTATGAGTTATTGGACCAGAGATCTAATTTGGCAAAACCATCACCTTACAACTAAGGTATCATTTTGGGATATTTCTGATTTGATCAGAATCTGAGGTTTTAAATTTATTTTACAGTATAGAAGGCCATGCAATTTGATGAAATCGAAATAATAATTTTGAATCTCTCTTAATAGGCTCAATTGTGCAACTGAACATCTAATTAGTATTTCTTTTATTCTTGATTTCAATTAAGTGCCACAAAAAAAGAATAAGCAAAGAAAAGGAAAACTATCAAGAGAGTGGAATGTGAGGCAGCAGGGGCAGCATTGGTATTTTAGTTGACTGATCCAATTTGAACATATTAATGCTTGATACCCCTTCAACTTCCTTATGAACAGTACCATTTTTTTTTTTTGGATTGAATTTTCCTTTGAATTACAGTGCAAGAGTCAACGGATGAATTATCGGGCGATTTTTTGGACATCATTGAGGAGAACGGTGCTGTCGTCCATGTTATTGTGGATCTGGTGTACTGGAATAAATGTGAACCGACTTTTTATTATGTTTTCTTCATGTGTAATGATATGTTGGTCCGCGGCATTTAATGCTGAATCATTTTTTTTCTGCTATTTGGGCCGCCTTCTTCCTCAAAGCTTCCAGCGATCTCCTCTCTCTCTTTTTTTTTCATTTTGTTCCCATATTCTTCCGCAAAGTGCGGTGTGCGCTAATTCTCTCCGTTGGCTATCACCGCGGGGCATCGTCGCTCACCTCCCGCCTCAGCCGGATCTCCGCCGCCTCATCCCAATCGCCTCTCAAGCTCTCATCTTTCGATTCAACCAAGTTCGTCGTTGAGGAGGCAAAAAGTGGAAAGGGCAGAAGGCGAGGGTGAGGGGCAGAAGGAGGCGGAGGCAGATGAGTTCGGAGGGAGTTGGGGTCGGAGGTCGAGGGGAAGCAGAGGCACAAATGGGTTGGGGCGGCTGGGGCGGAGGGGGCGGAGAAAGCAGAAGCACCATCAAATTTGCCGTTGAGAAAGACGGCGGCCATGGAGCAGAGCTCGCTGCAGCCTCTTCTTCGCTGGTTGATCTCCGTCTCCTCCCCGCCAACTTCCACCTCACCTGCAGCCCCTCCTCGTCCCCTGACTTTTCCCAATCACCTCTCACGTCTCTGGCATGGGGAGACATGCTCTTTTGACATCCTTTCCAGAAAAATGATCAGGTATTTTCAGCATTTGAGTTGGTTTATTTAAATTAACCTCTGATATGAATTTTAAGTAAATCGTTATTCAAAACTTCTCATGGAAAATTTAGAATCATTAGTTCACAAATTTGTTGCATATTTCAAGAGTTTACTTTCTTATGATAAAGCATATATCATTTTACAAACTCCAGATCCACTCATCTCTCTCTCAGATCACGTTCTTGGCCTAATTGATAGGTTTCAATCTCCATCCATACTCCTATAAGGTATTATATCATGCTTCCTTTTGCAATTTTATTCAATTCATTTTTAATTTCAGATCTTCTGTAATTATGGTGGCTTTTAAGATTTCATTATCTTTAGAGAGCACGTGAAAAAAACTGAAGTCTTATGACGTTGAATAATGAGGTGAGGAGTTAATTATAGGGAAGGTGTTCGATAAAATTTCCAAGATAGAGAACAGGAAGAAAGTTCATCAATTTACTGGTCCTTTAATCCTTTTTGATGAATTAATGTTTAATGAGGAAAGGTGATGTCGCTCTATCTGCCACCTCCATCATGAATTGTAGTAATTTGCCATTTTAAAAAAAAACAAACAGATGAACTTCTTATATACTGGTCAGATGAACTTCTTATACACTGGTCATCTTTCAATCCAGTATGTTCATTTTGAGATTTTATCTATTTGTAGGAACCTCAAGACCAAGATAATAGTTATATATATTTCTTTTTTGTAGGAATAAAACAGTTCTTTTTGTTATCTATATAGAATCTTATATCACACTTCCTCAATTTTTCCAAGCCTTTTCTTTTTTATCAAGATCTCCATACATTTACTTGATCTGACATTAGTTGTATTATCCGATGCAGTTGATAAGGAGATTTCTCATGTCTACCTTGGATGGATTCACAAATTGGCCAACATGTGTGCACAATTGTAAGAAACATATTTTGCATGTTGTGGTGTAGAGACTTCAAGACCAACACAATAGTTGAATTTGTTGATTGGTAAGAACAAAAATATTTTTTCTAAAAAAAAAGGAGATTCTTAAAATATGGACTTGAGTTTTATATATAGGCGCTGAGAAGCTAAGCTATATATAGGACCAGTATAATAGTTTTATATATATATCAATTGAAAGCCCAACAAATAAGAATTCTTATCTAAGTTGTGTTTTTGTTTAATAATATGCCCATTGAAAACCCAACAAATAAGATGCATGGACTAGCATAATAGTGTTTTTTAATAAAAAAAAAAAAAAAGTATATCTATTGAGTGCTTAGCACAATGAACGTTTCATTCATTGAATATATGTTAGTACCTACTGTTACAACTAAATACCAATAACTACCAGCAAATCAGCATTCCAAATTACTTGCCAGTGAAAAGTTCAGGCATTTGACTAACTTGAAGATAAAAGTTTATTATATCATAAAGACAAAAAAGGATATTTTGGAGGAGAGAGGGGAATGGTGAAGATGGGGGGTGTTTCTCTGTCGGGTTCCGATCGGAGTAGGAGGGGTAGTTGCTGGGCTGGGTGGAAGGGAGGAAGGAGAGATCAGGTGGAGGGAGGGAGGAAGGGAAGGGGTAGCTTCTTCTACTTTTCGATTGCAGGTTTTCTAGGACGAATTGGATGGGATATAGAGGATGCAGACACAGTGACACAGATTGTAGGTTTTGCCCCCTTGCTATTTTCTGCTATTTTGTGCTCAAATTTCTGTGTTGTTTTGTATTGTGTTTGCAGGTTTTAAGGCATCCAAGGTTTATTGACTTTCTTTTTTTTGTTTTATTTTGCAGATTTTTTTTTTATTTTGGTGAATGACTGATGAAAGAGCATACTGAGGGTAAAAAGGTCGATTTGAGGGCCATTTAGGTCAGATTTTGAAGTATCTCTAATTATTTCTAATTCCATTTTTCTTTGATGATTGATTCTTTGCGTCACATATGGATCATAAGCGATTTATTATAAAATTGCAACAAATAAAAGAATAAGTTTGTCATCATAACCTGCTGTCAGAATAGTCAGGGGTCAAAGGGCCTAACTATTCAGTAACTATTAGGCAAATGTGTTGTTGGTTCACCAAGATAGTAAAAAGTGTATGCATTATAGAAATTTAGTCAACCTTTCTTGGGGTGTGTTCTGCGGGTTTCAGGAGATGGCGTGTGCAGTAATCAAAATAGTCAGATGACACAGAGCACAATGTGCTAACTGTATACATATTTGAGGGCAAAGGTAGTACGTCAGTGTGGTTGGTTGTGGTTAGGGGGTCGTTATATTTATATCGTATTTTTGCGTTCTTTGTGAATTTTCATCTAATATCTTCGTATCTCAGTGATTATTGATTGTCGGTTGATGGCTTCATGCTGTTCAGTATGATGCTGGTATATTTTATGTATTGTTTCTGATGTTTTTCCCATTTTTCTGTTGACCTGCATATTCTCTATTTCAGGCTTTTCATGCTGGCTCTGTGGTTTGTTTCTTCTGTCTTACCTTCTGGTGTGCTGTTCTTTGGTTCCTGTGGGTGATAGCAACTTTTTTTTCATTTAATTTGATTAATAAATACAGTTGTTGCCAGTGTGTAGTTCATGCTGCATTGCATTGGTGGCTGTTTGTCTTACCTTTTGGTGTTTGTCAATGTGAAGTTCATGTTGCATTGCATACAAAACAATTTCTTATTAGAAAGTAACTTGGTTATATTCCAAACAAGTTGGAAACACTATCGTAGAGAGAGATCCTAAGGATAGTTGCAGCCAACAGAAAAATGAACTTGGTATTTGGGAGACTAGGGTTAGTACAGTGCTAATCAATAATGATTTCAATAGTTTAGCTTTAGGTTTATCAGAGGGAATGGGCTTGGTTTGCTGGAGTCTAGCCAGTCCACTATCATCATGGAATTCCAGAAAATTACTTGAAATTAGTGTTTTCTTCATTGCTATAAGCTTTCTAATCTTTGATTAAGATGGTAGTATCTTTACTTGAAACTGTATTTCAATTTAATCGGTATGACACATTTATTGACCGACTCGATTAATGATAACAATCAATACCAGTCACCAAAGCATGAGAACCAAAATGAGAAATAGATATGTAACCAGAATGACAAATATGCAACTTATATCATTCACCAGGGAACAATTAAGAAAATGTAGACAAAAGAGAGACCTTGGAGATTACTGTCAAGCCATTTGGATTGTTTGGTTTTGACATGGCTGGCCCACCACTATGAATACAAATTGCTCGCCACTCTCCGTAACATCTTTTATTTGTTTTCCTTTTCTTTTTCTTCTTTTTGGATAAATGCTTTCTCTCTTTCTTCCTCCCCCTTTCTATATATTCCTCTGAATAGAATGAACAGAAGGAAGGAGGAGAAATATAAAATTATTTGTTTCAATACTCCTTATTAGAATACTATACTTAAGATATATAAAAACTTGATTTGAATGACCATTTAGATTACTTCTGTTTTCTGACACAGAAGATTAGTTCTGTCTATATTTTATATCGGGTGGTTGTGAGTGTACAACATAAAATTCAAGATTTTGATTGTACGTAGTTATTTGCAAAAAATTCATTCAGCGATTAAGAAGTAAATTAACATTCTCAAAAGCGGTGAATTATGGCAGCTTACTTGGAGACTGATGCAGAAAAAATTAAATTTGTTGTTTAAACTGCTTTGATTGGTCATAACATAGATTGTAGTATCTAGAAAAATATTAGAACAACATACTGAACTGTATACACCATGCTGATATATCCTCTGCATTACCAGAATCAAGTGGTGATCATCAGAATCAAACTGCAAAAAGATAATATTTCTTTTACATTCATCTGAATTATGTAAACATGAATCCCAAACAATGAGTTTTATTGGCAATATTTTGTATTATATTTGACTGTTCAAATTCTACAGTTCATAAAAATTACATAAATCAATATACTATTTCATATTTTTTATATTAATTGTTTTCAAGCTTATCTGTACTCGCACTATCAATTTTGTAGTATATGAAAGGCATTTAGCAAAAAATAATTCGTTATCGTGATGGCCGACACATAATAACCGTCCTATATTGTAAGTTGCAAGATTCATCTTTTTCTCAATTATTATGGAATTTTATATTTCAATGTAGATTAAATGCACATTTATGCCCTATTTGGTTAGCAAACTAACTCTTAAAGCATGTGATTCATTTCTATGGTTATGCAGTGTTCTTTGTTTTTCAAACCTTCTTTTTTCTGATTTACTGAGTCAATCACAACTGAGATCATTTTAGCACATATTTCATACCAGTGAATTGACATAGCAGGTGTATTCTCCTTATACAATATGTCACTTTCATATTTGATAAATAATAATTGATCACTGGGAAGTAATTAAATATTTGGTGCTTAGTATCTTGATCTGATATTTTTTTCTCTGATAAATTTTCCATGCTTCATCTAATACTTATACACTAAGGGTCACTCATTAAAAAGAATGACATATGAATCTATTAAAAATACTCTTGGACAGTGTATGGTGAGATCTGAAACATTTCGATAAGGACTGCAAATGCACTGTTCAATATTACCAGTAAGCACCAAGCACCTCACTTGCTATGCATTTTCATTATTAATGATCTCATTTGTTTTTACTTGGTAATAATTGCAACAATGTGCAGTCTGCTTCGAATGTGCGGCCCGCCTGGTTTCACAGTAGGATATTTCACCGGAGAAGGTTTGAGGGAAGGTGAATGTCTGGATGGCAGGAGATAGAGATATTCAAGAAAATTTGTGGAAAGTGGAGGGCATAAGGAGAGAGCCAAGATACCAAATTGAAAGGAATGATATTCAATTTCAGGTGAATGCATCCTGGGTTACTACATGGAAGGTAGGTACAACGCATTAAATATAAATGGGAGACATGCTAATGGTCGTTCATTATGATTATCATACTGTAGTCCATTTCAGGTGAGAGCTATTACATTGGAGGAGACTCAAGAATGCAGAGAAGGAAGTAATATAAAGAGGGATATGTAGAGCAGTGGATAAATCAGGCTGCCTTTAGTTGGTCCTAGCAGTTATGGAGGAAGATACTAATACCATACCATCATGGAGTTCAATCCCATCAGTGTATCAAGTTATATAAAACAGTAAGAAGGATGGCTGCATCAATCAAGGATCAACATGTCACGGAGGAATCAGTAAAGTCGCTCAGAATTTGGCAAATTATGCATGGGGACATTTTCTTGCTTTACAACTTACAAGTCAATGTAAGAGTGGATAGTGTAAATGATGGGAATTCAGTTGAGTATAGGCATAAATTCCTTTGACATGTTCTAAAATACCCCTCAGTTGTTTAGTTTATGTTTCTTTTAGTTGTGTTCTAATTTTCATTTTTAAGTTTTTCTTAATCTAAGTTAATATATTTCTTAGGTTCTTCCTTTTAGCTAATTGTGGAGGGGTATTTCCCTGGCAGGTTTTATGCTTCGTTTATGTACTGATAAACAATTGTATCAGTTTGCGTTTTTATTTAATGAATTTTTTTCCTATGGGCTATCCACACACAAAAAAAAAAGTTTGCATGAGGAGTTCAAAACAATTGTTTGAACAATTACCAGATTTGATGCCATTTTTCATAAGATTTTTATTTCTTCAAAATAATTACCAGCTTCGAAATTTATAATTTCTGTTAACCAATCTAACAAAAGTCAAACCAAAATACTTGCCTATTTCGGTAACAACATTTCACACGCAAAAATCAATTGCCGGACACGAAACCTACGGGTTGGTCGTGGCGAAGCCGCGACGACAAGGCCACTAGTAGATACATATGTTAGTACCAGGCAATACTGAAATGGATCATATCTGGAATGCTATATTACTAATCCATCGTCTCAAGAATGCCAGATTCCCTCTTTTTTCCTTTTATGCTCTAACATAAAGGTCTTGCAATTTTGAAGAAAGAGAAGGGACGAGCATGATAGCACAAGGAATGAAGACAAAGTCAACAGAAATTACTATTTGATTGGATAATGCAAGTAACTGATGTGATTTTTGTGCCTTGAGAAAACTGAATATACCCAGTTTTTCTGTGTTTTTTCTCTTTCTGTGAGCATATACTAGAAACTCCATTCCTGGGAAGGAAGGCCATTCATTGGGCCTTTGGAAAAAATCAAATAAATAAAAAGATATTTTGTGAATGCACTGGAGTAGTGACTAGCATAATTGAGTTACTATTACCGATCTTTAATGGGGAAGACATGACCACTGCATATTATTGTAATTCAACAGATTTTGGAATACAAACAATAGGCCTTGCCAAATTGGTGCCAGAAAATCAAATCTTAAAATAACATTTTTTTTTTTTTATTTTGAATCAATAGCATTAAATGGTTTTTTATTTTATGTATATCCACAACCAAAAAAAAAAAATCACATCATCATTTTCTACACATCAAGTACTCCCGATCAATCAAAGAAAAACAGGAAATAAAATGACAATCTTACCCTTGTCCTGATGTCAGTGTTAACAAGGTTCCACTAGTACTTATTTTTAGGCTCAATGGTGTCTTTCCTCCCTTCCTGTCTCGATAGCAATAATAGTTGAGTGGTTCTGTACTTCTGTTTATCAGATTAAATGGAAGAGAATGTTGATTTTGCTTCTATAGCTGGTACCAAGAAGTTTGTCATTAATTTATTAAAACTTAATCACATAAACAGTGATTTAAATAATGTTATGGGCAAATATTATCAAATGGCATCAACTCTATGAACGCATAACTAATATTTAAATTTTGAACAGGTAAATAGCAAGACGAGAAGAATCAGTGGTGTACATCCAAGTTGCCATATGATAGTACAGAAATTGAAAGGAATAATCCAAAAATAAGACAAATAGAGACAGAAACATTCAGTAGGAAAAATTAAATCTCTATATATTTTGTAAATTTGGAGGAAGGGTTTTATTTATATGATTTACCAACACATCAATTCATCAGATACCTTCCCCCCAATTTCCTCTAAAATACCGACATGTTTCCTGCCAATTCCCTCTCAGCATCCTTACCAGTTCATAGGTTCAAACCTGCCTAATCATTCCTCAATTAAATAAACAATCAATTCATTTTTCTCCCTTCTTTCCTCCTTCCCTCCTTCCTCAATTCCTCATTCTTTAGATTCCTGTTTTTTTTTTTATCTTGACAGATACGAAAATTTACAAGAAGCCTCCTTCCTTGGATGTCAATGCGGCCATATATATATATATATATATATACCGACTAGCCCTGCTGAAAAAGCTTTCATCAATATTTTTTCCTGTATTTCAAAATATGACAACTGTTCTCAATAAAAAGATTACTTCACAAAATTAATTCACTATATGTGTTCGTCAGAAATTTCCTATTTCAATATATTAATTATTTCCCATCAAAACTGAAAATGTTTTTCCTATTTTCCATTTTTTCGATTGTATAAAAAAAATATTTACTATAATTACTTGTGTCATGAACTCATCATTTAGATCCATATTAACATATGACCTCACGTTGTCAACTATAAAAATAAAAATTAACATCCTTTGGTTTCAAGCACCAGTTTGATATTTCATCATTTAACTTCGATACACAAGTTTTTCGTGTAATTTTCATTTCGAGGAGAAAGTATAGCATTTTCAATTTTTATTTCATAGAGGTAATATCCTTTTGTCTTTAATTAGTAGAAGATTAATGATGAATTTATACATATGTTGATTGACCGTGGTAGTCCAATATAAGGCCAGTGATTCTGCCACTTACCTAAACGGGTTCAATTATGAATAAAGTCAAATGACAGGGTTATTATGCCCTCTCTAAATGAATGATCTTAATTTAAAAAATAAAAAACAAAAACTGCATATGTTAATTAATATTGGCCCACTGCTTTCCTCTGTCTCGGAAGGCTGAAATTTCTCCTCATATTCTTCTGCTTTACATACGTCAATTTTCTCTTTTACTGTTGTTCTTCAAAAATAATTTTGAACTTCTGAGCCTCAAAAGTTCACAAAAATTTGCGGATGATGTGCTATTATTCTTCTTGTGACACATTTAAACTTCAATACCTTTTATTTGTGTGCAATTTTCTCTCACTTGAGGATACTATAGAGGACGCGGACTTGTTGATAACTATTTCATTAACCATAAGAGGAAGAAGTTACATTCCTGTCGGATTTTGCTTAAGTAGGTAGTGAATTAAATAAGCAGCCTGTACATTACACTTCCATCATGTAATATCTTATTTTGTTACACATTCACATATATTTTTTTTATCAGAGAAATGAACAAGAGCAACTGGTATGGGATTTTAGAACAAATTACCAATTTATAACTGATTTGATAAAAGTAGGTACGATAAAGATACAAATCATTACAACAGCAGTATAACACAACACAAATAAACAGACAGGACAGCAGCCAAAGACAAATGAAGACAGGACTGGACATTTAACGTCCAGTAGACCTCTAAAAGTAACCTTCATGCTTACACCAAAAATCCCTTGGCTTCCTACCAAAAAAAACCGCAAAAAAATCAACCAGTATTTTAACGCTACAACCATTTGCTGACAAAATCTTTTCTGACGTGCCCAATTGGACTGCAAATTCAACTGGAAGAACGACAATTGGTTTTTTTCGAGCATAAATATTAAAATCAAGCTGGAGGATGGAGCCAAATGGAAGTGCAATTATGGGTCTGGATAGAGGGAGTGCTACCTCTTCACAAGAACAAACACATCCCTCAACATGCTCAAGTTCCTCCATTTCAAATACAGTACTTGAAGCTCTAGGGTCTTTAAGCTTTAAATTTGTTGCAGTTATCATCCCGTACACTTCAGATGAGGAGAACAAGCTGTCCATTAGCATGATATTTAAATGAGCCTCTACACCATCTTTGTAAACTGCAAAAGTCACTTCAATGTCCCCAATTTCATTACTCAATGTCTTGCACAACACCTTATCATACTCTTTTTCATTCCAGAGGTCATGAGCACAATTGTCTTCATTTACAAAGTCAAAATTCTGATATTTAAAGAGGAATGGAACGATGAAAACTTCATCATAAATAGACCAGGCGACTTGTTTTGGGCCTTCAAGAAGCAAAAACCCCTATAAAAAGGCACAAACCACATCAGGTGATGAAAGAAGAAAAACATGCACATTAAATGATTACTTTCCTTAGTTAATTACCTGAGAATTTATTTTGGGCGGATCTCCACGCTCACGTCTAAAGAGAAGGTGAGAGCAACTAGCAGCGTCTATCATTATAAAACCATATATCTTGTCCAACCTAACATTTTCAGGACCGACAATTCTTACCGAGAATACCTCCAAAAAAGTCTTTTTGTACCTCCTAGGTGGCTTACTCGCCAAACTTGCCTCTTGGTCCTCGTCTTTGTTCTCCACCACATTCTCTTTCATATAGTAATCATAAGAACTGCACAACAAGTAAAAACATATATATACAAATAATCAATTCAATAAGTAACGAAATCACTGCATGAAATGTATCATTGACAATAAAAAAAAAAAACAAAAGTAAACTAATCTGCCTCTCCTTTCATTTTATCTACCTACTGCTGGCCCTTAAGGTGGAAAGGCCTCTATTGATCTATACTTACTACTGTCTTACAATAGAAGGACCAACTAAAAAGGAATCAAGCAAATAGATGAACAAAAGAAAAATGGTAATGACTAGAAATGTAGATCTGAAATATGATTACAAAGATTTTGAAACATTTCCAATTTTTTTTTAATGATTTTAGTGTGCATAATTGCATGATGGAGGTGAAATGAGAAGTTAAACCAAGACACCGACTTGTATTTCGGAATTAACTGGAGCACAGTTTTACAAGCAATTCAGGCTTAACTCAGATTCACTGGAGGTGTATGGAAGGTCAAATACAGAAAACTTAGAATAATAGCATGTAAGCAGACCTGGTGGAAATGACTTCTTGAGTGTTAAGGCATGAGTTAACAGAGACATACTCAGATTCTACATCACCTTCATTTTCTACATCACCTTCATTTTCTACATCAGTGTCCTCTTCAAACCACTCCTCTTCCTCCTCCTGCTGCCGATCTTCTACTTCCTCGGCAGATCCACCATCTTCCTCTTCTTTGGCAGACTGGCCATTATTTCTAGAAAGGAATAAAATGTAAATGGTCAAGAAATGTAGATTTAAATCTGATTATTATGTTTGTTCTTTAACCATTATATATTTTTTTGCTAAAATTTATAGAAAGACTAAAGTACCGTCACTTAAGTTCATCCATTGATCAACTTAGGTCAAGTTCTTAGGCCTTACCGGCAAGGTCTGACACTCTGACCAAATATTTCTAAAATACTTTCCAACATTTTTTATGATTTTAGTGTGCATAATTGCGTGATGGAGTTGAACTTAGGTTTAACAAGACGCAATTAACTTGTAACTCAGAATTAACTGGAACAAAGTAGCGGATTTGCAATTCAACCTCAATTTTAGATTCACTGGAGGCATATGGAAGACAAACTAAAGAAAACTTGGAAAATAATAACATGTAAGCAGACCTAGTGTCAATGTCTTCTTGAGTGTTAAGGCCTCGTGACTTGAGAGATGTAAAGGAGTCATCATCATCAGAGACAAATTCAGATTCTGACTCTTCATCACTTTCATTTTCTACATCATTCTTCTCTTCAACCCACTCCTCTTCCTCCTCCACCCACCCATCTTCCACTTCCCTGGCTGAACCACCATCTTCCTCTTTTGTGGCAGACACACCGTGATCCACAGCCTCCATCCAAGTCACCTTGACTTTGACATTGCAACGGTTACCAACTATAATCTGCTCTTCGACAATGGAGTTGGACCTTGTCTCAGCATAAAATATGACAGAACTGTTGACAATTGGTGTGTCTTGAACAAAGAGATCAATATCAACAATTAAATTTGACTGACTAGGAATAGCTGTCACACTTCGTGATAACGGAAGGGACAAAACCTCACCAGTTGGAGGATGTGCAATAATAACACCACCTGTACATGTTTTCTCGAACAGTAAACTTTTAGCTTGAGGGTGGGTCATAGCACTGTTTGATGTTGTCACTGTACCATAAACAGCCAATGGCATACCAAGTAATTCCAAATCAGAAAGATTGACATCAATCACAGCCCCCAAACCGTCGGTGTATGCAGCAAAATTAACTTCCATAAAGCAATTTATAGTTTCCAAATATTGACGCGTGAAACAGTCAGTACGATACATGCAAGACCTGCTCCACAATGGTTGTGACATTTTTATGTCCGATGTGGGATCATAGCAAGGGCGTATGGAAACCAAATCCTTGATTTCTATAACATGATCAGGCCACTGTAAAGTTAAATGACCCTCCGAATTGATTTTTATACTTTCGTCACCTGAGACATCAAAGAGGATGTACTCAGATCCATCATGATGAGTAGTCAAGACAAGATTTTCATCCAAAATTTGGTTGATATCTAGTGGATCTTCTTTTTCAATAATTTTTACTGCAAATATCTCCATTAAAATATGCTTTTGGCCTATTGCACATCTGCAAAGGATCAAATTTCATAATGTAATATAGTTAGGATGTTTATTTAGAGACTTGGCGGAGGCTCCCAAGGTAATATAGTTAGGATGTTAGCATCTTAACTCAAGAGTCAAGAAACAATCCTTCTCCATTTAATTCACTAAAATTCGGACTAGGATGAGAAAGGAAATGAGAAATTGGCTATGTGCATGGGTGTTCCATTCCATATGAAATTTATTTAAGCCTCAAAATTGCATCTAAAGCTTTATATAATATGCACAAGTACTATTTAATTGTACTACAGTAGTAATGAACACAAAAGTTCTATATAATTACTTTTCGAAAAAAAAAAATTCTGTATATTTTTGGCCTGGTCGAATTTTGTTTGGAAAATTATGAGAGAATAAATTTGGAGGGAAGGGAATTAAGGCTGATACCTAGCGGAAATATCCTCAGGAACCTCAGAATTCAGAGGCATCAAACATGAATTCTCTTCTAAATCGTTCCTAGATACACAACTGCCAACGACCTCTGCTTCTTCTCCCTCCGTCGTCTCCATAGTCTCAATTTTGGAATCACTGGATTGAGACGGAAGGGTCTTTCCGACTTCCGGTTCTAAGTTCTAACAGCGACTCAATTTGTTTTGCGGATTTAATATGAATCGTTGGATTTAGATTTTGTTTTCCAAAATTAGTTAACGCGTTTGCTGCAGTACAATAGTCGAGCCGAGACAGATGAAATTATTAAAATAAAATGTCACAAGAAGAAAATATTACTCGTACTTATCTTTTTATAATAACTTGGTAGGATTCTCAAGTATGAAATGTTTTTAATTGCAGACACTAACAATGTACAATTTAAATTTCTTGAAATTTTTTACGCAGATCATATGGGCGGAAAAAAAAAAATCTTGTTCTTGCTTATAAAATTTATGTACAGTAGATGAATTTTGGACGAAATTTAAATGGGCAAAAAGAACATTCCTAGTTAAATACACTGAGTTGTTAAAATACTAAAAAAATTGAATGTTGCTGCTTATTCAATATTGGTGACAGGATTAAGGGGAAAAAAATCATATATAGGGCAACGGAGGAGCAACTTTTTTTTTTTTCAATGTCTCCTCTACTATTCGATTTATTGTGTATTATTTATTTTTGGATTGTTAAAATAAAGTGAAGATAAATTTTCTTAATCTTAGCAATTTCTTAATCCTCCCAAACTTACGGGTAACAATAGAGAACAAATATGTAGCAAGCGGGTTTCTGCTTGTTTTAATCTAAAATGACATATAAGACATATAACATGAAACTTTATTGATAGACTGACATTAGAACAAAACAGATTAAAATTCTGATCTAAAGCTCTGATCTCTACTCTCTCGTTTCTTTCAAAGGTCTTTGATAATTGAGCTTTTTCTTTATTTTCTTTAGTTAAAACTTTAGTTTGTTTTTATTTTTTCATAAAATTACAAGTTAAGAGGCTTGATCATTATTTTATTTTAATTAAAAGAAAAGACTCGATAAGCTAACTCGAAGAAGAAAAAACAGAAATGTATTGTTTTCTATAATATTAAGATTAACAAGTCAAACATGTTTTACTTTTAAGTCGATTTGAAATCCCAACTATTGAAACTTCAAACAGCCAATCCGAATTACTCAATGTGTGATCTCTATATTAAATATCCTTAGAAATCAAATTTTATATTTATTTTTCAATTTTGTAATACTTTTTTCATTTTTAAAATTAGAGGTTCCAAAGCTAACTAGATTATTTGGTTGACAAAAAGGAATCACTTTTTTTTTAAAAAAAAATTAGTTTTTATTTTATTTTTTTGGTTTGTACGAGGGAAAACTTTTTTCGTTTTCAACTGACATAAAAGGAAATTTTTGTCATTTTTTTTATTTAATTGACAGAAAGAGCAATTAATCTTGGTTTACAAAGTTAAATTATATATATTTTTTGTTTTTCTGTGTGTTTTGGTTCGTGATTGATAGGAAGAGAAATTTGATATCATTTTATTTTATTTTATTTGGTTGACAAACATGAATCATTTTTCTTTATTTTATTTTATTTTTTTCCTTTTTCATTTTGTGTTCGTATTAAAGGAATTTTTTTTTGCAAATGATATTTGCGTTTTTTTCTTTCTTTTTTTTTTTTGTGAGAAAGTACTATTTCGGAAAATCATTATATCTATGGAGTTTTTTGGAATATTTTAGATGCTTAATGCAATCAATTTTGTTGAGTTAGATGTCATATGTTTTGTCATTTTAACTTCAAATTGTACTTCCCAGATGTTTATTCTGAGCGTACTTTGCCGCGTTAATTTCTAATTTGAAATATACACTGTCGGTGTACATATCGTTCAAGTATGTATATTAAACTTTTAGATTCTCAAGTTCTATTTCCTGTAAATAATTTATAAATATCGGTCAAGATTTCTTTTTCATGATAGTACGGTACAATTATGGTTCAAATATAGTGTAAAGCTTCATTTTTTTCACTTTTTTTTAATATAATTTCAGGAATTTTTTACAAAACATTTTTGTTTGACATCAATATAGAATTATGTACGGTGATTAGTGTGGTATTACTATGTTTTGTGTCATTGTGTGGTTGTGATTGTATAATATTTCAAGGTAAAATCATCTTTTGGATGTTTAGTTCAAAATAATTTTTTTCTAACTGACTTTTCCTTTGGGAAAAACAGTGATTTTGCCATGACTGTTGCGCCAGAGGCGCAACTGAAAAAACTAGTTAAACATTAGAACATTACAAGTAATCTAGGACATAAAGCTCGCCCATTGAGTTAGAAACGGTATGATTATTAGTGGTAGAACCAACACAGATGAATCAAATGGACTCATCTTTAGCGAGTTGCTCATTGTGAAAACGATGTGCCGTTTGAGAACAAAATGCCACCTAATTGGTTGTACCTGTACACATATGTTCAGCTCCACCACATGTAGGATTCAAATTATATAAAAGAATTTTACCAGAACATACACACATACATTGAGCATTAGATAAAAAATCTAAACATATATCCTTGGTCAGAGAAAACAACAAGAGCAACTGGAATGGGATTTTAGAATAAATTACCAAATTATAACTGTTTTATAAAAGTAGGTACCATGAATATACAAATCATTATAGCAGCAGTCAGGATAACACAACATAAATAAACATATAGAAGAACAATAGCCCAAGAGAAATGCAGACAGGACAGGAAATCCAACGTCCAGTAGACCTCTAAAAGTAACCTTCATACTTACATCCAAACTCCCTTGGTTTCTTATCAAAAAAACCAGCAAAAAAATCCACCTCTATTTTAACACTACATCCATTTCCTGACAAAATCTCTACTGACGCGCCCAGTTGGGCTGAAAATTTAACTGGACGAACAAAAATTGGTTTTCCTCGAGCATATAAATTAAAATCAAGCAGGAGGGTGGAGCCAAATGGAAGTGTAATTATGGGTCTGGATAGAGGGAGAGCTACCTCTTCAGAAGACCCAACACATTCCTCAACATGCTTAAGTTCCTCCTTATTGAATACAGTACTTGAAGCTCTAGGGTCTTGAAGCTTTAAATTTGTTGCAGTTATGGTCCCGTACACTTCAGTTGAGGAGAACAAGTTGTCCATTAGCATAATATATAAATGAGCCTCTGCACCGTCTTCATAAACTGCAAAAGTCACTTCAATGTCGCCCACTTCATTACTTAATGTCTTGCACAACACCTTATCATACTCTTTTTCATTCCAGAGGTCATAAGCACAATTTTCTTCATTAACAAAGTCAAAATTCTGATATTTAAAGAGGAATGGAACGATGAAAACTTCATCATAAATAGACCAGGCGACTTGTTTTGGGCCTTCAAGAAGCAAAAAACCCTATATAAAGGCACAAATCACATCAGGTGATGAAAGAAGAAAAACATGCACATTAAATGATTACTTTCCTTAGTTACCTGAGAATTAATTTTGGGCAGATCACCACGCTCACGTCTAAAGAGAAGGCGAGAGGAACTAGCAGCGTCTATCATTACAAAGCCATATATCTCGTCTAACATTGCATTTCCAGGACCTACAATTCTTACGGAGAATACCTCCAAGAAAGTGTTTTTGTACCTCCTGTGTGGCTTATTATACAAACTTGCATCTTGGTCCCCATCATTATTCTCCATCACCACATTCTCTTTCATACAGTAATCATAAGAACTGCCCAGCAAATAAAAAATATATATATAAATAATCAATTTAATAACTAATGAAATCAATGCAAGAAATGTATTATTAAAAGTAAAAAACAAAAGTAAATTAATCTCTCCCCTTCTTTAATTTAATCTACTTACTGCTGGCCCTTAAGTGGAAAGGGCTTCATTGATCTACACTTGCTATGTAAGGACCATCGAAAAAGAAAACAAGCAAATAGATGAATGCAGATCTGAAATATGATTATTACATTTATTTTTAACCATTACAAAGATTTTGAAACATTTCCCAATTTTCTTTTATGATTTTAGTGTGCATAATTGTGTGATGGAGGTGAACTGAGAAATATAACCAAGACACCGACTTGTAACTCAGGATTAACTGGAGGACAATATCACAAGCAATTCAGGCTCAACTCAGCTTCACTGGAGGCATATGGAGTATAAGTTATAGAAAACATAGAAAAATAATAGCATGCAAGCAGACCTGGTAGAAATGACTTCTTGAATGTTGTTAAGGCATGAGTTGTCAGAGACAAACTCAAATTTGGACTCTACATCACCCTCATTTTCAACATCATTTTCCTCTTGATACCACACTTCTTTCTTCTCCTGCTGCCAATTTTCCACTTCCTTGGCAGACCCACCATCTTCCCCTTCTTTGGCAGACTGGCAATTAATTCTAGAAAGGAGAAAAATGTGAATGGTCAAAAAATGTAGATATGAATATGATTAATACATTTTTTTTACTAACCATAATAAATTTTTTTGCAATATTTCTAGGGAGACTAAAGCGCCGTTACGCAAGTTCATCCATTGATCAACTTAAGTTCAAATTCCTAGCCCTTTAGAGTACCGGCAAGGTCCGTCCAAATATTTTTAATATTTTCCAACATTTTTTTATATAATTTTAGTGTGCATAATTGCATGATGGAGGTGAACTTAGGTTTAATCAAGACACAAACTTGTAACTCAAATTTAATAAAGTACAGTAGAACTGAAGAACAGTACAACTCAAAATCAATTCAGGGTTTAACTCAGATTCACTTGAGGAATATAAAAGATAAACTAAATAAAATTGAAAAAATAATAACATGTAAGCAGACCTGGTGGAAATATCTTCATGCGTGTTAAGGCGTCGTGACTTGAGAGATCTAAAGGAGTCATCATCATCAAAGAGAAATCCAGATACTGATTCTTCATCATTCTCCTCTTCAACCCACTTTTTCTCATCATCATCCAATGCCCTATATTCCTGTTCTTTGGCAGAGCCACCATCATCTTCTTCCTTGGCAACATCCACAGCCACCATCCAAGTCACCTTCACTTTAACTTTGCCAAAGTTACCAACTATAATCTGCTCTTCAGCAATGGTATCGGACCTTGTCTCGGCATAAAAAATGACTGAACCATTGGCAATTGATATGTCTTGAACAAAGAGATGGATATCAACAATTAAGTTTGACTGCCTAGGAATAGCTGTCATTCTTCGTGATAATGGGAGGGATAACTCAGCTTCACCAGTTGGAGGATGTGTTTTATGTGCAACAAAACCATCATCTGTACATTTTCTGTCAAATAGAAAACTTTTAGCTTGAGGGTGGGTTATATCACTGTTTGATGTTGTCACTGTACCATAAACTGCCAATGGCAAACCAAGTGATTCAAAATTAGAAAGAGTGACATCGATCATAGCCCCTAAACCGTCAGTGTACACAGCAAAATTAAATTCCATAAAGCAATTTGTAGTTTCCAGATATTGACGCGTGAAACAGTCAGTACAATCAAAATATTCGGACATGCGAGTGCTCCACAATGGTTGTGACAGTTTTATGTCCGATGTGGGATCATAACAAGGACTTATGGTAACAAGATCTTCGATTTCTATGCCACGGTCAGGCCACTGGATAATTAAATGACCCTCTGAATTGAGTTTTATTCTTTTGTCACCCGAGACATCATAGAGGATGTACTCAGATTGATTATGATGAGTAGTCAAGATGAGATTTTCATCGAGAATTTCATCAAGTGGATCCTCTTTTTCAGAAATATTTACTGCAAATATCTCCATTAAAATATGCTCTCGGCCCATCGCAATTCTGCAAAGGAACAAATTGCAAAATGCAAGGTAGTTAGGCTGTTCAAAAGATTATCTGCATCTAACTCTTAGTCATAATCTTTGTTGTATTGTTGTAATGAGTGCACGGTTTTGGGGTTAATTTTCTATACATAGCAGACAGTCAGTAAAGAGTTGAGGCACTGGTACGGTAGATGAGGGGTACCAGTTGCCTTCAGTTGTTTCTCTGTGGGTCCTGAAGATTTTCAAGTACTATTCCACAACATTAGAACTAAAGATTAGAAAGAAAATGCAAAATAGCTCTATGAAGTTTGATTAAACCTTACAGTATAAGTTTAAATGAAGCAGCACAAAGTCAATTGAACTTTTTAATATCAATATTATGATAACTTACGTCTGTCTAAGTCCAATTGCAAAATAAAAAGGGGGGCAAGGGTATGATATGATAAAATGAACCAAGACATAGTTTTGCAATTACTGGATGCAAAAATATATTGTCCTGATCAATTTCATCTAGTCGAGGTTGTATTGGAGAAACTTCCAGAGAAAAATGTGGTGGAACAGAGCAGAGGCCAGAGGAGACCGATACCTGGGAGAAACATTCTCTGGAACCTGAAGGCGTCCGAGATTGAGAGGCGTAGAAGGGGAATCCTCTCGTAAATTATTCTTCGACACAGAACTGCCAATTCCTGCTTCTTCGTCTCCTTGAGTTGTCTCCATGGGATCGGATTCGAAACCTATCCCTTGAGTTGTCTCCATACCTTGGATCTTGTGAGACCCAAGACTGATTTCCTCTCCTCCTTCTAGGGTTTTCGCCTGGTCGGATTCTCCTCCTACCATCATCCTGCACCGGATACACCGGATATAATATGGTTCGGTCGAATTTCGAGGGAGACCGACTAAGGCTGTGCTCCAGAAGTCGTGTAATAAAGGAAGGGGATGGGAGGGAGAGGTCGGGAGAGGAAGAGAAGGTCAGGAGAGGAAGTAAGGTTAGACAATTTACTTGCTCCAGACTTCACAGAAGGGAAGAGAGAGTAACGAGATATGATTGACAAATAATAGATGGAGTGGACCATTTTGCCCTTACACATTGTTTTGGCTCTAATATTTTATAGGGCATTTATGTAATTTAACTATTCTTTACTCTCTATACACTCCAATTTGGGAGTAACGAAAATCAGACTTTGGAAGTAACCAGCGCACCTTGAGTCGCTTCCCTTTACTCTCGCTTTTGAGTTCTGGAGCGAGTAACCAGCGCCCCTCTCCCTCACCTTCCGTTCCTCTCCCCCAAAAATCGTATCCTGGAGCACAGCCTAAAGGATGTAAATTGCACCGGATACACCGGATATAATATGGTTCGGTCTAAAAAACAATATATATATATATTAATTCGACCAAAGCATCCAAATATCAGAGGATTGCTAATCCGAAAAAAAAAATTAAAAATATTATTAAAGTATTATTAAATTTTGGAAATATTACTAAAATAATCAAAATGTTAACAATAGATTTGCAATATAACTTCGAACTTTCAAAGTCCAATATTAACTAATATCGTTATTTGAAAGTCTAACATTAGAACAAAAAAATGAAATAATTTCAATCTCATTGTTTGAATCACCGCTGCAATTGAAAGATAAATTGGTTAAAACAAGCTCTCGTGCCTCTCTTTCCCATCTGAAGCACCGCTGCAATTGAAAGATAAATTGGTTAAAACAAGCTCTCGTGCCTCTCTTTCCCATCTGAAGCGTCAGCTCTTGGTGATTGCTAGACGTCGTTTGGATGTCTAACAAATAAATCGATTTTTACCAGATTTGGTTACAAATATAACCTCAATAAGTATAGTCGGATTGTAGATTTCAGGGACAAATATTTAAGAAACTAAATTCTTGAAAACTCTTAACTAAATTAGATTAAACGATTGATTCAAGATATTGAATCAAGTTTCTAACTAAGAAGTAAAAGTTCTAAGGTTTAACAAGTGAAATTTATTACAATGTCTAATTAATTAGCCTAGGGTTCTGGTCGTATTTAATTAGTCACGATTACCGCGACCCTCGAGATCTCTCTGCGGTCCGTGAATAAAACGTGTTAAATTATTACTACTTGATTGTTATTATTTAATGGTTCGTGAGAAATGTTTCATTCATGTTTCTCAGGAAAAGATTTCAACTTTCGTTCCTTGGTCGATCCTAACCTGAACAGGACTCAAACTTTCCCATACACCTTACTCTCAACTCTCGCATCGACTAAGTGTTGTATGTCTATCTTTTGAGTACTAGGGTTCCATTTCTTCTCAGTTTTGGTTAAGCTTTCGCCTCTCGATTCATAAAACTTAGGTTTTGCCTCTCGGATAATCCCTAACCCTAATCATGACAGTTTGGGTACTAGACTATTGATCTAGGTCTTCATGCCTAACTACTTGATACAGCCATTTATCAAAGCGAGCAACCGTGGACATAATCTAACCAAAGAGTCATATATAAAAACTAAGCATGCAAGAGATAAATCACAAATCAAATAAAAACAAGTCAAGTAATAATAATAAACTAATCAAGAGTTTGTGTCATCGCCCTAGAAAACTAACAAACTACTCAGACATGGTCATAAAAGTAACAAGAAATAATAATACAAACAAGATAGAAATAAAATACACCAGTAAAATCTTTTATCCGTCTGTCTACGCCCTTCTTGCGGTCCGCGAGAAATAACTGTCTTCTCGCTCCTCTAACTCTCTTGGTTCTCTTAGAAGCTAGTTGTGTCTAAAAGTTGGGATACCTTGATCTGAAGTCAAGGCCTGCTTTTATATATAGGCTTGAGGAAGAGTGCTGGAGAGAGGATATAATCATCCAAATATGCTCAAAACAGCTGCCAAAAGAAACCAACTCGAAAGGTCATAACTGCCAAGTCTTTTGGAATCTTCAAGTCGGTTATGCTCGCGGCCTGTGGTGAGTCTCCAAGGTCTATGAGCAATGTCTTCAAGCAGCTCCAAAATACAACATCTCTCTCTCCGTCTTCAATGCCTTCTCCTGTATAAAAAGGTGTCGGACGATGACGAGAACTCTATCTAAAAACAAAATGCAAGCTAAGTTAAATGAAAATACAAAAAATTAAGTTAAGTTCGGTTCTGATCGGCTCGAGAACCAAGTCAAAATAAGTCCTTAGAATCACCGATATAAATCGTTTGTAGTGATAGCTTAAGGGTCGAATCCACAGGGACGGTATTGGAATATCGGTCTTTTACTTTATTTAATTAGTTAGACGAGAGTTCAAATGTTTTTGGGGTTTTAATAATGAATTAAAGTTTCAAACAGTAGAAGACAATTACAAAAGACACAAAATTCAACAATTGGACAAAGTTAGGGTCAATTGCTTCGGGTTCCTACTCTTGGCCGCGTTTGGACGGGTTCGACTGAAATCAGACGGATCTGCCAGAACACGTCTCCTGTTCAGTTTACTCAGTTAAACGTTCTATTTGACATGCAGGGTCTCAAGTTGTTCCAGGGCTTACAGCGCTAACTCTCGTTCTTGGCTTAAACACCTAAGTTCAACTCTTCGAACCTCCTAAAAATCCTAAGTTTCAACTCTCGTTCCATGGCTTAGGTTTTCTAGGTTTGACTTTCTTACCGTAAGGACAACCTTTATCTCTCGATCTCAGGTAGAGACACGTCTCTTGACTAAATCCCGGTTTCACCTCTCGGCTACTACCAATCCTAAAGTAAGCGATTGTAAAATGGCTAAGAGTTCGGGTTCTTATTACCTATCAAACTAGACTCGACCGCGTCTATTGGGTACAAATCATCAATCAAAGCAATTCACAATCAACAAGATTTATCAAGCAAAACAAGAAAGCCAAAACAAATCAAATAAAATGTCAACAAGAGTAAAAATCACATAGCTACCAAGTATCGGTTCTCTACAATTGCCCCTAAACAAGAAACTACTCACACATAGTCATAAAACAACCACAAATCAACAAGTTTACTGTATCAAATAACATATAAAACCAGTATATAGAGATTACAACAATTAAGCAAGTAGATCTGATCCAATTTCGGTTCTGGCGGGGTCGACAGGATTCTGGCGGGGGGGCGGCTGCTGCCCTCCAAAACGCTCCAAAACTGGACCTAATTGTGTAATGATCGTTTCTCTCTCTTCCTAGGCGTCTAATCAATCCAGGGGCGCGTCCTAGGCGCCAGCTAGTGAGTTTCCAAAGCTGGCCTGACTTCTTGAACAAGAATCTGGCTTCCATTTCTGCTTGCTTGACCGTTTCTGGCGGGTCCGTCCAAATCCTGGCGGGTCCGTCAGAAACCTGACAGAGGCACTTTTCTTCTCTTTAGTTCTGGCTCGTTTCTGTCGGGTCCGTCTGAATCCTGACGGGTCCGCCTGAAATATGGCAGCAGCAGTTTTCTTCGTCTTCAAGTCCAAGTTAGCGCCAAATCCTCCAAAAACCTGCAAAATATCAAGGGCAATAACAATACCTCTAACATAAAAATAGCATAAAACAAACTAAAAACATAATTTTTTTATTGGAATTGGGGCCTAAATGGGGTTGAAATGTATGCATGAAACCCCGCGATCAGGTTTCAAACGAGATCAAAATATAAGTATAGAATATGCTTATCTGTAATCCTCCCCACCCCCCTTCTCCGACACCTTCCACATCGTTTTCCACCTCACCACACACACACACACACACATTTAACACTTCCTCTATCTCCATTGTTCTCAGCTCGGAGGTGATTAATGATATTTCTAAGATCAAGATTCTCTCCGACTCTTTCTTGATAGCTACTGTCAAGGTTTCAAAAAAAAAAAAAAGATTCTCTTCGACTCGTTCTCTCTAGTCATCGTCACAATTGGAGATAAGCATGTTAGTGTTTGCCTCCAAATTTTGCCACATGACAAATTGTCGGGTGTTTGAAAGAAAACCTGCAAAAAAAAAAAAAGAAAAACGAAGGTGGCATATAGTGAATCAAAATTCACAACAATAGTCTCACATTCAAGATGGCAAGAAACCTTAATAAACAGACAATCAAAATCCATACAATTAATTAATTAAGTAATTCATATAATTGATTAATTACGTAATTATAAAAAAATCCTAAAAATAGAAAATTTGCAATAGCTAAATTCCATGCACTTTCCTCGAGGGTATACACAAAGTTTCATGTTGAAACAAATGAGGGAAGGACACCAATTAAATTTTTTTTTAGATTGGGGCGATACAAAATTCCGGCAAACGGACAAGATCCAGTACAGGGACAAATGGGGACGACTCTACAACAAAACAACTGAATGGAGGCATTTATTTTCAGGTTGGGCTAACTGTCAAATTGATTTGCAAATTGGGCTGGTTAAATAAAATTAAACCGAGCTCACTTGGACTAATTAAATAAGACCCAACCAAATTAATCCAAATGGGCCCATTCAGACTTAGACTCAGACTCAGTGGAACGGAAACCGACTCGCACCAGACGCGAACCCAACAGCAGCTAGATGGTTGATCGAACCGAGTTCGGGTTGGACACGTGGCAGCACCCTATTCATGCCATCTTCAACTGTTGCTTTCCACAAATGAGTTAATGTGGGTGCATACTCGAAAGATGCGAAAGAGGCTATGTAAAGCCAAGATTTTCATAGAGATATAGACACTAAAGGCATTCAGTGGGGAAAAGACATTGCTTCTATGAAATTGGAGAGAAGAGACTCATTTCTACTGTCTATGACGCTTAAAAAGTCAAACCTACACCCGAGAAAAGGACTATAGCCTAGCAGGAGAATGATGGGTGTAAGGTTCCCAACCTTTTGATGAGTTTGATGAGTCATAAAGGAGGAATAGTGACACCCACGGGTCTGTAGCCTCTTTTGATTATTTCCTGAGGCAAACAGCTAGTGTGGGGGATGCCATACAAATATGGAAGTGCAAAATGAAATTTGAATTGAATCTATTTGATCAAAATTCATACTTGGTGATTAAATGGTGGGATGTCTCACAAATACTAACTCTCATTCTCCTCAAGAGTGTAGGAAGGCTGATATGTGAATAAAGATAAATGCGCATGTATGAGATTACAGAACAAGAAACAAAAAGACAGTAGAGAACAAGCTCCTCTTTGTGATTAGAGAACAAGCTCAACCAAAGGTTAAGCAAGGAGTTGTTTCCGGTAAAGGTAAGAACAATGTAGTAGATAACGAAAAGGAGGAGTTAAAGACCAGAAACAAAGCTTTGGCTAGCAGTTGAAGAAGCTAAGAGATCTACATGCCAGAGGAATGAAGGTAGGTTAGGCTAGCAACACTCTACCTATTATGCATCCCATTCCTGTGGTCCCCTCAGTTTCATTGCCTCCTGCTGGTCCTGTGGCTCCAGTCCACTAAAGTGGCTAACCAATCTGAGGCATCCTTATCCTTTCCTAGACTCTCCTAGTTTAAAGCCAGAGCCAAATCTCAAGAGGTGTTAAAATCCATTGGTCAGCCAACTGTGGAGGAAGCAGATGATGTTAAGCCTTCCCCTCCAATTAACACCTCTACATAAGGTTCAATCTCTCTCTTAAATCTTGAAATTTCTAACTCTTTTGTTTGTCTTAGTTTAATGGATGATGAGAATGATATTCCTATTGAAGTTATCAATTTAGAGGATACCGAATTGAATTGTGATAATAATGTTTTGAATTGTGTGAATATGGGTTTGAGTAGTGATAATAGTAATGTTGTTTGTGATAATATTGGTTATGATTCTGATCTGTATAATCTCTTGGAGATTATACCTATTGATAATAAAGTTTTGGAAAAGTTAGTTAATTTGAACTACTCTGAGGATGAGTCAGATGCTTCTAGCATCAATAGTGACTCAGTGGTTGATAAGCTCACTGAAGTCTCCTCTTCTACTTTGGTTCTGTCTGACACTTTCTCTACTCATTACACTCCTTCAGACGATAAGAATGAAATTACAGAGAAGTCTAAGTAGTATCTAAATATTTTCTGGACTATTTATGAGAATCCCCATGTGGTTGATTCTTTGCATGTAACTAATAACCCAATTAATAACTTAAGTGTTTCCCTCCTCCCTTTTAACTCTTCTGATATTTCTTCTAACTTTATCCCTTACAATCAATTGACTAATTCTCAAATCAGCAACCTCTTTGAGAAGATTAATATCTCCTTGGGGTCAATAAAGAGGATATGATACAGTTTATTAGAAATATGAGAAGTAATGAGTTGCATTGGATAGTTGGAGGAGACTTCAACACTATCAGAACTCAAACTGCAAAAATGTGGAGTGTCCTTTGATTTTCCTAATATGAGAAAGTTTAATTCCTTCATTAATAATCATTCTTTGATAGATTTCAAATTTCCTAATAGAAAAAACACTTGGATTGGAGGAGGAAATTCTAAACAAAAGGCTTTCTTTGATAGGTTTCTTAGGTCCAATGACTTTTGTTCACTCTTTACTTTCTATTATGGACGTGTTTGGATTGCTCATGAATAAAGAATAAAGGCGAAATTTCTTATTCGGTGGTGTCCCAAACGGAGCTAGAATAAAGAATAATGGCTTATTCCTGGCCTAATTATAATGTCTCCAAAATGTTAGAATTGGAATAAAGAATATATGTCTATCCAAATTTCTTATCCGAGGACCAACCAAACACACCCTATTAAAATAGGTAATACTAAAATGGTTGACAATTGAGAGACTATTAATTTTTAGTTAGATAGCTGGTTTGAAGATCAACCTGTTAGTAAAAGGTTTTTTAAACTCTTTGCTAAAACTAAAAGAAAAGATAGATCGTTTTACAGCGATGGTAGAAACACTAACTAAACTGTGTTCTTAATAATAAATTAAAAACATAGCCTTCGTATTTAAGTAGGCCCAAAATCTCAAATATCCTTAAAAAAAAAAAAGCACAAATACACAAGAGAATTACTTAAGACAATCAGAGACTTAAGCAATCAAGCAATCAGAGCGCTCATCCTCACCCCTCACGCTCTCCCCTCCCCTCACCTTCATTTTTACCCTCACCCTCACGCGCTCTTCGTGCACGCGACTTAATTCATCCCTCTCGCCCCCTGTGCGCGACTTAAGCACGTGCCTCTCCTCTCCGCGCACATCCCTCTTCCCTCTCCTCTCCGCACCCATCCCTCTTCCTTCTCCTTTCCGTACAAATCTCTCTTCCTTATCCTTTTCGCGCCCATCCTTTTTCATTTCCTCTCTGTGCAAATCCATGTTCTTCTATTGTTTGGGAGTAAATAACATTCAGATCTAAAATAACTATAAGGGAGTAAATAACATTTAGATCTAATTCTGCTATTGTTTGGGAGTAACTAAATAACTATAAGGGAGTAAATAAATAAAGAGATAGGAGTATGTAATAAGTATAACTATGTAGTTCATTTAAGGGAGTAACTAATATTGAAAAAAGGAGTAAATTAATATACATAAGGGAGTAAATAATATACATAAGAGAGTAAATAAAATGCATAAGAGAGTATGTAATAGATTTAACTATGTGGTTCATTTTAAGGGAGTAACTAATATAAAAACAGGGAGTAACTTATGTCTGTTTAAGGGAGTAAATTAATATACATAAAAGAGTATGTAATAGATTTAATTATGTGGTTCATTTTAAGAGAGTAACTAATATAAAAACAGGGAGTAACTAACTTATGTCCTACATAAGTTACTCCCTTTTTCTATATTAGTTACTCCCTTAAATGTACTACACAAATATACTACACAGTTAAATCTATTACTTATTCCCCTATGCATATAAGTTACTCCCTTGAATAGACATAAGTTACTCCCTTTTTCAATATTAGTTACTCCCTTAAATGTACTACACAAATGTACTACACAGTTAAATCTATTACTTATTCTCAGTTACTCCCTTAACCAAGACATAAGTTACTCCCTTTTTCTATATTAGTTACTCCCTTAAATGTACTACACAGTTAAATATATTACTTATTCCCTTATGCATATAAGTTATTCCCTTACAGGCATAAGTTACTCCCTTTTTCTATATTAGTTACTCCCTTAAATGTACTACACAAATATACTACACAGTTAAATCTATTACTTATTCCCCTATGCATATAAGTTACTCCCTTAAACACCGTTTAAGGGAGTAAATTAATATGCATAAAAGAGTATGTAATAGATTTAACTATGTGGTTCATTTTAAGGGAGTAACTAATATGAAAACAGGGAGTAATTTATGTCCTAAGGGAGTAAATTAATATGCATAAAAGAGTATGTAATAGATTTAACTATGTGGTTCATTTTAAGGGAGTAACTAATATAAAAACATGGAGTAACTTATGTTGTTTAAGGGAGTAAATTAATATTCATAAAGGAGTATGTAATAGATTTAACTATTAGTTCATTTTAAAGGAGTAACTAATATAGAAATATGGAGTAACAAACAAAAATTTTTACAAATACACCAAGAACGGAGAAGAGAGAGGCAGAATGAGGTTACATAGGAGAGAAGATGGCGAAAGAAGGAAAGAAAGGAGGGGTGACGCGGGATGAGGATTGACGCGGGATGAGAGGTGCGCGGACAGAAGGGCGCGAGTGAGAGGGGGTGACGCGGGGTGAGAATGCGCGGACAGAGGAGCGAACGCGTGAGAGGGGTTTGACGCGTTTTTCGTTTTCGGAAAGTAGAGATTAGCGAAATTTGCCAAAAATAGATCTGATTGCTTGATTGTCTTAGAGTTTGATTGCACTTATCAGCACTGCAAATACACAATGTCGAAATCTTGTTGTATTCGAAGGCCCAAAAAGTTCGTTTTGGGCCCTAGGCAGTCAGCAACTTAGTCTCACCCGACAAACCCAATTACTTCTCTTTTAATTCACGAAACCTTCTCTTACTCCAATTTCTCTACCGACCTCCGTTTGCATCAGCTTCGAGGAATCGTGAAAACCAAATTTGAAGGAGAATTGGTGTAACCGAGAGATCGAGACAGAACGTAAGTCACTTTCTAATCCTCATGTCCCCAAGGTCTGTACCTCACTTTCTGATCTCCTGAGACTTTTTTTTTTTTTGAAATAAAACTGATATCCTGAGACTATATTTATGGTTTGGTGTGTTAATTGGGAGCCCTTTTATAAAGGCTGTGACTGTTCAACTAGAGAAAAACCAGACCTTGACCTCTGTCCTAGTTACAACACTGGATAAACCATTGACCCCCAAACAATTAAATTCATGTTCTTACTAACGAGTATTGGATTCCGGGATCTCGATACTAAATTTGTATCGGACACTCGGATTTCGATATTGCGAGCATATTTTTAAAATTCAGATTAAAATTAAATTATTTTAAAATTTCTTAATTAATTAAGATTAGTTATAATTTTTTCGGCATCTTTTGACGGTAGCCAAGATTCCAAGAAGAATTATATTCAGAGAGGCAAAAACGAAAAAAAAAGAAAAGAAAAGTAGTTGAGAAGATGTCATCAAATCTCTAAATGGAGACGACTTGTTATTAAGGGCCATTCTGTAATTTTTAAGAATCTGATATGTGAATTTTTGCCTTCATTTTTACTATGTTTTTTTTTTGATAAATTTTTATTAAAAAGAGTGGAATATATCAAATTTCTATTGATGTTTTAAATTAGTTTTTAATGACATATATCAAAATTTTCCTTAATTAAAAGACTGGATTCTTTAGTTGGTATCGTTCGCCGCATCCATATCCTCCGCCCATCTCTATTAAGATGGACACTCTGTCCATCTCATCACGACCGTCCGATCTAATTTCAACGGTTAATTTTTTTCGGGCCTATCAGATATTAATCACGGGGCACCCGATCATATGATCGGACGGTTATGAGGACCGATGGGGTACTATGACAACGTCGTCCACAGGATATCATTCTATCGCGCGCCCCACGACCGAACCCTACTTTGTGTGAATAGTTGGTGAATCGTGAATCGCAGGATGATTGGAGTAGGAGACGGCGGTGTTGCTCCCGAACAAAACGATCCGGCGAAAACCATAGGAGGAGGAGAGGAAATGGATCTCGGGTCTCAAGAAACCCAAGGGATAGGTTTCGAATCCGACCCCATGGAGTCAAGTCAAGGAGACGAAGAGGCAGGAATTGGCAGGTCCGCGTCGAAGAATAATTTACGAGAGGAATCTTCTCTAACGCCTCTCAATCTCGGACGCCTTCATGTTCAAGAGAGAGTTTCTCCCAGGTATCAGGCCCCTCTGGCTTTTGCTTTGTCCCATCCAATTATTTTTGTCTGTAATTTTCTCCAATGAAACCTCTGACTGGTTGAAATTAATCAGAACAATATTGATTTTGCACCCATTAATTGCAAAATTATATCTTGGTTCGTTTTATCATATCATATCCTTGCCCCCTTCTGATTTTGCAATTGGACTTAGGCACACTGACACGCAAGTTATCATAATATTGATATTACAATTTACAAAGTTCAATTGACTTTTTGCTGCTTCGTGTAAATGTATATTGCAAGATTTAATCAAACTTCATATGGCTTTTTGTGCATTTTCTTTCTAGTCTCTAGTCCTAATGTTATGGAAAGATACTCGAAACTGTTCAGGACCCAAAGATAAGCAACTGAAGGCACTGGTACCCCTCATCTATCAGTACCAGTGCCACAACTCTTATCATAATTTCTCTATCTATCTATCTATCTTGCGGGCTGTCTGACTATTTATGGAAAATTAACCCCCACAAACATGCACCCTTTACAACAATACAAAAAAGTTAAACTGATGCATGTCCCCAGGGTCTGTGTCTCCCTCGCTTCTCTGAAGACTTTAATTATGTTTGGTGTGTTAAATGGAGGCCCTTTTATATAGATTGTGACTGCATTCGATGATTCAACCAAAGAAAAACTGGACCTAGACCTCTATCCTTGATACAACACCAGATAGCCAATTGACCCACAAAAATATCAATGGATGTTGGCCATCCTTTATTTGTCGTGAAAGCGTGGATGAACTTCTTTGCTGACTCTGATCTTGTTGGATTTCATTTCTAGCCTACTACCCTAACTTGCTTGGAACTAAAGGCTTTGTGTTGTTGTTGTTGAAACCTTGGATGCATTAAACTCATGTTCTTGCTGATTTGTGGCTTGCTTGTGTACAGTCGCTGTGTTCAAACTCATGTTCTATAGTTCCATTTCGTGATAGGTTTATTTATTGAAGTACTTAAACATTCACGCTTGTGTTTTTGCAGATATGAGAAAACTAAGCGTTCTCTTGTGGAGGTATTTTCTATGCAAATGATTGGAAGGTCATGTGAATTTGAATATATTGGTGGGGTTATTTTGCTTAGGGGCTCTGGAAAAAACTATGTTCTTCATGAAAATCCTTGTGATGAAAGAGGTTCTCACTTCATTTCAGAGGGTTACTTGACCCTTATTGGGCCAGAAAGTGGTGTAGAGGTAGAGGGTAAACTTGTTATGTATCCTTGGTTATTTCATAAAATCAGTTTGGATTGTGACAGGAGCAAAGGTAAAACTCTATGGTTGTGGAATCCTCACTCGCCAAGAACAGACCAAGTCATAAGCAAGGGTTTTAGAAGTAAAATTGCCTTTATGCTAATAAAAGTGGATTTTGCGGTGTATAGTGATGGTGTGGAGGCTCGCATAAAGATTACTCTTTTAGGCTTGGGATTAGAAGAAGGGTTGTTGCCATCAGATACTTCTCATGAGATTTATGGGACAGTGAAGGCTTGGAACAATCATTTCAATCAGTCTAAGGCTAGGAGTACCTTGTTCAATAGACCATTCTCTTGTCCACCTGGTAAGGCTGAGATATCCGTCCCTTTGACAAGAAATGTAACCGTGATTCCTCGTGAATCATCCCTTATTGTTGATGTGGATCTATCACTCCGTTGTACACCCCTAGGCGAATCTATCGCAGTTGGTTCTGTGACATTTGATCCTAGATCAAGATCAAGCCTCGTTGTTCAAGAGAAGACTATCACGGGGGCACATGCCATTGTCAAAGTTGAGGTTACTTGGTCAACTTAAAAAAGAATTTTCCACTTGCGTCCTTGTACTGTTTCTTACCTTTTTTCTGGTCGTCATAATTTTATTTCTGTAGATGGTAATCTGTGAACTTCATTTTACAAATTTACCAAAATGTTGTGAACTTGTGCTTATGTGCTCTGTGATCTGACATTGTATCTTCTGCTATATAGAATACCATTGGAAGTTTTAAGCATTCAGATATTGTACACATGCTGACATGCAAAATGAATTTCCACTGCCAGCTGTGTCCTGCTCTCTAATATTTAGATTTTAATCAGTTTTGCATGTTTATCTTTTATTACTTTTTAAAAATTTGGAGCAATCCGTGAGACATGCAGCTGTTTCTTCCAAGCGCTATCCTCATGTTTTATTGCGCTTTTTACGGACCCAACTCCCAACGGTGATATCACATTTATAGGGTTCAGCCCTTTCATTTGATATAATCAGAAGGTTAGGAATGTCTTATAATCAATCTCACTGCTCCAGTGGCATCCACGACCATCACTTCCTCCCTGCAAGAGTTTTGATTGGAACTGTAAGACGGAGTTTTCAGTGGCATTCTGATCAAATTACCAAGTTAATTTTTTCCTCTGGAAAAAACCCGACTCTTCCAGAAAACCCTAGCACGAATATTGAGGCACTGAAAGGCAATATTTAGCGATTCGCTAGTTCTCTCATCTCCTTCTCCCTCTCTGAACTCAATGTTCCCTCGTGCTATGTCGCCGTCTAGCCACTCTTAAAACCCTAGGTGGGGAGGCCGTCGCTGGCCCTCCCTGCCTTCTCTACCCTCTATTTTTCTTTCCACCTATTGCTTTTCCTTTCTTTAATTTTAGATATGGTTTCCTTTTGGGAAAATTGTTTTTATACCACCCAAAACTAAGGAAATTGTGAAATTACCACCCAGTTTTTAAAGTTTCTGATTTTGCCGCCCAAAAACAAAGATTCTTTCTGAAATTGCCACTCCACTCACCTCTAAATGCCTTAGGAACCCCAAGAGTGTCCCCAAGAGTGACCAGATGTGTAAACAAAGAGAATTTCAAGAATTTGAACAAAACATCAATGTAATGGTATAATTGAACCCGAAAATGCTGGCCTAGAATACTTCGAAAATTAAAAGTCATTTATAAATTAAGGATAAAACCACACTAACTCGAAAAATATTCATAAGAATTAATTTTCTTTATGAGCGATTGGCGTTTAAGTGCAGAAAGTTCAGTGTATAAGGAAGCACTCAAAGCGACAGAATCAATTCAACAACCGGCAATTGGTTTTGTCAAGCCCCAAGAAATAACCTGTAAACCAACAGATATATTGATTAAACAAAATAATACTTCAATCCAGTTGTTACTAAAACTCAACGAAGAAGTGCAGGATTTGAAAATTGCAGTACACCAGCTACAGACTAGCAAGGGCAAAGAGGCGGCTCCACAAGAAGATTTATCAGAATCTCTTGATCAAATCCAAAAACAGCTGCAGAAACTAAACCTAGGAGAGCCCAGCAAGCCAGCAATACAAAAACCGAAGGGCAAACTCTTTGTGTTCAAAGATCCAAAGCTCATCTTCGACGCTGAGAAGAGGAAAGCAGGATGAGTCAAACACAGACAAGAACGGAGCCAATGGCCCCCAGGCCATCAGTGTCAGGTGGAGAAGACAACCGCACGCCAACAGTTGAAGATCAGATTCGTGGCTACCGCCTCGGGTCTAGATTGCGGTTTGAAGCTCAACGAAGGCTTCCAGGAAGATCAGGGCGATATCAAAGAAGCCTTGAGTCGCAAATGAACCCGGATGCTGAGTTAAGCATATCTCAATATCGGCGGGCCCAGCAAGTTCCTGTAGAAACACTTTACCAAGCAGGATGGTCAGAAAGTCGGCATCGTGTGTACCAACATTACTCGGACGAACGAGTATTGGTCACAGATGGCCAACAAGTGGAGTTACCTTTTATCTCAGATGAAAGTTTTAACAGACTTTTACAAGAAGGACTCCAGCACCTTCATATCGGACTAATAATGGTTCGGTTATACACGCTGCATAGGCGAAATGCAGGTGTCAATGCACTAGTGTTACTCAGAGACACTAGGTGGCGAGATGACAGAGCTATCATTAGCTCAATGGAGATTGATCTCACCTCTGGAACACAGTTATCATATACTGCCCCAGACATGACCATGAGCATTAGAGATTTTCAGAAATCACTTGCAGTTGGTAATACAAACCCATGGTTACGAGAATTGGCAAGGGGAGGAGAGTAATATGCTACTCTCAAGATCACTAATCGGGCGATTATCCAACACAAGCCACACAAATTTCAGATACAATGTGCAAAATGTGGCAGATCACCTTGCAAGCCGAGGAGTTCGGGCCATCCCTGGCTCGATAAGGACAACAGAGGAACTCCAAGGCAGACAATGGATAATAAGACCAGCTCAAATCTCACAAATCCAGAACCCTCAGGAGGCAACAATCCGTTCCAGAACAGATGGATCCTTATTAGTAAGGTTCTCGGGTTATGCAACAACCCAACCATCTGAGGATGTTGTTAGAGGACAACATGATGAAGAAGATCTTGATCAAGAATTCATCAACCTGCTAACACCAGACGAGTATTGGCCATGGGATGAAGATGTTGATTTCCAATACATCATAGATGAGGAATTCCCAGAACCTGATGAACACAGTGAGGCAGACAGTACCGAACTAAACGATGAATACATACTTGGCAGATGGTTTGTTGAAATGCTGAAAGCAGAGCAATCTGAACCAACCATCGAAATGCTCGAACCCATGTATCCTTACATATGGGCAGACCAATTTGAAGACGATGATCCAATAATTCAATTAATTTCAGACGAAATTAGCTGGTCAGATCTGATTGATAATGATAAATACTGGCATGATGAGCAAATCCTAATGATGACTTGTCATTGGGACGAGTCAGCTGAAGAAGAAGATGATTTTCTTAGCATCTTCTCTTGCTACAATCAACAGAACAAGAAGATTTGTTAAATCTTCTTTCTAAAGGAGGTGGAGGGAGTGGCACAACTTATTTCGAAACAATTTGGGATAAACCACCTCAAGATGAAACAATTCTGATGATGGAGGACATGGAGTACCCCATTATGCGAAAACTTAAGCAGGCGACAGAGACAGCACTTTCAACAGCCGAGTCATCAATGACACGGTTACCGCAAGAGCCTGTAATGGGTCCAGCTATGTATCCACCAGCAAGCAGTTCCAGGCAGCCACAACAATACAACGTACCAGAGATCAAAGCACGCCTGGACAACATTCGCGGAGGATATGCACATCAGATGAATGAAAGATTCAATTTGCCAACCGCACAAGCCGGGCAAGGTGCAATTTTGGTATTACCTGAAGATATTGGCCTTTATTCAGAGGTAATCTCCAGATGGGAATCAATAACCCTCAACCTGCTGAATGAAAGAAATTGGGCCGATAACAAAGCCAAGGCCAATTATGTGGAGAATCTTCTCGGTGAAACAGAGAAGAAAACCTGGATTCAGTGGAGAATGGCATACCCCACTGAATATGATGAGTTGGTGAACATCTCCGACGACCCGCAAAATTTGCTATCCCAGGTCAGGAGAATGTTCCTGTTGGAAGACCCAATAACTGGGTCAACCGAGGAACAGGATCGAGCCTACAATGACCTAGAAAGGCTATCCTGTCAACATGTCAAGGACCTATTCGATTATATTAATGATTATAAGGTCTTGGCAGCAAAATCAGGGCGGATGTATATCTCGCTAGAACTGTCAGTGAAGTTCTTTAGGAAGATGCCTCCTATCATTGGCAGTGAAATCGAAAAGGCATTCAATGAGAAATACCCAGGCGCTACTATAGGTGTAATTCCAAGAATACATTTCACCTATCAGTACCTAGCAGAGCAGTGCAAGAGAGCTGCATTACAAAAGAGTCTTAAGGATCTATCCTTCTGCAGCCGAATACCAATCCCTGGTTATTATCAGAAAAACAAGAAGTATGGTCTTAGGAAATCTAAGACATACAGGGGTAAGCCACATGATACTCACATCCGAGTATTTAAGAAGAAGCACGCAGACAAGGTCCGAAAATGTAAGTGCTTTATCTGTGGTGAAGAAGGTCACTTTGCTCGCGAATGCAGAAAGCAAAAAGGCAACATTGCAAGGGCAGCAATAGTTGAAAACCTCGACCTAGATGATGACTGGGATGTACTCTCAGTTGATCAAAATGAACCAGATAGTGATGCAATTTGCTCATTTTCAGAGGGAGAGGGTGGAGGAGCAGGTCATTCGCTCACAGCCAGACTGTCAGAGGTCCCATATGAAAACATTTCGATGATGACCACATCCTCAACCAATCCTGAAACAAATTCATGGAGAGTGGCTAAACAATTGCCACAAAATATGAAGGATTGCAAGCATCAGTGGCAAGATAATCAACCAGTTCCCGCTGACTACATCAGATGTTGGTTCTGTCAAGAGCTAACTAACCCCAGCATGAGAGCACATTGTGGTTTTTGTCAGATCACAGTTTGTCCGATATGCTCAAGATTCGAACTTGGACGAAAACTCGTAATCAAGCGATCAACCCTGCACTATGACAACAAAGACAAGTTGATCGAAGAGCTCACAGATTATGTGAAATTTCTTTTAGCTGAGAATCAGCAGCTTAAAGAAAGAGTAGAAGAGCTCGAATTAGGGAGAGATCTCTCTAATTTAAAGGGAAAGAGTCTTATGCAAGAGGAACCGATAGTCAGGAATGAAGACTCTGATTCTGATTTTGAGCCACAACCACAACATAATAACAAAGGGATCATCATCAAAATGATGAATGAAGAAGAAATGGTGTCAACCCAAGTACCAGATCCCAGACGTGGCAAGAGAGTCTTGAATAGGCTCTATAACATTGAACTAGTCATGGAAATTCCTGGAGTAACAAAGTTCAAAGTCCAAGCAATCCTTGACACGGGCGCAACAGTTTGCTGTATTGATGAACAAGCAATACCAGTAGAAGCAATGGAGCCAAGCGTCTACCCAATACAAATCAATGGAGTCAATTCTCAACAAACCGCCAACAAGAAACTCAAAGGTGGTACGATGTCCATTAAAGAAAACAAATTTCGAATCCCGTTTACATATGCATTCCCAATGCTCCAAAGGGATGGAATCCAAATGTTATTAGGTTGCAATTTTATACGAGCCATGCAAGGAGGGCTCAGAATTGAAGGCCAAATGGTGACATTTTACAAAAATGTCACAACAATTGCAACAAAGGTGGATGCCGAGGTAGCATCAATGGCGGAAATCGCAGAGCTAGATTTATCTGAACTCGAGTACATGGAGATTCAGAGATCAACCGCCTATTCAATTGGAGATCAGTCTGAAAGCTTCAGAGAAAAATTCAAGCCACTACTTGACAGACTGAAAGAGCAAGGGTATATTGAAGATAATCCTCTCCAACATTAGTCAAAGAACCAGGTCACATGCAAACTCGACATTATCAATCCGGATGTCACAATTCAAGACAAACCACTTAAGCATGTAACCCCTGTAATGAAGGAGCAGTTCGATAAACATGTGCAAGCATTACTCAAAATTGGAGTAATTCGACCAAGCAAAAGCCGACACAGGACAATGGCTATGATGGTAAATTCGGGTACATCCATAGACCCAAAAACTGGTGCCGAGGTTAAAGGTAAAGAGCGTATGGTATTCAACTACCGTACCCTGAACGATAATACCCATAAAGACCAGTACAGCCTACCAGGCATCAATACCATCCTTAAGAAGGTCGGGAATAGTCGAATTTATTCAAAATTTGACTTAAAGAGTGGATTCCATCAGGTGGCAATGGATCCAAACTCAATTGAATGGACGGCGTTCGTCGTGCCAAACGGATTGTATGAATGGTTAGTAATGCCATTTAGACTGAAGAATGCGCCAGCAATTTTTCAAAGAAAGATGAACAACTGCTTCAGGGGAACGGAAGAGTTCATAGCAGTATACATCGATGACATACTGGTGTTCTCAGAAAATGAAGAGCAACACGCCAAGCATTTACAGAAGATGCTTGAGATTTGTGAGAAATGGGGACTGGTATTATCCCCAACAAAGATGAAAATTGCTGTACAGGAAATTGAATTCCTAGGTGCAGTAATTGGCAATAGAAAGATCCGGCTTCAACCACACATAATCAAGAAGATAATCTCTTTTGATGAAGAGAAACTGAAGGAAAAATCCGGATTAAGATCATGGTTAGGAATCCTCAACTATGCAAGATCCTACATACCAAAGCTCGGAACACTTCTTGGGCCACTGTATTCAAAAACCAGTGAGCACGGAGACAAAAGACTCAAAAGTTCGGATTATGAAATAATCCGAAAAATCAAAGAAGCAGTACAAAAACTGCCAGATCTTGAGCTACCACCAGAAGGATCATACATCATCTTGGAGACAGATGGTTGCATGGAAGGATGGGGCGGAGTATGTAAATGGAAAAAGGCAAAATCTGACCCTAGAAGCACAGAAAGAGTTTGTGCTTATGCAAGTGGAAAATTTCCAACTCTGAAATCTACAATAGATGCAGAGATACACGCTTGCATGGAAACCATGAGTGCTCTAAAGATTCATTACTTGGATCAGAAGGAAATCACACTGAGAACTGATTGTCAGGCCATAATCAGTTTCTACAACAAATCAGCGCAGAATAAGCCATCCAGAGTTAGGTGGATTAACTTTGTTGATTTTGTTACAGGAACAGGAGTTCAAGTGCATTTTGAGCATATTGATGGGAAACTGAATATCCTTGCTGATTCATTATCAAGACTAACAGCAAAAATGGTGAAAACCGTTAATTGTTGTTCAATTGAAGGATATTTAGAAGATTTAGAAGGTGCATTGAGGGAAATGTCGGGAGCACCTAAACCAACACAGCGAGAACTTATTGGGGTTATCGATAATCTCAGTAATTTGTTCTAAAAACCTTAGGGAGAAGGAGAGCAGGCATAGTGGACTGCTGAAAAGACCCACTATAACCCAAATATCTGACAAGAATCTACGGAAACTTGTTGATATTTTGTATCTAGGCTATATCTGACAGGGATCTACGAAAAACTGTTGATATTTAGATTTTAGTTATTTATTGTAATTTTGCTGATTTTATTTTTCAGGAGCAATGGTGCTTAACTTCTTGCACAGTATGATTCATGGCGAGTCATCAACTTTTCCAGCAAGACCAAGCACTAGATTGGCGTTAGCACAAGCAAAGCGATGGGCTTCACTATGTGGCAACAATGAATTACTGGCTGATTATGAGATTGTTACTGTTGATTATCTGACAACATCTCCTATATCATTTCAGTTACAACAGGCCATGTACGCACAACTTCAGGAGAAGTACGAAACCCAAGTCGCAAGAACAATTGAGGAACTGGAGAGACTCATCACAATGAGTTATATCCAAAAACTGAGACTTGAACAGCATGCAGGAGGAAGAGATAATTGGTTCAGAAATGCTCTGGGACCAGTAAATGATAAGATCTAACATCTTCTAGAACTCCACCAACAGCTCAATCAAATACGCCAAGGCTACTTTCTCTAAGAGGTCCATAATCACATGGGCACCCTAGCTTTATCTTTACTTTCGGTGCAACCAACGGTTGGTGCGCATCACTTTAGTTTGTTTGATTCCTTGGCTCGTGGGGGCAGGAATATTTCTTTTTCTTTTGTCGGGAAATTATTGTACTTTTGATTCCCGATAGTATGTAAAAGAGAACCACTTGTGGCATTCCACTATTGCTAATGGACGATGGGGCCCAATGAGCACCCGCATAGCAATAATGAGATACCAACCGGTTTCTCTATATAATAGGCATTAGATGTTCGGGAGAAGGGCATCACCCATTCCACCAAACATCTCTTCTTTGTATAATTCCGCAATATTAATAAAATTTTCAGTTCTCTCTCAGTATTCTCAGTAATCCGCAGCGAGTTCTAAATTCCCTGGGTTACCAATCCATTCTGGTATCAGAGCAAGGTTTGTTTCTTAATATTATTATGGCTTTCTAAATTTTTGTGTTCTAGGTAAGCACTTAAGGGCTAGATTATACCAAATTTTTTTAGAAATTGTTCGCAACTTGAAAAATATGGTCACAATTAATAACAAATAATTACTGATTTTAAAGGTTTCGGAAAATTCAAAAGAATCACACTGCCGTACAGTACTCATAGGGTTTGGGGAAGATCGTGGACAAACACTGTGATGTGAGAAGAATCCAGAACCAGTAAAAATTGGCAACTGATAAATATTAGTATGGGTGCACAATCGTAGTATGCATAATAGGGTCACTAAGGAATATTCCTCTATGAGTGGCAAAAACGCAAAACTGCATTTTTGAGTGGCAAAAATCAAATTTCAGTAATTTTGAGTGGCATAAACAAAATTGCCCCTTTCCTTTTTTGTTTCCTTCTCCGTCGACGTAGTTGATGAGGACTTACTCTATCACTATTTGAGAAGTCTTACTGAAAATAAAAACCGATTTATACTCAATTCAGTCACTAAATTAACTTTTACACTCAATTCAGTCACTAAATTAACTTAATTAGTATAGACGAGTTGTCGAACTCAGGGATGGACTGTTCAATTACATAGAGTGTTTGCTCTGAAATCTAAGCTAAATGAAAACAAGATAACAAGTTTGATAATAGGATTCAGATAATTGTGGGATTAAACTAAAACCAATGAATTCATGGAGATTGAGATAAAAACCTGATAAAACTGTAAACTAGGGGATCGAGTTGCTCGCTTTCTGGTTTAGTTCCGGATGCGAGCGACCCATCTACTTTCGTAGCGGTCCGCTCGAATCACTAAAGGTCGACTGGACTCAGGCGGTCTACTTGTTTCTAGGTTTGCACAGACAACAAACGAATAGTCCAAGTATATCTCCTATTCCAAGCCGATAACTAAGTAGTCTAACTAGTCCTATTTGGTCATTTGTGTGAGATAGGTAACGATTAACCGTACTTAATCCTAACTTTCGTCTAGGTCAAGGTTCAACTAGCCGTTATGACTAACTCCATATCTACCCTAAGTGTCAACTTTCGCTTCTTAACTAAGGGTCGACAGTTATGATACTTGGGTCTTATGATATCTCTCAACTTTCGTTATTCGAGATTAGACTTCATCATTTCTGATTCATGATCTAGGCTTTCATCTTTCGATTAGTTGCCATCTAAGGATATGTTGTTACAGAATTGTCCTAAGCTTGGTTGGGTTTAAACTCCTAGGCTTGAGTTTGGCCTAAACTCAACAAGAAAATACCAAATCTACTTAGAAACAATTCAGTACAACAATTAAGGATAAATTACAAAGATCAATAACACAAAAGATCAAATATAATACTAATTAAAGCATACTAAATTAAACTAAACCATAGGTTCGCAACTATGCCCCTAAACTGTATTTAGCTTTTACAGATCATCATTAAAACACATGAATCAAACATCAGATCTGGATAAGTTGAAGGAAAAGAAGAGATTACAACAAATAAACTCGGTTTCCCTCAGCTTTCTTCTCTGCCCTGAGCATCAGGCGGCCAACCTGGAGGCCAAGCGATCGCCTGAAGGCTCAAAAGTCGTAGCCCTGGATCTCTTTTGTGGTGTTTTCTCTATCTTTCCAGAACTCTCTTCCTTCTTCGCCTTTCAGTTCTTTTATAGTGTTGCCTTGTAACCTCCAGATGTGAAGATCGTCCCAGTTATTGCGGTTTTTGTCAGCAAGCGCATGAGAGGAAGTAAGGTTGAGAATAACTGCTCGTATTGAAAAACTGCTAAACTCCATGTTCGTGGTCCGCTTAGACTTCAAGCTGCCTGCCTGGTTGTCAGCAGATGTGTTCTCAACTATCCTCTTCTGTCTGTCCGCTCAAATAGCAAGCTGAATCGCTTAAATGCTCCAAAAATCGTGCAAAAACTTCCAGATCTAAAATAAATCATATAAAAACTTAAAAGGGCATAGAAGTACGTATATCTAACAATTATATGTAGAAATTAAGTTAGAAACACATAAAATCAACAGCAAATTAGGGCCAATTTGTGTCAAAACCTTAGTATGAAATCTTCCTAACAGTAGTGACTGACGTTGGTCGACGAGTGCAGTGTGGTCGCAAAGTGTGGCCTTTGTAGGCGGCGTGGTCATAAGTGTGGCCAAGACCATCGATTGGTTCAGCCGTCGAATTAGGTGCCTTTCTAGGCGTGGTGTAACCGAAAAACGACTATGTAGTGGTGGTTTGGCTGACTGTTGAGGTCGTAATTTGTTACGACCGATGAGAGCGGTGTGATTTTTTGATATTGCAAGTCCTTCCATAAATCTTCAAATTGAAGAGTCGGTCTTCTCGCGGAGGCGATCAAGACGATGTTTAATTGGCGACTCTAGTGAGGGTGGTTGTATGACATAGGTGGCAGCGGAATCGTATCCTCTGCTCCCTAAAAGGTGAGTAGAGTGCCTACCTCCTATTTGGACCCTTGGATCCTAATCCAACGGTGTGCTCACAAATAAAGATAAATCTCTGAAAATCATTCCATGCCCGAACAACCCCCTCTTCTCCAAAAGAAAAATATCTCCGCAGTTATCATTCGTCTCTTCCGTACAGTCGAAAGAAAGGGAGGCGATTCTGACCTAGAGAGTGAAAGAGGATCTCAAGAGAGAGAAAGAGAAAGAAAGAGGAGGCATCCGACGATTCCAACCCTAGATCAAGAGAGAAAGAGGAAGCGACGGAGAAAACCCGATGCTTCTATTAATTGAAAATCAAATAATTTAAATCAAAGCACATATAGGCCTAAGAAATTTCGCTATCCCTTCTTTTTTTTTTTTTTTTTTTTGCGCTTCTTCTCCAATATTTTTTTCAATTTTTTTTTGTTTCCAAAATGAAAATTTTATGTGTGTAATACTAACTCGTATTTTTTTTTATTACTATCAACTATTTTGTTCTCAAGAGCTTCGATGAAAAATTAACATTTGGACTGATACTGTCCCAAATTAGTGAAGATTTCTCATGTGATCCTGGGTTTTGGAATTGCTTCATGAGTTGTAACTCATGTAAATAGTCTTTTACCTTATCTTAAAAATGTTTCTATTTTGTTCTCTTTTTGCTTCATGTTGGTTCAATGGTACTGGAATTGTATTGTGATGAGTTCTCTTTTGCTTTATAAAAATAATTTGTAATTGAAATGTTCCTGTAAACATTGTTTATATAGAGCGTTTGAAAAATCTACAACATTCTATTATTTCTCTTAATGTGCTTGCAGTCATTGTACCTTTATATTGGCTCTATATCATCTAGAAGTAGCTCTAAAGTGAAATGTCAAAATAAAAAGTGAATAATACACACCTTACATTACTGTACCAACTGGATTACCATGATGTAATTGTTGAACCCAAAAATATTGTCATATTTACTCGACAAGCCGATATATAGATTTCGAGACCATTACAAGCAAATTGATTGGGCCTATAATGCACAAATAAATTTTCAAGAGTGGCTTGAAAATTTTTCCGGATTAATTGGGAGAATATGTCCATGGATATGACGATTAAAATTTCAAATCTATAAATTCCAATGCCTATATTGATGCTAATATTTATATGAAGAATAAAATTATATTAATTTAACATCCAATATACATTTCTTTGGATCCATGGAGAATATTAATATGTGTCGGCCTACAATAAAAAAAAATATAGTTGTATAATTTTATGTATATTTATACATGAACTTATACAATTATACATCAAGTTACAAGGAAATGGAATCATTACATGATGAAATAGGTGCATCAAGATTTGTGCAATGATCAGATTTAATGAATGGTGTATTGGTGTTTGATCAAACATAATCAATCCCCATGATCTCGGCCCATTCTGCAAAATAAAAAAAAAATGAACCACGAAGGCCCAAGGGAAATAACAGAAAAAAAGGGAAATACAGCCCACATATCACCTCGGCCCAGGCAGCAACTCGTCTCCTTCTCCGCATCACTGTCACTGTTGGTGTCTCCTCTCGCGCGTGTACTGAGACACGAAGCCAGGCCCCCCTCTTACCTCTCCTTGCCACGTCGCCCTGCATTTAATACCCACTGACACTGGCGGTAGAGGAGAGAATCTTGCTGCTCCAGTGCTCCGATCAAAACTCTTCTCTAAGGCCACGACAGCATCTCACTGCTTCAGTGGTCACCTTCTTATCCTCTTACCCGACATGACCATTAATTGGAGTTCAATTAGGCATGGCAAAGAGGAGAGAATCTCGTGTCTAACAGCAATTCCCCATTCTTACTCTCCCGTGGACCCGAAATGGAGATGACTTGATGCTCAAACCTGATGGTGCGAAATTGGAGGAAATGGAGCAAATTGGATCCGAATTCATGCTCAAACAGCAACAAGGAAGCATCAGTGAAGGAGTATGGACCATCAATTTGAAGAAATTCATGAAGCCAAAATGAAATAGCTACGGCTGAGCACATGAGTCATATCATATTTCCAAGACCAGAAGAAATATGAATGAGAGATGCTATGTTGGTTTAACCAATGACCAAATAGCACGAGTACAAGAAGCACAAAAAATTAGAAATGAAATTGGAGAGGGCATTGATCTGATGTGATTCAGTGGTCAATTCCAGGAAACAACAAATAAAAAGGAGGATGTATCAAGGTGAAACCAGAAGTAAAAAATAACAATAATAACAAGATCAACGTGGCACATGCTTGAGCCTGAGTTCACAAGAAAAATTGACAGTAATCGGCTTATGAAATTAGTGGTCTGTGAACATTGAAAATGATGTTATATTATAGAATAATGTTATTTCTCACTGGTGGCAGCAACAAATAAATGAAATCGAAACAAAAGGGGAACAAAGAAAGCAGGTGATAGAAGTAAGAGAGAGGTTCCCTGAGTTTGAGTAAATTAGGTATATTGAAGCTCTGTGCAAAATCACTATGCAAGGAAGTGAAATTCCAGAAATGACCTTTAGGGGCAAAAAGGGAATTCATCAATCTACTACAGCAGCTAGCCCCATTCTTCTATAAAAGAAGCTGAAGACTATGAAGCCAGCACCTCTCTTTAAACACACAAAAAGCTCTCATCTCTCCAGCAGCTCTCACACTATAATACAAGCCATCAAGCACACTGTGTCAGAAGCTACCATCCAGAGAGCAATTCAATCCATTAGGATAGCTAGTTAGCTACTAAAAAAAAAATAAATAAAAAAAGAGTATTAGTAGGATAATTCTATATTTCCAGTTGTAAGCTGTTATTGCCTTGTGTAATTTCCTAAGTGCAGTAAGAAGGTTTCCCTCCTTGAAGAATTCATTCTCCTTGTCTTTTCTTTTACACGTACATTAAAGCAATCTAGTATTATATTAACATAGCAGCAATGTAAGGAATAGTAAGAAATAAATGCTTATGTAAATATGTACATAGATGCATTTAGTTAATGTTTGCAAATCATATCTATATATATATAAGCATAAAAAAAAAAACTGAAAAAAATGTTTCTAATAGAAATGCTAATTTTGTTTTCAGTTGAGTTTCTTCTTTGTTTACTTTTCTTTTGGCATCATTTCTGCATAAAAGAAGAAATATGATAAGCAACTATAAAATGGTTAAGTAACTACATATCCATTTATCTGATATTGGCATGTCATATATATACACACATAAGCAAAAAAAAATAAATAAAAAGAGGACAGCAGGCTATTGGACAACAGGTTTTTCTGGAGATTCATGGAGTATTGCACACCATACCTCGCCAATGCATTGGAGGCAGTCACTGCCATCGCTGCCTAAATCAGAGCAAGTCAAAATTATGGGCTGGGGATGCTCACACATCAAGCTGGAGGAAGACACCATGCTAACAAATGCATCCCACTACCTTCTACAATCGACACAAGGCAGCTCCAACACAATCATCGCTACAATGGGTCAATCAAAGCAAGATTCAAGCTGCCATATCCCCATGATGCAATCGAAGGTTCATAAGAGCACAGGAGCATGTCAACATGTTTTTTAGTGTCTCCTTATGTCCTCCACTTCATTGAGAAGAGACAGCAACTAAGGGAGTCGACAGCTTGTCACCATGACTCCAAGCTGTAGTGAAATTGATGGCTAGAGGCTGTTGACAGTCAAATTGAAGATAAAATAATCTTCCTGGATGCTCCACCAGGCTCTCAGGCCCTCTATATCACGACCACAGTCGACAGAAAGTTGCAGTCATCAACTCATCACCACGGCGCATCTGAGCTGAGGTGAAGCACCATGACGGAGTAGCAAATCAATAAAATTGAGGCTCTACCCAGCTTCATGGACCCACGAAGATGCTCTCTGACATGTTTCTCCGACCCAAGAGTCACCAGAAGTTCACAATCATCGCCGAGCCCCTTTCAAAACCCTAGCTGACTTAAGGAGGGTCGACCACAGTGAAGAAGCAGTTCCTGTTTCCTATTAATAGGTCCCACAACTTCAGGGAAACCCCACGAAGACGGGCGTCTGGGGACATCTGACGAGCTCGAACACCCAGCCATGGCGGGCTGTTTCGTCGTCAGGAGGAAGGAGGAAGGAGAAAAGAAAAGAAATGAGAAAGCCTGACTGGACTCGGCGCATGGCTAACGTTCAAGACTGTTCCTGTCAACCTTCGGTCTACCAATTCATTCGAGATAGACCAGGTGCACGGATACAGGAGAACAGAGTTTATAAAAACCGTCCCAAAATATCTGATTTTCTGTGGCATCTCTGTGTGGCGAGTGAATTTCATGTGGCGATCGGTTGACATCCGACATGGACCAACCACATGCAGCCACGTGGGGCATCTTTTGAACAGAGAAATCGCTGCCAACTCTTACCCTCCGCTGATTTGGACCAATTAGAGGATGCCACGTGTCTCCTATGCTGATGTGGCCCAATAAGATGGCTGGAAACTTCAAAAATTCATAGAAATTCAACCGTAACTCAAAAAAATCCGAAACAAATTTCTATAAATCCATAAAAATGCAAGGAATGCAACCATGCCAAAACCATAACCAAATTCCTTGCATATAATTTTCATATCTAAATTCCAAATTGCAGCCAACCACAAATTGCCACATCAGGCTATGATTTATTCAAAAATCCAATAACCTTCAAAAATCCACCAAAAATCATAAAAAACTCAGAAAAATGTGAGGAAAATTTCTGTAAACTCAAAAAAATGTGGGAAATTTGTTTTGCTGATCATCATCACCAAAAATATTAAGATCATTGTTTCACAACCAGAAACCCTTTTAGGCTCAAACAAAATGGCTCGAAGGCTCATAATCAAAATTAAAGGAGGCATGGACAACATTTCAACATGGAGAAAACTTCATACTCACCTAGGGGAGTCAAGTAATCTCAGAAGAAAAAGAAAATAAATAAAAGAGGGAGAAAGAGCACCTTTCACCCAATCAGGCTCCATGAAGTATAAAATAAAAATAAATTTCTCAGGCCTAGTGGATCATACTGGAGCACCCTGGTGATCAAATTCAAGGCCCTCTAAGCTTCATTAGACTAAGACAGTTGAAGTCGTTGGACAGTCATCATCATGGCTGGCACATAGCAACCGAAGATATCCAATACCCCTGAAATGAGTAGGAGTGTTGTCGAAGAAATTTAAGCTCAATGTTGAGAATCTAATCTCAATATTGTGAGTCAGGTTGAATTGCGACTCGCTAACCAAGGCCAGCTGTAAAGAACACCAGAAGTAAACAATCCAGGATGAGACCGACATTAGGACAGTCGAATCAAACCTGGATTGAAGAATTCAAAACATAAATCTCTCTCCTTGGTGCTTGAGGAAACTAAAATTGAATGATCCGGTCAGGAACTGGACATCACTTTCATCATCTGACATTTGGTTAAGAACCGATAGCCAAGGCTACGCACCCTATTTGAGGACCAACTGTCACCTTTTAACGGATGGTTAAGGACCCATAACTGAGGTTATGTACCCTGTCCAAGAACCATTGTCTCCACTCAACGATTGGTTAAAGATCGATAGCTGAGGCTATGTTCTCCGTTTAAAGACCAATCGTGTTTCTTCAATGATTAGTTAAGGACCGACAACTGAGGCTGCGTACCCTGTCCGAGGACTAATTGTCTTTATTAGATGGCTAGTTAAGGACCGATAGCTGAGGCATCGTTCCCTGTCCGAGGACCAACTGTCACCCCGCACGTGAGAAGGCCATAGGGAGTCCGACTCATGTAGCACTTGCGTGCACCCTTTTTTGACACAGACCTGAGGGTGGTGTCACGGCGCCCATAAACCTAGGGGTACGGCGTCATTATTTCAACGGTTGAGGATGTTGTTTGAGCCTGAGGATTTTGCTGGAATCTTGCTATTTAGTGTTCAAGCGTTATACAACGCTTGAGCCAGAAAACTGGATTTTGCTGGAATCTTGAGTTTTTTTGCTATCTAGACCATTTCAAGGATAATTAAGGACTAAAGTATATATTTTATCCTAGTCTTAACTAGCTTAGAAACTCCCTAATGACTTGATCTTGATCTTGCATTAAACTTTTATCCAAGTTTTGAATATTCATCTTCTTCTGATAAAACTCAAAGAAAATTGTTAAATATCAAATGATATTGTTTTGTAATCGACAAACCGAGAGTAGTTTAGTGCAACAATCTCACCCTTTTGACGATTAGCAAAACAATATCATAAGTAAAGCGATTAAATTTTGACATTTCACAAACTTTACTACAGTGTCTTTAATAATTTAGGGTGCGTTTGGATCATATGAGATTAAGGGTAGGATTAATTATTCAGGATTAATATTTTAATTTTTAATAATTAAGAATAAGCTTATTCTCAGAATATTACTTCTTGTTTGGATGATGAAAGGAAAAATAATGAGCTCTAGACCAAATGAGCTGTTTCCCACTCCTTTCAAATTTTTTATCTCACTTTTTATTCTAACATTTTGTTAGATTAGTTAATCCGACTCTGATTTAGAATAAACTCTTAATCCTAAGCTGTTTGAATTGGCTATTAACCTAGAATAGCTATTGTCCAGAATAATGTCTTATTCCTATCCATCCAAACGAACCCTTAGATATATAACTACAATATGTTCCAGCACCAAAACTTAAAAAGTTATAGCACCTATTATTGACCTATTGTTTTGAATTGATATTGGATATTGGAAGCGCAGAATATTAAATTCGAATTATCATATCCTTGAATACCCTTGAATATATGAGAAAATACTTTCATTCAACAATGATTTCGATTATTAAATTGAAATAAATTGGAATTCTATATAATAATTTTGAAAAGTTACGTGTTGATTAATAAAAGATTTAAAAAGGTCCTCATTTGATTATCACTCCATTCTTATTCTGTGCAAAGGATACTCGCAATTTAGAAAAATGCAGAATCGTTCATTTCAAAAAAAAAGGAAGACGAAAGTTTTGGCAATTAATGTAGAAGGATCTAGGAAAAATTAATATTTTTAGATTGTCTTTAGTGCTGTATTTGTTGTCTCCTATGGACGGAAGAAAAATTTATTAGAAAGAAAGTGGATTTTTTTTTAGGGTGTGTTTAGATGAGGGTTGAAGAAATGAGAATAAGGATTTAGAAATACGTGTCTAGTCATATTTCTTATTCTTATGTCATGGTTTTGTTAGTATAAGAATAAGAAATTTGGAGCTTATTCTTATCCAACTCCTTATTCTTATGCATCCAAAGGTGTACTTGGCACACATGAGGTTAGTAGGGTTAGTGATGTAAGGTTAGTACTTTTTAGAATTTTCGAGGTACTTTTTGAAATTTCGAGGTAGAATAGTGAGGGGATGAGATCTTCGAGAGAATCTAACTAAACCCACTAAACTCGCTAAACTCGCGTCACATAAAATTTGTTTTCATTTAAAAATAGTTAAAATCAAAAGAAGGGGTTATATTTTTATTACACATGATTTGAGGGGTTATATCCAGTTTTGAAGATTGTGGGTTATATCGGAAAGTGCTTTGGACAACGGGCTTTCTTCTTCGAGCAACCGAATTTTATTTGAAATGACTAATTTGTCCTTCAGTATTTTTTTTAACAGCTTAATCTCACCGTTAACTTTTTCAATCCCTCCTCCATTCACGATCTATCATCTTCACCTCTTTTCTATCCCTTCTGTCAATCAGATCTCCTTTTATGTACTTTTCTATCGTTATATACATCAATTCCTTTATGCTAGAGATTAATTTTTTTGTTTCCTTTCTAATTTCGAATGGTGGTTTGATATTTTACGATTCAATTCTACTTTTTACTTTTCCGATCTATGAGACTATGACTCCATGCACGAACAGTCTACGATCAATAAAATACAGTTTTCAATTACACAAGGGAATTGCTCAGGACACGACCAGGTTGCTCAAACACTCCATTTTTTACCAAAATACCCTTATTAGATAGTGCTGGTCGGAGAAAAACAATTCAGGAAAGAGAGGACATTTTAGTCATTTTTAAGAAAAAATGGGAGTGTTTGAGCAACTAAGGCGTGACCTGAGTAATTCCCATTACACAAGGAGGGATAGTTCGGTCATTTAGAATAAAATAATGTTGCTCCAAGTTAAAATAGTGTTGCCCGAAGCCCTGCCCGGTTATATCTATTTTTTCCTTTTGGTAAAACCCGTTGCAGAAGGGTTCTTTAATTTTTTCTTTTTTTTGAATATGCGATATCGACGGGAATGGCTCCCTACACGTTCCAAATTTGAAGATGCACTCCTTTTGGACCATAATACCCTCATATTTTTTCAATTCAACCTCTCAGTTCATATTCCTGTTGAAATAGAAGGGCATTTTTGTCCAAAAGAGTGTATCTCTAATTTCTTGGCGTGTATGAAGCAATTCCCGATATCGACCCCTCTTCTGTCCGATCGATCGAAAAACTCGTCCCTCTCTCGCAAACCCTCCTCTCTCTCAAACCCTAGGTGCCTCTCTCAAACCCTCTTCCTCTTCTCTCTCTCTCCGGCACCGCCTCTCACCTCTCACCTCTCACCTCTCACCTCCTGTCCTCTCCGCTAGCAGCTTTCTCTACCCCGAGCCACTCTCCTCTCCTCTCCGCCGAGCCACTCTCCTCTCCTCTCCGCTAGCACCTCTCTCTCCGCCGAGCCACTCTCCTCTCCTCTCCGCTAGCACCTCTCTCTCCCCCGAGCCACTCTCCTCTCCTCTCCGTGAGCTCACCCATCTCTCGACAACACTGCCTCTCTCAGATCCCCTGATACCTGTCGACTCCTCACTGCCTCTTCTCAGATCTGAAGCCCCTCGAAGCCCTTCCTCATTGCCTCTCCTCTCCTCACTGCCTCTCTCTCTCCGACAGCCCTCTCGAAGCCCCTCAACAGCTGGTAACATCTATATGAAAATTTCCTTTTTTTCTTTTTATTTTCTGGATCTATTGTTTGCTGAAAATACTTGATAATTGTTTACTGTTTTAATTGGATTTTTAAATTGATTAGAATAAAAGCTGTTTTTCTGGAAATTGCTATTGTGCTTGAAAAGAAGAAAATAATTCAGTTATTTGATTTGATATTGTGCTTGAGGGGCTGTTATTAAAAAAGTCCAGTGGGGCTGATTGCATAGAGGAGGGTAAAATCGAGGAATTTGAGACATGATTGCACTAATAGGAAATTAAAAGAGTACCTGAAAATTGACTTTGGTTAAAAGCAGTGGATATATGCTCACTGAGGGCTTGAGTAATACAAAATCTGTTGTATTATGTGAAATTGATATTATGTGATTTGGAGTTGTGAATTTATTATAATTAAAAGCAGGGGATAATTGCATCACCCATTCTGCAACACCCGTTCCAATTGATATTATGAGTTGTTTACTGTTTGTTAGATAGTTGTTTACTTAGATAGTTGTTCACTATAGTGCTTGTTATTATGTGATATTATTGTGTCTGAAAGAATATCTTTTCCATTGGAATGACAAAACATTTTCCTTTCAATTGGATTTCTAGTGCACTTTGTCTTGAGCAGTGCTACATATTATTTGATGGCAGTATGCTATATAGTATTTTTAAAAGTGTCATCAATCTGTAAATCTTACTACTTTTTCACTTTATTTGTTTGTTTTAAATGTATGTTTCACTCAACATATGTAGTGATACTATCTATCGAAGTAACTAATTGTGGAAATATTCAAGTTTGTTAGTCAGATTGAAGAGAAAGACGTGCTGTTCCATTTATAATAATTCATTTTACACTAAATATGCTGTACCTCTTCTCCTAAGTAATTTAATATATATGGATATTATAATTCTTCACATGCAAATCGAATTCATTATAAACGTTAGACATAGATGCAGAGATAATATCTAATGAAACTCAAATAGAAGGATTTTTTACTCTATTTCTTGTTATGTATGTCGCAGTAACATGTGCTCACACCAACATTTCCACACTTATATCTAGGGAACCTCAGTGAATTAAAATATGCATTATTATTGAGTACACGCTTTGACATTTATATTGGGAAAGATAACAGAACCATATTGTACACAATTTGAGGCTCATTACAACAAATAAAACTAACAATTAGATCCAGTCAATAGGCCCATTTAAACCTATATTCTTGAATTCCATTTTTCCTAGTGCTGCAATAAAATTCATGAGATACTCATGGGTCTCGTTTTCAAAAGTAATTTACTGGTTTCATTTACCCAATCTGTTCGATCAGCTAAAGAAACAAGGAAACAGGACCTAGATTACAAGTAACAAGTAAGTTCGTTTCCACCACCCGATGAAATGAAGTTCCATTTAAGTACGAGTGGTGAAATAGTGAATTTATGCATATTGAGAGGATGAGATCATCTTGTAAAATTAATTTATAATACACATGAAAGGTTCACAATTCTTGTACCATGTAAGGTTCACTGTTAGATAGTTGTTTACTTAGATAGTTGTTCACTTTAGTATTTATTACATATATATGTGAAACATCAAGGAGAAGGTGATATACTTGTTATGAGTTGTTTACTGTTTGTTTCATATATTAGGATCTGTTAAGTGATTGGCCCAATAATCTTGTGTAACTATTGAAAAATTGCATGAATAGTTATATGTAGTAATTTTATTTTTAAATTGTATTGTAGAGTGTGAAGTATCTTCTCAACAGCCCCTCGAAAGCCCTCGACATTCAAGGTAACTATTTTGTTTAGAATTGAGCAAATTGGAAAAATAAAATTAGGGGCTATTTGTAAATGAAATTGTGAATTACGGGCTGTTTATATCTGAAAATTAGGGGCTGTTTGCAAATTAATGGATAAATATCTGTTTCGGGTTTGTTTGTACGTGAAAATGTTGCTAAATAGGGGCTGTTTGTAAATAAAATCTGTTTTGGGTTGTTTGTAAATGATACGTGTATGTGCTAAATATGAATGTGTATGTGCTATGTGCTATGAATTTATGATTCAATTCTTGTCATTTTGTATGAATGTTAAATTGGTAGGGCTATCAACATGCAATTAAAAAAAAAATTACAACAATCTGCAACAGTTATTATGAAGAAACCGTTGCAAAATGTATTTTTTATTTTTTTAAATTTTTACATTTTGTTATGGTTTTTTATGAAGAAACCTGTATCAAAAGGCATGCACTAGAATATTGTTTTTTTATTATGAAACCTTTCTGCAATGGGTTTGAACGAAAAGGCATTGCAAAAGCTAGGCTTATGCAATGAGTTTTAGTTAAAAAGCATTGCAAAATCCTGGGCTTTTCGTAACGGGTTTTATGATTTGCAACGGGACCTTTTGTAATGAGTCCTACTTGTTGCAGATCCCTTTTATTACCTGTTGCAAAAGAACTTGTTTCGGGTAATGGTATGAAAATTAACTTTATTTCAAATATTGCATTTATTATCAACCTTTTTTTGATCCAATAAATATAATTAATATCATGTTTTCGTTTGATTGGTAAAATGTAGAGGATCGAGCTGGTTAGAAGACCCTATTTAGAACAAGAGATTGCAAAAGTCGTGAAGTTGGAGCGCCAACTCTTTTGAATAATATGTATTCTCTCTCTCTCTCTCTCTCTCTCTCTCTCTCTCTTATTTTGTAATATCATTTTTGATAGGTTGTTTTGTTTGGAATTCATTAGATGTTTTGTTTGTAATATTATTTTGGATATGTTTTATAGAGTTTATAAAACTCATTGGATTGGATATTTTGTAATGAAGTTTATGTAACTCATTGGATGTGTCTGTATATATATGTTTGGACATATTATGTTTCGATCTAGGTTGCACGAATACTTTTAAAATGCTTCCACAACCCGTATCGGATACGTATCCATGGCGATGCCATGAATTTTTACAATGGGGTTCACAATAAATCAATCACTAGAAAATAATAGTACCATTTTATTTTTTAGCCATAAAAATGAAAATATATTATGCAGGTTATATATTGAAAATTTACATAATATTTATGGGGTTAAAGTAGGAAAAAGATATTAAAAAAATACAATTTATAATTATAAATATATATCTCTAATAACAATTTTTTTTAAAAAAAATGGGTGACATCGACACCTAGTTGTTGAATGTGTACTCGCTTTTGGTATCCGATATTGATGCTCGTGTGATTCGTATTCGATACTTACGTGGCGAATTTTATTATTTTAATGCGTTTGATCTGCAAATTCGGTCAGAATTAGTTAAGATACGCGTTGGATTTAATTTTGGGTATGTTTTAGATAACTTTTTTGTTGAAATTTGGAAAAATAGAAGGAAATTTGTTGAAATTTGGAAAAATAGAAGGTATTCTATTGTTCTTTTGTTGAAATAAAAAAAATACTGGATGCGCTTTGGAGTTAATTTTTTTAAAAAAAATGAATACTGGATATACTATAAAAATTCAAATATTTTGATATATAATGCAATTTTTTTATCCTCATTTTTTTAAAAATATATTCCTGTAGATACTATACCCGCACCTGTAACTGTGCAACATAAGTTTCAATTGTTTAAATATTGCATTTTGGATATGTTGGATGTTACGTTTGGATATGTTATATACACTAGAGTTGAATCTCGCGCGTTTCGCGATTCATTCCTATACGAATATACTATTAAACAGTTGAGCGATTTATTTTACATTATATAAAAAAATGACATAAAAAAATCAGAAATACTATCCAAACATTATATGAAAACTGACACAGAAAATCCTAAATACTATGTTGCCACAAAAGATCACGCGCCACAGAAAATCAAAATCACTGTTCTTACTATAGTGATTTCACCCCCTCACGTGCATCTCACGACACAGGCGATTTATATATGTATATATAATGCATGTTTGGATGTTATGTTTGATACCAATTGGTATGGCTAGCCCCAGAAAACAACTTCTCTTATAAAAAAAAAAGTTCAAAATCAATGTTTGTTTTTATGATTACAACCATAAGTTTCATTCAACTCTTGTTAGTAGCATTCTTTCATTCAAATCTTAAATTACTTTTTCTCTCTCTTCTGAAGATTAGCAAGAATATGTTTAATTACTGAGTTCCAAGAAGATCTAGAAGCATTTAGTACATTTTGGTTAATTAAAATAAGATATTTTTAACTATCTTGAGAGATGTACCATTCTTATTTATTTGCTTTTAATGTATATGAATTATTTTCAGTTATTAATTTAGCTTTTTCAATTTCATATAGGATGTCAGTGGTACATTACCAGCAGTTTGATATTGATACCGGAGACTACGATCAATATTGCAATGAAGCTTTGAATCGAATTAGAGAGGCTTGCCCCTTAGTTAATGACATTCCAGTTGTGGGCCCACGTCCGGATATAAATGAATATCGGTGGTTTTTCCTTGAGCTAACGACAGGTCCATTTACTATAATATTGGCCATATGTGTGGATGGACTTTATTTGTATGCCTGGCGAAAAGGAAATATCCGTGAAACTTCCAATTGGCGGGTCACTCACGGTGAAACAGTTGAACTGCCAGGGGTTATGGACCACGTACATTTTTCAGGAAATTATAACCATCTTGGTAACCCAGACAGTGTTTCCATATCTAGGGCAAGTTTGTCAAATGCTGTTCGAATACTTTATAGTTGTGATGACACACGACACATACATAGGAGAGCCAAATCTGCATTCTTACAGCTTGTGGTTACCTTTTGTGCGGGTCTTCGTATCAAGAGTATCAACCGCTATGTCTGCGATATGCTGGGTGGGTCTGTGCCCTTTATGCCTGTTCCGCCGATAGATAGCATAAGAGAAAAACAATGGAGGCAGGCATCCCAAAAGTATTTGGAAGGACAGGAAGTTCATGTCCATGGATATGGTATAATTAATGATGTTTGTGTAAGGGAGCATTTGTTAGCATTGCTATACCATTCAAATGGTGAATACAACCTGTCTAAGAAACCTGATTGGAAGTCTCTGCATCTACCGAGAAAACCAGATGGGGGAGAAGACAGAGGTCTTGGTGGAAAGTCTGGTGGTGGTACAAGTTCTCAGAAAGACATACTTGGGAAAAGAAAAAACATTCAACCAAGTTCTTCACGAAATACACCCAGTGCTCAAACAAGAAAGAGGGCTCATCAGGTAAGGGTCTATTGTATAATTATTCTGATAAATTAACTAAGTTTTTGTGATTTGTTTTTCTGGCAACCTAGGACATTCTTTAGCATGGCATATTTCTTTTTGTTAATATTTCATTTTCATTTTCCAGTTTTTGTCTTGTAATTGGTTAATTAAGGGTATATTTACAAGTTAAGTGGAGTGGAGGAAGAAGGCTTCTGTGCAAATGGGTGAACAACAGCCAAATTTAGTTTGAATTTAATTCCAATTGAAATACCATTATGCATCAGCCCAATTGGAGGAAAGTCACTGAGATTTAAATTGACTCGAGCTAGGGGGACTGGTATCGGGTAATGCCAGTACGTATCAGGTTGCCAGCTCAAATTGCAATAGGAAAGTGGGTGAGCTGGGGCCCAAATTAGTTTGAATTTAATCCCATTTGAAATATTCAATGTCACTGAGATTGTAAACTGACTTGAGTAAGGGGGACTGGGGTTGGGTAATACCAATTTGTATCAGGCTGCCAGCTCAAATTGTAATCTGAAATTGGGTGAACTGGAGCCAAAATCAGTTTGAATTTATTCCCGATTTGAAATATTCATTGTCACTGAGATGGTAAATTGACATGAGTAAGGGGGGCTGGGGTTGGGTTTCTGATTCCTAATAACATGGTTTAGGGTTTAAGGCCAAGTAGAATTTGCTGAAGATTAAGGATGCAAGTGAGAGTTTTCTAAGAATAATTTGAATGTTTGCAATCTTGGTTCTGGCAACATGAAACCCTTGCTTCTTAGGTTCAATTTACAATTTATTTTGTTTAATTTTGTGTCTTCTTGTATAAACTTCAGGTTTCTGCTGTATTTCATGCGGGTACCACAAAATCACACCCAACAATACCAGAACACCTCTCTTTAGAGGCTAAGGATTTTCTTCTCAAGTGCTTACAGGAGTATGACTTCTAATTCATCTCAGTTATTTTCAAATAAATGGTCGTATTTCTTTTCTTTACAGTCAGAGAACAGTTGATGCTTATTGAGGAAAAAAGAAGTGCCTTATTCTCTTAGTTTACTCATAAAACACTCAATGCTAAAATGATATGCCTATTCTTTTTCCATTTTTTTTTCCCGAAAAAAAGAAAATTACTAAACAGTTTAAGAGTCGATTTCGCATAACTGATTTTAAATTGAATTAATTTTTGTTGTCAGGGAACCTAGCTTGCGTCCAACCGCAAGTGATTTACTACAGGTATTTCTGTTGCTATCATTTTACAGTAGTAATTCAGATAACTTTGTTATATGTACAAGAAATTAACAAATTATTTTCTTGTTTATCACTCAGCATCCATTTGTAACGGGAGAACTCGAAGATGCACACCAATTGAATCATGCAGGAAGCAAGGTGAGCTTAGCTTAAGGGATATCAAAGGACAATTGGATTTTGGTTTTCATTTTCATTTTCCTGTTCTTGTCTTGTAATTGGTTAATTAAGGGTATATTTACAAGTTAGCAGTGGAGGAAGGCTTCTGTGCAAATGGGTGAACAACAGCCAAATTAGTTTGAATTTAATTCCAATTGAAATACCATTATGCATCAGCCCATTTGGAGGAAGGTCACTGAGATTTAAATTGACTCGAGCAAGGGGGACTGGTATCGGGTAATGCCAGTACGTATCAGGTTGCCAGCTCAAATTGCAATAGGAAATTGGGTGAGCTGGGGCCCAAATTTGTTTGAATTTAATACCATTTAAAATATTCAATGTCACTGAGATTGTAAATTGACTTGAGTAAGGGGGACTGGGGTTGGGTAATACCAATTTGTATCAGGCTGCCAGCTCAAATTGTAATCTGAAATTGGGTGAACTGGAGCCAAAATCAGTTTGAATTTATTCCAGATTGAAATATTCAGGGTCAATTGAGATTTTAAATTGACTCAAGCAATGGCTCTGAGGGTTGGGTAATACCAGTATGTATCAGGTTGACAGCTTAAATTGCAATCTGATTCTTCCCTTTCTTTGGGCACTATAGCATTTTATGCATATATTTTGTTTTTCCCACTTTATGCTGACTGCTATTATGACTGCAGAAATCTTTCAATAATGTTCTTGGCACAAATAAAACACAAACATGTAATTTGTAAGAATCCTTCCCTTTTCTTCTTTAATGTCATTTCATTGATTATATATATGTTCATGTATATAGAAATATGTCTTCTACAATACTTGATAGGAACTTTGGCATGAATAAGGCCTTTGAAGTGTGAATTATTGGAACTGCACCAATACATTAACTTGGATTATAGTCATACTGGAACTGTACCAATAATTCAACTTGGATTATAGTCATATTTTGCTCAATTATTAATTATCATGACACTACTTTACATTCTTGGTGGATTCTTCAATTTTTGTACATCTCTATGCAGTGGCAAGATCATGGAATCTGATAAAGTTTCCCCTGCAAGGCCAGTATGGGAAACCAGTAATGATGATGACATGTGCTGGCTTGACGATGGTGATGATTTCCCCATAATTGGCTCGGTATGAATTTTTCTCTCTAAATGCTATTAATAGGGAATTACAGGTACAGATGGGTAGCTTAGAGACTTTTAACACTGGAGAACATGGGTTCTAAAATTCTTGCTCACAAATAAACTATTGGAATTATTATAAGTTGGAGTATTTTTGTTTTTCTTTTTTTCTGGGAAAATCTGACTTGCATAGTTTTAGATAAGAAGCTATTGCTTGGATAAACAGTTTTAAGATGATTAGGAGTTATTTTCTACTTGGAGCAAGATATTGGTTTATTAAAATATGTTACTCCTATTTCTTACAATAGAGCTTTAATCCTATGTCGGAACCATTGGAGGAATGGCCTTGCAAGTTCGACATAAGTCTCGAGCAGAGAACACTGAGCTCACAGCGCCTAGTAGACGTTATAGCTGACCATGATGACGTCACGAGAAGTATGCCGAAAGGGGATTGCAGTGATGCCAACGAGTTCTCATTCCCAAGTGATGCTGCTTGCGAGGATGATGATGAGGTCACTGAGTTTAAGATTAGAGCTTTTCTTGATGAGAAGGTATGTATCATTTGTGATGCTAGCTCTAGGGTGCTTTGTTTTATGATGGACCTTTGATGCATTGAGATCATGCTGATGCATGCATCTGTACAGCTATCACTTGTGCAGAAAAGCCTAAGTTTTACACCGTCAGTCCCTGTTAATTTGTTGCTATGGTCATATTTTATTATGTCACCAGGCACTTGACCTGAAGAAGCTCCAGACACCTTTATACGAAGAATTCTACAACTCTCTGAAACAGGTTAGGATTCTGATTTGGGATCTGGATTGGGGTCTGAGGTTAGAGTAGGGTTTGGGGCGTTAATTAGTTTTGTTTCTTGATTTCTGAGACTTGATTTGACTTCTTTAATCTAGGTTTTGATTTGGACGAGTACTGCTTCCAAAGAGAAGGCCCAAGTAAGTTCCGCTTTCTTTTCTAATTTTAAGATCATTTTCTGCTTTGTGATTTGTGTTTTACCACTTGCATTATAGTGAGGGTTTTGTTTATTCACTGCGTAGGCTCACATAAGGGAACTTGATGAAGAAAGGAAGCTTCTTAAAAACCTTTCGCATCCAAACATTATTGTAAGTGAAGAGGCATTTTTGCATTCTTTCTTGATAGTGAAAATTAATCTATAATTCTATATTTATGAGCATTTTAACTTTCGTTTTTTTGCAACAGAGATATCTGGGTACTGTCAGAGAAGAAAACACATTGAATATTCTATTGGAGTTTGTTCCTGGTGGATCCATTTCATCTTTGCTAAGCAAGTTTGGATCTTTCCCTGAACCTGTAAGCATCACTTATTTCTGTTAAAAACTTCTGTGTTCCAGTAATAGGTGAATAAACATAGATTGCTCTTCTTAATCATTTTTTTTTTTTTTTTCTAAACAGGTTATAAGAATGTACACCAAGCAACTATTGCAGGGGTTGGAGTACCTCCATCAGAAGAAAATTACTCACAGAGATATAAAGGCAAATTCATACCTTAATAATTGTGATTTAATTAATACTTTGCCTTTTAATCTGACGGAAATATTCTTTCATTTTATTTTCCTTTCAATGCAGGGAGCTAACATTCTTGTAGATAATAAAGGATGTATTAAACTTGCTGATTTTGGGGCTTCTAAGCAAGTTGCTAAGCTGGTAAAGATAGGAAACATATAAGATTTTAGATTCTGAAGTTATTATCTGGAATCTTAAGTTTAATTGATATGTACAACTTGCAAATCTCAAATAGCATTGCACCTGCAAAAAAAATAAACATACCCTTGGAAAGCGACCTCCATACCATTCAGCTTCCTGATGTTTTAGTTATTCTGGAACTAACCTTATTTTTTTTTTATATTTAATCCAAATTTTTATGAACTTTAGGCGACAATGACAGCGGCTAAGTCAATGAAAGGCACGCCATACTGGATGGCTCCTGAAGTTATTGTACAGAGTGGCCATAGCTTGTAAGATTCTCATAGTTCTTTTCATACAGTTTATTTTTTTCTGTCCCTCTCTTTTTAATTATAGCACTGATGCATGGAAACGTGTCATTTGTACTTTGGAACTAGCACAGGTAGACTATCAAATAAGCTTAATAGGTGACTTGCTGAATTTTTTACCAGATATTTTCCTGAGCCTCAATAAAAAAAAAAGCTTAATAGCTGACTTGCTGATTTTTTGACCAGAAATTGTCCTTAAATAACTATAAAATATTTACAAAAATTTTCTTATTATATATTTTATTTTAGATAATTATAAAATAAAGAATGTTGAGTTTCAAGATATATTTTTCTTCAAATCAATAGAAAGGATAAAATTGACATTATTTTGTATTATTTATAATATTTTATATATCAATTAGTTTTGATATTGAAAATATATGTGAATTAAAAAAAATTGAAGTGCACGTACTTATGTTAGGCTGGCTCGTGACTCGCAAGCCAGCTCGAGTTAGAGAAGAGCTAAATTTGAACTAGCTTAAAAATTCTAAAATATTTCTAATTTGACTCGAGCAACTCGAGTTACATCCGAATAGAGTTTTGAGTTGTTCTCCATTCGCTTAACTTAGCTCTCGGACACAACCTCTATGGTCTATACGAAGAAACATCCTATGTATACTTGAGTGTCCTTTTTTTTTAAAAAAAAACTCCTTTGGTCGGCTTGGCGCGTGCTTTGCACTGAAATTGCAGTCGTTATAAAGTAGTCGATCTTTAAAATGGAAACAAGACGAAAAAAACGCATTAATGGCATGAGACGAGATGTGACAAAAAGTTGAGGTATATAAAATCGGAAGTGCAGATTTTGCTTACAATCGTTGTCCGAATTTCGGACTTATATCTCTCTCTGCACTGAAATTGAGAATTTCAAAAGTTAAATTTTGAAGTTAACATTTCATAATACGAACATATATATCTATTAATTTCATTGATTATTATTATTATTTTTTTTGTGGATCCCCTGCTTGGGCTCTTTTCCTTAAAAAAATTGTTAAAATTTTCCTGACATTTGTTGTCGGTTAAATAACGACAGTATCAATCCCATAACATCTGAAACTCAGATCCAAGCAGAGGACTACTATTTTTTTATTTTTTTTTATGATAGAGGACTATTATTTAAGATAGAGACAGGCGCGCGTTGATTGAGTCAAACGAGTCGAAATCCGTATATGGTCAAATTTAGTCCTTAAAAATCTCCTATGAAGTTCCAAAAAAATATTATTACTGAAGATATGAGCCCCATAACCGAAAACCCTATTGGTCCATCAAATAGTCAAAAGACCGGTCTCGGGTCTCCCCGTTTCCAGACATGTCATCGGCCAAACGGACATTGTATTGGGTTCTTTTCTGTGACTTGTGACTTGTGAGCTCTCATTACCAAAAAAAAAAAAAGACTTGTGAGCTCAAATTGTAAATAGTACAATTCCAGAAGTTTTTCTTTCTAAGTGGTTCCACCATTGTAGATAGACTTGCATAACGTTTACAACGAAGACAAAACTAAACAGTTTCGTCAATCGTTGCGTTGAAAGAAGCAAATATTTTTATCCTTGCCTTTTGCGTTACAAGCTTTGAACGAAAGTAAAAAATAGGAATTTCCTCAAACTTAGAAATCCACTCCCATTAGACGAAAATACCCTTCATATTACAATCCTGTTACAAATTGGGATGAATTGAGAGACGTAAATTGAAGGAATGAAAAGAATATTTTCGTGCAACAAGGAGTGAATCTCTAAATTTGAGACGTGTAGGAAACAATTCCCCTAAAAAATGTAGCGTTAACTATTTCGTTGAATAGAACGGTCAAAAACAGTTAAACGGTTTAAAATATATAACTGGTTAGTTTCACAAATCCTATCATGCTTGTCAATCTAGTAAAATGGAAATTAAAACTTATGATCTGTTTCACAACTAATAAGAAGCAGCAATAAGAAGTAGCAAAACAGTACAACAAAAAAAAAATAATAAAAGAACTAATTAACAACTACATCCAAAAAACATATCAAATGTTTCACAACTGTTCTTACAAGTCAATAAGTCATGAGTCTCATAACATGATTTAATTTACAAAATAACACTACAGACATGATTTCTTACACAACATTACATAATTTGGCTTTCACAACATAACTACAGACCTGATTTCTTCACCAAGCTCTCCACCATTTTTCTGCATTAGAAAGAATATAACGTAATGATTTTCTAACCACAAGATAATTAATTATATAAGGCAGTGATTTTCATATCTTGTGGTTCATCTCTGTAGACAATGATACTTAATTATATAAGGCATTAAGGCAGTTAGGAAAAAAAATGAGAAGTATTACATAGTTTTGAAACAACATCATTTCTGGGACCTAGCTGCTACTTATTAACTGGATATGCTTGACTGTAAGGCTTTGCTCCATGATTGAAGGGGAAAAGGAAAGGGAAGGGAAGGGAGAGGAGAGGAGCAACAATCGCTACACCCCAAATTTGGGGGTGACCAAATTTGTAGAATTTCTATATAGAGGTTCTCCCATTATACCTCCATTCACCTCATTTTCCTTCGTCATTTTTCAGTTTTGGAGCAGGTGACGCTCTTTGGGCAGGTAAGGGCAGCTACCTTCTTCCTTCATTCACCTCCTCTCTCCTCTTATAAGAATATTATTTGTTGAAGCAACATGTGTACCATATTTTTCTTCTTTTATTTCTACTATCTGCTGACTGAAAAAAAAACATATATTTTCTTTGTAGGTGATAACAATCTAGTAGATGACATATCCCTATAGAAGCCAACTATAGCTAAATCATCGTCATATCATCAGTTGAGCAAAAGGGTAAATTTTGTATTATACTGAGATTAAGAACTTTCGGCACTTCAATGTTGCAATTTGTATCAAAATACTTATGCACAATTGAACAAATTGCAACATTGAAGTGCCGAAAGTTCTTAATCTAAGTATAATACAAAATTTACTCTAATTGATTTAAGATTTTATCCTTTTGATTTGAAATTGAAACGAGAGTTTATATTCATTGATTTTGGATATTTTATTTAAATCTGCACTTTGTTAAGTTTTAAATCTTTTAAACCTTTTGTTTCAACGTGATTCAAATATATTGATTAAGAAATTAATTGATATATTGGAATCAGCTAATTAGAAAAGTTTGCAACTAAAACCCCTAAACCTTTTAATTGTTGAAACCACCTTTTTAACTTGTGATTTTGGTTTTAAAATTTATTTACTTTGTATTGTTTCTTACTTAGGATTTAAAAACACAAACTTATTTCTTTTTAAATAATTTTCTTAATCAAAAGTCTTAAGGCAATTAGGAAATAGGTTAAACCATAATCTCGTCCCTGTAAGTTCGACCCTTAGCTTTACTACGATTGATTTAAATCAGGTAGAACCAAGGTATTTGTACAAGGTTTAAGCCTCGATCACGGGGCTCAATACAGTTCCTTGAATGGGCTGCGAGGGGATAAATGTTCTCAGCAATTAAGTACAATTTGTGTGAGTTGATGAGATATGTCTTGGACTTGGCTTGGTAACCAGCCTTGCATAATGCATGAGTAGATAACCAAATATGTGCCAGCTTTGCATTATTTGTGTAAAGTTGATCCGATAATCATTGATAAGCTGGCTGCGCATTGCATGAACAATGAATTTGCTAAATTCTTTTGTGACTGAACTGAATTTATAATGCAAAACTATGTTTTTTAAACTGTGTGTGTATTTAGTTCCGCAACATGAGACTGCGGATTTATGCGTGGTTGGAACTAAATACCGCACTGAAAAATTGTTATATTTCTCACTGTTCCATGTTTTCATGGGTTCCATGTTGAAGCTGTGGGCAGGAGATCTTGGAGAAGTAAGCCTTGTAAATATATATACATGTGTCATGTTTTGTTGTACTTGGGCGCTGTCGTTAATTGTGTATATGTATGCTTGTATTTGTGTGTAACTCATTAAGTCTTGAGTTGTTATAACTGATGTTTATGGGTTTTGGGTTGGGAACACTTATACAATTGATGAAATTCCTTGTGGGTAAACTGGATGATTATAAAAACTAAGGAGGAAATGTTGTCTTTTTGTTTTACAAATTTTACAAGAATAACCTCAAGTTATAGAAGTAATGTTAGCTAATGATTTGGTTTGGTGTTTTGTATGATAAAACATGGTATATGGTCAGTTGAATAGATAGTAAGCCTGGTAGTATTGCGGCGAGGATTTGTCATGCCACTACTGTGGGGTGTGACACCCATTGGCCACAGAGGATCACCAAACGAAAATAATCATATAAACCCGAATGCGAACCCTGGTCTCTGGACATGCACAATTTTTGTTCAGTGATAAGTGCAATCAAGTTTTAAGGCAATTAAGCAATTAGAGTTAATTTTGACAAATTTGCTAATCTTCATTTTCCGAAAATGGAAAGCGCATTTTTACGGAACGTGTTCACTCTTCTCTATCCGCACGCCCCTCACCCTGCGTCATCCCCCCTCACGCGTGCCCCTCTGTCCGCGCACCTCTCACCCCGCGTCACATCTCCCCTCTTTTCTTCTCTCACCCATCTTTTCTCCTCCATAACATCCTTGTACACATTATTTACTCCCCTTTTCGATATTAGCTACTTCATTAAATGAAACTACATAATTATACTTATCATGTACTTCCATCTCTCATACTTATTTACTCCGTTATAATATTTATTTACTCACTTATAATTACTAGTTACTCTCTTTAATCATCTACAAATTTAAGCCTTATTAGGTACTCATTATTTTTCTTATTTTCCTTTAAACAATTGTTAGTTACTTCCTTATTATTTACCCTTAAATTCTTAAATGTACTATCGTTACTCCCTTATACTCACAATTTACTCCCTTATAGTAATTTGTTACTCTCGTACCGTAGCAGAACCAGATCTAAACTTTTTTTCTCACTATTTACTCCCTTATACATATTTGTATACCACCTTATAAATTATTAGTTACCCCCTTTAATCAACTAGGAATTTAAGCTTATTAGGTACCCTTATTATTTTTATTTACTCCCTAAATAATTATTAGTTACTCTCTTATTATTTACACTCTCAAATTCTTAAATGCACTATTGTTACTCTCATGTAGTAATAATTTACTCCTTTATAGTAATTTAGTTACTCTCAAATCGTATCAGAACTAGATCCAAACGTCTTTTCTTTTTTCATTCTTCTCGATCTCTACTTTTTTCTTTCTATTCTAGATCTGATAGCCTTCTTTCTCCCTTTCTACTCATAAGATAAGTACTTGATCGGTCTGACAATCACGATGGTCGGCCTTTGTCTATGGATGAGATATGAGGAGAAGGATGATGGAGAGGAAGAAGAGAAGAAAGGTCAAGAGGAAAGAAGAATAAAGATTCAGAGGAAGGAGAAAAGGAAAAGGAGAAAGGAGAAAAAGGAGGCCGAAGAAAGGATAGAGAAATGAGAGAATCATTCAGGTGAGAGAGAAGAAGCGGAGCGAGAGAGGAGACGGCTCCATCACGAAACAATCAGAGTCGCATGGATGAAGAGCTACGAAAAATGAAGGAGAGAAGAGATGTACGAAGGTGAAGAGGAGGAGAAAAGCGCGTGGGTGAAGAGGAGAAGAGATGGACATCAGATTGCGCATGAAGGTGAGGGTAAGAAGAGCGCACAACGTGAGGGTAAAGGTGAGAGAAATGCGTAAGAGTGAGGGGAGGGAGACGCGCTCTTCTCTGATTGCTTAATTGCTTAGGAGCTAATTGTCTTAAATAATTTTTATTTTTGTTCTGGCTCTGAGGTCACTGCGGAATGGGGCACGCCTTGACACGTAGTATTGATGTAGTATTGGGCTGTCTGGGCTAAATAAACAGGAAGCAAGTTGAACCGTAATGCGGAAATCCAATTAGAAGAGTACATATTTGACACGAGGGCCTACGGAAAGGGAAAAGAGAAGGAATATTCGATTGTGCACCCCAAAAAAAGAATTTAATATCCTTTTGCATTTGTTAATCGCTCATAAATGATTGTCACGCGAGATTGCATTTCATTTTATTTTCTTAGAATTGATTCTCGAGATTTCGTTAGATTTAATTCATGAAAATTCTGATCAAATGATATGAAATACGTTTATTTTGATAAAAAAAATTTCCAATGGAATAAAATCTCACGTGAAAAAAAAAAGAGTTTATTAAGGCCGTAATCTTTTTTATTTATTTTTTTTTTGTCATGGGATCGTCAGTACCATAAACTTGTTAATTCAACGGGGACGTCAGAGAGTGTCCCACACCAAACAAAAAAAAAAAAAATGTGACTACCTGAGATGACTAAATGAGAAACCTGCAGCTAGATGAGAGAATGGAACAGAAACTGTCGATGCAAAATGACCCATTACACGAGAAAACCTTTGTCGACATTATATGACCGGCCACAGTGAACTATATTTTCCACAGTAAGGTCGCTTTATTTATTTGTTATTTTTTTTATAAAAGAAAGAACAAACAGTCATCTAAAAACTCAAAAGTCGACCAGCTACAAAGACGAACCCGAAATGCCCGAGATAAGCGACTGGTCGCATGATTTATGTCAATCATTTGACCTCAGAAGACCAGGTTAGGGTCTGATCGGAATGAATAATTCACAGTCTAAACGTGAAATAGAATTCGCGAGATATAAAATTTCTTGATCGGAACGGTCGTTCAGCAGCGACTTCATTTCATTTTGCCCGATTTAGAAGGAAAATTTTGGCTTGTCGAAATCGCGTGAAAAACCAAGAAATTTCCCACGATTTCGCTAGGTGGATAACGGCGGGAAATTTTAAGACTCTTGTACCCTTGCCGCTTCTCTCTCACGATAAAAACCCAACCACACCGACATCCTTTTTCCTTTGTCTTCTTCTCTGGTGCAGTCCTCAATTTTGGAGACAGGCACCGTCACACCGAGCACTTGGCAAATTCTAAGTATCTCTTTTTCCTATTTGAATTTCTTTTTTTTTTTTTTTTCAATTTCAAGACTCAAGAGTATGAGAACTGGTCAATTGGATATGAATTGGCATGCAATTTGAGAAGAAAATTATTCTGTCTTCTCCTTTATTTCTATCTTTCCTTTTCGTTTTTTCAAAAATCTAGCAAACCCTGTTGTTATTTTATACGTATATGCCCAATTTGTCTTTTTTTTTTTTATGTTTGTATATGTATATATACGTCTAGTTCCTTTTTTTTGGCTATTAGTTGAAGACCAACAATTTGGTTGTAAACTTGTAATAGAAAATAAGGATAAAGATGTTGTGATATGTCGTATTATTTTTTAATTTTAATTTTTTTTAATCAACACTCTACTATTTTGTGAATCTGTTGCTAGATGATGCTTGTTGTCATTTGATTTAATTGCTGATGTGTGATTTTTCAGACTGTATCTACTGAGATATTTTAACTTTGTTCTTTCATTTACAAATTTACTTTAGTACTTACGTTTGAAATATTTCATCTATTTCTATTGAAGCAGAACGATGGAATCATATGCTGGCTAATTCATAAAGTATGGTATATTTATCTTTGTACTGGCACGCTGGAGCAAGGTCATGAATCATGATCCAATTTTCGATCTTAATTAGGGATTACAAGATCTAAACACCCATAAAAGAGGAGAAACAAATGACGTATATATGCCAGATATAAATAAAATATTGATGCAAGACATTTTTTTAAAGAGAGTAAGGGTAAAATAATAATGCTCTCACTTTTTAAATGTCTAGTTGAAACTTTTAGCAAAAGCACGACATTCACCGGCAAAAGAGAACACGTATTTTAGAGATAGCAAGGGTAAAATAGTTAAATTTATGCAGATCAAATCATTTCTTTCTTATTTTTATTGGCATCCGATCACAAAATTGAATTCTCTTCAATTCTTTTTCTATTTGTTCTGATCACTGGATTTCACTTAAAAAATCAATTTTTTTGAACTCTATTCTATTGAAATGAATTGAACTCTTTTAAAAAATCATTCCGATCAGACCCTTAAGGAGCTGGGGTCCTTGGGAAATGAGGGGAATTTCTTTTCACACTCTCAATTTTAGCATCTAACTCCTAATTTTACATAAATGTCAAAATTATTCTTTTTATTACTGATGTATGAAACAAAAAAGGAAAACAATAAAAAAGGGAAAAAGAATAGGTGCATAAGTCAAAAGTAGGAATGTATAACTAAAACGAGGGGTATGAGATGCAATTCCTGGAAATGAGGAAGAAAAATGAAATTCTCAAAAAGAAAAGAAAAGGAGGTAAATAGTGAAAATAAAAGGGAACGAAGATCAGGAAAGCGACAAGCGAAGCTGCGCAGTAAGGAGGTTGTTTTTTTTTAAAAGAAAAAAAAATAAAAAATCAAAAGGATACATAACATTATTTTAGGGCTGTCAATGAGTACGGTACGGTATGGTAGAAGGTATTTTCATATCCGCACCCGTTAAAATTTTCTTTACCCGTACCCGTTAAAAATAACTTTACCCGTACTCGTTATGAATTAACGGTAAGGATACGGTAACGGTACATAATGGGTAATAATAATATTATGAATTTAATAAAAAATATATCATGTGTTAAATAAATAATATCAAATAAATATACGGATAAAGTACAACATTTAGATAATACTTTAGATATAAAAAATATCATGAAATTTATTCGCATATCAATGGAATTGAAAGATATCTATATAACTAATTATAAATTATAATATAATAGAGTACAAAGATATCAACATAAATTAATTTGGATGAAGATCAAAACTAATAACATATCTTATGAAATATGCTAATAACATGATTACATATACATATATTTTTGTAAAATTTTACCCGTTTGATAATGGGTACGAATTAGCCCTTACCCGTACCCGTACCCAATAAGTTAACGAATTTTTTTCTTTACCCATACCCGTACCCATTAGTCTAATGAAAATAAAACCTTATTCATACCCACCTTATCGAACGCGGTACGAGTTGGATAAACGGGTAAACGAGTTTCATTCACACCCCTACATTATTTACTAGCTGTCTGGCACTAACTGCTCTAATTTGTAAAAATCCATAACGAATCAAAAAATGTAACTAAATAAGAATTACAAATTTATACGAAAATGGAAAAGGTCTAATTTTAGAAAGAGAAATAGACAGGAAGAAGCATCAATAGTTCAATACGAGGTGAACGAACCAATTAGTGACAACGACATTTCGACTAAGGTAATATGCAAAAAATTTTCTCAATTTTGTGAGTTTCGAGGAAGCAAATAAATTATATATAATATAGATTATGAAGTTAAAAAATTCTAGGAATTTTTAATTAATCCATTATTAATTAATTAATTTTTATTATAGGCCTGTCAATTTGTCCAAACTCCAAAAAAATATCCCGCCAATTGCCTCGGGACCAAATCCTCAGCAGCCGATTAAATTGGATATACTAAACTGAGGGCGTAAATTTACTTTCGAGCCTGATAACCATCATTCTCAAGATTCCATCATCTCATCATTCCCAAGACAAATTTTCTATTTTTAGAAATACATTAATAACTGCTTTATATTTCCATAATATTTTCTCGCTCAGACTCATCCCCTCTCTCCTCTCTATTTTTTCCCCCTCCCCCTCCATAATATTTTCTCGCTCAGACTCATCCCCTCTCTCCTCTCTATTTTTTCCCCCTCCCCCTCCCTTTTTCATTAATAACTGCCATATGCACAACTAGAACAATTATTTTTTTTCGTGAATAGTTAGTACATTAAATAGAACAATAAGTATTTTTTTTCCAGTACAAGTATTTTTTTCTAGAACAATAAGTATTTTTTTCCAGCACAATTATTTTTTTCCAGAACAACTAGAACAATTAGCTTACCAACTAGAATAATTAGTATTTTTTCTAGCACAATTAGTTTTTTTTCCAGAACAACTATCTTTTTTTTCCAGCACAAATTTTTTTTCTAGAACAACTATAACAATTAGTTTACCAACTAGAACAATTACTTTACCAAATAGAACTATTAGTATTTTTTTCCAGCATAATTATTTTTTTTAGAACAACTAGAATAATTATTTAAGATTTTAAATAAATATTCTATTTGGGAGACTAACTGTTCTAGTTGACCTCTGGATGCTGAAAAAAATTTTCACCTACAAAAAGAAACGAACATCTCTGGAATGAAAGAGGGGATGAGAATGATAGGGATGATTCCATTATTCTCTGGACTTCTCTATTAATGAAGACGTGTTAATTTAATGAAGACATGAGATGATGGGAACGATAGAATTTATGGGATGATAGAAAGCAATTCCCATTTACTTTCTTGATTTCATTTATTAACTAAAATCCCTTCTTGTTTCAGGTACTTTGAAGGAGTTCAAGGTTCCTACTCTTGTTATTTCATTTTATGTTGTTTACATAATAAAATCGATTCAAAGAATGGTCTGTGTTGCTAAGAATGTGGAAGTGAATAGTGGTGCATGTTCTCTTTGTCAAGATATATGTGAAGGTCTTACAATGGCTGATGAATAGTATGAAATACATCTAAAAATCAAACCCACACATTATGTAGCCCCACACGTCAGAATCACTGCATATTGATAATCTGCTCACCATAAGCATACAATGAAATATAGACTCAGGCCATTAGTACTGACTAACTAGGTTCAGTTTGTCTAATTAAATAGTTTCAAGATAACACATAATTCCCTAGCATGACAGATCAGTAAGCCTTAAATTTGCTCTCAAATTTCATCACTGGCTTTGCTAATTAGATTTTCCTTTTATGACAGGTTCACTTGAAGAACCAAAGGTTTCTATACATTTATTTATTTATCTTATGTAGTTAAATTTATGTGATAACATGTATGTCAAATTGATCTGTAAAAAAGAGTTGTAATAATTTTCTTACAAGCTATAATGCAACACTTGCGACACTTGTTTGTATGAAATTCTGGATGGAGATGTGTACCTACATATGCTTACCAACCATGCACACTTGATACACGTTTGTAAGTCAAGGAATTGATGTACTTGTATATGACCTGGTATGTGTATGTCCTATATAAAAACGTGGATATATTACCAGTTTGTTATAACCGGTTGTGTATCAAAAACGTGCATATTCTTGCTCATGGCAACACTGTACCTCCTCGTGCCAACCTCTGTACCGGTCTTGTAAACCAGTGTCAAGTAACCACCCACCTTAAAATATGTGTTGTATATATTTCACAAGAGAAAGTTTATCATGCACTATAATGTATTGGCTAATCTGTGCACTGCCATCTGCATCATTGGATCTGCGTTAAGATTTGTTCTGATTATGTTGTTGGATCGGAAAAATTTAGTTCTTCCGCGATTCTTATTCTGCTCCCCTCTCTCTCTCTCAACTCGATTTTCTACATAACAAACCCCCCTCTCGCTCTCTCTCTATTCACGCTCTCATCTGCCATCTCCTCAAACTTGCCACCAAAACCCTAAATCGCTGCACCCTCTTCTCTCGATCGCACTCGCTGAGCTTCTCCTCTCGATCTCACTCACCCTCTCTCGACTAAGATGCGACCTAAGATTTCTCTCGATCGCACTCACTGACTCGTCTTCTCTCTCATCACGCTCTGCGTCTTCTCCCAATCGTAGCAACTTTGCCTCTATCGCCTCTCTGTGCAACCTAGGGTTTCGCCCCACCCATGGAAGCTGAGGTAACTGACTACCCTCTCTTTTTTCCTCCGATTTTGCTTTAAAATAATGTAACTACCAACACTGATCCCTCCTCTCTCTCTCTTCTCTGCTGAATCGTGCGAGGTGATCGGTGTAACCTTGTTCTTATGGATGGTCTGACAAGCTCTCTCAGGTATCTGAATCGTGCGAGCATTCTTTATTTACTTTGTCAATTTCTATGTTTTGCAAGGAGCGGTAAGTGATGTTGCAGGAGATGTCTCAGGAGTTGAAGTATCTACCCCTTTGAATACTAATAGCTGTTTTGTAATTTTATACTACTGTGTACTTGGGGTTAAGTGATTGTTACTTTATTTTTATGCAATTTCAGCATGGATGTGTGATTATAATGAACTTGTTATTCTGTGTGAATATGGATATGAGTTAAAAGTGTTGAATGCATATGCACAAATGTCCAAAGTTTCAGATAGTTTTTTGAAGGTAGGTAGACGATTGTCTTCCTACAATTTCATTGAACCAATTGAATTTGGTACAAGTAAAAGAAGAAAAATAAAATTACAAGTATAAAAAGAAGAAGCCTAAAAAGAAAGCATAATCTATAATCCTATACTGCCTATACACTTCAGATAGTTAGCATTGCATACAGCTAGTTCCCTTTCAACTTAACTGAAAAAAAAAATTAAAAGTAAAGGTACTGACTTCCTGGATTGGTTCCAATAGGATATTAGTATCATGCCTGTACAAGTTTCCTAATAAAATTTAAAACAGTGAATTTCTTTTAAATAAAATGCATTTGTGATCAAATATTCAACATATTAAAGACGTACCATTATCACATACAACTTGTAAGAAACACAAAAGAAAAAAATATTGCAAGTACAAGCTGAAAAACAAAAATTTGCTAATTATTCCCTCTGTCCAAATCTTATCCTTCAATCTGTCCTTCATCTCTAAAAAAAAAAAAGAAGAAAAAAATTACACAATACCTTTGGATATGTCCTAATCACTTTTTTGGGCTGCAATCTTCCAATTGAACATAGCAACTAAAACACCAATTAATTAAACCACAAAATTTTTGTTATCAATTTGCCTATATACCAGTAGAAATCAGCAACTTTGTTACCATTCTTAGATTGCAAATATACTATCAATTACAAAAGCCCAATGTTTATAAACTAGCTTGGAAACCATCTTTAGAATTCTATGTTCAAGCAATATTGGTATGCAAAGATGAAATAGTTGAAATCCGCTATCTATAAACAAATGTGCTCTTCTAATTAAGAAAATTGAGAAAATCACACAAATTGCGACAAAATTACAAATTTAGTACAAAATTGACCAGCAAAATTAATTATGCTTTACTAATGTTATTAGCACCATCCACTAATTGGTTACCAAATTTAGAGAAAAATATATGAGTCATAAATTTTGCTTGCCGAATTATAGTAAAATCAATGATACTTTACTTGCCTAATATAACTCAAACTCAAATTGCAAGTCTCAGAATAGTACAAATGCCAAAATAAAATATTAATGTACATACTTTAGTGAGATGGATGGGACCTTTCTGTTTGTTGCCGAGTCAAGGGAGAGCTCTAAGTCGAGGCTTGAGGGATCCTTTAGTGAGAGACAACAGAGAGGGGAGGAGGTCAACAAGAGAGATGGGCGGAAGTCTACTGAGAGGTCGATCTAGGGTTTGCGACAGATCTTGTGACTCGTGGCTAATTGTTTCGATCCGTACGAAGAAGAGCAGACTTGAAATTTGAAGGAGTGAGCGAAGGGTTTGCTAGGCAGGAGTTCAGAGAAATTTGTTTTGAAATTTGGAGTGATGGGTTTAGGAGAAGAAAGATCAAATGCGAAGGAATGATATAAGCGTGAGGAGCAGCGTAACATTTCTAATCCAGCGACACCATCAACACGATTATTAAAGTGAATCCAACAGATCAAATGGCAGTGCATAGATGGCTCAATACACTATAGTGCATAATAAACTTTCTCATTTCACAAAGGTTGAACATACCTGTCAGACTTATATATGTGTATCCCTTTGTCTCCATGCATATAAGGGTTTTTTGGGACGCCGCTTACGTCATGAAATGAGCAGTGCCAAAGAGGTGCTAGATCCGTTTGATTGTAATTGTATGAGTAGGATTTTGCCGCATTAATTTATATATATTTTTTTTTGTTGTTGTCAACGATGTTGGGTCAAGTACAGTTCAATTACGATTCGTCCTTAGCTAAGACAATAAAAAACTTTGTTATTTTGTGATGTGACTTTTTTTTTCTGACTCAGCTATATACCTTTTTTTATTGAATACGAGTCAGCTAAATTTATCTTTATATCTTTCCCAATCCTTATCTCTCTCCCAAACACATCAATATTATAAATAAATATGTGTGGGTGTCGGAATTCTTTAGTTAAATATCATTCGACACATCAAGCATTGTGAAATAGTTGTGAAATAATATTTTTCTGATTTCTGTAATGTGATACACTGATACTCTATAATTATTTGTGTGTCGGGTATTATTGCTCATAAAACTGACCTGGTTCACGAGCAAATAGTAATTTGGCAAGACATTATTTTGTTTCTGATTTTTGTGACCCCTTCATATTTTCATTTTCATCATGTCTCCATCTCTCTTTTGTGTTGCTTAGAGTCCCTCTCCACCTTAATTTCTCTTCATTGCCGTTCTTAATTTTGGTTTACGAAATATAAATTAAATTCATTCAATTGAAAATAGAAAAAATACATCAGATCTTTTATGATATATATATATATATATATATATATATATTTTATTTAAATTATTTATAAACATATTACATTTCATGAAAAATAGTAACATAATATAAATCATATTATTTCAGATAACTAGAACTATATTTACACACATATAATTTTTTTTAAAATTGATCAAACTCTTTAAAATCAATCAAATCAAAATACGTACAATAACTAAATTATATTTCTAAAGATAAAAAAAATGAACATAATTAAACTATAAAAACATAATAAAAAAATATTCTTACTGTAGATATACCTTTTTCTTTTTATCTGTGTAAGTGTGTATGGCGCACACGAGAAAAATGAACAAAGAGCGATCGGAGACTGGCCCTACCCCGTCTAAATTTCGAATTGATTTTTCCTGCCTTTAGCGAAAATCCAATCGACAGAGGAACCGTATCTGTAACTCTACGATTTTGTTCTAGCTAGCACATTGAGTTTCAGCATAATGGGTTTCGCTAGAATCAACATGATTGGTTCACCCACTATACTTCTTCTCCTAAGAGCTCAGAGCTACGAAGAGCTAAAAAGTCAAATGGTATTTGGGATAAGAAGGTACAAATGTTAGTGGAATGAGGTTATGTTTAGATGGAGTGAGAATAGGGAATTTGAACAGAGACACTCTTATTTTTTATTCCATATTCAAATATTAAAGTTTTGTTAGAATATGAATAAGGCCCGAATAAGTTCAAATTTTTTATTCTTGTGTTATTTGATTTTCATCCGAATAAGGAATAATGGACTTATTTCTTATTCACGCCACTTCCAAACACATCCTATAATTTATATTAGATCACTCAACTACCAGGGAGATGCATATATAGGTTATGCTTTAAAATATAAAACATTCCTAAAGAAGCTTCATCTGGCACTAATCCACATCTACCGATTGCAAATCGTTTCAAAGAAATAATTTATCCTCTATCATAGATTTGTTGAAATTTGATTAATGATTTTGCTTTTACGTTGTAATTGGACCTTTTTTTTTTTTGGATAATTGGACTTGGACCTAAACAAGTATCATGTTGTTTCAACGATTTTGCTTTTGTGTGCTAATTGGACTTTGTTTCTTTTTTTTTTTTTTTTTTGATAATTGGACTTGAGACTTTAAAAAGAATCAAGGTTAATGTGGAGCTTGAACGGACTAAGTGATTTCATTAACAAATTTTTTTTTTTTTGCGTGCTATTTTTGAAAAATGATTTTTCAACTCTGAGAAAGAAGGATTGAAAAATTATTTTTTTGTGTGCTAATAAATTATTTTATGCCATGCCCTTTCTTTATGCAGTTAAAAGAAAGAGGAATCATTTTTTTTTGTTTGTACCGAGGAAAGTCTTTTTTTCTCAATTGAAAAAAAAAAGAAATTTATATCATATTTTAATTTTTTTTATTTGATTGACAGAGAGGAATCAGTTTTCGTTTGCAAAGTTGAATTATTGTTGTAGTTTTTTTTTCCGTATTCTTTGATTTGTGATTGACAGGAAGGAAAATTTTATACTATGCTTTATTTTTTTATTTGGTTGACAGAAAGAGGAATCATTTTCTTTATTTGATTGATAAATGAATCAACTTTGGTTTACAAAGCTGAATTATTGTTGTATTTTTTTTTCTGAAAGAGGAAACAATTTTTTAATATTTTTCTTTGTGTTTTTTTTTCTGGTAGTTTTATTTTTTATTGGAAATGTTATATCATGCCTTTTCTTTTTTTTTTTGTTGATAAAAAGAGGAATTGATTTTTTATTTTAAATATTTTATTTTTCTGTTATCATTGGATTCGAGTTTTTATATTTACTGTGTTTTTTGGTTCGTGATTTACAGGAAAGAAAATCTTATATTATGTCTTTCTTTTTTTTATTTGGTTGAGAAATAGGAATCAATTTTTTTTTTCGTATTTTTTTTTCATTTGAAGTTTTAAATCGTATCTTTCTTTTTTTTTATTTGATTAACAAAAAGTGGAATCAATTTTTTTATTTTTAAACATTTTCTTTTTCTTTTTTTGTTGGGTTTGTTTCAGGAAATTTTTTTTCTCCGTTCACATTGGCAGAATAGGAAATTTATATTATGTTTTTTATTTTTTTTTATTTCATTCATGGAAAGAGTTTTTTTTTTCTTTTCTTTTGTGTTTTTTTCTGTGTTTTTTGGTTCGTGGCTGACGGAAAGGAAAACTAATATCATGCTTTTTTTTTTTGATAAATTTAAAATTTTCAAAAATGTAGTTCAATAAATTTGAAAAAAAATATATATATAATTTGGTCTTCAACGTAACCTTGAAAATTGAAAATTCAATCGAATTTAACGTATACATGTCTAATACGTTGGATTCTAGCATTACTATTACAACAAAACACACATAATTAGTAATTTGTAATTCGTACTTGTTAGGTACTTTTGTGTGGATATAAAACGATGCAGCGGAGGTATTTTCAATAGTTAACAATATATAGAACTATGGACGGTCCGATTTGCATCCAACAGCTTAATCGCACGAAGGGTTCGTATAAGAAAGGAATTAGCACCAGTCGGTTCACGCTGCTTCATAGTTTCTTTCCCAATCTCCGCTCTCATCCCCCTTCGAAGAATCACAAAAGCCAAATCTGAAAGAAGGTTCTAATTCGAAATCAGGTATTCCCTGACAATAGAATTGGAAGAGGTGATGTTGGCCTGTTCTCGTCACCCTTAGCTTGCACCTATGATTCCTGTTTTCGATGGAATTAGGACCTCTTTTTGTATTTGGTTGGATCACATTTTGTTTTGAGTAAAAAGTAAAAACTGATGAACTGAGGTTCTCTAAACTGGTTTTGTTATGCAATTGCAGAATTCTTGTGGCGTGTAATTCAAATTGAAGATGGAGACATCAGAAGAACTGAATTGTGCACAGGATGATGTGAAGCGCATCTCTCCAGGGTATGTGCCTCACTTTCTGATCTCCTGATAGTTTGGTGTGTAAACTAGAAGCCCCTTTATTTTATAAAGACTGTGACTTTACCAAATGGTATGGTTCAACCAGAGAAAAACTAGACCTAGACCTATATCCAATTCTGTTTTGGACTCTTGGTTACAACTTACAGCACTGGATAAGCAACTGACCCAGAAAATTATCAATTGGTGTTTGTGTCCTTTTTTGTCCCCTGAAATTCTGGATGAATTGAACTCCGTTCTAGCTGTTTTCTAGGTTGCCGGTATGTACTTGCTGTATTTGGCCGGTTGGCCCTGCTATGCTTCCTTCTTATAATAGGTTTATATATCAAAGTACTTAAACATGCATCATATATATGTTTGTGTTTTTGCAGACATGAGAGGACTAAGCGTGCTCTTGTGGAGGTATTTTCTGTGCAAATGATTGGAAGGCCTTGTGAATTTGAATATATCGGTGGGGTTATCTTGCTTAAGGGCTCTGGCAAAAACTCTGTTCTTCATGAAAATCCTTGTGATGAAAGAGGTTCTCACTTCATTTCAGAGGGTTACTTGACCCTCATTGGGCCAGAACGTGGTGTAGAAGTGGAGGATAAACTTGTTATGTATCCTTGGTTATTTAATAAGATGAGTTTGGATTGTGATAGGAGCAAAGGAAAAAAATCTATGGATGAGGGATCCTAACTTGCCAAGAACAGACCAGGTCATAAGAAAGGGTTTTAGAAGTAAAATTGCCTTTATGCTAATAATGGTGGATTTTGCGGTGTACAGTGACGGTGTGGAGGCTCGCATAGAGATTACTCTTCTAGACTTGGAATTAGAAGAAATGATACTACTATCTGGGGAGTCTCTTGAGATTTACGGAATTGTGAAGGCTTCGAATAGTGTTATTAGTCAGTCTAAAGTTTGGAGTACCTTATTCGATCACATCACAAGTCAAGAACGTATTATACTTTCCTCTTGGATGTCTAGTGAGGCGGAGATCCCAGTCCCTCTAACAAGAAATGTAACAGTGATTCCTCGTGAATCAACCCTTATAGTTGATGTGGATCTCTCTCTATACTGTACCCCTCAAAGTGCTTCTCTTGCTGTTGGTTCTGTGACATTCGATGCTGGATCAAGGTCAATCTGCAATGCTGAAGAGAAGATTATCTTTGGTGCATGTGCCAAGGTCAAAGTCAAAGTGTTTTGGTCAACTTGAAAAAAAAAAAAATCACTTGAGCTTGTCTTCTTGTACTGATCTATGACTCCATTTCTTTTTCTTATTTTTAGATCTTTGGTGCTAGACTCCTTTTACCAGTCATTTGCCTATCAGACAAGTAAAATCTGTTACTTGCAATTATGTCTTCCTTCTCTTTTATTTAATTTCTGTCCATACACCATGCATGCCAACTAATTGTGTAGTCAATGTTTTTTACTTGTTTGAATTTGAACACTTGCGATGAACTTCCACTTGTAGCTGTATCATGCTCTCTAACCTTTAGATTTTACCAATTTTGCATGATTATTACTTGCAGTGATACCAATAATGTCTTTTTTCCCCTTTTTTTTCTTTTTGAGAGCTTGACAGTAGCTATCAAGTGATACCTATCACGTTAGCAGACTCAACTCAAAAGATACTGATACTGTGGCCTAATAATGAACTTACTAATCGTTCCAAATCTTAACTGACTTGTGCAAGAAGTATTCTTACAAATCGATGTCATCCTGGAATTTCTTTCCACTAGATTCAAATAACTGGCATAATTCTGATTTTTTGATTTTTCCTGATCGGAAAAATCATCCATGAAAAAGAAAGAAAAAAGATAGAAAAATTTTGTTATTTATGGTCCAAAATTCATCCACTCCCATTATTCCACAAGAAGAAAACAAGGGTTCTGTTGAATTTCAAGTATTCAGTTTCACCAATAAGATCCAGAGGCTTACTTCCCATTTCGAATTGCACAAAAAAGATTTTTTATCGGAAAGGGGTCTACACAAAAATTCTGGGAAAATGCCAACGGTTGCTGGCTTATTTGTCAAAGAAAAATCGAGTACGTTATAATAAATTAATTGATCAGTTGAATATTCGGGAACCACAAACTCGTTAATTTCATCGTTTGAATTTTTTTGAATTATAAGAAACTAAGACAGAATTGTGCAATTGTGTATCGGTATAATTTCAATTTCTTTAAATCTGCAATTGGGTATCAGTATAATTCAATTCTTTTCGTAAGTCGATTTTTGTAATTAAGTCCTCCGATCAAATCAATTTGTGGTATCTATACTTAGAACCATAGAACCATAGAATCTGATCAATACTAAACCCTACATCCTTAGGTGTCTAAAATGTCTTTACTTAGACATACAACAAAAAGAAAAAAAAAAAAATTTCTTCGTTAGCATTTTTCTTATGAAAACTGTTTTAAGTCATTTCTCAATTATACTCAGAAAATATCAGCAATTACCAATCCGATATGAGATAACTAGAGTTGAATATATATGTCAATATGCATGTCAAAATTCAACTAAATCACTGATAGGAGCACCCCAAACAATCTATTATCTACGATCGATATTCACTGGGACATCACATCACAAATTAAAAATCAACATATCTTAGATAATTTTTCAGTCTCTGTGTTCTGTACGAGGATCGATGTATAGTATAAATTGTTACCTCTTTGTACATTCTGATCCGTAGCTTAATAATTTTCTAAATTATCATTCAAAATCATTACCGCCCCTTAGTTTTGATCACTTGCTTCCTTTTGAGATGGATTAAACAATATAATTTCATTTTATTCCTACCAGTGATTTGAATCACACTCCACGCAGCTGTCGTTTTTAATTTATCCATAAGTAAATCACCTCTTAATTTCAAATGAAGATTAATTGTTTTGTTTTCTTCATTCACTTTATCCCTAAAATTGATTATGATATTCCGATTAACAAGAACAATATTAATTATATTTATATATATATATATATATATATATATATATATATATATATATATATATATAGAGAGAGAGAGAGAGAGAGGATTCAATACAAGCGCTTTGACCGGAATCTCGGTTAAACCCCGTTAGATCTCAATTTTGGAAGTTCAAATGACCGATCCAAATCGTTCAATATGATCTCCATATTGAAATCTCCTTGCACACCAAATTTTATATTTTTTTGAAATTTTTAAGTATTTTTTTCGGATTTTTAAAAACTGCAGTTTTTGAAGGGTTCAGAACAAATTAGATTAACGATTTTCTAAAATCCGAAAAAAATACTTAAAAATTTCAAAAAAATATAAAATTTGGTGTGCATGGAGATTTCAATATGGAGATCATATTGAGCGGTTTGGATCGGTCATTTGAACTTTCAAAATTAAGATCTGACGGGGTTTAACCGGAACTTCGGTCAAAGCGCTTTGATTGAAAGCTTTCTCTATATATATATATATATATATATATATATATATATATATTTGGTAAGAAAATCTATACTTATATAATGTAACAAAAAAGATCATGTTTCAATCATTGACAACCTTAATTATCCTTACAGAATATTATGATATATGTATAAATATAATAATATCCTTATTAAAAAAATTATCACCAAATAACAATCACCTTATCAAATAAATAGTAAATAATTAGCATCACCAAATAACAATCACATTCTGAAGACTCACCGTAATTTTAATGGGAAAATTTGATAGAATCCCTATTTTAAATTAGCGTCTTTGTATCTGATCTGCATTAATTGGCAGGATTATTTGGAGAAGAACTAAAGAATTCCCTTCTTAATATTTTCTTATACGCCGGTCATAATAATACATCATTAATTAGGAATAAGAAAATGTAAGAACAAGGAATTAATGCCTAATTTCAATCAAAAGAACACGAGTTCAAGGCTGCTGTTCACCATCGGCACCAGAAAGATCAGATCTGTTGTAGTTCCTAGGCAAGTATATCCCATGCACTTCACACCGATTGAGTCCCAGCTTTTTCGACTTAACACTAGCAGTATCTTTGGTCGCGAGTAATTTGCCAAAGGTCTTGTTGCCATGCAATTCACATTTTGGGGTCGTTGCCATTTTGGATTTGATCTTCAAATTTGTGGCTGCCTCGTTTTTCAACATAGTTGTGTCTGTTTTCGCCATGTCAAAACCCTTCTCCAAATCAGACGAAACATGATTGTTCCTCCGTCTAGAACACATCCGACCCAAAACACACGAAGCAACTGACAAAAAGGCAATCACAGTGAGTATGATTATGACCGGCGTATAAGAAGCTGTGTGGTTGACGTTATCTTGGCGTTCTATATTCTGAGATTCGCTCAGAAAAAAAGGTTGTTGAGTAGGTGCTGACATGGTTGCTTTTTCCTTGCTTTTGCTCGTCTCTAATTTGGTTGGATTGAAAATTGAAGAGAAAGAGATGCAAAGAGATCTCAGAGCAGAGGATGGTTAAGAGGTAGGGTTTAAAAGGGTTTTTTGAGTATAAGGTAGGGTTTAATAGGTTAAAATGAGTCGTCAATTGTGCGTTTAGTGGAGCTACTGGAGCAGTTCTCTTAAGCAGTTTTCCTATTTTTGGACAAATGGAGGGGTTCGTGCAATATTAGATAGTGGCGAGGCGGTTTTGACCGTTTAAGCATCCCAACAGCGTATTTGAACTTGTTAGCCTGAAGCCTGTTCAATCACAAGGCCTATCGCATGGGCATATTGGCCCGCCCATGTTCTGGGCTCCAGAGGCCCTTTTTTGTTGGGTATTTTTGCGGGCAAGAAATAATGAAATATACAGCTTATGTTGTCTTTTTCTTTTCTTTTTTTTTTTTCTTAGAAAATGTCCCTAGCTAGGCACTAAGATACGTTGTCAAGGATACTAGTCTAAGCGTGCCACTATCTTACGGTAAAGGAGAAATATTTGTCTTTACAACAGCTACAGGGCCTTAAATTTAAATATCATCATTTTTTTCCGTATTCAATCTAATTTAATAACTAATTTAATCTACATATCGAAATCTATTTTTCTTCGAATTCTTTAAAACTGATCATTTTTTGAAGACAAATCATACAAGGATATTCCAAAAGTAGCTTGTTTTATGAAAATCGAAAAAATAGTAAAAAATTTAAGAAAATATAAAATTTTATTTGATACAAGATTTCAATATGTAAATTGGATAGGCTAAATTAAATTTACAATTTGTAAAAATATTAATAAAAAAATATCATAAGACGTAATGCATCATGAATTCATGATGCACAACAAAATTATTCCTCTCACTAGTACCAAATTTCTATCATTTGATCAATATTTGGAACGCTGTGCACGTACGAATTATATGTCTAACTATAAATTATATAACAACAATAATTCACTTCACATATGTATGTAATTCAAGTTTGTTCTTGATAAAGATGCAGGAAAAAAAAATTAAAAAGCAATTTTTTCGTCATCAAATTATTTCTGACTATAATAAGAATTAAGCATATCGAAAATTACCCCATATCATATACAATATAAATGTACAACTGCTAGTATAAATTTTCATTTTTACTAATGTTGGTGCTGTATATACGTTCCTCATTTAATGTGAATTTATTTCTTATATACATTTATGCTGTATTTATGTTGGTAGCGGGATATCCGCACCAAACCAGAAATATGTCTGATATAAGTGTGTTGAGGCTGGTGGTCCTAACTGGAATAAATTTTAAGAGGGCTACACAGCCGGAGAGCAATAATTCTTATTGGATAAAACATTAAGAGGTTACTCTCTTAATAAACCGTTTGGTTAGGAAAGAGGCACACTTGTATGTCATATATGTCATCATTATTGTACTTAAATCCAGCGTATAATATATGCAGGCTCTGTACTATTTTTCTTTTTCCTTTTTTTTTTTTGAAAAATAATCTGTACTTTTGAAACATATATTTCCTCTTTTTATTCTTATTTTGTTTATTTATTTATTTGGAAAGACCAAAACCCCAAGCAGGGGAATCCATTACCACAAATTAAAACAGAATATACAGAATTTTTCTTTTTATTATTATTTCTCATTCTTGACACTTCTCAGTGATTGAATATCTATATAAATTAATTGGCTATCCTGCTTAGACTAATGCAAACTCAAATGGACTATATAAATCAATATATTAGCTTTTGTGTTCACTTTTTACATTGGTTAAAAAAATTGCAGTTAGAAATAACTATTGTTCTTTTCTACCTAACTTTCTCTGATCAAACAAAAATATGAAAAAAGAAACGACATCTAATCAAATAATAATGAGCATTTTAATTTACATTAATAGCTACATACTACAAATTAAATCAATTCATCTTAAATGAGCTAATCCAAGAAAAAAGAATTAATTAACTCGAGCTCGATTTCTTGTAGCTAAAAATCTAAATTAACTAATCAATTCTGTCAATCTCAAATTAGATTTGGATCACACACGACTGAGTCGCAAATTCAGCTAAGCTTGCAGGGTACCGGCAAGCCTATATATTTGTTTTGGGTAGGATATTGACAGTAATTGTGAGAATATTCTTATCCTCTATATTGTGAACTTTTCTTTTCTTTTGTTTTTTATTCTATGGTGCGACTTCTAACAATGCTTTCTTTTAGAAAGATTTTATGTGAATCTCGACGGAAATTCACGAATATCAATGCATGATAATGTCGGTCCAATTTACACTACAAGTTGAAACAGACAATATGAATCTCAACCCAACTGCATGGAGAAGATCATGCGATTTTAGAAAATACGGTCCAATATGATCCGTTTATATTCAAATACATGTTATGTTTTCCTCGAGTAAAGGATTCTATTTAATGATTATCTTCATAAAACATTTAATTGGAAAAAATATTTAAAATCAATAAAATTAATTAGACGTAAAAAATTCATATATGTGATGTGTCAAGCAAGCATATTGTCGTAAAAAAAATTCATCTGGTCAATCGCCTTAAAAAAATTTTATTTGAAATAGGCTTCAATCAAACAACAGCGATAAAAACAAAACTCGATCTGAATTCCGAAGGTCCTTGAAAAGGTCAAGTGAAGCGCATTAGCGCAATGAAATTTTTGTATGCAACGAAAATCAGGACAAATTCCTCGGTTTGAAACCACAAACGAAACAGTACCAAAACCCAAAATGTGAGGCAGCATTCTAGCAAGAGCGTCATTCCTGAACCGTGACCTCAATCAATAATGAACAAAGGAAGGAGATTTTCACCAGGAAGAAAATAACTGTGTTGAAATGTGATGCGCATGAGCCCCACAAAAACTTTTCCATGCTGGTGAAAAATGGTGCCTGAGATGAATGTTGCCAGATAAGCATGCAGCGTTGAAGGGGACCCCTCTCAAATTAAAGCCTTGCCCAGCGGTGACAAGCAGACAGTGAGTCGGTACAATAAAAAAGCAATACAAGAGAAAGGAAAAGAAAAGAAAAGAAAAGAAAGGTAAAAGAAACAAACAGTTTGGGGCCACAAGAGATATCACATATGATATAGAAGGTGCTACTCCCCGTTTCTGCTGTACTTAGATAAAGGGACCCCTCTATTCAATGGCTTTCACTCTTTTAACATTTTCATATGCAGTCCTTGCTCCTTTGCATGTGAATTCTCTCTCCTCTCCTTCCAAGCTCCACATATGAAAACATGATTAAGTTGAAATCTGCTGCCATTATTGTATTTGTTTGTGATAGCCAGGTGACCCAATTTAAAATTGGGCAATTTGGATTTGGTTGAAACAAGAACCTCTTCTAATGAAAGGGAATCAATATATGGGGGGCCGCGTTCAAACAAGAACAGAGGAGGAATGCTTCATAAATGAAAAGAAAAACAAATTTTAAGGTTGTGAGAGTATTTATAATTTACTGGTGTCACAATTTGTCAGTCAAGGATGTAACTTGAGTACTTGAAAGTAACAGAAAGTTTTAATGATATTGACAATTATCGCGACAAAACTTAAAAACCCAATGTACTTGGTCTCAATATTTATAAGAATAAAAAAAATGGAAATTGCAAACGGATTGAATTCATGATTTTGGACACATTATAAAATATTTATAGAATTATAGATATAAATATGCCGCCGAGTGGCTTGTTTTTGGCCCGGAAATATTTTTATAAATTTCTAGAAATATTTTAAGATTGTCTCATCAAACGATCGTAAAATTAACTTTGAAATTTTTCCAGAATTTGATCAATGAAATTAGATTCAAATTTACTACACTACTGTTTAAATAATAAAAATATATTTCTGCTTTTAGATTTTAATATCGAAAACTTTTGACATCAATCATTGAAACGCCATGAAGCCAAATTTATTTGGATTTGAATATTTGTATTCCTTCCCTACATTAATCGGATAGCAATTGAGCTAAGAAATTTCGTTAACTCGCGTAGGTAACCATTTATTTTAAAATTAATAAGTCGTGGTTTCAAATTATAGAATAGCGACAATTTAAATCCATATTTTCACAGGCAATCAAGCAATTTCAGTGATCTACCATGCGTTGATAATTTTGGAGTTCTGGCAAAAGCTACAATTTATATAATTCCAATAATCGCATTTGTTTATTATGACAAAGTCAGTACTATATCATGCGCTGATAATTTTTAACTTTTGGTAAAAGCTAAAAATTTTCAATTTCCGACAGTTATTTCTCACCATTGTTAAAGCTAAAAGGAAAGCACTTTATTCACATCGCCTGTCGGCGTGTATAAAGAAGCCTGTTTTGCCTTGAGTTAACTATCATGCGGATTGATTTATAAGTTCTTGGGCTCCAATACTTCCACCCGTGTAGTTCTTCATAATTGACACAAAATATGTTTTTGAAAATATATCTTGGGTCTCCTAGTCCCAAAAAAACAAAGACCAACTATTTACACAATAATAAAAAAAAAATTGCAGTGGTCTTATAAGAATCATATACGTACAGATAAAAGAATCATGATGACTTGATTTGGTACAACTCAAGTCAGAAATTTAAATTAAGCGTCCGACTTATTTATTCAGAGAGTACATCTTAGACTAATCGAATTTATCTATTCAAAGCCAAGTCAATTTTGACGTTCATATTTGCAAAATGCCTCCAAAAAAGTTAACAATAAAATAGCAAAAAGTGAGAGCCAAATTAAGAAATAAAATCATTAAATATAAATATTATGCAATCTATATATTTAATATAGACATGTAAAATTGTAGCATTTGAATTTTACAGACTCCAGATTTTCTCTATGGAGTTTAGAACTTCTTTTCCATGAAATTTGTACATAAAATACAGAGCCAATTTCGACAGTAAAAAATGGGACGCAAAGGCAGGAGCTAGGCTTACAAGATTTTTTATTTTTAAGGAAAAACTGAGAAAAAACAAAATTGAAGGTCGCAATTACCTAACATCTACTCCGCTACTTGGCAGTCACTGCCAAGTCTCGCTAAAAGGAAATTACCCAATATCTACTATCACATCAAATGTCCAAAAATAAATGCATAACTTATTACATATAAGTTATAATTAGCCATTTATCAGGTAGTTTGTGTCAATTTCATATTTATTTTTTCCCTGGAAAATAAAGTTGAATATGAGCTCCATTGCTTCCTACTTCCTAGCTAATTTGTCTACCTCACTCGTTGACTGTGATGTCACACTAATTTTAAAGTGTATCGATCGGCACGCTGCAGGTCAACAATATTAGATGTGAGACAGTCCGTCAGATTTGTGATATCACGTATATGTGGCGCGCGCAAAAAAAAAAAAAAAAAAAAAAAAAAAAAAAAAAAATTATGCATAATTAGTGATATCATGTATGAAACTTAAAAATATATATTTTGTTATGTATTTTTATGACATGATGTAGATGTTGCACATAAAATAGTAGTTTTCTTTTTGTTTTTACGTGTTTGCTTTTTGTTGCGCGCCCCCAAGATTTATAACCTTTTGAAAAAAAAAAATGGATTATACCATTCATCATTTATTCAATAATCATACAATGTCGTACTTTACTCGTTAATCTTGATAGATTATGATAGATATGGATAAGACAAAAATTAATTGATAAAAATAAAATGGTGGTAAAGCTAATTTTTAACTTGTACATATACGAAAAGACATGTCTAATCCATACCATGCCCAGTTGACGCCTTTACCTCAACAACAATGATGAGTAAAGATGCACTACGAATCTTTTACTGTGCGAAGATTGGGCATTTGTGTATCCAAATTGCTATCTACCATCTCTTCAAACGTCATCCCATGCCATTATCTATGTATTTGTTTATTTTATTCATTTAAATGTCTAGTTTGTTTTTCTGTGTATTCATTTCATTCAATTATAAGTTAGATTTTATTTTTTTGTATTATTATTCAGATTTTTATATGCATATTCAACTTATTTTTATTGAATTTATTTATTTTTATGTGTTCACTTTGATTATTTAAATGTTCACTTTGTCTATTTTATATGTTCATTTTGTTCAAGCGATGGCAAAATTGCATATTGCAGTTATCATTTATGTATTGAAATTAATTAACTTAATAATTTCAAAAATACTATCGTAAATTAATTCAAAAAAAAATTGAAAGGCATATATTGTGTATCAAAATTTATATAGTTGTGTAATTTGATATTTTATTAAAAGCCATTTAATCCAAACCATTGTAAATTCAAGTCTTTTTGGTAAATGGTAAATCTTTAAATTTCAGTTTTTGTTATATGAATCATATTGAATATAATATAAATCATTACTCAAATTTAAATTTAAAAATTACTAATGATCTTTTACAATTGTCAGTATTATCATTTTAGCATTGATACCATTATTTAACGAAAGGAATAAAGTAAATTGCCATAACTCACAACATATAGCAAACAACAAAGGGAACAAAAATTTAAAGGTTGAATTTATGCCAGAGAGTTTTTTTAAATCAAATGAAGAAAAATGAAAGGATAACGCAGTAACGAATCACGAGAAAGAGCCGTAACAACCCCCTTAGCTTTTTCGTTTGGTTGGTTCTCTTTGAATTGAGATTATTCTTTCAATTTTCTTTTTTATCTTTTTCCTCATTGACTGAGTGCTTCCAATCATCTCTATGGAAGAGTCAATGTCCTCTGTTATATTTCACTATTGCAAGAACTAGAATATCTTAATTTGATCTGTTTAATTTATAATGCTCACATAATAAAATCGATTTGAAAAACCCACAAAAGCCGGAGAGTAAATTTTAAATTTTACATATTTGGAGAATGTTGAGAAATTATTTGTTAGGTTAGCTTGTAAATTCTACATGTTACAATTATTTAGGATAACAGAGAAGTAAAATCCTGGACTGTAATCTCCCTTTGCCAAAAGCCCCTTATTTAAGCACTCAAATTCAGACAAGCCATGTAAACTCGCGACACAATCAAACACTTTATCAAGAGAGAAGAGACAGAGACATGATGGCCTTAGATAACACTTTTCTATTTTCAACCCAACCCTTTGGACTTGGAGATGCCAATGAGCTGCTAACTTCCCCTGGTAATTTTGGTCCTACAAATTTTTTATCGCTGAATGCATCTTGCATTGTGTTTTGTTTTGAAATTTGCCTTCTTGTTTGGTCGTAGAAATGGAGTTACCATTAGGGGGCTTCTTAGGTGATGATAGTTTCTCTTGGGCTGATACTAACAAGAGAAGAAGGATATCTCCATCTCATTTTAATGATTCATTTCCGACAGGAGAGGATTTACATGAGCTTCTTCAGGTGAGTTTAGATTATAGCACATTTTCTCAAACTTAAAACCAGTGGTGCATTGGAGTTCACTTCCTAAGTGAATGTAGTGTCAAAATTCAACTTGAGATTCTAACTGAATACCAGAACAGAACAATAACAATTTGTAAAGCTGGTAATTCTGACAAGGAATAAATCTCCTCAATGGAAAATTTATCTCTTTTCTTAAGGAAAACAATGGAATATTTGTAAGATATATGGTACCATATACAGAAAATAAGAATTATACGCATTAGTAAATTTTGTACATTATCATTTTCTTTTTTTGTTCTCTCCTGTTTCAAGTTTAATTAAATAAGACCATGATTAGTTTTTATATTTTTTTGGTAGCTAAGAGCCTACCAACGTTGCAAAAGAAAGAAAACATATATATATATTAGGCTCTTTTCAGACGTACTCAGTGGTTAGAATTTAGAACTTAGTAGCTAGGTATTGCTAATTCTTAAAAGGAAAAGATACGAAAGACTAATAAAGGAGTGTGTTTCATTTATATAAAAGGAAATATACAATGAACCTCACTACTTTCCTTCATTTCAGAGTTTCTGGGACTCAAGTGGGGGTGGTGAAATTTCAAACGGTACAAATGGCACCAGCCAAGGAAGAAGCTTGCTCTTAGGTACAGTTTGAGTTGATTCTTTTTTGCTATGTTTTTTCTACTTGTCTCATTAGTGGTATTCTTAGAAGGTGCATCTTCTTTATGGAAGCCTACTTGGAACTAAAAGACAAAAAAAGTGCTGAATAAATTATCCCTAGACTTAAATAATTGAGGGTTAAAATAGGTCGCCTGTCATTTCCCTTGTGTCTTTTGTAGGACCTACTTATTCTAAAATTTAAAATAGATTAGTAAACCAAGCATGATTTGCGCATAATTACGCCCTTAAACGCCTCTTTAATTCCTGTCGGCAACAAATCAGTGCAATCATTTCCAAAATGTCATAACTATACATTTTTTAAAGTTAACTTCTATTCTTAAAATGCGCATGACTATTTCATTTAAATATTCAGCATCAAATGTTAAATGTACTTGTAGTCTTTCTCAGATATATGCGAAAGTAAAAAAAAAAAAAAAAAAATTAAGAATATATGCTAGGAGTAAATTTAAATTTGCACCTGGCCCCATTTTAGGAAAGTGTATTTGAAATATAAAATTTTTGGGATTTGAAACATATGACCTTTCTTAGAAGCCATTTAAGAATTGTAAATGCATGCAATTGGTTGAAACCGGAGAGTATGCTGTTGGTCCATTACCTGACAACAACTTCCTTTTTTTTATCGCTTGCAGAGGGTCCCACAATTCAACCAATAACAACCCGACAATTTCAAGAAGCATCTCTCTCTTCTGACTCCTCTCAAATTGAGTCTCTGACAATGTACCCAGCCACAAAGCAAGCAAGCTGGTCAATACCTCAAGCCCCTCTTTCTCCTTCCTTTCCATTCAAAGGTAAACAATTCAGCTTTGAGCTTGCATTACTCATTTGTAGTCATCACACTAAATTATATAATAATAACATTAATTAGTATCATTTCTTTTTGTAGAAATTGAAGACGAGAGAGGTAATAATCAAAAAAGGAAACTCAAAGTTGGAATCATATCTCCATTTGTTGTGGTAAAACCAGGAGAAATGGAAGGATGTGTTACACTTGATGAAATAAACAAAAAGCTTCTAACAAGACCAGCCAAACCAGTGCGCCACCCAGTCGGAGAGTTCGCATGTGTGCCTCGTGTCTCTACAAGGGGGCCCGGGCTGTCAGGCAAAACTGTTGTTAGCCTTATTAGGATTTACACTCGGGGAAAATTAGGCACAATTACCATCGTAAGAACAAGAGAATAACTGTACTCTTCATGTGGTCTGAGGGATTCTTTTGTTCTTCATGTATTGCTATTAAGTTTTAAGTGTAATTACAGTATCTGTAAAATGGAATAATATTTTAGCTTCTTTTTGTTTGCAATAGCAGTAGAAAATGAGAATAAGTTATCCCGTTTAATTGTTAGCAGTTCACCAAGAAATAGACTGTTAGTTTGGCTCCTGAAACTATTATTTCAAATTTTCATTAAAGCAAACGAGCAAAAACGCGCGTTATGGTTACTCTGTGATGTGCTATGTGTGCAATGCGCATATCACAGTTATCAACGTCAAATTGTTCCTGAATGTCAATTAATTAGCCATTAATCGATAAATCAACTGTATAAATTGCGTTACCATAATAATAGTTTGAACTGATTGAAAGGTTATTTTTCGAGTAATTGACCACATAATCCATGTATATTCAAGGAAATTTCATATTGAATTAAAAAATAATAATACAATGAGTAGTTGTGTAATGAATTTTGTAATTTTTTTCTTGATATCATCACATATATCTTATTCTAGAGTAAGAAAAAAAGAACACACATTTTTTAACTAGGAAAAAAAATATCATTGATAAAATGTATATTTAAATATTTTAATATGTAAATTGGAAAAGACATAGTTGAAAGACTTTGCAATAAAGCTGTCGTCCAATCACTTTTAATCATGCCTATAAGAGTTGTGGGATTTACTAAAATTCAACAACTGAATTCGGCAAAAATTTCATATCAAGGGTGTGTGAAAGTTTGTCAGCCTGTTATATATATATAAGAAACCACATTGGTAGTTATGTCCTCTATCACAATTCCTTTCTTTTGTCTACTGTATACTTTCTCTTTTCGCTCTATCTAACTTTCTGTGCTCTTTCATGTCCTTCCACCTTCGGCCTTCTTGCTGATCTTTACAAACTCTCAACGATGAACTATGGTCTCTGTTTATATATATATATATATATCCAAATTGAAGGCCTCTCCTCAACTGTCATAGAAAAGAGTATTTACGAGCTTGTGAAGAAAGTCGGAATCGATTAGATCGAGAGAAGTGTAGTTAGTGGAGAGTCTAAACTTGATAAGCATAGGAATAAAATGCATGTTCCCAATAAATATATTATTATTTAAATAAATATATTTAAAACCCATAAGATATAAATTTTGTTTTATTACGGATATGACTATAATTAATATTGCTATAGATTCTACATCTAGTTTGATGTGTTTATTATATTAAGGCAGTTTTTTCGGAGGACTAAATTTTGTATCAATATATGATATGACTTATGATTTCATATTAAAATTTCTTAAGTCTCATCATAAATGCGGACTGAAGCTTTAATCCAGATTTGACCCGCTATTAGCATGCAGTGGGTGTAATGAAGCAAAAGGTACTGATCCATGTTTAAAGAATTAAGTTAGTTGACCTCTATATTATTATTAAAATTTTACAAGAACATGTCATATTTCATAATTCTTATACAAAAATAATATGCACATGTCATTTTTCTATTGTAAAATTGATCTACCAAACTTTACCAATTCTTTTATTGACTCTTATATTTTTTCTGAGATCTTATTTTTTTCAAAATTACCTCCATATTTTTAAAATTATGCCTCTATCTCTGGATGCGATGCTAGTATGATGAAAATGGGTTTCATGTGAATATTATACAATTTGTACATACCGTTTCATTGGTATCCGTGGAAACATACGCCCAATACCTAATTTTACCCAACCCCGTTCGTTCCTTTGCTGCAAATGGGTTTCAGAATAACATCCCATTCTATCATCCCACCATGTCCAAAAATGCTGCAAATGGGTTTCCCACCGCGCGCGGTCAAGACTATGTTGTGAATTTATTTCTTAAATCTTAGTACGTTCAATTTTTTTTTTAGTTTTTAATATGCTTAGTGGCGTGATGCCGTAATAAAATTAATATTGACGACAATAACGCATATCTATTTCATTTCTTACTAATATATTGAATATTTTTAAAATCAAGTGTGAAATTATAATCTATCATAACTATTTGAAAGTAACTCTAAATTTACTAAATTTTTCACAAAAAAACTTAGTTCTTAAACGTTAATACTTTATTTTTGTAGTATATTTTTAAAAATTTAACTCAATTTTTAAGTTTTTAAATTATTCAAAATTTAAGATCAATAAATTAGTATTAATATTAAGCTATTTCAAAAGAAAAAAATAGAATTTCGGCTAATATTTATATGATTCAACCGATTTTATTCTCTTTTGGATATATTTATATCTGACGGTATGGAATATTCCTTCAAATTGATCAGTGCATTTCCATGTCCGTAGGAAGATTTCATCATGTATAAATCCTATATTAGCCGAACACGTTCTATAAGTAAGACATAGTCATTTTTGTATATTCCCGAAATGTTTGAAGTTGCAATTTAGGTAATTAACAGCCGAAATTAATTTCTGTATCGGCACAAATGGTTTAAAAAAACTCTTTCCAGCTGGTATAGGCTTTTTTGAACAATTTATGGTGTAGATAAGTTAGAACATTATTGCAACACATCTACTTGAAAGTAACAAAATTGGGGTAGCTTTAAAAAAATAGTAAAATAGAGTTTGAAACTTAAAAAGAGTACAAAAGGAACAAAAAAGAAAGTAAAAAAAAAAAGGTCCAATAAACTTCTACTACAGTGGTTTTCTTTGTGGCGGCCCCTCAGAGTCTGCTGCGTAACTTTTTACTCTCTGGCGTAAAAAATGTGCATCAGCTTGAATGGCGCTCACATGGTCGATTAAAATCAAATTATTTGTACACGCCACTCTAAAACAGGCAAATACAGGTTGCATGCCGTGTCCTTTTAAAACTTTGAATTTGTATTTGTACCACATTGGTACGAGTACAAGTGTACAACAGAGTATCTCAACTACCTAGCTTTAATTTATGCCAGAGTATATCAACTCTCATTTCTCAAGCATAAATTTTGGTGTTCCCTTTATAAATGCTTGTTGGTTTGTCGGCTTCCCCTCCGGTTGTACATAATTTATCGAACTTAAATATCTCATGTCATCAATTTTAAATTGGACTTTCTCGATGAATATGTCACTATTATATTTGAAAATGTTGGAACGATATTTTAAATATATTTGCAGTGAAAATTACGAAAAATTTATAGTTAATCGTATTGAGATTTGAGACATTAATATTACAAAAACTGTGAACCTATAATTGTCGAAATTAATAACTCGTATCCACTCAATTTTATACAAGATCAAATTTGGGTGCTAATTTTTAATCTCTTAAGTTGCCTTTAAGTGTGCATACGATTTGCTAATTCGTATATAGCCATTGATGTTGTGAAGTAGAAGAAAATAATTGCTATAATCCGTGAATTTAGGTTTTTTGTAATTAGTTTCATTTTTAATTGTGATGACCTATAACACAGTATACGTACTGAAATTCATCACTCGTTGAATTTAATTTGTCCATACTATAATTGGAGTGTCTCCCAAAAAAGGGAAAAGTAACATTTTAGCCGCAAAGCTCTACTAAACACAGCCTCACAGTATGAATTGAGAAAAACAATTAAAAAATGTTTAAAGTTCTTCGAGCTACTAAATAAAAATTATATTATTATAGATGTACACTCGTACAGGTATTATGCACCGGCCGAAAAGATTCGATTGCTATAAATCAAAGCGGTAAGAAATCCTGGCTGCACAATTCTTGTTTGGAGCTTTTGCGAGAGAGGCCACAGGACGAAAGAAGAAAAAATATATAAATGATTCCACATAAAGTTGTGTACAACAATGCACACTTCAAAAAGAATTTCTATCTCTACTCTACGAACATTGACTTACTTTATGCAGCTGATCTACTAATGGTTTAAAGTCATAAGTCACTAATTTCGAACAATGTGACTTGCGATAGTGGAGGCGGATCCCTTAAAAGAACCCAAGATGTGAAAAAGAAGTAATTAGATAATAGACATCTAATTACTTTTTACTATTTAACTGCTGAGAAAGGCATCAAGTACATTGAGCTCATAAACCAGCGATTCAGAATACATTTAGCATGCATGCCACCACTTAATCGGACTTTAGAACTTATTAAGCTCCTTTTTCTTTCGTTTGTTTTCATCCCGGGAAGATTTTGTTTAACATTGGGATTTGATCTAATGAGAATTATTTCGAACCAAAGTAGGCATTGACGCTAACTTCAGAGTCCAAATTTAAGATGTTAAATTTTTGTATCAAACTCTTGGCTTAATAGAAAGCTGGTAATCTTGCTTGGGTTGCTCTCATTTCAAAAAAAAAAAAAAAAAAAAAGAAAAAAGACGTTAAAATTTTGAAGTGAGTCTGGCCCATAAAATTACTCACAAAGGACCAGGTTGAGTGTTTGGGTTTTGGGTTTGTGGAAGTGTCTTTTTAAATTCAATCTAACTTAAGAATGCCAATGCCGGGCCCAATAATTGACAGAGTGGGGTCATTTTGGATTTCCGTGGAGTATTCTCTTGACATCTTCTGCGTTTTGTGGTGTGTATAATTGCGTGCATAACTGTGCGTGTCTGCATGGGTGGGGGTTGTGTTGGCCTGGTACACTGGCACTAATCTGACGGTCCACTAAAAGAAAAGCAGGGCAGCCACAGTGGCCTATCCTATGAATATCCCTGGACTGAGATTGCAGAATAACCAACAACAGAAAAGTTTATCCGTACACTTACATGATCATTGTTTCGGAGACTATTTCAATCCAGAGTTCTTTTTCAGTGATAAGCTTCTTAAAAAAGGTCTTTTTGCGTGCACAAATTAATGATAAGACAGACAATGGTTTACAGGACTCAGCCACAGAAGATCTGAAGACTAAGTTTAGTTAATACATTGTAACAGAATGTTAATTAGCTGTGTTTTGCTCTTCTTGTTCTTGATCTCTCGTGTACTGATTGCTGCTCTATATAAAGAGATGTACTGAACACTTGTGTAAGACGACACAACACATTCTTGCAATTACTTTCTAATAGATTCTCTCTCTCAATTACTCCACTGTTATCTCCTTTAGCACCAGAGTTCTTGCTGATGAACTTTCATGGGGTTAAGACTTTCAATCGTATCGGGATCTAGATTGCTTTCAGATTTGGACCATTTTCGATTTTAGTCAATTAAAGAATCAGGTCTATCGAGTTCAATCAACTTGTGTGCACCACCAGTCAGTCATGTGTTTGTTGATTTAGATTTCTGATCAAGTGTTAAAAGTTTGAATTCAAAATTAAAATCGGATACAGACTTGTTTAAGGCCATATTACTTGCAATGGAGTTATTGTCAATTACAAATTGTACAATTTTGGCGAAATGTCTGTGATTAAATAAAAAAGATGCACGAGAGAACCAATTCAATCTGCACTCAAATTGGTACATATATATCGAAATTTTATTCCAAGCTAAAATGTGTTTATAAAGCTAACGAACCGCTTGGAAATTGAATAATAATATAAACGAAATTAACGGGTTTTTTAGAATACATTGACAGCGGCTGTCAATCAAGAAATTAACGGGTTGACGGATTGTTATTAAAAGCGGGTGGTGCTGCCATTTAACGCTGCATGAGATCGGTGGTCCCACTATTGTCCAGTTAGATTTTTTGTGTTTCAACACGATAACATCATTCTTGTCGCGAGTCTATATGTTTACAATTTACAAACACATTTTGTCATTTTGGAGTCGACTATGGTTCCTCATACAAAGCCTACGGGCTGTTTTCAAAAAAAAAACAAAAAAAAAAAAAAATGGTTCCTCATACAAACTATTGCAAGAACTACGCCAATTGTTGGCAAGTGAATATATACTATTATTATTCCAGTGCTGTACCAAGGTAATACTGCTCAACGCAATTTTGTGTTCTTGTTAATGTTACTAACTTGTTTTATTCAAAAATCACATAGGCGATTTATAAGTTCAGTAACACATCATTTTTTATATATATAATTTTCGACCGTTGAATTTATTATAAAAGATTCCCTTGATTGTTGAGATAATTCATTGTCAACCAATCATCCCCTTAACTAGTAACTATTTCACTACCGTGCTATAAAAAAATTAATCTGAAATTGAGTAAATTTTTTTAGAGGTCACTGAAATTTGTACATAGTTCAGTTTTAGTCACTAAACTTTAATTTGTCATTCTAGAACCACTCAACTTTAATTTTGTCCAACTTTAGTCACTATGTCAATTTTCCATCCAATTCCGTTAAAATTTATTAAACTGGGGGTAAAATTTGGGATACTTGTCAAATGTTACATTTCTTTTTATCTCCCACAGTAGCGTTTCCTCTACCTCGATATCTCTCACTTGAATCTTTTTCCTTCGACTCTCTCTACTGAACCCCACTCAAACCTTACCTCCTTCGACTCTCTCGACCAAACCTCACTGAAATACGAAAGCACTCTCGATCACTCTCTTGTGCTTCTTTTAACATTACAAATAGATGTCATTTTCTGGTAATTTTGTTTTGAGAAATATCAGTCTGCTAAGTAATATACTTGTAAAAACTTGGTAGATGCTATAATGTGCTTAATGCAATCTTAATTTCAAGACTAGTGCCTTTGTAACAAACAAGTAACTAGATTAAAGTTGTGCCAATCCAATTTATTGTCTTATTTATCGTGTAAGATTTGTTGTTTTTAGATCAATTGGAAAAGAGGGTGCTAATTTGAAATAAAGGATTGTAAGTGCTGCCAATGTTATTGTCCAAGTTCAATTTTGATCGGGTCCTCATAGTTTGTTTGTTGTAATGGATTCTAAACAATGTCTAGTTTCCTTCTTAATTCATTTCAAGTTGTTAATTTACAGATTATGATTTTATTGGTCAAAATGACTAGAGAGATTTTGTCAGTATTTATGCCCAAAGAACAAATTGATATTTTTAGGGCAAGACTAGATTTCAGATTTGTCAGATGTGAATAAATTGATTTTGTTAGTAAATATGACTTGCGAGATTTTTGGGATGAAAATCCGAATCTTCCATAAATTTAATCTTTAGAGATTGTGGGACTTGATTATTATAAATTCAATCTTCTGGATAAAATCTCCAAACTTGACTCAATCTCTCGAGCCGAACAAGATTGTGATCAAAGGAGAGAGAGAGATCGACAGTGCTTTCTTAGTTTTTTAGAGTTTGGTAGATAGAGCCGAAAGAGGTTGGGTTCAAGATGCAGGAGAATGAGGCAGGGGAGAAGCCTCGATGCTGTAGGACAGTAGGAGAGATAGAGGAGAAGGCGATATTTGATTAGTGTCCCAAATTTTACACCCAGTTTAAAAAATCTAAAGGAATTGGATGGAAAATTGACAGAGTGACTAAAATTGGACAAAATTAAAGTTGAGTGGTTATAGAATGACAAATTAAAGTTTAGTGACTAAATCTGGACTAGGTACAAACTTGAGTGACCTCCGAAAAAATTTACTCTATGAAATTGCATGTGGTGATAATTCAAGTTTGGAAACTATTAAAAAAAAATATTTATTGACATAACCTGTCACCCATGGGATTGTAACAATGATTCATAAAAGGAGAATTCAACGTTATAGACCTCTAGGCTCTAGTCATTACATTATTATTTTTTTCCTTTTTGAAGTAATACGTTTTTTATCTACAATGTTATCGATTAAATTTTGATAGCACTAACTCACTATTTGAAACGTTCTTAAAGATAGTTTTATTTATTTAGATTTAGTCTGCTCTAATAATCTGTCTCTGCTCTAATAATCTGTCTGACTCCCAAGTTTTTACAATGCGGAACAGAGAAGAGTCTAGTTCAGTTCTTATCTATAATGCTACACTAGTATACAACCTAACTAAAGCTGAAAAAAAAATAATTCGATGCAACAAAAAAGGTAATCAACTCAGCTAGCCAATACAACACTACACATCCAACTAATAGAAAGGATAACATGAGCCTCAGACAAAGTTAGGGCGTGAATCCAAATGCTTCGTCTACTGAGTATCACGCCTAGGAATACCAATCTCACATGCGTTGACTCATGCAGCAAAACAAAGCGAGCAAAGGGTTTCATCTGCTGACGAGGCCTCTGGTGATACACATTCACGAACATAAGCATCTTGGAGTCGCCGCTTAAACATGGCTGCAGATATGTATTGAGTATGTCTGAGTTAGATGGTTGTTAAATTTAATGTGTATACTTTTTTACTCGTCTTTAGTTGAGGTAAAAAGGAAATCTTTAAATAAGGAAAATGTGGCAGGCATGAAACAGTAAAAAAGTTACCTGTAGTAGGTAGGTTAGTTTTGAGTTGCGGAAGGGAACATGGTCTTCTTTCTTGGAAAGAGAGAATATGACATCACTCAATGCAGATAAGCTCTTGTTGATAAACTATGCAACAAAAAATTAAAAGGCATATTGAAAATAATAGATTAGAAGCTAGGCCAATTATGCATAAATGACTGATAACTATACAGCATTAAGTTAGGGGCATGCAAGAAATCAGAATTTATATCAATTACTTGAAAATAATGACGTTATCAAAACAAAATACAAGATAGAACGGGTTAGAAAACAATAAAACCTGAGTCTCTTTGAGCCGGTCATGAGTAGCTCCACTCTTGGCAAGGCGCTCGCTTCTAGCTAAGTCGATTTGGTTCAACACCCCCTGCTGCTCAGTTTTCTACATTATGCCAACAATAAGAAACATATCTAATTATATAAATAAATAAATCATAAAATGTGAATACAAGAATATTCTGACCAAGCTTAAGATGTTCTTGAGCTTAAACATCAAAAGCCATAAGTTACATTTCAAACAATGAGTTTAAATCATTGGATGCTATTTCCAGTTGGATTTGTTCTGAGGTGGAAGGGTTTTTGAAGAACTGCTAATTTCAAGGTCTTGTTGGTTTTTCTTTTTAACTTTTCTTTTCTTTTTAACCTTCCGCTGTAAATTACTCTAAAAAAAAATCATTGGTCATATGTAGTTGATTTTGTTTTATTTTTGCATAAGATAGAGCGCTATAAATCTAATGAGAAATGAATAAACCTAAATAAATAATTCAGTACATGAGAGAAACTCGGAGCATGAAAAATCTGGAATTTACAATATAAATTTCCTTTTTTTATCTTTTTTGTATAGACCAAGGGGACAAAAATCATTGAAAAACACCAAAGTAATTCATTCCAAATCCTCTTGATCTTTATACACAACAAACCCAAAGAGTTTAATATGGAATTTAGACCCTTGGCTCGTAAGTTAAATTCATAACATAAAGGCCATTTAATGATTTTTGGTTTTGAAATTGAGCTCATCTACATCTAGATGAGCTAAAATTCATGCTAACTTTATAGAAGATGAGTGACCTTATTGATACCAGCTATACGCAGGGTGAAGACACAATGGCTCCGAGATGATTGCTCATTCATCTGAGTTCGGCCTACAGACCTTAATAAAGAACATTCACATAAACCTTCTTTCCTACATTATTGCACTTTGAAACAAACTTCACAATATTATCATTGTGCAAAAGGCAAGTGCACAAGAACCTTGCTTCATAAGTTATTAATCTGATATATTTCAACAAGGTAGAAACAAAATAAATTATTAAGGTAGAAAAACCTGCTCTGCTCAGCTTGTCTCAAACCATGTCTATATCTCCTTGGCTGTGCACATCCTCAATCGTTAGATCAGAAACAATTGTGTTCTCATTCTGATCATGCTTGATGTTGTACTGCTTTCTATTGTTCGTCTCAGGACACAGACTAGGACGACACGGCAGAAGCAGGTCTGGAATTGTCTCATTGTAAATCTCAAGCATAGATGCTTGCATGGAGTACTCCCATCCCTCGCTTGTTAGGGCTCGTGTTGTCTCAAATATCTGATGCAGTGACCTCGGTATCAAACCCTTCTCTTTCTCTGATGACCGTCTCCCCATCATTGTGTATGTTTTGCCAGACCTAGTTTGTCCGTATGCAAATATGCATACTTGTATTCCAAGTGTCCAAAAAAAAAAAAAATCAACATAAGGGAGCAAAATACAGCAAGAATTATTAGGTGATCCCTCAGTACTTTTCACAAATTATAAGAAACTAAAACAATATACCTTGTAGCCGTCAATGGCACTCTGTACTAGCTGAGAAATCTCAACAAAAACATCTTGTTGCGAGGAATCAAGGCTGAATACCCGATCAAATGTGAATGAGTAACATTGAGCTGTAAATACACAAAACACGAGTGTTAAGCACATATGTCATACTAAATTTGCTAAAGTAATGGTGTAAAATCTCATCATACATTGGTTTATCAGATCCATTCCTCTGCCAACCAAGTCAGGACTAGTGGGAAAGGAAACAGAAGATCCATCATTCCCACTGCCATTGGTTATAAATGGTCTGACCCGGCAAAAGACTCTTATGTTTCCCTTTAGCTCCTACATTTAGAAACCGACAAATAATGGAAGTTGGTAACTAGAAAGAGGTAGAAAAGGCGAACTGTAAAACACACAAACACACAGAGAAGGAAAGGATGGAAGAAGGGAGATTACCACAATTGTGTTGTGCAAGTTCTTGCGTAGGTCCTCCCCTTCTGAAATTCGTGCCTCAGCTCTTGCTAGCTGTTCTTTGAGTTCTCTATTTGTCCTCTCTACAGCTTCAAAACAAGTGATGGCCTTCTTTTTAGAGGTGTCCTCCAGCTGTCAAAAGATAAATAATTGGGTCTTAAAAAAAATTTCCTATTTAATCCAATTGTAGACCTGCAAATACTCTAAATGTTAATGGCATCCTTTACTCAGTCTCCCTTCCAATAAATACATGAAGCCAAAGAAAATAGAAAATTCATGTCACATTTCTAGAATTGCTCTCGATAACTGGTTCTTACCAATAGCATATCAGGTAAATAACAGAGAATGAGAAGAAGGCATGCATAGTGAAGTCCTATGTCAAACTTGCAACCCAACAACATTCTAGTGGAATCTGAAACAAAAGAGGAATGGATTCCACAGTACCTGTTCTGTGGAGCTTACAAGTTTTATTTAAAACAAGAAGTAGAAGGAGGAAATTTGAGTCCTTAGCAGCAACAAACCTTTAATTGCTCATTAGAAGAATGAAGCTGACTTTGTAGCTTTTCATTTGCAGCAATTGTGTCCTATATGATCCAATAATTTGTTAAATATCTATTATTTGAGTGACAAAGGAAGAAGAATGAAGCCAGAGCAAAAACTAACCAAAAGCCCTTGATTGAGAATCTGGATTTGCTCCTGTTGTGCTTCACACTTTGTCTGAATAATCCATATCCATGTCATTAATCACTAATCACTAAATCATAAAAAACAACAGCAGAATGAACTCTTGTAAACATGCAGAATGAACTTTTGGATAACCTCCTCCAGCTTTTTGGTCAACTTCTCTTGCTTGGCTTCAAGGCTTTCGACTTTCGCACAAGTAGTGATGTGGGCAGCTTTAACGGTCTGCAACTGATCCAACAAGCCATCCCTTTAGCTCGATGCCTCTCTCTGAGATGACTAGGATGCTGCAAGCTGAAGTCGTAGAGAGCCTACCTGGTCATTCATGGCATTCTTTTCCCTCATTAGTTTCTGAATAATCTCTTCATGTTTGGCCTTATCCACTTGCAGATTAATGTTGTACTGCTGCAGATTGGTATTATACTCCTGCAGCCTCTTACTATTTTCCTGCATCCTCTTCAGCTGGAAACCACCAAAAAATTTGATTAACAACTTAAAACTATGAACAGGTTGAGTAGCTCTTTAGAAATATACAGGAAAGCAACTTATCACCTCTTCTTTCAACCATTTTGCCTCATTTCTGACATTCTCCAGCTCTTCTCTAAGGATGGCAAGTGAGCTATCAGCAGTTTGTTTCAAAGATTTCTCATTCTGGTAAGCCTCGTAGGCAGCCTGAGGTTATTAAGGAATAAAATCAGATATATAATTATTTAACACTACCACAACTTGTAAATGGTACCCTACTATGTTATAAATAACTCCATCCTAAAAGTTTCAACCAATTTTTCTGAGTTCATAACAGTTTTCAGATAATTTCTTACTATTTTGCCAGCCTCCTCTTTCTTCAAGGCTTCTTGGATACTCATCAACTCTTCTTACAAGGCAGTGAGCTCAGAAATCTTGTCATTCAATGCCTTAACGGTTCATAACGGTATATAACGGTTCATAACAGTATATAAGTAATCAATTTTAGATTAGCTAATGCATTAATTTATTTCCATATAATCCTTTTGACTTAATTAATTATAACGGTTCATAACGGTATATAATTAATTAATCAACTTATCATATTTCACAATACTCACTGTTGCGAATAAATAATTAATGCACCGTGTGATTAGAGTCCTATTTGTGCGACCCTATTGAGGATTTATGCTATGTTGGCCATGAAAATAAATAGTTATTAATTTCCAATAATCATAAGCGGTATCTAGTAACACGTTATGATTCCCAATTCGCACAAATAATGTACCGTTACAATATCTTAATCCTGCATAAGAAATATAAGTATTTCCTTGTCTGATTCTTATGTCACATGATATCATTGTATAATCCAAGATAGGAATGTGTCATTCTTGCAGATTATACATTTTTTGATCTAGAGTTGATTGTACAAGTTGGCCAAACAATCCAAACTCCATCAAGGGGCCCAAACAGATAACATCACTCACTAAATGTATTAATGAGGGACATACGGTTTTCTTGATGAATAACTTTTCTCCGCACAATTCAAGAGAGCATAAATAAAGTCTGTATAGCAGCCTTTATCAGGAATCAACGTTAGACGATATTTATAGAACCTATCCTCATGTGGAAAAGGTGAACATCTCAAACTTAGAATCAAACACATACGAAATAATCAATGACACTTAACACAATCCATATGTTTATTTCATTGGATCAAGTCCTGTACTATATTCTATAATATACACATATACAATTAAGTTGGTAACTCCTTACCTATGATTTGTAGAACTTAATCATCACTTAACTTGCATACTAATCTTATCTGATAATTAATGTTCCTTGTTAATTATCAAGATTATGGACATCTTTAGATTTATTATTGTCATTTAAGAATAAATGAGCTATAGAGATTTACAATTCAGATCATCAACCTGAATAATCTATCAATAAATAAATCAAGGAACAAATGATAAAATATCATCAATAACATAAGTCATACAAGTAGCCAGAATGATTGACTTCTATGACACAACTCCAACATAAGGAGCTAGATTTATTATTTCTCTTCACTATTAACTTTAAAATAAGGGGTTCGTCTTCGATCTGTTTTGGTACCACGCTAGCTTGTAATAGTATGGATGTGTGTTTGCTGATGCTATGCCTGTTTTATAGTGTCAATAGGTACACGGTATTATCCCCCACTGATAGCCACTACAAATGATTGTTTTGATTGTCCAATTTTGTAAAATTATTTAAATTACTTTTTGTACTGAAATGGAATATTTCTGCATCTTATGTTTTTCTAGATTCTTAACCCAAAAAAAAAAAAAACTGGAATAACAAAATAAATCATCTATATGGAATCTATATTGTCTCCTATAGTATATACACGCATTCAAAATATGCAATTTTATTTTTATTTTGATGAGAATCAAGATCCTAAAAAATAAATTCTAAGGCCTTAGATCAAAATGTTTTTTTACGAGGGATTTCATTTCATTTCAATTTATTTCTCAGGATTTTGTTGGAGCTAATAACATAGAAATTCCAACCAAATGACACTAAATCTTTTTATTTTGATCAGAAATTTTCTAATCAAATGAAATCCCATGTTTAAAAAAAAGAGCGAATTTTGACCAGGGCCTAAAAGATAATCCACATTGTTGGACTTTTTGTAAGTTATTTTATGCCAATCAAAATAATATCGGAAATGTCATAATTGTTTGTATCTGCACAAAGCCACAAATAAAATGATATCAATTACATGTAGAGATTTTTTATTTTGATATTAAAAATTTAAAATTAGTAAAATTGAAGAAATAAAAACACAAGTGGAGACAAAAAGAAAAGGAAAAAGAAGTTCAACTCTTCTATAAAAACAAATAAATTATACTGACCGGAGTTCCGTGGTTCACATTCACTAAAAAGGGTACCACTTGGTTGAATCCAAAGAAAAACAAAATAAGTTGGTCCAATTCCTACTCGGCTGCCGCTGCTAAGCAATATCTAAAAAAATGTTGGTCCAATTCCAATTGGTTTTCTGGATCCACCACACTTAGGTTCCCTATGACACATACTCTGTAGTATCTGTATAGAAATCCACTGCACAACACTCCCCGGTCGCCACGTAATATCAAAATATCACACTGCGGCACCCGGAATATCAAATCTCCATTTGCGAATGAACGAACTTTAGGCTAATATGAACTAGTACCATATTTTCTATAGCAAACGTTTCTGTGACCAATGTAGAACAAGTCACCGACAAATAAGATCGAGCCATGCTACACTGAAAGACACACTCCAAAAGTCCAAATCTACCCATTAAAGGTTCCCCAGTGGGATTAGTTACTCCATAAAACGGAGCAACTCATGTACATTTTACATCTGACAGAAGATCCGTCCTCAATTTCAGCACCAAAACCATGGGACCCAGTGTCAGAAAGAATTACTCCATTTTGCAAGGTCCACTTGCGGTCCAGGGAACAAGCAAGCACGGCCCGATTTAGACCCAGCCTCGGGAACCGGTTCGTTCTTCGATTTCCTTCTCTCTCTCTTTTGTTAGAGTCTCACCATCTCTATCTACCCTTGCTCATTTCCCACTCCTCTTTCTCTCTTTAATCCCGCTCCGCTCGGGTCGATCGACGCACTTCTAAAAAGAGAGAAAAATCGAAAGCGATTGGGAGGAAGGAAGGTAGATGAGAGAAACAAGGAAAGTGATGGCGCTAACGAATCTCAGATCTTCGATTTGCCTTCTGATCTGTTTCGCTGTCACTGGTGCTCTCTCCAGCGCATCCGATCACAAATTCAAAGTTGGGGATCCGGTGCCTCTCTATGCCAACAAGGTCGGACCTTTTCATAATCCGAGGTAATAGATCTTAGTCTCTTTAATTTTTTGGATGGTTTTTGGTTTTAGTGTTTGAACTGTGTCAGATCTCAAGTTATTGTGCCAGATCTGAGAGGCTTGTCATTGTCTTGGCTAAGTTTTCTTTAGGTTTAGTTTGGACTTAGATATTGCACGGGGGATCTGAAAGTTGCTCACTTGAGTCTTTTGATAGGATATATTTTGATATAGTGGGGATTTTAAGATATGTTGAAGTAGTTATGGCATCTGAGTATTTGTTAGGTTGTTTGAGTTGCTAGGTTTTAGTGACATTCAACCCTCTGCTCAAATTATTGAATCTATTATTAATTTTCTGTATGATATTAATCCTCGCATTTAATAAGGTAAGTGCTTGATTCGCTAAATTGCTAGAGTACAGTTTGAAATTGGTTCTATCCCAGCTGAATGAGCTGCATTTAATATCTCGGGAACAGTATCAACATTTACAGTCCCCGCGAATCAAATCTTATTGTTGTCGTTTTTGTTCTGGTATGACGAGTGATCTTATTTAATGCAGTATGCATTTTGCATCAAGTACTTGCTTTTTTGCCTAAAATGAAAAATAATTGCTACCCTGCAACCCCTTTCTGTTTTATAGTGTAATGCCTCCTTGGTAGTTTTTGAGTACCACAAGCATTTTTTGTAATCCTGGTATAAGAAAGCATCAAGTGCACATGTATCAATTTCTTCTGTAGCTTATTATTATGTGGTGTAGATGTAGATTGGTTTAAATTTCGTGAGTTAAAGTTTGAAAAGTTATAATTTTTGCGAATTGAATTTTTTTGTGTTTAATTTGTTGCAGTGAGACATACCGCTACTTTGATCTTCCGTTTTGCTCCCCTGGTTTGTATCTTTGTTGTATATATTAATTAATCTTTCTTCTGGCTTCATTCTTCTTAGCTCTTTTTTTAACAACATAAGTGCTGGCCCAGCAATATGTGATATAAATAGTAGATATCGCTTCAGTTATGATTTGACCAAAATTGTAAGTATGCAAAAAGAAATGTTTGTTGAAGTCATAGGGAGAGGTCTGACTTGGTCAAGGCTCCTTCCTTCTAAGACCTATCTTGTTAACTACCATTTGTTAGACAACTAAGACAAGGGTTTTTAAATATATTTATTCCATTGAAACTTCTAAAACTCTTTTCCCTGTCTCACTCATGAAGCAGTTTCCTAGTAGTGACAGTTTCTTGTGCAATAATTGAAAATATAAAACCTCAAAAATATCAGATTCACCCTGCGAAAGGACTTGTTCATGCATACTATGACAAATCACAGTAGATACCAGCTGAATGAATTAGGAAAAAAAAATAACCATCTTTTTTCTTCAAAATTTACTGAAATAACTCTGTTTGTTAATGATGCTTCTCTCTATCTGCACCATGTCGAGGAAAATGGCTTGGGCTCTCCTGCTGTGTTATATTGTATGCTGTGTTATGTTGTTTTCAATTCCATCTTTTCCTTGCACATTTCAGAGCACATCAATGAGAAATCAGAGGCACTTGGTGAGGTCTTAAATGGGGACCGCCTCGTTGAGGCCCCCTACAAACTTGATTTCCGTGTTGACCTTGATTCAAAGTCGGTGTGCAAAAAGAAGCTGACAAAGGAAGATGTGGCCAAATTTAGAAGTGCTGTCACAAAGGATTACTACTTCCAGATGTATTATGATGACCTCCCTTTGTGGGGTTTCGTTGGCAAGGTTGAGAGGGAAGGGAAGACTGATGCCAGCGAATACAAATACTTCCTATACAGGTATTTCCTTTTATATATTTCTCCTTTTTTTTATCTTTATATATGATGTTTTGAGGTTTAAGATGCATAGATGGAATTTCCTCTTGAGATTTGTTATTCAGTTGATCATGCAATTAAGTTCCTGTATTGTAGTCATTTATCTATGTTGCCAAAATATTATGAAAAAAATAGTAAAATTTCATTATGATTGCTTACAAATGGTAAGACAATAACTTTGTGACTTTCACATGACCCCCCCCCCCCCCCCCCCCCCCCCCCCCCCCCCTTCCCCATCCACACCCCCGACCGTGACCCCAACAATGTATTTAGGTAATGAGGTTTGCATTAGAATGGGTAATATTGCATCTAATCATTTACCAAAGGGACTGTTTCACACATGATTTATAGTTGTTTCTGGAAAGCTCATTAACATGGTTTATTCTGGGAACAAAATTTGACTATTTGATTGCACTTTATCTAAACAGGCACATACATTTTGAGGTCCAGTACAATGGCAATAGGGTGATAGAGGTTAGTGCACGGACTGACACAGATGCGGTGGCAGATGTGACAGAAGACAAGGAGATGGAGGTTGAGTTCCTGTACTCGGTCAAGTGGAAGGAAACGACCATCCAGTTTGAACGCCGCATGGAAAAATACTCCCAGGCATCAGCCCTTCCCCACCACCTTGAAATTCACTGGTTTTCCATTATCAACTCCTGTGTCACCGTGCTGCTGTTGACAGGCTTCCTTGCTACCATCCTCATGCGTGTTCTTAAGAATGACTTCGTCAAGTAAGATGATCTCTCTCTCAATCTTTGTCCATGTCTCTACTGTTGTACATGGTCATTTTTGTCACATGTCAATTCTTCTAGCTTTAACTTTTATTTGGAACATTGTTGGCAGGTATGCGCATGATGAGGAATCAGCTGAAGAACAGGAAGAGACTGGGTGGAAGTACATACATGGAGATGTCTTTAGATATCCTCAGAACAAATCTCTCCTTGCTGCATGTGTTGGATCTGGCACTCAGCTCTTTGCTCTGTAAGTCGTATGATTCTTATTCTAGGAAATTTTAATATTTTTTCACTAATTTTTTGTCTTCTTGATACAATGCTGGTAGTTTTAATATTTATTTAAATTCTTTCTCCTTCTGTAGTGCTATCTTCATATTCATTCTTGCTTTGGTGGGAGTATTTTACCCCTACAATAGAGGAGCTCTCTTTACTGCTCTGGTTGTCATTTATGCACTAACATCTGGCATTGCTGGTTATGTCGCCACAAACTTCTATTGCCAGCTTGAGGGGACAAACTGGGTATGTCGCATTGCTGGTTATGATTCTTAAGGCTTACAAAAAATTTATTATTATTGATTTGTCAGAAATTTTTTTAGTTGTAGTTAGCCCTTGTTACCTTTAGTTTTGCTCATGTATTAGGCAGCAGCAACACGAAAATTTGAATTTTAAATGTTCTTTTTAAAATATATAAATATATGGCGTATTATTAGTCCAACTTTTCTTTTCTACAAATGTCGAAGAAATTCAACTTTAGATAATTGTATTGGTTATTGCTTTGTTCATTGGAGAGATTCCCTATTTGATTGGTTCTAATTGAGAGCTGAACTGATTCTTAATTTGCAGGTAAGAAACTTGATTTTAACAGGGTGCCTCTTCTGTGGGCCCCTTTTCCTGACATTCTGCTTTCTCAACACAGTTGCGATTATCTACAGTGCCACAGCCGCACTTCCCTTCGGTACAATACTTGTTATCCTTCTGATCTGGACACTTGTAACATTCCCATTGCTCGTGCTTGGTGGCATTGCGGGCAAAAACAGTAAAGTTGAGTTCCAAGCACCGACCCGCACAACCAAGTACCCTCGTGAAATCCCACCACTTCCCTGGTACCGTGGACCTGTTCCCCAGATGGTCATGGCTGGGTTCCTACCCTTCAGTGCTATCTACATTGAGCTTTACTATATCTTCGCTAGTGTATGGGGCCACAGGATTTACACCATTTATAGCATTCTCTTTATTGTGTTTATTATCCTTATCATCGTGACAGCATTTATCACTGTGTCGTTGACCTACTTCCAACTTGCTGCTGAAGATCACGAGTGGTGGTGGAGGTATGTTCACATGAGGTTACATGTATAAAATTTAGAATTAGAAATTCTCTGAGCCCTTAAAAGAACAGTTATGTGGATTGCTCTCTACATAACTGTGCTATTTGCTAATCGAGTACCAGAACTATCCATGTTTGTTAATTAAGCAACAGTCTGGCCAAATGTCATCTCTAAATTAACCTTAAGTTTGCAATTAGGTGCAACAAAAAACATTGAGTCAATGTGCATTTGTCTAAGTTGTAGAACCTCATTTAACTGGTTGGGCCTGAATGAACCCTGGACTGACTATTATAGGCCCTGATTAGAATCACTTTTTTTTAACATGAGATTTCATTTTATTAGAATTTTTTTATCAACATGGATGGATTTGATGCCATTTGATCGGAATTTCAATGTTATTAGACCCAACGAAATCTCGAGAAATCAATTCTAATGAAATGAAATCCCATGCAGAAACCATTTGTTTAAAGACATAGTCCAATAAAGCAGAGCAATTTCCAAAAAAGCTAAAGCAAACGGGTAACAATAAATAACAATCAGGATACACTGGCACTGTCTAGTGGCTGACAATCTGTATGATGTCTTTTTTATCTTATTTAGGGCATTCCTATGTGGCGGGTCTACTGGGTTATTCATATACGGATACTGCTGGTACTACTACTATGCCCGATCTGACATGTCGGGCTTCATGCAAACCTCATTTTTCTTTGGTTACATGGCCTGTGTTTGCTATGGCTTCTTCCTCATGCTTGGGACTGTTGGTTTCCGCGCGGCACTGTTATTTGTGCGCCACATTTACCGTTCAATCAAGTGCGAATGAGCTGAGTTGGTTGGGTTATAGGGCTGTTACGTTGGTTAGGTGGGTATGCATTTTTTGATGTTCTACTTTTGCATAGCCTTTGCAATAGAGAGGTTATAAAGGGAAATATGGTGTCGTGTAAAGTGGCAGGAGCGTTTTTAGAGATGGATGAATGTAGTTATGAGTACTATTGGAAGGAGATTTGTTTCTTTTGACAATTAGATGGACTCATGTTATTTTTGTACTGCGGGCGAAAGAATCCTGTAGGTCTTTTTTAACTTCTGTGTGTTAGCAAGTTCTTGTTCATGAAACACTAAATAATTGAAATATATGATTTCTCAGGGTAACTGATGAGACCATTTTTGTTGCCTTTTCAATCAATTCTTAAATCATCTTTTCTGTAACTTTGATGCCGTCAAATGGAAGGTTAAGTATCCATAGTGATATGCCAAATATCCTTGGCCCTTGGCCCATCCTTCGGAAGACCGTGTGACAACCCGGACCGGACCGGCCCTTTGAAGGACTTAAAAACGGGCTAGGACTTAGAAGGGCCGGTCTTTGGAAGGGCCGGATTTAATTTTCAATGAAGACGGATTTCGATGGGACGGGTACCAAAGGACTCGATCCGGTTCGGTCCGGTCCGTTTTATTTAGAAGGGCCGATTAAAAAAAGTTGCAAACTAAAATTAGTTTTAATTATGTTCTTTAATCATATATATATTTGTAGACTTGATTGTCAACGGTCCTGATGTTGCTTGAGTCAAATTAAAAAATAAAAAGGTATTTCCTACTTTTTTTATGTTATATAATTTTTAACGTTATTAATTTTTATTTATTTTATTTTTTGAATTTTTCATTAATATACTAACCAAAAAATAATTTTTTAACTCCGCCTATGTCATTATAACATAGCCGGCCCCAAGCCCGGAGTTTAAGGAGGACGAAAAAATTGAAAATATAAATTAATTGCAATAATAATCTTTAAAAATTATGCTTAAATATAATTATCATATAAAATCCTTTGAGTCCTTTGGGTCCTTACCGGCCATTTGAAATCCTAAGGACTTAGAAGGGCCGGGTTTTCAAAGGGCCGGGCTACCGATCTAGGAAAAAAATCCGTTTGATCCGGTCCTTCTTAGGCCCTTCCTCGAACCCGGTCCGGTCCGGCCCTTATACGAAACCCGTTAAGTCCGGTCCTTCGAAATCCGGCCCGGCCTTTTTGGCTTTCACTAAGTATCCATTATAGACTGAACGCACTACTATATTTATGATAATTTTAGAAGATAATTCATACGAAAATCATCTTAATAGTGGAACTATTATTCAATATGGAATTTTCTTCAGAAAAGCACAGTGAATAGTAGCTGAGACTAGTAGAAATGGAATATGGCGAGGAGCAATGTTATTTTGGAATTACAAATGTCGTTTCAGTTATATGATTGGAATTAAACAAAGGAATAGAGCTATTATGAAATGTTATATCCGCATGTTAGAAAGCACAACCCATACTCGCGAGTTTCTTCTATTAATTTTTTAGGGTCTGTCCAGGATGCAAGTTTTGAAGGAGAGGAACGGAAGATAAAGGATAGGGAGGCTGGTTACTTGCTCCAGCGTCAAAAAACAAGAGTAACGGAAGGTGATTCAAGGTTTGTCTGTTCTATTGAAGAGTTCATTTTTGTTACTCCCAAATCGGAGTGTACATAGAGTAAGAGCAATCAAATTACATAAATGCCTTCCAAAAAATCAGCATCGAAATAATATTTAAGGCAAAATAGTCAACTCTATCTATTTATCTCCTTTCTTTCTCTTTCCCTTGTGTGAAGCAGTGGAGCAAGTAACATGTATAACTTTACTTCTTACCATAGCCTCCTCTTTTTTTTTTTTGAACATAATAGCCTCCTCTTTCTCTCCTGCCCTCTCCATCCCCTCCCCTTTCTTTAATACATGACTTCTGGAGTACAACCTTAAAGATACCATAATCTGATAATCATGATTTCCCAACTAATAAATTTATTTTATAGTGTAATTATACCTTTTATTTAAAAATAGGCATTCAGCAAATTTTTAATAATTTAAGAGTTGACACTTGCCATAATGCTTTAAATCAAGCGAGCTCGAACAAGTCAATTCTATCTTGTGATAATAAATTAAATAAACAAGCTTGAACGAGCCAATTCTATCTCTAACTTGCAATAATAAATAAAGTTTTGTTTCAGTTGAAAATAATTGAGCTATCATACTTGAATTAATTTTTATTCGAATTGAGTTCGAGCTCAACTCGAGCTTAATCATTAAGCTTGCTCTGGATATATTTTCAAATTATCTAAAAAAATATAATATTGAAAAAAACAAAATATTTATTTTTATCCAGGAAATTTATTTTATTATCAAATACAATAACATTTGAAAAAGATAAACAGTAGTAACATGTAAGGAAATATTAAACAATAGAATACACATTTTTCCTTCTTAAGAATCCCATTTTTATCCTGTCAATTTTGCACGATGCAAGTTTTACAGAAAAGATTCCTTCAATACCAATAAGAAAATACAGGAAGAAAATGCCAAAATAAAAATATCTAAGAAAAACGGGGCTAAACCAACTAACTCGATTACTCGCATAAGGTCTTTCCTCATTGGAAATTTCATTGACACCACAGCCAAGCAAAAACCCTCAGTGGTAGAGTAGAAGAAAGCATCCAAACCTCCACTTGATCTCCATTCAACCACCCCTGGCGGTGGGATTACCTTAGGTAAACTCAGCAATGGTGCTCACCGCCGCCGCCAATCCTGGCCTCATTCCTCGCTGCCCCTTTCCTTCCTTTCATCGCTCTAATTTCACCTCCTCACATCTCCATTACAAGCCCCAGTATTATCTGGACAACAAGTTCTCTTTTCCAAGGAAAGATTACTATGAGAGAATTGTGTTACTTCCGCCTCGTGCGGTAACTTCGACTGGTTCGAGAGAAGGTAAACGATTTTGGGTTTTATCAATTAGTAGAGGATTAGAGATTATCGAAGCATGGTTAATTTGTACTAGTTGTTGTTGGGTTATAGTATCCAGTGGTATTTTATCAATTTGATCAGTACCCATGAGCTGAAATGAAGTGATTTTGGCTTAAAAGCTTCTAGTTTGATTGAATATATATAATTTTTGCTGTTTTAATCTATGAAAGTGCACTAGAATAAGACTACTGGAGAATGCAGGTCTAGAAGTTAATGCTTTCTATTCTATTTCTGTTCCAGTACAAATGTCGGATCCAGAATTGAGACTGGTTCTTGAGTTGGCGTCTCACAGGGAGTTGCTAGAAATTGAGAACATTCTCTTTGGGACTAGGTATTCTATAAGCCAACTCATGCAATCGACATAATTATTAGTCTACTCACTGTAATGATGCTTACTTGATTTTAATTAACTTCCAGATTACTACTGTGATGCTTGGTTGACCTTAGCTCAACAATACAATTTAGCATCACATCTTCCATGAGCTTCCTTAATAATTTTAATTTTTTTTTTTTTTTTTGAAAAAAGTAACCATAATGGTTACTGTTTCATTATATAAAAGAAAGGTTATCACATTCACAGAGTCCTATCTTGTTATGTTTATCTAAGCTAAGTAATAGCATACTGGTAAGTTGTACCACTATGCACAAAACTCTCCCTCTCTAGTATCCGTAGCTCTGATTTTCAGTACTGGTTAACCCTTGCTTTGACTACAATGTAAAAACATCCACAATGTATGAGCTTCCTTAGTTAATTGTGATAATTTTTTAAAATTTGGTTGTGCAGCTACTTCAGTCCCTTGTTAAAATCAATTAGTAAAAAGCCGGATTCTTACTATCCAGTGGATTTAGATGATATGGAGGAGAGGGAAATGTTCATATCTCACCTTGAGTCCAGATTTTTATTTCTTGCTGCTGATGCTCGTTCAGTGATAAGGTCTCTCTTTTGATTTAAAACTTTTTTTATTTCAACATGAGATGTCAACTTTTGTAACCTAAGCTCAGGGATACCTAGCTTAAGCCTCAACCCTTTTGATTTTGGTTGCTTGGGGTCACAACACACCCAGGTGGTTAGGCCTCAGATGCCCCTACCCAACCTGACCTGCCGAATGTATAAATTAATTGTCTCAGATGGGTAATTTTATGTGTGTTTTGTATACTAAACTTGTATAATTTTGAACAGTTGTTAAAATTATACATGCTTATTGGTTACATTCCACCACAATAGTTTACTTTGCGCAAATTAATAGAAAATTTAAATTATTCTTTGCTTCAATTGCTCTAAAAATGATTGTAAGTGCCCGTGGCAACACAACCTAGGAAATTGGGTTGAGGGTGAACCTGCTCTAATTAGACCATTAGTAACCGCTTGAGCTTATAATTAATCAAGTAATTTAAACCTGAATTATTGAATACACCATAAAGGAAAACATTTACAGCTTTTGTTCCTTACTGAAAGGGGTCGGAGGCCGTCATACCGGAGTGTGCTACTTGGTGTAAGGAAAAAGCTAGGTGTGCATTGTTCTGGTAAATTAGCAACTGAGGATCTTGAGTTAGAGATTTTTGTACATTTGCTCAGTGAATATTCAAGGTCTGTATGACTCTAATTTCTCCTGCAATGCTTTAGTGCTATCTATCCTGACCCAATGGTACTTTTAATTTTTATACCATACAAATTTATCCAGTTGAAAATGCAGTGGAAGAATTACCTTTCAATTGTACAAAAAAGCCTTATTGAAGCCTGATTTGAACCAGGAAATACCAATTTACAAATTTATTTTCATTCAACTCTTAATTTAGCCAGATTATCATTTTATTTATTTTTGAAGTATGGCTATCACCAACAAATCTAATTAAAATAAAAGGGTATTTATTTACAGAGGTGGTGGTAGGACGGGAGGATCAACAACAACAACAACAACTAAGCCTTTTATCCCAAGCAAGTTGGGGTAGGCTAGAAAAGAAACCTAACAAAAGTCACTAAGTCACCGGAAAATAAAAATGTATATGTAAAACTTAGGGCTAATAATACTAAAAAAAAATATTATATCAGTTTAGTCTTCATAGTGTATGACAGTGCAAGAAGCATGGAGCCAAGAGGAGTTGTTGTACTGAAATACTCTGAGATGATATTTGGTACTAAATTTTCAATACTCTTTATTTGGTTTTTGCAGTCAGGAGAGCGATAGTTCAAGTCTTGAAACTGGACTTAGCAAATGGAAGGTACTTAGAAATTCTGCACTGAAGGTTGGCGCGGAAGGCTTCAAGAAAATATTTTTTATGGTACTTTATTTTGTTTTGCTGTTTTTGTTTTTTTTTTTCCCTCCAGCCAACAAGGCATGAACTTGAATTTTTTATTTTTTATTTTTTTTCATAAAATTCAAGTTCATGCCTTGTTGGCTGGAAAAAAAAACCGCAAAACAATATTTTTATGGTACTTTATTTTGTTTCGCGGTTATTTTTCTTTTTCCCAGCCAACAAGGCATGAGCTTGAATTTTATGAAAGAAATGTCATATAATTCATAATAAGATTTTTATGATATGAAACAAGACACTGTCATTTTTCATGAAGTATCACATTGCACTATTTGTGTTCAGTTACGGTTTGATTTTGGGCTTGATCAGTTTCTAAATTATTTTACAGGGCAGTGGTGCATTAACTGTGGAGAAGATTAGTGAAATGGTACAACAAGAATAGCATTATGTTAAAACTCATTAACTCTTTCAGGAAGGCAATCTTGTAATCTTTGTTATCTTCTGATAGTTAGCCAAGAGATTGTCAGGAAAGTTGCTGGTAGAGGCAGCCAATTATGAAATGAAAAAAGAACTCATCAAACGGGTACATTGCAATTTCTTTTGATTTCTGCTTTATTGCAAATTTGATTGTGCCAGATCTATTTGGGTTTTCTGCTGACCAGTGTTTGTGGTAATATGGATCTGGGGAAACTTGGCTTGAATTATCTGGTTTGGGTTATGTTGGGTTCGTTATGTCGTAATGTGGGTCGATTCTTGTTTTTAATCTATGTTATTCAAGTCAGGCTGTGTTTGGATTTTCGGTTTTAGGTCCTTTTTGGGTTATGGCACACAGTTGTTGATCCAACCCAACCTAGTCAAGGTCGAATAAAGAATGAGTGGCCTAGGATCAGGTCAAGCAAGCTTGATGTGGCGATAACCTTATTTCACTTACAGAATTTATTTCTTATTAAAATGAGAGGGTGAATTTTATTTGTTGTATGTTTATAATTTGAAAGCGTTTAAATAATGTTAATCTTTATTACTAAATCATATCTTGGGTTTATTTGTGTAACTACTTATGGTACTAAAATTAAGCAATGCATTGTTTGTCATAACTTAATAATGCACCATTATGGCTGGCATTTGGCATTTGTCATAAACCCTGAACCCTAAAGGAATCTGAAGTTGTATTCTTGGTTAATAACTAGACTCGTTCGCTCATGCAGGGGGGACAGCTGGCTGCTATTAATCTAGAGACGAGAGCAGGTTTCCTTGCAGCCAGACAGGTTACACAGCACCAATTTTTGAGTCCTTCATTTACCTTTCATGCTTTAGTCTCAAGTTTTGCAGTATTTGTGTGTCAAATTCTCAATTGTGATATCTTTAATATGCATTCAGGGTCTGGCTCATGCAGCAACACGCTATCTCGGACTTAGAAATCTCATGATGCTCATTGGTCCATTGTATGTTGCTTTCTCTAATAACATTGTTATATTATGTGTTGCCCTGTATGTTACTCTTTCTCAAATAACATTATCATATTACCTGTTACAGTGCAAATATATCAGATTCCATATCTTCTCATGAGAGAATGAGGAAAATATGCCCTGGAATCTAGTCTAGTAAAGTAGGGAAGGGCAGGGAAGTGTGAAAATGGGAGAGGAATATTAGAGCTGAGCCTTGCTTTTAAATTATGTCAATACTAGGAGGAAGGGAGAAAATATGAATAAATATTGTAGACAAACCCATACATGGTTGTAGTTTTAAGAGAGAACAGAAGGATGTTGTTAGAAATCTATTACATCTATCGAGGTTACAGAAAATAAATACTTGAAGTGGCAGAAGAGGCTAAATCTTACCCTCCAATTACCTCTCTGCTTCTTCCTAAGTTTTGGAGCAAGGTTATAAACATTCTAGACCTTGCTCTTCCCCTGTCTTTGTAATACTGAGTTATGGAGCACAGCTAGAATGCGAGTATCCAGTGACCCTTGTCAAATTTACATATCGTTAAATTCTGTTTAATTTAGTTCCTTCCCTTTGAGAGATTATATAGTCAATATAATGGTCAGAAACTCAAGGAAATTCAAAATAAAAAAGTTTATGATTTTCTTGGTAGGTCAGTTTTGTAAAATTGCATTTGAGACTTTGGAACTTGCTTACACCATTCTAGAAAACGATACAGATAAGGATGATTTATATTGTGTGTAGAACTGTAAATGTAATGTTTGCTTACATAATGTATTTGCATTTTTCTAATGCAGAATGTGGGGGACATTGTTGGCTGATGTCGTGATTCAAATGCTAGGCACGGACTATGCCCGTATTGTCAGAGCAATTTATGCCTTTGCCCAGGTCAGATATTTATTTGCACTGACCAGTAAGTACAATGTGATGTATATACCTACTATGGGAACTCTTCTATGGGGCCTTTCAGTGGAAAGTGAATATTGAAAAAAATATATGAAACACAAATAAAACCATTCAAACATGATGTGATGTTTAAAACTTTAAATGTAACTTATACCTATTGAACTTGGCATATAACTGCAATGTGTTGCTCAAATATATTCACCGGTGCAGGATAATGATCTTAGAATCACATTTATTTCCTTGGATTAATGAAAAATTAACTTCCATTTTTACATGACAACAGATCCGGGTTACCCGAACTAATTTCTGGAGGCATGAGAAGTAACAAGCTTTTCCGATAAAAAATAATTTCCTAACTTCTTAACTTGATAATACTGTGGTTAACATCTTGTTCTCCATCCCCCAAGTAGGATTTTATATTAGATGGAGTTATTAGTTTCTTTGCTTGTAATGTGTTGAAATGAAATAAATAGAACAGAAATATTTTTTTGTATATTTTAAAGAACAAAATCAAGCTCTTCTAACTCAAGATATTCTAGAGAGCTCGTACAGCTCAAATTTTAGTCACTTTGAGAAAGAAATGAAAAAGAAGGGAATGTGGACAAGTGCTGGAGGAAAATTGCAGATGAATATGTTTTTTGTATTGTGGTCTTGAAATATGCGTTACGCTTGCAGACGATTGCTGCATAGTGCATAGTGCATATGTGGCATGCAGATGCAATATTTGGTAGAATATGCGAATAGTTTATATTCTGAATTCTCTTTTTTTTTTTTTTTTTCGAAACTCACAATTCCAATAGAAGTCTTTTTTAAATAGCTTTAGTCGAAATTAAAAATGCGGTGAAATACTAATATAATTTTAGAATTTTTTTAATGATAGACTTATTTTTTTAAGTATTAAATAATCGTAGTTTGTTAGTAAATGTACGGTGTATTTTCATATGTATGCAGTCTTGTACTGCATCTGCATCCTGATTTTAAAACACAGGATCCTTATTTATTCTTGGCAATATTATAAGTGAATCCTATCAGACGAGGTTTCTCGCCCCCCTCCAACATCAAACATAAATTGCTAATATATTTAATCATCATGCATACTTGACAATGGCTCAGATAGTCAGACTGAATTTAAAGCAAGAAAACTGAAACTAATCCATCAGAGAGTAGGCAAGATGGATCAACTTAACAAAACACTTATACATAGCCTAAAGTTCATTAGAAAAACGATAAAAAATAGACATAGTTAAAAGCCGATTATAAAATTTGTATATGCTCATATCTCGCCATCCCATAACTCATCAATTGTCTTGTAAGGTCCGCTGGGGGACACAAATTCGTTGCCTTGATAGCGGCGCTGTTGTGGAATCTTTGCAATTAATTTGGCCTCCTCTTTTGTCAATTTCCAGTCAAATATTTGTAGGTTCTCCTTCATTCTCTCCTTGTTGAAGCTTTTGACAACCATTGTGACCTTTTGCTCGTACAACCACCTTAGTGCTACCTGTTTGGCAATTTACAATGCGTGTGAAAATGCCAGGTGGACATAATATGTAAAAAAATAAATAAATAAACCTGGTCTGGTGATTACGAACTAAATTTGGACTAAAAATGAGGCAGGTCACAGCCTCACAGGTGATGTACCTGAGCAACTGTTTTTCCCCTGATAGATGCAATGTACTCCAATGTGGGGTTCTCCATGATTAAATTAGAGCCCCAAATTTCACCATACGTCCCTAGAGGACCCCACGCTGTTATATAAATCCCGTGCTTCTTGCAAAGCTCTCTCAATTTTGGTTGGCTCCATGTCACGCTCATTTCCACCTGTTGGCAATACAAGATATGTAACAAATATAAAAGTAATTTCTAAGTAATGTTAAATCACAAAATTTTTCATTTTTCAATGTCCGTTCAGTTTGACTTAATTTACCAACATACTATAAATATAATATAATCTTATTCTCACATTATTTTGTGTAATTAGTACACCTCATTTTACTACTAAACATCAATCCTAAGTAATTTGATATTTAATTCTTTTTAACTTTACTTCACCTGTACAAGATTATCATGGAACCTTTAAAAACAAAAAAGAATATATCACTATGAAAGTTACCCATCAGAATTCCAATGTCAATATTTCAAATACAATCAAGCAATCGTACAAAATAAAAGGTAGCAATGTTAATATCAAATGAATTCGTGTTCACTTAAGGGAATGTCTTTAGACAGAAACTTCTATTTTTTAAATGTGAACAGGGTTAGCTAAGACGGCTGAAAGCAAATCCTTGGGAATGTAATTAGTGCACTTCATTGTGGTCCTAACTGTTGTGATTTTTTCCCCTTAGTTTTTAAACTTGCCTTTTGTGTCGGAGGGACCTTCTTTGACTAATTCTGTTGTTTTGTTCTAATGGGTCAATTCTCGTGTAAAACAAGATGTACAGTATACCTTACCTAGCTAAAGCTCACTTTTTAGGTCATTTCATTGTAAATTTTCATTTAAACCTTGCATATCTATATTCAAGATTCCTATATGTTCATTCAAAGTAACAATACTTATATGACAATGCATAAAGGACATGTTAGTATTATTATTTTTGGTTTGAAGAAACTGTTGACTAAAGTATGAAACCTTTTACACCGCCCCCCAAGATGTCTCCTATGGATAAAGAATTTTCTTACAAAGAAAAGAGTAATTGTTTTTCTTTTATTGGAACGCGCGCGGGGTGTTGGGAATCAATGCTCGGAAAAAAGGTGGCATTTGACTAACCAACATGTTGGGAATCTAAAACATTACTCCACAGTTTCATAGCGAGAATATTCAAGGTCGGAATATTTTGTATCCAACCATGGGCAAAGGGAATAGCACTTTCAGAGCCAGAGCCCAGAGTTTATTTAGTGGATTTTCATTTCTTTAAAAAATTTCCATCGGAAAGCTCCCAACATTTCGGTCAACAATTTGACACCAAAAGCCCTCTACTTGTCTGTGACGAAGCCCATTTGAAAAAAAAAAGGAAAAGCGGTACACCGTGGGAATCAATGAATAGAAAGTGCCGGTACTTAAAATATCTGTCACGGGGTATAAAAAGGGAGACAGCAACCCGTTCAATAAAACATCATATATAATTTGGATGTCTTGTACTTACTGCACAGAGAATTGGTCATTGGTAAAACACAAAAAATGGCAAAACCATACTAAATTAAACCTGTGTGGTACTATATTCAATATTAGTGGAATACATATAAGAACAAAAAGTCGGTTACTAACCACTTTACCACTTTGGATGGCGGTCTATGTTGGAAAAATAAAATTAATGGATAGTCCTTTAGCTAAACACCAAAACCGAATAAAATACTGTACCTGGTTCACGGCTGGAGGGATGGCACAGTAAGACAGCAGATCAGAGAGCTTCTTGGTCGACAAGTTACTTACACCAATAGACCTGACAAGACCTAAAGAGTTGCATTCTTCCATGGCTTTCCATACACCTCTCATGTCTATTGGAAGGAGATCCTCCTTTCCGTACATAACCTTGTATTCACCACTATTGACTCTTATTGGCCAATGCACTAGGTAGAGATCCAGGTACTCCAGCCCAAGGTTCCTTCATGGCCAGAAAATAGGTTAATTTTAAGAAATCATAGTCTTGTTGTCTATAAATGTTGCTTATAACTTGTAAGTGAGCTACAAAAATTGACCTAATTGTACTTATTAGATCTTCATTACTTGTTGTTAGATATATATAACAATTGCAATAATAGTAGTATCCGACTCTTTGCCTCATTTATTCCTGTGTAGCACCTAGTATGAGAATTTTTAAAGCCCGATAGTCGCTACAAAAAAATTAAAATAAAGATCGTTCAAATTTCATTAAGGAACTATATCTTAATGTAAAAGTACAGATTGATTATTAAGCAAGCCTGTACTCTAAACCTCGTGAAACATGCACACTCAGCTCTTAAAAAAGTCCCTCAGTTTATCTTAAATATATTAACGTAGAGCTAGGAATCTAGATATAATTGATGACCTGACACTTCACCTAATTACAACAAAGTCAACTAGAAATGAATAAACATACATATTATACATTAAACTTACGAAAGAGAATTTTGCAATGCTGGAAGGACAAGTTCTGGGTCTGCATCGGTGCACCATAGCTTGGATGTGATGAATACCTCGTCTCGAGACTGGATGAGACCACGCCTGATCGCCTCAGCTATGGCAAACCCTAGAGGCCTCTCACTGCCATAGATAGGCGATGTGTCAAAATGCCTATACCCCAATTTAATCGCCTGAACAAATACTGAGACAAGATCGGGAGGCTGACAGAGTGCGAAAGTGCCTAGCCCGAGCACCGGCATGTTGTGCCCTGAGTTGAGAGTTACATATGGAGTTGTTGCTGGTCCAGCCATGGCAATGGAACAGTTGAAAAGTTTTGTTTGTTTATGAGTGAATTGTGTGAAGACGGTTGTAGGGAGTAATAGCTTATATAATGGTTTAGAGGCGCGTTTTGTATGCTGTAAGGCGCTTTAAATGGTGCCACTTTTGTGGGCTTTTGTGTTATTTAAGGACAACATTGGTCGATCCAAAGTTGGGTTAAAGGCACTGATCTATAATTTTGTCGTATACAATCCCTCTATATCTCTTAAATCTTGTTTCCTTTTATAAATGAATTAGGCATAAATATAACTAATTAATTTGCTCATCTATGTCATATTTGATGAGTAATCTAAGAAATACGTTTCAATGTTAAATTGATATATAGTTTTCAATTTTAGAAATTGTTGGGGTATATGGAGAAATATAATATTTGAAAGATTTGTTATCCACAGAATTGCTTATCTTTTATTTAGTCATATTTTTGGTATTTTGTCCACTTCGGTTTGCTCATTTTATAATAATTTAGAGAGCAACTTCATCCCATTAAAAATTTATAGAGAAAGTAAAAATTTATTTTCATTAAGAATAAATTAAATTTGTCATAATATAACTTGGGATGCTCCATTGGAAATTCTATAAGTACGTATTTTAGGGAAGCCCCACCGTCCCAATTTGGATGGTAAGAGACTACAGCATTAACGTTTTTCTTTTTCTTTCTTTTATTTTTTTCCTTGGCAAATACAACATTAACATTTGGGGAATAGCATCACAAATCATGTGCGTTCCACTAATGTCCCTTGGTCTTAGAAGTAGTTTGACTTACATTAGTAGCTAGAATTATTGTCACGGATAAACTTATGCTTCTGTTATTAAATAACAAAAATTGTACTTCTTGTTAGATGCACATTGGTCCAATGTAAGTCAACATGCAGCAAAGCTATAATGTAAAAATTTGCAGCGAAATATATTTATTTGCACCAATCGAAAACTGAATTTGTCATCATGTCATGACTAGTGAGGGCAGTAACAATATTTTATATATGCATCATTGCATTGGTATCTCAATTCTGTTCGTCGAATAATATAAGCCCATAATGTTTCCTACCAATTCCAAAACCATACACTTCAATGTCAGAATAAAATTTAGTGCGGCGGCGTGGAGAGAGTCAAAATAAAATTTTTGTTATCACACCCCTATAATTTTGTTTCATTTACATTTTTGAACAACTGGCTGATTTATAACAAATGTTCAAATCTCACATTTTTTACCAGAATTTCTGATTCTTACAACTTCACCCCCTAAGATTTACACTTTTGGCAGGGATGTTCATTGATTCTACATATATACATCTTTAAAAAGTCATTATTATGTTCACAACATTGTTTTTTATTCTTTTTCCAATCGATAGCAATTCGCTTATAATAAAAAAAATGCCAAATTAAATAACCTAACTGACACAACGTCATATTGTCCTTTTCTTTTACAACCGCGTCGTCATGTTGTCATCTACTCATCTTCATATCACTTTGTGCTTTTGCTCTCTGTGCTGTTCTCATTTGGGCCCTCCAAAAGATAAAAAATACTATCAATGCAGTCCTTTTCGGGCTTGATTGTTGATATAACTCATCAAGTTTAAAAATGTTTCATTTTTATAATAAGTATATCAGCTTACGTTATGAGTTTAATTAACAAGAGGACGAGTCCGTATTAAATGAAGAGGCTAGCTAAGTGTCACCTAGCAAATTATCACCGAGATAATGCTCGGAACCAAGAAATATTACTTTTTGAACTACAATTTAAGTTTGAGAGTTGTCAAGAAAAAATAATGAAATTAAGCATTCGCGTGCTAAGCTAATTTGCATTAATTACTAGTTAAGAAATTATGTGTACTTATCTATTACACGGGATATATTTTGTCATCAAAACAAACAGTCAAAACACAAATGCGTACTAAAAATTAACTAAATTTGACAACTATTCAACGTAATGTTATTCAATATTAATCTAAATATGTATATGCCTCAAATTTGAATTTTGCTTGATATATACCATTGAGTATAAATACAGGATTTTAATTTGTTTATTAGTTCGAGACATTATTTTTGTTTTTTAACTGATAAATCCATAAGGACCGTTTGGCAAAAAGCGGAACAAAAAAATTTCTTACACAAAATAAAAGTACAAAATTAGTTTACAAGAGGCAGAAAATCAAAGTTTTGAGCTTACGCTATAGTAACGAAGAACTGAATCTATGAACTTGCGACTTTGTTGATAGTTCTGTTTTCTTTCGTACGGCTTGTTTTTTGTTAAACTTTTCAAACTTCCATACAACGATACTCGACAATGGTGGAGATTAACTGGCACCAACATTAGTTAATTACAATTTAATAATGTATGAATGGGTTGTTCGTTTGGCTATAGTTGGAACGGAACTACCTCGATTTTCTTAATTATTAATTGTCAATTTTTTCTTACGATAATGTCTTTCCGGGCCCAACTACAATTATGGCCTTGAAAATCGTCCTTCATCGCCATTAGAGAGACGAGAAAAAGTTTCAATCATAGTGAAAATCTGACCTGCAGTCATCCAACTTGCTGATATGATTTTTAATAAGCCTCGTGTCCATTAGAAGTGTGAATTATATATAGATTTATTTATTACGACAAGTTAAATATAAATTATAATGTCTGCTGTTATTAGTTGTAATCTATTATATTATCTATGTATATATGTAGACTATTTTGCTCAAAGAGGAAGATATTACCGCTCTCACGCCACTGCTTTAATTTGCCCGAATTACGCTTCAACACCAAGAATGGGTATCTATGATCCTCTGTTCCCTGGCAATTGTGGTTGGCGAACAGCCGCCGAACAACGGATAACTCCGCCGCCGAGCTCTGATTCTCTGAAGCACGAACATATTACACATAAAGACGCACCCGTGTCCCGAAACGTATGACACGTTGTCGGCACATGCCTCATACGCCTCGATGGATGAGTTGTTGCAATTTCGCACTGACTTGCGTACCCAGAAAGTCACAACCGGCTGGATCAATTGCAATTAGCACAGTAGGAGACTAGGAGCCTATGGTCTTATTTAAAAAGATAAAAATAAATAAATTCCACAGTGGCGAAATTAGGAGAGGAATTAATGGTGTGAAGGAGACTTGTTATTTGAGAGCACCATTCTCTTTACACAACATCTCTTTGTAATCAACAGCTCACTTAATTTATACATGGTATTATTTTGCTTCAAACTTCAAATCATACAAATTTATATGTGGAACATCAAATTTCAATCGTGCCAAACGAGTTTAGTTATAAAGATAAACGAAGAATATATATGTAATACATTTTATTCAAATATTTATACTTTTAATTATTAACATCATGTCCATAATTTATTTATTTTTTTAAAAAGTATTTATATCATGATGCGTATAAAGTTTCCTATGTAGCGCAAAGAAGCACACCAGGTATACGTCTAATTCATGTAATGGTCAAATGGTCCAATGTCTTAAATGAATGTTATTAATCAATCTACTCGTATAAAATCCAATACTATATATATATTTTTTTTACAGTTATAAAATCCGTTATTTTGAACAGTCAAGATGTCTAGATTATATTAGTGTACATTAAATTAAAGCTTATGAAGTACCGAACATTTACTTGATTACTACCAGATTCAATAATTGATCCAAAGACTTAAAAAATCATCCAGTGTATACATGCATCTGTATGTGTGTTTTGTGTAAGATTAAAATAATAATAATAATAATAATAATAATAATAATAATAATAATAATAATAATAATAATAATAATAATAATAATAAACCATTCGGACCAATGAGTTTGTTATAACGGAAGCTGAAATACGAAAGTATATATAACATAATTTAATCAAGTGAACCTCTTCATGTGAAGTTTTATTAAAATAATAATAATAATAATAAACCATTCGGACCAATGAGTTTCTTATAACGGAAGCTGAAATACGAAAGTATATATAACATAATTTAATCAAGTGAACCTCTTCATGTGAAGTTTAGTTTTATTAAAATAATAATAATAATAATAATAATAAATCTCTTCATGTGAAGCGTATAATTAAAGGATGATACTACAACAACCAAAACAATTGAAACTTAAGTCTGCCGCATATAAATCCTTTTTTTTTTATGTAACAAGTCGTTCTGACTTTCTGTGTGCTATGAAGTTCTTATCACGAATTAAACTATAGTTAACTGTCACCCAACCATTAAAAAAAAAAAAAAACCTATCTTCACTATTTTATTTTGTAGTACTTGTGACTATAGCGACAGAGTTCCTCACCATACATAGTTATATACCCGAATTATCGATACATAACTCCACACCATAGTCATATAAAACACACAAGATGTTTCCTAACAAATATTATACAGGCCTAGCTAGCTAATAATTAACTCCAAATCTCACAAAGCGCATAGACCCAGTTTCCAGTAACTCTTAGCATATGAAACAAATTTGACATTTTATTATATAATTAGCTTGTATTGTCCCAAAGCTCCTATCATATGCGATTGGTGCAAATTAACTGACTAATTTAATTGGAACGACCACTGATTAACTGAACATCGCTATAACAATTGTTTGTATTTGTAGGTACCAAAGTAGTTTAGTGAGGCAAATGGGCCCAGCCAATTAATCATCGGACTTATAAAAAATTAGTAGGCACCCCCAATAATTTTTTTTAATTTTTTTTTTTGAAACAAGGCACCCCCTATAATATTGACAAAAAGAGAAAACTCTAGAATTTGCTAGCAACTTTCTATTTTTTTTTTTAATATCTGTTTTGCCCCACGTCTCTTCCTCGAATTTAAAAATAGCAGAAATTAATTCCATACCACTTTAAATTTTGAAATTTGAAAAAAATTCATCCAAATTGTTTCTTTGAAAAATATCACCTAAATTCTAAAATCTAATTATGTTAGAAATTTGTCGCTAATATAGCCAATCATTTCAAAATATTCATATTCACAAAAATACTATCTCTTCCCAAAATTTCTAAATTTAGAAATAAATGAAAAAAATATTTAAAAATTTTAAAATTATTTTTATAATTCTAAAATTTTGAAAATTTAAAATTTTGAAGCTTGAATCTTTTTGGCAGCATAACTGAAAAGTTTTTGTCAATGCAAAAATTGTGGATGGAGATGGCTATATAAGTGACGAATTTCTATGTAAATTAGATTTGGAGTGATTTTCTTAAAATTTCAGAATTTTGATTTCTGAAGTGACATAGGTCTAATTTTTACTTAAAAATTAAATACATGAGAAATACTATCTTACTTCTCCCTTTAGCTTTTTCTCAACTATTAGTAAGATAAGGTCGTTCCTTTTTGGTATGAAATAAAGAAAAAAAAATTGAATAGTTATGGTAACAGTTTTTTTTGCAAGGAAAACTGTCGAACAAAAATTCTTCATACCATTAATGTAAGTGTTTTATTCAATGACTTGATATTTAGTTTTGACAAGAAAGCAATATATATATATATAATAAATGAATAAATAAGAGATTAGAGAAAATGCTCGTTGAATAGATGACGAGGGTTCAAACATTAAAACAGAACATCAACAACATTTTGCATTTTAACAATTTGAATATTGCGTTTTAGTTTATGTGACAAGTCGTACTTCAAATAATCTTTATAAGAAACAAAGATTGTGATTTTACAACAATAATAATTTTTATCGTAGAAGTTGCAAAAGCTGTTAACAAAGTGTTTCTTTATTCTCTCTTGAAGATTAATCTCCTTTTCTTTCTTCTACTGTAGATTTTTGTACTTTTTCTTTTTTAATTTTATTTTTTGTTTTCTCTTAGCTCCTTGCTAAGCTCTGTACATAAACATTTTTATTTAATGAAAGATGGAGGCTCAGACCTCCATTTTTGCTTCGAAAAAATAAAAAAGAAAAAAGAAAAATAAATTGTTTCTTTATTTATACCTTAGTCCAATTATTAAGTCCCAATTTAAAGATTTTACCAAGCAATACCTGTGTGTACACTGCTTTTAAAAAATTGCTTACAGTAAGTGTTCCAATATATATGATACAAATTTGTACTTATTATTTATTTTTTTTGCTCTATTTATATTGACATTGAGTTTTCCTTGCTTATACTTTTTAGAAATTTTGAATGTGTGTGAAATATGAATGTAATTTTGAGGGAAGCAACCGGATAAGGATACCCCTAGACGTTCTTCTTATTACTTGGATCGGAAGTATCAGATCACACCAATCAAGACTTCCGGTTATTGAGTTGTACTTGACATAAGTTGGGACCATAACAGGAAACTCACCATGAAAGAATTTGGAACTCTTATTGATTTGAAGAGCAACACTGCCAAAGTCAACAATGTAACAGAACTTAATTATTATATGTAACTAAATCCCTGATCAAATATTAAAATTAAAAGAAATATCATTCTCAAAATGCACATGGCCGCCTCGGAAATATAAATTTATATTAGAAGCGAGCTAGATCTATTCCTACCACAGTAGGTTCCTAAAATAAGGAGTTAAGTGGTAACCTAGAGTGGGTACTTTAAAATAAGCAAGGCTTTATTCACTACAAGAGACGCGTTCTTATTTTGGGCTTATCAAACTCATTAACTTATAGTTGAGCCTATCTCGATTTTGGGCCGTCACGACCCAACTTTATTCAATCTAATAACAATCCTGGAATATTTTAAAGTCAGTGTTTCTGTTTTCTTATTTAGATAATTTTTTCCATAAAATGCTACCAGTTACCACTCATAGAAGGCATGGTGCAATAAAAAATTGCACTAATTCTCCTCCGCCATTCGTTCATGTCTTGTGATCTAACTAAATTACCGAAGTTTTCTCCACTATATTAATTGAATTAGATCATGCTGAAAGCAAGGTAGTGTCTCCCATTATGATATAAGACAGAATGTTGTTGACCTTATAACGCTAAAAAAAACAAATAACTAAGCACTATAAGTGTGAGTATATAGCACTTGGATTGATCTAAGCAACAATATATAACTCAAAACCTTTTTTGTTGTCATACAACAATGATGAGGCCTATGATGGTTCTTAGCCTAGAAAATTTGCCAAAGAGAAAGCGAGGTGAGGTGGTTTTTAAATTTGAGTCATTCTGTGAATTGGGTTATCCAACCAGGTTTACTGGTATGTCATTTCGAGAGAATATCGGAACCCTTCTTGGGTTCGGCACTGCCGAGTTGACTGGTGCACATGGAGAAGCAAAATTTTGGTCATTTCAGCTCGAGCTCAACAGACATCCTCCAACAATTGTGAAGCTGGTTATCGTGGAAGAGGATGTTAAGAAATCATCTTGTCGTCAGTGTCGCTTTTGTCGTTTTATTGGTATAGCATTTTCATTTTGGAATGTTTGTTTGTGTGACTTGTTACACAATTTGCTCCTGTTTAGTTATTTCAGACAACAACCAAAACTATATTAAATAGCTAGGGTGTGGTAGGTTCACATGATTGGTCATCTATATGTGGTGTTTTGAAGTATCATAGTACTTTTGTGTGAGGTAAACGCTTCACTGCTTGTACTTAATTTGTTACACATTTCTTAGATATCCTTTTTTTTGTCAATAGCATTCTTAGATATCTACGTGTATATGCATGATACACAGCAGTAACCAAACTTTGCTAAATATATTGTTTTTACAAATAATTGCATAGTCGCTTTAGTTGGCAACATACATTTATTTTTCGATGTAGGATGGGGTGAGCACATGATTTGTAATAAACGGTTTCATTTTGTACTTCCCCGAAAGGAAAATGAGATACATGCTTCTCGCCTCTTCATCGAAATGCATAATCAAAAGCAACATTTGATGCATGGAGTGGTGCACTTGAATGGGTTTGGGCATCTCTTATCGATCAATGGTTTTTCTGGCGGTTCTGAGTTTATTTCAGGCCACCAACTGCTTGATTTTTGGGATCGCATCTGCCTTGCACTATGTGTAAGGTAAGATTTTCTATTTTTTTCTTTAATTTTTTTCTAGCAATACAAAGTATTTAATTTTAAAAAAGGAATTCTATCCTACATAATTTTTTATTCCCTCTGTTTTCTAGTCCAAATCTAGGTTTAATAGTTCGTACATGTACACAAATTAATTATGCCATTTTGATTAATAGGGCAGTAGTGGAGCTGTTAGTAAATAACTTGTTTAAACTATGGAGCTCGATTATGCGTATATAGTATTTTTTAAAATCTATGCATATCCAGTATTTATTGAACTATTTTCTATATACTTTGATATCGTTGCATCATCGCTAACTTCAGGAAAATTAGCCTCTCTGACAATGCAAAGAAGGACAACATGCACCTACGGTTGCTTTATGGTGTGGCCTATAGCAAGACCTGGTTCAACCAGTGGGGATATGGGTTCGCCCGACCGAATTATGCTATAACTTATGAAATGTACAGTCAATCATTGGAAACCCTCAAATCATCCCCACTCCAACTTCTGGTACCTCAACTCGCTTGTCATAGCAGAGATGTCCCTTTTATTGTTGCAAAGTATCAGGCTATCAGCAGTCATCGATTAGTCACACTCGGTGAATTGTTCAAATTTATGCTTGAATTCAAATCAAGATTGCCTTTCAACTCATTAGCTCCGATGGACTATAGTGGAATAATATCAGAAAACACAAGCCGTTGGTCAGCCAAACGTGTGGAGATGGCCGCACGTGTGATAGTTGAAGCACTCAAAAGGTCTGAACTGAGATGGGTTACGAGGCAGGAGGTGAGAGACACGGCTCGAGCATATATTGGTGATACAGGTCTCTTAGATTTTGTACTAAAATCACTGGGTAATCACATAGTTGGGAACTACATTGTAAGGAGGATGGTTAATCCAGTAACAAAGGTTTTAGAGTATTGTTTGGAAGATCTATCAAGTGTTTTGCCACCTAATGTGAATGGAAATAATGGAAGAATGAGGGTTCGGTTGCAAATGACCAGGGTGCAAGTGATACGAGACTTGTCACATTTGTACCGACAAATTTTTGGCGAGTCTGGACAAGGATTACTACATGCCAATGAAACATTGAGTGCTGTACCAGTGGCAGTAAGAATGGTTATGGATACCAAACATTTTGTTAAAGATTATCATTCACAGGGTGTAGAGCAAAAGATAATGGAGGTGGCCTATCATGATTATGTTAACTTAAATTGCACTATTCGTGTAAAAATTGGAACAAAAGATCCAACAATGAAACAACTGCCTTCTTTTGAAAATGTCATTGTCTCCAAGAATGCAACCATTGGTGAGTTAAAATTGGAGGTGCAAAGGTGCTTTAGAGAAATCTATTTGGGGTTGAATAATTTCATGGTCGAGTCAATAGTTGGGTTTGAAGGTTTCGATTCATACTTGGTTTATGATTCAATCAACCTGAAAAGTTCTGTTATTATTGAGGGGACTATTGAACAAACTGATATAAACAGTATTTTGGAGGGATCAAATGATATTGTTGTGAAATGTGCATGTGGCGCAAGGGATGAAGATGGAGAGAGGTTGATTTCTTGCGACATATGCGAAGTTTGGCAACATACTCGATGTGTCGGGGTATCAGATACTGATGAAGTTCCTCATGTGTTCCTTTGCAACCGATGCGAGAATGATATTGTCTCCTTGGATCCTATCAATTTTTAAAGAAACAAATGGAATAATTTTTTTTTCTGACTTATTTTTCCTTGTTCAAAGCACTCTGCTCAGTTAATTTGAGTCGGTGATCGATGTACCAAGTGGGTGAATGTGAATTTTTACTATGGATATATGATTTTCTTGTTATGATCACCAAAAACATTATTATTTTTTGTTCGGTTAAATATTTTTGTTCGATAAGTACGATTGTCTCTCTCTTTTCTTTTTTCCCACTCATTTTTTCCTTTCTGTGTTATAAATTTATGATGCTGTATTTATATATTGAAATCTAGCTCTCAGGAAAACCATACGAAAAAGAAAAGGATGGGATGCCGGCCCTAAAATTAACGACATGTTTACCTTATGACATCCAAGACTGCAACGGATAGAAGAGTAATATTGCCTTTAATTCATATTGGAAGACACAATATACATTCCGATTGGATAAAAAAATTATAATAGTTCACCAATTAAAAATTATAATGTATATTATTTATTGTTCAGTATATAAATAGAATAAGTATGAAATATAAACTAATTTGAAAATTATCTAAATTTCTATCAAGCTATTTAAATTTTCTTATAGTTGAGTTTAAGATTTTTTTGAAAATAATTTAATTTTCCAAAAGCTATTTTTGAATGAATTTCATACACATCATGTCCAAATAATAAAAAATTACTTTCATAGTTATATAGTTTAAATTTTAATAGTAATTCTTAAAATATAGGTGGATGTTCTATAAAAGGTCAGATGCATATATAGGATTATTCTATATGATAACGCAACGGTAATAATTCCACCGTTTTTTATGGCAACCGACCTAATATTTTTGTTGGGAACAAATGGCTCCTCACAACAGCGGTGCGTTCTCAATATATACTCTAGTTCTTCTTTACGGCAACCATCTCAATTCTTGATTTTCGCCGCCTCTTTTCCTCTCTCGTAGAAAGCTCTGTCCCCAATACTTGATTTTGGTTTAAGATTATTGACTAGAGGTAATCAATGAGTTGACAAAAATTGTATTCTTGGTGAATTAAGCTTTAAAATTTTACGGAATTAGGGTTTGATCATTTCGAGAGAACAATTACGAGAAAAATTGATATTTTACCTCTTATTATTATTTTTTCCTTTTAAGATGCCTTATTGACAGTTTAATACACAATTGATGCCTTATTTCAACCCTAGTACCTTGATTTGATAGTAAAATTTCCCTTTTATGCCTTATTTCTGTATGGTTTTGTAATTTGACCCTACGGGTTATTTTCAAAAAGAAAAAAAAAAAAAAAAAGAGTATGATATCTGATTTTCTCTGGTACAAATTTTTGAGAATTTATCAACAACCGAAGCTTTTACAATTTTCTCTGCTAGTTTAATATTTTAACTTTAGTTTAATTTCTGAAAAATCATATTAACTTGAGTATAAATTAACAGTTGACTTGTAATCCTCGTTAACAGAGGACTTGAGTTATTAATTTCAATAGCAATTCAATCAATAACATCATAGAGGTAGTTTGGATGCTACTCATTGACCTCTTTTCTTGTCGGTTAGATTAAGGTCTTATGGCCATTTGCCTTTCCCTAAATTTAAAAAAAAAAAAAAAAAAAAAAAACACAATGATTCATCTAGAAAAAGTTGCACACAGAACAAAAAGTCCAAAATCTTTGTTTCCCATTTTAGTATATTTTCTTGTTACAATTATAGTAAAAATAATTTCCTTTTTCGGCTGTTCGTTAAATAACATTTTTCTGATTTCATCTATTTTTTAACTTTTCTTTCTTATGATTTTGTATAATTAAATGCAGGAAAATGGGTCGGAATAAAATAACCATAAAGGGCTTGCCAAGTTTACCGGAGAGGAAAGCAAAATATGCTTTGAGGATTAAAGGACTTGTTAAAAAGGCCAAGGAATTGTCTACTATGTGTGATGTGCCTCACCTTTTATTGACTTTCTCACCCTCGGGTGAACCTACCGTATCCACACAAAACGGGTAGATGCATGTTTACTGTTTCTCTCTGTTATCAATCACCTCTGTGTAGTTAATTTTATTGGCAAATTTTAATTTACTTATTTCCTTTCTTCTTGATATTTTCTATACAGGACATTTGAAGAGATTCTGACTGCGTACTCCAATTTAAACCCAGAAAAGAGACTTAAATCGTACTTGCTTTTCGATCTTTCTCATTCATTATTTCATAAGTACCGTTTGTTGCTTCAGTATATTGCTAGCACATAGTGAATTAAGGGTAATTTAAGGTAAACTCGGGTATAGAAATGATACTTGGATACACAATAGAGGGTGAATCATTGTAATTGAAAAGATCTTACTGTGGGTTTGAGACATTAAATTCGGTTAAGTTGGGGATTCCAAGTAACATTTTGGGAACTAACTATAAGAATTGAGTACGTTATCAATCAGGACAAATATAGTTAATATTGCTAAGCTATAGTTCTTGTCTCTTTCGCACTATTTGTTGGAAATAATTACTTCAAACCTTTCTTGGACTAAATTTCCTTTTTTTTCCCCCCTTTTGTCATTGACAGGAAAGAGGAGAGCCTAAAGGTTAGTTTACAAACCCTTTTTAGGTTGTACGATGATGTTAGGTACACTAGAAAATTTAAAAAATATACTTAGTATTTAGTAATTAGATAAATCATGCATTTAATTGCTCACAATTTGTGAATGTGGACATAAAAGATGTATATTTTGGTGTTGTATTGTTTATCTGAGGTTACTTAACTTTTAATTTTTAACCTAAAACGTTAAACTACCAGTAGAATACAGTTCTGGGTATTAAATTCTGTATATTCTCTGATTTTGATTTCTATCAAATAGAAACTTGGTGAATCATTGGAGAAAGCAGGAGAAGTGATTGATGTTTCACAATTCGCAAATCATAGGTATATATAATTTTTTCCTTTTCTGCTACTTTATATCCAAATTATAAAACAGAGAACAGAATGATGATTGTTAAATGATAATTAATGTTTTACGTTTATTTGTGCAGTGCGCAAGTTATTGAGAGCAATGAGCAGAATGAGGTAACTAATCTTCTCTCAACATTCAACAAAAATATTTTCCTCTTTTCTAGTTGACGACAATACTGATTATTTATTGTACAGGATAAGAAGGCTAAACTAAAGAATATCCAAGATGAAATTTCAAAGATTGAAAATTTTCTTGGTCCGCTCAGGTAATACTTCTTCAGTAAACTTTCATTAGTCTCTTGTTTTATCTTTACCAAGCCTAAAACGTATGACAGAAAAGAAGCAATAACCTAAAGTTAATATTTTAGAATCAGAGAGACTCAGCAAACCTAAGCAAATGTTAAGTTTTCTTTTCTATTGTTTACTTTTCATGCCTAATTATTTTTTGTAATTCTTATACAAATTGCAGCTTAATTGATGACATAGATCAGATCAATAGCATGGAAAAGATCGTTGAAATGGAAAACTGTCTCCTTCAATTGCTGCAGCAGAATGAATTGAGCAAGGTAGACATTTTGAACTTCCCATTTAATAAGAAAGCAAATATCCCTTCTTTAGCTCTACAAAACCTCAAAATATCAATTTGGGCCTATACAAAACCTCAAAAGTTACCATTATATTTTGAATTTTCACGGGTTGAATTGAAAACTTTTAGCTAATGTATACTCTGGTGACTTAGTAGCATGTATCGTGCCAAAATCTCATGGACATACACCTATACATAATATTTTCTCTGTGTATCCCAGTTGGAACCTTTTTGGTATGCAGTAGCCACTGAGTAACTTCTAAAGAGTTAGTTGAACGGTTAGGCTTATTTTGGTCCAAAACTAGACTAATACCTAATGGATCAAAATTTGGTGAGTTTTGTTAGTGCTATTCTATGTTAGTATTCAAGGGTTATATGTAGGCCTGTCAATACCAACGTTTTTTAACGTTGTTCCGTTTCGTTCCGTCCAAACGGAACGGAAACGGAAGGGTTTTCAGTTTCGTTTACAAAAACGAAACGGAAACGGAAGACCGAAATAGAGAACGGAACGGAAACGGAACGCGGAAATACGAAATTATAATGGAAAATAGAGGACGGAACGGAAACGGAATGGAAAATCTGTTTCGTTTAGCGAAACGGAACGGAAACGGAACAGGAAATTTCTTACGTTGTTGAAACGGAACGGAAACGGAACAGGCGTGTTCCGCTTCCGTTTCGCACGTTTGACAGGTCTAGTTATATGGATCAAGATTCAAGGCCCATAACTATTTGTTCTCAGTTTTTATTTTTTATTTTTTTTGGGCCAGGCATTTTTTGTTGAGCAAGGCATGGCGCTAAACGGTTTCAACACCCAGCAGTAGCATTGTTCTACAATTTTGTTGAAGACCTTTTGTTTATATCATTTTCCGATATTGCTATATATTATCCCTTAGCGATAATATTTGTACGCTAAGTTGTAAGCAGAGAACCTGCACTATTTTTCGTTTGGATTTTACAAGTCTGTTCCATTGAATTCATTTATTGAAACTTAACTTTTAGTAGGCCTTAATTATTCTATTGATTTCATTATTTATGAATGTGTGAAATAGTACAACGTTTATATCTAAAGCTATTTGAAGAGGTGTTCAATGAGTGAAACAAAATGATTTGTGAATTAGTAAAAGATAATTAGTTGTTTGACGCCCGTTGAGTCAACAAATGGTTAAAATATTAGTCCTAAGGCCTTAACGGGCGGATCCGATAAGTTGTTCAAAACGAATATCAGACCCAACTGCCACTTACGATTAGCTAGAAGCTACATGAACCGCACTAGGAGGAGGCTCATAATAGCACAAAGGCGAAAAGGGCTTTCTATTTAAAACAACCTTTTAGCATTACTCTCGTAAGACAAAAAACAATGGCCTCAAGACAAAACCATTCAGTCCTGGCCACACCCACACCCACCACCCATCGCCACTTGCGCTGCCCTTCTGGTTCAAGTCTTTAACTGGTAGATATACCAAGAACTCGTATCAGATCATTTATTCCTTTCTCTGCTATTTTCAATTCTTAACCTTCCTTGTGTTTATGAAACAACAATTCCAATGTACATCTTATTTATTTTATAATACACATCTATGGACTATTTTTTTTATATCATTAGTTTTCAAAATGTCAAATAATTTTAAAACTGATGTTGTAGAACTTTTTTTTTGTATCAATATTCATCTTATAAGTATTTTATTCAAACCATCTGATAAATTAAGAACTTCAATTAATTCGCTTCGTATTTTCTTTCTTCTCCTTCCTATCTTCTCTGTTTTTCTCTTTGTCTCCTCTTTTTTTTCTTCTTTTCTTTTTTTCCTTCTTCTCTCTTTGTACTCGTAAGTCGTAACCAAAATACACATCAACAAAAAAAAAGTCGTAACTAAATTATTAGCTAATAAAATTTTCGATAATAACCATTTCTTATCCTATAATTTTTTTAAAAAAAATCATCCAATAATATTTAATTATGATGTAGGTTTATTTTAATCGAACATGAAATTCGATTAATAAAGGAAATACTTAAGATTTCAATTATCGGTCTCAATAATTTCTTTTTTTTTTTGTCAATGTGGCTTGCATAATTTCACCAACAATATTAAAACATAGTGAAGTAAATCTACCTATTATGAAAAAAATATATATATTGATTACTAAATGTTTTTATCGAATACAGGCCAACGTTACATGGGACCACTCACAGTCACTTTTGTCAATTACGTACAGAGAGTGCGGAAACTGATGCACGCAACCAGATTATTTATGATTTTGTTATAGCAGATTTCATTTGTATATTTGTAAAAAATATTTTACAAGACTTTCTCGTGTGCACTAAAATTGGGAAAGTTCAAAACCTCGTCAGCCTTTAATTAAGTTTTTTTAATGCAACTCAGCCTTTCATTAAGGTGTTCTGAAAAATCATCAATGCGCACGAATCCAATGAAAGAGGCTGTCACCTGGGACCTTTTATTATAGCAAAAAAAATAAAAAATAAAAATGTGTAACAGACCACTTTGCTTGTAATGATTCCAAAAAACATATATATACCTATATAATTTTTATACATTTATATATATATATATTTATTATGCTAATGTACACTTACTTTATGGTGCTGAAACACATTTGAAATTACACTGAACATGCTTACCCATTGATGCTAAAATATAATTGTTGAAATTTGCACGTAATTTTAACCAAGCTATTGAATTTATCTTGTGAACTAGTTTGTATAACCTTACTTTATTGTATTGATATTACGAATATACTAAACAAGCTTCAAAACTCCAAAGTGGTGCATAAAACAGAGAAATTGTATGCATAACGATTTGTAAAGCACTTCAACGCTTTAAACAAATAACGTGTAGTTTATTTTTATTTATTTTTTTTTATAGTGTTTGTAACTCTTCTAAGGGTTATCAAAACCGATGCTACGAATTCTATGTAGTGAACAGACAACAGTCTCAAATCACTATATAGGATATATGCAGCATGCATCTGTTCACCCTTTTTTGGGTCAAAATAAACTTAAATATTCTGCTCTGGTTTCATGAAAAAACGTCATTTCCATTAGCTGAGTTACATTAATCAATTAAAGGGCGTTGCCCCTTGGGGTGTACATAGCATCAGGTGTGGTCCAAATCATGTGATCACACAAGACTGGTATAAACAAAGAAGGAAAATAAGCAAAGGTTTTGCATGAACTGTTGCCAACTTGCCATCCGACGATGAAAAGGAAAAGCTGCTAGGTGATTAGGTGAAGTAAGACGCTCTCGTATAAAAGTTAATTTTACAAACGATTCATTTTACCATGAACATCAACAAAGGTAGCTCTGAATTATATGCACATTATAATGTAAACTCCAAATATCATAATACAGAAATCAAACAATTGTAAAGAGTATTTAATTAATTCTAAGAGGATTTAACCCTAAAAAAATTCAAAAAGTTTATAGAGGAAATGGTTCTTCCCTCAAAGACCATAAATGCGAACCGAGTAATTTTTAACTAACTCATTATTTCATGAACAGTAAAATTAATATCAAATTTCATTATTGTTATATACATTATGTGCATTTAGTATGGATCGCACTTTATGTTTGAAGTTACAAATTATTTCTTACTAGTCAATGCTAGCTGTCATGTCATTATAAAAATGTACTTAACGATGCTTGATTGATTGGAGAATAAGACTCTGATAAAACAGCGTATTCAATGCCTCGCTGATAAACTATATAAACTACCAACTAATGAAATTACGAGTAAATTAGCTTAATTACTATCATTAATCCAGAAATATTTTTGTAAAAAAAAATAAATAATAATATTGATAAAACTAAATCCAGTATTTGGCATACTCTGAGCATAAATGGTAGCTATAACTAAATCAGAATGAATCTTTGAATACTTTCAGAAATAAGTACTACCTTTTTCTTTCCTCATGTAAGCCCCGGACCAAAATTGACCCAACAATAGATACTTTGGTTCATGAGAAATGTAGTGGATCTAGCCCAAGCATGAAATGCTCTGGCTGCTGCAGACTCTGATCATCTTTTCAGAGTTAGTGGCACTGAAAACCATGTCCGTTGTTTCTTTGTGCATGATATCTGTTCAGAATAGTAATTTCTTTTTCTCACATACTGAGAGAAAGAGAGAGAGAGAGTTTCTTTCTATAGAATGAGATGACACCGAGGTAGCAATAAATTTGGACCGTATTCAGACCAACCATTTCCTCCTTCCCAATCTTTTGATTTAAACCTCTAGTGCAATCCATCATACTGCTGTTGGGTTTCACAAAAGATTTAGAAAAGCTTCATTTCCTTTATATCTGTGTTGTATTGTGCAAAACTGATTAGAAAATGTTTAACTGACATTTTTCTATGGTAGTTTAATATTCTGGTGATTACTAGGACCGACATGATCTTAGTTGCTGCCTCTAATTCTAAAACGACACCAAAATGTCACAATTTTGTATAGAAAACAATTGCACCCCGCGAATTCTGACAAGGAGCGGATTTTTATATCATACTGCTTTAGATAATAGTTTGACATATTGACAACCAAAAAGTTTGTCAAATAAAAAAGATGTACACCCATATATAAAAAATATTTCCAATTTTCCCTATTAAAAAAGACACAAAAATATTCGAATAGAAGACTTTATACGACTATACTTACTCGAAAAGTGATAAAGACCCAACGCACGTACAAATAAGGAAAGATTTAAGCTCGTCTAATTAAGTTTGGTTCGACTGAGTCGTCCATATTTATATATAATAAATAATTGACACTTAATATACAAAACAATTATTATTTATGAACAATGTGGTGCATATTCGTTGATAAACGAGGGAGTCTGAACAAATGTATATATATGTAACGGTTGCTGTCAATCCGCAGTATTCAGTTGAACTCATTTAGATCATGCATATACATATCTCGTTGTTTTATCTTGATATTATATTGTATATTTGACTATTTGTATAGCTTGGGTTAGAGATTCACTAATCATCAGCAGAGCAGTAGATAATTAAACCAATTAACCGGAAGAAGGGCATACCATTGCATAATAGATTTAAAATTATAATTTATAAAACATTGCATATTTAAATTTATATGAATTTCGTATTAATTTATATATAAAGGTGTCGTTTGGGATGGCCGGGAATAGGCCTATTCCCGGAATAGGCAATTCCATTCCTAAATTTTTCATCCAGACACTTTTGGAATAGGCAATTCCATTCCTAACACAATTTCCAATAACATTCTTCCCAATATCATTTTTCTCACTACTTTTCATCTCAATAACACTCTTCCCAACGTTATTCCTAAACTCATCATCCAAATAATATTTCCTATTTCCGGAATAGTATCTTCCCATAATTCCTGTGAATAGTATTTTTTTCCTAAATTTATGTTATTCCTACCATATTCCTAACACATCCAAACGACACCAAATATAATATTCATACTTATTTCCATCTAGAAACAATTTTTTCGAAAGGATGGTTAGTAGACCTTGATTGATTACACATTTACACTCCAGGAAACAATTCTGGGAAACTATGCCTAAACCAAACACACATATTCGCCTTTCCTCTTCTCATCCGTCCACAAATTCATCCATCCCATTCAATCTAGAATTCAAAGTAACGCGCATCCAAATAAATCCAAACCCTTTGTAAAATCTTTTTTTTTTATGCTTAACCCTTTGTAAAATCAAGGTGTGCATAAGGAATTAAGGATTCAAATACACACTCCCCGCGCACGGATTTTGAGATTAATTTTAGTTGTTTTCTTGTCGGAGCATATATTTCCACCTCATAGAAAATGTTATTTTCAGAAATACACATTACTTTAGTGGTAAACCTTCTTTGTTATCAATAGATAATTAGATTGAAAAACTCTGGTCAAATTAATTTCCTATAAATGCAAAAGAAAATATCCGACCAGAAAACAAAGGTGGGTACTGGGTAGTCAATCCATCGATCTAAGATATTATTGTGGGAAGGATGCTTCAGGCATAAGGCACTCTAAATAATATGCATTTAGAGGTTTGTTTTTCGTCAAACTGCTAAAAAGGCCTTTCCTCTCTTCCTTTTACACGCCTTTTTTTATTTGCATGCACTAAAAGAACGGATTCTTCAAAAGATTAAAAAGAGACTAAAACCCTGCACCTTTTGTCATAAAGAAAAGAACAAGAGAAAAAAGACTAAACCAACAACTAAACATTATTATCAACACCTTCTCCTTGTACCCAACACATGCCCCGAAGTAACACAAAGGAAATACCCCCAAAAAAGAAAACCTAATATTAAAAATTAAGGCGAGGTAAAAATTAAAAACAGAAGGGAGCTACAAACAAAGGAGTTCAAGTAATTAACAACGACCCCAATTTCAGTGTGAATTTTGACCTGTTCATTACCGTATCAAATTCCGACACAACACCTTTCCTTGGTTGTTTTGTTCGTCATTCTCCTCCCTAGTCACTACCGATGACACATAACTCGCCACATCAGAGTTGCTCACGCCCGTCTGTTTAGCTTTGAACTTCTGCTTGCATGAGAAACATGTGATCTGAAGCAATGTCGCATTGATCTGGCGCATGGCATGATCCCTTATCGCATGTGCTTTACTTAGCTCTGTCTGTGCCTGCATACGTATCCTTTTTGCATTCGCCAACTCTTGTTCGGCCAACTCAACTTGTCGTTTCGCATGTTGTCTCGCCTCGTCAGCCCTCGCCTTATCGGCCATTGCCAACATCAGCTGTTCTCGGGAAACCTCTTTTAGCTTTTGATGTGTCATTTCTGGTTCAGTCGGTTTGGAACCAAATCCAATGGAGAGTTGCAAACATGTATCTTGATTTAGTTCATTGCGAATCGATGCAGTCTGATTTGTGCGATCAACATCTGATGGCGGGAGTAGCTGAAGCTCTAAGTTCTGCGATGTTGGATGATTTTGTTCTGAAGGTTGTGATGGAATGCTGGTTGGCATTCTTAATGGCCAACCTGTCGGGCTGGGAATTATGTCACTTGACGGGCTAGGGCTAGCCGCAGCGCTAGTGCGTGACCGGCCGGCATTGCACGTATCCTGGTGCTCAATGAAGCTCTCAACCCTGTACAGATGCATTTTGTAAGTTTAAAAATCTGAAGATAAAACTGGTAATGGTAAAAGTGTTTTGGAGGTGGTTTACTTTATTGATTCATCATTCATGGTCCATGGTGGTTGTAGGAGGGAGTGAAAATTAAAGATCAATTTATGTATGAAAGATAAAAAGGATGCAAGAGGTGGTGAGGAGATGACTTGGAAGTAATGAGGCCAGAGTGAGACAAGGGGAGAAAAGAGAGGAGGTCAGATTGTCAGGTATGAAATTTTGTGCCACTGGAGGGGGTCACGGACAATTAATGAGACCTGAAATGGGAAGCAAATGCAAAGAAAACACTTCACGAAAGCAACCAATTGAGGTTTGCCAGTGGCATCAGGAATTGTGCCCTGAACCCCACACATGCATTTCATAAACTCTTTATCATCCTTAGTTCTTCTTTCTTTCTGTTGTTACAGAAAACAAATGATCATAAAGTCAAGTATTGACCAGAAAATTAATTTCCTTTCTTGGATACCGAGTACTGGCCCTCTCTCGGAACTTAAACAATGATATATTTGAACAAAAATGGGTGGTATTTTAGAAAGAAAATGAAGCAGGGTCCTACCATTAAAAAGAAAATAACAACACATCGCAGCAATCGAAATGGTTCGAGTACAAGAACATTAAAAAAAATGTATAAGAAGTACATGCATGAAGAATATCAAGTTTCAGTCATTCTTTTGAACAACAAAACTTATGAGAAAAATCGATGTAATAAAATCCTCCTAGTGCTTAGCCCAGATTGCACCATGATCTATAACCATTCCCTAGAAAAATCCTTTTCTCAAAAGGTCCACCACAACGCAAAGATCATATCCAAAAAGACTAGATAAAAAGCATGAGCTTTTGAGCAAGGAATAATACCCAAGAAAAATTAAAAAATATAACAGCAATGTCAAGCAAATTGCATGCACATTACCGTGAAAAAACGCGGCCGCAATCACAGGAATGACCACGGGTCCCGCAGGTCTTGAGGTGTGCCTTGTAGTCAGATTGCACGGCATAGCCCTTCGAGCACCTTGCGCAGACCCACTGCCTGTGGCCACTGTGCTTCCTACGAAAGTGCTTCTTGATCCCGACAAGGTCACCAAGAGCATGGCAGGGGTCATGGTGGAGGCAGCTAGGCTCAGGACAAACGAACACACGCTTTCTCACCTCGCCGGGCCCCTCCCGCTTCACTAGCTTCCATGGAACCTTGTGCCGTCGACGGTGCATTTGCAAGTTCTGGTCCCGCTGGAATCCTTGGTTGCAGATTTCGCATACGTACCTGTCTGACTCGAGAAGGGTTCGGGGGGACAGTGATACCACCTCCGCATCCGGGTCTGCTTTGTTAATATTTTTTTTTTGTTAATCAGAATGCTCGGTGAAAATTAATTAACATGCAGCTGTAGGAATGTAAAACTCAAATGACATGTACCTGGAGTACCGGCTGGCCGTCGTTTCTTTTTTGTGGAAGGGCTTGTGTTAATTTGCAACGAAGGAAACGGATGCGGGCCACAGGCAGCCAAGGCCGGAGAGGTTTCAGCACTTGGCGGATTCATCATGAATAGAGATGGATTTGTTTGTTTTGTTTTAGGAAGCTAGTGATGAATGTACATTACAATTTGAGGAAAGGTATGAGATTCAAATTAAGGAATTATGAAAAGGAAGAGGAAAGTAAATGCACTCTTCCTCCTGATTCCTCTCACCTAGTGCTGCTGTCTTTTGCTATTGTTTGGTAGTATTTCTCTTGTTTTGAAGCTATATACAGAGAATTTAAGACGGTCTTTAAGAGGGAGTTAGTGTTTGGCTTTTGAAACTGTGTTTTTACAAAAGAGTGAGTGAGAGGAGAGAGAGAGAGAGCGCTGGTTGTGCTTCGCCAGAATAATTAGGATTTCAGAGGGGAGAGAGAGAGAGGATGAGATCAAAAAGAAAGAGTGTACAGATCATAGTCACTTGGGTGCATTACAGTTTGGATTTTGGACAGCCGTCTTTGGCCTTCTTATAATCATGGGAAACGTTACTTCCTCCCAGCTTTTGCACCTTAAACCTTCTTCATGATTGTCTCGTTGCTTCCTCATGTGACTAGATGCATATAAAGCAAATCCTGATAAAATTAGTATACGCTAATACCATTTTTATAATTGCAAAAGCTGGCACAGCTGGTTAATAATTATATCATTAATCATCTCTGATAAAAAAAAATTACAACTTACTTGATTTTATTATATATTTATCCATTATGATCGAGGTTCCACTCTAGTCTTTCCTAGAAAAATTTTAGATTTTAAATGCTACGAGAATTGGAAAACAATGCAACCATTATACATATATGCTATTAATATTTTATTTGAAAAAAAAACTCACCAATGATAATCAATAAATTAAATAGCATATATGATACAATTTACATTAAAACTATCACGAAATTAATTTTGGAGATTTTAACATTAATTTAGAGCACAGAGTAAGTCATTTTATGGAATTTTGAAAAGGTGACAAGTTGAATATATATTGCTGTTCTGGTGGCATTGAAGGGATAGAATGGTAAAACTTAGCAAGCAAAGAAAGCAAAGGATGCCTCATAAGTCAGAAGTCATAATTTCGTCACTCTCTCCCCTAGTAAATTGCGTACATTATTCAGCCTTGTCATTGACACGTGAGATTCGCTTCTATACCCTACGACATTCTCTCTCTTTTTCTCCATTTTCTTCTATTAAGTAGGACCAATTTATACATGAATCCGTATTCTAAGCCGTATATATGCTGTTTCTCTGCCAAGTTCTTGTTGAAAAATAGAAGAAAAGGTGAAATAACATCCTGTAGAAATAAAAGACCATGAGTGATGAGTGGCACCGCACGTCAAAACGGTAATTAAAGTGCAACTATACCTGAAATTCTATATGGTACTGTCCGCTGCAATCGTGCTATATATCTAGTTAATGTCGTCAATTTATGTTTCTTCTTTTCTACATTTTTTGATGGAATGACGGTAGAATTTCTTGAAACAAAGCAATCCAATCTTGCACTCTTTTGAGCCATGATATTTTAGTGACTGAGGAAGAGAAAAGTAAGTCTTAATTTCAAACGACGTCTATATGGAACAGAAACACTTTCTTTAGGAACAGAAAAACAAGGATCAGGTCCTCAATTTTTTTATTAAAATAATAAACATTATTATTCATATTGGATAATTAATTCCCAAATTTTTCATTCATGATAATTAATATATTTTGTTATAATAAACTTGGGCAGTCGCCGTACGGGAGCAACCCTAATCTTGCTAGGTCTACCCAATATATGCACCAGATATTTTCTCGTCGTATTCCGCATTATGGGGGCGTTTGGTTGTGTAGTAAAAGGTTGCATAAGTTAAAGATGCCTAAATATTTATGTAGTGTTATGTAATAGATGTTTGGTTGTGTAGTAAGGATGAGTAACTTAATGCATGCATATATTCATGTCAAAAGACTAAAATGCCCTTAAATTTGAATTATTTAATTTGAATCAGTATTATGTATTAATAAGACGTTGTGACCTAATTATTGTTAATTATTAATTATTATAAAAATAAATAATTAATAATAATAATTTATTATTATGAAATATTAATAATTACTTTTAATTAAATACTATAAACATTATTAATTATTTAACAATAAAAATATTATTGATTAATTATTATTTAATCCTTATTATTAATAATGAATATTACTTGTTAAATATTATTAATTATTATTATTTAATTATGATCTTATTCATAACTAATCATTATTAATTATGATTGTTTGATAATTATTATTACTTATTAAATATTATTATTTACTAGTTATTATTAATTATTTTAATTAATTATTATATTATTGTTAAATCATTATTATAATAAATAATTTGTACTATTAATTATGATTTTTTAATAATTATTTGTTAATTATTAAATATTATTATTAATTATTTCTAAGGGGTATTGTTGGAAAAAAATTAAAAGAGATGGATGCATAACTTATGCAACCTATTTAGGTTGCATAAGTTATACACCCTTAAAGCGTCTTATGTAAATGATGTTTGGTGACTTAAGGATGCATAACTTAAGTTATGTACCCTTTTAAATCACAAACAAACGGGTCTATGTATATGAACAAATAAATGGTATGTCCTGTGATGAACTGATGATTTCGGCACTATATATTGTGTTTTGAAGGTCACGGGTTGCTCATTAATTAGCAGGTCGCTTATACTGATACCTATATTAATTCCCATATTTTTACACTCGGGAGTCGGGGCCCTGTTTTCTGATCCTTACGAGAAGCATGCATGAATTTCATTAGTTCAATGATACGTTTTGCATGTAAATACTGTTCAATTAATTGAAAATTTAAATCAAGTACTTTGAATATGCATGCCAAAAACAAACTTTACTTGGTGTGCTCAAATTGAGATGCTCTTCAAAACAAAAGGAATTGAATTTTGGATTTTCTCCATGACGAAACTATAGTGAATTTGGGTGCTTTTCCGTATATCAACACAGAAATTTGATTTATGTCTCATTCAATACTTAAATTGTATCGTATATGAAAAATAAAGGGACTAAAAATCTCATATATATATATATATATATATATATATATATATATGTTGAGCAGATCTTCTATTGCTCATTCTGCTTTTTTCAATTTTTTTTTGTTTTCTTTATTTCGTATTCTTTTAATTAAACTGATGAACTAATTAATGAAGTTATGATACATCGTTATCAAAGCAAATAGAAAACTCATAAAGGATATTTATGCTCTTCAACTGGGGAAAATCAACAGGCCGACACGTGTGTCCAATAATCCTTGAAGTTTACTATTCCAGAATGTGCTATAAGTTGTAGGGTACATGTCATAGTCGTGATAATAAATCATTATTAAGTGCACCTTGCTCTTTTGTCATTTTTCATGCCAGTAAAGCCATATGGAGATTACTACAGAAATGATTATTTGGTGCGTTTCCTTAATCATGAAACATACATTGCTTGCTCGCAAGAGCATTCGTTAAGAGCTTCAAATTCTGCTTTCTCCTAATTATAGGATGATTATAAAACAGAGTGGCGTTAAATTAAAGCTGAGATCATATAAAACCATTCTAATTCACCTTGCTGAAGATTAAACCAGATGTCACCAGTTGTTTAGTTTATTGCTGATAATATAGGAGAGACTGTTCTAAATTGAAGTTATGAAGTGCAATGTCTCTTATATTATTCACTTCATCCAATTTTTTTTCAATGTGACTGTATTACCATTGTTCATTGCATAGCAATATTATCTTTCAATTGCAAAATTTTCTGGCTCTACTAATGACACCGATTGGAAAAATAAAAGGCAGCATCTCCCTATTAATTCTAAGGATGGTATTCAGTCACTAATTAATTAGCAGGCCTTATAAGTAACCAAAGCAGATCCATGGGGTTATGAAAGCTAAATGCAAGTAGTGATCTACCATTAAATTGATGGACCCATTGATTAAAGACACAATAGCATGATAGATGTTGCCTGATATTAACAAGAATGGAGAGATCTTTTTGTAATATACTTCTATGGAGACACTCTTATTAATTGCCGGTTTTGTGGGTGGCTGGAATAAGTGGTGGAATTTATTGATTTTTGGAATAATGGGAGACTGAAAATATCTTAATTATTGTTTCATACATGCAACAAAACAGAATAATTATGTCCCACGGGACATATAATCAAAATAAAGATGATTATGTTTCTGCTAGTTAATGATTAGTCTTAATTGTGCTTATTGAAGAATATTTTGGTATTATTAACCATACCAACAGTTAATTAAGGAGAAAATTCATCAGAAAAATCAACTTCCACAATATAGCTCAATTAAGGCGTTGTAAATGCGTTTTTAGCGTAATATTTTCCTCGAAGAAATAGGAAATTTTCTAACCGGTCAATTCTAACCATTTTCTATATAAAAAAAAAAAAAAACCATCAAGTTCATCCCAGTAATTCGATCATTTAAATCGATATGTTAAAAACCTTGCTAGCTAAATACAACAGAGTCTATTTGAGACCCCTTAATTTCAAACAGCAAAAAATGAATCATGGACTAGGACGTACAAATTGTTGCAAGAAAAATACAGAGTCTAACATAATCAAGTTGGTGATCAGTCCGCTATACTTTGCTATAATTAACTAGTTATTTGAGTTTGCAAAATTCAATGTTAATGTGTGATTGTTACCTCTGTGAAAGTTTTTCAACAAGGATCTAAACTATAATAATTTGGTACGTTTGCTTGAAATGAAAATGAGTTCATGTGCTTCTTCTTATTTAAGGAATTCTTAGTAGCGGCTACCAAATGAATTTCTGCATATTAATTGTGATTCCTTCAGCATTATTATTTGATATATATTTTACTTGGTTTTCAGTCTAGTTTTCTAGAGTTCATGTATATCTCTAAGCGAAAATTAAGGAACTTTCGAAGAGAGATGGATGTATGGGCTCTGATCCAAATTCGCTTCAGAATACCATTCATATGTCGAGGAAGAGAAATAGAAAATTGGGACATCATTTGGTAGCAACCACTTAGAACATCTGAAAGGCTCAAAATAAAATGATCTTCTCGAGCAAGGACACTTCGGCAGTGATTTTACTGAAACACGCTTAGGATTTTTATTTGAACTTTTTTTTTTCATTCTAGGACCCTGTATAGGCTTTTTCTTTTGATTTTTTTTTCTTTTTAACTCCTAATTATTTCCTCATTAACTTTTTTATTTTTATAAAATTGCCGGCATGGTGATTGCCACCCGACCCTTGAAAAAAAAAAAGAGATAGTAGAGAAATTGGGTAATTAAAACATACACTCTAATTAACAATTAATTAATGTTTGTAAGAATATTAACACATAATTACTTATCTTATAAAAGTATCCCTTCTCAAAACAAAAGGAAAAGGAAAAAGTTGACCACTATATAATAACAAACAACCTTAATACAAAATTACTTAATACCAAATTAAGGTAATAATGAGGTCTCGTGGTTATTTCCGGAAAAGAAACTTCCTAAAAGAAAAGTGATGTGTGTTAGAAGAGGATTAGATCATCTTTTAATTAGTTCTAGTGGTGTTCAATCATATGAGATATATGAGGGTCCTTTCTGAAGTGATCTTTCTTGAAACCAAACGCTGTATATTCTGTTTGGTACAAGATGGTGCTCCAAATCAATGTGAGGGTCCACCAAGTACTATTTAAAGCAGTTATTTATACAAGAATAAAAATTAATTCATTATGTTGAAGATCGAAAATTTTTTTTTAAAAAAAAAGTATCCAAATATGAGGTCTTATAAGAAACAATAAAATCGACTGCAAGTTTTCTAAAATTAATGCGATTCATGATATACATGTCATATGTTAATGATATAAAGATGTCCTATAATTTCACTATCAAAGTTGAAAATTAATTTATTCAATCATTGTAAAATAATACGTCTACCAGTAAAAAAAAAAAAGCAAACCAGTATTTGTAGATAGGAACCTTTTCTATAATTTTAGGAGTTTCTAAATTAGGATTTGTTTGGATGAGTTAGGAATAAAGAAGAACTATTTCGGACGAAAAAATATTATTTCAAGAAGAATAAGAAGAAACTATTTCGGGAATAAGAAATATTATTTGGATGGTAAGTTGAGAATAAGGTTATTGGGAAGTGTGTTATTGGGATGAAAAGTAAAAAATGAGTGTTATTGGAAAGAGTGTTATGTAGGATGAGTGAGAAGAGTTGTTATTTTATGAATAAGAAATGTTTAAATTTTTTTGTTAGGAAGAAAGATGTACGCCGAAAAAAAGCTATTTCATCTTTATTCCACTACATCCAAACAGATCCTAAAACTAAATTATATACTCGATCATTGAATAATAATGTCCAGCTATGAATAAAGGCAAATCAATATTTGTATATATAGGCTTCTATATTTTTTGAAATTTTCGAGGCAATTGTAGGCTTGGCATTACCTCAAATATGTAACAAAAAACAAGCATATAGGTAACAAACGGGCCCATCATCGGCCTCGCATGTCTACAGAAGGAACCACAGAAAAAAGGTTGTGGGTTAAGAAAAAGAGGCGTCGTTTACTTTGATTAACAAATTGATTAATCAAAGATACGGATTTGGCCTTTGTGCGTGTACGTGCATGTCTTTTGGTATTATTTATTAGGCTTAGAGGAATGGGGGCATGATGGGAGGAGGTATCTCAACACATGCTCGCCTCTAGCAAAGCCAATTATCCCAAGTGCTCTAATGATCCCGAATCTAATCATGAGAACTCTCTTTAATTTGAGGAAATTGTGTTTCGGATCCCCCATTTGCACCTCTTGTTTTCTCAACTCTCACCATAACATTAATTTTATTGTTATTAACTTGCTTTTGCATTGTAATATTCTTTCTTATAGCAGAAAAGCATAATTAGGATATTAATACTTTATTCAAAACTACTTAGCTCATGACCAAGTTGAACTATACAATGCTTCAGTTTTGTTTATATCTAATTGATGAATATAATGGTAATAAAAATATAAATGTGTATACGTAAAATGTGTAAGTGTAAAATATTGCCAGCTAAACATTAGTGATAGAATAGTTTTGTCCTTTAATTAACAATATTAATTTCAAATTATTCAGTGGCAATTGTATTGGGTGAAACTATGTATATGGATCAAACTAAGATTTCAATAAATATATAGATACTGATGCACCTCAACTCCTCAACCATTTTTAATTAATATGAATGTCAAGTAAAACTCCACTTTTTTTTTATTTGAAATACTCAGTAGAGATAACTTATATATAATTCTCAACTTGAAAGCCCAAGGTAATTAATTAACCAAGGTTTTCAGCCAAACATTTTTAACTTTTACTTCTCAATTATAATTTATATTGAAATATAATTAAATATAACATATGTATTAATTCAATGCATAAATAAGTCCCATTCAATAAACTTCCCATGGCTGACAATCTTCTAAGACAAATTAACTGGCCGCACATTTATTCTTTAAAAAGAATATAAGAAAGAAACATGGTGCAAGGCGGCCTTACTTAATTCTAGATTTGTGCTTTATAAATACACTGCATTTGGTCAACATGGGTCAACTTGGTATAGTTATCACTGCTTTATTAATCTTTATGAAGATCTCATTTAGTCGTTCCAATTTATATATTATTCCAATGAGATTCTTCTTCGCTCTTTCCTTCATTACTTTTGGACTAATCTCAATCTGACTCGGGACTAAACCCCCTTTAAAAGAAAATTTATCTTGTGTCATAATATGTTGGATTCTCGGCTGCACGTTTTTGGCTTTAACCTCGGTCGGTTGTAGCGCCATTTGTTGCATGCATGAGAGTTAAAAGACAAAAAAGCCCAGCAAAACAATGTGACCGACATGGATTAATGATGTACCCTTGCAAAAGAAATTATGGTGGTAGGGCCACCGTAATTTCGAAACGATCATGAATAATTATAGCAATTTTCTCGTTTTCGTTTTGTATTAAACTATTTGGATAAAATAAAATATGACATAAACTTGTATTACATTTCTACTGGGCAGTTACCAGGCTTTTCTAAAAAAAGTATACTACATGTTTTTTTTTAAAAAAAAAAAATGTATTTACAGTTATATAACATGATGCCATAAGTTCATGTCATTAACTTATACTACATTTCTACTAGGCAGCTGCCACACTTTTCTAAAAAAAAAAAAAAATTATAATACATATTCAAAAAAAAAATTTGTATTTACAATTATATAACATGATGTCATAAGTTCATGACATGATCTCATATTCATATGATAACAGAATACGAATACCAGAAATTGTTTTCCCAAATTATTCTATATTTATTGAAAAAAAAATTTATATCAATATGTTTACGATTTAAAGAAATTATGGATTTTTGGCCCCCATCGTATAGTAATTTCTGTCTACCTAAATTTTTTTTTTTTTTTTATCGAACATTTTTCCCATTTAATCTACCAAAGGCCCACAGGGGACAAATGATCCAAATTTTGAAAATAGTAAGGTAGGCAAAGGGCAATGTACATAGATTCTTCCAATTAAAATAACTCTTTGTCCATTTGAACAAAAGTTAGCATCTGTTCTTCAATTCCTTTTTACATCCATTAGCTCCGAAGATCATGTAAGACTGCTTCCTTTACACTATCAATGACAGCGACATGGTACATATTATCCTTAAAATTTTATTTAGATATATATATAAAAAAAAAAACAAAACTGGGAATGGACGTAATCAAATTTTTTAATCAAACTTCTAGTTCAATTACGTCAAATGTCAATTTTATAAGTTTAAATGACTAATCCGATCAGTTCGTGTAATCTTTATATTGAAATTTTCTTTGAGACAAAATTAATATTTTTCTGAATTTTTTTAGATTTTTGGGATTTTTAGAAATCCTCAATCTAATTAGTTCTGAGTCATCTAATAACAATAATTTTTTAAAATTCGAAAAAAAAATATTAAAGAAAAAAATATAAAATTTGGTATCGAAGTAAATTTCACTATGGATATCTTATTGAATGGTTCGGATAATTCATTCGAACTTTAAAAATCAAGATCTTATGAAATTTAATCGGGAGTTCGGTCAAACATATTTGATCGAATTCATTATCAATAAAATTAATTAATTAAATAAGTTAATTTTTTAAAGAAAGATTAAATCAATACCTTTTTAAGAAAAATTAAATAACTGCTTAACCTCTTTTAACAACTATTGACTATACTGCATAATAATGTTTAATTTTATTCAGACAGCTCAGCACTGCACACTGCAGGTTTGGATGGAATCATATATATACAGTTCAATTATAAAATTAAAAATAGAATCCTACAGTTCTTTCGAAAACAAATAACAAATTAACACTTATTATATCGGATACTATAAATTAAATCATAAACCAACAAAATCTAATCAACACTGCTTGACAAACTCCGAATTTCAAGGAGTTCAATTAAATTTGGGACTTAGTAAGAACAGTGCATTGCTTGGACCGTAGAAGAGCACTACAGAAACAAAGCGTACACAGAAGCAGCAATTTGTAGTTGTACAGTACATCCAGAATTGACCAAACCCAAACACTGTCTGGGCATTTTCAAAACAGCTTTTTATAAGTTAGACAGTAAAGGGAGCTTCAATCCTCTGCAGTGTACAGCGGTGTAGACATAGAGCTTCTACAGCTCAGCACGGTTGATTTTTAAGAAACATTTTTTTAAAATTTTTTGGGTATAAATATGGATGATTCCAAATGAATATGGAGGTATATTTCATATCGGATGATACAAAGTAAATTTAGAATTTTAGAATCAAAGGTAGGCAAGCGATTAATTATCGAATGGTCTACATAACTATTTTAATTTAATATTTTGACTATTAATTTTGACTCAGAAAACATTTTACTATTGTACATGTAACAATAGTACTATAATACAGAGTTTATTCATCTTCTTATTTTAATTTTGTGGTTCATAACTACCGATTGAATTTCTATTGAAAATTTCAATTAAACTTCCTTTATTATTTGCAGTGACCTTAATGATCATCATTGTACGTCAGGGGAATCAGACTTCGATAATAGGTTCTACTACTGCGAACACTCTTTATGACACATTAATACTCAAATAAATGAAATCGATTTGATCTTTTTTTTTATTGAGCATAAAAATAAAATATAAAATACATAAATAGTCCAATGCTTGATTTATGATCCATCAAACAGTCGTTAGGAATATGAATTTTGAAATAGAGATTACGTTGAAAACAATTGAGTTTCATAAAGAATGTTGCAATTTCCGGAATTAGAAATTTTGTTTGGTTGGCGCATAGAGATGGAAAGGATATAATAATAATTATTATTTTATTATTTTTCCTCAATTAACGCTTTTTTATATAGGGGTTTTTATTTTGAAGATTTTATATATGTTTTTTAGCTCACAACACCGTGATCATATTTTCAAATTTGCCTACCAAAATTACTGATTGTAAATATTATAAAAAGAATTCGAAATTTAGGTAAATTTTACATGATTATTTTTAAAATACGGATAATTGTAAGGTAATGTTTGTTCTTTTTTAGCTGCTTTTGCCAACATCATTACCCTTAAGGCTGTGCTCCACAACACCAAATCGGAGAGAGAGGAGAGGAGAGTAACGGAACGATTGGACGAGCTTACTCTGCCCGATAGTTTACTCGCTCCACGCGGAAGAGAAGACGAGGGAAGGGAAGAGAAGACGACGGAAGAGACACACTCAAATTTCGGAAGTTTTAGAGTAAACTTCTACACTCCGATTCGGAGGGTAATAATTTCCGATCAACCCTTACTCTCCTCTCCCTTCATCTCCTTTACTAATCGAGTTCTGGAGCACAGCCTAAGTTGTTTGTTGTTACAGTTAAAATTCAGGATGGGCCGAAAGAAAAGAAATAAAAGGAGCGTTCCTCCTCCCCACATTTTGTCCTCGATCCTATCCAAGACAGTTTAATTTTTTAAGAGTACTTGACATTAAATAGACCCAAAGATATGACTGCCTTCAAATGGCAGATGTACGCACTGTGCAGCCCTGAATGACATGACATAAACTAGTACCTTTTCAACGGTTCTGATTTCTACTGTGGCATGTGGGTTGGAAGTATAACTGCACTATGGGCCCTACTTGTCAGCAATTGCATTACCGTTTTTTTTCAAGTTATAAAAGCTTGGATATGTGCACAATGTCGCATGCTCCAAAATAAAAATATTAATATAATGTAAGAAATAAATAAATAAGTTACAAAAATATGCCAAAAAGAACTTTAAGAAATGAACCAAACTGTTCTTCTTAATTACATCACACTCTTAACAGTACTATTATTAGATAACGCGATTGATCGGTGTAACAAAGAAAAAGGAATAGAAAAATCAAAGTGCCACCACAAATTGAATATATATACATTAAGAAAGGGGCAATATATAAAAGGTGAAAGACATGCGATTGTGGTTGGGATCAGACAGATGAAATTTCACGGTACGCGCACTAGTCATTTCAATCGATACTCGATAGGCATAGATCGACAAATTGTTGGTGTATATCAAAGATTCTTCCGGAAAGAAAAACCCTAAAAAGTTTTCGGGCAATCTATTGGTTCTATCGCACATAATAAATGTATCATTCGCACGTGTAAATAATTCGTTGATTATTTTTTTTTTTTCGAAGGCTAGGTGGCGATTACCACCTAAGCAATTTCATTGAAATAAGAAAAATATTTACAAGGAATTACAAGCGGAAAGTAAAAAGAAAGTTAAAAAGAGTAGAAACAGAGAAAAAAAGAGAGCAAAACAATTCATTGATTATTAATTAAATGTTTCAAGAATTCCATTGTTTGCTTTTCCATTCTTTTGAGCCTATTTTTATGAGTGTGATCTATTTGACACGGCATCACATGCCGAAGGATGCATGGCCGGTTCTGACATACCGTAAATACAGCAAAGCATACATAAATATGTTTGTTTTGGCCAGTACGATTTGGTACGTTCCATGACACGCCAATATTTGGTCCAAGATGTATGAATACAAGATTGGAACACACTCTCTCGGTGTCACAAATACACCTGTAACAAACTATTGTACGGTACTGAATACCACATTTTCATGAATTGTGGCACATTTATTGTTGGAGAGAAGAAATTGTCATCAAACCATCAATGGACATTTAAGGATTGTATTAAATTTGGCTTCCCCTGTTGTCTCTTTCTTTGTTTCTCTCCCTTTCTTCTGAGAACATAAAAGCAAAACCGAAAGGGTTAGGCTTCTTTTTCAATCATGTCAGTACTCAAATACGATGAGATAGAGTTCATCACAAACCTCCTCTTTTTATTTCCTTCCTTGTTTAAAACATGTTTCACCTCTAAAATAGTAAATGTGAGCAACAAACAAAGTTAAGCTAGCGAGATAAATGGAGGCCAACCCAACTTTTGTGCAGTAATTAACTAATTAGACATAAATAGCTGAGAGCCACCGGTCTAAAATGATAGATACACATGTAGATGGACTTCTCCAATAATTTATATACGCTATTGTATTGTATAGTGTATGATAATAATGTTTCCCTCAACTGGTAATAACACACAGCAAAAATTAAGAGTACAAAGTACAAACAATAAATTTGAGAATAGTAACGTCTCATGTTACATGCTTCTTTTAAAGGTGCCATCCGGTACCGTTTATATGGCATAAAGCAACACATTTACATATAAAATAAAATATTGTTCAACGCACTAATTGCAACCAAGAGAAAAAAATTATAACTTTCACAATATCTTCGGAGCGATCGTAACCAATGAATAATGAATATTGTTTTTTATCTGGTCAGGGAAGGAATGCACAAACACCCTCAACATCATTCATAATAGCACAAAATAGAATATAAAAGTCAAAATAGAAATATAAATTGTATAAATGACCACAATGCAAATTATAAATTCTTGTTATGCTCGGATTCAGCAAAACACCATGAAAAATATATTTTAAAGAAGATATATAGTGAGGCCCTAAATTATCCATAATTAAATTTTTGAACAATTAAAGACATATATCGTACCACAACTTGACTATTACAGAATATACACTTGATAATTGTGTAATGAACACTTAACAATTTTAATTAAATACGAGTTTTGACAACTATCATAATGAAAACACATTATAATCACTGCGAGAAGTCCGCATGAACATCAAAAATAATTTTTGAAAACTTTTAAATGCACACTCGATTATTATATCATGTAAACTCAACCTATTTTCCATTTTAATTTTTAATGTGAGTGTTCGAATTTATTCTTAAAATACGCATTTGGATATTCTAATATACATACTGAATTGTTGCAAACTACACACTAAATTGTTAACTTTTTTTCTCTATAAAATAGTAGAAGTATTAGACGATATCTATATAGGGAGTAAAATCTTAGAGATAACCATAATATTTAAAATCTAAAATTCCGTTAACGGATGCAAATTCTTGTGCCTCCTCTGCTTTTATGTAGCGACTCACTATACAAATTGCTTCATGCTGAGAACCACTGAGCAATGGCATAAAAAAGTGAAGAACGAGCTATGAAAGCAAAAGCTCTGTAGCTGATGAAAAGGACAAAGGTGAAGTGGGCAATAGCCAATGGATGATTGATCAATTGATAATGATAGATAAGTAGATAGATATATAAAAAAGGTTGAGTAAAAGAACAGGGAATAGCCATGACAGCAAGATACTCCCTTGTTTAGATACAGACACTAGGTACACGCTCCTTCATACCAAACACTATGCTCTACTAAATGATGTTGAAGATTCTGTTCTTCGTACCAAACACTACTAATTACCGGTGTTATGTTTAGTACAACTTTGAACCTCAAATAGTTCATTCGTGCTAGAATTTGGCTCCACATACTAAATAAGAAGGTGGTATTGACTCCAAGTGGTTGACTAATCATTAATATTTTAAATAATGGGTTCTTGTTTAGTTATCTTCGCAGTATTACCATTATTGTACAAAAGCAGAGTATCGGCCAAAAAGACTAGATTATTAAAAAGTTCAAGTTTAATTAAAATAAAGAATAAGAAAAACTTATATATACTCAATTTCCTTATAGTTTGAACGGGAACGGCATGACATGTCTCATCACGCATGGCAAATACGTGTTGGAGTACTGTACTATCAGTTCGACTTTTTTTTTTTTTTTGATGAAAAGTTCGACTTTTATGTTTGATGTTAAAAAAATGACACGACAAAAGACAAAAATCGAACTAATGCGTATATAAAACAAAATCAAATTAATAAATCTTACATGACACAAGCACGACGTATCTTTTTTTTTTTTTCGATGGGCCTGTCGGCTGTCTGCAAGTTGACAACGGCTAGAAAAAATATTATTAAATAAAAAAAATAGGTTTAAGTTTACAAAAATTAGAAAAAAAGAAAAGAAAAGAAAAGAGAACATACAGAACAGCTAACTATCACAATGTATATGTCGTATCAGGATTAAATTCACCAAATACCGCACTGCATCGTCTTACATTCTACACGCATCGACAAGATATGACATATGACACTACCTTTTCGTGTAAAATTTTCATTGTTATTTAAATGAACGAATGATTATATTACTAAATTTTTTTTTTTTTTTGACGCCAGCAAAGCCCGTAGGCAATTATATTACTAAATGGGTGAAATAAAACGATGGTCAAGACACATACAATTCTGTGCCAAGTTTTGACTTGGTTGTCTTTACCCATCAAGCATGGAAGAAAAAGACTTGGATGATCCGTAAAAGCGTATCGAATTTTTGTTTCCTAGTGCTTTATTATTGATCATTTGTTTCACCTTTTTATCCAGCTTTCGGTCATTTTAACCCCACACCCCTACTGTCACGTGACAATCACAGTCAAGACACGTGCCCACTAAGGGAACCGAATGGAGTGGTGGTGGGCTGTGCGAATCGCAACGCAGCAGATCGCACCAAAAGCGGCCTAGTGAGTCTACTTAGGCCCCTTCACTCCATTCACACACGTGTGAAACCACTCTTGTTCTCATGTGGGTTCCTTGTGTGACAAAACGGGCATTTTTTTATTAAAACAAAACTGGCGTCAGTTCATGATATTTTGCATTTCGTTCTCTGGATTAGTGTGTATGAACACTACATAATTTTGTATAAAATTGTGGAAAAAAGAAGTTAATTTAGATATATATGAGATATATTATTTCTTAACCAGGTTATTTGGATTTACTTTGGAAACACAAATGTTGTGTATGATTTTGTTATTATTTTCACCAATAATAAGAAAGTCTCTTAGAGCCTATTCATAAGGTAGGATGAAGTTTCGCAATAATTAACACTCTCTCTGCACTTGTAAGAGATGATAATCTAATTTCTAGTCACAAGATAGGTTTTAAGTTTTAACATTAGTTTAATCAAGAACAAAAACTTTAACCTAGAAAAATTTTATATGTATGAAATGTTGGATTCTAGCATGATATTTTAGGCACATGGTGAGAAGCAGGGAATTAAAACTGACATCTAATTAAGAAAACTATTTAAATAGTTAAGACTAATGTGTATCTACAACAACATTAAAAATATGAGTGAAAGACAATATTAAATGATTAAGAATATAAATAGTATAACGAGATAAAAGATAAAGACATTTTATTGTTGTAGCGATTTTTGCATTTAAACATATTAATATAACAAGGAATCGAACTAGCTTTGAGTTAGTATACGCGTTATGTATATCAGTTCATAATCAGTTGCCACAAAAGATCTTGTCTGTTAAATATCACCTCGAATAATTACTCTTTTAAGTAATTACTTTTTAACACAAGGGAAGGTGACGGAGTTTAGTCATAGCGAAGACGACCGGCTATAGTCAGGGCCGGCGACCGGCGTTGTCCCATCTGGCCACATAGAGACAAAATGAAGCTGGGGTACACGTGGCAGATGTCAGTTGCTTTTCCTTAGTGGGTGGCATGTGGGGCCCGCCACCCACCCTGGTGCCACGGATGACATTGATTTTACCCATTACTGGACCCATATTCGGTGAGCCATTGTAGTAATTGGGCCCCACTTTAGGCCCAATCTTTTTTCGTTTCTGTGACTAGGTCTGCAGAACAATAAATTACAAAAAGTCAAATTAAATTGATTTTGTGGGACTTAGTTTATTGGAAAAATAAAATAACAATGGAATTAATACTATTTTTTAAATGTTGGTTTTTTTCGGAACTATTGCAACTTTCAATCTGATAAATAAATTTAGTTTAAAAAAAAATTCTACACGAATGAGATGTCTAATGCATAGAGCTGTTAATAGTCAAACGTTAGCTTCAATGCATATGTTTTGCGACATGGTGATGAATTAAACGTACACGTGGAAAAACTTAGAATAAAAAGTATAATAATACTTTGTATTCTAAATCTGATAAACGTTAGCTTTAATATTCTAAATGAGATTTAGACTCGTTATACACAAGGTCTAAACAATACTTTATATCTTAGCTTTACTCATCCAACATACAAAAATCTCAATATATATATATATATACGTAAATTTAATTCGGGTTAAAATTGCAATACCAGGCCCCTCAAAACTCTGAAACACAGCTACTTTAGAGGCGCTTATTTAACTTGCACATTGAAATATGAATAGACAGTGGCGGATCTAGAAAAATTATCTAGGTGGGGCTGAGTTGACCCACACAGGAAGCAAGTTGCTGCCGCTAGCCCAGTTCAACCTCCAATCTTCCATGGCTTCGTTCAACGTCTTCAGACTTCTGTCATGTACCGACAAGTCTTTTTTGTAATTTTTGTAGTAATTTAGAGAAGACGGAAAATAAATTGAGAAGAAACAATAAAAATAATTGGCGGCTGCCTTGATTGATTTCTGAATTGATTAATTGTCTCTCTGTTCGTACATCTTTCTTTTATATTGTTTCATACATCAACTAATTAGGCAAGTGTTTATATGGTAATAATTAACCTAATTCATCCCTATTTATTCTGATTTATCAAACACAAAATAGAAAAGGCCCATATAAGAAATGTCAGCCCAATTAACATTAAACCCATTAATGCCTTTCTTCACCAACGCAGATCCCTTCTTTTCATTTCCTGTGCGCAGCTGACTACTCCTCTTTCTTCGGTCTCCATCTTTCCAACCGACCATGACAACTTCAGCCCCACCTTTGAGTGCTCCAATGGCAGCAAAACTTAGCTGGGCTCCTGGGGCTCGACGGCGATAGCTGGGGCTCTAGCTCCCCGCCTCCACCTGCTCCGGTGCTGAATCCGCCCCTGCTAAGGAGGGGCTTCAGGGGTTCGGCGGCGGTAGGTGGGGCTCTAGCCCCACCCGCCCCAGTGCTAGATCCGCCCCTGTGAATAGAAGACAAAATTGGGGGTGGAGGGGGCAAAAAGAGTATGCTTCAAATATAAAGCTGGTTTGTTGTGTTCAGTATTTTACATCTGCTATATTTAATATTATTTTTTTTTCCAATTCACTGTCATTACTACAGAATATCTATTTATTTAGCTATCATTATTGTCGTTCCAAATTTGATTTTCATACTGTTGATGTCTTCTGATTGTTGGGTATGATTGTTCTTTTGATAAAAGCATTTGTTGGACACGCTTATGTTACAAACTACAAAGTAAAGAAGGTTTGTCCCCTCTGTTTTTTTACCTATCCATGCTCACCTCTGCCGTACACAGAGACTGAGAAAATTAATTAGATTTGAAATACTATGTCAAATGAAATGATGTGCATTGTATACTACTGAAACAAAAACTTTATGCCAAATTTGGCTAACCAAGTATATTTCTATTTCCATCCCCACCATCTTTTTTTTTTTATATTTAACTGTAATTAGTAATGTAGTTGGTCTCAGAAGTTCAAAAACTGAAAAAAAAAAAAAAAGCTGGAGAAAAAGGATTGACCAACGTTTAAAGACTGTCACCTTCCTAATAGGCTCAAACGTTCCCAAGTTCCAATGCCAAAGCTCCCAACCAAAATTTTAAAAAACACGTGATAAAATTTTGTATTTCTAAAATTATTTTGACCTGTATTTCCATTGTAGCTGTTATTTAACTATTCATAGAAATAAAAAAATATACATATATACCATATTTTATTTTGAATCATTGCAACTAGTTTCTGTATTCTGAGATGTTTATTGTTATTATGGATATTATACTGACGAATTACGTAACATAGAGCTTGGTTTATATAATTCATTGGGTTAAACTAATTGGTATATATTGTAACTCTCTCTTGTATTACTGATATAATATAACATTGAATTCGTTTTTTGAAGTTATTGTGATAGTGTTTATAGTCCTTGCAATAATGTTATAATTTGTACTCCGTATAATTCGTTTCTTACCCTCAAATAAAATGGGTAGAAGTGAGTCGGTAGAATATTAATTCAGTAGCAACGGTGAGGAGATAAAAGGAAGACTACATCTCAAAAATAATAATAATAATAATAATATTAAAAGGAAAACTGGAAGAGAGACTTGTAATAAGGCTGAGGAATAAACAGAGCGGTGGAATATTAATTCTGTGTAGCGAGTCAATGACTTCGCTTAGCCCTTACAAACTTACTATTCGAAACCAACTATTTGACCGAAGGAACCAAATAAAATAAAGGAAAAAACAAATAGAAGATTTTAATTTCTAAACTAAACACCAGTAATAACATATCATATCTATTGGCATCACAGAAGGCCTCAAGGACAGATGCAGAGGTGATCTTACCCTAATCTATCCTGTTTATGGGTACTGTTAAGTTAGTTGTCTATCTGGCTGGATTAGGCATAAACATAAATAAAAGAAAAGGAAAAGGCAAAGATAATGAAAAAGAATTATGATTTGGTTGGCTGGATCTAACATTTGGGGATATATTTTCGTTTGTACCTGGCTTAAATGCATGTAATCATTACGCTACCACGTTGTCTGAAGTTAATGACCTTTAATGCCCCTGTTGGTTTGACCAGATATGCTCTAAATCGCTAACCATTCATCTTCATCTTATCTGTTGTGTACCATTTTGAATAATTCACTGCTTTCTGTGAAACCTGATTTTCATTGCTCGACGCTCGTATTGCATTCAATGTTTCTTGGCAACCAGCGTTTTCTTCTCGTTCTTTCAAGTTCTCGCTAACTATGGTGAATTAAATGGGTTTTAAACAGAGTTGAATAAACTTTACAGTTTACACACAGCAAGGATTATGAGGAAATAGAAGTCATGATACTATTCAATTGTACATGGGTACAGACCCTTCGTTTCAGTGCGTTTCGTGTTGGTACGATGGATGTCAAGCAGAGCTGTTCAAGTACATAACTAGTGCATCTCGTCATACAAGTGTGTGTACAATTTTTTTTTTTTTTTAAGTAATGTCAGTATACATTTGGTGTGCCGTTGTGGGTGTTATCTTTTCAGTTAAATTCGATGATATTTTTTTTTCTTCGTGCCATCACCATCTATTGTACCATGTATGTACGTACCGGCGTTTTTTAACAAAAATATATTTTCGTCCTAGCCACTATACGGTACATGTCAAAGTAGTCTGTAAATTCTGTAATAGATAGAGAGTGATTGGGACTAGTGATATACAAACTCCAACAGCCTATACAAGACAAGCAATGTCATACTTTTAACTTTTCAATTGTGATAAATTATCCTCTCGAATTACCCCTCAAAAAATTAATCTTAATCATAATTATCTCGAGTGTAAAATGACAATAGCTCCCTCATATAATTTTATTTTAATTTACATAACAATTTTAATGAATTTTACTAGTAAAAAATTTCAATATTATTTAAAACCAGGAATACATACTTATCCTATTTTTTTTTCATATATATAAAAAATTATATGAATTTTATTTCTATGTAAATGCAAATAGTATAAAGCATCCAATTGAAATAAGAAAATTTTAAAAATAAAATTTAGACATTTTATGTTGTCCGAAATATTTTACTCAACTGTTATTATTGAAAGATCAGTTTATTTTTACAATTAAATAAATATTTATTTGTAAATTATTATAATATAAATACTAAAGATAATTCGATATTTTGTCATTTAAATTTACCATAATGAGTGATTAATATTTAGGAGGATCATTATTAAAAAAAACCTAAAAACCTAAATATTATTAAATAATATATGTGTCATCAATAAAAACTCATAAAGTAATTCATAACAGATGTAAAATTTTTAAAATATTATGAAATTACAATTTCTAATATAACTATTATGCTGGGAAAACAAAGCCCAAATCAAAGTGCGAGTATCCCTCATGATATATACTCGATACTAATTTGTCTCTAGGTCTTTGTCTGGCTCTAATGCATGCCAAATTTTTGTCGGGACATTTACGGATCTACTTTAATACTTGGTCAGAAACTTAAAACTTTCTGATTAAACTTCAACAACCTAAAGATACATAAGAGACAGTAATTCATATATCTTGTAATAAAATAAAAGATCTCTCGTAAATATTTAAAGCTAAAAAACTTCAATCTTTTTATATGTTAACATAAAATGCCAACTTATAATCATCAATTAGATTTACAATTTAGAAGATTTCTTTTTTTTTCCCAACTAATTTGGCTCGTAAACTTGATAGTAGTTATCATCCAATTCAGTATATTATTTTTATCTTATCTTCATATGTACTCTTCCCTTTATTGCGCATAAAATGGCACAACTTGTTTATCCAATAAAAAGGATAAAAAAAAAGGACAATGCTTTAAAAAAAAAAATTCCCAAATACAAATAGATTTATTTTGAAATAAATATTTCCTTTGTGTTTCTTTTTATTCAGAAAAAAATAGCGTCAACTAAATATGAAATTAATGAACAAATAAACATAATGCTGAGTAGTAAAAAGAACGAAATTGGGTTAGGTTACTTTTTTGATAACTTGAATCTTATTCTTTGCTTTCTTTGGAAAAAAAAATTTGAGGCATCGCATGTGTAGGCGAGAACAAAATAATATGCTTGATGTTGCAAGTGCGTTCTTACATGTATTATTATCGCCAGTAAAATTAGCTAGAGCAGAGTAATCGGCATCCTTTAAAAATTGTAAAGAATTTTTTTTCTAATTTTAAAAATTAAAATACAGTTATATTTAAATCTACAATTAGCAAAAGTTGAGATATCACTATATATTTTGTTTGTATATAATGCGTAAGTATGTTCCATCTCCTTAGCGTGTTCCTCATCCATCTGATCTCTGAAGACAAGTGGATGTTAAAATAATAAAAAATAAATAAATAAATAAAGCAACATAGTATTGATTAAGTCCATCATGTAAAAAAATGTACTGCATGTTGGTTTGGCACATAAGAGTTTGGTACTGTATAGTGCACTATTTGTATTTAGTTGATGAGTCTCTTTAGAGAGGAGGCACAGGCACTAGACCATGTGCCTCCATCACACTCAGCCCTGTTGGTGGATCACTTCACATGAAAGACAAATTAATGAAACAAAAAGAGATACATGAGCACAGGAGAAAGAAAGATGCCCTGGCCCCTTCAGAGAGAGAAGAGATGAGAGGAGAAGATGGGGGTCTGGTTGCAGTGGAAAAGCTCATTACCTAAATGTGACAGAGACAAACAGAGGTGCCCTCCCTGGAGGAAAAAGAAGGATCTAAAAATGGTTTTGGGGTACATGTACATGCATGGTTGCCAATAATTGTCATAAAATCTATAAGCATCCCCAATTTGTGTTTCTTACGTCTTCTAAGCTACTTGGAATGAAAATATGCATCATTATTTAAGCTTTGTTTTATCACGTGCATTGGCATGGTTGCAGTGGCATTTAATTAGCTTGTCTACTCAGAAAATTGTAGCACTACTGTCTTACCTTCATGATATCTGTTTACTAAATTAAAGAATTGACAGATTATGTATTTTGACAATTATTTTTCACATTAATATCCGTGGTAACATATTATATCATGTAATTATTAGCCGTGTCATGCAATGTTCTTTAAAGTATCTTCATAAAATGACTAATACCTTTTATTTATAGATTGAAAAAATCATTCGATTAGCTAGTGTTGCCAGTTGATCATATGTTTAATTACCAAATAACATCTCTCTATAGATAAAAATAGAGCTTATTATATTATGCTAATTAACGGAAAGCTCTCTATCATGCTACATAATTTAATGTTTTTGTAAATTAAATTTAGTTCTTTGTACTCTTGTTGGCTTATTCTTTATTGAAAACATGCACGTCATTATCGATCTAAGGCAGTAGTTTAAAATGCGGTGTATGGATGTGCATAAGCTTATGCACTCTCACCCGAGCTGAAGATAATACGCAACGCACGATACATAGATTCAATTGTGAGCTGCATATAGCTATGGGGTATGGGTTAGCCGCTCAGAGCCCTAATTTCTTCAGGAAAAAAAAAATGTGAGCTGCATATGCAATGCATAATTGATCATATATGACCTCTGATAATTTATGTGGGATGCTTAGGTGAATTTTCAAATTATAAGCTATGTAATTAACGTTACGTATCTCGTGAAACTGTATAGTAGAACTGTAAAGTGTAAGCTAAAATATCATATATTATTTTGAAATAGAGTGGTATTGACAACCTGTTTCATTATTGAAAAAAATCCAAAATATTACAAATTAAGAAAAATAAAAGAACGTACCCTCCTATACTTCTGTTGTGCTATACGTCTTTAAACTATCCTCAGTCATATATATGATATAACAGAGAAAAAAAAATTATAAATAGCATATATGATACACACAGTTACAAACTCTATAAACGGTATGTGGTCACGTACCCTTCCCATGTAATGCATGTCAAAATGTTGTCATGCTGGTGCACAAGGTGTGTACTCGTAGCGAATTTTAAATATTTTGGGTTGCTTTTGAGCAAAGCTAACCCAAATCATTCAAGGGGGTTGAAGGATGCTTCGATCGGGGGCCCATTGGGCTTTTGCTAGTTAACTGCACCAGTATTAGAAAAGCTTTTGTGGTAGGAGCCTCCTTTCCGAAAGGCTCATTTGCGACCACAAAGAGGATGCCCCAAAACAAACACTCCATGTGATCCCCTCCAACACAGTATTCAAAAGTCAAAACAGTGGAATCTTTGGTCTCCACTCTAGTTTTTATGTGGCATGCAACGCTATCAAAGTAACTTGCACATACTTGTTTATGTAATAATATATAGTTTTGAGGAGAGATCATTCGATTATAAATTAATAATTTTCACAATATTTATTAAAAAAATAACATTAAAGTTAAATTAATAATATGTCTACTAACGAAATCCATGCAACTGGTGGTGATGAATCAAATATCATTAGATTGTTGAAAAATTGTAATCATTCAATGAATTGAATCACAATAATGTTGGGTGTAAAGAATAAATCTCAAACTTATAAAGATAATGTATTATGAAGTGATATCTCATAATTAGTTCTATATCCATTTCACAGTGCTGCATATACAGCATAGACCACAGAGAATACCTCTTCGTTTAATATATGGAACCATTATTCTTTTTTGTTTTCGTAAAGCAACCCTATTAAGCATCACTTGTATGATTAGTCACACTCCGACAGTTACCTAATAGCTTGTGATTTACTTACGGACATAATTAAGGGGACCAACCTAATAAAAAGGACCTGGGCTCTCGGTTTGGGTCTTATGGGCCAATGTGGGCCTTTTGGGTTGTCATTTATGCATTGACATTTTCTGATGCAGACAGATTCTCTTTTGTTTTTATTCTTCTTTTTTTCCTTTTGTTTCGTTGCCTTTATTTCTGCAAAGAATGTCAAGTGGAGATGACAAAACCTGAACAGTGTCTCAACTATTATGCTCGAATAGATAGTTACAAGGGTTTTTTTTTTTTCCGAAAGAAAAAGATACGCCGAAGAAGATGCGGTATCTGTAGAGTATAATTACTTGTGGAGTCTTGCCTTCTCTGTGCTATACTTGTACTTGAAGAAATGAACATAAATATATGAACTAACTCATAATTTGAGAATATTTCCACTTTTAATAACCAGATAAAAAGGCTCAAAAGTAGGAGGATAATATCCATTGAAATTAATTAATTTTAATGCTTTTCTTACTCTTTTTATAGTCGTACGGTAAATTCATTCATATTTTTGACAAATATTGTCCAAACCAAAATAAATAAGTACATCAAATTAAGGACAATTTAAAAGTTGTTTACTCTTTTCATGAGACTATTTTGAATTTTCTACGGTTCGGTTAAACTTTTTTATTATACTTTTCTTCCCAATTCCCGTCAAAATTAAGTTCCCGACATTGGCAGTTGCATTTATTAAACTAACACCTCAACTTTATTACAAAAAAAAATATAAGTATATAACAATATGTTTATACTCTTTGACTGTGCATCATTAGGAGTGTAACCGAATGAGTATTTATACTTTTCATTTGGGTCCGCAATCGGATACTATCCTGTAAAATCACATGTAATTTATTCATTTCATATCTGTAAAAATAATGCAGATATCCAAATTATTTTAAACTAAAAAATAAAGACAAATAGAATGAGTTTTTAATTTGTAGAATGTTAAAAATTATTTATTCATCTCGATTTTGATTTTACTAAATACATGTTTGATTATACATGCACATTTGTTGGTGATATTCATTAATTATCTTTTCGTATATGTATCTGAATCTGTATTTGCTGATTATATTTCTTACACTATCTGTATTTTGACCTTTCCACTATGTGTATTTGTATTTGTACACACTTATTAAAATATAAGGGCAGAAATAATATTAGCATTATTTGCTTTGAATTCTTTTCGCTTACACGCCTATACATAACATAACAAATGGATTAATAAACAAATAGCCCAAAGCAAGCAATGTTTTACCTTATTGTAATAAAATAAAAACATAAAAGAAAATCATTTCCTTTATTTTCTCTCAAATAATTTCTGGATGATGTAATTTAAATACCAAAAAACAAAATGTTTACACATAGTTGTTTTGGTGATATGTTATCATCAGATGCACATCGGAACAACTCATATTTAGCAATAATTCTCTCAAACGCTAGTTTGTCAACTTAAGGAATGGAATTGATAGCATTGAACGAAACTTCTTGAAATAATCAACAAGGCCCACAAAACATGAGTGCCTCTGTGCCTACAAGATACTATGTCAGTGTATGTTTCAATCGACTATTATATGATGCAACATGTTTTCTGAATTTAGACAATATGACTATAAATATGTCTTTTCAAGCCCACAATTTTGGGACCTAAATAATGCCACGTCGTTATTACAAGAAGAAGCTGATTAAGTATAAGTGCTTACCATTAATATTGCTAGACTATATTTCAATCGACTATTATATGATGCAACATGTTTTCTGAATTTAGACAATATGACTATAAATATGTCTTTTCAAGCCCACAATTTTGGGACCTAAATAATGCCACGTCGTTATTACAAGAAGAAGCTGATTAAGTATAAGTGCTTACCATTAATATTGCTAGTCCATCATATTCATAACTCAATATTATTCCTTTTGTAGATAGCAAAAGAATGCAATGTCATTATAAGAATTCAATTAATGTCAGCGACTCAGCTACTAGTATCCCAGAAAAGACAAAAGAGTACGAATAACAGCTAAACCCCTTATGGAGCTAAATTCTATGCATAAGCGATAAGTTTTGTTAAGCAACAAAATATGGAGGACATAAGAATGACAAATTTTCCAGTGGATTAATTTTATTATATAGACTGAAAATGAAATGGTTTTCAAAATTATAAATGATTGTAATTAATCAGAGCTCAAAGTAGGATGAAAAAAGTAATCCATGATATAAAGTGCCTAAAAGAATTAATCAATCCGCCTTGATTGTTTGTTTGTAAAGCTAATTAAGGACTAATATTATGTAATATACGACACTTTTTCAAGCCCACAATAGCATCCTTGTAGCAATTCTTCCTTTAAATGATGTTCTTTAATTTTTCATTGGAAGTTTAATGTTAGGCATCCGGCATGGTATCTTCCTGCAATCAGCAGGCCTTATTGGGTCAGGAAAAAGTAAATTAGGCCCATTAAATCCTTGGTGTTTATCGGACAACGTTTTCATTGGGCTCGTATACGAAACTTTGTGGGTTTTCCTTGACTCGGTTTGGCCCAAGTACTAAGATGGTATGTTGGTCGCGTTTCTCATGTCTAGGCTATCTGGCTATGTTCAGTTTGTTACTTTGTTCCACTTTCAGCCTAGTGCAGTTTTGACCTTGAGTACGCAATGTGCCAGCAACATTTTAGCTTTCAAGTCAACAAGTCATTGACCGTCGTTTTGCTTTTAAGCGACAGAATGTTGGCCTATTGGTCTTAGTTTCTAGATTGAGTGTTAGTGAAAGAGAAAAAAAAAAAAAAAAAAAGAAAGAAAGAAAGAAAGAAGAAAGATGTATGTTAACCACTCAATATTTTTTTTTATTTTCTTACAGAAATTACATAGTTTTGATCGCACATATATAAATCTCGTATACTAGACCTTACATGAGCCCTTTACACCATCAATATTAATCTAACACTATTCTAAAAATCTCCAAATAAAGCCCAATAATTATACTAACCATTAGCGTACTATTTTACCATCCTATCACACAAATATTAAACAAAAACATTAATTTCAACACAGAATGTCACTGGAATATACACGTATTGATTTGTTATACTTTCTTTCACTTTATGCCTTATTAAAGTGAAATGAATGTAGACGCCTGGAAAGCAAGGATGTGTAGCAGGATATATTGAGATCTTTGCATAATTCTTCTAATTTTATTTCAAGATTTAATCAGGAAACAGGTACTGATACGAGTTTATTACAATATAAATGGCACGCAACGTTGAGGAACTCATTTAAACAGGTTGTACATTTGATACAACTTTTAAAAGCAAATAAGTAATGACATTGTCAGAAATCATCAAAGGCCATTTTGTCCACTGCTTCATTGCTTGTTTTGATGAAAAAGCAGAATATATAAATCAGCTCCTACAATGCTCCTTTAAAATAAGTTGCAAGTAACACCCCATACCCTGCTCAGTTGAACTGCTTATATATACCACACAACATAGATAGATAATCATAAATATAACAACCTAATTATGAGCAAATCAGTCTTAATATATATTTGTCTACATAGACGACAGTCTATGCCTCGATATCCATGAGGCACTTCGTGTGGAATTTATTAATCAACTCAGTCGCCTTGGAGTCGACATCGGGATCAGCAATGTAGAGCCCCCAGTCCCCATCGCTCCTTTGTACCCGGTTTGAGGTGCAGCATGGTGGTTCATACCCGGGCTCATCATCCTCAGAGCTTTGTTTTCTGAAGGAGAAGCATGATTGGCAACCACCCATTTAAGAGTACTGTTTACTGTGGAAATTAACTGTGAGGTTGTTTCTTAATTAGATGGCAAGCGGTGCAGACGTGCAGTGCATGCTCTTCAGTTAATTTATAAGGGCAGTGATAAGTGGGGTCTGGGGCTGTTTAGACAATATTAATGGCATTCATTTATCTATTCAAGGATCACTGGCCCCATGTCTTTACTTTCTTATTCACGTGCCTTTTATCGAAATAACATTAAAAAGTGGTATGTTGGATGGAGGATGAGGCTGGATTTTGCAAATTATGAACACAATAAGAATAATATCACCTCCAATTTTTGTCCCCCAAAGCAAAACCTAAGTAGTAAATATATAAACAGCCCAAAAAATTGTCCACCATCCAAAATTTTTTTCCTGTCCTTTTCTTGTTTATTCGATATGAGACTGCCACTTCGCTTTCCCAGAAAAGGCAGGCGAAGTCTTCGTAAAGCATTTTCAGAGTCTTCCGATGGCGACGACCGATGAGTGATCAATACATATTATTGGTGACAAATCACCTGCCCAATTAACCAGTCGCTTAATTTTCGCATCACGGTGCAAATAATAGCAAAACAGAAACTAAAACATTGAGTTTAAACTAACAACCCTAACCTGGTTACGGAAAATATTACAAGTTTAAAATTTAAAATCTTTAATTATACACAATTAGGCTACGAAAAAAAAACGTTAAGTTTAAACTTTTTTAATTGCTCCCATACCAAAATACTTAATTATTAGATATCAAATATATTTTTTATTTCTTTTAATTTTAACTCTGTATATAATTTTTCTTATCATTAAAATTTCTGCATGTGTGGCCATCGCCACCTGGCCCTCAAAAAAAAAAAAAAAAATCAAATCAAATCAAATATATCTCAAGTCAAGTATTGTACAACACATTCCCTAGGCACGCCAAGCTAGCACGTAAAACCATGGCACAACATGTTAGTAAAAATATGTTAATTAGGTTTCTTAATGCTTTTTAAACTTTCTATAAATTAAATTCAAAAAATTGAGGTCGAGATTAATGCTAATCATTATCACATAATCAACACTGTAAATTGTAAAGAGCAAAAAAAAGCAATCTATCTTTTAAAAGAACACAAAACAAAACCGACATATAGACAAAACAGAAGCTACCTATTTTAATATAGGAAGACAAAGTATTCCACAACGGCTTTCCTTTTTTCATTTTTGGCGCAGCTCAATTCGTTTTGCTAGCTTTCTGTAGGATGGAATCTTCTTTTTGCTTCATGAATGAATTTTGTATAATGGAAACCATAACACATTAGGAGCGAGTAGGGTCATTCAGATTTTTGGAAAAAAGTTATAACAACTAAAGTTGAGGAATAATGTTTTGTCACCTAAGTTGATTACATCATGCAGGTGAAAAAACCATTCGCACGTTCTATTAGGATAAGTGTTCGTTATCATGTTTCTATTCTTCATCACCATTGAATCAGTCAATCACTCTTTCTCGAATTGGTTGTTCTAGCTTTTGGAATCTTTTTCAAACTTCCAATGAACCGGATTTCATCAAGCAATTCAGAATATTGTCGAATTGGGATAGATCCATCTCCAATTCATGCAACATGCATATTAAGTTAAACAAGATCACTGCCATTAATATTGGGTCAGAAATGGGCTAATAAGGCCCATAAAAATCCTTGGGGGCTTTATCAGGCCCATGACATATTTAGATCATTGCATGATTCTTCTAATTTTATTTTAAGATCTGTATCAGAAACGGGTGCTGACATGAGTCTGTGAAGATCTAGCTGCACGCAATTTTGAATAACACATTTAAAAAGGGTTGTCGATTTAATTAATCATTGAATAAGACTCGATCGATCATTTCAGTTTCGGAAATCGAGATTTATGGACATGTTTGGTTAGTTTCTTTAAACTTCTTTAGTGTGGAATAAGGAGTTATTCCTCATATTTCCTACTAAATAAGAAATAAGTTATGTAGTTTAAACAAGGAAGAAGCTTCTTTAACCTATGACACCTAAATGGGTGGAATAAAATTTGACTATGGGACCCACATGAGGAATAGTAATTAAAAAATATTTTTCGTTCCAACTCTTCTCATTACTACCCCTCTACCAGTTACTTTTTTTTTTTTGTGCGCATTGTTATTACTATCCAAGCTAACAATATCTCTTTTTTTTTATTGCGCACTTATGGGTTCAAGGTAATTAAAATAAATATAATATGTTTTTAAAGTATCACACTTACTTGGACCTGAGTTACACTTCTGAAAGATTATTCTAAAAATGACAAAAGTGTTTTGTGATATTGTGTAGGATATCGTGTTTTGTGGTATTGTGTATGTGTTCAAGGTAATTAAAATAAATATAATATATTTTTATATTATCACAATATAATGTTGTACTAAGCTTGTTTGATTTGAGCGATTTGAGCGCTTTGTCATATTAGCACTATATTTGTTGGATTAGGATATTATCTTGTATGCTTTGTCATATACTTTGAGTATTACTAGTTCTTATACTTATAGTATGATACTAGTTAATTGTTAATTGGCTCTACAACTATATAGTTCAACACAATTATTTGTCATAAGGAGAAGGCTATTATTGTCTTTTCACATTTTAGCTTTAAATAATTTTTTTGTTTCTTTTCTTATTCCTCAATATGCATAACCAAACACAAATAAATTCTTCCTCCTTAACATGACATAACTTGTCATAAGTTCTCCCTCTTAATTTATTCCTCTTAAGTTCTTCCTTTACCAAACACCACCTATAATATGATGTCCCCAATCAGTTGGATCACTTTGGAAGGATCAACGTTGGCAAGCGAGGCATTAATTAGCCACATCAAGCAATATATTAATAATGCTTTATTGCTTGAAGAAAGCATTACTTATTAGTACAAGCATGAAGTTTGCATCCAAATTGAAAAATCAATAAACACATTAAAATAACAAAAGCGAATTATCACTTGCTATGTCCCACCCTTTCTTGTTGCTTCTATCAGATTTCTTAATTAAGAAGAGGAAAACGCCAATGATGATGTCCTTTTACATAATATCAAGTCAATCAGAATAATATGAAATATTCTTATTCACCTACCAAAACGCACAAGTAGTATATATAAACAGCCCTCATTTTTTTTTATATATATATTTGTTCTTTTTTTACTAGTGTCTTTGATACGGAACTGGACACTGCTATTTCCCAATCCTCTGTTCTTCTTTTTACTTGATTATTAGGCCAGAAGAGCATTTTTCACATTTTACAACCTTCCAAATAGTGAACAATACATAATATGGAAACAAATTACCCACCCAATTAAAAGTCGCTGAATTTTCATATCAAGAAGTAAATAAAAACAAAACGCAAACAAAAAAGCAAAAGAAAAAAGTCAATGGCTGCAAGTTTCCATTAATGTGGAGTATGATTAATTTGGGTACCCACCTGTTCAACCTATACAGTCCAAGCAAATGTTGAGTATTACTAAGCAAAACATGAAGAGGCAACATGATGTGAACCATTATGAGGTCTTGACTGTTACAAACTTGCTAGATTTACAAAAAGAATAATTAAATTTAAAAGAAAGGAAAGTGACATAAAGTGATGTAGTTGCCCATTTCAAGATGAATTCAACCCCAAATGATCTCTGTTCCTCAATTTTATTTTGATGTTTATTCTGTTTTATTGATCAGGTCATTCACCAGTGTCGTTCTGCCAGTTTAGAGTGACACTTGCTGACTTGCATGTATCGTTAGTTCGTTACCTAAAACATTATCCACAATAATGATGAGACAAGATAGTTTGCTGCACTCGTTTGATAATGAGAAAATAAAATCAGGACATCCGAATTTCATTATATTGGTTCTTTGGCCATTTTACACTAATATTAAAAGCACAAAGATAAACATGGTAAATTCATTAATAAGATTTAATGACCAAAAAGTTCCAGTAAAAACAAGGAATTCTCTTCAAACTTCAGAGGGTTTTTATCGAATGAAATGCTTCTGTAAACAGGATATTTGATTGACAAATAGATGACACCTTAAATTATACCATGCCTACGAAATTTAATTAGCGCTTGTTATACTTACATGATGCTTAGAGGCTATAATAACAATTGGAACCTAATTACTGTTTATATTTACCGATTTGATAAAGGATAATACCTCTTTGCCTTGTCTGTCGAATGAACTGCTTGTATAAACAGGATAGTTGATAGACAACTGAAATTGATGACTACAAAATTTGGTTTTTGCTTTCTATACCTACATCATGCATGCAGGTTATAGTAACAGTTGGAACTAGGGCTGTCAACGGTGGGACCCATCACGTGGGTGACGTTTCGTTTAACTGAAACGAAACGCATAATGGCACCAAGTTTGATTTCGTTTCAGTAACGAAACGGAAAACGAAATACCAGATTGTACCGTTTCGATCGTTTCAGCCTCATTTCAAACCGTTTTATGTGTATTTTCTGAAGTGGAACGAATAACGAAATGGAATTTGGTACCGTTTCAAAAACGGAACGGTTAACATATTGAAATCTTATACCGTGTTCCTAAACAGAACGGAAAACGGAACAGGCCGTTCCGTCCATTTCGGCCACGTTTGACAGCCCTAGTTGGAACCCAAGTTGCTCAACTACCTTTCCTTTACCAGATGGGTAAAAGGAAATATCTCTATGTATTGTCTTAGAACTGGAATCATATAAGTTAGGTTCTGTACCTATATATGCCACTACGGCTACAAAACTTCTACAAAGTTGTTTACTCTTTTCAATCAATAATACAATTTTGTTTGCATTTTTAGATACTTCACAGAATAGCACACTAAAATTCTCTAATCTAGCCAAACAGAAAACAATATACAATTTCAAAAAGAAAAATGAAACATACATACATTCTATTTTGTCTCCTCTCCAAAAATGAAAAAGATAAATAAAATTTTAAGGAAATCAAGTATCGGTTTTCTCACAACATAATTATGTACATTCCAGTTTGATGATCATCCCGCCAATTTTGAAATAATCACTTTATTCCAAATTGCAAAAATGGTGATGATATTAATTAACAAGTATCAAAATGAGAAATCAAATAAGCTCTATTAAATTACCATTATTCACAAAGGGCATGCCACCACTTGGATTTATCAAGGAGGGCCATGGATGAGCCGGCCACAATTTCTCGGCTTCCACTGAAAAATTATTCGCTAAAGACCCCTCCTCAAAGATAACCCATTCTTTCGACATGACTGTACTTCTCTCCTCGTCCATGGTCTGCACTAAAGGAATCTCTATTAATTGTGTTTCTGGACCAACATCCAAAGCTTCCAGTTCTTGTTCAACTGAATCTTCATATTCTCTCCTCTCCTCTTCTTCAATCTCACCCAGTAACAGCATCTCAAGATCATGTATGTCTTCTTCTGGAATTTTCTCCACTTGAGGCAACTCAGCTGCATTCAATACCCCCAAACTGCGGCACAGTTCAAAGTAAGCCGAAAGTTGTTCGCTTTGCTCAATTGCCTTTCTTAAAACCCTCACTCCAACATTACCTCTCCTCCTCTTGGCTTCAGGTGAAAGATTTCCAAGCTCATTCAAATAGAAGTCCATCTTTGTATGGTGATCGGATCCGAAAACACTGACCAGGAATGATGCAATCCCTTTACAAATCTGACTGTACACCTCAAAAATCTCGATTAGAACGCAATTCATCGCCTCAAGAACAAGCCCGACTTCCATCCCATCTCCATAAGGCCTGATCTGCATCAACAAATCAAGTAAACCCTGCAAATTTTGCACCCGATCAAGCAACTGATCCTCATCGGTCAGGTCATACTCCAACCCAGCGAAAACCGACCGGCTATCTAGAAAATTGAAGTACGCACGGATAAAAGCCGAGAAAACAGAAGCCTTGGCAGGAGACGAGGACCGATCTTTAAATTCAGATAAATCAAATGGAAGCCGCCCAACCTGGACATTAACAGGCTCAGAATCGGACCTCATGAGAATGCCGTGAACAAGCATGAGAGCCTTGAGCGCAACAGGCCAGGAGCGGGTCCGGGCAGCACGGCGCGCAAGGGCCCACATGACAGGAAGTAGAAATGAAGGAGAAGTTCTAGCCCATGCAAAGACCCTTGCTGCATTTTTGTAATCAACAGACCGATCATCATGGCTGGTGGCCCGAATCACGGCAGCTTCAAGCTCAGGATTGCGAAAACGGGAAGAGCCGGTGATGAGGCGGGTGAGATAAAGACTCTGGCGATCCTTTATGGCAGCCGCCGCTCGACGCCACCACTCACGCGGTGACGTCATGGATGAGGAAGTGGAAGTATGGTCGTTGGAATCTATGTTGGAATAGTGGGAAGGGTGATTAATGTAAAGAAAAAGAGAAGGAGAGGAATGGAGAACGTGGAAGCACGAAGTGGAGAGGAAGGTGGTTGGAATGGAATGGTGAGAGAGAGAGGAAAGCTGGGTCAAGGATGCGTTGGATTGGATCCAGTCGTGTATCATGTATGGAGGGAAAACGTTAAACGGTTGAGGCCTTGAGGGAAGGAGAGTTAAATGGTTTGTGTGGAAGCTTCTGTGTGGGATGCGGTGTTGTGTTATTTATTTGTACTGACAGGTCATTATTTAGTTAATCCGGATGGGGATTAGATGGACTGCGGCATAAAACACGCAACGTGCAACAAGGGAGCAACGATACTAGGTCCTCTGTGGCGTTTCTTAAAATGCTTCATGGTTGCTTTGTTGGATGCGCCAAGTCCTAAATTCAAATCTCTACAGATTGCAATGAACTTGTGGGACCCAATGTTCGATGAAGTTTGACAGTTTGGTACAATGGAAAGGTCACAAAGGAACTGGACTCCGCTAAAGTCTCTTATTGTAAGATTTCTTTTTGGATATTGGCCGGCAAAGGCGGCAACGGAATGAATTGAAATTCGACTTTCGCCATTATTGGTCGCTTCTCGTGTCCGCGTCTGTAACGTTTTTGAACTCTCAAAAATATCTTTTACCGTTTTTTTTTTGTTAATGTTAACTTGCCCACGGCTATTTTTTTAAAAAAAATAATAATAAATTTATATGTTTATGAATTTTTTTTCTGAAATTCCTTACAAAAATAAATTGACTCTCGAAATTTTTGTTTGCAACAAATTGGTCACTGAATTTTCAAAATAAAGTCAAGTAGGTCCTTGAACTTCGGAAAAAATGACAAAGGTGGTCCCTAAACTTTCATTTGCACCAAATTAGTCTTTTGAAGTATTAAAAAGATTAATAAGAAGGATTCATTTGATTAGCTTGAACGAAGTTTTTTCTTAAAAAAAAAGCTTGAACGAAGTTTACTGACTAATCTAATTCTTTCTGGTTATTGGATCAATTTGGTGTAACCAAGTTCAGGGGCCAACTTGTTTTTTCTGAAAGCAAAATTTAAAAAAAAATAATTTTATGCCAAGGAAATTTTGGCCTATTTAGTTTTTTTCAAAAAATTCAGAGACGAAAAACTTTAGCTTTTTCATTTCTTTTAAGAGGGAAGGGTTCATAACTCATGTGACGAAATCATAGCATCATTGCGTACTTTCTCTTAAAGCATTGTAGCAATGGTCCTAATTTTTAGGCTGAATGCTATAAAATTAACAAAAATTCCAATAAATTGTAGCAATGAGACGATTAATTGGAGGCGAGAAAAAAAAAAAACTCAAAGAATTTGTAGGGGGAGTGATTTGGACACGATTTTTTTTTTTCAAACAGCGCAATATTCTCTAAATGACAAATTTGCCCTCGCACTATCCCAAATTCACCTCTTGTATAGGCTTTACTCTCTCACAAATCACAATATTAGGCTGTTCGCAGAAAATATTGTCATTTAAAGAATGTTATGCTTTTCGCAAAAAATTTCGTGTCCACAGGACCACAGCACTCTCCAATCTGTAGCAATGCCACAATTCCCTTCAGCACCATGTAGAAAAATGAATCATCATCTAATTTTTCTCGAAAAGAAAAAAACGGCTGCATCAGTTGCATTTTGTTTCTCTTTTTCCTATTTGGAAAGTTTATTTAATTATTTCCTCGATGCGGTCTGCGATATTTAATATGAAATAGACTAAAATTTACACTGATGGTAATGCAAAATATTGTCGTATGAATTTCGTGACCGTGTGTTAGTTTGTTTGGTTGATGATTGTATTAAATTGAATGGATCGGATTCGGAAGACAAAAAAGAATTCCGCCTTCCAATATGATAATATCAGAGGATACCCGTTCTCCTAATTTTTCAATGACCGGTTATTTTATCTCATGGATGATGCATTTTTCCCTTTCTATTTTATGATATTTTTCACTTTTAAAATTTTTTTTTTTGCAGAAGTGGCGCTATTTTCTACTCAATAAAAAATAATATTTTTAAAATATTTCTTTAAATATATAATAAATAAATAAACAAAAAAAAATGTATGGGGGTAACACACATATAAACTAGAAATTTGCATGCGACTTCATATTCCGTAAAATTACTTACTGAAACAGAAAAAATAAAGTCGTTCACCTTGAATCTTAAAAATAAGTATCTCGACAAATTTGTATGCGATTACAATTATACAGTTCGGATGTAATTGAACAGTTAAAGTCGATGAAAAAATTACTTACTGAAACAGAAAAAATATACAATTATAAAATTATGCAATTACTTACAATTATACAATTATGCGATTAAAATTACTTACTGAAACAGAAAAAATAAAGTCGTTCACCTTGAATCTTAAAAATAAGTACCACACCATTAATTAGTCTTGAACATTGAACAGTTCGTACTCTTCTCCGTACGGACGATGGAAAAATTCAAAAAAGGGTTGGTGGTGTGGTATACTGGTGTGGGCGGTGGCATAGTGGGCGGTGGATCATGAATTCCGACACCCGCGTGAACGCCAGCTATTAATTCATGTTTTCGAAAGACATCCAAATGTAAGACTACCTCAGGAGTTGACTTTAGTATATATAAATGTTTTTTAAATTAAAAATTTGAAACGCGGTTTAGTAGAGCTCCTATAAGCACCCCTTAATTTATTTTTCATTTTTTTATTTTTTCCCCTAAGTATGCATAGTATTATATTTTTTTTTTCCGTGTGAAAATCTATTTGTCAAATTTAGATTCACCACATTCAAACGGCCAAGGTGGGCATGTCATTGGCACTCATGTAGTCTTGAACTGTACCGGCCGAGGCACGAAAACTCTTATCAGATCATCTCTTTCATTGAGACCGCCAACAAAATTGAGCATGCCAAGAACGTGATTTTTTTTTCTTAAATTCTTCGAATATGTTTAATTTTTTTGGTCATGTTCGGCTATATAATTCGGAAGAAAGTATATTACATGCAATTATTCACGGCACAACTTGTTAGCTCAAGGTAGTTATTTTTATTTTATTATAAATTGATTAAATACATCTAATTTTTTATAATTATTACATCTCTACCTTAAAATTTTGAATATTCATAATGTAAAGCCAAAAATGCCAAATAAAACGAAAAAAATTATTTTAATTGTCATTTCTCTATGCACATATTATAAATTATAGAAACTTCTATATTATCTTAATTGACATCAAGTGCTTCCAAAAAGAAAAAAAAAAACTAATGTAAAACACGCCACAATTTCATATTTCATCAATATTTTAAATTTTTTAAAGTTAAAACATCGAATCCAAACCGTTGACCTTGTTCAATTTTGACGAGCGATATATTTTTATCTAAGTTTTATAAAAATTGGGAGTTGATTTAATATTTGTTCAAGATGTCAACAAATGAACAAATATGGTTAACTATGTCATATTAATTCTAATACGTTCATGGTTTGACAACTCAATCTAGTACCAAATCAACTCAAATATTTATAAAACTTATATGAAAATATATCGCTCACTAAAATAAATAAGTTTGGGTTTTAAAAATTTTTCATATTAATGAAATATGAAGTTGTGGTATTTAGCGACATTCTGAGGCATTAGAACCAACTCATATTATTGGAATATAAGTATATCATTGAATATTTTTAATGAATTGAAAAAAATATATTTTAACCGTCCATAGTTTATAAACGATATATATGAGGAATGCTAAAGTCCTATGCATAGGATGGATGCGGTCTATCCAACATGATCGTTTTCGAGTAATCAAATTTCAAACCACCAATTCAAACCATTCGATTGATTCTTCATATTGAAAATTTGTATGAAATCAAATTTATATTTTTCCGAAATCTTTTATTATTTATTTCAATTTTTTAAAAACCGTTATTATTGGACGTTCCATATAAGTTCTAGAAGTGGTTTTTTTAAAATACGAAATACATAGTAAAAAATTTTTGGAAAAATGTGAAATTTGGTTTCATATAAGTTTTCATAATCAATCTAACGGTTTGGATCGGTGGATTGAAATTAATTAAGCGAATACGATCATGTTAGACTGACCGCATCCGTCCTATGCGTAGTACGCCACTAGTACCTTAGCCTTGCTCAAATTATTAATGTTCTAATTAATTAGTTAACAGAAATTATATACACCATCCAACTAAAAACCATCCATTACCATCCATAGGCCAATTAAGGCTTAATTGGGCTTTTTGGAAGAGAATTCCGCGTCCCAGGCGCTCCAGAATCCCATTTCCGCACGATGACGTCATCAAAGCGCGTGATGACGTCATCAAATTTTTTTTTTTTCCAAAAAAAAATTTTTCGAAATTTTTTTTCGCTGACGTCATCAAATGGACAGATTTTTCTGTTCAGTTAGATGCATCAAGGGATGAGTTAACTTTGTTAAGTGTTCAGTTAGATGCATCTTAAAATCGAATTTTCGTATATTTTTGTTCAGTTAAACACGTTAAGGGATGAACTTAAAGTATTTATGTGTTCAGTTAGTTGCAGCTCAAAATTGAATTTTCGCATTTTTTTGTTCAATTAAACACGTTAAGGGATGAACTTAAAGTATTTATGTGTTCAGTTAGTTGCATCTCAAAATTGAATTTTCGTATTTTTGTGTTCAGTTAAACACGTTAAGGGATTAATTAAACGTATTTATTTGTTCAGTTAGTTGCAGTATAAATTTGATTTCATATCTTTTGTGTTCAATTAAACTAGATAAAGGATCAACTAAAATTATTTAAATGTTCTGTTATATGCATCTGTAAATTAAAACACTGATAATTTATTAAGAATAATATCCATTATTTCAACAAACTGAACAATTACATCGATAATAATATCCATTATTAATAACACGAATCCTACACAGTTTTAACCACTACAAACTAACACAATTCATCGACTCCTCCTTCGAATCCTTCCACACAATTCTTCTCACCATGTCCTATCATTCCTACACAAACAAAACAAAAAGCAATTGAGATAAATTTAGTTCTTAACAAAATTTTCTGCGAAAATGAACATAAAAGAAATCAGAAATTGACATCGAAGAAAAATTGTAACACGAAACAATTAAATTTCAGTAAAATCCGACAGAAACAACTAATCTTGGAGTTATTTCTCAAGAAAAATATTTGTTTTGTAACATCTATGGATGGATTGTTATTTTGGAGACTGTTTTGATTGATCAATCTTGAGAATTCTGGAAAGCTAGTGCCAGGATACAGAGATGCTTAGTATTAATTAAGTCCTTGCTTTTAATACTAAAACAAAGCACGTTTTGTGCTCTTTTCGGAAAAAAAAACAAGTAAAGCGAGAGGAATATCAAATCGCGAACAGAAGCAGACGAGACCAAGAGGCAAGAGAACACGAACCTTTGAGAGGAAGTCGAGAGAAACGCGAGTGCCGAGAAGGGGGCAGATCGGAGGAGAGGGTTTGGAGAGGAAGTCGGAGACGAATCGCCTAGGAGAAGGGTTGTACGGAGCAGGACGAGACCAAGGACACATGGATTGTCTTGGCAACTCTCTCTTCTTCTTCCATCGGCGAGAAATAGGGTTTTTGCACAGATCGGCACCGAGGAACAGGGTTCTTGAGCATATCGGCGGGGATGAGAGGCAGCAGATGCGGAAGTGGCAACGATTCGGCTAGGGTTTGGTGGAGGAATGAAAGAGAAGGTTTAGAGGATATAAATAGACTGGGCCAGTCGCTGGCCCAATCCGGCCTGTTTGGAGTCCATGGATGGTGTGGATGGTAATCAGTTGGATGGAGAGTAGTAATTACCATTAGTTAATCTCATCAAACCGAATACAATCTCTGGCACGGCCCAAAAAGCCTTGTTTTTAACTCTCAACAGCGCAGTTAGCAATAATCCTCGGCCCACCGAGAGGCCCGTCTTCTTTCACCTTCAATTTCTCTCTTTTGCTTCTCAACTTCCCATTCAATCCGCCTCGCCTTGGAAGAATCAGTGAAAAACCAGTCCGTCACAAACAGACTAGAAGGAAGAATCGCCGGAACTCCAACGGTAACTCTCTTCCCGTTAAAGCGTTTTCTCATGATAGGATTACGGGCTGCCCGTAGGTTCTGCAGCCTGCAGGCTGCTACAATTGAGTATTGCTTGGTATGACAGAATGAAAGTCCTATTTTTTTAGCACTGTACTTCCCTCTCTGGCTATCTGGTTTTATCAAGGTTTAAGCAGACATTGAGAGAAATTAGGTACCAAACTGTAATCATACAAAACCTGAGGGACCAATTGAAATAAGCACCTACTCACACACACAGTCACATACACCTGGATGCTTTCACAGTAAGGCAGTTTGCCTGGTATGGTTCTTTCATTTTAGGAGACCTCGAAGAAATATGAAGACAAATGAAGGGTTAATAGAAAAAGTAGAATAAGGAGGCAATTATTGAGGCAAACCAGTAAATTAACTTTTCTGACTGATTTCCCATGCCAACATAGCAAGGAGTTTCTTGGTTGGAATTCATGTGTTTATTTTTTATGGTAATTGTGATGACCTTAGTGCCCTTCTGATTCCATTTATTCTTTTTGCGTTTAATTATTTTTCAGATAGGAGAACCTTTTGTGTTTTTCTTTAGTTCGTAGCAGAAAGTGAAGATGTACACAGCTTGTTCTACACCTCAATGCTCCGGTTTAGTCACCTATCTTATTATTTTTTTTTTTCAATTTACTTAAACAAAATTCATAGCGTTTAAATCATAAATTGTGATCTAGGACCCTAGAATATTTTTTTCATGCTTTTTATTTTTTTGGATGCATTCCATTGTGTGTTGAGTATGTAAAATTGTAAATATTTTGCTAGTGTGGCTAATATATAAGATTATGGTACAGAATTAAGCTGATTTGGAATATTATAACTATTTTCCAAAGAGTTTGAATCAGATAGTCTCATAAACAGTGGCAAATCCATGGGAGGGCTGGCGAATGCCAGGTCTCCCCTAATAATCACAACTTTCCATTATTCGCCAGCCCTCCCCTAATAATCACAACTTTCCATTATATACCTTGTTTTCTTAAGTAAAATTAATCAATTTCCTCATGGGCCCCCATGAATTCAAGCCCAAATTTATTTCAGCCCCCACTATTTTCCTGGGCTGGCTTCGCCTCTGCTATAAATATTATTCCTTGTAGGTTTGTTTCTCTTTAGGAGATTTCAACCACTTTTGCCTATTCAGAGAGTAAGCAAGGCCAAAATCCCACTGATTAAGGTACATGAAAGGATTCAATTCTATGTTGTCTTATATATTTTGTAGTTGTTTGTTCTAACAATTGCAATTAGGTTTCAGGACCAATCATTCGGCAAGCACTTCCGTTGCCTTGCTTGAAGGCCTGTGCTGCCACTGGAAGAGATGGCATTCAGAATGTTTACTCAGACAATGGATTTGATCATGAGCCATTTTGGTTAAGTCTGATAAAAGATATTGGACGGTAAAAACATTAGTCATTTTTATTCTTTTTTTATTTCTATTTGAATGGCCTGCTAATGGTCAACTAAGGACACACGACCAGGTGTTATTGACTCATAATTACACATTAATGGCTTAATTAGGATAATTTTTGACTGACTACTAGCCAAGCCATATTAGTCAGGTTTTAGTTGGTGCATATTGACCAAAAATTTTCTTGTTTCAAACATTTATAAATTGTAGGTCTTTAAGAGCATTATTTCAGTTTTTAGCTGAACAACCTAGTCAATTGAAGTACATCGAGTGGCCGAGCTTCCAGAGCACGGTATGTGCATCTTTTAGCAAACAAAATTTTTTGATTGAATTCATGTTATAATGTTTAATACTTTAATGCCATGATATAAATATTCACTCATCAGACTCAATTCCTTTCTTAATTTTCTTTCCTTTGTTATGTGCAGTTAAAAACAGCCACGCTAACACTTGTGATTGTGGTTTTCCTTATTGTTGCATTATGCTCTGTTGACTCGGCCTTGTGCTGTATTCTAGCTTTGCTTTCAAGGAAGTCTGCATAAATCTGTCATCAGGTAATATTCTGCATAACTTAGTCACCTAGTTTAGGTTAATTGAGTCACATAAGTTCCTGAGATGAGCAATGAACCTCTTGAATCAACCAAATTGTGAAAGAAAATAAAATCAAGAATAAGCTAGAAAGGGTACATGGTTGCTAGCTGGTACAAATGTATACTACTGGATGGTACCAAATTTTGCATAGCAGGCTTATGAGTCCGCTTTGAATAAATTTTGATGCAAAGCTTAATATACTAGAGGAAAGTCTTCCCTTAGGTCAAGCTACTATTTAGCAGTAAGACTAGACTTTACTCTAAATTGGGAGTTAAATTGCGCCGTATCTTGTGCCCGTTGGTGCTGCCAATCATTGCAATGCCGACCAATACTAATGCCTGGCATTTACATTTGACAAATACAATATGCACTGAATACCTAAGTACGTCTACTGGTCAAATATGTTGATCGATATTCGATACTATGCTTGGCAATCATTTTCACAAGCACAAGCTTTGCCAATTTATTCATAACATTAAGCAGTTTAGTCTGTTTTTGCAAATGTAATCTTAGTTCAATACAACAGTGCCTCAATTAATACTAAATTGCAAAATTATTTCTTAAGGCTCAGATAAACTAATTGAGTTATTTTCCCTCAATTGCACAAGGAGACCCATACAACTATGGCCTGTGCAGTACAATGTGCTGCACTGTAGAGAACAAGTACAAACTTTGCATAACCACTTCAATATGCCCTGTTCAATAAATTGCACATGGCACTGAACTTTGTTACTTGTTAGATAAGAAAGCTAGTTACTAATTGACAAGTAAGCTGCTGTATCAAATAAATTTTCTAAATTGTCCTAAACTATTGCATAATATTGACGCTTGTTAAGTACTAGGCGATCTGCTCTCTGGTTGAGGTGGTCAATTATTGTTCTTATATGCCAAAGAAACTTCAAAGACAAGGCAGCAAACCCCTGTTCCTTCTATTATATAATTTTTTGTTGGTTTATAAATTTAAATGGCATTGTAATGTGTCTTCCTTTTATTTGATGATCCTTTTTTTTCTTGTCTTGCTTAAGTCTACAAAGAGATGCCCGGAAACAACCTTCAAGATCTGTCCATCCTAACATGGCGCAGCCTTGCAGAGCCGTTTGATTATCTTGGGATGTGTGCAATGTAAATACAGGGATCAAGCAGCTAAGCTTCACAGCATCGAGTGATAAGCTGAAGAAGTTATGATATGTTCAAATATGAGATATCATTCCCCATGTGGGACTATCTTTTCTTTTACTTTTTTTTTTTTTTTCTTTTGATAACCATACCTCTAGATGTTACTGTTATCACTGCTGTTTTATGATTAATCATTATAAAACTAATGATTTATTCGAATGATTCAAAGGTTGGGCTGATTGAATAGTTGTGAACTAGAGTTTGATAAAAGAAAACCAATAGCAAAGATGTCGGTAATCGAAATATTTTATTAGAAAAGGGGTTTTAAACTAGTTTCATCATGACCAAAATGCAAAATAATTTTGTAATTGCGGATTTTTCTTAGTAAAGTTATGATTTAGATGAATAATTTTAGTATTCAGTAAATCTAAATGATTTATTATGTAATGACTGAGGTTAGTTGTAACAATAGTGGTAGCAATTAAATTATCATGCGAATATTTCCTTTTTTTTAGTTTTTAAAATTTCATCGTTCTCACATGTTGCTAAAAGAATCGAGAAAGAATTCTGACACGTGCCAAGCGAATGATTTTTACTGTCCAATTTGGATATGGCTCGTATCTACAAACCTTTGTTAATTATTACAATGGTTTTAACGTTTTTCAATACGAAATAAACGTTCAGATTAGATTGCTATCGCATAACAACAATTCGGAACTCGTTTGTGAACAATTCATGTTATTTGAAAAATAAGATCCTGGAGATACTTAAAAAAAAAAACATTTAGATTAGATTGCTATCGCATAACAACAAACGGAAAATTTCTTTTATTTGAAAAACAACCCTGAATTGTGGGCTCTTATCTGCTATGCTATAGTATCGGTATCAATGTTTTCTTTTCCATATAAAAAAGAATTGTGAAATTATCTCAAATTTCTTATGTTTAAATGTATTTATATTGCACTAGTTAAAAATATATAGATGATGTACGTGTTCTTCATTATTTTAAAAAGAATGTTTACTACGTGTGTCTCAAATTAAAAATTCTTCGAAAATTAAATTACAGTTTTTCTTAGTTTAACTATCATTTTAGTTGTTTTAATTTATCGAATATTTTTTTCGAAGTACGGTTGAATAATATTTTCCTTTATGGAAGAACAATCAAGTTGTACATTGAGTACTCATATTCGTTACATATATATATATATATATATATATATATATATATATATATATATAATCAGGATTCAGGAATATTAATTGCAATTTTAAATTTTCAATTTAAATAATGTTATTGGAAAATGTTAAATGGATGTACTACAAGAGATAGACATAGTTTGCTACTCATTAAAAAAATAGTTTAAAAAAAAAAACTAATGAAACTGATAAAAGAGTTGGTCAAGAAAAATCGTGCAATTTAGAAGGTGTGATGAGGCCATGGGTGACATTGAAGTACTTGAGCACGGTTGACCACCTTGAGTTCTCCTTCAATCGATGGACGGCAATTGTGTCAGCAGTTAGGTCATGCCGGTAGCAGTTTGGCTCCTGGTCATCCCCACGAAAGTCGTACATCATCGGAGTATTGTTGTACCTATTCTTCCCCTTCTCACCAATCTGCAGCCACCATCCTAGCATCATGTCCTCCGCATGATTTGTAAAGTCTAAAGGCATTTCAGAATCAGCCATCCATTCCACCACATCCCAAGATAGAACATATCTGGAATAATTCAAGATATATATGTATAAACAGACAATTAAAACAAAGTATATATACATCTCTGCAAATGATATATAAATATAATACTGCATTCAAATATTTTAATAGATGAATAGACTATACCCTAAGCCTGTCATGAATGGCGCAGGAATCCAAAAGTTGAACTCTGTGCCATTGCACGGGATGTCCAATCCATAATACATGTCAGTCCTTGGTTTATCCCGAAGCGACGCCACCAATGCATCCAGTCGCAAATAAGTGTCATCGTCAGTTTTCATCACATAGTCGTATGGCTGATCACGACCAAAGAGATCAGGTAGACTAGAGAAGTAACTGTGGGTCTTATCAAACAATACGGTCTCAGTGCAATTCAGGATGATGATGTCATTGTAAGCCATGATCTCAAGTTCGAGCATGGTGATGTGGTCTTCATTTGTGACATTATTGCAAACCACGAAACGGATGTCGAGACAATCAGTGACATTTTTGTCTGGCCACAGGGATTTGGAGTAGACATGTCGTAGGAGGTGCCGGCGCTCGAAAGTCTTGGGAGTTGTAAGGATACCGATCAACATCCGAAAGTCAGGCTTTATGCTGACGGGACCCGCAACAGAGGGGTCGCTGTTGCGGCATGGCGAGAAGAGAGACTGAAGTCTGAGATCTTTCGGGTAGACGACTATAAAGGTAAGAAGGAGAAACAAACATGAAAATAAGAGTAGGTAGAGATAAGGTCGGTCCTTGGATAAGAATGAATGTGTCATTGCTTATATTCTTCAAATATTCCTTGAGAGGCCTGAGGACTATGATCAGGGGGAGAAAGATGTAAATGAATTTAAGAACATTCAAAGGAGTTTAAATTTATTTGACACGAAATTGGGTTAATTTAAATGTAATGCAGAACCGGTCAATTGCGGTGGTTCATCAGTGCTTTTACATTGGCAGATTAGCTGGAGTTAGTTTGAGGCAAGGAAGTGCGCGCATGCAGTGGTCTAATTTGGATATCAACGTGCTCATGACTCATGAGAAGTTAATAATTGATGATGAGAATACTAAAGGGAAAACATTAAATATGTTTTTATTGTGTCGTAAAACATTAAACATATATAGAAAGGGATAATTGTATTTATTTATTTATTTATTTTTAAGCCTACGGGCGGTTTAAATCTCGAAAAAAAATTGTATTTTTTTTTTAAAAATCAGAATACAGAAAAAATGAAGAAAAGAAGTAAAAAAGAAACACAAAAATTTGACTGCCTAGCTAATTGAGCATGCAGTGTTTCTTCTTTTGTCATGGCGTTTTTGTTTTGATACAAAATTGTATTTCTAAATTTCTTCTCTTTTTATAAAAATTTTTATAAAAAAAAAAGATCAACTTTTTTTTTAAAAGAAAATTCAGAAATCTAGAAATCAGCAAAACAAAAAAAAAAGATACACACAAAATTTGACTAACAAATTGAACGTGCGATGTTCTTGTGTTGTCACGGACGATTTTTTTTTTTTTTTTTTTTCTAGCAACGAGGGTCAAGGCCACTTCCTTCCAAAATTGAAACAAAATTTAATCAGCAAAATTCAAAAGGCAACTACCAAAAGGTAGTTGAAACTTCTATTGGCACTTTTACGATATTTTTTTTTTCTTTTTTCTAGCAACGAGGGTCAACTTGCCCACAGAGACCCTATTGGCACTTTACGAATAAAAGAAATTCAAAAGGCAACAGACCTGCTACCAATCTTCTGATTAAATATCGCTACTTAACTGATTTTCTAAGACAAAAAATTGAAACTTCTAATAAATTAATAAACGAATGTCGTAGAAGACCTCAAATAAATAAAAACAAGTTTGCTCCAACGCCTACTACCAAAGTATAATTTTATCTCCAGAGAAAGATTCTTCTCTAAAAAAAAGTAGGTTTTTTATATTGAAATTTATATGATCTTTCATGCTGTTTCACATATATTTGTGTACATGGTTTTCGTTTTAAATTAAAAAATAACAAACCATTACAATTTTGATTTTGAGAAAAAAAAAAATTGTCGAGATTGAACCATGTAGGAATATGAATTAAAACTATGTACAAATTTGGAATAAGAAAAGAATAAACAATGTATAACTTCAAATTTAAAAATTAGATTACGTACAAATTCGAAACAAAAAATGAGTTATGTATAACTATTAAATAAAAGAAAAGAATACATACGAATAAATATCGCAAATTTGGGGCTTAGCCTGTTTTAAATTCACAATTGAAAGAATTACGATAGTAAGTTAATTATTCTTTCTTTCCCTTCTGAAAACGGATTATTCTTTCATTAATGTCCTTCATATAGAAACATTACTTACAGGCAAGTCCACCAAATTGCTTTTAATAAGTAGCGATAAATATATTTTGTTCTATAAAATTTAAATATTTGAATTTGAAAGTTCGAAATGATTTAATCAAAGTTTGGCCAGTATTCCACCAATGTTCTGGAGAGGAGACTTTAAGCAGCAAATTAAGATTATCTTGGTACTTGGTGAGTTGGTGTCAAATTAAAATAGTAGAGGGGGTGCTGAAATATTTTATAAAATAAAAAAATATGGGAAAGAAAGAATCTACCTCCCTAAGACATGTTCTCCAGTTCCAACGAGATATTGACTCTAACTAGTTCTAATCTCGTGCGTTGCGCGATTCATCTCAATCCAAAAGTGTTATGAAACGATCTCCTAATGAGTGCAGATATGTTATGAAATTTTTTTGCAAACAGATGTATAGAGACGAAAACATTTTATTCATTTAAGGGAAAATAGACATGTTGAGATTTTTCCTACTCAAACGTATTATTTTGCCTACATGCACTCAAGAAGAGTGTATTTGTGCATTTTTATTAACATATCAAACGTCCTTACTTGAGATTTTCATGTAGGGAAAATCTCAAAATGTCTATTTTCATTAACATCTTGAGATTAACGTATCTTACTTAATGGAAAATAGACATCTCGAGATTTTCCAACGTATTATTTTCATTAATTTGTTTACCAACCCACTTTGTTTCGATCTTTACAGGAATTCAAGTTGAGATTCTCTATATATAAAAGCAATTCTCGCAATTCATACGTACCAAATTTATAGACTTCTAAGGCCTACATCAAGAGAAGATCAATAATAGTGAACTGTTACAGAGATAATAGAACTGACGGTTTTTTTTTTTTTTTTTTTTTTTTTTTTTTTTTTTTTTTTGCATTGCCAGCAACTAACAAACAACTGAAATAAGTATAGCAAAAAAACATTATTTCATTACTTTCTAAATTTTACTCTAAAAATAAGAATTAAGAACACAATTCCTCATTTACTATATAGAGGGGTAGAACTAACCTTACCTCTTGATTAGAGAGCCCAAAGAAAGTGCTTCTAAAACAATCCACATTTGGCATCCGAGCCCCTTCAAAATGTCCAATATCTCATTCATACTCCTTTCCAAATAGAAATCACAATATAAGAACATTATAAATAATAATGGTGTACAAAATAAAAAAAAGATACAGCTTAAACATTTCTAGGATGTCCAATTTAGTGTCAAATCCAAAATAGTTGAGCAATTGGATATTCTTCAGGTTGAGGCCTGGTAAACTTGCGTATAACATACAATGTAGCAGGTTCATGTATTTCTTCACAGGTTACAAAGAAGAAATACATGTACCTGATCTCATGTATTTCTTCACGGGTTATATATAGAACTCGCTGGGTTAATTGCAAAAGAAATACATGTACCTCTCTGGGTTAAATTATTCTATATGTTGTTCAAGTCAACAAAGACACAACACACTCATATGCAGTGTTCTATACATAAGTACTACGACATTTACAACACTTTTAAGAGTTTCCGAGAAAAAATAGGGACGAAGCAGTAAATTCAAATTATTTTGAGGCAGAACTCACAGAATATGCATCGACAGAGATAGCGATGAACTCTGAAGCTGTCAATCTGTCAGGTTGAGCTGGTTGGTTCTTCAACGCATGATTCTACGTCGGCATTCCATCATTCGACACTCCATCATCCGGCATTCCATTATTCAGTCCTGCATTCCATTTCTTCTTATCATGCACATAATGATTACCAAAAATATGAATAGAGGAAGAAACACAAGAAACAATAGCACTAATTATATTAACATTAGACTCAGAGGATATAATTAGACAAAAGGTGATTCTAATTTTACCTCAATGCACATATTTTCTCTTCAGCCTAATGGGAATGAACCTTCGTGCCATTAGCCCTTCCATCAAATAAAGAGCTATTTTCATAAGTAAGCTTTTGGTTTACTGTTTTTTTCAATGATATATGGGGCATAAACGAACTAAATAGAAGCTGCCAATTAAAAATTTCCTAATATAAGATGTAGAAAAAAGTTGAAAACCACCATTCTCCTGCTTTAAAATGCATGCCAGCAGAGTAAATAAAGAAGAAGAAAAAAAGATTATTTAGCAAGCTTCAGCTTTTTAGCCAAGTTCAAAGGGAAAATATTTTGTCAGGTCTAAAATTGACTTGGTACCTGCGTGTACCAATATGCAATCCGCAATGAAAAAAAGATAGAAGTTAATATACTAAAATGGCATTGCTTAGCCAAGTTGAACATTAAACTAAATTCTTTCATTTTCTTTGCAATTTACTTTCAGATTAATCAACTCAAATTCGCTCCCTAAAAGGAGCTCAAGTTTTGTAATATTTTGTGCTTCGCAACTTTTCCAATTTTTATTTTTTTTTAGTTCAAAGGGCAAACACAAACTGGGAAGCAAATTTTATATTAGAAAAAACCAACAGATTGCAACCTCATTTTATGTCCTATACCTGCCATGAAATCCACCTTAAGCAAACAATTCAATACATGTCAAAGAAGTCATCTAGACATAACCACAGAAAATTCAATTTAATATTTTATTTTGCTAGATATCGACAACAACACATCATCATATGTATTTATCAAAATAAGAGTGACAAAATTAAGGAAAGAAAGAGAACAAACCTAAAATGAAGGTGAGTTCTCAACAACAGTTAATTCTTGCTCTATTACTTGAAGGCACTACAGGGTTAGTCGCTTGGAAGCCACCTAAGAAAAACCAATTAAGCATAAGCTAAAAAAAAGCAAATACAAAACAATCTTTTTTTTTTCCTTTTTATCCAAGATTTCTGTCAAATACAGAACAAAGGAGCAAAAAAAATCAATAAGTATATGACAACAACACAGAAGAAAATTAATATGCAATCCTCTTTGTACCTTCACTGGAAATGCATAAAATGTTCCAAAAATACCCTTAGTATTTTGCAAATTTGTAACACGGTGCCCATTATCATAAGCTATGTGTGTGTCATAAGCTACCATTTTATTTCTGTATTTAGCAAATGTGTGTGCTTTTGCAAATATGTAACATAATGGGCATCGTGTTACAAATTTGTAAAATAATTAAACCTCCTGCGTTCAGACCAGTAGTTCCAAACAAAATTTTTTTACTTACATTTTACCTCTAACTATTTTGACCATGCCACAGTTAAATGGATGGCCAACCTTAAATTCCATTATATAGTTATATGAAAGATAATATAACTGAAAAAAATGTAAAAAGGTAGCCTAATTGGGCCAACAGAATTCAAAAATAACATCAATGAACCTAATTTCTTTAAACCAAGCAATAACAACCGATATTAGCAAAAGGATTATCTGATGAGATTTAATTTATGTGAATGTTAGGCCTAGCAGAATGATGAGACTGTAATTTGTAAAGCACGAAGAATATAGCTGGAATAGGAATCAGAAATGGTATCATTCCCCAAGTGATGTCTTCTGATCACACAGGTTGCGCAAAGCTAAAATGTACCAATTATGCTGGACACTGGCATACGAAATCATACAAGAAGTAGTTTATCTATAACTTATTAAAATCTTAGCAAAGTTAATTGACACATTCTGGATTTTCTCAAATGAATTTCCATAAGGCACTTTAAAAGATAAACTGGCCCCAACACCTGAGCTGACAAACAACGCTATTCGGATGCAACGAAAATAAAATCAGGTCAGCTAAGATCAACATGTTTAGATAGCGTTGTCTGTTTCATTCCTAATTTAACCTTGTCATTTAAAGATGTTATTCCAATGCAGCTTTCCTACTACTTCATCAATTAAAAATTAAATCTACAGAGTTCTTCATTCCTTACCAGTAGCAGTTAGAAATGAAAAGGAGCAACCTTCCATGGCCTATCTCATTGAACAATCACCTTGTAGCTTAGCCCCATCATCCTCACATATTAGTGTCTTTGGCCGCTGGTCTTTCCTCCACAACTTCTGAAGACGAAATAGAGTTGTCATTAGCTTGATTAACAACATAAACTCTTTTATTTAATTTAAGGTGAACTAAAAAGACATGTAAAGAGACCCAAAATAAAAACTTTACAACTTGCATTTCTAAAGAAATTAAAAAAAATAAAACAGTTTGAACTAAATTAATGACAATAATGTCAACAGAACTACTATTAACCATATTGTCTTCATTGCTTTCTTTCCCTCCCTGGAGCTCTTTTAAGAGGCCTAAGTCCATAGAACATAAATATGGATGTAAAGAACAATTTTTCTTTTTTTTCTTCTTTCATAATAACCATCTATTTTTTCCATCTTTTAAATTTAAATCATGGACCTGCAAAAAGACCACATCTATGCCCTTTTAATTTTGCCATCACAAAATCAAAACATCATATGTAATGCAAAGAAATGTGATTTCATGTAAATGCTCAAAATCCTGAAACACAATAGGCAAAACAACAAATGAAAAGAAATAGAAACTAAAATAAAAAAGAAAAAGAAAAGTTAAATAGTCTATTACTCTATTATCTATACCTTCTCAGTAAAAGAAGTGAAAATCATGAATAAAAAAAATTGAAAGCATAAGTAAAAAAGGGACAACATGAAACGCTATAATATGCAAATAGAAACAGGAAAAAGAAGAAAAGGGAATAGTCATATAGTGGAGTTGATGCATTGTTTCAATAGTTTGATGTGCACCAAGAAACCCAGGAAAAGAACGAATGAAAATCTCTCTTCTTCCAAAAGAAATCTAAAAAGATAGATGAAAACTTTTTTCGATCGAACCCAAAAAATAAAAAATAATGAAAATTGTCAAAATAAATTAGGAAAAACGGCCAATTACATGAATGAGTTTAATACCACCAAGAATATAATAATGTTTTTTGAGTTTTAGGAAGTGCCCTACTTGTTATAGTTCCATCCATGGTGTCTTGACTCTTGAAGCACGATTGAGGAACATGCTGCCTCCAGACTAACCTATAGAGAAATACCAAATAATTTAAGTTAGATCTGGTATGGATCAAAGGAAAAATCATGGAGCAGGAAGGAAAAAATCTGAAAAAAAAAAAAAAAAAAACAGTCCAGCCTTAGAATGTTGTGTAAGATTATTTGGTCAAAACTGGCGCTGGAACGGTCAGTCCCATGTCTGGAACGGTGCGTTCCAGATCAGGGATGACAGGTCCGTCCCAGGACTGGGCGACCATCCTGGACTCATGTCAAACGGTCCGTTCCAGACATGGAACGGACCGTCCCAGGATCAGCGCCAGATTAGGAAACAATCTATTTGGTGTGGGCAGATTCTGCTTGGTTTCCAAGTCAATTTAGAAATGGTAATAGCTAAACATGGCTGCAAGTAATTGCAGGATTTTGTGCATAGATGCGTTGCCTAATTGTACGTGGTTATAGTTGGAAACAAATCCCATATTGATGATGGACCAATATGGAATTGTTTGATGGCCAAGAAGCCTTTGGCCTATAAATACGGGGTTGGTCCCCAAGGGACAGATCATCCACGAGTTTGTGCTGTATACGTGTGTCGATAACAGCCATCTCTGCCTCTCTCTCTATTCTTCCATCAAATAGTAAGGGTAGGTGCCCTAGTTTAGGCATTAGGGTACCAAGGCATGATCTGATCCTTTGGAAGGCCTCTCTCCCACCTTTGGCATATGCAAGTCGACAATCAAGACCCTCAGGTGTACAAGAGACGTGAGCAACAAGCACAGACTGCTCCGATGGCCAGTTTAGGTATGCTTCCGCTCTTTTCTGTTTTGTCGGTGTATTGGAACGGTCCGCCCCACTTCTGGGACGGCCCGTCCCAACTATTAGTTCAGCGAGTCTTTTGTTTGATTTATGGGTTGCTTATTGCTTGATCTGTTAGAACTGTCAATCCTTTGTCTTTGAAGCAAACCTAACATGTTGCAGATGAATAAAGTAACCAAAATAGTTAATATCATTTTTGAGAAATGATTGATCATAAATAATCATATTTATCAATTTTGACAGTTAGATTAAAGAACACCACCTTGAAATTAAAACAAATAGTTTGTAAAAATGCATACCTAAAACCAAAACAGAAGACGGGGCGCACTATGAATTCCATTTCGTCTGCACCATTTTCGTCCCTCTCTTAGACTCCCTCTTGTTTCTCCTGTAATGGCACTTTTTTTTTGTTTCTCATTTTTATTTATATAAGGAGAAAAAGAAAGAGAAAAAAAAAAGACGAACTGTGAAGCCAGATGTTAGAAACTCCAATCTCTCCTGGAAAAGGCAAACCAAAAATGTGAGCACAAAATCAAAAATCTCAGTACCATAGTCACTAAACCGGAAAAGAATACAACTCTACCAGAAAACGGTACTCAACTGAAAGAGGAAGAGTTGATATGGTCATCGGTAGAATCTAGGTTGCGAGCCAAGGAGGAGAGGCGATGAATATCAGAGGAAGCAGCGGTCGTCCCCCTTTGACATCGTCGACCATGCTCAAGTGGAGGGAGGTAGTGTAAGTTGGGGAGGGTTCTCAGTTAGGGCTCGATTTTGAGAGAAGAGGAGAAGTAGTGAGGTGGGGTCTGGTGGGACTTTGGCTGAGAGGAAGTGAGGGAAGTGACAGCGGAGAAGAGTAGAGGATGGTAGATGGAGGTGAGGTCCTTGGCTGGGTGAGTGAGAAAGAAGAGAGGGTGCTAGAGGCGATCAGAGAGGGAGAGAGGAAGAGAGTTTTTGTTGAGGTCGTGCTAGGGCTGAAAGTTTTTCGTTTCGCACAATTTTTTCGTTTCGTTTCGTCCTGCCAAAATGGTTAACGAAATAAAATTCTATTTTTTCTGGTTTAGCGAAACGATTAACGAAATTAAAACATGTTTCTTCCTTGTATAAATTACGTAATTTTCGTTCGTTTCGACCGTTTTAGCATTGCGAAATGATTAACGAAAGAGCAAATCTGTTTCGTCACCGAAACAAAACGGTTAGCGAAACACTCCATTTTCGTTCCGTTTCTAACGTCATTCAGCCCTAGGTCGTGCGTGCGAGAGAGAAGAAAGGAGGGAGAGGGTTTTGCGTTTGTGTTGCAATGGACGGATACGATTAACTGAAGAGAAGTGAACGGCCCAAATCAATATTATAAATAAAGATGTGTGGGTGTCGGAATCTTTAAGTTAAATGTAGTCCGACACTTCAAGCAATGTGAAATAATATTTTTTTTCTATTTCTATAATGGGATACTTTATAACTATTTGTGTGCCGAGTACAATTGCTCATAAAACTGACCCGCTTCGCCAACAGAAAATAAATTAGCAGCGCATTGTTTTATTTCTAATTTTTGTGACCCCTTCATATTATTTAAGAATCTAAGGTAGTTCATGCCTAATTGTTATTTGCTCTTTTCAACCATTGCTTTAAATTTCTATGCAATATAATTTTATAAAATTGAAATAGTATCATATAATCTTATTTTCAATATATTCATTACAAATGATAATCAATATTAAAAATTTTAAAAATATTTCGTACAATAAAACTCGATTTGTTGCAACAAATTCAATAATTAAATATCATTAAAAAATTTAAAATCAAGCGAAGCTCGATGTATCCCTCTAGTGAGTATAATCGCTTGCAAGTTGCAACGCACGACGGTGCAAACATATATATTTCTAATTTCTAATATGCGACACTGCGACAGTTTATAAAGAGCAATTCTTTTTGGGTCGGAATTTCAGCGCTTAAATTGTTCAAATGCATCAGAGCCGTCAATTTCATTATGAAGTCCGAAAATCTTAACAACTTTAAAGTTCGTTTAAAATCACATCCGTCCGATCTCCGCGAGTAACAAATATTTCGACGTATTGCAGAATTTGGTCATCAATAAATGCAACATTGGATCCCGCTCCAAGTCGTACGAGGAGATCTACTAATCCACTTCAAAAAGGAGCCGTTGCCGATTCGTAGGGATTCTGAGTGTATAGACATTTCAGATTCTCTGTGAACAACAACACGTATAGAACTCCGTAATATAACAGTTACATTAGAATCCCAGAAATATGAATCGACAAGGATGACTAGAAACACAATACGCTCCAATGTAAGAGTCACGGAGAATCAAATTAAATTTTAAATTAGAGATATTAATGATTTTGAAAGTCACACGGGAGCGGTTTCACAGTCTACTTGAAATTACTTCCCTTTTAATAAGAGAGAGAGAGCACAGAGCGAGTGAAAGAACAGAAAAAAAAAAAAAAAAAAAAAAAAAGGCAAAAAGTTGGGATCTCTGCACGCTTTTATGGTACTTTTTCTCTTTTCTCTGGTTCTCTCCAGTCTCTATTCTCTTTCTTTTCTCTTCCAATTATTCACTTTTCATCCCTTTATCTTTCGTTCGCTTCAAAGAGAAGTTTTGTCTTTTGGTTTTTGTCTCTCATGGAGGTGTTTTTCTTTTTAAAATCTTGCTTTTCTTGCACTTCAGATGTGATTCTTTCTTGCTTGGTTTTGGGAATAGTGATGTATTTGTTTTGTTTTAGGAGGAAGAGGTCAGTACAGAGCATGGGGAAGTTGAGAGAGATGTCAATGGCGTCGTAGAAATGGAGAATGGTGAAGTGGTAGTTGAAATGGAGATTGATTTCAAACCCATTGAGCACCCGCCTGAGCCACCAGACGATGATCAGCCGATAAAATGCCCAATTCCTGATACTATGTCTTTGATTGTAAGTGGTTTCTGTAGTGCATTTTAGATTTGGGATTTTTTTTTCGTTGTTTTGGGGCTTTAATTTCGATTCTTGATAGAAGAATACACAACTGCACATTGTTTAAACTAGTTTAGCTTTCCCCACAGATTTGGAATATACCAAAGAATATATTTTGCAACCAGTAGCTATGAAGCTCTTTCGGGCATATGTATACTTCTTGTTTGACATATACTAGAAGAAATGCAAGTGTTGGGCTAAAGAGTGGATGTAGTGAATTTATATTAGTTGTAAAACTAAATTTTAATCAGGATATCCTAAAACTGACGCAATTGAGTACAACTTCAAGCTCCAGAAAATGAAATGACAAGCACCAATATGTTCATCACCAAATTAATCTCAATTCACATGAATATGCAAAAATCTAATAAAAAACTGAACAAGAAAAATGAGAAGCTATGACTTAGCCTATTCCTACAGGTTAAATGCTGGTACTGGTCCAGAAAATGGTGGTACCAAACCTGAATGGTATTTAATTTGTATCAAGTGTTGAAATGGTTGACATAACTGACAATTTCTTTATCGATTCACTTAAGGTTGATGAGGTGTTTGACGAGCCATGTACAGAGTCTTTGCAAACAATTGCAGAATTACTAAAAGGAAATGAAACAACAAGCACTGAGAATTCATCTGGTACAGATGAAAGTGAGGCGAAGCATGAGACTGTATTGCCAGAACTTGCTACTGATACTGATACCAAATCAGCTCACAAGAGCCCCCATCATAAAATCTTTCAAGTGTTTCAGCAATGCAAAGAGTTGCACGTTTGACAGAGCTTTCATACAGTTTACCTTTTCATATTTTCACCACAGTTGCTACGTATAGAAAATGGAGGGATATTTCATTGTTAGATATATTTTAGCATTTGTTGAGTTTAGTTTCATGTTCTTGGATGTAAATAGAAGTTTAAGAAAAATCTAGATTTCTGCATTTTAGAATATGTTCATTGTTGATAGCTGCTTGATTGTTCTGTGCTCAAAATTGTGCAAGAGTTTAATCCCCCTTAAGATTGAAATCACTGTATTGATTTGTGCTCAAAGGATGGGGACAAATGAAAAAGTTTCATTATAGTACTATATATTGTACTGAACCGTTATCATCTTTTATTTGATTTTTTCTTCCCAAGAATCCACTACATGCGCATACCAGCTTTCAAGATAAAATGAACTGAGAATTACTTTGAACCTGCGCAAGTATTCTGAAAAAAGATTTATACTCTATGCTTATCCTTATACATCTACATTAAAATAAAATAAAAATAAATATAAACTACAATAAAAATGGGAAAAGTAACGGAGAAAAAGAAATCATTCTACAAGAGAGATAGAAAGAGCCACTAGCATTCCTAATAGCAAGGATGTCAACTGTATAGCTGTGCTTTTTAACGTTGTTTTTCCTTCGTTCATCTCAGGAATCACACCAGCAACTGCTATGTATATGAATCCACCAGCTGTAAAACCCTAAAATAACAAAACCAGAAATAATAATAAGCAATAGGAAATAATTTAATTGTATCCTGAATGGTACGAAGGTGAGACGAATTAAGGTCATGGCAAAAGGAAACTAAAGCAAATTTCAAGTAAAACATCTAAAGATCAACAAAACATAGAACCACTTTCTAGTAAATGGTTTCTGCAATCCCACACCAATTGTACATACTTTTTAGCAGACTGAACTAAATCCTAACCCTGATGCATAAATTCAAATGTCCTTGTATATACATAATATCAATTCTGTCAAGATTTCTCCAACCACAGTAATTAGTTTAAGAAAAATGAAGCAGCACAAAAAATTACCTCAATCAAAGAGGAGTGCCCTGGATCTTTTCCTAAAATCAAAGCCTGAGAAATGTCACAACAAAGAATGTACACAAGTCAGCTATGGATTCAGACAGCAACAAATGCATGGGCACACAGAGCTAATATCATCAAACTTATAAAATTCTTAAAATATTACAGAACTTAAGTTCAGCCATAGGCTGAGCTTGCCCGTGCCTATGTCCTGGGTATAGTAATCGAGATGTAAAACTCTTAAGCTACATAATCCAGTTAAGAAAGAGAGGCCTTTCTCAAATCATACCCAAATGTAGTAAAAATATCAAGTACAATTTGGTCAGTTTGCACTGAATGCTTACAGAACCAGGCAAGATTTAAATAACAAAATTAAGAGATAATGGATAAAATCTGTCAGAAAAATATGTAATGACAAAAAAAGAAGATATAATTAACCTACCAAAGCAGTTCCAGCTAATGCCACAAGTGCAGAGAGGAAGTTGAAAAAGAGAGCCTTGGAAACTGTAAACCCTGAGCGCACCAAGATCCCAAAATCACCAACCTATGTCACAATAATAAACAACCTGTAAACCCTGAGCGCACCACGATCCCAAAATCACCAACCTATGTCACCAAAAAGGAACTGCTAACAACTTTTTAGCAGATGGAAAGATCATTTTTTAATGGGATACGCATCCTATTATTCAGTATCAACTAAGGATTTTGGAATCCATCAAAGCCACATCCACATCAATATCAGTAGGAATTGATGATCAATAAATGAGAAGGCATATTATGCCTTTTAAAGCTGCTAGAATGCCGATCTGGTTGCAGAAAATGACCACCTTTTTTTTCAAACAAATGCACCTCGGTTTTTAGGCCTCATTAATATCCCTGTACCAGACTCTGTGGACTTAGATCAATAACCAAGATTTCTTTTTCCTTCTACCATAAAGTGTGGTTTTGGTAACCCAAAAAAAAAGGAAAAAACATAAAATTTAACAACAAAAATCAGAATGAATTGAAAATACAGGGTGCTGCTCATAGGTATAGGGAACTACACGAAAGCATACTAGCTGAAATTTCTTTCAGATGATGAGTGTTACTTTGGGCATGATGGAGAACAGTCTCAAAGTAGACCCGCTAGCAATAGCAGGTGTCTTAGAGATTCATGAATTTATTTTAAAAATGTTTTCAATGAAACTAGGAATTACTCCAGCATCACACAGCTTTAGCTATAAGATGTACTGGGTTAATACTTCGGCTAAATTTAACCAATTAGCAACCCAATGTTAACAGCTCTGTTACCTAATCCATTTCATTTCCCAATATCTAAAGATATAACCTTGCCACTCAATCAACTAAAAACTCTCAAGTAAGCTTAGCCTAATCAAGATCGTCTAGGTTTCAATTTTGCTTGCAGCTCAGTTTGTTTTTGCTCAAATTTGACAGCTGAGAGTGCTAAATTTATGAAAATATGAAAATTTATAAGTGCTAAAGTTATTAGATCATTTTCAAGGATATCTTCAAAGAAGCCAAGTAAAAAATGAAAAGCAAAACAAAATCCAACCTCTTGTGGCAGTTCATGCGCTAGAAGGAACAATGTTCTGGACCAACCACCTACTGAGCCATGCAGTAAAAAAGCACTTCCCAGCGCCATCCCATCAGTGAAATTGTGCTACATAAGTACAAATATCAATAACAACCATTTATTTTTGCGACTTTTGGTTGCTCAACGAAGAGAATTGTTCAAAATCTATTTTTGAAGCAAAAAATGTTCTCTCTTTAATTGACAACCAAGCCTTAACCACCTTAGCAATAGTTTGGCCCAAATAAGATCTCTTTATATTTCTTTTGCAATTATTTTTGACCCACACAAAAGTACATTGTCAACATGTCTATATTCTACACAATCACTGACTATGGCACAAATTTTAGAAAACACAATTTTCTGAAAGTAAAAGAAACATCGCAACCTACTCTTACAGCTTGCGTTTATTAGCTTTCCAGTGTACTAATGAAATCTTTGGAAAACAAATGGGCCGTAACAGGCTTTTGGAGGGTATGCGCAACATACCCTGAAACCATTCAGATATGGGCATCTTATCAAATTGGCTACAACAAAGGCAGGCTTGGCAGGGCTGGGCCCAATTCATATGACATATGGGATCTCATATATAATGTGCATCCAGTTTTAAGTTATGAAAACAAAAATTTATTGGCAGTCAGACTGGAATAGACTTGTAAAGTTGATTATCACTCTTCAACAATAAATTACAGTATAAAGCCTACTCCCCTATAGTTTAGTCAGACTGGTTGACAGACCAGGGTAATAGTACATTAAAGTAGAAAGCCTAGTCCTATAGTTTAGTTAGACTGGGTTACAAACCAAAGCAAGAGGATTATGGTTTTGATAATTAACAACTTCATTCAACTGAACTAATAAACTAAGTGACATCCTCACAAGGAACTCGGCGGACGAATGGATGTGTAAAACTTTGTTCACAAAAGAAACTCCTCCAGTGAGATGGGATTTATGTTTACTTCTGTACACAATTTTCTATGTGAGTGTAGAAATATTGCAATATGTTTCAGGAAAAGAAAATTCTCCAGTATTGTAACCATGGAACTTACAACACCATCAGAAAAGAGGTTGAGGTAGCCAAATACAAGGCTCGAAGATGAAATCTCCTCTTTCTCTATTTTCGATGATTTATTTGAGGATTTGTCATTCGTATTATTCACTGTTTCCGATGCTGAACTAGTAGGTTTTGCAGCAGAAGAGCCCCTCTGTTCCAAAAAGAAAATATTATTAGGTTTTGTAGCATCCTCTATGTTCAAATTAACAAAATAATTTGAACAGAAGAAACATTCCAACAAGATAACCACAGAGTTATCTCAAGCAAGATCTACTTCCATAACATCATTGGGGACATTTCTAGTTAGGCAACACCAGAAATTTCCCTTGTCCTTGTTCTCTGACTTGGCCTTTTAAATTTTATTCAACAACTGAGGGTTAATGAAAGCTTAAGAGGACCTTAAACATTATTTTTTAGACAATACTAGATAGTGACTATCTAGTTAAGAGGACCCTAAAAATTAGATTGTTCACAAGGATCAGCCAGACTACCAACATAGGCAGGTTCAGTTGTTAACACAAATTGGGATTGCACACACCTTTTTTTTTTCTAGTTTATTACAGGTTCTTCTAAGTAAAGAAAGAACAAAAAATGAAATGGAATACTTTACGAAGCGCTTTTGACTCAGATTTCCCCTCATCATCCATTTGCTTTTCAGTTATTTCTTGATTTGAATTTTCATTTCCATCAACATGTTGCTTGTTCTGACGCTGGTGGTGGTGATGGTGTGCATGTCCAGAGCTATGTTCTTCGACATATCTAACCACCTTCTCGACTAGAAAAAATAGCACAATACCAACTGCCACAGCAAGAAATTACGAGTAGATTACAGCTGCTCACCAAAATCTGAGATACACTAGGTGAAAAATTGTGCTTGAAAAAAATAAACTCACATAAAACAGATAGGCCATTAGAGAGGTCTTCTAAAGAATGAGCATGTGCATGATCATGATCTTTATGACCATGATCATCATGAACGTGGGCATGTGAATGCCCTCCACCTGAAACAGACAATAGATTTAGTACTAGTAATTAGTAAAGACCCAGTTCAAAAATTCAAATTGTAATGTCTCAAAATTAGTGTTAGTACAATATCAATTCTTAGTTGTAAGTTTAAATTGCCTGGTACACTACAGGATCTGTCCTTCTCAAACAGTATTGAGAACGATGGTACCCTACCTCTCCTGGAGCTCTTTGAAACATTCGGCCATACCATTTTTAACCAAAAAAATAAAAATGTAACAATGAACACTAATAAAAAAAACATCAGAACCACTTTTACCCCTCTGAAATACAAGAAATCACCAATAAGATACGGGTGCAACCAGTAGCATGCTTACAGTAAGGTAATCATTGAAATAGTAAACCCATAATAATTTAAATTATACCGAAAGCGTGTGGCAGTTGATGAAGAAAAGCATCTCCCAGCATTGCTCCTGCCTACAGCAATAGAAAATTTATCTTTTAATGATGAAATAATACAGCTACTGCATCGAACAAGTATATGACCTACCAAAGCTACCCGTCAGATTGCCTTTGCTCAACTTTTTTCACTAGGTTTTTTGCAAATAAAACCCCATGTTGCATATAACATACGACTGGTAGCATGAAGTGATTGAAAACATACATTCCATAAATGTTGCATCATACTGCCATCTCTTCCAATAAGTCACTCCCAAACACCCAATTAAACCAAAATCGAGCCAAGATGCAAGTTTTGAGTTTGCTTATGGAAGAATTTCTTTAAGATGGAAACGGACTGGCAGCTGAATCTTTTAGTTGAGATAAGATGAAAGAACTAGACAATATCTGTCAATTTTATTAACTGAAGTACTGAACCTCCTACATATTACCCAGTGCGCTATGATATCAATGTAATTTCCATAAAATTTGGCAGATTTCTGTCCATCACATTCAAAATATATAAGTGGGTTTTGCTTAATACTGGTTCAGTTCACTTCCACCGACATTACCAAATTTCAGCCAACAAACAGTTGTATTATCTCTATGTAGGTTGAATAACCATTCCATTAAGTCTAATTTCTACAGTGCTTGTATTAAAGAAAACAGTAAAAAGACTTACACCAAACACTGCCAGACAGTCTACCACAGCCTTAGAAGGCTTCCCTTGGACTTCCCTCAAAAAATAGAAAGAAAAAAGAAGTTTAATTAAAGTCCATATAAAAAAAAAAAGATTATAGAAGCAGAAATACAAAATGTAATAACATCAAAGCCAACATCACCTATAAGTTCACAATTCATTAATGAAAAATCAAATTTATTTCATTAACCAGCTCAATGCAGATGCTTAGTTGCAAAATTTGAAGTTTGACTTGAAAAGTAACATTGATAGAAAAGAGCAGAACAGTTGGAACTGAAAGTTTAGTACTCACAGAAAATAACAGGGAGTATGATGAGGCAGATCAGCGACGCCATACTTACAAGCAGTGAGCAACCCATTGCTTTCATCCATATACCTTCAAAACTAAAAGTTTAAGCAAAAACAGTCCAAAACTTTTTGACAATAATTAGTGCAAAAAATTTGTTGGAGAAATTACCCACCACAATTGGGGACTAATTAATCACTAAAATAAAGATTAATTACTATACACAATACTGATATCTGGTAATCCTTGGTACCAAGGAGAATGCATTGAGAAAATTATACTAGATTCAGACTTAATTTAAAATTAAATAGTGGAAGGACTAAAAAGCAAAAGTAAATGGAGAAGAAATACCTCCTTCCTCGCCATGATAATGGCTAGAATGCTCATGGTGGTGATGCGAATGTCCATGTCCATGCGCGTGGTCATGATCATGGTCATGGTCAATTTCAAATGCCAGATCCATCTCCTCCGCTAGTTCCTCTGGAAGCTTCGGCACAGTCTGGATCTCTTCCTTGTGATGATGGTGATGGTGATGGTGATGCCCATGGTCATGGTCGTGGTCATGGTGGTCGTGACTGCAACCCGATGCGATTGCAGTGGTGACGACGAAGGAGAGGAGAAGAAGGGAGAGAAGAGGGTGCGAGTGGGGAGACTTGAGGGCCATTGTGAAAATTGTTTTAATTTTTTGAAGGGTGTTGATAATAAAAGGAGAAAAGGGAGGGTTGAAGTTTTAATAAAAGGTTTTAAGAGGAAGAGCGTTTGCAAGTGCCTTCGATGGTGATGAAGACGACTATGACGAAGAAGACGAGGATTATTCCCACTATCACACCGAAGGTCACCACATCCATTTATTTTTTTTATTTTTTTTTTGGGTTGGGAAGAATTAGGAAGGGTAGCAAGAGAAATTTTTTTTTTTTTTTTTTTTTGAAAATGGGAAGAGAAAGTTGAGGAAAAATTAATTTTTACAGTTCTTCATCAGGTTCATGTCAATATTGAAGCACAAAGTGCAGAACACAAACCTTAAGAGCAGAAGTGATCTCACCATGGACCATGGAATTGAGTGGGAGTAGGCCACTATGGTTTCTTCTTTATTTTTGTTTCTTTTCTTTTTGATTGATTATTTGGAACTTTAGGCAGAAATTGTTTTGATTGGATCTTATCCTATGCTCCCTATATAGTGCGGCGCAGCAATTCCATTGTAGATAGATTTAAAGATGTGTCTGCATGCTTTTTTAACACTTGCATGAAACTTGCTAAAAAAAAAAAGACAGACTGTCAATTTGTTGTGCTGCACGGTGCAGCGCCAACATATCATACAAAATGTTTATGAAAACATAAACGACTAACGATATCTTTTGTTTTATAATATACTTAATAATTTTACAATCATTGAAAATTAGAGATTTCATATTTGACATAATTTATGTAAAAAAATGATAAAATAAAAGCGATCTCGGAAATAAGTGACGGTTTAAATACGAAAAGGGGTCTTCGTATAATCGTACCAACATCATATGCACTGATAAATGATAACGCACAACGGCACAACATACAAAACGAGCCATGTGAGTACTGTTGACCTGGGGGCAGAAATCCAGGCTCACTGACCGGAACTCCGGAAGTACATTATGTCAACTTCTACAACTTTTTTTTTTAAAACCAATTCTTATAATCTAGTAATGAAAAAACAGAATGCATATTGAGTAGAATCGCACTTATGAAATCCCATTAGAATTTATTATAAATATTTAATTTGAAATTAAATTGAAAGAATGGACTCCCATCTCATCATAGAAATAAATTTTTTTCGTTATTCTCTTTCTTTTTTAGTATCAGCCGGTTTTTTGCAACTCCAATAGTCAAGTTCCTCAAATACATCCAAGATGATCCACCTTATACCCTTTCTAAATGGCCCAGAAAGGCCCATGTTCCAAAACCCATATATAAAAGATAGCCCGCTGACAGTGCACAGGAAAAGCGGTATCAATCTGCAGATCGGCCCCAGAGTCCGATCCATCTCAGTCATTTTTTTTATAAAATACTGCAAACTAAAGATCCTTTACATTTTTCTAAAGTGCCCCAAAAAGTTCGCACCAAAGCAACTAAATGAAAGAAAAGACGCTAGAATATTGCATGCAACAGCAAATCATGTTACAGTATAGGTCACCTAGTGTGTAAATTTTGCATCGGGTCAGGAGGTAACATTGCACCTGCCTATTCATCTTTTATTTTATTTTATTTTTTCCTTTCCTTTTCTTCTTTTATGCGTATAGGATGCATTCTGCTTTGAAGGAAGTAACCTCAAGCAATAAGTACCAAATTTTGTTTTATGTTGATGTCTTGTACTCTTCTGTTAGGCAGAGACAACAAGAAGTCAGTAATTAAGCCTTTTGTCCCAATAAGTTGGGGACCTGGGGTTGTTAGGCAGAGAATTAAAGTAAATCAGTACAATTAATCAACGGTCCAAATCAATGATTCAGTACATCAAAAGACCTGTCTAGGCGAAGACCAGATAAGAAGAAATGAGATTATGATATTAACTTGAAGTTTCAAATTGGCATTTCGAATTCTGGCAGTTAGCCAAACTATATGCAAGCAGTCTACCACAAAACAAAAAATATTTCCCACGCAGCACATCTTGGATGCTACCAACAAAAAACAAAAGTATCATAACTCATCAAGAATACAATCAGCTGCTAATGAATCACTAAAATTTTACATACATGTCAGAAACTACAATTTCACCAAAAGCATAAAATGTTAGACAAAACCAATCGCAATCAGAGTATACAAATAATAGAAAGATAAGTTAGCTAGCGCTAGTTAGTCATCTATCCCTCCCCTGCAAGTCAAAACTACAGTTAACAATCTGGAATATTAAACAACATATCTCACCAAGCCAAAGCCTAATTTAATTATACAACAAGCTACTAGCTATTAATGTACAAGCCATCAATCTTCAATCAAGATCATCTCTCCCTAAATTTGAGCAGAGTAATTGTTATCCTGTCAATAAGAAAAGGTATAAATTTATTGCCTTCACAAATGATTCATGAATGGTTCAAAGGAGAAAATTTCAGAATGAGATGGGGAGATACATACTATTAGATACTGTCATAACATTAGATTACGTTGCAATGGGGATTCAGGTTCTGAACCGCTAACTGAAGTAAAAGTTGAAACTGAATCCTCCTTTGGTATGGCAACAAAGTTCAAAGGGACTGTCGACAGCCTTCTCATCTCCCTGTTGAAATTGTTGTACCTGCCAGAGTGGGATCGAGGGGTCAGCAGCTCAGGCGTGGCCCCACCATAGAAGGATTGCCGTCGTGGGCTCGGGGTCATGAACCCATTGCCATTACCCTGATGTGGCCCACTGGCCCGCCTGTTGAAGCTGTTGCTCTTTTTGGGGGTTGGTTTGGACCCAAACCTGAGCTCCTTCTCTGTTTGTAGCATGCTTTGCAATTTCTTTTGATCCTGAAAGTGGCAAACGAATTATCTTTCTTTCATGAAGAGACAATTTTTGTTTAATAGAGACGAAGGATTTCAGATAAATATGGAAAATGGTATACAACGTTAAAAAGTCCTAATACCCTGAAACGGCGTTTTTCCTCCTCTTTCTCTTGTCGGCCAAGTTTATACTCCTCCAGAAGACACACCAGTCGCACCTGGAAAATTGTTATAGAATCCAAGTAAACTTATCTTATACTGTGAAACAAAAAAAATAGCTGAAATATACACTAAGATGATATATAGGTTCACATACCCCATCATACATAAAAGGCATGTTCTTCTCATCCTCCCATGCAAAGGTTCTTCCTATGAGATTGTCAACCATGGCTGCTCAAAAGTCGTGAGATTTATCACTATTCAGTAAATTATACTTGGGTGCTCTCAAGGATTATCCAAGTTGACCAGTGTTGTATTGTAATTAGTGGAGGAAACTAGCAAAGTTCATACCTGGAATTTTGGTTACCAGTATGCGCGCCTTCTCTGCCCGTCTTAGATTGAGGTGAGAACCTCTTCCTGCACTGTACCGGTTGTCGTCCTAAAGTAATAGAAAATATGTTGAATTTTCATCTGATTAGTTTAATGTTTGAAAAAAAAAAATATTATACAAACTTACCTAGAGCTTATATCATATTTCAATTTCAGGTTTGTGGTGAGGTCCAATTTGATGTGTTCGGGTCACAGAATAGATACTCGTTCTCCCAGTTTGACAGGTACTTAATATAGGTCAATGACTGGGTCTGAGACTGGACACTTTTGTGATCAGTGATGCAGACGGGTGAAAGGCTGACACAATAGAACCACATCTAGTGCTTCAAAAAAAATAAGGCTTACAGATGATGCAATATTGTTCTTTAGTACAATGTATCATCAACTGATTAATGATTTAACAATTACACAATGCATCACCATTAAAAAAGGAAGGCCAACCCAACCCAACAGTACATATCAATAGTCGGCCACAGTCCACATACAGGATCTGTTGACAGATTTGGTTTGAACCAACACTACTTCCATTTCTTATAAGAAAGAACGAGCTGACCCAAGGCAGCCCATTGTTACCTGTATATCTCTTTTGATAGATTTGTTAACAGATCTCTTGTTTACCTTGTTATACTCCTCAAGCCATGTTTCTTCATCACAAGCTGCTAGCCATTTGTTAATCCGGTCCATTATATCTTTTCGGCTCATTGATTCCTCTCTTGCTTTCATTATCTCTGCTTCAAGATTTGCTAATAATTCTGATGGATCTACAAGGCCTGAATGTAAACCGATATACAATCAACTACCTTACTTCAATATTTTAAAACAAATAATAATGCCCTCAAATTAAAATTTCTGTCAAAACGTTAATACTACAGTCAATACAGTCAAATATAGGAACCAACTAGCTGTTTTAGATAGAATTCAAATCTCAAAAATTTATAATTAATAAAAAATAAAAATAGACACACCTCTTGAGGTTATACAGTTGTAAAGGTACAAGTTTTGGTCACAAAGGCATGCCAACTAACCTAATATAAAGTAATAATAAAAGTCAAAACTATAATAATGATTACCAGAATCTATCAAGGCATCGGTTTTCTCAGGAGCAGTGCTGCCATCAGGCTCTATATGTGCCGCCTTACAAATATCTTCCAGTTCTACCCTTCGCTTCATTACAAGCTCTTTCAATCGACTTGCTTTTAGTTTTGTTAGCCTCTCCACCTCTGCCTCAGCCTAAGTACATCCACATAAAAATGGTATCAGCATACATGCACGACCTACAAATTATGGTCCCTTTTCCTTTCTGTTGTACTCATAGCCACCATACTCAAGTATCAGCTTGTCAGCCAGTTCCATACAGGTAGTAGTACAGGCTGGGCCGCTAGGGATATTAATCATGGCCATCGCAGCAGCAGGGCACAGAATACAAGTTAACCAAGCATTCCAGCAGTGCATGCAATAAAAAAGAATCTGAAATGGCAATTGGTCCTTCACAATCTTGTAAAGGAACCTTGGTAAAGCCTGGTACACACTAGTAGGTCCTGGCTACAGGATCGAAATCCTCTGCGTGTCCACACAGTGCAAGTTTTTGATCCCTGACCGTCCAAATCAATAATGGATGCCCCGTAATTAATACCAGAGTCGTCGAAATTTGTGCGGCCCGTACAAATCTGCCGGTCGAGATTAGATTGAACGGTCAGAAACCAAAGACTTGCACTGCATGTTTTTTAAAAAAACACGTAGACGATTCGGATCCTGGGCTTATTGTAGCATCTACTCAAAAAATTCTGTACTTGAACCAAAACAATTATTGAAATCGAAGAAGTGGAAACCAGAAACTTAACTAAATTGTTCATTCACAAAGAAAAATTATATAAACATTCAGCCCTTACAATATCTGGTGGTATCATATATGAGACCAATTGTATACCTCTTATAGATGTGCAATATCAGCTGTAACCCACGGAAATGTCTTCAAATACTTAACTAATACTACCCTACTTTTTCTCCCAATAAGGACAAAACTAGAAATGATCATGGCATTTCATTGCCAGGAAGATGCTAAAGCAATTGATATGTAAAATATTTCAACATTTAGAAAGAGTATAAGATATTGCTTAATTCACAATGGCACATTTGATATTTTGACCTTACTATTTACATGGGCATTCAAGAAAGTACTACTGCAAGAATAATAAAGACAGAAACCTGGTCAAGCATATCCTGTGAGAGAGCCCCGCTAAAAGTTATGGTGTCCTCTGATGATTGGGCAATGCTTGTCAGTTTTGCATAGCGGCCCCTCTCTTCTTGGGAGGTATCCATAAGCTTCCATAGCTTGAACAGTCCTTCCACCATTTCTCTCAGCTGAGCAATAGATGGTGCAATTGAAATAGTTATAGATCTCATATCATACAGATACCAGAAAAAGGTACATGCAGGCTTCACTGGATTAGTACCAGGACCTGTGGTAGCTGAGCTGTATATATAAAACTGGTAACATTAACCATGACAATAAAGTAAACAACCAAATATGGTATAGAACCAGTTATGCTTTTATGGAAAAATCAAGACTGCCCCTGGAATCTAAGAATGTTGTCTATGCTGAGAAACATGTCGTGTGTGTGTGTGTGTGTGTCTGAAACTTCAGAGAATAATTCTTCAAACATATCCCTGATTATGCTCCTTTATGCATCATTTCTATATAGAAGGTGATCTGAGCATATCTCCAAAAAAATTTGAAGCAGCTTATTGTTCATTTTTGTGGAGGTGCAAAGTGAAATTTCAGGTATTTCAAAAAATCCATGATGACATGATGTTCGTAAATAAAAGCATGAAAATATCTGAAAAGAAAGGAATGTAATCACTGTAACCTTTTGAAGTCGTTGTTTTCTTTCGTCTTTGAGCCTCAAAACCATCTGAGAGAGGCCATCTATAGTGCTATTGCTGATGTTTGTTGATTGGTTGGGACCACCATTTCTGTGTAAACTTGGGTGCACCTGATGTACCCTCTCTTTGAAGTCTAACCCTAGAACTCCACAAAGACAGTGAACCTGGTTCACGTACTCGAGTACCTTTTGAAGCCTATCTGACTGGTTATACATAAAGAGGGGGCAAAAATAAATGTAATAAGCTGATGTTATTGCAACATTTGCCTGCTGAAGTTATGGCCAGTACATGGTATACATTAGTCATAGCCCATATGGTACTTATATTTTGATAATAAACTAGGTAAAATTCCTGTTGCTAACAGTACGTAACTGTCTGGGCCAAACTTTCAATTGGTAGAGGTGAAATATTGGTACATAACAACATGACACGTATCATAATTAGTTTCTCCAATCTGGAAAATAAAGATATAGATAGCCTGGAAAAAAGTCAGAAAAAATGCAATCCAAGAAAAGAAAAGTTAAACATTAAAAATCACTTGAAAGGCTGGTTGATGGTAGTAGGGTAAATATACAGCACCTTCAAAGCCCACAAAACAATGAAAAAAAAAGAACGAAATACAAATTAATATCTTTAAAATATCAGCAAGAGGAATATCATTTGCAAATTTAAAAAATCAATGAAAAATAAAAAAAGATGTTGCACTACCTTCTCCTTTTGAAGTGCCTTGAGCTCAGATTGATATTCATTAAGCCTCCTTACTGAGAAATCCTGTTCATCATTTACAGTACTTCCACTAACCATGACTTGCTGCGAGTCCGAAAGCTCAGATCGGATAGTCTCAATCTGAGAGCGAATTTCAGAGAATTGTCGGACTCTCTCCTCCCGCCTCAACCTTAGGGTCTCCAAAAGGGGTGTCACATTTGCAATTTTATCCCTGAGTGGCGCTGCCATGTTCTTATCTTTCTACAAATGAAAATAGAAAGGACAGTTCAAACTTTATTGCATTCTAAGATAATTGTTGTAAAACTTGGGAAGTGATATTGTAATTGTAATAGAAGAGATTTATGAGGTCAACTTAGTTGTGGTAGGCAAGTATGAAATGATATCCTGTTATCTCCTTGTATATTTAATATTTATTTGCTTAAGCTTGTTTGTTTGGTTGCTTATTTGTGTATATACTATTAAGACCAGGTCATTGCACCAATTAGACAATGTCGGTTATAATTTCCGCTGGTACATTTATGCTTTTCCCCTTGGAGTCGCTACATTAAAGCTTGAATTTTATATAAGAAGAATCCATTTACCAAATTTAAATATGGTATACTATAGAAAACTATTCAAACAGTCCCATCAGCTCAGCAAAACACTTTCAAGTCTCAAACACTGTTTGGAGTAAAATAGATTCACAATGGGTTGTTCAACTTAATCAAACTTTGTTCCTTACAAACATATACAGAGAAAGTAAAATAAAAATCAGACATCATAGGAATGGGGAGCATCTACATCAGTAACTCTATAAATATTACCCAAGTTTACCTTCCAGATTGCCAAATGTACCATACATAAAGAAAGCAACAAATTTAATAAGAACATATTTAGTTTCAGTAGATGACATTTAATCAACAACGGCTCAGATTTCTAAATTTAACTGCGGTAAACTGTACCAAAATATTACATTCAGATTGTCAAAAGGGAACCCAAATACAGGAATTTGGAATAATAATTATCAACAGTATGATTCCACCTCCACTTGGCTAGACAAATAATCCAATAAATGGAGTACAATTACAATAGAGTAAAGCTATGTGTAAACATGATTTTATTTGCTTCTTTAAATAAAGCCCTAAAGTTGTTATTGTCAGATGGTAGACTTTGTTATACACCACCTATACTTACTTTCAGATGGTTTAATTTACAATATCCACCATAAACCATTGATGTTTATAATAAAACGTAAAGCAAAGAAGCCATTCTAGTTGTGAAAAATTACCATGGAATTAAGGCTGAGTTCCCCAAGAGAAGCCATTATGGATGCCACCTCAGCCTCTTTCGCAACAATTGATTGGTGTAACTGTGCCCTTGTTCGGCTCGCCTCGTCAACCTTTCGACGATACACCTCTTGACATTCTCTTTCTATTTCCATTAGTTTGTTTTCTCTCTCTGCCTCACTCTCCCCTATCTCAGCCCATATTTGCTACTCAAATAAAAAAAAATTTATTTGTTAGATTCAAAAATTGAAAAGGCTGCAGGAGTGAAGCATGTCTTGCAAAATTCATTCAACCCCGCATACCCTTGAGAACCTAAGAATAGATATCTTCACAAAATAGAGAGAGGGGATAAAAAAAAAAAGCCATTATTTCCCATTGATGCAGATGGAAGACTGGAAATTCACAAGTAATGGTCATAACTCAGGAGAGACTCTGTTCGAACCAGTTCAAGCTCTGATTTATTCATCATATGTTTGCTAAAAGAATGCATTGATGGTAACTATACCAATATGAGGTCTTAAAATCTCAACTAAAGCATAAAACAGCGCAATGAAAGTAGATAGTACAGGTTAAAGACCAAAATGAGACAGTACCAAAACTGAACAGACAGTACCCAATGTGGAGTTAAATAATTGCAATTTAAGTCTTTTTTTTTTGTGAGCTAATTTGACCATATTGCCAACTTGAGAAACTTGTCTCTTGAGTGACTTTTATGCCCTCAAATTGAGCATAGAAAGATAATTTGTTGAAATCAAGCGCTAAAGTAGTAATGGACTATTTATTTATCAGATAGGCAAGTACAACAGTAAAGCCACCTTGTTTGTTATCTGAAAAATATTAATTTCCACAACTTATTCTAGACATTTATTACAACATAAATAACCAAATTTAAAAACTCACAGATAACTCGAGACATACATAGACCAATTAACTATATCCTTAAACCAAGTGAAAATGGAAAGCGAAGAGAACTAGACACCTCAATAAACAAACAAAAAAAAACATTGGAAATATCGAACATAAAGTTTTTTTTTCTTTCTTCTGTTTAAATTATTAATTCATTCTTAGCCCTGCTAAGTTAGAAAACCCTTTCAGAAATTTCGAGAAAATCATACAGAGAACCCATGCACTCCATTGAACGAGTAAAAAAAAAAACCCAGTATTTTTAATAAATTAAGGGAGGGAAGAGGGGAGTGAGAAAGAGAGAAAGAGAGAGACCTGAAGTTCTTTAAGCAAAGCACCACATCCAGACTCCATTGCCACACAATTCATTCCTCCAAACCCAACACCAACACTGACCATTCAAGCCTCCACAACGGCCAAAATAAAGCAAATCTAATAGAGAACCAAAGAAAGAGAGTATATAAGGAAAGCGAGAGAAAAGAGGTTCAATAGAAGTAAGGAATCAAGCTTTATTCTCAAGTACCTACCACCCAAAACAAGGAAAATAGCCCGTGAGAGAGAAAGAGCAAAAGAAAGAGAGAATCAGGAGGTTATACAACGGACAAAACGAAGAGAGAGAAAGGGGAAAGGAAAACAAGTTCGCTTTTCTACTAGCACAAGTGCAAATTTGAGAGCTTTTAGAGAGATTTAAGGATATTGTAGGTTATTCGAGTTTGTATTAAGTCCCCAACAAGTACAAATGTTGTTCGAGTACGAGAGAGGAGAGAGGAGAGATGAGAGAAGAGGGAAGAAAGGGTAGAGAGATGTCAGTGTACAGTAAGAGCAGGAATCTGCGATTTGGGGGACCGAAAAGTAGATGTATTTTAGAAAAGATGTAAATAAAATAAAAAATTGAAGGAATAGAAACTGATCTATTTTTTCGGTATATACTATACAACCACTGTAGACTGTAGAGGAGAGTATAGTATTTATTAGTAGGGAGTAAGTACGGATGATAGAGAGAGGCAGAGAGCCAATGCGAATCCCTCTATAGTCTATACAGTAAATACTAACTAAACAGGAACTTCAGGCGTGTCTATTGGCATAACCTAATCCTAAGCTAAGACACACTGGCAAGTGGCAAGTCCAGAGGCCCAAGTGAGATATGACTTGCATGGGTGGTTATTACTTTTCTCATCATTTTTTCTCAGGATAAAAATTAGTAACAAATATGTTATATTATCAACATTTTTTCTTATTCAACTTTTGAGCAAAAGTATAATTTACTTATATACACATAATCGAATTAACATGGTCTTTATCAAAATTATGTTCCAAGTGAGGTTTGAATATGTTCTTTATCGAAAAATGATCGAGTCACCAACCATTCGTACTGAATGTCCATACTTTTTTTTCCTTGAAATTTAATTAAAAAAATTTTAAATGGAATTAATTTTCGTGTTTTATCAATTATCATGTATTAGTACCCGGGTACCAACTAGTGGGACTATCGATTTTAAGACAACAAATATAGTCTACAAACAGTAGTCCCCCAAATTTATTTCGAGATGTGAACCATTATTATTTGATGTCAAGTTGTCAACATTTTCCACTTCCGTTTGACTCGACCTTTTGTCGTCTCTAGATTTGAGCAAGCCGCTTTTAGAAAATTTTCCATAATCAACGGAATTAATGATACTTTGGTTTCCATTATATTTATTTATATTCAGCAGAACGAGATATATATAACGGTCGACACGTTGCTGGGATTATATATAGTGGTATACGTACTAATTCAATTTTTTTTATTATGGAGATCATGTTCAACTTTTAGTAAGAATATACATGTGGAATGTAAATTGTAATTCAGCATGTGATAATTGATATGGTGCATATGTCAAATTATGTGTACTAAAATGAATTATTATTAAGATGAAAATATTACTAATTTTAAATATTCATAAGAAATTTTTTTAATCGAACTTTTTGAATTTGTCTTTCACTTAAGAAGTTAAGGTACATTGTTTTTAATCACTAGATCGAATCCTGATTAACTAATAAAATAATGATTGAACAATTATTAAAAAGCGGACTGCTTAAGTGCTTCCATTTGCGGTCGATTTTATCGTAAATGAGAGAATTAACGGGACATTTTACAGCTTGTGCTTAATATAAAAAAAAAAAAAAAAAAAAAAAAACAGAGAAAAGAAAAAGTAGTGGTTCCTAACTTCCTATATTCGCACATCGAAAGAAAATTATAATATTGTCTCATAGAATCTTGAAATCTTTTTTCTCAAGCAAAGTTATAATTTGATCATGAAAAATGCTATTTTGGTTCTGAAACTTATGGAAAATGTTGATCTTAATTACAATGGAAATAGGTAGAAGCAATGTCTATGTCATTTAGTAGTTTTTTTTTTTTTTTTGTTGGCTTTCAAGCTGAAATGGTCAACAAAAAGCATGATTACAGTACAGGAGTGACACCTCATTAGAAAAATGATGAAGTTGGCATACATGACACAAGACAATCTACCAAATACCATAACCGATGATATACATGATACCAGACAATCTACCAAATACCATAACCGATTATTTATGATTTAAGACAATATATCTACCAAATGTCATAACCCATGCATGAGCACAACACAATACACATGATATGCCACTATTCATTAAAATTATTTTAGTGCAGTTATCAGCACAGTATATATTCTCTGGTTCTGTACATTTTTACTTCTTAAATTTTCTGACATGGATGTACGGTGTTTGGAGCTTAAGCTCATTGGCCAATGGCAACAAACAAACAGATAAATCCTATTTTGGAATTGGAACTCTAATGGTTTCTCGACAATACGGCCGGGAAGATTTTTTTTTTTATTTTTTTTTTTTTTGGAAATGATGGGATGATTTGTACAATCATTCATTAGTGCAATCCCGATGGAAGAGTAGAGACTAATTATGCGGTGGGGCTCTTTAAGTCATTGTGTTTCGTCCTCTTTGGTCAAAGACGCGAGAATAGACATAGATCCTCTTTTGGTTCTTGTGCTCAATAATAGAGGATACGCAAATCAGATTAGTTAGCTAGACTTCATCCATATTATTTAATTTGGATAATAATATTTATAATTTATAACTAATTAACTATTAAATTTAATTTTTCTTAATATATGTTGTTTTAGGTTGTCAAATTACATAGATTAAACGACTATCATTAAGTCATTAATAAAAAAGTTCAAATATAAGATAATAACTAATTATTGTTAATAATTTAGAAAATCTAAATAGAACATAATCAAACAAATAAGACCGTAAATAAATCGTTCTTAATTAAAAAGTAATGTTATTCACAATAATTGTTGATATATATATTATGTCACAATTACAGCATTGTTATTTCTATAATATTTTCGATATTCTAATAAACAAACATATTTTTACAGTGAAATAAAACATACATTAGTTCGACGATGTTTACTAACTTGCATTTATTTGTGCCGATAATACACATATATTTTTATTCATGCTCTTGTAGACTTGTATGTTGTTCGCAAAAAGATAACTATAATATGCTTTAACAAACTTAACTGTATTTTTTTTAAATTTTAAACAAGTGCGATGATAAGAACATTTTCTAATTATACCAAATTAGTATAAAGTGCCCTGAATGTCTCCCCTTGATAAGCCTTATTTTAAGCACCAGATCACCCATTTTTCCTTTCCAAGCTTTAAGCTAAATCAACTTCATTTTTTTCCCGTGGCGAACGAAATACGACATCGCACGACTGTAGAATATTCCACTATAGCAGTTTCTCTTATCTTATTTTCGTAAAACACCTTCAAATTTAACAATTAACTATACAAACTTCATTCCATGCATAACTACCTCCGTACAAATCAACAGAAAATTTGTCACTTGGAAATAGCAACGAAAATTGTTGAATTTAAAGATTAAGAAATTTTGGTTGTTCAATGAGCAACAATGCAGACATTAAAAAAATTGTCAGAACTGTTCAGCTAAATAATCATTGAAATTGCACCTAATGCTCTGGACGTACAAAATTAAGGAGGTTTGACCTCCTGTAGTCCCTGTGTGCAACAACTTAGAATTTTGAAGCTGTAATTAATTATTTAACGAAACGTCAACCTTAACTAAAGTCGAACCATGTAGATAAAATTAACCACTGCTCCGTCTATATATCAAAACAATATATATTATATACCTATCAAAGAGTTTCTTAAGATGTATAACAGTCTTCATTATTATGATATTAAATATACAAAAAGATTTAATTGCCATTTATAAATAAATCGTGACGCTATGGTATTAATCGATTATTACAGTTTTATCTTAGATTTAATTCCAAGATGTTCGTCATCATCACCTGATTTAGTTTTGCTTTGCTTTCCGAGAGTGGTCATGGTACGAGGCTGTATGGTCCATGGACCATAAATTTGACTCGGTACGAATATATAATGACAAAATATTGGTAAGATCATTTAACCGGAAAAGCACGAAGAATTTAAAATTAGCCCGCCTCTTTATTTTGTGCGTTTGTAAGGAATGAACATATATGGAGTTCAATATGAATAACTATATAGTACTTTGCTTTTCTTTAAGAATAAATTAACGAATTCAGGCCCCACTAAAAAATAAATAGAGATAAAAAGTAAATTGACACCGAGCTATATACATTTCTAAATTAATGACCTTTTAGCTGGATAATAAATTAAGATAATCCTAAACATACTGTGCATCTGTTTCAAATTTTAAATACCAAGCATTCAAAATTAAAATCGTAATATATATATATGTCAAGTTTAAATTTTAATCGTTAAATTATCTTAATGTAAAATGTAACCCAAGCTTAGCAAAAAAATAAAATAAGTATACCTCAGGTCTCAGTGTGCGTCAGGATCATCTAAATAATAAATTATATACTCGAGTAATAATTAAATAAGGAATTTAATATAGCAGTCTCACTTCATAAATGAAAAAATATATAAAAACTAAAAGAAGAGACCGATGACTTTGATAAAGTTACTTCACCGCCAGATAAAATACTTGCCTGACAATCCGAGTCAATTAATATATATTTTCTATATTTTTATATTTAATGATCTTATGTGTCTCTCATATTTAAAGTAATATTTTAATTTATCTAGAGTAGATATTATATAATTGGTTTACAATTTGGGTCAATTAATCCCAATTGTGTTCGTGAGTCTCAATCGTATGATAAATAACTACAATTTTTATTAACAAATAAAATTCTAACTGACCTGCATTTCTTGCCATGTTTCCAGTTTTTTGCGGTTATCACAGAAGCTCCGTTTCTGTTTCCTATATATTTTTTTGTTCCCATTATGTTGTATCCTAATCATCTAACACATATCATTGGTCTACGGTTAATCAAACCATCCGGACCACCTAATTCATATCCATGATCATAAAATGATTTTGTTCGTCTAGACAAAATGCTGGTCTTTTGACTATTATGTGAGCGGTCCTGTCTTTTTTTTTTTTTTTACATTTGTAGTGATGCAGTAATGCCAATTAAACTGAAGAAAGTACTTGAAATAATATAGTTGTGCATCTTGTATTACTTGTAATATATATATAATGATCTGCTCACAACTCACAAGTTCACAAAAGAATCTAAAACAATGTAAAATTCCCACATTCCACACTCCACAGTTGAAAGTACAATATTGCATTTGACTTCCGGTAACTTTTTATATTACTGTTGCATTAGTTTAGTAGTTTAGGATGCGTTTGGATGGATATGAATAAGAAGTTAATCCTTATTAAATAGCTATTCGAGATTAAAAATAATCCAAACAGTCTAGAATTAAGGATTTATTCGGAACCAGGGTCTGATTAGTTAATCCTACAAAATGCTAGAATAAGAAAGTCAGAATTAAAATTTGGTCAAAGAAACCTGAAGATCCTACATAAAAGTTAATGGTCAAAGAAAAAAAGCTCATTATTTATTCCTTTCTTCATCCAAACAAAAAATTTTATTTTGAGAGTAAACTTATTCTTAACAATTTAGGATTAAAAATTTTAATCCTAAATAACTAATCTCATATGATCCAAACAGATCCTTAGTAAATGTGTAATTGGTAAGGAGGCTCAGGGATCGGGACTGGAAGATTTTTTTGGGGCTAATTTTAAATGATTTCCGAACGTGGGAGTCTTGCACGGATAGTTAATGACGTCATCATTAAAGAACATGTTCATTTTTTGTTGGAAGCAGAAAAAATTAATTGAATACTTTATACGGCGGACTATGCCCTTGATTAGTTTTATTTCAGAATAAAAAGAATTAAAATAGTGCCTGCTATTTTATCTTCTTGTCTGTTGATAGATATTAAGAGGAAAATCATTCTTGTTGTCAAACTTCAAAATTTTCCATCATTTTATACGCAAAATAAATTATATATGAATTTAACTTTTAAATAAATTCATACTTATAAACAAGATGTAAGACGATACATGATACGCGGACAAATCTAGAATAATAAAAATATTAAGCACACCCGTCAGTTGGCTAAAAGAGCTTGTTAATTAAGATGTTGTCAAATCCCCTGAAGTCCTGAACACCTCTGTTGTAATTAATAGTATCCCTATGCCATGCTATATATATATGTATGCCTATATCACCGAGGATTTCCATACTGAGAGAGCCTATCAGTCTAATTAAATTAGCATATATTGATTAGTCATAGACTCATCACTCATTGCAGTATGGACAGACCCGAAGTGGGTTCTATAAATGAATATAAATGTATTCCTATCATATAAAAAATTTGTCCACATTTTCTATAATAAAGGAAATAATAATGAAACTTGAATTGTCCACTTATGCTAGCGATAAGAAGAAATCCTCAACAGAAAAGACAAGCCTTTTATTTCAAAAAACGATGAGTTGATAGAGATGACATAAGCATTAGTTAAGGGGTTTGTTTAATTTACTTTAGTGATTATTCTTGTCGTCACTATCTTTCCTGTGCAAATGATTTTTAAGCATGGTGGAAAACTACGTGTGCTTGTCTGGCTCACTAGCTAAGTAGCTAGTCAGTAACACTACACTCTACTCCACAAAGAAAAAAGTAACCCTATAGCCGAGGCATTCTAGCTTGTTGATTCGTCGTTAGGCTTTCTTATTTTTAGGATAAGACATAATCTGGTATCTATAATATAATAATAATATTTTGCAGAATTGAATCCGTGTTTCTAAAAAAATAAATTATATATTGACATGCATGCTGAATTCACATTTAATTTGTGTTTAGACATATTAAAGTGAATAATTAATTAAAGTAGAGGGTATATTAGGAGTATGTGATTTTCGGAAGAGAATTTTCACTGCTGGAGAAAGAAACATAGATGATTGAGATTAATGTGTATTTTGAATAAGAAACAAAGAAAATCTTTTAAATAATATTTGCATATCTGAAACTTTTCTATGATGAGTAGTCCCTTGAGTTCGTTCAGCTCTATGTAGCTCCTAACCGAACATTGTTATGAAAATTATTTATGATCAACATTTTATCCCAAAAAAAAAATTATCCCAAAAAAAAAAAGAAAATATGAATCCTATCGTCGAATTTGACTAAAATTATAAATTTATATATTTATAAAGTTTTCTATAAATTTACGTCATTAGACCTTTTCTTAAAATCATTCATAATGATTTATATAAAACACATACCAAATTAATATGATCACTTATTTTTCAAGAACATCCATTCATCATTGAAATTCTAATTAATTAGGTTGGATCCCAAAAGATAAAAGCAAATACACTTTCCCCTTCCGTTCATCTTGGGTCTCATCTTCAACCTTTGAGATGCCCGCTTAATTATTGAATATAACAAAATCTTAGCACGAGAAAAAACCGTGCAATACACGAAAATTGTATGCATATATCATATATGTACACGGGACAGAGGATTCTGTCATGTTTGTGCAGGCTACTTTTTGTAGAATCCAAATCCTAATTTTAGATTCTTGAGTAAATCATTTTTGTACATGCACGATGGTAAAGGTCTGAGCCGAGCAGACACATAATTACAAATTGTCGCAATGTCTGTCCACTACGTGCCTCATTTTCTACTTCTTATCTTAATAGCAAAACGAAAGAAAAAATAATAATAAGAGATGGGGGAGAAAATAACACAATTGGTATTTAAACATCATTATGGAAGAAATGATAGAAACAATTTCTACTTAAAATGCATAATTGTAAATTAATCTAAAAACGTGCATTTAGAGTGAATCTGACTATCTTGTACTTAGAAAAAATAATTATTCGTTTCAAGGCAAGAATATTACTGTTACCTGTTTATTTTTTATTTTTTTTTGTAAGTATCCGAGACTAATTAACGAATTTATATTTTTCGTAAAAATGATATGTAGTATAGAATTGCTGTGTATTTCAAGAAATAAGAGAGAATCATTCAGGTACAAAAGTCCAAGTAGGTCATCTGACCTGAGGCTAAGAGAGATTCTGGCGTACATTGTTTGATTCGGACCAAGAACAAAATATTAGTCAAAACTCAAAAGGCTCTGCTCGACTCATCTTTGATTCTCTGATCATACTTCACATCTTAAGTGATTATCTGATATAGCTGGTTTCACTTTTCAACAAAGAATGTGACAAAGCTTCTTTTTTTTTTTTTTTTTTTTGGGGGGGGGGGGGGGGGGCGGTATACCGTTTATACGCGAAACCGTTTCGTTCTGTCCATACGGAACATATTATGGAATGAAATTTCATTCCGTTTCGCAAACGGAATGATAAACGGAATGTGTTTCGTGATTCATTTGAGTGAAATACAGTGCAAATTCATTTGAGTGAAATACAGTGCAAATATAGCCGTTCTGCGGCATTTTGTTGAAACGGAACGAATACGAATCGTTTCGGTCATACCGTTTACTGAAACGGAATGGAAAACGGAACGGCCCATTCCGCTTCCGTTATCCACGTTACCCACCCCTAGACAAAGCCTAACAATACAAGAGGTTGACTAGCACTTTGTAAAATTATTCTAAAGCTCAATTTCAGACTGTCACATAAATATGATTCGTATTAAACAGAGCACTACTATAGCAATCGCATACACCCAATGAGTGAATAAACTTTTCATTTGAAAAAAATATTATTATTATCTTTTTTTCTCAACGGATGACCAATAAAAAATGATAACGATGTTAAAAATAGAGTGAAATGATAAATGATATGTTTTAGTAAATATTTGGTCTCAAATATAAAATTAAAAAACACATTGATTAGCACATTAATACATATTTTTGTAACTAGATTTATCTTTTATCTGCATCTGATATTGCTTCACTTGCTATCTATTTCTAATAATTCATTATGAACAAAAAAAAATCAATCCATCGATGATTTTATTTTCATTTAAAATAAAGAGTCAGTTAACTTATAAGATGATCCACATCTAACCATTAATCAAATCAGATTTGCATGTCAAAGGTCCTAAATATATATAATAAAAAAAACTAAATTTTTACATCCTTGGTCTAATTGTTTAGACCTTTGAATTGATGCTTTTTATTAGTAGGAATTAGTGCTATATATTTTGTCCAGAAAATTTTAGTTGGATGGACTCAGTTGTAAACTTGTAATAGAACAATTTATTCTTCTGATAAAAAAAAAATTAATTGTATATATTCCCAAATAATAACAATTAATTCGTATTCGAGATCTCTGTGTTGACGATACTGAGAATGTGAGTCCAAGACGATGTTCACTGGTCGATCACTATGTCGTTTTTAATAAAGAAACATAATCAAGCTTCCGAGGCACACAAAAAAAATTATAAAACCAACTTATTAGGGAAAAAAAAAAGACTAAATGATTTATATTTAAAGAGGAACACTAATGACAGCGACTGGACTAAGCGCTGCACAATTATCCAGTTAATCCAGATCATTACAAAAATTCAATTATAAACCTGGCAGGCAGATCACATGTCTAATAATCTAACCACTTCAATTCCATAATTAGATGACTTCAAACGAATCAATGAAAGGGTGACACTAATCTGATTGTTTTTCGTATGAATAATCTTACTCGAAACACGTCCACAATAATGATGGAATAACCACCAAATCAATAAGTGCGAGAACCTTAATTATGAGTGAAGCTAATTCCAGCAAATCAAATGCTAATTGGAGTATTGGACAAGGCCATAAGAAACCCAGGGACAGCTGTGACGAGGAAATAAAGAAATAAATTAGGTAATAGCTGTAATCTAGTGGAATATCTCAAATGCTTTTCTTTTTATTTTAATAAAATCAAAAGCTGTCTTTGAGTTAGCTTTTTTTTTTATCCTTAATTCTCAATACCAACCATCTATCTAGAATAATTTCTCGCTGTATACAATTTTTCAGGACATAAAGCAGGGAAATGGATAAGTACATAAAATTTTAAGAAAGAAAAACAATAAATATAAGTACATAAAAGTTATTGAAAAACAGTTGAGTGGTCTATTACATGGGACCCTAGACCTGACGCCATGACCAACTTGGTTTAACTACCGCAATACTGCTCAAAGAAACGACCAAGACATGGTTTCCAGAAAATAAATGAAGTGAAAACCACTAATCAAACATTAAATGCTTTGGAAGAAAAAGTACATAAAATTTGTTACATGAATTTCAGGTTAAAACATTAATTACCTTTGTTGCCCCTTTGAAGAAAGTGTCAGGTGTTATTGTGTTAAACACACCACTACTTGAGTTTCCTTTTTCGCTTTCTAGGTCGGTCGAAAAAGGAAGAAAAATGAGGTAAAAGGTAAATTTGCACAAAAGTTACGTTGTTGATGAAGTAAAAGAAGGTTAACCCTTATTTTATTAGAACGAAAGAATTACTAATTAAACCAGATTAAGTACCCGACGCACTTTTTGAATAGTAAAAGAATTAATTTGTCATATATTATGACGATATGTATTGTGAACCATGGAACATATGGGGCTCCGTGAACCATGATCGTTTGATCGGTGAATTTGAAAATTGATAAATCTAAATTAATCAATCCAATTTATATATTGAGATCTCATAGCAAACAAAATTTTATAATTTTTTAAATTTTTTACCCTTTTTTCGAATTTTTTAAAGCTTGTCATATTTTGTTACAAATTAGTGAATTATCGTCCAAAAATGACAAGTTTTAAAAAATTCGAAAAAAATTGTAAATTCAAAAATTGTAAAATTTTGTTTTCTATGAGATTTTAATATATAGATTGGATTGGTATATTTAGATTTGTCAATTTGTAAAATCACCGATCAAACGATTATGGTTCATGGAACCCTCAATGAACCATGGTTCACAATAGATATTCTCCATATATTATCACGAATTAGAAATAATCAATATCGTTGTCTCTTATATATAAACTGCTTCTTTTTACAATTACAAAAAATATAAGTAACCTGTCATAATTTTTTTATTTTTTCATAATATTCTAAATTTTATCTTTTTATTTTCTCTAAAAGAGGAGACAGCTTCGTACCTTAAAATTTCTAATCAAGAAAGATAAACAATTATACGACTAAGGAAAGAATTACCACCAAAATCTGTTTTTTGTTTATTTTTATAGCGACTGTCGAGTTTTACCATGACTAGTACAATACGTATACACTATAACACTAACAAAAATATCATCAACACTACTGCTGCAACAATCCCAATCTAGCAATATCACTAGCCATGTTTTTTATTTTCAGAAAATTCCTGTCAAAATAGCAAACTACTAAAATTTGGATTAAGTAATTAGGAAAGCGACGCAACGAATTAAATAAACGTTATGGAGTTTGTTGAACTCGTTAAAGCAGCTTAGGCTTCTCTTCAGAACTAACGAAAATAACAGTTCTTCCCATCTTCAACAAGGCCAATTGTGCTAAAATTGGCTAACTGTTTAAAAATCAGATTGGTATAGCTGTTAATATACATAATCGGATATTTAATGTTAATTAAGACAAATTAAGCTCTGGACTATTTTTTCTTATTGCCATGGACTATTTCTTCAAAGAAAGGATATTATGGTTGATTTGAGCAAAAAATAATTGGCATGTGAAAGTACGTTCCACTACCCTTTGTAATTGAATGCATGTGCTCCATTTCTATTCTTTCATGAATTGCTATAAATTGCTCTTATATCATGTCATTAGGTCCCATAATTGAAAATACATTATGAAAAAAAGAACGAAATTAATTAAAACATACTTGTTAAAATTATTGATGCTACAGAAAGTAATCTTTTTATATAATTGCAAGAACATAGATACTCTTAAGGAAAATCTTAATGGGATTCACGCTAATCTAGACACAAATATTACACACGTTCAATTTCTCTGCTTGTTGAAGATAATTCCAACTTGCATAGTTGCATTATTCCATGTCGATCGATCGCAATCAATGTATATAGATCCGAATATATATATCTACAGATCCGTATGATGAATCTAGAGGAGACAAAAAATGAAATGATGGCATTTTGTCATATATATGATAATCAGGTACCTAACAAGTCCACGCTTTCTTTCAATACCGAACTCAATTAAACATATAGTATTCGAATAATAAAGATTTTGAAATTTAAAACTAGTAAAAAATTTTCCGCTAAAACTAGAGACATAAATATCCTTACCTGGATCAAACGAGTTAGATATGCAGGGACGCATTTGTACGAAAATAAGATTATGAAGTTCGTCCCTCCCAACTCTCGCCAGTCGCCACCTTTGCCTCGTCTAAATTGTACGAGATGTTGGCATGTTGCCTGTTGTTTCAACTTCCAAGCAATCATTATATCTTTATTTTGCTGTTGACTGATATTTTGTATTTTTTTATTAAATAAGAATAAGGATATGTTGGTGGATTGAATATAGTACCAATCAAATAATTAAACATCTACAGGGTGATTAATCGAATTGTTTTGGGATAATTTCATATTTATTTTAATTCTGTCTAAAAATTTTCAACAAAAAAAGTAAATAAATGTAGTAGAGAATAAAATGAATATCATTTCTTTATGTAAAGTCAGAAAATAATTATTTTTTTCAGATAAAAACTTTTCCGAAAGATTTTCATTATAGAAAAAAAAGAATCAATTAGAACAAATAAATAAATAAAGGGAACTCTTTGAAAACAAAATAACAAATTATACTCGTAAGATGGCTGACCCTACATATTTATAAGATTTGAAAAATTTGCCGGTACAGCTATAGAGAATAAAAATCGCAGAATAGACTATTTGGACTGTCGTGTTGATGAATGGATGATGGATGATCTTTTCTTAGTTACAAATGATTCAAACATTGTAAAGGCTATATGAATACATTTGCCGGTATGTATGGTCCTGACTAGAGTTGTAGTTCCGAAGAAAACAACTATTATAAGATTTATTTTACTTAAATGTTGTATTTGATCTCCTGTGATAATTTTTACGCACCTGATTATTTACTCTCAAACCAGCACGTGCACACATGTAAATTACATACTCGACGATCAACAATATATAGTACAACTCTAAGACATATATAATTAAATTACATATTTTGTGAGCAACGATACTAGTATAAATTGATCTGGTATAAATTTTCAACAAGTAACTACATGGCCAACTAACTTACTTTTAGGTCGAACAGAATTATTTCAATTAAGAAAATTTAATGCTCTGTTTAGCGCAAAACAGAATTAACAATTAATTAACCAACCAACCCATCATATCCTATAAGATAGTTACCTACATAAACACCACCCGTCCTGATTCTCATAATTAGAGAGGGAAGAAATAAAACCTTTATCACTTTTAGCGTTTGGAGGCTCAATTATTGCCTTCTAATAATTGGAAGACCCACAATGTACTAAAAATTAGATAAGATCGGGGCAACACAACAGAAACTTCAATAAAAATAGTCCTGTAGGGTGGGTGTTTTTCTTTTCTTTTCCACATTTTCACATTGGCCATTATTAAATTTTCTTTGCCAAAAAGAAAAATGAGGCACAGTTTGTTCCTCGCCTGATTCGCACGTACAAAGTTGACTATGTCTTCTGTTTAATATGTGACATGTCATTGGTCCCCACGCCAGTACAGAGCTAGCTGTGATGCTCTTTTTCTCTGTTCTATTTTATTATTTTTGTTTAACCCTTTTGCAATCTCCCTGACTTTTGGTTTGTCTATTGAGTAATGAGTATCTTTATTAGTTTATTTAATGGTGGCGGCTTAGGGTGCGTTTGGCATGAGAGTTTAGAGGGGTTAGAGGGGTTTTTGGGGTTAGTTGGAGCTACCTCGAAAATCCCATCCTCTCACTATTCTACCTCGAAATTCCAAAAAGTACCTCGAAAATCCCAAAAAGTACTAACCTTACACCACTAAACCCACTAACCTCACCCATGCCAAAAGTGCCCTTAGTGTCGGCAACGTCTCGTCAATAAACCCCACTTCACTGTGTCAACTAAAGACAAGATATGCATTCTCTTTTTTATAATACTCCATATCGTCTAAAAGATTTAGTAGTTTTTAAAATGAGGCTCAAATATTAGGGGAGTTGTTAGTGGGCTATGTACGACAGTACGTGGATGGGAACATTTCCACATTTCCATAAAATAACCCTTTTTATATTTAATATGTATAGTAATAATCCTCTTTGTTCAAGGTCAGGCTGATAATATAAGGTCCAGCCCAGTTTAGGCGACACCAACACAGGCCCAACATGGCGTAACTTTAGAGATCGGAAATGCCGAAAAAATTATAACTAATCTTCGTTAATTAAGAGATTTTAAAATAAACCTGATTTAATCAAAATTATAAAATTATCCTCGCAATATCCGGATTCCGATACTAGAATGAGGCGTTTATATATAAGCCCAGACCCTCCCTCTCTCTCCGTCGCTCTCATTTTCCTCTCGCCTCTCCGAAGAGCAAAAGGTAAGTTTTTTTATTTATATTTTAATTTAATTATATATTTTATTTAGATAAATTAGGTTAATATTAGATAAAATAGAGAAAATATTGGAAAAATTAGAAAAAATTCTATCATTTGTTATGTATAATGATAATATTTTTTATTTTTTTACATTTTATAATAATAGAAAATTGCTTAAAAAATTAAGAAAATCATAAAAAAATGTTAAAAAATAGTATTAATTATTCTATGTACAATAAAAATATTTTCATATTTTTTTAACATATTATATAATTTAGAACTATTTTAAAATTGGAGAATTAATAAAAAGTTTTGATAATGCATTTAGTTTGATATTATTTTTTTAAAATATACAGAAAATATCTAACAAGATCTAAGATACAAATTTCATATTTCAGCAGCTGTTGTCGATTGAGGTGAGTATTTTTTATTTATTAATTTATTTAATTTGCTTAGTTTATTTAGGTAATTAATTTGATATGATTGTGATATGATTTTGATACTTGTGATATGATTGCGATTTATTTAGAATAATTTGATATGATTGTGATATGATTTTGATACATGTCATATGATTGCGATTTATTTAGAATAATATGATATGATTGTGATATGCTAATTTATTTAATATACTTAGTTTATTGTGATATGATATGTGATTGCTGGGCTTGAAATGGGGTTTAGAACTCTATTTAGGGGGGATTTTGGTGAAGATTTTTTCGGAAACCCTCCCGGTACAGGGGAGATGGACGGAATTAGGATTGTGATTTTTGTATGACAGTGTTATGATATTTTTTTTCGTACTTGTATGACAATGTTACGATTTTTATATCTCGTATTGTGATTTTTATATTTCATATTGTGCATTTCATCTCACGGAAAGAAGTTACACAAAATTTCAGAAAAATAACGTCATATAAACAAGCCAATATACATTCATACATCCAAATTGTTTAACCTAACTCGAAATGCAATAAAAACCGAATATCGTCAAAGTATACACATTTTAGGATGCTTCAAAATATGAGTTTCAGATAATGAGTATATATGTATTTTTATGGTTCGAAATAGTCAATGTGAAGAATGTTGGAGAAAAATGTGAGTTTCAATGTAAAATGTGAAGAATGTTTAAATAAAAAATAAATAAATATGTATTTTTAATTATCAACAATTATACAAAGTGAAATAGAAAGAAAAAAAATATGCAGAGGTGATTTTGAATGCTAAGTTCGATAGTTTAATTAAAATAAAAATTTATGTCTATAGTATTAATAAATTATTAATAAACCTTAATATAAGTTGGATAGTTTAATTAAAATAATAATTTATCGTCAAAGTTGATATTATATGATATAGATTTTGATATTACTAAAATTATATATATATATATATAATTTAATAAATATTATATAAGTTAATATATACGAAAGTTAGAATTTTTAGGTAGTATCGGATTTCTGGATTCCGATACTACCTAAAATTAAGCGGAAAAATGAATAAAATAATAATAATAGTTTATTAAATAATGGTAAAATAGGCGTATCCTAGTATCGGAATCCGGAATCCCGATAATAGCTAGTATCGGATTCTGGGATTTCGATACTAAGCAGAATTTGTATCAGAATCCAGGATTCCGATACTGCGAGGATAGTTTTATAATTTTGATTAAATCGGGTTTATTTTAAAATTTTTTAATTAACAAGGATTAGTTATAATTTTTTTCGGATTGAAAATGTACTCATGAGCCCATTAGTGTTGAACCGTAATTCCGTGAACCTAAAAGTCCAAAATTTTGTTGCAAGCAAAGCTACAAATATGGAGATGTTTGGAAGTGTATGGATTAAGAACAAGAATTAGAACTAGAACAAGAATGTGCTATAGTTTCATGTTTGGTACTCTTAAGAAAGCTTGTTCTTGGCCGAAATTAGCCTTGTTCTTGTTCCAACAACACCATGGAACTAGAACAAGAATAAGTATTGTTCTTATTTTTTTTCTTGTTATTATTTGAGCATTTCAAACAATTCTGCACTCATTCCAAGTCATTTTTATTACAATAATCAATATTTAAGCTCTTTGTATGGTCTAGAAAATAATTCAGATATTTCGAGCGATTCTGCACTCATTCTAAGTCATTTGAAGACAATAATATATATTTGAGCTCTTTATATAGTCTAGATTATAAGTCAGGTCTTACTTATTAAAATATATTGGATTGAATATAGAAAATAAGCATAAAATGTTCAAATAATGCTTATTATGAGCATTATTTGAGCTTTTCGAGCGTTTCTACACTCATTCTAAGTCATTTGATTACAATAATGTATATTTGAGGTCCTTATATTTTGTAGAATATAATCAGGTCTTACTTATTAATAAATATTGGATTATACATTGAAAATATGCATATAATGTGCAAATAAATCTTATTTTGAGAAATATTTGAGCATTTCAAGTGATTTTGCACTCATTCTAAGTCATTTGATCAAAATAATATATATTTAAGCTCTTTATATGATCTAGAATATTCAGATCTTACTTATAAAATATTGGATTATATATAGAAATTATGCATATATTGTGCAAATAATGCTTATTGTGAGCATTATTTGAGCATTTCAAGCGATTTTGCATTCATTCTAAGTTATTTCATTACAATAATCTATATTTGAACTCCTTATATTGTCTATTATACAATTCAGAACTTACTTATTATAAAACAATTATTTATACATAGAATAAACAGATATAATATGCAAATAATATTTATTCTCGGCATTATTTGAGTGTTTCAGATGATTCTGCATTCATTCTAAGTTATTTAATCATAATAATCTATATTTGAGAACTTTATAGTTTTAGAATATAATTCATATCATATATGTTTAAAAAATATTGGATTATACATAGATAATATGCATATAATATGCAAATAAAGCCTATTTTGAGCAATATTTGAGCATTTCAAGCGATTGTTCACTCATTCTAAGTCGTTATTTCATAATAATCTATATTTAACTCCTTATATTGTCTAGAATATAATCCAGATCTTGCTTATTATAAAATTATGGATTATGAAAATACGAATATAATGTATAAATAATGCTTATTCTGGACAATATTTGAGTATTTCAAGCGATTCTGCATTTATTATAAGATATTTGATCATAATAATCTTTATTTGAGCTCTTTATAGGTCTAGAATATAATTCAGATCATACTTGTATAAAAATATTGGATCATACATAGACAATATGCATATAATATGCAAATAAAGTTTATTCTAAGCATTATTTGATCATTTCAAGCCATTGTTCACTCATTGTAAGTCATTATTTCATAATAATCTATATTTAAGCTCTAAATATAGTCTAAAATATAATTCAGATCTTATATAATAAAAATTATCGGATTATACATATAAAATAAGCATATATTGTGTAAATAATGCTTATTCTGGGCATTATTTGAGCATTTCAAGCGATTTTGCACTCATTCTAAGTTATTTTATCGCAATAATATATATTTGAGCTCTTTATACAGTCTAGAATATAAATCAGATATTACTTATTGAAAAATATTGGGTTGTACAAAGAAAATAAACATAAATTGTGCAAATAGTGCTTATTCCGAGCATTATTTGAATGACAATAATGTATATTTGAGGCCTTTATATGGTCTACGATATAAATAAGGTTTTACTTATTAAAAAATATTGGATTATACAAAGAAAATATGCCTATAATTTTCAAATAAAGGTTATTCTGAGCAATATTTGAGCATTTCAAGTTATTGTGCACTCTGATGAGGCCTTACTCTATCGTTGTTTGAGAAGCCTTACCGAAAATAAAATCGATTTCTACTCAATTCAGCCGCTAAGATAACTTAATTAGTATAGTCCGGTTATCGAACTCAGGGACGGACTGTTCAATCACACGAGTTATTTATTCTAAGATTCAAGTCAAATGAAATGAGGATAACAAGGTTTAACAATTAGGATTCAGATTGTAGTGAAAATGAAACTAAACTATTAATCTTATTAATCTATTGAATTCACGGAAAGTAGAGATAAAAACCTAATGAAAATGTAAACTAGGGGATCAAGTCGTTAACTTCTGGTTAAGTTCCGGATACGAGCGACCTGTCTACTTTCGTAGCGGTCCGCTCGCTTCACTTGGTCGACCGGACTCTGGCGATCTACTTGTTTCTAAGTTTGCACAGACAACAATCAAATAGTCCAAGTATTACTCCTAATCTAGATGATAATTAAGTATTCTAATTAGTTCTATTTGGTCTTATGTGTAAGTTAACTAACGATTAACCGTACTTAATCCTAACTTTCGTATAGGTTAAGGTCCAACTAGCCGTTATGACTAACTTCCTATCTACCCTAAGCGTCAACTTTCGTTTCTTTACTAAGGGTCGATAGATCTGATCTTTGGGTCTATGATATTTCTCAACTTTCGTATATTGAGATTAGACTTCATCATTTCTGGTTTATGATCTAGGCTTTCATCTTTCAATTAATTGTCATCTAAGGGTATGATGTTAAAGATCTGTTCTAAGTTTGGTTGGATTTAAACTCCTAGATTCGAGTTTGGCCTAAACTCAACAGGAAAATATCAAATCTACTTGAAAAAAAATCAAAACAGTAATAAGAATAAATCTTAAAGATCAAAACACAAAAGATCAAATAAAAAATAATTAAACATACTAATTAAACTTAAACCATAGGTTCACAACTATGCCCCTAACAATATTAGCCTACATAAATCATTACAAGAACACAAGTATCAAACATTAGATCTAGATAAAATGAAGGAGAAGAAGAGATTACAACAAATCAATTCGAATTCCTCCAACTTCCTTCTCTGATTTCAAGCATCAAGCGGCCAATCTGGAGGCCAAGCGATTGCCTGAAGTCTCAGAAGTTTATAGTTCTGGATCTCTAAGTGGTGTTTCTTTCTCTCTCCGGAACTCCCTCCCTTCTTTGACTTCAAGCCCTTATATAATGTTTCCTTGTAACCTCCAGGTGGAAAGATCGTGCGCATTCAAGCGGTTCTGTCGAGTAAGCGCATGTGGGGAAGTTATGCTGGAAGAAACTGCTCGGATGAAAAACCGTCTGATTCCATGCTCGCGGCCCGCTTAGACTTCAAGCTGCTCTGTCACACCCCGACCTGAGGGAATGACACCTCCTCCGCCACGAGAATAGTTTCCCGTTCCCATAAGGCGAACAGACAGACAGACTATATTTTTTTTTCATTCCATTTTCTTGATTTCGGCCCAGAATTCACACAACATCACAGATAAACACACCAAAGTATGTTACATTATTTCAAACCACTATTTACATGAGTAGTTCTCAGCAAAAGAAAAGCAAATCACGCCACAGTGCTACCAATCCCGGCTTATTCATATACAAAGGACTGGTTCTCTCAAGCTAGCTATTTACATATACTACAAAATAAGTAAGAAAAACCACCCGACTTTCCTGAACGCCATGACCGCTATCCCGGAACAAAACTCAAGTTCAAAATAAAAGAAAACCAACACAAAAACCGATACTACCCAAACCCACTAACGGACACACCAGAGAGAACATACACACACTGGACACTCCGAGAAGAAGCTAGCGATCAGAACGCTTCCTCTTCCTGGGAGTTAGCCTTCGGCTCTGGCTCAGTCTCGGCCTCGGACGCTGGAGATGCAGGAGGCATCTCAAAATACAGATAAGCCAGTACCTCGGGTAGCTCATCCAGACAGATACACAAAACAGCTTCACAATTCAGACTTGGGATCCGTACCGCAAACTGAAGGTAACTATACTCAATAGTAGCAATGGTACTACGCCTCACTCCATTTCGCCTATCCTGGAACCCCCCAATCGATGAGGACACATGCAAAACAAAGCACAGAGTGAGATACAATCTCAGTACGGGTTTTAGTTCCAGTACGCGGATCTCAGTACGAACCGTGTAACGGAATCTATTCCTCTTAAAGTAATAATCAACAATGTTTAGATTATTCACAGAAAATTTCAATACCGTTGGTACCAGACGAAAGGGTCCGATGACCAGCATACTGCATCATGAATATGCACAGAAACAACCAAGCATAATTATTTCACAATAATTGCATTTACTCAAGCTCTTATCGGCCGGTCAGATTCAGAAATAACTTTTTCCAGACCATAGGTCCAACCCTAGGTACAGATTTCAGAGGAAATTTCCAGAAATAATAGCACTAGAATCCTGGCCGGGTAGGTGGCCAAACCATACTCCGGAGAGTAACACAATTCAAGTTCATATTATGCTTATTCAGACTGAATGAGAATGGTCCGATTTAATTCAGAGTCAGATTCTTCAATTACAACTGAAGATTATGCAATGTAATCAATTTACGGAAACCATTCCAGTCTTTGGGATTCTGACTTTCCAAAGTTATCAAAGAAATGATAAGTCAAATCCATACTAGTAACTAATCAAACGAACAGTTTGATTCAACATGAGTTCCATTTATTCGGGATTTCTTAATAATTATATGCATTAAATGCAACCTTATTCTCAACATGCTATGCATGAATTTAAAGATACCGATATCCGAGTTTGAACAAAGAAACCGCGTAAATTCCGCACCTTGCTGCTTACTGCTCCCGGGGAGTTTCAGGGTCCGTGCCTGTTTACAAACCACAGATCAAGTACCGTTAATATCTGTTTAACGGGTTTTTTTAAATCTGAGTCTGGTTCCTAACGTTCAACCGTGACCATCATAGTTTGGTTTTCCAAGTCCTTTATTTACCATAATTATGTTGAAATTATTTTAGTTACTTCTCCAATCATCAGAAACTTTGCTTAACGTTTATTTCCTAATATCGAAATTTAATCATCAGAAACAGAATACAGAAATATCAGACAGAATTAGGAAATCGTTAAACACAATTAAAACAGAAATCAGAAAATATAAATCAGAATTGTTTTATTTTAGCGAGATCAGAAAGTCTGGTTTATTTACCACAGTATCCGTTCTTTAATTACGCAGACTATTATCATCATTTCCCTACAAAGCCCACAGATAATATTAGACTACAGTTAGTCTATAACAAGCTCAACAGAATCCGTCATTAGCATACAGATATTAGATTTTAATTGAATCCGAAAATCTAATCTTAATTATTGTACAATTAGCCCACAATTAAATTTGTTTCCAAATCAAGCCCACAGAAAATTAATAAGCCCCTCAATTTCTCAGTTTAGCCCACAACTTTTATTAAAAGCTTTCAATGTCACAAATAAACCCCTCAAACTTTGCAAAATAGCCCTCAGAAATTATCTTTATTACAAATTCATCCCTGGGCATCGCGGCACCTACCAGAATTGTATCAAATCACCAGATATCGTACCAGTAACTGGTACCAACCTTCCATCAGTCACAGATCACCATTTTATGCATGCTAAATGCAAGTTACATGCCTGTAAACCCTCGTATACCTCAGTTTACACCCTATATACCCGATAATGCATATGTAGGCACACAAAAACCTAAATCAATGCTTTTCCTTCACTGTCATCAATCCAACATGCATATATGCATCTTATAAGCCTATAATTCCCTTCCAGTCATTCAATAGCATAACTATATGCAGTTTAGACTCAGTATGTGCATAATACCCCACTAATAGCTAGTACAGTCCATGAAACAGCTATATATACAAGTTAGATAGCATGAACAAACTTAATATGCATAACTTATCGGCTAACAATTCTTATAGTTCATCATATAGCCATATAATCATATCAGGTTGCCAAATATGCATCTTAAACTCAAATATGAGAAGTACCAAGCTAACAGTTCATAGTATACCCAAATATAACATATAATCATGACAGATAGCATTTATATATGCCATATATGCTTATAAATAGCACTAATATGCTTGAACCTTATGCACCCACTATCTCATGCCAGAGTGTTACTGCCTTCACCATTAAATCAAAGTTTAATGTCCTAAATAGCATGATGCACATACATATCCCTGTTATATCCTAAATATATGCTTATATACACATATTTATGCAGTCTAACTTGCAAACATTCACCAATAAACCTCAGTTAGCCTCAGAACAGATATACCTCATCACAGGCTTCCTCATAACGAAAAAATCAGTAAGCATAACCCTCTATATACAGACTACAATTAGTGTATACCAAATTATTTAAAGTGAACCTTGCTAAACTTGTTTAAACACCAGATAAATCAAGTCTATTGCTACATAGCCACAGTTTGTAAGCCGACACAGATGGAAATCAAGGAAGAATCAAATACAGGGACCAAGATTATACCTAACTCGGAGGATTTAGCAAATCGTCTCAGAAATTCAAGCAAAACCAAAGCGAAGATCAAGGTCAAACAAATCAAGAACAAGCTCAGTTCCATCCACCGTCTCCACGGCCGACTCAACCCTCGTATCTCCTCCTCCCCAATTGATCCCAATCCGAAATCCTAGCCTAATCCCAAAATATAGAGCAGCTTACCTCGACGGATTGGGGAGAAGAGGACAAGACGGGGAGTTGCTGTGGAGCTCCGCATGGCATCCACGTAACCCTCCCTCTTAATTTCTCTGACAACCATCTCGATCGGAGAAGAGAGGAGGTGAACTCCTCGTGCCAACACAAGGAAGAAGAAGGAGGTGGCTACAGCTCAGTGGCTAGCCCAGAGGCGCCGAAATTTCAGCCAACCAACACACGACACAGAGAGGAGAACAGAAGAGTGGGCTCGATTGAGCGTCGAAGCAATCAAGAGAAGGAGAAGAAAGCCAAGTCGGAAGAGAAAAGAAGGAGAGACGAGTGTCTCTCGAGATTTTTATTAAAATACCCTCAGATCCTTTGTGGCAGAGACAGTGTGGCTTATGGTGTAGCAATCAAATGATATGCCCTTATTTCTAATAACTATTCCTCAAATAATTTAATTGATCTAATCCAGAAGTCAGATATTCGTGGCAAATATACCGATAAATTCCATAATTTAAAGTGAACATTTCCATGTTCTCAAATCAGAAAATCCCGCAACTTTTACTATTGCAATAATTTATTTAATTTAATTTCTTGATTATACCACTAGTCATTGGTATTTTCAGACAGATAAGGACTTGGTTACCATACTACGGTCACTATTATTACATGCTCGCTCGGTTGTCTGCAGTTATTTCTTTCAGCTGTCTTCTCTTGTCTGTCCGCTCAGAATACTCATGCCTAAACGCTCCAATTCCATCCAAAAATGTCCAGATCCAAAATTTATCCTGATAAAAACTAAAAGGGCATAGAAGTACCTATATCTACCAATTATATGCAAAAATAAAGTTAGAAATACATAAATTCAACAGTAATTTAGGGCCAATTTGGGGTCAAAACCATAGTATGAAATCTTCCTAGCACACTCATTCTAAGTTATTTGATCATAATAATATATATTTTAAGCTCTTTATATTGTCTAGAAGATAATTCAGATCTTAATTATAAAAACTATTGGATTTTATATAGAAGATATGCATATATTGTGCAAATAATCCTTGTTCTGTTCTGTGCATTATTTGAGCATTTCAAGTTATTCTACATTCATTCTCTGTTATTTGATCAAAATAATATATATTTAAACTTCTTATATTGCCGAGAATAAAATTCAGATCTTACTTATTATAAAATAATGGATTATACAAAGAAAATAAGGATATAATGTGTAAATAATGCTTATTCTGAATTTTATTTGAATATTTCAAGCGATTTTGCATTCATTCTACGTTATTTGATCATAATAATCTCTATTTGAGCTCTTTATAGGTCTAGAATAGACTTCAGATCATATTTGTTTAAAAATATTAGATTATACAGAGATTATGTGTAAATAAAGTTTATTCTAAGTATATTTGAGTATTTCAAGTGATTGTTCACTTCTACTAAGTCCTTATTTCATAATAATCTATATTTAAGCTATTTATATAGTCTAGAAATTCAGATCTTACTTATTAAAAATATTGGATTATACATAGAAAAAAACATATATTGTGCAAATAATACTTATCCTACGCAATTTTTGACCATTTCAAGTGATTCTACACTTATTCTAATTCATTTGATCACATTAATATATATTTAAGCTTTTTATATCGTCTAGAATATAATACTGAACTTATTAAAAAATATTGGATTGAACGTAGAAATACGCATAAAATTTGCAAATAATACTTATTCTGAGCATTATTTGAGATTTCAAGCGATTCTGCACTCATTCAAAGTCATTTGATAACAATAATTTATAATTAAGGTGTTTGTATGGTCTAGAATATAATTCTGATCTTGCTTATTATAAAATATTGTATTATATATGTAAAATATGCATATAATGTGCAAATAAAGCTTATTCTGAGCAATATTTGAGCTTTTAAAGTGATTGTGAATTCATTCTAAGTCATTTGATTATAGTAATATATATATATATATATAAGTTTTGTATATGGTCTAGAATATTCAAATCTTACTTTTTAAAAAATATTTGATTATACATAAAAAATACACATGTAATGTGCAAATAATACTTATTTAGTGCTTTATTTGCGCATTTCAAGCGATTCTGCACTCGTTCTAAGTCATTTTATCGTAATAATCTATATTTTATACGGTCTATAATATAAATCAGATCTTAATTATTAAAAAATATTGGATTGTACATAAAAATACACATGAAATGTGCAAATAATGCATATTCTGAGAATTATTTGAGCATTTTAAGCGATTCTGCACTAATTCTAAGTCATTTGATCACAATAATGTATATTTGAGGTCTTTATATGGCCTAGTATATATTTCAGATCTTACTTATTTAAAAATATTGGATTATACATAAAAAATAAGAATGCTAACAATGCATATTTTGTGCATTATTTGCGCATTATTTGCGCATTTCAAGCGATTTTTCAGTCATTCTAAGTTATTTGGTCGTAAAAAACTGTATTTATACACTTTATTTTGTTAAGAATGTAATTCAAATCCTACTTATTATTTTAAAATATTGGATTATGCATAAAAAATATGCATATAATGTGCAAACAATTCTAATTCTGAGCAATATTTAAGCATTTTAAGCAATTCTGCATTCACTCTAAGTTATATGATCACAATAATCTATATTTAAGCTCTTTATAGGTCTAGAATATTATTAAGATCACACTTATTAAAAAATATTAAATTATACCTAGAAAATATGCATATAAAGCTTATTCAGAGCAATATTTGAGCATTTCAAGCGATTCTGCACTCATTCTAAGTGATTGATCATAAGAATCTATATTTAAGCTTTTTATATGGTATGGAATATAATTCAGATCTTACTTTTTTAAAATTATTTGATTATACATAAAGAATTAGCTTATATTTTGCAAAAAGTTCTTATTTGAGCATTTCAAACAATTCTTCACTCATTCTAAGTAATTTGATCACAATAATCTATTTAAACTCTTTATATGGTTAGAATATAATTCAGATCTTTTTTATTAAAAATATGTCGGATAATAAATAGAAAATATACATATAATGTGCAAATAATACTTATTCAGTGCAATTTTTGAGAATTTCAAGTGATTATGCACTCATTCTAAGTCATTTGATCACAATAATCTATATTTTAAGCTTCTTACATTGTCTAGAATATAATTCAGATCTTACATATTAAAAAATATAGGATGGAACAAAGAAAATACGTATAAAATATGTAAATAATGCTTATTCTGAGCATTATTTGAGCTTTTCAAGCGATTCTGCACTCATTCTATTTCTTTTGATCACTATAGTGTATATTTGAGGTCTTAATATGGTCTATAATATAATTCAGATCTTACTTATTAAAAAATATTGGATTATACATAGAAAGTATGCATATATTTTGTGATAATGCTTATTTTTTTGCATTATTTGAGCATTTTAAACGATCTTGCATTCATTCAAAGTCATTTTGATTACAATAATCAATATTTAAGCTCTTTATACGGTCTTAAAATAATACATATATTTTGTATTTGAAAATATCTTATTATAAATAGAAAATACATACAAAATGTGTAAATAATATTTATTCAGTGCATTATTTGAGTATTTTTTAACGATTCTGCAATCATTCTGTGTCATTTGATCACAATAATCTATATTTGAGCTTTTATACAGTCTAGAATATATGTCAGATCTTACTTATTAAAAAATATTGGATTGAACATAGAAAATATGCACAAATATGCAAACAATGCATATTCTGAGCATTATTTGATCTTTTCAACCGATTCTGCACCCATTCTAAGTCATTTGATCACAATAATGTATATTTGAGGTCTTTATATGGTCTACAAGATAACTCAGATCTTACTTATTAAAAGAAATTGGATTATACATAGAAAGTATGCATATAATGTTCAAATAAAGCTTATTCTATGCCATATTTGAGCATTTCAAGTGATTGTGCACTCATTGTAAGTTAGTTGATCATAATATATATTTAAGCTCTTTATATGTTCTAGAATATAATTCAAATCTTTCTTATTTAAAAAAAAATCATATTATAGATAGAAAATATACATATAATGTGCAAATAATATTTATTCAGTGGATAATTTGAGCATTTCAAGCAATTCTAGACTCATTCTAAGTCATTATATGAAAATAGTGTATATTTATATGGTTTAGAATATAATTCAGATCTTACTTAATAAAATATTTGATTATACATAGAAAATATGCATATATTGTGCAAATAATGTTTATTATGTGCATTATTTGGCATTTAAAACTGTTTTTTCGCTTATTCTAAGATATTTCATCACAATAATCTATATTTAAGCTCTTTATATGGTCTGGATTATAATCAGATATTTCCTTTGAGAGAAATCGAATTATAAATAGAATATACACATATAATGCGCAAATAATACTTTTTCTGTGCAATTTTTTTAGCATTTCAAGTAATTTTGCGCTCATTCTAAGTTATTTGATCACAATAATCATTATTTAAGCTCTTTATATTGTCTAGAATATAATTCAGATCTTAATTATTATTAAATATTTGATTATGCATAGAAAATACGGTTATGAAATGCAAATTAATGCTTATTCTGAGCACTGTTTGAGCATTTTCAAGCGATTCTGCACTCAATCTGAGTTACTTGGTCACAAAAATCTATATTTAAACTCTTTATTTTGTCTATAATGCAATTCATATAATATTTATTATAAAATATTGGGTTATACATATAACATACACAGATAATATGCAAATAATGCTAATTCTTATAGGGTGTGTTTGGTTGGGGCAAGAATAAGGAATAAAGGGTCTAATTTCTTATTCTTAGGAAATCCAAATGGAGCATGCATAAGGAATAGAGGCCTATTCCTTATTCCGGTGTCAAACCAAACACCATGGGAATAAGGAATATGGGCTAATTCCGGCCCTTATTCCTATACCAACAAAACCTTGGTATAGGAATTAGGAATAAGGATTGGCACGAGATTCTAAATCCGGCCCTCTATCCTTATTCCTATTCTTATCCGGCCTCTATCCAAACACACCCATAATTATTTGAGCATTTCAAGCGATTCTGCATTCATTCTAAGTTATGTGTTCAAAATAATCAATTTTTAAGCTCTTTATAGGTCTAGAATATAATTAAGATCATACTTATTAAAAAAATATAGGATTATACCTAGATAATAGGCATATAATGTGCAAATATTTTGAGAAATATTTGTGCATTTCAAGTGATTGTGCACTCACTTTATGTTATTTGATCGTAGTAATCTATATTTAAACTATTTATATGGTCTAGAATATAATTCAGGTCTAACTTATTAAAAAAATATTGGATTATATATAGAAAATATGCATATATTGTTCAAATAATGCTTATTCTTTGCATTATTTGAGCATTTCAAGTGATTCTGCACTCATTATGAATTATTTAATCACAATAATCTGTATTTAAGCTCTTTATTAGATACATGATATAATTTAGATCTTTCTTATTAAAAAATATCGCATTACAAATTGAAAATACACATATAATGTGCAAATAATACTTTTTTTTTAGATAATCTAGACAGTGAATGTCTGTGCAAATAATACTTAATCTAAGTCATTTGATCACAATAATCAATATTTGAGCTCTTTATATAGTCTAGAATATAAGTCAGATCTTATTTAAAATATTGGATTGTACATAAAAAATACGCATAAATTGTACAAATAATGCTTATTCTGAGCATTATTCGAGTCTTCAAGCGATTCTCCACTCATTATATGTCATTTGATCACAACAATATACATTTGATGTCTTTATATGGTCTAGAATATAATTCAGATCTTACTTATTAAAAAATATTGGATCATACATAAAAAATATGCATATAATGTGCAGATAATGCTTATTCTGAGCATTATTTGAGTATTTCAAGTGATTGTGCACTCATTCTAAGTCATTTGATCATAATAATATATATTTAAGCCCTTTATATGGTCTAAAATATAATTCATACCTTACTTATTAAAAAATATTGGATTATATATGGAAAATTTGCATTTATTGCGCAAATAATGCTTATTCTGTGCATTATTTGAGCATTTCAATCAATTCTGCACTCATTCTTAGTTATTTGATCACAACAATCTATATTTAAGCTCTTTATAGGTGCAGAATATAATTCAGATTGTACTTATTAAAAAATATTGGATTATACATAAAAAATTTGCATATAATGGGCAAATAGAGCTTATTATGATCAATAATTGAGCATTTCAAGTGATTGTGCACTCATTCTAAGTTATGTGATCATAGTAATCTATGTTCAAGCTCTTTATATGGTCTAGAATATAATTCAGATTTTACTTATAAAGAATATTGGATTATACATAGAAAATATGCATATACTGTGCAGATATTGCTTATTCCGAGCATTATTTGAGTATTTCAAGCAATTTTTCACTCATTCTAAGTCATCTGATTACAATAATCTATCTTTAGACTCTTTATATGGTCTAGAATATATATCAGATCTTTATTAAAATAATGTTGGATGGTACATAGAAAATACACATATAATGTGCAAAATAGTACATATTCAGGGTATTATTTGAGCATTTCAGGAGATTATGCACTCGTTCTAAGTCCTTTGGTCATAATAATCTATATTTGAGCTCTTTATAGGCCTAGAATATAATTTAGATCATAATTATTAAAAGTTATCATATTATATATAGAAAATATGAATATAATGTGCAAATAAAGTTTGTTCTGAGCAATATTGGAGCATTTCAAGCGATTGTGCATTCATTATATGTCATTTGGACCACTATAATCTTTATTTAACATTTTTAAGTAGTCTAGAATATAATTCATATCTTACATATTCAAAATGTTGCATTCTACATTGAAAATACACATATAAATTGCAAATAAAATTATTTTTTTATCATTGGTTAAACATTTCGAGCGATTATGGATTCTTTCGAAGTCATTTGATTACAAACAATCTATATTTAAACTCATTAAATTGTCAAGAATGTAATTCAGATATTACTTATTCAAGATAATGGATTATTCATACAAAATATGTATATAAAATGTATGAAAAATTAATATTCTGAGCAACAATTATTTATTTTAAGCGATTTTAGAAACATTCGAAGTCATTTTGTCACAATAATCCATATTTAAATAGTTTATATGGTGTAAAATAAAATTAGATCTTATTTATTCAAATTATTGTCCTGTATGTAAAAAAAACTCATATAAATTGTAAATAAAATTTATAATTTGCATTGTTTGGGCACTTTGAGCAATTTTAGATTCATTCGTAATTATTTATTTCCAATAATCTTTATTTAAGCTGTTTATACATAGAAAAAATGCACAAAATATGCAAATAAAGTTTATTCTGAGCATTTCAAGAGATTTTTCATTTATTTTATGTCATTTGATTAGAATAATGTATATTTGAGGTATTTATACAATTTAGAATATAATTTAGATCCTACTTATTAAAAAATATAGAAATATACATAGAAAATAAGCATATAATGTGCAAATGATTTATATTTTGTGCATGATTTGGGCATTTATAGTTATTTTGCATTCATTCTAAGTCATTTGGTCACAAATATATTTAAGCTGTTTATACATAGATTGGCTAAAATGCTTTGCAAAGCATAGAGTACCTATGCTTTAAAGTTCTGGACCGTCGGATGTGAGTGCAGATTCGTGTGTGGATAAGTCAGATGGCTCAGATTTGAAGCAACGGAGCGCTGGTTATCCGTTTGGTTCTATTTTTTCCGTCTACAACTAGCGATCTCTCCGTTACTTCTCCATCGAACCTCCTCTCTCCCCACTTTAGTACTCGAATTCTATCCTCTGCTCACCTTTTTAGGTGAGCAGAGTGCTCACCTTAGATCCGAACCGTCCGATCAATGATGGTGCCCCGTGAATAATCCCAGATTGATAGGCCCGAAAAAAAAATAACCGTCCGATCTAAATCGAACGGGTCGGATCGAGTGAGCAGAGCTCTGCTCACCTAAAAGGTGAGCAGAGGATAGCGCTCCCTTTAGTACTCTCGAGTCTCTACCAACCCTAGCCGTTTCCCTTTCTCCCTCTCGCGCTCTCTCTCTCTCTCTCTAAAGACGCCTCGCCTTCATGCGACAGAACCCTAGGTGTTCTTGGCTTCGTCAACTGTCTGGTGCGGTACTGCAGTTGAGGCAAGCCATCAATAGGCGCAGTGGTCCAAATCCAGTTCCGCCAGGTACTGTTTTTTCTAATTTTGGTTACCAAGTTGTTAAATTTTGGCAAACTTGTAGAATTTTGCAATATTTAGTTTTGGTTTCGAATTTGTGGTAGCAGCGATCTATATTTTCAAGTTGGAAAGATGTGATTTTTGTTGTATGACCAGTCTAGTTTGATCTACTTCTTCTTAGCTTCCCAAAAAGTCTATTTCCATTTTGCAATTATAACGAAGTTCCTAAGACAAATTTGTTAACTGTTTCGATAAAAATGCATTTTATTAGTTAAGCAATTTCATGCAATTTAGTCATGGTGTAACCTCAAATTTTCTTTTTAAATTGTAGATTTTGTTTGTGTACAGATGGAGGTGAGACAAAGGATTTCTTTTCTGACTAAAAAGTAATGTTTATTTTTTCGAAATAGAGAGCAGTACAGATGCCAGTAATAACAGAAAATTTTACTGGAGCTTGGGACAAATATTGCTCAAGCATAGATATTGGTACTAGTCCACTATCAGAGGAAGAAGTGAACCCATGAGAGTCGAACAACAAACAAGGTGTAATGCTCCAAATTATCGGTTGTGAACTTGCATAATTTTCTGATTTGAAAGAATAGTGTGTACCTTATATTATGATGCTTGAATATGGTGAATTTGTAATTATTTGTGAAAGAATTATTTTCTTCCTTTATATTATCTATTGCTAGCCACCTATTCTTTTAAATCATTTTGATAGCTAATATGTATAACAGTGATCTGGGTTCATTGTAAGATTTCTGGTATTTGAGAGTTACTGTGTCTGAGTTGCATGCTTGGAGGATTGGTAATTGTTTGTCATTTGTAGTCTTTATTATTCTTTTTTTGTAATTATAATATGTTTCTGTGAAGAGTATCAGTATTTTGGGGACAGGAGACATGACAGTAAATTCTCCTAACTTGAGTGAGATCTATTGAGGATTCTTTTCTATTCCAGTTTCGGATGTTAGAATTTAACTTTTCATTGTAGCTAATCTCTACTACTTATAAATGCACACATACGAAGGGTGTAAACAATTCATATAAAGGGAGTAAACATGTCATATAAAAGAGTGTTAAACAATTCTTATATCAATTATAGACCATTGATTTGTGTAATTTGATTTGATCAGTGGTCTAGATTAAGGTTAGACTTTTTATAGAAAAAATTAAGTTACTACTAAATTAGTTATTTATTTAAAAGGAAAGACTAAATTATTGATTTTACCGTATCTTTATTGTCTAACATGTAAAGTTTTATATGAAACAAAAATAATATCAAAATTTTATTTTTTTTATTTGCCCGCATTTTGAGGGCATCTTTTGCTAGTTATTATGAAATAGATGGATAAGGCACGGGTGTCGAAATGGTGTTTGAATTGTGATGAGAATTAGATTAAAAAGAACCTATTTCTCATGTTCTATTTTTTTTTTTATCGTGCAGTATATTCATGTTTTTCTTTATTTCCATTTTTCTCTTGAGAGTTTGTTAATTAAGATATTACAAATTGATCTGAAAAAAATATCTCTGGCAGGTCTATTGGTTGTCTTAAAGAAGGGACCAATTTTGACAATTTAATTGAGTAAATCAGTAATAAATAGTTTTTGTTTTTCTTCTTTTCTTGGAATACTTAGTCAAGAAATGACAAATCACAATGTAATGGAAGACCAGAAATTGAAGGACCGAGCTAGAACAATCATGACAAATCACTTCCTATTTTTATATAAATGACAAAAGCATTAAAAATCATATCAACTATTACATATGGGACTTCACAACAGAACAATCTCAACAATAAACATTTACATGTCGAATTCAGCTGACATAAGATACAACAACATTAAAGTTACAAATTGATGTAATTATTCTCCAAATACAGGTCGCTAGATTACAACACCTACGACTATAAAAGTCAGGTCCAATTCATACTACACTAGAATGCATATAAGATTAATGGGACCGCCTCTGCACCTACACTGTTCTCAATTGGAGCAGCACCAGCAGGTTCATCATGCTTGGCTTCATTCCATGACCTTCATGAATGAAAATTGTTACAATCCACGTGAAAGAGAATTTAAGAACTAAATGGTAGTAGGCACAACTTTCTCTATTTAAATGTAATGGCCTGGATTGGATCATGGTATAATTGTGCCATTAGCAGCTGAGCCAATCCACCAAAACTTTAAATATACTGGTAAAGATGCTTTCTATTACAGTAATGAACAGAAGCACGGAACTTTGATAGTTGGTTCTACCATTTCAAGGCTTAAATCCAGTTTATTATTTGCGCAATTTTTGCAGTATCATCTTTGTTCTTGTACAAAGAGCATCCATGTATAATTGTGCCTAGCGCTAACATAACAAGTTTCAATTAATTTGTCCTTTTCAATGGTTAAAAGAGATTAGCATGCAATTATTTTGTTGTTTCATCTAAAATTGGATTTAGCTCAGTAGACATGGCTTGAGAAATGCCTAACAATTAATTGAATTTGTACCCCAAATTTTGTTCTGAAATTTGTTGCGTATTTTTCATATTGAATTTGTTAAATACCCAAATATGATGTGCATCATAAATTCTAATTTGCAGAGAACTTGCGTTTCTAATTTTTTCAAATATAAGAAACCAAAAAGAAGAAAAGACTCAATTAGGTACATTTATACATAGATGCTCTTTGTACAAGAAACCAAAAAAGAAGACAAGACTCAATTATACATAGACTCATTTTGAGATCGAGAGAGACTGACCAGATGTTCTGTCCGTTAAATTCCTTCCGACTGGGAGAGAAAGAAGCTAGGGTTCCGTCCGACTGGTAAGGCTAGGGAGAGAAAGAGAGACGGAGATCGACTGGGTTCCTGATCGGAGTTGAGCGAAGGCGACGAAGCTAGGGAAAGAGAAGAGACGAAGGTAAGAAGGAAGAAGGAAAGTAGACAGAGGGAGAGCCCGTCCCTTCGACGATTCTGTTTTTTTTTTTTATCGCCTTCAAATCCTCTCCGCAGAGGGTTTGCTCTTTGATTTTCTCTTGAGTTTCTTTCAATGGTGAGAGAGAGAGAGAGTTGAGCGAGACGAGAGGGAAGGGAGACGGTACGAGTGATCGTCGGACTGATTGGAGAAACGGATGGAAATTTTTAAAACTAACGGAGAAATGGAGCCTCTCAGCACATCAACGCAAAAATCTCAGCTGTCCAATTCAATCAGAGCTCGAATCTGAACCCGATCCAACGGTCTAAAAGTCTAAAACATATATGCTCTATGCTTTGCATAGCATTTTAGCCAATCTCTATATATATATATATATTAATTTCTTTATTTTATTTAGATTATAATATAATATCTTACTAATCACAAATTATTAGATTATACATAAAAAAATTGCATATAATGTGCAAATAATGCTTATTCTGAGCATTTCAAGCGATTCTACATTTATTCTAAGTTATTTGATCACAATAATATATATTTATGCTCTTCATATGGTCTAAAATATAATTCAGATCTTACTTATTAAAAAATATTGGATTATACATAAAAAACATGTATTTATTGTGCAAATAATGCTTATCATGTGCATTATTTCAGCATTTCAAACGATCTTGCACTCATTCTAAGTCATTTTTTTTTGTTAAAGCTCTTTTACATTGTGCATATATTGTGCACTCATTTCTTTATACGAGGAAAAGAAGAACGAAAAAATACTTTATTCCATACTCTAGGTGACGCCACAAAAAAATTATTTTATTCCAGATCATCGTTGGATGGACGATCTAAGAGTCCTAATTAATTCATGAGAAAAAAAATAAAGTGCACTGTTTTCATCGTGTAATCAAAATCCAAAATTAATAGGTTTGAATGTAATAAAAGAAAGGGTTAATTAGATTTATGCCACTGTAAAAATTTGAAACTAGCAAAATGCCATCACTAAATGATAAATTAGTTTTTTGCCATTGTAAAATAGTAAACATTAGTTTTATGCCATCGACATATTGATTTGACAATTTTACCCTTTTAAATATACCACTACAAAAATTTAAAATTAGAAAAATACCATTACTAAATGACAAATTAGTTTTATGCCACTATAAAAATTAAAAATTAGAAAAATACCATCACTAAATAACAAATTAGTTTTTATGCCCCTATAAATTAATTAGAATGAGTTTTGTGCCATTGTAAAAATGTAAAAAATAGCTTTTTATGCCACTAGAATGCATGAAATTCAATATAGTATGTCGTGTATTTCTAATTGGAGTGGTTGGTGCCACTAATTATCAAGCCAAATATAAACAACACAAAACAACATCACAATGCTTTTCAAAAAGAACAACACAAATACTGTGAATTAGTTTGCACGTGTCATCATGGCCGCATCATGATGCATAAGCTTAATGAATTTATGATCAATCATATATCTAACAGACTCTACAACATGTACAAAGAGCTAGCTACCAGTAAATCCAAGCCGTATGACATCAAACTATCAAATTGTAATATTTGTCTTGAACTTCTGTAAGTCACCCCAAATAACTCTTTCAAACGTTAAATTTGATTATTTCTTTTTTGAATTTGGTCATAAATATAAGCGAAGGTCAAAGCAAAGGTCAAAGCATGGATGCGAACGAAGAGACATGAATAATAACATATTTTGAAAATTCGGAAATATAAAATTTCAGCGCCGTCTTTTTCTTTTTTAGGGTTTATTCAAATAAGGGCAATTTGGACATATTTAAAAATAATAACAGATTTGATGATGGCATTTTTAGAATTTACAATGTTTTTGAGAAAATAATGGCATAATACTAATTTTAACAATTTTATAGTAGCATAAAACTAATTAGCAATTTAACAATGGCATATTTCAAATTGGTAAGTTTTTGTAGTGGCATAAATCTAATTATTCCTAAAAGAAAAATGGTACCGCCAACTGGACCCCCATTTGCAAAAGGCTGTAGGTGGAACGGTTAGGGTGCACAAAGCTAGGATTTCTTTTGCAATTGTAGTGTGATTTTGGGTAGCAAGTTGTTATCAACAAAATCAGAACACACCTTATCAAAAAGAAAACAACATGGGCCGGCCCATTACTAAATTTCACATGTAAGCATGCACTCAGAATTTCGTTCCCCTTTGTCTCTGGAAGATGTAGCAATCGCCGGTGCCACCTTTCTCAAAAGCAGTGCCACGTGTCCCCTGGCCACAAAAAGTGGGCCACCAAACCGAGACCGAGATGACCTTGTGATACAAACTTTCCCGTATTAATATACTCTCGTACTAAATACTAAATCCCAAATCAGGATCTAATCAAATTTTGGCATACGCGGTGGTGCTATCAAGTACAACTGTAGGTGCTTAGCCTACAACGCCACGTCCAAGGAACGAATCCGATCCTTGTCTCTGATGTTGCCACGTTACCTCTCTTTTTTGCCTTTTTCTTTTTCATTTTCACTTTGTAATTTGTATATATCTCGAACCTTCTCCTTCCGCCAATGAGCTTAATTCCTTCGAGGCGTTGCTTCCTCCTTTTGTTTGTAGTCTCAAACATAAAAATAAATTGGTAAAAAAAAAGCGTGAGAAAATACAGGAAAAATGACCAAGACTTGGACTTTACTTACACACCTTAATACTGTCGCTGGGTAAGCATGTATTAATGATTTTCATTTCAATCAATTTCTTCTAAGTAATTTATTTATTTTTATTTTTCTAAACTAGGCTGATTTATTTTTCTCTTTTGTTCTATTTGTAGGCCGACGCTTACACTCCTTTATCCTTTGTAAGTGCATAATTTAATTACTGACCTTTCAATATAGTTTATTATTATTATCTTTTTTGTACTGTTTGTGGTAAATTTATACGAAACAATTGATAGGTACGCTTCAATCTGTGCGATTGAGAGTACAACAAAGGTCGATGATGAGCAATGGTTGGCTTATTGGATATTATACTCCTTTATTACTCTCATGGAGATGGTTGCTGAGCCTGTCTTGTACTGGTATAATTTTCTACCTTGATTTGTTGACAATTAAGTACCAAGCAAGCCACACATGTTCTTTGTTAGTTAAAAGTATAAATTAGTTGGTATGGAATGGCATCAGATATGAAAGTTCTTAATTTGAATCTCAGAAAACATTTATTGTATAACTATAGCAGTCCCTCATATAGTAACATTTTCAGGATGAGATGTTGTGAGATTTTTTTTGACCAAACCAATAACATAAAAGGAGCCATGAAATGAAGAATATATATAAGTGAAATCAATCCCCTTCATCAAAAGCTTTTTGATCAGCTTGGTGGCTAATATATGAATTTCAGCAAGTGCCAACCAAGTATAACACAAAGAATATGGACAGTTATTAACTGATTATGTGGTATTATTTGTGAAAAAGTTATGTAACAAGGATATTACATTACTTGTTTATCCAGCATGATACCAGAAAATGATAACTAGATAGTTCATGTTATCTTTTATCATTATGGCGTATTTTTTTTTCTTTCTTTTTTTTTTTTTAGAAAAAAGAGAGTATATTGCATTTAACTATCTGAAATATCGGCTGGTATTTCATTAATTTTTCCACCGAAGAGGATGTATTGCAGGAAATCTCGATTATGAATTTATTTTTTGTTGCAATTTTATGCAGTTAATAATCTATGCATATTCATTGTAGGATACCAATATGGTACCACATAAAACTGGCATTTGTGGCATGGTTGGTGCTGCCTCAGTTCAGGGGAGCTTCTTTCATATATGAAAGGTTTGTTAGGGAGCAGATAAGGAAATATGGGCTCAAGCTGGGCAAAGATGATGAACACCCACACACTACATAGGTAATATGTTCACTTGCTTTGATGTACTGACTGAAAGGTTTTAAAATGGGATTTGTGTGATTTAGCGGTTGGGTGATGATTCATAATAAAACGGTGATAAAACGTTGATAAAAAAGTTATGCGGTGATAAAACGGTGATAAAAGGGTTATGAGGTATGGCCAAAAAAAAAAAGATAATTCAGTTTAATCGGTGATAAAACGGAGTATTTTAAAAGCTTGATTGACTGGTTAATTGTACAGATATGTTTTTGGTGTTCCTTATTACAACCTCCGCATATTAATATTCTCCAATTCTAACATCTTTTATCACGATAAATTCTTTAACATTTGTGTTTATGTTCTTTCTTGATGAATCTGAACTATTTGATTGGAGTGTCCAACAGTTATGATTCAATGCAGTAAAACTGAATCGAGTGAGCAATCATTTGTATAGGAGAAATGGTGACATCTAAATATTTTATTTTATTTAATTAAGTAAACATTTGGATTCTGATTGGAAGTTGGTAGTTGAGTATTGTCAAGAATCTTATGTCCTGGAACCTGGGTTGTTCTTGGGGACTTTTCTTGGTAATTAAGAGCTGATAAAATTGAGCAATCATCTGATTAAACAATGAATTACTGATCAACTGAGAGTGAGAAGTACATATCCATTCTTAATTGGTTAGTATCAAGGCAACCAGTATCAGGACATGGTTGCTTTGTCTATTAATTTTGATTTGATGAACCGATTATCATCCTGTAAAAATTTTGTTCTTCATTTTGTTCTTCACCTTGCTAGGAGTAAGGAAAAAAAGAACTTCTCAATATTGCCCCAATATTTTAGTTTGTTCGAGGGAATAAAAAAGGAGATTGGGTGACCATCTTATCATCTAAAGCTAATTAAAGCATCTTTTTTGTAATGGCAGGTTGAAGCTTTGACATGTTTGTGTGTCTTGGAGTGACTAAAAACTATTTCAATATCTTGTGCATCTGTGTTACTCTCAGTAAAGGTTCCAGAGATTGTTGTACTTAGTTATGTTGTATTAACGGATGCTGATTTTCTGCTGTTTCTAACAAAACGAAAAAGAAAGATTGTTAATAAGAAGTTCAAGATGAAAAGATCGTTGTTTTTTTCGTTGGTTGTGAATGGAGCTAAATCGTTTCTATCATTCTATGGCAGCGGGTTATTTATGGCCCAATTTATGTAATAGGCTTTGTGAGTTTTTCTTTCTGGTGACTGGGCTAGCTCGCCAGGCTTGGAAACAAACTTGACAGAGGGATCTGTGTTTAATTTAAGTTTTAAGTTTGCTCGACTTTTGAAGAGAGAGAATTTTGGCAGTACGCATGGTTTTCCTTTCTAACATTCAATTTTCATGATCGGATGAAGAAATACGCAAGGGAAAACGAATTACACATGCTCTTGTTGTGTAATCAAATTGTTGTTTAACTACCAAAATTAGCACTAGCTATGAGTTGCTCAGTGGGGAAGTAGGTAGTGCGTTGTAGTGGCGCAAGGTAATGTGGGAAAACAATAGAGTTTGTTAGGACCACGTCATGAATTCAGTGAGAAAAATTAACTAGATGCTTCCGCTAAGTTTTCCCCAATTTTCAGTCCGGAGTCCGGACGACTGGGGACTCGGGAGGTTGGAATAATATTTGTTTGAAATGGGACTAAGTCATAATGGTGGAGTGTTTCCTTGGATAATGTATAAATTAGAAAGGCATGCTACATAATGATATTTGTATTCGGATAGCTGTTACTCAATTAGATCGATTTCCAAAAGAAAAAAAAAATCCTATTATATGAAGTACAATAAATCATCTACCGAAATTGTTTGAAATGTGATAATAATTAAAATGCTCACTAATACTATATCAAAATTTTTAATTAAAAAGTTTTTTTTTTAAAAAGTTTTAATTAAAAAGGTTGAATTCAGAGTTATAGAGATTTAGAAATATAATAAGTACGAGACCTTTGGATTTCATTTCATATTCTTGGTCAGAAAACGTCGAATCCCAATCCATTCAAGAAGGAAATTAACAAAACTTCGATGAAGCCTGGGACAGAACTTAATATATTGTATATTAATTTATTACATACTTAGCTTTGATATTAATTTTTATTAACTGGAAAACATTTCAGGACATCATATTTAAAAAAGTAAAAAGATGCACCTGGCAAATTTAACTTTTTCAGTTAATTGTGTGATTCATAAAAATGGAGGTATGATAAGAACTAATGTTCAATAGAACGATCTACATTTATTTATTTAAATGATCATTTTACAATAATACAACAAAATTTATTATAATTTGAAATAACAAAGTTGAGAGAGAAGGCAATACCGACATTTATAAATTAAGTATTGATGTATAATAATTAAATTCTTCAGTAATGTAGGCGTTGAAGTTTTAATAAATTTGGCTTTACTTTTACATAATTATTATTTAACACTTGATCTTCAAAATGTTCCATATATTATGTAAAACTGTCAAAATAATCAATTTAGTTTTATTTTTAGTTTTAATCATTTATCCACAGAGTCACTAATCTTTTACCATGGTCCAACCAAATTATTTATTCCCTGTTGGTTTGCTCGAGAAATAATTGCGTTTGGTAAATATTTCGGTAGTCCTGAATTTTTTATTTGGCAACCGAATAAAATTTTCTTTACGCCTCGCAAACCCATGATTCCCATAAATTCCCTTGCAGCCGAACAGTCGAACACCATCATAGCATTGATTGCTTTGGGTAAAATATTTCACGAGCCGTGAAATTTTTATATGAAAGCGAACACATCTAAAGAAAACATTTTCCCTACCCTCACAATGACGCAAACCCATTGACTCCAATAAATTTACTTTGCAACCGAACACTGCTAAGGTTTCTCTTGTATTTTAGTAAAATAAATGCATCTCTCTAGTTTGCACTTCTCAAGTACAGAGGTTAATGAGAAATGGACAAATGAAAAACGTTCTCGAAGATTCATATGCAATGAAAAAGGTGTGCATGTAAAATTTGTTACATTTGATTTAGCACTGTATTGCTGGTAATGAGATGATACATTTATTCAAGATGTAAATTTTAGAAATAGACAAATGATCATTTTTTTTCTTGTTAGGACGCCCTATATTTTTGCTTAGAACAGCCGCAACTTAATTTTATGATGAATAATAATAATCTAAACTATCTCGCACATATTTTGGTTCTATATTTTTATTCAAGAATACTGTTGGAACTACTTGATTTGAATTCAGAATTTTAATTTACAAAATTTGTTAACTACTTTTCCCCTCATTTAATACAAAATTAATGTTAAAAATGGTTTGCAAGTTTTAAATTGAGTCTTGCAGCTCTAAATAAAGTTTTGGCATCGGTTTTTGAATATGATGTTGAATTGCCTGAAATCAGTTCTCTTCATGAAAAAACGAGCAAGAGTAGTATAGGGAGATTATAAAGGAGATCTGCAAACATTTGAGATTGTAATTAAAAAACTTTGCTGTAGGAACTCCCCTTCACCCCCCCCCCCCCCCACCCCCCCCCCCCCCCCCCCCCCCCCCGCCCCCACCAAAAAAAAAAGGAAACTTTGCTTCATAGTAGGTAAATATTCAGCTGATTTCAACTATTCGATTAATAACGGACAATTAAAAAAAATAAATACATTTATTTTAGCTGACAAGAAACTAAATAGTTTTGCCATACTGACCCGGTGCTTAATATTATTCTATTAGACGAATTATTTTTTCTTTAGTCAGAGATTTCAAATTACATACTCAAGCAATACAACCATAAACTATTAATTAGTAAATACATTTTTCATTTTCACAGAAAAAAATAATAGCTTAATTGCTTGTTCTTAGAGTAATTTCTGACAATGACATTGTTTACGGTCAGGTTTTTGATCGATGTCATCCAACCAAAACCAGAGAAGAACCTAATTGATGATTTTAAAATTTGTTTTCTGGATCGTTTTTCAACTTTATTTCCTTAAAAAATTGGATCACGAGTGTCAGGTACGATCTCGGAGTCAGAATTCGTAGAAGTTGGTAACATTGCGTATGCATTAATCATTTGTGTTTTTCAAAATTCAGTTTGATGCTGATGTACATTTATGTAAGTTGGTTTTTCTATTTGGATGAGTTATGACTTGTGAGTGTGATGTCTAGAATGAAAAGAACTTTAAAGCAACATAGTTTAATTCACCAAATTTTCGTCAAGGTTCTGGAAAATAAAACTTGGTCTTTGGAATATGACTAGGACAATCAAAATGGTTTTAAGTTTGAAAACGCTTAGATGCTGATTGATGGACTTTTAACAAGACAAAAACCCAAAATTGTTATTTAAGAAAAAGGGGGAAATATATGAAAGAGTATGTTCTTAGTAGCTTCTTATCTAGATTCATATAAAAGAAATAAAATAGTACAACGTCATTTATTGAAACGGCTAGGTCTAAAGGAATAATAGTAGGACCATTAATACCTCATCAAAAGGTCTCATATCATACAATTTGCTTAGGCTGTAGGGAAAACAAACAAAACGGCCAGTTGTGGTGGCACATGCACACGGCATGGGCTTTTCACCTATATGCTCATAAAGTCATAATGGTGAATTTTTTCTTCATTTTATTTTTAATTTTTTTTTGGCGGCAATCGGATTCATTATTCACTTTGTTCCCAAATTTTAAACCACACCTATTGGTTTCACTATCACAAAGCACTGCATACTTGTATAAACTAAACCGGGGTTAGAGTTATAATTAAGTACGCCTATGGGTTATTTTCTAAAAAGAAAAAGAAGGCTACATGCGTTTGTAAAGATCTTGCAAAGATTGCATCATTATTATAAATAGATGTTACTAATTAGTTTAATGGGAGAAAAGTCCAAGATGTCTTTCTTTACTTTCTGATGATCAACTTGACATATATATATTTTTTTTATAAAAGCAAGAAAGTATTGTTTTATAAGTTTTTCAAATAAGAAATATCATAAAATAAACATTTAACTATATATGTTATCATGGTTTTTGTTTTAGTTTTTCTCTGAAATTTTTTGTTGGACTTATAAAGCACAAATTTGTTTATATCTTCTAGGCCGGTAAATGGAAATACGAGAAAAACAGAGCCGGCTTGAGAGCATCACGATTCACGAATAAAAAAAATAAACCACAAACAAAAAATTTGTATTTAAACAATGCACGTAATTTATTGGATTAAATACGAGTCCTTGAAAGAATACTTTGAAGATAATTATTTGGATTAATTAACAAAAAATATAATAGGCTTCTTGTTTTTCGTCAACATGAATAATTGGATTGAGATCATTGAGTGGAGAAGGGATATTAAAAAAAAAAAATTTATTCAAGAGAGTCCTTACAAAATTTGTTCGAGGAAGAAAGGATGAAAAAGAGAGGGAGAAACTTCCTTTCAGAATAACAACAATACAGAGAGCAACATAAAAAAGTAAAAGAAAATTACATATCACTGTAGATGCTGGTGTAATAATGAATGTACATGTATGCACATTATATAATTCTCGGTTAATTTTTTTCCCCCGAGAAGAAAGGCCTTTGCCCTTTTCTAACATACGAAACAACCACAAGTTCGCAAGATTTTCATTTTCCTTTTTTAAGGAAAAAACGAGTTTCATCAGATTCAAAAACCAGAAATCCCTGAAAAAATAAAATCCAAAATTGACTAAATTCACTATGCACCCATCTCTTCGTTGGTCAGACACTGCATATTTCCCCAAGCTTTTTTCTTGGTCCTCAAGTGTTAAACCAACCCAACGCAAGGAAAAAAAAATGGTAAACTTCAAGCCACCTATATTAAATTCACAACGTTTTGCTTACAATACTGTTTATATCTAGATAAGATAGTAAACATCAAGTGGAACGACCAAGAATATAAATTTTATTAATTTCGCATATCGTGAGAAAGGTTGCAGCTGGACCCGGTCCGGGCCTATTCTCCAATTAAAGTGTTGATTTTTTTTTTTTCAAAATTTATATGACTATTTTATATGTCCAGGGTTACTTGTTAATATTAATTTAAGTTTATTTTATCAGCTCTATTTGTTTCGTTTCGTTTTATTAGCTAGGTCTGCTGATTTTCTTTTTCCACACCTCTTTTAAATAAAATTATCCGCATTTGTACCGGCATTCAGCGAAAGGTCTGTTTCTTTTTTATTTTTTTTTATTTTCTCAATCCATTCCTCTTGAAATCCTACAAATTTGTTATTGGAATTCTGATATGTACCCAAAAATGTATATAATTTATAATTACTTTAAATCGCAAGTATAAATTTCTAGCTTTTTGTAAAACGATAGAAAATATAGGTATCTTTAGTAGACAAATTATACTATGAACAACATTTTGTAACCGGATTTAATCTAAACCATTGATTTAAAATTACGAACAGTGATGAATGATTAGATTCAAACCTGGTGAAAAGTTTGTCCGCCATAAAATTCTCTCTTTTAGTTTATAATAATGTTTTTGCATCAGGTGGCAAAGTGCTTCGATATGAAATTCCGTTTTACACAATCTTGTATTTTCAAATATGCCTAAGTAATTGTATTTTTCCAAAAAACAAATATATTAATTTGACCCCCACTATAAAGGATTCGGTCATGTCGAAAATAATTCAAAACTTTAGTCCAAGTTGTAATAAGAATAAAAACTTTCAAAAAAAATTAGAAAAAAGATATAAAATATCTCATAGATCAATATTATAACATTTGGGTGGATTTGCAAAAAAGAACCCGTCCCCACCGAAAACTTTCCTTTATACACGCTTCCGCCGTTTCGTCTCTCCTCATACATATTAACATCACCAACCTGCAGCCAAACTTCGAACAGCTTAAGAAGACCAATAGATGGAACCCACGTCGGATAATTCAGTGGAGGAACGACACGTGTTCTAATTAGAGAGGCAAATCTTGCTACTGTGCCAGGCTATTCGCGCATCCGATTTTCTGGATGAAAAAGTGCGCATAAGAAGACTCCGTTTTGGCAATTATAGGACGTTGCCATATAAAAGCTTACTGGAAATGGTGTTAGATTGAATCTTTGAACCGGAAGCTTATTCCTCTCTGACAGTGGACCCCACGTTCGCTGTAGTTTGTATAAGTTTGTTGGTTCATTAAGCACAGTGGGGTTCAGTAGAATAATCTCGTTAATTCTTCACCCTTTTTGCTACAGAACTCCAATATAATCCCAGGAGATTTGGCACGCCTGACATATGTACATGTCGTCACCTTAGATAAGCAGTATTTATTTATGTTTGAATGATAAAGTATTTCTTACACAAAACATAATTATTTGCAGGAGGTAGTTTCTTTCAGAAATGCTGCCACACACAATGTAAGTTCATATGTATTTATAATAAGAAGAAAATCTCTAATAAAATAAATTTTGTTGGAAACGATATAAAAAAATAAAAATAAAAAAATTGTTTCATTCATTCAAAGTTAAGTTTGTCAAATATGACTTATTCTTCCATAATTGTAATTATGTATACATTATACACGCTTAAGTATATTAGTTTTTCATAAGTAGATCAACTTCATAACAAGTAAAAAAATAATGTAAATATATATAGCAAACTTTTTGCAAGAATTGTGCTAGTATATGGTGCCATAGGAAATCTAGAAATTAGCAACACAATACTCTTTTTTCTTAAGGTATATTTAAAAGATATTTCAAGATTATATGTTGAATATTATATTCTAGAAGTAGAGGAAGGTTCCGCTACCAACATTTTGGTTGCCCCCAAATGCCAACATTTTGCTATTTAGTTACTTTTTCAAATTTTAAAATTCGAACATTAAATGCAAACCGTTGATTTTATTTAGTTTAACGAGCGATGTGTTTTCATATAAGTTTTGCAAATTTTAGAGTTTATTTGATACAAAGGCTAAAACATGAACGTATTAGAATGAATCTATCATAGTTAACGAGATTCGTTTGTTTTACTATCACTTGATCGAGTATCAAATAAACGCCAAAATTTACAAAACTTATATGAAAACGCATCGCTCGTTAAACTAAATAAGATCAACGGTTTGCATTTAACGTTTGAATTTTAAAATTTGAAAAAGTAACTAAATAGTAAAATGTTGGCATTTGGGGGCAACCAAAATGTTGGTAGCGGAACCTTCCTCCTAGAAGTATAGACTAAAGCAATTGTTTTTGAAGGTATGGTACTATTGTTATAATATATTTACGATTGAAATTCCATATAACCTTAGGTGTTTTAGTTGTTAATACTTATTTATATGCATGTTTCTTATATTATTATACGGATACCAATATTTTAAGACCATGTTCCCATTAATGCGAGAATGATAGAAATGAAATTTGACATACTAATATTGAAAAATTAGATAATCTACAAATGCTTATATACGTAGTTGCATTTCTAGTTTTCTACTAATATATACAAGTTTTTCGAAAAAAAAACCGATATAATAGGGTTTAGATTAATTATATACTCAGATATCTATATTCAAATGTAAATACACTCGATGAACTATGAATTATTACTATTCATGTGAATATATCTCTTTATCATATTAAATAATTGTCTCCATTTCATTTATTCGAAATTATTCAAGTTGTCACAAATAACGAATAAATTACAATATTTTCAACTTATTTATATAGTCAATAAATTACATAACATTAACTCTCCAAAGAAAGAAGGCACGAAGTATTGTACATTTGGATCATAAATTGGACGGCGATGTTAGTCACCGAAAAATATTTTTTAATATTGTTAATTTAAATAACATTAAATTTTATCAATACAAACATAACGTAATATACTTGATATTGTTAATTTTAATTAACATTAAATGTATCAATCCGAACATGTAATATATTTATGAGTCCTTAACTATGTTAGACAAGAATAATATTTCCATTTTATTTCTGTATTGTCATCAGTGGGCTACCGTGTACAAATTCTGGCGAGGCAAAACAGAGCAATCAGCCTACCAAACTACAAAATTAAATAAACAAATTAGTTAAAATTTAAAACCAAAACAAACTTCGCTGTCGGGAAACCAAAATCAACCACCGCTGACATGCTCTCTCTCTCCCGCTAAAAACTGTGTATCGTTAATGGCGACCATTTCTCTCCCCATTCAATAAAACAAGCAAATCTACTCTCCCATAAAAAAGCTACCTCTCCTCTAAATTCGCGCTTGGAAGGATAAGGCGACGTCATCCCTCGAGTTGCATTTCTCTTGTTTCCACCGAGCCCCATTAATTGCGCCCCTAAAGCGTATGTGAGAGAAAAGTCAGGGGCTTGATTGAATGATTCCAATTCTCTATTGGATGCACTGAATTTTACTAATTAAGTTTTCTGGGAATGTTGGGTTTGGTTCTATGCTCGTTTGGATTGGGTTTGAGCTGTAGTGAATCTCTCCGATGCCTGTTTTCCCCTGATTTGTTGTGATTAGGTCTAATTTTGTTCTCCAGCTTTGCTTTTATTCAATTCTGAAAAGTTTTAGTGGGTTTTTTTCTAAATGCTGTATTATTTTCAGGAACGTTCGAATTGATGTAGAATGCTGATTCTTTGTTATTTTCAGGTTTGATTGTTGGTTAATGGCAGAAGAATTAGGATGGAGACGAGCGAAGAAAGGCACTTTTTCCCTCTTAGCAGTTTGCAAATTGGGTATGCATTTTTTATTTTTTCTTAACCTTTTTCATTTTATTCTTTCTTAAAATTGTTTTCTTTAATTGTCTTCTTTTATTTGATCAAATTAGCCTCAATCTGCATTTAGGATCAGTATCTGTCTGGTTGATATAGTGAGGTGAATATGAAATAATATGTTGTTAAATTTAATACCGCAATAAATTTAAACAATCATGCAACTTCTGTTGCATGACTGATGGTGATATTAATTTGGAATATATTCTTAGTGTTTCCCTTTTAGTTTTTATTTAATTACCTTTGCTTCGGGATAAAGGCACGTGTCATTAGTTCACGATTCTAGAATTTGATGCTGCAACTTTATTAGTTTGGTATTAGATATTTTGAAAAAGCCAGAAGAGACTAAAGAATTGCTGGTTTATTTTTATTATTCGGAGTTAGTTTATTCATGCCAAACTTGTCTGGTATAGAACTTGTTGGGTTGATACTTGTCTGCTAGGATACCATACATATTGAACCTGATGATTTTCAGTTTTCATATTTAATATATCCTGATTTTTTTAATTGCTGTCAGTCATAAATATTTGAATTTAAAATTCCAAATATAGAAATAATAACAATAAAATTTTGAAATAAGAGGCCATTTATTTATAGAGGCATAGCTCACTCTGTAAATTAGAGTTTAATTGAACCTGTTACCTCTAGGATAACGGTGGAGCCACTTGCCAAGTGTGCCGGACTCCCATGTTCAATAACAATAACAATTAATCAATGTTAATATAATTATATCTCTTTGCAGGGATTTGCAATCTTATCTTTCACGATTGACTCTTTTTCTGGTGCCAAAAAGCAAAAAGTTCCTTATCCTTGTAGACAACCGGCCATGGCTTGATAAGCTGGATGCACGGGCAACTCATTTGTGGCAATTTATGGTCACCAAGGTCCCTCAGATATTTTATTCAAATTTCTTTTAGTTTTATTGATGCATTGACCCTCAAGAGATTATATTATTCTACTCAACTTCTGTTGAAACTATTGATGTTAGCACCCTTAAGCTTGGTTCCGCCTTTGGGAATTACACACACCTTTTGAGGGTTATGTACTTAGAATTCAACACCGATAATCATAATCATTATGTTTCTGTTGTTGAAACCAGTAAAGCTCATTTTATCTGTTTATTGTAGTTATTAATGTGGAAATTCATGTTTCATTCTTCAAGATATCCTGAGACTTTATTTAACTGGAGGTCAGACAGAAGGACTGTACTGTATCTGTTAGAGTTACATATATGGGCTGTCATACTAAATTATTGTACTTCTCCTATTTATCAGTCTAGGCTATCTCCTTTTGCAAACACTCGAGGACGGAAAAAGAAGAATGTTGAATCTGTTAAAGAGCTGGAGCTTTCAAATCAGCACAAGTGGTATACTCTGATCGATGCAGCTGTACGCCAAAAGAAAATCCTATTTCCTGTGGAGAAATTGAAAGATTCTTTTCTTTTGCATGATGAACTACACCATATCTTGTATGGTTTTATCGTATTTGAGGTGGAGTGGGCCCATGTGCGTGGTATTAACTACCTCAATGAGCTTCAGGTATGGCTTGCTACAGTTCTGTAACTTATGGTATCTTCATCTACATACTGACTGGTATGTAATCTGCACATAAGCTTACTCCAAACTAGTATGAAGCATCTGTCTGGTATACAATGATTGATTGCGCTCATGAGCATATTGTTACTGAACCTAATTGGTGTGGAAGTATGAGAAAGTTTGAAACGTTACTACTTATCTTGGCAATATTTCTTGATATACATTACTTGGGAGAATGGATTGCAATAAAGGCCATACTAACAGATGATATTCACTTGTGCAAGTAATGCTTAGTTAGTACATGCTCGTTGCAGTTTACAATGTAACCCCGAAATGTTTGAACAGGAAAAAAAATATTGTGCTAGTGTTTATATATAATATCTGCACCTGGGGCATACTCATCAACTGACAATTTTGATTTAACAGACAGATACATCAATGGCAATGGAGGTTCGGTGGATGAAAAGATGGGAGTTTGATAGTATTGAACAGGCCTCAAACTTTGTTTTCTTTTGGTACAAGTGCAACGATAGAAGCTCCGACCGCAGTATTTTGCAAGAATACCTGGACAGCCTTTGCAATACAGGTTTGTTTCTTTATCTAAAACTTTGTTCTCTTTAATGCATAGACCATGAAAATTGTAACTTTTAAAAGCATTGTGCTTGTTGATCATGTAAAATTGGCTGATTTGCTTTTTATACATGGATTCTGAATAAGCGACATTAAGTCAAAATCTAGCTTGAGGATAATATGGATATTTGCATCTGTTTTGTGAATCATGGGGACTGTTTTATGAATCAGAATTGTTTCTTATACTTTATTGAAGTACCATTGTGGCTATTTGCATCTGGATTAAAGTGATCTTTGTCAGATCTGTCAAAATGCAACTCACCTTCAAGGAAAGATTTCTTGTGTGTTTCCATTAAACCTCAAATGTATCGAGCAACACATGATGCATCATGCACATCTCTTGAAAACAGGGAATATGTGATCATCTAGACCCCTTCCTAGTTCATTTACCTGTGAAGGACAAGGAAATCATGGCGATTAAAATGTAGAGGGCTCAAGTCCTATATTCATCCTATATTCATAGTTGCGTCATTGGATTTAGACCCACAATTCTAAAGCTATTTGAATGATTTTGATTGTTCAATGTTTGGGCTTTGTTAGGCTGTAATTGGTTTAGTTAAACTGCCCTCCCTTGGCCCATAGCTGAAATTACTAGGAGGCTTGTTAGTTTCTCTTGTACAGTGTCACATTTCTTATTCCATTTCTTTGTCAGAGTTTAAGTTTTGTCTGCTGAAAAAGTGAATTGGAGGATACCATTGCTTTGTGCTTGGTAAGGTGATTTTTTCCCCCCTTTTGCCTGGCAGTGCATTAGCTATCGCTAAATCAATTTAAGCAGCTTGTGGATGGATAACATCAGCATTAACACAAATTTTGTTATATTTTTTTCGGGGTTACGAAGTAACTGCCTTTATATTATTTGCTGATTAAATTTATGTGAAATTCTATCCTCATTTCCAGACTTTCACATCAGCCTCCAAATAATAACTCATTTCTGCTCTTATATCAGTATCTTAAATTTTGGGATAAGAACTAGTATAGTACTAACAATTCCAGTTTTATAAGTTGAGTCTGCTTAGTTGCCAGATCTTGCTAATTTTTAATTAATTACTTGTAATTTGTTTTTCATTTGGGCACTTTTCAAGTTCATTTGCACAGCTAATTATAATATTTTTCTTTAAATTATTTGCGCACAACAAAATAATATTGGTTTTATTTGCACAATCAATTTCTCATTGTAAAATATTAAAAACACTTCCATGGCAGGGGATATATTTTTTGATGCCGAGGAAGAGTTATCAACATCTTCTGATGTAGATACGGAGAATGCACAGGTTGAGGGTCCAAAGGACATATCACAATCAACTTCTGGAACTTGCAAAAGGAGAGAATTTAAAAGGATGAATAGCGAAATTGTCAGCACCCCGTCCAACTTCGAACCAGCAATTTACAAAGATGTCTTCATAGTTTTCCGATTTAGTGATCATGACCTTCCATTTAACTTGAAAAATGTGATCATGACGGATTTAAGGCTTCTAAGATTGTTAGAATATGGTCTCCCTTCATGGGCCATGTTTTTGCAATCTTACCCAGTATTTTGCAAAATTTACCGTCCTTGGATGTGCCCAATGGCAAGAGTCCTTTATGTTATGATATCCACCATAACAGTGCTTATTGGTTTTTATGACCTTTATAAAAATGTACCTGTTTTAAAGGCAACTGCTTTACACCTTTTTGGCCCGTTTTCAGACTGGATGGAAAATTGGGAAATGGTATCAAGGATTCAATACCTTGGTACAATGTTATTTCTACAAAATTTCGAGAAGGCAGTCCGATGGTTTCTTATAGTGACTCGTGGCATCAGGTCGGTGCTGTCGATCCTGACAAAGCCTTTTGCTGGGCCCTTTTTGGAACTTATGCAATTTATTTCCCCCTTGTGGAATTTATGTGTGGATTTTGGGGAGGACGCGGTTTCAGTGGCATTTAGTACTTTGGGGTCATTGCTGGGTGTTTTTGCATTCATTTTGGATGTCATTATCTGGCCATTTTGGTTTATAGGTATGACTTTGAATATGGTCTTTAATTTATTCAGTCCAATTATTACTGTGTCAGTAATTTTGTCTCTACTGGTTGTTTTTCTCATTAATGATAGTAGATCCAATTGAATTGATACAGCTAATCGATTGACTTTTAGTTTGGAACTTTGTTTTTGGCTAATTTGGTGCTTGTAATATCACTACAGCTGCAAGGTTTAAGTACCAAACAGTTCGATTCAGGTCCTGACAACTATGTACTGATAACAAACTAAAACTGGATTGAACCTGTACAATACTGAAATCTCAGACCCTTATCTTTGGTATGTTTGAGCGGTTACATTGACCCGGTAGATTAACATGGATTCCTGCCCATTTTGTAGACCAAATTAGTTTAAATTTAATAAATATTTGTTATTTTTATCCAGACAAGGTCGAATTTCTTAATTTAATATCTTGAATGTTTTTCATGAGCAGCAACTGGTATACTCTACCCTATGTTGTGGCTCACTTGGGAGATCGTGGCAACTCCAGCTCGTGTTGTCTTTACAATATCCGGTTTGTTGGGGGTGTTTGTTCTCAGATTGTATTACCTTATAAGGGAGTCGTGGTCATCTCTGAGTGTTCTGTTGCAATTTGCATCTGCAACAGAGGTGACAATTGGTGGTGCTTATCAAGAGGCTTCCATGTGGAAAACACTTTGGAATGACATTTTCTCTCAGGTAAAAAGCATTAAGTAGAAGTGCAATATTTTGTGCACACTTGTAAAATGTGAAAGAGATACACACACCACACTACAGCTTATAAAATAGCATCAGAAATTTCCTCTGCACTACTTAGTAAGTTCTTTAAGAGGTATAGGCACTGTTTTTCTTCCTTCTTAAACAAAAGGCAGAGGAGTTAATATAGTATGAATGTTAGAATGGGATTGGTGGACATTTATATTTATTAATTATTTGGCAAGTCCTGAAAATATTACTCGAATGAAATCTAAAATTACTTCAAAAGAAAGAAAAGGAGTTTATAGGTATGCTGTAGGTTGTATAAATACCTTACTGAATTTTATACAGTAAGCATTGATTCAGTAGAATACATCAAGAATTGTTGAATTCTGATGGTTCAAAGTGGAAACCAGAATGGTCAACGTGTATAGGTCATCGTCTAAAATGGTCAACGTGTATAGGTCATCGTCTAAAATGCTGGATTTCAAATTGAAGCTTCATTTATCATAAATGTGAAGATTTTCAAGATTATTTTAAGGTTATGTGTGATGTCTTGCGGCTTTCTAGGGCACACAAGAAAATTTGCTGATGATTTCATAAAACCCCTTTTAGGTATTCCGTGCAATCAGAAGTATTTTGAATGGGTTCGTGGCCTTTTTTGTCATATGCAACAGGCATCGCCTAAGGTACTTTCCACCAAACCCCCTCCCCCCCACAAACACACACACACACACACACAAACACACTCACAACCACCACTACCACATATACAATCTCTCTTTTTCTCTCTGAGAGCTCACAAGCTTACCTCACATACGCACAGATATTCATCGTGTACACTAAAAGTTTTGCACACACAAGCACAAAGAGAAAAAAAAATGCTCTGCACATGCTAAGTTTATTTATTTTATTTATGGATTTGTTTGTTTACTTCTATTGTAGTACCTATAACCATACACAAGAATTCTTCATGCGCCTGTCTCGTGCTGCTCGTGGAAATACAAATTCAGACATTGCCAAAAGAAGGCGAAATTGCCTAAATCAAAAACCAGTAAGCTTTTGTATTTTTTTATTTTAAATAAAAATAGAGCTTTCTGTAAAGCTTTCGTATAGCTTCCTCAACTCTTTTTTTTAGATAATAGGGGAAATGTCTAGTAAGAAATTATTCTGAAAGCTCCCTTAAACTATTAGGACTGTCAGATAGCAGTTGGCTATGTTCTTGGCCTACAAGTAACATTCTTGTATTTTTGGAATACTCGTGTGGTTTGTTTTTCTGATCCAATTCAAACATTAATGCAGATACAAGAGTGTGAAAGGTCGCTTCTCAAGCGAAGCTATGTATATAGTTAGCTCCCAGTTGGATCAAAGGGAAAGCTAGGTATCAGGCTGATTTGTAGATCGTTGCAACTTGTAACAGTTATTTACTTGTACGAGCTATGTTATTCAGAGATATTAAGATATATAACATAAGCTGGATGAAGAAAATATAGAGCGAGACATGCAGTCTGGGACTGAAAGGCATGTGCTTTCTTTTCCTTTTTCCTTTTTGTAAATTTTGTTCTTCTATGTAAATTCATCTTTTTGTAAATAAATAGACTGATGGACATAAGTTGTCCTGTATAGTCATTATAAAAAATCTTTGTAGTTATTACCCTCCTCCCGTGTACAAATTTTGAAAAATGTATGAACGTTTTTGTATGTAAAATTTCTCGTGTACATATGTCAACTAAAATTAAAATGTATGAACGCTTCTCCTTTTGTATAACGTAAATGGGTATTGGCATTATGGCTAATATAGAACAATAATGGATAAATGGATAAATAAACATAAACTAATACACGTATCAGATTGCGCAATAATGGATAAATAAACATAAACTAATACACGTATCAGATTCACCGCCACTAGACAGACCTAAAATACAGTCGTCAAATTTAGGATAAATAAATACACACAGCTCAATCAACTGCACTTGAACATAATTCATGACACATAATGTAACTGCGACGAAAAAGCCACACCATTAACCCTGAGGAAGTAGCAATTGGCTGCTTCATGGCCTCAAACCGGGGCTCCTTCGGTTCGAACTTATGGCGCAGGTACAAGTTCATGTAATCCTCAAAAACAAACTTTGGATATGTCTCTTTCTTCTCTTGTGCTTCCTTCTCCACCAGAGCTGGAGCAGGGAAGATAACCGCGTCACTTCCAGGGTTGTAGAAAGAAGCTATCGACATCCTGTTTCCATCAGGCTGTGCTACCACGCGATGTTCCACACTTTTGTATTTTCCGTTAGTGATTACCTGTGTGAAATTTTTTGTTAACTTAAATTTACTATTATTATTGAAGTACAGGAAAGAACGTTAATTTACTGTGGATCGATATTTCTGTTTGAAATATACATCCAACAACTTTCCAGTCTATCAAATTTGGTTTGACTTATTTATTTAAATAAAATGGATTGTAATTGTAATATTTGCAAATATGTAAATATTCAGTATGAGGCTAGTAAAACGGAAATAACTAAATATCACCGAGGCAGAGCAATGGTTATCAATTTCTATTCCAAATTTAAATGATCACAATTTTATGTCTCTTTAAATATTTGATTTAAACTTCAGTTTTGTTCATTTTAATCTACTTTAACACGCAAAAAAAAAAAAAAAAATACTGTCCAAAAAGTATAGTGCTGACAGCAAAACAAAACCAAGATACTTACCTCGAGCTGATCCCCAATGTTGACCACGATCGCATGGCGCATAGGCGGCACATCAACCCACTCTCCGTCCTTAAGCAGCTGCAAGCCGCTGACACGGTTGTCTTGAAACAGTAAAATAATGCCGCCGGCATCGGTGTGGGCCCTCAGCCCCTTGACCAAATCGGGCCGGGGGCATGGAGGGTAGCTGCTCACCTTGGTGCCGAATGTGGGGCCTTTGGATCCACAAAACGCCTCTTTAATGTATCCTTTCTCCAGGCCTAGATTCTCACACAGCAAGTCAAGCAGCCTTTCTGCTAGCTTCTCTAGCTCGAGTGCGAATTGCTTCATTACACTCCTACAATTATTTTGTCATTTTCAAATGTTTGTCATTTTTCATACGTTTGTTAGTATGATAGGAAGCAAAGTTATCCTTCCTATAAATATATAGTGAAAGTATCGGTTGTACTTAATTTATTTGTCACACGTGAAAGAAGAATATTTTCTTTTTCGATTTTCTTTTGCAAGACTGAAACAACAAAAGTCAATCTCTTGATATAAGCACATGGATTTTATGTGACGCCTTGAAGTACTTGCTGCATAACTAGCTAGGCCAGCAGTCTTTGCTGACTGACTGCAAATCCGGCAGCCCGTCAAACTAGATAATTAGGTTTCTGGATTAAAAAAGTAAGATTGTGCTTAGTGGAATATTCTCAGATCTACAACCACTAAGATTTTGATTTACCGGTCCCCACCGTGTATGTGTACATTTTTTTTTCTTATAAAAAGATGGATAAGCAATTTTGAAGTAGAAAAATACTTGCATTGACATTCAGAGCTAAAACCTTTGTTCAAATAGTGTGTGTGTGTGTATCATAAAATTAAAAAAACAAGAAAATTAGTGTGTGTGTGTAGAACTTTAGCAAATAGCAAGCAAGGTCTTTTGTTTTAGTTAATTCTACCTATAATGCTCGTCTAAGTCGGGAACTTCAGTGATGTTAGAGACAGGGAGGTGGCGCAAGAAGAAGGTGCTCTCCCAATCAAGATTACTGGTATCGGTTCCCTTGGTTCCGTCTTCCAGGGTTTTGCTAGCAAACTCCAAGAACCTCTTCTTCCTGCAATGCTCATAGTGATCTTTCGTGAGCTTCTCCACCTCATCCATCATCTCGGTCGAAATGCCATGGTTCAAAATCTGCAAACAAAATTATTTGTAGACTTAAAATTTTGTAGAATTTATGTTAATTTGTATGCTGAGTAGCAAGAATCAAACATAGTCAAATTTGTCGACTGTATACAGTAACTTCCTCTTTTGTTTTTCAAAAAAAAAAAAAAAAAAAAGAGAAAAGAAAAAACAAAGGTAGTCAGCCATGCTCAAGTCCTCCATTCCGGACAAGAAAGTTTGTAAATTAACTTTATTTTTTTAACTTAATTTATCGATGAAAGAAGTGATTCTGATGTCCTATAGAAGTACAAATAACAGATCTATTGTGGGGGCACCTCAAAGAAGCCCCAGTTCTCGCAAGCGTCTTGCAAAGCCTTCATTGCTGTTCCTCTCTCCTCTCCATTCAAATTCGCCATGTCAATGATCGGGAAAGACTTCTCCATCTCTCTCTCTCTAGTAGTATATTTCTCTTCTTTATCTTTCTTTAGCAGTTTTGTGTGGATGAAGGGTTTGTAAGCTCTATTTATAGGCGTAGAGGCAAGAGGGAGTGGGGAAGTGAGAGAAGCAAATTAAGTTTGAGTAAGGCTCAGCTGAGGTGGACAGGTGTAAGTGATGCATTGGATCCTTAAAAATTCATGGCTTCGCTTGTTTCGTCTTAAAAGTTAAAAAAGCAGAGAGTTCAACTCGCTTTCCTAGTTTCCTTTGGGCTTTGGTTCTAGATTAATTTATGCGAAAGCACTTTTTTTAAGAGGAGTTTATGGGTGTCAAATATTACAACTTTTAATAAAAAACACCAATATAACATCAAAATACGACGTCAATTTATATGATTAAAAAAATATGGACAAACACTACATCTTATTTGTTGAACGTTCTCTGCCCTTGTGTTGAAGCCTCTTACTTTTAATATATATAAGAATCCTTGAGTTAAATTTCGAATTTTTATTTTTTACATAAAATTTTCTGTTTATGATTGATATCAGAAATTAATCTAATTCCATTTGCTTACTGTATGTTATTTTTATCATCTGATGTAACCTTAATTTGTATTGTGTACCTCTGTTTTTTTTTTTTAAAATAAGATGGATTAAGTCCTCCAACTTATTTCAAAATTAATTAAATGTCACAAAGAACCTCCAACCAAGTTTCAAATCCGTGATCTTCTTTTTTTTTTTCGAAAGCTAGGTGGCCAAAGCCACACCAACAATTATATTAAGATAAGAAAAGGTCACAAGTACAGATAAAAAAAGAGAGAGAATAAAAGCTATCTAAACAAGAAAAAAATACCTATGAAAGGAAAAACCGAAGAAATAAAGTAGAAAAGAAAAATGAAAGAGGTTCTCTATTGTGTACCTCTGTTGAATATAAACTTTTAAATATCGAAAATCTGTTCCTGCTCTGGTTATATTGTCACGTTTTATTATCTGTCTTTCTCATAGAGTTGTTGTGCATATGCGGAAATTATTGGCTGCTTACACTTGGTTTGTTTGACTAGTAATAAAATTGAAGACCTTCCCTTCTCCTTTATGGTCAAAATGAGCGATTGATACTGTTTCCTAGATTTTGACTTTGGAATAGGACATATATATATATCATATATGTTCCCAAATATATGCAGCCTACATTCACTCAAGACTTCATCTGTTCTGACAGATCACAGATGTAATTATGCAGCCACACTCTCGCTGGTGGCTGTACCAAAAATAAACTATCCCTTCACAGCCACCAAAGAGAGCTATGTATGTTCAAAATCATTTTATTTATCAAACGACTTCCAAAATATATACAATATTTTACTAGTACTTTCCCTCTCAATTCTCTGTGCATCTTCATTCCTCTTTATCCCAAACCCCACCCCCCCCCCCCCCCCCCCCCCCCGCTTTTTTTTTTGAAGGGACTTGCTAGTTGAGACATGCAAACATTAATAATATCCAAAATCGAATGAAATTTAATATAGCAACTAATCTACAAGGTCAACCAACATATCTATAATTTTTATTTTTATAATATGTCAAGTTATCAACAATAGAATTTAAACTATCACGACTCTTAATCAAAGAAACTCAATATTTTTATAATGAAAAAATTTCATCTATATTGACAAAAAAAATTTTTTTGTTCAAAGAATAAATTGTGGGGCCACTAATTAATAAATTCAAAATTTTTGGAAGGTCAAATTTTGAATCCGATCCTAAATAAATATTTTCCTGATGCCAACATTAAAAAATTCAAATATTTCGTAAAGGTTTCGGTCATTTTAGCAACCTCTATTTCAAAGCGTGGCATTTTAACAGATCGGATTTTCAAATTACGATCTTTGATGTGCCGGTTTCTTAAAATATAAAATTACGATCTTTGATCTTTTCGTAAAGTTTTTTCTTTTCTTTTTCAACAAGGAAATGAGTAAATCCCAATATTTAAAAGTTAAACTTTAAAATTTATTTGTTATTTGTTTAGGTTTATCCCAAAATTTAAAAGTTAAAATTTCTTTTCTTTGTTATTTTGCTAATTTAATTAAAACAAAGTCGGCTGCATTCGTGATAAAATTAAAAGCGGTTGATCAAGCAGAAGTCCATCGACTTTTGTCCGTTTAAGTCCATGACCTAGTACCTATTTGATTGCTTTATTTACCTATCTGATATCTATACTCAAGTAGTGTTGCATGCAAATTAAATAGCAACCTAAGCATCCTATGATAGGGCCCCCAAAGGAATCTTGCATTTTTACTCCAATAGTTTTGCGTATTACTCCTTCAAGTTGATTAGAGAAAAATTATCATTAATTTATTTCCGTTTGGGTGTCCTAAAGGATCAAAATCTTTCAATTTTGATTGGTAGATGTTCCATTTTTGTCTTGCTGTTGCTTGAAACTTGTTTAAGCACTAATAAAAGATGGAACAATTACAGTCGACTTGGATAACGTGGAGAATTTCTCTAATTTGGAAACTGACATTTATCAAGAAATTATAAAATCAGTGTGTCGGCAATCTCTAACCACGAATCTACAAATATTCAACTACAAATGCATTATATAACTCATAAAAATAAAAGAACACTTTGTTGACAGACCTATCAACTAGCCCTTGTTGTAATTAAATATAAAAATCATCACTTTATAAAAGAAGATATTATTCTTGCGCCTCCTTTCCCAGCCAAATGCATACCGAAAGTACTTATATACTTAACATATGTACATTGCAATTATTTATGTTTTTTTTTTGAAGGTTGGTCAATTATTTATGCTTAGTATAAGTTATTTATGTTAAACACTTTTTTCAATATATAAAAAGAAACAACTTTCAAAGCTTTTTTTCTTACTAACACAAGGTACAAGTATATCAGTTTACCCGAAAAAATAATGATGCTGGTGCTAAGGAGGTGTATTTATCACATTAAGAAAATCACAATAATTATGAATTTATGATTAAAAGTGTCAAACATATGATTCAGAACTTATTGGACTTTAAATCATGGTGAGTTTATTTTTGCAATTAAATCCTAAATAAATTATTTGGTTAATTTCTTCTTCTAGGATCTGATCCCAAACATAAACTTATGTTCCGAAATCTTAACTTCTATATCCTACGGAATCTTACTATATGTGAAGGGAAATAATTCCACCTACGGTCAGGACACTATTTGTGTTAAGGAAAAAGTTGATCTCTACTTTCAGTAAACTATTTGTTTGATTAGAATCAAGTTGAGAATAATCCAACGTCTTGCATATTTGGATTTTATAGTGAATAATTCCAACTTGATCAACTTCCCTTTCATGGGGATGAAAAAAGACAAAAGAGCGCAAGATGAAAAAGTGAGTAGGTTTACAGTGTACTTGGATTCTCTGAGAACCACATAATACCACTCATGCCCCCAGGTGAAAATGGAAAATCCACATATGATATATCCTAAATTATTATCCTATACACATATAGAGAAAATATTTTGGATACATACCCTAGGTCGAGCGTTGGATTTTTTTTTTAAAAAAAAATCCTATTTTTTATATATTACAAGGTATATATCAGGGAGTAACTAAAAACTTTAATCACGCATAAATTCGAATTTATATATTATCGGTATTTTTCCGGAGCAAAGTTAATCAAATTTATTTTAATTTATAAAGGCTTCATATTTAATCTAAATTTTCTAATTTAATATATATGTGTTTAATGGCAACAGGAGACAAACTAACTATTATGTTGGCATAAAGTGTTGTAAATGCTCTTGGTTCTAACAAAAAAAAGGAACATAATATGTGAAATATCTTTTCTTTTTGTATATACAATTTTAACCAAAAGTGTCCCAACAAGGAACAAAACCTATGAAATATCAAAGTTCGGTTTTTTATGAAAATGAAAATTTGTAATTTATTTTTGCCTCGTAGACAATGGTTATAAATTAATGACCAGTATGTTGTTCTATGTAATAGTTTTTGGACATTTTTGGGAACTAAAAAAACAGATTAACAATTTAATAATTTGAACAATATATTTTTTATTTCTAATATGAAAAGGATTCAATTTTCAAAACAAAACAAAAATGGAAAGGGAGCAAGACTAAAACATAAATTTTTTTTAAATAAGTACAACTCGCATCATAATCTTTTTTTTTTTACTTCTGATAATCTGAAATATATATAACTTTCTTTTTTCGGCTATGTTGGTGCTCATACATTTTTACATTTTCAATATTCTGTCGGCCGCACCGAACATTCCCTCTAGCTCTATAGGTATCACGACTCAAATAATTTATGAAGGTGGCTTACAAGCGGATCAATTCGCTTCACAAATTTTGCATACATAGGCCATTGTATCCCTCCGAAGCGACAAAGGGACTGAGTTCAGTATACAGCTCAGCACAAATTTTTCACCACAAAATGGCTTTCCAAATTTTCGTTTTTGGCCCCACCTCTTGTGTGGAGATCAAAGAAGACATTAGGAAAAATCTTCGGCACTATATACATGAGGTCATCAAATTACTGGCAAAATAATTTAATACGAGAGCACGGGCATAAGGAGCAAAAAACATTGTATATGGGGCACAAATTCGGAATAAAATATAATTTTATAATTATTTTTAATATTGAATATATTTTAAGTGTATTTTATTTTTTCTTTTTTTTTTTAAAAAAAAGATACAAATAGATGCACTTTTGATAATTTTTTATTATTTTCTTTTATGTCTGAAAGTAACTCCATGCCCTTACATAGCCTCGCCTCATTTGGAGGACAGACTAGGAATGTTTATAGTGCAACCAAGTTTTATATACATACACAACTTAACAAAAATTTGCTATGTTAAATTAGAGATATTATTGTTAATGAATATATATACTATAATCATTCTTACCAATGATACATTAATAGCTAGTTGGGTGAGAATAAAATTAAGTTTTGATATTTGTATTTTTAATTAAGTTTGTGCTATCTTTTTTCTTTATCCGGAATAAAGTTCCAATTAACAATTTTAAAAAGTTGATTGTCTACAAGAATTTTGGCATACGTATCATTCCTACAATAGAAAAAAATGTAAAAAGTTTATTATTATAATTAATTTCAACAAAAACAGTTTTTTGGCATATGTGATTCTATATTTTTTTATATCATATCAAATCCAAGATATTTTCTATATTCCCATCGTTTATATATATTTCCTTTGCAAGATCATCAAACTTGTTTTTTTTTGTTTTTTTTTTTTCTATTAGATCGTAAAAGTGAAATTTCGAATTAATCTTTTATTTGGATTGTGTTATCAAAAGGAGAAAAAAAGCAATGTTGTTCAATGAGTAAAGCTTAATGGAATATTGCAAGGACACAGCTCCAACATGCCACTAACTCATGCTGCCATAAGCAAAGCCCAAATAAACCAAGCAACTGTCCTTTACACAACACCACAAAACAAGTTGCTTCCCCATATCAAGTTATTTGTACCACTTGACAGCATGTGTGTCAACCCCTACTTGCCTCGTGATCTGACCTGATATGATAAAAATGATACAAAAATACATAGCTTGTAATAAGGGGGAGGGGACACAGCGTATCATAAGGTTCCAAAGGCATTTAAGAATTTCCTTCCTGAAGAATGCAAAGAGAGAAGGTTTTGCTGGCATGTCTGCAGAGGTTAAATCATAATTTAGGGAAATATGCAAAAGAGGGCCATGCTATATGCCTATCTCGGAAAAAAGATGTAAGTTGGGAACTCATGCAAATAAGCAGTCGAAAGAACCTTACAATGCTGTACTGTAATGTCTTGTTTGTGTAAAGTTTTTTTTTTTAAATATATATATATATATATATATATATATATATATATATATATATATATATATATATATATATATATATATATATATATATATATATATATATATTTGAAGTATTCCAGTCATCCAGTGCATGCTTCGGCTAAGAAAGCTATGCTAATTATTATGGGGTTAGGATCTGTTATGAATCACATTCACATATGATGAATTTAATTGACGATTTTACTGATAATTTATCAAACTAAAGGTTTACTAGATTTGGTTGGTGCCTTGAAGCGGAATCTTTTTAGTTCTATTAATTTAATTATTTTAAACAATAATTATTAAAATAAAACATTGAATTAACGGGTGAAGACAAAAAATAGCAAACAAATGCGTAGAAATTGGTCGCCAAGATATTTTTGTCATACAAATCATATTGATCAGCCTAAATTACCTATCTGAATAGCAAATTAAGTTTAGAATTTTGGATTCTAACCAAGAGGCAAAAATATATATATATTATATTTTTATTTTTTTTTTATGTTTAAATGCCTTTTCTAATAGTAAGCTCATTCAGTTCTTATATCAAAATATACTGGGAAATCATATTTTATTTGTTTTAGGATTTTTCCTACTATGTTATTTTTTAAAATTTTTGATAGATGGAAATTCAATTATGCGTAAAAGAAGAAAGAAATTTTAAACGCCTAATTGATCAGTTGTATTCCAGATAGTTTTTTAGCAAATAATAGCTGAGAAATGTTGCTTTACATCACATCGTCCTTTTTCTAGAATTGTTTTACTTAATCAATCAGGCAGTTGGATTCTCAAACAGGTTCCAGACGGCGGATTTGACTACTAAAACTAAATCCAAATTGCAAGAAACTATCCAAAAGACTAAAATAATGCAACTTAATTAGGAACTTACCTAGAGATTTCGTTACCAGGAACACAATTTGGCGTTTTCTGCCCTTCCTGGAAAAACAAAATTGAAAAAGATTGATGTCTAAGTGTGTGGTTAAGTTTTGTTCTCAGGTAGAGAGAAATAGGATAAAAAGCCAACTGCTCAAACGTTTTATCTAGTAGATTATGGCCCCGATCAAAATCTCTTTTTTTAAACACGAGAATTCATTTTGTTTCGTTAGAAATTTTTTTATCAAAATAAACGGATTTGGTGGCATTTGGTTAGAAGTTCCATGTAATTTGATCTAACGAAATCTTTTGAAATAAATTCAAATGAAATGAAATCAAATCCCACGTAAAAATTTTTTTTGATCATGGCCATTGTAAGAGTATCGATCAATTTATTAAAATTTTTGTTAGTGGCGATGATTGTAGTTGTATATACGTGCAGGTAATCCCGTAGAATTTTAGTCTTTGCATACCAATCTATCATAAATTACTGAAATTGACCAACGTTTTTTTGGATTGCTGTACCACTTATCAAGATTTTCTAATGTTTGACTTCTTTTATTTAGAAATTTAAAGTTTCTTCAGTACTCCGTACGTGAAACGCATAACATAATATGAAATATTTTCGACGGGAATGCAACCCCGGCCTCGTAATATTTAAACCTGCTTTAGTTAAATTTTGGTCGTAGTTCAAGGGCGAAAAAACCATGAAAGAATGAAATAAAACAACTAATGGATTTGAGAGGAAATTATAAAGGGTAACGGATTTTTTTTTTTTTTTGAAATTTAACTTTTACCCCCTAGTTTAAGCAGTGTTCTGAAGAAGAGTACTGAACATATAAAGTCCAAATTAAAGCACCACGTACCTTGATATAGTGTAAGGGTAAATATCCTCATATACTTGGATTTTGGACCAAATTAATTATAATTTTTTTATCTATCCTTCGAGATACAAAATTATATGGCATGCATGCATGCCAGAAGAATTGCTTTCTAAAATCAATAATCCCGTTAATATAAGGAATTTAATTAAACAACTGAACTATCGACCAGCTGTCAATATTACATGAGGAGCACATGTATGCATTATGGGTTTGATTGCTTGATTGCAATTCTGAGTGCAATCATTAGGCCTGATTAATTTAATTTTGTCTAATCTAGTAAAAACAAATTTAGTGTGATTTCTCAATTATGGTTTCAATCATTTCTCTTCCGCTTAGCGAATTCAAATCTTCTCTTATAAGTTTGAAACCTTGCACATATAATTATGATAATAAACTATTAACGCACTTTCTCGTCATGTCATAACTTTCGGAATAATTTATAAAATTCTAGAAAAAAAAAAAAGCTAGAAGCAAGTATGTCTATACTTGTATATTTTAGATTTGCATTCCTTAAGTGATTTGTCTATGTTCTGTAGGTACCGCTTTTGTATAGTGTATAAATTCAGGAAGACAAATAGACATTGCAGGGTGCCGGAGTAAAAAAATGATACGAGAGATAATTCAATAGTATATTAGTTCCTCTTGTAATACGACGATTATTCATATATATTCTAGGCCGGTTGTTCAAAATGCATGATGCTATTCCGGACCTATATAAAAGAGGCAATAGTTAAACTTTACTCTTTTAGTCTTTTTAGTATGTCGGAAAAAAACAAAAACTTTACTCTTTTTAAATTAACCAACAATCCACTTTATGTCACATCCCGCAGCCAGACGTGACAGCTCCCGCCACGAAAGTACAGATAATTGTACTCTCGTAAGGCTTAACCTGAAACTAAACCTAAAAGTGGCAGTAAGTTTTTTTTTTTCCGATAATATAGTCAAATATTATCAAGCTAAGGGTATAAATAAAATAAAGCATAAAATAAAGTATATTGACTCACAGTCGATTGCAAAAATGTACATGTCAACATATATATACCTCAACAGTATTCTCTATTGCACCATAAATGAATATAACTGTTAGCCTCCTACGTAAAGGTGATCTCTGTCGCAACCCACTAAATGCAGTCTTCATGTGTAAGCAATACATCCTCTGGAACCCTCATCCACAGGGGAACATGCAAAACAAATACGGAATGAGAATAAAATTCTCAGTGCGGGTTTTAGTTCCAGACGTGGATTTCTAGTTGAAATCTTAGCCCGAAAGTAACACCCGAAATAATCAACATGAACAAATAACTTATTAGTCAATTTAATTACTAACTTAGTTAAATAATTAATGCAAAAAGTTTAACCGATTTCATAATAAGCTACAAACTAAAAACCATTTCATTGTACTCACTTTTCCATGAACATGCACACAAACAAATTCAGAGCTAAATATTTCTTTCCCTTGCTACATGAGTATATCAGGGACGCATCCCTTTCCCAAGGCACAGTAGGAAATTCCATATCACAAGAGCATATCACACAAATCTATCAGTTCATATCAGTTTGACATCAAAAACACACTCAGATCTCCCAATCAACTAGTATGAGCAGTCGGAGAGAGATCTTCCCTGGACAGGGCAGGCGGTAGAGATATAATCTCTGACCGTGACAGATGGTAGGGATTCCATATCCGTATAGTACTATCAAACTGGCCGAAGCCGGTGGCCGACCGACTCCGGAGAGTGGCTTTGATTATCATTTTGGAACATATAATTACCATATCATTCTCAATTACCACACAATATCATTCATGCTCAATCACAATTCTCAATCATCAGGCAAGATTAAGATGAGCTGGCACAACTTAGCTCATTCATAACAAATGAATATGCAAACTTGCCTGTCTGTTATATCCATTTTAACAAAGGAGATCTTTTCAACATGAGTTTTTGAGTTGTAATATCTGTTTCTAAATCTACATGATCATTGTATAATGCATTCAACGGAATCAACAACATGCCATGAATAATTTAAAGTTACCAGGACCAAATCTCTATAAAAATCCACGTATCCGCACCTGTTGTTGGATCGGAGACAGTCTCTGCCAAGTCGCCTGTATAATAATCAAGAACCGTTAAAATTTGACTATACGATTTCTTAAATTAGCCTAACTTAAAATCCTTAAATGTGGTCTGGCTTAAACTACCGGACTGACCAGTACTTTATCATTTATTATAGTAATTGCTTGTGTTTTCAGTAAATTTAGTTTTTTTTTTTTATCTTGTATTATAGTATATTTCTTTTATTTCTAACTTGATTTATTTAGTAAAATTCTTGTTTGTTATTATTCAAATCATTATTATAATTCTTAAGTTATTTATTAATATATTATTTAGTAATTAATGTTTATTTATTTACTTTAAATATTTCCTTAATACTTGTTTGTTATTTAAACATTAATTCAAAAATTAAAATATAAATTTGAAACTTAAAATCAGAAATCAAAAAATCCAAAAAAAATTATAAAACAATTTCGAAAATCTAAAAATTATTTGATTTTGTTTTTATTTGGGATCAGAAAGTCGGTGATTTTGTATCTGTTCTAGATTCACTCCAACTATTCTCATCATCTTCCGAAACCGTCTAATTAAAGGTATACCCAATCGTTGAATTGGCCTCTCCTTTAATTAATTCTTTTATTTGTTAAGCCCACAATTATCTTAACTTAATCATAGATTAAGTTTATTGACTATCAAATTATAAATCTAATCAATTTAGATTAAATTTCTACACCGGGCCAATTCATCAAAAAAATTTTCTTTCCGCAATGGGCCAAAGAGAGAGCCCACAATTTTTTTTTCTTTTCCTTTCCGGTCAAGCCCACAGACCCCGGCCCAAATAGCCAAACGACTGAGCCAGGTCAACCTGAGGCAGTCTAACGGGTCTGAGTCGGTTTCCGACAAAATTCGATAACCACATGAAACCCGACCCGCAAGCTCAGCCGAAACTTCTCCAATCGACCCTGAATCAAATTATTTTACAACTAGGCCCTTTTTACTTGCATTTAGGTCCTTTTCTTTATAATTAGGCCCTTTTTCTCTCACGATTAGGTCCTCAGACCTAATTTTTCTCACGAATCAGCCCAGCCTCACAACTCACGTACCAGATTGGTACCAGAACGGGTACCAGTGGTACAAAAACTGGTATCACTTCTCTAAACGCCTGCACACAACTTTCCAAACACAAACCAAGTCATATGTTAGCTAAAAACTAAAAAAATTTCATTCAAATTGCTTAACTTCATCTACCTGATTCACAACCCTTCCAAACAATTATCAAAACCCATTTACTTTGCACTATAGCTTGTAATGATCATTTCTCAACCTAGAATTAACCTATAACTGAATTCAAAACTTCAATTAACCCTCAGCATTACGTATAAACCCGGAATTTCCCTTTTTATTTCAATTTCTACTCGGCCATAACCCCAGTACCTAATTTAATCATATAATCCACCTTAATCCCTTTTGTTAACAATGAACATACTTAATTAAGCTCATAATAGCCCACAACAACTCATTTCATCAACATTCATCCATAAATTTTTTTTAGCCTCGAAATAAAATCCCACAAATTCAATAAAAATTTAAACTAATGGAAAGATTAAAATTATACCTTAGCCCTCTACGTTTTCCTCTCGTTCTTACCCTTCTCTGCCCTTACTTTCTTTTTTTTTTTTTTGGATTTTCTAACCTGACAGCCAAACAAAGAAACCCCCATTTTTTTTTTCTTCGCTCCTTTTTATAGGCAGCACACAACGAGAGGAAGAGAGGAGATAGAGATTGAAAAAGAACGACGAAGATTAACTAATCGAAAATTTTACCGTTTTCAAAGCCCAGCTCACCCCTTTTTACCGCCTCACACGGATAAGATCGAGAGAAAGGATAAGGATAGAAGGTGGCAGTAACCGATTGGTTGACCTTAATCCATCCCTCGTCAAAAATCGCATTTCACTTCATCGGAGAAGAGATGAGGCGATCGGACGGATCGAAGAAGGAAATAGAAAAGAGAAGGGGAAGAAGATGGTGCCAGCGCACCATCCGACTTTTTTTTTTTTATCAAAACTTTCTCCCTTGGATTTTCTGTGGCGGAACTTTGTAACTTAGGATGCTGCAACTCATATAGAATTGTTTTTAGAATTATTTTCATTAAATTCTAATTAATTTGATATTAAATTTCAATATAATTTAAACTTTGATTTTGCTATAATAATATAAATAAATTTTAGATACTACACAAGGTCAAAGATTTCGGATTCAAATCGATTTTCATGTTGATTCGGATTTATTTCTTAAAGATAATACTATTTTTATAGATTAATTTTCTTAATATATTTTTTAAAATTAACTCAATTGATTCAATCCAATCTGGTATTTTCTACTATGTTACACTTTATGATCGAACTCAAGTCCATAATCTATCTTCTATAGACTAGGAATTATTATTCACAAACTGCTAATGAACAGGGCCAAGAACACAAATTAGTAATGAAGCAATTGATTCGAGGAATTGGGAGCGGATGATAGAAGTTAAATTTGAAATAGATTATTTAACAAATTTAACATCCCCTGAAGTAACAATATATAGTTTAGAGTTTTCTAAAAAAACAATATATAGTTTAGGCAACGGTGCTATGCATTGCATTGATCAGTCGATGATATGATACAAATTCTTACTTTTAGGACTTGAAACAATTTGAACCATTCAATTCGATCTACATTAAAAATCTTGTAAAAAGATAAAAATTAACTCCACATTAAAAAAAAATCAATGTTTTTTTAGTATTAGAGACACTGTACAAGACTTTTTTTTTTTTTCCAATGTTAAATCTAAAATGAAACTCGACATCAAAAATTCTTTGCTGCGATAAGAATTTGTGTTTCATAATACAATTTTTCTTACAATTTTCAGTTTAACTACTCAATAAAGCTCATTCTAACACATGCATTAAAAAGGAACCAATGAGTAAATTTTTTTTAAACAAGCCAAAATCGAACCATGCCAGGCGCTTAAGTGCAAGATATTTTGGGACCATTTCTTGATCGAGCCAATACTGCATGTCGGATGGTTCAAGGAAAAGGGTGGTGCTATGCCCCTCGGCCCTCATTGCGTTGTATAATTGAAGAGGGGTTTGTGATGGAAATACTGCCATTTGACTAAATGCAAATTTTGGATTCTAACTTTAAATTTCTTATCATCCCACGTTAACCCGCGTCCATCAAGAGATTACGATAGTACAACCAGTGGTCCTTTGTTGACGCTATGACGACAAAAAATACAGAGGGATTCATTGACTTCGTTTGTTTAGCCATGTAGTATGTAAAGGAAATGCCATAGATCGTTTATGCTTGACACTTGTCATGCACAGATGCACTTGAGAGATTGTCAAGTTTACACACACACGATTTATTTGTAAAATTTAAGCTACGCAAAGAATCAAATAATAAAGTTTATTGTTCAGAATTTATGATTGGAAAGTTAAAACTGCAATTAAATTAAACGATGTAAATGTGGGAAGTTAGAAAATTTTTTCCAACTTTTTCTTTTCAAAATTCCACTTTTCAAACCATCTACGTCCAAACAACTGGTCCTAGAATTTTCCAACCGTATTAAAAGTGCCATCCCGAATCCTACGAGAGACAATCCATATAAGCGATACAGTACTATTGAGTCACGGTCTTCATAAATTCTTTAATAAATCTTTATGTTCATTTTTTTTTTTTTGGGTTGCTCAAGAGTGAGTGTATTTAGCATTTGTACACATTACAAAGACTAGTATTAAGCTATTAACATCCCCTCCCTCAACTTGCTGAAACAGAAGACCTAGGTGATTAAGCAAGCTCTTAGGCCTACCTTTAGGCCCAATGAAACTTCAGCTTTTTCTTCAACCCACGTCATGCATAAAGACGCGCGCTTATTTAAACCGGAGTTGATAAATTCAGCTTTTGAACAATCAAATACTATAAATGACATATAAATTATATCAGTTTTTATTAAAAATAGCATGGACTCTCTCTCTTTCCTTTCACTCCCTTCCCTATCCATCTCTCTCCCTAGCGCACATCCCTGGCATCCTTCTCTGTCATTGACAACTCCCTCCCTTAGCTAGCACTCTCATTTCCTAGAATCTTCCCTCATTAGCGCTCTTTTTTCACTGGTGTCATCTCTTTTCCTACACATATTTTAATATATTCTCTTAACAGATATCACATACTCCCTTAACATGCAATATAATAATAAAGTAACTGGAGATACATTATCCTTAATATATATCAAATACACCAATAAACACATACTTCATTAGCTAATGATAATTAAATAGATATTTTATAAGCCTTTAACATACATTTGATACTCTCTTAACAAATATTATAATAGTTACTCCGTAAATAAAATTAACTAAATACAAAATTGAAAAAATTACAACATCAATATAGCAATTATATACTTCCTTGTTCTAAATAGATACTCCATTATTTTAAATATATACTCTAATATTCTAAACATTTCAATTTATAGCAATAAAATAGTATATGGTTGAATTTTCAATAACTAGATACTCTTTTGTACCGGATATAAATACTATATCTCTATTATGATAAATATTCGAATTTTGCACGGAGTGGAGAGATTGAAACAAAATGGAGGAGAGGGAAACAAAGGGGAAGGTAGCGAAGGGAAAGAGACTCTGGAGGAAAACGGAAGAGAATGATGAAGAGAGGAAGGAAGGAGTGAGGAAAGGGGAGAGAGCGCTCCATCTCGTGATTGTTTGATTTCAGGGAGAAATAATTGCGGAATGCTTATTCCATTTGAAATTTTGCTTATAGAATTTTTTTTTAATAGAGTTTATACAATGTTTTTCTACAGCCCAATTGCTATTTCTTTATACCGACATTCGTGCTTCTGTATAGTACTTACGGCCCATGAAAAATTGCAGGCCTGGGTTATGGGTATTGGGCTAGTTGAGCTCTGAAAAATGCTTTGATTTTCTTTATCTTTTTCTTTTTTCTTAAGGCTTTTCTTCTAATTTTCACCAAATTGTCAAATGCTCTTATTTTCTTGGCATAAGCTTCTTTTTAAATGTTTTTTTTCCCTTTCTTGTAATGTGAAAACGGTCCGGTCGATGCCACTTACAAGGAAACATAAATATGATACGAGTGGCTAGGAATTTAATGGAGGTTGCTTCGAACAGGGGAAATTGCCAATTTCATAATGTGCAATGTGCACTTTTTGACCAACCTGTGAGATATTTTATCATTAACTGTGCCCCTTTTTGACATTTTGCAACCAAGTTTCTTGATAGGAAGCAATGATTAATAAATTCTTCTTAGACGCCTTATTATTCAAAAGAACAAAAAAAATTTGGGTTACTATAATCACATAAGTCTATCACTTGCGCGGATGGAACTCGGCTATATAACAATGCTCTAATGTCTAAGCATATTATATCATGTCAATATGATTACGTCTATGAGCACGTGTAGGCTTGTCGAGAATGCATGCCAAACCTACTCAATTAATTTAAATTAAGTCATCATTGATCCGTGCACGTTCGAACCGCCTCTTCTAGTTGTTATTTCTGTATTTTTCAACTTTCATCACCTAGCAGAAGTTCAAACACTTACACAGTTACACACCCAATATGTAAAATTTTCTTAATTTAACTTATCCTTGTCAGACCTTATATTATGCGGTAGCTCATAGAATGGACTTAGTCTTTTTGTTGCGGTTTTCTCCCTGTTATTTTTGTTTTTATATAATTTTCCATTTTTGTGAGCTTTTATATTATAGTTAATTATTCTTGAAGAGTTGAAGTGTTCATCTCTCGATATTATTTTCTATAATTGTTTTTTATATGTTTTCCATCATAAAAACATAATCAAATAGCCAATCGTGCATTATATAATAGTCAAGTGTGTCCGTATATTATGTTAGTTAAGTATATATTTTTTAAGATAATTTGGACAATAAGTGTGAAAGTAAAAAATTGTAAGCGTGCCTAATGTTCTAATGAAATATGTATATTGTACTAAGTTGGCTACAATCAAGGAAATTCGAAAAAGAAAAAAATCAACGGAATCCTCATTTTTGTTAAAATAGTACAGCACTAATTGGTTCAAAAGGGATAGCAGTTTCCCATGGAAATGTGGGAAAAAAAAACAGGTGATTTATTTAGTTTAATTAAAAGGAAGAAAAAGACTCGTCTAAAAGTTTTAATTCTGCATCATATGTACAGTAAAAGGTACTTGGTCCGAAAGATATTTTGGGGGCATTTATGTGATAATTATTGTACGATACCAAACTATTATTGCATTTCATGGAGTCCAGTAGGTCTATTGATCAACACTGAATTAAAGAAATTTCTTCCAATCCAGGGACCCACTTTACATTGCGTCTTGCGTGTTAACACTTGGCAGTGATGACTCGCCACATCCGCAGTTAATGGGTCCAAATCTGCTACAGTGGATAGATTATGAAAGCAAGGAGTTGAAATATTTCTAATTTGATATAGTTACAAGTACAGATTTGAAATAATTTTAATGTTGTGAGATCGATATTGACGAACTTCGAAGTAGTGAAATAATTTATAGATCTGTTCGACAAGCGATGTATAATTTTCCTAGCATAAGAATCACCACTTACATTATATATCAGACAGCTGAATTATTTGCATGCAAATTAAAATAGTATTAAAAATAGGTCGTATCATGTTCAAGTTGTTACTTATAAGAGTTTTCACCAAATGAATATTTTTCTATCAAAATAAATATTTTTTTTAAATGCCGGTACAAAAGTGCAATTATCACTTCTTTAAAATTATTTATCAATCAAGCATATATGTATTTACTAAATCCATTACTATAGTATAAAGTGAGTCAAGTATGCATGACGTGGATTTGTAAAGCAGTCTCATTGTGATTTAGAATGGCGCATAATTTTGGTGATTTATGTGCCTCTTTTAGGCCACTGAGGTGATGTTTCAAAAATCATCATTTTTTTATCGGCGAATTATCAGAGTTATCGGTATCAATCTGAAATTTATATTTGCTTGATTTCCTTCAAAACAATCATGTCCAATAAATAATAATCTCATAAGATTTCATACATTTCCTAGTTAGTCTAAACATGTTGCTTCTAATATTTTGTTTTTTTTAAAAAAGTAACCATACATTTTAGGGTACTCTGTTTCATTTTTCATTTTCTTATTTTTCTTTTGATATTATCAGAAAATAATAATAATATATATATGTTGGTTCTGGCGACACAAATCGGGACCATAGCATTTAATTGCCGTGCACAAGTCGCTACATACGTATTCACAGCTTTGTGCAAATAAACTAAAGAAAATTGACTTAGTAAATATAGGGTTCTCCAATCGTGCGTGTCGTGTCGTGTCGTGTCAAACACGATCGTGTTAGAGTCTCGTGTCGTGTCGTGTTGACACGAACTACTTTTTTAATCGTGTCGTGTCGTGTCGTGTTAAATGGTGAGGATAGGCAACACGACACGCATTCTGACACGACACGACTAACACGATCGTGTCGTGTCGTGTTGACACGTCGTGTTAGTCGTGTCAAATCGTGTCAGATTATTTATTATTTTTAAAATTTAAAAAATATTAAAAAATTAAAATAAAGGAAAAAATTACTAAATAATAATTAAATTAGAACAATATGAGTCAAATGATGGTAAATAATATGATATAGTATTATAAATTGAATTTAAATTGTTAATTTTATTTAATTAATTAACATTAATAATTAAATTTGTATTAATGTGTCGTGTTAATTCGTGTTCGTGTCGTGTTGCGTGTCAAATCGTGTCGTGTTGGATCGTGTTAAACTTTCTAATATCCCAACACGACACGATTATGACACGACACGATAACACGATCGTGTCGTGTCAATTTTGTATCCGTGTCGTGTCGTGTCGTGTCAACACGCACACCGTGTCGTGCCAACACGATCGTGTCGTGTCATTTTGGAGAACACTAAGTAAATATGCCAAATATAGAAGTGAATCTCAAACCAGGGGAGTGAGCAAAGCAATTCCCAAGTGGTAACCCGGAACCTATTAAAAAGAAACAAGACAAACTCATCCGCTATAAAATAATATTATTACACATGGTCATTCCCATAACTTGATCACAATTCCTGCCTCACAAGTCGCAACAATCAACCAACCTTTTTACTTTGTTGCTCACTTGCTCTTCTCTCATCTCTTCTTTACTATCATCTGTTGTGCTATTGAATTCTAAACAATTCATGAAACCAGAGACACCCAAAACTGGAGAATTTTCCAAAAGAGAAGGTTTAGATGAGTTTCTTGTCCCGCCGAAGAACTTTGCAATGGTTGATCAAGGTCTTTTTCGCTCGGGATTGCCACAGAAATGCAACTTTGGCTTCTTGAAGACTCTCAAACTTCAATCCATCGTGTGTGTATGCGCATCCCTGGTTAATTTTTTTTTGCTTTCTTTTTAAATAATTAAGGTAATTTGCTAATTCTGAGATGCTTATGCATTAGGTATCTTTCGACGGAGCCATATCCGATATCTAACCTGGAGTTTTTGCAGTCCAATGGGATTAGGTTGTTCAGGTTTTCCATGGAAGGAAGCACAGTACGTTGTTATAAATATTTATTTGTTAATTTATTTAGGAGTTTTTTTTTTTTTTTGAATTAAGTTTTTTTATTCCTCTTTCGCGTCCGGTGGGAATTGAACTCGTTACCTCTAGAATAACAGCAGAGCCACTGACCATATGTGTTGAACTCCCAAGTTCTTATTTAGGAGTTATTACTCTTTGTTTCTCAATTATACTCTTTCTACATTTGTATCTTTGCGCTTAGGAGAAACACATTTAGCTGAAAATCGCTTTCAAAAAACTTTTCATGGACAGAGAAAGAATCATTAAAAAATGTTTAAACAAAAAGCAAAAGAAAAGAGATGGATGGAGATAATAGGTACCACTTGGAAAAGAGATCCAGTGACACACGTATCTTGGTACCGTACGTATCGTTCGTTCTTTGTGCATTAAGATTCGTGCAGTTCCAATGTTCAAAACCCTTTTGAAAATGGAAAAGCGACAGCTGTTTAACTTGGTACCTTGGCCCAGGACCCAGGTTATTCCACAACCCCCCCCCCCCACACACACACACACAAAAAGAAAATAATGAAATATAGATGATAAGCCACCTTCGGCGCAAATAATTACTTCTTTCATAAAATTGGCAAGCTTCAAATTATATCATTTTTGTAAGACTAAAAATGGAGTGAAACTCCAACTCAAAAAGGCTGTTTATGTCCATCAGTCCATGGGCTTGAGTATGTTTTCATTAAAGGCCCAACTTTTACCTTTTCTTTCGACTTCCGGAACGGAAACAGCGCAAAAAATTTGAGAGCGCTAAGTTAGTCCCACATTGCTCCATTGAAAGTGGATTCAATGAAGCACGCTATAAAATTAGAGGCAGTGCGTCGATTGAAGGTATCTTTGCGCTTGGGGCAATGACGCAGCTAGTGAGGTAACACCGAAGCGCGTCAATTGCTGGTTGAAAACTATTTCCAAACCCCCTCTTTGGCCTCGGCTCGTCCGTGTGCCTCTGAGAATTTTTGGAAGGGCTCTCCCTCTGGGAAGGGGCCCTACATCACTCAATTCCTTAAGATTTTCACTCCTTGCATCTGATTTAACTAAACTGATGCACCTTTTTCTTTTTCCAATTTGTTGTTGATGAGCAAGCTATTAATATTCGCAGAAATCTTCCGCGGAAATTCACAGAGAAAAGATTCGAGAAGCACTAAAAGTTATTCTTGGTACCTGACATGTCACATATGCACATTTTTCATTACGCTCTAGTACATCTCTCCTCGCTTCAAGTAAAATCTAATTAAATTTTATTTTATTTTATTTTCAGATCAGCAAAATTATCCATTACTCATACATTGTCGGAGTGGTAAGGTATGCGCAAGTTTTTTTTTTTTTTTAATTTCTCACTGTTGGTAAACTTGTTCGTCATGATAACATATAAATTGCTCTATTATTATTTTTTTTTCCAGCATAGAACAGGATGTGTGGTCGGATGTTTAAGAAAAATGCAGAGATGGTGCTTGCTTTCGATAATCGAGGAGTATCGACAGTTCGCCGGGGCTAAATCAAGAGATTGTGATGAGAGATTTATTGAATTTTTTGATGTATCAAATTTGAAGAAATCAAGCCAGCCGGCTATTTGTTTCAGGAATACAATTAATTTTATTTGATCTTCGACTTGCATGATATGTGCAGGACATGGTCAAAATAATATTTGAAATAATATCCTTGAGTAGCATATGTAGATTAGTTGGCGAATAGGCTTTGCAAAGTTTTTTGTGGTTGTATATTATTACAAAGTACAAACCAATAATATGGGTGTGTTTGGATGGGGCACGAATAAGTCTAGCGAAATCAAATAACACATGAATTAGGAATTTGTGCTCATTTAGCTTCTTATTTGTGTTCTAGCAAAAATCTAGAACTAGAAATTAAAATTGGAGCTTATTTGTATTCTTTATCCATCTTATTCAAAGACTATCCAAATAGATCCTTAAACAGAGTATATTAGTCCTGCTCGTTTTTTAATTGCAAAATTTTGAAGTTAACAATCCTGTTCTATGCTGAAAAAAAAAAGAATAGTGCAATTTGTAAGTTATCATGACAAACAAGTTTACGAACAGTGAGAAATTAAAATAAGTCTCGAGCTTAATTTTTTTTTTTCTCTGATATGTTCAATTATGCATTACATACCAAAAGTCCGAGTCCAAGTTCGATTATGTTATTCAAAATATTTGGTGAGCAAAATAAGTAAAATAATGTTCAATTATGCATTACATACCAAAAATAGTTTATCAATCACAACTTTAAAAATCATATTAATGAGTAAAATAAGTCTCAAGCTATGTATTGTAAAACTATTTTTGTGAGTTCATGCAAATGTATGTCATAGTACTCTAACGAAATCATGCAAATTCAATGGACAACCATACAAGAGTTGGTCAGTAAAAATTGATATATTTCTTAAAGTAACTCTTTATGTATTTGGTAGTGGCAAAAAAAAAAAAAAAAAAAAAAAAAAAACACTAACACGTTGGTGGGTAACCAAATAATAATAGTTTTAATATATTTGTTTGGTAACAATGAGAGGTATAATTTTCAAAATTATTTTTCTTATTATATAATCTCTAAAATATACAGTTATAATTCTTATGATTCAAACAACAACAAAATTTATCAATTTATTTAGTTTTATGAAATATTATAATTATTGAAAAAATAATCATTAATTTTATAATTATATTATATTATATTTTAGTTGTTGTTATCAATCCTTTCATTAATCTCCCAGGTCAAAATAATTGAAATTGCTCGCTTTAAGAGAAATCTCCCATGTTAGCAGTAGGTGCGGCTATTTAGTACCATTTATTTGTTTTTTATGAATATATTTTTAATTGTTTCAATATAATATCATATATTATTTTCTTTTAGATTGTCTACATAATTAAGCGAAAAACAATAAACCTTACAATATCTAGTTTGCTATATACAAATTCAGCAAACATAATCCCACACAGGAGGTAACAAATATAGAATCAAAGAGTTAACAATTTAAAAAACCAAAACTATTCTACAATATTAAAGCCTTTTTGTATCCATTGTGTCTAACTTAATGTAACTAGGGTACATGAAGACAACGACCTTGAAACATAAATCTAATTAAATATTTCTCTATCAAAGAGATTATAAATTTGTAAGCTTAGGCTACTAAATTTTCCTTTTCTTTGGTTTTTTTAGATTAAGCGCTGTACCGGTTGCCTATGTGAAAAGTTACTTTGTTACTTGCGTACCACAACTACACGTAGATACAACAAAAATAAATGAGAACTATGGTCCCTTTTTATGACGTGCTTTGTGCTAACTAGAAAATGTGGATAGAAGAGACAATAGATGTCAACTTTGGACCGATATTGGATTTTGAAATGGGAGATACTACACTGTTTGATTTAAAACTTTCATTCAAGCACTAATTATGTTATTGGCAATTATATGCTATTTTCTCTTATTGTATGAATTAGATCAAGAGATTGATAATGAACAAATCTTGTTAAATATGATAGATTAATTTTAAAACGTTCATGTTTTTTGTTTTTTGATCAAGTATCAAATAAACTCGAAATTTTATAAATTTTATATAGAAACACATCGCTCGTTAAATTAAACAAGATCAATGATTTGGAATCGACGTTTGAACTTTAATTTTCTAAAAAAGTAATAATAAAATGAGTTTGGAGACATTTGGAGCAAAAAAAGTTGAGCACTAAAACCCTCCTCGTCAATTCTTAGTCTCATGCTTGGTCTGTTTCTTTTCCGACTTTCGTTTATATTTTATGTAACATCCCAAATTTTTCATAAAAATTATTTTGTAGCAATCAAAATTTTTAACGAAAATATTTCGAACAAATTTGTAAAATATTATATTTTGGACCTATATTATAAAAGTAAATTCTTATTATTGCTTTCTTTTAATCTTTGACCGGGTTTTGACTTGAAAATTGAAGTTTGACTCTTTGACCAGATGATTGTGCATTTAAATCACCTCTTCATTTTATCCAATTTAGTTGAAGACAAAAGAAAAATAATAAATTAGTAAGTGTACTTAGAGCCCAAGTGCATAAGATCCACTTCGTTCCTAAGCTCTAAAACCATAGAAATGAAAAGTAAAATAAAAAAACCAAAATATCCAACCGACTTTACTCTAATCCATCTGAATTTGATCTTATCCCCTATTGCACTTGCCTTTTTTCCTATTGGTTACCACAAACAAACAAAACAATAAAATAATACGTTTCATTTAGAGGCTAAGTATTAGGCCGTGTATATATACCAAGCTCGGTCCATTCTATCGGCGCACCACAGCAAACATAATTCCTAATTCTGAAGTATAGTCATTTCTCCACCACGCACGAGATTATGTCCCAAAAAAAAATTTAGTAAAAAGATTAGAAAAATAAATAGAAGGAAATATGAAGGGCATAAAAGTTAGTCAGAGGCATCGTACAAAAGATTAAGTTAGTCGGGAAGTCGCTCGGAGTCGGGGCAGCCGACTAAGGATTTATAGAGTACTTGGTTGCTTGATTTTCAGGTGCGGATCCCACACAACTTGATTACATGTTAGAAATTATTTGCTCATAAATGCATTGCATACTTTGAATTGATAATTGCACGCATATTTAAATTGTACGTATCATTTGTCTTATATTAGTTAATATTATTATCGCATTTTGCAATGGTTCCGAATTGAATGGATTATGATAATTGTTGGTACTCTTGTACGTTGAAATGACACTTGTTGGGTTGGGCGTTGGGTAGCTCCCTGACGTGCCAGTCTCCGTGAGTAAGCGCTTATATCTGTGGTCTGACAATGTTCACATAATTAGTACCGTTTGCTTATCTATTTGTCTGAATTAATGATGAATGCATGGTTTCATATACAATATATGTTCTATTGTATATTCAGTCTCCTCTGATCAAGGAGAGATGGATCCTTCGGGATAATTCAGTTCAGATTTGAATGATCGATATTAAACCAGCCTCAGTATTAGGTAGTTGACCAAGCTAAACCGACACTCTTGTTCTACCATTTGAATGTGATCTTCCAAATTGATTAATGTGTCGGGTTCATTTGCATTTCATCTTCATATTGTCATCTTATATTGTATTATAAAATGTATTTATATTTTACTTATATAAATTGTGTATTTTTTTACCTCAGTCAGTAAATAGTTCTGAAGCATGTAAGCTCGTTCGTGTGGCTGGAACTGAATACCGCATTGAGATAAATTGAATTTATCTCATTCTTTGCTTTTTGCATTGTTTCCACGATGGTTGTGGGTTCCAGGTTTCAGTTCGAGTGCGAGACAACATGAAGATTAGTAGGCTAGGCCGTTGGATTATATGGTTAGATACCAAAGTATGTGAACCAGACAATTGTAGCACATATCTTATTTATTTATAGTTAATATTTTTCTTTTGAATTTATAATTAGCTTGTAAATTAATTGTTCTAATAAAATTTAAGTTATTTATATTTTTAAGTTGGTAAATAGAATTAATTGAGTTTTGGTAAGCCTTGCGGGTGCGAGGGCATTCGCGGCGGGCACGCCGTCGTGCACCGTCCAGTCATGGGACGCGACGGGGTGTCACAATTTATCAATGTTTTAAATGATCAGGTCAGAGTGATGATCACCTCAATATGTAAGAAAATAAACAAATTAGTCATGATCTTGACTGTGACAAATAGTTGATGCTCCAGTGTAGCACAAGCTATTAATTAGGTTGAATTTATTTATTTACTCTGTGAATTGGATTTATAATGGGTTAGGATGACAATTTAGCTTGTATAAGTGATTTATAATGCAGATGTGATATACACCATCCATCAATTTATCATCCAATACCATCTAACAAGCTTCAACGGACCAAATTGGACTTCAACCATGATTTTTCGCGTGATGACATCATCAACTTTTTTTCGAATTTTTATTTTTAAAACAATTTTCACGCTAACGTCATCAAATGGACGGATTTTTGTGTTCAATTAGATGCGTCAAGGGATGAGTTAAACTTTTTAAGTGTTCAGTTAGTTGCATCTGAAAATTGAATTTTTGTATTTTTTTGTTCAGTTAAACACGTTAAGGGATGAACTTAAAGTATTTGTGTGTTCAGTTAGTTGCATCTCAAAATTGAATTTTTGCAATTTTGTGTTCAGTTAAACACGTTAAGGGATGAATTTAAAATATTTATGTGTTCAGTTAGTTGCAATATAATTTTGATTTTGTAGTTTTTTGGTGCTTAGTTAAACACGTCAAGGGATTAATTTAAAGTGTTTATGTATTCAGTTAGCTACATCAGAAATTTGATTTCGAAATTTTTATGTTCAATTAAACTAGTTAAGGGATCAATTAAAATTGTTTATGTGTTCAGTTAGTTGTGATCAAACAAATTTTAATAACGATGCAATGAAGTGAACACTGATCACTTATTAAGGATAATATCCATTATTGCAACAAACTGAACAATTTTTTAATTATAAATTCCCTGCAATACATAAATAAAAAATTCTGCAATACTAAACAAGTAAACAACACACAGTGGAAGTGGCAAAACCTCAAATTCTGAATTTGTGAAGTTACAAAAAGAAAGAGAATGGAAATAATCAAGACAGGTACCAAGTTGTATAGTACAAATAAGCCAAATTCAGAATTTTAAAACCAATAAATATGTATACTAGAGATACGAAATTCTTTGGAAGATCTGGATATGAATAAAGGTGAGAAAATCATCCCCAATTGTTGCTTTGTACTGATTGCTGAACTTCATATTCACATACCTATTAAAATATTCAAGGATCAAACAACACTAAAAAGATAAATCTTTGAATTAAGCACCTTATCTAAAAAAAAAAATGGAAATGAATAGCCTAGGCAAGTTCAAGGGTGCTGGTCATTTGCGATGTTTTTCCAACCCTGCGCAAATAGTAAACCAATCAGAAGTAATTCAAATGCAAATTAACAAAATCAACTCGAGATGAGGAAACAACGCTAAAATCGAGAAAGAAAAGGACAAAAAAAGATAATAAGTCACCCGTTCTCGCTGAGTATTATGACTTAACAAGAATTCTTCGCCTCGCTACCATAGGTCCGAGAGCGTACAAGCTTAGAGCTTGAATGAAATGCCAACAGGTTTGATTTGTTTTTCGCAGAAAAGGATCCAGACAAAACACTAGAACTTTATCACTTGGGTTTTCGCCTCTAGATCTCGCAGTGGCTAAGGTTTGGAGATCTCTGGCAGCGGCTAGGTTCGAAGGAGAGAGAGAGGTTTGGAGCAAAATAAATAGTCTGAGCCAATGGCTGGGTCTAAAAAAACCTGTTTGAAGTCTATGGATGGTTGGATGATAATTGAAAAGATGGTGAGTACTAATTACCATGAACAAAATGAGATGATGAACCGATTGTTACTTAATTACTGATTCAGAACAAACAGAATGTTTTATTGTTACTGGCTGTCTTTGTGTTCATCAAGAAAAGTTCCAAGTGTTTATAAAAAGGCTATTCTCGAAGCAGAGTAGAATGTTGCTCAGCAGAGCTCAAAACACGAACCCAGTGACCCATTCAGTCGTTCAATTTATCAATAATATATTTGATTTTATTAAAATCGTTATGATTAAAAATTTAATTTACAACTCACTCCTATCAAACTCGTCATTATGGATTCAAGTTTATAATCTACCTGCTAGCGAAATATTCTAATATTCTCTAATTTTTATACAATTAATTACCTTAATAATTATTGTTTTTTTTTAAAGCAGTTGAATAATTGAACTTATTTGGACCCTCCAATTACTTTTCTTTCTAGTTTAAAATTTAAATAAAAAAGAAACAATACTTCAAGTAATGATGAACAACAATGTGAAACAAGTTCAAAAACACAAACTTAGAAATACATAAATTAATTCTTTAGCAATAAGTTCAGGATTCGGGTAACACATAATGCGCATGGAAAAAATATATGTAACCGCCAAAAAGGTAAAATCCGGTGCTGGTAAATTAAGTTACAAATAGTGAGAGAACAATTTGTTAATCTGTCAAGCTGCGCTCAATCCAAAGACAGTTCTTAGGTTCATTGATATTATAAAATTCTTTTGGGTGATAACTTTTAGTTTCCAAGGAATATAATACATTACTTAAATTGAGGTCTCTTTGATGGGGAAGCTGCGCTATAGTAAAGGCAAGGACGGCTGGTGGACCGTTACATTATAAATGAATCTTTGTGCATACAAAGAATTGGGATATATGACCATTTAAGAAATAATCATTATTACATTCTAAGTTTCTTTTTATTTCATGATCAAACAAATTATCTTTCTAGTGTTTCTAAAACAGTCGGAATTCAGATAAAAATGACAAGGTATTATGGTCTTAAATGTTTAAAATTGATTTTTTCAGAATTAATATCATACTACTTATAAAGCACAATAAAAAAAGTCACAACAATTTCACTAGAGGAGGTTCAAACATTTGTTTCATCAATTATAGACTATTGATTTGTGTGATCTTATCTGATGTATGGTCTAGATGTTGATTTTAGATAAAAGATCAGATCCTTTGACATAAAAGAGTCAAGTGGTGCTTAAACAACTTATTTTTTGGAAAGATATCCACATGTATCATTAAAAGATTCAATCAGATATTTTTATGGCCTAACATTATTTTGTTTCTTTATTTCTTACATATTGGGGGCATCTTTTGCTAATATAATTAAAATTACTAAAAAGAGTTAACAACAACAATAAGTATGATTTGGAGATATATGGCTAATATTTAAAAATAGAAAGATATATGGTTGATTGAAGAAGATTTGAGGAGTATATGACTGAATTTTTTTTTTTTAATCATTAAGGGGGTCAACAAAGATTTTTTTTTTTTTTCACCATTCTTTTTTCTAACCATACAACTTAATGGTATTTATTTTCTCCTCTCTCTCTTTTTTTTTTTTTTTTTTACTTTCTCTTCTTTTTTTTCGCCATGATTTGTCCCTTGATCATCTTGCTCTAATACAAAATGTAGGATATATAATTTCTAGTATAAAACTCTTAATCTTTTCTCTTTTCTTTTCTTACAACTCTTACATAACATAACATTTGAACTCCTTATATAAACTTAACCATGATTTGTCCCTTGATCATCTTGCTCTAATACCAAATGTAGGATATATAATTTCAAGTATAAAACTCTTAATCTTTCTCTTTTCTTTTCTTACAACTCTTACATAACATAATATATGAACTCCTTATATAAACATAACCATGACTCCTTAATAACATTTAACCATACAATTATTTAAATGTATGTTTTACACAATCAAAGATGAACCTATATTTTCTAATCCATCAACTCATTTAGAATACCAAAATTCATTTACTATTTAACTTTGACCATTTGACTATTATTAATTAAGTTTTATTTCCAACATTTCCATTGAAATGGATTCTGTGAAATTATTATATATTTTTTACTGTTGAACTTTGAGCAGATTTTGTTTTGTGCCATCTCAAGGGCCAAAATCCGTCTCTGTTGTACATATGAAAACTCTACCAATATGCTTCAATTGAGGAAGTCGCTAACTTGAAATAAATATTAGTGTATCCAAGTGCAATGATTCGACACTAAATTTTCCTAAAGAATTGACTTTGAGAAGCCGTCATTATTGATTACGACAACCACGCACACTCCTCCCTGACAGCCTCCAGCTGCCCTTCCGTTATTTGAGCCCGATATCAATCCATAAGATTCTTTTATTGCATTCTTTGGGATCATGTCTTGAGAGTTATGAAACTCTAAATGATGTTAATTTATTTTCATTTGCTGATAATTTTTGTATGGACAGATTATTATTACTTTAATGATGCAATATATATGGTACAAATGGTATAAAAAATGATCCTTATCAGCTCCGAATAAAAATAGATTTGCCGCGATAAGCAGATAACTAGTGATATAAAATAGTTGGTATTAGTCTGGGGCTCACTGCGTGTTCGTTGATTAGATTATCAATAAATGCTCCACTTAATCTTTTCTTTCACTCTGAACTGGTGCCAAAATAAGGTAGCATATCTTATTAATTGATGAGATATGATTAGGCTCGATATGATTAATTAGGTTCCTATATTATGTACATGAATGTCAGGATCTTCACTTTTTTTGGCAATTGGATACATACCATATATAGATTTGTTTCAATTACCACGTATCTTCAATTGACAAATAATTAAAACGCATTACACACAAATCTAGAACAACTATAAGCTGTAACATGCATTTACCCTGGTTTCAATTAACATTTAAATGATATCTATGTTTCAAAAATAGTAAAATACAAAATCATAGAACAAATATAAGCTGCAAATATTAATTGCAACAACATTATCAACTAAAAAGGTTGGAGTACGCACATGAGTAATAAAAATCATACAATGATAGTAAGAAAATCATCTTGAATTCTTGATGCATCTAAATATTCTTCCAAGCATGATATGTTATTGACCAGACAGAAAGTAGTTCCTTAATTAGTATTGCAACACAAGTAATTTCCTTTTGTGAAAATCTGATTTTCCAATCAACATAAATGATTTTCTTTTTTTCAAAAATCTGATTTTCAAATTCCAATCAACATGAATAATTTCCTTTTTGTTGAAATCAGATTTCGTAATCACCTTCCTTTTGTATGATATAAACAACCGCCCAACTCTCCTGTCTCTTTGTATCCAAATTAGAATAGAATAGCCCCTCCTGTCGTGATCTCAAAACATGGAATTGGTCAATAACATTAATTATTGTAAAACATGGAATCTTTTCGTTTTTCTTTGCCTTTTTAATTTGGCGCCATATTACTATATTAGAACGTTTGATTTACAGTCCCTTACTTAATTTCTCTAAATTTGTTTATTACAATTTTAATAAGAGCTTTTTGCAACAGAACATTTGTATATTGTTTTAAAGGAGACAAAATTTAGCAATAACTCCTCTATTTTAGTTAAATATATTCTTTCATTTGTTTCCTAAAAATAGAATACATTACTTATTATGGAATCCGAATCCTCTGCAACCTTTTTTTTGGATGCAGAGTGGACAGCTTCCTATTATAAACGTCCGATATAAATGGACGGTGCAAATTCTCTGTTCGGTTTCGTCACAAAAGAATCTCTCTCTTTCTCAGCCGCCTCGTCGTCCCAGGTCAGAGACCCTTTTCCGGTCGAATTCTACTGCCACCTCTTCTCTAAATTTTCATCTCTAAACCTAACTACTGACGCCAAACCTAAATTTTCTGTGAAGTCACCTTCATCCAGCTTGCTTGTAGTTGTGGGTAAATCCTCTCTTAGTGTCTCTTCTTAGTTTGATTAACTTGTTTCTTCTAGTAATATCAGATTATCGTTATAGTAATCAGTTTGCTGAGAATTGGGATAGACGAATTTGGATTATGAGATAGTGTAATAGTAGATTTGTGTGTGCTGCCAGTTTATTGAAATCACTCTGGTTTGGTGGGATTGAGTAAAATCATACTAATCTTTTGAGATAATTAGAGAGATGGATGGATGGTGGCTCTTGAGATAATTGGTCCTGACGGTTCAATTAGGACATAAATATATCTCATGGCTAAAGTTTAAAATCATACTAGTCACTCTGTTTTACTAATTTGACCTGCTCATATGATAAACGTGTTAAATATTGATAAGTGGAATTCTATATAGTGTGTTATTCTGTTGACGCTAACTCATGTTATAGTTCTATTTTATCTTCCTGTGATAGTTCCCTTTTAAATTTAAATCATTTTGTTGCTTGGGATATAAAAGCTGGAATGATGCTTAAAAGCTGGTATTGGTTGACTCTGGTAAGTGTACCAGAGTGGTGTAGCTTGGTTTTGGAGGCCGTTGTTTGATGCTTAACATCTACAGTTGGTTTTATTTTGGTTTTTCTCTTTATTGTAACGATTTAGACATCTCTCAGTCTAAACTTGATTATTCTTATTCATAATTCATTTCTTTATATTGATTTTTTTTTTTAGGTTTTTAATTGGTTGTGACGCATCATTCATAGATCCAAGGAGCTGCAGATTCTAAGCAATGCAGGTATTTTAATTATTGTGGTTTTCATTTCCTGTTTTTGTTTGTATAGCATTATTTTTAAACTTGGAATACATTTTAATCAATACAGTTACTATATAATAATTAACGAACTAATAGATTGCCAACAAAATATATATATTGAACATTTGCACGATGAATAGCAACACGTTCGGAGGCTTCTTACTTCAATAGACGAAAGTATCAAATAATTAAATTCGTGACTACAATTTAAGTATTTAATCATGAGAAACTATTATCCTTGATCTACATTATAGCAGTTGACCTGGCGTGCTTAAACCGACCAGAGAACAGTGAGCATTTTAAGAATCTTATCATGAACAATCATTTTAGAGCCTAGGAACTTCATATGCTTGAAACTTTTTACAGTAGATAAAAATAATAATAAATCACTACGCAACAACTCAAAAGAATTGAATTTAGCAATATCAAATTAGAAAAAACATAAATAAATGAAACTATAATAATATAAAACAATATCAACCAAAAATGCAACACAACATGCCAACAAATTGTCTCATTCACCAAAGGAAAACTATCTAATACAAAACTTGACAGCACAGGTTCTCAGTACAAACTTTATCATATTATGGTCTTAGCACAGGAACAAAAAAGGACACAAAAAATTCGAAATACTTCTAAATGTATGCTAGTCTCACCGTGCCACTCCAAGTCTCCAACTCACTTTGAGAAGTCTCAAACTTGGTTGTAGTCGCTGTCAGAAACCATGGTCTTGTACAATGTCTTCCCAGCAGACTTGATCTTAGCCTTCTCCTGTTACAAAAACAACAAATATTAACACCACACAATATGTCAGGCAAACATAATCAATAGTCAATAATTACATCAAAATAGTAGTACCAACTGCCAAGAAAAAATTAATCACCCATTATAAAAATAACAGAGTACAACGAAGGATAAATCATCATCTATGTAAATAACCCATAAATCGCCTATTCACGCCACTACAACTTCTGTTGTTGCCAGAAATTGTAATTTCTTGCGCCAAAAAGATGAGGAAATAACAACGAGAGAGGTGGAGATGGCGAGAGCACTCGTGAGAGAGAAGGAATAAATAATGATCATGAATTGTGAAAGGCACTCAAAATCTTGCGCCAAGAAGGATACTGTTGTCAATCAGCATTATGCAGTTTCCTTTTCCTCTGTTCTCCGATTTGGAGGAGAAAATTTTTTGTGTGAGAGGGAAATGTCAGGAGGAAATTTATCCCATGTCTAAAATTTTCCTCTCTAGAATACCCTCCATCCAAACAACAGAAACTTCTGAATTTCTCCTCCATTCTCTTCCCTTCCCACCAGGTACTTCAGAACCAAACGCAGTGTAATGTAAAAGATGACAGCAAAAGAAGTATAATAATTTTGACACTATAATGAAATTATACATATATTCATTTCCGCCTTCGTTAGTTCGGCGTAACTCACGCGATCTTGGTTAGATTTTCTGTGGAGCATGATTTTTTAGTTTGGATTTTCTGTGGCAGCTTATGTATAATATTTTAATAGTATTCTCAATTTTTATGGCATTTTTTATATAGTGTTTTGAATTTCGTAAAAAAAATTATATGCACAATGTTCACTATATAGTTATCGAGCTTGATCACACAGTTGCTCATTTCATTAGGAAACCATTTAATACAATATTTATATGGAAATGAATCGCGCAACGCGCGAGATTAATCCTAGTATTTGTTATTTCACACTATAATGAACATTTTTATCCGAATTCCGAAATATTAAGTATTGATAAAAATAAGGGTTTAAATAGCAGCTACATGAAATACTCACTAATAAGAAATTTACAAATTTAAGGCATGAATGATTTCTTATTTTAAGATACATCATAAGTTTCAAATAAAACCTTAACATAATTATGTTACAACTTGATCAACACAAGTATATGCTATGTTTTTTAATCCTATGTTAATGAGTTGATTAACTATAATAAATGAATCAATCCAAACCTTTCCATCGGCAATTAACCTGTACGTGTATCAGTACATTGGGTAACCACTATATGCACACGGTAGCCCACAGTCCCACTCATTACATTTTCAATAAATATTCAGCCCTTTTTTTTCCGTAATTTTTTACCTAAATGAAGGAACACTCGAAAATAAAATTGGTACAATGGCTGAGGAGCGCGTGTACAATTTTCTATACACTTTAACTACACATCAGCTAGGGAGACTGGTAGATGTGCATACCAATCAAAAATCCGTCGAGTGCACGATAAAATTATTTATTTGAGATATGATTGTATAAAGTAAAGTGCGAATGGCTCTTCATCACGGTCTATAATCTACTAACACGTAGGCCTGTCAAACGGTAAGTGGCAACGGAATGGTGTGTGCCGTTTGTCCTTTCGGTAAGGAAAAGAAACTGATTTCGCTGCCGTTAACCGTGCCACTTAGTAAATGAAATGATTTCGCTAAACGGCAAGTTCAAAAACATGTAAAACAGGTTAATAAAACAAATTTCGTTACCGTTTTCCGTTTCGTTAAGGAAACGATCTCTGCCGTTACGGCATAATGATTTACGGTATGACAGCCCTACTAAGACGAGCTATCAAAAGCTAGAATAAGCCAACTAAACATGCATTAATTTTTTTTTTTTACTTTACGAAAAAGAAAAGGCTCGGCTATCTACGGAGCGAAACTTTTAGAATAGTACGAGTTCTGGTTGTGGGGTCAGATTCTCTAGAGTTGCCTATGGTAGATGATCATAAATAATACATTGGTGATTAAATATATAGAATCAATATTCGTAAAAGATAATACAGATCTGAATTATAATTTGCATAACATACCTGATAAAGTTCCGCCGATTGCTTCTTCCGGATTTGATTGGCCCTTTGTGTCCTATATTTCCATCTTCTTTAGTTTCCTACGTCATATTACTTGTGAAAAATATCACATCAATTGTCCTCATATATATTTTTTATATATACTTCGGATTATAGAATATTAATGAGAATAAGAGTCTGCAAACAAATTTCACGTCTTTAATATCTTACCTTTTGTGTGCTTAGTTGCTTATTGAGAAAACGTCTTCAATTTTTTTTTTTTTTAAATCTAGGTTGTTTAATGACAAAAACAATACTAGCTTTAACATTCTTTTTCCTTTTTATTTTGGTACAGGCACTAAAAGAAAGAAAGACTATCCCTCCAACTTTTTCTATCAAGGAAGATATGTTTCCTTCAAACTTTTTCTATCAACCATGGATAATTAAGTGCCACGGAGCAAACAAGCATACAACAACTTTTATAGATCCTATGAAAAAGACCGTCGAAGAAAAGAGCATAGCTGAGATGGAAGGAAAATTAACTTTAGGCTGCATCGATGAATGGCTATTTTTGTTTGACAAACAAAGCAAAGAATTTATTTTTCTCGACCTGAACTCTCTATCAAGAGTTCATCTTCCTTCCTTAACAGAAGAGCCTTCCTTACCTAGAGAGGAAATCGTGTTCACAAATTTTAGTCTCTCATCATCTCCCAATCATCCCAATTGTGTCGTCATACTCCACGGAGTGAAATTAGATATGGGGACTTATACAGTGCACGAACGTTTTTTCATGTGCTGTCAACCTCATGATGCAAGGTGGAATAAGATACCTCTTGATCAAGAAATTATAGGAGCAACTAGTGCCATCTTGGATGGGAAAATGTATACATGTGGTGTTGATAATTGTGTCATTGTATTTGATGTCCTGTCCTTGCTCGCTGGTCAGGTAGATGCAAGGACCATATCAGCACCAAAGCTTCCTCAATTTCCCATACAAAACATGGTTAGTAAGCATTTGGTAGAATCATGTGGACGTATTCATTTAGTGAGACTGCACCACTATTGTCAAGGACCAATCAATAATATTGACATCTACTGTCTAGATATTTCCTCTCATGAATGGTTTAGGGTAGAGAACTTTGGTGAACGTGCTTTTTTCCTATCAGATATGAGTTATGTATCAGTTTGTGCAACTGATGTCGGAGTTGAGAGCAATTGCATCTATTATTTGTCACTTGATAGTGGAAATGAAGGAAGGGTCTATAAGTTCTGTTTGGATGATCATACCATGGCCTTCAGTTTAACACCAACAGTTGAAACTGCATATGAGGGTAGATTTTGCTGGTTTGTGCCTACAAGGTGAGAAATTCTATCGAGTTTAAGAAAAACAAAACAGCAATTAACCAGCATAATTATTTCTATGATTATTGCTTTTATTATGCAAGATTAATATTCACTGTGAAATTATTGATCAATTTTCTTGTTCTAATCTTGTTATTTTCAGAAGGCTGAAAAGGACGATTATGAGTCCTTCCGCACAACCAACAAATGTTTTAAATGAGGTTTGTAGGGCTTTGTTAGCCTGAATTATTATTGATTAGGATAGGAAATCAATGCTATATGATTTGTTCACCTTAATTTATATCACAAATACAAATTAAATCAAAACGTTGTTCATATGGATTTTAAATTTATTTAAATATTTGAATAAAACTAATGCTCAATCAATCACATTTTCACAGGTAAATCCAGACAAGGTAATTATGGAGAACGAAATAACGAGTAGTGTCTTTAGGCCATGGAGTGATCTTCCTATGGATTTGGTGGAGTTACTTCTGCCACATTTGTCATTGGTAGAAGCTCTACGCTTTTTTACGGTATGTAAGTCATGGAATTTGGCTTCAGATTCAATTCAGAAGGCAAAAACATGGCCATGGCTTATGTATCAGGAAAAAACGGATGGCACATGCAAGCTCCTTGACCCTTTGAATGGGAAAGAATATACCACAAGTGTTGGGTTGCCGTCATCTGTTTTCCCTATTCGGATGCTTTCTTCTAAAGATGGTTGGGTTATCGTGCTCGATGCGGCTAATGCAATGTTCATGGGCAACCCATTGAATGAAGATGTAGTCAAACTACCCCCTCTAGAACATTTTAATGAAGATTTCTGTGGTATCACATTTACATCAATTCTGACTTCTCCAGATTGTGTTGTGATGGCATTTTGTGCGGACATAGTAAATGGTAATATTTATATCTACAAGTGGCACTCTGGGGAAGAGGATTGGACCTTGATATATGATGATGAATCTCCTATGCGTACAGCCGCCAAAACGAATCCTGTTTTTTTCCAGGGAGAGTTCTATTGCGTGGCAGAGACCGGGGAGCTCGGAGTTTTTAATCCAGTTGAAGAGACATGGAGGATGCTCGATAAATTAAGACCGGTATACTTGGAGGATGACGTTCCTTTTACTGGCAAAGAAGATTGTTATCTGCTAGAATTAGATGGAAATCTGATATCAGTTTTCAAATGCAACTATTCTGATAATGATATACACATTATCAAGTTGGATACAGAAAAGATGGAATGGATACCAGTAAAAGACCTTGCTGGTTGGACACTTTTTCTTGACACTAGAGCTTCTTTTGCGAAGCCGTCCCCACACAAATGCTGGTCTAACAAGATACTCTTTACTGCATTTTGTTCTGGTCCAATCAAGAGTTGCGGAACTTACTGCATGGAAAGCAAAACATATGATATTCGTTTTTGTGATACGAAGAAACCATTCGATTTTGTTTGGCTTGAACCAAACCTGATCAGAAAATGTTTAATGGATGTGCCATGCTAGCAATGGCGTGTATGCACTTGTTAGTTGTTATTTAGCGTTGTTGACTTTGTTATTTATTCAAAAATAAAGGTCTTTAAGATATTCCATTCCTGTAAGCAATGTTTCAACCGTCATTTGAAATGTCAGTTGATATTCTTATTTAATAGGAACGGTCGTTTATCTATGGGTTCTTTTTTACAAGAAAAGTGCATCGTTCAATGTTGATTTAGAAAATCACAAGCGACTTGTTCTGGAAAAATTGGATCGGCCATATTGTTTCTTTCAGTTTATTTTTTTGTTCTCCTTTATTTTCTTATATATTCTCTCGATCTATTTTTTCAGAAGACATTGTATTTAATTATTTATAGGTGTTCTTCAAATATTACAAATAAATATAATATTTTATCATTTTTAAATTATCTTTATCTTTACCGTTATATTAAAATATTTTACTATTGAAAAGTTTAGATTAAAAAAATATACTAAAAAGAGATCTGTAAATTTGAAGAATATACCGTGTATATATTTAAGGAACAACATAAATCATTTGTCTAATAAAAAAAATATTAACAAAATGTATATCTCAAAATAAGACAACAATGCGAGCCCAATTAACTAACCGGGCCTATTTCTTCTTCAACTTGATATATTTAAGAACATGTTAAAAACAGCTCAGTATAAAATTTATAAAGTACGTTAAAATAGAGGTTAATTTTTAGAATAATTTTAATCAAGCCCGTTCATCCTTGTTGGTACATTGCTATCTTCTCATAATGTAATTGTGATTTATTCTTCACAGGTATTCCAACTTTGCCCCTATAAATTAATCTTCTAATTTATATTGCTATGTTATCAATATTTATTTACTTATAACTCTTGAGGGTGTTAAGCCACACTAATAGTCTTAGACTCTTCACTCTTTCTTGCACAATCAGATCAGAATCAAAACACATACATTCATCCAATGTACCAGACTGAAGGATCGATGAATAATTGAATATAAACAATAATTAGGAATTAATTACTAAGATGTAGATTGAGGCTACATATTATGAACGCCTTTTGTTTTTAAAATCATAGAATGAATCAGGAAAGATTAGGAATTAAGGATGTCTGTCATTATAAAAATTGACTATTTCAGCATGTGTATATCATCATACACCTAAACCAGACCTGATAGGCACAAATCCTGTGTTACTATTTGCAAGGCACAATTGGCCAGACGTCCACGTTTCAAGATTAGGTTACATGTAGCAAACAACATATTTGATATGATACAAATATCACACAATTTTGTATTAGTAAACTTGAAAATTTAGGATAATAAAGCCTATTACGCAGAATTGGATATGTCAGATCAATATCGCACAAAATCAAACAATACATATATCCCCCAAGTTGCAAGGCCAAAAACTGCAACAATACATACCATGAGTATGATGACGAAAGGTAATGCATACCACGACCAAAGGGCGCAAGCATCCAGCCCAGCAGGCCTCCAGGCACCTCCTGTGTTGTTCTCCTCTTCTGCGGGCACCACACGACAGACATAAACCAATGAAAACGGAGCTCTACAGACTCCTCGTGGTGAGGAGAGTAAGGACGTTTGGTCGGCTGTTGTGGTCGAAGTGTGAACGATCATCAAATTAGGTCACAAATAACCTTCCCAACTTCCCTCTCAAGCTTTTTCTTTTCCCGAATAAGGAGTTATCAGAAGATGGAAGAGGAACCAGTGCTCATGTATCGAAGTAACCATGTCTATCAGGGAAACAAATTAAAAGATAAGCTAATTTTGAGAAAAAAAATTGCACAAAAAATGCATGTGCCTCTATAATAACTCGATATTGCATCAGTCAGAACAAATTATAAGAGTTGGTGGGGGCAGACCTTTGTGATTTTTCTTTCTATTTTCTTTCGGTGTGTCAAATTGAAATGTAGAGCAAGGATTAAGGCTCAATGAAAACAACAAAGGATTAATTCAAACCAAGCTGGTATAAATTCACATTCCCATTCCCACAAATTCAAACTAAAACTTGAAAATTGTTAAAAAAAAAAAAAAATAGAATCAATTCTCACATGATGGGAAGGATGCGAGACAGGCCACTGGGGTCATAGTTAAGGAGCAGTGCCCTTTTCAGCGGCGCACCTGAAAGATAGCATTTGCTCATTAGTAAGAACAGGAGGGAAAAAATTAGAAAGGAATTGGAGAGGATGGTTGAAACCTCGCCTGAAGTGCTCGCCCATTTCTCCCGCACCCGCCGCATCGCTGCCCAGTGCCCCATCCTCTCTCGGCCCCCAACTCCTCATTTCTTTCTTCTCCTTTTGGCTTATTTGCCGCTTGGGAAGAAAAAATACCGCTGACCGCTTGGGAAGAAATGAGATACACAGAGAATAGAATTAAATGTTGTAGACCAAATGTGTAACAAATACGCAAGTACAAATTAAAAGTAACAGTCCGCATTTACAATCGTACACCCTGTCCACTATAAACAAACCCAACCCCTAAATCCAACCGCGGAATCTCAGATCAATGGACCGGATAATTCCAAGAGAAAAAGAGAAATGACACTGTTCATAAGCGTGAAGAGCTGTAAGTTTCAAATGTTTTTTTGTAAATGCCCTTGTTCTTATGATTATTTTTTCTAAATGATGTAAAAGCTCATATGCAGATCATTCATCTATCAAGTTGTCTTTCTGTTTGACGAAATCTGGCCCTTGATGTAGATAAATCAAAGCAAATGAACACCATCCTGACAATTGTTGAGTCATCCTAATGAGCCCATCCACATAATTCTTTTGACAAATTTTGCTGTAGACTAACTATTCCAGCCAAACGAATTTCAGATACAGGACAAAATATAAATCGAACTTTAGCAGCCTTAATTAATGGCACCTCCTAAGGTTAACCTTTTGAATACTTAATTTTTTTTTTTTTTTTTTGAAGGGGTTTGGAGGGGAAAAAAGCAAAGGAAGAATAGGAAAAATCAATCTCTGTCCTGTGTGTATCAGACACGGTACACCAAATTTATTTATGCATACACATACACGTCCTGTATAATGCATTATCTTGATTCCAATTTATATGCTCATTAATTATTATTTGTTTTATACCCTTATTGATTAATAGTCTTTGGTTTATACATATGAATATTTTTTGATATAAATGCCAACAAAGTTGTCAGAATTCCTGATTGCTTTATAAGTCCTTACAGAATGAAGACCGCTACCTAATTCATTACAAAAAAATGGCAGAGATTGCGAGGAAAAATTAACCAATTGACAAGAGGAAGCTAGCAACTAACCTTTTTTTTGTCAATGGAATGAGCTAAGCTCAAGGTCCTGTGCTTGTTTTTCCCACGTCTGCAAAAAAAAATAAATAAATAAAAAAATAAGCAATACCTTAGAAATACATACAAGATGAATGTTGAGAAATAAGAAATTTCATATTAATCATAGGTTATTTTGTATAAAAGCCCTCCAACCTTTTTTATTATTAAAAAGGGGTTGCTTGGAGTTTACCGTTATGTCTCTAACGGTCATTTTTTGTTACCGTTACATTTAGCCTATAAATAGGCGTGTAAAAACGATCTGTAAAGATTAAGATCCAGTAAATAAAATTACCATTTAGCTTCTCAAAATTTAACATGGTATCAGAGCGTACTGACTAAAGCTTCCGAAATCAAAACCACAAAATTAATCTCTGTTCCAAAATCAATCTAACCAAAATTCAGCATAATGGCTGAGGCACCTTCATCTTTGAAATTGATCTCTATTCCAATCAAAGAGAAAGAAAAAGTCTCGTGGGCACAAATTGTAACCACGTCCAGTGGCAGCCAAGAAAGTGTCAAGAAAAACACAACTCAGAAATCGGTAGAGCAACGAGGGAAAATCGAGCCAATTGCCAAAATGGTTTACCTCGATTCTAGCTCTGACCAACCTCGAAATCAAAGGCCTAGTGCTAATCTTCTCAGTCTCTCGAGCAAAAATCAATCGGGCGTTGTCAATCAAGGAGGCAACCTCGGTTGTCAGCCAAACCCTGGATCCGATTCGTGCCGTCATTGCAAGAGGCGTGACCACACGGCGGAAAGGTGTTGTCTTCTCTCTTCCCACCTTAAGTCGATCAAGAAGAAAGGGGGAGGCGGAAGCGTTGTCGAGAGCGGAAATGAAAATGGTAACTCGCGTGAGGGGGCGAAGGTGGCGCCGTGTAGATCGAGTTCTGACTCGGTAAGAGAAAGAATCGACAAAATTGAGGCTGCGCTGGAAAAAATAATAATCTCCCTCACCGATCAAGGTTCAGACTCTTTATTTTCTTTTGGGCCGGGTAAAGCCCAACTTCAAAATTTTGTTATGTTAAATTCATTAAATAAAATAAATCATGTCTTTATTGAGCCCAATTCGGCAACGAGTAACTTGGATTCTGTGAAATCAATGACAAAACCAAATATTGTTAGTTCAATTGAAAATAAATGTTTGACTATAGGTTCTACCATTAATAATGCTCCAAATAATTGTACCAAATGGATTCTTGATTCCGGAGCAACGGACCACATGACGGGAAACAAAAAATTATTAAGAAATTACCATCCAATTAATGGTGACCAATATTTTACCATAGCTAATAATGAGAAAATAAAAATTAAAGGTTGGGGTATGATTAGTATTTTGTCAAAAAACTTTTTACAAGATGTCTTTTATGTTGAAAATTGCTCGGTTAATTTATTATCTATTAGTAAACTTTCTAGAGATTTGAATTGCGAAATTATTTTTAAAGAAAATAGTGTTATTTTTCAAGATTTATTTTCGAAAGAAAAAATTGGTGAAGGTTCTCTTGAAAATGGTCTTTATTTTTTAAATAGTAATAGATTTATTTTCAAAACTAGTAAAGATGAAGATTTGAGTAAACTTTGGCACAAGCGTGTTGGGCATCCTTCCGATAGAGTTTTAAACAAAATTTTTAATTTTTCTAATTTAGATTGTAGTAAGTGTGAAACTTGTAAACTTTCAAAACATACTAGACTTCCTTTTCCTATATCTTGTTGGAGTTATGTCCTAGAAGTCAATATTTAATGACTTATTTTCTTAGTTTATGTTAATGATGATATTTGATCATTTGTTCCTAGAGTTTATTATTGACAGATCATTCAGGTTGAGGATCTGAATTGTAGATCTCTGTGGATCATTCATTAGAATGACAATAATAAATCTAAATCGTCCATAATCTTGATAATTAACAAGGAACATTAATTATCATAAAAGATTAGTATGCAAGTTAAGTGATGATTAAGTTCTACAAATCATAGGTAAGGAGTTACCGACTTAATTGCATATGTGTATGTTATTGGAACATAGTACAGGACTTGACCCAATGAAATAAACATATGGATTGTGTTATGTGTCATTGTTTATTTCATATGAGTTTGATTCTAAATTTGAGATGTTCACCTTTTCCACATGAGGATAGGTTCAATAAATATCGTCTAACGTTGATTCCTGATAAAGGCTGCTATAAGGACTTTATTTATGTTCTCTTGAATTGTGCGGGGAAAAGTTGTTCATCAAGAAAACCGTATGTCCCTCATTAGTATACCTAGTGAGTGATGATATCTGTTTGGGCCCCTTGATGGAGTTGGATCGTATGCATGCAAACTAGACGATCAACTCTAGATCAAGAAATGTATAATCTGCAAGAATGACACATTCCTATCTTGGATTATACAAAGATATCGTGTGACATAAGAATCAAACAAAGAAATACTTTTATTTCTTATGCAGGATTGAGATATTGTAACGGTACATTATTTATACGAATTAGGAATCATAACGTGTTGCTAGATACCGCTTATGATTATTGGAAATAAATAACGATTTATTTCCATGGCCAACATAGTATAAATCCTCAAATAGGGTCGCACAAATAGGATTCTAACCACTTGGTGCATTTATTGTTTATTCACAATAATGTGTATTGTGAAATGTGATAAGTTAATTAATTAATTATATACCGTTATGAACCGTTATAATTAATTAAATTAAAAGGATCATATGGAAACAATTTAATGCATTAGCTAATCATAGATTAATTATTAATGAGTTAATAATTAATTATGTTCAACTTACTTTAATTAGTTTGAGCTAATTGGGCTTCTATTTAATTGGTTAATTAAAGGCCCGATTTAAGGAAGAATGAAGAGACAATTAAAGGGGATTCATTAATTGGTGAATTAATGAATAAAGGCCTTTTATTAAGATGGCCCAAGAGAGCCCATTAGGTGGCCTCTTAGGGTGGATGGCATACTTGTAAATAGTATGAAGGTTGGATGAGAGTGGTTGGCTATATAAAGGGGTCTCTTTGGGAGAAAACCCTAGCCGTCATCTCTCTTCCTCTCCCCTCCCTTGCGCCTCCACCTAGAAGAGAGATTTTTCTCTCTTCTCCATGGCTCTTCCCTTCCTCTCTTAGCTCATGTGTTGAGCATCCCACCTCTCTTCCTCTCCATTAAATAGTTAATTAAGAGAAGCAAGGTGATTAGCAAGAGGTTCAAGAGAACTAGCATTCTCTTTGAGCTTGGTGGTGGGTCCTTGGTGGGCTAGAGGCGCCTTAGATGGTGGAGGTGGTGGAGCACGCACCCCATCGACTCCCATGCCATGGATTCGAGCCTCATGAATGCTATTTCATGAGAGGTATATCTTTCTCCTACTTTCTCTCTTGATTTGACGTGTGATTGCTTTAGCACTAGATCTTTTGATTTGCTTGTTGTTAATGGTGATTAATTAGTTGTAATTAATCTAAAATTAAAATATGAGCATTTCCTAACAGTGGTATCAGAGCCAGGTTGTGCTTAAGGTTTTTCACACTTAATTAAGTGAGAATTCGTAATTAATTAAGTTAATTAGTGATGTGCATGCTTGCTGGCCCTGGAAAGGCTGTTTTCTGTCTTGTTGCTTGTTTTTCGTGGTGTAAAGCTCTCTGAAATTTTTTCCTTCTTATTGGAGGTTGTAGCCCTTTGAGTTGTGGCTGTTTTCCCACTGGAATCATTGAAATTCGATGTAAAATGAATTTTTAGTGATTTAAACGGTAACGGTGCGCAGATCTGTTATTCTGCTGCACAGTTCTGTTCTTGTGGTTGGTAACAAATAAGTTTGTATACAAAGTACCTGTAACTTTCAGATAGGATTATTCTAAACTTGATGCTATTTCTGGATATGTAAATTTTGTTGCATATTTCGGATTTTATATGGGCGTTCAAGGATGAAAAGTGATGAAGTTGTCAGATCTGTTTTTTCAAACAAACTGATTGTTTTGAAAAACTGTACTTATTGAGAAACTTTTATGGAAAAATGTTGAAATGGAAATGTTCTCTTTTAAGTCTGGAATCTGTGAAAATTAATTTCATAGATTTTCATTGAGATTTGATACCTCAACCGAGTGAAATCTTTTTGGTCGACGGTCTGTTCCAGAACAGGATACCTTGCTTAAATGCTTGTTATCTCGTTGATCTTGAATATAACTTGTGGATTTTCTTTTCATAGAATGGTAGCCTATTGTATGTAGTATTTTTCTATGTAAATTGTTTGCTGGAAAAATATCAAGGGGATGATCATACAGATCAAAAGGTTGAGGCCCATAACAGAATTTTCTCTAACGGTGCTTCGCGCACAATCTGAGGATTTGTCTTTTTTGGTTCTCCCTGATGGTAATTGATCTCTCCTTGAGATTTTTACAGGTAATCACAATCTTTGTAAGGAGTTCTCTGGATTTATTTCAGAGTTTTTGGAGACCGAATTATTTTGAATTTTTTCGGGTCCCGAATTTCGTATTTTAATTAGTTAAAATAGTTTCTAATTAATCAATTTATTGAAATGTTAATTAGAAGACTCCTTAAATACCCTCCTTTCTGTTTTGATAGTTGGATTTAATTTAAAAGGGCTTAAACAATTAGTTGTTAAGGTTAAGCCTTCTTTGCATTCGAAAAACTTGAGCAACAAATATGCACAAAGATTCTAATTAATGAAATTAATTAAGAACAAGTGAATCATGTATATTGTATATGTGCTAACTTTGTTTTGTAGGAGGATGTGGGTTTGATATGGCTCAAGATGTCAATGTCTTGTGTGTTGTAAAATGTTGTGAATGCATGTGATTGCTTGTAAAGTGGCCTAAGGTGCCTTGATAATTAATAATTGATTAATTTTTGATGTAACTTGTGAGGCTTGCATGCCCCTAAGGCCTAGGCGGGATTTTAGGAATTTTATCACATGTATTTATTTTCCTTAATTATTAGATAGGATCTTAGTAATTAGTGGGAGGGCTTGATTAGATTAGTCTCGTTACATGGAGATGCGACGAAGATTAATGCAAGCGGGAGCCATACAAACCCACGGCAATGCTTGAGATGCTTATGTTATGTGATTGTTTGTGAATGCCTTGAATTGTCATAGGTAGGTATGGGTGTATGCTTACACGACCACCAAACAAAGTCACGTAATTGCTTATGTCCCAAATTAACTTGATTTAGCCAAATCGTCCTCCTTCTCTCTATCCCCTTCAATACAATTGATTGTCTATTGATGCATTCCTGCCGACGCGGACATCGTAGTCCATCATTGTAGTCGGGGTGTAAATCGGATTTACTAGGAGCAAATAGAGAGAAGTTGCTTTACAACGGACCCACTCGGATTGGACGTTGGGACGAAGTTTGTAGATATACTTATGATATCTCACAAACCAAGAATCATATGGACAAGATATGATTGGTTGGAGAACCTACCTTATCTAGTTGTTTTAGGTGTCATGCCGACGCTGGCCCCTATTTCAACGAAAATGAGGATCTTGGAATCCATTACATTTAGGGACATTAATTAAATGTAGTGGGAGTTTTGTTTATTATTCCATAAACAAAACATTGCATAAACTAAATGACCTTAAATTGAAATTGTTATAGATGTTAAATATGTTAATTTCGTTGCGATCAATCTTTGGAAAACGACAAGCTCGTTTCTAAGGTATTTACTTGGAGAAGAAATACCGATTTCTAAGATATGTTCTTGGAAATGAGAAACTTGAGCAAGTTTAATCCCAAAAACGTTCCTCGACTTCCCGAACAATAGCTTCGCTATGATTGATTAGTTTCGACGAAAATTATTCAATAAAGCGAATGCTTATATCCTTTTAGAAGTTCTAGACCTTTAAATTGGAGAATTCATAAGGACTAGACTAGACTTCTACACTCTCATCCACTTACTCAAGAAGGCGTTCTTAGAGAAAGTAAAAATAGACTCAATCATTTAAGATCGAGTAATGGAGTGTGAGATAACCAAGAGACTCTTCTTACAAGAAGATAAATATTTCATTAGCTTGCGAACCGAAAGGTTTGAGTAGCTAATTGATAACTAGAGATATTAAGATCTCCAATATCAAGGATTGTTGATGTTGTCATAAAATCTCTTTCTATGGATAAAGGATGTATTGTTCGCACACTTGTTAGTGCTAAAATGATTGGTTAAGTATTAAAGGAATACTCCACCAATATATGAGTTGAGACTTTGAAACCTTCACTAGTGACCGTGTGTCACATGAGATGTTTCATTTGCCATTTATGGGAGGCATTTGAAAGGTTGTCCGAAATACCATGATGTTCTAAACTTTGAGATATTTGTCGTTCAAATTATCTCACTATCTCTAATTCACACTAGTAATTAGGTGCTAGTTCATGTGCTCGCATTTAACGAAATGTGTAGACAATGATGAATAAGAGAAAGTTCGAGATAAGTAAAGTAAACTCCGTTTTGGAAATGGCTTATACGTCTAGGCCGCTACCATTGAATACGTAGAGTTATCTTTACTAAATAAAGAATTTGTTTAGGAATTTGAGGTTATATACCTTATTCCAAACATCTTATAAAACCTTATCTCCATTTCATATTTGATGATGGATGATCATGTTTTGTAATAGAGAAATGTTGTTCTCTTATTGTTATGAATTTGTGTATAAGATTTCACGCATCTTGATTGAATTTGCTTGAAATAGATAAACAAATTTCGAATGACAAATATGTAAGACTTCACATAAAGTATTTGACTTTTATGTAAGATAGTCGCTTAGTCGAATATAAACAAGAATCGCATTATGAGAGTCTACGTAATGTGGAGCTCGTAAATCAATTTGATTGCAAAATCAATTGAAATTCATGCGAATCGTGTTTGTTAAATGACAAAAGCGCCTTTGAACTACGAAGGTTTAAAGGACAAGTAACCTTATTAAGACTTATACATATTGATGTATATAGACCTATAGGTACTTGTGCAATTGAAAGGTTGTTGAAACTTTACCACTTGACCAACAATCATTGTAGATATTAACGTATCTATTTGATATGGTATAAGTATGAATGTTTTGACAAGATCAAAAGGATTTCAAGAGTAAAGTTGAAAAACTATTCAATAAAAGCAAAAGTCTTAAGATGGATCATGGTAAATAGTTCAGTCATATAGTTTGATATATTACCTAAAGAGTATGAAATACGTTTCACTACTCGCTTCATGAGGAACATTGAAAAATGTATCCAAAGATGAAGGTATCGAACATTGTTTGATATAGTTCGATCGGTAATAAATCAAATTGACTTGTTCGACTCATGTAAGGGATTTGTGTTTTGAGGACAATATTGTTTACACTGAATAAAAAATTCCATCGAAGTCTATTGAGAAAGATATCTTACGAGATTCGATCTCTAGGTATATTGTTTCTCAAGATTTGGTGTTGAGAAGCTTATTTCAAGGTTCGATTGATTGATAAGCTTGGACCCAAATAAGACGCTTAATATTATGTAGGATATCTTGAACTAACCAAAAGGTACTACTTCAACGAACATGATAAGAACAAAGTAGTTGTTGTTGCTCATCATAACGTGATCTTGAAGAATGATATTCTCAAGAAGAAGTAGTGGGAGTAACGTGAGCATTAAAGGAGTTTATGCGTCACTACAAGAAGTACATTTATAGAAAACTTGTCACTCCATACATGGTACTTAGTGGGAGTTGAGCTGAACTTAATTCACAAGCAGTTGTGAAAGGAAGAAGTTCATAAGCACGCTCGCTTCTAAAGAGTGCTCAAACATCTCACGAATGGATGATGTTCGAGAAACTCATGCAATATATTAGGATCAAGAACTTACTCTACAAGATATTGTAGGAGTAGTTCATAGACCTCAAGCACCAATCCTACAAAGATCAACGAGAGTGAATTGCCTAAACTGAAAAGTACATAGGTTTCACAACATCCTCGTACTTGACATATGAGGATCCGTTGATAAATAAAGAAGCGATGGAAAGACCCGATTCCACAAGTATGGTTTGAATCTATATGATCTTTAAAGTGCAATCCATATATATAACAACAAGGTATAGACCTTGATTGATGTTCATGAAGGAGCGATCCATCTAGAACATTTAGATCTTTAAAGGAAATATAGATATGGATAGCAAATCGACTATGTACAAAGCACAAGTTTATGATTGTTGCTATGTCTAAGTCGATAACGAGTTGACCATGTACAAAGCACGGCTTCTCGCTTGTAGCTGTGTATAAGTCAATAAAGATCATTCTAGCAATAGTTATATTTCGTATATATAGATATATGGAAAGATACGTCAAAACCGCCTTCTTCGATTGAATGAAGGAAGTTGTTGTGTATTTGACACAAACCAAGGATTTGTTGTATTGTTGGAAACATATATATGCTTCAATGATCCATTAATGGATTGAAGCAAGTACTGTGGAAATTGGAATAAACTTTTTGACAAAGAAGTCAAGGAGTTGCACTTCGTCAAAAGTATCTTATATAGACAAGATATTCAGTGGGAGCATGATTGTATTACATGTATTGTACAAGATACAATACATTAATTGGGAATAACATTAAGAAAATGAATATTGTCAAGATCTCATTGGAGAATGTTTTCTCAATTGAGAACTTGGGTAAGTCACCTAAATCCAAGGAAACAAAATCTATGGAGATAGATTATGATGGATGTCAGGTTTGAGCAAAATGTGCATATAATGACAAGGTGTTATAGTTACACGAAAAGATTGACTCCTAGAAAGGATGTCTAACCATGTTGTATGGCATATACTTGAGTTCTACTCGGTGTGTTGCAACTCAATTCGAGAAGAATGCACGATACAATTCGAGCATCCTTCTGTTATGAGTTTCATTACGTACGCCATACTTATGCACATGCCCCTATGTGTTGTACCCAAGGAGTATGACAATCAGTTGTCAAATGGATACAAAGAAAAACACATTTAGACAATAATCAAGAATGTCCTCGAGTATCTTATGAGAAAGAGTGATATGTTTTTCATCTGACAAGATGAAAGAAATCTCATATAAATTGTTATATTGATGCTAGTTTTCGAAAGATTGATGTAAATACAATTGAGCTACATATTTTGTTTAAATGTGGTGTTGTAAATTTAGAAGGTGTTCTAAATGTGATATTACAACCGTTTCCGTCACCAAAACAAAATATATAGCAACTTGTCAAGCAATGAAAGAAGGTAGTATGGATCATGAAGTTCTCAGTCAAGCTAATATGGTTCTATGCATCTCGAACCATAGCTTAAACTTGAAGAACCCAATATTAAATTGGTGATCCAACTAAGATCTATGACGATGTCACTTGATCTCACATGATGATGATCAAGAACACATATATAGGAGTATATATGTATATAGGGTCAAATAAAATTTGATAGGTTCGTGGACACAGCGAACACTCTAACTTAACCTCTACCTTAAGCGGTATACGAGATGCAATTGTGCATCCATGCGTGATGGACGTATGAGTAACTTGCTTTAAGTGTATTACATCTTTTGAGGTTCGAGACATGTATATATATAGATATATGACATTGTTCTAAATTCTTCACTGGCTAGAAGTCACTATTGATTGACTCTAGGCCAAGTGGGAGATTGTTGGAGTTATGTCCTAGAAGTCAATATTTAATGACTTATTTTCTTAGTTTATGTTAATGATGATATTTGATCATTTGTTCCTAGAGTTTATTATTGACAGATCATTCAGGTTGAGGATCTGAATTGTAGATCTCTGTGGATCATTCATTAGAATGACAATAATAAATCTAAATCGTCCATAATCTTGATAATTAACAAGGAACATTAATTATCATAAAAGATTAGTATGCAAGTTAAGTGATGATTAAGTTCTACAAATCATAGGTAAGGAGTTACCGACTTAATTGCATATGTGTATGTTATTGGAACATAGTACAGGACTTGACCCAATGAAATAAACATATGGATTGTGTTATGTGTCATTGTTTATTTCATATGAGTTTGATTCTAAATTTGAGATGTTCACCTTTTCCACATGAGGATAGGTTCAATAAATATCGTCTAACGTTGATTCCTGATAAAGGCTGCTATAAGGACTTTATTTATGTTCTCTTGAATTGTGCGGGGAAAAGTTGTTCATCAAGAAAACCGTATGTCCCTCATTAGTATATCTAGTGAGTGATGATATCTGTTTGGGCCCCTTGATGGAGTTGGATCGTATGCATGCAAACTAGACGATCAACTCTAGATCAAGAAATGTATAATCTGCAAGAATGACACATTCCTATCTTGGATTATACAAAGATATCGTGTGACATAAGAATCAAACAAAGAAATACTTTTATTTCTTATGCAGGATTGAGATATTGTAACGGTACATTATTTATACGAATTAGGAATCATAACGTGTTGCTAGATACCGCTTATGATTATTGGAAATAAATAACGATTTATTTCCATGGCCAACATAGTATAAATCCTCAAATAGGGTCGCACAAATAGGATTCTAACCACTTGGTGCATTTATTGTTTATTCACAATAATGTGTATTGTGAAATGTGATAAGTTAATTAATTAATTATATACCGTTATGAACCGTTATAATTAATTAAATTAAAAGGATCATATGGAAACAATTTAATGCATTAGCTAATCATAGATTAATTATTAATGAGTTAATAATTAATTATGTTCAACTTACTTTAATTAGTTTGAGCTAATTGGGCTTCTATTTAATTGGTTAATTAAAGGCCCGATTTAAGGAAGAATGAAGAGACAATTAAAGGGGATTCATTAATTGGTGAATTAATGAATAAAGGCCTTTTATTAAGATGGCCCAAGAGAGCCCATTAGGTGGCCTCTTAGGGTGGATGGCATACTTGTAAATAGTATGAAGGTTGGATGAGAGTGGTTGGCTATATAAAGGGGTCTCTTTGGGAGAAAACCCTAGCCGTCATCTCTCTTCCTCTCCCCTCCCTTGCGCCTCCACCTAGAAGAGAGATTTTTCTCTCTTCTCCATGGCTCTTCCCTTCCTCTCTTAGCTCATGTGTTGAGCATCCCACCTCTCTTCCTCTCCATTAAATAGTTAATTAAGAGAAGCAAGGTGATTAGCAAGAGGTTCAAGAGAACTAGCATTCTCTTTGAGCTTGGTGGTGGGTCCTTGGTGGGCTAGAGGCGCCTTAGATGGTGGAGGTGGTGGAGCACGCACCCCATCGACTCCCATGCCATGGATTCGAGCCTCATGAATGCTATTTCATGAGAGGTATATCTTTCTCCTACTTTCTCTCTTGATTTGACGTGTGATTGCTTTAGCACTAGATCTTTTGATTTGCTTGTTGTTAATGGTGATTAATTAGTTGTAATTAATCTAAAATTAAAATATGAGCATTTCCTAACATATCTAACTCTAAAAGTAGTGATTTTTTTGAAGTTATTCATTCCGATGTTTGGGGTCCGGCCCCTATAACTTCTTATAATGACTATAGATATTTTGTTATTTTTATTGATGATTTTTCAAAAACCACTTGGTTGTATTTGATGAAAAATAAAAATGAGGTTTTTTCGCATTTTCAAACTTTTGTAAATTTTATTGAAAATCAATTTGAGAAAAAAATTAAAATTTTGAGGACCGACAACGGTACCGAATATGTTAATCAAAATTTTTCTAGTTTTCTAAAACAAAAGGGTATTTTACATCAAACTACTTGTGTTTATACTCCTCAACAAAACGGTGTTTCCGAAAGGAAAAATCGTCATCTTTTAGAAGTTACTAGGTCGCTTTTATTTCAAAACAATGTTCCAAAAAGTTTTTGGTCGGATGCCGTTTTAACCGCGACTTATTTGATAAATAGGTTGCCAAGTGCCATTTTGGATTTCAAAAGTCCTTTAGAAATTCTTTATGGTAGAAAATTAGATATTAGTCATTTAAGAGTTTTTGGTTGCAAATGTTTTGTGCACAATCAAAGAATTGACAAACTAGATTTTACTTCAATTAAAACTATTTTTGTCGGGTATTCTTCCGAAAAAAAGGGGTACAAATGTTACGATCCAAAAAATAAAAAACTTTATGTTTCTAGAGATGTTAGTTTTTCCGAAAATGAGCCATTTTATGAAAATTATAATGAAAATAATGTTGAAAAAATTCTTCCAAGTGATTTTATAAATCCTTGTATTACTAACATCGAAACGAGTGAGTTTCGAAGAGAATTGAGAAATATTGTAGGTGAAGAAGCACAAGAAGAAAGTGAAGAAAGCCTACAAAATGAAGAAAATCAAAATGAAGAATTTGAACAAACCGAAGAAGAAGAACATATTGAGGAGGATGACGAAACTCAAGAGCAAGATATGCCGTTGAGAAGATCAAGTCGACAACCTCAACCTTCTACACGATTAAGGGATTTTGTCACTTATTCGGTACAATATCCTATCCAAGATTACGTTTCATATAATAATATTTCTAATGAGCATTATGCTTTTCTAAATGCTTTGACCAAAATAGAGGAACCAACCACCTATGAGGTAGCAAAGCATGATCCAAATTGGTGTAAGGCAATGGAAGATGAACTTCATGCCTTGGAAAAAAATCAAACTTGGGATCTTTGTGAACTACCAAAAAGGAAAAAACCGGTTGGGTGTAAATGGGTATATAAGGTCAAGTACCATAGTGATGGTACCTTAGAACGGTACAAAGCTAGGTTAGTTGCCAAAGGTTATACCCAAACACAAGGTATAGACTACCACGAGACCTTTGCACCCGTTGCAAAAATGAATACCGTTAGGATTCTTCTTTCCATAACGGTAAATAATGATTGGACCTTGCATCAAATGGACGTTAAAAACGCTTTCCTTCAAGGAAACCTTGAGGAAGAAGTGTATATGTCCTTACCACCGGGCCACAAAAAAGAACATATTCCTAACCTTGTTTGTAGGTTAAAAAAATCGATCTACGGACTAAAGCAATCTCCAAGGGCATGGTATGGCAAGCTCTCTCAATTTTTATTGTCTTGTAATTTTAAGAAAAGTGGAGCCGATTCATCCTTGTTTGTTAAGCATAATACCAATGGTACCACTGCGGTCTTAGTTTATGTCGATGACATAATCATAACCGGTAGCAACCAACTTGAAATCGATAATGTCAAAAAGACCCTAAAAAGTCAATTTGACATTAAAGATTTAGGTAAGCTAAAATATTTTCTTGGAATAGAAATTGCTCATTCCTCAAAAGGGCTATTTCTATGCCAAAGAAAATACACTTTAGACTTACTCAAGGAAACCGGAAAAATAGGATGTAAGCCGGCCAAAACCCCAATTGAAACGAATGTAAAACTTGATAATGAAAAAGGAGAACCCTTAAAGGATATCAACCTTTTTCAAAGGCTAGTTGGTAAACTAATCTACCTAACCGTTACTCGTCCGGACCTCTCATTTGCCGTTAGTCAAATAAGCAAATTTATGCATTCACCAAGAACACCTCATGTAGATGCCATTAATCGAATATTAAGGTATCTAAAAGGTACTCCCGGAAAGGGAATTTGGATGAAAAGAAATAAGACTAACGCAATATGTGGCTATTCCGATGCAGATTGGGCCGGGAGCTTTGATAGAAAATCAACTACCGGTTTTTGCACATTTGTAGGCGGAAATTTAGTCACATGGAAAAGCAAGAAACAAAAGGTTGTGGCACGATCAAGCGCGGAAGCGGAATATCGTGCCATGGCTTCCACCGCATGTGAATTGATATGGATCAAGCAACTACTAGCCGACTTGAGAATTAAACACGAAGCACCTATGAAGATGTTTTGTGACAACCAAGCGGCACGACACATCGCGGCCAACCCCGTTTTTCATGAAAGAACCAAGCATATAGAAGTGGATTGTCACTTCATTAGAGACCAAGTACAATCGAGGGAAATAGAAACTCCATTCGTCAAGAGTCAAAATCAATTGGCGGACATTCTTACAAAAGGATTGAGTACCAAATCTTTCGACGGTATCTTGGACAAGCTAGGATTGATCGATATTTACAATCCTAACTTGAGGGGGAGTGTTGAGAAATAAGAAATTTCATATTAATCATAGGTTATTTTGTATAAAAGCCCTCCAACCTTTTTTATTATTAAAAAGGGGTTGCTTGGAGTTTACCGTTATGTCTCTAACGGTCATTTTTTGTTACCGTTACATTTAGTCTATAAATAGGCGTGTAAAAACGATCTGTAAAGATTAAGATCCAGTAAATAAAATTACCATTTAGCTTCTCAAAATTTAACAATGAAAGCCAACATTGTAGTACGATTGGAAGAAAGCAAGCAAATCCTGTAAATTCCTTCGCCGGGATAAAAAGAATAATTGAGGTTCACAACAAATATGCAATCACGATGCATTCCTGCACGACTTGCGGAGAGTGCTGAATTGTTAATCCCACCTAAGAAGAAGACACGACCGCCGATCCTCTCTACTCGCCTCCAAGTTAGATCTGAGGTTTCCAGAAGGTGAATGGTGTAGTAGGTGGGAGTACCTCGCCAACTGGAAATAGCTAATGATACCAGGAAAATGTCAAATCCAGAGACCACCAAATGACGCCAATTGCAGGCATCAATTGCGTCTGGCAACTCTATTGTTGTCCAGGTGGGATCACCCATTAGAAGAGACTTCTCATTTATAACAACAACTCGAAGTGATAATGTGGCAGTGCGGCCATGAAGAGCATATATATTTCCCTTGCATCTAACGGCTTGGCCAGTGAAGGACGTGCTAAAGCCATTCGAATCAATTGATAGTGATAGTCTACTCCATTCTACATCCACACTTGGTCTGCAATAAAGGATGGAATTGGCCCTCCCTACAATAGTGACGACGCATCTGCAGGAAGTTGGAGAAGCTGACACGATGCAACTACCGGGGACTATCAATAACTCCTCATAACGCAAATATTAGATGCGAGAAATATGTTTCTCTTGTCAATTCATCTGTCAATAGGAGCCACTCCTCGAAGCATCCCAGGCATACCTTCCCTTCTAATTGCGGAATTTTTCTTTCTAAGATGCAGTGATTGTATGGATTCATAAATTCTTGTTTGCCCATCTTTCTCCCATTCGAATGTATTAGCCATGGTTGACTGAGAATACTCGAAGGAAACATATCGACACAACCACTAACCATTATTTGCAATTGGACAGTTCGTCACCTGCACTAATAGAAATTAGGACCTTGTCATTTAGACAATTCTAAAGACAGCAATGTCTAACATAACATGCAAGATATGAAAAATCAAGCATTGGAACTATTTTTCTTTTCTTTTTTATTTTGCTAGTATTTGAAGGAATATGTAAAATTGTAAATAGCCAAGCAGAAAGTGGATATGACAAAGCAAAATTAAACATATATAAAATTTGAAAGCAAGTTGTGAACCAATTTAACACAGATATGAGAAATAAAATAAAAATTCAGAAATAAAGAAAACATGCTTTCTCGAGTGCATCATGAGGTCTAAACCATGGTTCTTTAAACTCGGCGATTCAACTCGGACTCAACGCTCACTGATTCGATCATTTGCAATTTGGGACGGAATTGGTCAGATCCACCATTAATGGTGTTTACTGGTGGTTGGAGAGAAATGAAGAGGCGTATGGAACACTTCTCGAGGTGGCTAGGAGTGGTTTGGCCGGAGATGCACGAAAGGCGCCATGGCTGCTCTCTCGTGAGGGGAATTTCATGATCCAAAAATCGATCCAAGGACATAAACAAATGTCAATTTTATTCTCTATGATTCCAACAAATATATTAAGGCGTTTTAAAGAAAGTATATTTATTAAAAAATTATTTAAAAAAAACATTTTATTAATCAATGAATCTCAACTTAAATGTTTTAATAATTTTATTTAATATTAGAAGTTATTTTATTTAATATTACAGTTGATTTTTCTCTTCAAACATTTACGTTGTTAACTTATTTTTGAATAAATTATTTTTCTAAATTTTTTCTTAATTTTTCTGATTTGTAAGACATTAAAAATGATATTTTAAGAAAATTCGAGTTTTTTATCTGAGTCACCCGATTTTTTCCGACATCCAATTCGAAACAGGCCAAGTCCGAGTTTCAGAACCATGGTCTAAACTATATGAGATGCCTATCTAGAAGAGCTTATTAAACAGTTCCTTAATTAATTAATTAATTTCAATATTGGAAAGGGACAGTATCTAATTTCGGATCTTGGGAATTCATTAAAAAATATATGAGATGGATCAAATCCATTCGTCCAAGCTGGTATGAAATGCTAAAGTGCCAAATCATATCGGTTTACTGGCAGATCAGGTGTCCAAACTTTGGTCAATTCTATCTCAAAAAAATTCATTACTTCTAATTACAAATAACTTTCAGGTAATATTATTGATATCTCAATTTAGATGCGATGGAGATCAATAATTTATTTTGACAAGAAAGCGATCTGTATTTTTTTTTTCCCAGCAACCTGAGTGGAATGATGTATGAATGCCATGTGTGGTTTGGTCAATGGAACAGGGCCCTTTCATCATATCTTTAGTGTTTAAATTTACTAATAATTAACCCCCATTATAAGAAGATAATGAAAATCACTAGATTTAGACTTTTAGATTAAAACACAAGTCACTGTTTTTTTTTATTTTCGATAATTAATTCAGTTTGTCCTGCCAAAAAAAAAACAATTAATATACGAATAAAAACGCTTGCTTTGATCAAACCAATTAGTTGGCAAACAAATCAAAGGAGAGAGTGGAGAGAAAAAATATTCACCTAAAAATGAAAGGAGAGCGGAGAAAGAGAGGTCGACAACGTCAGAGCAGTGTGTGGCCTGTGGCGCTGTGAGAGTGGAGAGAGAAGGTGCATAAGGAAGCAGCAGTGCAGGGGCGGCTCAGGAGGGTGGAGACTCGAAAGAGAGAGAAGAAGAAAAAAATAAGAAGGGGGCGTAAGAAGATGGCCAGAGGGTAGGATTTTATAAGGGAGGAGGGAGGGAGGGAGGAGAGAGGGAGAGAGGAGGGATTATTTTTTTTTAAATTACCCAATGGACTATCATTAAACAGTTTGAATTTTAAACGTTTTTTTATTAATCTAGCAGTTTAAAGTTTAAACAAGGTACATGTGAAACTAGAAAAGCTTTTTGTGCAGTTAGGGGTCTGTAACTTTGAAGCTAGGTGTTGAAACTAGTATATTTAGAAATTAATAAAAGTTAGTACAAATTTAAAATTAGAGAATATTATTTGGATGATCATTTGGGAATTAGAGATGAGAAAAATGAATAACATATAATTAATTTTATTATTTATTGTTTCAAACTAAACTATATTTAATAAAATCGATTGAACCTCATTTCTGACAAGCATAATCATATTATTTAAGAAAAAAAATAATATTATCTGGACTAATATTTTATATGCACGGAATTTTTTCATTTCTTTACTGTTTAAAGCTGAAATATGTAATCAACGGTGAAATATTAAAATAAAAATTAAGTATTTCCTATATATCATTGGTTATGATGAAATAAAAATATTACTTTTAAGTAATACCATTGTATAAAGTGAACAATATCAGATTACATGTGCGACATACAAAACTTTAAGTGAGAAGAAGTATATAGAAAAGGAAAACTAAAATATATTTATTAGATTACTTTGTTAACTTTTTCTCAAATTATTTATTGGTATCTCGGCCAGTATAATTTCAACCGATTTTTTAATAAAAACAATTTTATATTAAAAAAATAATATTTAATTTTTTTTTTAATAAGAACTATGGTATAGCGTGAATCAGATCCGCGCAACGGCGCAAGGATATAGTGGGGTCAAACCAGCGCTACAGCAAGTGTCAAATCCGCGCTATACCCTCTCTTCTTATAGCAGACTAGCAGTGATTTGATCCGCGCAACGGCGCAAGGATATAGTGGGGTCAAACCAGTGCTACAGCAAGTGTCAAATCCGCGCTATAGGACCCTGTGAAAACTGTCTCTAATAATTGGGTAGAAACAAAATGTAAGATATCATGTTTTCCATGATCCAAGTATAATCAGTACATCTAATAAAAAAAAAAGTATAATCAGTACATTCTCCTCACTCTTTCTCTGTACACAATTATTAAATTGTTATAGTTTTGGACTTTTAGGGATTTTAAATTACTAATTCACCAAAGCTCCAAGTTAGATTCATTTTGATTGATATTGTATGTAATAATAATATACTAGTAATTGATATTATAATAAAATAATTTTTTTTTGTAAATCACAACATTAATAATAATTATAATTACATTATTACAATAATAAATATTGATAATTAACACAATTTTTATAATAATATAATATTATTAATATATTAATTTTAATTACATTTGGTTATTATAGTAATAATAATTAAATGTTTATTTGTTGATTATAAATTCGAATACTATTATATGCACCTATATTCATCTGCATTTATTGAAAAGTTCTACCAGCCTTGAAAATTTTGCAGAAAAAATATTTGCATGAAAATCGTTGTCTTACTGAAAGCGGACCCCACATTGTAAATCCAGCATAAAATCCTAGCTGTACACCTCCTATTGGCGAACGTCCGCCACTTAGACATGTCAACCCCTGTTCTCATTAAACCGGACATAATAAAATCCATACTCCACTCACAATTGACCCATCTTCACTTCAGCCCAAACTTACGTGGTTGTATGACGTGTCAGAAACCCATTGGTCCGCACACGCGTCCATTTACAATTCCACTCTCCATTAGTTCTCTCTCCATTTGGAATTTAATTTCCCTTCATTTCTCCGACGAGAGCAAACAGACTTCTCCTCCATTTTCTCTCTCTCTTCTCTGGAAGCTTCGGAGTTCTGATCCAAAAAATGCTCGCCGGATTCTTCCTCCTCCTCCTCTCCGTCGCTTCTTCTCCGGCGGCGGCTCTCTACTCCGCCTCATCTCCAGTTCTTCAGCTCAATCCCTCCAACTTCAAATCAAAGGTACTACTACTACTAGTGCTAGTACTAGTACTACTAATCAGTGGATGCTCAGATCGACGAATTTTATTGGTTGAATTTTTTAAAAGGGGAACTTGGTTGGTCGAATTTGTAGGTTTTGGATTCGAATAGGATTGTCTTGGTTGAATTCTTCGCGCCATGGTGTGGTCACTGTAAGGCTCTGACTCCTATTTGGGAAAGAGCTGCCTCTGTTCTTAAAGGAGTGGTCACTGTTGCTGCACTAGATGCTGATGCGCATCAGGCCCTTGCTCAGGTACGATTTGAAATCCGAATTACCATTTTCTATTGTTCTTTCCATCTGAAGTTGGTGATCTGATTAATTATAATTCATTTAACAAATGATAAAGGTGAATTTTGAATTGTAGAAGGAACATAAGCTTTTTCACACGCTGTTACTAGCAGTGCTTGTGCCAATGTGGAGCCAAATTGTCTACATTTTCTAGTGATATTTGTGAGATGGTCATTGGCTCTCCAGAAATTCCAGCCAACATTTCTTGCATCCTCAAATTTGTGCAGAAAATTTCCAAGTATTTATAGTTCAGGCCGTATTGAACCTGATGGATTCAAATTTTGTTGATGCTCGGTTTTTAGGACCGATTGAAAGAACATTCCTTTCCAATTTTTACTTAAATTGTGCCTATACTGATCCAAAAAGAAATATAATAGATGGACTAAACAACCTTACAAGCTGGGCTTTTTCCAATGAATTTCTGTCATCAGTTTTGCCTTTAGTGATGCATAATTTTCTGAATGTTTGAGGGAGTAGGAAAATTTTGAAATATATTTCCAGAACAGAATAAACCAAAAGAATTTAGCTAGTCCTCTCAGTAGATCTTTTATTTGGAGGATTAATCAATTTTAAATTTATCTCAGGAGTATGGAATCAGAGGGTTCCCTACAATAAAAGCCTTTGTTCCTGGTAAGCCTCCCATGGATTATCAAGGAGCTCGTGAAGTCAAGCCAATTGCTGAGTTTGCTCTAAAGCAGGTTTTCTTTGCACTAGACCTCTTAAGTTATGCAATTATTTATAAGTGTTTATGCAGTTACACAATGTATTCTGCTGGATTTGCTTATAAGCGTTAATAAACTCTTGGAGATATGTACAAATGATTTATAACTATGAGTTTAATGTAAAAATTTACCAGTATGGCATTAGCTATGGTAAAATTTTTTGTCATAATTCTAACACCAATTAACAGGAATTTCTATTTAGCTTGAGCTTCTATGTAATGTGAAAACTTGGGAGTCCAGATGTAAAAGTTCTATGAAATTTTTTGTTTTGAATATTAAGGTGCTATATGCGTGCCTGTAAGCATTTTGCCTACTTAAAGAAAAAAAGGTTTATATGCAATTATTCCAAAAGATTCTTGGGTTTAGGAAAGGTAGGTATTCTTTTTCTAGAATTTGGTAAAATGTTGGGTTATAATTTGCATGAGTCCTTTCCTATTCTGTAGAAACAATTGTATTTACAGACAAAATTAATATGTATTGTATTTGCAGACAAAATTAATAAGTATGTCATTTGAGGTATGTAGGTCAAGGGGCTACTTAAAGATAGGTTAGAAGGAAAGGCAACTGGTGGCTCAAGCTCTAGCTCTAGCTCCAGTGAGAAGTCTGAAACAAAGAGTAGTGCCTCAATAGAGTTAACTTCTAGCAACTTTGATGAGACAGTTATTAAAAGCAAAGACTTATGGATTGTTGAGTTCTTTGCACCCTGGTAAGTAGGTTAAGCTAAGATGCATTAGTTTCCAGGCAGAAATGTTATTCCATACTGGATTGGGTCAGGCCTGCTAATTTTTACCATACTTGATACTCCAAGATGCAAGTAGCATTCTCACTGTTGCATCCAATGCTTACAGTTTTGGGGCTATTTTCACTAACAAATGAAATCTTATCTAGATATTAGTCCAATATGCACTGAAAATGGGTTAGTGAGGTGTACTTTCAAATTTTCAAATATTTGGATGCAATTGACCTTTTATTTATATCAGAGTAACCATTTGTTTTTTGTAAAACACGTAGTAAGTTTCAGGTTGTTATGCAAGTAACATTTTTTTTTTTATGGCGTGCTTTCTATGCTATCCTCCCAAATTGTGAGGAGATTTGATCTATTTTGGACATCTCTGAAGAAACATTTCATTTGCTTTAGGTGTGGTCATTGCAAAAAGTTGGCTCCTGAATGGAAAAGAGCATCAAACAATTTGAAAGGAAAGGTTAAACTTGGCCATGTCAACTGTGATGAAGAGAAGGTAAAATTTTTTTATTTCATTGTTAAGGAAGGAAATTTTTGCTTTTATGAAAGCACAATGTATCATAAGAACCTTGTAAAAGACATACTTATCTCATAAACCTTGTAAAACACACATATCTCATAAGTTCTTTACTAATACCTTGTTAATCTCCACGTTCCTCTCTCCATCATTTTCTCTGCTAGTTGTATAGAGTAAAAGTGTATCAGAAGGCAATTGTCACACTTTTACATCAAATTGGGAAATTAATGAAGGAAATTGTCACACTTTTACGTCAAAATGAGAAATTAATGGTTATTCTTTTATAAATAATATCCTGACCTTTTATTGTTAGTTTATATGTGACATACACCAGCTACCTGCTGTCATAACCTGAATTGCTTTTTGTGCCCCAGTCATTGATGAGCAGGTTCAATGTACAAGGATTTCCTACGATTTTGGTCTTTGGTGCTGATAAGGAGAATCCATTCGTCTATGAAGGTGCTCGAACTGCGGCAGCAATCGAGTCCTTTGCTTTGGAACAACTGGAAACCAATGCAGGACCTGCTGAAGTTGTTGAGTTGACTGGCCTGGTACAATTGTCTTTTATGTGTTGTTTACCTTTTTTTAGTAAATGCGTCAAAGCTGTTTCTATCATATTTCACCGTATTGTGTCGCTAATAGCAATTAGTCATCAGTTATTAATTTTAGTTTACTCTTTTGAGGTGGAGTGTAGCAACCTTTTTTTTTTTTTTTTTTTTGGTATTGTAGCACTTAAAGAGTGGCACAACAAAAGTAGGGACAAGAATGGAAATATTTTGAAGTTGGGATTAACATTTATGCTGCAGAGTTTTTCAAAACAAATTTACCACCTGAGCAGACCAAATAGTATCGTCCTTGTATAGTTTCTTGCTATTAATTATTTCTTAAGATGTGGTCTAGCTTATGTTTCATGCTGTTTTACCTGTATTTAGATTTCAATTTTATAAACTTGACAAATGTTTATTGTTCTAACAGCTTCCTTTCGTCTATGTTTGTTTACATTGTTTGGTCGTTAGGATGTGATGGAAGAGAAGTGTGCATCAGCTGCCATCTGCTTTGTTTCGTTCCTTCCTGACATCCTTGATTCCAAGGCTGATGGGAGAAATAAGTACCTGGAGCTTTTATTATCTGTTGCTGAGAAGTTCAAGAGGAGCCCTTACAGGTACATAATTCATACATGATATCAATCTCCCAAACTTTATTCAAGTGTGGCATTTTTTTAAATTTAGGGGGATGTATTTAGTATTTTTAACATGAAATAATAATTACACCAAATTTATTTTGACCTGTAATAACATGAAATGTACAAATTGTGTGTTGTCTTAATTGATGCTAACAAGTCGAAATTTCTGTCAGTTTTGTTTGGGCAGCTGCAGGAAAGCAAAGTGATCTTGAGAGCAAAGTAGGAGTAGGTGGCTATGGCTATCCAGCCATGGTAGCCCTTAATACAAAGAAAGGCGTGTATGCCCCTCTTAAGAGTTCTTTTCAGAAGGATCCCATCATGTGAGTTCCTCTCCCCTTATTTGTCCTCCCCTTACTGTTTCTAACACTGCCTGTTTGGAAACCACGTATATAGGAAAGTGTGGGGAGATTGCTTGGATAAACCATGGGAACTATAACAGGAAATTGCAATATCATTTTCACACATTTAAATGAAAGCTGATAATCTTGAAATAATAATAATTTTGCCGCTATTTTAAACAATATGCATATCATTTCTATAGAAAACAAAAGCCAGTTACAAAATGGTATCTTTTCATACATATGATGATAATTTTGTTCAACTACCAACTAAACTTGAATGGCCACGTAAATATAAAATCATCTACTGTATAAGCACTTACTAGAAAATAAAAATTTTCTTCAGTGAGTTTGTCAAGGAGGCAGGACGAGGTGGCAAAGGAAATCTTCCTCTAGCAAATACACCGAAGATCACTCAAACTGAACCATGGGATGGAAAAGATGGAGAGGTAATTGAAGAAGATGAATTTTCTCTGGAAGAACTCATGGGAGATGAAGCTGTGAAGAACGATGAATTGTAATTTGTAGGTAGTGTACGAATAGACGTGAGAAAATAATAGATAGTGTCGTTTTTTCTTGATTCGTATTTTTTTTTTCCGCTGGGATTTTGTTAACTTAAACAGAACATTTTTACATCCTCCAATGATGGTTCTGTTTACTTTCTGTGAATTGGGATTTGAATAACAAACTTCTCTTCTTTTCTGTGAATTGGAATTTGACTTGGAGCCTTTGTTATAATATTGGGCTGGATTGGTTTAACCTATGGGTCAAGAAATGATTCGTGCCCGAATCATTTAAAGACCTTGTCGAGTTTTTTTTGGGCCATATTGTACAATACTTTGGTACATTTAACTAAGGAATGAACCCCACTATTATTATGCTGATATATGAAATTCAATTCACAACTTTGAGGAATTAATTGAATATTATGCTCCATAACATATACCCTAGAAGATCTAAGAGGTCATTTGTTGTATGTATATTTAGATAGAACTGTGTTAGGTCAATTAATGCTCAAATTAGACAAATTTCCTAACTTATTTGTATTGTTAGTAGTGTAGTCCACGACGGGATATAATGAACAATTTTTGCCATGAAAAAAAATAAAAAATACAACAAAACAATGTTCGGATGTTAATGTTAACACAGACTGGATATATAAATTCATTAAACTACAGATGAGTACTATGTACTTAAGTAATGACGAGCCGCCTAAAAGGGAAAACAAGGCACTTACCAGCTACTAGTCAACGACTGTACCTTGGCCCCTAACAAATACCATCGTTTGGAAATTTTTCTTTGACAGTGATGCTTTTTTTGTTTTCTCCATACTCTTTTTTTTTCCGTACAGAAATTTATGTCGCTCATCTTGCACCACGTCCATCATTGAGGACCATTTATGCGCTTTTGTCTATATGTTCATTTTATGCTTAATAATTTATTTCCTATCTTTTTGATTTGTTGTTATTCCGTTTTTTCTCATATACTTGCGTTGGTTCTGCAAGCGCATTCGATAAAACAGCATACTTGAAAAATACTGCAGCGCAAAGCATCATACAGGTTGCCAAAGAAAATGTCGCAACTAAAATGGTACTGACTCATGCTGAAAGCGGAGACTGACTCATCGCAACTAAAATGGTAGGTATAACATTGTTGCCATTAGCCAAGGTTGCTCATGATGGTTGTCATTGTCAAAAGGAGCCCAGACGGAAGCGAATACCAAAAGGGTGAGAAAATCATCATTCATAACTGCCCGATTATAGAATCTTAGGATGTATATGTATTTGTTGAAAGAGAGAATATGGAGCTTATTTCATATATGTTTTTTTTTTTATATTTTGATTGTGTATGGATAACACTAACCCAAATTGAAAAATAATTTAAATAATTTCAGATAAAAATATTATTCAAATTTTACTATTATTTTAAAATAACACTCTTAATTTAAACAAACTTGTTTTTAACCATTTAAGAATAATATTTTTCAATTAACAATAAATAATTCTAATCTTATTTTAAACGATTCAAACGCAGTCCAAGATCTTAATTTCCATCAAAACAAAGTTTTAGAATAATTCTATGTACGTGTAGAGGAAGTTAAATGCATAACATCTTGCGATTTTAATTTGTTACGTAAGCTTTAGAATAATTTATTCATTAGAAATTCAAAGTTGGGAGGATGACGGAACAATAAAAAATGAGTATTTAAACCGTTTTAAAAAAAAAACACTTATTTAATGAAAATTGAGATATAGGATTTTCAGTCTTCACTATGCGTTATCATTCTTTTTTGAAACAATATCATCACAGAGAGAATGCCAAACGCTTTTGAAACATCATCAGAGCGAATGCCAACGCTAATTTCCAACTAATTTGTATAATATCCAAAATTATCCAACTAATCTGGAACATAATAAACCTACAATCCAAACTAATTTAACCTCAAATATATAAACATATATAACCCGGGCAAAAATCAAGTAAATCCAAATTCAGACAGATGTTTGCTCGAATTATATGTAGCTTACACCTGACAGTTTATACCCAAAAAACAATTTGTACGTACACAAATATTTTCTTTTGATGATAAGATGGGATTAATCCTCATAATTTATTTTTATATTTTATGATCTAAAAAAATGTCTATTTGAACTTCGCTTTTTTAACATTTACTCAAAATGTAATATTTTTTCCACTGATTAAATCAACGATTAATTCATCACATAATAGTAATTTCTTTTTAAATTACTTTTGGAAAGACGATAAATGAAGCAAAACCTAAAGGCCTCCTAAATAAATTCAATTTAGATCTAATAAAAGACTTGAAATTCATTTTGAAGAACATGACCACTAATGACAAGAACTAAACAAACTGGCCTTGAGTCGCCAACTTTTGACTCGTATCCAGATTCCAGACCGAACTGAAGTGGACCCAGCGCGCAGATCAATTATCCGGACCAATCCAATAATTGACCAACCCATTATTATTATGCAATAACTACAAAAGTGGTAAAAAATATTCGGGAGTGCTGTTGCTTTATCCTGCGAACAGAAGCAAAAGGCACTATAAATGTTTTTATAGTTAACACCAAATCTTTGCTTTTAAATAAAATATCTCACGTTGGAGTACTGATCATAATTGCTACTACTTACGTGGGTTCGTTTTCCACTTCAATTTGACAATATATAATGCAAAAGATATGCTCGCTTCACATAATTTCATTAGAAACCTACTTTTTCTTTTTAAGAAGGACGAGCAGCTGCAGCAGCTGATCAATTCTTTGGCAAAATGTCAAGAATTAAAATAGTAATTAACTCTCTTAAAAGTATATATTTTTAATAAACTTTAGTATATTTGTTTTATCATATATATAGAGCCGAGATATATATTGTGATCTAAATCAAATCATTTTTAATCATTTCTGTAGTAATTTGTCAACCAAAAATAATACCAATTAATTCTTTAAGTACCTTTACTAACTTAAATATATATATTTTTTATCCTAGAGCTCAGCTTTGTACGTGATCTAAATCAAATAATCGTTTCTAGGAAGAACTATAGATTCACTTGTTATATAAGTTTTAGTTTACAAAAGGTCAGTTCTCTAGGAAAGACTAGAAACTGCAAGAAATATATGAAGTACCCTATCCAACCAAAATATTAAATATAAGAACTGAGACTTTAATTATTCACGCACTCATTGGAAAGTTGATATTGGCGTGTCACATATTACAACTTTCAGCTCCTGACCTTTTGGGCTTCCAGGGATTAAATATTGATTTTTCTTGGGTATCCAAGGCCGAATGGCTAGCTGTACTTTACCTCGTCGAGCATTGTAGTCCCTATCGATCTATAATACGCTAGTGCTAATCTCACACGTTGCGCGATTTATTCCTATACGATAGTTTTTTTAATGAAATGAACAACCTTGTGATCAAGATTGATAACTATAGAGTGAACATCGCGCGTTGCGCAATGTGTTCATATAATTTTTTTTACGAAATTCAACACACTATATAAAAAATGTCATCAAAATTGAGAATACTATTGAAATATTATACGGAAGCTGCCACAGAAAATACTAAATATTGTTTTTTCTATAAAGAATCATGGACCAATAAAAATTATACCGCACATAAAATCCGCATGAATTATTGTGCTAACCATAGTAACTCAAGTTCATATATTTAGAATTTGCAACATTTAGATATTTTTGAGAATTTGAGCTAAACCGAACCTAGTTAAGATGTACTAACCCGAATCGAACCTATCATGTAGTACTCAACAATACTGTCTGAATATATAGAAATCTACAGACAAAGGTGCTAATCTAAAATTTCTTTATGACAAAAAAAAATGGTTAAAATAATAAAGCAGGATTTTAGTGCCATACTTTTAGGGTGCTACAAATGCACAAATTTTTTATTTTAAATTTAAAGCATTGATATGAACTATTGATATTGTTCATACTAACGATGGAGTCCATTGGATGATCCCTAGATTAAAAAAAAATGAAGATATTAAAATTAATATATCTTAGTTTAATTAGATTCGTTCATTTCAGTCCATGGATCAAGTATCAAATAGACTCCAAAAATTATAAAAATCTAGAAAATTTATCCATCGTTAATATAAACAATATCAACAATTTGGATAAACGTTTCAGTTATAAATTTAAAATTTAAAAAAAAAAAACAGAAATGTGACATTTGTGGTATTTTGAAAATGTGGCACTAGAATTCTCCTTAAGATGATATTATTGTATAAACAGCAAATCAATTAACTTGTAATATAATTATAATATTGTTTCCATGAGCTAGTGATTTAATAATTAGTACGTACGGTTGTAAGGCCATTTGTACTTGGATGATTACTAGTGGTTTCTTGATAGTTCACGGCAACCGTATTATTTTAATGGCTATAGTGATTATTATACATCGATTATTAATGAATACAATAATGAACGTACCTATTGGTGACCAATGTCTAAAGGAGTCTATAATATTTTTATTGATATTTGACCGCATAAAAAAATATATATGTATGTAACCATTTTGTCGTTTGTAAGGACAATAATGAAGAGTTATGACCGTTTTGCAGCCCAAAATTTTTATTCACAAAATATATGTAAGCTAAAGATGAACCTGACGAACTCATAATATCTTATTCATAAAATATGATAATTTTTAGGCGTCTTATATGTATAGTGGCCATCCTTGTTTTTCGGTTTCAAAAATATGACAAGTGATTGACGTTCGTAAGAGCTACCATTCTCAAATAAGAAAACAAAAAAAAAGACAAGATATAATTAATAAGTAGATTCATTTTGATATCATTTTCATACCGTAAAATATAATTTGTTTACCATTTCATTTATTAATTTCTATATCTACTCCTTATAAACGCACTAATCCAAAGAGGTTACACACTAGATCTAGCATGTATTTATCTATTTGTGTCGTTGATCGATTCAATATGTGGTTGGATATCAATCACTAGACAAAATGACAATATATTTTGATTTTTCGTCAAATAAGAAAATAAATTAAGAAATATATAAATCTACTTATATCGCTAGCAAATTGAGCAGCAAGGCATGAGGCACGCATTGACCTCTGACGTGCGGACCATATATATGCCCGGACCAACCTTAATTTTTTCTCTTTTATTACTTACCATTTTTTTCCTGTTATTTTTTTAGGCTGGCTACTATTCTGTAGCGATAGGAGTGGAAATAAACTACATTCTAACTCAAACACTGTATCGTGGTTTAACACTAGAAACGATTAACACGATTTCCAGTAATTAAACCAGGAAATCCCACCATATTTCCAGTTTATTATAACGTCGAAGAAGCATGCATGTAGAAATGTAAACAAATTTAAATCTTCGCCAGATCAGTACACAGGAGAACGGCTCCATGCCTCCATCGGAACTCACGAGTTGTTCTTTGTCTATGTTTCCGGGTTTATTATAAAGTTGATGAAAAAACATCTAAAAGTGTAAATGAATTTACATCTACGTCACAGGAGAACGGCTCCAAACGGAACTCACGCCTTGTGATTTGACTTTTCCTCAAAGTTAGAATGGGAACTAATTTCTATCCTAGAGTTACATAATTTAACCGATCGAGGAAATTGCAACCAAACCCAGCTTAGAATTAGGAAGGATTCTTATAATTAAAAACTAAAACAGCTAGCTAGACTCCGAGAAGCAGCACATATATAGTGTATAAAAATCAGAAAAACAAATTAATAGTCAGATGAATTAATAATATCCTAGCGGTATATAGCGCCTATAGTATATATACCATGTGGTTTAGAAAAACAGAACATAATATATGGATCGTGTCAGAAGAAGACAAATAATCAAGGAGAGGTGGTAATGTAGTTTGATCAACTTGCCCTTTGGTGCACAAAAGGGCTCTTCTAATTTTCTTGGGACGTTCATGTTTGCATGGCCATTGCGCCTCTTCACGTAAGTTTGCATGGAGGCTAATTCAAAGCGTCCCTTGGAAAAATTGGAGAGCTGGTATTGGACTGCAAACCGTAAAATTAAATCTATTGGCGCACATCTATAGACGATTGAATTTCAGCTAGTGATTGACATTGTTGATTTGAGTGCTTAGTTTTTTAAAAAAAAAATATAAACATACAAGTGCTTAGATAACTAGGACTAACATGCCATTACAGTTTTTTTTTTTTTTTCTACGACTACTTGATTAGCTCATTTATAATCTAGGCAGTAGTAATTAACTAGATGACCACCTCAACATCGAGCTTGATAAGGAAAGAGAGACAAAGAAAAATGCATTTAATTAGAAAGGCTTTGGCATAACTTATTGATGTCATCATGTCACAAATTTTTCTAATTTCAATTTAATAATCAGTTTCAAATACACGAAATTCGATATATAATATTTGGAGATTGCTTATCACTACCAGAAAGAGAGGCTTTTGCAACGGAAGATTAGCAACGGTTTTTATAAATAACCGTCAGAAGCCATAAAGTAGGAGAGAGAAAAAAATCAGAGGGAAACATAGCAACGGTTTTTATATTATAACCGTTGCTAAATTTTCGGCCCAAAATATAAAACAAATGTTGGGTCCAAGTAGAGACGTTGCTATTTGTTTATACAATTTCAGACGATTTTTATCAAAAACCCGTTGCTACTTAAATACAGACGGTTTTGTGTTTTTAACCGTTGCTATTTTTGCGATTTAGGAAACATATGGTACTTTGTTAAGTAAAGCAACACCCAAACAATCTACTCCTATCTTGAAATCCGAAGTTCAAAATGATCAATCTCGATCTGAATCCTTGAGTAAATACTTATGGACCCTCAATAAAAATATTTTAACATTAGCAAAAAAATCTTAAAAAAAAAATAAAAAATTTGATTTCCAGTAATATTTGTTTGGAGATCACATTGATTGAATGATTCGGATTTCAAGTTCGAAATTCTAAATAATAGTCCGAAAGTACCAGAGTCCAGAGTTGCTTTACTTTGCAGTATTGTTTAATAATTTTCATTTTTCGTTTTGTGAAAAAGCATTTGAATTCAATGATCTGCATGGAGACTACACATTGGCTTACAATGGATGTCTATGCTGCAGTTATAAAACGAAGATTGATCAGAGAACAGAAGAGAGAAAATTGAATTGAACTACTGAGAGTTGTGACCTATATACACCAAAAATACCTGCTCAACGTCAAGGACCTTCCTTAGTGGATGCCAAAAATAAAGGAGTTAATTTATATTTATCTTTAGTACAAATTTTCTTCAGATCTTTATTTTGGACTTGGTTATTTGCTGAATCCATATCTAATAAATGAAATCAATTAGTAGATTCTTCTTTTAATGTATGTGTAGATCCAATTAGTTATACTGTATTAGTTTTCTAACCATATCTAAAATAGGGATGCTACTTTTTGAAGTTTGAATATCTATCAAATTTAGATATCGATGGTTTGAATGTCAGTTATATATATATGTTAGATTAACTTGGAATAACTCAAATTTTGATGACCATCCTAATTTTAAACTATTAAAATTTTTCTCAACGTGATATTTTTAATAAAAAAAAGATTTCCTCATAAATTTTAATAAGAAAAACGAAATTATTTTTTTTCTAATAAGGAAAAATTCCTAACGCGTTTATAGACACAGTAAATGGCCTGGATCCTAACGCAGCCCATAAACGCGTTAATAGACACAGTAAATGGCCTGGGTCCTAACGCGGTCCATAAACGCGTTAGGACTTCCCTAACGCGGTCAACGAACGCATTAGGAGGGCAAAAAAAGTAACTCAGGAAAAGTATATTATTTAAAGTAAAAAATAGGAAAATCGTGAATTATTTAAAGTAAAATCCGCTTTACTGTAGCGCTCCCTGTTAACGCGTTTTAGAACCGCGTTAGGTCCTTCATAACGCGTTTTATAAATACGTTAGCTATGCATTTACGCGTTTATTAATAGCGTTAGCTGGTCTACAACCTTTTGTCATTTCAACACCTAAAATCAAAACTTTTATCATTTCAATCAAATAACTGTCGATGAAATAACTGAGTTTCTAATCGTGTTAGATAAACTTATATATAGGATATATGATGTGCTTCTTTGAAACAGAATCCAATTCATTACCTCGTATATTCAAAAATGACTTCGATTTCTGTATTTGTCAACCCATCTCCAAGTTTCGCTGGTTGTTCTTTCTACCTAAATTGTACTCCTTCCACAACTTATGCCGATATTCGAAATGAATTATACTGTAGACTTCAGATTTATGAAAGTCAATATACAGTGCAGATTCAAGGTCGTTACAACGATATAGTCAACGGTAGATTTGAATCTTTACTTATCCCTCTGAATTGTGAACCTGAATGGCGGTACTATTACCAACAGACAGTCGAGATGAGGGGAATACCAATTCTTGAACTGTTCGTTGATTTTATGTCCGTATACGGAACGGGACCAGACCTAAACTTTACGCCGGTTGATGAGCCCAGTAGTAGCGAGCCAAACACGACACTAAATCTTTTTGGTGGTCAAGATTCCAATCCTTACGAGTAAGTATAATATTTATGATGTTTTGAAATAATATTTATTATAGCAATTGTGTTTCAAATTGAACTAATATTAAATATTTTGAATTTTCATTTTACAAAGCGGTAATGTTGGAGATCATAGTCGTGGTGCTCGACTGTCGCCTGTGGTCGAGAACGACTCCTCAGAAGATGATGTCCGAGTCGAGGATGATGGCGATGAAGAAGGTCCGGCGAGTTATTCTGACCTGCCCACCGGAGAGGAATTTTCGGATGAAGAGGACTTACCAAACACAAAATTGTCCTTTTATGCAAACTGTGACCAGGCGTATATTTCCGGAAGAATGGACACGCACCATCCTGTAAGTGATTTGTGTGATATTTCGATGTTCGAATATGTTGGTAGGCCGAAACCAAATTCAGAGTCAAAACGAGAACTCGGACCTGGTGAAACGTTTGGGTCTAAGAAACAACTAATATGGGCAGTCTGTGATTTTTGTTGCAAGAACAATGTTGAGGTAAAAATCGAAACACGCAACAAACAAAGAGTCGTAATGAGTTGTATTCAGAAACCAAGGTGTGAGTGGCGATTGTATGGCAGAGTTGAAAGTTGGAATGCCAATTGGAAAATTTTCACAAATCCTAAAGAGCATACGTGCTACAGACCGCCCGGCTTATTCGATCACGAAAACCTAACAGTTAGCCTTATTGTGGAACATGTTCGTGATGAATTGAAAAAAAATCTAGCTAAAACTGTCGACGATATAGACGGCCTCATAAAGGATAGATATCCACATATTCAACACACTTATAATAAATGTTGGCGTGGGAGAGAGAGAGCACTCACGCAATTGTTCGGGTCTTGGGAAGGGTTGTACAATAAACTTCCACGACTCCTGGAGGCAATGAAGTCGACCACTCCCGGGACGAAGTACACGATCGTTTCCTGGCCAACGAACGATCCGAATGTTCGGATGTTCAAGATGGCTGCATGGGCTTTCGGCCCATGCATAGAAGCACTAAGGTGGGCCAGACCCGTCATTTTCATTGATGCTAGTTTTCTCTCAGGTCGATACAAAGGCAGGTTGTTTGTGGTTTGTGGTTATGATCCGGAAAACCATATAATTTCGGTTGCATTCGGATTGGCTGAGAAAGAAGAAATTTTATCTTGGGGCTGGTTTATGTCTTGGGTTAGATCAGAGATTATAGGAGATAAAAAAAAAGTTTTGTGTTATATCTGATCGCCATCTTGCCATAAAAGCAGTATTTGCATCAACAGAGTACGGTTGGAAGGCACAAGGTCGAAATGCAGTTGCAATTCATCGTTACTGCATGCAGCATGTCGCGGAAAACTTATATAAGAAGGCTGGCGGGGGAGAGCACCGTGAATTGAAAGATTTCTTCAAGTGTAAGCTAGCGAACAAGAAAAATCCTCGACGTTTCAGAGTAAGGTGGGAAGAATTGAAGACAGCAAATCGGAGGGCTTATCGGTATCTAAGAAATTGTGAGAAAATTAATGAAAGTGACCCCAACGAAGTACCAAAGTGTCACAAATGGGCACAGTACGCCGACAAAGGGCATCGATTCGGTATAATGACGAGTAACGGAGCCGAGAAATTGAATAGTATTTTCCGAGTGGAAAGAAGATTACCCGTGGCAGCAATTGTTGAATGCACGTGGTATAAATGCGCCCGCTGGATGAACAAGAGAACGCAAGAAGCATTTGAACGGATGAGTTCAGGAGAAAGATGGCCCGCAGATGTCCAGGCGAAAATAAACAAGCACGATGAAAAATCATGTATGTACTTTTTATATCTTGTTTATTTATTCATTCGTATTAATGTACTATTTTAGTAACTTTTAAATGTTGCATTTTAAGGTTCTATGCACACTTTCATGGTGAGACTGGATCTTGGTGAATTTATGGTTAAGGTTCCAGGCACATACTGGGATGGTTCAGGATACGAGTATGAAACGTTCAAGGTCCTCATTCCACCTAAACCGGAAGATATCGATATTCAGTTACCTCAAATGGGAACGACGTGTGAGTACTAGAAACTGCAACTGACTAGTATACCTTGAGCACATCTAATTGCTGTTTGCAGGGAGACGAGATACGATGTGAATGGGTTTGTAGATAATCGGTACGGCGTGTGGCACCAACACAAGATTTGGTCAGAGGTGCCCTTTCATTGTTACAAAGACGAGAGTGAATGACCAATTTATGATGGTCGGACGTTGGTCCCCGATAAGAGTTTGATGAATCGAGGTAGGCGTAAGGTAATTCGAGGCGAGATGTGGATGGACAAAATGGAACGGAAGAAGCAGGAGGGTCCCAAATCTAAAAAATTTAAAAATAATACAGGGCAAGGTTCAACAAATCAACGGCGACAACCCCAACCGCCATATCCAATGGATGCACTTCAATCTAGTCGGCGGACCAACAGTCGACGAAGGGATGCTGCACTAAATGTTGAAGAGACCTATCAACCTGGCAGAAGGTCACTTCATGTTGACCCACGAAGCAGGAGCACTCTAGCAGAGACAGGTTCAGTCCAACCACGTCGTGCTTCAATCAGCACTGATCCGCTGAGCATGAATGCCGCATCAGGCAGTTTGCGATCCGAGTCAGCTAGATTCCCGACGGGCCAAACAAGCACATCTAGGACTTCTGGGCAAACAAAAGTAAAAGGATTAAAAACGACAATCTGTAATATTTTTATCAGGAAAAAATAATTGATTCAAAATTATGGTTGAATTTATGTATGAACTATTTTAATATTTGTAATATTTGAGTGTGAACTATTTGTAATATTTGAGTATGAACTATGGTTGAAATTATGGTTGATATTGATGTCACATTTATATATATGGTATTTGGCCGGACTTAGCCCCAAAATCATAACCTAAACGCTTGAAATTGTGTGTTTTCAGTCTTTATTTGTAGGATTTGGTACTGCTTTTGGTTTTTCTTTGAATTTCAGGGATTTGGAGCAAAACCAACGAGAATCTGCATATTTCGGGCACCAAAGATGGACTTGTGCGGCCTACAATGGATCCTGTGCGGAATGGACTCGTGCCAGATGACTCATGTCTGGCTCGGATCATGATTGTGCGGCCTACAACCTCTCAACCGTGCCCTGGACACCTCCAGTCGACCTACAATGTCATTGTGCGGCTTACAACTCCTCTGGCCTGCACTGGACATCTCCTGTGCGGCCTACGGGTCTCACTATGCGGGATACACTTGGGTCGGATGACTCATTCCCGGCCCAGGACTCTGCTGTGCACCGAACTGGACTTTTTTGTAGCCCGCACAGCCCATATTGTACCCCGCACAACTCACCAAATCCTACCTAACCCTCTATATAAGGCGCCTCCCATGCCCTAATTCGGGATTTCTCCTTCCTTTGGCCTCCTGGCTCGCCTCCACCTTTCATATCTCAGATCTACCACTTTTCCCCGATCGTACCCCGCACAGCCACATGTGTAGGCCGCACAACACCTCCCTGTAGGCCGCACAGCATCTCATCCCGCCTTGGAGACCATCATTCCAGTCATTTCTTTCTTGGTTCTTGTCCAGATCTGCTCCATTCGACTTGTAGAAGACAGAAAGGGCTTGACCAGAGGTTTTTCCTTCCCTTTCTTCTCACTTTAGTTCTTATGGAGATTGTATCCCTTTATTTTGCTATTTGTATTTGTTTTTGCACTATGTTAGGCTAGTTTACTTGTGTTCTAGGGCTAGGATGAACTTGTGGTTAGGTTTGATTTGTTGATTGGATGTTTTAGTTTCTATTGTGTACTACTTGTTTGATTGCTTATGGTTTATGCTTGTTTGTGCTTATTTGATTGTTTGAACCTCCTATTAGGTGATTGCGCACACTTAATTTAGGTCAAGGGTGTAAAACAATTGACTTGGGTTGAACAAGTGACTTAAGGTAGGATATAAGCCGAAAGGTAGTCCAATTGGTTCCCGAAAGGGGAACGTTTCTGCTGTAGCAAAAGTTAAGTAGATACATTTAAGAAATCAACAAGTGAACTTAGAATAGTTAAGCCAACAAGCGAAAGTTGAGGGTTAACTAGACTAATGGGGATATAGACTAGGTTCCGGTTCCGATACCTTGACCAACAAGCGATGGCTGAGGTCTAGGGAGTCCAAGTCCGGCTGGATCTGTCTCACACAAGTTAGAAACTAAAATACCGACTCTCCACATCATTAACCGAGGGCCTGTGCGGCCTACAATTGTATCTGTGCAGCCTACAGTTGTGCCTGTGCGGCTAACAACTGTGACTGTGCAGGGTACAATTGTATCAGCTCAGCACTAGTCTGTGTTAGGCGCGAAAGTGACCCGCACCGACAGCCCGAGGCCTAACCTGAGTATAACCGAACCCCTAGGACGCCTTTTTATAAGAATTTACAACCGTTTTAAGCCAAAAATTGTTACCTTTGTGTTTTTACTCCTTGTTTTGTTTATCTTTAGTTTATTTCAATCGTTTGTCTTGTATTGTTTGAAAACCCGACTTGAATTGCTAGATCTAGACTTTGTGAAAGTGTAAGACCAGTACTTATTTCACCGTCCTTGTGGTTCGACCCCTAACCATTGTCCAACGATTACCGTACGCTTGCGGTGTTTATTGGGTTATATTAGGGTATTATTAGCTACACATCAGATATTATGTATGAACAATTTGCACTATTTGTAATATTTGTAATATTTCTAATATTTCTAAACTTTCTAAAATTTGGAATTTATTGTTGTATTTCAAAAATTTAGGCGTGGTCTGAAAAAGTTAGGCGTGGTCTGAAAAAAGGACAAGCGTGGTATGCAAAAAGGCCAAGCTGGTCTGTAAAAAGGACAAGCGTGGTCTGCAAAAAGGACAAGCGTGGTTTGCGACACTACTTTGAATTCATCTATATAAAACCACCACACCAAGGTTCAGGCACTCATCTATTTTCTCTACAAGAAGTTCACCACCATGGAGAAAGGAAATAGCTCCAACTCCAACAATAATAACTCCGTTCCTCAAACAAATTTTCCCATTACTGAGTGTTGAAATTCATTCCTCCATTATACTCTTACCGACCAACAAAAAGAAATAGGAGAATGATGCGCAACCTGACAAAAATGTTCCATGAGTTTTCAATACAATGTGTTTGAAACGTGGTATGACCTGGAGTTAAGAATGTACTACCACTGGCACGTAAGTGGTGCGGGGAAAGAGAAAGGCTGAACCGTCCAAAGCGATACGACTGGTCAGAATATTTGTAACCTAAACCGATCGCCGGACAACAGACATGGACACCAATTCCAACACAATTTACTCTTGTTGAAACAATATTTAATTTTCGTGGAGACCACACAGTAAACTGTACAAGGTGTGGTCAAGTTTTCAATTACAAAGAAACCATCTTGCGTGACCACTACGATGACCACGAGCGCCGTGACCGGGAAGAAAGAGAAGCTCGGGACAAAGAGAAAAAGAGAATTAAGATAGAGAAAGAAATAGAAGAGTATCGTCAGCAAGAGCTAAGAGATGCACAAGAGTATCGTAAAAAAAAACTAAAGGAAGAAGAGGCGACCAGGAGAAGGAAACAAGAACTTGAGGAATTGGAGACAAGGCGTAAGAACTATGAGGAAGAAAGAGCAAGACAAAGAGCAAATGCAGCAAGGTGTACGGCAGAGATAGAAAAGCAAGAGGCTGAGGCAGCTTTCTGGAACGAAGCCGCTCAGTTCGCTGACAACTCCGATGCCAATAATCAACAAGAACAGAAAGATGAAGATGAGCAACTATGGTGGGATGAAATTCTGCAATATGTAGATAGTTAAGATCTCTAAGTAGGTTTAGAAAGTAGATTTAGAATGTCGTTTTATTATTGTGATTTAGTCGTTGTAAATTATTTATGTTTTATTATTGTTGTTATAATTTTTGTATGATTTTTTACGGTTTTTTTAAAATATAACATAGAAACATTAAATATATAAATAAAACATAAAATTATATTACATAACACATAAAACATGCATAACAACATAAAACTTAAAAACATACATAACATACTACAAAAGAAAAAACATAACATAACATAGAAACATACAACATAAAAAGAAAAAATAAAATATAGAAAAGCTAAGCACGATAAGGGTCGTCTGCAGCAGCGAGATGATTTTCAAATTCAAGTGGGCAAGCTTTCTTCAACTTAAGCCAAACTGTCCTATTGTTGGCCACCTTGACGCGATACCCTCATTCCCTCTTCACCTTGTCGGTCCAATGCTTCGGTCCTCTAACCTGCCACACTTCGTTGTCTTCATCAAATACATCATCCAAATCTTCCAAATAGAACTTGTCGTGCGAATACATCCAGTACAGTGTCCTCAATATGTGATGGTCGAATACTTCACAATGTCCCTCTAGCAGCACACCGGTAACAACCTTGCGTGGTTTCAAATCCATTTCTATTCAACCACAAATGACAAATATAAATTAGAAACAATATATTTAAATTTCTTTCAAATTAAGTTATTTTAAAAAAGTATCTAAATTAAAACGAAATTGCCTATGACTATCAACACTATTAGTTTTGGTAAAAATACCACAATTGCACATTTTCTAATAATTTTGGATTTAACAACAAATTTAATAAAAATTTTCAAACATTTTTTTCTCTTCTTCTTATTTTCTTCTTTCTTTCTTTCTCTTTTTTTCTCTCTTTCTTTCTTTCTTTCTTTCTTTTTTTTTTTCTCTCTTTCTTTCTTTCTTTCTTTCTTTCTCTTCTGGTTATGCCTCACTCTCCCTCTGCCCTCTCTTTTAAACAAAACGCGCGCAAAAAGTTACCCCTCCTAACGTGTTTCTTGTCCGCGTTAGGGAAGCCCTAACGCGTTTATGGACCGCGTTAGGACCCAGTCCATTTACTGTGTCCATAAACACGTTAGGGCTTTTTCCTTATTAAAAAAAATAATTTCGTTTTTCTTATTAAAATTTCTGAGGAAATCTATTTTTTTTATTAAAAATACCACCTTTCTCAACACTCTCTAATAGAATTTGTATTATCAGGAGTTCAGGACAGAGCTGATAAACTCTCTTAATAGAGTTTGTATCATCTATATATGATATTTCATAGCATAATCTGCCTTTCTAATAAACATTGTTTGATAATTAACGACATGACTATTCATTCAGTGGTCATGGTTGTAAAATAAATATGAATAATTCACAATAGGAATACTACAGTTGTCATCAAAGTTCTCAATGTTATAAAATTTAAGAGAAAGAGGAGGAAGAGACAAAGAGACAAAAGTAAAAGGGAGAGACAAATTTCTCTTCTGTATTATTATTCTGAATTGTTAGATACAATACACAAGTTACATCTCTCTATTTATAAGCCAAAGATGAATCTCCTAATAAATGCTAAAGATCTTCTATAATTAATGTAATTAATGGGAATAATAAAGATGGACAACCATATATGATTCATATCATTTATAACACTTCCCCTTGGTTGTTCATCTTTCATTATACACTATTAATATGATACTTCAGGATCAATATTAATATGATACTTCTGGATCATTTATACTGCCTCATTAAAAACCTTACCAAGAAAAACTCATTGGGATAAAAACTTGGATAAGGGAAAAAGAGTACAGCGTGTATAATGCTTCCCCTCATTTTAATATTATTGGATATCTTTCAGTCGATGTAGACCAATATTCTTTCTGAGTTGCTCAAAAGTTCTTGTTGGCAAAGACTTCGTGAATAGATCAACCAAGTTGTTACATGATTGAATTTTTTGAACATCTATTATGCCATCCTTTTGTAGGTCATGTGCTAAGAAGAACTTTGGCGCAATGTGTTTAGTTCGATCTCCTTTGATATATCCTTCTCTAATTTGTGCTATGCAAGCTGCATTATCTTCATATATTGGAGTAGGATTTTCCTTAATGTTTTGAAGCTCATATTCTTCTTGAATATTTTGAATTATTGACCTCAATGAAACACATTCTCGACTCGCTTCATAGAAAGCAATTAGTTCAGCATGATTCGATGAAGTAGCAGTTAGAGTTTGTTTTGTCGACCGCCATGAAATCGTAGCTCCACTATAAGTAAATATGTATCCTGATTGAGATATTGCTTTATGCGGATCTGACAAATATCCTGCATCTGCATATCCAACTAAATTAGATTTTATATCCTTTTCATAGTACAGTCCCATATCTCGAGTTCCGCAGAGATAGCGGAAAATATCTTTAATTCCATTCCAATGTCTTCGGGTTGGTTTGGAATTATATCTTGACAATAAATTTACAGCAAATGCAATATCAGGTCTTGTATTATTTGCAAGATATAACAACGCTCCAATTGCACTTAAGTATGGTACTTCAGGACCAAGTATTTGTTCATCATTTTCTTGGGGACGAAAAGGATCATTTTTTACATTTAACGATCGCACGACCATTGGTATTTTCAAAGGATGAGCTTTATCCATATTAAACATTTTTAAGATTTTTTCTATATAATTTGATTGATGGATAAATATTCCATTCTTTAGATGCTCGATCTGCAGGCCAAGACAAAATTTAGTTACACCAAGGTCTTTCATTTCAAACTCCTTTTTCAATAATTTTGCAGTATTTTCAATCTCTTCAGGAGATCCTATAACGTTTAAATCATCAACATACACCGCAATTATTGCAAAACCTAGATTTGATTTTTTCATAAAAACACACGGACTAACTGTATTATTCTTATATCCTTCTTTTAGAAGATATTCACTAAGTCGATTATACCACATTCGACCTGATTGTTTTAGTCCATATAAAGATTTTTTCAATTTTATGGAGTACATTTCTCTAGGTTTTGATTTATATGCTTCAGGCATTTTTAATCCTTCAGGGATTTTCATATATATATCACTATCAAGTGAACCATATAGATAGGCTGTGACAACATCCATAAGTTGCATTTTTAGATTTTCTGTGACTGTGAGACCTATTAAAAATCTTAGAGTTGTTGCATCCACTACAGGTGAATAAGTTTCTTCATAATCAACTCCATATATTTGTGAAAAAGCTTGCGCCACTAGCCTTGCTTTGTATCTCACAATCTCATTTTTCTCATTTCTTTTAATGACAAATACCCATTTGTAACCTACATGGTTAATATCTTTGGGCGTTTGGACTACTGGTCCAAATACTTGTCGTTTATCAAGTGAATTTAATTCAGCTTGTATGGCATCTTTCCATTTAGGCCAATCATTTCTTTACTTACATTCTTTTATGGTTTTGGGCACATTATCCTCTTCGCTTATAACATCACTAGCTACAGCGAATGCAAAAAATTCATCAACTTGAGTTTCATCCCTATTCAATGTTATACCATTTTTCACATAATTTATAGAAATCTCATGATCATTTGGTATTTCAGTTTCTTTCGGAAATTCATCAACCTCTTCTAGGGTTTGAGTTTCTTTTGGGATGTTATTAATCTCTTCTGGGATTTTATCAACTTCTTCAGGAGTTTTAAAAGTATTTTCTTTTGTCATCGTACCAACTGCTTTATTTTGCTCTTTTCTTTTACGTGGATTTATATCCTTAGAACAAATTGGTCTTCCACGTTTTCTACGCTCATGAGATTCATTTGATATTTTTGTAATATCTATTCGAGCAGGTACATTTATAGCTGGAATATGTGATTTAGTGACTCTATTTATATCTGTGAATGCATCAGGCAATTCATTTGCAATTCTTTGTAAATTTATAATCTTTTAAACTTCAAGTTCACATTGACCACTTCTGGGATCAAGATAAGATAATGATGAATTCTAAGTCACTTGTTTATCCAGTTTTTGTTTTTCTTCTCCTAAATTTGGGAATATTGATTCATCAAAATGACAATCAGCAAATCTTGCTGTAAAAACATCTCCTGTTAATGGTTCTAAATATTTAACAATAGAAGGAGAGTTAAAACCAGTATAAATTTCCAACCTTCTTTGAGGTCCCATTTTTGTGCGTTGTGGAGGAGAAATTGGAACATATATTGCAACCAAATACCTTTAAATGAGACAAATTTGGTTCTCTTCCGGAGACCAATTGTAATGGGGAATACTTATGATCAGCAGTTGGCCTTAATCTAATTAGTGCAGCAGCATGTAATATGGCATGTCCCCATACAGAAGATGGTAAACTAGATTTCATAAGTAATGGTCTAGCTATCAATTGTAACCTTTTAATAAACGATTCTGCTAGACCGTTTTGTGTATGAACATGTGCCACTGAATGTTCTATAGTAATCCCAATAGACATGCAATAATCATTAAAAGCTTGGGATGTAAATTCTCCTGCATTATCAAGTCGGATTCTTTTAATTTGATAATCCGAAAAGTTAGCTCTCAATTGGATAATTTGTGCTAATAATCTAGCAAATGCAACATTTCTTGTTGCTAACAAACACACATGTGACCAACGTGTTGATGCGTCAACTAAGACCATAAAATATCTAAATGGTCCACATGGTGGTGTAATAGGTCCACATATATCTCCTTGAATTCGTTCTAAAAATGATGGAGCTTCAGGTCCAACTTTATTTGGAGATGGCCTAGTAATTAGTTTTCCAAGAGAGCATGCTTGACATGTTAATTCTTTAGATAATAGGATCTTCAGGTCCTTTAGGGGATGCCCATTTGCACTTTCAATTATTCTCCTCATCATTATATTTCCTGGATGACCTAATCTGTCATGCCATAGTGTAAATAATTTTGGATCAACTAACTTCTAGTTAGTCACCATATTTGATTCTATTGTACATATATATGTACCATATAGTCTGTTGTCCCTAAGTACGGCCTAGAGGGGGGTGAATAGGCACAATTAAGCACAATAAACCGGTTTTAACAATTTTGCGGAAATAACTAAAAACAACAATTCAAGATTCACAAGCAAGTAAATAGAGTAAATAATCAATAGAGAAGAGACACGCAAACTTGATTACGGAGTTCCGACCCGCTAGGAAATGCTAGCCTTAGTCGTACGTCTCCGGGAGTTTCGCTACCACTCAAAGGGTGCGCTCCATTCAATTCCAATAAGAACGTGTCTACAACTTCGAACCGAATCGCCTCGTCACAATAGACCTCGAGGTGGATCGGCCTAACTCGATGGAAAGCACACACAAGCTTCCTTCAACTTGAGAATGATGCTCACAACCAAAACACTCAAAGATTCTTGCACTAATGAACTTGGAGTTTGATTGAGGCTAACTAATCTCAAAGAATTTGCTAAAATAATGCTCAAACAAGTCAAGTAAGTGAACTAGCTGTTTGGAGCTCAAAGACAAGTGTTTTGCAATATATTCAACAGAGAGAAACAGCTCAATAATGGCTGGTATAAATAGAGGGCGCAAACAGCTCCAAAACAGACTAATTTCCTCTAGGGCGTTGCCTAACGCCAGACAGCGTTGTGCAACGCCCAAGTTACCGTTATAAATTCCAACGGCTAGTTTCTCTGACACCTGACAAAGTCATAGCGTTGTGCAACGCTGGGTAGAGTTACACAACGCTGGTCAAACTGAGTTGAAAAATGAAAGGCTGGTTTGACCAACTAAGCCTGGCGTTACAAGACGCCAGACAGCATCACACAACGCTGAACAGAAGCGTTGCAGAACGTTTGTTTTGCGTTAAGCAACAACTCAAAACCAAAACGTTATACAACGTTCTGTAACGTTAAATAAATCTCAGCTCAAAAACACCCCAAAACAGTCAGGGAGTCAGAGCTAAAACGTCGTATAACAGAAAACAACGTTATACAACTTTTAGTCTTTGGACCGTTTTGCAACGCCATATAGCGTTGCCTAACGCTAGACTAGAGGGAAAGCATTGATGCAGCGTTTCCTGACGCTATACAGCGTTATGCAACGTTGTTTCACTGCTTAACAGAGAATTTGCAATTTTTAAACGAAATTCAAACTGAAGAGTTGCGTTGTGTGACGCTACTTGGCGTTAGGTAACGCAGGACAGAATTTTGAGCATTTTAAACAGCAAATTGATTGAGATTAATTTAAAACAAAATTAACCTTAAACTAATGACTCTAACTGTCCTGTAAACATCTCTTGATGCTCCACAACTTGTGTAAAATAATCCTTGAGCATTTCTTCAAATTAATATCTATAAATCACTTAAAATGAAATGTTAGAAAGGGTTTGGTGTTGTTTTGCAAATCGGCAAATAACGGATTAAATTGTTTAGTCCAACAATCTCCCCCTTTTGCCGAATTGCAAAACAACACCGAAGTAAAGTATAATATTTAGCAAATCATAGCAAGGACCTTTACTTCAAAAATCTCCCCCTTTTTGCAATAAGGGAAAAGGGCGTTATTCGGACAAACCATAAACCGCTAAGGTTAATCCTAACACAAATTAAATACTCCCCCTATCTAAATTAATTTTGCACAAAAAGACAAGGCTTTTAGAGGGAGTTTGGTCAATAAACAATTAACCTAAACAAACAAAAAGAGAGATATTGAAATGGAAATGAGATGCATGCATAAAGGAAAGCACATGATAATAGCGCACAACATAATATCATATAACATAAAAACATATGAGTTCATATATGACTCATAAATCACAACATCTCAACATAAAGACAAGAAACTACCAACATATCACAAGCCAAAATATAAAACCACATAGTCACATAAAGGCTAAGATAAAACGAGACTTTAAAAACCAACAAAAAAACCAAACGATAAACGAAAGGAAAGAGTGGCTAAGTCTCGGCAAGGCTATGGTCTCGGCATGTCAATCACTCGTCATCATCCTCATTTCCTCCACTCCCCGAGCCCCTTGACATGAGCTTCTTGAAGTTCAAATCCACCGAAGCCCAAAATTTATGCAAGTCCTCTTGGTTTTTAGCAACACTTTGCTCTAACTTGTCAAACCTTGCATCAATCTTCGTGTTCAACGCCGCAAACCTCTCATCAATATAGGCGGCCACGTTGGCATCAATCTCATGAGATGCCGCCCGTCCTCCGGGCACATGCAACGGCTCATTGCCAATTTCTTCGTATTGATTCACTTTTGCATTTGGACGGAAGAGATAGGCATTGCGATGGAAAGGACCGGGAGTTAAGATATCATCGATGGAGATCCATCCGGTGCTCTTGAGATAGTGAAAGAGATTCTCGGGCTCAGCAAACTCATTTGCATTTGTTGGAACGCCCCAAATCGGCATGTCCAAATCTATCCCTTCTTGCATGAGAATGCAAGTGATGATGTGTGCATAAGGAAAGCAAGACTTGAAGGAAGTCTCGGTCTTGTGCATATGAGCAAGGATGATGTGAGGGATATTGACTCGAGGATCCTTTTCCAAGATGGACCGTAGGAGATAAACCGCAAACCTTTCCACATTGGTTTTGATGGTTGCCTTGGGAGTGATAATGTTATTGATAATCAAGAATAAGACGCGATGAAGTGCCGGCAACTCGGTGGCGGTGAATTGGTTGGCATGAAGATTGCGCCAACAATAGAAAAAACGATGGTACTCCTCATAAGGTGGCAATTCCTTGGGCCAAGAACCATGGATATATACCTCTTCCCCTTCATTATTCAATCCCAATAACTCGCTTAACCGTTCTCGAGTTATCTTGATATGCTTTCCAAAAACATAGGAGTGAGCGGTAGGCACCCCATTTTCCCATTTGACATTGAGATTTGCATAGAAGAATTTGATCATGGTTGGATGGTACTTTTGGGTACAAGATAACAATCCCGGCATATGCCAAAAATTCAACCTTTCATTAATCCAATTCCATTCCCTTGTTCCCAACCTCTCATCTCCACAAGGGTTTTCAAAATAGAAACAATCGGAACATTCCCTTTTGGCTTCTAAGAAACATTGCCAATTCCTATACCCGGCCGAATCATCAAAGAGATAACGGTTATCCGATGTTAAGGCCCAATTAACCAAGGGGGTTTCGGTCACCGTTGGAGGTATTGTTTGCATAGGGGGGTCAGTTTCCATGTTGGTACCGGAGGATTGGCCTTTGGTACCGGTTCTAGACCGTTTGTTGGTTTTTGGTGCCATGACAAAATGTGAGAATCAAAAACCGAGATCAAACCTTGAAAGTGACTTGAGGAAGTGAAGGAGAAACCCTTGGAGAGTAGTAATCCAAAGCCAATTGAAGATCCGACGGTCGGATTGCCGGAAATCGAAGTGAAGCCGAGATCTAGGGTTTTGGGCGAATTGAGTGAAGGAGAGAGAGAAGATGGATATGGCTAGGGTTAGGAGAGAGAGGAGAGAGTGAAGAGTTTGAGGGTGGTCTAGGTTTGGAGAGAGAGTGAATATGGAGGGAGTATTGAGAGGAGAGAGGTGAAAGGGTGTGAAGAAGGAAGAGAGAAAAGAGAGAAGGGACTCTCTGGTTGCTCTCGGGTAGAACAGAAGAAGAAGAAGAAAGAAAATGAAACGACCAATTAAAGTTCCGTAGAGCGTTACTTAACGCCAAGGGGCGTTGTACAACGCCAAGCTCCAAAATAACAAAAATAGAAAACAGACATCAACGTCATCTGACGCTACACCAGCGTTATGTGACGCCATAAAAGGGCGTCACACAACTCCAGTTGGCGTTGAAAAACGCTTCAAATAGACTTCAGATCAATATAAGGGCGTTAGACAACGCTGGTAAGAGTTAAATAACGAAAAGGAAAATCAAGACAGATTTTGCAGAAGATTTTTGGTCAACGTTATATGACGTTACGGGACGTTGTGCAACGCTAATGATAACGTTATATAACGTTTTAAAACAGAGAATAAGATAAATAACGAAAAAGATTTTAAATTCAGTTTGAGACAAAATAACTGAAAGAGCGTTGCAAGACTCTATCTGGCGTTATGCAACGCTGGTACCAGAAAAATCGATTCTGAAGGGAAAACTCTGAGAAAACTAATAAACCAATAGATTTTTCAAATGAGTATCCAAATAACATCAAAATATAGCTCAAAAACAGTACAAATAAATGGATGCAAGGATATGATATGCAAGAAAATAAAATTAAGTGCAAAAAGCACTTTTCTTGAACCATAACACAAACAATCAATCAAGAATCATACAATTGATTCTTGCAAACTCTCCCCCTTAAAATTTGACTATAAGAACCGGGGAAGGTCGAATGGCTAATCAAGCCTCACTAGAACCGCTTCCACTTGTTGAAGCGGGTGTGGAAGCGACTTTAGGAATCCAAACAACATTAGATGAACCGGGGGTGTTGTTCAAATTTCTAAACTTGCATTCTAATGAGATATGGCCATTCTTTCCACAATAGTTGCAACAAGCATTAGTCGGCTTGTTCACTTGTGTGCTATCTCTAACAAAATGTGTTTCAAAATGACGTCTAAGTTCTATGGCCCTAAGCTTTGGGTCATTAGAAAAAGAGTTTGATTGAGGTTTTTGAAATTTCGATTTTCGAAATTCCGATTTTGGTGTTGAGAGGCATTGACATTTCCCCAATTTCTTTGAGGTCTATTTTGGGTTCTAGAATTCCTATTGTGAGTGTCATTTTTCTTATTTTGCCCCTTGTTGTTGAAAACATGAAAACACCCATCGGGACCCTTGAAATACAACTTGTTTTGAACATTTTTGGAATCCCGATTGTTTTGGAAATTCTTTTGCGGACCCCTAAAATTCTTTTGACCATTATTGAAATTCCTTTTGGCACCATTGAAATTCTTTTTAGAACCAATAAAATTATTTTGCCCTTGCCCGTGTGGTTTCCTATAGTTGGTGCCTTTTTGAAAATGCCTCTCATTCTTTGTTGGGCTTGATGGGTTTCTTGACACAAAAGAGGATTGATTCCCCTTTTCGTAACCAAGTCCCGATTTGTCGTTGGGTTTTTGACCCACATACAACTTTTCAAGGTCCATCTTGGTGCTACATGAAGCACTAGATGAGCTTGAAGCCCTTTCAACATTTTCTAAAACTTTTGCCTTGCTCAAATGAGCTCGACATTTTTCACAATCCTTTGGTTTTTCAAATTCCTCAATCATACCCTTATACTTACTTACCAAAGCTTCAAGATCATTGATCTTAGTCGTCAAAAGACTAATTTGCCCCTTTTGACTTGCAATAGTCTTAAGGGACTCATCAAGATAATCATTCAACCTATCAAATTGAGAGTTTGTGTTATCATTCAAGAAAGATTCTTTTTCGTTCTCATCATCACTATCACTATCAAGATAAGAGTTTAGATATACCATATTGTCAACCTTATGAGCCTCATCTTGAGTAGGAGTCGAGGTAGAGGTTGAGGTAGAGTTTTGGACACTCTCCATGCTTGTCTTGCTCAAAGGATGCACATAGATATTGCCTTTGTTAAATTCTTCAAATGCTTCCTTCACCAAGTCATCAAGGTCATCATCCACGGGCATCACCACTTTGGCCACCAATGCAAGGTTGTCGAAGTCGATTTCTTGCTCCGAATCGGATTGGCCGGATGAGCTCGTGTCGGACTCACAATCCCATGTGGCTTGCATGGCCTTTTCCTTCTTTCTCTTGCTCTTAAAATGGCTCTTTCTCGACTTGTATCGGCCATCAATTTTCTTCTTGCTTCCATCTTCATTCCTCAAGTGCGGGAATAGCTTGAAGCAAGAGTACATGGTATGCCCTTCCTTTTGACACACAAAACAAAGAGCACGGTCATCATTTTCAAGTCTTTCTTTATTAAATTTACCTTCAAATATCATGATGGCCCGAAACATCTTCGAAAGCACGGCTCCTTGTTGTTCCTCATCAAGGTCGATAATGCCCTTGGTTTTGTCACTTGAATGGTGCTTTCTCCCTTGATGGTGGTCATGATGAGAGTGCCTTCGGTGGTCGGATGATGAGCCACTTTCCTTTGCCGCCAAGGCCATTGACTTGGGCTCATACTTCAATTTTCCTTGTTGCTTGAGCTTTTCTTCCACACATCGGAAGTGAGTGTAGATGATCTCGGGAGTGAGATTGTTGTGAGACCTTTGTTGTGTCTCAAGATTGGAGATGAGGTTGTCGAATCCCGATCTTCCCTCCAAAGACCTAAGCATAACTCCTATAACACGGTTGTTAGAAGGAGTCTCTCCAATGTTGGTAAACTCATCGAGCAATTGTATAAATCGTGTATACATCTCCTCGATGGGTTCATCATCCTTTATGTGGAAACTATCTAATTTAGACTCCAACTCGTATTGACGAGAGTTCTTAATTAGAGAGTTTCCCTCATAACGGTTCATGAGAGAGACCCACATATCATGCGCAATCATAGAATTACCAAGAATAGGAGAAATGGACTCATGGACCGAGTTGAGAAGCACATTGACGGCATTGTCATTTTTGGTTTTATCTAATTTGGACTCTACGGTCTCTTTGCCGTCACTACCATACTTTGGTGAGTATCCCTTATCAACTATATCCCAAAGTTCAATTAGGTTGAGGTATACAACCATGCATCTCTTCCAATATCGGAAGTTTTTGCAAGTGGAACCAAATTTGTCCGGTTTTTCTATAACCCTCGAAGCCATTGGAAACTAAGGTTACACAATTAAGGTCGGTCTTAATCTAAGTAACCCCTGCTCTGATACCACTTTGTTGTCCCTAAGTACGGCCTAGAGGGGGGTGAATAGGCACAATTAAGCACAATAAACCGGTTTTAACAATTTTGCGGAAATAACTAAAAACAACAATTCAAGATTCACAAGCAAGTAAATAGAGTAAATAATCAATAGAGAAGAGACACGCAAACTTGATTACGGAGTTCCGACCCGCTAGGAAATGCTAGCCTTAGTCGTACGTCTCCGGGAGTTTCGCTACCACTCAAAGGGTGCGCTCCGTTCAATTCCAATAAGAACGTGTCTACAACTTCGAACCGAATCGCCTCGTCACAATAGACCTCGAGATGGATCGGCCTAACTCGATGGAAAGCACACACAAGCTTCCTTCAACTTGAGAATGATGCTCACAACCAAAACACTCAAAGATTCTTGCACTAATGAACTTGGAGTTTGATTGAGGCTAACTAATCTCAAAGAATTTGCTAAAATAATGCTCAAACAAGTCAAGTAAGTGAACTAGCTGTTTGGAGCTCAAAGACAAGTATTTTGCAATGTATTCAACAGAGAGAAACAGCTCAATAATGGCTGGTATAAATAGAGGGCGCAAACAGCTCCAAAACAGACTAATTTCCTCTAGGGCGTTGCCTAACGCCAGACAGCGTTGTGCAACGCCCAAGTTACCGTTATAAATTCCAACGGCTAGTTTCTCTGACACCTGACAAAGTCATAGCGTTGTGCAACGCTGGGTAGAGTTACACAACGCTGGTCAAACTGAGTTGAAAAATGAAAGGCTGGTTTGACCAACTAAGCCTGGCGTTACAAGACGCCAGACAGCATCACACAACGCTGAACAGAAGCGTTGCAGAACGTTTGTTTTGCGTTAAGCAACAACTCAAAACCAAAACGTTATACAACGTTCTGTAACGTTAAATAAATCTCAGCTCAAAAACACCCCAAAACAGTCAGGGAGTCAGAGCTAAAACGTCGTATAACAGAAAACAACGTTATACAACTTTTAGTCTTTGGACCGTTTTGCAACGCCATATAGCGTTGCCTAACGCTAGACTAGAGGGAAAGCATTGATGCAGCGTTTCCTGACGCTATACAGCGTTATGCAACGTTGTTTCACTGCTTAACAGAGAATTTGCAATTTTTAAACGAAATTCAAACTGAAGAGTTGCGTTGTGTGACGCTACTTGGCGTTAGGTAACGCAGGACAGAATTTTGAGCATTTTAAACAGCAAATTGATTGAGATTAATTTAAAACAAAATTAACCTTAAACTAATGACTCTAACTGTCCTGTAAACATCTCTTGATGCTCCACAACTTGTGTAAAATAATCCTTGAGCATTTCTTCAAATTAATATCTATAAATCACTTAAAATGAAATGTTAGAAAGGGTTTGGTGTTGTTTTGCAAATCGGCAAATAACGGATTAAATTGTTTAGTCCAACATAGTCTATTAGACAATGCTTGCATTTTCTCCATAATATTTTTCTGGCCATTTTTAATAGATATGATATGAAGATATTCACAATTTCTCTCATTCATAGTTTCAATATGATAACCATTTTTTCGAATATCTTTAAAACTTAGTAGATTTCTTCTAGATCTACTCGAATATAATGCATCATCTATTGTTAATTTTGTTCCTTCAGGTAACAAAATACAAGCTCTTCCGGAGCCTTCAATAATATTACTTGAGCCAGATATAGTTTGGATATTAGTCTCACCAAGATGCAATTGCAAAAAGTATTTCTTACTTTTCAATATGGTATTTGTAGTTCCGCTATCAACCACACATGGATCTTCTTTATTTAACATTGCATCAATCATTTCCTTGAAATAAAATAAATGAAATAAAATAAATAAACTAAGTAAATTAACTAATTTTATTTTATTCGGATACAAAATTAATTGCCGTACATGAAAACTTAAAAAGAAAATTAAAGTAAATAAACCTAACTTTATTTATTCATTAATATCATATCCGTACACAGGACTTAAGATGGAAAATAAAAAGAATAATAAATTGCTTTATTTCCTGACTTCCTGTACAAGAAAAATAAAACAGGAAAAATAATCTAATTAAGTGAACCAATTTTTATTTTGTACGCATATGCCATAACATCTTCAAGACATTTTTCTTTTTCAATATAATGCGACCATGTCAACGTCATCTATTCATATAAAATCACATTCGCTTCAGGGAATGAATTTTCACGTGAGCCATACTAATTGATTAATTCATTAGAAACTCGTTCTTTTATTTTGCATTAAGTTGGAGTATCTTTTGCTACTATAGGAGCAAATTTGAGACATGAATTATGGAGAATTATACTCACAATCATATTTGAAATCATGTAATCTCACATGTTATAACGAACTTTTGTTTCTAGTAGTCACATTTTTCTTTGAAGAACTCTTCAAGAGTACTAACATATTTTTATCATAACTTCAGGTTATTGGTATTGTAATTTCAGGTTACGATAAATAAATAAACAAATAAATAAATAAGAGTAATGAATAAAGTAAATAAAATAAACATACAATAAATATAACTTCAGGTTATAGAAAATTTTATTTAATAACTTCTGGTTATTAAATCGTTTGACTACACAATTAAAATAATTTAAATGAAATAACTTCAGGTTATTTTCTCATTCAATAACTTAGAAATAAAACTTCGGGTTTTAAACAAATAAATCAAGTATTAAGAACTTTAGGTTCTAAACAAATTATTTCAATAATCAAGAACTTCAGGTTCTAAATAACTATAAATCAAAATATGAACTTCAGGTTATTAATATAATAAGAACTTCGATTCTTGATAAACTTTCAAGTTTGAATAATATCATTAAATAATTATTTTTATCATCATTCACTTCAGGGAATGATTATCATAAATTCAAACAAAAAAAATTTCAGATTTAAAGGATTCAAAACAGAATCGAAATAAAGAACAAATATATATTATTTTGAATGAAATCTTTTACCTTTTTCATAACGTCGGCAATTATTCAATCAAACAGATTTAAAATGTCTTAAAAAAAACGAAACTAATAATGTCAGATCTTTTACCAATACGAACTTTGCAATTGTTTAATCAAACGAATCATATATGAGAAAGTTACGAACCGGAATAAAAAAAATAAAATAACTTGGAGACAAGGTTAAACTGAGCCAGAATAGAAAAAAAAAAAAAAATATTGCGGGTAGATGTCCGAAGAAATCCACGGTTAATCAAACCATTTTACTCCGATTACCTTTTGCAAAATTTCTTTGTGATTCCTCCTGAGCAAGTCGTGCTGATAACGTGTTATAAAATTAAAGAGAAAGAGGAGGAAGAGACAAAGAGACAAAAGTAAAAGGGAGAGACAAATTTCTCTTCTGTATTATTATTCTGAATTGTTAGATACAATACACAAGTTACATCTCTCTATTTATAAGCCAAAGATGAATCTCCTAATAAATGCTAAAGATCTTCTATAATTAATGTAATTAATGGGAATAATAAAGATGGACAACCATATATGATTCATATCATTTATAACACTCAAGATGTTAAGTACGTACCACCTTTTTTTTCAATTCTATAAATGACGAAGAACTAATTTAAGTATGTATTTTGTAATATTTAAGTTTGTATCTCATGCAGTAGTCAAGTGTGAATTCCACAATAAGTGTACATTTAGGGTGGCTCAGACTTTGGACAAGAAATATGGAAATTCAAAATAACAAATGTACATTTTGCACCAGTCAAGCGGGTGCGTTTTTGGGATTTAGATCAAATATTTGAATAGTGTACAACATATTCATAGCGAACATGCTATTGTCATAGCGGATAGAGAATAACGACTATTTAGCGGCCGCTATAAAACCATAGCAGATCTGCACACACATGTATTTGAAGGTCTAGTTTAGTCAAAAAATTCGTGCAACAAATTAATACCAACTAAATTACGTTCATTTTCTATGAATATTTGACCATTTTTTTTTAGAATTTGTAAAAGTTCAAAACATAAAAGTTGTAGCTTATTTTGTAAACATTCCATAGAACTTTAAATCACGTTAATAAGAATTTATATATAAAAGATATGTCCAAAATACTAATATTATATCAGCAAGTTATAACTTGCACCGCTATAATATCGTTATTTTGCCGCTATAGTCCTCCATGTGTCGCGTTATCAGACGGATGCTAAATCTATAGCAATGTAACGGTGTACCAAAATATCACTGCTATAGCTCTACCGCCGCTATTTAAACCCTTAATTTGAATAATAACTTTAGAAATTTAAGACAGCACTCAAAAATTTAAAATACATTCTGACGGTCTGACCGGACAGCTATATGCACAATTTTGTGATATTTCATAAAATTTAAGATGTATTAAAAAAGACAAATTCTATCCTATTCTTTTCATTCAGAATAATGAACATTTGTGATTGATTAGGAACAAGGTTTTAAAATGCGATTTGTGCGGTTTAGCGATTGAGTGATGATTGGTGATAAAGCGATGATAAAATGGTAATAAAACGATTGTGCGGTGATAAAACGGTGATAAATGGTCATGCGGAATGGCTAAAAATATAGATATTTCAGTATAATCGGTGATAATACGGAGCATTTTAAAGACTTGATTAGGACTAAAAAAAATATCTGTGTATTATATTTATAAAATGTCAGATCAATATTTTAAAATAATTAGTTCTAAATAAACCTAATACTTCTTTTAATTTTAATAGAGTGGAAAGTAGAAGGTACACCAAAGAAATCCTTATTAAAATATGTTTTCATATCTGAATCAAGCACTTAAATAACTACGACTCCGATGTGGCACGCGCATGATGATTTAGGATGCACATGGCACTATAAGCATGTAAATTTGTCAATGTAAAAAGTGCAAACGCACTTGCAGAAATAAAATAAATTGTTAGTATATAATGTCTGCTAAAATTGCTTTATAACGTGGCAGTTGCAAGACCATGAAGCAACATAATTATATAAAATCGAAAATATGAGATGTACAAATATTAAACTATATAACAATATTGAATAAATGATATAAATTGAATATTGGGCGAAATTATTGAAATAAAATTTATTTTAACATAAATAGTTCTCCTTACATCTGCTGACCTTTTCGTCTATAATCAATTAATGTTTTAATTTTTAAACGTAAGACAATCGAGATCTAATATTTCAGTTAAAAAAGCAACTGACAGTGTCGCCACATGATCATTTGACTTTGAGTGCCGTATTAATTATATAAATTAAGGTGATTTTTTTATTCTTATAAAAGATTATCATTTCTCTTCCACATTACTAATTTTTAGCAACTAATAAATTCAAGGTTTTGACACAGTAAAAAAGTCAGCTTGACCGACAATACAGTTCATAATTTTCTAACATATTATACTGCCAAAGGAAGCTGAAGCTACATACAGAGAAATTTTCTTGGATAGTAAACAAACTCTTTTTTCTTAAAACTTAAAAGCTTTTGATCTACTCTGTAAACACTAAACACTAAATAAAGCCAAATTGATTCATTCAAGTAAGAGATTCTCAACAAAAGATGCGAGAGGGATTTTCATATTCGACGGGTCCCAACTCCCTAAGGGATTCTAACTACTAGTAACACGACAATGCACGGTACTGTATCCCCTGACTCGATTGTTATGGTTTAGAAAAATGCGAGACAATGTATGGAGTCAAGACAAGACAAATTAATTAAGGAGAGGTGGTAATGTACTGTCACTAATCTGCCCCTTGGTGCACACAAAAGGACCTTTCTATTATTCCCGTCTGCATGGCCCATGCCTCTTCTCGTAAGCATGCATGTTGCTTTTAAAGTGTCCCTTGAAGAAGTTGGAGAGGTATATTATTTAGCTGTAAACACCACGAATCTATTGGCGAGTTACATCTGTGGGTTGATTTTGAATGCTTAATTACCAGCAGATTTGTTAACACGGTTGATTTTAGTGCTTGGTTCATGCATGGTTTTAAACTTTTAATCTGGAAATCTGTCGGCCATTAGTATTTTCTTGAAGTTGCATGCAATATGTCTAAATCACCACATAGGAAAAAAAAATGTAAACGACAAAGAAAGTGCAATCAAGGATAAAATTTGTTACAAGGTATATATAACTGGTGAAGGTTATATATGGTGCCAATTTGGCAGATATGTTGCGCCTTCCCTAACGCGCTATGCTTTCCTTACATATTAACACATTGACATATACTCCATACTAATTGTACCTGTATCGGTTGCGCCCTTAATAAATGCATTAATAGCATGTTTAAGTCCTTGTATATCTTTAGTAATTTGATTTATTTTTATTTTTAAAGAACTTTATGTGCTCTCTTAAGATGACAACTTGAGAAAACAAAGTAGTAAGGGCTCGTTTGGGATGAGTGGAATAGGCCAATTTCTAGGAATAGCCAATTCCTGAATTTTTCATCCAAACGGTTTTGGAATAGCCAATTCCATTCCTAACATAATTTTCAATAACACTCTTCCCAACAACACTTTTCTCTCTACTTTTTCACGCTTCCCAACGCTATTCCTAAACTCACCATCCAAACAACATTTCTAATTTCCAGAATAGCCAATTCCTCCAATTTCTGTAAATAGTGTTTTTCCCTAAATTTATGTTATTCCTACTCTATTCCTAACCATCCCAAACGACACCTAAATTAGTAATACCACGATTATAAGGTTACAAAGGCACTACAATTTTTGAGCTTATATCTCAACCTATTAAGGAAGCTTCTCGGTTAGGGATTAGAAAGATAAAAACAAGAAATCTAAACAATCTAAAGATTATTTGGAAAAGTGCATGACCCCTCGATACACTGGGCAGCTAGGCAAAATGCGGCGCAGAATCAAGGCTTTCTAAAGGGACATTCATGACTGTACGGTTCCTATTCAAAATCACATGGTATCAGAAAAAGATTCACTCGACTGGCTTGAAATCGTTGTCTCTATAAAGCGTGTTGTCCTGGCCTGCTTGCTAGCTAGCTTTCTTTTTCTCAAATTTTTTTCCAGTCTTCTGTTGAAATTTGGCGGGCTCTACTACTTGCTCCAATTCAGACAGTTCACTACTGAAGAAACAGTCTGACTCTCCGCATCAGATTCAAATCAAACGGCTGGAGTTTATTTAGCGTATGGTGAAAATCTGGGAAAAATTATTAAACATTTGTAGTGGTAATGCAGTATTGTAGTACTACAGCAGATATCATGGAAAGCGAAAGAAATACAATATAGGCTTGGCTGTTAGGTTGGCATGCCCCTAGCCAGTACTTCATCCTTTTATCTGCCTCAACATCTTTTCGTTTTCATAAAAATCAGTGGATGATAAACTTGGTTGGAAAGTGTGACAGGGTGGAAAGAAACCCTAATGGTGATTCAGAGAAAAATCAGAAGAAATTATCTAACTGTAGCCAATTAGCCATTAACAACACATCTAAATTTACAGAAGGAAGAGAAAATACACAATTTAATTAACTAGTTCTATTGATCATAGAATAAAAGGCCAGGCATTGAAACTGGAAACCAGAAGAACGCCTACAATGGACGTGTTTTAATTTTATCTAAGATGGATCATGTGTTTCGAGTTCTAACTTTTGCGTAGCTAATATTTGCATTTGAAAGTGTAAGAAGCGAGAGAAATTATGTTCATGCTGAGCCTGAAACGGATCAATCTCTTAATCGACCAACTCTGCACAGGATATAGGGCAGCATTTCTCACACAAATGCTCATTAATTTCAATTACATAATGGACCTATACCTTTACGTCTGTTCTCACTACAAACATACAGGTATAGGTCCCATAGGAGAACCATGGTGGTTTCTTGTTTCTCTCTTTTTTTAATCTTTAAAGTAAGGAATGAGTTTACATCACCTACCGAAATGTAGATATATTTCTAATACACATGCATTTATATTAAGTGTATCTCTCATATATAGTGCTTAATTTAAAAGTTGGACGGTAAATACCTTCTTCTTTCTTCAAAATATATATATATATATAGTGCTTAATTTTCTGCTTCCTAAATGGTGTAATTATTAATCCTAAAAGTAAAAAAAAAAATTATAAGACAAATATAAAAGAAAAAGGAACAGTTATAGCTGAAGATCATGAAAACCCATGTTCGCTTCTGGACTAAAATAAGCAAAAAAAAAAAAAAAAAAAAACATTTTCCCCGAATATCGGTATTGAACCTTGGCGTGTATTTGGAGCCAATAAATGAGACTATATATGTTTGCAACGATTTATGAGAAATTTATGGGTTAAGTGGCTATTTGAAATTTCCAGGAGTCATCTTAGTTGAATTCGATTGGATGGGGTTATTATTAATTAATGAATATCAGTATATTGAATTGCAAGACGGGCGTAGCCGTACTTACTGTAGCTAGCTGTGTATATATTAAATATTAGGGAATCTAGCTATAAAGGATTAAGGACAGTTCTTTTTTATTGGCTATGGATGAGAACTGTTGGAATAATTAATGTTCTTTTTTTTTTTTTTTAAGAGAGGAATTGCTCAGTTTGGCTTTTTTTTTTTATGAACCTAACAAGAGTTTGAATCTTCGATGAAGTAATTTTTAGTTAATTTATATGTTGGACGTGATTTTTATTGAAATAGAATTTAGAATTGTCATTATGACTGAAGAAGTATATATGTATTGCTGGTATATTATATTTTGCGGAGTTTGTATCCAATACGGTGGGAGTTTCTTCAATGTACATATCAAATGGACGGTGTTTAATTAATTGAAATAAATTTATGTTGCGCCGAGATTTATATCATTGAAAATTTTTCTTTACAAATGTAGCAGCGTCAAATCATATTGTAAATTTAATTTAGTGCGCTAATCTTTATTATTTTATGGGCGTTTGGATCATCTAAGAATAAAATTAGGATTAGTTATTCGGAGTAAAAAAAATTTATTCCTAAACGATCAAGAATAACCTTTTGGAAAATTCTGCCATCAACACTAATTTATTAGCGGGCTTTGATCACAATCATCCATGAGTGCTAATGAATTAATATCTCTTAGAGATGAAAGGTTGAGATGAAAGCCCGCTTCACAAATTAGTACTGATGGCAGAATTTTCCTATGCTTTTTGGAATCTAGAGTGTTATATTTAAGTGATCCAACATCCGGATTAAATTTTTATTCCTAGGGTGTTTGGATCATCTTTGTAATCTGGATTAAAAAGATGATCCAAACACCCTATAAATATTTAATCCGGATGTTTAACCACTTAAATATAACACTCTAGGTTCCAAAACTTATTTTTGATTGTTTAGGAGTAAAATTTTTTACTCCAAATAACTAATCCTAATTTTATTCTTAGATGATCCAAACGCCCCCAATTTTTTATTTTACAGAGAGAAAAGCTATACTTCAAAAAAAAGTAATCACTAGCATAGAACCTTCAAATGATCGGCTTGATGAAGACAATTTTCAATATACTTTCATTAATTTTGTCACTGAATAACGTGAGTGTAATACCATTAGTTAGTAGATTCCAAAATAATAAATCACGATGAATTCAGAGATCTTAAAATAGATGCCACTGAGAGTCAGATATAACAACTAATAATAAGAACAAGACGGCGAACCCTCCCTACAAAATACTTATTCGACGATTAGTTAAGCGTCGCCTTTCCAAGGAACATGAAAATTTATAAAAAATCAAAGATTGATTATAAATATTTTTCTTTCAGTAGTGGGCTTATGCTTCTTAGAATTATCAGTAATCAAACAAAAAGAGTTCACAAGTAGAGGAAGGGAAACACAAAAAACAGAGACATTAGTACACACTTCAAAATTATTAATTCATTAACACCTCAGTTGATAATCATGAATATGTCACATATTCTTTCGTAATATGACTAATGTTTTGAATGGTTTAGTTTACCATTAATCCAGATAGGGTAGATAATTTTTACTAAATAGAATATCACAAAAAGAAATATTATATATAATTATAACTACCTAGGGTCTAGACAAATTATAATTTATAAACAATTAATTCGTTGACTCCCAGATTGGGTAGAGCTAGTATTTCATCTGGATGGACTATGTGGGTGTAGGCTTAATTTTCATAAATAGATTTTGTTGTGGTTTATTGAGATGTACGTACGTAGCAATTTGTAATTCTCAAGGTATCTAATTGCAAGAGTTTAGCCTCTCATTTTCTGATATAACACCACTTAATCATTTATTTCTCATTCCTTACATTAAGAAAGATAATTAATTATACAAAATAATTATCAACGCAAGTAATTTAATAATTATATTTCTAGTGCTGAAAGTTCATTCAATACATTTTATATTTTTTTTATGGATCTAAACAAAATTGGATTTCGTGTTGTTGTATTTCACAATTTTTTTATTTTTTTTTTACATGAAGCAGTTTTACATATAAATTTAACAGCTGCACTTGGATTTGGTTCTTGGATGATAATTTAGCGAGGTGGTGACACTACTGGAGCACTCCAAGTCAAATGATCTTCTGGTCCCACTGTTAGTGCTTCTAATTAACTGTAATAAATTAAGATTAGTTAGAGTCCACAAATCCAAACTATGATTGAAACCAAGAAAAGGCCCAAAGGGTAGTAAAATTTAATTAAATTAATCAAATATTTTAAGTAAAAAGGGTTAAACATAACCTATATTAAATTAGAGTACTTTAAAGTTTTGAAAGGTACAGCGATATTTGTAGTGCGAAGGATAGCAAACACTACGTAAAAGTTTAAAACCAAATAAAATATGAAAAAGTTTACCTACACTACAGTAATTATTAATTAAATATACAAAAGTTTCTTTGGATAATTAATTAAGATAGTTTTGAATAGGACAAACTACATTTTATTAAATGCTTGATTCAGTCCAGTCAGCAAACACTACACAAAACTAAGTTGAATCACGCAACAGATTCTCCCTAAGATGCGAGTGGGATACTTTAATTAGTGGGTCCTCATCATAAGATTCCAGAGTTGTTTAATTATGTACTTAATTGAGGGGTCCACAGGGTAGTGAAGGACTATTATTGCTAGTGCCATGTCAATAAAAAGGCTAAGTCTCCTATGACCATATTTTTTTTCTTATTAGTGACGCAAATATATCCTACAATTACTATATGAACCGTACAACTTTTCAATTTAATCTAAAAAATTATTTATCCAAATATTTTTCAACGGTTCACTTAATCAACAGAGGACATGGACTGGAACACTGAAGGGCTGAGATGCCGTACAACGAACTAATAATTCAATCCACTAAAATTTAAAAAAGATTGTCACTTCTATTATTGATCACTAATCGTCATCTCCAATACATTAACACTGGAAAGATCTGTTTGTGACAATGATCTGATAATTTATGCACAATGTGCGGCTTGTCGGCCCCATTAAAGTTCAAAATCTATGAACTGTGAAATTTCTTGGGGTGACTAAGCTGCTGATTCCGTAAAGCAACCTGTTGTTTTGCCTTGCCTTTTGTTGGTAGAAGCGCTATCCTGTTGTTTCTGGTTTGTCTGATTTGGGTAATATAAATATATCAGAGTCGGATGCCAATCTTATTTGGAGAATGTATCTTGATATCTCTATGTTCGAAAATCAATAAATAAATATAAACAAAATCTATGACTTTTTTTCTTCATTCTTTTTTTCTTTTTTTCTTTTTTTTTGGGAATCCACAAGTTTCTACCGTTTCATACATAAGTTTCTTGGAGAATGTATTCAATATTTTTTAAAAATTTTGGTATCTCTATGTTCAATATTAATAAACAAATGTAAAAATCTATGATTTCATTTTTTTTCTGTTGAATCCATAAGTTTCTAACATACCATACACAAATATTTCAGGGTGCGTTTAGATTGTTTAAGAATAAAATTAAGATTAGATATTCGGAGTAAAAAAATATCATTCCTAAACGATCAAGATTAAGCTTTTTGGGATCTAGAGTGCTACATTTAAGTGATCCAAAATCTCAATTAAATTTTTATTCATAGGATGTTTTAATTATCTTCTTTATATGAATTAAGAAGTTGTTGGAGACTTTTTTTCTCGTAGAGTAAACCGAATAGATCTTTTTTTTGTTTAAAGAAAAAAATATATAAAGATGAGATTAATTATTTGAATGGTAAATAAGTATTAAACTTTAAGTGGTTGAACATCAAGAATAAATTTTTATTTTTAGCATGTTTGGATCATTTTTTAATCCGGACTAAAAAATGGTCCCAACAACTTTTTTTTAATCCACATTAAGAAGATGATTAAAACACACTAGGAATAAAAATTTATTTTAGATGTTGGACCACATAAATATAGCACTCTAAATCATCAAAATATTTATTCTGTTGATAGTTTAGGAATAATATTTTTTACTCCGAATAACTCAATATCTTAATTTTATTCTTAAATAATCCAAACGCACCCAAAGTTTTCTGAGGATGAAAACATTCGGGTGTGCATTAATTTCTATCAGATATAGATTACATCTGCTTCTCTTAATTAGTTCTTACAGACACTCTTATTTGATTTATAATGTAATCGAAATTAAATGGAACCTTCCTGATGTAAAATTTAGAACAATGAAAAACCTTGTGCCTGTCTAATTGTCTATTTAACCTTTTTTTCCCCCTACAAATTGCCAAAGAAAAAGAATGTAACAGTTCTGTTTCGGCATATAAGAAAATACACAATCAATCTTTCCTAATAAACCATGTACAATAACAGTCTCCACCTCTTCTGGATAGACATAAACTCATATAAATTAAGAACTACAACGCCCACAAAACAAATATTTGTCATGTTCTTCACTCAGTCTCAGTTATATATGCACCTTTTTTTTTTTTTTTTGATGAATTACGAGCCGTATATGAACAATGAAACCTATGCATTGTCCCATGGCCATGTGACTCGTGGCATGGTATGCCGACTCCAAAATCTAAAACTCCATGCGTACTGGCCCTGTAATAACACCATCCTTCCCTCTCCGGCGCACACGCAAGCCACATGCTCCAACCCTCCCTCCTCCTGACGCACAAAACATCTATTTCTTTTGTTAAAATTTTGTAATTTTCAAAACGAAATTTCTTTTCTTTTGTAATATACATTTCTTTGTTTGTTACTGAACCTATCCACATCGTCCCAATACTCCCTCCCTCCAGCCCGTCTATAAAATCCCTTCCACTCCCGCTTCCAAAAAGACCAAATCAAATCCCCTTCCCTCTTAACCACTTCTTTCATCTTTTCTCTCTTACCTTCTCTCCACTCCTCTCATGGCGGCCTTTGTCGACAACCGCCAATTCGACCGTCTTGTTAACCCGGTCAGGTCCGGTTCGCCGGGTCGTGGATGTAGTTTCCCTCCTCTCATTCCCATCCCTTCCAAATCTCAATCCGAACTCAAACCAAAACCCGACTACTATATCTCCGATGGAGAAGATGATGACAAAAGCACCGACTGGACCTTATTCTACAAGTCCCACCTCGAAGTCGAGCCCTCCATCCGCGACCAGCGAGATGAGGGCACCTCTGACTCATGGCTCGAACGTAACCCGTCTCTTGTCCGTTTAACCGGGAAACATCCATTTAATTCCGAACCGCCACTTGCCCGGTTGATGCATCATGGGTTTATCACCCCGGTTCAACTCCACTATGTCAGAAACCATGGTTATGTGCCGCATGCTGATTGGGCCACTTGGACTGTCGAAGTCACTGGCCTTGTTAAGCGGCCACTTCGGCTCACCATGGAAATGTTGGTCAATGATTTTAAACCGATTGAGATCCCAGTTACTCTTGTTTGTGCTGGAAACCGGCGCAAGGAGCAAAACATGGTGCAACAAACAATCGGGTTCAACTGGGGCCCGGCTGCAGTGTCCACGTCGGTCTGGCGCGGTGTCCGCTTGTGTGACATCCTGCGCAGGTGCGGCATTATGAGCCGCAAGGATAGTGCACTGAACGTTTGCTTCGAAGGAGCTGAGGATTTGCCAGGTGGCGGCGGGTCCAAGTATGGTACCAGCATCAAGCGTGACTTGGCAATGGACCCGTCAAGAGATATCATGCTTGCCTACATGCAGAACGGAGAGTATCTCTTGCCGGACCACGGTTTCCCGGTACGGGTTATTATACCCGGCTTCATCGGAGGCCGTATGGTCAAGTGGTTAAAGCGGATCATAGTGACTCCACAAGAATCCGATAACCATTATCACTACAAGGATAACCGGGTTCTTCCCTCACATGTTGATGCTGAGTTAGCAAACGCTGAAGGTATATAGATACATAAACATATTATAAATAAATATGTACGAGAATCTTTGTTTTCAATAATTATTGGACTACTCAGTTTGGAGCAAGCTAGGAGTCTATGACTAATGATGGTTTGTTTTTATCTTGGGTAAGCTTGGTGGTACAAACCGGAGTTTATTATCAATGAACTGAACATTAATTCCGTGATTACGACGCCAGGGCATGACGAGATCCTTCCTATCAATGCTCTCACCACACAAAGGCCTTTCACTATGCGCGGATACGCTTATTCTGGTTAGTGCACTGTTTGTTTTCTCCAAACTAATTCAATCTACCTTCTTGAAAGGTCATTTGCTTAAGTTCTAAGCTAGCTACTTTAGTTTAGAGTTAGATTAACGAGTACTTCTCTTGTAGTTATTAGTAAGTCCGAGTACTAATTTATATGTCTAAGGGCTCGTTTGGATGGGATGGAATTGGCCAATTTCTAGGAATTGACAATTTCATTCCTAAGTTTTTTATCCAAACCATTTTGGAATAGTCAATTCCATTTCTGACGCAATTTTCAATAACACTCTTCCCAATAACACTTTTCTCTCTACTTTTCACACTTCCCAACGCTATTCTTAAACTCACCGTCCAAACAACATTTTCAATTCCCGGAATAGCCAATTTCCACAATTCTCGTGAATAGTACTTTTCCCTAAATTTATGCTATTCCTAACCATCCCAAACGACACCTAAATTTTCCAATTGAATACCATTTTTCGGAAACAATAGGAATGAAAAACCAATGAAACAAGTTATGACTGGAAAATTGGAAAGCAGTAGTGTTGAAAGAATTTCTATAAAGTTAATTAAAGAGAGTATAAACAAAACTGAAGTATGCCATTAAAAGCTTAAGATCGAATTGAGTATCTAGCTAAGATTGTTGATGTGGCATGCATGCAATCTAGCTTCATTGGTGATATAAAAACACCTTCACGTGCTTACTTTACTTCTTACCTAAGCTTTATTTTTCATATGCCGAACAAATGTTACACGTCTCTGTGGCTCTGTTCCGACAACTCTGTAGCAAAAACAGATTGTAACCGATTTGAAAACCTTTAGTATGTGATTGATAATTGATCTTTCCATAATAAAAGTAGAGAAACCGTTTTATAAATTAAAAACACTAATTGAAAAGGTGTCTCTTAAGTACTCTCCTCAAAGAAATGAAAACTGGTGAATGCATTCAACTTTTGTTATTTAAAAAAAAAAAAAACGAAAAGAATTTAAAATTGAACAGGTGTCTCCTGTAGATAATTAAGTTGGCATGATTGCGTCTTAATTTTAAGATAAATAGTTTAAACTTTATCCAAAAAAAAAAAGATAAATAGTTTAAACTATAAATATATAATTAATTCTAGGTTCTCAAAAGCTATTATGTCAATAAAAATTAAATATAAATGATGATAATAATTATTAAAAATAGCTAATAAATCTACAATTGAACCGGATCCACCGAACACTTCTCCGGGACGCCGGTTTGTGACAGCTTGGATCTCAGTCGAGGTATCCGTTCTCTCCATTATTTTACGAGATATTTTCCATGCAATTACAAGCCTACCATTCTAGCCAAGCTGGGTGTTGGTTAAGAACTAAATCCCTGCATATAGTCGTACTATATATTCAAAAGTTGCGGTTAGTCCACAACTTTTTCTTTTTCTTTTTGGAACTTTCAACGCCCTTAATGCGAAATTTCCTAACCTGGGACTCTGCGAGCATTGGAAATTACAAATAGTTTGTCATTAGCACGGTACACGATTTGATAGTTGGTTTCCAGCCGCAGAAGATCTACCTTCTCGAATGGAGGACAAAAATGTGTGGAGGAGATGACTGGAAACATCGGACTCGTTCTGTCGTACAAAAGGAAGCGATTATGCGCTTCAAAACAAATTAAATGTGCCTACGAGCTTGGATGACCAAAAAATAAATAAATGCCCATTTTTTTCCTTGAATTTTCTTTTTTTTCCAAATATCTACAGAACCTCTGGTTTGGTTGTATTGAAAGCTTGGAAGCTTCGTCAACTTTGTGTTCTTCTTCCTACGGGAGAACATTCAAAAAAAAAAAAAATCGAATAAAAACGAGTTATTTTTATGATAAACATTTTTTTGAATATTCTTTCCTTTAATAGTGAAATACAAGTACGTAAATTTACAAAATAACCAACCAATATTAATATACAATTATAAAACCTTTATTTAGGTAACAACCGTTTGGGGCTTCGGGCCAAAGTTTTAAATCCTCCTTGAAGTTTATACACATACAAATTTGGGATATTTCATGGTATGTTTTGAGGTTTGGGCGAAGTTGTGTCCCACCTTAGAAACAGGGCACGTCTTCTATTAAAATTCAAAAATAAAATTTAATATTATAGACTTTTAGTGTAATACCTAGAAAAACTAAATACAAATTTGTATACCATATAATGTCTACCACTTAATTAGAAGAGTCTTAAAACATATACATTGGATGTAAAAATAGAAAACATGAATATGAAATATTATTATTATGTAGTAATATGAATTTAGTTAGACTTTTATATATATTGCCATATCATGTCTTTTTTTGTTGCCAGGTACCATTTTGGTATAAATTTTATTCATATAATATGGCACCAATTTTGTAATATATCACATTCCAGTAATTACATAGCAAAACAGGAAAAATTAATCTGTCGATGAGATACTTATTTGGGCTACAACCTCGATATTGACTACAAAGTCTTGTCGATAGTAACTCCGATTATAATTCCCTAGGTGACAGAACCATAAACATGAAAAAAAATAATAATAATAATACTGATAAAGGTTATAATCAACCCAGTAGCAATCGTACTAGCCACAGCAGCTGTAGCTACTAGTTGTCACCAAACAATAAACTCAAAACACTGCACTTCAAATAATTAATTGAGCCTACTGGCCAATTGAAAGGAATCTGAAGTATCTTTCGGGGAAAAGTAGGGGACACTGGGAATTTCAAAAATCAAAGGAATCATGAGGGATTAGTCGATTGAAAGGTCAACTAGTACCCTTTGGAGAGGCAGCGGCGCCTCTTCTATTATTTAATAACTTGTTTGGAACATAACATATGGGATCGATCTCATTTTAGGTAAAAACACATGATACATGTAATAAACTAATAGTAATGCACGAATCTTGAGAGTGTCCGTTGTGCCGAGATTGAGGACTGTTTGTAGCAATTGACAAGTTTCTAGAAGAGAAAGCCAGTACAAATCTGTTGGATACTTTGCATCTTGCAATTAAATATATGTTATGATCTTTCTTCCGCCTTTTGTCTCAACCCTTTGTGCGGATAGATCATTTCATGCTTCTTTTGCATAAATGGACCCTGTATTTTATTAAAATTATGGATACCATTTTTGTTTGATGATATTTTCTAACACGAGATTGTGAGGAGGGAAGAAAATCGTGGTTTATTCTGCAGTAATAATGAACCCCTAGCTATTAGTGAAGTGAAAAGGACTAAACACAAACAATTAGTCAGTTTATAATTAACTCAATTATCTATATATGCACATGAACATGCTCGTCACCTGGATCATTTATTAAATTTGTTTGATTTTAGTCCCTCAAAAAAAATTTGTTTGATTTTAATTGAAATTTAAACATTACTCACTCTTCAACAGTTCAACATAAATAATATTCTGTGCTCACCAATCTTTTCACCCAAATGAGAAAATTATACAGCACTATTTACAGATTGCAAGATTAATTGGCATGTGTCATAACTCATAACAGTGGCCTTGTTTTCTGCACAGGCGGCGGTAAGAAGGTGACAAGAGTGGAGGTAACACTTGATGGAGGTGAGACATGGCTGGTGTGCACACTGGACATCCAAGAGACGCCAAACAAGTATGGCAAGTACTGGTGCTGGTGCTTTTGGTCGGTCGAGGTGGAGGTGCTTGATCTGCTGGCCGCCAAGGAGGTTTCAGTGCGGGCCTGGGACGAGTCGCTTAACACACAGCCTGAAAAGCTTATCTGGAATGTCATGGTAAGATTTCTAAGAAAAAAATTCAACATGTCATTAGGTTATTTGTTTATCATTGCCACCTTCTTAATGAAATATGTAGAAATTGTGATTCAATTGTTTTAGATTTAGCCACCAGTTACATCATCAACAGAGAAATAAGGCATGTATTTACATCCCTGTGAATTATTGTTTCTAAGTCTATTTTCTACTTTGCAGGGCATGATGAACAATTGCTGGTTCAAGGTAAAAATAAACTTGTGTCGGCCTCACAAGGGTGAAATCGGGCTCGTATTCGAGCACCCGACCCAGCCAGGCAACCAACCTGGTGGCTGGATGGCTCGGCAAAAGCATTTAGAGAAGGCCGAGCAATCCGTCCCGACCCTTAAAAAGAGTATCTCTTCCCCCTTCATGAACACAGCTTCCAACCACTACACCATGTCCGAGGTGCGCAGGCATTCATCCCAAGACTCTGCTTGGATCGTGGTACATGGGCATGTGTATGACTGCACGGCCTTCCTAAAGGACCATCCTGGTGGAGCCGATAGTATTTTGATCAATGCCGGTACAGATTGCACAGAGGAGTTTGACTCGATCCATTCAGACAAAGCCAAGGCTTTGCTTGACACATACCGGATTGGTGAGCTGATCACCACTGGATACACCTCTGACACATCAGTTCACGGTGGGTCAAATCTTTCTTTCCTATCAACCATTCGTGAGTCTTTGAAGGTCCCGACTGTGGCACTGACTAATCCAAAAGAGAAGGTACAGTGCCGACTTGTGTCCAAGACCGAGGTATCCCGTGATGTTAGATTGTTCCGTTTTAAGCTTCCCTCATCTGAACAAACTCTTGGTTTACCAATTGGAAAGCACATATTTCTTTATGCAAACATAGACGGCAAGCTCTGCATGCGTGCCTACACTCCTACAAGCTCGGTAGATGAAGTGGGGTATTTTGAACTTCTCATTAAGGTTTATTTTAAGGGGGAACATCCAAAATTCCCCAATGGTGGTCTCATGTCACAGTACCTTGACTCGCTACCGATTGATTCCTTCATCGAAATAAAGGGACCACTAGGCCACATAGAGTACACAGGCCGTGGCAACTTCTTGATCAATGGCAAGCCTCGGTTTGCAAAACGACTGGCCATGATCGCCGGTGGGACCGGCATTACCCCAATGTACCAGGTTGCTCAGTCAATTCTACAAGACCAACCCGACGATGAAACTGAGATGGACCTTGTGTACGCGAACCGGACTGAAGATGACATCCTATTGAGGGAAGAATTGGACAAGTGGGCCAGGGAGTACCCTAACAGGTTCAGGGTATGGTACGTGATCGATCAAGTCAAAAGGCCAGAAGACGGGTGGCAGTTCAGTGTCGGTTTCATTACCGAAAGTATATTGCGAGAACATTTACCAATGGGTGGCGATGAAGAGACATTAGCACTGGCTTGTGGGCCCCCACCTATGATACAGTTCGCCGTGCAGCCGAATTTGGAGAAGATGAAGTATGACTTGTCCAAATCATTTTTCCAATTTTAGGCTGTATTAGTATATACGTTTGATGTAAATATGTATTATGTCTGTGGTGATTAAATTATATACCTTGTTGGTGAGTCCCTATTTTTCGGTAAATAGTGGCGGCCTGGCGGGCAAATATAAGGAAGAAGAAAGTGTCTATGAATGAGGCAACCTATGTATTATATCAATTGGTTAAATAGTAAATAGAATTATCATCATATTTTTGTCCTATGGTAACTCTGTTTTTCCCATCTTGTTTTTTTAGAAATGTAAAAAAAAAAAAAAGATGTACTATTATGTTAATTGGTTAAATAGTAAATAGAATAATCATCATTTTTTTTCTCCTAAGGTAACTCTGTGTGTTCCCATCTTGTTATTTTAGAGATGTAAAAAGAAAAAAATATAAGTTCTTCCCATCTTGTTATGTCTTATTACATGAACTATCTTGCCTGCTATTCTGGATGGCAGTTGATGTACTAATAGTACTGTTATCACAGTCGTCTTTAAGCTAACATGATCAGTGAAAAGTCAAATCAAGTATTCAGGCACTCTAAAGTTTTAATTTTATTTATTGTTCTTGAATCGGAACTTAGATGGGAAAATTAGCTACAAAGGATCCTAATATAACAAAATACTGCCAAATATCTTGGAGTAGTTCTAACCAAACAAAATAGTAGTATTCATCGTGTTGAGTCTGGTTTTAATTTAAATGAATCAAGTATCAAGGTGATGTGAACATTTTCGGCTCTTGAAACCAAAGCTAAAACGGGAGGCAAAAAATGATGGCTAAGTGGTCTCAATCCATTCTAAAAGATTTGCTGTCCCGATATATTGAATTGATTTTGACCGAACAAAATAATACACAGATTTTTGTATTTAACATTAAGAATTAAATTAAAAATATATATATATATAAAAATCGATTTACCTAGCCCGGCTCGGTTCATAGTAGTGGTACCATCCGCAATTTATTTGGGTCTTACAATCTTGAGATGAATCTCTTTGATTGTTCATTATACCAATATTATTCGTTAACATATATCTCCTATTAAAGAAATCAGCGGGGAAGTTTGGTGAGCCGTTCACAGAGAAATAAAGAGATTCAGTAAGCAATATTTGTTACGATATATAAAAAATAAAAGTGATTAGGACTAGGGAGGATATACACGTATTCACTTGAATCCTAGGGGAATCTTGCATATTCATGTGGAATATTTTATAATTAAATTCAATAATATAATACTTTTTAGTTGACTCAGCAACTGAATCCGAAACAGGGTGTCAAAGTCTTCGACTCTAACTCCAGTTTAATGTTGCTTAAAATAATTGCTTACTCTGATAGGGACGCCATATATGACACAAGATCTGAACAGATTCTGATAGTGTTTGGTTTGTTCTTACTTCTTAGTATGCAACTATAACCACAAACTATGAGTCTGTGCCCAAAAAAAGTTGTTATATTGATAGTACTTGAATGTTATATATTTGTGTGCTGGATATAAAATATATTGATAGTACTTGCTTAATTGGTTTGCTCTTTACAAAGGAAATGAATAATATCCCATTTAAGCCGCCATCTTAGTTGGTTTGCCCTATAGGAATGTCACATCATGATTGTCAAAGTATTTGAAACTGAGAAAAGACATAATGCCAACTTGTCTACAGAATCGCTTTTGTCATTCCTCAATCGACTTCAACTACGTCATTGAAATATCACAAGTTGAGATTCAAGTGATAGGTCATGCTTCTAAAAACAAATAGGAAAATAAATGTGGTCTTTTGGCGTTATGCAGGAATAATTCACGGTTATCACTCAATGTTACATCCTTCCTGCAGTTCTCGTTAGGTAGCCTTGACGAATGGGACCGTGTCTAGTAATATTTCTCTTGTTTGCTGACTTTATTTATCCTTCTTAACTTTAATTTCAAATATTCTGTTGAACTCAATTTTGCCGAAAGAAATTTAAATTGTTAATGGCACAGTCTCTGCCATCCAACCTTGAACCTTCAAAAACGAGTTACTTTAATGGACCTGATCTGGTTTCCATTGGGCCAGAATGAAATGAGCACAAACCTTTTTATGAAAAGTATTTTTTTGAGGCTTCTTGTTAAATTTGGGTCAACAAAAGACATTCAGACTTAATAAGGGCAAGTTTGCATGGGAGTGTTTGGACTTAGGTCTTGGGCCTAGTCGGCCTGTTTAGGTGAAATGAAAGTTTATATAATTTCTTCCATCAAGTTTTTCAGCCGAAAATGCATTGCAAAGAGAGAGCTTACATTTATCGAAACCAGATATAACTATCCTACAATCAGTTATCAATATCTTAAGTTGCAAAAAGTCGAAACCAAACTAAACGTGTACGGGCTGCTAGATAAGATAGATACCTGGTGTAAGAAGTTTAACCTTTTTACAGCTAAATCTGAAAGAAATGATGTCGGCCAGATCCATTTCATTAAAAGAGCAAATTGTCAATTCTGATTGTTGGAGCCATGGAGGAGATCTAGTTCAAAACAAATAAATTATTGTTGTTTGTTGTTTGTTGTTTGTTGACCAAGACTACCTAGGCTCTTACAATGATAAGCGACTTGATTCTTGTAATTGTTGTTCGTTGTTGTCGTTCTTTATTTATTTATTTCAAAACTAACTTTTCTATTATTTTTGTGAGGAGTATTAATTTGTAAGTTGTTGAGCTTGGAGGGTAATATAAAGTCCACACCTAGCTATTTTTGGAAGCAATAATTCTTTTAAAAAAAGAAATTGTCCTCCATTAAACTAACAGGCCCAATTTAAAACTTTTAGTTTCTCATAGGTGTATATGGGCTTGTAACCTAAATGGACCCGTATTTTTACCCCTGTGGGCCAGTGTGTCAGTGGGCCTGTCTTACATATCGTTCAGTCTGGATTTCCTGTATCGTTTTCTGGAGTAGTGGAGTACCATATTGTGTGCTTGCTTGACAAACATAGAGTCCCTCCAAAGCATTTTCTCAGTGTTCCTCCTGATTTTTCATCAGTGACTTCAATTTTGTTGAAATTCATCTCAGGATGCTTTGGACACCTATTAAAACTAGCAACAGTGCCCGCTCAATGTGCGGGCGGACTTTAAAATGTGATATGTGAAAATAAAACTATCCAAAACATAAATTAACATATTTTTATTTTCGATATGCTAAATATTACAAAATCAAGACAAAAAAAAAAAAAGCAAAACAAACATAAAACATTACTATTTCTTCTATAAATTCACTATTTAGAATAAACTTGACACAAACCAGTCAGTTTGATTCATAGCCTATTGGAATCCTAGCTCAGGTACAGTTTAATTTCAGATGAATAATTCTCCATGTCAAGTCTTACAACGTATTCATTTGATAGAGAATCCTTAATATTCCATTACATGATCCTTTTCTTCCTTTGTTTATATTTCCTATAAATCACAGAAATTTTAATTTCCATATGAGAATTATGTTTTGTTTTGGTAAAATAAACATATATTGTATTAATAAAAATACGTTTTATTATGTCATATTTATGATTTATTTAAAAAAAAAAAAGAAAAATTTGTCGAGCATAATTAATGAGATCTTAACACAAATAGAAAATGACGCTAGTGATTAAAAGGAATATGTGCATCATGCAGAAATAGAAAATGGCACCGCTGCGCATCATATCATATCTCTTGAAATCAGAGAGGGATTTCATTTTTTTAAAATTATTTGCCTAATTATTGCCTCATTAAAAGTAATATTTTTTCAAAAAAAAGAAAATTATTTATGTTGATTGAAAAAATAGATTTTCACAAGAGGGAATTACTCGTTTTGCAATAATAGGAGATTACGCCAACGTTTCCTTATCTGTGTAAACAGTAGGAGTTAATTCCGAATTTATTTTTATATGAACATTAAAAACAAGTAGTAAATGAGGCTTCCAAATGTAGTATTGAACAAATAGGAGAAGAAAAATTTGAAGTTATAAAAAGCTCACTTGACATCAGGAAAAGTTGGCAAAATTAATGCATATTAAAACGGAAAGAAATCATCCGCAGGTTGGCCTCAAGTACAGCAGTACAATTCTGATTTTGGGAGGCATAAACATCAAATTTTCTATATTGACCTTTGTACATTTGACAAAATAATGGTCAATCTACCTGAAATCTGAGACATGATCAAGTCTAATAAACAAAAAGATAACAGCACAAATGCTTAGACTGTCAACAAGTTTGCAGTTTGGTCTCTCGAGTACTGGCATACCAGTAAATACATACCTGTGAGAAAAGGAGAAACATGGTAACATATGTAGTGCCCAAATTAATTTAAAAGGACATGGCAGAAATTTGGACTTCATATATATTTATCTTTTTGAGTTATCGCCAAATACTTTAAATGTAACAATTTAACAATTAAAAAAGTAAAACTTAGTCCAAAGACATAGGAAACAAAAATTGTAAATGTGTTGTCCAGAAGACACAATTTACTGTCCAGAAAATATTAAAAAAATTACCAAAATACCTTCAGTGCTATTTTTTATTTTTTATTTTAGGACTGAACATCACATTATAACTGACTCGTGTAAAGTAATGTGTTGTTAGCACTCGGCCTACTGGCCTAAAATATGTGTAAATTACTAAACTGTCATAGTAGTTTGTGGAGGATACCTGAACCACCAAAATGAAAGGAGAAGCAACATTTAAAACTTCTAGAAGCTTCTCCAGTGTTTAATGGAACTCATCCTCTGAAAAGAACAGAAACAACATTTCGAGTATAGTAGTAAACAAGATAAAATAATATAAGAAATGTACATACATGAACAAAAATCATGAATTAGTGACGAAATTTGAACACCAATGGTAATGCTCATCTTCCTTTTATATATAATTAAGAAACATTATTATAGAAATTGTATTGCATTCATTCATTCTATAAATAGCTCCTTTATATTAAACAAATAAATTTATATTTCAATATCTTTGTAAATCTGAATAATCTCAGCCACTTTAATTTATTAGTGTTTCAAAATACACATTAAATCTGATATGATCAGCAAAGGTTGCTGTCCGAATAAGCTCAGCCCCTTTAATTTTTCCTTCACGTTGCAATTAGAGATATTAGATTAGATTCTGATTCCCATACTTGTACAAAAATATTATCAAATTTCGTGAACCATTATAACATAAAATGATGCACATATGTTAACACCAGCGGAGATTGGGGCAACGCAGTAGAAAAAAAAATAAGGAAATTTCCTGAAGAAAATAAGGAAATTGGGGCAACGCAGTAGAAAAAAAAATAATCGAAGCGGAGAATCGAACTCCCACGTACAGCTAACAAAATTTGTTAACACCAGCGCCTTGACCCCTTTCCGTCCAAAAGTCTGACTCTTTCTCTGAAATACAAATCTAAACCGTATATCATATCAAGTTGTACAGATCAATGGTTTATAATTGATGTTAACAATTGTTTGAATTCCTTTGGTGATTTTTGTTATGACATTTCGCAAGATGCATTTATAAATAGTAGAGATTTATTTTAACAGTCTAATGAATTTTTCAGATAAAAGCTACCCTTGCTGCCGAATCGTGCCGATTGTATGCATGCATAACATGCATTTCTGCCGAATCATGCCGATTGTATGGAAGTACAAATAAAATTTTATTAGTTAGCAACTTAGCATAAATAAGCATCGATCTCTGACGGGAAAAAAAAAATTCCTTTTTGAAAGTCTAGTTACCAATAAGTAAAGAAAAGGCAGCTGCTCGCAATATTTGATATAACTTCAGACTTCAGTACGTTAACCTTTTTAAAATCTGATTAATCCAGGAATGGGACTTTGTATACAATGCATGAGCCATGATTTTATAAATGATACTTTAAATAAAAATACATGATCTCAATAAACTTATAGAGGAAAAGAGCTAGGGGCCTAAATTAACAAAGTATGCAGTTGGGATATTTTTATTGAAAAATCTCCAAGTACTGTTTGAAGAAAATTAAAAGATGCCAAAGCAGCCCCCAATTTTTTTCTTCTATGTTTTTCCTCCTCATTTCTTCGTTTCGTTGTTTTGTTGTTTTACTTTATGTTGCTCGATTTGTACAACGAAGATCGTCCAGGTTCTTCCTTTCGGCCTACTTTTTTTTTGTGGATATAGGTCTAATTTCCGGGGGCCGTTTTGTGAAGGGTTAAATTTTCCATTTTCAATAAAAAAAAATTCTCTTGATTTCAACAGCTTTCTTTTTTTGTTTTTTCTTGGTTTTCTGGCTTTCTTTATTCTACTGGATAAGCCAAAAAGAGGAAAAACTTAGGTAAGATCAAATTTTATTATCAAATCAATGTATTTGTCTTATCGGATGTCCTATTGATTTTTTTTAATCAAGTATTCGCAATATTAGAGTTTAAGTATTAGTGTGACACATCAAGATAAGATATTTTGGGGTGAAAAACATAGCAACTTAGTTTGACTTCAATTTTTTCCTTGATATGGTATGCGGGAAAATGAAATATTGTGTTTTGGCGAGCTCTTCAGATTTCCTGGTGACCTGATCTATTTATTTTGTCAAGTATTTGACTATTGAACTCTTCGTGTCTTCCTTGAGTTTGTATTGCCTCTTAATTTCCCTCATATAATCAATTGTCCCTTATTCTTATTTTTTTATAACAAGCATAAATTGCCATTTTCTATTAACTAAAAATCACATAAATGGTTATTGCCCCTTATCATTGAAAGGCTCAGTATTTTAAATCAACCTCTAGTATTCATGTTTATGCATGTACCTTTTTTTTGTTTGAAAATTGAAAGTCATTTTGGTACTCTTTCAAAATAACATAAAATAAAATAAATGAGAGAGAGAGAGTTTTTTTTTTTTGGATAAACTAGACAGTAACTATCTAGTGAGAGAGAGAGAGAGAGTTACTTTGGTATTTATCCAGTTGTTTTGTTAAGCCATCATGCAAGATATGTGACTCTAATTTTGTCCAAGAATTCCTTCTAAGAGCAAGGACGTGTTATTCTTTTTTTTCTTTTTCTTTTTTTTTTTTGGTGTAAAGGACGTTATTCTGAGGTAGTTACAATACACAGTAACCAGCGAGCATCTTTCAAACTAAGTCAATTTGAGCCGTTGATTTGAGCGTTGCTGACTGCCGATATGTGCTGTCCTTTGGTGATAATCAATCAGCTTTGTATCTATTTACATTTTTTTAAAAAAAATAATATGATTAAATTTTCTAACTCATTTCGAAATAAAATGACACAAAGAATAAATAGAATTTCGAACCACAATTACCACTTTAGTGTTGCTCTTTGTCAATAAATGAGAAACTTCATCTCATATGCATTTGCATGTTTGTTAGAATAGATTATTTACAAAATATTGTATTTTTTTTTTAAGTATCGTGGCCGGCGGTGTGCGCTATTTGTGAGTTGTTTAAAATACTAAATAGTGTGTATATTTTTGTTTCCGAGAAGCCGAGATTTTATATATATATATATATATATATATATATATATATTGAATGGATAAAATACATTGATGTGTACGGATCGTCTCCGTACACATGAGTCGTTTTTCGAGATCTAAAATTCAAACGGCCAATCCGAACCATTCAAGTTGTTCTCCATATTGAAAAACCCTTGGAGACCAAATTTTATATTTTTTCGAATTTTTTTATTATATATTATGATATTTTCAAATTGGAGGGCCTGAAATACTCCAATTGTAGTGTTTTTCGAAAATATCATAATATATAATAAAATAATTCGAAAAAATGTAAAATTTGGTCTCCGAGGGTTTTTCAATATGGAGAACAATTTGAATGGTTCGGATCGGCCGTTTGAATTTTGGATCTCGAAAAACGACTCATGTGTACGGGGACGATCCGTACACATCAATGTTCTATATCCATCCTCTATATATATATATATATATATATATATATATATATATATATATATATATATATATATATATAAGCTAGCAAGTTATAAATAGTTAATATCACTTTATTTTAATACTTTTAGTTTTCTATGCATCAACCTGTCGAACTAGGACTGAATTTCGGAGGAAGGATGGGAATCTATTATGCAGATTAATAAGATATAATAAAATCAACTACGATTAACGAATGAGTCTGTCAGTTGTGGTTATACATATATTTTTTAGGATTTTATGATTGTCCGAACTGTTCAATGTATTCTCTATATTGAAATTTATTTGAAAATCAATTTATATATTTTTTACATTTTATTAAAATATCAATTTACATAATTCTTGATTGTCCAATAATAACAAATTTTAAAAATATGGAAAACTAGTAAAAAAATAAAAAAAAATGTCAAATTCGATTCCAATGAGATTTCAATATGGTAAACACATTAAAAGATTAGGATAGGTCATTAGAATCTCAAAAGTTGAAATATAATCGCAGCTGATCGAACTCATATGTCAATAATACTTGATTTTAGCCTACCTCTAATTTTAATAATATTTTACCAATTAAGGTTAAAAAGTTCGATAGTTAGGAAAATTAATTATAAATATGTTCTGAATTTTATAAATTGATTGTATGTCAAGTTCTGCCTACGGGCTTATCTTTTTTTAAAAAAAAAAATTGATTTATGTCAAGTTTTATGTAATCTATATATTATTTAATATTTTATCAAATATTATTTCATTTGATAAACGTTGCATTAATTATCAACATTTTCTATGTAATAATTTATCGGGAGTGATAAGTGCAATCTCTAATTATGCATCTAGTAATCCACACCATTTCATTTCAAAAATAAAAAAAATCTCTAATCTCTTCCTGCCGAAACGAAAATGCTCCCTTTCTGTTCCATCCTCCTTCGCCTCTACCTCCCTCCCACGCATGTTAGGAAATGCTCATTTTTAATTTTTGGATCAATTACAACTAATTAATCACCATTAACAACAAGCAAGTCAAAGATCTAGTGCTAAAGCAATCACACATCATGAGAAAAGGGATTGAACCATTACCTCTCCTTGAATCGTATCAAGGAGGTTAGATCCAATGCGTAGGAGTCGGTGGCGTGCTTGCTCCGCCTCCTCCACCACCAATAGTCGCCTCTAGCCCACCAAGGACCCACCACCAAGCTCAAAGAGAATGCTAGTTCTCTTGAACCTCTTGCTAATCACCTTGCTTCTCTACTTAACTAATTAATGGAGAGGAAGAGAGGTGGGGTGCTCAACACATGAGCTTGGAAGAGAGAAAAAAGGGGCAGCTAGGAGGCGCATGGGATGGGAGAGAATGACGGCTAGGGTTTCCTCTTGGAGACCCCCTTTATATAGCCAACAACTCTCATCCACCTTTCATACTATTTACAAGTATGCCATCCACCCTAAGAGGCCACCTAATGGGCTTTCTTGGGCCATCTTAATAAAAGGTCTTTATTCATTAATTCACCAATTAATGAATCTCCTTTAATTCTCTTTATTCTTCCTTAAATCGGGCCCTTAATTAACCAATTAAATAGAAGCCCAATTAGCTCAAACTAATTAAAGTAAGTTGAACATAATTAATTATTAACTCATTAATAATTAATCTATGATTAGCTAATGCATTAAATTGTTTCCATATGATCCTTTTAATTTAATTAATTATAACGGTTCATAACGGTATATAATTAATTAATTAATTAACTTATCACATTTCACAATACACATTATTGTGAATAAACAATAAATGCACCAAGTGGTTAGAATCCTATTTGTGCGACCCTATTTGAGGATTTATACTATGTTGGCCATGGAAATAAATCGTTATTTATTTCCAATAATCATAAGCGGTATCTAGCAACACGTTATGATTCCCAATTCGTATAAATAATGTACCGTTACAATATCTCAATCCTGCATAAGAAATAAAAGTATTTCTTTGTTTGATTCTTATGTCACACGATATCTTTGTATAATCCAAGATAGGAATGTGTCATTCTTGCAGATTATACATTTCTTGATATAGAGTTAATTGTACAAGTTGCTAGCAAACAATTCAACTCCATCAAGGGGCCCAAACAGATATCATCACTCACTAGGTATACTAATGAGGGACATACGATTTTCTTGATGAACAACTTTTCCCCGCAATTCAAGAGAACATAAATAAAGTCCTTATAGCAGCCTTTATCAGGAATCAACGTTAGACGATATTTATTGAACCTATCCTCATGTGGAAAAGGTGAACATCTCAAACTTAGAATCAAACTCATATGAAATAAACAATGACACATAACACAATCCATATGTTTATTTCATTGGGTCAAGTCCTGTACTATGTTCCAATAACATACACATATGCAATTAAGTTTGTAACTCCTTACCTATGATTTGTAGAACTTAATCATCACTTAACTTGCATACTAATCTTTTATGATAATTAATGTTCCTTGTTAATTATCAAGATTATGGACAATTTAGATTTATTATTGTCATTCTAATGAATGATCCACAGAGATCTACAATTCAGATCCTCAACCTGAATGATCTGTCAATAATAAACTCTAGGAACAAATGATCAAATATCATCATTAACATAAACTAAGAAAATAAGTCATTAAATATTGACTTCTAGGACATAACTCCAACAATCTCCCACTTGGCCTAGAGTCAATCAATAGTGACTTCTAGCTAGTGAAGAATTTAGAACAATGTTATATATCCATATATATACATGTCTCGAACCTCAAAATATTATACGCTTAAAGCAATTTACTCATACGTCCATCACGTATGGATGCACAATTGCATCTCGTATATCGCTTAAGGTAGATGTTTAGTTAGAGTGTTCGCTGTGTCCGCGAACCTATCCAATTTTGTTTGACCCTATATACATATATACTCCTATATATGTGTTCTTGATCATCATCACGTGAGATCAAGTGACATCGTCATAGATCTTAGTTGGATCACCAATTTAATATTGGGTTCTTCAAGTTTAAGCTATGGTTCGAGATGCACAGAACCATATTAGCTTGACTGAGAACTTCACGATCCTTACTACATTCTTTCATTGTGTGGTGACTTTTTCGTCATTTCTCGAAGAACGATTGGGTTTCCTCAAGAACGAGAATAAGTCTTAGATTCACCCCTCACGAGCCTGGGTTCAAATGCTGATGCCTCTTAACGACCAGAGAACATCGACTAGAATCCATTCTCATGAGGGTTTATTAATTTGTGGATCCTTTCTTTCCAATAGGCGCAAGCCCCTATTGTTAATTACCCCGTGGTTTCCCACGAGAACCTCTGATTAAGGGATTCGAGGAACTAAATGTAATAGGCTAGAAAGATTGTCTTTTAAATTATTTTAATATTTAACAAGCAGTTTATTTCTTTTGGCTTACATAAGAATCAATTGATGGCACCAGACCTAATTGACGGGGGCACAATTGAGAATAAAAGTGATTTGTTTCTTTTGGTTTAAACTGGACTCAATTGGTGACACCAAACTTAATTGACGGGACACAATTGAGGATGTTAGTGATTTGTCTCTTTTTGGCTTGGGCTGGACTCAATTGGTGGTACCAGACTTGATTGACGGGACACAATCGAGAAAAGCTAAGTATACCTAAATCCAAAACTATTTATTTGAAACATTTAAGGATATCTAAAGCTAAAACTATTTGTTTGAAATGACTAGGAACACTTAGAACTAAAGCTATTTATTTGAAATATTATTTTTTATTAAAAGGGTTTTAACTTTAATTTAATTTATATTGTTTATTTAGAATTATTTTGGTTTTTAAATCTTTATTACTTATTATTATTATTTTACTATTATTATCATTTTTTATCCTTTTTATTTTATTTTACTTAGTTTTGGATTTTTAATTTAATGAATTTAATTTGGATTCATCTTAATTTTTGGATTTGATTATTATTTTATTTTATTTATTTTTTTATTTTATTTGTTTCAAATATTTAATATTTAAAAGTTTAAGATATCATTTTTATGTCTTTTGAAGAAATTATTGAAATTTGAAATTTAATTTCTTTTTCTTTGAGCTTTGATTTAATTATTAATTTTTATTTGAATTAGATTTTTTTTACTTTAATTGGATTTTGGCTTTAGATTTTAATATGCTTCCAATTTTGACTTTTTAATTGATTTTTTTTTATTTGGGATTTGCAATTTAGAATTTAGAATTTTGTTATATAAAGTAAAAGATGAAAATATCTTCAAATTTGTTTTAAGAATTTTATTGAGAGGTTTTATTATTTTTCTAGAGTTTGTACAATTTATTTTTCATAATAAAACACTTCAAAAATATGAAACTCTTGATTTTATCAAAATAAAATATAAAAATAATATTGGATTCGGTTTATATAGATTTTTAGAAATTTTTGGATATTTTATTTGGATTTTTCTGAGTTTCCTACTAATTTTAGTGAATTTACAAAGTTTTGGCAATTTATAAAACTCATTTTTTTATTAGAAAATACTTTGAAAATATAAAAGAGGCACAAATTGACATAATTTTATATCAAAATATCAGTGAATCTAGATTCTATATATTTTTAGGATTTTATGGATATTTTATTTAAATTTTTCTGAGTTATTCACTATTTTTAATGAATTTTTGGAATTTAAGCTGATTTGGAATTTTCTGATTGGTCCACGTGTGTGTGTTGACTGGACTGACTGAACGCTGACTTCGCTCTATGTTTCGTGTAGTGAATGATTGCGACTGCCATACGTTTTTCGCCACAGAAGATCAGATGGAATTTTGGCGCTGAGATTTCGTCGAAGGAGATGACATTTCGCATCGAAGCCCCCGAACTTATTTTATTCAAAGAACAACCCTCTGACGACGGAGCTCCGACAATCTAGGCCACCATTGATGCCGATACCGGTCTCTACATGCTCGTGACGCAGTGGGGAAGACGTTGATGGTCTCCGTTTGGGCTGCGTCGTCTTCATTTAGCCAGAAGGTCGTTAATTCAGATTAGCTGAATTTGAGTTTTATTCAGTTTAGTCCTTTTATTTTTATCTTTGTGTTTCCCGGCGAACTAGGTCGCCTGAGCTACCCTAATCGAGTCCATTAGAATCGTGGAAGATGATATAATAGGAAATAGTGTTCAATTTGGTTTGTTTCCAATCAATTTTTAGTAATTGACTTCGTTCCTTTTGTGATTTCTGTCGGGGGTTTCTCCGATGAAATTCCGACGACTGGGGCCATCAAATCCCATAAGGTTGGTCTTTTTAGCATCGTGACAGTGAGAGGAACACGTTGATGTGCTTAGTTGATGTTGCGTCAGCTTCATTTGATGGGAGGAACACATGAACAGAAGGTACTTCACTATGTGTCTTATCCAAACTTTCTAACTTACATGCAAATGAACTCACAGCAATAGGGATTGACTTGATGCTCATTTCAGTTCAAAAGAAAACATTTTGAGTGTTCAAAACACCACAGGAAACAAGAGAAAGTTTATCCACGTTTTTCTCCATTTTTAGATTTCATTTTTATTAATTATGTCACTGTTTTTATTAACATTTTATTTGAGTTGCTAAAATGCAGAAAAACCACTTACAGTAGGTCAATAGAAACTTTTGAATGTAACTAGTTTATGAACTTTGCAGATAAGGAGGTTGATTGAGATTAACATAAAACAAATTTTTAGAAAATTGGGCATTACGACCCCATCTTGAATTGCTTTCAGCTTAATTTGAGATACAACAGAGAGAAGACATTCGAGTTGTATTCAACTCTATGTCTAAACTCTTTTGAAGGACCCCCCAAGGTGTCATCACGCTTGGGGTAAAACCAGATTTAAGAAAAAAAAGAGACAAATGCAATTAACTCAAATTAACTCAATTTTAAGCTTCAAATTCATTTCTTTTGTTCATACACAGATAATTACCATCAAAACCATCATCAATTTTACCTTTTTTTCTTCTTTTCTTAACTGCTCCACCTAATCTCTCTCTCTCTCTATTGTTTAAACAATATTACATGTGTCTAAACCTAACCCTAGTTTGCGGCTGGTCTCTCTCTCCTCCTTTTTTTTGCTCGAAGAATTGGGTTATTTATAGGCAGTGGATTAGGGTTACTCCTATTGAGCCCGGTTCAATCACCACCTTCTATTTTCCATTAATGGTCCAGATGCAAGCGCTCTTGAGGCCTGGTTTTGCAAAACCGTGGGCGTAGGTATCTGGTTTCGGCGCCTGTGGTGCTTGAGAAGGCCACGTCGACAGGAAACGCTAGATTCACCTTCTTTCACCGGCGTCACACAGTAAAATCGCGACTTCCATTTTTTACCCAGGGAAGAAGACGAACTCTTCGCTTGGGCCCCGCTTGTCGGGTTAAATGAGAAAGAGAGAATTGTGTAGGCGCATTCTACCGTGAACCAACGCAATCCAGTGAAGGCTCATAACACCTGGTGCATGAGACAGGTTCATTCATCATTTCAATGGCTTTTAAATCCAGCGCCCTTCTCCTCTTTCCCCGGATCCGCTGCAATTGGGTGCACGCGCCAAGGGTTCCGAAATTTTCAGGGATTTTCTTGGTTTACTATTTTAATTTCTATCAATTAATTGCTACCAAATGAAAATAAATCATTTGAAGGCCTTTCCTTGGGTATTTTTAGATAAAATTTTATGGGTAGGTTCATAAAACTATGAGAAATTTAATGGTTTAAACAATTTTGGAGAATTTCTCATGGATTTATTTTTTATAATTTTGAGGAGTTTTGGGGTTTCTTTGTGAATTTTGGGGTTTCTGTAGATAATTTTTGGATTTTAGAACCATGATAATTCATCATAATTCATGGGGGACTTTTGGGTATTTTTTGGGAATTTTTGGAGTTTGTTTGGTATTTTTCGTGGATTTTTGGGCTTTCTTGGATTTATTTGTCATAAAATAGGTTATTTAATTCATGCAATTTGGCATAATATTTTTGGGTCAAACAAATGCCCCCCACTGGAATTGCTTGTGACAATTCTGAAATGGGAACAAGGGATTCCAGTGGTTTCTCTTGACCGCTTTCTTGCATCCATTCTTCTTTGGTCAAGAGATTCCATTCCTTCAGTATTTGTTGAACTTGTGCTTGGTCAGCTTTCCATGCTCAAGGTCTTTCTATGAATTTCAAGTTCTCTTGCTCCAATTTGAGTTTTGGATGTGGGACTTTCAGCCCACATCTTGTGTTTGTTTGTTTGGATGTAGGGTATACATAAATTCGCACCACAATTTAGGCTGAGGGAATTTGGCCCACACCTGTATTTCCTTGAGTTTGGATTCACATAGACTTCGCATCCAATTTTAGTTTCTCTCTTGATATCAGCCTTGAGCATTTCAGTCTTTCTGCACCTTCTTCTGGCCACTATTCGTCATTAAATGGCATGGACACGGTGAATGTGGGGGAATGGAACCCTCAGATACCTTCATAGGGCGGTGCCTTAATGCCTTCAGACGCCACACAAGCTTATTCTTCATTAGGCATAGGTGCTTAGGGAACCACACAGGTTATCCTTGACACGGCTCCGCGTTCTCTGGGGCCCGAGGGTCCCGTCATTAACTGCGGATTGTTTGGGCAAAATTTCCATGTATTCGGGGACCACAAAGGCTTCCTCAACACGGGATTCCTATACTACTGTTTTTGGCTTGTGGATTTTGTGGAGTTGGAAATATTTTGGTGGAAGGAGTGACTTATGGGGCCATAAAAGGCAAGTCACCCTTTTATTTTCCTTACCCTGTCATGCTCACCCTCTCATTGGGTATAGGCACTTATTGTAATGACACTCAATCGGCATTGGCGCACTGTCATGGCATTGGTGCAATGAACAAGTTTTATTTATATGTATGGGATCAATGAACATTAAGGTTCATTTGGATCTTTTCGACATTGAGGTCGATATTTAGAGAATTTTGAACATTGGGGTTCATTTGGGTCTTTTCGACATTGAGGTCGACATTTGGTGAAATTTTGCAGGTTTAGAACTCCACGCTCTTAGCCTACCATTTTGGTAATTTTGCAGGTTCGGAACTCCACGCTCCTAGCCTACCATTTTGGGAATTTTGCATACCAGACTTCGAGACAAAACACGCCATGTTTTGTTTCTTTCTCCAAAGACGGCTATACCAATAGAAGGTCGGACATTGTGGTCCTCTTTTCTTTTCTTTCCTTCTATCTTCTAGTAATCAAGCCAGAGACATAACTCTGACTTGATTCCCTAGGATTTCGATATTTTTGTCGCTATAATAGGCATGAACATTGAGGTTTCTTGTTGCCCACTATACTTCTAGATACCAGGTACAAAGCACTATGCCCGTTTGATACCTAGGAAATGACATTGTGGTCATCTTTTGAAGACTAGAACATTGAGGTTCTTTTGCGTCTTCAAGACTTCAAATTTCAGACTTCAAATTTCAGATTTCAGATTTCAGATTTCAAATTTCAGATTTCAAAAATTTCAGAGATTTCGAATTTCAAATTTCAAATTTCACTTTTCAATTTTCATTTTTTTCAAATTTCAAATTTTTGAATTTCAAATTTCATTTTTCAAGTTCAATTTCAAATTTCAAATTTCAATTTTTTATTTCAAATTTCATTTTTTCAACTTTCAAAATTTAAATTTCAAGTTTCGAACCTTACTCATGAGGTGCAGGGTTTTGCAAGACATGCGTCGGCATTGACATTTCACCTCTACTGTATTTCTCCTCAATCCAATCTTTGAACACCCAACAATCTTCTGTCGCGTGCCCCAGTACTCTATGGTATGCACAAAAAGTTGAGCTCCCAATCTTCTCCATATCTTCTGGGCGTTTGCTTATTGGTAATTGGAGCCCATGCATTATGGCCAATGGGAACAACTCCATAACTTTATCCTTTCGGAAAGAATACGGCTTCTTCTTTTTTTCTTCTAGAGAGCTACATTGTCGCGATGCTTCATGGCCGCTACTCCCAACTTGAGCTTTCTTTTTCAAACTTGCCTTTGCTGATATTGATGTTTCAGATTTTGGCACTCTTGGCACTTGTTTCTCATGTGCTTCTGTGAGAGTCATGTTGTCAAATTTGGCTTGAGATATATTCACCACATCATTCCAAGTTCCACTCACTTCTTGCAATACTCCCATTAACTTTCTCATTTCCCTATTTTCATGCCGGAGTTCGGCTATCTCTTGAATATTTTCTCTATTTTCTTGCCTTAGCAAACAAAGCTCTAAACGCATATCATGAAACTTATGGACCATATCATTATAATTTGCTACTCTTGTCACCCTTTCTTGATATATTTCTTGCTTGAGGAAGTTGATTTCAAGAGTTTGCTCTTTTAGCTGTTTTTCTAACATTTCTAGCATTATTTGACTTGCCCCAGTGGTTGAGGATGAGCTCTCCCCAACCTCATTCTCTTTGCATTGTTCATCTTTTCCTAGCACATCTTCATCAATTTCAATGGCACATACCATGTGGTGCACTGTGTTGTCTGGCTCATGAGGAGTGGGCTCCTGTTTATCTTTCTTCTCAATTACAATTTCTCCCTCTTGAACCGTTTTCTCAATCCAGTCCTTGAACACCCAACAATCTTCGATTTTATGTCCTAAGATTCGGTGATAGGGACAGAAATTAGGATCATTTGATTTTTCCATCTCCTCTGGACGCTTGCATGGTGGCAATTCGAGCATTTTCTTCCTCATGACCATATGGAAAATCTTTGGAACTATCTTTTGCTTGAAGGAATATGGCTTACTTGTCAACTTTGCCAATGACACTAGTGGCTTAGGATTTTCATTGTACCTTTTCTTGCCTTTTGACACACTTGAACTTTCAACAATTCGTGTCGAGGCTATCCTTTTACCTTTATCTCTTTTCCTTTGATTTCTTGAAGAGTGTGCTTCCGGTGGAGGCCCCACTTTTTCTAATTCACATACTTTCTTTGAGAGCTTTTCATATGTACAAATGTCAGCTACCTTGAGAGGTCGTTGCATCCACCCTTCCAACTTTCTCAACAAAATTTCTACTCCTTCTTCTTCTGGTATTTGGTGCTCACACCTAATGCTCATTAATCTCCACCTACTGATATACCCGGAAGCGGATTCCCCCTTTCTTGGTTTTTCAAGTAGTAAATCGGCCATTGTTACCCTCTTTGCTACCATTGTGAATTTAGTTGTGAATGTTTCTTCCATATCTTCCCATGTTTCAATACTATCTTCTTCGAGAGATGTATACCACTCAAAGGCTGCCCCAGTTAAACTTAATGAAAATTGCCTTAAGAGTAAAGCATCATGGTTGGCTGTATCTCTACATGCATTCTTAAAACGGGCCAAGTGTTCTTCAGGACTGATACCTTTCTTTCGGAACCCATCAAACCTCACAAATTTAGGGACTTGGTATCCATTAGGAAAAGGTACCTGATCATACTCTTTTGGATAAGGGTTTCCATTTCTCTTCTTTGTACTTGCCCCGGCCGCTTGGAGTCGCTGATCGGCCAGACTTCTAACAAGTTGTTTTGTCCCCTCTTTACTTTCAAACTCAACACCCGATACTCTTTCGGGAGCACTATCTCCACCAAGTACCACTTTCGGTCCACTTTTGTCTTCTTTTAATTCTAGAAAGTCTGTTTCTTCTTCTTCATCCATAGATCCCTTAATGAACTCTTCTTTCTTAAGTGATGACTCATACTCCTCATTAATGAACTCATTGAATAGTCCTTTTCTTTGTATAAATCTGATAAGCTTTGTGTATTGTGAATTCTCTTTCTCCCGCTCTTTTTGCATTTTTAACATCTCCTTATTTAGCTTCTTTATTTCCCTTTCTGACCTTGACTTCTTATCATCTTCAGATGCACTTATTTGTTCTATTTCCTCTTCACTCAATTTTTCATCATTTTCCTCGTCAAATGGGTTCTCTTGATCGCTATTGGGTATATCATCATCTTGCCCCATTGTTGCTACTAATGGCTCAATTCCTACTGAAGTTTCTCCATTTTTGTTGGCTATGTGGACAAAACCATCCATTTCTACCTCTTTATCTACCTCTACCATATTTACTCGTGCATGGATAATGGGCTTAAACCATGCAATATGCTTTTCCTTATCATATGACATTTCATTTGTTTCTACCACCAATTGTGTTTTTTCCATAGGTTCCCACACCACCTTATTCTCTTTAGCATGCCCCAGTCTCTCCTTGAATTGGGTCAATGATCTTTTGGCACATTTGAGTCTAAACTTGACTGTTGGAGAATCATCCTTGACCAGTTGAAGAGGTGTGAATGAGTTACTTACAGGAAGGTGAGACTTTTCATCCAACTCACTTTTATATGCTCCTTGCACTTTCTTAATAGTTCTTGTGCCCTTGGAAAGAGATGCTACCCCTGACCGGACTCCTTTTTGAGAAACAAGAGACCATTCATCCTTTTCAGCAACAGTTTCAGTGGGAACTTCAGGAACTTCTGAAGCCACCAATGATTCTTCTTGTGGCTCTTCAATAACATGGGCTAGTTGAAAGCTCCCATCTTTCACTTGCACTATAGGCACAAAGGAGTGCCCATATGGCATGGCTCCAATCATGAACTCATGTTGATAGCAAATCGGTACTGCCCCAATCTTGAACATTCCATTGGGCTTGCTCATGTCAACAGTTGTGAATGCCATTTCCTGCAAGAAAACAACTCTAAATGTCATGGTTAGCGATGTTTATTTAGAATTTTGAAACAACTTTTCTAGCCTTATACATTTAATCTCTTAAATCTCAAAGATGAGAGGAGAAAGAGGTCCCACCGGGCGTGCCAGAGAATCTGTGGTGACTTTTTCGTCATTTCTCGAAGAACGATTGGGTTTCCTCAAGAACGAGAATAAGTCTTAGATTCACCCCTCACGAGCCTGGGTTCAAATGCTGATGCCTCTTAACGACCAGAGAACATCGACTAGAATCCATTCTCATGAGGGTTTATTAATTTGTGGATCCTTTCTTTTCAATAGGCGCAAGCCCCTATTGTTAATTACCCCGTGGTTTCCCACGAGAACCTCTGATTAAGGGATTCGAGGAACTAAATGTAATAGGCTAGAAAGATTGTCTTTTAAATTATTTTAATATTTAACAAGCAGTTTATTTCTTTTGGCTTACATAAGAATCAATTGATGGCACCAGACCTAATTGACGGGGGCACAATTGAGAATAAAAGTGATTTGTTTCTTTTGGTTTAAACTGGACTCAATTGGTGACACCAAACTTAATTGACGGGACACAATTGAGGATGTTAGTGATTTGTCTCTTTTTGGCTTGGGCTGGACTCAATTGGTGGTACCAGACTTGATTGACGGGACACAATCGAGAAAAGCTAAGTATACCTAAATCCAAAACTATTTATTTGAAACATTTAAGGATATCTAAAGCTAAAACTATTTGTTTGAAATGACTAGGAACACTTAGAACTAAAGCTATTTATTTGAAATATTATTTTTTATTAAAAGGGTTTTAACTTTAATTTAATTTATATTGTTTATTTAGAATTATTTTGGTTTTTAAATCTTTATTACTTATTATTATTATTTTACTATTATTATCATTTTTTATCCTTTTTATTTTATTTTACTTAGTTTTGGATTTTTAATTTAATGAATTTAATTTGGATTCATCTTAATTTTTGGATTTGATTATTATTTTATTTTATTTATTTTTTTATTTTATTTGTTTCAAATATTTAATATTTAAAAGTTTAAGATATCATTTTTATGTCTTTTGAAGAAATTATTGAAATTTGAAATTTAATTTCTTTTTCTTTGAGCTTTGATTTAATTATTAATTTTTATTTGAATTAGATTTTTTTTACTTTAATTGGATTTTGGCTTTAGATTTTAATATGCTTCCAATTTTGACTTTTTAATTGATTTTTTTTTATTTGGGATTTGCAATTTAGAATTTAGAATTTTGTTATATAAAGTAAAAGATGAAAATATCTTCAAATTTGTTTTAAGAATTTTATTGAGAGGTTTTATTATTTTTCTAGAGTTTGTACAATTTATTTTTCATAATAAAACACTTCAAAAATATGAAACTCTTGATTTTATCAAAATAAAATATAAAAATAATATTGGATTCGGTTTATATAGATTTTTAGAAATTTTTGGATATTTTATTTGGATTTTTCTGAGTTTCCTACTAATTTTAGTGAATTTACAAAGTTTTGGCAATTTATAAAACTCATTTTTTTATTAGAAAATACTTTGAAAATATAAAAGAGGCACAAATTGACATAATTTTATATCAAAATATCAGTGAATCTAGATTCTATATATTTTTAGGATTTTATGGATATTTTATTTAAATTTTTCTGAGTTATTCACTATTTTTAATGAATTTTTGGAATTTAAGCTGATTTGGAATTTTCTGATTGGTCCACGTGTGTGTGTTGACTGGACTGACTGAACGCTGACTTCGCTCTATGTTTCGTGTAGTGAATGATTGCGACTGCCATACGTTTTTCGCCACAGAAGATCAGATGGAATTTTGGCGCTGAGATTTCGTCGAAGGAGATGACATTTCGCATCGAAGCCCCCGAACTTATTTTATTCAAAGAACAACCCTCTGACGACGGAGCTCCGACAATCTAGGCCACCATTGATGCCGATACCGGTCTCTACATGCTCGTGACGCAGTGGGGAAGACGTTGATGGTCTCCGTTTGGGCTGCGTCGTCTTCATTTAGCCAGAAGGTCGTTAATTCAGATTAGCTGAATTTGAGTTTTATTCAGTTTAGTCCTTTTATTTTTATCTTTGTGTTTCCCGGCGAACTAGGTCGCCTGAGCTACCCTAATCGAGTCCATTAGAATCGTGGAAGATGATATAATAGGAAATAGTGTTCAATTTGGTTTGTTTCCAATCAATTTTTAGTAATTGACTTCGTTCCTTTTGTGATTTCTGTCGGGGGTTTCTCCGATGAAATTCCGACGACTGGGGCCATCAAATCCCATAAGGTTGGTCTTTTTAGCATCGTGACAGTGAGAGGAACACGTTGATGTGCTTAGTTGATGTTGCGTCAGCTTCATTTGATGGGAGGAACACATGAACAGAAGGTACTTCACTATGTGTCTTATCCAAACTTTCTAACTTACATGCAAATGAACTCACAGCAATAGGGATTGACTTGATGCTCATTTCAGTTCAAAAGAAAACATTTTGAGTGTTCAAAACACCACAGGAAACAAGAGAAAGTTTATCCACGTTTTTCTCCATTTTTAGATTTCATTTTTATTAATTATGTCACTGTTTTTATTAACATTTTATTTGAGTTGCTAAAATGCAGAAAAACCACTTACAGTAGGTCAATAGAAACTTTTGAATGTAACTAGTTTATGAACTTTGCAGATAAGGAGGTTGATTGAGATTAACATAAAACAAATTTTTAGAAAATTGGGCATTACGACCCCATCTTGAATTGCTTTCAGCTTAATTTGAGATACAACAGAGAGAAGACATTCGAGTTGTATTCAACTCTATGTCTAAACTCTTTTGAAGGACCCCCCAAGGTGTCATCACGCTTGGGGTAAAACCAGATTTAAGAAAAAAAAGAGACAAATGCAATTAACTCAAATTAACTCAATTTTAAGCTTCAAATTCATTTCTTTTGTTCATACACAGATAATTACCATCAAAACCATCATCAATTTTACCTTTTTTTCTTCTTTTCTTAACTGCTCCACCTAATCTCTCTCTCTCTCTATTGTTTAAACAATATTACATGTGTCTAAACCTAACCCTAGTTTGCGGCTGGTCTCTCTCTCCTCCTTTTTTTTGCTCGAAGAATTGGGTTATTTATAGGCAGTGGATTAGGGTTACTCCTATTGAGCCCGGTTCAATCACCACCTTCTATTTTCCATTAATGGTCCAGATGCAAGCGCTCTTGAGGCCTGGTTTTGCAAAACCGTGGGCGTAGGTATCTGGTTTCGGCGCCTGTGGTGCTTGAGAAGGCCACGTCGACAGGAAACGCTAGATTCACCTTCTTTCACCGGCGTCACACAGTAAAATCGCGACTTCCATTTTTTACCCAGGGAAGAAGACGAACTCTTCGCTTGGGCCCCGCTTGTCGGGTTAAATGAGAAAGAGAGAATTGTGTAGGCGCATTCTACCGTGAACCAACGCAATCCAGTGAAGGCTCATAACACCTGGTGCATGAGACAGGTTCATTCATCATTTCAATGGCTTTTAAATCCAGCGCCCTTCTCCTCTTTCCCCGGATCCGCTGCAATTGGGTGCACGCGCCAAGGGTTCCGAAATTTTCAGGGATTTTCTTGGTTTACTATTTTAATTTCTATCAATTAATTGCTACCAAATGAAAATAAATCATTTGAAGGCCTTTCCTTGGGTATTTTTAGATAAAATTTTATGGGTAGGTTCATAAAACTATGAGAAATTTAATGGTTTAAACAATTTTGGAGAATTTCTCATGGATTTATTTTTTATAATTTTGAGGAGTTTTGGGGTTTCTTTGTGAATTTTGGGGTTTCTGTAGATAATTTTTGGATTTTAGAACCATGATAATTCATCATAATTCATGGGGGACTTTTGGGTATTTTTTGGGAATTTTTGGAGTTTGTTTGGTATTTTTCGTGGATTTTTGGGCTTTCTTGGATTTATTTGTCATAAAATAGGTTATTTAATTCATGCAATTTGGCATAATATTTTTGGGTCAAACACATTGCTTCACAAGTTGCTATATATATTTTGTTTTGGTGACGGAAACAGTTATAATATCCCATTTAGAACACCTTCTAAATTTACAACACCACATTTAAACAAAATATGTAGCTCAATTGTATTTATATCAATCTTTCGAAAACTAGCATCAATATATCAATTTATATGAGCTTTCTTTTATCTTACCAGATGGAAAAACATATCACTCTTTCTCTTAAGACACTCGAGGACATCCTTGATTATTGTCCAAATGTGTTTTTCTTTGTATCCATTTGACAACTGATTGTCATACTCCTTGGGTACAACAAATAGGGGCATGTGCATAAGTATGGCGTACGTAATAAAACTCATGACAGAAGGATGCTCGAATTGTATCGTGCACTCTTCTCGAATTGAGTTGCAACACACCGAGTAGAACTCAAGTGTATGCCATACTACGTGGTTAGATATCCTTTCTAGGAGTCTATCTTTTCTTGTAACTATAACACCTTGTCATTATATACACATTTTGCTCAAACCTGACATCCATCATAATCTATCTCCATAGATTTTGTTTCCTTGGATTTAGGTGACTTACCCAAGTTCTCAATTGAGAAAAACATTCTCCAATGAAATCTTGACAATATTCATTTTCTTAATGTTATTCCCAATTAATGTCTTGTATCTTGTACAATACATGTAACACAATCATGCTCCCACTGAATATCTTGTCTATATAAGATACTTTTGACGAAGTGCAACTCCTTGACTTCCTTGTCAAAATGTTTATTCCAATTTCCACAGTACTTGCTTCAATCCATTAATGGATCATTGAAGCATATATATGTTTCCAACAATACAACAAATCCTTGATTTGTGTCAAATACACAACAACTTCCTTCATTCAATCGAAGAAGGCGGTTTTGATGTATCTTTCCATATATCTATATATACGAAATATAACTATTGCTAGAATGATCTTTATTGACTTATACATAGCTACAAGCGAGAAGCCGTGCTTTGTACATGGTCAACTTGTTATCGACTTAGACATAGCATCAATCATGAAATTGTGCTTTGTACAGAGTCGACTTGCTATCCATATCTATCTTTCCTTTTAAAGATCTATATGTTCTAGATGGATTGCTCCTTCATGAACATCAATCAAGGTCTATACCTTGTTGTTATATATATGGATTGCACTTAAAGATCATATAGATTCAAACCATACTTGTGGAATCGGGTCTTTCCATCGCTTCTTTAGAAGTGAGTGTGCTTATAAACTTCTTCCTTTCACAACTGCTTGTGAGTTAAGTTCCGCTCAACTACCACTAAGCACCATGTATGGAGTGACAAGTTTCCTATAAAGGTACTTCTTGTAGTGACGCATAAACTCCTTTAATGCTCACTTTACTCCCACTACTTCTTCTTGAGAATATCATTCTTTAAGATTGCGTTATGATGAGCAACAACTACCTTGTTCTTATCATGTTCATAGAAGTAGTACCTTTTGGCTAATCCTACAAAATAATAAGCGTCTTATTTGGGTCCAAGCTTATCAATCAATCGAACCTTGAAATAAGCTTCTCAACACCAAATCTTGAGAAACAATATACCTAGAGATCGAATCTCGTAAGATATCTTTCTCAATAGACTTCGATGGAATTTTTTATTCCGTGTAAACAATATTGTCCTCAAACACAATCCCTTACATGAGTCAAACAAGTCAATTTGATTTATTACCGATCGAACTATATCAAACAATGTTCGATACCTTCATCCTTGGATACATTTTTCAATGTTCCTCATGGAGCGAGTAGTGAAACGTCTTTCATACTCTTTAGGCAATATATCAAACTATATGACTTAACAATTTACCATGATCCATCTTAAGACTTTTGCTTTTATTGAATAGTTTTTCAACTTTACTCTTGAAATTCTTTTGACCTTGTAAAAAGATTCATACTTATACCATATCAAATAGATACGTTAATATCTACAATGATCGTTGGTCAAGTGGTAAAGTGTCAACAACCTTTCAATTGCACAAGTGTTTTTGATCTATATACATCAATATGTATTAGTTTTTAATCAAGTCACTTGTCCTTTAAACCTTCGTAGGTCAAAGGCGCTTTTGTCTTTTAACAAACACGATTCGCATGAATTTCAATTGATTTGCAATCAAATTGATTTACGAGCTCCACGTTACGTAGACTCTCATAATGCGATTCTTGTTTATATTCGACTAAGCAACTATTTTACATAAAAGTCAAATACTTTATGTGAAGTATTACATATTTGTCATTCAAAATTTGTTTATCTATTTCAAGCAAATTCAATTAAGATGCATGAAATCTTATACACAAATTTATAATAATAAGAGAACAACATTTCTCTATTACAAAACATGATCATCCATCATCAAATATGAAACGGAGATAAGGTTTTATGAGATGTTTGGAATAAGGTATACAACCTCAAATTCCTAAACAAACTCTTTATTTAATAAAGATAACTCTACGTATTCAATGGTGGCGGCTTAGACGTATAAGTCATTTCCAAAACGGAGTTTACTTTACTTATCTCAAACTTTCTCTTATTCATCATTGCCTACACATTTCGTTAAATGCGAGCACATGAACTAGCACCTAATTACTAGCGTGAATTAGAGATAGCGAGATAATTTGAATGATAAATATCTTAAGGTTTAGAACATCATGGTATTTCGGACAACCTTTCAAATGCCTCCCATAAATGGCAAATAAAACATCTCATGTGACACACGGTCACTAGTGAGGGTCTCAAAGATTCAACTCATATCTTGGTGAAGTATTCCTTTAATACTTAACCAATTACTTTCAGTACTAACAAGTGTGCGAACAATATATCCTTTATCCATAGAAAGAGATTGTATGACAATATCAACAATCCTTGATATTGGAGATCTTAATATCTCTAGTTATCAATTAGCTACTCAAACCTTTCGGTTCGCAAGCTAATGAAACATTTATCTTCTTATAAGAAGAGTCTCTTGGTTAACTCACATTCCATTACTCGATCATAAATGATTGAGTCTATCTTTACTTTCTCTAAGAACGTCTTCTTGAGTAAATGGATGAGAGTGTAGAAGTCTTAGTATAGTCCTTATGAATTCTCCAATTCAAAGGTCTAGAACTTCTAAAAGGATATAAGCATTCGCTTTATTGAATAATTTTCTTCGAAACTAATCAATCATAGCGAAGCTATTGTTTGGAAAGTCGAGGAACGTTTTTGGGATTAAAACTTGCTCAAGTTTCTCATTTCCAAGAACATGTCTTAGAAACCGGTATTTCTTCTCCAAGTAAATACCTTAGAAACGAGCTTGTCGTTTTCCAAAGATTGATCGCAACGAAATTAACATATTTAGTATCTATAACAATTTCAATTTAAGGTTATTTAGTTTATGCAATGTTTTGTTTATGGAATGATAAACAAAACTCCCACTACATTTAATTAATGTCCCTAAATGTAATGGATTCCAAGATCCTCATTTTCGTCAAGTAGAGCCTGCTATGGCACGACACCCTACTTAACTAGACAAGGTAGGTTCTCCAACCAATCATATCAACCATATGATTCTTGGTTTGTGAATATCTAAGTATATTTACAAACTTCGCCCCGATGTCCAAGAAAACTTGTTGGGTCCATCGATAAGCAACCTCTCTCTATTTGCTCCTAACAAATCTTTTCATTTGTACCCCGACTATCAAGGTTGACAACCATGACGTCCGCTGTGGCGGACCGCGCCATGATTGGCAATTGACGTGAGGGGGATAGAGAGAAGGAAGGCGGTCGACTTAATCAATTTAGTTTGGGACAAAACAATTATGTGACTCTTGTTTGGTGGTCATGTAAGCATACACCCATACCTACCTATGACAATTCAAGGCATGCACAAACAATCACATAACATAAGCATCTCAAACATTGCCGTGGGTTTGTATGGCTCCCGCTTGTATTAGTCTTCGTCGCATCTCCATGTAACGAGAATAATCTAATCAAACCCTCCAACTAATTACTAAGATCCTATCTAATAATTACGGGAAATAAATACATGTGATAAAAATCCTAAAACCCCGCCTAGGCCTTAGGGGCATGCAAGCCTCACAAGTTACATTAAGAATTAACCAATTAATTATCAAGGCACCTTAGGCCACATTACAAGCAATCACATGCATTCACAATATTTTACAACACACAAGGCATTGACATCTTGAGCCATATCAAACCCACATCCTCCTACAAAACAAAGTTAGCATATATACAATATACATGATTCACTTGCTCTTAATTAATTTCATTAATTAGAATCTTTGTGCATACTTGTTGCTCAAGTTTTTCGAATGCAAAGAAGGCTTAACTTTAACAACTAATTGTTTAAGCCCTTTTAAAATTAAATCCAACAATCAAAATAGAAAGGAGGATGTTTAAAGAGTCTTCTAATTAACCTTTCAAAAAATTGATTAATTAGAAATTATTTTAACTAATTAAAATACGAAATTCGGGGCCCGGAAAAATTCAAAATAATTCGGTCTCCAAAAAATCCGAAATAAATCCAGAGAACTCCTTACAAAGATTGAGATTACCTGTAAAAATCTCAAGGAAAGATCAGTTACCATCAGGGAGAACCAAAAAAGACAAATCCTCAGATTGTGCGCGAAGAACCGTTAGAGAAAATTCTGTTATTGGTCTCAACCTTTTGGTCTGTATGATCATCCCCTTGATATTTTTCCAGCAAAACATTTACATAGAAAAATACTACATACAATAGGCTATCAATCCATGAAAAGAAAAATCACAAGTTATATTCAAGATCAACGAGATAACAAGCATTTAAGCAAGGTGTCCTGTTATGTAACAGACCGTCGACCAAAAAGGTTTCACTCGGTTGAGGTATCAAATCTCAATGAAAATCTATGAAATTAATTTTTTAAGATTCCAGACTTAAAAGAGAACATTTTCATTTCAATACTTTTCCATAAAAGTTTCTCAATAAGTACAGTTTTTCAAAACAATCGGTTTGTTTGAAAAAACAGATCTGACAACTTCATCACTTTTCATCCTTGAACGCCCACATAAGATCCGAAATATGCAACAAAATTTACATATCCAGAAAGAGCATCAAGTTTATATTAATCCTATCTTAAAGTTACAGGTACTTTGTATACAAACTTATTTGTTACCAACCACAAAAATAGAACTGTGCAGCAGAATAACAGATCTGCGCACCGTTACCGTTTAAATCACAAAAAATTCATTTTACATCGAATTTTAATGATTCCAGTGGGAAAACAACCAAAACTCAAAGGGCTACAACCTCCAATAAGAAGGAAAAAATTTCAGAGAGCTTTACACCACGAAAAACAAGCAACAAGACAGAAAAACAGCTTTTCCAGAACCAGCAAGTATGCACATCACTAATTAACTTAATTAATTACGAATTTCTCACTTAATTAAGTGTGAAAAACCTTAAGCACGACCATAGCTCTGATACCATTGTTAGAAAATGCTCATTTTTTTTTTGGATCAATTACAACTAATTAATCACCATTAACAACAAGCAAGTCAAAGATCTAGTGCTAAAGCAATCACACATCATGAGAAAAGGGATTGAACCATTACCTCTCCTTGAATCGTATCAAGGAGGTTAGATCCAATGCGTAGGAGTCGGTGGCGTGCTTTCTCCGCCTCCTCCACCACCAATAGTCGCCTCTAGCCCACCAAGGACCCACCACCAAGCTCAAAGAGAATGCTAGTTCTCTTGAACCTCTTGCTAATCACCTTGCTTCTCTACTTAACTAATTAATGGAGAGGAAGAGAGGTGGGGTGCTCAACACATGAGCTTGAAAGAGAGAAAAAAGGGGCAGCTAGGAGGCGCATGGGATGGGAGAGAATGACGGCTAGGGTTTCCTCTTGGAGACCCCCTTTATATAACCAACAACTCTCATCCACCTTTCATACTATTTACAAGTATGCCATCCACCCTAAGAGGTCACCTAATGGGCTTTCTTGGGCCATCTTAATAAAAGGCCTTTATTCATTAATTCACCAATTAATGAATCTCCTTTAATTCTCTTTATTCTTCCTTAAATCGGGCCCTTAATTAACCAATTAAATAGAAGCCCAATTAGCTCAAACTAATTAAAGTAAGTTGAACATAATTAATTATTAACTCATTAATAATTAATCTATGATTAGCTAATGCATTAAATTGTTTCCATATGATCCTTTTAATTTAATTAATTATAACGGTTCATAACGGTATATAATTAATTAATTAATTAACTTATCACATTTCACAATACACATTATTGTGAATAAACAATAAATGCACCAAGTGGTTAGAATCCTATTTGTGCGACCCTATTTGAGGATTTATACTATGTTGGCCATGGAAATAAATCGTTATTTATTTCCAATAATCATAAGCGGTATCTAGCAACACGTTATGATTCTCAATTCGTATAAATAATGTACCGTTACAATATCTCAATCCTGCATAAGAAATAAAAGTATTTCTTTGTTTGATTCTTATGTCACACGATATCTTTGTATAATCCAAGATAGGAATGTGTCATTCTTGCAGATTATACATTTCTTGATATAGAGTTAATTGTACAAGTTGCTAGCAAACAATTCAACTCCATCAAGGGGCCCAAACAGATATCATCACTCACTAGGTATACTAATGAGGGACATACGATTTTCTTGATGAACAACTTTTCCCCGCACAATTCAAGAGAACATAAATAAAGTCCTTATAGCAGCCTTTATCAGGAATCAACGTTAGACGATATTTATTGAACCTATCCTCATGTGGAAAAGGTGAACATCTCAAACTTAGAATCAAACTCATATGAAATAAACAATGACACATAACACAATCCATATGTTTATTTCATTGGGTCAAGTCCTGTACTATGTTCCAATAACATACACATATGCAATTACCTATGATTTGTAGAACTTAATCATCACTTAACTTGCATACTAATCTTTTATGATAATTAATGTTTCTTGTTAATTATCAAGATTATGGACAATTTAGATTTATTATTGTCATTCTAATGAATGATCCACAGAGATCTACAATTCAGATCCTCAACCTGAATGATCTGTCAATAATAAACTCTAGGAACAAATGATCAAATATCATCATTAACATAAACTAAGAAAATAAGTCATTAAATATTGACTTCTAGGACATAATTCCAACAACGCATCCCTCTTCTTTCTTTCTTAGGCGCCATCTCCTCCCTCTGTCTTTCTTTCCTTACGCGCTCCCCTTCCCCGACTCTCGTCTTTTTCCTCCTCTCTGCTCCCCTCCTATCTACCTCCCGCTCTCGCCTTTCTCTTCTACCTCCGATTTCTTGACTCCACCTTTCATTCTCACTCCTCCATTGATCTATTAGAGAATCTTATTTTTCTCCCACCTTATAATTGTATAAAGATGATCCTCATTACAATTTACTGAACAATTACATTTAAAAGATGATCCTTAATATTTAATAAATGTACTTATAAGTTATTTATTATTACAACTAACTAAATATTTATACTTATAGATGATCCCTTATTCTATCTTATAGATTTACAAGATGATCCCTCATTGTAACGAAATGAACATTTATAGGTACAAGATGATTCTTTATTTTATCTAATAGATTAATTTATAAGATGATCTTTTATTGTAACTAACTAAACATTAACCATTATTAGTTACTCCTTTTATTATAACAATGTTAGGAATTAAAAAAAATTAGAGAAAAAAAAATATATATATATATGAGTTTCGTGAGGAGGGGAGAATAAAAGGAAAGAAGTGGGACATGAGACAAAGTGAAAAATAAGATGGAAAAAAGGGAGAGAATAAGGGAGAGGAATCAAGAAGAGAAAAAGAGAAAGGAACCAAGTGAGATCGAAGAGAGAGAAAGAGAAACGCGGAAGGGAGAGAATCAATAGATCTGGATGAAGAAGGGCGCTGGAAGAGATTGTGTGTTCGCGAATAAAAACGAAGGGAAGGATGCTGGATGACATGAAAAAAGGATTGTTATAAACAATCCCCACAATTTATAATACTTCAAATGTCGGATTCTAATGTTATATATAAATATATATAGTTGGGCATGTGTGAGTTTGGCGTGGGAGCACTGTAGTAAGCACAGTGCTTCCGATTTTCTATGGCATGTGACCTTTTATGGCAAAACAGTATTCAGGATTTTCTGTGATAGTTTTCATATAATATTTGAATAGTATATATTCTCAATTTTTTATGGCATTTTTTTATATAGCGTAAAATAAATCGCGCAACCATTTAATAACATATTCGTATAAAAATGAATCGCGCAACGCGCAAGATTAGTGCTAGTATTATATAAGCAGAAGAATTCCCTACCACTGTTCTATTATTCATTAAAAAAAATACACACACAAATTCAATACAATACCCATTATCTAAAACTCATATTAGAAGTTTAACAAATATAATCTGTTGGGAACATAATAAAAAGACTTTGTATATTTTAGTTTAATTAATGGTATGCTCTCTTTCTCAATTGATAATTTGAAAGCTTGGCCGCTATGTAGCTCTGTCGCACAAAGTCAGTGTAGGATTTCTTGCAAACCTTCCTTTTTAGAAAAAAAAAGAAATAGAAAAACAAATAGGATCTAAACCAGTAATCACTGCAAAAATGAGGATAAATCCTATGTGGCTGTAGAGTTCCAAATAAATAATTTTAAGTGCTCTGCTACCGGAGTTTTGTTGACTTGACTTCCACCACCCAGCCAGGTTGATTTAGTATTTATTACTGTTTAGTTGTTTTGAGTTTCTTAAATCGGACCAGTCGTACCTCATTTATTATGAAATATTTGCACTTTAAGTGCCATAAAACACGAGATTTGTAACGATTGGTTGCTTTAAAAATCTGATTCTCTTTTGAAAAAATTAATCATATTGTACTTTATCAAAATTCAAAACTTATTTATTTTTACATCCATATCTATGCTATATTAATATAATAATAATAATAATAATAATTTTAATTCTAATATAATTAGATTTATTAAAAATTTACATACGTTTACAAATGGGTAGTTATGCAATAGTTATTGTTGCCTATGTTTGCTTCTACCCACCTCAGAATTTACCTCTCAATACTTTATACATTACTTGCACAATATAACTTTACTCGCAAATTGAAAAAGGATTTTTTGTTTGTTATCCTTTGTCACGAACTTACGTTTGACTTTGAATAGATTTATAGTCGTGTCGAGAATTGAGATGCATGCTATAAATAGCATGTAGGTTAATCTTATGTGACATAGATTGTTATTATGCAAATTTATCTCTGGCATTTTTATACCACTTCAAATGGGAAATTATTCATGCATCTCTTTATTTGCATTCGAGCGTGCCTATATATTTCTTGTAAGAAGTGTGTGCTTTAGCTGACGACGATACATTTATATTTTACCCTAAATAAAAAAGATAATATATTTATATCAAGCAGGGTTCTAGTGCCCACATTTTGAATGCCCCCAAATATCCCAGAACTCATTTTTTGATTACTTTTTTAAAATATAAAATTCAAACTTCGAATCCAAACCGTTGATCTTATTTGATATAACGAGCGATGTATTTTCATATAAGTTTTATAAATTTTGAAGTTTATTTGATACTCGATCAAGATGTTAAAATATGAATAGATTAGAATTAATCTATCAAATTTAACTAGATTCGTTCAATATTCAATATCTTGATCGAGTATCAAATAAACTTCAAAATTAATAAAACTTATATGAAATGCATCGCTCGTTATATCAAATAAGATCAACAGTTTGGATTCGAAGTTTGAATTTTATATTTTAAAAAAGTAACTAAAAAGTGAGTTTTGGGACATTTGAGGTATTCAAAATGTGGGCACTAGAACCCTGCTCATTTATATCCTTGGTGTAGTAGATATAAACACCTTTTTACATACTAACTTAAGTTGATATTACATGGAAGTTAAAGTTATGTTGTACTTTCAATAATATGTTATATAAATGTTTGTATATAGTATTAATATTTTGTAGTAAAATTATAAAAAAAAAAAACTTATGTGTGAGATAAGAGAGGCAAAAAATATAAAAATACAGTTATTATTTTTTTCTTTTCAGATATCTACAAGAACAGTTCACACTATTTATGTCTTTCCAATGTCCATGTAGAGTAAAAACAATGGGTGGTTGATTTCTTCCAATGGATTTACAGAACAACTTTAATTCTCTTTACTGACATCAGTTGTGTGCGTTATCTTTCTTCTAAAGATAAAGAAACTTATATTAATTTTATTTTCAGATTTAGAGCGGTATATTATATTTTCACCCTGGTAAAAATCCAACATTTTTATACTTTCATATTAATTAAATATCTATCTAGAAAATTTATTTTCTTTAGTAATAAATAAAGAGGGTAACAAGAATTTCTCCAATATTTTAATATATTTGTTTCCATAAAATTTCCAATACCAAACAAGTGAATGCGAGGCGGGTCAGAGATTTTTGTTGACGTTTCGTCCGGGTCGGTTCTTCATAGAACCATAATAATAGGGTTTTCAGACGGAGGCGTGACAACAAATAAAAACGCAAAAGAAGGCATTAAAACAGAAAGAAAAAAAATAGAACGAGAATTACACAACCACAGAGAACAAAAGAAAAAATAAAAACAAAGAGAGAGAGAACCCCACGCTGCAAATCTTTCGATAGAGTCGGCTTATTTTTCATTCCCCTTCCTTCCTTGCTTCTCTCTTTATTTTTGATTCAGAGAGAAAGAGAAAACCCAACAAGTAGAGAAAACAAAAGAGCCAATAACGATTAATCGCTGGTTCCTTCTTCTGATATAGTAACAAAGGTCGCGTATTGTTTCCTCTCCGTCGAGGCGGCGGTTCCAATTCTGGAATTGTGTGGGATTAATTAATTGGGTGTGCGATTCGGCGCTTGAATAGGAGAGAATAATCATAATCGCTTCTTCGTTCCTTTCTTTCGGGGGTTATTCCAATCCCCTTTTTCTTTCGCGGCGCGGCGTGGCGTTTCTTCGTCTCCTTCGAGATTGTGTGGTATAAGAGTGGGATTGTTGGAGTTTATTTTTGAGGAATTAAGGTGCTATTCTCGCTTTTTCCCAGCCCTTGTTAGGGTTTGCGGCTCTCTTGTTAGGGTTTCCGCAAGCCATTTTCTTTTCGGGGAAGTTGGTTTCGTTCTTTCCTTGATTGGTCGCGCCTGTTGGCTTTGTACTGTCTAATTCCGTTTTGGGTTTTCGTGGAATGATTAATTAGAGTTCAATTGATTTTCTTGTGGGAGTTGGAGGTGATATTAACCTAATTTTGAGTGGAGATTAGGGGTTTTAGTTTTGATTAAGGAGTTGGAACTGATTAGGGATATAATTGTGGGTTGGTGCTCTTTCTCCTCTGGAGGGGAAGCGTGATATTGGGTAAAGAAAAAGAAAATAGATTTTAATTGGTAGATTAATGGTGTTGAAAGGGTAGAAATTGAGGAGAAAATAGAATAGAAATTGAGCATTAAATGGTGACTTCTGGTTGACATGGAGAGAGCCGAGCCGGCATTCAAACCAGAGTGGTTGAAATCCTCTAACCATGTTAGTTCAAACCATCTCGTCAGTACTTCACCCCATTCAGGTACTGTCTTTCTTTACTTGGTCTTAATTTTATGCATTTAAAATTTAAGTCTTCCTGTTGGTCATTTATTTCTGAGTTATTCTTCATTGTCTGTCCTTATGTTATCCATTAATGTTTCCTCTGGGTGAGTGGGTGACTTGAATTGCAGTAGCAAACCTCGTTATCTCGAATATGATTATGGTGCTGTTTAATTGGAGTGAATGTCAATTAATTTTATGCAAGTGGGATGGAACCATAGTTATACCACAAATTATTTGCTACATTGGATATAGGCTTTATTTGCAATTGTTTTCTCAGTGTGAGTTGAATATTGGAATTAATGGTAAAGCTGTGTATTTTACCGGCAAAATTCTGCACTTGGTCATTTTTGGTACTTGATAAAAAATAGTTATCAAGAATTAACTTTAGTGTTCCTAGAACTAATCATAATTCATAAGTAAGTTTACTAAATATTTTTTTAGGATTTTTATAATTGAAGCAATTCTTGACTCCCTCTTTTATTATTTGTAGATGATCAAGGTGTAGGGATATCTTCTAGAAACAGACCATCTTCAGTAGATCGGGACAGAAAATCTTTGGCCTCCACTAGACGGAGCTTGAGCTCTAATGGGTCAAGAAACTATGAACCAGGATCTGGCAAATCCAAGGCATACAGCAGTTTTGGTAGTTGCCGGCGTGAGAGAGACCGTGTCAGAGACTATGAACTTCAGAGAGACAGGCGCTCTTCTCTTCTTGATAATGGGTTTGATGAGCGCCTTACTGACAACTCGTTAAGGCGGTCCCTGTCAATGGTCTCTGCGCGGCCAGCTGTAACTGATACATGGGCCAAAGGCGTAAATGGTAGCACTAGCGCCAATGGTGTGGTTTCTAGGTCTGGCACCACCACTGCCTCTTTTGAGAAGGAGTTCCCTTCCCTGGGGGAAAATGGACGCCACGAACCAGTTCGGGTCTCATCACCTGGTATCACTGCTCTCCAGAGCATTCCTCTAGGAGGAGTTGAGAACTGGAACTCAGTACTGGTTGAAGTGCCTCCTGCTGCTGTCTCAAATGGGTTGAGTTCAGGCAATGGGTCAGTTGCAGGGAATGGGATCAGTGGGAGTTCTCCTGTTCTTAGCCAGACATCGGTGACTGTTGGTCCAGGTACAGGGTTGAATATGGCAGAGACAGTGGCTCAGGCTCCATCTAGGGTTCGTACACCTCCTCAGGTATGGTATTGCAACAGTATTCTCCATTTACTGGTACTGTTGTCCTTATGAATTCCAAGTATTGTTCTTTACTTTCCATTTCTGTATGGCCTATTTGGTGGTGTTAAATGTAATGGAAAGTAAATGATTTACATGTATTGGAACATAATAAGGCCACTATTTCTAATAAAACAAGTTAATGTAGCCTCTTTTAAATTAGATACTTTTTGGGTCATAATTGTTTTCAGCTTATAGTTCTAAGAGATATATTTTTGGCAGTTAACAGTTGATACACAGAGATTAGAAGAGCTGACTCTGAAGCAATTTAAGCAACTAATACCAGTGACACCATCCATGCCCAAGAGCTCGGTAAGTTTTTTGCACTAGCCTTCTTATTTATGTTTGTAAGTTTGCATTGTTAGTTCTTGTAAATTTTTTGAATTATGCAAGCACCATTTCCATTGTGCCAGTATATTCGTGTGCACTTTGCTGTTATTTTTAAGGAGATGGGACATGGGAGACAATTTTATACTAAATGATAACTTCTCAATTGTCCATTGTTCTTTTGTGTTCAGAAGGATCAAAGATGCAAAGATTACTTATATTGTTTGTTTTTCTTCTAATGTTTTTTAAACAGCAAACTATAAAGTTATTAACAAAAAATAAGCCAAGTAGAGAATCCCTTTGCTGGTACAGACAGTGTGACTTCAGATGTCTACTTCATGTTGGTTAAAGTTTGTTAATTATGGGATCTTGGGTCAAACATAGAAAGTGATGCAATGATGTTACAGTAATCCCAGAAATCATTAAGAAACATCAAGAAGATTCAGCTATAGGAGATTTGATTGCCATAACATGTGTAATAGCCAATGTGCATACCCATGTATGCTTGTATTTTCTTACGTTATTTGATTACATGTTTTAATTTGGGTATTCTTGTTCTGTCTTATTTAGCATGTATAGCTTTGGTCAACATTTAATGTACTATCAGTGGAAAAATAGAACTTTTAAGTACTGGAAACTGGCATAGCTTGGAACAAATGTATGAGGTGTTGTATAGAGCATCATTTCTGATTTTTTTTTTTCCAGGCATATAGGCATATCCCATAACAGGCTCATATGTCATAACTGAACCAATAATTACCAGATTCTAAAACAATTTATGTGCACGATTAATTCTGAACAGTTTTCTTCTCAAAAAAGTTGCAGGTTTCTAGTTCTCTGGACAAGAAGAACAAGAGCCATCCCCATTCCTCTCAGCCTCTCAGTCCAGCCTTCCGTGGTTCTGTCAGACCAACATCTGACAACACAAAACCAGCCCAAACTAGTAATTTTCTGGTCCTTAACAGGGATAAAAATGGAATTTCTCTTCCCAGCAAGGAACCAGCTCCTGTTGCCACCAAGCCCACAACCTCAGCAGCAGCTCCTATGGCCTCGGTGGTTCCTGTGAAGAGCCCAACAAATAGGGACAGGAGACTGCACTCGCAGTCCAGGGAGAAGCTTGAGTTCTTCAGGTTCATTAGGAACCAATCATCGGGTGCCTCGCAAGAGCAGGACAAGGATTTAACTGCAGATGCAGGTCCTTCAGGTTCTAGCCCAAATACACCTTTCCTGGAGAAGGAAACAGCAGAGAGCGGAGGTGTTCCAAGAGCTTGTGAGGAGGTGGAGAGGAGACTTGTGATTGGTGATGGAGAAGTGGACCCAGATCCTGATGTGGATTTTGTAGACCCTGAAGAAGAGGCGTTTCTCCGGTCACTTGGGTGGGACCAGAATGCTGAGGTAGTTGCTCTTACCAACGAGGAGATTGAAGCTTTTATTGCTAAGGTAACATTTTTATCCCCTTTTTCTAACATTTGTGTAGTTTAGGTTCTGTATTTGTTCCCAGATGTTTTTATCAATTTCTTCACCATTTTGACTCCGCCATATGCCAATTGTCTGGCCTGATTGGCACACTGCTAATTGTACTATTACAAGCGCATGATTAGTTGGGCTTGTTACACCTTTTGTTGAACTGTAATTGAATTATCATTTAAAACTCAGTTATATCTTATTTGGACAACTTGACACAACAAGAAAACCTAAGAAGTGCGTAAACATAGAACATGGAAATTGAACTCCTGGTGTACTAATGATAAGGGTTCAGACCAGAATTTCTTTAGGATATATGATGATCTGCATTGATTAAGTGATTCCTTGCTGATTTTGCCTTTAAATACGATAATTTGCAAACATTGATAAAGTGATCCCTTTACTGATTTGTGATCTTTATTTATTTAAAGTACAAGGATTTGAAGCAACCTCCAAAAAGTGCATCAGAGGGGAGATCATGTGATTCTGGAGCTTAGAAACATCTTGTTTGACTAAAAAAGGATAAAAAAATAAAAAAATAGTTTTGCCTACAGATCTGGTGTGATTAGTTGGTATGTGGTGCTGAAAAGGAAGGTTGGGAGAAGTAGAATTTTTTTGGCGCTTTTTTCTTGTTAAATAGAGGGGCCAGTGATATATATAGATAACAATGCTGCTTTCGTTTAAAGCTATGTCGTTTTGGCACTGCCCTCTGAGAGACATAGGCTGGCTTCTTTTGTTTATTTGTTTTGGTTTCTTTTTTTTCACCTTGGCCTTGCTTAAAATGTTTTGCAAAATTACTGCCCATGGTTAAGGAATTGCATAGTATGGAAAAATCAAAGCTTTTTTACTTTATATTTTCCCCTTTTTATATGGTTCGTTTCCTTCCTTCGATTGCAATTATAATAGTACGGCTATTAGCTGATGCACTTGTGTTTCGCACAAAGATGTTTAGTGCTGTTTGCTTCACAATTTGCGAGAGATTATTCATGCACTGTTATTGCATGAAACCTCAACCTTTATTGCATGAAGCAAAATATTTCATTTAGAAGATGCATGTGTTCTTCGGAGGAATTTCAAGGACAACCAAATAAGAGTATTGTGTGGTGAAAAGATTTAGAGGCTGAATATACTTTAGAACCAAAAATTTTCAGTTTCACAAGAGCACACGATGTTTAAGAAAGCCTTTAAGAAGAGGACACAACCTACGGATTTTGACTCAAGGAAACGTTATTAACTAAAAAGAACGGTACCTTGGAGAACAAAATCCACGAAACTACAGTGTCGCTGAGTTGGTTTTTAAAATTTAGCTAGGATGAAGAAGAGGAATGCAAGGTGATCTACTTTTCTCTTTATTTTTATTCAAGGATGAATCATGTACGGGATTAGTTGTGCCTTAAATTTATGTTTTCTGAAATGAACCGCGCAATGCATCTTTAATTTCCTTCTTATTCCGTGTTCTAAGTGCTGGAAATAAGGAAATATTAAGGGGTTACATAAAAACTTTTGCAATGTGCTCATCAACCGATTGACAGCTCCCTTAGATTTCAACACTGATTTTATAATCGTTGCTTTCATTCATTTTGGAAAAAATTTATAAATCATATTTTGCTCTGTTGGTTTCTTTTCAAGGCATGCCTCATGTCCATAACCTCGTACATACATGCTTAAGGATTAATAATGAAGTGTTAGTATGGTCATAATCTAATTTGAAGTTAATTGCCAGTTACGTGAATATGCACTAAAAGTGTATATCCCAGCTCTTATCATCTCATTCAGGGATGGAACCAGGGTTTTAATATAGGAGGGGCCAAAATTAAAAAATCACAAGTCTACAAGAACAAAGATGATAAAAAATTATTATTTTAATATTAGTTTTTAAAAAGGTCTATAGTGAAATAAATGCAAAAACTAATGTGAATGAGTGCCTAATTTAAAAATATATATTTTTCCCAAAAATTTTATTAATATGTTTGTTATAAAGAATATAATTACGTTTTATTATTTTAATTTCATCATACAATTTTTCTTTGAGTGCGGCACATAAATATATCGATAAAAAATTTAAAGATGAAATAATTTAATTGCTACAGTGTCCTTATCGATAAGCGTGTTGTAGCTAGGTATAGAGGTATATAATCATTGAGTTAACAAAATTTTAATTTCAGCTTGTCAGCCACTGTCAAGTTTATTTAAAAAAAAAAAACAAATTTTAATATTGGAGGAATATATATCTGCATTTGTTGCCTCCAAAATAAATGCACATTTAAACCTAAATTATTAATAAAAATTAAAAAGAAAAAGATGTCTTTGTTTAAGATTAGCTTTATGTCGCATGCTAATGTAGCATCAAAGTTTTAGGAAAGAATCTCAATGGAATAGTAAAAAAAATACCAAAACCTCAAATCTTAGCGTGTGCCGGGCACACCTTCGCACAATCGCTCTCCCTATTCCGCCCCTGTGTGGGATTATGTTGATAAAGTTGTAATGTTGTAACTAGATATTTTTTAAGGTTTATTAATTTTCTGCTTAATTAAGCAAGGAGTCTAAAAGAAAACAATAAATGATATTATATATTGAAACAATTAAAAATAAAAAAAATATAAAATAAGAGATACTATTGCACATATCGCTAACATGAGAGACTTGTTTTAAAGAGGAATAACATGTACAATTCGTTCGGCCTGGGAGAAACTACTTGAAAATCTCATCATCATGTAGAGGAGGCAGAGGAGGCAACACTTGATTAAAAGATGTAGTCGTGTCTAGCAGCTCCTCATTAATAGGAGCGATTGACGGGACTAACAAGGCTGGTAGACCTTCAAATTCTTGATCCACCCACTCCGTGATTGTGGGGGGAGGTTAGCTATGGGTTCAGTTATCTGATCCATTTTGCTATATTCGTAAAATCCTACCATCTTAAAGTTAAAAAAAAAAACGTTCATTTTCATTACTATACTTTTGTGAGTTGGTCCAATAAAATAGTTTTTGCCATATTGTTTTTTTAAAGCGTTTAGAAAAATAGAACCAACTTTTTATAAAAAGAGTTAGCAGGATAAAAACTCTAAAAAAATATTCATAATAATTAAATTAAAAATTAACGTATGCTCGAAAAAGAAAAATATTAAAATAAAACCACACGAAGATGTCTGCATCACAAAATGATGTGCTATGTTGTTATATATTTATTCAAAAATTGCAATCGATTTAAAAATATATGGGAGTTGATTATCATGTAATATATGGAGATTTGATTTTATCTATCAATTAATATGTCAATTTATTTTCTTTCAACATATATACCTCTTCCCTCCCATCACACGTAAATATAATTGGATTAATTGATAAAGGTTTTCTCCAATATCTTATTCTAGATTATAAATTTGTATGTTCAAGTTATTTGAGAGCTCACGATTTTTTTTTTTTTTTTTTTTTTTTTTTTTTTTTTTTTTTTTTGCAACACATCTAACATATGATGTGCTTTACATATATATCCTACTAATAAACATGTCACACCAATATAATGACTACGGGAAATTTTTTAATTTTTTTTGGGTTGTTGTCACACAAATACGCCATTGTTAGATCTCAACTCAAATCTCCACGCAAGGAAAGAACTATTACTTGGATATATTATCAACAAATATTCACATCAATCATGCCGCCGTGGTCCATGTTACATCGTGCAAAGATATATCTCACATAAATCATGCAAAAGAAACCAATGTTTTAAAATGCCACATTTTATCATTCATAACGTTTTTATTTCTGTTTGAATCAAAATGTTTGATACATCACATTTTTCTGAAACATAATTAATTTTTTCATATTATCCTCTTCTGGCAAAAAGAAAAATATGAAGTAGTTTTTGTGCATTGTACAAGCAGTATTAGAGTCCAGGCAATATTTTTCCAAAATTACAAAAATTTGGAGAGGGCATTTCATATTTAATATATTCGTAGAAGTATCGATGTGGAATGGGAATTTGCTATGATTTATGTTTATGCAATGCGATACCTGTGAAAGGTCTATCAAGACAAATTATGGAGCAAACTTAAAATAGAGTGCACATAATATCGCGAGAAAACCAGAATGATAAGGTGTCCTAGTTCCTAGTTCCTAGTTCCCAAAGCTCTTCCAAACATACCCTAAAAAATCTTCTCAGCATTGACACGCCTCTGAAGCTACTATTCAAAAAAATATGTGCATCTATAGGCTTCCGGTCAAAACATTCACAGAAGCTTACTTAAAATTTCTTGCTTTTAACTTTAACTTTTTAGGTTATACAGATTATGTTTTTTTCTTTTTTTTTTTCTATCTCTTAAATTTTCTTTTGTCTTGTAAATATCTTTATTAAAATTTGTTGGTGTGGTGATTGCCTCCTCACCCAAAAAAAATTAAATATATTTTTTCACTTTCTAGAAAGAGAATTTTTTCAAACTCTATATGTAAGATAGTGTCGTAAGTGAATAAGTGAAAACAAAAAAAGCATTACGTAAGTCTCGGTTTTTAATTCGTTATTTTATAAAAAATTCACAATTAATATTTATATTGCGAGTTCATTTAAATTCAATCATATCTTTTAACAAACTAACTTATCCTTCTAAATACTGATTTTCATTAAAAATTAACTTATTACAATTATGTAAAATGTAATTAATTTAAAAAAAGGTTTGAAGTTGATTTTTTTTTTTAAAAAAAAAACTGACTTAGTTTTGTCCATGGATCCTGTTGACAAGCTAAAATTTCAGAACCCTACTTAAATAGTAAATTTTGTCCAAGACAACCCAAAATCCTGACAAAACCCCAAAATAATAATTTTTTAATCAAACTGCATGACACAAACAACAGCAAATCCAGAGCGGTCCCAAATTCTCTCGGGAGGCTGGGAGCGAAAAAAGCCAATAAAATATTCACCCCAATTCGCATCCACCAATAATTTCAAATTTCCAAACCAATTCAAAGTTCAAAGTTCAAAACCTGCTGCGCCGGTGCCCGGTCAGACCAAAATTCTAGTTAGCAACACTGTTAAAAGAAAAAAAAAAAGGAAAAACTCAAAAAAGAGGCGGGTCAATTACCCTCTAAAAAATCCACTCCTTTTAACCTTCCCATGTGTAAAACCCTCTGTCCCCACCTGTCAGTCACTCCTCAGCGAATCTCGATTTAAATTTTGAATTTATCGCTCCCCTCCCTCTCCTCGTGCACCTTTTATATTTACAATTTTGCCCCTTCTCTCTCACTCTCCCAAATATATACTCTCCCACTATTACCAACCCCTTCCCAAAACCCAAAACACAAAACCAAGCGCAAGGAAGTTTCGTTGAGGCATTTCCTCGAACACTTCGAAACACCTCCCGATCTCCACCAATTCACTAGAGAAAATGAACTATTTGCCAGAAGGGGTTGTGCAACAGATCCTCTCTCAGCTCAAGAACGCGCGGGACGTCGCGTCGAGCACTTGCGTTTCCAAACAATGGCAGTCGTGCGTGCCTTACATCCCTTCGCTGTTCTTCTCTCGGGCTGCGTTTGATTACTTGCCACGTGGCAACCACCAGCGGTCTGACTATGACGCCACGATTGGTCGGATGATTGAGGCGGCGATTCGGCTTGAAGAGCTCGTAATTTACTGCCCATTTAACCCTTCCAATCTTGGTAAGTGGTTGAGCCTTCGGGCGAATACGTTGCGGGTTCTGGAGCTCCGTATGGACGGGTTTGGGGACAAACCCGGCCCGGATGGTACCGGGACCCAGCTTGATTGCATCTGTGTTGCGAAACAGCTGGAGCAGCTCAAGATCTGGGGTGTCTCCTTGACCACCGCGCCGAAATGGGGCGTTTTGAAGAAATTAAAGAATTTGGAGATTGTGGGGGCCACCTTGAGGGATGGTGTGTTGGAGGAGGCAGTGCATGCTTTTCCCAATCTTGTAAGCCTGGTGTTGTTGAGTTGTGATGGGGTTGGGCTGGTGAAATTTGAACTTGAGAGGTTGGAGAGGTGCCGGCTTGATTTTCTGGGGCATGGGAGTATTGCACTTTTTCTCAGTATGCCGAGACTTGAGGAGCTCCATGTTCAAGGTTTCAGTTCAATTTGGGTCAAGCCAAACCATCGGCTGAGGACCCTTTCCATTGCCAAAACTCATGGTAAAAATTTCACTCTTTTATTTGGTATAATTTTATACTATTTGTTAGATGGTAGCAAATTCTGTAGAAAAAATATGTTTTCTAGCTGGGTTCAGTGTTTACCTATTTTAAAGATTAAATCTTTTGTACTTTTTGCTCAACTGCAAATGGAAACCAAATTATCAAATGAATTAGTTTCCCTTCATTTGGCTGTACTGTCTATCAGTGAAAATCAATAGCTCTTGGCAGATAGTAAAAGAAGTGTCTGAAGAAAGGTATGTTGGACAGTTTTTATGAAGTTTCTCTTTCACAACTTGAGTTTATTTATAGAAATGTGATTTACAAAAGAGTGAAAAGACTTCAATGAGTTGTTCAGTCCTCTCTGTGTTCTCATTGACTCTTTGTCAATGTAGCATGCATAGTTTTCAGTTCCAAGTGTTTTATTCCCTGCAATAATATTATTAGATGTAAATAATGTAATTGTGGACCATTAGATGTGTCTTGTGAATTTTAAAACCTGCATAACCGAATTAATATAATAGATGAATATTGGATTTCTTTGCCTCACTGTTTCGGTATATAATTAAGTCCAGTTCTCATTATCCCTCTTATTCTGATTACTTTTATTTCATTCAATCTATATATATGCCCACAACTTCTACTGTGAAAACCCATTATATCATTGAATGCTGATGCCTATTAGTAGTCACATTAATATGCTATTATTTGGATTTTGTGAATTCCAGATTCCTATGTAGCATGTATTTTATGTTCTCTACATTTACCTGACTTAGTGTTCAAGGCATAATTTTTTTGGGGTTCAATTAAGCTTTTCTATTAATTATATAATTTATATTATATTCAATAGTCGTCCCTATCAAGGACTTGTGCGTTGTTAATACTAAATTTCAAAATGTTTTACTACTTGGTGATCTTCTATGTGGGTAGTGGTCCTGATTTGCATGTCACTGCCAAAGCTGTTGCCATGTCCCAGCATCTCATGTACCAAAAACAGGAGTTTATCTGCTCAAATGAAATGAGAAGAATAGAGACTGCTCCTTTCACAATAACAGTTTGTTGAAGCTGACTGCCAATTAATGTCTTGGAAAGTAGTCATGATAATTGATGACTGTTCAAACTTGGTTATGTTTACGTTCTGGGAATTTAAGAAACCAAAATACTGGGTGCTCTGCAAGCAAAGAATAATTTTGAGCACCGAACAAATAAAATATGTTGATAATTTACTCCTAAAATCCTCTGTGACAGTATCTCTAGTTTACAACTCCGATCTTCAAGTTAAGGTCGAAATGTAGGGTAGCCTTTTCATGCAATGATACTTTTGACAACTAGTTTTAAAAGATGGAAAATGTTTGTCATGTTTATTACTGATGTTTACTTGAGATGATTTCTTCAAAAAGGTTTTTGCAAAATTAATAAATCTGTTAGAATCCAAATTATTTTGTAGCTGTTGCATTTTAAATATTGGCACTTAAGAAAATAGAAATCATGCATAAATTGAACAAGTGAAAAGTGCTGGGCAAAATACCTTTTGTTTGGGTTATACTTTTTGTTGGGCTTTGATCTGCTGTATTAATCTCTGCTGAAATGGACAGATTGAATGAAATATAAAATGACATTCTGTCCAAACAAATAGACATATCCCTTTTGTCTTCCAAACACTCAGTTCCTTTATCTCATGTTTATCATTTTACTAGTTTTCTCTCAGTTCCTTTTTCTCATGTTTGTCATTTTACTAGTTTTCTCTTTAATGTTCCAATATTGGTTATAATTTCTTCTACTTTTTTTTTTTTTTTTTTTCTTTTTTCTTTTTTCTTTTTTTTCATTTAGCAGTATAACATAGGTTTTCATCAAGGCCTCTGTAGGTCATGGCAAGATCTTGTAATGTATATCTGTAGTTTTAGTTCAAGACTTATGCATGTTAGTCTGCAATATAATGCAAGACATGGTTATTTAATGATGATCATGGACTTCCTCTTTAGGAGTTGGTACTTGTTACCCATTTTCTTTAAACATTTTAAACTCGTCAAAAATTAAAATAAAAATGTATCTATGTAGCATTTAAGAGAGCTTTCAGGACTGAAACATTTTTCCATTTTGCGAACTTTATCTGCTGTCACATGTATATCTAACACGATATATCAATATCAAATTGCAACAGGAAGGGTGTACAGTGTGGAGATGGGAAAGCTGGCTGAGGTGGAAAGCCTCTATCTGCGAGGCATTCAGTGGAGCTGGAGTGCAATAAGCTCAGTACTCCAGAATGCTAGCGACATTATCCAACTCACCATGAAGGTTGAATTTTGTGGCAATTCTGAGACTCTCCTACCTTTCCCAGAGGTTGACCTTGTCAACTTTTTCAATAGTCATCCAAAACTACAAAAGTTTGAGATTCATGGCGCCATGTTTGCCTCACTCTGCCAAAAGAACAGTCTTGCCAATGTAAGTTTCAGTTTTTTCTTACAAGGGTGACTAGTTTGATTTGGTAAACATTTCAATTTACATTGGAAATTTGGTAAAAATTCTTTAAATAGCTCAATTGTTCTTTGGAGATTTGGGTGATGTGGATTGTCCAAGCTGTTGCAATTGGAGTGATTAATGAAAATTCAGGCAGTGATTTATGGGATTTGGGACTATTAGTGTGAGCTGAGTGGGTTTTGAATAGGAACTGCAGAAAGTAATGTGATGCTTGTCTGGATTGAACTGGAAAAGCTAATGCAGTGCTTATTTCAATCGTGTAATTATCAATAATGTTTGGAAGTGCATTGAGTAAGAACAAGAATGAGAACAAAGCTTGTTCTTGTTCTAGTTCCATGTTTTTGTTGGAACAAGAAACAAGCTAATTTGGGCCAAGAACAAGCTATTCTAGACCAAACCAAACATAGAATAGCTTGTTCTTGTTCTTGTTCTTATTCAAGGTATATCCAAACACACAAATTCCAACCTAAGATGAACATGAATAATGGTTGCTTCTTTGTTGAATGTACTGATGTACAATTTGTCCCTATTAGTCCCTGAGAGTAATTGCAGAGAATGGGTCAAATAATGAGCATATGCTATGAACAGAAAATCTATTCAGGATGAGTCTTCATGGATTGTGGATTTCTTTGTTTCTGATTGGAAAAAAATGGAATATGGCCTTAATTACTCAGCACTTTTACTTGTATATAAACCCTTATTTGTTGGAAGCTGTTACGATGTGGCCTTTGCTTCACACTTGCAGGTCAATTCTAATTTTGTAATTCCTAGCTTGGAGGAGGTTTCGGTGATTGTCAGGTCTCCTCTGAATGCTGAGCAGAAGCTGAACACGCTAGAGTCATTGGTGATGCACAGCCCCAAATTGCAGAGGATGGTGATTCGTGTCTCCCAAATGAAGAACTGCAATGAGGCTGCTGATGATTTCTTTGAGGAGGTTTGCAAATTCCAATTTATGAATCAGAGGATTGTTTGCATTGAGTAAATTTAATTGACGAGTGGTTGGGGGCTCTTTTTTAAGCTAGACTAGAACTCAGGAGTTGGCTGTTCTGGTGACAATTTGAGTTCTGTTGTTGTGCTAATTTGTTTCCTTTTATGTTTTTTTTCATTGATTTAGACTTTAACTTTCTGTCGGCTTAGTGCATTACTGAGTTGAGTTTAGGTTCATTCAAACATTTTTGTGGGATATGCAAGGTGCTGTTTTCCCACTAATTCATAATTAGGGAAAGGTTTCTCAGCGGATGAGCAAATCTGTTCTGATTTTGAAACTTTGTGTTATTTTTTTCCTTGCTTTCATTAAACTTATGAAAGTTATTTGAGTTCCCTGTCAATTGCTTGTACTGTTTCTCAACACCAAAATATTCAAGCATCAATAGAATAACTTTTTTTGAAATGAATAAGTGAAGTTAAATTGATCTCCACAAGGAACAGAAACTCCTGAAATAGAATAGTAAACCAAAATTCAACAATAAAACTTTCAATTGTCAAAAAGTTGAGTCATGGAAAATGTACAGGTCGGTCTCTGTCGTGTGAAAACAAATTTCTAGCTTCAGGATAGAGGTCATCGGGGCTAGCTAGTCGCTTTCGGTGTGTTTGGTTACACCACTAGTTTCACATCAATTGCCAAAGAAAGAGCGTCAAAATTGACAAAATCCGTCCTGAGGTTATGATGTTTTTACTTTTAGAGATAAACAACCTAAAAGGCAATGCAAAAGGAACGGCACTGGCAAAACAAAGCTGGATCAGACTAAGAGCTTACTAGGAATCCATCAAAGTCTATACAACCAAACAGCAACTAAACAAAACAAAAGACAATACAATACTGTTGATGCTCTATTTATTATATTATATACAGTTTGCAAAGTAAAAGGCTTAAATGCAAAATAAATAACACCATCCCAAAAGGCTAACCTAAAGCTTCTATTACATGTTGATTCAACTCAAGCATGTTTCAAGTCGTCAGTGGATAAGTTTCAAGTCATGTTACCTCATAGAAATAAATTTCGTGAAAGTTGGACTGTGAGTCTGTGACTCGTACCAAGACAATTTCTAGAGGATATGAAACAGAGAATCTAAACTCGAAAAGGCCACTCAAAAGTAGTCAGAAGTAAAACAAAAGAATAATGAGTCTACTAGTCTTCTTGCTTTTAGAAAATTTCTCTAGAGTGATTCAAATAGAATTCCAGAAAATGGTAGAATCCCATAGTATAAAATGCTTGCCGCAAAATATATAATTTTGATTTTTTTTTTTTTATTGAAATGGCTAGCCTAGCATATATTTGAATTAAAAAAATGCTAGTCCTTATTTTACCAAACAGAAGTGCAAGAACTTTGAAAATTGGATCCTTCATAATTGAATGTACTAAGATATCTGCAGAACATATATACTTTAGAATTAAACAAACAAAATTCTGTGATCGTCCTTCATACAATGGTTCTGTTTTCGCTTGAGGGACAACAATCTGACGGAACCTTTTGTTTGGAAATTTAATGTATATTAATTACATTAAAATTTTGTATTTGATACGTTTTTCTTTTAAAATAACAAATGAATGATGATTACCGTAAGATGTATACTTGAGCAGTGAAAATAGAGAGTTTGACATTGCTGCTGGAAAGATAATTTTTCTTAGGCCGTAGTACTGTAGTAGTAAGAAACTTAAAATTTTTTTTTTGCTATTATCTATAAGACTATAACCAATAATAAACAAGGTTGGGTCTTTGGTGAAGGAACTGTGGGTTCTACAGCAATTCTACGTGAAATGATCTTAGAGGAGTCGGCTTGAACACCTTGCTTTCAAAGTCTCCTTTTGTTTAGTTTTGAAGACCTTTTCTTCTTTATTTGCAACCAAAAAGAAAAAAAAATAATGTGGTCCCACTAACGAAAAGCTCCAAAAGTCTGAAGCCCCAAGGACTCGTCACAGTTCCTTGGTCTCCAAGGCATTGACAGGTACAATAAACCACAGCTGCCCCAGACTACTACTTATACCTCTGTACCAGAGCCAACTTCCATCCATAACAAGAGTTCACTATTGGACTGAACTAAAACATGGATTTCAATTCCTCTAGCACAGAATGTGAGAAGAGCTGCAGAGAGATCCATGGATCATGGAATGAATTGAGCTGCTTGGGTGCAGCTCTGGCCCACCGAACCCGATCAGAAAGGCGGCAAATTAAGGGTATGTATCGAACCCTTTTTCAAGATGACCTTGTCGAACGACTCCATGGGGCATACATGTCAAACCCAAAAAATGAGGTATGCCACTGTCTTTAGAGTAAGTTATATGTAATACAAGAATCTTTAAAATGATAACCTGCCAATGAAGAAAACATCATGCAAGTCCCTGTCAATGTAGAGAATATTATATATGGCTTTAGAAGAGAGAGAATTTTACCAGTTTTAATCCATATTTATGGGTGAGAAAATGAGAAATGTCTAGAGGCATGTCCCATGATTAGTTGATGCTATTCATATGATCCTTTTGAAGGGGTGTTTCTGTTATTATGAGATTCTACAGGATAAGATTGATATTTGAATAGTTGTACCACTTGGAAAGCACTAACTAGTGGGGCTAATTATATGTACCAAAACTCGCCAATTATGACATTTACCTCTCATTTATTTTTTAAGTTCTGAATTGTGATTTATACTATGCCAATTTTTCAGATGTACAAAATGTTGTACATTTGGATGCTTGACCCAGCTGAGAGAGATGCCATGTTGGCCAGGGATGCTACTGCACAAAGCTTGATAGATTATCAGACTCTAGTCGAGATTTACACAAGAAAGAAATCAGATCAGCTATTCTTCACCAAACAAACCTATTTGGCTAAATACAAGAGAAACCTAGACAAAGACATCTCCAGCGAACCGTCACATCCTTTCCAAAGAGTATGCTTAATTATAAAATCTCCATAATGAGTTTTCTTTTAAGGTTGGTTGGCGAGAACCAAGCCAACAATTTCATTAATCTCCATAAATAATGAGTTGTTTAGAAAATTAAGTAAAACTATAGTACTGATTATCATATTAATTTTAAATTAACTTGACTTTTATCCAACGTATTAGCTACTAGCTTCATACATGGACTATACTCGACCATTGGTAGTTATCTCCAATTCTAACCCATAAGTACATGCAAGATATTTAAAAGAATAATAATATGATAACACTTAAAAAAACAAAAATATGATTAATTTTAATTTGTGAGATTGTAATTTGATTTTAATTGATAGATACTAGCTGCTTTAGCAACTTCGCGTCAGTCTCACCAAGACAACACCAGTCATCACATTGCGAAATGTGATGCTAAGAGGCTGCATGAGGTGGGAAGAGGAAGCACTGGAGGGATTGATGAGTCAGTGATACTGGAGATAATTAGCAAGAGAAGCATTCCTCAATTAAGGCTTGCTCTCATCAGTTACAAGCACATCTACGGCTGCGAGTACATCAAGGTATGATTCATTTGATTATCCTTTTTTTTTTTTCTGTAAGAACGAGCATATTCAATTAGCAGCTAATATTTGCCCAAAAAAGAAAGTATTTCAATTAGTGGGAAATGTGGTATTATTTTCTTGTTTATTTGGCTGTTAATTTTATATACCACAGAGAACTGTGGAAAAAAAAAAAATGTTTGGTTGTTTGAAAGAAAAAAGACTAGTCAAGATGTTTCTGTGACGTATCCAATTTTAAAACGTACTCTAGATATTTTTGTTCCTTAAATTTCTTAATCAAGTATGGAGAGTTCTTAATTTAAAAATTCAATGATGCAGACCTTAAAAGGAAATTGTGGAGAGTTCGAACAATCACTGAGACTGGCACTGAAATGCATCTACACTCCTGCCAAGTATTATTCTAAGGTACTAATTAAAACTAGATGCTCTTTACTGGTACCAACATTAGTTGTCAACCTTTTACAGTACGCACCAACATGAAAACTGTAACTTGATCCATCCCGATATTTCTAAACAAATAAATTAAACAGTAAATGTTTGACATGAGAGACCTGTACACTTTCAAGTATTCTTTTCCTTCTTTTGTAGGAAATTTGTCAGAATAATTTAATTTTATGTTTCTTTGCTGGGGATTCTCTGTAGATTTTAAACACGTGCATTGAGGGGACAACTGTAGACAAAAAGACTTTGTCAAGGATAATCATAGGAAGTGAAGATGTCGGGATGGGGGAGGTGAAACAGCAGTACGAGAAAAAGTATGGGAAGAAATTGAAGGATGCTATTTGTGATCGAATACCAGTTGGTGATTATAGGGACTTCGTTGTGGCTTTGATTACTGGCCCTGTTTCAGCTTGATTGTATTAGGTGGACATGCTAATTGTTAATTAACTTGAATGTGGTAGGATGAATTGTTAGGTATCAATCATTAATCTATAGATATGCTAATTAAGTATACTCTTGGTATGTTTTGTATGATTAGTAAAAAACATATTTTTCTTACATTTTACAGCTTTTTGATTTTCAGTAAGACTTAATGCAGCAATGCATCTGGCACAAATAATTACATGATCAATAACTTAAATGCAAGAATCTCTGTACTCTTCCTTATTTCACCTGAGCCAAATTATCAAGAGTAATATATATTATAACTTATAAGACTAAAATATCGCTAACATTAGTTATGAAAAGTACCTAAATATTTCAAGAAATGACACACGAGATCATTTATTTAATTTGCGTCAAGCTGCATGATTTTAAAGAACACGAAATATTCTTGAAACGAACTTCAAGAGGGATTATAATGGCTACAAAACGAATAATCTTTCTAACATAAAATTGACAAAACACTGAAACTACATAATAGAAAATGATCTAAAGTAGTTTTTTCTTTTTGAAGAAATTTTCTAGATGCCACACCTGAACAGCTGATACGCTGATGCAAATTAAAAGTGATGTTAGACTTAACCATGCAACTCTTGCATTGGTCTTCTCGCTTATGTTGCGAACCTCCATTTCTCTATGTAACAAATAAGAATTTGGCATCAAGTCATACTAAAATTAGCAGGTATACTATGGCAATTAAGAACTCCATGTGTGATAAATGGAGTTAAGCCCAACAAAATATAAAAGTTGAAATTCTAACCTTGATTTAATAGTGGGCTCAAAGTGCGCTTAGATTGTTTTGTTTGATACCATTGGGCTTTTTTCTGAACGATGTATTGGTTGGGTTTGGTACTACAATAGGCTGGTACGAAAAGGAAGACTTTGAAATCTTTTTAGGAATGATAACAGTCATATGCAGTTTTGTCATTCCTTGTCATCGCTTAAACAAAGTGAACACATAAAATAAACAAGTTGAACATATAGATAGTTTTAAAATAAACACATACAAACAAATAAGTTCTGTCATTTTTATTCAGATTTTTATATGTATATTCAACTTATTTTTATTGAACTTATTTGTTTGTAAGTGTTCACTTTGATCAATTATATGTTCATCTTATCTGTTTATGTGTTCATTTTGTTCAAGCGATGGCAAGAGATGGCAAAAATGCCGATGACAGTAAACAATTTCCAAAATTTTTACCTGTTTCTGAGATGCACCAAGTTCTCATGAATAACGGCAACAGATGTTTCTAGTTTCCGCAGTTCCAGTTCTACTCCCTAAATCAGGCGCACAAAAATTCCAATTAACTCGCAAAAACAAAATTATTACACAGTGTCACTTTCATACAATTTTTGTTTATTTTTTTATTCCCTTTATGAAATGGAGTGCACAAGGCTCCATAGAAAATATATGGTGATGCAAAATTTTTAATTTGGAATAAGGTACTAATAGTTCCTGACACCCTCATTTCATACCTTCTACAGTCGTCTCATCACTATTTAGAATAGTCTAAATTGAAATCTCGTTACTATGGACTGCGACAAGGGAAAAAAAAAATGCTGATTTGTTTCAAACTTTCAATGTTGTTTGAATGATGTGAATTGTATAAACAAATTTTAGGGGTGTTCAATACCTGAAGTTTCTCCATTCTAGCAATTGAGTCCCAATCTCTTGCTTGGATCCCGATCTTCCATTCGAGGTTGACATTTCCACCCATTTTTTTCTCCTTACTATCCATCAGAAAACACACGAGGTAGCTTCCTGCCTCTTTTGTGGTTAATGCAAATTGACCTTGAGATACCTTCTCCTTGCTGTGGATAATATTCCCGTGTGGTGAAGTAACCTGCACTTTTAAGACAAATAGTTTGATAATTTCATCTGTGTTGTGATAGACTAAATTCTCCTGCTTCCTATAAGAAAAAAATGCATATTGAGGGGAGGAAAGGTACTTTAGAAATTGGCCGAGAGCCAATCCACGACTCCAACAGATCTTACTAGGTTCAGGGGATCAGTGTTATTATTATGTCTCCCTTGAATTTGCAGTTTACAACGTCAATTTTAAGTTGTATTAATTTATTTAACTTTTAATAGTTTTGTTTAAGTGCACTAAGGAAAAGCCAACTGCCAAGTTAATCGGACCAGCAAACTCAACCCAAATTGACCCTAAGCTTGAGCTCATATTGGATCCTGGAATGTTAATCATTGGTGAATTTTCCAAGCATTTCCATCAATCATTTTACTAAAGATTCATACCATTGTTTGTCTGGATCAACTGGCAGTTCGAATTTTACTCCAAGGATACTCTGAGCATTCGATGATTAGAAAAGTAAAATAGCTTAATATTTTGTCAGAACCAAGCTTGGACCTATTAACTTAAAATTTTTCAGAGTGACTGAATAAATTAAACATATTAAAAAGATGTAAGAGCCCCAACCTTGACAGACATGGTGGTGGGGAAGCGGATGTCAGTAAAAAAGAGAGTGTAATTTCCAAAAAGAACTACATTTGCCTGTATCTCCTCTGACAAGCACTTTGTGCCTTGCGGTGGCAGCTCAATCCATATAGCCCCTACTTTTGCAAACCCTAATACGAGCAAAATTACAACTAGTGATGCCACGTTGCGATGCAAGAAAGTCGCTTTACTTTGCAACATCTTTCCTGTGTCAGGTCTTGCCGCGTCTCTCTGCAATGTCTGATCTAGGTCATGAAACCTTGATTTAAGCAACCTGACCCCTTTTGATTTTGTATTTGTTTATTCAGAGGAATATAATCAGTTGTTCAGGGGCATGAAAGCAAAATTTGCAATGTGAAGAAGCATCTGCTAATGGCTGTAGATCTAAAATTAAGAAATGACAGGTTTCAGTAACACAATTGAAGAGATAATAGATGATAGAAAAGTGGTCCACTCACACACTCTAAAAAAAGAGGAGGATATATTTAGAATCCTCTTTGATGTGTTTATAAATCTTGCTTTTGTAAAGATAATCTGAAGCCAACTCAAAGACAATCGTTGCTCATTTTAGTATAATAATCTGATATACATAATAGTATAATAGCATATACTGATATGAGATTTAGTGCTTAAAAATCTTTCAACATTCGTAACTCGAATACACACCAAAATTTGAGTTATTTTTCTCAAAAAGATTTTACGATTTGTCTCAGCATTGATGGACAACAAAATTTACAGTGTTTATAACAAATCTGACACATAAAATTTCTATCTAAAGAAAAGAAAACTAAAGAAGCACGTACCCTTTAACTCTGCCTATCTACTCTATAATCTAACAAATTTGAATTTTTTTTACATTATGTATACAATAATAATAAAAAAATCCACAAGATCCATTAATTTTTGCTGCACTAGTTTTATCTGTTTTTCTGCTTCTCATCAATTTACATTCATTCGATAGAGAAAAGCTCTCATCATCATTTTGCAAATTCATTTCGAGAATATAGTATCCATCTCAATAAGCAGCAAAACATATGACCACATGTTGGTTGTAGAGACATTGGCCGTAGAGAAATTCATCATCCCTTTGAACCAATATTGTGCTCAATATACTCCTCATCAATTCGAAATTTGATTTTAGCAACAATATTTTTACTTGGTGCAACATTTTTTTTTTACAAATGACTAAATTAGCTGCAGCATCAATTAAGAAACTCCAATATTCAACTACAACTCCAACATATACTAGAATAAGTTAGTCGTTTGGAAATAAAATATGTTGCATGCAGTAAAAATGATTGATGTTGTCAAAAGCAATTCCTAACGATTATCCATGCCAATTCAAATTATTCAATGAGGAAAAACATCCAACAACCCAGAACAGATACGGGTACCAAGAAAATCTACCGATTGCGCGCTCACTCGATAAAATGGGACCGAATCAACGGGAATGATTCGATTTTAAGGGATTTGGGGACAGAATCGGGGTTTCACCATCAATGGTGTTTATCAAATGAGAGAGCTGAAGGGTAACGAGGAACGTTGTCCGAAGTGGCTAAGAGCAAGGGAGATGGTTGGGTGACGCCACCTCGTCTCCTTCGTTCCAACGCACAAAACATGGAACACTGGTGAAATGGTTAAGTGAAAAGAAAGGAGAACTGGAGATGCCCATTTTTCCTTCTCATTAATTCACATCTAATTGAACCGTCCAAATTTTTTCGAGCAATAAATTTAATTTACAAATAAAAAACATTTTTTTGGTCTCAAAATCAATCCAATGATATAAAAAATTTATAAATTTCGCGCTCTTAGGAACCCAACTGATACTTCAACTTGAAGATATTTTAACGAACATCTTAAAAAAAAAAATCATTATTGCACAAATAAATTTTAATTAAATTTTTTTTAAAATTTTATTTTTCGAAAAATTTGAAATCTCATGGCCGCAGCGATAATTATAATATCTTATATGTAATTGATTTGTTGCTTCCAATATTTGATTTATTGACTATTTTAGGAAAAAAATTCCCTTTTTTAATTTTTTTTTTACTATTGAGGGATTAAATTATATTATTTGTCTTGCTTTCATCTGCTTTTTTTTTTTTATCCGATTCTAATTCTCAGAACCATTGGCTTTATCCATTATCACTTTAAAATCGTATTGCTAAAAAACATACGTCTCAAGCTGCATTATAAAACAATTTGTAATATCATGCAAAAAGTAAGTTGCAGTACTGCTTAAAAATCATACAAATTGAATGTATAGTGATGTAGGAGTTAGTCTATAAAAGCAATATATTTTTTTAAATCACTCTTTATGTGTTTCATTGTGGAGAAAATAAACAAAAAGTGAGACATTGGTGGGTTACTAAATTATCATGATTTTAAAAGCATACAAAAATAACATATACTAAAAATGAAGTAGAAAAATTATCAGATATGTTTGCTGGGCAACGAATAGATATTCTATTTGTGGTTGAAAAAAATATAAAATACATTAAAATAGAGAGCTCAAACAAATATGTTTTTATTTATAACGAAAGACAAATTGCAGAATCTCTCTTAAATGAAACATTTCAGGTAAAAACATTATTCAAAGATAAATGTAAATTTTCAGAAATTACAATAAAATTATGAAATAACTTCATCTACACAAGTTACCATGTGCGCTCATCTCCTCAAGCATAGCACTAAAATCCATCATGAGGCCGGAAATTTTTAAAATGAAAAAACATTTGAATCCTAACTACACACAATAAATCAAAGTGCATGAGTTAAGTGGTAAAGAATCCCAATTTGAATCCTAACTATGATAATATCAGATTACTTCACTGGTGATCAGCAAGTTCTTTGCCTAGTTTAGAAAATTATCTTTTAAAAACTCTATAGAAATTTCTAGTAATTCACCTTCATTCCTTGAAGTACAACTTACATGGATATCAATGTCAAAACAAAGCGGTATATTCACTGTTCATTGTCTATTCTCTTTCGATCTTCAAGTTAAAGTCGTGACACAGAAAATTAAAGAAATTTGGGGGAAAAAATAGCGAAGGAGAGAAACACCTAAGAGGCTAAGACCCATTGAACGATTGAGAAATCAAGAAGCGTATATTATTAGTTATTCTCAGCTCGTCAATTTAACCGGAGACTTTACTTTTCTACTCTCCGTACGTCTTTTTCTAATTTATTTTTATTTTTAATCTTGTAGAAAATTGCAGAATGATTTTGACAAAAGATTATCTAACGTATTAGACTCGCATTAGAAATTTTAGCAGCTTTAAATCAAAATTTCTAATAAGAAATTCGACATGATATTTATAAAATAAATTGGTGCTCTCTTTGGATAGTATTATTTATTATTAAAATCAGTCTTGTCTGATTTTAGTCTTCCTCTTAATGATTTATCAAAGTCAGAATTATTGAAAATGGCAATAGAAAAACTTAATTAGTTAACTATTAAGCCTAATAAACTAGGCCCATTTTCATGATCCGTCACACAACGCCAATTGACACCACACGAGACTTGTTTATAATAGGAAACGATTTTTTAAAAAAAATTGGATCGAACGATTTTTCTTAACAGTGTGATCAGCAAGAGTGAGGCACTGGGATTTGCAACATCAGAAAGAGCTGGCCGAGGTGGACAAAAAGACAAAAAATTTTGCCTCTACAACCTGAATTCTTCAATAGTTAAACTAAACGTGAACAAGCCAAACTACACTAATTTGGTTATCAAACCAATTAACCATCTATTACACAAATTTTATGGAATATAACCCACGATCATCACATAAAACATAAAATTTAAGATGTGAAATATCACCTACATCAATATCAATATCATAAGACTAATATAATCCGCGTGGTTTTTTTGCGTGGATTTTGATGCAAATCAGCGACCAAACAATCTAGACCGTCAGATCTACTCATCATCGATACAGTCCGTTGATTTTCCAACCGACCTAAATATTCCTTCCCTTCCTTACGCCTAATTCTAAACCGTGCTCCTTTCTTTTTTTTTTCTATTTTTTCCTTTCTCCTCTCTCTCTCGCCTAGGATTACGCAGGGAGAGGATAGCCGTCACGGCGGAGATCTGCGCCAACCCTCTTTCTTCCTCTCCATTTTCCCAGCTGTCTTGCCCCCCCCCCCCCCCCCCCCCCCCCCCCCTCTTCCTCCATCGCCTTTCATGGCTTCTCCCCTTCTTCGTTGTCTCTGTACCTTCTCAGTTCTCCATCGCCCCCTTATAGAGAATGGAGGAGGTAAAGCATGATCGGGATTAAGGGTCGTATGTTTCCAGAGAAGTTGCCCAAGCAGAAAAATTAGGTCAGCTTTTACATTTTCGTCTTCAATTTCCCAAACAATCCTCCAACTCCAAGCAAATATTTATTTCTGGTTTAATTTATTTCTTCAGGTCTGATTTTTTTGCCCAATCGATCAAGATATTGATGCTTGGTTTATGCTTGAAGCTTACTTTTTTAGTTATAACTGTAATTTTGGTGTCAACATGTACGACTCAAATAGATTCAATTACTTTCTTTGCAAGATCGGAATTGTTTTTTTGTCTTCTTCGTTGTATAAGTTTAATTAATATAATATTTCAAACGTTATATCCTCAGATGAATATTCGAACAAAACTTTCCTTTCGAAACAGATATAAAATAATGTATGAATATTGTTATATGTAAAACAGAAAATAAGTAAATATCAAATCTATAAAACAAAAAATCTTCAGCAAATATGAAATGAAGAAGTCAAATAAATTTTATAAATTATTATTTATTGAATAAAAAGTAAATAAACAATTTTATAAATTTTATTTAGCATAAACGAAAAAATATCCCATAAAAATTAAATTAAAATTAAAACATTAAGAGAACTAAGGAGTATATCTAAACAAACATCCTCACTATAAATATATAAAAATTATAAAAAGATATTAAAATTTAAATTTATTAAGAATTCATGTATCGAGCGAAGCTCGATTTCCAACCCTAGTTCTAATATAAATTGCGTTGCGTGCTTGCCACCTCTTTTTTGCACTCTAACAGCGACAGGCATTTGACCCTCCGGCGACACATTTGGATTAAATCTCGAATACATAGTCATCAGAAAAAAGAAAAAGAAGTTTTCTTCCGTGTGCCTTTCCCTCCTGTAAATTTTTGTGTGCCAACAAAATTGTACGGTCAGGTTCACCAATTTCATATTGTTAATGCATTTTCATATAGAAAATTTTTCTTTTTACCCAAAAAAAATAGAACTGTTATGTTAGCGCAATCTTACTGTTTACATCACGATTGGGCGCATGTAAAGTTGTCTTTATTGTTTAATGTTAGCGCAATCATAACATAAGCTACATCATGATTGAGCTTGATGTTAAGCTTATTTATACATTAAATACGTAATTACTATATATAATCCAATCATTTTGAATAAGTTCAAAGTTAAATTTCAGACTATATAGAGCTTAAATATAGATTATTGTGATCAAATAACTTAAAATGAATATAAAATCGTTCGAAATGCTCAAATGATACTAAAAATATTCATTATTTGCACATTACATGCATAATTACTATGTATAATCCAATAATTTTGAATAAGTAACATTAGAAACATATACTCGACTATATAAAGAGCTTAAACATAGATTATTGAGATCAAATGACTTAAAACGAATGCAAAATCACTTAAAATGCTCAAAATATTCATTATTTGCATATTACATGCGTAATTACTATGTATAATCCAATAATTTTGAATAAGTAAGATAATAAATATATTCTAGACTATTATGATCAAATGAATTAAAATAAATACAAAATCACTTGAAATGCTCAAATGATGCTCAAAATATTCATTATTTGCATATTATATGTGTAATTACTATGTGAAATACAATCATTCAGAATAAGAAAGATCCGAAACATAATCTAGACTATAATATTTATTATTGTGATCAAATGACTTAAAATGAATGCAAAATCGCATGAAATACCCAAATGATGCTCAAATTATTCCTTATTTGCGCATCATATGCGTAATTACTATGTATAATCCAATTATTTTGAAAAAGTAAGATCAGAAACATATTCTAATAGATTATTCAAAATGATTACTATGTATAAAGAATTTAAATATAGATTATTGTGATCAAATGACTTAAAATGAATGCAAAATCGCTTGAAATGCTCAAATGAAACTCAGAATATTCATTATTTGCACATTATATCTGCAATTACTATGTATAATCCAATCATTTTGAATAAGTAAGATCAGAAATATATTTTAGATAATATACAGAGCTTAAATACATATTATTGTGATCAAATGACTTAAAATGAAAGAAAAATCTCTTGAAATGCTCAAATGATGCTCAAAATAGTCATTATTAGCATTTTGATAAGTAAGATCAGAAACATAATTTAGACTATATAAAAGGCTTAAATATATTATTGTGAAGTGTGAACAGACAACTTAAAATGAATTGAAAATCGCTTGAAATGCTCAAATAATGTTCCAATATTCATTTTTTGCACATTATACACGTAATTACTATGTATAATCCAATTATTTTGAGTAACAAAGATCAGAAGCATATTCTAGACTATATAAGAGCTTAAAAACATATTATTGAGATCAAATGACTTAAAATGAATACAAAATCGCTTGAAATACTCAAATGATGCTCAGAGTTTTCATTATTTGCACATTATATGTGTCAATCTATGTATAATATAATTATTTCAAATAAGTAAGATCAACAACATAATCTGGACTATATAAAGAGTTTAAATATTGATTGTTGTGATCAAATGACTTAAAATGAACGCAAAATCGTTCGAAATGCTCAAATGATGCTCAAACATTCATTATTTGCACATTATATCTGTAATTACTATGTATAATCCAAACATTTCGAATAAGTAAGATCAAAAACATATTTTAGACTATATAAAGAGTTTAAATATAGATGATAGTGATCAAATGAATTAAAATCTCTTGAAATGCACAAATAATGCTGAGAATATTCATTAATTTCACATTATATGTGTAATTAGTAATTACTATATATAATCCAATCATTTTCAATAAGTAAGTTCAGAAACAAATTCTAGTCTATATCAAGAGCTTAAATATAGATTATGTGATCAAATAACTTAAAATAAAAGCAAAATCGTTTGAAATGCTCAAATGAAGCTCAGAAGATTCATTATTTGGACATATATGCTTAATTACTATGTATAAAACAACCATTTCGAATATGTAAGATCAGATACATATCTAGATTATATAAAAAGATTAAATATAGATTATTGTGATAAAATGACATAAAATGCACGCAATATCGCTCGAAATACCCAAATGATGCTGGTATATTCATTATTTGCACATTATATGTGTAATTACTATGTATACTCCAATTATTTTGGATAAGTAAGATCAGAAACATATTTTAGACTTTATAAAGAACTTAAATATAGATTTTTGCAATCAAATGTCTTAAAATGATTGCAAAATCACTTGAAATGCTCAAATGATGCTCAGAGTATTCATTATTTACACAATATATGCCTAATTACTATGTATAATACAATCATTTCGAATAAGTAAGATCTGAAACATAATCTCCACTATATAAAGAGCTTAACTATTGATTATTGTGATCAAGTGACCTAAATTGAATGCAAAATTGCTTGACATGCTCAAATAATGCTCACAATATTCATTGTTTGCACATTATATCTGTAATTACAATGTATAATCCAATTATTTTGAATAAGTAATATCAGTAACATATTTTGGACGATATACAGAGTTTAAATATAAATCATTGTGATCAAATTAATTAGAACGAATGCACGATCACATAAAATGCTCAGAATATTCAATATTTGGATATTATATGCGTAATTACTGTGTATAATACAATCATTTGGAATAAGTAGGATTAGAAACATATTCTAAACTATATAAATAGCTTTATTATTGATTATTGTGATCAAATGATTTTGAATAATGCAAAATAGCTTGAAATGCTTAAATGATGCTCAGAATATTCATTATTTGCACATTAAATGTGTAATTACTTTTCAGAATCCAATTTTGAATAAGTAAGTTGACAAACATATTTTAGACTATATAAAGAGCTTAATTATAGATTATTGTGATCATATGACCTAAAATAAAAGCAAAACAGCTTCAAATGCTCAAATGATGTTCAGAATAATAAATATTTGCACATTAAATGAGTAATTAGTTTTTATAATCCAATCATTTTGAATAACTAAATTCAGAAATATATTTTAGACTATATAAAAACTTAAATATAGATTTTCGTGATCAAATGACTTAAAATAAATGCAAAATCGCTTGAAATGCTCAAATGAGGCTCAAAATATGCATTATTTGGACAATCTTTACATATTTACTGTGTATAATACAATCATTTGGAATAAGTAGGACCAGAAACATATTTTAGACTATACAAAGAGCTTAAACATTGATTATTGTGATTAAATGACTTAAAATGAATGGAAAATCACATGAATCAAATTATGCTTAGAATATTAATTATTTGCACATTAAATGCGTAATTACTTTTTATAATCCAATCAATTTTAATAAGAGAGTTTTTTTTATAGAAAAACTAGGCAGAAGCTACCTAGGTGACTATATAAAGAGCTTAAATATAAATTATTGTGATCGAATGACTGAAATGAACGCAAAATTGCTTGAAATGTTCCAAAGACGATCAAAATATTCGTTTTTTCACATTATATGCATAATTACTATTAATAATCCAATCATCTTGAATAAGTATAATCAGAAACAAAATATAGACTATATAAAGTGTAGTATTCTGTCTGAATCGACTGGTTTAGTCAGTACGGTGCACCTGGACAGAATGCTGTGAACATCGCACCCTTTCATTAAACATTGCAATTTGCATCTTCTGAGCGATTTGAACCCTCTATATATACTATTCTGAGATGGCAGAGTGTATGTGAGAGAGTGTCTCTTTCAGATCTAAACAGAATTTAGACAAGAGAGAAAGAGAGCATAAGGGTTATTTTGAGGGAACGAGTCAAGGCCGACCAACCCCTGTTAAACACCATCAGTTGGGGCGTTCATATCGGCTTTGTAGTGATTCTCTCACTGCAGGACGTGGAGAAGATCAGAGACTAAGAAGACGCGCTTGGTTTGCGGGTTTCAAGTTCATTCGCTCAACACTCGATTTCAATTAGCGATGGCACGAGGTATTTTACGATTCTGGGTTATTTCCGCATTCTAGAATTATTGTAGCACTTACAGTTGGTATCAGAGCGGGTTATGCCGCTGGATTGCCTTTATTGAAATGGAATTTCATAACGGTTTGTAAGAAATTCTGTTGTAAGTGTTGAGTGGATTGAGTTTTGTCTGATTTTCATTGATTGTTTGAATTCGTGGAGCAATATCTCAAGATTCGCTTATCCAATTTGAGTGAGGTTTTCGGGATTGGAAAGATCTCCGAGTCTACTTTCCAACGAGACCAACATCTTGAAATTCCAGTGGGTATACAGTGAGATAATCATTTTGCAACCAGTAGAGGTCAGACAGTCAGGGTTCTGAATTTTCTGACCTTTCAGTATTACGGGCCAGATTTCTCTCAATTCGTAATTCGGTTTTGCATGAAATTTTACTGGGGTATAGATATTTTAGATATCTTTCCATAGAGTATAAATTTGCAAAATTCCGATAAAGTATGAGTGAGATATACTGTCTGCAAGATAGGTCAATCTGACAGTTTGTCGGGTTTCGTCTGTGATAGTCTGTACTTCGAGGGGCATAGCTTTTGATCTGTAAACTTGTTTTTTATGAAACTTGCGTCATTGGAAAGATCTTTGAATCTAGTTTCTATAATGACCAAGAACACAGAAAACAAATAAGTACAGAGAAAGTTATTGTCAGTTTACCAGAAAGTGTTCAGGCTGTCAGAAAGTTTCTGGATGAACTTCGGACGCACCCTTTCGTGTGGGGCGATCCATTTGGAGTTGGAACGACCCATTCCAAGAGAGTTTGGTTCAGAAATGAGTTTTAAGATGAATATTGAGATATAATCAGACATGATGGTTCTCCATTGTTAATTAAAGCTTGTAGATTACTTAACTATTATGGAATTCTATAAAATAGTCACAGTTTGTCATAAATACTAATTTTGTAAAGATGGTTGGCGTTTTTGGTTAAGATTGATTAGTCAATGATGATATGCTTGAATATACTACAGTAATAAAGTATTGATGTAGTCCACAGACCATCATACTATTTGATATTCTGTTAGTATTGGCGTTACAAGCATATATTGATTAAACAAACTTGAAGAACTATACATGTGGTATAGTAATACACAAATTGTATTTATAAAGGATATGACAGTAATTGTGCATATGATAATTATTTAGATATAGATAATTATAGTTAGATGATCTATGAAAAATTACTAAACTCTAACTGTTATATAATCTAATATTTTAATTAGAGGCTAATTGCCAGCGAATTAGGGTTTCAGATGCAAATTGAAACGAACCGTTCTGGGCTTAGAACGTATCGTTCCAGATTAAATTTGCATAAAGTTTCTGTTTGCGTTACTTAGGCACATTGGAACAAAGGACCGTTCTGGATGAAGTTGCATGAGGATACGTCTGGGTATTGACAGATTCAAACTGGGATGACCCGTCAGGTTTTGGAACGGATCGTCTGGAAAAGTTTGAATAAAGTTTTGTCTGATATTATTGTTAGATTAATTAGACAAATAAATTGATTAAGGATCAATTAATCAACAAAATTAGATAACTATGCTAGTTATTGAGCATATACATATATATTAGTTATCTAACTATAATATATTATGCCTAGTTGATTAATATATGTTAATTAGTTGAAGAGTAGCCACAGCATCTTCAATTACATTAAGGTATATATATTATATAGTGTATCTATAAATCACATTAGGAAGAAAGGACATAGCTTGTGTCTAGTGATGAATATATATATATTAATATATTAAGGAGTAGCCACAGCATCCTTAGTTGGATTAAAGTTATGTATATATAAAGTTTATAAAATCGCATTTGGATTAAACAGACACAAGATTGTAATAGATTAAGTTAACGAAGTTAGTATCGTCCCACAGGACTATTGACATAGTTAACTTAATATATTAGGATATAATAGTTAAATTATGAATACTTAATTTGCCCACAGGGATTAAGGATAGGAATATAATTAACTAGTTATATCATAAAGTATGAAGAATCAAATCATAGTATTTAGACTGGGTGAGAAATTGATTCATATAGTTGTAATGTTTAATTACATAAAGAGTTATAGCATGATATTTAGCCCACAGGTAATATTATGCAAGAATTGACTCATAAAGATACATCACTTAGTTTGCATTGGTAAATTAAAGTATAAAGTTAAGTCTCGATATAAAGATAAGCATGTATCGGTTCTACTTTCATAAGGATAGCAGATTCCCTTTAGAAATGATAAGTGTCAAAGTTCCTGGGTTGAGGATAATAGTTATAAGGTCTAGAAGGATACTGTTCTCCTTCATTTAAGTTGTAAGGATATTAAATTTATCAACCAGTAGGATCCACTTTTGAGGTTGAACTTATGAACATAAGTTATAATGAATAGTGGGAGCAGTTTAACTGCTTATGTTTCATTTTTATAAAGAATAAGTTCTTTCAATGTAAAGTGATTTGGTTGATGTGCATATTAATGTAAAGTTCTTACATAAGACATTAGATGAGTAGTTGGCCTCTTAGGTTAAGGCTAATGTAATAATACTCATCATAGAAGTTTATCTTTTAGGCTTATTACCATTATAGGTGCGAGAGCACATAATGAGGAATATAGTTGTTCAACAAAAGAGTCTATATCATATTTCTGAGTCATTACTTGTATATTTTATTTTGAATACTTGTCCAGTTTAATATAGTCTTATCAAGATTTCCTATAAGGTTATAACACATATAAAGATAAATGACCAGTTTGGTGTTTTTGACCATATGTGTTTAATAGGAGAATAGACATATTATGGATAAAGTTGAGAGTGTTCATATGGTTGAGATATGATTAACAAGTAAGAAAATGACTAGTTGGCATCAAGCGTATAGCTGCATTTATCTCTTTATTTGATGGTTATTCACAATATATGTATTTCTACATACCTGTAAGGTTTTAAGGTGGAAATAAACAATACAGTAAGCAAATAAAGATTGTGAGATCAGAAAATGGTAAAGAGATTAGAAATATGAAATATGACTAGGATATGAATCTAGAAATATTAAGTTCTAGAGAATGTTCAGATTAGTGGGAGTGATCAGTTTTAGGTCGTACAAAAACTCCCTCTAATTCATAATTGGATATATTATTAAGGATCAACAAATATTGATAATCCAATTATTGACATTCGTTAATCGATATATAATACAATAATAGATCAAGTTGAATATTTAATATTCAATATCAAGGTGATCTAATAAAGGATAAGGTCGGTTATCCCTAGTATTGTAACGTAGTTTACCTACAAGACTCTTATAAAGATATAAGTGTTGAGCATAATCTGTTACATTTTCAAGATAATGAATTGCGATGAGTTCATATTACGGAATAATGCCAAGTAAAATCAGTTTGAATCAATGGTGTGTAATTGAGTCTAGAATTATGTAAGTTACTTATGGTTTTAACCTATTGGTTGTAACGGATTTCTTAAAACCAAAAGGGATTCATAAGTTAACATAAAGTAATACGAAGTTAGACTTGTCACCAGTGGCTCATTGAAAGAAGTAGTGAATTACATGAAGATTTTCTCTCATATATTAAAGAAAGATTCACTTCATATGATTATGGCATTAATAACTCATTTTGGTTTCGAGTTACATTAAATGGATATAAATGTTGCAACTCTTAATGGTGATCTAGAGGAGAAGGTTATATTAAATAACCATAAAAGTTTCTTCTTTAGAGGTAATAAGTATTTAGTTAACAAGTTAAAGTATTCTATATAAGAATTAAAACAAGTATTTCACTAATGATATTAATAGTTTCATAAGGTTATTTCTTCATACGTTTTGAAGAAATATAAGATGAACTATTGCATATATCAGGAGATCAGTGGGAGTTGATTTTATCTACTTGTTTTATATATAGATAATGTTCTACTTGTAACTAATGATAAAAGATGATTATATAAGGTGAATAATTTCTTTCTAAAATATTGATATGAAGGATATGGGTGAAGTTTTGTTTGTGATAGAAATAAAAGCTCGTGTAGATAGGAATCAAGATATTCTTGATCTATCTCAACAAGCATATATCAATAAGATATTAGAAAGATTCCAGAAGGAATGATATTCACCGCGTCCAGTATCTATTAATATAGGTGATAGATTCATTTTGAATCGGTATCCTCAGTATAACTCAGAAAGGGAACAAATAGTAAATACTTCAAGTATTTAGGCAATTTGAAAGCATAAAGTATGATCAGGTTTGTGCACAAGAACTGACATAGCTTTTGCCATTTGTATATTTGGACTGATATCATAATAATTAGGGAATAGACCACAGTTAAATTGCTAAGAAAGTAATGATATATCTTTAAGGTACTTAAGATAGTATGCTTATGTCTCAACAGACTGATAAGTTGAAGTTATTTTGGTACACAAACTGGTTGTGTTGATTTTAGTAAATCGAATTAAGGATACATGTTAACCAGTGAAATTGTGTCATAAAGAAATGTCTAACTGACATTGTTCGTTAGTTCAACATAAAGTATAGTTTGTTGTGTGTTTTGAGATTACCCTCGATGGTGTTTGAAGAGTTTTATTGTGAGACTTAGAGTCATGGATTTTATATCTAAGTCATTAAGGATTCTGTATGATAATTCTGTCGCAGTCTTTATAGTCAAGAATAATAAAAGGTAAAGGTCGAGATATCGACATTAAGTACTTGACTTTGAAAGAGCGCATTAAGAAGAATTAAGTGGTTATTAAAGGTGTTCATACAGAATAAAAGCTGACCGATTCTTTGAATAAATACTGCAGCTAAAGGAATTCAAAGATCATGTAGCGGGTATATATAGGAATTGATCCTATGGTTAATATTAATCGTACGATTGTGTATAAACTCTTCATAAAAGTATAGATGTTTTCTCGTGTTGATTGTGCGCACATATATGGAATATATTTGATCATAAGGTTGAGAATTACATCATAAAGATTGACTTGGAATAAACATTGGGTTTATTCATAAAGGAATTCAAAATCGCATAAAAGGTTGAATTATTAGTTGTGTAGCATATTGTAATTGTAGAAAGTAATATTCGCATTTACTAGTAGTTTAAAAACGCTAGTAACGATAAGATGACTTACTGCTACAGTTCATGTGTTATATTTCTAATATTTAACATAAAGAAAACAGAAGGTATTTAGTATGCAAAGGATGCAAGTTCAAGTGGGAGAATGTAGTATTCTGTCTGAATCGACTGGTTTAGTCAGTACGGTGCACCTGGACAGAATGCTGTGAACATCGCACCCTTTCATTAAACATTGCAATTTGCATCTTCTGAGCGATTTGAACCCTCTATATATACTATTCTGAGATGGCAGAGTGTATGTGAGAGAGTGTCTCTTTCAGATCTAAACAGAATTTAGACAAGAGAGAAAGAGAGCATAAGGGTTATTTTGAGGGAACGAGTCAAGGCCGACCAACCCCTGTTAAACACCATCAGTTGGGGCGTTCATATCGGCTTTGTAGTGATTCTCTCACTGCAGGACGTGGAGAAGATCAGAGACTAAGAAGACGCGCTTGGTTTGCGGGTTTCAAGTTCATTCGCTCAACACTCGATTTCAATTAGCGATGGCACGAGGTATTTTACGATTCTGGGTTATTTCCGCATTCTAGAATTATTGTAGCACTTACATAAAGAGCTTAAATATAGATTATTGTGATCAAATTACTTAAAATGAATGCAAAATCGCTTGAAATGCTCAAATAATGCTCACAATATTCATTATTTGCACATTATATCTGTAATTACAATGTATAATCCAATTATTTTGAACAAGTAAGATCAGTACATATTTTGGACAATATAAAGAGTTTAAATATAGATTATTGCGATCAAATTAATTGAAAAGAGTGCACGATCGCTTAAAATGCTCAAATGATATTCAGAATATTCATTATTTGTACATTATATTTGTGCTTACTATGTATAATCAAATCATTTTGATTAACTAAGATCATAAATAAATTTTAGACGATATAAAGAGCTTAAATATAGATTATTGTGATCAAATGACTTAAAATGAATGCAAAATCGTTTGAAATGTTCCAATTCTGTCAAGAACGCTCACTTTTTGCACTTTATGTGCGTTATTGACATGTATTATCCAAACCTTTTGAACTTTTAACATGATAAACTTACTCTCCACTGTGTACAGAGTCTAAATATAGATTATTGTGTTCCAATAACTTAAAATAAATGCAAAATCGCTTGAAATGCTTCAATTCTGTCCAGAACGCTATTGTTTGCACTTGATATGCATAATTGACATGTATAATCCAATCGTTTTGAATTTTTAACATCATAAACTTTTTTTCCGCTGAATAAAGTGCCTAAATATAGATTATTGTGATCAAATGACTTAAAATGAATGCACAATTTGTTGAAATACTCCAATTCTGTCCAGAACGCTATTATTTGCACTTTATGTGCGTAATTGACATGTATAATCAAATCCTTTTGAATATTTAAGATCATACACTTATTCTGCACTGTATAAAGAGCTTAAATATTGATTATGGTGATCAAATAACTTAAAATGAATGCACAATCGCTTGAAATGCTGCAATTCTGTCCAGAATGCTCATTATTTGCAATTTATGTGCGTAATTGACATGTATAATCCGATCCTTTTGAATCTTTAACATCATAAACTTATTCTCCACTGTATAAAAAGTTTAAATATAGATTATTGTGATCAAATGATTTAAAATGTATGCACAATTACTTGAAATGCTCCAATTATGTCCAGAAGGATAATTAATTGCACTTTATGTCCGTAATTGACATTTATAATCTGATCCCTTCGAATTTTTAAGATCATAAATTTATTATCCACTGTATAAAGAGCTTAAATATAGATTATTGTGTTCCAATGACTTAGAATGAATGCACAATCACTTGAATTGCTCCGATTCTTTCTAGAACTCTCATTAATTGCACTTTATGTTCTAAGTTGACATGTATAATCCAATTTTTTGAATTTTTAAGATCATAAATTTATTATCCACTGTATAAAGTTAAATATAGATTATTGTAATGAAATGACTTAAAATGAATGCACAATTTCTAGAAATGCTCCATTTCTGTCAAGAACGCTCTTTTTTTGCAATTTATGTGCGTAATTGAAATATTAACCCAATCCTTTTGAATTTTTAAGATCATAAATTTATTATCTACTTTATAAAAAGCTGAAAATAGAGATTATTGTGATTAAATGATTTAAAATGAATGCACAATCGCTTGAAATGCTCTAATTCTGTCCAGAACTCTCATTAATTGCACTTTATGTCCATAATTGACATTTATAATCCGATCCTTTCGAAGTTTTAAGATCATAAATTTATTATCTACTGTATAAAGAGCATAAATATGGATTATCCTGATGACATGACTTAAAATGAATGCAAAATCGCTTAAAATACTCCTATTCTGTCCAGAACGATCACTTTTTGCACTTAATGTGCATAATTTACATGTATAATCCTTTTGAATTTTTAAGATAATAAATTTATTATCTACTATATAAAAAGCTTAAATTTAGATTATTGTGTTCCAATGACTTAAAATGAATGCACAGCCACTTGAAATGCTCCTATTCTTTTTAAAATGATCACTTTTTGCACTTTATGTGCGTAATTGACATGTATAATCCAATCGTATTGAATTTTTCAGAACATAAATTTATTCTCTACTTTATAAAGAGCTTAAATATAGATTATTTTGAATAAATGACATAAAATGAATCCACAATCACTTGAAATGCTCCAATTTTGTCAAGAACGCTCATTTTTTGCACTTTATGTACGTTATTGACAAGTATATTCCAAACCTTTTGAACTTTTAACATCATTAACTTACTCTCCACTGTATACTGAGCCTAAATATAGATTATTGAGATCAGATGACTTCGAATTAATGCACAATCGCTTGAAATTCTTCAATTCTGTTCAGAACACTCATTATTTGCACTTTATGTCCATAATTGACATGTATAATCCAATCGTTTTAAATTTTTAACATCATAAACTTTTTTCCGCCGAATAAAGAGCCTAAATATAGATTATTGTGATCAAATGACTTAAAATGAATGCACAATCAGTTGAAATGCTCTACTTCTGTCCAGAATACTCATTATTTGCACTTTATGTGCGTAATTGATATGTATAATCCAATCATTTTGAACTTTTAAGATCTTAAACTTATTCCGCACTGTATAAAGAGTTTCAATATAGATTATTGTGATCAAATAATTTAAAATAAATGTACAATCGCTTGAAATGCTCCAATTCTGTCCAGAACGCTTATTAATTGCACTTTTATGTATGTAATTGATATTTATAATCCAATCCTTTCGAATTTTTAAAATCATAAATTTATTATACACTGTATAAAGTACTTAAATATAGATTATTGTGTTCCAATGACTTAAAATAAATGCACGATAGCTTGAAATACTCCAATTCTTTCCAGAACTCTCATTAATTGCCCTTTATGTTCGTATTTGACATGTATAATCTAATATTTTGAATATTATCGGCTGTATAAAGAGCTTAAATATAGATTATTGTGATCAAATGATTTAAAATTAATGCACAATCGCTTGAAATGCTTAAATTCTGTCCAGAACGCCCATTAATTGCACTTTATGTCCGTATATGACATTTATAATCTCATCCTTTTGAATTTTTAAGACTAGAAATTTATTATCTAATGTATAAAGAGCATAAAAATTGATTATTGTAAAGAAATAACTTAAAATAAATATACAATCGCTTGAAATGCTCCAATTCTGTCCAGAACGCTCTTTATTTGCACTTTATGTGCGTTGTTGACATGTATAATCCAAACCTTTTGAACTTTTAACATCATAAACTTACTCTCCACTGTATACAGAGCCTAGATATAGATTACTGTAATCAGATGGCTTAATTCAGGTCAATAGGTTGAAATAATCCAATTATGTCCAGAACGCTCATTATTTGTACTTGATATGCGTTGTTGACATGTATAATCCAATCCTTTTGAATTTTTAAAATCATAAACTTATTCTGCACTGTATAAAGAGCTTAAATATATTATAGTGATCATATAACTTAAAATGAATGCACAATTTCTTGAAATGCTGCAATTTTGTCCAGAACGCTCATTATTTGCACTTTACGTGCGTTATTGATATGTATAATCCAATCCTTTGAATTTTTTATCATAAACATATTTTGCACTACAAAAAGAACTTAAAAATAAATTATTGTGACCAAATAATATAAAATGAATGCACAATCACTTGAAATGCTATAATTGTGTCCAGAACGCTCATTCTTTGAACTTTATGAGCGTAATTGACATATATAATCCAATCCTTTAGAATTTTAACATTGTAAACTTTTTCTCTGCAGAATAAAGAGTTTAAATATAAATTATCGTGATCCAATGACTTAAAATAAATGCACAATTGCTTTAAATGCACCAATTCTTTCAAGAACACTCATTAATTTCACTTTATGTGCGTTATTGACATGTTCAATCCAAACCTTTTTGAACTTTTAACATCATCATATACAGAGTCTAAATATAGATCACTGAGGTCAAATGAATTAAAATAAATGCACCCAATTATGTTCAGAACGCTTATTCTTTTCACTTTATGTGCGTAACTGAAGTGAATAATTTCAATCCTTTTGAATTTTTAGGATCATAAACTTATTACCTACTGTATATAAAGTATAAATATGGATTGTTGTGTTCCAATAACTTAAAATTAATGCACAATGACTGAAAATACTCCAATTCTGTCCAGAACGCTCACTTTTTGCACTTTATGTGCGTAATTGACATGTATAATCTAATCCTTTTGAATTTTTCAGATCATAAACTTATTCTCCACTTTATAAAGAGCTTAAATTTAAAATATTGAGATCAAATGACTTAAAATTAATGCACAATCGTTTGAAATGCTCCAATTCTGTCAAAAACGCTCATTTTTTGCACATTATGTGCGTTGTTGACATATATAATTCAAACCTTTTGAACTTTTAACATCATAAACTTACTCTCCACTGCATATAGAGCCTAAATATAGGTTATTGTGATCAGATAACTTAAAATAAATGCACAATCGCTAAAAATGCTCCAATTCTGTCCAGAATGCTCATTATTTGCACTGTTATGTGCATAATTGACATGTATAACCAATTGTTTTGAATTTTTAACATCAGAAAACTTTTTTTTCCGCTGAACAAAGAGCTTAAATATAGATTATAGTGATCAAATAACATAAAATGAATGCACAATCGCTTGAAATACTGCAATTCTGTCCATTATGTTCATTATTTGCACTTTATGTGTGTTATTGATATGTATAATCTAATTCTCTAAAATTTTAAGATCATAAACATATTTTGCACTACATAAAGAGCTTAAAAATAAATTATAATGATCAAATAACTTAAAATGAATGCACAATCGCTTTAAATGCTTCAATTTTGTCCAGAACACTCATATTTGCACTTTATGTGTGTAATTGACATGTATAATCCAATCCTTTTAGAATTTTTAAAATCATAAATATTTTCTCCACAGAATAAAGAGTTTAAATATATATTATTGTGATCCAATGACTCAAAATGAATGCACAATCGCTTTTAATGCATCGATTCTTTCCATTACGCTCATTAATTGCACTTCATATGGGTTATTGACATATTTAATCCAAACATTTTGTAATTTTAACATCATAAACTTGCTCTCTGCTGTATACAGAGCCTAAATATAGATTATTGACATCAAATAACTTAAAATGAATGAACAATTTTTTGAAATGCTCCAATTCTGTCTAGAACGCTCATTCTTTTCACTTTATGTTTGTAATTGAAGTGTATAATCCAATCCTTTTGAATTTTTACGATCATAAACTAGTTCTCCACTGTATATAAAGCTTAAATATGGATTTTTGTGTTCCAATAACTTAAAATGAATGCACAATGACTTAAAATGCTCCAATTCTTTCCAGAACGCTCAATTAGTGCACTTTATGTGCGTAATTGATATGTATAATCTAATCATTTTGAATTTTTCAGACCATAAACTTATTCTTCACTTTATAAAGAGCTTAAATATAGAATATTGTGATCAAATGACTTAAAAATGAATGCACAATCGTTTGAAATGCTTCAATTCTGTCATGAACGCTCATTATTTGCACTTTATGTGCATAATTGACATGTATAATCCAATATTTTTGAATTTTTAACATCAGAAACTTTTTTTCCACTGAATAAAGAGCCTAAATATAGTTTATTGTGATTAAATGACTTAAAATGAATGGTCAATAGGTTGAAATAATCCATTTATGTCCAGAACGCTCATTATTTGCACTTTATGTGCATAATTGGCATGTATAATCCAATAGTTTTGAATTCATAAAATCAGAAACTTTTTTTCCCGCTCACTAAAGAGCCTAAATACAGATTATCGTGATCAAATGACTTAAAATGAATGCACAATCAGTTGAAATGCTCCAATTCTGTCCAGAACGTGTTATTTGCACTTTATGTGCGTAATTGACATGTATAATCCAATACTTTTGAATTTTTAAGATCATAAACTTATTCTGCACTGCATAAAGAGCTAAAATATAGATTATAGTGATAAAATAACTTAAAATGAATGCACAATAGCTTGAAATGCTGCAATTCTGTCCAGAACGCTCATTATTTGCACTTTATGTGCGTTATTGATATGTATAATCCAATCCTTTGAATTTTTATGTCAATAATATAATAAAATGGTCACTACTAGGCCTCAATATAATAAATAATTAGTTTTGAATGCGTAACGTCGTCAAATAAATACAGTTAAATCCTGCAAGACCCATTTTTTACAAAAGAAAAATGAACTCTCTACATAAATTTCAGCAACACAGATAATGCTTTATCTGTACTAAACCACTTTTTGAAACGACGGAAAAATAAAATTATATAAGACTAACATTGCTAAAGGACAATGCAACAAAAATTGGTAAATAATAAAATATTTTTATTAATCTGCAAGGCCAAATCAAAAGAGGATCAAATTGATTAGAGTTTGGAGAGTTAAAATATATAATAACTACCTGTATCCTGTATCATAGTATGCAATCTTAGGCGTAGCAATTGAAAGGGACTAATTAAAAATAAATAAATAAAAAAAAGAAGAAGAAGAAAGAATGAATGAATGAAAGGGGAAGAGAGAAATTTGGCGATTAATAAATAAAATACTTCGTGTTATTCCATGCTCCATGTGATAATAAAAATAATTAAAGTTTATTTAATTTCAAATTTAAATTAATTAGCAGTTAAAAAAATTTGTAAACAATTTATAGAATTTAAATTTACGTCCGGAATATAAATGAAAAATATTGTTTTTGCGAGATAAACATTTGCTTCACTTTTCGCTAATAATGAAACTTACCACATGGTTCTATTATTACGGTGTGTATACTTTTCTATCATCAAACATACTAATCTGTTTTTATCATCTCATTTCTCTTCTTTTCTTCTTTCATAATTTACATTTACAAATCTCTATAAAAAGTACAATTTATTTTAACATAAAATTGTCGAGTTAACATCTTATTAATGAATGTTAACATTTCTGAAAATTCTGAGAAATATACTCGAAGAGAAATAGAAGTCAAAACTTTGTCAATTCTGCTTACTTCTTTGAAGTGATGTTTGGAAGAGAAATGAAATGGCAAATAAATAAATAAATAAGTAAGAAACTAATGTTTCACATATATGAATTTTTACGTCATCTTTCTCTTTATCCAAGACTAAATATAGCATCAGTTATAACACTAAATAAAATCCTCATGGTGAACTCATTAATGAAATGAAATTGAAATTAATTAATCTTACAAAAATATATATATCTCTAAATATTAAGAATCACTAGATGCGGATCGAAAAATAAATAAATAAATAAGAAATCGGACAGTAGTAAATTTCCTCGCATTTTAACATTATAAATGCAGAGACAAAAAAAAATTATTTAAAAATATCGATCACAGCCAAAAGACAACTTCTAAATAGAAAAAAGATTTCAAATGGATAAAAAAAGTCCTTTGTGATATTATATGGATACAATTATGTTACATTTTCTATTTCTGTGTTGCAATTATATTCATATAGATCCACAAATAGACCAATTCTGCTTTGACTGGACCGAATCGAACTAAAATCGGCGGGGAATTATACGATATTGACGGACTTGGAGATGGAATCGGGTTTGAGTTGCACCATTAATAGTGTTCATCAAAGGGGATATGTGAAGGGGCACGGCCGCACGGAGAATGTTCTGTTGCACGAGGTGGCTAATAGCAAGGGTGACGCGTGAGAGGTCTGTGGGATGAGTAGCAAGGCGAGTGGCGCCAGCTCATTGGATGGTTCGGCCCCCATTATTGACCAAGATTTACTAAAAATAAATAAGAAGGGACGGACATAGAGATGTTATTTTTCCCTTCTAATTAATTCAAACCTGATCGAACGGTTTCGAAATTTCTAGCAATGAATTTAATTTGCACATTAAGCAAATCTTGGTCAAAAAATCGATCCGGAGACATTTTAAAAAAATATAAATTTTAGTACTCTACGATCCTATTTTATACATTTACTGTTTGGTTTTGCAGAATAAGTGAGTATAAGGTATAAAGGCTCCTTATACCCCATAAGTGGACACATTCAAACAGGTATAAAGGTATAGGGCTTATTCCCTATCCATCCTTCCACTAAGTATAAGGAAGAGAGAAGTAATTATATTTAATTTTTTTTTTCATTGCAAAGTTATTTGAACTAAAAGTTATCATCTCTCTTCCCTCTTCCCTAGTCTCCATCAAAAGTTACTTATCTTTCTCAAATTTTTGTATGAAACGGGTTTTATTAATCACAACATCTCAATTTTATTATTTTTTAAATTTTATTTTCCCTTTTTTTTTAAAAATTTCCATTAGCACGTAATTGTATTATTTTAAATTAAGTTGATTTGTTGCTTTCAATATATTATTAATTTATATATTTTTGGAAAAAATATTTTGTCCCTCGTTGTTTTATTTTTTCTTATTTTTAAAGGTCTTTTTTTTTTTTGAAAAAAATGTGTTTTTTATCTGATGCATTCGATTTTTTTTATTAGCCTAATTTTGCATTATTGACCAAATGCTCGAGTTCGAGTCTGATTCTAATTAAAATTTTGGAACCATTAGTGTATTGATCGTCACTAAAATCATACCGTTGAATAAAATGTGTCTCATGTTATGTCAAAAAACTATTTTTACGAATTCAATAATTCATGCAAAAAGTATGTCTAATCATGCAAATTGTATGTATAGTAGTGAAGAAAACCAACCAGTGCAAGAGTTGGTCAACAAAAAATGACATATTTCTTAAAATCACTTTTTGATGTATTTTTGTAGTGGTGAAAATAAACATGAGTTGAGATATTGGAGAATAACCAAATCATTATGTTTTTTGTAAACCAACATATAGTTTTGATGCAGCTGGAGAGGCCTTTAATTAACACAACATTCCGATAACTGAGCTAGAAAAACAGAGCTCAGGATATCTACCAAGAGTACGATCCTAACACATGCCTCATAAATAAAACACAAAAAATATATAATTTTTTAAAAGTAATATTGCGTTATACTAATAAACACTACTATAGCGGTACTTTTTATTTAGCAGCATAGCGGTCTACTAGGTCACACCGCTATAGCGGCCGCTATTTAATAACTGCTTATAACAAATTTTAAATTTTTTGTAGTGGCGTAAACTAAAATCCCCTTTTTGTTCTTTCAGCTTGAAATATTTGATCCTGGGAGAGAAGATTCTAATGCACCACTAAAACTCGTTACTCTGAGTGAGAAATTTGATAGGGACAAAATACGAGAATATAACGCTCTTACCGGCATCACAAGCTTTGTGGATGGGCCATTTGATGCTGGCGAAAAATTGTTATGTGCATATCGACAAGTTGTGCTAGTCAACATTGCCACAAGTTCCAATTGAATGATCTAAACTTCTGCGATCTCATTAGCAGCCTAAATTACCAGCTTATGGATACAAAGCAAAATCTCAAGCCAACATTAAAGCAACATATTTTCTTTCACCTCCAACTTATCATTTGATTGAAATAATTTTGCTTGGGACATTCTCTCGCAAAACCGATAATCCTGAAGAGGTGGTAGTAGTCTGGAGGTTGTCAGATGACATAAATTCATGGGATATTTCTTTCAAACCAACTTATAAAATGAGAGATTTTAACCCAAGGAGCATGGCGATTTTTAAGAACTATATTTGGGTAGTAATAGATAACGAAGATATTCTTGTGATTCCTAATCAACCAGAATTAGAGGGTTTGGCATTGTAGAAGTTTTTCCCAATCATGTTGATGCAATGAGCAATGCTCGGGAAAGCAACCCTATGCTCATACTTCATATATGACCCATAAAGCGAGAGATATCAATGTTCGCAGGGTTTGTTCTTTATGAGGGTCATATTTTTCTATGTAATACTATGAATATATACAAACTTAGGCTCTTTACATTAGAAGGAAAAAACCTGCGTTAGCGTTTGGACAAGTCAAAGATATTGGTAGTGCCACTTTTGTGATTCAGGAAAACACACAAGGGTATGAATTTTTTTTGTAGTAGTCCTAAACTCCAAAATTGCATTCTAATACCAAAGTAAGCCGAAACATGATTTGGCCGACAATACGCGATTAATTGTGTGGCGCATAATGTGATAACTAAAGAGCTCTTTGTCTTTCTTTTATGTACAAGAAAGACGTGCCACCGTGAGCATTGTTGGATATATGGCATTCTTGGTGGCATGGAGAAAGGCTAACTTTATAGTCTATATATTGAATTGGAATTTTTAGGAATATATAAGATTTGCTTATAAAAATAGAGACATGCTTGGAGTATACTTTGATGTAAATCCTTAGATTATTGTGTTATACCTTTTAACATTTTATATTGAGACTTATAACAATTTCATTTCTAATAAAGAATTTTTATTCATCGTTTATACATAGAGTTTCAAATGGATGACATGTTTCAATTGCACATCTTTCACGTAAGAGAGCGAGAAGAGAGTGCACTCGGATCCAGTGTGTTGTACATAATAATCCAACAACATTTATGTTGCTCCCCAAAATTATGGTGCAATTCGGTTGGTGGCACCAAAAGCTTATTTTGTTTATAGTAAAATATATATTTTACTATATATTTTAGAAAATGTTTATATTAAAAAAAGGAAAAAAAAAGAATGAGGGACAAATGTTTAATTAGTGAAAGAAACAGGGGTATGAAACCGATCATGTCAATAATAAGAAGAGAGAATTTGTTTTACTAGAAAATGTATCCACCCAAATGTGTGACTTAATTTTTTTTTTTAATACTTATAGAATCAGAATGTCAACATAAAACCATAATTTAGTAAAATATATATTTTTATAATAAAAATATTAAAATTATAGGTGATAAATTTTTTCATATGTGCTCTCTTTCTAAAATAAAAAGAACACTTATTATTATATTATATTCTTTCTATTTTAGATGTAAAACCAAAACTTATTATTATATTATATTCTTTCAAAATCCATTTTTGTAACGTGGGATTTCAATTCATTTAATTTCATTGGAATTTTTTTTTTTATCAAAACGAGCAAATTTGATGTCATTTGATTGTAATTTCCATATAATTAGATCTAATGAAATTCTACGTAATCAATTCAAATGAAATGAAATCTCACGTAAAATTCATTTCGATCTGGGCCCAAGTCAAGATGAGTATGTGTTCTATCCTCAGTGCCAACTTTTATGCATTTTAGTCTAGAAAATATATAATTATATTTCTATTATACCTCAAGCCTTTCTCATATGAGTTCCATCTATTTTGATCTAGGATTTTCTAATGAAAATCCCATGTTAACAAAAATATCATTCTGAACAGGGCCTTGTTTGTTAAAATTCTAAGGGCGTCGTTCCCATGCTTCGTGTGGTCAATAGCACCGCTCACTGTGTTAATCAAGGCGGTGGTGATAGAATAGGTAAAAACTGCAAAATGTTGAAAAAGTCAGGTAATCAACAGTTTGTATTTCTTTGCACTTGAATGGGATAGCAAATCTTTGCAATTTAAATCTCTTCAATAATTTTTGCATCTTTGGGGTCCATAGATTGATATTTATATTAAATAAATGACACTTTTTAGGTTCTTTTGCTGTATACTTTGAGCCGTGGGCCGTGGCACGCTGATATATTTGAGTTTGTTGATCTGCGCAAAAATCATGGAAAGGTAAAATGTCTCCAAGTTTCATAAGTGCGTTCTGTTAGTTAAAAAGATGTTGCTGTAGATTTGTTTTTGAATAAGGCACTACTATATTGTACTTGCACATATATATTAACTTTAACATTATCATAGTGCTACAGTTAAAAATGAAATGGTAAATGTACCTGCTTAACTTATCCTACGGAATGCTGGTTAAACAAGTAGTTGCAAATCTTGATTTCAGTCAGCATAATGGAGCATCCCAAGTGCTGTGGTGGCACCTATATATCTATTTCTACATTAGCCTCCAGGATGATCATTGACCAGTTTTATATTTTAAATGATCAGTAATCTATATCCATGATAATAAGCTAAATTGGAAATCATCTATTGTCTTTTGCACTTATAATTTTGACCTGATAAAACCCTTTTAATTGTAGGAAGAACATCGGGCGAAAGACTTGTTGTATGCTTTATGCATGCCAGATTTATTCATGGAAATGGTCCAGACTCCAGAGCAACGAGCAATGGTCGTTATTTTGCCCCGATAAACCTCCTGGTCTAGCTGACTGCTGGGGCAAAGATTTTGAAAATCTCTACACGAAATATGAAAGAGAGGTTAGCAGTTTCCTCTTGCAATGGTCGCTATTTTTTTTGGCGGACGGGTGGTAGAGCGCCACACCGATAATTTTATTAATAAAAAATTATTACGCAAAGGAAAAAGAAAAAGGATGGTCTCAATTTTTACTTTTTAAAATTTTATTTTCCAATTTTTTTTGAAATTTTCATTGCCACGTAATTGTATTATTTTAATTGCTTTCAATATTTGATTTGTTGGAATAAAGTTGATTTGTCCCTCGTTTTATTTTTTCTTACTTTTAAAGGCTTGACAATTTTTTTTTGAAAAATATTTGTGTGGTTTATATGATGCATTTTTTTTTTATTAGCCTAATTCTGTATTATTGACGAAATGCTCGAGTTCGAGTCAGATTCTAATTTGAATTTTATAACCATTAGTTTATCGATCGTCACTATACACGTTGAATGAAATGTGTCTCATGTTATGTCAAAAAATTATTTTTATAAATTCAATAATTCATGCAAAAAGGATGTATAAATCATGCAAATTGAATGTATAGTAGTGAAGAAAACAAACTAGTGCAAGAAGAGTTGGTCAACAAAAATTGACATATTTCTAAAATCACTGTTTGATGTACTTTTGTAGTGGTGAAAATAAACAAGAGAGTCGAGATATTGGAGAATAACCAAATCATTGTGGTTTTTGTAAACCAACATATAGTTTTGATGCAGCTAGAGAGGGTTTTAATTAACACAACATTCCGACTGCTGAGTTGGAATAACAAAGCTAGGATATCTAACAACAATATGATCCTAACGCATACCTCATAAAACTTTATAGCTAGAGCACCATTGAAACCCGACGACAAAGTATTATGCGCATAAATTTGTGACCCGAAAAGGGAGACCAACCAGCACTGAAAGATATGGACAAAGCTATGTAGAAAGATTGGTCGTGAATTATTCTGAATTTTGCATTATGCTAAAAAGATCAGTCATAAATTAAATATTTTGGATTAAATCAGTTTTTTAAATAAATTGAACGCTTGAAATAAAGCACCAGGATCCTCCTATAAGATAATATCATATCTTCATGTAACTAAGCATAAACAAAATTTCGTGATAAATTTACGCTTCATATGATCATAAAAAGAATTTATAATTTTAAGATACACGTTCAAAATATAGTTGAAAAACATAATTTTTGGCGGATAAACATTTCCTTCACTTTTCACTCAATAATCAAACTTACCACATAGTTCTATTATAATATTACTGGTTCATTTTTCATCGTCAAACATTAGGCTCAACACTTTTTCGATCATAATTTTTGGCGGATAAACACTTTTTCGCTCAATAATCAAACATCACTTTTTGCATGTGACCTAGTGACTTAATGGTAAGAACATTAGGCTGGCCTTGAAGTGGCCAAGTGTTCAAACTCTACGTGCATATTTAATTTAAAAAAATATTAGATGGCAAAGACCTCCATGTTTCATTAAAAAAAAACACACACACACTTATCAGCTTTTGTCATCTCATTTCTCCTCTTTCCATCGTTCATAATTTGCAAATCCCTATACAATAGTGCAATTTATTTTAACATAAAATTGTCAAGTTGACACTTTAACAATGAATGAATTCTAAAATAAATGGTCACGTGTGTGTAACAAAAGATTACAAATTTGATGGTTTTGATAAAAATCCACCCATGCAATTGGTCCATTAATTAATAATTTAATACCAGGGTCAAAAAATGCAACTATTTTTTTTTGGTACCGATTTTATAAAAATGCAAAATATATTGCAGCGGATCCGAACTTCCAACTTACCAGGCCGCCTGGTCTCAACCTCTCACCAAACAACCGAGCCACTTATCATGTCACTTGTCACCGTTGCTTAGACCCAAACCCAATCACCCAATCGAGTCACTCTTCCACTTGTCTCCTAAACTTTTCCCTATTTTATTGCGGCCGAACAAACTTTCCCGCGCTTCAAGTTCAACTTATAAGAATATCCATTCAAGCTTCCAAAGCGGCGATTTAGAAAATCCTTAAAAACCGTTCTCCCCACCAAAAACCCAAAATAAACCCGGTCCACCTTCCAGTACCTAACACCTCACACCTCTTCTTAAATTCTCCTCCGAAGCATCCGGTCTAGGCGCCAAACCCTATCCCGCGCAAAACCCATTTCCCTCTCCAACGAAACCCTACTCTTTGTCTGCGCCTCTTCTCTTCTCAGTTCTTATCCAAACCAGGTACAATCTCTCTCTCTCTCTCTTTGTCACTTTGTCAATCTCGATTCGATGAAGTTTTTGTTTGTCACACACCTGTTTGATGAAATGCCTCAGTCGGATGAGCATGTACGTGGTGAAGAGAGATGGCCGGCAGGAGACGGTGCACTTTGACAAGATCACGGCGCGGCTCAAGAAACTGAGTTATGGGTTGAGTCAGGACCACTGTGACCCGGTTCTCGTTGCCCAAAAGGTGTGTGCGGGTGTGTATAAAGGCGTTACCACTAGTCAGCTTGACGAGCTTGCCGCCGAGACTGCTGCGGCTATGACTGCCAGTCACCCTGATTATGCTCAGGTAGTTTGGATCTCATCTCTTGTTCAATCTGTAAATTGTAGAGTAATTTGTGAAAATTGAACTGAAAGAATATGGTTGCTGGGGTCGTATTACTTTCGTAGATCTCTTAACAAATTATTGGTAAATGTCCATTTTCACTAAAACGTAGATCTTAAGCGCTCATGCTGTAACTATCTCTTAAATTTTTGTTCTTTTCCATGGAAAGAACATCAACAGTTCCTTGTAAGGTTCTATTGTATATCTACTTATCTAGACTTTTTAATTCAAATTAGGAATAATGGCATGAACCTATCAGTATAAATTAATTCACATTTCTATGAGTATCAACCTTTAATGGCATCAATTTCAAAGAGGAATTAACTTTTATTTTAATATTGATTTTATTTGATTTTTTTTCACATCAGCTTGCGGCAAGGATTGCTGTCTCTAATCTCCACAAGAACACAAAAAAGTTGTTCTCAGAGACGTAAGCACATGGATTTTGTTATGATTATTTTTCTTCTGCTCTTGTTTTGTTTTTTTTTTTTGATGAAATCTCAAATTCAGATTATTATATTTTGCAGGATCAAGGTCATGTATGCACATTATGATGAAAGATCTGGACTAAAGGCTCCTTTAATTGCTGATGATGTCTATGACATAATCATGAAGGCAAGTAATAAAATGGTGGCTGAGATAAAGATTCATCTTAAGATTTATGTTATGTGTGGCCATTGTTTTACTTGAATGCACTTCCCTTATCGAATTTAAGATGGTTTAATCTTGCTAAACCTAGCTCAGTTTCTTAGTTCTTGAAAGTTGGTTATAGTGTCATTTTTGTCATGTTTCTTCTAAACTTGAGAAGATCAAATTGGTTATTATTTCAAAATTGAAACTTTTTTATCTGTTCTAAACTGAAAACTCATACGATAATCGGACTACAATTTATATTATAACTGACTGAATATTTAATCTTTTCTGTGGTTTTTAGTCCATAATACAGTATGCTTCATGACATCCCATGAATTGAGTATATCCTGCTATAGCTACTGAGTTCATAATTTTACTCTTTCAGAATGCGGCTCGACTGGACAGTGAGATTATATATGACAGAGATTTTGACTATGACTATTTTGGCTTCAAGACTCTGGAGAGGTCATATCTCTTGAAAGTTGGGGATAAGGTGGTGGAGAGGCCGCAACACATGCTCATGAGAGTGTCTGTTGGAATTCACAAGGATGATATTGAATCGGCTATCGGAACATACCATCTCATGTCCCAGAGGTGGTTCACACATGCTTCACCGACCCTCTTCAATTCTGGCACCCCTAGACCTCAGGTTATTTTCTCTACTCAAAATCTATGCTGTTTGATTTATAATATTGCTCTGGTCTTTGTGACCCAAAGCTTATTTGTAAGCACTATCTGGCCTTAATAGTCTTTGATTGATTCAGGACATACCATGGCTAGAAAGTAAAATGGGGAGGGTTAAAACCAGATCCAACTGGTACATAAAAAGGTATTGTTTGGTACTGCATATTTTCTGACCTGACCTTACCTGTTGGTTGCTGGTATTGTATAGACTAAACTGTGGTTTAATGAATTTTTACAATACAGTGCATACTTTTTAATAAACCATTTTAAGCTATTAATGTAGAAGTTGCGATTGTCAAATGGTAACTAGTGTTAAATTACGCCATGTTGAACTAAATCTCTAAAAGACTATTGATAATAGCATTTATTAATTGTTATATATTTTTTTTGTTTGCAGTTGAGCAGTTGCTTTCTTGTATGCATGAAAGAGGACAGCATTGAGGGCATCTACGACACTCTGAAGGAATGTGCGGTCATAAGCAAATCAGCAGGAGGAATTGGTGTGTCAGTTCACAACATTCGTTCCATGGGAAGCTACATCCGTGGCACTAATGGAACATCTAATGGCATTGTTCCCATGCTTCGTGTTTTCAATGACACTGCTCGCTATGTTGATCAAGGCGGTGGTAAGAGAAAAGGTAATCTTTGCTAAAAACTGCCAAATTTTGAAAAAGATAAGGTGATCAACAGTTCATAATTTTGTGCACTTGGATCCCTCCCTGGTGGGAGAGCAATCATTTGCAATTTAAATCTCTTTAATTATTTTTCACCTTTGAGGTCTGTAGATTGATATTTATTAGATGAAACTGTTTAGGTGCTTTTGCGGTATACCTTGAGCCATGGCATGCTGATATCTTTGAGTTTCTTGATCTGCGCAAAAATCATGGAAAGGTAAAGTTTCTCCAAGTTTCTTAAGTTTTCTCTATTAGTTAACTAGATGTTGATGTCTATTTGTTTTTGAATAAGAAGCTACTATATTATGCTTGCACAACTATATTAATTTTACCATAAATAATCAATAGTGGTACAGTTAGCTTATCCTACGGACTAGTTGAATAGTCACAGATCTTGATTTCAGTCAACAAAATGGAGCTTTTCAAGTGCTGTGATGGTACCTATATAGCAATTGTTACAGTAGCCTCCAGGATGATCATTGACATATCATATGTAGTTAATTTAACTATTTAAGCTGATCAGAAACTTATTTCCATGATACCAAGCTAAAAAGGGAAACTAACTTTTTTATTTTGCACTTCAAATTGTAACTTGGTAAAACCCTAATAATTGTAGGAAGAACATCGGGCGAGAGACTTGTTCTATGCTTTATGGGTGCCAGATTTGTTCATGGAAAGGGTCCAGAGCAACGGCCAATGGTCACTGTTTTGCCCCAATGAAGCTCCTGGTCTGGCTGACTGCTGGGGCAAAGATTTTGAAAATCTCTACACGAAATATGAAAGAGAGGTTAGCAGTTTCTTCTTACAACTTTAAATCTGTGTTGCATGATGAAAATGTCATCTGTAGTTCTAATTTGCATAGCAAATTCATTTTCTCAGGCCCCACTTATAAGAGAATAATAGTAGTTTTTTTCTTTCCATTATATTAGGTTTTATTGAAAAGCACAAAATTTGTGTCAGTCAGGTAAAGTTTGGTGGGACCACTTGCCATTCATGAGATGTTAACCCATACCTGAGTTCAGGTTGTTGGGTTGGTTTTGCCCATTGTAAGATCCTAAGATCATAAATGTTAGTTTTTGTTTTGTTCTGGACTTGGCCTTCTTGGGCTTGTCTGTTTTAGATATACCTGATCCAATAAAAATTCTCTTCATTTTTCTTACACCGGAATTCTTTAGTTGAGATTTAATGAAAGACTATTTAAGAACCCAGTTGATTTTCAAATATCAGCATAATGCAAGGTTATGATACGATATTGTTATGATATGCACTGACATGTGCTGTCTCAGATTGCTCATTTTGGTAGTCTTCATTAACTTTAGGGCAAGGCAAAGAAATCTGTTCCTGCACAGAATCTGTGGTTTGAAATTTTGAAGGCCCAGATTGAAACTGGAACACCATACATGCTCTTCAAGGTAATATTAAATTTACCCATTTCAATTGAGACTGTACACTTCTTTTTTGTAAAAAAACAAGCAGGAAAATCCCACCTCTTTGTATTGAATGAAAAGTGCCAAAAGTTTGTTTACATCTTTTACCAAGATTGAAACAATCAGCCCAAAAACTCAAAAGAATGTTGATAATGGCACTGATGCCTACAATCTAGTGGCTGGTACCAGTAGATTCATCAAATACTGAACTATGTTGTTGGGATTCCATTATGGATTTGATGAAGTATGAATATCAATCTGATGTTTCGAGATCACATGTATAATTTGACACAAGTAATTGGTTGGCCTCTATTGGTCAAAAGATTTATAATATCATATTTCTACTGATAAAGGTTATAACTATCTTAATACAAAAATCATATGCTAATTCATGAATTTTAAAGAACTTGTAGAAAAACTCACTCTTAGGTGACCTTTTCTGCTAAATCCCCAGAGAGTTTTCCTTGGATAATCCTATGAACTATTCTGACAGCTACTTATGCCACATACAGGATACTTGTAATAGAAAAAGCAACCAGCAAAATCTGGGAACCATCAAATCTTCAAACTTGTGCACTGAAATCATTGAATACACCAGCCCAACTGAGACAGCAGTATGTAACCTAGCATCAATTGCTTTGCCTCGTTTTGTCAGAGAAAAGGTAATGTTAACTTGCTTCTATTTTTGGGACCTTTGTTCTGCTTTCCTGGTTTGTTTTTTTTATATAGTTTAGTTGCACATCCTCAAGGTATAAATGTATAATTGAAGCTTACTGGAAGCCCTTGGCGTTTTGTTCACTTACATGGTTGAGGGTTTATTAAAACTTTGGCAGAAAAAAGATGTTATTTGGAAATTGGTATTAATTCTGAATTTGTGAGGTCTACAATTAGGTTATAGTATCTTGTATATAGCAGTTTTGGCTCTAGATTTATCCTTCTTCAAGTTCTTATAATTAGGTTATATAACACAATATTGATGTTATGTGAATTATTATCTTTTCTTCAGGGGGTTCCTTTGGAATCTCATCCATCTAAACTAGTTGGCAGCACTGGTTATCAAAACAGATACTTCGACTTTGACAAGCTGGCAGAGGTTTGGTTTTTACTTTCAATCTGTATTCACACAATTGCATTTTTTTTTTTTAAAATCATTATAACTTTTGAGATGTTACACTAAATTTCTTTTGTAGGTTACTTCAATTATTACCGCGAACCTCAACAAAATAATAGATGTCAATTATTACCCTGTTGAAAATGCTAGAAGGTCAAATATGCGGCACAGGCCAATTGGCATTGGGGTGCAGGGTCTGGCTGACACTTTCATCTTACTTGGCATGCCTTTTGACTCACCAGAGGTACATATTGTTTCTTACTAAAGTTTGATTTTCTGTAGTACAAGAATGGTGTTGCCAGCTGTTACATACTAGTTCCAAGCCTGGCTAGGTAGGAACCTGGTCATGCTGTAATGAATCTTCTCAATTTCTCAATAAGCCTTCCATTGACAGAACCTCAATTATGCAAAAGCAAAGATATATTCTGCTACCTCTATTTAACAATCAATCATTCCATTTAAAAGACGCTGAGATGAAATACAAGAAAATATTGATTTTGAATGGAACAAGCAGTCAAGCTGGTACTTGATACTGCACTAGTCATCACATTGTAGTTGTGCTGTTATAAGATCTAGTGTTCTGGTGCCAAAATTTGATTTGGTGTTATCCTTGTTAATAGTAATTTTGTTGTTTCTTTGTAGGCTCAAGAGTTAAATAAGGATATATTTGAAACTATTTATTACCATGCTTTGAAAGCATCAGCTGAGATTGCTGCCAAGGAGGGTCCTTATGAGACCTACATGGGCAGTCCTACGAGCAAGGTTTGTTAAGCATTCACATCCCCTTGTGCATCTATTTTGAGTAGTTTGGATTAGAAGTGCAATGCCTACCCAAATTATCTTTTCTTGAGAACCATTGAAAGTTTTCTTTTCCGAGAACCAATTATTCTTCTCCTTGTTTACTTATACAGGTCCAAATAGAATTGTTAAATATTAATTAGCTTGCAGGTGCCAGAATCATAACCAAGGAAGTTTGTTACCAAGCCATGTTGTTGCTAATTGAGAACCTATTTCTTTTTATACTGGAAACAGGTGTTGAAACCTTCACCACCACCCAAATCTTGGAGCACACATTAAAAACCCCCAAGGATATAAAGAACAATTAAAACTGAGAACCCACTAGTTTTGCACCATAAAGTCAACTGATATAACAAACTTATTTTGTGACTCCTATCAGAGCTCTCCTAATCATGCTCTCGCAAATTTGCAGGGGATACTTCAACCAGACATGTGGAATGTAACCCCATCAGACAGGTGGAATTGGGGTGCTTTGAGAGATTCGATTTTGAAAAATGGGCTGAGAAATTCTCTTTTGGTAGCTCCTATGCCAACAGCCTCAACCAGCCAGATCCTTGGCAACAACGAGTGTTTTGAGCCTTACACTTCGAACATATACAGCCGCAGAGTTCTCAGGTTTTGTACCTACATATGTTTAGTTCAAAATCCTAACCTACCTTAATTGACATCGATGCAGATTCAAGCCTCCATTTAACCAAAATTTGATTTAGTTCTGTCAATTGTTCAATTTCTTCTTTTATAGCTCAATTTAACTAAGGTTTGTTCCCATCATCTTGGCTAAGGACCTAAATTGTTGGGCTTAATATGATGAGAAAGGTAAGACTGTATTGGTTCTGATGATACGAGTAGAGCCTTATGACATATAAAGTTTACCCCCTTTTCTGTTAAAATTTCAGCGGAGAGTTTGTTGTAGTGAATAAGCATCTGTTGCATGACTTGACTGAGATGGGTCTATGGACGCCAACTCTCAAAAATCAAATTATCTATGAAGATGGATCAGTTCAAAAGATCAGTGAAATCCCTGATAATCTGAAAGCTATATACAAGTAAGTTTAATATCTGTGGTCTTATTTGTCGACTTTCCACTTATAAAGATGCGCTGGTTCCAGATCCAACTGGCATTGTAATAAACTTATCTTGAGATGCTGTCATCTTTTTACTTCTTAATTTCAAATTGTTTGAGGTTTCAAGTAACAATATTTTCTTGGTAGCTAATCTGCATAGTGACACCAAGACAAAAAAAAATGAAGTAAAATAATTATTGACCTGATACTGAAGCCTTCATAGTTCATGAGTATGTTAAACATCAACATGAGTAACCAAAACGTTACCTAATGGTGAGCAGCAGATCAGCATAAAATGTTGTGGCTAGGTTTGAATATAATCAACTCTGAAATAAGAGATTGAGTTGATTATTGATGTCTTATTATGGCAGAACTGTATGGGAGATAAAGCAAAAGACCATAGTAGACATGGCTGTTGATCGTGGTTGCTACATTGACCAGAGTCAAAGCCTCAACATCCACATGGACCAGCCTAACTTTGGAAAATTAACATCCCTTCACTTCTATGCTTGGTCCAAGGTAATCTTTCCTTAAGGCTCATGTGTGGATTGCATTTGAAAACAATCATTTTTCTTTTTTGACTCGTGTAATATTCAGCCTCATGTGTGCTTCCAGAAACTCAAATTTAACCCAAAGCTACCTCAATTTGCAACCTGCAACTTTGAATTGATCCCAAATTAACCTGCAAGCGTGCTCATCATTCTACTAGATATTTAATTGGCAATAATAGGAGGCAATAAATAGAAACTTGGTAACTGCACTCTTTCTGGATTGGACTAAGATGATACTCGAATTTATTATTGTAATACTTACACTCATCTGATGTCTAAAAAATTATGTACTCATACCTATTTTTTTTTTGTAATGCAAGGGGCTCAAAACTGGGATGTATTATCTCAGAACCCGTGCTGCTGCAGATGCAATCAAATTCACTGTTGACACTACTCTTCTTAATAAGGTATGATCTCATTTTTTCTGAATTTTTTCTTTTGGCAGATGACATCCCACTTTATGAGTGCGTTAGTTAAACTGTGAATTTCTCCTCTCTTCATCTTGGACTTGCAAAAAATATAATAGTCTTTTCTTCCTTGAGGCTTAGTTTGTGGGGCACTGTGGATGAGTAGCATTTACAAGTATGTTTCACTTTGTGCTTGATTTAATTTAATAGCGAACAAAATTACAGGATAAGAAGACAGATGAAGAGGTTGAAGCCAAGATGGCACAAATGGTTTGTTCTTTGAACAACAGAGAAGAATGTCTCGCTTGCGGGAGTTAAATACTAAGGTTGACCATTTAATATGCGGCCTATGCAGACTTACATTAGAGTGCTTTCCTTTAATCTGCATTTTCCTTACAGATAAGTGCTTATTTTCCTAACTATCTCGTGTATAAAATGATGTTTAATTATGGCCTGATCAAGACTAGTGAATGTATGTAACGTGATATTTAGGGATGCATTCTCTGCATCTTGATAATTTGTGCTAGATTTATCTGTTGGTAACAAAGTGAATCAGTAAGGTCCTCATATACTAGGAGATTTGAAAAGATATAGTCTCTAATGTGTTTCCGGGAATTACAACGGTGTTAAAATTTGTAAGTCGCACATGAAAAATGTTTTAAATGTGCAACTAATAATATTCACTTTGGACAGCAAGCGTTGCCTAAAGCAGAGAACGCAATGTGAAAAATATAATTAGAAGTTTAATCATTAGGTGGATAAGTCTTTATTTTTCATAATTTCATTGTTTAAATTATCAATTATTAATAGGAATTCTAAAACTCAATATCAGATGTCATTTAATGTTTTATAGGCATTAATAGCACGATATTAATGTTAAAAGGCATCCACGTTAATAAAAAAATTAATGTTGAAAATGACGACAGGCTTTTCGCGCACGTAGAAAAAGCAACCAAACCAGGTATTTTCAAATTTAGATTATAAAACATAGAGGCTTGATAAAGACCCTAAGAACTGAGATATTTGAAAACTTAATATTTAATACCAATTTATTATGTTTTGTACCTTTCTCGTACTTTATTGTACTTTGTACGATCATCATCTGATGATTGTGAAGGGAATGGCTACCAGCTTCCCTCACAGACATTTCTCCAAACGAAATATGCCTGGTTGGTATTATGGGATATCAACTGCGAAATGTAATTAGTAACGTGCGTTTACCCTTTTTAATCTCTTGACATTTACCAAATAAATTATTACTTTTACATATTTTTGTTGAAATATATTCATTGTAAAAATAGAACAATAATAATGGGAATTGGATTTTTGGGACTTTTACCAATTCTGCTGCTGCTTCGTTGAGACCTGAAATGAACGTGTGCTACGGCCGCCAGCCGGTAACAGATTTTTCGGCCTTGTCTTTCACTTGTTTTCGAATTGGATTTCTCTGACTGAAACTACGCTCTTAGTGATTCTTGCTTAAAATCCTACAAATGCACAGCAGTAAATCGATCTTTTACAAATTCCTACAAATTTATTCCAAGATAAAGATCATTTTATTCAAATTACAAGTAAAAATTTCAACAAAATATTATACATATTTAATATGATAAGACTCGAGAATTGTTCGACCTTTGATCAAGTATCACTAATGTTAAAACATTATTTATTTTGAAACTACTTGATGGACAAATAACTAGTTTTTAAATTGCACCAGATTTGATACACAACATATCTAAATAATAGAGAAAAGCTACAAATTAAACATTTTTCTACTTTGATGTCCACATAGTTAATTGTCGAGGCCATCAAAGAAATTTGATGTCAATATAAATTATTACAAAAATAAATGTTAACAGATAATAAAGGTGCAGTGCTATAATTTTGTGTTTATGCATAAAAAAATATAGACAATACCTAAGGGCCATGTTATTGTTTGTTGAACAATGAATTTAATTTTCCTATTTAAATTTAAACTATAAACAGTTGAACCATTCGCGTGAAATATATATTTGTTCTGTCTTTATTTTTGTTTGATGGTATTGAATCAAATCGGAGTTAAAATAATTTAATAAGGACAGCGTACCGACCTAAAAATGACGGGACGAAAAAAAAAAATTAAAAAAACTTGACTCTCTGATTTAAATCCAGAGTGCGGTATTGATTTCTTCGTACACTACGACCACGCTATGTTGTATCTTTTATAATAGGTTGATGGAGTAGGTATTGAATACCAGTGAGATAACATGGATTGTGCTTGTCATTGATGAATGATGATGATACAAGTCTATAAACAGTTTATCTGTCAAAAGACTTTTAATAGAAAATGTGTTTAAGAAGCTCTTACAATTGAAATTTTAGGATATAACAATAACTACATAAATTATAATAAATGAATGTATGATATATCCCTTTTTGCGGTTATGGTTAAGTCGGGCTCAGCCTGATTATTATAGTACAATGTATATAATCAACAAGAAGAAAATTCTAGAATTGTAAACAGGACCGTTTGATGAGTGTTAATTTGGTCAAGGCTAGTGGATTCGTAACTAATGCGGTTTCTGGTCAATTTATAAGTGCCAACCCACCATGATTACTTTTGGAGATATCATCAAGCCACTAATCCGTCTTATATGAGGCAGCATATTGTGAATATCTTTACATTGATGCTTGTTTAATTTAGTTCAGCATTTTGAAAGATGTGCTTCTATAATCACTTGTCCATCCTTTAAAAAGAAATTAAATTATTATTATATTAATATAAAAGCACCTCCATTCCACTTACAAGTTACAAACCGATACAAATTGATAGTTTGGCAAATGCATTTGCTAAATTAGCAATTTTGTTACAAAAATATCAAATCAATATTGCAGTTGCATTGCAAATGCTGAAAGCATCTTCATTGTTATAATTACAAAAATACGAATTATATATAAGGAATGATTACTTAAATTATTGAAGTAGCAAAAAAAAAAGATTAACTTGAAAAGAAAAGGTGGTAAACCAGTCAAAATTAAAAATATTGAAACGACCTTTTTGAATAACAAAAGTTCAATACACTGATATTGACTATCAAAAGTTGTAGGTTTGATGAATAATATTTTAGTTTGAAAGCTCAAGAGAAAACGTTGTCAATCAAAAATAAAAACATGCAATTAATTATTATTATTATTATTATCGAGAGGGATCGAGATAAGATATGAGATATAGGTGTTACAGATGCTTTTTTGCATTATTAGCGCACAATTCTAATAATATGACTTGGACTTTGTTTTCATTTTTTTAGGCCATGTGTTCGATATAAAAGCTGATGATTTAAATGAGTTATTTTTAATTATTATTATTTTGGACTGGAAGCATCTCATCTCATGGTATTAGTGAGATAAGACTTCAAACATACCATGGATTAAATTTTAATTACGATGTATAAGCTATTAAGACTTCATTGAATGTATCAAGATGCAAAGAAGAATTCATAAATATTCATTTTACAAGGATATTTTTGTGCCTGTATAAAAACGATATAAGAAGTAGTTCATTATTACCCCAAATTAAACATACTGCATATTGTGATATTCAAATTAATTTTGTTAAATAGTTGTACCAACTACGATATAAAATGGTGTCGTGTGAAATTCAATTATTTAAAAAATACTTGTCCTAATTACAACATAAGGTAGGATTAAAAGGACGTACACAGTCGGGTTGGATATATTCTTTTTTTTTTTAGCCAACGTGGTTGAGGCACAAGCATTCCCTCTGGGAGTGCTGGGGTTCGAGTCCCACAGGGGTGGGATGATGGGTGTGTGGGTGTGGAACGAAATCCTCAGCAGCGCAGCGGCGGCTGCATCACAACCGTCCGATGGATGATGGGTGCCCCGTGAAAAATACCAAATCGATAGGCCCGAAAAAAAATTAACCGTTGAGATGAGATCGAACGGCTCGGACGAAATCGCTGCCAGCAGCACTGCTGCAGAGGATTTTAGTCCGTGTGGGTGTGGCCTACGGGCATAAATAAAAAAAAATATATATTCTTTTTTTTAATATATATATTTCGATCCGATCCATAACAGTCAGATTATGAGCCTTCAGTTCATGATCTTTTATCATAATTTAAAAACCGTTGAACCCATACATTTCCTTAGATGGTCGGATCTGCAAGTTTTATTGAAAAAAAGAATATCACATAAAAAAGCATAAGTAAATAATAATAACAATAATAATTAAAATAATAAATACAAAAACATAAACTTAACGTATAATAATATAAATAAAGTTCTGATTAAGAATCTTAAGCTAACTTTTGATATGCAATAGCATTATATTTCATGCTCAATGCAACATATTTTAACTAACAATATATAAGAACATCAATTTATAGGACAACATTAGTAATATAATAATAAATAAACAAATTATTTTCAGCAAGATAAAGAACAAGAGATTCGATGATACTTATTTCTTTAAATTATATTGATTGAACACATATTACAACCGTTTTAAATATAACAGGAGCAAAAGTATAATTATACGGGTCGGTTGGGTTTTAAACGATATAATTTTAAATTCTATAATTCGTTACAAACTTGAAAGGCTAATTAATTAAATTCTAATTCGTCTCTAACTAAAAACTTTTGTATGTTACTTTGTAAATCTGATTTTTTTGGGAAAAAAATTTAATCTCTCATTAATAAATGTAACTGTGTGCCACAAATTAGATGGATTATAGGGGATTTTTATACCCCTCTATTGGATTCATATTGACTTGTGTTTTATACTTTTATCCCATTTCTAGAGATAGCGATGAGTTTGATGTTAAGCAACAATCATGCAGATTGTGCTCGAGGGAAGCTTGCTTGATTAGTTGTGTACTGAAAAATGGCAATTCGATGAATTTTGCTTTTCGTTGATTTTTTTTTAGCAATCACCATAAGAAAAAGCTTTTGCTTTTAGTTTAATTGGGGTAAAAAACGAAGCTAATTTTTAGAAAAACTTGACAGTGGCTGTCAAGTAGAACGAAGCTAATTTTTAGGAGGTATGGCAAACAGTTTTCCTGAATTATTAGAACTTACTATGTCTGCACATTAGCGCTCCTATAAAACAGCCGAGTGAGTTACATGTCATTGCATTATTCAAAGCAATATATATCTAGTCCAAAATGATCCATGCTATGGCGCTTAAGACGAAGGCAATAGCCGCAATAGTATTATGCCTATTGCTGCTTGCTCCTCCTATGCTAGGAGGTTGCTTCCTCCCTTCATTTATGTGTTACTTTATTTTAGAATGATCAATTGATTATCCTCTTTCACATATATACTTTAGTTTTATTTAATCTTCATTTATTAAGATTTTTAAGTTAAATATCCTCTTCTGTATTGAGTACCGCTTTTGTATTGTAAAATAGGTAATACTATAATAATATAATTTATTCTGATACTTTTTTCGAGTGGAAAATTTCTGGAATTCAATTTTCAATAAAGACTTGAAATATGCTTTGTGCTATCTACGAATTAACTTGACATATGATGTCTTTGTTGTTAGTTGTACCATTTCTCTCATTTGGGAAGATCAATTAAAAATGCATTCTGTCCGAATCGCTGCTGATCTATAAAATACTAGTTATGTATTTATTAATTAATCGTCTGGGTTGTAATTTTAATATTTCATAACGTTGCTTTTCCAGATGATAGTCAGGAGGTGCATCCGACAAAATGTTGGCATCGTAGCAAGACATATAAACCTTTCCTCTGTGTAAAAGATCGCAAGTGTAAGAGAGCATGCATTAGCGAAGGTTATAAGACGGGCGTATGCGTAGTATTTTTTTGTTTGTGTACTCATGGCGGTTGTTTAGGTTAATGCAAATTTGTTTGCATCAAAGAAAGAAATATGGGAGTGATATTGATAGATGCATCCCACTAAGTATGAATAAATTGTGTCATTTCTCATATATATCTGAATAAAAATGTGTCTTTTTGTTGGTAACATTCGAGTTATAAATGTTTATTTTGTCCATATTTATTAGTTACTTGTGCAGTTGTGCTACCAGGTTGCTTCATCCCTTTATATATAATCTCTCTGTATATTACAATTATCGATGGTGATCTTTTCTGACATATATAGTTCTAGTTTATCTTCACCTTCTTTTACAAAATTTTTTGGTTACATATCCTTTTCTTATTTTTTTTATAAGCACGTTTTTTAGATCGTAAAAGAGGTAATATTACAAAAATATAATTTGTTCTGAAATTTGTTGAGAGGAAAATTTCTGAAATTCAATCCTCTCGTATCATTTAATAAAGACTTGAGAGTTGTCCTCTGTGATTATTTGTACCATTTCTCTATAAGGAAAGAAGAATTAATAACGCATTCTATCTCAATTGCTGCTAGATGTAGACAAAACTCGTTATGTATGAATTATTAATGAAATAATAGTACGTCTGAATTATAATTTTAATACTCATAATGTTGCTTTTTCAGATGATAGTCAGAAGGTGGATCCGACTCCGACACATTGTAGGCATTGTAGCAAGACATATAAACCTACCTTCTGCGTACATGATGGCAAGTGTAACAGAGCATGCATAAGCGAAGGTTATGACTGGGGTCAATGCATATTTGTTTGCTGTTTGTGTATGAAGAACGGTTGTTAGACTAATAAAAAAATTTACTGGCCGCGTCTAGAAATACAGGAGATGCAAGTAATAACAGATGCATCCCACTAAGTTTGAATAAATTGCGTACAAGTGATTGATAATAGATGCATCCCACTAAGTATGAATAAATTGTGCCTTTCAATACACAAATTATGTGTCCTTCTATTTTTTTTTTTTTTTTGGGTAATGTGTGATGGATGTTTATTTTGTCCATATTTATTAGTTAGTTGTGTTTAACGATACTTCTGTTTATTTCTGACAGTTATTTTCATACATAAATGTTGCTCCTTTTGTGAGAGATATGTTTCAAAATAATTCCAAGAAAATATTGGTAATAGTGAGGTACAAATGTTTTCAAAATCTGGAGACAATAATAAACACAAATAATCATAGATAAACTCAAATAAATCTGGGATCGAAGCACCAACCGACTAACATCAATAATACGATTGAAAATCAACAGATGAGGTGTCAAATTTTGCTGATATACAAGAAATATATTAAATAAAGAGGCTTTTTATTAAATATATTAAATATTATCAAAATCTATCTCTCGCTTTCCTTCTTCCATTTTTTTTTTTTTTGAAGAAGCATCAAAACTAAACATACCGTTTAGAAAAGAAGCAATTGTTTTATTTAATCAAAACTAAATATACCTCTTATACAATCAAAATCAAAATCTTCTTTTATTTAAAAAGGAAGCAATTGTTTATAGTACACCATTTAGGTCATTGTCTCATTCATTGGTCTTTGACCCATTTAATAAATAAAAATAGTAAAATACACCTGCATGAATGGATTAATCTCCAGCTGCCAACCTACGAAGAAATCCAGATTTATTTAATCAAAAATTTTGAAAAGGTTCTCTTCGTTGGATCTCTTTCGTCGGTTTCTTATTGCCAGAACAATCACAAAGGCAGTTATTTTTTTAATACACAATTTCAATGAATCTCAATCATTTCCAAGACAAAATTCCAAGCATTCAATGTTAGCTGATCGCGGACTACTAACTCTGTGCACCATCCTAATTAGAGAACCCACGATCAGGCGGTTCTTTCTGCGGTTTATGGGTACGCCTGGTTCACCTAAATTTTCTCTTGCGCCGCGGCGAATCACTCGACAGCGACAAGGACTAGAGGGTAGCCATTGCCTTGAGTTCTGATCTTCTGTGAAAATTCTTATGAATTTATGTGTGTCAGTTTAGTTTATTTCGTATTTGACTTGTTACATGTTAGTATTGGAAATCTAAAGTGCGTATCGGATACACCAACCTTTCAGGCGCCACATGGCACAGCAAGACTTTGTGGCTCCCACAATTGAACTGTGCTCTCTCCATTTGTATTTGGTACAGAGAACTTGGATTTCTCTTTACTTGATTCGTACATTAAGTTTATTATTATTCTTATTATTAATATTACTTTTCGCAAACGCTTCGAATATATCGAGAAGAAGAAGAAACTAATGTTAAATTGTTAATTACGCTAAGAAACACATCTAGCATACGGGAGGTCCATTTGTTATTTTAAAAATTACTTGTATGGATGAGAATTTGTTTGAATAAAAAAATATTTCATATCATGATTTTATGAAGTTTTATCAATAGAAAATTTTAATATGACTACTTTCAATCGTTCATTTATAAATATCATATCATCTCATCTTTGTAATGACTTGCATTGATATTAATTTTTTTATTGATTACTATAACTTTATGTGCATACACAGTTTAAAGTAGTGTTTATTGCTTGTTATTTGTGTTGGACTAAGTTATACGAATTATTACTTTTATTTGATAATTATCTGTCATTCATCAAACCTAATGAGTATGAGGGGGATAGAATATAGATCCTGCTGCTAAAACTTAATGAAGAATGATTGTTTGTTAATAAGGCTATATATAAAGTGCCAAAACTTGATCAGTATCATATTAGTTGACACTCTTTTCTCAATAAATATCATTATAGTCCTTGAAAAACTAGTACATAACTAATTGTACTGGGAAAATAACAATTAGGAAATCATACATTATTGCATTATTGTTTATAATGATGATTTAGTTATTTGAATGTTCTCTACATATACCAACATTTATTTATTATTTTTTTTAATTTAACATTGTATCATTACGTCATAACTTACAATCTCACTGTAAGTCGTTACAGCAGTGCTGTTGTCCTATGCGCAATGCGTTTTTGGCATGTTCTTGTTGGATATACAATTGGAAAATTTTTATTAGCATCTTATCTAAAAAATCTCTTTATAATTTACTAATACAAGCCTACGGGCCTTCTCTCAAAAAAAAAAAAAAAAAATTTACTAATACATAAATATCTGAACCTCCACTTCTTTCCTCCTTTGGTCCATCATATCAACCGTATAAATACATACTTTTAGCAAAGTTTCTATAACTAGAAAAATGTCAAACTACATCTTGGGATAATTCTGTGAATGCATAGTACCAAGTTGCATATCGGGCTAGTTATATGAATTTTGTGAGAATTCTAAATCTTATTAGATATTTTGTTTGTGTTTAAAACTAATAACAAGAAACAATGAAGATGCATAGAATACGGATAAAGCTTATATCACAAAGTTAAGTTTATTCCCGAAGTTAAGCTCATAAACCGTCAGAGCAGCACTAAACAACGAGTCGAAATTCTAAAATTTTTAATTTTCAAGTTCAGTTTGTATAAAATTAAGGGTTGAAATCATTGCAAAAAAGTACTTCAAAATGATTTATTGCTCAGCATCTTGATTTCATATGAAATAAATTTAAAATTAAGAATTATAGACGTTGGCTTAATTATCAAATAAAGCAACTTAATATTTTAAGTTCATCCTTTTAAAAATTGATAAGAAGATTTTGAGGCTAAACTTAAGACTCTTAACGTCGAAGCAGCTCTTTGTAATAATAATAATAACAATTATTATTATTATTATTATTATTATTATTATTATGATGATGATGATGATGATGATGATCATCATCATCATCATCAAATGATCATCATCATCATCACATCATCATTTCCAGAGTTACTTATCAAACTTCGCTTCAGAAAAAAAAAGATCTATATAAGAAATTTTCATTTTATAAAATAAAATTATTATGATGGAAAATTGTAAACTGAAATAAATTGTAGATAGAAATAAATGTAGTTTACACATGATCATCATCATCATCACATCATCATTTCCAGAGTTACTTATCAAACTTCGCTTCAGAAAAAAAACGATCTATATAAGAAATTTTCATTTTATAAAATAAAATTATTATGATGGAAAATTGTAAACTGAAATAAATTGTAGATAGAAATAAATATATTTTGTAAACTACAATATGAAAAACAACTATATATCAAACGGTAATTGAAGAGCACAAAATTTAACATATAGGTGGACCAAACATCTTCCTTTTAGAATGCAAAAAAAACATGTAACACAATAAACTGTCTCATCTTGATCGAAAGATTAAGGATGCTGGTGATATATCATGATTACGTAGCTTCAATTTTTAACCCAATTTTTAACACTAGAGTTCTGTTCCAGATTTCACCACGGTAACCTAACAATTATTGAAGAAAACTCTTGACTTTTAAACGGGACTAATTTTATCAAAATAATTTTGTAGTTAGTAAATTTTAAATACACATAATAAAAATTTACAAAAATTGACAGTGACGCCTAATTAATAAGTCTCGATTCTCCACCCTCCGTTAGTTACCATTATAATATTATTATTTTCATTTGAAACAAATTTTGATTCCGGTATATTTTCAACATCTTTGACTTGTCAAAACTCTGGACATCTCCTGCCCGGTCCAAAATTGAGAGCCGAAATTCAAAATCAAAAGGACATTCCCAGCGGTGAGCTCACCGAATGTGCTCGTATTATTATTATTTTGAAAGAGCGGTAACCTCACCGCATCTATTCTCACCTCACCTTCGTGTTAGTACCACTTTCGTATTTCTTTCTTTTTTCAAAGCTGGCTGCGCTACTTCCATCTTCCATCTCCTCTTCTGTCCCTCTTCACACCTCTTTACTTCTCTCTCTCTTTCAAACCAGACGCGTTCCCTGTCTCTTTCTCTTAGTTTAATTTCATAGAAGAAGCCTTTTAAATTCTCTCCTATTTACACGACGTAGAAGAGAAGAGAAGCAATACAATACAAGTAGAAAATAAAAGAAAAGAAGAGAAAAGAGAATCACGAGCGATTGAATTGAACCAATGAAGGGGCGCCATGGGAGTGGGTTGGAGAGGAAAGTTTCAGCTCGATGGATGGTTATTCTTTGCATTTCTAGCTTTTGTATAGGGATCCTTTTTACTGATAGGTAAATCTATTTGTTTTTGGTATCTCGGATTTTGCATTAATTCGCGGATCCTTTATTGGGTTTTTCCCCTTCTGTTACCTTCTTATTTTTGTTTTTGGTGGATCCAATTTGAGTAGATTTTGGGCTGCTCCTGATTCGAATAATCTAATCATCTCCAGGCGTCGTGAGGAGCAAGAGCTTCAGATCATCTCTGGCGATTGTGAAACCAAAAGGGTAAGCATTAATTTCTCAAATCACGCATTAAATTCGAAGCTTAGATTTGAATTAATTGTTGGGTTTTTTTTTTTAGAAACCAACGCAAGATAGGGATATTATGGGGGAAGTGTCAAGGACCCATGAAGCCATACAGTGAGTTTTTAGTAATGTTTTGTATAAACTGTTTCTAATTTTTGCATAGTTTCTGAAATTAGTTGTTTAATTTAATCACTTCTTTGTGATTAGGTCGTTGGATAAAACAATATCTACACTACAAATGGAGTTGGCTGCTAAGAGAAGTTCTCAGGAATTAAATGGTAACAATGGTGGTTCACCATTGACCTCAGTTGGGAATCAACCCAGAAAGAAGGCATTTGTTGTAATTGGGATAAATACGGCATTTAGTAGTAGAAAGAGAAGGGACTCCGTGAGACAAACCTGGATGCCTCAAGGTATGGTGCTTTAATTTTGGAAACAGTTGTCAGCATCCTTTTGATTCAAATTGATATTATTTTATGATTGTTTTCTTTTTTTAGTTATTTTATACAAGTGGAAATTTGTTATGGCCTTATGGTTAGTTGCATGCCTTTGATTTGTCATTATTCTGTGATTTAAGTGTGATCCAGATCACCCCATTCCCTTGAAAAATTTGGAAAGAAAAATTACAATTAAAATATGCAACCTACCTCTCTCTAATGTCGTACCTTATGAATGTGATCCAATGATGTTAATTTTTGTATTGATATTATTGTATGACTCTTTTTTTATGTTCTCATAATCCTAATTTTATAACAACTCATCAATTATATAGGGGCAATCTGGTCCCAACTGGCAGCATTACTTGCAGTATTTATTTATTTATGGAATGCTCTGTAAAAGAGTAAAATGATCATTTTGAGTAATGCATGCATGTGTATCAGTTTGCAGTCACTCTGATTTTCTGTTCCTCTTTTGTAACTTTAATTAGGTGACAGCCTACAACAATTAGAAGATCAGAAGGGAATTGTTATTCGGTTTACGATTGGTCACAGGTAATGTACTGTTATCTATTTCTCTTAATTTTTTTTAAACATTGTGAATGTCAAATCGTATGCAAATATTCACAATTAGGGTGAGTTCTATTATTAGTAATTCTCATGCAATCATGTTATCATCTAATAATACAACTTCGTATGAACCAAATAAGATGTGGGACCATGAAACTTATTCACATGCTTTAGAGGTCAAGACTTTTAAAAAGGAAAAAGAAAGAGAAAATGACAAAAGTGTTTCCCAAAAATAGCAGACAATAATTTTACTTCATTTGCAAACCGACTTCCTCCTGTTTTCAGCTGACATCCAACTGTGCAATTTGCAGCCCAACTGTCTGAATGTTGTGGTAAAAATAGTGTTAATTCAATTAGTAACTGCCTCACCTGAACCTAGCACTTTTTTTTTCCCCTTCTAATTTTCCTTTGCTAAAGTTGAAAAAAAACAAACAAACTGGAATTATATGTTGGCTTTGAGGGTTGTAAGAATTGTGAGAATTCTTTTGTCTTTGTTCTCAAGTTAAAAATTAATTTTGACCGTAGCTTTTTTTGGTAAATAGTAAACGTTGGGTTTCTTTGCAAGAATAAGATGTGTTGATTTGCCATTTGTATATATTGTCGGTCAGTGAATTTGCAAAACAGAAAAATATTCATGTTCTGAGTTTCCCTTCTTTGTTGCTGTTATTGTAAAGTACTTTCTGTGATATTTCCAAAATGTTCTAACGACTAAATTTTTATGCAGTGCCACATCAAATAGTATATTAGATAAGGCTATTGATGCCGAAGAATCTCAGCATCATGACTTTCTTAGACTGGTATTTAATAACTTAAATCTTTTCCATTTTTTAACTAACAAATTTGCACAAGAAAGGACATCTTTATGTTTAATAATCTAGGCAAGATTTACCATATCAATAAAATTGACCAATTTAGAATTTTATATTGGACCAATATGCTTGTGAATTATAGTTTAAAAATAACATGCAATACAACAACAACATCAACAACAACTAAGCCTTTTGTCTCAAACAAGTTGGGGTAGGCTAGAAATGAAACCCAGCAAAGAAAAGAAATTGTTGTGAAGAACTAACTGTGATTTACTTGATAAAAAATAGGATCATGTAGAAGGCTACCATGAATTATCGGCAAAGACAAAAATATTCTTCTCGACTGCTGTTTCTATCTGGGATGCTGATTTTTATGTCAAAGTGGACGATGATGTCCATGTAAACTTAGGTATATCACTCTGTTAAGCTGGTATTGAGCACAAAAGAAGCTTTACTTGATACTGTCACCTGCCACCTCTATGGCACTGGAACCTGCTTACTTTCTCTTATTCCTTTTGAGTTTCTCATGCTCTGTAGGTTGGGGCTCATACTACATTCTTTTGCTCGGTAATTATAGATATTACCTGATCTCTATATGACCATACTTATATTTTTATAATGTAGGGATGCTAGCATCAACTCTGGCTCGACATAGGTCCAAAGCAAGAACCTACATTGGTTGTATGAAGTCAGGCCCTGTTCTTTCTGACAAGTAATGGTTCTATTGTACTATTTGTAGTTTAATTGCACTGGGTACAAAACCCTCCATTTTTATTTTGAATATGTACAGAAATCAGTCCGACTATCTGCTTGTGTACTTCTTTTTCTCCTTACCTTTTGATATGGACACCACATTCTGGTCAAACAATGTTTGAAATTTCTTCTCATTTTGCACTATTGGACCTACAACAATCATTTCTGGTAAAGCTACCTAAATTTTAACTTTATTTCTTTTATTTAATATAGGAATGTGAAGTATCATGAGCCTGAGTACTGGAAATTTGGAGAAGAAGGAAACAAGTACTTTCGCCATGCCACTGGACAGATTTATGCCATCTCGAAGGATCTGGCCACCTACATCTCAATTAACCAGTAAAATTCTTTAAAAAGATTTTATAAAATTATTTACGATCACATTCAGCTAAGAAAAAAAAATAAGAGATGCTGGTTGCAAAAATTGGAGATTATGGTTGCTCACATGAGAAACATTTTGTCCTATTCTGTATACCTTTTCTTTCTGTCAACTAGTATTTTGAAGTTTGTTTTAACTGGGTACTTAAAAATGGAAGCAATCCTGGTTTTTGTATGAGTAGGATTTTCTTTTTCTTAAATAAATTCATTCTGGCTTTGTAACCCTATTTTTATTCATACCTTGCAGATATATTGTAATAGGATATAACCAATTCATTTTTTTTTCCCCTCCTTTCAGGCACATATTACACAAGTATGCAAATGAGGACGTGTCACTTGGCGCATGGTTTATTGGATTGGAAGTTGAACATATTGATGAGAGGAACATGTGTTGTGGGACTCCGCCAGGTTAGTTTTACAAAGAAAAAAAGAGGAAAAAAGAGAGAACATTGAGACCAGCAACTCTTGATATTAAGCTGGACAGTTTTGATATATTACCAAGTCTCTTTATATGCTTTTGATTGAGACTTGTTTATGTCAATTTCTTTGCTTTCTCAAATAGAAATATGCAGCAAACAAGCATGTCAGGCCTGTGTAAGGTATATTTAGGGTCTAATGTGATCAGAGAAAGATTTTCTTCTTTTTTCGAGGCAGTCAAATTTTGAGTTGATTTGCTCTTCTTTGGTTAGAATTTGGGACATGGGGTTCAGTGTATGGTATTTATTCTGATAATAGGATATATTGGTGTTTAGGGTATTTTAATGCCTACCTCTGGGTTTTAGGGGTTTTCCAGATTAGGTGTTTACATTTCAGTCAGTTTGTTGATTTGAGTTCATGTCAGGTTAGGTTTAGTTTGTTATCTACTAAAAATTTTGGGTCATGTCATAAGATTGATGGGTTTATCCAGGTCAATTTGATTTGAAATGGTTTTGCAATCATCCCTCAGTAAGAATCTTATCATTGAAGAATTAATGTTTTCTCTGAATCTGTTTTCAGATTGTGAGTGGAAGGCGCAAGCTGGAAATGTCTGCATTGCCTCATTTGACTGGAGTTGTAGTGGTATTTGCAAATCCGTAGAGAGATTAAAAGAGGTGCACAGCAGGTGTGGTGAAGGAGATGGTGCTGTTTTTAGTGCGCTTCTCTAACCATAAAGTTTGTGATTGCATCACTCATCAGCTAAATCAACACTGGTTTTTTCTTGGTTAACAATTTACACCAAATATAAGATGCAACCAAGATGAGGAATTGAGGACTAAGCATGGAGAAAGAGAACACAGCCATTTGTTTCTCATAGATTTATTATTTTAGATGCTGACCAAGAGCTATGCATGGAGAAAAGTACACAACCAATCTGGTGTCAACTGGAGTTCTTGTTGTGTACTATTTATTTTCGTTTTTTAAATCCCATTGATTTATTATTTTAGATGCTGGTGAAAATTTTGTATGTATCTCTGATTCAAATTCATTATGTTCTATATCTATTATTTTTCTTTTGGTTAATCAGGGAGGTAGTTAAATCATCGCTGACTAATAGAAGGTGTTTATTTATTACAACATGTACTTATAGTTTTAAAAATTTTCATTTCCCTCAGACAATATTGTGACATTGAAGTTTGCATATCAAGGTGGAATGCCTACATCAGGCATCTACTGCCTTGTACGAATCATCTTTCGTATGTAAAAGTAAGTCTATATTTATGCGGTAAGTTGAGTTAGTAAACTGTCAATTGCAGTTGTCACGGCTCTAATTGACTGAGACTCTTGAGTGGGTTCACTTGATTCACAAACCACAAACGAGGCCAGCAGGCTCTTGTAGGGTTGACATGACCTACCACCATTACCTGGCCTTGAACAATTGCTGTGCAATGGTAGTTGATCTGATAGCTGCATAAGACCAAATAGGGTGCCGCCTCAATAAGTTATGATATCCTGGTCAGATGAGGAACAACCAGCAAGTTGTCTGACAGCACATTGAAAGCTACCAACGTGTGTGTTTATTCCAGTGGTGCTTGAGGTTTACACATTCAGTTTCTTAAGCTTACAATGCATTGTTAAGCTATATAAGATAAGTGCATTATAGTGCCTATATTTGGCATCTGGTAGTTTAACTAACTACTAGACATTTCACTGCAAATTTCTTTAGACGAAGGAACCATAAACTGCAAAAATAGGCCCTCCCAACTGGTTGTATTATCTAGGGACATTAATTATAAATAATAGCGCATGCATTCAACTAAATTTAGTCCATTTTGACTAAAGTATAGCCGTGGGTTTCAAGTAGAGGTGTCAAACGTGGACAAAAGGCACGGAACAGTCTGTTCCGTTTGCCGAAACGGTTCCATATGTCATTTCGCAAACCGTTTCGTTTTGATAACGAAACATAATTCTGTGCCATTAACCGTTCCACTTCATAAAATACACATGAAACGGTTTGAAATGAGGCTGAAACGATCGAAACGGTACAATCTGGTATTTCGTTTTCTGTTTCGTTATTGAAACGAAATCATTCTTGATTTCGTTAGTTGTTCCACTTATTTAAACGGAACGGCACCCACGTGGTGGGTCCGACCGTTGACAGCTCTAGTTTCAAGGCCCAGTATTACAAAATGGTATCAAAATCTAGCGGAATGAAGGATGTGCGAAGACTATGCTCTTTTGTAATCGAATCAGATCAGTGGCCCTGAACTATTAGGTGTTGTTTGGATGTGTTAGGAATAGGTTAGGAATAGCATAAATTTAGGAAAAAATACTATTCACAGAAATTGTGGGAATTTGCTATTCCAGGAATTGGAAATGTTGTTTGGATGGTGAATTTAGGAATAACGTTGGGAAGTTTAAAAAGTAAAGAGAAAAGTGTTATTGGGAAGAGTGTTATTGAAAATTGTGTTAGGAATGAAATTGGCTATTCCAAAACCGTTTGGATGAAAAATTGGGGAATGGAATTGCCAATTCCGGGAATTGGCCAATTCTCATGCATTCCAAACGACACCTTAGTGCTTAGATTAATACTAGGCTTAACTATTCTATTTTAGAAACTTCAACCTAGATATTATGCAAAACATATATTAAAAAAATTCAACCTAAACTCATTTTTTATATTGATACACTCTGAGTGATTATTGGATCCGTCCGAAAAAACCAAACAGTACACTTTCCTTCCAACTAATAACCAATAAATCGGACTCTTTTAACTTATTTATATATTTGAACAATCGATCAACTTGACACCGCGGTGTCTTTGTTTAAAGTCACTGGCGATCCAAAACCAGTACTGACAAGCTCTATTCAGATTCCTGAACTCGAAACCAGAGAATCCGGAATTGTTTTTTCACCTTCATCTCATTGCATTGACTTTACACTTTGTTATTCAGTGAATCATTATATGGCGTCCTAGTCTTTCTTTCCTGTTTCTCTCAAGGATCATAATCCCATTTCAATTACCAAATTATTATTCATATATTTAGCGGCAAATTTAAAGTAAATGCGGGATTTCAGAAAATGTTAAGAACCATTTGAGATAAGCAGTCTGACCTAGCAACAAAATAAAAGATATAACCTAAAAAAACAGAAAATACAATGCAGAGAATGAAATCAACAACAGAAAACTAATAATAAATCACACTACTTCCCAATGCTCATGGATTTTATATCTTCAATCAGCCGGTGAAATTCTCTAAATGAGGATCCTCCATCAGCAATGCTCTCTTTAACAGTATCAGCCAGATCTCTTGCCGATTTCCTAAACCTTACAGCTGACTCACCTTCCATCATCTCCCTCACCATCTTCTCCACCACTTCCCTGTTGCGTATGTCCTTCATGTCTAGCCCGACCTGCCAAATCTCACTGACAAACCGACTGTTTATTTGTTGATCAAGAAAGAATGGCCAGCACAGCATCGGTACTCCTTCGACTATGCTCTCCAGAGTTGAATTCCATCCACTATGTGTTAGGAAACACCCAACTGCTCGGTGGGCCAGTACTTTCTGTTGTGGGGCCCATGAGATGATTCTTCCCTGTTCTTCTGGCAATGCTCTCTTAATCTCATCTGTCCATGCTGGACCTTGTACCATATCTGGCCGTAAAACCCAGAGAATTTTGTGTCCACTGTTAATCAAACCAAAATAGAGCTCGTGGAACTCTTCCCGCATCAGTGTGGTGAAACTCCCAAAGCTAACATAAACCACAGAGTTGTCAGTCTGTAAATTGAGCCACTTGAGGCATTCCATATCTTCCTGCCAGAGACTCGAAGTGTGCGATGATGCATCAGTGCAGGCTCTAGCAGACTGGTATGAATCAAGAATTGCATGGAGGGGACCCAGAGCATAGGTCACCGGGATCTGTGCCCGAATGTGATGAACTGAGGTAGATTCTAGCACTTCTGTTGTATTAAGGATAAGGCCCTTTGCTTTACTGCTGTATGCCGACACGGTGGACATGAACTTGAGCTGGGGATCATCTGCACTTTTAGCTCCTCTGAAGAACTCTGGTAAGTCTCTGCGCCGAAGAAAACCTTCCATCCCTGGCACTCCTTGGACCACTTCATCCAAATCAACACCTTCTCCAAAGGGCAACTCGCCATTCTCCAACAATTTTGGAATGCATAAATAAGCCCACATGCTACATGCACTAGGCGTTCGAAAGGACAAGCAAGGTAGCCCAATGTCCTCTGCCAAATCCACAAAAGATGGAAAAAACCCATCAGCTATGAGACATGTGATCGGCGGAAACCTGTCAGAGGAATATTCATCATTTTTCATAGCTAGCAGCAAGTCATATAACAAGAGTCTGGAGTTCTTGTTCAATGACTCGGCAACATCTCTCAAGAGAGAGGCATCACGAGGCTGGTCTTCAGGGAGGCCGTCAGGGATTGATTTGAAACGAAGGAGAGGGTTGGCTGGGAGAGAGGCAGAGCTGAGGCAGAGGCGGCGATGCGTGTCATTGGTGTTGAGCAGGGTGACGTGGAGGCCGGAGAGGGCGAGGAGCTCAGCCAGCTTCATCATGCAGTTCAGTGGGCCCTGAGATGGATATGGGAAGATCAGGACGTGTGGCGTCGTCTTCTTTCGTGCCATGGCTGGATATTACACCTAGGCCTCTCTAACACTTATATCTATTTGGAGTGTTTTGCCTCTTCTTCTGACTTCCTTGGTCTCTGGAGGGTTCTGTTGAATCCCTGGTAAAAAAAGCTTCTGATTAGTCAAACTTGATACCTATATATATCTTAATTTTGTCCTTTTCTTTTCCTGTTGAATCCAAGGAAATAGGTTCAGGAGAAATGTGGCTATTGCAAAAGGTAAGATATCTTACTTACTGTTGCATATTGCTGTTATAAATAAATGCAGAAGGTACAATCAAGAGAGAGCACTATGCCATTATTCATTATTTTTATCAGTAAACTTATTTGAATGAAACCATCCAGAAATTGACAGGAGAACCTGCATTTCAGAACTTACCTCAACTTTAAGGAGTTCAAGAGAGCCCAGAAAACAACAGATTTCAAGCAGTATTTAGGAGCGACAACTGAAAAATTTACAAACAGTTTTTGTCAAGAAATGATGTATCAAAGGGACATAATAGAAAATGCAAAAAAAGAGCAGAGAAAATAAGGTCTAGTCAAATATCAACTTAGACTTACGAGAACTGAAAGTTTATCAAGGCTCAAGATAAACAGACTATAACTCAAAACCGAGGTTTTATATTTGGAACAAAATGAAAATAATATAAATGAAAACGCCAGGATGTAGGCCAACTGAAATCCTGCTAGCTAGCTAATATAACAGTATAACACCAATATAAACCACATTGCCTCGCACAAAACAAAACCATAAAAGAAAGAGGCGAAAGGATCTTTGACCTTTGATCTATAGAAAATTAGAAATTTAGTTTCAATTTTTTCGTCTCTATATAGAGATTACGTACGGTTATCGTTTGGCTGAGAGAGTGAGTTGGTGTGCAAGCCAACAGTGGCGGAGCCAGAGAATTCTAAAATGGGGTTCAATAAATTTTCAATATTCATACATTTAATAATATATAATTATAAGTTCACATCTTATAACCATAACGGTTCTATAGTTTACAAAACACAAAAGTACAAAGTTAATTTAAAAGCAAGTACATAAAAGGAGGAAAAAAAAACACAAACATACATTTAACTTATAAATTCTAACTACAATCTTCATCATCCAATTGAACTCTCCGAGGTCTCATTTTTTGAAATCGACGTAGTATGGCGGTGTTGGTAACCTCCTCAAAGATCTCTTTCTCAACATAAATGACCAAACAATCATTTATCCATTGATCACACATTTTATTCCGTAAGTCATTCTTAATTGAAGAATCATAATTCTAGAAATTGAAATGGATAAGAATAAATTTTAATTTCTAATTAGTTCTATGGTCATTCTTATGCTCATTAATCACGCCAAAAAAAAAAAACTACATAAATTTCTAGGTTTTGACCAGCCGTCCAGCCATGAGTTGCATAAATTAGTTAATGCCAACTTGCAACTTAATAAAATAATTCTTTTACATATGTAGCGATTTAGAAGTTCTCACCTGTTAGCAAGATCCAAGTTCTCCAATTTTTTTTTTTTGTCTCCTATTTTTTTCTCCTGGACGGCTGGACGCCTGGATCATATGCGCACAAAGACAGAAAAAAAGAGAATAGAGGGGAAAGAAAGAGATGGGTTTTGGATGAATGGGGAATCGTGCACGGAATAGGAAGTGGGATGAGAAAAAGTTGATTCACTTTACTTGTTTGTTTCCATTCAATATCTTTTATTATTTTATAAGAAAAATGCTAACTTCACTCCAAAAATAACCTAATAAGAACACTTCCATATATTTTGATGGGTTCAACCAATAAAATTGCATATAAATTTAATGGGGTTCAAATTGGATACACCCATACAATTTTCATCATAAAAGTACATTTTTATATATATTAGGTAGCAAATTTTTTTTTTTGAATGGGGTCAATTGACCCCCCTACTCTCCACATATCTCCGCCACTGCAAGCCAAGACACTTAAAAGAAAGAGAGTGGAGCGACGAGATGAGGGAAATTATTGTTAAAAAATGTATAAGCTTTTGTATTTTAAATTTGAGTATAATTTTTTTTTTTTTTTTTTTTTTTTTACTTTTTAATAATCCATCCATCCATCATCCATGTTCAACCCCCCAAGGCCCAAGGAGGCAACAATCGATCTCTTCTCGTGGAGCAAAATGTCAGGAATATATTATTGTTAAATTGCATGCATCTAACAGGTCCTTATATAACTATTGTTCAATTTCTGCCTTTGGTTATTCTATGGCATGCTTTACTTGATCAATCGTATTCTTGTCTTTGATTTAACTGGTTTTCGGACCGGTTCAATCGGTCAATCCGTCAATCCGTTTATATCTCGTATTGGTTGCTACATCGGATCCATGGATGATACGGTATTCAAACATTAGGTTGTTACAAAATTTCATTGACAAAATGTTAAAGGTGTCAGCACCAAAAGAACAAAAAAACAGAAATATTATTAGTGTAATGGTTCTGCTGTCCACTGTAGGAAAGCCTAACCAGAACGGACAAACTTAACGACATAAAACGAGATTATCAAGAAAAGCTTGCTATTTAACAATCATTACATTAGTGCTCGCTGTCCCATCACTATTTTCCTATCGATAACGAATCGATTTATTTTATTAAATGTTATCAGATGTAATAAATGGGCCACAGCTGGGCTTCATTGAAGATATAAACGGCCTGAAGTCAGCCAGAGCACCCTCTTTGGTTGATAGAAATTACTTAACACAATCAACGTCTAGCGCAATCAAGCAATCAGAGGCGCTATCCAAACTCAGTTTTTCGCATGCTGATGTCAGCAAAAAATTTTTGACCAATTTTCGAAAATTTTTTTTTGCTGATGTCATCAAATATGCTGATTTAAGGGTTCAGTTAAATGTTTTAAGGGTTGAATTAAAGTATGTAAGTGTTCAGTTAGATGCAACAATAATTTATTTCACTTTGTATGTTGAATATGATCATTTATTTCTTACTTACGAAATTTGTATATATGTTCATTTTATTGTTGTAAATGTTCATATTGTTATTGTAAATGTTTGCTATGTTTGTTGTATCTGTTCATTTTGTTTTTTTATTTAACTAGTTTAATTGAACACAAAGACTATGAAATAAAATTTCTGTTGCAACTAACCGAACATATAGAACTTTAAGTTCATCCCTTAAGTTATTTAACTGAACACAAAACACTAAAATTCTAAATTATTGCTGCATCTAACTGAACACATACATACTTTTAAATAATCCCTTATCCTATTTAACTGAACACAAAACACTAAAATTTCAAATTATTGGTGCATCTAACTGAACACTTATACACTTTAATTCAACCCTTAAAACATTTAACTGAACCCTTAAATCAGCATATTTGATGACGTCAGCACCAAAAAAATTTCATAAATTGGTCAAAAAATTTTGCTGACTTCAGCACGCGGAAAAAAAGCTATTTTGGCCTGTTGGATGGCGCTGGTTCAATTGGATGGTATTGGATGGTTTTTTGTTGGATGGTGTATATCATTTCTGGATAGAAATTACTTAACACAATCAACGTCTAGCGCAATCAAGCAATCAGAGGCGCGCCTACTCTCTCCTCACCCTCACCCTCATCCTCACGCGCTCTCCTCCGATCACCTTTCCGCGCTACCCTCAACCTCACACGCTCAAGAACGCCCAATCCTCCTTTCTTCCTTCGCGCAGAGACACGCGACTCTCCTCTCTCGCTCCACTTCTTCTCTCATCCGGGTTCTCTCCTTCCTCTTCTCCTATCTCTCTCTTCTCTTTCTCCTTTCTTCTTTCCCCTTTCTTCTTTCTCTGACCATTTCTTCTCCTTTTCTCTCGCAGATAATTTTTCTTATCTCCTTTCTTCTCTCCCTTTTTTTTCTCCTTTCTTCAGATCTGGTTTTCTTCTCTTGTGATAATTTTTCTTTTCTCCTTTCTTCTCTCCCTTTTTTTTCTCCTTTCTTCAGATCTGAATTTTACAGGAGATTAGGGAGTAATTAAACATTACGAATGAAGTAAATAATGAGTATAGGGGAGTAACTAAAATAATACTAGGGAGTAAGTTATAACTCTTCGTATAACTTTATTAGGGAGAAATTAAACAGTATAAAGGGAGTAAATAAGGTGTACAGGGGAGTAACTAAAATAGTAAGAGGGAGTAAATAATAACTCCCTGTATAACTTTATTAGGGAGTAATTAAACACTATGAAGGGAGTAAAATAACTAATATAAGAGAGTAACTAAAATAATACAAGGGAGTAAGTAATAACTCTTTGTGTAACATTATTAGGGAGTAATTAAACACTATGAGGGGAGTAAATAACGAATACAAGGGAGTAACTAAAATAGTACAAGAGAGTAAGTAATAACTCTTTGTGTAACTTTATTAGGGAGTAATTAAACACTATGAAGGGAGTAAAAAACGAGTACAGAGGAGTAACTAAAATAGTACTAGGGAGTAACTAGTAAGTTCAAATATGTAGTTTATTTGAGAGGGTAACTACTGACCATAAAGAAAGTAAATTATTAGTATAAGGAAGTAACTACATAATGTGAAGGGAGTAACTAATAAGTTCACATATAAAGAGACAGAGGAGCTAGGGTAGGGAGGCGCTAGGGGACATAGGCATTAGTGGAAGGTGCGCGGTGGGAGAGAGACGCGAGGGGAGGGAGCGTGACGGGACAGAGATGCGAGAGGGGAGGGGTGCGCTCGTATCGCGTGAGGAAGAGAGGGGAGGGGAGGGGAGGGGAAGGGTGAAGCGCTCTCACGTGCGGACAGGAGATCGCGCGGACGCGTTTTCTATTTTCGGAAAGGGAGAGTTGAGCGTTTTTTCTATTTTCGGATGTTGATTGCGTGATTGCCTTAGAAGGTGATTGCACTTATCAGCACTGTTGGTTGATTGCTTACGCTCCACATAAGAAGAAAGAAAATTATTATCTACCATCAGCGATTTTACCATCGCGCCGAGCGACCCTTGACAGTGGGCCCCTCACCCAGCGATATCTCCCTCCGCTCTCCTCTGTCAGTGGCGGAGCCAGAAATTTCTCTAATGTGGTTCAATAAAATGTCAAGAGGGATGAAGTTACTAATCATCAAGCAAATTAAAATTTTAAATATATAAAACACATTACACAAACATAAAATAATTTTATGTTCATAGAATCATAGTTCTAGAAATTGGAATGGGTTACAGGTAAGAATAAAATTCAGTTTCCAATTAGTTTTATGTTCATACTTATGCTCACTAATTACAAATTTAGGAGTGCCATAAAAAATACATAAATTTCTTGGTGCTGACATTGTTAGTCGCATTCACATAAAGTGATAACTATCTTTTATTTAATGCCAAATTACAACTTAATTAAAATAATTTTTTTACATAGGTGTGAGAGAATTAAAGATTCTCACCACTTAGTAAGATCCAATTCTAAAAAATAAAAAAAAAAGAAAGGAGGAGAAAAAAAGAAGAAGAAAAGAGATGGGTTTTGGATGAACGGAGAATGGTGCGCTGAAATGTAAAGTGGAATGAGAAAAGTTTACTCATTTACTTTTATGTTTCCATTCAACATCTTTTAATATTTCATAAGAAAAATGCTCAACTTTACCCAAAAAATAACCTGAATAAGATATTCCATATATTTTGATGGGTTCAACCAATAAAATGGCGTATAAATTTAATGGAGTTCAAACTAGTATATCCATATAATTTTTCATCATCTAAGTACATATTTTTGTATGTTAGGTAACGATATAATTTTTCTTAAATGGAGTCAATTAACCCCCTTCCTCGTATATATCTCCGCCACTGTCCTCTGTCTTCTGCACTCCCATCACCCTCTCCCTTCACCCAGCGCTATCTCTTTTCTCCCTTCTCCTTGGCAGAATGGTGAGTACTTTTTCCTTCCTCACTTTCCTCTTTTCTGCGATTTGCTCTGATTCTGGTATATTTTTTCTTCCCTCTTTCTTTCTTTTTCTCTCCTTAGTGCTCCATCTGATTCCCTCTATATTTTTCTTTTTTTTTTCTCAACTATGTTTTTATTCACTTTATTTATTTAATAAATATGTTCAGTTTATTTACCAATATTTTCACTTTATTAGATTATGAGTTGAATTTGTACTTCGTTGAACTTAATTGTTGTATGTGTCCATTTTATTCATTTAAATGTACATTTTATCTATTTTATGTGTTCATTTTGTTCAATTACGAGTTGAATTTGTGTTTTCAAATTCTGTTAATTGTTCAGTGTTTCATATATATATATATATATATATATATATATATATATATATATATATATATATATATATATATATATATATATATATACACTATGGTGAGTCGCGACTCACGGAGCTTTCCGTGAGTCGCGATCAAAACTGTTGGATGTAATTTACAATGACCGATCCAAACCGTCCAATATTATCTCCATATTGAAATCTCCTTGCAGACCAAATTTTATATTTTTTTGAAATTTTTAAGTATTTTTTTGAAATTTTAGAAAATCGCTGATCTAATTAACTCTGTGCCATTCAAAAACAGCAGTTTTAAAAAATCCGAAAAAATACTTAAAAATTTCGAAAAAATATAAAATTTGGTCTGCAAGGAGATTTCAATATGGAGATAATATTGGACGATTTGGATCGGTCATTTTGAATCAGATCCAAGAATTTTGATCGCGACTCATGGAAGGATCCGTGAGTCGCGACTCACCATAGCAAAACTCTATATATATATATATATATATATATATATATATATATATAGAAAACATATGGTGCATACTAATGTACGTGTATACTAATTCAAAATTTTTGATTTCCTTCAAAATGATCGATTCAAACCGTCCAATATGATTTCGCTATTATAATATCCTTGTTGACCAAATTTTATATTTTTTTAAATATTTTTACTATTTTTTTGGAATTTTTGAAAATCACCAATCTCACTTTTTTCTGAACCATTAAAAAATAGCAGTTTTTAAAAATCCGAAAAAAATACTTAAAAATTTCGAAGAAATATAAAATTTAGTCGGCAAGGAGATTTCAATAAGGAGATCATATTAGAAGGTTTGGATCGGTCATTTTGAAGCAGATCAAAGAGTTCGGATCAATATGCACCGAAACTCTGGTACATTAGTATGCACCATATGTTTTCTCTCTCTCTCTCTCTCTATATATATATATATGTTCACTTTGTAGATTTATATGTTAACTTTGTTTCTTTTAGATGTTCAACTTGTTTTCTATGTGTATATTCACTTTGTTTATTTATATATATGTTCACTTTGTTTCTTGCATCGGTTCAGTCAGATTTATATAGGTGCTCACTTTGTTTTCATAAGTATTCACTTTGTTGTCTATTGTATTTATTCGCTCTATTGTTATAAGCATTCACTTTTGCTGCTATAAGTGTTCATGTTACTTATTAAATCTGTTTAGTTTGTTTTATTTGTACGTTCAGTTTGTTTTATTTTCTGGTCCATAGAAAATAGATGGGATAGAGGAGAGGTGTAAGAGAAGCTGAAAGAAAAAAAAAAAAAACGGAAAGAGAAAAAGTGAGGAGAGCGTTCCAGGGAGAGGGGAGGGAATATGAGGAGAGAAGAGGGCGCCAGAAGAAAGCAGAGACAAATAGAAGGAAGCGCGTAGGGGAGGGAAGGGGATTTGAGGTTAGCGATAGCCGCGATGGTAAAAAGCGCGATGGCACTTATAATTTCTGAAGAAGAAACAAGTTCTTTACTTTAATAGGCTGAATTAAATAAGAAAAATCTGGTGGATCCCATTGAATTTTTTATGGTGTGAATGCTCGTGAAAATTTATCTGATTCAAATTCAGTTTGTTCTATTTATCTATTGTCTTTCTTTTGATTAATCAGGTTGGTAGTTGGTCAGTGCTGACTAATAAATTGGTTTATTTAGTTATTACAGCATATTCTTAGTTATAGTATTTTAAATTAATATACATTTATTCTCCTGTATGATAAATATTATATTGTTCTTCTCTCTCAGACATGAAACAAATTTTCATATGAAAGCAAACTGCCCATCAGACATCCATTACCTTCAATAAATTTTTATATGAAGCAATAGTAAATCTATATTTATGTGCAAATGAGACCGTAATTAAATAAAGAATCAGATGACTCGGATCAGAATTATTGGTAAAAACAATCAGGCATGAATTGCCAACCAATAAACGAGTTGAAATGTAAAAATCCTACAAATGATACATATAAATTATGCACTTCTATTTTGCACTCCATATATTGATCATTATCATATTCTTTTTACATCAGGGCTAGTATTGAATGTCCCCGACTTAATTTGCTCCCATCAAATTTAGTGACGAAAAAGGCCCCCTAAACTAGAATCATGAATGGTACCCGCAGATGGGAGGAGGTGAATAGGCCATTGATTGGGAAAAATAAGGACAATATATCATCATCCTACATCAATATTTCCAGGCACTTTTGTAAGTTTAACTAAATTAACTGTAAAATTTATCAGATCTTAATCAGATAACGAACTACGAACTAGACATCCTGAAACAAATGTTAATATATTTTTAGCCACATGACTTCATATTTGGTAAGCAAAATTTAAAAATTTAGCATGTGAAATCAAAACTCATAATGTCAATCGGTTTAAAGAATTCGGATTGTTGTTTGAAGTCGATTTGTTAGATTTTGAGTTTAAGATCATATAATATCTCGGTAAGCTTACTCTCATACTTTTTTTAATACCAACCCATAAGCTCATAGCTCATTTCTTACCACATTGATTTGGAGCAATCGCTAGCTTGCTATTTTTCAAGTCACTGCTGATCCAAAAACACTACTTAAAAGCTCTATTCAGATTCCTGAACTCGGAACCAGAGAATCCGGAATTGTTTTTTCACGTTGAATTATTACATGGCGTCCTAGGCTTTCTTTCCTATTTCTCTCTAGGATCATAATCCCATTTCAATTATAAAATTATTATTTCACATATTCAGCTGTAAATTTAAAGTAAATGCAAAATTTCAGAAAAGGTTCAGACCCTAAGCAGGCTGATCTAGCAACAAACTGGAACAAAAAAAAAAATCTAAAAATAATACAATGCAGAGGATGAAATCAACAACAAAAAACTAATTAAGAATCGCACTACTGCCCAATGCTCATGGATTTTTTATCTTCAATTAGCCGGTGAAATTCTCTAAATGAGGATCCTCCATCAGCAATGCTCTCTTTAACATCATCAGCCAGATCTCTTGCCGATTTCCTAAGCCTTACAGCTGACTCACCATCCATCATCTCCCTCACCATTTTCTCCACCACTTCTCGGTTGCGTATATCCTTCATGTCCAGCCCGATCCGCCAAATCTCACTGAAAAACCGACTGTTTATTTGTTGATCGAGAAAGAATGGCCAGCACAGCATTGGTACTCCTGCAACTATGCTCTCCAGAGTTGAATTCCATCCACTATGTGTTAGGAAACACCCAACTGCCTGGTGGGCCAGTACTTTCTGTTGTGGGGCCCATGAGATAATTTTTTCCTGTTCTTTTGGCAATGATTTCTTAATCTCGTCTGTCCATCCACGACTTTGTACCATATCGGGGCGTAGAACCCAGAGAATCTTGTGACCACTATTAACCAAACCAGAGTAGAACTCATGGAGCTCTTCTCGCGTCAGCATTGTGAAACTCCCAAAGGTAACATAAACCACGGACTTGTCGGTCTGTAAATCAAGCCAGTTGAGGCATTCAGTATCTTCTTGCCATAGACTTGAAGAGTGTGATGATGTGTCAGTGCTGCCTCTAGCTGAACGGTACAAATCAAGAATTGCATGGAGGGGACCCACAGCATAGGTCACCGGGATCAGTGTTCGGATGTGATGAACTGCAGTAGATTCCAACACCTCTGTTGTATTAAGTATGAAAACCCTAGCTTTACCGCTGTAAGCCGACACATTGGCCATGAATTTGAGCTCCGAATCATCTGCGTCTTTAGCTACCCTGAAAAACTCTGGTAAGTCCCTGCGCCGAAGAAAACTCTCCATCCCCGGCACCCCTTTGACCAATTCATCCAAATCAACACCTTCCCCAAACGGCAACTCACCATTCTCCAACAATTTTGGTATACATAAGTATGCCCACATGCTACATGCACTTGGTGTCTGTTGGAATATGGTGTCACAGAAGATCATAGTTTAGATCTAATGTGACACCTGACTTGGCAAGGAAGAAACGCCAGACTTGGAGCACAAGAAACGCATGACTTGATGTGCAAGTCATGAGTGACTTGATGTGCAAGAAATCTTTTCTATTTATAGGCTTTCTCTCCTTGTATTGTATCAATTCAGATTTACAGAAAATAATAAAAAGAGAGGTGTGCGTGTGTTGTGGACGTAGGTACATATTGTACTGAACCACGTTAAATCTTTGTGTTCTCGTGTTCTTTGTCTTATTTACTTTCTTTACATGGTATCAGAGCGGTAGGTTCTGAGATCAGTGTGTTTTCTTTGTCTTGTGCGAGTTACTGCACAAGATTGAATCTTTTATCCGTGTGCGAGTTACTGCACAGTTGGATCTTCTCGACCAACTCTTATCTCACCAAAACCCCGACCAAACCTGCGATTTCGGACCAAAATTAGTCCATTTCGTACCAAATTCCTTACTGACTTGCGTGTTCCTTTTTACTTGTCCTTTTTCTTGTGCGAGTTACTGCACAGTTGGACTTGATATCTTCCCTACACAAGAGATTTGTGTATATAATCTTTACTGGAGACCATGGCCCTTATTCAAAACGTAAACGAATCTTGGATTATAGATTCTGGAGCAACAGATCACATGACTTACAACAAGGACGATTTGATAAGAGAATCTCACCTAAGGAAGACTGAGATCGCCAATGCGAATGGGGAAGTTTATCCAGTCACAGGGGCTGGAGATGTTCAATTTTCCTCATCTTTGACACTCTCAAATACTTTATTGGTCCCTTCTCTTTCATCAAGACTATTATCTGTAGGTCAATTATGTGAAGAACTTAATTGTGTTGTACTCATGTATCCTAGATTTTGTCTCTTTCAGGATCTCATGACGAAGGAGATTATTGGTCGTGGTACTAAGAGGAGAGGACTGTATCATTTGGAAGACATAGCTGCTGGAAGAGCTCACTTATCAGCTGGCTCAAGTTCAAGTAGGAAGTCTTCGATTTGGATGTGGCACAAACGTCTAGGACATCCTTCTTTCGGGCACCTAAAGAAACTTCATCCAAGTTTATTTTCTGGGTTTGAAAATGAATCTTTTGATTGTGAGGTATGTATTAAATCTAAGAGCCATCGAGCCCATTTTCCTAGAAACTTGGATAATGACAATACTACTCCGTTTGACCTGGTTCACTCTGATGTATGGGGGCCTTCCCCGGTTGAATCCCAGGTTGGTAACAGATGGTTTGTGTTATTTGTTGACAATTGCACTAGAATGACTTGGATTAATGTGGTAAAACATAAACATGAGGTACCACTTGCCATCAAATCTTTCATTACCATGGTAAAGAACCAGTTTGACAGGAATGTTAAAATTTTCAGAAGTGATAATGGAAGGGAATTTGTCAACAAAACATTAGGAGAATTCTTTAACACCAATGGAATTATACATGAAACAAGTTGTGTGGGCACCCCTCAACAAAATGGCATAGCGGAGCGAAAGAATAGACAAATTCTAGAAATGACCAGGGCAATGATGCTAGAAAATAATGTACCTCATTCTTATTGGGATAATGCAGTTACATCTGCAGTTTACTTGATGAATAGGTTGCCTTTTGTGGTACTTGACTTTCAAACACCCTTGCAAGTACTTTCAAAGTATTGTTTAATTCCCTCAGTTCTTACGATTCCACCAAAAGTATTTGGTTGTATAGGCTATGTTCATATACAAAAACATCAAAGGTCAAAGTTAGACCCATGTGCTGAAAAGTGTGTGTTCATAGGTTATGGTCAACGTCAAAAGGGATATAGGTGTATGAACCCGGTCTCTAGGAAAATTTATACTACAATGGATGTAACCTTTATTGAAAATGAAGGGTATTTTCTGAAAGAGCAGACTCATTCTCAGGGGGAGAGTGCAGTAGAGAATGAGCCTTGGTTTGATGCAATGACAGATGATGAACCTCAGTTCGGTCCGAATTCTAGTGGTTTTGATCCGAACGGAGATACCAGTGGAGATACTAGACCTTTGTCCGGACCGAACTCAAAACAATTCGGTCCGAACAGAGAAGGAACAGAGGATGACACCATGTATTTAGGTCCGAACTTGTTGGATTTTGGTCCGAATTCAGAACTGGTAATTGAGAATTCTTCTGATCTAGAAATAGACCCTCTTGATAGCTCTGGTCCATCAGATGATGATGAAGATGAAGAAATGATACAGTCTCCTCCATCACCACATGACCATACTCCGGAGTCAGAGGTAAGTGTTTCTGAACCTGTTACTACTAACCCTGGTTATCAGTTGCCTTATAGGGTTAACAGGGGCATACCTCCAAAGAGATATCGACCGGATGAAAGTGGTGAAGGCAGGTATGCAATGGCTAACTTCATGACTTTGTCTCACATGCCAGAACAAGTGAAGGAATTTGACAAGGTTCTTGCCTCAGCTTATGTTCCAAGAAACCTGAATGAAGCTCTCAGTGATCCAAAATGGGTTGAAGCAATGAAGACAGAGATGGATGCACTGGAGAAGAATGAGACTTGGGAATTGGTAAGAAGGCCTAAAGATAGAAAAGCGGTAGGTTGCAAATGGATATTTACAATCAAATATGGGCCCACTGGAGAAATTGACAGGTACAAAGCGAGACTGGTGGCAAAGGATTATTCTCAGACTTACGGAGTGGATTATCAAGAAACTTTTTCACCAGTAGCCAACCTCAACACTGTCAGGATTTTGTTGTCCATTGCAGCAAACCGAGACTGGCCTCTACATCAGTTTGATGTGAAGAATGCGTTTCTACATGGGGATATAGATGAGGAAATCTATATGGACATTCTACCTGGATATGGTTACTCAAGTGAACGACCTCTTGTGTGCAGATTGAAGAAAGCACTGTATGGTCTAAGACAATCGCCGAGAGCTTGGTTTGGACGATTTTGCAGTGCCATGAAAGGATATGGATACACCCAAAGTGATGCAGATCATATTTTGTTCTTTTTGAAGAATAAAGAGAAAATTGTTATCTTGATAATCTATGTTGATGACATGATAATCACAGGTGATGACTCTGAAGGAATCCGAGACCTAGAAGAAAAATTATCCAGGGAATTTGAGATGAAGAACCTTGGAGGCTTGAGGTACTTTCTTGGAATAGAAGTGGCACGAAATAAGGAAGGTATATCTTTATCTCAAAGAAAGTATGTACTGGACTTGCTAGCTGAGACAGGGATGCTAGATTGCAAACCTGTGGACACACCATCCAAGCAGAATACGAAACTAGGAGTGCTTCATGGTCAGGTACCAACGAACAAAGACCAGTACCAGAGGTTGGTGGAAAGACTTATTTACTTATCACATACTCGATCTGATATTGATTATGCCGTATCTGTGGTAAGTCAGTTCATGCATGCTCCTAGTGAAGAACATATGGAAGCGGTTATGTGGATTTTGAGGTATCTCAAGGGATCCCCAGGAAGAGGTATCTTCTTCAAGAAAAATGGTCATCTTCAAGTCAAGGGCTATACAGACTCTGACTGGGCAGGAGATGTGACTGACAGGAAATCCACATCTGGATACTTCACCTTTGTTGGTGGCAACTTGGTCACCTGGCGAAGTAAAAAACAGAAAGTAGTAGCTCTGTCTAGTGCTGAAGCTGAATTCAGAGGAATTGCTAAGGGTGTTCAAGAATTATTGTGGATTAAAAGGGTACTCAAAGATCTTGGTTTTATGATGGCGAGGAGATGAAGTTGTTCTGTGACAACAAAGCAGCTATTGCTATATCTCAGAATCCTGTGCAACATGATAGGACCAAACACATTGAAGTGGATCGACATTTCATTCGACAGAATCTTGAAGAGAAAATCATTGGCATTCCTCATGTAAGAACTGAAGAACAGCTGGCTGACATACTGACAAAAGGAGTGTCCAGTACCATCTTTCATACTGCAATTGGCAAGTTGGGCATGCGAAATATCTACCTGCCAACTTGAGGGGGGAGTGTTGGAATATGGTGTCACAGAAGATCATAGTTTAGATCTAATGTGACACCTGACTTGGCAAGGAAGAAACGCCAGACTTGGAGCACAAGAAATGCATGACTTGATGTGCAAGTCATGAGTGACTTGATGTGCAAGAAATCTTTTATATTTATAGGCTTTCTCTCCTTGTATTTAATCAATTCAGATTTACAGAAAATAATAAAAAGAGAGGTGTGCGTGTGTTGTGGACGTAGATACATATTGTACTGAACCACGTTAAATCTTTGTGTTCTCGTGTTCTTTGTCTTATTTACTTTCTTTACAGTGTCCGAAAGGACAAGCACGGTAGCCCAACGTCCTTTGCCAAATCCACAACACTTGGAAGATACCCATCAGCTATAACACATGTAACATGTGGAAACCCGTCAGAAGAATCATCACTTCTCAGAGCTAGCATCATATCACGTAACAAGAGGCTGGAGTTCTTGTTCAATGACTCAGCAAGATCTATTAAGAGGGAGGCATCGCGAGGCTGGTCTTCAGGGAGGCCATCAGATATCGATTTGAAACGAAGGAGAGGAGTGGTTGGAAGAGAGGTAGAGCTAAGGCATAGGCGGCGACTTGTGTTATCGGTGTTGAGCAGGGTGACGTGGAGGCCGGAGATGGCAAGAAGCTCGGCCAGCTTCATCATGCAGTTCAGTGGGCCCTGGGATGGATATGGGAAGATCAGCACGTGTGGGGTGTTCTTCATTGGTGCCATGGATAGATAACCCCTCAGTCTGATCTCTTCCTCTCTGTATATTTGGAGTGATTTCTTTCTTCACCTGACTTCCTTTGTCCCGTCTCTCCCATGGGTGTCGTTTGGATGGGTTAGGAATTGGATAGGTATAGCATAAATTTAGAGAAAAATACTATTCACAGGAATTGTGGGAATTGGTTATTCCTAGAAATTGGAACTGTTGTTTAGATGGTGAATTTAGGAATAACGTAAGGAAATGTGAAAGTAGAGAGAAAGGTGTTATTAGAAAGAGTGTTATTGAAAATTGTGTTAGGAATGAAATTGGCTATTCTAAAATGGTTTGGATGAAAAATGTAGGAATGAAATTGAACGGCACAATGATGAGAATATACTTCCTCTTTATCTTTTTTCTTTTTTTAAGGCTATGGAAAATATTTCTCATTGGTCAAACTTGATAGATACTACTGATGTTTGATATTATGTCCTTTTTTTTTTTTTTTCTTTTTGTTGACCTGAAGAAAATGGGCCTGTGAGAATTGTTTAGAGGGCATGGTTTGATACTGATCCATGGTTTCAATGTTTCATACTTTCATTAATCAAGAGCATCAAAAAACTTGGGTATGGAGCTTCAGCCCGGCCCAAATTAAATTGCCTCTTGAGACAAAAGTACCGAGACCATCTTTACCTTTTTCTTCTTTAACTGTGAGATTCTGGCACGACAACTGGTACCCAGATGCAACCCTGTACCACAGGTTCTGCCTCAAGACAATTTGGATTTAAATTACCTTATATAGTCACTGATTTACTCCATAAATTTACTTCATGCACCATTTTGGAAATTTCATAGGTTTAGCAAGTCAAGTGAACGCCATTTTATTCAGTACATGTTATTAGGCCGGAAATATGTAAGAAAAATCTGGTGAATCAATGTTCTCGAGTTTTTACAAAATATTAAAACTCGCAAAAAGAGTTTACTCAGTTTAGCAAGTAATTTTGGAAAGTCTACAGGGTTAGCAAGTCAAGTGAACACCATTTTATTCTCGGGTTTTTGGCCGAAAATGTTCAGTACTGTTGGTTAATGCTCAGATATAAAACTCGCAAGTGTAACCTAATAATATTCATAAAATATTATTACCCTCCATTGGATTCTCTTATTGACGTCATCAGCCATACAGTATGAGAAGCCGGTAGGCCGGTACACCTAGCTAAGATACCAGAGATGTTGCTACCAGAGATGTTGCTGCCCGGAAAATCCCATTATGCCAGAACTGTTGTTAAGAAATTAAGATCCCCACCATTTACAGTTCCACAGCCAAAGGCAAAAGGCACTTTGAGCTTGCTACTGGTACCGACCGTGAAGATTAATTCTCTAGCCAAAGTTCCATATAAAGCTATTTCATCTGCATAACAGCATAAGATTAATTAGTTGTACTTACAATGTTATCTGATGCAACTTTTCGTGTTAAGGATTTTACACAGCTTTTTAATTAAAAAGCGGCGAAAATATAGATGACTTAAAAAGTTAAAATAGTTCAAAGACTGGGGTTAGCTGGATAACACATTTTGAGAATGGTTTACATTGGGTCCAAATAAGGCGGCTGCCGATATCTGGCATTCAAGGTCAACGACGGGGAAGGGTTCCTATCGCTAGTTCTAGTAAATACTCAAAATTCCCCTGATCGCCTGATTGGTGAAATGGGATACTGGCGCTAGAAAGAGATTCTGAGCTGCTTTCCATAAAATGCAATTGAGCAACTATCACCCGGCTCCGACGTGCAGCCCTCGTGAGAAGCTCAAGCTTGGTGAGTTTATGGCCATAACCGACAAGAGTTACTTCAAACTAGATATCACCAGGGATATTCATATTACGGATGGCTGGGGTAACAAGTGAGATTAAGAGAAATAGAAGCGGAGAATGCATTGTGTTATTTTGTGACATTCTATTGCTGGTGTAGTATGCTGGGGTCTTTATATAATATACAGAGCACGTACTCTGCTGCAATTCATTTTTTTTTTAAATCCATTCATGGATTGCAATTCCCGGGACCTGTGCATTAACTAGGGTACTTGTTTTTTGATCAAGAACTCGTTATGTCCATTGTCTTGTAAATTATATATACTATCCATACACATGTTGTTTCAGGATCAATTGCAATTTTACAACTGAGCAGCGCACTTAGACGTAGGTGAAGAATGCCAACAGATAAGAATCATAGTATTGCATAATGCTTTTGTTAGTGGAGGGAGCACCGAGAATTTGAAGTGCTGCAGTGCTGGTGCTGTGTGCCTTTCTTTGTACGGAAGCATGTCAAAATCTAACTTTACTATGTACGAGATAATTAATTGGCGGTTTACATTAGTTGGTAGATGTCAAAGTAAAATGATACGCCTGAGTGCGGCTAATAAAGTTGTGATGGAGATGATGTTGGATTTGTAGAACATAGGAACAAAAAAAGGAACTTTTTTTGTGTAATTGTGATTACCATTTATAGTTACTAACTAATATCATGCCTTATTTGTATTTTGCGGATTATGCTTCGGCAGGCCATTTATAGTGTTTGCTTCAAACTAGAGAAATGAATCACTTTTGAGTTTGCCATCCCAATTTGAATAATTTAATTAACATTTTTATGCCTTTACAATTTGAGTTCAACTTACGAATTAATTGGATGCTTAATTGAAGTTGAAAAATGTGATCAGTAATAGCAATTAAAAATTGCTTCCTTCATAATTCGAAGAAGGATGTAAAAAAAAAAAAAAATACAATAGTATTTTAGAAAAGAAAAAGGAGTAAAGTTACCACTAAATGCGGTAGTGTAGATGTTGGGTCATGTCAACTATAATTAACTACCTATGAATTTCCATCATTAGTTGCAAGTTGCAACTGTTTTGTGCACCTTCAAACCAAAGTCTCTGTCATAATATGCGAGGAAAATTCAATATCCAGATCAAAATGTGTGACGCGGCATAAATAAATAGGAATCAATATTAAAATGTGTGTAAAAGATATGCGATTCAAATAAGTATGTTTATAATATTTTCATTAAAAAAACCCACATCAATACAAAATTTGATGGAAATAATGTAATCAATTGATTCCAATATCTTTTTCATCCTCTTTGTCCTAATTTGAACTCCTATAGTTGATTAATTATATCAATGTGAATGATCCAACAAACGAAGTTTTCTAGAATCACATCTCTAAGTTTGGATCCAAAATACAAATTATAAAATTTTTATGTACTTATTGTAACATAAATATGGGTGGTTAAGATTATTTATATTTTTATTGATTTTCATATAAAAATTTATGAAACATAGCACGTCTAGATTCTATTCAAGCTTCATTGACACACATCGACAAGAGGGAGGAAGGTAAAAAATTTTAGCCCGTATATTGTATCCCTTAAATCCTTAATTTGAAGGAAGGCAACAGGAAAATTCATACGGTACACGCCCCAGAAAACCAGAATCCCCAGGTCTTTTGCGAAAGGGGATAATTTTATTGCAGGATTTAGTGCTGTTCTCGCTCTCCTTCGTATTTTTATATCGTTTGTGCAGAGATTTATTTATTCAACAGCTTCTAAGAGTGACGACATCAGTTGTCATTTTTACGCAATACTGTAAGAAAAAAATTACACACAGTCAATAGGGAGGAATTATTTATAATCCTTTTCTGTGACCCACTCGTATTATTGAAAGAAAAATATTCGAGAATATGAAAAACATAATTTAAATACAGTAGAAATTCGTGGCCAAAATTGTTTTATATTCAAATCATCCCAAATTCCCAACAGATCCGAGCAACTTATCTTAAATTTCTTAAATAGTGAGGATCAAATTGCTTAACAAGCACTTCCCTTCCCTTCTCTTCATTTTCCTATTCTCCCTGGGATTTTCCTGCTCTTTCTCGTAATTAAATTTGTTTTCAATTGCATCTCATCTCATGAGGTGGGATGCAACTTTGCCAACATGGTGTTTTGGTGGCTATTAAATTTAATCTAGTAATAATTTTTCTTTTTCCTCGTGGGCCTTCTCTTCTTTAATCCCTTTCAGGTTTTGATAAATAAAATACTAACAATGCACATATTAGGATGCTTTAATAGTCTTACTTCACTTTTCTATATATTGAACTTAGATTTTAGTATATTTTAAATAATTCAAAAGAGTAAAGCATAAATTATAAAGTAACAACTTTTAAGATAATATACTCAATTGTACACATTAGATTTTAATTATGAGCAAGCTTTTAAATTTCACCGAAATAACACCGTTATAACCGAAATAATGTATTTTCAGAGCAAAACGCATCAACGTTACAATAACCAAGCACGAAATAACGGTAGCGTTATAACTCCGAAATATCGACGATATAACATAAAATTTTTGCATTTGACGGCGAAAAAACGGATGAGTCATGTAACTTACAAAAATTTTTTTTTGTCAAATACAAATTCATACAAAAGTCCTAATTTGTTTGATTTTTTATACTTTGATTTTGTCTATTTTGCTTTTTGACTTGTTAATTTTTAATATTTTAAAGTTTCAAGTAACTTATAAGTTAGACAAGATGTATAATTGTTTTTTATACATACCGTTTTTTTTCGTTATATCACCGATATAACACCGAATCGCTAAATCAACGCTGTATCGTCATACCGCAAAAACCGCATTTTAAAACTTTGATTATGAGAGATAAAATGATTATTAAAACTATCATTCTGTTTAATTATGGAAACATTCATTAATAAATGTAAAGTAATTTGTTTATGGAAATTTTTTTAATGACACTCAAAATCGAGAAAAATGAGTATTTGCCCCTCAAAAAAATAATTTCTTCTCTTTTTGCCACCCAAAAACAACATCTCTTTCTCTAATTGTCACTTTCTCATTTTTAATAAAAACTTAAACTTCTTACCATTTTACCCCTAATCCAAAACCAATCGATTAATTCGTGAATCAACCAAGTCGAATTAATCAGATCTATTCCCGTCATCCACTCTCGTACGACCTCCTTCGCGAACTACCGTCTCCGCCTCCCCCTCCGGTTTCGCTTCCTTTTCTCCTCCCCTCTCACTCGCACATCACCCTTAGCCTCCCTCTCTCTGCCTCCCTCGCTCTCGACCTCACCATCTCTCCTAAAAATAAATTGTTAGATTTTTAAGGACATATTAATAGAAAATTGAGTCTTATTAAAAAAATTACTAGATTTAGTGTATCAAGTAAGCCTAGCAATTGAACAAGGTACAACATATATAGAAAAATTTAGTAAAAAAATCTATCTAAAGACCATCTTTCTTATAATGAATACAATACGTACATAGTACCTGGATCAGCTCCACTATTGTATTCAGACCTAATATAAAATATATAACACTAAATGTTTTTAACACATGTTTAATTTTTTTAGTTTAAAAACAATTTATTAAATGTTAAAAAAAATAAAAGTAAATGGATGTAGACATTAACTATTCTTCATTCTTTCATTGATGATAAGAGCAAAATATCACGAAAATCAGTAGGGACAAAGAAAATGTGTGGACATCAAAGATTAAAACATTGGATCTCTTCTTCAAAGAGAATATATATGTGCATAAGGCCAGTTATGTACTGTGCATGTACATGCTTCATAGGATAAGGGATCTTCGTAATATTGATTGGATTGAGCTAAATACACACTCTAACTAATGTCGAGTTGGAGATGGCTGGTTCTGTGTGTATTAAGCATCTGGAAGTGTCGTTTGCCTTGCGATTAGACCTGTCTAACGCATTAAAAATGCACGGAACACTATGTTCCGTTTACTGTTTCGTCAAGAGAAATGATACCAGAACCCATTTCGTTTACTGTTTCATTTTCGAAACGACACAAAATATCATTTCGTTAACCGTTCCACTTCATAAATAACACATAAAACGGTTTGAAGCGAAACGGTTCGAAACGGTACGATTCCTTATTTCGTTTGCCGTTTCGTTAAAATGAAATAGAAATTAATGCCATTTACCGTTCCATTTCGGTTATACGAAACGGGTGGCACGTGCCGTTGACAGGCCTACTCGCGATACGATGCTCTGGTCCAGGAAATTACAAATTCTGGCCTCCATTTGGTTGGGAAGTACAGAACTATACGTAGCAAATTAATTATCCCAACATACGTAGCAAATCACAAAGAACCTTTTTGCTAGTTTAATCTATAATAAAAAAATATTGCAAATTAAAATGCATTCATTTGAATCAATATAATGTTAATGCATGCAATTATCAATATATAGTTGAATCGCGAAATCAACCAAATGATGTAAAAACTTTTCTGCTTCAAATTTGTACTCCATCATATGTATAGTACTGACTATCATTATCATTATGTGTCCTCTATTACAAATTATTTCTTATCTAAGTTATTATGCATCGGTTACATGCTTTTGTCGTTATTAACCCTTATTGTAAACTCACGTACTCATTTCTTATAACATTGATTTGGAGCAATCACTAGCTTGCTATTTTTCAAGTCATATAGGACTTGCATGTTTATTTGTTGCTGGTTGCCTATGATACCAAATGATTTCGAACTCATAATACCCAAGCACATTACACCTTCGTCGTCCATATCAGCAATGTAGTTATCACGTGGTACATCCAAATTCATGCCTGGAAAGTGAAAAATCACATTCGGCACTTTCACCTGAGATGGTCGAATTGACCCTGTTGAAAAACATTCCATGCCAAATATAGTTATATTAGAAGGAGACCATTTCGTGCTCGACTGAAGCTCCTTCTTTAGTTTGTTATAAGCAATATTCGGTAGTTGGGTAAATGCAGTGCCTGAATCCACGATAGTCCCTTGGGCAAACACCGATTTGGGGATGCTCAGTCGTTTTGTCCCGACAGTTATGCCGGTCATGGATACAAAATAATGGCCATCTCCAGGAAATGTAACAAATTTTGTGGCTTGCACCGGTGCCTTAATGTCTCTAAAGATCTCCTCTTGTGTACCAAACTTGAGTAGGGTTCTCTCATTGATGTCATCGGTCATGCAGTATGAGAAACCCGGTACACCAAGCTGAGATACCATGGAGGTTTCTACCATGGAAAAGCCAGCTATGCCAGAGCTGTTGTTCAGATCCCCACCATTTGTATGTCCGCATCCGATGGCCATGTTCACCTTGACCTTGAGATTGGTACCGAGTGTGAATGTCTCTCTTGCGTAATCACCAATCGAGTATGTCTGATCTCCATAAGAATGGGAATACTCGCAATGGTTTCTGGTGCAATTTGACCGTGGAGTAAGGGCTTGGCACAGCTTGTCAGAGCATGAGAGGCGCGAAAAGGTGGACGATTTGGATGGGTCAAAGATTGGGGATGGCTGTTCGAGACATTTTGAGCATGGTTTGCACTGAGTCCAAATGATGCCACTGCCAGAATCTAGCAAGAAAGAGTAAGGCTTGGGAGGGGTGCCCATCGCGAGTTCTAGTACGTATTCCAAATCCCCGGACGGGTGAAATGGAATGTCGGTTCTAGAAATAGGGTTTGAGGTGCAATGCATGGCATATAATTGGGAAGCTCTTGCCCGGCTCCGGCGTGCAGCCCTCGTGAGTAGCTCAAACTTGTTGAGATTTCGGCCATGATCAACATGAGTTAGTTCAAATTGGATATCTCCGGAAATGGAGATGGTTTGAGTTGTAGCGAATGAGATTAAGAGCAATAGAATAGCAAAATGCATTGTGTTGCTTTAATTAATGTAGTTATCCTTCAAGTATGCTGGGATATATATAAAATAGACAATATAATTGCATGTGGTACATAAAGATTCTTTTAGTGATACATCGTGCGCTCTTTTGGAAATGATTAGATATCACTAAAGATAAGCGAGGCAGAATTCTTATGTAAGATATGATATGTTGGTCAACTGCATGCAAATTAGTGACGTATTAACTGTGTTGCACGGATTCTCCTCAAATCCAACGTGTCCCGTGTCGGACACGTGTCCGACGCGGATCCGCTTGCGATTCGCACGGGGTGCGCCACGTGGCGAGTCAGATTATTTTAATTAATTTGACTGACCGATTCGGTCAAGGACGCGGCGACGCGCGTATCTGGTCTTGTTCCACTGCCGCATAAGATCCACAGGTGCCACATGTTCAGGCTTTCAGCGCACAAGGCTTGGCCTGACGCACGTGATGATTACCTTGCTTAACTCATGCGATATATAGGCCTGTTTAACGTTTACAACGGCAACGGAATCGTCCATTCCGTTTGCCGTTCCGTTGGGTGAACGATATGTAGCACATTTTCCGTTTGACGTTCTGTTCAACCGACGGTAACAAATTTTGTGTCGTTCACGTTCCGTTCTGTGAACGTTTATGAACATTAATGAACGTTCAAACATTAGACTTGCAAAATACCTTAAAAAACTTCAAATTTTGCAGAGAAAAACATTACATAACTACATAAGCATTCATACAACAAGTATTAATAACCATACAAGTATTACAACCAAATAAAAGCATTCATGCAACAATTTGAAAAGCATTACTTGACAAGTATATTACAACCAAACATTACACTATTAATAGCAACACAAGTATTACACTGACCCACTTGGATCCCAAAGAAATTTCTCAGAATTCAGAAACCTTTCTCAGCCATTAAAGCTAGAATAAACACATGTATCATCATAGAAATTTCGTTGTTGGAATCCAAGGCGCCAAGTGTAATAGCCACACATACACATACATGCACGATTGTAAAACAAAATGAGGCAACATATACTGAACACTGCCAGCCATACTTAAAACAAAATGAGGCAACACATACTTAATGTCACTGCCACCCATACTTAAAACAAAATGAGGCAACACATACTTAACACAACTGCCAGCCATACTTAAAACAAAATGAGGCAACAAAATGAGGCAACACATACTCATGGGTGGCTGGCACTAGCACTGCCACATATAGTATCATCTGAGGGCTCACTTGAGTCACTTGACCCAACAACATCTCCAAAGAATCCACCAGTTTCTGCATTAACAATTCAAGTTTATCAACTTAAAAAAAATAAATATCAAAGCATATAAAAGATGTATATACCTGTAACTGAAGCCTTCAACCAATCCTGTGCACATATAAGAGCTTCTAAGCTCTCATCATTTAGACAACTTCTACTTGGACTTAGAGTTCTACCAGCTGTACTAAAGGTAGACTCCGAGGCCACCGTTGAAATAGGCACGGCCAAGATATCTCTTGTCAATCGAGCCATTATAGGATACTTAGGGGCCTTTAGTTTCCACCATGCTAGGATGTCAAAATCTACATCCAAACTTGTTCCATCTAGTGCATCAGATAGATACTCTTCCAACTCGGTTTTGGTCGGATCGACACTCCTCTTACCACTTAAAAAGCTCTTCAAACCAGCCCTTGTATCACTAATGTCACTTGACCTATGAAATAAGATATTGATCAGATATTTAAACAAGCAAAAAAAAAAAATGACATTAAATGTTAAATTAGGACAGTGTTGAAGATTTTACCTCATTTCTGCAGATGAGGTCGTCGATGTATTAGCTTGGTTGTGAGTATCTTTGGAGTGTGCATCTAAGTACTCTTTGAACAATTGATTTAAGCAAGCCTTTAGGTTTGCCATGAACCTAGGGCATTCCTCTGGATGCAACATCTTAAAGTAATACTCAACTACATCAAGTTTGCACCTAGGGTCCAAAACACAAGCAATTGCCAATACCACATTTCCAGCTATCCAATACTTGTCCCATTTGTTTATCATTTCATGACTCATATTAACAATAAAAGCATAAGGACTCTTGGACATTTTAATAAGAGTAAGATACACCTCACAATATTCAGCAAAGAACAAATTCAATGTAGGGTATTTTGTACCACTCAATTTATTTGTCACATCATAGAACACTTTCAAATGGGACACCAATGCTTCTACACGATCCCAATCTTCATCTTTTGGGTACAATTCATACTTAGGATCAACCAAGGCATACCTATTAATAGCCTTCTTTAATTCCAAGGCAAGAGCAAGCATCAAGTAGGTGGAATTCCACCTTGTTTCTACATCCCAAGCCGGTTTTTTGTTAGGTGCTTTAGCCTGAAATAATTCCATATAATAATTAATTTGAGATGCATCCAAATGATTGAAATAATTAACAAAGATTAATAATTGACATAGATAAATGAATTTCTGTATCATTACTTTCTGTATTATTATTATGGATGATAATTAATTTCTGTATCATTCCATATAATAATTAATTTGAGATTGAGTTTAAAAGCATGATACAATAAATAACAAAGCCTGAAATAATTTCAAATAATTTGACATAGATAAATGAACCTGAGCTGAAGCCAAGCTAAATTTCTCCATCCTTGATTGTGAATTTCTTATGTATTTCATAGTATCCCTTATTTTTTTTATCTCCTTATCCAAAACATTTAGACCATCTTGCACTATGAGATTTAAAATATGACATCCACACCTCAAATGAAAGATTTCACCCCCAGCTGGCAGCACATCTTTAATTGGTGTCGTGCTCAACAGATCCCTCACACACACATCATTGGCAGAAGAATTATCCAACACAAGACAAAATATTTTCTTATCCAAGTTCCAATCAACCAATTTTCCATAAATGGCCTGAGCAATATGCCTTCCAGTATGGGGAGACGGCAAGGCTATGAAACTTACAACTCTCTTTCTGAGCACCCAACTATCATCTATATAGTGACATGTCAAACACATGAAACCCCTATCTCTACCCTTGCTACTCCATAAATCACTTGTAAAGCTCACCTTACAATCAAGCTTACCCAACAATTCATACAAATCTAATCTCTCTTCCTCATAAATGTTGAGACAATCAAGCCTAATTGTTTGCCTTGATGGTAACTTAAAGCTAGGACATAAATCACTTAAGAATACCTTCAAGAAATGGTGATTTGCAATATTAAAGGGATACTCATGTGCAACAACACACCTAGCAAGGCTCTTTCTACATCTTTTTTGATCAAACACCCAAGGTGCAATAGTTGGCTGACCACCTAATAATTGTAACATGTCAATTGTTAAAATTAAGCAATTAAAAAAATAACTAATTAAAATTAACTAATTCATACTCATATAAATTAAGAAATAGTTGGTTGTCAACCTAATAATTATGACATGTCAATTATTAAAATTAAGCAATTAAAAAAATAACTAATTAAAATTAACTTGCAAGAGTTTTTGTACCTTCATCTCTACCAGCTTGCAAGAGTTTTTATAAAGCATCACGCTTGTGCCTTTTTGATGAAGGCATTTTCTTACAACCTCTTTGAATATGATTCCGCATATTGCCGGTACCCTTTTGGTTGCCCATAGGATACACACGGCCACAATAGATGCAAGTGGCAGTGTAACTACCATCCTCTTGTACAACACCCCTTTTAAAATGAACCCACACAGCAGCAGTGAGTGTTTCTTTTGTCTTCCTCTTGTTAATGATTTGTTCATGAGGTTGAGCATCTCCTGCTTGAGCATCTCCAGGTTGAGCATCTCCTTCTCTAGCATCATCTTCTATTTCTTGTATTTGTTCATTGGTTTCACCATGCATCCCAAGTCCCATGCTAACACAAGTGACAATTATACAATTCAGTACATGCATGCACATGCATTACACAACAGAATAAATTAATTATATATATTTAACTGAATTTATATAACTATATTTCTCAAATATCAATAATCCAGAAGTAATATTTAACCATAATTTTATATATTTAACCATAATATTTCTCAAATATCAATAATCCCTTAATTGTTTTACACATTTTAAATAATTACAAGCATTAAACCAGATTGGCACTGAACTAGAGAATCCATTAAATCATATAGCCATTAAATCATAGCAATTAAAGCAATTAGAGTAATTAGAGCAGTTTAATGATTAAGGCATTAAATCACTTCAATCAGTTTCAATAATTAGAGCAGTTCAATGACTAATAAATGCCAGAGGATGATTATGACTAATAAATGCCAGAGGATAACGCATTAATCACTAATCAAATAATACAAGCATTAATCACTAATCATTTCCAGTGGATAACGCATTTAATCAGTTCAATCAGCACAAGCATTAAATGTATATCGAATTTCAGAGTATAGAAGGAAAGCAAAAAAATCATACTCATCACTTGATTCCATGTCAGGCTCGTCTACTTGGTGTTCTGCCATCCTTGCAACTTGTAACTCGCAACTGCAAGTTTGCACAACCTCAAAAATCAAGGAAACAGAAAAAAAAAGTTAATCAAGGAAACAGGAAAAAATCAAGGAAAAAACCTTAATTGCAATTGCAAGTTTGCACAACCTCAAAAATCAAGGAAACAGAAAAAAACCTTAATCAAGGAAACATGAAAAAATTATACAGAAGAAATAAAGAAAAAATAAAGAAAAAAACCTTTGTTTTCTTCTTCCTTTCACTCGTTGTCTCTCTCTCTCTTTTCTTCTCACTTCTCAGCCTCTGTCTCAATCTCAGCCTCTCTCTCTTTTCTCTTCCTTGAAATAGCCAGTTCACAACCCAAAGTCTCATCATTTCACTGACCCAAAACCTAGATGCTAGTGCTGGCTGGTCTGGCGTGGCCATCAGATCGGTCACCGTCTCCGTCTCACACTTCTCAGCCTCTAATCCGTCAAATCAGCCCCAAATTGTTATAATTTGGTGGAACCTGTGACAAATCGACAACCACATGCCTCCACAGCCACAACTAACAAGAGATTTATAGGGAATTAGGGATCATCAATTCATCATTCGGTTTTGAGACAGTAAGTACTAGGCGTGCAACTGTTCTGTGCCAGGAAGAGAGATTGAGAGACAGAGAGAGTGGAAAACTGAGTTGGTGAGGTAAGAGAGAGCTCATTTGGTCGGGCGAGGAGGAGATTATCGAGGTTAATTCGGCAAAAGGACGAAGAAATCAGGGAAAAGGAGAGTTGGAGAGGGGGCGGAAAACCCTAGAGAGGCGGAAAGTAGACTAAAGCAGCTGAGCTGCTTAGTATTTGTCGACAGAAATCAGCCTCTTCGATCTCTGTTATAAATTTCATTGCAAACATATAAAATTTTGGACGGAACGTATCTGAAACGTGGACGGTACGTACCATTTCGTTTGACGTTCCGTTCATTCCAACGGTATGTGAGTTCATTCCGTCATTCGTTCCGTTTCCTGCGACGGAACACAAAACCATTCCGCCACTCGTTCCGCAGGGACGGAACGTGGACGGCAAACGGCTAACGTTTGTACCGTTAGCAGGCCTAGCGATATATACTCCTCTGAAATAAGTTGCATATTCCATGTGGGACTAATCCCCAATTCAAAACCGGACAAACTCGTTGGGCCAGTGGGCCTTTAATGGGTTAATTGCGCATGCCTATATCAATCTTTGGGTTATAGCAGCTGTCGATCTCAAAGGCAGTAAAATCTTGATGTACAATTCGGTACCACTACTGCTATGACAAATTACATGAAGCCCAATTGCAATGGCGGAAAAGTTTAGTGAGATGGAGGACAGGTGACTACTTGTTTATTGCCAGAATGCCAGGTGGACTACTTAGTGCATGGTAGCTATGTCAGTCACGATGTTGTAAGCACTTTTTGTTATGCCGTATTAGTGCTATAGTTCAATCAATTTGTTTATTAATTATTGTTCAATCAATTTGTTTATTAGTGCTATATCGTCAACATATTTATTAATGCTATAGTTCAATCTATATAAAAAAAAAAAATCATGTACACCAAATTACAAATATATAAATCAATTTGTTTTTAAATTATATAATATATAAATATTTTTTATTATTTTAATTATTTTATATATACAGCCGTATCCGAGTTTTTTGAAAAATGCCGCATCCCCGCACCCGCAACGAATCCGACGCGACACCCGCACCCGCACCCGTGCAACATAGCGTATTAATTACGTAGTGGCTACTGAAATTTCCAATTAACTGTTGATTAACCTGTTATATGTAAGAGTCAACCACACAGCAGCCATATATAGGAAATTTTTAATTTGAACAAATTTAAATCAAAAATTGAAAAGTTTTATCGATCTAGATAAACGAATTAAAATGGACGCTCAACTATAAAAAGGAATATAATTTTCATGGTGCATATTGATTTTGTACAATTAACACTCCGCATGTGCATTTTCAATTATCAATATTCACTATATTAAATTTATTATTATATATTAGTTTTTCTATATTGTTTTTGGTTAATCGAATCTTAGAATTATATATATACATACACTAAAAATAGTGTACTAGAACAAAAATCTTAAATTTTAATATTAATTATAAATACAAATTTAACAAATTAATAGGCTTAAAATGAGAGATCCAAATTATGAGATTGAATTTTTCATTGCTTATATACCAGTTCGCAAAATACCAGTCTACTCAGTTAGCAATAATTAAAGTTATTCTCCCTGGTATATATAAAGTAAAGTTTATGAGATTTATGTCTGCGGCAACCGGAATGATTCGGTACAACGACGCGCATCCACTATCCTAATTTTCCATGTCTTTCCAGGAAACCTAGGGCTCAAAATAATTTGGGAGCTAGGCTTTACACGGTCCAATTGAAGAATATATATAGCAGGAATATATAGTTCTAGTCTCGATCTTTTAGGTTTATTTTTTGTTTGCTTGATTTGTGAAGTTAAAGATGCTGGTGCTCGTGCCTCTCAACCTCATCCTTTTGTTATACCTTCTTCTTTTTGGACATGCACCAGCACTACAGTCACAGTCCATTAGTATCACTTCTTTTTTTTTGGATCCATTGTTGCCATTCACCAAATTTTCTCATGTATACCGGAGGTATTTCTAAAAATTATCGTCTTGTATTTGTATATATATGCGTGTTTCCAAACTAATAGGCGTCTCGGTGTGTCTTTATTAGGTGAGATCTAGTATCGTATAAACTAAAGTATTTCCCACAATGAAATAGAAGCCCAACAAGCTGGGCCAGTTTTCTTCCCACCTGGACCCAGTGAGGTTTGGATTTAATTAGGTATTAAATTCAAAACTTTTTGTTCCTGAGAAACTCAACCTTCAAACACAGAGTTGCTATTTGTAGGCTTATTAAGCGAACTTCCAGTGTCTTAAAATATGTGTACCTAGTTTGCTTTAATATTGCATTTTTAATACGATGAATTTTATACTTTCACAAAATATTACTTTGAAATCAATAAAATTTCGGTTGATTTATTTCTTTTCTTTAACATGAAACTCGATAAAATTATTTCTGAATTTTTGTTACTTCTGCTTTCATATTGAAAAATTTAAAGTGTTTTTAATTAATAAAATAACTTTAATAAATATGCTAAATTACATTCCCATTCTCATAAATGATAGACGTAATCATAAATTAACGTGTTTAATAATAAGAACACGATTTCCAGGATCCGCAAAATCATATAAAATAACAAAATCATTAGTATAAAACTTACAAAATTGAAGAGCAGAAATCGTTAGTCGCTAGGCAAAAGCGTAAGTACTGATTTTCTTTGAGTTTTCCTCAGCCCTAATGATGTCACATAATGGCGTTTTTCTCTCTTCTTTTCTGAACTTTCTTAATGGCTAAATTAAGAGAAAGGGTGGCTTTAATTTTCAAATTTTTAGAGTATTTAATACTGAGGCAACCAAAGGAATCAAGTACAATTAATCTGGTTCATCAGATTTTCCATCAAATTTTGATGTACCCTTTAATTAAATTTCATAAATGAACTTGGTTCACAATTAATTAATATAGGTCACATAAAAATTCTAACATTCTCCCACTTAAGCCTATATTGAATCATCATAATAAAACATAAATTCAGAATTGGCCAACATAATCTTAAACCTTGTTCAGTTAGAAATACCAAATTAAACTAATATAATCGAAATAACTATAAATGTTATTTGATCTCTATTAATTATAGAAGTGGTATTCTTTCCAACAAATGGCTAATACGATTCATTTGATCCACTTAAGTAAATTTGCTTAAATTAAACATAATGCGCAACATAAGGAATAAGCAAATTTCATAAATTCAAAATCAAAGGCATAATTGAAGCTTCACATCATTACTTAATTCATAATTAATACAACAAAATTATAATTTAGTAATCGAACCCGTGCCGGCAAAAAAATTGGTGGTTATTCTTTAGACAGAGAATTAACATAGTTCTCAAATTAATATGTTGTAATACTATAGTCATATCTTTGATTTTGTATATAACAACAAAATATTTAATGTCGATTCATTAGACATGTCACTTGATTTGTTGTTCTTAAAACACAAAATAGCAGTCGCGTTATTACAAAAATAAAATAAGTGACTCTGAAATATGTCACAAATTATGCTTGCATAATGAAAGAGTCATTATAGACTGCTTAATACTCTTCCGTACCATTAATCATCAAACAAGCATAAATAAATAACATTATGTGAATTTCTTAACGACTAGGAAAATATTATCCACTTACAAAACAAGAATAATAAATTTGCTCCCACTAACCCTGAGATACATGCATTGATTTGAATATTTTCATTAATTCCAAACTTGGTTATGACCTCATCAAATTTGAGATAGAATTTAGTAAAATTAATATTTCATTACTAATGCTATTATAATAGCAGCATGTGTATATTCTTAATGCCTGGCTAAAGTCTAAAATACCAAGACAAATCTCAATTTGTTATTTTCGAGTTAGAATAATTAGTTTTATTCAATGCCGTAAATAATTCAGAAAAAATAAAGTGGTTACTATAGTCAACTAAAATTCATAAAATTCACATAACGTGATAAAATAAAAATGAAATGAATAATAAAAACGCCAAATAATGTTTCAGTTTTAACATAAAGTTCTTCACATTTTTAATTTATATCACCGTTGGACAGAAATAAATTGAAGACTACGGGACAATTCTATTTAATAAACTATATTGACAATTAAAGTTGTTCAAATTGACATCCTTAATATTTATTAAATATAAACATTATAGTGATACATAAACTAATATATCACAAATAACATAATATAATTAAACAACTATGGGGATTAATACTTAATTAAACTGAAATTAATAATTAAAATTTTTAGTTTTGACAAAATAGTTGTTCTATAAAATCAATTTGCATCACTATTGGGCAGAAACAAATTGAATCATAAATGAAATTTCACTTAATAAACTAAAATGACAATTAAAGTTGTTCAAATTGTCAATCATAATTTATTAAATGTAAAACTATATTGTGATACATGGGCATAAATATCACGTACTTCCCTTTAATAAAATGGTAATTACAATTAAAGTTATTAAAATTGATAACGACCAAATTACTAAAGGTAACTTAATATGATTTAAATTATTCATATGCAAAATTTATAACAAAGTTTGAACCGTTTGTATACATAAATGAATATGAAACCACACATATAAAATAATACACTACACCATAAAAGATTATTAACACTGCTGTATTAACACCGGTTTTTCAGAAAACCAGTATAAATAATAGACGGTGGCAATTTTGTGATTATCAGAGAAACTCTTTAACACCGGTTTTTTAGGAAAACCAGTGCTAAAGCTTAGCAGGAAACAAAAAGAAAAAATCGATTTTCTTTAGCACCGGTTTTTCTTAAAAATCGGTGTTAAAAATATTTTCTTTAACACCGGTTTTTAAGGAAAACCGGTGCTAAAGAAAATCTATTTTTTTTTTCGCTAAGCTTTAGCACCGGTTTTTCTTAAAAACCGGTGTTAAAGGGTCAAGAGCAATTACTACTCATAATGCATGTGTGTAGGAGTACTTCAATTGTAATAAAATTTTTTAATTTTTATTAGAATGTGTGTGTAGGAGTACTTCCAAGAATACTTAAGTATTTATTAGAATTTTATAAAATATTATGATATATTTTCTATGATTAAAAAATAAAAAAATAGGAAAAAAGAAATAGAAAAAAAATTCGGGATGATCTTATTAAGTTAGCTGGAACTATATTTTTTTTCCTTTTCTATTTAGTTATTAACAAATTTTTATTAAGTTTCTTAATCATTAAAAATGTATTTACAAAAATTATTAATTTTTATTTATAAAAATAGAAATTAATTAGTGAGCGAGACTTAGAACCTAGATCAAATAATTGGAGTTGCAATTTAGGGACACGGGTTAGAAACTTCTCTATCTAGTTAGTTGATTCTGATTTCATCTCTCGACTACTTACCATCCTTAAATCATCAAATCAAGTGATACAAGGGTATAGATCATAATTACCAAACTAGATAAGGTTTTAATCTACGAGGTATAATCATTATACTAAAGCAATTCAAGATTCAACTTAGAAAATATAACCAAAAGATAGAAATCACAACATAATCATAAAACTAATCAAATATTCAACAAACTACTAAAAAGATAGGTTTACTACCATCAACCCCTAAAAACAAAGTACTTAGCCTAATATCGTATCAAAACAACACAACAAATCGGAGATGAGCCGACACTAATTATAATATTATTTTTCACATGTATCAATAGAACGCCGCTATCAGTTCAAGAGTTAGCAACTAATTTGCATTCTGATCGTCAAGAAGCAGGTGTACGGGTAGACCGACCAAAATCACAAAAGAATAAAGGAGATTGAGTTAACATAATGCATGTGTGTAGGAGTACTTCAATTGTAATAGAATTTTTTTATAATTTTTCCTTTTCTGTTTAGTTATTAACAAATTTTTATTAATTTTATATTTATTAAGTTTCTTAATCATTAAAAATAAATGTATTTACAAAAAATATTAATTTTTTATTTATAAAACAGAAATTAATTAATAAAAAATCATAAATAAATTATTAACAAAAAATTTATAAAACGGAAATATTTAATTTATAAAAAACAGAAATTAATTTTTGAATGATATATTTAATAAAATAGAATAAGAAATTATTAAATAGAACATAATTATAAATATAGAATAAAAACATGTTCACCGATCATAACAAAAATTGGGGATGAGCTTTAGCACCGGTTATTAACTTAAAAACTGGTGCTAAAGATCGGATGAACAAAAAATCGGGTGATCTTTAGCATCGGTTTTTAAGTTGATAACTGGTGCTAAAGATCAACGTCAATTTTTTTTAAAACCAAAGGGCGACGAAACGTTTCTTCCTCTCCACTTCGAAAATTTTTTAAGTGCTAAAACCCTCTCTTCTCTGCCTCTCGCCGAAACCATCTCCCTCTCCACTCTGCTCTCCTCTCGCTGAAACTCTCTCCCTCTACACTCTACTCCCCCTCTTTCTCTTGTCTACTACGGCCAAGATCTTCTCCACTCGACTGCTCCGGCCGACTGCTCTCTTCCTCGATTGCTCCGGCCGAAATCAAAGAGGTAAGTGCTCTCTCTCGATTTTGATGTTGATAAATTGATAAATTGGTATGGCTGAAATTTGATAATTTGATACATGCATGGATATATTGATATGGTTGAAATTTGATATTGATGAATGTATAGGATTGTGTTTGTTTGATATTTTGATAAATGCATTTATAGGATTGTGTTTGATAAATTTGATAAATGTATAGGATTGTGTTTGCTATATTGATAAATGTATAGGATTGTGTTTGATATTGATAAATGAAATTTGATAAATTTGGATAAATTGATGATGCATGATTGTGTTTGTTTGTAAATGATAATGCATGGATGTGGATAAATTGATAATGTTTGGGATTTATGGAAATTGATATAAATTGTAATGCATGCATATTGATATATATATATATATATAGTGAATGGATAAAATACAATGATGTGTACGGATCGTCCCCGTACACATGAGTCATTTTTCGAGATTCAAAATTCAAACGGCCAATTCGAACCGTTCAAGTTTTTCTCCATATTGAAAAACCCTCGGAGACCAAATTTTACATTTTTTCGAATTTTTTTACTATATATTATGATATTTTCAAATTGGAGGGCCCGAAATACTCCAATTATAGTGTTTTTTGAAAATATCATAATATATAGTAAAAAAATTCGAGAAAATGTAAAATTTGGTCTCCAAGGGTTTTTCAATATGGAGAACAACTTGAACGGTTCGGATTGGCCGTTTGAATTTTGGATCTCGAAAAACGACTCATGTGTACGGAGACGATCCGTACACATCAGTGTTCTATATCCATTCTCTCTCTCTCTCTCTCTCTCTCTATATATATATATATATAATGGTTATATATTAATATATTGATATTTATGACTAGCAAAAAAAGGGAATAGCCCAAAAACAAAAGAAATATTTTTTTTAATCAACGTAGATCTTTAGCACCGGTTTTTAGTTTAAAAACCTGTGCTAAAGAGTAACAGAAACCCTTCGAAAAATCGGTTTTTCACTGAACCTCTTTAGCACCGGTTTTTAATAAAAAACCGGTGTAGAAAATAGTATTTTTAGCACCGTTTTTTTTTTTTAAACCGGTGCTAAAGATGTGAACATTTGCCCGCCCAGAATTCGGATGGTGTTTAGCACCGGATTTTTAACACCGGTTTTTAATATATTATTAACACCACTGATTATTAGCGTTGATGTCCAACCGGTGTTAATAATATGAATTTAACCGTTGTTAATAAAAAAATTCCGTAGTGATACTGAATCTGAAACAAATATGGATGCACAATCAATATTCAACTAATATTCATTCTAGTGTGTCGCGCAAGTTTTGTCCAAATGCAAATTACATGATGATTTGACATCTGTATATGATTGTAAAATAAGATAACATTAACGACTTGATCGTTGATCAACAAAAGGAATCAAAATATAAAGGTGTCAGTGCATCAGAGTAATATTTGTTCAAATGAATCATTAATAGCAACAGCATCACTCAAAATTCATACGCACCTTTTCATAAATAAAACCAACATAATTTGTTTAAACAAAAATTGATGCTTTTGAATGAAATATAAATTAAGCCATTTATCAGAAGAACCTGATTAATTAATTCAAACGAATCTAATTCGCCAAATAAAGGAACACCTAAAAAATAAACTGGGTATACATAGTCCTATACGAACTAAACTTGATATATTAAACAAATCATTTAATTGGATTGCAACCTTTGCATTTTTTTAAATAATTTATTTAATTAACTTTTGCATCCGTTTAGACCTAAGTTGCTTGGGTGCGGGTGCGGGTGTCGCGTCGGATTCGTTGCGGTTGCGGGGATACGACATTTTTCAAAAAACGCGGATACGGCTGTATATATTAAATAATTAAAAAATCACATTATATATCAATTTGTAATTCTGTATGATTTTTTTTTATCCATGTAATAACCATAACTTCATATCTATTAAAAAATTGACACAAGTACATAAGCACCATACAAATTAACTCCATAACAGTAGCACGTAGCATAGATAAAAGCAGTACATAAGAATTTAAGAACCATAACTTGAAAATTCAAATTAAAGTTACAAACAAGACATTAATCTTCAAATTAACTCCATAACTCCATACAGGTTACAAATAACAGTAACACATACAACATATTAGTTATTACATAAACAAGACAATCGACATCCCAAAACAGACTTGATGATATGAGAGTTCAAACTCCAATTTCAAACTTGATGATACAAGGTGTCAGCCGACTTAATCGACAATCGACATACATCCCAAAACAATGAAACATTCATAATATTAATATGAGAGTTCAAACTTCAAACTCAATTTCTAATTCTATCAACAACAACATTGATAATTAGTCGTTCAGTTCTCTGATTCGAAGACCTTAACAGCTTAACTTAATCCTGATCAAAACAATAATCGACATACAAGGTGAGAAAAAATATTAGTACCAATTGGAGGCGGAGCAAACTTTGAGCAGAGATGTTGCAGGCGGAGCCGAGAGGGAGAGGTTGGAGGCGGAGCCGCTGAGGTGAGAGTAGCGGAGAAGTTGGAGGGAGGCGGAGCCACTGAGGCAAGCAGAGCGGAGAGGTGAGAGTTGGAGGCGGAGCCGAGAGGGAGAGGTTGGAGACGGATGTTGGAGTTATGTCCTAGAAGTCAATATTTAATGACTTAATTATTTAGTTTATGTTATTGATGATATTTGATCATTTGTTCCTGGATTTTATTATTGACAGTTCATTCAGGTTGAGGATCTGAATTGTAGATCACTGTATTTCATTTAAAAATAAATGACAATAATAAATCGAAACTGTCCATAGTCTTGATAATTAATAAGGAACATTAATTATCATATAAGACTAGTATGCAAGTTAAGCGATGATTAAGTTCTACAAATCATAAGTAAGGAGTTACTAACTTAATTGCATATGTATATGTTACTAGAACATAGTACAGGATATGACCCCGATGAAATAAATAATATGGATTGTGTTAAGTGTCATTATTTATTTTATCAGTGTTTGATTCCAAGTTTGAGATGGTTCAGTTTTTCCACATGAGGATAGGTTCTATAAATATCGTCTACCGCTGATTCCTGATAAGGGCTGCTATACGGACTTTATTTATGTTCTCTTGAATTGTGCGGGGAAAAACTGTCCATCAAGATAATCGTATGTCCCTCATTAGTTCACCTGATGAGCGATGATTTCTACTGGGCCCCTTGATGGAGATGGATTGCTTGCTAGCAACTTGTGCAATCATCTCTAGATCAAGAAACGTATAATCTGCAAGAATGACACATTCCTATCTTGGATTATACAAGGATATCATGTGACATAGGAATCAAAACAATAAGATACTCATTTCTTATGTAGGATTAAATGATTGTATTAGTACATTGTTTATTTATGCGAATTGAAAATCATAACGTGTTGCTAGATACCGCTTATGATTATTGGAAATAAATAGCGATTTATTTTCCATGTCCAACGTAGCATGAATCCTCAAAGGGTCACACAAATAGGACATTAACCATACGTGCATTATTTGTTTATTTGCAGTAGCGAGTACTGCGAAAATATGATATGTTGATTAATTAATTATATACCGTTGTGAACCGTTATAATTAATTAACTCAAATGGATCATATAGAAATAATATAATGCATATGCTAATTCCAAAATAATTATTAATAAGTTAATAATTAAATTCGTTCAACGTATATTTATTATATTGAGCTAATTGGCCTTTTATTTAATTAGTTATTGAAAAGCCTGATTCGAGATTAATTAATGGAGTTGATTAATAGGCTAATATAATATGTTATATAGCCTATAATCATACACAAAATTTCTGCAATGAGGGAATATTTTTGTCAAGACAAAATTATGGAAAGAGAGCAATGTTTAGAAATAACAAAATATGGCAACGTTGTTTATGGAAACACCGAGCTCTAGATCTTTTGCCTCTCTCTTCTTATTCCCTTGCGCAAGAAATAAATGAGCAGAAAATTTTCTGCCCTAGGCGCCTCCATCTCTCTCTCAATAGCTCATGTGTTGAGCGTTATTTTTTTTTCTTCCAAGAAAAATAGTTAATCGCATGAAGAAAAAATAAAAGGGAATTAGCTATCGTCTCAAAACAAGCTAGCACTTGTTTATAGACTTTGGTTAATCTTCTAGGTGGACTAGAGGCAGCGAAGGTGCGCATCCATCGACTCCTAAGCAAAGGTCGAGCCTTCTAGTTACGATACTAGAAGAGGTATAATCTCCTACACGTTCTCTTTTATATATTAACTGCTTGAATAACTAGATCCGTTAATCGTGCATGTTAATTGCTTATTAAATGTTAATAAAAATTAAAATTGCACAAGGACTTGAGTTCCTCACAACGGAGCCACTAAGGTGAGAGTAGCGGAGAGGTTGGGGGAGGCGGAGCCGCTGAGTCGGCTGAGAGAGACTGAGAGTGAGAGCCTGAGACGGCAGAGTGAGAGGTGAGTTGAGTTGAGTGCCTCAGTCGGCTCAGAGGAGATGGCCGATGGTGCGACGACGACGGCGATGCCAACAAGGTGAGAGATGAGTAGACGACAGAGAGGAAGTGTGAGATTGAGAGAGAGAGAGATGAAATCGAAATGAATAGGCGATGGGTTAAAGTTAGCGAAATTATTCTGGAAAAAAATATCTTCCCGTGTCTGAAACGAATTGTAAACGAATCGTCACCGAATCCAAGCCGTATCCTTACGAATTCTGACCGAATCCTCCAGTCAAACGCAATAAAATAATCAGACACACCACGTGGCGCGTCGGGTGCGAATCGCACGCGAATCGCACACGTATCCGTGTCGGATAGGCGTCGGATACAGGATACGTGTATATTTTGGAGGATCCATGTAACATAGGTTTAGACTAAACAAGTAATGGTTAAAAGAAATCAAAACATTATATTTCACACTTAATTCAAAAGAATTTAAACAAAGCTTTAGAACGCCAAATAATTAAAATCATTACATCAAGAATTTGAGAAAAAAATATATACTCAAGAAAATAAGTTTGCATTTAATATGAATTTACGATCTGCTCTGATACCAAATGATAGTCGTAATCATAAATTAACGTGTTTAATAATAAGAACACGATTTCCAGGATCCGTAAATCATATAAAATAACAAAATCATTAGTATAAAACTTACAAAATTGAAGAGCAGAAATCGTTAGTCGTTAGGCGGAAGCGTAAGTACTGATCTTCTTTCAATTTTTCTCAGCCCTAATGATGGCACATAATGACGTTTTTCTCTCTCTTTTCTGAACTTTCTTAATGGCTGAATTAAGAGAAAGGGTGCCTTTAATTTTCAGATTTTACAGTATATAATGCTGAGGCAACCAAAGGGATCAAATACAATGAATCTGGTCCATCAGAATTACCATCAAATTTTGATGCACCCTTTAATTAAATTTCATAAATAAACTTGGTTCACAATTAATTAATATAGGCCACATAAAAATTCTAATAATAAATCCTACCAAAACATGTAATTAGAGTTGATAAAAGTTAATGGTTGGGGAGCTAGCTAATTGTTGCCAAATTGAATGTTGGGAGAGGAATGTATCAAAATTGTAAGTTGAAAGAGGTAATTACAAATTAAAAGTTTGGGGTGTGATTTGTATTATGGCATATATTGAAATGGCCATTCCATGGGCAAAATAGGGGACAATGTATCATCATTCCTACATCAATAACTAGACTTGTTTGTAAGCTTAATCCTAAAATTCATCAGATTACAAATCTAGACACCTGAAACTAATGTTAATTTTGTTTGGGCACTTTGACTTCATATCTGATAAACTAAAAAGGTTAACAATTTTGCATGTGAAATCAAAACTCATAATGCCGATCCATTTAAATTTTAAAGAATTTTGATTTGTTGTTTGTAGCCGATCCTTTAGATTATTCTGAGCTTAAGATATTATGGTATCTCAATGAACTTACTCTCACACTAGCTTTACTTCATATTAATTCGTATTTTACATTGCATAGGTGCGTACTATTAATTTTTCACTAACTCATACAACGCTCAAAAATCATTTTTTTTTTTATCACATTGCTTTGGTGCAATAGCCAGTTTGCTATTTTTCAAATCATATAGGATTTGCATATTCATTTGCTGCACGCATGTTGCCTAAGATACCAAAGCTGAGCTTTGCCTTCATCATAGCCAAGCAAAATAAACATTTCTTATCGGCATCGGCAATATAGTTTGTGCATGGCAGATCCAAATCTATGCCATGAAAATGCAAAATTATTTAGATGCTTTCACCTTATAGATGGAAGATTTACTGGCGATGCTAAACAATATCAAGGTCCATTATACTTTCATTTGAAAAATGCAATTTTAAATTTGGCAGAACAAACTTTTCTAGTTGGTTAAAAGCAACCTCAGATAGTTGAGTAAATAATGTGCCGGAATTATCCACCACAGCACCTTCAGCAACTATCGATTTTGGAATACATAATCTTTTTGTGCCAACAGTTATGCCGGCCACAGCAAGTCAGCAACAAAGTAAAGGCGATAAGCAAGACCGCCATGACCAACAAATTTAGTTGTTTATATATACCGGGGCCTTAATGTCTCTGTAGATGTCCTGCAGTGTACCAAACTTGAGACGGGTTTTCTTATTGACATCATCAGCAAATATGAGAAGCCCAGTACACCTAGATCAGGGTCCAGGGAGGTTGCTGCCCTGGAAAATCCCACTATGCCAAAACTGTTGTTAAGAACTTAAGATCCTCAACATTTACAGTTCCACAACCGAAGGCAAGAGGCACTTTGAGCTGCTACTGGTACCGAGCTCGAAGATTTCTCTAGCCAAAGTTCCATATAAAGCTATTTCATCTGCATATATAAAATATTGGTTGTTAATACAATTAATGTTTTCTGATGCAACTTTTCGTGTTAAGGGTTTTACATAGCTTGTTAGATCACAGTGGCGGTGAAAATGTAGATGGCTTAAAATGGTTCAAAGACTGGGGTTAGCTGTTTAACATATTTTGAACATGCATGGATTGCATTGGGTCCAAATAAGGTGGCTGCCGGTATCTAGCATTAAAGGCAAACGAAGGGGAGGGGTTCCTAACTTCCTATTGCTAGCTAGTTCTAATAAGAACTCAAAGTCCCTGATTGGTAAAATGAGATATTGGCTGTAGAAAGAGGTTTTGATCGAGCTGCTTTCCATGGCGTGTAATTGAGCAATTCTTATCTGGCTGCGACGTGCAGTCCTAGTGACGAGCTCAAGCTTGGTAGTTTATGGCCATAATATTCAGTTAGTTCAAACTAGATATCTAAAGGGATATTGCAGAAGGCTGGGATAACAAAGTGAGATCAAGAGAAATACAAGAAAAGAATGCATTGTGTTTTTTGTGTCATTCTATTGCTGGTGTGTTGGGGTTTTCATATAATGTGCGGAGCAAGTACTCCACAATTCATCTTTTTTTTTTTTTTTTTTTTTTCTCTGTCCATTCATTGACTGAAATTCCCGGGACCTGTAAATTAATTAGGGTTGTTTTCTGATCAAGAACTCGTTATGTCCATTGTAAATTATACTATCCACAGTTCCACACACATGTTGTTTCAGGATTAATTGCAACTTAGCAGAGAACTTAGACGAAGGTGAAGAATGCTAACAGATAAGAATCATAGTTTTGCATAATGCTTTTGTTAATGGAGGCAGCACTTAAGAATTTGAAGTGCCGGTGCTGTGTGCCTTTGTACGGAAGCATGTCAAAATCGAACTTTACTATGTACGAGATAATTAATTGGTGGTTCACGTTTGTTGATACTTGATAGATGTCAAAGTAAAATGATACGCCCGAGTGCGGCTAATAAAGTTGTGATGGAGATCATGTTGGATTAATTTGTAGAACCTAGGAACCAAAAAGAGGAACCTTTTTGTGTAATTGTCATTACCATTTAGTTACTAACTAATATCTTGCCTTATTTGTATTTTGCATAGTAACTAAATATCTTGCCTTATTTGTATTTTGCAGATAATGCATGGCGCACGCCGCACTAGGAATTAGCAAGTTCAAATATTATACATGGGAACTCGCAAAATATGTTCGGTCTCAGTATATTGATTCACTTGTCGTCGACTCGTCGAGACAATTCTAATTGTTTTATTTTATACTCGGAAACTACTTGTATTAGGCCACAGCTAAATGGCGCCACTCCGACTTAGTGTTCTCCAAAATGACACGACACGATCATGTTGGCATGATACGGTGTGCGTGTTGACACGACACGACACGACACAGATACAAAATTAGCACGACACGATCGTGCTATCGTGTCGTGTCATAATCGTGTCGTGTCGTGTCGGGATATTAGAAAGTTTATGTCACATTCCGCAGCCAGACGTGACAGCTCCCGCCACGAAAGTACAGATAATTGTACTCACGTAAGGCTTAACCTGAAATCTAAACCTAAAAGTGGCAGTAAGTTTTTTTTTTATTTTTTTTCTGATAATGTAGTCAAATATTATCAAGCTAAGGGTATAAATAAGATAAAGCATAAAATAAAGTATATCGACTCACAGTCGATCACAAAAATATACATGTCAGCATATATATACCTTAACAGTATTCTCTATTGCACTATAAGAAAATATAACCGTTAGCCTTCTACGTAAAGGTGATCTCTGTCGCAACCCACTAAATGCAGTCTTCATGTGTAAGCAATATGTCATCTGGAATCCCCATCCGCCGGGGAACATGCAAAACAAATACGGAATGAGAATAAAATTCTCAGTGCGGATTTTAGTTCCAGACGTGAATTTCTAGTTGAAATCTTAGCCCGAAAGTAACATTCCAAATAATCAACATGAACAAATAACTTATTACTCAATTTAATAACTAACGTAGTCAAATAATTAATGCAAAAAGTTTAACCAATTTCATAATAAGCTACGAACTAAAATCCATTTCATTATGCTCACTTTTCCATGAACATGCACACAAACAAATTCAGAGCGAAATATTTCTTTCCCTTGCTACATGGGTATAACAGGGACGCATCCCTTTCCCAAGGCACAGTAGGAAGTTCCATATCACAAGAGCATATCACACAAATCTATTAATTCATATCAGTTTGACATCAAAAACACACTCAGATCTCCCAACTCAACTAGTATGAGCAGGCGGAGAGAGATCTTCCCTAGACAGGACAGGCGATAGAGATATAATCTCTGACCCTGACAGGCGGTAGGGATTCCATATCCGTATAGTACTATCCAACTGGCTGAAGCCGGTGGCCGACCGACTCCGGAGAGTAGCTTTGATTATCATTCCCGAACATCATTACCATATCATTCTCAATTACCACACAATATCATTCATGCTCAATCACAATTCTAAATCATCAGGCAAGATTAAAATGAGCCGGTACAACTTAGCTCATTCATAACAAATGAATATACAAACTCGCCTGTCTGTTATAACCATTTTAACAAAGGAGATCTTTTCAACATGAATTTTTTTTGAGTTGTAATATCTGTTCCTAAATCTACATCATCATTGTATAATGCATCCAACAGAATCAACAACATGCCATGCATAATTTAAAGTTACCAGGACCGAATCTCTATAAAAATTCACGTATCCACACCTATTATTGGATTGAGTTCAGTCTCCGCCAAGTTTCATGTATATTAGTCAAGAACCATTTAGATTCGACTAAACGGTTTCTTAAATTAGCCTAACTTGAAATCCTTAAATGTGGTTCGGCTTAAACTACCAGACTGACCAGTACTTTATTATTTATTATAGTCATTGCTTGTGTTTCCAGTAAATTTAGTTTTTATTATTTGTTATTATATTGTTTCTCTTTTATTTTTAACTTAGTTTATTTATTTTATTTCTTAATTAAATTGTTTTATTCATTTCTTAATTTATTATTAATTAATTATTCCTTTATTTTATGTTTATAATATTAATTTTAATATAATCTTTGTTATTAATTTGTTAAGAATTTTTTAATTAATTAATTAATTAATTAAATTATTTTAAGTACTTTCTTTAATATTAATTCATTATATTTATTAAGTAGTTTACATCATTAATAAATATAAATTCGAAATTCAATATCAAAAATTAAGAATTCAGAAAATTATAAAATCATAAAATAAATTTGAAAATCCGAAAGTTATTTCATTTTGTTGTTATTTGGGATCAGAAGGTCGGTAATTTGTATCTGTTCTAGATTCGCTCGAACTATTCTCATCATTTCCCGAAACCATCTAATTAAAGGTATACCCAACCGTTTAATTGGCCTCTCCTTTAATTAATTCTTTTATGTATTAAGCCCACAATTATATTAACTAAATCATGGATTAAGTTAATTAATTATCAAATTACCAATTCTAATCATTTTAGATTAAATTTTGCACTATGCCAATCATCCAAAAAATATTTCGCACTAGGCCAAAGAGACAGCCCACAGTCTCTATTATTTTTTTTTCCTTTTTCCTTTCTTTTTCTTTTCCTCTCGGCTCAACCCAATCAATACACAGCCCAAAAAGCCCATCACGCGAACAGGTTGAGCCAGGTCAACCTGGCCAGTTGACCTAAGCCAACCGTAATAGGTCCGACTGAATCCGAACCCGCTAACTCAATCGACTTTTCCCTCAAAAGCCCCTGAATTGTTTTATTTTACAACTAGATCCTTTTTCTTTACATTTAGGTCCTTTTCTCTACATTCAAGTCCTTTTTTCCTGACGATTAGGTCCACAAACCCAACTTTCTTTGCATATCAGCCCCTTTCACACATGAATCACGTACCAGCAACGTACCAGAGTATAAATAAGATACTTGAGGCTGGTACCACCTCACAATACGCTTATACATGGTCTCCATTCACTGCCCAAGTTATCTAACTAGCTAATAAACCCATAAAATATTGTTTTGATTATATATTCACATCTCTACCCGATTTGCAACAACTTCAAACATAGTATATTTAGTCTAACCAATTTCTATAGCTACCCATTTTGATTTCATGACTCAAACTATTTACACACAACCTCATAACAGTACCTAAATCCGAAATTAAAGATGAACTCAATTCAATTTATTTTTTTCCAACCGGCCAAAAATACAAAGTTAACTTAATTGTTAACAAAGGAAAGTAGATAGTACCTCAATCTTCTCTCGGTCTCCTCTTACTTCCCTTACTCTTTTTCTTTCTTTTCTATTTTTTTTTCTCTGGATTTCCTAGCCCGACAGCCAACCAAGAAACCAAAATTTTTTTTTTCTTTCGGCTCACCTCCTTTTTATAGGCAATACACAATTAGAGAAAAAGAGGAGATAGAGATTAAGAAAGGACGGTGAAGATTAGTTAATAAAAAATTTTACCGATTTCAAAGTCCAACTCACCCCTTTTACCGCCTCACACGGATAAGATCAAGAGGAAGGATAAGAACAGGGGAGGTGGTAGCAACCAATTGGTTTGCCTCAATCCATCCCTCGTCAATTTTCGTGCTTCGCTTCGTCGAAGGAAAGAAGAGGCGATCGGACGGATCGAAGATGAAAACAGAAAAGAAAAGAGGAGGAAGATGGTGCCAGCGCACCATCCCGATTTTTATCAAAATTTACTCTCTTGAATTTTTTGTGGCAGTAACTTTGTAGCTTAGGATGCTGCAACTCATATAGAGTTGTTTTTAGAATTATTTTCATTAAGATTTTAATTAAATATGATATTAGATTAATACTAATTAAGCTTTGATTTTGCTAGAATAATATAAATTAATTTTAGATACTACACAAAGTTAAAAATTTCGAATTCGAATTGATTTTTCATGTTGATTCAGATTTATCTAAAAAAAGATATTGATATTTTTATAGGTTAAATTTTCTTAATATTATTTTTAAAATTAACTCAATTGATTCAATCTAGTCTGGTATTTTCTACTATGTTACAGTTTAACACGATCCAACACGACACGAACACGAATTAACACGAGACATTAACACAAATTTAATTATTAATGTTAATTATTCAAACAAAATTAATAATTTAAATTCAATTTATATTACTATATCATATAATTTACTATCATTTAACTCATACTGTTCTAATCTAACTATTATTTAGTAATTTTTTTCCTCTATTTTAATTTTTTAATATTTTTTATTTTAAAAATAATAAAATAATATGACAAGATTTGACACGACTAGCACGACGTGTCAACACGACACGACACGATCGTGCTAGTCGTGTCGTGTCAGAATGCGTGTCGTGTTGCATATTCTCACCATTTAACACGACACGACACGACACGACATGACACGATTAAAAAAATAGTTCGTGTCAACACGACACGACACGAGACTCTAACACGATCGTGTTTGACACGACACGCACGATTGGAGAACCCTATCCGACTCACGTGTGAGCAGTATCGTGTCCATTTCAGACAGAAACAGAGTAGTCCATTGTCTCGAATGTAAATATTGAGAGTTTTTAGCAATACCTGAACTGCTGAAGTTGTGAAATTCATAAAGGGTAGAGAATAACCCACAAAATTCGCCGGCCTCATTTACTGAATATTCTTCTTGAATTTTTCATGTATCTTGTAATGTACACTTGATAATTATAGTGATGCATATTTGCTTCTTTTAGTTCACATTTTTCTATATAGATAAAATAAATTTTTTGTTAGCTGTTACATAATTTTGATTAAATCAAAACACATTTTGACGCTGTCCAAAGAACTGACTTAATCATCTGAACTCTCCGAAATACACATTTGTCGCTTTAGTTGATAAAGACTCAACACTCAAGTATATATATATATTGTGTCAATAAATACAAGATGTTTTAAACTTTTTATGACAAAATAAGTTGTGAGATAATTAGAAATAAGAACACATAATTAAATATTGCATTATTTTTATTGTACTATCTTAATCTATTCTGTTTGATTACTTATGGTGCGGCGAGTAGTGTTCAACAATAGTATTTTAGAAAAGAAAAAGGATTAAAGGTACCACTGAATGTGGGAGTGTAGATGTTGGGTCATGTCAACTATAATTAACTACCTATGAAATTCCATCATTAGTTGCATTTGCAACTATTTTTGCACCTTCAAACCAAAGTCTTTGTCATAATATTCGGGGAAAATTAATATCCAGAGCAAAATCAGTGAGGCGGCATAAATATTGTCTCCCTAATGTGTGCCACTATCTACATGTTTCTTTACTACTGTTATACGTATATATGTTGTTGCATTTTATTTTATAAAAAAATATAGGAATTAATCAATATTAAAATGTCTGTAAAAGACATGAGAGTCAAATAAGTACACTTATAAAAAATTTTATTTAAAAAATACACACATCAATGCAAAATTGGATGCAAATAATATAATCAACTGATTCCAATATCTTTTGCATCCTCTTTGTACCTAATTTGAACTCCTATAGTTGATTAATTATATCAATGTGAATGATCCAACAAACGAAGTATTCTAGAATCATATCTCTAAGTTTGGATGCAAAATACAAACTATAATTTTTATGTAATTATTAATTGTAACATAATATATGGGTAGTTTAAATTAAGATTATTAATATTCTTATTGATTTTCATATAAAAATTTATGAAACATAGCAAGTCTAGATTCTATTCGAGCCAGATTTATGCTTCATTGACAGTAACATCGACAAGAGGGAGGAAGGTAAAAAAAATTAGCCCGTATATTGTATGCCTTAAATCCTTAATTTGCAGGAAGGCAACAGGATTACAGGAACATTCATACGGTACACGTCCCAGAAAACCAGAATCCCCAGCTCTTTCACGAAACGGGATAATTTCGGTGGTTGTGATGTCTAAATTTCAAGAATATTGCAGGATTTAGTGTTGTTCTCGCTCTCCTTCGTATTTTTATTTCGTTTGTGTAGAGATTTATTTATTCAACAGTTTTTAAGAGTGACGACATCAGTTGTCATTTTTACGCAATAATGTAAGCAAAATTGCTCAGTCAATGGGTAGAAGACCCACTCGTATTTTTGAAAGAAAAATATTCAAGCATATGAAAAACATAATTTCTTATATTCAAATCATCCGAAGTTCCCCACAGATCCGACCAACTTATCTTAAATTTCTTAAATAGTAAGGAACTAAGGATCAAATTGCTTAAACAAGCACTTCCCTTCCCTTCTCTTAATTTTCCAGCTCTTTCTCCTAATTTCGTTTCGAGCACAGTTCCGCTGTCACATTATTCATGCTGCCACAGATGCCACAAAATTTAAGCCGTTAGATTAAAGTGGGATTGATGATTGATTGAATAAGAATTAATACCAAGAGTTACTTTTATTTCCTTTTTATTTTTATGTCTCCTCGTAAGTCGTAACCTCTGCTGAAGTGCTGAGTGCTGGAATACAAAAAACCCTCTGCTTTTCTTCTCTCCCATCCACTCTTCGTCTCTGTGCTCGCATTCTTTCTCTCTCGTGCTTCTGCTCTCTTATCTTGAGTTGTCGCTCTCCTCTATCTACCCAATTTTTTTTCGAAGAAACTGGGCATGTCTTCAAATTCAATCAGCACTGATGAGACTCGCTACAATCATCCCTCGAACATTTGACCGTCACAGGATTTTAATAGGCATTTTAATTATCAATGATTTCTTTATTTAAGCATCATTAAGCATTTTATCAAGCAACCTTAAACTATTTTTTATCAGTTTCTACCGGACCCAGACCACCCAATTTGGTACTTAGTCATCACGTTTTACAATATAATACATGAAAGTATATATTGAAAGAAAATTGAGTGACGTCTGACTCCTTTTCTACTTATATATAGTAGGTCAAAAAGATAAAGTCAGATCATTTGCTTAATTTGACCTCATTCAACTGGCAATCTCTAGTCTGTTTTGAGGTCCAGGAAGCACACAATATATAGAAGGTAGCATATCCCAACATCCAACATGAGTTTCCCTTCTTTCATTCTAAATTCAGATCACAAAAAAGTATGATCCTTTTTTGTTAGTTTAATCTATGAAAAAATGCAAATTAAAACGGGTTCAAAATGCTATAGATGGAGGTATGAGAGAGCTGGAAGTCCTAAATAGGATACACCTCCTCCCCTTGGCCAGTATCGGATAGAATTAGTAATAGTGAATGGTCTCGCACGCAGTCATTTATATATGCTCAAAATAATGTTAACGCAATCAATAGTTGAATCGCGAAATCCACCAAATGATGTAAACAGTTTCATGCTTCAAATTTGTGCTCCATATATATAGTACGTATTGACTGACTATCATTATCATTATCATTATGTGTCCTCGATTACACATTATTTCTTATCAAGTTATTAAATATCGGTGACATGTATTTGTCGTTATTAATTAGCCCATATTAATTGTTAACTCGCATACTCATTTCTTATAACATTGATTTGGAGCTATCACTAGCTTGCTATTTTTCAAGTCATATAGGACTTGCATGTTTATTTGTAGCCCGTTGCCTATGATACCAAATGAGTCCGAATTCATCATACCCAAGCACATTACACCTTTGTCGTCCATATCAGCAATGTAGTTGTCACGTGGTATTTCCAAATTCATTCCTGGAAAGTGAAAAATTAGTTTCGGCACTTTCACCTGAGATGGCCGAATTGACCCTGTTGAAAAACATTCGAGGCCCAATATAGTTATATTAGAAGGAGACCATTTCGTGCTCGACTGAAGCACCTTCTTTAGCTTGTTATAAGCAACATTCGGTAGTTGGGTAAATGCAGTGCCCGAATCCACACAAGTCCCTTGGGCAAACACCGATTCGGGGATGCTAAGTCGTTTGGTGCCGACAGTTATGCCGGTCATGGAAACAAAATAAAGGCCTTCATATCCAGGAAGTGCATCAACAAATTTAGTGGCTTGCACCGGTGCCTTAATGTCTCTGAAGATCTCCTCTTGTGTTCCAAACTTGAGAAGGGTTCTCTTGTTGATGTCATCGGTCATGCAGTATGAGAAACCCGGTACACCAAGCTGAGATACCATGGAGGTTTCTGCCCTGGAAAAGCCAGCTATGCCAGAGCTGTTGTTCAGATCCCCACCATTTGTATGTCCACATCCGATGGCCATGTTCACCTTGACCTCGCCATTAGTACCAAGTGTGAAGGTCTCTCTTGCGTAATCACCAATCGAGTATGTCTGATCTGCATAAGAATAGTAATACTCGCAATGGTTTCTGGTGCAATTTGACTGTCGAGCAAGGGCTTGGCACAGCTTGTCAGAGCATGAGAGGCGCGAAAAGGTGGACGATTTAGATGGGTCAAAGATTGGGGATGGCTGTTCAACACATTTTGAGCATGGTTTGCACTGAGTCCAAATGAGGCTACTGCCAGAATCTAGCAAGAAAGGGTAAGGCTTGGGAGGGGTGCCTATCGCGAGTTCTAGTACGTATTCCGATCCTCCTGACGGGTGAAATGGAACGTTGGTTCTAGAAATAGGGTTTGAGGTGCAATCCATGGCATATAATAGGGAAGCTCTTGCCCGGCTACGGCGTGCAGCCCTCTTGAGTAGCTCAAACTTGTTGAGATTTTGACCATGATCAACATGAGTTAGTTCAAATTGGATATCTCCGACAATGGAGATGGTTTGAGATGTAGCAAATGAGATTAAGAGCAATAGAATAGCAAATTGCATTGTGTTGCTTTTATATGAGTTATCCTACAAGTATGCTGGGATATATATAAATAGATCAAGATTTTTTTAGTGATACATCGTGCACTCTTTTGGAAATGATTTGATATCACTAAAGATAAGCGCTTTTAATCCTGTCATAATATAATCACAAAGGTACAAAATCTAACATGTGGATCAACCGCAAATTAATTAGTGACGTCTTAATTACGTAGTGGTTACTGAAATTTCCACCTTGGACAAACAAACTCTTGATTTCGTATGTAAGAGTTAACCACACTACAGCCATAGAATTTTTTTTATTTGAACGAATTTAAATAAAAAAATAAAATTACGTTTTTTCAATCTAGATAAACGAAGATTGACGCTCAACTATAAAAAGGAATTTTCATGGTGCATATTGATTTTGTACAATTAAAACTCCGCATGAACCACTTTTAATTATCAATATTCACTATATTAAATTTGTCATTATATATTAGTTTTCTATATTGGTTTTAGTTAATCGAATCTTAGAATTATATTATTCTTTTTTACTAAAGATAGTGTACTAGAACAAAAATCTTAAATTTTAATGTTAATTATTAATAAAAAATTTAACAAGGCTTAAAATGAGAGAACAAAATTATGAGATTGAAATTTTCATTTCTTATATACCAATTAGCAAAAAAACAGTCTATTCTGTTAGCAACTTAGCAATGAAGTTATTCGTGTTATTTTTAATAATAAAAAAAATTTCCTCAGAAATTTTAAAAAGAAAAAAGGAATAATTTTTTTTTAATAAGAAAAAAGTCCTAACGCGGTCCAATATCACGTAAGATTCCTGGCTCCTAACGCGGTCAACGACTGCGTTAGGAGGCGGAGTCGTAGCTCAGCAGAAATGAAACAAGCTTGATTGATTTTTGTAACTATATAACAACCCTTTATTTTATGAAAAACATAAAATTTTCCAACTATAAAATAACCCTTTATTTAACTATAAAAAACATAAATTTATGAAGACAAAAAAATAGGAGAGAATTAAAAAATACACCCGTTTTTTTTTTTGTGTTTCCTAATCCTATTTTCATGATTTGTAAATAATTATTTCTAAATGATGTTCATTGTGTGCAAAAAGAAAAATGTTCATTTGATGTTATTGCTTATTAATGTTATTGCTTCTTTCAATTAAATGTCGTTCATACGTAAATTTTACTTGTTCATATTTATTTTGTAATCCAAAACCATTACTCGTGTGTCGTAATAATGTTGTCGTAATATTACTCGTGCGTCGTAATATTGTTTTCGAATATTGCCTAAAAATCGCAACAGACAAGCAACAAAAAATAATAAACAACGTAAACTACACATCCATGATCTAAAACATAATAACATACATCACAATATATACAAATCCATAACATACATCACATAAACATACTACCTCCTACGTCAAGACGGCGAAAATCTCTCGCGTTTTCTAATTACTCGTCTCTCTCTTCTCTCAGCCAAACAAGGGGTAACTGACTCATCCTCCGCCTGAATCTCCTCCTCCTCACCCTCCTCGTCACCGCCCTGATCACCCTCCTCATCGCCAACCTCCTGACCACCCTCGTATGTGGCGGTCTGTAGCAAGGTAGTGAAAGACTCTGCCCCTCCCATACTACCCAATGGCAAAGAAAATGAAGGGATGCTATATGGCGTACCAAATGCTGGCATAGTGAACGGTGGAGCAATTCTCTCGCAACCACTTCAACAGGAGGCCAGTTGGAGCAATTCTCTCGCAACCACTTCAATCTAATATTATGTCTATTGCCCCTACATTATCATTTACATAATTGTCAGTATTTACAGATCATAAATTATAAATCATAAATTTAAAAACTTAATTAACATTGAACTTACGTTTTTTCTCTAGCCCAGTTCGCAGTGGCAAATAACTGCGCACTGACATGATCATCAAAATAAACTCCCGTCGTGCTCCCTGTCACAGGTTTGCCTACTGTGCGCAAACCATACAGAAACTTCACATCCTGATAATGATTTAACCCATCAATTATCACAATAATTACATTTGTTTACATTGGGTAAATTGGAAAATTTATTCAAACATATTCTTACCTGCAACGTAACAGTCATCTCGCCCACAGGAAAGTGAAATGTATGCGTCTCTGGACGTCAAAACTCTACCAATGCTTTTAGTAAAGCAATATCCGCATTGACATGCTTTACTTTCGAGATGTGAATCAGGCCGAGCTTCTGCAAACGTCCATCAATACGTTTGTCGATCACGATCTCACGCTTGTGCGACCTCAAATCTAAACATCTTTCACGCTGCAATATCATATGTTACTTTTAATCAACGAATAATTATTATAACATTACTAACCATTAAAATACATTTAAGTATTTAAATATATGATTAATACTAAATTAAATAAGTATACCTCCTCAACATGCACTTCAATAATATGCTCCTCGGGAGTAAGGAACAATATCTGTCCGTCAACGTCTTGTGCTCGCTCCACAGGGTTCACGTTGTACGGATTCGGACGACCGGTGCGACGCCTCCGTCGTCTAACACGTGGGGCTGGATCAATCGGAGCGTCTGTCGGTGGTGCAGAACTAGATGGACCAGCCTCGTCGTGTGCAGAACTCATCTATTGTAATAATTAAATATAATATAATTAATATTACATAATTCATAATAATTAAATATAACATAATTAATATTACATAATTCATAATAATTAAATATAACATAATTAATATTACATAATTCATAATAATTAAATATAATATAATTAATATTACATAATTCATATTTTCTAAATTTCTACACAAATAATTTCAATCACAATATACCACAATATCCATACACATTTTCAATATTGCATTACATTTTTATTTGCAACATTATCCATACACATTTTCAAATCATAAATCCTACACAAAAATTTCTACACAATTCCTACACAAAAATTTCATTTTCCATCAAATCTACATTTTCCTAATTTTTTCATCCAATCAAATAATTTCAATCACAATATATTTTCGTACCAATTTTCATCCATTTTTCACTCATATATTTTCTACACAAATAATTTCAATCACAATATACCACAATTTCCTATTTATTTGCAACATTATCCATACACATTTATTTTTATTTGCAGTATACCACAATTTTCTATTTATTTCCAATCAATTATAATATATCAAAAATACTCTAATTAAATTTTAAAAATCAAATTAAAAAAAACTTATCTCTAGAAGTCGCCGGAAATCGATCGAACTCGAACTCGTCGGAAATCAACCGTCTCCTCCTTTCTCCTCCGACGTTGGCCGTTCTCCTCCTTTCTCCTCCTTCTTCCTCCTTCCTCTTTCTCTTTCTCTCCTTCTTCTTTCTTTTTTTTTCCTCTCTTTTCTCTCTTCTTTCTTTCTTTTTTTTCCTCTTTGTCTCTGTATTTCTCTCTCTCTCCCTCTTGAAGACGACGACGCTCCCAAAAGCAGAAAACGGTAAAATTTCAATTTTCGAAAAGATTCCGTCTCCTAACGCGTTTCGTTGACCGCGTTAGGACCCTCTAACGCGTTCGTTGACCGCGTTAGGAGCTAGGAATCGTACGCGGTCCAATATCGCGTTAGGACTTTTTCCTTATTAAAAAAAAATATATTCCTTTTTCTCATTAAAATTTCTGAGGAAATTTTTTTTATTATTAAAAATAACACAAGTTATTCTCCATGGTATATATAAAGTAAAGTTTATGAGATTTATATCTGCGGCAACAAGAATGATTAATTCGGTACAACACCCACCCAATATCCTAACTTTTCATGTCTTTCCAGGAAACCAAGGGCTCAAGAATGTTTGGGTGGCTACACACGGTCCAATTGAAGAATATACATAGCAGGAATATATAGTTCTGGTCTCCATCTTTTATGTTTATTTTTTGTTTGCTTGATTTGTGAAGTTGAAGATGTTGGTGCTCGTGCCTCTCAACCTCTTATTTTTGGACATGCACCAGCACTACCATTATAGTACCCCCATTTTCCTTTCTTTCTTTTTTTTTTCGGATTAATTGTTGGCATTCACCGAATTTTCATGTATAGTGGAGGTATTTTTTAAAATTATCGTCTTGTATTTGTATATGCGTGCTGTTTTCAAACTAATAGGCCTCTTGGTGTGTCTTTATTAGGTGAGATCCTGTATCGTATAAACTAAAGTATCCGAAAAAATTATAAATAACTTTAATCCATTTTTAATATATTTTTTAACAATGACTTCGCAGTTTCGGAATCTGAGATTCCGAAACTAATTCTGCTTAGAGATTCCGAAACTAGACCTGCCGACATTTTTGCGGGAAAATAGCTAGTTTCGGAATCTCAAATTCCGAAACTAGCTAGTTTCAGATTTTAGGATTCCGAAACTAGCTACTTTCCCGCTCATAATGATTATTTAATCAATTATTTAAATAGTTAATCAATTATTTCACTATTTAAGCACTATTTAATCAATTATTTGCCCGTTATATATAACCCCATCCTCGTCCCTTTCATTTCACTCCTCTCTCGCCTCTCGCGTCTCTGAAGAGCATCAGTAAGTTTTTATTTTGTTTTATATTTTAATTTAATTATTTATTTTATTTAGATAAAATATGTTAATATTATAAAAAATAGATAAAATATTTGAAAATTTTGAAAAAATCTGAAAAAATTTTATTATTTGTTATGTATAATAATAATATAATTTTTGAATTTTTAATGTGATATAATAATAGAAAATTGCATTAAAAATTAGGTTAATATTAGAAAAAATACAAAAAATAATGTTAAAATATTGGAAAATTTTGAAAAACTCAGAAAAAATTTCTTTATATATTATGTATATTAATAATATAATTTTTAATTTTTTTACATGATATAATAATAGAAAATTGCATAATAAATTAGGTCAATATTAGAAAAAATAGAAAAAATTCTATTTGTTATGTATAATAATAATAATAATAATATAATTTAGAAATATTGTAAAAATATTGTAGAAATATTGGAAACATGTTAAAAGATATTATAAATAATATGTAAAAAAATATTGTAAAATTATTTTGACAGATTATAATAATTTAGAAATATTTTAAAAATTGGAAAAATTAATACTAAAATTTGATAATTCGTTTAGGTTGATATTATTTTTTTAAAATGTACAGAAAATATCTTATAAGAAGAGCAATTGAATTGAACTTTGAGAGATATGGAGAAGGGAAAAGCGAAGGTTGATGCAAAAGTTGACAATACTCCAACACTCAAAAACGAGGAGCAGTTGAATTCAATTTTGAGTGACGATGAAGATGGTGTAATTACAAAAAAACCAAGAAAACTAATGCATGTACGAGATTACAGGGCACTTTTCAAGCTTCCTGCCAAAAAGATGAAAGACGGTCCGAAAGAAGAACCGAGTGTTAACACTCCGAAAGAAGAACCGAGTGTTAACACTCCTGAAGATGATTGAATGCCTTAACGTCATCTTTATTTGTGGACAAACTATTGTGTTGTTTAATTATGCATCTTGTTAACATATGTGATCTTTATATGTATTTTGTTAATTGTTTGTTTAATTTTAATCTGGCTGACATTTTGTGTGGTTTAGTTGGTTGTTTAATCTTTACATGAGGTTTTTTTTTAAAATTTTTTGTAAGCATAAAACTAAAGAGATATATAAAATATGAAATATAAAACTCACAATACGATATATATAAAAAAACACCAAGTACGAGATGAAAATATCATAACAATGTCATAGAAAACGAGATACAAAAATCCTAATTCCGTCCATCACGACGGTAATTCCCCGTTGCCGGGGAATAATCAATATATGCGCCTGTGGCTGTCGGCGCTGTCGGCCGCGAGCAAGTCCTGGAGTGGGACGAGGCGCAGGAACTGGAGTGGGAACTGGAGTGGGAACTGGAGTGGGAAATCGAGGAGGTCTACTAGATGATGCCCCAGGATGACCTGACTGTGGACTGTATCCAGGAAATGGAGTCTGATACTGAGGCTGCGACTGAGAGAAAGTCGACAACGAATCATCATCTAAGGGAATACCGTATGTCTGTTAATAAGCATCAGCCTGAGTCTGGTACTGACTCTGCTGAGGCTGCTGCATATAAACCCCTCCATACTGACTTTGCTGCATATGACCCCCTCCAAACTGCGTCTAAGTCTGGTACGGAGGATAAGGAGTATGCTGGGTGGGGTAGTCTGGGTGTGGCTGAGAATAAAGTGAAGGTGGAGGTGGAGGTGGAGGTGGAGGCTGTGGCTCATCAGTCTCAGGCTCAGCAGTCTCAGGATCAGCTGTCTCAGGCTCAGCAGTCTCAGGCATAGATGGTCGGGAATGAGAGCGTCTGCTCTGAGTGATCGGCTGGCTAGGGCGCGGAACATCAAAAAATGAATCGAAATCATGCAAACTGAAATCACCCTGTTACACATAATACCAGTAATAATGTTATAAAAATAATTTTGAAAAAGAAGAACATAAGAAGAATAACACAATAATATTAGATTAAGTTTGTGATATACCTGCATGAACCGATGCTCGTCCCAACCAGGCTCCGGAAGCTCCTCCTCGTCAGACGACGTATCAGGTATGGATGCGATGTCCGTCGGAAGACCCTTCGACTCCAATACATGAGGTATCCGATGAGGCTCGCCGACAAGATCCAATGTCGTGATGCAACTAGTAAGCAGCGTCTTCCCAGCACGTCTGAATCCCTTCTTCAGCGCCCATGCACATGCTCGAAGCACGTCTCTCAAAGTATGCTTAACCTGTTTAACCAATGTTAGCCATCAAATTATATTTGAAATCGGTTATTGTGAATGGTTATTGCATCAAAATGAACTCACCAAAGCCACGTGTGCAGGACTGTCGCGAAGGTACGACATATCGGCAACCGGAGCTGTCTCTGTCTCCTCCGGAATATGTACGACATACGCACCCCCATGTACCCTCAGCCAGCGTAGATACGTGGCCTCAATAGCATCGCTCCACGGCCGCTCCTCCCTGACCCTAGCCTGTGCCATGTCACCCCACATGTCTACCTCCGTCTGGAAAACGCCACGCCAGTCTCTGTTTCGGTAGGTGGTGAACATGTATCCCATCAGCTGCGACGTCCTCTGCCAAGCCTGTTTTATTTTGAAATTATATTAAGTACATATATTAAGTAATAATAAGTAAATATATTAGTGAAAAATATATTTTATTGTACCTCAGGTCGAGGTGGCGGCACTGTCTGATACAGCATGAACTGGTGCATGACACGATCGGCGTAGTGCCACATCACCATCCAGTAATGAATGCACGGGATACGGACAACAAACAAGCTCGGATCAACCTGAGCATAAAATGTATGAATTTAAAAAAATAAAAAATTATATTATTATATTATTATTATATTATTATTTCAAAAGAATATTAACCTAATTTTTTAATAAATTTTCTATTATTATAACATGTAAAAGAATAATATATTCATTGCAAACCTGAGAATAACGAGGCATGAGGCTCCTCATATGGTCATAAGGCCTCCAATGGACGTGCTCGGGTCTGATCTTCATGAGAACGTCCCGAGCATAATCCATTCCGGATGAGTAACCAGGGCCTTGATACTTCTTAGATCTGTGACGTGTAGTCCATCTCCTGCAAATATTTGAACATGTTTGTTTAGTTATCTTATTTTTAAATGCAAATATTTGAACATATTTGAACATCTACTGCAAATATTCAAAAGTGTTTAAAAATTTAATCTCAAATGCAATAAACATACCTCCCGTAAGGTGCACAGGTATCAATAGATGGTAGACCCCAGTCGCTAAAATCATGCGTGATCGTCGGCCGACACAAACTCAATCGCGCATACGACCAGAACTGCAGAAGTAACCACGGAGCCCCGATGTTTGTACTGTTATTTATTGCTGCAGTGTCCAAACCTCTATATAAAGCAGCAAGTGTGGCCGCACCCCAATTGTACACTCCCTGAGAGGGAGCAGTACGAAGATCCTACAAATATTTACAAATTTCATTTATGTCAGGCAGTCAATTATGGCAAAACAAATGTACATATTATAATAATTAACAGAACTCATAAAGATTTTAAAAAAATCTACTAACCCGCAAAAGATCGAGATAAAAAGCCGGAACAGAGTCCCCCATGGCATCCGGAAATAACGTGCAACCAATAAGCTCTAGCACGAATGCCCGTGTGTATCTATCAATCTGATCCTCATCGTCGAGGACAACATCCTTCCAAATCTTTCGCAGCTTCGTAAATTTAACGCAATGTTTTTTCCTGCATTTCGACTTTATTGTCAGAACAAAACATTAAGTTTATTATAAAGTACACAATAAGTTTTATAATTTTCTTACTTTCTATTTTTTTTCTCGGAAGCATTTTTCCACTTCCTCCTGCGGTGTTTCCCGCGGCAACGCATATGTCGAAAGAAGCTCGATATAATCGAAATGACAATGACCCGTCACGACTCGGCCACTCATGACGGCTAAACCATATAAGAAAGCCACGTCCTGCATGATAGTTGAAATACTATTAGTATACATATAAATCATAACACAAGTAAGATGAAATTTACTTATAAAATGTCACGTACCTCTAGACTGACGGTCATCTCGCCGACATGAGGAAAGTGAAACGTGTGGGTCTCCGGCCTCCAGAACAAGGCCAAACCCTGCACAAGCGTATGATCCACAGGCATATGACCAAGCTGAACGACGTGGATCAACCCAAGTGTCGTCAGATGCTGGTCCACCTGAGGAGTCCTAGCCATCATCGGCTTGTGCACCAGTAGATGCCATTTCTTTATTTATCAGAAAAAAAAATTAGAGACTATATTGATTTGAAGTTGATTTTCAAATAGTAATGAAAAAAATAAAATAACATACATCAGGGCCACGAAGCTGGTCTGGTTGCAAATGCAACAGACGATCAGCACCAGGAGGAGGAGGAGGAGGAGGAGGGGAAGAAGAAGGGTCCGCTGAGGTAGAAGCGCCGGCTGAGGTAGAAGCGCCGGCATCAGCAACACCAGAGGAAACGACGTCCGTAGGCTCAGGCACGGCTGAAGTAGAGGCCTGAGGATCGGTACGTAGCCTCGTAGATCTACGTGAACCTGGAGACGTTCTTCTTCTCGGAGGCATTTTCACTACTTAATTAAAAAAATTAAATGTCATAAATCTAAAAAAATTTCGGCAGCATCTCCCCTGTACCGGGAAGGTTTTCGAAAATTTCTTTACCCAAATTCCCCCTAAATAAACCCATTTCAAACCAAGCAATCATATCATATCACATCATATCACAATCGATAATCATATTCAATATTCAAAATCATAAACTATCATATCATATCAAAAACTATCATATCATATCAATATTCTAAAACTATCATAAAATCATAAACTATCATATCATATCACATTCAATATTCAAAATCGTAAACTATTCTAAATTACGTACATTATGCAAAATAAATAAATTAATGAATAAAAAATACTCACCTCGATCGACAAATGCTCCTGAAATAGGAAATTCGAATCTTGAATCTTGTTTGAAATTTTCTGCACATTGAAAACCAAAATATAAGATGATTTTTTAATATATATCAAAATATATATTATTAATATATATCAAAATATCAAAATATATATTATAATTTACATAACAAAAAATATACTTTAATATGATTTTTTAATATTTTTTTATATTTTTGGAATATTTTTCCTATTTTTTCTGTTATTAACCTAATTATTTAAACAATTTTTTATTATTATAAGATGTAAAAAATATAAAATTTGCTAAAATATTTTTTTTCCTAAATAATAGAATTTAATCTGATTTTTAAATTTTTTTTGGATATTTTTTAAATATTTTTTCTATTTTTTCTATTATTAACCTAATTTTTTTAATAATTTTTCTATTATTACAACATGTAAAAAAAAAAAAAATTTTTGCTAAAATATATTTATCCTAAATAATAGAATTTAATCTGATTTTTTTATAATTTTTTTGATATTTTTTGAATAATTTTCCTATTTTTTCTATTATTAAACTAATATAACTAAATAAAATAAATAAATAAATAAATTAATTAAAAAAATAAAAAAAAACATACCTGAGAGGAGAGAGGCGCTCTCGGAGGATGAAAGGGACAGAGAGACAAAGGGAGAGGGGTCTCCGTATATATAATAAGCGACATTCTAGTTTCGGAATCTAAGATTCCGAAACTGCGAAGTCATTGTTAAAAAATATATTAAAAATGGATTATTTTATAATTTCGTAATTAATTAAAGTTATTTATAATTTTTTCGGCTAAAGTATTTCCCACGATGAATTAGAAGCCCAACAAGCTGGGCCTGTTTTCTTCCCCACCTGGACCCAGTGAGGTTTGGATTTAATTAGTTATGAAATTGAAAACTTTTTGTTACTCAGGAACTCAACCTTCAAACACGGAGTCGCCGAGTTACTATTTGTAGGCTTATTAAGCGAACTTCCAGTGTCATAAAATATGTGCACCAAGTTTGCTTAATTTGCTATTATGTTGCATTTTTCATATGATGATCAATTTTATTCTTTCACACAATATTACTTCGAAATCAATAAACTTTCGGTATAATTTATTTCTTTTATTTTAATGTAAAACTCGATAAAAATTTTATGTAATTTTTTTTTTTTACTTCCACTTTAATATTGAAATAATAATAATAGTGTTTTTAATTAATTAAAGAACTGAATTGTCACCTAATTGAACGAATTGAGAAGATCGTGTCAAAAGTTAAGTTGAGAGGGTAATTGTTGAATATTGAAACTTTGGGGGTGTGATTGTATTATGGCAGATATTAGTTTTTTTTTATAATTACGGCATATAATAGTTAATAGGGTTTTTTTATTTTTGAGTGGTAACAGCCCGTGGGCTATATAATAGTTAATAGTTAAAATGATTCTCTAATCTGTACATTTAGTGCTGCAAATCCCTCAAGAAACCTCATTCAGATTTCAGCAACCTAATTTTTAAAGAAATAAAAATTGTACCATGCACAGATGTACGCTCTAGCATTAGTTTATTAGATTCAAATTAATCTATTGATGATACATTAAATAAACGTAAGCTGATACAATAGTCTCACAAATCAAGAGCGCCATTAACTGAGAAATCAGAAAGTTATTAAAATTCTAACCAATGAAAATGAAATACTTCCTTTTAAAATCAAAGCTACATTTGGTCACACCTAGCCGGGGCAAAGGATAGCATGCCATTCTCCAAATCATAGAGCACATACATGTCTTGCTGCTGGAAGTTTCCAATTATCGACCCATCTGTCGAGGGCCCGATTCCGACACAGTACAATCCCGTGCTTCCATCATACAACATATAATTCAACTCCGGCAGGGTCATATTTGCACCGTCAAAGTGGAATGTTATGCTTGGTATCTTAACTGTCATGAATGGAGGTGAAGGCCCTGGAAAACATATATCCAGGCCAAAGTTGTCGTCACTCACCATCGAGAGGTTAACCTGAGTTTGGAAAGCCTGTTTCACAAGGTTATATGCATCCGTTTGGAGATAACTTATTGATGTGCCTGAGTCAATTATCACCCCTCCCGTACCATCTGGGTTCAATGCAAATGCAGATGCGGGAATTGGTAAACGGGTCGTGCCAACTGTAATCCCAATTAGGGAAATGTAATACAACGACGGTAGAGCAGTGTTAATGATAAAAGGAGTTGATTGCACCGGACCAGTAATGACACCGGTGTTGTTAAAGTTTGCCATGGAGCCGAACAAGAGGGGGCTACTAATAGGTGAGAAGAAGTAAGTGAGACAATATGCAAATTTTCTTGGACCCAACTGGTTGACTAAAGATAGGGGTCCACGACCTAACCCGACCATGCCGGATCCGTTGTATAGGGATCCTTCATTGAGGTTACCACAGCCAAATGCAATGTTTGGTATTGTCACATTGTTTGAACTAATACCAAAAGTGAAGGTCTCATTTGCGAGAACTCCAGCCGTGTTAGCTCCATCACTATAGCTGTACATGTACACACAGATGTTGTTGTAACAAAGGGGGTAATCAAGGGCTTGACAAAAGCTGCTTGAACAAGTATGACGGAAGAAGGTTTTCGAAGTTAATGGATCAAAATATGGAGTTGGTTGGTCTACGCAAAGGACACAAGGGGTACACTGGGTCCAGATAAGGTCGCTACCCGTATCGACCATGGCCGAGTACGGACGTGCCGGGGTGCCGATAGCTATGTCCATCAGGTATTCACTTTCACTTGGCCGGACAAGAATTCTGGTACTGGAGACAGGATTGGTCGAAGTGGTGGTGACTTTTGAGGTGGAAAAAAGTGTTTTAACTTTCTTGCTACTTCTTTGTACTGCACGTGAGATGATTTCATGTTTGGGTAACCCACAGTTGGCATCTATGTGTCTTAGAGAGGCACGAAAGCCGGTATTAGTATTAGCATTACTGGTACAAGTAGTAGATATGGAGGGGGAGATGAAAGTGATGATTGATAGAAGAAAGAGTAGGCGGTTGGACATTTGGAAGGTAGAGCTGATTACACTGATTACACTGTTTTGCATTTGAAGCTTGAAGTTCTGGAGACTGATATACAGTCTTAATTTAGGAAAATAATTAAGAAACGGGGAAGGTTTGCATGGGGATGCACGTACCGTTTCTGGGATGCGTGAAGAGTAAATGAAGTCAGACTATTAAGAAATCGTCATCGAAGCGCATATGTAAAATATAATCAGAAGTTGGATCTTATGTGAGTGTGACAGACTGACAGTCTGGTGTCAAATTCGGCCAATAATCTGGTCGGGTACGTTACTAAAATTTGATAAAATACCTCTAAATCTCTAATGCTTATTTAGTTAATTTTCTCTTCACCGTTTTTTATATATTTTATAATTTACTGGATTTATCAACTTGTATTATTTAGATTTTAATAATATTTTTTGCATATAATAAAGAGATGTCAAATGTGAGATATGTTATATATGGTACTTCTTTGCAAAGCAGTAGAAAAAATGTACTTCGACTCATTTCCAAGTAGCTTCCTGCTTACTTTACGAGTAGCGTTGTCTATTTCATTTTATAATTATATTGATAGTACTTTTTTGTGTCAATTGCAACAATTGATCGAAATATTATCAAAATAAATTAATTAAAATCAATAATCTTTTAATATATAATTAAAGGAGCTAAATTTTGAATGTTGTACAATATGAAAAATTGCTAATTCATTTAAATGGACAATTTTTTTATGATTGTCGATGTAGATATATCTTATCGTTAAATATTCTGACAATATTTCTGTTGAGGCCTCTTGCTAGCTACATGCACATCTATTGCTATATATATGATCATCGTAAGCTGCAATGATAAACGTAGCTCTCAATATCTACGCTCGTTTGCTAGGAGTTCGAAAAATAAAATTCAGCACCTGGGCCAATGCTGTGATTTGTGTGATATCCGCTCTATTATAATAAATTATACCCTTAATAACAACACCATTGCTTTTTTTCTAAGGGAAACAGCACTCCTGGAGGCACGCTGATGAACTCTGATTTCCAATTTTGAAGTTCGCAGTAAATGTCCCCTTTAAGTTTGTTATGTTGATTTATCCTAATGCATCAGAAGGTTTTTAGCAGTATTTAATATAATTAATGCGTCTCCTCATGTTTGAGAAAGTGAGGAAAATTATTCTCTATAGACGTATGGAGGAATTCGAATATGATATGCAATTGATCTCAAATCAGGTAATCAAATAATTGCAAATTTTTAATCCGGTAGAGCAGAAGGTATTAATTCTTAATAATATCAATACAGTATTTCTTATCATGCTTAATTTTTCTAAAGGGGAAAAATATTGTTAGCTAACTTATCTTGAAACTTGAAACCTACATATCAAAATTTGTACATTTCAATAACCATTTACTCAAGGAACAAAAAATTGATAACTAAGCACAACTACTGAATTTTTCAACTTACATTTCAAATATCACGTTGTGTCCCCTTTCAAGTTACAAAACTCTATTGGAGATATCTATAAAATTTCGAAATTTTTTATATATGTATATCATGTGTTGGCAGCATTAATTAATCAATATTATCTACTATCTTTTTAAACATAATGCTTAATTTATTTATTTTTGTCCTATACTTTCTAAGTTCTTTTTTTTTTTTTAAGAAAGCCATTAACCCTCTGTTAAATATGCTAACATCAAGTGGGCGTGGCCTTCTCTAGATACTCTCTACCCAAGAAGTGATAATACAATGGGATCTATGATAGCCGTAATCCAGACTAGTTCCTGAAATTAGTAAATAAATTATAGATTATCGAAAGAAGTGAGAGTTCGATGAAGATGGATTGGGAAATCGAAGGGTTATTTTCCGCAGTTGCTTGCGCAGGAATGCTTGCAACAATCTCTAATTTTCTTTTTCTTTGAGAGAATCAATCTATAATTACTCCTACCTCTTTATTGGATATATTCTGCATTCCCATAAATAAGGTAAGTAAAACTTCAATTTAGTATGTATGGAATGGATGAATGTCTTATAAATAAATAAATAAATATATATATATATATATATATATATATAAAAATGAAAATTATATCATCATTCTTATTTCTTAATAAAAGGAAGCACTAGGCTACAGATTTCATTACCAAAAGAAACCGATTTCACTGCAAAATGAAACCAAGTTACAAGACATCCAGACTCATACACATAGCAGACTAATTAATATTATTAGATTAATTAGTTGGGAATGCTAGATTATTTACATTCTGAAAACAATGCTTGGTAAAATAATTAATTTACAAATTGAGGTTTGGCGAATTTGAAAAATAAACCGCATTTTCAATCTTCATTTGAGTGAGCCTAAAGTAATTGGGAACAGCAAGGTAGCTGGCCAGGGAGGATTCAAATATTTTATTTATTGGATCCAACCCTAATTCTAATTCTGTCCTCTTTAACTTCAAAGCAACGTTCTTTGCTGGCTCACGAGTTAACATTGTTCGTGGAATTTGTTAAGTTTTCGTTTCAGGCCTTCTTCTCGCATGAAGCGAATCTTTCAACGAATTTATAATTATAAACTAAGGATCTAACTTAGGTAACAGTAAATATTGCATGATTTTATTTTATTTTATTATATTTGTGCTCGAGTCAAGAGGATCCAATGCCCCAAAAAAAAAGGGAAAGAGCTGCGTTGCATTGAGATTATCAAAAAAAAAAAAAAAAAAAAAATAGTTTAAGTCAAAGAAACCAAGTGGTCAGATATCACATTATACCATGAAAAGCTAAAAAAGCATCAAGAATCATCACATCACGAGATTTGCAAAATGGTTTAAATGAATTGCAAATTGTCTAGCTAAACTAGAAGTTTGGTCACAGTGCTCTTAAAGAGAAAAATGATTACAAAGAAAAAATACCTCCAACTGTTAGCTGATGAACTACTAAAATGCACAAAACCTGACTACCCAAAAAATGCATGAATTCAGTATCCGAATTTACATTACTAAAGGAACAGCACACAAGACCACAATAAAGTCAAATAAAATACATGATTGAATTGGTTTGCAAGAGCATGAGCATTGCCTGTGGGACCGCCTGAAGGAGCACCAGCAATACTTCCAGGTATTGATGACCCGGGCATGGTTAAGGTCCCACCGGCCTGAGGCAGTGGGGCTGGTGATGGAGGTAGGTACGATTGATGCATAGCTGAGGTTGGAATGGAGAGTAGTGGAGGAAACTGGTGTTGGCCTGGAGGAAAGCACAGTACTTCAATTAAGAATTGTACAGTAGTATAACAGTGCATGTAACTTCTACATTGAGCTTTGAAATAGTCTCAAAATTATTCCCCATTTAGCCTCAATTCAGATATTGGCAACAAACTAAATAAAAAAAAATGATATAAAATAAATATGTTGTAATTTTCTGATTCAGACAGGCATTTCAGCAAGGTACATGCTATCTAGTAAAGTTAGGGTCCCAGAAATCTTTGAAACAACTAAAGATAACATACTGGAATGAATGGGGATTCAAAATAACAAAGAACAAATTTACTCTCCTTTTGCATCATGCATTATGGAAATGAAAAATATATATATAAATTAATATAGGTTTATGTTTTATCTGTTATATATTTTGCCACAGTTCCAATTATAATATTCTAAGCTGAATGGTACCTGGGCACTGAGGTTGAATGGATGTTGATAACCTGCATGAGAGTAAAGCAGTGAATTACATTTCTTACTGTGATACATCCAAAACTAAAATACATATACAGAGGTCTAAACAGAAAGCGTACGCGGTTATGATGGTCCCATTTACAAAACCACCATAATTGCATGAAGTAACACTACAACCAGCACTAGTTGCCTGACCAGTGTAGTTGCCAAGCATTAAGGTGCCTCCAGTACATTGCATGTTCGAGCAAGACGCTCCCAAAGAGGCAGGAGTGCAGAACAGGCTACATTACGAAATATTGGCTAAAAGTTTAGCTTGATACATATCATTGAGATTTTATAAATGCTGTTGAGGCATTTTTTAGATGGATTATGCTTGCTTCAGTGGTTGATACCCTTCTAAGATTTTTCACTGAACCCATAGGAAGGGCTGATTTGTTTTCTTATTTAAAAAACTACAATGTTAAAAGTACATTAAGATTGTTAGCAAAGTCGATCATGAAATCTTGTACCCACTGTTGAACAGTTACTGTTATCAAAAGTACCAATAATTAGGATACATTAAGGCAGATTTATTTTGCTTTCCTTATAGGAATGCTCCCAAATTATGAATATGTAACAATCACCAAACCTATGGGAAACATGTGGAAAGACAAGTCAATCTTCCCCATGTTTCATTTCTTTATTTCTTTATGTCTGCAAGAGAGTGCTTGTCTTAAAGGGTTTTCCATAATGGATAATACTTTTTTTTTTTCTTTTAGGTGGAATGGGGTGGAAGTTTCACTGCTTTGCTTCATTCATTTCTTATACACGTCTTTGATTGCTAATGTGTTTCTTTTAGCTACCTTTGATTATTTCTGTGCCAGTTATTGAGATTTTGCTTATATGCTCACTTTTATTATTCATATTCCAAAATACTTGCTTCTGTCTGAAAGGCTTGAGAGCTAAGATTCCAAATTCCTCGATGAGACATGCATTACATTAACCTTACATTAATCAAGATGTAATGCTCCAAGAGCATAACAAAGCAGGACAAATTGAAAGAAAACAAAGAATGCTTATGGTGGAAATCAAACTTACTTGAGATTTCCAGGTCCGCAGCTGCATTGGACACAACGACCGGCAGTTATTGCATAGGTCCCATTTGCAACAACCATGCCATAATCTGATGCAAATCTTGGAAACATTGACGAGCATGCTACAAAGAAAGAAAAATAGAACTCTCATTTATTTTGGGTTTACAGTAGAAAGGGAGCATGAAGTATTTATAACTGAGAATCTTAAAGCAGCCTTTTTTAGTTATAACCACCGTCTGTATTAGTTTCTCCACATAGTAAAAACTAGTGTGCTATATACAAAACTAGTAAATCGACAAAAAATAAATAAATGGATATGCAATCTAATGAGAAATGTCCAAACTTATTGGACTTTGTCTGCATAGTGGCTGCACTCAAACCATGACCTTACATATCCATAGCCTGGTATCAGCAACCCTGCTGATATTACCCTTAACACAGACGAAACAAATTTTCAAGTTGTAATCTTACGTAACTACATAAAGTACTCCACAATTGGAGCATACATACTAATAGCACGGTACTGTGGGATAAAAAAAAAAAAATTAGTTACATTCTAAATATATTTTGACATTAGCACAGAATTGTTGAAATTGCAAAACAAGTCAATGACATTTATCACTCTTGTTCTAATATATTTTGACAGACAGGAAAACTAGTTACATTCATGTTTTTCGTGCAACTCTCAGCAAGGAACTTATGATAATAGCTCCATCATCTCAACTGCAGATCAAAGCTTTTCACATACACATTAAATGAACTCCTAATATTGATCTGGTAACTGTCAGTAGATCAATAGAAATATGTCACTGTTATATCTGAAATTATTTTAGCAAGTAGTAGTAATTTCGGAAATAAAAAGTCTTGAATCTGGAAATTTTACAAAATGGGTAAGACAAAAAATGATGTTAACATCCCTCAAAATCAAGCTTCTGTATTATCCTATCACCAGAAATTGTAGGGAGTTCATGACTTTGAACATTTCTCTTACATATCAGCCATTTACAGTGATAGAATCCCTGAGTTAGACAAACGAGGGATGATTCTTTGTCCTAATATTTTAGTAAAGAGGGCTCTTGTACAAGAAAATGCAAATTTTAGAAACATGCTCTTGTGGTTGCTTATGGATCTGTCCCCTTGGCATCTCAGTGCACAATGTAAGCAGGATCAAGTTGAATGGATTCTGGCAACAGGACGAGAGATCACTTACATACATATTACATATACATTTAGATGCAATTACTTTTCCACTATTGATAGGACACACTGAGGTCTCAATCAAATACATTTATCTGGACAGTATATTTGGGTATAGATGGCCATTGCTAATAGCATTATGTCCCACTAAAGACTGGCCAGTCATTCTGTCAAAGGCCCTAATTTAGTACTTTCTGTTCAACTAGTTCCCGGCGGACTGGAACAGAGGGACATTGATATCATCAACAGCCTTACTAATCTTTAAAATTTTCAGACTCAAGACTTGATATCTTTTATTCTAAAAAATATAATTACTGAAAAATGGTATCAGTTGTTATTCGCATGGATCATTCTTATCAAATGACCTATGAGCTACCAATTAAAAGCAATCTACTGTTTTTTAGAAAACAATATCAATTAAAAGCAATCTACTAGTTTTGTACTGTGATCTCTGGGTAGAAGCCCATATACACACCAATATTAACCCATCCATGCAATAAACAACTAGGAAAACACTGTATTAACTTTTTTCCACAGAAAAGCAGTAACAAGCAGCTTTGTTTCTTCTTTTTTTTTTTCTTTGTGTGTGTGTGTGTGTGTGTGTGTGTGTTTCATAATGATGGGATTTAAACTGAACAAGTCAGTATCACCTGGCAGGGGAATGGAGATGATATCGCCAGGTGACACTAAGGGGCTCCCCATCGAATTAACATTCATGATATCTGTCAAGGTTGTTGCGTACTGAGCTGTGATGCTCTGCAGTGTCTCACCATCCTTCACCACATATGACAAGTAAATTGCAGGAAGTGAATTGTCGGTCGAGTTAAAGCAGGTACAGTGCAATGGTATAACAAGTGTCTGGCCGACATCCAATGCACCCGAGATTGCATTTGCATCTTTGATTTGGTCAGCAGAGGTAAGGCCACCATACACGGTTTCAGCTATAGATGCAAGTGTGTCAGAAGGGCGAGTCACATACCTGTTACAAGTGTTATTTATTGATCAGAAAAAATCTTGCTCTGTCAGGCTGACAGGTGAGCATGAGTTCAAATTCCCAAGCCTGTCCTATATTATTTTTTTAAGTGAATAAACCTGAGTTAGTTATGGTGCTTAAATTAGGATGATTGAAATACTTTTACATCAAATATTTTACAATTTTACCCTTCATTCTGAAAGGTCCTTTTTGGTTGAAGAGAATATTGAGCTAAAGTCGGGCCAAGTGGCTCCCAACTCTGAAGTTGGTTTCAAAATCTACATAAATTAGACCACATCTATAGTACTAAAATGACACAAAATATTCTTCTAATTTTGAATTTTTGCATTAACAAGCAAAATTTCATATTTTGGCAAACTACATAACTATAGACTAGACTCTAAAATGAAGGGAAAAGGGTACATTAAACAAAATGTTGACTAGTTAGTAGTCACTGGTCCAGTCCAACATTAGGAAGTCATTTTCTACTTCTTTGTGCCCTTCTAAGACCAAACTGAACCAACATATTAAGTTGTTTCGTAACAAATCTACCTAAATTAAGTATAATTAATTGCACTGACTTATACAGTCAAACACAATGCTATCTTTTCTCGACTAAACTAACTTTAACAGTCTAATCACACAGTACCACTTGCAAATAAAACAATAATTTGAACCATGACAACTACCACAACACAAACCCAACATAAAAAAGAACAAAAAAAGACAGTTAAAACATAAAAGCAAGTACCGAGTGGAGACGGATTTACGGATCCCATCAGAGCAGGAGCAGGTGGTGGGGACACGAACGGGAAGGCCAGCAGGGAGGATGCGATTGGGAGCATTGGGGAGGGAAGGGTCGAAGGAGTTGGCGGCGAGGAGAGCGAAGGGGTCGGCTTGGAACAGCGCGGCGAGTTCGGCGACTTTGAGGTCGGTGTAGAGGGTGTAGGAGAGGAGAGACGGGCACGGGTCCGTCGGGGCCGATGGGGACGCGCCGCATGGTTCGATCGTTGATTTCGCGAGGGATGAAGGGATGAAGAGAGAGAAGAGGAGGAGGTGGTGGAGGAGGTGCATTTGGAATGTGGAATGGAGAATGGAGAGAGAGAGGTGGAGGAAGGTGGAGAGGAGTGTTTTGGGGTACTGGGACTGGAGAGTGGAGACTGGGACTTGGGCAGTGTGAAAGGGAAGCAGAAAGCCGGAGGAGGGGTTCTATAGGGCGTGTGTTGAAGAGGGATGCGTGTAACGAGTTATGTGGTGGTGGATTTTGAGACGGAGGATTGTGGGTCCCGAATGCGGAGTGTTGTTGTATGTGTAGGAATCTGTGCGTCAGGTTGATTTGTCGAAGAGAATTTGAAATTGGAAAGGAGGAATTTATTAGGGTGGGGTTACCTGCAATTGTTAAGATACAATGGTACTGTTTCTTTTACGAATGTTGGATAAAAAGGGTTTTTTTTTAGATAGTTAGAATATATGAATTATAATATATATGTCTATCATACTCATGCGAATTTAAAATTTTTTATTTAAGTTTGCTTAGTTCATCAAACGGCTTAAAAATGTGCAATATTTAATATTAAATAGTTTTAATAGAATTTCAACTAACATTAGAATTGTATGAATTTAATGCGCAGTACATTATAAAATTTAAAATACTTATAAGAACTTCTTTTGTATAAAGTTTTATTATTGATTGAAAATATTATTAAGGCGGCATATTAATATGTTACATTGTTACAGTCATTGAATTTTAACCTCGGAAATCAACAATTGCAGAGATGAGACAGGAGACCAAAGTGGTCTTATTCGGCTCTTTGCCAAGGGCTGATGCGCTTCTATGGCGCTAGCGCCTAGCGTAGTAGCGTTCTATAGTTTCTGTTGCGCCAAGTAGAACCCATACAAAAATAGTTCCGATTTCCGACATGCCATGATAGTTACGTGAGATTCGAGTTGCATATAAGACGAATCAAAAAGCAAAATTGACTGTTCAAATGTGGGGCTCACAGTTTCTGTCACGCATTTCAGCGAACATGGACCGGAATTCTCTGAAAATTTTTTAAATAAAACAAGAATCTGCGGGCTTGACCGCATTTCCATCTTCATTTTGGGCCGGATATTTGAGACAATTTTTTAACCCAAATGACCTCGTCTGGCCCATATACTAAGCCCAATTTGTATTTTTCAACTACTCAGCTTACCTCAATCTGTATTAAATGGGCACCCATTTAAGAACAGCTTCCGAACCTCTTTCACTGGCATCCTCGTATATAGGCCTGGCAAAACGGAGAAAAAAAACGTGATGCCGTTCCGTTTTCAAAAACGAAATGAAATGTGACACCAATTTATTCTATCATTTTAAAAAACGAAACAAATAATTATACCGTTTACTAAAATGGAACACCGAAATGAGAAATTATAATGAAAAACAGAAATGAAACGGAATGTGGCACCAATTTTTCTTACCGTTTCAAAACGGAACAGAAACGAAACAGCTATTTTGTTTCGATTTCTGAAACGGAACGAAAACGGAACAGGGTAATACCGTGTGCGTTTGGCACGTTTGACAGGTATAATCATATATGACCATTGACAAGCTTGTTGAAAGAAAATAGAAAATAGTGCTCAAATTTTGGTATCCTCCTTGAAAAAAAAAAAATAATAATAATAATCATTAAAATCACCCTACTGCATGTGTACTCCAATGAAAACTTTTTAACACGGTAAAAATCAGTTGCGATGGTTTACCAGTTTCCATAGACATGTCCACTTAATCGAGGTAAAACAATTTTAGCGTACTGAAATACCTAAATTAAGAATTTTTTTTCACTGAAGGAGTGAAAGATTAACCTCGACACTCACCACTCATCTCTAGGCAATTTTTCCACTTAAGTTCTACTATTTTTATGGTTTGTATTAATCTGTGTTACTGTAATCTGACAATTGTTTCTGCGGACGGCTTACTAGAATCTGAATTTGCTTTGTATGCGTTGTTAATTTCTGCAAAGACTTCCCTAGTTAACACAAAAATAAGGTATAAATCGGGGTTAAAAACTAGCGGTAACATCTGGCTGCAGTATATATGTCCCAAACTGAATTAGCTAGTTTTCATGATTACTAAATAAAGTTTCCATGCTACTGTTGTAATATTTCATCAATTTAAACAGTACTTATATTTAAAGATATTGTATTATCTCTGTCATACACTCATAAGCATAGGATGCATCAATGAGTGGGTTATTTTGAAACTTCAAAGTAAAATGAATAACATAAAAAGATAGAAACATATTATCAAAGATACGTACTATATCAGTAAATCACTAAACAAATTCTCATTCTTAGAAAGTGCTTTGCAGAGAGGTAAGTTTGCATGAGCTTTTCTATACAAAACGGCCAAAATCCACACAATCTTTTCTTTTTCTACTAATTTGTTGGACACAGCCACAAGGTCCTCAAGTATATATGGTGGATGGACCGAAATACCATGAAAATGCTGCACCACCAAGTAAACCTCCTACCTGAAATTAATTACAGATGTACAAAATTAATTAATCATCTGCAATTGTCGACTTTAGAGCACTTGAAATTATAAGAAAGAATTGACTGCTTACATGGCCCCAATTATCAATATACCTTCTCAACATCAACCCAAAAGCCTGTGGAAACAGAAATATAAATTGAAAAACGTTTATATAAAAACATAGTGGGCTTACTATTTAATTCCTTTGAATTAGGAAAGTACAACTTTCTCTTCATAGCAAGTTCATGGTGCACTGGGCATTCTTCCAAAGCTTCTGCAGTTCTTACAAGTTACAACATGACCAAGTACTTTACATAACCCAAAGCACTAGAGGTACTGACAAATATTATTTGGAATATACCATTATTTTCTCTGTTTCTATTAATGTACCACTTAGAGCATGCACATTACCTTCTTTCCTTTCTTCTTCTTCTGTCTTACTCTCTCTCTCTCTCTCTCTCTCTCTCTCTCTCTCTCTCTATTTTGAACGAGAAACTATCCCATTTTGCTTCTTAACTAATAATAGTGGAGTGGTATATGTTATAAATATGTTATTATGGCAGTGAACTGTAGGACATAAATAGCTCGTATTAACACATTCAAAATTAAGCAGGAGTAATAATATTACCATGTTTATGGCAATGGTCACCGCCATGTTAAGCAGATATTCCTTGGCAGAATCAATTACTTTCCTATGCCTCCAAGTAAACACCAAGGTTGAACCAGCCTATGATATGCAAAACGGTGTTGTAATATTACTTGGACAAAAGGAAGTATATATCACTAAAATGCCCATTTCTTGAACTACAAAATTATCTTCCTTAACTGTTAGTTATGGAACCAATAAGAGAGTGGATCAATGAAAATAGTTCCCGAATAAAGTAAGTAGTAAATACAGCCCTCAAAAAGACATTTTTAGATTTTCATGTTTAGTTGTATTGCAGCAAAAGTTTCTTTTTTCTTTTTTTTTTTTGGAAAGATCCACAAAGCATCTAACATGGTTGGAAATGAAATAATCCTAAAAGAACAATAGAAGTATCAAAGATGTAAACAATTATGTACCAGACCAAAAATAGCTCCAGATGCACCTATAGATACTCTGGGATCGAAAAGATAACTCATCAGAGAACCTGAGGTTTCATGATGTTGAATTTGATCAGTTAGAAGTAGATCCAATAACGAAATTGAATGAAGACATAAGAGGCAAAAGTAGTTCCATATTGATTCTATTTACAATATACAAATTTGCAGATGCTTATGTTTGCACAAGGTTTAGCTACTATACCATTGTAACTTTCTAACCACATACTGCCTCATTTGTCATCCCGGTCGCACCATCTTGGACATTTTGCAGATTGAGGGCTTAATTAACAGTTAGGACTCCATTTTTGAATGCAATATTCACAAAAAATGGTTCAGCTTTCTTCTTGGGATTCATATCAGGTCTCTTCCTGTTGCCAATTAAATGTTTTAATGCATGTTATTACAGAGTTTTGTGTTCCACCTGATAAAGCCGAAGAAAAATAAATCCCAAGAAATAGATGGGGCCCATAAAACAGCTCCACTGTAGGACCAAGAGATTTCAGTGAACAGTAGTTCGCCTACAATATAACTACAATAATGAATTATTGATTTCCATACAAGTATAAACAACAATTTCCTGTAGCAGGCAGATATGGTACTAATATGACACTGTGCCTAATAATTTCTTTTCGAGTTCTCTTTTATTTCAACCAAGTTTGGCCAGATATTTGGGTGTTGTTTTCTATAATTGGATTTGCATCTGAGTCACTGGTATGACTCAAAACTTTCTTTAGGATTAATGATAACTGGTACGGTGGTACCCCATCTTTTGATTCAAAAAAAAAAAGTTCTCTTCTATTTTAGGAATTGTGTCTTTAGATTGCACAACAAAATTATTAAGGCTATGTTGGGAATTAAGCATGAAGAATTTCTACCAGGTTTGTGCCGCACATGCAAGCACATATGTTGCAGGCTTTTCCTAGTTATGCAAAACTGGATAAGAACAATAGTGTGAGGTTATTTTACCATCAAGTGTATAACGTTGCCATGTAGGAAAGTTGCTGTGAGTAATCTCCAAATTTGACCTTTACGAATCAAGCTATTGATCTTCTCAAACAGTAAACAAAAATCCAATAAATCATAATTTGTCAGGATTCATAACAGCATACTGAAATAGATAAATGACAATGCTATTAATTATTAGCATATAAAATTGAACTTCAACCTTGGCCCCCCATAGAAGAAACTTATCCCCATTTTCAACCTGAGCGCAATACGTCCTGTAAGCAACATATAGCATTAAAATACAGGATTTCAGAAATTTGTCACAAAAACATAATATTCATCAATAATATTTCCAAAAAATAAAATATAGGTCAACATAGAACAACGACTGTATGTATATTACAAATATGATTAACCGAAATATTCAACTTACAGAAGATAGGAAAGAAGAAGAGCATTAGTCCAGTTGCTTTCAGCCTCCGGATTCATCCCCTTATTGGTTCTATCAGGTTGTAGTCCATTCTCTGTTTGTGACTGATTCCCGGTAAGTACCGAAGACCATTGTGTTGATAAACCAGTCTGTGTCCTTCCCGACATTGCACATTTCATCAAACACATGGCATTCCTCAGGGGCAATGCAACAGATTTGTATTCATCCAGCTTGGGTTGTAACTGCAAATTAAATCATGCTAGTTTATGTTTTACTCTGAAATTTCAAAAAGTATGGTGCAAAACTACACCCAGCATTTCCCAATATCAGCATCTTGCAAAGATAATTGCGACTTCTTTAAATGTTTCCCATAATATCTTCCCTTTTGACCTTGTATGCAAGCTAAATTTAACTCTCTTTGTTGAATTTCGCATACTTTACCCTCTGTTCTCTTCAAAATACTTGAACTTCATACATATAAAATCTCGGACAAGACATAGCATGTAAACTAAATTCACTTACGCACCAATTGCTAAATTACTAACAGTGTCATCCCTATTTCCAAATTCAATTACTTGAACTGCTTGTTTGTTTAAAAGATGAGATATACTGAATGTCAACTTTCTGATTAATCTTACTAGATAAGGAACTGATAATACAATAAAATCATTCTATTCATGCGCATTTGAGAAGGAGATGATCTAATCACAGAGAAAATCAAGCATCTGACAACGACAGATGTGGAGAGATTGACTAAACAAAAACATTATCTGATCAGAAAGAGATGATGCTAAGATAGAGAGAGAGAGTTTAATTGTGCCTGAGAGCGAGAGCATGGGAGAAGATGGAAATGGTAGTAGTAGGAGCAGCATCGCTTGAGCATGTAACTGAGCTGAAGTCTGGCGGAGGAGGTGGCGGACGCGCCATTGCCGACGAAATCGTCATTGGAGAAATGGAGAGAACGGAGCCAATGGAGAGGAGACATTGCTGACGTCACTCTTCGCTTGCTAGATCGAGTGTGTTTAATGAAGGAGAAGGAAATTGTTTCTATTTTGCTCCTTTTTTTCTCTTATATAGTGTCATTTTATCTGGAAAATGTTGTCAAGTAAACATTAGACTTGATCAAAAAAAATAAAAATAAAAAATACACGAAGAACGAACTTTCGTAATTTCGTTTCTCTCTGTAGAGACCAGTACTCATTGTCAGAACTCAGAGCGAGCTGTTTAGTAACAGATTTTGTCTTTTCTAGTGTTATTTTGTGTCTAAGTTTTTTGTAGTCTTATGTGAGTTCGACACATTTAGAACGAGATCTGATGAATCTGGACCCGCTACATGATTCTAGCGTCACAATTTGGTTACCGAATTAATGGTCTCCAGTTCCGTTTCAAAATGATTCAGCAACGCCCGTCGTCTCAAGAGCTGCCATGTGGCAAATTAATAATCGTGCTGTTTTTTCTGGTGCGCAATTTTTATGGTCTTCTGTGAAGCTGGTCGTTTCATGGGCTCTGCGATAGTGCCTGCAATGACCACATAATACTACTTCGATGCGGACACAATACAACAAACGCTATTAACTGAAAAGTTTTTTTAAAGGTCATTATATTAACTGAAAATTTGTATTTAATAACAGAATTTCTCTTGTGCTAGCCTAGGCGAAAGTTTGTCAGGTTTTTAGGCCGAATTGGGCCCACTTCAGCATGGAAGATGGGCTTATCTCATCAGCCCATGGTGCTGAAAATTTTCGGGTTTGTATTAACCGTCCTCCTGTTTTCTCTGCATAGTGTGCATATTATTATCTGATTAGTGGTTGTACAATTTTGATCTAATATGTTTTTAAATTTTATAACTATATCAAATTTTTCTACAGAACAATTGATACTGAATTTGTCAAGTATACTTGAACATCTTGCATATGTAATGTTCTGCACACGGTGATATTAGTTTGAGCAACTCCTTGTGTTTATGTGATAATTTCATTTATGTTGAGTTACCAAGGAAATCGTAAAGTCTACCTGAGGTGTGTGAGATACTATAATTAAAAATCCGGTCTGAACCCCTCAAACTTTCACGGCTAAATTTCTTTTTTTTTTTTTTTGAAGGCCGGCTGGTGAAATACACGGCTAAATTTCATAATTAGATATAGAAAAAAATAAGTTCTCGCATATTTATAATTTTGAATTAATATATATTTTTGTTTAAACATTTTGAACTAATATATATCCTTCCGCACATAAGGTTCTCAAAATATTTCTATTTGTACAGAAAAATGTATTAAATGATCTCTTGAGATAATGTATACAATAATTGATGTATCATTTTAAATTGTATACGTTTAGGTATGGTGCATAGATTTAATAGGGGGTATTCAGGTGCATCCGTCGTACACTCGTACTCTCACTTTTTAATTCCTTAATAACGTTATTTAAGAAATTCAAATAACAAAATAAAAAAGTGAGATGTGAAATATATTACTTCCTCTAAAACTTTATGTCAATCTAACTTTTTTTTTTGACATGATTCATGAACATGGAAAAATCAAAATTAAAATAATTGTCCATATAATGTATTTATATAACCTCTTTATGCTAATGTAAACAGAGTCAAGACATAATAATTTTTTAATGTATTTATATAACCTCTTTACGCACATAAATAATGAGATAAATCGTATCTAAGAATTTTATTTTGATATTTACATTTTAATTTTGAGTTGTTAAAGTTTCAAAAATAGTCACATTATTGAGACATAAAAAAAAAATTTGAACTCTATAAGTTTGAAAAGAACATCTTCTATTGCTGTAATTGACCCTAATAATCCAAAGGGTTGCTTCTAATTACTCTCTTTGTGGGCCTTGCGGTTACAATGATCCAAAACCCATGATCAAATATTGAGTAGACAGCCGTATAATACTAGCAGTGACATGAGACTGACACCTCTCACAGTCCGATTACCTAATAACCTTCCTGTAATATTTTTTTTCCTTTTTATTTGGTTACATCTGTTTTGGGACTTAAGACTTTGTTGTTGTATTTGATTACACCTGTAAATTGATATTGTTAATTCTTGATTTCTTGCTGGATTAGCAAAAGTTTTCACAAAGATGAATATACTATATATAGTCGTACTCGTATATAGACTCCATACGTGATACACCTATGCCTCTTGCATACGATCCAAGCTGCTTTTCTGCATCAAAAAAAGATTATAAAAAGTCGGATCACTTTCAAATGCGTATTGATAATTCCGACCAAGTTCAAAAGGGGTCCATCCAAGCCTCATGTCGACAAGTTGGATTTGTGGATGATGCATGGATAGAGAGCCGACATGCCAAGTTGCGATCAGTTTTATCAATTTGCAAAAGCAACTTTTCATACTTTTTTCATTAATTTATTTGGAAATGATAAAATAAAGGCGTCGCCTATCACAAAAATCGCGCTATCTTAAAACGAGTTTTTTTTTATATTAAAATGTATCATAAAATCACTCGAAACCAAAACGGACCCATACATTAATCAATAAAGCACACTATGACTTGTCTAGATTTGATTTTAAATCAATTTGGAATCTCATTAATTATATCGAGTATTAAAATTTGGAATCCCTCATTTAATTTCTAGAATAATTAGCGCTTCGAACTGCTTCAGTTCTTAATTTCTGGCAAAAATTTAGGTGGAGATCGTTAAGTAGCTATCACGAACGAACCCCACTGTATCTACTCAATTCATAATAGCCACCAATGTGAGCATGAAATAAAGTTTTACATAATTTTTAAGGTCTAACCAGAAAGTGAGGAATCAATCAAAATATATATAATGAAGCAAACTTGAACGTTAAGAAGGACAAGTGTAAAAAGAAAAGAGAAAGTGACAAAATTTCCAACCCAAAAAGGAGAACTTTGGAAGAAAAGGCGTATTAAGGAAAGTCTTCAGAAATCTTCACATTCACCCCATTAATTTATTAGTCACCATATTATTCAATTGGGGAATTATGAATTGTCATATATAATAACCATTATTTATTCTTTCAAACTACTATTCAGATGTTAACATATCCATGCGTAAATACTTTTAATGCACTTTAAATAGTGCCATACTCAAATTAGTCTTCATGATTTCATCCATTAAGAATCAATGGGCATGAACCAGGTAACTAGTAGTGACTCTGGTTCTATGAAACAGGTGGCAATATAAAATAGCAACAGAGAATTAAATAATCCCAAGTTCCCAACTCATATTTGTGCCTTTTTTTAAAGTTGATGTAGTGCTACGATTTGAAGCTTGAATCTTTGACAATTTTATTTCACGCCTGTAGACTTGTTCTTTCCCATTCAACATCAGATATTCAATAGTACAACTAGATATCAATTTTGCATCTTTGAAAGTCAATACTAAGCTAATTCGGTCATAGTTTCGCCTTAAGAGGCCACCGTCTGTTTTGAAATTTTCTGAAATCTTATTAATGAAGTAGCAACCTAGAACAGTCAATTGTTGGGTAAAGTTCATAAGTATTTATATTTTAATTTTTGGCTTGTCTATTTCACAAGATATTAATTGTTTGGTGCATCATATTTTGAATATGCCCGCGTTCAATCCAAACTCCTTGTCTACCAAGGCAAGAAAATAAAAACAAATTTAATGCCAACGCTTTCTTAAAGTTTCTTAGGTATTTGATAAATAGAAAATTGCAAAGGATGCACTATATGTGTATGTTGTTTAGTTGTTATTATATATATAGGACAACTTTTTAAAATATATCCTGCCATTTTTTTTTGTCCATACATCAAGTTTAGTACTGCTTTAATTATATCATTAGGTGCCTGATATGTGGGCTTGTGTTGGAAGCAAAGTACAATTAAAACAGAAATGCAGACAATAACACATAAACGAACAAATAATATAAGGTTATTATGATCATAAGGGATTGTAACCAAAAAGACATTAAACAAAGACTTCACCGCACATATATAAAAAAGTACTTCGTTACTAGAACCTAGCACTCTATCAATTTATTATTATTATTTTCCAAGATATTGAAGTAACATTTTTTTTTATGTTTAGCTTTCCGAAAATCTAAAGGCAGAAGAACGTTAAATTTTAGGAAGTATAAAGTGGAGTGTTGAATATATAAAACAAAAAACTGTAGTTTCTTTCTTTGAAGAAACTATTTTCCGCCAAAAGGGAAAATAAGAAGCATATTCCTTCCCATCCTTCAAGGCCTAAAATTTTCATGAACAATAATAATTTGCATGAGAACAGGTGATGACTTAACAAATTCTCATACTTTACAATAAATATTGAGAAAGGATCTGCAAATAAGTATTTATCTTCAAAATTTTAGGATGGAACTTGAATGTTCAAATTTTACAACCCAATTTATTTATATATATAATCTATACAATGCATACATCACTGATCACTTATATATACAAATTGATAAACTTTGAACATAACTTACAATTTAACGAATAACTTAAAATTTTGAATACTCTTATTCTATGACCACAGTACTCAAATCATATATCACTTAACAAATTAAGTATCTGCAAATAAAAGAATTTCCACATTTAAACTACGAATGTGGCTGTTACTCTGGTGACATTCCAATACAATCTTCTTGTAAATAAAATCTTAATTAATTTACCTATCATGTCCGCTCAGTTTCCTTACTGGTCAAATTGTTTCTTGATGTAAGTTGATATTCACATTTGCATCAATTTGAACACAACACATTTGTACCATACTTGAAAAGCCTTTTAACCACCAATTTGATTTTTAGGCAGGTGCACTGCATCTGCATCATTATCCTAATTCCTGTGCATCTACAAACATGGCCATTTGAGAACGAGTTAATGACAGAGCCCAAAAATGCGTATCTTGACCTACAAGTTCACAAAAAAAGTGGGGCAAAAGAGAACAGTCCTTTTTTTTTTATTTGTACTAATTCAGATTTTTGCCTCCTCTTTTTCCTCTCTAAGCAGTAGCAAAAGAAGCCTTTCCATCTGAATCCAGCATCTCCCTTAATAAAATAAGCGACAAACAAATGTTTCCTCACAAAACTTCAATGATGCGACCCTCTCTCTTTGGCTTTTTCCTTTCTTAATCCAACCCCATTGCTATTTCTCTTCCAAAGTCCACCATTGTTTGTTTCTTTACCTCAGAGTTTTATTAGTGATTTCTACCTCTACATGTGCCATTTCCAAACCTATTATTCTAGAATTGGTGTAGGTGGAATTCGAGGTAGATTGATTTAACCAGTATTATATTGTAATACGCATACTGACAGTGCATGTATAAAATTTTATTTATTCAAATATTTTCTGGAACGTGCTTTAAAGTCCAAAGTAGGTGAAAGGAAGATGAATTGATGGTGAAATTGTTTTTTAGATATAAATTGATGGTGAAATTGTTTAACTTTACATTCAAGTATTTGAGAAAGCTATACTGGTTGAATTTCAATTTCGAATTAGACTATTTAATTTGTATTTGATACTTTCATTAATATCGAACATCACGTACAATTATCGAATAATTATTTAGTAAAAGTTGACAGCAATGACTGCTAAAAAGAATGGACAATGGTAAATGGTTAGAGACCCTTTGATGAGTTATGCAACACAAATTTTATGAAATAAGTAAAAAATAAATTATGTGAATCTCGTCAAAATGCTCCTAAAAATAATTTAACTATTTCCTTCTGACTCTCGCATTGGTTTTTTATTTGTATTTTTTTTCCTGATAGACTTCTTTTTTGCGTTCTACATTCATTCGCCGAGAGCCATTCAATGTCAGAAATATTAGTTAATATTTTACATTAGTAAACTTTATCTCTAACTATACAATCTCCAACTTCTTTTGCTAATTTAAAGTCAGTCAACAAATTAGATAAAAAAACATCACAAGTTTACTTTATCAAAAGTTCAATCCTATTTTGATATCATTGAATCTTATTAGCAATGAGTTTGCACTTTGACCCATTTCCTTTTTAGCCAAAATTGGAAACAAAATTTTGATGTTCTTCTCATACACATTGTCTAGAAAAATGACATTTTAGAAATGTCTTACTCCTATGTCAATTCATTAAACTTTTGAATTCACATTACAAAAATTCATATAGCCTTCCTCCTTATGGCATCAGAATGAAATCCAAAAACCTCATTCATCTAACATTCAAACTACCATGGACCATGGTGTCACTCTCCAAAATTCCATGGTCAAAATTCTAGAATTATGAATTAGCTAAATTGTAGATGAGGCAGGACAATGTTCGCTGCAGCTCTTGCCTACCTTCTAAATGCAGAATTGTAAGTACAGCGACCAACCCGGGAATGGTTCATGGCAAATTCGAGTTGGATTCAAGCCTGGCCCAGTTTCATCCCCTGAAGGTAAATAATGTACCCAAGCGGGTCGAGTTCGTGCGCTGGTCCCCTTCATAAAAAAGATCTGACACGTGCCGAAAGTTCTCCCACGGCCTCAAAATCTTGCCTAAGCTGTAGGGTGCAACATCCTCTCCATTCGGCTTTAGAATTGGACAGAACTACTATCCATAGCTGTAGCTCAATCCTCATTCCTCGATGTTTACTTTTCTCGTTAAAATCGTATTTTACCCTGGTGTTGAAGCTAATGATTTGGGCATCACATTAATGACGTTTGGCAATGTAAGAAATGTTACCGTCAAATTGATTTGACAGATGATTCCATCAAAATTCAATCATATCTTAAATTATGAAGTTGAAATTATCATTTCGAACCATTTAATATGATCTTCATATTGGACTCATTGGTAATCAAATTTTCCGGATTGCCAACGTCGATTATTATTGGAGGTCTATTATTGATTAGATCAATAATTTAAAAAAAATTCAGAAACATAGTAAAATTTTTTTCATATTAACATAAAATTCGATCCCTAACAAGATTTAAATATAAAGATCATATTAAATAATTTGAATCACTCATTTGAACTTTCCATATTAAATTTGATTGAATTTGACGGAGCCTTCCATCAAATCGGTTTAACTGTGAGAATATTTATTTATAATTTTTGTTGTGAATATTTTGAACCTAAAATAATTATCGAAGATGCATAAAAATATCATGTAAAATAATAAGTCCTATAAATTTATCTATTTTACACATCTAATAAGTATTAGATGGTAGCACCGTGAGAGAACTTCACTCCACTATACAAAGAAAAAAAATTTTTGAGTGATGTAATAGGAAAATCCATATTTTTTCTACGCAATATATATCATTAAGTTAATATATGTACGTAATGATCTGATACATTACATATATCGCATCTCATCCTCGTAGTTATATTGTTCTCATCAGATATTTATTGTGTTAATAGTTGCTTGAGCAATTTTCGCTGCCGCAATACTAAACTTTATACATATTGTATTGTTAATATTGTTATATACTATTTTGTTTTAAGGTACTTTACTGCCATATATACGAATATATATCGATTAATGACATTTTTTCACATCCAACCGACACTTAAAGTTATCCGTACTTTTTTTCTGCAGTAGTTACCAAAATACCGAGCATTGTTTATGGCATCTTTCTATACTTTTTTTTTTGTTGAATTTATAATAACAAAGCAAGTTATAGTTATTGCAAAAAACGATGATTTTCTTTATTTTTTTTGTTCCTTTTTAACTTGCAGCATTTTTAGGATTTCGCATGTGATTTGTACAGTAATTTTAATGACCTCTTAGGATAAACTTCATAAATTGTATGGTAGGTTATCAATTTATATTAGAGAATGTTTTTTTTATTATTTAATAATTTGATGTTCAAACATATTTCACAATCCGTTAATTTTTTTTCTTTTGCATTTGCTTTTTCTAACTGATTTGAAAGTGCTTCAAAAGTGATGTTAGGAAAACAAATAACTTTGTACTCGCCTTTCAATTCACTCATTTTATATTTTATAATTCTCTTGGATGTTGAATACTCGATGATTGCTTGACTAGATATGTAAGATATCAGTATTTATTTAAAAAGATTTCATCATTATCATCTGATTGTTTTGTTTGAAATTCACATTTAAAGTTGTACAATATATGTATTCCAAAATATGTATAGTTTCTTTCGTTTCTTACAAAAATTCTATATTCGCCTCCTTCCCAATTAGATGACAATTTTTCGGTAAGAAATATGTTGTCCATAATAAAATTTCTATTTTTTGCTTTTTGGTTATTTCTTAAAAAATTTGGTCCCTTCTATGTTAAGTTTCTAGTCGAAAGTTTCACTACTTATAGTAAGAAACAAAATATAGGATGTTCCATATACCAAGTTATTTTGCTGCATGATGTTGATGAATATTTATTTCCTTATCTAGCTTAACTCTTATATAGATTACCAAATTGTCATCGCTTTCTATAAAATCAAAAAGAGAGAGCTCACGGAGATCTCCATTCTCTTGAACTGGAGAACGAAGAAAATAGTATGGTAAAAATCTAAATTCAGGAGTTCTTAACTTTCTTAAATAAATAAACTTTAGAAAGCACGCTAAGAAGCAACCGCTACCAGCTTGCTCTCATTACACTGCCAGTTATGCATAGTTGCCATGAATTATCACGCGGTTCCACTGCATGGCCCACTTAAGGCCCCACTGTCAGTGACAATATCGTTGCAACCAATGATTTTATCGGAAAGTCCGTGAGTCGAGTTTTTCAATAAAGACCCTTGGAATTTATGCTATTATCGGAAGGAAAAAATATTCCATAAACATTTGGGTCGGCGTAAATTCCAGGCATGCGTTTCAGATTTAGTTGCAAAAAATTCCCCGCATGCGCTTCATTTTAAAAGAGCTGGCATATTATGATTGTATACTATTTCTATTATGTTAGCAATATATTATTTTATAATGAGAATTTTAATAAAGGTTGCAAACTTAAGCGTCAGAAGTTCTTAAATAAGCAATTTTCGGTTAGAAATAATGTAAATGAAAATGATAATCAATTTATTCATGAAAAATATACCTAATATCTTATAGGAGCTGTCCAATGAATAAGCAAAAAACTTTCTTATATTTTACGAACCTAACTATTCAAATGGTTATACTAATAATTAAAATGGACCAATAAATTAAAAGAAAAGTTTGATAAAATTGGCTATATTGGAAACATTTATTTTGAACTTCTCATATTGAATTGAAAATAATTGAAAATTTACCCGGGACGTTTTGAACCAACATTCCCTCCAATTAGTTCGTATGTATTTAAAAATAAATTTCAGGGGCAATACAAAAAAAAATACCCCCAATCCGCAATCGTCCCTGTTCTTTCTTCCCCGCTTCGCTTGCCCTTTCCAAAAACAAAAATCAATTTAAAACAAGAGCCGGTCACCGCAAGGTAACTATAAAAATCAATTCCAGTCTCTCCCTTCGCCTCTCTCTTCTCTTCCCCTTTCCATTCCCTCTCTCACTCCAATTCCCATCTCAAATTAATATAACCGCCACGAAAGAAACAAACACCGAAAGAAAAACAAAACAAAAACAAAAATAAAACCAAACCAAACCAGCGACCAATCCAATCAATCCATCCATCCATCCATTCATGGAGCCGCAACACACCCACGGAGGCGGTAAGCTGACCCGAACGCCCTCTTCCCTCCTCCGCTCCCCCACCGTCCGCTCCTCCTTCCAAGCGCTCTCGTCCGTCGATGAAGACGCCTCGCACCACCACCACCAAACAGCCCCTTCTAGCCCCAAACCCAAACCCAAGCCCAAACCCAAACCCAGACCCAAATCCAAATCCAACCCGATATTGCCTATCTATCGCACCACCACCTCTCATCCCTTGTTCCCTCTCCTCCTTCCTCTTGCCTTTCTCCTCCTTCTCTTTGTTTTCATTTCTTATTTAAGAGACGACTCCTATTTCTTCACCAATCTTTTATTGGCATGCTTCTTTATGCTCCTCGCTTCGATAATTGCCCGAAAGTCGATTTCTTTCTTCCCTCGGCGGCGGCATGTGTCGTCGGTGCAGTGGTTTATTGGAGATGCTGATGCGACTGGGGCGTCGACGCCGAAGAAGGAGAAGACTAATGGGAAGTGTGTAAGGGAAGGGGTTGAGTTTTATTCCAATGGGGATTGCTATGAAGGCGAATTTCACCGGGGCCGGTGTAATGGGAGCGGCGTGTACAATTTCTTCGGGAAAGGGAAGTATGAAGGCGATTGGGTCGACGGGAAGTATGATGGGTATGGGATTGAGAGCTGGGCTAGAGGAAGTAGGTATAGGGGACAGTATAGGCAGGGATTGAGGCATGGATTTGGAGTGTATAGGTTTTATAGTGGTGATTGCTATGCCGGAGAATGGGTTAATGGTCAGAGCCATGGAATTGGAGTGCAGAGCTGTTCTGATGGGAGTTCTTATTATGGAGAATTCAAGTGTGGAGTGAAGCATGGCCTTGGTTGCTACCATTTCAGGTAATTGTTGGTATAAAAGTTGAGTTCTTCAATTTCATTATTGCTATTTCTGATAGGCACCTGTTCTTGATTTCATATCTTATGCAAAGTCATAATTTTGTTGTTGTTAGTGAAGAATTTTGCCATTGCAGTTGTGGGTTGTGTTAATTGATCTTAATTTGTTTTGTTTATGGAACAGTAGGCTTGTTTGGGGTAGAATGTCTTGGTAATTCATTTGTTCTTTTAGTATGTTATTTAATGCTTTAGCTATCCTACTATGATAAGGTCAAACTTAGGATACTATATTTTCTCATTTTTCTAATTTATCATCTTACGTTGATAGGAGCCTTATTTTGATTCTGTCAAACTGAACTTCTATTGGATTTCAGGAATGGTGATAGATACTGCGGCGAGTATTTTGGAGATAAAATTCATGGTTTTGGCATCTATAACTTTGCTAATGGCCACCGCTACGAGGGTTCTTGGCATGAGGGAAAGAAACAAGGTTTCGGCATGTATACCTTCAGAAACGGGGATGTCAGATCGGGCGAATGGGATAGCGGGTCCTTAAAGAACCCATTATCTCCTAACGATCCATCTGTTCAGCGTGCTGTACAGGTATTCCTCTATTTTATTTGATTTCATAAGTCTTAACATGTTTTTGATTAGTTAAGTGGTACTGTTTGATTGGGGATTAGATGAACCCGATTTTTTTAGGGTAGGTAGAGACATGAATCCCAAAATTTGGGTGGGAATCAAATTCAGGTTCCAAAAGAAATTGCAATTTTAGTTGTTTTTTTAATCCTTGTATGCTTAGGTAGCTGGAGAACTAATATTAACCTATATTTGGGTCAAATTTTCTCAAATGACTCTATTGAACTGGAGCCTGACTCCATTAATCAGAATAAAAAAAAAAAAATTTATTTCTTGGTCTTGATATTAGAAAATTTTTTAAATTGAACCAGCAGTCTGTTATGTAATTAGTGTTATATTTTCTACATGATCCGCAAATAGGGTTCAGTTTCTGATATCAGCATTCCATATTTTTCCTTTTCAGGCTGCTAAAAAAGTAGCTGAAAACGCAGTACGGGTCCAACGGGTTGATGAGCAAGTCAACAGGGTGGTCAATGCAGCCAACCGCGCAGCCACTGCCGCACGAGTTGCTGCAATCAAGGCTGTCCAAAATCGAATCGACGGCAAGTTTTGTGACACCGACGATTGAAACCTTTTTTCTTAACCTTTTTTTCCCCCTTTTCTAACTGTAAATTAGGCTATGAAGATAGCTGCTAGTAGTCTGCTAGAATCATATAACTAGTGAGAGAGACTTTGCGACCAGGTATGGCAAACGAACGGTACCTACCTGAGTCGGAGAGGCAATTGTAAAGAGAGAAAGTAAGATGAAGGAAGCTTCTTTCTCTTTTCCCCCGTGGAAGTTTCAAATGTTTCATTGAAACAGGTGCTTAGCCTTTTTTTATTTTTTTCTTTCTTTTTCACCAATGTACATAGGTCAATCAATGTCGTTCAATTTGAAATTTTCAAATGAAGCTCCTTTCAGTCTTTATTGCTTTCTTTCTGTTCCAGGCCTGTATACTGTGCATGTTTAGTTACAATTCAAGGCACATGGTAATTTCGATAACTATACCCCCAATGTTTTCACTTTAAATATCTCCCAACTCACAAATGAGGTGTTCCATGTTTACTTTTTGTTGAAATGAGAATTATGAGATGTCTCATGTTCATTAAACTAACATAATACTTACCTAACTCTTTCCACTAACAAACGTTAAATGTTATTTTATTTTTGGACAATATTTAAAAACGGTTCTTGCTTCAGTTTTCTCTGATTGACATGTGGGACCAAGCTGGTTGTAAGATGGTGGTTAAATTGTGGGGAGGAGAAAGGAAAGGAGATGGAGGCATTAAATATAGAGAGGATTGGATGTGGCTCCATGTGAGGTGATTCTTGGTTGTAATAATGGTCGCCTAAGAGCACATGGGAGACCGTAACTTTTACCGCTAAACACATCTGGAAGACTGGGTTAGGCTCCACTTCTACCACTGTTATGTTGATTCGCTCACTGTTTGTGTTTGGTCTAGATATCTAGGGGATGTTTGGAAGATGTTTGGAATAAGAACAAGAACAAAGTTCTTGTTCTTGTTCTAGTTCCAACTTTTTGTGGGAACAAGAATAAGGGCCTCTTGTTCTCCCTTGTTCTTATTCCCGGGGGTGTTTGGTATCCTTTGAACAAGAACAAGGTCCTTGTTCTTATTCCCATGCTTTGCCAAACATCCCCCTACTGATCTTCTGTTGCACTTTCCGAGTTGTAATCTCAGTTGTGTTCAACTGCTTTCTAGTTTTAAAATTTACAATGGTGGTAGGCTGGTAGAGTGGTAGTGCCTGTTTCAAGTTCCAATTCCTAATCTGAATTTAATAAGTTGGTTTTTGTCGGATGCTGGTTATGACGTTGAGTTCACATTGTCAGTTCATTTCTTAGTTTTGATGCAGTGAATGACAGAGCTAGTATATATATATTTTTATAAAAATTAGTAAAGCAACATAGTGAGGTAAGAAAGTTTGGTTAGGTAAGGTCTTATAGTTAACTATATTTAAAAAGAATATGAAACCCAAAGCAAACTGTACTTTGTCAAACAAAGCAGCACCCTAAAAACAGGAATAACTACTCAAAACATTATTAACACATCAAAATACTCTTCCGAGCAGAAACTGCAACACTGGGAATACAACATGGCAGAGATCATAATTCCATCTTTGAACTCTGGATCTGAACCCTCCAAGGACCCTACTTGGTTGCAGCCAAATGCTTTTATAGCATGGCTTGAATGAGGTCCACTTCTTGTTTAAATCTTTTTGTAGGGTGTATCTTTAAAAACCATGAATGACTGTAGAAAGTGAAGAAAAAGAGGAAATGAAATATTCAATTAGACTGGTCCATTGTATGACCTATCTCAGATTCAACCACTCCCACTTGCGACCTGTCATACCCATTTCTGGGCTCGATAAGATAAAGTTTTGTGGTTTGTATTTACTTGAATTTTCCCATATAATTTAATATACCGCCTCATGATTTAGATTATGATTAGAAGTGGGCTAATTAATGACAGTTACAGAAGTTGTCGATATCCCAATTCTTTAGTATCATGCATTGTATGTTTCTGATCAATTACTGTGGAAATCTGATGGTAAATGCATTGAGATTTGGACTTATTCTCTAATAAATCTAATCTTCAATATTGTACTTCCATCAGAAAGAAACCAACGACAAGATACTGCTGACTTGCCCAACATAAATACAAGGTATACATTTATGAGATAGGGTATGATATGTTCTGTTTTAATCATATACATGTATTAAAAAAACAGATGTATTGATAGATCCCAATGCAAGCAAAAGTTGACTGTACAAAATTAAATATTTCTGTTGAAGGTCTCGTTGCAATCAACTTGTCGGATATCTATTAATTTCTTAAAGGATATTCATGAACCACATATATGCCTATACACACTGTATATGATTCTAACATAATACTATACATTTATTTATGTTTAATCTTATCCAGGCCATGTCATGCCCTCCTGGGGCCTATAATTGCAGGGGAACAGAGTTTAGTGTGTGGCGTAGTTATCCTGGGATCAAACTGGGACCTAATTGGCTTGGCTTATAGGTGATTAAAATGCCTTACCTTCCATTATGAAGTTGATACATGGTAACCAAGAAAAACTTGTGGCAGCCTTTTTGGTTTATTTGTACATACAAATCCTTTTTGGATAAGCGCATGATTAGGCTGATAAGTAGGGGATTAATAGGTTGGCCTCTATGATTATCTGATTTTGAGGTGTTTGGTAGGTTATTTCCAGCTTTATTCATCCCACAAACAGTGAGAGTACTAGGGATATTTGTTTGATTAAAATTCATTGATTCAGATTGGATTTCTTATGTAAACTCTCCCAATTTAATTCCTCTATAATGTCATGTGTCCTTTAGACAGCTTAATCAAATTCATAATTGAGAATCTAAAATCATTAATTAACAACTGTGCTGATGTATCATTAATTAACAACTATCCGTATATTGTTTGGTTAGATGCAACTATATATAGGTCTTCAATCTATCATGTTTCTTACCCTACTAATTAATTAGCTATATAAATTATCTATATTTGTCTAGGAAGAAATTGTATTTATCACTATAATAACTCACTCGTGCAGATACGAAGCAAGGTTGGTAGAAATAGTGTCGCAGTTTGAAAAAAAAAATTGTAAATAAAAAACATAAAGAATAGATCTCAAATGGAAGAAAAATTATAATCGGACAAATGCATGACATATATGTTGTTAATAAAATATTTGGATGATTATAATTATATATTATAAATTGATGCATTTTCTATTATTTCTTATCAACATTTCATAGAAATTATGGACACAAAATATTTATTTATTGAATATAAATTCATAACGTAATATTCGGAAAAAGAAAGAGTAAAACGGGGTGAGGGTGAATAAAAGTGAAAGATCATGCAAGGACATTATTTTGAATAAAATTTAAAGGAATTGCAATCTGTTAAAATAGTCTCTAAACAAGGGCAGTCTGTAAGTAATTTCTTACTTTTCTATATAGTTAAAATCAACGAAATTATATTTTTAGAAGTAAAATTTGAAATATCAGAAGCCATATTTTAATAGTTCAGCTAAGAATAAAAACACCAGTCGAATGTTAAAAAGTACGGCTAGGACGAACATTTCTTTGCAGGTTGGTTGGAATTCGAAAGTACTACCGTTTACAAATATAAAAATAGAAAAGTTTCTGTTGTATAATTCATAGGCTGACCAAAAAAATAAAAGTGATAATAATACAAACCTGTCAAACTTTTAAAGTTCGTCAACCTTGAAGCAAAAAATTTTCTAGACCTTGCAAAGTCCAGATGACATTTCAATTCCTCGTCGTATTTTCAAAATTCGACCTTTTACATTTTCAATTATTTTAGAATTTTATTTCTCAAAGTTTAATTTAGTGTTTTTTTTTTCTTTTCATATAAACATGTCCCAAAATTATGAATATCTTTTATCCTCGAGAAATTGTAACCCGCGTTGCCAACCTGTGGAGCGATGTCGTTAACCACAAAATCGACGATGATTTTCATAATTTTTTTTTTACAGAATATTTATTTATATTATTCAAGCAAATAAGAGGCCTCGGTTTTAATATAAATATAATCCAATATCTAAGCATGAAATGCAACTATAATACATCCAAATGTAAAAATCAATTTTTGATACCAATACAGTGTTTCTTATTATTTTACATTCAGTTGGAGGACAAGCCATAAGTCCATAACTGATAACCGGAATCATTGTCAGAAATTAACCATTGGCACTTTACAAGTTGAGATAAAATTCATGAATAACATTGCCAATTTTAATTTTTTTTATTAGCTTACAGATCCATATTGATGGATGAGAAAAATTGAGCATGACGACTAAATTTTTTATTTTTTTAAGTCACCCAGTTGAGATTAAAAAACAGAGAGAAGTAATGTTCAGTTATGCATTAATACAACAGAATGGGAGAAAGCAAATCAACCATGACATTTCTTTTCCTCCTCTCATTTTTTGTATTTTTATCTGTTGAAGATAAGGGTTTGACTATGTGACCCTGGCTGGCTGGCTACTGTATTCTTTGGTGTATTTAATGATTTGGATATGAACATCCACTGACACGATGTTAGCTTCAATTGTAAGAGAGTACTCTGTTGACCACTTTCTTATATATCCCTCTCAAGGCATACCATCTCTACTCTGAAATTGACAAATGACATTTAATTAAATATATAAGGAAATTAGTGATTGAATTTCGAGACAAAGATAGTATTAGATTTGAATACTATTCTGTATCAATTTCATAAATGAAATAAAAAAAGAAAACATATGCATTAAGGATGGACTTTAAAGCGCCGTTCCTTGCTGGGTCGGAATTTTAATTTCCACTTCGAGCCGACTTGGAGTTTAGAGCTTTAGCTGAGTGGCCATCTACCATTTTATATTTTTTAAAAGAGAAAATTTTAAGGTCGTGACAGAACATTCAAGTTCCATCCCGTTTGTCTGGATGCCAACAATATTTCTCTTTTTTTTTTTTTTGTCTTTTTGTTTCTGTTATAATCGCGACAAATGAAAAAGAATAATTTTTTAACTTTTCGTCTTTTTGAAATTTAATTTAATAAAAAATAATTTATTATTTTTTAGAAATTTCATTTAATATGCGATATCAATTATAAAAACAATTTCCGCATAATCTGGTATAAATGAAATCTAACAAAAAGGCATCACAACAAGAAAAAGTTACACTGGAATTAGGGGTAACTAAAAACCTATGCTGGGTTTATTAAAAGCGGGACAAGAAAAATATATGATGTACAATTATGACATTAATTGATCTGTTAGCGAAAATAATTTTTTCTTTTGTCTGATTTTTTCGCTTGCACACAGCGTCTTCTCCGGGCTTCTATTTATTTTGGATGATATCTCTACTATTTTATAAGCACCTAAAAAAATAAACATTTCGGATAAAAAGAATAAACATGTCATATAAAAGTACGTAAACAATTCTTATATCAATTATGGACCATTGATTTGTGTAATTTGATCTGATCAGTGATCTAGATCTTAATTTCAGATTAAAAGGTCAAGATTTTTTATTAGAAAAGATTAAGTTACTACCAAATTAGCTATTTATTTAAAAGAAAAGACTAATAAATTATTAAGTTTACAGTCTTTATTGGCTTTAACATGTAAAGTTCTATACGAAACAAAAATAATATCAGCATTTTATTTTCTTATTTGCCCACATAGAGGATATTTTTGATCTTTTGCTAGTATTAATACGATGCATCTAGCAAAATGAAAGTCGATTACTTTTCAAATATTTGTCCCTTTGAATAATAACTAACGAGTAGGTTCCAATACACAATATTTTGGTGTTACAAATGCCACAAAATTCTCTATTTTATGAATAATTTTAAAATAAAAATTTCAAATTTCAAATTTAAAGTTTAAACCGTTGATCTTGTTTAATTTAATGCGTGATGTGTTTCCATATAATTTTTGTAAAATTTGGTGTTCATTTGATATCAGATCAAGTGACTCGAAATGAACAAATCTTATTAATTATTGCAGATTAATTCTAATACATGCATGTTATTGTCATTAATTTGATCAAATATCAAATGAATATTAAATTTTACAAAACTTGTATGAAAATATATCGCATGTTAAATTGAACAAGATCAATAGTTTGAAATTAAAATTTGAATTTTTTATCTTAAAAATATTTATGACATAGATGTCATGGCACCAAAAATTAAGGCTTCGGAACTTACTCGTAACTTATTAAACTTCTCTCTGTATTTTTTTTTATTCAAATGACAGATTTGTATTTCGTGCGGACTGCGGTGAGCATCAAGTCAACGCTCATGATACTTACAAAAAGGTCAACGCTCATAACTCATAATTCAGTCGGCGTATCCTCTTACTAATGCATCCCAACATAAAAAGAAATTTCTCTTGTTATTAAAGCATTTGATAAATGAACAGAATGTCTGGCTGTGGTGCTTTAATTGTGTTTAGTTGGAAGGGAAGCCGGCGAGAAAAATGAAATGAAGTTTATATGTGCTAACTAAAAGATGAGTATAAAGAGCTAATCTAATGGTAACACATTTTAAGTGAAGGTCATAAGATGGAGGAGCTTTTATAAATAATTAACTTACATCATTATGTTAAGATAAATAATAATATAAGTATGAAATATGAACAAAAGAAAGAAAGAGAAGAAATAAAGTAGATATAAATAAATTAGGTATTAAATAATGAAGTACTATTTTAGATGTGTTGTCATGCAGATAACTGCAAGAATGAATGTGGACTTAGATAAGAAAGGAAGCGAAAAATCTTACTGGGAGAAAAATAAGTATTAAAGTAGGAACGAAAGGAAAATCATGTAGATGTACAAAGAAAGAAGCATATTAAGATAATAAATATGCATATATAAGAACTAGTGTTGGGATTGAGCTGTTAGCAGCTAACTGCAAGAACATAATATTTTATTACAAATTGAGAAAAGGCAAAATCTTACTGAAAGAATACTTAACTAAGAAAAATAAAAACAAATAGCGCCTTTCTTATTTTTAGAAAATCAACTGAGGCGTCAGTGTCAAACAAGAGATTAGAAGTTACGTTTTCATTATAAATTAATAATAAATTTTTAATATTAATATTATATATTTAATTAATTACAAAAGATATTTTGCGTCCTGATCAAGTGCGAGATTAAACAAAATTTCCTTTTTCAAAAATTCGGCAGTAGCTGCCAAAGAGAGATTAAACAAATAGTTAGTAGCATGCTTGCGGAAACAATATATTTATCAGATATTGACACCTTCATCTAAAATACCTACCAAGTACCAAGATATAATCAATCGTCCTTTAATTTTTCAATTACAACTTTACAAGGCATGATATCAACACTCTTTCTTCTTAATCTCTATTGCATTATTCTTTAAATTATTGATCAGTTGCTTAATGTTGACAAGGATGACGCCAAATATAGATATCAATTAGGGATTAGATAGATGTCGCTATATAAGCCTCCCTAGTGATGAATGATTGTTAATGGAAATACAAATTAGATTATTGCTTATTGTGGTATAATTAAATTGGGCCAATCAAACGTAATAAATGCTCCAAAAAAATTGCAACCATTCCCATTGTCAGTTTTTCACAGCTATTATTAATTATGGATATATAATTTGCATTTAAAGTAAAACAAAAAAAGAAAAGAATATGTGAATGAGATTTGATGACTTATTGAAAAAACAGACACTGCAAAGAGAGTTGCATGCATTTAGTTAACTCTTTTGATTAAAAGGGGACCTTCATAACTCCAAAATTTCCATTCATATATGCTTTACTTTTTTGTTTGTCTGTATTCATTTGGTCATTGGCTTGCTAGAAAAATGCAAAGGTGCCGCCCCCGTAGACTGTAGTTGGTAGCAAAGTAATATTCAGGGGAACTATTATTTCATTTAAGCCGATTTCAAAGGATGACAACATCAAAATAGTGGAATTCAGATCCTGTGTCGCGCGGCACAGAGTGTAGCGCAGGTTGTGGGCCGTCTGATCTGAATCTGATGGATAAGGGAGCCCCGTGAATCTAATAGGCCCGAAAAAAATGAACCGCCCGATCAAAATCGAACGGCTCAGGGTGCGTGTAGCGCAGGTGCCGCGCGACACAGGATTGGGGTCCAAAATAGTGTACTAAGAGATTGGTCCGTTCTTTTTGCAAAGGCATCAAGTCCTAAAGATATTCACAAAGTACCTTTCATGGAAACTTTGTCGTTTCCTCGCCTTTTGCATTTTCTATAGTGCTTTCTTTTTCGAAAAACCAATGACTGATTCGCCACGCGCAGCTAAGCGTGACTGGATTTTATCTTTCTGTTGAAAATTCTAAAGATGTAACCAACGATATGTTGATAACAAGAGATTAACAAAATTGTGTATTCGATTGTTAATTAGAATGTTTTATAATCTCTCAAAATTCTTATATCTAAATATTTTGAATTTTATTTTTTTACAAATTTTCAAACATAATTAGATAGCAAGGATATACTTTTTCAATAAACCACAGTATATTGGATAGTTAATGAATGTGAAAACTCATATTAATAAGTGTATATAAGATATTAACTGATCGTCAATTAGACGACAAACTAGTATGTAATCAATAATATTGGAGATTTTTGAGAGATTTAAAAGTGGATGACAATCTTCAAGCGTTGTAAAAACATAATTCCACTTGAACAAAATACGTGACAACTATAAAAAATTTGTTTAATCGAAACATATAAATGCATAGACAATATACGGAGTGTATATTCATTAGATACAGGCGAATTTGTATTCTATAATAATTGAGTGTATATTTTATGAATTATAGAATTTAGCTCTGTATAGTGCAAAAGCAAATCCGTTTTATCAATTAGATATAGTTACACGGAGTTCCGCTACAAGATCTTCAAATAAGAAGTCCGAAAAAAAAAGTGATGAGCGAATGAATAGGCGGACCTATCAGTACAGTAAATTTGTCAAATCAATTATACAATTGTCTAATATCGAATGACTTATTGGTCAAATATTACAAATATATAGCAAGTTATACTCTAAAAAGGACCATCAAGTAATTTCACAAATTTAGCAATGAAAAAGCTCGCAATTGCGTTTGCACAAGCACAACACGATTCCTTTAAAAGCGCTCATTCATTCAGAGCTTCTCAGCCTATTATTAGTTGTCAGTTATATCATATATTGGGTATAGAGATGTTGATTTGACAATGAAAATATTACCTAATTATTATACGCAGCTATAGTTATTTTTCTTCATGCATTAATTCTAGCCCATGATGCCAACTTAGGTGCCATCCACCAAATAACTTGACCTCGAGTAATAATTCGATCGACATAACAAGAAAAAACAAATAAACCTCAATGCAGAGATCTGAAAATTATTTGACCGATATAATAGAAGCAAACTGACCAGTAAAAAAGAAAAGGTGCAACTCAATAGTACTTTAGTCCAAACAAACTTGAAATCCGAAATTACGAACTCAAAAGCAACGAGGTTCTTTTACCCGGGCTAAAGAATTTGAAACGCAAATTTGAAGGTCATTATTGTGTCGAAACTCGCGCTATTTCTAATTAACCCTCAGTATACATCTTATATTGACAAATAAATTTTTTTTATTTTTATGGGTATTGGGGCTTGGTTGGGGGGGGGGGGGGGGGGGGGTGGGGGCACTCGGCCTGCCTTCCATTTTTTCACTGCATGAATTTACAGAAAACAAATTAATTTTTTATAAATTATATATGTAAACTAATTTATAAAATATGTCAGCTTTTAATAATTTACAGTTATAATTAAAAACTAATACGACAGGTCTTCAATTTAAGCTCATGAATCGATTTGATAATGCATTATTTTTTCCCTATTACCTATTTTCAAATTTCAACCTCTCCTATAATAATATTTGTACTACGCGTCTACGCCCCAAATAATTATTATTTCAGGCTTTCAGCCTCTCCACTCTCCAGTGACCATATCCTAGTGAGTACTGACCATTGTTTTATTGTATTCATTTTGTTTTTTTTTTGTGTGTGTTTCGTTTATTATTTGTTATTTAGTTCGAAGTTCGAACTTCGAAGAAAGTTTGGTTCTTCTCTATGCACGGATTTCATCAGACACTATTGTCTGACAAATAGATGCTTCTTGCCTTCTTCTAAACCATGCAGCTTAGTTAAAGCGCGACGATGTTATTATTATTATTTTTATTTCATGTTTGCTTGATTTTAATTTTTCCAAGCTATGCTTCATCTGGTTCGTCTAATTTAATATACATGGTCTAAATAGCTTCAGCTAATTTAATATATATAGTCTCTAAATAGGTTCAGCAGAATCACGTAATAATTTTCTTAGTACTAAATAGGAGCAATCAGAGTTGAATCAAGGAGCAATCTCTTATGTCTGTAAGTGTGTTGTCCACGCCTATGGTGGCGAGCAGAAAGACGACAAATAAATAAGAACAGCCGCAGGTACTATATATAAAGAAAAGACTATTTAGCGTACAGACATTTCAGTCAAGAAAAAATATAACTCAATAATAATAGTGACAAGAGATGACACTATTTTGCTTCTTCTTTCTGCTTCTGGGCCTCTGGGGACAATTTGGAGCTTTGGTAATCCATTTTATGTTTTGTAAGAGAACTACCATTGGGCCTTTGGTAATCCATTTTATGAGTTGCTACTTTTGGGATAGAATAATTGGTGGGTTTTCAGTACCGGTCACGATTTCAGTCTCAACTCATTTGATAATTTATGCTAATGAAAGAAAAACGAAAAAAGCACCAGTAATTAGACATTTTTAAAACCGTTTATTCAATCAGTTTTCAATCAATGACCAAACAGTCTTAAAGTTTTATCAAGTATGATATTTAAAGGAAAATATAATGTTTACGTTTTAAATTTGACAAAGTTTTGACATTGCTTTTCAAAATAAATTAATTGTCAATGTTTCATTTCACTTTCTTAAATCCTTAAAACCTTAGACTAGACAGTTACAGGTCAAATAGAGATGGTTGCAATATATATAACTCAGTTGAACAGTTGACCACGAAACTATGACTCACACAGGATTTTTAGATCCAGAATATTTTATCCCAAGCAAGCAACAATCATATGTCATCATATACAGATCTTTATTCTTGAGCTAATTTATGAACTAAGAACAAAAAGTGTTAGTCAAAAGACATATCAGATAAACTAATTTCCCTCATAGAAAGATTTTCAAATTTCAAATTTCTCAACACAGAAAGACGTTCCAAATACACCTAAATTCATTCACTACATTTAACTTATTGAATCAATATTAAATTCAAATACCAGAACTTATCACTTGAGCAGTTGAAGCCTAATGCCAATTTACCTTTTCCTAAGCTTCTGCTTCATTCTTTCGACTGCTCCCCTAAGAGTTGCCTCATCCTTGCAAAAGGTGAACCTCACCAAATTCTTCCCCTCCTCGGGATTCAAATAGAACACACTCGTTGGTATTGCCACCACTCCAACTTCCTCAATCAAATGCTCACAAAATGCAACATCATTCTCAAATCCAAATGGTGTGTGATCTACAACTACGAAGTAGGTACCACTTGACGGGTATACAACAAAGCCCACTGCCTCCAACCCCTCCACCAAAATTGCTTTTTTGGCTAAGTAATCCCTTTTCAACTCCTCGTAGTAAGAATCCGAGGTCTGCAGAGCAGTCGCAGCTGCAAACTGCATGGGTGTTGACGTGGCAAACGTAAGATATGAGTGTGCCTGTCTGACACCCCAGGTCAGATGTGGCGGGGCCACAGCCCACCCAATCTTCCACCCTGTGAGGGAAAATGTCTTACCCAATGAATTCAGGGTCACAGTGCGGTTAAACATGCCTGGCAACGAGGCCATTGAGATATGGTCCATTTCAAATGACAGCTTGTCATACACCTCGTCAGTGAAAACCAGAACATCGTTTTCTTTGCAGAGTTCTGCAATGAATTCAAGCTCCTCCTGGGTGAACATCTTCCCAGTTGGATTATGCGGAGTGTTGATCATGATAGCCTTGGTGTTTGGTGAAACGACCGATTTAAGCTCCTCTAAAGGAACAGAAAAATAAGGGGGGCGCAGGGTGATGCATTTAATGTTTGCACCGGCCATGGATAGCACAGCCTCATACGAGTCATAAAATGGGGCAAAGAGCACGACCTCATCACCTGGGTTAATTAACCCTAGAATTGTTGCTGCAATAGCTTCTGTGCATCCTGAGGTGACCGTGACCTCTTTCTCGGGATCAACTATTAAGCCGGTGTCCTTTTGAAATCGGCTAGCAATGGCCGAGTTTAGGTCAGGTACACCATAACCGCGTGCATACTGGTTTTTGCCAGCTTTGATGGCTTCGATTGCAGCATCCTTGACAAAATCAGGGCCATCAAAATTGGGAAAACCCTGACCCAGGTTGATTGCATTATGTTTGATTGCCAGAGAGCTCATTTGCGTGAATATTGTGGTTTTGAACTTTTCTAGTCGTTTGGCTACCTGGATATTAAGAGTTTGTTAATATGAAGTCAAAAATAGCTATACGTTGCACTTGTAAAGGTCAAGAGAATGGATTATATAAAGATGGTACCAGAAAGTAGCAATAAACAAAAACATTATATATTTGCAAAATATTTCTAACTAAGATGAATTAATGAAAACATTTTAACTAGCGTGAACATCAAGTATATAGAATGCTTAGAGCTAGGTGTTACAAGGTAATACAAATATATGATTAGTACTGGATAAACTACTTGAGTTTAATAGGTATTATATAGCACTATCACTGTATCAAAAACTTCTCATTGGTTTCGAGTTATAAATGTGATGACCCAATCATAAGCCATAACATCATTTTTTAATCTTAAGATCAGAAATTGTAAAAATACTCCCCATGCACAGCATTCAAAAGAATAGGAGATAAATATCCTGCTAAATTTTTTTTTTGATAATATGTTTTTGTAGTGTGGTTCTGAATTCTGATGCGCTGCAGCATATGGAAAATTAAATGTGAACAACTATAAATTATGTACAAGACATAAAAGAGTGCAGTCCATAAACCATATATTATGAACTAGGAAAGTTTTCCTATAGCATATGCGCTGCAATAGAAAAAGAAAGAATCTAGACAAAAAAGCGTCCAGGTTCAACGAACACTTATTACAGGTTCAGAAAGCACTTTAGACCAATTGTATACTTCTGTAGTGGTTCCAGATATAATGGTACTCGAATGGCTATTATTCTTTTAACAATATTATTTGTCACACTCAATATTTATGACTAAATTAAGCAACCAAGTACCTGCAATTATACACTTACAAGTTACAACATAACAGAAAAGAGCAAAGTTAATGCAGAAACTAAATTTAGATCCTAAACAACAAATATTACAAACAATGCACAATAGATACATGATAATCGGACAGTACACAATTGTTGTATGTGTAATCTAATTGATAATCATAAACTTTGGGGAAAAAGCATTATCAATCCTAATTCTGGTTATGTCAATTGCTTGATCCTTCACAATTGTTGTCTTATATATAGCAGTTACCAGTTGAAGCTTTAAAAGTTTATACCTTCAATCTAATTGATAAACACTGAGGAACCCACAAATTAAAAAGAGCAACAGCTACGAAGAATTCCCATTGTTTCTCCTTACAAAATGTTTTCAAAATTCCCAATAACCAACAAAATACTAATCAAAATCAAACAGAAAACAAATCAAACCCACCTGTACAGGAGGCGGAGATGGGTCGGATTGCTTCAGCTGAGCTCCAGCGTCGGTGGAGGAGGAGACAGTGGTAGAGGAGGCTGACATGGCGCGCACCAGAGAAGAACCACGCAAGAGAAGAGAAGAAGAAGAAGAAGAGGAAGAGAAAAGCGCTCGCTTGAGAGAAGTGATAGGTCTCAGACTGAGAGGCATCTCATAGTGATGCGCAGCAGAGGGAGTGAATGGAAAGGAGAGAATCATTCCCAACTTTGGGTGTGTTGTGTTTTTTCCTTTGTTGGTTTTGTTGTTTCCTATTGAATCTGAATGAAGAGCACTGCACTGCACTGCTCTCTACATGGGCTTAGTTTAGTGATTTTTTTCATTTTTCAATTCAGCCTGATCTGAGAGTTTATTCAATCGAGAAAAGTGTCTCTTTTGTTTTTTTAGGTCTGATAGAGTAATAATTTTCTCCTGGGCTAGGACTTGTGGGCCTATAATTGTTGGGCTCATTTCTGATTTTTTTATTTTTTATTTTTTATTTTTTAATTTCAGTTTTGTTTCTTGAAAGTTCTTTATGACTTTTCTTCTACCGTGTTACTGTAAACACAGAACTATTAGGTAGGCATGACATAATATGTTATGTTTAAGAAACAAATGTTAGTTATAGATAAAATGTATCCTTTGAAGTTTGAATAATCAACTTTGTTAGTGATTAATGACAAGGTTCTCAGTAATTTCATCAGATGACCCACCACCATGCAAGTTCAAAAGATGATGTGCTATGTTTTACCAACTACTTCAAACTAAAGTAATGGTTTCTTTTTTTTTTGTATTACAATTATAGCCTAGCAGAGATAATCTGATTGGCAGGTTTTATTTTCTAAGAAGTTATTGGTTCTATGCTGTCCCTCATTCCTTTTTTGAGTCTTTTCTTTCATTTTATTCATGAGGATTGATGTCATAAAATAGTGTTTTTGGTTGTCACTACTCCTATCTGCAGAAATATTCCTAATGAAAATGGTCTATTAGCATCTAAGCATAGGACATTATAAAAGAGTTCCGGATATTCAACATTAGCATCTACTTGTGTCTGTTGCAATGAAGCTGGCTCGAAAATCGATTATATATTTCCAGATATTAACTCAACAAACAGCATATAATATTTGACCCTTAGGCACAATATTGCTTTATACAAAGAAAATATCATATGTATTCACTCTTTATTGTAACGAATCACTGCAGCAACCAGCATTTCCTTCCTAGTTCCTAGTAGTCCATCTCAAGCAACACTGATCCGATAAATCTTATTTTGATGTAGTATAACACAGTTTAAGGTAAACGAAGAAAACTATTGAATTTCTGCTGGCGATACAAACCAACTACTCTGTTATTAATATTTTGAAGGGGTCTTGCATTGTCCTTCATATCCTGTAAAATATTATTGCGAAAAGAAAAACAGACAGGGATAGTTGGGATCTTTTATCAGAAAATAGTTCTACAATTATGCAAATGCTTTTACTTTTTAAAAAGAAATTTCAAGACACGATCAATGTTTTAATAAGTAATTGCAATAACTTACAACAGCCTCTTTCAACAGCTGCAACTGCTGTCTCGACACGGTCCTTACCTGATGAAAATAACAGATATTGATAAAGATATTTCAGAAATTAAAAATGATAACATCCAAATTCAAAACAGAGGTACCTTGGAGAATGTTTCTCATACCAACCTTTTTGGGAATTGTCCAAATAACCTTTTCAGTGCAAGGAGGGGTTGTAAGAGAGCCCTCGTAACGGTAATATTTCGTACCAAACCCCTTAGCATAGCCTGTATGCACCATCCCAATGGATTCATCTTTGTTTTTTGTCACTACCATTGATCTGATGTATGGTTCCAACTGCGTGGAGAAGTAACTTTTCATATTTGTGTGACTCATACAATAATGCATATAAATTAACAACTGAAACAAGAATTTTGGGACAAAATTTAACTCAATTATTCAGAAAAACAAGTAAAGACTTCAACTAAAACAATGGGAAGAAGGAAAAGAAAAAAAGTTCATCTGTGTGTCATAAACCTGAACGGTTCAAATAGAATAAAAGTTGAGATATCTAAACAAACCTTAGCTATGAAATGGTCGTGATGGCCGTATTCATACAAAACTGCGATGACTGCGGTCCTATTATCTCTGCTCTTGTGAACCATATGCATCTCCAGTTCATACCTTACGATATAAAGTCATAAGTACAGAATTACTATTGATTTGTTCTCAAGTATACAAAAAATTGAAGTTCCGTGCTGATTTAATCAGACCTCTGTTATGTAAATAGAAAGCTTACTACTGTTAAAGGTATTCTTGTCACTTTATATGAGTGAATTTCTTTTGTGAAGATATTTTAATTTCTGCCAAATCTTCCATCTATTTGCCATTTACGTGCTGCTTATATAGAAGAATAGAAGATAGATTGATTCGGACAAACAAATTGATTAAATTTTTTATGGAATGATTAATGAAATGAATATCGAAGGAGAAGTTTTAAGATTTTCTCATTTATCAGAATAAAATTAAAATTATAAGATTTAATACCGAAAAGTAAGTCTGAATATATTAATTTTATTTCGTGCTAACTCTTGACTAGAGTCTATTTCAATTCAAAAAATAACTTCAAATATGATGTGGTACAATGAGCAAAATTCTTTAGTAACCATAAACATCGTTCACAATATTTTCTACTAACTAATTTGAACCTTAGAAGTTCCAGTGCATTCTTTTTTGGTATTCTGATATTAAAAAGAACCACCTTATGCCATTGATGGTGTGCTCTGATGGAGAATGCCAATGCAACTGATGGAGATCATATTGTGTATAATTAATCAATATGTTTCCTGCATCCTTCTTCCATTTTAGCTGTACAGTCAAGCCACATATTGAAATCAAGATCAAGCAACATAGACATTTGCAAAGTCAAATTATTTATAGTAAAGCATGTGCAAACTAGTATCACCTCCACATCGTGGTGACGCCTCTTTAGTGTGGCTCTGGTTGGCCAATATGATTTAACCAACTTTCCTAAGTACGGTTCTTCTTGAACTAATTGTCTTGATATATCTATTGGAGATTGTGCCTGGCCTGAACCGCATGTTCGCCACTTCTCGTTTAGCTCGCCCCAGTGCTCTGGCCCATCTTTAGCACCTGGTGTATAGCTGTAGCTTGTTGCATTCTCTATAAAGACAAGAAGAAAAGCTTATAGATATTATACCCCTCTTTTTGTTACTTTGAGTGTATAATATATGGATATTGGGTTCGAAGAATTAATGAAACTTTGGTGCATTTGGAGGAAAAATCAGGATAGCAAGAAAAGTATTAACTCAATTTATTGGACAGATTAGCGGAACTACACTTCCAAGCTAAAATAGTCACTAACTTGTAAAAATGCTTATTTTTCACTCCTCAAACATATCTTAAAAGAACATAAGTTCATGTCTTACCAGCTTTTGCAGTTGATGCCAAGGAGATGAACAGGAGACATATACGGAGAACCGAGATCATGAATTTCTTGTCAGAGGACATATTTGATTTCATATTTTGCTTTCAATGGTGCTTTGGTTTAGGATTTGTTTGGCAAAAGAATGGTTAGTTACCCCAGTCACGAAACAGAGAACCTTTTTTTTTTTTTTGTTTTTTTGTGTAGGTTGCGAAACAGAGAACTATTAATGGACGACTTTTGAGTACAAACAATGATTTCAAGTAAATAAAGGTTTATAAGCACGTATAGAAATTTAGTACAGCGGAATGATTTTCTCTCGCAGATTGCTACGTTGGGAGACCAAGCTTAAATATAAATTATGCATTATTCGTACTTACATGAATAACAAATAATTTGTGCATGATTCATACACATGGCAACTCATTCGTGGTGGGCACAAATAACAAGTCCTTTTAGTATAATAGCCGTTGATTCATAAAGGATAGAAATTATATTTTTTAATTAAAGTAACAATGATCATTTTTTATATAAAAATTTGGTTTCACAATTATGTTCTCTTTTAATGATCTCTTGTAAATATATACATTGAACGAACGGAACATCTTTTAATAAATAATATCTTTTACATGTGTAATATATACTTTGACAATCTTAAAAATTAGAATATATATATTTTTTACAGAATTTATATTATATTCATGCATCTATCATGGTGATGCTATATAGAGACAAATTAAATTAATCAGTACCCCTAAGTACCCCGGACTAAGTGTGCCTGATTGTGAAACCTTTACCCATGCAATTTTAAACTCTCACGTCATCAGCATCATTCAACTTAGATGAACAATTGCGTGAACTGAAATACACCTGCCAAGGCTTCATGGAGACTCTTGAACTAGCGTGTACACTTATTAAAACTTACAAGCAAACTAACTATTAATTAAAACTTTCATGAGCACTTGGTACAAAAGTTGCGTATGTATACTAGCTTGAATTGAAGTATAGTATGCATGGTCAGCTTGTGCTTGTTAACTAGTATAGCAATAATTTTGATGCTTTTTCTCAGTCAAAAATAAGAATCACACCTTAATATTTTTTTTTCTAATTCAGATTATTTGTTTTATCAAATTATTAAGAAAATTACTTCCATCAATTCTTAAGAAATTAATATTAACAATTAATAGAACTTGAAAGATAACACGGAAATTATTAATAAAGAAACAAAAAATAATAAAATTTTATTGATACAATGAAACTCTTACAAGGGTCGTTACAAATCATGAACACCGAATATATCTATATATTATTGTGACAAAATTCTATCACTGAAGACTCAGTAACTCGGCTCTTCTGTGTATTCGTCCCTCGCAGATAGCGCAGATACAAAAGATTAATTAAATTTAACCATTTAAACAATGTGTCATATTGATTTTTCTCGGAGATAAAAACAATCAGGATCCCTTAATCAGCCTTCTTCTCTCTGGTCACATCCACAACTCTGCCGTTGAGAGGTTGAATAGGTCGTGCGTTCTCGTGTCCCAACTGTTCAAAACAAAAATAACCGAATCATCATCGAGACCTCTAATGCAAAGTTAGTATTAGCATTGTAAACTATATATATATATACAAAAAGATAAGATTTCTTTTTGTTTAGAAAGTGAACTTACATCGTGAGCAGCTGTTTTGAGCAAATTCAACTGATGTTTGGAGACGGTTTTTATCTAACAACGACAATTTAATTATATCATTAGCTCATCATTATATAACCAGAAAATATATATAAATGGAAGTTCGTATAATGTGATTCTCATATTAAATTGTGCACACTAACATTCTTGAAGACATTCCAGACGACTCCCTCTGTGCATGGTGGAACGGTCAGGGAACCATTGTATCTGAAGTAATTGTCGGTGTCGAAGTTGAGTTTTTCCATGTCAATGACGTTAATTTTCTTTTCCTTAAGGTTTTTCTTTGACAACACTGTAAGGTGGTGTTCCAGCTGCATGAAACAAATTGTAGTTAAAATTTATTTTTATTTCTCGCAATCATATTACATAGCTATTAAGACATAAGTATAACATAACATGCACTATCCATGAAAGATACATAATAATAATTAGCTAGGAAAGCATAAATTAGGGTATGACTTCATTAAATATTGTTTGGTGTTTCCATTGCTCTCAATACTCTCTGTCTCTATTTTTTTAAAAAAAATTTAGTTAGCCAGATCAAACTGTAGAGAGACTAGTATATGATTTGTTAGTAAATTAACAAACCTCAGCCAAAAATTCGTCAGGTTTCCCGATGTCGTACAACTGCCCAGTACACGAAAGCTTACTGTTATCTGGAGTCTTGTGAATCAAGTGCAATTCCAGTGGATACCTACAAGTATTCTACCATTCATCAACTCAATTCGCAAACAAAAGTTACAAAGTAACAAATTATGAGCGATAACTGATTGTATTTCTTTCCAGGTTTAAATGTGATTTTTGCGGTATAACGGTACATATATAGTTGATTTAGCAATTCGGTGTTATATAGGTGATATAACGGAGAAAAAACGGAATGTATAAAAAAAATAATTATACAACGTAACTGGTCTATCTTGAAAATTTAAAATATAAAAAATTAACAAGACGAAAAGTAAAATAGACAAAATTAACAAGTCAAAAAGCAAAATAGACAAAATCAAAGTTTTAAAAGCTAAATGAATTAATATTTGGTATGGATTTGTATTCGTCTAATTTTTTTTTTTGAAGTTGAATGACCCATCTATTTTTACACCGCCAAATGCAAAAAATTTCAATTATAGTACCGATTTCTGTTATTTCGTGATTGGTTGTTGTAGCGTTATGCATTTTGCTCCAAAACCCGTTATTTAAGTTTTAATGGTGTTATTTTGGTGAAATTTAAAAGCTTGATTTCTTTCTTTTTGATGAAGTACCCTATCGTACGTATATAATCGTTTTCTGTCGTTAATAACAGGTCACTTGGTTTCAGACGGACATTCATGTATATCTATCTTTCCAAAATGACAATTTACCTCTTGCCATTGATTGTATGCTCAGAAGGCATATGCCAGTGCATTTGCTTCAAGAAAAAGATATCTGAAAACATTTGAACGCCTCCAGCATCTTCCAAAAATTTCACCTGTAAAAATTCATAAAATCCAAATTCCGAAGAAACTAATTAATCTGCATGTTCCTTGTACATCAATCAATCCAATGAAGCAGCTATATATAATTACCTCGACGTCGTGGCCACGGGTCGTAAGTACGCCTTTGGGCTCTGGACTATACAAATTGTTTAGCACACCCATAGTGGCATCTACATGAGCCTTTTTAACTGATAAATCGACCGGGGATTGATGTTGACCGCTATTGCACTTTGCCCAGGTTTTGTTTAGCTTACCCCAGTTCGTCGGTCCTTTTTTGTCACCCACTTTGTAGTTGAATGGATGCTCATCCTCTACGTAAGGAAATAGAAATATCGTTAATATATAGTGAGGAGTTATGTTTGTGCATCTGATTAATTAGTACCAAAATCTAAAACTCGAAAAAAGATACGAGCAATTAAGACGTACCAACTTCTTGGGCTGAGGCAAGGGGGATAGAAAGAAGGATACAGATGGTAAAAAAGGTCGAGATAATCATTGTTTTCATTTTCAATTTTTTTTGGTAGTGTTTTTGTAGTTTTGATTTGGGATGAAAATCTTGTGAAGCCAACTGAGGTATTTATAAGGTTAGTGTGGGGTTCATGTCAATTCTTAGGTGTTAAAAACCTTCTTACTTCCTAGGAAGCTTAGTTGGATCATGCTATTTATGATAGGTTGGTCCGGTCTAATACGAACGGATTGGATTTGATGGAGTACATGTTATAGATAAATGGTTGTGGAACTTGTAAATGTACATCCAGTCCATTCATTTTAAAACAGAGGGGGTAAGATTAAAGAAGTAGGATTGTGCATTCTAATACTTGAATAATTCAAAAACAAACAGTGTAAAACAAAATGTGCCAGTGCCAGATTAACAAATTGCAACAAAAGGAAATAAAACGAGAAAACAAAGAAAATGAGGTGTCACCTTGTGAGAGTTGAATAGCACCTATCCGCAGAAAGCTCCTACCCTTTCAATGAGTCAACCAATTTTAGAGAGAAACGTGATTATGTACATTTGTTGTTAAAAAAAGAAGATTTTTGACCGCAGTCAAGGGATCAAGGCATAAAATTGGTTGCTTTTATTCTTCAACTGTAATCCTCTAATAATAGTAAAGTTTTTCTGGGAGTAAAACACAAATTACTCTAAACTTTCTTTCCTCCATGAAGCATCCTTCACTTTCTCGTGATGTTTTTCCAAATAATCAAATTTAGATTACTTATTCGTAAACAAAATTTTTAACATGCATCTATTTATTTATTTATTTTTTTTTGGCTACGGTGCTTTACAAAATGAGATGGAATGTTTACTTCGATTTACTTTTTCTAAATTCGAACCTCAAATGGCCAATCGGAACTGCGTTCAAATTTTTTTTTTTTCATATTGAAATCTGATGGCTTACCAAATGTTATATATTTTTTAAAAAAGTAAACTATTTTTTTCATATTTTTTTGAAAATCATAATAATTGAAGAGTTTATATAACTAATCAGATCAATGATTTTCTAAAAAACTAAAAGAAAAATAGTTAGAAATTTTGTAAAAAATATAAAATTCAATTGGCAATGAGATTTAGGTATGGCAAATAAGTTGAGCGGTACGAATTGGTTTATTTGATGTTCAGATTTTGAAAAAATAGCCCGAAATAAATCGTTTTTTTTTTTTTTTACTTTCAAAACACCATAGGTTATCCCATTTCTTTTGGCACATAAATTAGTTATCTGAAAATAATTATTAGACCTATATTATTGAATTGTTTATGTTTCTCTGTTTTGAATTTGAGTCAATTTTTAAATTTGTTAGGTATCCGTCAAAAACTCATTTTTAAAGTTGCCGGGTTCTCTTTTGCATTTGACGTGCATAATATTTTTTTTTTTTTAAAAAAAAACACTTGGTAGTGGCTATGTAATAATAGTGACCGTAGTATGGTAATCAAGTCCTTGTCTGTCTGAAAATACCAGTAATTAGCGGTATGATCAAGGAAATTAGATTAAATAAATTATTGCAACAGTAAAAGTTGCGGTACTTTCTGATCTGAGAACATGGAAATGTTCAGTTTAAATTATGGAATTTATTGGTATATTTGCCACGAATATCTGACTTCTGGATTAGGTCAATTAATTTAATTGAGGAATGGTTATTAGAATTAAGGGTATGTCAGCTGTTTGCTACACCGAAGGCCACACAGTTTTGCCACAAAAGATCTGGATGAATTTGATAAAAGAGAGAGAGAGACACTCGTCTCTTTCTTCTCCTTTCTCCGACTTGTCCTTCTTTCTTTCGCTTCTTCTTTCCGAAGCTCTTCACGAGCTCTTTCCTCTGTGTCGAACTCTGGTTGGCTCTGACTTCGGTCGCCTCCAAGCTGACCTCTCGATAGCTGCCATCTCTTTCTTTCTCTCTGTGTTGGCACGAGGAGTGATCTCCTCTCCTCTCCGATCGATGGCGGGCTGTCAGGAGAGTTATGGAGGGGCGACGTGGCTGTCATGCACGCCTCCACAGCATCTCTCTGCCTTGTCTCCTTCTCCCCATTCGTCGAGGTAAGCTCCTTTATCAAAGTGCCGAGTTAGGGTTTCGGAAGTTGGGGAAAATCGGGGAGAAGAAGAGAAGGGAGGTTGAGACGGCTTGGAGACGGTAATGGCACCCTTCTCTCTCTAATTTGTGCTTTTCAATATCAATTCTTACGAAATTGATATCAATTTTCTGTTGCCGTGAGTATTAGGTGCATGGATTTGAGCTTATTCTTGATAAGCCTGACATTGATCTTAGCTTTGGTTGTGCTTGAGTTCTTGAGGCGATTTCTGAAATCCAACGAGTTAGGTATAGCTTTTGGTCCCTGTGTTACTTTCTTTGATCTGTAATAATTCATTGTACACTGTCGGTTATCTGATTGATTGACTGTGAAGGCTGAGGTAGCAACTGATAACTGTTTCACTATTAATTAGGTTTATTTAGCTATTGATACGATATGCTAACTGTAGTCTGATTTTGGTAAAGGGTGAGTACTGGTTTTGCTTGACATTTGGCTTTGCTGATAAAGCCAATGATGATTTGTGCTAATCTGAGGCTGATTGTGGGTGTTTGTGGGAAAAATGGAGCATATAATTATGCATGCTGGCATGACAGTAGAGTATAAAATGCATATTCATATGCATATAGCATAACAGTGGAGAATAAATGCATATAGTGGTGTATAGTTGCATGTATTTGAGTTTTAACAGAAATATGATGTATGTTGGACTATCTGTCATGATTAGATGGTTATCTGATAAGCTAGAGGAACTGTTAACTGATAAGAATGCTTACTGGTGCTAGATATTAGTATATATGTGCATGTTTTACTTATAAAGAATAGATGTACAGTATCTTCCATACTGATGTAATTGTTAGCTTGGTAGATTGAGCATGTAATGCATATCTGTGTTATCTGTCATGACTATATAGCTTATATAGCTGTATTATGGATTGTGTGATCTGTTAGCTTGGTATAGTACATATACTAAGTCTAAAACGCATATAGGCATGTTGGTGGATGGCTGGAAGGAAATGATATGGGTACAAGATGCATTAAAGCATGATTGAGTGAAGACAGTGAAAGAAAATCATGAATATGTATTTTCATGTACATAAATATACATTCTCAGGTGCATATAGGGTAAAAGGAGGCATATGATACTTTTTAAGCATATAAACTTGCATGTAGAATGCATAAGATAGTGATTTGGGACCGATGGAAAGTTGGTACCAGTCACTGGTACGAGGCTTGAGGATTTGACACCATTCTGGTGCACTCGGCGATGCTCAGGAACTAAGTTGTAAGGGAAATAATTTTCTGAGGGCTATTTGGCAAAGTTTGAGGGGTTTATTTGTGACATTGAAAGCTTGTAATAAAAATTGTGGGTTAAACTGAGAAATTGAGGGGCTTATTAACTTTCGGTGGGCTTATATGAGGAAGTAATGGTTTAGCGGATCGGGTTGAATCCGATTGGTGGTGTCGGACCCGCTACGGATTTGGTTCGGTCAACCGAACCTGTTGACTGGGTTTAACCCTGTCGGTTGTGTTTTGGGCTTGAATTATGGGCTGGATCTGCTTATGGGCTTGATTTATTTCGGAAATGAAATTAATTGTGGGCTAATTAGATATTGATTAAGATTAGATTTTCGGATTTGATTAAAATCTAATGTCTGTATGCTAATGACGGATTCTGTTGAGCTTGATATAGACTAACTGTAGTCTAATACTATTTGTGGGCTTTTTAGGGAAATGATGATAATAGTCTGTGAAACTAATGAACGGATACTGTGGCAAATAAACCAGACTTTCTGATCCCGCTAAAATAAAATAACTCTGATTTATATTTTTTGACTTTTTATTGTGTTTAACGATTTCCTAATTCTGTCTGATATTTTTGTATTCTGAATTCTGCATATGATAATTAATTTTCGATATTAGGAAATAAACGTTAAACATTGTTTCTGATGATTGGAGAAGTAACTAAAGTAAATTTAATATAAATGTGGTAAACAAAGGACTTGGAAAACCAACTATGATGGTCACGGTTAACGTTAGAAACCAGACTCAGATTAAAGGAAACCCGTTAAACAAATATTAACGGTACTTGATCTGTGGTTTGTCAACAGGCACGGACCCTGAAACTCCAAGGGAGCAGTAAGCAGCAAGGTGCGGAATTTACGCGGTTTCTTTGTTCAAACTCGGATATCGGTATCTTTAAATTCATGCATAGCATGTTGAGGATTCGGTTTCATTTAATGCATATAGTTGTTAAGAAACCCTAAATACATGGAACTCATGTTAAATCGAACTGTTCGTTTGATTAGTAAGTAGTATGGAACTGACTTATCATTTCTTTGATAACTTTAAGAAGTCAGAATCCCAAAGACTGGAATGGCTTCCGTAAATTGACTATGTTGCATAATCTTCGTGTGTAATCGAAGAATCTGACTCTGAATTAAATCGGACCATTCTTATTCAGTCTGAATAGCATAATATAAACTTGAATTGTATTACTCTCCGGAGTATGGTTTGGCCACCTACCCGGCCAGGATTTTAGCGCTATTATTTCTGGAAATTCCCTCTGAAATCTGTACCTAGGGTTGGACCTATGGTTTGGGAAAAGTTCTTTCTGAATCTGACCGGCCGATAAGAGCTTGAGTAAATGCAATTACTGTGAAATAATTATGCTTGGTTGTTTCTGTGCATATTCATGATGCAGTATGCCGGTCATCGGACCTTTTCGTCTGGTACCAACGGTATTGAAATTTTCTGTAAATAATTTAAGTATTATTGATTGTTAATCTGAAAAGGGGAATAGATTCCGTTACACGGTTCGTACTAAGATCCGCGTACTGGAACTAAAACCCGTACTGAGATTGTATCTCACTCTGTGCTTTGTTTTGCATGTGTCCTCATCGCTTGGGGGTTCCAGGAGAGGCGAAATGGAGTGAGGCGTAGTACTATTGCTACCATTGAGTGTAGTTACCTTCAGTTTGCGGTACGGATCCCAAGTCTGAATTGTGAAGCTGTTTTGTGCATCTGTCTGGATGAGCTGCCAGAGGTACTGGCTTATCTGTATTTTGAGATGCCTCCTGCATCTCCAGCGTCCGAGGCTGAGGTTGAACCAGAGCCGGAGGCTCACTCCCAGGAAGAGGAAGCGTTCTGATCGCTAACTTCTTCCAGGAGTGTCCAGTGTGTGTGTGCTTTCTCTGGTGTGTCCATTAGTGGGTTTTGAGCAGTATCGGTTTTTGGTGCTGGTTTTCTTTTATTTTAACCTTGAGCTTTGTTCCGGGATAGCGGTCATGGCGTTCAGGAAAGTTGGGTGGTTTTTCCTACTTATTTTGTAGCATATGTAACTAGCTAGCTTGAGAGAACAAGTCCTTTGTATATGAATAAGCCGGGATTGGTAGCACGGTAGTGTGATTTGCTTTTCTTTTGCCAAGAACTACTCATGTAAATAGTGGTTTGAAATAATGTAACATACTTTGGTGTGTTCCTCTGTGATGTTGTGTGAATTCTGGGCCGAAATCAAGAAAATGGAATGAAAAAAAAATATAGTCTGTCTGTCTGTTCGCCTTACGAGAGCGGAAAACCGTTCTCGTGGCGGAGGAGGTGTCATTCCCTCAGGTCGGGGTGTGACAGGCTACCAAGCTATTTGTTATACAAATTTGTGGGATGCGTTTCTCCTAGGCTTCTTATAGTCGGCCTTTTTTTTTTATCGTATTCTTTGGGTTTTATTTTATTTTCGTTTTTTTTTTCTTTTTAGTTTTTCGGTCTTAGTTATTGAAATTTTACAAAGCCCTGACTATCAGAAATTCAGAACAGTTATCATGGTGCCGTCAACACAAAACTATGGCATATTTTCACAGGAAATATAGCACTTCCTATATAGTGCGCAATTTCATATTATTTCACATCAGAAACTTTAATACTTTTAATTTCCAACACATTACTGGTGTCTGGTGGCCCATCTACTAGCATAAAATTTGTAGGTTGGCCATTGCCACAGCTTACAATTCTTAATTTTTTTTTTTTTTTTCCTCTCCAAACTGAACATTCGGCTCTCGATGATGGTATAACTATCAAATTTGTGGACCCTGATCTTGTCGTTTCCTACTCTTTTTTTCTTCTTCTTCTTCTTCTTTTCAATTAGTGATGAATTAGGTAACTTTATAGTTAATACTAAGTAAGTTTCCTACAATCTTAAGGTTATCCTACATTCTACCTCCTGTCTTTTCCAGCCGTTTTGGTTAGTCCAGTAGTCACATTCTTAAACAACAATAACAATAAAACAAATGATACGTACAAATTCTAACAGACATATTTTATTTTATTGAAACAAATAAAATATGTTTTGCGTGCCAGTACAACTAAGCTCCAGTCTAGTGACTAGTGAGCTATATGACTTCATACAATTCAGTCTTCCCCTGCATCCGTTCTCAGTTACCACAAGGAAGATTATTTTGAAGGTCTTATTGTTCTTAGAAAATGTGACATATTTCTCTCCATGCACAAAGTGAGAGCTATTTGCGAATTTTCAGATTTTGGTGGAGGCCTATGGTTCTAACATTGATATTTTGAAGGGGGCGGGAGTTGTTCCTAAACTCCTGAAAAATCAGTGAGAAACAAGAAAAACAAAATCAATACAAATATATCTTGCACAGAAATATATTATTCCCACAAAATTTTTTTCCTGCAAGACTACATCAATGTCAAATAGATAAAATTGTATGTTTCAAATCAGCATTTGCAAGGCAAAATCAATGTTGCAAATTTGCAATAGATGGTAGTGTTCATTTACCTCTGGGAGTGCTTGTTTCATCAGATTCACTTGCTCTATTGACACAGTCCTTACCTGAAAACAGCAAAAAGTAGGAACAAACATTATTAGAAATTCCATAAGCCTGAAACCGTGAATTACATACAAACTTGTAGGATTTTCTCGTACATACATTGTCAAGAACTGTCCAAAATACCCCCTCGGTACAGGGTGGTACCGTGAGAGAACCCATGTATCGGTAGTATTTTGTAGTATTAACTCCCTGAGCTTCTCTTGGATCCACCACCCCAATTGGTTGTTCTTCAACATTGTTAGCGTTCCTTATGAATGGCTCCAGCTGCATTGCAAGACTAGTTTGATTACTTTTGTCCCTCTGACTAAGAAAAATATAATTTTTGCCAGTTCAAAAGAAAGAGAAAAATAACAAACCATTCAATGGACAACATACCAGGAAGTGTGGCTGCTATTGAATGAGGAGACCCCCGACCCCTTCGCTCTTCCGAAAAAAAAAGCGAACCAAAAACCCCTCTCTCTCAAACCCTAGCCGGGGGAGGCGGCCGCCGCCGACCTCCCCCGCCACTCTTTTTTTTTCGTTCTTCCCTTCCTGCTACAAGTGCAGCCGGTATAAGGCGGTGTTCTGTTGATTTGGCGGCTCGAGCGCCGGAAGAGTGCCGAGGTGCGGCCGTTAGGATGCGCGACCGAGATTTGCGGCGCGGTCGTCGTGGGTACGCAGCCGAGGTGCAGTGGTAGTGTGGGACTGTCAAGGGTACAGTGGTCGAGGTGTAGTGCGGCCGCCAGGGATGCGAGACCGAGATTCGACAGCTGCTGGGTTTGAGACCGAGATTTGTGGCGCAACCGTCGTGGGTACGGAACCTAGGTGTAGTACGACCGTTAAGGGTACACAGGTCGAGGTGCGGTGCTACTTGTGGGCACGCAGCCCAGGCGTGGCGCGGGACGGCCGTCGTGGACGCCCAGCCAAGATGGTGAGTACACATCTGAGGTGCGGGGTGAGGCAGCCATCATCAGTGCGCAGTCGAGGTGCGGTGCTAGTTCGATTTTTACCGTAGGTAGTACAAACTCCAATTCAAATCTGGATTGAGGCTTAGTGCTAGACGATGTGGTTTTCATGTCGCTTCGAGAGCAGCTCAAAGGCACTAGGTAGGATATAGACGGGATTTGGATGAGTTGGTACCGGTTTGATACCGATGCATTAGGTATAGACATTGTTAGAAGTTTGTACCGTTGTTGTGGTGTACCAGTTTTCATACTGGTATTCATACTTTTGTATAATTTTTTTTTTTATTATGAATGAAAAATTGTCAGCATTTGCTGACCCTCAAAAAAAAACAAACCATTCAATGGGCATAATTGGTGAGTAATTATTCTTTTGCTTCTGACCATTTATCTCTCTAGTTTTGAGTGTAAAATAATACAAACATGCGTGGGCACCTATGAAAGCATATCAACTGGAATAATACTTGTTGAAATGGTTCAAACTTCAAACAAAGTTCCGAACCTTTGCTATGAATGGGTCGGGAGGGCCATAAGCGTACAAAACCCCGATAACCGCAATCTCATTGACGATGTTTTGATGAACTATATGCATCTCCAGATCATACCTGGCACAACAAGTATTGCAATATAGTCGTAAAATGATGAATTTTAATGACTGAAAGAATAGCTTGATGGGATGGTCCAATGTATATTAAATATAAATTTAGTTACAGCCTTACAAGTAATCAAGTTGCATGATGCTTTTCAAATATGTTTTCTTTTAATTTCAGCCAGCTTGACTCAAATATACAATTTTTTTATTATAAGAAGATACACCTTTGACCATTGATAGTGTGCTCGGAGGGAGAGTGCCAATGGAACTGACTGACATTATACGTAAATCCATTAATTATTATGCTTCCAGCATTCCCATTCCATTCTACCTGTACACAAGTATGCACCCAAGATTTATAAGCAGCATGATCATTGTTAAGAATACAACATTGGCCCAATCTAGGCCCAACAAAGCTCAACGTGATTGAAATTTCTAGAACTAATTGGAAATGTCTAAATAAATGGTGACACACTATGAAAGATCTAGTAAATGCCGGTTGGAACAATCAAGAAAATTGTATACTATTTCTAGACATTTTCACAACCGACATTGCAGTGTATAAATAGGTAGTAGGAGCATTTGTATGAACCATCCAAGATCAAATCCAAGCAAGCAAAGCAAATCCAAGTCTAAGCAAATAGTGAGGTGCTAGTTGTAGTTTGGAGGTGTAGGATATATTGAGAAGTAGAGTTGTAATCTTGGAGGTATAATATTAGAGTAGTAGAGGTTGTAACGATAATTCTAGTGATAATAAACAAGAAGTTTTGAGTATAGCGCCTCGCCTCTACTCAACAATCTGGTATCAGAGCCGGTTCGAGCCAGTGCTGTCAGAGCGGACGGTCGGGTTTCGTGCGAAGGTCACGCAGAGTGTCGGGAGTTGCGATTCCTAGAAGAGGCCTGCTAGACGTCGTCAACCTAGCCGAAGCCATGGATTTCGCAGGTACGACTAGTGGTCTTAAAAAATTAAATAACACCAATTATACAAATTGGAGAACCTGCATAGAGTCTTACCTACAAGGTCAAGACCTATGGGAGGTAGTCGGCGGATCTGAGACAACTCCGCCAGAGGTTCTAGAGACCACGGTACCAGTAGGTGACCCAGACCCAAATCAAACTCCAACCTCGACCGGAAGAAGAACTCCATCCGTAGAGAAATCGAAAGAAATCGAAGCTCTACGGAAATGGAAACTCAAGGCCGGGAAGGCCATGTATGTACTCAAGACAACCATAGAAGAAGAGTTGCTTGTGTACATACGAGATGCGGCCACACCTAAGGTCGCATGGGACACTCTGGCAACGTTGTTCTCCAAGAAGAATGATGCCCGCCTCCAACTACTCGAAAGCGAGCTCATGACAATCTCACAAGGAAGCATGACGATCAATCAATACTTCACGAAAGTGAAGTCGTTATGCAACGAGATTGCACAACTTGACCCCGAAGAGAAAATCAGCGAGCAGCGCATGCGGAGGATCATCATCCACGATCTTAAGCCCGAGTATAGCGGGTTCATAGCGGCAATCCGAGGATGGCCAACTCAGCCAACCTTATTGGAGCTTGAGAATCTGCTCGCGAACTAGGAGGCTCTAGCGAGGCAAATAGCCGGAGTCTCGCTACAGCAAGAAGAAGAGGCGCTATTCAGTAGCCGCAGGAAGGGTCGATCCGATAAGGAGTCAAAAGGCAGACGCAATCATAGGCCAAACCAACGAGGAAGGCCGAAGGAGAAGGGTAACTCTTCAGGGGGAGCTCGCAATCAAAGAAGCAACAGCCGCCAGTCCGATGATCAAGACGATAGATGTTACAATTGTGGCAAGAGAGGACATTATGCTCGAGAATGCTGGTCCAAGAAGAAGGTTCAAGGGAACGTGGCAACATCAAAAGACAGCCGACATGACAAGAGTCATGAAAGCAGTAGCGAAGACGATTGGGATGTCGAAGCTGCTTGCGCGGTTGCAACTATTGAAGCGAAGGAGGAGCAAGAAGAGAAGCCGGAGGTCGCACTGACTGCGGTGACCAAGTCAGAGCGAATCAACTATGAGAGTGACTGGATTGTCGACTCTGGTTGCTCAAACCACATGACCGGTGACATCAAGAAGCTTGGAGACTTGGAAAAGTATAATGGAAGGCAGGTGATTGTGACCGCCAACAACTCCAAGTTACCGATCGCCTACATCGGTAAGACAACAATCCCTTCTCGCTTCAACCCAGAGCAGATAGAGTTGCAACGAGTCTACCACGTTCCCGGCATGAAGAAGAATCTTTTGTCGGTTTCACAACTGACGGCACAAGGCAACTATGTGTTGTTTGGACCGCAAGATGTTAGGGTGTACCGCAACATAAAGACGTCAGGCACACCAATCATGGAGGGCCGAAGAATGGAGTCGATATACGTGATGTCGGCGGAGTCAGCCTACGTAGACAAGACTCGGAAGAACGAGACATCTGATCTCTGGCACGCACGACTGGGGCATGTGAGCTATCACAAGCTGAAGCTCATGGTCGAGAAGTCGATGGTCAAGGGCCTATCAGATGTGGAGGTACGCACCGATATAGTATGTGCGGGGTGTCAATTTGGTAAGGCACATCAACTTCCTTACCAAAAATCGAAATATAGAGCTAAGGAGCCCTTAGAGCTAGTTCACTCAGATGTCTTTGGACCGATCAAGCAAGCATCTATAAGCGGTTACAAGTATATGGTGACCTTTATCGACGACTTCTCGAGGTATGTGTGGGTGTATTTTATGAAAGAAAAATCCGAGACACTTTCCAAATTCAAGGAGTTCAAAGAGAAGGTGGAAAGTGAACTCAACAAAAAGGTACGGTGTCTTCGTACTGATAATGGAAGAGAATATGTATCACACGAGTTTGACGCCTACCTAAAGAAGCACAAGATCCGAAGACAGTTAACCTGTCCCAACACCCCACAGCAAAATGGCGTAGCAGAAAGGAAGAATCGACACATAGCTGAAACGTGTCGAAGCATGATACACGCCAAGAATGTGCCAGGGAGATTTTGGGCCGAGTGCATGAAGACGGCAGCGCACATCATCAACCGTCTACCTCAAGAAAAGATGGATTTTATCTCGCCGTTCCAGAAGCTTTGGAAGATCAAGCCCACGGTAAGACATTTTAAAGTTTTTGGTTGTGTGTGCTATGTATTCGTGCCTGATCATCTTCGAACTAAGTTCGACAAGAAGGCGGTACGATGCATCTTCGTCGGCTACGACGATGAAAGAAAGGGCTGGAGGTGCTGTGATCCTACAAACGGACGCATCTACACATCAAGAAATGTAGTGTTTGACGAAGCCTCGTCATGGTGGCCATCTAAAGACATGATTCCGTCTGAAGTGAAAGACATGGAGGCGGAGATTGAAGAGATGGCAAGAGACATAGCACGAGATGATCATGAGGATCAAGGCGATGGCGATAAGAGCTTAACTCCTTCAAAGTCCAAGAGTCCATGGCAGACAGGAGTGCACGAAGGAACAGAAGATTTGACTCCGCAGCCGCCAGAAGAAATTGAAGAAATGCCTCCACCACTTCGGAGATCGTCTAGACAAAGACGTCCAAATCCGAAGTATGCAAATGCCGCAGTAATCGAGGATGTCGAGCCAACATCCTATGAAGAAGCGGCAAAGAACGACAAATGGCGGAAAGCAATGGAGGACGAGATGACAGCTTTGAGGCAAAACCAAACTTGGGAGTTGGTGCCTAAGCCTAAAGGAGTGAAGCCAATCTCGTGCAAATGGGTATACAAGGTGAAGACCCGAGCAGACGGATCAATCGAGAGATACAAGGCACGACTAGTCGCACGAGGATTCTCGCAGCAATATGGACTAGACTACGATGAGACGTTTAGTCCAGTGGCAAAATTAACAACGGTACGTGTTCTGTTAGCCTTAGCTGCAAGCAAAGGTTGGAAGCTTTGGCAGATGGATGTAAAGAATGCCTTCTTACACGGTGAGCTTGATCGAGCCATTTATATGAACCAACCACAAGGGTTCGAGAGCAAGGCACATCCCGAATATGTATGCAAGCTCAAGAAGGCATTATACGGTCTCAAGCAGGCTCCAAGAGCATGGTACAGGAAGATTGCCGAGTTTCTCGTACAAAGTGGCTACACGGTGGCAACATCAGATTCGAGCCTATTCACCAAGGAAGTCAGAGGCAAGCTTGCTATAGTTTTGGTGTACGTGGATGATCTCATCTTAACCGGAGACTTTACAGAAGAAATTCGACGAACGAAGGAGAACTTGTCAGTCCGGTTTCAGATGAAGGAGCTTGGAGAACTCAAGCATTTTCTAGGGCTCGAAGTTGAGAAGACAAAAGAAGGTATGTTCCTTTGTCAACACAAATATGCAAAGGATCTTCTAGAGACATTTGGAATGTTAGAATGCAAGCCACTATCTACACCAATGGAGCCAAACATCAAGCTTCGTGCTGGAGAAGGGAAGGATCTAGAAGACACTCGAATGTATCGACAATTAGTGGGTAGCCTTATCTATTTGACGCTTACTCGACCAGACATAGCCTATGCAGTCGGCGTAGCAAGTCGTCATATGCAAAACCCCAAGAAGCCACATCTAGAAGCAGTCAAGAGAATACTACGATATGTGAAAGGTACTTTAGACTATGGCATCTTATATCGTAGAGGAGAATGTCAAGTGACGGGTTATTGCGATGCCGACTATGCTGGAGACTGTGACACAAGACGATCAACAACAGGGTACGTCTTTAATCTAGGATCGGGAGCTGTGTCTTGGTGTAGCAAAAGGCAACCTACGGTATCCCTCTCCACGACAGAAGCAGAATACAGGGCAGCAGCTATGGCAGCACAAGAGAGCACGTGGCTAGTGCGACTCCTAACGGATCTTCGTCAACCTGTTGATCAAGTGACTCTTCACTGTGATAACAGGTCAGCAGTATGTTTAGCAGAAAATCCCGTGTTCCATGCAAGGACCAAGCACATTGAGGTACATTACCATTTCATTCGAGAAAAGGTCCTACAAGGTGAAATCCACATGGAGTTGACTACGACTGAAGAACAAGTTGCTGATATCTTCACGAAGGCTCTTAATACAAAGAAGTTCGAGGAGATGCGCGAACAATTGGGAATCGTCAGAAGGCCAAAAGTCTATGGGCTCAATGTTGAGGGGGAGTGTTAAGAATACAACATTGGCCCAATCTAGGCCCAACAAAGCTCAACGTGATTGAAATTTCTAGAACTAATTGGAAATGTCTAAATAAATGGTGACACACTATGAAAGATCTAGTAAATGCCGGTTGGAACAATCAAGAAAATTGTATACTATTTCTAGACATTTTCACAACCGACATTGAAGTGTATAAATAGGTGGTAGGAGCATTTGTATGAACCATCCAAGATCAAATCCAAGGAAGCAAAGCAAATCCAAGTCTAAGCAAATAGTGAGGTGCTAGTTGTAGTTTGGAGGTGTAGGATATATTGAGAAGTAGAGTTGTAATCTTGGAGGTATAATATTAGAGTAGTAGAGGTTGTAACGATAATTCTAGTGATAATAAACAAGAAGTTTTGAGTATAGCGCCTCGCCTCTACTCAACAATCATAATACTCAATAACAGAAAAATAAATTCATGACAAAGAAAGCTATAATTACCTCTAAGTAGATATGCTGGTTCTTTAGTGTGGCTTTAGCCGGCTGATATTTTTGAAGCAACCTTCCCAAGTCAGGCTGTTCTTGAATCCTCTCTTCTGTTATATCAATTGGAGACTGCTCCCGACCAGTACCACACGTTGTCCAATTCTCATTTATCACGCCCCAACGGTCTGGTCCAATATCAGAACCTGGTACATAATTAAATCCAACCTCTGCTTCTGCACAATTTAAAAGAAAACAGGATAAGAAAATGACATAATAGAGTAGCAAGAGGAGAGTGAATGAAAGCAAAGATTATACTTGTAACCAGCGACACAAATGGTACAAATATCTAAAACTTTGAAATTTTGAATAGAAGCGTAATGCAAGACATACCATCTGCTCCAGTTGATGCCAGGCAAATAAAGAGGAAACATATGCTGAGGAATGTGGTAATCATGAATTGCATGTTAGAGGACGGGCTTCCTATTTGCCTGCTTTGTCTCTGCCTTTTAGGTTGAATACGAACAGAAGCTACCTGTGGAAGTGGTATGATCGATATTCAGTCAACCTATATGTTAATATAGTCGGCTTGAAGAGGAACAAGTTTAGCATATAGCTATTGGAGTTTTTGTCTGGTGTAATATGGTAAAACAATCTTTTTACTGTTTTAACTCTCTGACACACTTTTATGTGACTCTAAACTTTTATTTTTTGTTTAGTAAATCGGATCCCCTGCTTTGGGTTATTTTTTTTTTAAAAAAAGAAAATAATAATTTGATCGTTTTAATAAAAATAGTTATTTGTACTGATAAGGAGTAAATGTAGTTCGTGCTTCCATTTTCGTACTAAAATTCAATATTGTTCTTAATAAATTCGAGTTCGACCTTCAGGATCCTTGGTCTCATATAATCTGTTTTACTAAATTACCTGTATTCTTGATCACTCTGTTTGATTGTTCATCTACAAGTTGGATCTTCAACTGTTCACTCTAATCCAAAAGGCTGAGGTTCGCCGAATCTGAGTTCTGATTCTCTCGCAAGGTACAAACTCGCATGAATCTTAACGTGATATAAGGAACGACTTCAATGGGCGTCCAAACGTGTTGGACGCGATTTCAATTCAACTGAGTCTATATATCATCTTAGATACAACAGTATCTATGGTAACTTTTTTTTTTAATAAAAAAAAAAATAAATATCGAAATATTTTGCTAAACTACAACTTCATTTAGATATTTTTTTTTATTATGTTACTACACCACAAAGACGTGAGAAAGACAATTACATTCTCTTTGTAATTACCATTTTTCTTCCAAAAAATGTGTGAAGTAAATATAAGAAGTTTGATTTGCATCTAGTGGTTCAATTTATTTACTGTATGCTGACGCGGTCTAAATTATCTATATTACTATTGGGTTGAATGAAAAAGTTTTACCCCACCAGCTCGTGCATCAATACATAATGGGGACTAAACAGGCCTTGGTTGGTAGAGGTTTTTACTTCGGAGTAGTAATTTTAAAATTTACTTTTATGTCAGGATTCAAATATCGGCTGTATCGGCCGCTATATCGGCGAGATAGCGGAACGGTATGCTGGAACGCTACCACGCTACATAAATCGCGGTTTGTCTGGTAGTGCGCGGTATAGCGGGATTTATCGCCGATATATCCGGATTATCGGGGTGGTACCGCTGATTTAGCGTGAATATAGGCGGGGTCACGTGTCAGCGACCTCAGCGTCACGTGCAGACACAGCGTTTAAGCTGTTGTGCTAGAAATCCCAACCCATTGGTTATATACAATCCGGTAGAATTTTAGTTCAAACTTGGTGGACTAAAGTTTATACATGAAAACAGGACAAGAAAAATTGTATATTAAATTTCCGAAGATGGGAATCGAACTCTCATCCTCTTGTATATAGGGCTGTCAACGGTACGTCACTTACCGTTATGCCGTTTCATTTAACCTAAGTGGAATGGTTTATGGCATAGAAAATTATACCGTTTTCTAAACGAAACGGTAGGTGGCATAAAAAATTATACCGTTTCGACCGTTTCAACCTCATTTCAAACCGTTTTATGTGTAATTTTTGAAGTGGAACGGTTGATAGCACAAAAATCTGTTTCGTTTAACAAATAAAACGGTAAGTGGCAAACCGGTTCCATATCGTTTTTTAAGTGGCACAATAACGGCAGAGAGCATTTCCGTGGTTTTTCACCACGTTTGACAGCCCTACTTGTATAGGAACCAATACAACATACCACCCAAACAATTTGCTGTTTTTGTTATAATGTATTATGTTATTTATATATATGCTATAATATCCGCTATGTCCGATATCGGCCGCTAAATTCCCGCTATCCGCTATCCGCTATTTAAACTTTTGTTTTATCTAATTAAAACGATAGCCATAGGCCCATAAACTCGTATGATTTCAGTTATTAATACGAACAGTATAACAACTAGTAGCCTCTACCTAGTATGTCTAAAAAAAATGAACAGTAGAACAGAGGAACCAAGAAAAAAATATGTTCAATTTATCAACAGAGGCAAGTACAAACAAATTTTAAGAATGAGTAATAGATCATATTGACAATTATTCTTTATATATCATGATGACAACAATTAAACAATTACAAAAAAATATCATTTCTCCACCGCGCCTTAAAAAAATAAAATAAAAATTTACACACATGTTCCAAATAACTTATATATGGTGCATATCAAATATGATGCAATTTAAAAATTAATTGATCATCTGAGCGGTTTAAAAATTAACAATTTAGTTTTATTGACAATTTAATGAGGTCAAACGTACGAAATGCAAAATCGCACAATTGATATCATGTAAAAATGAGGTTCTTGATTGCGGAAGAACATATATATTACTGCTAGATTTAAATCTGTTTCAACTTTTGAGTAAATGACGACCCTACATTGATTAGTAGTCGCACTGTGAATCTTCTGACAGTCTTGATTGTATTTTTCTTGACGTACTGCTGTATAATTGCATCACTGAACAGATTCGAAATGGGATTTATACGGATTCGGCCCCGAAATGTTTTTTAATGCTTTGCTTTAATAATTTTGCTTCATCGTACAAAATATATATAAAGTTTAGAGAACTTAGCAGTTGAAACCAAATCTATTGCCGCGCGGCGAGCATGCCGCGCACGATCCCAACCGTCCGATGAATGATGGGTGGCCTGTGAATTATACCAAATTGATAGGCCCGAAAAAAATTAACCGTTCCGATCAAATCGAATGGCTCGGATGGGTGCGCGGCAAGCGGCACCAGAATGGGATTCCTTAGCAGTTAGCAGCGGCTGCGAAGTAGACCGTACAAAACATATTGTTTCCTGAGAAATTAAAGTCTATGTTAGTACGGTCAAATATTGCTCAATTTTCTGTGGCCTTTCGTACTACGGAATCTTAAATGTGAAACAGTTCGTAAGTTCGTAGTTATCAACTTACTTTTGTAATAATTAAGAGGTGCATTGTCACATTTACTCCCATAAGGTGTAAAAAGTTAAAGACTTATTTGTACTGTCTTAGGTCACTGGTAAGCAAAAGATAAAATTTGAAGAAAGTTGCAATTTGTTGTTTGTTTTACTGTGTTGCTGGAACATTTTACTAGTATTTTTGTTTTTCTGGTTGCATTCGGGTACGTTATTCTACTTATCTATTAGTACATTAAGAATAGAAAATTAAAATCCAAATAATCCCACACAAAACGAATTAGAATTAGTTAAGGTAACTAGATATTTCATTTTGCAACTCTGAATCAAGTAACATAAAAAGTATGCATTTGTACTCATTATATTACTAAGTTAACTAATGCTTTTCAGTTTTCACTAGTACGATTTTAATTTTCGAAATTAAAGTGATGGATAAAAGTACGCTAATGGAAATCAATTTGAACAATCAAACTAAATGATAAAATGAACATGTGCAAGTTAAGTTCTAAAAATTTGTCAAAGAACATCACCAAAAAGAGAGAAAAAAAAAAAAAAAAAAAAAAGGTAAAACGCGAAAGTGCTAGTGGAGGCCTTATTCTACTAGGCCCAAAATTATTTCGTCTTGTAGGCCAGATAGATATTTTTTGGATTTTCATGATTAAAGCCCTTCACATACATATACTAAAATTTTTAATGAGGCTCAGGCCCCGTTTATAATGAAAAATACTCGGGAAAGCAAGCGCGTTCAACGAAAGTTTGACTTTTCAAGCATTTCTACACAACAATGTAGCAGGTCGAAGCAGAAGCTCGCTATTGCAACCTACCGTCCAATCCTTTACAAGTACACTTTACACAAATTTTGTCACTTGAGTTTTAGTGAGAGAAATTTAATTTTGTAAATGCTGGTCTTATTGCACTGTAGGCTTCATGGAAATACCAAACAAGTGTATTTTGAGTATGCTTGTATTAGCGGCTAGATCAGAAGGCGAAAGGTTTCCTTCTGATTTCTTTTCTTTTTTTCGGCCTAAAGTACTTAGAATATGGATGTAAGGAAAAGCACCAATATTTCTTAAAAAAATTGAAAATTAACGGACCATTATCTTTGAAAAAATTGGAACTCAAACTAAGGATCCTAAAGAATAATTTTTTTTCTTCATATTTTGCTATGATTACTCATATAATTGGTATCCAAGTATGAACATGATACATCCTGTAACGATACAGAACGTTAGAAATTTATAACTGGGTGCAAACTTGTCAAATGATTAGCCTAATGGCGTTGAAATGAGGTACTTAACTTGCACTTTAGCGTCATTGCATATATAAGCTAAATTGTTTTCCATGTAACTGTTCATGAAGAATCTTGTTGGATACTTTCATGGGTCTGTATTTGCTAACCTGCTTGTCACTGTGGCACCCAATTTATCATTCAATTCAAATTAAATATATGATATAATATCGGCTTTCTACATGTGTTTTTCCAATTCATAAACTATGATGTTTTATTGGTGAGCTTTCGTTATTAAAGCCGAAAGTAATTGAAATAGCCCAAGTACCCACAATTGGCCCATTTATTTAATTTTGCTTTGTGTGAACATGAATGTCTGACCTTGTTGACTAAGACGATTAACATTTTGGTCAATAATATTGGTGATAAGTATTTTGCAAACATTTCTATTTTGCAATTAATATATGAAATGACACTGAGATAACACATATGGGTCAAATAATAGATGGAACCAAAGCTAATAGTAACCATACATTTCCTCCACATGTTTCAGTTTTGTCACACACATTAGAGGAAACATAAAGTGTAGTCAATTTTCCCATTTAATTTCCAGTCAGCCGGCTTTGTGTTTTCTTTCATTTTCTTCAAGTACAGTATCAATCAAATAACTTGTTTTTTGTCTTTGAATGATTATATCCGTAGATTTATTTGCAGCATTTTCAATTTTGAAGTTGACTCTAAGATCTGCATTTATGACCCAGTATGACGCCAATAAACTTTTGAAGAGTTGAACTTATTACGCATTAATGAATCATTTATTCTCCTTTTATTCAAATCATATATAAATCCAGCAATATATTTATATTATTTTGTTTCTGAAATTATTTTACCTTGATTTGAAATATATTATCAAAATTTTAATTCGGTCAATATCAATGATTCTAACCCATGAAATATTCTTATGAATTACTCCTGTTATCTCAACGACTTTGCAATTAGACATTTATAAATGCGTACGTGATTAGTTAGCAAATGATATATTCTAAGGAAATGACTGAATATATATATGTGAACACAAGTATTATGCCTTGCCAAAAGTCCACATTAATTACCTGATCAAATTTAGACAAAGTAAATCCCAAAAGTAGATTAACTAAAACGTTATTTCTTATAGCAAAATTAATATGCCATGTGACGAGGACCCTTTGCGGTGAGTATAGAGTTTTCTTTGTTTTTTTTTTTAAAAAAAAAATGAGGTGAGTATAGAGTTGTGTATAAAATACAGATAACTAGAAAACGATATAAAAAATTTTGATCAAGCCTGACGTTTCAACATCAGAATTTGCAGAATGGACATGTAGGAAAAAGTCGCACAGTGAAAATCAATTTAAATTTGTCTAATAAGAAATGAGCACTCTACGTTTAATACGAGTTATCTAATTTTTTATGTATAGGAGGTCGGAGATTTAAAAAATTTAGCTTTAATAAGAATTTTTACTTTCTTACTAAAGACATGTCTTTTTGGAATTTTTTGATAGAGGCAGGAATTTAAGCATGGGCTTAATTTTCAGAAAATGTGGCTCTAGTGGTAGTTTTTTTTTTTTTTTTTTGTGGAAGTCTGAAAAAAAAAAGACTAATCCAAATATAATTTGTATCGAAGAAGACTACAAAAGTGCAAGTGTAACATATGCAATATTTAATCTCCGTCATATTATTAATTTATATGTTTTATATTTTGATTTGTATGTTTTATATTCAGTTTAATAATCAATCTGTTAAATTCTTGTTCAGTTTTTATATAAGAACTAGAGTGGATCATCGAGCTTCGCTCGATACATGAATTTTTATTGTATTAATATTATAAATGATAGAAAAATACTAATGAAGTAATAAACTTTAATTTAAGCCGAAAGGAAAAATGAGATTGCACATAAACTAAAATTTTAACTGAGATATTACCAAGGAACAATGAGATGACACACCATTATAATCATTGATCAGCAACAAAATATATAATATATAGAGAGAAGGCATGGAAAAAAATATTATCCTCAAAAAATCATGTATGTTTCAAAAGAAAAATACAATATTTTCTAAATATACTATGTTTTAAAAAAAATATTTGCAGTTTATATATGAGGAAAAAAGCTAACCCAATTATAAATTATAAATATCAATCGATCAATATCAGCATATCAACATAAAAAAATAAAAGAGAAAAATATGATTGCAACATGGTATTTTTTAAGAAATGATATTTGGTGACAAAACAAAGCACCATATATATATATGTACTCTTAGTCCAAAATTTATGTTGGACATATTATTTTGAATAAATATCACAATCATATCAATAAGATATGAATATATTAAAATAATATGTCCAACAATATTATCTCATAGAATGAATTTTGAGTTTTCCAAATATATGTCCAACATAATTTACAATATTTTTAGCTTAACTATTACAAATTGACAATGAAAATGAAAATAGGAAGGGGTCAAAAAAATCAGAAACAAAACAATGTACTGCCATATTATTGTCTGCCGGTGAAGCGGGTCAATTTTATGAGGAATAATATCCAGTACACAAATAGTTATAGATTATCATGTTACAGAAATAGAAAAAATGCTCTTTCACAATACTTGGAGTGTCGAACTACATTTAACTAAACGATCCCGACACCCACACATCTTTATTTATAATATTGATTAATGGATATTGTGTTTTATAAAGCACTGATCAAGCGATATTTCATTACACTAGATCGGATTAATTAAGTTTTAATCGGTCGATCCAAAATACCAACATGTTCAACGTTTTGAAATCTTATTGGAAACTAAATTATTTATATTTTCTATTTTTTTACTATTTTTTATGTTTTTTAAGTACCGCTAATATCAAACGATCCAAAATTATCCGATCAAGCGATTTTTTAAATCCATAAAAAAAATGGCAAGAAATTTCAAAAAAAATATGAAATTGATTTTCAACAAGATTTTTAATATGAAGATGCACCGAACAAACAATTCTAATCGCTCATTTAAATATTGAAAATCGAGATTCACGCTAAAGCACGGACGATCCATGCTTTGAAAGCCCAATTTCTATTCTCCTTCAATATGGTCTAATATTCAGTTTGGGGCGTTTGGTTGTGTAGTAAAGGGTTGCATAAGTTAAGAATGCTTAAATGTTTATGTAGTGTTATGTAATGGATGTTTGGTTGTGTAGTAATGATGAGTAACTTAATGCATGCATATCTTTATGTCAAAAGACTAAAATGCCCTTAAATTTCAATTATTTAATTTGAATTAGTATTATATATTAATAAAATATCATGATATAATTATTGTTAATTATTAATTATTAATGATAATAATAAATCATTTTTATTATTATGAAATATCAATAATTACTTTTAATTAAATATTATAAATATTATTAATTATTTAACAATAAAAATATTATTGATTAATTATTTTTAATTAATTATGATTATTTAATTGTTATGATTAATAATTAATATTACTTGTTAAATATTTTTAATTATTATTTAATTATTAATTATAATAATTAATTATTATTATTAATTATGATTTTTTAATAATTATTGTTACTTATTAAATATTATTAATTATTTTTTAATTATTAAATATTTTTATTAATTATTTCTAAGGGGTATTGTTGGAAAAAAAATTAAAGAAGATGGTGCATAACTTATGCACTTTTATGACGTCTTATGTAACGGCCGTGTAGGTGGAGCTTATAAATACTTAAATAGTATTTAGTCTACATTGCAACAGTGTTTAGTCTGCGTATATTGTTCAGTCTATGTGAATTTTATTTGAAATCAACGGCATGTGAGTATTATTGTTTTGTTTATATTTATAGTCGGTGTGCTTTATTGTTCTACTTAATGCTATACTGATGGTCTTTCCGACCAAATATTGACCTGATTGATGAACGGCGGCCCTTTCTCCTGAAAAGTTGTTTGTTTATTTTTTTTTCCCCCCAGTTTTGTCAAACTTACATAACTACCGGACATGTCCGTCAACATGAAAAATTCAAGTCTTTTTCACAGCATAGGTTTTTCACTTTGAGCCGTTCATAGAAGGTAGTTACAATTCGGTTTCTAACTCCTGAAAGTTATCAGTCTAAAGTTCTAAACATACAGAAATTCCGACTTGAAGGCTGCTTTCTTTCATACAACTTTACAACTATAGTACTAAAACGAGCAAAGCGGAAAGATCCAATAAAAACAAATAAATTTTACTAACTTAATAAAACGTTACAAGGAGTACTATACTACATACTGATTATTCTATATCGTGATAAAATTTTATCTATAAAAAATAAATTAAATGCAAGATCTAATTTTGGATTTTCTGAGGTCGGTACATGTTGATCATTCTATCGTAGATGCTTTGAATAGGCCGTGCATTGTCATGCGCCTCCTACAAATATTGATCAGGAAAGCAATAAATAAACAAAGCAAATTATATATGCAATTTTAAACCCAAAAATGTTTACGAAGGGATCAAAATTTTGTATTATAAGAAAGTAAATTTACATCATGAACGGCATCTTTTAGCAAGTGCAGCTGTTCTCTGCTTACAGTCCTTATCTGAAACATTAATACTATCATTAACATATACTTTATCAAAACAACCAAAACAAGACCACTACCATAAGTCAAAAATTAGATGCAAGTTTTTAGAATTTTCTCATACCAACCTTTTTGACAATTGTCCAAGTAACCCCCTCGGTACATGGAGGCGTTGTAAGAGAACCCATGTATCTGTAGTATTTTCTGCTTCCCAACTTAATTTTTCTTGGATCAACAATTCCAACTGATTCTTCTTCATCCTTTAAGTTTCCAACCTCCTTGATGTATGGTTCCATCTGCATTTTTTTAAAATTAACTTCATTTATATATCAAACTACAAATTTTAATTGCGTAAACAATAGGTCCAGGAAAACATAACACTTCGGGAAAAAATATAAAAAACAATTAGTTTAGATAAAAGCCAGCAAAGCAAGAAGGGTAGGAAACATTAAATACTGTTTGGTGTTTCCCTTGCTTAGAATAGTTTATAGCACCTTTTGTTATGTTTTATCTGTATGAATCTTTGAGCTGATTTTGCCTAATTATTGTATGTATGATATAACCAGCTAGAACAGGCTGTAATCTGAGAACAGCTTGTGTCATTCTTATTAAAACAAACCTCAGCTAGGAATGGGTCAGGATGCCCGTATGTGTACAAAAACCCGATAACCGCAATCTTCTTTCCATCTGAAGTCTGATGAACCATGTGCATCTCCATTGCGTACCTGTCAATTATACTCTTTTGATCAGCATAATCTCAAACAAAATTGACAAGTAATTAACTATACGAGAATAAAGAAAGAACTAATGAGAATAATCTGCTCCGTTCACATCAATATTTAATAGCAAATCTGCTCACTTTACTACGACATTAATGCCTTTTGATTTTAGGATAGGGTGGCCATTGAATCATAAAGTACGACATTAATGTGTCAAAAGAATCTTCAATAAATGCATCGGAAGTCATCTTAGTCAGCTCTCCGTTCTTTTAGTTCTTTCAACTATATAGTATATATCTCTCGGTTGATACAGAAATTATCCAACCAATTAAAAAGGATAACTTTATATGATTTCGAAATTAATTGCGTATTAATAAAATATCAACTCACCTCTTGCCATTGATTGTATGCTCAGATGGGGAGTGCCAATGCAACTGAATGAGGTGATAATAATACCCATCGATCTGTATGGTACCAGCATCCTCGTGCCATTTCAGCTATATAATTGCACAATCCAATAGCAATAACAGATTAATCAAACTACAAATATTTTATGAGTACAACAAACAAAAATGGAAAAAAAAAGAGGTAATAACTACCTCTATATCATGGCCACGGTTCTTCATCGTGGCATTGACCGGACGGTATGACCTGATCAGTCTCCCCAAATAAGGATTCACTTGAACTCTTTCATTCAACAAATCAATTGGCGATTGCTGGTGACCGGTACCGCACTTGGTCCAATTTTCATTTAGCTCACCCCAGTGCTCTGGCCCATTTTCAGTACCCGGTACATAACTAAACTCACTTTCATCCTCTGCACAATTAAAGCCAAGAAAGAAAATGATTGTAAATCTATAATAAAGGAAAGATAGTAAAGTTGGAAGGAAGAGGAAAGCAACACATACCGACTTCTTGGGATGAGACCAAGGGGATGGTGAAGAGAAGAGAAATGGTGAGAAACGTAGAAAACACAATTGTTTTGATTGTCATTTTTGTTTTTCCTTTTACTGATGTCTCTTCTAGAGTTTGGTTTTGGTTGAGAAGTGGGAGGAGATGGCCAGATGGGGTTTTATAATGGCAGCTGTTGTGGTGTATTAAATTAAGAGAGGCAGCCCAGGCTATGGTTGTAATGTCAATTTGTCAGGTGCGAAGAATTGTTTATTAGCTAGCCAGAATGCTTGATTGGACTAAAGAGACAGAACTGTAGTAAAAGTGTGCTTGTTCAAATAGTTATGACAAAAAAATAAAGAAAAAGAAAAGTGTTACAAACGAGACTACAACGGCCGTGTGCGCGCATCAAAAGGAGAGTTTGAATTTCTTGTAACGGGTAAATTTGGTATTTAGAGGTAATTAGTTGCATCGTTAATCGTGTCGGCCGTTGAGGAGGAGTAGGTTAATAAAAATAAAAAAATAATAAAGTAACATATTGTCGTGCAACTTTCCACATTTAATCTTATGTCTTGTTTTTATTATAGTATAAACAAAAGGTTTAGTCTTCTGTTTTTATGTATTATATTATTTCTGAAGGCTATGGAACCCCACTATGCATTAATTTAATCGTTGTATAATTTTTTAGGTCATGAAAATTAATATGTGGGCACCACGTGGCTTGTTTCAAGTTAAAGTCCTCTTTTAAAAGATTATTTGTGTGTGAGTTGTAAGTTGTAACCCTTTTTTTTTGTTCTTTGTTTATATTTTATCTGCCAACAGGTTAATTATTTGCGTGCGCCACGATATTTTGTTCTTCGCTGACTACTTCAAGTGTGTTATCGATGGAGATGCAATAAAATATATTCTGTTATAATATCATTTTAGTTGTCTATTTAAATCGATTATTATTAAAATTTGCAGATAAATTATAGGTCATATGTTTTTGAAATGCAGGTCCTATGTTAGCTTACCAATACGTTTACGTATACGTCGCCTAGGTATATATTTACAGTAAAATACTATACAAAAATAAATTAATGTCTAATACACTAAAAATAATTAAGTGAAAGTACGTTCAAAAGGACCAAGTTCTAATTTGCTTGCGTACTTGATGTAGTTTAATTTTGATTCACATTTGACCAGATACAAAATAGCCAATCAATGGGGTCACTTTTTTTACCAGTTTGAATGGAGCAAGGTAAAGTTTCAATGGAACCAAATTTGTTTTGCCAAGACAGGACGTCACGGTCAGCAATTTCTCCTTAAACTGTGAAAAGGATATTAAAAAAATCTACTATGATGAAATTTAAAATTTATATTAAATTATTTATATCATTTCTTATTGCTATATTTGAATTTTTACTTAAGTTTTGTAAAAAGTTCCAAATTTTAGTTCCACAAAAATTAATTCAGGTCATTATGCTCGATAGTAAAATTAGGTGGATATATAACGTACGCCTGCCGCATCTTTTGTTTTCTTTAAATATTATAAATGCATAATCATTATTTCAAACGTTTGAGATAAAACACTCATTGATACAAAAAGGCACCCATGTCCACTGAATTTCCGCATTAATTAAATGAAGAACACAATTTATTCACATCGACAAATCATTAAATAAGAACAAGAACAAAAATTAGAACAAAGAACAAGCTATTTCATGTTTGGTACCCTCTAGAATAGCTTGTTCTTGAACAAAATCAACTTTATTCTTGTTCCAACAAAACCATGAAACTAGAACAAGAATAAGACATACCTTATTCTAGTTCTTGTTCTTATTCCACACACTTCCAAACATCCCCTCAGATGGGCGCTGATTGAGGATTGACACGTGGTCTCGTGGAATCTACTTTCTTCCTTCTTATGGTTTTCTGTGTTCAATATCATGTGCTAAAATGTATTGCCATCCATAAACTATATCTTCGACCCGAAGCAGCTTTGAATTCATAATGATAAATGCAGAAATGTTGATGACGTCATGAATGATTATGGCATTTTTTTAATAATGTTTTCGCTGCAGGAACCGCGTCTTCTCTTGAACTTTTCCTTCGACTCGTATGTTTATCTGACTCGCTGCACTGATATATGTATCGAGTTCTTCACAGAAAAATGAGGAGGAGCACAGTTCATATTAAACCAAAGCCCTGTTTGGTAAGGAGGAATAAATTTCCTTAGTGCGGAATAAGAAGTTTATTCCTCCATTTCTCTGCCAAACAGCAAGGTGTCGTTTGGATAGGTTAGGAATAGGATAGAAATAACATAAATTTAGGAAAAAATACTATTCACAGAAATTGTGGGAAGAGACTATTCCGGAAATAGGAAATGTTTTTTGGATGGTGAGTTTAGGAATAGCGTTGGGAAGAGTGTTATTGAGATGAAAGTAGTGAAAAAAGTGATATTGGGAAGAGTGTTATTGGAAATTGTGTTAGAAATAAAATTGACTATTTCAAAAGTATTTGGATGAAAAATTTAGGAATGGACTTATCTATTCCGAGAATAGGCCTATTCCCGGCCATCCCAAACGACACCCAGATAATTTAAGTAGTCATCATGAGGAATAGCATTGCATAAATTATGACACCGAAAAATGTGGTAACTTACTCCTCTGGGCCCCACACACAGAATTAAGAAAAAAGAATCATTTTTTTTCTCGTTTTTTCGCTATTGCCCTCCAGCGACCTGGGATTTATTGGCAATTTTCAATTTTGGCATATTGCTTTGGTAGAGTATACAAGTTTAAAAGCCGTAAAATTTACCCAAGCGTTGCAGTTTTAGTTTAATATTCAAATAAATTTAACAGACAACAAAGTGTCATATTAAGTTGAATAAGACACCTTGTCATAAATATTCATATAGATTGCAAGAAATAAAAGAAATTTTTTTTGTCCTACTTGATTGTTTGTGTACAGTTGCTAAGTTGTACTTTAATAATTCTGCCCTTAAATAGAATGAATATAAATTAAACTTTGTTTGCCAGTAAATAAAGGGATATTTATTTAGAAGGGTACACGACAATAAGAGAATTTTAGTCTATTGTTAATTATTTTAAATATTTTTTTACGTCTTTTTTTACTCTTAAATTTTCATTACCAAACAAGAATAAAATCTTCTTCCTTGACATGACATAGCTTCTTCCTTCTTAAGTTATTCCTCTTAAATTATTCTTTTATCAAACGCCACCAAAGAGAGCAAAATATAAGGTTTGTTTATATCCGCGGATATCATAAATTGAACTGGCGATTAGAACATTATGTACAGTAATATATCGATATAAGTCGTCTAATTATAAATTTAAAATTTAAATAGTCCATTTAAACTTCACAATTTGATCTACATATCAAAAACTTTAGTAAAATATCAAATTTATTATTAAAAAAAATTGTACACAGTAGGAAAAATTATTAGTTTTTATAAAATCCTAAAGTGTCTAATAAATTGATTTTCTTCTATAAAAAATTATAGAATTTACTTTCTTAATTTCTTTTAATATTTTTTAATCAACTACTCTCCGCGGAGTGAGGTTCCTGCCGTGGGAGATTCACATGAAAGTTCGTTTTTTATATTCCAGTTCTTTTACGCCGTCAGAATTCAGAAATGACTCACATGAAAGTCGCTATTAAATTTTTTAATTTTCCACTTTTTTGACCTTTGTCGTTTACCCCAAATCACCTGTCGCCTGTCGGTCGGAGTTTCTGTTTTATTTTTGTTTATGGAACAAATGAATTTGGGATGTTTAAATTTTTCATTTTTGCCGTTATTTTGTAGGCACGTTTTGGTTATTGGCTGGACGGCATATTCTAGGCTTCTAGTACGGTAGTAAAGACTACTTTCCATTTGCCTCTCACTATGAGGGTATGACTAAGTGATTTATTTGATTTTTTGATTCCTTCCTTTCAAGCGATAATCCTATTTGTGAATGGAAGAATTGGATACATTATATGTTTTGTCTTTTTCTCACTTACATAATTTTGTCCGATAATCAAAATTTTTCTCTTCCTAAGTGAATTGCCTTTCACTTTTTCTTTCAAACTGATAACAAGGAGCAAATAATTTATTTTAATTGGAAACGTTGAGTGGAGACTGTGCATCACTATCATACTCCACATAAAAAGCACAGACAGAGACCATAATTTGGTGTCTAAATGCTTAACATGAATCAAAATTCAGGTACGAGAAAAAGTATGAATTCAAAATTTCAAATATGAAATTAATGTCTCTTGTCTACAGTTCAGGGACGGACAGAGAGATTTATGCACGATTTAAATTAAAAACAAAAGATTTATGCATTATTATATGCTAGACAAATTTATCATCTAAATAAATAAAATTAATGACCATCTGTGTTGGACTCCCACGTTAATTTATCATCTAAATAAATATAATTAATGCACATACTTTATTTCACACACTCTCTCATTAATAGACAAATTTATCATCTAAATATATAAAATTAATGAGAGAGTATGTGCATTAATTTCGAAAACGTTGCAATTATTTGGTGGTAAAATTAATATTTGGGGTAATGCCTCCAAATAATTAAAGGGCTTTTCAATGAGGAATGCATGGCCTTATTTGATGAAATAATTATTTAGGGTAATGCCTCCAAATAATTAAAGGCTTTTTCAATGAGGAATCCATGGCCTTATTTGGTAAAAAAAAAATATTTAGGGGTAATGCCACAACATTTATAAACTTTCACTTTGTGACAGCTGTTAGCCACTAACTTCTAACTTTAATTATTATTTTCTTCCAACCATAGATTTCACTTTTCACCATTAATTTTATATTAACAAATGATCAAAACATCATTAAGAATACACAATTTAATGGTTTTTTTTAGATGTGAATTCAGTATTAAAAATAAGACAAAAAATCATTATATAGCTCGCTTTCTATTAACACCCTATTTCAAAAAAAAAAAAAAAAAAGGAATTAGCAAACCATAATTTGGTGTCTAAATGTTTAATATGAATTAAATTCAGGTACGAGAAAGAGTATGAATTCAAATCTGAAATTAATGTCTCTGGTCTACAGTTAATTCAGGGATGGACAGAGAGATTTATGCATGATTATATGCTAGACAAATTTATCATCTAAATAAATAAAATTAATCAGAGAGTATGTGTATTTATTCCGAAAACGTTGCAATTATTTGGTGGTAAAATTAATATTTGAGGTAATACCTCCAAATAATTAAAGGGTTTTTCAATGAGGAATACATGGCCTTATTTGCTAAAATAAATATTTAGGGTAATGCCTCCAAATAATTAAAGACTTTTTCAATGAGGGATACATGGCCTTATTTGGTAAAATAAATATTTGGGGTAATGCCACCACATTTATAAACATTCACTTTATGACAGCTGTTAGCTACTTAACTTCTAACTTTAATAATTATTTCCTTCCAACCATAAATTTCACATGTGAATCCAGAATTAGAAATAAGAATTTATATACATATACACACATATATATATATATATATATATATATATATATATATATATATATATATATATATATATATATATATATATATATATATTTATATATATCATTCCTGGGAAAAAAATGTTCTACGATTTAGAGAAATTACTGATGTAAGTTCTGATAAATAAATATAATTTTCATTAATTAAAATATAATGGATTATATATGAACAGATAGAATAAATTATGGTAATAATGATGATATTTTATGTAAAAATCATTATATAGCTCGCTTTTTATTAACAGAATATTGCATTTGCAAAAAACACGTGGTATAAACCTGTTTAACCTAATCAATGCGGCCCCGTTTGGTATGGAGAAATAAGGCTCCATAACGCGGAAGAAGGGGTTTATTCCTCAATTTGGCTGCCAAACAAGAAATAAGTTACGGCTCCATAAGAAGGAAGAGCGTGACATAAGTTATGATACCAAAGGAGGTGCCATAACTTACGCATCTGGGCCCCACACACGAAATAGGAAAAAATAACCTTAATTTTTTGTGCTCTTCCATCCTTGCCCTCCAGGCCTCCACATTTTATTTTTCTTCTCTTTAATTAGAAGGGTATTTTAGTCTATTGTTGTTTATATTTAAATATTTATTTCTACATCTTTTCTTATTCCTCAATTTTCATAACCAAACAAGGATAACTTCTTCCTCTTTAAAGTATTCCATTTAAGTTATTCTTTTGCCAAACGCCACCTGTAAGATTTAGCATGAACATTACAAGTAATTCGTGTTGGAGATACTTTTGCATGCGAAAAAGTATATAATCATTTTTATACTGTTTCTTTTGAGTAGACATTTTGCTTGTCCGTTTGTCCAACTCTGAACCCAAAATTGTCTGTTTTACCTAACATTGTACGGTCGCATGAGTCGGTCACATTCATAATGTAAATGTAGTCCAGTCCTGTGAATGTGCAAAGCTCTCATGCGAATATTTGATTTGAATTGACACCTTCTAGCTACTAGTACATGCGTAGATAGATTTGGTTAGAATTGACGCTTTCTACTGGTAAATGCGTATATTTGACTACAATTGACACCTTCTACTAGCTAGTACGTTTGTAGATTAATTAGACTTAACAGTCCAGACTTCAACGATTAGTCTCAAGTGGGAGCTAATTTTTAATTTAGTAGTTAAACACGCGGATTTGAAATTTAGTTATAATGTTTTTATCATATATAACTCCGTCATCATTTAGAAAAAATGAGGAGTTACATACTTGCGTTTTACCGAGTTGATGTTTGACAAATCGTACCGCATGTTTTTCAAAAAAAGGAAATGTTTGACAAGCAAGTTTATGATTGGAACTTGGAAAACAAGGAATAATAATAAGAGAAAGAAAGCTCACCTTGAAACATATATTACATCTCAATTGTAACTTGGATGGAAGTTTCGGAAAAGTAAATAAAGGAGATAGATGGACTCATCTTACTTGTTTGATTTAATAGATGGACACACACATCCATGACCATTTACTCCGAATTCTATTTCTATTTAAACTTGAAAACGTAATTTTAATTTTTTTTTTTTTTGTAAGGGATTTGCACGCAGCACGGCAACAAACAACGCAAAATTCAAAAAAAAAAAAAAAAAAGAAAAGAAAAAAAAAAAGAACAGAGAGAAACGCACGCACACACACACACTAGAAATCACCACCAAATCACAGGTTTGATGTCAAATGTCAAGACTGATGGAGCAGTATATAATTTTCACTATGGAAATTAGGATCAGATTTATAATTATAAATATATAAAACCGATTAAATTTTAAAGTTCCTTATTCATGTCAAATCATCCATATCGTAGACTATCAATTATGCTCTTCACTGCATCTTGGAAGCATCTACCAAGTTTTTTCTAAAAAAAAAAAATTATGCTCTTCACTCGTACCTATACCCCGATGGAACAATATATGCGTTTATTTTTTATCATTTTATTTTATTTTTGTCTATTTGAAAGAGATATGCTCCATAAGCCTAAGTTACTACAAACTTTTTAGAATATTACAACCCTTTTAGCACGTTATCATTTTATTTTCCTCATATAAATTTTTTATATTTCAAAAAGATATTTATTTGTGCCTCGAATTTGTTCACTGTAAGTATATTTTATAAAGTATCTTATTATAAAAAATAATTTCCTCTTCAAATGATATTTGCAATATATAGATCAGCTTATAATTAAGGTTGTATTTAAAATTAACTTTTTTTTTTCGCAATTGTCAACATTGTCTAGTTAAATAATTGGCGAGTGAATAGTGATCCATTTTATCCACGGAATATTTAGAATTATATTATTTTTCTTAACATGTACTTCTATTTTCGAGGCGACGTCCGATAAAACTATCCTATTTTCAACAAAATTTCATTAGGTCATTAATTAATCAAATTAAGTCGAATTAAAATGATAGAATAAAAGTCGCATGCAGAAAAAGAAATAGTGACAACAAAAAGTAAATAAGAAGCCCAGATATTACAAATGATCATCACCGCCACCTTGAAATCAATCCGTCGCGACCGAGCCGTGCTGACGACTGGCGCCTAATCACTTGGTTTACTAATTGGCACAGCGTGCAAGCAAGACAACTGGTTGTTACCTTGGAAATTGGAACTACTTTTCAGAATCAACAACAACCAAAAAAACGAAATAATGAACTATAATAAATCGGCTATAGTATCAGTAGTACTACGGCCTATAATAGCATGTTGGTTGATTGGGTTTTTTGTTGTTGTTAATCACTTAATCTAAGCTTCGATATATCTACGACCTATAATTTTTCCTGAATTTACGGAGAACAGGAGGTTTGTCTTTTACAAGCTGCGCTAGCAAGCCCTTATTACTCAATTTTATGGGCTCCAGTGATAAGTTGTGGCCTTGTGGGCCAGATTGAGATAGCAGTTTCTATAATTTTTTGGTTGTGGGCCAGATTGTGATAAGCTCGCTTGATTTGAACGAACTCGTCCAAATATAACTTGATATATAATTTTGACTATATTTAGTACCTACCTTCTTACATATAAATACTAATATTTTATTCAAAATCTTATTTTAAAATGAATAAACTATTAGTTTATAGAAATAAAAACAATATAAAAACTAATAAATATACTTATCCGGCGCATAAACACGCGCATTAGTCCCTTACCTATCACGTCTTTATTGGATGTAAGCTTCTGGTACTCTAGATAATTGGTATGTGAACACGAAGGAGAAATTAATTAGTTTATATATTATTTATTTGAAATATATATACAAATTACTATTATTTAGTTCGACGAGCTTGTTTTGAAGCTTTATACTAGCTCGATTTGACTCGATAAAATTCGAATTAATTTGAAATCATATTTAGACTAAGGTCAGCTCTCTCAAACTAGAGCTTGTCGCCAGCCTTATAGGTCCTCATCCATTTTTTTTTTTTTTTTGTTAATTTTGTTATTTTTTGGAGTTTCCTCGTCTCTTTGGTTGAACAAGGCGCATTGGCCTGGGTTATTCTGCCTCTCTCTGTGTCTTCTTTCTTGTCTGTTATGTGATATGTCCCTGCCTGGCCGCTGGGTCTCTCAGAAGTCAGGAGCCGTAAGTCATAAGCGACACAAAGACTATCAAGAAAATTTCTCGAGAGGGAAAAATAATCCTCGGAGATGCAATAATATTTTATATTTTGCTTGGCAAGAATTTGTCATGCGACAATGATAATATTGTATACAGTAGGAAACATGAAATTTTCTACAAGGTGTGACTCTTTTAATATTTCTACGATCTAAAATATTCCTAATCCTAAATTAATTAAAAACTCGACAGATGCGTGCCACAAACTATACATTTATTATGGCAGCATACTCTTGCACCAAACTTGAAGTCTTGAAATATTTAGCGCAAGTAAATTAAGGCATATGTAAACCATATTTTCAACGGTACACTATAGCGTAATTTTTTCTAACATATTTTTTCGTTTGGGGACAACATTAAGGCTGTTATCAGTTCCTTTTCAATAATACCAATATTAAACATGACATAGGCCGCCTAAATTGCATGCCCAAGTTGAAGTTGGGCAGTATTTTCAATACCGTACTGGCACATCTACTTTTCTAGTGATCGAAATCCGATATTTACCGGTATTTTCTGATATTTCTATCACAATATCGAATACTCCTATTTCGGTCACTGTTCCAGTATCTGTATTATCCGAATTTCTGGTAACCGGTATGGTATTGAAAACAGTGAAGTTGGGTCTACAATTGGCAATATTTAAATAGCATGATTTAAATTCAAATTTTAAGAACACGCATACTCATTTGTTATAACGCCGATTCAATTATTCGAAGTCTCCGTAGCTGGCGGTTGGCGAGTCTCCCAGTCTCCTTTGAGTCCTTTCCAACTTTAATGGTCAAAACTTAATAAAATTTATTAAGAATAACAATGGTATGTTCAATGACTAAATGATATTATTTGTTGAATTCCAATGGCCACATATCTAGAAGGACACTTCAGATTGGGGGCACATAAATTTTCCTCTGGAAACTATTATAAACGTGTGATCGATTTTACTTCTAGATTCTTTCATTAACATTTTTAGCATGTCGACATTCCTATTAAATTATACAATTTTGACATTTCTTACATAATATTTTTAAAAAGTTACTTTTAAATAATTTATTAGATGTGCGATTAAGAAATTAGCCGACCAAATTTTGAACTGACCCTGCTCTGAAAAAAAATGCATATTTTTTTTGTTTACAAATGCACAAAATTAAATAATTATTGCACTGATTAAATTCCGAATTATTAAATTCAAACCTCCCAAATGCAAGCAAAAAGAAGCTTGGTATCCTTCTTACAAATTTTTAACTAGCTACCCATGAACATATTAAATTGACCACCATTTATTGGAGGATGCTCTTCGTATCACCAAAAAAAAAAAAAAAAAAGAATTGGTATGTCTGACACATCGTCAAATAAAAGTTTTCTATTAATAAAAAAATAAGTCATCGTGTCGAATTCCAACATTGTTTGAAAACGAAACAAAAACAAAAGGCATTCCAAGATTTTCGTTCGAGAAAGTCGGAATCACCTCTACTTATTTAATCATTTATTTTGATCAACAAACAACACAACTGTCTCTTCATTCTCTCTCTTCGCCTTCTCTTCTCTCACTCGATCTAACCATCTCTCTCGCGCCATGGATCTGTCAGAGAAGAAATCGCGCCAACCTCTCCTCCCGAGCTACCTCTACAGCTCATCAGCGAGCAAAGTCTCAAATTCGAGCCCAAGATCGACCAATTCTTTCATGATCCAGTCTCCGAATGAGTCGAAGAAGAAGATCGAGATGTTCTCTCCGGCTTACTATGCCGCGTGCACCGCCGGAGGGATCCTCAGCTGTGGCCTTACTCATATGGCTGTTACCCCGCTTGATCTCGTCAAATGCAACATGCAGGTCTGTTGTGGTTACTCTTTTGTATCTGAATTTTGAAACTTTTTGGTAGCTGTGATTTTGGGGTTAGCTCGAGAAAGATTATAGAAGGATGATGGTGGTTCTATTTGATTGTTTGAGTAAACATATGTGATCTCTTCGGGATTTCTGTCTTGCTCTTGAAATACTAAGTTTTGATCATAGCTGACCTGGTGCATAATTCTGCTTTGGAAATGTTACATGAGAAGGATGGATCAATTGTCTGCTCTAATCAAATAAGACCATGATTTAGAAGCTGTTTGTTACTGTTTTTTTTTTTTTTTTTTTTTTTTAACAACATGATTTCATTTGAATATTCATGGAATCAAGAAGCTCAGCTAAGAAATTTAACTCAAAATTTGGTGCCATTTTGTTTGAAATGGAACTATATTAAATGGGCTAATTATTTTTTTACTGTCGTGCCAGTCTTGTTTAGTTTGTTTACAAAATTGAGGACCAAATATGGGCATAATTGCACATTTTATGAAGTAATTGGGAGTTTTGCTCTTTACATTCAACTTTTGATGTAAATATCCCTTTCATTTGTTGTTTAGATCTGGTAATTTGGTTACAGGACCAATAGTGGGTTGGGTTGAACCAGATATTTTGTTTGTACTCCCATTTTATGTCACAAAAGGAAAAATGGTAAATATCCAAACTAACATTCCCTTGCTAAATCTCAGATTGACCCAGCCAAATATAAGAGCATCTCATCAGGCTTTGGTTTACTTCTAAAAGAACAAGGTGCCAGGGGCTTCTTCAGGGGGTGGGTACCGACCCTTCTTGGTTACAGTGCACAAGGTGCATGCAAATTTGGCTTCTATGAGTTCTTCAAGAAGTACTATTCTGACTTGGCTGGCCCTGAGAATGCGGCCAAGTACAAGACTGTGATCTATCTTGCCGGTTCTGCTTCTGCTGAGTTCATTGCTGATATAGCACTATGCCCCATGGAGGCTGTCAAGGTGCGTGTTCAGACCCAGCCTGGCTTTGCTAGGGGATTGTCTGATGGACTCCCAAAGTTCATCAAGTCTGAAGGTTACGGAGGGTATGATTTTAATGCCTATGTCTTAATTTTTGTCTGGTCTCGAAGTTTTCTGTTTCCCTGTATCTTGCATTGCTTCTCTTTGTTTATTGAGAGCCTATGATAAAATTTGGGGGTAACTGATTCTCCATTGTAAATTTCAGCTGAAAATCCCATTATGGTCATTAAATCAGGTAATGAACTGGTATGAATCTTTGTCCTGCATGTTTTTCCTTGAACTTGTGTTTTTCTGTTTGTAGGTTATACAAAGGACTTGTTCCACTCTGGGGACGTCAGATTCCATGTAAGTAATGTTATATCCCTTTCTTTTCTTAGATGCCGACAAAGTATATTGTCTGTGTATTTCTGTATTTAACATGTAGGCATAGTAAAGTTTTCTTCAGTTGGTGAAGTATCAAGATCACAGTAATAAGTTCCATGAGGAATTGTATTCCCTGTTTTGTCAAAAACTTAGAATAAGACATCAGTTCAACTAAGAATCGAAAATAAATTTTTTGCCCGAAAACTAGAATTGTTCCAATGCAACAGCTACAGTTTCCAATCAAAAGCTACATTGGGAATCTGAATCTTGGTTTAATAGCTTATGCTTCAGTCTGGAAGGCTTTGATCAAACTGATATTCACATGGGATTCATTTGATTTCATTTGATTAGAATTGGTTTATTAGGATTTCGTCGGGTCTAATAACATGGGAGTTCCAATCAAATGAAACCAAATCCATTAATATTGTTCAAAGAATTTCAATTAACATGGGAATCCCATGGAATTCCCATAGAAAAAAAATTCATTATAATCAGGGAGGAGCTACTTTCTTTTTACATAACTACTTGAGAACTTTCATTATATCACTCTTTTACTATAATAACTATGGATTTATAAGATTTTGAATTGCATCTGGTTTCTAAACATTTAGCAATTAGTTCTATACTATCATTGGGATTATAGTTAGTCCCTGCTGCTGGTTTGTGGGAATAACAGTTTCTGTTTGGCAGCTTGGAAGCAAATATTCTCAAAATGTACCATTGAACTGTAGGAGAAGCCAACAAACTAATTGCTTGCAAAATATCTTCCCTTCCTAAACATTTCCTCAAAATGTGCATTTGGGCAGATACAATGATGAAGTTTGCGTCTTTTGAGACGGTGGTGGAGATGATATACAAGCATGCTGTGCCGAAGCCAAAGAGTGAATGTGACAAGGCCACCCAACTCGGCATCAGCTTTGCTGGTGGCTACATTGCTGGTGTCCTCTGCGCTGTTGTCTCCCACCCAGCTGACAACCTTGTCTCCTTCCTTAACAATGCCAAGGGTGCTACTGTTGGCGATGTAAGTGTTTTTCCCTTTTATTCTTCTGCTGGATTAGTTGCCAGCCAATCATTTATCACTTTTGGTATTTAAATAGGTAGCCACAGATTTATCTGATCCTCTCAACTATTGGCACGAAACTTTTGTAGTTACTTGTAGTCCGTGCCTCTTTTATTGTATATATGTGAAAGATCCCTTTGTTGGAGGAAACCTGGCTAACCATCTATCATTTAATTTGCCCTTTTTGTTGGTTAAACCGTTAAAGTAGATTATAAATTGTTAGAATTTTTGAGAATGGGCTTCAATTCTTTATAGTTAGGACTTACCCAACCCCTATCCTTTTCCTATATATCAAGACTTGCCAAATATGTAATATGATGTGCTGTCTAAATTTTTTTATATTGAACGCCAAGATAGATAATTATGACATCTGGTGATATAATACTGGTATTATTACTGCTGTCCTAATTTATAAGCTTTCACTCGAGCATCCACATTCCACAGTCTTGAAGTATATCCAACCAAACAGGCTGGTGCATCACTGGTGTGTTGTGGCTACTGTGCATTGATTGTAAATCATTTAACATTTTTTGCTCTTTACTAGGCTGTGAACAAGCTTGGTCTCTGGGGCCTATTCACAAGAGGACTTCCGCTACGTATTGTGATGATTGGTACACTTACTGGCGCACAATGGGGAATCTATGATGCTTTTAAAGTCTTTGTTGGCCTGTAAGTAATCTATCAAAAATCTTTTTTACTTTATAGCAATATATAGTTCAATTTACAATGCTCTAGCTCAAATTATAATCAATCCATTCTGTTGTAATCGGCAGGCCAACAACTGGGGGTGTTGCTCCTGCTGCTGCCCCAGCCCAGCAAGCCCAGCCCATAGCTAGTGCTTGATTTTCTTTAATGTAACGAGGTGATCAGGTGAAAATAACATTCATTTTCCAAGATGTTCTTCCTCTGGCAAAGATGGAGTGAATGACAATTTTTTGTGTGGTTATTTGTTTCCAATTTAATGTATATTTACAGAAAGACGTGGCCTCCCCTTGAAGAGGGTTGAGGAATAATCAGAGAGCATTAGTGTTTGTAGTTTAATCCTCTGATTATCAGTACAATGTGATATTTTTCGAGCTGTTCAGGCATTTAGGTTTTTCTTTGCTTGAAAATTCATGTTCTGGTTTTTTGCCATGCTAATAATTTTTATGAAATTGGGAATACTATTACTATGTTTCTAGCAAATTAAGAAACCTTTCTATCGTTTTGTTATAATCTTTGTTACCAGTGCCAGTTCACCAAAGGTGTTTGAAAATTAATGTCGAAGCAATGGAACGAATTTAACAAAATGTAACTTTTATTTATTACACTCATATCTTGTTAGCATGGCAAACTGATTACCCTTGAGGTTGCAATTGGGTGGATCGGATTAGGTTGAGATTGTCTTTGGACCTCAAGTAATACGGATTTAAGTACAGGTTATTTTGAATTTATAGCGTTTGGTCTCTCTGGATCCCAGGAAATTTAGGTTTCGTTTCTGTTAAGTATCTCTTGCTGTTTCAGATTTGGGTTGATTTGGATCTGGGATCGTTCGTGCATTCGGATCAGGTGAGTTTAACATGCCAGGTCAGATTGGTTTGTATTGGAAAACAATGAATTATAACTTTGATATTTGTCCTAGATGAAATCTAGTTATAATTATGATTAAACGATTTCGAGGTGTGATGTTCAGCGCATCAAATCAAGATTAAATGTCATATCGACTATGAGAAGCAAGGTTTTCAAGTTGCGTCGGGCCTAAGATCCAATTATTATTTTTTTTTTTTGAAATTAGGCCTAAGATCCAATTTTGTATTAAATCTCATCGTATTTGGAGCATAAATTGTTTTCAAGTTGGGTCGGTGATCATGTTCACTCTGCATACCAACGGGTTGGGTCGGTGATCATGTTCACTCTGTAAAATTGTTTACACTATATTCTTCTCTTGCTCTACTCGGCTACACCGTGAGATCATTACAATCAGAGCTAACAATTTAAATAAAAAAAGGAACGTATTTAAGAACCAAGCCGAACTTTTTTTTTCCCCCTTTGCAGCGCATATTTTTTCATCATATGGTTATTGGTTCTCAAATTCGGAGTGCGCTTTTTGTAAGTACGGCGTCTTCCTCTTTCGTCCATTAGTCATCTGAAAAGCTGACCCCACGAGAAAGAAGAAAATATCAAGACAATGCCAATTGTCTAATTGAATCCATAGGCTACTAGTTAGGATAGTCATCATGTCTTGTATTAATTTGTATACAATTTATATTTATTTTATGCTTGTTAATTAACAAGTACTTCTGTTAGTTGCTTTAAATGATTTATTTTTTTCGACTATGCATTTGGTTCTGAGTTTGCTTGTAGTAATCATTATATTTAATTTTGATTATTTGAGGCAAGTGAGAAAGTATGCTTGAAATTTGAAAAGGTAGTTGATCAATGTATGTTTAACCCCGGCTATTCAGCAAGAATCTCCTCAACACATGTCGGAAAGCATGAATTAAATACGTATTGGAGTCTCTGAATAACCAGTTAATTTGATAATTTTGACAATGATTTTAATTAATATATAATTTTGAAAATTTGAAATTCAATATTCGAATATAGGAAAGTGAGAAAAATACGTTATAGCAATCCGCGCTTCGCTGCAGAACTAATTCTTTCCAAAAAAACATACTTCAAAAATAATCCATAATCCGTCATCTCTAGAGGTCATGTTTTCCTTTTCTTTTCTTTTTTTGTTTTTTTCGGTTAACCGTATGACCAAAATTTATGTTTACAAAAATGATATATATACGTTAAAACCCAAATCCTCTGAATTTAGTATTTTTCCCACAAAAATATATACATTTTAAAATTCAAATCCTTTTTGAGGATGTTGACAGAAGTTGTCAACAGAAAATTCAAAATCCTTTTAAGTTCAGAATTTGCAGATGTATTATAAGGGTCGTTTAAGAATAGAGTGAAAGAGGTTGAAGGAATGGAATGGAACTGATCATAATAACCCTGCCACGTAGAACCAGCTTCATAATTGTAATTTTATAATGAAACGGAAAATGAACGAATGAAAAAGGAGTTAAACTCTCTATAGAATTATTGTCATTACATTCATCCCAAATTTTAAAATTAACATTTAGGCCCTGATCACAATCCTGTTCTTTTTTTTTTAACGTAGGATTTTAATTCATTTCATTTTATTGGAAAATTGTTGATCACAATGAGCGGATTTGGTGTCATTTGATTGAGATTCCTATGTAATTAGGTCTAATGAAATCCTATGAAATCTTACGAAATCAATTCAAATGAAATGAAATCCCGAATAAAAATCATTGTGATCAGGGCCTTAGTTCTTCCACTTTACCATTCCATTCCCTTCCTTTGAATAGCAGACCAAAAAAATGACGGTTCGGACAAATTTCATGGGACTGGCGAGAAAACATGTATGCACAATTACAGGGATAAACGTGTTGCGGATAATTAATTTGGGTTATTTACCTACCAGAAAGTATCGACACACAAAAAGAGTACAAATCGAGTGCAACAAAGTCTTTAAAACACCCTGAAATCATACCCAGTGGCCAGCGGTGCTCTTACGCGTGTCACGGTGTTATTCGCACTGTGCTGGAAGCCTGCAATCTGAGATGAGATTAGCTGTTTTTACTTTCTATTTTCTTCCTGTTGCAATCTTCCTTTAATCATAATATAATTCTCGTTCAATGTCGCCACATGAAAGGCCATACAGAATCTGATACTACAATATTATAAGGAAACTTTGACTAAATCACAGAGCTATTATTTGCCTTACTGTTTGAATTGTGTAATCTCCAATTATTGAGATTGGTAACCGACCCAAAGCAATTTGATAGCCCAAAATCTCGATAGTTAGCTCTAGGTCTTCCAGTAAAAAGACAACGAATCGAATTTCACCGACCAGAAAGAGCATCACCTAATTGATTCAAATCGCAAGTCCGACTGAGCCACTGAGGGATGGAACAAAATCCTCAGCAGTGCAGCGGTTGGCAGCGGCTGCATCACAACCGTCCGATGGATGATGGATGCCCCGTGAAAAATACCAGATCGATAGGCCCGAAAAAATTAACCGTTCAGATGAGATCGAACAACTAGGACGTAATCGCTGCCAGCAACATTGCTGCAGAGGATTTTGGTCCACTGAGTGATCCTTATCCTGTGTAGCCCAACTCTATATCTGTAGCTGTACCTTTTTAGTAATTTTGACCGATGCATAACCCTAATTCAAATACCTTTACATATTGACCGAAATATAACCTTGTTGAACCAGTAAATTTTCTCATGCATTTTATGGGCTACCGTTTACGATAGCCAACCGTTTTATTTTATATTTTCTTGTCTTTTTAAGGATTAAAATTTGTTTGCAATCAATATTTTTATTGTCTCAAGCAAGTTTATTAAATTTCACCACTAAAAAATAAAATTATTCTGCGCTGTTGGATAATTTTTTACATGTGTCAATAACTTTCAAGTAAGTTTAGAAAAATCTTACAACTAGAGAAATAAATTGTTCTGTGTTTCCGTGTTGTTGGATATTGTCACACCCCGCAACCAGAAGTGACAGCTCCCGCCACGAAAGTACAGATAATTGTACTCTCGTAAGGCTTAACCTAAAAACTAAACCTAAAAGTGGCAGTAAGTTTTTTTTTTTTTTTCTGATAATATAACCAAATATTATCAAGCTAAGGGTGTAAATAAAATAAAGCATAAAATAAAGTATGACGACTCACAGTCGATCACAAAAAGAAATGTACAGGTCAATATATATATACACCTTATCAGTATTTTCTATTACACTATAAGAAAATATAACCATTAGCCTCCTACGTAAAGGTGATCTCCGTCGCAACCCACTAAATGCGGTCTTCATGTATAAGCAATGCATCCTCTGGAACCCCCATCCACCGGGGAATATGCAAAACAAATACGGAATGAGAATATAAAGTTCTCAGTGCGGGTTTTAGTTCCAGACGTGGATTTCTAGTTGAAATCTTAGCCCGAAAGTAACACCCGAAATAATCAACATGAATAAATAACTTATTAATCAATTTAATAACTAAATTAGTCAATTAGTTAATGCAAAATGTTTAACCAATTTCATAATAAGCTACGAACTAAGAACCATTTCATTGTACTTCCTTTTCCATGAATATGCACACAAACAAATTAAGAGCGAAATATTTTCTTCCCTTGCTACATGGGTACAGCAGGGACGTCTCCCTTTCCCAAGGCACAGTAGGGAATTCCATATCACAAGAGCATATCACACAAGTCAATCAGTTTATCTCAGTATGATATCAACAACACACTCAGATCTCCCAACTCAACTAGTATGAGCAGGCGGAGAGAGATCTTCCCCAGACAGGGCAGGCGGTAGAGATTTAAAAATCCCGGGCCCTGACAAGCGGAAGGGATTCCATATCCGTATAGTACTATCGAACTGGCCGAAGCCGGTGGCCGACCGACTCCGGAGAGTGGCTTTGATTATCCTTTCGGAACATAATTACCATATCATTTTCAATTACCACACAATATCATTCATGCTCATTCACAATTCCAAATTATCAGGCAAGATTAAGATGGGCTGGCACAACTTAGCTCATTCATAACAAATAAATATACAAACTTGCCTGTCTGTTATAACCATTTTAACAAAGGAGATCTTTTCAACATGAGTTTTTGAGTTGTAATGTCTGTTCCTAAATCTACATGATCATTGTGTAATGCATTCAACGAAATTCACAACATGTCATGCATAAATTTAAAGTTACCAGGACCGGATTTCTATAAAAATCCACGTATCCGCACCTGTTGTTGGATCAGAATCGATCTTCGTCAAGTTCCCTGTATTTTAGTCAAGAACCATTAAGATTTGACTAAACGATTTCTTAAATTAACCTAACTAGATATCCTTAAATGTGGTCCGGCTTACGCTACTAGACTGACCAGTACTTTATTATTTATTATAGTAATTGCTTGTTTTTTCAGTAATTTAGTTTTTATTATTTGTTATTATACTATTTCTCTTATATATATATATATATATATATATATATATATATATATATATATATATATATATGTATATATATATATATATATATATTAGTTTAGTTTATTTATTTTATTTCTTAATTAAAATATTTTATTTATTTCTTAATCTATTTATTTTATATTTATAACGTTACCTTTAATATTGTCTTTCTTATTAATTTGTTAAACATTTATTAATTAATCAATTTATTTTTGGTTTATATAATTATTTTAAATATTTCTCTTAATATTAATTTATTATATTTATTAAATAATTTAAATCAACAATAAATATTAATTAAAAATCCAAAAATGGAAAATCAAGAATTCAGAAAATTATAAAAAAAAATCATAAAACAAATTCGAAAATCCAAAAGTTATTTGATTTTGTTGTTATTTGGGATTAGAAAGTCGGTGATTTGTATCTGTTCTAGATTCACTCGGACCATACTCATCATCTCCCGAAACCGTCTAATTAAAGGAATACCCGACAATTAAGTGGCCTTTCCTTTAATTATTTATTTTATTCTTAAGCCCACATTAGTTCACTTAATCTTTGATTAAGTTTTATTAATTCTCAATCGTTAAGTCCAAAATCCAATTTGGATTTATTAATTCAATTGCTGGGCCAAAAGAGTAAGCCTACGGCTTAATTAATTTTTTTTTCTTTCCAGCCGAAGCCCACACACAAAACAACCCAAGGCCCAAACCAACACAGGCCCACATGGCCCAAATCTCGCCACTTGACTGAGCCAGGTCAACCTGACCAGTTGACCTGAGCCAGCTCTAACGGGTCCGCGACCAGCCCGACCAGATCCGCTAACCACAGCTACGGATCCGATCCGAGATCTCTGAATTTTTTTTCCAAAAGGACCCTAAATCAAATTATTTCCCCCTTTAGCCCTTTCTGATTATAAATAGGCCCTTTTTATTACACTTAAGTCCTTTTTTCTTCGCAAACAAGTCCTCAAGCCCATTTTTTTTTTTCGCGTAACAGTCCCTGAAACCCAACATCACCGTACCAGATCGGTACCAGTGACGATTTAGCCTCACTTGAGGCTGGTACAAGGCATAATCAAGCAACACAAACAATCTTAAAACATGTTCCCAACTTCTAATCGATTACCAACCCGAATTTAACTCATAAAAATCGGTTTCATGTATATACACCGTTAAAACCTAAACCAAACCAATTTATATTCGGATTTTGTGTGAGATAACTCATCCGATCCATGTCACAACTTAATTCATTCTCAACTAAACTCATAAACAGATAGAAACAGTTTAGAATTTTGAATTTAGAGACCAACCCTAATTTTCCCAAAAATCTTAAAAATTTCTTTTTAAACCGAAACTAAAAGAAAGACGAAAATCTATACCTCAGAAATTTCTCTATAGCTTCTCTTTTCTTATCTCCCTCTACCTTCTTTTTTTTTTTTTCTAGATTTTGTTCCAACCCGACAGTCAACCAAGGAAAACCCATTTTTTTCCCCGGCCCCTTTATACACAACAAGAGAAAGAGAAGAGATCAAAACTGAGAAAGGACGGTGAGGATTAGCTAATCGAAAGGTTTACCATTTTCAAAGCCCAACTCATCCGCGCACTCCTCTCTCGGATAAGATCGAAGGAAAAGAGTAAGAAAAAGGGTAACCGACTCAAGGTGGCCATCGCCGATTGGTTTGCCTCAACGCATCCGTCCTTGAGATGCCTGCTTCATTCCATCGGAGAAGAGAGGAGGAAATCGGACGGATCGAAGAAGGAAACAGAAATGAGAAGAGGGGGAAGATGGTGCCAGCGCACCTTTCCGATTTTTTTTTTTTTTTTTTATCGAAATATGTCCTTTGGGATTTTATGTGACAGAAATTTTGTGTCCAAAGATGCTGCAACTCATATAAAATGATTTTATAACTAATTTCATTAAGATTTGATCAATTTGATATTAAATTTCAGAATTAACTAAGTTTAATATTAGATATTGAGCCATATTTGATTAAATATAACCTAATTGTTAATTTTTTTTCTAATTATAAACGTAATTGAAATGACTTGATGATTTACAATTTTGGTCTTTACTTATCTAAGTCCCAGCACCTATTACCCTTTAACTATCAGGCAACTAAGGCTTAAGACACCAACTTGAAACAACGAAGTTTTAGTTATATATTTTTCCTTATTTTATTTTACTTTGTTTGAAATCTGAATTAAAGAAAACTATACAGGAACTTTTAAATAATTTAAGGAAAAGAATAAAATTCAGTTTTGAAATGAACCCTAGATGAATTAGAAAATCATATAATGATACTAACTTAACTTTCTAAATCCCTTTATTAATTTCCTTTCAATTATCCATAAACATCCTAAAAAAAATCAGTTAAGGAAATTGATGCGCACCTTTATCTAGACTTTTACACGTTGCTACCCACTGGAGAAGTACTCCTTAATGCTTTCACCTATTTTGCTTAATTACCTAGCTATTTGATGGATATTTGGGTTATTGGGTCTGGTGTCTTTTGCGCATAAGAAGAAGAGGAAAGACTAAGAGGTACCGTACATATATATAGACGTATGAAGAGTGCATTAAGTGCATCCCTATCCTCTTGCCATTGATGCTTAAACAATGGGTGAAAATATATGGCTAAGTCGGTTCACATATGCAATAAAATAATATTTATATCTAACATTTTGGTGAGTAAGGTGCTGCAAGCTTCATCCCTTATCACTTTTTAACCTTATCCCTTCGGTCAACTATTCAACTCTTTTGTCGATATTATCCAGTCAAATACAACCAAAATACACAACAAATACTCATGGTGTAATCTTTAATCCAATGAACTGTAGAGAAATATTAGCAAAGGATGCGCACGTCACAAAGAGAATTCTAGATGGTCCAAGTAATATGCACAAAACCTCATGTAATTAAATTCGTACATGAGACTTTAAGGTTAAGTTTTTTTTTCTTTGTATAATAATTAAGTCTCACAAGGACTAATTCTGATGTATATAAATTTTATGAGAATTACAAAAAAAAAATTTTATAGATTAAATTTTCTTAATATTATTCTTAAAATTAACTCAACTGATTCAATTCAGTCTGGTATTTTCTATTATGTTACAGATATCTACCGTAAATTGCTAATTTTTGTAATGTAAATGGACTACATTATTAAACTCTTATCATAAAAAATTGTAAACTGTTTAATAAAAGATAAAACTCATAAGCTTTCATGTATATGCATATGGCAGAGAAGGGTGAAAGGAGGGGCAGAGGAGCGCCATGCCAAAAATTTGCATTACTAATCTTTGGATGATATTATTTTTTTAGCATTCCTTTTGTCCTTCCCAGAAAATGAAAAATTGGAGAATTACTTAAGACAATCAGAGTCTTAAGCAATCAAGCAATCAGAGCGCTATCGCTCTCACTCTCACCCTCACCCCTCACCCCAGCGTGATTTTAAATCATTTCCATCCGATCCCCTGTGCTCTCAATCAGATCCAGTCACGCCTCCTCGACGACACCACCTCCTCGCGCACCTCCTCACTGCTCTCCCTCACACGCCGCAAGGACGCCCAACCCTCATTTCTTCCATCGCACAGAGACGCGCGACTCTCCTCTCTCGCTTCATTTCTCCTCTCATCCGGGTTCTCTCCTTCCTCTTCTCCTATCACTTCTCTTTCTCCTTTCTTCTTTCCCCTTTCTTCTTCCTCTCACCATTTCTTCTCCTTTTCTCTGAGATAATTTTTCTTTTCTCCTTTCTTCTCTCCCTTTTTTTTCTCCTTTCTTCAGATCTGGTTCTCCTACTAGAAGAGAGTAAAATAACAAGTACATGGAATCAGGAGTAATTAAACATCACGAAGGGAGTAAATAACTAGTATTGGGGAGTAACTAAAATAATACTAGGGAGTAAGTTATAACTCTTCGTATAACTTTATTATGGAGTAATTAAACAGTATAAAGGAAATAAATAATGTGAACAAGGGAGTAACTAAAATAATATGAGGGAGTAAGTAATAACTCTTTGTGAAATTTTATTAGGGAGTAATTAAACACTATGAAGAGAGTAAATAACAAGTACATGGGAGTAACTAAAATAGTACAAGGGAGTAAGTAATAACTCTTTGTGAAACTTTATTAGGGAGTAATTAAACACTATGAGGGGAATAAATAACAAGTACATGGGAGTATTTTAATTTAACTTAGGGAGTAACTAAATGTCTATAAAGGAGTAACACACATTTTAGATCTGATTATGCTAATTTTTGGGAGTAACTAAATGACTATAAGGCAGTAAATAAATAACTATAAGGGAGTAAATAATGATTGTAAGGGTGAGAACATAGCATGTAAGAGAGGAGGTGACGTAACGAGAAGGGAGGGGTGATGCGACACGACGTGACGGGAAGGAGTGGCGACACGAGGCGAGGTGACGGGAAGGAGGGCGACGGGACGAGAGGTGACGGGAAGGAAGGGCGACACGATGGGAGGTGATGGGAAGGAGGGGAGATGCGAGGATGTGATGCGATGGGAGAGAGGCGCGTGGGGAGAAGGGGCGGAGCCAGAAATGCACACAGATGAGAGGGGTGAAGTGCACAGGGGTAAAAGAGGGTGAGGGGACGGGTGAGAGAGTGTTTTCCATTTTCGAAAGAGAAAGTTGAGCGCACTTACCCAAAATGGGATTTGATTGCGTGATTGCTTGATTCGTTGATTGCTGATTGCAGTTATCAGCCCTGAAAAATTGCATTACGCACAGCTCGCTTATTGGGCTTTTCTCGTCTCGATTTTCTGACTTGCTCATAAATACATACATACGAGTATACAACATAGATCTAATGCACTTATAAAGCAAACTTAACATTTTCTTTTCTAAAATATCATAGAGAAAATTTTAAAAATATAAATATTTTGACCCCCTGCTATTACATGGCTCGGCTTCTTATTGTCGAGTTACATAATTATCAACGAAGCACGAGCACATTTCTTTTAGTATCGTATCCCATATAAAACATGATTATTAATTATCTTTCATGTACTTTAATTGAATGCGAATAATAAAGAGTGAAATACTTTTTTCTTGACCTTGAGCTCGCTCTTTGGTATATTTTCTATCCAATTATATATGCCTTGTAATTTATCTGCAAAATGATGCGAGTGGGGAGACTATCCCCTGTGAGTGCAATTCAAAGTAGAGAGAAAATGGATTTGCTGTGGATGTAGTTCCATTATAATATATTGTACGTAATTCGCTGTTCAGTTTGATCAAGGATTCAAGGATTCAGCCCAATTTGTTGCTTATGTTTTATGTGCATTTAACCCTACGGGGTGTTTAATTTACTGGTAAAAAAAATGTTTTATGTGCAATTAGCAGATAATGGTGTATTACAACATTGGTAAACGGTAAACCGGACATCTATGTGGCTTGGATTTTTTTTTTTTTTTTGCCCCTTTTTTTCTACAGAATATGTGAGGATGACAGGAGACAATGTTTTCTATATTTTGCCTACATGGAATTGACAAGCAACTGCTGCTCTATTTATCATTCTTTCTATTATGATAAACAAAATCAGGAATATATAGAACCTTCATGACAAAACTTTTCCCATTCACTATAATAAGAAAGAAGAAAGATAAGTATATCCTTTTTCTTGTAAACATTATATATTGTCAACTTAACTACATAAAGATCATATTGTAATCTCCAAGTCAATAACCAAACACAAAACTAACTACATAATAAGTTCATTACCGTTATCTCAATTAATAAATTAAAAAAAAAAGAAATTCATCAATTACGGTCAAGGTGACTAAGAAATCTACTTTTAATAATTTTTATTCCTTCTGTTGACTGTTGTATTTACTACCGAAAATAAATAGGCGTCTTTTATCCAATATTTTGTTTGTATACTCTACTATCAAATACTAATATTTTAAAATAATCAATAGTAAAGCTGGGTTGTTTGGCCTAATGGTTTCGCTCTATTCTGCGAACCAAGTGGTCCTTGGTTCGATTCACGGAGAGAGCAATTTTCAAATTTCTTATTATTCCAAAATTGTTGGTTTCAAACCAACCTTCAAAAAAAAAAAATAATCAATAGTATACTTCGCCATAATTTTACTTTATTCGTCAAATGAAAAAAAAAATTGCATAAATAACGCCTAGTTAATTAATTAATTTAATTTAAGAATTATTTTGCAAATCGCTCGAGTCTAAAACGTTGATATTCATAATTTAAATTTTTTGAGCCGAAGAAATTGATGCCATTATGCAATTTGTTGACCTTCAAATGTTAAACACCGAAAGAGGTCTATGCCGGGTTCCCGTCTTGAGAGGCTGCACGTGGGCCCTCCCACCCCGCAGTGCCACACACAGACAAATCCAATTCCGAAATTTCTAAGAGCAGTCTGAGCAGACAGGAACAAAATTTGTCTGTGGGTACAAAGAATGCGCCTTCTAACAAGAAATGCGGGCTCCCCAATCAATCCAGTCTGACCTTTTCGCATCGAATGTTGTAAAGATAAGCTCCTCCCTTTCTCCCGTTGAGCATCAGTTGGTTTTGAATTGGGATTAGAGGGGGCAACATTTGGTGAACTTTGTGGCCTTTCTGTGTTTTTTTAAAGTATGTGTATGTATTTGATTGGAAGATTATTGGTAATTAGAGAGCATAAGTGATCTGAGATGCTGAAAGGTGATTTGGTTGAACCAATGACCGATGCGAAATTGCATGTGTGGAACTTGAAAGTGTGCATTTGCATTTTATCAGAGATGCCATAAAAAGGGATAAAAAAGAAGCAACTAATCAAGTTGCGCCTCCTTTGGCAACTGATGCTAGGTGACATTTTATTATGATCTTTTTGCTACTGTTAGTTAACACCCACTAACTAATTGCAATGGCAAACAATACCTCACATTTCTGCAACTGAAACCCAACATATTCGAGATATCTCAATGGTCAGGTTCCTCTGTTTAATATTGAAAATTTTACTTCTGCACATCCTATGCTTTTTCGGTAGCATATATTGGACTATATTTAAGAAACATAAATTAAGCTATGGTAAAATTTAATATGAGTTTGTCATCTCAACTTTTCAATCAGTTTCTGTGCCAGTTTATGCTTGAACTTTAGTTTTATCAGACTGGTATTTAATAATTGCGACGTCTTAATGATCATACCATTTTCTTTTGAATTTTATCGTGCAGGAACTTATTGCTCTCGCATATGATTAAAAAAATGCCATTTTATTGACAGATATCCTAAATAAAGTTTGTTGGTGTGTCAACAATTCCAACACTATTAGGTAATTTCCAAAATAAACTTTTTGCAACTTTATAATTTCTTTTCCTTTAATCTTCACTTTTGTTCTTTAACTATTCAATTGTTTTATTTGGGATAAATATAATTTGGATGACATTTGTCCATGCACGTTTATGTATTCTTTTCATTTTAACTGAATCCAGTACTTACGTTTTACAGTACATAGAGGAACACTGCGAGGGGTGATTACACTATGCTACAACATAGTTCATCACAACTAGGAGCCATCATTACAAGAAAGTGTCAGTTTAAGCTATTGACTCTAAGGCAGCTGGGCATGAAGGTGAACAAATTCACGTTCCAGAATGACATATCTTACTGTCTTGAGCCAAGCAGAGCTAAAAAACTTGTCTCCATATTTGTGAGGATTGTCTTGCTGAGTTACATCTCCCTCTTTGCCACTTATGCCAATCGACAAACAGGCAGGCAGGTCTGTTCCTCCTTTTGGATATGTCAGGATATCGGATCAGATTCAAAGATCAGATCAGATTTAAAGAAGATTGGACAAGATTCATTTGAAAGATATCAATCTACATAGATTTAGTAACAAATTGTATAGCTTTAGGAAATATTTTATTTTTTGGAATCCATGTAAATCTGTATTTTGTTTCCATTTCCTGTATAGGAGGCGTATAAGAAAGAGGTGATTAGAAGTTGTAACTTTGAACCATACAGAGAATTATTAAGAGTTTTTATTTCACGTTCAAAGTTTCTTCTGGTTTCAAAGTTTGTCATGGTATCAGAGCCCTTCTGCTTCTGATTATCGTTTTCTAAACACAATTGCGGTGCTCTTCCTCTATCTTTTCCAAGTCTCTCTTCTGTTTTCTTAATTATTCTTCCTTATGGAGTTTGGTTCAAAAAGCACTGTTATTTCTGTTTGTTTGAATGGACAGAATTATGGTTTATGGGAATTCAATCTTCGTTGTTTCATTCAAGGTCAAGAATTATGGGGTTATGTTGATGGTAGTGAAAAGAAGCCTGTTGTTGTGAAGGATGCCAATGGGAATGAAGACAGAACTCCATTAAAGAGGTGGATCAAGGAAAACTCACGTGTCATGAGTTGGATTATTGGTTCTGTTGAACCACAGATTGGAATTAATTTGAGACCTTATTTGACGGCTGTCGATATGTGGAATTATTTACAAACTTTGTACCATCATGAAAGTGATGCTAGAAAGTTCCAACTTGATTTAGAAATCCATGAATACTCAAAGAGCTCAAAGAGTATTCAAGAGTATTATTCTGGTTTTATGACACTATGGCTTGAATATAATTCTATTGTGTATTACAAAGTTCCAGTTGTAGCCTTGATTGCAGTTCAGGAATTGCAAGAAAAGAATATGAGAGATCAGTTTCTCATGAAGCTTCGACCCGAGTTTGAGTCTTTGAGGAGGCAACTTATGGCTCGTTCTCCTGTACCATCCTTGACTGAGTGTTTTAGAGATCTTGTGAGAGAGGAACAAACTATGTCTACAAGGTCTGCCTTTGAAGCTACTGTCGATTCTAATTCTGTGGCCTTTGTAGCTCTGGTCAGAACTCTAAGGTGCCTCAAGATGTCAAGTGCTACTCATGCAATGAAGTGGGCCATATTGCTAAAAATTGCAAGAAGAAATTTTGCAAATATTGTAAGAAGGATGGGCATATCATTACTGAATGTCGTCGTGGCCCACAGAATCGATCTACTGCTGCAACTGACGCTGCCCCTGCAGTGCGTGCGGTGCATCCTGGCGCTGCACCTGCACTGCGTGGAGTGCATCCTGGCGCTGCACCTGCAGTTTTCCTCACTGCTACCTCTTCAGACCAGCAACAGACCCGAGTCACTGCACCTATTGTTCCCACTGTCCCTCCAGTATCTAATTCTTCTGCGGCAATCACACCTGAACTCATTCAGCAGATGATACAAACAGCCTTGTCTACCATGGGTATCTCAGGTACACGTTCTTCAAAATGGTATATAGACTCTGGGGCATCAAATCATATGTCTGCAACACCAACTAATTTTTTGAATATTGCCCCATATAGTGGTACTGATACCATTGCAACTGCTGATGGAACTAATCTATCGATTACTGGTGTAAGAGAAGTTCCTGTAAACAATACAGTTCTAAAAGATGTCTTGTTGGTTCCCAAATTGGCAACAAATTTAATATCAGTTGGACAACTTGTGGATAATAATTATCATGTGCTTTTTACACCATTTGGTTGTGTGATACAGGATCAAGTCACTGGGAAGAAGATCGAGATGGCGCATAAAGATGGCAGACTTTTTCCTGTTGAGGCTAAACAAAACAATCATGGCTTAGTTGGTTCTGCTCTAGCTACCTCTTGCAATAATGATTCATGGATGTTGTGGCATCGTAGATTAGGTCATTTGAATTCTCGTTGTTTGTCTTTTATGTTTGAGAAAGGTTTAGTTCCTAATAAAATATTTCCTAAAGCTATACAATTTGTTACTAAATCTATGTAGATTGATATCTTTCAAATGAATCTTGTCCAATCTTCTTTAAATCTGATCTGATCTTTGAATCTGATCATCATTGTAGTGCCTTATCTCCTACAGTTACTTGCTCTATATTGCCTCTCTTCCAGCCACATAAAGAACAACCCAATTCTTCTTCTTTAGGACGATTTAAGCCAGGTTTTGTTTATGTCAGACAACGGAAAAAGGGAGCTGTTCCTATGCACCATCCTGATCCTTCTTCTCAGGACCGGACTCTGTTTCCACCTCCAATACATGAGAATGGCTCTATTGCTGTTTCGGGTACTGAACCAGATATGCTAGCTGTTGAGGGGTCTGCCTATGCGCAAGGGGATACATCAGCATCAGTGTTGGCTGACCCAGTCTCTGTCCATATTGGGGCGCCAGAGTTTGGAGCACCTTCTGCCTCAGGTGCAGGCATAGATGCAGGCGCACTCCAGGACACGGGTGCAGGTGTGAATGCAGGTGCACTCTATGACTCAAGTGCAGCTATTAGAAGATCAACTCGATCACATCGGCCTCCAGATCGGTATGGATTCATGAGTACTCTTTCTTCAATCTCAGTTCCTACCTCATTTAAAGATGCAATAAAACATGAATGCTGGCAATTGGCCATGAGAACAGAATTGGATGCATTACTTCAAAATGGGACTTGGGATTTAGTGTTGTGTCCTAAAGATGTGAAACCACTAGGGTGTAAATGGGTCTACACGGTCAAATTGAAATCTGATGACACTCTGGATCGGTATAAGGCTCGACTTGTTGCGCTTGGTTGTCGTCAAGAATATGGCATTGACTATCTCCAAACATTTGCACCAGTGGCTAAAATGACTACGGTTCGTGTTGTTCTTGCTTTGGCTGCTGCCCAACAGTGGTCAATCACACAAATGGATGTGAAGAACGCGTTTCTTCATGGTGAGCTCAATGAGGTAATTTACATGAAACCTCCTCCTGGTTTGCCTACTAGTAATCCAAATGAGGTTTGTAGATTGAAGCGATCCTTGTATGGCCTGAAACAAGCACCGCGTGAGTGGTTTCGTACTTTTAAAAGTACAGTGCTGTCTGCTGGTTTCAAACAGAGTAAAGATGATCCTTCCTTGTTTCTTTCCAAGTCCTCACATGGAGTATCTTTAGCTCTTGTGTATGTTGATGATATATTGATTACTGGTAGTGACTTGCAGAGTATTGCTCGGCTTAAATGTGCATTAACCAAATCATTTCAGATGAAGGATCTTGGAGAAGCACAATATTTTTTGGGTCTTGAGATCCATCACACGCCACAAGGGATGTTTGTAAATCAGCACAAGTATTTGACCGAGATCATTGACAGAGCAAATCTTCAATTTTCCAATCCAGCTAATACTTCTATGGAAGTTAATCTTGAACTTCGCAAAGAAGATGGCGACTTATTGGAAAATCCTACTATGTACCGAAGTTTGGTTGGCAATTTGATATATCTCACTATTTCAAGGCCTGATATTTCCTTTGCAGTCAATGTTGTTAGCCAGTTCATGAATGCACCTCGACACTTGCATTTGGCAGCTGTTCATCGTATCATACGATATCTAAAAGGAACACCAGATCTTGGTTTGTTCTTTCCAGCTGAAAATGATCTCAAATTATCTGCTTATGCCGATGCTGATTGGGCTGGTTGTCCTAATACCAGAAAGTCTACAACTGGTTGGTGCGTTTTTCTTGGTAATGCTCTCATATCTTGGAAATGCAAAAAGCAAGAACGTGTTTCTAAGTCTTCTACAGAAGCCGAATATCGAGCTATGTCTTCTGCTTCTTCTGAAATTGTTTGGCTCAGACGTCTACTCGAAGATCTTACTTTCACTCAAGCTGGTCCTACATCACTTCATGCTGACAATATTAGTGCCATTCAGATCTCTAATGATCCAGTTTTCCATGAGCGCACCAAGCATATTGAGGTTGACTGCCACTATATTCGAGATGCTGTTGAACGCAATCTCATCACACTACCTCATGTGCCTTCTAATCTTCAAACTGCTGATATTTTTACAAAGGCGCTTACGGTGGCCAGACATAATTTCTTGATCAGCAAATTGATGTTGGTTAATCACCATCATCAATTTGAGGGGGGATGTCAGGATATCGGATCAGATTCAAAGATCAGATCAGATTTAAAGAAGATTGGACAAGATTCATTTGAAAGATATCAATCTACATAGATTTAGTAACAAATTGTATAGCTTTAGGAAATATTTTATTTTTTGGAATCCATGTAAATCTGTATTTTGTTTCCATTTCCTGTATAGGAGGCGTATAAGAAAGAGGTGATTAGAAGTTGTAACTTTGAACCATACAGAGAATTATTAAGAGTTTTTATTTCACGTTCAAAGTTTCTTCTGGTTTCAAAGTTTGTCAGGATAATCTTTTCACCTTCTATCTGTGTGTCTCTCCCTTTTTTTTGTATATTTGGTGGGGTGGGTTGGGGCCTTGGGGGTGGGGGTGGGGTTCACCGTTCATTAAGGCTCTGTTTGGATCGCTTAGGATTAGCGCTATTCTTGGAAGAGGCCAAATCCCGGAAGAAAGTGTCATCCAAACACTTGGGAATAACTCAGGAAGAGGGCTTTCTTCCGCGATTTTCTTCTTCCGACTTTGAGTCGGAAGAAGGAAGAAGAATGGATTTGGGAAGAGAAAAATTAATAAAATAATCATTCCCATGGCCCATGATTGGATATAAACTATTGTTTTCATTCCCATGGCCCACGCATGCATTCCCAACTCAGTTTTTCTTTTTTCATTCAAGCGCACCCTTCTTAATCCTTTATTAGGTTATTTTTTTTCTTTTCCAGGGAGAATATAATAATATTATTATTATTATATTAATTATTTTTTATAAAATTATTATATATTTATATATTATAATTACAATATTAATTATTTTTAAAAAAAATTATTACAATTTTCCTATTATTATTACCTATTTTATTTTCTGATTATTATTTTATTATTCTAATTATTAGTATTAAATAATAATTAATTATTTTATTATAATAAGTAAGGAAATAATAATAAAACAGGAATTAGTTGGAAAAATTAAAATAAATGAGTATTTTATTCTTCTTTTTTATTTTACTCTCGATTCACCATCCAATGAAAGAATAATAAATCAAAAATTGATTGAAAAAGTTAAAATATACTATTATTATATTCTTTTTTTTCTATTTTTTAAACTTTACTAGAATATTCTTCTTATAATAAATTCTGTCATTATTATTATTATTATTATTATTATTATTATTATTATTATTATTATTATTATTATTATTAGTACTAGTAGTAGTTTAATTATTTATATTATTTATTATTATAAGAGGAAATATTAATACCATCATTATTATGCGATATCTATATTTTATCATATTAAACAATAATAATTATTTTAATATTATTATATAAAAGTTTTTTATCAATTATTTTATAATATTACAATTACAATAATATTTTATAATATTATAATGTAATACAACAATAAGAAAACAAACAAATAAACTACAAATAGGTAAATAAGAGAAATGATTATTTTAATTCAACTCATTCATTCCTTATTCCTAACTCACCATCCAAACAACATTTCTTCTTCCCGGAATACCACTCTTCCCACTCTTCCCGGAATACCACTCTTCCTAATTTTTCCGCCCGGAATCCTTCTTCCTTCCTTATTCCTAACTCATCCAAACAAGGCCTAAATGAAGATGTGGGTGTCCAGATCAGGTTTCTTTGGTCAGTTAAGGTGGGTTTCAGTTTAATGTCAGGCTTGCTGATTTGTCAACGTACTGGTTTACATTGGGTCATTTATTTGAAACTAGTTTCTATGTTCAGTCAGATGATCTTTGCGCCACTTTCTCAATTTTCTGTCTTTCCATGGCTTCATACCAGGAGGTATATTGAAACTAGTTGATGCTGGGTCCAAAGAGATAAATTTTGACATAACTGAGAACGAATTGTTCCCAATGCTCTCTGGCTTATCAAATATGACTCTGGACCCAAGACCTGATGTGAGGATTTGTTGAATGACAGGTATGCAAGTTCTCTTCTGCCTTCTTGAGAGAGTATGTTCCATGAGTGCTGTTCCCTATATTCGACCATGTGAGGCATGCAGTCAGACGGTTCTATAGATTTATCAGGTGAGGAGTGGCTTGATGAAACCAGAATCCATTGTCTCCCATTGGTTTTGCAACATTTTCAATACTTTCTATGAAGAGGTCTCTTTCATTCTTCCAAACTGTAGTATCAATTCTCTTGGTGTCTTGGGACACCTTATTGAAGTCAACTGTAACCAGCTTGACTAGGATACCTTCTCAACATTACTAGGTACTTGCCTTTTCTTTACTTATTGTTCTCATTTTCCTTTTCGTAAAGTTGGTTTTAGTTATATTTGAATGGTTTGATGCTTTGATATGACATGATGCTACAGTTACGACTCAAACCCTTAAGCTGCTCAATTCCGTAGGTTTGAAAAGACAAGTAAAACCGGTACACATATTCCTCTACAATAATGTTCTTTCGTTTCGCTACTGGGGAAAAGGAAGCCTCCATTAAAGCAGAAATTAAGGAAGCCTGAAAATGTTGGAATTGCATATTATATATGGGACAATGTACATAACTTTTTCTTTTTGCGATTTGGATATTTATAACTGGATTCTGTTAATAAAGGCACAGGATGCTTTTGAACATGAGAGGACTGGACAAGAAGATAGACCTGTAATGGAGACTGTTAGCAGCAAGTGCATTATGCAGCTGCTTCTCCCTTGTGCCATTAGCAGTATTCAGGTACAATTATAAAACATTCTCTGTTTTCCCTTTTTTTTTAACTGGGGGTTGGAGAAGCTGTAAGCTGGTCACAAAATGACAGTAATGGATATTCTCCTGTCTCTAGAGTTTGTCGTGGGGGTTAAGGAAGCTGTAAGCTGTTCACAAAATGACAGTAATGGATATTCTCCTGTCTCTAGAGTTTGTCGCTTTGTATAATTCACCATCTAACCTCAGAATAAAGATGCATCACATGTCAGCTGAATGGTATCTCTTATAAGAACTTTCCATTTTGTTTCTTTTTTGAGAGTCAATCCTAGAATTCAGGAAATAACCTTTCAGCATTTACAGAAAATTGCTAGTCATGGTCTAACAAATTATTAAGATCTATTATTACAAGTTTCACTTGGCATGCGTGAGATAAAATAAATAAAAAAAAAACTACCGCAAATAACATGACGCTATCTTATACTTGCAATTTACACTGACCAATTGTTGAATTAGATGCAAATATCACCCCATCATAGTCAGGGTGCAGTCGAACAAAAAGTAGTTAACTACTGTCATTTTCATGTAATCTTTCAACCAATATATTAGTGTTACCAGCTGAGTGGTCACTATTTTATCATTTGTGTTATGTCCTCAAGAGCAAGCTAACAGTTGGGTGCTTGTTGCAATTATTTATAAGATGCAGGATATTAGTTGCAAAAATTGGAATTGTGGATTTCATTACAATTATGATAAAACATTGGTGTAATTTGCAGAAGCAAGCCTCAATCTGTTTTTTTGCTGAATGTAAACTTACCAGGACATGATTATGTGGTGCAAACAGGCTTCTGTTGAATCTACTTCACCAAGATCTATCTGGCACAAATCAACCAGCGAAGAGTTGAACGAAGCTAGTTCGGAGGGCCTTGATGAAGAGAAAGGTTTAGCAGAGGAGAAATAGGTCTCTTTTTTCTGTCGAAATGTGTTGAGAGAGGCTTCTGACCTACAAACCGAGTACTGTTGCATGCGGTAAAAATATTCTAAATGAGGTGATGCAGATAAGTACAGATGCAGAAAATATTGTTCTGTTCCTGGAGCTTGTGTATCGGATATTTGGATGCAGATTTTGCTTGAATGACTGTGTCAATCCATATATGGGTTGAATCTAGACCTGTTTGATGGATTTCCCATCCGTCTGATCAGATTTTATATGAATCAATGGTCTTTAGTTAAAATATTGCATTATGATTAAATACCAGATCATCCTTATTTAATGATTAAGCCTAAAAAATATATTAATTTTCAAAATTTCAAGAAATTGATCACGAAATATCAGAACGGTTCAGACTTTATAAATTATCTTTATTGGTTGAAAATTTAATAGAGAAATAAAATAAATGTATGTTGCATTCCTAATTTGGATTCTCTTGAAGTTTCTTTTTATTCTTCTCTGAACTAAAATGTAACGGAAGGAAAATAGGATGATAAAATAACTACATTTTTTTTTTCTTTTTATTCTTTTCAATTTTCTTCTTTCACCTTCGCCTCCTATCAACCAAACACGATGTTAGAACTTAGAATGAGTTACATGGGTGTGTTTGGCATGTGAACCGCTAGTTCATGAACTATTTTAGTTCTAAGTTTTCTAAGAACAAGAACTAAACTTATTTGCTCAAAGAACAACTAGTTCTTATTTGAGTGTTCATGAATTAGCTTTTTCACATGTTGAAATCGCTAACGTTTTATAAATAAAAATGCAGTCATCACTGTCAGCGCCATGCAATGAATTTTCACCCTCGTTATGGACCGGTGTCGAACAAAACAGGGACAAGGACGGATCTATTATTGGCCAACAAATCAGAGAGATGAGTATTTTGTAGACCTCATCACATTACAAAGTCGCACAATACACATGATGTTTTGTATATAAATCAAATAAGTATAAATTAAAAATTATTCACAAATAACAAAGGGTGTGGCGTGAGTGGTCTGTTGATTACTATTCCTGAATCAAGAGCAAACGCAATTGAGACCAAGACCTTGCACGCAAGTATACATACCAACAGGCAACAGCAAGTCGATTAGAAATTAAATAAAATAGACGATAGGGAAACCAAATTATCCAGGATGCAGAAGTGATCAATTCCAAGTTGGTCAGTTTGTAATCATCCAAAACATTCAAACATAAAAACCATCCAACATCCAAATAATACCTAATCTATAAATTCATCAAGCAGAAAATACCATAAAAAAATAAAACAAAGGCTAATTAAGTGGGACACTCTGCTGGCTTAGATGGAGAAGGGCATTGTTGAGCTCAACAAAATATTCCTGTGCACTCTTCTGGTGAAGTTCCACCTCGGCATGCATGCACAAGACCCTGGTATTCACAAGCATGTACTCCTTCCAAATGTTGCAGAGTCTGGAGGAAGCATCCTTTAAATGCTGGGGAATCTCATTAGACTGCTTCTGCAACCTTTCCAAATCCCTTTTAATACACTCTGCATCAGGAAGATTGGCCCTCCCATCCTGGTACTTCTTCAGCTGTGTCAAAGCTGCTGAGATCTTGATGTCAATATCCCTCTTCTGGAGCATGAGTTGAAACAACTCTGACTCCTCTGTGGCACACTTCAATGAGTCAAATATCAACGTATTGTGCTCTCTGTCCAAGTCGCTGTTGGTCAGGAAGGAAAGGTGGTCTCTGCAAGGGATTGCAGAGGACACTGCTAGCTCGTGGAGTTCAGACGAGAACCTGTCTGGAGCAAATGAGCTAAGCACTTTCATATTTAAGGGTGGTAAAGCAATTCTGGCATCTGCACTCATAAGCATGATATCCTCAAGGATCGTCCTCACATCAGACACCAAAAGCTCTGAAAGAGAACACCATATGAATAATTAATATAAGCACAAGAGAGCAAATTGTTCATTAGCTACTAAATAACCCTTCGTTTGTAACATTTGTGCCAACACAAACTGTAACTAAAATAGTTTTTATCAATTCCAAAGGGGAACATTTCAAAGGGATGTAACATATGCTATGATCTAGCTGGGTACTGGTACAGGTAGTACAACATAGTTGATGTTGGTAGTTTTAAGTACTGCGGAGTAGTAGAAGTCAGTCAATGTTAAACTGATTTACTGTTAGAAGTCTGAGCACATGGTGGTGGTGTGTCTGTGGACATTGGGAGGTTGAAGCTCCAACTGAGCTAGAAACAGTTGAAGCTGGAAATGCAGCACCAGATAGACTCCCAAAAAGTGAAGGATTTGATTCTTTGAGACAATTACGCACATAAATTGCAAATAATAATTATTCTGGACACAATTGGAGTATTTCAATCGATTGTGCATTCATTTTAAGTCATTTGATCATAATAATCTGTATTTAAGTTCTTTATACAGTGGAGAATAGGTTTATGATCTTAGAACTAAAAAAAGAAATTGATTATACATGACAATTACGCATCTAAATTGCAAAGAATGAGATTTCTAGACAGAATTTGAGCATTTCAAGCGATTGTGCAATTATTTTAACAAACTTGATCACAATAATCTTTATTAAATATTTTTTTATACGGTGAAGAATAGTTTCAGCTCTTAAAAATTAAAAAATATTGGATTATACATAAAATGCATTTAATGAGCGTTCTGGACAGAATTAGAGCATTTCATGTGATTCCATTCATTTTAAGACATTTAATCACAATAATCTATATTTGAGCTCTTTATACACTGGAGAATAGGTTTATGATTTTAAAAATTTAAAAGGATTTGAATTATACATGGCAATTACGCACGTAAAGTGCAATATAATTAGCGTTCTGGACAAAATTTGAGCATTTCAGGCGATTGTGCATTCATCTTGAGTCATTTAATTACAATAATCTATATTTAAGCTAATTATACAGTGGTGAATATTTATGATCTTAAAAATTCAAAAGAAATGAATAATATATGGCAATTACGCTCATAAAATGCAAATAATGAGCGTTCCGGACGGAATTGGACCATTTCAAATGATTATGAATTCATTTTAAGTCATTTGATCATAATAATTTGTATATTAAGCTCTTTATACTGTGTAGATTAAGTTTCTAATCTTAAAAGTTCAATAGAATTAGATTATACATGGCAATTACGCACCTAAAGTGCTAAGAATGAGCGTTCTAAACAGAATTGGAGTATTTCAAGCGATTGTGCATTCATTTTAACTCATTTGGTCACAATAATCTTTATTAAATTTTTTATTCAGTGGAGAATATGTTTCTGATCTTAAAAGTTCAAAATGAATGGATTATATATGACAATTACGCACATAAAATACAAATGATCAGCGTTATGGATAGAATTTGAACATTTTAAAGATTGTGCATTATTTTATGTCATTTGATCACAATAATCTCTATTTAAGCTCCTTATACAGTGGAGAATAAGTTTCTTGATCTTAAAATTTCAAAAGGATTGAATTATAAATGATAATTACGATTATAAAGTGCAAATAATGAGCGTTCTGCACTGAATTAGAACATTTCAAGCGATTGTGCATTCATTTAAGTTATTTGATTACTATAATCAATATTTAAGCTCTGTATACAGTGCAGAATAAGTGTATGATCTTAAATATTCAAAAGGATTTGAATTATACATGACAATTACGCACGTAAAAGTGCAAATAATGAGCGTTCTGGACAGAATTTGAGCATTTTAGGCGATTGTGCATTCATTTTGAGTCATTTGATTACAATAATATGTCTTTAAGCTAATTATATAGTGGTGAATATTTACGATTTTAAAAATTCAAAAGGAATGAATAATATATGGTAATTATGCTCATAAAATGCAAATAATAAGCATTCTGGACGGAATTGGAGCATTTCAAATGATTATGAATTCATTTTAAGTCATTTGATCATAATAATTTATATTTAAACTCTTTATATCGTGGAGAATAAGTTTCTAATATTAAAAGTTCAAAAGAATTGGATTATACATGGCAATTACGCACCTAAAGTGCTAAGATTGAGCGTTTTGAACAGAATTGGAGTATTTCAAGCGATTGTGCATTCATTTTAACTCATTTGGTCACAATAATCTTTATTAAATTTCTTTATACAGTGAAAATATGTTTATGATCTTAAAAGTTCAAAAAGAATGGATTATACATGGCAATTATGCTCATAAACTGCAAATAATGAGTGTTCTGGACATAATTGGAACATTTCAAGTGATTATGCATTCATTTTAAGTCATTTGATCACAGTAATTTGTATTTAAACTCTTTCCACAGTGAAGAATAGTTTATTATCATAAAAATCAAAATGAATAGATTATATATGGTAATTAAACTCATAAAATGCAAATAATGAGTGTTCTGAACAGAATTGGAGCATTTCTATTGTGAATTCATTTTAAGTCAAATCATCATAATAATTTATATTTAAGCTCTTTATACAGTTGAGAATAAGTTTCTGATCTTAAAGTTCAAAAGGATTGGATTATACATGACAATTACGCACCTAAAGTGCAAAGAATGAGTGTTCTGGACAAAATTGGAGTATTTCAAGCGATTGTGCATTCATTTTAACTCATTTGATCATAATAATCTTTATTAAAGCTCTTTAAACAGTGTAGAATAGTTTTCCAGATATTAAAAATTCAAAAGGATTGGATTATACATGGCAATTATGCACAGAAAATGCAAATAATGAGCGTGGATAAAATAGGAGAATTTCAAGCGATTGTGCTTTCAGTTTAAGACATTTGAGCACAATAATCTATATTTGAGCTCTTTATAAAGTGGTGAATAGGTTTATGATTTTAAAAATTTAAAAGGATTGTATTATACATGGTAATTACGCACGTAAAGTGCAAAAAATGAGCATTGTGGACAGAATTTGAGTATTTCAACCGATTGTGCATTCATTTTGAATTATTTGATTACAATATTTTGTATTTATGCTCATTATACAGTGGAGAATACGTGTATGATCTTAAAAATTCAAAATAATTGGATTATACAGGACAATTACAAAATTAAATTGCACATAATGAGCGTTCTAGACAAAATATGAGCATTTCAAAAAATTGTGCATTCATTTTATGTCATGTTATCACAATAATCTATATTTAAGCTCTTTATATAGTATAGAATAGGTTTTCTGTTCTTAAAAATTCAAAAGGATTGGATTATACATAGCAATTACACAAATAAAATGTAAATAATGAGCATTCTGGATAGAAAATTTGAGCATTTCAAGCGATGATGCTTTCATTTTAAGACCTTTTATCACAATATTCTATATTTGAGCTCTCCATATGGTGGAGAATATTTTTATGATTTTAAAAATTTAAAAGGATTGGTTATATATGGCGATTACGCACGTAAAGTGTAAATAATTAACGTTCTGGACATAATTGGAGCATTTCAATCGATTGTGTATTCATTTATGTTGTTTCATCATAATAATCTGTCTTTAAGCTCTTTATACAATGGAAATATGTTTATGATATTAAAACTTAAAAAGGAATGGATTATCCATGAAAATTACATGCATACATGCATATTAAAACTTAAAACTTATGTGTTTATTCTTATTCTGTCTTTGTTTTTTTCGTCCGTTTGCTTTTGTTCTTTTTTTTTTCTGTTGTAACTTGGTAGCCTTTACCTGGTATATCTAAAAAAAATTATATGCATAAATTGCAAATTATGTGAGTTCGGGACAGAATTGGAGCATTTCAAGCGATTGTGCATTCATAGTAAGTCATTTGATCAAAATTATCTATATTTTAAGCTCTTTATGTAGTATTCTGTCTATAGAATGGACTGGTTCAGTCAATACGGTGCACCTGGACAGAATGCTATGAACATCGCACTCTTTCATTAAGCATTGCAATTTGCATCTTCTGAGCATTTTGAACCCTCTATTTATATATCTCTATGATGGAGAGAGTAAGACAGAGGACTTCTTTCAGTTCTAACATTAGTTCAGACAAGAGAGAGAGAAGATTAGGAATTTCTTGAGGGAACGAGTCAAGGCCGATTAACTCCTGTTAAACACCATCAGTTGGGGTTGCGATATCGGCTTTGTAGTGATTCTCTCACTGCAGGACGTGGAGAAGATCAGAGACTAAGAAGACGTGCTTGGTCTGCGGGTTTCAAGTTCATCTGCTTAACACTCGATTTCAATCAGCGATGGCACGAGGTATTTTACGATTCTGGGTTATTTCCGCATTCTAGAATTGTTGTAGCACTTACAGTTGGTATCAGAGCGGGTTACGCCACTGGATTGCCTTTATTGAAATAGAATTTCATAACGGTTTATCAGAAATTCTGTTGTAAGTGTTGAGTGGATTGAGTTTTTGTCTGATTTTCTTGATTGTCTGAATTCGTGAAGCATTATCTCAAGATCTGCTTATCCAATTTGAGTGAGGTTTTCGGGATTGGAAAGATCTCTGAGTCTACTTTCCAACGAGACCAACATCTTGAAAATCCAGTGGGTATACAGTGAGATAATCAAGTCGCATACAGCAGTGGTCAGACAGTCGGGGTTCTGAATTTTCTGACCTTTCAGTATTACGGGCCAGATTGCTCTCAATTGGTAATTCGGTTTTGCATGAAATTTTACTGGGATGTAGGTATTTCAGATATCTTTCCACAGAGTGTAAATTTGCAAAATTCCGATAAAGTATGAGTGAGATATGTTGTCTGCAAGATAGGTCATTCTGACAGTTTGTAGGATTTTGTTTGTGATAGTCTGTCTTTCGAGGGGCATAGCTTTTGATCTGTAAACTTGTTTTTGATGAAACTTGCGTCATAAGAAAGATCTTTGAATCTAGTTTCTATAATGACCAAGAACACAGAAAAAGAATAAGTATAGAGAAAGTTATTGTCAGTTCACCAGAAAGTGTTCAGGCTGTCAGAAAGTTTTCTGGATGAACTTTGGACGCACCCTTTCGTGTGGGGCGATCTGTTTGGAGTTAGAACGACCCATTCCAACAGAGTTTGGTCCAGAAAAGCATTTTAAGACGAAAATTAAGGTGTAATCAGACATATTATGGTTCTCTATTGTTAGTTAGGGTTTGTAGATTATTTAATTATTATGGAAATCTATAGAATAGTCACAGTTTGTCATACATACTAATTTTGTAAAGATGGTTGGCATTTTTGGTTAAGATTGATTAGTCAATGATGATATGCTTGAATATACTATAGTAATAAAGTATTGATGTAGTCCACAAACCATCATACTATTTGATATTCTATTAGTATTGGCGTTACAAGCATATATTGATTAAACAAACTTGAAGAACTATACATGTGGTATAGTAATACACAAATTGTATTATAAAGGATATGACAGTAATTGTGCATATGATAACTATTTAGATAATTATAGTTAGATGATCTATGAAAAATTACTAAACCCTAACTGTTATATAATCTAATATTTTAATTAGAGGCTAATTGTCAGTGAATTAGGGTTTCAGGTGCAAATTGAAACAGATTCTGGGCTTAGAACGTACCGTTCCAGATTAAATTTGCATAAAGTTTCTGTTTGCATTACTCAGCATATTGGAACGAATAGTCTAGTTTTAGCACGAACTGTTCTGAATGAAGTTGCATGAGGATGCGTCTGGGTATTGATAGATTCAAACTGGGACAAACCGTCAGGTTCTGAAATGGATTGTCTGGAAAAGTTTGAATAAAGTTTTGTCTGATATTATTGTTAGATTAATTAGACAAATAAATTGATTAAGGTTCAATTAATCAAGAAATTTAGATAACTATGCTAGTTATTAAGCATATACATATATATTAGTTATCTAACTATAATATATTATGTCTAGTTGATTAATATATGTTAATTAGTTGAAGAGTAGCCACAGCATCTTCAATTACATTTAGGTATATATATTATATAGTGTATCTATAAATCACATTAGGAAGAAAGGACATAGCTTGTGTCTAGTGATGAATATATACATTAATATATTAAGGAGTAGCCACAGCATCCTTAGTTGGATTAAAGTTATGTATATATAAAGTTTATAAAATCACATTTGGATGAAATAGACACAAGATTGTAATAGATTAAGTTAACGAAGTTAGTATCGTCCCACAGGACTATTGACTTAGTTAACTTAATATATTAGGATATAATAGTTAAATTATGAATACTTAATTTGCCCACAGGGATTAAGAATATGAATATAATTAACTAGTTATATCATATGGAGAATTAAAACATAGTATTTAGTCCATAGGTAATACTGTGTAAGAAATTGATGTAAGTGCTACAATAATTCTAGAATGCGGAAATAACCCAGAATCGTAAAATACCTTGTGCCATCGCTAATCGAAATCGAGTGTTGAATGGATGAACTTGAAACCCGCAAACCAAGTGTGTCTCCTTCATCACTGATCTTCTCCATATCTTGTGTCTTCCTGCAGCGAGATCTTGACGAGAGGGCACTACAGAAACCGATGTAACTTCCCTATACTCGATGGTGTATCCAAGGGAATAGTCGGTTCTGACTTGTCTCCCATCTCTTTCCTTATATTCTCTCTTACTTGCTATCTATATAATAGATGAACTGAAAGAATGGCAAAACCTCTTGTATTCCATCAGTACAGAGGCTTATATAGGGGTGCACATCACTCAGAAGGCACCACAAGTGAGTCAGAATGAAAGGGTGCAAGATCAGACCACTTTGTCCAGATGCTCTGTATCTGACAATATGGACGAAATACTACATTCTCCCACTTGAGCTTGCATCCTTTACATTTATTGCAATAATGCTTTCTGTTTTCCTCTATGTGAAATGAAAGAAACATTATGCACGAACCATGACAGTAAGTCATCTTATCGTTACTAGTGCTTAAAGCAACTAATAAATGCGAATATTACTATCCATGATTACAATGCACAATGAAACTTTTAAATCAACCTTTTATGTGATTAGCATACAACTTTATGAATAAACCCGACGTCTATTCCAAGTCAATCTTTATGATGTATTTCTTAACCTTATGATCAAAATATATATACCATATATGTGCGCACAATCAACACAAGAAAACATCTACACTTTTATGAAGAGTTTATACACACTCGTACGATTAATATTAACCATAGGATCAATTCCTATATATCTACATGATCTTTGAATTCCTTTAGCTGCAGTATTTATTCAAAGAATCAGTCAGCTTCAATTTTGTATGAACACATTTAATGACCACTTAATTCTTCTTAATCCGCTCTTTCAAAGCCAAATACTTAATGTCAATACTTTGACTTTTACCTTCATTATTCTTGACTAGAAAGACTGTGACAGAATTATCATACAGAATCCTTAATGACTTAGATATAAAATCCATAACTCTAAGTCTCACAATAAAACTCTTCAAACACCATCGAGGGTAATCTCAAAACACACAACAAACTATACTTTATGTTGAACTAACGAACTATGTCAGTTAGACATTTCTTTATGACACAATTTCACTGGTTAACATGTATCCTTAATTTGATTTACTAAAATCAACACAACCAGTTTGTGTACCAAAATAACTTCAACTTATCAGTCTGTTGAGACATAAGCATACTATCTTAAGTACCTTAAAGATATATCATTACTTTCTTAGCAATTTAACTGTGGTCTATATCCTAATTATTATGATATTAGTCCAAATATTTAAATGGCAAAAGCTATGTCAGTTCTTGTGCACAAACCTGATCATACTTTATGCTTTCAAATTTCCTAAATACTTGAAGTATTTACTATTTGTTTCCTTTCTGAGTTATACTGAGGATACTGATTCAAAATGAATCTATCACCTATATTAATAGATACTGGACGCGGTGAATATCATTCCTTCTGGAATCTTTCTAATATCTTATTGATATATGCTTGTTGAGATAGATCAAGAATATCTTGATTCCTATCTACACGGGCTTTTATTTCTATCACAAACAAAACTTCACCCATATCCTTCATATCAATATTTTAGAAAGAAATTATTCACCTTATATAATCATCTTTTATCATTAGTTACAAGTAGAACATTATCTATATATAAAACAAGTAGATAAAATCAACTCCCACTGATCTCCTGATATATGCAATAGTTCATCTTATATTTCTTCAAAAAGTATGAAGAAATAACCTTATGAAACTATTAATATCATTAGTGAAATACTTGTTTTAATTCTTATATAGAATACTTTAACTTGTTAACTAAATACTTATTACCTCTAAAGAAGAAACTTTTATGGTTATTTAATATAACCTTCTCCTCTAGATCACCATTAAGAGTTGCAATATTTATATCCATTTAATGTAACTCCAAACCATGTGAGAAAGCCTTCATGTAATTCACTACTTCTTCTAAATGAACCAATTGGTGACAAGACTAATTTGGTATTACTTTATGTTTACTTATGAATCCTTTTGGTTTTAAGAAATCCATTACAACCAATAGGTTTAAACCATAAGTAACTTAACCAAATTTCAGACTTCATTGCACACCATTGACTCTTACCGATTTTACTTGGCATTATACTATACTATGGACTCATTGCAATTCATTATCTTAGAAAATATCAGAATCTTATTCAACAATAATACTTTTATAAGAGTCTCGTAGATAAACTACATATTATTACTAGGATAACCGACCTAATCCTTTATTAGATCACCTTGATATTGAATATTAAATATTCAACTTGATCTATTATTGTATTATATGTCGGTTAACGAATGTCAATAATTGGATTATCAATATTTATTGATCCTTAATAATATATCCAATTATGAATTAGAGGGAGTTTTTGTACGACCTAAAACTGATCACTCCCACTAATCTGAACATTCTCTAGAACTTAATATTTCTAGATTCATATCCTAGTCATATTTCATATTTCTAATCTCTTTACCATTTTCTGATCTCACAATCTTTTATTTGCTTACTGTATTGTTTCTCTATTTCCACCTTAAAACCTTATAAGTATGTAGAGATACATATATTGTGAGTAATCATCAATTAAAGAGATGAATGCAAGCTATACGCTTGATGTCAGCTAGTCATTTTCTTACTTGTTAATCATATCTCAACCATATGAACACTCTCAACTTTATCCATAATATGTCTATTCTCCTATTAAACACATATGGTCAAAAACACCAAACTGACCATTTATCTTTATATGTGTTATAACCTTATAGGTAATCTTGATAAGACTATATTAAACTGGACAAGTATTCAAAATAAAATATACAAGTAATGACTCAGAAATATTATATAGACTCTTTTGTTGAACAACTATATTCCTCATTTTCATTATGTGCTCTCGCACCTATAATGGTAATAAACCTAAAAGATAAACTTTTATGATGAGTATTATTACATTAGCCTTAACCTAAGAGGCCAACTACTCATCTAGTGTCTTATGTAAGAACTTTACATTAATATGCATATCAACCAAATCACTATACATTGAAAGAACTTATTCTTTATAAACATGAAACATAAGCAGTTAAACTGCTCCCACTGTTCATTATAACTTATGTTCATAACTTCAACCTCAAAAGTGGATCCTACTGGTTCATAAATTTAATATTCTTACAACTTTAATGAAGGAGAACAATATCCTTCTAGATCTTATAACTATTATCCTCAACTCAGAAACTTTGATACTTATCATTTTTAAAGGGAATCTGCTATCCTTATGAAAGTAGAACCGATACATGCTTATCTTTATATTGAGACTTAACTTTATATTTTAATTTACCAATGCGAACTAAATGATTTATCTTTATGAGTCAATTCCTGCATAATATTACCTGTGGGCTAAATATCATGCTATAACTCTTTATGTAATTAAACATTACAACTTTATGAATCAATTTCTTACACAGTCTAATTACTATGATTTGATTCTACATACTTTATGATATAACTAGTCAATTATATTCTTATCCTTAATCCCTGTGGGCAAATTAAGTATTCATAATTTAACTATTATATCCTAATATATTAAGTTAACTAGGTCAATATTCCTGTGGGACGATACTAACTTCGTTAACTTAATCTATTACAATCTTGTGTCTGTTTAATCCAAATGTGATTTTATAAACTTTATATATACATAACTTTAATCCAACTAAGGATGCTGTGGCTACTCCTTAATATATTAATATATATATTCATCACTAGACACAAGCTATGTCATTTCACTACAGGAAAATGCAGCAGTTGCATGGGCAGTTCTCAACTGCATGGGTGGCACAGAGTCAATTGCATGGGCACATATTTTACATCCGCACAACTGATGAAACAGAGATAATTGCATTGGTACTGCTAATGCAAATGGTTTTTATCCTGTTGCATGCACAAAACTCATGCAAGTGACTAACAGTTACATCGGCTTAACCGATGAAAATGAATGTCAATTTCGCTTAAGTCAGCCGGCTCTCAATCATTCTATTACATAGGTAAAGTTGATGCAATTGAATATCAATTGCATGAGTGATGTCAATGCAACTGATATTTTCTCTATCATTCTATTGCATAGGTGAAACCGATGTAACTGAATATCAATTGCATGAGTGATGTCAATGCAACTGATATATTCTCTGTCATTCTATTTCATAGGTGAAACCGATGTAATTGAATATCAATTGCATGAGTGATGTCAATGCAACTGATATTTTCTCTGTCATTCTATTGCATAGGTGAAACCGATGTAATTGAATATCAATTGCATGAGCGATGTTAATGCAACTGATATTTTCTCCGTCATTCTATTGCATAGGTGAAATCGATGTAATTGAATATCAATTGCATGAATAATATCAATACAACTGATATTTTCTCTGTCATTCTATTGCATATGTGAAACTGATGTAATTGAATATCAATTGCATGAGTGATGCCAATGCAACTGACGTTTTCAATTGTATAGGCATGACCGATTCAATTGGATATGAATGTATTGAGTAAAAGCCATGTGAGTTTTTAGAAATTCATAGATGTTTTTGTCTAATTAGCTATGATTAAAGCAAGTTGTGTGGCACTGTTCTTAATAAGATTTATGTACTCGATAAATAAAAATTTGGATAACTAAACATTTAATGAATAAATTAATTGATAATTTCATGATATTAATGATGTACGTAGAAACTTATAATTTGATTTTTGTTCATGAATATAAATGTAAAAATCAATAAAAAATATTTCTTTCCAAAAATTATATATTTTTACTTGGGAATGTTAATCTCAATTCACTTGTTAATGTATTCAACAAGGTGATTCGAACTCTAAATGTCTAGAGTAAAACTTTATGTCCTTACCAGTAGACCTACGCAAACTTTTTGGTTATAAGGATTGCTAATGCAATTAAATATGAATTTACATATTGAGTAAAGCCATGCAAGTATTAGATTTTTCAGTGATTCAACGATGTTTTTGTTGATGTAGCTTTCGTTAAATAGGTTGTGTAGTGTTGTTAATAAGATGTATGTACTATTTTACTTGATAAAATGAAAACTGGAGAAACTAAACTTTAATTGAAAGTTGATGATTAGAGAGAAAGTAGCGTGAATAAAATTTAATGAACTGGTGCATGTAGAAAATGAAATTTTAATTTCTGTTCATGGATATATATTATAACATAAAAAAACTGGAAAATAATTTCTTTCTAAATATTAACTTAGTTAATTATTAACGATAAGAATACCTAGCATCAATAAATTATAATTGAAAATTGATAAACTCAATATAAGGTGTTACGAATTAAAATTTAATTTATATAATTCTTAATTTTATTAACGAAAAAAATATAGTAGACATAAATTAGTTTACCAAGGAGCATCGTAAAAATTACTTGTTAATGTATGCAAGGAATTATAAAACTATGCATTTTTATCTCATTATCAAGTTAGTTAATTATTTTTTATTTTAAAACAAAACTGTATAATTTGTGAGGCTGACGAGCGCACCTACTTGTCAATCTCCCCATTCTCTTTGCTGGGAGATTTTTTTCATATCTCATTGTATATATCATCTTTAATAAAGATATTAAGCAATAATTCATCCTGCTAACGATTTGGAATTATTGTACTGTGCTCTGCAAGTTACCTCTTTTGAATTTAAATCAATTGGTATATAATAATTGCCAGGATGAGTTGTCAAAACATATGGATATATATTGCCAAAATTTATCACTCCATTGAATTGTTTTTATATTTTGCGCTGTCAAATAAATTAGTTACCATTCTCACGTATTAAGTTCCTAAAATGATTAATTGTTTGACCTTTTCAATTGTATCGCTTATATATGTTTCTAGAAGAGTACAATTTCCATAATAAACAATTTAATAGCTCAAAATAATAAATTATCTTTTTGTATCCATACCAAATTTTTAAATGTAAAGTAAATATTAAATTTCACATGGCATGCTTTATTATTATTATTCTTTTCCAAAATTTTTTAAAATTATTCTAAAATAATAACGATTTACAAATGTTAGCATATCATATAGAGTCATTTAAGAAGGTAACGTAATTATGGACACTAAAATCTAGAATGTTATTTGAAATGTGTATCACGTTTTTATTTGACACTAAAATCTTGCTGTATGAGTATTCAACATTTCATGAATTATAAAAAAGTTGTATTCTTATTTTTGAATTATTATAATATTAGTTTCTACATAGAAGGCAACTTGTTCTTGAATTTTGAATTTCAAATATCTGATCTCAACCTTTCAATGTGATCTTTATATAAAAATATTGTAAAAAAAAGTTATTTTTATTTTTTTATGTTTCTAACTTTTCCAATATATTATTGTAATTTATAGTATTATCGATCTAAAGTTTTTTAAATATTTGAATATAATGATTATTTAAAATCTTACAAAAAAATATAATATAATTTAGAAAAGTATATAATTTGATTATTTAAATATATTTTAGTTTTCCAAAATTTAAAATTCAAACATAAAATCTGAATTGTTGATTTTATTCAATTTAACTAGAAAGGCAGCCATATTTTTTTTTTTATATTTCGAATTTGGAAACTAAAATATAAAATCAACAATGCCTGTATGATTAGATTAAAAACATCTCTTTATAATTTTGGTACCATTTATGTAAAATTCCATTGAATAATTAAAAAACCAAATGATATTTATGAAATTATGGAGATTCAATTTTTATGAGAAAAATTATTTAAAATATTTCATAAATTTAAAATTAAAAATTTTTATATCACTAAATTCTTCATATATCTATGAGTTAGTACATAAATTTCTCATGTGACTAAACATTCGATCTATTTGAGTGGATCTCTCCTATATGTTATGTTTTCAAAAGAATACAGTTTCATGATGTACTAGTAACAATATTATATCTTCGTTGAAATTAAAATATATTTATTTTTTCCATTTCCATACTTCTTATACAATTTTAAAAGTAAACTACATATTAAAATTCGTAACACATGCCTTATTGTCAATATATATATATATTTTTTAAAAAATTTGTAAAAATGAATCTAAAATAAAGTCATTTTTTAAATGTTACAAAATTTAAGACAAATAAATTTTGTTTTTTTAAATATTTAAATTGTGTATTTCATTTTAATTTAACTGTTCATATATGAATAGAAATAATTTTTAAATATTATTTTATTTAATAGCAAATAATATCCTAATACTAGAATGCAACATACTGCAACATCTCAAGATACTAGAAAAAAAACGTATCCTTATTTTTGAACTATAATAGTTTCAATTTATACATCCAAGCTCATTTTTTTGCCTTTTGAATGAAATAGTTATCTAAGGTATCATTGCAATATTTGAAATAACTTAATATAATTTTAAAATCTAGAATATCAAATTATAAAACCAATCATTGTTTCCTCAGCTAGCTTCATGAATACTAATTTGTTTGATTTGGTTTATGAAATTTATATTGAAAATTATACATAAAATTTTTAACTATTATTATTAAAAATATATAATTTATCAACAAAAAGTTTACTTTCCTCGTAAAGCCATAAGATGATCTAGAATTGATAAGATTAATTTTTAAACATGTATAAATGATTTAAGCAAGAAACACAATTAGAAAGTTATTAATTTTAATTTGAAATCTATAAGCTAAAATGCTAAACAATCATGAGTGTTGATGATATATATATAGTTCAAAATAATATGCATATATAAATTTGAATTTATGATTTATAAAACTTTAGTAAATTTTAAATTTATAATATCAAATGTTAATTTACTATTGACAAATAAAATGTAGGCCAAAGAATATGTGTGTATGATTTTTATATTTGATTTATAAAAAATAACTCTAAATTTTGATTTAAAATCTATAATATAAAATCTTAAACAATCATTATAAACTTGCAAAATATAAGAGAAAAGTTAAATTTATTTAAAATAAACTGTAAGTTTCTTGAATAAACTTTTAATATTTTGTTTATGTCTAAATTTCTCTTGCTATCATAGGATGTTTTAGGCTTAATCAAATTTTTATGCATATCTATATATATCATGATATAACTAGAAAAAGGTATTTCATTTAAATTTAATTATTAATATATATCAAAAAGTAATGTGTACTGAAACTATAATAATTAATTGTTCAATAATTAATATTTATGTGGAAGCTCTCTTCTAGTAAAATACATCTCATTTATCATTAAATTTAACTAAATTCAATTTTTTAAATAAAATCTCAATAAATATAAAATTTTAAATATTTACATATAGGCATTGTAGAAAAATAAATATTTTTAAAATTTAAAATGCAGTCAATGAAATTGATTAGTCAAGTTAAGAGTATTTACAATCCCTTTTGATGTCGTTGGTAGATTATTAAAAATATTAATGGAATGAAATGCCAGCTCATATTATTAGTAGTTTTTTGTCTAGCAAATAAATGAAAAATAAACAATGAAAGTCTTTGCAATAGCGATACTAAAAAGTAAAAAGTAATTAAAAGTATCAATATTTTGGAGAGAAAAAGTATTAAATGATTTATTTTCTTTATTAAATTCTTTATTGATTAATTGTATTATTGTTATAATTTTCAATACAGATGTAGTGAGATACGTTACATAAATGAGATTTTTTTTTTAGAAAAATTCTAACATTGAAAAAAACATAAACATATCAGCAATGTTTCGACTTGACCAAAAAAACAAAAGTCTTGTGAAGATAAATCAGAAAGAAGATGGGAGAACCGTGTGCAATTAAAATATTAATTAAAATGATATATTCCTGGAGTAAAAATGGAATTGAAAAAAAAATAGAGGATGGATATGCGGTGCAAATAAAGCAATAACTAAATGAGATATAGCTAAATTTAAGGGAATTAAAGTGTAAATGCAGCAACGAAAAATTAAAGGAAAGAATCATGCTGCAAAATAATAAAATTTCCTTACTGAAATTTGCTTTGTTATTATTAATAACAAGCATAAATAATAAATTTCGTATCTACAACAGAATTAGAGAATGAAAATTGAGATTAATTCTATTTCAGATTTTCGTAAAATTTCATGAATATACAGTCTTCCTTTCATTACAATATTGATATGAAATCTGAAATATATCCAATATATCTAGGTAATTACCGCCTCTTTGTTTCCATTTCTGTTTGTTTATGTTTTATAGCTGCGCCTCTCTGCCTTTATGTTTTGCTTGTATCCTTATATTTCGAATAGAAATAGAGAGAGGCCATTTTGTTTCGCTTCTATCCTTCTAGATTTTAATAGTCGCCTTCCTTTTGCCACTCTATTCTCCATCAGAGAATCCCTTTCTCGCGCATCAGCCTTTGAGATTTCCTCTCCAGCGGTGCCATGATCACAAAGTTCAATCCTCTCTCTTTATTTTTTTTTTATTTCTGTTCTTGCTTGTGAGTGCACAAAAATGGCGGTATCCATTATTTGATACAAATAGACTGTCAATTTTATTACAATTTTGTTTTAAAAGTTGAGAAGGGATGAATAAATATTGATGTTTCAGGGATGCTGGCAAATCAGTGGACTCAGTGGCTTTCATAATAGTTCATGGATTCAAGTCGCTATGTAATGCACTAGGTTTAGCTAATTATGAGGTATTTTGTCCTCGGATCTTGCTTTTACATTGTTTAATTTTTTTTTTTAAAATTAATCAACAATTATTGTCAATTTGTTGAAAAAAATTTACAGCAATGCTTTCGACAAGGCTGGGTTGTTGGAAGATAGAGTCGAGGAGGCTGCGGTTTAGGAGTCTGGAGTCGAGATTATGTTCGAGGAGCCTATAGCTAAATCATATGCATTTATTCTTAGATGATTTCTATGAGATGAGAGTTCATTGAAAGTCGAATAATATCTTCTTGTAAAATCGATCGATCCTTTTCAGAAGTCAAATTGTATATTAATAAAGTGGATATTCTGGATCCAATTAACTTTTTGTAGAATCAAATATTTTCTTTCCTGTCTGTTCCTTTTTTATTTACTGTTTTACTTCCTCTTATTCTTGTCATGTAAGTTAAATTGTATGAATTGCTTAGAACTATAAATTTCCTCCCGAAAAGTGTAAATATTTGTCGAACCATGATTACCATTGAATGTTAGTGATAAATATATGACTAGATACAGCAAAAAGATTATGTATTCAACTTAATTGGTACATAATTCAATTTGATTGGTTTTGTGTCATAAATAATATGAATGGTTCGCAAACAAAATTGAAAATTATTATCTTGAGAAATTGTAAAACAAATTTCAAAATGAATCAAATAGTAAAATTAGTCCATCCGTCATGCTCATGATCGATGCTAAATAAATCAGTTGCATCAGCTAAGCATATGCAAAAAAAGTCAATCGATTCGCAAAAGATACCAGTTGCATGGACTAATTTGATGCTAAGGAAGTCAATTGATTCAGCAAAATGAATGCAAAAGAACTCAATCGCATCAACCCATCCCATGCTAATCATTTCAAGTGCATCAATCGAACGAATGCAACAGATATCAGTTGCATCATCTAGTCTCATGCTAAAGAAGTCAATTGTTTAGGCAAAACAGATGCAAAAGAAATCCAGTACATCAGTCCAACCTATGCAAACATTTCAAGTGCATCGACCAGACGGATGCAACAAATGTTAGTTACATCATCTTATCTCATGCTAAAGAAGTTAATTGTCTGGGCAAAACGGATGCTAAACATTTTAAGTGCATCGACCGAACAGATGCAATAGATGTCAGTTGCATCGTCTAATCCCATGCTAAATAAGTCGATTGTATGGACAAAACGGATGCAAGATAAGCCGAGTGCATCAGTACAACCCATGCTAAACAAGTCAAGTGCATCGATATAGCTGATACAAATAAAGTCAATTGCATCTGAAAAAATCCATGCAAAACGCATCAGTTGCATCTATTATGCCCATGCAACCTTGCCCATGCAAATAAACATGCCCATGCAACTGAAATGCCCATGCAACCGAGCGTTTGCAAGGAAACCGATTGCATCGGCCCAATTGCATCAGTGTAGCGGATGCAGAACGCATGTTGCATCAGTACTACGGATGCAGCCAGCCCATGCAACTGCTTCACTTTCCTGTAGTGTTTCTTCCTAATGTGATTTATAGATACACTATATAATAATATATATACCTTAATGTAATTGAAGATGCTGTGGCTACTCTTCAACTAATTAACATATATTAATCAACTAGACATAATATATTATAGTTAGATAACTAATATATATGTATATGCTTAATAACTAGCATAGTTATCTAACTTTCTTGATTAATTGATCCTTAATCAATTTATTTGTCTAATTAATCTAACAATAATATTAGACAAAACTTTATTCAAACTTTTCCAGACGATTCATTCCAGAACCTGACGGTTCGTCCCAGTTTGAATCTGTTAATACCCAGACGTATCCTCATGCAACTTCATTCAGAACTGTTTGTCCTAAAACTAGACTATTTGTTCCAATGTGCTGAGTAATGCAAACAGAAACTTTATGCAAATTTAATCTGGAACGGTACGTTCTAAGCCCAGAATCCATTTCAATTTGCATCTGAAACCCTAATTCACTGGTATTTAGATTATATAACAGTTAGGGTTTACTAAACTTTCATAGATCATCTAACTATAATTATCTATATCTACATAATTATCATATGCACAATTACTGTCATATCCTTTATAAATACAATTTGTGTATTACTATACCACATGTATAGTTCTTAAAGTTTGTTTAATCAATATAATGCTTGTAACGCCAATACTAATGAATACCAGATAGTATGATGGTCTGTGGACTACATCAATACTTTATTACTATAGTATATTCAAGCATATCATTACTGACTAACCAATCTTAACCAAAAATGCCAACCATCTTTACAAATTTAGTATTTATGACAAACTGTGACTATTCTATAGAATTCCATAGTAGTTAAGTAATCTACAAGCTTTAATTAACAATGGAGAACCATCATATGTCTGATTATACCTTAATTTTCATCTTAAAATTTATTTCTGGACCAAACTCTATTGGAACGGGTCGTTCCAACTCCAAACGGATCGCCCCACACGAAAGGGTGCGTCCAAAGTACATCCAGAAACTTTCTCACAGCCTGAACACTTTCTGGTAAACTGACAATAACTTTCTCTATACTTAATCGTTTTCTGTGTTTTTGGTCATTATAGAAACTAGATTCAAATATCTTTCTAATGACGCAATTTTCATAAAAAACAAGTGTACAGATCAAAAGCTATGCCCCTCGAAAGACAGACTATCACAAACAAAATCCGACAAACTGTCAGGATGACCTATCTTGCAGACAACATATCTCACTCATACTTTATTGGAATTTCACAAATTTACACTCTATGGAAAGATATCTGAAATATCTACATCCCAGTAAAATTTCATGCAAAACCGAATTACCAATTGAGAGAAATCTGGCCCGTAATACTGAAAGGTCAGAAAATTCAGAATCCCGACTGTCTGACCTCTACTGGTTACAACTTGATTATCTCACTGTATACCCACTGGATTTTCAAGATTTTGGTCTCGTTAGAAAGTAGACTCATAGATCTTTCCAATCCCGAAAACCTCACTCAAATTGGATAAGCGGATCTTGAGATATTGCTCCACGAATTCAAACAATCAATGAAAATCAGACAAAACTCAATCCACTCAACACTTACAACAGAATTTCTTACAAACCGTTATGAAATTCCATTTCAATAAAGGCAATCCAGTGGCATAACCCGCTCTGATACCAACTGTAAGTGCTACAATAATTCTAGAATGCGGAAATAACCCAGAATCGTAAAATACCTTGTGCCATCGCTAATCGAAATCGAGTGTTGAATGGATGAACTTGAAACCCGCAAACCAAGTGTGTCTCCTTCATCACTGATCTTCTCCATATCTTGTGTCTTCCTGCAGCGAGATCTTGACGAGAGGGCACTACAGAAACCGATGTAACTTCCCTATACTCGATGGTGTATCCAAGGGAATAGTCGGTTCTGACTTGTCTCCCATCTCTTTCCTTATATTCTCTCTTACTTGCTATCTATATAATAGATGAACTGAAAGAATGGCAAAACCTCTTGTATTCCATCAGTACAGAGGCTTATATAGGGGTGCACATCACTCAGAAGGCACCACAAGTGAGTCAGAATGAAAGGGTGCAAGATCAGACCACTTTGTCCAGATGCTCTGTATCTGACAATATGGACGAAATACTACAATTGATTCATAAAGATGTAATGTTTAATTACATAAAGAGTTATAGCATGATATTTAGCCCACAGGTAATATTATGCAGGAATTGACTCATACAGACACCTCACTTAGTTTGCATTGGTAAATTAAAGTATAAAGTTAAGTCTCAATATAAAGATAAGCATGTATTGGTTCTACTTTCATAAGGATAGCAGATTCCCTTTAGAAATGATAAGTATCAAAGTTCCTGGGTTGAGGATAATAATTATAGGGTCTAGTAGGATATTGTTCTCCTTAAGTAAAGTTGTAAGAATATTAAATTTATCAACCAGTAGGATCCACTTTTGAGGTTGAACTTATGAACATAAGTTATAATGAACAGTGGGAGCAGTTTAACTGCTTATGTTTCATGTTTATAAAAAATAAGTTCTTTCAATGTAAAGTGATTTGGTTGATATGCATATTAATGTAAAGTTCTTACATAAGACATTAGATGAGTAGTTGGCCTCTAAGGTTAAGGCTAATGTAATAATACTCATCATAAAAGTTTATCTTTTAGACTTATTACCATTATAGGTGCGAGAACACATAATGAAAATGAGGAATATAGTTGTTCAACAAAAGAGTCTATATAATATTTCTGAGTCATTATTTGTATATTTTATTTTCAATACTTGTCCAGTTTAATATAGTCTTATCAAGATTACCTATAAGGTTATAACACATATAAAGATAAATGGTCAGTTTGGTGTTTTTGACCATATGTGTTTAATGGGAGAATAGACATATTATGGATAAAGTTGAGAGTGTTCATATGGTTGAGATATGATTAACAAGTAAGAAAATGACTAGCTGGCATCAAGTGTATAGCTTGCATTCATCTCTTTAATTGATGATTACTCACAATATATGTATCTCTACATACTTATAAGGTTTTAAGGTGGAAATAGAGAAACAATACAGTAAGCAAATAAAAGATTGTGAGATCAGAAAATGGTAAAGAGATTAGAAATATGAAATATGACTAGGATATGAATCTAGAAATATTAAGTTCTAGAGAATGTTCAGATTAGTGGGAGTGATCAGTTTTAGGTCGTACAAAAACTCCCTCTAATTCATAATTGGATATATTATTAAGGATCAACAAATATTGATAATCCAATTATTGACATTCGTTAACCGACATATAATACAATAATAGATCAAGTTGAATATTTAATATTCAATATCAAGGTGATCTAATATAGGATTAGGTCGGTTATCCTAGTAATAATATGTAGTTTATCTACAAGACTCTTATAAAAATATTATTGTTGAATAAGATTCTGATATTTTCTAAGATATGAATTGCAATGAGTCCATAGTATAGTATAATGCCAAGTAAAATCGGTAAGAGTCAATGGTGTGCAATGAAGTCTGAAATTTGGTTTAAGTTACTTATGGTTTAAAGCTATTGGTTGTAATGGATTTCTAAAACCAAAAGGATTCATAAGTAAAAATAAAGTAATACCAAATTAGACTTCTCACCAATTGATTCATTTAGAAGAAGCAGTGAATTACATGAAGGTTTTCTCACATGTATTAAAGAAGATTCACTTAATATAATTATGGCATTAGTAGCTCATTCTGGTTTGGAGTTACATTAAATGGATATAAATGTTGCAATCTTAATGGTGATCTAGAGGAGAAGGTTATATTAAATAACTATAAAAGTTTATTCTTTAGAGGAAATAAGTATTTAGTTAACAAGTTAGAGTATTCTATATAAGAATTAAAACAAGTATTTCACTAATGATATTTATAGTTTCATAAGGTTATTTCTTCATACGATTTGAAGAAATATAAGATGAACTATTGCATATATCAGGAGATCAGTGGGAGTTGATTTTATCTACTTGTTTTATATAAAGATAATATTTTACTTGTAACTAATGATAAAAGATAATTATATAAGGTGAATAATTTCTTTCTAAAATATTGATATGAAGGATATGGGTGAAGTTTTGTTTGTGATAGAAATAAAAGCCCATGTAGATAGGAATCAAGATATTCTTGATCTATCTCAACAAGCATATATCAATAAGATATTAGAAAGATTCCAGAAGGAATGATATTCACTGCGTCCAGTATCTATTAATATAGGTGATAGCTTCATTTTTGATTCAGTATCCTCAATATAACTCAGAAAGGGAACAAATAGCAAATACTTCAAGTATTTAGGCAATTTGAAAGCATAAAGTATGATCAGGTTTGTGCACAAGAACTGACATAGCTTTTGCCATTTGAATATTTGGACTGATATCATAATAATTAGGGGATAGACCACAGTTAAATTGCTAAGAAAGTAATGATATATCTTAAGGTACTTAAAATAGTGTGCTTATGTCTCAACAGACTGATAAGTTGAAGTTATTTTGGTACACAAACTAGTTGTGTCGATTCTAGTAATCGAATTAAGGATACATGTTAACTAGTGGAATTGTGTTATAAGGAAATGTCTAACTGACATTATTCGTTAGTTCAACATAAAGTATAGTTTGTTGTGTGTTTTGAGATTACCCTCGATGGTGTTTGAAGAGTTTTATTGTGAGACTTAGAGTCATTGATTTTATATCTAAGTCATTAAGGATTCTGTATGATAATTCTGTTGCAGTCTTTCTAGTCAAGAATAATAAAGGTAAAGGTCGAGTTATTGACATTAAGTATTTGACTTTGAAAGAGCACATTAAGAAGAATTAAGTGGTTATTAAAGGTGTTCATACAGAATAGAAGCTGACCGATTCTTTGAATAAATACTGCAGCTAAAGGAATTCAAAGATCATGTAGCGGGTATATATAGGAATTGATCCTATGGTTAATATTAATCGTACGATTGTGTATAAACTCTTCATAAAAATATAGATGTTTTCTCGTGTTGATTGTGCGCACATATATGGAATATATTTGATCATAAGGTTGAGAATTACATCATAAAGATTGACTTGGAATAAACGTTGGGTTTATTCATAAAGGAATTCAAAATCGCATAAAAGGTTGGATTATTAGTTGTGTAGCATATTGTAATTGTAGAAAGTAATATTCGCATTTACTAGTAGTTTAAAACGCTAGTAACGATAAGATGACTTACTGCTACAGTTCATGTGTTATATTTCTAATATTTAACATAAAGAAAACAGAAGGTATTTAATATGCAAAGGATGCAAGTTCAAGTGGGAGAATGTAGTATTCTGTCTATAGAATGGACTGGTTCAGTCAATACGGTGCACCTGGACAGAATGCTATGAACATCGCACCCTTTCATTAAGCATTGCAATTTGCATCTTCTGAGCATTTTGAACCCTCTATTTATATATCTCTATGATGGAGAGAGTAAGACAGAGGACTTCTTTCAGTTCTAACATTAGTTCAGACAAGAGAGAGAGAAGATTAGGAATTTCTTGAGGGAACGAGTCAAGGCCGATTAACTCCTGTTAAACACCATCAGTTGGGGTTGCGATATCGGCTTTGTAGTGATTCTCTCACTGCAGGACGTGGAGAAGATCAGAGACTAAGAAGACGTGCTTGGTCTGCGGGTTTCAAGTTCATCTGCTTAACACTCGATTTCAATCAGCGATGGCACGAGGTATTTTACGATTCTGGATTATTTCCGCATTCTAGAATTGTTGTAGCACTTACATTTTACAGAGCGGAGAATAAGTTTATGGTCTTAAAAATTCAAAATGATTGGATTATACATTGCAATTACAAACATAAAGTCCAAAAAATGAGCGTTCTGGACGAGATTGGAGTATTTCAAGCGATTGTGCATTCATTTTAAATCATTTTATCACAATAATCTATATTTAAGCTCTTTGTATAATGGAGAATATGTATATAACCTTAAAAATTCAAAAGGATTGGATTATACATGGCAATTACGCACGTAAAATGCAAATAATGAGCGTTCTGGATATAATTTGAATATTTCAAGCGATTGTGCATTCATATTAAGTTATTTGATCATAATAATCCATATTTAAGTTCTCTGTACAGTGGTTAGTAGGTTTATGATATTAAAAATTTAAAAGGAATGGATTATCCATGGTAATTACGCGCACAAATTGCAAATATTGAGCGTTTTCTAGACAACATTGGAGTATTTCAAGCGATTGTGCATTCAGTTTAAATCATTTGATCACAATAATCTTTATTTCAGCTCATTATACAGTGGTGAATAGGTTGACGATAAAAAAAACTTAAAAGGATTGAATTATACATGGCAATTATGCACATAAAAAACATATAATGAGCGTTTTGGACAAACTTGGAGCTTTTCAAGCGATTGCGTATTCAGTTTAAGTCATTTGAACGCAATAATCTATAATTAAGTTTTTTGTACAGTGGAGAATTTGTTCATGATCTTAAAAATTCAAAATGATTGAATTCTATGAGGTAATTACGCAAATAAAGTGCAAATAATGAACGTTCTGGACAGAATTGGAGTATTTCAATTGATTGTGCAGCTCCAATTCTGTCCAGAACGCTTGAAAATGAATGAATTATAATATATGACAATTACGCTTGAAAAGCTCCAATTTTGTCCAGAACGCTTAATATTTGCACTTTATGTGCGTAATTTTCATCTATAATCCAATCCTTTTAAATTTTTAAGATCCTAAATCTATTCTCCAATGTATAATGAGCTTAAGTACAAATTATTGTAATCAAATGACTCAAAATGAATGCACAATCGCTTGAAATGCTAAAATTCTGACCAGAACGCTCGTTATTTGCACATTACGTGCATAATTGCCATGTTTAATTCAATCCATTTAAATTTTTAAACTCATAAACCTATTCTCCACTGTATAAAGCGCTCATATATAGATAATTGTGATAAAATATCTTCAAATGAAAGTACAGTCACTTAAAATTCTCCAATTCTATCCAAAACGCTCATTATTTGCACTTTATGTGCGTAATTGTCAGGTATAATCTGATCCTTTTGAAATTTCTAAGATCAGAAAACTATTCCCCACTGTATAAAGAGTTTTAAAAAAGATTATTGTGATCAAATGAGTTAAAATGAATGCACAATCGCTTTAAATGCTCCAATTCAGTCTAGAATGCTCAATATTTGTATTTTATGCACGTAAGCCATGTATAATCCATTCCTTTGAATTTTTAATATCATCAACCTATTATCGACTGTACAAAGAACTTAATTCTGGATAATTGTGATCAAATGACTTAAAATGAATGCACAATCGCTTGAATTACTCAAATTTTGTCCAGAACACACATTATTTGCACTTTACGTGCGTAATTTACATGTATAATTTAATCATTTTATATTTTTAATATCATAAACCTATTATTCACTGTATAAAGACCTAAAATATATATTATTGTGAATAAATGACTTAAAATGAATGAACAATCTCTTGAAATGCTCCATTTATGTCCAAGACACTCTTTATTTGCACTTTGTGTGCATAATTGCCATGTATAATCCAATCCTTTTGAATTTTTAAAATCATATACATATTCTCCAGTCGATAAAGAGCGTAAATATAGATTATTGTGATAAAATGACTTAAAATGAAAGCACAATCGCTTGAAATGCTTCCATTCTTTCCAGAACGCTCATTATTTGCACTTTAGGTGCGCAATTGTCATTTATAATCCAATTCTTTTGAATTATGAAGAACAAAATTCAATTCTTTATTGTATAAGGAGCTTAAAAGGATTGTATTATGATCAAATCATTTAAAATGAATGCACAATAGCTTGAAATGCTCCAATCTGCCCAGAATGCTCATTATATGCATTTTATCTGCGTAATTGCCATGTATAATACAATCCTTTCAAATTTTAAAGATGGGAAATTTATTCTTCACTATATAAAGAGGTTAAATATAGATTATTGTGATCTAATGACTTTAAATGAATGTACAACCGCTTGAAAATTGAAATGCATCAATTCTGTCCTGAGCGCTCGTTACGTGCACTTTATGTGCGTAATTGCCATGTATAATCCAATAGTTTTGAATTTTTAATATAATAAACCTATTCTCCACTGTATAATGAGCTTAAATATAGATTATTGTATCCAAATGACTCAAAATAAATGCACAATCGGTTGAAAAGCTACAACTCTGTCCAGAACGCTCAATATTTGCAATTTATGTGTGTAATTGTCATGTATAATCCAATCCTTATGAATTTTTAAGATCATAGACCTATTCTCCACTGTATAATGAGCTTAAATACAGATTATTGTAATCAAATGAATCAAAATGAATGCACAATCGCTTGAAATACTCAAATTCTGACCAGAACGCTAATTATTTGCACTTAACGTGCATAATTGCCATATTTAATTCAATCTTTAATTTTTAAAATCAGAAATTTATTCTACACTTTATAAAGAGCTCAAGTATAGATTATTGTGCTCAAATGTCTTAAACTGAAAGCACAATCGCTTGAAATTCTCCTATTTTATCCACGCTCATTATTTGCATTTTATGTGCATAATTATCATGTATAATCCAATCCTTTTGAATTTTTAATATCAGGAAAACTATTCTACACTGTTTAAAGAGCTTTAATAAAGATTATTGCGAGCAAATGAGTTAAAATGAATGCACAATCGCTTGAAATACTCCAATTTTGTCCAGAACACTCATTCTTTGCACTTTAGGTGCGTAATTGTCATGTATAATCCAATCCTTTTGAACTTTTAAGATCAGAAACTTATTATCCACTGTATAAAGAGCTTAAATATAAATTATTATGATTAAATCACTTAAATCGAATTCACAATCGTTTGAAAAATGCTCCAATGAATGCATAATCGTTTATGAGCTTAAATAAGACCATAAACTTATTCTCCACTGTATAAAGAGCTTAAATGCATATTATTGTGATAAAATGACTTAAATGAATGCACAATCACCTGAAATGTTCCAATTATGTCCAGAACACACATTATTTACAGTTTATGAGTGTAATTGCCATGTATAATCTAATCCTTCTGAATTTTTAAGATCAGAAACATATTCTCTACTATATAAAGAACTTAAAAATATATTATTGAGATCAAATAAGTTAAAATGAATGCACAATCGTTTGAAATGCTCTAACTCTGTCCAGAACGATAATTATTTGTAATTTATGTCCGCAATTGCCATGTATAATCCAATCCTTTTGAACTTTTAAGATCAGAAACATATTTTCCACTGTATAAAGAGCTTAAATATAGATGATTGTGATCAAATGTCTTAAAATGAAAGCACAATCGCTTGAAATTCTCCTATTCTGTCCAGAACACTCATTATTTGCACTTTATGTGCGTAATTACCATGTATAATCCATTTCTTTTGAATTTTTAAGATCAGAAATCTATTCTACACTTTATAAAGAGCTTAAATGTAGATTATTGTAACCAAATAAGTTATAGTGAATGCACAATCGCTTGAAATGCTCCAATTCTATCTAGACCGCTCATTCTTTGCACTTTATGTGCGTAATTGACATGTATAATCCAATTATTTTGTATTTTTAAAATTATAAACTTATTCTCTAATGTATAAAGAGCTCACATATAGAGTATTGTGATCAAATGAATTATAATGAATGCACAATGGCTTGAAATGCTCCAATTCTGTCCTGAACGATCATTATTTGCACTTTATTTGCCAAATTGGCATGTATAATCCAATTCTTTTGAATTTTTAAGATCATAAATTCATTCTCCACTGTATAAGGAGCTTAAATAGAGATTATTGTGATCAAATGACATAAAACAATGCACAATCGCTTAAAAATGCTCCAATTCAGTCCAGAATGCTGATTTAATACATTTTATGTGCATAATTGTCATATATAATCCATTCATTTTGAACTTTTAAGATAAGAAATATATTTTTCACTGTATAAAGAGTTTAAATATAAATTATTATGATCAAACGACTTAAAATGAATTCAAAATCGTTTGAAATGCTCCAATTTTGTCCAGAACGCACATTATTTGCATTTTATGTTTGTTATTGCCCTGCATAATCCAATCCTTTTGGATTTTTAAGATCATAAACTTATTCTACACTATATAAAGAGCTTAAAATATAGATAATTTTGATCAAATGACTTACAATGAATGTACAATAGCTTGAAATGCTCCAATTCTGTTCAGAACGGACATTATTTGCACTGTTGCACGTAATTGCCATGTATAATCCATTTCTTTTTAAGTTCTAAGATCATAAACCTGTTTTCCACTTTATAAACAGGTTAAATACAGATTATTATGATCAAATGACTTACAATTAATGCACAACCGCTTGAAAAGCTCCATTCTTGGCCAGAACGAACATTATTTTCACTTTATGCACGTAATTGCCATGTATAATCCACTCTTTTATAAGTTTTAAGATCATAAATCTATTCTCCACTGTACAAACAGCTTACATACAGATTATTATGATCAAATGATATAAAATGAAAGAACAATCGATTGAAATGCTCCAATTTTGTTCAGAACGCTCATTATATTGCACTTTATGTGTGTAATTGCCTCGTATAATCCAATCGTTTTTAATTTTGAAGATAATAAACATATATCCACTATATAAAGAGCATAATTATGGATTATTTTGTTCAAATGAATTAAAAAGAATGTAGAATCGCTTGAAATGATCCAATTCTGTGCAGAACACTCGTTATTTGCTTTTTATGCGCGTAATTGTCATGTATAATACAATCCTTTAGAATTTTTATGATCATCAACCTTTTCCTCACTGTATAATGAGCTGAAATATAGATTATAGTGATCAAATGATTTAAAATAAATGCACAATCGCTTGAAATGTTCCAAATTCTATCTAGAACGCTCAATATTTGCATTTTATGTTCATAATTGCCAAATATAATCCATTCGTTTTGAAATTTTTATATCATAAACATATTTTCCAATGTATAAAGAACTTAAATACAGATTATTGTGATCAAATGACTTAAAATGAATGTACAATCACTTGAAATGCTCCAATTTTGTCCAGAACACTCATTATTTGCACTTAATGTGCGTAATTGCCAAGTATAATCTAATTTTTTTGAATTTTTAAGATCATATACATCTCCAATGTATAGCTTAAATATAGATTATTGGTATCTAGTGACTTAAAAAGGAATGTAAAATCATTTGAAATGCTCAAATTCTGTCCATAACGCTCATTATTTGCATTTTACGTGCGTAATTGCCATGTATAATCTAATCCTTTTGAATTTTAAGATCATAAACCTATTCTCCATTGTATAAAGAGCTTAAATACAGATTATTGTGATTAAATGACTTAAAATGAATGTAGGGTTGTAAATTGTTACCAAATAGTATTTGGAGTTGCAGCATAACACATGTTGTAAATTACGGTTCTAGAGAATTCCAAATTTATGGTTTATATGGAACTATAAAAAATTGTATATATCAACACTAGTCGCGGGGACATCTAAGCAAGCTAAGTCTAGAAGATAGATTCGGATTGTATACTTTTATATATTTATTATAATTCTCTTACAGTGTATATTCTGATTGTATATGTTTATTTATTTATTGTAATTCTTTTACATACCTGTTACCAAGTTATCTTTTCTTGATTTTCCCGAGTAACTCAATTCAATTGATGCCCCCCTATCTAGTGTTTCAAAAAAAAAAAAAAAAAAAAAAATCTCAATTCAATTGACATTGCTTGCTATGGGTTTAACCCGCAATAACAAGGTCAAACAAAAAATTATATTTTATCTAAAGCTTGATTAGAGTTAACTACAAAGGGTGTGTTCATTAACATCAAAATTTAGTCAAGTTAGCGGTTAACATTTTTAGAGTTAGCTACTTGGTAGCCACTATACCTAGTTTTCTGAAAAAAAAAACATTTTTAGAGTTAGGCCCTGATCAAAATGATATTTATGTGGGATTTCATTTCATTTAAATTGATTTCAAAGGATTTTGTTGGATCTAATTATATGGGAATTCCAACTAAATGACACAAAATTCCTTCATTTTGATCAAGAAATTTCCAATGAAATGAAATCCCATGTTAAAATAATGGGATTTTGATCTGGGCCTTGGTGTTCGAAGTCAATAGAGTTTAAAGTTAGTAAAAGTTAATTAATTTGAGTTTAGTAAATCTTGTATGATGTGAAAAGTTGGGATTAGTGGTCAAAGTTAGTCCATTGACTCAAGAACATTTCTTCTGATCTAAAAATTTTTCAAATTGAGAATTTGATACTTTAAAATTTTGAATTAATTTTTTTAAAATTGAAAATTTTAAATTTGAAATTGTAAAACTTGAAAAATTAATTTGAAAATGAAAATTTAAATATTTGAAATTTGAAAGTTTGAATTTCGAACTTTTTGAAATATGAAATGTTAAATTATGAATTTGAAAATCTGTACTCATTTGGTCTTACATGAACGTTTTTCTCATAGTTTTTTTTTCTCTTAAGATAAGATAACGTTACAATCTGGTTTTAGGCATGATTAGAATAATTATATAAAAATTAGAAAATAATATTTTTTATAATAAATGAAATAATCAATGGAAAAAAAATAGATTTTGAGGAAAATCAAATCATTCTGGTTTTAATAATATAGACCGTGTCCTTTCTCGGAAAGTCAAAAGGAAAAAAAATACTCCATTGAAATGGATTGTCAACATATATATGAATTAATCACAAGTTGAATTAGAAATTCGGGTCTTTCAAGTTTTAGATAATTTATGAAATACAAAGAACAGAGGGCGTTTATATGGAATGAAAAAAAAAAATTATTTTTTTTATAGACAAACATATGGAATGAAAAAGTTGAAATTTAAACATACCAACCACGGGGTGAATTTGTAAAATGTGAAGTCAAGGTCAAATATGACCTTTTTTTTTTTTGAGATAATTAAAATCGTTGAATCATAACTACTGTGTTGTAAAAAGCTGAAGCAAGGTCTTTAACTCTAATCAAGATTGAAGCTTGACTGCTTTGTTATTTTTCATTATTCTTATGGAAAATAATATATTACAACGATTTAATAATAAATTAAGGAACCTAATTTAGCTATTTGCGACCACATTTTTTATAAATCGTGGCAAGAACATAACATGACTTTTAGTCAAGAAAAATTGTTGAGATATTTATTATTTTTCGCCGCACCAATTGTATCCCCAGAAAGACCGCATGTTTCTTTAACCTTCGATATACAGACAGTAATATACAGTACAGTTCAATACCCACCCAGTCACCCACGCGGCCACGTCATCGTGGAAAAATAACAGAAAGAATGATTTCTCGAAAAGACAAAAGAAAAACAAAACGGGAAACGGGGGAGACCAGCAAAAATTAAACATTAACTGAGACCGACATGTGGGGACACTAATAAAATAAGTTTAATTTTATAAGTGTTCCTTTGCTGACGGAGATAACAGCAGGAGATTAGAATCAAAGAGGGACCCGCGAATCAAATATAGAGCGTCCGATAAGAGCGGTTGAAAGATCAGAGCCATACAAGGTTACTGAAGTTAACGAAGCGAAGATCCAGAGAACTGGAGCTTTTACAACTTGGATAGATCCGGTGTACTTAGTTCTATTAAGTTCCCTATAAATTAGGTACCTCAGAAACATTGTTAATGAATAAAACCATACTTGTTTAATTCTCAAATTCCTTTTGTGTCAATTCTCCTCTAAAACCTCCCATTCAACTCACAACCTTCCATTTCTAATTTAACTAATTAACCCAAGACTCAGTAACAGAGCTCTCTCCTTGCGTCTAAATATCCTTACTACTCTTTCGTAAATTACTTTCTTTATTTTTCTTGATTGCTTTCATTGTCCAGTATGTCAACTTTATTGGTCTCTTTTTCAGAACCTGCAGAGATTTACGACTGAGTTATCATAACTGGGCGCCATACCAGTGACAAAGATTGTTCAGGTACAAACTCCCTCTTATGTTACATTTTCTCTACTTTCTTTGCTTTTCTTTGGTCATATTCGTGATTTGATCTCAACAGCATTGGCTGAATAGTTAAGAATACTAATCAAAGACTGACAAGTTTTTGTGAACTTTCATGGATGCTTTAATTGTCTGATAATCGGTCTTTTTTTTTTCTTGAATTTACAAGGCTTACGGTTGTGTTATCATTACAAGGGGTTGATACCAGGATCATAAACGTGTTCAGGTACAATCTCCCTCTCTTACATTTTCTCTGCTTTTTTTAGCTTTTCTTTGGTCTTTTTGTGTAATTTGATCTGCTAAAAAGGGCCTTGTGATATAAACATTTGCATTATCATGTCATAAAATCTTTTGAACTTTGCAATCTTTCCAATAATTTATTTTACTGTCTTTTTTTCAGTCTTTGCTTTTTCTAAATTTACAGAGACTGTTTTTTCTTGACTGTCCATTTCCTATATCTAATTTAAATCTCAATTTGTTGTACGAAGCTAATTACAAAAATCAAGTGGAAGTTACTTATTTATCTTTGCTAATTATGTGTTGTACGAAGCTAATTAAACAAAATGCATGCTACATTGCTTTTTTTTTTTATTTTGGTTAAGTCTAATTTGTATGGATTAGAATCCTTCAACTTCAAATGGAGTATACAAAAATCGTAAGAAAAAAAAATCTCGTTACGCGATAGAGAGAATTTATGATGTGCAAAACTTCAGTAATTGTGATAGTTATCCTCAAATTTTTGTTATGATAAGCTATAAAATATAAAGTGGAATAAAAGACCAGGGAAAATAAATCTTTCATTGTCAAAATTATAAAGAAAATAAATCTTCTTCATTGTGTCAAAAAAAGAAAGAATATAAATCTTTGTTGGATTTTTGACGATATATTCTATTACGCAAAATAACAAAAGGGCATTTTTGTCTTAATAAAGCATTTTGCCGTGCATTGCAAATGGGTGCCGTGGGGAAAGCAACGCCCAGCAAACACGGCACAAATCTTAAAGTGAAGTGCACGGTTCGATGTGCTTGCAGCACGTTAAACAAGACAGGTATTCTGAACCACAGTTATCTTACGATTACACCGTGCAGCTGTCGATCACAATAAACTGGCCTGCTGCAATAATGGTGTTTATAGCTCACAATCGCATAAGCAGTGTTACTTTACTATGTTTTTGTTTGTTCCTGGATTTAATGAGCATGCGCTGCGCGTCGTAGATATGTCCTACTATAGTGTTTGAATTTTTTTTTTCTTAGTTTTTAATTTTACAAAAGAATACTAACCTCACAATCCTTAACTAAATATTGTCCATTTGTTTTCGGCCATTTTTAGATGTATTTTAATTATCAGTTGTCCTACTAGTAATGTATTCTTATTTTGGATGAATGTAATTTGCCTACGGTACTCCATTTGCCAAAAAAAACAAAAAAAAAAAAGTGCGCATAAGCATAATACATAAGTATGCATTCTGAATAGGTGAAAATAATGGGTTTAGGACTACTCATAGCATGCCACTTGTTCGAGATCTATTTGATTTTTATAAGTTTGATTTGTTCAATACGACTTTTTGATTAGTTTAAGTTCGAGCCGAACTCGAAATCTTTTTTGTTGACTTGTTCGAGTTTAATTAAAAAAATGCTCAATATGCAATATTATCGAATATATAAAATATAGTATTAATATGTTATTATACTAAATTTTAAAAACAATTGTCATTTTTCCAGAATTTATTATAAAATCATCCAGATAAATATAATACAAAAATATGAATAACAAGTTTGCACTTTAATTATAAAATCATCCAGATAAATAGCTCACAAAAATATGGTCCCCAAGGAGGGTTGACCGGGATAATTATTTATTTATTTTTATCGTTCAACACGAATATCAAAGCTATCCATCCTCTGTAAAATAGAACTTCAGATTATAATAAAAAATTGAGACAAAATGTTAGTAAAAAAGAAATTAAGACAAAAAATACTCCACATTCTGTCAGTTAGTAATCATACAGGCCTTTTGCACTTTTCCCCCTCAAATGTCATGATCCATGAATTTATTTAACTATTTGTTTTATGTTGTCACTTGTCAGTAATACAGATTGCATTGTTTCACATAATTTTAACTACTAACAAATTAACTAGAACTTCGATGACAGCTTAAACTTACAAAGGATGCAATACACTGCGTCATCGTTAAAAAGTATGATATGTAAACTACTCTGCCGTTTCATGTCATCATGTGGTCCCCAAGAAGGGTTGACCGGGAAAAATTATTCTATGACCATTCATTACTCATTACGCATCTCAAAGCTATCCACCCTCTATAAATAAATTTGGCTATATTTGTAATCGAACAGTTCAATTACCTTAACTGACCAATTTATATTTAATATTTGTATAATCCTTTTCATTAAGGGTATATCTAGAAAACAACCAATCTTTGAAATAAGTCTCTGGACAAGAGTATCCAAATCAAATCAAACATTAAAAAAAAACACCTGGAAACAGCATTAAATAAAACATGAAGTCATTAATTAACACAAAATAAATAAATAAATAACCCTTGATTAAATCCCCCAAATTAGTACGCGCGCTCTGTTCATAATTCACAAATGACATATGGCATGGTTAAAAGTGGGAACGCCACCCGTCTTCCAATCGAAGCTTCTCTGCCTCTCTCTCTTCTACCTCTTCACCACGCTGCCCCTTTCAATCTACGTCTCTCTCTCCCTATCGCAATCCAACCAGTGCCTCTTTCGCTCTCAGTCGCCATTCAAGCAATCCGCCGAGCTCTTCTCCTACCCATCTTCCTATGGCGAGCATAAACATGCCATACCCACAACCCGATCCGATTGCACCTCTCGCATACATTTCTCAGGTTTGATTCGTGTGAAGTTGGTCATGTATTTGTTGTTTGATGCGAAATTTATTGTTTTCTTATTGTTGGTTTTTTTTTATCATCAGAGTATGGTGAGGTGTTTGAGGAGATGCGCGATGCTTATAAAAATCTATGGATCAAGAATCAGAATTTCCCGGATTTGAGATATGAAATTCGTAAAGCAGACAGCTTTTCAGGGAATTATTCGTTTGAGATTAGGAAAAGCTTTTTCAATTACAGCAGTGAAAAAGAGGTTCCTTGTGGATTCTTGAAGGAATTGCCAATCAAACCAGAAGGTTTACTTCTAATTTTCTATCAACTTTGCATTATTTTGTAATCTGTTGCGTATGACATATATTTCGGTATACTTTGCAGAGTTTATTATCCAGCTGCATATTTCAATTATTATATAGTTTATGAAGTAAGTGCAGGGGCTCCAATTCTCCAAAAGAATCATTGTCATATTTTGCTTTATGATACAGCATTACCAAGTCAATTTGACAGTTGGAATTATTGGAGACAAATATCAAAGGGTTAATTATAGATTTCTTGAAGTCTAAGATAATTAAAGTCTAAAAAGTGTCAGTGAGAATGATTAGTAATAATGAGCTATCCTTCCGCTCAAGATAAGATATGTTGTGGTAGATAAATATATAGCATATCACATTATATTGGATTTCACTAGAATTTATCAAGAATCAGGCAGAGGAATTAACATATCACGAAAAAGTTAAATTTCGGGAATAATTTATTACAGGATTTTTTATTTTTGAGAATATAAACACTATTTGGTTAGTGGAAAGGTAGTTGTTGCAGGGCTGAGGCGTTGTTTTTATAAAAAAGAATGAACATAAATAATAATTAAGGGAAATAAATAGGAATCGGTTTACCAGAGGTATTTGCTATGCAAATATTAAATTAATATCTGTCATTTCAATAATAATATATTTACATGAGTATTTTTTTCAAAAAAAAAATTAAAGATTTTTACCTCCATCTCTTTTACAATGCAGATAAACTTGAAATGGAGAGGTGCAATGGCCTTGTTGTGATCTCGGCTATTTTTAATGACCATGACAAAGTCCGGCAACCAAGAGGCCTTGGCCACAAAACTCTCCACTCAGTATGTTTTTTCATGTTCATAGACAACTCGACTCTCAAAAGCCTAATTTCTCACCAAATCTTGCCTGACAACCCCGATCAACCCTACAAGATAGGTGCATGGCGCATTGTCAGTCTCCCAACTGAAAAATTGCCATATGAAAACCCAGCGATGAATGGTGTTATTTTTAAGTATATAATACATCGGCTGTTCCCAAATTCACATTTTAGTCTTTGGGTGGATGCCAAGCTGCAGCTGACAGTGGACCCATTGTTGTTGGTGCATTCACTACTGGTGAAAACAGGTGCTGACATGGCATTGTCTAAGCACCCATTTAACTTACATACAATGGAGGAGGCAATGGCTACAGTGAGGTGGAGGAAATGGGGTGATGTGGATAGAATTAGGGTTCAGATGGAAAGTTATTGTGAAAGTGGTTTGGAGTCTTGGTCACCAAACAAGCTGCCCTATGAAACAGGTATCGTTTTTTTTTTCCCTTTAGTTTGGGTAAAGAATTTGGTTTTTGTTAATTTATGGAGCTTCAAGCAGTTAATTTATGAGCACTATCTTAAATCATAATTTAGGAAATAAGGTTATCAATATGAATAGAATGAATTGTATTAGTCATGTAGTAATGTTGGAAGTATCAGTATATAATGTGGTGATTCTCTGTTCTCTGTGACCGGAGCACAGATGAGTAGACCTGCATGCCTTTTATATGTTCGGTGTCATTTTCAAATTTTAAGACTAGAATTAGGATTCTCATGTGCATCAATGCGTGATGTTTCCATAAGGTCCACAAAAAAATATCGTTTTAATTAATATTATAATTGCACAATGCATCCGTAGTCATCTGCAAGGAGAATTTGGGAAAGTGATGTAATGTGGTAGGTGGAGGGGAAGGAATTACGTAAACACTAAGCAGCATGATTGAATGGCATCTGTCTATTGCACAGAAGAAATATTTTAGTTGGGTTTCTTCTATTATTCTTTTTTTTTCCCGTTTCAATGATGCAGGAGTCCTAATCAATACATTAAAAAGAAGGAACTTTTTTGCATCTAAAAAAACATTGTGCCTTCATCTGTCCAAACCTAGCTGTTTCTAATTAAATACAATCTTTCCTCAATTATAGATCTTCGAATCGAACTAGTTTGTGCAGCTTCATTTATTTCCCGAATATTTAAAGGGTGAAAAATCTATTGATAATGAAATTAATTTTGAAAATATAAAGGTACCCTTTTATATCTTTTTAGCTGTGACATCTAACATGGGGTACGATCTTCCAGCCATATGACTTGAGTTGGTCTGTGGAATGGCCTGTTCCTTACACTTTCAGTGTATTGGACCAATAGCTTTTTTCAAAACCTTAGCCAATCCTATTTTAGTGTTATTTCTTCTTTAAACAAAAAAAATGTGTTGACTTGAAAGGCATTTGTGCTTCATTAAGGTTCCTTTCATAAAGGTTTTGGGGCCAATTTTGAATTGACATTGAAACAGAGTCTCCTTAAAATATGTTGGTATCGTAAAAATGTAAAACTACTGTGTAAAAACTATCATATTATATGCAAAACTCTGTTTGAACATAAAGACATTTTAAAAAAAAATCACTGAAGATGATGATTTGGAGCATAGTTTAGCGCAATCAAAATTAACACTCGCAAGCTCTATACTCAAACTTTTCTCTCATAATATATCCTTCATATCTGTGCAGATGTACCTGACACAGCACTGATCATAAGGAGGCACAATGTACCAAGCGGACTCTTCTCCTGCCTTATGTTCAACGAGCTGGAGGCTTTCAATCCTAGAGATCAGCTTGCCTTTGCTTTCGTGAGAGATTTCATGAATCCAAAGATCAAAATAAACATGTTCGAGGCAGAGGTGTTTGAGCACATTTCCATAGAATACCGTCACAATCTGAAGCAGCCAATTATAAGAGAAGATGGCAACTACAGCAAAGTAAACGCCCAAGATAAGACATTTATCAAGATGGGCTCTTTGAAAAACATGCAAGGTCGCAGCTGCGATAAGTATCTTTCGAAAATGTGGGGTGAGTCCACCGAATGATTAACGAGAGAAGATTTTTTCGTTGTCCATAGCAAAATGTTGATAATAGAAGAGCTTTTGTTTCTTGACATGACAAATTAACTATACATGTCATAATTTTGTATATAGGAGAGTCATACAGCCTGATAAATTTTCAAAGGAAATTAAAAAAAAAATGATGATTGGTAAAAGACTGAAAATTCTACTGACTGAGACTAGGGAGTTATTCCAATTTTTATTATTTCAATTATAGACTAAAACATTCTAATTATTTCAATCATACAACACAAACTAGTTATTCCAATTCTACAGTAAAAGACTAAAACATTCTCACTGTTTTAGAAAAGGGTACATTTCCTACTCCTCCAAACAGAGAAAAAAAAAAGAAAAGAAAACTAAAATGATAATTGTGTAGTAATGATCGATGTACGTTTTGTTTATGCTGCTGTTTTGAATTCTACCTGCCCGGAATTTGTTTTTGGTAAGTACTGCAACAGCCAACAGTGCTACTCTATCTGGAACCATTTGCAGTGCACCTGTATTGAAATATCTGCAAATTTTTACTGTTGAGATGTTTGATCCCTTCGGTATTTGCTTAACAACAAGTGAATTTTTGTTGTTTCATAAAGCTAGGAAATTAAATGGATTTTGCTTCTTAATTCTTGTTGCTTCAGGAAAGAAAGAGACTAACTAAGGATTAGAAGCTATTAACTGGATTTTACTTATTTAATCTTTGCTACTTATGTGTTGTACGAAGCTAATTACAAAAATCAAGTGGAAGTTACTTATTTATCTTTGCTAATTATGTGTTGTACGAAGCTAATTAAACAAAATGCATGCTACATTGCTTTTTTTTTATTTTGGTTAAGTCTAATTTGTATGGATTAGAATCCTTCAACTTCAAATGGAGTATACAAAAATCGTAAGAAAAAAAATCTCGTTACCCGATAGAGAGAATTTATGATGTGCAAAACTTCAGTAATTGTGATAGTTATTCTCAAATTTTTGTTATGATAAGCTATAAAATATAAAGTGGAATAAAAGACCAGGGAAAATAAATCTTTCATTGTCAAAATTATAAAGAAAATAAATCTTCTTCATTGTGTCAAAAAAAGAAAGAATATAAATCTTTGTTGGATTTTTGACGATATATTCTATTACACAAAATAACAAAAGGGCATTTTTGTCTTAATAAAGCATTTTGCCGTGCATTGCAAATGGGTGCCGTGGGGAAAGCAATGCCCAGCAAACACGGCACAAATCTTAAAGTGAAGTGCACGGTTCGATGTGCTTGCAGCACGTTAAACAAGACAGGTATTCTGAACCACAGTTATCTTACGATTACACCGTGCAGCTGTCGATCACAATAAACTGGCCTGCTGCAATAATGGTTTTTATAGCTCACAATCGCATAAGCAGTGTTATAACTTTACTATGTTTTTGTTTGTTCCTGGATTTAATGAGCATGCGCTGCGCGTCGTAGATATGTCTGACTATAGTGTTTGAATTTTTTTTTTTAGTTTTTAATTTTACAAAAGAATACTAACCTCAAAATCCTTAACTAAATATTGTCCATTTGTTTTCGGCCATTTTTAGATGTATTTTAATTATCAGTTGTCCTACTAGTAATGTATTCTTGTTTTGGATGAATGTAATTTGCCTACGGTACTCCATTTGCCAAAAAAAAACAAAAAAAAAAAGTGCGCATAAGCATAATACATAAGTATGCATTCTGAATAGGTGAAAATAATGGGTTTAGGACTACTCATAGCATGCCACTTGTTCGAGATCTATTTGATTTTTATTAAGTTTGATTTGTTCAATATGACTTTTTGATTAGTTTAAGTTCGAGCCGAACTCGAAATCTTTTTTGTTGACTTGTTCGAGTTTAATTAAAAAAATGATCAATATGCAATATTATCGAATATATAAAATATAGTATTAATATGTTATTATACTAAATTTTATAAACAATTGTCATTTTTCCAGAATTTATTATAAAATCATCCAGATAAATATAATACAAAAATATGAATAACAAGTTTGCACTTTAATTATAAAATCATCCAGATAAATAGCTCACAAAAATATGGTCCCCAAGGAAGGTTGACCGGGATAATTACTTATTTATTTTTATCGTTCATCACGAATATCAAAGCTATCCATCCTCTGTAAAATAGAACTTCAGATTATAATAAAAAATTGAGACAAAATGTTAGTAAAAAAGAAATTAAGACAAAAAATACCCCACATTCTGTCAGTTAGTAATCATACAGGCCTTTTGCACTTTTTCCCCTCAAATGTCATGATTAGGGGTGTTTAACGTTCCAAACGGAAACGGAATGGTCCATTTCGTTTACCGTTCCGTTCCAGCAACGGTATGACCATTTCATTCCGTTTTCCGTTCCGTTTTAGAAAACGAAATGTCATTCCATTTCGTTATTCGTTCCGTTGGACGAAACTGGACGAAACACATTGATTTACACTAAAAAATGCACTATCGTCCATTCCGTTTACCGTTCCGTTTCGGCAGCCTCATTCCGTTTACCGTTCCGTTTCTGGAAACGAAATGGTTTTTCGTACCGTCACCCGTTCCGTTTGGACGGAACGTCCACGGAACACGGTATACGGTATACCGTCGTCACCCCTAGTCATGATCCATGAATTTATTTAACTATTTGTTTTATGTTGTCACTTGTCAGTAATACAGATTGCATTGTTTCACATAATTTTAACTACTAACAAATTAACTAGAACTTTGATGACAGCTTAAACTTACAAAGATGCAATACACTACGTCATCGTTAAAAAGTATGATATGTAAACTACTCTGCCGTTTCATGTCATCATGTGGTCCCCAAGAAGGGTTGACCGGGAAAAATTATTCTATGACCATTCATTACTCATTACGCATCTCAAAGCTATCCACCCTCTATAAATAAATTTGGCTATATTTGTAATCGAACAGTTCAATTACCTTAACTGACCAATTTATATTTAATATTTGTATAATCCTTTTCATTAAGGGTATATCTAGAAAAAAAACCAATCTTTGAAATAAGTCTCTCGACAAGAGTATCCAAATCAAATCAAACATTAAAAAAAAAACACCTGGAAATAGCATTAAATAAAACATGAAGTCATTAATTAACACAAAATAAATAAATAAACAACCCTTGATTAAATCCCCCAAATTAGTACGCGCGCTCTGTTCATAATTCACAAATGACATATGGCATGGTTAAAAGTGGGAACGCCACCCGTCTTCCAATCGAAGCTTCTCTGCCTCTCTCTCCTACCTCTTCACCACGCTGCCCCTTTCAATCTACGTCTCTCTCTCCCTATCGCAATCCAACCAGTGCCTCTTTCGCTCTCAGTCGCCATTCAAGCAATCCGCCGAGCTCTTCTCCTACCCATCTTCCTATGGCGAGCATAAACATGCCATACCCACAACCCGATCCGATTGCACCTCTCGCATACATTTCTCAGGTTTGATTCGTGTGAAGTTGGTCATGTATTTGTTGTTTGATGCGAAATTTATTGTTTTCTTATTGTTGGTTTTTTTTTATCATCAGAGTATGGTGAGGTGTTTGAGGAGATGCGCGATGCTTATAAAAATCTATCGATCAAGAATCAGAATTCCCCGGAGTTGAGATATGAGATTCGTAAAGCTAACAGCTTTTCAGGGAATTATTCGTTTGAGATTAGGAAAAGCTTTTTCAATTACAGCAGTGAAAAAGAGATTCCTTGTGGATTCTTGAAGGAATTGCCAATCAAACCAGAAGGTTTACTTCTAATTTTCTATCAACTTTGCATTATTTTGTAATCTGTTGCGTATGACATATATTTCGGTATACTTTGTAGAGTTTATTATCCAGCTGCATATTTCAATTATTATATAGTTTATGAAGTAAGTGCAGGGGCTCCAATTCTCCAAAAGAATCATTGTCATATTTTGCTTTATGATACAGCATTACCAAGTCAATTTGACAGTTGGAATTATTGGAGACAAATATCAAAGGGTTAATTATAGATTTCTTAGTCAGTTTGACAGTTGGAATTATTGGAGACAAATATCAAAGGGTTAATTATAGATTTCTTGAAGTCTAAGATAATTAAAGTCTAAAAAGTGTCAGTGAGAATGATTAGTAATAATGAGCTATCCTTCCGCTCAAGATAAGATATGTTGTGGTAGATAAATATATAGCATATCACATTATATTGGATTTCACTAGAATTTATCAAGAATCAGGCAGAGGAATTAACATATCACGAAAAAGTTAAATTTCGGGAATAATTTATTACAGGATTTTTTTTTATTTTTGAGAATATAAACACTATTTGGTTAGTGGGAAGGTAGTTGTTGCAGGGCTGAGGCGTTGTTTTTATAAAAAAGAATGAACATAAATAATAATTAAGGGAAATAAATAGGAATCGGTTTACCAGAGGTTATTTGCTATGCAAATATAAAATTAATATCTGTCATTTCAATAATAATATATTTACATGAGTATTTTTTTCAAAAAAAAATTAATGATTTTTACCTCCATCTCTTTCACAATGCAGATAAACTTGAAATGGAGAGGTGCAATGGCCTTGTAGTGATCTCGGCTATTTTTAATGACCATGACAAAGTCCGGCAACCAAGAGGCCTTGGCCACAAAACTCTCCACTCAGTATGTTTTTTCATGTTCATAGACAACTCGACTCTCAAAAGCCTAATTTCTCACCAAATCTTGCCTGACAACCCCGATCAACCCTACAAGATAGGTGCATGGCGCATTGTCAGTCTCCCAACTGAAAAATTGCCATATGAAAACCCAGCGATGAATGGTGTTATTTTTAAGTATATAATACATCGGCTGTTCCCAAATTCACATTTTAGTCTTTGGGTGGATGCCAAGCTGCAGCTGACAGTGGACCCATTGTTGTTGGTGCATTCACTACTGGTGAAAACAGGTGCTGACATGGCATTGTCTAAGCATCCATTTAACTTACATACAATGGAGGAGGCAATGGCTACAGTGAGGTGGAGGAAATGGGGTGATGTGGATAGAATTAGGGTTCAGATGGAAAGTTATTGTGAAAGTGGCTTGGAGCCTTGGTCACCAAACAAGCTGCCCTATGAAACAGGTATCGTTTTTTTTTTCCCTTTAGTTTTCGTAAAGAATTTGGTTTTTGTTAATTTATGGAGCTTCAATCAGTTAATTTATGAGCACTATCTTAAATCATAATTTAGGAAATAAGGTTATCAATATGAATAGAATGAATTGTATTAGTCATGTAGTAATGTTGGAAGTATCAGTATATAATGTGGTGATTCTCTGTTCTCTGTGACCGGAGCACAGATAAGTAGACCTGCATGCCTTTTATATGTTCGGTGTCATGTTGAAATTTTAAGACTAGAATTAGGATTCTCATGTGCATCAATGCGTGATGTTGCCATAAGGTCCACAAAAAAATATCGTTTTAGTTAATATTATAATTGCACAATGAATCCGTAGTCATCTGCAAGGAGAATTTGGGAAAGTGATGTAATGTGGTAGGTGGAGGGGAAGGAATTACGTAAACACTAAGCAGCATGATTGAATGGCATCTGTCTATTGCACAGAAGAAATATTTTAGTTGGGTTTCTTCTATTATTCTTTTTTTTTTCCCGTTTCAATGATGCAGGAGTCCTAATCAATACATTAAAAAGAAGGAACTTTTTTGCATCTAAAAAAACATTGTGCCTTCATCTGTCCAAACCTAGCTGTTTCTAATTAAATACAATCTTTCCTCAATTATAGATCTTCGAATCGAACTAGTTTGTGCAGCTTCATTTATTTCCCGAATATTTAAAGGGTGAAAATCTATTGATAATGAAATTAATTTTGAAAATATAAAGGTACCCTTTTATATCTTTTTAGCTATGACATCTAACATGGGGTACGATCTTCCAGCCATATGACTTGAGTTGGTCTGTGGAATGGCCTGTTCCTTACACTTTCAGTGTATTGGACCAATAGCTTTTTTCAAAACCTTAGCCAATCCTATTTTAGTGTTATTTCTTCTTTAAACAAAAAAAATGTGTTGACTTGAAAGGCATTTGTGCTTCATTAAGGTTCCTTTCATAAAGGTTTTGGGGCCAATTTTGAATTGACATTGAAACAGAGTCTCCTTAAAATATGTTGGTATCGTAAAAATGTAAAACTACTGTGTAAAAACTATCATATTATATGCAAAACTCTGTTTGAACATAAAGACATTTTAAAAAAAAAAATCACTGAAGATGATGATTTGGAGCATAGTTTAGCGCAATCAAAATTAACACTCGCAAGCTCTATACTCAAACTTTTCTCTCATAATATATCCTTCATATCTGTGCAGATGTACCTGACACAGCACTGATCATAAGGAGGCACAATGTACCAAGCGGACTCTTCTCCTGCCTTATGTTCAACGAGCTGGAGGCTTTCAATCCTAGAGATCAGCTTGCCTTTGCTTTCGTGAGAGATTTTCATGAATCCAAAGATCAAAATAAACATGTTCGAGGCAGAGGTGTTTGAGCACATTTCCATAGAATACCGTCACAATCTGAAGCAGCCAATTATAAGAGAAGATGGCAACTACAGCAAAGTAAACGCCCAAGATAAGACATTTGTCAAGATGGGCTCTTTGAAAAACATGCAAGGTCACAGCTGCGATAAGTATCTTTCGAAAATGTGGGGTGAGTCCACCGAGTGATTAATGAGAGAAGATTTTTTTCGTTGTCCATAGCAAAATGTTGATAATAGAAGAGCTTTTGTTTCTTGACATGACAAATTAACTATACATGTCATAATTTTGTATATAGGAGAGTCATACAGCCTGATAAATTTTCAAAGGAAATTAAAAAAAAAAAGATGATGATTGGTAAAAGACTGAAAATTCTACTGACTGAGACTAGGGAGTTATTCCAATTTTTATTATTTCAATTATAGACTAAAACATTCTAATTATTTCAATCATACAACACAAACTAGTTATTCCAATTCTACAGTAAAAGACTAAAACATTCTCACTGTTTTAGAAAAGGGTACATTTCCTACTCCTCCAAACAGAGAAAAAAAAAGAAAAGAAAACTAAAACGATAATTGTGTAGTAATGATCGATGTACGTTTTGTTTATGCTGTTGTTTTGAATTCTACCTGCCCGGAATTTGTTTTTGGTAAGTACTGCAACAGCCAACAGTGCTACTCTATCTGGAACCATTTGCAGTGCACCTGTATTGAAATATCTGCAAATTTTTACTGTTGAGATGTTTGATCCCTTAGGTATTTGCTTAACAACAAGTGAATTTTTGTTGTTTCATAAAGGTAGGAAATTAACTGGATTTTGCTTCTTAATTTTTGTTGCTTCAGCAAAGAAAAAGACTAACTGAGGATTAGAAGCTATTAACTGGATTTTACTTATTTAATCTTTGCTACTTATGTGTTGTACGAAGCTAATTACAAAAATCAAGTGGAAGTTACTTATTTATCTTTGCTAATTATGTGTTGTACGAAGCTAATTAAACAAAATGCATGCTACATTGCTTTTTTTTTATTTTGGTTAAGTCTAATTTGTATGGATTAGAATCCTTCAACTTCAAATGGAGTATAGAAAAATCGTAAGAAAAAAAAAATCTCGTTACGCGATAGAGAGAATTTATGATGTGCAAAACTTCAGTAATTGTGATAGTTATCCTCAAATTTTTGTTATGATAAGCTATAAAATATAAAGTGGAATAAAAGACCAGGGAAAATAAATCTTTCATTGTCAAAATTATAAAGAAAATAAATCTTCTTCATTGTGTCAAAAAAAGAAAGAATATAAATCTTTGTTGGATTTTTGACGATATATTCTATTACGCAAAATAACAAAAGGGCATTTTTGTCTTAATAAAGCATTTTGCCGTGCATTGCAAATGGGTGCCGTGGGGAAAGCAACGCCCAGCAAACACGGCACAAATCTTAAAGTGAAGTGCACGGTTCGATGTGCTTGCAGCACGTTAAACAAGACAGGTATTCTGAACCACAGTTATCTTACGATTACACCGTGCAGCTGTTGATCACAATAAACTGGCCTGCTGCAATAATGGTGTTTATAGCTCACAATCGCATAAGCAGTGTTATAACTTTACTATGTTTTTGTTTGTTCCTGGATTTAATGAGCATGCGCTGCGCGTCGTAGATATGTCCTACTATAGTGTTTGAATTTTTTTTTTTTTAGTTTTTAATTTTACAAAAGAATACTAACCTCACAATCCTTAACTAAATATTGTCCATTTGTTTTCGGCCATTTTTAGATGTATTTTAATTATCAGTTGTCCTACTAGTAATGTATTCTTATTTTGGATGAATGTAATTTGCCTACGGTACTCCATTTGCCAAAAAAAACAAAAAAAAAAGTGCGCATAAGCATAATACATAAGTATGCATTCTGAATAGGTGAAAATAATGGGTTTAGGACTACTCATAGCATGCCACTTGTTCGAGATCTATTTGATTTTTATAAGTTTGATTTGTTCAATACGACTTTTTGATTAGTTTAAGTTCGAGCCGAACTCGAAATCTTTTTTTGTTGACTTGTTCGAGTTTAATTAAAAAAATGCTCAATATGCAATATTATCGAATATATAAAATATAGTATTAATATGTTATTATACTAAATTTTAAAAACAATTGTCATTTTTCCAGAATTTATTATAAATCATCCAGATAAATATAATACAAAAATATGAATAACAAGTTTGCACTTTAATTATAAAATCATCCAGATAAATAGCTCACAAAAATATGGTCCCCAAGGAGGGTTGACCGGGATAATTATTTATTTATTTTTATCGTTCATCACGAATATCAAAGCTATCCATCCTCTGTAAAATAGAACTTCAGATTATAATAAAAAATTGAGACAAAATGTTAGTAAAAAAGAAATTAAGACAAAAAATACTCCACATTCTGTCAGTTAGTAATCATACAGGCCTTTTGCACTTTTCCCCCTCAAATGTCATGATCCATGAATTTATTTAACTATTTGTTTTATGTTGTCACTTGTCAGTAATACAGATTGCATTGTTTCACATAATTTTAACTACTAACAAATTAACTAGAACTTCGATGACAGCTTAAACTTACAAAGGATGCAATACACTGCGTCATCGTTAAAAAGTATGATATGTAAACTACTCTGCCGTTTCATGTCATCATGTGGTCCCCAAGAAGGGTTGACCGGGAAAAATTATTCTATGACCATTCATTACTCATTACGCATCTCAAAGCTATCCACCCTCTATAAATAAATTTGGCTATATTTGTAATCGAACAGTTCAATTACCTTAACTGACCAATTTATATTTAATATTTGTATAATCCTTTTCATTAAGGGTATATCTAGAAAACAACCAATCTTTGAAATAAGTCTCTGGACAAGAGTATCCAAATCAAATCAAACATTAAAAAAAAAACACCTGGAAACAGCATTAAATAAAACATGAAGTCATTAATTAACACAAAATAATAAATAAATAACCCTTGATTAAATCCCCCAAATTAGTATGCGCGCTCTGTTCATAATTCACAAATGACATATGGCATGGTTAAAAGTGGGAACGCCACCCGTCTTCCAATCGAAGCTTCTCTGCCTCTCTCTCTTCTACCTCTTCACCACGCTGCCCCTTTCAATCTACGTCTCTCTCTCCCTATCGCAATCCAACCAGTGCCTCTTTCGCTCTCAGTCACCATTCAAGCAATCCGCCGAGCTCTTCTCCTACCCATCTTCCTATGGCGAGCATAAACATGCCATACCCACAACCCGATCCGATTGCACCTCTCGCATACATTTCTAAGGTTTGATTCGTGTGAAGTTGGTCATGTATTTGTTATTTGATGCGAAATTTATTGTTTTCTTATTGTTGGTTTTTTTTTATCATCAGAGTATGGTGAGGTGTTTGAGGAGATGCGCGATGCTTATAAAAATCTATCGATCAAGAATCAGAATTCCCCGGATTTGAGATATGAAATTCGTAATGCTGACAGCTTTTCAGGGAATTATTCGTTTGAGATTAGGAAAAGCTTTTTCAATTACAGCAGTGAAAAAGAGGTTCCTTGTGGATTCTTGAAGGAATTGCCAATCAAACCAGAAGGTTTACTTCTAATTTTCTATCAACTTTGCATTATTTTGTAATCTGTTGCGTATGACATATATTTCGGTATACTTTGTAGAGTTTATTATCCAGCTGCATATTTCAATTATTATATAGTTTATGAAGTAAGTGTAGGGGCTCCAATTCTCCAAAAGAATCATTGTCATATTTTGCTTTATGATACAGCATTACCAAGTCAATTTGACAGTTGGAATTATTGGAGACAAATATCAAAGGGTTAATTATAGATTTCTTGAAGTCTAAGATAATTAAAGTCTAAAAAGTGTCAGTGAGAATGATTAGTAATAATGAGCTATCCTTCCGCTCAAGATAAGATAAGTTGTGGTAGATAAATATATAACATATCACATTATATTGGATTTCACTAGAATTTATCAAGAATCAGGCAGAGGAATTAACATATCACGAAAAAGTTAAATTTCGGGAATAATTTATTACAAGATTTTTTTTTTTTTGAGAATATAAACACTATTTGGTTAGTGGAAAGGTAGTTGTTGCAGGGCTGAGGCGTTGTTTTTATAAAAAAGAATGAACATAAATAATAATTAAGGGAAATAAATAGGAATCGGTTTACCAGAGGTATTTGCTATGCAAATATAAAATTAATATCTGTCATTTCAATAATAATATATTTACATGAGTATTTTTTTCAAAAAAAAAATTAAAGATTTTTACCTCCATCTCTTTCACAATGCAGATAAACTTGAAATGGAGAGGTGCAATGGCCTTGTTGTGATCTCGGCTATTTTTAATGACCATGACAAAGTCCGGCAACCAAGAGGCCTTGGCCACAAAACTCTCCACTCAGTATGTTTTTTCATGTTCATAGACAACTCGACTCTCAAAAGCCTAATTTCTCACCAAATCTTGCCTGACAACCCCGATCAACCCTACAAGATAGGTGCATGGTGCATTGTCAGTCTCCCAACTGAAAAATTGCCATATGAAAACCCAGCGATGAATGGTGTTATTTTGAAGTATATAATACATCGGCTGTTCCCAAATTTTGAAGGGATCAGATTTTTTAATGAACATGGTCCATCAGATTTTCCATCAAAATCTGATGCACCATACATTAAATGAATTTGGTTCAACAATAAAATGTAGGCCACTTAATAATAATTAATTATATTAATTATAACATTCTCCCACTTGGCCTATAGAATATCATAATGAACACGAATTCAGAATTGGCCAATAAAACTTAAACCTTGTTCAGTTAGAAATACCAAACTTAACTAATATAATCAAAATAACTATTATTGTTATTTGATCCCTATTAATTATAGATGTGGCATTCTTTCCAACAAATGGTTAATTAAATTCATTCGATCCTCATAAGTATATTTGCTTATATTAATAAATGCGCAACATAAAATAAGCAAACATTATAATATAGAAAGTCAATACATAAATGAAGCTTCAATACATAACATAATCAAATACACTATTGTTCATTACAACATCAGAAGTCACTAACCAAACCCATGCTAGCTACGTGCTCTCTGAAGAGAGTAGGTGGTAGTGCTTTTGTTAGAGAATCAGCTAACATAGCTCTTGTATTGATGTGTTGTATGACAATAATATTATTCTTGACTTTCTTTCTAACAACAAGATACTTGATGTCGATCCACTTAGTAGCACCGCTGGACTTGTTGTTTTTCGAAAAGAAAACAGCAGCCTCGTTATCACAAAATAACGTGATTGGTCTTGCAATACTCTCAATCACTTGAAGTTCAGGTATGAAATTCTTCAACTAAATTGCTTGACCAATAACTTCAAAACACGCTACAAATTTTGCTTGCATAGTGGAAGATGCAACTAAGGACTGCTTGGCACTCTTCCATGAAATTGGTCCCCCTGCAAGCATGAATATGTATCCTGATGTGGATTTTCTTGTGTCTACACATCTAGCAAAGTCCGAATCTGAATAGCCAATGACCTCAAGGCTATCGGACTTCCTGTAAGTAAGCATGTAGTCTTTAGTCCCTTGCAAATAGCGTAAAACTTTCTTAGCAGCTCGCCAATGATCCAAACCTGGATTGGATTGATATCGGCCGAGCATGCCAACGACAAACGCAATATCAGGACGTGTGCAAACTTGAGCATACATTAAGCTTCCAACAACCGAAGCATACTCATTATTTTCTATCTGCTTATGTTCTGATTCAGTTTTGGGACATTGAGACTTGCTGAATTTATCACCTTTGAAAATGGGAGCAACACTTGGAGAACATTTGGCATTTTGTAGCGCTTAAGCATTTTCTCAATGTATGCCTTTTGTGATAAACCTAAGACCCCACGAGACCGATCACGGTGGATTTCAATGCCTATGACATAAGAGGCTTCACCAAGATCCTTCATTTCAAATTTCTTTGAAAGAAAACGTTTGGTCTCGTACAACATGTCTAAATCACTGCTCGCTAATAAAATGTCATCCACATACAAAACGAGAATAATAAATCTGCTCCCACTAACCTTGAGATATATGCATTGATCAAAAGTGTTTTCTTGAAATCCAAATTCTGTTATGACCTCATCAAACTTGAGATACCACTGCCTTGAAGCTTGTTTTAACTCATAAATTTTTCGTTTCAACCGGCAGCCCATATGTTCCTTGCCTTTGACAACAAAACCTTCAGGTTGTTTCATGTAAATTTCTTCATGCAAGTCACCATTAAGGAATGCGGTTTTAACGTCCATTTGATGCAACTCTAGATCATAATGAGCTACAAGAGCTAAAACAATTCTTAATGAATCTTTCCTTGAGACAGGAGAAAAAGTATTGTCATAATGTATACCTTCTTGTTGCGTAAAACCTTTAGCAACTAGTCGGGCCTTGTATCGTTCAATGTTACCATGAGAATCAGTTTTAGTTTTGTAAACACATTTACATCCTACGGGTTTAACATCTTTTGGTAACTCAACAAGATCTCATACATCATTTTGTTGCATGGAGTTCATCTCATCATTCATGGCTTCCAGCCACTGAGATGATTTAGCACTCTTCATGGCGTCCTTAAAGGAGATAGGATCATCTCCATGACCTATATCGCCACCTTCTTCAGTAAGGTATACAACATAATCATCAGGTATTGCAGATTTTCGTTCTCTTTGCGACTTGCGCAAAGACTAACTTGTAGCCTCCGAAATGACCGAAGTTGGGACATAATCTCGGTCTTCTTCATTAAGGTTTATAGTTCGTTTTTCATTACTCCCACTAATGTTGGCATTTTCAAAAAATATTGCATGTCGTGTCCCAACTATTCTAGTGGTATGTGATGGACAATAAAATCTAAAACCTTTGGACCTCTCTGGATAGCCTATGAAAGAACAACTAACGGTTTTGGGGTCTAGTTTCTTAATGTGTGGATTGTAGACTTTTGTTTCAGCAGGACAGCCCCACACACGTAAGTATCCTAGTTGCGATTTCCTTCCAGTCCACAATTCATAAGGTGTTACTGGAACAGATTTACTAGGAACTCGATTGAGAACATGTGTGGCTGTTTTTAAAGCCTCCGACCACAAAAATTCTGGTAAAGTGGTATTGTATATCATACTTCGTACCATATCCATTAATGTACGATTACGCCTTTCAGCCACTCCATTTTGCTGAGGATCTCCCGGCATTGAGAACTGATGAACAATACCACATTCTTGAAGAAACAAAGCAAATGGGCCTGGACTTTGACCCAAGTCGGTGTGCCTACCATAATACTCACCGTCTCTATCTGATCGCACTACTTTAATTTTAACATTATGCTGATTTTCAACTTCAGCCTTAAAGATTTTAAATTTGTCTAGTGCTTCAGATTTTTCAGAAATTAAGTACACATAAGCGTAGCGAGAATAATCGTCAATAAAAATAATGAATGATTTGTGTCTGTTCAAACTCGAAGGGGGAAAAGGACCACATATATCGGTGTAAATTAATTCCAATAGTCCCCCACTTCGAGTGGCTCTTTTCTTATTTCCTTGAACAAATTTTCTCTTAACGCATTCAACACAGTTATCAAAATCAGAAAAATCTAATGTTGGGAGAATTTCATTCTTAATAAGACGTTGCATTCTATCTCTTGAAATATGACCCAATCTGCGATGCCATAACTTGGAAGAATATCCAACATCGCGATTTCTCTTTGTGCCACGTTTATGATCAACACAATTAACATTCAGGGATAATAAAGAATCAGAAAAGGAAGAATCCAAACATAATTTATATAGATTATTACATAACAATCCAGAACCAACAAACTTAGAGTTATGATATAGTCTCAACTCATTATTTCCAAACTGAAACATAAAACCACAAGCATCAAGTCTAGAAACAGAAATTAAATTCCTAATCACACTAGAAATATAAACTACATCATATAAGTAGAGAATAAAGCCACTCTTCAAGACCAGACGAAGAGTTCCAACGGCCTCCACTTCAGCCTCTAAGCCATTAGCTACTTTAAGCTTCATTTTTTCCTTTTCCAGCATCGTCACGGAATGGAATCCCTGCAATGAGTTCGTAATGTGCACAGAGGCACCAGTGTCAACCCACCACATATTTAAGGGAACATCAATTAAAAGAGATTCACAAATCATATAATTTAAATCATTACCCTTTTTTTCAAGCCATGCTCTAAACTTGGTACACTCCTTCCTCATGTGTCTAGGTTTCTTGCAGTGACGGCATTTAAGACCACGCTTTGTACTTGGTATATTTGCCTTGTTAACACCAGATGTTTGACTCTTATCTTTACCTTTACCATTGTTCTTTTTCGGTTTTGGACTTTCAATGGCAGCATGTGCAAAGTCAGGTTTTTCAGTCTTAATCATTTCTTCTTCTTGAACACACATGGCAATCAATTTGCTCATCTTCCACTTCTCTTTCTGCGTGTTGTAATTGATCTTGAAAGGACCAAACTGAGCAGGAAGAGAAGTCATAATGAAATGAACCAGAAATCCTTCAGAAATTGCCATGTCCATGCCATTCAATTTTGCGGCCATATCATTCATCATCATGATATGTTCACGTACACCGCTAGTCCCATTGTACTTGGTAGTGAGCATTTTCATTATGAGGGCACTCGCATTAGCCTTAGATGTACCCTTAAACTGCTCCTCAATAGAAGTGAGATATTCCTTAGCAGTACAGAGTTCACCTTCAGCATTCTTTTCAGGAATGCCTCCCCGAATTGCCAAAGAGATGGTGCTTTTCATAATCATGAGAGACATGCGATTAGAACGCTCCCAATTTTCATAAGCAGTTTTGAGTTGATCTGCAGCATCATCCTTTGGTTTTTCAAGTTTATCCATACGTAATGCTTGGTCTATTTCAAGAGCACCAAGACCAACCTCAATTTGCTCTTTCCAAGTTGAAAAATTAGTTCCATTCAATGTTGCTATTCCATTGAGTTGACTACTTATATTGTTCAATGCTGAAAATTCATGACAAACATAATGCTTACTATTAACTAATCCACAGACATATAACAAAATTAAATTAGATCAACTATAATCAGGGGACTTATAATTAACTAATCTGAAATAATAAAACGTCAATTAATATTTCAGGTCTAATAGTTGATCCATTAAGAATCAATTCATATCACCGTTGGGCAGAAATAAATTGAACTAAGTTGAAATTCCACTCAATAAATTATACTTGACAATTAAAATTGGTAAAATTGACAATTATAATTTATTAAATGTAGAGCATAATTGTAATACAATAGACATAATGTACAACATAATTTCTTTTAATAAAATGGTAGTCACAATTAAAGTTGGTAAAATTGATAACAACCATATATTAAAAGTAAGTTTATATGAAAATAAGTTATATATAACATTTAGTGGGACCAGGAAAAAGAAACGACGCGAGAGAAAAATAACATTTAGTGGTCTTGATCCTCTACAAACCAGTCATAAAAACAATAGTCCTTACTTCATCAAAACCTTAAAAGCAACTTGGCGAATGGTTGTGAAAACTAACGGCTATGATATGGTTTGGACATTAAAAGTGTCCTTCTCCTTTGTATGCAATCAAGTACAAAAAAAAAAAAAACTTTTCTCTTTCTTTTGTGCGCCATGTGACAGAGAAGGAGAGGAGAGAAGGATGTTATGCTTTTAATCAAATAAGGAAAAATTTGTACACAACCCCAAAGTGCACACAGAGAAGAATTTTAGGAAAAATTAAAAATATGCGAAAATAATCAATTAAATTCCAATCAATTCCAGTAAATTCAGAAATTACTTTATACTGTATTTTATACGAAAATATATACTGCTCTGATACCAAATGTTAGAAATAAATATTTTATCGTAATAATATCCTAATTAACAGCCCTAATGATCATGTATTTCGTATAAAATAAATAAATTCATGAGTTAGAACTTACATGATTGGAGAGAAGACATGGCGTAAGGCGGAAAATCGATCTTCTCCAATTTTCCTTAGTATATCTTGATGGCAAAATTAGTGGCATTTCTTAATCTGTCTAAGTTTTGTTAATGGCGAAATTAAGGGGAAAGGGTGCCAATTTTAGACAGAATATTTTAATTAATACTAAGGCAATTGAAGGGATCAGATTTTTGAATGAACATGGTCCATCAGATTTTCCATCAAAATCTGATGCACCATACATTAAATGAATTTGGTTCAACAATTAAATGTAGGCCACTTAATAATAATTAATTATATTAATTATAACAAGTTCTTGAATGTTGAACTATTAATATATCGATAGCATGGGCTAAATAGTTGGAGCTGACAAATTTCTTTCAACTTTCTTGGATGCTGTTATTTTCCTGTAAATGTGTCCTTTTCTTTTTTTTTCTGAATTTACAGAGGCTTACGGCTGTGTAATCATCATTAGGGGTATAACAGGATCATACACGTGTTCAGTTGCATTCTCCCTCTTCTCTTATATTTTTCTCTAGATTTGTTTGGTATTGTTAGATTTTTTTGGTAATTTGATATATTAATGATGGCTATAGTGTACAAATTAATTGCATTCTAATGTCCTTATATCATTTAAATTAGCAATCTTTCCAATAGGTTTATTTGCTGTGTTTTTTCTGTGATAATCTTCATTTACTTTAATTTCTGGGATCCTCATTGCCTCATGCTGAATTTACTTTTTTTTTATGTAGAATTAGCTCAGTAATTGGTGTAGATGTGTAGTGTGTTAATTTACTGGCTTAACCGCACATTTGGGTAGTTGCTTTCCTTTTTACCTTGTTGGGCTGATTGTAATATTCGATCTATGTGTGAGATGTAACACTCACTAGTGTCTCTTTGATTTGGACAATTGTCTCTTTGATTTGTGCAATTGTCTTGAAAATTTTTCTGACATTATATTTTCCATTACCTAGCAAAGGGTTCCATAATTCAGTTTTCCTTTTCTTCTTTCTTTTAGCTATTCTTAACATTAATTTTCCCTAAATAACATAATGTGAAGTCTTTATTTACTCTCATTTCTTCACTTATACTTGCGGTTTATCCCTGTTGGAATCCAGCTACTCTCAGTTCCTGCAAAAATCTCCACTGTTTCATCAAGCAGGTGTGCTTCTTCTTTCTTTATTTATTTCATTTCGACACAAAACCATTGTTTGGCTGATCGATAAGAGAGAAACAAACGAAAATCAGAGTTGTAAGAAAAGAAATTGGCTGTAGGAAACATACCTTGCTTCAGCTTTTGTAATGGCATAAATCTAATTATCTCAAAAAAGAAAGTTCAAATATGACAAGTGATTTCAATTACATGGACATATATATTTCCCATTTTTTAGCGGGCCTTCTTATAATATATATGACAAGTGAATTTCAATTACATGGACATATAGTTTTTTTTTTGTTTTTATGAATTAGATAAACTTGCAATGAATAAAAAAGTCAACACATTTATCCCTAATTCTAAATGAAATATTGGCATAAATATTATTTTATTTTAATAATGAATTAATTTTTGTTTCTGTTATGTTTAGTCATCATAACCACACCGTGAATAAAGGAAGAACAAACAATTAATGGGGCTGTTCGCAAGCATCATCTCAAATTTGGGATTCGTCCTTGCCGCTTGCGTCAATATATTTGACATGTAAATATTTTTCTTGTTTTTATATCGAACGTAAATTTGTTATATAACAACTAATTAATTATTAAAAATAATATAATTGTAATATTATTATTTTTTAGGATTGTGGTCACGGATCATCCAATGGAAGATAAATTGCAAGATTGGATATAACTATAGTTAGCATGACCTTTGGCGTAGCATCGAGTTTGTGGCTTCCCGACTCCGAACTAAAAAACAAATGGGACATAGTCAAAGCTGTTATTGGAGGAGCTCTGACAGTAATGGTTCCTTACAAGGCCATTCATACAAATTTTTCCTCTCATAGTACTTATTGGGTACGTACACATTAATTTGAATTTGCAAATATCTTTATTCTAATAAAATTAGCTACTATATTTGCTAATACTTTTGTCGACTTTGATTTTGAACTAGCTTTTCATACGCGCTTCGCGCGTGAAGCATTGTTAAACAGTAAATGTTAGATCATTTAAAGTCGGGTGCAGGGTATCAATGGTAATTGTTTTAAGACCGACATACAATTATAATAAGTGCTAGAATTATAATTATAATTATTTGAATAAAAGTCAAACTATCTTACAATTGATCTCTTGTAATAATTAATTGAATATTTTGGTATATGTGTCATTTTTTCTATATTTGTCATTTATGACATTACTATTTTTTTGGCGTTTATTTATTTTTAGGAATTTGATCAACTTTTAAAAATTATAATGCAATGATACAGAATTCGTAAAAATCTAAAAACAATGAAAATTATTGTAAACCTTCAAAAAAAATTAATATCATTGGATAATGTATAATTTGAACGCATATAAATAAAATTAAATTAAAAAATAAATCTAAGAAGCTCTGTCAGAAATCTAATATTTAGCAACCCAATATTTAAAATACTGTTCCGAAAATTTGTAGAAGTAAGAAATTATGTAAATATTTTGAAAGCATAAAATAAAAAAGTTTGTATCATTATTTTTTTATAATTTTGTTATTACTTATATAAAATTTTATACATTATCAAATTTTGAAAAAAATTGGAAACAATTAAAATTAGAATTATATTTCTGAAATAATAGAATTAAACCATCAGATTCAAAAATTCAAATATAATATTTTAAAACTCTAAAATTATTAAAGTTTCTATTGCCGGTTATCTCATATTTTTGAAATAAAAAAATAATATTTATACCCAATTGAAGTAATAAATATCCTCAAATAATTTCTAAAGCACCACATATTTCATATTTCACAAAGTTATATGCTTAGATTGAAAAAAGTTGTGTGGCATGATTAGATTTGTTATAACTTTGGAAGAATTTATATAATATTTCATTCATAAATAAAATGGCAAATTACTTTGCAGAAATAAAAACCAAATGATATTTATGAAATTATAGATATTCAATTTTATGAGATTCAGAAAATTTTTTAAAATATTTTGTAAGTCTATAATTATAAAATTTTATATCACTAAATTCTTCATATATCTTTGAGTATGCACATAAATTGTCATCGCCAAATAATTTTTTCAAGTCTTCAAAATAATTTTAAAATAAAACTATCATGTAAATTAAAATTTATGAGATTTAGAAAATTATTTAAAATATTTTATATGTCTATAATTTAAAAAAAAATTATATCACTAAATCCTACAAATTTTTACGAGAATTCACATAATTTTTCATAGCCAAATAAATTTTTAAAAGCATATTAATAATTTAAAAACAAAAATATTTATCTAAAATATAGATATAGAGGGTCAATTAATATGGAAAACGCTAATTATTATTTTCAAGTCTTTAAGATGATTTATTATAGTGCTAATTTTTTTTAAATAAAAGTAGGCTAAAAGTTAGAAGTTACCATTCCATTATATGAAACTTAGTTGATGCATAACAACAAAAAAAGAAAAAAAATTGCCGACTCATGCAAAAAAAAAAAATTTTAAAGTCATCAAACATCTTAAAATCAATAAATTTCTTAAATTATAGAAATGAAATATAGTTCTTAAAATAATATTAAAATATTCTCAAATCTTGTTTTTTTAAAAAAAAATATTTATGGTTGATGGTGTCATGGATGCTTATACAATTTTTATCAAATTAATTTAATTTATAATTTTTGGCAATAAATTATTATTTTTAAAAATAAAGCACTATATTTGTTCACATTTTCTTGTTTGTATTTGAAGTCTAAGTTATCAATGAAAAGTACTTACGGTCATGATGGTGTGAAATGAAAAATCTATAAGAATTGAATTGCCGCAGCCCAAAAAAAAAAGAAAAAAAAAAGATGACGTCATGCTGATATCACCAGTGTTACTGTAGAAAAAGCTTCTAACATTGTATAATACTAGCAAAGGTATCGCGCTTCGCGCAATTAAGTTTTATTTTAAATTTTTAAAAAATATAAAATAGATATATCATTGGATTTTTATAATTTTTTTAAATATATCCATACAATTTCGTAAAAAATGATATAAAAAGCTTGTAAATAATTAAATAAAAGGCTAAATCCTTAATAAGTTGGTTTAAAATAAATTTTTTGTTTCTTATAAGTTTTCAATATATTTTTAATTAGTTTTATAAAAATATAAAAAAATAGTTTAAAAAATAAAAATTATCCGCTTCCAATAAGACTTTAACATGGAGAAGTCATTAAATGATATGGATCATTTATTTAAAGTTTGAAATTTGAGAATGAATACGAGTTCGAATTCATTTTTTATGTTGCCATTATTTGAAACTAATTTTTTAAATTGTGCAAATATTTGTGTTTTTCAAGGACGAATTATTCTAACATTAATTTTTAAGGTATTTGATTTTTTATGGAAAAGATATTTAATCATGTTATAATTTACATTACTGTTATAGCTCATTGTTAATAACTCATGAATATATTTATAAATGTTTTGACTAATATGCACAACTACTTCTGTTTGAATGACTTATTCTCTTCTAGAATCTATTAAGATGATTTTTTTATCTCGTTATTAATGATAATATTTCTGTAAAAAATATAAATTTAAAATTAGTTTCAATTTAAGTATTATCTCATTAAATATACAAATATTCTGATTTAAGATATATGAAATATGTTAATTTAAAAAAATTTGGTGGGATGCGCATCCTATGTCAATGGGGTCCAGACCACCCTCTTACATGGGTGTTCTGAAATACCCAAAAAATGCCAAAAGAGGAATGAATATGACAATGATTTTTTGTGTAAGTATTGCAATAACCGATCATGTTTCTTATCAAAAGCTACAATATATATAAAAAATGTTGCACATTCATAGCCACATGAGTCCCTAAACGAAAAGCCTTGCACACATTTATGACCACGATGAGGGACCCAGCCCAAGTGGAGCCAGACGACTGTAATAAAATCAATCACATAGAAAGCAAAGATCGGAGGAACTATTTAACTGACAAAGTTGCCACAGCAAAAAAAAAAATGATGTCATGCTGATATCACCCCGTTACTGTAGAAATGTCTCCCAACGTTATACTATATATAGATTCTTAAATCTGTATTTTAATTTTTTCCAGTGCAGCTGGTGCTACTTGTCATTCAGTGCAACTATTATGCATAGTGCGCTACTTCGAAAACCGTAAGAGAATTATACTTATTTTCTCCACCACTCCAAAAATCCTCAACCTACTTTCGGTGCTTGTTCTATTTTCTGGATTGCTTATGCTCGATATTTGGGAGGTTACTCTCCTTGATGCATTTGGTAACTTTGTGGCTGCAATCTACACGTTCTGTTGGATAGCAGATTCCAAGGGAAATACTCTGGAACTGGTATATATATAACCCTTCAATTCACTATATATAGTGCATCATTTAATTAATTTTGGTTATCCATATATCTAATAACTTAATATTTGTTTGTTTCTAATCGTAGGCTTTGATTTACATGGCCGGTTTAGTTAGAGTCATCCATGCAATTCTGATATTGCACCGCTGCCTTGGTGCCCGTGTTATATGGAATTACATGCATGACTTTGGAAAATTTCTCCATCTTTGTGCCAAGGTTGCGTGGAATTTCTTGTGGAAGATCATATGTGTAGTTGGGAAGGGGTTATGCGTATTTGCAGAATTTTTGTTGATAATCATATGCGCAATCTGGGAGGCCCGATACAAGTGGACAAGTGGAAAAGTGGCCCACTTGAGCTCTGTTTTCTATACCTGTCTAAAAATCACTACCGACCGGTGGCCCCTATTTTTCAAAATTTTTTTGTGAATAATTAAATGTGAGTACTTTTGTAAAAACCAAATAGAAACAAGTAGAAAAACCCAATACCAACAGTTGAGCCGAAAAATAATCCCAAATTTCTCATATTGTTTCAATTCATGTACTAAAAGTCTAAAAATTCTTTAATTTTGAGATAGTTGCATACTTTTGTTTGATGATGATTATTCTCTTGGAAAGCTTGTAAGGCGATCGTAGTCTGAAGAACTCCATGGACGACTTGAGAAGTCTCACCAAACTATTGTCCGTTGCAATACAATGGCTAAGATTTCAGATTTATCCATCTGTGTGAAGTTAGCTTTTGAGGTCCACAACAGCTTACTCGATGTGGCGTACACAGCGTCTAATTTCAATTCCTACAGTGGTCTTAGCAGGGTAAGCATTTTTTTTATTTTTGATTTTTTTTAAAAAAAATGAAACGTCGTTATGCCTACCATTAATTAAAATCAAAGTACAACTGATGAAAGTCACATCTTACTTCATAATTAAATTCGATTTTCTCTGACATCTCGTATTTTATAACTTAAAAGCAGAAATTATATATCTATTGATTAGACTATTTTTTATATGTTATCATATAAAAACAAAATGGAATTGTCATTGCTAGATGATTTTTTTTTTCTTTATGACAAAGCATAATTATGATTATATACGAATCGTGCTATATTTTGCCAACTTTGTATCATAAATTTATTATGACTTCGAGGGTACAAAATAACAATTGGACCCTGCAGACATACAAATAGAATGACATAACTTAAAAAAAAAAGTTTAATTCTTATTCAGACGACTCTAGACAAAAAAAAAACGTGTAATTCTGTTTAGAAATAAGTTTAACAGCATAAAAAAATGATAATATAAATTCCAATTAAAAATAATTGTTAAAATTGTGATTTGTGAATGATGAGAGTGGAAAGTAAAACCCTATCTAGTTAGCTAATACTTAATAGGGTTGTTAAATAATTAAAAGAGAATATGATAGAAGAGGCAGAAGGTGGTTTAGTAAAATGCGCTGTGCCCTCCAACTAGTCCACTTATGAGTTATGACCAAAACAGTAACTATGGTCTCCCTCCTCAAAGGCACTACTGTAAAAATATCGAATATCTTGGCTTTATCATTTCACATTTTTTCATACACTTTTCTTTTCCCATCCATAGCTCTGTCCCTAGTCTGTGTTTCTATTGGCTCGGCGACTGCGTCCTTTGTTGTCTGGCGAGGCGACAAAAAGAAAGGCTTCTCTTTAATAACATTGATAAATTTAATTTCAATTAAAGTCCATTAAAAAAAAGTCCAAGTTGGGTCCACAAATTTGGAATAGTGAGAGGCGTATTTCCTGCATCGTAGAACAAACCATCCACAAATTTACTATATCTGACACCCGGCCCCCCCACACTCACACTCCTTTCAAGGCAAGTATAAAAGAAATAAGAAAACAGTAGTCGTTGAGACTTGAGAGGCGAAGTCAAGTCACTCTCTCTTTTCTCTTTAAAAAGGAAAAAGAAAAAAGTCTCTTTCTCCGTCTCAGTCACTCTTCCTTTGTCCCCCTTCCAATTCCATCATAAAACAACACAGAGAAAAAAAGAGATGCATCTTCAGATCGAAACAACACTACTCTCTCTCTCCCTTACCATGCTCTCCTTTCTCTTCAAGTACAACTAACCCATTTCTTCTCTGAGGACAACAATTGACTAAAATGACAGAAGCGAGGGTTTTAATTTGTCCAGCCATGGCGCCTGTCAAGTCAGGAGGAAGCGTCGGAGGGTCTTCTGTGGCGAAGGAGAGCGGATCCATGGCTGGAGAGGACAGGTGGCGGGGTCCTGACGGGAGTTCTTCCGTAAACGCAGTGTCGTTTGGGTTCGTCGCGACTGCTATTTTGGTTTCCATGTTTCTCTTCATGGCGCTTTTCGAGCACTTTCTTAGACCTCGTGGTGTTGGTGTTGGTGGGGATTCGACGAGCGTGGGTGATCGGAGCGGGAGGAGAAGGGGGTTGAGGCTTTGGGGTTGGGGGACAAGAGGAGATGTCGCAGATCTTGAGGCCAACAAGCTTTGCTTCCCGTCTCCCGAGGTGGAGATTGAGAATGCGATACTTTTGTTCCTCTTTTTGGTTTGGGATGGGATAAAGCTGTCTTACCTTTTACTCTTTTTTTTTTCTGACCTTTTGACTTGTCTATTTTTACTATGTGATGCACAGTTTCAAGGAAATTAAATTATTTAGGGTCTCCAGTTAATTTCTCATAAAAGTGTTGCTAGAAGCTGCATTAAAAAGCATGAGTGATGACTGACGAGTGTGGTAAATCAGAGTGAAGTGGTTAAAATGGTAAATGTTATGTTTGCTTGTTGATTAGGTATTTGAAAAGTATGCCATTCTGAGCGAAAAATTTCTAATATATGTATCGCCTTGCAAAGTTTTAGTTGTAGGCTTGTAGCCCTTAATTAAAGCTAGAATGGAAAGATAATTTGAAAAATGTCAGGTTTATGTCTGTTTACCTTATGATTAAAACGTAATTTAAATATGGAGGTCAAAATTTTGATTTAGATCGACAGGCAAGTAATTCACCTAGTTAAGAAAACACTGAATTGCAGCAGTATTTAATACAAATGACAGTTATTTTTTTTTATGTTGAAACATATGAAAAGATCAATTTTCAACTCTTTTCTTTTATGGAACACATGATTTCAACACTTTTTACTGATAATTTATGTGTTAAATTTGGAAATACAAAGTGAACCATTGCTCTTGTTTTATGCCACAGGAGTAATTGTACTAAAAAAAAAAAAATTTGAGTTCATTTGATACAAAGATCAAGAGGTGAAAAGATAAAGAGAGTTAACTGCATAATTTTTACTCTATGGGTTGCTACTAAAATTAAGCAAGATTAATAGTTCAGTTTTGTTATTTGAAATTGTAAAATAAAAAAAATTTTAAACAATGGATGTGTTTCCAAAGCAATTGTTTGCGGGTGAGCGGGTCCATGTCTAACACACTGTAGATCATTTGTCTGATTAGAGTAGTTGCTTAAATTTTCTTCTCCTATAAAGGTTGTTAATTTTTTTTTCTTTTTTTTATGTATTAAGATGATGTACCATGTATGTAACTGATGGTGATCAGTTAGACAGAGAACATGCGCATAAAATTGCTGCATTCTTGTTGGCTTTGGTATAATTAAGAGCCCTAAAACTAGCAGTTGAAAATTGTCAATTTTTTTCATGTTTGTTTTAGGTATTAGGCAGTAACTTTTTTAATTGAATTTTCTTTTGAATTACTAAACAAGAATTCCTACTATTCTCACTAAATATTTAAAAAGAAAAGGAGTTGTAGAAGACTTGTTATAGAATAATGCAACAAGAAAAATAAAACAAATGATCTTTGTTGTGTGTGTGTGTGTGTGTGTGTGTGGGGGGGGGGGGGGGGGGGGGGGGAATCAAAAACCCTTGGAAGCAACCACTTTGTTCGTGTCGCTGGTACAGTGGCAGGCATCCTCAATAGCCGGTAGTTGTTGTAGACTACTCATGATTGGCATGATCCATGGGGTCATGGGGACCTGTTGATCCATAAGACTTGAGAATGTGTGGTCAGTGCAAACTTCATCTGCAAGATCGTCAATGAAATATGGAAGGGCCTAAATCAAGTTGCAGAGCTCTTCCGCATCGTTTAAGATGGTTTTTTTAATATTAATGTTAGATCTTAGGTAGGGAGTTGTAATTTTGCTTTTTTGTTTAAGTGATATTTGTTCCTAGGAGTTATATTTTGTGTTTTGGGGAGTTACCTTTTACTTGTTATTTCGGATGTTACGTACTATGTTACATTTTGAATGTTAGTTTCGTTCACTATATCATGTTATTCACGCTTTTTTTTTTTATCTATTTTGTCATGCATCTGATGAGCAATGTAATATTTTTTAATTTTTTTATATATCTCTATATCCATTTATCAATTTCATTGCCCTTTTAATCATACGAATTTTATTTTAACAAATACAGTTGTTAAACTTGAAAGATTATCAAAATATCATTATCAAGCGAGATTAAATTATATAGATTTTATTGTCTTACTGCTCAATCAAGGATTTATGAGGAAATTTATTCAGTAGACTTCATGAAAAGATATTGTCACATATATTAATTAGACTAAAGATGGTCAGATAATTAAGGGAATGTTTCATAGGAAATGCCATTTTTAACATTTAATTGTTGATAATATAAAGATTATCAAAATATCATTACCAAGCGAGATTAAATTATAATATAAATTTTAGAGAGATTTTACCACGAGGACCAATTAAGCCCGACTCCAGCCTGACATTTCAATTCAGGTAATCACAGCCGTTCAATGCATGAAGGGTATTATTGGAATTTGGCACCTCCGTTAATTTTTTTTGTTCTCTCTGTTCAGTCTCTCTTAGTTAACTTATTGAAATTAAATTGCTCTCTGTTAAAAAATGACTTGATGAAAAAAGATATTCTTTGTTGATTCTTTCTTTTGACTAAGTATTGGTCTTACCTTTGTGATTTAATTTATTGTTCAAAACATAAGAATGGGATTTGTCAAGTCACAGGGCCTTTTATCAGTGTACAAGGTGCAATTTACTAGTTAACATACTCATTATTGTTACATCACTGTTACATTAGTTAAAGGATTATCATATATCATATAAAACAAATGAGGCCTGGAGGTGAACACTTGAGTCATGTTTGCACGTGCATTGTGAAATGATCCTAAATGGATGTCGTGGTTGGTAGTGTGGGGGTATGGAAACACACAGCGGCAGAACCTTTCCTCAACCTCCTAACATGCTCTAAAAGGCTAAACCTCATTCCACAACGAATTTGGACAATTGATACTTATTTACCTAAAAAATCATTAATTCGTTGTCTAAAGTCAGCATAACAAATTTTGAAATTAACATCACAAACTAGACCATAAATTGTTGTATAGAGCAGACTATCTAGCTATGTTAGAGTAGGTTGTACTGTACTCAAGCATCACAAGTTATTGCTGCTATGTCCTATTTATAAGCTTTTAATCGAGCATCCTCAAGGTCATGAATAAGTATATCGAATACCAGTGCTGGTACATCACTTTTTTTTTTAATGATAAATTGGGGTTTAAGACATATTATATATAATCTTTTAGTCCATATTATCGAAATATACAAATCTAATTGACAACGTAATGCACTCAAATTATATATAATCAATTGGATCCCCGTTGTAATTTGCAGGCCAACAACTGGTGCTGTTGCTTCAGCTGCTGACCCAACTCAGCAAGCCCAGCCCATAGCTAGAGTGCCATTTTCTTTAGAGCGATGAGGTGAAAAAAACATTTACTTTCTAAGATGTTCTTCCTCTGGCAAAGATGGAGTGAGTAACAATATTTCGTGAGGTTATTTGTTTCCAATTTAATTATTGATTAATGAAGCGTTATTTGATCTCCCCTTGAAGAAGGTCGCGATATAATTGCAGCCCATTTGTGTTTGTAGTTTAATTCTCTGATTATCAGTACAATTAATGTGATATTTTTTGGCATTTTAGATTTTCTTTGTTTGAAATTTTATGTTCTAGTTTGTTTTTTGTTAATATTTTTTATGGAATTGATAGCTTGTAGTAACTTAATAGTGCTCTCTGTATTTTTGTTCTAATGCTGATCAGAAGTTCCAGTTAGTCAGGGTAGAAATATGGTGGATTTGATTAGATTGATAGGACCGCATGGCTTTTGGTGGGGTTGAGACCTCTAGTTAATCTTTTAAGGAACCGTCAATGTATTTCCAGGCCAAGACTAATATTCTCAAGGATGCTCTACCGATGCTTAATCGTTTAGTTCCTCTACCAAGACGACAACATGAACACCACATACTCTTGAATTTGCTTATTCTTACGGACATTAACAACTTTTGTCTGATTCCTTGAGTTGGAGGTGGAGTTCTGATGATGGCACTTTCTCTGTTTCTTCAGTGTATAAAGCCCTTGCCACGTCTGAAAAAATTGCTTCTCCTCTTTGCTATTTTTGGATGTTAAAAGTACCTCCATCACTCAAGTTCTTCCTCTGATTGCTTTCAAATAACAAATTGCTCACTCAACAGCAATTCGCCCGAAGAAATCTCCAGGTCAACCAGGCCTGTTTTTTATGCCAGCAAGCTGTACTCGAAGACTGTCTCCATCTTTTCTTTACCTGCTCTCACTCTGCACAAGTTTGGACTAAGTTGCAGAATACTGTGCACCTCCCTAATTAACCTGCTTATTGCAGGATCATTAAATGATACTCTCACCTACTTCTTCGTAGTGTCGTTAAAGATCAGAGGTTAGCAGCGACTTCTGCAACTTTTCTCTAGGCAATCTGGTTGGAACGCAGCAACAGGATTTTTAGAGGGACCTTGAGGTGCTAGCAAGCTGGATTTTGGAAGAGACGAATTTTTACATTAAGAACTGCTAGTTTTTTTTCCCTTTCTTTCTCTGTTTTGACAGTAGCTGTCAAACTTTTTTTTTTTAAAAAAAAATTGGATTAAGGTTCAGGAATTTTTATATTTGTAAGAGATGGGGTTTTTTTTCTAAAAAAAATGTAATTGAGGAACTTCAACTATATATACTAGCCTTTTGGATTAAAGGAGATGCAGGTATCTCAGCATGATCGTAAGGTATGGATGCATCTTGACAGAGTTAGTTCCAGCAAGGCTTCCGGCCCATAACCAGAGTTCATACCCAACCGCATAAATTTTCAAGAACAAATTTATCAGAACCATCCAAGTGAATTGATCTCGGAATTCGAATGCGATCTAACTAGGAGTCAAAAAATGGTGACGTAGCACATCTTACCACTTTATAATTATTTTTTCTTTATCAATCCTACCACTTTATTTTTTAGATGGTATAATTTGTATTTAGGAGCTATTAGGGACAAGAACTAACGTTTTTCACACGGCGTCAAAAATATATCAAATAAGAAAACATTACTTTCATGTCGCCGTTTGGATCGCAAGTCCGACTAGTGGAGAAGGCAAATGTTCTCGGAGTTCGATTTTTCAACTCTAATTATTCTGTAGCTGTACATTTTACTACTTTTGACCGATGTATAGCCCTATAGTTTATACATTAATGAGCTTGATGCTATATTGCTATTGACCGAGACCAAAAGAACTTGTTGAATTAGTCAATTCTCACATGCATCCTATGGGCTTACAGCCAACCGATTCTTTTGCTAGTATCATATCTTTTTGTTCAATTTCTTTAATCGTATTAACAGTTCAGTTTATGAAATTCTACAAATAAAAAATAACAGTGGTGTGTTCTGTTTACATCTAATGTAGTTGCTAATTTTTTTGTATTTTGAACATCATTAGATTAGTGCATTAGTGGGTCGAAATTCAATATAAAGAACTTACAAAATTTAATAAGCTTTCATGTGCAGTTAGAGGGTTATTTTGTGGAAAATGGAATTCATCAAACATAAAATTATTATTTTTGAAGAGTGATGAAAGAAGGCAGAGAAATTAGACATCCATGCATTTTGGTATTATTTTATTTTAGGCTGCCAGGTACACAATTATTTTTTTATCAGTATTCTTTCATTACCCTTCCCAACTACTCTTATAGTACAATTCGTACTCTATCAAATGACTTTATAAAATATACTGTGTCAACAGAACCATCGAGCACACATATATCGACAAAAGATTTGTTTCGTCTTCCTTTTCTCTAATGTATGTTTCAATTTCATACAATATAGGAGGAAAGAAACGGTATTAAATGAATTATTGAAAGATATGTAATTTTGAGTTTGTACCTGATCTATGGAAAACTCAAGCTGTCAGTCAATTCATAACAAAATTAATATTAAGTGCCTTGCAAGTTGCAACTCTGCGGCGGTAAATTCAACGGTGAAAATGTCTTCCAAGTTTTAGGAGTGAAGGAGTATTCTGGTTTTGTTTTGGCTTTGCGAGTGTCCTGGTTTACGGGGCTCTAACTTTTTTTTTTTTTTCTTTTTTAAGTTTGACAGTTGCTGCCAACATCTAGTGACTAATATATAAAAAAAAAATGACTTCAAGTTCTGTGCAACTTGTCGAGATTCGGAAATAATTGTCTAGTTGTCTAGTTGTCTAGTATATTTAATGTATATATCATCAGAAATCTGCTAAATGCCTAAACTAATTTTGCCTTCAATCGATGATTTTTTTTTTTAGCAAATCAATCGATGAATGTTGAATGTTAATAGGTTTTGTGTAAACAGAGAGTAACGGAATTTGTATTCAATGGAAAAGCCCCAAGGAAGATTGATAAACTATTGGTTGATTTCTATACCACAATCATCGTACCAAGTAGCTAATATTAGCCTTAAAAAAATGTTGTTCTGTTATTATAGGTAAGCAGAAAATAATTTTGGCTCATATAATACTCACTTGACATTATAAAATACTCATCATAGACTGATGCTTTTTTTTTTAAGGGTGTGTTTGGTTACCCAAGGAAGAGGGAAGAGAAAAAAGGGAAGAGCTATCATAAAAAAAAAAAAAAAAAAAGAATATGAAAGAAGACTTATTTCTCCTTCCTAATGAACGGTGGTAGAGGGAATAAGAAGCTTCTTCCTTCTTTCTTCTTCCCTCTTTTTATTTCTTTAGGCAATTACGCACCCTTACTTAAAATTAATATACATGAATTCAAACTCACCCAAAACAATTATAGGTTAGCTTTAAAAATTATCAAATTTTGCTCTACTTAGCGAGCTAAATTTGTATATACTTTTTGTAATTTTTACAGTTTATTTTATATAAAACTAGATGTTTATATTGTTGAAAAATGACTACAGCCAAAACACTGTTTTTCAAATTCTTAAGGTTATACAAATATAACCTAAAAAATGAAGGGAAAAAAGGAATGTGAGAGTAGATAAAATAGATTAGACAAGATACTTGTTTGATGTAACAAATAGTCAATATATATAACAATTTTTTTAAATTAAGCTCGTAAACTAGATAGGAAATTTATTGTATAGAGTAGACAAACTGTCTAGCTATGTTAGAGTCAGTAGGCAAAGTACGTGCCGTTTCTTTAAAGACAAAATAGAGAATGATTTCAACCTATGTAGGCACAAAATGAAAAATATTGTGTGATAGATACTGGGCATTGCATCCCTGCTGAGAGAAAGTCTACATATAAAAGAAGAGTCAAAGAAAACCGGAATTTGGGATATGAACGGAGATGTTTATCAGTCTACGTTTGTACAAATCAATTCGGGAAAAAAGATAATGATATGGTGATTGTACCGTGTACGCTATCTCATTGTAGAACAAGAAAAAGAGGTCCAATGAGGTAAGAAAGGATAACATAGTTTTAATTTACTAAGTAATATGGAAGAATTAAATCCTTTGAATAAGGAAGGCTGGTCGGCAATCTAGGCATTTGAGCCAGACTGATGACATAAACTAAGTGCAATAGTTTATGTTTCTAATAAAAATTGTCACATTATTATTTAAATATAATATTTAATGTCGCACAAGTCACAAGTACAAATGCACAAAAAAATTATATAAATGAATGACTTAATAGTTCAAGCGATAAATTATTAAGTTAACGATAAAAAAATTATGGGTTTCATTATTAAGGAAAATTAAATATGAATGTAATATTTATGAACTATCTAACTTAATAGTCATATTCTTATATTTATTTATTTATTTATTATTTTTTGAAGAAAAGCTGCGGATTCATCTATTTTCGTTAATCATATAGAAATCAATACACAGTACAAAAGTACAGAAAATTAAAAATCTAAGACCGTGCATGCCGCTTTCGAACACCTAGCATATTAGAACAAAACCCTACAATTAATCTCTCTTCGAAAAAGAAAAACCTACAATTAATCATAACTGTACGGCGTTGTGTCCCCCTATCTAACTTTTGCATATCACATAAACAGCACAGTGTATATCTCTTATTTAAAAGCTAAACTTTATGAAAAATTATGAAAAAAAAAAATTTGAACATTCATTTTTATATCTATCTTTTATCAGATACTATGTGAGAAATGATTTACATAACATAGTTATCTTTTGATAACAACAGAGACCAATCCTATTTTCTCAAGTTAGTAAACTACTGGCAAAAGATACCATTACCGCTAAGAGAAATAAACTAGAACAAATGCGTATGAACTGATACTGATAGCTATCTTGGTTTCGTAGGCGTTTTAAGATCTAACAGGGTGCGGTCTATGATGGCCATTTCAATATTTGAAAAATAGTAGCTACAATTTAATGTCTTTTTAATAATTATAGACTAAATTGCACATACATTATAAGATCTAATAATTTTCTAGAATGCTTGATTAGGGAACTGATAATTGCTGGGATACAACCGAGGCTCTATTAACCAACCTAAATTTTGCAGACGATTTGCACATTTCGGAGGTAGTAATGAATCCTATGCTTTATTATGCAAACAATTGTTGTTTCCTTCCTAAATTATGCAAACCATTTCCTTCCTAAATTTTGACTTTCTTTTCCACAACAATTACAACATTGATATTCTTAAAGTTAGTATATATTAGCTAGAGCATTTAAAAATATATATTTAATTATATATAGAAGAATCCTCCGTACCCTAGATGCAATATGCACATGAAAGCATGATCCCAGTCAGAAAAACAGAATCAACAGCTGGAGATGCCAGAATTGCTAGTATTATAATCATGACCTAATCATTTACACTTCTGAATTCTTTAATTGATGGACTACAGGATGACATATTCCCAGAAAAGACAGATCCAAAATCAAGCTTCAATCAAAACAAACTTTCTAATGCAAAATAATATGACTAAGTACTATGCACTTTCAATCATGACCTCATTTATTTCTCCTATTCTAACCCCAAAAGAAAAGAAAATTCAACATCCAGTGAATGGCTTCCAACTTCACAACAATACGAAACCAAAGGAAAAAAAAAAAAAAAAAAAAAAAGTTTCCCTTATCTATACATAATCAGTCGCACCCTCTCTATGCAAACGCAACCAGCCGTGGCATCAAATTATGTGGCAATGCAAGTTTAGTTCATACTCATCTTGTAATGCATTTAGTAAAATCTTAGAAATCTATGTCTGAACTATCTAGGACCAGAAAGTTGCTGTGATGACAGGTATGATGGTGACCAGCTAATGTTAGCTGTCGATGAACTTGTACCAGTCCCGGAGCCACCAATGAAATTTGGTGACAATCCAAGCCCACTCTCGGGCTCGGTAAATCCCCTTCCATACATTCTCAAAAAGTTTAGTGATTTGACCCTCGGCTCCCATTCCTCTAATGTGCCTTCTATCATTCTGACAACTGACGCCATATTTGGCCGCAATGCTGGTTCTTCATGCAAACAACTCAGTGCTATTCGTACCATTTTCCCAACCTCCTCATCAGTAACCCTCCCTTGCAGTCTAGGATCTGCCAAGTCAATGTATCTCCTTTGTTCATGCTTCTCAAGAGCCAACGTTGGGAAGTACTCAATCTGTGTCTGGTTTGAAGTGTCTGAGAAATCTGATTGGGTGGGCCTGTTATCAGCACTCTTCTCACTTCGGTTCTTCCTACCCCTCACCAGCTCAAGCAGCACCATCCCAAAGCTGTACACATCAGCACGGTCAGAGATGGCCGTGTTTGTCAGCCACTCTGGAGCCAGGTAACCACGGGTCCCACGCATGGTGGTGAATAATGCTGATTGCTCAGGAGCCATTAATTTTGCTAGCCCAAAATCAGATATCTTCACCTGACCACCATCAGCTAGTAATATATTCTCTGGTTTTACATCACAGTGCACGATTTTGTGTTCGCAGCCTGAATGAAGGTAAGCCAAGCCACGGGCTGCACCAAGTGCAATCTCCACACGCTCACCCCACTCTAAAACAGGACCTACATGGCTGAACAATGGTCGATCTAACGATCCCCGATTCATGTACTCATATACTAATAACCTTTTGGAGCCCTGTGCGCAAAAACCCCTTAGACGTACAAGATTGATGTGGCGTATGTTACCAATAACTGCAATTTCTGTACAGAATTCTTTCCTTCCATGTACACCAACACCTTCTATCTTTTTAACAGCTACAAGAGAATTATCAGGTAATTCACCTTTATAGACCGAACCAAACCCGCCCGCACCGATTTTGGTTTGAAAATTGTCTGTTATTGCCTCGAGCTCATCATATGTGAACCGGGTTGGAAGACCTGGTATAATTACATCATCTGTGCTATCTTCTTCCTGATCAGTATAGCCACTGTCCCTAGAAGATGACTTGTGCTGGCCTAAATGAATGTTGCTGGGTTTGGATTTTCCAATTCCTTTCTTTTTCCCCTTCTTTTTCCACCGAACAAATAATATATACAAAATCGCTGTAACTAAAAGGACAGAAGCTATTACTGGTAGAACAATTGCCACGGTGTGGCTAGATGATGAAGATGATGATGTTGGGTTACTTGGTGGGACTGATCCAACATATGTCTTGACATAGCCAATTGCATTTTGACCGCTGGCTGAACTACTCGAAAACACTGTACCAAGCGGGTTTTTCTCTAGCAAATAGCAAGACATTGAAGAACTGTCATAAAAATAGCCCGTGCATGTGCAATTGTTGGAACAAAGACTGCGACACATCGAGATATCTGCACCTGAGGTAGTCGCAGGCATGTACTTTATTGAAAAGTACCCAATTTCATTTGTCAGACTCAGGTAAGAAACTGACGTGGTTGAGTCGGTAGTAGTACATGACAAAGAGGAGGCCAGGGTAGACCCATCACCCGGCACACAAGAGCGATTCGTAGCCGTGGTGAAAAGAGGTGGGCATGTACAAGTTGAACTGTTTCCAGAGATTGCACATAGACCAAGGGAAAGACAAATATACGGTAAGTCACAATCATTAGTCGGTGCACTAAAATCACCAGAGATAGGAGAGCTTGAGTTAACAGAAGTGTAACTCTTGATTGTCAACCGACCATCACTACCCAGTTTCACCACACGAAATGCTGACTGAGTTAGCGAAACCGCGAACACAATTGTGCTGTCAGAGGACAGCAAGTACAACCCTGTAGTGTTCACAACCATGCTCGATACCGGTTGGTTGCTGTCCTTAATGGATCTTATATCATTAGATAACCTCCAGTAATCCTGCCCAATCCACGCGAGTCTTGCATCCGCAGTGGAGATCAAAAGACGGTAGTCTCCTTCAGCAAGGTTGGTGACACTAACAGAGGAGGAAAGGTAAGATCCAGCAGGAAGTGTCTGGGAAGAAACTATCGTGTCCGTCGGGTGATCGAAGGATTGCCACAGAGAAGAATTGGACTGGTCAAGCAGTTGCAAGTTGCCCGTGTCAAGTAACCGAGCCGCTTTAACCGGGGCAGACAACTTGGGTGTCGACCAAAGAACAGTACCATTCTGATCGGAGACAGATAACCCAGCAGCGGTTAGCGAAACAAAGCCAGAATTCGATGTGGGTTTGTTGCGGTTACCGGACCAGAGAACAGTGGTGGTGGGGGCATGAAGAACAGAGAGATAGAAAAAGGATTGTTGGGTCATTGGGTTGAACATGGAAACTTGAAAGAACCCATTGCGGGAGGTGAGAAAGACGCCGTTGGTGTCGACATAGAGGATGTTGGAGGCATTGAAGGTGGGGTAGATGAATTCGGTTGCGACGGGGCCGGAGAGGGAGACATGAAGAGAGGAGAGAAGAGAGAGGAGAAGGAGAGGGAGAAGGAAGGGAGACATTGAGGGAAGAGAGTGAGAGGAGGCGAAGTGAGCCCATTGGAAAGGAAGGGAAGTGTGAGCTGGGGAAGGGGTTGGGGAAGGGATGGGAACGGGTGGTTGGTTGGTTGGCGGTTGATTGATTGATTGGGGTTTCTTCGTTGACTTTGGTAGCCAATTGGGAGGTGTTTCTAGGCCGGCTCTTTGCAATTTGACTTTTAAAAAATGTTGCCGATTATGGAAATTATTTTATGGGATGTTTACGAAGGGATCCTTGTAAATGTTTGTATTTGATTTTGAAATGATTGTTATGAAATGGAAGTAGGAAAAGGAACATGAGAAATTGAGAAGCGTACTTGCATCACAGCCGTCCTCAATGTATCAGTAGCCAACGAATCACGCAGAGAATAAATGGATCAAGTTGTTTGAGTTAGCAAAATCAGATAATAGCCTGCACACACTCTTGTTAATTGTCAAGAGAGAAATTCAATACAATAATGTCTTTTCTTAATTTTAAATTCTATGTATGGTCATCCTATTAGGTACGTGATCTCCTTCAAAATAATAATAATAATGTTATTTTTTTTCTTTTGATTGAAATTAAACATTTATAAATAAATTAATCATCCCGTTAACATCTATGCAAGAGTGAAAAGACCTTGCTAATTTATTTATTGGAAATTGGAAAAGAAGGAACGAGAACAAAACTAAGTTCCATAGTGATCAAAAGAAACTCCTACAAAGTTTCAATTGATTACGGAATCCTGATTCTTGAGGAGACCAATTTTAATTTGAATTTTAAGCAAACAATAAATAAAAGATGGAAAGAAATAGGTGCAAAATTAAGAGTGTCTTGTTATGTGTTAGCGTAGTGTATATAGAATATTAGACGAGAGTGTGATAGAAAGATTCAAGTAAAATTGCCTTCCTTAAAAAATTTGATGGTGGTGTTTTACTAATACTTCGTTGAACTCTAATCATGCATGCCAGTTTTAAACTTCTAGCCGTTAATTTTTTTTCAACGTCTTGCAAATTCTCTAACCCTTCCAAAGCCCCCTCAAATCATAGTAGCACCATGAATCTTGGAAATAACCATGTTGGCAATACATTCAATAAAGTATGATCTTTTTACATTTTTATAAAGTGCTATTTGAAGGGGGTTCGTCTGATTTCCAAACTTACAGGATACCTGATGCAAAAATATAGTCAGCTGACCAACGTAGAAAGAGCCATACTTACAGTCATGATCAATTCACTTATGATTAATCTAATCAAATGGATAAATGGGGACCAGGGTAGCGGGTTTTGTTTTGTCTAATGTGAATGTGTGAATGAATTAAGCTTCAAGCTTCCGTGAGTTTGACTGCTATTGAAGAAATTGACAGCTAAACGGTGAACACCGTCACTGCTTTTAACGCCGTCGCTATCGCCGTACAAGTACCTAGTTTTGTTTGTTCAAACGGAGTTCATTTTCAACGGGAAGAAATCTAAGGTAATATTAAAAAAAAATGTAAGGTGGACAATTGAGATTCAATTATAAAATAATTTTTTTTCTTCTCGTTGTAATTAACTTTTATCATGGCTTTTTAGTTACAGAGTATGATTCTAGTATTCCTAATTTTTAAAACATATGAATTGCGTAAAAAAAAAAATTTAACGTAGGACTCATTTTTATTCCAATAATTTTTACATATTTTTTTATTATTGCATAAAATTATGAAGAGTTGAAGAATCGTTAAAAATGATGATTCTGATATTTACTAAATTATTATGAATAATAAACAAAATTTAAGTTTACGTAGGATTTATTTTTTGTACGAATAAATATTACAAATGTTACATTTTATATTATTTAATATCATGGCGTGTTGAAGAAGAAAATTTTTATAACGATAGCTAACTCATTAGTGACATCCAACCAATACCTCAGAACAAACGCATTTAATTAACCCCTTTAATTTTGTCATAAGCTCTTACGACTGCCGCCTGACATCTAGAACATGTTTGTGTCATTATATAATTTTCCCCTCAGATTGCAATTATTACTGGATTTAACTTGTTCTCATGTATTAGAGATCATCTAGAAACAACGAAGAAATAATTTAGACAACCATAATTGAAAAGGGGACCGCTTTAATCCATTGCATAAATACATATTTGGCATTTGGCAAAATAGCTTTCTTTTCTAAAAAAAAACAAATTATTACTTTATTTATAAGTTGGTTCATGGTATGGCTTGGCACAACCCACGCACAATGATTCGTTGTTAAGGTTGTTTGCTTAATCCTCCAAGCTGTCTTTCACTGCCAATTTTGGTAATCGCTATCAGTGACCAGAATAAAGTAATTAGGACTACAACACCTAGAGTTCCAAACTTGCAATTCTCTCGTGTGCCTTATTAGCTCGGTTGAGCCACTCTATTTGATAAGGTTCTGAAAATTTCGACTAGTTTCTCATCTCAAATTAGGCGTTGACAATTAACTATTTTGTTATGGTCATATAAATGTAGGCCCAGTTAGAACTATTTGACTGATTCATACATAGCATTTGTCAAATCCAACAAATTGGTGTTGCTGAATAATGAAGTCTGATTAATGGTATTATTTCCAAACGATTATGTTGAAATGATGTCGATACAAATCATTGTCACTATTTCATCATAGATATGGAATGATTGTTGGAAATCGGCATTGGTTTAATTTCTACACCACCACAACTCCACAAGGAAACGTATGGAAACCTTTTCATCTTTCTATCAAATTCAACTGAATATCTAAAAACAGAGGATGTGGTAATAGTAAAGTCAGGAAATAAATAATGAAGCTGGATGGCGTTCCATTTCTGAAGATGCATGGAATCCATGGGCCGTTAATACAGATTACCTTCATACAACGCAGCCTATTTGGTCACGATTATTTAAGATTTAAGAATGAAGGTACACTGGACACATGTACCTGGTAATTCTGAGGACACAATAGTATACTCGACACCTTTTATAGTATACAACAAAGCTTACTGCAGCCAATTTGGTCGGTTTGGTTAAACATAGGTTTACACTTTACACTGATAACCAATTTGTTGTTGAACTTTCTTCTTAAATTAATTCTTTCTGCTACCTTGGGACTGTAATTAGTAGAAGGATACTTCAATTATGATTTGTGTTTTATTTCCTTTTCCCTATCTAATAATGCTGGGATAGGGAGCTCCAAACTTCTTGGGCTTGTTGTAGGGATATATTTTTAATGTCCTTTTATTTTGATTTGATGTAAACTCTGAATGCTAACTTTTACTTCCTAATAGAATCTAGTAGCTCGTCTGATTTTGGTCCACTTTTTGCGAGAAAAAACTACAAGTGAATTTCAAAACAAATGGTGTTTGGTAGTTGGTACTAACTACTTGGGCTGCTCATGTTAAAAGAAGTTATCAATTGTCCAGAGAGTATTGGGTCACTGTGGTAACAAATAAATAATGGGCATCATTCGCAGAAGTCATCCTCTTATCTTAGAATCTTCAATTCTTCAAATAAGATTTGGTAAGTTCTTTTGTTAGTTTGATGAGCAACGCACACAGGCATGACCAATTTTTCTGTTCATGTTTCAGATCTTATTGTATATAAACCTGAAAAGTTTTTTATTAATAGAATGCATATTGAGCTTATGTAGGATTTGCTGAAACTCTAGCTCATAAGTTATAACCAAATTAATCAGCTCGCTCGAACTCGATTCGTTGCTGGCCCTACCTTCCTCAATAACAGAATTAATTAATTATAAAAAGATCCTAACACAGTTAAAAAGTATTTATGAATAAGTCCCTGGCAACAAAAATTCCTCGCAGAATGATCCTTAGATAGATGGAAACTCGTACCAGACTGGTACAGAGCCTGAACCAGCCCTGAACCTTGTACCAGAGGCTCAAACAACACAACACAAGCACATAAATGCCTCACAACAAAAGTCCTAAGCCTAAACAATCAAATACAGAGACTATCTAAACAAATACGCAGCACAATTCAAGGAAATTGGAAATTTCTATACTAAATCAGATCCTACAAGCTACAAACAAGATTCTTAGACAAGAACAGATATTCAACAGTTGAAAGATCAATTCCAAGCAGTTCAAAGCATGCACAAGTTCAATTTGAGACATCTAACATCCAACTGTTAAGGTGTTAACCTTAGCAACATCCACAGCAGCTCAGATTTCTACACTAAGGAATAATTACCCACATGCATCAACACAGATCAAGGAAGAAATGTTATTCGACTAGTATCAAGTACTCTAAGCTACCCAACACAGTTCTATAGCAAGCATTGAAACCTATCGAGACATCTAACAACTGATATAACAAGTATCAGCCTACACAAGCACCCTCATGAGAACAATAAACAAGTACACAAGCCAAAAAAAGACCTAACAGGAAACAAGAAACCATGATACGAGCATATTCCAGATTTTCGATTTAGGGATCCAACATACACATTCATCAATTACAGCACATAATCAAGCACGGGGTGGGGAGACTGGATGCTTGCGGGATTTCCGGAATGAATCGAGTGAGTTGGGGAGAGTGGTACGTAGTAGGAGGTGGGGTCTGTCAGGAAGTGTGGGTGATGATGAAATAACATCTGAGAATATTGATACAAATGATATAAGTGAAGAATCACAGCTGAATGGTGAAGCAGCGCTGGAAATTAGAAGGACGGAGAATCAAACGGAGTTAGCAGATGACTCAAGGGATCAAGAACCAGCAGGATTAATGAGTTAACAGCGTTTACTCAGGAGACGTCAGATGGCTTTAAGATTGGTGATAGTTAATGAGAGTAGTTAGAGTATTAATTAGTTAGTTAGCCGAGCTGGCAAATTGTAATTGGTTGGTAGAAAAGTAGTAGAAAATGGAATGTAATTGATTGAATTAGTGGTTGTTTTGTCTGTTATAAACTCTGGAAGCTGTACGAAATTGTTATGGAAAAAATTATGAATAAAATTCATTCTTCCTTTCTCTCTTTTCTCTTCAATTCTTTCCTAATACATCTCTCTTCCCCAAATTCTCTCTAAATATCACGCAATTAGCGTGACAGGGTTGAGGAAGAGAGAGAGAGATTCGAGCAGATATGTCGAGCTGGCGACGGAGAGCGGAAAAAGGGAAACGGGTAGAGAGATGACCCGGTTCGGAAGAAAATGGGAAGAGAGATCCAGAGATGATCCGACGGCTCAGAAAAATCAGAGGTTTAAAACTCGATCTAACGGTCCAGATCAAAGAAATTTTAGAATTATACAAGCAGTAAAACTAACATTAATTTTGACACAAATTCAACTCATAAAAAATTTATAAACTAGACATTTGAAATTCTCACGGCATAATTTAATTATTCAATCACATAATTTCTTTAAAATTTATAAGTGGCCGAAATTAATTATCATATCGGAATCGAAACAAAATCGTTTCTAGCATAATTAATGGGAATGTTGATTATAAATTGTTTTTAATTTATTTGTTTGCTTGAAGTATTTATTTTCTTAATTTTAGGAGTTCTATCAAAGTTTGTAGATATATTACAGGGGCTCGGCCATTTGTGAACTTTAAAATGATTTTTTAAAAAAACTTTTACGTCTACACTAGTTGACCGGGAAAAAGATTATTTTATTTAGACATGCATAGGTATGGTTTGGAAACAAATTCATGGTATGCATCGTGTGCATCGCGTGCATCGCGTGCATTTCTCTTCTTCTTAAATAAAGCTTGAAACTTCCTAGTTTTTCCTACATTTCTCCTCCCATTTTCGTAGTATTTTTTTAATAAAAAAATAATTACACACAGAAATTTTAATAAGAAAATAGTAATTTTTTTTAATAAGAAAAAAGACCTAACGCGGTCACAAACAACGTAAAAATTCCGGCTTCTAACGCGGTAGTTGATCGCGTTAGAAAGACCTAACGCGTTTGTTGACCGCATTAGGAGAGGATTCAAAAATACGACCGTTTTGTTTTTTTTTCTGTTTTATTTTTCTATTTTCATCATTTATAAATAATTACTTCTAATTGCAGTTTGTTAAATCAATATATTCAGTAATTTTACAACTAAATAATAATATTAATGTCGTGTGTCGTATTTTAATTAAATGTTATTGCTTATTAATGTCGTTCATACGTACGTGAGATGTTATTACTTATCTGTTCATATTTATTTACTAATCCAAAACTATTACTCATGTGTCGTAATATTGTTTTCGAATATTGTCTAGAAGTCGCAATAAACAAGCAACAAAAAATAATAACAACATAAACATATCCGCAACAAAAAATAATAACCAACATAAACTACACATCCATGATCTAAAACATAATAACATACATCACAATATATAAAAATTCATATCATACATCTCATAAACTACCTCCTACGTCCAGAAGGTGAAAATCTCTCACGTTTTTTTATTGCTCGTCTCTCTCTTCTCTCAGCCAAACACGGGGTAACTGACTCATCCTCCTCCTGAATCTCTTCCTTCTCCTCGGTACTGTCGTCATCCTGAGCACCCTCCTCGTCACCGTCCTGATCACCCTCCTGATCGCCAACCTCCTGACCACCCTCGTGCATGGCAGTCTGTAGCAAGGTAGGGAAAGAGTCTCCCCCTCTCATACTACCCAATGGCGAAGAAAATGAAGTGATGCTATAAGGTGTACCAAATGCTGGCATCGTGAACGGTGCAGCAATCTGGCCGAACGTACTAAACGGTGCAGAAGTCTGGCCAAACGCTGGAAAAAGTGGCTGGTATCCTGGCATGTAGCCACTGAAAATACCAGTGGGTCATGCCACATACCTGCAAACTGAGAGGTCGATGAGGATGGACCTGAGCCCTATGTCAGGGTAGGACCTGACAGTGTGGCCGGCGTAGGATCTACGTATGGATGAGAACCCGTGGGTGATCCTAATATGTCATCCAATCGTCCGGTATTTAGGCCACCATCCTTTTAAGATAAAAAACTATCATCAATAAAAATAATTATAATATTATGTTTAATGCTTATTTATTTACAAATAATACATACCGGATTGACGAGATCCTCGGCATCAAAGTTTGCATGCGGTTATTGGGACTCGTCCGAAGAATTTGGTATGTCTTCAATTTTTGTTGGTAGCCCCCGTTGTTCCAACAGGTCCTCGATCCTCAACGGCATAGATGCATCTCGTAGTTGGGATCGACAGTTGGTAAGGATTACCTTACCAATTCTTCGGCATCACTTCTTCACAATGAGGCCCAAAGCATGAACCGCATTCTTCAAGGCGTTGTTTCCCTACATTAAATAAATAAATAAATAAAATCTTAATCAGTCATTACAAAACAAGTAAAGAAATTAAATAAATAAAGTTATTAAGAAAATTATTGATATGACCAATAAATATAAAAAATTATACCATATTACGCAGCTTGGACCCCATGGGAGCGTACTGTCTCCGACTGACCGGAACATCACCTCTACGTCTGATGCGTGCCTCGGCCTCCTCGCGAGGTGTAGGACGCTCTGATCTTCCCCATCTCCATAACCACCGAAAGTACCTAACATTCAAAATTAAATGAAATAACTTAAATTACCTAAATTAAATCTTAAATTAATATTCAAAATTAACTTATATTAAATCTTAAATAAATATTCAAAATTAACTTAAATTACCAACAATTTAAATGAAATAAAAAATATAATTAATTTTTAATACCTAAGAGAATCAGCATCTGTCCAAGGTCGAGTCTCGACAAGCAGGGCAGCTAATGCCTCATCAGTCCACGCTGCATGCGCTGACTGAAAATAGCACTCCAATTCAGAGAGGCAAAAGAACTGCGTTCGAAATTCATGTAGTTGCACATCGTGTGCCAACTCTATTACATTAAAAACAAAAAATTATTAAAATAATATAAAAATTATTAATTAAAATAAAAATCAATCTTAAGCATATAACAACATACCACAGGTAGCGGTGGTGGGACAAGCTGATATAATCCGAACTGATGCCTGCAACGCTCCGGATAGTAGCATGCCACTATGTGATAAAAAATCAGCGGCATCCGAGCATGATCCGCTGCTGACCACAACTGGGCTACTCGTGGCATACTCTCTCGGTCATGTTCATACGGTAACCAATTGACATCTTCTACCTCCAATGTCGCCAGGTGGTCCCGTGTATACTCAACCGCCCCACGATGATTGGTCTTCGAAAATGACCGAGCTTCACCCCATTTCCTGTAATTTTTTCAAAATTAAAAATTAAACAAAATATAATACATAAACATGCTCGTCTGGAAGTAAATTTATATAAAATGTTCAAGCATTAAACTAAAGCTAAATTTATGAAATATTATACCTCCCAAACGACGGGCATGAGTCTATATCAGGCTGGCCTAATCCAGGAAATGCCTCATCTGGAAGAGTCGGTCGACATACTGTAAGATATGTCCATGTCCAAAACAATAGAAGCATCCAAGGTCCTGTCACAATCTTGAATCGTATTGCAGCACGATCAAGCGAATGGTACAAACATGCTAGGACCGCACCTCCCCAATTCCAATTTTTGTCTTCATTTAAATTGCCCTGCAAATTAATTAAACAACACAAATTTCAATTTAAACAAAAGACATTTTTATCTTCATAATAATGACATCAATATTAAATTGAGAATAAACAAATGACATTGATGATAAATTGTCTTCATTTTGAGAATAGTCATGAATATTAACATTTCATGTTATAATTAATATTATAAATGATAATGAAATGAAATGAAATTAATTTAATACCGCTACGAGATCCAAATAAAAAGCGGGTACAGAATCCTGCATAATATCAGGGAACATGAGAGTCCCAAAGAGCTCTATCGCCACTGCACGCGTGTAACGATCGAGCTCATCATCGGAAGCTCCAGCAGGTGGCCAGTTCGAGCAATTCTCTCGCAACCACTTCAATCTGATATTATGTCTATTGCCCCTACATTATCAGTTACATAATTGTCATTATTTACAAATCATAAATTTATAGAATTAATTAACATTGAACTTATATTTTTTCTCTAGCTAAGTTCGCAGTCGAAAATAACTACGAACTGACCTGATCATCAAAATAAACTCCCATCGTGGTCCCTATCACAGGTTTGCCTACTGTGCGCAAACCATACAGATACTTCACATCCTGATAATGATTTAACCCATGAATTATGACAATAATTACATTATTTTACATTGGATAAATTGGAAAATTTATTAAAAGACATTCTTACCTGCAAAGTAACGGTCATCTCGCCGACAGGAAAGTGAAACGTATGTGTCTCTGGACGCCAAAACTCAACCAGTGCTTTTAGTAAAGCCATATCCGCATTGACATGCTTTACTTTCGAGATGTGAATCAGGCCGAGCTTCTGCAAACGTCCATCAATCCGTTTGTCGATCGCAATCTCACGCTTGTGCGACCTCAAATCTAAAAATCTTTCACGCTGCAATATCATATGGTAGTTTTAAAAAGAGTTTATCTATAACAAATAATTATTATAACATTACTAACCATTGAAATATATTTAAGTATTTAAATATATGATTAATACTGAAATAAATATTTAATATATTTTAAATATTTAATAAGAATATCTCCTCAACAAGCAATCTAATAATATGCTCCTCGGGAGTAAGGAACAAAATCTGTCCGTCAACATTTTCTGTTCGCTCCGCTGGGTTCACGTTGTACGGATTCGGACGACCCGTGCGATGCCTTCGTCGTTTAACACGTGGGGGTGGATCAATCGGAGCCTCGGTCAGAGGTGGTGCAGAACTGGATGTATCAGCCTCGTCATGTGGAGAACTCATCTATTGTAATAAATATAACATAATTAAATATCACAAAATATTAAAATTTTAACATTTTCAATATTGAAAAATTTTAATATGAAAAATGTTAATATTCCATGCAAAATGTTAATATGAAAAACTTAATTTCTGTGTGGACTTTTTCGTCATTTCTCGAAGAACGATTGGATTTCCTCAAGAACGAGAACAAGCCTTAGATTCACCTCTCACGAGGCTGGGTTCAAATATTAATGCCTCTTAACGACCAGAGAACATCGACTAGAATTCATTCTCATTAGGGTTTATTAATTTGTGGATCATTTCTTTCCAATAGGCGCAAGCCCCTATTGTTAATTACCCCGTGGTTTTCCACGAGAACCTCTGATTAAGAGATTTAAGAAATTAAACGTAATAGGCTAGAAACGTCATTTTTCAAATGATTTATGTATTTAACAAGCAGTTTATTTCTTTTGGCTTAAACGAGATTCAATTGAGGCACCAGACCTAATTGACGGGGCACCATTGAGTAATTTATTTCTTTTCGACTTAGACTAGACTCAATTGGTGTTACCAGACTGAATGGACGGGACACAATTGAGGATGTTAGTGATTTGTCTCTTTTTGGCTTAGGCTGGACTCAATTGGTGGTACCCGACTTGATGGATGGGACACAACTGAGAAAATCTAAGTATATCTAAATCCAAAACTATTTATTTGAAGCATTTAAGGACATCTAAAACTAAAACTATTTATTTGAAATGTTATATTTTTCTTTTATTAAGGGGGTTTGAATTTTAATTTAATTTATATTGATTTAATTGCGATTATCTTGATTTTTTAAATTTTTATTATTACTTCATTTTTATTTTATTTATTATTATTTAGTTTTGGATTCTTAATTTGATGAATTTAATTTGGATTTAAGTTTAACTTGGATTTATCTTGATTTTTGGATTTTTGATTATTATTTTATTTTATTTTATTTATTATTATTTATTTCAAAGATTTAATATTTGAAGTTTAGAATACCATTTTTTGTCTTTTGGAGAAATTCTTGAAATTTGAAATTTAATTTCTTTTTCTTTGAACTTTGATTTTTAATTTGAATTAGATTTCGACATGTTTTTAATTTTTAGTTTTGATTAATTTTTTTGTTTTGGATTTGGAATTTGGAATTTGTTATATAAAGTAAATGATAAAATTATTTTTAATTAGGAAATTATTTATAAATTTAGTTTAGAAGTTTTATTAAGAGATTTTTATGATTTTGATGGAGTTTATCTAATTTATTATTATTTATTTTTTTATAATAAAATACTTCAAAAATAAGAAACTCTTGATTTTGTCAAAATTAGATATGAAAATAACATTGGATTTGGTTTATTTAGATTTTTAGAAATTTTTGGATATCTTATTTGGATTTTTCTGAGTTTTCTACTATTTTTAATGAATTTTTAAAGTTTTTGGTAATTTATAAAACTCATTTTTATTAGAAAATACTTTGAAAATATAAAAGGAACAGATTTTGACATAATTTCATATCAAAATATCAGTAAATCTAGTTTCTACAGATTTTTAGGATTTTATGGATATTTTATTTGAATTTTTCTGCGTTATTTACTATTTCTAATGAATTTTCGAAATTTATGCTGATTTGGAAAATCCTGATTGGGCCACGTGAGCGCTGACTGGGCTTCTGCGTGGGCGTTGACTGGCTTTTGACGCTGACTCTTATCTGGATTTCGTGTAGCGAGTGAACTGGTCCGCCACACCAAATCCGTCATAGAAGATCTAACAAAATCGCGCGATTAAACTCCTCCTTCCCCGACAGAACTGGTGTTTTTGCAAAAAGGACCCTCTCTCTTCTCCGACGAAATTGCGGCACTTCAGGCTGCCAATTCAGTCGATATTGGGTGCGTTGGAATCGTGGGAGTGAGGGGAATAGATTGGTGTGCTTCATTTTTTCCATGGATGCTTGTGTCGGCGTGTGACATTTGGAGGGGCTCGAGCTACCATTGATGACCTTTGGAGCTCTCTGGCCATCGTTTTCTACCAGAATTAGGTTTCTCATGCTTTTTGATGTACAAAAAAGACGAATGAATGATAAGTTGAGCATGGAACAACTTGGAAGGGGGTATTCTCTACTGAAGCAACTCGGCTCCTTAATTGAGCTGACCTGAGCTTGGTGATGGGCCCTACAGAGGGCTCCATTGATGCCAGTCTTTACTTGGATAGCTTTAGGGCGTCAAATTAAGTTTATCTAAGCATCTAATTTGATTTTAGGCACTCTAGTTTGCTGTGTGAAGGATGTGGGCAGAAGATGTACTTTAGGCATTTTTATTCCTTCTTTTTCTTTTTGAATTGCATGTAAGTGGGATTACAGCAATGAAGTCTAGTTTGAAGCACCATTTAGGCTAGATTAAGAATGTTTTAAACGTTTAAGTCAATGCAGGGAGCAAGACCAAACAATTTTACACTTTCTTCAATTTTTACATTTTTGCTTTTTGGTAATTAAGTCACTGTCTTATATGATTCCTGGTTTGACTTGTCCAGACACATGAAAACGAGTTGCAGACTTCACAATATACATAAGTGATGCCTTTAAGCCAGTGAAAAACAACTTAAGATTTTTAGCAAAATATCCAACTATTTATACCCTTTTCTGTTTAATTCTATAATAAATGAGAAAACCACATTGTACTAATCCAAAAATTATGAAATTTTGTATAAACGTCCATTAACATATTTATGATTTTTCTATATAAACACTTTTGCAGAAAAGTCCTCAGTTTTGAAAATAACATTTTTGTTTTAACAAATACCCTTCATGCCTTAATTAAATCACATAAAATCATAGAAAATCCCAAAAAATGAAAAAAAAATCATTCCCTGATGTCCATGAAGTCCGATACCTACTATCTACATGCATTTTATTATTTTTTTATCCAAATAAACCCTATATTTTACTTATTTTAAAGTCTGACCAGATTTGAACATTTATGCAACATATGGGCATTTCATGAATTCTCTCTTAGATTACTCTTGAGAGAAGAGGAAATCAACAGAGTGGACCTTGTCCCCTCTATTGATCTCTCTTTATTCAGAATGGTGAGGAAGTAGACCAAGTCCCCTTCCTCCAAATATGCAAAATTTAGCTAACATGATGCAATTTAAACTATAGTTATACCATGATGCTAATATACTTAACTCGTTCTCAGAAGAGGAATCCAATGGAGTGGACCTTGTCCCCTCCATTGCCCTCTCCTTTTACATGCTCAAGCTCACCATTGATGGGTGGCCGAGATAGAGGTGCAAACAAACAAATGGCACCTCAGATCAGTTTATTTCACATTCACACTGAAAAATACCAAGCAAATTTCGTTTAATTTCACCTTTTCCTCTCTCTTTAACAAGTGTTTGATGAAATACCTCCTTTCTCTATACTGCCTATGCTAAATTCAATTTTATTACAAGTGTCTAGACCTAATGACCAACTGCGGCTGCTCTCCTCTCTTTCATTCGCTAGGAAAATGGGGTTTATATAGGCAGAGAACTAGGGCATCACCTCCATGGTCCGAAAGAAATCATCAACCTTCAATCCCCATCAACGGTCAAGGATTGGTTACGCCTAGGGTTTGGGTTTTCAAAACCAGGGGCTGGGCAGTCTGGTTTTCGCATTTGTGGAGTCAGAAGTGGCGTCGACGAAATACGCGCGGTTTCACATTTTCACCGGCATCGCGCGGTAAAAATCGCGTGTTTCCTTCTTTTCTTTTTTTTACCCAGCGAAGGGGATGGTTCTGACAGGTGGGGGCCCATCTGTCATGTTTATTGAGGCAGAGGGAGATGGGTACTTCTGGTCTTTCGTGAGCTAGCGACGGATCATAGCTTTTGGCTCATGCGCCGTGTGCAGGCAGGATTCAAGGCGGGATGGAAGGATTTTAAATCCAGCGACTTCCTCCTCCCCCCCGGATCCGCTGCAACGGGTTGGACGCGCCAAACCTTTGGATTTTTCTGGGCATTTCTTGATTTTCTATTTATATTTCTATCAATTAATTGCTGCCAAATGGAAATAAATCATTTGAGGCCTTTCCCTTGGGTATTTTTGGATGAAATTTTGTGTGTAGACTCATAAAAATATGAGAAATTTAATGGTTTGAACAATTTTGGATAATTTCTCATGGATTTATTTTTGGTAATTTTGTGGAGTTTTGGGGTTTCTTTACAAAATGGAGGGGCTCTGTTGACATTTTTGGGATTTTGAAACTATGATAATTCATCATAATTCTTGCGGAATTTTTAGGTATTTTTGGAGAATTTTTGGAGTTTGTTTGGTATTTTTCAAGTATTTTTGGGTTTCTTGTATTTATTTGTTATAAAAATGGGTTATTATTTTAGGCATTTTGGCATAATATTTTTGGGCCAAACAATTTCCTAAATTTTTCATCCAAACAAATTTATCAAATATTCTACAAAAATATTTTCTACATTTTCCATCAAATCAATTATTTTGTACAAAATTCTATTCTCCAATATTCCATGCACAATATAATTTCCAACATATAGTACACCCCATATATTTTTTTTCTAATTTTTTTCATCCAATCAAATATTTTCTAAATTATCCTACATAAATCAAATAGTACACAAATGTTCAATATTTTTCATGCACAATAATTCTACACATAATTTCCATCATTTACCACACAAATATTTTTTTCTACATTTTTCATCAAATGTTTTCTAAATTTTCTACACAAATATTTTATACAAAATTCCTACACAATTTTTCCTACACATATATCACACACAAATTTATCACAAATACAATGATAACATCCATACTGATCTTCGTACATTTCCAAACAATTACAATATATCAAAAATACTCTAATTAAATTTTAAAAATCAAATTATATTAAAAAAAACTTACCTCTAGAGAATCCACGGAAAATCGATAGAAATCGCCGGAAATCGATGGATATCGCCAGAAATCGCTCGGTCTCTTTTCCTCCTTTGTCGGAAATCGTCGGAAAATCGACGAAAATTGCGCGGTCCTCGGTAATCTTCTCCTTCTCCTTCTCTCTTCTCCTTCTCTTCTTTTTCTCTCTTCTCTCTTCTCCTTCTCCTTCTCCTCCTCTTCTTTTTCTCTCTTCTCCTTCTCTTTTTTCTTATTCTCTCTTCTCTTTCTTTTTTTTCTCTCTTTATCTTCTCCACGCCGCGCTCTCTCTATGTTTTGCTCTCTTTCTCTCTCAACCGAGAAGAAGGAGTATTAAAAGACGCGAAAAACGGAAAAACAAGATTCGCCCTCTAACGCGCTCGTTGACCGCGTTAGGACCCGTGAATTTTACTTGGTTTTTTACCGCGTTAGGACTTTTTCCATATTAAAAAAATATTAACGTTTTTCTTATTAAAATTTTCGAGGAAAATGTATTTATTATTAAAAATACCACCCAATTTTCCCTAAAATTGTTCAGTAAGTTTTCTATGCGTGCATCACGTGCATATATTAAACATTGTAACTAAAGTCTTGAGTTGGGGATAATCGGTGTCGCATATTCCAAAAGAGTTGACTAAGAGATTGCACAAATTATTTGACAAATTTCTTTTTCTATCCTTTATATAAAGTACAAATTCAAGAGGTGTTGCATGCTAGATCTAACATGTAAACACATATTTTACCGTTTGATTGATTAAATATGTGGTTGAATATCAATCGCCAGACGAAGTAACAAGATATTGGTTTTTCATCTAATCTAAATTATAGATAAATTTGTGTGGGTGTCAGATTTCAATTTTTAAATAGCTAAACGACACGCCAAATCCATTGCCTATTGACTCATCTGCGTGGTTAAAAGGTTTGTCTATTTTCAAATTTCAACTTTGTATACATTTGTGAGGCCTCATCTTATGACTAACGATATGACCCGTTTCAGAAAATTGACAGTAATTGTGCGCGCAAAGTTTATATTTTTTCTGTCGCATTCTTTTTTTTTTTTTAGTCTCGGAGAAAAGAAAACTGAACCTACTTTCCCTTTTCCTTCTCTATTTTCTCAAAAAATTGCGACAACAGTCCTTCCTTCCACCTCCCTTTCCGCTACATTCGCCTCCGACTATCTCCCTTACACTTCCCAACCCTCTCCTCCCTCACCGTTGATATATCCCGCTTGACCTCCGCTGCTATGGTATGCATCTGATAAGGTGATTAGGCATGGAGATGGTTTCACTAGAAGGAGATAAAGAAGAGGATTAGTTGACACAATTAATGGCCCCTCCTTTCTCGTCAATTATGTCTAGGGGTGCAAGAAAAGCCCGTAACTCGTAGCTCGCTCGTGTTCGACTCAACAATATCTCGATAACAACTCGTTCATTAACAGCTCGAGCTATTAAAGAGACGAGCTGACCAGCTCGCGAGTTAAAATGACGAGTTCGAACATGGAGTAACTCGTCTCGTAAGAGCTCGGTACAGTAACGAGTTGTATGGCCGTGTGATTAAAAGAAATAAAATCCAGACCATTCATGCCCTTCAATTAATCTAATATAATATTAATTCTGAAACTCGTCCCTCTCTCCACACCCTGTCTCCCAGCGCCGCTTTATTTGGTTATTTCCATTTAATCATTAGTCCTCTTCAAGTCTTCATCTCTCTCCCCAGCCTCTCAGTGTTTTATATCTCTCCAATCTCCCAGTCAGACTTTGTCTGCTTCTATTTCTCGGCTTAAAAATCCTCTAACACATCTTCCGGTCCAAGGCTGCACCGTACCATCGCTATAACGTCGTCCACTCCCAACCCAGCGAGCCAGCTCGAGCCAACTCGACTCATAACGAGACGAGAACGAACTAAGCTATTTAGCTCGTGCCCTGTGCCGAGACAAGCTGGCTCGGCTCGCTAGCTTGCCGAGACGAGCTCGAGATAGGGCCAACTCGCTCGTGGCTCGGCTCGTGAACAGTCCTAATTATGTCGCACCTCCTCCCTCCGCTTTTCCTCTTTTCTGATTGAATTGTCGAAGCAGAAAAGCCTAGCTATCGGTAAGCTCCATTCTTACATTAGTTGTTTCTCCAGCGGCGCATAATTTACACTGATTTCCCTTAGCAACTTTTTTTTTTTGAATCTAAAGATTTTTCAAAATGTCTGCCTGATTTTCTCTCCTCACTCCCCAATAATCACCATCTAGATGCAGTCGACTTTTACAACCATTTTAACCTATTTGGTTTAATAATGTTTTTGTCCTTTTTCTTTGAAATTTTAATTTCAGCTACGCTCATGTTGTTAGTGCGGTCGGGTACTGTAAAGAGTGCATATAAAGTGTCTGTGGAAATGCTTGAATGAATCTAACTGTGAAGTTGTATGTCAATAGGTACTGTACAGAGTGTTCTTCCATTCAAAAAATACCTCAAATCAATGATACTGTGCTCCGCAACCAATGATTCAAACTTACTACATTAAATTAATAATATAAGAAAGATGACTTGACTTATGTCTGTTGTCCAAATTTTCAACGAACTACAATCTTATTTAATTGTGGTCGTGCAAACATTTCCTCTTTTTGATTCGACTTTTTCTCATATTTTTATTTATTCTTTTTGTTAAATATTACATAACCAAAGGCAATCGTGCAGTGAAATATATGAAAATTTGAGTTAATTTTAGATTGGTTTGCACATAAGACTAATTGCATACTGATAATTAGGAGGTACTTAGATTTAGGTTTTCAATTTTTTTACTGCCAATTTTTTTTTTTTTTACATGTCCTTTATCCATTGGATTCAATTGAAATAAACTATGAGGTATAGGCTGCTTTGTTGAGGTTGTAACAGTATTAAGTATTTGGAGTCTATTTCGTCATTTTTTTCTACCAATTTCTGAATATAAGTGAGGAAGATTTGTTAATACTTTGTACTATTGATCAGGTTGAAAATCGATTATATGACTTTTTTTTTAACTAACTAATTTGGACCTGATAAGATTAGATTTGGTCATTTGATTTCTGTATAACTAGGAAAAAAATAAAATAATATCCCTTTATTTCACATTGAACGTGATCTAACCTCAGCATATCTATTTTATTTTCTTTTCTACAGTAATTCAACATTGGATCAAATAGCACTCTATTTCTATGAAGTGAATGAAGGACACTGCAACTCCTTTTGGTAAATTTTCTCATACTTTTTTTTTAAAATTTGATTTATATGTCTTTGTTTATTCTGTCATTTATTTTTATTTTGTTCGAGTCATCGCATTGAGAAAAGCTGTGTCTATCTGATTTCTTTTCTTGAATTAAAACTTCATAGTTAAGTCAGATGAAACCAGCTTCCAGTTGTATGTATGAAGAGGCTAATGTTCAAGTCCTATTCTACAAGATAGGCAACATGGGTATATTACTGATATCAAGTTTTCTATTAAGATATCCAAATATCGTGTTTATTTTGCTCATTTTAAGAAATCAATCAAGCTTGATAAATGAGGATCTCACTATCTCATTCTGATGTTGATTTTTCTCAGTCTGATTCCACCTGATTTTTTGTTCATTCTGGTGCATAGTAGGTCCTTTGTTGTGGCTTTACATGGTATTCTTTGACGCTTACTTAAATGTATCAGATTAGTTCCTTTTACCTTTGGTCCTTTTTACATCATAATTTTGATTCTCTCCTTTATGCTTCACTTTCTGTTCCTCAATCATTTATGCAAAAGATAAAAAAGGTAAATATTAGATGGAGGGTCTGGCATGGTACCATGTGGGTGTGATGGTAGTTGACAACTCACACTCAATTATGTTTCTCTGACGTGTGTACTCGTATGTATCAGTCAATATCATATTGAGTTTTTGTCTTATATTCTGATGCTTAAAATATGGAGAAATTTACAAACTTATACAATTTTGATTTGGTTGGGCTGTTTGCTGAATATAGGGATAATAACATTGAGTTGTTATTATATTAATACCAACTGGTATCGGTTTATAAGTGTATTATAATTGGTGCCGATTTCAGAAAAAAAACTTATATGAAATGGCATGATCTACCTGTAGATTTCATTCATTGCATTTTCAATGTAGTTTATCTGGTTTTTTTAAGATCTTAAATGTAATTATCTGACGTATATTTTGTTTCAACAATGGAAATAGGTTTCTGACTTCTTTTGCAAAAAAAAATGCTATACGCATGACTCCCTGTAGTCTATTTCGGGTTGTTGATATATCTCTTCGATTTGCATTTTGGAATTACTTTCCATTATTTTCAGGGCAATGGATCTGTAAAGACAAACTAAAAATTGATTTAATAAAAATTAATTTCTCTCATGATTTTTAATTAATTGCTGATTTTATTATGGTAATTTTTTAAATGTTGGGTGAGACAATAAGATCAAGTGAACAAATTATCTAAATTATTGCAATAGAGAGGTTCACATCATATCACATCTTAATATGTCTAATATCTCCATGCAATGTGTTATTTAGTTACGCTTGAAGAAAGGAGCTTTAGGACAAATTATGGAGCTTTCCATTGTTTACCTTGATTACTTTTCTTCAGTTTATTACTTTTCTTTTCATTTTGTTAGTTAATTGTACATATTTTTTTCCAGATTTTTCAATGTGACTTCTGCATGTATGTCTCTGAAGAGTTGGTCTTTAGGAGATTTCTAGGCCACCAGGTACCTCCATTGATTGTAAGAATTTTAAGAGTTGAAATTTTACAATTTCCTTTACTCCTGGTAAGGTGTGCTATTAGAATTTTGAGATTTCAGTTCTTAAATGGAATCGGAAGAAAATTATATATTCAAAATATCTTCTACTGCGTGAATCACAGTCGACCATCTACATTTATTGCATTACAGTTTGCTGTTACCAAGTTTGAAATCATAATTTCAAAATTCCAGGGACTACGTTGTAAAATGCTAATGAACCTATTAACTGGCATTTCTGCAAGAAGCAAATGTGTTCATGGCAATAAATGTTTTCTTACTTTCTTTTATTTGTTGGGTCTACCTTTGGTTTTTTTCCCTTCTTGAATTGATTATTTTATGCCTGTTCTAGGTATATATCATTGTGCAATGTATCATTTATCAGGTTTATTGTTGTCTTTTTTTCGATAAGATAGAATTTTATTTGTTCATTTCATGTCTTTTCTTGCCTTGCAGTATAGTAGAGGACAAAAGGAGATTGGTATGGTGACCTTGACTGAAGCAGTAGGATTGGAAAAAGGTAGATGTGCGGAACGTTTGGGTGCACCAAGTAAATAGTTAAATGAAGAGTGTAAATGTCGAAGACTGAATGTAGGAAAGAATGCAGAGAAAGCAAATTAGGTTGGTTTCGTTTGAATAGTTGGAATAAACAATTACAATTGTTGATTTTTACCATTATTATCAAATAATCTTCACAATTTAATGTTGTCTTAATTCTAATTAATGAGAAATAACTGTCGGTTCAACGCCATAGTCACTAATATTGGATTAGTGCTATTCAGGTACTGCATGGACATTGACAGTAAATATTAAATAGTGCATTTTTATATTTAAATACATAGACTAAAAACACGGAAAAACGTTCCAACAATAAACACAAATATAATATATATATCGATTTTTTTGGTATCAAATGTGTATTTTACTTAAATTGCTTTAATAGAAACTTTAATGGCCACATGCTGTACTGTACATTGGTAAAAACAAACATAAACATTCTACTGTTTTTTTTTTCAATCAATACATACGTATATCAACATCATTGCAATTTTTTGAAAGATTAATAATGTCTATAAAACACAATTAAGTAAGTCTGGTAATTAATTATTTTATAAGATTTTAATATAAATTACTATCTTTTACTAAAAGGGTTGTACCTTTTTAAATATGTGTTATTTGTTAAATAATAGTATAATGTTAAGAATATCAATTTACAAATTTAATATTAAAAGGTTAAAATATTTATTTTCCAATAAAAAGAAATTGAAATCTGAGAAGTGAAATATGAGAAATCTAAAATAGTGCCAACACAAAAATCTGTGATCTAACTGTACAATAATAATAATTGCAAAAGATAATTATTTATTTATATCGTTATACATATCCGCAAAACAGAAAAAACAACACCTTCTACAAAATATATATATTATTTCAGACGGTTATAAGAATGTTATATTTCATGAATAATTTCAAAGGAATATACACCATATTGTTTCAGATAAATATAAACATATTAACACAAGTAATTTTACTATGAATATATATATCGAGCGAAGCTCGATAAGCCCTTCTAGTATAAATACAAATTGAGCAAAATATCTGCATATATTGCTAGTAGATTAAGCAACATATTTTGTTTTTTTATTTGCCCACTATTAGGTACAATTTTTGCTAGTCTAATTAATAATATGAAGAAGAAGAATATATCTCTATGACTCTACTCTTATAAAGCACGGATTCAAGAGATGTTACACTCTAGATCTAGCATGTAAACACATGTTTATATCATTCGATCGATTTGATCGTAGTTGAATATCAAACTACATCAATAGATAACGAAAAACTATGATGTGTATCCATCAATACAATCTGCTAAGTTATGACGCTTGAAAAATAACTCGTTACACATAGGGAGACACTTTATGCTGTACTAAAACCACAATATACACACATGATGTCCTTTTTCATTTTTCCATTGAGAATTTATATATCTATACAATTAATGAACCAGATGATGATTAATATAACAATTAACAAATTATATATTACAGAAAGATCATGGTTTGATTTGCTTGTGGGATTGTAGTCTAATTCTTGTATGTATAAATGAACTTAATAACATTGGATGCATGTCCAACATGGTTTAAAAAACGGAATTAATCCGTTGCCCTTAAAAGTACTATTATATAAAAAGAAAAAAAAATAATCTAATTTAATTAGAAGTCAATTGGTTATGCAGGCGTGAAACCAAATTCGAGCTGGTAGACTGATACTCGTGAATCGCATGCACAGCCGAGATCTCACAACTTGTTGCTGGCCTACATCAATTCCGGCTCTTTAAATAACCCTTATGCCGCCTGTTTCCCTCAATATCTCTGGCATCCTTTTCTTGATACTAATCTTTGAAATCAGATCATTGCAAACTTAAAGCACCATGAGCAACCAAGAAAAATTCATAATCATCAACGAAGGCAGTAATGGGGAGTACAGTCTTGCCATCCGCGGCCGCAAGCTCGTGGCTGCTCTCTACAACCCACGAGATCCTTATCAGGTGATAGTTCAATCTCTCTCTCTCTCTCTCTCTCTCTCTCTCCCCTTCGTGTATCTTTTTGGCACACTAATGTGTATTAATCTGATTTACATTTGAATTCGTGAGCAGCGCTGGATCAGGAAGATCGACAATGGCACAAAGAGTCAGCAGGGTGAACCTGCCTTTGTTCTTGTCAACGAAGCCACAAATGAAGCAATTAAGAACGAGGGACCAAATCGTCCTGTGAGTATTTAGTAATCTTCTGTATACATGAACACATACATACGTGATACGTATACTTCAGAAAAAGAAATATGTATGTACACTTACATGCCCATACTAATCGTGACATTAATTTAGACATAAATTTTTATAAAAATCCATCATTGATAGTTTGATACCATCTACTTTTATAAATATCTATTGCCGAATATGTCACACCCCGGATCCTCTGAGCATTCGTGATAGCCCCTGCCGTGAGCCCGTGACTACCATCTTGTAGACCAAAGGCATAACAATAACAAGTTATCAACACACCTATTTTTCCAAAAATCATACTAACAGCACAATTGACTAGGATCCTATAATCAAATTCTTTGCCTCAATGATAAGAAGAGAAAAATATGGAATGCATGAGTAATTAAGCAAGTTAAGACAAACACATCATTCGAATTTGTAACAAACTATCAATAAATTAACATTTCACATGCAAGAATATGTAGTGGAGTAGATCTAGTTTATAGAACGAGATGTCAACACAGCATATATCATTTGGATTAATTTAAACGCTACATAGACTGGTCACTACACAATAAGTACGTAAGATAATGACAAGTATCTGATCATAGACCTACAAATCCATACATAAATACAACCAAAGTGCTGGGTGCATGATGGTGACTGGTATACAATACAAAAATATAACAAGGTACAACATCACACCGTGCAAACAAAAGAATATTAGTCAAGTGTCAATGTGTCATATATAGAAACTCAACCAATTCAAGTACGTATATATAAAATCCTGAATGAAACATAGGATAGAATATAAGTCACCATGCATGGAAAAAACCAGACCAACTACCAAAGAACTACTTAAATATTTAATGCTGATTTGGTTTAGAACTTTCAGTGTCTATTTTTTAAAATATGTGATATAACATTGTGCAATTAATATTTTTTTAAATAACTGACACTAATAAGTATTAATTTTAATATTTTAAAAAACTGATCTTGATGTACCAACACTAAATGAGTTTTTTTTTTTTTTGTAGTAATGAAATCTAATACTTTTTTAATGAATTAACTAAGATGTTGGTGCATGTGCGTATTTATTTATTTATTTTGTTGATTACTTTGTGAAAATAGATGAGTCTGGTTCCATACGATAAGGTTGCTGGTTCTCCGGACAACTTGTTACTTTGGACTGAGTCCAAGGAAACAGTACAGGGCTTCAAGTACCTTTGTCAGGCGAACAATGTTCTCTACCACATCATGCCCAACTTTCGTGCTATTCGTGACGGCAGAATGATGGTACTCTATAGTGGGATCCACACCATGGATCGTTGGAAGTTTGTGTCATACAATAAGGACCTCCTTGTACCCACCCAGCAGACGATCACCATCTCCTGCCAAAGCAAAGAGGGATACAATTTGACCATTCGTGATGAAACAGTTATGTTAGCTCCAGCGGATCCTAAGGATAAATATCAGGTATGTTAGATACTTCCTTAGTTACGTTTGTTAATATGATTTTAATTGTAGTTTCTAATTGGTACGCGAATATGGGAATAATTCTCTCTTACGTAATAAATGTTCAACTCAGGTATGGATAAAAGAAATTTCGTACGCTAAGCCAGTCAAAGATCAAGATGCTAAACAGGCCTTTGCATTGGTTAACAAAGCCACAGGCAAAGCGATCAAGCCTGGTTTCGGCACCAATTTTCTTGTAAGCACCTTCCTAGCTACATAATTCCTTTTTTTGAAATTGGGTCAAGGAAATTATATTACTTCTCATTTTTCATTGATCAGGTTCATTTGGCGAAATTTAACCAAGATTACTTGGATTCATCGCTCCTTTGGACGGAGAGTGAAAAGGAACTTGGCTTTCGAGAAATAAGAATGCAAAGCAATACTTCAGCAGTGTTTCATGCAAATTATGTCGGCGATGCAGCCGACTCAAATGAGGCATTGCTTGAATTACGGTCAATGAATGATAGCAAAGATCAACGCTGGAAATTACAAGAAATTGTGTAAGTTTAAAGTTATATATATATACAGACTTGCTGGCTTTGCATATAATTAACTCAATGATTTCTACATAAATTGGGATATTAATTAAACAAAAAAAATTCAATTTTTGGTTTTATTTTCAGCCTTATTGGTTACCGTGATGATTTCATGAAATAAACAATAAGAAAGCATTTCTTTAACAAAGAAAAATTCTATATGGGACATAATAGTTGGACTTATTAGTTGTCAGTAGCATCAAGCAAACACAAGACTAGCCTGGTCTATATTTTCTATTTCCAATTGAGCAACTAAGCAGCTTGTATGCCCCTAATTGATAAATATATCGCATTATTAAATTATCTATGCAAGTTCTCAACTCTGGATAATTTCTTTAATTTCTTTAGCTTGTGGGATGCCTCCGCGCCGGCATCGGAAAAGCCAAGCAATCAATGGGACCCCAGTAAGGCAGACATTTCTTTTGATGGCAGCAAATAATGGAACGTAACATTCAAAGAATATATGAGATGCTTATACTCAGAATCCATAGCTATGTTTTCTTACGCAACCTTCTTGCAATAATCATTTTCCGTGTGCTTACAATAAGAACCTTGTTGTCAGTTAATTTGTTTGTTTCGGTCATTTTATGTGTCTCATAGTTGAGTCCTGATTGTAAGGTTGTTTGTTTTAATCAATGTTTCCAGTAATTGAATTTGCATTTTTCTCATGTGTTTGTTCTGAAAAATATATTATATGTATTATGTCGATTGTGTGATCAGGATATTTTTCAAGTTTTATCGGATATATCATCCTCAAGCAGCTTCGACAAAAATAAAATAGGTCATGGCACTAATATTGTCCAGGGTGCAAAGTGCAGTACTTAAAAAATTAATAATAATAATCAGTATATTAAAAAAAAAAAAAAAATCCTGCCTGAACTAGTGAACTCACAGCAAAATGGTGTTTGTTCCTAAGAACTTGGGCCCCCAATAGTTAAAGAAGTTATTGACGGGAATTATTGGGTCATTATGTATCTGGACCAATTGTTTAAGTTCTTATCTTTTATTAATGGGCCTCGATCGGCCGAGTATGACCCACGAGCCCCAGATTTTTTTTTTTTTTTTATTTGTGCTGGTTCCGAAAGAGGTATTTTTGCTTTGATTTTCTTACGAATATATCCATTGGTTTTCCAGCCGATTTTTAACTGTTTTCATTTTTTTTTCTTTAGTTCGTTTAACACTGGAGTCTTTAATTTTTTAAAACATATTTAGAAACAAACAACAATTGTATCATTATGAATTTATCATATATTTTAGTATCGTACTATACACGAGATGTATATATCGTACCAATATATACTTCGGCATGCACCCATATTTATGTCAAGACTATCTGTATTTATTTCGGTAGTTCTACTATTGCATGAACACAGACCAGTATCATGCTCTCACGTTACCCTTTATATGTCAGAGCAGCCTATATAATCAATAGGAGGTGAGAATGAGGTCCCCCATCTTTGTTCTATGCTTTTTGTAGCTCTTAGGCATGTTTTCCTGTACATGTCTTAGTTTCATGTCAGCCTTTTTTTCAGCTCCTTAATTCCCTTGCGTTCTATGTGGAACTCTAGCTTTATTGCATCTTCAGGATCCTTGGTATGATTAAGAAATAGAGAAGGAAAAACCTAGCTTACTGTGGTCCATATGAGCCTATGTCTATGCGGCATATTTTTGAAAAGAAAAGAGCAATGTAGCACGACGCGGAAACGTCAAGAGACTTGTAGCATTTGTGTCTGATACGTATTAAAACGAAACATATCCAGCTTTGGCGTGATTGGTCAGTAAATATGCAATTCACTTAACAAGACACTTATCACCTTGAATGCATGCAACACACTGTTTGTTTAATTAGCCAACCCTAAAATTAAACAACTGAACTCCAAATGATTTGGCTTGGTTTCGAGATCAAGGTAAAGCCTAAAGGGAACGAATGTTTCGGTGGACACGAGTAAACTGAATTATTCCCAAAAAAAAAAATCTAAAGATCATTTAGGGGTCTTTTGTCAAATTGTCTAGGTAACAACATTTTTTGGAGTTAGAATAGAATCTAGGCCCTCAAATATGCCTACCTTATAACTGGACCTTTCTTCTTCAGTCTATTTTTTGTTTTAATTTTACTTTATGGGCCTAACCTGCTAATTGTAAAGCTGGGCTTTTCAGGCTGGTGGGGTTCAATCTGCTATGCTTTGCAATGATGTGAATATTATATCCGTTAAAAACATCTGTCAGCTTTAATAACTGTTAAAAATTTATTAAGAATTTTAAAATCTGATTTTTAATGTACAATATTATCCATTTATCCTATATGACCATTTATGCTATAAAAATCGTAAAATTAGAAAAGTTTTACTGTTCATCAAGTGTCAATGGAGTTGAAAATTACAACGGTCCATATTTTGTCATCTTTGATGAAATATTAAATAAACATAACAACATTAAAAAATAATAATATAATTACAGGAAGTGGATTAGAAGATTTTCAAAATATTTCAAGCACATTGTAATATAATAGATAAGAGCACATGGGTTCTTACTAATTCCCTCAGCGCATTTGTTGAAATTCGTTCAGTGCTCGTTCTTTCACAGAAAATATCTTAATTATTTATTCGTTTGCTTGAAAAAATTTAGATATATTTTGTTTAGCATAAGAATTGTTTTGACTAGCTGGCAATTTTCAAGAAATTTCGGGTCAGATCAGATATTAGGTTTTAATCCAATTATGTCAATTTTTCAGGTTAGATCAGAATTTCACAAAAAGGCGGCTTCTTCATTAATATAACAATATTCTTAATAGTTTGCAGAAAATAACTGTTGCAAATCATATTATAATAATTATCCCGTAGTGGATTCTTAATTGTACTGCAACTTCCTCATGTGATAATTTTGATCATCATAAGAACCCGATAAATTAATATTCCATAAATCACTCTGACTATCATTTTTTTTTATGAAGATTCGGAGTATCATTTCGAAATCCATACTATACCAAATAGGAAAAAAGCAAAAGACTAACAGCAGTGGAAAAGAAAAGCTGCAATGCATCCAGACAGGTGATCCTTTGCCCATCCATTTCCTCCAGTAAAAAATAAATAAATAAAAATAAACAAAAGAGAAAAGGTAATTGGCACCATCAGGTTTTATCATCCTTTGCCTCTTGCTACCTGATCAGAAAATTGGCGCTACTTTTTAACCAAAATAATTCTCACCACATGCGGCGTCACCAGGTGGTGGAGCCGAGAAGGAAGGGAGGAGATCATGGGCGACATGGATATCATATGTGGGTATAGTGCATGTATAGCTTTGTATGGTTTTGATCGGATTGGAATTTGGAATTAGAGGTTGAATTCTGATGCGCAAAAAGTGGAATATATGGACTGTTAAAAGCGGTCTGGTAGGGAAGGGGGGAAATTGGTGTGATGGAATCCGGGCAGCTTTAGGCTTGTCACGCAGTCCGAGGTTTCGGATTTTACATTTCATGGAAACTGGGATCTTTTGTGGTCACTGCGTTTTGGGTAATTGGTATATTGTAAATGGGCAGGGAACATTTGAATCCATATAAAAAAGTTACGAAGTAGGATCTAGCAAAATTAAATTATTATTTATTTAATACGCACTTAATTTAATAAATGTATATATTTTGTATCTCGAGGATCAATGAGCGCAAGTTTAGAATACATTTGTATGAGTGACAAATTATTTTCTCACTCAAATTTGAGTGAGTGAGGAATAATTAATAATTCAGATTAATAAAACATTCCGCTCGAATTTGGCAACCAAACCGAAATAGTAGTAAGAATAGTGATATTATGTCAAGTTGTCTAAAAAATAATTTACACTGCTTTCAAATTAGCACCGATTTCACTAATTGTGGTTATTCTTCTTCTTATTTATCAATTAAACTGTCCGCCACATAAATTAAAACTAATTTGTATGTGCTAATTATAGGGAACCAGCATCATAAATATGTTGCAGATTGGTCGTCAGTAAATATGATCGAAGAAGGCATAACATTCAATACTAAATTATATCATTAATTGGCGTCCAATGCAACCTCATGGTGGATTAACCTTTACATTTTATGATAAATGCAGTAATTAAAAACACTGAATGCTAAAGTTACTTTGTTGACTTTCATTTCATAAAAGATGTACTTTACTTCAGAAAAACAAAATTGGATTTGTAGCTGAGACCTCTAACGTCCACCATCTCTTGTCCGAGGTGCGACTGTGTGAGCAAAATTGATCGAGATCATCTGTGGCGTGTCCCAGTTGCAGCATATATGTCGAATTGAGAAAGTTGCGTGTTAGAAAGAGATCATAATATACATTAATAATTTTAGTCAAAATTAATTAGAATAAAGAAAAGTTTTAAAATTTTAACCTTACAGATTTACATTATTTATATATTTTAATTCACTCCGTCTTTATTACATTGTACGAAACATTTTATATCTATTATGAGAAGGTTTTGATGCCCGTATATTGAAAGTTCCAAATGCCAATCTTTCATTTTTTTTTAAATTAGCTTTTAAATTTAAAATTCAAATGTGGAATCTAGCTAAATACTTGATTTTGTTCAATTTAACAAGTAAAGAGTTTTTACATATGAGTTTTATTAACTCTGGAGTTCATTTTACACTCAACGATCAAGAGTTGGAAAATTAATGAATTTCATTAATTATGATAAATTCATTTTAATGCATTTATATTTTGACTTTTAATCGAGATTTGAACTCTAAAATTTACTGAATTGTACAAGATCAATGATCCGAATTCGATAATTATACTTTAAACTTTGAAAAAAATAATTAAGTGTGACATGTGGATATTTAAAGACACCAAAACGCATTATAATCCTCATCTTCTATTATATATACATCAAGCTTTTTAAAACTCATATTTAGATTTTCGTTCATAGCGCACAATTATTTTATCCGTTTTATCACCGCATAACCTTTTTATTGCCATTTTATCATCGATATATACTAAATAACCACCAAACATAACATCTACCCATATGTTACTATCGCTATTCAACTCCAACTAAATAATAATTAATTTTATATTTCTTATATTTTCCTTGAACATAATTAATTTCCAATTCTCATTGCCAATATTATTTTGTAAATAGATTGAGTTCTTACTCTCGTAGAGGTAATTTAGTTATGCAGCTTTTTCTCCACTTGCCAACATTCCCTCTTTCGTGCTCGTGTCTAAACTTAATTTTTATTTTTTTTTTTGTTTTGAAGATGAGATGGCAGTCAAGTTCTCTAACTTATTTCGAAATTAAATGTCATAAAGAATCTCTAGCCGGATTTAGAATCCGCAACCTTCAGTGAATGTGCGTTGTTCTTTGTCACTAGACGTGTGTAGTCAGCTCAAATTGCTTATGTCTATTTTGAGCGAAACTCAATTCATTTAACACTATGTAGAGATAAATTTATGATTTAAAATACACCCCATTTTATTTTTTGTCTCACTCTCACTCTATAGTATTTACTGGCTTTGCTATTGCATACATATTTTGCACTTTTATCCAGCTTTGATTGTCCACATGAAACTGATACGTACTTATTAGGTCATAAGCCAAAGACATGACTATATTCATCCTCAGACTTTGTTTAGGCGAGCTTTTGCATGAGAGATAGCCATTAGTAGAGCCCTGCTAGAATTATTCACTTTCTATTGCCCAATCTATTTGTTCAATTTTTCAAACAAAAATAATATTAAAAATTTCTGAAACCAGCCCTGATTTTCGGAACACAACCTACAGAAGAGAGAACTCCAGACTAATCATGACACTATGCTCCCAAGGCTGCAACCAAGGCTCTAACCGTTGGTCGCTGGAGCATTTAATCCAACTGATCCATGATCTGATAAACATCTACTAAATTTGTATAAGATTGTGTCGTTCTTTCTAATTATATTTCTTTTTTGAAATTTTCTTATTTAATTTAAGAACCTTTTTTGAAGATAAATTTAATTTAAGAACCTTGTTGTGTGGCTCCATCCGCTTCCAAAAACGATTCCGATAAATGCGTTATGAGATTAACAAAAGATATCAGAAATGGTACTAACACTCTGTACGACAACAGTGCCAACTTGATAATTTGTGTTTTTCAACAGCATTGGGAAGTATAGTGATGTTTAGCAGGGTGGTACACATGAAATTCCTCTTATCTTAAATGAGGTAGACCGGTCCAACTAGGTAACGTCTCCATGTGAGTTTTCACAAGACTGTAGCGCCTGAGGGAGGAGCCTGTGCTATCACATTTTTCTTTGCATTTGCATCATTTATTTCCATTTGGAGCTAGCACCCATTCGCTTCTTTCCCTCCTCTCACTTTAGTTCTTGCACTGTTATTATTTCTGTGAGTGGATCAGACAGGCAAGGCATTTTTCAGCGTGAGGGAAAAAGCTATTCCTCCAAATAGAAATCCATTTATGATATCATATACGCGACTCCTTCACAAACTTGTATAAAAAGTTCCCCCAGGTCAGATCAGCCTAGAGAGTGCAGTGCAAACCCAGCTACATCTTCAGTTATTTCCCAAGAGCAGACGTATACACTTTCTTAATACTGATATATACACTTCATTGAGAACCCTTATTATTTATAATATGCAAAATATTAGAATGTTCACTTAATTCACTTGATAAATAGTAATCCAATAAATTGGTATTAAATAAGGACATGCATATAAGTAGTTAAAAGTGCAAAAAAAAAGAATTAAAGGACATTGATTTGACTAGGGCTGTCAACGGTACCCTTTTAACCGTTTACCCTACCCGTATCGTATTCGATAAGACGGGTATGGGTAAGGTTTTATTTTTGTTAAGTTATTGGGTATGGGTAAAAAAAAAATTCGTTAATTTATTGGGTAAGATTACGGGTAATGCTATTTCGTAACCGTTATTTACCCGTACCGTTATATGTATAATTTATAATCTTTGTCATAATGGGAAAAGATATGATTATAATATCCAATTAATATGTCAATAACTAAAAAGGCAATTAGATGGGTAGATTTAACTGAGACAATATACTACATTAATCATTTTTATTTCTTTCTACTTTCATTCACGCACATCAGAGAAAGCATCAGAGAAAATAATGATCTTTGAAAGAAAGTTACATATATGTATTCATCCATTGCTTAATAATTTGCATTCACAAAAAAAAATTACGTAATAATTAATTTGCATTCTAATCCATTTAATATTATAATATTTTTTTATAATTGACATGAGAAGATTTTATATGGTTTTATTATATTTAAAGTATTATTCAATGGTGCAATTTATTAATACATTATTTGATATTATTTTTTTATCCATATTGTACTCTTTTATTATTGAATTATTATCATTATTATTTGTTTTCTACCGTTACCCTACCCTTATCGTTAATTCATAATGGGTAAGGGTAGGGTACGGGTAAGTCAATTTTTAACGGGTACGGATAAGGTACGGGTAAGGAAAATTTTAGCGGGTATGGATAACGAAAATATCTCTACCGTACTACCTTACCCATTGACAGCCCTAGATTTGACCAAATTGATTTAAAAAATATTTACAAATTTTGTATGAAAATTCTGATCAGTTTCAAACCTATTTTAAATTTTAATTAGTGCTATTTATGATGCTTTATATTGACTCTACAAATATTTTGAACTTATATTTGATGATTAAACAGTTAAAATTACTGACATTTTAATTTTTTATTGCCTTTAAATAACAATATTACGTGCTCCTAAAATTAATGCCCAACTCATAATTTAAATTAGTAAGAAAAATGCTAACTTAAATAACAATATCGCGTGCTCCTAAAATTAATGCCCAGCTCATAATTTAAATTAGTAAGAAAAATGCTAACTTAAACATTGTTAAGAATTGTTATTCTTTTTGGCTATGTGGATAGATAATATATTGTTTAAATTATATGACACTGAACAATACTAATTAGAGCAACTATACTATTCCTACAAAATATTATCTTAGTAAAATGACACTATATTCCATACATTTTTCAGAAAAAAAATAATAGAAATTTTGAATTGCATAAAATTAAAATAGCAATATTAGTCTTGGATTAAATTAGAGTTATTCTAGTACAATTTGAGCATTCCAGAAACACAGATGTGAAATAATAACAGACAAATATGACATCCATATGAAGCAACGGTTCAGAGCTCCAGCGTCAGCCCATGCCTTTGCTGATGGTCGATTTAAGTGCGTGCGCGCTCTGGACGCGCCCAAGCGTCAGGCTCATCACAACTATAAGCAAATCGCACCAGTATCGCATCGCTGAAAGAGAAAAGATAGTAAAAAAATCTACAGAGAGAGCCCAGAGCAGATGTGAGAGAGAGAGAAAGCGAAGTCACGGGTTTACCTTGAAAGTTGAATCTTCACCTTCCTCTCTTTCTCACTCTATCTATCTAAAGAGAAACCAGACACACAGACACATATTCCCTCTACACCCCCACCGCCCACTTCCTTCCACCACACCCGAGGCAACCCCTCAGTAAAAAAAATTACAAATCCAGCACACCACACACACCTACAAACCAAACACACATCACCCGCACATGCTACTACTTCCCTTTCTTACTTCTCTTCATTCCTCCTAAAACCCAGACCAAACCCCTTCCTCTTTCTAGCTCACTCTAGAGTACCCAACAATATCCCTCCTCTTTACCTTTCAAACTCTCAATCCAACAAATTAATGATGGATAGGTGCTGGGAAGGAGGAAGCACCGCAACCGTAGGTGCAATGGAGGCGCACAAACCAGTACCGGCGCCATTCCTAACGAAGACTTACCAACTAGTCGACGACCCCGCAACCGATCACATTGTATCGTGGGGCGATGACCGCATCTCTACCTTCGTTGTGTGGCGGCCACCTGAGTTTGCTCGTGACATCCTCCCCAATTTCTTCAAGCACAACAACTTCTCCTCCTTTGTTCGCCAACTCAACACTTATGTATGTACATACATTGTTACATAACTTACATTCATCAAATACAACAATGCAAGTGTACTACTTTTTGTCAATGAAGTTTACTAATCAAGAACTATGCATTTTTTTCAACAATGTAGGGTTTTAGGAAAGTGGTGCCAGAAAGATGGGAGTTTGCAAATGAGTTTTTCAGAAAGGGTGAGAAGCATCTCTTATGTGAGATTCACCGACGAAAGACACCGTCTTCCGCAACTCAGTGCCCGTCATCGCCTCCCATTTTCCCACCACATCATTTCCCTCTATTTCACAATGCACACTTCGCCGATGATCACCACCATTCGCATCCTCAGCCGGCCCACTACCATCCTGGCCTTGCAGTACCGCAGCCACCTCGGCTTCTCATGTTAGGCCCAACACAAAATTGCACTCCACCTGCCAACGCTGTGCCCCCTACCGCATCCGCATTGATGGATGAGAACGAAAGGCTTCGTCGAAGCAATGCAGCTTTGCTCTCTGAACTAGCTCACATGAGGAAGCTCTACAATGACATCATTTACTTTGTTCAGAACCATGTCCAACCTGTTGCACCGAGCTCAGCTGCATCGCCTCTTTTGCTCGGTCTGCAACAAAGAAGTAAGAAAGCTGGACTAAACTCTGGTAGCACTACTTCAAGCAGTTCACTTACCATTGCTGAAGAACCATCTCCAGTGGAGAACAGAGAGACTAACAGTGCTAGACCAAAGCTCTTTGGGGTCTCTCTCGGTGGAGGTGGCAGTTGCTCGAATGCCGGTAGCAAAAGGTTGCAATTAGATGAGCCGATTTCTCCTTCGACTAAACCTCGGCTAGTGTTAGAGAAAGATGACTTGGGGCTTAACCTAATGCCAGTGTCCCCAGCTAGTAGTTAGTTTAGCAGTTTAGGTTGATCTTGATCTTCTCTTTTCTTTTGTCAGAGTGCTAAATCACTAGTTCATTCGGCGGCAACCTTGGTAGATTTTTCTTGTAGTATTAATTTATGCTCTTTTTTTAGCTATTTTTAGCTAGTTATTTTTTTTTCCTTCCAATGAGCTTATTGATGTAGTTCTAGCTAGTTCTATTTCAATGTTCTAATGTAGTTGTTTGTACATAACGGATTCATCATTCAGCTTTTATTTTGTTCTCTTAACTCGCCACCCTATTGCAGGTAGAGCATTCAAAGTACACTAAAAATCTGAGCGTTTTTCTTTATTCTTCTTCAACATATGAAATCCCTAGTCAAAGTTGCATAGCTGTATTATATGATAGCAACAGAAGTTGTATCATATGCAGTCCTCTCACTCATTCGAAAAATGAGAGAGATAGTGAGAGAGAGAGAAAGGGAATCGTCCTAGCTAAGGTGAGAGCAGCGCAGGTCTTCCAAGAAAAATCACTGTACAAATGGCAGGGTCATGATTAAATCGGAAAAGTGGTCTAATCACTAGTCTAATCTAATAGCCTTCAATGTATACGGAACCGAAAGCGTAAAGAGCGGGCAAGAGATCGGGTGGTGATGCCATGCTGGATTCTTCTTCTTCTTCGCTTCTTCTAAAACCCTCTTCTCTCTCTTCTTCTCTTTCTTTGGAACGTGATTGTTCTGAGTAGATTCCCGTCTTCATGCAGGGAGCGGGACCCTTTGTGGGACCCCAAACCAGTTCTCAGACAGAAACGAACAAAACCATTAAATCCTGAACCCAACCATTGGTTCCTTCATGTGCTCTGTTCTTGATTTTGTCCTCTAACCATATGCAATTTGGATTTGGATTAGACAGTAAAATCCTACATATATTCAAATTGTAACCAAAATCCAATAGCAAATACGGGAAAGTTTATAATGGAAACATTTGCAGTTATTTCTTTGCTTTTCAAAGAAACATCATGTGGAAGATATTGACCAAAGTCAATAAAAAACGTCTATAGTGGGAAATTTATTTATTGCAGTTGACTCTAATATTATTTCACAATTGACTATCTTATTTGACCTAAAGATGTTCACTTTTTTGAAATAATGAAATAATGCGTTTAAAGCATAAAAGTATAAATGTAAAATTGGTAGTTGGGAGCTTTGAAAATTTTGCAATTAGAAATAGAATATATCATTTTTTTTTTCAGCAGCAGTACTGAAATGATAACATTATTATCAAACGTTCCTATTTAAAAGTTTTCATAAAAATTTCTATTGTATCTTATGCAATTGTATGACGAATAACAGAGGTCTGTCAGCACTAAACCTTCCGAAACAGTGATAGGAAGGACGGTGCCCACGAGAACAATCAACGGCTGTGATTTCCAGGACGTTTCCATAAATACGAAATTACAAGAAAGGATGGGGAGGGAAAAGGAGAAGGGTTGGTTCTAAATGAATCTGATGAGAAAAATAAAGAAGTATTTGTTCGTGTTACGAGGTCTGTGTACTGTGTTGGAACGATTATTCCCTTCTTTTCTTTCTTTTCCCCACTCGCGCTCTGAAGGTTCCGAGTGCGGTCATCCCTAGTGAGCCTAAGATAACTTTGACCGGACTCGAAAAAGAGCTTTTTTCTGGGAACTGCGGTACTGTATCCCTTTGTGCAGAGAGGAAAGAAATGGGTAAATGAAACTGATGCCTTGTCTTTACAATGTTTACGTACTTGCGCTCTTATACCTCTCCCAACTAACCACCCTATTGTGCAAAAAAAAAAAAAAATTCTTCAATTTTAATATATTATTTTTTAAAATAAATGCACATTGTTCTCAGTTTTTATATTGTCATAGCAGCAATAATGTATGCAAAATAATCATAGAATGTGTGACAATTCAAAAAAATAGTAATGATTGATATATATATAATAAATATTTTGATGATCATCAAAACTAAGCTGTAGTAATTAACATATAACAAAAAAAAATAGACGGATGAAAACCATGCTTAAATGTCAATTTTTCTTTCAAACACATATTAATAAATTAATTAAAATCGATTTCCGGTTTCATTCACTAATTAAAATTCTGTATTCTTTTTTTCATTGCTATTTATTTTTGACGAAAATAGAGGCATGGTGCTGGTGCAAGCGTGCACTTTCACAGAAAAACATGTTAATTAAATTAGTGACAATATGTTAATGTTCTTTTGACATGCACGAAATGAAAACTACTGTCAAATAAATATTTGGACATTGTATTTAGAAGATAAAACTATTTTGCAATTAAAATTATCGAAAATAATGCCGGCTGAGAAATTCGATATAATACCCAGATATTTTCTGCAAATAAAAACTGAAAAATTCATTCTTGTTGAAACAACATTAATGCACGAAATTTGCATATTAAAACAATAATGTACTACTTTAATATTTGCAAGTGTATAGATCCCAATTTTCTTTTTTTTTTTTTTTTTTTTTTTTGCTCTGCGTATTTTTGTTAGTATATTTTTAATGAATTTGCACGGATGTCCAATGCCAGTCATGTAAACTGTAAAGCCATATCACTCCCTGCCAACGTGGAAGTATATGAACTCAAGTTGTCTTTTAATGGGTCCCCAAAATTAGAAGCATTTTGTAATATGGAAAGTATTTACTTTTTCTGCGTATAGCCTATATATCTTTGAGGATATGATGAAACCATTAGAGCTACACTTTCGAGCCTCATTGGATTCTTTTATCTTTTTCTCTTCTTAATTGTTTTCCTTTCAAAGAGGCTTGAAATCCAATTAGAGGAGTTGCCTTTGACTAGGGACAATATCTTTTGCGAAATCCCATCCCAATCACTAAATTCTCTTTTTGCTTGCACTTGGATTCATGAGATAAAAGAGAATAAAACGCCTGATTAAAGTTTTGACTGTGGTGCCTGGAGTGGACTCCACCCTTCATGAAGAAAAAAGGCTGTTGCTTTTGAGGGAAGCTTTTTTTAAGGGGGGCTCTCTGTGCTTAAAGCCAAAGGCAAGGCTAAAAGCAGAAACTTATCTTAGTCTAAACGGTAAAGATTTTAGTGTTTCCTTAGTAAAATGATAATCTTGAACGTAGCAACGGAGTTTCTAGTAAAAGATGGTAGTCTATACTCGTGGGCTTGTTAAAGGCGTAGCTTTGGCAGAGTAGACACGTGAGTTGATGCATTCGTAATTTAATTATAAATATTAAATACACGCATTTTAAACTAACATTTTTTATTGTACCATGCACGCTTATATGCACACATTATTATTTTATAATCCGGATAAAATGTTAAAATAGTAATAGTCGTTCGCAGCTATTTTTCACTTCAAAACTCATTTTTGAAGATGCCACATCGACGCCATGTCGATTTTGTAATTACTGGGATAGAATATAGAATCCACGAATGGAATAGACATATTTTTTTCTTAGTAGTATACATGCAAGTTCTCTATTTTTTTCTGATTAAAATGATTCTTGCGCGGGATTTCATTTCATTTGAATTGAGTTTGTAGGATTTCGTTAGATCTAATAAGATGAAAATTTTAACAAAATGACATCAAATTCGTTCATTTTGATAAAAATTTTCTAATGAAATAAAATAAATTGAAATCCTACGTTAACAAAAAAAAAAAAGATTTTGATCAGGGGCTAAAAGGGCGACAATGAGAGACTCATCCTTCTATTTGGGACCAAATGTTATTAAAGAAAAAAAAATTATCTTCAAAGCCTCTAACAACTTTTTTTCCTTATGAAAAAAACAATTTTCTCATATATTCTTAATTTCGGATGTGCTGTAGTTGTTCTTTTTTACAATAATGACCCAATTGTTAGCGATATCTAGTTCTCTGTTAGTAGTACGGTTGGTGCCTTTCCCTTGGATCCCGCTATTAAATACACAAAGGAATAAGGCTGTCAATGGTATCATTTTAATCGTTTATCCTACCTGTATCATATTCGATAAGACGGGTATAGGTAAAGTTTTATTTTCGTTAAGTTATCGGGTATGGATATGGATAGAAAAAAATTTTCGTTAATTTATTGGGTAAGGGTATGGGTAAGGCTATTTCGTATTCGTTAATTACCCGTACCGTTATATATATAGTTTATAATCTAAATCATAATAAAAAAGATATAATTGTAAGATTCAATTATACATTAATAACAACAAAATCAGAAAAATATGATTGTAAGATTCAATTGATGCGTCAATAATTAAATTACTTGATTAAATTGTTAGATTTGATTGAAATAATAATGCATTAATTTGGAAAGATATGATGGTAAGATTCAATTTATATATTAATTTTTTTTCTGATCTTCACTCACGTGCTACATTAAAAAAAATACTAAACTTTTTCAAAAGATTCCTTTGTTTGAGAAAATATTGTATAATTACTAATTACTAATTAGTTATTATTTTTTTTTACAATTGGAAAGGGAAGATATTGTATGATTTTATTATATCTAAAGTATCATTAAATAGTGCACTTTATTAATATACTTATATAATATTTTTATTTATTCATATTGTATTAACATTGTTATCCATTTTCTACCGTTACCCTATCCTTACCGTTAATTCTTAACGGGTAAGGGTAGGGTACGGGTAAATAAAATTTTAACGGGTACGGATATGAAAAACGTCTCTACCGTATCGTACCCTACCCATTGACAGCTCTACAAAGGAAGGGGATCCGTTAATCTTTTTTACGGGGACCTGTTGTCAGTAATCGTCCCGTTTAAAGGAGGTGCATGTTTCTGTTAAATTATAATAAGCTAGGACGCACTTGCCATTCTCTATAAACGGTCCCTTCTCCAACGGTTTCTCCCACGTGTTTGACTTAGTTTGACCTTTCAATGGAGACTCCAAAATCAACTAATCAAATCTCTGCAAGGAGATTGTATTAATTGGACAAAAAAATACGCTTATATATATGTTTGTTAGTGATTTGGCCATTAGATAGTATGGGAAAGCAATATTTTTGTAATTATGAGGTGTGATATTTCGCAATAATCATTTGAAATTTTACTTCTTCGAATAGAAGTGGTAAGACCATGTAGTAGCATTTGTTTAAAAAAAAAAAAATTTGACAAAAAATAATATCTCATCATGCATGAAATTTTTTCCCTTTTTTTATTGTGCAAAGCCGTTTCACCATCTACTTTGCCATCCAATTTCCCACATTATCCTTGTAGGGTTTATACATAGTTTCTATGCAATTTCCCATGAGTCTTAGATGCAAATCAAATGCGACATTGCCACAAGAGTCAGTTTCAATTTTTTGAAAATGGCCATTGTGCTTTCTTTTATTTAAAAGTTAGTCCTATCTCAAATGATTTTTTTTTTTTTAGCTACGTCGCTGGGCCCACCAAGACCACTGGGTAGACAACAAACACATATATATGGTACAGAAAATAAATTGACAAACTAGGAGGCCTCAAATACTAATTCATTTCTCGAAAATAGTAGGTAAAATATCTTAGTTTTTATTTTCGAGAATAAAGAGTTTTGATTTTAATTAATTGGCTACTTCATCGCGTGTAAATAATAATAATAATAATAATAATGATAATGATAATAATAATAATAACAATAACAATAATTTAATAACTTACAAATAAAACAATAAAGCCATTTATGACGAATAATAAAACACGCTATCTAAATAATAAAAAACATTTAGTTTAATAAGATATAATATTTTAAGTTTATCTTTTGCTCAATTTAAGTACTCTATTATTCATCTAATTTTTTGTTAGTCATTTCAAATATTATATTTAGTAAGTTAACTATCGCACCACTCCAGAAGTTCATCAAATGAGATTACTTAGCTAGCTTTGTCGTCGGAGGCGTAGGACATTGGTTTGATTTAAAATACTCAGTGACCAAAAAAAGTTGTTTACTAGTTAAATATTGTCCGATCAAATATTTTGTGGAATCAACACTAAAATAACACTATTATTTTATTTCGTTGGATAAATTATTCAACTTTTAAATACGAATTTAATCGCGCATAACTCAATAATATAATCACACAGCTGTGCCTGTGCGGCCAGAATAGATTCGTTATTCCTGTGACACTTAATACTAATTATTTCGTATCGAACACAAACTAGCTAATGCCATAATTTTGCTTAACAAATTTTTGTTGATCTCTGGATTTAGCCGGGTCAGATGATTTGGCTCCAAATATTAAATCCGCAGTTTTTCAGTTAAAAAAAAATGGCTAAACAAAACACGATTGAATCTAAAACATGCTCAAAATCAGCTATCAACCAATTTACTAATCAAGTATTAACTACCATTTTCTCTTAATTAAAAATGACTAACAGAAAGATCTACAGTTCCAACGTTGTTCAAAATATTTAATCAATAACACGTCAGAGAACTGTTGATCTATATGCACGGTGCACCGCAACAAAGAACACGACGGTGCAAGTTCCAAAATATTTCTTACTATGCTCATGTTCTCCTCTCTATTCCAGATCGCATCTTCTACATCTTCCCTCGGCGTCGCACAGTAGTCAGGAGTAAGTTAAAATACTGGAAAAGCTGACATGCATCATATGGAAGCATCTGATAAGATTTTATAAGCATGCAGACATCTTGATATTTGTGTTGACTGTGCGCCCGGACCCACTATGACTACTGCTCTTTTAATTTAAATATTCAGTGTCATTTGTTGCTTGCAAGTGGACACAATTAAGTCCGGCCAGAATCCTCTGCAGTTATTGTACATAAAATAGAAAAAAAAATCCTTAATTAATTTTTAAAATATTTAAGAATTTTTGGCATATATATAATTAATCTGCATTAATAGAAACAGTGCTAGCTTTTAAGACTCATTTGCGCCACTTTTCTTTTATTTTCCATATTTGTAATTAAGCACATTTTTTTATACACTATAGAGACTATCTAGAAGTAGTTAATCACATTTATGTCCTTTCTTTCCCATTGTAAGTAATAAAATACATCAACAAAGTACTTAGTGTACATGTTAGGTAGAAAATTTTACCGGCTATAATGTATAGGTTATCAAGTTTTAATTATTTATGATGATTGATGATTAATCCAATTGAAGATTTAAAATGGCAGGTGTTTTTTGTTTTTGTTATTTTCATTAGAGATTAGGAGTTCCAACATTTAAAATCCGCAAACTTTTCTAATTGACTAAAATATAATAAAATCGATTTTTTGTAAATTTTGATTTGCCGCTAATCTTTTTCGTTTGATTTATAGTTTGGTGCGTTTACTAAGGATCGATCTACTTCACTATTTCATTTTAAAGGGGGAAGGGAAGGGAGGGAGAAGGGTAGGATTTTATATATATCTGGATTTGATTTCCTTGCTTCACAACTGTAGTAATAGGAGATAAAAAGAGATAAAATAAGACTCATCTCTTTAGAGGGATTCACTCTAATTTGTAATCTTGAATTTTATCGTGACAAATATCTCAGCAGACCTCCCAAGTCCCAACCCCTTCTCTCCCCTCAGATTTTGAGTAATGGAACACAGCCAAAAGTGATGTACCTTTTCCTCAAATATGGTATCTAGAAAAACGACCGAAAGACCTTCAAAAAAAAAATAAAAAAGACCTTCAAAAAGAAAAACGACCGAAAAATCTTACTTTGACAAAAAAAAATAGAACTTCTTTTAAATATTATAGAGATACTAAACGAGATATCCTGAACGAATATTTTATAATTGATTTGGTTCATATACCTCACAGTGTTACACTCCTTTTAGACACTTAAGAAAAAGCAGTTAGATGCACTATCATCTTAAACATCACTATGAAACATATCACTTGACTTTTCATGAAACAAAAAATAGAACTGATCTCACACGTCATCTTTATAATTTTTTTTTTTTTTTCACAAAACACATAGAAGACACATTTGTCTACTAAGCCAACACACATTTGGCAAATTTGCCGGTATACATGATATGTTAATTTATCAATTATACCAATGCACTGGTCCTAAATCTTCGGAACTCATTTTCTGAATCCTCTTCTTAAATGCATGCTTACTTGAATACTTTGAACGATCATTTTTTGCTCATTAAGACAAACTGGAATAAATGTGAAATCCGATCATAATAAGATTAATGTGATCATGGCATGCCTAGGTAAATAAATATCTCGCACCAAGCATTCCATGATCATTCCGCTTGGAACTCTAAAATAAATTGGAACCAAATTTCTGCGTGCCTAAATCCAACATGATTAGATATAATTTAATAGAGCTGCGCGTTGGACTTGTACATCGTAATTTTGTAAAGTTCTCTCTCTATATAATCTAAGATTTTTATATGAAATAATTAAAGCGACCACAATTTTTTTTAATATTAATACCGGAATATTGATAACAAAAGGCAAAGATTCAAACTAGTTGCAATAGAAAAAACTGGATTGCATGACGACCTATTATATATATTTTACAATATCGGTGTGTATATACACACCATGAATATAGTTCAAATTAGCGTTCTCCATAATCTGTTTATATTATTGAGACATTTGAAAGGAGGCATGTGGGCACGGTGGGCCTATGGCAAAAGGTAGCTGACAACGTGTATTTTTATTGGATACGAACGGGACCAAACATATTAAAGACGAGGCATGCAACCGAATCTAAATCTTAAAAAATAATCTTCGTTTCCCATAATTTTCTATAATACTCTAGAATTGTAATCGATAAAATCGGATCAGAGGATCAAAATATATCTTTGAGGAACCATTTATGCATATTTATATATATCCAAATATCCGTTATATTTTAGTAAGTGTAGGCCTTTTATGTAAAACAGATTCCAAAGTTTTGTATTTGAAATTCATTGATTTCGCCATTATTTATTGCAAGCCTATTTTAAATCGATTTTTTTTTTCAAAAAAATTGCAGTGTCAATGTTACATTTTCATTTATTGCTACTAACTTATTCCGCAGCTTTTTACATCATCATACAGTACGGTTGCAAAAACTAGCATCATCCTATAAGTTTCAAAAATTGTGCATTCATTTAATATTATTTCTCCATCCTAATTTTTTCTAATATTTCTCATTCAATTTTCTTGTGTGTTATGGGGTTTTTCTGAATAGCTGCCAAGGCTTACATACTAACGGTGTTACGGTAACAAATTTCCAAAAGAATGGGTGTTAGTAAATTAATTAGAAGAAGGGTACGTTAATAATTGTAGGAGGAATGATTGTGGAAGAAGAATAGTAAGAGTCGGATAGAGAAAAACAAGGTTGTTCTCAAGAGGAGAGCTTTTGTCTTGTAGTTGCACACCCTTCTGTCTCGCTTCTGTGCGGCCTGCCGGGGAGCGAGATCGAGAAGGCACCACTTGCATAATACACATAACATGCCAATTAATCTGCATCTCTCTTCATTGTTTGCATTATTTGCATTTGCACCACCAGCGATTTTATTGTTTCTACTTTGTCGCCTTGTGTGGATACCCACGGAGCCATACAGTCGTCGTCTTGTAATCTTCACTTCTGATTTCTATCCTCGTGTTATGCCGTGACGTGAAGCGGACAGTGGTGTGGTCTGGTGTGGTGGACTTGTGTTCTCTCTGGCTCTTCTGTGGCACTGTTTCTATCTAGAGATCCATGCACCACAGTTCTTGTGCTGTTTCCCATTATTGGCATGTGTGTGTCTCTGAACCTGTCTGACCGGGATTGGTGCTATTTACATATATGCAGGTTCACCTTTTTTATTTTAGACTTTAGACTGTAGAGATGGGACTGATTGGTGTTTTCCATGTTGTTTGGTTGGAAATTCTAATTACTTTTAACTAATTGTAGAACATATATAGTAAGATATAAATAACATACTTCGAAAAATATTTGTTACGTTTATAATAAAATATACTTTGAGATTTTCATAATTTGATAGTAGTGCATAAAAACTAATAAAAATTCATGGAAAGTGTAACAATTATATAATTAAGTGTCTGAAACAATGAATTAGTTGACGAATGACGATTTGTAAATATTGTTATACCTTTAACTAGAGATTGTTCTCTAATGAAAACTATTAAAGATTGAAAAATTATCATTTGATAAAACTTTGGATTAGATATTACATTACTGATTTTTTTTTTTATTACAAAAACATTATGCCATATAATTCTGATTATCATCAGATATCTAGATTCTAAGAATGGCTGAGAAAGGCATATATGAATTGTTATCTAAATTTTTACTTATTACAGTGAGACTTTCAAACATTAATTTGTCAGATTCATGAAGTTATTCTACGAAAATATATATTTATGCATATTACACTACATATACGCCTTTTATGCTCTGGTAAATGGTAATCATTCATGACATAGAAAGTAATTGTTTAAACTAACAATAAAATTCAAACTATTACATTCTCGTCACACAAAATCATGGGAAACGTAACTTGTACAGCAGATTATGTGCAGGCAGAGAAATGCTATAGAGAGAATGACACAAGAGAACAAAGCTCTGATAGGGCTTTAAATATTAGTCTGTAGAAGGATATCACGTGGAGAGCTTCTCTTGGTCGGAACTAATAAAATTTCTTGCATCTTTTCCCGCGATAACGATTAACGAATCAGATCTAGAAAAGTGGGAAGCATTGTCGGATCTTAGTTCCTTAAAAACTGAATAGGGATCCGATAATGCTCATAATTAGTTAAATGGTTTCCAGAGAGTTCAGACTTTAATGTCCATACTCCATAGACCATAGTAATCCAAATTAATTAAAGGTCTAGCTCGTGAATTTTGTGTTAAAAAACAAGCATATTTTGGAGTCAAGCTAGTTTTAACATGGATCAAACAATGCTAATCAATAAGAACGAAGAAGAATATTTGGATTAGACCATAATTCTTAATGTCGGACCCACAAAAAATAATATTGACTAGCTCCTTGCTTGGTTTGAAAAGCAAGGGGCCGGAGATCTAGATGGTGTGCTAAAAAAATTATAGTATGTACTCAAACCTCTTCAATATCATGCACCTTTCCTAAAAATGTAAATAATTAATTTTTTTTTTTTTTAAAAAAAGAGAAACGGGTGCAATTAGTTTGTTCATTCAGATCGCATTCAATCCTTCACTTTCGGAACAAATACATGTACTTCATGCTGTATAAACTTTATCCAAATATAATATTGGAGGGGAGAACGTTTCTAGGAAAGATGAATAAAAGATACCAAAAAGAGTACAGTGCCAAATTTTTTAAGAATGAATATAGCACTTAAATTCAACAAATGGGACAGTTCATACAGTAGCTGCGTCTGCATCTACATATACCATATACAGTGCACTCCTAAAAGGAGCTCATAAAAAAATCACATTAATTGATGGTCTCGTGGCAAATACTTCCAAAAGATTATTCTTCAAATAGAAAGGCCATTTAGAAATTTGTTTTCAACCAAAAGTGATAGTTTATATAACTGTGCATGTACATGAAAAGAAGATCTAGAGAGAGAGCGCTTTGTTGTGGAATCTTTTTGCTGCTTTCGTAGAGAACAAAATAAGAAAATGATAGTGGATTTGACTTGCTCCTGTGAAAAGCGCAATACTTTGTCAATAGGAATTATTGCATGGGTTTCTTAACTAAAGATAAATTGCCAGTTAATGAGATGATGATTAAGATAGAAGCATCCTTTAAAAAAGCTGATAAAGCAAAACCTTAAGCTCATGTTACTTTGAAAGTGTACGTGCGTTAGTGTTAGTGTGTTGCTAAAAGTGCGCAAACTCATTAAATTTAAACTGTAAAAGCTCCAGCATTATTCTAAAACTGGTGGTGTACTTTGTTCTTTTCAGATCTTTCAAACCGACTTTAATGTGTTTGTGGCTGCACCATGATCAATTTCCGGTTACTTTTTCACAGCTATATATGAAATGTCAATTTCTAAATAAAGTTTTAAGAATGCATAGGTTGACAATATTCCATTCCTGACAATGGTTTTCAGAAGGCCGGGCATTTCAACTAATCAATATCGGTAGTAATCAAATAGTGAAGAAAAGGAAGAGAATATTGATTCATAGTAATCGTTCTTTTAAAGCAAAAGATTAAAAACTTATATTTTGTAATAAAAATTATTATGAAATACATTTCGTCTCCAAAAACTCCTTGTTGGCAACTGAATTTGATAGGCCAATATAACACAACCAATAAGTAAAAGCGAGAGACAAGTAATTTAATAGCTGACAGATGCTCTGCCAGTAGATTCAAATCATTTTAAGTTTCTGATTTATCTTCTTCAAAAGATGGTGTTTGTGATGTACTCAATCTGAAGACTGGAGAAGGAACCCATGAGCGCAAGCAACGATCCGTATAAAAAGTATGGATGACACTGTAACTAGTAACTAATCAGAGGCAACAAGAAAACAAATAGAGTTAAGAGTTAAGACCCTGTGTGCATGCACGAAAATCAAATAGTGAAGAAAAAGAGAAGGCTCCATAATCCTAGAATCTTATCTAGTAGAATTTCTCAAGACCCACATTTTTTAATACAAGTTTTAAGTGGGAATTAGACATTTGCTTATGTTTGTATTTTGTCTCTTATATGTTCTAAATTCAAAGGTTACAAACTCATATTATTATGATTCATGGTTATAACATTTTATCTCTTATATATATATATATATATATATATATATATATATATATATATATATATCTGACTGTTTGAATTCTTCAAGGCAAATAAGAAAGCAATAAACCTTTAAGAAAACAAATTTATTAAGATGGTACAAATGGTACATGAAGTCCAATAATCCCTAGTTCTTTAATTCAAAAAGAAATGTTATGATGTACTTCAGTACTCACCATTCAGATTATCTTAATAATTAATATTAAAGTTGAAACTTGTCTAAGAAATCAGAAATGTGTAGAGAATCAATTGTAGAGAAGTAGAGGTATAGGGAAGAAAGCTGATGAAGGTCACATGCGCCTCAAGTAGACCACAAACGCACCTTCTCTTCTTTTTTCATTCTTTACCCCATGAAAAGAAGATTACTTTAGAAGACCCCACGAAAAAGCCTGCGCTAGCACCAGGGGATTAATGGTTCAATCAAAAGCATCCAGACAATTCTGCGCTCTCTTATCATCCCCTCCATTATTACCTGCTCAACCCAGTTTTTACTGGGGTTTTTTCTCTCCCCAAACGGGTCGGGTATAGTTGGAGTTGGACCATTCGGCAGAATGAACACATTGCCTGGTAAAAAAACTTTTGGACAGTTATCAGGTCTCAGTTTTGTGCATTATTCATGTTGATATTTGGTTGTCTCATGCTGATTCAAACGCCTACTTTCTGAAAAAGGAAAAGAAGAGAAAATGCTTGTGGAAAAGGTTATTGTAGATTTGTAGTTGTATCTTTTCCTTAACTGGGTCTCAGGCATTAGCTCAAATAGCCCTTTCGGACTTAGAATGTAGCCCAATATAAGTCTGTTTATGGCCTAGAAAGATTTGTACGGGAGTGTTAGCTAGATACGGGCCCATGAGGCCATTATGGCATCGGCTCCTAAAACTCTTTTCTCGAAGTTCCTCTTATAACTGTAGCCTCTATATAATGCCAATGATTTTCTTCTAGTTCTAGTTTGTCCGACCTGTACTTCATTATTCTTGATTTTTTTTTTAGAGTCAGGATTTTCTCCCTTCTCTGTTTTATTTTTCCTTCGGATTTATCTACATTTATCCTCTCAACTATCCAGATGTCCAAGGACCAAGGTCTTGTAAGTACATGACTTCACCAAATAAACAAATAAGTAAATGAATACCTAAGCAAATAACTGAATGAAGTAAAGAAGTTCAGGTTTACAACAGTATGTGCATACTATTTACACTAACAGTAAGCACATGGTGCGCATGTTCTTCATGCGCGCAAGACAGAACACTTCTTAATTGCTCCTATTTTGTTTTTGTATTATTTGCATTTGGCAGGGTGAGAGAACTCCTAGGCTGAGTACAGGCCTACAAGCATAGAGGAATGTAGGGGTACAAGCATGCATATTTTAATTGTAAATAAATTGTAATTGTTGATCCACAGCTATGTTGTCTATTGTCGAGATGTAAAGATAATTACAATTTAAACACGTCACCTAAAGTTGTTGATGTGGAAATGACAATACTAATGTAATAATGTGAAATATGAAATAATTTTTGCAAATATTAAAATAATTAATTATTGAAATGACTTTTGTAAATTGAAATTGTGGTGAATCACAAGGACAAAGATAGTTTGGCGCTTCTTCAAAAATAATCATGCTGTCAACAGGACAGGAATAATTTGGGCACATGAAACCATAAACAAGTTTTATGTAGCCACATAAATTTTGGGTCGAAATTGTCAGGCCCAAAGGTAAGTTTTGGAACTCCCCGTCAAATTAACTATATGCGTACAACCCACCATCAAATAAGGTTCAATATGTCCGATAGTGGACAATTAGATATATCCATATTTGGTACCACACGACCTGGTTTGTGGGTTGGATGTAGGCCTCACTACTCTTAAAAGTTAAATTATTGGGCTAAACTCATATAGGCTTACAATAGCTTGCCAGCTTATTTATTTCCGCATGAATAATAATAACGTAACTGCTTCTATTTCCTATAACTGATGCTTAATCAATATGCTCCCCTTCCATTTTATATATATATATTTTTTTCTTCATCTAGCGAAAACAACGTGAATTGCATAATTTTATTGAATATACTTTTTTCGGGAAATTAAAGGTTATCAATTTTGGTCAGATGCGGTAAGAGAAATTATTGCTAAACATAGTCCGGAAGCATTGAAAGTTCAAGCTAACTATCAAGTCTTAGGTACCAGGCCACTCTAGAAGGATAGTGTGGTCCGAAGCACGTTAGCCTAAAATGTGTGCATTAGGGGCCCCCCACTTGCTTTATTAATTATTGGGCCGAGGTTTAATAGTGGATTACATGTAGCCTCCGTTTGGCGGTGAGATAAACTAAAGATATAAAGATTTGTCCTCCATTATCCCTAGATTTCTAATTGATGTTTAAAAACCTTCCTAGACATAAACTTATATTCCTCGGACCAAAATGTCCTCCATCAGAACTCTTATGTGAATATTGGGTACCGATTTTATAATGCAAGGACAATTTATATCTAATAGGGCCACATCTTATTCATATATATACGAAACTGAATAAATAATGACTGAAGTCAAACTTATAGTCAATAATTTTTAAGAAAAAAAGACGAAGAATATATATATTTTTTTTTGGGTAAAATTAGGTTTAACCCTCTCAAATCTTCAAATAAAACTTCCAAATATTCAACTTTGGATATATACCCCTACAAATCTCTTATGGATATAAATAGAGGCGGATTTATATTGCCATGCAAATAAAAAATTACATTTATAATTTGTATTTCTGACTAGATACACTAATTTAAACCTTTAGTTTATGGAAATTTTCTTTTGAAGTTATTAAAATTTAAGATATTAATATTAGTATAATGAATTTATTGAACCACATTATGAAAATTTCTGGCTACAAATAAACCCTTTTATTAATATCAACCATGTTTACTTTTAAAAAATTAAATTTATAAAATTATGAGTATATTGTCGTCTCTGTCGTGCGCAATATTTTTAACATCGACCGCCAATTAATTTTTATTTTAAACATAATAATACCAATAACTCACTCATGTGAGTGTAAAAATTATGAGTGTAGAATGTAGATTGTGTATCATTAATTAGAAAACCTAGATCTGTTTCTCTCGCGTCTCTCTCTCTTCCGACTACTCTCTCCATCTCCTCACATTCCTCGTTGAAGCAAGCAAGTTGAAGCAGCCTTCTCTCTCACCTCTCTCTCGTTGGAGCTTCGAAAGGTGCCTTCTCTGCCGCCTCCCTCTTTCACTCTCTCTCGTTGGAAATTAAGCGATTGGTACCTTCCCAGTTTCATTTCAGTACTTTCCCAATTTGTGGCCAGCACAGAAATTAAACGTGATTGCTGATAAAGTTGGAAATTAAGCTTTTGACTTTAACTAAATGATGCACCTAGAACTGAGAAGAACTAAATGACTTTGGAAATTAAGCTTTGTTTATGCCTTTTAACTTTTAACATAGTACCAAATTTGTTGCGCCTCTCTCTCTCGTTTATGCCTTTTGACTTTCACTCACTCTCTGTCGTAACTAAATGATGCACCAAATTGCTGATAACTAAATGACTTTTTCATCTCAAAAAAAAATATGACTTTCAATTAATCTTGTCAATTAAGATTTTCAATAAATTAAGACAGTGGTACTGTACATAGGGTGTTTAAGATGCTTACTAATAAATATTTCCCTTCTTAATTTGTAATTTTCAGCATGAATGAGAATGAGAATGAGCTGCTACAGCAGGAGATGAAAATGATGATATTGGCTGTACACGGGCCAAGGTAATTGTCCAATCTGTTTATGGAGTTCTTTTTTTTTTTAATTTTTGTGTTCTGATAGATAATTACTTAATTAAATAGATCTTTACTCTATTTTTTTGTGTTGTGACAGACCAATGATCCTTATATTGATGTGGATATGGTGTCTGAGGAAGAGTATAATGAAGAAGAAAGTATTGAGATATATGTTGGCAAGGAGTTCAAATCACCAGATGATTACTGTGGAGAATTAGCAAATGTAGAACTAAACAACTAGCAAATGTTTGTCTTTTTGTGATTAGAAAATTTTTTGGGGTGATTTAGCAAATGGTACAGACAATGCTATAGAGTTGACTAAAATTGACAATGTTATAGAGTTGACTTTCTTATTTGTATAAACTGATAATGCTGAGCATGAATATTGTACTGATATGCCTGTGATGAATATTGTTTGACTAAGCAGCTCAAATATTATCTTCTATGCGTTTCTTGATTATACAAGTTTATTCATTGAATATTGATGTAGGAAGAACCCTCATAAAACAACAGAGGAGATCTAATTAACATGTTCAATTTCACTTAAATGAATCATATATCATAGTTATAGTACCATCGCAACTATGTTAAACCTTTCTAGCGGTACAACGGTACAGAGACGCCTGAACTTTGTTGTTTGTTGAATATTTCTTCCAACGCACATGACGCATGAACTTTGTTTTCCAATTTATATCTCTGTCCTCTTTTATTTTAATATAAGTAAATAAAAAGACTTGTAGATATAAGTAAACAACTCATTTGTAGATAATATTTTCCAAGACATCTCTGTTATTTTAATATAAGTAAATAAAAAAAAAGTAAGACAAAATAAAAGGTACATATCTTCTGTACAGCGCAAGGAAAAAAAAAAGCTTGGCAACAGGTGCTTCATTCTAATCATAACAAACAGGTACTTTCTACCAAATTGCATCCATTAGAGCATACAGAAAGCTCCAAACTCCATTCTAATCATACAAGAAGTCATACAGAAAACTAATTAATATTTCTTTATACTTTCATTCAAATTTGAAAGCATACTGGTGCCAGATTTCTACACTAAAGTCTCACTATGTCACCCACAAAGCCAATTAGACCACCATCTTAAACAACAGCTAAAATAACAAACAAGAAAAAAAAAAAAGAGAAAAATGAAATTGTACACCCACATGAAAAACATCAAGCAGAACAAAATCTATAAAAGAGAGACTGCATAAACATTTCACCAACAATTCACAAATTCAAATTCCCTCAGAATTTAGCTTGATTTCCCTCATTGTTTGCCTCAGCTGAATATACCTCTGCCAATTTTGAATTACATTTGAGTTTCCTCATTTAAAATCTGCCAGAAGGTCCAGAGTCTCTATGGTTAGATCTGGTATTAGTTTCACTGGAACTTGCTTTCGACTCTATTTCTACCATATGGGCCCTCCTGCCCCTCTGATCCTTCAATTCAAACAATAAAAAGTCAAAATAATAGAGGATTAAGCTTTGTTGCTCAAGTAAAAGCAAAAATTTTAAACTGTCTCAGATTCTTAATAGATACATCACTCCTCTGTCTACTGGTGCATGTACAAACCATTACTCACATTTGATAAATCTTCCATGTAGATAGAGTCTACAAGAAATGAAGGTTGGTAAAAGTGTTATTAACTAATGCAATATATGCCTTGTATGTGCAGTTAAGTATCTAGACTGTAGCAGTAATAATAAATGTCCAAATAAAAAAAAATAATCAGACTAGAATCAAGTGTCTATAATATACCAGTATCAACTAATATCAGCTATTAAGAACCTAAAATCAGTGTTTCCTGTTTGAGATCAAAACTAAAAGAAAAATATAAAAACGATATACCAGAAATAATGGACTTTACATTTTACGTTATTGAAATTAGTTGTACAGGACACACAATCAACAAGCTTCAAAGGTTTACTAATATGCTAAAAAATAGTTTAGTTTTATTTTCAGTTTTTCACTAATTTATTTATTTTTAGTTGAAAAAGAGGGGTTCGAGATCCGACCTAACGTTTAGTGAACAATTAAGTTAGAAAATTTTAACTGTCAACTTCTCTTAAATAAAACACAAAAATATTCCCTCCACCACCATTATTATTGTCGTTATTCTTTACATTGTACAAGAGTTTCAAGAATTCAAACGCGAAGCCGTCAATTTCGTTCGGTTGCCATTTCACTTGTCGAATCATATCAACTACACAACAAGCTTACATAGCCGATCCAAACCGTCATCACTCAAGAGAATATCCACAATTCATTGATTCTGTTTTTCCTAATTACAATATGTGAGAAATGTGTATCCAATTATCAATATTGTGGAATCCATATTATACAAACTATGGGTTTCCGAATTAGCAAAACATGGTGAATGACATCAGCATGTCCCCAAAAGGGAGCTTTCACACAAGTCGGACCGAGTCAAAGATATGCAATTGTAGATGCAAGATCTATGTGATGGGATGTAGCAGCCTTGAATGGTTGAGGTCCCGCTGCTACGTGTCAAGGATCAGGCACCCGAGAGCGACTCCTGCTTTGCCGCTTCTCTGTTCCCCCTCTCTGGACTTAAAATCTTGTTATCTCCTTGCCAAGGCCGGTTTGAAGTTTGAACGCTTTTTTTCTGCTCTCAATTGAGTTGTCATAATTCCACGCGGCTTGGAAAGCAGAGTAGGACCTTCGATTTTTCATGGGTTTATTATTCTCTTTTTGTGAAAATTGGTCAGGTGCTTTGTTTTGCTGGATCATCTTTTTAATTGTTTTATTTATTTGATGCACGTTTATTGGTGGAAGAATTTTTTTTTTTCCTTTTTGACAATATATCACTACTTATTATTGGTTTGGTCTCAGACTCTCACTGCATGTTGGCGATCCGAATTGTTTTACGAACACACAAAAATTTTTTATTTTTATGAACATAAATAACTTCTCGTACTTTTTCAGTTTACTTTTGTATTAAAAAAAACTTTTGTTACTTTATTTTGCTGCAAATACTTGTGTTTTGGCGCTTACTTGTTGTGTTTGCGGCGCCGATTGCTGAAAAAAAAAAAAAATTATGTCACAATTTGTTATGCAGCAATTTTCACATTCCTATCACAATAATATTGAAAATTCCAACTAAATGCTGCACTAATTAACTTCCTTAATCTTATTCGATTTCATATATAAGTATTACTTGCACATAAATGCTGCATTTTTTGGGATTCATATTATTGTTAGTTATAGTAAGAATCAAGACAAGTTCTCCGTACTCTAATAAATTTGTCATAAGCTACCCACCATTTATCAAGGTAGCTAGTACCCTAGAATTATTTCAAAGTTAGGATCAAATCAATTACTAAATACTAATCCACACAAACTAATTAACTCGACTAAATTTAATTTAAAGAATTAAAAAAGATAGCTATAGTACTTTGAAATGATGGACAAGATAATTTAAACGTTTACAAAATTATTATTATTTTTTATTAAAACCTAGGGTTCTTCAATTATCCTTGTATGAATGGTATGATTCAGTTTTGCATCAACTGAGGGATTCTTTTGTAGAGACACATCAATTAAGGGATTCTTGTCCTAAGAAATATAAACCCACTTTCGTGGTGAGGTATCATGCGCTACAACAAAAATGATTTTAACAACACCTAAAAACAACGGTACTCAAAATAATAGCTATGATAAATGCATAAGGGCATTTCATAAATACGATTGAAACGTATAGACCATCGTTAAAAAATTTCTTAACAAACCTTAAAAAAAAATTGTTAAAAAAATACGATTGAAACATATAGACCATCGTAAAAAATAATAATAATAATAACAACGGTTTTTTAATTTAAATCGTTATTAAAAGTCTTAATCTTGGGCACTAACCTCTCATGAATTCTAACTCCTCCCTTCTATCCCACTAATCCCAAAAAATACTAATCTTATCTACAAATACCTCAGCTATCACCAAATACACCCTTAACGTATATGCTTCCCTTCTTTAACTAAAATACATTGCCACAAAAAAGAGAAAGATTGCCACGTTTTCTTTTGGAGATATGAGCCACTCAGACTTCAGACTGCATCTTCAAAATGCATGATGCATCTTCATTTATACTTGAAATAAAATTCAAAACAAATTATAAATCCACTTATTTTGCATGACACTTTAAAAATCGGATCGGCGGAAGTACTGGTTCGACCGATTTTATCAGTGACTCGACATGATTATGTAATATATAATATTTAATTTAATATTAATATGCTAAGGTCGAATCAAACTAAAATGCTATGATGGCCCGATGGTAAGGCTACCGGATCAGAGAGGAAGAATTAGTGGTGGAGTGAAAATATTTTCAATGGAAGTCACCGAAATAATTAAAAATATATAACTAAATTTTAATCAATATCGATACAATTATCATATAAAAATAATTGAAATTTTTAACTATAGAGATTAATAATTAAATTATATTTATTTTTGTATGGATTTCTTAAAAAAATTATTTATGCCAGAAATTATCATCGAGTTTCGCTCAATACATGAATTTTTATTGTATTAGATCTTAGTTTGTTCTTATTATTAAATTATATATAAAATGAAAATAATTAAATTTAGTATGGTAGGGCCATATTGACGAAAAAATCAGGGCATGAGAATGAGACAGTGCTACCGGAGGAGGAGTAGAAGAGAAAGGTGGAGAGGGACTCCGAGCAACAAAAAAGAGAAATGGAGATATGATGAAAATGAAAATAGAAATGGGTTAAAAATCAGAAACAAAATAATGCACTTTCAAATTATTGTCTGTCAGTGCATCATGTCAGTTTTATGAGAAATAATATCCGACACATATATAATTATAGAATCTAACGTTACAAAAATTGAAAAAAAAATGCTATTTCACAATGTTTGAAGTGTAGGAATACATTTAACTAAACGATTCCGACCCCACATATCTTTTTGATAAGCATAAAAGTATGTACAAATTGTTTGATTGGGAAAAAAAAAATTAATATGGGGGACATGCTACACTCCATTTCCATCATTTGAATCCGTCCAGTAAATAATCTGATTCTTGCAGAGGGCCATTTCTTTCCGGTTTTTGCTGTGATTTGATGGAAAAAAAAAGCTAGTTTTGAAGGTCAACGGACGAGACAAGCTCTACTCGCGGTTAAACCGGTGGAACAAGTTGGTTTGATCCTGTTTTCACAACGTTGCTTTTTACACGAAAGGATGAAACGTAATCTAAATGAGTGTGAAAATGGTTGAGTTAAATGAATAATTGTCTTAGTCAGGCACTATATATTGTGTACTCAAGACGGTAACAATGAATTTAATTATATGCATCCAGAAAAAGTATATTGTAAAATAGCGCTTAATTATTTTACTTATATTTTTACTTTAAATTTATATTTTTCCGGCGTTCATATATAAAATCACTATATTTGAAGTTATTTTGATCCTTTCAGTTCTTTATTACATCGTTGCAAAAACTCTAGCAGGTCCCATTAATAACAATATTATGCACTTTACTTACCGTACGAAACTGGAAATTTCGCATAATAATTAAAAAAAAAAATCAAATGGATTTCGCATGAAAAGGTATATAAGTTGTAAAAAAGACAACATATAATTAACCAGAATTTATAAATCTGACCTTAAAGTTATTAAATCCACCGTATTGCATAAGACTTAGGTATTTGCAAAGAAGGTACCATTAATGATATTCTGCACTGTATATACAGTGTATATATAAATCCGAAATGTTCACCCAATTAAATTCCCATAGGAATTACACATGAAATTAAAGGGAACTTGTGAAAGAAAGAAGTATATAAATATATACCAGCATTTATAAATCTGAGCCCAACGTTATTTAATCAAATCATTCGATTCCTTTCATGCTCACAACCAAAGGAGACAATAACTCTCGAGACCGTTAAAGTTAATATTAAAAACGGTAAAGAAAAAAGTTTCTATTATATTCCCTATCAATAAATGCCCAATCATCCCTTATAAATAGTCCCCACTGTATCCCTAGTTACCTCCATCTCTCCATCAAATAGCCTACTTCAAAGCTCACCCCATCCCTTCTGCCCAAACCTCCAGCTTAATTTCTCTTCCTTACTCCATCCCTCCTCCACTGTTCTTTCCCTTTTTCAACCCAGAATGGATAATTACGATTTCTTAAATTCATCTCCTGAAACACAACTTGAACTGATGAACACCATGCTCCAGCTTGATCAACTGACCCAGAACTCAGACTTTTCCAGCAGTTCAAGCAATGTCCCAAGAACCCCACAATCACAAAATTTCTTTTCTCCAAACCAACCAATGCAACCTTTCTACATGAACCAGGCACCTTTGTCAAGCACCGCTGCCATGCGTGAGATGATATACCACATCGCAGCCATGCAACCTGTGCACATCGACCCGGAGTCAGTGAAACCGCCTAAGAGAAAGAACGTGAAAATTTCGAAAGATCCACAGAGCGTGGCTGCAAGACTTAGAAGAGAGAAGATAAGCGAGAGGATAAGGATACTGCAACGGCTCGTTCCAGGCGGTACCAAGATGGATACCGCTTCTATGTTGGATGAGGCAATAAATTATGTCAAGTTCCTCAAGAGTCAAATTCAGTCACTCGAACGGGTAGCAGTGGTTCAGAGTCAGAGCCCAGGATCTGGCTCTATTGGGTATGGCAATAACGCACCAGCATATCAGTGTTACCAGAAGCCAGATCACAGATTTATGGGTTTCTGATGTTGTCTTAATTTCCTTAGTTTGAGATCTTAGGTAGAGAACTGTGGTGTTTGTTTCGTGTTGCATTTTATGTGAGGCTTGGAGTATATTTCCTGTTGTACTCAGCCCTGTTGTACTTGTTTGTCATGGTTTTTAGTTATGGATAAATATGTAGGGTTTTTCCAAATTCATATTTTAATCTCTCGTAGCTGAATTCTTTCATTGATGCCCTTTAGACAGAGCTCCTCGTGCGATGTAATACTGCTGTTACCAAGGAATAAACTTCTTGGATTTACTTGATGAATCATAGGAATGTCAGTGATTAATGCAAGATGCCTGTCAGAAATAAGAATCATTTCAGGGTTCTTTTACTGTTGACCAAGTACTTTTATTTACATTATAGTATCAGAATTTTCATGAACCAATAAAAACAGTAAACAAATTAAAAGTGTATTTAATTTTATGTATTGAAACCAAATACATCGATCTCTTTGTTTTGAAGGTCCAGGGCCCAAATATATAGCGCTGAATGCGTTAAAACACCTCAAAATTTCCAATTTCCATGTGAAGACGTCATACATTTTTCTTATCCATATTACATGGAAGTATTTGTGTGATAATATTCATTAGGGAAAATATTTAGCTTCACAATTCACAAATCACAACTAGATAGCGGCTAATTCCAAATTCTGTGTTTATTATCTATTACAGTCTAATTTGCCTAATATTCAGTGGCACCTGCACATGATAACTTGAGATATTCCTACATTTTTAAGCCACTTAAAACAGCACAAGTGAGAGGATCTAGGCCATGGGCAATAATTTACCGACTAACTTTTGAAAAACATCTATTATGTTATTCTATCCTCACAATTAAATGAATTGATAATATACTACACAAATAACAAGAATGTTTTTCTTCCTGTTGATTTCACTCCAGCCAACAGAAATAATTCACAGAGTGTTTGCTTTTATTTATATTTAGATAGTATGATTTTAGATCAATTGAAGAAAGTACAACAATTATTGTTCCATTAATTGTTGATATAGACAAAATGGCAACATTTTTTCTAAACCACCAACTAGCAACAAAAGTAGTCATATTAAATTATTACTATATTATAGTAATAGTAGTAGTAGTAGTATTAGCAGGCTAGAAGCAGCTGGTGGTGATGGTGGTAATAATAATAATAATAATAATAATAACAACAGAAATAATACAATAAAAATGATAAGCTATTTAAGAAAAAAAATTACAATGACTTTCATGGAGCTTAAAAGGCAGTAAATATATTATATATATCTCTAATAATAGCTGAGGTGTTCAATATGAAATGTTACAGTTAAAGAATTAAGAAATAAAACCCTTTTGACAAACAAAGTTCTATGAAGTCAAAAGTGCAAAGCGTACCAGCTGGCTGTGTTATTGTGGTATCAGTCACCGGCCGAGTATCGTGGTCTGCTTAGTACTATACCAAGTGCAAGGTATGTCTTTCCAAGTCCTCTTCAAGTCTCCGTTGATGTTTATTTTTTGAGGCAAGCCATCTCCTAGTAAGTAAATGCCGACAATAGTGAGAGAGATTGTGCTTCTGGTGGTTTCTTTATGATGTGACTAGTCAACATAGTACACAAAAGAAGACCTATATGGGTAAATATTTTTCCACCATGTAAAAATTTCAGCATCCACAAACATTCCTTTAATTGTGATTTAGATGATTTTCAAGAATAATATCAGCAAATTTATCTATAACTGTTAGTAGTATATATGTTTTTCAACTTGTTCATAATTTCCATACAAGAACTCCATATGCTTACTTTCATTTGTCGAAATTATCTTTTTTACTATCATTTTTCTCATGTACCGTTCATGTTCGCATATGGTGTCCTTTTGAGTAAAATTTAACGGTCCTCGTCAAACCGCTAGACAGTTGATGCTACCCCATGTGACATTTCAATGCTGTACAAACATTTAATTTATAGTTGATTGCTTTTTTATTGTCCATGCAAAAAAGATTGGAAAATGCAAAGTTGCTTGCCTATATTTATCTAACGATTTATTTTGTACAGTGCTATACACACAAGACCGCAATATGACAGTTTCCTCTTTATATATAATCAAGATTCTGTTTCTGTATATTCAAGCAATTAACCTTTTCTATTTTTGTGTTTCAGTAGTTATTTACAATTATAAAAACATACATGTTTTGTCATATATTGCATAAATTTAGATTGATATGTCGGGTCATTTCAATTTCATTGGGATTGAGGCAGAATCTCCGACATTCTACTTTCCATTTTGTTGTGTACATAGGAGCTTGTATTGGTCCATGCCTCTCCTAGTTTACAATTTAAACTACGCCTTTTGTACATAGTCTATTGTGTGTGGGATCTCATGCTAAGCAATAATTAATTACTGCCTACGGACAGGTTGACAAAACAAAACTGTGCTTAATTGGGCACTTCAGACCATATATTTCACCTTTGATTTGTTGTTCTCTACTAAAGTATATATAATTATATATACAAATACATAAGTATATGTAGTTTAATTAATGATAATAGTATTCGTATATACCAAGTAAGAACGTTTTTTAAATATAAAATGTATATATAAGGCTATTGCGCAATCGATGGCACGGAGGATCCCTTACCATCGAGTCGATTTTTGAGATCCAAAATTCAAATACTCAATCCGAACCGTTCAAGTTATTCACCATATTAAAATACCATTGGAGACTAAAATTTATATATCTTTTGAATTTTTTTGCTATTTATTATGATACTTTTAAAAACGTTATAATTGGAGCATTTCAAGCCCTCTAATTTGAAAATATCGTAATAAATAGCAAAAAATATTCAAAAAAATATAAAATATGGTCTCCAAGGGTATTTTAATATGGTGATCAACTTGAACGGTTCAAATTGACTATTTGAATTTTGGATCTTGAAAAACGACTCAATGGAAAATCGATGGCACGTGCCATAGATGGCGCGTTAGCCTTAATTTCTCTCTCTCTGTATATATATATATATATAGAGAATGGATAGAACACTAATGTGTACGGATCGTCTCCGTACACATGAGTCGTTTTTCGAGATTGAAAATTCAAACGGCCGATCCGAACCGTTCAAGTTGTTCTCCATATTGAAAAACCCTTGGAGACCAAATTTTACATTTTTTTCGATTTTTTTTACTATATATTATGATATTTTTAAAAAACACTACAATTGGAGTATTTCAGGCCATCCAAATATGAAAATATCATAATATATAGTAAAAAAATTCGAAAAAATATAAATTTGGTTTCCAAGGATTTTTCAATATGGAGAACAACTTGAACGGTTCGGATCGACCGTTTGAATTTTGGTTCTCAAAAAATGACTCATGTGTAGGGGGACGATCCGTACACATCAGTGTATTTCATCCATTCACTATATATATATATACATATTATTGTTAAAAATATCATACAATTGAATGTTATGATTTTATCAAAGATCATTGAGAATCTCAATTAATTTTATTTGAGAAAGTTAAAATCCGTATACATCTTTGTTAGTATTGTATGCACACATATGTATGCATGATATATATATAGTACGAAACACAGTTTAAATTTTGGAGTTTACAAATATAAATCAATTCTAATAATAAATACAATTTATCAACTTAATCCAAAATTCAACTTTCCGCATGCAATTAATGAAGAATATTACATGAAGAAACAAAATTAGCAAAGACTGTACTATATCAACCACATGAGCATTAATTGGGGTTGGTCTCATGCATGTTTGGAAGAATGCATGTGGTAAACGGTCATTGTACAAACATAGCCGGCCAATTCCTTGCAACAGCACCACTTTTAGCTATGCATTCCAAAAACAGGACCATGTGATTAACTGCCTTGGACTGTACCGAGCACTTGGCTGCTCTCCATCCAGGTTCAAACTGGAGACACCTTGGAAATCCAAATTGCAAATTCTGAAATTCCCAATGGTCGCTCCAGCACAATATATTAAACAAATGGGCATGGCGACATGCAGATGCAGGGCAGCTGCTAGAATAAAACATCATACTAGACTGAAACACTGTGCAGCTCCAAGAAAGAAAACTATAAAAAAATTGATAAATATCACCTTGTCACATTTCATAGAATTACAAATGAGTAGGCCTCAATCTACTGTAGTAAAAAGTCCTTCGGAACATGTAAGAAAATCGATAAATCATACCGAATGCAGAAACGTGTTAGGATCTCCTCTTTATTTGGGTTTCCTCCGCACCAAGCCATCGCCGTTTGCTCTCGCTGCGCCATAGCCCCGTCTTCTACTATCGCCAGTGAAGATTGACAACAATCTCACACTATTCACAGTACAAGTGCCAGACTCGACTTCTTCTCAACATCGGAATCCTTAATCCGACTAGATGAGAAGATCTCTCTCTAATGGTGTTTGATCCTCAAGGAGAAGAACAAATCTTGGAGTATATGGTCTCTCTATGTCTTACACTTCTGTCTCTCTTCTGAGTTCTACTGAATTGTCTTATTAAAAGATCAGAGACTTGTGTATATATAGAGCCACATGCATCTATTCATCAAGAGATGCAAATAGAGGCTGTCAGTCTGTGGTCCACGACAGAATCTCTGCGGTCCACAACAGATTCTCTGTGGTCCACAGAAACGTCTCCATTCTCCAAATTCCAACATCTCCCTCTTGGAGACGTTGATCAACATACAGTCAAGTCTTCATACTGGCAAATGGACCGTGCGACTAGCGATACCTGCAAACCTGTATCCTAGAGGAAGCCGGTTAAAGCTATCTAGGACATTTAACAACTTGTTAATTAAAGCAGTATCTCATACCCTAGGTCAATTAGATATACACCTGACTAAGCATTTCACACTCCCTCTTGGACAATGCTTAGTCCACATTACTTACATGTATTCCCAATCAATGTCCCAAATGACATAATTGGCCGCGGCGAATCACAAGTAAGTCAAATGGTGTAATCACAATTACCTTCCTTTTGCACTCATGTCACTCGATTAGAAACTGATTGCTTTCTGACAAATGTCCCGACAGACGGTATCAATGCTTCGCCATTGGTAACATAAGGAAGTAGCATACATCAGCTCCCTTTCTCATGACATAGTCAAGAGTGATAAGGGTACGTAGTTGTGGATCTCACACAACGAGAAGACAGGGATGACCATCTAAGTCACTTAACTCATTTTTCACGTGTCGCTAAGCACATGCAGTATGAAACGCATGCTACAGTGTTATTCTGCCATGAGCAGACGCATGTCAAACAATTTGAAAAACACTGTACAAGTCTAGGTCTAGTCACAAACTATGCATCTATGGTCTAGATCGCATTCATTGTAACTAACCCTGAGTGCCTTCGCAACTACACTCCCGGAGTGTCTTGCAAGGCCACTCACCTCGGCTAATAATAGGCTACATGAATTGTGGGGAAACAATTCATGCCGACCACCACATCGTGGTCTCATCTTAGTCCTTGACTAAGGCGACATCAAGCTCTATTTGCCCCAAATGGCATCTTAGTCCCAGACTAAGCATAATTAGCTTGATAAGTCTTATCTCTGCCCGCCCCAGACGTCAGAGACGATTGCTCGTGTGAGAGAGCCAATCTCAGCCTATTGACATGCTACCATAAGTACCAGCCTCAACTCGAACAACAGTAAAATACAATTTTACTATATCCATCTTTCATGTTCAAGTTAACCAAAGAGTATCACTCTCAAGTACAATCACAACCTATGCACACTAGGTATGTACTTGATCCACGATCAACTCTAACTGTGTTATCATAAATTCATGTCTCTAATTTCATATCTGAATATGTTTGGTTCTTCTCATAATCCATAGTATGCTTCAATAGCCATACAATTACAATGAGTTGTTATCGACTCCCTCTATGTCATAACAATCTCCAATTGTATATAGGATTATACTCAACCAAACTCTCTCTAGCCATGATATCCAATCATGTTACATACTCCACCCTCACATGAGTGAGTCAGTACAACTAAACATGCTGAATTCTCATATCCAAAATGAGAATGACTCTACATTTACTCCAACTCCACAACGAGTGAGTAAAATCTGTATTTCTTGCTACATCAAGATAGTATTATCAAGCAATTTACATCTTAAATGTAAACTTGAGTTTATCAAGGTTTCCTCTCAATAGGCAAACCAAACACAAGTATATTGCCTTGATAAGATAGCATGTATGTACTATTCAGATATCTCAAGTCCCTCGGACCTTTCTCAAATAAGTATAGAATTGGCTTACATCTGTCATAGGGTACTGTTGTGGTCCACAGCCATCTTGCTGCGATCCACAACCAACTCTTTGTGGTCCACAACTACCTTGTTGTGGTCCACAATATACTCATGTTACAATCTGCAATCATACTGGAAGATACTGCCATCCACAGAAACTTACTGCGGTCTGCAACACAATCATGTTGCGATCTATAACATGCTGAAAAATGTTCGTAAAATACTCAAATATATTACAGCACATTTTTCATAATATCTGCACTACATCCTGGATGTTCTGTCACAATAGACTACATCCATCTACAGACCATAACAGATCGATGTTACTTACAAAGAACTGTTATTCCTATGGTCCATAGCAGATCATTGCCACTCGCAACAATCTAGAATTTCCAGTAGCACTTCATGAACCCTCTTACATAACAGATCTTATGGACTTAGAACATGTATCAAGACTCACACTTATGTTCTTCACACGTGTCATTTGGATTGCGTACCATGCAACCAAATATCATACAGATATGTTCTAGTCTCTCGTATAACAACAAGAAATATGCCGGAACAATCTCTCAAGTGTTGACACAAAAACATATTTAAGGCTTAACAACTACATTAGACAAAGAGTCACATAGACTTATTCTATCCAGCAAATAGTGTACCATATAATTAGCAACATATTCTTAGACAGTTTAACATTCATGCTCAAAAGAATCTCCAAATTCTATTGACATGATTTAATTTTAGACTTATTGAATCGGCTAAGTTGCATCCACTGCACACTTTACCATAATTCTGCCACCAACTAGGCAGAAGATTCAACATCACATTGTCTAGAATCTGTTAATACTCTATAAATAATAGTTCTAATCTATACTGGTCAATATTGCTAAAATAAGACTATTTTACAAGACTCCCTCTATTCTAATATATAGCCTATCACAACCGAGTCTTATACTTTCAATAAATTAATTTTAAAAGTCCATATCTCATTGTTTCTTCATTTACTTATCTCATTTTACATTTAGCAAATAAGTTTGAGTTACTTCTCTGGCTTGTTGAACCTGTCCTTATTCTATGTTACATGTCCTATGAGGTTGAGGTTGAGGAATACCACTTTATTCCCCTCCTGTTCCTCAATACTCAGACAAGTACATGTCAAACACAAGAACAATTCCAAACAACTCTAAGTTACTCAAATAAAATAACTCCCTCTCAACAGGAAATTAATCTAGTATTGTGATCTAATCATATGACATTTTTACTATTTCTTCTCCAATAAAGTTCCTCGAACATTATGAGAAGGTGCAATCCAAATGTAACTGAACTTATGACTACTTAAACATCCACACTTGGATCTATAATAGTCTATAATTCACAAAATAGTAGAACTTAGAGATTAGAGGCGCAAGGCTTAGAACATAGACCGCATCTATATTGTTCTAACCATATCTTACAAGGTCCAATTCATCACAATTTGTTGCGGTCCGCAGCTAATATGCCGCAGTCCACAATAACTCTATGTTGCAATCCTCAACAAGACTTGCAATGTCTCCACAATCACAGAATCAAATCCGTGATTTATCATAGAGACTTCATTATAAATTGACTTCACCCATATTCAGAAAATTATTGATCTACAATCAACTTTTTTTCTCGAATTATGGCTATCATTTATAATGAGACTATTTCTGATATAGTCTTAATATGATGAATCATAAGACACCAAGTTCAGCCCTCATATTAGAATACAACATCCAAATATATCTCTAAAACTTGAACAGTATATCCACAAAACTTTCAAGTAATAAACTTCAGCTAACTATATTCACAAGTTGACAAATAAGCTTGGCACAAGTCCTCGGATGCCAACTTATGTCAATGTCCAACTCTAATAGTTTAGCATGCCATAACAATCACAAACTAAGAGACTAAGTAACATGCAAGAAAAATAACCATATATCAATTCAATTTAGCAATCCATCACCAAAGAATTAATGACAAGTACTAAATTTTATCAATTAAAGAAACACAAAATATCATGGAGCGATCAATTCTATTACGGTTCACAGCCGAATGCTGTAGGTCGTAACAGAAACATGTGCCAATCCCTAAGACTGCACATTTCACTTGACATCCTCCATCTAGATAATTTGTTTCTTATGAAATTGACAATAATCATAGATATAATCTAATTTCTTAAGCAAATGTTATGTTTCTTAACCACAAGCAAGAACACATACATACATATGTAAAATCAGATTTCTAGTACTTTCAATATGCTTAGAATCAGATATCTTTTATACATTTGAACCAACGCTACAATCTCTTCAGTATATACTAATGCTTGACAATAATCATGAATTCCAACATAACAAGCAACATTCGTTTAAAAAACGAATTATTCCAAAACAGTGAATTTCACAAAGAAACCATTTCTCACATAGAAAGTGAGAAATATTCACTTGTTGCTTATTAGTTCATACATGACATACTTCATGCAACTCCAAATCATTTTGACATGGTTATAAGATGCCACTCTACGGTGCTTCTTGAACCCATAAAATTGATTGAGTTTGCATAAGTTTATTGTCAATTAGTTTTACTGAACTTTGAGATATACCCTCATGGTATTAGTGTTACCGAAACTCAAATTATAACAAGAATAATCTAACTTATACCATTCAGCAACACAATGCTAACAGTATAGTATTTCTTTTCTAAGCATGTCAACTAATTCACCAAGAATTCTAAATCTGAATTATTACGGTCACAAGTACATCCTAATGCTCTATAAGACATTGAGATATTGTAATTTCACACATCACACATATCCATCAATTTCTATTTCAATAGAGATCAATGATGACTTATAAATCAAGCCAAATCCAATTAACAATAGAGACACACACAGTATGAGTTGGTACTACCACTAATTTTGCCATCCAATCTAGAATTAATCTGAAATCAATACTATCTTTGCAGCAAGTGAGAAAGAACCTAGGGAAACAAACATCGCTTGCAAACAAAGAAATATTAATTTCAATTAATTCAATTGATGCAAAATTTCCAGAATATGAATGAGACAAACTCTTGTCTACTAATCCAAATTCACCCAACATGTACACTCACATGTAATTGGCAAGACGGTACCTATTTGCACCATCAAACCGATGACAACACCACATGTGTTATCATATTCACAATTTGGCAAACCAATTACCAAACTATCGGAGATTATCATCAAGATAACCTCTTTAACCATTGGTTATGTAAACAATCTAATGTTACTAATTTTGGCCGAATTCTATCTTTAATTGTGACTTTCTTGTATGTCTGTGTGGCATTATGCAGTCCACAAAACCTTGTCTGCGGTTCATAACCCACTATCATGGTCTGCAACCAAATGTTGCGATCCATAGTTACAAAGAACTCAGTCTCTGTTTCCCACACAAAACTGATGCGATCCACAACCAACATGTTATGGTTCACAACTAGTCTATCACGTTGGGTATTTGATTTTGGTAATTTGACAAACCTCAAAATCAATTAGACCATACAAGTATTCATCTCTACCAAATACCACCACGGCATATGGTATATTTTGCAACTTTTTCATTCACACGTTGAAGAGAAATCACAATCCGAAACTAATCTACATAGTCTCTAGGGTTCTATATTGCAAATAGTCACAAAACAAAGCATAAGAACTCTCTAAACCAGAACTAATGGTTAATTGGGGCTTACTGGTACTACCTATAGCATTTGGTTGAGGTTACTAACCATAACAAGTCAGTATGTGTTTTTATTTCGTGAAAAACTATATTTCAGACCTTTTCTGCGGTCCACAGAAGAATCTCTGCGGTCCACAGACTATACTGCGGACTGCCTCTTTGGACCCCAGACAATCTTGTCCGAAATACACATGTTCTGTCGTGGACCACAGAAGAACCTCTGCGGTCCACAGACAATCTGTCCGAAATTCAATTGTTCTGTCGTGGTCCACAGAAGAACCTCTGCGGTCCACAGACAATCTAACCTGTGAATACCTGTTCTGTCGTGGTCCACAGAAGCGTCTCTGCTGTCCACAGACAATACAGTGACGAGAATTCTGACTCGCATCCTTTCGGTAAAATGGCGATAACTTTCTGCACACTTATCCGTTTTTCGAGTTCTTGGACATTCCGGAAAGTAGACTCGAAGCACTTTCCAATAGAACAAACCTCACTCGAAACGGAGTAGCAGATCTCAAGTTATGCCCTCGTGAAGTCAGACTATCTCACAGGGAATTTCTGGACTGAACCAGATTCGAGTTTTCATGGAGTTTCTTCACAAAAACCACGAGATAAAGCATACAAATCACAGAGAAAACAACCAGATACTAATCTCAAGGCTTTAATGGTGCATTAAAATCGAAAAAGAGGAATAGGACTCTGATACCAATGTAAGAAAATCGATAAATCATACCGAATGCGGAAACGTGTTAGGATCTCCTCTTTATTTGGGTTTCCTCCGCACCAAGCCATCGCCGTTTGCTCTCGCTGCGCCATAGCCCCGTCTTCTACTATCGCCAGTGAAGATTGACAACAATCTCACACTATTCACAGTACAAGTGCCAGACTCGACTTCTTCTCAACATCGGAATCCTTAATCCGACTAGATGAGAAGATCTCTCTCTAATGGTGTTTGATCCTCAAGGAGAAGAACAAATCTTGGAGTATATGGTCTCTCTATGTCTTACACTTCTGTCTCTCTTCTGAGTTCTACTGAATTGTCTTATTAAAAGATCAGAGACTTGTGTATATATAGAGCCACATGCATCTATTCATCAAGAGATGCAAATAGAGGCTGTCAGTCTGTGGTCCACGACAGAATCTCTGCGGTCCACAACAGATTCTCTGTGGTCCACAGAAACGTCTCCATTCTCCAAATTCCAACAGAACATATTCTCATTTTAGCAAACATAAATTGTTTTAAAGAGCAAGGCTAAGTGGCTAGCTAGTACTTCCAACCGGGGATCTTTTCCTTGAGAAACGAAGAAGGCATTTGATAAATGCAGAGGACTCTTAATGCTTGGCTACTATTGTGGTTAAGTGAAAAAATCTTTTAAACTAGTAACATATAATAATCTCAATCCAATGCATAATTTGAAGACTTACAGCTCCCTCTATCAATAGGAATTATATGCATAAAAGTTTATATGTTGTTTATATAACACCCAAAAGAAAGCGGTAGCAATTATTGTTCTAATTGGAGAGGATCTCCACATTGTTAAATAGTTATTCGAACTTGGAAGTTAATACTGTTATGGTAGTTGGTGATCGGACGGGTGGTTTAAAGAGGGGGGTAGGATAGGTCGGTTGAAGTACTGTTTTTCTTCTGCACTCTTTGACCCCCCTTGCACACACACTGCTACTAGAACTTTTAATATAATTAACTCCCAAGAAACAAATCAACAATGCTCACTAGTTTGTAGTTACCGCAGAAGATTTAAGCCTCAGATCTTGCTGTTTATGTTTTTATTTTTCTTATGAAAAGAGATTCCTGATCAAATTATTATACACCAGTTTGTCTGCTTATTATATATCAAACTCCCAGAACATTATTGTTAATTTTGCTTCTATTTTTAATGTATTCATACTTGACGTAACCAGTATGGTGCTATCTAGCTATCAATTTCATTACACTCCACCCGACCAATAATACTCCGTCGCAATATTTTGTATGTAAGTCCATAATTTTGCCATTTTCTGAAAGAATTAATTGTTCAAGTAAATTAGGTCAGATCTATCTTATAATTGACATAAAGAACCAAATGATGGAGAAGCCATTCAATTCCAAGTTTCCAACGTTGCGCATTAATTAGGTTAGAACTTAGAAGTACACTACACAAGATTCAGGTATTACACAAGATTCAAGTATATCTCTGTAGCACGGATACAACAAGTATGTGCAAGTGCCCAACATGACACGATAAGATACCATACAACACGATATTTTTTTGAAAATGACGAATGCGATTCGGCTGTGAACTTGGTTTCATCATTTTTGTCCTGTTAATATATTGCATGCAAGTTTAAATATATCTTTGCTAAAGACTTAAATTCATATTTTTTCTCTTGGATGACTCATCGGTATTGTTCGGTTCTTGTATCATTCTTTCTTCCATTTTAACTTAATTACAGACTTCACTTAATTGGGCTGCTCGGAATCATCTGATCATCTATTGGTTGTCCAAAGCTGGATGCCTATATTGCACAAAAAGAATCGTAATATTTGAAACTTCATAGAATTCATTATTCTTCAAAAATAAACCACACAAAGTACAATAAAGAAAACCTATGAGAACAATAAAAATAATAAACAAACCAATGTATACCTCATAAACATATTTTCTTAAACAAAATATGGTACTGCATTAAAATCTAACAGGAAAAAGTGTGGAAGGTATGATTTTTAAAAATCATTTAGGTAATGCTAAAAAAAACTGTAAACAAATCATGGCCTTATTTGATACTAGGAACTGTCTGTTAACAAATGAGATTGGGACTGTATACGTAATAATTCTCAATGAGCAATGAATCGTTTTGGAATAAAAACATCCACCTTTGTCAATTTGGTTGTTTATAATTAACAACAAATCCAAATTAAACAAAGGAAATAGTTAGCACTAGTTATTCGATTAAATTATTTGGAACTTAAGTTGCAGAAAACTTATACTTTAACTAGAGAATAATAGCTTGAAATTTACAAAAACAAAGATAGCACCCTTACACATAGAATAAGCATTGATGTTGCCGTTTTAGCTGATCAATGCCATGGGGAAAAGACAAAGAGAACCAAGTGAGCAAATTATGAAGAAAGTATGTATGGATCTGTGATGTCATTTTCACCTTCTGATACTGCTTTTTTGCGTCAGAAGACAATTCTCTTTTCTAAACTTCCAGGCGATGATGGCTCTACAGTACAGGATGGTCACAAATTTAATTTTTTGTATGCAACTGGAGATAACTAAAAGATGTCAAGAACTCGATCAAATAAACACACCAAATTGCGATGAAAGTACCAACAACAAGAAGTTCAATACCCATAAGAACTATCAAATGGGAGTGAAATTTAACATATCCTGAAGCTGTGTACATATCCAGAGGATCCATGTGACCGTCGATGCAGCCAGGAACCATGTGCATGCACAAGAAGTAAACAAATTGTGGTCCTCCAAATCTACTTTCTCTGTTTTAAAGTGAAAGCAACTCTCTTCAAAATAGGACCACTTTTAATTTTTCACCTCTTACTATTACTCTATGTCTTGGGTTCAGCTTAATTCTCTCCAGTAAATACAGAAATAACAAAGGATAATTGAGATGAATCTACACCGTCTATTTTCAATTAGTTAGCTCAAATCAAGCTTGAATTCATGAGAACGAATTTGTTAGAATGATACTAGCTAGAGACAATTTTAATATGAACTATAATTTGAAATTTTGTCACAAAACATCCAATAACGTCTATTCACTAATTAAACATCCAACTAGTGCTCCGTGACCACTCTAATTTGTGGTAGGGTTTAGCTCTTCTCCAAATACCATTTCAATAAAGTAATCGTACCTCTTATTTTCAGTTTTTTTTTTTTTTTTTTTGAAGAAAAATAGGGATCAACCCCTACCTTAATTTATAATTAAAGAAAGAGTTTACAACAAAAAAGTAGCTAATCAGTTTTGTGTTTTGACAGTGGTCTACTCTTTAAATATTAATTACTTGCTTCATGGCATTGAGTCATTGATCAGCTCCTTGGAGACCAATAATGGATTTATTCTTTAGTTAGTTCTCTTGATGTGTTAGTATCAAACTATCAATTTGTTCACATTACAAAAAAAAAAAAAAAATTTCTTGTTGATTTTTTTTTCAAGGCTAGGTGGCGAGAACAACGCCAGCAGTTCCATTAGAAAATAAAAATATTTTCTTGCTTATTTACAGGACATGAAGAAGGGAAGCTATTGGATTTGTACCCAGGAATAATCTATCATACTATTTGCTCAATTTATAATTAATTTGGTCCTGCAATTTTTTCTATTGAACTATTGAATTTGTATGGAATCGGACCCAACGCTGATAACTCATTTAAATAATGGACGAAATTTCATTCATTTGAATGGTTGCTTGACTTCCTCCTTTTAAATAAGCAAATGATTAAATAGCGTTAATTAAACATGCAGCCCTAAACCGTTAAACATTCGTTCAGAGCAAATTATTTTAGCAGTGACAAAAGTTGTCCACAAATCATATAAATACAAGTATCATATATACTGGTATTCCATTTTCTTTTTATGAGTTCAAATTGTGTAAGTTGTAACTTGTAACAAATTAACAAATTGTGTACTACTCTTAAAACTTTCAAAACTCTTCAGTCTTCACCAACCAATTCAATATAATTAAGGAAATTTGGCATTAAATATGACTATGTTTTTATATAAACCCGTAGTCCGTAGAAAAATGAGTAGTTGACAAGAAATAAATGGGCTGAAAAAATTCAATGTTTATAATCTAATATTGACATATTGTGAAATCCGTTGACATTCATGATAGATTATTATAAACATGCTCCGCACTTAAATAACTATATATATTACGTCGATCCATCATTGCTCTTCTTTCAATCTCACATCAATGAGGAAAAGTAAATGTCCCAGATACATTAACAGTTCAACACTGACAACTCATGATAGTTAATTTTGAAGATATTCATGCGACTGACATATGTACATTACTACTAGTCTACAAGAAAAATGACAAAGGAAAAATAGTGCCAAATTACTAACAGGAAAAAATGAAGAAAAGAATTATTGGTGTCGGCCCAAGCTCCTCAACTAACCTCATCTTCTATCTCTGCCCATGTCTTGTACCCATTTTTTATTTTCCAATCCCACCACATATATAATATATATTTCTTCAATCTAGTGCCTCGCCGCAGCTCCTTTTATCATTGGTGGGGTCGCATTTGGGTCCCATCTACCAAGCTCCAAGCAAAATGCTAAGTTCAATGCAATGAACACAGTTGTGTTTATGTCAATAAAAACTCTCAGTAATTTATTTCTTTTTTTTGAAAAGAGTGTGCATGTTCCGTCTGGTTTAAGTTCAGTGTGTGAGAGAAGCACCGGTCCCAGTGGTCTACTGGTCTGTTCCACATGGGCCGGTAGCCTCTAAATCTGCGTTGTTCCTCTTACCAGTTCGTTCACCAACTGGTATGTGACGTTTATTGAACAAACCACCAGTTGCCTATGTCATGAGGCCCGGAAAACATCAAATTTGCATGATGAGGTAGCTAATTAATCTATGTTCATTCCTTAGTTATACTGAACTCATTGCAACAGTTTATTAATTTATTGTCGGGTTTAAATCAGTTGAGGGGAGTAAAGATGGTTTAGTTATGAACCAGAGATGGAAATAAATATGATTACTGTGAAGAAATATTGTATTTGGTATTTTATGAATATTGTATTGGTATTGTGTAAAAAATGTACAAAGGGGTTATACATGTATTTATAACGGCACAGTAAAGTACCGTTACTCTCTCTTCTAATTTTACCGTTATACTCCTAACGTATACTTGTACGGTAACTAACTTTTTCTTATTTACATTTCTACCCTTGATTTACTAATTATTCTCAACAATTACGAAAATAAAAAAAGTTCTAAAGCAGCAAATAGAGCCATAAAAGAAAAGAAAATGCTAGAAGAACATAATTGGCATGAACAATATATAAAATTGCTCTAACAATGTCACAATGAGTTCTGGAACCATTAATGCACCAATTATGCCAACTTGATTGAATTATTATTGAAAACACAACTTATAGTTTTGTAAGATCAGCTCATGATAGCTAGTTTCAGTATGTACTATGATAAAAGCTGGCAACCAGAGATAACCTGCAGTCATGGAGATTGGAGAATGAGCAGAGTTGATAAGGAATGGTTGGCATAGGTATGTTCCTGTTCTCTCCTTTGAATTTTTATTCAATCTGTTTCCCAGAGAAACTTTAATTTATCTTATATATATATTAGTTTATAGTATGATCTCTTTTTATATTTTTCTTTTGTCCAAGCAATAGTACTTTTCTCCAAGATCCGGACACCATGCGCTACTCAGTGGTAGATTTGGTCTCATCTGTGCCACCTTCACACGTGGTGCAAGTGCGCGACAAATAATAAATACCACAGAAAGAATATAAGGTTTCAGAAGTTCACGCTCAAATTTGAAATAATATTGCCCATAACACAGGTCCATACTTGGGCCGTGTTGAATTTTAAATGCCTCCAATCTGGCTTGCATTTAATATTTTAACATAACTTCCAACTGTATTATTTAATCAGCAAATAAACGCATTTTGACATATTTTTTGCGAAGGAATGATTATTTAATCTAATTATTATCTAAGTTCCGAACGACATGTTTTTCTCTTGCTCAAATCCACACTACTAGATTCTGTTAGAACATGTTTGTGTTATGGACATTTGTATTGGAAAAAAATTATCATGATATATTTTTAGTTCAAATTTAATATTGTAAAATTCAAATATCGAGAAGAATGTAGCTTCTTCAAGTTTGCTTTTACAAGAGCGTGTCTTAGTAGAAACTTATATGGATCATTTAGATTTAATTTTACAAAACATAGAAATACATTTTGGTGCCACGATATCAACATTCAGATTAATTTTACAGTTTACATGAAAAATATTCCACGAAACCGACCTATAGAAGTACTTGTGATCTTGTGTTGTGAGCTCTTGGAACTAGTCCTGTGCATTCAAAATTCTAAAGTATGGCTACTTTCCAGAATCGGTTATAAATATTATTTTGTCAACATATAATATAATGTCGACGATAATTTTCTACGCCCCAAATCGGCACTGATAGCTCAATGAAAAATTATACACTACGATACCAAAAAGGGTGAAAAGAATTATCAACATAATATCACATGCATCACTTGGTTGCATATCACTTTGTTATGATGTTTAATTAACTAACATTTACATAAATGTCCATTCTTTGGTTCTCAAACAAGATATTTATTTTAAATTTCTTAAAAACCAAATTTTTCCAGATGGCCCACAAGCGAACATTTCTCTCAACTATTTGTTGGGCCTATTAAGCTCCTGTGCTCTGTAAACAGGTACATCGTTGTAAATACACAATTATCCATTTTTTCCACCCAATCTTTTACAACTATGATTATAGGTCCAGCACACAGAAAAAGCCCATTAAAAGACATGGCTAGAGGCCTTTCAAAGGCCTCAATTCCTGGAAAACCTTGATGAAACCATGTCGGTCTCTTTTCGGTTTTCGACCTGGACCAATTGACGATAAGAATAATCATCAGTTGATTCAGGACCAGCATTTAATGCAAAGAACGCGGTTGTTCAACTACTTTTTTTTTTTTTTTGAAAGCTTGACAAAAGATGTCAAGGAAGAGCTTGTTCAACTTTCTTGGCTATCTGTTTGGGTGTGTTTGACATGCAGAGAATAACGAATAAGAACAAGGAACAACGAAACAAACGCATAACAACAGTTTACGAACAACGAACAAGATGTTGTTCCCAGTTCTCAGATTTTTACGAATTGAAAATTGGGTATTTCACGAACTGGGAACTGGGTGGTTCCTTGTTCACACCAAACTACCAAACATGTCCCTAGTATATTGTAAATGCATAGTGTTGTGTCGTGTCTTTCAAAATACATGTGTGTTGGATCTCATGTCGTATCATATTGACACAAGTTTGAAAGTGTCGTATCGTGTCATTTTGTGTCGTGCTGAGTGGAGAAATGATTAGACAAGACACGCATTATGACACGCTAGTTCTAATATGTCGTGTTTGACACATTGCATTAGACGCGTTAGGATGTGTCAAGATAAATTTTATATTTTTTAGATGAAAATTCTAAAACAAATTATATTAAATATTTTCTAAAAAGGAAAAAATATGAAAATGTTGCAATAAATTGTAGGAGTTTATTATCTTGCTGAAAACAACTTTAAGTTAATATATTAATATTATTTATTATTTTTTTATTTGTAAATAAATATTAAAAAATTACTCATAACCATTAGATATAAATCAATGATTAATAATTTGTGATTCCATGACTCCACGTAAGGCACCTGACATCTCTACTCCTTATAAGCGTACAGATCCAAGAGGTATTACACGCTAGATCTAGCGTGTAAACACATGTTCGTGCTATTCGATCGATTTAATATATGGTTGGATATCAATCGATAGAAGAAACAACAATGTGTTTTGGTTTTCCATCTAATAAGAAAATAAATTGAGCATCATATCTATCAAATTAAGAAACATATCTTTATTACCTAACATTATTTTGTTTTTTTTATTTGTTCACATACGATTTTTGCTACTATCTATTAATGCAGCTACGCCAATGGCAAGTCTTGTCAAAAAAAATTTCAACGAACTAATAATGTGCTTTTTTTTTTTCCCAAATCCAATCAATTATATAGTGTCATGTATGCTTAATCATTGGTTGAATTTATTGCCTACGAATTATGTTTTTACATATGCTCTCGAGCATCCATTGGTGTTAATCAAATGATTTTCATTCTTTAGAGTCAATGTGATCTGAGTTTTTTTTTCTCTCGCATTGTACATTAAAATATATATATATAAATATATATATGTATGTATATGATTTCTACGATTTGTCGTATTTTTATCATCTAGTATCGTTCGACTGCCTTGAAAATTGGTGATTGATATAATTTAAATTAATAAAACTATTGATATTTTAATTTGTGTCGGACGTGTTGCCTATCGTATAGCGCGTAAAAAACGTACTGTGTTAACGTGCCAGCCTAATAAACTTTTTGACACGAGATACGTGTGTCGTGTTAACATGTACGCCGGGTGTACGCAAATGTTACTCGTTCTCGATTATTAGACGCAGAAAGTTTTTTAGATGTAAAAATACAAAACGAACCTAACCAATCAACCCATTCTACGCAAATGGGTCGAGACCGAGACGACGCACGGAGGCACACCAAGAAACTCTCCTCTGTGGTGGAGGTATCAAAACCCCGATCTAGGGTTTCACGCTCGCCTCGGCGGAACTCTAGATCGCTCTCCCGTTCCCCTCGTCGTAACTCCAGACCCGACACGCCGTCTCCGCGCTGGACCCGTAGATCCGACACGCCGTCCCCTCGTCGTCGCGCGGGAAGTCCTTATTACCGTGACTCGAGACGGAACTGGTCGCCCTACCACGACCGCACGTCTCGCGATGCCAAGCAGCCGTTTCGGGAGCTGGAACGGGTGGATCGAAATGGGTCGGGGTCTGAGTCAGATGAGGAATTGAAGGGGTTGACTTATTTCGAGTATAGGAGGGTTAAAAGACAGAAGTTGCGGAAGAAGTTGAGGAATTGTATTTGGAATGTTACTCCGAGCCCGCCCCGGGGGGAGAGGGATGGGTATGAGGAGTATGATGAGGAGGAGAATGGGGTTTCTGATGGGATGGAGAAAGCGAGAGAGAAAGAGAAGGGGTTGAGGAAAGGGAAGTCTGAATCGGAAGGTGATGGTTCGGAGTCGGAGGATTCGATGAAGGATAGGAGGAAAAGGAGTAGGAGAGAGAGGAGTAGGAGGAGGAGGAGATATTCTGGTTCGAGCAATGATGGGTCAGAGAGTTTGTCAGATGAGGATGAGGATTCGAGTGGAGAATCGGATGGAAGTTCTGAGGAGGATGGGAAGAGTAAGAGGAAGAGTGGAAGGTCGTCTAGACGGGGAAGCAGCCACAGAAAGTCGAGAAGTGGGAGGAAAAGGAGTAGTAAGAGTAGAAGAGTAGCTAGTTCTGATGAGGATAGTGAGTCTGAATCTGATGAGTCGAATGATTCTGAGGATTCTGGGCCTAGAAATAAGAGAAGTAGGAGCTCGGAGAAGAAAGTTACAGCGACCAAACATAAGAAAAAAGATACAAAATCTGACATTTCTGAGTCGGAGCCGGACACGAAGAAAGCAGAATTGAAAAAGCCTGAAGTTGTTGATCCAGAGGCGCTGAAGTTTAAGGAATTAATTGAGGCCCAAAAGAAGCCTGTCTTAGATAATGAGCCAATGGTGGGTCCAACACCTTTGCCACGTGCCGAGGGGCACATCAGCTACGGTGGAGCCCTCAGGCCTGGAGAGGGTGATGCCATTGCACAGTATGTACAACAGGGTAAGCGTATTCCTCGAAGAGGAGAAGTCGGTCTTTCAGCTGATGAAATTCAAAAGTTTGAGGGCTTGGGGTATGTGATGAGTGGGAGTCGGCATCAAAGAATGAATGCAATTCGTATTAGAAAAGAAAACCAGGTGTATAGTGCTGAGGACAAGAGGGCTCTGGCTATGTTCAATTATGAAGAGAAGGCAAAGAGGGAGCACAAGGTCATGGCTGATTTGCAGAGGCTGGTGCAGAGGCACATTGGACAGGATACTGGTACTGGGCATGACCCTTTTGGGACCCAGACCGACGGAGCTGATGATTAAACTTGCAGTCAGGTGGAGTAGAATGGTGAACAGGCTCATTTAGATTGCGTTAAGGTATGTTTTGCTTACGGGTTTTTATGGTATTGTACACCTTGTCTTTGTTGTTGTGTCAGCCTGTCAGGTACTTAGTTATGTTTGTTGATCTTGATGGTTTCTGACTTTTTTTATGTTATAGAACAATTTTTATGCATTAATGTTTATGTTATCTGGTTATGTTCAGTGTCATGTTGAATATTGATATTTTTGTTGTGTGCTATAAAGGTTACGGTGAAATTTTAGAATGACTGCATGAATTTGGTGTTGCTATGTTGTAATGTAAAGAGTTCACCCAGACTCTATCAAATGACCAAATTGGTCCTTGATTAACCATTTGGATGATAATTGGTCTCGAACTTAGAGAAATAACCAAATTAATCATTCTGCTAAGCTAGTGTTAAAAAAAATAATAAAAATCTGGAGCGCACTCGTGCCTCCAGGCTTTCTTTCCGAACAAACCCAAGGAGGAACACCCAAAGTCATGGGACCTGATATCGCGATGCCACAGACTGAATCATGGTTATGATGAGGATACAGGTTACACAATATTTGTACCGTATTAAAAATAAAATCCTTAGCAGTGTGTATTTATTTTATTTTCATATTGAACAAGGATCATTGCAAAGATTGTCCATAAATAAATTATATTGAATATAATGGATACCTTCTGGATGCTTGATTTTAGTTCATATGTTTGTATAATTGTCTATATTGTGAAAGCACTTGAAGCCGAAATTTGCTGGCCTTCTATTACAGTGGTTACAGTCTGTGTTTATCGAATGATAGGGTGATGACACAGACTGAATCATTGTTATGATGAGGGTACAGGGTAAGCTATATTTGAACTGTAGGTAAAATAAAATGCTTACCAATGAGTATATAATTTATGATGATATTGAACAAGGATCTTTGCAATGATTATTCAGAAGCATAAATTGTATTGAATATAATGGATACCATTGGATGCTTGATATTTTTTTTTTTTTTTTTTTGGAAATAAGTGGCCTTGGATGCTTGATTTTAGCTCATATATGTGTGTATAATTGTCTATATAGTGAAAAGACTTGAAGCTGAAAGTTGCTGGCCTTAAATTATAGTTGTTATAGTGTCAGATGGATAGTGTTGCTTAATCTATCTAGAGTTATGTCTGTTGAAACTTTAATTTGATCGAAACATTTCTTGTTATGTATGGGGATTTTAAGTATAATCCAAAATTATTTTTCCAGACAACTTTGGTAGAACAGTATTTAGGATGATTTCTTATTGAGATGTTTAATTTATTCTTTTTTAACTATTTTGGTGCAGATTCCTATAATAGGGTTTTTGTGGAAGACCCAAGTGTCTGCCTGAACATTTTTCATCATGTGCTTGAAGAAGGCTTATTGTAATCATATTACCAAAATTTTCTGTATCTTCAGTTGATTAACTGAATGGGCACACATAGGTAAGCAAGATATTTTTTTATCATGGTTTGTGTATTTTCATTGCCACTCAAGGAAACAAAACTCTTAAGTTGTGAGACATATCTATTACTGGAAAACTGTTTTTACTGTTTTTATTTAGTGGCTTCGTGGCTTTCAGGCATTGTTTCATGCAATATTAGACATGAGATTGGTGTTTTCACGGGTATATGCACCCAGTTCATGTTTTGCTATTAACACTATTGACAAGGAAAAGCTGGTGTAAGCAGTGTTCAAAACATCCACCAAGATGACTAGTCATTGGCGGTGATCAACTCAGTCGTGTATAATGTATTTGGTATGCATTTTGCAGTCTTGAACTAATAGGCTGTCAAATCTGATTTGTTGGTCACAAAACTGATAATATTATTAATTTTTCTTATCTATCCAGAATGGATTTCAGAATCTTTGCTAGCTAGCTAGAATAAGTAATGATATATTTGAAGACCCTAAAATTATCATTAATCTACATGTATTATTTTTGTTTTTATTCTCGTTCGTAAAATATGGTATAGATTCTGTTTTGTGGTCGGTAAATATTTATTTGATGTGAATTGTGGATGTTTGTATATATGGTAATATGAACGTCATATATTTTCGTAAAAATTATATTAATCAGTCCTATAACAATGATTCGCTTGGTGGTGTTGATACTTGACGATGTCAAGCATATGTCGCTTTTTGCAAGGCTGGTTGAAAGGAGCCGTGGGCTCATGGACCAAAATCTTCTGTAGCAGTGCTGCCGGCAGCGATATCTTTCGAGCCGTTCGATCTCATCTCAACGGTTAATTTTTTTCGGGCCTATCGATCTGGTATTTTTCACGGGGCACCCATCATCTATCGGACGGTTGTGATGCAGCCGCTGTCAACCGCTGCGCTGTTGAGGATTTCGTTCCGTGGGCTCATGGCCTCATGACCTCATGGGCTTAATTTATCATGAACAGTTGTAGTGATTTATATTCTCGCGATCATTACTTTCTAGTTTCTACATTGCAATTCTATACAAGTTGCTCGGTAATTTGAGTGGTGACTTCATGCTTCTCCTCTCTGTTTCATTTTTATTATTTTTAACAAGTGCTATTATCATTTTTTTCGTGTAAACAGTTTTTTAAAATAAGATAGGTGCTTGTTATTGGAAACGAGATAATTTACTAGAAATATTTTTCGACTTTCAGGTGACCCTCTTCGGTTTTTTTAGGGAGTGTTTGGGTGAGTGAAGAACAAGAATACTTCTTCAAACAAGTTGTTCCATCTTTGATTTGTTCTTAAACAAGCTATTTATCTATCAATAAGTTTTGTTCTTTGTTCCTAAAAGGAATTTTGAAAAAAAAAAAATTTTGATTAAGTTTTGAACAAGGTAGTTCTTGCTTACATCGAAACACACACTAAAATTAATCTCAAGTTGCTTAGTCTGCTACAAGGAATCCAGATCCTGTGTCGCGCGGCACGCGTACAGCGCGGGCTGTGGGCCGTCTGATCTGAATCTGATGGATAAGGGAGCCCCGTGAATAATACCAGATTGATAGGCCCGAAAAAAATGAACCGCCCGATCAAAATCGAACGGCTCGTGGAGGTGCGCTACACGCGTGCCGCGCGACACAGGAATCGGGTCCTGCTACAAGTGTCTGGTGGTCTTCCGTAAGATTTTCACTTCTGATTTTTCCCAGAAAATTTTTACTTATTAGTTTTCGATGATCTCAGTTTCCATAGGATTCGTAGAACCCACCAAGTTGTGTTGGCGGAAAAAGGGGAAACCTGGTGGGACTGCAAACTAACGCCAGAGTCTAAAAAGATTTACAAGGACAGAATCCGGCTGACAAGTGCATCCATTTCAAATCATACCAGATAGATATGCTTTCATGAGCAATCCTAATTATTACCATCTTGTTTTCGTCACAGAAAGCACGGACCCAACAGTGCAGTCCAACACATCTTGCATCATTTCACCACTTTTGATTGGTTTCGTATTAGCTTTATCTTAACGGTCTACCATTTACATCCCCACCGCAATCAACATTTCCAAGACCAGCTGTAGCAAATGGAACACAGCATGTCGAAGGCATTGTCACTGTCAGGTTAAATCAATGCAAAATGTTATGCAAATTGGTCATATTGTCAGGTTGCCTAACGTGACTAGGAGTTGTATTTCCTTGATAAGAACCATGCTTGCGGTATTTTTTAGCTGGGTCGGTATATGCGACAGACAAAGTGTCCTTCTTATGCCAATTCTACTGTACCTTGCTTGTTGCGTTGCGATTGCTATTTCTTTTCTTTTATCCCGTGAGCAAGCAAAAAGAAAGTTACTAGAGTTTAGTTTCTAACGCGTTGTTTGCTCTCGTCATTTGTTCGTTTCAAGTTAACATAAATAAACACTAATCAAGCGAACACAAATAGAAATTGAGCCCATCTTGATCTTGAGGGCTGGATTTAGAAATAGATTTCGATTTAAATTGTTTGGTTTCTATTTTTATGGGGTTGTATTGGTATGAATTTGGTTTTGAACTTGGTGCCTGTAGCACGTCTCTTGTTAACTTGTTTGTTACATGTTCATGAAATTGTTTGAATATATGTAATGTATACTCAGTCTTCATTTTTTTTTTCCCTCGATTGTTCTTCAAAGTGATTATTTCATTACAATATATAAGAAGGGAAGAAAAAAAAAAAGGTGTTAGCGAAACTATTACTGTCAATAAGCTCATTTGAATGGCGTTGAGGCAACTCACACTATCATTAATTAATTTATTTAAAGCTTGTTAGAACAACTCCTATTACAAGTAAAATCATTAAAAGTGTGTTGGGAAATCCACATTACGAATGAGACCTTTAGAAATGTGCTAGGCAACCTCCATTGTGAATGGTATTTCTGTGATAATACACAATTTGGCACTCGACAAATGCTCTTACACCAACCGTCATCGAACAACTTGAAAGGTTTCCACAAATTTAACTTATTGGTGGGCTTTCAGTGTTTGGTGGGGATTTTCTGAGATTTTCTGGTGAAATAATATATGAAATGTAGAGGATACGAAGGACTATATTTTTGCAAAGTTTTATGATTTGTTTACATTGTTTTAAATACTGCAGCTAAGAGTGAAAGTAAGAGATTTTCTGGCGACAGTAATAAAATTTATGGCAAAATGGCAGTAGCTTTTTGACTGTTTAGTGAAACTTTTGCGGCAATTTTGGTAAAATGTGTATAGAATAAAAGGATCTAGCATCTGTAAAATTGGTAGTTTGTAGAATTTATGTGATGGGTGAACTTGATATATAATAAAAAAGAAATGGAGGTTTTTCTGGTAAATGGCACGGTTCCTAGCAGGCTGAAATTTTATGGTATTTTGGATATTTGGTGGTATTAATTTTTTGAATTTTGTGGACAAATAAAAAATTATGAGATAAAAAGAATATAACTGTTGTAGTCTTCCTTGATGGGAAAAAAAATATGTGGACATCAGAGTATATATCTTTATACTTTGAAGTGATTATCTCATGAATTTCTAGGTAATTAATGAGGACCTTTTGGAATACTTACGAGACAAAGAAGTAGATTTTTGGTAAAGGTAGATCTGCATGGACAATTTGGACGTAAGTTTTGACCATAATGCGTTCTAAATTTGAAGAAACTCAAAATATGAAAGTTTTGCATAGAATTTTATGTTGCCACAAGCAAAGTTATTATTTGAGAGAGACTGACATGTGTACAAACTATCACAAATAGTTGGTCGACTCATTGATTTTTTTTTTAAGGTAATAATACATTAAAATTTTAAAATAACTCAGAAGATTAAAATAATTCCTAAGCTTCCCAAAGAGTTTTTATTCACTTCATTCCTATTTAGTATGAAAAAATATGGTTAAGCGTCAATACTGTCCAGCACATGATCTCCCTCTTTATTTTCTCTAAAATCTTTATCATTATTTTTGTGCAGAGGTTCTTTGATCTTTAGTTCATAGCCTGATAATCAAGTTTGCAAATAGCATACTACTAAGCAATCAATTGTTTTATAACGTCGAAATTTTATGCACTCAATCGTCATTTTTAAATTCCTTGATAATGTAATTTCTTTTTTGTAAATTAAAACATAACTTTTTTTTTTCACAACAGTTTTCAGTTCGAAATTGAGCTCTAATTTAGATCCGAATTGCTCTAGTTCTTTCGGACATAGAAACATGGATACAGATAATCAATTGAACTCCTTAATTATTATGGATGCGTGCGGATATTTTTAGGTGAATATGTTAATGATGCATCATTTATGACCTCTTGTAGATGCAACCTGAAAGAGAGGAATGCATTAAATTTCAGAACCGTACTACTGAAGAAGCAAAAAGCCCGTGACATAATTTTACTTGGGAATTTCACTATTTGATTTGGCATAAAAGACTCAATTTTGTCATTAGCCAAAAAAATTATGGATGGTTGTAGGAGAAAATTGGACATTGTAGTTCAATTAAACTTCTGTTTGATCGATTTATGATGTAGAATAAATTCAAAATGTAAAAGAATAGGCTAACTTAAAATTTACTAACCAAGTAACTATCATCGTAAATTTATCTCCTTAAATCTACCATTAGACTACTAGACCACATGCAACTCTTTATGATTTTTAATACAAAATTATGATGCAATACAAACATAACTTTTGTATAATGCACACTTTCTTATTTCAGTTCAAAACTATCGACAGTGACTGTTTAAAATTTTGATTCTCATTTTCTGAAACATTGCGAGATATATAATTGACTGATTATATAATGACTTGTTGTTACAAAGTTGACAAAAAAAGAAAAAAAAAAAATCCTTCAAGGCCAAATCTTGCTGGAAACCAAGCCTAGGATTCTCTTACGTCTTTAGCTTGTTCACAGCAATTACCATATCTAAAAAAAATTCGGGCAAGTGCATCTCCAGACCAGACGAAATCGGATTTTCTAAAACAAGACATACACACTACAACATGTCCGTGTTCTGATTTTAGACGAAAGGTGTTTAATATTGTTGTCACTTGTCAGTAATTCGCCACACCATTTCACAATTACTATCGAGCAACAGAGAGGAACTAAGCTATGCCCCCTTAGTACAGAGGAATCTGTCCTTGCGGTGATACCAAACTAATAAATAAATTTATTATCAATTAATTTTTCTGGAAAAAAATATTCATTTTCGGTTTTATTTTGTACTATTCATTTATTTCCTACAATTTAATTATTCACGAGCGGGAGGTGGAATTTGGTAGCACAACCAAAATTTTAAGAAGAGAATATGGGTATCAATGTTACAACTCATACTTCAGACAAGACAGGGTGCAATGGGACAGAGTTGATTCTTCTGTGCCTTTGGTTGTTATTTGTCATTGTGTGCTTGTTCTTTCTACAAATCATGCAAATTTGAAGCATGGCAACGTATACTCGACCATTGAGACTTTATATGTGTAGTGAAATATTTTTCTTTCTCTAACTTTAGTAGAAAACAGTCTTTAATGTTCATAGCTCTATAATAAATATGATAAAATATTATATGATTGAAAAATTATAAATTGCATTAGCATTTTCAGTACATATATTGTTTTTTTTTCATTTATATCGCGACATGTATATATAGTGTAAAGTTTAATGACATGATATATCACAAAATGCTGAACTATTCACGATCAAAGTCTATCTACCAAAGAGACATTAGAGTTAAAAAATTTTTTTACAGTTTTATTTTTAGCTGAGTTAACTATTTAAGAATTATTATTTCTCAATATATTGTTACTTGTTTAAAAAGACATTTTACTTCTCAATTTTAAATTAATTACCATACACGGTGCAATAATTAGCCACTGATCAAAATGATTTTAGGCGGGATTTTATTTTATTTCATTTCATTGGAATTGATTTCGTGGAATTTCATTGGGCCTAATAACATGGAAATTCCGACCAAACAACATCAAATCTATCAATTTTGATAAAAAATTTTCTAATGAAATGAAATCTCACGTTAAAAAAGTGTCATATTCTTATCAGGACCTTTAAAGAAATATTTAAAAAAGACCTAAGAGTATTTCAATGTCCCATCTTATAGATTATAGACAAGACTGATAAGTATAGTAATGTTACAAAGACAATTTCACTAAATATTTGTATATAACTTCCCTAAATGAAAGTTGAAAAAGAAATAATAAGTTTGACAATTTAGATATGTCATTATAACGATAGTGCAATGATATTTTGGTTAAAGTAAAAACTTTAATTTTTGCAATAGAAATTCAAATTGTCTCAACAAGTTATTTTCTTCAATTATATTTTATGGATTTCATTGCTTTACTGTTACTATCAATGAATCGGGAATTTGGGATTTTAAGTTACTCTTCAGATAATTCCAACAAAAAATCTTTATAGTAGACACCCACAGAGAATCCTCAATAATTCATGGATGTGCCCTGTACCTCCCTAAACAAATCCTTAATTAAATTGTAACGGAAGGCTGTTGAAAATTTTGTCGTTTTCTGCTATCATTTTAAATTTTAAAAAATTCTAAATCCAAAATATAGAATTGTAAATTTCAATTATTTCTGCAGTCACGCTAGGCTAGACGATATGAACTATTTACATGCCACGTACCCAGAAAACATGACAATCATTGTCAGAAAAGTCCACACCGAAATCCGACCAAAATTTTCTGACAAAAATGTCCTCGGGGTTGGATGCTCATGCAGCTCATTGGAGCACTTCCTCTTATTTATTTTCATGCTTTCAGTGTCATTTCCGTCATTTTGCTCTTCTAGCTCAACCATATCCATAATATGCAGTCTTTTATTGGAGGTAAGAGTGGTAGACATTTGCACATGTGCCCCTTTAGAAGTAGTAATTATTGTTTGTAACACGATAATTTTTCTAGATATGAAAGGACGTCTTCAAAGCCTCTAGTCATGTGATTTTGTTCATTTTTGTATGGATTAGAGGGATTCTTTGTCACCACTTACTTATAATGATAAGTCAAGTTATTATATTATTCATTCAATAGATTTAAAAATATATATATAGAAACATTATGTTCACCGTAGGATTACCAAATGGTTTTCAGTTTGATTTGAATTTTAATGGCATCACGTTAAACCAAGCTAAGATTTATATCGAACTAATTCAAACAAAAATCGACTTCGAATTAATTCAAACATGAATCAAGCGAAATCACATTCGCTGCTGATCTTAGTGCTAACCTTCGGTCCAAACTGTCCGATCAATGATGGGTGTCCCGTGAATAATACTAAATTGATAGGCCTGAAAAAATTTTAATTGTCAAGATTAGATCGGACGGTTCAAATCAAAAGTTGGCACTCACCTTAAAAAGTCGGCAGCAGAGGATACTAATCCTAAATCAAACTTGAGTTCCACCAGAAGATTTTGAGTTTGATTTGAATTTAAATCAACTCATGTCAAAATCAAGCTGAAATTCATATAAGATAATTCGAACACAAATTAAGCTCGAGCTGATTCGAACATAAATCAAGCTTGAGTTCCACATGAGCAGTGGCAGAGCCACATGCAAGTAAGGGGGTCAATTGACCCCATAATTTTTTTTGATAAATATATCATTTTTGTACATAAAAGTATATTTACCACATGATTTTTTGTATAAACACACTAATTTGAACCCATAATAATCATATGATATTTTATTGTTGAATCCCATTGTTCATTTTCAAACTTTTGCATCATTATGATTATAAATGTAAATTTATTTATCAATAGATGTATGAATTTATTATATATTTTGTATGAGAATATTAATATTATAAATTTATTGAACCCCATTCGAAATTTTTCTGGCTCCGCCACTGCACATGAGCTCAATTGTTATAGATTTTTTTATATCTTTCATATTGTTTTAAACAAGTAAAGTTTAAATAATTATTAATCATTAGTTATACATATTTTTATATATTTCATATTATTTTAATAAATAAAGTGTAAAATTATCATTATTTATTATTTTTATATTATATTTATTTATTGATTGATTTTCATTCATGTCATAATATTTTTAAAAAAGTTATTATTTATACCTAAAATTGAAATACATTATATATAAAATTAATACTTACTATAAATTAGATAATTTAATTACATATTTCGAATCAAAACTCTAGCGAGCCGATCAAAATATCAAGATAGTAAAAAATGTAAATAAAATAAATCAAGCTTGACATAAAGTCGAATTTATCTTAAACAAGCTACAAGTTTTTTTTTTTTTTTAGCAATTCTAATCTAGTTTCTAAATTGTTGTGCGATGAACCTAAAACGACGACTACTTATAAATGCACGGACCGTATAGGTGTTACATGCTAGGTCTAAATAGTAAACATGTGTTTCTGCCGTTGGATCGATTTGATTTGTGGTTGGATATCAATCGCTTCGTCTAAATAGTAAACATGTGTTTCTGCCGTTGGATCGATTTGATTTGTGGTTGGATATCAATCGCTAGAAGAAACAACACTATTATTCTATTTTCCATCTAATATAGAAATAAATTGAATAACACATATATTTGTATCGCTAATAAATTAAGCAACATATTTTTATTGTCTAACATTATTTTGTTTCTTTATTGCCCACGTATGAGGGCATCTTATGCTAGTAACAATGAATGTAGGCATAGTACACAGATAATATTCATTGAAATATACGGATCCGGCATGACATTAAAAGTAATTGTACTATATAATTTGTTAGATACATCTAATTAATTGTAACTTAATATTTTTAACGAAAAAGATTTGATTTAAATGTGAGAGGCCTAATCAAAGTGGTATTGACTATTCATTGTCTATTCCTTTTTTGTATTTTTAATTATTTGAAATCTTAACATGCTTGCTTAAACAATAAAAGCTGGTTGAACAACCATTTTTTCTTTTGAGAAAAACAACCATGTAAATTTGCAAATTATAATCTTGTGGGGCATATGTGAAAATTCTCGTCCCAAAGTTTAGTAACGGAAAGCTCATAGCAAGCTTCAGCCTCCCCGCCATTACTTAAACGAGAATTTTATAATCTCTCTAACCACCTTTCTTTCTTCATCTCTCTCTCTTCACAATCCAAAGAGAAACAAGACAATGCCAGGAGCAGAGTTCCAAGTGGAGAAGAGGCGTTCAAGGTTAGGAGATGGGAGGAGGAGAAGACGTAAAAGAGAAACGGAGAGAAGCTTCGACACTTATCTCCAGTCTCCTGACGCCATGTCTGGCTGCATGTCTGATCCAAACGATGAACTACTCTTGGTTCGTTCTCATTTTCAAAACTCTGTTCTTGGGCAAATTTGTTGATACTTGATACGTTCTGTTAGCTTCACAGAAGGTGACAAAGTTCATAATTAAGCACTTCTGAAAGTTCAATTAATGAAAAGGCTTCAATAACGGGTAGTGACTTATGTATTTTGTTGTTACTCGAGTTTAGCACTGACCTTTTCTGAGAGCCTTTTTGGGGTTTCCTTTTCTCAATGCATTGACCCACTTGTCTCCACCCGTTACAGAGTTTGGCGCGAGGTGAGTGCACTAATGGCCCAGTACCAGTACTAGATCCAGATCAAGAAAAGGAGAAACGAATTATTGGTATTTCACCCTCCTCCAACCCCACTTTACAGTTTCAACCAATATCTTCAACTCCAAAAGGTTCCTTATTTTTTCTCATTATTAATTTGAAAATTTACTGGTGCTTTTTTTTCTTCTTTTGCTCAGAGGCGAAAAATCCAGATTTTCAACAAGAAAACCGAGACCCATCACAAAATTCCTTCACTGACATAGTAAAGGGTAAAAATAAAATAATATTTTGAGAATTTTGCTTCATATTGTTGTTTATCCTGATGTTTACTTCCCTTAAACTGTTTGTAAGAATGCCAGAATAGGAGACATTCACCAGATTCAATCCCACCAATTACTAGAAAACTGTCACGGCAGCGACCGGTTTCACTAGACCTCAACAGCCAGGTTAGTACCGACATAGCGGCACTGTCCCCTTTTGTCGGTTTAGGAGTTATGAACAAGAAGGGCTTGGTTAACTTTGCCAGCCCAGGCACAGCAGTGTACCAACACCAGCCTGGATGGCACTCGGAGCGGGTCCCACTTGGCCGTCAGAGCTACAGCCGTGCAGCATTTCCATTCAACAGAGGAAGAAACTTGCCATCTAAATGGGAAGATGCTGAGAGATGGATTTCCAGTCCGCTTTCTGGTGAGCTGACGCGTAGGGTCCATGTGCCCCAGCTTAACAGGAGAAAGCCCCATTCGAAGAGCGGCCCACTTGGGTCTCCTCGCGGGGCAGATGAGGCGGGTCTGACAGCCTCGCCAACCGCTAAGATGTTCAACAACCACAGCGGGGGAAATTTTGTGAAAAGCTCACCTCTCTGGGCTGGGGTTCTAATCCCAGAAGGTGGGGCCATGAGTGGAAATTGCACAGTAAGTGCGCCTTTTCCTAACTGTGCAATTCTAGGTGGCTGGCTAGATACACCAGCTGGATCATCATGCTCTTTGCCAAGCTCAAGAGGCAGTGTGCAAGGTTAATTTCATAATACCACACTCTCTCTCTCTACTGAATTTTGGTACCAAGTATTTGGAATGTAATTATTAGGTATATATTATCATTCTGGTTAAAATGTACCTGACTTTTGCCAGGTGTACTACTGTACTCTCTTGGGCTAACTAGTTGTCTTAAACCTTTCTTGCTGTCTTATATTTTGGTTCTTAATTGTGAAGTTATGTGTGATACAAACATCTGCACTGTCGTAACAGTTTTTATTAGATATTTAGTTTTTTCGCCAAGGACTGGATGCTTGAAGTCCAATCCCTGTACAAAATTTGAAATACCAGCCAAACAAGCCTAGAAAATCAGAACCAAACTCATGTATTGATTTGACATTCAGATGACAGAATTGAGGTAACAAGGAAAGATATTGGAACACAAACAAGTCCCTGCGGCAGTCTCAACTCATCCCCAAAAGCTACACGCTTATCTATCTCCAGCTCCAAATCAACCACAGCCCATCAGGTTGAAGAGGAGCTGGAGAGTCACTTCACTGAGCTCAAGATAGAGAATAGCTTTAAAGCTGATAACCGGGTCACTTTAACCCGTTGGTCTAAGAAGCATGTTGTGCAAGGGCCCGACAGGTGTTTCACAAATATAATTGAATGGAAGAGGCGCACTGTCGAGGCCAAAGCTTCCTCTTGGCAGGTTGCCAAAAATGCCAATTGCATTTCAAAGTATGGTTCTTATAATTGTTCCTACATTTTGGGAAATTTTACATGTACACACACAAATGTCCTTACATAATTCGAAACACATATGTGCCTACAGAATGTGAATACCCTAAATGTTTGTTCTGACAAAATTTCTGACCATAACTTGGAAGACCTATAAGAAAGTTATTAACTTTCTTTGATGATAATACTATTTCCTGAAATTTCCAGTTACTAATTGTGTAAAGATGTCACAATATAATGCAAGAATATGTCCTATTATTAAAACTAGTATATCTTATTTTGTCTTATTACTCATAGGTTTGAGACACAAGAAGCAAAGATTATGGCATGGGAAAACATGCAAAAGGTCAAAGCAGAAGCAGCTATAGAGGAATTAGTGGTCTCTCTCTCTCTCCCTCTCTCTCATCCCCCCATCCCCCATAACCTAAACTGCAATTATTTCTTTTTTTTTTTTTTTTGAGGGCTGGTGTTAACCAGCAATTTTCATTAAAATAAAAGAAAAAAGAATACATCACATACCCGATACATAGAAACCACCACATACAAGAATGATAATCTGTTTTTACATGTAGAAGAAATAAGAATTCCGGCACAAACGGACATGGTTGATTTGTTGTCAAAATAAAATATTATTTGAGTTCTAATACTGCTCCAAAACAGTGTTGCATACCAGTACTCACTGATATGGTTCTGACCCATTTGTTGGAGTAATCCTTCATAGCATAACGTTTAGATACATCAAGCTTTTAAATGCTGCCAACCTTTTCAGCAGTAATAGCTCTCACAAAAATTCTTTATAATTGTTCAGATGAAATTAGAAAGAAAGAGGTCGTCGTCAATGGATAAGATTTTGAACAAGCTCAAATTTGCTCAGAAGAAAGCACAAGAAATGCGCACAGAAACACAGACTTCCTCTAACAAAACCCAAGAAATATCAAAGGGTTCAAAACAGGTCCCGCATATCTACAAAAATGGCCAGATGACTTCACTTAGCGGCTGCTTCACATGCCATACCTTCTAGCTCAGTTAAAAATTGTACTGTTTTTGTTAATCTCATTCTTCAGCTTATTACTATTTTTTTTTCCTTTTTATTTTTGTCTGTGTTCTCTTTTTGATGAAGGATCTTATGTAGGAACCGAAGCCAATAAAGGTTTGATACAGTTGGCTGCAAGCTGGCATGGTACTGTCAAAATCAGAATAGGATTCCAATTAACTGACAGTTACAAACTTGTAGAGGGTTTTGTAGCCGGTAAGTTACCTGTAGAGGGTTTTGTGATAATTGTATCCTGGTAGGACAAATGAAATCCTGTCTATTTTTCAGCCTGTAACGGTACCGGAAATGTTCATATATATTAGGCAGGGAGTAAGCGTACTTATTGTATATGCAAAACAGGTGGTTTGTGTTTGTGTTCTTGGTTTTGCTGGTGATGTCTATTATGTTTTCTGCTTTTCTTTATAAATACTACAGGTATTGTTATTACATACGCCTTTATTATAATATATTCATTATAATGAATCAGTGTTCATTGCTAGTTCCTCTTTTCATTATGGGTGAAACACAATTGTCGAAATTATGCATCGTCAAGAAAATCAAAAGGGAAAAAAAAATGAGCTAATGGAAATCAACAAGATTATCTGCTAACGTAATGGGCATACCGAGTTTAAACTCAGAAAATTTTGTGTATTGGACTACCCGTTTTAGAGATCCATATACGACTATTCTAAACCTGAAGAGCGTCGTATTAAATGTTTATCAACCCAACAAGTGAACTATGAAATGTAACACCGGTTGATACTTCGTAATTTTAAGATATATAATTGCGTTACTTATCTCGGTACTTCCATGTGACTTGTTCCAAACTCCACAATTGTTAAACGTTGATTTTAACAATCGTAAAGTTTAGAGAACTATACAAAACATATTATAAATTGGGTCCGGGTTGCGTTTGCATGTAAAATCCATTAAAAAACAACTACTCGTGTTCCAGTTTATATTTTGTGAAGTCTTTTTAACTGGGACAGAACTATTGGCGTTAGATAATCTAAAATTGTTTAGATCCAGGATTTTTTATTATAAAACAGATGTAAAAGAAAAATCTAAAAACACAAAACTTTGAAACCGTATTAGTCATTTAAAATTTGAAAACCGTGATCTCAAGGCAAAATACCACCATATTAGTACTTTACATAGCACCACTTTATTATTTAAAAAAAAAAAAAAAAAAAACTACATTTAAGTCCAGTTCCTGTACTGTATAATGGACAAAACAAGTTGCAGGTGGTAAATATGTTATCCTCCTGGTTGGCTCTGGTAGCAGCATTTAAATGAGCCATATCAACTTCAAACAACAGCTGCCAATAGTAACTGTCGAGAGCCAAGAAGGTCGCATTAGTGACTAGTGGCTACCATATTGATTCGCCAGCGCAGTAGAGAAGACACGTCTCTAATTGCATATGGTAAGCAAGAGCGCGTGAAAAAATTTTCACTGAACAACAAATGTAGGCTTCCAGAGCTTATGAATAGTCAAAAACAAGTCCTGCTGCCAAGCATCTTGTGCGTTCAGGACCAAAAAGCTTTCGCACAATGGAAAGAGAAAGATCCATTACTGTCGCAAGTCCTTTCCCCGTTATGAGATTTCCATCAATTATCACCTCAGCTTCATCCACGGAGCCCCTTAGTTGGCCTCCATTAGATGGACCAGTAGTTGCAACTTTTCCCTGATAAGCAGTGAAATTGAATTAGTTTATAGGGCATTTTGCTAGGAATTTGAAAGGTGTTCTTAACTAATTTTGTTATTACTGTTTTTTGTGGTAAGGTTGTATTCGTTGTTTATAGTGAATTTGCTCTATGTCTGTATGGTTGTGCTTATATTCAATTACTCTAGTATTGGGTGGGAGTGATATTAGACTGGAAGGGCATATTGGTACCAGGAGATAGGGGGTAGCAGTGCTGTAGTCTTTTGCAGTTTCTCGTCTCTATGCTGTTTCTGCTACTGACTGATACTGCGTATTTCTGTTTTAACTTATGAATGGTGGTGGTGAGACCCAATAGGCCACTATTTATTTATTTAATAAAAAAACGAATTTTGTGAATTATATGTAGAGAATAAATATCTATATTTGCTATAAAGTGAATATATAATCCGTGTTCTCTTTTTAACTTTAAACAACATATACAGGTCAGAACTATTCACAGTATTCAAACCCTACTTAGGTTTTGTTTCTTTCTAACCAACAACAATAGCCTTAAACATGCATCTTTGCAGTAAGTTGTTCTTTGATACTGCATATTTAGTCTCAATTCAACAAGAAAGCCAGAGAGTTTATAACCCATACCACAATGTAATTAATTAAGGGTGTGTTTGGATCTAAACCGGATAAGAATAGGAATAAGGATAGAGGGCCGGGTTTAGAATCTCGTGCCAATCCTTATTCCTAATTCCTATACCAAGGTTTTGTTGGTATAGGAATAAGGGCCGGAATTAGCCCATATTCCTTATTTCCATGGTGTTTGGTTTGACACCGGAATAAGGAATAGGCCTCTATTCCTTATGCATGCTCCATTTGGATTTCCTAAGAATAAGGAATTAGACCCTTTATTCCTTATTCTCGCCCCAACCAAACACACCCTAAATTACTGGGGGCCGCCTACATACCTTGAGAAAACCTTTCTTCTCCAAGATAGGCACTGACGAGTGCGTCGCACCGTACACTTTTCCTGCCTCAGTGTGTTCCTTTAGCAGTTTCATGAGTATTCTGGATTTGCTCAGTCGCTCGGCCCCATCGACTCCTCCCTAATTGAAAAGAAAAAATTGCCTTCACAATACATGAACATTGAGTTCGAAGAATTGCATTTACAACAAAATCACCCATATATTATTTTATTATAATAACTTGGAGAAAGTTTCATATTTGCAACAGAGTGATCTAGACTTTTTCAAGACTAATCAGTTCATCCAATAAACCATCATTGGAATTTGGATACAAAACTCACGACCAAAATACTGGAGGCACATATAGCCAATCTTGCAGAAGATAATAATTTTGATGAAAAATAACTAATCAGTTCAGGGGCCTATTTCACAAAACAATACCCCATCAACTTGTTAAAAGCAGCATTAATTCCAACAGTGAATAATTGGGCCACTGTGAAGTCCTATAGACATATCAATAAGGTTTATCTGTTACAAGGCCTGAGTTTACCAGGACGCCTATACCAGTCTTAAAATAACTGCTCGTTCGTTTAGAGGGATGCAGAATCTAGAAAGCTTGTTCTGCTATTCTTTTTAATCTTCTTTGCTAAGACACATTTGTTTCCCCCCTCAAGGGCAAGGGTTGTTCTTGATGTAAGGATAGAACACAGGTGATTTGGGATGTTTGATATGTATTTGTTTGTCTTCTGAAGTAGTAATTCTCAAAAATCCAACACAATAAATTACAAAATAAATGCAAAACAAGCTTACAGGAAAAATGATTAGGTCATAAGTCGACTTAGAGGCATCAGAGATGCACTTGTCAGCAATAAGCTTGATTTTCTTCGACCCAACAATCTGTTGCTGTTTTTCAATTGATACAACCACCACATCAACTCGAGCTCTTCGTAAAACATCAGTCAGCACTACCACCTCTATCTCCTCAGAGCCATTGGCAACTGGGAGCAGGACCTATTTGATTGACCAAATAAAAAAAAAGTTAGCGAACTTGTTATTTGTTTTGTGTTTAATTGAATCTGTGCTGTTCTTATGCAATCTCTACCAAAACATGACTTGTTTATTATTGAATAACAACTTTTTCATATATGAAAAGGCTAGCAGAACTCAGAAGAATTAAATTACCAAGCAGGCTAGGAAAAATTACAGGAAGAAAGGAACCATCCTCTACTAGGAGAAATACAATCAATCAAGACAGATATGTAGGATTTTTTAGTCTATAGCTATTAAGCTACATGTCTGGGAGATTTTGACCTATTTGTCAAGAATTGCAAGATGGTATAGATCTGAATTAACTACATGAATTAAAGGAATATGTACGCCAACAAGTTAAGTTCACGCATATGAAGTGAAGAAGCATAAAACAAATCTCATAAACAAAAAACAATGGTAATTCATATAAAGGAATTCAACAAAGTGGTACTCACTCGAGGAGTATGGTCACAAGACCAAACAACTTCATTTAATTCTTTAATTCTTCCATGGCCACCTTTAATTTGCATCAGCTATGCAAAAAGTATGAAGTAAATGTCAAAACTAAAAGATTTTATTGAACATTAATTGAAAAGTTTTATGTAGCTCAGACTGAGGGAATAAGTACCATGGAGACTAGGTCTCAGACTGAAGCCTATTCCTTTATTTTGGTTGAATTTAGAACAAATTTATGGCCATTGGCAAAGCTTATTTATATAACATTACGAGCAGAGTCTGGCTAGGATTTGATTCTATCCATATTCCCAATAATGATTGCATGACATGTATTGACCAATAGCAAATGGAATGTTCTATTTGGGACCTAAACAGTATGTTGCAGAATTCAAATCTTAAAACCCATTGTTTGAACCTTGTTCCCCAGTCAAAAATAAGTGTCAGAAGAGGCATACCAAACTGTTACCAATTTCTTGGGCTATGGCCAATCCAAATAATTGCTCAACAAAAGAGAGAGCGAACTGAAAAGCTGTGCCAGGCCCACGACTGGTTGTCATCACCTCTGAAACCTGAACATTTTCTTGAACTTGCCTAAAAGTAGGTAGCAAGTCCTTAAATGCAGGATGGCATGTTATCTTCCAACCCCGCCAATCCAAAAACACAAACCAACCCCCACAGGAAAAAACAAAAGAAAGAAAATTAGTAAATATATAATATAAAAATAACAAAAGCAACCAGTCATCACCAGCAAAGTAAGCTGAGACATTAGAAATTGGATTGAACTGGACAGGAAGAATTATTATGTATAATTGGATTAATCTGACCAGCCGGGCCATCAATATAGACCTAATCCACAAACTCCTTACTCTGGCCGGCCTCATGTGGAAATTGCCTAAATAATACATTCGGATGCCTCTAGAGTATTTAGATTGTATCCATTATAGCTTTTCCAACTAAACACAAATAATGAAATTAAGGTCAAAATGGTAAAACAAGATGCAATCCTAACTTGTCGGCAGGTTGTTTTTGTTCATTTAACAGATTCTTTCATTTTGCCCACCACAGAAACCAATGGGTCATCCTTTTATAAGTTAAATCAGTTATTTAAAAATTGAAACTCCCAGGAACAGTAAACCAAAAGTCACCTTTTTCCTCTTGTGCAAGCCCCAGGGTACAAGAACGACAGGAGGAGCAGCGCTGATGGCACCATATAATCTCTGCTCTTCTGCCTGTTTTGTGGTGATATTTTGAAGCACTTCGCAATCTCTTAAGTGCACTGAACCCGGCATCCCTCCCTAATATAAGATAGCATAATTGTTTGTAGAAAATAAAGACAAAAAAAATGTCCGACCAACAATAAAAATCTAGAGCTCTCTGCGTCCAGCTTTTGAATTTCAAAATAAAACCAACCCATAATTTGGGCAGCTGCGCATGCTGGGTGCAAGTGGGCTGGCGATTAGGTCGTCCAGGTACCATAAGTTCTTTACTTGGTGTTATAACAACAAATTAGTCTGAACCTGGTACTGCAATAGACAACCTTCATGTTGGGAGTGACAACAATTAGGACTGGTATATATAGAAGACGGTAAGGTACCATATCAGAGTACATATTGGTTATTACAGCACCATAGTATCCATGTACTACTCAGCTGATCTCAAGGTCATCTAGATCTTATATCTCAAACCAGGGACCAGACGAGTACATGCGAATGCATACATGAGTTGACAAAAAAGCTTACTGGTAGAGCCACCAGATCAAACATCTGATTTGCACACTTGCTGATGCATGTATCAGCAACAAGCCTAGTACCAGAAGAGCATAAAACCTCCAATTCATTTTCAACTGATGCTAGAGTAACGTCCGCACCAGCCCGGCGCAGTACATTCGCCAGTACCACCGCCTCCATCTCCTCTGTTCCCATTCCAATTGGAACCAGAACCTTTGTCCAAGAAAAAAAAAAAAGGAACTTTATATTTGGTGGCATAGATACAAGAAATTGGGTATGATCAAAGTAGATGTAGTAGAAATTTAATACCTTTTTCTCTTGCGGGTTGGAGGGAGGAGGAAGGTGTGAAACAGCGATTGTTGGGTTAGAGTGTGTGGCCACACGAGTTGAAATGGATGGTCGGATAGGTGTACGGAAGGAGAAGGGTATGGGGTTTACTGTACGGAGCAATGTTGTCATGGCACCATCCATTTCGGGGTTTTGGAAGGGGTTATGTTATCTTGTGGGAACAGATATATAGTCAGGACAAGTATTGAACTATATCCTCTCGCTAAAATTGAAGTGTATTGGAGATGTCCAGTTACGTTTGGTATGGAGAGGTTCCAAGCACGGGAGCGCTCCGGCGGCGAGGAGACGCAGCGCAAAACAAAAAGAAAGACTAGACCACTGAGAAGTGAGAAGTGAGAACAGTGAGAAGAGAAGAGAGCGTAAAAAATGTAACGGATAAGAAGAAATGAACGAAAGTCTTCTATCTATTCTTTTTTTTTTTTACGGATTTTATTTTTACCGCTGTCTGTACGTGTTGTGCTGATGGATTAATATTGTTAATTAATTAATATAAAATTATACTTTTTTTTTAGATGTAATATAAAATTATACTTAATCTAGATTGCCTGCAAATATTTTTAGAAGCCAAGCACTTGACATCCAAAACTATCATTTTAGCTTAGATTATAGCTGATTTACACATTCAGTTTATGGCTGATTTAAAAATTTAGTTTGTCTCTATTCTTTTCTCTTGATGGACATAGAAAATGAACAATAACTTTGTTTTCTTTCAAGAAATAATACAGTGGTATGATCTATAATGTTCTGCTGCGGTTACATACATAGTTGAGGTTTTCTGGGGTTGTACAGGAAATTTTTCTGCTCGCTAGCATATCTCTAAGCATTTTAAAACTCAAATTTTAGTTGTTTATTTGTGAATTTGAATAATGTAATCTTAACTAATAGATCGAATAATATACGAATGTTTATTGTTGATAATCTTAATTGTCTATTGTTATATCAGTGGAGTTAGTTGATCTTTAATTCGTAGGTATGAAAGTCTTCATTCTCCATCTTAACACATGACATGCGTTGATCCAATTAGGATATTATTTTGTGCATTTTTGAATTGATCCTTGTAGTTTAATTGTAGATTATTAATTGTTAAATTGTTTTATATAATTGCTTGTTTCAGTTGTCAACAAAAATTTTATTGTAAATTTATGAATGCAACGAATAGTGCTAATATGAGATTTCGTTTTAAATATTTTTAAGAACTTGTCGCGTTGTTTTCGTCTTTGAAGTTTTAAATCAATTTGTACGTCACTACTGGCCAAGTCGTGAGAAAATAAATTCCAATTTCAATTACGAAGTACCAGCTGTTTACCTTACTTATTTTCCCCTTTAGTTGGTTATTTTACCGAGATATGGAGTTGTACAGTTTTTTTTTATTTAAATTTTTTTTGGAAGTTATACAATTATGTTCTTACAACGAAAAGGGAATCGAATCAAATTATAATCAAAAGGTTTAAATTTATTGACAACGGATCGATTTAGATAATTTTGCCAATTTTTTTTCAAATTAAATAAAATAATTATACAAATAAAAAATTACATATATATATATTTTTTTAACAAACAGAGTTCCAACAAAAATTCGAGCACTTGAGGTTGAGTGTTATTTATTTTTCTTTAAAAAAAACATATATCATGAATTCCTTATAAGCAAGTCATAACAGTAGAAAATTAAAACGATTTGGATATTCACATTATCCTAAAAAATTGAAAATTGTTATCCTTAAGATATGTATAATTAAAATGTTGTGGTGAAATCATAATCTAGATATTATCTCCACTGCATTTTTGTTATACTTTTTTTTCCCCTGTTGTGAAATCTACACTTTAATTCAAACATCCAAGAATTACAAGTTTACAACTTGCCAGGACAGATTGCATATTATAGTTAGACGAACTATTGAATTCAGATTATATATTTTTATATTCAATCGGAGTTTATTAACTCAGATTATGTCTCTTATAGATGTCAGGTCACATTAATTAATCTTTGACTATTAGATTATCGATAAGTGGTTCTTCAGTTTTTCTCTTAAAGTCTTCTCTGACGTAGACAATTCTAATAATACAAGATAAGGTTGTGCTCTTGCAACAGTTTGATTACAATTTTTTTGAAGTTTTAAAATTCAAAAGGATAACCAACTGTCAATATGCCCTATACAATTGAAAAAAAAAATCAATCCGTTTAAATATATTGATAAATTAATGACATAAAATTTAATTTTTTTTAAGAAATCAAGGGGTCAAGCCCCAAACTTTTATAATAAATTAGAAAAGTCGTCAATAATCTTGGGGGAGATATACCAAGAATTAAGTGCTGGAGCCCGGAACCATTTCCCAGTTCCCAATCAAAAAAATACTCGTGGTACTACACTCCGAGAACTTTGTCGTGACTTTGAACCGATGGCGAGGATCTCTCCACATTGCATGATCTCATTGGTCGCACATTCACGCTTCCAGTGCCGGATTCTCCAGTGTCGCCACGACGCCACGTAGCAACTGTGCACTCATTATTTATCCAGTTCAAACAGCGCTACGATCCTTTTCTCAATCCACACAACCAACCCCAACCACTCTGCTCCGTCGATCCACACCTCGAGATTCGCACATCATCGGATAAAAGAAGTAAATTACTCGTTCTTTCCCACAGGGTAAAAACTTGTGTCGCGTTCGCGTCACCATAAATAAATAAATTGGAGATTGTCTCTGGTCTGGCAGTTTCTTAGCCCTTAAATACCCTTCTTGGCCGTAGCGTTTCCGAGCCGACACCTGGCCTTCTTTCTCAGTTTGATCGGAAGCTTTACGACAAAGCTCAAGTCTTCACTCTCCCTCACAGGTCCCTCTCGTTTCTCCTAATTTTTATTTTTACCTTTAAATTTTGCCTAATTTTTTTTCAGTGAAGAAGTTTCCATACTAGTAGAAATGTAATTTCTTTTACTTAGCGGGTAAAGCACGTCTCTTTTCGATCTCTGGATAAGACTTTTCCTTTTTAATTACTCTTCTTAGAGACGATTTGGGTGCTTCTATTCGACCTTAAATTACCTAAGATTTGCCAAATCTAGAAAGAAATTGAGCTAATTGGGTGTTTGGTTTTTTCTCCAGGGAAGAGAAAAAGGGGTGCATGATTGGTTGAAGCTTGAGATCTAGATTAGTGGATAGTGGGTTGATTATGGATTTCAATAAGGGAATTGGGTCCGGATTGGGACCGGCTGATCGGCCTCTGACCCGTCAGGGATCGGTTTATACACTGACCTTTGATGAATTTCAAAGCACCTTAGGGAAGGATTTTGGGTCGATGAATATGGATGAGCTTTTGAAGAGCATCTGGACGGCCGAGGAGACTCAGGCAATGGCTGCCTTGGGCGGTGGCAGCTCTGGTGTGACCGCTGCTGCGCCAGGTGGCGGAATTCAACGGCAGGGATCTCTCACTCTGCCTCGCACTCTCAGTCAGAAAACCGTCGATGAGGTCTGGCGAGACCTTGTTAAAGAGAATACTGCCTCCACCTCTGGTTCTGGTGCTGGTGCAGATGCTGCCGCTGCAGCAGTAATGGAGTGTCAGCCGCACCGGCAACAGACACTAGGAGAGATAACGTTAGAGGAATTCCTGGTTCGGGCTGGGGTTGTCAGGGAAGATGTAGCACCTCCGGGTAATATCATTACTGGTAATGGGAATGGTACTCTTAATGACCCTGGTAGTAATGGTAACAATTTGTTCTATAACAGTTTCATGGGTAACAATGGTAATGCTCCCATGGGTAACAGTAGTGCAGCCGCGATTCCATTGCCACTGAGGTCTTATGGAGCTGGAGGGATGGTGGGGATGGGGGACCCAGTTGTCAGTATCAGCAACAGCAACAGGGTGATGGGTCCGAGTGGACTGGTTGTTGGGCAGGTGGCTTCGCCAGATGGGGCACTGGGGAAAGTAAAAAATGGGGATGTGGGGTCATTGTCTCCAGTGATGCCATATGAGATTGGGGGAGGGATGAGAAGTGTGAAGAAAGGTTCTGGAGTTGAGAAGGTGGTCGAGAGGAGGCAAAGGAGGATGATAAAAAATAGAGAGTCTGCAGCAAGGTCGCGGGCTCGTAAACAGGTTGGTGATTCTTTCCCTTCTGGTAAATATAGATTTTCCATAGAGGATTATTGGTACTAAGTGAACTGATTAGATTTTTAAGATTATTATTATTATGTTTTTGGTGGTGTTGGTGGTTTTAATTCTATTGCCTGGTATATGAGCTGGCAAGTGATGCAAATAAAAAAAGGGCATTGTGACAGTAATGCAGATAAACAATCTTTCAATGATAATTTGATATTGATATCTCAGTAATATTTTTCTATTCCGATGAAAGGCATAATCAAGAAATTTGTCAATGTAGATGTACATTTTTGCCCTGCTCGGGGAACTAGCTGATCAAAGTAATTAAAAAAAAATGCATTTTCTCAGTAAATTATCCTATGTAGATTGAATTGGGTTTCAAGGCAGGAAAAACTATTAGTAGATTGAATCTTGTAGAGAAACATAATAATTTACCATTTAATTAAGCACTTGGTCATATTGTTACTCTGCCTGCATGGTTCTCTAGTTAGGGGTTATTTATTGGGAGCATGATTTTGTATTTTTGTAGTTGTTATGGAATGAGTCAATACAATGATCCGACAAATGAGAGATGCTTATGTTTACTTGTGCTTTTGGCATGAACAGGCCTACACTATGGAGCTTGAAGCTGAAGTAGCAAAACTCAAGGAACAGAACAAAGAATTGCAGAAAAAACAGGTAATGCACTACTTAAATTTTTTTTTCAGTTTGTACTGCCATTTGAGGTGATTCTTTAGGTCTGGATGCATTTTATTTCAAAAAATGGTGATGTTATTCTGCAGGTAACTTAAAAACTTTTACTGTATTTCATCATTGTTCACTAATACTACCTTGTAACCTGCAGGATGAGATGATGAAGCTGCAAAAGAATCAGGTATTCCAAAAATTTATGACAATAGACTCTTTTATCAATTCTTATTGAGATAGTTCCCCATCATGTTATTATGCGCATTTCATTTTGCAGAAAATTTTAATAGCAATCTAGTCAGTCATCTCTTTTCAACTGAATTTTACATCATTTCTTGTAATTGTGTTAGTATAGGTCTTGTTCGTGCTGCTTGTTTGAGTAGAAGGCCTTTCCTTTATCGGTTTCAATATCTGGCTGTGTCAGCATGCACTCTAAGATTAAGTTTATCACAGAAAGAACACAATGTCAGTCTTGAATTTTGTTTGCCAAATAGTACCGTTTATCATAGTGTTTGCATTTGCAAAAGTAACTCTGATGGTCTATGATCTGCAGATCATTATTCATATTCTAATTTGATCCTTCGAACTTGTAAGTTCACACTTTGATCCTTTGAAATTCTGAATTGTTGTGCGATTTGTTAACTGCTTTGGCTTTCCTTCAGAATCTAATAAAGTGCTTAGTTTAGCTAATGAATCGGGTCATGCAAGATTTTTTTTTTAATGGAATGAAGGGCTCACGGTCCCCTTTTTGTATCCAGCCAACACTACCTTTTGAGCCTTCATCCTTCAGATTGGATATTTAAATGAAAGGAATGTCTTGTCCTAATGTCAGTGGTACTACAGTTATGCATCTGATGTTTTGGACTGAAAAATAGCATGGTGAATCGATACTAGCTTAAATGGTTGGGAGGGAGAATTAATGTCATATAACTCGAACTGGGCTATTTTTGAGATTTCATTAACACAAGTTTCTCAATGAATTTATTCATAAGTAATATCTTTTAGACTAAATCGGAAAGAAAAAAAGGCTAAGTAGAGGCAAAAAAAAAAAAAGTAAAAAGTCTTTACCTTTTGAACACAGAGAGAGTTCAGCAAATTAAGGGTTAGCTGGAAAAAACAATTTAAGTTTTGGTATTATATTCAGTTGCTTTTTAAGAATCAAAACTTGTTTGGTTCACCTGTAGCATACTCTGGTACAGTGGTGTTAGTTTCAATTTTCTTTTTTTTTTTAAAAAAAAGAGAAGGGTTAGAGGGAACAAAAACTGATTTTGTATTTTAACCAGGTTATGGATATTTTAAACCATCAGTGTGGAGCTAAGAAGCGGTGCCTGCGAAGGACACAAACAGGCCCCTGGTGATCGAGACAAAAAGCAGCGAGGAAATAGAGATGTTTAGTTTGATGGCAGTTGTATATATTGAGATGTAATAGGGAGGAAAGAAACTTGTGCTTTGCTGTATATTTATATCAGCAGAGTTAAGCTTAAACTTATTTTCTGTTTATTTTATTGTTTGTCTAGCTATAATATTTGTTACATCCTTGTCTTTTAATATATATGGTTATGTTTTGCTTGATGATCGTTTGGAGGGGTGATATGCATTTAGCATTCCATGCTTCTAACAAATTTGTGCATAACAGATGAACCTTTCCATGTCATACAAAATTGCATGAGAGCATGCATGTGATGATCGTATACTGTAGTGGAAGACAATTAAGATGTGCACTTGTGGTAATGTCGACACGTTTTGGGAATAGGATTCGCTAGGACATGTTTGGTTCACTATCGTTGATCTACATTTGCATGTATCTATGCAAATTCCACTTCTCCGGAATGAATGCTCGTTTTGGAAAAAATTTTACATGATGTCAAATTACTGTCACCAAACCTGGAAAGGTGTTGAATATTGCTGCCCTTGTCCAGCACTTACAAAATGCCTCACCTGGCACCTACCAATAGGAACCGTATCCTATGCCCATCGCTTTAAGATGAGTAGAGTGTCCATCGCCCGCATCAGCTGTCTGATTTAATCTCAACGGCTAAAAGAGCCCCGTGAATTCCACCACTCCCGAAAAAAATTATTGGTCCGAAAAAAATAAACCGTCCAGATTAGATCGGACGGTCGTGATGAGATGGGCACTCTACCCATCTCTATTGCGATGGGTAGAGGATACTGGTCCCCAAGCAATAATGGAGATCGTGTCATTTTGATTTTGGTTTAAATAAGAAGTGAACTCCGTTATTTCTCCTCTAAAGCTGGGTGTTCAACAACTGCTAGCTCCACTGAAACAAGTTATTTAAATTTGTTTTCAACGATTCTCATGGTAGTTCTCCACTTGTACTTGGCACTCTTTTTTATTTCCTGTGGACCCAGTGCCTTGATTCTATTGTACGACTTCATGTTAGATCTTCCAATTTTTTAAGTGAGAGACGAGTTGTCCTTATGCCAACTGCTACATTTATTTTTTATTTAATGAAAAAGGAGAATATCTTTTTAATGTGCAAAGCATGAGTTCGTCTTAGGTGGCATGAATATGTGCGAGTTCAATAGAATCAAATAAATTTAAAAATTGTGTACGATTCAAGCAATCATAAGTGAAAACATGCAGTCCGTTTCATTACAATTAAATATGAAACTTGTAAAGGTCCAATAAGACATGCAAACTTGTCATGAAGCAATTACACAGCACACAGAACCTGAAAATAAGTTTTACAATTCATGCATGTTATACAGTGACCACTAAACCCAAAGGTGATGTTTGGTAAAGGAAGAACTTAAGAGGAAGAAATTAAGAGGGAGAACTTATGACAAGTTATGTCATGTTAAAGAGGAAGAATTTATTTGTGTTTGGTTATGCATATTGAGGAATAAGAAAAGAAATAAAAAAATTATTTAAAGCTAAAATGTGAAAAGACAATAATAGCCTTCTCCTTATGACAAATATTTGTGTTGAACTATATAGTTGTAGAGCCAATTAACAATTAACTAGTATCATACTATAAGCATAAGAACTAGTAATACTCAAAGTATATGACAAAGCATACAAGATAATATCCTAATCCAACAAATATAGTGCTAATATGACAAAGCGCTCAAATCGCTCAAATCAAACAAGCTTAGTACAACATTATATTGTGATAATATAAAAACATATTATATTTATTTTAATTACCTTGAAGACATACACAATACCACAAAGCACGATATCCTACACAATATCACAAAACACTTTTGTCATTTTTAGAATAATCTTTCAGGAGTGTAACTCAGGTCCAAGTAAGTGTGATACTGTAAAAACATATTATATTTATTTTAATTACCTTGAACCCATAAGTGCGCAATAAAAAAAAAAAAGAGATATTGTTAGCTTGGATAGTAATAACAATGTGCACCAAAAAAAAAAAAGCAACCGGTAGAGGGGTAGTAATGAGAAGAGTTGGAATGAAAAATATTTTTTAATTATTATTCCTCATGTGGGTCCCATAGCCAAATTTTATTCCACCCATTTAGGTGTCATAGGTTAAAGAAGCTTCTTCCTTGTTTAAACTACATAACTTATTTCTTATTTGGTAGGAAATATGAGGAATAACTCTTTATTCCACACTAAAGAAGTTTAAAGAAGCTAACCAAACATGCCCAAATAGAAATATTTAGTTTCAATTTATGACTAGTGTCAGATCATTATTCAAGGGAAGGGATACTATTTAATAATACGAAAACATAGGGTTGGTGATCAATTGATCATTACCGAGGCACTGTGGCCTGTGGGTTAGGAAGGGTGAATAATCTATGAGAGCAATTCATTGCGCGGTTTGTGAATTGAGCTAAGTTGCTTGCACGATGTCATGTTACGTTTCATAAGATTAAAGCTTTCTAATTAGCCGGGAATATTGCATGTAGTTTTCAAATGTGGCGTACGTGCTTCAACTATATCCTTATTTTCGTATAAATTAACATCTACTAACATGTTGCCGAACTCCCTATACTTAAAGAACTACATAGAACTTAATGATAGAATAATTCTAGTTTACATCCATCTCTTATGACACATTCAGTTTGATATTTTGAAGAAATATTATTTGATTTTTATTTAAAATTAGATGTATATGTGAATTTGTGAATCAACGTCAAATTTGATTGTTCATCCATTAAAGTTCAATTATAAAGTAGTTTCATCATATATATAAATAACTTTTAAAGTTCTAATTGATCCAAAATTCAAATACACCCTATTAGATAAGGAAGCATACATGTAAAAAAATTAATTTTTTTATAATATTAAAAGCTATAAAATATATGTGTGGTTAAAAATAATTCTATGTGCTCATATTTTATTTTATTTTATTTTTTTTAAAAATAGACTTTGCTCGATGTATATGCCTATCATTTTCGAGTTTGAGAGTTAACGCGATATATTTTAGTTTCACGAATATTCCGAGGTGTTCAAAATAAAAATATGTTAGTAATTGAACCATCAGAGAAATGTTCCGCATATTGTAATTTTAGCTTTTATATTTAAATCTATAACAAAACTGTGAACTTTGTAGAGCTAAATGTTTATTAGATTTTAATTGATGGATAATGAGAAATTTTGTGAACCATAAACTTATTTCATGAGGAATGTACTTTTGAGTTTTTTTCCCCCTTGCCTTCCGGAAAATATTTTATTTGTGTTTTTATTTTAATCCTGTTGGAACAGTTCTGGAAGATTAGATAGGACCATAAGTGCCTTGTTGTCCAGCGCATCGGCGGAGAGTGAGTGGAAAATAGAGACAGAATGGACAGACAATGCCGTGGCTGTCACATGGGTAGAAAGAGGACAGAACTTTTATATATATATATAATGGATATAGAACACTGATGTGTACGGATCGTCCCCGTACACATGAGTAGTTTTTTAAGATCCAAAATTCAAACGGGCGATCCGAACCGTTCAAGTTGTTTTTCATATTGAAAAACCCTCGGAGACCAAATTTTACATTTTTTCAAATTTTTTTACTATATATTATGATATTTTAAAAAAAATACTACAATTGGAGTATTTCAGACCCTCCAATTTGAAAATATCATAATATATAGTAAAAAAATTCCAAAAAATATAAAATTTTGTCTCCGAGGGTTTTTTAATATGGAGAACAACTTGAACGGTTCGGATTGACTATTTGAATTTTGGATCTCGAAAAACAACTCATGTGTACGGGGACGATCCGTACACATCATATATATATATATATATTGTAGACAAAAAAAAATATTTCACAATTATAACAATTAAATGGCAATTAAATTTTTTAAATAAATTTATAATTTAGATAGGAGCTGTTTCAAATAGTATCTTTCAAATTACTTGATCATCAACTTATCTATCAAGTATCGATTTATTTAGTAGTTCAATTTGAGTGATATTTTATCATTGGCCAAACAATTTTCCACTTGAATCAATTCTTTTGTTACTCTATCTAAATAAAAAATATATATTATTTTACTTCTAAAATTTCATAATTAATGTCCCCCACTATATTGATTATCAAATAAATTTATTATCACTATATATATAAATCAATCTTTTTTATTATTGCAATCAGCTTTTGACGCTTAGGTATGCTGCGTGATCCAGAAATTGGAACTCGTATGTATTATTTTATATTTATTTATTTGTTACAAATTTTAAACTCCTATTGAGATAGTGGAACCCAAACCGGCCTAGAAGGCTAGAACAGTAGAACTGGACGCGTGGGAGTCATCTGGCCACAAATTGGTTTCTTGTGACAAGAAAAAGGAAGTGTACCTACCACCTCAGTCTTGGACCCAGAAAAGTTAACATCTACTCTACGGGGTGTTTGAAATTTCAAAAAAAAAAAAAAAAAAAAGTTAACATCTCAACTTCTGATATTGTTTACGGTTACAAGCTATGTTCGTCAACTGTGCTGCAACTGGTACTACCAAGTTATGACTGCAAATTTATATTTATATTATATATAAATAGTTTAAATATTGTAATGGCTGTATATTATACTTTCTATAGCTCTGATATGTTTTTATTTTAAAAACTATAGTGAAAATTTTAAAATTGAAATGTTAAAATAATATTGTTAGATATAATTTATGTCACTTTTTATGTGCATATATAAACATTATGATTTTCGAACTTTAGTTGGATTGAAGTCGAGAGTTTGTAAAAATACTGCATTATCCATAATTTTAGGACTTTTATATTTAAAGTTCATAAATCGTATTAAAATGAAGTAAAATTACAATAAATTTGTATCTATATGCTGAGAAAATAATGTATCTAACATTTTTTTTGTTATTCAAAACTTACAATTTTTATTTTCGTAATTAAAAATTTTAATGTAACGGGGTGAGGAAGTTATGAAAATTGAAGGTATTTGAACGTGGAAAAGGTTGAGCAGTGATAATTACAGTGCAATCTACTATTTCAATCTTCATTCTTCACTAAAAGAACGACAGTGAACTGTCTGGTTTGTATTCCTAAGCCGAGATACATAGAAGATCCAAAGCAATAGTCAAGAGTTCTACGGACTCGGTGAGAAGGAAGAACCAAATCAAAGATTCTAAAGTATATACATTCATCAAATAAAAACATTTAGACATATCAAAACACTATGCTGCCCAAGACTTTATAGTTAAGGCTGCCCACGGGCTTCAAATTAAAAAGAAAAAAAAAGAAGACTTTATAGTTAACGCTAATTCGTAGTTTCATACGAATAAATAAATAATGGGTTTTTTTACTATAAATTTGTGCTGTTTAATTATTTTGTAAATTATATTCGACAGTTTTGGTGACTATACTTTTATTCATAGATTACTCCAAATGATACGGAGTCGCTGTCTAAAACCATTATAAAGACTTACAAAATCTTCACAGCATCGATGTTGGCTAAAGATAGTACATGAAAGTCCTCTATTAAAATATTCCTCCTACTTTATTATTTTAAAAAATATATATAATTAGTAAAAGTTGCAAAATTCAATAAAACGGAAGGTGAAAGAAGAAGATAAAGGTTCTATCTCATAAGTTAATCAAGAAACTTAACATTACCAAAAAAAAATTACAAAAATGCTGAGTTCATAAAAGATTGACGTATGAAAAGAAGCACAGATTGTAAAAAAAATAATTATATAAGTACAACCATCAATGATATTGGGTTATTTAATTTACTCTATGCTTAAACTAAATTGCTCCACAATGTTACTACACATGTTTGAAAGATTAAACGTGGAGTGGGTGAGTTCTCACCTCCGTTATCAAACCTAACGTACTTTATAAACTTTGTTTCAGATATTAGAGTGATATTTTAAGAGAAAGAAGCTGTCGGATAAACAAAAAATTGTTTTCTGCTTCGAACCTTTTGTAAACAGGCCTGCAAAGGGAAAAAAAAATTATGGTGTTGATTCTTAGTCTAAATAACGAGACCAAGTTGTAGTTTGTAGGCCCCAAAATTTCTTCTTTGTTTTCTGCTTCGAGCCTTTTGTAAACGGCCGAAAGGGAAAAATATTATGGTGTTGATTCTTAGTCTAATAAGGAGACCAAGTTGTAGTTTATAGGCCCCAAAATTTTTTCTTTGTTTTTGCTTCGAGCTTTTTGTAAACATGCCTACAAAGGCTACAAAAGGGGGACCCGAATCCTGTGTCGCGCGGCACGCGTGTAGCGCATTTTTTCGGGCCGTTCGATTTTGATCGGGCGGTTCATTTTTTTCGGGCCTATCAATCTGGTACTATTCACGGGGCTCCCTTATCCATCAGATTCAGATCACACGGCCCACAGCCCGCGCTGTACATGTGCCGCGCGACAGCAGATCTCAATCCACAAAAGGGCAATAAAAAGAAAATTATGGTGTTGATTCTCTTAGTCTAATAAGGGGCCCAAGTTATAGTTTATAGACCCCAAAATTTTCTAAATTCTTACCTTTTAATATTGGGCTTTTCCCAACAAATAGACAACCCTCCATGGCATGCCTTTTATGGGCTTTTGGATTTTACTTGTAATAAGTTTAGTGGGCCTTTTGTAGAATAGTGTATGTTAATTAAAGAAGAATATGTACAACTGGACAAGAATTTCATTGATCACATACTAATTAAAAGCTCCTCCTACCAATATCAGAAGAAAATATAGTGCAATTTTAGATGATATTGGTATTGGATTAAGCATATTTAGCTGTTCAATGTTAGCGAACAAAAGTCACACAATAAGGTGCATTTTTTTTTTTTCTTGGAGCCAATATTAGATCTTTGACAGAGGAATCTCAAAAAATCAACTGTACAGATTGCTACAAGAGTTTGAACTTCCAAGCCTCATTATCAGATACCGAATGTGAGCTTCTAACAAAGACCATTAAACAGGCTAGATAAGAACACAGTACCAATTCCTCTCAAGCTTCCCCTACATGTCAATAGGTTTCTATCTTTCATGTCTATCAACAAAGGGAACAACCCACCTTTCAATTGCTTAAACCTGCTTATAAATCTTGAGGCAAATAATTTAACTGACTGTGACTTGCGGTGACACTGTTCGGTCGGAGGGGCCTAGAGGAACACTAGCTTCTCTAAGTTGCAAATAGGGTCCTTTACTTCTTTGCCTTGAAAAAGAACTTGCAACCAAATCAGATTGATGCTTCTATCTTTCATTATTGCTCTAGATATCACCCGGTAAGATGTCATTTAGCTACATTGAATGGAAAAGGATGCATCAAACATATCAAACTTCTCCAATTTAGATAGTGATGGTGCACACGTGTATATGGCCCTACTAATCAACCCAACAACTAGATCAGAACCCGGCCCAGTTACTCAGTACAAGTAAATCAATCATTGAAGCAACAACTAATCCTGAAGACCTACATTTGAATGTGTGAATTATAGATTTTCTTATCGGAAGGGAGATTGTAAAAGATAAATTCAACCAATGTGACTACCCTATGCACACTCCACTAGTTGAGCTTACTGTGTTGATTTATGAGAGTGCTTTTAAAAGTGCTTACACTGTCAATCTTTTATGAATAAACTAATTAGAAAAATTTACAGATGGTGCAAAACAGCCTCCGAATTGGACAATGATTCAGCAAATATTTGAGTAATGCATCCACAAATATAGTTCCTCTGTTTAGCCTTTTCTAGAAGAACAAGCCAACACTGAACCAAATCGTTTACCCGGTGTCAGCGGTACGTTCCAAACTGTTCTTCCTGTGGGCCCCATCCAAAGACAAATCAGGACAGGCTCTTTTAATGTTGAATGGTACCGGTACTTGGGTCAATTCAGTTTTCAGCCAATTTAACAAAGAAATTTGTTAGTACTTGTACTCATCAATTTTTTTTTCACAATAATAGTTCCGACTTGAACCAATAAAGTTTTGTTGAAACTAATGAAATTTCCCTGAAATGGCCATGGTAGGTCAATTCCGGACAGTTACGCATTGTCATCATCCAAACCAAAAATTAAAAACAAATTTCAACATAAAGGATCTCATGAAATTGATTTATAAGAGTGATAGTGTAGGTCCATGTCGCCTAAGGAGAGGCCACCTTCAGGACATGAGGAGCCCACAAGCTCTTCTTTTTTTCATCTTTATATTTAATTAGATGCAACGCGACTTCGTTATCCGAAAAGAAACAAAGAGACGGACAGATGTTAGCTGTTCTAATTTTGTCCTGTTTTTGTTGTACCTGGTCTATTCTGTTGATCAGGATGATTGATCTCAATTCTCAAGCAAATAGAGAGATATTTGAGTTCAGCAATTCTCAATTAGGACAGTGAAATGGGGACTTCATACCTGTTTTATTATTATTATTATTATTATTATTATTATTATTATTATTTTATCGATTTGATGGCACAATGATGTCATACTAAACTATTGCCTTCCAAATATGATTTGTCGGTTTTAAGTCGGATACAAAAATTTCAATTAGGATAGAATCAGATCAGATAGCATGGTGTGGATGTAACAACTAACAACGGCCTAAAATGTCCATGAGAAATAATGATATCAGATGAATGCAAAGGAATTAAAGGATTGCCACAACAGGTGTTAGAGGTTTAATATATATCATGCACCTAAGAAAGGATCCCTCGAGCACAGAGGAACCTTTAATCTACAATTTATTTAGATAGACTAGTCAGTGTCTGACTAGAGAAAAACTAAGTGCTACCAACATCTTAAATAATCTAAATTAGTGCGTTGGTTTGTGCCTTTTTATCTCGCATATAAATACAGAATGACATTAAGTTACTGATGCTTTTACTATTTCCTTAATCCATTAAAAAGATGAATTAGTTACCTCTAATATAAAATACTATTGTTCTCGCTATACGGATCCTTCCATCCAAATGCACCCAATTAGAATAACAACCACGGAGCAATAACATGATTGAGATTAGGTGTGGCATGATTGAATCAGCACACGAATGTGTGCTGTGTGTGCATGCACATGACACGGAGTGATGGAGAAACAACTAAAAGGTTCCCACGCACGGGGGCATGCTAATGCTATCTACAATAATAATCTGGCCATACATACTATCTCATATTAGCTGGCTTTAGTAGTCGTATACCCGTACGGTACACAATTGATTAAGGCCCCATGTTATCTCTTTTAGCTGGATTTCCTTCCTAAATCTCAATCAAGAATTGGGCTCCTGACCACTTGGTAGTGGTACCTTGCCTTGTGAGAGGCCCCATTTTGTCTTCACAGTTGGTTTGTACTTCCGTTTGCTTGATTCGTACTTTATTGTTTTAGATGTTAAATGCAATCTCCAGGCCCACAAAGTTTGGTTTAAGAATTAATCTGTAAGAAATTTTTGTTTATTCTTTCCTACTAAATTTTTATGGGGTCAGTGCATCTGTGGATGGCAAATATTAAGATCGGAAAGGGAAAAAATAAGAGGTAAAAATAATGTATCGGTCAATATGAGATTAAACTAGCTCATGTTCCTTTATCTGACATGCTATTGTGGGATTGTTGATGCATTTCTCCAAATTCAAATTAAGTTCAGTATAGGTCCTAATTGATTAATAGTTCAAGTGTTAATGGATTACAAAAATTTTTAGTAAATAAAATTACAGATAGAAATTTATCTGTTTCAAATAGTCGTGTATCAAATTTTGTACAAAAACATTACTCCTCATCAATCCAATGAATTTATTTCATCGGTACTTAAAAAATGAAATTTTGTTTGGCTTAAGTTTGTTATATGAGTTAGTAAACTATATATTTTTTTTTATATTTTCATTTTAATAATTTGAATACTTTTTTTGTCATGTAAAATAAACTATTTTTTTTTCTTTTACAGCTATGAAATTTGTATTAACATGGTTCCGATATGTCAGAAGAGAACTAACATTATTCAACCACGTGAGCTCATGTGAGTTTGTGACTCGCAAAGGCACGTGAGGTCATATGGGACGAAGCAGAGACGCACGTGAGGGTTGTAAGGACGAGTCGTCGGTGGCTGGGGGCCGCGTCGCTGCACGAATAATAACCTTGATAAAGAGTATCATAAAATAATAAAGAAGAGATGACACAGAATTTAACGTGGTATCGCCTAAAGCGCACTCCACGATCACTCAACACACCCGATTTATTTATTCATGAAAAAGAGGATATTACAACACACACACGTTTCTCATCCTTTTGATACACGCACAGCCTTGAGGTTTTTAACATAGAGAGAAAGGAATGATAAGGAAATGAAAATAATATGGCAAATCATCAATAAGAGGAAATAATATATCAGCTAATGAAGGCACATGATCTCTTCTAGGAATAGAAGATATCGTAAATCTTTCCATACTCCCCCTCAAGTTGGAGGATTGTGAATTCCCAACTTGCAAAGTAGATAATGAAACTGATGTTTGCCCAAAGCCTTGGTAAATATGTCTGCCAATTGCTCATTTGTTCGGACATGTGATGTAACAACTTCTCCATCTTGAATCAAATTTCACACGAAATGACAATCCACATCGATATGTTTTGTACGCTCATGAAAAACAGGATTACTCGCTATGTGAAGTGCAGCTTGACTATCACAAAGTAATTGCATTGGTTGTGAATGTGAAACTCCAAGTGATTTGAGTAGAGATTTCAACCATATTAACTCACAAGAAGCGGCAGCCATGGATCGATATTCTGCTTCTGCTGAAGAGCGAGAGACTGTATGCTGCTTTTTGATTTTCCAAGAGATAGGAGAATTACCCAACATCACAAAATAACCTGTCAAAGATCGTCTTGTCAATGGACAGCTCGCCCAATCTGAATCACAGTAACCAGACAATAAAAGATCACTTTTACTACCAAGTACAATTCCTTGACCCGGATTGCCTTTCAAATATCGCACCACGCGAAGAGCTGCATCATAATGAGGTTGAAGAGGAGCTTGCATGAACTGAGCCAGAATATGCACAGAATAGCACAACTCTGGACGTGTGATGGTTAGATAAATCAATCTTCCAACAAGTCGTCGATAGCGTTCTGGATTGGCCATAGGCTCTCCAATTGTTGTGGAAAGCTTGTGATTTTGTTCCATGGGAAATGCCACCGGTTTGGAACCAAGAACTCCACATTCAGACAGAATATCTAACGTGTATTTGCGCTGACACAACAAAAGACCCTTGGGTCCCCGTGCTATTTCAATGCCCCAAGATCTTTCATATGAAAAGTACCATGCAAATACTCCTTGAATTTCCTAATAGCGGTAGAATCATTCCCTACCATGACCAAATCATCAACATACACAAGAATGGCGAGAAACACATCTCCCTCATTAAATGTGAATAATGAATAATCAGCATATGACTGAATGAAACCATATGTTCGAAGAGCTCCTGTCAATTTTGAGAACCACATTCGAGGTGCTTGGCGCAGGCCATAGAGTGATTTTTTAAGTCGACACACCTTGCCTGGGTGAGAAGAAGCAAAACCAGGCGGTAGATGCATGTAAACCTCTTCATTTAGATCACCATGCAGAAATGCATTATGTACATCCATTTAATGCAACTCCCATCCTTTGGCTACTGCCACGGCTAGAAGAGTTCTAACAGTGGTCATCTTAGCAACCGGAGCAAATGTTTCATTGAAATCAATTCCTTCGACTTGTCGATTTCCCATCACAACAAGCCGTGCCTTGTATCTTTCAATACTTCCATCTGAATTGTACTTGATGCGATACACCCACTTGCATCCGATTGTCTTCTTCTTTGGTGGCAAATCCTCAATTGTCCATGTCTCATTTCGCTCAAGCGCATCAATTTCTGCATGCATCGCATCTCTCCAGTGCTTGTCTTTCATCGCTTCTCCAAAATACTGAGGTTTTTTTCCTATTGTGACTGCAGCCAAAAACTTTCTATGTGCAGCAGAAAAATTATTACAATTCACATAATGAGCTATTGGATAGAGACTACCTGAGGAGTCAAATGTACTGGAGTGAGCTTTAGATGGGTCACAAACTGCTGTGTAACATATGTAATCTTGAAGATGAATTGGTGGCTTGCGAGATCGTTGACTATGAGCATTCTGATCCGATGCACCTGCACTTTGTTCGGGTACAATCAGTGGCGGATCTAGGAAAAATATTTAGGTGGGGCTGAATTTATAAGAACATTGGACCAACATAAGTTCATCATATATCCATCTCATATAATGGACCTTTGAGTACTCCAATGGCAGAAAAAATTAGCTGGGGCTAAGGTGGGACTCCATGGACTCGACGGCGTTAGGTGGGGCTCTAGCCCCACCCGACCCAGTGGTGGATCCGCCTTGGGGTACAATCTGTCCCAATGCACCTGCACTCTGTCCCGATGCAACTGCACTCTGTTCGGGTACACTCTGACTCGATGCAACTGCACTCTGTTCGGATGCCCTCTGACCCGATGCACCTGCACTCTGTTCGGGTGCACTCTGACCCGATGCACCTGCACTCTGTTCGGGTACACTCTGATCGGATGCACCTATATTTAGATCCGATGCACCTGCATTCTGTTCGGGTACACTCTGTCCCGATGCAACTGCACTCTGACCTGATGCATCATAATTCTGTAACTTTGTAACAAATGCCTCATCATCATATGAATGCATTGTGACCTGTCTTGAATCAGAGATCTCTTGATCAACTCCCATTTGAGCAAATGGAAAGTCATTTTCACAAAAAATCACATCGCGAGAGACAACAAACTCATTGGTCTCCAAATCATACACACGCCAGCCCTTTTGTCCAAAAGGGTATCCAACAAAAACACACTTTCTACTTCTACTTTCAAATTTATCTGAGGTTCTAGATTTGATATAACACAAGCAACTGAACACACGAACTGCTCCATATAAAGGTGGTTTATCAAACAATACTTCATAAGGTGTTTTATTTTTCAACAATGGAGTTGGAGTTCTATTAATGAGAAATGCAGCAGTTAGCACACACTCTCCCCAAAATTCAATAGGCAAACGAGATTGAAATTTCAACGCTCTTGCCACATTAAGAATATGACGGTGTTTTCTTTCCACTCTCCCATTTTGTTGAGGTGTGGCTACACATGAGGTTTGATGTATGATTCCATATTCTGAATAAAAGTCCTTCATTGGTCCAGATTTGAATTCCAAACCATTGTCACTTCTAATGCATTTAACAAACTTATTAAATTGTGTCTGCACCATCTTACAAAAAGATTTAAGTAAACCACCAGTTTCGCTTTTCTCAGCCATCAAATAAACCCATACAGCACGGAAAAAATCATCAACAATGGTCAAGAAGTAATGAGCACCACAATGTGAAGCAACACGGTATGCACCCCAAATATCACAATGTATCAATTCAAATGGTTCACTTGTTTTATTCAAACTAGTAGGAAATACTTCTTCTAGTTTGTTTGGCTCGTACACAAATTTCACAAACATCTTCAGAATTACTAGTGTTACCAGTTAAGAGTGACGTCACTTGCTTCGAAGGGTGTCCCATTCTTTGATGCCACAACTCATAGGATTATTTTCCATGCATGTAAAAAACTTTTGCCGATGCCACTTGATGAAAGTAATAGATCCCATTTCTTTGCTCACCCACACTAATCAACATTCTTGTATTGTGATCCTGAATAACACAAATCTCATTAGTAAATGTAACAAAGCAGCTGCTGGTTTTAATCAGTTGGTTTACAGAAATGAGATTGCAATCCAAACTGGGCACGTATAAGACTCTTTGAAGAACCAGTCCTTCATTCAGCACCGCACTACCTTCATGTTTGGCTAATATTTGCTCTCTGTTTGGAAGACTAACAATTGTGGGTTCTATATCACAGATATCATCAATACAACTATAATTTCCTGTCATATGGTGAGATGCTCCACTATCAATTATCCATCTCAAATTTTGCATCCTATCATGCAACTTCTCATTGGATGCACCTGCACCCGAAACACTAGAGTTGGCTAAAATAGCCTTGGTTTGTTGGACTCGTGCATACAAAAAAACTGGTGTAGAGTTTTGAGACTTCTGCTTGCTGTTGTCCATGCCACTGGATGCACCAGGATGCACCTGTACTGGATGCGCCCGCACTTTGCTGTCAACGCCACTAGATGCACCTGGATGCGCCCGCACTGGATGCGCTCGCACTTTGCTGTCGGCGCCACTGCTTGCCATGGATCCCGATCTACACGCGGTCTAGGATTTTATTTCGTCTTCCTCCTACAGCCGCCTAAGCCTGGCACTCTGATACCATATCATAAAATAATAAAGAAGAGATGACACATAATTTAACGTGGTATCGCCTAAAGTGCACTCCACGATCACTCAACACACCCGATTATTTATTCATGAAAAAAAGGATATTACAACACACACACGTTTCTCATCCTTTTGATACACGCACAGCCTTGAGGATTTTAACAGAGAGAGAAAGGAATGATAAGGAAATGAAAATAATATGGCAAATCATCAATAAGAGGAAATAATATATCAGCTAATGAAGGCACATGATCTCTTCTAGAAATAGAAGATATCGTAAATCTTTCCATAAAGAGAAACTTCAACGGTCGACTCGTGCAAGCACCTTTTTTTTTCATTGTACTACTGTTAAACAAAAAAAAATTATGACAGGTAATAATTGGCAGGATGGCTGAGTAAGTAAGCTGTAAGACTCAGAAATCTGGCACGCGCCACACGTTTCGACGAATGTTGTGAATTTTCATAAAACGATTTTGATATAAATTTTAAGAGTAAATTTTTGTAGAAGTCACTGAAGTTTGTACACATTTTAGTTTTAGTCACTAAACTTTCAATTTGTCATTTTAGAACTATTGAACTTCAATTTTGTCCAATTTTAGTCATTACGTCGATCTTCCATCAAATTCTGTTAAATTTATTAAACTGGATGTAAAATTTGAGATACGAATCAAAATCACTCTCCTCTTATTTCTTCCCATTCCCCTCCCTCTCCCACAGCAACGATACTTCTCTCCTCTGGAACCCAACCTCTTTCGACTCTCCCTTCCCTACCAAACTCTAATACAGTAAGAAAGCAACCTCGATCTCTCTCCTTTTTATTACAATCTTGTTCGGCTTGAGAGACTAAGGCAAGTTTGGGGATTTCATCTTGAAGATTGAATCTATAATAATCGCTAGTTTTCATCCCAAGCTTGCTTCGTGGAAATGGATTAGAAGGAAACTAGACATTGTTTAGAATTCATTATAATTTTTTTTATTAGAATTCATTATAATAAATCAAACTATGATGACTTCGATCAAAACTGAACTTAGACAATAATATTGGCATAAACTTGCAATTTCTGGTTACAGATGAGCACTCCCTTTTCCAATCGGTCTAATTGATAGGAAATCCTGCATGAAAAATAGGACAGTAAATTGGATTAGCACAACTTTAATATAGTTGTTTCGTTACAAAGGCAGTAGTCATGATTCATGAAAGATTACATTATATTTATGGAGATTCTATTTAAATAATTAGTAAAGTATTTTAATCCAACATTTAAATCGAAGCCACACTTACTGGGTTAAGTCTAGAGAGAGACAATTGTTAATTGTTATCTTGAGATGCCAAACGGAGATGAAATCACTAACTAGAAATGAAAAGGTAGGGATATTAGTCCATCATCGCAAGGTATCGGTGAGAAACTGAGTGTAACAAAGAGAGAGAGAGAGAGTGCTTACTTCAGTGGGGTTTCGTAGAGAGAGTTGGAAATAAGGTTCAAGTGAGAGACGGAGGCAGAGGAAACGCTACCGTGGGAGATAAAAGAGATCTGACTAGTATCGCAAAATTTGCACCTAGTTTAATAAATCTAACGGAATTGGATGGAAAATTGACAGAATGACTAAAATTGGACAAAATTAAAGTTCAATGATTCTAGAATGACAAATTGAAGTTTAGTGACTAAAATTGAACTATGCACAAACTTTAGTGACCTCCGAAAAAATTTACTCAAATTTTAAAGAATTAGTAAAACTGTAATTAATTTCATTCAAGCAGTCGTTGAATATGTGATTGTTTACTTTTCCAAGAAATATAAAATGTAACGTCGAATCTAAACTATTTTTTACTTCAGATCTATAAGCCTAGATTCTACAAGAGATGGCGAAGTCCGTTATGCCCGTTCATTTGTTTTTAATTTATTAAATTGCACAGACCATACGTTTTTTAGTATTTATTATTATGAAATTTGTGAAAAACTTCGATTTATGCGTATAAAGCTTTCAATCAATTGATTATTTAATAATAAAAAAGGAAATATATTAGAAAAAAAATTATAAAAATTTGGTCTCTATTAAAATTTCAATGCGAAAACACAACGAGTGATTGTATCGATCGTTTGAAGTTTCAGATTAAGATTCGATCACGTTGACGATCACATCTATCAAATATGTTGGAATCTTTAAAAATAAAAAATAGAGAAATAAATAAGAATTTTTTTTATAAAATTCGGTCCCTATTGAGATTTCGATATGAAGAACAGTATGAGTAATTAGATCGGTCATTTGAAATTTACATATTAAAATTTGATCATGTTTGATGATCACATTCATCAAGTGTATTTGATTCTAGTATTTTTTTTTCGTTATATCATATCCAAATCATAAATTTCATAATCGATGATTATTCTCGAATCACGTGTTTCTTATTACACATATTAAAAAACATATATGAATCTAAGGTGCGAATATGTCAACTTGATCTTCTTTATGAAACTATACGGTTTAAATAGAAGTTTAAAAAACACTTATTTTTTCTAATGTTTCTACAAAAGTTCATCTAAATCTGTTTTTTTTTTTTCCTATGTTTAACGGGAGGATGCAAAATGCTTCTATTTTCTAAGGTCTTAAACTCTTAATAACAAAAAAAAAAAAAATTAATTCCAAATAACAAAATAAAAGAGTTAGCTATGAAAATAGAAGAGTTAAGAATAAGTTTTTGTCTAATGGCAAAGGGCCGTGCACGTTCCAGTGGGTGTCGCTAGTTCGAAACTCAACTAGGAATCTATTTTTTTTTTTTTGTGATATTTAATTTTGAAATAAATTAAAAGGCTTAACTTCATTTTATTTAAAAAAAAAGAAAATTAAAGAGTTAGATATGATCCATATTATTTCTCTCTTCGTCTTCATACCATTTTATGGTGGGGATGTTTGTTTCGGATGTATTTTGGAAGTGGCGTGAATAAGGAATAAGCCCCTTATTCCTTATTCGGTGAAAATCAAACAACACAAGAATAAAAAATTTGGGCTTATTCGAGTCCTTATTCATATTCTAACAAAACCTTAGTATTTGAATATGAAATAAAAAACAAACTCTTCTCTATTCAAATTCTCTATTCTCACTCCATCCAAACATATGCGTAAGAGGTTGCATAAGAGGTTATACAACACTTGATGCAACGAAGCACCCATACATAAAGTTGTATGAGGGTGTATAATTTATTACACCAAAAGAGGTTGCATAACTTATGCACTGGATTCTTCTCATCTCATTTAACTATTTTTTTATTATTTAAAATGACAAAAGTGATAAAAATAGAAGAAATTTGAATTTTTGGATGGCAAAAACAGAAAATTTTACTTTTGAGTGGCAAATTCTCAAGTTCCTCAGTTTTGGGTGGCAAAAAAAAATTTTTTCAATTTAAAATGAAACTTTTTTTACTTCAATTCTACAAAATTAAATAGATAGAGGATAATATTTGACTCGATGAAACTAAACCAAGTATGATTATCAACTTATAACATATATTAGGTCAGATTTCAATTGTTTGATCTGAAATAAAGGTCCAAGTATGTATTGCATATATTAAATAAGCATTGTCCTTTACTAAATCAAATAACTCAAATTTAAAGGCATTTTAGTCTTTTGACGTGAATATATGCATTCATTAAGTTACTCTTCCTTACTACACAACAAACATTCATTACATAACACTACATAAATACTTATGCACCCTTAACTTATACAACTCTTTACTACACATCAGACGCCTCGAATAATTCTAGTTTTGTCTTGATTCATGAACTTAAAAGTTGAACATCAAAAAATTGTCCTCGTCAACATGTATTTAACAAACTCTTGATGCCAATGAAGATGAAGTCGGAAAATTATAAATTTATGCGTGCATTAAAATAAGATAGATTATATATGTTGAATTTATTTTTATTATTTAAAATATAATAAAACATAAAAAAATATAAATTTTTAAACCATCTCTAACGTAGAATGCTGTCCTGGTCTTCTCAAAATCGAGTTATATAAAACCTTTTCATAAAGAAAAAATTATGAAGCTAAAACAATTTGAAGTCCGCACAAATTCCCAGAAATGATTTCATAGGATACTCTCACGTGCATTTTCATATTAGCGAACTTCTAATGTAATATTTATCTCGTATTACCGTTGATTTTGAATTGTAATGGATTTTTGTAAAGCTATTATTGGATTCTAACGAGGAAGGCAAAGAGCGTGGCCGTGTGGTATCTCTCGTGTGGTGCGCAAAATAAAAAACAAAAGACAGTGTCTTTATTGCATCGAGATCAGAGAACTACACAGAAGTTGCAGTCTCCTCTCTGTTTTCTTTCCAAAAATTCCAATTGTCTGAAAGATAATTAAATGGGGGTGCTCGTGCAAGGCTTTGTAAATTGCAATTGGGAAAATTTATTCTAATCTAACATACTAGAGTAGGAAAAGAATATTCTTGCCGACTTCATTGATTTTCTTTCTAATAGAATACTAACTAGGACAAACTACCAAAAAAAAAAAAAAAAAAGAAACTAACTAGGACATCATTATTTTATTTTAAATTGTAGAAACAATTTAACTCTTCTTTGGAAAATACTTTGTTTTCGTATAAGAAAAAAAATTATCAACTTTCTCTGTTATTTATTAATCATATGATATTATCTTGAAATCATGAACTTAGAAATTTCATGATAATAACAATAGAGATGCGGATATTAATATCATTCATCACAGTGAGATGCAGGCAGTGGTAATATACCGTTTTTATTTAAATTTTATTTAGAAACTGACCAGAGGACTAAGTTGATGGTCTCTCTCAACTATATTTTTTTTAATATATCTAGCGACCAAGACAAAAAAAAAGGTGATTTTAGTAAAAAAAAAAAAACGTGAATAGCGTTTTTTTTTTTTTTTTTTTGTAAAGTCATATATACCATAAACCTTAAATTAAATTCTAAATTGACCGTCTTTGTTGTTTCATATTGTCCCCCTTTTCACAAGAGAACTTTACAAAATCTAAGAAATTAATATTAATGAAAAATGCATTTTTAAATAGGTAACTTAACTAAAAAATTTGACATGTAACAAATTTATGCAAGACTAATCTTTCTGGAAATGTTAAAATCTGAATAACAAATGCGATTTGTTCAATGAAAATTTGTATAAACAATGAGTTGTATTACTTTGTTTTAAAATTTTATTAAACATTAGAAACATTATAAACATTCGCACAAATAAAAAAAATTTGAAAATATTAAAGATGTCGCTCGGAAATTAATTAGTAGAGAGAAATAATATCGTACAGCGAATAAAATAGCTGATGTGAAAGAACTAAACATTTTAACCCTCTTTTACATTATTATTATAACCGTGATTGTATTTTCTATAATATAATCATCTCTTCGGAAAACCAAAGGTCATTGAAGAGTAAGCACCTCTTTATAATTTTCGCGGTCAAGTAGCTGGCCTACTGGTGTAATAATTAGAAAAGTTATGTTGCGGTTGGTAAATTAATTATTGGACAAGTGTCGCTTTGTGGTTAGTTACTAATTGAGCTAAGAAAACTCTCTTTCAGACGCATATCCTTTTCCATTTCCTTTATTTCTTTTTTGCTTTTCCGAAAAACAACGTTGTAGGCACAGATATCTTATTTTTCTATCTGAATTGTATTCGATGAATCATGGATGTATGAATAAGGATCTTATTAATTAGTAATTAATAGACTCAGATAAGACTACAGGTAAGAAAAACAATTTTATTAGCTTAACATGCAAGACTATGGATAAGAAGCTTTTTCATATCTCTTACGCTCTAAAACAACAATCATATAAGAAAATTAAGTACGACAATTTTTATAATCATTCATTTAATTATGAATGAATTTATAGTAAATATTATAGTTTCCTTCTTTATAAAATAACGAGTTCAAAATAGTTTTATCTTTTTTGTACTTTATGCTACAATGTAGATGTGCATTAAAGTGCTCTTTTTTTTTTTCTCTATTTGCTATTTATATGAACATATTGATGTAAATTATTAATTTATTTGATCCATTAATATTTTCAGCTAAAGGCAGTGCATGTATTATACCAAGTATGAAAACATTAATAATGAATAAAAAATAAAAAATAGAGTATGGATCTCCATCGAATTTGCATCACAACTGATGACCTCTACAGAAAAATTACAAAAAGGCATTCTAATATCATCTAATTGTAGATGAGTTTAGATGAGAGTAGAACTGAAATTTTCATCGAAGGAAGCAAACAAATAACGCAGCAATGCAGCATTGCAGCATCATAACACTTTCATGCCTCAACGGGCAAGCAACGCAAACCTAGATCTCGTATCTACCCTAATTAACGCGTTTAAATCCGAACAGAATGCAGATTCGCAACTAGTTTTTATAATATTTCACCTCGTTTACTGTGCTAAATGGCTAATGTATCCTGTTTGAGAAATACGTACGGCGATGATATCTATCCAATTTTATTGCCACTAGACATGTCATAGCACTCCGCCCGATCTACTTGTACTCCGATATCATTTTTTTTTTTCTTTCTTTTTCTGGAGATAGTTTTAGTTGTCCGAGCCGATTAATGCGTGTTGCGTGGTAATAAAAAACTTTTTTTTCTTTGAAGATAGTGGTAATAAAAAACTTAACAATTAAACATCAAATAATTCATTCGATGAAGATTGAAGGATAACTATCGAGCATTTTGCACATCGTTTCTTTAAATCTTTCTCCAGTAAAATGTGTGTTGTTCCCATTTTAACTAAACTTAGTGTAAGAGATCAAGACTATGATGCCTCTTAGTAGTATGAGAAGTTGAGAACATTGTGTATGACTATGGTGCATTTTGTAGTTAATTTTTATATGATCTGAAGATTAATTATGTTTTAAAAAATTATGAACAATTACAATTGATCAAATCTGAAATCGGACTAGAAAAAATAATCCACGACATGAGACGTGCCTATATTATGATCAACATTCTAGTACCATAATTTTTTTGTGCCACAAATGCCACAAGTTTACTATTTTGTTTATATTTCAAAATTCGAAATTAAAATTATAAATTTATACTATTGTTCTTATTCAATTTAATGAGTGATTATATTTCAATTGATCAATTGATCAAATCTGAAATCGGACTAGAAAAAATAATCCACGACATGAGACGTGCCTATATTATGAGCAACATTCTAGTACCATAATTATTTTGTGCCACAAATGCCACAAGTTTACTATTTCGTTTATATTTCAAAATTCGAAATTAAAATTATGAATTTATACTATTGATCTTATTCAATTTAATGAGTGATTATATCTCTATATAATTTTTATAAATTTTGAAGTTCAATTAGTACTTAATCAAAAGATCCAAATGAACAGATTGTGTTAATTATGATATATTAATTCTAATACATTTATATTTTGACCTATTGATGGAGTATCAAATGAACTTCAAAAATTACAAAAGTTATATGAAAATGCATCTCTCGTTAAATTGAACATGATCAATAGTTAAATTTAAAATTTTTAAATATTAATAGAATTATAAACTTATGACATTTGTGTCACTACAAAATTGTAACACTAGAAATTGCTCATATTTTATATGTTTTATAACAATACCCTTTAATTGATCCTGTATTTATAGTAGTGCTCTTTTATTTTGCGACATGCATCTTTCTCTTTTTCTATATATTTTTAAGAATAATTATACTTTATCTGTTGTCACTTCCGGTTGTTATCGAACACATATATACAAATCATGCAATCACTGCTCTCCATAGAATCTCTCCATTAAAATAAACAAGGCCTCGTGTGGGTTGAGCTGTGGCATGTGGTGAATCATTTGAGGATGCTAGTTGGTATCTTTGTCCGTACTTACCACCTTAAAGGCTTCTTTACTGGTATTTATCATTTTTCATAAATATATTAAGCAGGTTTGTCGGAGCAGATACATATTCATCCATAACCAAAGTACGAAACAATGTATCCAAAGCTGGCATTGTTAAATGTGGTTGCACGATGAGGTTACGAATGGATCCGACCGTTTTATGAGAACAGTTTTGGCGTCTGGGTTGGCAAACACTACTCTCGCTTTATAGGTCGGATCGTATAAAGAGAAATTTAGAAATTTATATACTCTGTAATATATTGTAGAATTGTTGCAAAATTCAACAACCCTTACAAGACAAACTTAGCGCAATTCGTTTTCAATCCTAAATAATTTTTGTTCTATATCTGTTTCTTTTTTTTTTCTCTGCAGAGCTAAAAAAAATCAAAGTTGATTGACTAAACCAGTCAACCATATCCGAAGCAGAACTAAAACTAAGTTTACTTCGGGTTTTTTCCTTTCTTTTTTTTTTTTTTTTTTTTTTTTTGGGGGGGGGGGGGGGGGGGGGAGGGTTGGGGGCGTTGGGAGAAAACTACTTATTGAACATTTAGAATCTTTTGATCAATAATTTCATTTCCAAAAAAAATATTAGTATAAATATTATAAAATATAAAACTTTAGTGTCCAAAAGATCTAATTATGAATCAGATTGAGCAGCTTGAATTAACAATTCAAATTTCGAGAATTGAGTCTTGAACACAACATTGGCACTTTTTTTTTTTTTTGAACCATTAAGTATTCTAGAATAAATCTCAAGTATAATCCACATCTTTCTTTTTTTTTTTCTCTTTTATTGCAAATGATTTGAAGTTTAGTCGGCCATTTTTTATGGTAAAAACATATTTTTATGGCCCTGTTCCATTCTTTAATGGCCAAAATTATTAAAAAAAAGTATGTGATTGCATTAGAAATCGGAGACATGATCAAGGACGCAGATTATATTAGACATCATATTTTCATTATTGCATATGTGTCGGAGTGCCATTATGAGGAGAATTGAAGTAGTAGATATCACATGATGCTTGCTATAGGAGCAAATGCGCCAAACTTGATCACGCTTTACACCTAATAGCTGTTTGAGCGGTCCTTGGTTGTTAGGCTGGCTGGAAAACACCCCATGAGGGGTTCATAAATGAACGATATTTCCTTTTTGGATTTGATTATTCATTTATTTTGGTTTTATCAATTATGAGGGCACTTTAAAATTATTTTGAGTTGTAATAATAATTGCATGTGTTTTTTTGTTGTAAATTTTATTTTATTAGAGAGGTATGAATCAGTAATTTAAAGTTCAAATTAACATAATTATGTTTTGCACATTTAACCCATTTTTTAGTGAACAACGATAGAATAATTGACGATCTATGCTGAACTTGATGTTATAATTGTGAACTTAAATATACTGTTCTTTGAGACGGCCTTCCGAAAACTCACTCGTTAGGAGACTAATAGCGATAGCAAATTTTAACTTAAATTGAAGCATTTTAGCTAGTTTCAGGTTAACGGAGGTCCCTATGTGTTGCTCTTTAATTTTGTCCCCGTTCTTTTGTTCGTACTTCTAGGATGATTGAACTTTAATTTTTAGTTAGGAACAATTATGAATTGATTTGTCCAACTATTGAATGCGTCCACCTACCTTAAATCGATATTTAATGATAATTTAAGGGACAAAAATGTTTACTTCGTTAGTTGGATTACTTTTTTTTTTTTAGTATTTGTTTTAGGAAAAAAATTTGGGACTAGACACCAAAAACATGTGTTTACAATAAATTTGAGTTGAAATACGCGCGCGTTGATGGTTGGATATTTGGTCCATTTGATAATAAATAAATATGGGACAGATTTTGACGTTGAAGTTTGGCAGAGATAAATTAAAATTGAGTGGTTAAATTACATAAAATTAGTTTGAAGGAATTTTAAGAAAAATTTGTTGGGTTTGCTTTAAAGTCAAATGAATAAACAATTCTAACCGGTCAAATAAGCAAATTAGAAAAACATAATAACTCGCAAAACCAGCAGTGGAACATGTCATTCTAAAACACCGAAAAATAAACATGAGCGGAAGCATATCTAAACTGGCCATCGGAGCAGTCTGTGCTGGTTGCTCGCGTCTCTTGTACACCTGAGCACCTTGGTTGTCGACTTGCATGTGCCAAAGGTGGGAGAAAGGCCTTCCAAAGGATCAGATCGTGCCTTTGGTACCCTAACGCCAAAACTAGGGCACCTACCCTTACTATTTGATGGAATAATAGAGAGAGGCTAGAGTTGCTGCTATCAACGCATGTATGCAGCGACTCGTGAATGATCTGTCCCTTGGGAACCAATCCCATATTTATAGTGCCAAAGGCTTCTTGGCCACCAAACAATTCCATATTGGTCCATCATCAATATGGATTTGTTTCCAAACATAACTACGTACAAAAAGCAACACATCTATGCACAAAATCTTGCTTTTATTTACAACCACGTTTAGCATATTACCATATCTGAATTGACTTGAAAACCAAGCAGAATTTGTCTAAACAAAAAATAGATTATTTCCAAATAATCTTACAAAATTAACTCAAATGTTGCAAAAGTATATTGAGAGAGCGAGAGACATCTAAGTATTATATAAAGATAAATGGAAAAACTGAACGGCCGAACAAAACCATTTCAATGATTTGCAATTCCTCAATTAGATTGCAATTTTCTTTCTCCCAAATACGTCGCAATTTTGAAATGAAATATCATTGTTATTCAATGAAATAGTACGACAACCGACTTATGCGCGGACTTAACGGAGAAAATACAATAAAATCCCATATAGAACGTATACTTTTCATATATATTTTTAATAATTTTTTATGTTTTGATCTATTAGTGACTAGTGTGTACCTACAAAAGATTCCTCTATGTCTTTAATTTATGTCGTTGGATCATAAGAACCTTATGTCATCGACTCCGTAATTAAGGTATCATACATTTCAGATCTGAATCTAGCCTTACCGATTACAGTTGTGATTGACCTGAATAATTATTTATGCCATTGCTCATTAAAGTTTGTCAAAAGTTTCATATAAAATTTGAACAATCTAGGACTCACTATAAAATTTGCAGCGATCGAAAACATTGAGAAGATTGAAAAGATAAGGGATGAGAAGTGAAGTTAAGAAAAATGAATGTATCTTGCTCCAGATTTTAGGAAGTTAGCCTTTGTCACTTCTTTTTAATTCACAAAATAAGTAGTTTATGCTTATATACAAATTCATTTGTGGTGTGATTGAGGCACCATTTCAAGGGCAATGTGGTAAAAGGGAAATAACTCCTCAGTGAAATTTGTTATCCACCAAATTTGGAGGAGAATAATTGTCTGCTTAGATTTAAAACTTTTCCTTCGATTTATTTACAAAATGTTGGACCAGGTGAAAATTTTCCCTCTCCTCTTCCTTCACTTTTAAGAATGAACACGAGGTGAGACGGGATAAGCTCCCCTTATCTCCACTGATTCTGCTGCACAGCCTAAATTGAAGGACAACAATTTTTTTTTTTTTTTTTGAAAAATAAGCCCATATGCATAAAAAACAAATATTTTACTACTATACCAAATGACTCAAACAAAAGTCAAACCACGTAAATCTAAATATTCCCTTGCTATCTAAGAGTATCTTTTTATGATTGAAGTGTGAAATGTACTTGGACGATGACCCAAAAAAAAAAAAAAGGTATTTGGACCTACGAATTTCCGTGGAGTAGAAGTCCCAAATTTCAAATCAACATGCTGTGTTCATATCATTGATCAGGTCCCACGATAATCAACAATGTTCAACGCACGATACGTTGATGCAGATCGGTTCACATCTACTTGTGCTCACACGATGATTGCAAGTAGTCACTCTGCACAGTAAGGGAAAAAAAAAACTACCATAGGAGTATGATTATGTCTAGAATATTAAGGTCAACTTACATTTATTATTTTTTTCCATTTGAAGAAATATTGAAAGCAATCAAATGGCATATATAACTATAATCAGATCAATCAATTTTGAATTAACTGTTTAGATCAATCAATCAATTTTGAATTTTCAATCAATTTTGAAAATTTACACTGATACCCACATCACACACTTTTTAGTTTTTACCATCTTGCATTGAGCAGCGGTTGCAAAATGCAACAGTATGTAATCTGCTCAAGGGACAATCACACCACAGCAAAACATCGTTAATAACTTTTCCTGAAACCCAAAAAAACCATCACAAATTTCACCTTGTCTAAATGCCGTCGCCGTTGGCCGTTGCATTGAATCACACACCCAACTCCACTTCCCATGCTGTCACCGCTACCAAACAAGACCACAACGAAAAACGGTACATGGGATTTTCACTTTCACGTTTCCAACAAAAGGCGGTCTGGGAAAGGGAAAACGGTACGCATTCCTTTTCCTTTCCTGTCAGCCTAACCGAGACGAAACGACACACAATTATACTACACCCGCGCGTGTGCGTGCTTTCCTGTTTCAGTTCTAGCCTTCCAGCCCCACTACTCTCCAAAGGTTAAACAAAGCACTGCGGTTTCTTTTTCTTTCTCTGTGGTTAAAGTAAAAGAAACCAACGATTAAAAGACTAGTTAGAGCAGTTCTGGACCCAACAGGTACTCATGGGCTCAACTTTAATTTTAAACTTAAAATATACTTCCACGAACGATCTTAGAAGAGTGAAACTGTGTGCCTTTGTGTGCTCGGTGTCAAAATTTTAAATTTTAAGTCTGGAAAATATGTGCGCAGGGAGGAATCTGAGCTTATCTATTTATCTTTATACTTTTAGGGACCCAGTTTTATTATGTAATATGAAGGTCTTTATTTCCCTCAAGGCGCGCCTCCAAATCTTAAAGCAGAGAACTTAAAAAGCATTTGTTACTTATTTATAATTCTGTGTTTAAATCCGTGCGTAGAGAAGTACAGCATGTGGATATTAAATTTTTGAACGAGCTATTGCTTATTGGGTTGGGACCATCACTCTTGTTTGAAGTCTAAATGCAAGCAAGTTTACTTGCGGCAGGTCGAACTGCAACAGTTATGGCCCTTGAGAAGCGCAACCTACCGCAAGTCTTTAAACTACAGTAATCCTAGCGATAAGATATGTTTAATTGGGGTAATGTCAATTACCAACTGCACCACTTGCCTTGTTCAAAACAGCCCTCTAATCAGTACTGAAAGTTTTTCTAATATCAAATCAAACGCATTATGAAAGTAAAAATCAAATTACATATACATGGATTGTTGAATTTGTAAATACCTTGTCTGTCATACTTCAAACAAAAATGTGATTTGAACGAACTTCTAACCATTTTCAATTCAATTTACGAGAGTTAAAAATGCATGTAAACTCAGTGCATTTAACCGTGGTTTAAATTTTGCACTCTCAACCATACTGTCACCTGCCGATTTTTGCAATTTAAAATTACATGGCTTATATTTTCACGATATATTTTTTTTCCCGAAAACTCATGTTCAAAATTGTTACAGTATCTAGAAATACCTACAACAAGCATAGTAAAACTAATTAAAAAGAAAATTGAGAGAACAAGAGAGTAAATTTATGTTTCAGTTTCTCTTTTACTATACTAATAAACTGAATATACATCGATACATCGTAAGATCATGGGCCTTTTGTTAATCAAAATTCCAAAAAACACATATTCCATTTCCCCCTTATACCTCTCAAATCCAATACACATTTTAGTTCCCCAGCCCCCACAGTTAATTTCAAAAATATACCAGGTAAAAGTGAAAAGTAAAATGTAAGTTCCTCCAATCCAGTCATCGCGCAATGTCAGTTTATCAACAATTAAGAATCAAGAAAGCGCAACAGAATGTGCAAGCTTCTCTATCTTGTGTGCAATCTCCGGCGGTATCCTCACCGTCGATCTCTTTTCTTTCTTGCCTCGCCGAAGACCGGACCCCAACGCATCGGTCACCTCATCTGAGCTCCACCCGGCTCGGCGTAGCGAGTCAGAACACCGCCCGGCTTTGACAAGCAATACATCGAGTGCTGATTCGCTATCGACCACGGTCACATCCTCGCCATCGAATGTGCCAGACGCTGATACATGTACCATCTCGCTAACGTCGGATTCCTCCCACCCGGCCTCTTTCAGCACAGACCCAATTTGGTCGAGGTAACTGTCGACCCAAACTGGAGCCTGACGTGGTTCCGTCCGACACGATTGTTCGGACAAATCAGAAGAGGAGCAAGAAGAGGTGGAAGCAGTGGAGGAGTCAGAGGAGGAGGAATCGCGCCTCCGCCTATCCGATGCTGCATCGGACCAGAACTCGATCCAACGTGGTGATCTCCCGGCTACCATATCAAGGCTCCTTCTCATATTTGCCGGTGTAGTAGTTGTACCCTGGTACCGTTGCATCAGCTCAGGTGCAGTAACAAAAGCCGGGTCTCTTTTGAAGAAATCCAGCAAGTCAAGGCCACAACAGAGCACTCTTTCCTCTGTCACATAGAATACTGGGTTTCCCGCGAGGCAAGGTCGGCAAGGCACGTAACACCGGTCGAATAAAGGAATCAAAATTGGCGCCCGTCGAATGGCCGAACGTGCTGCCCGGAGTGCCCGGTCAGGGTCCGAAGGCCGTGGGCCCCAAGACCGAGGCCAAAGCGAAGACTTTGCAATTTGCACCGATGCGGCCGCCAAGGGGAAGTCGAAGGCTGCACGAATTGACTCACGGCAGTGCCAATCAGGAAACCCGGGGCCCGATGGAACACCGAGAGAGAGAAGAGTGCGAAGGTCGGGAGGGAAAGTGAAACCGAGCGAGGCCTCGAGGTGGTCCAGTTCTCGGTCGGAGAGGCCGGGCTTGATTTTGACAGAGGAGGAGACGAGGTGGGAGAGAATGGCGGAGGCGAGGGAAGTGAAGGAGTGGAGAGCGGAGGAGGAGGAAGGGGAGTTGAGGGAGGCGGCGCGGGTGGAGAGGCGCCGGAGTCCCATGGAGGAGGTGGTGGTGCGGCGATCGACGTCGACCATGGTGGTTAGTTGAGAGGTTGGTTTGTGGTTCTGTTTCTGTAAGCTTTTGTTTTTTTGTTTTTGTTTTTTTTTTGTGAGTTGAAGCGGAGGTGAAGAGGAAAGGAATGTGGTGGAGTGAGTAGTGGGAGAAGGGAGAGGAGTATTTATATGGGTGGAGGAGGGAGAGGAAAGAGGAAAACATGTGGGGTCCGGTGTGGAGAGCTGGCCATGCGGGTGGGGCCCGCTCACCTCGGTGTATTTTTTATGAGCTTGTCCCCCTGTTTAAGTGGAGGCTAGAAGCTGATGGTTGTTTGTGGACTTATTTGGTGTATCTTTTTGTGTGGTTTGTAGGTTAAATGGCTGTAATTGCAAGTATACAGTATACTAGCTTTGTAAGTTGTAACTCAAATCTATGGTCCAGTGCGAGCAGTCAAATTGGTCAATTGTAGTTTGAAATCTTTTTACAGATATACAATTTGTTAATCAAAATCTCTCATAAAAATATTAAATTAATCTTTAATGAAAAAATAAATGACTGTGACCAATATCCACTTCAGAATTTGTATCTATGGGAAAATTTCTCTTGCAACTTTATTCATATGAAGTGAATCCACTCAATTTGTTTGTTGAAACTTAAAAGGAATAATTGGGGCAAAGTTTGTAATTATTTTTTGTATTATAATCAAGAATATAATCAGACAAGCAAATAATTGCGACAAAAAAGATGTATGAATCAAAGATTTTTGTTTGTTTGTTCTTAAATGTTACAACAATGACATTTAGAACCGACGAAGAAGATAATAGTGCTTGGATGATTAATCTTGTCATTTTCAATGCAATAAGTATGTTGACTTTCAAAGATTATCTTTAGTACAAGAGAATCTGAAGTTGATGTCGAATTTTTCTTCGTTTAATACAATTTACTGTGGCTAAATTATTCCACAATATTTTCTATTTTGCATTTATTTCTTTTCTACATTTTTAGTCCTACAATAGATTCCTTCTTTTCCCCCTTATTAATGTGTCAAATGTATATGTATCTATTTGTGACAGTATTTTTTTTTTTTTTAATAAGCATCACGTTTTTTTTTTTTTTTTTTTTTTGAGGAAGAAGAAGAAGAAGAAGAAGAAAGCATCATGTTATTTAAATTTAGCATTATACCATACGATGGCATAAATTTTTTTTTTTCAACATATAGCCTTTATATTTTTATTAGATTTATGACTTTTCATATTTTTTGTCATTTAAGTAAAGTAAATACGGAACCCTCAATTAGTAATATATTTTTATTTAGAGTGAAACGCAATCAAATATGATATTTTTATATTAATTGTAAATTACGTCTTAATGAGGTTGGCTTCTTTTTTCCCACATATTTTTTTAAAACTTTGGACTAAGCAAATAAATAAATTTTTTTTTTATATATATATATATATATTATTGATAACTATGACAACTGATAAGATGGTTATCAAAATTAAAGTAAAATTACGGATATATAGTTAGACAGATTTGTCATTTGTATATTAAATTGAACTCTTAATGTTCTGGATTGCTTAATGAATGGCATATCAATTTTCAAATAATACAAAAATCTTGTATATAACATATATAAACTATAATAAAAATAATAAATTATACTGTTATAATTACTATAATTTTATGATTATCTTACTTAAATGAATTTACTATCAATGTAACTTGGTTTAGGAAAAAAATTGGCACGCCAGAACTTCTCTACATTATCTCAATCCAATACTATTCGCAATACTGTTGCATGGATGGCTAGAATTTTATTTATTTATTTATTGATCCATGCCCCCCTACATTTCAAGTAAAAAACTAAAAATTGCACTTGGCTTTCTAAAAAAATTATAATAAAAAAACGCACATGTTAACAATTGCAACGAGCCAAAGACCTTTTAGTCTTTTACCGTACTTGGTAACAATTGCAACGAGCCAAGGACCTTGTGCAGGTCTGAAACAAGATAACACCAACATAATGCCAATTAATCAGCTTCAATCTCGGCCTAAAGAAACCAACATATCAAGATTTTGGTGTCTCCATCTAACTGATAAGCTAGAAAGTAGAAACAAATGCAATGGCGACCATATCACATATAGATAGAGATGCATGGGAGGAATGGCTCATGCTCCCTCTACTGTTTCTTGTTTCATTATCATGTAAATACACGCATGGGCTCAGGTGATTCGTTGGATCCCTGTTCAGGCCACGTGGGATTGGGGCAGAGAAGAAGAGATACAAAATTGTACCAATCAGAGAGTACAGCGCGAACTTTCAATGGGCAACTTGGCAAGGGACCCATGCCATTAGTAGGACATGTCCAGATGGTGAGAGGGAGCACGCATGGCGGTGGCTAGCGCTGTCAATAATGTTTCGTTTCGGACGTTTACGTTCCGTTTCCGTCCGAAACGGAACGGAACGGCAGAGATTTTGCTTGCGTTTTCACTCAGTGGAACAGAAACGGAAGCGAAACTGTTTTCGTTGGTATGGACGAAACGTAACCGAAATCGTGGGCTTCCGTTTCGTCGGCTCACGTTATTCCGTCGGCCCACAAACAATTGCGAAGAAAACCTAATCCTTCGCTCCCAGCCGCTCACCCTCTCAGTCTCATCTCTTTCTCTCTCTCTCAGTCTCAGCCGAAACCCACATCTCCCATACGCCTTACTCCCTCTCACAGCACCTCCCTCAACCTCACCAGATCCGCAACCCCTCCCCTCTCCGCTCTCTCTCACGCACAACCACCTAAACCCGAACCCACTTCCCTCCTCTCAACCTCGACCAGCTCGCCACCACCAAATCGCAACCCCCTCTCCGCCTCAACCTCGCGACCTCCGCCTAGGCCACCTCTTCCCCTACCTCTCCTCTTCCAAGACCCCATCTCACCAAAACCTAAACTCTAGCTCCACAAACCCGACCCATTAAGAACCAGACCCAAACTCCTCTTCTTCACCTCTCCTTTGCCTTAAACGAGGCACAGGTTGCAGCGATTAGGGAGTACCGAGGGAAGATTGAGGCTGAGCTAAGCAAGATCTGCGAGGGGATACTTGATTTGCTTGACAAGCATCTTGTGCCGTAGTTGAGTCAAGGTGTTCTACCTCAAGACGAAGGGAGATTATCATAGGTACCTTTGAGATTTTTTTTGGCCGAGCCATTTTCTTGGGTTTGAGTGGGTTTTGTGGGGTGGGGAGGGATGATACTGGCTGCAAGATGTCCTCGGAACATTGAAATATTATGTACATGGGAGCTGCTTCTTGTGGGTCTTAGCTTTCTCTTGTTTTAAATGTCTGACATTTTGATTTTGATATGGAGTTTCTATTTTCCATTTAAATGTCTGACATTGTTGGCTTGGCTGATATTGAGCAGATTTTGTTTCCTTGATCTTGGCTTCTATCTCATCCAATGATGATATGTATCCGAGGACAGATTATATTTTTTATACTTCTTCAATAGTTTTTTTTTTATGTTTTTCAGTTTTCTATGACTGTTTATCAAATTTGCAAGGATGTAAAGCTGTACTGGTAAATTTTACGATTTTCTGGTTATTATTGATTGTTTATTAACTTTACTGGTAAATATTTCATTTCAGTTTTCTAGTTATTATTGATTATTTTTCAGTTTACTGGTAAATATTTTATTTCCAAACGATAACAAAATTAAACGTTTTTTAACGTTTCTTCCGTTTATTCAAACGGAACGGAAAACGGAAGAATTTTTAGTTCCGTATTAATAACGAAACATAAACGAAAATTATTACAGTTACGTCCTATATCACGGAACGTAAATGAAAGTTGCCATTTCCGTGCCGTTTGTGCACGTTTGACACCGCTAGCGGTGGCAGCCGTGATTTTTGAACAAAATTTATTGACTTCTTATCGTTTTAATCAGAGTTTACATACCATGCCATTGTCAGGTTGATTTGGAGTAGCTATTAGCCTATTAGGCTTGATGCGTGATGTTATCTACAGTAGTTGGGCACAAATTTCCATGTCTATTTCAATGATAAAAGTAATTTTCCTGTAATGTAACTTTGTGAATTGTGAATTTGTGATGGTATAAAAGTAGGTTATTGAGAGACGAGTTTTTGATGTGAAAGAGAATCGAGTTCTAGCGTGTTGAATTGGATAGCCTTTTTAGACCACCTGTTTGATTGATGATTATGTATAAAGATGTTTGAATTCAATAATACAGTAGTAAGAGTATCTAACTAAAACCAAAGGGAGAGAGAAAAAAAAATATCACTATCTAATGAGCTGCATATCATGAGAATGATTCCTTACAATCTTATCCTTAAACAGAACATTATTGACATGGGAGAGAACCAAAAATATTCCACTGATCCAACATGGTAACAAGTTCAGATGAAGAAGAATATGTGTCTAGCTTCATGTTCAAGTTGGAGATTTTGAGGATGCATGTAGTTGGACAGCTGAAAATTTATTTTCCTTTTCCTTTAAATGAATTTGTAGATGAAAATACTTTCATTCCTTACTCTGAAAGAAACCAAATGGTGGTTGTAAAGGAATTTTTGCTATTAATTACGCATGTGTGTTACTGGGTTTCACTTTCACCAAACAGGGTCTTCCAAACTTCCATACAAATTTAATTCTAGCTAAATTATTGACCATCCATTAAAAATTTTTAATTGATTCCTCAAAAGAGAAAACACATCAGGAATTTTCTGTTTTGGATTAGACATAGGACTATGTGCTTTTGAAAAAGAGGCTCTAAATTTTCACTTTACATACGCACTCACAGTCACAGGTCAAAACCAGAGGTAGTAGTCGTTTACCCGATAGAGAAGCAGAACATGATTCAGAGATGGTTGTGTTGAATATTTAGCCTTTGTAGGTGCATGGGATCCTCCTAATTTCTAATCATTGCCTAATTGTGTACTTGAAAGTCATAGAGTCAAGATAAACTTTGAAGCTATTTCAAGCCTAAATCAGTTGTTGGCACATGATTCATTAGTACTCTATTTATGTTTTCTTTGAATGGGAGACAATCACCGACCAAATTTCATTTATTATCCTGCCGCACTGAGAATTATTATACGGGCCCATATTTGAAGTAATACAAAACTCATACCGTGTTGAAATATTGTAATTCTGGTAATAAAAACTAAGGGGAAACGAAGTTTAAAAATCTTACAATAAGTGATCAGATTTTATTCTAGATGAGTAAATTCGATTCATAATTCATGAATCGGATTAGTAGGTCCAACCACACTAAAATTGTTAAAATGTCTAATGTCACATACATACCTTGTTTTAGATTTCTGGTCGTTCCAAAAATCTTTTGTTTGTGTCTTTTGTGCGTTCTTCATTTTGATGGCTACATAAAAGCACAAGAGTTAATTTCCTTAATGTAAATTATGAACAATTTAAGCATAAATAACATGCATAGTAATACAATACCGCCATACATGATAAAACGTAGCAGTATAATGATTTGCAGTGATTTTTTTTTTAAGTCCTGATTTGTTGTAGTATAATATAATTCAGATAATTTCATTAATTAATTTTAATTATGAGTTAGGATTTCATCTAAAATAAATATTGTTTCATGTGTAAGTAAAATCGATAAACATTAATTGCTAACGACACCAATTATTTACCTCACCAATAAAATTGATAAATCCAAATTATCACTTAATTTTGATATACTTGATCCATATTATTGATAAATTAAAACTTAAACCTCTTTCAAGTAACCAAGGTCCATGGAAAGAAAAAAAAAAAAAAATCAAGAATCTCATTCCTAGGTATTGCTCTAATCTCACCCGAGATGAGCAACGTACAAATTATTCCAAACACCATGATATTAGCAGTGATGTGTGGTTCGTAGTCGTTGGAATGTGCTCCTAGCCTCCTATGTTACCGTTAGAGTATAATTAATTATATAGATCTCTTTTGCTCTATATTTTAAGCTATAGGCCTATAGCCATACTTGCTAGGCTGCTAATAGAATATTAATTAATTCATAGCAGTTAGTAGAGTCTGAGTTCTCTATGGCTATCTATATGTGGCAAAACGTACAAGTTTATGTGGATCTTCAATTTATGGTTTAGTTTTTGAGCAGTGATTTGGGAGTTAAGCGCTGTATTAGATTTGGTAGGTATTAATATATCTTCATGACAATTGTTTTGCAACTAATAAACTGGGGAAGGTGATTAAGTAATGAGCTATGTGATGTATTTTCTCTTCATTTTCTTTCTTCTTGTAAACTCTTTTCTGTTGGTTCATGAATTTTCCTACTGAATTACTAAAAAATAGTAAAAGACAATTACTTTCAACTATATAGAGATTCCATTTATACAGTTTGAATTGAAAACGCAGAATGTGGAAGTGGAAGGGGATTGCAGCTCCATGCATGCACATGAAACCATGTGGTGGTAGCTTGTGTTTATCGAGAATTTAGGTCAGAGTTGCAGGTCTCCCTTTTACTTGTTGGGGTAAGCAATGAGTTCGGTTAACTATTGTTAATGAACTTATTCTATTTTTAATTATCAATTGATTGTAGGTGGGTAATTGGTATGAATAGGAAGTCGTCGTCAAATATATATTCACGTTCATGATTTTCTTATGATCTTAATTGGATCTGAAATTTGATGTAGATTGACCTTTTCGATCTTAAACTTAGATAAAGCACATGACGAGAACTTACAAATCTCTATATTTCATTAGAAGTAACTGACGCATGACAAGAAATAAATTACAACTAATAATATGTCAAATCAATAATAATTGACCTAAAGCAAGCATATATATAATATTATTATACTTCTGTAAATTAGCGCAGGATAAATTTTGAGAAGAAGAGGTGTAAAACTTGTCCCCATTAATTGAGAACAAAGTGGGTCTGTTGAGGCCATTATTTTTTTTTAAAAAAAGGAAATAAAAAATGTTTAGGATAAATATACCAGAAGAAAATCGAACATCACTTGGATAATAAATCATAGCATTGTTTTTTCTTCTTTTCATAACAAGCAACAGCCAGAATTTAGATAGGTATTATGAACAAGACCAAAACTTCATTTGCAAGGTTAAAATACAAAAAAAATAAATAAAACGAATTCATTAGTAGATTAAGTAGTAATTTACTAAATTAATTTTAATAGTTCTTGGGTTTCATTTCCGAAACAATATAATAAGGAAATTATAAATCTTCTTTATCACCAAAAAAAAAAAAAGACAGGCAATTTACCTGTTGTGCTTAGTTCATGAGATGCGTGATAATTTCGAAGCAATTTTGATCATATGTATTGATTAAATTGAATCGGTCATGAACTAGTTGATCTAAGGTGATCATCAAAAGATGTAGAATTATTTGCGCCATAAAAAACATAATAATGTAACATACGCTTTAAAAATTTTGAGGAGTCAAATGGCAGATTGGTTCAATAGATTACAACAGTATTCAATGAAGACACTTGCAATTAATATATATCAAATGTACTGTAGACCAAAATCTTAAGGAATACAAAGTCTACGTTATTGACAAAAGCAATGCGGCCAAAACCTATGTTTATACTTTTCAAATAAAATTATAACCACAACGCATGATCCGTACTAAACTGGGCTATTGGTGTTGAAAGAGATAATAGGAAAAATATAAAAGAAGCCACTTGTTACTAGAATAAAAGCCCAGAATGGGCCTACTAGCATAGGTACAATCTACATAGAATTAAAATTAAAAGGGTTAAAAAGGAAATTCGCTGCGCACACCGCTTCCTGCCCCAAAATATATTAATGTGTAGTAGTTAAAAATACTGTGCTTTTAGAATTATCATCAGATGAAGATACTCAGAAATTATGCACTTGAAAATATATTAAGAACAACATTTCGATGATCATTCGTAGTCTATTTTACAACTTTTTTAGGTTAGGTATTTATTAATTCACATTTCGAAACAAAATCTTTTGGGCCCTAAATTAGCCATTCTTGCGTCTTTCGTTACTTTTCTTGGGCAAGTCATATACACAGCAAAACAGAGTGTCAATGATGAGGCTCTAGAGGAAGTACAATGAATTAACAATTATAAGTTATATGATATCTGAAGCGGAAGCTAAGTTAAAATGAACAATTAAACAAAAATCCTTCCCTTTAAGGGAAAATTGGTATATACAGTTTGTGAAATATATCTACGCACGCACCCATGTAAAATCCTTGACACACCAAAACCTATGATACAACAAAATAAAAAGTTGCCTAGGACCTAGCTAGGTTTTGAGGGACAATCTCATAAATTATTTAACCCTTGTTAGTGGATTTGTAAATGAGTTATATATATATGAGATAATCAGCAAAATTGTCGGCCTAGTTGCCTGTTGGGACAATCCTCAAATATTAATTACCAAAGAGGTAGACAATTATATGTTTGTCCCACAACAAAAAAGTGTTTTCAGATGAATCATGAGTCATTTTTGTGCTTTTCTTTTTGAAAAATAATCTAGATTTATAATTTATTTTTTGTACATACATTACGCCGCGTATCGGTTGTATTTTATACATATAATAAAAACCCAAGACCCTGCATATACTTATTTAAACAGCATGTTGATATAAATTACTACGAATATTAAACCGAATGCTTACATTAACTTGTCTTTGAACTAATAAAGCAAACGACATAAATATGTATATGTATGTAAACTAATAAGTAGCTTTTGTCTACAATCATGCACAAGTCATTGCAGAAGTAATTCAGATATTGCTTTGTTTACTTTATTTTTTCATGTCCTTTAAGATTATATAATATGATGGCCAAGAAGACATCAGTTGTTCCCTCACTAGCGAGCTCTTTGCATTGACTCCTTATCAAGCTTTTAAATTTCACCGAAATAACACCGTTATGACCGAAATAACATATTTTTTGAGCAAAACGCATTAAAGTTACAACAACCAAGCACGAAATAACAGTTGCGTTATATTTTTGAAAAATCGGCTATATAACTTAAAATTTTTGCATTTAGCGGCGTAAAAACGGACAGGTCATATAATTTAAAAAAAAACTTTTTGCTGAATACAAAAATCCTAATTCGTTAGTTTTTAATACTTTGATTTTGTCTATTTTACCTTTTGACTTGTTATTTTTTTATATTTTAAATTTTCAAGTAACTTATAAGATAAATTAGTTGTATAATTATTTTTTTATAAACACCGTTTTTTCTCCCTTATATCACCGATATAATACCGAATAGCTAAATCAACTCTGTATCGTCATACCGCAAAAACCGCATTTTAAAACCTTGCTCCTTATGCATTGATCTCATTTGTGTTTGAAATACAGAGGTGGTTCTGGCAAGAGATGCAGCAGTATAACTCAAATGACCCTCGAAACACAAAATGTAATTATTATTTTTGTTATGGGTGAATCATACAAAATGTCGATGAAAGATGATCGTGTTTATCAGTAAATGGTACGTACATAACATTTATCAACCTAAGAGTAACAGGAGTTACATCATTGGGAACCAGTTGCGTCATGCCGACATAATATTAATTAATTCTTTTACCACGAATCAGCCATCATTCTTTCCTTTTAGTGGGACCAAATTTAGTTTTCTCCACTCGATTAAAACCAAAACAATCTACCTTTTTCTAAATATGCACCTACCATTTCTCATGTCTACATCGTACAATGTTGGAACATAGCTAATATTTTAGCATGCAATGAATTACTTTTGTCGGGTAGATATCCCTTTAACCACATACAAATGATCTATTTAGTATTCTTATGTGATATCACCTTGTTATGGGTTGTTAATCCCCGTGAGCTCTTCCAAGTATATGTAGACAATAAGACAAGGCCTTCTTGGAAAGTAGACTTCCACTTGGTTATTTCTTAAACATGTCTCAAGAGAATTGTCTCTCCTCTGTTGTACTTAATTATTTATATATTAGGAAAGGTGAATGATGTCAAATGAAACGATAGATTGAACTAACTAAAAGCATGTAATGATTTCACTAATTGATTCAAATAGATACACCTGAAGATGACGGACTGCAGTTATTGCCATGACCTCACCAATAGAACACGTTTCGGTTTTGCAATAGAAGAGGTGAACCTTGAGGCCCCTTAAATTCTAATATAGAAATAAACAACAAAAATGTAAATAACAGTTCTCAAAAGTATGATCAGGTGTAGTCCAAAAGTAAATTAAAGGTGTTCTCCATACCTCCTTTTTGCCTTTTCCTATTTTTTGCAAGAAATCTCCTACAATCTTTTTTCTGTAAAGCATATCTATTTTCCTTTTCTCTCTATTTCAAAATGAGTTAAAGCATCTTTAGGAGGTTATCGTACAATACCAGCAAATTCCATACATAAACATGCAATCTGTCAGTTGAGGAAACACGCTGTTAATTATAGAGCCCAACAGTTAAGAGTTTTGAATAATATCAGGAAACTGATAGTGTGCTTAGCCTCCCAAGATTGCTCTTGGTGAGAGATTAAAGAAGGTGCCAATTCGTCTTGAACAAGTTTGACTTCGTTGGCATTGAGCTGCGCTTGAGTGAAACACAATGAAGATATAGCAGGTTGGATCTCCAAGGAACTTTTTATGATAGATTGTTCTTTGTATAAATAATTAACAAATTAGTACATTGAATTGCAAGTTTATGCTTACCTTTGCTTATATTTTAGTTATAATGTGTTATAAGAAAATTAAATTTAAGCGGTTGAAATTTCAATGAAAGAATGTTCAGATATTTCTTATTTTCCCAACAAAGTCCTGTTCAAGAGGTACGTATATAAGGACGTTGAAGATGTAAACATATGTCATGAATCACATTTGACGCTAACAGAAAAGAAAAAAGAAGCAGCTATATTCGGAATGAAAAAATATATAATAGAACTCTTCTCAATTTGAATGGCATTAAAAATATATTTTGTTGCTCAAGGACTACAAAACATGTGTATTAAAAAAAATATTATGAATAAGCAGAAAGGCTTTTGGTGAAAACACAAAAAACGGAATACTAAGTCTCCTAAGAGAGTCCTGGTTGAACCTCCCCGAATTCACATCCTCTGCCGCACCGCGATTGGCAGCGGTGCGGCCCCAACCGTCTGATCTGAATCTGATGGATAAGGGAGCCCCGTGAATCTAATAGACCCGAAAAAAATTAACCGTCCGATCAAATCTGAACGGCTCGAAAAAATTCGCTGCCAGCAGCACTGCTGCAGAGGATTTTGGTCCAAACCTCCCCCGCTCGGTCCATTCATGGTGAATATTTAGTGTGGCATTTTTGTTGGTTGCACAGATATTCATCTATGCAGATTTGATATTATTCTATAACTTCCAGCTGAATTTCAGGTGGTCAAATGCTGCTTAAAAGAGCAAACTCGATCTATTATCGGAGGTTGTAGACTTTTTTTTTTTTTTTGGAAATAAGCAGGCCACTTTCTATTAAAAGAAAGTCTCAAAATTTACAAGTAGAGAGAGAGGTTGTAGACTTGAAGTTTGACCAGAGAAACTCTTCCAAATACTTTTTAATTAATTTGGATATATTTTTGGTAGTGACTACTAAGGGAAAAAAAAAGTTAGAAAATTTTGACTCCCATCATTATCTAAGAAAGATTTACTTGATAGCGGATTCTTATCTTTCGGATGAAAAATACTTTATGTACAAAAAAAAAACCATTAACCATGTATCCTAGGGAGGGAATAAATTGCTTTGTTAATTTATTGAATACTAACACTCATTCTGCAGGATAAAAATAAGTTTATATTCCTCTCTTCTGAATATTGTGGCTAACAAATTTCTGTTTCCATTGAGCAAATAGTGACCAAATAAGGAGAAAGGCAGAGAGCCTATAGTTTGTGTTGATCATCATATTTCTTTTGGATTTTTAAATTTCTGGATTGCCATTATTATTGGGCTTTTTTATCTCTCCACGGCCCATATTTGGGCCCATCCTTTCTGGGATTAGTTGTTAGTTTGGTTCGGTACCGTCTCACTGTGTATTTGAGGTAGTTTTCTGTATGCTGTTACTGACATGGTGATGCGGTACGGCTGAGCGGTCAATCCTCTGTTTTGGTACGGTCAATCCTCTGTTTTGATCCGAGTTTGTTATTTTTCAAGGTTTATCCCGGATTTGGGTGTTCTCAATATGTCCAGTAAATCATTTGTTTGGTCGTAGTCTTTGTTCTATTAGATGCTCATGCACTGAATGTGTTCGACGAAATGTCCAAATGACATTTTTTTGGTTTATAAAGACTCAACAAAAATTGGACCTGCTTTAAAATTGCCTGTTGAACTCTTGTACTTAAAAAGTAGCACTGACTGGATATTTGAATTCTAGAAGAAGAAATAAATCAAACACTGTCAGCTTTGTTTTAACAAAAAGAGAATCAAATATTCTATTATAATTGGCAGAACAAAAATTTCAATTAGTACTCAAACTATTGTCTATGAACCTTGATGTTTTTGTTGTAGGAATGATTCTGCAAGCAAGTAATACCAAAAAGAAAAGAAGATAGAAAAGAAGATAGAAAAGAAAAGAGAGAAAAATAAAAAGGCCCCAATACAAACTGCATTCCCGATAACATAAAAGGCATAGAAACCATCTGCATTGAATCTTAGCTTGTCATGAGATTATTATCATTATTTTTTTTCCCCATTTTGCAGGACAACAGCTCTCTAGAGCGGCATCTCAATCACCTCGTTTCTTCTCATGTTAAGATGCCTTCTGCAAACCCATGCTACATGCCCATCATCACAATAACGTACTCTCCATAATCCAAATCTTTCTGCTATTTGTATTCCCGTTGTAACTCCCTGACCTTTTAAGAAATCAATTATCCATTGTCTTGCTGTCCGCACGTCATGCTCAATGCCACTTGAATTGCCCCTGCTCCTGTTGCTACCTCTTCCAAGCATTGCTGCAGCCCCCAGAGCCCCAGCTGTCGCTGCTGTTGCTGTACCATACATCAGAGAAGAGTCGAGCAGGCGAACAACCTCCTTGCTCAAATCTGGTATCATGTGCCCCATTCCCCCAATAAAATGTGCACCTATTTTTAAAGCAAATGTCAATAGCTTCATGAAGTGGTTCATGTATGGAAGTAAGCATCTGATGGCATTATTGTCCACCTGAATGAGCTCACATCCAACTTGATCCTCGACAACATGCATCTCCCTTCGAAACTCGCATAACATGTGTAGCCTTAATGTTGTCATGCCTGGGAGCAATCTCGTAACTAATCGCCTATTTGAAGGGTATAATTGCACAAAATAGAACATGTGAGGCACTTTTCTCTCTTCTAGTTGGGTATTGTAGTTCACTACATAGTCCACTTTGCGGTGAAGCTCAATCAGGAGGCGATGCTCATAAAAACGAAGTCCCTGAATTTCCTGCTTCAGGTCCTTGATTTCCTGCTCTATCAATTTGAGGCGTTGTAAGACTGTTTCCACGCCCTTGGCAATTCCTGAAATAGATGGCTCCACTGTCTCTTGAGTGCTATTGGCTGCATCAGTAGTAACAAAATTTGAACTCTCTCCGTTCTCTAAAGGAGTCATTGGTGTTGCGAGTTCCACAGCTAGGTGGTGTAGATCATTGTATCTGACATGTAGAACATCTCGAAATTCATCATCCGATAGTAGATCCCTTGTGAAATCCGATACTGAGTTTAAGATGAGGACTCGGTTATGGTCCTCGACAGAAGTCCATGTGTACTGGCAATCGTACATGCCATCTGCCGGTAATGACAGTATAATATCCTTGATGTATTTCAAAGGAACATGCTGGGTCTTTCTAAATCTGTGGGGTATTAGACACCTGATGCAGTCTGGCCTGATAATATTCTCAGAAAACGAGATATTAGGGCTGCATAAGCTTTGGATAGATGGAATTATGATCTGGTGGAAGAGCCTGATTATGTCAGTGATATTCTTGGTGGAGCATGCAAGGATATCCACATAGTGGTGAGGCTGCCCCCCAACTTCAATTCGTACATGGATGCCATTGATAATTACATAGATGAGGTTCTTTTCTAACCTGTATGCTAGTCCTTGTTGGCTCACTGACCTCATTAGTTTATTGTGTAAGTGCACCTGAATTTGAATTAAAGACCAATCAGTAACATGTAAAAAGTTGTAGAATATTAAGTGACGATGACTAGTTAATCAGAATATTATGTAAATAGTGTTCTAAGATTCAACCTTGGAATTGTAAAATTAAAAATGTCAATCTCATCGATGTGATAATCTGGGATATATTTTTGGATTGGGTTGCCACACAGTTGGACCTATTTTAATCAGAACAATTTTGATGATAACTTGATAAGTATTGGTCAAGTTATATTAGTGATTTTATGTATATTAATGTGAAGTGCTTCTAATCATCAAGAGATGTAGGGCTATATTCATATGTGCACTGAAGTTAGTTCATTCAATATTCACCAGAACAAGGATTTAAGATTCCTTTTGTTGAATTCCTCCACAAAAGCTTTTTTATTTAATATGGAAAAAATCATTACTATTGGATAGTTTAGAATTTTTTAAATTTTATGGTTTTTTCTCTATCCAAAATAAAAGTAAAAGAATATTAGGAAGTATAAAACTTGGTTTCCTACAAGATCTCTATAAAATTTTAATATGGAGTTTAAATTGACTAGCTCGGTCAACCATTTAAATTTCAAAATCAAAATTTGGAACCATAGCGCCACTGCTATGCATAATCCTATACTTAATCAAAATACATAAAAGAATTTTGTTTTCAGTTTGCTACCTGGAGCCTTGGAAAGAAGTCGGTTGTGAAGCAGACGTGCCTTGCTTCTTCACATTCTAGATGCCTTCCTACATAAACACATTCAGAAGATGGCATCATGTCCCAGCTTTGATTATCTGTTGCTCCTTTGTCTAAAATTGCTGGCACAAGAAGTAGAGTCATTGGATCGCCTGGTTCTTTCTCATAGCCAAGTTCCAACTTCAACATCACATTAATAAGGTCATTAGCCTCCAAGCAGTGAGAAACCACCTTTGAACTCCCTCCCAGTTCCAATGTAGAGATAGTGATCTGGTTTGGTCTTTGAAGTCTCTCTTTTATGATCTTCTCCATTTCTTTTCGGCTTATGAAGCCATCCCTTAATCTTCTCTCTGCAGTGTTTAGTTTAGATGCTAAGTTCATTATTTGATCTAGCACATCACTGCAGAACCATTCACAATCTAGGACTAGAAACCCTAGATCTTCAAAGAATATTATCTCCCCCAGTTGGTGGAGGGACTTGGCAACCTCCCTTCTCTGATTGTTCACCTTCTCCATATTATCAAGCCGTGATCTAATTCTTAAGGCTGGAATCTTTATTTGACATAATTCACAATATTCATTCCATTTCATAACAGGTTTGTTGGAATTCCTCGACCTCCACTCATACAGAAGGTTAACAAGGTCATTACATACCTGGTAAATTAAGTGATCCCTTTCAAGAACTGTCTTGGCTGTTTTCCTTAAGTGGCGAGCAAGCCTGCTTACACTAGCTGATGATCTGGCATCAACTGTAAACACCGTTGGATAGATTTCAATATAGCTTTTAAATTCTTCTCTAAGATTCTGTATTACTGAAGCAATCGGGTGTAACCCTTCTGGTTGCTGAGATATCATGTCAGTGTGGGTAAGAACAATTACCACATGTGGAAGGATGGATTTAGTTTGATCTGACCTTTTTGAGTTTGATGAACAGATAGACTTTAGCCAGTGCAAGAGCTCTTCTTCTATCTCTTCAGAGCTCTTTGGGTATTTATCTGCCGGGCTTCGTGTGAAGCTGGAGACCAGAAGGAAGAATTTGTTTTGGTTTCCATGTTGTGGAAATAATAGATTGTATAGAGCTAAGTTCTCGATCTTTCCTGAAAGGTTCCAAATTGATATCTTTGTACCATTATCTTGCAATTTTGTTATCTTGATCTCAGATGTTTTGGCTATTTGCTTGATCGGATCAATAAGACTTCTTAGTTGATCCATATATAGAAAATTTGTTGCACTCATACTATAGTATATTGAGCTACATAAAGTGTTTTTTCCTGCATACAAATTCATCGAAATATTAGGACCTCAAATTTTTTATGTTCTTACTATGAAAAAGTAAGTTAATAGGACTTTGAAATTGACTACTTAAAAACCAACAGTAATCCTGCACAAATATACTTTCCGTTCTGAGCATATATGTCTGTTTCACAATAATTCATTTATATTAAACATTTAAAAAAGTATTATCGGTCGTCACCAGAAGGCCATCAAAATAAAAGTATTATTGTTCAATAGCCAACCACTTCTGTACCATACCACATACCAGCTAAGTCGTCCATATCGGACAGAAGTACTTGTTTTTATTCTGAGTTACTGTGGTCCTTGATCTAATCTTTTAACATTTGTTGTGTGAATAATTCTAAATGATTGCATTTGAAATGCAAAATTATATGAAATTTATGCGCTATCCAACAGAAATCATTAGCTCTATGAACTGCAATAACAGAGATACGAACATAACAGTACCTGAATGTTGTTGCCCGCACATGAGTATTCTACAGAATGTAGGCATGGCCTGAGGAAAATTTGCGAGGAGTTCATTTTCTTGAACAGGACTCGAATTCAGTCCCAGCTTCTCATAAACAGGAGCGGCTTTCCCTGAATCTTGTAATGGTGTGTCAGAGAGATCAATCTCTTCTATCCAAGGATTGACCATCAGCGTGTCCATGATGGCTTGCAGCACAACTTCTCCTTGAACACCTCGGCAACTTCTCAAGGATAATCGTTGCAGAGTGGTATTCCTCTCCAAGCTTCTGAAAATCCTGACGAAATCATTGGGTCTCAAGCTTTTGTCCTGGCTTATAACCAGGTGGATTAAGGTCTGATTAGTCTCCAATAAGCGCAAGATTGCTAAGACCCCACCATTTTTGCCAATATTGCTTTTCTCTCCTCCAAATGCTAAGGATTGAAGAGTGGTATTTCCAGTTTCATGTTGCAGGGGAGAGAACCTGCTTAGTGGGCACAGCAGATGCTCCAACCCAACACCGCCAAAACGGTTCCCATCCAGCTTTAATTTCTCAAGGCAACTGTTCTTGAAAAGTCCAGCAGCTATATAAACCGCGCTTCTATTCCCGAGGCTACTTCTTGAGAGGTTCACATCCTTCAGGGTTCTGTTGCATTCTAGAACCACTCTGAAATCTCGAGCCCACCGAGATCTCAGCCGCACACCAGTGATGTCGAGTGTTACAACTGTGGTGTTCCATCCAAGTGAGCAAACAATTCGTTGCAATCCAGATAAACTATTCATTCCAGAAATCCTCAAGGTTCCAGCTTCTGGAATGAACTTGATTGATAATGTATCTCCACCCCAGATATGTACTTCTAATCTCCGGTTACTTGCTAACACAGTAGATATCAAGGGGGCAGCTGCAATTGAATTTTTGTCTAAGATGGTTAGCAATCTAAGTGAGTGATTAACCTCAATCATTGCAGCAAGCTCTTCTGCTCCCTTCGACCCGATTGAGTCTTCCCATATCTGTAACTCTTCCACCTGTGAGTTGTTATTTTTGGAAAGAGCAGAGGCCAGAAGCACTGCACCAGTAGACCCAATTTTACTATCTGAAAAGGCAATTGCCTTTATCAAACTGCTTCTTCCAATTTCATCTGAAAGCTCGGATAAACATCTGGATGCAAACATGTTTTTCTGGAATTCAAGTTGTTTGATGCTTGATTTACCTTGAAGCAACGTGCATAGGATTGCCATTTTTTCAGTATCCCATTCAATGCCATGAAACAATAGGCTTGTTAAATCAGTGTGCTTGTCCTTGTGAAGTGCAAGCTCATGTATAAATAGACTGAAAAATTGGGTATCGGCAGCACTGTCAGTGGAGATGTTAATACGCAATGAGAGCTCAGTTTTCTCAAAGGAGGATGTATGAAAGGAAGAATTGTAGAAGGAAATACTTTGTAGATTTTCATTTGGTGACCTGATTATTTGTAAACATAATGAAAGATCTCTCATCTCTTGAGTGGATGCCATTATTTTGTATCAGCTGATCGATATGGGGTTCCCCCAATTCAAGATGAACCACAGTTTTAGAAATGAAGAAAATAATAGAATCTCCATATTTCCAATCTGTCCTGTTAGTGGAAGCATCTCTTTTGCTTTATTAAAGTGTATAAGAGAAGCGCTTAATCTGTGGATAAAGGTCACGTAATTGTGCTTAGGTGCTTTAACAAGGGAAAGAATCTTCCATTGCTTGCTTCGGCAGGAAGTCGAGTGTATTCTTATCCACATCCCACCGAACAATTACACCAGTAAAGAAAAAAAAAAAAAAGGTATTTCTACGGTCATTTACAGATAGCTGATATTAATAGAGAAGTTTTGCAAATAAATTTGCATCAATATGGTCATTATACAGTATGGATATAAAGTTTTTGTACCATAAACTCCATTAATACAGATGTGATCCAAGATCACTTCGTATGCATAGAAAACGTTCCTGTTAATTTCACTTTTGCTTTACAAAACGAGTTATATACAAGTGTTTTCGTATAAATAGGCTATATATAACAAATTCAAATTACGTTTAACTGTTGAAAGGGATGAATAAATGCAAATAAATATTTAAATGAACACTAAATAAATACAAATGAAATACTTTAACATAAAGAGAGGTTATATAAAGCTTCATCAACCACTTGTTTTATTTGAATGATACATCCATAAGTGGGCTTTTCTTACTGGGCTAGGCCGGGTCGCAGTACCAATACAAACAATCGGTCCAGAGAAGCAAAGAGCGCTCAAACTTAAACCCTCAAAATCTCAAATTGGGAGTGAGAGCGAATCTAACCTCACAACCATGTTCTCTCCGGCGACGAGAAACCTCCGTCGGAAGTCTCTGAAGCCACCATCCGATGGCCAAGTTCAAGTTCAAAGCCAAGGTCTCGAACGAGATGCGCCAGCTACGCCTCTCCATTCCTTCTCCAGTCCTAGCAAACGACCCGCCACTGGCACCCCCGCTCCTTGGACCTCTCGCTTTCCCATTCCTTCTAGGTACTTGATTCCTCACTGTTCTTGTTAGTTTTAGCAAGGTTTTAAGACTGATGGCTGTAGTGATATATCCTTTACTGTTCTGAATCAGTGTCACATGGTTTTGGTTTTGTTGTTTTAGCAGATCTCCTGTGCTGAAACCGACAGAGAAGACTGATGTGGCAGATCATACGCAACCTGTATTTGTGGGGCAGTTTCCTCAGGCAGTTCGCAATGCACAAGCAAATCTGTTGCAAAAGAACCTCACTGCTGTTTATGGTTTGTACTTTTTAGTATTCTGTATTTATATGTAGTAGTTAGCAAGTGTTAGCCTCCTCTGGTTGTAGTATATTTATATTGTATGCATGGCGGTACTGTTACACCTGATTCGGGAAATGTACATATCCAGATTATGAATTTTCTTTTTGTGATTTTGGTTTTTATATGATAGTTGAGTCTCAGTTAATACTCTTGTAAAAACAAATCTATTGAGCTGCTATATGTCGTACCACACTGATTTTGTACAGTTCTGATATGTACCAAGGTTTACAATAATAACTGGGTGAACCACTTTTGCGAATCGAGCAGTTAATCTAAAGTCGTCATTTCTTTGCCTTCTTGTAGAAAAGAGAGCGTTTGCAGGCGGCATTGACAAGGGAACATCACTGGCATGGATGATTTGTGGGAGCGAGCTCTTTATTTGGAGTTATTCATCCCCCTCTGTTGATAAGGAGTGTTTCGCACTTGATATTCCATCTTCCCTTGTTGGTAACGATGGTGTGAATCACTGGGCTGTTTGTATGGTTAGATGGGAGAACACTAGATCACCATCTAAGACTGAAATTGATGTGGTTTTTGGCAAATCACCTTCTGTTGGAATAATCTTGTGTAACCAAACAACTCGAGGCATCGTATATTGGTCTGACATTTATTCAGAGAGGAGACGAGATCCAATTGTTGATCTTCCAAACGGTGCTGAAGAGAATTGTAACGTACAACACAGTGGTACATTTAGTTCAATTATAGCAGCCCCAGCCTCTGGCAATTATGGTGAGTGCATTGGAATTGCCTGCCAGCCCGATGGAGTACTTTGGTCATTTCAATTTACTCCAGATATCATACATCGCAGAAAGATTTCTGAATCATTACTTGGTAATGGAGGTCATGCGAAGTCTCTTGTTTGGCAACCAAGGCGCAATTCCTCTGATTTGTGCTTCTTTCGTCTTACTGATAGTGAGGTTCAGTGCTGGAATATAGTACTTTCACCCAGGTTAATTGTCAAAAATCTGTGGACCCATATTGTGGTTGGTGATGATGGTGATTTGGGTATAAAGAAGGACCTAGCCGGTCAGAAGCAAGTCTGGCTGCTTGATTTACAAGTTGATGAAAGGGGGAGAGAACTAAGCATTCTAGTTGCTACATTTTGCAAGGATCGTGCCAGCAGTTCAAACTACACGCAATATTCCCTTCTTACTATGCTCTACAACAAAGCACCTAATACTGTACCTGAACAGCGTGAGCCCAGAAAGGAGCGGGTACTTGAAAAGAAAGCACCTCTTCAAGTAATAATCCCAAAGGCTCAAGTAGAAGATGAAGTGTTCTTGTCCTCCATGAAACTGCGTGTTGGGGGTAAGCCGTCCGGTTCAGTGATTATCCTGTCAGGTGATGGAACAGCTACAGTGGCTCACTATTGGAGAGGATCCATGCGACTTTACCAATTTGACCTTCCATGGGATGCTGGTAAAGTGCTGGATGCTTCAATTCTACCTTTAGCAGAGGAGGCAGAAGTAGAAAACGAGGGAGGAGCCTGGGTGGTCCTAACTGAGAAGGCAGGAATATGGGCAATTCCTGAAAAGGCTGTTTTAGTTGGTGGAGTTGAACCACCAGAAAGAAGCTTGTCTCGCAAAGGGAGCTCGAACGAGGGAATCAGAGAAGAGGAAAAGAGAATTCAGGCATTTGGGATAGGAAGTGTTGCTCCCAGAAGAGTTAGCTCTGAGGCTTGGAGGGCTGGTAGCTCAGAGAATAGACAAAGAACTGTCTTTTCTGGAGTTCCTCAGAGAGGTGCTAATGATGAGGAGGCTGAAGCTTTACTATTTCGTTCTTTCCATGATTTTGTTTTGTCAGGTAGAATTGAGGAGGGTTTGTTGGAGAAGCTTAGGGATAAGGGAGCGTTTGACAAGGAAGGAGAAACAAATGTGTTTGCTCGTACCAGTAGATCCATTGTAGATACTCTTGCCAAGCACTGGACCACCAATAGAGGAGCCGAGATTGTGGCATCTACTGTTGTTTCTTCCCTTCTTGTCGACAAGCAGCAAAAGCATCACAATTTTCTCCAGTTCCTTGCCTTGTCCAAGTGCCATGATGAACTCGCCTTAAAGCAAAGTATGACTTTTATTTTCTTTCTTTCTCAATATTCATTTAATTTTCTGTGGCTACTATTGCAGAAGTTAGTCTTTCTATATAGTATTTGTTTGTTCTTTATTCCTTAATAAAAAAAAAATGGGAAAGCCTGATGGACAATAAACATCCATGATATAAAAAATTATATTTGTAAATTGTGGGATGCAGGGAACTCAATGCTAAGTATAATGGAGCATGGAGAGAAGCTATCAAGCTTGATCCATTTAAGAGAACTGCAGAGTATACTTCTTTCCCAGCAGGAGAAGAAGCCATCACACGCGGGTTCCCTTTGGAAGCTTATTCAGTTGGTTGGGGAGAAAGCGCGCAGAAACAATGTCATCTTGATGGATCGAGACAATGTTGAAGTCTTCTACAGCAAAATCTCAGAGCTAGAGGAGTTCTTCTCTTGCTTGTCCCATTACCTTGACCACATAATAACACCTGATAACAGAGAGCAACCTCAATCCCCCTTAAGCATCCAGATAGACCATGCATTTGAGCTGTCTAACGCATGTATAACCCTAATCCAATCTGCCTTGCAGTATAGGCACGATCAGAAAGACTGGTATCCTTCCCTGGAGGGACTGACGCCTTGGAATAGCCAAACTGTAGTAAGATCAGGGCTGTGGGCCATAGCATCTTCCCTTACAGAGCTCTCCAAGGAAGCAGCTGGAGTGAATGACATGTCAGTCAAAGAAGAGCTATTGTCCCTACTGCAAGGACTCACAGATGCTCTTCTGGAGGCATATGCTGGCTCTATTACAGCTAAAATTGAGCGTGGTGAGGATAGTCAAGGACTCTCTTTGGAATATCATGCACGCAGAGATCAGCTTCTTAGATCACTCTATCAATTAGCAAAAGTGGTAGCAGAATCTAAATATCAAGTGAGATTCTTTTTAAAAGAATGATTTATTTACTAATAAAAGCTGGATGAGCATTATTGCATTGTAATCCCTTTGCATGTTTCCTGAAATTGGAAATATTTTTAAGGTATTGTGCATAAAACTAGTTAGTACTATTGACCGACTTCACCTGCTGTACTAGGCTGACTTGTAAGAGGTCCAGGGTTCAAGCCCGCATGCATGCGATAGGCATGGAGAGCTAGCATAAAGACTTAGCCATATATACAAGAAATTACTAGGGTCAGGGTGTCATTTCTAGCCTACCCAACTTATTTGGGGTAAAAGGCTCTGAACTGATATTTGTGCCTGCTGTAAAGTTTTTACTCCCCTTTGTATTTTTCATGCACTTCTTTTATTCCATAATGAGGTTAAGAGAAGCAACTTGCGATGCATTTTCATAAAGTTTATTTGAAGTCTTTTTGTTAATTAGTATAATATGAAAGAATAAGGCAATAAATTATTGCATGTCAGGAACTAAGCAAGGATGCTGAGGATTTGGAGTTGAGAGGCTCCATATTTAGAGAGGTTAATTCAGCAGTGTTGCTGACTGCAATGCGACATGGAGGCTACCAAACATTGTGGGATTTATGTTATGATCTTAGTGATGCTGTACTTCTACGAAACCTTATGGTATGGTGCTAGGGGCCAGTACACTGTCATGGTTATAGAAAGTATTGTGTATAGGAGATTTACCAAACTGCACCTGAGTGTTTTTAGTAACATAGAATAATTCATAGTAACTACTGAAGGCCAACTTATTTCAGAAATTTGCAACTGAATTTTAAGGTCAGCTATATGGAAAGCTATGTTGTGTTAATAGTTGACCATTTATGAGCCAATTTTCTTTAAACCAAGGGAACCAAGATTTAAACAAATTAATTGGTATTTTCATGTACTGGCTACAAATGACTTAAATGATTTGGTTGAGTCAAGGTGACTATTCCTGTGCGATTTATTAATACTTTTATTAGCTCAACTTTTGTGTTAGGTGTGGGGTTCTATGTCGTGTAATGCTAAAGTTCTGGGATTTGTGCCACATGCAGTAAAATTTCTGTGGCTATTTGCAAAAAGAAAATTTTCCTCTTATGTAAAACTGATTTTGTGGGTGAATTTATAATTTGGATGCAGCACGAGTGTGTTGGGTTGAGTAGGTTTGCATTCGAGCAGCTGATAAAAAGGTGCGAGTATGGCAAGCTTCTGAGACTAGGTGAAGAATTCCCAGAAGATTTGGCCCATTTCCTCAAAGAGAATGACAGGAAGGACCTTTCATGGCTCCATCATATTTACTTAAAAGATTTCCCTTCTGCATCTGAGACCCTCCATGCATTGGCTCTCTCCTCTACTCTGCCACAGACCAAAAGAAAAAGTTCGCTACAATCCTTATCTCAGAGGAAACGCTTCCTTTACCTCTCTAAGATTGCAGCACTAGCAGGTAACCCGAGCCTTGCATCTTTCTTATTCTCTATCATTCTCTTTCTGGGTCTTAGACACCATTCACTGGCAATGGCTTCTTTCTTTTATAGGTCAAGATGAGGGCTTTGAGTTGAAAATTGCAAGCATTGAAGCTGATTTGCGAATTATCAAATTGCAGGTATATTGCCTTTGTTTTCCAGTTGAACTCCGTTGTTTATATATTACAACAATGCTTATTTATGATGTTGCGTCTATTGTGATGTTAAGCAAATAACTCTTTTAATTATGGCTGACCTAAGACCGTAGTTGATTGATCAAAGGACCATAGATTCAATCATACTAGACCAAGACAAGGGAAACAAAAACAAAATGCAAGGTGGGGATGCTATGGGTGTCCCATGCTATGTGTTGTTAACTTATTGAACTAGCCTTAGATTTGGCTGTTTTCAGATAAAGAAGTTTTTAATGCATTTTTGTTACAGGAAGAAATAGTTGGGGATGATGACGTTAACGAGGGACAAGAGTCACTAGGTGCGTTAGAACTGATAAGGAGGTGTTTGAAAAAAGAGGGGAGGAGGAGGAGAGATCTTTCCTTAAAAGCATTTGAAGTGTTCGCATGGATGAGCTCCTCGCTCCGCGAATCGAACAGGACCCTCTTGGAGGAATGCTGGTTGAATGCTGCTGACCAAGACAACTGGCCTGCCATCTACCAGGCATCCATCTCTGAGGGTTGGACTGACGAACTCCTCCTTGGATCACTCCAAGAAACTGTTCTCTACAAGGCATCAAGCAGGTGCTATGGGCCCAATGCACAAGTGTTTGAAGGGTCCTTTGAGGATGTTTTGCCTCTACAGGGAGAAGAAGGGTCATCTTCCCCTTCTGTTCAGCAAGTATTGTCGCACCATAGGTATTTCCCTGATGCAGGCAAGCTGATGCTCACTGCTGTCATCATGGGCAAAGAGTCAACCTATTATGCAGCTCAAGATGAGGCTGTTGCTGTGGATACATGATATGCCATGGCTTTTTTTTTATTATTTTCCCCCTTCTTCTTGAGCTCAAGGTTTCACTTTGTAGTTTAGCCTTAAAATGGTAGCACAAGTGTGCGGTGTAATTAGTTTTAGGGTTGATGTATTTTAACATGTCATGACCTCCAATTTTGTTCAGTTCTTATTTCCCTTCTTTTTTTGTATGTTATCAATATTGCTTTTATACCAAGTTTTATACTAAAGTTGCTAGCGGAGCATAACTCCTCTAAAAGTCTCTATTTTCTATGTTGGTTTTGATGGTGTTCTCCCATTAATTTTATACCTAGTTTCTTCCTCTCATTTTCTTAGTCCTTTAATTTTTCTTAACCTCGGTTCCTTGGTATGGATTAAAGTACTTTCTTTTAATTTACTAATTCTTATTTTCTAATTCTCCAGATTTTTATTTATTAAATCCTGCTCTAAATGAAAAAGAAAAAGAAAACTAAAAGAAGGAATTTGACCCGTGTATTCAATTTTGACCGTATTTTCTGTATGTAGTTAATTGCAATATATGTAAAAGTCTTTAGTTCGGACGTATATACCACATCCAAAACAACAGTAATATATGCAAAATCCAATAATATTCTAACTAAACCACTGGCACTGGTCTTAAATATTTTATTATTATTATTTTGGTTTTGGGGGGGGGGGGGGGGGGGGGTGTGTGCAGTGTTATTGAATGAATTAGTGAATTACTCTTCAAGATTAAAATGGAATCTGAAAAAGCATGCGCGTTGATATATTTGCACTTCAAGACTAAATCTGTAATTGCATATTTGGAATTTATTGAAAATATTTGGTCTTTATGACTAAATCTGTTGAGATTTGAGTTTCTATATAATTGATGAAAGTTCAAGTGAAAGCTATAAACAAAAATACAAAGTCTTATCAGAAGCATCCAACTCAAGGAAACGAAAATGGAGAGAACTCCAGTAAGAAGCGTTCTAATAGTGATTGCTAAAGTTCTGTGCTTGCTGCTTGTTATGTCTGTCTACAATGTATCAGGTTATTCAACAAACGACATTCTTCAATATCATCTTCTCTGAACGCCCTTTTGCTTTTTCATTGCTTTTTACCCATCATATTTCTTCATTTCATTGGATTTGGTATACAAATTCGATCCCATCTTGTTACTCACCATGTAATTCTTCAACCGCAGCAAACGTGCATGAACAAAACTCACCTTGGTGTGTCGCTAATGGACAACAGTCTGATGATGTCCTCCAAAGTGCTCTAGATTGGGCATGTGGACAAGGACAAGCAGATTGCTCAGCGATACAGCCCGGTATGACGTGCTATCTCCCAAATACAGTAAAAGACCATGCATCCTATGCTTTCAACAGCTATTATCAGAAGTTCAAATCACAAGGAGCATCATGTGACTTTAATGGTGCCGGCATCCTCACACAATCAGATCCTAGTACGTCAATTAACTTTTTCTTAGAATATTATTTTTGAGAACACACTAAAATACAGGTATTGGATAGTTCATAACAACAATAAAAGAGCTCCAACTGAACGTACATGACATGTCCTGTTGCTGTTATTATGCAGGTCACGATTCTTGCAAGTTTTGACTTGGATCCTTGATGTCGCTTTAGAGAAGCTTATAAACCATTTTAGGAATATGTAATCTTTAGTGGAAAAAATAAGGATATAGAGAAGCAAGTTAAGGGCCTGATAATGTTTGACAAGGATAATTTAATAAAATCCTTCTTGTAGCTCGTGGAATAATAAGTGTTTCTACTACTCTTGCCTTGATTTCTATAACTTAATAATTCAATGCACCTTCATTAGCAAAAGAATTGAACAAAACCAGATTACTAGAAAACAAAATTAGTGGAAATTCAGATTTCTGCACTGATTCTGCACATTTATTCCTTTCCACTAACTATTATATGGTTCAATAAAAAACTAAAATATAGAGAATGGCTAACGTGCCATCGATGGCGTGTGCCATCGATTTTCTATCGACTCATTTTTTGAGATCTAAAATTCAAATCGTCAATCCAAACCATTCAAGTTGATCATCATATTGAAATACATTGGAGACCAAATTCTACAATTTTTTTAATTTATTTATGCTATTTATTATGATATTTTTCAAATTGGAGGGCCTGAAATATATTGTTTTTTGAAAATATCATAATAAATAGCAAAAAATTCAAAAACATGTAAAATTTGGTCTCCAATGGTATTTTAATATGGCGATCAACTTGAACGGTTTGGATTGACAGTTTGAATTTTGGATCTCAAAAAATGAGTCGATAGAAAATTGATGGCACGTTAGCCATTCTCCTAAAATATATTATATCAGTTAATGATATTTCACCAAGTGGTGCTGGCATAAGATATGATCTCAAAATAGAACACAGCATAGTACCAGCATAACAAGTTACAACTGCAGTAGTTACAGGCTTGAAAGTATATACTGACTCCTGTGACCTGAAAATGTCAAGAACTAAAAAGTTCACCAATCTGAGAAACAAACTCACAGGCTCATGATAGCAATGACTCGTTATAAACAAATGAAAATATCAATTATGCCAGTACTCATTTAGACAACTCTAGAAAAAAATCATATTCCAAGGGGGATATCTTTCCTTTGATCTCAACCCCATTAACTATTTATTCCTATAATGCACATAAAATATTGGTTACCATGGGGCTTCATTCTTGTTAATGTATATAAAAAAAATCTTCTTCGATTCTTCCTGTCCACCTCCAGTATTTGAACAATCAATTAGGAGCTTATTAATAATAATGATAAATGTGTCGGTGAGTGACTAATGACTTTCATTTTCCACTAATCTCCTCCGAATTTGCAAAATAGTGTCCTGAAAAAGTTCCAGGGCTGTCCAGAATCAGGACCCGGTCAACAATAAAGTCAATAATTTTAATTCGAACAGCATTTTGACCAAAATATCCTAATTAATTTGTTATTATGTATTACCTAGATTTACTCCTTTATATTTAGTATGAGGGTAATGTTTTCATTTAAAAAAATGAAGTTTTTTTTTTTTTTTTTTTAGAGAAGCTTGACAGTGGCTGTCAAGTGGTACCACAAGTGGTACACTGGTACAAAATAAAAATAAAAACAAAAACGACAAGAAAAAGATAATTAGTTACATCCACGATCAAACCAAATCATCGATCTGTGTAACTACGATCATACCGGCCACCTCCACATCCGTTAGCCCCAGCCGCAGTGCTTAAAAAAATGAAGTTGATCGGACCATTTTGAGTGTTGTCTGGAGCAATTCCCTTTTATTTTCTGTCGGTGTAATTCAGTATGGACGGAAATGTGTTGGTTCTTTTACAGAAACGACCTTCAAGTTCTACCCACGTTTAATTTGTAAAAATTTCGGGCTATTCCCCGGCCCCTCAACAATATCCGGCTGGCCCATCCCTTGTTCATTATATAAAATCTAATTTATGCGCAAAAGATGAATGGATTATACACACATTTAGTTTTTATTAGGCGCAGCTCTTCCAAATTAGAATTAATCTGATAATTTTAATAATTATTGGAAATATTTTTCAATTGTAAAATATGATATTTAAGCTTAATTTATATTTTATATACATCATGCATAGAAAATTAGTAAAATTTAGGATTAGATCATAAAATCTACACCCTTCCTGTGATACAAGAATATCACTGTGGTTCCGCTCCTAGCACATAACTAAGAAAAGTGTATGTGGCCCTTTTATTTGCGTGTGGAGGGCTTTGTAATTTTGATATTTCTATTCTCATTACAAAACAAAAGAAAAGGAGAGAGAGAGAGAGAGAGAGAGAATTATTAGTCATTTATAATCAAAGAAAATTTTCTCTAAGTTATAAGCATTGGAAATTGAGGCCTCAAATTATCCGAAGAAAAGTAATTGCAGCATATGAGCATCACGCTATCGACAGTAAATACACATCTTTTCAAACCCCCCAAGCAAGGAATTTTGGCTTCCTTTTCTATATATTATTTGAAAGTGCAAAACCAAAGCTAAAAAGAGGCAGGACCACCATCTTTCTTTTTACTAAAGAGATAAGGCTAGTAGTGTGACGCCACCAAGGGGACAGAAGGAGAAGCTAGTTTTATAAGTATCAACACCAAAATTTGGCAGCTTAGGAGTCAGGACAGTGAAGATGGTGAATGCTGTAAAAGAAATGGTAACAGCAATTATAAAAGTGCTGTGTTTGCTCCTAGTACTGTCTGCCATCAATGTATCCGGTAAGGCGGTAAACTAACAAGCTCTACATTACTACAAAAGTACAAATTCATCATGCTTATCAGTTGTACTCTTTTTTCGTTCCAATCAAATTCCTCGTATTTAGTTTCATCAATTCTGGTATTGATACAAAAACCAGCATAATTTTTTGCTCTAATGTAATCCAGCAAGTGCAGCAAAAGGACAGGAACCAGAATACAACCCAAAGCAATGGTGTGTCGTTGATGATCAACAGACAGATGATGTGCTCCAAAAAGCATTAGATTGGGCATGTGGGCCTGGACACGCAGACTGCACAGCGATACAACCCAAGATGCCATGCTATCTCCCTAACACGGTAAAGGACCATGCCTCATTCGCCTTCAACAGCTATTGGCAGAAGTACAAAAAGCAAGGAGCAACTTGTGACTTTCATGCCGCTGCCCTGCTCACAGAAACTGATCCTAGTATGTCCTTTTTCATATATATTTTGATATTTACTGTCCAAAATACAGAATGATCAGCATATCATATTTCAGTTTAAGCTATTAGACCAGCTCTAGTTTCTTTTTTTGGACAATGGCCAGGAGGGTGACGGACTTTACTGGCACTGTTTAGCATAAAAGGTCTATTCTTTGTTCATAATACTTTTCTGTCAATATTTTGCAGGTCATGGCTCTTGCAAGTTCGAGTTCAATCCTTGACCTTTGAATGATGTCAGTTTCTGTAGATCATTCAAGTAATAATACATTGAGTGCAGAATGTTTTTGATAGCTTATTTATGTTTCCTTTTTTTTTTTTTTTTTTTTTTTTTTTTTTGGAACTTGCTGTTTGATTTGTAAAAGTATGTCTACCCTTGGCATGATTCCATGAAATTCTAATAGCTCAAGCAGCTTTATGATTAAAGAACTAGATGCACTCCACTTATTAACAAACCACTTGAACAGAACTTTAATTGATCTTATTTATTTCTAAGATATAATAACATCAATTACTAATAAAACAACACATTTGTTCCTTCCCATGATTAACCTTCAACAAAATTAAAGAAGTAAACTCGCCCAAGCAGCAATAAATGCAAATCCACCAATTGGTGCAGTCCCAGCATACTTCCTGTCTTCCAAGTAGGCCACTGTGTAGCATCTGCACAAATGTAAAATACAAGTTTCTAAGTAAATGAAATTTATCACCTGAAAATATAAGTCACTAGCAAATTCTTCTACGATACAAGAACAGAAAAAAACATTGTGATTTGCTCAGTTCAAAGTTTAAGCAAATAAAAGCCTTAGTTGCTGAGATCTGGTTGTGTCATATAAGATCTTGCAAAGAGCATATTGAAATGGCAGGGGAATCTCTGGTCAGAAACAATTATCTAATAACTAACAGCAATATATTTATTCATTCCATAATGGCATAATGCATACAAAAGATCAATATCCTAAATTCCCACCAACAATACAAAACCACCAAGCCCTCTAGATTATTTTTAACCTTTTTTGTTCTGTAACCTGATACCTACTATAAAGGCCAATTTATTAAGTTAAATTGGTCTATTAGTCCAACTTAACTCGATATATCAGTAGTCGGTACCAAGGATAAGTTTACTATTCATTTGTAATTTGTTATGCCATGCATTTCTCTATATTTCAGATAGAAAAAAGAAAAGAAAAAAAAAAGGACAGGCAGAAAGTAATCCAGTTCTTATTATATCATTGCAGACAAATTATATACAGAAAATAAATAAAGTTTAAATAGATAAGGGCACTTTGGTGATTGAAGACTCCAAAAATTGGGTCCATATCTGCTGCAGTTCAAGGCTTCAAGCCCTTTGATAGCATGATGCAGATGTGTAAATTTGACATATGTAATCTAACATGATCAAAGTACAAAATCAATATGATAATGCTTACCCTGAGCCATCATTACCCCTAATTTTACTCATATTTAAAAACTTTCATTTTGTACTTTCATTTACTTTGGTGATTCAAGACTCCAAAAATTGGGTCCATATCTGCTTCAGTTCAAGCCCTTTGATAGCATGACGCAGATATGTAAATTTGACATATGTAATCTAACATGATCAAAGAACAAAATATATATGATAATGCTTACCCTGGACCATTATTACCCCTAATTTTAGTCATATTTAAAAACTTCCATTTAGTTTTAAGTATAACAATGATCTGACGTATCTTCTTGTAACCTAATTTAAAGTCAATCTTCCTACAAAAATGAATATTCCAGTAAAGAACCTTTCTGAGATTCTGTCCTGAAGGAGGTACCAGAAAGCAAGGAAAATAATAAAAATATGCATAAGTGAAAAGGCAATGTTGCGAGACTTACGTGCCAGAAAATAGCAGGATGCCAGCAGTAAGAAGCCCTCCAAACTGCACATATCAACATAAAAATCACCAAGTAGATAAGCTAACAATAATAGCAGATGGAAGGATATTTGAGTGCGACTTAAATTTTATGAATTTAAAGGGAAAAAGAAGGAGACGAACAATATGAGGATGTTTAGTCACTGGAGCTCCAACTAAAGCTGCCGTGTGGACTAGATGGTACAGAGAAGCCGTATTCCATACCTTTAGCAAATTGAAATGAAATAAAAAAAAAATTTAAACATAATTAATGACTTCAATAATTGTGAAAAAGGAGTTAGGGATCCAATTGGCCCAGTCAGGTGTTAGAGCTTGGTCAGAATATATATGTCCATTTTCAATCAATTATGCAATGGGATTCAAAATATTTTTTTAATATCCTTTCAATGTTTGGAAAATAATATAAGAGTATATAACAGACAGACCATTTAAATCCACAAAAATATATAAATAATTGAACCGAATTAAACATATGTACCAAATTGTTTCTATAACCAAAAACAATTTTATGTTAAAAAATTGGGTCCAGTAAGAAATAAAATTACCCAAAGAGAAAAATTAATCTCACAAACCTAACCTGTTTGTAGGTGGCGTCTTTAGGCTGGAAACCGTGGGCACCATAAGTCCCAAGACCCAGAGCAGCCATCCCTGAGTTATTTCAGTATCAATGGCACAGACATTAATCAACAAATCAATTGTATAATCTTTAGGCTAGACCCTTGTTTTTCTTCAAAAAAAAAAAATAAATAAAAAAAAATGTGTGGTTATTGCTAGTGAGGAGTAATACCAGAGATAGCAGCGACCTTGTGCCATATCATGGGATTCATAATTGAGAAACGATGTTGTGCCACCGAAGCACCGTTTCCTCCTTTGCGCCTCCGCTTCACTTTGTCGTCGTTTAAGTCGATCAGAAGAACTCAAGATGGAGCTAGAAGAGGAGGGTTAATTTGTTGAAGACTCGACGACTGGCGACTGCTGGTACTTTTGCACATATGATATGACCTTGAAGACATTTTTTTTTATGGTATAAATACGACGGTGAGTGGGTATCCGTATCACTGATTCACTAAGCGATATCCCGCCTCCTGTTTTAATTAGCAAAGTTTCATTCGAATAGTTTGTCGTTTTTAATTAAAAACGCTTTTTAAAATAAATTTAAGATGTCATTTGCATGTTGTATATTGTCTCACTTTCATTTTGAACTAGTGAGTAGTGAGTTTTGGCGAGTTTGCGCGAACTATTTTTCTTTCTTATTTTTTCCTAAAAGGTTATGCTACCTATTTTTAAAAAAATTTTGGAGATATTGTCAATTGAAAAAAATATATACGCAATACAATAAGAAAGTTTCAATGCTCGCATGGTCTCTAAAATTATAAACAAAATAATGCTGCATGAATTTTTATCTTCCTTTCCTAATCTCCTTGGTTTTCTTCACCTATTTTACGGTTTCACTTCCATGAGCTCATCATTGATTTGGGATTTTTTTTTTTTTTTTTTTTTCTGTTTGCAGTTTGTTCCTTCTAATTTATGCTCTCTTCTCAATTTCGCCTCTGGGGAGTTTTTCAACGGAATATTTTTAAGGTTTGCTTTTCCTTAAATAATGAGAATTTTTTTTTTTTTTTGTTCTGATATTTTTGCTAATTTCTGCTCAAGCAAGTAAGATCCAACTATGTTTGGTGACATAAATGATGCATAGAACGGGGGAATTAGGATATCATATCATAAGGAGATATAGAACAATTTTATATTGTGACCTACGGAAATAATGTATTTGGTAAATGGTAATGGACTGCCCACTTTTATAAGAAAATTTTATATTGATAGGAGAAAGGAAGCTTATCTTAAATAGTTAAAACAATTTGAAGTACCAATGCTTTTAAAAGAGGAGGTCATAATTCATAAATAGCTGAAATTAAAAATTTTAAATTGTTAATCGTAAAATAGAAATGTTTTCTCTCTTATTACGTTATGTCGTCAAAGAATTTAATATAGTAAATTTGAGACTATTTAAACAAAATAGAGGGTGGGCGGAGGTCAGAATGCAGGTATATAGATTAAGAATAAGATGATGACTAAACATAATAAACTTAAGATAACCGAATCAATTTTCATTCGGACAACCAAACCAAAATAATTATTTCATCTGACAACCAAACCAAAATAATTCAAAAACCATAAACCAAGCGGTTTGAGTCAACGGTTTCATTAAAACTCGGACCGTACCGATCAATTTTTGTAGGGTCGAAGTCGGGCCATTTTGGAGGTCATTTTGGACTAGATTGATCAAATTGGTTTGCAATAGAAGTATAGAACCGGTAGAATCGGCTGGTCCGGTCCGATTTTCAAAACACTGTTTAGAAACAAAAGTTCTAAAAAGAACTAACATTATTTATGTATCAGCTTTATGTTTTAAAAGACATTTAGCACAAATTCATCTCATATTAAAAATAAAAAAAAAACCATTTAATGAAAAAAATACATTAATAATGCTGTCAAGAAATTCTACGAAACAAAGGACAAAAAAAGATCATGTAGACCATCACTTTAAAACATATTACTAAATGGCATGCGTCTCAAATTGCATACTGAAACTTTTTCCGTGAGTTCATGCAAAAAATAAGTCAAGAAATTCTATAAAATTAAGGACCAAAAAAAAATCATGTAGACCATCACTTTAAAACATACACGCATAGTTGCGGCTCCGCCGCAACCATGACCTAGCGATATCCTATATTGTACTGGAAAGATATTGTGTTTGTTCCTAGTAACAAATTAAAATACTAATTGACTATCATTAGACCTTATCATTCCACCGGCCAATATGTTAAATAAAAAACAACACAATTTAACTGAGTAATAATTCCAATTGTTTGTTGTTTCTACAAATCTAGAAAAACATATAATCTAAATGGTATATGAGTTTGAATCACAATTTTTCAATATGTTACATTCGGCCATTGTGTCTCATGTTCCTATGTTAATTCATAGTTAATACCATTGGACTTGGGTGAAGCAAAGAGACATTTCATACGTTAAACGCATTAAAGCGATACATAAAGATTATATGCGCATATAAACATATATTTTTACCCAAATGATTTTAATTCATGATCGAGTATCCACAATTCCACATCAATTGTAAGGTTTAACTCTATTACTGTGACCTATGAAAATATATATATATTAATGAATACTATTAACAAAAATTATGCTGATTCTATTTTTACCCGTGTAACGTAGAATTAAAATTACATTTCTTAACTGCGCCTAATAATCTAAATCCAATTTTTCATTTGAAAAATGCATTTGGATGATATTATCAGTAGCAAAATCTAATGAGAAAAGCAAGCAAAAGACAGTGGATGTCAAGTATGATTAAAAAAAAAAAAAAAGAAAAATCTGTGTGCTTATCAAGAGGCCACCAGACTTCTATTCTTTTAGCAATGAATTCATTAGGATTATCTTCATTTCTCTTTGTTGAGCACTATCAACAATGAAGCAAAAGAAGGAAAAAAAAAAAAAAAAAAAGACATTAAATAGCAGATAAATTTAAAAACAATAATAATAAGTATGATAAAACGAAATCAATTTATTTATAGAGTAACTTGGAAACGGTACAAAATAAATATATAAATATACCATGCATTGAAACAATTTGAGAGGGCGTTGTGCAGGTTGGGAATTTGCGGATAGCAAAAATATCCTATTTATAAAGTAAGGAACAAAAAATAGATTTCTACTTTTTCAAAAGGTTTGGTCGGATGGATAAAATGGTAGGCATCAAATTTAAACTTTCTCTATTTGGCCGGTGGAATTACTCAAATCTCTCCAGTTGAAACAAGTTTTTTGAACAATATTTGAACATGGATCATGGCCATAAAGTGAACACTATTTGAACAATTAATAATAAACTTTTGCCAAATATAGATGGTCCACCATAAACCATGCATATACCCAGGAATGAAAATACTATTAACGCATGCACACTCATAGGGTATGTTTGGAAATTGGTTGGGTCGCGAACAAGTTCTCGTTTGTGCGAACCAAACAAATCGCGAACAAGAACAAATCTCATGGCCTGCTTAGTTCCTTGTTCCCTATTCGTCTTTGTTCACCTCTGCTACCAAACAAACCCTAAGAAAGAATCGGCATATTTAAAAAATAATACACCATGGGACAGCGTTAACACATGCAACTAAATGCAATCGTGATCAGCCAAAGAACATGTCTATTTAACATTAACATAATATTCAATGGTCCAGATTTCAAATATCCAATGGCTGAAAATTTTTTAGAGGAACATTATTAGACATAACATTGGTTTTCTCAAGTTGAAAAATGCAAGCTTTAATATATGTTTAATTTGCTAAATAACATGCGTCTCAAATTGCATACTGAAACTTTTTTTGTGAGTTCATGCAAAATGTAAGTCAAAGTACTGTAAACTAAATCATACAAATTGAATTGGAAATTATATAAGAGTTGGTAAAAAAAATGCTATATTTAAAATCACTCTTTATGTGTTTAGTAGTAAAGAAAATAAAGAAAACTTAAGATATTGGTGGATAACCAAATTACCAGACTAACACAAATATCACCAATAATATCAAAACTGGTTTTCGAACATTAGCAGATGCGTAATTAACAAAATTGCAACTGTAAAATGATTTCATCTCGTCATGCAAATTAGATCTTTTTATGGACATATTGTGTGGGTCACAAATATGAGAATATTTAACGATGAATAATAATATTTCAATATTATTGCAATAAGATAATTTAGTAGTTTTCATTTTTTGTTATAATTCATTTCAAATTACTATCATCATCCCAATTTTCATCTTTTCTAAACCCATAAAAATATAACGTGTCGGCTCAATTGCCAAAATAAGTTTAGAATCCAACTGTAAGTCTTTTCTATTTTGTGGGGATGTCAAATAACCTAGAACATGATTTTTTATTTTACTCGTAGAAGACTCTTTTCATATTGACCATAGTCACTTTTATCGAAATCGAATATCTCACAAATTACAATGCTCATCCTATTAAAAAAAAAGTTAGTAAATGTCATGTAGTAAATCAAGTTGCTTTTATGTCATTTTAGTTTTCTAATAGAAAAGAAACACGACATGCAACAAGCCTTAATTGGATTTGTTGATAATCATATTATATTTTTTAGCTATAGAGAATCTTTATGTAATTTCTTACAAAATTTTGTACTATGTCGTAATATGTCATGAATGGAAATCTTATTCTATAAATATGAGCTCCTTGAAACATAATGATGATATCAAATTATGGTCAGTTTCATAATAACTGACCCTACATAAATGCATTTTTTCACACTCAAGACATATAATGAAATGCTTTAAAAACGCTTATACCCTGATATTATTCAATTTCACTGAATTGAAAAATCTATAGTTTTTAAATGGCATAATCTTTCGTTCATCACTACGCGTTGGAGGTACAAATTGAGGATCAGAAGTGTTTCTGACATTTCAGTAATAAAGTAGCCTACGTAGTGATAAACAGGAGTTAAAACTATAATTGAGTCAGATGCTGAAGAAGAATATTATTCTAAAACAAAAGTATTCTTTGAAAAAGTAAAAATACTTGTTCTTTTTTGAAAAAAAAAAAAAAAAAACTAGGCATAGAAGTATCACAAAATCTTTTAAATGAGTCATTGGTCTACGAGGTACATAAAACGCATGCAGCAAAAATCAAGCTCAAAGTCATCAATAGTTCCACTTTTTGTTCAGTTCACGACTTTGCAGTGATTATTTCTATTAAGAAATTGCAGAAAGAATGAAGAAGGAAAAAAAATGCTTATGTTAATACAATTATGTTTTGCTAACTAGTTTTTCTTACGTTAAATATACTTATTTCTAACTTGTAAAAAAGCATGGCACGTTACAAATCTAACGGCGGATGTTCTAACGTCCATCGATCGGTTAATACACTTGTGTTTTGCTAAGTATTTTTTTCAGTTTCAAAATTGCTTACGTAAGATTTTCGGTACAGTGTTTTGTGCTTCTAAGTACAAATAAATATAAATTCTATAAATCACAACTAAAGCAACTGTATGTGATTTTGAGCTCATTTGAGCCGATACTTGGTAAATATATATATTAGAGATGGTTTCTAATGCAATTACTTTAGAGGAAGGTTCCGCTACCAACATTTTGGTTGCCCCCAAATGCCAACATTTTGCTATTTAGTTACTTTTTCAAATTTTAAAATTCAAACGTTAAATGCAAACCGTTGATCTTATATAGTTTAACGAGCGATGCGTTTTCATATAAGTTTTGTAAATTTTGGAGTTTATTTGATGCTCGATCAAGTGATAGTAAAACAAACGAACCTCGTTAACTATGATAGATTCATTCTAATACGTTCATATTTTAGCCTTTGATCGAGTATCAAATAAACTCCAAAATTTGCAAAACTTATATGAAAACGCATCGCTCGTTAAACTAAATAAGATCAACGGTTTGCATTTAACGTTTGAATTTTAAAATTTGAAAAAGTAACTAAATAGCAAAATGTTGGCATTTGGTGACAACAAAAATGTTGGTAGCAGAACCTTCCTCATTACTTTAAGTGCAACTAGATGTCACAATTTATTTTAAATAATATTTTAAAATATAAAATTCAACGTCGAATTCAACCCTTCGAACTTCTTTTAATGTAACGAGTGATGTTTTTCCATTTTAAGTTTGTATAATTTGGAATTTATTTGTTACACAATTAAAAGACCAAGAAATGAACGAATCTCATTAACTAAGATTTATAAATTCGAATACATTTATTTTAACCTCGATTACACATCTAATACATATGAAGGAGATCAATGTTTAGATTCCATGTTGAATTTAAATTTTAAATTATTAATGAAAAAAATAAAATTGTAGCATTTGATTACACCAAAAAATAGAGTGATGCTCCGCACAATTAATATTAAAAATGGTCCAAACAACTTAAATGACCATGGGTTATTTTTGTCATAAGATTATAAAAAAAATGTTCATGACTAGATTAGTTGTTTTCCGGTTCACTTCTCTAAAAAGTGGTGACATTGTAAATTCGTAACCTTCTCGGTATATTAATGAAAAATTTTGTTTTCGGTTAAGAATGTTTGAGAAAGTCTTATTTCCCATTTTTGAAACAATGAAACACGCCTTATTAATTCACCAATTGGCCAATACAAAAAAGAGGCATTGCTGTTAACGGACGATCTGAAATCCAAAAACTAGCGAACGGTATTCATTAGTTGATAACCAATTAACCATCGAGTATCTCTATCTCTATCTCTGCTACTTATAAATGCACCTAGAGAAAGGTCACGATAATTTTTGTTAACAATTTTTATACTGTTGATCTGTAAATGTATGGTTAGATCTGTCTCAACACATCTCTATGCGCACACAAGGAAAGAATTATCTCGGTTTTGAATTGCTGCACAGAAGGAAAAAAATTTCTTTGGATTTGATTGGTTTTCCATCTAATATAGAAACAATTGAATAACATATCAATTTGTATCGATGGTAAATTAAGAAATATATTTTTATTGTCTAACATTATTTTGTTTTTTAATTTGCCCACATATGAGGGCATCTTATGCTAGTTGTTTAAAAAACAATGAAGTCAAGTTACCGATAGCTCGGATGCAAAGTCAACTACCGATGGACGGTGTAGACGAAGAGTTCGCACTGTTCATTTCAGCAGTCATAATTTATATCTTCTAAAAGATCCTGGCCGTCCATGAATTTTTCAGAATCAACCAAGTTATGAGTGCTTCACTGCTTCATTATCAGTCAAGTTTTTTTTTTTTTTTGAATAAACAAAAAGTATCAGTCGAGTGAGTTATCAAATCCTTTATTAATTAATAAATTGAGCAAAAATTTCTGCGGTCACAATTCTACCAAAACGGCCCATACTTTTTAAAATTCATCTGTTGTTCGAATATAATGTTCTTTAGAATTCAAATCTTTTTTTGGAAGTTCATAATGTTGTCCGAAGATAATGTTCTTCATTGACCGCTCAATTTTATGTTTAACGGCGATCCGTTGACCGTTAACTTCTTCCACTCCAGTTCTCTTCCTCCTCACCTCTTGACTCTTGTCGAGAAATTGTAACGGAATCATAATTAAAAAAAAAAAAAAAACTGTAACGGAAAAATCGTGACATAGTCTCGAATTTTGAATTTGCGCATATCCTCCACTCCACCAGTAGTTTCATCTCTCTCTCTCTGCGCCTTTTCAGATCAATCATGCTCCATACTTCCTCCCTCTCTCCCACTCTTTCTCTTTCTCTCATTCCCAGACAACAGTGAAAATTTTGAAATATCAGATCTGAGCAAAGAGCGATCCCTCTTCTCTTCACCTAGCATTAGCATTTAGCAACAATGACAACTCTCAAGCATTCATCTCGCTACAACTCCATCGACAGCCACTCTTCATCCTCCTCCACCTCCACCTCTTCCTCCTCAACCAAGAAGAACCCCAACCGTTACAAGCCTTCCGATTTGGTGGGTCCCACTAAAGGCACCACTTCCCAAGCCATTACTCGTGCCAAATCCACCAACCCACAAGGCCAGAATCTGGGGTCGCTGCTTAGAAAGCTCATGGATAAGAAATCTGTGAATACCAGGAAACACGGGCCTCCTGTTCTCCCACCGGAACCGATTGTGAGAGAGGCGAAAGGAGCGGGGAAGCCGAGTGGGAGCAACATTTCGGCTCTTTCGAGGAAGCTGTTTCAGAAGGGGTCTGAAAAGAAGGCGCTTACTGAGGTCAAGAGTAACACTCGCACTCTTGCCATGGTTCTTCGGAGTGAAAGGGAGCTTTTGGCTCAGAATAAGGAGTATGAGGATGAGATTTGTGAGCTGCGCCTCTTGCTTGATGAAAGGAACAATGAAGTAATCAATTGATCAATTAATCAAATAATAAAGCTCTTTTTTTATATTTGAATTTGAATTTGAATTGATAGTAATGAGTGTGTTAATGCAGATAGAGAAATTGAAGGATTTGTGTCTGAAGCAGAGAGAGGAGATAAAAGCTCTCAAGGATGCAGTGCTGTTTCCGGAGGAGACTAGCATGCAGATGCAATACTTGGTGGAGAAACAAGGAGAGGAGCTCGAACAAGCAAAGCAAGTCATTCCTGCTCTCCAGAGGGAGGTCTCCTCGCTAACCGCCCACCTTCATTGCCTTGCCCTTGATCTTGCTCAGGTACTGGTCCTAATTTTAATTGATTTTGCTCTCCAATTTGATTTCCGTATTTAGTGTCATTTGTCATGCAACTGTGCATTACATGTGTTTGATGAAATGCTTACAAACTATGGCTGTCAATGGCTTCTGAAAGTAGCTAATTGGTACACACAGATGCACAATTTTGATTAGCAATTGTAGAATCTAGTAAATTCTTTGGGCTATTTAATAGTTACAATCTTAGCAGTACTTATTGTCATGGTTTGTGCTGCAATCTCCTTGTCATAGCCCGTACTAAGATGACCAACATAATTTCTTAAGAGCCAGAGACATGTATTGGGAATAGGGGTATTAAGCTGAGACAAGTGCTATGGACTAGCTTGCAATTATTTAATATACAGATTTACCATTTTAATATAATCAGCAAATTTAATTGCACGTTTCAAAAAAAAGATGACCAGCATAAATTTCCACTTTTATTCAAATACTATCATAAGAGCATCACATGAACGGGAGAAAAGCCCGCAATAGAAAAAAAAAAAGTACATTGAACGTGGAATCAATATTTGTTGATTGTGAGTTCCAGAGCATACTTATAAAACTGAAATTATTAAGGAAAATCAGAAACTTCTTTTTGTTTCTCTAAAAAAAAAATTTTTTTAAAAAAAGAAAAGGGTTTTGGACGTACCTTTGAATTTTGTTATATGGGAAATTTGTGATTGCTGGAATTTTGTATGTGCCATATCAAGAAATCAATCGTTTATTCCACCCCCATATACTCTCAAGATCTAAAAGGACAACAAAAATGGTAATCTACATGAGCTTCATTTAGAAATGTATATCATTAGGATTTATTAGGAATTCAAAATGTACCTATTAAGAGTAAGATGTTTCACAAATCACAATGTATCTCCCTTTTTTTTTTATTGCAAATTATTACAAGAATAATTATGCATCAAATTGTTATACCAAGTTTTTCATTCTTTGTTGTGGTTAAGAGTCTGTATACAAAAATGATGCAGGTGAAAGCAGAGAAACATGGTACAAATGCGTGCATTGATGGACTTATGAGCCCTCCAAGGACCCCCATACTACAATCTCAAGAAGAGACTACTTACACTTTGGTAATATTATTATTATTATTTTTTTTGACATAACCATTTACAATTTAAATTTTTTTAAATTCAGCTAATCCTTACTTTATGCACAAATTAAATTTAATAAAATGAAATTCTTTTTGTCAGGAAAGCAGCACTTCACGCCCTGAAGTATCTGAATATGGGAGCTCTGATGAGATGTTTCTGAAGGATTTCAACCCTTGTTTGACCCCACGTTTTTCTAAACAAAAATTTATGGTAATTACTAATTTCTTGCAATTATATGATTGTTTGTTATGTCTACTTTCCAATTTTAGAATTTTTTGGGTTGAAATAAAACCTTAACCTGACAGGGTTATGATGGTTACAAATCTCCAAGCAAAGGTGCACTTGCTGAATTATATGATGCCAAAAAGTCAATTAGTTTAAAACCTGAGAGGACTAGCTCAAGCTCATGTAAATCTAACACTACAAAGAAGTGCAAGTCTGAAGAAGATAAATGGCCTGTGGATAAGTTGGTTTCACATAATCTTTTCTAGAGAGTGGAGCTTGTAACTAAAATTTTATCAACTTTGTTATTACTTCATTTTTTTCTTTTGCCTACTTCATCTTGTTATATTTGTGTATTTTCCTTGATCACATTTGAACCCTGTTCCTTCTTGGAACATTTTGTTCTCTATATGTGGCTTGAGTCTGAAATCTGAACCTAGTTTTACACATGCGAGCATAATTTTTCTATTGTTGAGGATAGCTTATTTTTTACTAATTATAGGTGTATTTGCAAAAATTGACGGAACCATTACCTTTTCTCACCATGATAATATGAGACCATTAGAAAGTTTGCTGAGGTTACTGAACCATTACCTTTCCTTGTCATGATAATATTTGCAAAAATTGTCAGCAGTGGGGAGAACAATCTTTTGGTTAACTAGTGTCGTTGGAGGTCAATTGCTTGTGAGTAGATGCTAATTCTAAAAGGATGTTCTGTCTGAGGAAACAAGAATACAAATAGACAGTGAACATACCAATTGCTTGCCGAAATACTAACTGCAGGTGCAGCGAGGTGTATTTGCAGAGTGATTCCACAAAAAGGTACACTAGCACTTGCAAATTAAGAAAAAAAATCAAAGGAGAAAAAGCAAATGTAGAAACAAGAAAAACAGCAAAGAAATTCTGCTCTGCAAATTAGAAAACTTCCAATTCTTGCCAAGCATACAATATTTACTCGCACTTAATGATTCCACGTGCATCTGATATAAACATTCATATTCCTCGCAACGTACAAGCAAATTGATCTACTAGGACTGATTACAAATTTAAGATGAGTTTATACTAGAAAACAGGGCAGCCCTTGACATTAATGCCTGGAGCAGTGGGGCAGGATGCAAGAGGGCAGTGATCTATCTCGGTGCCCCACCATTTGAGGTTATGGTTTGTGTTTTGTAAGGCAAAAAAGAGCAGGACACCCATGAATGCCGTGCCGGCATCCAATGCTGCTGATAAAACATAGTTATATTTCTGCCACCAATTCTTCCTGTACTTGAACACAAAATAGTTGAATATTGTGCCTGTCACTAGCCAGCTAGCAATATTGGTCGGTGTGGCAGGTGGCATTCCAGCAAACCCATATGAGATGACGGGAACGTTGATGAGAGGAATCCATTTCTTGTCAGGGAAAATCTTGCTTAGTACCCAAATTGGAACAGGCAACAATGCTCCTATTAGGAAGAGCCAGACTAAGTTTCTGTACAGGCCGCCATGGCCGAAGAGACGGCCTGGGCCTATGAGCCCCCAAATCACTGAAGCATCAAATGTTACACGATACTTGGGACAGGTCCATGGGCTGTCCGGATGCAATGCATCAACATCACATATGTTCTCTATACTATCAAGCATCCACCATGCCACTGCTAGGTTCACTACCCCTGCTACTATGGTTCCCACGAGCTGAATTGACCCAAAAAAAAAAAAAAAGAAATGATAAATATGTTATACAATAAAGTCAATTTTAAACAGGGAACAGAAATAGCTAACGCACTAACACAAAAGTTGATAGATTTGTGAAAGAAAAATTCATTACCTGAGCAATGTACATGCATCTCGGAGGGATCTTCATATAGTGGCCAAGCTTGAGGTCAGCAAGAAAAGAAAGGGCATGGATGGTGCTAATGCGGCCATAGATCTTAAATAGCAGATTAGCAATGGGCTTCCCGGGTAATACATAACCAATCATAAATTGTGCAATAATGTCATATCCTGGTTGCTGCAACAAAAGAAATCATGAAAGATTACTCAATGAATACTCATTTTGGTACGTGTACAGTACCAGAAAGTAAAACTTTTATTGTGATATCTCATTATTAAATACCTGATTGGTGGTAGCTTGAATGACTCCAATAGGGAGAGTAACAATGAAAGCAAGACCAAATGCAAAGATCATACCCCACCATGGAAGCTGGACGTCTTTTTTCCAGATAAAAGACATCAACAAGGAGAGTACCACGCTTCCAGAAAGTAAAATAAGGAACCACCACTCTGGCACTTGTTTGTACTTCTTCATCAGCTTCGCATGTATGTCCTGCTTCGTAGAGCCAATTGCTGACCTCGTCTGCCTCCATATATCCCTTCCCAAATTAAGAAAAAACCAGAAAGTTTTGCATATCAGCCATGGAAAATTAGATAGAAAATATGGACTGAAAACAAAGGAACAAGAATTTGATTGGTATTGAACGAGTAATTAGGAGAATTCAGTCTTTCACTTACTTTCCATGAAAAAGAAAAACATGTGTCAGGGTGGCTGTAAACCGAGCGAATCCAGACCCAATGGAGAGTGCAAAGAGAGGGCTGAGGTACAGCTTCCCATAGCTGTCATATGCAGCCACATTCAAATCATAGTCTGCAGTCAATATCTTGGTGGTGTCGTACTTTTGCCCTGTAGTAGTAAATAACTGATTGGAAAATATGGGAAATTTACGGGCATCGAAAGTGTTGAACTTCCAGTAGCAAACTGGGACAATGATGTAGATGAACATGATAAAGCCGACTGCCACATTAACAATGGAGAACCATGGAGTGACAAGTGGGCTGCCATGATAGGCTGATATACCAGCCCAATCAAGGGTGAAAGCTCCAACTCCGAGGCCATGGTAACCTGATCCGATCTGCTGAGCAGTAATACTGCGTGGCCAGACCCAACAGACCCAGGAGAAGAACGTTAAAATTGGGAATAAATATCCTGGCAATGCATAATAGGCAAAACTCGCAACAAGGAATGTAAGAAAGAACTGCATCCTTGTAAGTCCCTTCGAACGTGAATCTTTCTCGTGTAATGCCCTGAAAAATTAATTTCATCCTTGAATTAGAAGTGAATTACTTAAAAGAAAAGTTGAAGCAACAGGTGCCAAGGTAAGATAAAAAATTACCTAAAAAGGGAAACCTGAGCAAGATTAGAAGGCCACCACATTTCAGCAGGTTCCACAAGGTACCTGCGCAGAATACCAGCCCATCCATATCCCAGTATCTGCAATTCCAAATAACCAACTTAATGTTGCACTTATTTTTTTGAAGGTAGGTGGACGAAAGTCCTCCTACAATTTTCATTGAACCATTAAAAATTGATACAAGTAAAATAAAACAATTTTCATTGAACCATTAAAAATTGATACAAGTAAAATAAAAGGAAAAAATAAAAGTTAAAATGAAGAAAATAAAAGAGTTAATGTTGCACTTATAAAGTTAAATACGTAATTTAAAGTTATTGACTGGTGACAGCAAAAAGGAAGAATGGATCCTAGTGGTTTTTTTTTTTTTTTTTTTTTTTTTTTTTGTGTGTGATACAATACATGGGTTTTTTGGAGTAATTTCAACTTGCAATATTGCAAAGAGATGTGAACCATCTGCCATTTTTATTTATCTAAGAAATAGGGAAAATATGTTTTAATTAAGCAATACAACGAAAAATTTATTAAACTTTTCAATACTCAAACTTAATCCAACTGCAGAATTTTAGCATATTCATTAGAGATTGTAAGGAAGCCACATATTCAGCTTCATTCTACTTTAATTCACTATAAAGGGTCCACTTTTTGCAAGAATAATATTGCATAATTATTCCAAACGATTCCTAAAAGATCAGCAACTTTTATTAAGCATGTTTATTCACGAATTCTTTTAGCTAACTGATATATTTTCCAACAGTTGGTAAAAGGAGGAGATATGGGCACAATTCGCTGATTCGAATTGTGATATTAAAAGTCGCTTAACAATGGAGAAAATCAGAATGAGAATGAGAACCAAGAACCTACGCGATTTCATCAAAAAAAAAAAAAAAAAAGGAAAAAAAAATCCAAGAGAGCCAAGAAAATATTCGACGCACAAGTGGAGAGATAAGGTACCGCAAGAATTTTTATCTTGTCAGTTCCGCATATATAAAAAAAAGGCAAATACTAATGTGGACACAGTTTAAAAATTTTACCCCACCGTACTTAAAACTAAATATCGGCAGAAGAAATATTTGTGAGTACGACTGTACAGCATACAAAAAAAAAAAAAAAAAATTCAAATTTGGACTCATGCATCCAAAAGTATATGCATTTTGCTACATTTTTAAACAGATGATATTAAGCCTTCAATCGGTTGTCTTGAATAACAATTCTGGACATAAATATTCAGATTTGTTTACTTCCATAATATTTTTTAAAGTTTTTTTCCCATGCTCTAAACATATGCTTTTGAAAATCAATATTGTCAAATATCTAAAGGCAATAGTTATATTATTTTTGAAATATACGAGGACAAATAAAATATCTGGACCACAAACAGTGCCTCGATGGACCACCTGATCTTACCTATAGACACCCTTTCTCGTTATAAGCGATTCCCTAGTCTTTATGGGCCCATGACTAAACCTTTTTCCATTGTTTTTATACCCACAACTAGGGCTGTCAATTTCGATCCGTTTCGAACGTTTCCGTTTCGTTCCGTCCGAAACGGAACGGAAACGGATGGAATTTTAGTTGCGTTTTACAGTGCGGAACAGAAACGGAAATCATTTCGGTTACGTTGGTATGGACGAAACGTAAACGAAATCATGGGCTTCCGTTTCGTTGGCCCACGTTATTCCGTCAGCCCACGAACAATTGCGAAGAAAACCTAATCCTTCGCTCTCAGCCGCTCACCCCTCTCAGTCTCATCTCTTTCTCTCTCTCTCTCTCAGCCGAAACCCACCTCTCCCCTTCGCCAACTCCCTCTCACAGCACCTCCTCTCTGCTCAACCTCACCAGAGACCAGACCCGCAACCCCTCTCCTCTCGGCTCTCTCTCACGCACAACCACCTAAACCCGAACTCACTTCCCTCCTCTCAACCTCGACCAGCTCGCGACCACTAAATCGCAACCCCCTCTCCGCCTCAACCTGGCGACCTCCGCCTAGACCACCCCTTCCCCTTCCTCTTATCCACTGCCACCCTACCTCTCCTCTTCCAAGACCCCATCTCACCAAAACCTAAACCTTAGCTCCACAAACCCAACCCAGTAAGAACCATGCTAGTTCACCGCCACAACGCGTCTCCATTCCTCAGTCAAGGGGGCGGACTGGTGGCAGCTCGATGACAGAGAAGGTAGATCCAGAAACAGTAGCGACTGGAGGCTGTCAATGGAGGCTACGTGTGATTTTCTTGGATGTGCTGATCCAGAAACAATAGAAACAAGGGGTGAATCTGAGCAATTTCTCTTTTTTTTTCAGACGAAATTCTTTGGACCACTTTTGCACTTCCTCAGATAGAGCAAGTATCTTTACACAGACTAATTATTAAGGCGAGACTTTTCTGTAGTTTACTAGTGATGAAACTACTTTCTAATTTTTCCCAAATGCGAAACTAATTTCAGTTGGATTTGATTTTTGGAATAGATTTGATTTTTGTTGAATTATTTGATTTGCTGGTAAAGGTCGATGATTACCTTTGGTTAATTTTTTTTGTCTAATTTTTTGACTAATTTTGCGATATTATAAAAAGAGAGAAAGAGAAGTATTTGTTTTATTGATTTTTTCCAAATGTACAGAATTACAATCCCTCTTTCCTTTATATAGGCGTCAGCCTTTTATATAAAAAAGATCAAGATCTAATCAAAATCAATATTTCTAACTGAAAACAGTTACAAGATATTTAAAAATCAGCTAATCTAATTGCCCGCAATTGGTTCTTCAGTCCTAATACCAGTATCTACTGGTATGCCAGCACTATCAGTAAATGCTGGTCCAGAAGTTATGTTATCGGATATGTAATACAATTTTGTTTTATTTGTGAATGTAATGTTTTGTCTGCCTTGGCATCATCCTTAATAATCAAAGTGCAAAAGGAATCTGCTTGGGCATCATCCTTAATAATCTTTCATAGATAAACTAGTTTCATAGATAGTTATGTGGATTTTTCAGGGCTCAAGTTGATGGCAGATATATGTGTGGATTTTTCTTTGATGCATGTTTGGGTGGTACGGACTGGTATAGTGGTACCGAAGAATGTTATTTTTACTTTTGAATGTTTTTAACAAAATTTAACGTTTTTAACGTTTTTTCCGTTTAATCGGACGGAACGGAAAACGTAAAAGATTTTAGTTACGTTCTAATTACGGAACATAAGCGAAAATTGATACAGTTACGTTCATCAGAACGGAACGTAAACGAAACTACTCATTTCCGTGCCGTTTGTGCACGTTTGACACCCCTGCCCACAACCACAAGGCAGTGTTTCTCTCTTTTTCTTTTTCCAATTGACGCATGTCGTTCTCAAAATGCCCGTGAACCAAAGCGATTTTTGTACTCAATCATTAATTTATACGCTTGTAGTCAACATACAACTATCAAACCACTCGTCAGTCATCACAAAAGAGTATGGAGTACACTATATTAAGTATACAGTTCCATCAATCTAAGAAAGAGTCCAATACAAATTGTTCCCCCAAATATATCATGAACGAAATCTACAGATTCTAACTTTTGGCAATTTATAAACCAAAAAAGAATAAAATAAATTATGTTCAAAAAATACCCACAAATTTTTTTTTAAGAAAAAAAGAGTAAAAGATAAAAGGGTTAACCTGAGTGGTGAGAACGATGAGCAGGCCACAGAGGAAACTGAGGGACTGCTTATAGTAAGCCTTCATGACAGTAATAGCTCCAATTGAGTATGCATCTCCGCCTCCGATCGACACGCCACAATTGGCAAAAATGGTGATAATAACGTGCTCCTTGATGTTAAACGGCCCGGGGTTGAGATTGAAGCTCCAGCGATCGCCGAACAGCTTGACCTCCTTTTGAGGCAGCACGGAGGCCATGAAACGACCAATTGGGAGCACGGCAATCTGCGCAAGGATGCCGGAGATGGTGAGGGGCTGCGTGCGGAAGGTGAAGAAGGTGTTGAGGAATATGAGCAGGATGCATGACGACAAGCCGAGTGTCCAGGCCCGGAATGTCATAACCGGCATCGACGGGTCGTCCGTCTCCGGCACAACCAGCGCCACCTCCTCTACTTGGCATCTCTCACATTCAGACTCTGATGAATCTTCGGTTTCCTTCCCTTTCGGTGGTTTTTCACCTTCCATTGTCCCCATTCTCTCTTTTCAGTCTGTGACAGTGTCAGTCTGTGTGTGCGTTTGAGTGTGGGAACTGGGAAGCTAAGTTTGGGAAGAGAGTCTGAGTAGAAACGACCAAAGTCCTGCAGTTAGGTGGGCGCTACCGTATATCATTTATAGAGAAGAGATCCAACGGATGGTATTAATTAAAACTTAATTAGGTTGAGGCTGTGACGACTGTTGAGTGCGCAAGAGATCAAAAGGATAATTTCGGCTTTGGAGTTTGGATTCCCTGATTCTGTTCTTCTGTTTTCACTTGTGTGGTTAAAAAAATAACTTATACATTTAGCCATTTTTAATAGAAATTTATCTTGAATAGTTTGAACTATTTTGAATGAAGGTTAATTGGAGCTAACTAACAATGAGTCTAAATAATCCAGTTTTAAATTAATACAATTACCTGAATAAATTCAATATAAACCACTCTGCTATAAATTAACTATAAAAAGTATAATAAAAATGAAAAAAAAAACTTTTTCGTATTTTGTGCATTAATTATAATAATTAAAAGATAACTATTGAAAAAATGGAATTGCTGATCATAGAGTGGATTCTCAAAATTTGGACTGATTTCTTAGATAAGATATAAGGTTCCGTGGTATTACCCAGCGAGTAAGTAAGCCGACTATAAGGTTTCAAGCTAGTAGTGAGTTTGCCTTTTGTCATTACAACCATACCAAGGTTAGCAAGCACGGTTGATGATATCAAGCCAGCCCAAGTATGTTGAAAAGGAAATGTAGATTCGTCGAAGATAAATTGTGGCAGCTGAGCAACTGAATAGCAGCATCGGAATAAATCTAATCTACCAATCTGGCTGTAATAAATATCAACTCACAAAGAAAAGGTCTGTAATAAATAATCCAAATATATGCAGAACCATGAATAAATTTCACAGATCAGTAGTGCTAAAAAAGAACCATGAAACGGAATCTTTCGCACCAGAAGACATGCGCTTCCTACAAAAAAGTTAGTTTGACTATTCTACCCGTTCCTGTCAATAAAGTGTTTTTCACAAACTACATTCAAACATGATGTGCAAATTTAGTGACAATGTGAGATTGTTGCATCGTTTGATGCTCTCTTCAAGTTCTAAGCCAAAAGGTGAACATTGCGTTGTCATTTTCTCTCGGCAGCAAGTGCCATTGATATCTTATGTGACAGTTTGCTGCTTAGAGGCCTTTCATGCTTCATCTTTTCCGATTAGATTCCCTAGTTTGACAACCTAACAACGCGTCGCACTAAAACGAACAAGTGAATAGTGCACTCACATTTGGTTTCGGAAGTTTATGGGTTCGTGGATCAGATTGAGTCATGTCAATTGAATTTTGATTTATACTTTTTTTTTTCTTCTGTGTTACAAAATTGGATCGGTTGGACGGTTTTTTTTTTAATCAAAGTTCAAATTTTCTAAATTTAGATCATATTTGGATTAATTACGATTCTAATTGATTCAAGTCAGATTCTACCAGATCTAGTGGTGATTAATTCAAATTATCTAAATTTATTTCATGATAATAATAATTATTATTATTTGAAGGGTAGATGGCGAAAATCACTCCAATAAATATATTAATGAAAGAAAAATTTTCATCGTCAAAGAAAAGAAAAAGGAAAAGAAAAATGACTATACAGAATAAAACAAAAACAAAGAAAAAACTACATGAAAAAAACAGACTAAAAGCAAGAAAGGTTTATTATATCTATATATTTTCTCAAATAAATTTTGATTAAAATAAAAATTTAGGCTCCAATTAAGTATAATACGACCATAATTTGAAGTCCTAAACAATTTGATAATAATTCGGATTTCAGACAGCACTTTAATAATATGTGCAAACATCAAACTATCAAAGAACAAGCTTTCTAAATCGATCCCTCTCACATACTTGGATCTTTACATTCGCATGGAATTATCCATCTATTTTATCTAATAAATATTTTTTTTGAAGTTTTATCTAATAATAATTGGAGAGGAGCCAAAACAACAGTATGAAATAAAAACGGCAGAAAAAGTAGTTTTTGTGATAAGAGGCGCAAATTATGAACGCGTACTTTCGTGGGCCGATAATTTCTCAAAATTTTTGTTGCATGTCTTTTTCTCGTAGACTACCAGTCTACCATGAAACAAGGGTGGCAAGAGGGAGATCAGTAGATCACACGAGGTACATGCGTGCGACCACGAGGAGCGCATCTTCTGACACACTCGAGAAAAAAATTTCGGCGCAGATGGAATGATAGTTTTTGTTTCAAAATTTATATTCAGTTATTGAGATTTTTTACTAAATAAAACATAGCTCTTTTTCCAATATCCTTGGAAGTACTGCCAAAATTTTAAAACCTAGCTAGCTCTTATTAATTAAAACATTTATACTTTTCAAAAAAAAAAAAAAACCATTTGTATATATGCCGAAAATTTTACACGGTAATGGAACAGATTCTGAAAAGCTGGTCCAACTCAACTGTTGCAGTGCAAACTTCTGCAATTTTTTCTTTCTTTTTTTTTACCGTAACTTCAATAATTTACAACAGATGTAAACTCCTTAATATTTGTCTAACTCAAACCATACACTTGAAAGAGAAAAACAACTAACTGCTATCAAATTATCTATGCATCAAGTGAACATTTTAGATACAAGTCATATAAGTCAAAAATAAAAAATACGAGCAAATCACTTATTATGCTAAATTATATTTTAATAAAAAAATTCAAAAGGATTGAGAAATGCAAAGCCAATTTGACGAAGGACTCCGTACTGTTACTTCAAATAAGTAATCATAATTGTCTAATAGATATTTACATTGAAATCTCAGTTAAATTAAATTTTAAATTTTTCTAAAATTTATTGTTTTTATTTTTAGAAATTTTCGATCTAATTAATTAGTCATGGGATCTTAAATAACAGTAATTATGAAAAAAAAATAAAAAATATACATTTTTGTATGCAAAAAGATTTAAAATGTAAAGATCATGTCAGATCGGTCATTTTAACTACTCATGTATTTGCCCGTGGTATTTCTCGAAAAGATTATCAAATTCTTATTTTTGTAAATTTAAAAATATCTGTATGATATCCCACGCATAAGATAACTTGTAATCTATTTTGATTCATTGTTTTCCTTACAATGAAGTTGACATCACCGAAGGGGATTGCGGCGTCTCTATAGCTGGCAGCCAATACGGGTGACTTTCGTCAAAGATGATCAAGCCTCCGTCTTTACAGAATAATAATTGCAGTACATTTTAGCATGGACTTGTCAATTAAATATCTTGTAACATGAAATAGAACATCCAAGGTTACCAATAAATCTTCTGCCGAAACCACCGGCAACCCATCCATAGGCAATATTTTATGTAAAATACAATTTTTAATATGTGATCGGTTAGAAAATAGCATATATGCAGTATGCAGATGTGGTTGGAAGTATGTTCCAAGTACTTTAAAACTTATTCAAATACAATAAAAATTCTTTTGAGATTCTAAACTTATGCAAATAAAATAAAAATTCTTTTGAGATTCTGAGAATTTTAGTCAAAACATAAGCACAATAATTATAGCATTATCTTTTACTTTAGTAATTAATTAAGTTAGTTTTTTAAATTTTTATGTCTAATTAGATGAAATTATTCAAAAATTACAGTCTGTAATTGAATGCTATGCATTAAGATAAAACCGAGTGAGGCCAATGATTAAACAAAACAAAGAACCAGAACGTAACAGTTAAAAAAAATATTAAATATTCCAATCCTGAAAAAAAATTATATGAAAGAAATGATGAGGATAACATTGGTTTATGTATCCAAAGTATCCAACAAAAAGTTCTTTTCTAGATATTTTAAAAAGCTGATGACGCTAACATAATAATAAAATTAAATTAAATTGAGCTTGTTAGCTGTTCCATTGGAAGGTTGTCAGTCTACAGGCGTCAACTAGGAAGACCTTATCTGAGCTCAATTCCTTCCCCAGATGTGAGCGCCCCTGTCTTGTACTAATGTACGCTTGTCTTCTCTGCCTGTTAAAAAAAAATGTTTTTTTATTATATACTGTTCTTCTAAATCTACAAGCATATATCAACGTGACATATTGCTGGCATCAATATATATATCTACAAAAGTTGTTGTTTCTCTGAACAGTACTCGAAGTTCCATGCAGTATATTTTATCATCACGCATGAAGCCTGATGATAAATAACGATTATAACGGAACGATATACTTTAGAATAGGTGTTTAACTTTCTTTTTTTTTTAAAAAAATTCATTTTGGCGTATCTGTTATTGGTCACTGAATTTCATTTCTCATTATAATTAATTGTCTTCATTTAAAATTCATGCACACTCAAGTTGTAAATTACATGTAACTTTTACTTGGTTTATGAACTTGCATATTATTCCAAACCTTGCAGATGAAGTGGGTATTTTATATTTCTTTGTTATTAAAGTCACAAATAAAAGTATTATTTGTGAATTTTTTATAATTTTTAAACTTCAAATAAAGTACTCATTTCTTTTATATTTTTATTTTAGATTTATTTGTTCCATTAATTAGTTGTTTGTATTAATAATATATGTACGAATAATTAACTTTAAATAAAAAATCAAAATTTAAAAACCGAAATAAATAAATTTTAAGTTGTGCAATATCATGTCGAGATCGCAGTCATTGTCGATTAGCTCCAGATAACGAAATTTATCTATTCTCGTATAAGATTTTATTCTATGAATAAACATGTAAAGGAGAAACTCATACTTAAAAAGTACTATAAAATTTTAAAAAACAAGTTGGAAAGGACGTAGCGATGTAGCTGACTGATTGAATCCCATTAAATCATATTATGTACATTGATTCTATATATAGACATTCCAGTTTCGGCTCTAATTGTTGGTTGAAATTCATAATAGTGGAGCCTCTTTTTCTTCAGGGTCGTTTAATTGGGTCAAAATTCACGCACCCAACTTCAATCCAGCGGCTTTTTTTTTTTTTTTTTCTTAAAAAAACAAAAATTGTAGTATGGTATGACGGTAGTATGGGCATTGGGTCGAAACTTATACTCTCTGCAGTATTCCATGATGCAGAAAATACTTATAATAATCGCTTCTCTGCACCCTGCGAACTTTTTGAACAGTCTTCTACTGCCTTAATTACGTGACCTTCTGTGTTGCTTCTGTTTTCTTGAAACAACTTCTGAATTATGTCCCCTTCCATATTGTTTGCATATTTTTAAGAATTGTATCATGTAATTTCCTTTATTTTTTTTTAAGTCAGACTACACTGCAATCCATAAATACGTGTTCTCCGTTTTCTGGTTGTGATTTTGATCGGACTGTCTATACCATTTTTCAAAATTATTGTGCTGGTAGTAACATGTTGTACAACTTTTTTTAGTGTTGACGTCATTATCGGAAAAGTATGCTTGGTGCACAAGTTTTTCTTATACTATTGATTGATTCTTGAAAAGAAGCACTTACATCGAAATGGAAAGAAAAATTAAAATCAGTACAACTTTCTAGTATCATATATTTTCACGTCTAAAAATAATGACAAAAATTTTCAATTTAGCTAAGCTTAAATATCTTATTACGTCTGGGCAAATTTTAGTTTAATAGAAAGACAAATCATATTGATAATTGTCTAAAGAGCACAGACTTCATAAATTTAAGAAACTTACGTAGTATGATTCTTATTAATTACGTAGTATGATTCTTATTATAGCATTACGAACTTGAAATGCTAAAGAAAGTTAACAAAAAAGCAGTTTCGCACAACCTACACTTAAAAATCATTATCATATTTTAAAATTTTCTTCAATCACAAAGCTTATATAATGTAATATTTTACGAGTAAAATCAGACAAATAAAAATTTCCTGGATAACAAATGGAAGTATTATCTTATTCATCTGATTTAATGAACTGATCATATCTGTCTATACACCACGGTCAATAGGAGAGGAATCTAGTATTCACACGCTAGCGCAATATATAGAGTTCAATCATTCTAAGCTACATGACTACATCACAACTGATAGACCATTTTCCCTAGGTTTCCTCAATTCCGTGTACAAATAAGTATTACAACTTGCTACTCGAAATGACTTGAGACCAAACTCTTCGGGCCCCTGTCAGTCTCTATCTGCAATTCAGTCATGTCTCAAAAGCAGCGTCTGCTACAATAGTTGAGTCAATAATAATAGCTCAGTTTTTTTTTTCAATTAAGGGATAATTCGATCTGAACCTGTTCATTGAAAACCAATTACAATGTTTTTAAAATTAGGGGAGGAGCCTCACGCCCTCACCCCAAGCCTACATGTATTATTGAATAAATTAATTGTAAGAGGCCTAAGTGCAATTGTCTTTTGGGTCTTATGCGGGCTTATGCCTTGACAGCCTATGACAAACACAACTGTTCAATAGAAACTAAATTTTCTAATTTTGGGCTTTTTTAGGCCAGGCAATATATGCTGGCCTTCTGACCTGGCTAGTTCTGGTGCACATTGAGAGATGAGAAGCCCTAAGCCCATGTTGAATTGCCTTTTGGTGAATGGAGAGAGGTAATAGATTGTAAGGACCAGTATCCAGTATCCTCTTAGACCTGTCAAACGTTCCAAACGGAACGGAAATAAGCTGTTTCGTTTAACGTTCTGTTTCGGTAACAAAACAAAATTATTTTTTCGTTTCCGTTCCGTTTCGGTAAACGTAATAGATTTTCATTCCGTTTAATGTTCCGTTTCAGATTTACCATTATAATTTCGCATTTCTGTTTTTCGTTTAACGTTTCGTCTCCAAAAACCATTTCCGTTTCCGTTCCGTTTCTGAAAACGAAACCCATTTCATGTTTCATTTAACGTTCCGTTCCGACGGAACAGAAACGGAAACGTTAAAACAGCGGAACACTGACAGGTCTAAGTATCCTCGGCAGTCAAAAAAAAGACTGCCGAGCAGTCCTTTTTCGTTTTTATTTAATATGTAAAAATTTTAAAATTGAAATGTCGAATCTAAACAGTTGATCTTGTTCAATTTAACGGGTGATGCGTTTTCATATAAGTTTTATAACATTTGGAGTTGATTTGATACTTGATTAAGTGCTCAAATTATGAACGTATTAGAATTAATCAAACTAGATTCGTCCATTTGTTGAGCACTTAATCAAGTATCAAATCAACTCCAAATTTTATAAAAATTATATGAAAACACATCATCCGTTAAATTGAACAAGATCAACGGTTTGGATTCGACATTTTAATTATAAAATTTTTATATATTAAATAAAACCGAAAAAGGACTGCTCGTCAGTCTTTTTTTTTTTTTTTAACTGCTGAGGATCCCTACGCGGTAATAGATTACATATTAGGCTACCAATGTTGATTAAAACTTCCAAGTTACCTGATTTATTATCAATTTTACTTTTATGGGTGCTTGTGCAATGGCTAATCTTTCGCTGCTTTATTTTTTTAAATTGAAATTTCTGAATGTTTTGGGAGGGATTATCTTTTATTTCTTTCATTTTCTTCGAATTTACACGAATATTAACGAAAACCTTCTTCTATTGAGAAGGATTCCTGTACCCACTTAGCTGCCCCTATACAAGGTGGAGGGTAACACTTAAATATTATTTATATTGATTTGATCTCCTATAACTGTAATATATATACTTCAATTTTTATCATGTAATATAAAACTACAAAATCATTTAAATAAATTAAGTCAAAGAAATGGAACATCAACTTAGTTAATGATAATTGAGATATACTGTGGGACCAATTCTGGATATGTTTATTTATATATGATGGGTGATTCCATTTTTCTTATTCACTACTGTTGCGAATTCCAAGTGAAAGGCCGGTGCTTTAAATCTCACTATCCAACGTCAATAAAAATAAATATTGTTATGACATCACAAATTTACAAAAAATTAACTGTGTTTGTATTTCATGTCGGTGATCCAGCGCTACTCTTTTATACCGTTGAAGTTTGCGACCTTACCATTTTCCAGAAACTAACTGTTCGGTATATTTCTTCTGGAAAATAAAGCAGCTCTTGCTTTTCGTGTACCAAACGAATTAGCCTGTTTTGGTGGTGGAAACTTTAGAAAAAAGGCTGGCGGTGTAAGCACTTTTCTTCAATCTAGGTCATCCAGTCTCAAATATCTAATTATATCTACTCTTAACCACAGGAAAGGAAATAAAAATTTTAATGGAGATCTAGTTGGAAACAATCTATTTGATATAAGAAAATAGGAAAATATACATAAATATTGATGGCAATTGGACTTGCAATATGTACATGCATAGGTTTAGTTTAAATGCGAGTATGACCAAAAGAGCCGTCCAATTTTCTAACTTAACAAATTGGTTCATTTATGCCAAAATTAACAATCCGACCTAAATTACACAAAACTTTTCCAGTTCTCATGGCAACTGAATTTCCAAATGGAGTTGGATCAACAACCTGATAGGTATCACATGGCCAGTCATGAAATTCAGACTAGTATCCAGTATTTCACTTTATTGAAATAGGGATGATATCCAGTCTTGTGTAGATTAAATCCAGTGCATTTACATGCAGAACATACAAAAAAAGCAATGCTACAAGCAAGAGATTGTCAAGTTTGCACTTTGCACCTCCGTATTTGTTGACTACAAATATGTCACCGTTGAAAAGTGCAAACTTGAACAAAACGACAAAGTTTTTATTTAATAATCATAAGACTCGTAACTTTTTTCAAATTTTAAATTATAATTTTTTTATGATTATTATGATTTTATATGTGTTAAAATTTTTTAGATAAGTTTTGAAATTGATTGATCGTTTATCAAATGACTTGGCGATTGAAATTTATTGGACATCGTATGTGGTTAATCAATTCTCAAACTACACCAACTTTAGTTTCTAATCTAAAAAACAAAAAAACATATAAATTTTATCTTTATTTGAACGAATTATAATTTCAATCATCACGAAATAAATATAATTATTGGTCTACCTCTTTCTATCTACCAGGTAGGTTTCATTTTCATAACAAACACGTGGGAGTGGGAAATCGTATTAATTGAGTTGTCATGACAAGGGAGAGTCCGGTTCGAATTACTCAACCCAAATAAATGAATTTGACCTCCGCCCGCTTCATATAATTAGTAGTGCTTTGACCTCCGCCCGCTTCATATAATTAGTAGTGCGTTTAAACGTTGATAATTAATGCTTCGTTTCAAAATAAAAAAAAATAAAAAACGTTGATAATGCTTTTATCACGTCGGAAGGTGGTACATCCTTTTAGACCATACATATTCTACCTTAAATTTTGGTCTCAAGTAAAATAAAATTTTTAATATATTTCCCAATACCATAATACAAAAATAAATAAATAATAGCAAATTTGTGCGTTAAATATCAACGCGTGTAAAAAAAAGTATTGGTTGGATGGAAGTGTATAAAGTTCGTCACTAACTTTAGATATTGTATCATTTGAAGTTTTAAAATTCAGTCTAGTGCTCCAATCATTAGATTACTGGACAATATGCAAGACATAAGCACCTATAGCATTAATACACCACAAAAAAATTTACTAGTTTAGCCCTCCTAAACTAGTTTGAAAGAACTCACATAGGAAATTGATATATCACAGTAAACAAATTGATCTTATAAAAATATTTTACTATCATATATCAATTTCCTATCAATGTTCTTTCAAACTCCGTTACTACATTCAGCGTATCCAAGCATAGTTTTTTTTTTTAAATAAAAATATATTATTATTTTCTTAATGTACTTGAAAAAAAAATCTGGTTTTTGGGACCTCCACTCTTTCCCACTCCGACAAGGCTCTCAAAATTCGACAAGTTGGTACATGATCGAAAACAAAATGAGATGGCAATGAGAATGCAGTATAGAGGAGGACAAAATGATAAGGTCAGCTTGATCAAGACAGCCCTCCCTACTCCACTGTAGCTAGGCGCCTCTACAAACATAGTGATTAATTATTGGCATTACTCGTTGAAGCTAAGAAAGAATTCAATACCAGTGTCTAATAAATATTACTTGTTGGCGCAGAATGCTACAAGGCCGGAACACATTTATTAATTCATAACCACTTCCTACATTTTTATCCACCAAAACAAAAGAGAACACTTGAAAAAAGTGTCTTATGAGTCCTTTATAAGTTTCCTTTTTTTCCTCGGGACTATATGATATGATATCATATCATATTTTTTTGTCAGCACAAGTCTTCTGATTCCAGCTTTGTGCTAAGGTTTGTTGTTCTTGTTTGTTTTTTCTTTCTTTTTGTGTTTGTTTCTTTTATCTTTCTTTGTTTTTTTGGGTATTGTGAAACGAGCGAAATAAATAATTCAAGTTGGTAGACATGATTCTTTAGAGATGAGAGGTAGTCGTAATGATGACTTCTTATAGAATAGTATGGGTTAGACAAGGGAAACAACAGCTCCAATTATTTTGCTGAGGATATTGGTGACCTACTTCGTTAGCGATGTTTCTATCTTATTTCAGTATTTAACTAAAAGAAAATTAACTACGTCTGTATCAGAATATTTGTTGACAAAATGATTGAATCGAATCTGAAAGTGTTGTAGTCAAAGTAGTATTCTGTTTTTTAAATCGCCTAACACGAGGTTCAATATTTTAATGGATTTGTTGCAATTTAAAGAAAATATATTAGAATATAATTAGTTGATATTTGTGGCTCAGATCTCTCTTATCACTCACTAAACTAAACAGATATGAAAATCAGTCATTTATTATATTATGCCTAATTTATAGTAATTATAAGATCTGATGCTAAATGTGAAATTTTGATCGATAGTTCATGTTTATGACATATTGACATGTTTTCTGCACATATTGCATGATCTTAAATGTATCTTCATTCTTCAATCATGTGTATTATTCCTAAGGAGCAGAGCACTACAACACGCTGACTTTGCGGCGCCGTGACAAAGATTATGAGGAACGGTGGCTTAATTTGCAGAGTGATTTCTTCAAAAAAAAAAAATTTGCAGAGTGATAAGAAATATGAGTAGGGGAAGATTTAAAATAAGAATGGGTAAAGTAAGCTAAGTAGTCTAATATTACGGCCTGTCAAAACTCAGGCACAAGTTAATTACAAAAAAAAAAAAAAAAAAAAAAAAAGAACCCTACACTTAGGCACAAGTTAAATTTGAGCAACATTTTTTGTAAGAACAAAATTGACAGTCCTGATCCATCAAAAGCGACTCCAATTCCCTTTGAAAGGTATGCACTACATAATTTACAAGCGGAACTATGCTAGAGATAAATGCGCGTTATAGAGTGCATAAATGCGCATTAATATCTATGAATTATATAGGCTATGTTTTCTAGTACATTAGATGTATTTAATTTATTGCTGACGGTCTGAATGTTAATTTAATTATATTAAGGTAAGTTTAATTATATGAAAGCCTAGACTTAGGGAAAAAAATGGAAGGGTACTTAAAAAAGTAATCAATTAAATTGTTAAAATATAAAACCTTGCAAATGTAACGAACATAAATGTTTTCCACAAGAGTTAAATATTTTATTGTATTTAGCGATTATTTTATTTTATTATTATTTTTTTTTTGGAAAATTTGACAGGGGCTGTCAAAGCACGATTTTTTTTTTAGTTGTGAGGGGTGTCGTTTTGCATTTAGCGTACTAATAGCAAGGAAAGGCAAAAAAATGAAATAGTCCTTTCTATTTAACCAAGTTAATCCCTGATCTTCAAAATACAATGAAGTTGGTCCCTTAACTTTATAAACATGAAATTTGATCCTCAAATTTTCAATTTTGCAAGAAATTAGTCATTCATTTTAGATTGAATTAATTTTGACGGATTAATCTGGAACTTCAGAGAAGTTGAAGAACAAAGTCGCCCCCCCGGGGAAAATTTATGAACTGATTTGACGCAACTAAAAGTGTAGGAACTAACTTGACTTTTCTGAAAGATTTAACTAAATCGGTAGAAATAAGTTTCTAAACCAATATGATTTTTTTTTTTCCAGAAATTTCTGGGTAATAGTGATGATGATAAAGCAACCGATAATATGACAAGAAGAGCTTTCATAACGTAATTTTTCATGCTTAATAAACTTGAAATGATCAATATCAGATGCGCTAATATGTAGAATGAATTTACAAAAAGTCATATTGTATAACTTTGGTATATTTTGCGTCATGCAGCCTCCTTTAATTGATTACAATTTAACAATAACAATTTTCATTAGAATATCATACAACCTTATTATTTTAGAAAATTAAGCTAAATCGACTACATGCTATAGTATTGACATGTATATGCTTCTCAAGGGACACCATAATTAATATAAGATGAAATTAATTACCGTAAAATTTCATAATACGGTTTTAGTATTATAATTTTCACATAAAAAATACTGCTTAATTTGAATAATTATATCAACGCAATTTGATACTCTGGTTAGAAAAGTGTGTCACTAGGACGCGTACTTTAATTTGGAATAATTGCAGACTTGGAGCCTGTGACGATTTTTTTTTTTTTTTTCTTCTCAATCGTTGACAGAAGCTGTCAATCGACTGTCTATGAAGATTGTTACTTAATGACATATTACTTTGACCTAAGTTGATTGTAAAGTTTGAGCTACAATTGAATTTGATGAGAAATGGACTTTATGCACAACTAATTAGTGAGCACTAGTTTAAACTACGACCAGAATAATGTGTCATTAATTTAGGCACTAGATATTGAAGTGCACTGTTTGATATCGAAATAAAGGACTTCCTTGAGAGTGAAATATTTAGCATTGAGAAAAAGGACTTACTTTGACAGTGAGAACGAAATAAAATGTTCAGGAAATAATAATTTTTATTATCACTATCACAAGAAAAAAATGTTAAGTTTAATTATTTCATTTTTTAAACCTATACTATATTTAATGGAAGAATAAAACTATTATATAAAAGATAACTCTTACATCTTCATCAGAGAACAAAATAAAAAGTGCAGTTTATTTTTTAAAATCTACATCTTCTCTTTCAACCAGAAGACAATTTTATAGGTAGAAGTTATCTTCTTATCTTTAAAATTAGTTTTGTATTAAACAAAACGTGTCGCCATAATATGGTCTCAACATAATACGGTAGTGGAGTCAAATCTTGCAATTCCTTTTTCTTTTTTCTTTTTTATGGATTTGCTCAATTTTACAAGCTATCTCTTTCGGAAGTTTCGCCATCCAACAGCATATAAGAACAGAGAGGGATGTGATATCCCTTCTTCCCCTCTCAATTGCTCCCTCCCTCAACAGGCCACCACTTTCTCCGCTCTACTAGCTTCTGTCAATCCAAGCAATGTCAGAAAAGGTGTGTATTTTATTATATCTCAATTTTGAATGGCAAAAAAAATTCAATGTTCTCCTCATATTTTCAAGTCTCTGTGAAATGGAGTAAAACAGAATTATCAGATATGCAACTTTTGATTTGATATAAACCTTTTAAAAACTTTTGGTTTGATACAATCCCCAAACTGTAAGATAAAATTTTCCTTCTCTGGTTCCTTTACAATTGAACTTCTTTAGAGGAATATTGTAGTATAGATATGGAAATAAACAAATTGCTACCGTAAAGGACAAAATACCTTCTAACTTGTGGTTGTGGAATGTAGACTTACTAATTTATTGCACTTATTGAAAAATTAAGCGAGTAAACCGCATTTTGTTTTTCAATTATTTTCAATTTTATAGTTCAAAGATTTGCTAAGTTGTCTTCATCTTTGAAAACTGATTGAAATAGATAGAAACCCTGATCTTATGGGTGGATTTGGAATGTGAACGTTGCAACAGAAAGATCAGGCGTGTCATAAGTAAACTTCAAGGTAAGTCAACTTCATTACCTGGATTTGTTCAAAGTTTAATTGCTCAAACTTTTCACTGATACTGTGGACAATATCTGCGATTGAATCAATGCAGACCGGGCGAATATTCAATCAGTCGATTATGACGAGAAGGGCAATAAGGTGATCCTCAAAGGACCATTTGATCCCGAGTGGCTGGCCAAAAAGCTCTGCTGCAAGGCATGCAAGATCATCAAGCAATATGAGATTGTTGAACCACCGCCACCCGCACCAAAACCGGAGCCAAAACCAGAGCCAAAACCAGAGCCACCGCCCCCGCCACCCGAACCAAAACCAGAGCCAAAACCAGAGCCACCACCCGAGCCAAAACCAGAGCCACCACCCGAGCCAAAACCAGAACCGCCACCCGAGGTAAAACCTGCAGCGCCGGAGCCACCACCTGTACCCACGGTAGAAGAACCTCCTGCACCCACGGTAGAAGCAACGCCTGCACCCAAGGTAGATATGTTCCCATACCCATATCCATATCCATTTCCTTTCTTCCCGGTGTGCTGCCACGCTCCGTGTCCGTGCTATGGAGGACATGGTGGCTGCCGGTGCTGCTCCTGTGGCAAGTCCTATGAGGAGCCCCCACCAGCTCCTGTGGTTTATCCCAACCCTCCACCGGCACAACCATGTTGCGATCCTTGCGGATACCGGATTGTTATTGATGAACCTGCCTATTCTCCTTGTGCCATCATGTGATTATCATCATTTACTTTTGTTTCTAATTACCATCTTTTCTCCCTTTTTGTTTATGGATTTTTTATCTTCGCATTCAGTGAAGAAAATTGGTTAAAATGGTATATAATATACATATCATGAATAACGGTTGTCGCGGGGATAAAAGTTACTTTGTAATATGTAACAGAATGAATAAAGTTGCAAAAAGGTTGAAATCGATGTAATCTGAGGAGAATTAAAGGTATATATGTTAGGCGAGGTGTCATTCTAAAGGATGATTCTGGAATGAGACTTGATCCAAAGTTGGATTGCTCATAGATGTATCCAGACCAGTTATTAAAGTGGTGCTGGTCGCTTTAATTTGTTAGGCTAAAAACTAGAGAAAAAGAAGAGAACACTTTTGATGGTATGTGTAGGTGTGTGTGTGTGTGACCCTTTTAGAATAGTGAGTGGGACGTGGCACACCAAATGAGTGCGAGTGATTACTATCTAATAATAATAAAAAAAAAAAAGACAAAGACAAAGTTGCTAGCAAGCGGTAGGTGTTGATTAATGAATGGCACGGTAGTATGGCTTTAAACTTGAATATAAATGAATAGGATGGGTGACCCATCTGCTACACACCTTCAGTCTTATTTGTATCACCACATGTGTGATGTGTGTGCTATCACGTCTCAAAACGTTTTCTTAGGACATTCTGGCATGGACCTATTTTTTCTGCCGGCTTGAGCCAAATCAATCTCATGGCATTTTGTAATTTTGAAGGAAGAGTGTGTATGTCATTTCAGTACATACAAAAAAAAAAGCGAGTCCAAATGTCCAATACAAAATTTGTTGATTTCCTTTATCGGTGTCTAACTAAAAGAAAAGATACATAATGAAGCAAAAGTTTTTATATATCAAGCAAACATAAGTTTAGAAATTTATTGACTACATAGAAAAAGTTTATGTTTTAACTTAAGCAATATGTTTTTTTAAATGCCAAACAATAGATGAACTTGTCTTACAAGAGTGCATAGAAGGTTCTTTCAATTAATCTACGGAACTAAATTAATTAAGACAAGGTTATGGACATTTACAATAAATATTTTTCCTATAATTTGGGCCCGGCCTTCTTGTTGTTCCCTCTCTGGCTGAGTTGTGGGCCTATATCAGCTACCTATAGAATCCAAAGTCAAATAATGGACAAATAGACAAATAGTATTTTGATCTGCTGTGACAACCACCTCTTTATCCCTGCAGTTTGTTAGGTGCATACACAGACACACAGTACACTGATTTGATCCCGGACATTTTATTTTAGTGGTCTGTTTTCCTTCCTGCCCAATTCAACACGCATCGTTCATATTTTCATTTCATATTAGTTTTCTTTAAAAAATGAAATGCTTTTTGTTGTCTCTGATTTTTTTCCCTTATTTATTATATTATTATTGGATTCTTTCACAAAACGAAAAATTAATAGAAGTTCAATAAAATTATAGACTTTGGTCTCCAACAAGATTTTGGTACGATATAGTACATTAGTGGCTTCACCAGTCATTAGAATTTTATAAATTAAGATTTTTAATGTAAAAGCATGACATACTTTTACTTTCCAAAGAACTTTTTTTTTGTTCATATATATTTCTTGGTGTGCATATAGTTATGCCTAAATATTTATTCCCTGTCCCACGAAATTGCTGCTCCTGTACAGTGACTCGTTGTTGGGCTCTTCCAATTTAAAAAGATGTTTTCATCACCACTCAACAGTCAACAGTCTCTAAGTAATTGGTTTCAGTTCTTTCAAGGTTTTTTTAGACGGTTTTGTTTTCAACTCCATAAGGTGCCTAATTTGGCACACAGCTACATGTTCCGACCGTAGTTCCTTAAAGATAGACGACCAAATTTCTGAAAATAAGAAGCTATCAGATATTTGAAAAGAATCTATACCCAATTGACAGGACGACTTTAACATCTTCTCTTTCTTTCTTATGCACCAGAAAGACAAACATTTATTTCAAACAACAATAAGATGACAAAACTATTAAGACATTTTTTAAGATGTATGTTTTTCTTCCCTTACTACTCAAATCAAACTCAACCCCCACCTTTTTGATTTGATTGAAAGTAATGGAGCACACCTAAAGCAATCATGTCAATTTCGTTAGGACGACCCCTTGTAGTGATATATCAAATGTAAAGCATTTTCAATGATTGATTATTAGGCCTAATCCGTTTACCACTAAACCCCCACTGAAATGACTTGATACATGCATTAATTCATAAAGCCTTTAGGAAAGACAATTTAAAAAATGAGGTACACTGTTAGTAGGCTGGGTCTAGTCACAGCCCAAATATCCTTCTTTTTGCTTTTTAAATTTTAAGCTTTCATTAATGTGATTGTGTAGTTGCATTGTTTTGATCTGTACTCTCTAACTTAGATTGATATAATCAAAGATTGGTTTTGGATTGCATGGAAGAAGATTTCTTCCGGAGAGAAATCTTATTTCGGAAGAAATATACCATCCAAACAAGTCGGAAGAAGTCTGGAAGAGTGCTTTTTTTTTTTTTTTTTTTGGATTTGTTCTTCCAACTCCTAACTGGAATAAGCTTAGGAAGAAATTTTTCTGGGTTTCTTCCGAGTTTATCCAAGCACGCCAAAAGTGACATGGATGTTATAAGTAGTAGTTTATCTTCTTTTGCACCTTCGTAATGATTTCTCTCTGACTTAACAGTAAAATTTATTGGGGAAGCGCAGCTAGGTAGAATCGTCTTTGCAAATAGCCTTACATTCAATTCATTGAATAGTATTCAACTCAAATAGATTTCAACAATGCTGCGATTTGGAGAAGGCAGATTCACCACACCCATAAGTGAACTGTTAGGCCACTCATAACATATATTATGGACAAAATGCTGATGTCATTTAGTAATAGTATAAATGTTTACTGCTAGCTAAAGTATAATTTTAAAAGGGAAGAGCAGCTAGAATCCATGATTGGCTCTTAACTTATGAAGAAGGCAGATTCGCACATAAAGGTGAAATCAGATTCGGAATGTACACCTCTTTAAAGGGTACAGAAAGATTAGCGTTGCTATCGTAGAATCTCCTTTTTTTTTTCCCCTTTAAATAATCTTATAGAATCTCCTTTTGGCCAAAGAAGCCACAGAATAATCATCGACCAAAAAGGAGAAAAAGTTTACAAAAATATTATGCTCCACTCAGAGTTTTCTTTTATTTATTTCTCATTATTATTACTATTTTTTAAAATGTACTGGTATTCTGGCAAAGAGATACCAGCTTTCATTCGGAGATGTATATGTAAATGTACTAATCAAAGTATCAAACGTCAATTACTGTAAAACTTTTAACATAACCCATGGATGGATCTACTTTTGTTCTTAAATATTATTCTCAGATCAGGATAATATGAAAGTGACAGTCCTTTTCTGAATTAATGATATTAATAGGAGAAATATTGAAAAAGAAGCTTGGTGCATGATGGGTGTGAAGACTCACACCATGAAAGAACAGCTACTGGAGTTAATTCAGTGCTTATTTCGCATAACGAGTCAATAATTCAACGACTACAATTTTCTTGTGACTAATTATTAATAAAATGTAATAAACAATCAGCAAGACTAACAATATTGGTCTTTTTTAATCTATCTACATTCCCTATAGTGCATGATGTCTATCTACATTCCCTATAGTGCATGATGCCTATCCCCTGCCACAATAGTCCAGTGCCCACGCACCCACGGCAGATCACTCACTTCCAAGGCGATTTGATTTGATCCCATGTACCAGCACGGTTCTTGATGCACTTACAAGTTACAATATAACCATGAATCAAGGTGTAAAAAAGAAAAAAGAAACAAAAAACAAATTAACCATTAAAAGACAAATTGTCGCGTAGCTCATCGTAGAGCAATTTTTTAAGAGCAAAAGCCTCGCTCTCCCGTGTGGTAAGCAATGAAAGGAATATAATTTCTTGTTAATATTAACTTCAATTTATTATTTAAAAAAACATATATAGGAGATGTAGTGATCAACTTTTACTATCCTGGTTCGAATTGTTGTTGTAAAAATATATATAGTTATCATAGTTATTGTAAATCATCATATCAAAATCAAATTGTTCGAATTAAGTACATTTTTAATCTTCAAATTGTTATCGCACACTGCCATTGATCTCTAGAATTGAATCCTCTATCCTAGTTCTTTCTTTATCCTCATAATCGTTGCCAATTCGTTTTCTACAAATAAAGAAATTAATAGATATTCATGATAATGTTGAAAAATAAATCAGAAAAAATTTCCATTAGATTTTACGATAATTTTTTTTTATATTTTTCATGAAATTTATTAAAGTCCTTACATCTAGACTTGGAAAACTTAGGCTCTGATCGGAACCAAAAAATTTAAAGCGAGAAACGAAAACAGGAATCACTTTTTCCAAATTCGCTCATCGGAACTGACGAAAGAGGCACGGGAATTCCCTTCTTCTGTTGAGAATTGGTGAGAAAATTTTGACGAGAATTATTTTCTTTTCTTTTTTTTCTGTTGAGAATTGGTGAGAATTCTTTTCCGTCCAAAACTAAGAAATTTGACGAGAATTCTTTTCTTTTATTCTCTTCTCTTTTCTTTTCTTTCCTTTCTCGCTTGTCTCCGGTTACAATGAGGACCTTACAAAATTCAAATAGTGTTTACTAGATCATTAGATGTTTTCATTAATTTTAAAAAGGAAATTTAAGATTTCAAACAACTTTTGGGAAATAGATAGAACTCGTTTATCACTATTTCTAGTTTATTTAATGTTTTGCAATGAAATGAGCGTACGTATAGATATTTGGTTTAAAAAATAATTAAATTGTTTCCAGAGAATCTAGATAAATTTGCAAATGAAATCATATGAAACAGACCTTACATTCATCACAAAAAGCTCTGAATGAAAAAAAAAAAAAAAAATTGCTTGATTTTGCTGGAAACTCGCTATCTAGCATGTCTAGAAAAAACTCATCCATACAACTTAAAACACTAAGTTTTGATAACTTTTTTCAAAATATAAAATTTCAATTTTGAAGTTATCCCTTTTTTTGTAGAAAATTTTGTAAGTTATCAGCTTGTTTCTTCAAAACGAATCCATATCTAAATGCAATCTTGCAAGTTGGGAGTAGGGGCGTATACGAAACGAGTTCAAGCAAGTCAGAGATTGCTCAAATTCAACTTGGTTGTGTCTTGATTTTGCTTGAGTCGAATTAGAAATACAATCAAATTCTATAAACTAGCTCAAATTCGACTTGTCTCCAAACTCATGATGGTTCGCAAGTCACGACCCAACTTGAACTAAGCATGTGCAATTCAAAATTTTCTTTATTTAATTTATATAGTAAATTCAATACTAAAACTAGCTTATTTATACAATATTATTGCCACATTTATTCTTCTATTAATTTGAAGCAAAACATGACTTGAAACTGTGTGTTATAATTATATAAAATATAAAAATATTATAAAAAATATTTATAATTATTTTATAAATTTTAATATTCATAACCATATTGATATTACTATTAGCTCATGAGTCGGTGATCGAGGGGAACTACGTTCAAAATAAAAACTTCGTTTATCCGATCTAATCATTTGTGGTAAAGCTTGAGGGTCGAATCCATAGGGACATTGTCGAAATATTGGTCTTTTACTTTACTAAATTAGTTTTGACGATTCAACTCTTAAGAATTCAAGAATTGCAAGTGGTTTCAAATCCTAAGTCTAGTTTCGAGGTCAAAACAAGAATTAATGAGAGAATATTAACAAGTCATGTTCTAGGATTTTTGGTAGTTTTATATTTCAGTTTACTCCAAAATTAGCGACCCGCAGACTTGCGTAGCGGCCCGCTGAAACTCAGGTCGCTGACTCCTAAGTGGGTCGCTAAAGGTAGGGGCACAAACAACCCGCTAGATCTTTCTGCGACCCGCTAGGTTAAACGCAAACTCAACTTTTAGTTTAGTTTAGAAGTTGCTTTGTGTAGGGAACGAATCTAACTAAGGCTCCTCTAAGGCCAGGTTTTCTATAGCTAACCTTAATTCCCTCGAATACAACCTAGATTTCAACTTCTGTTTCTTGGTCTAAGCTATACAAGTTTATGCTTTACGACCTACGACTTCCTATACTTTCGTAACGGAAAGGACTTCAAGTTCTGTTTCTTGATCCTAGTCTAACTTTTTGGTATCAACTCTAGTGTTAACCATACTTAAACTTTATTACTTGAAAACATTTGGATTTAACCACCTAACAATTAAGCGACGTCTAACTTAACGGGTGCAAGCAATTCAATTCAAGTAATCATAAGCAATTAAATCAAAGCATAAAACACAACATGCAACAAAGAAATTAAACTAAAAGTATATCATCAATCATAAACTTAAAGAAGTTTACTACCATGGCTTTAGAACAAACAAATCAACAACTAAGAGACATCATAAAAACACAAAAGAAAAGGATAATAAAGAAAGATTACAATCAATTCTCCTTGTGTGTCGAAATCTCCTATCAAACACGTCTGTTGCTGTCGCAAATGACCTGCTTGGCGCTGCCACGATCTGGACTTGAGACTAAACTCTCAAATAAATCTATGTCTAATCCTAACTTTGATCTTGGATTGGATCTCTTTTCTTGCATATCTCAAAATCTCCTCAAAATAGTCTTAAATAGGCATTAGGAAGGTGTAGAAACGCTGGAAATAACTGAAGACGCGCTCTGGATAAACCTGGAGTCGGTAGAAATCGTCTTCCAAATATAGAAATGCTAAATCGGGCAATTCTAATATTTCTGGCGGTTCCAGGACCGGCGGGCCGCTGGAGCTTTCAGCTACCCACTGAAATAATTCAACACTATGTCATGTTAGTATTTTGGCCATATCTCATTCATTCGGACTTCGTTTGAGATGATTCAAAAACCGTTGGAAAGCATGGAACAAGATCTACAACTTCAAGGATTCATCCAAGTCATGTTTTTGTCCAAAATCTGCAATAAATTTAGAAAATATGGTAGTAACTCATTCTTTGATATAAAACCCTAATTTAACTAACCTAAATTATCGAAACTATCTAAATTCAAGACAAATTAGTTTAGTTTGGAGTCAAAATACTATTGAATATACGTATAAAATCCACTCATCAGTCGGCAAAACCGAGTTGAGCCGAACTCAAATTCGGTTCATTTTAAAATATCAATATTCATATTATTAATATGATCAACTCGAATTCTTCAAGTTACGACCGGGTTTTTGACGAATCAAGTTCAAGTAACTCATGAATTTCGAAATTCGAAAAATTTTGCTCACTTCTAGTTGTAGTAAAATAATGAGGCCCGAACGTGGCTCCTCTTCCATTGGATATTAGTGGCCCACTTGGCAGGGTAACCAGGGGGGAAAAGAAAAGCCGAACGAATCCGACTATACCTTGGGAATTGAGTGTCCTCGTCCTCTTCTCATCTGTCGGTCCCCCAAATTTCGTACATGTCCTTTCAACAGACGTAAAGTTGCACTTTTATTTTCTAAAAACGACAGTATATTTATTTACCTTTGAAATTGTACTCATTTTTTTTTTTCACATTTATCTCTTATCACCAAAGTCAAAACGGAAAGCTTATCGTCTTTGTCGGCGCATACAACCGTATATTCAATAAATTTAAAAAGTTGAGACAGAATAAAAAAAGTTGAATTTAAAAAGGTTGGATTTTCTTTATAAACACAGCAATAAATTTAAGAGTCCTAATTTGGAAACCAGTTTTTCTTTACTGTCAAAAGACAACACTTACTTGTGTTAGGCTGTGAGATTGAAACCGAGCAACGAAATTCTTGTTAATATTTAATTTAAAAAATATTAGAAAACTTTAATAGTAACGTTAGGGTAAAAAATGATTCTAGTCTTACATATTAATGTTTTAAATGACTGATTCAAACCGTAATTTTTCATATTGAAATTATCTTGCAGACTAAATTTTTCAATTTTTCAAAATTTTTAACAATTTTTTCATATTTTTTAAAATTAGAGGTTAGAATTGATTGGATTGAAGATTTTCTAAAATTCAAAATAAATACTAAAAAAAATTCAAAATAATATAAAATTTGATCTCTAAGGAAATTTCATTATGGAGAATAAATTGAGCGGTTCGAATTTGCCATTGTATAGCGAAAATTGAGATTCAATCGAGTTTGACGAGCTTAAGTATCAAATACGTTTGACTCTAACATTACTTAAACTTTAACCTATATTATTATTTTTTTTTAAAAAAAAGAAAACGAGCGTTTTATCAATTAACCATTACTACTGTCTTCAATGCGTTGACAGATCCAACTTGAAAAGCAAATCAAAAGTTAGAAATAAAACAGTCTAAGATTGAGATTATGCAAAGGTTTATAATGTTAAATTCATCAAAATCAAACAATACATTTCAAAATTTACGTCAATCTTTATTCTAAATTAGAGGGGCGTATCGAGCTTCGCTCGATGTAGATATCTATAATAAGAATATTTTTATTATGTTTCTATAGTTTAATTATATTCATTTTTGGATATATGGTTTAGATATATTTATATTTAGAAATATAGTTTAGTTATTGTAGGTAATTTTATTTGATTAAATTAAAGAGTTTGATCAATTAAAAAAAATTATATGTGTGTAAATATAGTTATAGTTATCTGAAATAATATGATTAATATGATTTATATTATGTTGATATTATTCATGAAATGTAATATGTTTATAAATGACTTAAATAAAAATATATATATCGTAAAGATATGATGTTTTTTTTTTCTATTTTCAATTGAATGAATTTAATTTATATTTTGTAAACCGAAATTAAGAATGATTATGAAGAGAAATTAAGGTGGAGAGAGACTCTAAGCAACACAAAAGAGATGACATGATGAAAATGAAAATAGAAAGGGGTCACAAAATTTAGAAACAAAACAATGTATTGTCATATTATTATCTGACGTTGAACCGAGTCAGTTTTATGAGCAATAACACCCGACACACAATTAGTTACAAAATATCACATTACATAAATCAGAAAAATGCTATTCCACAACTATTTCACAATGCTTGGAGTGTCGGATAATATTTAATTAAAGGATCCCAACACCCACACATCTTTATTTAAAATATTGATATTTAATCTTTACTCCGTTTTAAATAAAATTTTTTAAATTGAATTTTTTCGATATATTTTTAAAACAGTTCAACACGTTTAATTAAAATGGGATTTGTGTAACACAGACAAAATGCTTTTGAAACTAAATACTTCGGAGTTCGGACAGTTAAAATAAACTCCGGCATTCACTATTCATCTGCCAGCAAGTCTGTGGAGTGTCGACACATGTACGACAATATCCCAAATTTTATCCATATAAATCCAACCCTGGTAATTTTTTAATTACCGCCGTGCATCCTACACTTCACTCTTCAGTACTTTATTATTTACTAGTACTACAGATCCTTCAAACTTATTTTACTCCATCTATTATAAAAAAGGAAAGAAAATCCACACTAGTGTCGCCCTTTTTTATTGTAAGAGGACGGAAGCCTTACTCGAAATGGATATACCGTTTCTCTCGTGTCCAGAGTCTGAACTCCAGTCTTAGTGTCTCAGAAACAAACCAAACCAAGCACTACCAACGGATCTGACCAAAACCATAAAAATCTCACAGAATTCAACCAGAGATGTCTTCCCGGTCGAACCGCGACAGAGAGAGAGAAGCAGCAGCAGCAGCGGAGATGTCGTCCCGGTCGAACCGGGCCGCCGCTACATGCTCTCGGAGCAGCTCGGCCCGGTCCAGGCACAGCGCGCGCGTGGTGGCCCAAACCTCAGGCGACGCCAAGCTACACGCCGATTTCGAAGCCCGCGAGCGCCACTTCGACTACTCGGCCTCCACTGGCGCCGCGTCCTTAACTTCCAACTCCGCCGAAGTCTCGGCCTACCTCGAAAGCCTGCAGCGCGGCCAGCTCATTCAACCTTTCGGCTGCCTCCTCGCGGTGGATTCTGATTCACTGGCTTTATTGGCGTATAGCGAGAACGCACCCGAGATGCTCGACCTTATGCCTCATGCTGTTCCTTCTATTGACCAACGGCCTGATGCTCCTTTAACCCTGGGTTCTGATGTTCGGTCGCTATTTCGGGCACAGAGTGCTGCTGCTTTGCAAAAGGCTGCGTCTTTTTCTGAGGTTTCTCTTCTTAACCCGATTTTGGTTCATTCGCATAGCTCCGGGAAGCCCTTTTATGCAATTCTGCACAGGACTGATAATGTTTTGATTATGGACATGGAGCCCGTGAACCCGGCTGATGTGCCCGTCACGGCTGCTGGTGCGCTCAAGTCGTATAAGCTCGCAGCCAAGTCTATATCCCGGATTCAGTCCCTGCCCAGTGGAGACATTTCTTTGCTGTGTGATGTTTTGGTCAAGGAGATTAGTGATTTATTGGGCTATGATAGAGTGATGGCGTACAAATTCCATGAGGATATGCACGGGGAGGTCCTTGCTGAGTGCAGAAGGTCCGACCTGGAGCCGTACCTAGGCCTACATTACCCTGCCACTGACATACCACAGGCATCAAGGTTTCTCTTCATGAAGAACAAAGTAAGAATGATATGTGATTGCTCTTCAGCGCCCGTGAAAATCATCCAAAGTGACAAGCTGGCAGAACCACTCAGCTTATCTGGGTCTACATTAAGGGCCCCACACGGGTGCCATTCTCAATACATGGCAAACATGGGCTCTGTGGCCTCTCTTGTCATGTCGATGACGATTAACGAGGAAGATGAAGAAACGGTTGGGAGTGAGACGGTTCCTAGAGGGAGGATGCTGTGGGGTCTGGTTGTGTGTCACCACACCACCCCGAGATTCATTCCATTTCCACTCAGATACGCATGTGAGTTCCTATTACAAGTTTTCAGTGTCCAGCTGAACAAGGAAGTGGAGTTGGCAGCACAAGCAAAGGAGAGGCACATTCTGCGTACACAGACTCTTCTTTGTGATATGCTCCTTCGAGAAGCCCCTATAGGAATCTTCACCCAATCCCCAAATATCATGGACCTGGTCAAGTGTGATGGTGCTGCACTCTTTTACCGCAATCAGTTCTGGTTGCTTGGATCGACCCCATCTGAGGTGCAAATTAAGGATATAATAGCATGGTTACTGGAGTGCCATGATAGTTCGACTGGGCTGAGCACAGACAGCCTCATGGAAGCTGGGTATCCTGGTGCAGCTGCTTTGCGTGATACCGTGTGCGGTATGGCTGCAATAAAGATCTCCTCCAAAGATTTTATCTTCTGGTTCCGGAACCACACTGCCAAGGAGATTAAATGGGGCGGGGCCAAGCTCCAACCAGGAGACAATGACGGGAGAAGAATGCATCCGAGGTCTTCTTTCAAGGCTTTCCTAGAGGTTGTCAAGTGGAGGAGTGTCCCTTGGGAAGATGTGGAGATGGATGCAATTCACTCATTGCAACTTATATTGCGGGGTTCCTTGCAAGATGAGGTGCCAGATGATAACAACAATGACAAGGCAAAGTCAATTGTTAAGGCTTCGTCATCGAATGATGCAAGCAGGATACAACTACATGATGAGTTGAGAACAGTTACTAATGAGATTTGTCGGCTAATTGAGACAGCAAATGTACCTATATTGGCAGTCGATGCTGCTGGTAACATAAATGGATGGAACACTAAAGCAGCGGAACTCACTGGACTTTCTACCCAGGAGGCTGTTGGTACCCCTTTTGTAGATCTTGTTGCTGATGAATCTGTTGAAGTTGCTAGGAGAATCTTCTCCTCTGCTTTGCAAGGTAAAGTTGTGTTGAAAGAATTTTGGTTATTGTTTAAATTATTGTTGAATTATGTTATAATTTTAAGCTAGTTGGAAAAAGAAAAAGACACATCATTGATGAACTGGCAAAAAATGTCCCTCTTGTTGCAGATTTTGTAAAGAAAAGGGACCAATTACATTATTTTTAAAGTTACTTTTAAAAGATTGTCATGGAACTTTTATCTGACATAATAGACAGTTGCAAAGAAATTCCTATATATGTTTGGCAAGGTTCTACAAATAATGGAGTATTTTGGTCTTGTAAATGGCAATTTTTATATAATTTTTGTGACAGTGCTAAACAATATGGACTGTGTGTGATTCGAATTGCGACTAATATTGGAAGTACATATTGAGAGGCCCTTTATTTGTAATTGCACAAAATGTTGTGAAAAGCCCATGTTAAATTTCAATGATTTGTAAACTATTAGACTTTTGCACAACTTATAAAAGATGATATTTTATATTTAGATTTTTAACTATAATCCTTGTTTTGTCAAAACAGGAAAAGAGGAACAGAACGTGGAAATAAAGTTTAAAACATTTCATGAGAAAGTGGATAATGGCCCCGTTATCTTGGTTGTTAATGCATGCGGCAGCCGTGACATTGCAGACAAGGTTGTGGGAGTGTGCTTCATAGCACAGGATATCACAGATCAAAAGATGATAATGGATAAATACACCCGGATTGAAGGGGATTATGTTTCCGTTGTCAGAAATCCAAGTGAGCTTATTCCACCAATATTCATGATTGATGAGTCAGGCATGTGTGTAGAGTGGAATGATGCCATGCAGAGACTGTCTGGCATTAAGAGAGAGGAGGCTATTGGTCATGTGCTGGTAGGTGAGGTCTTCACCGTTCATGGCTTTGGTTGTAGGGTAAAAGACCACAGCATGCTTACCAAACTCAATATAAATCTTAATGCTGCCATCTCTGGTCAAGATGCTGAAATGCTTATATTGGGTTTCTATGACCTCGATGGGAGCCATGTTGAGGCATTGCTCAGTGTAAACAAAAGGGTGAACTCAGAGGGCAAGATAATAGGTGCTCTGTGTTTTCTGCACATGACAAGTCCAGAGCTGCAGAATGCTCTGCAAATGCAGACAATAATGGAGCAGGCTGCAAATAACAGCTTAAAGGAATTGACATACATGCGTCAGGAGATAAGGAACCCACTTAATGGTATAGTTTTTACTCAGAACCTGATGCAGTCAGATTTGAATGATGAGCAGAAGAAGATCTACCAAAAAAATGTTCTTTGTCGGGAGCAGCTGGCTAAAATCCTAGATGACATGGATCTCGAGACCATTGAACAGTGGTATGTGTTGCTTATCCATTGTTTTCAAAAAATTTTGTCATATGTATATACTCTGATAGCTTCTTGTTTTCAAAGAATTTGTTATTTAGATACCCTTGCAAAATGAAAATAATCTCAACTATCTTAGTTGTAAATGTACCTGCACTTCTATCCAACCCTTTTTGAGAAAACCCCCTCAAGTTGATCATCAAGTTTTGGTGAGACGAGCGAAGGGTAAGATGATGTATTTTTTAAAATTAGAGAAGAGTTTATAAGGGTATACTCCATGTTTATGGGCTTGTTCAACATATATTTAAATACTATGCTCATTCATTGTAGGGGACTATAGTTTAAATCTTTTGGGGTTGTGCTTCTCTCTTTTCTAGTTTTTGAAATGATAAAAGAGGAAACTGCCTGTGTTTCTGGTGTTGTTACTACTATGAAAATGAAGTCACTTGTAGATGTTTTTTAGACTTTGTAAAGTCAAGCAATATTTTTTTATTTTTTTGAAACAAGTAGGACAATGTCTTACCACTTCCATTCATCAGAAGCAAAAGTTAAGAAAAAACAAACAAAATAATATCCTAAGCCGACGCACTGGTACCCATCTACCCTGGTACCAGTGCATCTATACTAAAGTCAGGCAATTAATGCAATGGTGTGCTCAAAATCCAAGAAACATGATTATCCAATATTGACAGACAGATCTTGAATTGTGAACAGCTACTTGGAGCTGAACACGGTTGAATTTAATCTTTCTGTAACTCTGGAAACGGTGCTAATGCAAGGGATGTGCCTGAGCAAGGAGAGAGGAATACCTCTTGAGCATGACTGGCCTCCAGATGTGTCTTCCATGAACCTATATGGCGACAATTTAAGGCTTCAGCAGGTACTAGCTGAATTCTTGACCTGCACACTCCAGTTCACAAAACGAGCCGAGGGACCAGTCCTTCTTTGTGCCATTCCAAGGAAAGAACAACTTGGAACTGCAGTACAGATTGTTCATCTTGAATTCAGGTCAAATCTCTTTTTTGTTTTTCCGTTTTTCCTAAAAGTGGTTCAGAGACCAACTCCCTCTTAATACTAGAGCCCAATTATACATTAAGCATATCCAAAGCAGAAGGAAAAGAAATGAGTATTGTGGATGACATACTAGTGTTGTACGGTACCTACATAATAATGGTGCTAGTCTCTCTTTAGTGGTAATTGTGTCATTGTAAATTTGTAACTACATGATGTATATTTAATAGAAGCCCCTTGGAAGCCAGTCTTAGTCCCCATTTTTCTTTGTGATAATACCCACAAACCTCTCACTAGAACCAAACCACAAGCAACCCCCACCCCTCCCACCTCCACCAAGGCAATACCCAGCACACATAAAAATATGTATCTTTAAGGATTAGTGAATCTAATTGTTAGAGTTGAACAATGATTCAGAACCATTGCATTGCATATAAAACAAACTTCCTTCAAGTTTTTAATATAATTATAATATGAAAAACTGCAGAATTATACATCCACCTCCAGGTGTGCCAGAGGCATTGGTTCAAGAGATGTTCCACCAAAGTCATCAGGGGGTATCAAGGGAAGGACTTGGCCTCTACATCAGCCAGAAGCTCGTCAAAACTATGAATGGAAATGTGCAGTACCTTCGAGAAGCTGAAAGGTCGTCCTTTATCATCCTAGTTGAGCTTCCACTGGTTCAAAACAAAGGGAAGCGGCTGCATACCATGAGATCATGATTCTCAGTTGCTGGCATGCAATCGGGCAGACTTTCTGAGACCAGTGTAAATTAGGATTAAAATTCTTCTCTTAGCAATTTTTTTATGTTTCAAGTTTTCTTCTGTTTGTCTCCATCCCTTCGTGCTTGAAATGAGAAATGGAACTACTGTTAAGACCGTCTTGCCTCGTCAAATGGATCACAAAAATGTCCTGATTGGGCCTGCCGCAGTAGAATGATGACATCTTGTATAGGATAACCTTCGACTTTGATAACTTCCCAATGTAATTTATATTTGTTTGATAACTTAAACAATTCTTAATTTTAGGTTGCCTGAAGTGCTTTGATGATTATCAATGTTAGACATAAGAAACTGTTCGCTTATTTGCTTTATTAGTACTAGGCCTTATTTCCAACGTCGCTGCAGCATATGCTTTTGATGGATGAGCAGTGCGCACCACATTCCCAAGGATTGACTCTTGCTAATCTCATGGGCCAAGTAGTGGGAAGATCGGGTGGTTCAGATCAGGCTGAAAGTCAAGAGCAGTAGCTTACTTTCCCACTGTTTAGGTGCAGCGATCTACACCAACCATCTAAGTGATGCCATGCTTAGCCTTGTCTCAAAGAACGACATCAATCTGCAATTACTTTTAGTAATTACAAAATGCAATATCAATCCCCCCCCCCCCCCCCCCCCCCCCCACCCCAAACCCAAAAAAAAGAAAATTATAAATCAGAACCCAATCTCATATTCAATTAAGAGAAGTACAGGATATTGTTGATAATATTATCTTTTTATTTCCAATATCCAATCTCATGACGTTAGGAATACGAATCCTTGATAATTAAAATTGCTTGACAAATATTATATATATGTTTCGATCAACTTTCGACCCCAATCTAATCATCACCATTGTCTTTTTGTAAATTGAGCGCCGTTAGGAGAGCTATCGTTGTATTAATGTACTCCCTTTAGGATCTTTAACCTTTTTCTTCATCAAAAGTGATTAACTTCAGGATACCGCACCTGACCTATTATTTTATCTTGTGTCTTTTTCTAATATATGACTCGGACCGAATAAAGCAGTTTTGATTATTTATTTTATGTCGTGTCACTGCGTCAGCAACCATTCTTATTTTCCTTTTCAGATCTCCTGTCTATTATAAAACAGTCGATGAAATAAGTTGGAATTTCGTCTATGCCTCCTCAAAGTTCAAAATTATTATATATTTAACAGAAATTGGAAGACAGGCTACATTAAAGACACAATAAAAGGACAAAATTATGAGGAAAATTAATTGTAATACTTAATTTGGTTTAAGTAGAGTACAAATTGTCTTATTTATACAATATAAATTCTTCAAACAAAAATACTAAATGCATAACACTTCTTAAACACCCTACATGCTGACAATACAGAATAAAAATATCCCTCCTTAACTAATATAGTCTGCCAAATACTCATCTGCTATATCAGACAACTTAACAAAATCAAAGTTCGCTACCAATCGATGGCGAGATGAAAAGCATATTTATCGTATCTTTAATAAAAAAATATCAAATTTATGCAGCTTTTTAATAATTAGCGCATTTGTTCAAATTTATTTATTTTTGAATATCAATATTTATTCCAATATTTAGGATCTGCCAAGTTGTATTTTAAGGAAATTGGATGAAATCCTAAATTAAAAGGACAGTAAAGGAACAAAATTATGAGGATGTTTAATTATATTGCTTGACTTGATGGACAAGTACAAATATTTTTATTTACAACAATCCAAATTCTCCAAGAAGAAAACTAAATTAATAAATTTTTCTAAACACTCTACGTACTAAAAATACAAAAAAAAAGGAGGAAAAAAAAAACTTCCTCCTTAGCTTAGTCTGTCAAAATAATGGTCTGCTACTTCAAACAACCTAAAAAATTAAGCCTGTTGTCAATTAGTAGTGAGATGAAATACATATTTAACGTAACTAAATATAAATATAAAATTTTTGCTTTTATAATTTCAATACTTTGCGCATTTGTCCAAAAAAAATTCTTAAAAACATCAATATTTATTCCAATCTTTAAGATCTGTCAACCGTGTGTAGTTTTTAAAAAGACTTAATTATATTCCGTAGCTAAAAATTTATGAATAGATATATTTATATTTATTTCTTTTATCTTGATGAGATTTTTTGAAAGACAATCCAAAAATACATTCTCTAATCAAATACTTTGCCTTGTACTTCCACCTAATTTTTATATATTATTTTCATCTCCCATCTTGCATTTCATTTTTAGGCTTGCATAATAGGAGACATTCTATAAGAGTTGATTTTGAAGTTACAAATAGTAAGAAAACTGAACAAAAATCGAGCAATATATTTTTAGAGATATTTATAATCAGAGTTACAAATTTGTAGCTTTTTGAAGGATATACCCGAGATTCTTCCGCCCAAAGGATTTGAAGAAGTGGCCGACAAGTCAACAATTCAACATGATAAATAAAGATTACCAATCATACATTCCTAACATACCCCTGAACTTCCCCCAAATAACAACTTTGATAAACACACATCCAACCAACCATTTGCCTCAAATTCACCAGATCTGAAATCCTAGCCCTCCATCAAAGCACAGTAATACTCTCTTTTACAAACAGTAATTTGTACCTTAATAAGGGCACTTTCGGCAATAAAAAAATTAACCAAGTACATTACGTCATCGCCTCTCTTACCTCTCGACTTAACTGGAGTCTCAACTCAAACTCAAAAAGAGCGAATTAACCTTTTCTTTTCTTTTCACCTCTCTTCTAAGATCAAAGAGCGAGAGAGAGAGAGAGAGAGAGAGGTGTACGAAACAATGGCGACGAAGCAGAAGCAGAGCGCGACGGTGCTAGTGGGAGATTGGAAGCTTTACTTGGCGTTGGCGGGTGTGGTAGGCGTGGCCGGGATCGCGCTCGCAACGATGGGACCCACTCTAGCAACAATAGTGACATTTTTCTGGCCGCTCGTGGTCTCCACGGTGTTTCTCCTCTCCGCAATCGCCGTGCTCTTTCGGATCTCTCCGCCGCCGAGCGATCCCCACGACGAGGCGGTCCCGGGGCAAGAGCTGATGCGGTACGTGGCAGGGTGTCCCGACGAGGTGTCGTTGGAAATGTTAGAGAGGTTGGATCGGGTGGAGAGGCGAGAGGAGGTGGAAGTGTCGGAGAAATTGGAAGAGGAGGCGCTTTGAAGGGTGTAGTGGCCTGCGAGAACAGGTTTAGGTGACGTGGTCGGATGACGTGGCAAGGTGTTAGTGGTAGGTTTACAGGACTTGTCAGAGAAGGGTTGAAGTTTTGGTAACCTGGTAATGAATGGCGGTACTGTGGACTCACTGTAGAGTATTGGGAAAGTAGAGTGTGAGATAGAATAGACTTTAGTTTTGCTGTAATGTAGGCATGTAGCCAGTCGATTATTCCCAACAAAATAAGTTTTTGTCTCCCTTTTTCTTTCTCTTTCTCATTTTTTTTATTTAATGATTTCGTTATTATCGTCTTATTTGGTGCGATCGAGTATAGAGGAAAATATTGGATCATAAACAAAAAGGATGCTGGAATTAGAAAAATAATTTTGCTTGTTAGGAACAATTTTATTTCAAAATGCCCATCAATTATGTCATGTTTCATGTGAAAAATTAAGTAGGAATTTTGCAGTAAAGTACTGTAAATATTTTCATTATGAATTTTAGATGAATTGGGATTTATGTAGAATTCTAATTTATTAATTAACTTACACGTGGAGCAACTTGCATTTTCGGTACTGCACGAGTTTAGAATGAAATGTATGTACAATAATTAACATGTCTCAAAAGTTTTAAATGCCAATTTGTAGGAATTATTATGATATATAAAATTTGAATTTTTGGAAAAGTAACTCACTCTTTCTTTCAATGAAACGCATTAATGTTTGATTTGTGACAAGTAGCTTCTTGAACCTACAATTTCACAAGCATCCACTAATTTTAAGTTATTTAGTCTTAAATTAAAAAGTTTAGGGGCTCAAATGATTTACCCAAAACTTTTTATGTCAGAGATTTTTTTTTTTTATTGCTGAAACGTCCGAGAATTTACTGAGGGAGAATGTGAGGGGGGCCCGGGGGGCATGTGATGATAGTAAACACGTGCTACTGAGTCCTTTGCTTGGTCCTTTGCGGCCTGAATCTGCTCGCAATAAGGCTGCTTCTGCCACGTTATTCATCACCCACAGGTCCCACGTGCTTCTTTCAGGATAAACTATTTAATTATTTCATCTAACCTGATCTAAAGTCCTTGTAATAATTTTATTACTATTATGACATAATTTTTTTTTATCATGAATCGGAGTATAAATTTATACAAAGATCAGAAATATAAAAAATAACTAGGAATATTTCGTTAGAAAATTAACAACAAATTTGATAGCGACTAGTGACTTAGTGAGTTTGAAAGTACATCTGAATAGCTTGGAAATTAATCATCTTGCTATATTTGGAAAGAATTGGACCACAAAGTTACGTTATTGTCCAGGATAGGATAGCTGACATTTCGGTCTCATCTTCATCGCGACATGCTTGGAAATATTATAAATAATTTCAGGACGAGTTTATATTAAATAATTTCTCAACTTAGAGAGTGGAATTGGTCGATTGGTTCAACAATTCAACCCGCCCGGCCACCCGTTACCTGAATCTAACATCACCAAACCGTCTCCAATATTATTGGGCTAAAACTTAGCCCACTTAGCCCAATAGGCCCATTCCTGCGAATTGATTAAGGTACATTCAGTCCATAAACAACCCAAACTCAAGCTAAGACCCTGACCCCGAACTAACAATGGAGGTCGGAATAGTAAGGAGAAGTCGACCATGGAGTCACAGTCGCGTCTTCTTCTGGCAAACGTGAGAGGCTTTGTCAAATCGTTAGTGGAAGACATCTCCAATGGCCGCTCTCCTTCTATCGCGCTCGAGCGTTATCGCACTTACTGCTTCGATCCTCTTGGAAACTGCGCTTGCAGTTCCGACACTCCTTTTGCTAAAGACTTAATCGCCATTGACAAGCATCCTCAAGCTGCTCATAGGCTTGGTTTTCTTTTTCTCTTTCCTTTTAGTTTCAATACTTGCTTTGTTTGGTAAGTGGTGTTGTTAAATTGTTATGGATTATTTGTTTTATCATTTTTGTGTGCAGCTGGTTTGCTCAGAGTGCTCTCCATTGTCCAACAGCTGCTTCAACAAAAGAAACATGCTTCTAAGAGGGACATTTTTTATATGGATCCTGCTCTTTTTGTAGGTATGCATGTTTTTTCTTCTCCTGTAATTGATATTGGTTAGACACTTAAGTCTGTAGCATTTGACTGTGGTTTGATTTATCTATACTACTGTTTTAAATTAAAAAGGAAGGTGCATAAATTTATAGCTTTATTTTCAGATCAGGCTGCTGTAGATCATATAATCAGTGATATCTGCATTCTTTTAAAGTGCAGCCGTCATCATCTCAATGTGGTAATTTTGATTCCTCAACTCTGTCAGTAATCACTATGATTTATCAAACAAATGCGGTAAAAATTAGTTAATAAGCAATTTTGGAATATTTGCAGGTTCCTGTTGGAAAAGGGTATGCATCTTTTCCTTCAGATAATGCAGAACAATGGAAGAAACGAATATATCTCTCAATTTATGCTCAATTTAATTGCATTCGTTATATAATGAACATGCAATGCATTTCAATTTCTTCCATTTTGCATAATTGCAGGCTAATTATGGGTTGGCTGAGATTCAAGGAATCTGGCAGAACAGTCTCTTGCATTAAAAACCCAAACACTGTAAGATTTGAATTAATGAAGCTATAAGATTGCATATTCACAATTGTATTTCTTGATTATTTCTAAACTTATGGGTTTGACATGCAGGAATATCCAATTCCAGTTTGCCTTGAGGATGTAGAAGGTATCGTACCAAAATTCTTGTGTTCTCTATCTTGTTAAATAAGATATGACCACATTCTTTCTCTATTTTCTTTCTCATGTGCTTTCTATTGGCAGACATTGTCAGTGTCGCGCAATACATACTAGTTGTGGAGAAGGAAACAGGCAAGCTGTCATATGACATTAATTCTTACCACTTAGTTGTGCTTTGTTCTGTGCTTCAATTGGTTTATTTGTTAGTTTTTTTAATTTTTTTTTAAAATTTTTTTATGTCAGTGTTCCAGCGGTTGGCAAATGATAAGTATTGTGACAAAAATCGTTGCATTGTCATCACGGTTAGTATGATAACAACTTTTCTTGGTAATTATTTTCAATTTGCTCTGCTTTAAACCAACAAGGTTATTTACTTGGATAATTTAGGGAAGAGGCTATCCTGATGTCCCAACTAGAAGGCAGGTGTCTTTAATATCTCTTGTTATACTTTAATTTGTTGTATTTGTTACAACAATACTTGCTGTAATTTGGGTAATCTGTAATTCCATACTGTAAACAATAGGTTCGTGCGGCACCTTGTAGAGCAGTTGTGTTTGCCAGTGTATTGCCTGGTAGATTCAGATCCTTATGGATTTGACATTCTGACGATATACCGATTTGGTTCAACGGTATCATCTCAGTTTAATTTATTGCTTAAATGATTCTATCCAATTTATGTTCTTTTTTATCTATCACCTGACATTTGGATGTTTGCTCTTTTCTATAGCAAATGGCATATGATGCAAAGCTGATGCGGGTACCTGAAATGCGGTGGCTTGGTGTTTTGCCCTCCGACTTTGAGGAATTTAATATTCCCGATCATTGCCTGCTCAATTTGACACCTGAAGGTTAAACTTATCTGTAGTAGTTTGTCTAATATGTCACAGTTGGCTTTCTGTCTTTAAAAAAATGAAGGAGCTTCGTAAAGACATCAGTACCTCTCAATTTGATATTGATGATTAAAGCTCGATGACAGTATGGTTGAAAGAAATAACCACTATTCATCAGAATTTCGGAAAGTTGTCCTTGATTTGTAGTACATGAAAACAAAATGGGAAAAATGGTCCATGATGAACAAAACTACCAACTGGGCTCGCAGAAAATAGCAGGTGACTACTTTCTCCTCAATTCAGCACCCTGTATGTTTTGGAATGTTTTACATAGTGCTGGGGTTAATAGTCATTGTATTGTCCAATGAATCAAATTTCTTACTCTAACCCTAAAAATCTTTTTAATTATATGAATTTTAAGAAATTGAAAGGTCATGCGCAGTACAAAAATATTGGAAGGGCAATTTTGTCCAAGATTATTATTGCAAATACCAATGATAGACAAGGGGTGTTTTTCTGGGACCAATTTTCACTCTCTGTAATGCTAGAATACACAACTAATACTAATTTTGGTGTAGACAAGAGGAAAGTTGAAGCCATGTTATCCAGATGTTATCTGCACAAGAAAGCACCTCAGTGGAGGTCTCGTTCCTAATTTTTGTTCACCATGCATTCTTTGAGCTCAGCATATTGTTGTACATAGACTTTCTTTTCATCTATACTTTCTTAGCTTTGTGTAAGTCTTCTTATTTGGCATTGACATGGCAGGACAGAATTGACGATGATGTTGCACAAGGGAGTTAAGTTTGAGATCGAAGCACTATCTGCCATTTCTTTTGCCTTCCTATCAGAAGTGTACATCCCTACCAAGATTGAACACGGGATGCACATCTAGTTGGAGCCAAGCAAGATATATATAGAGAGTCGTAGCTTACTCATCGAAAGCTACCTCTCTCATATAAACTTGGTTTTTTTTAGATTTTCATTGCTTGTGAATGATCATGTACAAATTTTTGGGTGTTTATGGTGTATTCTGAAGTTTTAGTTTCACTTCGAAAGCTGTTAATACTGAGGTCCTAACAATTATGTTACTAGCTGATCGATTAATTGCAGAAATCTCTGTACATGTAATAGAACTCTCTGTAAACTAACACATTATGATACAAAAAGCCTGATTTGAAAACCCAAAAAGGGTTACAAGCCCAACCTAACTATATAGAAAATATACACCACAAAATCACTATCAACAGTTAAAACCTAAAGGAAGGTATGCATAGGATAACCACAGTGGGGGAACAACCTTACATAACTACATCACTGTTGGCTCGATTGAGCAACTGTAAGATCATAGGGGGACAATGTACCCGACTGATCCACATCAAGATTCTCAAACTCCTCCAGGAAAACAGCTATGTCCTCCTGCGTAATCTTCCCCATCTCTTTCAGCTTGTATATTATGAACTCTGGAGCACTGCAAAATTGAAAATTCGTATATAAATGGATAGATGATTTTTATATGAAATTGTTAAATTGGATCTAATTTTGTGAATTCAGACATGATGCTTACCCAACAACATGATTGCCATCAATATCAGCTGCTTCGAGATCGAGGTTAGTAGTTCTCCTTGTAAGCACCCATTTGGCCAGCTTCTTCTGCTTGTGCTCTGTATTCCACTCAGCAAGGTAGAAGAAGAATTGTGCTACAAATAGGGTGCTAACCACTATCCAAAAAACAGCAAATGCACGGCCCCATTCTGACGAAAAGCTTTTATCCCCGTACCCCAGTGTTGTAATAGTTGCACAAACACAATAGAATGAGTCGACAAGGTTTAGTTTCTCCACTTTCCACAAGAAAACAGTGCCTGTTGTCATAAGCAGCACCAAAACAACCACAGTCGAGTAAAATTTGTACTTCACCTTGTTTGTTTCAATTGCTTTTAGCATTGCAGCATCATGGCCCTTCATCCGCATGTTAAGTGCCTTGAAGAGGATCACCTCCTGCTTCTCTACAAGCCGATCAGCTGCTTTACTTAAGAATAGAGCAACAACTGCCATGCCTACAAATACAAAGGCACAAGCAAGAAGCTTTGACACATTACTATCAGGCACAAGGTCTCCATAACCAACAGTCGTCATCGTCACTATAGTGAAGTAGAGTGCATCCAGAATTGGATTTGTGCGTTTACCGGCCATTTGATTCTCAACAAAGTAAAAGCAGGTTGAGGCAGATAGAAGGTAAAGTAGGAAGAGAAAGGAAACCAGTCTGAAACTTGGATTGATCGAGCCAAATAAGTATTTTCCTGGAACCCACCCGGCAGGTTCAGGGGGTTTTGAAGGTGGCTCGTAAGAAGTGCCGGTACTTTTACACCGGCGAAATCTCGATGATTTTGATCGGGACGACCCTTTCTTTCTATCAATACCATTTGCAGGATCTAACAATCTATCTGTTAATTCTCTCTGTACTCCATTAAGGTCAGCCATTGCCTGAGTCTCCTGTGGTGGAGATCACTTCCAATTACTTACCTAGACCAGACGAAAAGAGAAACCAATGCAGAATTTAAAATGCAAGTTGTAGAGTAAACCAGAAGCACAACTATGCGGAAGGAAATACGCAAACAATTCAAAGGTGGAATATGGATAGAAAATGAATAAAAATGAAAATAAAATATTAGAGGCAAAAGTTTAGTACCTTTGACCTCGAAATCAGAACTTCCCCAAAGTACACCTGACCTACTGGTACAAGCGACCTAGGTTGAATAAATAGAAACAAGAATTGCTGGGAGCAGATCTTTTGATCTGAGCAGAGGAAGTTCAGTGAAATCGCCTTGGAGAAAACACAGATTCAGGTCTGAGTGTGAATGAAGAAAGAAAAGGCAACTCTTTGACCTTGGAAGGAGGCAAGTATAGACAGTTGAGCCTCAGAGATAGGGAAAGAGATCAAGACATAATTAAATTTGGGCCACAAAGACGTGACACTATCATTAAAGTTCAATACTTTTTTTTCTAAAAGTAGAAGATAAACAAACAAGTTCCAGAAAATCTAGAGAAAACTTGGCGATGGCTTTTTCATAGATCCAACGGAATTTAACTATTTCTCGGTCTTTCCTACCAACGTGGACCCATTTTCAGAGATAGTAGACGTTTTTAATTGATTACACCATGTGCAGATGAAATATTGTCGGCAGATCTAGCCCGTCACTCTCCGTGTCTCCCTCCAATCCATCACCAATTCACCATATTGACTTTATAATATTTTTTACAAAAGAGATTGTATGGTCAAAAGTCGCGCCAGATGAACTGTTCGTATTACGAATTTTTATATAGTTTACAATTATTTATTATTTTATAATGCAAAAGCAAACCTGAATCGGACACAACAGGTTTTGCACAAGCTTCTGCAGAATTCTTGTCAATTATAGATTGAGATGACGCAAGAATGCAATGAAGTGAAAAGGTTTCCAAACGACGAAAGAAAAGCGATAATTTTTCTCAATGGAAACTACAAGAAAGCAACACAAAAGTAAATTATGAGAGCTTCAACTCGTAGAAGCTTTTTATGCAAGCTTAACTTTAGAAGTTACGAGATCGATTTTAAATGAGTTGTAAGCACTAATTTTAATTTATTATTTTAAACCATTGGCCTTTTGAGCTTGTTTTGTGTTTTATAATTTCAAGAGGATGAAAAATATGAAAAGAAAAAATGAGTGCCCCGAATATTAATAAAATCGAAGAACTCTTAAAATTATTAAAAGAAAATTTTAATTTAGTCTATATCTTGCGAACAGCGAACACATAAATAGAAATTACTTAACACAATCAAATCTAGTGCAATCAAGCAATCAGAGAGGCGCGCCTACTTTCTCCTCACCCTCACCCTCATCCTCACGCGCTCCCCTCCGATCACCTTTCCGCGCTACCCTCAACCTCACATGCGCAAGAACGTCCAAACCTCCTTCTTCCTTCGCGCAGAGACACGCGACTCTCCTCTCTCGCTCCACTTCTTCTCTCATCCGGGTTCTCTCCTTCCTCTTCTCCTATCTCTCCCTTCTCTTTCTCCTTTCTTCTTTCTCCTTTCTTCTTCCTCTGACCATTTCTTCTTCTTTTCTCTGAGATAATTTTTCTTTTCTCCTTTCTTCTCTCCCTTTTTTTCTCCTTTCTTCAGATCTGGTTCTCATACTACAAGAGAGTAAAATAACAAGTACAGGGATTAGGGAGTAATTAAACATTACGAAGGAAGTAAATAACTAGTATAGGGGAGTAACTAAAATAATATTAGGGAGTAAGTTATAACTCTTCGTATAACTTTATTAGGGAGAAGTTAAACAGTATAAAGGGAGTAAATAACGTGTACAGGGGAGTAATTAAAATAGTACGAAGGAGTAAATAATAACTCCCTGTGTAACTTTATTAGGGAGTAATTAAACACTATGAAGGGAGTAAAATAACTAGTACAAGAGAATAACTAAAATAGTACAAGGGAGTAAGTAATAACTCTTTGTGTAACTTTATTAGGGAGTAATTAAACACGGGAATTGATTGAGACAATCCTCTAGATTGTCATCCCTGTCATCCGATGGACCTAAGTGGGCCTGGGCTTCTAAGGCGCCATTAGTTAGTAGCGTCATTCGACAGTTATGCTCGCACGTGAGAGCTCACGTGAAATCCTCCGATTCAAAAATAAGAAACTAATCTCCAGCATAATAAGTGATCCGACGAGATTTGCTCCGGAGAATTCTCTCGTTCCGGCGATTTCACTCTTCGGCGAGTGTCTCTCTCCAGCGAGTGTCTCTCTCAGGCGACACTATCCTTGTCCGGCGTTAGTCTCTTTCCATCGGAATTCTGTCTTCGGCGACATTTCTTCTTCGGCGTCAATCTCGCTCTCCGGCGTTGTGTTTCTCCGTTCATCTTTAATCTTCGATGAACTCTGATCGTCGCCGTGTAGATAATACAATGGATCCTACTGGTATGAATTTATAAATTTTGATTTCAAATTACTGACTTCTGTTCAGATCGTTGATAATCCTCTAGATTTGTGATCGGATCTCTCATTTGTGATTATATTGCTGATATCGCTGATAATCTCATTAGAATTAGATTAGCATTTGTGATTATATTGCTGATAATTTCAAGATTTTTGATCAGATTACTGATCTAGATTTGTGATCGCATTGCTGCTTTCAAGTGTATTTTGAATCAGGTTGATGTACTTTAATAGCATTTTTGTGCTGTGCTGAACTTGTTTAAAATTTTAATTATATAAATGTTTAGTATAGAATTGTGTTATTTGTTGTCTCTGTGCTGGTTATTGATGTCTCATCATTTCGAAATATGAAAAACAATGTTTGTTTTGAAAGCAATAAAAATAATATAATTTCATGCATATGGATGTCTCTATGCTGACCTCATTTATAGATTTTTGTTTCTTTTATCTTTGTAGTTAATGTTTACCTGTTATGAATTGGTACAAAGGATCATTTCATTGGTATACAGGATCAGATTGTGTCTTTAGTGCAAAGCATCACTTTACTGTGTCTAATTAATGGTAACATTGTGTGTAGTTTGTTAAGTAATGAGATTGTTGTAATTAATAATAATATTATCGATATAACTGTTGTGATTATAACTCATGAGTATTTATGTTTTTCACAACAGATTATATTGTTGTTTTTACATTGTGTTATTGTTCAGATCACTTTTGGTTTTTAAGGCAACAATAACTAATTTAATTTTTTTATTTCACTGAAACAGTTCAACAGCCAGGTGCTTTAGTTCCCTTGAAGAAAGAAAATCAGGTTCGACCTCCAACAAAACAAATGAAAAGCCAAGTTCAAAATTTTGGTGAAGCATTCAACAAGAGAATGGAGTTGATAATGGAGAAGGAAAAAAATTCTAGCGTTGCTGACAATGTTAATGAAGGTTAGCACATTTTCTTAATTTCATTTCAGTTAGATAACATTAATTTTCATATTATTAAATCAACTCTTCTTAAACAGTTGCAGTAGTTTGTTAAGTGATGAGATTGTTGTAATTAATGATAAGATTATCGATATAAATGTTATGATTATATGTCATGAGTATTAATGTTTTTCATAACAGATTATATTGTTGTTTTTACATTGTGTTATTGTTCAGATCACTTTGGTTTTTAAGGTAACAATAACTAATTTAATTTTTTTTATTTCACTGAAACAGTTCAACAGCCAGGTGCTTTAGTTCCCTTGAAGAAAGAAAATCAGGGTCGACTTCCAGCAAAATAAATGAAAAGTCAAGTTCAAAATTTTGGTGAAGCATTCAACAAGAGAATGGAGAAGGAAAAAAATTCTAGTGTTGCTTACAATGTTAATGAAGGTTAGCACATTTTCTTAATTTCATTTCAGTTAGATAACATTAATCTTCATATTATTAAATCAACTCTTCTTAAACAGTTGCAGTAGTTTGTTAAGTGATGAGATTGTTGTAATTAATGATAAGATTATAGATATAAATGTTATGATTATATGTCATGAGTATTTATGTTTTTCATAACAGATTATATTGTTGTTTTTACATTGTGTTATTGTTCAGATCACTTTGGTTTTTAAGGTAACAATAACTAATTTAATTTTTTTATTTTACTGAAACAGTTCAACAGCCAGGTGCTTTAGTTCCCTTGAAGAAAGAAAATCAGGATCGACTTCCAGCAAAACAAATGAAAAGCCAAGTTCAAAATTTTGGTGAAGCATTCAACAAGAGAATGGAGAAGGAAAAAAATTCTAGCGTTGCTTACAATGTTAATGAAGGTTAGCACATTTTCTTAATTTCATTTCAGTTAGATAACATTAATCTTCATATTATTAAATCAACTATTCTTAAACAGTTGCAGTAGTTTGTTAAGTGTTAAGATTGTTGTAATTAATGATAAGATTATCGATATAAATGTTATGATTATATGTCATGAGTATTTATGTTTTTCAAAACAGATTATATTGTTGTTTTTACATTGTGTTATTGTTCAGATCACTTTGGTTTTTAAGGTAACAATAACTAATTTAATTTTTTTTATTTCACTGAAACAGTTCAACAGCCAGTGTTCGGATTTCGTGTGTATGCTAAGGAAGTGTAATTTTTAAAATTTTCTTCACGAATATGCTCAATACACAAAGGATCTACGTTTCTATGACAATAGCAAGTAAAATTTCAGCAAAACATATCATCAAGCACCTCATGTGCACACATGCAACAGCAAGCAACTTCATTTGAGGAGGGGAGAAGGTTATACCTCAAGAGATTGTCAAATCTCTTTGTAGAGAGAAGCCGATTTCTCTCTAGATCTCTTGGAAACCTTCGGTTTTCGTTTCAGCTACTGCACCGCCGTTGCAATGCCTTATCTTCCTCTCGGTTCACCTTGAACCTAAACAACAAACTCAACCAGCACTCAGATAGATGGATGGTGAGTTTAGAGCTTAGATCTAACCACCTAGACCTCAAAGAACAAGCTTTTTTTAGGTGGCTAAACTATGCAAGAGAGAAGAGAGTGTCGTGAGTAGGTTTCTTCTTCTCTACACAAGAGAGAAGTTGTGACCAGCCACCAAAACGTGGGAGAGAGAAAAACTAGCTACCATCCACTCATCCAAGTCCCTTTTTATAAGAGGGCATTAGGGCAACTCATGTGTTAATTGGGAAATTACACTTTTGGCCCCAAACACTGTCTTCTAATTAATTTGCAATCTGTTTAGTCAATTAATTTATGAACTAATAATATGAAACATATTATTGCATTATGTGATGTCTAAATTATTCCTTATAATATTTTTCAAACATTATACCAATAATATTTACATTGCTTTCATAAATTATTTACGGACTAAGCATGCCATTATCATGACATTTATTTTACCATTTTATGACATGTATTTTCATACATCCTATAAAATGTAAAATCTTGTTGTTTCACGTTCAGTTGGTGTGACCTTTTAGAGGATCTACGTCATCTTGGTAGTAATATAAACATTTATATTACAAGCTATAAGAGGTTCTATCACTACATTATAGCCGTCCAAACGACATAGTCGATACGTATCCCATCCACTAGTTTTGTGTCTATCCTTGTCTCATGATATTATGAATAATGTGCAAAATAGGATCGTGTCATTCTTGCATATATTCGTTTCTTGGTCTCTCAAGCGAATTATAATTATAACTACCTCAGTTATATTGCATGCTATATAATTCCGCTTTACCAAGGGGCCCCAGTAATATCATAACTCAGATAACTGAGGGACAATGATAATCAATATATAAATCTCTCCCGCACAAGTCACATACAATGAACTACAAATACCCTCCATCAACAGATAACTAAGATCAGTAAAGAGATGGTCTTTATCAGTAATCACATTGCATGCTTCTCATGTGAGAAACCCATACATATCATATCTTGGATTCAAAGACACGATGGAAATATTAATGACACAAAACACAATCCATATAATATTCCATCCCGTTAGGTCATGTTCAATATATATAAAGCATACTCATTTTATACATACTCATGTCATTAAATGATAATCTTTTATCAACATTTATAGAACTACAATGTACTTCAATCGACATGACAATCTTGCTCGGTAATTATTGTTCCTCTTAATTACCACGATTGTGAACACATTTAGAATCATATGTTTTCATCTTAAGAGTTCTACGGTTCAAGACCAAGAGCATCTTCTTGAACACTTCTAAAGACATAACATAATAATTCATGGAACAAGAATGTATAATAATAACATTCAAAATCATGAACAATACACAAATTATCATTAACTAAGATAACTTTCAAAACACCCATCCTTCAGTCTCCCACTTGTTTTAAAGTTTCTTACACATGCATATCTCATGCATAAACTCAAAAACTAGAAACCTATAACAATATCAATCCTCAAACCATTCTCCATGGTCTCGTAGACCTATGGTCTCAAAATGAATTTGACTCTTGACTTGCGATAATGCTTTAGTAAAGGGATCAGCTGTGTTGCTGTTTGTGTCCACCCATAATAGTGAAATTTTCCCATCGTCTATAAAGTCCTTGGTCACGAAGTACTTCCTGTCCACGAACTTCGTCTTGTGATGTGACTTTGGCTCTTTAATTTGCGAGATAGATGCACTATTGTCGCAAAATAACTCCAAAGGTGCTTCACTTGACGGAACGACGCCTAGTTCCTCAAGGAACTTCTTTATCCAAAATCCCTCTTTGCTTGCTTCTGCGGCCGCCATGACTTCTGCTGCGGTGGTTGAGTCAGCCGTAGTTGATTGCTTAAAACTACGCCAACTCACAGCTCCACCATTCAGAAGAAAGACGAATCCGGATTGGGATCTTCTGTCATCCGGATCGGTCATAAAACTAGCATCAGTGTAACCTTCTGCAATGAGCTCCTTTTGGCCACCATAGACAAGAAACTTATTTTTGGTCCTTTTCAGGTACCTAAAAATATTCTTGACTGCAGCCCAATGTGCTGGGCCAGGTGAAGGCTGATGACGACTTGTCATGCTTAGAGCATACGCGACATCGGGTCTTGTACAAGTCATAGCATACATGATTGAACCTATAGCTGATGCATAAGGAACATCCTCCATGTATTTAATCTGTTCGCGTGTTTTGGCACACTGCGACTTGCTAAGTTGCACTGACGTACTCATTGGTACATTTCCTTTCTTGGAACAATCCATTTCGAACTTTTCCAAGAGCTTGTCAATGTATAAAGCATACTCATTTTATACATACTCATGTCATTGAATGATAATCTTTTATCAACATTTATAGAACTACAATGTACTTCAATCGACATGACAATCTTGCTCGGTAATTATTGTTCCTCTTAATTACCACGATTGTGAACACATTTAGAATCATATGTTTTCATCTTAAGAGTTCTACGGTTCAAGACCAAGAGCATCTTCTTGAACACTTCTAAAGACATAACATAATAATTCATGGAATAAGAATGTATAATAATAACATTCAAAATCATGAACAATACATAAATTATCATTAACTAAGATAACTTTCAAAACACCCGTCCTTCAGCCAGGTGCTTTAGTTCCCTTGAAGAAAGAAAATCAGGGTCGACCTCCAGCAAAACAAATGAAAAGCCAAGTTCAAAAGTTTGCTGAAGCATTCAACAAGAGAATGGAGTTGAGAATGGAGAAGGAAAAAAATTCTAGCCTTGCTGACAATGTTAATGAAGGTTAGCACATTTTCTTAATTTCATTTCAGTTAGATTATAGTAATTTTCATATTATTAAATCAACAGTTCTTAAACAGTTGCAGTAGTTTGTTTTGTTCATAAATTATGGTAAATATTTCCTGCAGGAACTGACAGAGGTAATGAAGGCAGGGGTACAGAAGGTGATGGAGTGATGAATAATACTGGTGGCACCTTTGGTGAGTGTCTACATTCATATATGTAGTTTTGTAAGGAATGAGCTTGTTGTAAATCATGATAAGATTATCGTTATAAGTATTATTATTATATGTTTTGAGTATATATGTTCCATAACATATTATATTGTTATTATAACATGATAATATTTATAGAACATTTTTGTTGTTTAAGTAATCAAATTGTTTCATCAAATGTTGATATTATGTTTACAACTGTTATTGTTATATACCTCATTCTTAAAATGAATTAATTGGCTGAACCTCTATTTTTTTTTTAAAGGGTTTGATTTGAATCTTGCACCTGATGAAGCAAACTGCGAGGAATCAATGTTTTCTGATGTTATCATGGACCAATCTGTTGATTCAAGAAATGAAATTGAAGATGTTCATGAATCAGAACCAATAGATGATGCACAACCAACAGATGAAGCTGTTCTTGATGAGTCAATGCTTGCTAATCTGGTAGAAGAAGCAAACTATTGTGTACCACGCGTTGGGATGAAATTTAGTTCAGCTGATGCAGCCCATGCATATTACCTTCAGTATGCTTTTCGTTTGGGCTTTGGTGTTACAAAAAATGGAGGTTCGAGTAAAGATGGCAGTAAAAAAAGGGTTATTTTTAGATGTACTTGTGGTGGAAAATGTCGTGGGAAATCTAAGAAAGCTATAGTTGAGAAAAACCGGTTGGTGGAGATAAACCAGTGCTTAGCTGCCAGTAATGTCAACTATAATCGTACAAAAGAAAAGTGGATCATTACCCAGTTTGAACCGAAACATACTCATGACCTTGCTCCAGAGTATAATTACAAAATAAGATGCTTTAGAAAGATCAAAGAATATGCAAACAAATGCTAGAACTCAATGATCATGCTAGTGTATCTATAGTTTCAAATATAAATGTTGTAACACAAATGGGTGGTGGAGTTGAGCATTGTGGTCATACTGAATGGGACTGTAGAAATTTCTTGGCGCGGCTTCGAAGGGGTTCTATGAAGCAAGGTGATGCTGAAGCAATGATGAAGTATTTTAGAGAAGCTAAAATGAAGGATCCAAACTTTTTTTACTGCTGCAAGTTTGATTCTGACAATCGACTAGAGAATGCATTCTGGTCTGACTCCATTTCTCGTTCGTGGTACCAATATTTTGGTGATGCCATCTCATTTGATGCAACCTACATTGTGAACAAGTATGTACTCAATCAATATTTATTTAAACAATGTTTCTTTTCTCCAGTATTTTACCATGTCTTATTATTATTACAGAATCTTATTGTTCAAATGCTAGGTTATTGTCAAGGAAGTGATAAGATTGCTGTAACAAATGATTAGATTGTTATTGTTAAAATTGATGCATCCTATATTATCTTTTTAAAATTTTTGTGTATATTTATGTTATATAACATATTAGATTGTTTTATGAAGGGATAATATAGTCATTGTAAATGTTATTTTTTTAATTGATATCCATAGGTATGATCTTCCTGTTGCACCTATTGTTGGAGCGAATCATCATGGCCAGTGCATAATTTTTGGATGTGCAATGATGGCTTGTGAAGATACAGAAACGTAAAATGGATCATAAAGGCTTGGCTTGAGTGCATGGGTGGCAAGGAACCTAAAAGTATCATCACAGATCAGTCAATGGCAATGAAAAAGGCAATTGATGCGATTTTGCCAAATACAAACCATAGATATTGTATTTGGCACATCCTGAACAAATTCGAAAAAAAATTTAAGAATAATGAAAAAGCTAGTTTTGCTCTTGGGAGTCATATTCTGAAAGTGAATTTGAAGCTAGATGGCAATCAACTGTCAGCCGTTATTCTCTACAAAGTATTTACTTTATCTGCCAATTTTGATGAATACTTTTTACATTCTAATTAATTGCTATCAATCTAAATTAAATAGAACAGAATGTCATGTCATCAGTATATTTGACTGCTTTGATATTTTATGTCCAGATAATGATTGGGTAAATACACTGTATGAGATAAGGAAGAGCTGGACACCAGTATTTGTCAATAAGCATTTTTGAACGGGGAGTCAAACAACTCAGCGAAGTGAGAGCATGAACTCGTTCTTGGATAAGTATGTTAATTCAAAGACTACTCTTAGGTAATCCACTTTTCCAAGTTTAATTTATTTTGTTTAGAAAATAATAGCCTGCTATGTTACTTGTACATGTTTCTTGTTCTGTATTAAATCTTAGAATAGGATGCTATACTACTTATGCATGCCTATTGTTCTAACAAATGATAAGATTGGTTCAGACATTTGTGTACTTGTTAAATTATTAGATTGTTCTAACAAATGATAAGATTGGTTCTATAAGTATTGTCATTATGTTGCGCTGAGTATGTTTCTTCCACAACAGATTACACTGTTATTATTACATAATTTTATGGTCGACATCTGTTTGTTTGCTAAATGATTGCATAATTGTAACAAGGAATGTGATTGTTATTGCAACTGTTATTTTTATATTGTATTATTAACAAACTTTATTTTAAATATGTGTCAAATATTTTCCAGTATTTTTTGAGAGAGCTCTAGAAAGACTCAGGCAGAGAGAGCTGGATGAGGATTATGAAAACGTTCGTGGCCGGCCAAGGCAAATTTCGAGTTCTAATCCAATTGAAGTGCAGTTTTCAACTGTTTACACAAACAAAATGTTTATCAAATTTCAAGAAGAACTCAAGGGTCTAATCGATTCGACAATCATTTCCTGTGAGCAGTTTGGACCCAAGAAAGTGTACATTGTTGATGATAGGCTGCGGGAGTTTAAAGTGGATTTCAACTGCGAGGATGACACTTACAGCTGCGAATGCCGCATGTTTGAAACAAGGGGAATTATTTGCTGTCATGGCTTGATGGTGTACAAGCAAGAAAAAGTTTGTCTTGTTCCATCAAGTTATGTACTGGATAGATGGAGCAAGGACTACAAGAGGAAATATCTCAATGCAAAGGCAATTGCTGTGCGTGTTTCAGAAAGGCGGGAGACTCAAAGTAACCTGAATTTGTGTCTTTAACCGGTCTATACACAGCTCATTGATTATGCTATGCTAGATGAGGAAACACAAGAAGCTGTTATAGATGGCCTAAATGCATTAATGTTGTCCATTTCTAAAAGTAGAGAAACAAGGAGAGAGGGTGTAAGTAACTCTGGGAGCACTATAACAGCTGAGAGTACTGCAGATGGGCTAGAGATTGATCCTGCTTCTATGAAGGATCCAATTAAGAAGCGAAAAAGGGTCCGCAATCCTCAAAATAGGATGAGGTCACAGTTTGAAATAAAAAAAGAAAATGCAAGGAAGAAGATAAAGAGGAGGAATTGGGAAGAGTGAAGAAACTTCTTCTTGATTAGTGGAAAGAAAAGAAAATTATCTTGATAAGTGAACATAATTACATTTTTATATTTAATTCCTGTACTGATTATTGAAGTACAATTGAAAAAATTATATGACTCTAATTCATGATTTTTGCTGACCAATTTAGTTCATTAAACGATTAACTTACTTAGCTAAATGATAAGTTTAATAAATTTGTAAGAGAACAAACTTTGGGTCGGTTAAATGTGCTGTTTATTACATTTTATTTAATCATCTTCATTTCTTTTGCAGATTGGAAGCTGTAAAAAGATGTCAGTTCGAACATATAAGATTTAGTGTAATTGGATTAAATTTTCCATTAGTATAATTTTTAGTTATTCATTTGTTTTTAAAGGAGAAATTCAAGTTTCTGTAATTTTTTATTTTTATAGTCAATCTTCCAAAGAAATGAGCAAAAAAAGAAGGTAGGAAAAAAAAAAGAAAGAAAGATCATTGTTACTTTTTATTTTGAATTTACTTTGTCCACTAAGTTGAGTTCCACTGGAAATGTAATAACATTTTTTTGCTATAAATGTTCTTTTAAATGCCACAGAGGATAAACTTATGCTTGATTCTTGTTATATTTTGTCAACTCAATTGACTTCCACTGGAAATGTAATAATATTTTTTTTGCTATAAATGTTCTTTTAAATGCCACGGAGTATAAATTTCTGCTTGATTGTAGTTATATTTTATATTAACTAATTATGTGGAAGATATTGTTAGTTGAAATTAGTCATCAATTATTCTGTTTAAATGTTCTATTTACTGAAATTAATTTTTTTTCTTTTTTTGTATATATTTACTTTTATTTATTTTTTAATTCTTATAATAACTTGCTATATATTTTTTCTGTTCTTATAACGATTGTTTAGTACATCAAAGAAATCATTTTTTTCCGTCTTGTAGTAATATATGTAAATTAATTGTGAAAATTCATTAAAAAATATTTAAATTAATATTGAATTATTTAGTTGCTATAAGAATATTTTAATTAATACATCAAAGAAATTATTATTTTGATCTTGTAGTAATATCATACCTTTTCTGTTCCGGTAATGCTCAGCACTAAAAATGCATTATTAGTTAATTAAATAAAAAGCGATTATTCTATTAAGAGCATTTATTTTTATTAACTGATACTTTAGTTGAAACAAGGAATATGATTGTATTGTTTCAGTCAAGCATCTGGGGAAGTTGATTTAAATATAATCATCACTTTAATCGTAGCGTTCTGAAACAATTCTTTTGTCATTCCCTATCTACCCTTAGTAGTTCACGCAATTAAAAAATGCAACCAAGGGTGTTTTCGTCTTCCATCACTAAAATTCGAATAGTGCCGCTGAGAGTTAATTTCGAACCAATTTACATTTCTATTTCAATTTGTCTTTTCTCACTCCGACAAACTCCATGCATTCACCGTTGATCTCCACCGATTTGATTTCCGATCTCCACCGATTTGATCTCTGATTTGCTCTCCGATCTTGACTACGATATGTTGTCCGAACTCCATCGAATTCTCCTATTTTCTCTCACATTTGCTCTCCGATCTGGAGCGAAATGGGGAAGAAGGTAGTCGTATGCAGAAATTCAAATGCAGGTATTGAATCGATGCCTCGATCTTAATTTTACAAAATCCAGCATATACTTCAATTACTGCATCTTCGATGAATTATATACTGCAATTTCAAGATATATTGTTCTTATTGAAAATTTCAAGATGTATTGAAGATGTATTGTTTTGTTGTTGTATGAAGATGTATTGTTTGAAATCATCATTCAAAATCGAGCATATACTGCAATTTGAAAATGTATTGTTTTGCTGTTGTATCTTAATGATTGTTGTTCTAAAACTAATATGTCTTCTTAAGTTAATTACAATAGCTGTAGCTTGTTTTTGTACGGAATCCTTAAAAAGTAATATAAGCACTTCAGTTTGTTTGCCTCCAAATTTTACCCTATGTCAAATTATCGGATGTCAATAGAGAGAGCCTGCCAAAAATGGAAAAATAGCATTCATAGTCATGACCCATGTTTCGGGTTATCAAAACAGACAAAATTCAACACACGGATGATTAGAACCCACCAAATGAGTAATTAATTAATTAATTTAATTATGTGAGGAATGATAAAATTCGCATAATTAATTAATTGGTTAATTACAGAAAGCCATATAAATGAAAATGGTATAAAGATAAATACCTCGTGTTCTGTTAAGAGCCCCAACTTAAGTTTCGCAACAAAAAAACTTATACCCCACTAATTAAAGTGGTCCCAATTAGATTGCTTAAAAGTAAGCAATATAGCATTCTGACATATAGACGGGATTTTAGTATAACAATCGGAACAAACGGCTCTACATTGAAACATCTAAATAATTGCATATGTTTCATTCGGGCTCATTATTGATAATTTGGGCTGGTTCACCTATTTAAAAACAAACACAAATCCATGATAAATAGATAAAGCCCGCCTGAGTTAATTAATTTGGGTCCAATACCAACCCGATTGAATTTGGCCCAACCAACTCAAACATACACTCAACTGTCGCCGACTGAGCCTAGACGCGTAACACACGGGCTCGACAGTGTGTAATTGACTCGACTAAATCAGCTGCAGGCTTGACACGTGTCGGGCGCTCATTGGCCCGTGTCTGTGGGACCCATGTTTCTATTAACAGAAAAGAAAAAAAGAGAAATGGAAGAGGGAGACAGTACGAACCAAAGAAGGAATACGACCGTTGGCCAAAGGTTCGTTTCACGCCGGCGCTACAGGCCACCACAGCATGAAATGATGGCACCGCTGAAAAGAAGGCTCCACCCCGACCCCGTTGAGTCCAGACACGGCTATCTTCAGAGCCTACAAAATGGCAAAATTGGGAATGTAAACCACTGGCCCTTAAGTTGGGGAAATTTGTTACGAAAAATTAGTGGACAGAAGCTCAATTAAATGACCTGAGGAGCGTCATTAGTGCTTCAATCGAAGGATTTCAACATCAATTTCAAGCAATTTGGTGAAAGGAAGTGGATACTATTACCCGCCATTGATGAAAGTGTCGAATATGGTGAAGTGCTTTCTGGGAGATGTTTAGGGAGTAATGGGATGGAGAGATGCACTCAGCAAGGTTCAAGGTTGCTCACGTGAGATTCAAAATAGGAAATGAACGCGTGGGTTGGCAAAAGCCAAAGAATGCTCACCACTGGAGGGGTCCAGTGTACGAAGAAAGGAAAAAAGGTGAAGGCGGAGGACGAATGGAGAGGATGGCACATCCCCTGTCACCTACGTTCTGAAAAAGGGTATCTACAACTGTAGAGATTCCTTTAACAGAATGAGAAATAAGTGTACCCCTTCAACGACAACCGTTGGATGGAGAGAAAGCTGATTGCTTTATTCCTCGTGGTACACAACATTGATGACGATCAGAAGATGATGCAGAGGTAAAATACAAAATACGACAGCACATCATTGGAAATCAATGCACATCTCGCCATGCATTGTATGCTGAAGGGTCAGATGATGATCAAAGAATAGTGCCCATCGCCAACAGTGGGTGAATTCGAATGATGCCAAATGCATGAGTCTTCTCTTGTGGGTCCCCATGAACAGATTAAAGGCTGACAGGAAAAAAACAAGGGAATGGAATGTATACATGAAATATGATCAATTGCTCTAAATACTCACAGTGCCCCTGAATTATTCCCCAGGTTGTCATGAATTCTGGCATAAAAAATAGGGGGAAAAGAAAAAGTTGGAATTAAATAGAGTTAATAAAATCCCCTCTTACCAATTTTCTGTCAAAAAAAAAGAAGAAAAAAAAAACAGGAGGATTTCCTCATGAAAAAAAAAACTAACTAAAATATATATGGATATGTTAAGTTGCATCTATAGGGTTCAGAAAGGGCATAAATGTAAATCTTGGCATCAAAGTGGATAATTATAGGTTTGTATGTGATAATAGTGAAAGGGTGTGATCAACTAATACCTTCATCGTGCTTGCTACTATGACTCTGATGGAAGGACCCAAGATTGAAGTCAAGTAAGCACCAAGCTACATGGGTGGTTACAGCAACAGTCGTCTCAGAAACTGGGGTGTTTAAAGTGAAATGGAGAGGGAATGTATTTAGCTAAAAACAACCAACTGTCAAGCCCTGTGCAAAGATACATGTATTACCAGCTATATCCTCATGCTTAGAGAGTGAATACATGTACAGCAAGGGTATAATTGGGATGTATGGCAGTCAAGGGAATTCCCAGTAGTCAACAGATGCAAATGGAGAACAAAAGAGTATCTCCTTGAGGCTTAACATGCCTAGTTACAGCTGTTGATCCTATCACAATGCTAATCCAGATCAATCACTACCCACAAACACATGGATGTATGCCACCTGTCCCTGTACTCTCCTGGTGCCAAATTGCCCCTCCTCCAAGACTGAGAAGGACAAGAAGAGTGCTGAATATCCTGGTCCACATGTCAATGAAGGCAAGAAGTGAATCAAGGCAAAGAAATAAGGCGGTTCATCACCAATAGATCATGACCCTCCATCAGGTTCTGGAATCACCAGAAGACAGCCACATGGCACTGGAAATTGAGCCGAAACCCTAACCAATCGCCATAAAAGAAAGAGGCAGCACAGAGAAGAAACCCCCCCCCCCCCCCCCCCCCCCCCGTTTTTTCTGATTTTTAGTCGACATCTTGTGTTTTCTGTTTTAAGGATTTTGGAAAAGAATAGAAAGAAGAAAGGTAAAAAAGAAGCCATGTATTTGTTCTTTCCTTCTGTAATAAAAATCGTTTTTTTTTTAATGAGGCATTCCTTGTCTTTTAGGTCTTTGTGTATATGCCACAACTAGCCATCTCATCTGTGTGATACCAACTTTTTTTTAGGGGGCAGTTCTATGTTGGATTTTCCTATTTTTTTTATTTATTCTATTTCTTTGTATTACACCTTCTTCTTTCTTTCTGGTGCATCATGTTTGTGCATAAAATACTTCATACATAACAAATAAAGATCAACCAGGGATACCATTGGATTTCTTGCCTGTTAGAACGGACCGTCCCAATGTTAGAACGGACCGCCCGACAGGGGGCGTTCTAACCTAGAACGGGCAGTTCCAGGGTGCCAACCTAAGTCAGAACGGACCGTCCCAGACATGAAACGGACCGTTCTACTTTTGACAAGTTAAAGAAATCGTTTGAAACCAGAAACCCCTAGTTTTTATCAAATAAGTTTTTCTCCAAGTTTTGTTATTTAGGAAGCTATTTACTTAGAATTTCTGAACTATTTAATTTAGTCTTTTAATTTAATTAATTGTTTCTTTAAAAAGATTTTATTAAACTTAGGATTTAATTGAGATTGATTTATATAACTAAGAAATTGAATATTCCGTCTCCGAGGATCGACCCTAGGCTTACTCAACGATAAATCGTGCGCTTGCGATTAAAAATTGGGTAGGATTTAGGTAAAAATTTATACAAGCGAAAATTCATCAGGATCATTTAATTTCAGTAAGGGATGAGATTGTACGCATAATAAAATTTAATTATATGTTTAGGAAGGGATATTTTAACTTATGCAAGGGATCATATAATTTCAGTAAGGGATGAGATTGTGTTATAAATTCAATTATTTTGTTACTTAAAGTAAATCAGATAATTTCATTAAAACATCAATTCCGTTAACAGTGCAATTAATTTTTGTATACAGGTGGCAAAAATATAACACTCAGATGTCGGCCACTTGCCATGACTAAATTTTACAAAGAAAAACTGGAGGCCAAATTGTCTCAGCAGCACATTGAAAAGTTAAACAAGCTACCATACTTTCATCTTTTCCAGATGCCACCTGCTATAGTTTCTCCTTCCTTATTCAGGAAGATTTTTGATTGTTTCCATCCTGAGAATGGAGAGTTTGAAATTGCTGGTGTTCCACTAAATTTCACAAATCGTGATGTTGCTCTTGCGATAGGTAATTTTGAACATTCCCTTTTTTTTATTTTCTTCCAAAAATCATTGGTATCGATATTTAAAAACTTTTATTTATTATTGTATTTGTTCACATTTTTTTTTAATTTCTCAATTTATTTATTTGTTTGTTTTCCATTGGTTTTGTTTGAATGTTAGGTTTGTGCGAAGATGGAACGTTCATCAACATGTACAATGAATCTGAGAATAGGCGTCGAATTGGCCAGAGTGATCACCAAATCAAGTTGCTATATTTTCCTGAGGAAAATGATAGGAGTGATGAAGAGCATAGTTCTCAGGAGGAGGAGGGTAATGATACTGATGCTGAGAATGTTGAGGAGGAGGAGGGTAATGACGAGGAGAACATGAGGGTATCAAAGTTCCCAAAATCCTACACTTACATGTATCTTGAGAATAAGTTGAAGGATTTAGTAGACAAGGAAGATAAAGTCGATGACTTTGTGACTCTCCTTGTTCTCTACATTTTGACAATGTTCTTGCTACCAAACTCAAGTGAATGTGTTGATACATCCTTAATACCAATTGCTGCTAAATATGAAGAGCATCGCAACGTTGCATGGGCATCTGTTGTGCATGAAGCAATGATGCAGCACATGAAGGCTGCTTGTAAAGAAAAGAAGGATGGTACTAAGAGCATCTGCATTGGAGGATGTGCTCTCTCTGTTATAGTGCGTTATATTTTTCCTTTATTTTTGAATTTTTTTCTTAAAGATACCGTCAATATATCTTTTTATTTGTACTACATGTATAAAAGCATTGAATGTTAATTTTTTGCAGGTCTGGTTTTTTGAGAAATGTCAGCCAAGATCAGTATTAGCTATGTCCGGTGGTATGCCGAGATATTACAACTGGCATCTCAACAGAAGGTTCTCCAATGAGAGTGCTGATGAGTTCTTTGCCAAGCTGTCACCAGGACAAATCAATACAGCAGAAGCAGAGATCCTCAAGCAACCAGAACTGAAAATGGTTTCAGAGGGTTTCAGTTTGGATATGATAAGAAAACCATTTGAAATATTTGCTGGGCAGAAAAGGAAGAGAGCTGCCAAATCAAAATTGGTGAAGGATGTTTCAGCTGGGCAGAAAAGGAAGAGAGCTGCCAAACCAAAAGTGGTGAAGGAAGCTGTTGGTAAGTCTGGCAAGAAAGAGAAGAAATACAAGAAGGGATCAACTAGTAATGGTAAATATAATGTTATTTAAATTTATTTTTTTATAATAAATAGTAATAACTTTATTCATTCATTTGTTCGCATAATAAAATTATATGTACTTCAAGGAAACATCATAATTAAAGTAGATCAAATAATTTTAACAAGAGAATTTTTAAATTTTGAAAGGGATCAGATTGTGTTGTAAATTCAATTATATTTTTTGGAAGGGATCTTTTATCTTATTTAAGTGATCATTTAATATTAGTAAAGGATCAGATTGTGTTGTAAATTTAATTATATTTTTAGGAAGGGATCTTTTAACTGATGCAAGGGATCATTTTATATTAGTAAGGGATGAGATTATTTATAAATTGAATTATATTTTTAGGAAGGGATCTCTTAACTTATGCAAGGGATCATATAATTACAGTAAGGGATGAGATTGTGTTATAAATTAAAAGTTCTTTATAAAATATTTTATTGTAAACGTAATTTTTAAATATATTCTTTTTTAACAGAGAAAAGAAGTACAGAGGGTGATGATGAAGAGCATGAAGAAAATCAAGAGGAAGATGAATATCAAGAGGTGCCTGTAAACGAAAATGAATATGAAGAAGAGAATCAAGAAAAAAATCTAGAGGAAGATGCAGAGGATTCTGAAAAGGAAGATAATGAAGAGAATCAAGAAAACAATGAAGACAAAGATGAAGAGCAGCATCACAAAAAAAATCAAGACAAAAATGAAAAGGAAAAGGAACACGAAAAAGAGACAACTGGTGGTAAGAAATAATTTATTGCCAGTTATAAATGCATTATTATTTATTAAAGTACATGAAATCAATTTAGCAAAATTTTTTTATTTTAGTAAATGATTATATAGTTGTTATAAGGGAGCAGATTGTTTCATTTTGAAGTAAAGAATGAACTGTTAATAATAAATTTTGATAAGGCAGAACTTTACATTAATCTGGTTTTATAGTTGTTATAAGGGAGCATTTAATATAAGTAAAGGATCAGATTGTGTTGGAAATTGAATTATATTTTTAGGAAGGGATATTTTAACTTATGCAAGGGATCATTTAATATTAGTAAGGGATGAGATTGTGTTATAAATTGAATTATATTTTTAGGAAGGGATCTCTTAACTTATGCAAGGGATCATATAATTACAGTAAGGGATGAAATTATACGCATAAATTCAATTATATTTTATTGTAAACGTAATTTTTAAATATATTCTTTTTTTACAGAGAAAAGAAATACAGAGGGTGATGATGATGAGCATCAAGACCAAGATGAAGAAGAAGAGCATGAAAAAAAATCAAAAGGAGCCTGAAAACGAAGATGATGAGAATCAAGACCAAGATGAAGATGAAGAGCCTGAAAAAAATCAAAAGGAGCCTGAAAACGAAGATAATGAAGAAAATCAAGAAAACAATGAAGACAAAGATGAAGAGCAGCATCAAAAAGAAAATGAAGACAAAAATGAAAAGGAAAAGCAACAAGAAAAAGAGACAACTGGTAAGAAATAATTTATTGCCAGTTATAAATTGATGTAGGGTTTTCATGCATACATTTCAACCCAATTTAGGCCCTAAATTATCTTTGAATACTTGTATTTTTAGTTGAATAAGCTAATTTTAGGTTAGTTTAATTAGTTTTTGTGTCAAGAATGAGTTACTACCATAGTTTCTAATTTTATTACAGATTTTGGACAATAAAAGACTTGGATTAATCCATAAAGTTGTAGAGCTCGTTGCAAGCTTTCCAACGGTTCTTGAATCACCTCAAACGGAGTCCGGATGAAGGAGATATGGCCAAAATACGGACAAGACGCAGTGCTGAATTTCTGGAACGGACCGTCCCAAATTAGAACGGTCCGCCCCAGCTAAATTCGCCAGAATTTCCAGAAATAGTCCAGAGTTGCCAAATTTAAAGTTCTATTATGTTATGACGGTTCCAAACTATTTCCAGCACTTCCAGAACGTGTTTTCTGCTATTTCCATCATCTCTACACATTCTCAATGCCTATTTAAACATAATTTGAGGGGATTTTGAAATATACAAGAGAGGAGTTCCATCCTAGGTCCAAGTTAGGGTTAGACATAGATTTATTTGAGATTTTAGTCTCAAGTCCAGATCGTGGCAGCGCCGAAACGACCGATTTGTGGTAGAAATTGGGTGTTTCGATAGGAGGCTTCGACATACAAGAGGAAGCAAGGGAGTATTCGGTTTTATTCTTCCTTTATTTCCTATTTCTCTCTTGTTTTGCATGATGCCTTTTAGTTGTTGAGTTTATTGTTCTAGGGCTATGGTTGTAAACTTTTCTATTTAGTTGTTTGTGAATTTTTAGTTAATAATTAAGTTAAGTTTATGTTTTATTTCTTGAGCTTTAATTGATTTATTTATTGCTTTGCTTGATTAATTGCTTAATTGATTATCCCGTTGAACAAAGGCCTAGTTTAATAGTTAGGATACAAAATCAATTGTAATAATTCGTAGCATAGTAATGAAACTCTTAGGTAGGTAATAGACCGAGAGGTTGAACCAAATCTTGAGTAATCAAGATTTTACTTAAGATCGAAAGATAACAAGTTTACCAAGACCCAAGAAATAAATTAAATCCCCTAAATCAAGAAACGAAAGTTGAAGTTTAGGAGTTTTAGGAGTTAACTAATTAAACCAAAAGATTTGACCTGAACGAAAGTTAGATTACAAGTTTATTAGTTAGGAATTAATTTAACTTGCATAAACACTTAATTAATAATTAAATATCATGATCGAACAAGAGGTAGAATTGTTTGAACCATAAACCCTAGAATTATTTGACTTGTTGATTATCTCTTATTTAGTTCTTGTTTTAACCTTAATATTAAACTTAGGATTAGAATTCACCTTCAACCTTTAATTCTTAAAAGAGTTGAACTCGTCTAGCTAGTTTAGTAAAGTAAAACACTAATATTCCACACCGTCCCTGTGGATTCGACCCTCAAGCTTTACCACAAACGATTAGATCGGGTAAACGAGGTTTTTATTTTGAGCGTGGTTTTTCCCTAGATCATAAATGCATTATTATTTATTAAAGTACATGAAATCAATTTAGCAAGGTTTCTTTTTATTTTAGTAAATGATTAAATAGTTGTTTCTAAGGGAGCAGATTGTTTCATTTTGAAGTAAAGAATGAACTGTTAATAATAAATTTTGATAAGGCAGAACTTTACATTAATCTCGTTTTATAGTTTATTTTTTTAAAATGTTTTTTTTTTTTTTTTTTTTTTTTTTTTTGCAAATGTGCAGGAAATGAGAATAATAAAGATGAAGATTTACTCTTTTATTGGATTGGACCACATTCTGAAGACGGAGGAGAACCAACAAAGATAGAGGCTACTACCTTTGAAGATTGGTGTAATCATTTGAAAAACTCTGGACGGAAGAATAGTACAAAGGGTCGTTATTTCAAACGAAATATGAAATATGGTAGCCCATATGCAGACCCTTTTACCTTTCAGATGAAGAAAACAAAAGGGAAACATGACATGCAAAATTTTTGGGATGGTTTTGACTTCAATGGTGTTCTCACTATGTCAGCAGAATTGAGAACTGAAATTATAAATTTGAAAACGGTTCTGTCAGGATGAAATTTCTTCTGCATTGTATAAGGATGATGTCACAGAAATATCTGCATTGTATATGTATAATATACTTTATTTATTGCATATGTATAATTGTTCTTTTCATAATAACTAAAAAAAATATATTCTCTAATCACGTCTAATATTTTAGTTATTTTTTACCTGTTTTATTGTTCATGCATTGTTTGACAAAATTGATTTTCTCTATTATCTCACTGTAATATCGTCTTAAGTCAAAATATTCAATTAAATTTTCCCAAATTAATATCATACATGCTTCGATTTTGACCTCAAGTACTGCATTTGTAGTTCTATCTTATATGCACAGGTCGTATTTCAAGAAATGCAAGTAACGTTGCAATCACACTTTAACAATGAGATATCACTACTGTGGTCTGGTATCTACACTAATTTTTTTTTTTTTTTTTGATAAATGTATCTACACTAATTTGAATGACACGTTTTAGGGTGTTTGTTGTTGCGAATTGTGAATAGTGAATTGTGGTTGGGCTTAAATGAAAACGGAATTCTATCGTGCACAGTGCACTTGTACTTCCTTAATTGCAACACGATTCCTTTTGTAATAAGTCATTTAATTTAATTCCTATAATTATTGCATTTCCTTCAAATTTCGTTTGCAAAATTGGTAATACAACCATTTACTTCCTTAATTGCAACAGATTCCTTTTGCAACACCAATTATTATATATATATATTCTATGAATGACAGCCTCACAATCCAATATAAAGATTAAATTCCATTTTTGCACAAGAGATCTGCATCTTGTACCCCATTACAAATTGGTAAGTTGGTTGAAGTACGTGCAATGGATTCTGTACAAAATTGCAAGTGATAAATAAGGAAGGAAACTTTGCGCCGAAATATATGATCTGAATCTTCTAATTCCAAATATTTTGATTCGTTTGAATATTTCATCCACGGCTTGTTGACTCTTAAAAATGGCTTGTACCATCTTTTATGCACTTCTATTTTAAATTTATTCGATCAGTCGAGTTGAAAATTTAATTAGTTCCAAAACATTTATATATACTTGACATTTGAATTTTATTATGTTAAGAGAGAACAAACTTATTTTTGGTTTACCAGATTGTTCGATAATACAGATATGCAGCGATAGAGATTTTTATTAACAAGGCTAAAGTCCAAATAAAAAAAATAATATAATAATAATATTTGTTGTTAAAATAATGTTTATAATCAATACTAATTTTAAATATGATCATTATTCTTACAGTGGCCTAAACCTAAAATATCATTAATTAAATTACAACTCATTAGCAAGTTACAACTCGTATAGAATAATTATAATATATTTATTTTTTTTTTATAATTTGATCTAGTATCAAATAAACTTTTAAAAAATTATAAAATTTTATTGTAATGTATCTCTTATGTATTATTTCTAGTGGCTTTCGTCTGCTGACTCATTTCGTTATTTTGAGGAAATCAAAATAATTTCTCAAGTATAACATAAGCGACATTGACTGAGAAGTTTTATCGTATTCAAGTTGCGAGTGTTGTCAATACAAAATTAGACTATGTTTTATGCGCTGTAAGTCAACAAGGTCTAGCAAATAAACCAATTTAGTACCTGTCAGGGGCCCAGTCATCTAACTTCTAACATAAGCACCACGTCATTTCCATATTCTTACTGTAAAACTCAATGGTGGATTGATATATAAGGAACGGAGTATATATTATATAATATATATCATTCAGGATGCTTTCAGATTTGCAGTGTTCCAAATGATTAGTTGGAATCAAATAAATGAAGGTTGCATTCACACTTTACTAAGTTTAACCAAATTATTCCGCATCCAATTTCTATTACACTTATTACAAAAAAAAAAAAAAAATCAAATCCTTTTAATTGGTAAGTTGGGTTGAAGTATTAGAAATTCAGTACAAAATAATAAGCGTGACATCTTGTGCATATGTACAGCTAGAGCAGATGATGAATGCAAATTTTGACGCAAACACCATACTGAGAATTCTCTAATTCCAAAAATGTAAATTTGTTTGATTTTTCCATTAGGAAAAAAAAGGGAGAGAATTTTTTTTCCTCATAAAAATAGGGTCTTGCCTGCATTTTCATTATCTCAATAATTTTCCTTTTTATAACAGTTATTAAACTAAATAACAGAGTAAAAGAAATAAGAAGCTGGAAAATATGAATCAGAGCCTCATCATTAGTCACTAACTTGGGTTAATTAGCGAAAATGCCGAAATGCTATTGGGGGTTTGGATGAGGAGGCCACTATTTGAAACAATTGCTAATTCCATTATTCTGGTATTGAAATAAAATTAAATAAGTGACTATTTTGAAGTCCTGAATAATGCGATAAACTCTCTAATCCAACTTTGATCAAAATGCACCTAGTGAAAACGAAACATTAACTTTAGCCTTCGCGACTAAGCATGATTAATATGCTTGAGATTTCAAATAAGTTGAATATATATGCAAGATTGCAAGCAAATAAAATAGAAGATTGTTTTGAAACCTTTATAATAGATTAAGGTTCAATTAAACTGGAAATAGTACGAAAAGGTTATGAATAATTAAAAGCGGAATTATACTACGCGTGACTTATATATATATTATAATAATTTTATAGTTACAAAAATAAAATTGGAATTAAATGTATTGCTTATTAGTTTATGAGACAATGAGATTTCTAGAAAGTCTTTGGAGAGCTTTCCCAGGTACCCTTTTTTATCCAAACCGGAGTTCATACAAAAGGAAAGTTATAATTTATTGGAGTAGTCATTTTTGCTCAAAGAAAAAAAAAAAACCGAAGCAGTCATTAACCGACTTTATTTTATTTTATGAAACAACAGTCAGCCCACAGATTTTTTATCTGATATTTAAAAACTTTGACGTCTGACACTGCGACGCTGGATTGGCCTATATATTTTTACTTCACTTCCTCCGTTTCCTCTCCCTTCTTTTTTAGTCACGTCTTCCGGGTGTTGTACTACGGGCCTCAAGTCTAATAGCTCCACTAGTTGCTGATTGATAGACAAATACAACAGAGACTCCGTGGGTATGTTCCTCTCCCTCACTCAGTCTCTCTATCTCTCTTTCTCTATTAGCGGTACGGATCGGTCATAAGTGAACTGTGTACAATTTCGACAAGTGTAAACTCTGTACAAAATTAATTTTGTACGTGGTTTACATTTTTGAAATGAGTGATGTGGTGCGACAGAATTGGTGCGTGGCCCGTAATGAAACTTCTGTAGCTCATTGTTGGCTGCCTCTGAAAATAAGAAAGAGACTAATTAATGTGGGTTATCAATTTTTCTTGATAGTTAGAAAAATGGCCAGTTGCTGTATGATTTCTTTATGTTTTTGATAAATTTGATGAATTGCTAAAAGCGTAAAACTACATTTTCTATTTATGTGCGAATTCGGTTGTTATTGTAATATTCTGGTTCTCTGTCGTTTGAATCAGGATATTTGTTTGGAACCCTTTATTTGTCGCAGGTGCATTTCATGCTTTTATTGTGATAGGGATGATGACTATGCAACATCTGACCAGAAGATGACTCCTCGGTACTGATTATTATCCTATAGATTCTCTTATTAAAGTCATATATAGCAATCATTATTAATAAATTGCTTTCAAATGTGCTTTTTACCTATTTCTTTTCAAATCAGGGTTGCCATTGATAATGAATCATGCGCTAATGCAACAATTATTAAGGTATAGTTTCTTTGCTTCTCAATCCTCATTCCTTCATAATCAACATAATAGCTGGGTAGAGTAGTAGGCAAGTATGAGTGTTTGATCATGCCACATGTACCATTGTACCAGTATGTCAGATTCTGAATTAGGACCCTACCATACTTCTGAGCATGTACTAGCATTACAGAAAAATCTCAAAGCTGGTAAGGTACTACTTCATGAGCATAATCCTTTTGAAAAATATGTGAAATTTTCAATAAGTAAAATAATGGCACAGTTAAAGAAGAAATAAAAATGATATGCCATGGCAGAGGAGCTGATTTTATTTTCTCTCAATATAAGTTGAAACCCTTTTCTTACTCTTATCCGAGTGAAGTGGTTCATTCATTGTATAATCGATTCTGTTGACTTTCCCTTTTGGTAGGTTGACGGTAGTGCAAATAAAAATGGGAAACTGCTGGAGGTAGTTCAAGCGCTAACTGATCTGAATCTTAACATTACTAAAGGTTATATTACCCAAGATGACGGATGTTTCATGGATGGTACTGTACAATGTTCTGTTCTTCATAATCTGCAACAAGAATACCATTAATATAAATTCACTCTTCTATTTATAATTAGTTTTCAGTGTGGTGGACCGAGATGGGAAAAAGATAAGGGACCAAGCAAATATTGATAAGGTTGAAAGCTACATGCGTCAGGTTAAGAACACTTGATTATTACTTCACTAAAATTAAATGGAAACAGAAAACAACTTAGCATTTGTGGCATTGCTGCTATTAAATTGAAACAGAAAAAAATTAGGCATTTGTGGCAGTGCTGCTATTAACTCTTATCTAAAATTCAAAAACAGTCGTTAGGTGCAGAGTCATCACTTGTGCCGCCAATGCAAATATCAGTAGATGTGGCAACTTCAACAGACTACACAGTGATAGAGCTAACCGGGAATGACAGGCCAGGATTACTTTCTGAATTGAGTGCAATGTTGTCAGATCTGAACTGCAACCTGACCAATGTTGTATTATGGACCCACAACATGCGTGTTGCCGCTGTTCTTCATCTTATGGACCAATCCACCAACACACCCATCACTGATGCTGAGACGATTGGGTTGATAAAAATACGCCTGAAAAATATCCTCAAGTGGAGCAGCTTCTCATCAAAAGGGGTAAAGATTGATATGTCTGTGGGTTGCAGCAAAAATATTGAGAGAAGGCTCCACAAGCTGATGTATGATGAAGGATATTTTGAAATTGACAGTCAGGATGTTTCAGGAGGTGATACTATGGGGCCTACTATAAAAATTAAGAATTGGAATGACAAGGATTACTCGGTGGTTACTGTCAGGTATAATGACCGGCCAAAGCTTTTGTTTGACACTGTGTGCGCCTTGACAGATATGATGTATGTCATTTTCCATGGCAATATTGCTATCGAAGGCCCCAAGGCATATCAGGTATCTTTTCTAATTTATTGAATGATTTGGCTTATTTTTGTTGCAGTAAAGATAAAGCAATGAGTTTTAAAATAGATATGGTTATTGTTAAATAACGTAGGAATTTTACATAAGGCATGTTAATGGTTCTAAAGTCAAGGATGAAGACAGAGAGTGGGTAATACACTGGCTTAAAGAAGCTATTGAGCGCAGAGTATCTGAGGTAAAACATACCTCTAATTTAGGTGTCTAGCAAATCTAAATTTATAGATTTATGCGATTCGATGCTAAATTTAGGTTATGTTATTTTATTGTGAATTGCTGAGCATATTTATCATTCTCCTTTATGCTATTCTCTTTTCATATTTCGTGCATAAGCTGCTTCTATAGTTCCTAACTAGTAAATAGAAAAGCAAACGTGTTTTATCCACAACAATGTTTTATTCTATTTGCATTTCAGGATGAAGCATCAGAGTTTTGATACCCAACACACACACGCACACACAGTGCATAGCATGATCAACCAGTGCTACTTCCCTGAATCTTGAAATTTGATATTCAAATGGTTCACGATCTTATTTGAAAAAAAATTTAATTATATAACTTTATTATTATTGGAATGGGGAATAACCATTTGATTTTAAAATTCTAGACTGTCCAATAAAAAGGATTTTCCATGTTGAAAAAAAATTCAAAAAGATTTTTAAAGAAACTGTAAAATATAGCATACAGAATCCCAATATGTGAATAACAAATCAAATTATGTAGCTCGGACTGGTGTAATGTACGGCACCAGTCCCTGTTTTGTGGGTCTGTGTATGCGTCTGGATGGTAAAAGGGTGGAACAAAAAAGGAAACGTTAAGTAAAGAAAATTGTCAAGGGTTTAGAGATCTAAATATTATAAACAATGATCAGTATGAGTCGGATATTTATGTTTTATTTTTTCTGCCATGGAAAACTAAGTTAGAAGGGTTGCAGGGTTTAAGGCTGGAGCTGTCGACAAGTGACAGAGTTGGGCTATTAAGTGATGTTACCCGGATCTTTCGTGAGCACGGCTTGACTGTCACCAGAGCAGACGTGTCGTCGTCAAGGGAAGGAAAAGCCTTTGGTACTTTCTATGTGCGTGACAGTAGCGGAGGTGTAGCTGAACAGAAGAGAATTGAAACAATCAGAAAAACACTCGAAGAGTCAGTTCTACGTGTTGAGGGGCAAGTTGGGCAAACCAGTACGTCTAGCAAGCAATCTCCCGTGAACTTCCTTTTCAGCAAATTGTTTCGGACCATCTCTTTTCTTCCTGGCTTCTGATCAGCTATGCAAAGTGGATACAAGAAATCAGGGGAAAAACATACTTATCTTATGAGCATTGATGCCGTCTATTAGACGTGGAAATATTAAATAGGGGTTGTAAATATTGTATAGAAAATTTATATATATATACTGTTTATATCTAGACATAAGCGAACATTTTTCCTGTACTTGATGTAAAATATGACTCAAGAAATAAAGTCGATATATTCAAGAATAAAGCTTTACAGACTCTGAATATTTTATGATTTTTCTTTTAAAGGGATTCAACCGTATCAAATATACATTTTACAAATGATACTATCAACATCATAAATTAAATAAAATTATCTAAAAAAATAAATTCCTTCTCGTCTGCAATATTTTTGGTGCTTAATAACTTTTAGGCCCTTTCATCATCACAGACTACTCTCACCGCCTTTTTGCAATTTCACTGTTCATTAATAACTGTTCATTGATAAAAAATGTGCCACTTCACCTTTAACCATCAACTTTGATACCTTATATTTTATTATCACATATTCACATATAAATGTAATACAAAATGAGATTGTCGCTTGTAGGCAATACAGTACACTATAATGGAGCTGGGAGCAGAATAAATTCTCCTCTGTTAATGGCAAATGACGAAGTTACCCTTCCAACTAATTCAGAATTGATTTTTATTATTTTTATTATTATTATTATTTTTTTTTTCTGAAAATTGGTTGGCGATCACCACACCAATAACCAATTCAGAACTGTTGATATCAAGAGGTTCAAGACACTGCTGAAAATTAAGATAGATTGTAACTTGTAAGGAAAAGAAAACTCTTTCAACTTCTTGCAGCAATACAAATGCAGATTGAAAACTGTAAGCAAACTCCGAGCTGATGAGTTTAGCTTGTCTCCAGTTATTACTCATTGTAAGCAAAATCGAGTTTGATTTTTATAACTAAATTAGACACCAAGGCGAGATATAAACAGGTTAGTTAGTCAAACTCAATAAATTGTCAGTTCCAACTGATTGGCTCGTATGTGAATGGAACTTTCCAATAAAATTTGTAATGTTTGAAGAGGGAGACAAATCCTAAGCTCAGTTACCCAGAGAGCCATTCTGGCTCATTTTTTTAATTTTTGTAAGCCGGATGACTATACTACACCAACAGGAGTTTTTACAGTATTACAGTTATAGCTTGCATAGAAAAGTCTTGCTAGAAACGGGCCGGTACCGGTCTTCTGCATCAGCTAAACACAGCAGCTGGTACTAGCCAACCCCATACCAGTTAACCCAAATTCCCTGCGCAGCCCAAAGCTCCCTATGTTCATTCATTAGACGCGACCAAACTGAAGTATGTATACCACCTCTGTAGGATGAGTAAATTAAATCTTTGTAGCCTGAAAAAGTGCTGTTTGTAGTCTGCCAGTTCTTCCCACTATAGTACCAAACATGTCGCGAGTAATGTAGGCAGCTGTCAGCATCAATACCACGTACAATGGCCATGCCAGTTTCAACATTACCATGCTGTACCCTATGCTGTCCCATTTAATTTTATAATTCTCAGGTTGCACATTGTCTTCCACTCAATAGCCTGAACGTCCATAATGTTTTAGTTCTGATATGTGTTTTTCATCAATACGTTTCTTTTAGGAAATTCCAGAGAAATTTTTTTGTTTCATTTTGGACATTCTTAATATTGCACAAAAATTGCAGAGAAGACAGTTTAGGACGTGATAAATGCATAATGCTTAAAAGATGTGAATCATATTTTTAAACTCAAACAGAAAATACAAAAGAAGAAGTGCATAGCATTTTGTTCAACATCTAGATACCTACTTTCTCATGTTTCTGCAAAATGGCAATATAAGCCCTTACGTACGTGCTTGCCACCCGGCCCTCAATAATAATAATAATAATAATAGTAATAATAAACCCCTTACACTAGCTAATTAATAAAGTTTCTTAAACGTTGGAAGGCATTGAACAAATAACATTAAGATAGTCATGAAATCTCATCTTTTTTATGTATTTAAATTACATATTTTTGATATCACATCCCATGCTTATTTTGATTGTCCTTGGGAATTATGGAGAAAAATACTATATTGAATGAGATATATTCTAGGGAAAAATGAAGATTGCATTCATGAATGAAAGTTCTTTAACAAAAATATATCATTTTGAGATGAATAATACGATCGACCAATCACCCATTATCTTATAAAAACATAGAAAAGATACCTATGAGTTACGCTGTATATCAGATATACGTCAAATACATATTCTTTTTTTTTAAAAAAAGGAAAACATGCCTAGAACAATCCATTCCAATCAATATGAATGAGGAGAGCAATAGAATATGCTCCGAACGATGAAAGCATATATAGATAATATGACATGTTAGAAACTTAAATTTAATGCTCTTCATTAAATATATCTTAGAATATGAAATAATGAAGACAGCAAAAATTAGTATATATATTTGTATTGGTCTGTATTACGAAGAGGCTTACGGAGTGATATTTCTAGTTTGTCAAATTGTTGGAAAAACGACTTTTATTTTTACACCTTTTCAGCTGAACAATTAAATATTTTTATTATTTATTTAATGAAAAAAGTTATCTTCATTGTGAAGGAACTCGTCTGTTGTTGCTGACAAATGTAGTTGCGTTTATAATTTCGTTCAGTGAAGCAAGGCAGCTTGTGTAATTGTATTAAGAAACTGGGCTGATTGGTTGAATTTTGTGATATCCTAAATTTGCTGAGTTCTGCAAGAAAAGGACCAATGCCTGATAATGTTCAACTCAAATAGGCCAATGCTCAATTTGAAGAGAAAATTAATATATATTTTTAAGAATGTTTTCGCGAGTATCCACTTTGTCAACTCGCATCTATGTTAAGGCCAACAATTATAGAGTATGACATCGATTCACTCCATCTCCATTTCAAAGAGTAATGAACATCGATCGCAGACTCCCAAGTCCCAATTAATGGAGAAAATTACACAACTAGAATTACAAAAGTTGTTTGCCATGCAAATCATATGATCAAACGAAAGAGGATTTTTAGGAATAAACGAAGAGCGCCCCACCCCCCCCCCCCCCCCCCCCCCCCCCCCTCTCTCTCTCTCTCTCTCTCTCTATTTTGCTGATCCATTTCGTCACTTTCCAAAACATACATAATGGAATTAATACATATATATTATGTTCTATTACTTCACAATTTAAATCAAGTAAAACTTATAAATTTTTCGTAAGAACCATAACGGTAATTCTGGGTTAGTGACTAAAAAAGAAGACAGTAGGTTGAACAGATGTATTTCAATAAGAGACTAGATGCTATCATTTTTATTTTACTTTGCTCTTTCTTATATTTTCTTAAATATTATATTTGTCTCCTAATTCATCCGTAATTATTTTTGGTTAATTTTCTAAAAATATATCGAATAAGCATGCATGACTTGACTCAAGTGTACATTAGTGTGTTAATTAAGTATACACTTTGATTTAATAAAAATTGTGCACCATCAACAATTATGTTCTAAACTGGAGGTCGTGGATTCGAAACCTGTTAGAAATTCTTTATGACATTTAATTAAAATAAGTTGGAGGACTTGACCCATCTTATTTCAAAAAAAGAAAAGAAAAGAAAAAACAATTATGTTCTAAACAATTCCGTATCAATATATTAGACAAGTGTAAATAAGTAAATCTCAAGTGCATGAAAAAATTATCAGATTGTTTAGCTGGGGATCAGTTGAGGGAGGTAATTATTAGATCTGATTGATCTATTATTTGTGTTTTTGTTCTAATATGGTTGGTTAATTCTTCATGATCAGACTCTTGAAAGTTAAAAAAAAAAAAAAAATTTGCTAGAGGTCTTCCAATAGGATGTTGAATTTACGACCTCCACTTATGTGTTCCCCATAATTATTGGAACAAAGTCTAGTTGTACCTTTATACATACTACAGCAATATTATAATTGAAGGATTTATGGACAATTACAATTTTGTTTCCAAAAAGTGGGTCAACTGACTTCTCTTAAATTTGCAAAATAATGCATATTATATTCAATTAATTCAAATTTTCTAATTCTGGTAAATTATATCATGCAATCTGTACTCTACTGAGGTTTTTTAGTTCCATTGCTGTTGTGTTTACTTTGTCCAGCCCCTTGAAAAAGTTGAGCCCCACCCCAACAGTATGAAATTCACTACAGTTCTGAATTGTCCATTTCGTATATCCTGATGGTCCAATCCACACATAACTGTACATCTGCCTTTCTTTTTCGAGTCATCTTTTAGTCAGGTTTAATCTCAACCATTTAATTTGAAGCTGGACGGTTCAAAACTTCAAATCTATCAGAGAGACTAAGATGTTTCAGTGACACATTAAAATTATAGAGGAGTTTAATTATTGCTTAACGTCGACGTTTGAATTATGATAACAGTACCTTCTAATCTTCTATCCTAGGGCTGACTAGATGCTAACACGGATCAGAGGACAAGAGGTTGGATCCGGCAATAACTAATGTTATTTGTGGGTGCTTACCTAATACTTTCCTATAATGTTTTACTTGTGGGTGGATATCCATTGCAAAAAGAAGAAAATTATAAAAATAAAAAATGGTACTTTGAGGGTTTACCTAAAAAATTAATGAGGGATTAGCATTTTGACTCTATAATAAGAGTCCACTTGCAACTGATAGTTTAATTTAAAGTATATTTCTTCATGCATGCCCATACTTATTGTTATTTTATGATGGTACCTAATACTAATTGTGGCAAATTAATATCCACTTGCTAGTACAGCTTGATAACACTTGTCGGCGGGTTGCATGTGTTTGCTTAGAATAACACGCAAATGACAAGAGTCTTTATCATTTATTATTTAAAGTGGCATTTGTCTGCTGACTTTGAACAGTACATTTGGTTTTCACTTCTCAATTAAATACAATTTAATTTTTTTAAGAAAATAACAACATTTTCTCAAGTACGACATAAGCGACATTGACTGAAAAGCTTCATTACATGCAACTTTGCCAATGTTGTCAATAGAAAAATTAGACTATGTTTTATACGCTTGGTAAGTCAACAGGTCTTGCAAATAAATCAATTTAGTACCTGTCAGGGGCCTAATCATCTAACTTTTAACTAAAGCAACATTTCATTTCCGAATTCTTTATAAGAGAGCCAATGGTCGATTCTTATATAAGAAACGGAATATGATATTACAGGATGCTTTCATATTTACTGAGTTCCAAATGATTAGTTGGAATCTAACTTATATGAAATAAATTAAGGATGCATTCACACTTTATGGAGAGTTCAACCAAATTAGTCCGAATCAATTTCTATTAAACATAACAATTAAACAAATCCTAAATTGGTTAAGTTGGGATGATATACAATGAATTCAGTACAAAAAATTGTAAGCGTCATGACTTGTTCATTTACAACTAAAGCAACTAAGGAATGAAAATTTGGGCTCGAACACTATGAGCTGATTTTTCTAATTCCAAAAATTTTGATTCGTTTAAATATTTTATTTACGTCTTGTCGACTCTCAAAAAGGGACATTTACCATCTTTGATGCTCTTATATTTAAATTCGATCAGTTACGAGTTGTAATTTTAAATATTTCTAATTAACACTTATATATACATTCATTGACATTAGACTTGTGTTAAGTATATATGTTAAGAGAGCAAACTCCCTTTTGGCTCATAGGATTTCTCAATAGTACTAATATTAACGATAGATTTTTTTTTTTTTTTTGGCAAGGTTAAAGTCAAACGTGTTGGAAGGAGGGATTCATCCAATGCATCCGTTTTAGATTTGTATCTAAAACAACTGATCCAAATCGTGCAATTTGATATTCAATTGAAATCTAGTTTAAAACCAATTTTTTTTATTTTCCTGATTTCTTTTGCTATTTGAAGATTTTCATAAAATAATTAATTTAAAATTTATAGACCGCCTTATTCAATGATTTTCTTAAAACAAGAAAAGTATAAAAGATTAAAAAAAACAAAATTATATTTCCTACTTAAAATGAAAATGAAACGGTCGAATAACTTTTTTGAAAATGTTCGATTAATATGTTGAAAACAAAACATAAAAGTAGCCTATCCCAAGCCATCAGTATCCTAAATTTAATTCCTAAGAGACATCTTAATTCAGCTTAATGGAAAATTTAATACTCAATTATATTGAGATCGATACACTTAATTATTATTTTTAAAAAGTAAGATCGACAGTTGAACGCGTTAACACTTTACTTAACTTAGACCAACACCGAAATTTGTATTACATTTTGAACATCATTAAAACGAAGAGACGGATTACCATGAGTAGGTAAATTGCTTGGACATTGTTAGCATCTTTGTTTCTTTGGTCGGTAAAACGGGAAAGCTAGCTAGGAGGGTAGTTAAGACAATTTTTTGCCAAGAAACCTACGCTTGTAGAGAATTTATTGCTTATGACAAATCATTTCTTTTGACAAATCCAAACAAAGCATCATCATCGCCTATTTGTTTTTCGAGTAATGCTAGAGTCAAACGCATTTAACACTGATCAAATTTTATATTTTTTTTTGCTATTTATTTTGAATTTTAAAAAATCTTCAATCTAATAAATTCTGGACCCTCCAATTGTTAAAAATTTTGAAAAATTGTAAAATTTGGCCTTCAAGGTAATTTCAATATGAAAATCATATTGAGCGGTTTGGATAAGTCATTTAAAATTTTAATAGGTGAGACTAGAATCGTGTTTGACGTCAAACACGTTTGACTAAATATTTTTAAGATGACAAAGAAAACGGGACAAAGAGTTAATAAATTAAAGATATATGCACTAGTAGTTTGATGGTAAGAGAACTAGACTAATTTTTAATAGATCAAAAATTTCAAACTCCATATGTGTTTAATTTTTCTAAAGAGAATATATTTCTTGCTAGAAACATAGAAAGATAAACTTATATTTAAAGTTATGCAAATAAATAAATGTGTTTGTAATTTTTGTAAAAAATAACATGATACGTTGTAAATAATCTATGCAAATAAATATAAAATGAGTCGTATTAATTGCAGAGTTTTGTTATACAGAATTAGTGAGAATTTAAAAAAATGTCATCTAGTTTGTGTTTATATCATAAATTATGGACTAAAACCTGTCCAGCATAAATGATTAGTGCCTTATGGGTGGTTCGGGACAAACTGACGTGCGCACGGCGAAGCGCACACAGTCAAAATCTGACGAGCGGACCCCATCTATGACCTAACACTATGTCATGGTGTATAAGCTGACATGGTGAACCGGGTCTTAAAAAGAAAAAATTGTACTCCAATGAGTCAGTCAGTGAGAGCGACGAGTGGACCAAGGCGGCTGGGCTGAGCCGGCTCGGCAAACAAACATCACTTCCTTTTCTCCATTTTAAAAATTATAAAAAAATTGTTTCCAGAGAAGGAGGTCCAAAGTGCAAAAAGAAAAATAAAGAAAACCGCGGTCTCTTTCTTCTTTGCATTGCAGATTGCACGCTTGTAAATAAAGGCACTAGAGGGAGCCTCCACAAAGGATTGGTTGGTTCCTGGATTCATTGGCCTCTTTTACTTCATTCAATTCATCTCTCCTCTCTCTTCTCTCTTGTTTTCTCGTCTTCTCTGGTGTTGGGTCAAGGGCCTCAGTCTAATTGTGCTGTTTGTTGTGGATTTATCTCAAATTACAGCTTAAAACATCATGGGTATGTTTCTTTCTCTCTATTTCTATTTTCTTTGTGGTGTTATTGAGATTAGAAAGTTCTTTTTCATTATCTTTTCTTCTTTTCTTGTTAGGTTTATAGCCATTTAAAGAGCAATTTTTAGTATTTTTTTTTATACTGAGAGTTAATTATTGAATGAATGAAATAAGGGTAGAAGCAATATCAGTAACACAGGGTGGGAACTGGAAACCATGAAAAGGGAACTTATGTTGTGTGTAATATATGTCTTTTTAATTTAACTTTCGAATCTGGTACCTTTTCTGATGTTCTCTCATGGTTCCATTACTAATTACCCACAATATGACAGAATTAAGACAAAGATGTTCTTTTTTTTAAAAAAAAAGAAAAAGAAAACAAAGGTAGTTACAGCCAGGTTTGTATGTTCTTCTTATTCAAATTATGGAAAAGGTTGATCATCGGGGCAAGTTTCACCCACTGTTTGCACACCTGTTCCTTTGCACCATATGTGATCTGTTCACAATTAGAGAGAAGTGTGAATTCTATGCAATTTTTAATTTTATACATGGTTCATATATTTGAAATGAGTGATGAGGTGCAACAGGATTGGGGTGGCCCATGTTGAAACTTCTCTGGGTGATTTGTTGGCGGGTTTCTTAAGAAAACAAGAAATAAGAAAGAGCCTTATTTGGTTCATCAATTTTGACTTGGCTTTTAGAGAATATTCAGTTTTTGTATAATTGCTTTATGTTTTTGACAAATTTGAGTCGCTAAAACTACTTCAATTGTTATCTACGTACTGATTTGGTTGTTATTTTCTTGTGGCAATGGTTCTATGCAGTTTTGAAGTCAGGATTTTTTTAAACCCTTTTAATTTGGTGCAGGTGCATTTCATACTTATGATAGTGATAGCGATGATGACTTTGAAATTGAAACATTTGTCCAGAAGATGAATCCTCCTCGGTACTGTCTAATAAATTCTTGTATTAAATTTGTTTGTAACAACAATTATAAATAAGTTTCTTTTTATTGTCCTTTATTTATATTGCTTTCCATACCAGGGTTGTTGTTGACAATGATTCGTGCCCTAATGCAACAATAATTAAGGTATATTTTCTTGCTTCTCGATTCTTGTACGCTTCATACTAGCTGGCTAGAGTAGGAGGCTAATATGACCAGGCACATAAACTAGCTTGTGGGGTTCTGAACTAGAAATGTACAATACTTCCGAGCATGTACCAGCATTACAGAAAAAATTCTGATGCTGTTGAGGTCCTACTTCATGAGTATAATTCTCTAGGAAAAAAGGTGAAAAATTTTTAAATAAGTACCGAATTATGCTGATAAACTATTTAGTGCATGAAAAAGGAAGAAGGAATAATATTATATGCAATGGCACAGGAATTGAATTTTTTCCTCAATGAAAGTTGAAAGCATTTTCTTATTTTTATTCAAGAGAAGTAGTCTGTTTATTTATTTTGTTGCCTTTTCATTTTGGTAGGTTGATAGTAGTGCAAATAAAAATGGGATTCTTCTGGAGGTGGTTCAAGTGCTAATCGATCTGAATCTTATCATTACTAAAGGCTATATTACCCAAGATGGAGAATGGTTCATGGATGGTACTGTCAAAAGTTCTATTCTTATTCACATTTATCTGCAAGAATACCATTAAGTAACAGTTCTCTTCTTTCCTTATTAGTTTTCAGTGTGACTGACCGAGATGGACACAAGCTAACCAACCAAGTCACTATTGATAAGGTCGAAAGCCACATTCGTAAGGTTAGAATACTTGATAATACTTCACAAAATTGATTGAAAACAAAAAACAATGTCATTGCTGTTCTTGACCCGTATCTAAATTTTAAAACAGTCGTTAGGTGCAGATAGGTCATGCATGCCATCAAAGCGAAGATCAGTAGATGTAGCAACTTCAACTGACTACACAGTCATAGAGCTAACCGGCAACGACAGGCCAGGATTACTTTCTGAAGTGAGTGCGGTGTTGTCAGATCTGAACTGCAACCTGGTCCATGTTGAAATATGGACCCACAACACACGTGTTGCCGCTGTCCTTCATCTTACGGACCAATCCACCAACTCCCCCGTAACAGATGTTGAGAGAATTTCAAAGATTAGACAACGCCTGAACAATGTCCTCAAGGGGGGGAGCGACCTCTCTAGAGGTGCCAAGGCTTTTGTTCAGTCTGTGGGGTGCACCAAAAATGTGCAGAGAAGGCTTCATGAGCTGATGAATGATGATGAAGATTTTGAAATTGACAGTCAGGATGTTGCAGGAGGTGAATCTGGAGGGCCTACTGTTATGATTACAAATTGGAATGACAAGGATTACTCAGTAGTTACTATCAGGTGTAAAGACCGGCCGAAGCTTTTGTTTGACACTGTGTGTGCCTTGACAGATATGAGATATGTCATCTTCCATGGCAATGTCACTATTGAAGGCCCTGAGGCATATCAGGTATCTTTCTAAATTATTGAATGATTTGGATGACTTGGTGTTGAAAGAAAAGACAAAGCGATAGGTTTTACAATGGTTATGGTTATTAATGTAGGAATTCTATATAAGGGATGTTGATGGTTCAAGAGTCAAGGATGAAGACAGAGAGCGAGTAATGCACTGGCTTAAATCAGCTATAGAGCGCAGAGTATCTGAGGTAAAGCAGACCTCTAATTTGACCTTATTTTATTGTGAATTCCTTGGCATATTAGCATTGTTCTTTTTGATAGTAAATGACACTATGAGATCTTTGCCCTTTTAAAGTTTTGCATCTCAGAATTTGCATTGCCACCTCCCCCCCCCCCCCCCCCCCCCCCCCCCCTCCTCGAGAAAAGGAATGTGGCATGCTAAAATTTTGAAATTGTATAGAAGGCTTGTAATGTTCTTACACTCCTTCCTGTTCTTGATCTTTTGGGTTCAGTAATGACCAGATACTATGCACTTGTTAAAGCAAGATGCTTTTCTGCTTTCGCCCTTATGCTCTAATTGCTTCTTAAAGTTCCTAACTAGGAACAGATAAAAGCACCTGTTTTTATTCACACAATGTTTTATTCCATTTGCAAATCGGATGAAACATCAGAGTTTTCGTGTGCACTGCCTCAGTCACCACCACCCACCCACACATACACAGAGTAGGTTTACAGTTCTATGTAAAGCACAATCAGTGTGTACTACTACTCGAAATCTCAATTTTTGAGACAATGTTTCATGATCTTGGGGGAAATCAAATTTTTAAAATTTAAAATTTTTTCTTTTACTTTTTTTTCGAAAGAAACTTATTGATTTTAGAAGTTTTGGACCGTCCAATAAAAATAAATATTTTATGTTGAAAAAGAAATAAAAAAGTTATAAAAATGTCAAATTTTGTCTTATACGAAAATTTAAACATGTAGATTAAATTAAGGAGCTCAGATCAGTGTTATTGATAGCACTGTAGCCTCACTTTCCTCTGTGTGTGTCTCTGTCTGAAGAATAGTGCTGAAATTGTTGTTTAATGGATAGAAGGGTCCAGCAAACAGGGCAAACAAAAGGGGGAATTAATCAGTAGCAATGATGAGTATGAGTAGGGTGCTTATGTGTTATTTCATTATTATGTGATGGGAAATTAAGTAAAATATGGTTGCAGGGTTTGAAGCTGGAACTGTCAACAACTGACAGAGCGGGGCTATTAAGTAAGTTGACCCGCATCTTTCGCGAGCATGGCTTGTCTGTCATCAGAGCAGAGATCTCATCAAGTGAAGGAAAAGCCATAAGTACTTTCTATGTGCGTGACAGTAATGGAGACATAGTTGAACAAAAGAGAATTGAAACTATCAGAGAGCAACTTAAAGAAGAGTCTGTCCTACGTGTTGAAGGCCAAGTTCAGCAAACAAGCAAGTCTACTAAGCGATCTTCCATGAACTTCCTTTTCGGTGAATTGTTTCGCGCCATGTCTTTTCTTCCTGGTTTATGAAGTAAGAACGTACCCATACGTAGCCTATCACCCTTGATTCCCGTGTATTAGATGTGGAAAAAATCATTAGGTCGTTGTAAATAGTGCATAGATTTGTCTGGTATATATGTATAGTTCTGTATATATAGACATAGGCAACCATGTATTCCAGTACTTAGGTGTAAATATCATCAATTATCCATTGTTGAAACAGTGCAAGCATATATTGTATGCCTGTCTAGATAATAAGCTCTAGTCGTCAGGTTTTATTTCCTTCGGACTCTCTCCAACAGTCTTATCTAACAAATATAAAAATGAGGCTTACTTCAGAGACACGATCAGATACTTACATTGTCACACAATTAATAAATTAAATTCCATTTCCTTTCGGACTTTATAATTTATGTCAATTTCTTGTATTAAAAGAAAGTGGAATTTCCCTTGGTTTATCTTTTGGATTATTCTCTGCTGGAAATTGAATCATCCTTGGCGGTACGAAAACAATGACAAAATGTTAGTCGTGGAACGTAAACTAAACAATTGAGATGAACACTGACTTTTGTAGTCTTTGGGGGCGTTTGTTTGTGTAGTAAGGGGTTACATAAGTTAAGGATGCCTAAGTGTTTATGTAGTGTTATGTAATGAATGTTTGGTTGTGTAGTAAGGATGAGTAACTTAATGCATGCATATATTCGTGTCAAAAGACTAAAATACCCTTACATTTGAATTAATATTATGTATTAATAAGACATTGTGACCTAATTATTGTTAATTATTAATTATTAATGATAATAATAATTATTTTTATTATTATGATATATTAATAATCACTTTTAATTAAATATTATAAACATTATTAATTATTTAACAATAAAAAATTATTATTGATTAATTATTTTTAATTGATTCTTATTATTTAATTGTTATTGTTAATAATTAATATTACTTTTTAAATATTATTAATTATTATTATTTAATTATTAATTATAATAATTAATATTTATTATTAATTACGATTTTTTAATAATTATTATTACTTATTAAATATTATAAATTATTATAAAAATTAATTATATATGATAATAATACATTATTTTTGTTATTATGAAATATTAATAATTACTTTTAATTAAATATTATAAATATTATTAATTATTTAATGATAAAAATGTATTATTGATTAATTATTTTAATTATTATTAGTAATTATGTTTTTTTAATAATTATTGTTACTTATTAAATATTATGATTAATTATTTCTAAGGAGTATTGTTGGAAAAAAAATTACATAGGATGGTGCATAACTTATGCAACCTATTTAGGTTGCATAAGTTACGCATCCTTAAGGCGTCTTATGTAACGGGTGTTTGGTGACTTAAGGATGCATAACTTAAGTTATGCACCCTTTAAGTCACAAACAAACGCCCCCTTTATAAATAAATAAATTAAATTGGTAAGTCAGCATCTCGCGAATTAAGAATGAACCCATTTTTTGAATCAAATATTAATTCAAAATGAGGTTAACAACTCAACGTTACAAACTCTATTTTTCAAAAATGAAATTGACATAATTGAGATCTAGATATTACGTTTTTTAGTTTCTAAGAAAATCAAATTTCATTCAAATTGTATTTGAGATGGCAAAAGATATGTGTTCTGTATGAGGACCAAATTCTTGAAATATTGAATAATATTCGACATGACAAATCTATTTATAAAGAGCTTAAGCTTATATAAGCTTGTCTATGTGATTTTAAAGGCTAGCTGCACTGGTTTTATTGACTGAACCTCAGTCAGTTGAAACTAGTCGAGAGCATAACAGGGGCAAGCATGGTGTTAATTATTTTTTTTTTTTTTTTTTTTTTTTGCCCTGAAAACTTGGTGGGGCCGTGGCGGCCGGGAAAGCACAGTTGGGTTTTCAAGGCGAAATTGTTAATGAAAAATTTAGGTTCCGATCAAAATGATTTTTAGGCAGGATTTCATTTCATTTTATTTCATTAGAATTGATTTTATGAGATTTCGTTGGGTCTAATAACATGAAAAGTCCGACCAAATGACATCAAATCCATCTATTTTAATAAAAAATTTTCGAATGAAATGAAATCCTGCGATTAAAAAAATTGTCATTCTGAACGGGGATTAGTTTCTAAATGTAATAAAATATTCTCACTTTGAAATTCGTTTCTTCTGTCCAAGCGTAAGAAAATGTTGGAAAAGCGAAAAAGATGGGCATAGCATATGGACTCATAAATTCATAATGAACAAAAATATGAAGCAGATGTACTACCGTTTCAGATGTGTGTTGTCTTTTGACACGGCATGCTGTTAAGTATTTTGCTAAAAATAGTGCTGATATAAGATTTGTCTGATAATAAATAATTAAATATAAGAACACATTCATCCGTACAAATTGTGAAAAATATATTATTTTTCCCACATAAGCGACTTTAACAATTATTCTTTAATTAATTTCATTAATACTATCTTTATATTTAGAATTTCATTATGAGACCTATTTTGTGTAGTAAGAAGATCATTCTTATGTTATATGCCAATTATTTGAAAATAGTATTTAGGCTGAATATTTTCATTTTTAGAAAACCAAAACAATCTAAAATAATTTTAATGGAAAATTTTTTATGTACCCCAAGAAACGAGGAAATAGAGAATTTGCCCCCGAAAGTTCGAACTGCCGATTTTGCCCACCGAAATTTTAAACGCCTTCTGTTATTTACCCTTCTGCCATTTTTTATAATATAAATAATTGTTAAATAATAAAAACTATTTTTGCTGACCATTATCCCCTGAGCTCCTTTCTTCCTCATCATGTTTGATCTCCCTTTGAGCTTAATAGGCCGAGAGAAAGCAAAACAAGGGGTGAAGGTTGAACAACGTGGAAAGATTTGATTGGCCATCACCACGGCTCCAATGAGGAGCTTCCAACATAGCCAAAATCGGATAAACATCTCGGTATCGTCGAGCTTATCAGTGTTGGTAGAAAGAGGATCGAACAATTTTGAACGAATGGCAAGGTGAGGCCTTGATCTTGATCAAACGGAGGAGGGGTTTCTTGTTGGAGACGATCGGCTCAAATGGAGATCGGATAGGAATGAAGAAGAAAGGAGCTCAGGGGTATAATGGTCAGCAAAAATAGTTTTTATTATTTAACAATTATTTATATTATAAAAAATGGCAGAAGGGCAAATACAAAAGGCATTCAAAATTTTGGAGGGTAAAATCAGGAGTTTGAACTTTCTTGGGGCAAATCCTCTATTTCCTCAATTCTGAGGGGTACATAAAAATTTTTTCCTAATTTTAAATACTTATCGGGAAATATTGAGAAAACCCAAATATCATCATTTATTTATCAATTTAATCTGTAATAACTTGAGATGAAATATTTGTGAACAAAATTATTTTGTTTTGAAATTTTCATAATTGAAATAAATATAGATAAGAACGACAATTACGTCATAATAAAATGGATTCCACTAGGCAAGTGATCAGATATTAGTGGCACGTGCAAGACTATTTTTACGCAATCATGGTTCCGTCTAGACCTACTTTAATGGACCTGATGCCCGACTCAACAGTACATTTACGACAAGTAGGCAGGTCTAAAACAGGTCGTCGACTCATATGATATTAGCAAAATCCATCAAATGGGAGTCGCTTTCGGCAACCAAATTTTTTATGTGAACAACATATTTTTTATTGAAATGACCTTATTATTTTCTAAATTTAATAAATTTGCTGGTATTTCTCCGACTAAACCTCGTCTGTACTTCCCTTGGTCTTCCTTTCTTTACTGAATTTTGAACTTTGTCATCTCACAGATTTATTAGGGTATGTTTGGTTGGAGATGAAGTTAGTGAAGTTAGAGTTCAAAGTTAGGATTTTTGAAGTTAGTAGTTGAAGTTAGAGAAATCAGAGATTGTGAAAAGTTAGTGCTAACTTGAGATTAGAAAATGCTGTTTGGTGTGATATATTAGAGTTAGAGATAGAACAAAATAATAAAATATTTAGTTTATATATTTTTACTTTTATAACTAATTATATCTACTATAATAAATATTATATTAATTATTATATTATTATTCTATTTATTTTACCATTAATATTATGATTACTGGATTATAATATTAATTATTATGTACCTTTTATAATTATAATTATCATTAATTATACTATTGTATTTATTATTGTAATTTTTATCAGAATCAATATTAAAATTATTACTAAATAATAATAATAATTATTATTATTATTGTTATTATTATTAATACTTATTAATATTTAATATTATAACAGTAATTATTAAGTATAATTAATATGAATTAGTACACTAATTATAATATATTAATAACAGTTATTATTATTTTTATTATCATAATTATATTACTATTTATTTTTTAAATAATTTATTATCGTAATTATAATTAAAATTAATGTAATGTTACAAAATAATAATAATTTTTTTGTCATTTTAATATTATGATTAGATGATAATAATAATTATATTAATTTTTTAAGTTGATCATGAGAACAAACTTCTCTAACTCAACATTTTGTCAAGTTAGAGAAGTAGAGTGAAGGTAGTACTAACTTCATCAACTTTGGGTGTGTTTGGTTGGTGAGAGTTTGAAAGTTAGAGCTATGACTTCAAGTTTGCTAACTTTACATGCAACCAAACATACCCTAAGATCATTTCTACGCTAGAGATTCATTAGGTGCTTGTGTCATGATTTTGAAGATTAGTTTTTCATAAGTGAAAGAGTACGAATCTTTAAATGTTTTAGGACTCTAGAGTAAGGAAAGAAAAGAGGAGAACAATTTACGCAAAAGAAAGCATTATACATAACCATTTGGTTCCTTCAATAACTATTACATAAATTAACAAAAAATTTTAGTGCGCGATCATATGTCATAGACTCATATGTGAGATAGCAGCCGTAAAAATCTCAGGAGAAGAGGAAAGTACAATTGTCTTTTGGTGGGAAGACTAGAAAAGTACATCTAATGAAATTAATTAGGATAATAAAAGACAATTTAGACATTTAGGAAAAAAATATGTTGCTCGAAGAAAATAATCGGTTGCTCAACGCACTTTCCCATCAAATATAGCAAAAAAAAAGAAAAAAAATAGGGATCAAATTATTTTTGTTTGTGGTTACTTACACTATATTTGGTTTGGTGGTAGAGAATGGAAGAATCCAAAGCCGCGCAGAAAATTTGGTGCGTTCAAAATTATCGAACGTTATCCAACGGCGAGTCTCATCTCCGCTCAATTAAATCACTTCCAAAAAAATTAAAATGAAGAAAATAGCTGCCCTGATGGTGAAGCCTCTCTCCTTCGTTTGTTCATTGCCCGCCTCACTCTCTCACGCTCTCCTCTCTCAGAGCCTCTCCTTCTCTCTCGATCAACTCTTCACCTCTTCCTGCCTCTCCCTCTCTCTCCCTCTCCTCAAATCAACCGAGTTGTTTCTCTCCTCGAATCCTGCACTCTCTCTGTCTACCTCTGAGCCCTTTACGTAACACACAACCAGAGAAGATAAATATTATGAAATTTTTGAAATTAACACTACTCCACCTAGTGTGTGTAATTAATTAACAATGTTTTAAATAATATCTATTCAAAAGCCAACAAAGAAATTTAATAATTTCTTCCAAACAATAAGTTAATGTAATCAAGCACCAAATTGATGAAGCACTATTTCTGACCATAAACATTCCTAAGAGTAATTGGAATCGACATGTATCGATCATGCATAGTTAAAGATCGGTGGCTGATTACATGTAATGCTTATGTATCAAATTCATCAGTATGCAAATAACTGTCTAATTACAATGAATGTCCAATTTATAAAGCTTAAAAGAAAAACAATACAACTAGTCTCCACCATTTCATCTGTCTCAGACCCACGTACCAGTGCACTGGTGGTACATCTAGGGACAATACTAATTAGGATGGGAGATGATACTTTAAATTCAAGAAAAATGCAGAACAATCTCAAATTGACATACACAAATCAGAACTTAAAATTAGCTATATTCAACTAAAGTATGAGCAACATATGGCAGGAACATTACACAATTTGGAACAGTAATATCTTTCTCCATAAAATACTTAGTTTTTGCAAACATGCCCTCAAACTTCATACTATTACAAATAGTTGTATGCTTATTAAAAATACTAAAAACAAAATAAAAAGAGTAATAATGGTCTTAGACTCCGCTCCAGAGGGTGGGAATCGGAGCGAAGGAAAGGGAGGAGGTTACCGGTTACTCCGCTCCAGAAGGGGAGAATCGACGAAAACAAAGGATACTATACAGACAGAGAGAGGAAGAGACCGGTTACTCCCAAAAATTAGAGGGTACCGAGTACCCTTCCTCCTCTCCCGAGTCCCTCCCTCTGGAGCGGACCCTTAGAGGGACCCAATGAATCTCATGGTGGTGCCTCCTGCACTTGTTGGAAAAAAAAACTTCATCTAATCTGATGCTAATTCCATTATCTTGCATGACCGCCACTGCATTTTGGTTCTGGTACTGAGCTCTTTCTCTTCTGATATGGTTTGTCAGTATGTGAGCTTGTTGTATTGCCCTCCTATCCATAAGCTGCAACCTGATTGCTAATTCTCTCATCTATTTCCTTCCATCCAAACACATAAATTTCTAATTTTCACCTCCAATGTCATTCCCTCTCTCTTTTTACCATCGAAACAAACATAGTAAATTGACTCTTTATTTAAAAGTTGAAAGATGAAATTATTGTTTTTATAATATCTTTATTGTGGTTGGGTTTGGCCACAAACAGGGACATACAAATTATTCGAACAAGCCCTTGTTCGTTTTCTTATTCGCCAAAATTCAGGAACAAGAATAAAGACGCGAACAAGCCCTTTTTGGAATGAGCCTTATTTGTTGGCATGTTTGGTAAACGCACCCATACCTTTGTCCGCGAATAAGCCTTATTCGCTACAAACCAAACACACCTAATTTAAACCACATTCTGAAATTGGGTGGTTTGGCTATTTCTAATCTGAAGTATATATTAAAAATCGTCGCCACTATGAAAAGCGGCCACAAATTGATTTTTTTTTCATTTTTATATATTTTATTTTTTTTATAGTTTGTTTAAAATAATTAAAAAATAGTCGTACCAATCATTAATATTAGCATGATTTTTTTGACACAAAATTTATGTCAAGTTTATATATAGTGACTTTCTATGGAAGAAATTACTAATTTTGAACTTACAAATTTTTGTCTATAAATTTTAACAAGTATTTTATGACAGTTTTTTTTATATTTTACATTAATTTTTTTTTATATTTTACATATTGCAGCGAAGTTACGACTAGCATGTCTAGTATACATTTTAGTACATCATCCAAATAACATTTCCTATTACATAAATGTAAGATACTTAGGATGTGCTTGATCATTTGAAATAATATGAAGACATTCATAATATTCATAATTAAAAAACTATTAAATTGTTAAGAATAAGGTAACTTTTTGATACAAAATGAAAATGATCCAAACAAACTCGAATAAAAAAATTATTTTGAATTGAGGATCCGTGAAATTTAACACTCGTGATCCCAACAATCTTATTATTAACAATTTTTATAATAATATTTTTAGTTCAAAATAAAAATTACAATTTTATTTTATTTTTTTGGGCAGGAAATAGCCCGTAGGTTCATTATAACTTTAAATGAATCAATCCAAGGGTGTAAACCTTCAAACCAAGGGTGTAAACCTTCAAACTAAGGGTGTATCCAACTCTCTAATTTGTGATCTGAACCGTTGATAATATAATTTGTGTATCAGATATCTTCAAACGAAGAGTTAAATTGCCTTTTGACCTTTCGTTCGGTGAGTCAATTATTTAGCGCTGAGTGAAAACAGTGATGGCTCTTGCGCCGGTTCGATTTCTCCTCTAACCATTTTAACTTTTATAATTGGCAAAATTGGATATAACCCCCTCAAATCTTATCCAATTGGATATAACCCCTCTAATCTTTAATATTGGATATAACCCCCTCTAATCTTGTTTCTTAAGGATATAACACCCTTTGATTCATTTGAATCGTGTTTTAATTAAAAAGAAATAATTTCTGAAATATTGGACCAATATAACCCTGTCCCTCCTTTCCTTTTCATGTTGATGTTCGGACTTCTCATCTTTTACCAGTACTATAAAGGCAACAAAATCATGACCATATTATATATTATAACAAGAAAAAAGATAAGATGGCTAGTTAATTTGATTGTCGTTGAACCAGATATACGCACATGTAGCAGCAGGTGTTCAACTTGGTTCAATCATTTGTATAGAAGTGCAAAATGAAGTACGGCAATGCTTCGATTAATAACTCATTTGGTCCTTAATTTTACTTGTCATTTTTTTTTCTGGATTAAAAGATTTGACATGGCGAAGGATCTATTTTGCTTATAAGTTACGACGGTATTGATTCAAGGAGATGATTGTTGTAGGGTCAAACAAGATAAATGTCTATAATGAACATTTGCATCTTTGACTCTGGTGCTAAGGCTTTTTATTTCAATCAGCAAGATAAGAAAGAGAAATACAAACAAAAGTGCAATAAAAATAAAATAAAATAAAACAAAAATAAAGGGACTATTGGGTGGTGCCGTGGCGGCACCCTAATTGAGAGATTTTACAAAACACCAACGCATGGGATTCAAATAGCAAATTTACTTTTAAAGAATTAAAAAACAAATTTGTTTCCATTTTGGTAAATATTGCTGTGGCCTGTGGCCCTGTGGGGAAGATGAAAGGTCTGGGTTAGATTGAAAAGAGCATGAACAATCAAGGGTATATTGGTCAGAACTTATTTTTTCATTTAAAATATGATTTAAATTAATCAAAGGGTGTTATATCCTTAAAAAACAAGATTAGAGGGGGTTATATCCAATATTAAAGATTAGAGGGGTTATATCCAATTGGATAAGATTTGAGGGGGTTATATCCAATTTTGTCTTTATAATTCATTTCAATTTCCTTCGCTCTTAAATCTCCGACTCGCATCCTCGGCAGTCAAAAAAGGACTGCCGAGGGCAGTCATTTCCTTATTTTTTTTAAATTTAAAAATTTTAAAATTCAAATGTCGAATCCAAACAGTTGATCTTGTTCAATTTAACGGGCGATGCGTTTTCATATTAGTTTTATAAAATTTGGAGTTGATTTGATATTTCATTAAGTGTTCAACAAATGAACGTATTAGAATTAATTAAACCAGGTTCGTTCATTTGTTGAGCACTTAATTATTTGTTATATTTTAAGGATCTAATTATAATTATTTGACAATCTTGAATTGTCAATGGTACAATTATTGTAAGGATCAGACACTTTTGAATATTTTAGCTAATTTTTTTTTGCAATTTCTCTTTTTGTTTGCATTTTTCAATTTGAACATCTATCTTTGGAAAAATATTTATTAAGTGCCTTTTATATAGGTTTCACCTGCTTGAAGAATTTGATGAGGGAAAGAGGAGATGCAGGTGGTGTCTGAATTGGAATCTTTTAAAGTGGCTTTCCATCAGTCGGGTAAGGATTAAGGTGTCGATCCACTCTATCAGGCTACAAAAAATATATAACCTTATATATTCCAATTTTCCAGTAAACAGTAATATTATTTGCTAAGCAAGTCATGTAGCACTGCAGCAGACTGGATCAAATTGACCTTTTGTAAATCATTTATGAGTTTCTGTTGGTTTTTTATCAGTAAACCTTTGTAAACTGTTTTTTCATTTTTTTCCCATTTATCATTCAACATGGACAAATTGCTTAATGGCATGATTGTTGAGTGTGAAGGAGGGTGTGACAGAGCTGGCTCCTGGGGATCACGTGCTCCCTGTATTCACAGGCGAGTGCAAGTAGTGTGCGCATTGCAAGTCAGCGGAGAGCAACTTGTGTGACCTCTTGCATATGAACACTGACTGTGGTGTCATGATCGGTGATGGGCAGTCTCGCTTCTCCATCAATGGCTAGCCCATCTTCCATTTCGTGGGCACCTCTGCCGTCATTCATGAGGGCTGTGTGGCCAAGATCAACCCTGCAGCCCCGCTTGACAAAGTGTTTGTTCTCAGCTGTGTCATTTCTGCTGGTGGGTATCTAATTATCAAAAACAGTTTATACTGTCTGTGTGCATCTTTCGAGTTTGGAATATAAAATAAAGTATTTAGGTCATGATATTAGAATCATTATTAATGCCCAAGTTTTGAGTTACTGTTTTGAAAAAGAAGTTATCACTAAGATAGGATTAAGAGTAGTTATGTTTTTATATAATTTCTGATATGCTTCTTCAGATTAATTATGTCTAATATTGCTAATTTCATCCGATTTGAGGGAGTTATTATGGATTTCTCAAGTACTTTGGTGCTTCACTTTTTTTAATACTAAGGCAGAGCTGTCGAGGCGTCCACCAATCATTTGATAATGAAATACTTATTAGATCATGTGTATCACAATTCTTTAGAAACAAAAAACATTCACATAAAAAAAATATATATACTAAAAGTCTTCAACTTTTGTGATATATTTATTAAATCATGTTAATTTGCTTAGTACTCCAATTTATGTGTATTCGTTTTCGTATAACTGGCGCACATCACAACGCAGTGATGAAAAGAAGAACGAAAAATATATGCAATAGAAGTATTAAACATAAGTAATATTATATATCAATGAGAAAAATAAGTAAAATGCTAGGCAAATATGAACATGCCTTCAATAGAAGCCGAATAAACTCAATTTCGTACATCTGCATTTAGTCACACCAAATTAAGCAAATTAACCCTTTTTCCTTCAAAGTATGGGAAAATTTTTAACAAACTAAAGAATCGTCAAAACAGAATTTGTGACGATAATTTTGCAAAATATCTAATGAAAAGATTTTGCAAAACAAATTTGTCTCATTCTTTATATTTTTCGATTTTATCTTCTTTACATTAATTCAAATTAACGAAAATAAAGAATTATATTAATGAAATGAAAAAAAAAATATTGCATTAGTAAACGATTCATTCTAACATCCATGGTTTGACCCACATTATGGCAAGCCAGGACACGTGCCCGAGTAAGCCATGGTTGGACAAAAAATGATATGTTATTGATAATAAATAAATTTCTTGTAAACCAATAACATGTTAAGAATTATCCTGGAGAAAAATTGATATATCACAGCATTGATACAGCAGAAGATGACGCGCATGGCCACTACCTTTCTGAATTTTTGAACTCTCTGACGCCTAATGGATTGCTGCCGCATATCCTCAAACTTAAAAAGAGATGTCCAATAATTCTTTTACGTCATCTGGATCTTGCAAATGGACTTTGCAACGGCACGAGACTGGTGTGTCGAAATTTCGGAAGGAATGTAATTGATGCAGAGATCGCTACTGGAGGACATGCAGGGAAAAGAATATTTATTCCCAGGATTCCCCTAAGTCCGCCGGATGATGATTTGTTCCCTTTTAGGTTTAAGAGGAAACAATTTCCTATTCGATTGTACTTTGCAATGACAATCAACAAGGCACAGGGACAGACCATCCCTGACGTCGGAGTCTACTTGTCTGAACCGGTATTTTCATATAGACAGCTATATGTGGCGCTATAGAGAGGTGTCTCCCGACAAAATGCAAACCTGCTTATAAAACCATGGGCCAATATCGACCCGGAAGACGGAACATGCACAAATAATATTGTATACCGAGAAGTACTATGAAGGCATTGAGGTAACGTAATTTCATTTTAAAAAAAAATATATTTCTCTCATATCAGAGTCACACATGCACTTAACGTACAAAATTATCTTAGATATTTTGGTGATTATTAATTGTTAATTATTAATTTTTATAAAACAGGTCTCCATCTTGGGTAGAATCAATGTTCATTACAACTTGGGAGCAAGAACGATTCAAGAATCTTATCATGTTGTATTATTTTATTTTGTTTGAACCAATGAATACTAATGCTACCTTCAGCACCGATCCAGATAACATTGATCACAATTATTGAAAACGTCCAACATATCTGCGTCAAATAATGTTTTCACGCATTAATGTCTGCCCACACATTGGGTGGGCACTACTGGTATTTTTGAAGCGATCAAATGCATTTTTTAACTCCTAGATTAAATCTCTTTAGCCTCTGTTTACATACTACAACAACCGAAAATAAACTACTTATTAATGTGGAAACATGCTCCAATTTGGAACAGCCGAAGTAAAATGGGACAACCTCACAACCAGGCAGCAAATTCGGACTTTGCTTAATAAACCCGGATATAGAAGTCGTTTGGATCCGTCTCGCTACAATAAAGCAAATTTGATAATGCGCTTCGAATCCAACAGTTCCCACTACCTTCTCTCTCTCTCTCTCTCTGCATCTCTTTTGTCCCCTCGAATTTCACACGCGAGCGCGGAGTCGGCGTTTGAAGCGAATAGATAAGGCGGAGCGACGCAGAGGCGAGGCTATCTCCAATCATTTTAATTTCTCAATTCGTAAAATAGGTATTTTTCCTCTCGAATTAGTTTATCCGAAACCCTAGTTTCCCCTTTTTTATTTCCCCCCTTTGTGAATCAGTTTGAAATTTGAAAATTAGCTTGTTGGGTGTGCGATTACTGTTCTAGCGATCTCTATCTGATCAATTTATGGGTTGGTGGTTTGATTTCTTTGTTTATTTTTTGGTAGTGGGGCTACGTTTGAGTCCAGGGTTTAGCGTCTTCGAATTTGGGTCGAATTATTTCGTTTTGTTTTACTTTTGTTTCATAGTTTAATCTCTCTTTTGGTTTCTAATTCTATTTTGATAGGTTAATTTGATAAAGGTACGGATTTTTGCAGACATGGCCACCTAGTGTTATTCAATTTTGCATGCAATAAAGAGGATATTTTGGAAAATGTCAAGGGGCAAATTCCGAAGAGAAACCCTTGGAAGATGCAAATCCAAGGATAATTTTGCGGATGTGGAGATAATTGATTTGGACAGTGGAGATGCTGATGTTGAGATAATTGATGCGCCGGGGCCCTCTCATCACGGCTCAAAATTCGGGAGAAAAGAGGGAACCAGTTCTCCCAATTGTGTAATTAGTATAGATGACGATGATGATGAGGATGACAGCGGTACTGATTCCCCTGCTGAAACTTCTGGAAACCAGTATGGTTTTCCCAGAGGTAGGTATGGTCTTGATTCTGCATCGGAGACTGAATCTGCCGCAGCTGGTACATCTGGTACAAAAGATAGTTCTGGAGTAGGGTGCTCAGATTCTGAGGGCTCTGATTGTGAGATTTTGGATGACTCTTCTGGGAGCATCCGCCAGGAGTGGGAGCGGGCCCACTTGAGGAAGACAATGGCACCTGACAGAGGTGAATCCACCGCTTGTGAGAATGTGAAGTGTCATACTAATAAGTCATTTGTAGATAGTTTTTATGATAGCTTCAGTGAATTTTCCAACTCGGGAAATAAATTCAGTTTGCATGATACTGCTGCCGCTTGTGGTGTGCCAAATGCCGATTCAAGTAAAAATAAGAATAAAGAAAAGGTCTCAGCTGAGCCTCAACCTTGGTATGAAAAAGTGTATGGAAGCTTTGTTCCTGGCACGCATCAGGAGGAAATTAGGGAGCGTGTTTATCCCTTCTGCTCAAAAAAACCCTTTTCAGGTGTTAGACCCTGCTCTTTTACAAAAGGAAAGGGTTCTTCTTCTGGTGTTAGACCCTGCTCTTCTACAAAAGGAAAATGTTTTTCTTCCAATAATGTTGTTGGATCTCCAGAGAAAATGGTGGTGGAAGAGGAGATCTCTAAGGAAGCAGATAATGGTGTTAGGTCTCCTAAGGTGGGGGAGGAAATTGCTGAAGGAGCTGGAAATGGTGCTACAGCAACAGAAAAGATGAATGTAGACATGGAGAGTGTCAAAGAAGCTTGTTTGGATGTTGAAAATCAGATGTATGACAAGGGGAAGGAGAACTGTGAGCCAAATGGAGATGTTGAATCTTCTCTCATGCGGAACGGTGATGTTACTGCTGGCACAAATGAGCACGGAGAGAAGATTGGAGAGGAGAGTGCTTTGGTCTGCACCCCTGAGGCTAACACTGAGCCTATGCACGACGCATGTTTTGTTGGAGAAAGGGAAAGGCACAAAGAGTCTGATGAGTACAGGCGTGCTGCTGAGGCAGAGTGGGCATCCAGACAAGAGCAGCTCCGCATTCAGGTTTGTTTAGTGCTAGACTAGACAAACAAGTGGGGGTATTCAAGATGACCTCTGACTGGACATGGCTTTAACAATTTACTAACACGAAACATGCATTTAGGGAATATAATTCAAAATTAAACATCCTTATATATTTGCGGTTTAGTGGGATACATTAAACTGGATTTGTCTATAACAACTTACAGACACAAAACATGCATTAAGGGAATAATTTATATTTGAACTTAATTATTACCAAAAAAAAGTAATTAAACTCATAATACTTGTAAATTAATGACGCTCATATAATTTGCATTTCAGCGGTATACATATAATGCTAATAGAAAGCTTATGTTAAAAATTTGCTGTGTTCAAATTATAAATAAGTTTGATTAATGTGTGCGAATATTGTCATTTGATTGCTTTTGATACTTGACTTTCTGGTTAATGTAATCAGATTATACAAGTACTGTTGTTGCTGTATGATTGACTTTCATTAGATCTTCACATGGCCAATAATTAATGATTGAATATGATAATTTATTAAAATATTATTCAAACGTTGTTTTAGTTCTTTTGCTACATTACAACTGCTTCATTTTTTAATATTATTTATCTGTGATGTCAGGCAGAAGAGGCACAGAGGATGAAAAAGAGGAAGAAGGCAGAAGCCATGCGTGCACTTGACATGGAGAAGAGACAAAAGCAACGGTTGGAAGAGATACGTGAGAATCAGAAAAAGGTAGTCTATAATCTGCTTCTCTCCTGAGGCACATGCTATATTTTTGAATCAGAAAAAAGGCATATGCTTCAATTATTCTACTGTTACAGAATGAAGAAACATTGAGCCTGAAGGAAGAGATTCGTGCAGAAGTGAGGAAGGAATTAGAAAAGATGGAGAAGAGGTACACTGACATGGCTTCCATTTTGCGGGGCTTAGGCATCCCTGTTGGAGGTGGCTTATTGCCCATGCCTGACCAGGTTTTTGGCTTTGTTTTCATCTATTGTTCTTACATACTGAGATTAGTAAGTTGGCAAGCTGTTAAATTGAGATCTTACATGATGGCAGGTAAAATCAGCATACAAGAAAGCACTGTTTAAATTCCACCCAGACAGAGTTCAGACAAGCGATGTGCATCAGCAAGTTAAGGCAGAAGAGACATTTAAGTTCATATCACGTTTAAAGGAAAAGCTCCTACCAGCCGCCTAGTTATTATCACCTTCTTCTGTTAATGATATATATATTATTTAGATAGAAAACCATAGTCGTTTAGCTTTTCTATAGGAGGCCAGAAGATTTAGCACATTGAGCTCTTTACCTTAAGAAGTTTAAGCAGAAATAACTTACTTTATGGTTCATTATCTTTTTTTTTTTTTGGTGGGAGTAGTTGCGTTAACAATATGGAATTGCACCTTTTGACCCTTTGCGATGGCATTCATATATTTCAGCATGATGTTTTGTAAGTAAAAATTTTAATATTTTCCAGTCATGCGTCTTGAATTCTGGAGTTATTTTTGCTTTTTTATACTATTGCGAAATAAAAGTTTTATTTATCAACCAGCCTAACATTTACACTAACAAAGATCACCTAATTTAGTTGTGAACGTGTTGCTTTTTTCTTTAACTAAGTGATAGAAATTTCTTCTTTGTTTCGCTTTTGCTTGAATGTGGTTTCGCATTCATAATAGCGTTCGGATAACTCATTGCTTTCCAGAACTTGCAGACTCTTTGTGTTTTTGCGTCCCAAACTTCATTTGTTGTAGCTTTTTCTGAATACTTTCATTTGTTTTAGCTATTGCAAAAAAAAAAATTTACTCATTACAAGTAATCACTGTGATTCTTAGATGAAAAATTAGACATCAAACAATCAAAGTGTGATAATAATCAAGTTACAAACACAAACAAGGGAGCAGGGATGTACTTGATATAAGCACAACCGCCATTTTTAGCAGTAGCCTTACAGAACACTTAATTGTGGTAAAGGAAAAAAGGCCCTCAAGCAATTATACCATACAACAAACTAGTATACGACTCCATACTAGGCCAAGCGAAGGGATTGTTGCTTGTGCAAAACAGTCTCAATCTAGCCATTGAGATGGGGGTGACGTACCATCCATGGAGGTAGGCCCACTGGAACTTGGGCCTGGGCCTGGGCTTGGGCTGCCCCTACCTCTCCTCCTGTTGTGCTTTGGTAAGCGCTGCATTGAATAGAAACAAACATTTTACTCAATTCATATTCCAAGAAATCTGATATTTTCATTCTTAGTTCCAGTACTAAAAACCAAACGATAAAATATTTTAATGGATGATAAATCATTTCGTTTGAAACTATGTAAAGTGCAATGTCTATTACAGTAAGTATTTTTGCAAACTACAATGAAGATGTAGCGTGACTTGCCAATTGCAACTCACAAACAAATGACTTGACTGCTATGAAAAATGTACTTTTCATGTAATATAGCTTTTGCGAATTTTGGCTACAATATGTCCCATCTCCCGAAAGAAAAAATTAAAAGAAATTCATAAACTAAATAATATAAACAAAAATATGATGTGAATCTGGTTAACTAACTGGTGTTTTGAGAATCTGTTTTATTAGGGGGCAGTTGTATTAATGAATAACCTACCTAAATAAATTTCTCCAGAATCATTTGATTCCTTCCTCAGTACCAAAAGAACTTGTAATCGCCCAATTGTATTTATTCACGCACAAGATTTTCTCGTGCAAAGTATCCGGCTTTGCAGATATGTAAATTAAGGGGGCAAACATAAGGATCTCAATTGAAAGAGATATGTAGACAATGTACCTGATGTTCAAAGGAAGGGTGTCCCGCAGGAGGAAGCCTGGTGACGTGGAATTGCTCTGGTGTTGTTGGTGTTGAGGCAAAGGCTGAGGCTGCGGCTGATGATGGTGTTGTTGTTGTTGTTGTTCCCAGTGCCCGCGATGTGTTAACATCTTTTGCTTATCTGCTAGCTGCATCACATAACTTGACCAATTATTCTCCATTACAACACTTTTATTATATTTTTTAAATCTTTTTGTATCTTTTATACATTAAATCTGAAAGAAGTGAGAACGTACTTCCTTCTGCAGCATCTTGTTTTCTTCCTGCAATAATCTCTCCTGTAATTTAAAAATTTGTCAGCCAATTTATGTAGAAATTCACCCTTAAGGAAAACTTTGCCCCAAAAATCACATACACAAAAATACTGGCCTTGTAATTTTACGGAGAAAAATCAAGGTGAAGATATGATGTAAAATAGTACCAGATAATACAATTACTTTTTCAGAGGGAACGAATCAAGAATTGCAAACCAAATGTCACAAACAACTGACACGGGTCATAATGCAAATGGTTCATGCACAGAACAGGACACTTGGTAAAGGCAAGGAGAATCATTTTCTTTTTTTAGGAGCACACCTTTCGCTGGAGGTCAGAAATTGATTCACTCATCATTTGGCCCTTCAAAAAATAAAGACAAATAAGAAGTCAGAAAATCATATAAGAAGTATTCATAAAACTGCTCTGTATGATCATTGAACATAAATTTAGTTCCATTACTATTCATGGTTGCAAGGTAAATCAGCTTTGAACAATGAAGCAATATGTAAGTCAAGATGTAAATTTAAAACAAAATGGCTAGTACATAGTGGGATTCAGTAGATTAATGAAAAAACTTTAACTGGAATAGTTATGACACAACGATAAGCTAAATGTAATTACTTGAATTTTTTAATACTTTTTCCTAACAGAACAAATTGTATATATAAGTACATGTTTCATTTTTTTGTTGTCCTCTTTCAATCAAGCACAATATCATTTGTTCTTCCATTCCTTCTTTATATACTTGCTTATTTCTTGTTCCTCGGCTTTCTACACTGCTCCACTACATTTTCGTTTTCCTAATTTTGCATCTATCTTATAATGTATTCAAAAGCATTTTGATTGAGAAAAATTTGGTTGTATCCTCTCGGAAAGCATATCCTTTGTTGTATCTATAATATTAAATATGAGATTATCTTTGGTTTCTATCTGTTTAAATATCCTTCACCATGAGTAATAACTTAAGCATTAATGAAGGTGCCACTTTGTGCACCAAACCTGTGCGTATCTTCAGGGGCAGAGCCAAGAAAAAATTAGTGGTGGGGCTGATTTACAAATTTTTAATTTAGGGATGGGGGTTGAAAATTGATTAATTTTCACAAAAATGAATCAAAATTAGCTTAAAAATCATACTTAAAACCACAGGGGGTGCTAAGCCCTCCTCTGCAACCCCTGTAGGCTCCGCCCCCGGGTATCTTGTGACAGTAAGAATAGGTTTAACATTAAGATGTTACCAGCTATGTATTTATAAACAGCAGTAAATACCTTTCTAGATCGAATGTGCTTCAAGGAGAGCTCCAGGTTTGTCTCCAGCTGCTGGAGTTCTTTCAAGTTGAGGGCATCGAGCTCTTCTCCCATTAGATGCCTGAAATACATGCATTAAATTGACCCAATGAGACTGTAGTTCTGCATCACACCGTGAGTAAGTGTCTCATAAATCATTACATACCTTTGGCATTTTTGTATCGCCTCAACCTTGGCCTTAAGTTTCCTGTATTCATGGCACCAATTAGCCTACAAAGAAAACAACGCTACATTAGGCTAGTTACTTGTAATTACTTCAGTGAAATGCCAGCCATTTGTGATGTGTCCTTCAATTTTTGTTTTTGATGTTTAAACCTTTAGAACAGCCTTTTTAATCCCAGAGAATTTCAATTTGCCTTTATGTCTCAGCTACAGTTCAACATACGAAAGAGGGCAAATACCTAAGCCTAGTAAGAAAGCAATTAGTCATCATGGCGTATGTTATTAAAAAGATGGCTCATAGGAAACATCAATCTTAGCTAGAATTCCTTGGATTCTAACGGAAACACAACTGTGGGCTATATTCATACTCAGTGGCAAGTTAGGATTTTGTGTCAGCAGGGTCCGAAAATTTCTTTTGCAGAAAATATATGTCTGATGAAACATCTAATATAAACATAGTATAATAATAATTTTTAAATAAGTAACTCTAAAATAATGTAACATAAATATTTTATGAGAAATCAAATATATATTATAATAACAACATAAAATCTAAAATAATATATCCAATATACAAAATAATAATTCAAAAGTTGAGACAATAAAAAAAAACAACAAATTGCTATGAATTTTTATTTTCTCATAATTTTGCAAAATAGATTCATTAGAAATCTTATTGAACACTTATTTTTTTATATTATAAATATAAAGATGGGATGCATACCGAGAAGTTTAGCCACTATTCAAGCCATAGTATTTCAAATTTTTCGTGGTGCTCAGAAATTTTTTGACAAGTGTTTAGAATTTTTAATTCATGTTTTTATATAATATCCGAATAGTATATTTAATCTTCTATGATAACTTTTGTTTGTTATGTCCTAATATTTATGAAATATTAAATAGACGAATCACGCAATGCACAAGATTAGCGCTAGTATATATATATGCTACAAATAATCATTCATCCAAACATATTTCATTTTATTCTAAGTTTTTTCTTAGTAAAATTCATTGCGGAAGAAGAAAAAAGGTGATTCATCAGGCACAAATGCTACCTGGATCCTATGTAATTTTTTTAGGAGTCGTTATGCAATTCAAATCAAACACGACATGTTCAGTTGGGTCCTTCAAATTTTTGAGATGGGTCTATGATTTCTTGTATATATATTTTTTTATAGAAATATGTAATGTCTAAGTAGTATTTTTTTTTGAGGTGGGTCCATGGACCCACCAAAATGTATATAGCTTCGCCCCTGTTCATACTAAGTGGTATATATGTGGGGAGCAAACAAAAGACACGTGTTCTTCAGACCATTCATTATGACAACAACTTGAACAGGGCCATGTGTAATATTTGCTTTGTGGAGAACTTGATCTAATAATAATAAGAAGAAGAACTTTTAAAAAACTGTAATGTAATATTAGTTATGTATTTTAGTACTTAGCAAGTTAGCATTATGACAACAACTTGAACAGGGCCACGTGTTCTTCAGACCATTCATGTTGAGTAATGCAATTTTGAATTGTAGAGTGTCTTGATGTTGGCGTGCAGTGAAAAGAAGTGAAAAAAAAACTGATCCTGTGATAATCCTAACAATGTCATGCCATCTAGGGGTGACTAATAGCAAAAGTTGAGAGGGTTAAAAATGATTGCCTCTTTATAGGAAAGAAGTGTTTTTGTTAGTTCCTGAGAAAAAAAAAAAACTTCTAAAACGGGATTATTTGCTTTGTGGAGAACTTGAGATCTAATTCCTTTAGCTGCGTTGCATTACACTCCCTGAAATTTGAAACTTCTAGTATTTGTTCTTGTTAGCATGAGAATCTCTCTCCATGAGAATAGAGTTCCTTCTCTATTTTGCAAGTTGAGCAACATTTCACAGAAAGCTAAAAATTAGAACAACCAAAATCGGCTTTGTAATTTCATAAAGAGGATTCTCATTTTTTTATTTTACTTAATTTTGTTGTTTTTGAATACTAATTGACAGCACTGCGCCATATTAAATAGAAAACTGTGTTAGAATATGGTAACTATACTACTCCATGGTCCTATTTAATTTTTTTTCAAGAACAAAGCAAAGCTTAGAAAAATAGGTAGTTAGTTGTGTTACCTGAGGATCTTGTTCTGCTGAAACTAGTAGCTTCTCAGAATAAGAGCACCGCTCATAGCGATCCAGTATTTTCTCCATGCTGTTTCAGGTAAATGAATAAAATCTCTTGGTCATTTCTACTAGCAACATTATAAAGTTTAGACCATAAAATTGTTTTCTGTTCATGCTAATCTATGCATTGAATCAATGCTTGCGGCCAGTTTTCCTTCCGTTTCTCTTCAAAGAGATTTTCTTTTAACTCTAATTAAATGGGCCTTACAGAAGCACCATATCCCACATACCATACCAACAAATTAAACATATGGATTGGAGAAATTTACTTATAGGAAATCAAGATATATTCGTCACTTGTTCCCACATCAGCAGTCAGATAAAGAAGACAGCATGCAATAGAAGATTTCTTGATATTGTGGTCAGTTCTTACTCTTTAATAAAATAAGCGACTAAGCAATGATGATGTGTTAATTAAAATGAATGTGATTGATGGACAACAACTGAATCAGTTCTGTGCAACAAGAACAAATCAGAGAAAAATAATCCAAAAGATGCGGAAATTAACTGAAATAAATACATGACAGACAATGCAATACTTCAACGACTATCTTACCAATTGTGCAAGGCCCTTTCTAGAATATGACATAGCACCTGTCACTGAAAGTTACAGGCACGTTATATTTTATGGCACAATACTTGTTTGTAATGACATGGCTCCTTAATATTAGAAAGTCATCACATGACTTACCACTACATGTGATCAGTTCATCCATCTTGTAGCACTTGGCCATGGATACCATTTGAATTATCAACATTGATGAAGTTTATTAATGTGATGATCCAATACAGTACCTTGACTGCTATAACAATATTGTTTGAGGGAAAAAAACTAATTCGTAAAATATATAACAAATCATGCGCACATCGTTATATGTAGATAGAAAATGATTTTTTGGAAGTTTTCAAAGCAATAAGCAGTCAAACAATAAAAAATACTATGAAATTTTCTGTGAGCTAATTTAGTACATGATTTGTACTGGTGTCTAAACCACCTGATGTTGTTGCAAACACCACTTAATATTTTTGTTTCAAATGTAAGATATAGCTTTAAGAAGGGGCTTCATTTTCCCCCCCAAAAGAGCAGGTCAATTGATCTTTTGCTACTTAAGTGGTTATCTTTCCATAATAGGTAACAGGGATCCATGAAATATGATCAAGTTTAGCAACATATTTCTTTTGATCATTTTTAACTATCAGAATAATTTTTTAAGCAATGTTACAAAAAGGATCATGAAAATAACATGCTAAGTGTGAAATTTATTAGTGCTCCTGGTTTACCAAAAAGCTACAAATTGACAGTTTTAAAAAATGTCTTTATAGTGAACTCACTACTCTAATTCCTTTCCACTGAAAACAAAAGAAAAAGACTTTGCAATGCTTTGTATGTGTATTTTGTGGGATTTCGAATGAGAAACCAACATAATTACTAGGCACCCTTGCTAGGAAAGTCATACTTTTTTTAAAGCAATCTTGCAATGCAATATTATTTAAGAGTACATTATTATGGAAACCGTATATGGTATCAAAAAGACATGCTTTGACAACTAAATATGAAGTCTATAACATAATGGTTGTTATCACTTGTTATTATTTACCAGGAAATAAACCCATATAAAATGAATATGACTAGTGTATGCATGGTCATGCCAATAATTTAGTCATGAGCTCTTGGCATTATAGTCCATACAAATTATCCTAAACGAGAGAAACTTTGATAAAGCATGTGTTCATTCTGTACATGTACTCTCAAATTTTGTTGTGCTGCTATAAAAAATGGCATAAATATGAAAAGAACTACTAAAGTAGGTTGGTCAAGCCCCTGGAAATTTTTAAAAAAAAAAGTAAATTATAGTCAGACGAAGACTAAAATTATTGTATGGTCTATCTTTTTATAAAGAAATACAAGCTGACTTTGACTGAGCTAATGTTGGCAGTTTTAATAATATATTTTCTTGGCATGTAACTTATAACAGTTCCATACTGATTAGTTAGTTTAATGAGTATATTAATTGTGAACAACAAAAACAGAAATAAAAAACCGTTAGTTATCAATAAAAATATACCATTTTAAATACAACCTCCTATTTTAAAAGTATACCAAGAAAGGAAAGTACACATTTTTTGTACAACACGTGGGTCAATAACTTAAAAGAAATATATGAAAAATATGAATAATTTGATGTCTAGTTTAGAGAAAGAAAATCAATTCTGAATCCATACCTGGTATTCAGAATTAGGAGTATAACCTTGTTAAACTGAGAAAAGTATAATAATTATCTTCTTTGACAAAAAATCAAGAAAGGAAAAGGTAATATAGGCATGACAAGCCAATCAGACAAGCTTAGAACGAAGGACACAAACTCTAGGATATAGCTAGAACTAAGCTATGGAGATTAACCACCAAGAAAAATACGAATCTTATAAGTTATAACTCTACAACCCAAGGTCAGGTTTTGCTCTTGGCACAAAGAATACTACAATAAATAATTAGGCACGATTTCCAAGCAAAAGACAAAACAATTCAAACAAGTTTGGTTTTCCTCCATCCATGCGACCTGGTATATGTTGCCAAGAGAGAGAGAGAGAGATTTAGTTTTCCAAAGAGCCGTCTTAACTCTAGAAGATAAACTTGATATTTTTTTTTTTTTTGAAGGCCAAAGATATACTTGATATTAAGAAGAGAAAGATCATAAAGTAATCTGCTCAATCCCAAAGACAAAACGATTTAAACCAGATTCCCATGAAAAAGCTGGCAGTAAGTACAGTTAGTATCAAAAGGAGAGCAGATTGAACAAGTGCAAAAGAAAGCCTACATAATATAGCTGAGTACGCTAAACAAAGAAGTTTACACAGCATACTCTTAAAATTCTTTATATAAACAAGCAGTATCTATCATAATAACTTTGGGGAAAGTGAAAATTAAGCAAAGACAAACTGAAACCCTAAAAAACATTATGCCAAAACTATTGGATCTGATCCCAATTAAACAACAGGGAAAGAATTTAAGAAGAAAAATATTACTTATTTTTTTTGGTTGCATGTACGGACTAGTGCCAGACTCACTAGATCAAAAAAGGAATTGTGGCGCCTCAGTTTTTTTGACAAATAAGCATATTTCAGTAAGGAAAAGACCTTTAAAACATTTCCAATTAAAGCAAGAAAATAAACCTGTACAATATAAAGTGACGCAATCATTCATTAGTATTCAAATTACTAGAAATAGAAATCTCAATTCCAGCTTTTAAAATTTTAATCCGTTCTCTCCCCACTATATATCCCTCTATTTCCCTCCTATTAATTGAACTCAGTTCAAATTCACAACCAATCGTACGATCATTTCATAACGAGAAAGAAGAACAAAATTGAGTGAATGAAACAGGAAGAAATTAACATGAATGTACGTACCATGAGTCGGTGGCGTACTCGTAAAGCTTTCCTTTGTTGGAGAAGATGATGAGCGCCACCTCAGCATCGCAGAGCACAGAAATCTCGTGCGCTTTCTTGAGCAGCCCCGACCTTCTCTTGGAAAAAGTCACCTGTCGGTTTATCTTGTTCTCTATCCGCTTCAGCACAACTCTACCCCTCCCCATGGCTTAAAATGGAAACTAAATTTAAAACGGGTGGGAGAAAAAGAGGAAGGAAAAGGAAAAAGGAAAGCAAGCGAGGGATATAGACATATAGGTAGAGTTACAAATAGAAATAGAAATATAGAATTATTATAGCTTGTGTAGCTGTTTTGTGTTGCGTGGTGTGGTGTGATGTTGGAGAGGAAGGGGGCGAGCGGTGGGTGGCTTTAAAGAGGAAGCGAATGGGTTGGAGATCGGAACTGAGAGTGGTTTTTAAAAACCAGAGTGGTTTCAGGACAGTGTGCTGTCGAGTTCTGATTGGGGGATGAGAGGGAGTGGGGTCCACACACTGACATCAAGGATGGGGGGTTCTGGGTTTGTGCTTTCGTGGGGACCAGGAAGAACTAGGGATCGCTACCTGTCTATATATATATATATATATATCTTTCCCTTATTTTACTCTTTTTCTTTTCCCAATACAACCTCGTACGGACGAAAAAACTAATAAAGGCATAAAACTGAATCGATTCCATTTATTGTTGCTTCTCTGATTCGCGGATCTCCCCAATATTGGCGCATAACTTTTGATGACGGCGCGGGAAATTTTAATTTTCTTTTATTTTATTTGAGAGAGGGAGTAAACAAAACAAATGCCGCCGGAAGTTGGGGTTTATTACGGAGGTGTGCCACTGAGAGGTGTGGTACAGTGGTAGCGTCTCTGAAGAGGAAAGTGGGGAAGTACTCTTTTTGGGTGCTGGCAACAGCCAAAGGGGCAATGCGTGATGCATCCATTTCCATCCGTGGAACTAGCCCCTACCCCTTTTTTTTTTTTTTTTTGCTTTCTTCTTCCCTGTGCCTGTTTCTCTCTACCAAATCTGGTTGCATCAGTTAACCCACAACGTGACATTCAGACATGCTATCCCCACCATTTTCAATTGACTCAAGAGAGAGTGCCGTTTTGAAAGACTTGCCCATTGACTACGGTTTTTGTTGCTTCCACTTTTCTCTTTTTTTTTCCCACTACCAAGAAGAAGAACTATAAAACAACCAAAACAATAATAAGTTTCCCCTTCATTGACTATGGTTTTTTCTGCTTCAATTTTTTTTTTCAATATTGATATTAATACTAGTACTAGAAGAGCTATTCAAATTAGGGGGAAAAAAAGACATATCCACGACATAAGAAAAAGACCAAACCTTAGCAAACGATTTAGTTAATTGCCAAAAGTTCTTCTTGTTCTTCTCTATTTTAATTTGTTTGTCTTTTTTACCATTTGTAATAGAAGGATTTTGGCAAATAAACGAAAACCCGGTATGACAAACCTTGGATCCAGAAAAAAGTGAAGAGAATATTTTTTGCATCAATTTCTCATAATTAATTCAGTTAATTTATTTTTGTCCATGATCGAAGCATCTGAAAAGAAAAAAATTGTACAGTTCTAATAATTATAGTTAAGAGGTCAAAATAAGCATGAAAATCTATCTGTTGTCAATTAATGTGGTTCCGTCATTTTGTAGGCTCTTGATCCTGTGAAATACCAACTCAAAACAAAACATTACGAAACTGTAAGGAAGACCAAGACCAATCAACTGTTCAATCATTCAAAATTTCAATTGTGATATATAAAAACATAAAGCATAAATGGTAGTAACTTGTAGAATTCAAAATTTATAAAGCCATAACCTTGATTTCTCTTAAATTAATTTTTTTTTCTAGAGTGACTATAGCACTCTATACATAAAAATTGAATGGCTTGAATCAAAACTTAATTATCCTTTGAAAAATCATAGCATAATCTGAACTCTAACGCGTTTTTTTTTAAAATATATAAAAATTTATATTCAGTTCTTCAGCCTTCTAAGATTCTTTTAACATCATAATTGCAGATTAAGACGCTAAGATCCTTTACACAATTTTATAAATATCACAATCTGTCGTTATGCCAAAAGTGTCCCAATAACCAGAAAGGACAAAAAAGAAAGTCTCGTTCACTACGTACATATTAATTAGGGACCAAGCAATTTGTCTCCTCACAAAAAAAATTGTGATGATCACCGTTTTAATATATAGCTGTCAAAATTAGTGTCTCCCTTCTACACACTTGTCCGTATCAAATAGCAATGTTAATCAAATCATGCACATAATATTAATGAAACTGCAATTAATCGTTCATCAGGCAAATAGTTATGACCCATCCTACAAAAATGCCCAAGAAGAACCGAGTTTATCAAAGGAGACTATAGTTACAATTTCAAAGTCCTGACCAAAGAACGCGAGTACTAGTGTTTATTAAATTCGTCGAGTCAACACGCAATGCTTTTTTGAGTTTTTCTATACTAGGAATCTCAATTATACAAAATATATATTATTCAAGTCGCCAGCGTTGCAGAGGGTCGGAATCTTAGTTGTTTTGTTGTTTTGGACCACTAAATTAATGGCAGTCAGCCGTACTATGTAGACCTCATTAGTAATTGTGTTTCATTAGGATTCATACCATTTATTTATTTATTTTTTAATTAAACATCTTAAGGGGTTGGCGAAGGTGGAGCAACAAATTCGAGGGCCTAAACCAATAAACCCTAAATTGTAAAGTTTAAATCCTAATAGAAAAACGAGACTAAAACTATAATATTCCCGGTACTAAGTTTGGTCATCAAGGCTAAAACAACCACAAATTCCAAACCTGTTGGATAATTTAGACTCGATTTGCGGTTCTCTAATTTGCTTCAACAGCTTTAGAATTATCATTTATAATGTTTCAAAAGCTCCCTTTTAAATTTAGTTTCGACAACTCACATAAAAAGAACACTAATCTAGCTAGAAAGTCATATTACAACTATTTATACATGTTCACTATTTTTACTGCTCCCAAAACATAACCAATGACATCATGAAAATACTAACATAGTAGACAAAACCAAATATAGCTCTCTACAACTTACAAGAGTCATTAATTGTAAACAGAGTAGAATCATATCACCTCACCTTGTAATGCTTTGTTTCACTCACACCATGCTAAATTCTAAATTTGAAAAAACACAGAATTTCGAAGTCGTAGCTTATGTTGAAAGTTCTCCACAAAAACTTAATGTGTTTGGAAGTATGTGGAACAAGAATAAGAACAGCTGAACTTGTTTTAGTTCTTCTTCCCCAAATTTTAAGAACTCGAACGAGCCTAGAACAACTTATTTGGATGATGTCCAAATAGAGATGATAAGTTAGTGTCTAAAATATTAGACGAATATGTCCGTCCAATGCGATCATTCCCACATTTCAAATTTCAAACTACCAATCTGAATTGTTCAATATGTTTTCCATATTTAAAACTTATAAGAAATCAATTATATATATTTTATTTTCTTTACTATTTTTTTTTTGTATTTTAGAAATTTCATGATATAAAATATTATGGAACGTCCAATAACAATGATTTTCTAAAATACAAAAAAAGTAAAAAAAAAATATTTTTAAAAAATATAAAAATTAGTTTCTTATTAGTTTTCAATATGGAGAATATATTGAATGATTCAGATCGGTAGTTTGAAGTTTGAAACATGAGAACGATCGTATTGGACCCTCATCTGTCCCATATATATTGGACTCTAGTTGTTCTCATTAAACTATATATGCCATACTCGTAGTCAAGCTAGTAGTATTCTATCTTAATCACTGTAGCTTGTTTGCTTCCATTAGAATTGCTGATAACAAGAAAAATTAGTACCCCAGTTATCCTATTGTAATTTAATTAATTTTGAACCGTTTTCCATATATCCTTCTTACATCTTATGTTCCCATCACTCTAGCAATTTAATCATACCAGATTGTAATACATCTAATTAACTTCTTAAATCCATACTATTTTCCTTTATGAATTCAAATTGAGCGTTAGTTTCAACTTGGTATATATGTTCAAATCCTAACAATTAATGTTGTTCTAATTTAATGAATTGTACATTAAGCCAAACCTCGTGTTGTTGAACACTTACAAGGCTCCCTTGAGGGGGCCCTGTTGTTTCTTGAGCTTCTTCTTTTGATTGTTTCCATTAAATGGACATTTGCTTTAGGTCTTGATTAGCATCCGATACCAATTATGACAAAATGAGTCTTAACATTTTATTCAGTTTTGATCACACATATTGATCTGGTTGTTTTTTAAGCACTCAGTACACTAAGAACAAAATTTTTGTGGAGTGTGTGATTTTTTTTAAGAAGAATTGCTAGGCAAAAGATGTCGGGAAATGCATATGACTTGTGTTGGACAAAAGATATAAATAATTAGAAAAGTATTTTGGGATTTTTGCAGATACTTTTTGAGACATTTTGAGCAAATTAATTTAGACATGGGGTTTACAAATAAAGAAAAATACCATAATTATATGACTTGTATGAGGTTTGAAGGTAGTCTGGCCTCCAAACACACGCCATTAATTAATTACTTAAAGCCAAAGGACATAAATATCCCAAATAATAACAAATATATATAACTGAGTGATAAAACTACGCTGATGATGATATAATATCTCACTTAAGATCATATGATTTACTACGGTTGCGGATTCAATTAATAGTAAGTTAGTAACTAATTCGAACGAAAACTACTATATATAACAAACAACATCTAATAACTAATTGGAACGAATAGTAATATAACATACAACATCTAATACCATTTAAATTTTAAATATTATTTGTGGGGATAATTTTACATTTCATTTTTCTTCCCTTAACTTTTATTCTTCTTCGGAAAAGTACCATGTAATTGAGGACGTGCATACGTATACATACAGCAGTCATTGGTCAAAGCCGTTCAAGACTCCTATTAAATTATTAATTTAATTAATTGATTTACTCCATTTTAAAATTTAAAACGGTCAACGATCGGTTCGATGAATTAAGGAGAGAAAGAGAATATGTCAAACTATAAACTAATACAATTTAACCAAAAGACTTGGTCAAGGTGATTAAATTAGTAATTATCAAATAATTCAAAAGTTGAATTATTTATGCTTTTCAAATTTATCCTTTGATGTGATCAATAATTTTGTAAATCATATTAATGCAGTTTCTCAACTGGGGAAGGGTCAATGGGTCATATGAATTGACCCCCGTTTAGTAAAAATCTCCATACAATCTATCAAAATGCGAACTTCAACCCAATCCAATCAATCCGCTATAAAATGAAAGGCACACATTTCTTCAAGAAACGTGCACAAAAGCAAATCCGTACCCTGCATTGACCACTTAAACTCCAAACCCTATATAAGTTATAACAAGCTGCAACTCTACTAGGCTACAACATTGATAAAAGCACCTTTTGTGGAAATGGTTCACAAGAGGTAGATAGACATAATGTATGAAAATCACCAAAATGGAATGGGAAAAAAGAGGAAGATGTGGAGGTGATCCAGACGCGGTCCCCCATTATCGGACGCAAAACGAAAGAGGTAATAAAAGACGAGCAGGAAAGGTGACCTCGCTGAAAACGACAGCGTCCTGTGCCTGTAAATTGTAATCCCATCTCTTGCACCAGAGTTGGGAGAGTTGGGGCTTGGGAGGGGTCTGGTCGGCAACTCTCTCTTAGTTTTTCTTTTTCTTTCTTTTTTTGTTTCTTTCCTGATAATGGATGGATGATGCTAAATTGGCCACGTGTTCCACCTAGAGGTAGTTTATGTTTCGGTGTCTTTTTTATTATTTTGGAATTAATGTTATTTGTTTTTTCTTTGTTACTTTTTTTTTTCCTAATTATTTAATTTTTGTAGTTGTTGCTTCTTATTTGGTGTAATCTTTGCAAGGCGCTAATTGGTATTAGTGGACGGCTGGAAGTTTTCAAGCCTCCTACTCGAAAAACAGTCTTCCTAATTTTATAGCAAAAGGAATTTTGCAATATATTTGAAATTATTTAATCGGAAGAGTTACCGATTCGATATATTAGTTTAGATGATTCTATAATTATGATGATGCGTGGATGACTCCAAAAAGTGCGAATGAAAAGTGCTATTTAAATATAGAGATAATATGATGATATTTATAGGATGCATTGTCAAAGGTTGCGATCAAATGAGTACTTTAAAGGATGTGATTCAAAAGATTCATATCATGACATGAAAGTCAAAGGGTGTCATCTAATGGTAGTCTCGCCAAAGGGTGCAAACAAAGGATGCCTCCTCCACCAAAGGTGCCAACATTTTATCTATAAATAGTGCTCCATATTTCTCATATCATCAAACATTTCACATGCCAAAAGAATGACAAACGTAATAGACATTGCATCACTCAAGAATAGAAATTTAGGCATCATACAAGCGCGAGTCATGAAAATTTGGCCCACAACGGATTCGAAGACAGACAATACATGGGGCATGAATTTCGTTCTACTTGATAATAAGGTAATATTATATATATGAATTTCATGATTTTGTTAATTTTTTTTTTGGATTTACACCATAAAATTCATATATCACTTTTTTTATTTCTTTATTTTCAATAAATGCACAAAAATTGTCACCACCATATTCTTTATCCAGGAAAAAGTATTAAGAATTTATCGTCATTGCACATTTTTTTGTATACAACAAAAAATTATACTATTTAATATCTATATTATTGAACATTATACTACAAACAATTATCTTATTAATAAAATAACATATATATTTTACCTCCGATTTTTAGAGTAAGATTGCTATAAGTTTAGTAGAATTATTATTTGATATGTTAATTAAATATAGAGACCATATGATGTTATTTATAGGATGCATTGTCAAAGAGTGCAATCAAATGAATAATTTAAAAGGTGCAATTGCATCCTTTTAATGACAACCAAATAATATATTTATATAGATCATATATTTATATTTTGTTGTCATTAAAAATAATATATTTTAATAATATATTATGATTTATTATTATATGTGGGAATGACAACAAAATACATTATTAATTAACCCTTTTCATTAGATAATAGATTATCATAGTATAATTAAAAATATATTATGATCTATTATTATGACCCCGGTACTGACGATTGACGTTGAGAATGACAACAAACCTTATAGAATACAACAAAGCCAAATAAATCTAGAAACATCAATTTCTAAAAATTTTCCAATAAAACTTCTATTAAAATTTTAGTTAAAAATAAACAAGATAGTTTGTAATTTTTTTAGATTTTCTCAAAGACTTAATTAGTCTTATACATATGTTTTCATTAAGCACTTTCAATGCAAATGCTCATGGCATCCGCTCATGGCACCCTTTCATGGTATCCGCTCATGACACCCTTTTATGGCATCCACACATGATATCTGCCCATAGCACCTTTTCATCGCATACGCTCATGGCACCCTTTTATGGCATCTGCACATGACATCAACCCATAGCACCTTTTCATCGCATCCTCTCATGACACCCTTTTATGGCATCTGCACATTACATCTGCCCATAACACATTTTCATCGCATCCGCTTATGGCACTTTTTCATCGTATCTTCTCAATGCAACTCTTCACAATCACATGTTTATCAAGTCGTTTTCAATAATTTCTTACTTATTTATAGACTACATATATTTCCATCGAGTCCTTCTAATGAATTTGCTCATGGCATCCTCTCATAGCACCCTTTCATGACATCTACATATGGCATTTACCCATAGTATTTTTTCATTGCATTCGCTCATGGCACCTTTTGATCGTATCTTCTCAATACACCTCTTCACACATTTATCAAGCTAGTTCCAATAATCCCCCGCTTAATATAATAAATAATAATAAACCATATTTATGCATAATATCAATGTAGCCAATGCCTTAAGGATTTGAAGACAAACCAATTATAAATTAAGTAGCAAATTTTACTTTCCATTTCTATTATTCAGTAAAAATTATAATAGTTAATGTCCATCTATGTATGATTTTAATAGCCTCCTTATATTGTTTCATAATAAATAATATCATGTGTAAAATATGTAATGGAACCACTATTCAATTTATTATTGTTTTTATTTTTTTGATTCACTGTTCAATTCATTTCAATTAGAATTTATAATTTTATAATTATTGTTATTTTTCTTTTTGAATCAAATAATAATTTATCAAATTGTCATAGTATAGAAAATATACTTTTATAATAGGATCCTTTCCACTAAAATCATTTAATAAAAACTTCTCACTTCAAAATCATCTATCGACTTGAAAAATTAAGAATACAAATGTTTATATTGTTTACAATAAAATTCAACATCGTTGAGCGAAATTCGACGTACAAATCTAGTTATTATTAATATATGAAAATATATTAAAGATACCATGTCCAATTAAAATATTATTGGATTAAAACAGAGTTTCCCAATTCTAGGGGGAAAAAACTAATTGAACAGGGAGTAAACCCTAAAGTAATCATAACACACGAAATATGAAAACAAAAAACAATTAATCTAGTCAATCTTGTTCATCAGTTTGACTAGAATCTAGATTGAATTCGCCAGTTTAATTATGACTATTTTTTTTTTTTTGTCAGCCGGTGTCCAGTTCATGATCAAACCAACCGGCCAAAATCGGTCTCCGCAAAATACTTGAATTTTGTGGCGAAGTGTAATAGAAAACTCAACCGTATCAATAATCTATGTCTCTATTTTTATCTCTACTACTTATAAATACACGCATACCAAGAAGTGTTACACTCTAGATCTAGAGTGTAAACAGTAGTTTTTACCGTTCGATCGGTTTGATTTGCGGTTGGATATCAATCGTCGGCCGAAGCAATACTATTGATTGATTTTTCATCTAATATAGAAACAAATTGGATAACATATCTATTTGTATCGCTGGTAAATTAAGAAACATATTTTATTGTCTAACATTATTTTGTTTCTTTATTTGCCCACATATGAGGGCATCTTATGCTAGATCCCAAAAAATATACATGGGCATACATTGACTTGAAAATTAAATTATACAGGGACATATACAAACTTAAAATAATATATATGTTAACAGTTATAATTATATTTATCTGACAACTGATTTCATATTTCGTAAGTATAAAAAGTTAAAATTACAAAAAAAAATATATATATATTTTGAATCATCCAAGTGCTCGGTGCTATTTAAAATAGTTACAATAACCGATCAAATATTAAGCAAAATTGATCATTAGTTTTCTTACAAAGAGTCAAATAACTACATTTTATAGTCTTACATAGCCAAAGTTTTCTATCATCTCAAAAGAGCAGGTTTCAATACCACAAGTTTTTTATCCAACAAATTAAATACCACTTCTTCATTTCATCAATATTTTTATAAGTTTTTTTTAGTTCATTTGTTACTCATTAAGAGGACAAAACAAAATATATTTTACAATTAATCTATCATAGTTAATAAGAATTTGTTCATTTTTTTTCCCTTTTGATCGAGTGTCAAATGAACTCCAAAAATTAAAAAAATCATATAAAAATATATTGTTCGTTAAATTGAACAAGATCAATAGTTGTGGATTCAATTGAACTTCGAATTTTGAATATTAATGAAATAGATATGTTATGACGCACAAAAAACTTTGACATTAGAATCATCCTCCGTATAAAAAATGCATACTTATTTTAGTCGTAATAAACATTTGACAATATCAAAATGCACACTCGCTTAGATTGACATTAGCACCAGCAATTTCAGTTTAATTAGAAAACTGGAAAAATGCATACTCTCAGTTGGTTGACTAGACCTCTGTATTTTGCTAAAACAATTAATATGACAGACAGTCCCTCAATCTCCTCCCATTTTCCTTCCAAGGTGTTAACTATAAAGGTCTAACAAGATCTACTGTTCTTGACTGGAATAAATAGTGACCTACGCAAATGTATGGTGGCAGGCCACCAATATTCAGCGTAAGGTTTGCTTTCGGTAAAAGTGAACAGTACACTCAAAATAGACATTATAATATAATAATTTAAGACGATTGCTTGTAGCCAGGAACAAAGCATAACATATTTCATGCTTCCCTCCCATAAATGATAGGGTAAAATTGTAGGATTTCTTACTTCATAAAAATTCAGATCAATTTTGTCACGTTTGTTTTTAGCTCATTAAATACAGAAGCTGTCGATTGTAAATGAAAATCTATCGTTGAAAATTGGCGCAACACTGCTTAATAAAAGAAGGCATAAAAAGGAAATGGGAATATGGGAAGTGAAATTGCTGACAAGTCATTCCAGCCATGGCTTCAACAATTTTTTTAAATTATTTAAAAGAAATTAAATGGCTCTGCCCCACGTTTATTTTATTTGGAACGCATTATTACGTTAGTAAATGAACTATGACAACTGGCATCACGTGCACAAACAATCTGGACCGTTAGTTCAACCGAGACAGCCACGTGGAGCTTATCTGTGAAGGGAAGAAATTATCGTGATGGGCCTATTTGTTTTGATTTTTAGCCCATTGGGCCCTACACTGAGGAAATAATTAAAGAGAAAAGTACGGGAAACGTGCTGTGTCGGAGAAAAATTAAGAGGTGCCCTGTTTCAACTAAAGCCCCTCCAAAACTAGTAAACAATTACTATTTGCTGATAGTCATATTTCCAGACACAATGGAACTTTCCATAACTTTCAACACAAGCTCCTGACAACTTGACAGGAACAGAAAATTTATCATGAAGATGTGTTCTACCAAATGAACAAAGTAAATTTTTCAAGTAAATTTTGTTCCCCTAGTAATAAGCGAATTTATATATGTAGAGAACTTCACTAAATATTTTGTTCAACAACAGTAAAATCCTAACTAAAAAGATATGGTCATGTCATTTCTGCATTTAAGGTGAATTGGAGACATATTCTAATTAATTAATTCTGTGTTTCTAGAAGTTAGATTTTCTGTATTTTTATCCCCACAGCATGCCTTGGGGGTTTATTCAGGATTAAAAAAAAGGAAAAAAAATTCTAAAAATGATTTAAGTTGTCAAGTTTTAAGTAAAAGTGGTAATTTGGCTATCTCATATAATCTTGTTTTACTCATCTTTTTCTAATTTGTTTATGTTTTAATGTTTTTCCTCAGTCCTTTTCTTGACCATTTAATTTTACATTATTATTTTATTTTTGATAGACATTTGTTAATGGTTCAGCTGTCTAAGTTCGGTCATGTTTAAAGTCGCATAAATTATTGAATGATCTCAGAAAGATCCGTGACTTTCATTTCAGATCTGATGGGATTTTTACCTAATATTTATACAGTTTGTTTTAAAAATAAACGATCCACACTAATATCTTCCTCCCAGACTGGTTTCATCAAGGGGAGACTAATCTCTGCAAATTTCGTTGCAGCAAGAGAAATCATTTCGCACTTGTCAAATGGTGTTGATCCAGCTGTAATGTTGAAGTTAGATTTTAGAAAAGCTTTCGACTCAGTCACCTGGCCTTTTCTCTTTAACATTCTTGATAAAAGGGGGTTTCCTCCGCGTTTCATCAGCTGGATCAAATTGCTTTTTGAGTTTTCCACATCTTCAATTCTGCTTAACGGTATCGTGGGCCCGTCTTTCCAGCACAAGAGAGGGCTGCGACAAGGAGATCCCTTCTCTCCGACTCTTTTCATTCTTGCAGTTGATGTTTTGAGCCACATGATCCAAGCAGTTTCCCTTTCAATACAGCATCCCATTTCCTCCAGATTGACTGAGCCGTTCCACATGCTTCAATTCGCTGATGACACTCTTTTATTCTCCACAATGAAAGGCAGCGCTTTGCAAACTCTAAGTCTGGTTCTAAACACTTTCTCAAAAATCTCTGGAATAGACATTAACCGGATGAAAACTGCCTTTGTACCCTTTAACATTGATTCTGACCATGTCTCTCAAGTGCAGAGCATTTTGAACTGCGCACAAGCCTCACTCCCTATTTTGTACTTGGGGCTACCGTTAACAAACAAGAGACCTGACAGGTTATGTTTTCAAAATCTAATTGATAAGATTAATGTCAAGCTAGCTGGATGGAAGTCACCCCTGCTTCTAGAGCGGGAAGGATGGTGCTAGTTTCTTCTGTTCTGTCCTCGATTCCTGTTTACTTTATGTCGGTACTTCAACTGCCGATATGGGTAATAAATGCCATTGACAAGTTGAGAAGAAATTTCATCTGGCAAGGAAACTCAGGAAGAGGTCTGCCATTACTAGCATGGAGTCGAGTTTGTTTACCAAAAAGCTTGGGTGGTTTTGGTTTAATTGATTTGCGATTATAGAACGTTTCCCTCTTACTTCACTGGCTTTGGAGATTGTATGCTCAGCCAACTTCCATGTGGTCAAACATCGCCAGACAGTTGTTTGCAAAGCGGGTTGTTTGCATTCTCCCTTTACAGTGTGTTTGGATTGTGGGAAACGGAAGGAAAATAACAAAGGGGAAGGAAAATAGTAAAATTACCCTGTTTGGATTGCTAGTTTTTAGAAGGAAAATTTTTTACCGATGGAAATTAATTTCCTTTGTGATTTTCCTTTCTATTCAAAAAATTTACACCCCGATTTGGGGTGTAACAGACGGAAAGAAAATTGCAATATTTTTTGTGGACAGCGATGCCCTCAAATTGGAATTTTCTCCTTCGTCAAAATTTTCTATCAATTGTCCTGTTATGAGCCGCACCTTCCTCCCTCCTGCAGCCCTGCATGATATTGCTCTTCATCTTCTCCTCAAAGTGCCCTCAGATGTGTCCGTACTCTGTTGATTCTTTAACCATATTCGAAAAAAAAAAGTGATTTCCATAGCAAAAGTTTAAACAATTCGGCAGGCTTTGAAAATATATCATAGTAATTGAATTGCATCTTATCATTTCTTCCATGCTATATACCGTATCCAAATACATTCTATTGTCACTGATTGACCTTTTTTGGGACCAATTGCTATGTGGAAGCAAATCTTTTGAGTGCAATTGTATGGGCACCAACAACCGTTGGTGCCACTACTTGACAGCCACTGTCAAGCTTCTCTAAAAAAAAAAAACAACCGTTGGTGCCAGTGATAAGTTCTTCGCATGCATAGTGAGATGGTACTGCTAGTACTGTTAGCAATGTAGTGAGATTATAAGTAGAATTGATTGCAAAAATTTAAATCTGCTTACTTTAGTTTTCAATCAAGATTTTTATACCAAGTCTGATTAGGCCCTCTTTTATTATTATATGTACTTTTGATATCAAAAGATTGCATTTCTCCTTTTAAGTTGGGAAAAATAAAAACACGCATGTTATGCAATTAGATTTTTGAGTCTATAAGGCTGAAGGAGTTAAGGTCATAATGGTCATTTATTTTTGAATAGCTATATTTTACCTTCTTTTAATTTGATTACCCAAACAAGAAAAAAGAAGAGAAGGTTAATTTTTTTCTTTCTTTTCAATAATTATCCAAACAAACAAAAGTAAATATTTTTCCATTCCATTCCATCCCATCCAATTCCCTTTTATATTTTTCCTTCCTTTCCATTTCTTTCCTCAAAACCAAACACAGTGTTAGGCTGGAACAACAACGGTTTTTTTTTCTGGAAACAATTGCTAGCTTTGCGTTTCTACTTTCAGATCTCGACTACAACAGAGCTTTTAAGTGGTCGGAACACACTTTTCTGGTTTGACAATTGGGCTAGAATTACACTTTCTTATTTGCATTTGTCTGCACCTTTGCCTGTCAGGCCTTATGCGACTGTTAGACAGGTACTTTCCTCATGGTTTGACTATGTCCCATCGCCCATGTCAGAAAGGCAAGCCTGGCTACATAATCAGATCCGGGGGATCACTCTATCTGAGGGGACGGATAAAATCATTTGGAAGTGGAGAACAGATGGCCAGTATTCCTCTGCTTCAATCTATAAGGGGTCGTTTGGATGGGTGGGGAATCAGTAGGAATAGCAAATTCTGGGACTAAATTTAAGGAAAAGTGAGATTTCGGGAAGCGTGGGAAGAGTGCTATTCCGGGACTAAGAATGTTGTTTGGATGGTGAGTTTAGGAATAGCATTGGGAAGTGTGAAAAGTAGAGAAAAAAGTGTTGTTGGGAAGAGTGTTGTTGGAAATAGTGCTATTTATGGGATTAGCTATTCCTGGAATTGGTAATTGCGTTTGGATGAAAAATTTAGTCCTGAGATTAGCTATTCGGGGGATTAGGCTATTCCCAAACGATCCAAACGATACCTAAAGCTTTAATTGCTGCAGGAAAGGTGCGTTTCCACCTATCAACACTTTGGAAACTCAAAGTTCCGCCCACTGTCAAGGTCTTTCTGATTTTGCTGGCACATGATCGTCTTCTAACACAGCAACAGTTGTTGAGAAGGAACATCAATCTGCTTCCTTTCTGTCATCTTTGTCAGCAAGTTACTCTTGAGACTGCTCAGCATCTTTTTTGTACTTGCCCTTTCTCTGTGGACATTTGGACTCGGGTAGGAGTTCCAGCTGATATTTTTCAGGAATTACAGCAACTACTCACTCATCTCTGCTCTTTTGACAAAGCTGATAGGATGTCGGTTTTGATAGCAACGGCTTTTTGGAGTTTATGGTTGGAGAGAAATAACAAGATTTTCAGAAATCAAAGAAGAAATTTGCAAGCAGTACATGATTGGCTGGTGCAGCAGGCAGCACTCTTCTTCAAATTCTGTTAGAGCCGCGCGGTCTCCCAGTGCAAAATGGATTTTCTTCTTTTTTTTCTTTTCTTTTCCTTTTTTCTCTTTTAGTTTAGTTTTTTGCTTGAACTAGGTAGCCGCTACCTAGTATGTCTAAAAAAAAAATAAATAAACGATCCACATTTGGCTAGAAAATTAGATAGAATCCAATGTCTGAACGTACTAACTGCGCTTACAATTTTTTTATTGCAACTGTTCAAGTACAAAATTCGCCTATGCAACTTGCAAAAACCATCCAAAATGATGAAATTAAAAACTGGTCCCCTTCCATAAAATGTTTTGTTATTGCTTCCTACGATGATGCAAGTTATGTTACTTTCAAGTGATTATATTATTCAAAAAGAAATCTTTTGTTGATACTTAAACACAACAAAATCAACCTGATGCAGATTAGCAGAACCCGATGCCATGTAAGATACAACTCTCGATCTGTCTCCTTAACATTAGGGGATTTGTGGACCACTCTGTGTACTATGAATATCTCTCTTTTTGTCTTTATTCTTTTCTTCTCCCTTTCACAATTTAAGCATAAATCAGATAGGTATCGAATCCTCTTCACTTCATCTTCTCAGCCATGAATTAGACCTTTTTAGTTTTCTGTACTTAAAAGAAAAAGGGAAAGCAGAGATTCTTATACCAATCAGAGAAACAAGCACATGACATTCATCTAATCATCAAATGGTGGTGGGATTTCAATCTTAAAAATGTTAACAGCAAGAAATAGCACCTTATAATAAACAATGCTCAAGGTATATATATTCCTCTCTTACATCAAATATCTCACACACGCAGAGATTAATAATGTCTGTGTACTATATCTTCATGTTCACAAAATAATCATAAAAATTCAAAGCGAAACAAACTTTATATATGCCCCGAACTACATGGTGCCCTTCCAAACCAGAAGCAATAGAGTGCTTAATTTAATTAACAACAGCATAACTGTGCAGGTGAGTGACTAATTCGTAAAAAATGTTTTCCTTTTTTTTTTTGGGCATATAGGACGGGGTCAAATTTTCTGATGTTTTAAAATTAATATTCACAAGAAACCCTCTAGCTCGGTTTCGAACCCACAACTTTTGATCAGGATACGTTATTCTTTACCAGTAGACTAAGAGCCAGTTCATAATTTGTATATAATGTTAAATGACCTAGTGCGCAATATCTAAATAAATCAAACCAAAGAAGCAGTAGCTGATGAGGTTTATCAAAATAAAAAGCAAACAGAAATGAGAAATGCATGGGAAGTGCATCAAATGACATTAAATACTTAACCACTGAATCTCAAACAGAAAGATGAAACTAGTATTCAATCTATAAATTACATGCATTAAGTATTAATGTTGGTTACTTGGTTTCCAAGAAAAATACATCAAAAAGTTTACAAATACGTACACATAAATAAGAAAAGTTAATTATTTATTTTTATTTTTCTTATATGTTAACAAATATGATTAAGACTACATTATTGAAGTCAGAAGCATATATGCAACTTCTACACCGATCTGATAAAGGATAAAAATGATATGAGAAGCTAGAAGACTTTGTAATTTAGTTCCAACTTCAAGAAGGCCTTGGTTCATTGTGCGGTCCATCCCGGCGGATATGTATTACTGCTTGATGGTATTGCCATATTGCTATTCAAACTTACAGGTTGGAATCTGAGAAATAAAAAAAGAGGAAACAATCCCTTAAGTCATCAAGATTTACTTCTCAATACTCCGCTTAATATCGAGGGGTATCACTACAATAAGTTTACTAAATTCAGCTTTCTTAACCAGGGTAAGACACAAAAAGAGTCTGTCCGGTATAGCAATAACATGATAATATTTAATCTTATGAGGCTTTCTATCTCCATCATAAACGTATAATTAAAGTGGGAAGCTAACTGTAATTTTATAATGTGTACTTGGTAAAAGTTTGTCGACATTGAATTGTTAACATTTTTTTTTGTTGGGCAAAAATAAAGCATATGTACATCTGCAAAAGTGAACGCTAAAAAAAAAATCACCCAATTTGGAGAGAATGCCCGCATCCTAAAGGTTGGAAAAATTGGTCCTGTTGTAGAGAACGTTGATTACTTGGAATGCTACAGCTTCCAGCTTCCCACATTGTTTGCACATTTCCACTTTCAAGTTCTTGCAGCTTTCATAACATGAATTGTTGCTTTGTGTTAATTTTCAGCACGATTGAATTCCAAAATGAATGCTAGCTATGTGAGTAATTATTAATTTTAACTGACAAGTTAGCAGACATTTTAGTTACCTCTTTTTTCAATGTTTCATTAGCTTCTTCCCACTTTTGTTCCTACATTTTGGAAGCAGTGTGAGTTCACAAATGAGCATGCAAACTAAATTAGCAAAATTACTGAAGCCAAAACAGTGAGTTATATGCAGCGATTACATTTCTTTGAAGTGCAGATATTTCATCAAGCAGTATTTGAGCCTGCAGAACATACAACAATTAATGAAGCTGCATTACTTAATGATTAACTATAGGCATAATTCTATAAAATTTTCTACAGGCACTTGTGGATGTTTTCTGCGTAATAATTTTGGTTAATGGTTTGCGTGAATGCTTAGAGACTGCCGTTTAAATGAGCCTGAAAGTTAAGGCTTTAGATTATAAGGTTGAAGTGGTAAGTTGGTTAGAAATCTCTTGATAAACTATACAGTAGATGTTGCATCTCGAACTTTAAATTTATAATTGAGGAAATTACCAAAAACATAATCATAGTTGTCCTTCCATGAAAGACAAAAATTCCTTAACTTGAAGTATGGTTAGTTCATATATAGTAACTTATAAAATGAGAGCGCAATTAATCATGTTATTTGCATTTCTGTTGACCCTGTTGGTGTATAATGCAACAAAAATTCTCCACTTCAAAAATAGACAGATATAATAAAACATTTGAAACCAGCAATTAAATATAACATTATCAATTTAGTAACTGACCTTCTTGGTTCTTATCTGCTTTAATGACTTCTCAACTTGACTCTCCAGCTGCTCCAATTCATTTGAACTTAGTTGATTTAAATCTTCACCAAGAAGATTCCTGCATTCCAAATTCAAGGTTAAATGCAAATGAAATCTTGGTCAGCTATAGGAAATTCTTGTAAATGTCAGAACCTCTGTGAACTTTGTAGAACTTCAACTCTTGCCTTCAGCCTCAAGTACTCTTCATAGTTGTTCTGTTTTCAGAATAATTCAAAGAAAGGCTAGTTATAGCTGCAGAAGACTTGGATAGCAGAATACATTTGAAGAGATACAACAACTGTTTCTAGCATTGCATTGATCTCTAAGATTTGGTGAAAAGATCATTTGAAGAATAATGTAGACCTATATATTTATTTCCACAAAAAACTTCAAGTTTGTAATTTAAACCTTTAAAGCAAACCACTCCACAAAGTTCTAACAGACACAGTTTATTTTGTTTGCATTTAATTAATCTTTCTATCTATTGTATTAGTATATAAGATTATTTGTAAAGGTATAACAAATGAGAAAAGATGCCACATCCTAAGGATGCACTGATCAGATGGTTGTGATAAGACTAGGCATCAGTTACAAATCTAAACGTGCAAGAAATAACATTCTTACTGTATCATCATCATTGGGAGCAGCAGCACCTGATATTGCATAAGTGTGTCTTTGGTACCTCTCCAATGTCTTAAGTATGCTGCAAGTAGGAAAAAAAATTACAAATGCCTGATATTTTTCAAAATGAATCTCGAGTAATACATAATTGATTGCCAAATCTTGTTTGTCCAAAACTGAATTAAGCATTGTAAAATTCATACATAATGACATCTGAAATTAGATAACTAAATTTGCAATTTCCGGTCAATGTGATGTCACTAAAAAATTGTGAAGTCAGGTAATAGATCTTTTGGTATGTTTAGCAGATATTATCATGACTCTCTGATCTTGACTCTAGTTATGCTTTTGCGTGATCAGATGATGTTCATCGTTCAGTATGCAATTTACATTATATAATTACTCACATTCAATAGAAAGGCAAGGGTGCGTGCATTTGGAACATTTCCTTTTTTAGGGTTTTGAATTGTGATACATTCTTTTCAACATTTTGAGCATCGAACCAAACATGAGAAGTGGTAAGGAGAAGCAATAAATGTTGTAGGATTATTTAATCAAAAGAAATGGCTATATATGTTACATGGACCTGTAGAGAAAATATCTAAGGAGAAGAGTTACATGCCTCTTGGAAGTAATTAAATTGTAACGTTTGATTTATAACATAGTCTTCTAACTAACCATTATTGAATTATATCGGAATAGTTGCATGTTGAGAACTTCTGATCATGGGTTAAGCATACAGTTTTCACAAAGTAAACCATCAACAAAACGATATTTTGACTCACTAATAGACTTAAAAATATATATTTTGGTATTATAATTCCGGATAGAAGGACTATATATTATAATCAGACCCTAATCTAAAAATGGGAAATTAAAAAAAGACTGACCGTAAGATACAAAGAAAATACTTTTTATTATACAATATTCCTTCCACTTTTTCCCCTTGTAGACAAAGATTTAACATGAATGGCATAAATTCAAATAACCACATAAAATAGGGGAGCATAAATAATAAGAAAAAAATAAACATAAAATAAGGATTAACAATTCGTCATAATCAATTTTGTTCTAGATAAACCCTTGCTAGAGGTTCTATAAAGTTATTAGATCTACAAGACTAAAACATACTCATAAGTTATCTCAACCACTAAAGTTTACATCGTTAAGATCTACTTGCAAAATTATTGTGATCTACTACTTCTCTACAAAGCATCAAATTAAAATTTTCTTGTTTTTACTCGACCCACCCAACCGAGCAGCAACGGCTCATGCATCAATCATCACTCATCAGGTCTTAATATGAGACAAAATCAAGGGGGACAAAGAAGTACCTAGAGGAGCTACAAAATTCAAAGATCTTTCCACGGTTGGAGAAGATAATAAGTGCCACCTCAGCATCACACAACACTGACAGCTCATACGCTTTCTTCAACAAGCCATTTCTCCTCTTTGAAAAGGTCACTTGCCTGCTAATCTTGTTCTCTATGCGCTGCAAAATTACCCTTCCTCTTCCCATCTTATTTTTCTCTGTATATTATAATATCTTCTTCTTTTTTTAAAAATTTATGTATAGCACTCCATTTTTCTCTCACGAAACCTAGGGTTATCGAAAAGAGGTAAGGTGCTGCTGTCCTTGGTGGAAGATAGGTAATTGGATTCTTTGGGGAATCATGAGTTATGTGGTGGGGGAGAAGAAATCCACATTCTTTGAAAACAGTTACTTTGTGGCAAAATGTGAAGCAGTTTGATTAGAGTTATTTATCCGTTGTTTTAGTTTTACCATTTTCATAAGAGGATAATATTTTCATTTTGTTGTGGTCAAAATATTATAAAATTAAATTGCAAGTTCAAATATGTGCTATTGAGCACAAAAATTGGTAAGATTTTAATGTTGTTCAATTTGAGTGTTATTATATTCATAATTACTAATTATATATGTCATTAATTGTGTACCGACAATTATGAATTTAAATATTAATTAAACACGAAATATACATCAATTATTATTAATGTTTTTGTAGACAATATATTTGAATTATATGTATAAATCCAAAAAAATCTTCGAATTTTGACAACAAAAAAAAATCTTTGTGGATTAATAAAATTTACATATTCACAATTTAAATGGAAAATGAGGTTACATAATTATGATTTTTCAAAGAATCATTTTATTATATATTTATATTATTTAAGAGCATGCAACTTTCCGACACTAGTATTAAATATTCACTACGTGCTCAATTTAATTATATTATTTCAAAAACCAACTCTTCTAGTAGATTTTTTTTTAATCGCGTTATTTCATTACATAAACATTACAGAAAAAAATGCCACAGGCGACTCAGAATGGACATTGGGGGAGGTCAAAAGTGGGCAAAAAAATTTCCCGTGGTTGAGCATAATCGATGTGAAAGTGAGAGAGAAACAATTAAGAGGGTGCTGAAAAAGAGTACGACAGAAACGTGTCGCCTGCTGTGTGGTGGATATTGATAGCCCCATTCCCTGGCCTACCTCAGTCCTCTGCTCAGAGCGAATTGACACCTATACTGCATCGATGACTCAGTAGTTCAGACTAATCTTCAAAAAAAAAAAAAAAAAAAAAAAAAAGTAGTTCAGACTGGTAATTGCATCACCAACATTATATATTATTATATCACACTCTTTCTTTTTAATCATTTTTTTTTTTATGATCTTTCTTTTTAATCATTCGTTCGTTTTGTAAAAACAGGAGTTGAGATCACTTTATTGACGATCTTTTGGACGTCCTTTATTTTTCTGGATGTATATCGGTGTCTATATGCATGTCTGGCTTTCAAGACATGGTTATGCTATCTTTGGTCCAACCTGGATTGGATCCAAATAAGATGCATGTAATTAGTGGAGAATGGCTATGAAGAATGGTATAGAATTATTATATACCATACCGACCAATGAGATGAAGGCGTAAAAAAATTTTACACAAGAAGCCAGGTAGGAATATGTCGTATTTTACATAATTTATCAACTGATTGATGCGTCCGACTTTAAGAAACCAGCTAATTAATGTGAAAACTCGTACAAATGTCGAGAGAGGGAAGCAAATTTATTATTTATGAATACTTCGAGATGAACTCTTGTTATTGAAAAATAAAATTATTTGGAAGTGTGTCTGTGTCTATTTGCAAAGCCAGAAAATATCATATGGAGAAGGACGTGATATTGAGAACTGAGAAATGTTGATCGACAAGCTGCAATGAACAAGAAACTGAATGCAATTAAGAAGGAACGACACTTACTAGAGAGTTATACTTATAAGCCCATAAAAGTGAAGGACACTTACAAGAAGATGAATGTGCCTGGTGACTTCATTGGCTACGGGCTACCCAAGACACAAGTGAAATATTTATCAAATGCATACGAACTTACGAAGACATCATTTCAATATGAAATGTTTGAGGAGGGCCGGGTCTAAATTGAACTCCTGAATATTGTCTGAGTTGAAGCACCGCCAATTTGGAATATCCGACTTAATGCAAATTTCTAGAAGCACGGATTTTTTTTTCAACAATCATTTTATATTGAAGATAAAAAAAAACTTATATTTTGTTTATGGGACTTGTACGTTAATGATTTTATATTAATGAATAATAATCATCATATAATTCACAAATTTTAAGTTGGAGATATAAAGGGAGTTTGAAATTATAGACTTCGGACTCATGTGTTACTTTCGTTGGGTTAGGAGTGAAGTCTCATAATTTGACATTTCTCAAAAGAAGTATAAGCTCTTATAAAGAAGTTCAAAATAGAAGATAAATATAATTTATCGCAACCGGGGTCCGGGGAAGAGGTCTCCTCGTAGTGAATAATGCATGAATAATGGACTCCTTTTTGTGCCTTCTCGTGTAATAATGATGATTCAGTGGACTATATTGTCTTCAATCCTACTGATTTTCTGAAAATATACAGCTGTTCTAATTCGGCATGTACAGAACTCTAATTTGGCCCAACAACAGGCATCAATCATACATGCCTTGCTGGGGGCATTTCTGAGTGCTCAATTAAGGCTCAAGGCCTCAAGTACTTGATTTTATTTTAACTAGGGAGAGGAAAAATTAAGCATAAATTATTTTCAAGACACATGTTGGTATTCAGAGGAACGTGGAAGGTTTTAGTATTAGGTGTTTGTTTCGGTTATATAGACAATATCAGTACTGTAAACATTAATTTGATTGTGTCTGCTATTTGTAAAGTTTGTGGGATATAGTATGGTCAATGATGAAAATTTTTGTTGGCTAATTTGGCATTTAATTGTAAATAAAAATGTTGTACCGTTGTGGACTTCATATCACATTTTTCATGATCGAGCATAAACTTGATGTGAAGTTTCCTTTTCAATCTATTCTTATTAAAGTAGATCAGCCTCTCAAGCATGATAATGAAACATGAAATATATATAGCTAAAAGTCAACAAAAAAAATCAAATCAACAGATAGTAACGTATTGAGCAACGCTAACTTCTTACGCAAGTATAATTGTAAACAGAAAAAAAAAAATGATTTCAAAATTCTATAAAAGAAATAAATCCAATAGTCTCTAATCATGATTGGCTCATTTCAAAACAAAAGAAAAACACACAACTTCAACATTTCTACGATAAAAAAAAAATAGAAATATTCGGAGGATACTTTCAGACAGGTGTCGCTCTTTTCCTTTTTTTTTTCTTTTTTTGGTTCAAAATTGGTGATTATATTTTGCTTCCGATAACGAATGTAAAGCTTTTACAAATTTTTCAGAATGAGGTATGATAGAAAATTGTATTTTTTTTTATTTAAAAAAATGATGCTTGTTTAAAGTTCGAAAACTTTCTTTGTACTTTTTGTTTAATTTTATATATAGTCATGTTGCCATTTTTTCTTTTTATTTGTTCTATCTACATAGTCTTCAACAGCCTACTTGGCATACGGTACTTCAAAACAAAACATAAAATTTTATACTATTCCGAAACAATTCCCATAGCCCTATATTGATAGGCGGACTTTTGAGTGCGAATGTCGACAATTATATACGAAATTTCAAAATATCGAGACGTTAAATTCCTCCGCTAACAGCTATAACATTGGTTGAAAGTACTTTTTTTTTCTAGAAAATAACATTTTTATCAATATAAAAAAAAAAACATTGCATGAAGTGTGGGGTAACGAAACAACTTTTGAAAATAATAATAATAAAAAAAGGAACAAATAAAGGAAACAGAGGAAAATGCTGTGCATAGAGATGAGGCATTCCAATAGTGACACATGCATGTCAAGCCTTATATGTGATGAATCTCTTGACTTTGGACTCCCCCGAATGGATGGTATTGGTTGCATACCCGTAAGGCACGGCTCATGTTCTCGATAAAACATTTTTATCTCTGTTCCATTTTGAAGACACGTGCATTTTTTTTGATGTGATATGTCCAACTCTATGGATCAGTTATTTTTCCTTCCTCTTTCGGAAGACTTTTAATTGATAACATGATCTTATAAGTTTGACAGCCAGATATGAGACCATGAATATTAGAAGATAACAACATGTTACATCGACAATCTTTTGATTCTTTTTTTCTTCAAGATCTTTCTTTAAAAATTTCTTGTGATTTTAATGTGGAAAGTATGTATACAAAATCGGAAGCATTGTTGCACAATCCAAACTAGTCATCTGTACCGTCGTACAAAACCATAAGTGGATTAAGTTGATAGGGATTTTGAACCATGCATTCTCAACGTAATATTCATTTCTATTTTTACTCGACCAATAAGACAGTTACTTGTTGAAGAAGTTAATAAAAGATAAAAATATATATATATATATATATATATATATATATATATATATATATATATATATATAATCGCATTAAATCAGAAGATGGTGCTGAAAAAAAATAAAATTCGCACACATAACGTCCATTTATATATGATGCCATATTGGAACTATATACTACAAATAAAGAGAAAAAGGACATGTGATTTCGCGCCGTCTACTTCTTTTTTCTATGGTTTATTTTCATGAGGGCAAGTTGGTTATTGCTAAAAATACATACAAGTTTCATGACGGTATTTTAGAATTTCTTAGTATGTCTTTAGAAAATGTAGGGGTGTAAAACTAATTTTAATAATGCTTCAGTGACATAAATCTAATTAGCAAACTAAGAGTGACATTTTTCTAATTGACAAAAATTTAAGTGGCATAAAACTATTCTTTTTAAGAAAAATTTATGGTCTGACCTACATTCAGTCGAATATATCGAACCTATCAGTCAGGTCTGATTTTTAAAATACTGGATTGGCGAATAGTCGAGCTCAAGAGAACTGACTCTAGCCCAAACTTATAATTTTAAAATACATCGAGCTTTATTGATCCAGCATGAGCTACGACCGGGCCCTACATGACCTCAATTATTATAATTTTTTATATATTTCATAAAGTTTTAAGGATGTAAAGTACAAATTATTTAATATTTATTATTTTCTATTTTTTCCTTTATAAACTAATATTTCATAAATAAGATTTAAACAAAAATTAGTATGTATATCTAAGAAATATATATCAATTAGGTGCCAATATTATAAATTAGTTAATTAAATTATATATTGAGTCAATCTCGAGTTAAACTCGAGCAAACCGAACTAGATACGAACACAAATTGAACAAGCCAATTTTGAATAAAAGTTGAATCGATCTCAAACGAGCCATGAGCTAGACTATTTTTGTCGCCCTAGGCGAAATAAATGAAAAATTATGGAAAATATATTTTCTTTTTTTTTCTGTTATTAGATGCTCTTGCATTGGTATCGATTTTTTTTAAAAAAAAAAATAAAAAACAAAAAAATAAACAAAAACCAAGTAGCGGCTACCAAAGTTAAGTGGTAAAGTTTTTCGTCCAAACAAAATTGGAATGCTGTGTTTCGTTTTCTTTTTAAAGCACTCTCACCGTTACACCCACCAATTAAAGTGGAAAAATATCAGGGCCAATTGATGCTCCCATGATTTTGATCTGCAGAGATGATGCACGTATAAAATTCATTTGTCCATCAAAGCAGGGTAAAGATTTTATTCTGCTAACGAAGCCTATTTGGTGAAATTAATCATAAATTAGAGAGTCTTAGGAAGTCGGATATGATAATTTACCGATTATATAACCAATCATACCATATATTCATCGTCCCTCTGTCCATTTATGCAAAAGCGAACATAATATGTCCATGCCGTTGAAAACTTGAAAGTTGAAACAGAGGCCAGCATAATTTGCCTAGTAAAGCATGTATAAATATTCCTTATCTGAAAACGAAGGCTGTCTGCTTAGAGGCTTATCTTAAAATAAAAGGTTATCCATACATATCAAATTCCGGATACCTCTTTCAAAATTAACACAACAAAGTTTCGACTTCAACTCTCTGTCGAAAAAGTAATATGTTACTTTCGAAGTTTTATATTTTAATTAATATTAAGATATAAACACTTTTAGTACTACGTTTAAATGCTTATGAAAAAAATATAAATTTCCGAGTTGCGAATTAATAACAAGTTTTTGTAAAACATGTAGTTCTCATCTTCTAAGAGGAGAATAAATGTGACGGAGGCATGAATTTTCATTGTAATTTCTAAGATCGGTGTTTACTAGTTGCAGCAAACCTGCCGAATAAGACTTAATTAAGCACGTGAATTACTTATATATTTTGTTGTTATTTTCGGCCTACAAATAAGCCTTACTTTTTAAAATTTAATCCATCCGATTTAAAATGTAACAATTGATGTAACCGAATGAATCCAGTTTATATCTTTTACATTTGTCACTGTAAATAAAATAAAATAAAAATGAAATCCTATTATTTTCTGTAGATATAACACATGTACATATAAGCACGCTATATTATAGCTTTTATCAGCGACATTTTATTGTAATAAAGTCTAAAATCGAGTTTCGCTGGATAAGAATTTTCGATGATGTTGAAAATGACAGTATAAGTACGTATTTAATCAAATTATACAGTCGCGAAAAATAATAAAAAAAACTTAATTTTAATTGCAAGTAATAGTAATTGATGGACCTTTTGTATACTAGGCATTTGAAAGAAATGAGCATGTAGGAAAGTGATTGCATTGTAATGATAACCATTAGTAAGGATTGCTAATGCAAAACTAAAATATTACAAAATTCTATGATTCTTAACAATATATAGAGAGAGAAATAGAAGATCAAATAAGGAATAATAAGGAAAATTAGAGGAGTCAAAAGACGAAGCTAATCCCTATGAAAATAAAAATCAAATGAGGCAAATAGCAATAAAGGGAATTAATTATATTGAAAATTGCTATAATTTCTCTCTTGAAGAATTATGTAGAAATAAAGAAAACTCGAGATGCACGGAATTTAATTGATATTATAGATAGTTGTTTTATATAAAATAATTAAAAGAAATTACGATCGACTTTTTTTTCTTATTCTTTTTGTTCCAATCAAAACTTGTTTTACCTCACTCTTGTATTATTTCTGAGCTACCGGTGTCGTGTTTATGGATGGATGAACCATTAATTATATTGTAAATTTAATAATAAATAAACATATACATCTTGAAGACTTTTTAACGGTCCATCTATATTAGTTGTCCAACAGTACGTTTTAACGGTCCATCTATACAGTTTGATCGCTCAATCATTCATCGATCGTATATGTTTATCAGCAAAAATGCCCCTGTATGTTTTATTATAACAAATAACAAAAGATTGTTTCAATATGTGGGCAAATAAGGAAAGAAAGTAATTTATATTAATTTAGACAATAAAAATATTATAAAATCGAAGATTTAGTCTTTCTATTTTGAATGAAAAATAAAATGCTTCACTTGAGGCTATCATTAGAGGTTTATATTTGCCACGGTCCAAAATTTTTTACACCCCTCGTCTAATTATTTACACCTTATTTTGGTTGTTTTAAATATAGTGGGGATTAATATTAAACTGTAACAACTGTGACTGTTGTACGGTAAACCAAGTCCCTGTGTGTATAATAATAATTTTTATAAAATTATATTAACGGTATGGTAAAGAAATAAAGAAAATAAATAATTGCAACAGTAAATTTTGCGGAAATTTCTGATTTGAGGACATGGAAATATTCCTCGTGATTTATAGAATTTTTCTGTGTACTTGCCACATCCATCTGACTTCTGATTAGGGTTCAATTTAATTAATAAATGGAATAGCTAATTTATAGATCGGATTGTCAGTCAATCACTACTGGATTAGCTATATAGTTGTGTCACAAAAGATCTGAGGCTCATTTAATAAAAGAAGACAGGAGAGAGAATGAGAGACTCGTCTCTCTCGCCGAGCTCGCCGAGCTGGCCTTCTTCTTTCGTTTGTTTGTTCTTGGGAAGTTCTCTCGAGCTTCTCTTCCTACTCTCTCTCTATCGTGCTCGTATTGGCCAACTATGCTGCTGGCCTCTGATCCACTGCCACCTCACGCTTGTCCCTCGTGCTAGCTTGAGGAAGTCATCTTCTCTTCTTTCTGTTTGAGTAAAATTTCACCGCCACAAGCCGCAATTGGCGACGTGGCTGGCTTCTCTTCACTGCCACGATATCCCCTCGCTTCTCCTCTTGCCCAAGTCAGGTAATTTTATATAAAGGGGTTCAATTTGGGATTTGGAAATTACGGGAAATTGGGGGAGAAGGAGAAGGGGAAAACGGAGACAATCGAGCAAGCAAAGACTGGAGCTGTTTGGTTTTGGACGAGCTTTACTTTGGGTTGGCTAGGACTAGAGTTCTTGAGACGATTGCGGAAGGTATATGATTTCTGTTCCTAATTAGTATGTTATTAGTTCTGTGGGTGTTTCTATTTATTGTTGATATCAATTAAAGTTTGAATAATTAGATGCTAACCATAGACTCAAGTAATTTCTGTTGAACTTTAGACTATTGTGGGGGGGAATTAAATTTGTAGAGTCTCATTGTTGATAATTGCATTTCTGTATGATCTGTAAACATAAGCATCAATGGAATAGTGTATATATATATATATATATACATATATGTGTATATCTGATAGTATTAGTTGCATAGCTAAACTAAGATTATTTTGTATCTTTGATCTGGTTAGGGGTAGCTTATGAGTATAAATAACAAATTACTGCTCTGTATGCATATAATTATTATGCCAGTAAGCTTATATTAGTATGCTCTGAGTATATGGATAAACTACATGTATACCATGTAATTTGTGGGTGAACCTAAGTTCATATTAGAGGTATTAATGCTTAGATACTGTATAATCTCTATATGAACCATTGTGGAAGGTGTTCCTTATTTATATACTCTGAATACACTTATATATAAGTATGCTAGACACTTGAAATTATATGTATAGAAGGATATTTAGAAAATATATGGAGGGCATTTCTGTCACTATTGTATTGTATGTTTATATCTAATAAATTATAGATTCATTTATAATCTGAGTTATAATATGTCTTTAGAAGGGCCAGTGGTCAGAATGTTCATTTTATAATAGAGTAAGTGTAGTTTGCTCTAAAACTAGAGTTGTATTTTAATGATAAGAGGTTATGTTCATATCTGATGTTTTATAGTCAGTCCATAGTTCATTTATATGCATATAAGGCTTAATCATGATGATCTGATAGATATGGAGCATATGTGGAACAAATTTAAATGTACATGATTGCTTTATATATTACCATGAACTGCTAGTAAGATATTAAGTATATAGAGTTTCACTTTTGATAATTGCATATCTGTATAGTATAGAAGCATAAGCATCTATGTTATTTTAAATAGGGAATGATGAATATACATGTGCATGTTTATGTTATAAAGCTATTTAACCCTCTATTGAGATGACAGAGGCATTATAAGGGAGATATATGTTCATTTTTGGTTTGCATATATGTTTTTATACTAAACTGTGTTTGAATGAGTGAATTGATATTTTCTATAAGTCCATATGCATGATTTCTGTGAAGACATGATGTATTTGGGACAATTTAAGGATTCTTATAAATTAAATGTGCAGTGTGGTCAGTGAAAGAGTGTTGTAGATGGTATACATGGGTTAAGGTGGTGCATATTTTGATTTTTATTACTTAGGCATATGCATAATAATAGCTTTGTATTCAATAAGAGAGTATATTGACATTTGGTAGTGTGTTCCTGGGTATAGTACTCTAATAAGAGGGTCTGAAGTATAAGAATTGAAAATATGTGGGTATATTTAGCACATCAGATGCATGATTATCAAACATATGCATTTCCAATGTTTATACATATATTTTATAGGGAGGCAGTGCATACTTGAGGTAATTAATATTTTATATTAATTCATATGAATAATTATCATCTGTAAAACGTTTAACAGGGTATAGGAAGGGGTTTGGTGGCTCTGTACCAGTTTTTGGTACATAGGCGAGTGATTTGGTATGCTTCTGTTGCTTCTGTTGAGGGTTGATTGGCCCAAGGATGAAAACGCAATAAAACCAAGTTTCTGAGGGCCTAAATGGATAAATTGGAGGGTTTATTTGTAATATGAGAGTGTTACACTAAAAGTTGTGGGCTTAATGGAAAAATCGGAGGGTTTTGAAAATCTGGTGGGCTTTGATGTAATTTTCTTGGACTTATCGGATCCGATTTGACGGACCCGTTTGGCTGAATCTGGTCAGTTGGCGCTGGACTTTGTTTTGGCACTGAGTTGATTTTGCTGTGGGCTTTTCGCTGTTGGGCTTTGTTTTGTTTAAACGATGCTGGAATAAAAATTGTGGGCTAAGGAGAAATAAATAAAAATATGGGCTGAGATATTCGGTTAGGCTAAATAGATTGAGTTATGTGCTGGAATTTAATAGTTAAGCTTTTGGGTTAGAGCTTAATCAAAATAATTAAGTAGGCTAATGATTCTGTTGAGCTTGATAATCAGTTAGACTAAATGACTTGGAATTTCCAATGTAATTAGTTTAACATTCAATTGACGAATTTTAGGGAAATAATGATTCTGAGTCTGATCTTTATAAAGAACAGATACTGTGGCAATTAATTCAGACTTTTTGATCTCGCAAAATAAATGAACAAATTTCTGATTTACATTTTCTATTTGATATTTCTAATGCGTTTTATTGAGTTTAAACGTTTCCTAATTTTTCTGTCTGCTATCTCTGATTTCTGATTCTGATTCTGATTTCGATATTAGGAAACGTAACTAAATATTATTTCTATGATTGGACAAGTAACTAAAAATAATTAACTCAATGTCATCACACAATAAATAACTATGGGACTTGGAACCAAATTGAACAGTCTAATTACCGTTACATTACCAGACCTTGTTAGTTACGATTTACCGCCAGATTAAAGGAACCCGTTAAACAAATATTAACGGTACTTGATCTGTGAATTGTAAACAGGAACGAATTCGGAGCGAGCGGGTAACAACTGAAGGTGCGGATACGCGGTTTCTTTGTTAGAACACGGATTTTGGTATTTTTAAATTTATGCATAGCATGTTGATCAATCATTGGAAGTGCATTCTCTTTATGCATATAGACAATAGAAGCCCTGAATAAATAAACAGCATGTTGAATCAAATTGTCCGTTTTGACCAGTTAAATATAATAAGTCTGACATTGACATTCGTTTGTTAATTGATTTGGACCGTCAGACTTATCAAAGGACTGGAATGGTTTCCGTAAACTGACTTGATTGCATGATCTTCTTTTGTGATAGAAGAATCAGATTTGAATTAAATCGGACTATTCTTATTCAGTCTGCATAGCATAACAATAAACTGAACTGTAGCACTTACCGGATAGGTCTGATCCACCTAACGGCCGGAATTATTAGCGCTTTTAATTACTGGATTTCCCTCTGAGGATCTGTACCTAGGGTAGGACCTAGGTGTGGGAAGGGTTCTTTCTGTTTCTGATTCTGACAGGCCGTTAAGAACTCGAGTGTATTGAAATAATGATGGTTATGCTTTTGAATATGTTGCATATTGGCATATTGAAAAATGTCTAAAATTGGACCGTTTTGCTTGATGCTTATGGTACTGGAATTCATTTGGATTTCGAAATGTTTTCTGCAATATAAACTTTTGAAAAAGGATTTCTACACATTAAGAATGATACTGAAGTTCATCTGGGATTTCAGAATATATTTTTCTGTAAAATCTTGGAAAATGATTTATAATTGAATTTGATTTAAAAAATGCTTTGAAAAAATGAAAATCGTTTTCTAAAAGTTATTTCTAAAGGAAAAAGGGTATTAATTTCGTTACCGGTTCGTACCAAGATCCGCGTACTGGAACTAAAACCCGCACTGAGATTTATTCTCATCTGTGTATTTGTTTTGCATGTATTCCTCAACGGTTGGGGGTTCCAGGTGATTGAGAGATGGGAAGATCTAAATCTTTAGGGACGGAAGGATGCTTTCAACTGAAAGACAAGATTCCCAGCTTAAAATGTGTTGCTACGATTCTGCTCGTTTGAAATCAGGTAATTTAATTTATCCGTTAGTTGTGCATTCCTTGGGCCAAAATCAAGAAAATGGAATGTACAATGAAAAAAAAAATTACACTATCTGTCTGTAGCCTTACGGGAACAATTCGTCGCTCTTGTGGCGGAAGGGATGTCACGTCCAGTCGGTCGGGGTGTGACATAAACAAAGTCCGTCTAGCTCAGTCGGTAGAGCGCAAGGCTCTTAATTTTGTGGTCGTGGGTTCAAGTCCTACGGTGAGTGTCTTTTTTCTTTTTTATGATACGTTGATCTTGTTGGATTTTATTTACCAACAAGGTCTCATAAAAAAAATACAATAATCGAACAAACAAAGTTATTTAGTTGCATCATTTTTTTTATGAAAAGCTCTTATTAGTTAAGTCGTAGTAAATATCAATTATATGTTTATATATAATTAATGGCTATCAACAGTAGCACAAAGACATCGAGGGGAGGGCAATCACAATTTTAGTGTATTTGGAAGTTTTATGCGGTGCTTCTTTAGTTTCTTCGGAAGATAAATAGAAAAAGGGACTGATAACCATCATCTCCAATATTCACCATCTTCATCATCCCCAAGACGCGTTTTTCATTTTAAAAAATACATTAATAACAACTTTCCATTTTCGGAATATTTTCTCATCATTCTGAGACTCGTCCCCTCTCTCCCCCTCCCCTTCCTCTCTGTTTCCATTAATAACTGCCATAATTATTTTTTTCGAGCTCAATTATTTTTTTTCCAAAAACAACTAGAACAATTAGCATTTTTTTCCAGCACAATTATTTTTTCCAGAACAACTAGAACTGTTAGCTTACCAACTAGAACAATTAGCATTTTTTTTCCAACACAATTATTTTTTTCCAGAACAACTAGAATAATTACTTTATCAAATAGAATAATTAGTTTTTTTTCAAGCACAATTATTTTTTTCAGAACAACTGGAACAATTATTTAATATTTCAAATAACTGTTCTAATTGGCCGACTAATTGTTCTAGTTGGCCTCTGGATGCTGGAAAATTTTTTCACCTACAAAAAGATATCTATGGAAGGAAAGAGAGGATTGGAAAGAGAGGATTAATTGCATTCTGAAAAAAAAAAAGAGGGATGAGGTTTAATTATATAAATTGCATTCCGAAAAAGGAAAGAGGGGATGAGAATTTAATGAAAACTTGGGATGATGGAGCTGATTGAATCTATGGGATGATAGAAAACAATTCCCAAAAAACGTTTTGTACAAACGTATAGAATGAAATCAACACGGGTGCTGCTTTGGGCAACGTTCAATTTTCTTCGGACAACATTAGTGGACAAAATCGCCCCTCTAACTAAGTAGATCCGTTCCAATACTATCTTATATAATTCTTTAATTAAAATACAATCAATTAAAATAATATAAACTAAGAGTTTGAGGGAAAATAAATTTATCTAACAAAAAAATATAATTAAATTATTTTATCTAAAATTACTAGTGAAATTAATGGAAAAAATATTTTTTTCATGAAATCAAATATATCAAATATATTTTTTGCTAGAACGCCTAATGTTAATATAAGGTCAATATATTTTAATCTACATAATGTGGATTTAATAAGATCGATATTTTAATTGTGGATCTAAAGATGTTGTGCATTTGATTAGTAAGAGGGGCAATTTTGTCTAATAATATTGTGCGGAGAAAATTGTATGCTGCCCGAAGCCGCTCCCAATCAACACAAGCTTACCTACAGAATATTTCCGCCCGTGCTTGCGAATTTGACCCTTGTTGAATAATTTTTCTTTTAGTAAGATTTAATCAAAGATTGCGAAAAAAAAAAAATCATTTCTTCATCTTGAGTTTTGTCGCTCAATCATCCATCATTTATGTTACTAGCAAAAAAAAAAAATGCTCACAATATGTAGACAAATAAGGAAATAAAGTAATTGATATTATTTTTTTATTTATATAGGACCGTACGTATTAAGAAATAAAAATATTATAAAATTAATGACTTAGTCTTTCCATTTTAAATGACCGGTCAACTTTCTCACACTATCATCTATTCCGTCGATCAAATCAGATTTTTAGAATCAATGGTCTATATTTTTTTCCTGCTCTAAAAATTGTTCACATCCCTAGTCTATATTTACAATTTTTTTATTGATACTTTTATAAGTAGTAAAAATATTAATACAAAACTTGTCTAGCTCAGTTGGTTGAGCGCAAGACTTTTAACTTTGTTGTTATGGGTTCAAATTCCACGGCGAGCGTCTTTCTTTTTTATCTTGTTCTTGTTTGATTTTATTTCTAGTCTATCCCACAACTTATTTGAGACTAGAGACTCTATTGATGTTATTGTATATAATCCCTCCTTCCCCTCTTCCCTCCAATGACAAGATGATTATTTGTTCGATGTTTTGACTTATGTCAATTTTTCTCTAAAGTAGAACCTCCTTGTTAAAAAAAAGTCACAACACTGTTCATGATTGCAAAAATAATAATAAAAAAAATCTCGTTAATCCAGTCGGTAAACCGCAAGATTTTTAACTTTGTGGTCGTCGATTCTCATGGCGGGTGTCTTTCTTTTTTACCTTGATCTTGTTCAATTTTTATTTCTAGTCTCCACCCTAATTTATTTGAATCTAAATATTTTATTACTGTTATTTAATAAACCTTATTCCCCGTCCTCCGAATAGCACGATGAATGTTTTTTTTCCCAAATATTTATCTTTTGTTAATCGAGATAGTAGACCCTTTGTGTCGTTAAAAAAAATGCAATACTTTTCGAGATTGCAAAAAAATAAATAAAAAGAAGTTCATCTTTTGGAAATTGTCAACGCAATGAACCGGTGCTGTAACATCAAAGTTAATATCACTCTAATATCGTGTCGTCAAACCCTCCTTAAAATTCTAAAAGTAACTAGTCCTTTGATATCTGTCATAAAAATAGCAATGATATATATATATATATATATATATATATATATATATATATATATATATTTGAAAGGATAGTAAATTGAGAAATACTAGTGTCCAATATATTAGACGGATGTGCCTGTCCAATATTTTTCACATTTTTAAATTTCAAACAACCAATCCGAACCGTTCAGTATCATTTTCATATTGGAAACTTATAAGAAATCAATTTTTACATTTAAAAAAATTATTTATTTTTTGGTATTTTAGAAAATTCATGATATAAAATTTATGGATCGTAAATAACAATGATTTTCTAAAATACCAAAAAAATAGTAAAAAAATTCTGAAAAATGTAAAAATTAGTTTCTTATTAGTTTGCAATATAAAAAAACATATTGAATAATTCAGATCGGTCATTTAAAATTTATAAATATGAGAACGATCGTATTTGATGGACTATATCTGTCCAATATATATTGTACTCTAGCTTTACGCAAGCGTACTGAAATATGCTGGATAGACATTTTATTTTTTAAGTTTTAGATGTGTCAAACTTTGTATGATGTTTGAGATTTGCCGTCAAATACTCGAATAACGTGCGTGTAAGCAACACTTCTTGAATCTATCCTTCCATCCAGAATTCAAACATATATTTGTAATTCATTCTGAATTTAGAATGTTAAACAAGAAAGAAAAGTGTAACTCGTAAATGGGCCTTAAAAACGTCGTTCATACAATTTTAGTCTTCAAAAATTGTAAAACATTATTTAAATTTATATGAATTTTAATTAGTGCAAAGTTGATACTGACATAATCACCAGTAAAAAAAACTGTCGATAGAAATCTACATTATCATCCGAGTGATATAATATATTAATGGCAGCCAAGTTATTACTGTCGATATAATCACTCTTACTACTTTTGTTTATCATGGCACATATGACCCATGTTGGCATTTATTTTATCATAGCTATTGTTATGAATCACTATATTTGTACCCAAGTTAGATATGGCTCCGTAAAGCTACACCAACATTTATCAAAACATTAAAATAATTTTGTGACAGATAAAAAAAAACAATACTAACTTGGTGCAGATTCAAAATTTAAAAAATCAAATTAGCTTTTTTATAAATTTAAGAAGAAAAATGATAAGCTAATAATATTTATAAGAACGATTTATATATACATGAAAAGTACAGTTAGTACTTAGTTACAATTGCTTTTTCAACGTTGTCATCGAGAAAAAAATAAATTTCCTTTTATAATGGGGCATTGTGCCAGACAGTAGTCCAGAACAGAGCCTCGTACCTAAATTGCATAAAAAGACCAACCCGAGCTGTGTCGAGCTATTATAGGCCAATACAAAGTGGGTTCCAACCTGAGAGAAGCAAGCTCACGCACTTGAGAGATTCACAGAAAGCCGTACAGGAAATGGTCAGGTCTCACTGGAGGCCTTGAAAAAATGAGACGACTGTACAGATTCGGCGCCTGAGAAATCGAAACGTGGCAGTCTACCCTGATGCCAGACCCAGGATGCACCAATGCCTTTACATCTTTTCTTCTTTATCTCTTGAGCTTTCAGGCACCAGTTGGTCCAGTTCTGCCTTTTTATGGCTATTGTACAGTAGCGTGTTGGGTTCTCTTCTCTGAGTAGAGTGTCAATTTTCGACGAATCTGGTACGGATTTATCACTTTTAATCCGTTTCTTCGGATTGGGTGCCGGATTAATATGATCTGATTCGTGTAGTTATGATTTAGTAATAGTTATTATAAATTAAATATAATTTAATTAAGATTTGCAATAGATCACTTTAGTTGGATATCTAAATACAAACATAAGATTAATGAAACCTCCTATCAACCATACTTCAAAAAAAGGAAAAAAAAAAAAAAAAAAAAAACATGTGGCCTAGTGGCTCAGTGATAAGAGCACTAGACTGGCCTCCAAAGAGGTCAAGGGTTCAAGTTCCGCATGCACCTTTAATTTCAAAAAAAAGTTGGATGGCAAAGACCTCCCTTTTTCTTAAAAAAAAAAAAAAAAAAAAAAAAAACTTCTACGAAGGACCAATCTCTTGTAAATATTTCGATTTCAAAAATTAATCCGGGAGACTAGCTAACGCTTACCTTTCGTCAAAACAATATTATTTGTACATACGAAAATGGACTTAAACAAATTTACATTTATTGGCTACAAGTTTTTCTAACTGGAAAAGAAAAATTAGTCGTATGGAACTTATGTGCGGTGCTTCTTTTATTTCTCTATAAGATAAAAAGAAAAATCATTCTAATGGATTGGTACGAAATCAACGCATGCAGGCTTACCTATCAAATATTCATGTACGTGCTTGAAATATTTTCAGCACATGGTAGGTGACCCTGGTTGAATTCTATTTAATTTAGTAAATTTTAATTAATCCTTGATAAAAAAGCATTTTATGACGGATTTTATTTCATTTAATTTTATTGGAAATGATTTCTTGAGATTTCGTTGGGTCTAATAACATATTAATTTCGACCAAATAATGTAAATCCATCCATTTTGATCAAGAATTTTCTAATGAAATGAAATGAAATCTCATGTTAAAAAAAAATGTCATTCTGATCAGGGCCTAAGGATTGCGAAAAAAAAACCATTTTTTTCATTTACAGTTTGATCACTCGAATCATTCATCGTTTATGTTTATTAATAAAAGATGCATCTAATATGTGGGCAAATAAGGAGACAAAGTAATTGATATTCTTTTTTGTTTTTATATAGAATTGTACATGTTAGACAATAAAGAATGATGTAAACTCAATGAATTAATCTTTCTATTTTAAATGAAAAATCAATTTTTTTTTCACACGAGGTATCATCCACATCATCTATCAAATCAGATTTTAAGAATCAACGGTGTACATTTGCTTACGTCCAAAATTGGCCCCTCATGTCTAGCTCAGTCAGTAGAGCGCAAGGCTCTTAACTTTGTGGTCGTGAGTTCGAGTCCCACAGTGGGCGTCTTTTTTTTATATCTTTTTTGGATTTTATTTATCGTCTATTCCGAGTTTCTGACTTATTTGAGACTAAAACGTTATGGGAAATTGTGCCGTCCGGTCAAAATTGTATTTTTTAATCAATTATGTGGGTCTGCCTACAGGGTGAGATTGGATCCGAACGGACCGAACGGCAGAATTGTCCAAACTTTATTGGTTTTTTAAAACAAACAGGATGACTATTTTTCGATATTTCGACGTTATGTCAATCAGTTCTTCGGATTGGGTGCTGGATTAGTCTATTTAATTTGTGTAGTTATGATTTAATAATAATTTTACTTTATTGTAAATAATTATAATTTATGTAAGACTAGAGTTGGTTATCGAGCTTCGCTCGATACATGAGTTCGTAATATTTTTAAATTTTAATATCTTTTTACAATTTGCATATACTTATGGTCAGGAGGTTTGTTCGGATAAATTAGTTAGTAGTTATTTTTTAATTTGTAATTAAATTTTGACGGGGAAAATTTTTTTGGGTAAACAAATTTTATAAATCAACAATTAATTCTTAGGTAATATCCATGCATTTATATGGGTATTAGAAATTTCTATGTACCATCATAGAGGTTATGGTCTATTTTTTATTTAGATGTTAAATTCAAAGAAGACTGTGTTGATGCAAATTCAGATAAAATCGAATAATATGAAAAGAAGTAAAAGGAATAGAGTTATCTAGATCTCGTTAGGCATTGTTCTTAAGCGTATTCCGTCTCAATGTACGATAGGAACCGCAATCAAGATAATCTGAGGTGGTGTCGGCGTGTCGCTTCTTAGGGCACGATCATGAAAGCCTCAAAAAATATACAGCATAAATACTTTGAATATTTGAGAATAGAACAGGAGAAATAATAGAATTGGAATTTGAGATAGATATATCGGTCAATCACTTCACCAATTTTCAGATCATATATTTTTCTAGTGAAGAGACTTGTTTATATAGAGAATTAGACAACGTCTAATATAGCCAATAATAAATTATATAATTATTAGGCTAATTACTCAATATCAACGTGTGAAAATTGAATGAGATATTAAGGCATTGAGGAGCCAAATGGAACAATAACTTAAATAATTAACTATTGTATATAATGGGTACATAAACCGACAAAAACGAAAATAAATAATTGTATTAATGGGCTACCGATTAAGAAACGGACCAATATAAGAAAATAAAGTAAATGTACTGCATCTCAGCATGAAAGGAGATCAAATATTTGTATGGATGAAATGAATTATTATAAAGAACAAAATTAATAAAATTTGAGTTTAATCGTATATCCAACAGAATGTATATTGAAAATGGCTCTGAAAATAAAACTGGGATTCGATTTAGGAGGTTGAAGTATATTGGATGAAAGTAAAATATTATTTAAGCAAATCTCAAAAAATAAAATTTCCGAAATTTCAACAGCAGTGCTTTTTTTTATTCTTTTTTACTTGGTACGTAGAAACTTATTCGGTGAGCCACTGGAGAATTTTTTGGCAAACAAATTTTGAGCAAAAAAAATCATAATGTTAATCAATAGGATTGAATTGTATATTAACCAATAGGATTACCGAGACAGAGGACTATCCTCTTTTTCCTATTGATTGTATAAGGAACACACCTGTATGTAATAAAAACAATATTTCTGCTAACAAAAACATACAGTCGAGATTTAATTAAAAAAAAACAATCCAACGGCAGCGATGCCGTGTCGCAAGGAAAGAAAAAAAAAAAAGGATACTCAATGCAGATTATATTAGAATATTGATGCATCTCAATAATACAACATAAAGAGAATACAACTCTAAGCAACACATATTACAACACAATAAGTAACACAAAAAAAATTCACATACATCTAAAGGAACAGACCAGATTAAGTCGGAGCAAAAAGAATCAAAGGTCTTGATGGTGTGTCGCACTAATACTAACTAAAACAAGTATCGACACCCACACATCTTTATTTATAATATTGATTTCTAATAGATTACTTCAGTAGTTTAGTTGCATATGTAAATAAAATCATAAGATTGGTGAAATCTTCTACCAAGGACCATTCTCTTGTAATCGATTTCAAAAAAAATTCGTGAGACTAGCTAACGTCTATCTTTCGTCAAAAACATATTATTTGTACATACGGAAATGGGCTTAAATAAATCTGCATTTATTCGCTACAAAATTTTCTAACTGCAAAAAATTGCCACGGGTTTTACATTCTTTCTTTTAAAATCTCACTTTATCATCAATCTTGTAATATATTCTTAACTGAACCATACAAGAAAAAACCAAAATAGTGATTTATTTTGTTTTTCATAGAAAATAATCCGATAAATAGCACCATGCATGCTTTCATATATATATAAATAAATTAAAATAATTACGAACAAAGTAGTTTTTTTTTTTTATTTGAAAAGGTGGACAGTGCAATCAGAACTCTGCGGCGTGCGACTCGCTACACAAATTTCTGGTATTAAGAACAGTACAACATCCAAAAAGTTAAAAGACACAATGCGAAACAGCACCATGCAGCATTAGCTAGTCAGGTTTATTTTAAATCTCCCAATCTACGGCTCTACGCCCAAAACATGTTTTAATTTTTTTTTTTTTTCACTTGCATTTTTCTAACCAAGATATGACCTGCTCATCAAATAACCAATTGAAGTATAAAAGAATCCTTTGCAGCAGCAATATATATACCCTTTCTCAGCTGCCATAATTTTTTAAGAATACTTGTACAGCTACAAGCCTACATGACGTATAAAAGCTTTTTTATATCCAAGTTTTTTTTGGGATAAAAGGTCCAAGTATGTTTTTATCCAAAGTAAGAAATAAAAATTACAAGGCTATTTTTGGGATTGTGTTGCCAGTACGCCAAACTGTGTGACCATGTGCATGTAGGCAGGTATCTCATGTAGCCAGTAGCCACTATGAATGGAAAGACTGAGATGTTGTCCCTGTGTTATCAACATCATGCATAATTGTATATATGTATGATATTCAATCAATCTAGATATAGTATTTGTGAATTTTTTTGGAACGTTCAGTTCTTTTAGACGGCTGTAGTTGATTGTTTCTTTTCAAGAAATACGGATAGACACGCAAAATTTATGGCGCATTATCTCATGATATGACCTTTGGATGACTATAAAAATGATAAGACATCTGGAATATAAGTGAAGAATTCATTGCTCCAAATTAAGTCAATGTATATCATATTTGATAATTCGCTCTCGATGATATGGTTTAGGTCCCAGTAACAATCATAGTAAGATGACGAACTCACGTGTCTCCTGCTAATAGAAATATAAATTGGAGCGTTTGAAATATTGACAGTGAAGTTGGTTGACTTTAATTAATTGTTTCAAAAATTTAAGAGTTTTTTATAGTTTGATCTTAGTTTGTTGAGACAAATTAGCTGGTGTAGTCCGAACCGACTTCAAGCTATAAACAAAAATATTTTCATCATTGATTTTAAACTTTGAAAAAATTATTATTTCTGTAAGAAATAATTCATTTTTCCTAATTTTTTTTAAAAAAATTAAATATTTACACTAATTCTTTAGGCAGATTTTAAATCTGCGACTTTCACTCAAAAGTATATTTCCATTGCCACTAGATGAAACGATAATTCTTGCGTAATCTAACAATTTACAATACTGATCTCATGAAACACAACCTAACTAATAAAAAATTTATAAATTTTAAGAAAGAACGTGAGTCAAAGCACTCATCTTTTATGAAATTAGATATCGATAAAGGATCATTTTGTCATGTTTCGATCCGCAACCTCCACTCAATATGTGTTGTTGCCACTAAATTAAAGCCTGATTCTCATAACAATACTATCTTTCAATTAAATTATTTTCAACCGGGTTGAATCGTATGCAGACTCGGCCTTTAATAATAAGTAAATGGCGTCCAAGTCGATCTCGAGCTGATCAAATAAAATTGAAAACATGTCTCAAAATGATGGATTGCCTGACACAACATATAACTTGTTTTGCCTATATACGACCCCATTAGTTTGACAAATTAGATATTTAGTCGCGTAGAAAAATCAAACTTTCGTAATATTTAAACTGTGTATTTGCCAACCAACCTTAAAAAATAGTATAAAAATATATAAAGCTGTGTACAATAAATTATATCGTTTCAGTACATTCTTTATATTAGTGACAGAAGGAAGAGTATGCGTTAATTAAATTTGTAAGGGTATCTACTTAATTCCTTTGGCCGTTTGCATGTTAATTTCGAATAGAAAATTAACCTGATATGTTAGTATAACTTTTTTTTTAGAAAGGCTGATATGTTATTTTTTTTTAGATATATTAGATAGAGGCTACCTAGTCAAGGCTGATTTGTTATTATAACTTATATGACGGCTACATGGACTCCGCAGCATTTCCATTGATAGCATATTGCGTTGAGTCCACATCAAACAGTAATAATGTAATTAAATTATCACACAATCCGTCAAGTACTAGGTCTAGGGTCAGATTGGGATAGGATTTACAAATACCTAATCCATAAAATTATAAATAATTGGACTATTAACCTTGCTTTTTGCCTAGGTCGGTAATGTACGAACTCAGTAGATTATAAAATAGCAATAATTGGCCTTGAAGTCAATAGTCGCTTTTATGGATTATAGAAGCTGGAGGAAACTGGGACGTTGAATGCCTTTGCAGTGTAAAATCCTTGACTTATCAAGCAACAACTTTTAATATCCTATCGTTAAAGAAATAAATATGATGTTTAGAAACATAAAATAAATTTGGTCAACACGAGATATCATTTTGCCATGAAACAATTAAAATACGTGAACGAGAATACATATGTGTCTATGCAGTAAAAATACAGTACATTTGTTCGATACGGCATTGACAAAGGTACTTGAAAAAAAGAAAATAAGGATAAAATTGTAACGGATTCAGGATTAAAATAAGTTTGTTCACAAATAAAAATATCCAGTATCAAAGCTTAATAAGCCTACGCACAAATAAATTTTGTTTAATATTTTTTCAGATTTTGGAAAAAAAAAATCATTTCTTGGACCATATTTTTGGAAATTGAAGCCCTTGAAAATTGCACGAGCACTAGCTTTCTATGCCTAAATTCGCCCATGATATAGCACGACTATGAACCTGGCCTTATTTTAGTTCAAAATTAATATATATTAACTGAAAGAATTGAAACTCTGAATTAAATAAAAAACAACCGAATGAATATACTAAACCTCTTCTCGGGCACAAAAGACTGAACAAAAGCCCCCAGTATCTACCTTTTGCATGCATCTTGGTTGTTTTAATTAACGGAACATCTAATTAAAAAAAAATTGAAAAACTTTCTATGCCAAGTTTTTTAATAATTGCATTCGGTAGTTCTGATTAAATTTACGCTTTCAAGTGGTCAAAATGCGACCCCGGCCCTTCAATGGTGCTATTTTTTTTTAGTTATTTTTAAGAAAATGACATAATTAGAAAGTTGTGAACATATGCATCTTAAATTTAAATACATAGTCATCAAAATTAGAATCTTACAATGTTAATAATCGTTACAAAAGTAACTCTTCAAAGACCCAATCCGTATCCAGTGTCGCGCGACACCGCGTGTAGTGCATCCACGAGCCGTCCGATCTGATCCGGACGGTTCATTTTTTGCGGACCTATGAATCTGGTTACATGCACAGAGCTCCTATTATCCACTTGATCTTGATCAGACGGCAGGTGACTACGCTACACCCGATGTCGCGCAACACCAGATTTTTTTTTGAAAGACCAAGGAATAAAAGCAACAAAAATTAAAAACTGTCATGCGCTAGTCAGCTTGCTGAATGAAACAGGGCTTTAAGGTACAATAAGACACCTAGCTGGGCCCATGGCCTTTAAAACGTAAAGTACCAGGCTACCAGCAGACAAATCTATTTTTTCTGAAGTATTAATTATTACAGGCCTTCTCTTAACTAATGGCCCACAAAGCGAAGAACTATGAAATCCGTCAGAAGCAATCAATATCTAAAGACATGGCACCATTGCCCTCAGAACTTGTTTTATCACCCTCTTTTGCTTATGTTGTCCACACTAAACTTTTTTTAAGTAGTTATACATTACTTGGTCAGAAGTAATATTACTACTCCAAACAACGAAATGGAGAATATGCTTGCCACTCATAGACATGGAATTTGTAGCCATCAAATAAAGCTGCAACATTAATTAATTGATTTCTTCCTTTCGGATGCATATCACCAAGTTGTATATCGGGTTGTGAATTAAGTTTGTGTTATTTTAAAACTGCAACGGCTCGTTGGACTGCCTGCACCAGTAAACGGGAACCGTATCCTCTACCCATCGCTTTAAGATGGGTAGAGTGCCCATCGCTCCGCGTCAGCCGTCTGATTTAATCTCAACGGCTAAAAGAGCCCCGTGAATTCCACCACTCCCGAAAAAAATTATTGGCCCGAAAAAAATGAACCGTCCAGATTAGATCGGACGGTCGTGATGAGATGGACACTCTACCCATCTCTATTGCGATGGGTAGAGGATACTGGTCCCCGGTAAACGCCCGTTTCCAGACGTCTTTGTGTAATCTATGCTAACAAAAGTCATGTGCGAATTATTCTACCTGTTAGCAAATCTATAATCAGCACTATAATTCTCATTTTAATTCTCAAATTTTGATGAAATGAAAAACAATAATTAATCATGTGCTCAAATAATTATAAAGTTCTTTCAGTCAATTCATACCATACATGCACAATTGCAACAATAAGTACAAATATAAAACTAAATAAATAATACGAAATAAAAATAATATAAAGTGAATGTTACCTGAAATATTACGTGTCTATACTTTTTCCTCTGATAAAAGTATAAAACGAATTATATTGTATAGTTTTTCCTCTGAAAAAGTCCTAGCAAATAAAAAACATGTTGATTTGAAACTGCATACCCAAAAGTTGCTTTTCAAAAATATCAACTAAAACAACCCTAAAATGTATCAAACACCGCAACAAATGTAACTATGCATTGACCAAAAGGAAAATAAGAACAGTAGAACCCTATATTTTTCAAGATATTAAAGGGGAAATATTAAAAAACCTCAATTACTTTGTTTTTTTTTTTTGAAGTTTAAGAACCTCAATTACTAGCAGAACATGAGTACTCTGAAAATCTCTCCCGTCAATTCTATACCGCAAATTTACTAAAACGTTCAAGGTGTAATTAAAATAAATTAATTGACGTTGCAAGTTGCAACGTTTTATCAAAAAGAGCATGCTGATGTGAATTTTTTTTTTGGCAAATAAATTAACAACATTTAAGAGAATATATACATAAGTTTATACAGAATGAATTTTTCTCTTCCAATATGTTAATAGGAAAAATTATGAACAATATGTTAATAGGAAAAATTCCAGTATTTAGTGAATAGTCTCTCCGTGCTTTGTTTTATTGCTTACCATAATAAAAAAAATACAATTACATCGTAATAAATAAGAATTAAAGCTAGGGAGAAGAATATGCGTCCAGAGAAGAAAAGAATGTAGAATTAGAACTCATTATGTTGAGAAATTACCATAACTGTCTCTGTATTAAAATTGTACTAAGATTTTTAAAACTTGCTATAATTAACCGCATTAAGCATTTTCTATTAATTTTTGCGTGTCTGAAAATATAGAAAGAGGACACTGAAATAAAATTCTAATATTTTAAATTAAAATAAAAGCCCGTCTAGCTCAGTTGGTAGAGCGCAAGGCTCTTAACTTTGTGGTCGTGGGTTCAAACCACGGTAGGCGTCTTTCTTTTTTTATCTTGAACTTGTTTAATTTCATTTTTAGTCCAACCAACTTGTTTGAAATTAAAATTTTTATTTCTTTTTATTTTGAACTTATTTAGTATCTTTTTTAGTCTAATCAAACTTGTTTGAAATATTTTACTGTTGTTGTTGTATAAATACTGCCACATAGGATGGCAGGATGACTATTTTTTTTTCCTGAAAATTTGTCTTTGCGTCAATTTCTAAGTGGACCCTCCTTAAAAAAAAATGTTGCAACACTATCCGAGATTGTATAAAAAAAAACAGAGAGGATATATCTGGGAAATTGTCAACATATTGAATGCGTGCTGTAACATCAAAGTTAGTATCACCTTAATTTTTTTTCTTTTTTAAAGATAAGATGGATCAAGCCATCCGATTTATTTCTAAATTAAAATGTCAGAAAAGACAGAATTATAAATTTCGAACTCGTGACCTCCACTAAAGATGTTTTGCTTTTTGCCGTAGATAAAAAAACTAGTTCTCAGTATTACCTTTAAATTATGTGTCGTCAAATCCTTTTGAAAAATCTAAAGATAACTAGTCCTTGAAATTTGTCATAAAAATTGGAATGATATTTTTTTTCTGAAAGTATAGTAAATTTAGTCTTCCGTTTTACGCCAAACTTACTAAAATGTGTTGATTTTTTTTTTTTTTTTTAAAAAAAAGTTTTAGATGTTGTGTCAAACTTTTTATGTTGTTTGAGATTTACCATCGAATGACATGCGTATAAGCAACATATGTTTGTCTATCCTGTTAGCAAATATGCTGTCCAAGTAATATTTTTCTTTCTTTTTTTTTGGTTTTAACCTTCTCCACGTCTTTACTAAGAAGACTATGCTAACAATCTTTCAGAGGAAAAAAAAAACTATGAACAGATTTACAAGAAAAATAAATATGAATCATGCACAAGATTTTAATTTGCATAAGATACATTGTTTTTTTAAATAAGATGGGATCAAGTCCCTCTCCCTGTCTCTATTAAGATGGGATCAAGTCCTCGACTTATTTCGAAGATTTATGCTTTTTGAATTTATAGAAGTCCATTAGTGGTGTCACAGAGTTTAGTGTATGGAGGCAGATGAAGTGTTTTCCGAAGATCATAATCGGGCCTCCTTCTAAAATGTGCTGGATAACTGATTATTTAACCCAACGAATACAGAGTAAAAATAATTTTATGCAGTATAAAGACTACGAACTGCTAGGATAGCTACCAGAACACTGGAAACATGCTGATAGAAAATGTTCATAGAGAACGCACGGCATTACAGAAGTAGATATAGGGTAATATGATGATAGAATTATAAGCTCTAATTCACCGTTTCATGTTAATATTTGTCACATCACATATACCAATTCCCTAAATTTGAATTGCCCAAAAAAATTATCATTGTACCGCTGCACATCAATAAATAATGGAACGCTTAAACCCCCCCGATAAATTCAAAATACTTCCAGAAAGTATCTCTCTTGGAAGTTTACACACATTATACACTTCAGTTCAGCATTATTTTGATACAGCACACAAGACCTCACATCTCTGTCACTCAAATTTCTCATATTCATTGAAGTGGAAATGTAACCCATTCGGTGCTTGTACTCTTGGAAACTTCATCAGAGTATTCTTCCCTACCTCCTTCCACCTACATTACGCACCCAATTAAAAACATCAGATAAAACTTTGATAGGTCAATAGTCAATGATTTCTCATACAAAGAAAGTAAATAACTAATTAAGGCTGTTTCTCTTTTTTTCTTTTTTTCTTTTTTTTTCTTTTTTTTGTTCTTTTTTGTTATGTTTTGTTCTTTTCAACAAGAATAGACTAAGATAATCCACTCAACTGAATCTCAGCCCCGAAAAATAGCAACGATGGTCGCAAACTTTTTTACTTTAGTTTCAGAAGTATAGAGAATAAAATGAATCTGTAAAGAAGATACCAGTATCTTGTAACCATGTAGTGAAGAAAAGTGCAGATCTCAACAGTACCGCTTTCCTTGCCAGGACAAAGTCTACTTCCGCTCCCAAACAGCATGAAGTGCTGATGTGACTCTAGGTTATTATCCTGATCAAACAAATTTAAACAATGTTTGATAAAAATTCGATTGAATTATTAATGTTGTCAAAGAAGACATATATATCTTCTGATACATTTTTCACTGTCTATACTAACCAGCCATCTCCATGGATTGAATTGCAATGGTCTAGAATAGGTCTCTGTGTTGTAGTTGATTTCTCTGGTGAAAACATAAATTCTCCATCCTTTTGGGATAATGAATCCTAGCAACAATTTAGAAATTAATCCATATTTTCTTTGATTAAAAATAATATGATGCCGAATAAGAAAACTTTAAATTCTTGAATGTCTTATGTATTGGGAAACCTTTCAGTTCAACATCTTGAGTAGTTTTCCTTAGAAGACCATTGACGACAGTTGCCAATCGAAGCGTCTCATGCACAACCTAAAATGTAATTATAAGATGTAAATTTGTTTTTTCTTGTCAAAATTTCAACCTTAAACATGTGGTAATTGATAACTGGCACGATATGACTTACAGCACGAGTAAATGTCATAGATTTGTAGTCCTGCCAGGTGATTGCATAATCAGCTGGTTTCCCCATTCGTATTTCCAAGTTTTCTCTCTGTATATGTACAAACGATATACCACCAAATGAAAGTAAGAAGAAAAGAAGAAACGGAGAGGCAGAGAAAAAAGAATAAAATTTGAAAAATACATATATATTACTCTGAGCTCAAGAAGGGCCTTGGGATGGTCATAAAGATATTTAATGGCCATCATAGAAGTTGTAGACATGGTCTCATAGCCAGAGTATATTAGAGTTATGATCAAGTCAATAATTTGATCTTCGGTAAGCTTTAATTTTGTAGTTTCATCACTGTTTAAAAGGTTATCTAGCATGTCGTTAAATGATTTTTGTGAAGCTCTTCTCTCATCTATCATTTTCTTCAACATGCTGACCACCCTTCCCCTTGCCTGTTTCGATAAATCATTTAGCTCAAGTTACAATTAATTATGATCTTCCAATTGGATGAGAGTAGAATAGGGAATAAGTCCCTTATTTTTTATTCGGATGAAAATCAAACAACACAAAAATAAAAAATTTGAACTTATTCGAGTCCTTATTCATATTCTAACAAAATCTTGGTATTAGAATAAGTAATAAGAATACATCCATCCCTATTCAAATTTCCTCCTCCCATCCAAACACACAAGAATAAGCTGCAAGGTAAGTCTTTACTCTTCAAAAGCCTTATTTTGCAACAAAAAAAAGGAAATTATTTTATAAGCTTTTTTTCCTTTAAACCTGCAAGCCGAGGCGATAGTTAGTGCTGGGAAGATTGATGGGCAAGGAAATAGTGCCTGCTGCAAGTTTGTACAACTCTGTTTTGAGAGACTCTGCAAGGGGGCCGCCATCTATGCCTGCTATCTGCTTCAATGCTGAAAGCAGTGCCATCTGGATTTACGCATTCAAATAACTCATAAATTCAGTCAGACTCTGAGACGCTAACTTAAATTTATACGCTGTCAATCTTTTTTTTCCAGGAGGATATTATGATGTAGAATATGCCTATTAAACTGAGTTAAAAGTTGTATTTGCAATCAATTTGTTTGATTTCTAAATAATATCTGTATTTTGATCAATTATATACATTATAAGAACTCAGTTATTTCAAATTATATATATTTTTGCAGAGATCCATAAGTTGTAGATCTTGTCTGGTGTTTTTTTTTCTATAAAAAAAAACCTAAAGATAGTTGTCAAGTCTCATAACTTTAAATATTTATAAGAGATCTTTCAGTGAGATCAAACTCACGTTCTCAATTAAAAGCCTCAATTTTAGCTATTGAAGGCTGATTCTAAATTACTTCTGTAATTTTAAAATTACAATTATCTTGTAAGCTCTTATGTGGCAACTGATTCTACATTCGTTGGAAGGCACCAACTGTAATTTACCAGTGGAAACAGGAAACAAAATGAAAAAAAAAGAGATTCAATACCTCTTTAGTTTTGGCCTGGATATCAACAACTTGATCACCGAAGCCCGCGAGAAAAGATCTCATGAATCCATCAATTTTTGGCATGAGTTGATCCCTGATCATGGGAGGGCTTACTAGAGATAGCAAGGCACCTCTCATGGCCTTATGTGAAGACCCATGTACGGCCGCAATATTCCATTCCCCGAGTATGTCCCGCATTGAGGGAGGGTAACCTGGTATAAACCCCTTGTTCTCGCTGTTAAGGATCTGTTTGTTTAGGTCTGGATCCATGCATATCACTGTAGGGCTTCCCAACATGTGAGTTTTGAACAAGTCGCCGTACCTGAACACAGAAAATAGTATTTTAAATCTGAATGCATAGTTTTGATCAAAAGAAAATGTGAAATTAAATGTAATGTGCAGTATATGCCCTTAGGTTGTATCTGAGAGAAATTATCGCCAATAAGAAACTAATGATAATAGTTTCATATTGTAGTGGCATAAACACCCACAGTGAAGACCCCGAATCTTTTATGTGGGAATAATTGCTATAATAAAGAAATATAATAATCTATCCAAAATAACTGATACTTCGCTCTCGTCACCAATTCCAAATTACCAAACTATTTTCATTTTCTTTAAAAAAAAAGGAGAAATAACAAGAAAGTACTTCATTCATTACATGAGAAATTGAGCTCCATCGTTGCACAAACCAATTAAGATTATTCTAAACACTAAATTTGACTAGAGCCACCTCATTTTCAACATTTCAACTTACCGTTTTCTCCGATTGTTCATGAAATCTGGTCCTTGCTTCATGAAATCAAATGTCTCACCTACCAAAGGCCATCCCATTGTACCAGGAGGCAACCTTTTTTTGTCCCCCATCACGTCGTTGATCCATCTTAATATCAATATCGGTAATATGACACTCAACACAAAAATGAGCCCAATGTCCAAAACCTCCATTTTGGTTTAGGTCTAGAAAGAAGCAAAAAATGAATAGTTATCTTCTGTTTTTTTATCTTGCATTAAAATAAAGGAAGGTGAATTCTGAGGGATGAGTAAATATTTCATTTTGGAAGGATATCAATAATAATTGCAAATGACAAGAAGCAACGTACGTTTTTTTTAATATTTTTGTCAGGGATCAGCGATCCTCTGTGCAGACGAGCTGATACAATGTTGGACAATCTGCGTTTCATTAATTCAAAGAAGAAAATCTTTATTAAATATGCAAATGTCACCTAGATAAATAATTTTGATTCTAGAAATTTAAGAAACAACTGCTAGCAACCAAGGAAAAAAATTGTGAAAAGTACATAGGCGACCACATAATTTAAGATTTGAATTTAAAAAAGAAAATAATATAAATAGTTTCTATAAGAGCAGCAAACAATTTAAAAAATACCAATGTTTTTCACAAAATAGAGTCCCTAGGAATTACAATAAAGGCCTTGTGCTGGAGAAGCTTCAGAGATGGAGACCCATCGAAGTCGTCTTCACCGATAGGTGGAGTAGAAGACCTAGTATGAATCCAGAAATAGATTGGTGATGAGATGAAGGTTATGAAACCCTGTGCCATAGTTTGAGAAACTACGTTCAGTTGTTTGGTTCAAAGTATAGTTAAGGAAGATGGGGATGGAAACAGGATGTGGTTTCCACACAAACGCATTTGTCTTCACGAAATTGATTCATTTTTGTAAGGTTTTTAGTTGTAAGTTGCCTATTTTAGGAGAGGAGACCCAGAAAGATAACTATTTTGTTATCCAAATTCTGCTAAATTAGACAAAACGGAGGGGAGAGGATTTTACAGTTAGAGAAGCACTTGTGTATTAATTGGGAATATGACAGGTTTTATAAAGTTAAATCGCGATTAAGTAAAACATAGATATAAATAGCATAATTCAGAAATGTATAAGCAAATCTAAGATAATTTTCGTCCTCTTATGCACGATTTTTAAATGAGTCCATCTCACACTATACCAAGATTACTCCAGCAAAAATCATAATAAAAGAGGTTGATGAAGTATCATCAAACAATAATGAAAAAATTGTATTTTAAAATAATGAAATGAAGAAAGTAGAAATTTATTATTTGAATGCAGAGTCAACAGAGCAAGATAGAATTTTGTTATTGTCTAATTATGATATGATATGCGTTTTGTGGTGATTGCCACCTGACCCTCAAAAAAAAAAAAAAAAAAAAAAAAAAAAAAAAAGATATGATATGCGTTTATCTATAGATAAAATAGAATTTGTGCAAGCAATTCAAGATTAATACCATATTGCCATCCATTAATCCTGCTAGCCATCGAAGACTTTTGGCATGCAGAAATAATGAAAATTGATGACACTCATTAATTATGATATAATCAATAGCATTATAAATAAATAGTCGAGTGTGTGTGAAATTGTGAATGGATTAGGTCGGTCTTGTAATCTTGTTGTATAGGTGTTAAAAAATTCGATTCATTTTTGTCGGGTCACAATATTTACAATTTATAACTAACCAATCAGTCTTAACACCACTCAAACCATACACCTTTTTATCCAGTGGATTTGTGAACTTTTTTTTTACGACTTCCATTTGTTAACACAAACTTTAATAGAATAATAACAAAATTGACAATTAAAAAGCGGGTGCGATAATTACAAATCACCTAAACAAACAATCAAGTAATTAATTAGCCCTCGCTATTTTTATTATGATAATATTCTCTCTAAATATTGTTTAATAACTTCTATTATTTGTACTCTAAAAAAGTAAAAACAAAAAATATTCTATGCTGCTTTAGTTAGACGTTCATTTCGATGTATATTTCTAACGAAACTAGTATACATTACGCGCCAGCATAACATGCATGCTCAGATTTCACGCTAATTTCTCACTAAAGTGAACCCAGAACAGCAGCAAAGCTGCTGCTTCTGCATTGGCGAAGTTAACCTCTGTTACAGATGTCCCCCGAAACATTTGCTTTACTTATTATTTTAGAAATTGCTGAATACGGGTTTCTGCATCCCTGTTCTCTTTTTTTTTTTTTCTGGATCTATGTTCTTCATTTTGCAACTTATTTTAAACCAATTGACTGGAAATTCGACGGGATAAAACAAGCATAATTTAACTCACTTGAATGCAGTTACTCCAAAATATATAAATAGCATACACAAACATAATGAGTTAAGATAAAATTGAACTTCAAAAGCATGCCTAAATTCTAATTTACATTTTGATAAAGTTGAACCTGACAAAATAATAGTTTTAGCATTGCTTCTGACATCTCCATTCTCCCACTTCCCTAATTATGAAGTTGCCAATTTGACCACATATATCTTGGATTAGAACTCCTAGTAATGCCGCTCAACCACTTTAGGAGTGCATTGCTTGCCTACCAACTTCATAAATTCTTTACTATGCTGTCCTAAATGAAGATTCATGTAATGTGCTTTACGAGCATTACGGGGTAGAATTGATCTCCAATCATTCTTATTCCTTTCACACGTCTGAGAGTTGGATAATGAAACCTAAAACAGAAAACAGGAACAAATGTGTGGTTGCTGGCAATAAACTCAATATATTTTGAAACTAAATATAAGAATGTTGAACAATAATGAATTCCATATCCTGCACATCACATAACTAATTCTCTACAGCCCCTCTACAAAATTATCCTAAAAAGTAAAAACAACTTCAATTGGTTACCCAAATTTCAATGAAGTAGCCTACACTCTGACCTGATGGCACATATTTCTAAAGTTGAGGGATGTACATGGAAATAAATACAGACCAAGATCATATTGACAGTTTCACACCGCATGAAAAACATTCATTATACACCAGCAAAAAATGGCATAGAATTTTCAATCTTCAATTCATTATATAGGGAAATTTTTTATCCTCAAGCCTTGTTAGCAGCAAAATAAAACAACAAACATGGATGAACTACACAAAAACCCAAAAAATAAGATGAAACACCTTTTATGCTAATTGTTCATTATTCAGCTCAGATATTTAATAATTTGATGCATTACGTCAAATAAAGAGAAAGTAATAAAATTCAAGTAGGTCATGGAAAGGGGAGAGTGAAACATTTTGAAAAAGGATTGAACTTCATCTCTTGGTATAGTTGACCCCCAGATCAATTTGCTTGATCTTGACTTAGCTCTTGTCAGGGCTGATATTAATTGGTTAAAGAATCAAGCATCAAAAATAACATTTTCATTAAACAATTATCAACCATTTTCAGCAAAGAATAACCAACTGTTTGTATGGAATGCATATCTTAGTGAAAGTCAAGTGACAAACAAGCTATTAAAAGATAACTCGTCAGCCGTTGAACAGTTTATCTAAAGAAAAAACAAGCTAATAAAAGATGTTTCAAAAGTTGAGTACCTTATGAAATAGCTTCAGTGATTCCAGAGCAGGAGAATGATGGAGCAATGCGACAATGGCTTCAAAATTGTACTTGTGAAAGCACATGGTTGCATCCAAATGCTTCAGATTAGGAAATCTTGGCAGGTCTTTGCCAGGTTCCAACAAAATAGGAAATGGGTACATCTCTCTCTGTAGAAAAAACACAAAAGTCAGGGAAGATAACTGACACTACCTAATATTATCCAAATAGGTGCCAAGTTTTCATGCTTAAATAACAATCTGTTTGGGATATATGAACTGGCATATCATTTCATTTCTCTTAACCTTGAAGCAGCTACTGATAGGTACAGAACCATGACAAAGCGAATGGAAATATAATTTCTCCTATCCATCAAATAATTTACATGCAACCACAAAAACATAATATAGAAAAATACAAGAAAGGGAGAGGGGGGTGAATTACATCGTTCTCCTTTATATGCAGGATCAGCTCTTCAGAATGTGAGATAGAGTTCAGCAGCCCAGCTACAGCACTGCAATCTTCCTTACGAAGGCAATTGAGTTGAAGAACAGCTTTTCTTAGAGAAGGAATGTTCCCACAAATGTGAGGTAATCCAAGGATTTCACCATTGTGTACGTGAAGTAGCTCCAAGGAAGGGAATGATAAATCCACAGTTTCATGTTCTGGACTACCGGGGTAAATTATCAGTCTGAGCTTCCTAACTGTCAGAGAGGAAAGGCTGAAGGCATGGACAGTGCCATGTGTAAAACAAAAATATTCCAAGGAAGGCAAGTGAGAGAGTAGTAGGTTCAGTTTGTCAGGGTCGCCAATATAACCTTCAAAGGAGAGGCTTTTCAGGTTGGTCAAAGCGACCGCAGAGGGAAATACAGAATCTTCCAGCTGACAAGTCCCTACCATAGGAAGCGAGAGAGACTCAAGTGTGTTGATGGAGAAGATGAGGGAGAGAGAATCGCAGGAAGGTGAAAATTGGCAACCTTCAATGGTGAGATGGCGTACTTCGAGGGAGCGGGCCTTGACAAACAAGGAATCAAAAAAGGATAATGATTCATTGTCGTGTGAGGAGAATCTAAAATACCTGGAGAGCTCTAGGCGCAGGATGAGGAGGGGGTGGGTGTGGGAGGGACTGCGACGGAGGAGGGTTCGTTCAGCCATTGTAACGAAGCGAGCAGTGGAGGTCTTGCGGTGAGGAAATTCATTGCTGATGAGCTCAAGGGAAGGAGAGGTTTCCCAGACGGCCTCACAGAGGTGGCGAAAGCGGCGGGAGAGGACGGAGGTGCGAGCGGCCATTCGAATCGGAAGGAATGAGAGGATTCTGACGAGCAGCTCGTCCGGGAGGCTGGAGAGACGGTCGATTTGGTGGGAATCGGAAGGTGCCATGGCAGCCGCCTCGGCCTGGCGGGAAGGAAAGAAGAGGAGGAGAGTGAAGTGAGAACTCAACTGAGAACTGAGAAGTGCGTAAAATCATCTAGGTTTTCCTTTTTATTTTGATCTCCCGCCTTTCTTGTTTTCCGATTGGGCGCTAGAGACGGTAGGTCGGGTCGAGTCGAGTCTATTTGTTTCCACTCATCGAAGGCCGTTTTTAAGTCTTTGATCTGTGTCCTTCCGATCATTTTCGTAATTAATATCAGATTGGTATGCCTGAAAAAATATAATCGTTAAGATGAAATTAGACAGCCAGTGTTTTTACTAAAAATGACCACTGGACGCCGTCCAGAGAATCTGGACCCATCCACTCACACCCCCTGAATTGAATATTGATTGGTCAGAAGATGGATTCACTATGTTGCTCAGCTAAGCAAATGAGCCCTTGACCTTGACCTTATCTAATGCAATCCTGACTTATCCAAAAAATGTCTCCTGTTACATTTTTTTTTATTTAGGATACATATTTAAAGAGGCATCTCAGTCAATAGAAACTTCATCCCTCTTTCACTCTCAGCGGAATTGAATCCGTTACCTTTAGGTAAACGGCAGAGTTATTGACCAGCTATACTAGACTCCCATGTTCAAAATTTATGTTACATTCTCGACCCAAAATTTTGAGTCTACATGCTTAATTTTTTTTTTTTTTTTTTAAGAACAGATACCCAAGAAGTGTATCCTGCATTTCATTAATAAAATGCACAAAGATTACAAGTACTAATATTCAGAATGTCACAGTCAGTGACGACAAAGAACCAAAATAAAAGCTAAAGTTTGCTCCATAAGGGAGACTTCTACAAACAAAATACTAGCACAAGTCGCATATTAAGCAAAGAACAGAAAAGTATTGGCACAGAAGGATGATAATTCCCAGCTTCACCATCTCCATCGCCAGAACCAGTACTAGCGCCATGGAAAGCTTGTTCCATTCCTGTCAAATGACCTGTCCAAAAAAAATACAAACTAAATATCGAAGAGCGGAGAGAGGAAGCAGTCAAGCCTACAGTGTTATTAAAAACTCTCTTAATTGTAGTAAAATAATATACATAAACCGCTTCCAAAGATCTATATATACATTGGTGCTCCATTTAAGAGAATAGGCTGAGACCAACCCAAAAAAAAAAAAAGATTAACCTTAATAAGTGAGAACATGTACACGCAGAATCTAATATAGCGAACCATCATAACAATAACATTCACATTATACACCACAGAATAACACAGCAGCGCACTGTTCATCTTTTATTGGATATATAGTTTTTTTTCAATTATATTTCGCTCCGCTTGACGGCATGTAATAATTGATCATCGAAATGCATGTTTGACTAAGCATTTGTAGCACATTTTTATTGTCTAGTATAACCAAATAAAAAATAATAATATAAAAAAATATTATCATAAAATAGAAAAAAAAAATAGCCCAGTGGTTGATTGTAGAATACAATTGCAATTAGTTAATCTGACAAAAAAATACTATTCTACTAATAAGAGGCCATTGCTACATCGGCCCACGGGTCGTGTACCAGGAGAAATAGCCCAAAAAGGCCCGATTTATAAGCAAAGTGTGATACGCATTTTGTTGTTGTTGTTTTTGATAATTTCTAAGAAGAAATTTATTTCTGCTACCTAGTCTTTCTAAAAAAATAGTTTCTCGAATTACGGAGCTGAGAATAACTTTCCCGGCGGCAGCTCTGTTCAAGTCATTTGAGAAGCAAAATCAAAGAAAACTAGCGCGCGAACACAGTAGGTAAGAGAAGAGAGAGAGAGAGAGAGAGAGAGAGCTATGCCGACGATAACGAAGCTATACACGATGAGGGAAGTGGCTCTGCACAACTCGGCCGATGATTGCTGGATCGTCGTCGATGGCAAGGTACCTCTCTCTCTCTCTCTCTCCCTCCCTCCTTCTCCCTCTCCCTCTCTCTGTCCCTGTCTCGCTCCAAAGTAGCATAGTTGTAGCCTTGTAGGTTGTAGTTGCTGCTTTGATCTGTTTAATTGAGAAACCATTGAGCTCCAACTTAAATTGTACATGATTGAACCTAGTTTCCTAGGTTTTTATGTTTGGTTTCTCTCTGAATAAAAAAAAAATGGTAAGATTGATATGTTTCAGCACTTGCAATTACATACCTACATTGTATTCAGAACTAGAAATATTGTAAGGATATTGGATAACAGGCCATTGTATCTACAGTTGGGTGTGTAGTTTTTCAAAATTTCGCAATAGAAAATTTCTATTCAATAGAAGCATGTTCAATTTTCCAAAGTTTCGGGAATAACACACCTTTGTCCAGTGTATGTCTATTATAAACGCAGTTGGGTGTTTAGTTTTTCAAAATTTCATAAGCAAATGTTAATAAATGATACATACATGTTCAATCTTCCAAAATATTGAGTAATTTCCAAGAGAATACCCCATAGTATAACTGGATCTGGGCATTCAATTCAATACTCCAAGCATGACTGATCTGGCATGCCTACATTGAATTAAATTTGTTAATCACTTTGTATGGTTTATTGCAGTTCTGTTAAGGATCTATAATTAAGTATCTATAATCTATATAACTACTATATAAGTAACAAAATGCTCAGAATGTTTGTATATCTAGCATAAACAATGTTATCGGGTTGCTTCTAAGAAGCAAAGGAGAGGCATTGAAAAGTGAAAAGTGGATACATAACTCAGATGCCAAAATCTACTACTGAAGCCTAAAAATATATTAAGCAGTGATAGGACCAAAAAAGTATATTATGTTTTGTGAACTAAAACATACTAAAAAATGTATATCTACATATTGATTTCTAACTTTATATAGACCTTTGACAAGTCACAACAACTGCAGGTTTATGACGTAACATCATACTTGGATGACCATCCTGGAGGTGCTGATGTTTTGGTCTCAGCAACTGGTACAATTTATTTGTTTATTTTATTTTTTGTCTGTGTTATAACTATATCTAGTGAATAAGCATGAGTAGGTTTAAGGACTTCAAGAAGAATCATTTTGTCCTCTTTACATGAGGCTCTGATTTTGATTCAAAATTGCATAGAAAACATTGGCAGGTTGAAGGCAGGTTCCTTCAATGCAGATTGGATGGCGTCAATCATGTTTGACGAAAAATGCACAAACTGCATGATTCAAAGGTGATTTGGATCTACAATCTGAGCTCAGCAGTCCCATATCTGCAGGGGTTTATATATTTCTGTACAATTAAAGAAGATCCAAAACCAGTTGAAATACCTCTGGACTTGAAACCTTGTAATTATGCAAAATAGACCCTAGCAATCCTAATTTTGCCATAAACCAAATTGAATTTATTGTGTTCTTTTCCTTTTAATTGTATCAAGGTAAGGATGCTACAGAAGAATTTGAAGATGCGGGGCACAGCAAGGATGCGAGAAATCAGATGAAAGATTACTGCATTGGGGAACTGGACCCCACCCCTCCTATTCCAGAAATGGAGGTGTTTAGGAAGGATGGCCTGCCTTTTAGCTTTTTTACAAGCAAAACCGCCAAAGTTTGGGCCATCCCTGCTGCTGTCACTGTTCTCGGGGTATCTATTGTTGCAGCTATTATTTATGCACGCAAAAAGTAACAGTGTTGCTTATTATCAAGGGAAGGCAAAGGCGATGCAAAATTTAATTAGTTGGCAATTTTGTTTCAGTTTCCTTAGTTTGTGCGAATTGGAGGAGCTGGTTCCTTATGAACATTTTTTTCATTTTCATTTATGAATTGATACAGGAAGTATCACATTGTTGAATTCAAAAAATTGAGGAACACATAATAGAAGTCGACGATTGTAGAATTTCTAATAATACGTTTTATGTGAAGTTGTTAACTGTTTGGATGATGTTAACCAAGAGAGAGATTCTTAAGTTTTGCTTTGTCAAATCTTGTGTTGGATTCAGGTGTGAATCAATTGATTGCTGTTATGCTTCCTTGAGTAAATGTTGCAGGAGCTGTACGCATCGCTATTAGAGTCAAAATTTTGGTTTAGTCAGGAACTCTTGGTACAGTGACATAATCGTCAAAGATTTTGACCTGGAACATGATAGAACAGGTAGTTAAAAATTAGGTGGTACTTTATTTATTTGGGGTATGTTTGGCAACCCTTGTTCGCACCCTTGTTCACGAACAAGTAGTTCACACCCCATCCAAACAACATACGAACAACAATTCCCAGCTTGTTCCCAGTTCTGATATTTTGACGAACTAAGAACAAGAACAAGAACTGGGCTGGGGCCCACTTCTAGTTCCTTGTTCGTTGTTCGCAACATATTGCCAAACATACCCCTTGAAGTATATAGTCCTGGCAAGATGCCAAACAGACTTTGCCTATGGCACCAGGGTAGAAGAAGTAACTTCAAATTAATGGTATCTTCCTGTTTATCATTCTTATATATATGGCACTATTAAGTGCAATAGATAAAACTCCATTACAAAGCATCCGGTCATAAATGATAACTACAAATTTGTTACATTCTGAACACAAAAAAATTGAAGCTCCTTATCTAATTGCAATAATTTAAGTTCTCTAAATTGAAAACTATTGGTATTGTAAAAAGTAAAAAAAAAAAAAAAAAAAAAAAAAAAACAATAAATACAATCTGGCCAAGAACACAATAAACATTAGCCCACCCCCTGAAAATCGACACCACCATGTTTATTTCCTCTCAAGCACCTACAGCATGAAGAAAGCTAACACAATCCAAAGAACCATGATCGGGAAAAGTAATGGTCGGATTGACGGGTGGGCCGCATTGGGCAGCCATGGGTACGCATCCGGTGGAGGCATAACACAATTGTCTCCATTAAAATAGATTCTCCTCGGGAAAGCCCAACCCTTATCGAATGTAAAAGTGTTGGAGTCCTTTCGGAAAAGGAGCTCTGATTGAACATTACCATACGGACCCGCTTGCATGAGTAGATCATTGTAGAATTTTACTCCCCACAACATAGCTGTGTCATCTGAAATAATAAGAAATCACAAAAAAAGACATGTTAGCCTATTTAAACTCTTTGAACCAAAAAAAGAGAACTATGTAATGAAGGCTCGAGTTGGAAGATGGACTTACTGATGCCGGCTCCATAGGGGGTAAGTGGCTTGTAATTAAAACTAAAGAGAGTTGTGAGATTATCAAAATTGGGATGCTGAACCACCATATTCCATTGTGTATAGTTCATTCGGTAGTTAAAATTAGTGATAGTTATCTTGACACGCCAGTAATCTTTATAGTTGAGCTTTACATGCCAGTGTACTCTAATTGGACACATGTGAGAGGTGCACTGAACCAATGGAGCGTAACTGTTTTTCCCAGGTCCATTCAGTGCAGATTGCAGATACGGTGAATCTCCCCTGTTCAGTCCAGATCAAACACCAGTTTAGTTTTGAAAATGTAAGGATTCTTTTGCATAAAGCAATTAATGTTGAAGGTTAAATGAAAGACGACTCACTCGACACAGCTTCCAGGGTTTGTGTTATTATTTTGGCAACCACATGAACAGGTGGGGCAATTCACAATAGTGTCATTGTAAAAGGAGGAGAGAGAAACACAACATGTCGGAGTCTTCTGAGCTAGGAATTGTGAGTATGTACATGTTACATTCCATGTCACTGCAATGCAAATTTTAAACATTAAACTTTTTATAAGCACACTAAGTTGAAAATGCAAACTGATGTTGATCTGGTACCATGCCAATCAGTGATTGAATTGACAACTATAAAGGGACTTACTCAGAGCCTGAGTAGTTCTCCTGCCATCCTGAGTTACAAACTTGGTGGGTTTTACAATTTTTGCAGCACCGCAAGTATAGCCCGGCCCAGGAGCCTTTAGAGTAAAATTCTTCGGCACCTTCACCGTTTTGTTGGTGGTCCCGGCAAGACCAACACTGACCTGGAATGAGCTGGCTGCATTAGCCGGATCCTGGTTGAAAGAACTGATAACACCTGCTTTGCAACAATTTGCAATTTGCATATTATAAGGAGTGCCGGGTAACAAGTCCACTATAGTCGGGTCCCGCTTGCAGCAGTGGGGAATATTGCCCTTGAACTTGGAGCAGTCACCTTGCTCGGTTGTCTGGGCTCCCACCATAGACCAGATCACCTCCTTCTTAGCCCAGGTCCAGCCTAGCTGCCAGCCTGGTGCTTGGATGTGTCGGTATTGTTGGAAATTGAACATCGTAACAACTGCCTGAAATTATTTGTGGGAAACATGAGTGCTGGGGGTGATAGTGAAATTCAGTGCTTTAACAGAAATTGACAGGCCAACTTATTTCAGTTTTTGACTACTTACGACATATCCATCTGGAGTCCATTGCATGACATCCCATTTTATTGTGATGTTTCCATTTGGGTCCAGTGAATCATATGCCTCTGAAATAACAAAAGATTTAATGTTATTCCAAATCAGAAGGACAAAAATGAAAAATAAAACTGAGAATTACAATCTGACAAATGTTCATTATAGCACAGCACAAACTTAAATTTAGTACGCAGTCTGGATACAAATTGCTTCAAAACGTACTTATCAGATCTAACAGTGAATTTAGTACTTGGTTCTTCCGTTATTTTCTTTGGGAAGGAAAACAAGAAAATGAAACAAACCAACCCTCTCCAAAAGCTAATTATCAATAAAATCCTACTTCAGATACTTGACATGGGTAATTCACAGCAGATCTTATCAGAATTTATTTAATGACTTTGCAATTCCTTTTCATTTTTATTTAGAGTACTAATAGGTTAGTCAGACTGAAGCAGGGAAGCAGCCAAATCATGAATCTAGAATCTAAATTGTAATAAACCAAAAGTATCAACCCAAAAATAATTTAGCATTGATAAACAATCATAATTCACACGAGGTCCAGTACCTAATTACATGCAACAAATGAAAAGAGAGAATAGAAAGAGAATTCGGGACTAACCAGTAGAACTCGGACTGGAGAGGAGGATGAGAAGTACCAAACAAAGCGTCAATGGAGTGAAAAGCTTTGAAAGGAATCTAGCATTCCCCAACTCCATTTTTATTTGTACTCTCTCAGCTGCCACTGAATGCAGCAATGTCGAGAGAGAGAGAAGAAGAAGAAGAAGACCTCTTCTTGCAAAGAGAAAGAGAAAGGGAGAGTGGAGGCCAGAGATCTAAACAGAGAACTTAAAGCATGTGGCTTTCTTTGCTGTATAGCTCTCTCTATCTCTTCTTCTCTTTTTCTCTCACTGGTACTTGTCTTGGTAACTTTATTTTAGTCTCACAATAATAATAACCTATAATTAAGCACTCTATCATTGTTTTATTCATCCAACAGGGACATTTCAACTCCCTCTGTCTTTTCCAAAAATACCCCTACAGCTGCATGCGAAATATGTTATATTTAAAAATGGTAAAATCTTATGATATCCTAAATCTCTCGTCACTCGGACTGAAATTCACGTTTTAAATCTGCCTTTTTGGATGTATCTTTTTCTGCGGTTTTGTGAAATTTGATTATATGATAATAAATGATATTTATCCATTATATATAAGAATAATAAATATAATTAAATAAGAGTATAGAAAAAGACAAAAATAATTGTAATGCTCTATTATATGTATATGATAAAATAAAAGAGGATACTACATTTAAACAAAGTTGGTCTAATTGAAAAAAAAAATAATGAAACAGTATTGAGTATGTGTAAGGAAAAGGACATGATAAAATTTGTTGGGGGCATTTTTAGAAGGGAAACGAGGGCATATTGGGTATAGAAAAAACAAATTAGTTAAATTAAGAATGCCAGATTGTGCGATAGCGCACACATGCAAGCCGACCGAGACAAAGTATTGCTACGAGTACCCACCATTTAATTTCTAGCTACATTTCTAGCGCAAATAAAACCACTCTTTGAAGCCTACGGGCATTGGTTCAATAAATAAATAAATAAATAAATCACTCTTTGAACAATTTACATTACAAGTTACAAATAAAAAATTTAGAATGAACCAAAACACAAATCTATTGACAATTTATTTAAAATTATATAAACATCAATAACCCATACAGCTTACTAGAATGTATTTGAATATCTTGGCAAATTCTTCAATTAATCTTAATTATTGTTCAATGAAAATATATAGTTAACCACATAATGTAAAAGTTTGAAAAATTTTGTCTTTCGGATCTTAATGTATTAAAACAAACTTTGATATTTGTAACGTATGTATATTTTGCAATGACTTTTAGTTATATCTTACTATATACGATACAATAGAATAAGTTTGAAAAAACATATATCTTTTTTAAATTTATTGACTATGGACGGGGAGCTCCAATTTTTTAACCAAATGTTTGATCATAAAAGAGTGTAGATACTTTAATGATAATTGACAAAGTCACTGAACTTATTATATCATAAAAATCTAACGATGTCTAAGGCTCGTAGTGCACCATGAAAAATATTAAATTGGTGATTTGATGTGCATAGTCACAACTAGAATAATTATTGTTCTATCAGATATAAGAAGAACAAAAAGTTAGAGCTGTACCACACAACATCAGATCCTCTTAAAAATTATTTATGTATGCATTCTATAGGCTTAATTTTTTAATTGATAAACATGCAATCATCATTATTTATAATAAGATTTTCAATGTCTGTATTGCATAATTTTAACTTTAAATAAATAAACATACAGCTATTTCTATTTACAATTAAAAGCCAATTAAGTTTCTTCTTTTGAAAAAGCAAATAAAATGATATTTTTAAATTGATTGTATGACTTCGAGTCCCTATTGCAATATATTATTGGGCCTACTTTATTTAATATCTCCTCTATTCAATATTAAAGAAAATGGTACATCCGTACATGTATAAAATTTAACTCTCTTAACATTCATTTTAAATTGCTTGTAGCATTCATAGTATATAAGTAAACATTACTTTTTCAAATAATTCTTAATTACAGCCTCTCATTCCTGAAATGTCCTGTCGAACTCGGTTGAAGGGTACTATTTTGGTGTACGTCCAGCAACACTGGTTTGTGTGAATATGCACATTGCGCATCCCTTGCAATTGCATTCCTTTCTGTCGGTGGGGATTGTAAATACCAAAATTGGGAAACGATATGTGCCTCCCTTACAAGATCTTTGCAACATCCATAAGTGGATTTCCTCAGCACGCTTTGGTCAAATTAAACTATCAAGCAATATTACCAAAATAAGGTCGAGCGTCTACCTTATAAAATCCTGGTCATTATTAATTGGTTGAACTGAAGGCTATTTGTGTTTAATAATAAGATGTTAAGATTTTATATGAAATTACTAAACTTCTATAAACCATATGTGCGAATCCATACATATTAATTACATAACATATATTATTTAAGTTATATATAAATTCAGAAAAGAATCTCACTAAAAATATTGAACACGCCAACTGGTAACTAATTACTACAAATCACAAAACATATGGAACGTTTTCTTAATATATAATATAAAGATTCGGTATTTTGTCAAAGAAAAAAAAATACCAACATTATTGCAAGGTTAAAAAGCTCACAACAAAAACTTATTTTCCAAAAAATAAATTTTTTATTGAAGATATTACTAAAGTTGTATTAAAATTTTAATTAGTTTCGATTTAACTTTTTTTTTATTACATATGAAATCTTAGCAGACAAAAACAACTCCAAGTACGTTTCTAGTCCAACCTGATTATAATATTGTTCTCATTTTATTATATGAATTCCATAGGAATACCAATTGTGTTAATTTTAATTATTTATGTCCTGATTTAACAAAATTTTATTTAGATTTAATAAGTACGCCAACAAAAACATGGATAAAACAAGTGTGTGAAGTTCAGATGACAGTTCGGAGATGTTTAATTTCCACCAAAAAAATTATAATAAAAGGAGGTTCAAATGCCTTCATTTTTTATGGTTCTTATTCTCCACGATGCCTCCATTTTTTTTTTCCTAATTTTAAAAAACTTAAAATCTAAACTCAAATGTGAAAGGAGATTAGTTAATCACAATTTATAATTCTTATTCTACATACTTATAAAAATACGACAGTTCAACCATATTCCGACAAGCGCCAACATTTTGTAAAAGTGAGCTGATGTAAATAATTTGAGGCCACTGCTTTTTTAAGTTATTATTAAATCTTCTTAAAATAAAGTCGAAACATGAAAAATTTCTTTGTGTATATTGAAAAGTAACATAAATCAAATCTAACGGTTTTATAAATTTAAACTTATAATTTATCATTAAATTTTAAAATAAAAATACGATAGCGATATAAAAACAAAACATTCAAACTTTCTCTAATAACTAACAACAATAGTAACGAAAAACATTTTTTTTTTTAAAGAAAGAAAAAAAGTGGACGTGTGCGTTTGAAGAAGGGTGACAGTGGGCAATCGCCATCGCCTGGTTGGTATTCTTTTCTACAGCCAATCGACCCTTCACCAACCACTAATTAAAATCATGCATCACTTCCTCATGTAATTTGGTTCACTTCACCCTTTCCCCCACTCCAGCCAGTTTCAATCCCTCAAGTCCCAACTGTTTTGTTTGACCGGGTAAGACTCGACACTGGAATAATATAAAGTTATAAACACTAACATGGGCCAACCCAGCGGCCTAATGAATAATTATGGGCCCTAGAAAATAAATCCGAATTGTTGGATTGTAGTGCTTGGGCTCTGAAAAGGCGATGACGTCATCGCACACCTTCCCTGGTAGACGCGGTCCAAGACCTCTCCAAGACGTCTCTCTCTCTCTCTCCTGTTTTCTTGGTGTGGCCTTTCGTGCGAAACTAAGCCTAGCAAAGCTCTTTATCTCTCTCTCTCTCTCTCTCTCTCGAGCTCGATCTCGACACCCTTTGATTGGTAGTGTTAGAAGGAGGAAGGAAGAGGAGAATGGAATCAAGGGAGATTCCACGACCCAAGATACCTGCTCTCGACCAAACCGAGATCAACTGGGACAAGTACTTTCATTTTTTCCCCTCTTTTAGTTTTACTTTATTTTTCTTTTCCCAATATGTGTGAATTTAGCTTTTGTTTTGATTCCATTAATACTAGTTAGCTCTTAGTGTATGGTTTGGCAGCTCAAATGGAAGCTTTACCTATTTTAATTTGTCCTCACTGTTGTGTGTTGAACTGAATGTTAATTTTACACTCATCCCTTACAATTAGATTAGAGGCTGTTCCTTGCCATTATTAATTTTGGCACAATAAATAGCAAAGGATTTATAGAGAAGTCAATTTTGCGAGTATGACTTGTTATTTGATTCGACAGTGTATAGTCATGTATTGTAGATACTGATCAAAACAATCCATTAAAAGATTACAAATCTTTTAGCACAGGTTAGACAAAACAAAGCTATATGTAGTGGGTGCCGGCCTCTTTAGCGGTGTGACAGTTGCGCTATACCCCATGTCTGTGATCAAAACACGCATGCAAGTTGCAACTGGAGATGCTGTGCAAAAGAATGCCTTTGCAGCTGTTAGAAACATTCTCAAGGCAGATGGAATACCCGGTCTTTACCGGGGATTTGGCACGGTTATTACGGGTGCTGTTCCAGCCAGAATTATATTTCTGACGACTCTAGAAACAACCAAAGTGGCTTCACTTGAACTGGTCAAGCCATTTAAGCTGTCTGAACCAGTTCAAGCTGCAATTGCCAATGGAATTGCTGGCCTTACTGCTTCTCTCTCCTCTCAGGCTGTGTTTGTGCCTATTGATGTGGTAAGAAAGATTAAATTGGTAACAGTGCTAACTGTTCCAGGAGGGGTGTTTTGTTAAATGTAGTCTTTTGGTTTTGTTGTTTGTGTCAGGTTAGTCAAAAGCTGATGGTACAAGGGTATTCTGGTCATGCGAATTATAATGGGGGATTAGACGTTGCTCGAAAGATATATGCCGCAGAAGGCATTAGGGGATTTTACAGAGGATTTGGGTTATCTGTTATGACTTATTCCCCTTCTAGTGCTGTTTGGTGGGCCAGCTATGGTTCCAGCCAGCGAATTATATGGAGGTGAGCATATCCATTTACCATTTCTATTTGGAATTAGCACTCTAAGCCACTTATCTTTGACTAAAAATTGGTGCCTTGCAGTCTTCTAGGTCATGGAAGCGAGAGCGGAAGTGTACCAAGCTCTGGACAAATTGTAGCTGTACAAGCAGGAGGTGGAATATTTGCTGGTGCGGTTGCATCTTGTATAACTACCCCAATTGACACTATCAAAACTAGATTGCAGGTCCTTATTTATATCTCGTTCTCAATTTATAATGCACATTTGTGATTCCTTCTTTTTTTATTTTTGGTGTTGACATAAATTGTATTGGCAAATTTGTTAATGGCAGGTTATGCCTATGACTAGCCAAAAGAGGCAGAAAGCGAGAGAAGTGATGAAACAATTGATAGAGGAAGATGGATGGAAGGGTTTCTATAGGGGATTAGGCCCACGTTTTTTTAGCATGTCAGCTTGGGGCACCTCCATGATTGTTTCCTATGAATACTTGAGTAATCCTCCCACTTTTTCCTCTTATAATATGTTGAAAATTTACCGTGTTTCCTCTTAATTAAAGAATTATAACTACATTTGGGTAAATGAAAAGGATGATCCTACAATAGAATTTTTTGTACCTTTTAAGATTAAAATGTAGTGGAATATCTGCCCATGTATTGTGCTCTTCCTTTTTGTTGTGTCCCAGTTCGTTAGACTAATTTAAATTGTGTTGTGAAAATTGCAGCAATTTCTGTTTGGCTTTTGGAAATATACTGGAGCATTATATGTTTTTTAAGAAATAAACTATAAAAGTAAATATCATTTGATCATTCCATGTTTTATAAAATGGTCATTTTGCATAACTTATTATGGTAACCTCTTTTGAAGGTTATATGGTGGTAGCTATTTTTCTTTTTTTTTTAAAAAAAATGGAGCAAAAAATCCTTCATACAAACAGCAAGTAAAATTATAGAGAATGAAAATTACAGAGAATTTGTGAAATTTACTTTATTTCTGACTCAACAGGAAACTTACCTGTTTCTATCTCTAAATTGTGCAGAGAGATTATGTGCCAAGACTGATGAGATGTGAGACTTTTTAAACTGCTGACCCAATAAGAGCTCAGAAAGAATTTTGAATTTCACCTCTGGCAGAGCAACTTTTATTTTACCTTTTTTGAACCTACTTTTTTTAGGGTTGAGGCCGTTGAGCTATGTTAGTAAATTTTCATACATAGAATGAATGCCCCCGTGTAGAGAAATCTAAGATTTAGGTGTATTCATATATTGTTTTCTATTCATGATATTCTTGTCCTAATTCCTGAATGCAGGTCAGGTTTATGTTGGAATGTAATAATTTTTTTTTTTAATCTTTGGTTTATACTGATTTGTTAAATAAATGGCATCGATATCTCCACTTGCAAATGTTTGAATTCTTTATCTATTTCTATTTTCTAAACATGCCTCGTTGGATGTGTTCTTGTATTGTCACCTATCAGCTATATAGCAGGTCTCTCTCTATAAGGATGTGTTTAATGCTTCCAAGAAGGGAGCAATGTGTGCGTTTGAAAGTAGTTTCTTAATGAATATGCTAAAATTTCTGCTATTACAAATTTGGAATGAAGATGAAGATATTCCTAGGATGTGAAGTTATGAACATATGTATTCAGATGTTATTTGTGAATTCATGCGTTAAAAAAAAAAAATTATAGGTCAATTTCAAACGTTTGAGAATATGTGAATATTATTGTCATTCTTCTAAAAATCTGGACTAAAAGAAGTCTCAAATGTAATGATATCTGTAGATTATTTTTATTTATCACACTGTAACTGCTATTATTTGTGGGTGTCTATCTTTCCATATTGACTGTAGTTCAATAACAATCATTAAACCGTTGATTGTTTAAGCAGTAGAAAATTTTCAGGCCGTGTGTGCCAAGGCAGCTTGACTTTGAGGAGAGAGAGCCAGGTAAGAAGCAACAATGAAAAGATCTATGCTGTCCATACTGGTATTTACCAGAATCCCTGAATTCTGCTGCAATGTAGCCCACACGTCGAATTACACAGATGGCAACCTTGTTGAAACGGAATATTTCTTCTTAATAACCCGTCTTGTGTTAATATTCTGTTCGAAAATAATAGAACCCCAAAGACTTGTATACTCGGCTGTACCTTTGCTTTCCAGAAGGCTTTTGCAAAGGAAGGGCGGACTGTACCGGCTAAAATCAGAGCCTTGTACGTTCTAGATCAATTAACCAAAACCTCCTGCTATCTTTGGCCGACATGTCCTTTCCCATGCTAACAGAGGCAATCTTTTTTGAGAGAATGAACTGCCCCCATACAAAGTCTCTTCGTAGTTTATCTATTGACTTTAAACCCAGGCTGGCAATTTAAAAACCGACATGAAAATGACGGGTATTGAAGAAAGAACCAAGGAGTTGATATGCTAACAAATATATCTATCCATTTCAAAGCTGATCGTTATCTAGACTTCTTTTTAATTTATTTATATATTTTACTGGAATTTTAAAGGTGCAAGACATAGTTTTGCGATGCTTATACTGTTATACATAAAAAATCCTTTTGCTCCAAGGTTTGAGGCTTTGAGCTATGCTTGTTGGAGCTTCTAAGCTACATTTTGGACGGAGATGTAAAAGGCCATTTGATATCTATGAAATCTAAATATGGAGTGAAAGCTTCGGATTAGATTTTTTTTTTTTAAATTCCGTCTGACTCACAAAGTCAATTTCGGAGGTTTGGTTTGACAAGGTCAAATCGAGAACATTTTCCTGTTTTATCCATTGTTAATATAGCATGTAAGTACATTTGAAAATGAAGAAACTTGTGCTAAGATATTAAAATTGCAGCAAGCAATAAGCTTCGTGACAAACAAAAATAAAATAAATTAAAAAGGGAAAATGGGACCGGAAGTGGAAAAATAAGAATATAATTTGAAATAAGGCGAGGAAATTCAATGGGTCGCACTTGAAACAAAGTGTAGCACCTTTCTGTACTTTATTTCTTCCTTCTGGTCAATTCAACTCTTTCATTAAAGAAAAAAAAAAAAAAAGATGTTTGTCATTCACATTCTTTACAGTATATATAAGGCCTATCTAACTTTGCGAAAACCCAAGTTAGGAGTAATTGGTATTCCAAAGACAAAAACGAGAAAAGAGGTTGTGGTTGATTTGGAGTATTATCCTCTATTTGGTAAGAAAAAATGTTGTGATAGTTTTTTTTTTTTTTTGGATAAATAATTCTTTGCAGACTCTTACCTTTGTCACTTGTTTTTTTTATAAAGTATATAACCAAAATATTTTCCTGCCCTTTTTATGTTTAGCACTTGGTACTTTGGATTGTTTTGTGCTAATTGTACTTCTTATTTAGGCCTACTGGATTAGTTTCTCGTACTTCAATAAGTTGATAATAATTTCCACACATAAACATTCAGACTCTTCATGCCATATTGATTAACTGGAAATATATTTTTTTAAATTGTACTGGATAAGATGCCAATTGAAGCTTTTACTTATTTGGTTTGAAGGTTGCAATGGGAAAGGGAGAGATTGAGGATAGGTACACACAAGATGGCACAACGGACCTCAAAGGAAACCCTTGTGTCAAGAAAGAAACTGGCACATGGAGAGCTTGTCCGTACATTTTAGGTATGCAATTCTCAAATTGACAAAACTTAATTATGTGCCCGGAAGTATAGTTATGTCTAGTATTGGTTGATTTTCTATTAGTGTTGTTCCTTAACTGTAATTGCTCTACCAGATGGTTTTTTGTATGAACTTTTTGTCTAAAATCCTCATGGAAATACAGGGAATGCACTGAATAGTGAATACCGCAAATGCCATCTAGAATGGAAACAAAAAAAAAATTTCTTACAGATTAGGTGCACAAGAAGTAACTGGCATAGTAAATATATGACATATCCTTCAAATCAAATAATTGATATTTGATGCAAAGACATGTGTGACCAAAAGTGCATAAAGCAATGAAGTGATTGAAAGGAAAAACTTGGATAAGAAAGAGGTAATGAAAATAGATCATTTGATCATAATGTCCACTTGACCAAAAAAGAGGTACTATGCCTCAATATATATATTTGGACATAATTAGAGGGCACCAACAAGGCAACAATTAAAAAAAAATGTTCATTATAGAAGTTAAATTTTACTTATGTTGAATAATTAAATAATATTTTTACATATCTTTTGTAGGAAATGAATGTTGTGAGAGGTTGGCATATTATGGCATGAGTACAAATTTGGTGATGTATTTGGTAACCCGTATGGGTGAAGGTGTTGCTACTGCAGCCAATAATGTCACCAACTGGGCGGGAACTTGTTATATCACCCCTTTGATAGGGGCATTTTTGGCAGATTCATATTTGGGCCGCTATTGGACAATTTCAATCTTCATGATGGTTTATGTTCTTGTAAGTATATTCATCGAGGAATTACAATGTGGTCTTAACCGCTATTGTTTTAGGAATAGTGTAGATTGTCTGTACTCTTACCAAGCCAACATAACAATCAAAAAGATCTATTTTATCAACATAACAGTAAGCTTTTAAGCTTTGTTAGAATTTTTTTAAAAAAAATAGTGGATTCTTCGTATGTAAGTTGTGGTACGATAGTAATAATATGTAAATTTGATACAATTTCACATATTCCATCTCAAAACAAGAAATGACTTCAAAGTTGATTTAGTTTTTCTCTATATTTTGATCCCTATTTTACCTAAAAGAATTATAAGTATCCCTAATTTCTATTTGTTTAAATTTACATATATGACAAAAGGATGAGGGATAATTCTGGTACTTCAACAAAATTGTGCACATGTTATTTTCATATTTTCATAAGGGACTTTGCAAACTTCTCATGATATTAAGGACATATATGAAATATTCTAGTATACGTAAAAGAAGAAATTAATTATGTTCTTATCTTGTAGGGTCTTACACTTTTGACAATGACAGCAACAGTTAATGGACTAAAACCAGAATGCACCAATGGCATCTTCTGCCACCCGTCACAAGGCCAGAAAGGTGCCGTATATGCTGCACTTTACCTGATTGCCCTCGGAACTGGTGGCATCAAACCATGTGTCTCTTCTTTTGGGGCAGATCAATTCGATGAATCTGATCCAAGAGAGAAGAAGAGCAAGAGCTCCTTCTTCAATTGGTTCTATTTCTCAATTAACATCGGTGCTCTAATTGCTGCTTCAGTGTTGGTCTATATACAAACAAATGTCAGCTGGGGTTGGGGATTTGGTATACCAGCCGTTTGCATGGCCATTGCAGTGGTGTTCTTCTTTTGGGGCACCCCACTATACAGGAACCAGAGGCCGGCTGGAAGTCCACTTACTCGCATTGCACAAGTGTTGGTGGCATGTGTGAGGAAGTGGCGGGTCCATGTGCCAGAAGACACTTCACTTTTGCACGAGCTGACTGATAAGGAGTCGGCAATTGTAGGAAGCAGGAAGATGGAACATTCTAGTCAATTCAAGTAAGTATACTTACCTATGGATGTGTTATTTTAGTTCTTTCTGGATTGGAAAAGTAATTAAGCATGGTACCACAATGCTGATGTGGCATTTGCTTGATAATATGGTGCATAACTCCATCAAGTCGTTCCATTAGCTATTTGAAAAAGGAGACGTCGAAATTAAGATAAACAATAAAAATATCAATGTTAATTTAAATCAGGTTCCTCGACAAGGCATGTGTTGAGACAGAAGAGGATAAGACGGTTGGCCTCGTAGACCCATGGAGGCTTTGCACTGTCACACAAGTAGAGGAGTTAAAGAGTATAGTGCGGCTACTTCCCTTATGGGCTGGTGGCATAATATTTTCTACAGTATATGGCCAGATGAGCACCATGTTTGTGCTCCAAGGGAATACCCTAGACCCCCACATTGGCAAACATTTCAAGATACCTGCTGCCTCGTTGTCGATTTTTGATACTCTGAGCGTCATTGTGTGGGTCCCATTCTATGATCGCATCCTGGTACCGCTGGTTAGGAGGTAAAATCACTTTTTTTTTCACGTGTACAAAGTGTTTTCAGCCATGTGTGTTAGAAGTTAGCACACAATGTCATGCTAGTCTTGACTACTAAGTAGTGCAAATTGATGCAATCTAATGAAAATTAAAATTTATGCAGGATTACTGGTAGGGAGAGAGGGTTTACCCAACTTACACGTATGGGGATTGGTCTAGTTATATCCATCTTTGCCATGGTGGCAGCGGGGCTCCTAGAAGTAGCTCGTCTCCATATTATACATCGTGATAACCTCTATGACTCGAGAGATTATATCCCCATGTCAATTTTCTGGCAGGTGCCACAGTACTTCCTTGTTGGTGCCGCAGAGGTGTTTACTTTCATCGGACAATTGGAATTCTTTTATGACCAGGCACCAGATGCCATGCGCAGCATGTGCTCTGCGCTTTCACTGACGACCATTTCGTTGGGTATGTACCTAAGCACACTTTTGGTGACGATTGTGACCAATATCACGACGAGGAATGGAAAATTAGGTTGGATTCCTGATAACTTGAACAGGGGCCATCTGGACTACTTCTTTTGGCTTTTGGCAATAATGAGTTTTGTCAATTTCTTGCTCTATCTCGTGATTGCAAAATGGTACAATTACAAGAAGACAACTGATGATTTGGAAGAAACGAAGTCGGGGGATGCTTATGAGAAGCATTGATAGGTATTCAATCTAAGAAGAAATCCGAGTGTTTCTGGCATTTAACATGTGAGATTTTGTGGAGTGTTAAAGGGGAAGGGCCTCTTGAATTTGTATGGTTTGATACATTGATTGTTATCCAATTTGACCTCGTTAACTTCTAACAATTGTATGGTTTGATTGTCACAATACAGAGATCTTGCGATGCTTTTGCTTTTATGTACAATTCTTTCCTGGAGAAAGTTTGTGGCCAGTTAAAAAAACTTAGCAACTTCTTTGGATATTTATTTACCTGGACTATCTTGTAATTTACTTAATAGTTTGCAAACTGGAGTTGTTGTCTTTCATAATTAGTTATGCACTTATTCTACGTGTCTTCAGCACATGTAATTTCTTGGAGAAAATTTAGGCATCATTTGACATCATCTCTTACCGGTCGTATGTACTCTTTTTTGGAGAAACATCAAGCATCATGAGAGAAATTTGATTGTCAGGGTTTGAGTTCATTTTCAGACCCTGTACCATGGAAAAGGCATGTATTCGAGACCAATGGATTTGATTTTGATGTGTCGCTTTTAGGGTATACAAAACTAAAAAAACCCTAACTTATGTGGTCGGAATGCAAGCGCACTATCCTACCGTGTAGTACTTTGGGATCGATTCCACAGGGAGGTGATTTGAAATTACCGGACTAACAACTTTAGGTAATCTAGACTTGGCAAGTAGTTGGATTGGTGTTTAAACTACAGGGGTAAAACAGGAAAGTAAACAACTAAATTAAATGACAATCTAGAGAAATGATGCAGTCGCACTGGACTGAGTGCAACCAGAGATGCAGTATACGATATGCAAGTGCACTCTTAATAGAAAAACAGAAACTATAATATTTTTGGTTAGAATTATGATGTCACTACTATACTCTACTTAGTTTAATGCAACAATCTACTTAGAATTATAGGATTTCAACACATGCACTTTATGCAATCCTTTTGTGCCTGGCTACTTGATTTAAGTTTGTAATCCATTAATACAAGCGAACCTTTGTTAATAATCTATCATAATCCTTTCTTGAATCTGGTTACCTAAACCACAAATTGTTAGTTTAAGCGGATTGCTAGAAAAATGGGAACATCAACTACATCCTTGTGTCTATGCTACTCCAACAAACAAATCTCAAGCATGCAAGAATTGAATAAAAACACATGTAATGAAAATATTTTTATGGATAGAAAGAATTCACAACAAACTCCATAATAACTAAAGTAAATACTATATTAATCTAAGTAAGAGTAAGAGCTACATCATAATCCTAAATTATCTTAATTACTCATGGAACAGAAATATTTTTATGGATAGAAAGAATTCACAACAAACTCCATAATAACTAAAGTAAATACTATATTAATCTAAGTAAGAGTAAGAGCTACATCATAATCCTAAATTATCTTAATTACTCATGGAACAGAAATAAACAAAACAGCAAGTTTGAACACAAACATCACAAGAGATAAAAAAGATAAAGATGCAACCAATCTTCATAGATCGAGTGTTGCAGCTCCGTTTCCTCGTTATCACCAAGAGAGAGGTAGCCGCCGCCCCAAGAGAGACCAGAGCCGAAGCCCTAGGTCAAAATTCGTCCTTCAGAGAGAGAGGGGGGTTGAAATCTAGATCTGAAATTCTGGAATGGAGAGATGATTCGGAACATCAGCTATTGATTTCCTTTTATGCTGGTTTCATCATATTTATTTTCACCCTTGATTTCCTCCTTTATTTCCTTCTCTTTAGCCTGGAGGAATTCAAAGTAATTCCTTTTTTCATCCATGCAATAAAAGAAAACGTTCTTGAAAGATTTAGCTAGCTGTTGTTGAGATCGAGCATCAGTTTCCAATTCTGCGCCAGGATACACTCTGGGATGCAGGTGCACCCTTTGACCTAAAATGCAGCAAAAATAACAATACGGCAGTATCTCTATCTTTCGTGCAAAATGGACAAAATCATGCACAATGAACGTGAAAAGGGCATAAGTTAGAAAAATAATTAGACTTAACCGGACGCAAATACTCTGTCATTTTCATATTCATCTGTCTCGCACCTTTTTGGACCCTGATCCTCGGAAGGGGGAAATGACCGGATGCTTCCGCGGGGGAAAAAGATATTGCGGACGAGATACCCCTCGATCGTTTCAAAACTCAGGCATCGGCACCCACCTGAAAAGGGATGTGAGTATCGACGTGGTTCCGAACCTCTCGAGAGTTTGATTGTTTACTGCAGGTCCTTTTTTTCCAGTAGGCGCAAGCCCCTACTGTTAATTACCTCCGAACCAAGTCAAGAGCACCTCTAGATCGGGATAGTCAATGGATTAGGCATAACAACTAGCATTCTAACACTTTGCCAAAAGATACTAACATTAAAGAACGCAAACAAATAGTGACATAAATAGAACGGGTGATACAACCATGAGAGAATTAACAGGATGCAAAACATGATGCAAAGGAATTTAATTCATATTTAAAATTCCAAAATTTCTGGGGTTTTAATCCCGGGTGGTTAACAATTAACCCTATTTAATAATTTTTTGTTTTGTTCCCTTTAAACTATACGCATTGTAAGCTCAAAGAGGACGGACATAGACATGTAAAGTTTCGGTATTCAGATCATATTAAAGCTTTAATTATTTTAAAACTTCAATGTATCAACGTTTTAAAACTTAGGTCTGTTTGTTGACATATTAGAATCAAAGTTATCAGACGTTTCTGGAGACTCAGGCATTAAGGCATGTAGAGGTTCCGGTCCTTAAACGTGTGTCGATTCCGGTCAACTATTGGCGTGTCGAATTTCTGGCCCCGTGACGTGCAAGAGTTAGGTTATAAAACATTTTAAACTCTGGTATTAAGGCGTGTTTGAAATTCTGGTCACTTTGGACATTTTTAAACTTTGGTCTTCATATGTTCTAGAATTTACCAAATTCTGATTTTCAGACATATTTAAAGTTCGGTCCCTGGGTTCAGGAAGTTTGTATAGAATTATAGAATTTTGTTTCTGGATTTGTATTGCTTTTGGATTTAGGTCCAGGTCTTGAGTCTGGATTTTCTGGATCTGGATTTGATTAAGATTTTCTGGACTTGGATTTAATTTGGGTTTGGATTTCTTTGGAATATAATTTGGGCTTAGGTTTCTGGATTTTTGGATTTGATTTGAGTTGGGTTTGATTTGAGTTTGGATCTTCTGGATTTCAGATTTAATTCGAGTTTGAGTTTCTTTTTTTTTTCTGGATTCTGGATTTAATTTGAGTCTGGGTTTTGAATTCAATTTGAGTTTGGATTTTGGATCTAATTTAGATTTTGGATTTGATTTGGATTTTCTGGATTCTTGGATTTAACTTTAGACTTTCTAGGTTTGGGGTTTGTTTGAAGTTCTGATTTGGCTATGGGTTTCATTTCCGGACTTTTCGGGAGTTTTGCATAACATTGGTAATTACCGTTTAATTGTACCTGCTGTCCAAGTCATCTTGAGGTACCTGCTGTCAAAGGGGTTCATACCCTTGCATTTTTATGCACCTTTTTATTAAATTTTAATATGATTAAACTTTTGGGTGTTTTTGCATTATTAATTTTAATCATTTTTCATGATTTCAATTTTAATTCTCTTTTGGTTAGGAATTTGAACTTGAAGTATATGAAAATGTTCCTCATATTTTTCTGGACATTTTGGTATTTTGTGGGAATCTTCTGAGTTTGCTGGCTATTTTTAATGTATTTTTGAAGTTTCAGTACTTTTGAGAAATTATGATTGGTCCTGACTTGGTGTTCATGTTTTGCTTGTCAGGGATCTGTCACACGGAAAGTGCCTCAGGAGATCTGTGGCTGAACCGTTTTGGTCCATGCGTGAGTTCATGCGCCAAGTCCTCTTAAATTTTTTCTCTGGCTTCGTCTCCCTCTTTTGATTCGAACTGTCGACTGGACGGCTCCAGTATTTTTCCGATAACAAGTTTCAGTGACCAAAAAGGGTTCTTATTAACTCATGAAGATCATTGTTCCCCTCTCTTCCTCGGGATATACTCAATTTGTGTCGCAATCTCCCTTTTTGGAGTGTTTTCATCTTGGTTTCCAGTTGGCCTTGACGATGACTAACGACTAGCGATCGGGACAACTCCTTTACCAGACATAATTTCTACGGTGTTATTACAACATCATGATTTCACACGGGCATCAATTTTCTTGTTATTTCCAAATTTTTATGCGATCTGGTCATGGCTACGGACTGATTTTTTGGTCTGGTATTGGCCTGACGAGATGATTATTTTCAACTGATGATAACCTTTCTTTAATAAAATATTAAGGGTTATTTAACTAGTGAAATGACTATCTATATGAGTGTGTGGTATGAAATTTTGGAGGATACGAGACACATTTATTACACTTGATCAGATCGTATGCTAGAATGCAAATGTTCATATGAGACACCATAAAAGAAAGGCAGGTTTCAATGCATACCACTCATTATTATGTATATATTTTATAAATATTTAACTCGTGATCTTATTATTCATATCAACATGCCATGGGCTTATATGCAACATAGAAAAGATGTGGCTAAGGGCTTTGTTGGACTCATGTATTGTAGAACAACATGTGTAAAAGAACATGATACGTTTCACATACTCACAAATTTCATTTATTAATCTCACAAAGACTTTAAACCATGCACTCTCAAATGTGTAGACACAAACCCAGACTTATGCAAATATAATAATATTTTATTGACCTATCTTTTCTTTTCTGAGACCAATCTGAATGCATAACACCTAGAAGGGTAAAATGGGAAAGAACAGATTTTGAACCAGTTATTAATACTTCTAAATTCGTAGAATTAAAACGTATATGCATATATATAGTAATTTCTATTATTCAGAAAAGAAGTGAAAATACTTACACGTGTTTTTTTTTTATCTCTCACATATAATAAAGACTAGACCAAATTTAAATCAAGTGTTCCGAGACCAGAACAGCTTTCATACCAGAAAATATAATTAGGCCCAAAATTCACTTTTGACAGAACAGGCTTTATTTCTATTTAAATTAATGTTGTTATCTTAATATATTTGAACTCTGATGAACTATTTAGTCCATAAATCAAATCTAATCATGAGGACGGAGTCTAATGTCACGCACCCCATGATTTTGACCCAACTTATGGCTTCAACAGGCCAATAAAGGTTCAAATAAACACAAGAAACGCAAACTAACAGAGATAGTAGATTTAAAACATAGTTAAGCTACGACATATACCCGGAAATTATAACAGTTTGAACAGATACCTCGAACGTATTATTCGATATGCAACATAAGTGTAATATGGTTCTTACTTCTCCATACTTTAGTTATCAGGAGACCCACATAGCATTCCTGGAGACGGAGTCTAATGTCACGCACTCCAGGAAGCCAATGTTTCACTGTACTGAAGCATGAAAAAGCAAGAAAACAAAGGAAGAAATGCAACATATGATTTTGTAAACAGGTTTTTTAGCTCAGTTCAATTAAGACCATAACCAATGTTGGTGGAGACGAAGTCTATTGTCACGCACTCCACCATCACTGTCCATAATCTCCAGAGAAGCGAGCAAGAAAGAAACTACTGCCATTTTTTCTTACCACAATAAGCAAAAGAAAATAAACATGCAAGAGATGCGATAAGAATGCATTATACAAGAAAAACAAATTAAAGAAATCAACATTTTTTTTTTAATTAAACTTGGAGGCCATTACAATTTATTTACCTTAAAACAGTTTTACAACAATTCGACCAAGCAAAAGAACAAAAATGGCCTCTCCTCTCTCATCGTCTGAGGGGTGTTTTTGTTAGGAAATGCTCATATTTTAATTTTAGATCAATTACAACTAATTAATCTCCATTAAACATCAAGCAAGACAAGGATCTAGTGCTAAAGCATTCACACATCCAATCAAGATAGAAGGTAGGAGAAATTGTACCTCTCATGAAATTGTATTCATGAGGCTCGAATCCATGGCATGGGAGTCGATGGGGTGCGTGCTCCACCATCTCCACCATCTATGGCCGCCTCTAGCCCACCAAGGACCCACCACCAAGCTCAAAGAGAATGCTAGTTCTCTTGAACCTCTTGCTAATCACCTTGCTTCTCTTAATTAACTATTTAATGGAGAGGAAGAGAGGTGGGATGCTCAACACATGAGCTAAGAGAGGAAGGGAAGAGCCATGGAGAAGAGAGAAAAATCTCTCTTCTAGGTGGAGGCGCAAGGGAGGGGAGAGGAAGAGAGATGACGGCTAGGGTTTTCTCCCAAAGAGACCCCTTTATATAGCCAACCACTCTCATCCAATTTTCATACTATTTACAAGTATGCCATCCACCCTAAGAGGCCACCTAATGGGCTCTCTTGGGCCATCTTAATAAAAGCCATTTATTCATTAATTCACCAATTAATGAATCTCCTTTAATTGTCTCTTCATTCTTCCTTAAATCGGGCCTTTAATTAACCAATTAAATAGAAGCCCAATTAGCTCAAACTAATTAAAGTAAGTTGAACATAATTAATTATTAACTCATTAATAATTAATCTATGGTTAGCTAATGCATTATATTGTTTCAATATGATCCTTTTAATTTAATTAATTATAACAGTTCATAACGGTATATAATTAATTAATTAACTTATCACATTTCACAATACACATTATTGTGAATAAACAATAAATGCACCAAGTGGTTAGAATCCTATTTGTGCGACCCTATTTGAGGATTTATACTATGTTGGCCATGGAAATAAATCGTTATTTATTTCCAATAATCATAAGCGGTATCTAGCAACACGTTATGACTCCCAATTCGTATAAATAATGTACCGTTACAATATCTCAATCCTGCATAAGAAATAAAAGTATTTCTTTGTTTGATTCTTATGTCACACGATATCTTTGTATAATCCAAGATAGGAATGTGTCATTCTTGCAGATTATACATTTCTTGATCTAGAGTTGATCGTCTAGTTTGCATGCATACGATCCAACTCCATCAAGGGGCCCAAACAGATATCATCACTCACTAGGTATACTAATGAGGGACATACGGTTTTCTTGATGAACAACTTTTCCCCGCACACTTCAAGAGAACATAAATAAAGTCCTTATAGCAGCCTTTATCAGGAATCAACGTTAGACAATATTTATTGAACCTATCCTCATGTGGAAAAGGTGAACATCTCAAACTCAGAATCAAACTCATATGAAATAAACAATGACACATAACACAATCCAAATGTTTATTTCATTGGGTCAAGTCCTGTACTATGTTCCAGTAACATACACATATGCAATTAAGTTGGTAACTCCTTACCTATGATTTGTAGAACTTAATCATCACTTAACTTGCATACTAATCTTTTATGATAATTAATGTTCCTTGTTAATTATCAAGATTATGGACGATTTAGATTTATTATTGTCATTCTAATGAATGATCCACAAAGATCTACAATTCAGATCCTCAACCTGAATGATCTGTCAATAATAAACTCTAGGAACAAATGATCAAATATCATCATTAACATAAACTAAGAAAATAAGTCATTAAATATTGACTTCTAGGACATAACTCCAACAGTTTTATAGGAGAGATGTTAGGGTTTGGTCTTCGTTCTTGGACACATGGCAGCATCCTCATTCTCCTGGCTTTGATTAATGGTTGAGATGCAGGGGCAGCAAACCGCCTTTCCATCTGATGGCACATGGTCCTGACATGTGGGGCCCTGGGGTATGGAATGTGACATATGGGGAGTGTAACTTGACCCTTCTTTACTGGATATGTGCTTGGGGAAAGGGTTTGGCGCCAGCTGTGTCCATGGACAGGTGGCAGCTACTCAATTCATCATGAGTAACGAATGGTGAGGATTGCATGATATGACATGGTTCCTGCATCCTCTACTGGATACAGGCGCCTGTACATGTATTTGTTGGCCATCTGGGAGCATGTACCAACCTTCTATTCACATTTCAGCATATGATTTACATGGCAGTGACTGATGTGGCCATGTATGTTGCCAATTGGTTATGGGATTGTGTATACTGGGTCCCAAGCTCAGGGATAGCATTTCACCAGGTAGAATTTGGGGGTAATAGGATCATTCATATATCATTCTTTATGTGACTTCATTTAATCAGCATAATACCCCCTCTTTGGTGCAGTCTCAGGTGCAATTAAAGGGTCATAAGACCATGGGTACAGGTCTCACAGCCCAGAGAAGTATTCTCACAGGCATAATTTGAATTTAATTAAGTCCTCAATGCATCCTTTTACTTGTATTATCTTTAATTTGTCACTGTAAAAGGGCATCAAGTGATTATTTCATATATGATTTCCCTTTTTTACCCTTTGCATCCTGCCATAATTTGATCCTTATTTCATCCTAAATGCCATGGTATTGGTTGATATTGCTGTTTGAGATTGAGGCTATATCACATCTGCATTGTGCAATACTGCAATTCATCCCTTCTGGCGCCAAAGAGTGAAGGATGCAATGTGGCATTTTTATAAGCTGATACTACACAGCTGGTTGAATAAAATCATACTTCCCTTTTCTTCTGGGCCATTGGATATGTAGATTCCATCATAAAACGTTTTGATATGATCCCTTTGTGTACATTGCGGAAACAACATTTTTCTTTGTCTCAGATGTGATCCGGAGATAGTACAAGGTATAAGTGTCACATTCTCCTTTTAATTCATCACAACTATCCAACGGTCATGAGACTGTACTGCCCTCACGCGCCTGTAGAAGCTACACACCTTTCTTCAGGTGTAGACTCAGCTTTGCAGGTGTTAGAGACGACAAAAGGAAGGGTCCTTTCTCCATTTCAGCTATAGTGGTGTGTTTCTGTCACTGGAGATATCCAGTGTTTCAACCCCCTTCGAAAACTTTGGTTTTGTGCCATCCTTTTGCATCTTTGGATGTGTCCCTATACCAATTCTCTTGCACAGAGTGCCAGCTTGTTAGTGTTACACACCTTCTTCCCCTCCATTTCAAACTTCCCTACTGCTTTTGAGCTCGACACCATGGATGATAATATGCATCATTCATCGTGGTGAAATTGATACTAGCTGACCCCTCTTAGCTTCCCCTGAGTATTTAGAGAAGCTATTAAGGTAGTCTACTCTTCCAATTTCACTTGGAACATCATACAAAGACTGCTTCACCAAGCTCAACATTTCTGTTAATGGCGAACGGTGGTGATGACATCCTTCGTCAAATTGGCTAAAATTACTCCCAGAATCCTCTGTTAGAAGCCTCAGAGAATCTTCCTAGGCTATTTGTCAGTTCTTTCACCCATCAATTTTGTATAATGAAATCTCCCAAATAACGATTCCGTGACTAAAATCTTCAAATTTGCCTAAATGCAGGTTACAGATACGGCCGTGTCTGGCCTCGTTGGACTCGCGGTGATGCCCTCTTTGCAACGGTTCGACCAGCTCGGGTAATAGTGACTTGCATCACCGGCGGACGGTGGTTCCCTACCTGGGTCGTCGCATTTCTTCTTCAGGTAAGGAATCCCTCAGTTCTTTCCTTTTTTTCTTTTTCTGTTAACGGAAATGAAGCGGGGTCCACGGGCGTAAACCAACGAGGGGCCGACACGTGTCGATTCTTTTGTTGACTCGACCGAGTCGTTTCGGCACCTTCGGACTCGTTTACGCGAATCTGTTCCTGCCTCTGGGCTTAATCGACGAAGAAGTTCGATTGGGCTGAGTTTTTGGGTGGGTCAAACGGGCCAGATTTGACTTGGGCTCAAATTAATTTCGTATGGGCTCAATTTTAATGAAATTGGATGGGCTGGTTTGGATAATAGATGCAGGCTTTGATTTTACCCTCATTGTAATTATTCAATATGCAAACCCAATTTGATAATGAGCCCATATTAAATGCATATGCTTGTCGGGTTGTTCCTGGTATAGAGCCGTCTGTGCTTGTCATTGTACTGAGCCCTGTCTATATACCGGAATTCCATATCGCTTAATTCTAAGCAATTTGACTGGTGTTGTCATGGTATAAGGATTTAGTCATGGTATTTGGCATGGATCCTCAGGAAAATGCATAAGATATGGCCATCATGCAATTCTTGTTGTAATTGGTTAATTAATTAATTAATCCATTAATTATGTGGGCATTGACATATTTCACATAATCCTGATTAATTAATTAATAAATTGTTTAGTAAAGTCTTTGGTGTGGAATTTGATATGAAACTGTATAATGTGTGACCCTCATACAATTTCCATCTCTTTTCTTCCTTTTCTTTTTACATAATTAATTAATTAATTAATTATATGGGATTTTTGGCACTTTCCACATAACTTAATTAATTAATCAATTTTTCAGTGACTTAGCAGGTTTTGGTTTGAGTCCCTAAAAATTTTACACAAATTCTTATTTTTAGGGCCCTCTATAATTAACCGATTAATTAATTATGCGAATTTTATCATACTTCACATAATTAAATTAATTAATTAATTACTCATTTGGTGGGTTCTGGTTTGAGCTTCTTAGAAAAGCGTACAATGCATTCTATTTTTGGAGTCTCTTTGTATTTAATCAATCAATTAATTGTGTGAGTATTAGCGTATTTCACATAATTCAATTAATTAACTAACTATTTTGTGGACTAATGGGTTTTGCTGTTTCTTCTGTTTTTTTTTTTTTTTTTGTATGGGTCATGATTAACATTTTCTCATCTGCAGGTTTCTTCAGATACTCTGTCATTTCTTCAAGTGGCGAAATTTGGAGGCAAACAAATGCCCCCCACCAGAGTGGAGTGTGAGGTATAATTCCGAACAGTCTACTCTGGTGCCCCCAGCCTCCAGATTATCATTTTGAAGTTGAGCTCAGTGTTTGCTCATTTTTGTTGTTGTTGTGTCTTTATAGGTGGCCATGGGACCTGTAGAGGAGATTTATAGCACCATTCCTCGCTTTGGCTTTGTCAGGACCGGTTCTTACGGTCCCTCTGATGAGGCTATTACTGACTATATTGAGCATTATTTGGATCCCGAGAAGGTTCACAAGCATCTTCACGCTAAGTGGAGGAATGCCATCATTCGAGGAAGGGACAACTTCCATGGGTTACTGGCTCGTCATAACTGCTCTCCTGTATACCCTCAGCATGCGTATCCTCGTTTGAGACTTGATCCCCCTTCTTACACTGAGGTACGTTCTCGTAGCCAGGCTTATGATACATTTGTGTCTGGGAGTCAGCGTCGTGTTGCCAGTGGGAGTTCTATCCGCACTTTTGAGGGTCTTTTCTTGGGCCCCGCTGGCAGGATTGGGTCTCGCCAGGATTACCATTTGCTGAGTACTGAGATGATAGAGGGTCATGTCATCCCGTGGTCTCCGGGAGGTTTGAATGTTCAGGGTGAACTTCGCTGTGTTCCCGGACAGACTGAGTGGACCCGCCATGTGTTGGGTCGTATGGGCTCGTTGCTGAACGAGCTAGAGATATTTGGGGGAGTGTCATTGGCTTTATTCAGGTATACGTGGGACCCTATCATTCTCCGGGCCATGGCTACCAATTGGAATTATATAGACAACACATTTGTCTTGGAGGATCGACAGGCCACTATTGATCTGAATCAGATGGTTCGTTTACTAGGAGTTCCAGCTGATGGTTTGTTTTATGAGGAACGATTGTCATGTTTCAGATAAAAAAGGTCATTAAAATATGACTGGAACTAATAACTGCTTTATAGAACTATGAATAAATTTTCTTATATAAGTAATTCTAATTTATACAAAATTTTATGAGAATTTCCATATCATAAAACTAGAAAAAAAAAATCACAATCAACTTAGTTGGATGTTGGGCTCTAGTCTTGTAAAGGAGCTGCTAGTATTTTATTTTATTTTTTTTGGAACATGTGCAAAAATTTTGATCTTTTGATAACTAGTAATTAGTTATAATAATCTCTATGAAAATCTTCTTAAAAGCAAAAAGAATACTTAAAAGAAAAAAAAAAAAAACAACAACTGGATACCTCCATTTCAATGAGAGGTTGGACGGCTAGATCTATCGTCCGAATGGAGGGTTTAAGCTCCTCAAAAACTTCGAATCCAAACAGATCAATAATCCCATCGGATACTAATGGAAATTAACCTTGATCAGACGCTACAAGAAGGGAAGCTCCACCGCGAAGTCGATGCTTTAATTGTTTCCCACCTTCGCGAGCACAACCATACTCAGGTTCTACTCAGTTAAGTTATTTTTCCCATTTATGACACCTCTCATGAGTCATGTAACACTAAATGTACACTTTTGTTTTGTCTTTTACTTTATGCAGGCTGCCATGGCAGTTGCTTCAGCAACAATGACACCATTGAGCACAGAGGCTCCTTCCAATAGGCTTCTTCAGCTGGTTGCAAAGGTTATTTTCTCTCTTTTATCACTTTAAACTTTCATGTTCTTTTTGCGGGTTAAATACGTTTGGTATTTAATCATGTAAAGGATTTGATTGATTAGAACAGGGTATTGTGGCGGAGAGAGATGAAGCATCTAGAGGGGCCTCTTCTATTGCTTCATTTAATTCTGCTTCTGGTGTTCTGGCTGGTTACGGTGCTCTTCCTGTTGCCGCCAATTATGTTGATTTTAGGTAGTTTCACTATTTTTTTGCTTAGTTATTTTACTGCCCATTTTACTTATATGCATAAAGGGGAAAAATGTAGTACTGTGTTGGCCCATTTTGAGTATAGGCACTAAAAGATGGGTCAATCTTTGTTCTGGTTCATCCAAAATCAGGTTTGGATCACTTTGGGATCCTTGTCAGTTTAGGATCTCATCTTATTTTGGTTCGATAAACATTTTTGGGTCAATACACGGTCTTTGATCCTCTAAAATTGAGTCTGATCAAATTGAGGTCTGCAGTTGTTGAAGTTCAGGACTTTGGTCATTGCAAGCTAACTTCATTTAGAAGTCTCAGTTGTGTTTTCTCTTAAGTTTTTTAGGTCCAAACTTGGTTATTTTGTCTTATGGAGTGATCTCGGTTTCTGGTAGTTCAGAAAATCTGGTTTCTGGTCAGCTTGGGCTCAGGTTGTAGGTCTGTTGATTTTGAGTCTGGTTCAATAGGTCAGATCATGATAGTTTAGCTGTGGGTTGCTGGGTTGGTCAGCTTTCGCCATAATTCAGGCTTTCCTAGATTTACGTGGGCTGGCAGGATTTTTATGGTCAGGTTAAATTATTATTCAAATAAAACTGACCTTGGGTATCTCATGTGACTCAACTAACTATATTGAAATGCCAAAATAAAAAATTTAGAGAATACAGGGTAGACTACTAGTGAATATCAATCGTCATTATTAATACACGAATTGTAGCTTAGAAAACTAAAGTATATTTCTTTGCGTTATCTGAGGTGCAATTAAATTCCAGATTATGTGCTTACTTGACCTGCTAACAACCCCTAACTGAAGCTCTGCATTTCTGTTTTCACGTACTAGAAATTAACGCAAGTTAAGCCTATAATAAAGAAAAGTATGTAGAAAATCATAGATCAAATATCAAACAGTGATTTTGAGAATCTCGTCATGGCGTCTTGTTATCAAACTTTGGTATTTGTTGTGGAAACTCATATTGTAGAAAGTTAAAGTGTACCATGGTTGAACCACATAACTTTTGGAGAATATTCATCCCATATGGTGCAGCAGACTCTAGGCAACCTTGTCCCAAGATACTTCGACCCCTTCCTTTCTTGTGGTGCAGATCCCCACATGAAGGAGTGAACTCAAATGTCACAATAGCTCAAATTTTTGGAATACATTTATAAATATTTTGTAACTTTTTTTTATGATTTATTGCGATCATGTAGCATGTAATAACAGCCCTGTATAAAGTTGTGCAAGCAATAGCCGATATGCCATAATCAATGCACAATGATAATACTAATTACATTTAGATGCAATAGCTGATATGCCACAATCAATGCACAATGATAATACTAATTATATTAAGATGGGTGCTGATGCAATACTCCGAACAGTGATTAAGGTCCAAATGTTGTGAAGTAGATAAGTGCAGGTAATAATCAGTGTTAATCATACTCATAATATATGCAAGGAGAAAACAGACATATGTTGCCAGTCCAATCCCCATAACACAAAATTAAAATCTCTATAAACTTTTTTTATGAAAAAACAATGTTAATCCTAATAGCTGTAAAATGCAAATTAAAGAATATGTTTGTGCAAAATCTTAGAAAGACTACAATTTAATACTTCCACTTGATTAAATTTCAGTCATTTAGTTGTTTCTTGTCTAATGTGCTGATAACATACATATAACAACAGTGCTGTGCAGGAGACAAGAGGTGCATCCAAGATATTTCCAAAGCATGAGACCCGTCATGTATCTGAACATAAGGTACTGATTAAATATGCTTTTCAAATTACAAATCTCAATTTGTAATTTTTTAAATTAGCAAATGTGAATAGTCTTTATAATATATAAGTACGTCTGTGTAGAATGTGGCTAGGTGTGCAAGGTTTAGTCAAGATGGTAAATTTCTAGCTACAGGTAGTGCTGATACATCCATTAAGCTCTTTGAGGTGAACATTCTGCAATATTACATGTCTTTAATTCTTAACCACTTCTTCCTGTGTTGCCCCATAATATACATTTTCCCCCCCTTATTATTCAGATTTCCAAGATTAAGCAAATGATGGTTGGCGATACGAAAGATGGTCCTGTTCGACCTGTTATTCGTACATTTTATGATCATTTGCAGGTAAGGCTTACCTTAATAAAGTATGATGATTTAATATTCTTTTGAAACATCACCTTTGAACTCGTGATCACATATTTTGAAACATCACCTTTGAACTCGTGATCACATAATAGGTGTGGTTTTGGATTGCAGCCGATTAATGATCTTGATTTCCATCCTCAAAATACCATACTGATCTCGGGAGCAAAAGACAATACCATCAAGTAAGCAAAGTATCTACTAAAACTCAGTTGATTATGGCAGATACAGATGATCCCCATACAAGTGAACTAATTTTGTTTAATACACTTAATATTCTTTTTGCTTTTGCTGTTTCCTTAATGTTTCCTATTCCTGTAATATTTCAGGTTCTTTGATTTTTCAAAAACAGTTGCTCGAAGAGCTTTTAGAGTTATCCAGGTTTTGACAGCAAAGTTATTAATATTTGTTTCCAAAAAAAAATTAACAAATTACTTGTCTTTAACCTGGTATTCTGGCAGGACACGCATAATGTAAGATCTGTATGCTTTCATCCTTCTGGGGAGTACCTCCTAGCTGGTATGTTTCGTGGCATTCTGCAACATGACCTCATGTAAAATAAAAATAAAAATTTATGCACCTTCAGATCTATTGATGTATACTGAAATTTTCATTCAGGGACGGATCACCCAATTGCGCATCTGTATGATGTTAATACATTCAAGTGTTATTTATCAGCTAACTTGCAAGACCTAAACACCAATGCTGCTATCAATCAGGCATGCCTCCTTCCTCTCTCTCTGCACATGCAAACACTCCACTGTTAACCTTTGTTGTGTGGTGCAGGTGAGATACTCATCTTCAGGGTCCATGTATGTAACAGCTTCCAAAGACGGGTCTATACGCGTATGGGATGGAGTGAGCGCTCAGTGTGTTAGATCCATAGTCGGAGCACATATGTCTGTTGAGGCTACCAGCGCAACTTTTACCAAAGATCAGAGGTACATGGAATACATTATAGTAGCAAACTGTATGTCATACAATCACAAATTATGATCAATCTTATAGCACCAACATTTCTTGTTACAACTGTTTGTGCATTTATGTGATGGAATTAGGTATGTGTTATCATGTGGAAAGGATTCTACTGTAAAGTTGTGGGAGGTTGGCACCGGAAGGCTTGTCAGACAGTACCTTGGCGCAACTCACACTCAATTACGTTCGCAGGTTTGTCTTATTCAGCATTTTTTTAGAATTAACCTTCCGTAAATTTTATGGGAGCTCACTAGCTTTCCCTCTATTCATCTTTGGTCATTCAATTTGTCCCAACGTTGTCACTAAAGTTAAGTTTTTATCCAGATTGGGTCACTGCTTTTACATTAAATTGAAAATACATACAAATTATGTTATAAAAAGATACGACCCCATTTGACTGTAATATATCAAACTTAATTGTTTTTTTGGCTGTCAATTTTGAGAATCTTCAGAAATATATTTTTTATGTTGTTATAAGGGTTTTGAAAATATTCAATGCTATGTAATTATACGAATTGATCATTTCCTTCACATGTGGAGTTTATGACTAAATAAAATTTTGAAGCTAAACTTTTGAAAAATTAGTTTTCAACTTGTGTAGTTTGAAAATGAAATAGATAACAACACAATATGGATAAAAAAAAATAAATGAGTTTGAGGGTGTACAATAAGATAAATTGTAATTGAGTGATAACAAATGGATATAGGGTATATTTTAGGTTCATCCTTGTAAAATTACTCATTGTTCTTCTTATAATGAGACTTGTTCATGTTGGAGGGTTTGATTAAAGTAGTACCTATGTTTTCTAATGCAATGTTTATGGCTATTTCTACAGGCCGTGTTTAACGAAACAGAAGAATTTATACTATCAATTGATGAGCTAACAAATGAGGTAAATAAAACTTATATGGAAGTTGTGCAGCTGTATTTGTGTCATGGATTTTTTTTTTTTTTTTTGTTTTTTGTTGATGATATGCTTGGTTGCTTTCAGGTCATAATATGGGATGCACTGACAGGAGAAAAGGTGGCTAGGTGGCCATCAAACCATGTAGGTACACCAAGATGGATTGAGCACTCCCCTGCTGAGTCAGCTTTTGTGACATGTGGTACTGACCGATCAGTCAGATTCTGGAAAGAGTCAGTCTAACTAATAGGTTAGATCAGCAGTTTTATGTTGAGAGATCATCCTGTGTGTCAACTCCAACAATTAGTGATATGTGGAACTGGCTGATCAGTCAGGTTTTGGAAAGAGTTAGTCTAACTTATTAGGTTAAATCAGCTGTTTTATGTTGAGGGGATGATCCTTCGGATACCATTTTGTTGACTCCAACAATTTTGAGTGCCAGTGAGAGCAAAAACATTATGGACAATGAAACAAAGTTAATTGTACCATTTTTACTTTGGATCTTACTTTTCCCACCCACCTGTTCCCTCTTGAATTCCTCTCTACCAAGACTACATTATTACGTGGCTTCAGCCTCTCTTAATATTCCAATGCTTACTGCTGTATGCTTTTGTTTATGCGATTGTTCACTTCATTCTGTATTAAACAAACAGCAACATATTCTCCAGTCTCAAGGGGGTCATTGAAGTATAATAATCCAAAGAATTGCGCAGATATCACCAATTTGCAACTTACATACGCCATCATTTGGTGTATTGCATAAATATCAAACTTTGGGGGAATGCTACTCTAAAGACCCTCCCAGCTATCTATTGATGGATCTGGTTTACAAAAAACAATGTCGAACAAACTCAGATGACGGCTTAGTCGTACCAATCTCTCTGTCCCAGTTAAAGAGGATGTGAAGAAAAACTTCCCTTTCGCCATCTGTAGTTTATTCAATGCATTTTATGATATTTTTTTCTTTTTTTTTTTGTTTGAATTTAGTTAATATGTTTGTCTTGTTTTTTGTTTGTGATTAACTGATTTGGTGTGGTACAAAATAACACTTTAACAATTTATTCAAAGAACGAGTGATCTCAAAATACTGAAATATAGTGATTGCATTTTAGTGCAAAATATAATGAGTTTAAAAACGTTATATAAATTTGGGAGAACTTTCATAATTACCGAAAAAGGATCTGCGGTCTGCATCTGCATAAAAGCACTGACGAACTTGTCAACACAAAATCGGAAATTGAAATAGAATGTGCTTCCACTTCGCATGATTTAAAAGAGGTGAAATCAAGCTTTGAATTATCAACCAAAACGTTAAATTTTGAAAAGATGATTTCGCATGTCAGATTAGGCCTCTTCCCATCAGCAAAGTTGTTTCACAATTGACTCCTCTTTTTTATTGAATTGAAATAAATTCACTTCATCTCTTTGTCACCTTTGGATTAGAAATTTCGCCTAAGTTTCATGAAATCAGAGAAAGTGACTGTTATATTTTCCAAATACTCAGAAAAGCAATACAGGAACTGGGTTGTCAATGATGGTTGTAGGAAATATATGAGAATTGAGAAGGCATACATTGATATTATTTTAGTATATCAGAGAAACATCCTAATGACGCGTACAAGCTACAGAAGATGCGCTAAGGAAAGAAGCTTAGACAACTATCGCTACAGATGTCACTATTAAAAAAAATCAAGTAAAAACAACAGAAAGGTGCATTCTCATTAAAAATGTAAATCACACTTACAATGACTGGACCGATTTAGTGCCTTACAACTTACAAAAAATATACCTACAAACGGCTCCTTCGTCCAGGTCAAGCCCCCTATCAAAAGCCTACATTTCTCCTTGAATATCCATTTTGAAATCCTTGAACTGATGTAAAAAAAAATATACATCTACCACCTACAACCTCAAAATAGTGCGGAGTGTGTCACACAGATCTTGTATAGTATCCTCCTCTTGTGCTGCTTGCGCTTCTTGAAGCGGCATGTCCTCATAGCACCTACATTATTAATACATCATTTTTAAGGGCGACAATTGCGTGAACACAACCATAGTAAAAAGAACAGAAAGATAACTCACATTTTATGATAAGCCAAAGCCTGAGCCAAGTTCATTAGGGTTGGGCTCGTAGTTAATCTCTGGTACACTCCTGGTGGAAGCAGTACCTGTGCAGAAAAAAGAAACAAAACAATGACATCATGAAAAAGGTACAGGTACAGTTCAGTAACAAATTGCACCAACTACCAAGTTCCTAATTAGCAAGTAGAAAAAAAGATGGACACAAAAATTATAATAATACAAACCTCATGTTGTCCCTTGCGGCCTTTCTTCATCTGGCCATCGCCACTGAAAAGCTCTCTAACAGCTTCCAAGGCAACATCGCTGTTTGACTTCAACGTTTTATCCCCCAGAACATTATCTGATACCAATGCTAATGGAGATATATCAATCGCCTTCAAAAAGGGTATTGGTACTGTATTTCCAGCAGCATATATCGCCCAGAGCTACAAGAAAACCACAAAATAAACAAAAACGTTAGTAGCAACCTAACAAAAATCTAACCTGCCTATAAAGACATGCTCAAGTCACCTGAACCCAGAATCAATCCATATTTATCCAGAAACAAAACGAGCTCAACCACGAGCCAAACCAACACAATCATTGACTCATTGTACACAAAACTCAAATCCGCATGAGTGACCTGAATCCAACTCGCCCGACCAAAGGAACAAAACAAAATTAAAACTCAATTCACCTGCATGCCTAAACATGATTGAACCTGGTTTGATGCAAACCTAGATCTGAACTGCATACTGTTGTGCTAGATCCAGCAAATAGAAGATCACATATCCTTATCTATTGTGCTAGATCTCAATTCCATTTGGATCCAGTATGCATCTAACCAGATAGAAACGTAGAAGCAGGAACACACCTTATCTTGCACAGTGAAGGCTTTACGGCTGGTAGCACTAGACAAAGTAGCCTTTGACTGATCCTGCTTTGTCAAAGTGGCTGGAGACTTGACCTCCTTTTCTTCAGCTAACAGAACATCTGAACTGGTAACACCATCTGGCAACTTATCTGCTACCTCTGGTTGTTTATGGACAACAGTTCCAGTGATATTTTCTGACCAAATGTTGGAAATCATGTCTTTCCTAGGATCCAGTGTGAATGATGTAATATCACCAAGTCCTGGTATGAACTCTGCTCTTGGGGAAGCAGGTGATTCATCTCTTTCTTCGTTGCCTTCTCTGTGAACTATAAATGTCCCAAACTCTCCTACAATTCATGCAAATGTGGACATGTGAGAGAAGAGAAATTTCTAAATTATCAACAATGAAAAGAATTGTCATTCATAAAGTCATTGTGAGTTTGCAGAAGAACACTGCAAGTGCGGTATCTTTACAGAAACGGACACCGGACCATAACTAACAACGAGTGATAACTGGCTGCCAAATTTTATATAAAAGACAAGTTCACTGTAAACATGTTGATCCTGACAAAAAAAGTGTATTTCTGTGGACTTAATTAGAGGCAAGTAAAAGTTATCCAAATCAATCCCTCTTCTAATAGTTACTACTTTCCTCTAACAATTCTTTATCTCATTTCTCTAAAACACTAAACCTTGATCGCCTCTGGACAAGAGGATATTTGAAACAAACATCATTTTTTTCCATTTATACAAAGAAAGGTGAGATGTTGTCCAAGATAAAATAATTCCCAGAAAAAATATAAAATATTCATACTAGATACATGTTTTAAAAGGCCGGCCGCTTGCAAGTAAGAAAAAAGAAACATAAATGCGCTCTATAATACAATCTTGCTTGAAGAATACCTGAAGTATCATCTTCAGTTGTTTCATGGTGTCTAGAAGGTACTGCTCGCGGTAGCGTTTGCTGATTCATTAATTTCCATCAGAAATTTAATAATCACACAAGAGCATCAGATATAGCTAAATAAAAAATCTTCATGCTACAAGAAAAATAATGTTACATCATCAAGTTCTGGTTGGTGGCACTGAGCCTGTGCTGCGAGCTGTGCTCGAATTTGTCTTGCTTGCTTCAACCTCGGTACCATTTTCGATGCTCCAGTTGTGCATCTTTCTATGAATTTGTGCTGTAATCATCACAGCAATTATCATGAAACTATTACAAGCTCACTGCTAGCACCTTACATAATCCATTGCTTGCATGATAATGTCATATTTCATTACCTTGAGCATTTCAGCAGCAGTAGGACGAAGTCTAGGATCCTTTGTCAAGCATTTTGCTATAAAATCATGGAATAGAAGTGACCTACAACAGAGAAGCAGACAAATAGTGCCCATTAATTATTGAGATTATGGTACAATAAAATAATTGAACTCCGTGAAATGATAAGAGATAATGTACCATTTTTCTTTATCCTCAAGCATAGGAGCAGGGTCACGGGATATCATAAACAGTACCTATACAAGTATGCTAGAGTTTAGACCTAAAGCAAATGAGATCAATAACTGATACCTATCAAGTTAAGTGGAAAAGTAGTTTTAGTCTACTACTAACTCTCATAGGATGCACAGTTGATCTTGGTGGCAATCCCTGCAACAAACATACACAGCAAACATAAATGATGATATCAACAAAACTATGGAAAATAGTACAACAATCAAGAAATAAGAAATGTACCTCTGCCATCTCAATAGCCGAGACACCAAGAGCCCAAACATCTACCTGAATATAAAGAAAAATAATTTATCATAATAGATTCCTTGCAATCAATAGATTCACTAAAGTCAAAAAAATACCTTTCCATCATAACGGTTTTCTTGAATAACTTCTGGAGCCATCCAGTGAGGAGTTCCTATAAACTGACAAAACCAAGAAAAACCCATTTCAAAATCTAAAATTCCATAAAAATAACATTGCGGTAGGTGGAAATATTATTCGAATGTGGATAGCGAAAGGTCTAAAAGGAATTACAAAATTATGGGATAATAATTACGTGTTCTAGCAACAAGTTATCATAAAATTCTGAAATAAGAAACAATATTGTAAGAATACTCATCATAAGTTGATTATACTACCGTATTGCGCTTTGACATGGTCCTTGTCAGCTGGGCAGCAACCCCAAAATCGCCTGGGACAAACGATGCAAAAGCAACAACTTAGTACCTACTTGAATATATGATTCATCTCACAGAAATAGAATCACAGGATGTACACTAAAGTATGTCGAGAAATGTGCTCACCCAACTTTACCTCTCCTTGATCAGTAAGAAGAATATTGCCACCTTTGATATCTCTATGCACTTTAAATATCGAGTGCAAGTAAGCAAGACCCTGCATCACAGAATTTATGCATAATTTGAAGAAAAAATTCTGGCATTGCAAGTATCTAAGAATGTCAATTGTTGGGCAAACCTTACTCAATGATCCAAAGGGTTATTTGTTCTGATTACAATCCACATGTCTTGACCCACATGAATATCAGGCATAACTGACCTGACTTATGTTTAAGACACATTTTATTTAGTATTTTGTGGAGCTAAGCACATGATTTGTTGGAAATAAACAGAGAAAATATACAACTTGGCTCAACCTCTTGCATCCCACTGAAGTATTAAATTGATTACGATCCCAGAGTTATATTCAACAATATGGCAAATGCAAACTGGGAGTGAACCACTTGATCTGATCCAATTAAAAAACTGAGAGTGGACATACTTATATTTTTAAGAAAGAAGGTTGATGACCAGACAAACATAACATGTTCTGACATGATCAAATTCTACATTTAGAATGAGAGGGTCTGGTGTGTTAGGTGAATGTACTACCTTAAGGGCTTCTCGACAAACATATGCAATTTGGGACTCATCAAGCGGCTCCTCTGTTATATTCATCAAATCGGCGACACTCCCCCCTCCACAATACTCCATCACTATCTGTAAAGTATAATATTTTCCTATCAGGTAGAAAGTAATATAAAAGTTCCTTATATTTTTTAGAGTAATTGCAACATAATACACACCCAAAGGTAATCCTCGCCTTGGTAGCTACCAAAGTAGCGAACAACATTGGGATGGCTGCACTGCTGTAGCATCTCTATTTCTCCTCTTATGTCTTCATACCCTTCCTCCTGTTTATGCACAAAGCATCGCTCATAAGTCAATTTGCTTGTGTTTTAATTTTATTTATTGAACAGAAGAAAGAAAATAAATACACAAACATACCCCTTCAGTTAAGGAAATAACTTTGATAGCTACCAGCTCTTGGGTTCTGATGTCTCTTGCTTTATAAACCGCACCATATGACCCTTTCCCTGCAATTCCCACCAATTGAAAGTCAATGATATTTCACGGTTATAATAGCAAATTCTAACACAAGGTAAGGAAAAAAACATATAAGCATATCTGTATAACAATTGAACTGTTGCTTTCAGCTATGGTTAATACTTAATAAGGTATACGAACTTGCTGCTGACTTCAGCACACTTCCAATTTCACTTTATTCTTCAAATTAACCAACTGTAGTAACAACATAAACCGACTATGTGTTATTCCTATGCCAAATTGCAAACAAACTGACATAGAGTGTGGGAAGTGGCCATACAATAAAGAAAGGCAATGTATTATGATACCACTCACAAAATCACAAAATACAGAGAAAAGGAGAGGAGAGAGCTAACCAACCAAGCTCATCTAGCAACTCATATCTAGTAGATGGGTCTTCTCTGGTAACATTATCCGGTACCGAACTGACTGACGGCCTTCGCCTGCTATTTTGTGTGAATCTCCCTTCATCCACCACCACACCACTGACAAACGGCGACCCGAACCCACCTCCAAATCCCCCTCCAGTTCTCCTTATCACCGTACCCGATATCGACCCAGACCCGCCATCTCTCGGACTAGTGGACTTGACCACAAACGTATTAAACGAATCATCATCCGGATCCGCCACAGAGCGTCTCAGATCAGCAAATGGAACCTGCTGAGGTGGAGGATTAGGTCGTCTGACTGAGCGAGGTGGGGCCCCCAAGGTACGCTTTACAAGAACTGTCCCGGAAAGGGAATGAGAGTGTTGGTCGGAGTCGGATCCCGAGTCGAATTCGGACTCGTCGAAGGAAGATCGGCCGAAGTCTTTGGGAAGGCGCTGGAGGAGCGGAGGGAGCGACGCATCGGGTTCGGATTCGGGCTCAGAGTCAGCTCCGCCGTGGATCACTACAGTTGAATAGATTTCGGAGTCTTTTTTCTTCTTCCCGCGAGCAGCAGAGAAATCCATTGCAAATGCAAAAGAGAGAGGCTGGAAAGAATGAGAGAAAGGCGACGTGTCTACTTTTTTTTTCTCTACGGGTCCCGCTTGTCAATTGTTACATTGTTGGAAGTTTAAGGAAGCCCATTTTTAACGTCTACTTTTTATTTTTTAGAGAACAGACATTTAGGCCCGTTAAGCTTGATTAGCCTATGGACCGATAAAAGCAGCGAGAACTAAATGTAAAGCTTGATAAACAATGGCCCGTTAAGCTTGATTAGCCTATGAACTGATGTTGTTACGTCATGTTTTTGACTGCTGTGACTTGTGATGTATTAACAAAGTAGACTACGTTATTTACAGTTAATAAATAAGAATTTGAACAGTGGGTAGATTGATTTTGTCATTCTTTTGATTCTACATAAATAAGTAATTAGTTTTTTTAATTATATCCTACAGTAATATTTATATTTTAATTAATATTTTTTTATGATAATACATGTCCTGGTTCTATTAAAAAAGCCTAGAAAAGGAAACAAAAAATATATTCCACATAAACACAACGGATCATGGATCATGGATAATTGTATATGATTTTTCATGTACCTTTACTGTTCTTTTAATAGCAACAATATTTCATTCCAATTCATTTTGATCGCAAGGAATTTGTAAATAAATTGCCAAAATAATCAAACATACAGGGATTCTCGGGTCACTGAGGAATTTGTGCAAATGAAACAGCTAAAGTTCACCTTTTGCGCACTTCCGTCTCAAATTCTTAGTTTTTACATGATAAAATCATAAAAACCATATATAGATACATCAATTATGTTAATTCAGGTTAATACTTATTTATATATGTCATTAATATTTAAAATATATTAAGATAAGACACCGTTTTACTTTTTGGAATTCTAGTGCGCAACCAATCAATACTAAATTATCTAATTGACACTTTGTCATGGTTTGGTAAGGATTATCTCTTGAATATGATATGTTGACACGATATAGCACCACATTTATCTAATAAGGAATGTGACACTTACATATCATATATGACAAGGCGCAAATTGTTAAAGTTGACCGTCATAAGCCAAAATATTAGCTTATAAATTAGTGTCCTAATGGCTCATGAAAACACTATCCTTCTTTATTTGATTAGAAAAAAAATCTGATGACAAAAAATATTGACATATAAACTATCTAATGTTAACAATTATGTGGTTGTTGATAAAAATGGTCATGGTGCACGGAGCCTTCTATGCATCATGGTTCACAATAGATATTATATATATATAGAGAGAGAGAGTTTTGCTATGGTGAGTTGCAACTCACGGAGCCTTCCGTGAGTTGCGATCAAAACAGTTAGATCTGATTTAAAATGACCGATCCAAACCATCCAATATGATCTCCATATTGAAATCTCCTTGCAAACCAAGTTTTATATTTTTTCAAAATTTTTAAGTATTTTTTTCAGATTTTTAAAAACTGCTGTTTTTGAACGGTACATAATTAATTAGATTAGTGATTTTTTAAAATTCCAAAAAAATACTTAAAAATTTCGAAAAAATATAAAATTTTGTCTAAAGGGAGATTTCAATATGGAGATCATATTGGACGGATTGGATCGGTCATTTCGAATCAGATCTAATCGTTTTGATCGCAACTCACGGAAGGCTCCGTGAGTTGCAACTCACCATAGCAAAACTCATATATATATATATATATATATATATATATATCCCTACAATTGTCCAGAAAAACCGAAGTGACCTAGATAGCTTCTCTACCATACAAGCGAGCTATTCCAAAACTTAGTTGGCAATTGGTACACGAGAAAAAAAAAATGATTATTCAATATTTCATGTGCTGTGTGTTTTTATTATTCAGTGCACATGCCATCGAGAACATTCTTGGGGAAAGTACGAGATCCAATCGTACAACTGCAACTATGGTAATTAACAAAAAAAAAAAAAAAATGAAACCAAAACGGGACAAACCGATTCATGAAAAATAATATTTTCACGTGTACCGATGCATAACGCAGAGAGGTGATATGCGGTTCAGGTAGCAAGTACTGGATTCAAAATACGCTCCACTTGATAGTTGATGGCAAATAAAAAATGAAGAGAGGTACACATATGCTGCAACCGCTACGGCACTCGGCAGCAGCAATATGCCATAATTTACATCTATTTTAAGAAAAATTTAATACTTCAGGTTTTTATATACTATAGAACGTAACACTTTTATATATTTTATATTTATGTTTAAAAATTTAAAATTCAAGTGTCGGATTCAAAGTAACAATGTTATTTTCATGAGATATGTATCCATAAATTTAAATTTTTTATAATTTTTGAAGTTGTTTTGATATATTGGATCAAGTAGTAAAAAAAAATGATATTTATGTAACTAATTAAATTCAAGTAACCAGTAACTAGGAAAAAAATTAAAATTAACTATATCAACTAAATAGCCAAGTAGGAAAGAAAATAAAAAAGTCAAAATTAAAAGTAGAAGTAATACAAAAATTAATCTATCAAAGTCCATTATATGTTTGTTCATTTTTTGACATCTTGATCCAGCTTAAATTAACTTCAAAATGTATAAACTTTAATAAAAATATATCTCTCATTAAATTGAACAAGACCAACCATATTCATTCAAAACTTAGAATTTAAATTTTGAAATATAAAGAAGAAAAATAAGATTGTGGTACATTGCGGCTACAAACTGAGCTTAAATATTTTAGTACACGATTTTTGTGTACTATAGTTAACTTTAAATACTCCTTTGCTCTATTTCATAGGAGCACAACCGAACTTCAATTTAAGCACTTTATCGTGCAGCTTATATTTATTATTCTCTTTATATGCTTTATTATTCACATTAACACCTTGATTGGAACGAAAACTTTGGCGACGGAATTTGATTTCAACTGGGTCGAATGGAGAAGAATGAATTTTACAAATCGATTTTGTCAATCGGAAAGTTTTGAGACAAAAAGAGAATCGAAAACGTGGGAAACTATCAATGCCTTTGGAAGAAATGCGAAGAGCGATCAGACGAAACAAGGGCAAAATTCTACCAATATATTTTCTTGTGTTTTCAAAAAATTTTAAGTTAAAATTTCAGAACCTAAAACTTCCATCCACTCTGATTCCTTTCTGAGTTTCTGTCTCTTCTATCATTCTCGATCAGAGAATTTGAGAAAATCTGATTTCAATTTCGATTTTCACGGAGAATAAAAACTTTCTGATCAAAGCAAAGTACTTACGCTAGAAAAGTTTTCGATCAAAGCATTAGTACTATCGTTAGAGCTCGCTGGAAGTTGACTGATGCCAAATTAGAAAAATAGAAAATTGTTGCGCAAAAACTTTAAAGTAGGAGATAGGTTATTAAAAGTATTGACTAATCAAAAAAAAAAAAAAAAATCAGTTTATATGTTAACTGATAAATTGGTGACCGATCACATAAATTGTAATATCAACATTCATTCAACACTAAGCCTGCGGGCGTTTTTAATGTTTAAATAATACAAACAAAAAACATTCAACTTCTGTGATTTGGTTATGAAGGGAAAAAAAAATACGCAAACGAAATAATGTGATGTTTTCCGCCAGTTCGTATGAATAACAAATTCACATTAAGACGATGAAAATTCACGTTTACTTTTATGGATGACGATGTAGTATGGACAAATATTTATAGTTGTCTTATGTTTAGGTATGATACGATATAAACATAATTTTAAATTTTGTATTAGACTAGGTATTTTGGGTAAACGCTCCACTTGTACGAAACATATTATTTAGTACGTTGGCCAGAGCTTAATGTTAAGGTGAGGTGAATTCGGACGCAAGGACGATGTAGATAACTCCTTCCCCACTAAAAATGAACGATTATTTACTGAGGGCTCCTATTTGCAAATAAAAAAGATCGAACAAGGTCTTACATGCAGGATAGATTATATTGCTGATAAATTCATTTGATAGTTACAAGAATGGAATTGATAAAAAAAAAAATGAATTATTAATTGTTTTTTATTATATAATTTAGATATGTTGCATACCAAATTGGCCAATTTGAAGTTCGACACGTCATTCATCAGGCGCTTAAATATCAATAATTCGATACTTGTAGTGTTATGTAATCAATGCAAATGATTTGTTATATTTATCGAATTAAATATACAATCTATACAATGTATATTAATGTTTATGCTAATTAAATTGATGATCATTTCAACAGCCTTCGTAATCAATATCAATCAATATTATAAATAAATTTGTGTGGGTGTCGAAATCTTTTAGCTAAATGTCATTCGACACTCCAAACATTGTGAAATAGTTGTGAGAGAGTATTTTTCTGATTTCTGTAAAATGATACTATGTAACTATTTGTGTGTCGGATATTATTGATTATAAAACTGACCCGGTTCACTCGCAGCCAATAATTTGGCAATACATTATTTTGTTTATGTTTTTTGTGACCCCTTCCTATTTTCATTTTCATCATGTCTTCATCTCTCTTTTGTGTTGCTCTCCACCTTAATTTCTCTTCATCATCATTCTTAATTTTGGTTTACAAAATATAAATCAAATTCATTCAATTAAAAAATAAAAAAAAATATCATATCTTTTACGATATATATATATTTTTATTTAAGTCATTTATAAACATATTGTGTTTCATAAATAATATCACCATAATATAAATCATATTATTTTAGATAACTATAACTATATATATTTACACACATATAATTTTTTCTTTAAATTGATCAAACTCTTTAAATTTAATCAAATCAAAGTATGTACAATAACTAAACTATATTTCTAAAGATAAATTATCTTTACAATATATCCAAAAATGAATATAATTAAACTATAGAAACATAATAAAAATATTATTATTATAGATATCTATATCGAGCGAAGCTCGATATGCCCTTCTAGTTATAAATAAATATGACTAGCAACATTTATTCCCTAAAATAAAAACCAGTTGACGGATGTAGCTGGATTGGCTACAGATACAGCAAATTCGGTTCAATTGTATTATTTATTTTTTTTATTTTTATTTTTTTTTGATACAATTGGTAGCGACTACCAATTAAGAAAGGAAAAAGGAAAAGGGGAAAAACAGCTTAGCTAGTCAAAAAGCATGTAGTTTTGTTAAAGAATAGTTGTGGTTATCAAAAAACTGCCGTCCTCTAATCACCGACTAAGCATCTTGCGCTCCTGTTAAAATAATAAAAACACATCAAACTATTTCAATTTCCCAATGATATATTTATTCTGAATTAAGATTAGTTTGCATTTTAGTTCAAACAAGTATTTATTCTGTTTTAGTTAAAAATATTAATTCGATTTTCAATTTTTTGGTAAAAAAATGCTGGTAATCCTTTGAAAACTATTAGATGTTTATTTTGATCTAAAAAAAGTTTAAATATTGTAAATTTCCAAACGTGTGTTGTTGACATAGTAAGAAAAAAAAATCATGTGATGTTGACACCGCGAGCGATACTAACTTCTTTCGTAAGTCGCAACTAAAAACTCTCAACATATAAAACTTTTGGGTTTAATTTCAAAATTAAGGAGAATATAGAACCATCAGTGCTTTTTTAAGTGTACTTCGGTTTACAATAAAAAAATGCATAAACTTTCTAACAGATTGACCATGGATACAGTATTTTCGGTACAATTTCAACGAGCTTAGCTAGTCAAGTAAACTGCCGTCCTCCAATCACGGACTAAGCATTTTGGCTAGCCTCTTAAATTTTTTAAAAAAATATAAAAACGCAAGAAATTATTAAATTCAATTTCTCAAATAAACATTTATTCCAAATTGAAATGTTGCTGACAATCCTTTGAAAACTATTAGACGTTTAATTTGATCTAAAAAATATTCAATTTATTGTACAAATTAGCATATATTTCCAAACATGTCGCATGTGATGTTGACACAACAAGAAATGACTCAATGAGTAGCACTAACTTCTTTCACAAGCGAAAGCTCTCAACATATGAAACTCCGTTTAATTTCAAAATTAAGGAAAATATACAACCGTCATTCCTTTTTTAAAGGCAGCTCAGGTTAAAATAAAAAGAAAAATACATATAATAAAAAAACGAAAGTAAAAACTTTTAAGTAATTAATAGCATCATAATAGTATTAAATATATTCAGAGGAGATTATAAGCTGCGCAAGTGATAAACGCATATCATATCGCAAGTAATAAAGTTCAAAAATATTATATATTTTCACTTTTTATTGAACTTTAGAGACTTGCATCCCTGTATATTCCTGTGGTCCAATACAAACAGTCGCTACAATTAAATATTATTTATTGGATTTAAAAAAATATGTTCATGTTGACTAAACTGAAACTTCAAAATTTCATAAAAATCAGGTGACAAATATTCGGAGCTCGTTAGGCACAGACGCGTGAAAACAAAAAATTGACTTCGTTCCTTTCTGTTCTTTTGTTCGTAAATTTCCAAGTAAATTACCAGAAAATACAGAGCCCCATAGGCTGTGGGCCACACCTAATTCTCCTTTTCGGACTTTTGGAGTTTCGCTCCGCTGCTATCCATCCCTCGATCCCTCCACCACCATATACCTCCTCGTCTCTTCTTCCCCTCGTAAGTCGTAACTACCCCCAATTCCAAATCAGTCGAAAAAACAATTGCGAAAAATAAAAGATTCCTCGCTTGACTAGTGGCGCCACCTGTACAGCAACAAGTAGACGTACAGTGCACAGCAGAGACGAGAGGTGCACCTCCACTGAACCAGTTATCACCTCCCCCATTCGCTTTTTCCCCATTATTTCTACTGCTTAGGTCATCCACCAATTAATCTCCATTGGAACAGGAAGCGATATCAGATGGGAAAGAATATGAGAATAAAGACCGCCAAGGCTAGCGCTGTTCGCGTTCCCTTGTTGACCAACTCTAATGGGGTATTACTATTAATGCTCTCCTTTCGATTATTATTTTTTTTTAATTAATTTTTGTGGTGTAATCTGTTCTTGCTTAGCTCCTGTCAGTATTTAGAGCCGAGCGTCAATTGATTTGATGCTTGCTGAACTGATGCTTAGTATATGTTAAGAGATAATATCGAGATTTAAATATTACCATGTGATGGAGTAGTATAGCTTAGAAGAGTGAAAATGTGAAATATAATGAACTGAAACTGTGTTTCTTAAAAGGAATCTTCTGGCCAAGGTGATCTCGAAGAAGGCAGTGTAATTCCGGTGCGCTTTCATTTCTTCTTCTTCTCTTTCTTTCTCATAGCTTAATTCCATCATTCAATGCAAGGATTGCAATTCTGTCAGCTTTGAATTTTCTTTGTAGTATCTAGTCTACTCAAAGGTCTAATAATTCCTCAAATAAAAAGAGCAGAGCATTCAGAACAAATGATAGGCTGGCAATTCTTGATGGTTACAAGCTGATAGTGTAATCCTTGCTGTAATGATAGATTGAAACCAAGATAAACATATAAATTTTTGTTAATGTGGGAAATTACTGACAGTACTGCCCTCTAAAACCCAGCCAGGAAATGTCACCTTCTGCCGAGTTTTCAGCCTGGTAAGCTAGTATCCTTTTCTTTTTCTTTTTTTTTTCAATAATATGTTGCCTATTTCATAAATTATTTTGCGCCTGTTACAACAATTCACTTGTAAGTGCAATTTCAGGCGAAGCCAGAGGCTGGAAGTTTGGTTATTGCCACTGTTGCATTACTGGTAGCTTCCTTCAGCAACATCCTCATTGTAAGTTTATGTTTTTCAATCATCCACGAGATTCATTCTTCCAGTTATACTTCCACAAAATCCTCTGAACCTTGCAATTTAACATTTAAAATTACAGCCAAAATATGGGGGGATGATTATAGATATTGTGTCAAGAGATATAAGCGAACCTGAAGAAAAAGCTGAAGCTCTAGATGCTGTGAGAGACACAATATTGGATATTGTGCTCATTGTTGTTATAGGGTATATCTTCTTTATTCATTCAAAACCAAAAGAGGCTAAATTATTATATACAGACTCTTAAATTGAGCTCATGCAGATCAATTTGCACTGTGCTTCGTGCTTGGCTTTTCAATTCAGCTAGTGAAAGAGTCGTTGCACGACTAAGGAAAGACTTGTTCACTCATCTTGTTAACCAGGTATCTCTTTTATGCTTTACTTTGTTACAATTTATAAGGTCTTTTGCTAATAAAGCCTATAATTGTTGTATGTGCAGTAATGACATTTACCATTTCTCGTCTTTCCTATTAATACCTGACATGCTTGAGATGTTCCAGCTGGTCTCTTTCATTAATTGTTGATGTATTTTTACTAGATTATTACCATTTCGTTCTCCTTTGCAATACAACTTGAACTAGGCATAAAGTAAAAATATTTAGATGTGGGTTCAAGTTTTGGTCAATTTTTTTTGGATTAATATGATAGCTTAGCGCGGAAAAGTTATTGAACTTGTTGCGTTTTGCTTTATGTAACCTTGGTTCTAGTGATGGTGGGTAATTAAAATATCAGAATGGATGTTCCTAAAAGATATGGCACAACATTGTATGTAATTTCCAACTTGCAAGCATGTAGATTTATGCAAGAAATCAATCTCTTAGAATGCTAATTTAAATTTGACATGCTATTTTCATAGGAAATAGCGTTTTTCGATGTTACCAGAACTGGAGAGCTCCTGAGTCGGCTTTCAGAAGATACACAAGTAATTAAGAATGCGGCGACAACCAACCTTTCTGAGGCCCTGCGCAACATTGCTACAACACTAATGGGTCTTGGGTACATGTTTCTCACTTCTTGGAAGTTAACATGTGAGTGCCAAGTACATATAAGTTGATATAACATTTTTCATCTACGTTTATTTCTTTTTTCAAAAGAAACTGGTAGAGAGTAGAGAGTACCACCTGCCTTGTTAAAATGTATGAAGCTATCATAAGAACAGAAAAGAAGCACCAGTAACTTTCTTATCCTCAATCCCATCAGTGTTAGACCACATTCTTGACTTAACTGCCTTGTCAGACCATAGGCTGACAAGTGCGGTCCAGAACTTACATTCACAGTATCGCACTGGTACCTTTAGAAACAAGAAAACTAAGAATTAGGCAATTAGCATCGACAGTATCATATCAGAAACCTCTAGAAACAGGCGGACTGAGAACCAGTATCTCACATATGCCGACACTAGCTGAAACCACTTATTACAAACTGTGTTTTGTAAGACCACACAGAATACCAATCATACCATTAACTAATCATGACAATAGACTGGAGACTCTTCACAGCTAGGTCACAGGTGCCACAGCACCAGTCCTCTAGAATGTGCCGAGTCTGGTACCATCTGTTATCCATGCCACCTGGAGCCATTCCATCTTGCTGCACTGAATTAATGTTGCTGGCACAAAGAGAAAAAAAATTCTGAAAACTACTGTGCTCTAAGCCACCCATCCAAACTTCTATTACAAACAGTTTAACTTGCTTCGCGACAAATTCATTGCCTGTTCCTTTCTAACCATATATGATATATTGCATAATATAGTGCCAAAAATAACCATACCACATTTTCTTAATATCGCCTTTTTATTTTTGTTAAAACCCCAAAGTCTTGCAAGTTACCAAATTTCTGTATCCAGTTTATTAAATTCATCATAGAACACACATTTAATGTCTCTTTGTCATCCCATTTTTCTTCTGCCTGTATGTTGATGCTTGATTTTATTTTAAGATTACACAAACATACACACACAAATAAAAATTGATGTCAATTAATAGACCTGTAAACTTGAAGTTTTATGTTAACTATTTCCTTATTTTGGTTACAGTGTTGGCACTTGTTGTAGTGCCTGTAATATCTGTTGCAGTCCGTACCTTTGGTAGGTACCTGCGTGAACTCTCCCATCAGACTCAGGCTGCTGCAGCACTTGCTTCATCCATTGCTGAGGTTCAATCTATCAGAACTTCTAAGTTCATATATTTCAATTTTAATTCAAATTATTGATAGTAGCTTCTGAGATATATTCTAATAAGTATAGGTCATTCAATTTCAGGAGTCTTTTGGAGCAATTCGCACTGTCAGATCCTTTGCACAAGAAGATCATGAGGTGTCACGGTACTCTGAAAAAGTAGACGAAACCTTGAAACTAGGGCTCAAGCAAGCTGTTAGTACTTTCTCCGTGCATTTTTCCCCAGCATAATTGTTATTTTGTTTAGAATGTTTTTGTTGAACTTATAATATATGATTATATGTTGTTATTAGAGACTAGTGGGTTTCTTCTCAGGAGGCATGAATGCTGCGTCAACACTGTCAGTGGTAGTAGTGGTGATTTATGGAGCCAATTTAACCATCAATGGCTCTATGACCGCCGGTGCTCTCACATCCTTCATCCTTTACAGTCTTACAGGTAAGTTAATATGTGTTAGGATATGTCTACTACACCCTTGGTTGTACGTATTACTATTTCTAATATAGTTTTCTTGCATGGCGACAGTTGGTTCGTCCGTATCAGCCTTGTCTGGGTTATACACAACAGTCATGAAGGCAACAGGTGCAAGCCGGAGGGTTTTCCAGTTGTTGGATCGGGTTTCCACCATGCCTACCCCTGGAGATAAATGTCCAACTATGTGAGATTTCCTTGCCTGGCATAAAATTTTTATTTGACTTTCCTTTGTTGTTTTTTTCATTTTAATTTTGTTTGTTCTTCTGGATTAAGTGATAATGAAGGAGATATTGAACTTGACGATGTGTGGTTTGCCTATCCCTCTCGACCGTCACACATGATCCTTAAGGTAAAATTTTGAAACCAGGCTATTAATTTCTTCGTGGGCAATGTAGCAGTTGCACCTTTCAGAAGATTTACAACTTCAAATTTACAGGGAATTACACTGAAATTGAACCGAGGTTTGAAGGTTGCACTTGTTGGGCCAAGTGGTGGTGGCAAAGTAATTCTCTTTTAACTTCTTGCATTCTTTTCAATTTATGGATTACTAGATTTGCTGCATATATCACATGTAAAATATTATAACCAAAATGAATATTGTTTTCTGTGATTTTTCAGACCACTATTGCAAACTTGATACAGAGGTTTTATGACCCTTTAAAGGGGAAGATATTACTAAATGGCATTCCCTTGGCAGATATATCGCACAAGTATCTCCACAAACAGGTATTTATCATACAATCTATCATAGTTTTGTTTTTTTTGAAATATTCATGCTTAGTATTGTTTATCAATTTTTCTTGGCAAAAATAATTCAGGTAAGCATAGTAAGCCAGGAGCCAGTACTGTTTAACTGCTCAATTGAAGAAAATATTGCTTATGGCCTAGGTGGAACAGCCAGCACAGCTGATATTGAAAACGTTGCTGTAAGTAAATCTTGTTGACAGAAATGTACACTGAAATTTACAACCTAACGTGATTTTTCACTAAAAGAAACAAAATGAAATACAGAGAATGGCAAATGCGCACGAGTTTATATCGAAATTTCCAGACCAGTACAAGACGGTAGTTGGTGAAAGAGGGATAAGACTGTCAGGTGGCCAGAAGCAGAGAGTGGCAATAGCTAGGGCTTTACTAATGAACCCTCGTGTGCTTCTCTTGGATGAGGCCACAAGTGCTCTTGATGCTGAAAGTGAATATCTTGTTCAGGTATTTCCATCTCTTTATTAAGAAAATTAATGCCATGGTTTCTTGTTTACTGGTCTTTTTTCTGGAATTTGGACTTCTGTACCATGCAGAGAGTTTACCTGAAAAGTAAAATATTTGCAACAGGACGCTATGGATTCTTTAATGAAAGGGAGAACTGTCCTTGTAATTGCGCATCGCCTCTCAACTGTTAAAAGTGCGGATAGTGTAGCTGTCATATCTGATGGTCAAATTGCTGAGCTTGGGACCCACGATGACCTACTCAGCCAGAATGGCATGTACACTGCTCTAGTCAAGCGCCAATTACAACAAGGACCCAGATTTGAAGCTGAAATTGACATGGCTAGTGAGCAGACTTAAGTAATACTTGGATGGACCTCTTATGATCTATTTTTCACGGTGTTAAATAGTAAACGCAGAAACACTGATCTACTTGTTGCTGTTTTCTAGTTGCAATTGTAGATTCCAGCTGATATTCTTATTGACAAGTTCAGATAGTACTGCCTTACTGATGTTAAGGGATATTGTCTCAAGCGGCTAAGCCAGTGTTATTCTGTAATTTCGTGTAAAGCTTGAGGAGCTTATAGAGACGCTATATTAAAGATAATAAATTCCTTGTATAGTAGGAAAGACTTTTTTTAAACTTAATTTATTAATAAAAAATAAAGTGTGTAGTAAGCGGCACTATTTATTGGAGGAATATAAAAATAATTATAACGAGTAATATCAGATTCTAGTAAAACAAGTATAAGAGAGTATAAAATTTATATTCGATTTTTGCTTTGTAATTAACTTCAAATACAAATGTATTTTTCTCAAGGAGCTATACGAATAGATAATAGATCAGAAATGGCAGTGCATATTTATTTTCTAATATCTTTTAATCAGTAGGACCTGAATTATATTCGAGACCTATAAAGAGTTTAAATATAGATTATGGTGATCAAATTACTTAGAATGAGTGTACAATCGCTTGAAATGCTCAAATATTGCCAAGAATAAACTTATTTTCAAATTGTATGCATGTTTTTTTTATGTATAATCAAATATTTTATAATAAATAGGATCTGAATTATATTCTAGACAAAATAAAAAACTTAAATATAGATTTTTGTGATTCAAAGACTTAGAATGAGAGCACAATAGCTGGAAATGCTCAAATATTGCTCGGAATAAAGTTTATTTGTACATTATATGCAAATTTTCTATGTAAAATTATTTATTTTTTTAATAACTAGATTCTGAATTATATTCTAGACCATATAAACAAATTACATATAGATTATTGTGATCAAATAACTTAGAATGAGTGCAGAATCGCTTGAAATACTCAAATAATGCACAAAAAAAATATTATTTACACATTATATCCATATTTTCTATGTATAATAAAAAATATTATAATAAGTAAGATCAGAATTATATCCCAGACCATATAAAGAGTTTACATATGGATTATTGTGATAAAATTACTTAGAATGAGAGCATAATAGCTTGAAATTCTCAAATAGTCGTCAGAATAAGAATTATTTTGTTATATGTGTATTTTTTATGCACAATCCAATATTTAAAAATAAGTAATATTTGAATTATATTTTAGACAATATAAAGAGCGTAAATATAGATTATTGTGATCAAAAGACATAGAATGAATGCACAATCGCTCGAAATGCTCAAATAATGCACTGAATAAGTATTATTTGCATGTTATATGTGCATTTTTCATGTATAATCCAATATTTTTTTCATATAAAAGATCTGAATTATATACTAGACAATATAAAGAGCTTAAATATAGATTATTGTGATCAAAAGACTTAGAATGAATACACAATCGCTTGAAATGCTCAAATATTGCTCAAAATAAGATTTATTTGTTCATTATATGCATGTTTTCTATGTATAATCCATTATTTTTTAATAACTAGGATCTGAATTATATTGTAGACCAATAAAGAGCTTAAATATAGATTATTTTGATCAAATTACTTAGAATGAATGCAGAATCACATGAAATGCTAAAATAATGCTCAGAATGAGCTTATTATTTGAACATTATATGCATATTTTCTATGTATAATCCAATATTTTATATTATGTAAGATCTGAATTGTATTCTAGACTACGTAAAGAGCTTAAATAAAGATTATTGTGATGAAATTACATAGAATGAGTGCAGAATCGCTTGAAATGCACAAATAATGCACTGAGTAAGTATTATTTGCAAATTATATGTGCATTTTCCGTGTATGATCCAATATTTTTTTAATAAGAAAGGACTGAATTATATTCTAGATAAAATAAAGGTCTTAAATATAGATTTTTATGATTCAACGACTTAGAATAAGTGCACAATCGCTTGAAATTCTCAAATATTGCTCAGATTAAGCTTTTGTTGTGCATTATATGTGTATTTTCTATGTATAATCCATTATTTTTTAATAAGTAGGATCTGAATTATATTCTAGACCTATAAAGAGCTCAAATATAGATTATTTTGATCAAATTTAGAATGGATGCAAAATCGTATGAAATGCTAAAATAATGCTCATTCTGAGCATTATTTGAACATTATATGTGTATTTTCTATGTATAACCCAGTATTTAATAATATGTAAGACCTGAATTATTTTCTAGACCATGTAAAGAACTTAAATATAAATTATTGTGATGAAATGACATACAATGAGTGCAGAATCACTTGAAATGCTCAAATAATGCACTGAGTAAGTATTATTTGCAAATTATATGTGCATTTTTCATGTATGATCAATTTTTTTTTTAATAAGAAAGATCTGAATTATGTTGTAGACAGAATAAAGAGCTTAAATATAGATTTTCATGATCCAATGACTTAGAATAAGTGCACAATCGCCTGAAATGCTCAAATATTGCTCAGAACAAGCTTTTTTTGTTCATTAATATGCATATTTTCTATGTATAATCCATTATTTTTTAATAAGTAAGATCTGAATTATATTCAAGGCCTATAAAGAACTTAAATATAGATTATTTTGATGAAATAACTTAGAATAAATGTAGAATCGCATGAAATGCTAAAATAATGCTCAGAATAAGCATTATTTGAGCCTTGTATGCGTATTTTCTATGTATAATCCAATATTTTGTAATATTTAAGATCTGGTTATATTCTAGACCTTATAAAGAGCTTAAATATAAATTATTGTGATCAAATGACTTAGAATGAGTGCAGAATCGCATGAAATGCTCAAATAATGAACTGAATAAATATTATTTGAATATTATATGTGTATTTTCCTTGTATAATTAAATATTTTTTTCGATAAAAAAACATCTGAATTATATTCTGAACCATATAAAGACCTTAAATATAGATTATTGTGATCAAATGACTCAGATTAAGCAATATTTCAATATTTAGCTTGAAATGCTAAAATAATGCTCAGATTAAGCATTATTTGAACATTATATGCTTATTTTCTATGTATAATCCAATATTTTATAATATGTAAGATCTGAATTATATTCTAGACCATATAAAGAGCTTATAAATAGATCATCAAATCACTTAGAATGAGTACATAATAGCGTTAAATGCTCAAATGATGAACTAAATAAGTATTATTTGCAAATTATATGTATTTTCTTTGTATAAAGAGCTAAAATATAGATTCTAGACACTATATGAATATTATTTGCACATTATATGAATATTATTTTCTTTGCAAATATTTTTTCAATAAAAACATCTGAATTACATTCTAGACACTATAAAGAGCTCAAATATAGATTTTGTGATCAAATTGTAAGTGCTACAACAATTCTAGAATGCGGAAATAACCCAGAATCGTAAAATACCTCGTGCCATCGCTAATTGAAATCGAGTATTGAGCGGATGAACTTGAAACCCGCAAACCAAGCGCGTCTCCTTAGTCTCTGATCTTCTCCATATCCTGCAGTGAGAGAATCACTACAAAGCCGATGTTGCAACCCCAACTGATGGTGTTTGACAGGGGTTAGTCGGCCTTGACTCGTTCCCTCTAGAAACTCGTTATCTTCTCTCTCTCTTGTCTAAACTAGGGTTAGAACTGAAAGAAGCCTCTCACATACCCTCTGCCATCTCAGAGAAAGTATATATAGAGGGTTCAAATCGCTCAGAAGATGCAAAGGCAATGTTTTGATGAAAGGGTGCGATGTTCACAGCATTCTGTCCAGGTGCACCGTATCTATTGGAACGGACCATTTGAACACGGATCTGAAACAGTCCGTCTCATCTAAACTGGTTCGTTTCATTTGACAGAATACTACATTCTCCCACTTGAACTTGCATCCTTTGCATATAAATACCTTCTGTTTTCTTTATGTTAAACATTAGAAATGTAACACATGAACTGTAGCAGTAAGTCATCTTATCGTTACTAGCGTTTTAAACTACTAGTAAATGCGAATATTACTTTCTACAATTACAATATGCTACACAACTAATAATCCAACCTTTTATGCGATTTTGAATTCCTTTATGAATAAACCCAACGTCTATTCCAAGTCAATCTTTATGATGTAATTCTCAACCTTATGATCAAATATATTCTATATATGTGCGCACAATCAACACGAGAAAACATCTATACTTTTATGAAGAGTTAATAGACAATCGTACGATTAATATTAACTATAGGATCAATTCCTATATATACCCGCTACATGATCTTTGAATTCCTTTAGCTGCAGTATTTATTCAAAGAATCGGTCAGCTTCTATTCTGTATGAACACATTTAATGACCACTTAATTCTACTTAATGCGCTTTTTCAAAGTCAAGTACTTAATGTCAATACCTCGACCTTTACCTTTATTATTCTTGACTGGAAAGACTGCAACAGAATTATCATACAGAATCCTTAATGACTTAGATATAAAATCCACGACTCTAAGTCTCACAATAAAACTCTTCAAACACCATCGAGGGTAATCTCAAAATACACAACAAACTATACTTTATGTTGAACTAACGAACAATGTCAGTTAGACATTTCTTTATGACACAATTTCACTGATTAACATGTATCCTTAATTCGATTTACTAGAATCGACACAACCAGTTTGTGTACCAAAATAACTTCAACTTATCAGTCTGTTGAGACATAAGCACACTATCTTAAGTAACTTAAAGATATATCATTACTTTCTTAGCAATTTAACTGTGGTCTATCCCCTAATTATTATGATATCAGTCCAAATATTCAAATGGCAAAAGCTATGTCAGTTCTTTGTGCACAAACCTGATCATACTTTATGCTTTCAAATTGCCTAAATACTTGAAGTATTTACTATTTGTTCTCTTTCTAAGTTATACTGAGGATACTGATTCACAATGAATCTACCACCTATATTAACAGGTACTGGACGCGGTGAATACATTTCCTTCCGGAATCTTTCTAATACCTTATTGATATATGCTTGTTGAGATAAATCAAGAATATCTTGATTCCTATCTACATGGGCCTTTATGCCTATCACAAACAAAACTTCAGCCATATCCTTCATATCAATATTTTAGAAAGAAATTATTTCACCCTATATAACTATCTTTTATCATTAGTTACAAGTATAACATTCTCTATATATAAAACAAGTAAATAAAATTAACTCCCACTAATCTTCTGATATATGCACCAGTTCATCTTATATTTCTTCAAACCGTATGAAGAAATAACCTTATGAAACTATTAATACCATTAGTGAAATATTTGTTTTAATTCTTATATAGAATACTTTAACTTGCTAACTAAATACTTATTACCTCAAAAGAAGAAATTTTATGATTATTTAATATAACCATCTCCTTAGATCACCATTAACAATTGCAATATTTATATCCATCTGATGTAACTCGAAACCAGAATGAGTTATTAATGCCATAATCATATGAAGTGAATCTTTCTTTAATACATGAGAGAAAATCTTCGTGTAATTCACTACTTCTTTTCAATGAACCACTGGTGACAAGTCTAACTTCGTATTACTTTATGTTAACTTATGAATCCCTTTTGGTTTTAAGAAATCCGTTACAACCAATAGGTTAAAACCATAAGTAACTTAACCAAATTTCAGACTTCATTGCACAACATTGACTCTTACCGATTTTACTTGGCATTATACTATAATATGGACTCACTGCAATTCATTATCTTGGAAAATATCAGAATTTTATTCAACAATAATACTTTTATAAGAGTCTCGTAGATAAACTACATAATATTACTAGGACAACCGACCTAATTCTTTATTAGATCACCTTGATATTGAATATTAAATATTCAACTTGATCTATTATTGTATTATATGTCGGTTAACGAATGTCAATAATTGGATTATCAATATTTGTTGATCCTTAATAACATATCCAATTATGAATTAGAGGGAGTTTTTGTACGACCTAAAACTGATCACTTCCACTAATCTGAACATTCTCTAGAACTTAATATTTCTAGATTCATATCCTAGTCATATTTCATATTTCTAATCTCTTTACCATTTTCTGATCTCACAATCTTTATTTGCTTACTGTATTGTTTCTCTATTTCCACCTTAAAACCTTATAAGCATGTAGAGATACATATATTGTGAGTAATCATCAATTAAAGAGATGAATGCAAGCTATGAGCTTGATGCCAACTAGTCATTTTCTTACTTGTTAATCATATCTCAACCATATGAACACTCAACTTTGTCCATAATATGTCTATTCTCCTATTAAACACATATAGTCAGAAACACCAGACTGACCATTTATCCTTATATGTGTTATAACCTTATAGGAAATCTTGGCAAGAGTATATTAAACTGGATAAGTGTTCAAAATAAAATATACAAGTAATGACTCAAAAATATTACATAGACTCTTTTGTTGAACAACTATATTCTTCATTTTCAATTATGTGCTCTCACACTCCTATAATGGTAATAAGCCTAAAAGATAAACTTTTATGATGAATATTATTACATTAGCCTTAACGTAAGAGGCCAACTACTCATCTAATGTCTTATGTAAGAACTTTACATTAATATGCACATCAACCAAATCACTTACATTGAAAGAACTTATTCTTTATAAAAATGAAACATAAGCAATTAAACTGCTTCCACTGTTCATTATAACTTATGTTCATAAGTTCAACCTCAAAAATGGATCCTACTGGTTGATAAATTTAATATTCTTACAACTTAAATGAAGGAGAATGGTATCCTTCTAAACCTTATAACTATTATCCTCAATCCAGGAACTTTGATAATTATCATTTCTTAAAGGGAATCTGCTATCTTTATGAAAGCAGAACCGATACATGCTTATCTTTATATTGAGACTTAACTTTATACTTTAATTTACCAATGCAAACTAAGTGATGTATCTTTATGAGTCAATTCATGCATAATATTACCTGTGGGCTAAATATCATGCTATAACTCTTTATGTAATTAAACATTACAACTTTATGAATCAATTTCTTACACAGTCTAAATACTATGTTTTGATTCTCCATATGATATAACTAGTTAATTATATTCCTATCCTTAATCCCTGTGGGCAAATTAAGTATTCATAATTTAACTATTATATCCTAATATATTAAGTTAACTAGGTCAATAGTCCTGTGGGACGATACTAACTTCGTTAACTTAATCTATTACAATCTTGTGTCTGTTTAATTCAAATGTGATTTTATAAACTTTATATATACATAACTTTAATCCAACTAAGGATGCTGTGGCTACTCCTTAATATATTAATATATATATTCATCACTAGACACAAGCTATGTCCTTTCTTCCTAATTGATTTATAGATACACTATATAATATATATACCTTAATATAATTGAAGCTGCTGTGGCTACACTTCAATCAATTATCATATATTAATCACAAGACATATAACTTTGTTATCTATCACCAGTTATAGAGGTCCACTAAAATCACAAGTGGTTCGCTTGATACTTCAGCGGCCCGTTAAACCTTTAAGCGGTTCGCCTAGACACACAACAATCAATCCATCATGAACATACTATGGGTTTCAACAAATGAATCCATATGTAACTATTCATTTCAATAGATAATCGTCTATTTCCTTCACTGTTACCGACAGATACGTTTAAACACTAACCGAATGATCTAAACGAAATAAATCTTAAAGCAAACATATTACCTAGCGGCCCGTTAAAGACTCAAGCGGTCCATTTAAAATGTCTGCATTCAAAGACTTAACCAGAACATAGATTATCTTATTATAATTATCTATATCTGAATAATTACCATATGCACAATTACCGCCATATCCTTTATAAATACAATTTGTGTATTACTATACCACATGTATAGTTCTTCAAGTTTGTTTAATCAATGTAATGCTTGTAACGCTAATACTAATAGAATATCAGATAGTATGATGGTCTGTGGACTACATCAATACTTTATTACTATAGTATATTCAAGCATATCATCATTGACTAATCAATCTTAACCAAAAATGCCAACCATCTTTACAAAATTATCTTTTATGACAAACCGTGACTATTTTATAGAATTCCATAATAGTTATGTAATCTACAAGCTTTAATTAACAATGGAGAACCATCATATGTCTGATTATACCTTAATTTTCATCTTAAAATTCATTTCTGGACTAAACTCTGTTGGAACGGTCGTTCTAACTCCAAAAGGGTCGCCCCACACGAAAGGGTGCGTCCAAAGTTCCATCCAGAAACTTTCTGACAGCCTGAACACTTTCTGGTAAACTGACAATAACTTTCTCTATACTTATTTGTTTTCTGTGTTCTTGGTCATTACAGAAACTAGATTCAAAGGTCTTTCTTATGACGCAAGTTTCATCAAAAACAAGTTTACAGATCAAAAGCTATGCCTCTCGAAAGACAGACTATCACAGACAAAACAGGACAAACTGTCAGGATGACCTATCTTACAGACAGCATATCTCACTCATACTTTATCGGAATTTTACAAATTTACACTCTATGGAAAGATATCTGAAATATCTACATCCCAGTAAAATTTCATGCAAAACCGAATTATCAATTGAGAGAAATCTGGCCCGTAATACTGAAAGGTCAGAAAATTCAGAACCCCGACTGTCTGACCACTGCTGGTTGCGACTTGATTATCTCACTGTATACCCATTGATTTTCAAGATGTTGGTCTCGTTGGAAAGTAGACTCAGAGATCTTTCCAATCCCGAAAACCTCACTCAAATTGGATAAGCAGATCTTGAGATAATGCTCCACGAATTCAGACAATCAAGAAAATCAGACAAAAACTCAATCCACTCAACACTTACAACAGAATTTCTGATAAACCGTTATGAAATCCTATTTCAATAAAGGCTATCCAGCGGCATAACCCGCTCTGATACCAACTGTAAGTGCTACAACAATTCTAGAATGCGGAAATAACCCAGAATCGTAAAATACCTCGTGCCATCGCTAATTGAAATCGAGTATTGAGCGGATGAACTTGAAACCCGCAAACCAAGCGCGTCTCCTTAGTCTCTGATATTCTCCATATCCTGCAGTGAGAGAATCACTACAAAGCCGATGTTGCAACCCCAACTGATGGTGTTTGACAGGGGTTAGTCGGCCTTGACTCGTTCCCTCTAGAAACTCGTTATCTTCTCTCTCTCTTGTCTAAACTAGGGTTAGAACTGAAAGAAGCCTCTCACATACCCTCTGCCATCTCAGAGAAAGTATATATAGAGGGTTCAAATCGCTCAGAAGATGCAAAGGCAATGTTTTGATGAAAGGGTGCGATGTTCACAGCATTCTGTCCAGGTGCACCGTATCTATTGGAACGGACCATTTGAACACGGATCTGAAACAGTCCGTCTCATCTAAACTGGTTCGTTTCATTTGACAGAATACTACACAAATGATTCAGAATAAGTGCACAATCGCTTGAAATGCTAAAATAATCCAATAAAAAAAAGCATTATTTGCACATTATTTTAGTATTTTCAATTTATAATCCAATAATTTATAATAAAGAAAATATGAATCATATTCTAGACCATATAAAGAGCTTAACTATAGATTATTGTAATCAAATGACTTAGAATGAGTGCACAATCACTTGAAATGCTCAAAAAACACACTGAATAAGCTTTATTTGCACATTATATGAATATTATATATGTATAATCCAAATTTTTATAATAAGTAAGATCTGAATTATGTTATAGACAATATAAAGATAGAAAATATAGATTATTGTGATTAAATGACTTAGAATGAGTGCAGAATCGCTTGAAATACTCAAATAATGCTCAGAATAAGCATTATCCGCACATTATATCCATATTTTCTATGCATAATAAAGAACATTATAATAAGTAAGATCTGAATCATATTCTAGACCATATGAATAGCTTAAATATAGATTATTATGATAAATGAACTGAGAGTGTGTGCAGAATTGCTTGAAATGCTAAAATAGTGTTCAGAATAAGCATTATTTTTACATTATGTGTATTTTCTATGTATAATCGAATATTTAATAATAAGTAACATCTGAATTATAGTCTAGACAACATAAAGATCGTAAATGTAGATTACTGTGATCAAATGACATAGAATGAATGCACAATCACTTGAAATGCTCAAATAATGCTCTGAATAAGCTTTTATTTGCATATTATATGTGCATTTTCCATGTATAATCAAATATTTTTTTTTAATAAGAAAGATCTGAATTATATTTTAAACAAAATAAATAGCTTAAATATAGAATTCCGTTATCCAATGACTTAGAATGTGTGAACAATCGCTTAAAATGCTCGAATATTGCTCAGAATAAGGTTTATTTGTGCATTATATGCATATGTTCTATGTATAATCCATTATTTTTTAATAAGTAGGATCTAAATTATATTCTAGACCTATAATGAGTTTAAATATATATTATTTTTATAAAAAAAAAAAAAACTTAGAATGAATGAAGAATCGCATGAAATACTAAAATAATGCTCAGAATAAGCATTATTTGAGCATTGTATGCGTATTTTCTACGTATAATCTAATAATTCATATTATTTAAGATCTTAATGATATTCTAGACCAAATAAAGTGCTTAAATATAGATTATTGTGATCAAATGACTTAGAATGAGTACAAAATAGCTTGAAACGCTCAAATAATGAACTAAATAAGTATTATTTGCACATTATCTGCATATTTTCGATGTAAAATCCATTATTTTTAAATAAGTAGGATCTTAATTATATTCTAGACGTATAAAGATCTGAAATATTGATTATTTTGATCAAAGAACTTAGAATGAATGCAGAATTGCATGAAATGCTAAAATATTGCTCAGAATAAGCACTATTTGAACATTATATACGTATTTTCTATGTATAATCCAATATTTCGTAATATTTAATATCTGAATTATATTCTAGACCATAAAACAGCTTAAATATAGATTATTGTGATCAAATGACTTTGAAGGAGGGATGAATCGCTTGAAATGCTCAAATAATGTACTGAATAAGTACTATTGGCACATTATATGTGCATTTTCCATGTATAATCCAATATTTTTTAAAAAAAACATCTGAATTGTATTTTAACCGTATAAAGAGGTTAAATATAGATTATTGTGATCAAATTACTTAGAAAAAGTGAAGAATCATTTGAAATACTCAAATAATGCTCAGAATAAGCGTTATTAGCACATTATATGTTTTTTTTCCTTTATAAATCCAATATTTTTTTAATAAGTAAGATCTGACTTATATTCTATTACATAAAGAGCTTAAATCTAAATTATTGTGATCTAACCACTTAGAATGAGTGCATAATCACTTGCAATGCTCAAATATTGCCCAGACTAAGCTTTATTTGTACATTTAATGCATATATTCTATGTATAATCCATTATTTTTCAATAAGTAAGATCTGAATTATGTTCTAGACTATAAAGAGCTCAAATGTAGATTATTTTGATCAAATAACTTAGAATCAATGCAGAATCGCATCAAATGCTAAAATAATGCTCAGAATAAGCATTATTTGAACTATATTTTTTATTTTCTATAGATAATCCAGTAATTCATAATATTAAGATCTTAATAAAATTCTAGATCATATAAAGAGATTAAATAAAGATTATTGTGATCAAATAAATGACTTAGAATTAGTGCAGAATCCCTTGAAATGCTCAAATAATTAACTGAATAAGTATTACTTGCACATTATATGTGTATTTTCCTTGTATAATCCAATATTGTTTAACAAGAAACATCTTTATTGTATTCTAGACCATATAAAGAGGTAAAATATAGATTATTGGCGATCAAATTATTTAGAATGATAGCAGAATCGTTGGAAAATACTCAAAATAATGCACAGAATCTTACATTATTAGAACATTATATGCATATTTTTCTTTGTTAATCCGATATGTTTCATTAAATAAGATCTGAATTATATTATAGACTATATAAATAGCCTAAATATAAATTATTGCATCAAATGACTTAGAATGACTGCAAAATCGCCTGAAATGCTCCAATAATAAACTGAGCATTTTCCTTGTATAATCCAATATTTTTTTAACAGGAAACATCTTTATTATATTATAGACCATATAATGAGGTGAAATATAGATTATTGTGATCAAATGACATAGAATAAGTGCAGAATCGTTCTAAAATACTCAAATAATGCACAGAATAAGCATAATTAGTACATTATATACATATTTTTCTTTATAAATCCAATATTTTTTAATAAATAAGATCTGAATTATATTCTATACTATATAAAGAGCTTAAATATAGATTATTGTTATCAAATGACTTAGAATGCAGCAGAATTGCCTGAAACGCTCAAATAATGAACTGAATAAGTATTATTTGCACATTATATGCATATTTTCGATGTAAAATCCATTATTCTGTAATAAGTAGGGTCTGAATTATATTCTAGACCTATAAAGAGCTTAAATATAGATTATTTTGATCAAATAACTTAGAATGAATGCAGAATCGCATAAAAAGCTAAAATATTGCTCAGAATAAGCATTATTTGAACATTATATGCGTATTTTCTATGTATAATCCAATCTTTCATAATGTGTAAGATCTGAATTATGTTCTAGACCATATAAAGAGCTTAAATATAGATAATTGTGATCAGATGACTTAGAATGAATGCAGAATCGGTTGAAATGCTAAAATAATGCTCAGAATAAGCATTATATTAACATTATATTCGTATTTTCTATTTATAATCTAATATTTCATAATATGTAAGACATGAACTATTCTAGACCATAAAAACAGCTAAATTATAGATTATTGTGATCAAATTACTTAGAATGAATGAAAAATCGATTGAAATGCTTAAATAATGAACTGAATAAGTATTATTTGAACACTATATTTGTATTTTCTTTGTGTAATAAAATATTTTTTTTAATAAGAAACATCTGAATTATATTCTAGATAATATAAAGAGCGTAAATATAGATTATTATGATCATATGACATAGAATAAATGCAAAATTGCTTGAAATGCTCAAATAGTGCATTGAATAAGTATTATTTGCATATTATATGTGTATTTTCTATAAATAATCTAATTTTTTTTAAATAAAGATTTGAATTACATTCTAGACACTATAATGAGGTTAAATATAGATTATTGTGATTAAATGACTTAGAATTAGTGCAGAATCGCTTCAAATACACAAATATTGCTCAGAATAAGCATTATTTCGCACATTATATCTGTATTTTTTCGATGTATAGTCTAATATTTTATAATAAATAAATTCTGAAGATCATATAAAGAGCTTAAATATAGATTATTGTCTTCATATGGCTTAGATAGAGTGCACAATCGCTTGAACGCTCAAATAATGCACTGAATAAGATTTATTTGCATATTATATGCTATGTATAATCCACTAATATTTCATAATATGTAAAATCTGAATTATAATCTTGACCATATAAAGAGATTAAACATAGATTATTGTGATCAAATGTCTTAAAATAAGTGCAGAATTGCTTGAAATACTCAAATAATGAACTGAATAAGTATTATTAGGACATTATAAATGTATTTTCCTTGTATAATCAAATATTTTTTAAAAAGAAACATCTGCATTATATTTTAAGCCCTATGAAGAGCTTAAATATAGATTATTGTGACCAAATGACATCGAACGAGTGCAAAATCGCTTGAAATGCTTAAATAATGCACATTATTATCAATTTTTTTATGTATAATAAAAATATTGTATAAGTGAGATCTGAATAATATACTAGCCATATACAAAGCTTAATTATAGATTATTATGGTAAAAGAACTGAGAATGAGTGCAGAATAGCTTGAAATGCTAAAATTGTGTTCAGAATAAGCATTATTTTTTACATATATGTGTATATTCTTTGTATAATCGAATATTTAATCATAAGTAACATCTGAGTTATACTCTAGACAATATAAAGAGCGTACATATAGATTACTGTGATCAAATAATATAGAATGAATGCACAATCGCTTGAAATGCTCAAATAATGCAATTATTATTTAGATATTATATGTGAATTTTCTATGTATAATCCGATATTTTTTTTAATAAGAAACATCTGAATTATATTTTAGAAAAGATAAAGAGCGTAAATATATATTACCGTGATCAAATGACGTAGAATGAATGCACAATAGCTTTAAATGCTCAAATAATGCACTGAATAAGTATTGTTTGCATATTAAATGTGTATTTTCTAGGTATACCCAATATTATTTTAATAAAGAGATCTGAATTATATACTCTACACCATATAAAGAACTTAAATATAGATTATTGTAATCAAATGACTTAGAATGAGTGCAGAATCTCATGAAATGTTCAAATAATGCACAGTAAGCATTATTTCCACATTATATGTATATTTTCTTTGTATAATCCAATATTTTATAATATGTAAGATCTGAACTATATTTTAAACCATATAACGATCTAAAAGATAAATTATTATGATAAAAAACCTGAGAATGAGTCCAGAATCGCTTCAAATGCTCACATAGTTTTCAGAATAAGCATTTTTTTTTGCACATTATATGTGTATTTTATATGTATAATCCATTATTCAATAATAATTAAGATCTGAATTATATTCTAGACCGATTAAGAGGTTAAGTACAGATTACTGTGATCAAATAACTTAGAATGAGTGCATAATCTCTTGAAATTCTCAAATAATGCACTGAATAAGCATTATTTGCATATTAATTGCATATTTTCTATGTTCAATCAAATATATTTTAATAAGTAAATCTGAATTAAATTATACACCATATAAATAGTTTAAATATAGATTTTTGTGATAAAAAAAACTTAGAATGAGTGCACAATCACTTGAAAAGCTCTAATATTGCTTAGAATAAGCATTATTTGATTATTATACACGTATTTTCTATGTATGATCCAATATTTCATAATATGTAAGATCTGAATTATATTCTAGACCGTATAAAGTGCTTAAATATGGATTAATTTGATTATTAATGCATAATCGCTTGAAATTCTCAAATAATGCACTGAATAAGCATTATTTGCATATTGTATGCATATTTTCTATGTATAATCAAATATATTTTAATAAGTAAGATCTGAATTGAATTTACATCATACAAACAGTTTAAATATAAATTTTTGTGATCAAAGAACTTAGAATGAGTGCATAATCGCTTGAAATGCCCAAATATTGCTTAGAATAAGCTTTATTTTCACTTATATGCATATTTTCTATGAATAAACCAATATTTTTTAATAAGTAGGATCTGAATTATATTCTAGACTTATAAAGAGCTTAAATATAGATTATTGTGTTCAAATGATTTAGAATGGGTGCACAATCGCTTGAAATGCTCAAATATTGCTTTGAATAAGCATTATAATTTAGACCGTATAATGATGTTGAATATAGATTATTGTGGTCAAATAACTTGGAGTGAGTGGATAATCGTTTGAAGTACTCAAATAATCGACAGAACAAGCATTATTAGCACATTATATGTATATATACTTTGTAAATCCAATATTTTTTAATAAGTAAGATCTGAATTATACTCTAGACTATAAAAGATTATAGTGATCAAATGACTTAGAATGAGTGAACAATCGCTTGTATTACTCAAACATTGCTGCGAATAAGCTTTATTTGCACATTATATGCATATTCCCTTTGTATCATCCAATATCTTTTAATTAGTAGGATCTGAATTATGTTTTGACCTATAAAGAGCTTAAATATATATTATTCCGATCAAATAACTTAAAATGAATGCACAAGCGCTTAAAATGTTCAAATATTTCCAGGAATAAGCTTTAATTCAAATTATATCCATATTTTCTATGTATAATTCAATATTTTATAATAAATAGGATATAATTATATTATAGACAAAATAAAGATCATCAATATAGATTTTCGTGATTCAATGAATTATATTGAGTGCACAATCGCTTGAAATGCTCAAATATTGCTCAGAATAAGCTAAGTAGGATCTAAATTATATTCTAGACCTATAAAGAGCTTAAATATAGATTATTTTGATCAAATAAATTAGAATGAATGCAGAATCGCATGAAATGCTAAAATAATGCCCAGAATAAGCATTATTTGATCATTATATGCGTAATTTCTGTGTATAATCAAAGATTTCATAATATTTAAGATCTGAATTATATTATAGACCATATAAAGTGCTTAAATATAGATTATTGTGATCAGATAACTTAGAATGAGTGAGAATCTTTTGAAATGCTCAAATAATGAACTGAACAAGTATTATTTTCACATTATATGTGTAGTTTCTTTGTATAATGAAATATTTTTTTAATAAGAAACATCTGAATTATAGACAATATAAAGAATGTAAATACATATTACAGTGATCAAATAACGTAAAATGAATGCACAATCGCTTCAAATGCTCAAATAATGCACTAAATATGAATTATTTGCATATTAAATGTGTATTTTCTAGGTATAATCCATTATTTTATAATAAGTAAGATCTGAATTATATTCTAGACCATATAAAGAGCGTAAATATAAATTATTGTAATCAAATGAATTAGAATAAGTGCAGAATCTGTTGAAATGCGCAGAATAAGCATTATTTGCATATTATATGTGTATTTTCTTTGTATAATCCAATATTTTATAATAAGTAAGATCTGAATTATATTCTAGACCATATTTTAAAGATAGATTATTATGATAAAATAACTGAGAGTGAGTGCAGAATCGCTTGAAATCCTCAAAAATTGGTCAGAATAAGCATATTTTTGCACATTATATCCGTATTTTCTATGTATAATCAAAATTTCATAATAAGTAAGATCTGAAATATATTCTAGAACATATAAAGAGCTTAAATATAGATTATTGCGATCAAATGACTTAGAATGTGTGCAGAATCGCTTGAAATGATCAAATAATGCACTGAATAAGTATTATTTGCAAATTATATGTGCATTTGACTAGTAAAATCTAATATATTTAAAAAACAAACATCTTAATTATATTTTAGACTTTACAAAGAAATTAAATATAGATTATTATAATAAAATAACATAGAATGAGTGTAGAATCGTTTGAAATACTCAAATAATGCACATAATAATCATTATTTAAATATTATATGCATATTTACTTTGTAAATCCAATATTTTTTAATAACTAAGATCTCAATTATATTCTAGATTATATAAAGAGCGTAAATACAGATTATAGTGATGAAATGACTTAGAATGAGTGCACAATCGCTTGTAATACTCGAATATTGCTGAGAGTAAGCTTTATTTGCACATTACATGCATATTGTCTATGTATGATCAAATATATTTTAATTAGTAGGATTTTAATTATATTCTAGACCTATAAAGAGCTTAAATATAGATTATTGTGAACAAATGATTTAGAATGAATGCACAATCGATTAAAAATGCACAAATATTTCCAGGAATAAACCTTTTTTTCACGTTATATGCATATTTTCAATGTATAATTCAATATTTTATAGTAAATAGGATCTGAATTATATTCTAGACAAAATAAAGATCTTAAATATAGATTTTTGTGATCCAATGACTTAGAATGAAAGCACAATCGCTTGAAATGCTCAAATATTGCTCAGAATAAGATTTATTTGTATATTATATGAATATATTCTGTATAATCTTTATTTAAGATCTTTATAGGTCTATAATATAATTCAGATCCAACTTATTAAAAATGAGTGAATGCAGAATCGCATGAATTGCTAAAATAATGCTCAGAATAAACATTATTTGAACATTATATGTGTATTTTCTATGTTTAATCCAATATTTCATAATATGTAAAATCTGAATTATATTCTAGACCATATAAAGAGCTTAAATGTAGATTATTGTGATCAAATAAATGATAATGTTGCAAAATCGCTTGAAATGCTCAAATATTGAACTGAATAAGTATTATTTGCACATTATATGTGAACTTTCCTTGTATAATCAAATATTTTTTTAATAAGAAACATTTGAGTATATTCTAGACACTATAAAGAGGTTAAATATAGATTATTGTGTTCAAATGACATAGAATGAGTGAAAAATTGCTTGAATTGCCAAAATAATGCTCAGAAGAAGCATTATTTGCACATTATATGCGTATTTTCAATGTATAATCCAATATTTTATCATAAGTAAAATCTGAATTATATTTTAGACCATGTAGAGATCTTAAATGCAGATTATTGTGATCAAATGACTTAGAATGAGTGCACAATCGCTTGAAATGCTCAAATAATGCCCTGAATAAGCTTTATTTTCACTTTATCCAATGTTTTATAATAAGTAAGGTCTGAATTATATTCTAGACAATACAAAGAGCATAAATATAGATTATTTTTATCATATGACTTAGAATGAGTACAGAATCGCTTGAAATGCTCAAATAATGCTCAGAATAAGCATTATCTGCACATTCTATCCATATTTTCTATGTATAATGAAAAAGGTTATAATACGTAAGATCTGAATAATATTCTAAGCCATATAAAGAGATTAAATATAGATTATTATGATAAAATAACTGAGAATGAGTGCATTATGGCTTAAAATGCTAAAATAATGTTCAGAATAAGCATTATATTTTACATTATATGTGTATATTCGTTTTATAATCGAATGTTTCATAATGAGTATCATCTGAATTATATTCTAAACAATATAAAGAGCATAAATATAGATTACTGTGATCAAATGACATAGAATGAATGCATAATTGCTTGAAATGCTCAAATAATGCACTAAATAAGTATTATTTACATATTATATGTGTATTTTCTATGTATAATCCAATGTTTTTTTAACAAGAAACATCTAGATTATATTTTAGACAATATAAAGAGCGTAAATATATATTACTATGATCAATTGACGTAGAATGAATATACAATCGCTTGAAATACTCAAATAATGCACTGAATAAGTATTATTTGCATATTAAATGAGTATTTTCGAGGTATACCCAATATTATTTTAATAAAGAGATCTGAATTATACTCTTGATCATATAAAGAGCTTAAATATAGATATTAATGTAATCAAATGACTTAGAGTGTAGAATCTCTTGAAATGCTCAAATAATGCACAGAATAAGCATTATTTGCACATTATATGTGTATTTTCTTTGTATAATCCAATATTTTATAATAAGTAAGATCTGACTATATTCTAAACCTTAAAAAGATCTTAAAGATATATTATTATGATAAAATAACTAGAATAAGTCCAGAATCGCTTGAAATGCTCATATAGTGTTCAGATTAAGCATTATTTTACACATTATATGTGTATTTTCTATGTATAATCCATTATTTAATAATAATTAAGATCTGAATTATATTCTAGACCGAATAAAGAGGTTAAGTATAGATTATTGTGATCAAATTACTTAGAATGAGTACAAAATCGCTTGAAATACTCAAATAATGCACAGAATAAGCATTATTTGCTCATTATATGCATATTTTCTTTGTATAAACAATTTTTTTCTAAAAAGTAGGATCTGAATTATATTCTAGACTTATAAAGAGCTTAAATATAGATTATTGTGTTACAATGACTTAGAATGGGTGCACAATCGACTGAAATGCTCAAATATTGCTTAGAATAAGCATTTTTTTGCACGTCATATACGTATTTTCTATGTATAATCCAATATTGTATAATAGATAGCATGTGAATTATATTGTAGAAAAAAAAAAGAGCTTAAAAGTAGATTATTGTGATCAAATGACTTAGAATGAGTGCAGAATCATTTGAAATAATAAAATAATGCACATAATACGAATTATTTGCACATTAGATGCATATTGTTCTTTGTAAATACAGTATTTTTTAATAAGTAAGATCTGAATTATATCTAGACTATATAAAGAGCTTAAATATACATTATTCTGATCAGATGATTTAGAATAAATGCCGAATAACTTGAAATGCTCAAATAATTGAAGAAGTATTCTTTGCACATTATATGTGTATTTTGTTTGTATAATGAAATATTTTCTTAATAAGAAACATCTGAATTATATTGTAGACAAGATAAAGAGCTTAAATATAGATATTTGTGATTAAATGATTTAGAATGAGTGCAGAATTGCTTGAAATCCTCAAATAGTGGTCATAATAGGCATTGGTTTTGCACATTATATCCATATTTTCAATCTATAATCCAATATTTCATAAGTAGAATCTGAATTATATTCTAGACCATATAAATATCTCAAATATAGATTATTGTGATCAAATGACTTAGAATGAGTGCAGAATCGTCAGAAATGCTTAAAATAATGCACAGAATAAGCATTATTGTACATTATATGTGTATTTCCTTTGTATGATCCAATATTTTTTAATACGTAAGATCTGAATTATATTCTATACCATATAAAGATCTTGAAGAAAGATTATTATGATAAAATAACTGAGAATGAGTGCAGAATCTCTTAAAATGCTTAAATAGTGTTCAGAATAAGCATTATTTTCTACATTATATGTGTATTTTAATAATAACTAAAATCTGAATTATATTATAGACCATATAAAAAGTTTAAGTATAGATTAATTTGATCAAATGACTTAGGATGACTGCATAATCGCTTGAAATTCTCCAATAATGCACGGAATAAGCATTATTTGCATATTATATGCATATTTTCTATGTATAATCCAATATTTTTTAATAATTAAGATCTGAATTAAATTTTAGACCATTTAAAGATTTTAAATATTGATTATTGTAATTAAATAACTTAGAATGAGTCCACAATCGCTTGAAATGCTCAAATATTGCTTAGAATAAGCTTTATTTGCACATTATATGCATATTTTCAATGTATAAACCAATATTTTTTAATAAGTAGAATCTGAATTATATTCTAAACTTATAAAGTGCTTAAATATAGATTGTTGTGTTCAAATGACTTAGAATGGGTGCACAATCACATGAAATGCTCAAATATTATTTAGAATAAGCTTTGTTTTGCACATCATATGCGTATTTTCCATGTATAATCCAATATTTTTTTTAATAAGAAATATCTTAATTACATTTTTAAACCGTATAAAGAGGTTAAAAATAGATTATTGTGATCAAATAACTTAGAATGAGTGTAGAATCGTTTGAAATACTCAAATAATGCACAATATTAAGCATTATTTGCACATTATATCATATTTTCTATGTATAATCCAATATTTCTTGATATGTCAAATCTGAATTATATTTTAGACTGTGTAAAGAGCTTAAATATAGATTATTGTGATCAAATGACTCATAATGAGTACAAAATCGCTTGAAATGCTTTAATATTTCCAAGAAAAAACTTTATTTGCACATTATATGCATATTTTCGATGTATAATCCAATATTTTTTAATTAGAATGATCTGAATTTTATTATAGACTTATGAAGATCTTAAAGATAGATTATTGTGTTCACATGAGTTAGAATGAGTACACAATCGCTTGAAATCCTCAAATATATATTATAATACGCTTTATTTGCACATTATATGCATATTTCCTATGTATAATCTAATATATATAATAAGTAGGATCTGAATTATGTTCTAGACAAAATAAAGAGCTTAAATATAGATTTTCGTGATCAAATGACTCAGAATGAGTGCACGATCGCTTGAAATGAGCAAATATTGCTCAGAATAATCTTTATTTGTACATTATATGCATATTTTCTATGTACAATCCATTAATTTTTAAAAACTAGGATATTAATTTTATTGTAGACCTATAAAAAACTTAAATATAGATTATTTTGATCAAATAACTTAGAATGAATACAGAATCATTTGAAATGCTCACATAATGCTCACAATAAGCATTATTTGATTATTATACACGTATTTCATAATATGTAAGATCTGAATTATATTATAGACCATATAAAGTGCTTTAGTATGGATTAATTTGATTAAATGACTTAGAATTAATGCGTAATCGCTTGAAATGCTCAAATAATGAACTGAATAAGCATTATTTGCACATTATATTTGTATTCTCTTTGTATAATCAAATATTTTTTTAATAAGATACATCTGAATTAATAACAATATAAAGAGCGTAAATATAGATTACTAGGATCAAATGACATAGAATGAATGCACAATCGCTTTAAATGCTGCATATTATATGTGTATTTTCTATGTATAATTATAATCAATTATTTTTTAATAAAAAAAATCTTAATTATATTCTAGACACTATAAAGAGCTTAAATATAGATTATTGTGATCAAATAACTTAGAATTAGTGAAGAATCGCTTGAAATGCTAAAATAATGCTCGGAATAAGCTTTATTTCACCATTTTGTGTTTATTTTCTAAGTATAATCCAATATTTCATAATATGGAAAATCTGAATTATATTATAGACCATATAAAGAGCTTAAATATAGATTATTATGATCAAATGACTTAAAATGAGTGCGGAATCATTTGAAATGCTCAAACAATGAACTGGATAAGTATTTTTTTGCACATTATATGTGTATTTTCTTTGTATAATCAATTTTTTTTTCAACAAGAAACATCTGAATTCTATTCTAGACAATGTAAAGAGCATAATTATAGATTACCATGATCAAAGAATGAATGCACAATAACTTAAAATGCTCAAATAATACACTGAACAAGTATTATTTATAAATTATATGTTTGTTTTCTATGTATAATCTAATATTTTTCTAGTAAAAAAGATAAAAATTTTATTCTAAACCATATAGAGAGCTTAAATATAGATTAATGCGATCAAATGACTTAGAATGACTGCATAATCGTTTGAAATACTCAAATATTAATCAGAGTAAGCTTTATTTGTACATTATATGCATATTTTCAATCTATAATCCATTAGTTTTTTTGTTTAGAAAATAGTATTTGAATTATATTCTAAACCTATAAAGACAAAAGACCTTAAATATATATTATTGTGATCAAGATAACTTTGAATGAATGCAGAATCGCTTAGAATGCTCACATAATGCTCAGGATAAACATTATTTGAACATTATATGCATATTTTCTATGTATAATCCAACATTTCATAATAAGGAAGGTCTAAATTATATTTAAATCATATAAAATGCGTAAATATAGTTATTGTGATAAAATGATTTTATAATGAGTGCAAAATCGCTTGAAATATTCAAATATTTCAATTTGCACATTATATGTTTATTTTCTATGTACAATCCAATATTTTTTTAGTAAAAAACATCTGAATCATATTCTAAACAATATAAACAGTATTATTTTCACAATCAAATGACATAGTATGAATGTACAATCGCTTAAAATGCTCAAATAATGCACTAAATAAGTATTATTTTCATATTATATGTGTATTTTCTATGTATAATCCAATATTTTTTTAATAATAAAAAATCTGAATTATATTATAGACATTATAAAGAGTTTAAATATAAATTATTTTGATCAAATAACTTAGAATAAGTGCAAATTCGCTTGAAATACTCCACAATTCGGATCCTTGCTAAATTCTGATTTGAACTGGGAGGTTAGCTGATATTCTAGTTTTGATTCTTAATTAATTCATGAAAAAAAAAAATTAAATTAAGCCAAGAAATAACAAGAGAGGAACTCTTTTGAGGAATTTTCGACAAGTCAATCGTTTTGTTGTACGGATCGGCTGAGACTGAGAGTAGAAATATATTAATTCAAAGATCTTATTCGATCTCTTTCTTTATTTCCTCGTGTTTCTACTTACAAATGATTTTTTACGGTCTTGCACTCTCGCAGTCTCGTTAGATTTGTTTGGTGAGAGGGAGAGATCAGGGCACGATCAGGCAAGGGCATTTCAGTTTCAGTCCAATTTTTATGAAGTAGATTTATTCAATTTAAATTATTAATAAAAATGATGAAAAGGGCTAGATCGTAACAAAAATAATTCGAGGGGTTTAAATCTAATTTTAAAGAATAAAGGGGTTTATATTCAGATGGAAAAGATTTTTTTTTTTTTTTTTTGAGGAATAGATAGAGAAAGATTAGAGAGGTTATATCCGATTTTGCCTTAAAATAAAATAGTTAGCGATTTTTTAATTTTTTACTGTTGATCGTTTAAAAATTTGACTGCAAGTTTTTTTTTTAAAAAAATTTACTGCAGCCAGCCCAGCCGGATAAACAAGTAAACATCAGAGAAGAGTAGAAAGGATCAGTCGTCAGACCTCTTTACACCGGACCAATCAGTGCTTGTACGGTTGTACCCGGGCACCATCGATGCCTTCCCTGCAATGGCTACCCGCCTCCCACCATTTGTCCGGCGACAACCCCTCTGGCCAAATCGCCACCGTCTCCGCCGGAGTTCATTTCGGTTCTACATTCCGACGCCTCTCCTCCGACTATCTCCGCCTCCTCCTTTGCTGTCAATCCCAGGCACTAAACACTGTTTTCTTTTACCCTCACATTCTTTCAGTCACAATAAGAAAAAAAAAGTTGTAATTTCTTAGTTCTCTTTGATTAAATTATTTTGAGATCTTAATGTGCAGTTACGGAGTAAACTGGAAGAAGTGAAATCTGGTTCATTTCTCATGTGGAGTGAAATGTGTTCGAAGAAATGCCTAATGTTTGGAAGTGTTCAACCTGGTGCATCAGCATTGCCTCCTCGGTCGTCTTTGTTTGGTGGGAAGGAATCTGATAAGGAAGGAGGGTTTATGAGCAGTATGGAGTCCCTATTTAAGAATTTCCAGAAGGGTAATTCGAATAAAAGGTTCTGGACTGATGTTCTTCTGGGTGCAAATGTTCTGTAAGTTGAAGATTCCAACTTTCTAATAATCAATGTGTTGTGAGTAAAATTAGAACAAGGTTCACAGATCCTTACCAGTTAGCCATCAGATATGTCGCTGGGCATTAATTTTTCTTCAAAATTGCTAAATATTATATTTATGGATCCACAAATTTGAAAACACTTGCGTGTTTTGTTTTCTAATTGTTTGTTTCATCTTAGGGCATACGGAGCTCAGGTTGCATCAAAAGGTAGGCTGGTTTTGTGGGGAGCCAAGGTGAGATTCTTTAACTTTCTGTTCTTAGACCTAGTTCCTTACTATAGGCATTAGATTTCAAACCTAACAAATATTTATGCCTTCTTTTTTTCCTTTTTGAGAAGGTGAATAGCTTGATCCGTGAAGGACAGATTTGGAGACTGGCCACTTCATCTTTTCTACATGCAAACATTGTTCATCTAATGGTAAGAAATTTATTATCACAAAAAAAAAAATTATAACAGTAAGAATACAGAACTGTTTAACTGACTTACAGTAGAAGACAAGCATGATGCTATTGAGACGTTAATTTTTTCTTTCATTTTTTTGTTCCTATTCATATTTATAGAGTGGCACTTGTGTTCTTTAACTAATGCACATGTGGGCTGTACAGCACTGAGAAAGCCAACAAAAAGATGGGGGATTAAATTCAGTATAGCTTCCTAAAACCGAACAGACCTGATAAGTATTGCAGTGGTTTGTATATTTTGTTACCAGTGACTTGTGGTCAGACTGGGTTAAATATGGTCCTGGTCAGTATCTATCTTACTTCTCAGCCTGCGTCAGGCTTGTTTTTCTGTGTACTTAGTCATATTAGGTTGGCAGGTTTGCCCCAAAGTTGACGTTGTCCTCGCATTTTGTTTCTAGATCAGATTCGATTATTTTTTTATGGTTGACCAGGTTGAGGTTCCAACACAGGCTGGATTTGAGGCTTGTCATCTTCTTATTAGACTTGTTTGCATATTAGCTAATCACAGGTTGACTTGGCAGGTGAACTGCTATTCGTTGAACTCAATCGGTCCCCCGGTTGAGTATCTTATGGGTCCTCGTCGCTTTCTGGAAATTTATTTTTCTTCAGCTGTAGCAAGTATGGTACATAATGCGTTTTAGATTTGAATTGAATCAATTAAAATAGAATCTTGCAAGAGACCTTATACCACACCCTAAAAAGCCCAACAACAACCTCTTGAGTGTGTCATATTGTTATATGAAGAAGTTGGTGCACCAGGAAACTGTGGAATCAATATATTATTTTGAAAATGACAAGTTATACAGATGGATAAAAATACAAAGATATGATTTAAATATAAGAAAGTGGTCCATACCCTCTATATCATATGAAAGTGTTTTTGCGAATTTGATGGTTGACAAAGTGATGCTCATTGTCAAGTTACCTTCTTTTTATTTTCTTTTCCATATTCAATGGATCTAGATTTAGCTGAATTTAAATTCTATAAAAAAAATTGTAGGCTCACTTATGTACGTCATAAAAATTTAGGTTCACTTATGAGCTACCGTTTCTGCCCCTCCCCTTCATTAGGTGCATCTGGTGCTGTCTGTGGTCTGGTAAACAACTCTGTCCATTTTTTGGGTTCATCCTTCCTAATATTTCATTTTTGATACCTGCAAAATATTGATTGATGTATATAGAAAAACAAAAACTTCAACAGCACTAATACTTAAGTAACAAATTTTGGTATATCTTCTTCATCTCTACATGTTCTTTTTAATCTTTCCTTGAACGAGGAATGATAGTAAATATTTGTAATTTATGTAGTAATATTGCAAAATATACTTGCTTAATTCAGATTGGTGCATATGCGGTGTATATTTGGAGGAATAGAGATCGAATCCCAAGAGGAGACAAGCAGCTAGAGCGCATTGGATATGTCATTGCCTTGAACATGGTGTCGCTCCATCTATAACTTAAGTCTTGAAAAAGAAATATACTTCCTTGTGTAAAGTTCCAACCTGCCCTTGTAGAATAGCATGTTTTCCCTGCTAAATGGTAGACACCCCTGGTGCTTTTCAGCAATTTAGAGTATGGGTCAGGTTGTAATTTTGCATCAGCCAGATATTCCTGAAACAAACAGCATCTCGTACCCCAAAATATATAAATGGTGGCTTCATATAAAAATAAACCCCTTCTTTTCTGGACCTAATCAATGTATTTGCAGGTGATTGGATTGACTGTCAAAGGCATTGATAATTGGGGCCATGTAAGTCTTGATAAATTACTTTTTGTATTTCAAGTGCAGTTAAGAATATTTGATTAATTTAAGAACATTTGCGAGCAGTTGGGAGGCTTGCTTGGTGGAGCAGCTGTAACATGGCTTCTCAGTCCTTCATAGGAGTGTGAAATTTAAATCTTATGGAGATAGGTATATTTTTAACTGATATATAGCCTCTAATTCAACTAAATTAGCGGAAGCATTAAAATGTCGCTAGCTCATGTTGAATTGATTAAATGTAGCTAGCTCATGTAGAATTAATGTGAGAACTGTATTCCTGGATGGTATCTTACTGATAACTGTTAATGCGTTTCAGTGAGATTATTCGTGTTTACTTTTTCTGATGATTTTTTACATATGGTATCTAGGCTAGTTTTACTTTGCAAGCTGCTGAAGCAAAAAGGATTTTTCTCATAAAATATTAGCAAATTTTATATAAACATAAGTGCAGTCAGAAGCTAGTATTTATTGGATATATACAGAGATGGCGAAATAGAGTTGATTTAGTATGTTTCATATGCTATTAGTAATACCTGTGGCTACCAGTACTAGCAATCCCAATTAGTATCATAGGTACTAGCAGTCTAGCACACCAACATGAACGCAAGTAAATTTGGGGCGAGTTTAAGCTGGTTTCAAGGTGCTGTCTTATGTAAGTGAATCTACAGAAGGCGTACTCAAATTTTCGTGATGTACTTTGGACTCTTGGATATGTTTGATAGCGCTTTGTTCTGTTACTAGGGAGTTCCGGGCCCTTTTGTTGTTTCAAATTTTTGATGACATACCTGCTCCAATTTTTTAAACTTCCATTTCAAACGAAGTATACTGCAAAACAGTTCAATCTACTCTTCTCAAGCAAAGCTAAAATCAAACTACGGCACTTGATGATTTCCATCTCTATTATCAGTGCTCCTATCTTATCTTATCTACCTAATTGTTTTCCATTAATAGTTCAAACGAACAAAAAATAATCAAGTACAGCAGAAATGCACTCTGCATTTATTACGATATATCTCTCCCCAACTAGCAAACTTGTGTGAATATTACCTTCTGTCATGGCACCACCAATGCAAGCCCTTCCTGCTCCCTCTCCAGCCAAGTTGGAGTGGTATCTTATTATAGGCGTCATGTCATCCACTATCTTTCTCATCGAGCTGCTCCAAGCTTATTCATTGCTAGTTACTTGCTCCAAGCTTATTCATTCGCTTACTGTGGTTAAGTTGTGAGACCAAACCTCTCCTCAGCGACAAGTGGATGCCATGTTATATTTGAGGGGCTGATAATTGCAATCAAGCAATCGGGCATAGTCCACTAGTAGGGACTTTGAAAATTTACAAGTAATTTAACGATTGATTTGAAGAACTAACTGTTTTTAGTTTAGTCGAAATTTAAATGGTGACTAAGTAATTAAATATTATTAAATTGTATCAAAATTGATAAACAGTCCATTTTGAAAGGTATAAAGAACACATCTACAATTTTTTCGTTTATTGTCTTGTTAATGTCAGTTATTGTTGATATTAATTTACCAGTTGTTGAACAATGACGATTGACTTTTCTTTTAGATTTCGAAAAAAAATGTCAATTGTCATTGTTGATGTTAACCAGTTATAAATCACTCTCCCTTTTAATAGTCGCATTAGTACGGGGATAATATTTTATGTGTACAGAGATCGCAGAAAATGCGTACTAATAATACTTACTAGCACGGCAATTTTTAACAGATGATTACACAAAACGCGAAACGATTCTGCTGTCTGTTGGACGAAAATGGGGCAAATAATGTCTAGCCTTTGGAAAACCTATTTTTCATGCTTTCTCAGACTAATTTATATTTTGCATATCTTCTTAATATATATGCAATCCAATATCTCGCCCCTGGCAGACAACTATGTTCTGGTCCTTCTGGAACAGTTTTTCTGTCGTAATAATGCTTTCTTAAGGATAGACAAGGTGCGCATGTTTGCATCAATTACTGCAAATGGTTAACAAATTCATCTGTACGTAGTGCTTCTAAATATTTTTACATAGAAGAGCTTAATGTAATTTATGTAAACAATTAATACAAGTTTAGCTATGCAAAACACAGTTATACATCGTCAAACACATGCACGAATTATTATGCTAATTTTTTATGCAATAACTTGTGTTTAATATGAACACAATATAATTCTTAATGTAATATACTTTCCATTTATTAATCGTTGCAAGGACATTATGTTCTTACATAATTCTTTTCGTAGTTATATTTGTTGTAATAGTTTCTTATTAGTTGTGTGTTGTCTATTGTTTTACTAGATGTTTACTCTTTAGAATGTTATTATGGACATATCTAATATGTAGGAAAGAATTTACTTGTCCCGGCACCAAATATTGATAAAATTTTGAGTGCCATTTTGGAGCCTTGTCCATACAATTTCCAAGGTTTCAAACACATTAACATTTTATAAGGTGATATCTCATGTACGCATTTGATTTTCTTCTCATCCCAATACTTTGATATTTTGGTTGCAAGAAATGCAATAACCAATTGATCATCTAGTTGACAATTACAAAAATGGTGATAATTTTTTTAATTTTAGGGGCCGATGAACTTTACTTTCCAAATGAATAATAAGACTAGGGTCCTTTTTATACGGGGATGATAACCGTCATCCAACCAAAAACCATCCGCGCCATCCAACTCTCCCCTCCGCTCCGTCTTTCGCTTTTTTTCCGCGCGTCTGGGTGAGGCGCCCCTCACGCGCCCTTCTGACTTCACGCGTCCTTCCCCTCTAACACCCCTTCCTTTTTCGCAAGCGACCCTTCCTCCCTCGCGCTACCTTCCATCCTCCCCTCCTTCCTGGCGATCTATTTCCTCTTTCTCTCCCTCACAGTTTATCCTGCCTTATAAAATGAACATATACAACAATAAATTGAACAGATACAAAGATAATTTGAACATATAATCAGAGTGTATATATACAAGAAAAAATAATGAACATACATAATAATAAACTGAACAGATATATCAACTAATTGAACATAATTAGCAAAGAAACTGAACAAATGTAACAAATAGTGTTGGCTAATACAAAAAGTAAAAGTGGGCAAATAAACTGAACATAAATGACAAATAAATTGAACAGTTATAACAACTAAATAGAACAAATGTAACAAACATGTCGACTTGTATAAAAAAATAAACAGTGAACATAAACTGAACATATATGACAAATAAATTGAACAAATACAGAAAATAAATTGAACACATATAACAACATAGATAACAGATACAAAAAACAAAGTGAAAAAATATAAAAATAACTACATAAGAAATAAAAAGAACAAATCAAAACAAACAAAATGAATACATAATACAACAAATTGAACAGATACAACAAACAAAAATAAACAGATATTAAAAGATTCGAAAATCAACTAAATAGATCAAACAAATTGAACACATAAAATTTAAAATAAACATCTAGAAGAATCAGTGAGAAATAGAGAAGAAAATCACCTGTGAGCACGAGAAAGAGGAGAAGACAGAAGAGATGGAAATGATGTAGCGCGGAGAAGGGAGAGGGAGAGAGGGGAAGGTGCGCTCGGTAAGAGGGGGTGAGAGGAAGGTGCTTCAGAGGTGATGAGGTGCTGAGTGAGGGAAAGTGCGCTCGGATCGGAGGGAAAGAAAGCGTGGGTGAGGGGTAGATGCGCTCGGATCTGATCAGATCACTGGTTGGTGCGGAAAAATGAAGGGAGCGATTTCGCTGGATGGCTTGGATGGCGAATCGCTGGATGGTATGAATCAATTTCCCTTTTTATATAGATTATTAGAAATAAAAATTATGTGCATTTTGTATGTTCTATTTTCTACACTGAAATTTATTAAGTTTTTTTTTATGTAGAATCTTCGAGTTGGGCATGTTTTTGTTCATATACATTGGGCCTATTAAGTTAATGGCAATGAATATGCCACATAGGTAGGGGTGAAAACGCCACCTGTTTCGACCGTTCGACCGTTTCGTTTCGTCCGAAACGAAATGGTAACGGTTAAAGATTTCGGTTTCGTTTCGAAAACGAAACGGTTAATGAAAATAAAAACAATTTCATCTCAGGAACGAAACGGTTAATGAAACGTACCAATTTCGTGATCGTTATTTCGTCCGTTTCGTTTAAGGCGGAGGGAACGAAGAGAGGAGTCGATAAAACCTAATTTTGCGCCGCACCCCTCTCTTATCTGTCTCTCACTATCTCTTCTTCGATCACATCTCTCCCCTCTCCGTAGCCTCCCTCTTAGCCGATCGAGCACATCCTCAGCTTTCTCTCTCTCTCTCTCACTTTCTCTGCTCCGATCAACTCTCTCCATTCTCCGTTGCATAGCCCCAGCCTCAGCCGATCGAGCTTAGCCTCATCCTCGATCGCCTCTTATCAATATCAATGGAGTCTGATTCATGGAGCCTCAGCCTCGGCCGCCTCTCCTCAAGCGCCTCTCGTCGTCTCCAGTCCAGATACGGTATGCGATGCTACCTATTCAATCGATTCATTCATTCTTTAATCAATCAATAGATTTTCCCTCTTTGATTTGATTTAATTTGCAGGACGAATGGCATAGTTGAAGTAGCCAAATTATGGTGCCAAGTCGAGGAAGGATTTTATAAACTAGCCAAAGACGGATTGCTTTCAAGAGATGATTTTGGAGAATGTATAGGTGTTTATAATTTTCTTTATTTTTGTTTTTCTCCACTCTGCTCCTTTTGTCCTGGTTTTCACTTCTTGAACAATCAGAGAAGAATGTGAATTGATTTGTTGTGTTGATTTTTCATATTAATTTGTTTTGAATTATTAGGAATGGTTGATGGATGTTTTCAATTCTTAATTAGAGAAGAATGTTAATTTTTTTTCATTTTGTTTACTAATTAGATATAAGTGATTTTGATCGATAGATATTTATGTAGAAGAGCTGTTTTTTAAATTCCAGTTCAATTGAAGTTATTGATACTTAATAACGTTTTTCTTTTGTATTTTTCAGAAAAAGAAGTATAAGCTAAAAATTGGCTAAAATTGAGGGGACTGAGTTGACCGATTCGGTGCTAGATGTGGTGAGAAAGGAGGCTGAGAACTATGACTGTCTCCAAGGTTAGATTTCTCCCCTCTTTTTGTAAATTTTTTCACATTTTTTAGTTGATTTGTGCTTGTTTTGGCACTATTAGTGTAGATCTGTCAGGTTGGTTAGCTATTTTCATTATTATTAAGTTTAGAAGTAGTTTTTAGAGATCTTTAACTGTTCTCCATGTTTATTTGTTGTTAAGGGGTACATGAAGGGTTTGTTAGCAGTGCTGTAAAACTTCTACTAAAAGTGGTACATTGTACAGCCTTGCTACTGGAACTGCTTCAGAACTGCTACTGGAAGTGAATTTTGCGCATTGCTTTAGAATTGCACACTGCTTTAGCATTGATAAGGGGTACATGAAGGGTATATCTGACCTATTTATTTTTTTCATTTTATGCAGCATTGCTATTGGAACTGCTTTAGACATGTACTGGAGCTGCTTTAGAACTACCTTAGAAATTGTTGCCTCAAGAAGAGTTAAAATTGTAGCTGATGTGCTCTTGGATGAAGCCCTGAAGCTTGATTTTGATTTTATACTTCTCCATGTAAGTTCATCACCTCAGAATTAGATGTTCAATTCCTTTTCATCACCCCAGTAAGGATTTTGATGTAGGACATTATTTGAAATTTTGATGCTCTTGGATGAAGCCCTAAAAGAGATTGGTGCTCACAAGTAATGGACAATAGAAAAACAAGTATTGGAAAAAGAAGGGGGTTCTTTTAATCAAGAAACAAACTGATGGTGGAGCAGTGGAGAGAAACAAACAAACTGATGGTGGAGCAATGGAGCACCGTTTAACCTCAACTGTGTTTTCTAATCTATTGTATGGTGTTTTGTTTAAACTTTGATAAGTTGTGTTTTATTTAGAATCAAACATTGATAAGTTGTGTTGTTGTAATCATATTTTCATAACTTGTGCTTTGTTTTTCAATATATTAAATGTTATTTATAGTCCATGATAAGCAGGGGAAAAAATGACATTAAATGTGAGGCAGGATTGATGAGTTTAAACGGTTAAACCGTTTTGACCGTTTGAATTAAACGAAATGATTAACGCAACCAATTTTTGTTGCGTTTAAAGAACGCAACGCAACACGCAAATGAAAAAAAAATTTCTTCTATTAAATAAACGATCAACGCAAGAGGCTGGTTGCGTGACTGTTTTCGATGTTATGCAGGCCTACACATAGGTAAGATAATGACGGCCTATTAATGTCGTCCTATACCAGTAAATTCGATTTTTGGGTAGATTTTTGCAAATCAACTACAAGAATACGTGGAACATATGTCTTTTTAGTTTCTTCCAATATCTCAAGAATGCAACCTCAATTAATAAAAAAAAATGTGTTGTTTAGGGGGAGATATAATTGCTCATCGTTTTTTCTTAAAAGAAAGAACTACGGATAGTAAATTACATGCTTTATTCCAGAAATTATTATTGAGATGTATTCTATATATTTGATTTCTAGAATTGATATATTTATGTCATGAAGAGTGTATGACGACCCAACAAAAAATGTGCCTTATAACATAATAAAACAGCATAAAAGTAGGCTTGAAGACTATTTAGAGGCCCAACAATTTGACCAGGTTCTCGATGGCCATCTTTAAGCATATTCTGGTAAAAGCCCAAATATGAGTTTGATAGACTAGGGGTGTGTTTGAAACGCTAACCGAACAGTTAATTCTAGAATTAGCGCTGTTCACGCGAAATCAAACATGGAACTAGCGAACTGAATTAGCGCCGAACAGCTAATTCCACGCCTTATTCTTATTTCACCTATCTGGACGAACAAGAGAGAACAAGAAGTGAATAACCACGTGGCTCACGCAGAGCATGTGGGGTGACTGTTCGAATAGCTTATTCAGCCCATGTGGGGCGACTGCCAAACACACCCTAGGTCTGTCAGTTCAGATTAAAATGCCAGTAAGAACGTCAAGATTAACATCTTGATCGAAAAGCACTTTTTTAACCATGGCAATCTGATTGTAATTCACTTTTTCAATTTTTCTAATCGGAAGAGATAAAGAAGGAGAAAGGAATCGGAGTCGACGGTATCCCGTCTTCAAATTCTTCCAAAAGAGATGAAATTTGGTGAGATTTCAAGCAGCCCCCATCCGATCGATTAGTAAACAACATTGATCACAATTTCCCTCAACTCAAATACCATCTTCTATCTTGTTTTCGATCAGCGAGAGTGATTTGAGAAATCCTTCTTCCCCATTCTACTCCAATCAAATCAAATCCTTCAGATATGTTTTTTCTTTTCGGTCAACGTGTAATTATTGTGAAATTATGAGCTAGGTGTGGGAAGATATACTATCATTTAAATTAAAACATCAGGAGGAATTAGCAATATATCTTGAGCTTTAGGTGTGAATTGAGCAGTGAAATATAGATAATGAAGCCACGTGAGAGTTATCTCAAAAACTAGCAAGAACTAGGAACTAGGAACTAGCTAGTTCTAGTTCTTGTTCCAAGTTTTTGGGAGAACTAGGAACTGGCTAGTTCCTTGTTCTAGTTCTTTGTTTGGTATTTGTTTTTTTCATCCTAGTTCATGAACAACTAGTTCATGGAGTTCCCAAACACACCTGGTTAACCAATGTCACGCTGGCCTCGTGCATATATTGGATGGAGCAAGACGCTGTTCACGACTCTGTTTCTTCAATTTGATGTTCTTTATTATACATTGAAATATTGATATGCAATGTTTCTAACGGTTCACTAGTAGCCAGCTAACAAAAATTTCTAAAGAAAATATTATGTGAACTATCCCTATTTTAATATTTCTAAATTCTAACGACCCCAAAGAGTGAACTATTCCCAATTTTAATATTTTGGACATGGTGATGAAAAGAAATTGTAACGGATTCATTTTTCGTTTAAAAAAAACATTTCTAGATCATATGAAGAAAAATAAGGAGTGTCAATTACGATTATTCAAACAATCGGACGATACCATATCAGAAAATGGATATATTAGATGCAAATGTAGTTCTAATCCGATCTGAATTGAACGATTCAGATAGTCAGTTACCCCCGTCAAATCCGGAGAACTAGACAGGAGCAAGACAAACGTCACCCAATCACTACGCTGGAAGCTCAACGGTCCAGATATATTCGGAATTTTCTAATTAAACCGTACCAATGGATGAGTACAGTAAATGACAAAAAAATCGCTTCAACTGCAAGTCTGCATGTCAGTAAAGATAACCAGCGCCGCAACATCCCTTTCATTTTTTCACCCATCCGATTTTCCCCCAAACTAAAACACTTTGATTAGAAAGGAAGTAATATTTTTATTTGAAAAAAAGGCGTTAAAATTTAAAACCATAGACTCAAAGAGCTCGGGCGACGAGACGACGGAGAGAGAAAGAAGAGTTCGAAAGCAGCACTGAATCGTAGATTCTGATTTCGCATATGCCATCAAATTTGCGCGAGATCTGTTTTTTGCTTTTGTTGAATCCTGATGTGATACTGGTTAGTGTGTGGTTATTTCACATATATTATAATGGCAAAATTGGATATAACCCCGTCAAATTTTCTTCAATTGAATATAACCCCCTCAAATCTTTAAAATTGGATGTAACCCCTCAAATCATACTCATTTGGATATAAACCATTTTAACTAATTTTGATCATATTTTAATTAATAAAAATTAATTTATATAACTTCTGACCAAATTATCCTCTATCCATTGTCTAAAACCTTTCGTTTTCCCCTCCATCAAAAAAGTCTTTTCTATTTTTTGCTGACGTCAGATTTGCACATATTTGAATCCAAATAGTCTCCTATAAAAGCCAGTTTCGAATTAGCTCCAGGTTCGGGGGCAGGTTCAGCCATCATAGAAAGTCCCTCGATAACGGTTGCATACAGACATCTCAAAGCAGTTGTGATACAATCTCTCTAGCAATAGCAATTTCCCATATACTAGTATTAGTTTTATATACATAATTTTCTTTAGTGCTTCTGACCAGGAAATAACTCAAATGCTTAATACATAATCAAATCTCTTTTGATCCCTAATAGATCACCAACTAAGAAACAAAACACTATGAAGAAAAGGGAAAGAAAAAATAAAGAAATAAAAAGAGTCGATTAGGAGCAAGCAACCAACACTATTCTGACTTAGCTTGTACCCTTGTATTGATCTAGCATGGTTTAGCATATAGATCTAGAATAATAAGCCTCCATTGCAAATAATGAAAGTATATAAAGTAATCACTTACGGTGCCAATCAGATTTAGCATAAAGTAGCAAACAAATGACAAAAAAATATATCGCTAGAACTAACTAGACTTAAAACAGAGATGATAGGCTTGCACACATCAAGAAATAGATTGGTAAATATGATGTCCTTTTCAGATTTAAACTGCATCATTCCTTCCAGCGAAGGCGTAAAAAATGTGTCCACTAATCTTAGCCATTCAAAGAGACTTAATTGGTCTCAAATTAGCAAATGACATTGTAAAAATCAAGTGTTAATGATACAATATTAACGGCCAATCAAGGTCATAATGACTATTCTTTTTTATTTCCATCCATTAGAATTAAAATAAATTAATTAAGGAACAAAACTTGAATAGAAGTAGAAAATAACCCGTCGGTCTTATCCCAATGGAAAAAGAAAGCAAGGAATGTAAGGAATTAGAAGAAACAGAGGAGTTCAAGGAGGAAAGCTGGGATGAGGAGGTTGAATATATATGTCGTGGGATGTGATAGAATAAGTACTACACCACTTAAAGAAGTGTTGATGGCGTAAAAATGAAACAAGACGAAGGCAGGAAACGGATGATGAGCAATAGGCTTATGCAGGGTACTTTGGTCAGAAGTTATATAAATTTATTTTTATTAATTAAAATATAATTGCAATTACTTTAAAGGGTTTATGTCCAGGATGAGTATGATTCGAGGGGGTTATATCCAACTTCAAAGATTTCAGGGGTTATATCCAATTGAAGAAGATTTGAGGGGGTTATATCCAATTTTGCCTATTATAATTTGCTTCGTTATTAGGATTAAATCTTGGTCGAAATAAGGTTCTCTTCTTTTAAAATTACTTGTATCATGCTCAGTTTGTTCAGAATTGTTAGATTAACTACATTCCTTTCATTAATATATTTACGAAGAATAAATATTGTGGTAAGTTTGAGATGAACTCTTCGGCGACAAGTGGATGCATTGTTATATTCGACAATGAGATAGGTTATATTGAAAATAAATTTAGTCAACTAATAGTGATTTTGAAAGTTTGAGAAGTAATTTAACGAATGATTTGAAGAATTATATTTTTTTAATTTAATCATCGTTAACTGGTGACTAAATATTATTAAATTGGAAAATTCTTCCATGGATACAAATCTTGAATCAAGTTTTAATTGCAACCGTTCATAAATATGATAAATTAGTCCTTAAAAATGAATGACTGTGACTAAAGTCCGGTTTAGAGAACGAAGAATTTTCAAAATTGGGAAATTATATCAAAATCAAGCTTTTAAAAAACGTCGTTTTAACGCTGTTTTTTCCGAAATAACGGTATTTTGTATCCAACCGCACGAACCTCACAAAAAAAATGACAAAATAACGTAACGCGTCATTTCCATTTTTTCGACGATTAAACGCGTCATTTCCATCATTTTCGTTTTTTCGACGACAAAAAATATATTCTAGTTTTGCCCATGATCATAAATTTTTTTGTTGACATGCATTTTGGAATATTTTATACAATGAATAAAGTTTTGTACTTCAATATCAATAGACAATAATGGTGGAAATGACAAGTTATCATTGTTAGCTCAAATTTGAAGAATATAATACATAGAATATTATCAATCTAAAGAATATAGACCCAAAAAAAAGAATATTTAAACAAGATCATTATCACTGTTTTTTTGCCCTTTTTTCACCGAAAAAAAGCCGCATCGTTAAATCAACTCTGGACCGTCATACCGAAAAAATGCATTTTAAAAGCTTGATCAAAATTGATAAACGGTCCATTTTGAATGGTAAACAAACACGTCTATAATTTTTTTTTGTTGGTCTTGATGTCTTTATGCAATTATCATTATTGATGTATTAACCAGTTGTATGTCAATCTCCTTTTTCATAGTCGCGTTATTAATTCCGGACTGCAGAGAAAATGCATAACATTATTACTTACTAGCACAGCAATTTTAACAGACAACTAAAAATGCAAACAACGATTAATTCAGCAGCATGGACCCATGGAGTAGAACATACGAAGAAACGTGGTGCAATATAGGCCATCCGATGCGTAAATTTTAGTCGACTTCGTTAAACAACCCGCGCAAGAGAGAAAAGAAGATAACCCACGACACTAACTATCACACATAGAAGTGAAAGAGAAACAAAGCCACGAACTGTTCATTTCTTATTAAGTATACATGTTTTCTAGAATTTATTGTCCGTCAACCGGTTCAACCCACCCGCGCATATGTTAAGAAGTGTTCAATTTCGATTTTTGAGCCAACCATTTAGCCATAAACTCAATTAAACACAAGAGATCTAGGTTTCAACATCATTCACAAGCATTTCAAGATGAGAGTAGGAGATTTATACCTCTCTTTGTGTAGCAACAAAGAGGCTCGATTCCATGGCATGGGAGTCGATGGGGTGCGTGCTCCACCACCTCCACCATCTTTGGCGCCTCAAGCCCACCAAGGAGCTAACCACGAGCTCCTTGAAAGTGCTAGCTTTCAAGAGCTCTTAGCTAATCCCCTCTATGAACCTCTTCTTCCTATTAACTATTTTAATGGAGGGGAAGAATGAATGGAGCTCAACACATGAGCAAGAGAGGAAGAGGAAGAAGGGGGCAGCTAGGAAGAGAGGAGAGAGAATGTGGATGGAGGCTAGGGCTTTCCCAAGAGGTGACCCCTTTATATAGCCAACAACTCTCATCCTCTCTTTGAACTATTTACAAGTATGCCACTAGGGCTCTAGCTGAAATTAATAGGGCCATTTTGGGCTACATCAAATGTTGCAATAGCCCAATAAACCATCCCATTAATTACTCCTTCATTCTTCCTCAAATCGGGCCTTTAATTAATTAAATAACTAGAAGCCCAAATAGCTCAAACTAATTAAAGTGTGTTGAACATAATTATTTATTAACTCATTAATAATTAACTTTGGATTAGCTAATGCATTAATTTGTTTCCATATGATCTTTTTGACTTAATTAATTATAACGGTTCACAACGGTATATAATTAATTAATCAACTTATCATATTTCGCAACACTCACTGTTGTGAATAAACAAATAATGCACCGTGTGGTTAGAGTCCTATTTGTGCGACCCTATTGAGGATTTATGCTATGTTGGCCATGAAAATAAATCGTTATTTATTTCTAATAATCATAAGCGGTATCTAGCAACACGTTATGATTCCCAATTCGCATAAATAATGTACCGTTACAATATCTTAATCCTGCACAAGAAATATAAGTATTTCCTTGTCTGATTCTTATGTCACATGATATCATTGTATAATCCAAGATAGGAGTGTGTCATTCTTGCAGATTATACATTTCTTGATCTAGAGTTGATCGTCTAGTTTGCATGCATACGATCCAGCTCAATCAAGGGGCCCAAACAGATATCATCACTCATTAAGTGTATTAATGAGGGACATACGGTTTTCTTGATGAACAATTTTTCCCCGCACAATTCAAGAGAACATAAATAAAGTCCTTATAGCAGCCTTTATCAGGAATCAACGTTAGACGATATTTATTGAACCTATCCTCATGTGAAAAAGGTGAACATCTCAAACTTAGAATCAAACTTATATGAAATAAACAATGACACTTAACACAATCCATATGTTGATTTCATTGGGTCAAGTCCTGTACTATGTTCCAATAACATACACATATGCAATTAAGTTGGTAACTCCTTACCTATGATTTGTAGAACTTAATCATCACTTAACTTGCATACTAATCTTTTATGATAATTAATGTTCCTTGTTAATTATCAAGATTATGGACGATTTAGATTTATTATTGTCATTCTAATGAATGATCCACAGAGATCTACAATTCAGATCCTCAACCTGAATGATCTGTCAATAATAAACTCTAGGAACAAATGATTAAATATCATCATTAACATAAACTAAGAAAATAATGTTAGGAAATGCTATTATTTTAATTTTAGACTAATTACAACTAATTAATCCCATCAAAAACAAGCAAATCACAAGATCTAGTGCAAGGCATTCACACACAAGAGAGAAAGAGTGTAGGAGGATTATACCTCTCCTTAAATCGTATTAAGGAGGTTTTCCAAGGCGTGGGAGTCGGTGGCGTGCTCTCCACTCCTCCTATGTCGCCGGCCGGCCGCCTCGAGTCCACCAAGAGATTAACCAAGCTCTAGAAGATTCGTGCTAGCGATTCAAAGAGAGCAAAGCTAATCCAAAGGTTTTCCCTCTTCCAAAGCAATTAACTAGTTAATTATTTGAGGGAAAATCGTTCAACACATGAACTTTGAGAGGTGGAGATGAGAGGAAGGGATGAAGAAATTCTGAAATTTCTTCTCCTTGGGTTGATTTCGGCTAGGAGAGAGAGAAGGGAAGGGAGCAATGTGACGGCTAGGGTTTTCTCCCAAGAGACACCCCTATTTATAGTGCTCCAAACCTAGATCTCTCATCCAACAAACCTTGGACAGAAATGCCCCTCTCCATGCCGAAATTAGGTGGAGGATTTATGGGCTCCAAAGCCCATTAATCCATCTCTCATGTTGCTCCTTTCATACACCTCAAATCGGGCCTTTAAATAACCATTTAATTTAGAAGCCCAATTAGTTCATTTAATTAAATGTGTTGCACATGATTAAATATTAACATATTAATATTTAATCTAGGATTAGCAAATGCACTAATTTATTTCTATATGATCAATTTGATTTAATTAATTATAACGGTTCATAACGGTATATAATTAATTAATCAACACATCATATTTTCGCAATACTCACTGCTGCGAATAAATAAATAATGCACTGTTTGGTTAAAACTCTATTTTGTGTGACCCTTTGAGGATTTATGCTATGTTAGCCATGGAATTAAATCACTTATTTAATTCCAATAATCATAAGCGGTATCTAGCAACACGTTATGATTCCTAATTCACATAAATAATGTACTGCTACAATATGTCAATCCTGCATAAGAAATATTAGTATTTCCTTGTCTGATTCTTATGTCACATGATATCCTTGTATAATCCAAGATAGGAATGTGTCACTCTTGCTGATTATACATTTCTTGATATAGAGATGATTGTACAAGTTGCTAGCAAACAATCCATCTCCATCAAGGGGCCCAAACAGATATCATCGCTCACTAGGTAAACTAATGAGGGACATACGATTTTCTTGATGAACAACTTTTCCCCGCACAATTCAAGAGAACATAAATAAAGTCCGTATAGCAGCCTTTATCAGGAATCAGCGTTAGACGATATTTATTGAACCTATCCTCATGTGGAAAAGCTGAGCATCTCAAACTTAGAATCAACAACATATGAAATAAACAATGACACATATAACACAATCCATATGTTTATTTCATTTGGGTCAAGTCCTGTACTATGTTCTATAACATATACATATGCAATTAAGTTGGTAACTCCTTACCCATGATTTGTAGAACTTAATCATCGCTTAACTTGCATACTAATCTTATCTGATAATTAATGCTCCTTGTTAATTATCAAGATTATGGACATCTTTAGATTTATTATTGTCATTTATGAACAAATGAATAATAGAGATCTACAATTCAGATCCTCAACCTGAATGATCTATCAATAAATAAATCAAGGAACAAATGATAAAATATCATCAATAACATAAACCATAGAAGTAGCCATAATGATTGGCTTCTAGGACATAACTCCAACAATCTCCCACTTGGCCTAGAGTCAATCAACAATGACTTCTAGCAAGTGCGTAGTACTCAATGTAATATCCAAAATATACATGTCTCATACTAAAGCCTCAAAGTAAAAGATACAACTCAAAGCCACTCAGGCATACGCCTAATCCCCATGGATGCAACATGCAACTCATGTGCGGCTCGAGACAAAGGCTTTGTCAGAGGGTCCGCTGTGTTCGCGGCACCGTCCACCTTCTTGACCTTGATCCACCCGTCATTCACAAACTGACGGATAAGATGGAATCGTCGTAGAATGTGCTTGGTCTTTTGGTGAGACCTAGGCTCTTTGGACTGAGCTATGGCTCCCGTGTTGTCGCAGTAGAGATCCACTGGACCTGAGATGCTTGGAACCACCTCCAGCTCGGTCAAGAACTCCTTGATCCAAACGCCTTCTTTCGCCGCTTCACCAGCCGCTAAGTATTCCGCTTCGGTGACGGAATCGGCCGTAGTTTCTTGCTTGGAACTTTTCCAACTTACGGCACCACCATTGAGCAGGAATACATAGCCGGACTGTGACTTAGCATCATCTCGATCGGTTTGGAAACTAGCATCGGTGTAACCACTTACAACGAGCTCTTGGTCTCCACCGTAAACGAGGATGCTATCTTGTGTTCTCTTCAAATACTTGAGGATATTCTTGACTGCGATCCAGTGTGGCATACCAGGGTTAGCTTGGTATCGACTAGTCACACTAATCGGATGTGCCACATCGGGGCGAGTGCATAGCATGGCATACATGATTGATCCGACCACAGATGGATATTGAAACTTGTTCATGAATTTCCTATCTGCATCTTCCGTCGGACATTGAGTCTTGCTCAAGAATATGCCATGTGACATAGGCAAGTAACCCTTTTTGGAACTAGCCATTTTGTGTTTTTCCAACACCTTGCCAATGTATGCATCTTGGCTCAAGCCTAACATCTTCCTAGATCTATCTCTATAGATTTTGATTCCTAGGATGTAGGCGGCTTCGCCCAAGTCTTTCATTGAGAACACTTTCTTCAATGAATCCTTGACATCATTCAATTCGGGAATATCATTCCCGATCAAGAGTATATCATCAACATATAGAACAAGAAATACGACCACGCTCCCACTAATCCTCTTGTAAACACAAGGTTCCTTTTCGCTTTGAATGAAGTTCAACTTCTTGACCTCTTCATCAAAGCGCTTGTTCCAACTCCTCGATGCTTGCTTCAATCCATAAATGGACCTTTGAAGCTTGCAAACCTTGTTAGCATTCTTAGGATCCACAAAACACTCGGGTTGTGTCATGTACACATCCTCTTCCAAATTTCCATTTAGGAAGGCGGTTTTGACATCCATTTGCCATATCTCATAGTCATAAAATGCGGCAATTGCTAACAAGATCCGAATTGACTTGAACATGACGACGGGCGAGAAGGTTTCTTCATAGTCAATACCATGAATTTGCTTGTAACCTTTCGCAACAAGTCGTGCCTTGTAAATGGTCAAGTTGCCATCCATGTCGACCTTTCTTTTAAAGATCCACTTGTTCTCAACGGGTTTTACTCCGTTGGGAAGGTCAACCAAGGTCCAAACCTTGTTGTCATACATGGATTGCATTTCGGATTCCATGGCTTTGAGCCATTCCTTGGAGTCGGATTTCTTCATCATGTCATCAATGGTCAAAGGTTCGTCATTCGCAATGACGAGGGCATCATGCAAACCCAAGTACCTTTCGGGTGGATGACTTTCCCTTGTAGACCTTCGTAGAATTGGTGCTTGAGGTTCTTGAGGTTCTTGAACTTGTTCCACAACGGTTTGCGGAGTTGGTTCTTGATCCTCGAAACTTTGAGTTTCTTGAACATAATCGACTCGCGATATGTTCGAGTCCTCATTTGAGGGAGCATTCTCTTGAACCTCTTCCACAACGGCTTGTGGAACTGGTTCGGCTACAACCTCATTTGGAACCTCATTGGGAATAACTACATTACCTACTTGAGGCATGTCTTGTGGTGGTTCTTGAATTTCTTCAATAACCACATTACTCCCACTACTTCTTCTTGCGAGAAATTCCTTCTCCAAGAACTCGGCATGACGAGCAACAACTATCTTGTTCTCGACACGGTTATAGAAGTAGTATCCCTTTGTTTCCTTAGGGTATCCTACGAAATGACATTTGTCCGATTTGGGTCCAAGCTTATCGCTCACTAGCTTTTTCACATAAGCTTCACAACCCCAAATCTTGAGAAACATCATGCTTGGTTTCTTACCAAACCAAATCTCATAAGGTGTTTTCTCAACGGACTTAGACGGAACACGGTTTAGTGTAAAAGCTGCGGTCTCTAATGCATAACCCCAAAACGATTTAGGCAAATCGGTTTGGCTCATCATCGATCGAACCATGTCTAGCAAAGTTCGATTCCTCCTTTCGGATACACCATTCCATTGTGGTGTTCCCGGCGGAGTGAGTTGTGGAACTATTCCACACTCCTTTAGATAATCACCAAACTCATGACTCAAGTACTCTCCTCCACGATCGGAACGTAAAACTTTGATCTTACGACCAAGTTGGTTTTCAACTTCATTCTTGAACTCTTTGAACTTGTCAAAGGATTCGGACTTGTGCCGCATCAAGTAGATATACCCGTATCTACTATGATCATCGGTGAAAGTGATGAAGTATGAATAACCACCACGTGCGCAAATGCTCATAGGTCCACATACATCGGTATGTATAAGGTCCAATAAGCCACTTGCCCTCGTCCCTTTATTGGGAAAAGGCGCTTTGGTCATCTTTCCCATCAAACAAGACTCGCATGTGTCAATTGGCTCGAAAGCGAATTGATCCAAGAGACCAACGGTTTGTAATCTCTTGATGCGCTTCTCATTGATGTGACCTAAGCGGCAATGCCACATCAAAGTTGCATTCTCTTGAGAAATCTTACGTTTCCTATTGTCATTCTCAACACTCAAAACAAGTTCATTACAATCAAGCATATAAAGACCATTCGATAAATGCGCAACACAATAACGAACTTCATCACGAAACAAAGTCAAACACTTGTTCTTTATTACAACATCAAAACCATCCAAGTCCAAACATGAGATAGAGATAATGTTTCGAGTGATACATGGAACTACATAAACATCCTTGAGTTCCAACACAAAACCAGAAGGCAAAGATAATTCCACGTTCCCAACGGCCATAGCGGATATGCACGTGCCGTTACCGACGCGGAGTTGAACTTCGCCTCTCTCGAGCCGCCTCCTACTCTTTAGTGCCTGCACATTTCGACAAATGTGAGCGCATGAACCAGTATCAAATATCCAGTCATTGCTTGAGGTAGCGAGAAGGGTTTCAATGACAAATATACCTGAAGTAGAAGGACGGACGGTTCCAGCCTTCTTATCAGCAAGGTACTTGGGGCAGTTCCTCTTCCAATGGCCCTTGTCACTACAATAGTAGCACACGGTATCGGAAGTGGCCGGGTTCTTCTTCTTCCTTGAACCCACGGGAGCTCCCTTGGACGAGCCTTGGGGCGTCACCGGGCCTTTGCCTCTCTTGTTTCTTCGGGCTTTCTTCTTGATCTTCCTTCCCTTGTCATTCACAGCAAGAACATCCTTAGACCCTTTCTCTTTCTTGAGACTCTCCTCGGTTTCCATGAGCATGTTTTGGAGATCCTCCAAACTTTTATCCATGCCATTCATACGGTAGTTCACAACGAACCCCGAGTAACTCTGAGGAAGAGAGTTGAGAATAAAGTCCTGGACAGCCTCCGGTGGGAAGGGCGTGTCAAGGCTTTCAAGCTGCCGAAACAACCCCGCCATCCTCATGACGTGTGGGCCAACTTCATGACCTTCCGCCAAACGAGTGTTGGCGACGGCCTTGATGAGTTTGCCCCTTTCGGTGCGAGCTTTGGTCTTAAATGTCCTTGAGAGACGAGAGATGATTTCAAACACTCCAAGACCACTATCAATGTACTCCTTTTGGAGCTCATTGTCCATGACTGCAACAATCAAGACCGACATCTCTATGTCGTCTCCATGATGCTTTTCATAGTTCTCATGGTCCTCTTTGGGAGCCTTCTCTTCAGGAAGAGGAGGTAAGGGAGTGGTCAAGAGATACTCCTTCTTCTCAAACCTAAGGGCAAGCCTAAGGTTGCGGTGCCAATCCAAAAAATTGGCACCATTGAAGGCAAGTTTCTCTTTTTCAAGAAGAGAACGTAGCGTAAAAGACGAGGAAGACATCTACAACAATATCAAAATTTAAGGTCATTTAGTTTATGCTTTTGTTTTAACTTCCATAAAGTAAAACTTCCACTACATTAAATTAATGTCCCTAAATGTAATGGATTTCCAAGTCCCCTACTTTCGTTGAAATGATGATGGCGTCGGCACAACATCAAGCCAACTAATATAGGGTAGGTTCTCTTTAACCGATCATACAACTTTATGATCCTTGGTTCGCATCGCGAACTTCGTCCCAATGTCCAATCTGATTAGGATCCATTGAAAAGTAACTTCTCTCTATTTGCTCCTTGCAAATCCGATTTACACCCCGACTACAATGATGGAGTACGATGTCCGCGTCGGCGGAATGCATCAATAAACAATCAATTGTCTTGAAGGGGATAGAGAGAAGGAGGACGAATTAACTTAATCGAAATTTGGGACAAAACAATTTATGTGACTCTTGTTTGGTGGTCGTGTAAGCATACACCCATACCTACCTATGACAATTCAAGGCATTCTCAAACAATCACATAATCATATGCATCTCAAACATTGCCGTGGGTTTGTATGGCTCCCGCTTGCATTAATCTTCGTCGCATCTCCATGTAACGAGACTAATCTAATCAAGCCCTCCCACTAATTACTAAGATCCTATCTAATAATTAAGGGAAATAAATACATGTGATAAATTCCTAAAACCCCGCCTAGGCCTTAGGGGCATGCAAGCCTCACAAGTTACATCAAAATTAACCAATTAATGATCAAGGCACCTTAGGCCACTTTACAAGCAATCACATGCATTCACAACATATTACAACACACAAGGCATTGATATCTTGAGCCATATCAAACCCACATCCTCCTACAAAACAAAGTTAGCACATATACAATATACATGATACACTTGTCCTTAATTAATTTCATTAATTAGAATCTTTGTGCATACTTGTTGCTCAAGTTTTTCGAATGCAAAGAAGGCTCAACCTTAACAACTAATTGTTTAAGCCCTTTTTAAATTAAATCCAACCATCAAAACAGAAAGGAGGGTATTTAAGGAGTCTTCTAATTAACCTTTCATCACATTGATTAATTAGAAACTATTTTAACTAATTAAAATACGAAATTCGGGGCCCGAAAAAATTCAAAATTAATTCGGTCTCCAAAAAATCCGAAATAAATCCAGAGAACTCCTTACAAAAGATGTGGTTACCTGTAAAAATCTCAAGGAGAGATCAATTACCATCAGGGAGAACCAAAAAAGACAAATCCTCAGATTGTGCGCGAAGCACCGTTAGAGAAAATTCTGTTATGGGTCTCAACCTTTTGATCTGTATGATCATCCCCTTGATATTTTTCCAGCAAACAATTTACATAGAAAAATACTACATACAATAGGCTATCATTCCATGAAAAGAAAATCCACAAGTTATATTCAAGATCAATGAGATAACAAGCATTTAAGCAAGGTATCCTGTTCTGGAACTGACCGTCGACCAAAAAGGTTTCACTCGGTTGAGGTATCAAATCTCAATGAAAATCTATGAAATTAATTTTCACAGATTCCAGACTTAAAGGAGAACATTTCCATTTAAACACTTTTCCATAAAAGTTTCTCAATAAGTACAGTTTTTCAAAACAATCAGTTTGTTTGGAAAAACAGATCTGACAACTTCATCACTTTTCATCCTTGAACGCCCACATAAGATCCGAAATATGCAACAAAATTTACACATCCAGAAAGAGCATCAAGTTTAGATTAATCCTATCTAAAAGATACAGGTACTTTGTATACAAACTTATTTGTTACCAACCACAACAACAGAACTGTGCAGCAGAATAACAGATCTGCGCACCGTTACCGTTTAAATCACTAAAAATTCATTTTACATCGAATTTCAATGATTCCAGTGGGAAAACGACCACAACTCAAAGATCTACAACCTCCAATAAGAAGGAAAAAATTTCAGAGAGCTTTACACCACGAAAAACAAGCAACAAGACAGAAAACAGCCATTCCAGGGCCAGCAAGCATGCACATCACTAATTAACTTAATTAATTACGAATTTCTCAACTAATTAAGTGTGAAAAACCTTAAGCACGACCATAGCTCTGATACCACTGTTAGGAAATGCTATTATTTTAATTTTAGACTAATTACAACTAATTAATCCCATCAAAAACAAGCAAATCACAAGATCTAGTGCAAGGCATTCACACACAAGAGAGAAAGAGTGTAGGAGGATTATACCTCTCCTTAAATCGTATTAAGGAGGTTTTCCAAGGCGTGGGAGTCGGTGGCGTGCTCTCCACTCCTCCTATGTCGCCGGCCGGCCGCCTCGAGTCCACCAAGAGATTAACCAAGCTCTAGAAGATTCGTGCTAGCGATTCAAAGAGAGCAAAGCTAATCCAAAGGTTTTCCCTCTTCCAAAGCAATTAACTAGTTAATTATTTGAGGGAAAATCGTTCAACACATGAACTTTGAGAGGTGGAGATGAGAGGAAGGGATGAAGAAATTCTGAAATTTCTTCTCCTTGGGTTGATTTCGGCTAGGAGAGAGAGAAGGGAAGGGAGCAATGTGACGGCTAGGGTTTTCTCCCAAGAGACACCCCTATTTATAGTGCTCCAAACCTAGATCTCTCATCCAACAAACCTTGGACAGAAATGCCCCTCTCCATGCCGAAATTAGGTGGAGGATTTATGGGCTCCAAAGCCCATTAATCCATCTCTCATGTTGCTCCTTTCATACACCTCAAATCGGGCCTTTAAATAACCATTTAATTTAGAAGCCCAATTAGTTCATTTAATTAAATGTGTTGCACATGATTAAATATTAACATATTAATATTTAATCTAGGATTAGCAAATGCACTAATTTATTTCTATATGATCAATTTGATTTAATTAATTATAACGGTTCATAACGGTATATAATTAATTAATCAACACATCATATTTTCGCAATACTCACTGCTGCGAATAAATAAATAATGCACTGTTTGGTTAAAACTCTATTTTGTGTGACCCTTTGAGGATTTATGCTATGTTAGCCATGGAATTAAATCACTTATTTAATTCCAATAATCATAAGCGGTATCTAGCAACACGTTATGATTCCTAATTCACATAAATAATGTACTGCTACAATATGTCAATCCTGCATAAGAAATATTAGTATTTCCTTGTCTGATTCTTATGTCACATGATATCCTTGTATAATCCAAGATAGGAATGTGTCACTCTTGCTGATTATACATTTCTTGATATAGAGATGATTGTACAAGTTGCTAGCAAACAATCCATCTCCATCAAGGGGCCCAAACAGATATCATCGCTCACTAGGTAAACTAATGAGGGACATACGATTTTCTTGATGAACAACTTTTCCCCGCACAATTCAAGAGAACATAAATAAAGTCCGTATAGCAGCCTTTATCAGGAATCAGCGTTAGACGATATTTATTGAACCTATCCTCATGTGGAAAAGCTGAGCATCTCAAACTTAGAATCAACAACATATGAAATAAACAATGACACATATAACACAATCCATATGTTTATTTCATTTGGGTCAAGTCCTGTACTATGTTCTATAACATATACATATGCAATTAAGTTGGTAACTCCTTACCCATGATTTGTAGAACTTAATCATCGCTTAACTTGCATACTAATCTTATCTGATAATTAATGCTCCTTGTTAATTATCAAGATTATGGACATCTTTAGATTTATTATTGTCATTTATGAACAAATGAATAATAGAGATCTACAATTCAGATCCTCAACCTGAATGATCTATCAATAAATAAATCAAGGAACAAATGATAAAATATCATCAATAACATAAACCATAGAAGTAGCCATAATGATTGGCTTCTAGGACATAACTCCAACAAATAAGTCATTAAATATTGACTTCTAGGACATAACTCCAACAATCTCCCACTTGGCCTAGAGTCAATCGATAGTGACTTCTAGCTAGTGAAGAATTTAGAACAATGTCATATATCCATATATATACATGTCTCGAACCTCAAAAGATATAATACACTTAAAGCAAGTTACTCATACGTCCATCATGCATGGATGCACAATTGCATCTCGTATATCGCTTAAGGTAGAGGTTAAGTTAGAGTGTTCGCTGTGTCCGCGAACCTATCCAATTTTGTTTGACCCTATATACATATATACTCCTATATATGTGTTCTTGATCATCATCATGTGAGATCAAGTGACATCGTCATAGATCTTAGTTGGATCACCAATTTAATATTGGATTCTTCAAGATTAAGCTATGGTTCGAGATGCATAGAACCATATTATCTTGACTGAGAACTTCTCGATCCATACTACCTTCTTTCATTGCTTCACAAGTTGCTATATATATTTTATTTTTTGTGACGGAAACGGTTGTAATATCCCATTTAGAACACCTTCTAAATTTACAACACCACATTTAAACAAAATATGTAGCTCAATTGTATTTATATCAATCTTTCGAAAAATAGCATCAATATAACAATTTATATGAGCTTTCTTTCATCTTGTCAGATGGAAAAACATATCACCCTTTCTCATAAGATACTCGAGGATATTCTTGATTATTGTCCAAATGTGTTTTTTCTTTGTATCCAGTTGACAACTGCTTGTCATACTCCTTGGGTACAACACATAGGGGCATGTGCATAAGTATGACGTATGTAATGAAACTCATAACAGAAGGATGCTCGAATTATATCGTGCACTCTTCTCGAATTGAGTTGCAACACACCGAGTCGAACTCAAATGTATGCCATACAACGTGGTTAGACATCCTTTCTTGGAGTCTATCTTTCGTGTTACTAGAACACTTTGTCATTATATGCACATTTTCTCAAACCTGACATCCATCATAATCTATCTCCATAGATTTTGTTTCCTTGGATTTATGTGACTTGCCCAAGTTCTCTATTGAGTAAACATTCTCCAATGAGATCTTGACAATATTCATTTTCTTAATGTTATTCCCAATTAATGTCTTGTATCTTGTACAATACATGTAACATAATCATGCTCCCACTGACTATCTTGTCCATACAAGATACTTTTGACGAAGTTCAACTCCTTGACTTCCTTGTCAAAATGTTTATTCCAGTTTCCACAATACTTGTTTCAATTCATCAATTGATCCTTAAAGCATATATATGTATTTCTAGCAATACAACAAATCCTCGGTTTGTGTCAAATACACACCAACTTCCTTCATTCAATCGAAGAAGGCGGTTTTGATGTATCTTTTCATATATCTATATATACGAAATATAACTATTGCTAGAATGATCTTTATTAACTTATACACAGCTACAAGCGAGAAGCCGTGCTTTGTACATGGTCAACTCGTTATCGACTTAGACATAGCATCAATCATGAAATTGTGCTTTGTACATAGTCGACTTGCTATCCATATCTATCTTTCCTTTAAAGATCCAAATGTTCTAGATGGATCGCTCCTTCTTGAACATCAATCAAGGTCTATACCTTGTTGTTATATGTATGGATTGCACTTAAAGATCATACAGATTCAAACCATACTTGTGGAATCGGGTCTTTCCATCGCTTCTGTATTTATCAACGGATCCTCATATGTCAAGTACGAGGATGTTGTGAAGCCTATGTACCTTTCAGTTTAGGCAGTTGACTCTCGTTGATCTTTGTAGGATTGGTGCTTGAGGTCCATAAACTATTTCTACAAGAACATGTAGAATAAGTTCTTGATCCCTAATATATTGCACGAGTTTCTCAAACATCATCCATTCGTGAGATGTTTGAGTACTCTTTAGAAGCGAGCGTGCTTATAAACTTCTTCCTTTCACAACTGCTTGTGAATTAAGTTCCGCTCAACTTCCACTAAGCACCATGTATGGAGTGACAAGTTTCCTATAAATGTACTTCTTGTAGTGACGCATAAACTCCTTTAATGCTCACTTTACTCCCACTACTTCTTCTTGAGAATATTATTCTTCAAGATTACGTTATGATGAGCAACAACTACTTTGTTCTTATCATGTTCGTTGAAGTAGTACCTTTCGGTTAATTCAAGATATCCTACATAATATTAAGCGTCTTATTTGGGTCCAAGCTTATCAATCAATCGAACCTTGAAATAAGCTTCTCAACACCAAATCTTGAGAAACAATATACCTAGAGATCGAATCTCGTAAGATATCTTTCTCAATAGACTTCGATGAAATTTTTATTCAGTGTAAACAATATTGTCCTCAAACACAAATCCCTTACATGAGTCGAACAAGTCAATTTGATTTATTACCGATCGAACTATATCAAACAATGTTCGATACCTTCATCCTTGGATACATTTTTCAATGTTCCTCATGGAGCGAGTAGTGAAACGTATTTCATACTCTCTAGGTAATATATGAAACTATATGACTTAACTATTTACCATGATCTATCTTAAGACTTTTGCGTTTATTGAATAGTTTTTCAACTTTACTCTTGAAATTCTTTTGATCTTGTCAAAAGATTCATACTTATACCATATCAAATAGATACGTTAATATCTACAATGATCGTTGGTCAAGTGGTAAAGTGTCAACAACCTTTCAATTGCACAAGTACCTATAGGTCTATATACATCAATATGTATAAGTCTTAATAAAGTTACTTGTCCTTTAAACCTTCGTAGTTCAAAGGCGCTTTTGTCTTTTAACAAACACGATTCGCATGAATTTCAATTTATTTGCAATCGAATTGATTTACGAGCTCCACGTTACGTAGACTCTCATAATGCGATTCTTGTTTATATTCGACTAAGCGACTATTTTACATAAAAGTCAAATACTTTATGTGAAGTCTTACACATTTGTCATTCAAAATTTGTTTATCTATTTCAAGCAAATTCAATCAAGATGCATGAAATCTTATACACAAATTCATAACAATAAGAGAACAACATTTCTCTATTACAAAACATGATCATCCATCATCAAATATGAAACGGAGATAAGGTTTTATGAGATGTTTAGAATAAGGTATACAACCTCAAATTCCTAAACAAACTCTTTATTTAGTAAAGATAACTCTACGTATTCAATGGTAGCGGCTTAGACGTATAAGCCATTTCCAAAACGGAGTTTACTTTACTTGTCTCGAACTTTCTCTTATTCATCATTGCCTACACATTTCGTTAAATGCGAGCACATGAACTAGCACTTAATTACTAGTGTGAATTAGAGATAGTGAGATAATTTGAACGACAAATATCTTAAGGTTTAGAACATCATGGTATTTCGGACAACCTTTCAAATGCCTCCCATAAATGGCAAATGAAACATCTCATGTGACACACGGTCACTAGTGAGGGTCTCAAAGTTTCAACTCATATCTTGGTGAAGTATTCCTTTAATACTTAACCAATTACTTTTAACACTAACAAGTGTGCGAATAATATATCCTTTATCCATAGAAAGAGATTGTATGACAATATCAACAATCCTTGATATTGGAGATCTTAATATCTCTAGTTGTCAATTAGCTACTCAAACATTTCGGTTTGCAAGCTAATGAAATATTTATCTTCTTATAAGAAGAGTCTCTTAGTTAACTCACACTCCATTACTCGATCATAAATGATTGAGTCTATCTTTACTTTCTCTAAGAACGTCTTCTTGAGTAAATGGATGAGAGTGTAGAAGTCTAGTCTAGTCCTTATGAATTCTCCAATTCAAAGGTCTAAACACTTCTAAAAGGATATAAGCATTCGCTTTATTGAATAATTTTCGTCGAAACTAATCAATCATTGCGAAGCTATGTTCGGGAAGTCGAGGAACGTTTTTGGGATTAAACATGCACAAGTTTCTCCTTTTCAAAAACATGTCTTAGAAATCGGTGTTACTTCTCCAAGTAAATACCTTAGAAACGAGCTTGTTGTTTTCAAAGATTGATCGCAACGAAATTAACATATTTAATATCTATAACAATTTCAATTTAAGGTCATTTAGTTTATGCAATGTTTTATTTATAATGATAAACAAAACTCCCACTACATTTATTTAATGTCCCTAATGTAGTCGGTTTCCAAGATCCTCATTTTCGTTGAAATAGGGGCCAGCGTCGGCATGACACCTAAAACAACTGGATAAGGTAGGTTCTCCAACCAATTATATCTTGTCCATATGATTCTTGGTTTGTGAGATATCATATGTATATCCACAAACTTCGTCCTAACGTCCAATCCGAGTGGGTCCGTTGTGAAGCAACATCTCTATATTTGCTCCTAGTAAATCCGATTTACACCCCGACTACAATGATGGACTACGATGTCCGCGTCGGCAGGAATGCATCAATAGACAATCAATTGTATTGAAGGGGATAGAGAGAAGGAGGACGATTTGGCTAAATCAAGTTAATTTGGGACAAAAGCAATTACGTGACTTTGTTTGGTGGTCGTGTAAGCATACACCCATACCTACCTATGACAATTCAAGGCATTCACAAACAATCACATAATAATAAGCATCTCAAGCATTGTCGTGGGTTTGTATGGCTCCAGCTTGCATTAGTCTTCGTCGCATCTCCATGTAACGAAACTAATCTAATCAAACCCTCCCACTAATTACTAAGATCCTATCTAATAATTAAGGGAAATAAATACATGTGATAAAATCCTAAAATCCACCTAGGCCTTAGGGGCATGCAAGCCTCACAAGTTACATCAAGAATTAATCAATTATTAATTATCAAGGCACCTTAGGCCACATTACAAGCAATCACATGCATTCACAACATTTTACAACACACAAGGCATTGACATCTTGAGCCATATCAAACCCACATCCTCCTACAAAAACAAGTTAGCACAATATACAATATATATGTCTAAGTTGTTCATAACTAGTGAGCTCTTAAGTATCTTTGCGTATTGTTTGCTAATTTGTGTTTTTCCATGCAAAGAGAGTTTAACATTCAAACAACTAATTGCTTAAACCCTTTGATAAAATCAACATTCAAAAATCCAATAGATGACAGCAAGGAGAGTTCTAATCAACATATCAACTATTTGACTAATTAGAACAAACACCTTTAATTAACGGGACCCGAAAAAATCAAAAAAATTTTCGGTCTCCAAAAAATCCAGAAAAAATCATGAGCAATTCTTATCAAGAGACAAACTACCTGTTCAAATTTTAAGAAGATATCATTTACCAATTGGGAGAACCAAAATTATCAAACTTCAGGTTGTGTATTAAAACATCGGTTTGAAGTTTCAGGTTTTGGTCTCAACCTTTTAGACTGTTTGACCATCTTCCAAAAATTTTTAATGCAAAAAAATTTCACAGTAAACAACCACAAGTATAAGGCTAGTAACCATGAAAGATTTCCAATTTTACTCATTCAAATTCATCAAGTTAAAGGGTGTTGAATACAAGTCCCCTGTTCTGGAACAACACGTCGACGAAATTGATTTTGAGTGGTTGGGGTACCAAAACTAGTCCGATTGACATGAAATTAATTTTCATGGATTCAGGACTTCAAAAGGAAGTTTTCTATAAAAAGTCTCAATCAATACCAGTTTTCAAAACAATCCAATCGGTACAGAAAACCAATCAGACCGTTCTTGTCTTTCATTGCTTCAAATAAATAGAAAGACTTCGATCCAAACCATCAAATTGGTATGGAAGGAATTACTCCAAGTCTACTTAATTCCTATCCAATAAAATTAGGGTCTCTTTATCAAGATAACTCAGATAATGCCCACAAACTCAGATCTGGTCGCACAGGAACCTGTCCTGCGCACCGTCACGAGAAAATTCACTAAAAATCCATAACAACTCGGATTAAAGTGAAACCAGTGGGAAAATGCTCATAATTTGTCCCTCTTTCAAATCCATCAAAAGAAAAAAATCAAATCGAAAGCTCTGCTATGTGAAAAACACAGAAAATCTCGAAAAAAATAGAGTTTCAGATAGCAAACAAAGGCAGCAACTTAATTACTCCACTAATTACACATTTCTCATCTAATTAATGTACAAAATGACTTAAAACAGACCATGTGCTCTGATACCACTGTTAAGAAGTGTTCAATTTCGATTTTTGAGCCAACCATTTAGCCATAAACTCAATTAAACACAAGAGATCTAGGTTTCAACATCATTCACAAACATTTCAAGATGAGAGTAGGAGATTTATACCTCTCTTTGTGTAGCAACAAAGAGGCTCGATTCCATGGCATGGGAGTCGATGGGGTGCGTGCTCCACCACCTCCACCATCTATGGCGCCTCAAGCCCACCAAGGAGCTAACCACGAGCTCCTTGAAAGTGCTAGCTTTCAAGAGCTCTTAGCTAATCCCCTCTATGAACCTCTTCTTCCTATTAACTATTTTAATGGAGGAGAAGAATGAATGGAGCTCTGTAGACACCCCCAAAACCGTCATCAATTTGGATAACTTTTGCTAAAAGAATTAAAGATTTAAATCAACCAAGAGAAATATATCCTCATATTGAACGATCACAGGCTTGCTTCCATGGACTTATCCTTTTTTTTCAAATAACAATACGTAAAAGTGAAACAAGCATGAAGGATAAATTAAAAATTACATCTCAGCATCTGGTTGTCGTTTTACATTACTTCTCAAATATAATAAAAAACAAAAAGACATATTCTCTCATGATTTACTGCATATTTTGTTTTTAAAAGCATTTTTCTTATAAAAAGAAAAGGAAAAGGGATACCACGAAAACGTTTAGCATGATTTTTTTAAGTTGGCATTCAGCAACAAAACCATTCAAACTCTTTTCATGAACTTTATCATTATTAGAGCATACGGTCTATACTTTTCTTAATCCAGGGTACTTATTTTGATATTCAGTTTTATACATGATTACTCTCCTAAGCAATACAAAGCACGATTTTTCTAGCAAAGGAGACAATCCTCCTGATGTTTCCTGCAACTTGTTTGACTAAGGACCCTCCCTATTACTGAAAAGTTTTTCCCAAATTAGAAGTTATCAGATTCAGTAAGAAAAGGCTGAAAAAAAGCTTTCATCAGAAAAAACTCTGTTTCAAACTACTTTGAAATGAACTATTTTACATTCAATAAACTATTTCGTGAAGAAATTGCTTCTAATTTATAAGTATCAAAACAAGACTATTTTTCATTTAATAAACTATTTTGTAAATTAATCTGAGTTAATTTCAAGTTGCGAGAATTAATTGTTGTAGATTGTTTATTCAAATGAATTATTTCTATTTGAAAATCATCATCCTAGATGACCGGTCATGGACATTGGGGAAAAATACTTCAAATATTACTGTCTTTATTAAGTCCAGTAACGTAGATGATCTTTTTTTGTTCTCTTGAAAGATTTTCCTTGGAAATGGTATTCGAGATGATTTGCAGAATAAACAATCACTCTAGTTTTTTTGGAAATATAATCTACGTAAACTATTTTGTTTTCATAAAAATTGCTTATTTTGGAGAAAGAATTACTGTTCTTACATCTAAGAGCTATCCCTACTATTTTCTACTTATATCCTTTAGAGCAAACCAGAGCCTTTGACCATATATTTTATCTTGCAAGTTGCCATTTTGCTTCCTGCAGAGGATGATCAGACCACTGCTTAACAGTGGCAGACCATTATCTAGAGCATATTTCATACTTGATAATTTTTGATGTTCACGTTCAATACTTGATTCAATAACAAATATATTTTGACATATCAATATTGAAATTGTTATCACAAATATATCTTCTTTTTTTATTTAGAGTAGAAAAATTCATGACGTTGATGAATTTGGTCATGAACTTCAAAACCTTTCCATGAAAACCAGCTCTTAAATGTGACATGCAAAAGTTGTACTGTCTTATGCACGATAATCCTTTTTTGAAAACCAACATGTTTAATCGGCCACTGCTCTGTTGAAAAATGAATGTAAAATTCTGAGCTCTTTTCAAAGTGAGTTTCTTTTACTCAATTTGTTTTCCAACAAAACTCTATGATTATGAAATGCTTAAAAACTTTCTGATATTTTCTATAAAAAGAAATAACTGATTTAAATTTCTATGAAGAAGTCCAATACAAAATCACGTCTAGTCAAAACACAAGACTTTTTTTCCACATTATGATCAGAAAGGGACCACTAGATAAGGGCTACTGTTCATTGCAGAGTGTAGAAGATAAGATGGATATTTGTCTATTCTCTAAAACACCTGATCTTAAATACAATAAACTATTTCATATTGATAAAAGGAGAATTTAAATAATATTTGTGTGGAGAAATGTGTTCTTAGAAATCTCAACTTTTCTGAAAATGTTCTATCCAGTGAACCAAACCAAAGAAATTCCTACTGCTACAGGATTGGATGTCAGAAAATACTATTCAAAATACTTGCAGTCTGATTATAGCCTCTTTGTAGTCGACAAATCACAGCTTGACTCCAGGATAAGTACTTTAATTCCACACGTGCAACCTTATTCAGAGAAAAAAGCTCCACCAAATGTTTCTGGTAAAGTAATCCCCAAAGGAATGCACAAGTTGTATTTTTTTTTCTCACTTTCAACAATTTCAATATACATGGAAATATTAGCGCATGGCAACCATGAAGCAATTATCATTTCACTTGAGTTAAAATTATGTCAAAGCATTGATAACGTTAGAATTAGGCAACCCAATTAATAAATTTTATCCCCTGCCAAATGCAACGTTATTGATGAAAAATGAGTAGTTCCCATAGACCAACATATCAAAATAAATGTAAACAAATAATCATGCCTAAGCTAATGTCCTCCAGTTAGCCTATTGCATATTAATATACAACCAACCAGCAAATCTGATAAGAAATCCTCCCCGCTGCATTTCTATCAAACCAAAAGGGCCACCAATTTCAAACCAGAACATTGTTCATATACTGTTGATACAGGTGCACATCATGAACCCTGCTGACTTGTCCCCCACTTCTATAGGGAAATGTAAAATTCGGCTAAACTGATTATGAGATACGATAATTTGAAGATATGATAATTAAGAGTGATTAAGGTTATGTTTTCAGCAGTATACTAGGTGATAGTTTATCTTATATTGCAGATCATTTCAAGTGATGAGGAAAGGCTCTCACATACACCCCTAAGAAGCTGGCATTGCCTATAAATACAGGCCACCACAAGCTTCAAAGGCATGGCTGGAAAGTGTAAGAATACACAGAAGAAAGAGTGAAAAGAAATTCAATACCCTGTCTTGAAAGAAGCTATTGCAATCTAAAATCTTCCTGCTTCCACTAGTTAAATGAATGAATGAGAGACCAACTCAATATCCATTTCGAAATCTGATCATCATTCATCAAATAGCCAGTCATCCAAGTCGTCCAAACATCCCCTGCTATGTGTAACAACTAGTAACCGAGGATTTGAACGGCTTGCTACATCGATATTATTCTACATTCTTCTCTTTTTTTTTTCTTCTTTTATTTCATTTGTGCTTGCTGTTGTTGTTTCTTTTGTTTGTGCTTCTGTACTTCAAATTGTGATAAATAAAATCATTATTGAAAGCTAGAAACAGTAGAGACCGAACATTTGTTTGGGTGGTTGTGATGCCTAACACCTTCCACAATCATAACCGAGATACGAACCACTTATCCATGGGCTAAATACATTTAAATCAATCTTATTTTCCCGGTTTCACATCGGGTGGCGACTCCAAAAACACAAAGTTTAATCCAACAGTAGGAGTTTAGTTAGGGGGTAGCTACAGCTGGCGACTCCACTGGGGACATCTCAGCTTGAAAATTTCTAGCTTTCTGTTTTCTGGTAAATTTTCTTTCTGCATTTCTTCTAACTTCTTGTATTGTCTCTCTTTCTTTTCTTTCAGGAATCGAGTCACCTCGCTCAACGAATAAAGGGAAAGAAAAGCTTGGTGCAAGAAGCTCACGTTGTGCAGAAGCTCACGTTCCAGCAAATAGGAGAAGCAAAGCTACTTAAAAAATCAAGCACCAGAATTTCAATTACAACAACTCTCTTACAGTAAAAGAAAAAAATTCTGCTAAGTTCAAGTCCCTTAAACTTTATATTTTCTCAACTGGAGTCTAGTGTTAAGAGAGTTCGTAAACCAAAAGGGTCTAAGACAGTTCCGGTAAAGAGTCATATTGTGACCAGGTCAAGGGCAAAAATGAGTAGTGCTGGTGTTTCCAATGAAAACCCAAATGAAATAGCTCCTCAGCCTGAGACCAATACTGCAAATACTAATCAATCTTTAAAAGATTTGCTCACTGAAACCATCCAAACAATGAATTCCATGATGACCAAGTTTGCTGCTATGTCCCAAGTCCAACAAAATCCAAACATGTCCATACCTAATATTCCAGAAGCTCAAAATCGTACACCACCTATCCAGCCTCTAGAAGAACCAATCCCAACATCCAATCACAACCAATTTGCATCAGCAAATACTCCTAGATCAGAACAATCACCATCTCTAATTGAATTTGACCCACTAAAAGCCAGAATTGATAGAGTAGAAGCTGAACTTTCCAAAATAAGATGTGGGAGTACTAAAAGCATATCATTTATAGACTTATGCCCGTTTCCAAATGTGTCACTGCCTGATAACTTTAAGTTACCAGAGTTTGAAAAGTACAATGGGGAGGGTTGTCCTGTGTCACACCTCAGAGCCTATTGTGGGGATATGGTCCCATTGAGGTCAAATGATCCATTGCTTATTCGTTGTTTTCAAAAGAGTTTGACTGGACCAGCTCTGAAATGGTTTACCTCATTGGATTTATCTAGTTTCACATCATTTGACCAATTGTCAAATTTATTCATTGACCAGTATTCGTACAACCTGGATATGGAGCCGCGACGTGAGGATCTTGAATCCCTTAAACAGAATAATGGCGAGTCATTTGGAGCTTATGTTGGGCGATGGAGAGCAGTGGCCGCTAGAGTGAAGGCAAAGCCCACAGATGAGGAATCCATAAGCCTAATTATTAAATCAGCCGCACCATCGATTTCTGGGTACCTAGCAATCCAGGAACATCCAGACTTTCCAACTCTAATCAAGGCGGGCTCACGGATTGAGTCGGCTGTAAATCAAGGGTTAGTTCCAGCCCTAGGCGTGCAACCTTCCTTGCCGAATCATTTCAATGCTAAACGTACCAGAAATAATCCGAAGGCCACTGTTGCTGCTAGTGTCTCAAAAACTTCGGAAGATGTCAACGCAACTTTCGAAGTATCAGCTGCCAAAAACCATTACACACCAAGCAACTTCTACCAGAATAACAAACAAGAGGGACAGCAAAAGCAAGCCCAACTGAACGCAAAAACTGAGAGCTCCACAAAAGCAGACGCTGTCAATCACTCTCCCACGAACCAGCCGCAACAACCTCGAACTTTCAGAAAATTTACACCTATTGGCAAACCCGCAAGTTCCATCCTTGCCAAATTAGTAGGGGCAGGAAACATAACTCCGCTGAACAGACAAGTGAATCCTGGGTCTCGTGGATATGACCCAACTGCCTTTTGTGAATATCATCAGAGCGTGGGGCATCATACCGACAACTGTTACAACCTCAAGCATGCCATCCAAGATCTAATTGACAAGGGTGCTATCACAATCAAAGCACCACCAGCCGAAACCACTAATATCATGACAAATCCTCTACCTCAACACCAGAAAATAGAAGAAGCAACGCCTCCCCATGCAGTGAACTGTTTTGAGTATGATGATGGTGATTCCAGTTTTTCTAATAATCTTGTTAATCACATAGAAGCAGGTATTGTCATGCCCCGTACGAAAACAATTGAGGTTATGGGTGTAAAACCAGTAAATCCAATAATGCCCACACAATTAGAAAACCAACTGAAGTGTTGGGGGTCAGAGAGCATGAGCCTAAACCAATTGTAGTCTTGGGGCCTAAACCAATTGAGTTTTTGGGAAAAACAGGTGTGACTAACTTGAGCAAGGTTCCTTTTGATTATGACCAGACCCGCACCTGTGCCGAATTAAGCAACATGACCAGGTCTGGTAGAGTTTACAAACCACCACACCTCACTTCAGACCCTCCACTTGCAGAAATTAAAAGTAAAGATGATACTGACACCCAACCAAAAAAAGATGTGTCTAGTTATGATGTAGTATCTCAACTCAAAAAAACTAAAGCTGAAATTTCTGTTTGGGAATTGCTCACTAAATCCCCAACTCATTACCAAGCCTTGCAGAGGGTTTTACAGACAGTCAATGTTCCAGTTAATGTTGAACCAAGGGACATAGAGAAATTGGTAGCCCCAATATCAGAAGCATCCCAAAGCATAGCATTTTATGATGATGAACTCCCACCCGAAAAAGAAAAACATAATAGATCCCTGTACATAAGGGTCCAGTGCAATGGTTATCATATCCCGTTTGTACTTATTGATAATGGTTCTGCTTTGAATGTGTGTCCATTACGCATCGCCATCAAAATCGGGTTAGACCCAATGAAGTTCCGAAAAACCATAGGTGAAGTCAGAGCATTTGATAGTACATGTAGGGAAATCATTGGGGAAGTAGATTTGAAGTTAATAATCGGGTCAGTCGAGTTTGGGGTTACTTTCCAGGTTGTAGACATAAAATCGACTTTTAATTTGATTCTTGGTAGGCCATGGTTGCATACATACAAAGTTGTTCCTTCCAGCTTGCATCAGTGTCTTAAATTTATTTTTAATAATGAGGTAATTGTTATAACGGCTGAACCTGAAACCGTAGTACCACCGGAGGCCGGGTCTTTCAGCCTTAACCATCAAGTGCCTTTGATTGATGTCAATTACCCCAATCCTGAAAAGATGTTTGAAAATCTCCATAAACAGTGGAACTATGTGCCAGGTCAGGGACTAGGAAAAATGAATCAAGGGATGGTAGAACCATTGAATCTGACCAAAAATAAAGGGACACAAGGTTTAGGTTATGACCCAAATAAAACAACAGTCAAATATGAGTCGACTACCTCAAATACACCTCTGAAAGACACTTTTATACAAAAAGGTATTATTGAACCTGATGAAAGAAACTCTAAAGGTCTAACAGAAACATTTGAAGTAAATACTTTAGATGGAATACCAGTAGATATCACAACTGGACAGCGAATAAGAAGACTTATGGGGGAAGTAAATTCCATTCCTGTGCGTCCCCTGAACCAACCACAAGATGCCCCATCAACCTCTGGAGCTCAGCCTAGGCTAAACACTGAACCGCAACCGGGCAGCAAAGACCAGATAAAAGAGGTGATACTCATGCAATTAGAGGCCTTCCAAATGTTGATGCGACTCATTTCTCAGGGCCTAGGGGCAACAGGTATGCAAATGCCAATGTCGTCTCGAGGTTTGTACATGCCACCTACTCTTGATCCATTGTTCATGCAATTACAATCACTTCTGGGTAGAATTGACACCCTCCTAAACGTTGTGAAAAACAAACCCGCTGAAAATAAGCCACCTGAAAAATATGATGGCATGTCATGCCCGATTAAACACACGGTAGAATATTGCAGAAAACATGCTCCCCTAAATTATGATGATACCACCCTGATCATGCTTTTTGGCGTAACTCTCAAAGGTGAGGCACGTGAGTGGTATGACAGCCAGGTAGGAAGGGAGCGAATGACCTGGAAGAATTTTTGTACTAACTTTTTACACAGGTTTACAAAGATGTGGGGTACACCTTCTTTCTCTGATCTGACAAACCTGGTCCAGGAACCCAGTGAAACATTTGCCATGTATATAGATAGGTGGTTCGAGGTAGCTGATCGAGTGCATCAACCAACTCCACCACTGAGTGAACTAATTAAAATAGCAATTAGAGGATCACGACCCCCACTCCCTAATATGCTGGCATCGCAAACATTTCAAGATTTTAAAGAGCTAAAAGAATATGGAAATAGATGTGAAATGGCACTATTACCAGTACCAGTTCCAACTTTGAAAAGAACCCGAGAATCTGGTGACCCTCTGAGTCTTCAACTAGCCATAACTCCTGCCATTCAAGTCCCAAACCCGGATAATCCAGATGAGGCACTCATATACGAACCTGAACAATACTGTGTTTTCCACCGTGTCAGGGGTCACCGCACTGAATATTGCAGCGAATTGAAAAAGATATTAAGAGCTCTTGCTGGTCAGGAAATCGCAAACCAGCAAACTGGTAAGGAACCAAAAAGAACCCGATCGCATGGAAGTATCAATGTAATTAATGGTGCAGAAAGTGTAATTGATCCACTTACCATGATTCAACCAGTTAGTGAGAAGGAACAACCCCAACCAGACCAGTTGAATATATCTTTCATAGATGAAATTGATCCAGTAAGCCTTGTTAATAGTCTAGACCCAGATGATGATGATCTACCAACAGATTATTTAGAAATTTATGATGAACATGGGCATGCATATATTAACAAGAAAATACAGAAGAAAATTGCCATGCATAAAAGAATACAAGAAGCCAGGTCAACTCTACCTACACCCCAGCCAAATGAAATTCAAAAGGCGCAGAGATCCAGAAGAAGAAAATCCAAATTCAAGGTGCTGAGGAAGGTCATGGCGAGAGAAGACATTTCAACTTATATTGAAGACATAACGACGAGGTTGACAAATTGCACAACTTCAGAACCGGTATGTCCTGACAAGGATTGGCCGATTTCTAGTTCCACAACTACTAGTGCAGGTAAGGCACCTATTTGCAATCACAACTCTCAGGTAAGCAACTCAATTTTTGTTAGCAGCAAGGACCAGGTGTCGCATCCTCCTGGTTCTCTAAAAAAAAAGTCCAACTAAGTTTAAGTTTGAGGCACTGTGTACATAGTTTATCAAAAAATTCCAAAAAAATTATGAAAACAACAAAATCCAAAAAAATGAAAGTGCAAAAATCCAAAAAAATTAAAAAGGACGTTAAAAACAAAAAAATCAGAAAAAAGGAAAACCCAAAAAAATTAAAAAAGCAAAAAAGCAAAAAAAAGAATAGATTAGTATTTTCATTTTCATCACGTTGTATTATTAGCTTTAGAAAACCTTGTTCTTTTTCTAAGTATCATTTAGATCTTTTGGCTATAGACGACTCTTATGAAGCTGAGGATGAAGAACTCTCCACACTGATCAACCAACAGGAGAAATCAAACATGTCCACTCTGGAGGAGATGGAGGAAATAAATTTGGGAATAGATGAAGAGCCAAAATGCGTCCACATAGGAACCAACTTATCACCAGAAATGCGATCTGAACTTATTACTTTCTTGAGGGGTTATATAGATGTATTTGCATGGTCATATTCAGACATGCCAGGTTTAGATGAAAATATAGTAGTACACTGTTTACCACTAAAACCAGGGGCAAAACCGGTAAAACAAAAACTCCGTAGACTTAACCTGAATGGGTCTTAAAAATTAAAGAAGAAGTAATAAAACAGTGTCATGCTGGTTTTTTGCAAGTTTCCCCATACCCTGAATGGTTAGCAAATATTGTACCAGTACCGAAGAAAGATGGTAAGGTGAGGATGTGTGTAGATTATAGAAATTTAAATAAGGCCAGTCCTAAAGATGATTTCCCCTTACCTCACATTGACCTTCTTGTTGATAATACTGCTGGTCATGAAATGATGTCCTTCATGGATGGATTTTCTGGCTATAATCAAATACATATGGCACATGAAGATAAAGAGAAAACATCTTTTATAACCCCTTGGGGCGTGTTCTGTTATCGTGTGATGCCATTTGGATTGAAAAATGCAGGTGCGACATATCAAAGGGCTATGACTGCTCTATTTCACAACATGATGCATAAAGAAATAGAAGTATATGTTGATGACATGATTGCCAAATCCAGGAGCGCTGACAGTCACATAGAATGTCTTAAGAAGATCCTAGATAGAGCTCGAAAATTCAAATTGCGTCTTAACCCACAAAAATGCTTTTTTGCTGTTACTAAAGGTAAGGTGTTGGGCTTCATTGTCAGCCATAGAGGCATTGAGGTTGATCCAGGTAAGGTTAAAGCAATCATTGAAATGCCACCACCAAAAACAGAAAAGGAGGTAAGGGGTTTATTAGGGCGTTTGCAATACATAAGTCGTTTTATTTCACAACTAACCCCTACTTGCGAACCAATTTTCAAATTACTTAGAAAAAATGCACCTAAGGGGTGGAATGATGAATGCCAGTATGCCTTTGAAAAATTAAAGTTCTATTTGTCAAATCCACCTATACTGGTACCACCAAAACCTGGAAAACCACTTCTCCTTTACTTATCAACAACCTCAACTTCCATGGGCTGTGTGTTAGGACAGTATGATGAATGGGACAAAAAACAACACGTTATTTATTACTTGAGTGAATTGTTCTCAAATTGTGAAAGTCGGTACACACCCATAGAGAAAATCTGCTTGTCCTTGGTATGGGCTACCCAAAGACTGAGACACTACATGTTATCTCACAAAATTCATCTTATATCCCGAATTAACCCACTAAAGTATTTGTTTGAAAAACCAGCTCTGGTAGGTCGTAGTTCTAAATGGTTGCTTCTATTATCTGAATTTGACATCACTTATGTTACTCAAAAATCCATAAAAGCTCAGGCCCTAGCTGACCACTTAGCTGATCTGGCAATCCCCGATTCTGAACCCATAAATGAAGAATTACCAGATAACGAAATCCTGTTTGCCAGCACTTGTACATTGAATAGTTCCAGCACGAATTTACCATGGAAAGTGTATTTTGATGGAGCCGTTAATAAACATGGAAAAGGTATAGGGGCAGTCCTTGAGTCACCAAATGGTAATAAAATTCCTGCATCTGCTAAAGTTCATTTTGATTGCACTAATAACATGGCAGAATACGAAGCATGCATACTGGGATTAAGAATGGCCTTAGAACATAAAGTTTCACATTTACATGTCTTTGGTGATTCACTTCTCATAATTAGTCAAATAAAAGGTGAATGGAAAACTAGGGATGAAAAACTAATACCATATTTTGAATACTTGGAAAAATTAACAGAAGCATTTGATGAAATTGAATCCACCTATTTATCTCGAAATAGAAATTCATTTGCTGATGCTTTAGCCACTTTAGCTTCTTGGGTAGAATTAAACAATGATGTTATGAAAATACAAATAACTGGCTATGAAGAACCTGCTTATTGTTTTCAAATAGAGTCCAGTGACTCATGTGATAAATTGCCTTGGTATCATGACATTAAAAGTTACCTAGAAAACCAGTCTTTTCCCCCGAATGCTAACCAAACAGATAAGAATACCTTACAGCGTTTATCAAGGCAGTTTACATTGTGTGGAGGGCACTTATATAAAAGAACTCCAAATTATGTCCTTCTCCGGTGTGTCGATGAAACAGAAGCAAGAGAAATAATGCAAGAGGTGCATGCAGGGGTATGTGGCTCTCACATGAACGGTATGATGTTAGCTAAGAAAGTAATGCTTCAGGGTTATTATTGGCTAACCATGGAAACAGACTGCATTGATTTTGTAAAACGTTGTCATGATTGCCAAATCCACAGTAATCTCATTCATGCCCCTGCATCCCAATTACACAATTTAACATCACCTTGGCCTTTCTCTGTATGGGGACTTGATATAATTGGTAAAATAAGCCCAAGAGCATCAAATGGCCATGAATTCATCCTAGTTGCCATTGATTATTTTACCAAATGGGTTGAAGCAGAGTCATATTCCACAATAACAGCAACCCATGTGGCGAAATTTATTAGGAGAAATATAATATGTAGGTATGGTGTGCCCAGTGAAATTATTACAGATAATGGTTCAAATTTAACTGCAAAGAAAATAGCTGATTTGTGTAAACAGTTTAAAATCAAACATCATCGGTCATCGCCGTATCGCCCTCAGATGAATGGAGCAGTGGAGGCAGCTAACAAAAACTTAATCCGCATTATCGAGAAGATGGTCGTGTCACACAGAGATTGGCAAGAAATGCTCCCGTACGCATTGTGGGCCTACCGTACCTCGGTACGCACATCCACCGGAGCTACTCCATATTCCTTGACATACGGCATGGAGGCAGTGCTTCCTGTTGAAGTTGAAATCCCATCTTTGCGTGTCCTGATGGAGGCCAAACTAGAAGAAGGAGATTGGGTTCAATCCAGGTACAATCAATTAAACTTAATAGATGAGAAAAGATTGAAAGCAATGTGCCATGCACAATGTTACCAAAAAAGAATAGCTAGAGCATATAATAAAAAGGTTAAACAACGAGAATTAAAAGAAGGAGACTTAGTCTTAAAACAAGTTAGGAGTAGTGATGGTAAATTCAAACCCAATTGGGAAGGTCCGTATGTGGTCAAAGAAGTATACACAGGAAATGCAGTCCAGCTCAAAGATATGGATGGAGATGAGCACCCAGAACCCATCAACGTACAATATGTGAAGAGGTATTATGCTTAACTCATTTTCCTTTCAATTAACCACCCCTCATATGGTACACAGGAAATCTCTACTTTGATATCGTACCCCAAAATTAATTTTGCACATAAAAAAAAAAAATCATCACTTTTAGTTCAATTGATTGTTTGAGAAAATTAAATACGTATTTTGAGAACTCAAAACATTAGTTAAGACTTGCGCCATGGTATGTAGTTTAGTGAAAATTCTTGGGCCGTAACTAAGCATATCAGATTTTTAGTTACATCAATAACTTGCATCCACCTAAGTATACATAAAATCCACCCATGACCGCTGAAGCATTTTAAAATGGATATTTTTAAGGAGTTTTTATTGATATAAAGTTGGACTGTTATGGGTGGAACGTACGGTTTGGTAATTTTATAGTTTCACATACATAAAGGATTAAAGAAAACCCTTCCTTTTTATTGAACTTTTCTTTTGACAACTCGGGATATTTTGGGTCTATAAATCAACAATTTTAGTTTATAAGAATTAGAGGCGAATTTGTGAAAAGGGAGTTATCTGTTTAGTGAATGTCGCCATATTGTTATACACCACTACTAATCTTATCACCCCTTCTTTCTTTCTTGCAATTACTCGCAACATTATGTAATTGCCTTTTTTCTTTTTTACCGCTACATCATTTATGCGGTCATGTATATGCTTTTTTTTCTTTTACCGCTACACCATTTTTGCGGTTATGGAAATCTTGATTGTGTCTCTTGTTGGCAAAAAAAAAAAATAAATAAAAAAAAATAATAAAAAATTTAAAAAAAAAAAACGAAAAATATCATGCAATAAAGTTCAAAGCTCTTAAGATCAATTCTCTCCAAAACCTCATCCTGCTGTTTCTCCCTCTCTCTCCTGTAGTGGTGGATAACCGGTATGGGGACAATTGTTAAACAGGTAACTTTCTTTTCCATAATTCCCAATAAGTTTTATAAAAGAGAAGTGTTGATTTATAGGTACAGGATATCCTGAGTTGCAGGGACTGATTGATAAAAGGAACTGGTCAGTATTTGAGCCTTTATGTTGTAGGGACTTATAGGATTGTCAAACCATATGCCCCGCACATAACAGTACAAGTTCTATATTCGTAGAGGCTCCTGTTATTAGAAAATTTTCCAAAAAAGGCCCATTCAAAATTATTTCAGGAACGTGCATAATTATAATTACATCTTGGACTATTTTAAAATAGTAGTATTTTATAAAATTAAACAAGATATGACAAAAAAAAAGAGAAAAAAAAGGGGGGTTTTATGACTTGGTTGTAGTAATTTGTGCGATGTGAATAAATGAGTTTTTATTAGTGATTTCTCAAAATGTCGTCTTAAGTTTCTCAAACAAGCTTTTGGTGATGACTGTACCGTATCCCTCACATTTAAGTAATTTTGCAACTTGCACCACACACAAAAAAAAGAGATGTCATTTTCAAAAAAAAAAAAATATATATATATATATATATTATTATTCAATCCAATTACTTACATGTTTTAATATTTTTGCAGGTACCTTGCGTGTGGATCCCTATAGTGCCGTTGATGAAGCCTTTAAAAAAATAAAAAAAATCATCCTTATGGATCAAAATAGTTTTGGCATCTGAGGCAAAAATACTATAAGGGACCGCCGATTTCCAATACGCCCCCAATTTAACCATTTTGACACAAAATGTCAAAAATGGGAATAACAGGGGCAACATTTAAATAACAATTTAGTTCTCTATTGTCTTATTCAAGCTTCCAAGCGTTGTACTACCAACTGGAAATCAAGGCCAGACAGTCTTAACTAATACCTAAGACACTGATGGGATTCATCCTCAAATGCCCAATGCTGAGGTAACCATTGAGTAAACAAGGTACGAGGCTAGCAGTCTTTATACAAATCATATGCTTATCAAGAAAAGGGTGTCTTCTGGCTTCAGCTCAGTGTTATCAGATAACACTAGCTGAAGAGGGGCAGCTGTAGACACCCCCAAAACCGTCATCAATTTGGATAACTTTTGCTAAAAGAATTAAAGATTTAAATCAACCAAGAGAAATATATCCTCATATTGAACGATCACAGGCTTGCTTCCATGGACTTATCCTTTTTTTTTCAAATAACAATACGTAAAAGTGAAACAAGCATGAAGGATAAATTAAAAATTACATCTCAGCATCTGGTTGTCGTTTTACATTACTTCTCAAATATAATAAAAAACAAAAAGAAATATTCTCTCATGATTTACTGCATATTTTGTTTTTAATAGCATTTTTCTTATAAAAAGAAAAGGAAAAGGGATACCACGAAAACGTTTAGCATGATTTTTTTAAGTTGGCATTCAGCAACAAAACCATTCAAACTCTTTTCATGAACTTTATCATTATTAGAGCATACGGTCTATACTTTTCTTAATCCAGGGTACTTATTTTGATATTCAGTTTTATACATGATTACTCTCCTAAGCAATACAAAGCACGATTTTTCTAGCAAAGGAGACAATCCTCCTGATGTTTCCTGCAACTTGTTTGACTAAGGACCCTCCCTATTACTGAAAAGTTTTTCCCAAATTAGAAGTTATCAGATTCAGTAAGAAAAGGCTGAAAAAAAGCTTTCATCAGAAAAAACTCTGTTTCAAACTACTTTGAAATGAACTATTTTACATTCAATAAACTATTTTGTGAAGAAATTGCTTCTAATTTATAAGTATCAAAACAAGACTATTTTTCATTTAATAAACTATTTTGTAAATTAATCTGAGTTAATTTCAAGTTGCGAGAATTAATTGTTGTAGATTGTTTATTCAAATGAATTATTTCTATTTGAAAATCATCATCCTAGATGACCGGTCATGGACATTGGGGAAAAATACTTCAAATATTACTGTCTTTATTAAGTCCAGTAACGTAGATGATCTTTTTTTGTTCTCTTGAAAGATTTTCCTTGGAAATGGTATTCGAGATGATTTGCAGAATAAACAATCACTCTAGTTTTTTTGGAAATATAATCTACGTAAACTATTTTGTTTTCATAAAAATTGCTTATTTTGGAGAAAGAATTACTGTTCTTACATCTAAGAGCTATCCCTACTATTTTCTACTTATATCCTTTAGAGCAAACCAGAGCCTTTGACCATATATTTTATCTTGCAAGTTGCCATTTTGCTTCCTGCAGAGGATGATCAGACCACTGCTTAACAGTGGCAGACCATTATCTAGAGCATATTTCATACTTGATAATTTTTGATGTTCACGTTCAATACTTGATTCAATAACAAATATATTTTGACATATCAATATTGAAATTGTTATCACAAATATATCTTCTTTTTTTATTTAGAGTAGAAAAATTCATGACGTTGATGAATTTGGTCATGAACTTCAAAACCTTTCCATGAAAACCAGCTCTTAAATGTGACTTGCAAAAGTTGTACTGTCTTATGCACGATAATCCTTTTTTGAAAACCAACATGTTTAATCGGCCACTGCTCTGTTGAAAAATGAATGTAAAATTCTGAGCTCTTTTCAAAGTGAGTTTCTTTTACTCAATTTGTTTTCCAACAAAACTCTATGATTATGAAATGCTTAAAAACTTTTTGATATTTTCTATAAAAAGAAATAACTGATTTAAATTTCTATGAAGAAGTCCAATACAAAATCACGTCTAGTCAAAACACAAGACTTTTTTTCCACATTATGATCAGAAAGGGACCACTAGATAAGGGCTACTGTTCATTGCAGAGTGCAGAAGATAAGATGGATATTTGTCTATTCTCTAAAACACCTGATCTTAAATACAATAAACTATTTCATATTGATAAAAGGAGAATTTAAATAATATTTGTGTGGAGAAATGTGTTCTTAGAAATCTCAGCTTTTCTGAAAATGTTCTATCCAGTGAACCAAACCAAAGAAATTCCTACTGCTACAGGATTGGATGTCAGAAAATACTATTCAAAATACTTGCAATCTGATTATAGCCTCTTTGTAGTCGACAAATCACAGCTTGACTCCAGGATAAGTACTTTAATTCCACACGTGCAACCTTATTCAGAGAAAAAAGCTCCACCAAATGTTTCTGGTAAAGTAATCCCCAAAGGAATGCACAGGTTGTATTTTTTTTCTCACTTTCAACAATTTCAATATACATGGAAATATTAGCGCATGGCAACCATGAAGCAATTATCATTTCACTTGAGTTAAAATTATGTCAAAGCATTGATAACATTAGAATTAGGCAACCCAATTAATAAATTTTATCCCCTGCCAAATGCAACGTTATTGATGAAAAATGAGTAGTTCCCATAGACCAACATATCAAAATAAATGTAAACAAATAATCATGCCTAAGCTAATGTCCTCCAGTTAGCCTATTGCATATTAATATACAACCAACCAGCAAATCTGATAAGAAATCCTCCCCGCTGCATTTCTATCAAACCAAAAGGGCCACCAATTTCAAACCAGAACACTGTTCATATACTGTTGATACAGGTGCACATCATGAACCCTGCTGACTTGTCCCCCACTTCTATAGGGAAATGTAAAATTCGGCTAAACTGATTATGAGATACGATAATTAAGAGTGATTAAGGTTATGTTTTCAGCAGTATACTAGGTGATAGTTTATCTTATATTGCAGATCATTTCAAGTGATGAGGAAAGGCTCTCACATACACCCCTAAGAAGCTGGCATTGCCTATAAATACAGGCCACCACAAGCTTCAAAGGCATGGCTGGAAAGTGCAAGAATACACAGAAGAAAGAGTGAAAAGAAATTCAATACCCTGTCTTGAAAGAAGCTATTGCAATCTAAAATCTTCCTGCTTCCACTAGTTAAATGAATGAATGAGAGACCAACTCAATATCCATTTCGAAATCTGATCATCATTCATCAAATAGCCAGTCATCCAAGTTGTCCAAACATCCCCTGCTATGTGTAACAACTAGTAACCGAGGATTTGAACGGCTTGCTACATCGATATTATTCTACATTCTTCTCTTTTTTTTTCCTTCTTTTATTTCATTTGTGCTTGCTGTTGTTGTTTCTTTTGTTTGTGCTTCTGTACTTCAAATTGTGATAAATAAAATCATTATTGAAAGCTAGAAACAGTAGAGACCGAACATTTGTTTGGGTGGTTGTGATGCCTAACACCTTCCACAATCATAACCGAGATACGAACCACTTATCCATGGGCTAAATACATTTAAATCAATCTTATTTTCCCGGTTTCACATCGGGTGGCGACTCCAAAAACACAAAGTTTAATCCAACAGTAGGAGTTTAGTTAGGGGGTAGCTACAAGCTCAACACATGAGCAAGAGAGGAAGAGGAAGAAGGGGGCAGCTAGGAAGAGAGGAGAGAGAATGTGGATGGAGGCTAGGGCTTTCCCAAGAGGTGACCCCTTTATATAGCCAACAACTCTCATCCTCTCTTTGAATTATTTACAAGTATGCCACTAGGGCTCTAGCTGAAATTAATAGGGCCATTTTGGGCTACATCAAATGTTGCAATAGCCCAATAAACCATCCCATTAATTACTCCTTCATTCTTCCTCAAATCGGGCCTTTAATTAATTAAATAACTAGAAGCCCAAATAGCTCAAACTAATTAAAGTGTGTTGAACATAATTATTTATTAACTCATTAATAATTAACTTTGGATTAGCTAATGCATTAATTTGTTTCCATATGATCTTTTTGACTTAATTAATTATAACGGTTCACAACGGTATATAATTAATTAATCAACTTATCATATTTCGCAACACTCACTGTTGTGAATAAACAAATAATGCACCGTGTGGTTAGAGTCCTATTTGTGCGACCCTATTGAGGATTTATGCTATGTTGGCCATGAAAATAAATCGTTATTTATTTCTAATAATCATAAGCGGTATCTAGCAACACGTTATGATTCCCAATTCGCATAAATAATGTACCGTTACAATATCTTAATCCTGCACAAGAAATATAAGTATTTTCTTGTCTGATTCTTATGTCACATGATATCATTGTATAATCCAATATAGGAGTGTGTCATTCTTGCAGATTATACATTTCTTGATCTAGAGTTGATCGTCTAGTTTGCATGCATACGATCCAGCTCAATCAAGGGGCCCAAACAGATATCATCACTCATTAAGTGTATTAATGAGGGACATACGGTTTTCTTGATGAACAATTTTTCCCCGCACAATTCAAGAGAACATAAATAAAGTCCTTATAGCAGCCTTTATCAGGAATCAACATAACTCCAACAGCACAAACCCGTTTTTTATCGGATTAAGATGATTTTGGATCGAATACATATTTTAATTTTGACAAACCCTTCACTTTAGGTTGGGTTGCGTATTTTTGTAGTAGTAATGAAGACAATCTTGCAGTAATCTTGATGAAAGATAGAAGATGAAGTGTAATAAAGGTTTTATTGAATGATTGAATAAATTACAGAGAGAGTGAATACTGGTATATATAGATCAGTAACTAGAGACTAGCGCACCTAATCTAATCAGAGTTATAACTAATGTTAATCCTAAAATAGAACAGTTATTTCTGATCTTCTGTTACAGTTGTGTTATTACCCCCCCACAAGCAGAAGCACTGGTAAGAACTGACAGTTTGTGTCGCAGAAGAGCAAAACACTGAGAAACGAGAGGTTTGGTGAGGATGTCCGCAATATGATCTTTAGAAGAAAGGAATTGCACCCGAATCTATTTGCTTGCAACTCGTTCTCATACGAAATGATAGTCGATCTCGATATGCTTGGTGCGAGCATGAAAAATTGGATTCGAGGCGAAAAATGTCGCACCTATGTTGTCACACCACAAGGTTGGAGGTGCAGCTAGAGGAATGTGAAGTTCAGTTAGGAGATATTGCAGCCAACAAATTTCAGCACACGTCAATGCCAAGCTTCGATACTCAACTTCGGTGCTGGATCGAGACACGGAATTTTATTTCTTAGCACTCCAAGATACAAGGTTGCCTCCAATGAAGATGGAGAAGCCGATCATGAAGCGCCGATCGTCGAGGCATCCGACCCAATCCGCATCACAATATGCGTCTATGTTGAGGTTAGAGGCCGGATTGAAATGTAATTTGAGGTTGAGAGAGCCGTATAGATATCGAAGAATGCGCTTGACTGCCATCCATTGTGGAATTGTAGGTTGATGCATGTATTGTGAGACACGGTTGACGGCAAAGGATATGTCGGGTCGGGTTAGAGTCGCATATTGAAGGGCGCAAACTATGCTGCGATATAGTTGAGGATCTTCAAAGGGGGCCCCATCATCTTTGGCGAGTGGAACTCCAGCGGCCATAGGAGTGTCACAAGGTCGAGCATTCACCATTCTTGGATAGAATGTCCATGATATATTTTGATTGAGAGAGTTCAAGACCTGCAAGATTACGAATACTTCTACACCAAGAAAATAATGCACTAAACCGAGGTCCTTAAGTGCAAACTTATCATGGAGATGGTTAATATATTTTGTAATAAGTTTTGGACTATTACTCGTTATTAAGATATCATCCACATACACAAGAACAATAGTAATATTATTGTCATGATAAGAAATAAATAGAGAAGGGTCATATTGAGACTCACAAAAATTGATATCAAGAAGTGTTGAACTAAGCTTGTGAAACCATGCACGAGGGGATTGTTTGAGCCCATAGAGTGATTTTGAGAGAAGACACACATGATTGGGATGAGCATCATCAACAAAATCGGGTGGTTGAGACATATAGACCCGCTCTTGAAGCTCACCATGTAAGAATGTGTTTTGAACATCGAGTTGCTAATAGACCAATTGTAATGAACCGCCAAGGAGAAAATGACACGTATCGTTGTGGGGTGAACAACAAGACTAAAAGTGTCAAAATAATCCACACCTTCTTGTTGATTAAAACCTTTGGCAACGAGACGAGCCTTGTACCGCTCAATGGAGCCATCGAATTTTCTTTTAATTTTGTAAACCCACTTGCAACCTATAACTTTTTTATCGGGAGGAGAAGGGACAAGTGTCCAAGTTCGATTTGCTGCAAGTGCATTTATCTCTTTTAACATCGCTTGGAGCTATTCGGGATGGGGAGAGGCTTTAGAAAAGGTTATAGGTTCTTTGTCAAGATGAGAATGAAAGGCAACGAAATATGGAAAATGTCTTGGCTTGCGAGTGTTGTTACGACTTCGAGTGATCATAGCATGCGTATTTGTAGGTGGTTGATGAATTGTTGAAGTAGAATTTGCAACACTAGTCGCAAACAGAGTGTCAGAGGGATTAAGTGAAGCAGCGGAAGGTGAATTTCATAGAACATGCGAAGAAGTGTTACGGTTAGATATCTGGTCCAAAGCGGATTGAAGGCTTCGGTCAGAAGTTGGGGCAGTTTCATTATATAGAGTCACAGGGGAAACAGACTAAGAATTAAGAATGGGTTGTGTTGAGGTAGTCCAAATCGAAGGAATAGGAAGTGGGCTGGAATTATTTTGATGCTGAGCCGTACTAGAATTTGGAGAATTATTTGTAGTGGCTAAGTTAGGAACATTAATTGGAGCTGGATTTAATGCTATGACCGAGAGTAGAGAAGATGTAGGATTAAGATTATCTTGTGTAGAAATGGTGGGAGAATGGGATTGCTGTATAAAAGGAAAGGAATTCTCATCGAAAAGAACATGACGAGAAACATAAGTTTTGTTGGTCGGTAGGTATAAGCACCAGTAGCCTTTTTGAGTGGTGGAATAACCAACAAAGACACAAGATTGAGAGCGATATTCTAATTTGTGGGTATTGTATGGTCGGGTATAAGGGAAGCAAGTACATCCAAGAATACGAAGAGAAGAGTACTCGGGTTGTTTATGAAAAATGATTATATATGGAATTGAATTATTTGAAGTGGGTAGACGGTTTATAAGGTAAACTACACTAGAAAAAATTTCATCCCAAAGATTCGAGGGTAAGGAAGCATGAGACATAATAGATAAGGCAAGCTCAATAACGTGCAGGTGTTTTCTTTCGGAAACTCCATTTTATTGAGGAGTATATGAGCAAGTGGTTTGGTGCACAATTTATGAAAATAAATTGATAATTGGTTTGAATTCCGTACCACCATCGGTTCTCAAAACCTTAATATTGGTAGAGAAAAGATTCTCAACTTGAACTTTAAACTTAGAGAAAATATGTGAAACTTCACTCTTGTTCATCATAAAATAAATCCAACAAAAACAAGAGAAATCATCGGCGAAGATAACATAGTAACGAAAACCATTTCTAGATACAATGGGAGTGGGTCCCCAAACGTCACTATGAATAAGTTCCAAAGGAGAAGAGGTAGAAGAATTTGAAGAAAGAAAAGGTAATCTATGAGCTTTTCCAAGCATACAATCATGACAAGCATCAAATTTAAAAGAACTACAAGGCAAATCAAAATCTTTAACTACTTGGAGAGTAATTGAACTAGAAGGATATCCAAGGCGGTGATGTCATAAATTTGCGAAAGTACGAATGCCAACTAAAGCCTTTGGTGAAGTGGAAGAATTGCATGAAGTAGTGAGATAATAAAGGCCGTTGGAGGAAGAAAACTCAAGAAGAATCTTGTTGGTGAGGTGGTCCTTTAGAAAACATGAAGAATTGGAAAAGAAAATTGTTAATGATGGATTATCACTAAGTAGTTTGGAAATACTTATGAGATTGCGAGAGAAGTTTGCTACATACAAAGTATCTTTAAGAACAAGTACAAAGTTTGAGAAGGTTAAAGATGTTGTACCAATATGGTTTATATGAAGGCCCGAACCGTCTCCAATTTGTAAAGTATCGGACCCATCATAATTGAAGAACGACGACAAGTTGTTGATATCATTCGTCACATGATGACTTGCCCCGGAGTCAAGGATCCAGTCGGCCGAATTGATAGTATTGGACGGTTGAGCTACATAAGCTTGGTATGGTTGAGTCTTGGGTTGATAATTAGCATCAGGAGTGTATCTGTATTTGCAGTTTTTGGCTGAGTGTCCTGGTTTCTTGCAAATTTGACATGGGTTGCGTGTAGGGATGGGCACAAGTGGCACCCGTACATACCTGTACCCGAAGAACCTAACCCATATTATGCCCGCCGTCTCTAAAAGCTCTGTCTATACCTGCCTGTAATTATTGACAGGCCTAAATCTCAATACCAGGGCCTGCCTGCAGGCATTTTTTTCTACGGCCTTAACCTGCCTGTTTAGGCCTGTTTGCCCCTCCACCCTCTATTATCTCGCATGCAAAGAAAATATTGTAAGCGATGCTTTATGACAGTTATCGTGCAACTACACGCAGCCCATATTTAATAGTATAAAAGCTATATCCATAATTCCATACGCATAAGACTCGTATGACAACTACATTGCCAAAATCTGACAAAAAGAAGATTCAATATCAATATGCATTAAACAAATTAGCAATAATGAAATTGCATATTCGTTCATACAAACAAAATCATCAAAAATAAGAATTGTAAACATATATATATAAAAATCTTAACTCATGTTCTCATGTATCAACAACTCAAGAAATATACATCACATTCCACATAAATTGACATAAATCCTAAATTAACAAAAATTTTGCCATCTCCGATCTCTTCACAACTTCACCTCATTCTTCCTGCCTAGCCTGTAATGAATCATGAAAACCAGATAGCTTCACAACTTCACCTCATTCTTCCTTCGCCTAATCTAACCTGCAGCGGCAAATAATGTCCAAACCTAATAAGCAAAGCAGTACAAGCGCATCTAATAATTCATCATTTTCATAATGACAACTGAAATTATTATGTACCTCTCATCTCTAGAAGCTGAAGTTTCTCCCACTAGCCTCCTAGATAAACAAAAATGTAAATGATTAAAGATAGGTTGCAATTTCTTCAAGGAAGCTCGAATTTAGGTTATTATGTATTCAAGCAGTATATAATAGCTACACAAATAACACTGATCCAACTCAACTAAATTTATGTGTAACAGAATTTTAGCAAAGAGAGTGAGCATTCATTTTGTGTTTACCCAAAAAGCGCATCAAGAAAAATCATCTTCTGTTCAATATTAAACCGATATTAGCAAAGTTTTTTGAACTGAAACTAAAAAAAAAAAAAACTTCATTTCACTTTACAAAAGGAACTTTTTAATGTTCCTTTGACTAACTGTGCAAAAGACGTGCTGTCATGAAAAAGAAAAGCAAAAATCTTGTTAATTAGTAATAGCAAAACATCTGTAGTACTATTTATCAGATTTTTTTTTTAACATAATCAATATTAGCACTTAGAGATTTTATTTATTATTCCTTTTCCCAAAATGCCCTTAATGATATAATGAAACTACTGCATTATAACAAGTACTGAACAAGAAGAACTTGAACTGAGATGTTAGGAAATCAAGAGAGTAAATACCTAATTAACTAGCGCCATCAAATTGCAACAGAATTCCTATTAATACTAATGTAAGCAACCATTGCATATCAGAATTACTGTAATCCCTTATCAAACTATGAGTATAAGCATAGGTATACTTTTCTTATACAGTGAATAATGGGGCATCTTTATATATGCATATAAAACCATGTTTTTAGCATATTCATTAACTGTCAACGCCAAGAGTACGTCCATAACCCAGAAGAGAAATTCATGTAAGAAATTTATGTAACGCATAATTAAGGACTTTGCAAAATATTATCAGTAATATTCATTAATACAAATGAAAGAATGGTAGTAAATAATTTGAAATTGAAGCAAACAACATGCAATCAGATTCTAAAGATAGAAACCCATTAAAATTTAGATGGTAATTAACGACATACATCGCACTAAACCCAAGCTAGAAACCCAAATCGATTTAAAATTAAATAATACACAGAAGAGGAAATAGAAAAAGAAATTAACTCGATTGATCAGTACCTGGCATTAGTACAAACTTCAAATCTCAGGCGAAGGTACGGCTGTACGGATGTGAAGAGCGGAGAATGCGAGAGAGAGCGGAGTACACGAACGGAATGAGAGAGAGAGAGCCACTGAGCGAGAGAGAGTGTCGGAGACTGAGAGAGAGAGATGGAACAAGCGGCGGAGCGTCGGAGACTGGCGCGCGATGCCGCCGGAGACAGGGTCGAGAGTCGAGTGGTCGACTCAGACGAGAGAGACAAAGTGAGAAGAGAATAGGTCGGGTTCCAACAGGCACCTTCAGGCACCTTGAGTACGAGAGACAACAAATATTACCTGGCCTGGCCTGATAAAAGGCTCAGCCTTAATAAGCCTGTTATTTTTCGGGCCGGGTGAAATAAGCCTTCATGCAAGTAAAGGTAAGGCAGGTAGACGGGCTTTCGGGTTTGATGCCCATCTCTAGTTGCGTGTATCTGGCTGGGAGGAGACTGTCTGAGAAGACTGAGATTGAACGCTAGGTGAAGCAGTATTGTGACCAATGGAACCCTGCCTCTGATGCGGATTATAATTAGGTTGAAACCCAATTGGAAATTGAGATTGACCACCATTGCGAGTTTGTTGTTGATTGAAAAGTCGGTTGTTAGGAAATTTTTTCTTGAAATTTTGACCACCGTTCCTTGTCGAGCCATTCTAAGAAAAAGTAACAAAAGCAGCAGGTGTAGTTGAACTTGTCTGAGAATGAAGCAGGCCTTCGTGACTCAGTAACATTCCTTGAAGATCAGCAAAAGATAACGCCTCATGCCGACTAGTAGCTGTGGTGGCGCCGATAAAAGAGTTGTAATCAGGTCCTAACTCGTTGAGGGTAATGAGCACAAGGTCATCCTCCGAAACAGGTGCTCCTACAAATGCCAACTCATCCGCAATTTTGCGAATTTTTTGAAGAAATTCTTCACAAGAAGACCCCTCTTTCTTGGTTGATTGTAATTGACGTTTAAGATCTATCAGTTTTTCTCTGGATGTGGAAGCAAACTGACGATGAAGAGTCAACCAGAGAGAGGAGGTGGTAATACAGGAAACAACTAGAGCTTGAATTGGTTCAGAAAGCGAAGCCCTGAGCCAACCAAGTAGTAGTTGATCTTGTCTATTCAAGAGGAGATACTCATTATTGTACTCAACTCGACCCTCTGAGTTTATGGTAGTAGGATTAGGTGGTGGGTTATTGAGAAAATAAGTAAAGTTATAGCCATGAACAATAGGCAAGATTTGAGCTTGCTATGTCAAGAAATTGGTAGATGACAACTTAATGGGTGTGGGAGTAGTAATTGGAGTAATTGGGTCAAATTGAGATGGGGTATGGAAGGAAAAGCGATTAAAGGGCGAAAAATTTGAAGGGAAACTAGGTGGTGGCAGTGGAGGAGGACGGGATGGTGTTAAGGAAGGTCGTTGAATTGTGTGAAAGATCGGAGGAGCACGAATGGGATGTGGTGGATTGTTGATATTGAACCCAGGTGGTGGTGGTTGAATGGTACCGAAACCAGGTGGAGTCGGATTGACAGTGCCATAACCAGGTGGTGGCGGCGGCATAGTAATGGAAGGATTGATGTAAGGTGGATGAAGACCGGAGAATTGAGAAGAAGATGGATCGCTTGAATGAGCCATGGGTTGGCTATCTGATACCATGAAGACAATTTTGCATTAATCTTGATGAAAGATAGAAGATGAAGTGTAATAAAGGTTTTATTGAATGATTGAATTAATTACAGAGAGAGTGAATAAATTTATCATATTTAATACAAATTATAGTTTTATTTTTTATAATGTATTTTCTTATTGTATGCAAGCACTCATAAACTAAATAAAAAATTTTAATTTTAAATATATTTAAATAGTTCAACTTCTTTAATTTGGATTTTAATTATGTTATCATTTTTTAATCAAGCTATTATGACTTATTTTGTTATAAATTTTTTATTGATCATATCTTAAACATTTTCTATGATGTTAGATGTTAAATTCTCTTTATGTTATTTAAGTATGTATTTTTATTTCATCACACTTTGAATAAGTAAAACCCGTTTAATCCATGAAACCCATCTATAAAAAAAGTTGATGGATTGGGTTGGATTACGGATGGGTTAATTAAAAAAATTTTTTAATCCGACATTATTAGATTGAGTTTAAATTTTAATAAAATATCATCAACCCAACCTGTTTTACACCCTATTGACTTTGTATTACTTTGCAAAACTCCGATACATCACCCTCGCATACCAACTTTTTCTGCAAATTCATCATTTGTGATATTATACTCGAATACATTGACTAGATTTAGTTGCTGACAAATTAGTTCGTAAACTATGAGACAACTTTTGATTCGAAATGAGAATACAAATTAATCAGAATACTAATTATAAAAACAACTAAAACTAAATAATAAAAAATATTTTTGTAAAGTGATATTCTATAAAAATTTCTCTGAACTTATTTTCAAATTTAAATATCTACAAGAGATCCCGGGCTTTAGGTTTTGAACAAGTGAAATTTACAATGTACATTGTCTTTTGTTTTTAGACTAAACGCTAGTTGTTACCTTCATTCATAACTTTATAATCTAATAATAATATAAATTTTCGACTCTATTCTTATAATATTATAAGGCATCTAAACAATATTTTACACTCCAAATTATACCTATATCTATGTTGTGCATGAGGTTCCAATTGAAAAGTAGATCTCAAAAAACTTCCGGCACATCAGATATTATTGTCTTATATTAAAATTCAGCAAAGTTTCTTTTGTCGAAAATTTGAAATACGTTATATATAATTCTCAAAATTTTGTTTTCGACTATCATTATCTTATTAAATGTTATTTTTGTTTTTGACAATTTGGTACTCTGCATGACAATCTTTCCTAACAATAGTTTCCTCTTTTGACAATGCCTTTTATCGACATATTTTGTTATGTATATCAATCAAGATAATTATTTTACTTGTCCCAAAATTTAATGATGTTTTTATTATCAAGTACTTAATTCTTTTTTACAAAAGAAGAATTAGCATCTATAGTTGCACTATATCTTCTCAGTTCGCACTTGTATACATATCATTTATTATGAAAATGACACATATTGAGACAAATTAGTTTGATTTTGTGAGAATTCAATGTGAAATGTGTGTCAGTTATATTTTTTTAGTTTCTTCCGATATCTCATGCAACTAATGCGTCGCTGTCGGAGGAAAGAGAAGGCATAAATTGGTCATAATTTTTCTTAAAAGAAAGAACGACGAGAAGTCACTTTTTTTTCTATGCTTTTTTCGTGAAATAATTTTTGAGATGTATTATACATGCTTTTAGCTTCTGGATTTGATATTTTACTTCATGAATAATGTGTGATGACCCAATGTAAATGTGCCTTAACATAATAAAACATCATGAAAAATAAGCTAGAAGAAATTTAGGGGCCCAACAGTCGGACCAGGCTAATGTCACACGGGCCTTTTTGAAGCATTTCCGGTGAAAAACTAAACATGATTTTAATAGGCTAGTTCGATTCAAAACAAAATGCAAAGTCGAGATTAATATTGTGAAGTTATGAGCTACTAGTGGCAAGATATACAATTGTTTCAAGTAAAACATCAGGAGCAATTAGCAAATATATCTTGAACATTTAGGTATGAACTGAGCACTCATATGGCTGGCCTCGCAGAGATGTTGGATACTTGGAGCAAGACGCTGGCACCGCCTCTAAAATTCCCCATTCTCTTTCTTCAATTTGATGTTCTTTATAATTTATACATTGAAATATTGATATGCAATGTTTTTAACGGTTCACTTAATTATTTCAAGACGACTCCAAAGAGGGACTATCCTTATTTTAATATTTTTCTGAAATTAAAAATTTGGATATGGTGATGAAAATAAATTATAACAGATTCATTCTAAAAAAAATAATATTCCTAATCCTGGATCAAATGAAGATGAATAACGGAGCGTCAATTTTGATTACTCAAACAACCGGACGTTACCATACCCAGAAATGGATATTTAATATTTTTAGATCAGATGCAAGTGTAGTTCTCATTTGATCTGAATCGTTCAACTAAAATGGACGGTTCGGATCATCAGTTACTCCAGTCAAATCCGGAGAACTGGAGAAGATCAAAACAAACTGTCACGCAATCACTGCGCCGGAAGCTCAACGGTCCAGATATATTCGGAATTCTCTAATTAAATCCGTACCAATGGATGAATCCAGTAAAAGACAAAAAATCGCTTCAACTGCAAGTAAAGATAACCCGCGCCGCAGCAGCCCTTTCGTTTTTTCACCCATCTGATTTTTCCCCCAAACTAAAATACGTTAATTAGGAAAGGAAGTAATTTTTTGATTCGAAAAAAGGCGTTAAATTTAAAAACACTGAGTCAGAGCTCAGGCGACGAGACGAGACGACGGAGAGAGAAAGAAGAGTTCGAAAGCAACTCGAAATCGTAGATTCTGATTCGTCTTCCGCATATGCCATCCAATTTGTGCGAGATCTGATGTTTGCTTTCGTTGAATCCTGATGTGATACTGGTTAGCGCGTGTTTATTTCAGATATGTTATGTTTCTTTCGTTAATAGGGTTAAATTATGGTAGAAGCAAGCTTATCTTTTGAATATTTACTTGTATCATGCTCAATTTGCTCAGAATTGTTAGGTAAAATGCATTTCTTTCATCTGTTGCAACTGTTGTATTGATAATTAGAATAGTTTTTGCTCTTTTGTGTTTGATTCTTTTCTTACATTTCAAGAGACTGGATATTCTTTTTTGATACGGGTATATCCAATGGCTTAATCACATTTAGAGGCTTAGAGGTTTCAGTTATGGTCAAAGGTTTAGGTATGGTTGTGATTTTGTTTATGTAAATGTTGGATGAGTCATGTTGCTAATTTAATTAGTAACATTAATAAATACTTGTACTTGTAGTGGCCAGTTTGGTTCTTCATTTACCTATAATTGATAAGTTATGTCCTTGTTTTTCAATTCCAGAAAGATAGTAGCATGAAAACTTCTCAAGTATAACAGAATAGAAAAGAAAAGCTAGGTTTTGGTTTCAAAATAAATATGGAAGTTGAGATTTCAAGTAGCCAGAAAGATACCATTCCTGATCAAGTTGCAGTGCTCAGCACTAAAAGAAAGAATCAAGAGAGTACGATGGAGAAAACTGACCCTGTTTGTGGGATTAATAAATCTGTTGATGATAAAAAAACTGGTGAAAGTTGCATGGTGGATGAGAATAGTTTAAACCCTATTGAGGTGGAAAACCCAGAAGAGGTGAATCACGAGAGTAAAAGGAAGAAGCATAAATCAGAAGGTGAGAATAATAATTGTGATGATGCCAACAAATGCGGTGAAAATTGCATAGCAAATGAGACCAATTCAAATTCCATTGAGGATAAATGCTCTGGAGTGGTAGAGTGTAAAATAAAGAAAAATAAGCCAGGGAAAAGAGATCGTGCATATTTGCGATTGAGTAGACAACAAAAATCAAGTAGTGGTGATGGTATCGAGGTAAATGGAGTTTCAGCTGCAGAAAATGGCACCAACTTGTTAGGAGGTTCAAGTGTGAATACTAGTCCTGACTTAGTAGGATGTGCAGCCGCTAATGGTTGCAGTGAACTACATGGTACTGAGAGAATGGAGGAAAACATCTGTAAACAGCATAGTTGCAATGATACCAATAATCTGGATGTTAGTACATTGGAGACTGCATGTGGGTCTAATTTCAAAGCTTGCAGCTCTAAAAAGTTAGATGGTACTGAGGAAACAGTTGTTACTGAGGAAAGTGTTGTTACCAAAAGTGACATCCACTCAGTACTCAATATAGAACATGTTGAGTCGGGTTTTTCTTGTACCAGTGAAGCCATTGTGCCCAGAGAATTGGAGTTAACAATCAAGAAGAAGCTTCTAGTACTTGATATAAATGGGTTATTAGCAGATATCAATACAGATTATGGCTCTTCAATGTATGCAGATTTCAAGATCAGCGGCAAATTTGGTAATATGTTTATCTTTTACTACTACAAAAGTTGGGGAAAAAGACTATAGATTTCGAATTGATGTTAAAATTTCTTTCATCCTGCATTCAGTTTTCAAGAGGCCCTTCTGTGCTGATTTTCTGAATTTCTGTTTTGCGAACTTTGAAATTGGAGTGTGGTCATCAAGAAAGAAGTAAGTTGTCTGAGAATTGAACTTTGTACTGTTTTCAGACCACACCCCCCCCCCCCCCCCCCCCCCCCCACCTTCCATTTGCAACTCTTTGTTTGAAGCCTATGATATATTATTATTTGTCTTTTGCAGGTATAACGTAGAAAAAGCTGTTGAATATCTCATGGGGAATTTGAGAAATAAGCTACTTTTTTGCTGGGTATATAGACTTCAACAGTCATTATTGCATTCCAGATTCCATTTCCTCATTTCTATCGAATTTTCATTTTTATATTCTCTTTCTTTTGCTTTTTTTTTTTTTGCTTTAATTCTCACAGGACCAATCAAAATGCACGGCTACAAACTTCAATACTATAGATAACTCACACAAGCCCTTGGTTTTGAAGGAATTAATAAAACTGTGGGAGAAGGAAGAACCTGATTTGCCATGGGAAAAAGGGCAATTTTCACCTTCTAATACTCTTTTAGTCGATGATTCTCCGTACAAGGCCTTGTGCAATCCTGTATGTTATTTAGCCCTCTTTCAATTTTTTTTTAAGATCCTTGTTGAGTAATTTCAAATTGTATTATTTTGTTACTCCATACAAGGCCTTGTTAACTTGGCTTCTTTCACTTTTCAGGATCTTCTTTGAGTAATTTCAAATTGCATTTTCTTTTACTGGTGTTTCTAGGGACAATAATTGATCTTATTTGCAATTGTTGTAACTTTTGGTTTTGCAACTGAACTGTTAAAACTGATGCAAGTAATCCAATGGTTGCTATAATAGTCCACAAATGTTCATGATAAGCCTATCAAATCTGATAGTTTTTCACAAATGATTTAGTTTTAAACATGACTCCCTTAACTTGCTTTAATTCAGTTTGAGCTGAGAAGAAAAGGTAGATCATATGAGAGTGAGGGGCTAATTTGTCTATACTTAGCAAATCTGACTTGGTATTGTCATAATATAATAATATTGTGAATATTCTTAACAATGTTGAATCTTAATTTTAGATGTGAGAAATTTAGATATTATTAATATTGGGTGCAATATGTAAAAGGTTATTTAACTTCAATATTTTTCTTATATCTGTTGCAGCCATTCACAGCAATTTTCCCACCTCCATACAGTTTCAAGCACAGGGAAGACAATTCCTTGGGTTAGTTTGTTGCTTCTGCTTCATTCTTTCAATGTGCAAAGTAGAGGTCTCTTAGTCTGTTGCTTCCATCAGACAGATTAAATTTTTATGATGTTCCTGTTATAGCCTGGCAAAAGTACAATTTTGTGGATATTCAGCACAGTTTTTTTTTAACAAGACTTTAGTTGTGGAATATAAAAAGCATATGCATAATCTTGTTTATTCCATTCTGTAATTATTCAAATGTTTTTACTGGCAGGTATTGGAGGTGATCTGAGGGTATATTTGGAAAAATTAGCCACAGCTGAGCACGTACAGTACTATGTGAAGGACAACCCCTTTGGGCAACCTGCTATAACAGATTCACACCCAAATTGGAAATATTACCTCCGCATTATCGAGAACCTTGACAAACCCTTGGTTTCTGCATGACGCTAAATGTTTCCTGGTCCTTTTTTACTTTGTAATGTCACATAGGAAAGTGTTCATCTAGTCTTGGACTTTCTTTTTATCAGGAAACTGAAACCTCTGTGGAGGTGTGGTATGAGCTCTGAGGATCCGATAATTGTCAGATTGTAAGGACAAAATAATTATTGGTGAGATTATAGGCATAATCTTCTGGAAACTCAGCATATACTAATAAAAGGAATATAACACAGATACCCTTCAATTTGTCACATTTATCAGACTTGGAGAGTGTCTTTGATAGCATTTAGTTTTTAGATGCTGGCGCATGAGAAATCCCTTTTTCAATGGGCTAAAATTGATTCTTGGAAGGTTTTGGAAGGGCATGCTGGAACTGTTGCTCAAGCAATAAATCGTTCAAGGTTTTTGTGCTCAATTTGAGGTGATTCGCATAGGAATTTGTCAATTTCAGTATTTTTAGTGGGAGATTAGTTGTATTAGTCAGGTTCTTGTTTTCGTCAAAAGGTTATAGAAGTAGTATTGTAGTCTCACCTATTAATACAAAGCTTTTATAACTTTTTCCATTCTTTTTTAGGTGTGCTTTCCTGGTGTCTTTAACTGGTAGAGTATATGGCTCTTACAAATTTTTTGTACAAGTAGGCTTTGTAAAACTATTCTTACATTTTTTATATGTTGAAATGTACCATTGTTTTTTTTAGACATACTGAAATGTACCATTGTTGTCATTGTACTTTTTCCCTTCTTTCCTTGTTTTTATTATATTACTTGTTTTTTGTGAAGAAAATGCTATTTGGATATTTCACTCTTCTGCACAAGCACAGTATGCACTATCTTTTGCAGCTTTCGTGACTTAGCGTCACGTCTTTAACCAAAGGAAACATTTACCTCTCAATGACTTTGATTGCTCTGTAAGAAAACAAACAACGCTTGTCAAATTTGACAAAATTTATTTGGTAATACTTCACTTTTGGACGGTACAGGAACAGAACAGGACTGAAATCTGCATTTAGGTTCATTATAGCGTTAGTTGCAGTTAATTTTCTGAAATTTGATCAGAGAATGTCACAAGGACTCTTAAGATGTGTCAATCAATATCAATCAAGATCTTATTACATCACAACGTGGTCTAATTAATTTAATTGCAAGTTGAGCCGTTCTGTAATTTTGCTCCAAACCTTGGTCTGATGCGCATTATCCCGTTGCAATTTTTAAATTGCTTCGCCATGTGAGCTTCATCTACGAATTGACCTAACTATTCAAAGAGATGTTTAATAAAATGCCTCGAGATTAATCCCAAATCATGTAACGGTCATTGTAGCAGAAGAAAATCAAATAAAAAAAAAATATCTGTACCCAGAATGGTTTATCCACTTCCGATCAATTGAATTTAATGTTGCAATTACACCAGCTGAAACTAGTCTTACAGTTGAAAGGTTAATTACTTCTCAGAAATAGATATATTCAGGATGAAGATATCAATTTAAGATGAAATGGACTATCATGATTAATGGCCCCAAAGTAATAATTACACCGTGTATATGACTTGATGAGTCTTGATGGCATGGTTAACACGTCGCGTTCCTTCTACAATGGGAGTCACATGGGATTTGTTTTACCTTCCTGTTGTCATCTACTATCACGCAATGTTGTAAATGTATTTGTTAGCAAGTGGAATTCCCGGAGTTTTGCAATTTTTCCTAAAACATGTTAATTGTTCTTTTGAAATTTGGCACAATTTTCTGTTTATTTGCTTAGATAAGGTCCTGTAGTACAATCCTTAACTATAGCAAGTGCTCTATCGACTAGACAAGTGGCAACACATAATAGGTGAACATTCCATGCATGCATGTGTGGAGAAATATGGGGTCCCCAATCACATGAAATTGCATAGAACCAATAAGGTGAGTTGGCATGTGCCATAAGTTTATTGGATTTTTCTGTTTTATAGATGAGGCCTGAATACATGGCTTAGTTTCTCTCCATTAGCAGGACTTCATCTACAGCACAGATAAAATCTGAATCGCTTATTTCAGATCAAATGGTTCAGATAAAGACTAATGTCTTGAAAAAATCTGACATGTAAGGCCAAGTATACAATAAACAAATTTATTTGAACCTTCTGATTTGAAATGAACGGCGTTGGCTCTCGCCAACTAACCTTAAAAAAAAAAAAAGAAATGAACGGTTAAATTCTATTGGGTAGGTCCAATGCAACCGTTCAATTGGAGAGTTATCCAACCTCGGAGTTTGCTACTATGCACAACGACTGTGCGTGTGTGTGTTCTTCTTTGGACCAAGAAGCCATGCTCGCATGCAAATTTTTCGGCATTCACTGTATTAATAGTTCCCATTTATTGATCTTTTCGGATAAGTGTCACCTTTTTTTTTTAAAATAAAAGTATAACAACTCAATTGTGATAAGATAATATTTCATGAACTGGCACAGCTCTTCATTATAGTTTTCTCCTTTCTTTATTAAGTTCTAATTTAATCAGGAACGCAAGGGGACCTTGAAGAACTAAAAAAAATAAATAATTTTCTAATCAAAACCTTCTGGTTGATTTCAATTCAACTCTCATTATTAGTTGAAACTTCAAACAATGCATTGTTGCTATGTTGCTTAATATGGACGGGCTATAAATTTCGGAAGGTGCTAGTACTGTATTGTTGACCTTGCGTAAGAGTATACACACTGAATTTCTAATGGAATCTAAATTGTTGTGGCATATCCTATGTTGTCAACTATGCTGCGCTTAATTAATGGGTACAGTTTTCTAAATTGCAACAAGAGCTACAAGCCTACAAGGGATGTGCATTGCATCCGATCTGATTCGCATGTTTATAATCGTACGGTCTGGAATAGATGGCAAAACACAGGTCAACGGTTGAACAGTACCAACACACAAATTTCTTGGTTATTATGATATCATGAAATGATGAAAGAACACGACAGAGAGGAAATCAGACTGCAGTTGGTCATGGGGTATTGCACATGGCTGTTTCTGGTAGGAGAAGGTTCTTAGAAAAATCTGAGGAATGATCCTTGGCATGTGATTTCTACTCCTACCTAGCTGTGCATTCTGTGCAAAACGAGGAAATAGCTTGATAAATTTGTACTCAATAAACTATTGACGTATTGTATTTTGCTTTAATTTATATGTAATATGAACATGATTGGGATGATGCGGCACTCGGTTCCATGTGACATGTGACCCCCTTCTACACCACACCTAAGAAAATTAGATTACCGTTAAGATAATTATTATATAAAAAATAATTAAAGATTAGATAGATCATAGATACCAAATTATATTATAAAAGAGAACAATAACTAATTTCATATGGTGGATAGCGATTCAAGCAACCCCCAAGGCCCCAACCCCCCTTCCAAAAATAAGAAAACGAAGAAATACCCTCCTAATGAATTATGATGCACCTAGCTTTACAAAGAAGTAAACATCTTTACCTTTTTTGTAGTAAAATTCCACCAACTAGGTTCTTTTGTAACTACTCCAAGTAAGACAAGAAGGTCAGATCTAGTGTTCTCCAAAATGACACGACACGATCATGTTGGCACGACACGGTGTGCGTGTTGACACGATACGACACGACACGAATACAAAATTGACACGACACGATCGTGTTATCGTGTCGTGTCATAATCGTGTCGTGTTGGGATATTAGAAAGTTTAACACGAACCAACACGACACGATTTGACACGCAACACGACACGAACACGAATTAACACGACACATTAACACAAATTTAATTATTAATGTTAATTAATTAAACAAAATTAATAATTTAAATTCAATTTATAATACTATATTATATTATTTACCATTATTTGACTCATATTGTTCTAATTTAATTATTATTTAGTAATTTTTTTTCCTTTACTTTAATTTTTTAATATTTTTAAATTTTAAAAATAATAAATAATATGACACGATGTGACACGACCAAGCTTTTAAATAACGCCGAAATAACGCCGAAATAACCGAAATAACGGTATTTTGTATCCAACCGCACGAACGTCATAGAAAAAAACACCGAAATAACGTAACGCGTCATTTCCGTTTTTTCGCCCTTTTTTCACCGTTTTTCACCGAAATAACGTACGTTTTAACAGAAAATGGTAACATTAAAAAAAAAAGGCACATATAAAATGGACCCAGAGCGAAAAAAAAGAATGGTCAACATTAATGAATTAATGATATATTGATATCATAAGAAAACATGACCCAAATAACACCCAAATAACAAACATGACCCACATTTAAGCAAGTATATAATATAATAACAATTTTAGTATCTGTATACAGTCACCGTTATATCACCGTTATATCACCGAAATAACATCGAAATAACAAATCAACCCCGGACCGTCATACCGAAAAAACCGAAATTTAAACCCTTGGACACGACCTATGTTGCACGGGTTCGGGTTCGAGTACCGTACCCGGTACGATTCGGGTACGACGGTACGAAAATTTTCAAAAATCTCCGGTACGGGTACGACGATATATATATATATATATTATATTATCGTTTCAAAATATTTTGTTTACATAAGAATTAGAGGTTATATAAATATATATATATAACTATTATGTCAACAAAGCACAATTGGTGCAATGGTTACATGTGTTGGCTTGTATCCCACAGGACAGGTTCGATTCCCCCTCAGCCCAAAAAAATTTGGGATTTTTTCTACTTGGGTACGCCACGTGGCAGTGTGTGAGTGGTGGTACGCGTACCGGGTCACGAACCGGGTCGTACCGTTGACCGTACCGGACAGTCAAATATATTAAAATATTCCGGTACTCCACGTGGCGTACCCGGTTCGTACCCGCGCCGTACCCGCGTCGAACCCGTACCCGGTACCGGTACCGGTACTCCTGGATATTTGGAGTACCGGGGTAACATAGGACACGACTAACACGACACGACACGATTGTCAGAATGCGTGTCGTGTTGTCTATCCTCACCATTTAACACGACACGACACGATTAAAAAAGTAGTTCGTGTCAACACGACACGACACGAGACTCTAACACGATCGTGTTTGACAAGACACGACACGACACGCACGATTGGAGAACCCTAGTCAGATCAATGTAGCATTGTAGCTGCTTAACTAACTAAGATTTATCACCTTTTTAATGTTTAATTTACTGCGGTACTGCCCTTACATTCTAATTACTAGGAGCATGAATGAAATATAATAATTACTAGGTCTCTATACAGACTGGTAGCCTTTTCATTGAGTAGGATAGAAATTTGGTGTCCGAATGTGTAACGAGAGCATGTGAATAGTGTCAGATGGTAGAAGAACTGTAAGATGGTGGATTTTTGTACTGTCAAGGGACCTTGCATTTTAATTTCAATGATGTTTCCACAAGTTTCACTGCAATTTGCCTGGCTGACCAACTAATTGAATTTACACGGTTTGCTTTTGTAGTTGGAAAGTAAAAATTGTGCTCATAGCTTCTGGCTTTTATTTTGTTTTTTTTTTATTTGGGGATTAATTATTTTTATCTTCTTCGATGAAACCTTCTTAATTATTTATGTTCTCATCTCGCGTTTCTTTTTTTAGTTGCTAGCAGAGTTAAGGTCAATTCCGAAATATTATTAAGCATTTGGATGGATGTTTGGATTAATCACTAAAAATTGGATCGATTAATATTCTGAAAATTCAAATTAGCACGCTTACCTATTTAATTTAATTCATAATTTAAATAATCAGTGATTTTTTCTATAGACTTTAATATATTTGTCAAAATGGAGATGCTTTTAATGATTTTGTATAGAGTTCGATGGAAATGCCAAAATATATATTTTTTGAAGGTTGGTTTGAAATCAATGATTTTGGAATAAGAAATTTGAAAATAAATGCTCTCTTCGTGAATTGAACCAAGGATCACTTAGTTGGCGAAATAGAGCGAAACCATTAGACTGAACAACCCGGCTTGAAATGCCAAAATATAGAAGCCTATAGATTTATTTTCTGGTATTGTTATTTTCTCTTCGTTCTTAAATATTTTTGAAATGTGATCCGCATTCCATTTATGTGGTTTAAAACCCCGAATCATAAGATTGGGCACCGTATATAAACAGAAAATGTGAATATCAAACTAATATTGTAGTTTATGCTCTTATTCTCATTATACATACAGAGTAATAACAATTCTATTTACTTCTAAAGTTTTGTATCTCTCTTCAAGACAAGTATTTTACATACACTATCCTAAACTGTACGTATGTTTATACATTATGCAATAATGAATTGCTTGCATGTGGTATACTGTATTTCAAACATTATCTCTTCATATGTAAAATTGTTGACGCTGACGCCCTGAGTAACACAAAATTAATTCGAGAGAGAACAAGAGTGTGATTTTTTTAAAAAAAAAAATTAAACGAAAAGATAGTAATGTTTTTTATTAAAAAAAAAAATCTCCACAACCTAAACTGCAAAAGAAAACTAAAGAACCGCAGATAATAAATAAAACAAATTCTAAAAATAAAACTTCCACACAATAAAACGATATAAATTTTCAAATTATTTTTGGACTAAATAATATTTTTTTAGGTGGGAAAGTAAAAGTAAACTGTTACGATAACCATATGTGAACTTTGATATCCGTCGTCTCGTCGCAATTTCTTTCCAGTTTCCACATTTCATCGATTAAATCTTGTTTGCTATAAGCACCTAACATACTATGGCATGAGCTACATGCTAGGGCTGTCAATGGGTACGGTACGGTACGGTAGAAGGTATTTTCATACCCGCACCTATTAAAATTTTCTTTACCCGTACTCTACCCGCACCCGTTAAAAAATGGCTTTACCCGCACCCTACCCGTACCCATTAAGAATTAACGGTAAGGGTACAGTAACGGTACATAATGAGTAATAATAATATTATTAATTTAATAAAAAATATATAATATGCTAAATAAATATCAAATAAATATATGGATAAAGTACAACATTAGATAATACTTTAGATATAAAAAAAATATATCATGAAATTTATTCCCATATCAATAGAATTAAAAAAAAATCTATATAACTAATTATAAATTATAATATAATTGGTACAAATTAATTTTTTCATCAACATAAATTAATTTGGATGAAGATGGAAACAAATAACATATTTATGAAATATACTAATAACATGATTATATATATATATATATTTTTGTAAAATTTTATCCGTTAGATAATGGGTACGAAATAACCTTACCCGTACCCGTACCCAATAAGTTAACGAAAATTTTTCTTTACCCATACCCATACCCGTTAGTCTAACGAAAATAAAACCTTACCCATACCCGCCTTATGGAATGCGATACGGATATAGTAAATGGGTAAACGGGTTTCATTGACAGCCCTACTACATGCTCGTACGGAGGCACACCTCTGCAGCATCTAATTAAAAATATAAAATATTACCCACATGTAATCAAATCTACGTGGTCAATCTACTTTTTCGGTTGGTAAGCTAATGTTTTGCCTATTTGCAATAGATGCGAAAAGTAAGAATTATATGTGGCATTTTTTTTAACGTGGGTTTTAATTTCATTAAAAAATTTTTGATAAAAATGGATGAATTTGGCGTCAGGTGGGTTTTAATGCCCTGATCAAGAATGAGGAGCAATGCGAGATCTTTTTAGACAAAATCATCCGCGTCAGGTGCCAAACAGTGAAATTGGATCTAATCTTTGTCGGAGTTATGTTTACTGTATTCCGTTAAATACAGGATTTACATTCTCCAACTGTAAATACTAAATACAGAATGGGACCAATAAGGTCGTGTCAAATCTGACTGGTCAACTAGTTTGACCTGGACTAAGTATATTGCAAATTTGCAATGGTAAAAGAACTTTAACCCGGACCCAACCAATTAAAGGAACAGATCAGATTAAATAATCTGATTGACCGGTCAAATCGGGCAAAAATTTTCCAGCTCATTCTCCAACCAACCAACAAATTTCTAACCTTTTCAACATTGAATATAACATTGAATATGAGTTAATGGGAAAGTCTTCTCTCGCCTAATTATCGCCTAAGTTTTATTAGGATAATTTTATATTGATTTTCCGGGATGTTCGGTTTTATTTTAAGGTTGGTAAGAAAACCATCACCTTATTTCATACTGGGGCGGATTCAGTCGGTACACATGAAGTTAAATTTTATTTTATTTTTTTAACAAACTGAACTAATTAAACTATTACTTTTTTCTTTCTTCGATAAAATTTTAAAATAAAATTGATCACCTAGACTTGTATATAATTTTCTCATAACGACCTCAATGATTTAAAAAAAAAAATACTAGTCTGTCATTAAAATATAAGTAATATAGTTGATTTGTATCGCTCAATTCCGGGTAACATTTTCTACTTAATGAGTGATTCACAACCATTCTATTGTTGTGCATGCAAGATGCAAGTGATTTACCTAACTAATTAATGGTCTAGAATTTTACACAGTGAATTTGGCTCAATTTGGAATGCAAGTGATTTACGTAACTTAGGGCCTAATGCACAGTACACTATAGTGAATTGTAATTATCGTAATTAAATGAGTTACAGAAGAGGGACTAAATGCGCTGAGGACAGGCCAGAGGGGATGGAATGTAGGTGCTTAATAATTGAATTGAAATGGCAAGGCACATGGGCTGTTGTAACAAGTGACCAAGGCGCTTCAGTCCCACACATTCTCTTTAATTAACGATATAATTATTTAATTTATTTATATAATATATTATACTCCTTGAGAACTAATTATGATCACAAATCCACATCCCAATTAGGGACCCTAGACGGTGAACCTCCCTCTCTGCCCAATAACCCATTGCCGGGTTCCAATCCGACCCGCATCTTCCATTATCTCAGCGCATTATTGTGCTGATTTTGCGCAGTTTATAATTATAATTTATAAGATCATTTGCATCTATTATGTAATTATTCCTTGACCAAATCTATCACCACAAGCGTGAGCAACTTTTGCTGCTTCCTTATGCTTCATACTTCATAAAAGTAATACTCGATTGCCCCTCAACATTTTTTGGATTTTCCACTGCTTAAAATTCTTGGTATATAAATTTTTTAATCTCTTCTATAGCCTTTTCAACGTGAAAATTTTACTACAACATTACTGGTATCATCTGCAGGGTTCTTATCGGATCTGGATGTGAGCATGTCTTGTACCCGCAAACTTGTATTATCACCACCCACTATCAAATGTCAACTAATAAAATTCTAACTTTAGTAATTAATTAATAAACCATCAAGCTGATCCTACGTTACAAATTAGGTTAAGGATATTAGAGATGCATTTGTGCAAAAGTACAAAGGCCTGTGACAGCGAGTAAACATGCCCTAGAAAGCAGTGCATGTTGGGAGAGGTATCATAGGTCGAAGAAACGGGAATTTGGGAGAACGTCTGCTTTTTTACGGAGCTATGTTCCTCTAACTAGCCTATACATAAAAATATTTTTAAAGGAAAAATTACCCTCGTACCCCTGATACAAAAATATTATTGTTTTTTTTTTTGGAAATAAAATTACTAAATATCCTTAGAAGCGTATAGAAAATGTCATTTACCATCTAACTTTGCTTATAATATCTTTATGACACAGTAAGATTCCACAATTATTCCTTTTCATCCTCACATACTGAAAAAAATGAGGTTTGGGGGCATGCTTGGTTGAGATGCTTTAACAATACAATATTTTCATGACAACAAAAATATGCATAAACTATTCAAAAGGTGTTTAGACTTTAGGGTGGAAGATTGACCGATACATTCCACGTAATTCTTTATAAGATCCTATATTCTTCTTTTTTTTTTTTAAAGGACTGACGAGAACTCAACTCTTCGTCATTATGCAACGTAAAATGGGATAAAGAAATAAGATACCTTTTCTTCGGTAAGTGTTGGTATTTTCATATGTATAGAAAGGGGAAAAAGTGCTCGTTGAACCTTTAAAGTCAATGGAGTGTTCAAATACTTTTTCCTTCTCTCACCTTATTTTTGGTTAAAAACCATTAATAACAAAAAACTATGCAGCCAGTAAGTAACAAATTTTTTTTTTTTTTTTTTAGTGTGAAGTGCATAAATTTTAACATGTAAAATGTTTCGATAATTTAATTTCACTACGATGGATATTAAGAGCATTAAATTTAACACGTTCATTGATACGTGCATATCTCTCAACATCCACTGAAATAAATGAAAATAATAAAATTTTAAATTGCATGAAGAAAATTCAATATAGGATGCATCTTGTTCTATTTTGTTGTTTGAGTTTTAGAATTTTTTTATATCGTGGGATAAAAAAGTGGAGAAATGATTCACTTTATTTGATTTAAAATAAATCTTTATAATAGTTCAAGCATAATTCCAAATATATATATATATTTTTTTTGAGGGACGGGTGGCAAATTACCACACCGACAAATATATTAATAAAAAGATATTTACATAAAAATAATTTTTTTTTAAATGTTAGTTGCTATCATGCCCGGTGTTCTTTACATTTGATGAAGTAAGTGAGTTAGGTTTTCTTTTAATTTTATCTAAATACGGAATGTTGATTAAGATTTTAGTTGTGAGCAACGAATCTTCCCTTTGTATAAATTTTCTTCGATATAGGTTTGCTGTCACATTTAATAACTAGAGATTGCTCGTACTCGCATTTATGTGGGCATGGTTAAAAGGACCAAAGATGCATTTGAGGTTCAATTTGCAAATGTTTAGTCCTCAAGGGTCTTTTACTCTTTAAGCAAATGTCTGTATAAAACCCAAAAAGAAAAAGGTAAAGGTAAATGTGCAAGCTCTCATTTATTATTTTTTTTTTTATATTAATCTCCCTGTAACTCTTACCTTAACGTTCTAAGCCTTGCAGGATAAATAAATACGATAACTCTATTTATATAGCCATCAAAGAGTCATGTACACGGCATGCCCCATATATAAGGCGATATAATTGGAAGAAAACTTTAATCATTTTATTGTATAGTCAATAATAGTATCCGATCCACATTTAATGCATAGAGTCTATTGAAGAGAAAACTTTATTCATTTTCCTTATCACTTTCTATATCCAATTTTTCTTGGTTACATTGAATTATTTAGCATTTAAACAATAAAAAAAATAATCAACGTAAAAAAGATGAATCATTAATTAAATAAATGTAGAGAAACGACCAGTATCCGTATGAGCTAGATGAGAGAGATTATGGATTCGATGAAAGATTAAAATGTTGATCCGCATTGACTTGCCTGTACTTGTTAGTAAAAACTAAAAAGAGGTCTAAGAGCCTATTTGTCTCTAGCGCTTGAAGCGCTGTTTTGGGAGCATTTGAGTTGGAGGGAACCTTTTGTGGGGTTGCAAGTGTGCATACACTGCATGCCATCTCTTTTTTTTTTTTTTTTTTTTTTGATGAAAGTTTCATTTTGCATTAATGCAGTAGGAGAGAGAGGAGAGATTAGGAGAGAGACAAGAGAAGTCTATCTCACAAGAAGGCTGTGATAGACTGATAGTGGTGTGTGTTTTGCGAAGCATGTCACTTGGGTTGAGTCCTTTATTACGAGAAAATCTAAAAGTTTATCCCACTTTAAGAAAAAGAATTTCATCCCTTTCTTTTTTCTTGAGATTTGATCTGTCTCCCACAATTTCTGTAAATGTGTAAACTTTTCTCTTCCTTAGACCTCACCTGAGAGAGAGACAGAGAGTTGCTTTCTTGTATCTCATAAATTTGAGCCTCTTCAACAAACTTTAGAAGAGAGAAGGGTGGTGGTGCTTTTGGGAATTGGAGATGATCTGATTTCTTCTTATTTATTGGTTTTCTGTTTAAAGATTTGAATTTCGAGAAGATGTCTGCCAAGTTCTTGCATGCATTTGCCGACGACAACCCCAATTTGAGCCGGCAAATCGGCTGCATGACCGGCATTTTTCAAATGTTTGATCGGCAGTATGTTCCGACAAGTGTAAAGCGGCTTCCGGCGCCGAAGCAGCTTCCCTCAGGTACATTTCCTCTCAATTTTTGAACCTTTTTAAGTTCTGGCTGAAGTTTGTGTATGTTACAAAATTTTGGGGCAGTGTAGGTTGCCAACCAAGATTTCTGGGGTTCTATTCTGTGTTATTTGCGGTTCCCCAGATCTCTAATGTGGTAAGATAGAGCAATTTACAAGGTCGATTAATCTCCTAGTAGCAATTTTCTTTTTTTTTTGTGTTTTTCTTTTCTTTTATTGATTCTACAAGAGATGGGAAAATGGGTTGCCTGAGAGGCTTAGATTCTTTGTGGCTCGTTTTCAACATTATTTTTCTTGTACTATATCTTAGTATTTTAACTGAAAAGGTCACTGCAAATTTGCAATGCATTTCGATCTTTGTTGCCTGTTTAGAAAGCAATAACATTTTATGATCACCTGCTTACATTTTGTTGTGATCTCTTTTATGTAAACAACTGAATATTTCTCAACTTATTAGTTAAGATAGTCTCCAGTACTTGAGCTATTGAGACCTGAACTATTATTTGTTTTTGCTTATTATATTTAGGTCCTGGTCTTTCAAACACTTCAAGTGCAGAGCGTGTCATGTGCTCTTCACAGATTTTACTTGTAAGTTATATATACTCAGATCTTGTAAAATTTGATTTTATTAGATTACATCTTCCTTTCTAAATTAGATAGTCTCTACACTCAAGATGACATTTCTAACTTAATATTTTTCACATTTTCATCCATCTTTTACAAGATCTTTACAATGGTTTTCTGATAAAATGTTCATATTACCTAATTTCATAGGAGAAAAACTTGAGCAAGAGTTGGAAAGAGACCCAAAGAGCTTCTTTAGAGTCTTCTAACTCTTTTTCATCCTCCTCTTCTTCATTCTCATCCCTCGATTGCAACCGTTCAATAAACCATGATTTGCCCCCGCTCGATCGAATCCTATTTCCTGAAATGCCCCTGAAAAACTCCCCGAAGCTTAAAATCCCTGATTCTGATACCTCGATTGATATCAGAGATGTTGTGAAGGATTCTATCAATAGAGAAAGCCGTGGCAGTTTATCTGTTAAAAGCTCCACAAAAGAAGGAAGAGAGCATAGAAGTTTAAAGTATTACAGAGATTCTCCGAGGCCTTTGCATTTGCCGAAAAAAGGCACAGGGAATGAGCTTGACGAGTCACTCAGAGTTTTGGTAAAGTTAAAGGAGGCTTCTACAGGACCTACGGTAGAAACTAACCAACCACCTAGATTATCATTTGATGCAAAAGATGTGTTTTCTCGGTCTTTAACTAGAGATGCGCCGCGATTTTCTTATGACGGGAGAGAAGTGGCCTCCCAGTCCCGAGAGAATTATGACAATGCCCCAAGGCTTTCTTTGGATAGCAAGGATGCCTCCCTTTTGGACTCTAGCTCAGATTCAAATTCCAATTCAAATACTAACTCAACTGCAAAAGGAGAGAAAATTGGTATTGTTGCCAAACTCATGGGCCTGGAAGCCTTGGCCAAATCAAGCTTCCGAGATCAAGAAGTGGTTGAACCTAAAGATGGTAAAATATCAACTCCAAGAAATTATTTTGATGAAAAAATGCCAAAGATTCCCAAAATGCAAGAGAAAAAAAGATGCAAAAGTCCTGATATAGGCATGAAACCCATGTCAAGTTCCAGAATTCCCATTGAACCAGCTCCATGGAAGCAACAAGAACGGATTTGCATTCCACAGAAAACAAGTTACCGCAAACGGGAAACACAAGCACCTGAACAGCAAGTATCGGTGTATAGTGAGATAGAGAAGAGACTAAAGGATTTGGAGTTTGAGCAATCAAATCGGGATTTAAGGGCTCTTAAACAGATTCTAGATTCTATGCATGCTAAGGGACTCCTAGAAGCTGAAAGAAGTCCAACAATTTCAAACTCTAATTTGCAAAATGAACAATATCTGAAATCAAACAAGCTGAATGCTTCAGCAAAAGATTTTAAATCACCTATTGTGATAATGAAACCCACAAAATCAATTCTTGGTACAGTAGAAGATGCACCACTTGCTCCTGCCTTACCACAACTAAGAACAAATGATGACGGCAACAAAAAGAAACCACCTGTTTACAATCGGATTCCTGTAGAGCAGTCCATCAAAGCTGGCCCTAGGGCTTCTCCAAGTAAAAGACCAGACAATAGAAGAACTGAAGAGAATATTAAGCAAAAGACTGGTTCAAATTCAAGCTCAACCAGCCCAAGATTGCAACAGAAAAAGCTTGAGATGGAAAAGAGGTCAAAACCACCAATCCCAAATTCAAATTCAAACAACAGCTCAAAACAGCATGCCAGTAGAAACTCTACGGATTCAACCTCGCCGAGAAATAGACTAAGGAGAAAACCAGCTCAAACAGAGAAAAGTGATGAGTTTTTGAGTGATGTCAGCACAGGTCAGAATGCTGATGAGGTTTCACTGAGGTCAGATAGCACAATTAGCAAGGCATCGTCTAAGATCGATGTAGAATTGTCAATTACAGACAAATTAGGAGACATTAAGAGTATCTCTTCGCCTCAAAGAGAACATCAAATCTCAAAAGCAAAGGTACTTGGACGATTTCTTTGTAATGTTTTTCTAGTTATAGTATGGACCAAGAATTTGAATTCAGAAATTTCAACCAGACAGTCTCTAGTACCAAACTGAATTGAAACATTTATTTTTTAAATTTTGGCCCTGCCTATGTTATATTTTCAGTATTGTAGTAAATTGGCACTTCCTGCCCTGAGAGCCAACAATTGAACAAGGCCACATTTTTTTTTCCCGTCATTATTGATATGTCATGGCTTAAATAGCTGTTTTTTTTTCCCTTCAGGATCCAAGTGCAGAGATAACCGGGACTGAACTCCCATCTCCAACTCCAGAGCATCCAAGCCCAGTATCAGTTTTAGACGCTTCCTTGTACCATGAAGATGTGTCACCTCCTGCAATCAGGCCTCCAATCTTATCAAGAGGTAATCACTCAGAATCTTTTTCATGAACCAATGAATTTATGGCATGGCTGCCAGGTTATAGTTTAATACAGTATGGTTATTTGGCAATTTGATTGTGCATGCCTGCTGGGTCAAATCCGGTATAGCATAATAATGCTCGAATTGGTTGCTTTCAATATTGGATGAGACAGCCTGAAAACAAAGTAGCTTATCTGATGTAACTGTCGAACAAGTTCAGTTGTTCTATAACAAACAAAGCATTCTATGAAGAGAGAGATTGATATTTTGTTATTATTAGTTTTGAGTTTTGACAATAAACAACAGTGAAGATTCATGCGGCATGTGATATGTCTAGTTGCAAACAAACCATTTTATTTTAGTTGGCACTTAGTGGGGCCCATTAGTTGGTAGGTGGTACCAGAATCCTTAGCTGTAAGCAAGCCAAGTAGCCAACCAATTCATTATTACACTGTTCAGGTGCCTTACTGAAGAATAGTCAACTATTTTGTAATGTAATCTTTAAGGTGCAATCAACCAATCAGCAGAGCACAGGAAAAGGAAAATTTTCAGAAGTCCAGATAGATGTAAAAAATTTAGTCACATGTATTTGTAAAATAATAGTTGGTTTACTAAAGTGAATTAAATATAAAAAAAACTGAAAAATTATGGAAAAACCACATTTGACCTTTCATAGAACTGATTAAGCTGGAGATGGAGAAACGAAACTATAAATTTCCGATAGTATTAGGTTAAAGTATATGTGTAGATTAAGATGTTTAAGACTAAATTGACATAAAGGAATTTGTAGGCCAACATGTAATTGACATGAAGTTCTTCATATCAAGTCAAAAGATAAAAATTCAGGAATTGACAAAAAAATAAATAATAATTCAAATCACATAGTAAATTCTTCTGCAAAGTTATGTTGTACAAATTATTTTGGAGCACGAAAAGAACCTTGTGATATTTTGCATTAGCACAACAGAGTTTTTTTTTTTTGGGTAGAATGGAGTCTTCATTGTAGAGCTCTGATTTTCTCTGGCAACAATTGAGTATGTAAGATTTAAGTGATATATTATCACAGAAGGTTTTCAGTAAGGCCCTAGGCGAGTGAGCAGGTGGCTAGTCTCTGATAATTCCTTTATAAGTTTAATATGCACAAAAGGGGAACTAACTTTAGTTGTAATAATTTTGTTGCATATCTTTTATTAAACTTCTCTTCATTAATTATATGTTCAGAAAAAGGGTCGCAGGCTATGGAAAGCCAGAATCTAACTGAATCGCGAGAAAAGGCACCTGCAACAAAATCGAAGAAAATGGAAAACATCCAAAATCTTTTACTGAAACTCAAGCAACTAAGCTTATCAGAGCAAACCAACACTGAGGCAGCAGGACCTGCTCCAGACCACATTGCACTTTTATGTGAAACACCTGATCCAGACCACCGATATGTCTCTGAAATACTCCTTGCTTCGGGTCTATTAATGAAAGACTCACTGGAAGTTCAGTTGCATGCATCTGGTAATCCAATAAACCCAGATTTGTTCTTGGTACTTGAACAAAGGAAGTCAGGTTGGGTTAAAACTGAAGCGCAGGTCAAATCTGACCCACAGAAAACACATAGGAGACTTGTGTTTGACCTGGTCAATGAACTGTTATTACAAAAATTGGATTCCAAAGGAATGGTGGTTAAGAGTATCAATAGGCAGATCCCACTTGGTGGTCAGAAATTGTTGAGAGAGGTCTGTGCCGAGATCGAGGAGTTAAAGAGAGAGAAAGGGAGCTCTGAGGATGAGAGCAATGTACTATCAGGTAAGGACATGACGAAGAAGTCTGATGGATGGGCCCATTTTGGCAGAGAGACGTCTGGTATTGTATTGGACGTAGAGAGGTCTATATTTAAAGAGCTTATTGATGAGATTGTAACAGGGGAGGTGGCACATGGAACGAAAGCCAGGGTTAATAGAAGAAGGAGACAACTTTTTGTTAAGTAAATCTGTAGAAGAGGAGGCTGATGTAAAACGTTTTGTAAGTTGTTGTTGTTTTTTTGGATTTTCTTAAAAAGTAGTTAGCAATGATGCAAAGGTTTGAAGATGGAATAAGAAATTGATCGGAATGTGTAATGATACTATTTGTTTTTTTTTTTTCCCCTTTGTATGCTTGAAGGTGCATGTGTTTTCCAAAGTGTATACTTGGTTTTGTTCAGGCTTGTTCGGATATACTAATTATTCATACTAGAAATGCAATGCAACATCGGATTAAGATGGACTAGATTGGAAAAAATCATTAATGATTTTTTTTTTTTGCAAATTATTAAAGAATCTTTGTTGTAAAATTTTACCTTACATTTTTTATTCTTTTTTGTCTTATATTTCCTAATTAACTAGGAGGAAGTGCATGGAAATCCAGGATTGTTGGAAATTTTACCATTCGAGGGCAAGCGACTAGAGACAGTCGAAGTTGTACTTGGCACAAATGATCAAACTTTTTCTATAGTTCTGAAGTATCTACAAGATATCACTAAGAATTCAGGAGCTAAGATCAACATTACTAATGCTTCTTACCACTCTGATGAATCAATTGATGAAAGTTCTGACTAAAATATGATGCTTCTGATCATAGTTGGGCAATGCATGTCCTTTCTGTATTGCCAATCTTACGACTCTGTTTCATGTCATCACTGGTATTTTTGTTTAAACTTTTGATTTATGGATGGGTGATTAGTAGGTGTTTAGCTTTTGTTAGATTCTAGTTTATATCTAATCTCTGATGCATTGCTTCTTTATTTTTCTGGCAAGGAATGTATGGCACATCATCCCAGCTTTTGTTGTTTTTGTTTGGTATGTAATGAAAGAGTTTGATTCAGCCTGCTTTCTTTGATATGGCCACATTTTAAATTATAATATATGGAGTAAAACTAAAATTAGTGATCAATTATGATCTTCAAAAATAAATTAAAAATATACTAATTTTTTAATTCTTGAAGTATGCAGTTATTGAGTTTTACTATTTTTCGTCTTGAGATGTTACTGAAACTTTCTAGTTTATGCTAGACTATCAAAATGAAATCATGTAACAGTATGTCAACTTTGAAGAGATGTAGCAGTCGTACACTGTTGAATGTTCCTTTGTCTCATTAAATCTAAGAAGTTAAAATATAGCATGCTGGCCAAGTAAGGATGTCAATTTGGACGCATCTTTTTTTCTCATTGAAGAAATGAATGCCTCTAATAAACTTTTCTTGCTGTAGTTAGAAGGACCGAGTATAAAATAACATTTCCATTTTGTTGTTGTTTGTAACTTGCAAGTAGCAAACACAAGGAGTTCGATATTTTTAAAACTTAGGACCTTGTGGCAATTTGGTGAGCACCCATACCAGTTGTGTTCTTGCCTTTCTGGTATAGCACCCATACCAGACTAATACAGGTTAGATTTATGACCTTTTTAAATTCAGTTTTTGCTGCTCCAGTTCTAGTTATGTTTTTTAATACAAGAGTCGATCCGGTTTAGTTTTGGCATGCTTAATCAGGATCGATTCGGTTTTAGTTGTACGTATGCTCAACCCATTTGGGTCTGGTTTCTTAGCCAATTTGGTTGTGAGATGCCATCAAGATTAGAAGATTTGGGAACCATTCAGGAGATTATAAATAAAAATTATAGAGCTGCTTTTCAAATTTGTTGTGCGGCTATTTTATGGATAATGTGGAGAAACAGAAATGAGGTTATTTTCAATGCACAAAACAGTTATAGCTTCAGGAGTATAGCTTGCAAGATTCATGCTTTGTTACAATATTGGGCAGAACTCTGGCCGACCTCTGTGCTACCTCTTCAGATCGAAGGGGGAGATATGGCTGACGCTGGCCAAGTGGTACAGATGGGTTTGCAGCAGATGGAAGAAGGAAGGCATTCCTTGGGTGCAATCAGGGGTGTTTTAGCAATTTTAATTGAGTGATTTTGCAAATCGTATCTTTTTACTTTGGTATGGTTGTAATAATAAGTTTTTGTGGAGACTGGTCTGTAATATATTGTTTGCTTCCTACGGAGGTGTGACTGTGTGAGGTCGATGGGGAGATGATAGGATTTATTTCTTGCTTTGTGCTGTATGTTCTTTTACTGGGGGCAGCTTTAGGAAGATAATATTAGTGCACTGGTACGGGAGTGGTACCAGCGCAGTTTGTGTTTTGTGTTTCGTAGCTGTTGTAAACATTTTTTGCTTCCGATAAATGGAAGTGGTAAGACTGCTGGGTCTTACTTGTTTCCAAAAAAAAAAAAAAAAAAAAGAAAAAGAAAAAGGCTACAATGGCGCCTCTTAAATGAACTCTTTTTTAATGGTAGGTGCATGACTAAACTAATATACTATTGATGAAGATAGGGTTTTGAGACAATTTACATTTTATATATAGTTAGGTTGTCTTGTATTAAAGGTCTCGACTTCGATCCTACTATTGCATAGTATGTACCAAAAATATAAAAATACTAACCATTCACTTTTCTCTTTTTTCCACCCCTGACACGTTCTTCATCTCCCTCAATTGATCAACTAATAATTATTGGACTGGCGATACATGATTGAACATCGCTAATTAATTGCTCAAATTGTACAAAATTTTTCAAAGATCAATATGTTACCATACTGTAGCACTACAGTGATTAACAATGTCGAGCAACAGGCAAAAATTTGGCAATTGTAATAGCACCCAAAAAATGTTATTTTCAGATATGTATCGCTTTAAATTTGTTGAGAGATAATGTTTCATTGCTTTGTAATATTAACAATTGCTTTAATTTCAGATACATGGGAATAAACCAGATGCTTATATAGAGGTTTGGAGTTGCCGAGTGGGAGAGCTATTGGAAAAGAAACAGTTTTTAGTTTTTACGCAGGATTTTATTTGATTAGAATTAATTTCTTAAGATTTCGTTTGGTCTAATAACAAAAAAAAATCCTGATCAAATGACATCAGATCTGTTGATTTTGATAAAAAGTTTTTAATAAAATGAAATGAAAAAAAACCTGTGTTAAAAAGTGATTCTAATCAAGGACTAACTAGTTTTGTACAAGTTACAGATCCGTTGATTTTGATAAAAAGTTTTTAATAAAATGAAATGAAAAAAAACCTGTGTTAAAAAAGTGATTCTAATCAAGGACTAACTAGTTTTGTACAAGTTACATCATCTTAATTACTCTTCAAACTAACTTATCAAACACTAAATTATTCATATACAACTTCGTAAAAAAAATAATAAAAACTTAATTACTCCATCGGAGTGTGACTGAACCAAACATGGTCATAACCAAGTCAACCCAATCAGGTTCGGAACCAAACCCGAATCCAAGCGCTAAACAGAGCCCAAACTCCAAACAAATTTCGACCCAACCAATCTCCCCTCCGTCAAGTATAAAAGCCCTCTAAACAAATCCCACCACTCTTCTTCCAAACCCCAAACCCTAATCCCAGCTCCAGCGCCGTCGCCACAGCTCCATCCATCAACAATGGTGTCGGGATCGGGGATCTGCGCACGGCGCATCGTGGTGGATGCGAGGCAGCACATGCTCGGCCGCCTCGCCTCCATCATCGCCAAGGAGCTCCTGAACGGCCAGCGCGTCGTAGTGGTGCGATGCGAGGAGATCTGCATGTCTGGTGGTCTCGTTCGCCAAAAGATGAAGTACTTGAGGTTTCTCCGCAAGAGGATGAACACCAAGCCATCTCATGGCCCCATCCATTTCCGTGCCCCTTCTAAGATCCTCTGGCGCACCATTCGTGGGTATGTGTTTGGAAATTTAGTGAGTTTTTGTCTTTTTTTTTTCCTTGCATTGGTAGAGGTTTAGCTAGATTCCGTCATGTTATATAAAATGTGATGTAATGTATGTAATTGATAGGTGAATGCATTAAGTTATTTTTGTAATTTAAGATTGTGCACAGGAGAAGAGAGGCTATAAAATAGGTATTGCATGGGTTTGATACAAGGAATCCCCCTTTCTAGATCACCGGATCTTTTCCTGCATGTCAAATAATTTGCAAAATTTTATGATATTTACATTAACTGCAAGTGTGAAGGAAAAGGAAATGTTGAAAAAATTTGCATCCAATGTAGTAGCTAAGGATAGATATTTAGGCATCACATTAAAATACTCTTCTTAGAGCAGATATCAGTATGATAATTTTATCAAATAGTATATTGACTTGGTAAATGTCCTGTTTCATGTTTTCATATGTAGAATGATTCCACACAAGACAAAGAGGGGAGCAGCTGCTCTGGCGAGATTGAAGGCTTATGAAGGAGTGCCTCCTCCATATGACCGGACAAAGCGCATGGTTATCCCAGATGCACTCAAGTATTTATCTCTCTCCATCACTCTGTCATTCACACGTACACCCATAGACACAAACATCCTAGTATGGATGTAATGCAGTGTATAATTGACATTCATTTTATATATGCTTTCTTGTTTGTCATGTGAAGGGTTTTGAGGTTGCAACCAGGTCATAAGTATTGCCTCTTGGGTCAACTCTCGAAAGAGGTTGGTTGGAGCCACTATGACACCATTAAGGTACTTATAATTCTCACCAAGTTTTTTTTATTTTTGTTACTTTTATCATTGGTATAGGGTGTTTAATTTTGGGTTTGGGCCTTCTATATAATGGACATATTACATATTATATTCTAAAATCATATGGAAAATAGAGCTTTTACTTGTTACATATACATCTAAATAAGGATTTTTAAGTTTTAGGAGTCAGGGTCTATCTATTTGACTGTGTTTCTGTGTGCATGTATCTATTTGGCTGTGTTTCCCCTCTTGCCTTTTGAGGTGTCAGATTATGATAAATATATTTTGAATTATAGTTTTGTTGTTAAATGTGCTGTTGTATTGTTTATTTTTTGCACTAGGAATTATTCATATCTCCCTTAACAGATAGTTAAATGTGAATGTATGTATCTATTTATATGGTAATATGCAGCTTTTAAGAAAAAGATTAAGCTTTTTTTTTTAAAGGAATTAAACCTTTTTTTTTTTACCCTGGACTTAAAATCCTTAAAAAGATACTCTGTTAGAAGCTGATTTGCATTTATTAAACCATTAAATGACACCTGCTATTTAATTGGTTGCTGAATTACCATAAGATCGTTCACTTTTATTTGGGTTGCCTACTTTGAAAGTAACAAATGTAATTCGTGAATAGGAATTGGAGGAGAAGAGGAAAGAGAGATCTAAGGTTGCATATGAGAGGAAGAAGCAACTTACAAGGCTCCGTACTAAAGCTGAGAAGGTGGCTGATGAGAAGCTTGGATCTCAGTTGGATATTCTCACTCCTTTGACGTACTGAAAGAGTTATTTTTTCTCAAATTTTGGTTAATCATTTTGCAGATTTATCATGCTCTCATCTTAGTGATTGTGTACTAGTAAATTTTTTTTTCTGTATTGCTAGATAATATAGCATTTGCACTCCATGACCAAATTGGAATTTATTCCTTCTAGTTTGAGTTTTATTGTTATCATTCATTGTCTAAGCTGACATTGTGATTCATTTTCTCAATTCGCTGGATTATATATGTAATCCATATAGAGGTCCGCTTCTTTTGAGTGCTTCGGTGAGTACAACTATTTATTTAAAGAAATTGGTCTATCATATTTTACTGCGACAACGAAGATGAATTTTTTTAAACTGTCAACTGTCGATGGTGGACACCGCTTAGGCGGACTCGTTTTATATTAAAGCTTCGGTCTGCATTTGAAGAGTCTAGCATTAGGTAAGTGCTGATTTAAAGATGGAACATAAAATTAAAACGCAAAGTCTGAGAAAAATCCTGATACATAAAATATCTTACGCAGTGTAAAATCTTGTGTGAGTCAAGGTAGCATAACTTTTATCATGGGATGTGTAGGACGCTAAACTTAGATTCTCTTTTGTTCAAATCGCTGACATTATTCTCTGCATTTAGTCCAAGCCTCAACGAGTCTCCCTCTGTTTTGAACAAGCAAACCCAGAGGAATTGTTACACCTGCTTATTTTATGAAGTGCACGTAAGCCTGATTACCATTGCGAAAGTTTCTAATACATAACAAAAGCTGGGTCGTTTGTAACGCAGCGTGAAATATACTAAGCCATAGAAACGAAGTCAAGCGATCCATACCACTGTGCAGAGTGCATAATCCATACATACAAAATCTTAAACCTCTCTCTTGACAAAATAAGTTGATCATATCCAACCTTCAATCCTGCTCAGAGGAAATGCTGTTCCTCCGAACTTTGAATCTCTTCAGAGGAAGAATCCAGGAGGCAGATCACATAATTAAGGTCTAGGAGCAAATAAAAGACTTGGAGATTCAAAAAGACGTCCTTCAACATATGCTGGAGAAGTGGAGAGATCTTATTTAATTGCATCAGAGTTATCAGAATAAATATTTGAGTAGGTAATTGAAAGACATTTAAGGGTAATGGGCTATTTCATTGTTCTTTGCATGCTTGTAGAGTAAGCCCAACCAATTTGTTGACAAAATAGAGAGTTTAGTGCCCCCACGAAATGCCAAACAAACTACTAGTTGGCAACATGCCTTGATACCAGACAGTATGAACAATTTCTACAGGACATAAAAAATGATTTGGAATTACAGTAACCAAAATTTTTACCCATAAATTGGTAATATCTAACAAAAAAATAAGCATTAATATAAGCATTAATTTGAATAGCCCATTATTCACGTTTAACTGCTGAAGCATACTCATCAACCATTGATTTAGTAAGTGTTGGACTTAGTGAGCTCCTCGCTAATTGGAAATGACGTGACTGTATGCAAGTTGCCATTAAATCCTCCCTCAAAGCAAGCATACCAGCCTCTCTACAAAGGCATTCCAGATCAGCACCAGTAAATAATTCTGTCTGTTGGGCAATTGTCAAAAGATCTACATCTTCACTCAACATCATTTTTCTCGTATGTATTTTCAATATCTCATGTCGGCCTTCCAAGTCCGGCGGGGGTACATATAGTACCTGAAATTTATTAATAATCAACAAAGGTAAGACCTCAATGTCTTCTTTTTTCTTGGATATGAATCAACTAATGAACTAAAAAATAATTACCAAGTCAAATCGGCCTGGTCGTAGGAGGGCAGCATCAATAGCACGAGGTCGATTTGTTGCAGCCAGCACAATTATTCCCTGGTAAATATACATTATAAAAATCAAGTAATTGTTAATATTACAATTTTACAAGCTTATTTGTTTAATCAATGTTAAGATTATTTAATTAAACAGAAAATAATAATAAAACCATACTGTGCTGAGCTCAAGGCCATCCATTTCTGTCAATAATGTAGAAAGAAGCCTCTCTCCAACTGTAACATTGCCACCTGAATTACCAACATGGCCTTCACTACAGAAACAAGAGAAAAAAAATGACATTTCATAGAATAAAGTCACTAATTGGGTTCAAACAATTCTTTACAACAGAAACGAAGGAATTACCGTTTAGGAGCAATAGCATCGGCCTCATCGAAGAATACAATACTGGGAGCGGCAAGACGTGCCTTCTGGAATGTTCTTCTTAGCAAGGCTTCTCCTTCTCCCACATACTTAGAATACAACTCTGCACCACTGGAACCCAAACAATTTGACAGAGTGAGATTTGTTCATTATAAATCTTTCAAATTGTTGAGACCGTTATAACAATTAAGGACAAAAATGAACCTAAATGAGAAGAACGAGGCATTGGCGGCATGAGCAGCTGCTTTAGCAAGAGTAGTCTTAGAGCAGCCAGGTGGACCATGAAGGAGGACCCCACGAACAGGTGAGATGCCTAACCTTTCAAATGCTTTTCCATGTTTTATTGGCCACTCCACTGCTTGCTGTAGCTTTTTCTGTGTCATAGACAAAGATAGACATCTGTGTCAGATAGACGGCGATGAAGCGAATAATTTTGCTTCTGTAAAATTTGCCTGCCCAGTACTTGACAGGAAAATACGAGATATGAGATAATTCTCACCTAAGCAAGCTTCTTTATCACAGCTTTAAGAAAAGATAGAAAGCAAAATAAAATGCACCTTTAAATCTTTAAGGCCCCCAATATCATCCCAAGAGACCTTTGAGACCTCCTTAGCAACCCCCCTTGTCATACTGGGCCCCACCAGTGACTTTGCTGATACGCAATCTTCCATCCTTATCCTGAGCACGCCGCCATCATTATTGGAGTTTGACGACCTTCTATATGCCAGCCTAGCAGCTTCTCTACAAAGAGCTTCAAGATCAGCACCCACATATCCATTGCATGACGAGGCAATGACTTCTAGATCCACATCATCATCCAAAGTTAGGATTTTGGCATAATGCTGCATGAAATGAACTGGGTACTTCAGATGCTGGATATGTCTGAACATAGATATATGCATGTCCCTTAACCAGTAACCAAAAGGACCAGTTCGTTTAAGTTACTAGTACTTCTAAGCCTTCACAAAGTTCTCAGAGCATCACGTGAAAAGTATGCAAAGAATAAGGAAAAAAAAAAGTAATATCACCTAACAACTGGAATCAACAATTGCAATCAAACCCTTCTATCTTGATAATTTAAAAACTATCAATTATGAAAAAAAAAAGAGGTAGCAATCAGACCTTGAGGATCTGAAATCTTTCATCAGGAGTAGGAACAGATACTTCAACTTCTGAATCAAATCGACCTGGCCTTCTTAGAGCTGGATCAATGGCATCCACTCTGAAAATTGAAGCAATTAGCAAAGAAACAAGTTAACAAAAAGTGAATTATGTAATATATTAAACTAACCTGTTGGTTGAGGCGACAACAACAATGTGAGGGAGAGATTTTGACGAACTCTTATTGCCATCCATCAGAGTCAAAAGCTGACCTACTATGCGCGACTCCTGCTCTTTTCTGCAATTGAAGGTTACCTTTTGAATACAACACGTTCTAATTGCTAAAAATACCATGTTTGAGATTCTTAAGGATGAACCAACATAAGAATCTGTTCAACTCTATAATGAATAAGAGGGCTAGAATGGATTAGAGGAGGAAAGTTTCAATCTTCAAGATGCTAGTTCAAGCAGGATTATAAAAACAAGTATCCTTTTATTGGTTACATTGTAAAATCAAAGTGAAGTGGTGAAGTGGTTAGTTTCCATTTTATTCATAACCTATTACCGTCGAGTGCTAAAGCTGTTCAAACCTTTAAAGCTCACCCCCCCCCCCCCCCCCCAACACCCAAAAAAAAAAAGGGAACAGCACCCACACACACACCCCTCTCTCCCACAAAGTGTGAGTCTTTGCAAACAGAATAAATGATGGATACAAGTAATATGCAATAACCTTTAGACACGTACTTATCGTCGCGGCGAGGGCAGATAGAATCAACACACACCCTCTCTCCCACAAAGTGTGAGTCTTTGCAAACAGAATAAATGATGGATACAAGTAATATGCAATAACCTTTAGACACGTACTTATCGTCGCGGCGAGGGCAGATAGAATCAATTTCATCAATAAAGATAACGGATGGTTTTCCAGAGGCAGCATGAGAATATGCTTCAGAAAAAGCTTCCCGTAAGAATTTTTCACTTTCACCAGCATGAGCTCTATGCACTGAATATGGACTGTTTAAAACAAAAAAGAACAAACAACATGAATATATAAACTCCAAAGTAAGATGGAAATTTACATATTTTACTTGTGTGAAAAAAAAAATAGATTGTGGTAAATTCAGTCTGTACTTGATCATAGTCAGATGAGCATTGCTTTCTTTAACAACAGCTTGCACCAGGCTTGTCTAAAATAAACAGAAATAAAAAAAAAAAAGTTAGATCGAGCATGAGGATTTAATCTTTGCACAATTTGAGAAATCATTATAACAGTCAGAAGACATGTTTGATTGAAATTCAATTAAAAGAGCATACCTTTCCTGTTCCTGGCGGACCATAGAGAAGCAATCCTTTGGGCCACTGAAATCTCAACCAAATTGACAAAAACCTCAAGTCAATCACCAAAAATCAACTAAAATTAACAGTGATGATGCAATGATAGAAAACTAGAAAGAAGTAAACCTTGAGGCCAAGTTTGCGTGATTCACGAGAATAGAGGAAAGGGTATATGATAAGCTCTCTGAGAGCCTCCAAAGCTCTCTTATTTCCTGCTATTGCTTCTTCTGCTCGCCAGCTCATAGAATGGTCTCCGTTGCTTTCCATTCTCCTACCAAACCCCTTATTACAGAAATGATGAGGCAGGAAATAACAGTGTGATAGAATGAGACTATGAGAGAGGCGAAGGAGAGAGAGAGTATAAAATAACGAGAGAAATGGTGTTCGCCGGAGTTCTGAGAGAATAGGATGTGAAGCTGCCGAGGAGGTCTCAAAAGTCAAAACAGAAAAACCCTCGGGTGTGGCAGCAGAAGTGCAAAACCCTGTTAGTTTTACTAATAAATAATATAATTTCATTTTATCTGCAACAAGACTCCGTGGCCCAATGGATAAGGCGCTGGTCTACGGAACCAGAGATTCTGGGTTCGATCCCCAGCGGAGTCGTTTTTTCTTTCAAAAGTTTAAACATAGCTTTTCTTTTGGCAATTTCATTTTAAAATTTTCGACATAACTTTTTTTTTTTTTGGCAATTTTTATATGATGATGATGGGAATTTATCTGTGCAATCACGCAATCAAGAGTCCGCTCCTCTCCTCTCTCTATTCACGCGAAACCAAATCCTAAAACGACTGCTGAGCAGCCGAACTTGTCGTTTTTTCTTTCAAAAGTTTAAACATAGCTTTTCTTTTGGCAATTTCATTTTAAAACTAGTTCTAATCTCGCGCGTTGCACGATTCATTCCTATCCGAATATGTGAAACAATTTCCTAATGAGCATGGATATGTTATGGAAATATTTGCAAACAGACGTACAATATTTAGGATCATGGTGTGGATTCTCTCATATTTTAAAATTTTTTTAATTCATTGTCATGGAACTATTTGCAGTTATTGATTTTATTATTTTATCTTAATTTGATTTGGATAATGATATAATTTGGTATGCACGCATGTATATATATATTATTAATTTTGATTGCGCAATAATTTATTTATATTAATTATGGAAGATTTATAATTTTAATAATTTTTGCGCAATGCTTAAATTCATAAAATACATCGATAAAAGAAATCATGTGATTTTAAATGAAAAAAAAATATATGCGATTCTAAATGTAATTGCAAGATCCTTCATTTAGCTTTTGCATTTTTTTTGCCCTGAAAAAGTAGATATATAAATCTAAAATACATACCCATCATTTGTGAAATATAATGAGTCTATGAAAATTGGAACTAAACGCAGACATATATAAAAGCCTTATTAGAAGGTTCATCCAAATACTTTGGACTAACAATGTCTTTAATATGAGTGAACTGACTATCAATTGGCTTCGAAAGAGGTTTTCATGAAAAAGAAAGAAGGGGCAAAGATAAGGAAGTGCCTTATTTCTTATTCCAATGTGCAACCTTACAATGTGCTCAGAAGCATTGTTAAAGCAGCTTTGATCCCTCTAGGAATATCATCTTCCCTGTAGATCATAATAATTTAATACAAATTATAAACAAATTGTCTCAATTTCCTTTTTCTAAAATATTTGTCGACATGTTTCAGAGCTTTCACATGATGAAGAGAAGTTCCAAAAAATTGCTTATGCATCCCTATAATTATGTAATGTTGATATGGATATTTCTTCTTCATCCGGGAGCAGGAGAGAGCTATCAATAGCTCAGATGCACCTTAAAAGCACTTTAAAACATATTTGTGCCTGCTCCTATTATGGAACTTCTATGTTTGCCTCATAACATTACAATTAAAATTTAGATGATATATATTTGCCTATACAGTTTCTTATAAGACCCAAGTAAATAACATGAACATAGTTGTAGCGAAATTAAGGTCTGATGCATGATAATTTACATCTTGATGTGAACAAATAAACATGAAATTTAGAGCCAAAAAAAAAGCAAAAATAAAAAAGAAAGCCTGGTGGCTAGCTCTAATTGTAATTGGTAATAAAAAAGAAACTCTGAATATTGTATTATTTAGATGGAGAATAAGATAAAAATTGAGATTAGGAGACGGCTCCTCGAATTAACAGTTTGCTAAATATACTTTATTCTTTTGAAGTCCGAACAGAATACATATAGTACTCTTTTGCACTATTTCTAGAACTACTATTGTAGTATTTTTATTTTTACTATTTTAAAGGTGTTATACATATATCATTTTGAAATGTGAATCAATAAGAAGTAAAGGGATGCCAGTAAAGAATAAGGAATAAATATATGACAATTTTAAGATCGTGCACAGAAAAAAAGGTGCTTGCGTGAAAATCCACTTCATACTTATTTGAATCGGTAAAAACCATTTCTCTGTGGTACCATAAAATAGTATGCAAAATTATTGTGTACACAACTCGGTGGAAAATTATTCGAAATCGGGGAGCAAAGAAAATAATTGTGCATCGACACGCGACACAAAATTGCAAGCATAGAGGGTAAAAGAAAGAATAAAAATACCTTGCCTACGTTATGAGAAGAGAAGACAGCCATCGGTGGCGTCCAAATCGCCCCCACACCTTAGCGGTAGCAAGGCTTAGAAGTAGCAAAATTCCAACCCTGCGAAGTGTATAATCAGCAAAAAAGGAAGAATCAGCACAAAATAGAAGGTAACCAGACAATCGCAGGGAAAATCGAAAAGGAAAGACAGTAAAAAAGGACCAAGGAAATGATTGCATGAGAGAGTGTAGGTTTTTTACTCCACCTTGCTATTACAATTTAGAGTACATTTTTTTTTACTTTAATACAATAGTTTAATTGATGTTATAATTCACCATACGGGCTTAAGCTGTAATGTAGACCTGACAAACACATACCCAAATAAATACATTATTTATCACAAATGACACATAATTATAGCTTCTCTATACATTACAATAAGTGAGTATCAGAAAGAAGATGTCCTATACCATCAAAAAAATTCAAAAGATGGTAGATGCTATGAGAAAGCTTGAGAAGGGCAAAACTGTCAACATCGAACATGTCCTGAAAAAAGCAATACCATGAATGGCAAAAGCAACTTAAATAACAAAGTCATTCCAGAATTTGAATGGTATAAAATTGTGAAAATTAATATTACAAATTTAGAAGTTTAGATAAAATAGAACTACCTTCTTGTATGAGCTCACATGATGCAGCTGGTGGATGCTATTGAGGTACATAAAAATCACGCTAGGCAAACCTGAATATGGAGAGAAATACAAAAAGAGGGGGGAAATGAGGAAAAATAATAAGTAGAAGAAAATTCTTCTTTAGCCATCTAATAAATATAACAAAGTCATATAAAGGAGCAAAAACCAAAAGAAAAAAAAAATAAAAATAATCCTACTCAGGAAAGGGGTTGAGACTTTTCACTGCATATACTTTTTTTTTATAATTTATTGTAGACACTATAGAGTTCTCTGATCATCTACTTTCCTTTTCCGCTTAATGATTATTCCTGTTGGAGATAACAAATAGGTGTAGCAAAGCACCTGACCGATGACGGTCGATTAATTTTTGTTTGAACTTATCCTAATTTGTACCCACAGAATGGATTAAAATGGATTAATGGAAAAAAAAAAAGTATCATTGCACATGGAAAATTTTCCAACTTAAATCGGACCTAGGCAAATCACAATACCGTTTACTCACCCTGCGTATACCTACCTTTTACAAACCTCGTCATTGGCCTTCGCCTTCACCTCCTCAGGCACCATCGACCAGAGCTTATCGACATTGACGGTAGGACATTGGGACTTGTTGCGGATGAAAGAATTTCATTTAAAAAAAATGTTAGGAAGCTATGCCACTGTTTAGGGATGGAATGGGATGGTATCGACCAGATCCGCGCAGATGGAATGGGAAAAGAAGACCACAGGAGAAGGAGAAGGGAATGTGAGAATGCGGAGCAAAAGACCAGGAGCACAGACCTGATCCAGTCGGAACAGGCGTGGGAAGCCACGTCGTATTGACCAAGCGCAGCCATACAGAGATCGACAACGCACATAGCAGAGATGTAGAGCAGGTGCGGAAAAAGGTAGGGATGGAGCGAACGTACGGCAGAGCATGGCGGACAAAGGGAATGGGAGAAAGGAGCTTAGCAGTACTGTTTGCGACGAAATTGATAATATCTCTTGAGGACTGCTGCAACGCTGGATGAAATCTTGGACAGAACTAACAGACACGATCGATGCGGCCTGCAAAACCAATCGTGCGTTTGTGATCAACCAGCATAAACGAACGGTCCAGATTTGGTTACTGTGCTTACTACAATAGCTTAAGGGGCGCACGTGCAATGCATACCTCCCCAAATGTATATTGTATTAATTTTCGACATAACTTTTTTTTTTTGGCAATTTTTATATGATGATGATGGGAATTTATCTGTGCAATCACGCAATCAAGAGTCCGCTCCTCTCCTCTCTCTATTCACGCGGAACCAAATCCTAAAACGACTGCTGAGCAGCTGAACTTGTATTTTTTTAATATTTAAAAATTTTAAAATTCAAATATCGAATCCAAACCGTTGATCTTGTTCAATTTTACGGGCGATGCATTTTCATATAAGTTTTATAAAATTTGGAGTCGATTTGATGATTGATTAAGTGGTCAACAAATGAACGAACCTGGTTTGATTAATTCTAATACGTCCATAATTAAAGCACTTAATCAAGTATCAAATCAACCCCAAATTTTATAAAACTTATATGAAAACGCATCGCCCGTAAAATTCAACAAGATCAACGGTTTGGATTCGTCATTTGAATTTTAAAAAATTTTAATATTAACAAAAATGCAAATTCGGCTGCTGAGGATCCGGTTCCCTATTCAAGCTCCCTCTCCCCTCATCTTACTCCTCTGTTTACGAGCTCTCTTCTCTCATCCTACCCCGTACGCGCTTTATCTTCCTTCATCTTCTCTCCGCGAGGGAGAAGGGAGGCGCTCGTCGGGGGAAGAGGGAATCACGCGAGGGTAGGGGAGGCGCGTGGGAACAGAGGGGAGGATGAGCAGAGGGGAGGCGTGTGGGAGGCGCTAGCGTGTTTTTCATTTTTGGCAGCGTGTTCCTTTTCGTATTTCGATTCTGATTGCTTGATTGCCTTAGACGCTGATTGCACTTATCAGCACTGTTTTGATCAAAATAAAGGGTCATTCGGTCGAAATTTCAATGTTATTAGATCCAACGACATTCTGAAAAAATCAATTCAAATGAAATAAAAATCCAAAAAAATAAATAAATTTTGATAAAGGCCCAAATAAACCTTCTGAAAGGCCCAAATAAAAACCTCAGAGCCCAATATAAAAACAGTCCAGTGTCATTCTCGTGATTAATTCGAAGTAATCCTATTTCATTTCATCGGTTTCCTCTTTTCAGTCGTGTGATTCATTTCCATAATTCCATCGCCGCCTTTCTTTATTCCTTCGTGTGCTACTGCTCGAAGAGGAAAAGCGTCAAACCCTAACAAAACCCTAGAGAACTAAGAGCGGAAATGGCGAAAGGATCGAGCCCGATCGATAAGGTGAAGGAATTGTGGAACTCTCAGGTCAACGACGAGCAGCAGTGGGCTCTTAACTCGGTACCTCTCTCTCCTCTCTCTTTATCGAGTTGACAGTTTTCTCATTTTCTTGATTTTAGTGATGTCTTATGCGAGTTGCTGATGTAGCGAATCATATAGGTGTTGGATTAGATTAATTAGTTCTTGTGATTCTTTGGAACAATTTGTCGAACAATTTGGATGATTCACTAGGGTTTGGACATGAGTCAAGTTATCTTGATTAGTAAAAGAAATATTTTTGTAGTCTGTACTGTTCGTGTGTATCTTTCTTAGTAGCCCATCTGGTGTATTTAGCTATGTGTAAGCAGTAGTGCAAAGCAAATGTGGGAAAAAGAGGCCTGTGTACACCACATGGTGCGCCGCAGTGGTGTGGCCGCACCAGTTCTTGGTTTCTAGGTGACCGTACCACATGGTGCGGCTCTGAGGTGCGGTCAGGCACTGGGTCCTACTTTTTGTGTATTTTGTGGACTAGGTGTGTTTGTACGGGAGAATGAGATCTCATTTAAATACTCTTGTGATCGTATTCTAAAGTTGAAAAAGATTATGATCAATTACTTCTTGATTTGCAATCTCTTTCAACTCAGAGGAAAAAGAGGTTTCTGTTCTATTTTTGTAGTCATAAAACAGTGAATTATATTTTATCAATTGTCCACTTATTTACTATATGTCAATTTTATGCTGACCTATTTTTTTAGCATCACAGTTAAGTTGTATTTGGCACCATTATGATATGGTTTAGAGTTTAGACTTTGAACAATTTATATCTATTATTATATGCTTGCCTAGCACACATCTCATGTCTACCTAATTTGGACTCTCAAATTGATAGGGAATTATGTCAATCATTAAGTGGTTCTGTTTTGATTATCTAAGATCAATGCATTAGATATATATTTGCAGATAATTGTTGTAACTAAATCCATGGGTCATTTCTATTGCAATAAAGAATCTCATGTTTTATTTTGTAATTTTATTTCAGAAACTGCTGAGAGCTGCTGGGCTGTTTGTCGGGTCCATATTCTTCATGCGCAACTTTGGAGAACTTATGTCTATATAAGAAATTTGCACCATGGCTTTTCTTTAGGAATTACCTCAGCCAATAGTAAAACCATTGATCTGTGTATTTGTTGGTGGCATTTCTTATGTAGCTTTTGAACTGTGTTCATTTTGTTCTCCCTTTTTCTTTCATAAAGAACCAAGTTGAGGTTTCATTTGTGTTCTCTGGTAACAATGTACGAGTCTTGGGGAAGAGGATCGTGCCTCTGATTTGCTAGAGATCTCCGTATAACTATGTGCAACTATAGGGGAAGAGGTTTCTACCTCTGATTTGTTATCTTCTTCAATTACAAAGATGTTCTCCCCGTGTGCATCTATACTCGTTTTCTTTGGTTCTGTATGTTTGCTGAGGTTCAACTTTGGTTCTACTTTGTGACTTGTATTTAACGAATTAGAAATAAGTGATAGGCGAAATCAACTAAACTATATGCAGAAGTCTAATACTAATTAATACTATTTTTATGGTTGTTTATTTTAGATAAGTAAAAAAACATCGTAACAAAACAACAAGAAATTCTCGGTAAATATTTAGATAATTGGTTCCAACATCCGCATCCATTGGATTGGATCTGTTACAAAACAATAATAATCAGATTGATTCAATCCGAACTATCTAAACAGTATATGGGTTGGGTTCAGTCTTTCTTTACCCGTTAAATATAATTAGATAATTTTTTAATTTAGTAATAATAAGATGAGATTTTATTTAGTGATAAATAAGATGAGATATATCACGTGTTACTTAAAATTTATTATGTAATAATTAAAATTTGGTTGCAAAAAAGTAACAGAAATTAAATTCATCAGGTAACATACGCCAGGTTGAGTTCAAATTCTTAAATTTCGTAAGAATTTCAAAAGCTAATCCTGAATAGGTACATTGTTCGACCGTGCACATTCAAGAGTATTCGGCATTGAGTTTGTCTCACAGTTTCATCATCATCATTGTTATAGCAAAACAATTACGCAAAAAATATAAAGTACGAGTCAGTACTTTTTTTTCTGCATAACAACATGGAGAGTGAGTGGTACGCTGCAATATCCAAAAGTACCAAAGATGTAACACTGTAATCAATAAATACTGTCGAATTGCCAGTGCCGAAGTAAAACACCAACTTGGAAGTTAAGACTGAATTGCCAGTGCCGAAGTAAAACACCAACTTGGAAGTTAAGACTGAATTTGAATTCAACCAGCACTCCATGGCAGTATCAGTTCAGTAGCACATGAAGCCAATCCTCAGATACCTCCATTCTCATGCTCTGGAAGTTAAGCATTCAACGTTAACAAAGAGAGATGTGTAATAAGAAGATTCAGATTTGTGAGAATCTCTGAGCAGAGACAATAATTTACCTGTTTTTCATAAATACATCCCCGGATCTAATTTTAGTCGCACCCAGTTGCGGTGCTGAATGGTGATACTGTCTTGACACTCTATTATTCGGGGCTTATTCTGCACCTTGATGTTGATCTAAGTTGGGGTTCTCATTTTGTGCAACTTAGAAATACTGTGGGGCTCTGCAAGTAACCTCCAGACCTACATTACAGAAATGATTAATATTTGAAGAAGATATTATCATATTTTTATAAACTTAAATTTCTTCTAAATCATAGTAAACAATAACAGGGTGATTTAATTTGATAATTTATCAAATTACTAATTTGGTAAGAAATAATTATTGGAACCAACCTGATCAAAGAGTTTCCACAAGAGACGTTAATTACGAGCTTTGTCATCAGACTTCCATCTTTTTGGATTCCAAGCCAATGTCCTTACACCCCCTCAACACCTGCAATTATAGATATCGAAAATGAAGCAAAACATAAACATATAGCCTGTGATGTGTTATCACCTGAAATAATATAACGAGGAAAACAGAAAAAAAATAACCAAACAAAGCACATACTAAACAACTTTAAAATTATATATATCCCCAATCACATACCATTTGAATATGGATTGCTTCTTTGTCAAGCCAATGGTGTCCTTTTCATCCTAGAAAGATGGAGGCCGCAATTCCCTCAACCGTCTGACAACATGCTTCATGGTTGGCCTAGTGGACAGTGAATCAACAGTACATTTTATACCTAAGTGCAATATCTCCACCAAATCATCATGCGGGGCTACATCCCACAACCCCTCCACGAAGAACTCTTTTGCACGCCCCTTTTGCAACAACATACAAGCCCAGGCAACAATATTAAAACCGTTGCCATACGGTGAAAACGATGGGTCCAGTGCTTTCTTGTTAGAGATCAATTCCAACAAAACCACCCCATAACTATATACATCTGCCTTGTCAGAAACTCGACACGTCATTGCATACTCTGGTGCAACATACCCAAATGTGCCTGCCACACCGGTGGTTGCATGGGTTTCAGAATTACCAAGGAGCCTTGCCAGACCAAAATCTGATAAATATGCATTGAAATCAGTATCCAATAATATATTACTTGGCTTTACATCCCGGTGTAGAATACGAGGTACACAACTGTCATGCAAAAATGCAAGGGCCTGAGCTACATCAAGTGCAATTTTATGAAGCATCCTCCAATCAATTGGCCTCTTACACCTCTCCTGTATGAACCTCTCTAAATTACCGCCAGGAAGATAATTATATATCAGAAACATCTCTGAGTCACCCAAATGGTACCCTATCAGGGTCACCAAATTAGGGTGCTGGCATCGGCCAAGTGTTTTCACCTCAGCCTGAAACTGCTGCGCTCCCTGAAATCTGCCAACTGCAAGTCGTTTTATTGCAACTAAAACCCCCGGTGCAACTTCAGCTTTATAAGTTGCACCAAAACCTCCACTTCCTATGCAATTACTAGCATTGAAATTGCCAGTAGATCGAACCACACATTCATATGTAATAGGAACACCAATATCCACAAAAGGGGTTACCTCTCTCCTTCTAGAGGATTCTCGTGATGGTCTCAATACACATTTTCGTGTGTATATGTACAGTATGATAAGAGCCAACAAAACAGAAACAATAGCCGAGGCAGAAGTAATGGAGGCAATCTCAATAGAACTGAAACCACCACCACTGCTTCCAGTAGGAGAGCTTTCTGGAGGGGAATCAGTGTTTGTTTGGGAAACATCAGAGGATGGAACAGAGAGGGAGATGGGCTTGCATGGTTGGAGAGAAGAATTTCCTTGAAAACTATTACAGCTCAAAGCAGAAGAATTTGAAGGGAGTGATCCTGTTAAATTTTTTAATGAAACATTAAGTATACGGAAAACAAACTTTCCAGGAATATTTCCTGAGAGATTGTTGCTATTTAAGAGAAGTGTTGTAAGACTTTTCAGGTTAGACCGAACAGTAGGGATAGCACCGGATAGAGAATTTGAGGACAGATCCAGTACCTCAAGGGATTTCAACTGATCGAACCCGGAAGGGACAGCTCCAGTTAGGTTGTTATTGGCTAAAGAGAGATATTTCAAGTTATGCAGCTGATTTACACTTTCAGGTATCTGACCCTTAAGCCAGTTGTGACTAAGATCGAGCGTAAGCAGATTGTCCAATGACCCAATATTTTGTGGGATTATACCAGAAATATGATTGTGCGATAAACTCAAAACCAAAAGTGATTGGCATCTTGCACAAACTTTATTTGATAACCCGCCAAAAATCTTATTTCCTTGTAAATTCAAAATTAACCCTTTGAACATGCCACACTTTTCCAACAGAATTACATCTAACAACCCAGTAATATTGTTACCATCCGCAATGAATGTATAAACAGTCTGGTTTCCACCTTTCTCAACAGAAATCGGCAAATTCACAAGAGAACCCGTGAAACTATTATGCCCAAAATTGTGGTATGCAAATCCCAGGTCTGGGCTACTAAATCTTTTCCGAGCTTCATTTAGAAAAAACTTATAATAAGTTGCCGCAAAATCATTATTAGATAGATCGATTGGAGCTGTACAAGTTCTCTTAGAAAAATTTGGTATTGGACCTGATAATTTATTCTCGCTTACATCAAACACATCCATGCAACTCACTGGAAAATCTGAATAAACTTGACCAGTTAATTTGTTTGAGCTCAAATTTAGAAAATGAAGGTTATTGCACTCTGCAAGTGTGGCAGGGATGTCTCCGGTTAACAAATTTTGACCCAAATTAACCATCTCCAATCTCTCACAATTACCCCAGTTTCTTGGCATCTGCCCCTCAAATGCTGCTTTTGGTGCCCAAAGAACCCTTAATTTTGGTAGCATGGCAATATTTTCTGGAATACCCCCCTCAAAAGTATTGAATTCATCAGCTGAATCTGTCTCCAGAACTGGGTCAAACGGATTTGTAATTATAAGAACAGATAATTGTCGACAAGTGCCAAGCTGTGCAGGTATAAACCCGCTAAGGCTGTTTCTCGACACATCCAAAACCTGAAGATTTGTTAATCTACCAAATTCCAACGGAATGGATCCGTCAAGTAAATTTGAAGATAACAACAAAACGCGGAGCCCTGTACAATTTCCTAGACTTGCAGGAATGTTACCATAAAACCTGTTCCTAGAGAGATCCAAGGTTTGCATGCCATAACAGGCAGAGATTGAAGTTGGTATTTCTCCTCCAATCAAATTCCCAGCCAAATTAAGAACTCGTAAATTGGGTGGCAAAATACCAGGTAAAGTCCCATTTAATGAATTTTCACTGAGATTGATCAATACCAATTTCTCTAGTTTCCAGATCTCAACAGGAATCTCACCGTAAAATCCGTGAGAAGGCAAGGAGAGGGTTTCAAGCTCCAACAAATCGCCAAGCGCCGAATTCAGGCTTCCATCCAGTTTTCGTCTCGGATCTCCGCAAATGCCATCGGACGATCCCAATTTGGAGCAGGAGAGCGATATGTTGAGCGATGTAACTCTAGATCTCGAGTCACACGACACGAAACGCCACGAGCAGTGGTCCCCAGCAGCTGGCGACCACGCCTGGAGAATACCAGTAGGGTCAGAAACAGAGGTCTTGAACTTGAGAAGTGCTCTTCTCTCGACGCCACGTGGATCTGACGCTGACAAAGAACTCGAGAATAGAAGGAAGAAAAGTAGAGAGAGTACAACAAGCGCGTTGGTGGTGAAGCTTCTGTGCCGAGCCGCCATTAACGACGGCTCACGGTTCAAGCGAAGATCTTTGGGTCAAATTTGTAGTGCGGATGACGTTGAGAAGAGAGAGGTTATACAAGTCGTGAAGAGAAACCCAAGATTTCTAGCACCTTTCGCATGCTTGGAAATGGAGATGGAGATAGAGAAGGAGAAGGAGAAGTTGAAGGGAAGAGAGAACAAGGACTGGAAGTAGAATTTGAGAATAGTGAAAGGATTCTAGGAGAAAAACTCTCTCTCTTCTCTCTCTCTGTATCTGAGATTATCTTTTATTATTTTGCTTCTTTTTATTAGTTTTTTTTCCTCCTCTTCGTCGCCGTCTGCTACTAGTCTACTGATACTTTCTTTTTTAATCATTTAATGCATTTCTCATTTTCCTAATTTTCTTTTTGCAACTTTATTTCCGACAAGTCTTGACTCACTTTTTAAATTTACGTAGTATTACGGGTCATAGTGACGTTTATTTGAATTTACAGAGAGATAACAGCTCCTGGGAACTCCACGTGTTATTAGTAGAAAGTCGTAAATTTTTCCTGTATGAATGTCATATTATTTTCTTCCTCTCGGCGATTCAATGCTTTGATAAACTTCACAATTTACGCATAGAGCATGTCATGTGATAATTTAATTTACTTCTGACATGTAGGGTCTGGACTAAGCTTTCTGTTGCTCCAAGTTCACCTAATTAATACTACTGTACTAGTGACAGCGGGACCCACTGAATTAAATGAGACCGCATGGAAGGTTGTTGGCTTGTTGCAGGGGGCCAGGGGGGAAGACTCGCTGTTTGCTGATTGGTAGAAGTCTTTAGTCTTGGGAGAGTAGTGAGGAGTTTTGCTTCTCCACCCCAAAATGTGTCCCCATCAATACGGTTGGACAATTAAGAGGCCATGTTATTAGGCTCCAAATTATCCACCGCTAATCGGACAGCGTGGCGGTGTTATTATCAACTTGAGGTGTCCGGCTTAAGATAGAAGTATTAGATTTGAGCCGGATTTTAGTTGCATTAAATATTGTAAGTATTATAAAATTGGGATGTTGAATGGGACTTCACGGATACATAATTTTATCAACATAGTATCATGATGCAATAATAAAAGGCTTGCTAGGTACAATCATTGTAGCATGCCTTTTAATGAAACTGTTAAATTGAAATTTATATGGATCTATTTTAAAAAAGTTTTGGGATGATGTTAATATTTCCTTTTTAATTTAACTGGTAATATTGCTTTGGAATGTGAGATTTAATAATGGGAAATTACTGATGTGTAAATTGAATTATTTGTAATTAAACTATCAGAGAGATGAAGATGATGTGTAATTATAAATTGTTTACGTGGAACAAAAAAACAGAACTGGGAAGATTGTGATGCTGTTAGCTACAGTATTTACATGCTTTGATACTTGATCGTTGGACAGACACTGAGTTGCAATCGGTGGTGTCAAGTGATACTAGTATAGTTCTGGTACACGAGGACATGAGGTAGATGATAGTTTTGAAAACGTGGGGCAAATTTTGTAACAATACTGGTCCCTCACAAGTCGTATCTAAATTAAAAGCTGGCATTTTGTTTTATTTCGTTTGATGACGGTGTTTTTTTTGGATTTCTTCCATAAAAAAAAAAAAAAAAATTAAATTACGTTGGTTTGATAATGAATTTATTATCTTGTTTTTTTAATGCCAGCTACTCATTTGACCATTTTTACGAGAAGATTAGTATGCTTCTGTAAATTTATAACAAGGTTTGTACCTCCCTCAATAGAAAAAGGTAATAAGCAAGGTTTGGAACTTTGGATCATCTTGCTTTTAAATGTAAAGGGGTGTTTTCTTGCAGGCTCCAATCAGAATCGGAATATCTTCATTCAGTTTGTAAGTTTGTAGCATAATTGAAAATTAGAATTAACGGATTGTTTAGAAATTGAAAGAGTTATATTAATTATTAACACCTTAATAGCAATATGCTGCGATAAATATAGCTAATAATATTTTATTCAGATGGTTTTGAATAATAAGTAACTGTGTGATTACTGATTAATGGTTTGTTTTTACATGGAGGATTGTTAGGTGCAATGATACTAAAAATGAATACATTTTGAGAAAATAAATCATGTTATTTATTTTAGAATTACCGCCGTGAACAAATGCTAATTGACGGTAATTCATCTTTATTTGCGTGTTTGTTGTCGATTACTTCTAAGTTATAATGTTTTATAATATTTATACTTTTATGTCAAAATGTTTTCCAGTTTTAACTACGGAGAATTAATTAACGAAGAGACGATGTAAAAACCTCTGTAAGAAACTGTATGTGATACAATCTAAAATTTATACGCACTCTCTACTAATACATAGTTTGACAGTTTGTTATCGAAAAATCATACTTATACTTTTTATTTCAAAACAAAGAGAAATAATATATCTGTAGTTATTTAAAGAAATATGTACTGGCCAAATCATAAAATAAAACTCCTGGATCGTATTTTTGTAAATAAAGAAAAGACTAGTCCATAATAAACAACGATTGTTTGTTTTAATTTGTATAAAATGAATCGGGACAAATCATTGCGGTAGACAACAATAATAACGGGCAATTCTAACTAAATAAGTTCGAACTATAAAAATTGTAAATACATTAAGTGTAGCACCTTCATCTGGTATTCTGGTTTGTAATAACTAATAAGCAATAATACAATAAATAAAAAATGTTTTAAGAAAATGATAACTTATACTAAAGACAAATTCATATAGTAACACATGTAACTCGCATAGAAAAATTAAGTAAATAAATAACTCGTGTCATTAAACCCTAATTTTTAGTTTGCACACAAGGAAAAGGAGCTTGACTGACTTGGGAATTTGCACTTTTGAGTCCTCACGTTGAGTTGCAACGGTGCCTTTTGGGAGTGTTCTAACAGTAACAGTAATAGAGAAAATTCTAAGAGGGTTCTGTTGTGGGACCGACTTGAGTCAATGATACACCAAGCTAGGTCAAATTTTCAGAGATGGGCGGCTGCCGTAAGGTGGGGCCCATTTTTTGTTTAGCGGTTCATGGTCCACGTGTACTGTGCTCCACGAGGTCGGCCATGTGATTGAGCAATTGTTCTCTCCAGTGTAAATCACAGGACGGTGTTTGTGTCTGGATTCAACGTACACAGAATGGAGCGGAATCAAATGCATTCCATTTTTTCTTTTTTCCCGTGAATCATGTTCTGGTCTTGTGGATGTTACGGTTCCTTTGGAAAGAGATACAAAACCAAAAGCGCAAAAAAGTTTATTGACAGAAACGAGAGATTATCAACCGCGTTAAATAAAAAAGTTTCGAATGTCATTCTATATTATATTATTATAATTATTTACTGCAATTTGTGTTTCGTTCGAAGTTTGATCGTTCTGAATAATATAATTGGTACATTGCGTTATTTTATAACGTAGGCAAATTTTGTAACGCACCAAATTTTTTTCATATTAATTATTTTCTCAAAATCTATAAATAATTATATACGATTTATTATCTCTACAATGAATATCTCGTGTAGATGACAGAGGTAGATCATCACCCATTCGACTCTACTTTCTAATTCCAGAAGATATTGTTTCGTAAATTATGCGGTCGATTCTATTATCTGAATTTGAAACATTTTTCTTCTTAATTGACTCTTGTTTCATTTACATTTTATAGGTTGTAAATTTAAAGTTACGAAGTAAAATTAAGATACATATATAACTATAAGACATTGAAAATTGAATAATTCGAAATAATGTTTTCGCTCTTAATTTCCAGTTGCAATTTAAATATATTGATTTCATATATCAAAGACAATGCTCGTCTTATTAAAATTTTTAGAAAAGTTTATTATTATTTTTTTTGAATTTAAAGGTATACTCTGACTTGACTCAACTAGTCAAATCCTCATTCTACCTAAATAGCGATGAATATAATTTAGTTCGTAAATCTTTCATTTGGAATCCAAAATGTGAAAGTTCAGCCGTTTTCTAAATCGAATTCACATAATCTAAAATATTCTACATAAAATAAAAAATTATAATTACTTACTATCATACGTCTTAGAATTAGCACTAGAGGGGCATATCGAGCTTCGCTCGATGTAGATATTTATAATAAGAATATTTTTATTATGGTTTTATAGTTTAATTATGTTCATTTTTGGATATATGGTTAAAATATATTTATAGAAATATAGTTTAGTTATTGTAGGTAATTTGATTTGATTAAATTTAAAGAAAAAATTATATGTGTGTAAATATAATTATAGTTATCTGAAATAATATGATTAATATGATTTATATTATGTTGATATTATTCATGAAATCTAATATTTTTATAAATAGCTTAAATAATAAACTACATTATTTATTTGATGTTGACAAACTGCTGTTTTTGAACTTAAAAAATAATAAACTCACTGTAGCTAAACTCTCTCTCTATATATATATAACATAAAAGATCTGATATTTTTTCTATTTTCAATTGAATGAATTTAATTTATATTTTGTAAACCGAAAATAAGAATGGTGATGAAGAGAAATTAACATGGAGAGGGACTCTAAGCAACACAAAGGAGATGGAGACATGATGAAAATGAAAATAGGAAGGGGTCACAAAAATCTGAAACAAAACAATGTGTTGACAAATTATTATCTGATGTTGAACCGAGTCAATTTTATGAGCAATAACACCCGACACACAATTAGTTACAAAGTATCACATTACATAAATCAGAAAAAATACTATTGCACAACTATTTTACAATGCTTGGAGTGTCGGATGATATTTTACTAAAAAGATTCCGACACCCACACATCTTTGTTTATAATATTGATGAGGTGTTCGAAAATGTTTGAGGTAACACTATGATTATAGTCCTTGTTAAATTTACCAAAGATCAAAATAGTCTGTACTTTTTTTTTTTTTTTGAAATGCCGTTTCGTTTCTGTAGGATGGCCAGGCCTGTTGCTCTTTCCACGTGCTTATTATTCATTTCCTTTCAAATTATTTGCACATTTTATTGAATGGCTGCTACTTTACGAATATATATATCCAAATAAGAGAAGAATAATTGCTAAGTCGGATGACTATCACAAATTTGTAACTAGATAGTCACTATCTAGCACTCTCTGAAAAAAACTAAAAAAGACTATTAAAAATTTGTAATTTATTTATCAAACACGGCACAATATTATCTCCCTAATCAAAATAATACTATTATCGATTAATACGTCCTGTTGCGAGTCTTTATTTGAAATCCATGATGCATACTCGCACCAGTCCACCACCGTCATTGCAAATTATCCTTCACGCTGGAGCCTACTACTGCTACATTTAGGACCTCTGAGTGACTGAGTCTTTTTAAGCCTCTAATAATTTCTCTCAAGAAATTATTTATTGGCAGTCCCTTTCGGAAAAATCATAATAGAAAGGTGTTATCAAAGCCACTATAATCAGACTGACGTTTCACATCGACTCAAATTTTATTACTTCTCTACACATTATTGGTATTTTGTTGTACAAGAACTTATCTGAACCCCTTAAACACGTATATATATGGAATATTTTAACCATTAAAACGACAGAGCAACTAGCAACCTGCAGTTCTATGTAGACAACCAATACACGGTTAATCTTAAATTTAAATGAACAATTCAGATCCGCTAAAAACTATCAAAAATTTACTCACCGATAATAACACAACGAGAAAAGGACTAAGGAAGCAAAAATGCATAAATTAGGGTTTGGCATCATGACCATGACCATCTCTTTCCCATAATCCCATTGATAGGGTTCAAATGGCCCGGTCCAGCCTGACTCGGATCAGTCCGACTCAGCCCAGCCTAAGACATAAATATTGCCCATAATAAGATGGCTTGAAAGGCCGTCAAAGGGCAAGAAAATAAATGCTCCATCTTCCTTCCACGTAGGGGTGGTTGGTTGGCGGAAGGGGAGCTCCCTTCATTCCTCTATAGGTGTTCTCCTAACAAAATTTCTTTTAGCTTCTACTGGAATTACTTCCACTAAAAGCTGGAGGGCTGATGATAGAGTCCAAAATGACCCATCCAGTCCAACTCGGCCCAGTCTGGCCCATAACAAGGTTGCCTAACAACCTCATATAAAAGACACTGTCTTTCTACTCAAAAAGGGAGATCTGCCCAATTAGGGCTGGAGAGCTTCTTCATTCTTCCGCAAGGGGTGGCTGGTTGGCGAAAGAATGGTGACCTCCTTTCTCCCTTGATCTTACCTTGCTCTCTGAACAACTCTACCAGAACTGGGCGTAACACCCACTAATGGATCATGTAACAGTTTTATAATAAAAATACGTCGTGAATCATGTAATGAAACAGCCGGCACTATTTCTCTAACGTTATTGAAAGGAATAATTAGTTTTAGTTAAATACACCATATTCTCATTTTTGGGCATCACAGTAGTTTAATCGCATTATTGAGAAGTTATTTTTATATGCGATCCTAATTTATGTAATGAACTGTCCACTGTCCCCATCACATAGAATCTCATAGGATTACAGAGATATCTCAAATTGATCCTTGCTTCCTATTTAAATGGGATCATAACACTCAGGAAATTTTTAATTATAGTGATTAGCCATGTGCAATCAAACTAACACTATTTTTATGCGAAAAAATATATATTGAATTCTGGAAGAAGTTTTTTCCTTCCTTCTTAATTATTATTTTTTATTTTTTTATTTAGCGTGCTCATCAGATCTAGATTTTGTTGATGAATTAAAAGGCTAGGGAAAACGCGTACATGAGGTTTACTAGGCCTTCTCCTTAAAAAAAAAAAAACACATTTACTTGGTCTTACCGTACAAATAGATCATTCATGACATTCATAAAAATACGTCATGCTAAGATTGCAAGAAGTTATGTTTTATCCGGATTTAGAATCTCGTATAGATCAGCTCTTTACGAAGTTTATATCCAATCCGATGATTGAAAATTTTAAATCCGTCTTGCTTTGTTCTTACTTCTTAGTTCTTATAGATTGGACCTAAATTTCATCTTAACTCGCCGGAGATATTTCCACTGTGTTAGCCTGATTTCTATGTTCACTGTACATGTATAGTTGTTTATTTGTATTTTTATTGAATTTCAAGCCACAAACTTCAAGCACCTAATTAAATATTACTCAATAATTGCCATTATCTACAAGCATATTTTAATTTATGTACAATGAATACAAGTTTATACCATTAATGAATTGCAGTTCGCATAAGTATAATACAACACCGAAACAATCTAAAAGCTGATTAAAAGAGTTAGATAAGATGCAAGCAAATTAAAGTAGCTTACATTTTCCAAAAAAATAAAACAGTATTACGACAAGACAACAACAATAACATTAAATTAATATTATTGGTAGTGATGAAACTGAAGGGAAAATACTGACAATAACTGCAGCGGCTTTAAAATGAAGTTTGATTGCTTTACTTCGTATAATACATTTTACTAATTGAATCGCACAAATATAGTTACTGATTGAAGGCTGAAGCCAGTGTAATATGATTATAGGAAGACGAGATTGTGTTTGATACCGGCTTGGGCCAAGACAGCTATAATGGGCCTTGCTAGAATACAACAAGCCTTGTAGAAAAGTGAAAGATGGGCTCAAAGCTATTAGTGGACCACACTATTCATTTAAGCTAAGGCTAAATAAATAAAAAAAAAATATAAAGTATAAAATAAAATATAATAAAAGAAAAGGAGAAAAGGTGGGTGTCATGCCAACACAGTCTCTAAGCAAAAAATAAGTGCTTGCAATTTAAATAAATAATTTTAAATAACAGATATTGAGTTTCTTAGCGGATAGCAAATAGCGATATTTAACGCCTTCATCGGACCATAATATATCACTGTATCACAGTATTTTATTCAACTGTAATATTTAGTTAAGAATGGTTTAAACTCCTACGTAACATGGAAAGTTACATTATTTTATTCAACTGATAATACTCGTAATTTTTTTTAAAAAAATAGTACTACAATTATCCAATTGCATAATCCATGAATTAAACACTCAAAATATTAATCGGACGGCTCAAAACTTCCGCAGTATATAAATATTACAATTTACAAACAGACCAAACCACCATCGGCGCGCACCACCTCTGTACTGGAGTTCTAAACCAACCCATGCCACCTGTACGGCTCCTCCCTTTCCTTCAGTTTCCGTTTAATTTTTGATTTTCCGTTTAACAGTGGTATCAACAATGGTACAGAGATATCAAACAGAGATAAACCCAAGTAGCAGCAAATTAATTCAAATTAACCAAAATAGCAAAGAGAAAAGCCAATGCTTACTTGGGACAAAGAGAAAAGCAACAATTTGCTTGGGCTAGAGGCAAATCGTGCTTTTAGGATTTAGGGAGGAGAGATATGCAGGACGTCGCTAGCAAAAACTGTGGGTAAGAGGTAGAGGGGAGAGAAAGGGCACAATCTGGATCACCACTGACTTCGCCTACAGCCTGACTTAGGCTCCAACAGTTAATCTGGGGTTCTGGGGTAGAGGGGAGCGAGAGGTAGAGGGGTAGAGGGGTTCTGGGGTCCGCACTGCTGAGGTGGCAGTCGCCGGCTGGGTAAGGTGAGCGCTAAGCGGTGGAGATACGAGCGATGAGAAGAGTTTATCGGGTTATCGGAGTCAAGGAGGAGAAGAGTAGAGGTGGGGGCAATGAGGCAATGAGCGGAGTTCTCGAAGGCTCCGACTAGAGAGGAAAGCACGAAAAGTAGGGGAGCGAAATAAAATAGACGGAGAGAGGAAACGGAAAAAATAAAGAGAAAACGGAGAGACGTAGGCCAAATTTACTCCCTCAGCGCTTAAATCTGGATCATTGAATTTCAGATCAAACGGCTGAAAGCTATTAGTGAACCACACTATTCATTTAAGCTAAGGCTCCGCTCCAGACGAAGGGAATCGGAGCTAAGGAAAAGAAGGAGAGGGGCGAATCGACGGATAAGCTCGGTTACCCCCAAAATCGGAGGGTACTGAGGTTCCGCTCCAGAGTCCCCCTCTCCCGAGTACTCCCGAGTACTCCCCTCTGGAGCGGAGCCTAAGGCTAAATAAATAAAAAAAAAAAATATAAAGTATAAAATAAAATAAAATAAAAGAAAAGGAGAAAAGGTGGGTGTCATGCCAACACAGTTTCTAAGCAAAAAATAAGTGCTTGCAATTTAAATAAATAATTTTAAATAACAGATATTGAGTTTCTTAGCGGATAGCAAATAGCGATATTTAACGCCTTCATCGGACCATAATATATCACTGTATCACAGTATTTTATTCAACTGTAATATTTAGTTAAGAATGATTTAAACTCCTACGTAACATGGAAAGTTACATTATTTTATTCAACTGATAATACTCGTAATTTTTTTTAAAAAAATAATACTACAATCATCCGATTGCATAATCCATGAATTAAACACTCAAAATATTAATCGGACGGCTCAAAACTTCCGCAGTATATAAATATTACAATTTACAAACAGACCAAACCACCATCGGCGCGCACCACCTCTGTACTGGAGTTCTAAACCAACCCATGCCACCTCACCTCCTCCGCCAGTTCCCCACCTCCACCTCTACACCATCCCGTCTCTCTCTCTACTTCTCTCGCGCTCGCCTCATCGATTCCCTCCGCTTCCATCTCTTCACTTCCCCTTCCCTCCCTTTCCCTTCAGTCCCGTCTCCAGTCGACCCCATAACCGCTTCCCACCTCATTCGCTGCGTTCCCACCCCCGACTCCGCGCTCTCTCTCTTCACTTCCCTTCCCCTCCCTTCCCCTCCCCCTCTCCCCCTCCTCCACTCCCTCGCCTCCCGCCTCGCCATTTCGGGCCGCGTGTCCACTCTCCATTCCCTCCTCACCTCCTTCCCTGTCCCTCCTTCCCCTCTCGATCGCCTCCGCTGGTTCTCGCTCGCTGGAGATCTCCAGTCGGCTCTCTCGGCCTGGGATTCTCTCCGTGAAACCTCGTCACGTGGTCATCCGTGTACTGAATCGTATAATTTGGTAATCAAACTCTATGTTTCTAATCAGAATCATTCCTTGGCTGTGTCGACATTTCGTCGAATGGTTAGTGAAGGTGCGATCCCGAACTCAAGGACATATACTGAGGTAATTAGTCACTTGGTTAAGTCGGGTTTTGTGGACCCTGCATTAGAGATTTTTGGGTTATTACCCTGTATGAGGATTCGTAGAACTTCCAAGCAGTATAATGTATTAAGTGAGGTTTTGGGTTTGAATGATCGCTTTGATGATTTGAGAAGGTTGATTTGTGAAATGGGTTATGATGGAATTCTGCCTGGGAGGCAAATGCGAGCTGCAATTTTGAAAATGCGTGAAGCGGGTTTTGTTAAGGAAACTAATGATTATGTTGCGGATTTGTTTCCTAATAACCAAATTGGTTATGTTGTTAGTTTAGACGATGATGATGAAGAAGATGGTGAATCCAGCGATGAAGATGTAAAAGATGAAAAGCAAGATATGTCAAAGCGTGCAAATGTAAAGTTAAAGCCGTGGATGGACCCAAGTTCCATAGCACGGGCTTTGGAGGGATGGGATGCAAGAGAGGTTTCAGAGCTGGAGAAAGCGAAAATTGTATGGTCTCCACGACTTGTGTGCAAACTGTTGCGGGCTTTTAAGAAGCCTGAATCAGCATGGAGTTTCTTTTGTTGGGTTGCTTATCAACCTGGCGGCTTTTCCCATGACCGCCACACTGTTGCTCGAATGGTAACAATTCTTGCACGCCATGGGAAATGTGAACTAGTTGATCGACTCCTTAATAAAGTAGGAGATGAAGGGATTACTCTCCCTTATACCACTGTGAGGTTAATTATAGATTTTTACGGGTTGTCCAAGAAAGCTGATGCGGCAATTAGGGTCTTTGAGGAATCTGAGGCAGTATGTGGGCCCGTGCCAAAGATACACCAGTTGTTGCTCTATTCATCATTACTCCGTACCATGTTGAAATGTAGTAGGGGGCATGAAGCATTGCTTCTGTTAGAAGAGATGATACATAGTAATATTCTACCTGATATACAAATTTTTGCAGGTTTGATTGAATATTTTGCTGGTATTGGAGATTTAAAGAGTGTGCATAAGTTGTTTGGTGTAATGAGGCAATGTGGGTTGAAACCGGATGCATATACATATGGCATTCTGATTCGTGCCTATTGTAAAATTAATAGATCAATGCTTGCAGTCCGGGTGTTTGATGAAATGGTGGATTCAGGTTTGGTGCCTGATAAGACTACAAAAGAGTTGTTGGTTAAGAGCTTGTGGAAGGAAGGAAAAATGCGTGAAGTTGCTGAGGTGGAAGAGAGGTGTGAGGATGTGGGGTCAGGTGATTGGCCTGACTCCTTGCCGGGTCATGCATGGACTGTGTCTGCCTCTGATATGAAGAGGGTGTATCAGATTTATTCGGGGTGTTTTCAAAAGTGTGACCAGTAATGGATGCCACTCGACAGGTTTTCTTTCGTCTTAGTATTCATAGCTGTCAGGGTAAATACTAGCAGAGTCTTATGTGGACCCGTGGAAAACTGGTATCACTTTAGGAGTTCAATTTTATTTCAGAAATCATAGTAACTTTTGTTTTTTTTTTTGTTTTAGTTCTTAATCATTTTTATTTTGAGGAGAATTCCAGAAACATAGTTTTCAAATGTCGCCAAATACGATGAACTCTTATACATTTATATTTGAAAGATTTTAAATCCCAATGCCCAAATTCATACCGTTATGTTTTGCAATTTACTAAGATCAAAGATAAAAAAAAAAAGATAAACAGAGTTTTATAATTAAAAAAAATTCAATTTATAATTATACTAAGATCAAAGTTAAAATAAACCTACTAAAGTTTACGTGTTAGCATTTCTCATTTAAAGAAAAGATCGATGATTTAATATAACAACATTTTTTTTTTCCCAAATTCGCTGTTTTATAAGCGGAATATAAGGGAAGCTTAATCAAGAATGCGGATCTGAAGTTCACAAAATAAACCGCGGTTTGTATTCCTGAAATTAACAAACATTTTATTTTTCCAATTTGTTGTTGCATAAGCCAAATATAAGGGAAGTTTAATCAAGAATGCGGATTTGAGGCTCACAAAATGAAACAACTTCTGAAATCAAACAATAAACCGCAGTTTGCATTCCTGTACATTTTAGAAACTAAAAAACAACAAACATTTTTCTCAAATTTGTTGTTGCATGAGCCGAATATAAGGGGGAAAGCTTAATCAAGAATGCGGGATTTGAAGTTCACACAATGAAACCACCACTGAAATTAGGGGCAATGTCATATCAGTGACAAACACATAACAACCTAGAGGAACTAATCACCACATAATTCTCTACCTAACTAAATTTACAAAATTAAAGGAGAAAATAAAACGAGACAAGAACAACAACCATCAAATCTCCCAGCCCTAGCTAATTGGAATATTAAAAAAAAATCCTTTCTGTTTCACATTATGAAAAGAGGGCGACAGGTGATATCAGGGCCTTCAGAGAAGCATGAGAAAGAAGCATAGAATGGCAATAGCATGAGGCATAATTTTATGCACTGGTAACAGTCTGAGACTGGCATCACTACTGTCTGTAGATATGGAGTTTCCCGATGGACCAAGTCCGCCCATAACGGTACCAGGGGGACTGTATATGCTTGAGGTTGTACCAGGAGTGGAGGAGGTTGTGGTAGTAGTACTGGTACCAGCCGCACTGGAGAAGTAAAAAAAAAAACATAAATGAGGTATGCATAAGAAAATCAGGACTATTAAAAAAAAGAACAAAACCTAACGTAACAGCACCTGAGATTAAGAAATTTAATCATAGAAATTATTCAAAAGTCTAATGATATGGGAGATGAGCAATGGAAAAGTTTAAATGAGAATATCTACCAGAAGGAATAAAGGTGATTTAGGCATTATGGACTACAGAATTAGATTCTACCTAAAAGTTGAATGCTATTATAATATCGTTATTATAGTATTATGTCATAACGGAGAAGATATTCCCCGAATAGGATATTCCCCGAATAGGTAGTTTCTCAGTCCAAAATGTAAGTTATGAAAAAATAATATAGTATTTTTAAAGAGAAAGTTCTTTTCACACAAGAAAAAAAATGCAAAATCAGTAAGGGAATTATACCTTTGTGTCGCAGGATAAGCGCAACCAGTGTAACCTACAAAATAAAAATGTGCACGTTAAATTTTAGTTCATCGCTATACATCTAAAATCTAATTTTATACTATCCAAGTTGGGGCAGTTTCCATATTTGTGATAAAATGGAAAAATGAAGTCACTGACATTAACTTTTATAAAAGAGTACCCAATATTACTAATCTTCTGAACAAATATCCAACATTTTTGACATCAATTGTTTATTAACATCCAGTAGTTAGTACTAACAAAAACCCAATCTGGACTAAAACAACCAAACTAACCCCCAAAGACAACTTACTAGGGTCAGTGGTGGAAACAATGGTGGTGGCAGCCCCGTTGTAGGGAAATTGGCAAGCATCAGGGGATTGTCCATTTCGCTGGTAATAGCTATTGACAGCATAGGAGCAGTGCCCCTTCACTGTATTAGGGTTGTAACAAGCCCCATTTTGCAAAATAGGGTTGCAGTCTGCCCCGTGCCCGCACGCATAGTCGAGAGTCTTTTGAAGCACAGTGTCAGGCAAATCGGACCTGCATGTACAAAACCCAGCATCTGCACAATGGTAGAAAGCATATTAGCAAGCACTTTTATACATATTTGTTTTAAAAAAAATTAACAAAGTTGCCTTTTTTCTATTATGAAACAAAGCCTCAGATTACAAACTCAACAGAGAACGCTTAAAAGACCAAAATACTCTTTCTAAATCTTATTTTTGTCCAGTCATACTTGCACATTTTCTAACTGTAAACTCCTTTTAATACCCACCCATTCTTTTTGGATATTTTCTACCAAGCACTTTCTGTGTTGATTGTGAAGGTGATTGTTAGAAGCCAAACTCGGTTTTGTTGCTCAGTTTTAGCTCAGAAGGAGAAACTCAGGCTAACAAAAAAAGGAGATGGGAAAATAAGAGGCATTCAAGTTCATTTTATATCAAAGGAACAAAAGCCAAAAGTAAAGTTGAAGACAAACTTCTTTTCCAGGAGTTCTAGTAGTGCTGCTTGCTTAAAGTAGGGACTAAAAGTAACAGCTTAATGTTCTTTCTCTCTCTTTTTTTTTTTTGAGAAAAAAAAAAACAGCTTAATGTTAACTTTTAAGCAAATCAAACTTTGCTTTCATCATTCATTGCAGGAAAATAATATAGACAGGAATAAAATGATACATAAAGAAAATAAAAAAAGAACAATAGATTACCTGATCTCCCAAAGAGAGTCAAGATGAGCACTGCATAGATTAGAAGTGCCATTTCTCTTCACTAGAGAGAGAGGCAGTGAGAAATGAGGGTGAGGGGTGAGATAGAGAAAGAGAGAGCTGTGCACTGTGTAAACTGTAGAGTGTCTCAGGCTTTGGACAGAGAGAAAGATGTAGAAAGAAATAAATGAAAGAGGTTGATGTGGCAATGGGATATATATAATAGAAGAGTCGTTGGTAGGGTGTTGCTTCTCTTGTAGCGCACGATCTGACGGATAAAATTATGTTGAGATTAGTGTAATTTGTTGAGTAATATTAATAAAAAACTTTCTTAGAAGATCTGATGGCAGAGGGTAAATTTGCGTTTCTTTATAGATTCGGGTCTTTAGAGCTGAACAGATTAGGAGTGCATTTCAAATTGAAAAAGTTCAGTTATCATCAACATTACATTATTTAATTCAAATTGGGAAGAGCAGTAACCCTCTTTCTGGTGAGTGGTGACTGGTGATATGGGTTGCTGCGATGTATGATCGATAGTAGTAACTTATTTCAAATAAATATTGTTTTTATTTAAAATCAGACGGGGCAATTTATAGGTGTTCAACTAATTATTGAAATTGATAGTACTTTTTATATGATACTCATTACTCACTATTTGACGCAGAAAAAAAAAAAAAACTAGGTACAAATAATGAGATCTTCTTCCTATTGTTGATTTCTAAACCTTTCCTATTGACACATTAATTAGGGGTGCACAAGCACAATAGATCATTATAGTCCCATCACTCATCTTGCTATTCTAGACAATCAGACAACTACAAACATCAACTTCGTATCTGGCTATTGTGCGCAAGTCATACCAGAAAATAGAAAAAACAATACATTTTGCGTAAATAAAAGTTCTGTAGGGATAAATGGGAGGCCTATAAAAATGCTCCAAATAATAAATTTTGCACCCACTCTTTGTTGGATTCTTTTGATTCTCTCTCTGGAGATGGGTAACAGAGATGAGATGTGCGTCTTCATGTCTCGGTATAATGGCATGGGAACCCGAGTTACTGTCCTTTTGGTTCTGTCTTTTTATAAACGGTCTAAATCCCTCGCATCCATACCTACCTCATCTCTTGTTCCCACTAATGGACATGTCCATTTCCAAAATGAGAGCAAGATTATTCTTATGAGGGTTTCAACAAAAAAAAAAAAAATATTTTGGAGGATATGTAAATTAATATTCTAGAGTTTTTAATTATTTTTTAAAGATGTAATAAATATTTGAGAAAATATGAAGTGTCTTATTTCAGCAGTAACTTGAATATTTTTAGGAGGTGCAGAGAAAAAAATAGGACAAAAAAGGGAGGGGATCTTTTAGATGATAATCCATTTAAGTTGCATGTTATATTTATGTACAGTCCGGTCCAACCCAAATCAAACCAAATCAAAATGCAGCAACAAATTAGTGCAATTGGCTGAGAAATGGAAGTGTGGGCCCTAAAAGTGGGTTTGCACTGAACATTTGCCCGTTGGAGGTGCTGTCACTGTCACACGTAGGACTGAGGTTTGACAGACAAATGTTGTAATAAATATATGCCACTTTTGTAAGAATATATACAGGTACTTATGACATGGTGTTAAAATTAAATGGGTTTGTTTCCTTGGACAGGCCACGGTCCTTGTATTATTAGATTAATTAATTAAAAATAAGTGCATGCTAAAAGCAACTAACAATCAGGAGTCACCGACATGAAGTTTACTAGCTCAGCTTGTACTTGTTGGATTCTCTCTATTAAACAATTGTCTCCACATGGTAACCTACCAGAAAAGTTCATTAGAAAATACATACTTTTAGCATAGTACAAAAATTATGTGTCTGTTATGAACCTCCAATCCCCTACTAAAACCCTAACGGTAATGCATTATTTCGTGTAAAGTAAATACTGTTACAAGAATTGAGTTTATACCAATAACTAAAAAGAAAAATGAAAAAGTACCTGCAGAGTATGGAGAAACGAGACTCATTTTCTATCTTAATACGAGGAGCTCAAGGATCTCTTGAAAGTATTTTAATTGTGCTTTTCCTTGGTCGCAGCAAACAACAAGAAAATGTTAATTTAATTTTGTACTCCAAGTTCAATAATGGATGGTTTGCAATTACTAGCTCAAATTCTATTAGAATGCTAATTTACCCCATGATCTTTTTCTTCCAAACTTGTGTGATTGATATGTTGAGGTTTCCTAGTTTTATTTTGTTTTTTGTTGGGAAATTTTATTTTTATTTTGTTTAGTGGGAAACAGTAACACCTAAACCAGACAAAATATTAGCTTACTTTGCTGGTACGAAATGACACTTTTCCTTGTTGAATTGTATAGCTCCAGCAGAGTACCTGTTTTGAGGCTTTTCCTTTTTAAAGCAATGTTCTCAAGCCAGCCTCGCGCAATAAAGAAGGGTTGTACTCCCCAGTTGTATTGATTTGCTGGATAGTTTGTTCGAAAAAAACATTACTGGATAGTTCCTAGTCCTACTTCTAAGCCATTCAATTCAGGACAAAGAGTTCATAATTTTTTTTTTTCTTTTTGGTTTAGAAGCCCGTAGGCATCAAACAGTTCATATTAAGTGTAACTTGATTAAGATTGATTTGAATCATCCTATCTAAATGAACGGCTCAGGTAGACCTAATATTATTAAGGAGAATACATCCGTCCGATCAGAACATATTAGACTTGGGCATTTTAACAAAGTAAAATGAAAAAGATTCTTTGCAAATGACAACAGATAAATAATGATCAAATTTAGGTGGTCCTTGCTGTGATCGAATACCACCCAAATCTCAGTCTGAGCTAGGTGTGTTTTTTCCTCTAAGTGTCTAATTTGACTTTATTTTTTGTAGTCTTCCTACATCCCCTTGAAGCCTACATTTAATTTATCCATCACTGGTCACTGCCAAAGAGCATCTACCTACATACTTCAAATTAATTAATGGAAAAGCCTCCATTGCTCTTGTGATAATTTTATCCTTGGTTAGAACGTGCGCGGAACACAGTGCGTAGAATTAAAATTAAAAGCAAGTCTAATACTTCGTGTGACAAACGGACCGGATGTCCAAATTGTTATGGCAACGTCATGCGATTTTCTACTTTAATTGGGCCCAAAATAAATAGGACAGTTTATAATCCGCCTTCTGTTAGTTTAACTCATACAGTCCATATTACGTTAAAGACATATCAAACAGCTAAGATAAAATAAGGGCTCACTCACCGCTAACATCATATCAAAAGGTATCAGATGCAGATCGTTTGGAAAGAGGAGTAATTGAATTAATGCATCATCATATAAGCGCCTCAGGAACAACAGGAAACAAAAACAAAAGAATAGCACAGCAACACCGATTTAATAAAAAAAAATATACAACTACTCATCAATCATTTTTTTACTCGTATAAGTAAAACAGTACATAAAACATCTTTTCAAACAGCACAATCCGGCAAAGAATAGAAGCTTACATATTCACATAAAAGCCAATACATACACATCTAAGGTGAAGTTGCATCAATTCTTTTGCTTCATTATTATTAAACTTGTTCAGTCCCAATCAGCATCAAAGAAACCCGCATCCTTCATCTCAGAGTAATACACATTCTCCAATCTCAAATCTTCCTCCTGTATTATTCATAAAAATCATCACAACAAACATAAACTTAGATACACAAACAGATACCTTGATAAAAAAGAAAACACAATCTGTTATTATTACTTTAAAGTGGATTCTCATTCTTAAAGGAACGGAACAGCATACCTGGAAAAAGTCAGCAAGGAATGTGACATACAGAAGTGGGAGATAAAGAGAATGGTAGCATACTGTTGCCAGATTATACAACCTGAAGAAGAGGTGTATAAAACGTCATTATCCTTGGCCGATTTCATATAAAGAAAGAATTAACTTTGCAAAATAAAGTATTTAATCATTACCACAACCCAAAGCCAGCTCCATTTCCTAAAAGCACACAGCCAAATAGCGAAACTGCATTTAATAGCAACATCGCGCATATGTAGTTGTAGAATGCTGGTCTTGCTGAAAAAAGAAAAGAGGAACCAATATTTGTTTCAGATACAAAAGGTAAAAAGGTAAAAACACAACATAAGCTCCATTAGTACATCCCCTCAACAGCATTGGAACTGTCGTGAATAACCTAACAGGGTGAGAAAAACACTCCATAATTTATTTTTTCTATCCAATTTGCTTTAAAATATGCCTAAACCACACTGAGCATTTTACTATTTACCTCTTCAAGCATAATGATAAAGGAACGACAGGCTCTAGAACAACATATACTAAAGAGTATAATACATCAGGGATTAAGAAACAAAAAAGAATTAGGAAAGGAACAGCGAGCACCTCATCACGTTTTCCAGGAACCAGAAGTGAAATTTTTCCAAGAAAATTTTAGAACAGAGAACGTTTTAGAAATACACTGCACTTCTATTCTTACGTTAAGATTCCCAGGTGACCTATTCGAGTTCCTCAGGCTACTGATTCCTAACCAACAGAGGAATACTCTCACATGTGGCCAGCACCCTCTGGCTGGTTAAAGTACAAGAAAGATTCAAAATCTTCCTGTCTACCAACAGATTGCTCACAACTCACAATCTGATCAAAGAAAATGGCCACACAACTTCTGCCTATTTTTCGTCAAAAACAACTTCTGCCTACCACGTGATCAATAAATTTACAAACAGCTGAGCAAACTATCAAACCCTGATCACTTGCAGAAAGGTTCTGGCCTTCTGGGTACACCTACAATTTGGGACTTTCGGTTCAGTTTTTTCGCATAGGCTATTTCCTGAAAGTTGCATTTGAGAACAAAGCGACCTGGTACCTACGAACCAGGAGGACTATCTTAAGCTGCAGAAATTCGGAATATCTGAAGGAGCACAATAAGAGGAATTTTGAACCCCACCTATACTATGTTCTCAGGGCTTGCTACTTTGATTAAGAGGGACATTGCTTCAAGGAAGAACGTCACTACGTTTCATTTATCAATTTATTGGATCTATTGTATAATCCATGTACATTACACCCTTTGCAGGCAGGTGGTAATTTTTTTTTGGTTTAATAATATTATTTAAGTAAGCCTTTCACCTACATCATTTTATAATAAGAAAACATACCTGGTAGGCGTTCTCTCCATTTGGAATGGTGCATGAAAAGAATAAAGCCATAGACTGAAGTAAGTAACAGTTTATGCACGGTCCATAAACCCCATTTCACACGAGAGTGGTTCGAGTCAATAAACAATGGAAGACCAAAGCCAAACACATATATCACCTAAAAAAAGCATATACAAATTGAAATGGAAGTTGCTTAATGAGATGATGCACCACTAAACCAGTCCTATGTTATAGGATGATTCCAAAATTTAGCTTTAAAAATACCATAAGAGTTGCTCCGCTAGTAAAATTACTACGTTTTAATTGTTTTATCAAAATATTTTGTATCAATAATATCTTATCAGTATATTAAATCAATGAACATTAATTAATTTCTTCATTTAGTTAACGATAATGTTTACAAACAGGGTTGAATTTAACTGATAAGGTAGTTTTGATGGAAAAATTAACAACTTTTTGAAAAACAAACAAAATAATTAAATTCCTGAAAAACCAACATAGACCTCAAACAATTATTTGCACCATATTGATCCTTGACCTTTCAAACAAAAAGTAAGTTGGTCCCTAAGCATAAAAGAACAATTAGATCCCTACTTTTTGGCACCATGTTGGCCCTTGAAATTCCAACAAAAAGCTGTCCTATTGGAATGCTCAACATGAGTATTTTGTGAGACAGTGATGGATTAACTATATTCAAGGGTTGATTCGGTTCAAATAAAATTTCAGGGCCAACTTTTTATTAAAGAAGTTCAAACTTGGGCTAATAGAAGTTTTGAGGACTAAACTGGTCTTTGTAGCAACATTTGAGGACCTAATTGAATTTTATTAATCTTCAATATTTTCAATATATTATGGTTTTTGGGCAAGAGCAGAAAGCTCTATTTACCTTGAGTAATAAATCAGCACAAATGATGACACCTGAGACAACAAAGGTTCGCGTTAAGGTCTCCACACCACTAGCATTATTTCCTTGAATCATAAATGCAATAAGACTAATTTCGAGAAACAACAACCCTGAGTTTGTTATTAACGACAACATATTCCAAGAGAACTCCTTTCCTGATGTACACTGCCATGTCTGTAGCAAACAAATAAAAGAGCATATCATATAAATGAATACCAACATTTTGCATTTATGTTGTCAATCAAAGTAGAGCTTGACTGAAAAAAAAAAAAAAATGAGCATATACACATGTATGTTGATACATATTATGTCAAACAGAAAAAATATTCTTCAACTATTTCTGCGATTGCAATCAGCACCCACAATTTCTTCTTTTATTTTTTTTGCAAATAGAATATAGATTAATTGTTAAGCCAAAAAGTCCTAAAATTTGCCCTAATTATTTAGAATTCCTAATCAAATATACTAATTAAGTGGTTCTGACAAATTTTGGAACACGAAACTGGTTGATTTTGCCTTGTATCTTAGTCAAAATTGTGCTCAGTGATAGAGTTTAGAGAAAACATTGTTGAGGATTATTGGGTTTTGGAAAGCAGCACACCATCACATTAAGACAATATCACACTTACTTACTAGGCAATAGGACACTAAAAAGGTAAGAGAGGCCCCAGAGGAGATTGAGAGTAGTAACAACAAGAAATTAGAGCAACTTACAACCAGATTAAAACCACAAACTCTCATAATTTCGTACAATCTTTAAAATGGTCTTACCTGAAGGAGGCACCAGAGGAGATTGAGAATAGTAACAACCCACAACAAAGCGTAATAAGCGATCATGATATGAGATCTCCCATACGTGAGCCTCGCGTAGCTTTTACGAGCTTGTGAACCCAGGTAAACTATGAACAAAATAGTAGGAATGATCAAAGCGAGATTGTACAAGACCCCATGACAATCGGACAACCACCATGAACCCACACCGCTACCTCCTCCGGCGATCTCCTCCGCCTCCGTCGACGGAGTTATGGGAAGCTCAGCCAATAGCGACCTCATGATCTCGAGGTGAGCATCAGAGGAGAGTAAAGTCGATTGAGATTGAATTTGATGGAATTGGGAATTGGAAATCGGTGAGGACTCAGAATTGAGATTTTTTAAAATTCTATCGGATCGAATTGGGAATTGGTGAGGTTTGGGAGAAAGAAAAGTAGAAAACCCTAGCTAATGTAGAAATGAAATGGAATAGATTTATTTATTTATTTTTTTTTGTGAGGTCGTGTTTGTGTTTTGTGAACCCAAGAATGGTCAAAAGGGTCACAGACTTCGATGAGAAGAATACAATACAAGAGAGGAAAAGTAATGGAGGAATGAGTTACGCATGGGATACTTTCACGCTTGTCTCCCTGTATAATGGAGAAATTACTAGTGGGGGAAGTATACGATTTAAAAATTTTTAGTACCAGATAAAAATCAGTGAAAAACTAAATTGTAAATTATAAAAAAAACGAGTAACTTATTTCACTGTCTTATGTTTTATATCACGGAATTGTTTGAATTTATGAATAAATTTAGAGTTACGTCTGATTTGGGAATGCGATTAAGTTTATTTGCTTCGGAACAAGCTTCTCGAAAAATAATGATTAGAAAAATTTTAAAGTAAATGAGATGACCCGTAGAACAATGGTTCGTAATTTATCTTTTTGGAATAGGTAAAGTTCTTTACGTATGAGCTATATACGGGAATGCTGATGCTTATAATTTATCGCAGAGTACTTTGGAAAAAGAGAACGAAACAAAAACAAGATCGTCCGCTTTAAAAAATGTGGCATTTGTGTTTGTTACTTAATCAATATAACAACCATGTTAATACTTTATGTATAGGTTTAAGCTGTTTGGTCTTGTAAACATAGAAGTTGAATCGTAAAATGTATCGTGTATCGTAACATTAAGTATCGTATCGTGTATCGTGTATCGTATCGATTCGTTTAAGATACGCTAAGCTATCCTTAAAATTATGTAAAATAAGTAATTAGAATTTGCATTGAACTATTTTCATTAAAAGAAATCTCATATCACACTATATCTTTATAATCATTGGATTTTACTTAAATATTATGATATATAGTATGTATAAATCATTTACGATTATATTTTATGATATTAAACAGTAAAATTTGTATAAATTATACTCATTATTAATTATTTTTGCATGCATAAATTAATCATTATATTTTTTTATATGAGTGTAATGTATTTTTATAATATTATATTGCATAATCTGAATATATTTTTATTTGTATAAATTATAAATATTATATTGTATAATAAAACTATAATCTGTATAAATTATATTATTAATTATTATATTATTATATTGTATAATATATGTAGAAAATATTAAACTATTAATCATTATAGTATAGTATTATACTATATAATGTGTATAAATTAATATTATTATTACTGTTGTTCTCATTATTCTACTAATATTTAATTATAACCTATATAAATTATAATTGAAAATGATTATTATTGACTATTACCGAATCGTTTGTATCTTAAGATACACCTTACTATCGTAAGTTACATATCGTGTATCTTAAGATACATTAAGTGTAACACTGCAATTGAGATACAATGGCCAAGATACGTATCGATCGGGCATTGAATCGTATCGTATCGTGAGTTACGTATCATATATCTTAAGATACTAAATTCTATGCTTGTAAATACTTATTTTTTTCTTTATGGCCGTTTTTTGAACATATTTTTTTATTTTAATGAAAATCTTGTGGGGTTAACCCTACCCTCAAAAAAAAATTGACCAACAATTGAGAAAACTCGTTACAATTTGACACAAAGTTAAACTCATCATCATTTGACATGTTGGGAGCATATTATAAGAATTTCAACAATGGCATGTATAAATTCTAGTAACTACATCATCATCATATACCTTGATTTCTATCTTAAAACAAGTAGACTCCCAAACGTACTAGCAAAACATAATAGCATTGGAGATCATTTCAGAATATTATTAAACGAGACTAAATACTAATCTTCATCGCTGTCAAACACAACAGCCTTTCTACGGTGAGCTGAGGCTGCTTTCTTTGGTGGAGATTCCTCTTCTTCATCATCAGATGGAATCTCTTTGCGCTTTTGGCCACCTCCGCCTCCACCACCACTTGTTCCTTTATCCTTCTTCTTCTTTGGCTTCTGCATGAATATTATTTTGACTTGTTAAGCATGATTGCCAATACATGCAAGAAGACATGAAGAACCAAACAAACATTTTGAGATCAAGAAATGTTGATATAATGATCACGTTAAAAATATGAACTTTATATGACAAACAGAAATAGAACTAAACCCACATAAACATAAACATAAACATTTTGGGCTATCCTTTTCATAACCATTTTAACCTATGACACAACTGACTCATGCTCTGGGTAGAATAAAAATAAGTATAAGTATGTGCACTGCAAGTAGCACCTGCAAGGTGCACCTAACTCCTGAGAAATACAAAAGAACACCAACCTTCAGGTTAATGTGGAAGAGAAGGTGTTCCCATCAAAAGATTACAATTCACTTCTAACAAACACTTTCACTCTCAAAAAAAAATCAAGACGGTTTCATAGCAGGTTTCAAGTGTATAGCAACTTTGCTGGTTGAAGGTAGCTTAAGAGGGGGACAAATTAGTCATTTTAACTATAATTATTTTAAAGGTTGGTTTTTCTTGGCAGATAACCAAAAGGATGACAAGATGGAGGCACTAGTTGCGAGTATCAAAAAGTTGAGGTGGCTTATTCCATTCTGAGAGTATGACAAACTCATGTCTAATAATGAAATAAAGATATATGGCAGTCATAAAACCTCTTGATACTCTTCTTCCTCGTCAGAAGCAGGGGCAAGGGCTTCCTCAGCCTCCTCTTCCTCACTGTCCTGGTACTCTTCTTCATCATCAAGAAAATCGTCCTCCCTTCTCTCGCGTGGTGGTGGGGATCCATCCAAATCTTCTCCCTCTGTTTCATACTCTGATTCCTCCTCGTACTCGTCTTCCAATCTGCGCTTCGCTGGCCGGGATGCCGACATCAATGGTTTTCTTGCACCACTTTTGTTTAGGCCCAGCTAATTAACAAAATAAGAAGGCCATTTAATAAATATGTCTAGGAAGAATACAAACAATGAATCAGTTTAGCACAATGGTTGTTTGTATATGCAATCTGGGGTTTAATTAGTAGCATGTCTTTATACAAGTGTAGAGGAGACATGATATTTCTTGACTTGTTAGATCTCAAGCTGCATTTTACTGGAAAATTGTAGGTGATATAAGAAGCTCGCTGATGTTTCACCACTTGTCCTTCAAGCTTACCAAGTATTATTTTTCAAAATCAAGAGAGAACCCTCGAGAACTGCATATATGAAAATTATTTGACTATGAAAGTGAAGCTGACCTTCTTTGAACTCGTAGGGTGCCTCTGTCCATGTGCTTCAGCTTCAAACTCATCCTCAAACCGACTACGAGATGAACCCCTTCTTGAATCATAGTAGTCCTGATCTTCTTCCTGTTTAACAAAGCATTAAAAATTTCAAAAGTTGGATCTTAAATCAGGCTAGGAAAAACATTCAGCTTCAAAACTAATAATAGTTCCAATTGATTCACCAACAGAAGCTTATGGCCACCACTTTAGATCGCCTTAAATGGTGCAGTTGAAGTCCAGTAACAATATTCAACTGAAATCACATAGGTTCTGATCGGAATGATTTTTTTTCCCATGGGAATTCCAGAATATCATGGAATTCCCATGTGATTGAAATTTTCTGATCAGAATAAATGGATTGATTTCATCTGATTGGTATTTCTATGTTATTAGACCAAAATCCTGAGAAATCAACTCTAATCAATGAAATGAAATCAAATCCCATGTATAAATCATTCCGGTCAAAGCCATATTTTAATCATGAAACAACTTGCTCAGCCTCCTGCAGCTTTGTTCTTCTTGAGGGAGCTGACTGCAGTAGCCTACGCTTGGTCTATCAAGTATATACACCAACAAAAAGAAAGGGAACAAATGGTGAAACACAACCGCAGTGAATGAATTGACAAGAATGTGGTATTCAAGAAGGTGAGTAGAGAGAAATTGAAAGTGGCAACGAGTCTAACTGGGATTCATAGAGGCAGGGATACTAGGCAGTTAGCATGGTCAAGACAAACCCAATGATTATGAAATCAAATTGAGAAAAGTCCTAATGATGGATGAACGGAAAGAATTCCAAAACAGTGTTGTTGGAAGCATCATTTTGACTAAAGAACTATACCAGCAGTTTTGATTTGTGGGAGAAAGATGTGCTGAAAACCGGATAGCCATGACATCTCCTTGATCAGGTTTAGGATTTTAAAAAGAAATGAATGTAAGGACTGATTTACAAGTGCAAACATGTCAGAATCAATCTTAATTGATAGCCTACCAGCCTACATTGGGTCACTTATTTATACTGTTCGTTGTAGAAGTTATAAAAAGAAACACGCTGACCTCATCTCCATCTTCCAACCAGCCAGGAGTGAGCTCTCTTTCTTTTCTTCTGGGCATATGTGAATACTTCATGTTCACCTTTTGTTTTTTCCTTTGTAGTTGCGCATGCGCTCTTATTTGGAGGCCCTCAGCCTGTAATCATAAGAAAGAATTTTCAATTGTTTTTATTTAACTAAATATTTTTATTATAAGTTAACTAATAGAAAATAGAAGCAGAATTTTCTAATCTCATTTTTAATAAAATAGCACATTAATCTCCATCGTTTTACCAAAGAACCCAAACGGGCACCTTTGTTAGGATTTTGGAGCATTCCAATGCAACAACAAAAATATGGCAAATTAGAGCTAAAACACTGATGGTATCAGAATAGGGCAGTTCTAAATTTAGCAATATGTTAGAAGCGAGGTATTTCTATTTCAGATGCAAGAATATAAGGTAACTCAGGAAGCTATTACCAGAATGAACATAGAGCAGAAATAACAGTAATGATAATGATCTAAAATGTAGGAGGTTGGGGTCTTTCGCGACACAAAACTCTCATACCACCCAGACACACACAACTAGTTTATATATATGCTGGTTCATAAAGGATCCTTACCCTTTCTCGTTCTTCCTTCTCTCTTTCTGGATCAATTTCAGTGATGCAGTTTTTAACCTTGTACACCTTTTTATGGCGGGAGTCAACAAGAGCAGTCAAAAGCCGGTGCGATTTAGAGGAGAGAGAAGATGGCATGAACCTCATTTTCCGTAGGAGCCTCCCTTGAGATTGCAATACACCCTATAACAATGGAAGATATAAATAAACACCAAGCTCACAAATAAAACCAGATAGAAAGAGGAATAATGCCTCAAGTTTTTCTAGAAATAAGTAGGTTGTGATCAAGGCCAAAACCTACATTACATGCAACATATACTGCTCTAATTCATGTTGGACATAACCTGACATGGGTACAGCCATGATGCACACAGGAGACATCAGCCAGCTGATATGATTGGTTAACTGGTACATCCAGACATGGCAGGATCCATTGCATTATTGAAGCTATACCACAGCCACATTAAAACTTCAAAAGAAAAAAAAAAAAATCGGGAAATTAAGCTACAAGAATTCATTCTCCCTGACATCCATCATTTTTTTTGTAGTTCCAAGCTAGGGACAAGTAGGTTGAAAGAGAAGATAGTTCCCTATTTTTTTTCCTGACTTGGTTTAAAGCAACATTTCACCCACTTTGCAAAGAAAGAGGATTCAATATAACACATACAAGCTATAATATGATGCCAGGTTTCGGGGAAATGTATTTGGTGGCATTCCTTTGGGAGTCACTGCCTACTAATATGACCACAGATTCAGGAGATGCTGTACATTAATTTTACAACATGTTTTTTCTGGTCATGGTCCTTTAGGCTTAACAAAAGGAAAAAAAGAGTATCCAGACTTATTGATACTTCTGCGGGCAGAATAAATAAAAATTGATTCATGAACGAGTAAACAATAGGATGCAACTCTTAACAATTATATAAGGAGACCTCACCCATGAGACAAGAAGACATCATAACTAGATGTATGCAAAAAAAAAAAGTAAAAGAAAAGATTATGATAGAAGATTCACCTTTCCTTGTCGAAGGAAAAGGTGAGATTGGTCATGGGTAGATTCGTTCACAGAGATGTCAAGAACTTCGTTACCAATCAGCAACTGTAAGCTACCATCTTTCCACTTTACGAACCTTGCATTGCTCTCGTACTTGAGGGAAACCAAAATTTGATGAAAACAAGATATAAGATCAAATGAGAATGGTGGAAAGTAACCTATAGTTAGGTCAAGAAACTATACATACCGAAACAGTACCATTGCGATTCTTAGCAGATCTCCACCTTACAATATTATCCTCCAGTCGGATCCTTTTCTTGTCACCTGATTCATCTGTAACATAAACATCTTCCTCTACGTAGGTTTTTGGGTCGAAGGGTTTTGACTCAATCCCCATAATGTTCGATACTTTTATTACATTCATCTACGCACCAACAAATTTTCAAAATCCAAAGTTCAGAATCAAAGTATTAAAAAGAGTTTAGTAGGTACTATCCAAAGGGCCTAAGAAACATTTGACATAGCCATACCTAGCTTAATTTATTTTTATTTTTTAAAAAAATTCCAATCACAATCTTTGTTTTTCTCTGCTCTGTGCAAATATAAAACGGGGAAGGAGTGCTCGGATATTTTCAGGATGTATCCGACACTCATCATTTTTTAGGATGTACTGCCAAGGAACTTTCACATCAGGATTAAAGACAAAACCCCCAGATTTTAGTCATAGAAAAACAACTCACTCTATCAGGTCGACCTGGTGGGGGGACAAGCGGTACATCTAGCTCTAGTGGGGGACCCACTGGTTTCTCTTTTGGCTTTTGTTCAATGTTTTCATCTTCAGATCCATAGTGTGCATCTTCATCAGGTACAATATCATCTGGTTGTATCTCTTTGTCATAGCTACCTTCCTCTTCCATAGGAGATCTCTATCAATTCATAAAATGAGAAGTTACTCAATTATGATGGTTGTTTCTTTTCTACCACTCGCATTATCAACAACTGCATAGCTCTGCTACATCTTATATATACCAGTAAACAGGTACCAAAAGAGGACAGGAAACAAAACAACAGAATATTTTTTGTTTTGAAAAAAGTTGACTGATAAAGGCATGTTGGGTATTTGGATTTGAACTTACAGGCGATTCATGGTGGATATCATTTTGAGGAGCTTTGTATGGTTCAGGTTCATCCTCATCACTATCCCCAAACACATCTCGAACCACTTTCTGGTCCTTCTTATTCTCTGATGGCCTACAACAGAATTACACATTGAAGTTTCATTCATCAAAGGAAAAACAAAAAAATAACAATGCATGTGTCCCCTTATCTTGTAATTCTACACGAATGCAAACCAAGCAGCACCTGCATCGCATAACTCTTATTACACTTATTATCGCATAACTCTTATTACACTTACCGGTAAAGATGACTGTTATTACTACGGAATAAATTCTTGTACTGTGCAGTGAGCTATTTGTGTTTTGAAATTGCATTCATCCATCTAGCACTGCAATATTATGAAACTGAAAAAGGAAGGAAAAGCTGCAAAAGCCCCCATTGGTGCATCTATCTCATTACCATGCTTCTTTATTTACACTTGGGTGTATTGGAGTGGACCACTCCAATGAAGTGCACAAAAGATTATATTTGCATTATTAAACATAGATTAAACATATATTTTTTGCATTGTGACACATATATTCCTTCGATGTTACAATCACAGTACCATTTTTATTTTTATAATAAGTGCATTTAACCTAACACTGCAACAACACTTGTTGGCAAAAGTGTGCACACACTTTATCTTATTTCAAAATTTGCCCGTGAAGAAGGCTGCCCTCTAACAAAGCATGAAAAAAAGAACAGGAATGTTTAGAAAAGAAAAAAACTGAATCTTTCTTTGATAAAACTTATTAACACAAGAGTTAGCAAATACCATTAATAACTTGCAATTATCCAAAAACCATCCCGTTGGACCTGTCTGACTGTACACAACCCATTTAGTTCACCACTGTTTCAGAAAACCTGTCATATAAACCATTTGGGTTCTATTTAACACCGATTGTACTGTGTTGAAACTATGCAATATTAGTCATATAGCAATTTTTAAGAATTAAAGTTGTGTAATGAGACAATCTCAAATGACCACGATTTAAGTGCTTGCTTTTGGAAAGTCCAACATGCTGTCAAGTGTACTCTTCTTAGACAACAATTAACAGTAAGTGCATACCAAAATAATTATCATACCTAGGTTTCCTATCACGATCAGCATCCTCCTCTTCATTTTCCTGGTCTGCCTCATTATAACGGTTACGGGAATAGTAATTCCCCTCTGACTCCTCAGATCCAGACTCAACCACATCCCTTCTCTTGCTTGCGACCCCCCTTTGTCCATAACCCTCATCTTCACTTTCAGCTTCTTCTCTCTCTTCACTCTCCATCTTTCTCTCACTAACTTCTCTCTCCCCCTCTTCTTCCTCTTCTTCTCTCTCTCCTTCACTCTCTCTCTCCCCTTCACTTTCTCTCTCGCCCTCGCTTTCCCTCTCTCCCTCGCTCTCAACATGCTCAGCTTCGGGTTCATGTGCTTCATGCTCAGGTTCAGATTCGCTTAATATTTCAACCTCATCAACACCTTCATTTTCACCTTCTCCCTCAAGTTCGGCTTCATTTTCTGCTTCCAATTGCTTCGCACCGTGGTTCTCGGCTTCGCCTTCTCCTTCTTCCTGCAATTTTTCAAACATCAATCAATACAGAAAATTAGCACATGATGTTACTTTACTTTTCCTTGAGTAAAGTAGCTGAATAGTTCAAAGAAAAAAAAAAGAATTTTAATTAGTATTTTCCCTAATTAAAATGCAGAGTTCTTAACAATGCAGCGTTCTCTTTCTTAAATGTTTGCGAAATATTTAGGGTAAGAAAACAATTATTCCAAATACTAAAAGGTTCTTAACTTAAATATATCCATTGACAACAGGTAAATCAGAGAGCTTTGTGCAGGCAGACAGAATAATTGGGTTATTTATTAGCTAAGAAAAACCTTGAAAATTAAGATACATAAGAACATGTCATGAACTAGTACCACATTCTCGCTCTCAAAGTAGCTGGTGCTACAATTTCTACATTTACCAGAGAACCACAACAAACATACATAACATAAGACCGAGTTAGCAAATTCCTCCCCAATTCCAGCTAAATCAAACCCCATAAACATCCCATATCAGAAACCAGAACCAATTCCATCAAAAATCCCAAAAAATCCATTTTTTTTAAACCAATTTCGAGAACCCTACAGCTCAATGAATTTTAAAAATCCAATTGTTCACTCAAATCAGAATCTATTGAAAAATTAAAAAAAAATCCGATACCTAATCTAAAACAAAACTTGTAAAATTGTGGGAAGGAAAAGGAAAAAGTCAATACAGAATGATAATCGGAGTGATTGGCGGCGCGTTCGTGCTCGGAATCGATCTCGGGCTCGTCGCCCGATTCCTCCTCTTCGTCCTCCGATTGCTCCCCGAAGAGGTTTTGCATCATCTCGTTTCGCGCCGCATCCTCGATGTTGTTGCTGTTGCTATTCCCTTCTCTCCTCATCTCTCCTCTCTCTCTCTATCTCCAATTTTTTTTTTTTTTCTGTTTATGTTAGCAGCTGGGGTTTTGGTCGGAGATTTCGAAAGAGAGAGAGAGAGAGAGATCGTGAGGTGATGCAGGAGATTACGAGGTCGCCGGATCTATTGTGTGGCTGAAACGTGGGACCCACGGGTTTACTTTCTTTCGACGATACCGACCGACAGGTCTTATTAGCGTCGAGATCCTTAAACTGCTGAGCAGCCGAAAAGTTTTGTTTTTTAATATTTAAAAATTTTAAAATTCAAATAACAAATCTAAACCGTTGATTTGATCAATTTTACAGATACATTTTCGTATAAGTTTTATAAAATTTGGAGTCCATTTGATACTTGATTATGGAGTTTTGCTATGGTGAGTTGCAACTCGTGGAGCCTTTCGTGAGTTGCGATCAAAACTCTTGGATCTGATTCAAAATGATCGATCCAAACCGTCCAATATGATCTCCATATTGAAATCTCCTTGCAGACCAAATTTTATATTTTTTCGAAATTTTTAAGTATTTTTCCGGATTTTTAAAAATTGTTGTTTTTGAACATTACATAATTAATTAGATTAGCGATATTCTAAAATTCAAAAAAAATACTTAAAAAATTTCGAAAAAATATAAAATTTGGTCTGCAAGGAGATTTCACTATGGATATCATGTTTGACGGTTTGGATCGGTCATTTTGAATCAGATCCAAGAGTTTTGATCGCAACTCATGGAAGGCTCCGTGAGTTGCAACTCACCATAGCAAAACTCCTTGATTAAGTGCTTAAATTATGAATGTATTAGAATTAATCAAACCAGATTCGTTCGTGTATTAACCAATTAATCAAGTATCAAATTAACTCCAAAATTTATAAAATTTCTATGAAAACAAATCGCCCGTAAAATTGAACAAAATCAACGGTTTGGATTTGGTATTCGAATTTTAAAATTTTAAAATATTAAAAAAAAAACTTGACTGCTTAACAGTCTTTTAAAAGGACTGCCGAGAATCCGGCTTTGGTCTTATTAGGGGTCGCTGGTGTCGCGATATTGTAGTATGTACTCGCGGGTCCTCTCCAATAGTGGAAGTAGCGTGGAACTGAACCTAGAAGTTTTTGGTCAATTTTCACAAAATTGTATTGTATTTATTAAAAAAAATTAGGGTTTTGTGGCGAATTGGCAATAAACGAAAATTTTTATTAAACAAAAATTTTATATAATATAACAACCAGAAAGAAAATAAATTATCACATTGTACTTGCCCAACAAAAGATGAGCTAAAAATAACCAATTAGATGCAAATGAAGACTCAAAAATCAATTTGAATGTTTAAGAATTTAATTTTGTATAAACAAAAATTATTGTTTTATTGATAAAATAATTTAAGGAATAAACCTAAGGTTATATAAATATAATTCTTACAAACTATATTCATTTGCCTAATCGAGCGATGCACGTGAGGCATCTTTTTACTATGGTTAGCACAGTTCTCTCATCTGAACCCTTTATTCCTTTCAATCGATCACAACCGTCTGATTTTCCTGATTCGAGCCCCAGTTTAGTATCTGTCACGGTGAGCAATCCTCCCTTTCTCCATCTTCACTTTTTCCACGACCACCATACTTATCTCTTCTTTGTTTTTACTTTTGTTTAAAATAGCAAACCGAATAGATTCCAGACGAATGAAAATCAATAATGGAACAAGCCCTTAATATTTTTTCTTCTGAAATTGGAATAATAGTTGATAAGGTAGTAAATAAAGTGAAATTTACCCTTACAATCTTGCATATCACTGAAATTGTCACATCAAGCAAGGTTAGGTGGCAAGGTGCAGGAGTGGTAATTCTTCGGGACATGAATTTGCTCTTGTTTCAGATTTGAAATCAATTATTACTCATGATATTTAATTTTTCCATTTTAGATGGAGGAGATAGTTAAGACTCTAGCAAATAGAATGGATAAAATGGAGTCTGCCTTTGAGAACTTCTCTTTAGAGGTGTATTTTATTCTGTAATTCTGATCCCTTTTACTTATGGGTAAAAATAATTAATAAAATATATTTAATAAACCTTTCAGTTTCTTTCTAATGTGTGATTTAGGTGGAAAAAAAGTTTGAAATATTTCATGAGAATGTGGCAAGGGAAAGATTGGTTACGGCTCTCATTGCCAAATTAGTTGAGGAGTTCAAACCGTCATCTGGAAAGGTTTAAATATCAGTCTTATCAGTTTTAAATACCACTTAATTTAAAAAAAATATCGACTATCCATTTTATTTCAATGATTTTACATCAATTTTACTCGTGAAAATGTAATATGTGTTTAACAATATTTAAGGAATTTATTATAATTACTGCAAAAGTATAAAGGAATAGTGAGTCTGATCCTCCAGGCGCTCCAGGCAATTTGCGCTGTTGTGGCAGCGATGTGTGTTGTTAAACAAACATGTACGTATTTCATGCTTGAATTGAAAGCTATGTGCTCTAATTTTGCCCAAAATCTAATTTAACATTTGATTAATTATTGCAGAATAATGTTGTTGTGACGAATTTTATTTGCGCACATAATTAATCCTCTGAATCTTGTTTAGTATGTTTAAGTAGTTCTATTTGACCAGCCCTGTAATATTGTGTTGTTGTTTGTACTAAACTGAAAATCATCTTTTGTCTTGAATGAAACATTATTTGACTTAAATTGTATCTAACTAGTGAAGAACTACAGGGTGATAATTCTGGAGTGGATGATAAAGAAAGAGAATTTTATACTAAAAGAGAATTTAACTAAATGATAATTGAGGTTATTAGATTTTTACTAATATCTTAATATTAAAAATTTAGCTATACTCCACATACTAAGTAAAATATAAATTACTAAAAAAAAGGCAAATGTACAATAATATTCAACTTATTTCAATATAGAAAGGAGACTTTGAAAAGCTTTTATGACGAGTATATATCTAAATGATAGCATAGGATTTTTTTGTCACACATATTGTTTTTCATCACGCAAGTTGTCATGCTGGTAAATCAAGTGACATAACGACAAAATAATTTCTTACAAAAGTGTGGGTATGATGAAATTTATAACGAATAATTCAATTAGTGGGTTTGAATTATTTATCGTTTTTATTAAGACTTTTTTTTTTAAAAAAAAACCTCATCCTATTTGATTACGTGTTGGGAAAATAATTAAATTAACCTTCATTAATTATAAAAACTTTTTATAAATATGTTAATATTCTAAGTATAATCCAGTAACCTATACCATGGATGATTATATCCGTCTGCATAAATTTTATTCAATACTAGCCGCGTACTCGCGCTTCACGCGATGAAGGCATGTCATAAGGCCGACGTGTAATTATTAAAAATAGTAGAATTTGTTGGAGTTATGTCCTAGAAGTCAATATTTAATGACTTATTTTCTTAGTTTATGTTAATGATGATATTTGATCATTTGTTCCTATAGTTTATTATTGACAGATCATTCAGGTTGAGGATCTGAATTGTAGATCTCTGTGGATCATTCATTAGAATGACAATAATAAATCTAAATCGTCCATAATCTTGATAATTAACAAGGAACATTAATTATCATAAAAGATTAGTATGCAAGTTAAGTGATGATTAAGTTCTACAAATCATACGTAAGGAGTTACCAACTTAATTGCATATGTGTATGTTATTGGAACATAGTACAGGACTTGACCCATTGAAATAAACATATGGATTGTGTTATGTGTCATTGTTTATTTCATATAAGTTTGATTCTAAGTTTGAGATGTTCACCTTTTCCACATGAGGATAGGTTCAATAAATATTGTCTAACGTTGATTCCTGATAAAGGCTGCTATAAGGACTTTATTTATGTTCTCTTGAATTGTGCGGGAAAAAGTTGTTCATCAAGAAAACCGTATGTCCCTCATTAGTATACCTAGTGAGTGATGATATCTGTTTGGGCCCCTTGATGGAGTTGGATCGTATGCATGCAAACTAGACGATCAACTCTAGATCAAGAAATGTATAATCTGCAAGAATGACACATTCCTATCTTGGATTATACAATAATATCATGTGACATAAGAATCAGACAAGGAAATACTTATATTTCTTGTGCAGGATAAAAATTTATGCGAATTGGGAATCATAACGTGTTGCTAGATACCGCTTATGATTATTGAAAATAAATAATGATTTATTTTCATGGCCAACATAGCATAAATCCTCAATAGGGTCGCACAAATAGGACTCTAACCACACGGTGCATTAATTGTTTATTCGCAACAGTTAGTATTGTGAAATATGATAAGTTGATTAATTAATTATATACCGTTATGAACCGTTATAATTAATTAAGTCAAAAGGATCATATGGAAACAATTTAATGCATTAGCTAATCCTAAATTAATTATTAATGAGTTAATAATTAATTATGTTCAACACACTTTAAATAGTTTGAGTTATTTGGGCTTCTTATTTAATTAATTAAAGGCCCGATTTGAGGAAGTATGAATGAGTAATTAATGGGATGATTTATTGGGCCATTGCAACATTTGATGTAGCCCAAATGGCCCTATTAATTTCAGCTAGAGCCCTAGTGGCATACTTGTAAATAGTATGAAGGTTGGATGAGAGTTGTTGGCTATATAAAGGGGTCACCTCTTGGGAAAGCCCTAGCCTCCATCCACTTTCTCTCTCCTCTCTTCCTAGCCGCCACCCATCTTCCTCCCTTCTCTTGCTCATGTGTTGAGCACCATTCCTTCTTCTCCTCCATTAAAATAGTTAATAGGATGAAGAGGTTCATAGAGGAGATTAGCGAGGAGCTCATGAAAGCTAGCACTTTCATGGAGCTCGTGATTAGCTCCTTGGTGGGCTTGAGGCACCTTAGATGGTGAAGGTGGTGGAGCACGCACCCCATCGACTCCCATGCCTTGGATTCGAGCCTCATGAATGCGATTTCATGAGAGGTATAACTTTCTCCTACTTGTTCTCATTGTTTTGATGTGTGAATGCTTCTAGCATTAGATCTATGGTGTTTAGTTGTGATTTCTTGCTATTTGATGGCACAAAAATAGAATTAAACACTTTCTAACAGAATTATGATTGTAATTATTTGAATAAATACTAAATTTTCTTGCAATTGATCTATAGGGTAAAATTAGGTCACAATTCCCGTTTTGGAGTGCTATGGACTTGACTCACATCAATTTAAATTTTTTGTTAAAAAAATCCAAAGTATAAAATGCAAAAAGCTACACTAAAATACAATTTTTTTCTATAAATATTTCTATAAGAAAAAAATATATCACTTGTTACCTTATAATTTATGTGGATTAATATACTGTATAGAAAAATATATCCTCGTAATATAATTATAATAATAATTGACATTATAAAATATATCAAGCAATGCTTATAATAAAATGTTTCGAATCCTGAAATATAAAGAAATAGTATCAACTTAAATAATAAAATAGAAAAAATAGATCAATGAATATCCTATAATTTTTTATAACATTCATAAATTTTCATGGAAAAATAAACTTAAGAAGACTTGTAAGCAATTAACAAGATTTTCTTAAATTTCAGATTTATAATAAATAAAAGCAGAAGGTGTAACAAAAAATATATAAAAAACTATATGAAATAAAAAAAAGTGGAGGGGCTATCTAGGAAAAGCGAATCAACCCCACCCCACGTGTTGTCCTCTTTTCCTTACTTATCTAACTTTATGTTTGTCCTCATGTACATATTTTTGTGTTGTATTTACAAAAGATACTCGTGTGAGCCCATTACATAGAGAAAAATGAGAATTCGCCTCAAGTGATCAGATAAAAACTCACATGGTGGGCTGCCTTTGTGTCACACCCCGTATTCGAAATACGAGGCGTGAGGTGAGACAGTATCTTTCGCATCCATCCGACGGCCCGTCAACCTACGTCACAAGAAATAAATGCAAAACGGAGTCAGCTTCAAAGCCGAGTAACCGGTTATTTAACGACGCAGCTTCTCTATAATCAATTTATATAACCAAAAATCAATCGATCGGATTAATCCACACATCAATAACAAACAAATTAAATATATTTTACAGAGATCAACGGGTCTAGGTTTTCTCAATTCCACTTTCTCATATCACTTTTCCACTAGCGCGAATCCCTCTTTAGGCGATTCCACTTCACAATCCATTCCACTATTTCATTTCACTTTTCCACTTCAATTCAAATCACATTAGAGACCCGTTGACTCGCAAAATATATCAATCACAATTCTCATATATCAATTCAATTCAATCAAACAAGCCAAACGATATTTAAATCAATCAATACAAAAATTAAATTATAGAGAAGTCCGGTTACCTTATCAGCGATCCAGAATAATGAAACGACTATAATCTCGATGTAAGACTCAAATTTCAATCGGATGGATGAACATATTTCAATCGGCACATAAATATAAATTCTGATTTATGGAAGAAGTATACGGCTTCATTTCTCAGATGAGGCAGAAGAGAAATTAAGGAATTACGAAAGGCTAGGGTGCGTGGGGAACAAGACAAATAATTAAAAGGTTCATAATCGGTGAGAACAGAGGAGCAGATACTAATCGGACTTGAAAAAAAAATAAATCTCATTTAAAAGTATTATACGGTTACAATAAAATACGGTTACCAAAATAATAACTAACTATTTACATTGGATGGGAACGGATGTTTCGTTAGTGGCAAAAATAGGAAGTATAAATATATATTTTTTTTGTGCAGCGAGTGCGTGGGCTCCAAGCCCAGTAAACGTCTCAATAAAAACAAAATCGTAATTAAGATAGTATGGCAAGGTTAAGGCGGCAGGGAGGCAATAATCATTTGGAAATATATTTTTGTTTCCTTGATTTAAATCGGATATTCAAAGAATTGCTGAACAACAAAAGATCTTTTTATATAAGACAAATAGAATAATTAAAGGAAAATAAATGATGCAAGTATGCCAACCAGAAATTTCATTCGGCAAAACAAAGAATATTTAATGGAGATGCAAATAGAAAATGTTGGCATGATGACAAAAGACCTAGCCTTTGAGTATTTAGGCGTGATAACTTTATTGTTTTACTATTTCGGTCAAAAGATGGTCAAAAGGAATTGGAACAATTGAATAATATACAATAATAATAAAAACAATAATGATAATATTAATAATAATAAAACGAATGAATTATTTTGGTATAAAATTAATTAGCAAAATAGGTATAAAAAAAAATCAGGGGTGTTACATACTTCCCTCCTTCAAAAGAATTTCATCCTCGAAATTCAGACAACTAGCAATTTAAATGAAACGAATTAAGATCTTAGTGGATGATAACAAGTCAACTGGGAAAATTGAATTCAAGTCTGATTATTTCAAACGAATTAGAACTGAATTGGCACATTACAAGATATTTGAAACAAAACGATAATGGACCCAAACACAGTCCGAGGAACGAATTCTCTGATACCAAATGTCACACCCCGTATTCGAAATACGAGGCGTGAGGTGAGACAGTATCTTTCGCATCCATCCGACGGCCCGTCAACCTACGTCACAAGAGATAAATGCAAAACGGAGTCAGCTTCAAAGCCGAGTAACCGGTTATTTAACGACGCAGCTTCTCTATAATCAATTTATATAACCAAAAATCAATCGATCGGATTAATCCACACATCAATAACAAACAAATTAAATATATTTTACAGAGATCAACGGGTCTAGGTTTTCTCAATTTCACTTTCTCATATCACTTTTCCACTAGCGCGAATCCCTCTTTAGGCAATTCCGCTTCACAATCCATTCCACTATTTCATTTCACTTTTCCACTTCAATTCAAATCACATTAGAGACCCGTTGACTCGCAAAATATATCAATCACAATTCTCATATATCAATTCAATTCAATCAAACAAGCCAAACGATATTTAAATCAATCAATACGAAAATTAAATTATAGAGAAGTCCGGTTACCTTATCAGCGATCCAGAATAATGAAACGACTATAATCTCGATGTAAGACTCAAATTTCAATCGGATGGATGAACATATTTCAATCGGCACATAAATATAAATTCTGATTTATGGAAGAAGTATACAGCTTCATTTCTCAGATGAGGCAGAAGAGAAATTAAGGAATTACGAAAGGCTAGGGTGCGTGGGGAACAAGACAAATAATTAAAAGGTTCATAATCGGTGAGAACAGAGGAGCAGATACTAATCGGACTTGAAAAAAAAAAATCTCATTTAAAAGTATTATACGGTTACAATAAAATACGGTTACCAAAATAATAACTAACTATTTACATTGGATGGGAACGGATGTTTCGTTAGTGGCAAAAATAGGAAGTATAAATATATATTTTTTTTGTGCAGCGAGTGCGTGGGCTCCAAGCCCAATAAACGTCTCAATAAAAACAAAATCGTAATTAAGATAGTATGGCAAGGTTAAGGCGGCAGGGAGGCAATAATCATTTGGAAATATATTTTTGTTTCCTTGATTTAAATCGGATACTCAAAGAATTGCTGAACAACAAAAGATCTTTTTATATAAGACAAATAGAATAATTAAAGGGAATTAAATGATGCAAGTATGCCAACCAGAAATTTCATTCGGCAAAACAAAGAATATTTAATGGAGATGCAAATAGAAAATGTTGGCATGATGACAAAAGACCTAGCCTTTGAGTATTTAGGCGTGATAACTTTATTGTTTTACTATTTCGGTCAAAAGATGGTCAAAAGGAATTAGAACAATTGAATAATATATAATAATAATAATAACAATAATGATAATATTAATAATAATAAAACGAATGAATTATTTTGGTATAAAATTAATTAGCAAAATAGGTATAAAAAAAAATCAGGGGTGTTACACTTTGTTTCTTACTTATTTTTAGTAGAAGAATCCGTAATAACTTTTGTGTTGTAGATAAAAGTGCTGCTTATAATACATCTGTTACACAAATAATATTCAAAATGGCCATAAAGAATCCACTAATAGTGCTATAGATATGCCCCTGTCAAGTGGGCCCCACCTGTCAGCCATAATGACGCCGACATCACCAGAGTTACTGTAGATAATATCCCTGCATATGAAGTATTTTTTGATGATTTTTGATGATTGATTTTGATTTTTGATTTTTGATGATTGATGATGATTTGATGATTTTGATGATTTAATTTCGAATGGACCTACAGTTTCTACGCAACCAGAGGCTTGGAAGTACAACTGAAGTCTGAAGCCGAGTAGACAGTTTTTGGTGTCATTTAACTTATCTTTGTTTTAATTAAGATTACAAGTTTAGGGAATTATAAAGAACAAGAAGAGTTCATAAAATAATAAAACTTTTGTTATTGTTTTTGGGATTTATTGTGGACTACGGAATTAGTTTTTAATTGTTTATTTAGAATATTTTCGATGTGCGCAATTGAAGAATTATGATTTTTTTTCCTATAAAATTTCGAAAATTGATAATTTTCCAGGCCCCATACTTAATAGTGAGCACAAACAAAGTAAGCATTAATTCGATAATGTAATATTTTCCACTAAAATAATTAATAATAAAATAATAATTTCGGCGGAGACAGTATTCAACAAAGAGAAAGAAAAATGAAAGTGGTATCTATGTACAACATTTTGAAGTGTTATGAACAAAGACCATGCTAAATATTTCTACAACCATTTGCACGAGTAAAAAATCAAGTCGGAGCTTTATTAGTTTAACCAGTGTAGCATTGAACTTGTCTATTCTTTTTTTTTTTTAAAAAAAAAAGAATAACAAAGTAAGTGGACTGGGTCCGTTCATTTACTGTTTTTTTCCTAAAATAATAAACTAAATATATTTTTATTTAAATAAGGGTGCTTTGAGAGCCTCTGTTATATTATATATTTTCCCCTTGGGGCTAGTTCGGCTCTTTCATCATAAAAAGGCATAAATCTATGCATGGATTGGTTATATTATATAGGATGCCACCATCTCCTCTGACAGCCTCTGTTATGAGAAATGCATTCAGCAGCATTCTCTCTTCTCTTGGCCGGTATTAGTGGTTTGGGAACTTACTCCATATTAGATATCACAGCATGAGCACGGTGGGCCATTGCAACACCATCCCCAGTAGCAACCTGAATAAATCACGCTACACATAAACTCATCATGAAAGAAAAGGCCAAACTAGATATTAAATTAAAATTTCATCAGAAGTAAATTTGCCTACAGGAGGGTTGGTTGTTGTTGGGTAAATGTGTCCAGCTCCGCCAGATGCAAGCAAAGTTACTTTTGAGATGAACTGAATTACCTGAATTTCGCAACAAGTAAAATATTACCTTTGACTGAAATTTAACCTAAAACACAGAAACTAGCACTGAATAAAAGGAGAGAAAAAAAAATGTTAGAATTTTTTAACAATGGAATTAATTATTTTACAATCTTGACAATATATATCTTTCGGATCAATCCATAAAACCATGAAACCAAAAAAGTCGGTTTATAAGTGCATACAAACAAAAGCCTGACTATCAAGTTCTGTATAATTTGAATCTCATTTGATAAAGCAGAAACGATTATTAAAATTTAAAAAACAGAAAGTTCCAAACAATCATTCATAAAAGGTAAAAAAGCACCAAGCATCATCAAGATTGTAGACTTGTAGTGTAAATACCATGGATGATTCCCAACACAAAAAAAAGGAAATATAAAACAGCAGAAAGAGAATTAATAAGAATCAAAATACCTTTTGAGTTTCTCTGTTGAACACATCAATTCCATGGAAATTTATTCCATCTTTATCCTAGACAAATAAAAATGTGAGAAATTGTTGAATGATTACTTCAAAGTTAGCAATAACATAGGACCAAATACTGCGAAGAGAATTGCTCATGTACAAGTACAACATATGTGAAATAGAGCATTATTGGGCACATATACAAACATCAAAAAAATGATGAATTAACGGAAAGGTTGAAATTTATATAGCCAGCACTATTCATATTGAATCAAATAAGAAAGTCAAGCCTGGATAAGAATCATTTCTATCCACAAAAAGGAGGAAAAGAAAGATGAACAAACCTGAGAAGTGAGCAGGTCAATGGCGAAATGGTGGCCAAAGAGGGAGATATATATTGGGGTCATTATCAACTGCTTGCAACAGTGCCCGTTCAATCTCTCGACCAGTCATGTCAGCTGCATGAACAATTCTATTGTGAGAGTGACCCCCTTCTCTTGCCAGATGCAACCTCTCATCTTCACCATGGTCAAATGATGCACCCATGGCAATCAGCTCCTTCACTCGTTCAGGGACTTCTGTGCACTGCAAACCACCTGGACCAATCAGGTGTCAGTGTCAGAAATGAGTGGCAGTGACCTGGTTGTGCTCCAAAGGCATGTTTTGTTATTTTAATTTTTAGAAGAAAGAGACTGACCTGACTCACCCCAATAATCAGGTTACCACAAGTGCGATCTACCTAATATTTAGAAATTGCCAGATTGTGAATAACTGCTGGTTTTGAATATTATTTCAGATCGTTCTCTTCTATATTTCTTAACAAATGATATTGGGCTATTTGGAGTTGGCCATTTATTGGGTACGATCAGTTCCGAAGCTAAACATACAGCAGGTTGAGAAATTGTGAACCATACTCAAACCATTTCGCACAGGAGTAGGCCATAGACAAGTTGGTGACTTGACACTTGCGTTTGACATCCAAGCAAAAAATTGTAACATAAAATCAATATATCAGAAACTTGTACAGTGTTGGCTACTGAACATGATAACTTACATCTCCTAAGGATTACAGAAGACTATTACTCGTAATATGCGAAAAGACAGAGGGTCGCAACTAAACAATAAGAAGCCAAGTAGGACCATAAAAGCCAGCTAGTCAAGACCAAATTCAAGATCAAACGAGTACAGTCTGGTACATACCAGCTCATAATGAACAGATAAATAAAATCCCTCCTGTTTTTCATTAGACCAAAAAATCTTCATAAAGGACAATGAACAGTAATATTCTTAAAAAATTAAGAAAGAAATTCAACTAATTGCATACCCTGACTGTCTCCTCGTCGCATAAATATGCACCTGCCACAATGGCATCTTGCGTGTGACTCTCCATTGAGTCAGTGGGGCACAAAACAGCACAAACCCCCCCCCACCCCCCCTTGTGCATAATTTTTGTTACTCTCGTATGGCTCGGCCTTTGTTATAATATAGCAACTGATCCGTGTTTAGAAACTTCTAGAGCATACCTGTTACAAAGTAAAAGCAATGAAATTGAACTTCACAATTATTTAGCTTTTAGGGGAACTGGCATGTTAAAATGCTCAGAGACAATCCTACTCAACCATTATTTTCCATGAATTTTCTTGCATGTTCCAGCTTATGGGTTAATCACGGGTTTGAATTCCAACATCTTTTCCAGAATTTCAGCTGAATTGTCAGTGCCAGCCAATATTCATCCCAGTGGCTCTCTCTGTGTGCTTGTTTTCTCTTCTTTCACTTTAATTAAGCTTGGCTAAAAAGTCTGAAATCCTAGTTTTCATCTAATGTAAAAATTGTCCCAAATCTAAAGTCTCAGTCTTTATTATTAACTGTTGCACTAAGGGAGGTTGGATAGCAGTTAAAAATATAATAATAAACAGTCTACATTGGGTTTACAGTACCTTAGCCCGGCCACGCCACTTCCAATCACAACAAAATCAACATACTGGTGTCATTGTCCTTGTCTTGCAAATTATAATCAATTACTCCATATTATCTATACATTTCAGATCGAAATCCTAATCTGAAATATGTATATTAAATGCCTTATTAATAGAATTGATCAATTATTTTGGGCATTTAAGTTTATGACAGTTATTACATATATATAATTATAAAATACACGTAGTCCAATTTTATTATTCAGATTTAGACGTCTCTAAATCCAACATAATTTACTTTTTAGCTGCAAAATATTTAGTGTCTTTGTGTATTTAAAGTCATCATTACTTTTTATTTTTAATCTCGGATTCTCTGAAGTTTCAAAGAACTATATAAAGTAATTTTGTTTTGAGTTAAATACAACTATGTGATTTACATGCTAAATATAATTTTCCTCTCTCCTTTTTTTTTTTTTTGAGATGAACATGCTAAATATTCAAAGGAATACATATAACATCTTAAAAACAAATAAAAGCAGTTAAACAAAATTTTCTAAAAAAAATTGCCCACATATAAAAAAAAATACGAATTTGTAGTTATCGAATTTGGGATGTTTTATTTACTTTGCTTGAAATTTTGACTTGGGTAGGCGTATTCCTCACAACTATACTTACTTATATCTAAAAACAAAATGAAACAAATTATTGTTACCCATTCTAGTTCGGGCATGAGTAATTTCAATGCAATTAAACAGCATACAATGATATGGAAAGAATCATCAACATTCAACAACGGTATATGGAATGAATCAACAACATGATAGAAAGCAAGATGATTTATGCGCATATTAAGGTAATATGTGTCAGATTTAGGCAATCCACTGAAGGATTCACAATTGCTGTCTGAATCTAAAAATCAGACGGGGGAAGAAGAAAGAAGCAACGACGTTACTGAAGGGAGCTCATTTGAAGTACAATCAATTCAATTAAGCATGCAATTATTTCACAACCAAGTAAATCACATAATATCAAAATATAATCATCAAGTCATAACAATATACTAGACTAATCTACTAACTATCCCTAAGACATAATAAACTAGTCTAACATGCAAGAAAAATAAGATACAAGCTCCATCAAATCAAATATCAAGAGAAAAAGAAGGAATAAACCAAATATCGCTTCTAACTCGAGATACCGAACGTCCAGAGCCGTGGTTGGATTGTTTCTACTGCTGTCGCACCTAGAAATTGCTCCAAAGTCGCTGGTGAGGTCGTGCTCTGCTGGGAAGGGTGAAAACCCGCGTCTTTCGGCGCGAGAACGGAGGTGGAAAAGGTGAAATTTGGTGTATGGAGGCTTGGATGGCCTCTCTGGAGGCAGAAACGTGCATATAAAGTCATCCCAGGTGGCCAAGAGGCGGCTAGGGCAAAGGGGAGGCGGTTTGCACTTTCCTTCTTCGAAAATTACCACAAACGCACTTTCCAGAAGTGCATTTCGCACCGAACTCCGTACATTTCGGACCGAAATGGCAGCACTGCGCACCGATAGTATATGGGCCGTAATTTCTTCATCCGGACTCCGATTTAGGTGATTCAAAGTTCGTTGGAAATATTAGGATGAGCTCTACAGTGCTATGGACCCATTTAGTCATTTTTCTTCTCCAAAATTCTCCATTTTATGCAATTATTATGTCCGTTCCACCAAGTTCCTACAAAACAAATCAAATGCCACGGCAGTACCAAAATCTAGAAAAACACAACAATTCATGAGAAAATTATAATGGTTTGAGTAATATTTAGGTGCTAAGTACGGTCAAAATACATATATAAATATGAGATAATCCACCAATTTAAACATAACGGTGTCAGAGTAAAGACCACGGGATGACATCAAGATCCGTGCAGCCGTTAGCAAGTTGAGGCCAATTCTATAATTATAAGAGCTGAGGTGTCTTAGTTAGTTAGATTCACGGACTGTTTCCTCCCAAATCCGAATTGAAAACCCTAATCATACGCATATGTTTCATTCCCCGCATATCCAAATATCTGCAGCAAATTCATAGCGATGATTCTTGCGAAAGTTGCGCCGGTGATCCGTGGGGCGAGAACCGCCTCGTCTTTGATTCCTTTCTCGATTCCGTCCCCGCTCCGGCCCCAGCAATCACAACATTCTTCGCTTGAGGTTGCCTTTTTCACTGCTGCGCGCCTTACGCCATCTCAAATTCGGGTTCCATACGACTTTTCTGGCAAAGTCCGCTTAAGCAGTTTCCAGATGCTTCGGCAGATGACTACTCAATCTTCTTCCCGCGATGAGGAGAAACGTAAGGTAGTGATGGCATCCTTTCCTGTCACTTTTGATAGATTTGAGAGTAGCGCATGCATATATAACCCCAATAGGACATAGGTGCATGCAAAAATTATGTGAGTATTAATTGTTATCCTGTCCCCCCAACTATTTGCATAATTGCATGCCAGGCCATATTTAGGGGGAGACCATCGTGTGTTTTCAGTTGTAGTACATCTCCAGGCCATACCCATCTTGATCCTGTTCAGAAAAATAAACAACACCTCTCATTTTCATTTGCTAACGGCCACACCCACACCCCTCTTGGGAAACCATATTTATACTCTCAACTCTATCTTGTTGCTTTGGCTTTTCAATTTCATGCCTCAACACTCCACCCCAAATGCTTTCATCTTAGTCTCACTAATAAAAGTTGGCCATATTTAATGCTTGGACAGTAATTAAATTCTCCCATCATCTTGCATAACCAATCTAGATTATTTGCTACCTTTATTTAGATTGAAGAAATAATCAAATCTGCAGAGGAAAGAATCATAAGGATCCATGAGAACCGAGAACAATATGAGGTAAATGATTTTTTAGTTCAGGGCTAGTTTTTGTATTTATGTGAGTATGGCTTAAGTATATTTTTGTTTCCATTTTGGGACATTCACATTACTTGATTACGGTATGTATGTGTTGTTTGTAACATGTCTTGTGTTTTACATCTTTTGCTTAGATCTTTAATGCCAAACACTATCAAATATCTGATAGTAAGTCTCCTATTTTTTTTTTTTAAAAAAATTGTACTTTGATTTTACAAGAGGTAACTAAAAGTGTTGCCATCCAAAGCATGTAAAATAAAATGCATAAAGCTTACTAAGAATCAGAAATGAAGAAACTGTGTTTAACAACACTTAATGTTTATGCATACTTTGCAGAAAGTGAAGAATTTGAAATTCGCATTGAATTTTATATACGAATTCTGCAAAACAGTCTTATTTGTCCTTGGAGCTGCATATGTGTGGAACATCTCTGACAAGAAAAAGCTTGTTATTCATGCAGGGCGTAAGAAAGATGTTAAATAGCTGTTTATGCTTTGTTTAATTTGGTGCATTAATATGCACGGTTATATACTGAGACCTCATGATTAAGTTTGTAATAAATATATACAATAGTCTTGTTGCTCCATATGGAAAAGTTGTTTGGGCGAGTCACACCTTTTTTTGAAGTTTTAATTTTGCTATTACTTGATGAAAGCCAAAGTTGTTTTATTGAGTTAGGTGTTTATGAGTTTGAGAGAGTTAAAATTTTTGTAATGTTGTTAACTTTTTCTTTTAATTAATTCATTTATTGTTGGCTGTTCATCAACCGCCCTCGAAAAAACTTTTCTTTGATGATAATAAAAAGGAAAACAAGGAAGACAAAATGGAACAACACTTTAAACATCTTTGCATTTTTCATGCATCATTGCTGTTTGGTGGTCCTGTTGTCAATTTGGTCCAAACTCAAAGTTTCCTCAGAGGTGCTAATCAAATCATGGATTAATCTCCATGCTGAAGAGAAAGAGTAAAGCTTTGTACAGCTTGGAGTGCCGCATGGTTCAAGAATGTACCATAAATACATAGCTGGATCCAAGAATATTATTTACGAACATTACGTACAAAATTTCTCTAATAGTTGAAGGGTTGATTTTTCAATTTTTTTTTTATTTTTGTTAAGACTTGTAACTTTCAATCTTTTAAGTACCAGAAAGGTTGTAATTTGCTAATTACTTCAAATTCTTTGCAATTTGAATTTTATTCCCCATAGTCATTAAACAACTATTTAATCTGATGTTAATTGAAACCACCTTTTTGGTCTGACAATAGACAAACTACATCATAGAGCTTTGTTATGTTTATTACTTAAATGCATGTTGCTAACCCTTAATCCGATGTTAATTAATCCTGTTAAAATCTGTACCATGATGCGTAGTGTCAGGACAAATTAGAAGATTATTTTGTACTAAATAATCCAACATTTATTTGATGAAATTTGAAGAATTATTAAATTAAAGGTTGTAGATGTTGTTTTACAAGCAGCAACTTTAAAAAGAAAAAGAAAAAAAAATACAGAATTAACATGAGAAGGTAGAGAATCAAACTTATGATATGTACTAAGGAAAATCATACAAATATGGGGAAAAAATAATTTAACAACCTTTTTTAGCCATATATCCCTCAAATCTTCTCCAATAAGCTATATACCCTTGTATTCTTTAATATTAATAATTTACCCTTCAAATCTTTTGTATCATAGAGATTTAAACTTTCTTATTATTTAAATGATATATTAATTCTTGAAATTAATTTTTTTTAATTTAAGACCAAAATGCTCATATCTTCTTATTTCTCATCTTTCCGTTCGAATCATGTACAGAGAATTGTTTATTTCCCATGAATATTTGCGGCTTAAATTATTGCCAAGTAGCATCAAATCAAAGATTTCCATAAAACGGATGACTAATAATCATACATACATTTTGAAATTTATATGCACAGTTATGTCGTGTAGCATGCATCATGATGGGTAATAAGATAGATGGGGGGCTCTGTACCGGTTTTTGGTATTTAGGAACTTATTCTGGTTTGTCTCTGATGGCAGGGGCGGAGCCAGAAAAAAAGATTAGGGGGGCTAATTTGCAATTTATGATCTTAGGAAGGGAAAATTGTTATATCTATACAAATTTATATTAAAATTGCCTTCATAATTAGTGCAAAACTGAAAAGTTAGGGGGCCAAGCCCCCCTTCGCACCCCTATTGGCTCCGCCTCTGAGACTGATGGTCCTTTCCGAGTTCAGGGGTATTTTCATAAGAAAAACAAAGTTTTTGGGCATAGGTGCTAATTTCTAAGGGTTTGTTTATAACATGGACGAGTTTTGGAGACTTAGGTATAAGTTAGAAGGGTTGGGAATTTTCTGTGGGCTGAAATGAAAATTTCTCGGGGCTTAACGGTTCAGATTGGCTGACCCTGCGAGTTTGGAGTTGGATCCGAAAGGACCTCTGTCGGATCCGTTATGAGTCGATCCAACTGGGTCAGGTTGACTGGGTTGACCCGTGTCTTGAGCTGGGCTGGACTTTCTGTTGGGCTTGTGAATTGTGGGCTTGGCTTTGCTGGGCCTGTTTCGTTGGATTATGATTTGTGAGCTAGAATTATTTAACGCTTTTGAATTTCCTGCCTCAACACCCCACCCCCAAATGCTTTCATGTTAGTCTCACTAATAAAAGTTGGAGATATTTAATGCTTGAACAATAATTAAATTCCTCTATTATCTTGCATAACCGATCTAGATTATTTGCTACCTTTTATTTAGATGGACGAAATATATAAATCTACAGAGGAAAGAATCAGAAGGATCTGTGAGAACCTAGAACAAGCTAAGGAACATGATTTTGGAGTTTAGGGCTAGTTTTTGTATTTATGTGAGTATGGTTCAAGTAGATTTTTGTTCCCATTTTGGGGCATTCACGTGACTTGATTACTGTATGTGTTGTTTGTATCATGTCTTGTGTTTTTACTTTTACACCTTTTGCTTAGATCTTTAATGCCAAACATTATCAAATATTTGAAAGTAAGTCTCTCTTTTTTTTTAAAAAAAAAATTGTACTTTGATTTTACAACTTACAAGAGGTAACTTAAGTGTTGCCATCCAAAGCATGTAAAGTGAAATGTAGAAAGCTTTATAAATTAATAAATTAAGTCCACAAATGTTGACGTTGATATTTCCAAAATAGACAGCGAAACTATAATTTTACCATTATTAAAATATTTCAATGAGCAATTGAACACGTTTAAATAATTTGTTGATATCAACATGAAATCCAATAGTTATCCCGTTATATTTTCTAAATAAAATAGCTCAGAATTTTTAAATTAAAAAATAATAATTACTATGTTAATATTAGATCATGCATCAAAAAGTAAGAGTATTCGAAATTAATTTGTCGTCATTATTTATATGTTAATTAATGATTATGCATCAAAAAGTAAGAGGATTCAAAATAAATTTGTTGTCATTATTATTTAAATATCAATATTTTAGAATGACATAAAATTAACTGAAGAAGATTTATATATCTAAATTAACTTTTCATAAATTCGTCCATGTCGAAAACGAACTGTCCAAAATCAAAGAGTCTTTTTTTTAGAAAAGCTAGATAAAAATCCTGTCAAATTGGGCTGCATCAAATCAAATCGAGTGATCATAGATCTGTCACAGAGGCAGTCCGAGTCCGGATCCGTTGATTTATTCTCGTCTCATCGCCTGCTCTCGAGTCACGACCGAAGTCCTAAGAAAGAGAAGATGAAGGACAAGGACGGAGGCGCAGCGGCGAACGACCCGAGAATCCCATCGGCGGCGAAACCCTACGTATCTCCTACCGTATCGCCGCAAGATCTGCCCATTGACTACGCCGGATTCCTCGCCGTCGTCTTCGGTGTCGTCGGCGTCATCTTCCACGTAAGCAATTTGTTTCCCATCTCTCTCTCTCTCCCTGGTACAGATCCAGCAATTGGTGTTAGCAGAAGTTAGTCAATTTGGTGTTTGTCTGGTGATTCCCAATTTTACTGAAGATTTATGGTATAGATGTGATCTGACATGCTGACGTGTAGGCATGGATCAGGTGCCTTTTAGATCTCTAGTACACTGCAGTACTATGAGATGCATTAACATAGCATTGTATAACACGAGTGGCCTTTTTAGCAAAGAATTAACGGTTGTTAATTGCTTGATCCTGATTTTCTGCTTTTTACATCTCTGCCGTCATGATTGAATTGCTTAATTGAGATTATCTCAGAGCTCTCCTGATGTCTAGACTAGACTGGACATCGAGAAATCACCATTTTCTCACTTATTTATAACAATATGATTCCTGAGTACGTAACGGACTTTAACTTCTCTCTCATTGTACCAATATTTATGGAGAGGAGTATATACGCCTTATCTAGATCGGGATCCTCAATTTCATGCTTTTGGATAGGTGCTGAACCTACTTTTGCCAGTTGTAATTTGCCTGATTTTTTAATTCGTTCAACATTATTTACTTACCCTATTGAACTTCTAAAAGAACATATCCACCAAAACATCCGATCTTAGATTACTGGACAGCTTGCACCCTAATCAGTATGTATGGCTTTAGTTAACATTAATTCATATCACCTGTTGCAGTATAAGCTGTGTTCGTGGCTGGCTATAATCTTCTGTGCTCAATCTCTGGCTAACATGAGGAACTTTGAAGCTGAATTCAAGCAGGTCTCCATGGCTTTCATGTAAATCTCCTTCTATTTTTTTTTTTCTTTCCTTTTTTTGCCCTTCTCTGATAACCCAACAAGTATTGCTTCTATTTCTGTTTCGTGGGATAACATTGCCTGATACTGATTTCACATCCAGCCAGGTCTTGTGTCAGTAGATCTCATACAGTATTATGATATATGTTGCAATTTTAGGTGGCAGGATGCCTTTAAAGAAAATAGTATGAACTCATGATATAACAATTTGGCAGGTTTGGACTGATGGGACTGATAACTAACTACTTCGGGCCAGCTCGTCCGGTGAAGAGCAGTCGGTGAAATGAAGTGGCTTATGATTTCTATAGCTTTTGGTTTTGCATCTATTTTTATGAGATTTATTAGTCACTGGTAATAAGCCCTGAATGACGAGCATGTTAGGTCATCTGTGTTTTATCAGATCATTACAAAATTATGACACTCAAGGTCTTGTGTAGTTCTTACATTTTCTTGTCATTTGCTTACATGTATGCCTTTTAGCGTTCTAGTAATTGTTTATGGATTATTCATAAAACATGTTATCTCTCTTCTGTATGCAGAATCTGTGAATTATAATAACCATACCAGTATATTCTCCTCAATTCAATTTTGAGCGACAGAAACACCATTTTGTTTTAAAGATAAATGTCTCTCTGATTAGGGCATTTAGATTCGCATTTCGGTTTATGATTTGGAAATCTGACCATTTGCCATAACTTGCACGTGTAATCTAAAAAAAAAATACAAAAGGAAAAGAAAAGCAAGAAAATCAAAAGAGAGAGAGAGAGAGAGAGAGTATGCTTGGAGTTCAATGCATACGCATGCATTGCTATCGAAAATACAGGTTTCGGATAAATTGGTTTGAAGGACTCTAAACTTTCCCTTGATGTCGTGAATTTTGATAATTGATTTTTTATAATTTTATTATTCTGTCTCTCTTTTCTGAAGTTGTTGAACTTCAATCTATTCTTTTTTCTTTGAAAACCATCGCGTGGGTACTTTGATCCATCCTATCAAGCCTTTTCTTTTATTTTCGGTCGTCAAAAAAGGCCCACCAAGTGTTTTTTTTTTTCGAGATCTAAAGAAGAATTAAGTATTTTAAGGCCCACTAAGTGTTGAGTTGCCGATATCAGGATAGAGTAAGAGTCTACACATACTTACTTATTTTGCTTTTTCATATTCCAAATCGACAATAAACGTAAAAAACCTACAGTACACATATTTTGATTAAAATAATATAAAAATACAATAGAGCAAATAAGATCAATTTTGAATTAATTTTTGGACTTCATTGTATATCAATCAATAATTTATAAGATAGACGCTCATCCACATAAATTAAATCGCCAGAAGCGTAACAGGACGAAATACAATAAAGCCATCTTTTGTTGCAACATGCTAAACAATGCTCGAATAGGACATACAGTTCACTTCAATCTCAACAAAATGGGACCGCATGTGCCGTACCCAAACAAATGACGATCTTCAAAATGCATCTATATTTTTTTTGTTTATTATTATAAGGCCTAGATATTATGCTATTCTATCTCTCTTCAAATTTTCAATCCTAACATGACATTTGAATCCGGATTTTAATTATGAAAAAACATATACCATTATCGTTAAAGCCGAAAAACCGGGTGCTGTCTTATTGGCACTAATTATTGCCTCTTTGCCAATTTTTCAAGGAAGGTGATTGATTTTGTTTTCTAATACTAATATTTAATTTCACATTAAATTCCTCCTCTCAAATATGTCGCGTGTCTATTCGGGCGCATTGGATGAAGTAGACTTGAAGAAGACTCAGTCGAATCGGTATATAGATAATAAATGAGAAGTAAAAATAATTTGAATCACTTGGCTTGGGCATTTGAAGATGGGAAGTTCAATGACCAAATACAATAATTTAGATCACATCATCATAATAGATTTTTTCCCCCTCCTTTTGACTTGGGAGAGCTAAAAGACACATAACTGATCGAATTTTCTACGTTGTCCAATGGAAGTGACGCTTGGAAAAATAAAACGCTTATGGAGATAAAACTTACAATAATAAGTTCCTCACTTTAACCAAATAATCCAAACTGTAAGACATTTTACAGGAATAATCACAAAAAAAAAGCAAAGATATATTTCATCAGAAACATTTGACTATATATAAGTTCGGAAAGATTACATAAAAAATGATGCATTTTTTAAAGTGACCGCAATAGTTAAATCAGCAAACATGTGAACGAACATGGCTCTTCAGCATAGATCTCAATGATAGCTTTTCCTTGTTATTAGTAGTTAATTAGTGGCAGGTAGGGAGTCCGGACTCCGGAATCCGGATTATATCTGTTTTTAATTCCCAGAGGTCTGCTCAGAACAAATTATAAAGGAGACATTCTATCGCCGAATTGATTTCCATTAAAGAAAAATTATTGTAATATTCTTGAAAATAAATGATGAAAGGATAAGAAAATACGTTGGTTGAAAATATAAGCATGTGCTAGCGCCTTTTCAAACTCCTATTTTCAGCCAACGTCCTTTTTTTTCCCCTTTCATTGTTTATTTTCAAAATTAAATATCAGTCTAGAATCCAGATACATTGACTCTTTTTTGAAGATCTTTTGTATTTTGAAATATCAACATATGATATTTTTAAGTATATATAAATATAAAAAATATATAAACTTCTGACTTCTGCAATATCAGCACATGAAATGAACAGTAGAAGATAAATATAGTAACACCGAAAAAAGTTAAAATATCACATTAGAAGTACTAATATATATATATATAAAAAGAAAATATAGATACCTGACATTTGAAGTTAATATCTAACTTTTGAAATATATAAACACTGGAAAGTTTACAGTACGAACATTTAATATTTGAAATTAACATCTAACGATATTTTCTCAGTTGACAGCTACAAAACATCTAACAATATTTGAACTGTTAACGATGATTGGACATTCGAAATATTAAAGGCAGAAAATTAAAATAAAAATACGTTGAAGTATTACTGCATAACCTTGAAAATATCAAGATAAAAAATATTAATATATGTTATTTTATTTGAAATATGAATATGTAGAGGTGCATGCATTAAACAAGCTAATCGACTTGACCCGGCGATAAAGCACTTTTTTTTTTTTTTAAAATCATCTTTGAAAGAACAAATGCTATCACGTTTACTATAAGTCTATAACTATAATTAAATAGTAAATAAAGAATAAACAATTTAGTCTAATGACAAGGGCAATATATCTTAAGTCGAGGTTGCATGTGCGAATTTCGACAGGAGATTCTTTATGTATGTATATTTTTAATAAACTAGCAAAAAGATTTACTCAATACGTGGACAAATAAAGAAACAAAATAATAGTAGACAATAAAAAAAATAATAGTAGACAATAAAAATATTTGATCGAATCTTCCGATGATACATATAGATATCTTTTCAAAAAATAAATTGTTTAAACACCACCTAACTCTTTTTAGTCAAAGGGTATGGTCTTTTATCAGAATACACGATCTAGACCATAGATCTAATTATGTTATACATATTAATGGTCTACAATTGATGTTAACAAATATTTGAACCTCTAGTGAAATTGTTATGACTTTTTTAGATATTTTTACAAGTAGTATAGATAGATTAGAAAGCTTGGACCCCATTTCGTAAAATAGTAGTGAGAACAAAAACAGAATATTAAGCTCAAATGACAAATACCATTAGCTATTTTTTACAGTGAAACTCGGAATCGCGAGTTATAATTATTATCTTGAAATAAAGTATAGTAAAATAAGATCAGGAACAGAAGCCTTAAATTCTTATGCTGAGATTGGGACGTGGCAAAGCTCTAGTAGTGGCCACTCAGTCAAAATTTTTATTCGTCGTCTTATCTGACGGAACCCACCGAGCAGGTCTAAAAATATTTAATAAGGAATTTACTGTAGGAGCTCAGAAAATTCCTTGCTCCTTACTTTCCAATTTCCACAAACTCTACAGCCACAGATTCATTCAGTCATTGGTTTTTTTCTTTTGTCATAAAATCTTCCCCAAAAAATAATGAAAAAAAAAACTACATATAAGAATCCCTACACATAAATCAAGGCCTTTTCTTTCTTTATATTTCTCTCCATATCCTCCAACTTTGCCTACCTTGATTGACAGTGAAAGCGCACACAAAACAACAGTTCAGTACTCTGTTTCATGGCATCTACTCATGTTGTGATAGTGCCTTTTCCATGTCAAGGCCATGTAATACCCATGATGGAGCTTTCTCATTCCTTGGTAGAACATGGTTTCAAAGTCACCTTTGTAAACACAGAATTCAACCATGCCAGGGTCCTTCAAGCCTTGCCAAACGAAGGAAGCAACCTGAAAGGGATAAATCTGGTCTCTATTCCTGACGGATTGCGTCCCGGTGAGGATCGAAACGACCTCGGCCTTCTGGCTGATGGATTTACAAAGGTCATGCCAGGTCATTTGGAAGATCTCATCCGAGAAAACAATGAGAAAGGGGAAGATAAAATTAAGTGGCTGATAGCAGATCAAAACATGGGGTGGTCCTTTCCCGTTGCGAAAAAAATGGGAGTCCGAATTGCATGCTTTTGGCCGGCATCGACCGCTTGTCTGACAATAATGATGTTGATCCCGAAGTTGATTGAGGATGGAGTTCTTGATGACAAAGGTAAGTCTCTGTTGTTATTATAAATGCTTTATTATTTAGGCTGTTATATTGATTGGATCTATAAGAAATTAATTAGTAGTGTGTTCCTCAATCTGGGATTAGTTAGTAATTTTAAGTAGCATAAAAGCTGAGAAATCTGTGAAATATTTTACATTTGTTGGACAAATTATGATTTGAATGTGTAAAAATACCAGAACTCTGGTTTAATTAATATTATTGATCGCCTGAAATGAGCACTGTTGCTTTGGCAGAGCATTTGAAAATGTGTAAGGATTTTTTAGTATTACTATTATGCAATAGAAAACAACCTAATCCTCAAAATTTAATGTAACAATTGATAGTCTAAGGCATGGTTAGCAGACACAGAATTGCATGTCTTTTAATGTAAGACATGTTAAATTTTAATGTAACAATTAATTAGTAGTCAGTCTTAAGGCATGCTTTTTAGTATTGTGATCTAACAAATTGCTGAAAGAGAAGACTTATATATATATTTTTTTTCCTCTGCCAAAAAGACTTACGAAATGCTCTACATAATAGGATTTTTTTTAATAGTCCCTCATTTGTTGTTTTGACTTATTTTAAGTGAAATTTTTTTATTTATATCTTAAAAATGTTAACCACCTGTGAAAACCGATGCTACATTATTGGTATTTTTTTTTAACAAAAAGTTATTGGTATAATATTTTACATTCCTTCAGTTTTAAAAAATACTGTAACAACTATACAATTGATTTCTTAAGGTTTCCTAAGATAATTTTCAACTGTTGAATAGATGTAATAAACTGCAAATCGTCCAATGATCCAATCCATGGGGACCACAGTCCACAGAGCGTTTGTTGAAATTGATTGAAATTGAAGTATGGGCCAAACCGAGATCTATGTGGAATATTAAATAGATTTAGTTGTATCTTTTTTTTTATAAAAATTTTATATTGTTTTAGTCATTATATGCAAAAAATCTTGTATTATCTTTTCACGCTATCAATACACGCATGAAAAAAAAAATAAATTATCGACTAATGAACAGTGTAGATCCGCAGTAAAAGCAGTGTATACAGAGACAGACACTCCATTTCTTCTTATTCTTTTTACAGGAGAACTAAATGCTAAAATATCTACATGCACTTTTTTTTTCCAATGTTATACATTAGTTGTAGTTTCAATTTTGGATAATATATGCTTCCAATTTTGATATTGAAATCTTAAGGTTGGCCGAAGAGAGATGAGATATTGCAAATAGCACCAAAAATGCCACCCATACACACCTCACAGTTTTCGTGGAACGAAATTGGAGATCCAAGAGGCCAACCAACCATCTTCAAGCTTGTTACCGACAACAACAAGTACATGGAACTTGCAGAAGTTACAGTCTGTAACTCATTTTACGAGATTGAATCAGGAGCATACACACTATTTCCCAATCTCCTTCCTATCGGACCGCTACTTCCTGATTCAAAATTCAACAAACCGTTAGGTCTCTTCTGGCCTGAAGACTCCACTTGCATGAATTGGCTTGAAAAACAACCTCCTAAATCAGTTATTTATGTCGCATTCGGAAGTTTTACTATATTCAGCAAAGTTCAGTTCAAGGAACTGGCACACGGGCTAGTACTGACAGGTCGGCCTTTTTTATGGGTGGTGCGGCCTGACTTCACAACTGGACTAAGCAAAGAATGGGTTGATGAATTCTTGGAGGCGAATAAAGAGAAATGCAGGATTGTTAGCTGGGCCCCACAGCAGCAAGTGCTGGCTCATGGATCAGTTGCATGTTTCATGTCGCACTGTGGCTGGAACTCCACACTGGAAGGGGTGCGAAATGGCTTGCCATTTCTTTGCTGGCCATACTTCACCGATCAATTCATGAATCAGAGCTACATTTGCAATGTTTGGAGAAATGGACTGAAGATGGAGGCCAACGAGAGCGGGATTGTGTCTAAGGAGAGAGTGAGGGACATGGTGAAGGAGTTACTTGCAAGCGAGGAGATAGCAAGAAGAGTGCAGGAACTGAAAGAGTCTGCTGGGAGGAGCTTAAGTATTGGTGGCACTTCATACCAGAATTTCAAAAGATTTGTCAATTTGATGATGAAAGAATGAAAGGAACTACTTTGTACGTGGATGTGGATTGGTATTTTTATCCTCCCGTTATTTAATGTGCGAAGGTAAATATTATTGCATACAAATTAATTCTACATTGTAGGGTTTTTTTAGAAAAGTACCATCTTAAACACAATAAATAGATGTTCACTTAAAAGTTAAAATTGATTATCGTCTATGTGCCTGGTGCATTGTTAGAAAGTGTTGAACCCTTGCTAATTGCTAAATATGAGTTCATTGAGCAAATAGTGAAATTCTATCATTTTACAAATGGATTGCAACGTTAGGCAGACTTTGCTGCTAATATCTAATCTGGTATGCACAAGGGGACATGACTAATTCTGCAAAATAATTTCTTTAAAATTGAGCGTAAATCAGTTCAATTGTTCTGCAAAACGCACAAGTAAAGAAAATACATTCTATTGTGAAATTCCTTTAAACATATCCTTAATAACAATAGTGCTTTCAATAAGAATGCATTCATCATATACCAAAAAGCTGAGCCGTTACATGGTCCAAACAAAAGGTGCAGAAATAGTTAGAGACCATTTACCAGATCTGTACCAGTAATGGAATAGGTATAGGTCATTTACTGCTACTGGTACTTATTGTTACTGATAAATACACAAATTATGCCACTGTCTGGTATAAACCATGACTGACAGCATTCCAGATGATTAGATGAAAAATATTGACTGACTTACAAGTAAATTTCAAGCAACTGAACTTAGTTATTAATTGTAATTAAGAGGGTTTTTGTCTGTTGATTAAATTGGAAAACTGCAAATAATAAAAATAGTATATTGCTGCTTTAGCAGGAAGCTGTGCCGTTTGATAAACTATTTAATGAAATCGGGAAGGTAAATATGATCGGTGTAATAAAACAAGCTAGTAAATATGATTTGTGTTTAAATAATTTGAATTTTGACGAATTTTGTGAATTTTTAAGGTCTGATATGCAAATTTATATATAATGGGCTAATGGCAGTGGGACACCTTTGGGCTTTAGTCCTTTAGCAAATAGCAAATGTAAATGAAGAAAGCATGACACAAAGGTCCGCCCCTACAACTGGAGGCTCCGTGGCTGTTTTGAAAGGAGGATAGAAAGTAGACAGCTGGCGGGGAATATTATTTAAAAAATCAAATTTAATTTAATTTAGAAATTCAGAAACGGCTTAAGTCGCATAAATCAATACTTTTTATAAAATCACCGATCCAAGAGGGTTAAATCTCTAAATTTTTTTGTACTTTTCGATTGATTTAATTTGTATTTGAATATCAATTGATAGACAACGAGATAATATATTTTGGAATTTCATTTAAAACGGAATCAAATTTAGCATTGGATTGCTAGACAAATAGATATTTATTTACTTTCGAAAAGATACATGTATCATTAGTAGATTGAGCCACATATTTTTATTATCTGACTTTTACGATTCTATATAAAACAAAAATAATATCAATTAGTTTGTTTTTTTTCACGCATTGTACATTTTTGCTAGTATTTTTAAAAAGAACGCATCCTCTGGTCCTTCCATGTCAATGTTAGTCTTTTTATTGGTACATCAGACGCATCTGTCAAGCATTTTTTTTTTTTTTTTCCCAACAGATGATGTCTTCGGCTTTTTAAATCTAATACGTATTACGTGATTATTATTATTTTTTCTTACCTTCCCGCCTTATGGGAATTGCTTTCTACACTCCAAAAAATTAGAGATGCACTCCTCTTGGACAAAAATGCCCTTCGTATTTCCAACTTATTTCAAACTAGGATGAATTGAAAGAATGAGAAGGGCATTTTTGTCCAAGAGGAGTGCATCTCCAATTTTTGGGAGTGTAGGAAGCAATTCCCCCGCCTTATCATGTTCAACAAACACGGCAATAGTTTTTCTCCTACATTATATTTTTTGAACTAACAACTATTTATTTGGAAATCTGTAGCTCGGTTAAATAGAGGCTTTATCACTCTTTTAGTTCCAGCAAACTTTGAACTGATTTTTTTTTTTTTTAAAAAAAATAAGGCAAAGTCGCCAACTATTCATATTGAACTCCCATGTTCATGTCCTTACCAGGGGCGGATCTACCACCGGGGCGGGTGGGGCTAGAACCCCACCTACCGCCGTTAGCCCTCCTTAGCCCAGCTAATTTCTTTCTGCCATTAGGGCACTCAAGGTGGGGCTGAAGCTTGCTTCTCGTGTGGCCGTGTCCTCTCTTCCAGGGGCAGACTCAAGAAGACAAGAAGGGACTTGTTTTCTGAAAAATCGAAGCCCAATATTTGATATTTTCTTAAGGTGCCTGGGTTTGCAAAATTAGATAGTCTGGGCTTCGTCACTTGGGCCTGTAATTTAGACATTATAATTTATAAATGCCACTTGGGCTTAAAATTGAATGTGTTAAAAAATATTCAGCAAATGACCCAATGCCTCTGTTCTTTACCGAACTCATTCGGCAATTGCCAATCGGCACCCCGCACCCTAAAGCCTGAAGTTCTCGCCTCGCCTCCATTCTTCTCCGCGTCGGCGTCGAGTGATATCTTTAGTATTGAGTGGTTCATCTATTTTTTTTTATAATATGATTTTAAACTATATCTTTAGTATTGTATGAGATGGATAGATGAATTTATGTTGGTCCAATGTTTTTATAAACTCAGCTGGTCAGCCCCACCTAAATATTTTTCCTAGATCCGCCACTGCTTAAAACCAAAAACAAACACACACACTTGATACCTTTAAATTTTATTTTCTTTTAGAAGATTTTATTTTATTTGGAGTGTAAATTAAAGAAAATGAACTTCTAATATTCAAATCAGAAAAACTTAATATTTGAAGTATTAACACATGGAATTTAAAGTATTAACATTGGAAAAATTAAAATATTTACACCGAAATTAAAGTATCACCTGACCTTAAAATATTAATATAAAAAGTTTAAATGTAAACACTTTCAATTTCATTTTTTTTTTAAACTTCAGTAGCGGCAGTCACCTGACATTTGGAAGTTCATATCTAATATTTAAAAAATATTAAATAAAAGACAAACATCTAACATTTCAAGTTTTAACACCTAAAATTTGAATTATTAATTATATAACATTAAAATAATTGAATTATTAGTACATGACATCTAAAATATTAGATAAAAGGTTGGAAGTATAATTGTATAAATACTTGGGAACACTTGCTCATCAGCTCATGTAGTGCTCAAACATGAGCGCACTGGGGAGTACTGGCGCGCGGGGGCTGCCGCATTTTTTTTTTTTTTTTTTTGAAAGCACAAATACTATCAATTTTGACATAAATTGTAAAAGAGCACCTAAATAGTAGTAAGAACAAAACAGAAGATTTAAAGTATGATTAGCCGTTCATAAAAAAAAAAAAAAAAAAAAAACTCTGATTTGCAGTGAAGCTCGCAAATCACGACACGATCGTTTGGAAATAAAATAACATGAAATATTTATGGCATAGCTATATGTAGAATCAGGATCAGAACTCAGAAGGCTTGAATTTCTTTGTACAGATCGAGATTGGGACATGAGCTACTCAAACAATCAAACATTTGTTATCCTGTATCTAGGAAACCACCAAGGAAACCAGGCCTTATATCCAAATATCTTAAAAAGAGAAAGATATATACTAATTACTAAGGGACTGAGGAACATTTCGTGCTCCTTCACGAACACTCGTTTTGTTCTTTTCTCATTGTACATACTCTTCCTTAGAAAATAATGAAAAACCAAAAAATGTGAATAAGAATATCCGCAAATATACCAAAGCCTTTATGTTTCTCTCTATATCCAACTTTGCCTACGTCGAGTGACAGTAGAAAGCACATAAAAGCAACAGTTCAATACTCCTGCTTTCTTCATCCCACCTATTGTTCCATGGCATCTGCTCATGTTATGATATTGCCTTTTCCATATCAAGGACATGTAACACCCTTGATGGAGCTTTCTCATTCCTTGGTAGAGCATGGTTTCAAGATCACCTTTATAAACACAGAATTCAACCATGCCAGGGTCCTTCAAGCCTTGCCAAAGGAAGAAAACAATCTGAAAGGAATAGATCTGGTCTCTATTCCTGACGGATTGTGTCCTAGTGAGGATCGAAACGACCTCGGCCTTCTGGCGGAAGGATTTACCAAGGTCATGCCAGGTCACTTGGAAGAGCTCATCAGAGAAATCAATAAGAAGGGGGAGGATAAGATTAAGTGGCTGATTGCCGATCAAAACATGGCGTGGTCATTTGCCATTGCGAAAAAAATGGGAGTCCGAATTGCATGCTTTTGGCCAGCATCAACTGCTTGTTTGGCAATAATACGGTTGATCCCAAAATTGATCGAGGATGGAATTCTTGATGAAAAGGGTAAGAACTGTTCTTATTCTAGCTACTCATTATTTAGGTTGTTATATATTGCTTGAATCTGATAAGAAATTTTTGCATTTGTTATTAAAAAGAATGGAAGTTAGGTAATTCAGATTACAAAATTATGTGATAAGAGCGAGATAAATTGAAAAAATTGCACGAATAGCATTGTTACATCCCAAAATTGTTATATACACTTCTGCTTTGTTGTTTTAACTTTTAACGTCTTTTTCATGTAAGTTTCTCATTTTGTATGTTTTTTTAGGCTTGCAAAAGCTAAATGTTAATCACACAAGCAAATCAATGCAACATCTCTAGGTTTATAAAAAAATATACTATTGGTGTCATGGTGTGATAGTTTACAGTCCGTTAGTTTGAAAAATAATGTAACAATTGTACAATTGCTTTCTTATGGTTTCCGAAGATAGAGTTGCATTGGAACCGTAAAAAGGATCTATCCTAAAACCCAAATCGCCCAATCCATGTGGACTGGAGAGCACATGTTGAAATTGAAGCTAAAGATACGAGCCAAACAAACAACTACAATGGAAAATAAAATAAAATTTATTTTTTATAAAAAATCTTACTCAATTTTTTAATATACTTTTTCTTTATTATATGCGAAAATTCTTTTTTTTGGACCCTATCATTGCACTAATAGAAAAATAAAAATATCGGAAGATAAAACAGTATGTACATCTACAATGAATGGTACTGTGGTACAGGAAATTTAGTCCATATTTTTTTGAGGGTCAGGTGGCAATCACCACACCGACAGTAATTTTATTAAAAAAAGAGATAATTACAAGAGGGTGTAATGTACAAGAAGAAAATAAAACTAAAAGCTAGAAAAAAATAAAAATAAAAACATAAAAGAAGAAAAAAAAGTTTAAAAAAGTCCTATGAACTAGTTGCTTCTAACCAGCAAACACCATGTTACATTTCTAGAAAGTAGTAATACGACACTCATGGAACTCGCAAAATATCTTCATTTGTAATGTTCACATTGTTACTTTCTTTTATATTTCAATTTTGACATAATTTATGCTTCTAATTTTTATACTGAAATCTAAAGGTTGGCCCAGGAGAGACGAGATGTTACAATTTGCACCTAAGATGCCGTCTTTTCCCACCTCACAGATCCCCTGGAACCAAATCGGAGATCCAAGAGGCCAACCAACCATCTTCAAGCTTATTACCGACAACGACAAGTACATGGAACTCGCAGAAGTTACAGTCTGTAATTCATTTTACGAGATTGAATCAGGAGCCTACACACTGTTTCCCAACCTCCTTCCTATCGGACCACTGCTTCCTGATTCAAAATTCAACAAGCCGTTAGGTCTCTTCTGGCCTGAAGACTATACTTGCTTGGATTGGCTTGACCAACAATCTCCAAATTCAGTTGTCTACATTGCATTTGGTAGTTTTACGAAATTCAGCGAAGTTCAGTTCAAGGAACTGGCACACGGGCTAGTACTAACAGGTCGGCCTTTTTTATGGGTGGTACGGCCTGACTTCATAACAGGACTGAGTAAAGAATGGGTCGATGAATTTTTGGAGGCAAATAAAGAGAAATGCAGGATTGTTAGCTGGGCCCCACAGCAGCAGGTGCTGGCACATGAATCAGTGGCCTGTTTCATGTCACACTGTGGCTGGAACTCGACACTGGAAGGGCTGCGAAACGGCTTGCCATTTCTTTGCTGGCCATACTTTACCGATCAATTCTTAAACCAGAGCTACATTTGCAATGTTTGGAGAAATGGACTGAAGATGGAGGCCGACGAGAGCGGAATTGTGTCTAGAGAGAGAGTGAAAGATAGAGTGGAGGAGTTGCTTACCCATGAGGAGATTGCAAAAAAGGTGCAGGAACTGAAAGAGTTAGCTGCTGGGAACTTAAGTATTGGTGGCACTTCATACCAGAATTTTAAGAGATTTGTCAATTTGATGATGGGAGAATAAGAGAGTGACATTTTAAGTGGATATAATATTGCTTTTTAATCCTACAGGCATATAAAGGTTCAAAGGAAAAATATTTTGTCTTAGAATTTAATTCAGCATCGTTGCAATCTTTAAACAGTTCCCAAGTAATTACCAGATACCAGTCCTACGTGGATTCCAAACTGCCCCGATTAGCAACTGATTTAATACCCAATATAATTAGAGAAGCTAATGAAGCAGATTATTAACACTACGAGCAACTACAGGAAGCGCCAACAGAAAATCATTAAAATTTTGTGTTGTTTTTTTGAAGGAAATAATTTGACAGCAAAGGATCTTTCACATTCGTTTATTTATACGGAAACCATTGGGTTTATAGAAATGAAGCGTGAAGTTTTTGCTGCTTTTTCCTGATATTTACACATAATATCTATAGGCTATAATAAGCTTTAGTGACCGTTATCTTTCTCTCTGGATAAAAAGATTACATTATTCTTCTAACTATAGTAATTACAACGACTAAATAAAAAATTAACCTTACTTATAGCAGTTGATTGATGCTAGTTGTTGTTTGGATGCGAGCTTGAAAATTGATTAATGGCAATATTTCTGAAGGCCCTGATCAAGATGATTTTTATGTGAGATTTCATTTCATTGGAATTGATTTCTCGAGAATTCGTTGGGTCCAATAACATAGAAATCCGACCAAATGACGTCAAATCTATCCATTTTGATCAAGAATTTTCTAATGAAACGAAACGAAATGAAATCCCATGTTAAAAAAAATGCCATTCTGACCAAGGCCGAAATAAAATTTTCATGCCACCTCTCGTTCTTCCTTTTACCGGTATTTCACGGGAGGTGCTTTGGGCAACGGAGTTTTTTCTGCGAGCAACGTGAATTTTTCCTAAATGGCCAAATTGCCCTTCTATAATTTAATTAAGTAAATTGGTTGGTACTTTTCCGACTAAACCTCATTTGTCCTGCCCTCCGCTCCTCGCTTCACTGAATTTTGAATTGCCATCTCAAAAATTCTTTAGGTCATTTCTTGACTAGGTGAAGGTGCCATGGTATTCGAGATTGATTTTTCATATTAAAAGAGAACGAATATTAAATTGTTTTAATGCTCTAGAGCAAGCAATGGAAAGAGATGTAAAAAATTTACACAAAAACAAGGGCAGCGTATATAACCCATTTGGTTTCTTTAATGTCTATTATGTAAGTGAACATAATTTTTTCGTACATCATTATATGTAAGATTAGCAACAGTAAGAAGTCTCGGAAGAATACAATTGTCTTTTAGCAGAAAGTATAGAAGAGAAAGAAAGTACATTTAAGAAAATGAATTAGGATAATATTTTAATTGATGTTGAGGGCAATTTGGACATTTGAAAAAAAATATGTTGCTCCAAGAAAAAGACCAGTTGCCCAAAGCACTTCCCGTATTTCACCAGTAATAACTATGACTACTGCTGTATACCGAATTTAAGACTAAGATAGACCTGGATCCGAGTATCCGACCATTTATTGCTACCGTATGTCTAATAACTCTTTGGATTCTATACAGGAACGAAAAATCCATACTAGACTTGCACCTGTCTAGTACTCTGGTGGCATGAGCAACAAGTTGATCCGGATATGATATGATTAATTGATGATTCTGATTTAACTCCTGAAATTTGCGCTTAACAAAATTGGAATGATGCTTTGAAGTCATGTTGTCCTTGTAAGACTGAAAAAAAAAAATTAAACATGTCAAAAAGCAACTAATTTTAATCTTTAACAACAAAAGCAACGATATAGCTTAATAACTAAATGGCTAACTTTTTGGGAGGCAGATGGAATTAATTAGTACGCTGTTAGGGTACTAGAGTCGAACTCGTGGTTCTCAGATTTTTTATTTTTTTTCCTTTGTTTCTCCTTTGTGAAGATTTTTTATCTTGTTAAACAATATGTCCGTTGGTAGCACAATCTGATCTAAATAAACGAAAAAGGAATCATTTTTCTTACCTAAACAGGAGATCGAAATAGATAGTCCTCCGTATCTATCCTCTTCCCCTCATTGCCTATAACAAATCTTGTTTATTTCCCATTTTATTAGATAATAACAACTGGGCTCTAATTATATGTATCTAAGTTAACTAATAATACTAGTTAGTAGCACAATCTGAATAATTAACGGTGAAATTTTTCAATTATAGGCTTGAGATCTAAACTTTTACATTTCTTAGATATCGAAGTTAAAACGTCTTTTTCGGGTTGTGTGCCTCTCTTTTCTCCGTTTATTTATTATACGCTGAATTTCATTGGTATTTTTTAAATGAAATTGTCAGTTAATTAACAACCATGAAATCCTTAAAAAAAGTACTACTATTTTGAGGCAAAAATCAAAATTATTTTCAGTATGGATTACCAAACTAAGAATGAAAATAAACCTTTTGAACCGTACTTGAATAGGCCTGCAAGGTCATAGGTACAGTTGTTCCAAGACTGTCATCAGGCCTACTTCGATAATTAACACATCATACTGTCCCTTCTGCATTTTATTTTGTTAGAAAGATAACGGTTTGAGGGTTTTACTTAATGAATTGAAAGATTGCGAAACAAATTGGCTCTTTAAAAATAGATACGCTACATTAATCTAATTATTACGTTAAATAAGCCCAAAATTGAGGTGAGATTGTAAAAATAAATTCTTCTTTCTTATAGTATTCACGATATTATTCCAAGCCAATGAATGCTCCTTACGTGCATTAAAAAATCGATTTGCGCATATTAAAAAAATAAAGAAATTGGATTTGATGGATCTTTTATCTGCGACATTCTCTCAAATCATAAAACATTTTGGAATCTATATATATAATGGTGACAAGACCATCAGTTAAGAGTAACACAGAGCAAAGGAAAAACAGATAGAAAAACAGAAGAAAAAACAATGGCAGTACTTGTATTTTCTTCTTTCTTGGTGCTTACCACTATGGTCATGGTCGGAATGGTTGCTGGGCAGGACTGGGACACAGCATTTGCCACATTCTATGGTGATATGTCTGGTGGCGCGACTATGGGTGTGTAATGAGTGTCAATTATAAATAGTTATTCTTATATATGCTCAATCACAATTAATCATTGTTATTGCTCCTTTAGATATGTAAATAAGCAAGCAAATTTTTGTTTATTTTTCCTTCGTATAGTTGCAACTTGAATAAATGCATCATCCTGCTATTAATTATTGATTTTTATTTTTGTACCCCATATGCAGGAGGAGCATGTGGTTACGGCGACCTAAACCAGCAAGGATATGGCTTGCAAACAGCCGCATTAAGCACTGCTTTGTTCAATAATGGCCAGACATGCGGAGCATGCTTTGAGCTGCAGTGTTACAACAGCACGTGGTGTGCACCAGGTAGCATACAAATCACAGCCACAAACTTTTGTCCACCCGATTTGTCAAAGCCGATTGACAACGGTGGTTGGTGCAACCCTCCTCGCAAACACTTTGACCTCTCCATGCCAATGTTCGTTAAGATTGTCAAGGACTACCACGCTGGCATCGTCCCTGTACAATTCAGACGCACACCATGTGTGAAGCAAGGTGGTATCCGTTTTACTATGCAGGGGAACCCCAACGCGATCTTAGTTTTGGTTTACAATGTGGCCGGGGCTGGTGATGTGACCGCTGTTTCAGTTAAGGGGTCGAATACAGATTGGAGCCAGATGAGCAGAAATTGGGGAGAAAATTGGCAAACAAATGTGCAGCTTCTCGGTCAAGCAGTGAGTTTTCAGGTAACGACTAGTGATGGGAAAACAGTCGAGTCTGACAATGTTGTGCCACAAAGCTGGCAATTCGGACAAACCTTCCAAAGTTCTAAGAACTTTTAGGTTTTTGTTTGCTAGAAAATTATTCCATTACTGGCTTTATGTTTTTTTTTTTAAATTTAATAATCAATAAAGGACAATGTGGTTTATGCTAGATGGTGTAACAGTTGCTAGTTCAAATAATTTTATGAGATATTTCACTTTTTTAAAAATGTAATATCAAAAAGATGCTACAACTTCGTTAGTTTAAGTTTATATCGACGGATGATGCAAATTTGCTAATACATCTCGACTTCAGCAAATTTGAATGTAAAGATTGATAGTCCAAGGCATGGCTAGTCTCTAGTGCGGTGTCCTTCTCTTATAAAGACGTGATCCAACAAATTTCAAAAACAGGAGACTTATATTCTGTTTCTCTGCCAAAAAGACATACTAAAATGCTCTACAAAATAGTATTTTAAACGTTCCTTTATTTGTTTTGGCTTATTTTTCGAGAAAGATTTTCATTTACATCTTAGAAATGTTAATCATTTGAGAAAACCGATGCAATATTATTAGTATTCTTTTTAGGAAAAATTGGAGCCATGTCACTCTAAACATCAATATTAGAAAAATGCCACCACAAAATTTATTCTTAAAAAATAGCACTCCAAATCTATTTTATTTAGACAATTGCCCTAAATATTGTAGAAATTTATCCCAAATCTCATATTGACCGATATGCCCTTTTACCTTCCATTCAAATCTTTAGTGTTTTTTTCATCTTTAAACTGCGGCTCCCCTTCACTTTCTTTCCATGTTATAATGCCCCTGCTTCTTTTGTACGCATGAAAGAATGCATCAATACCAAATAAACAGATTATTGCAAAATCTGTAATAATTCCGTGCCCCTAGCCAGAGACTTCTTTTATCCAACAACAGCAAAATTCGTGAGTCAAATTTGATCGCTAGGCTTAGGAAGAGAGCTGAGAGACGAGAGGTGCCAAGTCTCATTGCTATGTTTAAGGGAGAGAGTCACAGTCTTGCTGTGAGTTCAGTATCAATTGGATGGACTTTAAACATAAATTGAGAGGACTTAATGGAGATAAATGGAAGAAAGCCAGTAACAGTAACAAGAAATAATCTCAGATTTATTATCAGAATTCAACATTTGTTTACAAGGAGGTTCTTTCTATTTATAAGCTAACACCTATACAGAGAATAATCCCAACTGTTGAAAGAAAATCTTAGATTAACTCCTATACTGCCAGCTCATCAATTCATGGGCACTCTAACCCAGCCATCCGATTGGTTCGCAATCTTAAGTCTTAGTTTCAAATTTAAGTGCAACGGATACTCTTTCTCATACTCTGACAGGTGGGACTGAGTCACCAAATGTTACTTGAAGCAACTCCTTTACTAACAGAGGATGAAGGGTCCATTCGTCAGCCTTTTACCATCCACAGCTTCTATTAATCCTCCGTTGTGATTAATTTAACGGTTAACCACTTAACCCAGTTAACTCCTTCTATGGATACTCTTTGAACTTTGATTACTGATATACTCAGTATATGACAGAGAGAGGCGAGAGACCAGAAGCAAGGGGGTCGATGGAGGAGACCATGGCAAGGTCATATCTGGTGGTTTTGAACTTTTGATAGTCACGTCTTTGGTATAGAGATGTGCATATACTAATTGGGTCTATACTAAATTTAGAAGAGATTTATACAGTATTTAGGGCAATTATCTTAAAAAAATGGATTTAGGATGACATTTTTCTAAGAACAAAATTTGGGGTGGTATTTTTCTTATAAATTTGATATTTTGGAGTGACATGATTCCAATTTTCTTTTTTTTTTTAAAAAAAATAAAAAGTTACTGGTATAATGATTTACATTCCTTTCATTTAAAAAAAAAATTGTGTAAAAACTATACAATCGCTTTCTTAAAGTTTCCTAAGACTAAGATAATTATCAACCGTGGAATAGATCTACTCTAAACTGCAAGTTGATCATCGAATCCATGAGGACCGGAGAGTGTTTCTTGAAATTGAAGAATTGGGCCAAACCGAGATTTATGTGGAATATTTAATAGATTTATAGTTATATTTTTTTATAACAAATTTATAAAAATCATTGTTATTGGATAGTCCATAACTTTTATATCATGAATTTTCTAAAATACCAAAAAAGAGTAAAAAAATTAAAAAAAATGTAAAAATTGGTTTCTTCAAAGTTTTCAATACGGAAAACATATTGAATGGTTCGGATTGGTCATTTGAAATTTAAAAATATGAAAACGATCATATTGGACGGACTACATCCTTCCAATATATTAGACTTTAGCATTTCTCATATTAGTATACTAGTTTGTACATTGGCTTCATATTTCAACACACGTGCATAATTTTAGAATGTTTTGCCACTAGTGCATAACAGAAACATTTCGATTAATTAGAAGATGTATGCATACAGGCCAGAATTTTTATTTATTTCAAATAAAAAATAGATTTTCTTATAAAGTGAGAATCCACAATTTAAATTTTGTGCATAAAGGCAAAAAATCCACTATTTACTGCATTAGTGGCATAAGTCTAATTTTGTACATTATTAAAACGGAAAAAAAAATTCATTTTTATTAATTTGTAATGACATAAAACTAATTTGTCTTTTAATGATCACATTTGTCTAATTTTAAATTTTTGAAGTGGCATATTTAAAAGGGTAAAACTGTCATATCAATTTGATGATGGCATAAAGCTAATTATTATAATTTTATAATGGCATAAAACTAATTCATCATTTAGTAATGACATTTGTCTAATTTTATATTTTTACATTGGCATAAATCTAATTAACGCTTTAAAATATAAGAGAAAAAGGTTGAAAGTATAAATACGTGGCAACACTTGATTACGTAGAGGTGAAACATGAGAGAGCTAAGGATTGGCGTGAGGGCGCCGATACATTTTTTTTCTTTTTGTTTTTGGAAAGAACAAATACCATTTTTTGCTATAAATTGTAAAATACTAAACTAGTGAACAAAAACAGACGATTAGCAGTTCATAAAATATATATATATATAATTGAAATGCAGTGAAGCTGGCTAATCATAAATCGATTGTTTTGAAAGAAAATTGAATAAAATCATTCTAGCTTAGGCCTAGGGCGTAGCTAGGATTTCTTAGGGTCCATAATTTTTTTTTTTTGAAAAACATATGTAGACGTAACGTCTATTATAAACATAGTATAATAATAATTTTAAAATAAACAACTTTAAAATAATGTAACATAAGAAAATTCATGAGAAAATAAATATATATTTATTATAATAACAAAGATATAAAATAATATGTCTAATAAAATAATAATTTTGTCTTAATAAGATTTATTGATGAGGAAGAAAGAAGGTGATTCTTCAGGAACGAATGTTATTTGGGTCTTTATGTGATTTTTTTGGAATTGTTATGCAATTCAAATCAAATACGATATATTCATCTGGTACGTCTTTAAATTTCTGAGATGGATCTTTTGACTTTTTGTGATTTTTTTTCATATTTACAATAAGTACAATGCCAAGAAAATGTTTTCTTAGGTGGGTCCCTGGAGTCCTGGACCCACCAAACATTGTTTAGCTTCGTCAAGAGCGTAGCTATGTAGAATCAGGACCAGAAGGATTGAATTCTTTATACTGAGATTGAGATGAGACTAAGCTACATGACCACTCGACAGTCAAACATTTGTCATCCTCTATCTAGGAAACCACCAAGAAATCCAGGCCTTATCCAAATATTCTAAAAAGGAAAAAAAAGGCTAAAGACTGAAGAACATCTCTTGCTCCTTCACGAACACTCTTTTTTTTTTTTTTTCCTTTCTCATAAAACTCGTCCCAAAAAAATAATGAAAAAGAAAAAAAAAAATACGAATAAGAATATCTACACATATATTAAAGCCTTTCCTTTATGTTTCTCTCTATATCGAACTTTGTCGACATTGACTTACGGTGGAAAGTACACAAGAAAAGCATCAGTTCAATACTCCTGCTTCCTTCATCCACCTATTGTTCCATGGCATCTGCTCATGTTCTGATATTGCCTTTTCCATATCAAGGACATGTAATACCCTTGATGGAGCTTTCTCATTCCTTGGTAGAGCATGGTTTCAAGATCACCTTTATAAACACAGAATTCAACCACGCCAGGGTCCTTCAAGCCTTGCCAAAGGAAGAAAACAATCTGAAAGGAATAAATCTGGTCTCTATTCCTGACGGATTGTGTCCTAGTGAGGATCGAAACGACCTCGGCCTTCTGGCGGAAGGATTTACCAAGGTCATGCCAGGTCACTTGGATGAGCTCATCAGAGAAATCAATAAGAAGGGGGAGGATAAGATTAAGTGGCTGATTGCCGATCAAAACATGGCGTGGTCATTTGCCATTGCGAAAAAAATGGGAGTCCGAATTGCATGCTTTTGGCCAGCATCAACTGCTTGTTTGGCAATAATACGGTTGATCCCAAAATTGATCGAGGATGGAATTCTTGATGAAAAGGGTAAGAACTGTTCTTATTCTAGCTACTCATTATTTAGGTTGTTATATCTTGCTTGAATCTGATAAGAAATTTTTGAATGTCTTATTAAAAAGAATGGAAATTAGGTAATTTAGATTACAAAATTATGTGATAAGAGCGAGATAAATTGAAAAAATTGCACGAATAGCATTGTTACATCCCAAAATTGTTATATACACTTCTCCTTTGTTGTTTTAACTTTTAACGTCTTTTTCATGTAAGTTTCTCATTTTGTATGTTTTTTTAGGCTAGCAAAAGCTAAATGTTAATCACACAAGCAAATCAATGCAACATCTCTTGGTTTATAAAAAAAATATACTATTGGTGCGTTAGTTTGAAAAATAATGTAACAATTGTACAATTGCTTTCTTATGGTTCCCGAAGATAGAGTTGCATTGGAACCGTAAAAAGGATCTATCCTAAAACCCAAATCGCCCAATCCATGTGGACTGGAGAGCACATGTGAAATTGAAGCTAAAGATACGGGCCAAACAAACAACTACAATGGAAAATAAAATATAATTTATTTTTTATAAAAAATCTTACTAAATTTTCAATATACTTTTTCTTTATTATATGCGAAATTTCTTTTTTTTTTTTGGACCCTATCATTGCACGAATAGCAAAATAAAAATATCGAAAGATAAAACAGTATGTACATCTACAATGAATGGTACTGTGGTACAGGAAATTTAGTCCATATCATCTTAATTAGTTGCTTCTAATGTTCACATTGTTACTTTCTTTTATATTTCAATTTTGAGATAATTTATGCTTCTAATTTTTATACTGAAATCTAAAGGTTGGCCCAGGAGAGACGAGATGTTACAATTTGCACCAAAGATGCCGTCTTTTCCCACCTCACAGATCCCCTGGAACCAAATCGGAGATCCAAGAGGCCAACCAACCATCTTCAAGCTTATTACCGACAACAACAAGTACATGGAACTCGCAGAAGTTACAGTCTGTAATTCATTTTACGAGATTGAATCAGGAGCCTACACACTGTTTCCCAACCTCCTTCCTATCAAACCACTGCTTCCTGATTCAAAATTCAACAAACCGTTAGGTCTCTTCTGGCCTGAAGACTCTACTTGCTTGGATTGGCTTGACCAACAATCTCCAAAATCAGTTGTCTACATTGCATTTGGTAGTTTTACGAAATTCAGCGAAGTTCAGTTCAAGGAACTGGCACACGGGCTAGTACTAACAGGTCGGCCTTTTTTATGGGTGGTACGGCCTGACTTCATAACAGGACTGAGTAAAGAATGGGTCGATGAGTTTTTGGAGGCAAATAAAGAGAAATGCAGGATTGTTAGCTGGGCCCCACAGCAGCAGGTGCTGGCACATGAATCAGTGGCCTGTTTCATGTCACACTGTGGCTGGAACTCGACACTGGAAGGGCTGCGAAACGGCTTGCCATTTCTTTGCTGGCCATACTTTACCGATCAATTCTTAAACCAGAGCTACATTTGCAATGTTTGGAGAAATGGACTGAAGATGGAGGCCGACGAGAGCGGAATTGTGTCTAGAGAGAGAGTGAGAGATAGAGTGGAGGAGTTGCTTACCCATGAGGAGATTGCAAAAAAGGTGCAGGAACTGAAAGAGTTAGCTGCTGGGAACTTAAGTATTGGTGGCACTTCATACCAGAATTTTAAGAGATTTGTCAATTTGATGATGGGAGAATAAGAGAGTGACATTTTAAGTGGATATAATATTGCTTTTTAATCCTACAGGCATATAAAGGTTCAAAGGAAAAATATTTTGTCTTAGAATTTAATTCAGCATCGTTGCAATCTTTAAACAGTTCCCAAGTAATTACCAGATACCAGTCCTACGTGGATTCCAAACTGCCCCGATTAGCAACTGATTTAATACCCAATATAATTAGAGAAGCTAATGAAGCAGATTACTAACACTATGAGCAACTACAGGAAGCGCCAACAGAAAATCATTAAAATTTTGTGTTGTTTTTTTGAAGGAAATAATTTGACAGCAAAGGATCTTTCACATTCGTTTATTTATACGGAAACCATTGGGTTTATAGAATTGAAGCGTGAAGTTCTTGCTGTTTTTTCCTGATATTTACACATAATATCTATAGGCTATAATTAGCTTTAGTGACCGTTATCTTTCTCTCTGGATAAAAAGATTACATTATTCTTCTAACTATAGTAATTACAATGACTAAATAAAAAATTAACCTTACTTATAGCAGTTGATTGATGCTAGTTGTTGTTTGGATGCGAGCTTGAAAATTGATTAATGGCAATATTTCTGAAGGCCCTGATCAAGATGATTTTTATGTGAGATTTCATTTTATTGGAATTGATTTCTCGAGAATTCGTTGGGTCTAATAACATAGAAATTCCGACCAAATGACGTCAAATCTATCCATTTTGATCAAGAATTTTCTAATGAAACGAAACGAAATGAAATCCCATGTTGAAAAAATGTCATTCTGACCAGGGCCGAAATAAAATTTTCATGCCACCTCTCGTTCTTCCTATTACCGGTATTTCACGGGAGGTGCTTTGGACAACGGAGTTTTTTCTGTGAGCAACGTGAATTTTTCCTAAATGGCCAAATTGCCCTTCTATAATTTAATTAAGTAAATTGGTTGGTACTTTTCCGACTAAACCTCATTTGTCCAGCCCTCCACTCCTCGCTTCACTGAATTTTGAATTGCCATCTCAAAAATTCTTTAGGTCATTTCTTGACTAGGTGAAGGTGCCATGGTTTTCGAGATTGATTTTTAATGCTCTAGAGCAAGCAATGGAAAGAGATGTAAAAAATTTACACGAAAACGAGGGCAGCGTATATAATCCATTTGGTTTCTTTAATGTCTATTACGTAAGTGAACATAATTTTTTCGTACATCATTATATGTAAGATTAGCAGCAGTAAGAAGTCTCGGAAGAATACAATTGTCTTTTAGCAGAAAGTATAGAAGAGAAAGAAAGTACATTTAAGGAAACTAATTAGGATAATATTTTAATTGATGTTGAGGACAATTTGGACATTTGAAAAAAAAATATGTTGCTCTAAGAAAAAGACCAGTTGCCCAAAGCACTCCCCGTATTTCACCAGTAATAACTATGACTACTGCTGTATACCGAATTTAAGACTAAGACAGACCTGGATCCGAGTATCCGGCCATTTATTGCTACCGTATGTCTAATAACTCTTTGGATTCTATACAGGAACGAAAAATCCATACTAGACTTGCACCTGTCTGGTACTCTGGTGGCATGAGCAACAAGTTGATCCGGATATGATATGATTAATTGATGATTCTTATTTAACTCCTGAAATTTGAGCTTAACAAAATTGGAATGATGCCTTGAAGTCATGTTGTCCTTGTAAGACTGAAAAAAAAAAATTAAACATGTCAAAAAGCAATTAATTTTAATCTTTAACAACAAAAGCAACGATATAGCTTAATAACTAAATGGCTAACTTTTTGGGAGGCAGATGGAATAAATTAGTACGCTATTAGGGTACTAGAGTTGAACTCGTGGTTCTCAGATTCTTTATTTTTTTTTCTTTGTTTCTCCTTTGTGAAGATTTTTTATCTTGTTAAACAATATGTCCGTTGGTAGCACAATCTGATCTAAATAAACGAAAAAGGAATCATTTTTCTTACCTAAACAGGAGATCGAAATAGATAGTCCTCCGTATCTATACTCTTCCCCTCATTGCCTATAACAAATCTTGTTTATTTCCCATTTTATTAGATAATAACAACTGGGCTCTAATTATATGTATCTAAGTTAACTAATAATACTAGTCAGTAGCACAATCTGAATAATTAACGGTGAAATTTTCAATTATAGGCTTGAGATCTAAACTTTTACATTTCTTAGATATCGAAGTTTAAACGTCTTTTTCGGGTTGTGCGCCTCTTAGTATTTGCATTATCAACCCCCCCCCCCCCCCCCCCCCCAACCTAGCTCTTTTCTCCGTTTATTTATTATACGCTGAATTTCATTGGTATTTTTTAAATGAAATTGTCAGTTAATTAACAACCATGAAATCCTTAAAAAAAGTACTACTATTTTGAGGCAAAAATCAAAATTATTTTCAGCATGGATTACCAAACTAAGAATGAAAATAAAGCTTTTGAACCGCACTTGAATAGGCCTGCAAGGTCCAATAGGTACAGATGTTCCAAGACTGTCATCAGGCCTACTTCGATAATTAACACATCATACTGTCCCTTCTGCATTTTATTTTGTTAGAAAGATAACGGTTTGAGGGTTTTACTTAATGAATTGAAAGATTGCGAAACAAATTGGCTCTTTAAAAATAGATACGCTACATTAATCTAATTATTACGTTAAATAAGCCCAAAATTAAGGTGAGATTGTAAAAATAAATTATTCTTTCTTATAGTATTCGCGATATTATTCCAAGCCAATGAATGCTCCTTACGTGCATTAAAAAATCGATTTGCGCATGTGAAAAAAATAAACAAATTGGATTTGATGGATCTTTTATCTGCGACATTCTCTCAAATCATAAAACATTTTGGAATCTATATATATAATGGTGACAAGACCATCAGTTAAGAGTAACACAGAGCAAAGGAAAAACAGATAAAAAAACAGAAGAAAAAACAATGGCAGTACTTGTATTTTCTTCGTTCTTGGTGCTTACCACTATGGTCATGGCCGGAATGGTTGCTGGGCAGGACTGGGACACAGCATTTGCCACATTCTATGGTGATATGTCTGGTGGCGCGACTATGGGTGTGTAATGAGTGTCAATTATAAATAGTTATTCTTATATATTCTCAATCACAATTAATCATTGTTATTGCTCCTTTGGATATGTAAATAAGCAAGCAAATTTTTGTTTATTTTTCCTTCGTATAGTTGCAACTTGAATAAATGCATCATCCTGCTATTAATTATTGATTTTTATTTCTGTACCCCATATGCAGGAGGAGCATGTGGTTACGGCGACCTAAACCAGCAAGGATATGGCTTGCAAACAGCCGCATTAAGCACTGCTTTGTTCAATAATGGCCAGACATGCGGAGCATGCTTTGAGCTGCAGTGTTACAACAGCACGTGGTGTGCACCAGGTAGCATACAAATCACAGCCACAAACTTTTGTCCACCCGATTTGTCAAAGCCGATTGACAACGGTGGTTGGTGCAACCCTCCTCGCAAACACTTTGACCTCTCCATGCCAATGTTCGTTAAGATTGTCAAGGACTACCACGCTGGCATCGTCCCTGTACAATTCAGACGCACACCATGTGTGAAGCAAGGTGGTATCCGTTTTACTATGCAGGGGAACCCCAACGCGATCTTAGTTTTGGTTTACAATGTGGCCGGGGCTGGTGATGTGACCGCTGTTTCAGTTAAGGGGTCGAATACAGATTGGAGCCAGATGAGCAGAAATTGGGGAGAAAATTGGCAAACAAATGTGCAGCTTCTCGGTCAAGCAGTGAGTTTTCAGGTAACGACTAGTGATGGGAAAACAGTCGAGTCTGACAATGTTGTGCCACAAAGCTGGCAATTCGGACAAACCTTCCAAAGTTCTAAGAACTTTTAGGTTTTTGTTTGCTAGAAAATTATTCCATTACTGGCTTTATGTTTTTTTTTAAAAAATTTAATAATCAATAAAGGACAATGTGGTTTATGCTAGATGGTGTAACAGTTGCTAGTTCAAATAATTTTATGAGATATTTCACTTTTTTAAAAATGTAATATCAAAAAGATGCTACAACTTCGTTAGTTTAAGTTTATATCGACGGATGATGCAAATTTGCTAATACATCTCGACTTCAGCAAATTTGAATGTAAAGATTGATAGTCCAAGGCATGGCTAGTCTCTAGTGCGGTGTCCTTCTCTTATAAAGACGTGATCCAACAAATTTCAAAAACAGGAGACTTATATTCTGTTTCTCTGCCAAAAAGACATAATAAAATGCTCTACAAAATAGTATTTTAAACGTTCCTTTATTTGTTTTGGCTTATTTTTCGAGAAAGATTTTCATTTACATCTTAGAAATGTTAATCATTTGAGAAAACCGATGCAATATTATTAGTATTCATTTTAGGAAAAATTGGAGCCATGTCACTCTAAACATCAATGTTAGAAAAATTCCACCACAAAATTTATTCTTTAAAAAATAACACTCCAAATCTATTTTATTTAAACAATTGCCCTAAATATTGTAGAAATTTATCCCAAATCTCATATTGACCAATATGCCCTTTTCCCTTCCATTCAAATCTTTAGTGTTTTTTTCATCTTTAAACTGCGGCTCCCCTTCACTTTCTTTCCATGTTATAATGCCCCTGCTTCTTTTGTACGCTTGAAAGAATCTGCATCAATACCAAATAAACAGATTATTGCAAAATCTGTTATAATTCCATGCCCCTGCCCCTGCCGCCAGCGACTTCTTTTATCCAACAACAGCAAAATTCGTGAGTCAAATTTGATCGCTAGGCTTAGGAAGAGAGCTGAGAGAGGAGAGGTGCCAAATCTCATTGCTAGGTTTAAGGGAGAGTGTCACAGTCTTGCTGTGATTTCAGTATCAATTGGGTGGACTTTAAGCATAAATTGAGAGGACTTAATGAAGATAAATGGAAGAAAGCCAGTAACAGTAACAAGAAATAATCTCAGATTTATTATCAGAATTCAACATTTGTTTACAAGGAGGTTCTTTCGATTTATAAGCTAACACCTATACAGAGAATAATCCCAACTATTGAAAGAAAATCTTAGATTAACTCCTATACTGCCAGCTCATCAATTCATGGGCACTCTAACCCAGCCATCCGATTGGTTCGCAATCTTAAGTCTTAATTTCAAATTTAAGTGCAACGGATACTCTTTCTCATGCTCTGACAGGTGGGACTGAGTCACCAAATGTTACTCGAAGCAACTCCTTTACTAACAGAGGATGAAGGGTCCCATTCGTCATCCTCTTACCATTCACAGCTTCTATTAATGCTCCATTGTGATTGATTTGATGGTTGACCCAGTCAACTCCTTCTATGGATACTCTTTGATTACTGATATACTCAGTATGTGACAGAGAGAGACGAGAGACCAGAAGCAAAGGGGTCGATGGACGATGGAGAAGACCATGGCAAGGTCATATCTGGTGGTTTTAATAATCACGTCTCTAGTATAAAGATGTGAATATACTGATTGGGTCCATTATACTAAATTTAGAAGAGATCTATACAGTATTTAGGGCATTTATCTAAATAAAATGGATTTAGGATGACATTTTTCTAAGAACAAAATTTGGTTTTCTTCTAAATTTGATATTTTGGAGTGACATGATTCCAATTTTCTCTTTTTTTTTTCCAATAAATAGTTACTGGTATAATAGCTTACATTCCTTCATTTTAAAAAAATTGTGTAACAACTATACAATCGCTTTCTTAAAGTTTCCTAAGACTAAGATAATTATCAACCGTGGAATAGATCTACTCTAAACTGCAAGTTGATCATCGAATCCATGAGGACCGGAGAGTGTTTCTTGAAATCGAAGAATTGGGCCAAACGGATATTTATGTGGAATATTTAATAGATTTATAGTTATATTTTTTTTTATAAAAAATTATAAAAATCATTGTTATCGGATGGTCATAACTTTTATATCATGAATTTTCTAAAATACCAAAAAAGAGTATAAAAATTTAAAAATTAGTTTCTTCAAAGTTTTCAATATGGAAAACATATTGAACGGTTCGGATCGGTCATTTAAAATTTAAAAATGTGAAACAATCATATTAGACGGACTACATCTGTCCAATATATTAGACTTTAGCATTTCTCATATTAGTATACTACTTTGTACGTTGGTTTCATATTTCAACACACGTGCATAATTTTAGAATGTTTTGCCACTAGTGCATAACAGAAACATTTCGATTAATTAGAAGATGTATGCATACATGCAAAAATTTTTATTTATTTCAAATAAAAAATAGATTTTCTTAATAAAGTGAGAATCCACAATTTAAATTTTGTGCATAAAGGTAAAAAATCCACTATTTAATGCATTAGTGGCATAAGTCTAATTTTGTACATTTTTATAACGGTAAAAAATTCATTTTTATTAATTTGTAGTGGCATAAAACTAATTTGTCTAATATTAAATTTTTGAAGTGGCATATTTAAAAGGGTAAAATTGTCGTATCAATTTGATGATGGCATAAAGCTAATTATTATAATTTTATAATGGCATAAAACTAATTTGTCATTTATTAGTGATGACATTTGTCTAATTTTATATTTTTACAATGGCATAAATCTAATTAACGCTTTAAAATATAAGAGAAAAAAGTTGAAAGTATAAATACGTGGGAACACTTGATTACGTAGAGGTGAAACATGAGAGAGCTGAGGAGTGGCGTGAGGGCGCCGAGACATTTTTTTTTCTTTTTTGTTTTTGGAAAGAACAAATACCATTTTTTGCTATAAATTGTAAAATACTAAACTAGTGAACAAAAACAGAAGATTAGCCGTTCATAAAAAATATATATATTATTGAAATGCAGTGAAGCTGGCAAATAATAAATCGATTGTTTTGAAAGAAAATTGAATAAAATCATTATAGCTTAGGCCTAGGACGTAGCTGGGATTTCTTAGGGTCCATTTTTTTTTTTTTTTGGAAAAACATATGAAGACGTTACGTCTATTATAAACATAGTATAATAATAATTTTCAAATAAACAAGTTTAAAATAATGTAACATAAGAAAATTCATGAGAAAATAAATATATATTTATTATAATAACAAAGATATAAAATAATAATTTTGTCTCAATAAGATTTATTGATGAGGAAGAAAGAAGGTGATTCGTCAGGAATGAATGCTATTTGGATCTTATGTGATTTTTTAGGAGTTGTTATCCAATTAAAATCAAATAGATATATTCATCTGGGTACGTCTTTTAAATTTCTCAGATGGATCTTTGACTTTTTGTGCTTTTTTTTTTCTTATTTACAATAAGTACAATGCCAAGAAAATGTTTTCTTAGGTGGGTCCCTGGAGTCCTGGACCCACCAAACATTGTTTAGCTTCGTCCTGAGCGTAGCTATGTAGAATCAGGACCAAAAGGATTGAATTCTTTATACTGAGATTGAGATGAGACTAAGCTACATGACCACTCGACAGTCAAACATTTGTCATCCTCTATCTAGGAAACCACCAAGAAATCCAGGCCTTATCCAAATATTCTAAAAAGGAAAAAATGCTAAAGACTGAAGAACATTTCTTGCTCCTTCACGAACACTCTTTTTTTTTTTTTCCTTTCTCATAAAACTCGTCCAAAAAAAATAATGAAAAAGCAAAAAAAATACGAATAAGAATATCTACACATATATTAAAGCCTTTCCTTTATATTTCTCTCTATATCGAACTTTGTCGACATTGACTTACGGTGGAAAGTACACAAGAAAAGCAACAGTTCAATACTCCTGCTTCCTTCATCCACCTATTGTTCCATTCCATGGCATGTGCCCATGTTCTGATTTTGCCATTTCCAAGTCAAGGCCGTGTAATACCTTTGATGGAGCTTTCTCATTCCTTGGTAGAGCATGGTTTCAAGGTCACCTTCGTAAACACAGAATTCAGCCATGCCAGGATCCTTCAAGCCTTGCCAAAGGAAGGAAGCAATCTGAAAGGAATAAATCTGGTCTCTATTCCTGACGGATTGGGTCCTGGTGAGGATCGAAACGACCTCGGCCTTCTGGCTGACGGATTTACCAAGATGCCGGGTCACTTGGAAGAGCTTATCAGAGAAATCAATGTGAAACGGGAGGATAAGATTAAGTGGCTGATTGCAGATCAAAACATGGCGTGGTCATTTGCCCTTGCAAAAAAATGGGAGTCCGAATTGCATGCTTTTGGCCGGCACCGACTGCTTGTTTGGCAATAATTCTGTTGATCCCAAAATTGATCGAGGATGGGATTCTTGATGAAAAGGGTAAGCACTGTTCTTATTCAAGCTACTTGTTGTTATATATTGCTTCAATCTGATAAGAAATTTTTGCATATGTGTTATTAAAAAGAATGGAAATAATAAGGTAATTTAGGTTACATAAAATCTGAACCTCTGTGCAATTCGCTGGACAAATTTTGATTCAAGTGTAGTTAGAACTTAGAACTATGGTTTATTAAGACTATCCTTCATCAAGCACTTGTAATTCTCCGGCAGAGCATTTGAGATGTATAAATCCTCAGGTCTGCAATGATTAGTCTTTAGTGCGGTGTCCTTCTATTTCATAAATTTTGATCTAACAAATTGCAGAAACAGAAGACATATAATTTCTCTGCCAAAATGATTTATCTTCTCCTTTGTTGTTTTAACGTATTTTTCATGTAAGTTTCTCATTTTGTATGTTTTTTTAGGGCTAGAAAAAGCTAGCAATTTTTATACTAAAAATGTTAATCACACAAGCAAGTCAATTCAACATGTCTTGGTTTTTAAGAAAAGATACTATTGTTGTGATAGTTTACTGTCCGTTAGTTTGTAAAATAATGTAACAATTGCAGCACAATCCCTTTCTTATGGTTTCCGAAGAAAGAATTGCATTGGAACCGTAAAAAGGATCTATCCTAAAATCCAAATCGCCCAATCCATGTGGACTGGATAGCGCATGTTGAAATTGAAGTTAAAGATATGGGCCTAACAAACAACTACAATGGAAAATGAAAATAATTTATTTTTTATAAGAAATCTTACTCAATTTTTTTATATACTATTTCCTTATTATATGCGACAATTCTCTTTTTTGGACCTTATCATTGCACGAATAGAAAAATAAAGAATATCGACAGATAAACAGAATGTACATCTACAATGAATGGTACTGTGGTACAGGAAACTTAGTGCATATCATCTTAATTAGTTGCTGCTAACTAGCAAAGTAGCAAACACCATGTTACATTTCTAGAAAGTAGTAATACCACACACATGGAACTCGCAAAATATCTTCACGTGTAATATGTTCACATTGTTTTACTTTTTTAATATTTTCAGTTTTGACATAATTTATGCTTCTAATTTTGATTCTGAAATCTAAAGGTTGGCCCCGGAGAGACGAGATATTACAAATAGCACCAAAGATGCCACCTTTTCCCACCTCGCAGATCCCCTGGAACCAAATCGGAGATCCAAGAGGCCAACCAACCATCTTCAAGCTTCTTACCGACAACAACAAGAACATGGAACTCGCAGAAGTTACAGTCTGCAACTCATTTTACGAGATTGAATCAGAAGCATATATACACACTGTTTCCCAACCTCCTTCCGATCGGACCGCTACTTCCTGATTCAAAATTCAACAAACCGTTAGGTCTCTTCTGGCCTGAAGACTCCACTTGCATGCATTGGCTTGAAGAACAACCTCAGAAATCAGTTATTTATGTCGTATTTGGCAGTTTTACTATATTCAGCGAAGTTCAGTTCAAGGAACTGGCACACGGGCTAGTACTGACAGGTCAGCCTTTTTTATGGGTGGTACGGCCTGACTTCACAACAGGACTGAGCAAAGAATGGGTCGATGAATTTTTGGAGGTTAATAAAGAGAAATGCAAGATTGTCAGCTGGGCCCCACAGCAGCAGGTGCTGGCACATGAATCAGTGGCCTGTTTCATGTCACACTGTGGCTGGAACTCGACACTGGAAGGGCTGAAAAATGGCTTGCCATTTCTTTGCTGGCCATACTTCACTGATCAATTCATGAACCAGAGCTACATATGCAATGTTTGGAGGAATGGACTGAAGATGGAGGCTGATGAGAGCGGGATTGTGTCTAGGGAGACAGTAAGAGATAGAGTGGAGGAATTGCTTGCCAGTGAGGAGATTGCAAAAAAGGTGCAGGAACTGAAAGAGTTAGCTGCTAGGAGCTTAAGAATTGGTGGCAGTTCATACCAGAATTTTAAGAGATTTGTCAATTTGATGATGGGAGAATGAGAGAGACATTTTAATTGGATATATATATATTGTCTTTTTATCCTACAGGCATAAAACGTTCTATAAAGCCATGTATTTTGGCTTAGAATTTGATTTCAGATTGTTGCAACCTTCAATTCAGTTACCAAGTAGTTACCAGATACCAGTCCTACCAGGATTTCATGTTATGTACGAAGCCAAATGGGCCAAGCCCAAGAGGCCCGGTACGGAAATAAAAGGAGAAAAGGAACGGAAGGGTTTGCTCTCTCTATGCGCTGAAAACAGAAGCTCTCTTTCTGTGCGTATCGAGCTGCTCTTTTTGTCTCCCTGCTGAAGCTATCTAGGGTTTACATTTCTCTTTGTAACTCTTGTTAATTCCACCTCAAATTGTGAGAGAGAGTGTGAGTGAGAGTAAGAGGAAGGTAGATAGCTTGATGATCTCCATTGTACTTGTAAGAAACTCTTGATTTAGTGGATTTGCACCGATCGCTCCCGTGGTTTTTCCCTTTCGGGTTTTCCACGTAAAATCTTGTGTCTCTCTTTATTTTCTTGTGCTGTTGCTTGATTGTGCTGTGGTTTATTGATTCTCAAGTGTTAGCTTCATTCTTGTGGGTACCGCACTAAGTGTATGTTTATGTGAACAAGCATGTATGCTTTGTGTGACCAAGGTGTATGTTTATGCTCATAACCTGTCAGCCGAAATTACCCTCCTTGTCTTCTTTGAATTGGCTTCCGCTGCCGTTACCACCATACGGGGTCTTGTCCAACAACTGGTATCAGAGCGTGTTGGCTCGTTGGTGTTGAGAATAGGAGTTTGAGGCTTAGTTCGGTTTAGACCTAAGTTCTTGTGTATTTTCGGTGGTTTGCACGTGTGGTAATAGAATGGAGAAAGCTATGGAATTTGAGAAGTTGAATGATAGCAATTGGGCAATTTGGAAAATGTTAATGCAAGATTACTTGGTGGTTAGAGATTTGGATTTACCATTGATGGGACCGAGTGCACAACCTATCCATATGGAGGATCATGAATGGGAGTTGCTAGATCGGAAGTGTTTGGCGGCTATAAGGCCGTGTATTTCACCATCTATCTTGTTTGATGTCTATCAATGTAAGACCGCTCATGAGCTTTGGACCACATTGGAGCGATCATATGAGCAACCTTCGGGTGTAAACAAGATGCATGCTATGAAGCGGTTATTTCTCTTGAAAATGAAGGATGGCATATCAATGAGAACGCATGTAAGTGAGTTCAACTCAATTGCGGCTCAATTGAAGTCCTTGAAAGTAAACCTTGATGAAGAGGTTTTGTGCTTGCTACTTTTGAGCTCTTTACCTACAAGTTGGGGTACTCTTGTGACTACCGTTGCTAACACAATGGGCAATCAATTCAAATTGAGTGATGTTGTTGCTTCATTGATGAATGAGGAAACTAGGAAGGCTACTACCCAATTGGAAACCGGGCCTAGTGAGGCATTGACGGTTGATAGGGGACGGCCGGTGACTAGGAGCAATTTCTCGGGTAGAAAGGGTGAATCTCAAGGCAAGAGAAGATCGAAGTCTAAAGGCCGGAAACTTTCTTGTTGGCATTGCAAGAATGAGGGTCATATAAAAAGAGATTGTCCTCTCTTGAAAGGCAAGCAAAAAGGGAAGAAACAAGATGGTGAAGCAAGTATAGTTTCCGATGAGATTGGAGATGCGGTGACTTTAAGTGTGACAAGTTCCGAGAAAGAGAACATGGATGTTTGGGTATTAGATTCGGGTGCATCATTCCACATATGCTCGGATCGTTCTTATTTTGTCAAGTACAAGGATGTAGATGGTGGGAATGTCTATCTTGGTGATAGTCGGCCATGCAAGATTCTTGGAGTTGGTGATGTTGAGCTTGAGCAAGCTAATGGAAGGCGATGTAGATTGAGTAATGTGAGGTATGTCCCGAAGATAACCAAGAATCTTATCTCGGTGGGTCAACTTGATGATGGCGGATTTGCTATATCTTTTGGTGAGGGATCATGGAAAGTATCAAAGGGTTGCATGACATTAATGAAAGGACACAAAGATGGGAGTTTGTACACTCTTCATGGAGCGCCTCGAAAGGGTGTTGCGGCCATGGCAAGTGAGCATGGAGATATGCACATGTGGCACAACCGACTTGGTCATCTAAGTGAAAGAGGTATGAAAGTGTTACAAGGTGAAAAATTTATTCCTTCTTTTGATTGTTCATCTCTTGAATTTTGTGTTCATTGTGTAATGGGAAAGCAAAAGAGAGTGAACTTTAAGAGGAATGAGTCCCATAGAAAGGTGAAACCATTGGAATTGGTTTATTCCGATGTGTGTGGTCCATTTAATGTCAAATCCCTTGGTGGTGCTAGTTATTTTGTTACTTTCTTAGATGATTTTTCTAGGAAGTGTTGGATATATCCCTTAGCCTCAAAAGATCAAGTTCTTGAAACCTTTAATAACTTTAAATCTCGTGTTGAAAAAGAGAGTGAAAAATCCATTAAGTGTTTACAAACCGATAATGGTGGTGAATTTTGCTCTAATGATTTTGATAATTTTTGTGCGAGACATGGCATTCGGAGAGTGAAAACGGTTCCATACACTCCACAAGAAAATGGGGTCATTGAGAGGATGAACCGGACCATTGTGGAGAGGATTAGAAGTATGTTGTCTCACTCGGGTCTTCCAAAATCATTTTGGGCCGAAGCGGCTAACACGGCGGTTTACCTCATAAACCGATCACCTAGTGTGGCATTGGACGGTGGCATACCGGAAGTCGTATGGAGTGGCAAGAAGATCTCTTATGGCCATTTACGAATTTTTGGATGCGAGGCTTATGTGAAAATTCCTAATGTGAAGAGGAATAAGCTTGATGTCAAGTCACGGAGGTGTGCATTTGTTGGCTATGGCGGTGATGATTTGGGCTATAGGGTTTGGGATCCTATTGAGAAGAAGACAATTAGAAGCCGAGATGTCATATTCCGCGAAAATGTGATGTTCATGGAAAATCATGAGAAAGAGCAAGATGATGAAAGACATGTGGAGGAGCATGTTGATGCTAGTATTGCACCTAGAATGCTAGCGGATCCTCAATCAAGTGGTCATGATCAAGAGGATGAGAGTGAACCGGTGGAAGAGCATGATGTTCAAGGCATCATTGAAGAAGAGCACACTAATACCCCAATACAAGAGTTGAGGAGGTCAACTCGGATTTCTAGAGCTACACAAAGGTATTCACCTTCCCTATTTTATGCTTTGTTCACGGATGCGGGTGAACCCGAGTCATTTCAAGAAGCTATGAATTGCTTGGAGAAAGCCAAGTGGCTTGGAGCAATGGAAGATGAAATGAACTCGTTGCATGTGAATGAAACTTGGGAGTTGGTTGAGCTTCCAAAAGGAAAGAAAGCATTGAAAAATAGGTGGGTATTTGTGTTGAAGAATGAGGCCGATGGTTCTAAACGGCATAAGGCTAGGCTAGTAGTCAAGGGCTATGGACAAAAACATGGTGTTGACTTTAATGAGATATTCTCTCCCGTTGTGAAGCATAGTTCAATAAGGATTGTTTTGTCATTGGTGGCAAATTTAGACTTGGAGCTTGTGCAACTTGATATTAAGACGGCTTTCTTGCATGGTGACTTAGATGAGGAAATCTATATGTCACAACCAGAGGGTTTTGTTGATCAATCAAACCCTAATCTTGTGTGTAGATTGAAGAAGGGGTTGTATGGTTTGAAACAAGCCTCTCGGCAATGGTACAAGAAGTTTGATACTTTTATGCAAGAAGAAGGTTTTAAAAGAAGTGGCTATGATCATTGTGTCTACATGAAAAGAAAGGTGAATGGTTCTTTTACCTTGTTGTTACTTTATGTGGATGACATGTTGATTGCAAGTAATGATCATGATGAGATTAAGTCTCTTAAGCTTGATATGTCTAAGAGGTTTGCAACCAAGGATCTTGGCGGAGCAAAGAAAATTTTGGGCATGCGGATTCATAGGGATCGGGAGAGAGGCAAACTTTGGTTGAGTCAAACGGAATATGTTGATAAAGTCCTTGAGAGGTTTGACATGGTGAATTGCAAACCGGTGACTACACCTTTGGCCGGTCATTTTAAGTTGTCTAAAGAGAATTCTCCAAAGAATGATGAAGAGAGATTGAAGATGGAAAAGATTCCATACTTGTCGGCCGTTGGTAGCTTGATGTATGCTATGGTGTGCACACGGCTGGACATTGCAAATGCAGTGGGAGTTGTCTCTCGGTTTATGTCTAACCCGGGATGGGAGCATTGGCAAGCGGTGAAGTGGATACTTCGGTACTTGAAAGGCACTCGTGGCTTGCAATTATGCTTTGGTGGAGAAAATTCTAAATTGACAATTGAAGGGTATGTTGATGCCGATCATGCGGGTTGTAATGAGACTAGAAAGTCCACGACGGGCTATGTGTTTACTATCGGTGGTGGAGCCGTTAGTTGGATGTCTCGACTACAAGACATTGTAGCTTTGTCTTCCACGGAATCGGAGTATGTTGCATTGACCGAGGCGGTGAAAGAAATGCTTTGGTTGAAAAGGTTGCTTGCACAACTTGGGTTGAAGCAAAAGGAGTATGTGGTGCATTGTGATAATCAAGGTGCCATACATCTTTCAAAGAATGCGGCATATCACTCAAGAACTAAGCACATTGATGTGCGATACCACTTCATTCGTGATGTTCTAGACCATGGGCAACTAGTCGTGAGAAAGGTTCACACGAAGGAGAATGTTGCTGACATGTTCACGAAGGTGGTGCCTCCTGACAAGGTAATATTCTGTAGGGGGCGATCTGGGTTGGTTGAATAACTTGGATGTGTTTGGAGCGAGGTGCAGGATGTATGCTTGTATAATCAAGGGTGTATTCTTATGTGACCAGAGGTGTACGTGTATGCTTTGTGTGATCAAAGTGTATGTTTGTGAGACCAAATGTGTATGCATCTGTGATCCAGTGGGAGCTTTGTCTTCGAGTGGGAGGTTGTTATGTACGAAGCCAAATGGGCCAAGCCCAAGAGGCCCAGTACGGAAATAAAAGGAGAAAAGGAACGGAAGGGTTTCCTCTCTCTATGCGCTGAAAACAGAAGCTCTCTCTGTGCGTATCGAGCTGCTCTCTTTGTCTCCCTGCTGAAGCTATCTAGGGTTTACATTTCTCTTTGTAACTCTTGTTAATTCCACCTCAAATGGTGAGAGAGAGTGTGAGTGAGAGTAAGAGGAAGGTAGATAGCTTGATGATCTCCATTGTACTTGTAAGAAACTCTTGATTTAGTGGATTTGCACCGATCGCTCCCGTGATTTTTCCCTTTCGGGTTTTCCACGTAAAATCTTGTGTCTCTCTTTATTTTCTTGTGCTGTTGCTTGATTGTGCTGTGGTTTATTGATTCTCAAGTGTTAGCTTCATTCTTGTGGGTACCGCACTAAGTGTATGTTTATGTGAACAAGCATGTATGCTTTGTGTGACCAAGGTGTATGTTTATGCTCATAACCTGTCAGCCGAAATTACCCTCCTTGTCTTCTTTGAATTGGCTTCCGCTGCCGTTACCACCATACGGGGTCTTGTCCAACATTTCAATTCCAAACTGTGCCGATTAGCAATTGATTCAATTCCCAATGTAATTAGAGAAGCAAATGAAGCAGATTATTAACAGTACGGCAACTGCCGCTGACAAAAAATTATAAAATTTTCTGGTGGTGTTTTTTTTTTAAGGATATATTTTGACGCAAAGGATCTTTCACATTTGTTTATGTTCACTCTCCTTTATTCTTTCTTTTACAACAGAATGTATTTATAGGGAAACCATTGGTTTTAGAAATGAGGCATGTGCTTTTTCCAGATATTTACACATAATATCTATACGCTATAAATAGTTTTAGTGACCGATATCTATCTCTAAGTATAAAAAGATTACTGAATTTTTAATTTTTTATGTATAGTTATTCCAATGACTAAATAAAAAATTATTCTTAATTATAGCGGTTTATTGATGCGAGCTGTTGTTTGGATGAGGGCATTGAAATTGATCAATGATAATCTTTCTGATATCAAATTTTCATGCCACCTCTCGTTCTTCCTTTTACCGGTATTTCAGTAACTAATGACTACTGCTGTATACCGAATTTAAGATTTAGACAAGACCCGGATCTGACCATTTATTGCTACCGTATCTCTAATACCTATTTGGATTCTATAGAGGACCTGAAGAATCCATACTAGACTTGCACCTGTCTGGTGACAAAATGAGCAACACGTTGATCCGGATCTAATATGATTCTGATTTAATTTGATCATGTAATACTGAAATTTGCGCTTGACAAAATTGGAATGATGCTATCCTTAAAGTCATGTTATCCTTGTAAGATTGAAAAAATAACATGGCAAAAAGCAACACAATTTTAATCTTGATCAACAAAAGCAACGATATAAAAAAAATAAATAAATGACAAATTTTTTGGGGAGACAATGGAATTAATTAGAACGCTAGCTGATAGCTATAGGGCACTGCTAGAGTCGAACTCGTGGTTCTCAGAATTCCTTTTAATTGATTTCTTTGTTTCTCCTTTGTGAAGATTTTTGTATCTTGTTAAAAAAATTTGTCCGTTGGTCATCACCAACTGATCTTAATTAAAAAAAAATATCACTTTTCTTACCTAAACAGGAGAAGAAATAGATAACCCTCCCCCTCCGCATCTATCATCTTCCCCTTATTGCCTATAATAAATCTTGTTTATTTCCCATTTTATTAGAAAATAACATCCGGGCTCTAATTATATGTATTTAACTAATAATACTAGTCAAGTAGTCAGTAGCACAATCTGCATAATTAACGCTAAAATTTTCAATTATAGGCGCTTGAGATCTAACCTTTAGGATACATATCTTAGATATCGAAGTTAAAACATCTTTTTCGGATTGTGCGCCTCTAGTATTTGCATATCCACCCCCCCCCCCCCCCCCCCCCCCCCCCCCCTCCTAGCTCTTTTCTCCGTTTATTTATTATACGCTGAAATTTCATTGTTATTTTTTTTTAATGAATGTCAGTTAACAACCATGAGCTGATCCTTAAAAAATGTGCTACTATTTTGAGGTCAGAATTGTTTTGAGTATCTCTACTACTTATAAATGCACGCATACGAAGGGTGTAAACAATTCATATAAAAGGAGTAAATATGTCATATAAAAGAGTGTTAAACAATTCTTATATCAATTATATATGGACCATTGATTTGTGTAATTTGATTTGATCAGTGATCTAGATTAAGGTCAGACTTTTTATAGAAAAAATTAAGTTACTATCAAATTAGCTATTTATTTAAAAAGAAAGACTAAATTATTGATTTTACCGTATTTTTATTGTCTAACATGTAAAGTTTTATATGAAACAAAAATAATATTAAAATTTATTTTTTTATTTACCCGCATATTGAGTGCATCTTTTGCTAGTCGATTATCAAACTAAGAATGCCAAATAAAACTTTAAACCGCTCTGCGAGGCCCAATAGGTACAGTTGCTCAAAGACTGAATACAACAAGCCTAGCTTAGTTCGATAATTTAGACCTCATGTTGTCCCTCCTGCATTATATTTTGCTCGAAAGAAAACGGTTTCAGGGTTTCCCTTAATGGATTGAAAGATTGCCAAACACATTGGCTCTTTAAAAAATAGATACGCTTCATTAATTAAATCTAATTATGTTAAATAAGCCGAAAATTTTAGGTGAGATATGGTAACATTAAATTTTTCCTTTTTATAGTATTGGATATTGTTCCAAGCCGATGAATGCTCCTTACGTGCATTAAAAATTGGATTTGATGAATCTTTTATCTGCAACATGGAATCTATATATATAACGGTGACAAGACCATCAGTTAAGAGTAACACAGAGCACAGTAAAGACCAAAAAAAAACAAAAAGAAGAAAAAAACAATGGCAGTACTTGTATTTACTTCTTTCTTGGTACTTACAACTATGGTCATGGTCGGAATGGTTGCTGGGCAGGACTGGGACACAGCATTTGCCACATTCTATGGTGACATGTCTGGTGCCGAGACTATGGGTGTGTAATGCTTGTCAATTATAAATATTTACTCTTATGCTCAATCATAATCATCGTTATTGATCTTTTAGATATATATGTAAATAAACGAGCACATATTTGTTTATTTTCCTTCGTTTAGTTGCAACTTGAATGCATCCTTCTCCTATTAATTATTAATAATTCTTATTTTTGCACCCCTTGATGCAGGAGGAGCATGTGGTTATGGTGACCTAAACCAGCAAGGATATGGCTTGCAAACAGCCGCATTGAGCACTGCTTTGTTCAATGATGGCCAGAAATGCGGCGCATGCTTTGAGCTGCAGTGCTACAACAGCACTCAGTGGTGTGCGCCGGGTAGCATACAAATTACAGCTACAAACTTTTGTCCACCCAATTGGACAAAGCCGAGTGACAACGGTGGTTGGTGCAACCCTCCTCGCAAACACTTCGACCTCTCTATGCCAATGTTCGTTAAGATTGTCAAAGACTACCACGCCGGCATCGTCCCTGTACAATTCAGACGCATACCGTGTGTTAAGCAAGGCGGTATCCATTTTACTATGCAGGGGAACCCCAACTGGATCTTAGTTTTGGTTTACAATGTGGCCGGGGCTGGTGATGTGACCGCTGTTTCAGTTAAGGGATCGAATACAAATTGGATCCAGATGAGCAGAAATTGGGGACAAAATTGGCAAACAAATGTGCAGCTTCTCGGTCAAGCACTGAGTTTTCGGGTTACCACTAGTGATCGGAAAACAGTCGAGTCTGACGATGTTGTGCCACAAAACTGGCAATTCGGACAAACCTTCCAAAGTTCTCAGAACTTTTAGTTAGGTTTTTCTTTGCTAGAACATTATTCCATTATATATTGGCTTTATGTTTTTTTTTTTTTTTTAAATAGTCAATGAAGGTCTATGTGGTGTATGATACTATGCTAGATGGTGTAATAGTCGCTAGCTAGCTAGTTAAATAGTTTCATGAGATATTTCACTTTATTAAATTTAATATAAAAAATAAGCTAACTTTGTTAGTTTATATATATCAAGTTATCAACGGATCGCTGATGCTAGTTTGCAGAAATCTTGACTTCAACAAAAGTGATATATCTTTAATATTTGCAGTTGTTGTGGAATTATTTTATCTTTTGAAGAATGTTGCAAGGAAGATCTATGCTATATTTTTAATAAGTTCGAAAAATCTCCATTATCAAAAGATGCATGAAATCTCATATAGCTTTTAATTGGTGTATTCAGAAAAATAATTTCCTTCCAATAGTAAGCTTCTGTTCAGGTAGAGTTAGTCTGTTAGAATCAACAGTCATCCATGCTTTTTTTTTTTATTAGCAAAAGATGTCCTCAATACGTGAGCAAATAAAAAAAATAAAATATTGATATTATTTTTGTTTTATATAGAACTTTACGTGTTATAGGTAATAAAGATATGGTAAAATCAATAATTTATTAGTCTACTTTTAAATAAATGCCTAATTTGGTAGTAACTTAATCTTTTTTTCTAATAAAAAAATTTTGACCTTTTAATCTGGAATTAAGATCTAGACCACTGATCAGATCAAATTACACAAATCAATGGTCCATAATTGATATAAGAATTGTTTACACCCTTTTATATAACATGTTTACTCATTTTTATATGAAATTATGAAATGTTTACTTTTTTAGGTATATTATGCGATTTACTATTTTTTTTTTATGAGTTTGTATATTATGCGATTTCTAATGCTCCACAAGACCACAACAATCTGATCACGCAACGACAATCAGATTTTGGCATTTTGCTCAAGTCCATGGAATTAATTTTCTGAATTATAAAATTGGTAAGTCTTATTTTATTTTTAACCCTACGGTGGATTTAGATCTTAATGGAATTGCAAAAAGAGTAGAAATTAATTGCAAAAGATTTAAAGATGAAATTGAGCGGTATCTATAATTAAAAGAACGAATCAGCAACTAGCTTTTCTTTATTAAATTCAATATCATCCCAAAGGATCATGCAAAATTGGTCTTAATAAAAATAACACTATCCAAATTTCCCGATGAAATGTTTTGCAAAAAAATAATTCTTAGAAATATTCCCTGTCAAAAATTTTAAAAGGGTCCCCGTTAGAAAGCACACAACTATGGACCAGCCTAGGTCTAGTACAACCGAGTGACCGACTATGCATAATTCAATTAACAATGTCCGTTCGATCCATAGATGAGGGCTAAGGGGTCCAAAGTCAGAATTACTGAGGTAATCGTGGGACCCGCAACCCCCAAAACATAGGACAAGGTGGAAACCACGTGAAGGGCCATGAAAACGAAGCATATAAACTCTGCTACAAACCGTATTCAAATCTGGAAAATATGATTAATTCATTATTCTATAAATATTTGGTTTAATATCCCAAACGTATTCATATTTGTATTTGGATATCCATATTCATACATGTCTCCGATAAAAAGAAATATGGATACATATACGATTTGACTACTATCTGATCCGTTTTCATCCATATAGGTGTCATTACTGGCGTTTTACAATCGTGCATGTTGCGACGTATCGTGCCAAACGTCATGTTATGACCCGTGTAACCTCATGTTGACATGAGTTACCCTTTTAAAATCGTATCGTGCTTAGCAAAGAAAGATACAATACAACACGTTTACATGATACGATTAACACATCGTGTTGACATGAACGTGTGTCAAGTCGAGTTAGAATTTTAAATTTTTTTAATTAAAAAGTAAGTTGTTAAAAAGTATTAAAAGTTATTTTAAAAGAGAATAAAAGAAATTAGACCTAAAATGTATTGATGTATTGGTTTTCTATACTTTTAAAAAAAAATTCTGCAATTTTTTCCTGTATTATTTTCAAATTTTCTATGTTTTTTTTTGCTTAATTAAATCAAATTAAGTATAATTACGGATGTGCTATGATTTATGTTCATATGCCAGAATCATTTTTTGGAAGTATCCAGATCATTTCCTATTAAGTCTATAACAAAATTTTGAAACAAATCTATGGATGTATTATTTTCAAAAGATTTACGAATGTACGAAAAATGTGAATTTGGCGCGCTTTCAGATAATTTTACCACATTCACCGAATATCCCGCTCACAGGAGGATTTTTCGAATTTACGTTGATTATTATGTACGCTTGGAACATTTCAACTTTAATGCCATACTGGACATATCCATTACTTAAACAAGACTGATGGGCTCCGCTCCTCGCAACACTTGACATCTCCGTTTCACAAGGAAAATGAGGAAACTTTCAAACAGCTAAAACTTCCATCGGAATCCATCTCTCGATCTTTCAAATACCACGTGGTTGTATCTGCGATCTAATATGGTTACCGGGTCAACATAACTGTATGATTTATTCCTGAAAACTGACTCGCCACATAGATGATTTATAAACTTCAACACAGAAAATCTCCAATCGTTATCCCTCTCAAATCCTGAATTCGTAATTTCCTACAACTCCGAGCCTACTCTTACAAACCCTTTTTCTCCGCCTTCGGTCTCGCAACCGAGCCACTGTTCCCCTTTGCTCCACTCACCTCCGCCTCTCTTTCCAAATCAACCACCAATTCCCCAAATTAACCCTCCTCTCCGCCTCACTTTCTCTCCGCAAAAGATGGAGAAGGCGTGTAGGTTACCGAACAGCGTGCACTCGGAGATCGCCCCCGCGCTGTCGCTCCCGTCCCTCCACGTGTCCTTCGGATCCGCTGATAGGAAGTTCGAGATCGGAGACGGATTGCAGTCCCTGAGTCGCCCGGATGTGCTTATGCAAGCGAGTACAATTGCTCAGTTGCTCTCCAGTTGTGACGTCAGTTATCTGTACGCGATTTTTCTTTTCTAGTTTCTAATTTTGGTTTTTGTATGATGATTGTGATTATATTTGCACGTTCTAAACCTGAACTTGTGTCAATACCTACATTTAGATATGTACTTTTTGTTGTTCCTCTTGAGGAAAGTGAAAATTTTTTAAAATGCTGGAGGAAAGTAAAGTAGTATTTGAATTCTTCATTGCTTTTTTAGAGTCTGTTACATAATTGTTTATCTTCACCAATAAATCGTGACATGTTCTGTAAAAATCTCTGTAAGAACGGAAGAAGTAGACGCGGTACTAATTCAAAATTTTGAAAGTTTGTGCAGTTAGAGATCTTTTGGTAACATGTGTGACATTTTGGGGTTTACTAAGCCACGTGTTCGGTTTTAATGGAAAATGTTTAGCTTGGAAAGGCGGAAAGTTAGCCGTTTCTATTTATCTTAGTCAAGTACACAAAAAGTATACTTGAGGATGACTTATGTTAGCTAACATGAATCGACGGGTAGTTTGATTAGCTGAATGTCGCAATTATGCCCTTCTGACACGTGTGAAGTCTAAGCCAATACATGGAATCAGTTTCAAGTTATCAACTCATAATTATAACTTCTACCTTTTTTCCTTTTTCTTCTGTGGCCACGATGTTGTAGTAATTTGAAAGATAAGAGAAGAGAAGTGAGTTCAGATCCTGGTGAAAGATCATGGCTGTACCATGAGGTTCTTAAGTATAATCCGGAAGCTTTTAAATGCTTACCTCAAGGTAATCAGTTCTCATTTTTGTGCATTTCTGATTTAGACCTTAATTTAAGATCTCTACATCATATTTGTATGCATTATAGCTCATGGGTGCTATTTGTATCTTACACTGGTCAAGTTTCTCAGGTTCAGTCCATCCGAATTCTTACATTCAAGTACCAGACACAAAACCATTTCAACAGAAGAATGTATTTGATGATAGTTTTGTTCAAAGAGAACTACCACAGGTTATCTTGGATGATAATTCTGAAAGAAATATGGCTGAAGTGAGTTCTTGTTAAATTTTATTATTCATTTTCTGCATTCTGCATGCACTTATTATCATTTAATATGCTCTCTCTCTCTCTCTGTCTTTGTAAAACAGAACTTTGGGGGAACTTCTGCTAGAAAGAAACCCAAAATTAGGAAAAGGGATGCCGATGCTGGTCCTTCTACTTCGGAGGCATCTGACCATCAAGGTTTGTCTATTTCTTCTCCTGTTTCCAGTTTTATTTTATATTTTTTTGTGCAGTTATCATTTTTTTTAATTTATTTTCTTTTCTGTCTGACCACATATTTTTTGTTTCCAATTTTCTCTAATTCTTATCTATGTTCTTTAAATATTTTTGGTTTCTGATTCTTTTCTTATCTTGAGCTTACTAAATAATCAATCCATTCATCTTGTAGATGCCATTAAGGGATTCTGTGAGATTGCTGATGATTTCTGTGGCAAAGCAGAAGCCCCAGAGGAGGAGGAGGAAGGAGCTGATGGTCCCTTGTTGTTACCATTGGCAGCCATTAAGGACCTCATAATTGAGATAATGAATTCCCGCTCCAAGAAATTCCTAAATGAAGTTCCCCTTGATTGTCTCAACCGGCTCCTAACTGTGCTTGACCGTCAGATTCAGTGTGCCCAAGGCCTCTCTATTGATGCAAATGAGAATGTAAACCTATTTGCGGCTTTGTTTGTCTTTCTTAATTACACAGAAATGCCCAAAATGTGAAAAATATTTTATGGTGTGGTGTTCCATGTTCATGATGTGCATTTTAGCCCACAGTATGTTGTTTTCCAGAATGTGAAGTTTGACTACCATATAAAATATTCCTATGAGTATCTATAATTTTAACTTTTAAGATTAATTGAATTGATTCCTTCTATCCAACTTCAAAAAAATTGTGAATATTGTAGGTTGACTCGGATACAGAGGCATTGGTTTTCTCTGCTCTTGAGGCAACACATGCTGCATTGTCAATTTTGATTCACCCTGATATGCCCAAGCAGATTTATCGCGAGGAGGTCTCGCTCCCCCACTTTCTGATTAAATTGTTTTGAAATCTCCTAATGTTAAAATTTGCTAAAGAGACCTGCCATTGAGTAATGATATAAAGGCGATTAAACCATTAAATGCCAACTCACTGTTAATTGTCCTAACATTTTTAAAAGATATTAACATGTGGTTTATATATGTGGTACATATACTTCCATTTTGATCCATTATTGTTTTTAATGGCGTCTGATCTTCTTGTTCTATGGTACTGACCTGGTATTATACCAACTACCAACCATTTTGTTTGGCTAGACTGAATGAACCAAACACCCAATGGGAACTTTATTTAGTCTTAAAAAGATTTTTGGTTCAGAAATATATATTTTTTTTTTGGCTAATTTCTTACGATTTGTCTATATTTGGATAGTGTATTAGGTCTGCAGGTACATGTTTATACTTCTAATGATAAACAAATATAATAACATCAACTTTAAACTTTGATGATAGATGATAGAGAGGATAATAGATATCTCGAGGCATCAAATCAACATCTGCATTGGTGCGTTTAATCCTCAGCACCGCAATCTTAATAAGGCGACTGAAAACATGGATGGTAAGGCAATAACATCCTTGCTGTGTCTTAATCATTATTCTTTTATTTTTTTGATAAAATTTTGAGTAAACTAATACAAAGTTGCTTTAGGCTATGAAGATGAGGACGATGATTTTGATATTGATGGTTCTGCAAGCAAAAAGAGGCGTACCAGCCGTAGTGCTGGTGCAAGAAAGTCTTATGGGAGCAGGTTTGATAGCTTCCTTCTTATTGATAGGAATGATTATAGCCTCTTCAGATGCACTCAGCTGGTTTACTGAGCAGCTGTTTTGTTTCTTTACCTTTAAAAGAACCATATAAGTGAGATTTGTGATGTAGCAATGTTCTTTCTTTTGTAATGCAGTTTAAGTTCTCTTCTTTTTCTCACTACGTAATTCATTTTAAAGTAGGGTCTCGCAAGCTGTTCATTCCTTGGTGCAAAAACTATGCTTGATTTTAGGGTTTCTCAGAGATCTCTTGCCTGTGATTCGACTTTCAGATAGCTGTGTCATGCAGCTTGTGAGAACTAGCTTTTCCACTTTCCTTGTTGATAACATTCAGCTCCTTCAGTTGAAATCCATCGATTTAGCTTGCGGGGTACATCTATTTTAACTTCTAATCTACTGTTTATTTGCAGTTATGAAGATTTCATTTTCAATTTCATCTCTAAAAGCTTGGGCCTTTCTATTTGGGTTCTTAAGCAAAGAGAAATGAAATTAAGACACTACCAATTAGATAACTGAAATAAACAGAAATGTGAGTTTTACAAAAAACTGTAAGCTGAATTATAGCACTTTAATGGCAAGCCAATATTTTGAATTATAATTTAGATGAGGTTTACAAAGCTTTACGAAACCACTCAGCTCTAGGTTTTTCATATCTGGATTTTAGTTTACCATCATACTGTATTTTCAGGTATTTGCATTCTATACACAACACAGAGGCTTTCTAATAGATGAGACGCTCCAGCTTCTCCGCAAAATCCAGTTTTCCAAACGTGCCATCAGGACATATCACCTGCCAGATGAAGAGCAAAAACAAATACAAATGATAACTGCTATACTGCTACATCTGGTACAGTTTAGTGCCATTGTTCCAGACAGCTTAAAATCACCAAATGTGACTTGGAGCACACTTGTTGATGTCACCATGGATCCGAGCTATCCAATCAAATGCCTTAATGATGCAACTGAGGCAGCATGTCATTTCTGGACTGGTGTATTGCAAAGGGTAACTGGCTCAAAAACACAGGACTTGTCTGAGGCAAAGGGTATTTTGGAAAATCTTGTTGCAGATTTACTTGTGACCTTGAATCTGCCTGAGTATCCTGCTTCAGCTCCAATTCTTGAGGTAATATTAAAAAATCCATTTCATTATAGCATAAGGGTTTGTTTTATATGAGAATAAAAAGTGGAGATTTTGGGATCTCTTTTATTAACACTCTCAAGAGGTAAGAGTTATCTCCACCTTTTATCTCTCTACCATACAGTAAATAAATAAAACGTGGACTAGATGGCAGTAGCATATTATGGGCTTGTGCCTAGACAGTGGAGCTTTGATTCCAGAGTGAATGCAATGGTATTAAATAAGTTCTGCTTGCTATTGGATTTAACTGTAAATGGATACTAGATGCCAGTAGCATATTATGGGATCAAGCCTTGATAATCTTTAATCTCCAGCAGAAAACCCCAGACAAAGTTTACATACTGGAGTCTTGTTAATAGTATATAATAAGTTCTACATACCAAAACCTATGACTCCCTACAATAGCAACAAATAAATTATGCAAATAATGAAAATCAATAGTAGCGTGGTCACCATAAATTAATTTAATGGTTTATTTTCTAAGTTGTAGGTTTTTATTACAATAATCTTATTATTGTTGTTGTTGTTACTATTTTATTATTAGTAGTAGTACTATTTTATTTATATTATTTTATTTTTCGGTGACCTTCTTACTGGGTTTCTTTTCTAGCCTACCCCAACTTGTTTGGGACAAAAGGCTTAGTTGTTGTTGTTGTGGTTTATTTTTAAGATCCTTAACCATTGATTTTACCAGCCTGCTGTGTGGTATCGTCTCTGCTTTGAACTAGTGCTGAACCAAGGGTAGAAGTGGGATATATTTTTTCAAAATGGAATTAATATAAATCTGGATTTATTCATTTAGTTAATTTATAAAGAAAATTTAAAATGAGTTGGGTCCAGTGTCCCAGCTGGTTGACCTTCTGTTGGGTCAGTGTCTACCCACCCTATTTAGGAAACAGGACAAGAGGCACTACCACAATCCACAATCCTGTCCATTAACCCTGCAATGCTGGATCTGTTGGATGCAATACAGGTCTCTGATGGCTTATCCAATCTCAAATCTGTTTTCAAATTGCTAGAACCATTATGTCTAATGTGAGGAAAACCCATTTCATCCATATAGCTAAACTAAAGAACTCTCAAAGAAAAATTTTCTACGAGATACTGTAGAAATACACAGCTTCTTGCGAGATCTGAGACTAGTGTTTGCCTTTAAAAAAAGTGTATTACTTCTTTCTGTTTGGTTATATTGTAATTTCCTTCCTTTTCTAGGTTCTGTGTGTATTGCTACTTCAAAATGCTGGTTTGAAATCCAAGGACGTATCAGCTCGGTGCCTTGCTATAGATCTTCTTGGCAACATAGCTGCTCGACTTAAAAGGGATGCTGTCACATTGAGTCGCAATAAATTTTGGATCCTCGAAGAGTTGGATGCAAAAAACTCCAACCAGGTCAACCAGAAAGGGGCTTGTGCTGCATGTCAGGGTCGTAGAGGCATAAATGTCTCCTGCAGCAATTGCGGAAGGTGTTTCCACTGGGACTGCATGGGCATTGGCAGCCATGAGAACTATTTAGGAGATGATTGGTCGTGCCACTTGTGCTTGTCCAAGGAGCAGCTTGGGGTGTTGCAATCCTACCACAAGTTGCAGGGAAGTGCTGGGGCAAAGAGGAAAGGGAAAGCTATAAGTGGGGATACTGTCACACGATTTGAGGCTGTGCAGCAGATTTTATTGAGCTATTTAAAGGAAGCAGGTCAACAGGATGATGAGAATTTGTTCACTAGATGGTATGTTATTCATGATACTTGTGTGTATGTTACTAGTTTTCTTTTGATGTGCTTATGTTTCCTTGAAAAATGTATTTCTATGAACGCCTCCTTGTTCTGTTTCTTGAAGATCCACCTGATGGTTTTCTCATCTTTTGGGATATTGGCTCTAATAGGCATTGGACCATGTCTATTTGACAAAATAATTTACTCAATTCTTCATGTATTACTAACTGCAGGTTAATTTCTTTGTTCTGGTGTACATTTATTGGGTTTAGTTTTTAAAACAAAAATGATACCTTTGGGTGCTAGGTAGTAAATGACAAGCTTGATTGTTTTCTATGCAAACAGAAAGTTATTCTTCATGCATATATTGCGAAAACATTTCAAGTCCTTTCAGAGTTTGAGCTCTAGTCTTGTTACAGGTTCTACCTATGCATGTGGTACAAAGATGATCCTCAGTCTCAAGAGAAGATCATCTACTACCTGTCTAGGCTGAAAGCAAAGGAGATATTGCAGGACCCAGGGGGCAGTTTGACTTTATCTAGGGAGTCTGCCAGAAAAATCTGCCTGGCACTTGGCCAGAATAACTCTTTCTCTCGAGGATTCGATAAAATTCTCACGCTTCTTTTGGTATAGCCTTCTTTTCTCTTTCATACTCATTTCTGGGAAGTCCCAATACATGCACGAAAAGTAAGATAAAATAAGCCGTCTATGGAGTTGCGAAGGTAACTGTTCATCGAGCTTCTTTGGAAAATTGACTGTTACCATACCTTTATGCATAGCCTTTCTCCTGATACAACACTATCTTGTTTTTAACCCTTCATATCATTCTGATTCCAGGCGAGCTTGAGGGAAAACTCTCCTATTATTAGAGCCAAAGCCTTACGGGCGGTGAGATCTCAAAACATTGTTTTTGTTTCTTTAGCATTTCTACAATTATACATTGTTTCCATACCATTTTTTCATGTATCAGGTGAGTGGTATTGTCGAGGCTGATCCTGAAGTGTTACGTGATAAGCGTGTTCAAGCAGCAGTTGAAGGGCGGTTTTGTGACTCAGCCATCTCTGTTAGAGAAGCTGCATTAGAGCTTGTTGGCCGACATATCGCTTCCCATCCTGATGTTGGCTTACAGGTATGTAAATTGTATTAGGTATAACAAATATGCAATCACCATGCTCCATAAGTTATGCTAGTTGATACTGGTATTTATTTTTTGAAACTGAATTGCTTTTATTCTTTGATATTGGTAGTATATTGAGAAGGTAGCAGAGAGGATAAAGGACATGGGAGTGAGTGTTCGCAAAAGAGCAATAAAGATAATTCGTGACCTCTTTACTTCTAACCCTGACTTCACTGGCACCACTCATGCTTTTATTGAGATCATATCTCGGGTCAACGATGATGAATCGAGTGTACAGGTAGCTTTTTAAGATACATCAACTGTTTAACATATTATTATTCTTTTATTGAGATCATATCTCAGGTCAACAACGATGAATTGGGTGTACAGGTAGCTTTTTGTAGACACATCAACTGTTTAATATATTAATGGTCTCTTTTGGTATTTTTGTCCATATCTCCTTATTTGTTTTATTTTTTGTTGTTGGATTTGACTGCATAAATATGATGTGTAATATTCTATGAATATGCAAAGGTTAAGGAAAGATGAATTAGGTAATCAAATTAACTAAATGGTATTACAGCAGAAATAGTAAACTTGGTCTGTGACAATGTTTAGCAGGACCTACTACCAGTTTTTATCTAGCCAGCACTCTTTGTGATTGATACTGGCACTTTTGCTATATATGTTTTGCTGCTTTTGAAAGACTAATAAGACCCTGTAACCTCAATAATTTGTGGCTTTCATTAACCAATAATATAATTGTAATGCTTATAATAGGATTTGGTATGCAAAACATTTTATGAGCTTTGGTTTGAAGAACCCTCTGGAAGCGACAAGCACTATGTGGCTGATGGGAGCTCTGTACCAATGGAGGTAGCAAACAAGACAGAGCAGATTGTTGACATGTTGCGGCTGATGCCTAATCACCAGCCTCTTATCACCATTGTTAAACGTAATTTAGCACTTGATTTTCTACCCCAGTCAGCGAAGGCAACTGGGGTTAATCATGCTGCTCTAGCTTCCATACGCAAAAGGTGTGAGCTCATTTGTAAGCGCTTGCTTGAAAGAATCCTCCAGGTACAGTTGTATTTTTTTTCCTGTTTGTATTTCTTTACAATTGTTTTTTTTTTAAAAAAAAATAGTAAATTAATGGCCCAGATATGGTATCTTTTGGATTTTTGCACTTAAATGGCCTTTGATTTTTTTTTTTTTTAAGAATAGTTGCAAATTAATTGTTGTCCGAAGAGTTGGCTCAATTAACATTACTTTGTCTTGTTTTTTCTGCGAGATAAAGCTGAGTTAAAAACTCAAACCAAGCAGATTTACATGTGTTTCAAGTTGAAAAGCAATATGTTGCTTTTATATGTAACCATAAGATTAGGGCAGTCTCGTTGTTTTGTCTTGACTTGACCTTGAGTCTTTTGTCTATTATTGTGTGTAAATAATCCAAAATATGTAAAAGTGGGAAAAGTATAATGGCAAAGTGGGAGTAATTGTACAAATTAAACTCAAAAATCCGGATGCTTTAGTTGCATCATCTGTTGTTTGATTTGGGTTGGAACATGTCGTTTGCCAGGTCAACGAGAGAATAGGTGATGAAGAAGAGGTCCCAGCACTTCCTTATGTGCTCGCTTTGCATGCTTTTTGTGTTGTGGACCCTACTCTTTGTGTTCCGGCTACAGATCAATCCCAATTTGTAGTTACCCTTCAACCCTACCTAAAGAATCAGGTGATGTTTATATTTTATATTTATTCCCTTTTCCTTTTTTTTTTACCTTTGCGATAGCAAATTATGGTGAATGGGATTGATCTAACATATCTTTGTACAGGTTGATGACAAGGCAATCGCAAAGTTGCTTGAAAGCATAATATTTGTAATTGATGCGGTTCTGCCACTGATAAGAAAGCCACAACAGAGTCTGATAGTAGAGCTGGAGCAGGATCTCAAGCACATGATAGTTCGCCATTCTTTCTTGACTGTTGTTCATGCTTGCATCAGGTATCCTTTATGTCACCCCATCTTTGTTCGCTTTTATTGTATTTCCTCCTTGTAATATTGTAATCAGATGGTTCCACAAACTGCATTCTTTATTTAAATCAAACAAGATTTCTTAATTTCTTATTCTGAAAATTAATTTTCACTAAAAAAATTTTAGTTTTCCTTGTGCTTTATGTCTTAAAAATTTGTCTGCATGTATATCTGAGTTTCCTTCATAACTTGCCTGTTTTATTGTAATATCAGAAGTTCATGATATTCTCTTCCAAGCCACGGCAAAAGGGAGTATTACTGAACTAAATTTTGATTGCTATTTATGATGTTTTATGTAATGATAAAGGAATTGTAAGGTTCTCATCCATCATATGTTTTTATTTTTCCCCCCTTTTTGGAAGTCATGCGCATTGCTGTAGGCGCATGCCATATTTGTTACCTATTACATAAGAAACCAAAAGATGAAATGAGAAAGACACCTGTGTTAGTTTTCTGGTTATATTACACTTGTCTGTTTCATGTTAGTTGTTGGACTTTGATTTACTTATATGTGAGTTCCTCTTTCCTTGAGTACTTTGAATAGTAAATTTCTGACAAGCAACTGAGGTGAAGTTGTTTGAGATAAGTTTTCCTTTATTTAGATGACACTAAATAATCGACTTAACATTTTCACTCAAGTTGTCATATTCTCAGAGCCTCAGTTACTGACATGTATCTTTGTTTTCTAGCTTGTGGAAAACAAAACATAACCAGAAGTGACTGATACACAAGTTAATTTTGACCAGGTGCCTATGTTCACTAAGTAAGACAGCTACAAGAGGTGCAAAACAAGTTGACTATCTGGTTCATGTCTTCTACAAGCATCTCCGGGGGCCCACTGCTGATAATAATCAGGTTAGCAATAGATTTGCCATAAGATATTTATTAGTTATTTTTTCTAAGAGGCTTTTAGACTTTGGCTGACTACCAAGTTCGTTTTTATTTATATCTTGCATGTGGAATGCAGATGTTGGGCCGGTCATTGTTCTGTCTTGGTCTGCTGCTTAGGTATGGATATGAGTTGATGGTTTCATGTGATACTTGTGTTGAAATCTCCAAGATTCTTGGATTGCTTAAAAGGTTTCTTCTCATGGAGGATTTCAGCTTGAAGGTTCGAGCTTTACAGGTATCTTCGTTCTCTTTCTCATTGTATTTATCTTTCTGTAAGGTTATCATGAAAAATTCTAATTTATACAACTATAGTACCAGCATGGTACCATGTGCTACAGCAGACCTTTCCCTTAACACAGCATGGAGTTGGATTTTTCTTTAAAAAATCTCGCTGAAGTTCTATTTGTGTTGGACATCAAACTTTGTGAAAGGGAATTATACCAGTTATATAATTTATATTGTTGTTGAACAATTTTTTGCTTTTTGTTTTCCCGAGAATTTGGAGTGTGGTACAAGATTCAAATTATGCTTCTCATAATGTAGGCATTGGGTAATGTGCTAATTGCTAAGCCAGAATATATGTTAGAGAAGGATATTATGAGACTCTTAGAGGCATCCCTATCTTCCGATGTTGACACTCGATTGAAGGTATCCCAAATGTTCTATTAACTTCACCAATGAAGTGATTTTCTTTATTTTTACTGTCCGAACTTCGGGTGTTAGTGGTCACCCACTCCAATCTATATTTGTCACCCACATTGGTCCCAAACATTGTTACTTATATATGTCATAATTATTTAAATTTTGTACGCTGACACTTGACGCCATCATTGCACTGTCAGGGTGTATGGAAAATTCTGACAAATCCTATCATGGGCTGAGCTCAAGTGTTGTTATTAATGAGAAGTTGCAATGCTTTATTAGATCAAATATACTTTTCACCTCCTGCAAATGAAATATATGTCAAACATCAGAAATTAATTAAAAAATTGTCAAACAGATACAGTCATTGCAAAACATGTATGAGTATCTGCTAGATGCAGAAAGTCAGCTTAGTGGTGACAGTGCTAACAAGGCAATGCAGAATGAGTATGGCATAAATGGTACTGGTGCAAGTCCAGTTCCTGTAGCTGCTGGTGCAGGAGATACCAACATATGTGGCGGTATTATCCAGCTGTACTGGAATAGTGTTCTGGCAAGATGTGTTGACTCAGTTGACCAAGTTCGTCAGAATTCTCTTAAGGTAACTAAAAGATTCTATACATTTGTATTGGTTTTAATCTCTTAAGGTAACCATTGCTTATAAACATCACCAAATTTTCCCAAAAAAATGCTAGTATTATTACTATGGTTACATGCCATTCCATAGAGGCAAAATCTCATGTTCATCAGTGTTTCCATCTTTTTCTGTGTTGAATTTGCAAATCTTAATTCTGCTTGAATATCAGTCAATGCTTCTAGTAGCATGGGCTGCATTCAGGCTGGGGTGCTATTTACTGCGCCTTCTACATTGTCAGACATTGCCATTTACTGCTCTTAAATTTGCTCACGGATCTGAATTTTCATTGTTTCTTAGATAGTGGAAATTGTGCTGCGCCAAGGTCTAGTACATCCTATCACGTGTGTTCCCCACCTGATTGCACTCGAAACTGATCCATTGGAGGCAAACTCAAAGCTGGCTCACCATCTTCTCATGAATATGAATGAGAAGTATATTTTTATCTTAATTGTCTAAAGTTATCTACAATTTTGTTATCTGGTTATTTCAGTTTCTTATCTTACCATACTCCATGACCTGCCCAACAAGCTGGTTTTGATCTTGAAGCCTCAAGGTTGCTGAAGTGCTTCTAATGGCTTTTATTTGCTTCAAAATTTCTGTATTGTCATTGTCCTGATGCTGGGCGTAAACTTCAGTAGAAGTTTGGTTATGGACTTGAAACTAACAGTTTATCACTACTTCACGAGATAATAAAAAAGAGTAAGATTAATGCAATTTGCTTGATCCTTTTCTCAGGTATCCATCTTTCTTTGAAAGCCGATTAGGCGATGGTCTTCAGATGTCATTCAGATTTTTTGAAACGATAGTCAGTAATGACAACATGTTGTCTGCAAATAGCAATGTGAAGGCGAACCCCTTGGCTTTTGTGAGGCCAGGGGTGTCTAGAATTTACCGTATGATCCGGTCAAACCGTAATTCCAGGAACAAGTTCATGCGCTCCATTGTCCGCAAATTTGAGTCTGACAATCGCACTCCCTCTCCCATTAGATTCCTTGTGTAAGCATACTAAATCTGTTTCTCCATCATTACTTTTGTCTTTATACACTTAATTGTGGCTGCCTGCTGGTATAGATCAGATCAAATGAAGTTGGTGACTTGATTTATAACCTGATTAATGAATGAAAACAAATGTTAACTATGTTTCACTTATTTTAATGTGCCATCTAGACTTCCTATATGGGCCTGCCCATATATGATATATCCATCAGGCTCGGTTTTAGTTGGGTTAGGGCGTTAGGCATATAATTATCCACTAAATGTGCTTTAATTAAGCCAATCCAATTGAACACAAGCAAGCCCATAAAAAAAGAACAGAAAATATTAAGTAAATTAGCCTCGGTTGGTACTTCTATGTGTTTGTACTGAACCTGGACAGCAAGTTACCCAAATTCAGAACTGTTATTCTTATAGGGTGTGTTTGTATCATTTGAGAATAAGACTAGGAGTAGTTATTCATAATTCAGAGTATTATTCCTAAATGGTTGCTATTAAGCTTGTTTGTAATAAGTGCTATTTTAAAATTTTCCCAAATTCAGGATAAATTTTAATCCCACTTTTGTATAGAAACGGTCCTGCACCCAAAAGCACCCATAGTTCTTTTCAGATAATAAGGCCATATTAAAGCTTATTCTCAGGCCTTGGATGGCATAGACTTATATATCAATTGGAAGAAACCAGGAAAGTCTTCTGTGTGCATTTTTGTCTAAACATAAATAGATATTTCTTATGGCTGCTGCTACTCAAGCGTTTAGTTTAAATTAACCCAAACTTTCTTAATCCCTTCTTTCGTTTATTTTTATGTGTAGTTACTGTACCGAAGTTCTTGCCTCTCTTCCTTTCACGATACCTGATGAGCCTCTGTACCTGATTTACGACATCAACCGGGTAATACAGGTCAGAGCTGGTGCACTTGAGTCTAACATGAAAATTTGGAGTTCGTTGGCACAACAAAGGGGTATGGTCAAGGCTTCTTCTAGAATAGGAGATGATGAGGTATTAAACGAACGAGAGACAAATACCATTGATGGGTCCACAGATGTAACAACACCTGACAAAGGGTTTGATTTATCAGAGACTGACATGCAACGCCTTAAGGTACTTGCTGTTATCTTAACTAAGGTGCTTTTTTTGAAAATTAGCTTCTGCAGATACATTTCCATGGTTTAATATCAAGGAATATCTTGTTGTTTAGGCTGATTGTCGTGATGCAATTGCTTTGCAACTTCTACTGAAACTGAAGAGGCATTTGAAAATTGTATACAGTCTCAACGATGCCCGTTGTCAGGTCTGTTATTCTCTATGCTGCACATGATTTATTTAATATTGAATCTATTAGGAGCTAAGTGTTCCCTTTTCAGGCATTTTCTCTTAGGGAACCCCCTAAACCAGGGGAGACCATCTCGAAGCAGAATATTCCATTAAATATCAGTGATGTCAGAACTGAATTACCTTCACGAGTGGAGGACATGGTGCAGTTGTATCAGGTAATATTAGATTGGGTTTAGCTTATCTAATTGCTTGTTTCTTATTGTAACGATATATAATCATCAAAATGCATCTAAAATTATTTACACCTGAATCACTATGTTTTGGAACCTTTTTATCCTGTAGGAGTATAAGACGGTATTAAGAGATGACTCCATAGACTATGCAATATACACTGCATCTATCCCAAAGAAACGCCAGACGCCGCGCAATCCTAGGGTTAGGAAATCAGCTGTTGTTAGAGATGATGAAGAGGAGGATGAGGAGGATGACTGGATGAGGGGCCCACGTAACCTTGACTTTAGTTCACCTAGCGGCGGCGGTGGCGGTCGTGTTACCCGTTCCAGGAGCCACTTATTATGACCAAACTAATATAATAGTTGGAAATAGTGAGGTAATTGATCTGACATGATTGCAGTTTTTAAATAGTCAAAAATACGGGAAAAGGAATAGTTTTTGGCTTAATGTGTTTCTAATTTTTGTACATTAATAGAAACGATAGGAATTAGGAGTTAATTCTTGGGGGTTGGGGGTTGGGGGGGAGGGGGTTAAAGTTGGTACATAGAATGTAGGTTCTTAGTAAAACTTAGATAGCATTGTTGTAGTTAAAAAGGTGCTGATGAGTATTGTTAATTGCTCCACCCCCGTTTTGTAATTCTTCCTTTTTGAGGGCTTGTGGCAATTTGTTGTTACAATGTGCTATATTTGCAAATTAATGAAAAGATAATTCTTTGCTTTTGTTGTACATATTTTACTTGACGGAGTTACATAATACTTTCTTGCACGGTTTTGTTCATTGCTGACAAACGGGGTATTATGTCGTTTGTGTAGCTTGTCATCATTGCAAAAGCTTCTATACAATGGAATCTTAAGAATTGAATGTAATTATCTGACAATAGTGAAGATTGTTGGCTCCATATAAATGACAAAGTGGGGACGTAATAAGTTACTATGATGGTTTTCAAAAAAAAATATCAGTTCATATCCATGACTATTGTTTTACTTGAAATAATTTCTAGTTACAAAAAGTAAATTTAAGTAAATTTAAGTTAGATTATTTTTCTTTGATATAGGCTTTCTTTGTATCTCCTAAACCTTCTATTCCATATTACTCCAACATGTACCCTGTAATGGTAAGAACATGGGCTTGCAGTGTAGAGAACCTTATTCCATGTGCTCCTTCCAAGACAGCTATCTGTTTTTATCCATTTGTGCTTGTCAGTTGTCACACATGGTTTATTCAATTCGCCATTTGGAGGTGCATACACTAGTAATTGAAATCTGGCTCGGATTGTATGTGCGCGGCACCTTTGCCGCGCGGCACGGGATAAGAATTCCATACACTAGAGCCTTAAATTGACTGAATTCTAACTGCACGTAGGAGCTAATACCTCCTAATTTTAATACAAGCAAACTGTTGGAAAAGTGTCACTTTTCTGTACTGGTCGATTTTGCAATTTTTTTTTTTTGTTTTTTCGGCCATCACAGTCGATTTGCTTTCAATAAAACAATCAGCGGCGGATCTGAACGTAGACAAAGAAGGGACGACATCCTTAAAAATAACACATGCGTTTAAAAGCTATAAATAACTTTGACAACTATTTACGTGATAAATTGTATAATAAAATCTATCATGATAAGTGTGACTATGTGGTGTATATATCATGTCTATAAAAAAAATGATCGTGTTACCGCTCTTCAATAATTTGAAGTTTCCTAGGTTCAAAACTAATGGTCCTTGAAGTATCATCAAGCAACAATCACATTGTATGAAATTTGACAGTTACTCTATCTATATATTTAATATATCTATAAATTTGTTGTTGCTATTTCTAACTATTTTTGTATTTATTTGAAGAACATTTATTAAGATTGACAAAATCTTCGTAGTTACGTGATCCCTTCCGTTATAATATGATATCCACTAAAATCTATTAGCCTATTTTTTGTAGCTCTAAATTGTAAATTTAACAGATTTGTTTTAATAAATTAATGCTTCAGTGTCATATTGTCGTTCTAGAATTTTATTCACACGGTCATTGAGTACAGTAGAAGATTTTTTGAGTTGTAGGATGGTACCTTGGCAGTTATAGCGTGCGGGTTTAATTTTCCTGACGTCAATTCAACCATGTAAGAATTTATCATCGTATCAAATTTTTTGTTCATGACATAATATTTATTTACCTTAGCACAGTATAGATTTATCTTTAATTAAAATAGATGAAAGTTCTTTTGTATATAGCAGGTTAATCCTATTTATCGTAAATTTCTTTTAATAAAGATGAAGTCGAGCCTTTAAGTAATTAAGTTTGCATAAAAAAAAAATTCGGATCAGATTTTCAATTGGAAGTTATGCCTAGATCAGTAGATAATAGACTGATTCTTTTTTATTTGTAAGTTCACTTCTCAAACAAACATTAACAATATTCCAAGCGCTCCTCGTTTACCATGGTACAATCCTACAATCGTTGCTCTTTGTGCTATGACATAGAAGTAAAAATACAATAAGAGTTAGTTAGAACAATCTAATCAGTTAATTTTATAGCAAACGCAAAGCAAAGAGGCAGCTTTGCATGCCAAACATGGGTCCCTATTCATAAAAACTAGTATTCTCTAGTGCACTTTTTTTCCCCTTTTTTCCCCCCGAAATTTTAGTAAGTGATGTGTAAAAGTAAACACGCCCTAGAAGGCTTCCACCTTCTGGTAAGGTGCAAGGAATGACTTCTAAGGAATACTTCAAAAGGCACACATGACACAATAAACAAAATGTGTATGCTTTGTTAAAAAGGTATATTTTTTCAACAGTGCTATACAATAAAAAAATATATTAAAGAAAAATGAACTAAAAGAAAAGAACAGCAGAAAAAATTACACACAATGGAAAAGGGGTTCACGCTAGTACTAGATGGTTCTTTTCACAGCACAAAATAGTACCTTTCAAGAAAATACTAGGTTCTCACAGCAAAAAATATCCCGTCCTTGTAATAATAAATGAAAAGCTGGTATAGTTGAAAAGCGACGTTGTTCCAAATCCAATGAAGCAAAATGTAAACTTGTAAAGTCAAATTATTGCCATATAAAAGCCCAAATAAATCCACTAGGGGTTAGGCCGGAAATTGGTTGTTAGCCACTTTTGAGTTGAATATTGTTAGCCTGTTTTGTCTTCCCTTTGCCATTTGTTTCGCAAATTGAATGTCTAACAACATTTTGACTGTCTCTCTCATAGTTGCATGGGTGCTTAATTTGCTTGTCATGAGCATAAATTAATTGAACACGTGTCACGTAAACTTGGCCACTTGCGGATCTCTACTATATTAAGAACTGAAAAAGGGTTAGGAAAAAGTTGCAATACTAGCTAATTCTGAGAAACACAACAAAAATTTACTAGTCATAGACAAAAGACATATGGCAATACAAGACCAGTTACATTACAATAAACAGGATGACATCACTAATCATTAAATCACGAGGTTTGGTAGAGTAGGAATCAAGAAAACTTTCTTTTAATAATTGAATCAGGAACCATGCATTCAGATATTTATTACTTGCAAATTACATCACTAGGTCATTAAACTATCATCAATCCTCACTCAAAGGACCATGAATTTGCAATCGAATTAATTGGCAGATAATTTCACTTTGAATTAGTCAAGTTCATGCAATTCCATGATAAAAGAAAACAAATAAAATCCATGCTCCAAATTTAAATATAATCTTATATATATGTGATTTCATCTGAGTATTGGACATATCGTAAACTGAAACATAGTTCATTTTATCCCCCCTGTCAAACAATGACTGCTGAGTTAAAAGGAGCTCGAAGATAAAATTTTATATTTCTGCAATAAGATTAGAAGTGAAATTATCACGCGCCAAATATAAAATATAAAAAACTTCTAATATTAGCACAATGACTGCTGACTTTTAAGCATAATGCTAAAATATAAAATATTTAATGTTTCACTTTGAATTAGTAGTCATTAAACATAGTACTACCTTTTGATAATATTTTTGGGGCATTTGTCTGTGTGTTACCAATTTCATAGAACTAATAATGGCATATTGCAAATTGCGTGCAGTCTGAAGTCAATAAAAAATTTTGTCATGTTTGGTCTTTGAATCGTTTTTGGCTGTATCGCGAATATATTTGTTAAAATTTTCTCATTCAAGTAATCGGGAGTAATTTTTGGATAAAATAGTCAAACTTCCTCCAGATCGTAATTGTTTGTTCGGAGAAATTTTTTAAGTTCCAAACCTACGATTTTCAACTCAAGATACATAAATTGTCCTTTACTACTATTCAGAATTCATAATACTTGGAAACTATATTTTGCCTATATCATCTTTGAAATAAAAATTTCAAAATTGTTTAAAATACTTCAATGGATTCGAGACAACTGAAAGGGAGCCGAATTCAAGTACTGTGCTGTGCTTGTTTCGATGAAAATAATTTTAAATTAAAATGTATATGATGCTAAATTATCAGCGTTCGCTCTGATATAATTTTAGCATAATGGAAACCACGCGCCAAAAAACTTCTAATATTTTATATTTCTCACGTTTTAAGCTATAAGATAGGGTGAGAAACAAAATTAGACTACACATAGTACTAAAATAAATAATTTACAACTTTATGGTGTATCGAAAAAGGGTATTGAATTCATGTTTCAGGTATTTCTATTATTTGCTGAGATATAGTCTGATATTTGCATTTTCCATTTGATAGATATTAGATTTTTTTTTTTTTCAAAGAATAGATCTTAGATGGCTTTGTATGTTGGGCTAACTTTAATTGTGATTTATAATTTTTTTTGTTATTAAATTTTTATAACATTTTATTCAATGTATTAAAAGACTTTTAAAAAAAAGTACGGCGACAAATTTGTAAGCTTTTTTTTTAAATGAAAAAAGAAATTTAAGAAGGTCAATGCGTTGTGGTTTGGAGAAAGAATCTGAGTTCCATTGATCGAGGACCATTTAATCGAAACTTAAATAAGGTCAATGCATCGACGTCTCTTGTCAGAGATGCTACTCCCACATGTTCTTGTAAACCTTCTTTCATACGACTAAAATTTATCTATACATTCTTTTCTAGTAATAACTTGAAACATGATCAACCAAAGATTTACATTGGCATTAACGTCCTTTAAAAAGTCCAGAAGACACTTTATTTGCACTTAATGCCTGATAAGAGCTAGTTATCAGGCTAGTTTACGTTGTAATCTTAGACGATAAATTTATGATAAAATTTACTAGGTGTTCATTATCTACAATTTTTTTAATTACATCATACTCAATTTTATTTTTATAGTAAAACCAAAGGAGTAAAAATATTTGGAGATCATAAACTTCGCAGCATGTTACAAGATTCGCAAGCGCCAAGCAGTGGCGTTTTAAATGATAATCATTAAAATAACTAAAATAGAATACTTAAGTTTTTATCAATATTAAAGAATTTGAATTTTTTTTTTTTTAGAGAAATGCTAGTTTTCAATGTATTGGACGGACTCATCCGTCCAATACGATCATTTTCATATTTTTAAATTTGAAACGACCGATCCGAGCCATTCAATATGTTCTTTATATTAGAAACTTGTAAGAAACCGATCATTATATTTTTCAAAAAAATTTTACTTATTTTTTGGTATTTTAGAAAATTCATGATATATAAGTTCTGGACCGTCCAATAACAACGATTTTCTAAAATACCAAAAAAATAGTAAAAAAATTCGAAAAAAAATATAAATATTAGTTTCTTCTAAGTTTTCAATATGGTGAACATATTGAATAGTTCGGATCAGTCGTTTGAAATTTAAAAATGAGAAAACGATCGTATTGGACGGACCTCATCCGTCTAATATATTAGACTCTAGCATTTCTCTTTTTTTAACTAAATGTCAACAATAGTATTATATTCACATTTTTATGGGATTGGCTACCGTTATTATTTGATATTTTGCTGTATTTTTCCAGGATTTGGTTTTGCCGCCGCTTCTATTTGTTTGACACAGGTTTTGATGAAGATTCAAGGAAAACGGACCCAAAGAAGCTTCTCCACGCTTGTTTGCACGCCAGACGACTCATTCCTGGCGCTTGGGGCACATTTACAGACCGACATGCGGGCCACGCCGCTCAGTTGAGACCTTGATTTCGAATTTTTATGCTCTATTCGACCTGGACGAACTCCTGTTCGGGTCGAAATCAGAGCCGTTGCTCCCATTCCACTCCAAGTCCAAGTCGCTGCTCTGTCCAGGTTGGACAGATTTCTGTCCAGGTCGAACAAGAACCTCTCCAGCTCTCCAGCCTGGCTCCAACCTGGACCAGCTCGTGCCAGGGGTAGAACAGCCTTGTTTGGAAGGCTAAATTGCATTGAAGACAGGCAGCTGGCCCCTAATTTCAGCCCTGGACGCCTCTGGCTTGTTCCCCAAGTAGGAGAACTTCTACAAAAGGCCTTCCTCTGCCCAGCAGAGAGCTTCTTCTTCCTTCCACGTTCTACCTTGAGACAGCCCCATTTTTCCACCATTCCACCTTGATTCCTTCATCGACAGCTGAGATTTCTTTACTGCTTTGAAGCGACGGCGGCAAGCGGCACTGACTTCCCACGTTTCCACCCTTCCACTGCCATTGAAGAGACAGATCTGAGCATTTGAGAAGTATTTCGATTTATTCTTCTTATGCACTATTCTCTATTTTCTATGGCTTGTATCTTTACTAGTATTTCTATATTTCCTGCTATTGTCTTTTTAGGGAACATGTGTGAGTAGTTTGCTATGTCTTAGGGTAGGATTATGATGTATGTTTAGTATGATGTTGTGATGAATGATTGGCTTGATATTTGACTATGTTATTTGTGAAGGATTTCATGATGCGAATCGGGTAATTTTAAAAATTTTATTAACTGATAACATCTAGGATCGTTCTTATTATTGCTAACTTTCTTTATTTTATTTGCATCGCAATCAAATATATTCCTATAAGAAGGATTGTAGAACCATACCTATGGTCTTTAACGAAGCTCTATTCCTCTTCGATTTACCTTGAATCCAAAACAAAAATGACAGTCGAATCCGTGCTAGCGAACTCCCCGTCAACACCTAGCTCCGTCGCCCGTATCTTAATCGATTGCTTAATCGATAGAATATTTTAACAAGTATTTAGAAGAAAAGAAGAAAAAAGCTTTAACACATGAAGACTTACTTGTACACAAAATTTATGATCTGCTTTACCTTTAAAACACAAGAAGAAACCTTTCAATTTCATATAGCATTTAAAGCCACTAACCAGAAATTAAAACAGCACTTTAATTTCTGACGTTGCAGCACTAAAACCTTGATAACTCTCTGTAGGAAACTCCAAACGTCCTGAAACTTGGACCATTGGATTCTACACTTCAAGAGCTACAATTTTCATATATCATTTGCCCATAATGGTTATCGTTTGCTATACTAATTTTCTGTTTAAAATTGGCTCAAATTCTGACACGAATTTAAGGCCTTCTTTCTTCTTCATTTGTTAAAATAATTGGGCTTGGGCTTCAAATAAATTTATACATTTCATAATAATATTCATATATTATTATAATATGTGAAACTTATATTATCCTTATAATATACACATATTAATAAATTTAAACTTTGCTAGTTAATCACGTCACGTGATATAATTTTCTATTTGTACTTTATTTCATGCAACATGAAACTTTGTACATAGAAAATATATTTCTTGTTTCTCATTCAGTTGGTGTCACCTATATTGAGGATCCATATTATGTTGGCAATGGAATAATTATTTTATTCCATAAACTGTAAGCGGTACTCTAGCATACATTACAGCTACCCAAATAATATAGATGTTTAGCAAATCCTTTTACGAAACACAATCCTTCTAGTAATGTTATTAACATTACTTGTGTCTATTCTTGGCCATATGATATTATGACTATTATACAAAGTAGGGCTGTATCATCTTCGTATTATAATCTTTTCTTGGTCTCTAATAAGTAAGATTATATAATTGTAACTACACTTCAGTTATATTGGATCCATTTATAATCTCACTTTACCAAGAGGCCCTTTATAATATCATTCATCAATTAATGAGTGGCAATTAGCTATTGACATATATATTTTCCTCCTACACAAGTTACATACAAAGAACTATTACTTTTATCACCACTTGCTTCAAATGGCTTTTAATAATAATTACGTTGCATATTTCTTATGTGAAAAATATATCATATCAATCTTAGAATTAACAACACGATAAAATTATTAATGACACAAACACAATCCATATAATATTTTTATCAATTAGGTCTGTTCAATATATGAAACTTTTCATATACTCGTGTTATTAAATGATAATTCTTTATCAACGTTTACAGAACTACAACGTACTTTTAATCAACACGACAGTCTTATATGACATATTAGTGTTCCTGCTAATATTCAAGACATGTGAACATTTTAGATATATATATTTATTTTATTTAGAGTTCTGCGGTTCAAGACCAAGAACATCTTCTTGAACACTTCTAAATACAAACATAAACTCATGGAACAAAATGTAATAACATCCAATTCATAAATATAACATATAAAAGTAATCACTATAAGATAACTTTTAGAACATAATTCCAACAATTTGTCTGGTTAGTATTATTTCTTTACTTGTTAAATTCTGCTGCTTTGATCTGTTTTGCTTCTGAATCTTAGGCCTGGTTTGGTTAAGCTACAAATTTAGATCGTACAACCAGAATTGAAACGAGTACTTGAGGTAAATATGTGACTTGAAAGAGTAGATTAATTGAACTGAAATATTAATTTCTAAATAGTTCGAAAGAACAATTAGATACCCTTAAGAACACAAGTGGAGCAAACTTAAGAACACTAATTACCGACACGAGTTAGGGTAGTGAACTTAAGAGGACCAGGTAGAGTCCTGTGCTAGGTTTTAATCCAAAAGGCGAAAGTTGAGGGTTAGAACTCGTGTTACAACCGGTCCAGGCCCTGAACATTGCTCAAGTCAAGCCTTGAACTCATTTCCAGACCTTCTGTTCGACCCGAACAAGTCCTGTCTGGGTTGGACAAAAGTCTGGAAGCACAACTCATTTCCAGGCGTTCTGTTCGGGTCGAACTGCCGCCAGTTCGGGTTGGACAGAACCTTGGAATCCGGGGTTTCGGGGTTTATTGCGAAAGCAATCGACTCTGGAGTTTCCGGTGCTAAACCTAAGTCATTTTCGATCCCTAGGACGTTTTTATTTATTAGAAAAACCACCAAAAATCTGTGTTATTTACTTTGTTACTCTAGCCTTGCTTAGAATTATTTTTAAGAGTTGTTTTAGAGTCCAAAGCACCCAAAAATATCTATTTATTTCATGGTTACTTTTGAATCGTTTGAATCAACATGTTTTCACCTGTCTAGCTTTTGAAAACCAGCGAGTCCGGTAATCATTAATCCGTCCATTGGGTTCGACCCTAAGCTTAACTGAAACGACTAGTGAGTTAAGTTCTAGGAACAAATTTATTTGATATCTGGTTCCTAAAAACCGCTCATTAGCTACGGTACTCTGCAAAGTGAAATGGTGCATTTACTTGGGGCTACTTTTTTCAAAATTCATATCTTAGATGACTGATTCAAACCGTTCAATTTGTTTTTTACATCAAAATCTCACGGCCAATCAAATTTTATATTAATTAGATCAATGATTTTTAAAAATTTTAAAAATATAAAATTTATTTTTCAATGAGATTTTAATATGAAAAATAAATTGAATTGTTCAGATTAGTCATTTGAGGTTTGGATTTTGTCATTTTGAAAAAGTACACCAAAACAAATCGTTTTTTTTTTTACTTTTCAAAGCACCATAGATTTTCCTTTTTATGCGTTCAAATAGTTTTTTTTTTAATTTATCTACGTAATTTTACAAATATTTAGAAAATTATTTGATTTGCAAACAATACGGAGAAATCAGACAATGTACCCGATTTCCCATTTAAATATGCCTGTGTCCTCAAGTTTATCAAGTACTGCTGCTTTAAGAGATTGAACGGTGGAGACTTTCTATACCAAAACTCATTTTTTTCCTTCCAAGGAATTAAGAATGTCAAGTTTTCTTATCAAACTATATATAATCGATCAACATAGTTCATAGAACCTAATTAACTATACGAGTGAAAAAAATAATAATAATAAATAAGTTTTGAAAATTATATAGAGGGTTACTTATTTTTGATAGACCCAAATTATATTATTATTTTCAATGTCATGGATAATTGTGATTGATTAAGACTTATTTCGAGATGAAAAATGTAGTCAGCAGAAAATCCTAAATAATTAAGAATAACTTCATTCTTTTTCTTTCTCTGCGTTCTAGTCTTGTTCCTAGATTCTTAGTAATTAATATACTTATCACTGCTATTTATCTAAACTTCCAAAGTCAAAACGAAAGAAAAATTATACGCTATTTATGCATGAGAAGAAATTTCATGTTTTTGGCTCCTAACGAGAGAACCTACTCGCATGTTGACAAAAAGGGTCTTAGGGTCCAATTGAAACGAAAAAGGTAATTTATTTTTGTTTTTACACAGTAGCTTATTTGATAAAAAATAAATCAATCAATCAAGTTCATTCATTATCCTATCAGGTAATGATATGGATAAAAAAAATATAATTCTTACCATATATCGCTTATAATAAGATTACGCAGTAATCTCTTAGGACGAATCAACTTATATTTCCTTTTTTTTTTTTTTTTTTTTGGGGGTGGGGGGGGGGGGGGGGGGGGGGGGGGGGGGGGACACATTGTTACGTTACTCTTAAATGTATCAATAGTTTAAATTTCAATTTCGAAAAGCAAACAAGAACTATTGATTTTGATTTCCCTATATCACATCAAGTTTTCACCGAAAATATAAGAAAATCTGGATTTCATTCGATGCGATGTCAAGATGCAAAAACATTAATATAATAATTGACTTCTTAATTCTAAAAGAACTCTACCGTGTTCGGTGGAGGATTAAGTGTGGAGTAACTCATTTATTCTACATTACTCCTCCAATCATGATTCAAATTTGGTGCAGTGTAGAGTAAGGAGGAGTAAGTTACTTCACCATTTTTAGAGTAAATTACTCCACATGGATCATGTAATGGTTATCATTACTGAGTATTCATTATAATAATAATATCATTATTAATAATGCATTATCTTTTTAACAATAATATTATCAATTTTTTATTATCACAATTTTCAAAATGGAAATTATAATTAGAGGAATGCTACGGTCCTATGCGTAGGACAGATGCGGTCCGTCCAACATGATCGTATTTGCGTAAATTTCAAACTACCGATCCAAATCGCTAGATTGATTCTTCATATTGAAAACTTGTATGAAACCAAATTTTACATTTTTTCCAAATTTTTTACTATTTATTTTGTACCTTTTGTTTGTATTTTTCCAAATTATATTATTAATTTATTAATCGATAATTATATTATTTTTATAATAATATTGTTATTATTAATATTTTATCATTGTAATAATAATATTATCATTATTTTTATAATCCACTTTGTTATCCAATTAAAAATTATTTAATTTTAATAATTATAATTATTAGTACTTTTTGAACTTTTAAATAATTATAATAAAATGTTCTTAATTAAATACTTCTAATTATAATCATTAATTTCATATGTTACTCCTTATTTACTCTATCTTTTCGTACCAAACGTGATATAAATTTGAGTAGAGTGGATTAACTACTTACTCCTCTTAAACTACTACTCCATTTACTCCTCTATCAAACATGAATGCGATAAACTGATAATTTTGACGCATATGCATTTCTTGTCATATTAAACATAAGCAATTGGATGTGATATTCATATTTGTCGTGCAATTAAATTATTAACACAACAAAAAAAAACGTTATGGTGATCTGTTTATGAAAATATTATAATTGGATTCCTCCTTTCCTCTAGTTGCTCCCTTTTTGACACTTATTAATTGGCTCTTCTACTAACGTGGAAATCCATTCATGACAATTATCATCGAATCTTACCACGTCTTGATTTACACTAGTGCTAATCTCGCGCGTTGCGGGATTCATTCCTATACAAATATGTTATTAAATGGTTGCACAATTTATTTTACGCTATACAAAAAAATACCATAAAAAATTGAGAATACTATTCAAATGTTATATGAAAACTGTTACAGAAAATCATAAATATTTTTTACCAAAAATCACGCGCCACAGAAGATCATGACACTGTACTTACTACAGTAAATTTGCTGCTCACGTGCATCGCACGAGGCAGCAAATTTATATATGTATAATTTTTGTTTTGTCGAAATACATTGCATCTATATAATTTATGTACAACATATCTTCTTGCCTATAATTGTTACAAATATTTATTTTAAAATTGCTACGACCTATATATCTTTTAATGAAAATAATTACTAGGAAATAAATCTTATACTTCTGCGATCCACAATTCTACAAAACAACCTGATTTGAGCTGCCTCCTTTTCCCGAGTGCTCTCCAAACAAAAGGTACATTACTCTCGTTCCAATGAGACTTTGACATTTAATAATATATTTATTTCATAGAATATTGCGTATTGAGTACGTTTCCCATCAGATGTGGGGTCCTGATTCGGTGGCAATTTCACCAACCTTATTTTTTCTCTGTTTCTTATTTTTAAAAGAAAAAGAGAGAAGAGAGAGAAGGAAAGGCCGATGAAAAGCGTGGTGTTTTTAAGTGTCGGTCGATGGGTTCTGTCCCTTTTATGTCACTCAAAGTAAATCACTCTCTAACTTAAACACATAAAAGAGGAGGAAAATAAAAAAATTATCTCCGTACCCTGGTGGCCTGGTCCCAGCTTTCGCAGGTTAATTTAAGAATATTCATATGGTGGTTCTTTCTAGTAGCAATTTCTTTTTTTTTTTTCTTTTGAGTCGTCGCAATTATATAAATTTGTTTACTGAACGGAATTCCCTTTATTTCCTATTAAAGTCCTACAGAATAATTGAAAGTAAAATTATTATGAATTTAAGCTCACTGAAATGACCCATAATAAGAAAATCCTGCCGAATCAATTTTAAATGATGAGTTTGAACTATCCATTTTGATTTAATTGACAAGCAAGTATGTGTAAAAAAACCTTGGATACATTTTGTTTAACAAAACTTAATATAGTATTTGCAATTATGAAAAATTTCCGTCACTTGATATAAATATAAAATGATTTGAGAAATAAAACATTTAGATGAAAACACATGACTCATCATGTAGACCGAATATCAATAGTTCAAATTTATCATCTAAAACCGATTTGATGTATTTAATAAAACACAAGAGCATAATAAATTCACTCAATTCACTCGAACTTATGGCTGATTGGGAAACCTTGCACCCACCTGCTTCTACTACCAGTTGATTTTACATTTTACTTTTTTGTATAGAAATTTTATTTACCGATTTATTTACTATATTTGTTTTTCTTTTTTTCTTTTCAATTCTTCATTGGTTCATTCTGAACTTCTTTTTCCTCTTTTTTTTGATAAACTTTTGTAAACTTTTTTTAATTTAATATTAAAAGTTTTGGGACTCGATCCTATTTTTTTTTCCAACAAAATAAATAATGGTACCTTAACGTGACATCACTTCAATACAGTTTATAAAACTTAAATTTCTATATAGTTGTAGAAGATAAATTTTTACTTTATTTTTATTAAATCATACGTTATATCCATTTTTATTTTTTGGAGAATTATACTTCATATTTATCAAAGCATAAAATAATTTGATATTTTCTCACACAAAAATTAGTTTTTACTTTTTACACAGAATTTTTCTGATTTTGCTTTAGATGGTAGTATAATATCCACAACCTCAAAGTCTTACAAAAATAATTGTATTTCTTTTTTGTTTTGTTCAAAGGTTAGCGAAATAGGGGGGGGGGGGGGGGGGGGGGGGGGGGGATATAATGTTTATTTTCTTTCTGTAAAAGCGAAAGATGGAAGAAGGAGGAAAATGTCGATATTTGGTCAAATGTCCAAATTGGCATGAAAAATTAGTTCATGGCAGTTGGACCCTATGTTTGGTGGTTTTCAATGCAGACAAGTGTTTCTTCTTTTATGTTACGGTGATTAAGAAAAAAACCACTAACTAAATTGGTTGAAAAAGTGATGTTGTCGAAATACACAACTTGAAAAAGACAATAGTAAATAACCTGAAATAATTGTTACGAATTGTAGTGTACAGTAAGTCAATAAATTTCTTTTACCTTTTGTCATTATTTTCTGCTCGGGACACCAAATGCGTAACGTGGTTGTTATTAACCTTTTTTTTTTTGGGGTAAGAAGAAACACCTCAGCACATGCATGGGTGGAAGGAATTTTCAAATTTAAAAGAGGAAATTACTAGTTTATGTATAGATATGTCATATATAAAAGAGTTGTTATATAGTTTCTAAATTATTAACAACTTTTACATCATCATTGAATTAAATGTTTTCATTAAAAAGATTCCGCTAGAAGAATATGGCTCTTGGCCCTTTCAATAGTGATAGATTCAATGTTTAATTTCCTCGGAGTAAAAAAAACAGTATAGATTCAAAACTATCATTATTTCTTAATTAAAAATATCATCAATTCATTTTGTCTATAGTAATATAAGGTAAAAGTCGGTACCAGGAGCTTTCTTAACAGAGACACTCTGGTTAAATTATGCGGTTTGGTGGGTCTATCAATTGCCATCAATTATTAATTTCAAATTAGGTCATTTAATGTTATGCGTAGGGTTGGTAAACCATGATTGAAACATTTTCTTGTTGATGAAATTATTTCTGATGCTTACAGATTGCTTTGCATTCCGTTCGGCATAGGTCTTTTTACTTTGTTGTGATATGTATGTACTGATTATTGTGAAATGTATGTACTGATTACTACGTAGGGTTATACAATATACTGGCATCAATACTTTTGGCAGGCGTACTAGGAAAATTAACCATAGTAAATGTAGTTATATTATGTATCTTCAGATAACCTAAACTTTTGTACAGTCATTTAAAAGATAGATCCCCATCACCAAAATAAAAAAAAAGAAAGAAATAAAGGGGGAAAAAATAAAGAATAAAGTGTAAATACAACATTATTATACAACACTTTTTAACTACATCTTATTTTGAAAAGAATTCAAATGATACGAGTCTGTTTTGTACAAACAAAAATTACTACTTTAATCTTTTTATATATAGTTTGTTTTAGTTTTTTAAATTGCGGATTCAAACTCTTGATGCAATCTTTTTCCACTAGAAACAAGCCACATAAAATCTAATGATTTTTTTTTTAAACTCTAGAGAAAAAATCATTATAGTTAACAAGATTTAGTTATTTTTTGTTCTCTTAATATAGTATAAAACAAACTCCAAAATAAACAAGACGTATCATCTATAGATACATTTTGTCGTCAATGTATCCTTTATAAAAATAAACCAGATGAATGCTTGGAATCGGAATTTAAATTCTAATTTTAAAATATAAATGAAACTGACATTGTGATAATCTTATGACGCATAATATTCGAGGCATTAAAATACATATTATTTGAAGGGACATTATATGGTGGATAAAATTTTTTAGTCCATTATAATCCTGGTCAATCATAACCATTCATATGAAAGAATAATTAGATTTTTTAGTTCATATAAAATTTTCTGTCCACTACAAAATTTACCTTATTTGAAATATAAGAGGTACAATCGTTAAGATTATTGGACAACTGCAGATGTTGTTAGTTTTATGAAACTGCTGTGAGATTCTTTTTCCCCTACAATCTTTACCAAAAAGAAAAAAAGAGCAACACCTACAAATCGGAAGGCTGGTCTACACGAAGAACACTTATAATTAATTAATTTACACACAAATTGGTACATTGTTGTACACCTACATTTAATGTGTTTTTGCTTTTTCGATGACACACTAACTCATTTCAGTCAACCTAACATACGAGTACTATTGTTGTATTATATGAAGCCTCAAGTTGGCTTCGTGTTACTATAGATTAGTAGAACTCCTGTTTCCAATGACGTGTTGTTTATTGGCGAGTAGTTGACTACTAATTAGAATATAAATATATTTTCAATAGGTGCCTCTACAGCCACGCTGATGTGTATAACAATTTTTCTAAAATATTTTCTATGACAAAGCTTATATTTAACCGGACAAAAACCATTAACAAATTCCAAGGTGCGCGGGCGGTGCTTAAAATTCCAAATACTCTTTTGTGTGGCGAGTCACTGACAGCAATGCCTACGTAGCTTATTTTTCTGGGCAGATGCTTTTGCAATTTTTTAATGTTCTATACCAGCCAGACTGTGACTCGTTACATGAAAATGATACATTTATAAAAGTTACAGTTAATCCAAATTTAGGACTAAATCACTAAACTGTGGACTCCTTGAACTGTCAGTGATCATTTTTTTTTTGTTTTTGTTTTATAATTAGTACTTGATCTTTTATGGCTTCCTCGTTGGTTCAAGCATGAAAACCGCCTGCATCAAGCATGAGAAAATCCTACAAAAGCAAATAAATTAACACTTTTGAAAGTTAAGTGTGCAAAAAGTTACTTCATAGACATGAAATTGATGCATACAAATCTGGCAGTAAATGAGATTGCAAAATACAAGCTTCCACTTTGTCTCTCTCTACTCCTTTTTTTTTTTCCCACTTTTTGATTATGGTTTTTGTACTTCACTAATTTCATGTCACATACTTATCATATTTTGCTCTGTGTGTTTTTCTTTTGAGAAAAAAATAATTTGTTTTTTCCTGTTAGTTGACGGGGTAGAATTTTATATTTGGATTTATTGACAAACTCGATGAAGAACATTAACAAAATAAGTAGAAGAGGGAAAATAAATAAAGAAAATCAATCCCTTTCTCCTTAGAAGTATGCTATTTTGAGAGAGAGATTCCCATTTTCCTGTATCGAGAGATTATACCTGTTTTGTCCTTAATTAGTACCTCAAATTATTTTATCCAAATTGGCCTTCAAAAAATTATTTTATTCAAATTAATCAGTGCTTATGTAAAATACCCCCTTGAAAGTTATCAATTAATGAAAACAACCAAACTTGTTTAATTTGGAAAATCGCAGTTAAGCACTGTATTTTTTTTTTCATTTTTTTTTCCTTCCAACCACGTGGCCATAATTATAATATACATCGCAAAAGAACTTTATCTTCAAAATATAATATAATCAACCTAAAAAAAATAATTCTTTATATATCCAACTTCCTTTTCCTTATCAAAAAATATATTATTTTTATTATAAAAAAAGAAGAGAAAAAAGGCGAAAAAGCTTTGCTTGAAAACGTGTTAGTAGATGAGAACTGAGAAGAGACCAGCTAAGCATGTGGGCTTTCACGCTGACCTTCCTACCCAGCACCGCTTTTACCTTCTGCCCCCTGACAAATTATTTAATTTCAAGCGCGTAATAATCTGTGATACTTCCAAAATCCATAGGCGCTTTTCATTTCTTCTCTCGGGTATTTATAGAGAGACCCCTTGCCACCTTCTCTTCCATTCACAAGCAACTTCCCTTTTCTCTTTCCTTCACTAGCAACCTCTCTTCTCTCTAACCTCTCTTTGTCCAATTGGATCTGACAATATCCTCAGGTAAATTTAATGGATTTGTGTAGTAAATACCTTGTAAATTGGTTAATGTACTTCATACTATGTTCTTACTTAGATTAGACATGGCCTTTCCTTTTCATTATTGCTTTTGAAGAATCTTGTTTTAGCAAAATCCTAAACTGAGCCACTTTTAAAGAATTGTTTTTTCTGTTTTCCTTTAGTGATGGTGAATTAGATCACTTGAGCTATGATCAAATTAGTTATGTTTAGAGCAAAGTTGGGCAATCATGTCTCACTGTAACAGATCTTGCAAATTCATTTCACTTTATTGCTTATTAATGTCAGATCCCAATCATGTTGGAGATTTACTTATCTACATAAAGATTGGTTGATCCAATTTAGTAAAAAACAGTACAATTGTCACTCCCTTTGCATATGCCAGATTGTTTTCAGAGATATGTTTCAATTAATCAGTAAATAAATTGGAGATGGTCCCCAATCGTTACAATTACTACTTAATCTTTGCATGATGTATTATTCTCGGTATTAAGTTTTAGTCAATCAATCAATTTGGAATGGTCCCCCAATCACCACTTCATGTTCATGTGTTTACTTTTGTATTAAAGACACAACTTTTCTTTTCTCAGGTAACAGTCGCAAACTAAAACAGTAAAAATGGTGAAGATATGCTGCATTGGGGCAGGGTATGTGGGTGGACCTACAATGGCAATGATCGCATTGAAATGCCCTGAAATAGAAGTGGCTGTGGTTGACATATCAGCTCCGCGTATTGCTGCATGGAACAGTGACCAGCTCCCGATCTATGAACCGGGTCTAGATGAGGTTGTCAAGGAGTGCCGTGACCGCAACCTCTTCTTCAGCACTAATGTTGAGAAGCACGTCGCTGAGGCTGATATCATCTTTGTTTCTGTTAACACCCCTACTAAGACCCGTGGTCTTGGTGCAGGTAACAGCTCAGCCAAAAATTACTAATTTTTTATTAGCAGTGTCAGTTAATACTAGTACTGTGCCAATTAATTTTGTGCCACACTTGCAATAGTAAGAGAAAAATATTAGAAATTGTAATTGGAGCACTGTTAGTGTCAATACTCGTATAACTGAATTGTGGTTACATATAACTGAAGCAGCACCAGTACTCGTATACTGTTTGTATCAGTACTGGTACCAGTAACAGTGCTATGAAAATCCTACATCTAATCTCATGCATAACTATTCGTTGTACTACAGGTAAGGCTGCCGACCTAACATATTGGGAAAGCGCTGCACGCATGATTGCTGACGTGGCAAAATCTGACAAGATTGTGGTTGAGAAATCAACAGTGCCTGTTAAGACCGCAGAAGCAATCGAGAAGATCCTGACACATAACAGCAACGGCATTAAATTCCAGATCCTCTCCAACCCTGAGTTCCTTGCCGAGGGAACCGCAATTGACGACCTTCGTGCTCCCGATCGTGTGTTGATCGGAGGTCGGGAGACACCTGAAGGTAGAAAAGCTGTTCAAGCCTTGAAGGAGGTGTATGCTCACTGGGTCCCCGAAGACAGAATCATCACCACTAACCTGTGGTCAGCTGAGCTTTCTAAGCTCGCAGCCAATGCTTTCCTTGCACAGAGAATCTCCTCCATCAATGCCATGTCAGCACTGTGTGAGGCAACAGGCGCAAATGTTTCTGAGGTGGCGTACGCAGTTGGCAAGGACTCGCGTATTGGGCCCAAGTTTTTGAATGCAAGTGTCGGATTTGGTGGTTCATGCTTCCAAAAGGATATATTGAATTTGGTGTATATTTGCGAGTGCAACGGTTTGCCTGAGGTGGCAAACTACTGGAAGCAGGTGATAAAGATCAATGATTACCAGAAGAGCCGCTTTGTTAACCGTGTTGTGTCATCCATGTTCAATACTGTGTCAGGGAAGAAGATTGCGGTTTTAGGGTTTGCATTCAAGAAGGATACTGGTGATACAAGGGAGACCCCAGCCATTGATGTGTGCAAGGGATTGTTGGGGGACAAGGCGTCGATTAGTATTTATGACCCACAGGTGACTGAGGATCAAATCCAGCGTGACCTTGCCATGAACAAGTTTGACTGGGACCACCCGATCCACATGCAACCAGTAAGTCCGACCACAGTGAAGCAGGTGAGTGTGACATGGGATGCATATGAGGCTGCCAAGGGGGCCCATGGGGTGTGCATCTTGACAGAATGGGACGAGTTCAAGAAGTTGGATTACGAGAGGATCTATGACAGCATGCAGAAGCCAGCATTTATTTTCGATGGAAGAAATGTGGTCGATGCAGAGAAGCTGAGAGAGATTGGTTTCATTGTGTATTCGATCGGAAAGCCACTCGACCAGTGGCTCAAGGACATGCCAGCTGTTTGCTAAATGGGGATGATGGTGCAGCAACTGCAAATGGAGGGATGAAGATGGAATAATAATTTGTTTTCTTGACAATTCTTTTTATTGTTTTCTTCATAGAAGAAGGTTTTTGGTTGGGTTGGGGGTCTCTACATAAGCCATTTTTTAGTTATTCAGTGTTGGTATTTTGTTCCAGAGTTGATATCAGTCTGTAGTCGGTATGCAAAACCGACCTTTATTGTTGTTGTTACTTTGAACTTTGTTCTTCAGTTTTTCAATATACTATCTATAGCACAATTAATTTTCATTGTTTGATGGAAATAATGAGAGACAGAGAAAGGAAGTTTATAATTGGACCCGGGCATGTTTCATTCTGGCCAGGCCAAGTAGCTACATGGACCTCACTTTTGTCCGAGTCAAATGCATGGAATTCTATTGGTTTTTGAAAAGATTTTAGAGATCCGAATATACTGAACTCACATAAGCACATGGTCATTTGACCTAGTTCAATAACTATTAAATATAACAGGGTGATATCACCTTATTAATTATTACGATTGGACTGATTCAAGCCTGATATTTTCTGAGAGAAATCAAGAATTATCTATGTGCTTTTCTTTGTTGACATGGTATTCCGAATCTGAGGCACGCTAAAAATTTGAATTGCTGCCGAGTCTCATGACTATGACTTGATCCGGACATCCAGTAACTTCTTACGGCATCTTTATTTGACTGAGAATTAAAAAAGGGTATTATTTTTCGAAACGACGGGGTACACAAGGCTATTAAAACCATTGCTCGTGCAAATGCAAATTATAGTATAAATCGACCCTTTTTACTTCAAGTAAAATACTAAGTTGTTTCACTGCAAACAAAATTTTCAGGATCAATTCGTCAATAATAATAAAAAAAGTTGGAATTGGTTCTCTGCAAATGAAATTTCGAGGATGAATTTGTCAATATTAACACCAAAGTTGCATTACATTTTTCAAACCTTGTTAAGACACAGAATGTTTCACAACTACTATGCCACAGAAGATCCTCAACTGACTCGAATTAGTTCAATTAGTTAGTTATCAATCTGTAATTAGCTGAGACTAATCATTCTCTGTTAGACAGTTTAACCACATTCTGTTAGATAGTTCAGTTAGAGGTTTCTGTTATGTAATTCAGTTAGAAGCTCAGATAGAAATCAGATTACTGTCTATATATATCAGAGACAGCGTTGTACATGAGAGAAGATTTAATTCAATACAAATTCATTTTCTCAATTATCTCTTTTACATTTCTATCTCACATTTACACGATTTCATGGTATCAGAGACCTTCAATGGCGCCCGAACCTACCCCGATCCCTTCTCCTTCTCCATCTACGTCTCCTTCCTCTTCTCTTTCTACTGGTATCACCATTGATCCAGTAGTTCTCATCAATTTACCCATCTCAACTAAGCTCACTGCTTCAAACTACCTCTCATGGCGTTCACAAATCTTACCTCTTCTTCATGGCTACAGCCTTGCAAGATTTATTGAGTCTCCACCACCTCAGCCGACGAGACCAACTGAATCAGGCCAATACGAGCTCAATCCGGAGTATCTACCGTGGCATCGCCAGGATCAGCTCCTTCTAGGCTGGATCAGGTCGTCGCTCACTGAGTCAGTTCAATCGCAAGTGGTTTCTTGCTCCACAACAATGGAGATCTGGCTTGCTCTGCAGCAGCTCTTCGCCTCCAACTCCAGGTCTCGCATTACAGCCCTAAAGCGTCAGATTCAATGTGCTAACAAAGGTACAACCTCTTGCTCCGACTATCTCCAAAATCTCAGGCGGATTGCTGATGAACTTGCTTCGATCGGGTCTCCTTATCCCGACGATGAACTTGTAATGGCCACGATTAATGGCCTAGGGTCTGAGTACAACCCTGTCGTAGCTGCAGTCAACGCCGCAAGCGTTCCTTCCCCTTTCTCTTTCTCCGATCTTCACGGCCTTCTACTTGGCCATGAAGCGATGCTCAAAACTCAGATGAACTCTCCTCAAGCCTTCTACGCAGGGAGAGCTAGCTATGGAAGGGGACGACCTCAGCAACCGAATCCATTTCCGCCTGGAACCCGACCCGCTAATCAACTCCCACCACGTGCTCCTTTCAGGCCCAATTCTCCTCATCTCAACCCTGGGCCTGTTCAAACTCAGAGTGCAACTATTCTCAAGCCTGCTTGTCAAATCTGCACTAAACTGGGACATGAGGCAAAATTATGCTACAAACGCTATGATCATGACCCAGATTGGAAGCCTAATCCACGATTTCAAGCATATTCAGCTCAAGTCAACCATAACCCTGCAGCGACAACCGAGTGGATTGTCGATTCGGGAGCAAACAACCATGTCACAAGCGACATCAACAATTTGACAAGTTTCTTTGGCTATGAAGGAAATGACAAGCTTCAAGTTGGAAATGGTAATGGTCTCTCTATTCACCACATTGGTTCTACTACTTTTTCTCTTGATGGCCATTCCATTAAACTTTGTGATGTTTTACATGTGCCAAATTTCTCTACTAATCTTATTAGTCTCTCTAAATTGCTCTTGGATAATCCATCTCTTGAAATTAATTTCACTTCTTCTCATTGCATTATAAAGGACCACCACACCAAGATTCATCTTCTTCAATTGCATAGCTCAAATGGACTCTTCATTCTATCATTGAAGCATCCTCCTCAAGCTTTTCTCACCAACCGTACCACCACAAATAATTGGCATGCAAGATTAGGCCATCCCTCCAATGCTATTACCTTAGAAGTTGTTAATTCCAATAATTTGCCTTGTATTAGGAATAAACTCTCTTTATGTCATCATTGTGCTCAAGCTAAGGCTCATGTCTTACCTTTTTCTCCTTCTCTTAGTTCTTCTACATTTCCTTTACAACTTGTTCACTCCGATGTATGGGGTCCTTCCCCGATTGTATCTTCTCAAGGCTATAGATATTACATTACCTTTGTTGATGACTATTCTAAATTCACTTGGATTTATTTCATGAAGCAAAAAAGTGATGTTTGTCATATCTTCTCTATTTTCAAAGCTCAAGTTGAGAATCTTCTCAATACCACCATCAAAACAATTAGAACCGATGGAGGGACCGAGTACAAACCTATTGCCACTCGTTTCCCTCAAATAACTCATCAAACCTCTTGTCCTTATACCCCTCAACAAAACGGTTTGGCCGAAAAAAAACATAGACATATCATAGAGCTTGCTCTTGCCAACATGTCTTATGCTTCAATCCCACATAAATTTTGGGATGAAATCTTCTCAAGCATAGTATTTCTAATCAATCGACTTCCCTCAAATAAATCCATTCCTTTCACCACACTCTTCAAAAAAATTCCAGATTATTCTCTTCTTAAAATCCTTGGTTGTCTTTGCTTTCCTCTCACTAGACCATATAATTCTCACAAATTACAACTAAGGTCTCTTCCTTGTGTCTTTCTTGGATACTCTTCCTCTCAAAAAGGATATAGATGCTTGCATTTACCTTCCAACAAAATTTATGTTTCTCGCAATGTGGTTTTTGATGAGAATGTTTTTCCATTTAAGACTGAAAAAAATCCTGAACAAATTAACAAGTATGATTGCTCAGCTTCAACTCCACCGCAATTGCTGCCTATTTTGCAAAATTTTCAAATTTCTGGAGCCCATCAGGAGATCAACAATTTTCAACTATCTGGGCTTGATCAATCTCATCTGCGCAATAATTCACTGGCCCAACCTAGCGACACATGCGCTCAACCCAGAGACACAAGTGATCAGCCAAGGGCTCCCACAATCGACAACCCAACAATCCCAACAATTTCATCACCTGACTCTGCAAATAATTCAAATCAATTGCTGCCCCAACCTGACCCAACTAATTCTTCTCCTCCCAACTCATCGCCACAAGCTCCTTCACCATTAATGGCTCAATCTGAACTCACCCCCACTGCAATTCCCCTAGCTCCTGCTCCTACTCACTCAATGACAACTAGAACACGAGATAATACAAGGAAAACTCGACAATTCACTGATTTTGTGGCCCATATGGCCACTCTTGAAGCTGAGCCGAGATCATTCTCTCAAGCTAACAATTCGAAGGAATGGAGAGAGGCCATGGCTTCTGAACTCCATGCTCTGGCCAGTAACAATACATGGTCATTGGTCCCACCTCCTGCCAACCAGAAAGTCATCGGTTCAAAGTGGGTTTATAAAATAAAGAGGAAGCCCGATGGCTCAGTAGATCGCTTCAAAGCTCGTCTTGTCGCCAAAGGTTACCACCAGGAAGAAGGTATTGATTTTGTTGAAACTTACAGCCCAGTAGTAAGGGCAACCACCATTAGAGTGGTTCTTTCAATTGCTATGACATCTCGATGGGTGATAAAATAATTGGATGTGAGCAACGCCTTTTTACACGGTGATTTGTTGGAAACAGTCTATATGACCCAACCTCAGGGATTTGTTGATTCGACTTTTCCAAATCATGTATGTCTTCTTCACAAATCGCTATATGGCTTGAAACAGGCGCCCCGCGCTTGGTTTCAGAAACTGAGCAGTGCTCTTCTTGAGCTAAATTTTAAACCTTCAAATTGTGATCCATCCTTGTTCATCTCTTCTCACAAAGGTCACAAACTGTTTGTGTTGGTTTATGTCGATGATATTATCGTTACTGGGGATAACACAACACTTGTTGATGATTGTATCACTCAGTTGAGCTCGAGATTTGCAATAAAAGACCTTGGAAATCTACATTTCTTTTTGGGGATAGAGGCTAAATTCACTGATCAAGGTTTGCACCTCACTCAATCTAAATACTTGGTTGATCTTCTGTCTCGAGTGGACATGCTTAATTCAAAACCAGTATTGACACCCATGGCTACTGGTGTTACACTATCAAAGGATGATGGCTCTCTTTTTGATGATCCCTATCTTTTTAGAAGTGTTATTGGAGCCTTACAATATGCAACACTAACCCGACCCGATATCTCATTTGCCGTCAACAAATTGTCCCAATTTATGCACAACCCGACACAAACTCACTGGATGGCAGCAAAACGAATCCTCAGATACATTTCTGGTACTTTGCAACATGGACTCCTCATCACATCAAATTCCTCAAATGCAATACATGCCTATAGCGATGCGGATTGGGCTGGAAATTTTGATGACAGGAGATCTACATCGGGTTTCTGCATTTACTTAGGAAGGAACATTGTTTCATGGTGTGCAAAGAAACAACCCACTGTCTCACGCTCAAGCACAGAGGCTGAGTACAGGAGTTTAGCGCTAGCTTCCACAGAAGTTAAATGGTTGCAATTTTTGCTTAAAGAATTGGGTGTTCCAGTTGCTGATACACCTTGCCTATGGTGTGACAACATAGGTGCCACGTTTTTGGCAGCTAACCCTATGTTCCATGCTCGAACAAAGCACATAGAAATTGATTATCATTTTGTGCGCGAGCAAGTTGCAGCTAAACAGCTTGAGGTGCGATTCTTGTGTTCCAATGACCAGCTTAGTGACATCATGACCAAACCCTTGCCATTACCTCGTTTTCAGTATCTCAGGAACAAGCTCAATGTTCTTACCAGCACATTGGCTTGAGGGGGGCGTGTTAAGACACAGAATGTTTCACAACTACTATGCCACAGAAGATCCTCAACTGACTCGAATTAGTTCAATTAGTTAGTTATCAATCTGTAATTAGCTGAGACTAATCATTCTCTGTTAGACAGTTTAACCACATTCTGTTAGATAGTTCAGTTAGAGGTTTCTGTTATGTAATTCAGTTAGAAGCTCAGATAGAAATCAGATTACTGTCTATATATATCAGAGACAGCGCTGTACATGAGAGAAGATTTAATTCAATACAAATTCATTTTCTCAATTATCTCTTTTACATTTCTATCTCACATTTACACGATTTCAAACCTGTTAATGTAGTTAGGCATTAAAACAGAATTAGGATCTGTGCTTTCTGTGACTGTTTCTAAAATTGGCGCCCATAATTTGCTTCCGAGATTACAACGCTAATTGGCTATACATTGTAATTTATTTCTGCGGGTACTTTCCTATAAATGTCAAGTTGTCAACCATCTTATAAAATTTTTCTTTAACTTGGTGAAAATAAGCGAAAATGAGAAGGGGTTGAGATTTGAGCCCATTATAATTTGGGCCAATATTGGAGCATATTTCTTTTAAGGCCTGATCCATTAAAAAGGTATGAAGATTTTTTTTTCTTTTTGTCATGGCCTATAATGCATTTAATTCAGCAATTTTTTTTTCTTGTTGTGAATTTGTGATGATAATTCAGCCATTTGGGACCTTGAGCATGGACACGTTGACAGCTATCTTACCGGAAAATGCGATGTGCATTGTCTATTATTGGGTTTTACAATTGAATCTGAACAGGATAGGCACATGTCCTTTGACCAGATACGTAACAATCGTTGTCATCCTTTTATAAATGATAAAATATTTGAAGAAATATTCTCGCAATACCATAAAAATATTATTATTCTATTGTAATATATTTAACTGTTAATAATTTCTTTTACTAGTTAATATTTTGATAGCTAATTCTTTTGTTGCATGTAACTTTCAGAAAGTTCTGGAGAATTTGTTTGACATCTTAATACTTTTTTTATTGCATGTTTGATTTGTTTGTTAGAGTTCGCCAGAATACTACTGAAATTACATGAACTCGACTAGAAACGGTATGGAAGTCTTGTGTAAAAGTATGAAATTGAATTGGTTCTCATCATCTCATGGCAGAACCCACCGAACTGCTTCTCTGCAAGCAAAGTTCTAGAGCAAATCGCCACAAACATCAAAGTTGCTTTCCATTTTTCTTTTGTTGTAGTTAACAACTAAAACTTCAGTCGTCGGAGCAACCTGAAATTCACCCCCCCCCCCCCCCCCCCCCCACCCCCCCTCAATCAAATTGTCATTTGTGAATTTTGTTATAACTAAGACGTAAAATCTAAAATCTTAAGAAAAATAATTCAAAAATTTTGCTAGAAACATTACCAGTTTAGGCAAGAAGTAGATGGAATTATCACATATATGACAGTACAGACATTGGGAGTCTCAATTTTGAAATTTTCTCAATATAGTTATTATTAATTTAATAATTTCGGGCATCAGGAACAGAACTAGAGAGTACACAATAGAGTACAGTACGGGTGACGCTGCCTGAAACACCGCACTCCCAACCCCCAACAACAAAAAAAGTAATAATTATTAATAACTAAAAAATAAAATAAATTATTAATTGTTCATTAATAATAAAAATATTAATGTATTATATATTTAAAACTAAAAATATCGTCGAACTTAATTTATTATAGTATTATAAATTTAACTCTAATTTTTTTTTTGTATTTTCTGAAAAAAAAAATTTAAAGGAACATAAAGTTCTGGTGAGAGGATTGGTGCAGATGGGAAAAAAAAATAATATCGTAGACTTTTTTATGATCCACATGGAAATGATCTAATGTCAATGTTGTAACAACCGAACCAGTCTGGCAAATTCTCACAGTTTCAAGTCCAGAGGTATTTATTTATATGTTCCAAATTCCTAATTCTCCACTCAGAATCGTAAGAATTGTATAACCTATTTGGACAGTATGATACTAACCAGTAATATAACTACGAAATTTTTCGCACAGTATTAATAATGCAGATTCAACTTCCATTTTGGTTATTCTTCAATCTTTTCAAGTGTCTCAAACAGACATGCAAATTTATCAACGTGGGTGCCAGATACACCATGCAGAATCACCACTAATTAGATCCATTTTGAATGCATCGAACTCTTTTTGGGATAAAATAAAAAATCATAGCAGACAGCTCCGTCTAACAAGCAACCCAGCCCATCTAATAATATTCAGGCCTTTGACATTTATTAGAAGATTACGAAATATATAGAAAGGAAAAAATTAGGCTTGCTTTTGGATTAATTAATTCTGTTCGGTAGAATTTGAAGCATTCTCTGGTTTAAAGAATTGTAGATCTATAACGCATTTTAGGGTGATTAAATAATTGTAGATCTTCTATGTCGGATTTTAGGAGTGTAAAGTATAAACAAAATAGATATTTTTTTATGATAATTGTAGATCTTTTAGTATTTTTTATGATTAAATAATCTCTCAACTTATTTTTAAATTTAATTGTCTATAAAAGACCCTAGTTGGGTTTCAAAAATAAATAAAACAGATTTGAAAGGAATAACATTCGAATATCATCCGTGTATTATTTTCATTAAACATATACAAATACAAATATGAATATTAGATAAAAAAAAGAATTAAATTCTAACTTAAAATCAGATTAAACATGTGGCGCACTGTATCTCAGCAGTGTGCAAGTATTAGATATAAAAGTGTTTGGGATCTCTATGTTCCATTTTGTGCACTTCAAATGTTCTGCAATAAATAATTAGTAATGTTAAATTAATTTCTACTCCGTTTTTTTTTCCTTTACAAAAGAAGGTTAAAGCCATCTTTGTTTTTTTTTTGGGAAAATTAAACACATTAAAATTTTCCCTGACTCTTGAAATTTAATCTAATAAACTTCACATTAGACTTCATGCTTCTACTCCGGATTTGTTACAGTTGAGAGATTCTTGTGGCATACATTTAAATCATGAAACAATGTTTATCATTCAACTTATTCTGTCCTTCCATTCTGACTTTATGGATTTTGTGCTTTCTTTAATTAAAATCTAACAACCAAAATTGACGGTGCAACTAATCCGCAGACTAGTATTTTTTTTTCCTTTTTTGAAGGTATCTTCTTATAGAGGTTTTAATTACTGATTTCTTTTCGAATAAAAAATGTGAACAGTAGCATATTGCTGTCTTTCAATAACATCTACAATAGAATTAATAACTCTGTACCTATTTACCAATAAAAGAAGCACTCTAGGTTTGTTGCTTCCATCTTTCCGTACTCTTAGTATTTAAATGCCACTCTGTTGCCATACGGTTTCTATCAATACACATCTTTGACTGCCTCTCTCCCCCTCTCTCTGATAACAAAAGGCCTATATCTGTTATCGATCTCACCAATTTCTCAGGTATTTTTATGGCTTTGATACCCTTAAGTAATTCAAAAGAAAAACTATGCATAGTCAATGAATTGGCAAAAATATTTTAAAAATCTGCGTAAATATTTATTCTGAAGGCATAATTGCACCTTTCATTTTGTTGAATTCTCTGATCAGAATCCATTTGATCATGTTAGAGTAATACTGTCTTGTTCTTTGAAGTTTCCTAACTTGTTTTGTCTTTGATCAGGTCAGTTCAGATCCCAAGTAAAATGGTGAAGATCTGTTGCATCGGTGCCGGATATGTGGGTGGACCCACAATGGCAGTCATAGCTCTGAAATGCCCGGAATTAGAGGTTGTAGTGGTCGACATCTGTGCTTCTCGAATTGATGCGTGGAACAGCGACAAGCTTCCAATCTATGAGCCCGGTCTGGATGATGTGGTGAAGGCTTGCCGAGGTCGCAATCTCTTTTTCAGCACTGACATTGAGAAACATGTGGCGGATGCTGAAATCCTTTTCCTCTCAGTAAACACACCAACCAAGACCAGTGGCCTTGGTGCTGGTAAATATGTTAACTGCTTTTGTTGTTTACCTTCATTATCCTAAAATGGCATATGGTCTCCTTAATTACCCAACATGACAATGTCCTCTGTTATTTAATTAATATCTGATATAAACCATGTACTACAGGAAAGGCCGCCGATCTCACCTTCTGGGAGAAAGCAGCTCGCATGATTGCTGATGTGTCCAACTCTGACAAGATCGTGGTCGAAAAATCTACAGTACCTGTAAAAACTGCAGAGGCAATTGAAAAGATTCTAAATCACAATAATAACGGCGTAAAATACCAAGTCCTATCCAATCCTGAGTTCCTCTCTGAAGGAACAGCGATAGAGGATTTATTATATCCTGAAAGAGTGCTAATTGGTGGAAGGGAAACACCCGAAGGACGGAAAGCTGTTCAGACACTGAAGGATATTTATGCGCGCTGGGTTCCTGATGATTTGATCATAACAACAAATCTCTGGTCGGCGGAGTTGTCTAAACTTGCATCAAATGCTTTTCAAGCTCAGCGTGTCTCCTCCATAAATGCCATGTCAGCATTGTGTGAGGCAACAGGAGCAAGTGTATCTGAGGTGGCATATGCAATTGGCATGGACTCGAGGATTGGCCCAAAGTTCTTGAATTCAAGTGTCGGGTTCGGTGGGTCATGTTTTCAAAAGGATATACTTAATTTGATTTATATCTGTGAGTGCAACGGTCTTCCTGAGGTGGCGAATTATTGGAAGCAGGTAATCAAGATCAATGATTATCAGAAAAGACGGTTTTTGAACCGTGTTATTTCCTCCATGTTTAACACAGTTTCAGGGAAAAAGATAGCCATTTTGGGGTTTGCATTTAAAAAAGATACTGCTGATACTAGAGAATCAGCATCAATTTTTGTGTCTCAGGGTTTGTTAAGGGAAAAGGCCATTATAAGCATCTATGACCCAAAAGTTACTGAGGATCAAATCCAATACGACCTTGCCACAAACAAGTTGGATTGGGACAGCCAAGTCCCCCAGCAGCCGATGAGCCCAAGTGCTAAAAAGCAGGTCACTGTGACATGGGACCCATATGAAGCGACCAAGGGGGCACATGGTGTGTGCATCTTGACCGAGTGGGATGAATTCAAGGTCCTAGACTACAAGAAGATCTATGATGGTATGCAAAAGCCAGCTTTTATGTTTGATGGTCGCAACATGGTTGATCCAGTGAAGCTTAGAGAGATCGGGTTCATCGTGTACTCAATCGGTCGGCCACTTGACCCTTGGCTACTAGACATGCCAGCAGTAGCATAAGTTACCAGAGTTTGGTGTAAAAAGAAATTCTTTCATTTTCTTTTTCTTTTTAAAATCAATTTCCTGACACAATGATGATCCGTGTGTTTGTCCTTTAGACCGTCAATTGTTGTATTTATTTTGTCTGTTGTAATAGTGCAGGTTACAGTATGCACATGGACCGTTTTTTATTTTTTTTTTCCCATGTAATTTTGTTTCTCCTTTTCTTATGACGTCAAAAAGCAGTAAATAAAATAAAATATCAATTATTTTCCGTGAATTAGTATCAATACTCACAACCACACCAATCGCTTAATTATATTTGCACTTGTGGATGCTCCATGCTGTTCACTAGACAGTCTGATCATGCAATACCCATATAGTACCGGAGCTGACAATTACAAGCATGCAAAGGGCTGACTAGCAAAAAAACAATTAATTATTTTGAATATTTCACATGATGAATCTTACATTTCAACCAATTTTTACTGCTTCACAAAAGAAAGTTTGATAATAGAACTTAATTATAAATTCTGGATCTCATCCATCTCTCCAGATTGACAGCATTTTCAATGTTTTCAAGTCTAGATATAAAAAAACTTTTGAAGGTCATTTTCTGCTCTCACATTAAGAACACCCCAATAACCAATCAATATCTTTAAATGCACTTACAGAGTCAACTTCCCGTGTCATTGTCAATAAACTAAAAACATCCCAGCATTATTGATTGGGTCTGTCTTTCAGCTGACAGTAACATGGCGCCATCTTCAGTCACGGAATACATTTTGTTACTGGCATAACACTAGGGCGATCTTAGTTTATTGACGAATGTGTCCATAATTGTTTGACAAATGGCATTTCTGTCTGTACTAATTTACAGATGTACTTTTCTTAGCTTTCCAACTAAAAAATAAGCAAACAGACATCTTCGTTGTTAATTGGATTTTTCATATCTATATTCTGACCAAACTAAAAGTTTGAACCGTACATTAGCAAGTCTTTAAGATATTATTTTGCAGAAAATTAAACTAACGAAAAAGCAAGTAATATATAGAATATGGCAAAGGAGAGGAACCGTAACGATTTATGTAGTGGCGTTGGCATGTATAGGCCTGGCCCAATTAAACCCCCCTATCTTGGGTAGATGGTAAATTAAACAAAAGAAAATCTAAAAATTTAAGACACAAAATTATCTGTGATACTTAAATTTCGGACAATATTACTTATAAAAATTTGTTAATTTCAACTAAATCATATTATTTTGTCAATAATTACTATATTATACTAAACGAATGTGTGACGCTGGATGTTATAACTGCGTATAATTTATTTTTATATTTTTTAGAAAGATTAATTTCTTGGTCAGCTGTTTCACACAAAATATTTTTTTTTAACCTCTAAGTGTGATCAATAACAGTGTGAGTCTCGTGCTATAAGATTCTGAGTTTCATAACTCAACTATTCTTGTAATATTTCTGATCGGTGAAAATAATATAAGAGATGCAAACGACAATAATCTCTTTTCTATTTTTTTAAAATCTGATTTTTCAATTCCAAGATATTCAATTTCCGAATTTTCTTTTATTGAAAAAATCGAAGGCTATGGAAGAGAAATGGGGCGGCTCATTTTGGTCATTTAAATTTAAAATTAAAATAAATTGAGAAACTCGATATCTAATTTATCTTAAAAAGTTGAAGTCTAACAAGAAAATCTTCAGTAAGGTTTTCATTCCATTTCTGATAATATTAGATAAATAATTCTAAAAATTTTCTTTTTCTGATAGAACTGGAGGTAAGCAAAACAAAATTGAAATACTGTAAACCTCCGAGGCTGCCAATAATTACTGGAGACAATTTCATCTCTGATTTATCTTCTAATTAATAAAAGCGGCCCACATTAACTGCAAGTATTAACTACTGCCAAATGCAACTATATAAAATTTGACATGACATAAAAATTGAGACTTGCAGATGACATGATGCATTTTTTAATTGAGCGGATAAGAAGAGGACAACATTGCCCCTCGCGAACAAGCATTTTTCAAAACTCAGCTGCATTAAGCAGGCAAAATGACAATGAATTTTTAGACAACACAAACAAAAAAATAAATATTCTGAAAGTAAAATTCTGATCAAAATGCTACGTACGAAAAGTTGAGAAAGCGTAATGATTTAACAGCATTAATTAACTAAATATAAATTCTAATCAAAAAGCCACAAAAAAAAAAATTAGAAGCCTAATGACTTAACAGTACCAATTAATAGCAATTTTGTCCCATATACATATCTATCTCCAATCCTTAATCAAATTCTAAGAGCACTAGTACAATAAAATAAGAAATGATGTGCCCCTGCACAGTGGGCTAAGCGGCATTAAAAATTTGCCTTAATTAGAGCCTGAAGCAAAAATATATAAAAGCCTAATACAAGATACAGGTACTACAATATAATCTAGAAGACTAGAAGTCAATTCAAGCCAGAATGTGCGAAGTAGTCACCTCTCCTCTTCGGAGAAAAATCTGCACAGAAATAGCTAAATAATTTGTCACTGACATTCATATTTTCTTCGATAATAATATATGAAATATATTTGTTTTTAACATGTATGTGCGTAGCAGTTAGCCAGTTAATACAAAGCACAATATTTTAAAACCAAATTAACTTGTGGTTGAAGACTTCAAGTTCATCACTTATCAGAACTGATTGGAATATTCTTGTTGCGTGCATATGCTGTTATGCATGAACGAGCATATATGCATCAGTATTGCTAGTCTATTTCTGCTTTTTTTTTTTAATTTTGTTGTAGAAATAAGACAAGAAAGGATCTGTCGGTGCATTGAATATTTGATATACCTTGATAACTTAAAAAACCTAGCAGGTTCAATTCAAAAAGAAAAGAAGACACAAAAGAAACCGCGTATTGGATAATATATTCAAGAGTACCTTATAAATCTTCTCCATTTTATACAAGAAATGGATAATTATATATGTCCTTCCTTTCATAGAAGAAATGAAGAGATGCATGATATATAACAATATAAACAACTTCACATTCTCTACAGGAGTGAATAACATTAAGACCGGCCACTAGTTATAGTTTTTAAAATTAAACGTCCTCTAACATGCGCATATAACAATAGACAGTTCAGATCATGTGGTTGATCATCTTACACAGGTTTGGTACTCTATTGTCGTTTGGGATGCATGAAAATTGGCCAATTCCCGGAATTGACAATTCCATTCTCCAATTTTTCATCCAAACGGTTTTGGAATAGCCAATTCCATCCCTAATATAATTTTCAATAACACTCTTCCCAATAACACTTTTCTCTCTACTTTTCACACTTCCCAACGCTATTCCTAAACTCACCATCCAAACAACATTTCCAATTCCCGGAATAGCCAATTCGCACAATTTCTGCGAATAGTGTTTTTCCCTAAATTTATGCTATTCCTACCCTATTCCTAACCATCCCAAACGACACTAGAAAATATACATCCTAGCTAGTAAATGTATTATGTACACAACCTTAATTTATTGCACCAACTTAATCATCCAGCCGCACTTTTCACCATAATTGTAAATATGATGTGTTTTTTTTTTTTCTTAAAAAAAAGGTCTTCTCTCACACCTTCTAGCATTTTAACGTTTCATACAAACCCTACATTATTAATTTATCGAGAGAGAGAGAGAGAGAGAGTACCTGCAGTGTTATCCTTTCCTCATAGCAGGAGGCACAATATCTCCTAACAAACCCTCATCAACCTGGCTCAGACCCCTTTTCTCATGCAACGACGACTCTTCCGACTTCTCTATCACTGAAGCCACCATCTGCTCACCTCTCAGCACAACTCCAACCTGAGCTGGCAGTGATGCTGCTGCAGACACAGTAATCGAAGAGCTATCAGTATTACTGTTACTCCTGTTACTGTTAGAGGGAAGGTGCAAATTGGCAGTAGGCAGATAGATTTGAGGCGTGGCTAATGCAATCCGTTCGGCCAATGCTGTTGCACTATGGAATGGAGTGATGCCTGAGTTCATGTTGGCGCGTGGGAACGTGACAGTGTGGTGGCAGTGTTGCCCCTCGTATGTTGTTATAACTATCGACGGGTCTTGTGAGGATCTCTCGACACGTTTTTTCACTGTGCACTTGCTGTTTGTGCATCTGTAGTAGCTCCTGCATGAAAAGGAATCAAAGGATCTATTAGCTAGTTTATAGCATCCATGAGGATTTATTATATGGTTCAATTGTAAAAATTTCCACAAAGGCAAAAGGCAAATGTATATGCCACAGCAATGGATGGAAAACTCTTTGCTAGGCATTGAATTGAAATGGTTTTTTACATAACAAGAACCAGTATCCAATAACTCATGTCAACTTTAGGCCAAAAGCAATTTTTATTTCCCTTTTGATATATATATGTTTATAGTGAATGTAACTCTCTCGAAATTACTTAATTTAAGATTGTAATGAGATGCTCTCTTTTTTTTTTAATTTAACATTGTAATGAAATTACTTAATTCAACATTGTAATGGGATGCTCTTTTATTTTGAAGATTGGTTGGCAAATGTCAGACCAACAAAATCTTAATTAAAAGAAAATGTTTACATGAAAAGTAAGAGATTCACCAAATATCTTTAAAATTTGAAGAGAAAAGTATAAATTTAAAAGAGCAATATGGAAAACTATGCAAAACAAAACAACTTGTCTTTGAAGATAAAACAAAACAATTTGTGATGAGATGCTCCAGGAGCAACAATGTTGTAGTACTAAAAGTTCACTTATATACTCATTTTCTTTATTTACTTTACTGAGTGGCAAGTTGTTTGCTTACTTTCTTATTTATATATTTATTTTGGAAGAAGCTCATTATATTGATGTAGCACCTAATTAAAGTTTTCTAAAGTTATTATATAGTCTTTTGGTAATTTATAAACTAAGACTAAATCTTTTCTTGTTTATAACGTATTTATTTATTTATTTTACAGGCACAAGATTGATGAGCATCTGCCATTATCCGCCCTTGTTCAAAGTTCAAACGCCGTCTATCTCTTGCGCACTCAAAAGTTTTATTAGGCTCTTCATGTTTGCAAAAGTTAGATTAGTTCGAACATAGGTACTGCCAATGATATGTCTATGCACATGAATAATTAATGATACGCAAAGATAATAGCATTAACTATATATTGTTGTTGATGTTTAATTCTACATTATTTATTGAAAAATTTCTTTAATAGAATAACTAGAATGCAAACAATTATGCCACATGTGTTGATTGTGATTGTTGGAATCTTCTTTCACAATGAGTTCCTACAGTATAATTTTTCTAATTGAAATTTCCTTTTGTGAGTCACATGAGTTCTAATTAAAGAAACATAACACTCTCAACAGCTAAATAAAGAGGTTGTTCTTTTCAAGAAATTCATGCCGCATGATTAATTCTTTTCTAGAACTAGTGAGGTATCAGTAAGCTTAATCCACATTGATCACAAACTCTTGCATATAAGATTCTTCATTATTAAAATTCAGGAGAAAAATTTTATCTCATGAAACAGAGAGTGATTAATTATCATTTAATTTATCCTAAAGAAATACGCATACCAGCAAATTTTTTTTATTGAAAATAGAGAAAAGTTAAGAAAAATGTTATATATGTACTAATTAGTCAAAGTGAACATTATTTTCGGCAGTGCGCTGAAAGAATAAAGAAGAAGAAGAGAAGTCGCAAGAAGGAATGAAGTGGAATAACACTTCGTTAGTTGACAAACAAAGAAAACATATGGTGCTTCCACAAGTTACACGTAAAAAGTGCGAAATTAAGAAAAGGATAGCCAAAAAAAAATTTTGAGAAAGAGTGCTCTTGCACCAAAAATTTAGGTGTCTAATTTTAAACAAAGAAAGAAAATGATACGGAAAGAATATACAAGAAGAAAGATATAATAATAACCTTGGAAATGGGCTATTTTTCACAGCTTTCTGGCCGTATTTCCTCCATCGATAACCATCTTCTAGATGGTCTATTTCGCTTTTCGTCATGAATGCAAACCTTGGTTGCCTTGTTCTCTTTTGGCCCTTCTTGACACTCTTACTACAATCACCAAAAGAAAAAAGAAAAATTGCACCTTCAATTAATTAAGTACTAAGTAGAAGTAAAGGTAAAAAGACTAGAAAAATACCAACATACACTAAAGCATGATAATTTAACGCATTTTATGTCATTACCAGCTGATGCTAGGGTATCACAATAATGTTTTTATAAATACTAAGCAACAAATTGCACCGTGTCATAACAGTTAACAGAAATGGTGTGGAAAGAAACTAAAAGTTTTAACAGTATTTTAACAGGAAAAATGATATATATAACATGTGTATCACCGCAAAATACTGAATAGTTAAAGTGTCAAAAATAGAAGAAAAGAAGATTCCAATCATAATATCTTAAATTTCTGTGTTCCCAAAGAATCGGCAGTGATTAACATGTGAACAAATAACAAATGAATAAAATGAAGATTGTTTAAGCTAAAGATCAGTACAAAACCACATGCTAAAGGTTTGAAGCAGCTCCATGCTTCCAAGATTCAGGTTTCCAACTTCCAAGAAACTTCTTTAGGACCATGTTTTATTATAGGTCGTTTGCTCATCTAAAACAATTTTTTTTTTTTCTCTATATAAAATACAAACAAAAATGAAAACATATGAGAGCAAAGGCATCCATTTGCACTTGAATCAGTGCACTCCATACTTGAAAGAAAAATGATAAAATATATAAATACTCAAATTCTTTTTTATTGTTTTTGACTTCTCTAGAAAGTTCAACTTGCACCAATGACTCATAGTAGAGGACGTGGGCAGTGGTGGAAATAAAGAAAAATTTTATTTTGCCCCTCCCCTACGTATCAACCCAAAAAACCAAAAAACAAAAAGATAAAATTAAAAAAACGAAATAATAAAATCAAACCGCGTAATTCTGGGGCAATGATCGATGTTTATCAACACGGAATTCCCGCCGTAACGATGGCGAAAACTGCACCTCAAATTTACCAAACTACCCTTCTCACACGCGCTTTTTCATTTTTCTTTTTATTTTTTGGCATTTTCAAGCCCTACAGGCATCACACGTTTCTTTCTCTTTCACGCGTTTTGCGTAGAGAATTTTTCTTCTCCAATAACCATCTATTTTTATAATAACTTTTCACCTCTCATGTAAACTTCCGATATTGCCCCCAGATATTACGCGTATTTACTACTCTGCCACTAAAGAGCTAGCTGAGAGTAGAGAGTATACTACTACTACGTCTTCACTAATGAGTACTCACGGTGTTTCAGGCGGCTTCTCATCACTGGAGCTAGACGACACGGCTTCACCCGATCTCGCTGACGTGTCAAGCGCCTCCACCTTGGGATCCACCAGTGCCACTGTGTCTGAGCTCTCAGGTTGATCGAACGGCTCGAAATCACCCGATCCAGCCGGGAAGCTCCACTCCATCCCGCCACTGATCTTCCCCGAGCACAACTCTTCAAGGGACGAGATCCCTCCAGCACTGTCTCCATTGAACGGCCACGATTCGCCTGACATGTCAGATCCAGTCGGACCTTTCGCTTCCTCCATCAGTAACCCTAGCTTAATAGCTTTCTCTACTTCTCTTTCTCTCTCGCTCTCTCTGTGTTTGATTTGTTGCAAGGTTGTTTCTTTCTCTCTCGTACTCTTTATCTATCTATCTATCTAGTTTTCCTTTTCAGAGAGGAGAGGTATAGAAGGGGATTTGGAAGTCTCTTCGGATATCGCTTTCATGAGTCACTAATCTGTACTCGAGAAAAGGTACGGACCACTATTTTGTATAGTATTATCACTATTATAATATAATTATATATCGCTTTGATAATTTAAAATTAAGGAGAGAGAAGAGAAAGGTTGAGAGGGAGAGATAAACTAATGGTGGAGATCGAACTCGGTCGTCACTCGTCAACCCTATTACGCATGAACATCCTCTCCAGTTCAACTACGTTGAGACTTTTATGAAGTGTTGTGAACTTGTGATGACTAGTTTGCCATGGACTCTCCAGTTCTGACACCGACAGATTTAGACCCCAATTAATATATCTTCAGTCAGGAATTAATTGATTAAACAACAGTTAACGGCGATCATTTTGGAGTATAAATTAAGTAAATTTGACACTTGATTTTTCTCTTACATATTGTTGGTCTGGACTGGATGGTTCATGGTTGGTGCTGCTTTGGGATGATTAAATAATATAATATGTAGAGGATCAAATATCCTATACATTACATAATGTGGTTGCAGTCACTTTACATTGGATATCATCACATGGATGAGATTACATATTGATAATTGATGATAACCAATAATTACATTTTAGAAAATGTGAATCCCACCTACTATTAATTAAGTGTTAATTTTCCGTTTTTATGTAATTCTCTGATAAAGTTTTTGATGTATTCTAGTCAAGATTCATGAAAATTGTTGGGTTTGTTCCACTTATCATTTAGGCTAGGTACAATGACTGTGCTAAACTGCTAATGTTGCTCATCAAAAGTTTGAAACTTTTTTTGACAAGTGGGTGCGGAATGGGGCATAGTAGTAACCTGACCATAGAAACTTTAGGAAACAATAGGACCTTTCTCTTCTTGTCAACTCCATAAAAAGTATGTCAGCAAATTTGTCTTTTATAAAGCTCTGTACACAGACTATAACTCTTTAAGCTCTAGAAGTGCATTATTATTCGATCGAAATCCTCTGCGGCTTTTTTAAGAAGTAGCAGTGCAATTTTTATTCATGTTCGTATGATTAATAATGGATGCGCCGTGATTAATATCAGACCTATCAAAATTCTCGTAAAATCTGTCCATCGAGATCAAATCGGACTGTCCTAGATGAAAGATTTGCACTGCGATTTTTTTTTAGCCGCAGAGGATTATGATCCATTATTATTGGCTCATCACCCAATTTGGAGTTTTGAAGATGAAATAAGTTCGTTTTTTCCATTTCAAGAAATTGTTATCTTACTAGTACACAATTTTTCAGCCACTTTCATTCAAATTTAGTGCATGGGAATTTTTCAAACAATGATAAATTAAATACAAAAATTTATCTTTGGGAGAAAAATGTTATTTCAAAACAAAAAAAAAAAAGAAAGAAAAATAGAACGAATTGTTTCCAAAAGAATATATCATGTGTTAACTTTACCTTTTGTTCTATATAAATTTAAATATATGTATCTAAATTTTTTATCTCCAGAAAAATAATGTTAGACTATAAAAATTGTTTTAATTGGTAGGCAATTTGAAGCCAAAATTACCCAAACAGTAAGCAATCTTATGAAACAGTAGAACGGTGGATGTTGCCTGCAGGCTTGAATTTTTTTTTTTTTTTTAAAAAAAAGGAAAAAGGTAGAACAGTGCATGGGACCAGTGGGACAGATATGGGAGCTACGAAGAATCTTTAGAAACCTAACTTAATCCGCACGAAATCCGATTGCTCTTGATCGCTAGAAATTTCATTTACGGAACCTTTCTATTTCCTCCATTTCCTATCCTATCCCACTTCCCACCATGTGACTTCTTCTGATCCTCTATAAGTGCAAAAATCATGTAACATGTTAGGTGGCCGATTTGCCACCCCAGAAAAGAATCTCTCTCTATCACCTCGGAATAATATTGGTACATTAAACGAATTTATAAAAGAAAATCCTGCCTTCTAGTTTTTATTAATTTATCTGTTATTATTTTTTAGGAAGAATATATTTTGCAAGCTTATGCGCCTCACAAACTTAATCCCCATAACAAACAATACAATACAGTTATAGCTAATTATAACTGGTATTGATAAATTTTTAGATCAATTATTGCTAGCTAACTCTATACCATCTACTATACAAGTCATTTGTAACGCATAGATACAGTACAAATAAGGAGTGTCAATGTCATTCTTTTTTTTTTTTTTTCTTAAATAACCTAGTCGATGTACTCGCTATTTAAATTCCAGAAATAATTATATAAAATTTTATTTTTGAACCCCATACAATTTATAGTGCAATTTTTTGTAAGGTCATTTATATAAATGGTTAATGATTTTCTATAATCAAAGTGAACTCTCCATTGTAAATTTTTTTGGCTCTGACATTCTCTCCCCAGTGAAGATAAGAGTTCAAATTTAAACAGGACTTAAAGTTAAAAAGTTAAAATATCAAGTAGTGTAAATTTGTTTACAAACTTGAAATAAAAATAATCAACTTAAAAAGTAGAGAATGAATATAGTGCTTCAGAAAACTAATGAGCATTGATAACTACCTCCTAATTGTTGTGCAGTTAATTGATCATCATCAGATGATATATTTAGAGGATAAAAGAAGTCTACTATTTGTTAGGATATCCTTTCTTAATTACTCCCATACGGCCATAAATACCTCATGATATATTATAAGTTGAACTTGTTAAGACTTAGGTCTATGAATAATGCCTTATGGAATAGATCAGATTTGTTTTTGCCTCGTTAACATTAATGCTCTACGATCTTAGTAATTAATTTTAATTAGAGACATCAAGCTAAATATTATGCATACAATATTCTCTTAATTAATTTTAAACATGTCGAGTCTACAGTATTGTTAGTTAAACTGTTAAACAATAACAAATTTAATGTCATACAGTTTTGTTATATTATTAATTGCTACATTGTAAAATATGGAAAAAAAAAATAGAAAAGGTAGAAGCCTAGTTAGTTGGAAATTGGGAAATTGAGAGACAATGGCGGAGCTCCAGAAGCTTGGAAATGGAGGAGAACTGGAGAAAGTTAAAGGTTTGAAATTGAGGTATATAGATTCTAATTAATTCAAGGGTGTTATAAATATATCAATTAATGGATGCTGTTTATAAAATTTTTCCTTTCAGCCATCTTCAGTTCATGATCTCGCTCCAAATTTATGAAGGAATTAAAAGAAATTGAATTGATATTTTCTTAAGATTAGGACTAAAAGTCCAATTAATACGTAGAAGTCTCCTCTAATGTGCTCGTTCTGTTTTTATTTACTTTCCTTAATTTATAAAAAAAATAAATTTTTTGTGCACTCTTTATAAATTCAAGTTAAACCTCTAAAAACAAGACACATAAATAGGACGTTAGTTCACATTTTAATCAAATGAGTGGTTAATATACTCTTAATTCTCAAATAATCATATCCTTTTTAGGTTGTTTGCCGACAGAGCATCTCATAATTCTCTATATGGAATTGGTTATTGGTAGGTCCACTTCATATATGACATCTATCAAAAGATTTATAACGAAATCCAATCTAAAAGTTCATCAACCATAAGAAAATATTTAAGCGTACATCTATATAACATCTGATAGTGATGCTGGAACTGGACCTTTCCCTAGATAATTAATGGTCAGCATAGTCATCTTTGTTAGTTGGGGTCTTAACAAAAGTTTACACTCTGATCGAAAATCTAAAATACAGGGTGGAATCGGAATCGGAATTGGATTAGCGCAAATCCCGTGATCGGAACGAAGGACGAAGCGGAAAGGATTTGGAATTTTGGATTTGATGGGAGTTGGAGGTATTTAAATCCCATCGCCAAATTCACTTCAAAAAGGATTTCTCAGCACTTCGTCTGATTTTTTTTTTTTTTTTTTTTTTTTTTTTTTTTTTTTTTTTTTTTTTTTCTGATCAGGGTGTTATTGTACTAACTAAAATTTACCATGTAAAAATCGGTACATAACTGAAACCCCCCCCCCCCCCCCCCCAAACCCTGCGTAATTTTCTCGATGAAATTATTTTAGGCTGGACACTATCGTTAGGCATAACTTGGGATATGACATTGAAATATTGAATTATTGTATAGTACAAGTGATAGCGATGGTGCTTCCCTTTGATTATGCATATGCCACACATTATTTACAAGCCAGAAGTAGTACTGCTGCATAAATGATTACTGTATGCATGTCATCATACTTTTAGAAGGTTGCCATATTTTTGTGGACCCTTCTTAGGGTAATTTTATGTATTTGTTAACTGCAATACGCAATCTTGAATTGATACTCCAATTGGGATTTGATTTTATACATAAATAATAAAGGTACATTTATATGTTATTCGGGGCGCGCCACCGAAATTTCACAGAAGAGGATTTTACCTACATCCCTCAAACATCACAAAATTACAAAATGGTTCTTCCAATATTGTGCAAATATTTTGAGTTTGATTAGATTTAGTGCGGTGGTTCAATCAAACTAGTTAAACCAATTAGTTAAACAAAGACAATGATATTATTTAATATATTTTTTTAGTCATGATATTGGTGGCATTCCACTTCTCTCTCTCTTTTTCTTTTAATCTCTCTATTGCTAAAATTAGTAATCCAGATGCTCATGAGTGCAATCCGTATCTTAATTTTTTTTTTTTTTAAGAAACAAAGTGAAAAGGAGGATTTCCACAGCCACCGCCACTCCTGTTATTAAATTTAATTGCAGTGTGGAGATCAGGTCGTATATACTCGACTCGCTGGTAAACAGAGCAATCTGATCTGATCTATTTAAATATGGAATCATTTAAAGTTAAATGTATAAATATATTTGGATATAAGAATAAAATAGAATAATGATCATATATATTACTTTGTATGTTAACATTCAAGTTTATTTTTTCATGTATTTTACTTTTTTGATGTCAAACGAATTTCATATATACATACAATAGACAGAAAAATAATAAGAGTCCAATAATTGAGACAGATGGGGTCATCTCATACAATAGTCTCACATATCAAATTTCAAACGATCAATCTGAACCGTTCAATGTATTCTTCATATTAAAAACTATGAGAGATCAATTATTACAAAAAAATTACTATTTTTTCGGTATTTTGAAAAATCCATGATACAAGAATTATAACTCCAATAGAAATGATTTTGATAATACGAAAAAAATAAAAATATTTGAGAAAAACATAAAATTAGGTTTTTATAAGTTTTTAATGTGAAAAACGCATTAAATAGTTTGAATGGTTGTTTGAAATTTAAACATAAAAATGATCATATTGAATAGACTCTATTAATTATATAGACACTATCGTGTCTCAATTTTTTTAAAAAAAATAAATAACAACATGTTTAAAAATAGGAAAACAGCAACGCATCATCCGACTGATGGACGGATCCGGATCATGATTCGACCCGATTTTTTTTTTTTTTTTTTGGATAGGCTAAGTAGCAGCTACCTAGTAAATAAACGAATGAAATTTTTTTTCAGCTTGTAAGTTGTAACTAACCGATTTACCCACGTGTAAAGTACAGGTTACCCATCTGGCTAGACCTAGAGTTGACATCCGATCTATTGTAGTCGGGTTATGATGGATGTTATCAATCCATAACAAATCGCCCTTACACATAAACCATAAAATCCACATATTTTTTAGGTGGTCCGGTTATGCATGCTTCATTGGCACAAAAACCTTATATCATGAATAAAGCATAATTGATTATTAATAACTAGAGCCTAATCGATCGAGCTTCGCTCGAAATTTGAAATATTAATATAAATTTAAAATATTATTATTTAATAATGGTTGATTATGAATAGGTTGTTATGCTTGCAACACAAAAGTGATGGAGACATGATGAAAATGAAAATAGAAATGGATCACAAAAATGAGAAACAAAACAATGTGTTGTCAAATTATTGAATGTCGATGAAGCGGGTCAGTTTTATAGCAATAATATCCGACACACAAATAGTTACAGAATATCACGTTACAGAAATTGAAAAAACTATAATTTCACAATACTTGAAGTGTCGAATCACATTTAACTAAACGATCCCGACACCCACACATCTTTATTTATAATTTTGATTTTGATTTTGATGTAAAAAACACAAGCAAAGCATAATTATCTAACAAATAACAACATGAATTAATAAGAATACAATTATAATTAGAGGTATGATAAAATACACTCTGGTGTATGGATCGTCTCCGTACACCCGAGTCGTTTTCTAAATCCAAAAATCAAATGGTCGATCCGAACCGTTCAAGTTGTTCTCCACGTTGAAAAACTCTTGGTGACCAAATTTTACATTTTTTTTTATTTTTTTGCTATATATTATGATATTTTCAAATTGGAGGGCCTGAAATGCTCCAATTGTCGTGTTTTTTGAAAATATCATAATATATAGCAAAAAAATTTGAAAAAATGTAAATTTTGGTCTCCAAGAGTTTTTCAATATGGAGAACAACTTGAACGGTTCGGATCGGCCATTTGCTTTTTGGATTTCAAAAATGACTCTGGTGTACGGGGGACGATCTATACACCAGAGTGTATTTTATCCATCCACTATATAATTATATTCAATTCAACACGCTACATTTCAACTGAGATAAGAACAGTCATTGGACAACACTACTAATATAATGAATAAAACAAATTAAATAAAATTAAAGAAAAAATAAATTCAACAATGCATAAGTATAAAATAAAATTTAGAGTTTTTAAAATTATGCGTATATATGATTTATATTAAGTGGGTTGGGTAGGAATTTAGTAATAAATTTTTCAAATTCTATAATTAACATATGTATATGACGCGTCATCAGCTATAATTGGTTTTTGGATTTAGTCGGATCGGATGAGATTGTCAAACTTAGGGCAAATTATTTGTGCAACATATATATCATATATGCATGCGATTTCTTTGTGTGCATATATACTTTGTAGGGAAGTACAAAGTATTTCGTTCTCGACTATCGTTACACGTGCATGCATTATCTGGATGTACGTACATAACGGCAACACCTTTCAAGCGTTGCCTAGGCCTTTTCTTCCCATTAATGCGTTTATGTGCGAGAAGCAACCCAAGGTCCCTTTCACTGGTTCCATTGCTGATAGCAACGCGGTATTAATTTGCCACTTGCCCCCAAAAATAAAAAGAGAATTGAATGAAGAGGAAAGAGTTATAGAAGTTTTTTTTAAGACCCTTAAACTGCTAAGGTATCAACTAGAATTTAATTTAGTCATTTGTAGTGTTTCAAATCCGTGACCAGTTAATTTCTTGTAAAAAAAAATTAATTAATTTTATTTTTTGGACGAATTTCATTGGTTAAAATATCAATATGCATACTTAAGTCGTAACCACTTATAATAAAAATATAGATAATTGTGTCATGGATAATTAAGCAATTTAAAAATTATGATGGAAAAACAAAAAAAATGTAGAAAAATTTGACATACACATGAATAATATATATATATATATATATATATATATATGTGTATGTATATGTGTGTGTGTGTGTGTCTGTATGTATGTATGTATGTATGTATATTTTTTCTATTACTAGACTGTAATAACTATAATAAGTTCAATTGTCGAATTCAAATCCAAGTTTCTTTAAATTAAAACTTTTTTGGTTATGCAAGAGATATTACATGTGTCAAGTTTGCGAGCCTGACGGCATAATAAAAAAAAAATATAATGAAAGAAAAGAAACGATCGCTAAGAATTTAAGAAATTAAGAATGATGTGATGTCAAATTCAATGTTCCTTTCAATTCTGAAAGCGTCATGCCATTTCCTTTCAATTCAACAATCAAGTCGGAGAACCTCAAGGCTCAAATTAAAAAAGGAGGTTCCGATCCCTTTTAAAGGCCGACGGGGACCACATATCAAACTGTTCACTTCAGTTCTTCTGCGGCGTTGACAACTATTGTATCATAGATTACATATAGCAATGTTCATAACATTTTGTTGACTAGATATGTGAGTATTATGTGAGCTGGCACAGAAAAATCATCTATAGCAATTTTCGAGTCGCAGTATTCATGTAGGTATAACGTATTGCCACAGAAGATGTATATACGCCACGAATAGCTTTCTGGTGGGGGTGGAAACCAATAAAGATATTTTCTTTTCTCCTTCCTTTTTTTTCGAGGTTATTTTCTCCTTCCTATTTACATATTTGACAGATGCTTACATCATATTTGTCAGATATAATTTCCAAAAAAAATTATCAGATATGAATATGAATAGAGATAATTATGTGAATACGAGTAGGATTTATAATTATAAGACAGATATGGATAATTATCTTGATTCGGACTTTCTAGTATTCGAATATTCATTTTTTATTTTAGTTTGAACTTCAAACTGTAATATACAATCTTATTCCCAACTTAATTATTAATTGAGACTATTACTCAAATACAATTACTTATAGTTATTTCCATATTAAGTTTTATAATTTCTTTTTTCTTTTTGATTAATAATATGTTAATAATCAAGTGGTTGTTTCTATTAGCTAGTGATTGTGTATCTTTCTTATAAAATTGTAACAAGCTTATTTTTAACTTCCATACTATTATATGTTCATATGTATTTGATTCGTATATCTATTTATTTAATATGTCTGGTCATTACATTACATCCTTACCCAAATTCGTATTAAAAAAATTAAAGACCAGATACAATACAAATTAAGCAAGGAGGCGGTTAGTTATCTGTGAACTTTCTTTTTTGCCTCATTCATGTCTAATTCTTTCTTCAAAGAATTGTTCATTATTATGTCTACCGCAGAAGAATGAAGAAACCACCAAACTATGCATGTATCTCTAATGGCAACTGGCAGTGGGAAACCAAATATCACAATGGCCACATGCTATGAGGGGCTCAATGTAGTTACATTGATTTCTTTCTAAGTTAAGAATGTTTATAGAGTTTTTTTTAAAAAAAAAAAAAAAATTGGTAAGTTGAAGGCGGACATAAGAAAGACCCTCGTCTAAGTTAGGTGGGTTAGATAAAATCCCATTTGATGTTACTTGGAACTTGTTCACATGGGGAAGGCTTCATCTACTCATGTAAATGTATGAAATATTTTGACCTAAACTAGCCTACTGGTTTAAGCACTCACATATAGCGCCATTGTTAATAATAGCGCTAGGTCAAATACCCAAATTTTATGGCAAAATTTTAGGGTTTTCTGGCATTTTATAAGGACCTAGCATCAAAAGCAGACAACAACTTAGTACAGTATTAGTTTCGGCTTTGTATGAACATGTTAGTGGGCCCTGTATTTCTGTACAAGTTTGGGCTGGCTGACATGAATTGGTACCAGGTTTTGTAATTTTTTTTAAGATAAAATCAAAAGGCTCATCCTACATAGGAAGTAGTGGGGCAAGATCAAATGAGCGCAAGAAAAATAACAAAACTTGGCAGCTTATTTGTATATAAGCTAATTAATGATACTGGTAACATATGGGAATATAATTCAGTTATTCACTATTTCAACAGGTACATATAAAAGCTTAATTCGAATACTGACGCTGATAATATATATGGAACCATGATCCACTTATTTTACTTAACACCAAAAAGGGATAGCAGATCATCATTTTCAATTATTATAGTACAATTTTAAGGTGAAAATGCAGGTTTGATATCTGATATGCCTCCGCAAGCCTGCAGTTCAATATTGACATTTGTCTCTCACCAACTTACCTTCAAAAAAAAAATATATATTGACATTTATCTGTTTCAAGGAAAAAAGAAAAAAAAAATACTAGAAACAACTATTTCATCACTTTGTAATGCCAGAATAATAATAAAAAAAAAAGTCATGTAATAACCTACCACTAGCTAGAAATTCTCAATTGGGTCTATACTTCTGATGATAAAAATTTATCTTGGATTCGACCTAGAAGGGAATTATATTTAATAAATATCAACTGACGAGAGTGAGAATTATTAGATATAGAAAGAGAAAAAGGGGTTCATGTATGCGCCCACAAATCTTAATTAATAGTATGATGATACCTCTGCAAAAGAGAAATTTCATTAATGCGCTTCAAATAAATAGGAAACATTATCTGCAACCCCTCGCCTAATTGCTCCCAAAAAATAAAAAAAGCATGCCTGCTTCGATCATTTATTTTCTGACTCGTGCACAGAGAAACAGTTAGTACAGCATTAAGGAGAGCTTTCATTAATACCCCCAAGCGCATCACCACAACGCAAGGAAAATAAAATATCAGAAATAACCCTCTGAAATAAGCTCGAAATTTGAAAATCATCCAAATTTGCCATAACGCTCTTCCATTGTCCCTAATTTTTGTAGAGAGAAACAACAAGGGATGAAGGATAGTTTTGGTATTGTCAGTCAGAGGGAATCCTTAGTAAAACAACTAGGCCAGAGAATCTTCTCTCCAATAATTTAAAGAGAGACAATGAGAATTTAGGGGCAACTTGAGTATCAGATGGTGTATATGAGGATGGAAGGCTGTACATGACACTTTATACTTATTTTGGGAAATCAATAATCTTATGTTGTTTTCAAGGTGTACCATATCCGTGGGAATATCAGATTCTGCAGGTGGATGCAAGAATACAAAACTAAATTTGGGCTTCTTACAACTTACAAGTAGCACAAATTAACGTACTGATCTTCTCTTGGCACAGCACACTGTAGAGCAGTGCTGAACATAAATAATTAAATAGTATAGTCTGGCACAAACTGTATCTGAGAGGAGAGAGGTTTTGGGAAATCGTATTATGTATAATTATTTAAATGTTTTGCATCTATTGCAAAGAAGCATCCAACTGTACCGAGCAGTACTAAACGTAAATGTGTGGTGGTACCTAGGACTGACACGATTCAGTACATAAGGGACAAATACTGAAATGTTTGTCCAGTGCCATGTTGTCCGTTACAAGAACAGTGGCTACAAATGGGTATCTCCTGTGCATTAATAGTTCACTAATTCAATTTTTATTTTGCACCATTTATTTTTACAAAACATTCTGCAAATATAAAGATAAAAAATACCTTTGATTAAGATACTCAGCAATCTCATCTGCTTTTGCTCCAAAGACAAGGTGTGAGACAGCGATTTTGTGAATAGTTCACCTCCGACTTCTACACCCCGATTCCAGGTGTACATGAACAATCTGTAGCAAATCTTATTTCTCTCCGATAAGATATTCCAAAATCCTTCCCCTCTTATTATTTCAGTTATTTTTATCCTTTAGAGGAATAAAAATTATAAAAAAAAAACACAAATCCTGAATGGTGCTACTTGGAAAACTAAAACTATTTATTGAGTAATCCCACTTCCAAATAAAGTCAATAAAAATCCCTTCTGAAGTTATCAATTGTATATCTAATTTTTACAGGAATCCTGTAAATTGAGAGCCAATAAAGTGGAATAGTAGTGATAACGGAATTTGATGAACTCTACCACTAAGGAAAGAAACTTGTATTTCCAACGTTGAAATTAGTATTCCAATCCTCTAAAGCGAGTTTTTTCAGTACAAATGAACATCCAAGTAAATTATACTTCAATAAAAATCAGAAATATTAAGTGAATCTAAGACCGTTATTATCAAACTTCATGTCAACACAGTATAATGATGGCTGCAGCGTACCATATCAGACGTAAATGCAGAGCAATGGTTCCTAAAAAACTGATATATTTTCGTACCAGGACAGTGAGAGTACCTTGTATGTCCTGGGTATTTGTTTTTCAATTCCCACTTCACCCCCTGATGTTTGATGTTTGATTGTTTCTACTGACAGAGAGGATGTCTCATTGTTTCTAAAGGCCATATTTTTGTACACTGCATGTCTGCATTTGCCATGTTGAGAAGCAATTTTGCCACGTCGCACACGGTACACAGCATCCAAACAGCAACTAAATACTAAAAACACAATTGTGACCATATACCAACTCACGATAACATACTTCTGGCAACATGTCTCTGATAGCCTATAGGTATGACAGTATCTGATCATATGCAACCACCACAGAATGGTAGCAATAGTGTTAGTGACGTATGACTGTACGAAACCAAAAATCTAAATGTTCAAATGTGATTAAGAGCTCAATGCAATTTTTTTTTTTAACTCATGACTGCCGTAGCTTTTTGAAGCTGCAAGGAAATTATATCATTAGACCAATGGATTAAATTGTCTTTTTGAAGCTTTTTAACTCATGGGCAAAACATTGTCTAATTAATAAGAACATGTTTAATCTAAATTACTTACCTAGGCAATCAGCCACATAGTGTCATTGATCATAACTGTCTTTAAATAGCCAAATATATGGCAAACTGTTAGGATTAAATTATATTACCTAACTTCAAAAGTACACAAAAATAAAGAACTGGGAGTATTCTGGATTTGTAACAACTGGTTAGGCTCCCAGCAGCAGTGTGGATTGGTTGGAATTAATCGCTTCCGAGATATTATGGTTATCTTGGTTGAGATGTAATCAGAAGGCAATGCTACAGAGGGAAAAAAACGAAAAAATTTACAAACAAAAATAAATACAGAAAAAAAAAGGGGACAGGACATGAACAAATGAACAACAACAGTACTTAATAAGCTTCATAATATACTAACAGCTGCTGCTGGCAATATATGGATACATGATCCACTTATTTTAACTCACACCTATATAAGCTTATTTTACCACAACGGCAATATATGGATCCATGACCATTTATTTAATTAACATGAACATACTACTAACTTTCCACATTACTAAGCAAGCTAACTCTTTTCAACACATAAACAAGATATGAAGAAATATCAGAACATTCCCTACATTTATTATATTTCTACTTTTATGGTAGGATAACAGGCTTGATATCCCATATATCTCTTGCATATTCATGAATTGTGCGGTCACTGCTAAATTTGGCAGAGTTGGCAGCGTTCAATATAGACATCTTCGTCCATTTCTGGAAAAGAAGAAACATCAAATATAGCTATATAGTAAGCAAAAAATCAATTTGGTAGTATTAGATATAAATGGATATGTGTAAGCCCCTTCAGGGTCAGTCGCAAGTTAATTAACAACCAAATAGCAAGTATCCAACAAGGATCCCAACTTCAAATAACAAAGTGAGAATTGTGAGACTTGAAAGAGAAAGAATAAAAGCTTTATGCATTTTCTTTTGGGGAAACAATAATATTTATTAAATGTATGTGTACCAATAATATTTAGTTTGGGACTAAAGGCTTTGTTGTTGTTGTTCCATTTGTGTTACTGTGTACACATTTTCATACTTTCATGTTCAGCACCAACCCACCAAGGGAACACAATTTGATATATTGGATTCTTTTCACAAGTTACAGAAATTGACTTACTTTCTGGTCACGGTAGGCCTCATCAACTTGCACTTGGCACTCAATGTAACTAGGGAAATCTTTTCCAACAAGGAAATAGTCTGCACGGCCATATCCTTCATTTCCTTCTAAGGAGCCCATCAGTTCATCGTAATTGTAAATTCCAAAAACACCACTACGAACAAACTTCTTCACCTCTTCGAACCTTGGGTCTGGCACAAACTGTATTGAAGATGGAGAGGAAATGTGATAAACAATTATTAGAATTTTTTTTTTTTTTTGCCTATTCTAAAGCAGCTGACATGCCAACGATATCAAGCAGTATCTGTACATGCAAGGTACTATATCTAGCTATGATCAACAAAATTAAGTACAACACAGAAATTTTCTGGTTCATGTGGTATAATTTAAGAAACAACGGAAAAGAAGTAAAGAACATCAACATCATGACCAAGTCAATTAGGTTCTAATACTATTGTGTCAACACTAAATAAATACACCATTCTTTTTCTTTTGTTGTTGGTATTTATTTTCACAAAAAAAAGTGTGGTTCTTTGGAGCAAAAAGAGCTTGCTTTAATCGAAAAAGAAAAATAAAATGCAGGAAAAAAGACGGTAAGATACCTTTCCCTCAGCCCGTTCTTTCCTTAAGCCAGCAATCTCCTCAGCTCTTGCCCCAAAGAGGAAGAAGTTTTCTTCGCCAACTTCTTCTCTGATTTCCACATTGGCCCCATCCAGTGTACCAATCAAGACACATCCATTCATTGCAAACTTCATGTTGCTAGTGCCACTTGCTTCCATTCCAGCAGTACTGACCCACAATCACAATTATCAATAAGAAATATAAAAAGAATTAAAAGAGAAAAAGGCTTGTTCACTTACCATTTTGTCTATTGGCTTTATTGGTAAGATATTGCTAGATGAGCTTATAATACTTCCAAAAGTACAAGAGATGATATAATGATTATGGCAATAATAGTGGTTAACCGATCAATATCCCAAAAAAACATAAATTGCAAAGATTAGGTTAACATATAGTTTATATAATCTTAACAGCATTTTGAAGTCGTAATTAATTTCCTGGATATTTCATGTAAATTAAAGGTCTAACGCTACTATATGCAAGAACAGGGATGTGACTAAAGACTACGGATTACTGTAAGGAAATGTAATCGTGATAAATTGAAGTAACTGTACCAATCAAACATGTCAATGAATCAGATTAATATGTGAAATAACGAGTCACTCTCCAGCTTGAGCATATAAGAGGAATGTGTGTCCATATTTTATGCGCCTTGTTTTCAAATTACTTATTACAATCAACAGGGCATTGAAATCAATTGAAAGATTAGAATATCCATACCTGATATGCTGGGAAAGTTCACTAGCAGGAATTAGCAACTCTGCAACACTGACATTATAATCTGGCACGAATACCACCTACAAAAGATATATAAAGGGAAAAAAAAAAGAAGATTGAAAAGTCTCAACTAGTGAATTCTTCATAATAGTAACAGCAGATTGTATGAAATTATGCAATAATAGTACCTTTAACAAATCACCAATCTCGGGATCATGATTAATAGTAGAGGCAACATCAGTTATAAACTTCACAATTCTCTTGGCCTGAATATAAGTGGCAAATGCTTTGCCCCCGAATATGCAAACCCGAGGGACAAAACTCTTTATCCTCTCTTCTTCTGTCATTTCTTTCATTTTCTTATACCGGTACACTATTCCCAATATATTCAATAGTTGCCGCTTGTACTCATGTATCCTCTTGACCTGCAACAGAGGAAATATTCTAAGCAAAAGAGTTCATCATCCCAATTATTTGAATTTACCTTTTCTTTTACTGTAACAACGGTATACCCATACTTAGAAGCCTGAAAAACTGGAACAATTTTGCTTGGTGACTTGGCTTTCAAATAATGCCACTTTACAAGAATTCTGTCAAAACTATAATGTTCTGAAGGGAGTACATATCCTTGCTTGAAGTGTAATAAGTTCAAAATTAAAAGCAATAGTACTTCAGGGATGTATAAAATCTTGGCTCCTTAGAGGAAAATATTGAAACTGATTCTGTTTGAGGGAGGACCTGGATATCAAACATTGCATCTGGACTGACAATATATCCAGTTCTCTCTCTGATTATGGATGCAACCCTTATCTTGTTTCTTCTTTTTGCCTCTCTCCATTCCTCATGCAATTCCTCATTCTCAGCAAACTGTCGATCAAAGAATGTCAGAGAAAGAGACATTGGGTGTTTTTCTTCTTTTTTTCTAAATTGAGGATCTGGTAAACATTAAGTCTTAGCTGCAGTCCTTGAGTGTGGGCACCACATTTAGAGTGTAGAGAGAGGAAGGTGGTGAGAGAGAGTGAGGTATCACCTGCTTAAGTTGAGAAAGCTTCTCTGTGTTGAGGACCCAATCATCAGTTCCAATCCATTTTGTTATGATGTCACTCAGCCCGGGATTACAAAATTTGATCCAGCGCCTTGGGGTAACTCCGTTTGTCTTATTCTGAAACTTTTGAGGCCACATCTGGCAAAAGAAAGGAAACAAATACACATACATTGAAAGATGAAAGAAAGTAAAAATAAATTGAAGCAGGAGACGAACAGACATCTGATTCTTGGTCAAGTGAATTTGTTAGATACGTGGATGAAGTGTCTTTTAAAAAGCTAAAAAGTTGCTTTCTACATTTGACAATTTATACAGTTGGAAGGAGAATATGAAATTCCAGACGTACTTAGTAAACATCAAAATATGTGCTAAATTGGTCAGGTTGGGTGAACAAAATGGGCTGTTCAGAATTTTGCACCAGTGTACTTAATATACACACCTGGTAGAAGCTATTGAATACTTCATCTTTCACGATCTCACTATGAATAGCAGCAACACCATTTACTGCATGTCCGCCTACAACACACAAATTTGCCATTCGCACCAATTTTGGCTTCTCTGGGTCAGACTTTAAGAACACCTCCTCTTCTTCCTCTTCCTCTTCCTCATCCTCTTTTTCCTCTTCTATTTCTTCAACTGTTACATCCTTGGTTTTAACTTCTGTTAGTGTCACAGTAGAGGATTTAGGTTCTTCCTTTGGAGGCTGGCTAGAGGGCTCTGCTATCTCCATCAACGATTTTCCTTTAGATTTTATAGTTGACTTCTGTTCCTTTGGCTTAATAAATTGTTGCGCAATGGAGGGTGGGAGATCAACATTATCTAATATTCTCATTTCTCTTAGCTTCTTCTCTAGGATTACAAGATCAACAGTGCCATATTGTGCTATTATAGTGTTGACAAGCTGCGATAGAGAGAGAGAGAGAGAGAGAGAGAGCAGTTACGGGGCATGACTTTAAGAAATCATCACAGATACAAATACACTTTGACTGCCCTACCCTGGTATAGTAGCAAAATTCAAAGATTATTTTGAACTGATCAAAATTCATTGGGAATATATTGGCACGGGAGATGGAACTAATACCCGAATCCGGTAGCAACCTAAATTGAGGAGCAATGGTACCTAATCAAATATGATCATACAGGACTTCTGGTATGCACAGATAAAGTACTGGTAAAGAACTCAATGACAATAGAAAGGGTACCTGCTCATCAATCATTTCTATAATTTCAACATGACGAGGAAGTAACTTTTGCATAATGTCAAGACTCCACTTCTCCAATGCTTCTGGAAGAACTGTGTGATTGGTGTATGCTACCGTTCTGACAAAAGTTTTATAGGTCATTAGTATTATTGACATCTTATAAAACGGTCAATATATTACTTATTTGTGTGCTATGGGAATGATGTCTCTCATGTAAAGACCGTATATCATATTTCAAGGTTCTGTAGGGTAGAGATAAATATAGTTTGGCCATGCATAACATGGACACAAACTTAGCTTTGTCATGTACAATAAGAAAAAGGATAGTAAGCAAATACAACAACAATATTAAAGCCTTTAGTCCTAAACACATTGGGTAGGCTAAAAATGAAACCCAAACCAGACCAGAGTCATTCGATTGGGCTCCAATTTTATGAAAATGGCTGCACTTTTACGTTGGCTCACCACTCCTATCATAGCCCACCTTTTTCCTGGCTTGGGAAAGACCATGGGGAAATTAGACAGGCTGAGTTATAAGTAAACAAAATAAATATAAAAAAAGGGGCCCAGTACTATAATCCTTCTGTTGAATGCTGAACTGCTGTATGATACCAGCTTACTTTAATCAAGATATACTTAAGCAGGACCCACTAAACAGTGAGGCCAGGCCTCATCCCAGCTCAAACAGTATATACCTTTGAGTAATTTTCCAGGCCTCATCCCAGCTCAGACCCTTGATATCAATGAGAATGCGCATCAGTTCAGGGATGCAAAGTGTAGGATGTGTATCATTCATCTGTACTGCCACTTTTGCAGGAAAGTCCTCCCAGTTAACGGAATTTCCAGACCGCCTCTCAAAACGAGCTACTATATCTTGAAGAGAGGCTGAACAGAGAGTATATTGTTGCTTCAGACGAAGGATTTTCCCCTCCAGTGATTCATCTCCAGGATAGAGTATGTAGCATATCTAAGAGAAGGAGAAACAGGTATCTTTTAGGCTTCAGCAGAAACAAATTGACCCCTGATGTTTGGCACTAAAGATTCCCCATCAGAATATTTAGACCAGACTGATCACTGACCAGAATTGTATTCAACTAAACAGAAACAGCACTACACGTCTTTTAACTTTTAATGGTTTTGCTGTAAGTGGTATCTATTGTTTGACCTGATATGTTCATCAATAAGTTGGTGACAGTTTCTATACGCACAACACATCATATCACAGAGTTTGTAATATATACGAACTAAAATAGCTTCCTTCAAAATTAAAATGACTCAAACAAAACCTTTTCAGCATTTTGATGGGCTTCATTGGCCTTTGAATGCTCTCCGGCATTAAATGAAGCCAGATCAAAATCTTGCGAGGGAACAGTTGTAGACCAAAGCCGGAGATTTATAGTAGTCTTCGTCCTATATCCAGGTATCGGCAAGTCATAGGCAATAGCTTTGATGTTCTCTCCACCAATCCAGTGCTTCTTACCGTCTGAACCATCCACAACCTTACCATAAAATTTAACCTGGTATGACACATCATTTCTTGCAATTTCCCAAGGATTTCCCATCTGCAACAAGATTTAACAAAAGCGACAATTTAAACAAGATCCCACCAAGAGTGTGCCAGTAGATAAATATCAACCATGTCTGCTATGGGTTTCGTAATGCCAGGCATCACAGATCATGAAGTTTTTTTTCCTTTCTTCTTGTTAACCTCTGTGGTATCTTAAGATAGGTTTCAGGAAAGATAGTTGTTTATTGAAGGCCTAAATATGAACTTCAAAATGACGAGAGCAGAGATCTCAGAATCCTAGAATATTGTGTTCTTGTTTATATGAAATAATTCAATTATTTTATGAATAATTTCAAAACAAGCATGTTCCCAATCTTGTAATTTTTCAAAAAGCTAAAAAGATGCATGCATGCATTTTTGTTTATTGAACATAATGCATATTGTTGATGGAAATGAAGGGAATAATTGAGCAGGCAAGTTAAAAATGTAAATTAATGGAACTTTTCTGCAAAGAAGTTAGAAATTTCAACTTCAGTAGAAGTTGTTACAAAACATCAGGGTGCAAAATGTTGGAATCCAACTACCAAAGGCAATTTTAGTCCAACATTGTGAAATCAACTGACAACAATAACACATCCATGAAGGTTGGCTACAGGAGTGGGATCTTATGAGCTACAGAGGGGTGCATCAGATGACAAGTTTTCGATTGCTCTTTTTTTCTCTCTTTTCTGGTGTGGATATGTCCAAAGTCATATCCATGGTTATATAAGTTTTGATTCAAGTATTTTCAAAATGCTACTATTTATATTAAAGTATTCTAATATGCCTGGTGTCATGTACGGCATGTACCACAGAGTGTCACATGTCAACAACCATCAGATACTCTTACAAATGTACTAAACAAAACAACAGATTCTCTATCCAGCTTAAAATTGTACCCAGAAGTACCATACCCATGTATGCGGTATGCCAATAAAAGTAGGTATGTTTTGGTATGCCTTGCATTTAATTAATTTTCTTTTGAAATCAGGCATGAAGCCCTACATCATTTGATGCTGACACCTTTTAAACTTTGTTACTTAACCATTTAACCCCCACTGGGGATTGAACCTGCAACCTCCCTTAGGGGGAATTCAACCAAACAACAGAGCGACCAATGGTGGATTTCTAGTATTTTTAACCATTAATTAGAGCTAAAAACTTCCTGTTTAGGGACCTGACATATTATTTAGCTGGTAAAAGCAAAACCTCAAAGTCTCAAACAATAGTTAATGTCTCAAAACAAGGGAAAGTAAAAAGTTGCAATTATTTAAAAAGTAAAAATGACCTCTAGCCAGTTTTCTGCAACCTCTTCTTGGCCATCTTTGGTGATGTTCTGTTTGAATAGACCATACTTGTATCTGAGCCCATATCCCCATGCAGGATAGTTTAGGGTAGCTATAGAATCCAAGAAGCACGAAGCTAGTCGCCCTAGACCTCCATTTCCAAGCGCAGCATCAGGCTCCTATATGTTAAAAACTCAGTTCATTCTTTGTTTCTTCTTTATGCCTGATTGAGCATTACAAACTGGTATTCAGGCTATGAAACATAAGAAGAAGATGTGTATTGCCAGGTCAATCATTTACCATTATGAAATGGTAAGATGAAGTTGACATCCTAAATTGGTACCAAGCCCAGGTGCCAGTATATTTTTCTGGTAGAATAATTATTGATATTTTTTAAAATTTCTTTTTACCTGAGTAGCAACACTTTCTAAGGTGTGTCCAAGCTGCTTCAAGGCCTCAGCATACTTCCCAGTTAGCTCAAGATTGCCAATTGCATTTAACAACGCTCTTCCCTTTATTAAACAAAGATGAAATGCAATATAGTAAAATAAAACAAGAGGACAAATGTCCTCAGTTAATTCTAGAAGGAAAAATTATTCGAACCTGAAGAAATTCCATTGAGAGATAGTATGCTTGTTTCATATTTTCCTTATCATAATGGTCATAAGTTGCATTCCAGTTGATTATGAGCGCATCACGTACACTTTCTGCAGTTGCATGGTAGGCCTTTGGGAGAGAGAAATGCTCGGGAGAGAACGAAGGAGTGAACTCGGCATGGAACTTGATGCTAGATGCAATGGAAGAGGGTTCATAAACAGAAGGCGAATTTGACACCCCTGTGTTATAACAATTACTTATGAATCAATTCTTCTGGCAAAACAAATCCTATCTATTATGATATATACACCAGCAAAGCATGTTAGCAGTGTATATTTGACACCTGCACCACACAAACCACAACCAAGCAGAGTACATTGATTTTAAGCCCTCAATGCAGGCAACCAAAAAATTGGTACCTGGAAACAGGTCAGCCACTGCCATATCTACTGATTCATCATAAAGTTTGACAGGTTGACTTAAATGTAATAATCTGACTCAAAGCCAGCATGGATAATTTCCAATTTTACTTAACATATGACATCAAAAGGGTCTCCCAAGCCATTGACAATAATGCATCAGCAAGTGGATTGAGACGGGTTCAAATGCTGGTGGATCCTGTATACCCGAACCACTGTTTCAGACCACATTCTGGTTCGATCCAGATCGTCTAAGTACCTAATTCATACTATTACATTTTTTTTAAGTTGAAAACAAAACCCCAGGTAACAATTATCACAATGTGGCAATTTTTAGACAGAACCCAATAATCAACACAATTGAAAATTGGACACAAGCAACTCAGTCGCCAACCATTGTCAGAGACAGTTTCTTTCAGGTCAGGATCGCTTGCGACACGCGTAACGGGTAGAAGGCCAGGAGCGCGCCTGGATGTGCGAATTTTGGTGAAGAAGAGATGGTGAGAGGAGCTTGGGAAGCAGTGCGAGCGCCAAACCGAAGATCTGGAGATGGAGCTCAAGCGAGATATGCCGACGGAGCTTGTGGTGGCGAATGGCGACGAAGTAGGTGTCGCCATGGATGACGAGAGAAGGAGACACTGAGAAAGAGAGAGAGGAATGGAGGAGAGATGGGAAGAAATGAAATATCTCGGGATTTATGATTGTGCTGGTGTGTTTGTTTGTTTCTGGAGAAAAAGTAGATATCGTAAACTTAAAAAGGGTGTTTAAAGTCTTTGCTAGAGTGCTCCGTATTTGGCACTAGAGAGATCACTCAAATTTGACAGATATGGAACAAATTACGTTCAGGCTTATAAATGATCGATAATCAACTCACACAAAATGCATCACTGTGATATCAGATAAAGAAGAGGAAAGTCATAATTATGATAGCATCACAACCATAGATTTCAGTCATTCATCACAAATTAGTCATAACTATGATAGCATCACAACTATAGATTTCAGTCATTCATCACAAATTATGTACAAATATCAAATTGTTAATATTATTTTGTTTTATAATGAAGCATGTGGTCGAGTACTTTTTTTTTTTTAAAAAAAAAAGCAACATTATTTACGAATGTTCTATCAGAATCCAATGTCTGAGATCACATACTATAGTTATGGTACTGTTGCAGTTATAACAATAAATTTAGATTCAAATAAGAAGTAGTTGATTTATTTTAATTAAAATCTAACGGTAATTCTATTGTGGAAAAAAAATTAAATTAGATATCAATCCTGATCATTTATCTATAATTTTAAATGAATCTAAATTGAATTTTAGTTACAAAATTATGTCCACAAGAATTTGCCAAAATCTAATAGTACAAACATGATTGATATAGTGTAATTATATATAATATGTATAAGAAATTAAGACATCATTGTGTGTTTACCGCTTGTCTTGCTATTACAAAATTTAGAATTGTTTCTTTGGATCCGTAGGTGTCATCTTTGATCATCTTTAAAAAAACTAAAACACTTTTTCCCATTTTTCCTTTCTTTTTCATTTTACTTAAGAAGCCCGTTGGTCAACGTCAGGGTTTTAAGGGTTTATGCGATTTCGGACGTTGCCTAGCTGGTGATCTGAAACAATTCTCATTATTTTCTACAATTGTGACGAGTTTTCGGTCTCTTTTTATAATTAGAATCACGAATAACGGGCATCCGTTTTCTTCAAAAGGTTCGTGGTCCCGTGTTTCTCCTGCGGTGTGAATATTGTGTAGTGATCCGTTATCATGACGCCCATCTAGTTTTACTCCTAATAAAATTGCTTGATCAGTTATCATCGGAAAGTTACAGTGCAAGATTTCTTATAATACGGATGCTAGGATTAAAATTATATTGCATTTTTATAGCAAGGTTGCATTAAATTTTCGCAGACATTATTCATTTATAAACAAAATAATATGCCTCGTGGCAGAATTTTTTTTTAATATTCTGAAGGTAAGTGTGAGTATTGCGTTTTACATCACCAAACATTTTGTTTTTTTGTGTAAGTGATAAAATAAGTATATTAATTAAAGTTGAGCACATATTTTTCTATGGACAAGTTATAAATGAACCGCACGACAGTTATAAATTGTTTTCCCTGAAAATCATGACACTTTAGATGATGATCATTATGCCTTATAGAGAAACTGTAATAGAAGTCTCTGGGGACACACCAAACGTTTTGTCTTTTTGTTTACGTGTGATAATTGCAATAGCATGAAGGTCCTGTGATTATGTTTATACACTATTCAAGTATGATATATACACCTCAATCATGTTCTATTTTTTTTCATGATAATTGCTCTTATTAGAAGGGACATTGTTTAATTTTTGTCATCTTTTCGCTCTAAAGATACAGAGTTACGGAGACAAAAATTAATCATAACTCATAAGAGAAAAAACAACACAAATAAAAAAAAAACCTACATTTAAATTTTTCAACGTGTTGCACTTTATAAAAATGAAGGATAAATCTTGTGGAAATCATAAAATTTAATATAAAATTATATGTCTTGCCATTGAGTTGTAAATTATTTATTCTGAGCAAATATATCTTTTGTTTTAATCAATCTGTTAGTTTTTTTTATTCAAAACACTAACAAAATTATGCTCATATTGGGTAATAAATATCAAATTGAACGACTTTAAGAAATAATTCAAAAATAATTTGATCGAAATATTTTTTTTTTATCAAGTGGAGGGACCTCCGGCCAATCTAATCGAAAGAGGAAAAAAAAAAAAGTTCCTTTAATACGTTTCATTAAATTTTAAGTATGATGGACTTGAGTTTTTGAATTGTACAAAATTGAGACCGTATGAATATGCGAACGGGTATATCGTATATACCTTATTGCGAGCGTTAATTACCACCAATATACTACCTCCACCTGAGGCCAGAAAGAGACTGCACGCTAGAAAACACAAAGGAGAAATTCCAGGGCACACACGAGCAAGCTAACTTGTCATTTTCTCATGTAACATGGCCTACCTCTGCTCTTTGGCATGGGCCCAATCGTCAACACACATGATATGGGGACGTAGTCCAATGGCCCGTTTTGTAAGAGGATTGAATCACTGCAGAATTGACACTGATCATCCTTTAGTCTCCCATCTAAATCATCCATAGGCTTCAAACAGACCAGATTGGGCCCAGCGACTGGCCCAATCTATTTATATCCTCTAAACTCCCTCTCTCCAAATCTAGCCGTCCCTTCTCTCCGAAAAGCAGCCGAAAAAAGAGGCGAAAAATGGACTCCAAGGCGGCGATGACAGGGTCTTCTCAGGCGGCGGAGATTAGATCGAATGGTGCCTTCGTTGTGGCTGATGCCTTCGCTGGCGAGGAGGTATGCGTGCTTTCTCTCTATCTCTCTCTTGTTAGGGTTTCGTCTTCAATCTTTCTAAATGTTAGCCGATCTGAAGTACTTTGATAGATCGAATGAATCATCAAATGGCGTTTAGCCTATTGAGTTTGTCGGATTAATAGATTTTGCGTTTGTCTGTTGCTTGATTTCGTCTCTTATTGCTTTGGGGCTATTATTTAATTCTATTCAGTATTTCGTTTACTTTTGGCTGGAAAAAGCACAGGGTCCAGTGCTCTGTCAAAGGAAGATATCAGTTCAGCCAATGAAGAGACCCCTTTGCCTCCCTGGATCTCAGAAGTTGATATCGAGTATTATGCTAGTTCATTTGACAAATCTGGATTTACTAGGCCGATAAATTACTACCGCTGCTTGGATCTGTAAGTTTCCCAGTTTTTAACAGAATTTATAATATTTTTTGAAGTTCTGAGTTTTTGTAAAATAATGAACTACATATTTCGAAAACAATTAAACATTTATGAGCTTTCATTGGAGGTCCTTGATTGTTTGATGGAATAATGGAAAATGCTCATCTTGCCGACTCTTTTCTTTTTATTTGTAGAAATTGGGAACTATTGGCACATGAGCACAAGTTAAGGTTCCTACAAAATATATTCTTGGTGAGTTTGATCTGACTTACCATTATCCACGGATCAAAGACTACTTGCACGAGGGTTGAAACAGGATGTACCACTTCTAGAGGAAGTGGTGGTTGTTCAGGAAACTGGGCACTTTGGCCAGCAAGAGAATCCACTACAAATTAGTGATCACATCTATAATTTCTTCACTAAATTCTGAAGTCCTTTCAATTGAGGTTTTGTTGGAATAAATTTGTGAAGTTTAATGCTATATGTGTATCAATGTAATGTAGGAAAGGGTTGCCAGTAATCTTCTGACACCTTTACTAGTACTGAATTTCTTAATTTCTATTAGTTTTTCTAATGGATCATCTTGTATCACTATGTATTCACTTTGTATGTTGAATATGATCATTTATTTCTTACTTAGAAAATTTGTATATATGTTCAGTTTATTGATGTAAAAGTTTGTTTTGTTATTGTAAATGTTCTCTATATTTGTTGTATCTGTTCATTTTATTTTATTTTATTTAACTAGTTTAATTGAACACAAAAACTACTAAATCAAATTTCTGCTGCAACTAACTGAACACATAAAACTTTAAATTAATCCCTTAACGTGTTTAACCGAGCAAAAAAAATTATAAAATCAAAATTCTGTTGCAACTAACTGAACACAAACATTTAAATTCATCCCTTAACGTGTTAAATTGAACCAAAAAGTGCGAAAATTCAATTTTGAGATGCAACTAACTGAACACATAAAACTTTAAGTTCATCCCTTAACGTGTTTAACTGAACAAGTAAATACGAAAATTCGATTTTAAGATGCATCTAATTGAACACATAACAAGTTTAACTCAGTCCTTGACGCATCTAACCGAACACAAAAATCCGTCCATTTGATGACGTCAGCGCGTAAAAAAAAATTTCGTTTTTTTTTTTGAAAAATAAAAATTGATGACGTCATCGCGCGATTTTGATGACGTCAGCACGTGAAAAATCATGGCTGAAGTTCATTTTGGCCTGTCCAGGCCTGTTGGATGGTATGGATGGTGTATATCACCCTGCTGAATTAGTGAATTATGTTTCGAGTACGTCGCTTGTTCAGCTTACCGCATCTCGGCTGTAGCCTGTTATATTTCTAAAAAAATTTTCTTTGACCCAGACAACTCAATTTTAAGTAGAAATATGTAACGACATAAATATTCAAAGTTTTAAAATTGACGTTAGTGACAGCAGGGATCCATATAACTTTATTTCAGAAAAAATATAAATATTAAATGCAATTCAGGAGTTTTACTTGTACCAGAAAAAATTTATCTTTTAGAATTTGCGCTATTAAATATTTTTGCGCACTTTAAATTATATTTCGAAGATAACGGTCGACTTTTGTGATTTTATGATTAATCGAATTGAAACTTCAACAGATGCACGCAAGAAACGTAAATACATATATTTCAACGGCTTTGATAGACGGTTTTTCATGCATGCATTCTAACCCTAATTAGGCCTTAAAAAGATTAATTGATTAAATATTGATAGAATTGTTATAATTTTAGGTTAGAAGTCTAGGTACTTCTATTTGCCCCTACTTGTTTTCAGGTTCTTCACTATTTTGGCAATATAAGACGCAAGTTACACTAATTCGAGACGATCTGGAGATGAAATCATACCTTCTGGAAGAAACAGAAAATAGGACCTCAGACGGACCGACTGGACACCTCAGACGGACCGACTGACCGACCAGAATCATGCCAGCATTACCAGTCAGAGCTAATTTCGACTTTACTCGAAATATTCTTCTAGAAGGATGATTGTACACGTTCAGCACGACTAATGGCGGTTGATTGTGGGTATATAAACAGGGGTAGATCATCCTTAGGCCTGAAAACGCAAATCGTTTCGACCGTGTTATCGTTTTGTTTCGTCATAAACGAAACGATAACGGTCAAGGATTTCGGTTTCGTTTCAGGAACGAAACGGTTAACGCAATTATACAGCTGTTTCGTCCATATAACGAAACGGTTAACGAAATGGAACAGTTTCGTGATCGTTGTTTCGTTTGTTTCGTTCGTCATTCTTATTTTTGGGATTTCATAGAAAGAGAGGCGGAGAAAACGAGGTTTTATCGATAAAACCTAATACCTCTGCGCCGCTCACCGCTCACCACTCACCTCAGCCGAAACCCTTCTCTCGTTCTCTCTCGCTCTGGAGACACGCCTCTCCCTCTCCGGTCGCTCACCCACCTCGCCAAACCCCTCTCTCTCTAGCCAAGCTAACGCTAATGGACGCTGGCGGCAATCGATGGTTGATGGTGGTGGCTGACAGTAGCTGAGACCATCCCGTGGTAATTTAATGTGTAATGAGGAGCGACCATGTTGAGATCAAGATCCCTCTGGTTCTCCTTGTAGACCATCCCGTGGGAGCTCACACTGCTGCTCTCTCTCTCCTTGAATGATGGTTAGTACACTGAAGTCTTAAAGTTGTGCTCTTTTCTCATTGTTTCATTACCACTGATTGTCGGCTCATTTGGGTTTTTGTCTGTGCTTTTTTTTAAAAAAAAAAAAAAACTGATTTGTTTTATCATAGATTTGAAGAATCTTTCTTGTTATCAATAAACTATTATGCTATATTTTTATTTTTGATTCAATAAATTTTACCAGTAAACTTTAATCATATGCTGATGATTTGGATTTGGATTTACCAGTAAACAAACAAAGAAATTTTGTTTGTTTGCATTTTTTATTTTCATTTTTGATTTAATAAACTATATGTGAATGTCCTTGAATAGGATTTGGATTCAAGTTTGTTTAGTCTAAAATTTGGGATTTTCTGTTTCTAGTTAAAATTAGAGTTAGATAATGAATTATTGAAAGGAATTAGAGAAATTAGATGAAGGCACAGTCAATTCAAGAATTTACAGATTTTGTTCACTTGGATAAATTAATACTTCTCTGGTTGTCACTAGTTCAACTAAAAAGAGGGGTATTATTGGAATAATATCATGAAAATATTGCACTTTGGAGAATCCGGGATGCATGTGATGTAGTATAAGGCATGATCAATTTAATATTTACGATCTTATTTGATGTAATAAGTCGGGGGTAAGAGGCAGGTTAGGTCATACATGAGTAATTATTGTGCATAAAGCATATTTAAGTTTTATTAGCATGGTAGTAGCATTAATTTTTTAGTAACAATGTAATTGGATGTGGTACTTGTGTCTGTGTGTACCAGCAAAAACAGAGATGAAAATTGTGTTTATCTTGTGTGTTATTTTTGGGTAAGTTAAGCATACTTGCTCATAGTGATTATTTTTGTGTTTATCTTTCATATATTTTCAGTGATTATGAATTCTGAATATGTTTTTATTTTTGACAATTTCAAATAATCATTATCTTTCTTTTCCTTCAGGATGCCGCTATTGAGCAACTTCTCCCTATATTCCTCTCTTTGTTGAAGGATGAATTTCCTAATGTGTGCCTCAATAGTGGAGCTGGCAGAGGACAGGCATGTAGAAACCAGATATTGCAGTTATTTGCATATATAAACAGTTCATTTTATGCAACAAGCACAATTTCATTTTTTTTTCCTGTCCTATATAGACAGTTCTCCAGATTTGCATAAGCTAAGGTTATTTGTAATAAGAGATGTTATTTTGATAATGCTAGGTCAAATTTGAGATGTTATTTGTGTACAGCAATATCCTCTGATTCATTGCTATTGAATACTATATTTGAACTGTTAAACTATTGAAACAGTTAAAACGGTTATAACCGTCCAATTGAACGAAATGATTAACGCAACAAAAATTTGTTGCGTTCATAGGACGAAACGCAACACGAAATGGAAAAAAATTTCGTCTGTTAGCACGCAACGATCAACGCAACAAGTGAGTTGCATGATCGTTATACACGTTATGCAGCCCTAATCATCCTTAACCCCTGTCAGAAGTTAGGGAGAGATCTGAGTGAAACAGAGCCCACAGAGCTGTCAGTTGGTCCGACTGAGCATCCAGACGGTCCGACTGAAAGTGTAATTTGAGAGATTAAGCATTGATTCCTGATTTTTGTTGTAATCTTTCTTAATACTCTATGTTCTTTGAAGAAACCTCTTTATTGTTCTGTTTTGATACTATGTTAGGCTAAGTAGTTAGATTTTAGGGGCTAATAGTTGTGAACCAATTTAAGTAGTTGTTATTCGAATCTTTTGATCGGTTTTTATATTTGCTTGTGATTTTTATCTTTTGAGTTTATTTCTTTATGATGAATCTATGATTGCTTAGGTAGAATTGATTATACCAAATAAATTAAGGCCTTGTCTAGTATGGTAACAATAATCTATACTTTTGCATGAATTGATTTAACTATTTGAGGATTGAAAGTAGTTGAGAGATGAAATCGGAACCAAGTAACCGAGAGGTGAACCCTTCTCACAACGAGAGTTGCGAGATATCCTTTGTATGAAAGATAGATTTTAGAATCCTTAAGCCAAAAACGAGAGTTGATTAACTTAGGTTTTCTAATTGATTTAGAAATTTATCCTTTTGGTGTGAAATTGAAAAGAGTTTATATTCATTGATTTTGGATTTTTATTTAAATCTGCACTTTGTCAAATTAAAAACCTTTCAAATCTTTTGTTTAACCGTGATTCAAATATATTGATTAAGAAATTAATCGATATATTGGAATTAACTACTTAGAGAAGTTTACAACTAAAAACCCCTAAACCTATTTAATCGTTTGATCAAATCTTTTAACTTTTGACTTTAGTTTTAAAAACTCATTTACTTTAAATTGTTTCTCACTTAGTATTTAAATTACAAACTTAATCTTTTATTTTAAAGAAATTATTTTCCTCTTAAGTCTAAAGCCAATTAAGAAATAAGTTAAGCCATAATCCCGTCCCCGTAGTTCGACCCTTAGCTTTACTACGATTGATTTAAATCGGGTAGAACCAAGGTATTTGTACAAGGTATAAGCCTCGATCAGGCTTTGTTTGGAAAAAAATAATTTCTCTTCAAATTTTCACAAACAAACTTTTCTATAAATTATAAATTAAACTGAATAAAAACTTCATCAAATATAAAATTAGATTTAAAAAAAACGTGATTAATTCTGTTTCTACTTATGATGATATGGTTTAGTGCTAAAAAGACATGTATGAATTTTTTTTTTATGAAAAGATTAATAGGTACGAATTGTTTGTTGGGCAATCTCCGTTAATTTCATACAGATTCACTTTATAAACTTTTACGGCACATAGTAGAAGTAAATGCAATTAATATTTTATAAAATGAAATGTTAATTTTTATGCATTTTTGTTCATTATAGTAATATCTAATTTTATTTGTAGTTGATTGTTGGTTTTTTCTAATATTCCATTTCCTCATTTTGGTATTGATTGCATATTTGAAGCAGAATCCAAAACAGAAACTTTCCTGGAAGACACTGCTTAAGCACCCATTTGTTAAGGATGACTCGTTATGACGGTTATGTGACGAGTGTTTTCCGTGAGTCCTTTCATACCAATAAAATGGAACTGGGAAGAACCAACAACAGTTTTTTTTTTTTTTTTTAAAAAAAAACTTAGCAGAGGTTGCCAAGTGAAAATAGAAAAGAAAAGAAAAACTAGACAACTCTTCTAGAACATATCTTCAAAAAAAAAAAAGCTCTTAGAACATGACTATTCTTCTAACAATATTTCCTGAATACTCAAATTGTTTTAGATTCTCCCCTGGATACTCAATTGTTTTGCTCTAATAAAATATTCTGCAGTTGAGCAAAAGCCTCGAGCACCTCGATTGAGATGGAAGAACTCATCTAAAAATTGAGCTAATGTTTTCATCTTAGTGGAATTTGTGAACCAAAGATAGAAGAAAGCTTGATCCACAACTGAGAGGCCGGCACAAGGACATTCAAACTCTCAAAGAAAAGGTGAACGAAAGTTTCTACAAAAGTTGACCGGTACAAAACATAATCTTGATAGAACATGGTGTCATGCTTCTTTGGAGCATCTTGAGCAAGAATACGATTGTTGTACACAAGAATGCAGGGACGAAGCTAGGATTTCACGCTAGCAGGGTCCATAAAATTTTTTTACTGAAAAAATATTTGTACGATAATGACATAATGTTAAATCAAGCTTTTAAAAACTCTATTTTATCTGTTGTATCTGGATTTTCATTTATATCACACAACAGTTTTATTCGTTTTATCACCGTTATATCGTTATACAACCGTTTTATCACCGGTAAACGCTATATCACCACCCAACCGCTAAACCACACAAATTACATTTTAAAACCTTGCATTTAATATAGATATAGTATAATAATTAATATCACATAAACAACTCTAAAATAATATCACATAAATAAATATGAGAAATCAAACATCTATTATAATAACAACATAAGATCTAGAATAATATATCCAATATATAATATAATAATCCAATAGTCAATGATCATTCATCCAAAAATTCTCTATTTTATTATAAGTTTGTATCTTAATAAGATTCATTGCGGAGGAAGAAAGAAGACGATTCATTAGGATGAATACGACATGAATCTATGTGCGATATTTTAGGAGTCGTTACACAATTCAAATCAAACATGATATGTCCAGCTGGGTCCTTCAAATTTTTGAGATGGGTCCCTAACTTCTTATATATTTGTTTTATTTACAAATCGTATTAAGTTGCATGTAAAATTTTTTTTTTCAGGTGGGTCCATGGACCCACCAAAAGTACCGTGGCTTCGCCACTGCAAGAATGGCGAGAAGTATTTGGAATTAATGGAGGTACTTGGACATTGTTACATGACTTGGTCACCAATAGTGTAATATCAAAATTGATTTATAATTAACTGTCGACTTTTCCAATGTATCCATTCTTCTTTTTTATATTAATTGCATATTTGAAGCAGAATCGACACCCATTTGTTAAGAATGACTCGTCCATTTATTATAATTAACTCGTAACCGGGAGAGTGTGATCCTGGGTTCATTTCTGCCGACAAAAATGGAACAAGGGAAGAACAAGCGGGTTAGTCAAAATTATTCCGTTAAATCTTTACCTTCAATAGCATACATGTTGAATGTTGAGATAAACTTGGTCTGATTCTTTCACTTCTACAATCATCAAAGGGTACAGTTTAAGCAATAAATCAGTGATCTCATGAAAGGAAAATGTATGATAACATCATGCTTTTAAGAGCACCAACCTACCATTCTTATCATGAGTGATATTCTTAGCTAACTTGCTATAGAAATTACCACAGATTCGTCATCTTTTGTACATAATTTTCCAATCAAAATGGAACGGTATTTTTTTTTTTTCCCTTTTGGTGTTTCTTTGTGAGCGTATATGAAAACCGTAGGCAGTATCACTATACAAGTATCACCGTATCATTAATTTATAATTCATGATTATCACTGTCAGTCCGTCCGTTCTTAAATGTTAAATTGTTAATTACGGCTTCAATAGGCTACCCACTACAAATTGTATTGTTATTATTTATTATAATTATTTTTTTTATCTTTTTTCACGTCTGATCCAGTGAGATGCTCTGTCGTCTCTCGTCTGTCCCATTGCCCTTTGTCTCTCTCTCTCTCTCTCTAACGCCTCAGTCTAAGCCGATCTCCTTCCAATCTCCGTCTCAATCCCCCCTCAAAATGGCATCCTCTCACCACCATCACCACCACACCCTCCAACAAACTCACCACACTCACCAATTCAACCCCTGCAACTGCGCTTCCTGCTGCCCTCCTCCTCCCTGCTGCAACTCCACTCCCTGCAACTCGCTCCCACCCCCAGCTCCAGCTCCAGCTCCACCTTCCAACCCTTCCGACCAACTCCTCCAAGCCCTTGCCACATCCCTCCTCCTCCAATCCCAACCCCAATTCCAACCCCAACCTCAACCCCCTCTCCAATTCCAAACCCCTATTCCCTTTTACTATTCCCATGAACACCTCGCCTCCAATCAATACCCACACACATTTCCTCACAAAACCCACCAACCACCTCCCCACAAATCAAAGGATCTCCTTTCCTCTCTCCTCGATCGGGTCGCTGCTCTCGAATCATCTCTTTTCGCAAACCCAAATGCGAACGCTGTCCCTGACCCTGTACCACCTCCGAAACACAATCTTTGTAGCGATCGTGAAGTGTATCCGAAAACTTATTCCTCGAATAGACCTCTGTCGCTGAAAGACTTGGCAGCACGAACCATACAAGTGCACTTCAGGCGATACCTGGTGCGGCGATCTCAGATTTTAAGAGACTTGAAGCGACTGGCAATGATGAAGTGCCACGTGGCAGGTCTCAGGTCGACTGTTTCTCAGAGAGCTGATATTGACCCCAAGAGGGTCTCGGATCAGGCCGCTGATCTGCTTCTCCAGCTTGAATCCATAAGGGTAAGCTAAGAAGGGTTCATTTACACTGAATACTGTATTTTGTAGTTAGTCAGTTAATTTGCTGATTATGGTGAGCTTGTTGATATATTGGTAGTTTAGAGTTAAGTATGAATTAAAGTCGGTACTAATTATTTAGTGGTCTCAGTTTAACCAGACAGAGTGCCACACAGGTCTAATTTGTAGGAAAACCTATATCTGATTAAGAGCTGCTGAGCTCATCATTTTTCATTCTCAGTCGAATTTTTGCAGTTGCATTAATTGTTAGACAGTGAGTTTTATACCTAGTAAATGTATTAAGTGTCCTTATTTGCCCCTGGAACAGTGAGATGTGGCTGTTGGCATGTACCATTATTCAATCCTCTTTGTTTCTTATGGAAAAAAAAAAAGGAACTCTAATGCAGAATTGCCTTTTATAGGGTGCGGATCCAATGATATATGAAGGTAAGAGATCAATTGAAAAGGAACTGGTACGCATTATAGAATTTGTAGACAAGATATTTATAAGGGAACGGGAAATATCTTTAAAAGAAGCCAATAGAAAAGAAGAAGAGGAGGAGGAGGAAGAAGAAGATTCTACTGAAGAAGAAAAAAAGCCGAAGATAAAAGTGAGCTTTGAGGAGAGCAGCAAGAGATCGAAGGTTTACAACGGTGCACATGGATTATTTAAAGAAGACTTTGAAGGATGCAGAGGTGAATCTTGTGAAACATCAAAAGGTAATTTTGAGCCTGGTGATGATGAGCTAGAATTTTATAAAATGGAGGGGCCTCCGAGAAGCAATGTTGGGAGAAGAGGAGGTGACTCATCAGCTTCATTCGATGTACAATATCAAGCAAGGAGATGATTTCTCATTTTATTTTGTACTGTATTTTATTTTTGCTTTGAGTAGGTTCTCTTTTTTCTGTTCTAGTTTTGTTAGTGTGATTGAACTGTAGATTGTTTGTGTGGGTGAATTTGATGTTTTTAGGTTGGATCTCATGTATTCCTCATCAATAACGAACTGACTTATTTTGTGCATTTCACTACTGGTGCTTATTATTTGTTGTGTTCTTATCATTTTATGCGAGTATTTGTTGTATTGCTTGTAGTAATGAACTAATTTATTTTGTGCCCTTGATCCGTGGTGTTTATTAAGCCTTCCTATTATGATACGAATTTATTGAAGAATTCTAATTTATTTTGTGCCCTTGATCCGTGCCTTTATTTTGTACTCCTGAATGTGCTGTATTGCTGATCTCTAGAATCATTGTACCAGCACTGTTGGATGTAGCAGTCTAATAGTTCAATTCTGAATAAACCTCTGTTCACCCAAACCCAAAAGATACAAGTAAACAACCATATGAATATTGATTTAATCCTTGCTTCACCAATCAGATCTAACAATAACATGTCACATGCAGTGTTAACAAGTGATAATAAACTCTCTGTACGAATGCCATGAACTTCTTTTATGCACATCCGTTTATTTAAAAAGAAAGAAAAGAGGTCCACTGACAGTTTATCATGCTCACATAAAATAATTAAAAGAACCAATGGCACACAGCCCCTTCTCATATATACAGATGAAACTCCATATCGAACAAAAAGAAGTAAAACTACACTAAAAAATACAAAATCCCAACAGACTCACACAAGAAGCTTTTGCGATAGCTGCTAAAAGGTTTGAAAATCTACAATGCTTGTGTTCACATTTCTATCGTCTTAACAGGAGTCCAGGTAGGTTGCTTATTCTCTCTCTTCCATTTTGTAAAGAAACCGAGTGCATACCCCAACAACAAAGCAGCCATGATCACACTGCCAGCTTTGACATAGTTACCTATCCTTGGCTCAACAACTACCTCCTTTGCCTCCTTAAAAGAAGCATTTTCTGTACTATTGCCAGTGCTGTTTTTATTGCTAGCATTATCATAAATAGGATTATCCACGTAAATAGGATTATCCACATATAGGTCTGAGAAAATTTCGACCATGTCATGCACCTGACCATCATGGTTACCTACATATTCCATTTTAAGTTTCTCTCTGGTAGCTACAAGCCTTGTGTACCCAAATTCACCTCCTCGATACATTGACCGTATGGGTTGCGGGAATATGGGCCGATCTTGGTGGTCTGGTCGTGGCTTCCAAATGGGTTGCCAATCCTGACCCCCCATACCAATGACCATATGCACTGGAGCACCAGCATATTTAAAGCTTGATGAAACATTGACGCATTGAAAATTCTTCACTGGACAAAATCTCTCATATCTGTGCACATGACCCCACAACGCAAGTGTGACCTTATATTCTACCAGAAGGGGTTCGAAACTCTGTAACATTTTCTCTCTTAGACCAGCATCTCTTACCTCATCACTAGTGGTGTACATTGGCCGGTGACCCTGTAGCACTATGAAAGGGGTTTTCTCTCTATTAACCTTCTCTAAATCTGATTTTACAAACTTATACTGATCACTCCCTTGTTCAAAGTTTGTTTCAGTAGAGATATATATAAAATGGACAACTCCAGCATTGAATGAATAGTATAGGTTCCTAGTTGCTGGAGCTGAAGTTCCAGTAGGCACAGATGAGTCTCCTGGCATATGAAATTTCAAACTATATGGAACTCCACACTCACCCCCACCATCTTTGTTATATGAACTGTAGGCCCACCAAGGTTTCCAAGGTTGGTTCGGCCAGTCATACTCATGGTTCCCTATACAAACATGGTATGGTGTTGATGTGGCTATTGGTTCAATCTGATTAAAAAATTCATCCCAGACCCAGGAAAAACCACGTGCATAACTGATGTCACCGATATGAGATATCAATGCTGATTTGTTTTCTAGGGCTTTGAGGTCACGAAGGATCCATTTAACAGTTGATTGGCTCTCATCTTGCATGCGATAGAAGGTACGGTATGGGGTATATGTACCCATGTCACCAAAGAGAAATGCAAAGGTTTCATTTGATTGGCTGTCTCTAGAAATAAAGCTGTACGTGGCGCTCCAGCCAGTCGCATCATTACCAACCTGTTAGTTAAGTTCCTTATTTAGTGATGTGGATAATGCAGTAAAAATATTACAATACCAGCATAATGCAGTTCAATGGTAAGTTTCATATTTATCAGTAAACTATCCTTCTGTTGCTTTTGTGGGAACTCAATGCTTAGCTTATGCAAACTTGCATATGATCAACATGACACGTAACATCAAGCAAAATTGTCTTGGCATCACATCATGGCACATCAAGTAACAACAAATAGTCACTTATAGTCACATGTGATCACGGAACGACCCATCTTTCCAACCTTTTCCACAATTTTAGCAATTTTTTTAAGCATTAATTTAGTTTGGTTAACTGGTATAGTACTCCCCGTTCAGAGGATTATATAAAGTGTGGACAGCTGCTGTACCGATTGTTGTAGATCATATTAACACTATTGATAACCAGAATATGATATCTAAGAGGTGAAAATACATGCTGGTTTGATACCAAGATATATAGTTTGTACCAGTACTAGTTACGCAATAATTCAGAATGTCATACAATATTGTCTGCGTTATTTTCTATACAAAAGAAAGAGAGCCACTTTCTTTATAAAAAAAAATTACCTTATAGTAATATCTCTTTCCATTTTTTAATCCTTTCATGACACCATCATGAATAAAACCAGGATCTCTCCATCCAATACTATTATTGGCTGGGAAGTCACACATATGTTCACGTTCATACCGCTTCACCTCTGTACCAGCTGTTTGGTTCAATGCCCCCTCATCCAGACCATATCTGTAATGATTCAACTTCTGGTATTAGTCTATTTATTGTTACATATTCTTAAATTTCTTGGAAGAGCTTTTCATGCATTATTTCCAATATTCTTGAAATTTAGTCAAGAAGAGTTTGGTTGACAATGCGAGCCCAAATACAAATTGATTTTGCCACATTCACAAGAATTTAAGAAACAGAAAGTAACTCCTGACTAACAACTCAATTTGTTCCAAGTCAACAGAGAGCCTGTCCATTCACTGAACAACTGACTAAGTTAAGAACTTGTACACTACCCCAAATTATAATTAAAGAAATTCCCTTAATCCAGTTTTACTTCATTCCTGAGCAAAACCTCACTTAAAAAGAGAACATATCTCATTGACATTAGCTAATCAAGCTTACATCCACTTAATTAATTTAAGTATATCATAATTGCAACATTACCTCACAACATTTTCCTTCCCATCAGCTGTAATAAACATAACCCGCATCTCATCCTCGTTATCAGTAAATGACAGATGGATCTGCTCCGGGCCCAGGCCTGATGCAAACCCAATTTCCTCCGAAACCGCAAGCCGGTGCTTGGTTTGAGGCAGAGGATTCCCATCATGGTCTTGATGCCTATAATTGACCTCATCATAGGTCCATCTGAAAAGCCGAAACACATAATTGGACCGGAGATTTACCAGCGGGAGCTCAACGGATCCATAACCGGATTGCCACGTGGCGGAGGAGTTGAGAAAGACGTAACCAATAAAATTCTTGTCACGGGAGTTGGGTGGGGAGTAGATACCGAGCCAATCGAGCTCGGATGGGGACTCGACTCCTGACCATTGGATCCGAACTGTGCGATTGGATCGGGTTAGAGTTTTGGGGGAGACGGAGAGAGAGACGTGAGAAGAGAGAGAAAGGGAGAGGAGAGAGAGGAAGAGCGTTAGGAAGAGGAGAGATGCTTCCCGGGAAACCATTGTAAGCAACTAAGCACCGGAGAGTCCGGTTGTTGGATGTTTGGTGTATTGGAAATTAGAAATGCGAATGAGACGGGGGAGGATTAATTATTAATTATTGTGGTTGATTTACACCGTCGGATCTGAATTTTGCGGCGTAATCTGACGTGATCGTTAGTTAGAGTGTGGAGATCATTATGATGGGCTGAGTTTGGTTGTTGCGGTGCGGATATTCCTATACTGATGGATTTTTTTTTTTTTTTTTTTTTTGGATTGTTATTCCATTACTTTACTGCTGTGCTAGACTGCTAGCTATATACTAATACTAATATACAGAACAAACATAAAAGGGGAACCCATTTTCGAAACAAATTTACATAAATTAGAAATTCCACCTGAGGACTCATATGAACCTAACCTTAAATAAATAAGAAGATGAATGTATATATAGTGGAATATTATCAAATTGACCTCAAAATCTCAAAACAAATTTGTCTTATATAAGTTTGGATTCATATAGAATTAACATTCGTGAACAAAAATATAGAAAGGCATGACATTCTTAAATTGATAGACATATCCGGAACAAAATTATCCCAGCAATAATTAACAATCCTCAAAACAGAGTTGCCCACAAGTTAACTTACTATTAACCAGTAATAAGTATTTCAGATTAGTGCGCATCAGATCAATAACTTTTTTAGTTTTATAAGGTAATTGGTGGTGACAAATTAATCCGGATGCACACATCAAGTCAAGCCGAAGTGGGAAAATTTAGTCATCTCTAGCATTTAAAACCTTCAGAAAGATCAAAGGAAGAGTAGCCACACAAGTACAACATTTATTTTCAACAAAATTGTAAACAAGAATAAGATATGAAAATTCATATATTGTATTGACATTTCCATGCTAATAGTGGTTTCAGTACCATAAAAGCGGCAGAATTATCCTACACAGATTTCATTCTCCAATCTTCAGATTTTACAGCAAGAAAGAAGCTGCAAGCACAAAAGAGGCAAAGAAAAACTATAATTAAACAACTATAAATTGAATTGAACAAAGCATGAGCACTGCTATCTACTAACATGATATAATACAATCAACATTACTAACATGATTTCATCAACAAGGATTAATCATTAAAAGGTGCTCTACAAGTTTTCCATAGTAGTTCTCTTTGGTTTTTGACAACCAGATAGGTCTCTAGTCAGGTCTATGAGGTCCCAATCCTCTCGACACTCTCCAATTGTTCTCCTTACTTTTATGAGTTGTAACAGCACATTTAAAACCTCATCATATGTGTAAGCAGCTAAGAGGGAATTTGAAATGAATATGCTGGTGCCCCCTGAAAGAGCACCAGCACACCCAGCATATGACTACATCTATATAACTGACAAACTTCTGACAACAGACTTATCCAATTAGTGGATAAAGTATGATACACTTCCCATTATCCTCCGGGAAATTCAAATATTTCTGTTTTGGTCCCTAAACATTCCAGCTTGTAACTTGTGTCCTAAGTCCTAACTCATCATTTAACCAAAAAAGGACACTAATTGCAGTCAGCAAAAATGATGAGAACATATTTTGAACAAAAGGTATGCCTGAAACACCAGTATGTTCATGTTTTGAGTTTTGACCAATACATAATGGCTATAGGCCTATAGCCAAAACAACACATATGAGAACAATCTTAAGACCAAGATGAGAACTTTTCAAATCAATAACGGTTTAACCATTATTAGTCCCAAAAATCTGTAGAAGGCAGATAAATTATACAGAGAAATAACAGAATTTAACATTATTTCACATTTAAGCAAACATGAGGTTTTACCAGAATTTAATGGACAAAGGTATGCCTGAGACACGTTATGTTCATGTTTTGATCAAAATATGACAGCAATGGCCAAAACAAAGGTGAGAACTTTGCAAACTAATACCAATTAATGGTTTAATCATTATTAGTCCACAAATTCTGAAGAAGGCAGACAACTCATTAACAGAATTTTACATTACTTCATATTTTAAGCAAACATGAAGTATTAACAACTAAATATGGCAAACTCCAAGTGTTAAGTGAGTGTGAATGATGCTTCAGATTCCAACCAAATTAAAAATTAGTCATCAGAGATGGTCACTTTTAAAAATTTAACATGGGCAATAACCTAAAAAGACTTCCTCTATGTGTTGATCATATGTATTGATAACCTTTGCTTACCGTCAATTTCATTAAAACAATCACACAATAAACGATTAAAATCAAGTTTAGGTTCTAGATAACCTTTGATAACCCTTTTTTTATGAATACTACATAAAAACAAAGAGAAAAATTTCAATTACCATAAGAAGATTAATTTTTCATTTAAACCCTCAGAGTTTCTTGATTTCCATGATACTCTTGACCTTCGGCGCATAGAGAGAATATACCACCGCCTGCCTCTTCGCAACCTCGATCTGCGCTTTCCCGTCGGAGAAAGCGGATGCTACTGAAGAAGCATCCGACAGAGACTTGTTCTCTCTGAAAGCGTCGAGGGAGCGGCGTTTGATATACTCCCTAACGTTGTAATCGTTGAACTTGGAGGCTGTACGAAGGAGCGAGCGGAGAAGAGAGAGAGCCTCCGCTCTAGTCGGCGGAGCCGCCATCGCTGTCGCCGCTGCACTCGCCATGGAGGAGAACCGACTGGAGAAGTGCAAGATCAGAATTCTCTGGAGATAGCTCAGCTCAACTCAGTTTAGCGAAGATTTTATTGCGGGCCTGTGGGCCGAGTAAACGACTCGGTCCATGTTTATCCTGGAACCGGATCCTCAGCCGAATGTTTATTTTTTTAATATTTAAAAATTTTAAAATTTAAATATCGAATCCAAACCGTTCATCTTGTTCAATTTTACGGGCGACGCGTTTTCACATAAGTTTTATAAAATTTAGAGTCGATTTGATAATTGATTAAGTGGTCAACAAATGAACGAACCTGGTTTGATTAATTTTAATACGTTCATAATTTAAGCACTTAATCAATTATCAAATCGACTCCAAATTTTATAAAACTTATATGAAAACGCATCGCCCGTAAAATTGAACAAGCTGAACGGTTTGGATTCGGTGTTTGAATTTTAAAATTTTTAAATATTAAAAAAAAAATGAATTCGGCTGGGTGCTGTTTATCCTGGACTTCAAAATAAAACTAGTGTTAATCTCGCGCGTTGCGCGATTCATTTTTTTCTATCGATTGTCAATGATTATTTGTGAAGTAAATATCGAATATTTTGCATAATTTGTGAACTAATCACCAACAAAGTGATTTATTTTAAAAATGAGACTCCATAATTTGTAAACCAAATATGTTACATAATTTATGAACTAACATATCTCAAGGATGAGACTTGCCTTAGAAAGTATTCGAAATATGTTGTGATTTAGTAGTAAATTTGGCAGCTCTTTGAAATAAATAACAACTCTCTCAGTATCGCTATTTTCATAACAAAAGATACCTAGCAAATTCGTAAAAATCATTACATACACCCGGAGAAAATCATTGTGACAGAGCCTAACTTGTATGTAAAATTTAGATATAAGCATGTCTCAGACAAAAGAAGGGCATTTGATTAGAGGATGATCGGTTTACCAGCTTTTTCATTTCTCCCATTATTTGTTTGAGACGCCATACAGGAGTTGAGAGCTACATATACAATACATATTTTAGTAACATAATTTTGAGAAGCTCAATATCTTTAGCTTTACCAGCTTAAACAAACATAAAAAGTGCAGGGGATATTATACACGAAGAATATACTTATATTGACTTTAACATCACTGACTTGTTCAGTTCTAGCATCTGAGTCTTCTGTTTGATGCCTAATCTTTAGCTATATATTATAAAATTGTATCCATGTATCATCATGAATCATGATCCACAGAGGGAATGATCACAATATAAAATAAGAAAATGTGTTGCGACTCATATGTCTGACAGGTCACCAATGATATTTACCAAAAGGGCCCTCAACTTTATTCTATTTGTAAATGTTATTCACGTTTCAATAAAAGCAGAATTTGTCAATCAAGCACCACTAAATAAATATACAACAGAAATACATACCACGGTAGCAAACAGAAAAGTTCAAAGTAGCGGTTCATCTCACTGCAACAAATTAATTAAATAAATAAAATATTAGTAAGAAGGATTAACTTGTAATAGGACTTTCATGTGTGCTCATTTGCAATACTAATAGGTAGTAATGTTGATAATTAAACCCAATCAAAATTAGTCCAGAAGCAGCATGCATTAGCTGGAATGGACTCATATTGTGTCATATAGTATTCGAATGGGTAGATAATTCATACCTATAATAACCTTGTTTACCTTTAATTAGGCATACTTTCTATTGTGGATAAATCATTTGGCACGCTAGAAAGTTTTAACCAATTGGAAAATTTTTAAATCTGATTACCAACGTTGAATGATATGATGGATATAACAAAGAACAAAATACAAGTCACACCAAAATTTCCAACAGAAAATTGATATTAACTGCAATTAGTATAGAAAACAGTGGACTTGAAAAGATTAATTTTAGTTTTTTCATTGCAACATTAAACCTTGCTAGACAGAAGGAATCAGGGAAACTGAAAAACAATCCAGTGAAGCATAGGCAAGTTTCTCTCGCCTGGGGCACCGTGGAGAGAGGGAGAGAGAGAGACAGAATAGAACACCACATGGTATCGCTATCGCTAGGGTTGCAAATGAACGGACGGATAGGATGATTTCAATCAGAATGGACGGATCAGATGGGTTACTGTACTAACTACAGTAAAAGGAGCGCCTCACGTGCATCGCACGACACAGCAAATTTATATAGTTATAATTTCTCTGTTGCTTCTAGAATACTTCGAGGGTTTACGTCAGATAACAAGTTTTGTTAGGGCGCTAATTGAAAATAGGTTTTATTGTCTAGTAGAAGTGTAGAACCTGACGGACCCCTTTCAAACCGGACTCGGGTGAATGGAGGCCAACGAAGGTACTACGACCGGAGCGAGAGGGATGGGGTCAAATGGAGAGAGAAAGGGGGAAGAAATGGAGGGGATTGCATCCATAGCGCTGCTTCCGAGCGGTTCCATTTCTGGCCATTTTATCCGCCTCCCTGACTCCACCTGTTACGGCCTCCATGGCACTGGTACCATACCTTATTTTTCCCTATCTTTAGTTCTTTAGCCATACTCTACACTTTATAGTAAGGTTAACATGAATTTTTTGTTTGTACCATTGTTAAAATGTCAGAATCAGCACAATATGTTGAACAAAATTTTTACTTTTTTTTTTTCTGTTGTAAGAAATAACTTGCGAGAGGGAATGCAGCCGGGGAGAGGATTACCGGTTGATAAAGCTCTCAATAATGGATTATTCTGTAAGATTAATCTAGTTATTTGTACATTTTCTCCAATGATTATTTTCATTACTTTCCTTTGACTACTATATGTTGCACTTTGCACATTGCTAGAGCAAAATAGAGAGAGTGGTGGTAGTCGAGTGCAAGGGACATGATGCTGCCCGGTTACAAAATGTTGATCATGTTCATGGGTTAGTCTCTTTTGGCTACATACAGTCATGCACCCACTAATTTTTGCCCCTTATCACGTGATAAGACATTGGATTTAAAATTTAGAAGAGTACTTTGACTTAATAATGCTCTTGTTTTCTGTAATCTGTACTAATTTGGCCTGTTTCTTTACCAGCATCTGAGCATCTGCTTGATATTTGCAATTTCAGTGGGATGTTTCAACTTTTAGTACGGTTTTGCTTCATTCTGGTATTGGTGTGCCCCAACTAAAGTTTCTGCCCATGCTAGAAAAATGTTGTTTTCCATAATAATTTTCCCTTGATATCCACACTAGAGATGTGAGATATTTTTGATAGCTGGATATAAGTTCTATATTTTAAGACTAAGAGATTTTTTATTTACATTATGTGGATAGCACCACTATTAAAAGAGATGATTAAGAAAATATTGAATTGTACAGGTGGGAGGAAGACGTAGTTGGGATGGTTGAAGACAAACATAGAAAAAACCAAAGTATTCAAGTAACTTTTGAGTGTGAAAGTTTGAAGGCTGACGAAGCAGCTGAAGAACATATCAGAAAATATATGCCCAATTTATCTGGCCTTGATGCTGTTGGTACACTTATTATATATTTTTCCTCTCTTTCCTTCCTGGTCAAAGAGTGATTTGATGTGGCGGAAATCATTACCTTTGGACATCAATACAATAAAGGTTTCATATCATATATCTGGATGTTTGGGCATGATCAGACATGATCATCTGGTTTCAATCTAAAATTTTCTTCAGACATGTGAGACAATTGCTTGGAGGATGCTGCCAGTTTTGAATTGCAATTAGTCATTTATGGGATTATTTAATAAATATGTAGGGACAATTGCATGAAGCATACAAAAACAAAAATAATCTGCAGTCAAGTAGGGTTCCAAAGTCAACCAGTTCCATTTAAATCTTTCGAGTCAGGAAACAAAAATCTGAAGTGGGTGTTTTTCCTATGATTTACTGTAATTTTTCCTGATGAGTAGTTTACTCCGATTGCAGTGAATATTGGGAAGATGAGTATTTCAGGCATCAGCTTTAGTGAAGGAGATGATGAATCCAATGATAAAGACTGAAACATAGAGAGCTACCGTTTATTTTAAGAAGTTTGTTTTGAGAGAGAGAGAGAGAGAAATAGGGAGGGAAGGTCTGAACCTTGTTCGTCGCCTCTTGATGTTATTCTTTTGCTTAGGCTGTATAGTACTAATAGTTGGTAATAACAAATATGCTGGGAAGATGTTATTTTGTTTTCCTTTATGTCCCATAACTTCAAAACATTATCTCTGATTGACGGTTTTGAAGAAAATATTACTATTAGGCTTTGATCAAAATGTTTTTTATGTAGGATTTCATTTCATTTGAATTGATTCCTCATGATTTTGTTGGATCTAATAATACGAAAATTCCAACTAAACAACGCCAAATTTGTTTATTTTGATTAAAAAAAAAAGTTCTGATGAAATGAAATCTCAGGTTAAAGAGGGAGGGGAAAAAAAACTTTGATCAGAGTCGTAAGTGCCTCTATTTTATCAATGATATTGTGAACAAAATGCTTATCAAGAATCTAAAAGAATTTCTTGTTTACAAACTACAAAAGTTTAAAACATAGTGTGAGGTCGCAAGTTCAAAATATGACTGGAAGATCTTTTATAAACATATTTAAATAAGTTCGAATATTTGATCGCAATTTATCATTAAAAAAAAAAAAGAGTTTAAAATACTATGGGCCTAAAGTGGACACAATACAAATCAGTGCGACAGTGCATACCCAGATTGGGATGCAAACGCAACTCGTTTCAATTGTCTAATCATTTCGTTTCATCCATGCAATAATGGTTAATGAAACTATTTTTTGTTTCGTTTATAAAATGAAACAGTTAACGAAACTGACATCTTTCATTTTGTTTATTTTTGTTTAATCTTTTATATATTTTTTAAGTATTTTTTAACTATTTATGAATAAATTTTGATGAATCGAGAATAACGCAGTATCGAACTGACCGGTTATGCATAAGAAATAGGAAAATATGTATAAAAATTATTAGTCAAAGCAGTGAATCGAACATAGTTACATGCAAGATAGGAAAACAACTAAATTTTATTTCATGACAAAATGCAACGGTTAACGCAAGAGTTCAATTTCATGACCGTTTTGCACGTTATGCACCTCTATACCCAGATAAACGGAGACTCCTTATAAGGGCGGAGAAAGAGAGAGATTGGCGGAAAATGTAATAATCACACTATGTTTTTTTGTGGTTTAGATTGTTAATGCGAGACTTAAGTTAATTACCTCTTGGATAATCAAATTAGGTGACTTGATATATAGATCTCGGCTCCCGGATCGACGACTTAGATGGTCGAGCATCAGGACATGAAAATTTAATATTCAATTTTGTTTCGTTCTTTTTTCCATTGACCCGTAGATTACAAGCTGAATATATTTTTTTTTATTAACTAGCTAAATATAAATTCACTGCTGGTTAACAACTCAGAAAGAAATTAGAAGGATAAATGCTAAAATCAAATTGGTATAGACGGAGGGTTTCGTCAAATACGACCACATCTCAAATTTATGAGTTCAAATGATCGATCCGAACCGTTCAATATCCTCTTCGTATTAAAATCTTTATGCAACTAAATTTTATAATTTTCTAGTATTTTTTGGAATTTTAGAAAATTATCGATCTAATAAGTTCTAAACATTTCAATAACAACAGTTTTTAATTTACTTCAAAATTTTGAAATTATGTATAATTTGGTCGGCAAAAAGATTTCAACATAACAAAGACATTGATCAGTTTGGAGTCTTTGGACCGATCATTTGAGCTTTTGAATTTGAGATATAATCGGGTTTGACGAAGCGATCCATCAAATTGTTTTGACCGTAGCCAAACTTTAGATGTTGCTATCATAAATGTCATTTGGTGTGATTTATACTGGTTTTGTATGTCATAACATATTTTGTAGTCGTGACACATATTATTGCTTTATACATCTTTATATCGCGTCACTGACCAATAAATTGCTTATTAATAAAAAAAAACAAACTAGGTATATCATAGAAATGTCAAAAACATATATTTCTTTTGCTATAGTACAAAATTCAAGCAATAACACAAACATTATTGTACAAAACTACATTAAAAGTTGTCTATCGATAAAATATATCAATCGCCACAAACATTAATGGAAAATAAAAAATCTAGCAATAGAATTTTTGTTAAATGTCATTTTTCTTGTACATTAACCTCCATTTCATATGGATTTACTCTATAAATAAATATGCCATATAGTAAAGTGTACATAATATATATTTTTTATATAATAAACTTTATTATTTATGCATTTAATACCTTATAAATCTATTTATTTCCTACTAGAGATACAATTAACAATTTTATTGATTTTCTGTAGGATCGAATTGAGTACTCTGACACCATGAGTATAAAAATGAAAACATTCTTATTAGAGGGCTCGCTAAACAAGGTTGTAATATCTTGACACTCATGACAGTGAATATTACTCATGTATGAACAAAAAATGTTTCGAAGGTAGTTTCCGACGGATCGTATAATTATTGTATGGTTTTCTCCAACATCTTATGAGTAAAGCCGCACGCATTGCAAAAAATAATTTCCATCTAAGAAATTAACTCAAATAGTTAAATCTTCTTATATAGTAATGAAAACAAGCTAAGTGTATGAAATAAGCAATGAAAATGTATGATAACATTCATGCTTTAGAAATGATCACAGATTCGTCATCTTTTGTACGTGAATTTTCTAATCAAGTTTTAACAGTAGATTTTTTTTTTTTTTTTTTTTTTTTTTTTTTTTTACGAAAGGTGTTGCTCATAAATTTTATCAATATTTAAAAATTTTAAAATTCAAACGTCGAATTCAAACCGTTGATCTTGTTCAATTTGACGAGTGCATTTCTATATAAGGTTTATAAATTTTTTAGTTGATTTGATACTCAATCAAGTGGAAACAAATGAACGAATCTGGTTAACTATCACTGATTAATTGTAACCTGTTATTCTTGGGTGCGTGATGACGTGATAGCAACAGTGCCATTTTTTTTTGTCCAAGAATTGATCAGAGCCGTTATATTGATAATCAATGGTGGGTCTGAAATAAAAATTTATTTCCTGTGACGTCATCTGGAGTTTATACAGGGCATTTTAAATAATTCAGTTCATAAACATATTCTAGACCGTATAAAGAGCTTAAATATATATTATTGTGATCAAATAGCTTAAAATGAATACAGATTCGCTTGAAATTCAAAAATATACTCAGAATCTGTATAATCTGCAATTTATATGCGTAATTACCGTGTATAATGCAATCCTTTTGAATAAGATACTTTCTAAATACATTCTTGACTGTATGACATCTTAAAGATTAATTATTGTAATCAAATAACTTAAAATAAAAGTACAATCGCTCGAAATGCTCAAACATACCCGGAATCTGCATAATCTGCATATTATATACGAAATTTCAGTGTATAATCCAATAATATTGAATAAGTGAGTTTATAAACCTATTTTAGATTGTATGGAGAGCTTAAATATAGATTATTGTGATCAAATGACTTGAAACGAATGCAGAATCGTTTGAAATGCTTAAATATACTCAGAATATGTATAATCTGCATATTATATGCGTAAGTACAATGTATAATCCAATCATTTTGAATAAGTAAGTTCATAAACATATTATAGACTGTATAAAGATTTTAAATATAGATTATTGTGATCAAATGACTTAAAATGATGCATAATGGCTTGAAATGCTCAAATAAACTCAGAATCTGTATAATCTGCACATTATATGTGTAATTACAAAGTATAATCCAATCATTTTGAATATGTAAGTTCATAAACATATTGTAGATTGTATAAATGGTGTAATTGTGATGAAATAACTTAAAATGAATACTGAATCGCTTGAAATGCTCAAATATACTCAGAATTTGTATAATCTCACATTATATGCGTAAGTACAATTTATAATCCAATCATTCTGAATAAGTAAGTTCATAAACATATTCTCGACTGTATAAAGAGCTTAAATATAGATTATTGTGATCAAATGACTTAAAATGAATACAAAATTGCTTGAAATGCTCAAATATACTCAGAATCTGTATAATCTGCACATTATATGCGTAATTACAAAATATAATCCAATTATTTTCAATAAGTCAGTTCATAAACATATTATAGACAGCATAAAGAGCTTAAATATATATTATTGTGATCAAATAACTTAAAATGAATACAGAATAGCTTGAAATTCTTAAATATACTCATAATCTGTATAATCTACAAATTATATGTGTAATTACAATGTATGATCTAATCATTTTGAATAAGTGAGTTCACAAACATATTCTAGACTGTATAAAAATTTTAAATATATATTATTGTGATCAAATAACTTAAAATGAATGCAGAATGGCTTGAAATGCTCAAATATGTTCTGAATCTGTATAATCTGCACATTATATGCGTAATTACAATGTATAATCCAATCATTTTGAATAAGTAGGTTCATAAACAAATTTTAGACTGTATAAAGAGTACAAATATAGGTTATTGTGATCAAATGACTTAAAAATGAATGCAAAATCACTTGAAATGCTCAAATATACTCAGAATTTGTATAATATGCACATTAATAAGCGTAATTACAATGTATAATCCAATCATTTTCAATATGTAAGTTCATAAACATACTCTAAACTGTATAAAAAACTTAAATATGGATATTGTGATCAAATGACTTAAAATCAATGCAGAATCGCTTGAAATGCTCGAATATACTCGGAATCTGTATAATCTGCAATATATGCATAATTACAATGTATAATCGAATCATTTTGAATAATTACGTTCATACACATATCTCGACCATATAAAGAGCTTAAATATAGAATATTGTGATCAAATGACTGAAAATGAATGCATAATCGCTTGAAATTCTCTAATATACTTAGAATCTGTATAATCTGCACATTATATGCATAATTACACTGTACAATCCAATAAATTTTAAATAAGTAAGTTCATAAACATATTCTAGACTGTAAAAAGAGCTTAAATATTGATTATTGTGATCAAATGACCTAAAAGGATTGCAGAATCGCTTGAAATGCTCACATATACTCAGAATATTTATAATCTGCAATATATGCGTAATTACAATGTATAATCCAATCTTTTTGAATAAGTTAGTTCATAAACATATTGTAGAGTGTATAAAAAGCTTAAATATAGATTAACTTAAAATGAATGCAGAATCGCTTGAAATGCTTAAATGTACTCAGAAACTGTAGAATATGCACATTATATGCGTAATTACAATGTATAGTCCAATCATTTTGAATAAGTATATCCATAAACATATTATAGACTGTGTAAAGAGCTTAAATATAGATTATTGTGATCAAATGACTAAAAACGAATGCAAAATATATTTGTAATGCTCAAATATACTCATAATATGTATAATCTTCATATTATATACGTAATTACAATGTATAATCCAATCATTTTCCATAAGTAAGTTCATAATCATATTCTAGACTGTATAAAGATTTAAATATAGATGATTGTGATCAAATGATTTAAAATGAATGCAGAATGGATTGAAATGCTCAAATATACTCAGAATCTGTATAATCTGCACAATATAAGCGTAATTACAATGTATAATCCAATTTTTTAGAATAAGTAAGTTCATAAAAATATTGTACACTGTATAAAGCGTATAAATATAGATTATTTTGATGAAATAACAAAAAAGGAATACTGAATCGCTTGAAATGCTCAAATAAACTCAGAATTTGTATAATCTTCATATTATATGTGTAATTACAATGTATAATCCAATCATTTTGAATAAGTAAGTTCAAAAACATATTATAGACTGTATGAGAGCTTAAATATTAATTATAGTGATCATAACTTAAAATGAAAGTATAATCGCTCGAAATGCTCAAACATACCCTGAATCTGCATATTATATGCGAAATTTCAGTGTATAATACAATCATTTTGAATAAGTGAATTCATAAATATATTCTACTTTGTACGGAGAGCTAAAATATAGATTATTGTGATCAAATAACTTAAAATGAATACACAATCGCTTGAAATTCCTTAATATTTCAAGAATCTGCTTAATCTGCAAATTATATGCGTAATTACAGTGAATAATCAAATCATTTTGAATAAGTGAGTTAATAAACATATTCTTGACTATATGAAGAGCTTACATATAGAATATTGTGATCAAATGACTTAAAATGAATGCACAATCACTCGAAATGCTCAAATATACCCTGAATCTGCATAATCTGCATATTTTATGCATAGTTACAGTGTATAATCTGATCATTTTGAATAAGAGAGTTCAAAAACATATTGAAGAAAGTATAAAGAGTATAAATATAGATTATTGTGATGAAATGACTTAAAATGTATACTGAAACGCTTGAAATGCTCAAATATACTCAGAATTTGTATTATCTGCACATAATATGCGTAATTACAATGTATAATCCAATCATTTTAAATAAGTCAGTTCATTAACATATTATAGACCTTATAAAGAGCTTAAATATATATTATTGTGATCAGATGACTTAAAATGAATGCAGAATCACTTGAAATTCTTAAATGTACTGAGAATCAATATAATATGAACATTATACGCGTAATTATAATGTCTAATCCAATCATTTTCAATAAGTATGTTCCTAAACATATTCTCGACTGTGTAAAGAGCTTAAATATAGATTATTGTGATCAAATGACTTATAATGAATGCAAAATCACTTGAAATGATCAAATATACTCAGAATCTGTATAATCTGCAATATATGCGTAATTACAATGTATAATCCAATCGTTTTGAATAATTTAGTTCATAAACAAATTCTAGAGTGTATAAAGAGTTTATATATAGATTATTGTGATCAAATGACTTAAAACGAATGCAGAATCGCTTGAAATGCTCAAAGATACTCAGAATCTGGACAATCTGCAATATGTGCGTAATTACAATGTATAATCCAATCATTATGAATAAGTAAGTTCATAAACATATTCTAGACTATATAAAGAGTTTAAATATAAATTATTGTGATCAAGTGACTTAAAATGAAAGCAAAATCGCTTGAAATACTCAAATATACTCAGAATCCGTATAATCAGCACATTATATGCGCAATTACGACGTATAATACAATCATTTCGAATAAGTAAGTTCATAAACATATTCTAGACTGTATAAAGATTTTAAATATAGATTATTATGATCAAATACTTAAAATGAATGTAGAATGGCTTGAAATGCTCAAATATACTAAGAATCAGTATAATCTGCATATTATATGCGTAATTACAATTTATAATCCAATTATTTTGAATATGAAAGTTCATAAACATATTCTAGACTGTATAAAAAGTATAAATATCGATTATTGCGATAAAATAACTTAAAATGAATACTGAATCGCTTGAAATGCTCAAATATACTTAGAATCTGTATAATCTGCACATTATATGCATAATTACAATGTATAATCCAATCATTTTGAATAAGCAAGTTTATAAACATATTCTCGACTCTATAAAGGGCATAAATATAGATTATTATGATCAAATGAATGCAAAATCGCTTGAAATGCTCAAATATACTTAGAATCTGTACAACCTGTAATTTATATGCATAATTACAATGTATAATCCAATCATTTTTAACAAGTAAGTTCATAAACATATTATAGACTGTATAAAGAACTTAAATATTGATTATTGTGATCAAATGACCTAAAAGGATTGCAGAATCGCTTGAAATGCTCTAATATACTCAAAATCTTTATAATCTGCAATAAATGCGTACTTACATTGTATAATCCAATCGTTTTGAAAAAGTAAGTTCATAAACATATTCTAGAGTGTATGAGCTTAAATAAAGATTATTGCGATTAAATGACTTACAATGAATGCTAAATCGCTTGAAATGCTTAAATGTACTAAGAATCTGTATAATCTGCACATTATATGCGTACTTACAGTGTATAATCCAATCATTTTGAATAAGTATGTTCATAAACATATTCTATACTGTGTAAATAGCTTAAATATAGATTATTGTCATCAAATGACTTGAAACGAATGCAGAATCATTTGAAATGCTCAAATATACTCAGCATCTGTAAAATCTGCATATTATATGCGTAATTACAATGTATAATTCAATCATTTTCAATAAATTCATGAAATTTTTCTAGACTGTATAAAGATTTTCAATATAGATTTTTATGATCAAATGATTTAAAATGAATGCAGAATGTCTTGAAATGCTCAAATATACTCAGAATCTGTATAATCTGCACATTATATGCGTAATTACAATGTATAATCCAATTATATTGAATAAGTAAGTTCATAAACATATTGTAGACTGTATAAAGAGTATAAATATAGATTATTGACATGAAATAACTTACAATGAATACTGAATTGCTTGAAATGCTTGAATATACTCTGAATTTGTATTATCTGCACATTATATGTGTAATTACAATGTATAATACAATCATTTTGAATAAGTAAGTTCATAAACATATTCTCGACTGTGTAAAGAGAGTAAATATATATATTATTGTGATCAAATAACTCAAAATGAATGCAAAATCGTTTGAAATGCTCAAATATACTCAGAATCTGTATAATCTGCAATATATGCATAATTACAATATATAATCCAATCATTTGGAATAAATAAGTTCATAAACATATTCTAGACTGTGTAAAAAGCTTTAATTTAGATTATTGTGATTAATTGACTTAAAATGAATGCAGAATCGCTTGAAACGCGTAAATGTACTCAGAATCATTATAATCTGCACATTATATGCGTAATTACAATGTATGATCCAATCATTTTGATGAAGTATGTTTATAAACATATTCTAGACTTTGTAAATAGCGTAAATGTAGATTATTTTGATCAAATGACTTGAAACGAATGCAGAATCGCTTGAAATTCTCAAATAACTCAGAATCTGTATAATCTGCACATTATATGCGAAATTACAAAGTATAATCCAATTATTTTAAATAAGTCAGTTCATAAACATATTCTAGACCGAATAAAGAACTTAAATATATATTATTGTGATCAAATAACTAAAAATTGCTTACAGAATCACTTGAAATTCTAAAATATATTCAGAATCTGTATAATCGGCAAATTATTTGCGTAATTACCGTGTATAATGCAATCATTTTGAATAAGTAACTTCGTAAATATATTCTTGACTTAAAAATTAAAGTACAATCGCTTGAAATGCTCAAACATACCCTGAATCTGCATCTTAATATTATATGCAACATTTCAGTGTATAATCCAATCATTTTGAATAAGTGAGTTCATGAACAAATTATAAATTACATAAAGAGCTTAAATATAGATTATAGTGATCAAATGAATTAAAATGAATGCATAATCGCTCGAAATGCTCTAATGTACCCAGAATCGGCATAATCTGCACATTATATGGGTAATTACAGTGTATAATACAATCATTTTGAATAAGTGAGTTTATAAACATATTCTAAACTATATGAAGATCTGAAATATAGATTATTATGATCAAATGACTTAAAATGATTGCAGAATCGCTCGAAATGCTCTAATATACCCATAATAATTTAATCTGTACATTATATGCGTAATTACAGTATATAATTCATTCATTTTGAATAAGTGAGTTCATAAAACATTTTTCTAGATGTATAAAGAGCTTACTTATATATTATTGCGATGAAATGACTTAAAATAAATGCAGAATAGCTCGAAATGCTCAAATATAACCTGAATCTTCATAATCTGCACATTATATGCGTAATTACAGTGTATAATCTAATCATTTTGAATAAGTGAGTTCATAAACATATTATAGACTATATGTGGAGCTTAAATATAGATTATTGTTAGGAAATGACTTAATATGAATGCACGATGCTCGAAATGCTCAAACATACTCAGAATCTGTATAAAATTCAATCATTTTGAATAAATGAGTTCATAAACATATTTTAGATTGTATTAAGTGATTAAATATAGATTATTGTAATCAGATGACTTAAAATAAATTCACAATCGCTTGAAATGATCTAATATACCCAGAATCTGCATAATCTGCACATTATATGTATAATTACAGTGTATAATCCAATCACTTTGAATAAGTGAGTTCATAAACATATTCTAGACTGAATAAAGGTTACATATAGATTATTGTGATCAAAATTACTTAAAATAAATGCAGAATCGCACGAAATACTCTAATATACCCAGAATCTGCATAATCTGCACATTATATGCGTTATTACAGTGTATAAACATATTCTGGACTGTATAAATACGTTAAATATAGATTATTGTGATCAACTTACATAAAATGAGTAGAGTAGAAATATAAATTATTGTGATCAGATGACTTCAAATGAGTGCACAACCGCTTGAATTGCTCAAATTATGTCCAGAACGCTCATTATTTGCACTTTATGTGCGTAATTGACATGTATAATCCAATCCTTTTGAATTTTTAAGATCATTAACTTATTATCCACTGTATAAAGAGCTTAAATATAGAATATTGCGATCAAATGAATTAAAATGAATACACAATCGCTTGAAATGCTCCAATTCTTTCCAGAACGCTCATGATGTGCAATTTATGTGCGTAATTGCCTTGTATAATCCAATTTTTTTGAATTTTTACTATCAGAAAGTAATTCTCACTGTATAAAGGTCTTAAATATAGATTAATGCGATAATAATGACTTAAATGAATACACAACAACCTGAAATGCTCCAATTCTGTTCAGAAAACTCAGTATTTGCACTTTATGTGCGTAATTGACATGAATAATCCAATTATTTTGAATTTTAAAGATCAGAAACCAATTCTCCTCTGTCTAAAGAGCTTAAATATAGATTTATGGGATCAAATCACTTAAAATGAATGCAAATTCGCTTAAAATGCTCTAATCCTGTCCAGAACACTCATTTTTTGCAATTTATGTGCGTAATTGACATGTATAATCCAATACTTTTAAAATTTTAAGATTATAAACTTATTCTCCACTGTATAAAGATCTTATATATAGATTATTGCGATCAAATAACTTAAAATTAATGCACAATCGCTTGAAATGCTCTAATTTTTTACAGAACACTCATTATTTGGACTTTATGTGCGTAATTGACATGTATAATCCAATCCTTTTAAATTTTTAAGATCATAAACTTCTTCTCCACTGTGTAAAAAGCTTAAATATAGATTTTTGTGATTAAATGACTTAAAATGAATGCACAATCGCTTGAAATGCTCTAATTCTTTCTAGAAAGCTTATTATTTGTAATTTATATGCGTAATTGACATGTTTAATCCATTCCTTTTGAATTTTTAAAATTATGAAGTTTTACTTCACTGTATAAAGAGCTTAAATATAGATTATTGCGATCAAATAGCTTAAAATGAATGCACACTCCCATGAAATGATCCAATTCTGTCAAGAACGCTCATTATTTGCACTTTATGTGCGTAATTGACATGTATAATCCAATTCATTGGAATTTTTAATATCATAAACTTATTCTCCACTGTATAAAGAGCTTAAATATAGATTATTGTGATCAAATAATTTAAAATGAATGCTCAATCACTTGAAACGCTACAATTCCGTCCAGAACACTCATTATTTGCAATTTATGTGCGTAATTGTCTTATATAATCCAATCCTTTTGAATTTTTAAGATAATAAACTAATTCTCCACTTATAAAGAGCTTAAATGTAGATTATTGCGATGAAATGATTTAGAATTAATGCACAATAGCTTGAAATGCTCTAATTCTGTCCAGAACGCACATTAATTGCATTTTACGTGCGTAATTGACATGTATAATCCAATCGTTTTGAATTTTTAAGATTATAAACTTATTATCCAGTGTATAAAGATCTTAAATATAGATTATTGCGATCAAAAGACTAAAAAATGAATGCTCAATCACTTGAAACGCTACAATTTCGTCCAGAACACTCATTATTTGCAATTTATGTGCGTAATTGTCTTATATAATCCAATCCTTTTGAATTTTTAAGATCAAAAACCAATTCTCCATTGTATGAAGAGCTTAAATGTAGATTATTGCGATGAAATGACTTAGAATTAATGCACAATAGCTTGAAATGCTCTAATTCTGTCCAGAATGCATATTAATTGCATTTTACGTCCGTAATTGCCATATATAATCCAATTCTTTTGAATTTTTAAGATCATAAGCTTATTCTTCACTATATAAAGAGATGAAATATAGATTATTATGATCAAAAGAGTTAAAATGAATTATCAATCGCTTGAAACGCTCCAATTTTGTCCTAGATGCTCATTATTTGCAACTTATGCGCGTAATTGACATGTATAATCTAATCCATTTGAATTTTTAAGACAATAAACTATTACTCAACTGTATAAAGATTTAAATATAGATTATTGCGAACAAATAACTTAAAATGAATGCACAATCACTTGAAATGCTTCAAATCTGTCCAGAACGCTCATTATTTGCACTTTATGTGCGTAATTGACATGTATAATCCAATCCTTTTAAATATTTAAGATAAAAAACTTATTCTCCAATGTATAAAAAGCTTAAATATAGATTATTGCTATCAAATGACTCAAAATGAATGCACAATAACTTAAAATGCTCTAATTCTGTCCAGAACGCTTATTATTTGCACTTTATTTGCGTAATTGACTTGTATAATCCAATAATTTTGAATTTTAAAGAATATAAACTTATTTTAATCTGTATAAATATCTTAAACATAGATTAATGCAATCAAATGACTTAAAATGAATGCATAATCACTTGAAATGCTACAATTTTGTCCAGAACGCTCATTATTTGCACTTTATGTGCGTAATTAACATGTATAATCCAATCCTTTTGAATTTTTAAATTATATGATTATTATCCACTGTATAAAGAGCTCAAATATAGATTATTGTGATCAAATGACTTAAAATGTATTCACAATAGTTTTAAGTGCTCCAACTCTGTCCAGAACGCTCATTATTTGCAATTTATATGCGTAATTGAAATGTATAACCAAATTCTTTTGAATTACTAAGATTATAGAATTTTACTCCACTGTGTAAAGAGCCTAAATATAGATTATTGCGAACAAATAGCTTAAAATGAATGCACAATCGTTTGAAATGCTCTCATTCTGTCCAGAACGCTCATGATTTGCACTTATATGCGTAATTGACATTAATAATCCAATCCTTTTGAATTTTTAACATCATAAACTTATTCTCCACTGTATAAAGAGCTTAAATATAGATTAATGACATATAATGACTTTAAATGAATGCACAATCGCCTGAAATGCTCGAATTCTATCCAGAACGCTCATTATTTGTAATTTATATGCGTAATTGACAAGTATAATTCTATCCTTTTGAATTTTTAAGATCATAAACTTTTACTCTACTGTATAAAGAGCTTAAATATAGATTATTGCGATAAAATAGCTTAAACTGAATGCACAATCACTTGAAATGTTCCAATTCTATCTAGAACGCTCATTATTTGCACTTTATGTGCTTAATTGACTTGTATAATCAAATAATTTTGAATTTTAAAGATTATAAACTTATTTACCACTGTATAAAAAGCTTAAATATAGATTAATGCGATCAAATGACTTAAAATGGATGTACAATCGCTTGAAATGGTACAATTCTGTCCAGAACGCTCATTATTTGCACTTTATGTGCGTAATTGACATGTATAATCCAATCATTTTAAATTTTTAAATCATGTGCTTATTATCCACTGTATAAAGAGCTCAAATATAGATTATTGCGATCAAATGACTTAAAATGAATTCACAATCGCTTGAAATGCTTCAATTTTGTCCAGAACGCTCATTATTTGCAATTTATGTGCGTAATTGACATGTATAATCCAGTCCTTTTGAATTTTTAAGATAATAAAATTTAACTCCACTGTATAAAGAGCTTAAATATAGATTTTACGATCAAATAGCTTAAAATGAATGCACAATCGCTTGAAATGCTCTCATTCTGTCCAGAACACTCATTATTTGCACTTTATGTGCGTAATTGCCATGTATAATCCAATCATTTTGAATTTTTAAGATCATGAACCTATTATACACTATATAATGAGCTGAAATACAAATTATTATGATCAAATGACTTAAAAATTAAAATGAATGCACAATCACTTAAAATGCTCTAATTCTGTTCAGAACGCTCATTATTTGCACTTTATGGGCGTAATTGCCATATATAATCCTATCCTTTTGAATTTTTAAGATCATAAATCTGTTCTTCACTATATAAAGAGCTGACATACAGATTATTGTGATTAAATAACTTAAAAATTAAAATGAATGCACAATTGCTTGAAATGCTCCAATTATGTCTAGAATGGTCATTATTTGCACTTTATGTGCGTAATTGCTATGTATAATCCAATCCTTTTGAATTTTAAGATCATAAATCTATTATCCACTGTATAAAGAGCTTATATATAGATTATTATGATCAAATGACTTAAAATGAATACATAATCGCTTGAAATGCTCTAATTCTGTCCAGAATGCTCATTATTTGCACTGTATTTGTGTAATTGCCGTGTATAATTCAATCCTTTTAAATTTTTAAGATCATAAACTTATTCTCCACTGTATAAAGAGCTTAAATATAGATTATTGTGATCAAATGACTTAAATTGAATGCACAATCATCTGAAAATGCTCCAATTCTGTCCAAAATGTTCATTATTTGGACTTTATGTGCGGAATTGTGATGTATAATCTAATCCTTTTAAATTTTTAAGATCATAAACTGATTCTCTATTGTATAAAGAGTTTAAATATAGATTATTGTGATAAAAAAAGCCTCTCTTTTCTCAAGTACATCTTATTATGTGTTTGTTGTGTTATGTTTTTTATTACTACCAGTATATCCTATATCCTAATTAATCGAAATGTAGTTACTAATTTTATTCTTTACAGTGGTAGGAGTGCAGGAATTAATGAAGGTGAACTTGAAATTAATGTGATGAAAAAGATGACACTTTCACAGCAACTTCTTAGAGGTTTCTTTTTGTGTTAAATTTCTAATCTGGTAATTAAAATGTCTCTGACATGCTCTCTTACATGCTTTTTATCAAAATAAAATAAAGGAAATGTGTGCACGGAAAAAGTAGAAATGTTATTATTATTCCAAATGTTGCAGCTGAAAAATTATTCGTTTCTATCAGTATAAGTGGCAAAGTGGCCACGAAGGCAAACAAGGCATTAATTTCATAATTGAGTTATTAAGGAAAAATTAGGGTAAATTGGGCAATTTTAAAAAATAAATAATAATCATATTATACCTCTTTGGGCTTCTTTCGACTGTAAAATAAACAAATAAATCACGAAACACATTTCGTTTGTCTTTCCGTTTGCAAAACGAAACGAAATTTCATTCTGTTATACATTCTATTTGGAAGGAACGGAACGAAACGATTTCGTGCATTAACGACATACCTCGCCCAGGCCTATACACCGGCAAAACACATCCTCTGCATGTTTTTTAAAAACAACCAGTGGTTCTAAATCTGAACCGTCCGATCACTGATGGATGCCCCATGATTAAAACCAGATTGATAGACTCGAAAATATCTGAACCGTCGAAATTAGTTCGGACTGTTCAGATTAGAAAACAACTACTAGTTTTCCAAAAACAAGCAGAGGATGCAGATTGTTTTAAAAAACTAGTATACACTGGAGTCTTAACTCTTTGTAGTCAAACAGTCAACGCAATGGTAAAACAAATTAGTTTCATTTAGAAAGCCAAAATAATCTGCTGTCAATTAGGGTTCCAAAGTCAATTAGTTTCATTTAGAAATTGTCATCTAAATCTTTCGAGTCACGAAACAAAAATCTGAAGTTGGGTGTTTTTATCTATAATTTGTTGTTTACTGTGATTATTCCTGATGACTGATGAGTGGTTTGCTCCGATCAGAGACAGCTACCGTTTGTTTTAAGAATTTTGTTTTGAGAGGGGTAAAGATAAATTCAGAGGCAAGGTTTGAACCTTGTTCATTTCCTCGTGATGTTTATTCTTTTGCTTAGGCTATATAATAGTTGGCAACTTGCTGGGATAATGTTTCTTTCTTTTCAATTTTTGTAACCCAATTTCTAATTATCCTTCTTTGTTTTCATCTTTGATTAACACCCTAGAAGAATTTGTCCTTTACAAACTACAAGATTTTTAAACACAATGATCATCGTTGGGCCCTAATGTGGATGTAGGATCCTTAGTAGTCATAATTAACTAATTAATTTATTGCTTTCCTTGTATCATGCAAAAATATATATATATATATATATATTTTGCTTTGGATAGGCCTAGAATACGTTGGGGCAGAGGCGCAGAGCCTATATTTCGTAACGTTGATAAGAAGCTGAAAGGTCGCATGATCCGAGTCAACTTGTAGTAAGGAAACATCTTTTCCAAACAACTTTGACAATTTATCACTACTCGCTACTCAGAAGTCTAAGACCATTGACACAGAAACAAGCTTGGTTCTAGACTTCTAGACCAGAAAAATTACCAGCAATCATCCTGATTGAAGTTAATTTATCGCAAATTAAACTGCATGTGCCTCGTCCTTAGAGAGTGAAACTAGTAGCAAATTACAATTTACAAGGTAACCGCTACACCACATGCTTTTTTACAGTTAGGCCACCGAATTACTCATACCCTTTTATTACGGTACTGGCACAGCAGCTTAAGAAGAGTCTGGATCTCGAGGAGAACCTGATTTAAATAAAATTTGAGGGAAAAAAAAAACTAAAATGCAGCAAAAATCTTCGCACAGCAATTTTTTTTTTTTAAAAAAAAATTTAATGGAACTTTTATACTACTTCAATCAATAGAAGTGTTTTAATGACAATTACAGTATATCAAAACACACAAACAACCCCCATCTTTTACACGACATCTACCCCCCTTTTTATTCTGACTCCCAAAAACCTCACAAATTTTATTCAAAGCTTTTACACAGCATTTATGAATCACACCTGTTTTAAACCACTCATTTGTCTCGCAAGCATAACATTAAAAACGTCACGAATCACACCTATTTAAACCACTCATTTGTCTCCCAAACATAAAATTAAAAAAGTTGCATCCCTCAACTGACGATAAAATGAGGATCTGATAGAACAGTAAACATAGCATTCCTAAAAGAAACAAAGAAAATGTTAAACTGAACATGTGTCCGCTGAGCGATTGAAACAACCCACTAACAGAGGGTAAACTTTTAAGCTCCTCAGCCAGTTTTCCTGCTTCAGTTAGGTTAGTAAAGTCCTCTAAATCAGAGACCACGCTTTCCAACCTCAGACGAACAGCAGTCACAATTACACCAACCTCGTTTAAGGTTTGATCATCAACAGGAGCACGAATTGTTGCAATTGCATTTACAACACTCTCTGCTTCTATTATGACGTTCCTCAACTTTGCAATCCATGGGCCTAACCATAAGTCTTCAACAACCCCAGGTATCGTAGCAATGTTAATAGCATCCTCAATCCTAGCCATCAAGCGCTGCACCACAACAAGCTCCTCAAATGTCCTTGAAGGTAAATGTGGAAAATTAGGTGACAAATTGATTTGAAGCTCCAGCACTGTCTCTGATTGAAGAATTCCAACCGGACCAGAGAATTCTCCGCAATCCCATATTTTAATTTTCTTTTTCCCCTTCATTTCGAGGCTATCAGCAATACGTTTCAGTTTCCTCCTCTGCTGTAGAGGCTCTGACCACTCGAGCTCCAGCATTCTGAGGAAGTCCTGGACATCAGCAGAGGTATGTACCAGCAATTCGATCATACTATTTAGTTTTTCCACCTCTTTTTTCTGCGAAATCAATTTTTCAAAAAAGGTACGGATACCTGATGATGAGGATGAGGAGGTGTTGATCTGGTCTCGGAGCTCTTGGAGCAATGCACCCCCTTGGGTTGCAGCATCTTTCAACTTCTGTTGCCATTGACGCAAGCTCTCAGTTTTTATCTCACCCACCTCAGATAACTCTACTACACAGCGTATTTTGGTCACGAGATTATCCAAACGACTCAATTTATGTGCCATGCCTGTCTGATCTCGGTACCAGGCGATAGCCATAGTACTCATTCCCTGGAACAGTTGGGCAAGGATGGCATCCATCGATGCTTAATTGGGCATGGTACTATTTACTAATTAGGTTGATTTAAATTGTCTTTCAGAGGTGAAAACAAACCTACTATATGAAGTTGTTGAGTACCCACTGATAGTGATAGGGTGGAAACGTATATCAAGCTATGGACCTATGGTCAATGGAATTATGGAGTCCTCCTTTTCTTTGTCGTTTTTATTTGATTGCCAATTATTGTTACCTTATTGGTAAGTTTCGTCGGTCCTTCAATATTGCGCATTTTATGTAAATTATTGGCAAAATCGAATATAAACCTCTCTTATATTCAAAATTAAATATACCCCTCTAATTTTGTTTAGTTTGAATATGGCCCTTTTCATTATTTTTAATTATATTGTACTTATAAATAAATTAAATTGTGGTCGAAATGCCCCTGCTCTGCACATATCCTCCAGCAATGCTGGGGATGTATAGTGATGCTGTTATTTGGCGGTTGACTTTGGTTTTGTCCACATATAGAGGTGATGCTCTGGTGCATAGATGATGGTACCCAAGGGTGGAGCCAGAATTCTAGATAGGTGCTGGAAATCCAAATGTAATTTTTTTATATTTTCAGTGGGAAAAAATATAAAATAAAAAGAATACTAAAACTTTGTAATATTTTCTTTTCTAATCAACCATTGAAAGAGAGTCGATTTTAAAAGATCTGAATTATCTGGAGAGCGGAACTCAGTTTAGGGAAGAATTTTATTTTGGGCCAATGGGCCGACTAAACCGCTCAGTCCATGTTTATTCTGGTGCTGCTAGAAGAATAGTCGCAGTATTCTCGTTAGATATCCTGATTTTGTCGGGTGCTAATTGCAAATTTGAAAAGGTTAAAGACTTTTGATTGTCTGACGAACACAGCTGGAGTGCGCGAGAGCGAGAGAAATGGGTTCAGATGGAGAGAGGAAAGGGGAAGAAATGGAGGGAATAGCATCCATAGCGCTGCTTCCTAGCGGATTTATTTCTGGCCATTTTATCCGCCTACCCGACTCCACCTGTTACGGCCTCCATGGCACTGGTACTTATGCCATAGACTACCATTGTCAGAATATCATGATCAGAACAATATAATCTAAATACTTTACTGATTTGATGTATTGAGCAAAATCTTTACTGGTTTACTGTTTATTCCATTGTAAGAAATATCTTGCGAGAGAGAATGCAGTCGAGGAGAGGATTACCGCTTGATAAAGCTCTCAATTATGGATTATGCTGTAAGATAAATCTAGTCATATAATGTATTATCATAATGGCTTTCTATTGTGCATTTTGTAACTTCCTTGACTCAGATTTCTTTGATTTCTCCATGTTGCATGGCTCTAGAGCAAGAGAGAGAGAGTGGTGGTTGTGGAGTGCAAGGGGCATGATGCTGCTCAATTACAGAATGTCGTTCATGTTCATGGGTTAGTAACTTTTGGTTGCAGATACACACTAGTTTTTGCCCCCTTATTATGTGATAAATTAAAACTTATTGTATTTTAATTATAAAAGGATACTTTGACTTTAGAATTCTCTTTAGTTCCTATACCAATTTGGCGTGTTCTTTTATCAGCATCTACCCACTGCATATTTTTTGCAACTTCGGAAGGATTGAATTTAGGAAGACATATCTCATCCTTTAGTACTGTTTCTGTCCATTCTGTTACTAGTCTGCACTAATTGAAGTTTATGCGCATGCTAGAAAATACTAGTCACTAGTCAGTCCAAACTTTTGATTGAACTTTGTGTTGACCTTAATGCTCAATTACGTCATATAACTTTAATTTGGCATAGCAAGTGTCACAATTATGAGGTGTGAGATACTTTTGCTATCTGGATAAGCTCTATATTTTAAGACTGCGGTGATCTTTCAGTTACATTCATGTTGAATAGCGCCACTGTTAAAGAGATAATTATGAAAACATTGAACTTTACAGGTGGGAAGAAGACGTAGTTTGGATGGTTGAAGACAAACATAGAAAAAACCAAAGTATTCGAATAAATTTTGAGTGTGAAAGTCTGAAGGCTGATGATGCAGCCGAAAAACATATCAGAAAATATATGCCCAATTTATATGGTCTTGATGCTGTTGGTATGCTTATTGTGTCTTTTTCTCTTTCTTTTCTTTTTTTTGTAAAAGAATGTGATTAGATGTGGCTAAAAAATTTTCAATTGGTCATCACTCATCAGTCATGGGATAATAAAGGTTTCATGTCATCTCTCCCAAATGTTTGGCATGATCAGGCATAATCATCTTTTGATCTGTTATCTAGTTCAAAAATGTGGGACAATTGCTTGGAGGATGTCGCCACTTTTGTAACCAGTAATTAAATCCAAAAGATTCTGTTGTCATCAGTTAGGGTTCTTAATTCTTAAATCCACCAGTTTCATTTAAAAATGCACCATCTAAATCTTTCAAGTTGGGAAACAAGTATCTGAAGTTGGGTGTTTTCTTATACTTTTCTGGTTACTGTAATAGTGTAATTATTCCTGATGAGTGGTTTGCTCCAATTGCAGTGAATATTGGGAAGATGAGTATTTCAGGCATCAGCTTTAATGAAGGAGATGATGGATCCAATGATAAAGACTGAAATATAGAGAGCTACCTTTTTTAACTTTTATAAGAAGCTTGTTTTGAATGAGGGAGAGAAATTAAGAGGCAATGTTTGAACCTTGTTCATGGCCTCCTGATGTTCAATACTTTTGCTTAGGCGGCTGTATAGTACTAACAGTTGCTAATATGCTGGGAAGAGGTTACTTTGTTTTCTTTTATTTCCTATAACTTTAAATCATTCATCTCTGACTGACAGCTTAGAAGAAAATATTATAATTAATTTCCTCTATTTATCAATGATCTTGTGAACAAAAATGCTTGTCAATTATTCCGGAAAGAATTTCTTTCTCTTTTTTCTTTTTTTTTTTTAAAAAAAAAGCGGATTATTCGCCGCTTCCATTTGAAAACAGAAGCAAAATGTTTCGTGTGTACAAGCATGACTAAAACCCCGATCCCCACTGTATCAACAAATTCCAGCAAAAAAGGACGGCACTAGTGATGTCATCTCCCATCACCAGTGCCCCATTATTATCTAACCTGTTATTCCCTTAGAACAAATGCAAACATATATGTTTAAAACCAATTACAATCAGCATCTTTCAACTAATGCAAAATAAACTAAAAATGAATTGTTGTCTTTCATCAATCATCATCCAACTAATTGATTCCTTCAAAAACTCCTGGCGCACTCCACTCGATCTGCATGGTCAGCTCTGTCGCTGCTGGCATCATTAACTCCACTGCTTCCTTCAACTTATTCTTCTAAAGCACTGACCAGTGGAATAAGATGGAATGAATTAGTACCCCAGTAGACTGCAAGGTTTTATTTGTTGTAGTTCTAAAACAGTGATCATTTTGATCTTTCCATAATATCCAAAGGATAGCAATACAACAAATAATAAATGTTTGCTTTTTATCACTTGATTCTGCATAAATATATGCATAATATCTTCTAAGCAACTAGGAGGATTTAAATCAAAGTTATCCCAAAACCAGATCCAAATCAGCCTGTTTTGAGAACATGTAAAGAACAGATGATCTAGAGTCTCCATCTGATGATAGTATGTACAGAGAACTATCTCCTACCCAACCCTTCCATACCAGTACATTGTCAGATTCTCCTTCTTCTAACTAGCCAAAGAAATACCTTGATATTTAAAGGTATCTTGACCTGCCAAATAATCTGATGCAGTGTGTTATTCGCCCCTCTATAACCAAGCCACATATACAAAGATTTTGTAGTAAATTTACCTTATTTGTCCCCTTATCCACTTTAATTAATCTGCACTAGTGGAGAGGGACAAATAAGAACAAATTTGCATTTGTAACTCATGAAATCTTTTCTTTGCATATGATTAGCTGGCTTCTAAAAACAATTTTATCAAAATTGCTTTCCACTATCTGTGCCACAGTCATTTTTTATCTACACAAATATTGAACGAGGAGGGATAAACTACGCTTAGTGCATTTTGGGTCCTAAATTGGATACAATACAAATCAGTGCATACACTGGGATACAGAGACAGCCTTAAGAAAAAAGGCAGAATAAAGAGAGAGACTGGCGGAGAATTTGAGAGATGCTTGTTTTTGTAGTTGATTGTTAAAATGCGAGATTAAGTTAATTACGTCTTGAATAATCAAGTTAGGTGACTTGAGATATAGATTTCGGCCCTCGAATTTGGATCGGCAACCCGAATATAAATTTACTTCGTCTGTCAATTAACAATTCAGAAAAAAAAAACTGAAAGTAGATATCGTAAATGTCATTTGGATTTGATGCGATTTTTTCTGATTTTTTTAAGTCATAAAATATTATGTAGTCAAGATAGGTATTTTTACAATTTTTCTATACATCTTTATATCACGTCACTGACCAATAAATTGCTTATTATTAAAACACAAACTACGTATCTCGTAGAAATGTCAAAAAATTATTAATAAAAGGGTGGGGCTTGACCCCTGTTTTTTTTCAAAAAAAAAAGTCAAAAATAAAACAAACATTCTTATTATTAAAACACAAACTAGCAATAATACAAACATTCTTATATTGCAACTACATAAAAAATTGTCTCTCACAAACAATAATGGAAAATAATAATTATAGCAACGGAATTTTAGTTAATTGTTGTTTTTCTTGTACATTAACCTCCATTGTATACATATTCACTCTCTATTATTTACGGCCGCATAATAAAGTAGACATAATTTACATATTTTATATAATAAAACTTTAATATTTATGTATTATATAGTACATAAATCTATTGATCTCCTATGGTCAACAATCTTGTTGATTTCCTATATGATGCGATTAAGTACTCTGACACCATAAATACAAAAATGAAGACATTCTTGAACAGCTTGTTGAACAATGTTGCAACTTCCTAACACTCGTTATGCGATGATTACTTCTCATGTTCGAGCACTTATTTGTTTAAAATATGAATGTTACCCTGATATTGTATAATTATTGCATGGTTTTCTCCAACATCTCATGTAACGCTGTACGAATAGTAAAAAAATAATTCTCATCTAAAAAATGAACCCAAATAGATAAATCTTCTTATATAGTAACGAAAACAAACTAAATATATGAAATAAACAAAAAAAAAAATGTATGATAACATCATGCTTTAGAAATGACCTACCATTCTATGAGAGTGATATCCCTTGCTATAGAAATGACCACAGATTTGTCATCTTTTATACATGAATTTTCCGATATTTTTTTTTTTTTTTTGGGAGCCTGCGTATATGAAAACCGTACCCAGTATCATCGTAAAAGTATCAGTTCATGAGACGACAATAACAATACTAATTTATACTCCCACGTGAAGGTTTATTCGAAAAAGAATACGAATTTATAAGATGACAATAAATTCAACCAAATTGGTTTGACCTGACTCCGATTAAATTCTGTCAGATCTCAATTTTAAAAGTTCAAATGACTGATTCAAACCGTCCAATATATGATCTCCTTATTTAAAACTCATTGCCGACCAATTTTATATTTTTTTCATAATTTTTAAGTTTTTTTTTGGATTTTTAAAAATAGTTGTTTTTGAAGAGTTCTAAACAAATTATTAACTATTTTTTAAATTTTAAAAAATAGTAAAAAAATTTTAAGAAATTTAAAATTTAGTCTGCATGGAGATTTCAATAGGAAGATTATATTAGATAGTTTGGATCAATCATTTGAACTTTCAAAATTGAGATCTAACGAGGTTTAATCGGAAATCCGATCAAATCAATTTGATTGAATCCATTCTTTTTATTGGCACACGAACCTTTAAAAAAAAAAAAAATTACATTCTCTTTGTAAGATGTATATATGTCATACACTAGGACTCTTTGTAGTCAAATAGTCAACGCAATAAAAGCAAATTCCCATTGATTAATTGATGGGCCCAGCCTGTATTTTGTAACATTATAAACAGAAACATCAGAAGATTTTCCAAAAGTGAAAGGAAAAGTTCATTCGATTCATTACTAGACTACAGACTTGAGAAAGAAGCAGCTTGAAAAATTTTGCGAGGGAAGACGAGAGATGGCGATGGAGATAGACGAACCCAAGCCAGAAGACCTCTTTCGCGCAGCCGAGAAGGGAGACGCGTCGCTCTTCCAGAACCTTTCAGAAGATTCCCTCGCTCGCGCACGATCGTTGAGAAACGAGGATGGTCGATCCCTCCTCCATGTGGCCTCCTCCTTTGGCCACCCAAATGTTTGCCTATTCCATTCTCACTCATATCCTTTATTTCGTTTTGATTATTTTCTCCTAACTGTTTCTCCTGTATTGCGAAGTTTGCATCTGTACTGTTTAATTTTTTTAATTTGAACTAGTTTCTTCTTTGCTGTTCGGGTGTATGGTGTCTGGACTCTGGTCAAATTAAGCTACAATTGCCATACCTTTTTTTCTGCACGTGTTACTCAACGAGATAGAAGACAGAAAGTCATACTAGGATAAGCTTTGGAAGATGCTTTTAGTTAGACCGTATAATCGGTCATTCCCATTCCCTGGTTTTGCAAACTGGACACAAAAAATGAGTTGATCTAGACATGGTACAAGCTTCATTATATGAATTGTTGAATGTATATTGAAGGAATAGTGGAGTAATTTTGTAGCCATGAAGTATCTGTTAGATGGATATTTTGTCAGCAACCTTAAGTTAAAAACCCTTTGTTCTGTTATTCTGAACTATACATTTTATTGTAACAGCCAAATAGCAGTTGGTATTAAAGAAATTCATTCATGCAATCCCTTTTAGTTGTCTATTTTAATCAACTTAAATTGTAATTTCCTTGTGCTGTTACATTGAGTAGGTCGTAAGTGTGCTCTCAGCTGCCGATCCATCAGTGAATGGGGTCAATGCCACTGATGAAGAAGGATGGGCCCCGCTTCATTCTGCTGCGAGCATTGGAAATCTGGAAATCATTCAAATATTGCTTGAGAGAGGTATGGTGGTTTTATGTCATATGGAAAGTGAGGTGTTCGCAGAAATGCTTCTGTCAGATTATAATCTTCTAATCCTTTACGACTATATTTATCTTTATAACAGGAGCTGATATAAACTTGGCTAATGATGGTGGTCGGACTGCTCTTCACTATGCAGCTAGCAAAGGGTGGCTAAAAATGGCTGAAATTCTCATTTCACACGGTGCAAAAATCAATAAGAAAGACAAGGTAAATTTATTATGCATTTTGGTACCTTATTTGACTGGCATTTAACCTGGTCCATATGCCTAATTTTTGTAAGCCTTTGTTAATGGGAAGGTGACACTGAACCCTTTAAAGAAGCGTTGGTCCTCAGTTGCCCTCAAAAACATAGCAATCTGGAAAAGTGGTTCTCAATTTGACTACTATGGTTTATGGTTGGTTTACATGCTTGATGATTTAAACATTTGGGTGATTTCTATTTCTCCACATAGGTTGGGTGCACTCCACTTCATAGAGCGGCAAGTACTGGGAACTCAGAACTATGTGAGCTCCTTATAGAGGAAGGGGCAGAAGTAGATGCTGAAGATAAGGGGGGACAAACACCTCTCATGCATGCTGTTATATGCCAAAATCACCAGGTACATTTTTGGATAGTAAACCTCATGTTGTTGTGTGTCCTGGTTTTGTTTTGTTTAGATTGGATAAGAAAAACTCTACAAGATATTTTACTTGTCCTCGTAGTGTCACGGTACACGGGTTTGAGGTTATTTGATCAATATTTTGTGGAAGGGAAGACCATTTTGACAACTAATTTAATTTGATATGAAAAAAAAAAAATGTAATTTGAAAACTGTGTTCTTTCTTATTTAATTAGGCAGTATATTAAATTTTGTGCAATTTGAAAATGGTTTGGTCAACAAGTATAAGCTGATAGACTGAGAAGTTCATTTCAAAATCACTTAACTACCAGCTTGATGAACAATCATTTTTTTTCTCAAATTATGTCAAATTTGATGCACTATAATGCAATTATATTCTTTTTAATGATAATTCATAAGTCCGTTGTTATGATAGTCAAAAAAATTTGTTGTTAATGTGTCCTACTTTTAAGTTAGGAGTATTGTTGAAACAAAGCAGAATCTTAATTATCTTTTGTTCTAAATTTGGAATTGTTTTATATTACAGGTGGCACTTCTGCTGGTACGGCATGGAGCTGATGTGGATATAGAGGACAAAGAGGGATATACTGTGCTAGGTAGAGCATCTGATGACTTTAGGCCTTCTCTAATAGATGCTGCCAAGGCCATGCTTGAAGGTTAGGTTTCAGGCTGTACCAAAGGGAATATATAGTATAGTTTTAGATTTCATGCTATCAGATTTTCAATGAATGATGCTTCTTACTAGTTTTGTTTGTGTAGTATTTCAATTACTCTTGACTAAATCGTCGGTTAAAGTTTGATGTTTGCATTGGAAGAATTACTTGCTTGATGTGGGAAACCCTGATGTGTTGCAAATCTGTGATTTTGGAAATATGATTATGATGGAATATTTCTATTTAGGGAACTTATTATAAATTGAAATATGTCTAAATTTAGTGATATCAGTCTATACTGACAAAGGGTGTTGACCCCAATCAAAACCATGAATTGTCCAGCTGATTTGTTCTTAAACCAATGGGTGTCCACAAAGTTTCAATACAAATTGGCTGATTAAAAGAAATATTGCTTCAGATGTCAATCAGCCCCCGAATATGATGCAATTGCAAAAATTTATGGATGCACTGATGAGCTGCCTCGTTGTACATGCATCCTCTTAGTTGGTCTGTTTGTATGCCTGGATGTGCCTTGTAGTTTCTTTTATTTTCACAAAACAGTTTTCAAAAAAATCTGATCTTGTAGTGATACTTTGCAAGCTGGCAGCGCAGGTTGGGTCCTTTGAAATTTTATCATTTCATATCTTATGTTTTTTTGTTCTTTAGAACTGGTTTGGCTAGCTTCGGGTCCTCAATTGTGGGAATCTTCATATTCTCTTCGGCTCAGGTTATGACATGTATTGTTAGATTTGCTGCGATTGGATTTAAATTTGTTACAGTCCAGTTTGCTAGGTTTAAAATTAGTTAATTCAGTTTGCGAGCTTTCAAAAGTTTTTAAAAATAATCGGATGGGGACCATGGGATTCTGTTGGACGTTTTTTCTGGCATGCATGATCAGCTTTTATTATGTCTATTTAGTATTTACGATTCTGACAAGCAAGCTTTGTGTGGCTCATTTTTAAATATGTTGACAGCAGAGCCCTGCATCTTTGTATCATAAGAAAAGGAAAGATGTATGTAGCGGCCTAATTAAATGAGAGAACAGAATTTTTTCCTTGTCTGTAGTTGAGGCAAGTTAGGACTTTTTAGAATTTAGAGGGTTTGATTGAATTCATCATATTGCATCTTTTAAATGGCAAAGGAAAAAGGGTAAAGGTAAATCCTGACAAAGGTCACAAAACAACTGGTTTTCTGGCTCCCATGTGATTCCAGCTCGGATCCATGTTCTTTCCTGTTTCCCACCTTATTCCCTCAAAACCCTAACATTAAATGCCCACAGACCACGGTTGTCGAAATTCTCAAGTTATCTATAACCTACAAAGAAAAGTAAAAGTTATATAGCAAAGGTTTTTTAGGAGGTTCGATGAATTATAAGTTTGTTATGACGAAATATCATAATTTTATTTTTTATTTATATTTATAAGTTAAAAACTAAAATGCCAACTATGAAAAAATTAATCTTCTTCATTTTCTCAACACATGAACCAAGGAAATGATATTGTCGTTGTCATTCATTTTGTATAAATGAATCGATCAACTAGTATAAAAATATATAAATCTAGTTAATTATGAGTAATTTGAATGTGTTATCCTTTGACATTTTGTTTCAGTATATTCGAATTTAAAAATCTCAAATTTTATGTGTACGCATCTCTAGGTAAAATAAAAAGATGATGAGCTATTTTGATTCAATAGTCAAATTTTAAATTTTGTATTATAAATAAAAAAAAAAAGCAAAATTGTTGCATTGTGCGGCATTCGAACCTTCCTCACAGTTGTTTATAATGCTATTTTGTCGACATTGACCATTATGAGTAACAAAATTATTCTTTACTAGTGTGACAGAACAGAAATCATTATAAAACGAAAGAGCATTTGAATTCTCTATAGTAAAAAAAAATGCCACTTATCTAACTTGTGCTTTTAGAAAATTGATTTCCAAATTTTATTAGAATTAAATAAGCGACTAATAATTTCAAATTATATTAAATTTTATACATCCAATTATATGTACTGTAATATAAATTTATAATTTTAATCTTTTAGTTTAATAAATTTTAAAATTGGTCCTTGTTGGTGATATTATTAAAATGCTACATTAAATATGAGCTTTGTTTTCTGTATTCTTTCATCACAATAATTCCATTGTTGTCAGTTCCATTATTATTGAACTTCATAAATAACTATCAAGTTAATTTATCGCAAAGCATTCTGTGCATGGCACGTACCAACAAACAATTAGTAGCGAACTAGAGAGCATGCTTAGTTTACAGTAAGAGGCCAGTAGGCCACAACAAATCCTTCTCCCTTCTTAAAAGCCGGCATAGCAGGCTAGCTGCTCAAGAAGAGTCTGGAACTCGAGAAGAATTTGCTTTGAAAAAAAAAATTAAGGAAAAAAAACAAAGAATTAAAATGAACCAAAATTCTTCACACTTAGCAATATCAATCACACCTGTTCTAAACCAGTGACATCTCCCAAACACTCAAAATCACACTAACCAAAACACTAAGCCAACACAAATCCTCAAACAAAAGAAACGCTTAGAACAGCCAGAAGGCAGTAACCAGCCCAAAGAACCCAGCAATGGACCCCACAAAGCGAGATCCGACGACGGAGACTGCATCTGACTTGTGGGCCTTCGGTGGCGGGGATGGCGGCGGCAGAGCCTGAGCTTTGATGGCCAATTTCATGCCACTATAACAGTAGCCATAACTGCAGATGAAGTAGTAATTCTTGGTATGATTGAGTTCGAAAGCATAGCTGCGGCCCTTGCTGTAGTTCGATATCGGGTTCGATGCATCGCACTTGTTGTACCCGACTTCGTCGACTTGTACCACATCAGCTTGTCCAGATTGGTAATAGAACACTGCACAGTTAATTCAAGCCAATAAAGAAAGGATTACTAATTACAGGGTGGAAATGCTTGCTAAAGGAAAGATGAAAGCTTTGGCCTTTTTAGAACGAAAGTGGAAAGCCAATAATTAGAAAAAGCTTTGTTTTTTTTCAAAATATAATTTTGTTCTAAATCTGAATGATAGTGACTATTTGTAATTATTGAAGGACCTAATTTGAACAAAATAATAATAAAGGGTAAAACGAGGATAAAGACAAATCAAAGCAAATAAAAAATACTGTACAAATCTAGTCCAAAATCTTCTATGCACCCAGTAATGCTCTGAAAACCATGTCAAAACAAACTTTATATACTAAAGATTTGCAATTTATTTAGTAGAACTATTCATGAGCAGGAAATTTTAGTCGGCTAGAAGGAAAAAGAAATAAAAAATTCACTGAAAACAAATGTCCAAGAAAATAAATGAAAAGAATTGTAATGTACAAACCGAGCCAGTCGCCAACATAGAAGGGTTTGTGCTTCTCCGCCCAGACAGTGTAATTAACATTAGGGTTCCATCCATGCTCATCACCTACAGTGAACTTGTTCGCTGATACCAATGCCACTGTGTAGATCAAGAAGAGTAACGCAATGAGCTCTCTCCTCGCCATCTAAGTTTGGTTTTATGTTTATGTGGATTTGGAGAATGAGAGATGGTGTTTGGAGGAGGCGCTGCTGCACTTCTCTCACTCTACACTAGAGAGTGTGCGTAGATTGGTGTGGGAAGGGAAGGATGGCGGTGTGATTTTGTCAGGTGACAGGCGGGACGAGGCACATGGGAAGGAGGTGACTTTGTGATCTTCTGTTGTCGCAAGTGGCAACGAGACAGTTCCATGTAGTGTCAAAACTGTTAATGCAATCATTTTATGGTATCTTAATTTTATTTTAGCTTATAATTATTGTGGACTTTCACAATTTAATTTTAGCTCAGAATTAAAGTAAAATTTCAAAATTTAATTTTATCTTATAATTAATGAAAACTTTCACAATTTAATTTTAGCTTATAATTAATGTAAACTTTCACAGATACACTCGAAAAAAAAAATAAGAATAAGAAAAAATGACGACGTGAATGTTTTTTTAAATGTGTACCAAAAAACATGTATTAAAATTTGCAAATTCCTTAAGTAGTTAAGTAATCAATATATTGTTTCTCTTCGTAACTAATATTTATATTACAGGAAATTATTAATTATGTACTATAAGTTTACAAAAAAAAAATATAAATTTAAATTTATGCTATGTAAAAATAAATTCTATTAAAAAAATAGTTCAACTGTCAATTATTTTGGACAAATCAAAATCATAACCAACAATAAATTCACCGAAATGCACATTATCAACATGCTTGGTGACAAGATTTTCAAATAACATCCACATTTATTTTGTATTATATATTCATGTTATAAGAACAGACTATATACCCATGTTATTATTTTGTAAAAAGAACGAATTCTCATGGTTGCAAAAATATTAGCATCAACATTAGCTATATTTTTTAAAAAAAAAACTATTTCTAAAATTTAGACATTGCTTGTTATTACCGAATTCCGATTTTAATATGAATTTACGATGTAACACGTCGTTATTTCAGGGCGGCAACGTGAGCGACGATAAGGAAGTTGCCGCAGGAGACCGCCCCAGATACAACCAGGCTATGGGGCCCGCTAGCCCACTTGAATCGGACAACAGGATTACAGGAGACCGTTGTCGGAGCAACCTCTCTTTTTTTATTTTTTTAATCAATTGCCCAATACTTTATTCCTGCTTTTATACTTTTGACCAGTCCACCGATCAGACACCAAACAGGCCTACATTTGATGGCCCGAGTAATCGTTTTAGGTCCAATTTATCTTTCTTCTGTTCTGTTGTGACATAGTAGACCTAGACCTGGCCTACTTGTGAAAAATATTACAGGCCTTGTAAACCCAACTAGGCTTCTTCTTTTTTAACACTATTCCACACATTTGGATCCCAATGAATAAGCCTATTCACTAATTCACGAGCCGAAAAAGCTAAACGTCTTATGTTCATGAGGTGAATAAATATTCTAGAAAATTATTAAAATCAAATAAATAGACATTATTTTCAAGATAGATGTGATATTTTATGCAGAGAAAATACCATCATATGTTTCAACTTCATCTTTAGTATTACTCTGCATTAATCCCATACAATATTTTCCTATTCATACATAAATTATTTTTCATCATTCTCTGTTCGCAATCTTTATTCATGAATAGAATTACTCACGCCTAATTTATTGCACATCCAAACGCACGAGAGCACAAATATAGTGTTTGTTTCTTCTATTTCTTGTTGTTCTTCAGGAAATGAAAATGAATGCTCGTGTGAGATTGCAGAGTTTGTCCCCTCTCTAACCATTCTTTGGAATTTTCTCTCCCTGTAATGTTTATGTTGGCAATTGTATCTGATCAGGCAGCAATAAATGCAATTGGTGACAAAATACAAAGTAGGATGGGGCACTGGAATCTGACAAGAGAAGTCAATGATTTGGTTGTACGAATGATACTGCGCACTCGTAGCATCGTTTTGGCATCCAAAGCAATAGATACACTGTATCTATTATTATTATTTTTTGACAAATTACGCACTTACCAAATTTATTTTGTGAAAGGGCCTGCTCATAGAAATGGATAGTTCGTGATATAGGCTGTTTGTAAAGATTTTCTGAATCAATTTTATAAGGGTAGGTAGAAAAAGGAAGGATAGTGATAACTATAGTAACGTTTAAACCAATTTTCCCTTTTATTTTCAATTAAATTCGATTGTATAAAAATTTCTATATCGTACATATATATTTTCTTACAAAATATATATTTTAGATAGCTCCTTAAAAATATGATCATTGCTTGTTGTGAGCTTCATTGGCCATAAATCATATTTTTACTTAATCATTGATACTGATATTTATAAAATAATAATTATTTTATCTGCCCCAATTGAGTTTTTTTCGTCTTTAACTTTAAAACAAAGGTTAAAATGGTGGGAGCAAGATGAACAAAGAATGCCAGCGAAGGCAGTGATTGTGCAAACCTTTTCAACGCTTCAATCCTCAAAAACTTTTAATTACTACGCGTAAAATAAATTTATTAATTCTTCGTAGGTAGTTGACCTAGAACTAGTCAAGAACAAAAAGTAAAAAATGCGTTGTCTAGATCTGGCTCGTTATATAAAACCCATACTTAATCAGTGTCGTGCTTGATTTATTTAATTAAAAAATTAATCGAATATTCTATAGCAAAATGAAAGAGGATTCAATTAGTTGGAAAAGGTCTCGAGAAAGAATCACTAAAGTCTGGTTAATTATTATCGAAACAGAGAGTATACAAATTCAAAATAGAAGAAAAGCTACCGATTGAATATTTTCAGAGAATGTTGGTAGGGGCTACCGTCTACTAATTGAATATTGACTCGTAAAATGAATAGATTCAGTACGTTGGGAAAAAAAAAAAAAAAAAAAAAAAACTGTGGAGAAATATTCTGAGGTCTGTTTGTTATAACAAATAGAAGTATTGAATTTTCAAAATTAGTCAAGTCAACTTAATTTAAGATTTTCCCCTCAGATCTCCATAATTTTTTCTCTGAGATTTCAACAAGTGGATGGTGTTGAGTTATTTGATTTGAAAAGGAAAAATCATTTGCAATAACAGTCATAGCCGACGCTTAATTGCCAAAATCAAATGTCACACCATGATCACGACATAATAATAATAAAATTCAAAACTAAAAGATAATAAAAAGTGTGGTCTGTAAAAAAAGTTGGACCATAACTCCACCCGTCTGATATTGTCAAGTGCGTCCATGATTGGTGTGATCAGACGGCTGAGAGAGATCTTAATTTCCACGTGTAGAGCTGAGGGAGAATCAACAGAAAGACCAGCGTCACTAAAATCTATCATGTGACACGAGACGAACTTTTTTTTTGGAAGTGAATATGAGACATTGATGATTGATGGATGAGAAAAACAATTCTCTTCCTCCCGTGTTTGCTCTGGTTGAGATTCTCTGCGTCCATTACTGTATAATGAAACGTGCAGCATGTCCAAAATATTTATTAGCACGAGGCTTGTGTAATGTAATAGGGTAAATTATTTTATATCATAAATTTAAGGAAAAAATGTCTTAAATATAATATACTGATATTAGATAGTTCTTCTGCTATAATTTCTACAATATTGAGCATTTACACGTTTATGATTGTCATATCATAGTGGATCCTCACATATTTCTGGCGGAATTGGGAGGACGGAGAACGTCAGGAGACTGTGCAGGATCCGTAATTCCGAGTTGAGTGGAGGGGTAATTTGGGGAACTCGTAATTATAGAGTCCAATCCAAGATTCCTGGGTCACTGGTTCCCACAGTTACATGAGTACATGACATCGCGAATTGGACAATTGGATCATTGGATGTGCTGCCATGAATCCACGCTGCCATCGTTTTCGAACATTTTACAATTGTGCCATTCCATGAGGACAAACGAATGAAAGGATATATGAATGCGGAATTGCGGATCCATTTCAGGAATATTGGAATTGGTTTAATTTCAGAGAATTTGTTTGTCATTACTTCTCCCAATTCACCAAAAAAAAAAAAAAAATTTGTTTGTTGTTAACTCAACGTGGAATTGGTAATAATAAGATATATTGATTATTATCTTCAAAAAATATATATTGATTACAAATATGTTAATTTCGTTTGTAAACACAATATTTTTAATCTCTGACTTATCAATCATGAGGAAAACCACCCGATCTGAAATTTTGTTTTAGGTGGTCGGCTTTAGGTTTGAATAAATATAAAGAAGTAATGCACGAACCTCAGTTGAATCTAGACGTTCTTGAATCGGGTGAGACTGGAACATTTTTTGGGCTGAACTGCCTTCAATTTTTTTTTCTTAAAAAAAAAAGTTTAGTCTCTACTGTCGTGAACTTATTCTTAGACCGGTAACAACCCTAATTGTCAAATTTATAACTCATCCCGAGAGTCAAACAAACATAATAAATAAAACTATAAGTACATTGTGACCTTTTATTGTATGAAATCAGAATGATCAGCGACGTCTGAAATATTTCTGGAGTAAACTACTATCTTCATATATTTTTAAAATTGAAAGATATCATCCGTCCCATCAACAATTTAGTAATAATTGGGATTTAGGAATCAAGATTTGTAGAATTTTAGATAGAGTATTTTGACCGATTTTGTTTTTTATGTCACGTTTGCGATCTTTGGCTTGTAACCTTTTTGTCTTTTTTAACAATTTTTTCTTGTTTGACCCTCGCCGAATATTATAAAAATAGTAATGATTTCTTATTAGTTTCGTATCATCTTTATCCCTACAATTAATTCTAATTATTTTATAACGCTTTAAAAACTTGACAATTTTAATTTTCATTCCCACAATTATCAATTTGCAAATTATTACAGCTAGCGTTGTGCTTTTTAAGACTGCAACTAAAAAGTGCTTATAGAATTTGAAATGAAACTTTGTTGTGAGCCTTGTGAGGTGTCCTTTTATTGGATTAAAAATATGGTCCAGACTCCAGACTAAAGTCACTAAACAAGGGGGAGCACCAGTTCACTACAGAGTAAAAAGCAAGGTGGTTTACTGGTTCTCTCTTTTTTAACTACAGAGCAGGCAGTTCACAGTTTAGTTGGGGGGGCACTTCGCACAAATCAATTCAATATGTAGTTTTTGAATATATACTAATTGACTAACGTATACTTTGCGAAAAGGTCATAAAATGCTTCTCGTTACCTTGAATATGATACGTGGAATTTGGATAAGGACGACACAAGAATAAATGGTGGTACCTTGTTAATGGATTTAGTTGGGGACAAAAGCCGAATTACTGCAAAGGAATAACCGAAATCAGTCTTGCCTTTGGGGCATGATCCTGAAAAGATTTTTCTTTTAAATTTGTATAATTATAATAAATAAATAAATAATCAATTGTTTATTGTGGTTCAAAATAAGCGTTTATTGCATATAAAAGGAAGAGTGCAATAGGGAGGCCACAAAATTCTGCCATGGATTTCAATGCTAATCAATTATAGTCGTTCATCTTTCTGAATAAATGATCGAAACTTTAATTATATAAAAAAAATTATCATGACAGAATTTCCCGTAAATTTAAAATACATAACCTTATTTTTATATATATAAAAATGGAAACCTTACTCACTAAATTTTCGATTGACCATGGTAAAATATTACTAATACTAATATGACGTCGGACTGTAATCTTTCGTTTTAAGGAAGAAAAATGAAATTCTTAAAATAACGAATTGATATAATTTCGAGACACAAAAAAAAAAAAAAAACCGATTTCTTTTCGAAGACGCATGCTATGCGATAATTGACGGGACCCTCCAAAAATCAATGTACTGCAACGAGTACTCGGTATGTTAATTATGCATTTAATCTCAATGATCACTTTGGACATAAAAGAGTACAGATTGTACAAATTTTTAGTTCTTTTACTAACTTAATGATATGATATTTAGATCCATCTAATGCTGATGCCAACATGGTTAGTGGAAAATAATGTTGTTTGATCCGAGGATTTGAAGCTGGTCTATTTTAATCATTCTGTCGTCTATTGAATTGTAGGCCTTAAGATTAGTGCACTACTGTACTATCACCAGCTCAGATGCATTGCATTTCTTAATATATATATATATTAGAAACCCTTGGCAGCCGCTGCCAAGTAGTTCTCAAAAACATTCTTCTACGTGTAATAAAGAAGAATCTTTAAAGTATATCCGAATGATAATCTGTCGGCCGGCCATGTTCATGTTTAAGAGGGGAAACTTAAGATAAGAAGAGAATAAATTATTTTACATGAGCGATGATAATTTCGTCTCATAATTGTCCTCCTCGAATGAGAAAAATATAATTTTAAAATGGTTAAGTGATTTTTTTTTCAATCCGAACATCGTCTGCAAAATCAGAGGATTGATTTTAAAATTAAAAATGATTAAAATATCATTAATTGTGACTAACATGCATATGATTTTTTTTTAGTTTCGTTTTTTTCTTAACAGCATATAGATTGTTAGATTTGATAAATATATTTTGAGAAAACTCAACTCAAATAAAAAAATTCAAATGTAAAAGTGAACAAAATGATTTTTTTAAAAACTCAGCATATGATTTTTTTCGTTTTTTTTTCTCAACATGCAAAATGATTTATTTTTTTTTTTAAAAAAAAAGAAAACAGTAAAACAAAGTTTCAGTTACATAAACGAAGTAACCATGTCGATGCTTAAATTAATAAATACAACGTCAAGAAAAAAAGGTACCGGCTTATAATAAGCTATCGTTAAATCACGAAATTTTAGTAAAGTGCCTGTCGTTGTTATGAATACCACTTTACATCTAACCCGGTCGAAATTAATTAGACAACTTATCTAATAAGAACGATAACTAACTATACAATTAATTAATATTAAATATACACATCAAAAGCAAATTTAAAAAAAAAACGAAAGTAAAAAAAGAGGAGCGAAGAGACAAAAAAAAAATCACAAAAAAAGAAACAATTTTGCTAAAAGGTGACAAATTTTGTGACAAACAGAGGCTTACTCGGGAGTTAAATTTAGAAACGACCACTGGGACCGGGACTTCCTTATTAAATTTTGCTCATAGAATCAGAACTATTTCTTCAAAGTTAAAAAGTTATATATGAAATCATAAATTTTAACACATCGCCATTTTTCATATTGATATTCGCCGTATATATGCTCATTCTTTGATTCAAAAAGGGAGGATTTTCTCTTCTTACTTTAATTACGTGTTCATCCAAATGGAAAGAGATGAGAAGAAAGACAATATATAAATATTTTGTTACTGCTAGTTTATTTGTTTCTCTCTCCAATTATGGTTTTTTTTTCTTTTGATTTCATTATTTTTCTGGAGTTTTTGGACAAATTGATTTGAATTTCCTAATCTCATATAATTTCACTTCTTTATTTTCGACAAATAGATAAATGATAAAATAGAAGTCTAGTCTTCCAATTATTTTAAAATTTAAATATTTATAAAAATTTCTAATCATTGGAACTCTGGCCTCCACTCAAGACGTATTATCCATAGCTAGTTTAAAAAAAAAAAAATTGCTTCTCTTTTTCACTTTGTTTAATTAGTTGAAATTTTTTCCATCCTATTTTGCTATGCTGATGCGACTTAACATATGCCAAATAAATTATTTTTGAGGCTCAATCTGACGTGTTAAGCCATACAGGGGGTCTTAACCAGGTCAGGATTTGTCGAAAGTTGTCACCAACAACAGGCATAAGGGAGCAGAAAAGAAGACAAGCAATATGCTTATCTTCTTCTCTTTCCGTTCCTTTGTTTTTTATTTATTTATTTATTATAGCGTTCTTTAAAGAAAACGATGAATATAAAGTACAACTATAAGTTCATTTTTTAAAAAAAAAGTACAATTATTAAGATAGGCACCTGCGGGCAGCTATGTCTTTTGGATCTGTAAATTACTGAACTTAGTTTATCTCATGACATGTTTGGCACGAATGACGCGAAATATAAGATCATAAATTTATATGGATTTTGAATCGCATACTAGATTTAAATATTTTCAAAATCAGCTTGGATTAGGTCAGCGAGGAGCTTGACTCGCTTGTAAGCGATGTAGACTACCTAACATACTATTCAGACAATCAATTATATCACAAGTCTATATATACTTTGGTATCTTATATATCTGGATTCAACAAGCTAAGCGTCATTGTTAAGTATCATATTAACTGTATTTCTCCAAACCTACTTTATTCAGTGCTATGGCATTCATTGTTTTCTTTATACTTGTTTAAATTTTAACTAAAAATAAAATTTAAAAAGTTTTATTTTTTTTTTTCAAAATTCATGCTACCATCAAATTCAAATTTTTTTTTTTTTTGAAAAAAAATTGCTACCATAATTGAAGTTGTTTTGATGTCTCGATCACTACGATAAGTTGAAATTTTCATCTAGGTATTAGTAGGAGTTTCACTTATACTTGTTTCTTTTTTTTTTTTTTCCGAAGATTTGACAGCGGCTGCCAAATTAACAAAAACAAAAGAAACAAAAAAAAAGCAACAGAAACCTATAAAACTAACTCTCTCTGTCAAAACTGTTCGCCTCATCCGCAGCCCAATTCGCTAAAACATCTGCTGGTCTGGAATGTCCTCTGAAAATCTTATTATTTCTCTCAAGCCAGATATTCCACAGCAGCGAAGCAGCTAACTTAGCCTTCCTTGGATCAGTTCCTATGAACTGAAAAAGAGAAAGTAAAGTGGCTACCAGGGAGTCCACTACCAGCAGGGTAGGTAACGGAAAATGCAACTTAGCCCAAAGCCTTGCGGAATAGGGACATAAGAAAAATAAGTGAAGAGCATCCTCAAGGATATCCTGATTGCATAAGACGCAGTGTGGGGAGATAGTGAAATTTTTACGCAGTAACTGTTGCTGAGTCAGGAGCTTGTTGTTTCCCAGTAAGCAAAGAAAGAACTTGATCGAAGGATGCACTTTGAAATTCCAAAAAGCAGTTAGAGGGGAACGCACCTTTCCATATAGAATCAAAGTATTATAAAGCGAAGCAGAAGAAAATGTCCCCTTCGAATTCCAAATCCACCTGACTTGATCAGGACAGCTGAAAGATGAAGATACAGAAGGCAAATTGGCAAGCAAGATGTGGTCATGGAACTTCCTCGGCAATGGGAGCAAGCTATTTAGACAAGGAAGAGCATTTTTGAGACTAATTCTGGGGTGAGATGCTGGTGGGTTACCATTGAAGCAGTTGACAAGCGGTTGGCCTCCCCAATTGTCAAACCAGAAGGAGATCGAGAAACCATTAGTAGCCACAATTTATATACTTGTTTCTTGAAGCAACTCAAGCTGCAATTATTAATTATTTTCAATTTGGTATGATATTCTTGTTTTACAAACATAGAAAAATATTTCTAATTAAGCACCTAAAAAAATGAAGATTGCCTTTCTGACGCACTATTATAGCCCCCTCCCTCCCTCCCGTAGGTACCAAAACACAATTTGAATTTCAATAATCAATTTTGATTTTAAAATTTATTTTTCCATACTGTAATTTCAATTGCTACAATCAAATATACTCTAAGAGTTGAGTTTGAAAATTCTGTTACGTCTACGTACAAAGACGCTATAAGTAGCATGAAAAATAAATTCATGTTATGACGAGAAAGACCTCCATCTAAAAAGATGATCAAATAATAATTATACAGTGTTGGTACTTATTGATGAAATTAGAGTACAAGCACCTTGATCCTGAAAGGAAGTGAGATGTCCCTCGCTTTATTATAACATCATCTACTGCTTTCCAACTTTCGGGGACAATTAAGTAAAAAAAAAATCACATCTACTAAGAAACTATACACTCACATACAGTCAGTGGCGGATCTAGAAAAATTATCTAGGTGGGGCTGAGTTGACCCACACAGGAAGCAAGTTGCTGCCGCTAGCCCAGTTCAACCTCCAATCTTCCATGGCTTCGTTCAACGTCTTCAGACTTCTGTCATGTACCGACAAGTCTTTTTTGTAATTTTTGTAGTAATTTAGAGAAGACGGAAAATAAATTGAGAAGAAACAATAAAAATAATTGGCGGCTGCCTTGATTGATTTCTGAATTGATTAATTGTCTCTCTGTTCGTACATCTTTCTTTTATATTGTTTCATACATCAACTAATTAGGCAAGTGTTTATATGGTAATAATTAACCTAATTCATCCCTATTTATTCTGATTTATCAAACACAAAATAGAAAAGGCCCATATAAGAAATGTCAGCCCAATTAACATTAAACCCATTAATGCCTTTCTTCACCAACGCAGATCCCTTCTTTTCATTTCCTGTGCGCAGCTGACTACTCCTCTTTCTTCGGTCTCCATCTTTCCAACCGACCATGACAACTTCAGCCCCACCTTTGAGTGCTCCAATGGCAGCAAAACTTAGCTGGGCTCCTGGGGCTCGACGGCGATAGCTGGGGCTCTAGCTCCCCGCCTCCACCTGCTCCGGTGCTGAATCCGCCCCTGCTAAGGAGGGGCTTCAGGGGTTCGGCGGCGGTAGGTGGGGCTCTAGCCCCACCCGCCCCAGTGCTAGATCCGCCCCTGCATACAGTGTCAAAAACCACAGAAAATCACACTATAGACATAACTAGTTCGGAAATCATTCTTTCAAAAACAGTAATTACATTATCTACTTATCTGTGCCAAAACTGGCGTGAACTGAAGCAGTGTGCCCACAAACCACATGGGGCATGTTGATCCATTTCCGTAATTTATTTGAAGTGTAGTGGCATTTGGTTTCCGAGCCGGCTTTCTTCATCCTCCATAAGGGTCCCACACTCTGCCAACCATATCAACAGGTTATAAGCATTTTTTAGAATTACTTCATCTCCAGTTTAAAAGACAAGGACACCTCCATTCTCGACTGGTCGGCCAAAAACTACGATATAAAGCGACATTGACCTAATTTGAAGGTGCGTTGTTACAGTTTTTAAAACTTTTATTATAATTAATTGACGATGGATTAACAGTTGATTGGAACATAGTGGTTAAGCTCAAAACGAGGGATAAAAGGAGAATTTATTAGTCGTCTCATTAAAAAAAGGTGCATGAGAAAAATTCACTTACAGAGAAGATGACATCGCCTATGAAATTCCAATTTACAAAATTGAGGTATTTGGTTTGAATAAAACTTGGCAGGAGAATAAATCATTTCATTTTTTTTTTTCTCAATGCACTCTCAGTAGACGAACTCGAATTGACGAAGTAAACAAAATAATTTATTGTTCCCACTAAGTAAAGTTTGTTTAATTATTTTTGCGGTTCTTTTTCCTCTCATTTCTTTGTCTTTTTGGTGTATATTTATATTTTTTTAATATCATACGCATGATAAAATTTGATGTAAGTTTTATCGCTTGTCAAATAATTTAATATTTATGAGGAAAATTCCGCCATCAGCACTAATTTGTGAAGCGGGCTTTCATCTCAACCGCTCATCTCTAAGAGATATTAATTCATTAGCACTCATGGATGGTTGTGATCAAAGCCCGCTAATAAATTAGTACTGATGGCAGAATTTCCCTATTTATGATAACTATATTTCAATGACTACAAAATATTAAACGTAATTAATTTTTTTTTGGGTTTATAAATAAACTAATTTATTAGACAAACAGCATGACCATATACTTTCATTTTTTAAAAATACAGTTAAAAAATATTGTTAAGTCAACCCGATGTAAATAAATTATGACATCATTATTATACATGTACTGTTAAAATATCAATAATAGAAACACATAATGTTTCTAATCAATTCATATTCAATTCATATTATGTTTCCCTTAAACATAATATATGATGTCAAATTCAAGGATATCTAAATAAGAAAGAAAAGTCAAAATTTAAGGTTTTAGCTACATATGTGGGGGCCCGTGCGGCAATTGGATTTGGTTTGGGTTGACTAGGCCTCTCGTTTCAATATTTGACTGGAGAAGAGTGAACTCACGTTGGATCAAACATAGATTGCGGATGTCCAATAACTATTTGTTTGCTGAATATAAAAACACGTACATGGTACCAAGAGGTTATATAATATAAAGGCCTTTATTCTTTGCCATGAGTACCACCAAGCGTACCAAGGCTATTGTATGCGATTAGTGTATTGCAAACACGTCGTATCGTATCAAATACATACGTGTTGGAGCTCGTGTTGTGTTGATATGAGTTAATATTTCAAACGTGTCGTACTAAGCGGAGAGATGAGCTAACATGATACGCATTATGACACGACATGTTAAACGTATCAAAAAGTGCCATGATAGATTGTTTATTTTTAAACTGAAGATTCCAAATTAATTATTAAAATACATTAAAAAAGGAAAATATTGTACAAAATTTTATACATTTGTTATCGTATTTTTATATTATGTAGTTGAGAAAAAAAATTAGTCGATAATTTAACCTCTTTTTACGTAATTTTGGTAGTTATAATAGCATGTCAATTCGGTAGTTTGTAGCTGGGTGCAATTCGAAATTTTATGCCATAAATTTTGTATTTAGGTTAATGAAAATTAATAACCATGGGATTTAAACCAACCTCCTTGTTTTTTTTTTTTTATTTCTCGACTTGGTAGTCTAGAGACGCCTAAGAGTCCGAAGTTCCATCAATGCCTGACATGCGTGAACATTTTTTCACAGACATGACAACGCACATTTTTTTTTTCAAAACGGACAAGTTAGGTGATGCCGCATGGCTCTCTATAATTGGTCAATTTGGAATCCACATATTGTGTTATTCAGTTCCGATTTGGACCATGCATTGGTTTTACAAATCCATGCACTGGTTATAATCAAATAGTTAAAATTATAAAAATATTAATATTTTAACTCATGTTAGACGTATCACTATTGTGTCGTATCGTGTTTCGTATTAAAACGTGTCAATTGGTGGAACCTTAAACACGACACGCTTTTAACATGACACGTCGACACACACGTGTCGTGTTATTTTCGTACACTATCGTGTCGTGTCGTGTCAACACGCGTGCGTGTTGGTAACATGACATGTTTTGGAGAACATTAATTCGATACAAGCAATTGCTTATTAAAATTTATTATTTCAATTGTATAAGTTGATAAATAATGATGTAATATCATATTTTTCATCGATTTAAATTTTAAATTTCTCTAAGTACTTCAGTAACAGAAAAATGATAAGTTTTAATATATATAAAATGATTAGGCAAGTGCAAAACTACAATTAGAAAAAAATATCATACTAAAATTTCGAAGCTACTCAACTGTCTAACAAAGAAGCAGAAAGAAAATTAAAATATAAAATAATAAAAAATAACTTAATTTGAATGACAATATGAATTAAAAAATATTTATTGAAATATAAGCCAATGATCTACTTGAAGGAATAGATGTCCGTTGTTTAGTGGAAGCATCTAAGTACAACAAGGAGTACCCCGAGCTTTGATTCATGAAACTACATATTAAAAACCAGAAAAGATAGCAGGTTTTGTAGATTTGGAGAAGTCTAGTTTCTCTCTCTCGTCTCGTGTCCTTTTTATTACCAAATTTCCCTAACCAAAGGCGAAGTGGAGAGATTCTCTCACCTCTCAACTCGAAGAAACCCCAAAAACAACAAGCAAAGAAAATTCATTTTTCCACGCCAAAATCCAATAAAAAGACATCAGGAAAGCAAGGAAAAGGAGAGGAAACTCGAAAAAATAAATATGTAAAAAAAGCAGAGAGAATAAAAGACCACATGTTGACAAATTTCCTGTCACTGTTCTTAGAAGGTCGTTTGTTCCTGTAAGAACTGCCTCTCTCTCTCTCTCTAGTTTTCTCTCTCTATCTGGACCCCGTCGGATCGAAATCTCTCAGTCAAAATCTCGGTTTTCTTCCAATAGTTGCTGAGATACAACAAACCTCTGTTTTTGCCTTTTGATCCCTTTCATTTCCTCATTTTTTGAAACCATCTTTCCTATTGTTTACTCGTTGAATACAGCTTTTTCCATAATTTATTGGGATGGCTGCGGGGTTTATGGGTAGTGGGGAAAGTTGAGATCTTTCTGTCTCCTTTGTCGTTTTAAATTTTTTTCAGTGGATTTTCTCTAATTCTCGTCTCAATGGGTGAAGCTTTGAGCTCCAGCCAGGTCAGCTTTTCTAAGTTATGACGCAGAGCTTTTTGAATTAAGGTAATTTTTCTCTTTTTTGTTCCTTGTAGATTAGTTTTAATTTTTCATTTGATTGAATTTAGAGATTCCTTCTAAAATTTATTTCTGGGTTTATGGAGGTTGAGATCGTGTTATAGAATCCTGGTATTATGCGTTTGAGATTTTATAGCTAATAAACAATTTTCGATTTGTTTTGTTTGTCTAGAATTAATACCAAGTGTTGATAATTTTCCCAACTGGCTGCCCTTTTTTAAATGGCTTAAGATTTTGTATACTATAATATTTTCTACATTAAGGTTTTAGATTAGATCGGTATCGACTTTAGTTCGTGCCAAGTGTTGATAGTTCTGAGGAATTACCTCTGGCAAGTGCGTTTATGTAATCTTTTTATAATTTTATTCTACTTGACTATCTGCTTAGATAAATTCTATTTTTAAGGTAAAAAGACTTTTAAACCATAAGAGACTTTGGCTCTTTTTGCATAAATTTGCCTTTTGCTATATTTAATTGCCTAGATATTTTTGGTCTGGCTATCGATTCATGTCAATTGTGCACAATCCACTCAAAATATATTCTAATAATATTCTATTAGGTATTTGTCAAATTATCAGATTAGTTTGGCAACTTACAGTAAAGAATTTTACTTCTATTAAGAATTTTGACAATAATAAACATGACATACCCAGTCATACTTGGTAGCCAAAACTACTGTAGCTACAGTCCTTTAGGCTTTCTCTTGTTAGTCATCAAATGGGTTCCCAGTAACTCAACTCGTTGTGTTTTATATTGAGTTATGTTAAGCAATGTTTTCTAAGACTTTCCTTGCTTTCACATTGCATGGCAGGTTCTCATACTGGCTGGGGAATCTTATACTTTCGCAATTTACTCAAGTAAACCGGGGATTGAGCCAAACTTATATTTTAAGATCGTATTCCTTTTAGCATGATGAACGGCGTATAAAAATCAAGTTTCTTCAGTCTACATTTTCTTGTTGATATGGTAATCTCAGTTTTTTTTTTGTTATAATTTCCGTTTTGTCTAATATTCTGTACCCAATAAGTGGTGGTAGCTTGCTATCATGATGTTTATACAAAGTTCGTTTGTTTCTCTTCTTTTTGTTCTTGTGTGATTTTGGATTGAAAGGTGCATAAATTCCTGTATTAGGTGCTATCTGTTTAAAAAAATGGAGTCTGCAGGTTGAAAATATTAAGTACGATAACATTCATTTGCATAGAAAGGCTGCATTTAATTTTCAAAACAAAGCTGTAGTCTAAATATGACAGGTGATTTAGTCATTGGACTGTATATGATTATCAGGATGGGCTATTATTGGAGATGTAGTTTGTAGCTTATGACCGCTAGACGGATAACCATTAGCTGCATGCATGTAATGCATGCATGATTATATACATGACATTTAAATATTTTAGTATTATTGATATAATCATTTGTTTATTTTATGGGAATGTCCCTTAAGAAATCTAATGAGCAAATCACTTTTATGCAAAGTTATTCGCAAGTGTACTTGTCTCAAGTGTTTCAGTGTTGTAAGCATCTAGCTGTGTCGTCATCATTGTTCCTTTTTAAGTTCTTGTAGCGCAATCTTCTAATCCAAATTACTTTGGGGGTGGAGGAAGGGGGGGGCGGGGTGGGGGCATTCTGGTAATTTGGTACTGACCTATGAAACATAGACATACATACAAATAAGGTCATGTGTACTGGAACAAAGTCTACTAAACATCTATACACGGTGTGCTTTTTTTGTGTAGAGAAGAAGTTAAATGGGGAGTAGAGCAGATAGCGAGAGCTACATACCACCTAGAACCTATGGAATGGCGGGGCCCATGATACATCTGTGTTATGATGAGAGAGAAGATCATTTGCATGGTTATTCAGATACTGAAAAGGAGATGCTTAAGAGAGTTATTCTCGAGCATGAAGTTGTTTTCAGAGGCCAGGTGGAGCAAAACTCTGCTTTTGACCCATCTTTTTTAAAAAGAAAAAAAATTATTGGGGCAATTTACCTCGTTCCATTGCAAAGCCTCAGTATATCTTGCATAATATATAGAACATGGGAAGTATTATTGCTCTCTCTCCTCGCCATTTTCATAAGTTGCCCGAAATAGCCCTCATTAATTCATGCTTGCGTTTTCTGATTGGGGAGATCAGAGAAGTTTGGATATTTATTAAAAAGGAAATTTAGGAATTTATTTTTTGAGGAACATTCAGAGTATTATAGGATTCATACGTCATTTTCTTGTTTGGTGGCGATGCACTGCTTTCATTCAAGTCACAAGTCGTTTTTAATGGTTTCCGTGAAACATGTACCTTTGAATAAAAGCAGATTCAAATTCAAAATATATCATATAAAATGTGTGCAGGACATGGACATTCCTCTAAAACAATAATAGGTAAAAAATTAAACTTCTAAGTTTGTATTTGTGTTCAATTTTCAGGTGCACGAACTTCATAAACTGTGGAGAGTGCAGAGGGATTTAATGCTCGAGTATGAGAGAAATCCATTTCAGAGGAATTCATCCTTGTCTCCAATTCCTCCTCCTCAGCACAGCACCAATGACAACAATTCTGTTTTTTACTCCAACCAGAGCCAACCCAATTTCGAGTTTGTCAGAGAAGGGAGTGCACAATCATCTGCAAACATTGTTCCCGCAAAACCCCCCATGTTTGACCTCCAGCTTCCAGCCAATGAATACATTGGACATGAAAATGGAATGGAAAATGAATCTGGATTAGGAAAGAGCACCGTTTCTTGTTTTGATAAAAGCGGTGTGGTGTGTTCAGCTAATTGGGTAGGCAACAGTACGAGGGAACGAATTTTGTTATCTGACCTCAATGAACCCGTTAAGGAGGCAACAGGGTTGGATTTCTTAGGTGTGAATAGGGACCGAGTTCTAGATAGACGAGCTGACGAAGGATCTAGTTCGGGTTTATTCAGCACAAATAGAAAGAGAGCTAATGAAGAGTTATTTCTTCAGAAAGAAAAAGGTATGAATTATTCTTTAAATAACAAGTGTACCGGCAGCATTTTCATACAAGTAGTATACTATTGCATCTCATACTTTTCTCTTTTTGGCCTTTTTTCACTGTTTTGGTGCTAACTTGCATTTGACATTATTTTGAGCTTGATTTGGTTGACAACATCTGTATGAAGTATGAACCCTAAAAGATCAATTTATTCTTTGCATTTGTGCATGTATTTAATATGCATGGAATATTACTTAACTATGCACCTCTGATGCATTCACGTAGTTAGGTATGTTTGCATAATTATGTAGGTATTTATTTATTTTTTTCAGCCCTACTAACTATATTATTCTAATTCTTCAGGAGATAGTTCCTCAGGACTAAACTTCTTCAACCGAGATAGGAACCACCAACCAAATTTCACGCCTGGTGATTCATTAGGGATAAACTTTTTCTCTCCCTACAGAAGCCACCAACGCGCTTTCCAAGATCAGCATGCAGTTGTGCCTCAACTATTTGGCCAAAAGCTAACCTTTAATTTTGACCAATCTCAAGCTCAATCAAACCATATATTCAGCTCTAATAACAGTACTAGTAATAGTAATGATAATCATAACAATAATTCAGTGGGGGCGACCTCTTTCCCTGTTCTTGATTCAAGCCCACATTATGGCAACTCAAATAAAAACAAAGGTCTTATAGAGGGTTCAATTCATCCCCTAAACCCATTCTTTACTAATATTCCTGGTACTGCTACAAGAGGTACAACTGATGGTTCTGGATTTTCAATGAATGCGCCTCATGATCTGATATTTGGGAGTTCTAGAGACACATCATTTGACTTGTCAAAATCGAATTGTGAGAAAAACTTCAATTCGGGAACCAGTATGGATTTGAATGAGCCTATTCCAGAAGCAAATCAAGTAACTAAAGGCATTAAATTATTCGGTTCTAGTTTTGGTGGCTTGGTTTCTGAGGCCGATTGGCAGAAAAATAAAATAAATTTAAATAACACTGCAAATGAAGACGAGCTTTCTCAGAAGGCCTCCAGTTCTGCAAGTGTAGTTGTGAATGAGCCTAATAGCAGCATTGTGAAGCTACTTGGGTTTCCCTTTTTTGGAAATTCTTCTTCAAACAACAAGCCTGCATTACACGTCGATGGATCAAATAAGAGTCAAAGAAGTACTAATTTTGAGCATGCAGGGCCTGCCAAACAGGCTGTTATTGACCTCAATGATCTACCATTAGAGAATGACCTAGATTCTTTGATAGAAAGCAAAGAAGGAAAGATTGTTCGATGTTTGATCGATTTGGAAATGCCGGCTTCCCAGTTTGAGGATCCCAATACTGATGTGCAGCAGCATGAAACAGGGATCAAAAGAGAAAGCGGGATCGATTTGTCAGTTATGGAAGCAGCTAATAATATACTTGCCATTTCACAGGTCAATATAAACGCGGAAGCATCATCCTCTCCTGTTACACTCCTTTGGTTTGCAGATCTTGCTGTGTCAGGCTGTGACAAATTGGGTTCAGGACATGAATCTGAAAGTGAAGATCTTTTTGAATCCATGACCCTGAAACTAGAGGAGGTTAAGTCTGATGATCGTTTTGGAACTGGCAATTTCTGTGAGAGAAAAGTTGAAGGAGAGAGCAGCAGCCAAGCTGGTGAGTCAGGGTACACTTCATTGCTTTTTACCCGAGGCAGGCGAGGGCCCGCCAGGAAAAGGCGTCAGAGGAGGGATTTCCAGAGGGATGTGTTACCTACCATAGCTTCTCTCTCTAGAGTTGAGGTCACAGAAGATCTTCAGATGATTGGCGGTCTGATGAGAGCATGTGGACAGGAGCTTGACTCAGCTCTGACAAGGCGGGTTGGCCGGAGTTGCTCCAATGCAAAAGGGAAGAGGCAACAGAGGAGTCCTCAAGTGAATCAATCTCTGAGGACGCCTCAGGTGAAACAACCAGATAAACACCCCTCTCAGACATCTTCGCCACAGTTCCCACCACAAGGAAACTTGCCCCAGGCAGACCCACCAGTTGGAACTCCACCTCATGCGAGCACAGTACAGAGAAACCATCATGTTAACCCACTGCAGAGGATTCCAAAGGCAAACCGCCCACAGAAGATCCCTCCAGTTATGAACCAGCAGGCAACAAACCCTTTTGTGAACCAGCCACATGGAGTCACTCTGATGGGGCCACCACAGAATGTCTCGCTGGATAATCAGCAGCTAAGAACCATCCAACCCAACCAGCCACAGAAGGTCACACTGGTGAACCAAGCGCACAGATTCAAACTCTTTAACCAGCGGCAGAAGGTTGTTCCAATCAGTGCATCACAGAACATGCCACCTGTGCACCAGTCACATGGAGTCACTGAGTTGCGAGATATGGCACTGATGAGTAATCAGCCACAGAGAAGTGTGCAGGCTGGCCAGTCACATACAAGTGTGCAGGCCATTGGATCACAGAGCGTCTCTGTGGCAAACCAGCAACAAATAGTAATTCAAAGCTCTGACATACAAAGTGAGGGGCTGTGTGTTATTGGGTGGGGCCGGACGACGGAAAGAAGGAACCGTAGACCAAGGGGCCTGCCACCAGCTTCGCAAAAGCAGCAACCAGGTAATAATAATCCACCTGTGCCATCGAATTGAGGTGATTTTAATAGATTTTTTAGAAGGAATGCTTCATAGAGAGGGTATACTTCTTTAGATGGCTAGGGGACCAGGTGGTAGTGTGTCATGGGTGTTGCCTGTGAAGTTGTGCTGGTTGACCGCTTTTTGTTTTTAAATCTGTGTATATTTGGTAATAAGGGAACCCTTTTCTTTTTTTCTTTCTTTTTATTCTCTTTTCCATAGAAAAAACAAAGCAGTTTCAATTTAATTAGAGAACAATGGAACATAGTTTGTAGATGTACACAAGTGTCTCAGCCTGTTATGATAAATGTTTCTTGTTTGGGTGGATTTGGGTTTATGGGCAAGTGCTGGCCATGCTCCATAGATACTGTTGTATACTGGTTTGTGTTGAAATTTCAGACCTTGATAAATAAGGTGGAGTAAGTTCGGTGAAACTGTATTTCTACAAAGTGATGATTTCTCAGGCATTCTCTAAGCCGCCAAGCAAGAAAATATATTTTGCAGGAATGTCATACTCACACTCTTGATATTGAAGCCGATTGTGGGCTGATACTATTGCCTCTCTTATGCAAAATGCTTCCGGGTTTGAGGCATGTTCTCGAGTAAATTACATCAGTCTTTCAATTCTTTTGAATAGATGTGTTTAAATATGCCAGTGCTGGTTGCATGTAGCCAGATTATGTGGTAACTGCTTCCAGACAGTGACCTCATGCCATCATCGGAACTTATAGCCAGAATTAATAAGTAATTTTAACAAAATTGTGATTTTCTTGTGAGCAAGTATCCGGATGACTCATTCATTCGGAAATGTAGACTAGTAAAAGAATTCTTGTATGTACGGCAAGGCCTCCAAAATACAGTTGAAATAGTCTGCACAGCTGCAGTAGCATATCCTCTGCGAGTACTTGACCAGTACCTGAACGTTGTGATCCTTGCATGGATCATGAGGTATGCGGATGGTGGAGAATTGTCAGTAGTGGACGTATCTTTGAAGATGGGAAATCAAACTGCAGAGTGGTCAGCCGATCGAAACAGCACAAATCTTCATGCGATTAGCGAGGGAGCTGAGAGTATTGTGGCAGCCTGCTATGCTGTAGGGAGGGGCTGGTATTTGCACAAGTACATGAGTAATACTGGTGATTAACATCCACCTAGCCTTCAAAAAAAATACTGGTGATTAACAGAACACTACCCATACTGATCTAGTTTCCTTACACTTTTTGTTTTCATTAGAGCAAGCACGTATCGCATGAAGATTTTTTTTTTTCACTAAGCTGCAACAATTAATAGTGCCTTGCTCTCAAAACCATGAAGTTTCTACTTGTTCTTTCAAAGAGAGTTTTAGAGAAAAGTCCAACTAAAAGGAGAAATATAATATAGAGAAGATATAGTTAATTGTTCTAATAACTATTATATGGTTAATGGTTCTCATAATGGATAAGAAAACACAATTTTACGGGGGCAAGTAATTGCAACTGGAGAGAGTTGAGGGGCAAAATTGTCCACATTTTCGGAATAGTAGAGAACAAGGATCTAAAGCGAGATCACACGCTTTTGCTCAGCGTACTCAGAAGCTGTGCACTGAAATAAATAGTTTCGTTAGATTTGACAGGACCATTGGCGCATTTATATCCTGCTGCATTTGAAACAAAAGAAAAATATATATATATAGTGCATTTAATTTGAATTTAATTCCATTCCGATGTGATCAATGCGCATGTCTGTGAATGAAAAATTTAAATGAACGTACACGCACATAATGATTACAAGATACTTAAAATGAAGAGATTTACAGAAATTATCTCGGTGAAATCCTTTATACCCATGAAAAATTGAAAATAATAAGGAATTTTACGGGCTCGCTATTTGAGGTTGAGGGTTTGTCCGGCAGCTACAGAATTTTGTGAGATGAAAATTTTTATTTATTCGTAGGAAATTCAATCAAGAGAACCTTTTCCTATAATGTCCTATAGAACGAGAAGCAAAATATTGAAAAGAAAATTCTACTCTTTTCATAAATAGATAGAAAGATGCCATGGAGAGCAAGCCAACTTTTAATTTCATATAAAAAGAATTGCAAATATTTGTGGTAAGGTAGGCTGTAGATAATAGTTCATTCCAGTTACGATAGTTTTCCATTTTTGTCTGAAATCTTAGGCAATGTCTTGTAATTTGTAGCATTTTATACTTTAAAAAAACCAACGTATGTGAAACTTACAAAAATAAAAATAAAAAATCCTTGAGCAATTGTAGAATTTCTCAATGCATATTTACTTCTTATCCTTTTTTTTTTTTTTTTTTTGAAGCTTCACATTTACTTCTTACCAAATACTTGCTTGCATCATTTAAACTTACCTTGGTGACATAAAAAAAATAATTTAAACGTGTTTTTTATGCATTGTATACATGCATCTCACAAATTTCACAATTGGCTCTTGTGGGTGCTAAAAGTTATGATGGACTTCACTTGCAACCTTTTTCTAAAATACATTTTTGTCTCTCCTTATCACTATCCATATATATATATATATATATATATATAATAACAATATTATATGTTCTCTATCTCTACAAATTCAAGCGAATAAACATCCTCTTAAATAATTTAGGCTCTGATCGAAACCAAACAAGCGCGAGAGAAAAGAAAAAAAAAAGAGAAAAGAAATCTGACGCGAAATCGTTTCCGGCGATCGGAGAAAATCGCGAGAGTTCGATCGCCTACCGGAGAAGGAGAAGGTCCAACGGCCGAAACGAATTCTCGCCAAATTTCTTGGTTTTGGAGGGAATTCACTGAGCCAAAATTTTCTCGCTGACTCTCGCCAATCGAACTCTCGCGCAACTCCTTCCTCGGTTCTGATCAAAAAATTTGGAAAACAGAAAATTTCATTTCCGATTCTCACGCTAAATTTATGTTTCCGATCAGAGCCTTATCCAACTTGTGTAATCTTTCTAGCCCAAGTTCAACTAATCATGCCATCTCTTTTACCTCACAGGCTCGTACCAGACCCAAAAAAATACTTACAAATCAAATATCGAGTTATTTTTCTATTTTCTTTTGTTTTTGAAATCCTTAGGCAAAAAAAAAGGAGTTAACATGGGATGAAACAAATTGTAACATGATTTTCTCATATTAAATTCACAGACTAACAAGATTTTAATGGGAGGCGCTGAAAACTGAGAAGTGAGAACCGTCCTTATTCGTTCACCAATTTCTAAAGTGATGACAAAAGAGGCAAAAACACTGTTAAGGCTTAATTATGCTCTGACCCAAATTAGAAAGCACGATTTGTTTAAATCAAATCCTTGCACTGCTGCACCAACCAATACTATCAATGTCAAATGAGACATCGCATCAGAAAATATTTTATCCCTCCAAGCTACGGACCTACGGTACCGGTGCAGATAAGATTAAGCATCATGTCAAAAAAATAATAATAATAATAATAAGATTAAGCAACCTGTCACTCTCCTACTAAAAAATTTCCGCCATTTTCCTATCAAAAAAAAAAAAAGAATATAGCAGACCCCAAACGGTACTTGATTTCTCTCATCTAATCAAATTGGGCCTAAAAAGACCAAATCGTGGGCCGAAAAATGAAACACCCTCGATTCCCGGCGTAATTTCAACGCCAACGGAGCCCTATCATCACCGTACACGTGTCCACTCCCTCCTCCTGCTCTAGCCCGGACATTATTTAAAGCGGCCGGACCGGAACCCTAAGCACCATTTTGGACTCTTCACCATTTCGTAAACCCTAGGTACACTCGAATCTCTTCTCTTCTCTTCTCCTTGTGTAAGTTGAAATTGGATTGGTTTATTTGTTGACTTATGATGTTTGACTCTTGTTTGATCTACAGCAATCTCCAAGAATGTCGGACGAGGAGCACCACTTTGAGTCGAAGGCGGATGCGGGTGCATCGAAAACCTACCCGCAACAGGCTGGTACGATCCGCAAGAACGGTCATATTGTGATCAAGGGGAGGCCTTGCAAGGTTTGTTCTCGATTTGTCTCTGTTTTGATTCGTTTTGGTTGAGTCAGTGTAGACTGTAGATAGATCTAAGTTTCTCTTGCTCTTACCTGATCAAAATTGGTAGTTTGATTGACGTATACTCAGTATTGCTTCTGTATTTGACTCTTAAGGTGCTCAGAATTAAGCATCGGATCTGAATTTTGAGTATATTATGTGAATAAATAGCTCATTTGATCTGAATCGGAATCGATCGGGTTCATTTTTTTTCTTATTTTCTGTGTATTTACGCCCTATGTTCTTATTTTGAATTTTAATGGATAAAATCTCCTAATCCCTAGGTGATGGATAGAAAAGTATTGAATTTCATTTTATTTTGGTTGTAGGTGTTTTGTCTACAGATCTTCCTATGGAAAATGTTTGTTTATTTATTGTTTATTTATTAGGAAATGCAGAAATTTCTTTTTCATACCCCCTATGTATCATGTTGCACTTACTTTAGAATCATAGAATGACAATTGGGAAGCTGGTTTTACTTCTGGATCTTTTGAAGAAAATCTTGGGGTTTTGCATCTCATATTTTGTTATCTGATACTAGAGTAAATTGTTTGTTGAGGGATATGTGTCATTTTTTGTGTACTTTGCACTTCATTGTGATTATATCTAATATAAGGTTGAATTTTTCTTAATGCAGGTTGTTGAGGTTTCCACCTCCAAGACTGGGAAGCATGGTCATGCTAAGTGCCACTTCGTTGCCATTGACATCTTCACTGCCAAGAAGCTTGAGGACATTGTCCCCTCCTCCCACAACTGTGATGTAACTCACTCACCCTCTCTCTCTCTCTCTCTCTCTCTCTCTCTCTCACACACACACACACACACACACACACACAAACACATACAGAAGCTATTTTAGTTGCTATGTTATCTTAACTTGATTTGTTTTTGTATTTGTCAGGTTCCCCATGTTAATCGTACCGACTATCAGCTGATTGACATATCTGAGGATGGCTTTGTGAGTACCCTCCTTTCCATTTGATTCATGCCTTACTGTTTGATTTCCACTTTTATTGACCTAAAATTTGGCATTTCACATGTATTCCTGCATATCTAACAAATGATGATGCCTGTCATGGTCCTTAAAAGAATTACGTAATACTTTCATATTTGCAAGACTTATTTTTGCTTGGGTACATGCCAATCTGTTAAAATCACACTTGTATTAACTTACGAGCATGGCTAAATTAACCTTCAGGTGTCTCTTCTGACTGAGAATGGAAATACCAAGGATGACCTTAAGCTCCCAACTGATGAAAGTCTTCTTTCTCAGGTTTGTAAACTGTTTAAACTTTACTCTAGTTTCAAGCCCTTAGTCATAGTTAAGACTTAGCTAATTTATATAAAATTGCAGATTAAGGATGGATTTGCAGAGGGGAAGGATCTGGTGGTGTCTGTGATGTCTGCAATGGGTGAAGAGCAGATTTGTGCCATCAAGGATATTGGTCCTAAGTAAAGAAGCCTCTGATTAATCTCCTTCGATGTCTGGTGTGTCTCTGTTTTAGGCTGGAACGAGTTCGAAATAGTGAAATGTTGATATGAAATCCAGATGATAAATAGGAGTCTCTCTTTCTCTCTCTTTCTTGTTGCGAGGTTTAGTTGGTTAAAAACTTTTTGTTTGCTTTGCTAGTTTTGCATATTAAAGTTGGTAGTCTTGTCGGGTTGTTGTTTGGCTAATTGTGTGGAGGATTTTGTTTAGTGTGTTGTGATGGTTAATTGGTGAATTAAAAAAAAAAAACTTGTTAGTCAAAGAGTGACGATTATGTATGGAGTTCTTGAAGGCATGCCTATTGTATTTGGGCCTTCTACTCTTTTGGTTACTATTTACCTCTATTCTGGGATTTGTGTTTAAGAAGGATTTGACAATTTCCCCATAAAAATATTAAATTATTCTACTTTATATTAAAAATAAATACATTTTTGTATTTAATTTTTTTAATCAATTATCAACCTCTGGAGATGAAATCAACTAAATAAGTATTTTATCTCCAGTGTGGAAACGCATGTTTAATTAATTCTATTGCTGGACAGAACAAAGAATACAGAATTATATATATTCTATATTATTTTTTAATTCATCTTGATATATATTAAAATTTAACAAAATTAACCGGTCAATTTTCAATAAATTAATTCTGTTCTGACAAAATAAAATGGAAGTTGTATAATTTTCTATATGCATGTATAACGCATTTAATACTTCGAATTGTAAATTTAAATAAAAATGAGTAAAATCCACATTGATGATAGTTGACATTAGATCATTCTATTTAAAAAAAAAAAACATTATTATTTTAAATGTTTCTGTGTGAAAATTAATAAAACTGATACTTTTAATAACAAATATGCTAACAATTAGTTTGGTTTTCAATACTAAATTACTAATTAAATAATTTATTTCATCACATGACTATTCTTTTTTTTGACATTAAAACGCTCACTCAGAGTCTCAGACTAAGCTTGAGTCTCAGCAATCTATTAAGATCTCAAACTAAACCAGACTTCGCATCCTCGGCAGCGTGCCAGCAACAGACTGATTTCTGTCCGTGGGATATAATTTGACTGAATGGACGGTTGGATCGGAAAATGTCTTTCTTCTCCAAAACAAAAAAAAAGATGAAGTCCCATCTCGTCGGAACCGGATCCTCTACTGTCGTTTTAAACGACTGCTCCAAGCAGTCGTTTTAGACTGTACGTCCGATCTCCATCCAACGGCGCTCTCTCAAATCGCTCTCTCTCACATGACCTCCTCCCTGCCCGATTTCTCAGATGGAAATAAAAAAAATAAAAACAACGACGCAACCTCGTCTCCGCCTCCGCCTCGTCTCTCGTTTCCAGATGAGCCCTAGGCCCACGCTTCCTCGACCGCTCCACCTCATTCGTCTTGCGACACACTAAAGCTTCTCCTCTCCTCACTTCATTGCTTCTATCTCTAAACCCTAAAAGCATCGTCATTCAGCTGTGTGAAGAATCAATTAGCCTAAATGCATCCTCAATCTAGCATATCAAAATCCATCTCGGCTGGTGTGTCGTCGAGCGTCGCCAGCCAGCCAGGTCGAAGGGAAGGCTTGCCTCTGGTGCCATGTCCGAACTGTGGTGTCATGGTGAAGAAATTTGTCAGCACAACAGATTTGAATCCAAATAGAGTCTTCTATAGATGCTCAAACAAGGTAAATAAATAGACTGATGAATTAGTCAATTTGCGAATTGTGTATTTTCGTTTCTAATTTGGGCATTCTGGGTTATTTTTGGTTTATTTTGTTTCAAGTTGCGATCGAGCCTATGAATTTGGGTTAACTTTGGGTCTGAAATCATATGTTATTAACTTGAAAATTATGATTGCATTTGCTATTTTGTTTTGTTAGGTTAAGTTATATTGTCAGATCAGGTAATTTTAAGTTTGCATAAGGTTAATTGTGCCTCAATTTGGTGTGTTGATACACATCAGAGATATGCCTATCAATTGTGTGTCAGTGCAATTGTGTGGATCATTTGGATAAATCGCAATGATGTGTGCTTTAATCAAAGTACTCATCACACTACTAAATCATTTGCTTTGTTGATTAAAGGTTTATTGGGGTACTGGTCAGGCGCTTGGAATGACCAATTAACAGCTCAGGTGATGAATATGTTGCCTGATGTTACAAAGATGATGCAGCAGCTGGAGATGGGACCTGGTATGGATGGCGCAGTGCAGGTAGCTGCCTGATTACAGAAGGGGAGATGATTTTGCACAAGTTGTCTGATGGCTTATAGATTCTTTTTGTATTTGATTTTGTGTTCTGTGTGTTGATACAATGTCTGAGATGAATAACGGGGAGGAGTCCCAGATGTAATTTTTTCTTAGTTGATTGTTCAGTTTCTCTTGTAAAACTTTTTTTAGATTAATTTTTTTAGATTATTAGTTTATTGAGGAATGAGTTAAGACATGCAACATGTTTACAATAATTTTCCTGGACGCAAAATTGGAGATGCAAGCAATGTAAAATTTAATATAAAAGTGATTGAAGTATGAAAGAGTGCAAACAACACCGTTTTCTATTTATAACAGAATATAACAAAAATTCTAAACAAGGATATAAATGCTAATGATGGCAACCATACTGGTGAAAAAGTAAATACAAGTAATACCATTACACTGCTGGAGCAATGTAGTAAGCTCACTATTTCTTCGTTGCTATTAATACACTATGTTATTGTTTTTCTACATTTTGTGGGTCCTTTTTTACTGGCTCAATATAGTATCCATAATACCAGTATCTTTCATTACCATTTTGCACCTCTCAAGTATCTTCTCTAAAAATTGGTGGTTCACCCTCCCCTCAACAACTCACAAGCTCTCTAAAAATCAGATAATTGCACTTAAAACTTTATAGAACTTCCTAAATTACCCCATTGGCGCAGTACACAATTATTATCAGGAACCTTCTCTGGCGCAGTACACTCTTTATGATTGTACACCTTCTTTGAAGATTGCATACAGATAAAAGATCCGACCCGTTAGCACATTTTTTTTTCAATTAGACCCATAGAAGTTTCTGAATTCATACATTACAAACTTTTCAACCAGTTGCCAATATTTCTTTCAAAATACTATTCTCATATCTCTTTCATCTACAAAATGTTGCCAACTAACTATCACATACTTCTTTTCTTTACAAAATGTTGCAAACTAACTATCCCATACTTCTTTTCTTTACAAAATGTTGCCAACTAACTATCCCATACTTCTTGTCTAATCTTCCATAATTGAAACATTGCTGCCAAAAAAAAAAGAATAGAGTTTCAGAAAACTGATAGAACAGCAGAAAGAATTTTTAACAGTTTTACGAAATCTTTTTTATCTCATGAACGGTTCAACAGAATAAATTGAAATTTTAATGGTAGATAAAACATGATAGGATGCACCTTCTGTAAAAATTTCATGATAGCTTGTGTGCTACGGATCCCTAAAGTGTAAGCATCCTTCATGATAGGATGCCCACTTTAAGGTCATCTTTGGTGTAACCAACGCTTCTAACTCCACCGGCTTGTCTACTTAGTAACTTATGTGATTCTTTTGGCGGGATTCCCGAAATATCGGCTAGGTTGATGTCAATGAGGGCTATTTCAGGGACTTCACGTTGGGTAGGTATTAGATAACAAGCTTCGGGTTTTTGAAGAGTGTGGTTGTGAACAAGATGATATCTTTTAACTTTGTATTGTTGGCAATTTTTATCAAATTTAATTGCCAAAAGAACTTTGCATCCCGTTCGAGTCTCGGCTCGGGGGTTCTTCGTGAGATGATCTCTCTTGTCCTTTTTTCTTATCCCTTCACATGCACACACAAAAGTGTATGATGAATGATTACTATCTTTCCCCTTTCTGCCATATAATTTTCTAACTCCAAAACCATTTCTTCCACCAAAAGTTTTCCAATATGTCCATGCTTCATCGAAGGTTCCCAATATCATACCAACATGAGGCATGCCATTCGAATTGTCCATATCCTTCATAAAGAACAAGGAAAAAAAATTAAACTTTGAGCATCTAGAAATGAGATGTGTTTCTAAAATTCTAAAACTGGAGAGAATGCTTTTTGTTGGACTTATCAAACTGGAGAGAATACGGAGCATTACCTCCAGTTACAGGACTTCATAACTTGATCATAATCGATAAATTATAACTATTCTTATTAGTATTTTTTTTTGTCTAAATTCCTCTGTATATCGATAGCAGACATTGTGCACAATATTATGCCAGAAAGTTTCATTTCAGAAACACATCTCAGTCAAGTAATCAAGTTCACTACATGATCTTGAGCATCTAGAAATGAAAGCAACAAAAATACTTTTACAGGAATGAAGTTCACTACATAATTTCTGAAACACATTTCAGAAATTTGCTCTTCGGCATTTGCATTCTAACTTCATGAAACTAAATTGAACTAAAGAAACTTGCTTCCATTCTAACCCAGAAATTTGCTTCCATTCTAACTTCTTGACAAATTTTAAAAGCTCAGGTTTAATAAAGAGAAAATCTCTTCAGATTTACAAAATGAAAGAAAATTAAAAGAAATTTTACCAGTAAGGACAATTGGCAGTGAAGCTCGATGCTGGCAGTGGAGGAAAGGGACGGAGTCGATGATTTTGCAGTGAAGAATGAACTCTTGAAGTCGATGAGTTAGCGGAATGGAGTTGAGGGTGTATAAATTTTTCAGCGATGAGGTATACGGAGGCATACGATGCGAGAGACAAAAGACTGGTGTCGAGCGATTGTGATTGTGATTGATTTGGCGGGAATCAAATAATACTTCAATTCTGGGAGCCTTTTCTACAGTAACCTGCGTGACGTCATCAAAACGTCACCCACTCTACTTTGCGATCTCCGCCTCGGTCTTTCTTCGATCTCTCCGCGCAGATACTGCGCTATCTATGCCACTCTTCTTTCCTCAACAGAACGAACAAAAAAAAAAAAAAACCTAGGAAGACACGGATTGATCTAGGAGAGAGGGATCCGCCTCCGCTCGTGCCCCATCCCCTCCGTCTATTCCCTTCGTCGCCTTCCATACTCAAAACCTTCCACCAATCCTCCGCCTTCTCCTTAGAATATGATCAATCATTTATATATTAGGCGGATCTCTTCACCGACAAAGTCCGCTACCGTGCTTCTGTCCCCTCTGCTGATGTTTCTCCTTCTGCTTCCATGGCGATCCATGATGTTATTGAATTGCGCGGTGGCGACGATGCCGGGTACTTCCATGGTTGTGTCTGTCAACAAACAAAAGGAGGAAAACGGAGAACGGATGGCACTCAAATCTACTAGAGATGAATCAAGTGTCACTCTCCGAAGAATCTCCGCTCTTCTTAGGTTTCTCGGAAGCGATTTGCAAGTGCAATCTAGATCCGAACCCTGTTCAGTCGACAGTGTCACTGCCAGTGGGGCCCACTTCGACCCCGTTCTCCTTCCCTGCTCCCTTGGAGTTGGTGGTATTCAGGTACTCCTCCCCTCTCCTCCCATCATTAAATTACAACCATACTGTGTTTAAATTGTGAAATAATAATTATTGAGTAAAGCTTCAAAGAAGCTTAAGTGGTGCCGCTATTGCTAATTGTTTTGTTGTTTTTAATTAGAGACGAGGGTTATTGGATCCTAATAATTGTTTCTTTTGAGTCCCAGAGAGTAGCAGTCCTACTAGAAATTGAGATGTGCCTTCTCAGAAAAATGAATTTTTTCTCTTCTTTATTTTTTTTTTATTTTTTCTATCCAGAGATTAGCAGTCCTACCAGTAACGACATCCGAAGGGGTCAAATTTACTGCACTATGGAAATGATTATACCCAACTTTTTTCTATAGTTAAACCATTATTTGATTCTGGCATAAATTGAAAAAAAAAACAACATGTTGCCAGGACTGAACCTGACTCGACTATGCTGCTTTTTGGAATAGATTAATCAAAATATTGATTAAGCTCAACTTTGCAGTTTGTTTTTAGTAAATGTAATATTTTGAACTTCTCTTTAATAGCATGTTTCACAATTTTACCAATTTAGTCTCAATTTTCAATGTAACATTTGACTTTCTTCTATGAGGGATTCAAATAGTACTTGACGGGACTAAGAATTGACAAGGATGGTGACACTGCGGATGAGTTCCTTGACGAAATATCATTTGCATGAAGTTTACTTGCAAGGATTGTAACTACTCAGGTAATTGCCTCAAGGACCCAGTACACTGTGGAGCAAATATTCAAATTATACAAATTGGGAGCTTTTTCTCCTTCAAACTATCCTTATTAGTTCTATACCGATTGTTCTGACATGTTGCAAACCTGAATTAGTGCACCGTGCAAACAACAAATAAGTAATTAGGTTGGTTCATGGTGCATTTAATTGAGCTTAAGGAAAGGATGAAAGTGGTCCCTATGTGTCAGATAGAGTGCTCTATACAATATTAGAATTAGGAACCTAATGCTCCAGTTGTTCTTGCTCTGATTCATTGTAGAGTTGCATAAACAGGAGGATGACATGAGAGGATCTCTGTCCTGCAATTTACATTTTGTTTGTTTCCTTGTATTCTTCTTTCTTTTTTTTTTTTTCCAGTTCCCCTTCATAAAATCAGAGACGAGATCTGGAAGAGCAAGGAGTAAGAAGACATGCAGTTGTAAATAAGAACCTGATTTACGCTGATACGGTGTCGGCGTCTGCTTCTATTTTGCTATGAATTTTGTCCTTCAAGGTGCACTTATAAGTGTCAATAATTATTACGATATAGAGGAAGGCTGGTTTCAATGAATTGTACAATAACACAACCATGGCGAGTGTTACAAAATATGATAGACAATAACAACAAGAAGACTATCGAGTACTTCTATTTTTCATACTTCCTAGATGTTTCTGTTGTATCGCACATTTAACAATTTTTGGAAAGATTTTTCATAATTAGTTGGTTGTATCAGGGTACAAAGTGGTACAGGCAGGGTTTACTGGTACGGATGGAAGTGGCTGATATGGATAAAGGTTTGCTGATACGTACAGAGGTTCAAGTTAGAAGAGGAAGATTCAGTGTTTCTTTTTCCTTTTTTTTGTATTTTGAGTGGAGAAGTTTTGGCAATTTCAGTAACGCAGCAGGCCTTTTAGCTTTTCTTTCAAAAGATACCACAACAAATCTGACGAATGTGAGATATTCTCTCTCATTGTTTCAGCAATGGATTTCAATTGTAGCAGAAACTAGGGTCTCCGTCACCTCATCAACTGAAGAAGTATAACAACAGACAACAGTCCAATTTTTTGAAAAATCTTAGAATTAGGTACATTTTGACCAATCAGGAATACAAGATTGTTGGTCTTAGTGAATTTCCAAGCAGGAAACAAACGTAAGTTTGTTGTACTTTATATTTTAGCATGAACAATCAATTATTAAAGTCCTGTTATTTCGGTAGCTACCAAAATGGATTCATAATTGTGCAAGCGTAGTAATTAATTATTGACTAATTTTAGATTCATTGCTACTTTCACCCCATCACAGTTATGTAACTAATTAATTTGTAAAGAACTTGATTGTACATTCTAATTTGCAAAACTTGAAAAGAAACTTGATCATACATGCTTTATTTATGAAGAACTTTAGAGTCTATTCTCATAGTCATGGTTCTTATACTATTTTTCTTGCTTTATCCATGAAGAACATTTCGCAGTACCATCTTTTGTCACATTCAATGATCTCTACTATCAATGCTATCCATCTTCTGAAATATCTATGTTGCACTAACAAAATCAAATCTATTAATTAATTTTTCAATATTGTTTATAATTTTAGAGACCATGTGAGCATTAAAACTTAATATTAGTATTTGTGCATATATTTGTCTAAACGTTTATTTTTGACGTATACATTACAAATACCACTACTACCATATTATTTACTTAAATTATCACATTTTACTGCCTAATTACAATAATAAAACTTCGCGCGTATAAAAAAGCTAGTTAGATGCAAATTTCACCGATTTTTTTATCAGGTATCGGGGACGCGACTCGGGGCGGGCAGGGAGGGGCAGCTGGTGTCGAGCGATTTTTCTTCGAATCTCTCTCGCTCCGTTGGATGGAGATCGGACGGGAAGTCTTAAACGACTGCTTGGAGCAGTCGTTTAAAACGACAGTTGAGGATCCGGTTCCCCATCTCGTCTGCTTGTCTGATCGGAAAGAGAAAGCGAGAGAGACTCCGTCTGCCTACGGGCGTTTATGTTTCAAAAAAAAGAGAGAGACTCCGTCCCTTCGACCTGCTCTCGCGTTCTCTCTCCGTCGTATCCATCACAACTCACCAGGGGCATATGTGTAATTTTCCCCAAATACTTCTCCACCTCAAAGGGGAAGGGGAGATAGTGCGCAATTTTCTGCCATTGCCTTTCTTCTCAAAGGGGAAGGGGAGATAGACAGATAGCGCACAATTTTCTTCTTCACACCCTGCAATTACAGGTATTCATGACAAGGACCTCTCCAAATGGAAATTGAAATTGTTTTGATGCTTATAATAATCAATAATAGAATAAACTAGAGGCATTCCTGGCTGACCCACTTTCTTCCTCGATTTCACTTTCTCTTGCTCGATGAGGCACGTAGAGGAGATGTGAGTTCTTCAGGAGACGGAGACAGAAATAAGAAACAACGCTTCGTCTTTTTTTTTTTTTTTTTTTTTTTCTGTTTTGGAGAAGGAAAGACATCTTCCGATCCAAGCGTCCATTCTGTCAAATTACATCCAACGGACAGAAATCAGTCTGCTGCTGGCAGCGACTTATGTTCGCTGCTGAGGATGCGATTCCCCTCCGGCTCCAATCGGCTCAACTACAACCCGACCCGCAAACTAAAACTCTTTCTTTCAGATAACGCTTAAAAGCCGCGAACTCAACCGACGCACATTCTTGCTTCAGCGGCTCGCGCTAAACCTCTGCTTTACATTTCTAACCATTTTCTCTGGCACTTTAATGGCGGAAGCAATTGGCGCCAGGTTGACTGGCGCAGTTTCGTCCTCTATCCCAAAATCCCGGCTATTCACTTTCTCTAACCAATTCCCCACTTCTCCTTCTTCAATTTCACTGGCTCGTTTCTGCTCAAAGAAACGCACTGGACTCAAAACCAGCTGCGCAATAGCTGACACTTCCTCGACTGAGAAATCAAATCATGAGGAACAAGTGATGAGCATTGATAATTTGCGTGGGTTCATCGACCTGAACGTCGGAAAGTGGAATGGTTCTTTCTATGTTAGTTTCTTTTGTCCTATTTCATTGTTATTTGATAAAAGGGAAAGTGTAGGTTACTGATCCTTTGTTTTGTTTGTGTTTAACAAATTGGGTTTTGGTTAAATTTCAGCAATTCGATGCAAAAGGGAATTTGTTGCAGAATGTGACCACGAAGTTATCAGCTAGCTCGTATGGAGAGGAAGAGCTTATCAGCCTTATTCAAACGTTAGGTTTTTTTTTTTTTTTTTTTTTTCTTTTCTGAGTGACACAAATTTATTTTTATACTTACTCAACAACAGTTTTTAGTTCATATGGTGCCGTTTTGTCTGTGCATTTGGTTATCTTCATTTTAAGCAGTACAATTGAACTGAGATGCTTATCTAGACGAGTGACATTATGCATTATCATTTAGCATCGAGTAGAATTTTATGTGTTTGTAGATGTACAGATTAGCTTACCTTTGAATTTCATGCAAACCTTTATTTTTTTAATGAATCATATTAATAGCCATATTTCAGACAGTTAAAAATTTAAAGCTACTGAATGAATGCTGAAACATGCATTGTTACTGATCTGTTTTCTTGTGCATGATATATGACTTAGATTTCACTAAATTGTTAAAAATATAACCTCATTTAAAACAGTTATCTGGATGTTCTAATTTATACCATCATCATATGGATGCTAATCTGTAATAAAAAAGAATTGTTTCTCTTGTTATATTATAAATTTATGTTAATTTATTTAATTTTCTCTAGGTTGTACATAAAGCAACCTCCATCCAGTACATCCATAGCAGGTCAAGAAAAAGAGCCTGAATGGACCGAATACAAAATCAAAGAGACCAACATGTTCACTGTAGATAAATACCAACAGGTGCTATTGAATTTTTATTCTCTACGGCTGTGTATGGTAGGAGAGTAGAGGAGGAGAAGTCCGTTAATCCGCATTTAATCCTCCAAACGTTGATTAAAAAACGTGGAATAGTGAGGAATAGGAGAGGAAAATCGGGGAGTAAATTTCTCGTCCTCAAATGGTCGCTCAAATTTTCTCCACGGAGTAATACAAGGCAGCTAGGTCCCGCACGTCTTTTTTTTTTTCCCCTCTACATGCCCTCTGCTAAAAACAAACAAGCCCCTTTATAAATTCACTTCTCTCCCCGGGCCTCTGTCAGTCGGATCCCACCCCTTTTTATTTGACTTTAATTTGAGACTGTGGTTGGAGATGTTGATTATCTTTTCTCATTGACATTGGTAACAGTGAATTCATTTTGATAACTAATATGTGCTGCTATCACTATTGTATTACTGCTTTATAAATGATACATGTTAAAGAAGCCTTCTTTCGGAGTAGTGAAGAATTTGTGTTATTATTAAGTACCTTATATATAAGAATTTTAATAATATTTTGGTGGTGTTTTATTTTTTATTTTTTTTTTTTTCCTCTAACTTGTAGTGCTTGCATCTATGATTCTATCTTATACCACAAATGTTTTTTTTTTTTTTCACCTTTTTTGGGATAAGACTACATTAATTTATAATTTGGCATATTTGGTAATTAAGTGCACTTGGTTTATTGTATCTTCAATAGTAGTTAAGTGTGATTTTTATGATTAACAAACCTTCAACATTTTCTTAACATGTTTTGGCCTAATAGGCCTGGAAACTTTTACATGCTTTATGAATTCAATTATAAATTGTTTTCCTACAAACATAATTAACGTCTCAAAATTGCAATGAACACAACAGAATGAACATATGATTAAGAAGCCTTCAACTTACTTTTTAATCATAAATAGGCAATGGCATTTTGGTCTTTATACAATCAACAACTCATATATCAATAAAATATTCTCATCTTATTCCTCATTTACTCCCTCTTTTGATACCAAACATGACTGAAAAATGAGGATTAAGATGGATTAACTACTTAATCCTCCTTGGCTTTACTCCTCATTTACTTCTCTACCAAACATAGCCTACGTGTATTCTCTTCTAAATGTGTTTTTCTCTGTACTAATGAGCTCTGTTGTTTAGAAAACAGATTGGGTTCTTTCCAAAAGAGAAAGCATTCTCTCTCAGGTACCAAATGGCTGGTATGCTTGAAACCGTGCTTCGAGCAGGTGTACTTGGTGAGGACGATACTGGTGAAGAAAATCCCAGGTATTCACTACCTTTGTATCGATAACTCTCTCTGTACCAGTACCAAGCAGAGCTGGTATGGTATCACCAGTTTATGGTACCAGTACAGTGTGTGATCGTCACTGAATAGTTATCACTATTATTGTAAAATAAAAAGCCATATAAAATACAAGAAGAACCTTTCTCTAAGGAACAATTACTGAAAAGTAATCATTATGAGGTTGATTCGATTAAAATGAATGAAATGAAATGCTTGAATTTTTTCAACGGCAACAAAAGAAATCTTTTCTAGTAGTTAATATTAAACTAGGAATCAAAATATTGAATGGCTTGATTTTAGTTTGATTTTTAATAAGCCCAACTTACAATAACAATAAGTTATGCCTTCAAAATTTTAACCTCGCCAACATGTTAATATTGATGTGGTACATTTATCTTCTCCACAAAGTAAGGAATTATCTGCAGTTAAATGCAAAAATGTTTGGTCCTTACGTCTTGTAAGTGTTGGGTATCATTTGGGAAAACAAAACCTTTAAGTTAAATCATCTGTCTCTTAAACAGAAATCTGAAAATACCGTCAAGGAGGCCATCGATTGTATGTGAAAATTGCCTTTATTCTCTGCATAAGGATAGAAGAATCAGAGCATTTCACATATTGGATCCGAAAGGTGTTATTGATATGCTTCTCCTTTTCATTGAGGATCGAGGCAACGAGGCACCGCTGATTTCTTCCATTTCTGACTTTCAGGTCTTTTGTAATTAATATGATTCATCAAATTTATTTTCTTATAATTTGTTACTTACTAAAAATTGATGAGTTTTTCCTAAATGTTGTCTATTATAGTTAAATCTATTTGAAACAAAATGCACTCAATAAAACAAATTTGGAGGAAAAAGGATATTAATTTAAACTTAAAGCATAACATTAGCTATTTCTAACTATGTGCTTAAATCTATCTTGATTTTCAAAATAGCAGGGAAGCACAGACCGATTATCTCCATTTCTGGGTAGATGGGAGGGGCATTCAGTTACTAAGAGAAGTGGTGTATATGGGGCAACCATTGTTGAAGCAGATACCGTTGCTCTTCTTGAGATAGATGCTGAGCGTAAACTAATTCAGGTATCTATATTTGTAATTGTTCTGGTTGTTTTTGTTGCACTGTTGATGCTAACATCATGCACCCTTGCTAGTTTATTTCTGTTACAGTACCCAACTTGCATGGTACACTTTCAGCTTCTCTTTTAATAGGACATACCGGTATCAGACACTGTTTTTCTAAATGGAAAATGTTAAATTGGTTCAGGTACTAACTTGACAATGCATTCTGTTACAGAACACACCCTATGAGCCCATCTCATCTTTGTATTATTGGTACCAGACCTTACTGAACGGTCAAACTCATAAATTGTAGTCCTTGTTATGTACACCATTCTAGGCTCGAGAGTTTACCAGATATTGAACTGAAACTTGACTGTTGATCCTTGCAAATGATATGAACAGAGCTGGACCTTACTGAATCCAGTACTGGACCCCAAACCTAGAATTACAAGTCTAATCTTATATTTTGTTGGGAGGTTGTTAATTCTACATCAAAAGGTAGCACTGCAACAAGCAATGTGCACTGGACGGGATCTAGAACTGATAATTTCGTTACCTTTGATGGAGGTTATGACATGACTTTATTACCCGGGGGAATATATATGGGATGTCCCTCTGATGTCAGCAAGAATGTGGCCGAGTCACAGTCGTTCCACCTTGAGCTTTGTTGGCTGGAGTCACCTGACAGGCGTCAGAGGCTGGTACGCACCTATGACTGGCATGGGCTTGCTGTCTCATCGACGTACTTTTATGAGGTCAAAGTTTGAGAGGGATAGCAGTAAGACTTAGATGTTTTCCTTATGCAAATAATGGAAAGAGATGCCTGTTATGCCCTTCTCTTTCAGTTCAGATATTATCATTTATTGATAAATGAGGATTCAGATGTTTAAAAATCAGATATGTATTTGAACTGAAATGTATATGCAAACAAGATGTGTCGTGATAAGCCTCCTAAAAGATTCCTAAAAAATTTCATATTATTTGAACGGCATGATGGGGCAATTTTTGAAATATAATTTTCTTTCGGCCTTCCAAAGTATCCGCACCAGATATTTCATTTCTATTTCTTGAAGAAACTTCATAATCTCTTCTCTTTCACTACAATTCCTATATTAACATTTTTTTAAAGTTAGTCACCTGCATGCTGCATCGCAAATACACCACATAGTGATAGACTTTCTTGAGGCCCTGAGCCTAAAAGCTTCGGCCTTTGGGGCCTACAATCGGCCCTCTGTTGAGGTGATATTTTCAATACCCTACTGGCCCGGCCAGTGGTTGAAATCCGGTATTTTTCTGAAATTTACTGGTATTTCTTTTCTTAATACCGAATATCACCGTTTCAGTCACTATTCCGATAATCTGTAGGGTATTGAAAACTCTACTTGAGAATTCGTTCTCCAATAAAATCCAGTGAAGGCTTGCATACGATACGATACGACACCTCGTATAGCTTGAGCCTTGACCCTTTTTAAGATAGACAGCATACTTGATTGTTCTCCTAGTTCGAGCTTGTCGTCCTCTGACACGGTGACACCTGGCTTAAAATCTGTATGGTCTTGAGGCACCAGCTCGGACCACGGATGTCCTCAAATCTCCGAGCGAACTCGATGAAATATACATAATTTCTAGAAAAATTCTAAGGTGGATAGTTTATAAAAATTTTAATGATCATTCATCTATGTTTGAAATTTTAATTGGGCAATTCAATTTTAAGCTCAGTTACAAAATTTAATCCACAATAAAATTTCTTTAATATGTAGATATTTTTTTATGATTATATAATAATAGATAGTTTATCATATTATTGTAGAGCTCAAATGTGCATTTTCGTACAAAATTATACGTATAATGCTAAAAATATTGTATACCTGTATTTATTTTTTTTTTTTAAATAATTAGGGGTTACACTATCCTTTATTTTAACCACTTTGATCAGTCTAAGAGCCACGTGACATAAGGGGAGACAACCTCTGTACAAGCACGATCTAATTGTGCTACGTTGCCTTCGCTAAATCATAAACATATCACGTTATTACGTACTTAGCACTTCACATACGGGAACAAAATGGATTTAGTTTTGCCATAATCAAAGATAAACTTTCAATACGTACGCATAAAAATTAATCATAAAACGAAATTCTCGTTTTATATTGAAATTTAATATTCTATTATACTTTCTTAAAAGAGCATCCAACCTAGATATAGTTTCCAAGCCTTTTTCTGACGTGGTGATCGCGTTTCCAATGTGAGTATGCGACCACTTGATTTCTTGATTTATGACGAAAATTACGTACTTTTTTATATAAGGTCAATATTACTTGTAATTATACATTGAATATATAAATCCAAATGTACTTACAACTTAAAATTATCGGGTATAAAAAGCTTTAGACTCTCACTTTCTAGCATAATAAATCTAACATTAACCTCTTCTATTGGTGGAGAAATCCAGAGTCAACTGTTGATGTCTTATTTTTTTTTCTCTCTCTATCTCTCTCTCTCATTCAAATTGCAACTTTTTTTAAGGGAAAAAAATAGGAAATTAGACAATATATTCGAGAAGTTTACCAATATTGGAGAAAGTCGATGTTGATAAAAAGAAAAAAAATTTAAAAAATAAACAGACAGTTGTGTATCTCACTGCCAACTATTTGAAAGAAGTCTAATTATATTTAAGTCCACTATTATGTTAATTTACCTAAAAATCAATTCTGATAACGTTTAAACCAATAGAAAACGTGACTTCTGCAACTTTATTTTACTTGTCAATCTTGACCTTGTCACCAATATCACGTTATTGGGAATGATATTAAACAATGATTAAGATTTCGCCTCTTTTTTTTTCCCAAAAAATAGACTACAATTATATCTCCATTTAAGATCTTCATATTGCTATACCGCCTCAAGATAAATAATTGTCCATATATTCAAATTATTGTTTTTCCCGCTGTTTCGAAATATATTAATTAATTTCATGACTACCAGTCTGCCACTTAGAAAATTGCATATTTTTTAAAAATTCTTAATATAACTACAACTAATCTGTTTTGTTTTTTTCCTTTTGCCCCCTGATGTATGATGTTCTTTTCACCATGATGTTTTGTAAAAGACTTTGGTTACCTCTAGATATTAAGGGGTGAGGTGGAGACTTCTTCACTTGTTTCGAAAAAAAAGATTTAGGATTGTATTGCATATTTTATTCTTAATAAACACGGGTAATCAATGTTTACGCATTTCAACAGAACTAGCAAATAGACCCACCCAATGAATGAGTTAATAAAAAAAAATTATACTTCAACAAAAAAAATCGACATCTCAAAAAAAAAATAATTTAATTAAAATATTTATTTATTAATAAATAAAATTATTTAAAAATAATAGATGAGAAAATTCTACATATGTGATCTATTTCCAAAATTAAAAAAATAATTATTATGTTAGAAGAGCTTATGTGTTGTGTTCTCTTCCAAACACAATGCACAATTAATCAGGAACAAATTTCTTCTATTAAAAGTGAAGAGCTTGTGTAAACTTATATCCATCGCTAATATCCAGCCATTGATTTATATGATTAATGATTAAGAATGCATAGAGTAAATAATTATTTATACCATTCACCTAGTTATTTTTGCCCTTGGATATGCGTTTTTATAAGTAGTAGCCAGTAGGAATAGGGATGACACGATAAATTGAAGTTATCAATAACAACAACATAAAAATTTTGTCACTCGTCAATAGCGCTAAATATAAAAAATAATAATTAAGAGCAAACTGTTCAATAATAAGAAAAGGATATAATTAAGGTTGGATTTAGCGAAGATTTAATGCATAGGCAGAGAGAATGAAATCTACAAGAAGTTAAGGGGAGATGGCTTGCCACGATACATATTTGCTATGAAAATTTTAGTTCTCAATTTTTGTAATAAATTAAATGAATTCTTGTTCTAGAAATGAAGGACAACATTTCTGAATCGAGGAAGAGGAATACATTTTCAAATTTCGGCAGCATTTCTAATAAAACATGTACAATGTGTAATTCACTGAAATAAAACGAGTGTCTTCTAGCTAAGTATGATCCAGTCAACCGTCTTGCCCTAGTATTATTTATTTATTTTTTATTATTTATTTATTTTTTTTTGCAATTGACCATCAAAGAAATCCCCTTAATTTATCCCATGACATCAAGTGACCTCTTTTTCTAACGAACCAAAAGAATGATTTCTACATTTGTAATATCTCTTATCCAAAGAGTTTATATTAATCCGGCCCGTACATAGATACTTACGATGTGCTAGATTTCAGCTATTACCATAATTATGTATATATAAACTAATTATAAATTGTACGTAAATAAGATAAATGGGTCAGGAGATGAAATAAGCAAGTTACTATTTTTTAGTTATTTATTTCTTTTTACTTTTGTCAGGCATGCTTTCCTTGAATAACTTTTAGTAGAGAACCCAACTGAGGTTCTGGTTATAAACTTTCTAGTAATTTTAATTTGAATAAACATACCTTAAATTAAATTTTTTTAAACTTTTAGTTAAATAGTTTTGTTTAAAAAAGCAGATCTTGGCTTATTATATTGAACTTTCGGTTCTTTGCTTTATTTTTGTTGAGAAAAAGTAGAGCTTTCCAGCCACTATATTTTATTTTGCTTCATCATATATATCCTTTTTTTTTGTGAGACGTTAGTACGTATATTCTCATTCGTATAAAGCATATTTGCTTATCCGCTATAATAATAATAATAATGATAATTATAATAATGTCGCTTACAATCTACAAACTGCTGCCAGATCCACTTTGGGGGACACTTCTGCTAACAGAAGCTTGAAGCTATGTAAAGGACTATAAATCCGCAGAGATAGGGTACGTTCTTCATCTCTGCTCCTCAATCCACTCCACATGTTTTCGAAAAAAAAAAAAGAAAACAAAAATATTGCGTGACTTGGAATTTTTTTTATTCCTAAAGGTGTGTTTGGCACTCTAGCGAAGTTCACAAACAAGAAGATTAGCACGCAAACCAAACAAGGAACGAACAAGAGGAACAGCTTGTTCGGACACTTGTTTTTGTTCCTGGATTTTGGTAGAAATTTGAGAGAACAAACACAAGCAGTTCGTGAACAAATTGCCAAACATAGCCCTTTGATATCACTGGTTAATTTAAGCGGGGACTTTCAATTGTAATATTTTTAAATCATGTCGTGTTTGTTAAAAGGTTAATCATATTAATAGAATTGAATAGCGTTCCTTGTTTCATATATAGTCAATCTCATTATTTTATTGTGCCCTATGCTCAGAATATTTGGTTTTGAATGGATACAAGTCAAATAGATTTTATAAATATTGGACTTCTGATATTGTGGCTTTTGCTATTAATATGCCAAGAAGCAAGAAAATAAAAAAATAAAAAATAATAATAAAAAAAAAAAAGAAAAGTCTTTTCTCATTGTATAGAGTGCATTAGTTTTTTGAGATTACATTGACAGTGGCTGTCAACAGAATAGAGTGCATTAGTTGTGTATTGAAATTTATACAATTTAAATGTCATTTGATATACTACGTACCAAATATCATTAACGATCCGTTGCAACTTTCGAATCATTTGACGCGATAAAATATTACATCAAGTTTTTATGATTTTGATTATATATGAAGAGAATCACTTAACAAATATGTCTTAATACTATCGAAAATCATCAAAAATCAAATTAAAATTTCAAATTCCAACGTTACATTAAGCACAATGTATTGAATGGTTAAAATTAGTAGCCCTTGCCGCATCAACATATGATTCTCAATTCTCAAATACATAAAAGATTTGAATGATAATCTATCTATATATCCAACAACTTGCCTATAAGATTTTATTTTAATTATTAGTTTTGAGTGAATTTGAGTTCAAATAATATTGTCAAAATAAGTTATTATCAATTAATCTCGTCCGCCCACCCCCCCCCCCCCCCCCCCCCCAATGCATGATATGTGTTTGGATGGGAATAGAATAGGGAATAAGCCCATTATTCCTTATTCGGTTGAAAATCAAACAACACAAGAATAAGTAATTTGGGCTTATTCGGACCCTTATTCATATTCCAACAAAACCTTGGTATTAGAATAAAGAATAAAAAATACATTCATCCCTATTCAAATTCTCTATTTTCCTCCCATCCAAACACACTAAATATATTGTTGATTATTTCTGACTTCTAAGTGATACTTCAAAGTTCTTAAACTACTTGTTACAATTGTCAGAACTATTGAGTTAATTCATAATGAATCGATCCCCCCATACTATTATATATCAAATCTAGTGTCAATTTAAAATCTCAATCTTACAAAAATATGTTAATAATGTATACTATGTACTGTACATAGCATCAATCGATCGTGCTCCAGTTATTTTTAATCTTACAGTTTTGGTTAGCCGATTCAAGCCCAAAATATGATCTACATACCAAAATCATAACAAATCAACTTTTTATATATGTATTTTTTTATATTCATTATATATATGAGCTATATAGCCTATATTATTTTTGAAAATTTTGAACCGTGCAATAATATTTTAATTGAGAAGAAAAAAGCAAGATGTGTGAAAAAAAATAGTCTATTATAAAAAAATGAATATAGAAAACTTATTGGGCGATTTGAACCGACAATTGCAATCTCAAAAGTTAAAAATTCAAAACAGTAGCATCAGTTGTCACCAGTCGTATACAATTATGGAGGACCGTCTATAAAATAAATCAAAAACATTATCTGCTTAGCACGATTTCATTTTTTTTTTCCTCTTCCTTCAGTCGGATGTGTCCCGCGTGGGATGGAAACATGAATCCAACGAATATGTCGATCTGACAATCAAAGAGGCCCGGGCAAAGTAATTTTGACAGGTCGACAAAAGTTTCCAAAAATTTTGGATGATGAGAAAACCACCATGTCAATTCTCTGCCGACTTACCTCTTTCGAACAAAATTCCAAACCAAAATTCTTCAATTTCTTAGCCTTAGGTCATTGATATCGTCCATTGTCTTCACCAAAAGGACAACTATTTCTTTCTTTTTTTTTTAAAAAAAAAAGGGAATAGAAAAGGATAGGAAGCAGAGACTTTCTTTCTCCAGACAGGCTTACACCCAATCTCCTCTCTCTCTCTCTCTCTCTCTCTCTCTCTCTATCTATCTATTAATGGAGGAAGGCAATCATGGAGGCATGTCAGCCCATAATGAGTTCAGCGACTATGAGCAAGTTCCATTCATGGAGCTACTTTATGGTCCATCTTCCATGGAGAATTTGGAGCATCATAATCCTTTGGGCTCTTCTTGGCCACCTCCTGTAAGTCAGGTTACATGCAATTAAGTTAATAAGAGTACTAAATGATTATTTTTTTAGTAAAATTGCCTTTTTTTATGCTTCGATGTTTAATTATCATTGAGAAATTAATGTATTAATTTCTTTGTACCTTGTTTGGATTGAATTTTTTGGGGCTAATTTTAATCTTCTACATAAAATAGCACCTGCTGCTGCACCTTTCTATTACAACTTACAAGTTGTGGATCTGCTTTGTTGGTTGATCTGGTGGTGGTAGGGTTGCTGGCCGTTGTTGCTGATTTTCTGTTACGTTAGTCATTTTAAAATAGATATAATGAAGATAACAGCTGATCTAAATTTACTTCTTGAGGAATAGAATGATTGCTTGTTTTCTATTTCTTGGACCTAATTAACTGCATATGAGTCATATTAAACTTTTGAAAGAAAGACAATAAAGATTTCTTATGCAGTATTTCAATCTATTATTCCATGTTTCCTCTCCTTCAAGCCAAGGAGTTTCCTTTACGTTGTTCTTTTGATGCCTTAATTGGAAATTATCAACAATCTATTGCAGGCCAATACCTATGGTTTCTTACACCAAAAAAACACACTTCAATTCATATCTCCAATGACAGTCCCAAATTACACAACCTGTAATTACACCACATTGAACCATCTTTCTTCTATCTCACCCTCCGATCAAAACCAATTCAATTTTGAGTCCAAAACCAATTTAACTGAAAACCTAAATGTTGAAAAACCAGCTGATGATGGATACAACTGGCGCAAGTATGGTCAAAAACAACTAAAAGATGGCAAGTATCCAAAAAGTTACTACAAGTGCACTAGTCCAAGTTGCCCCGTGAAGAAGACAATTGAAAGATCATCTGAGGGGCATATAACAGATATCACTTATCAAGGCCGGCACAACCACAGTGCACTTCGTCAAATTGAAAGTTGTGAGGATGAAGAAGAAATAGTTGTTAGCAAATCTGATGAAGTGGGGATGTCTGGTTCAGAGAAGAGTGATGAAATTGGTAATAGTGAAGTGGCTATAGATATTGCTGATAGTGAGATAGACAAAAACCAAAAGGTAAACCGTAAACCTTATTTTGTTTCAAAATGTGTACTTTGTTTATTTCATTTTGCAAATACTTGCATAAGGCTTTTTCTTAATTATGGCAAATTTGTAATTTTTATTACTTAATGTCTTAAGGTGCAAAACAGTGGATCAAGTTCTTCAGGAAATAAGAGAAGGGAACCGAAGATAATATTTGAGACACGTAGTGAAATTGATCTTATAGATGATGGTTACCGCTGGCGCAAATATGGTCAAAAATCTGTCAAAGGAAACCCTCATCCTAGGTGCAATTTTAATCTTCCTCATGTTATTATCAACTTTTGTTCTTTGCTTATTGTTGGTTAAACATCTTCATGTTTTATACATCTTTAGGAGTTACTATAAATGCACTCATGTAAATTGCAACGTGCGCAAGCAAATAGAGAGAGCCTCGAGGGATCCAAATATAGTATTAACAACATATGAAGGAAAACATACACATGATCCACAGTCATCTGCAAGGGCTATCAGTTCTGATGATACGATTCAACCGATCGTTCCACATTGTGACAAAATTGATTTGATGAACGATGCTAGAGAACATGCTGTGAATCTTGAACTTAAAGAAGAAACCTTTGAGTTTGTTACTTAGACACTTCATAACTGGCGACTAATTAGACAGCTGCTTATCTCTTCTAGCGTGTGGATTTGGTGTGAAATCTAAGCAGAAAGGAAATTATACAAAATATGAAACGAAATGGACAATGGGGAATCTAGATTAGTGTAAAGAAGTGTTTTTCGGAGAGTTTTTTGTAAATGGTTAGGCCTTGATTCTTTTTTGTTTTTAATTTCATTTATTTGTTTATCCCAGAGTGGTAAAAGGTGGTGTTGTGAGGAAACTGTTATTTATGGGATGGCTTGTTCATATTATTCTTTTTCCTGTGGAGAGTCCTGAACATTTATTGGTTTAAAAAAGTAAATCTGTAAACATGGTATGAAGACTGGAAAAGTAAATGTACAGATAATTGTATAAAAGTTTGTTTAGCTAGAAGCATGCATTCAGGTGTTTTCATTCAAATTAAAAAACAACACTGCTACATATATAGATATGAAACTATTTTAAGAGGAAAAAAAAATATGTATACTGTCAAATTAGAACTTGCATAGGGAAAAAATTGTTTTGATCCATTAGAATTTAGAAGTAATCACATTATATCAGACATATGAACTCATCTGGTACATCTCTCTAATTCCATCCACAGTAATACTACAATGTCTACTTTTCTTGTGCACCTTAAATCCCACCAGAGTGCACAAAAAAGAAAACTGAAATGAATCTGACAAGAACCCTGCCTCAGGAATTCACATTCGCTGCCATAGAAAACTATAACAGAATATGTGGAAGATGATACTGGCAAGGGAACTTTGAGCTAGGCAAATCATATCGGTGTGTTTGGTAGCTGTGTGAACAAGGTGTGGACAAGGAACAGAGAACAGCAGTTATGCTCCCCACCCAGTTCGCTGTTCGCCGAGAACAAGCGCTAGTTTGCTTGTTCGTGAAAATTCAGGGGCACCATCCACCATTTTCCCATCCATCCAATCCACAGGCTAAAAATGGGTCTCTATCTTCAATTTTTCGCGCGCTGACTTCAGCGAAATTTTTTTTGAATTTTTTCGGAAATTTCTGAATGATGACGTCATCAAATGTTTTGGTTTATTTGTTCAGTTAAATACCATAAGGGTTGAATTAAAAGTTGCAAGTGTTCAGTTAGATGCATCTGAAAATGGAATTTTCGTACTTTTGTGTTCAGTTTAATACGGTAAAGGTTGAACTAAAAGATATATTTGTTCGGTTAGTTGCATCTGAAAATTGAATTTTTGTACTTTTGTGTTCAGTTTAATACGGTAAAGGTTGAACTAAAAGTTTTATTTGTTCAGTTAGTTACATCTGAAAATAGAAATTTTGTACTTTTGTGTCAGTTAAATACGTTAAGGGATGAACTTAAAGTGTCTATGTGTTCAGTTAGTTGTAGCAGAAATTTGATTTCACTATTATTTGTTCTCAGTTAAACACGTTAATACTATCCATTATTTCAACAAACTGAACAATTGTATAGCCCACGGGCGCTTTAACTTCAAAAAACAAACTGAACAATTGTATTAATAATATCATCCATTAAAAAAGATTTTTATTTTGGGTAAAAAAATAAAATGAACAAATACAACAAACATTTACTATAACAAAACAAACATTTACAATAATAAACTGAACATATATAAAATTTTCTAAATAAAAAAATTACGGAAAGCTAAAAAACATCAAAACAAACAAAACTTCAGATGTTCATATAGCCTAACATGACAAAATTCATCATATCCTCCATACAAAGAAGGCTCTACTAAATTCTAAATTGACGTAGCCTAAGCTCCAACAATACATAGCATGTAATTACTTGTATGCTTGATCTGGCACTTTGAGCATAGCATGTGTGCTTGACCTGATTGGCTTTTCTCTTGGTGAAATCCAGTTTGGATAAAAGCACACATGGTTCTCACTTTAAGTCTGTATGTTGTTTGTTCAAAAGAAGTTTGACCTGAAATGAAATTTGAGAGAGTGAGAGGTCACAATACCAGAACCAAAAAAATCAAATTAACAATAGAGATTCAAGGGTCTTGTGCTGAACTAGAATTTAACCAAAGGATCCAGGCCTGGTACTACAGTACCATAACAAATAGGGCGAAAATCTGGATTGTTTTTTTTTTTTTCAAAGCTAAAATCAGACAAACCATACCTTAATTGGACGAAAAGCTTTTAGGTTCATTTATCTTTGAAAAGCTGGAAGAATTAACTACAGAAATGAAACAAACGAACAAGATTTGTCAACTCACCATCACTCTTGAGGCGAAGGAGCTGGAGCTTGTTGCGCCATGGCTGCAGCGACGACGCTAAGCACCAGACCAAGAACAAAAAGCAATCCCATGGGAAATCTTGCCATCTTTTCTAAGAAAATTGCAAAAACTTCCTCTTAAGATGTAAAATCGCACGGATCAAGCTAGCTTGAGTCTCCCTCTCTCCTTCGCTTCTCCTCTCAGCGCGAGAGAGCAGAGAAGAGAAAGAGATATGAGGTGCTTTGACGAATGATGCAGAGAAATAGGTGCTTTCATGGTAGATCGGAGAATAGGCGACCGATTTGATCAGAACGGTTGAATTTTTTCGGGCCTATCAATCTGGTACTATTCACGGGGCATCCATCATCATTGAAATTAAATCAGACGGCTCTGATTTATGGAAGACCACCGAAGACCACCGAAACGCAGACCAGAGGATACGGATTCGAGAATAGGTGCTTCCATGGTAAATAGGAGAAGCAAGAAATGATGCAGAGAAATACGGCTAGGGTTTGGAGGAGGTTCTGAAGCGAAATAAATAGAAGTTAGGCCAATCGATGGGCCTGTTTTTAGTCCAGTAGAAGTGTGTGGATGGTGGGATGGGAAAAGAGAGGGAACCGGATCCTCAGCAGCCGTTTAAAACGACTGCTGAGCGGTCGTTTTCTTTTTTTTTATTTTAAAATTTAAATGGAGAATCTAAACCGTTCAACTTGTTAAATTTTACCGGCGATGCGTTTTCATATAAGTTTTATAAAATTTGAAGTTGATTTGATACTAGATTAAGCGGTCAATAAATGAACGTATTAGAATTAATCTAACCAGGTACGTTCATTTGTTGACCGCTTAATCTAGTATCAAATCAACTTCAAATTTTATAAAACTTATATGAAAACGCATCGCCGGTAAAATTTAACAAGTTGAACGGTTTGGATTCTCCATTTAAATTTTAAAATAAAAAAAATAAAAAAAAAAAAGAAAATGACCGCTCAGCAGTCGTTTTAAACGGCTGCTGAGAATCTCGTTCCGAAAAGAGGGGATGGAGAGTACCAATTCTGGTGAAAATTTGTTCCCTGTTTGGTTCCGCGCGAACTTCCCTTGTTCGTGAAAACGTCCTCTGTTCTTAAAAGGCCCATAAGATAAGGGGCCTTTCTGTATAGTATGAGTATCCAAGACCCGGCCCAAATAGGCCACGCAAACCCTACCGACTCCTCTTCCTGCTTCCCAATTCCCGAGTTCCCGCCTTTCTTTAGCTTACTCCACCTTCGTCTGAACCCTCAATTTCCCGCCTTTCACACTCGTCAGTATCTCTCTCTCTCAATCCGGCCGTAAATGGGGAAGCAACCGAAAACACCCGAATCCGCGAGAAGAAAAACCCGATCCACCTCCTCCGACTCTCCGGCACATACCCCGTCAAAACCCTCCGCTTCACCCAAAACCCCGGAGCTCTCCAGTTCTCTAAACCAGCTCCTCTCCAGTCTCCCCGGTAGAAAGCCTCAAATCCTGGACCTAATTCGCTTCCTTGGACCATTAAATGCCCCCTGCCTGCCTCTCCTCTTGTATGGCAATGCCTCCACTGGTAAAACCAGCACGGTTCTCAAAGTATTTGAGCATCTAAACCGCCCGTTCGTTTACGCCAGCTGTCGATCCTGCCACAACCCAAGAATCCTTTTTGAATCGGTGCTTAGTCAATTGGGTTCGAGTCAGAAACGGTGCAAAAAGATGTCAGATTTCTTCAATTATCTGAAAGAAGCGCTGGCCGAGAGAAATAAAGAGGAGGTGATATACTTGATTTTTGATAGTATTGAGTCGGTGCGTTCATGGGATAATGGTTCAAAGGTGCTTTCACTTATGCTAACTCTGTATGATAAGCTTCAAAGTGATGGGCTGGGTCTCATTTACATCAGTCGATCGACGCCTGATGTGTATCTGCTCAGATTTGGTACATTCCAGCCAATTGACTTGTGTTTCCCTGATTACACTTTTGAGGAGACTCATAGTATTCTTATGAGAAATCAGGCCTACACAAAACTGTATTCTTCGTTTTTAAGGTAAAAGGCATGCTATATTTATCATTTTTAATCAAAGTGATTGCTTTTTCTGCTTGGTATGTTGGCAAATTAAACCAAAATGACTTTGTATTTATATAAAGCAACCAAATTGCTCTAGTTTGCAACTAACACCTAAAACTGTCTCAAATTAGTTCCAATTTGCAGCCACTAGTAGATTAGAGTAATGATAAAAGGTATTACTCCTTGACACTAACCGACTGTGCGCTTAGTAATTTTTAAGCTCAAATGAAACTGAAATGAAGCAAGCCCAATGTATTAATGCATTTTTAAATGTATTTAGTTATAAAGAGATACAACCGAAACAACGGTAGGATGTCAGGGCTTTTCAGTCTCCTTTTTTTTTTGTGCATAATCGTTATTTTTGACTGTTGGGTGCTATTTGTAAGTGTCATCTAAAAATTATAGCCTGCTAAATGCAAATGTTGATATCACTCATAATATGAGGAATGTTAGGAGTTGCCTGCTAGTAATACCTAAGTATTCTGTTGAATTTGTGGAAGTCCCATTTTTTTTTTCCTCACAAGGTGCTAATTTGGGTTCTCTTATTGTTTCTCTCTTATTACTTAGTGTTGTTCTCAGACCCTTCACTCGAGTGACCCGACGGATTGATGAGTTGGCATCAGCACTGGATCCCTTGTATAAGAAATATTGTGAGCCATTGACTGATTTAACCATTATACCTAATGAGGCCATGAAGAGAAGGTTATGTGATTATATTTGGCCCCATGTGACTGCTTCTTTAAATCAGACATTTATGATTCCACCAAGAGCTCTGACAGAAAAGGGAAGCACTGGTGTTATCAAGAGGCAACATAGTGGATTTGGGAATGTGACTGGTCTCAGTGAAATGGATTTCCACATGTCAGTTTCTGCCAAGTATCTTCTTATTTCGGCTTTTTTGGCTTCAAGAAACCCAGCAACGCTTGATGCAGCATTGTTCGATTCTACAGGGGGATGCGACGGACGGAAACGCAAGAGAAAGTATGTAATGTTTTGTCTCTTTATGCTATTTTGCATTCTAGTACCTGGCTGAATTATCAAAGAAGTTATAAAAAAAAAAGATGTTAACAGAGGAAAGGTGTTGTTTTTCCGAACTATTATGCTAATGACATATAACATAATATCAGGAAAACTCAGGCATTACATCTTTTTTCTCATCAGGAGCTCACAATCCGTAATAGATAAGAAAAATACAAGGGCTGAAGAGATGTTGACAAAGGGTCCTGGTACATTTCCAATGGAGAGGCTTCTGGCCATTTTTCAGTGCATAACCTCTGTTTTAGAAGAAGATTTCCCTCTGAATGAAGAAAAGCCCCTAGAAAATGGTATTGGGATGATGTCAGATGTATTGTTGCAGCTTTCTACACTGTGCAATTCAAGTTTCCTCTGTAAGAGTGGAAATTGTCCCTTGGAGGGGTCAGTACGGTACCGATCTATGATTGATGAAGATATGGCATTGAAGGTAAATTTTTATTTTTATGGTATGGCATTTGCCAAAGTATGGTGCTGGCTTTGCCTCCTAGTTTAAAAGATTAAATAAATAATAAATAAAATAAAAATATGGTGCTGGCATGTATGTAATATCATGCTAGTACATTTTCCAGTACTATGAATCCCCTTTACTGGCGAAGACATGGAAATGGTTGTACTGGCTTTATTTTGGAATTTTTGTTTCTGAACTTTGGTGAATGCTTTAAAGTTCCTTTTCAGCTGATTTATTTTTTAATTTAAAATATGACAGGTGGCAAGGAGTGTCAACTTTCCTTTATCAAATTATGTCTATAGAAGATAGCCTTTTCACTAACGAAGAGTTAATGTTGCTTCATTGTATAATGTGTTGATCCTTTAAGGTAACATAACCTTTGTTGATTTGTAATCTCATGTTACTATATGTTGATTTGTTTTTTCTTTTGCATTAGTTTCTGCAGTGTTGACCAATAATAAAAGGGTTATATGAGCGCCTTTTATGTTGGATTAAGCCTTTATAACTTTTGTATGTCAATTTTATTTTGCATGAACTTTTTAACAAGAAACATCTATTCGCTTAGGAATATTAAGGCTTTTAATTGAAGGACCGTATTATTATTTGAAACTTTTCAGTTAGGATGTGAAGGGGGAAGATGTAACAAATAAAATTCAAATCTCTTCAGACGCCATCTATCTTACCATGTTCTCCTTATACTAGGACAGCCATGAAATACAATAATTAAAGACTAAGGACCACAATCACTGATTAAATTGTTTCTAAATAATTTACAGGAGATTGCATGAGCATTTCTACTGTGGGTTCAAAAAAATATATATATTCTTATTCATACACCTCCAAACCAAAAGTAGCAACCAAATATAAGGGGGGGAAAAGATAAATAAAAGAATAAGTAAAATGGCTCATTCTGTGATCATTAGCAGCGACCACGAATGTGTGTTCGATGCATCGGTTTCCATAAATTAGAGGGGAAAAAGAATTTGTACGGGGTCCCAAGGAACACCTTAGATAAAAGAACCACCTGGTCATCTCCCTTGGTCTAAAGGAGGTGGGATTTGGGTCCCGGATCTATCATTGAAGCTATCAAAACCTGTCAATCCGTTTTTCTGAGAAGCCATTTTCTTCAAAGGCATTTCAATGCCACTGCCACTTCCTGAGCTCTCAGCTATGGGAGGAGAAGCCACTTGCAATTGCAGGGCCGATTCTAGCTTCCACAAAACATCTCCCATTGTTGGCCGGTCAACCCCATAGTCTGCTAAACATTTCTCAGCAGCATCTACAAACTTATTTAGTGAATCTGGATTAATTGTACCTGCTATTGTGGGGTCGATAATTTTATCCAGTTGACCCTTCCGATGCCATTGTAGGGCCCACTCAGCCAGGTTGACCTGGTCTCTAGGCAAGGCTGGGTTTATCGCTGGTCTTGCGCAAAGAATTTCGAAAAGTACAACCCCAAAAGAGTACACATCAGATTTGTCTGTCAACTGTTGACGCCTGAAGTACTCGGGGTCTAGGTATCCAAAACTACCTTTCACAGCAGTGCTAACATGTGTTTGCTCCAGTGAGGGGGCAGCCTTTGATAGACCAAAATCTGCCACCTTGGCCACAAAGTTCTCATCCAGCAATATATTTGTAGTTTTGATGTCACGGTGGATGATCCCTTGAGCTGCACCTGTGTGTAGGTAGTGAAGACCCTTAGCAGCCCCAATGCTGATCTCAAGCCTCTTCTTCCAGCTGAGCACTGGCATGCCAGTCTCACCTCCTCCATTACCAACGTATAAATGGTCCCTAAGCGTCCCGTTTGCCATGTACTCATAGACCAATATCATCTCATTCTTCTCATCACAGCAACCGATAAGTGACACCAGATGTCGGTGTCGAAGCTTGGATAGCAATTCAATTTCGGTCAAAAATTCATGCATACCTTGGTCGGATGATGGATTTCCTCGCTTTATAGCCAATTTGGTGCCATCCTCTATTTCACCAAGGTAAACCTTACCAAAACCACCAACTCCAATTACTGCCTTCTCATCAAAATTTTTAGTAGCCTTTTGAATTTCAGAAAATGTGAAGACACGGCTGACCGCATATGTACCTGACATAAAGATTCCAGAAAACCCGTTTTTACTCCGGGTTGACCCAAATCGGCTCCTGGAGCTTTTGCTGTACCCGCTTAAGAAACTCGATGTTGACTGGCTTGCGTTAAGTGGCATGAGCCAAGAAGAAAAGCTACTTTTCCTCTCCCATCCTGGCTTTTCGCACCTTCGTCTACAGAACATTGTGAACACAAGTGCCATTGCAATAGCTGCCATAGCCAATCCAATGGCAGAGATTACCATTTTTGTCACACTATTGTTCTTCGGCTTAGCAGCGTAGAACCCGTCTAAACTATTAGCTGCGTTGCTTATTTTCATTAGCTCTAGCCCATTTAGTATTGCATTTGGGTTTCCAGAACTTGTTGAAGCGGGACCCACTTGCACAAGGATGGTGGAGTTGCTTATGCTGGATGAATCTAGCACAAAATCTCTATAGTAGGTCACAGCAAGGCCCATGGTTAGGCTGGATAGATCGAGGTTCGGCACCCCCATGAGACCATTTAGGTATACATTAAAGTACAGGTTATTTAATACTTTGCTCACAATGTCACAGAAGTGCAGGCGTACTAGGTATGAGAAGCCTGGCTCTGCTGCCATCTCCCAGGAAATGTTGAATCGAGCATCAGTCACATTTGACTGTGCCATTTGCTGTGCAGTCGAATACACAGTTGGTGGTGCTATCAATGGAGTCATTGCACCACTGTCTGGGTACTTGATTGTGTTCACTGGGACCCACGCAGCAGCAGCTGCTCCAGGAAGTTTCAAAAATGTTGTGTCAGGTAGCCAATATCGGGAGAGAGTGTCATTTCCTGGCGTGATCAATGGCCCACCCATGTTCAACCGGTACACGACTTGCAAAGCATTGTTTGTCAGATCAATCTGACCATTTGTGGTAGTCCCTGCTGCAGAGGTGGTGTTTGGTATGAGGCCTGGTGGGGCTGAGATGACCTCAATTGCATTCACAAAGGCAACTGATCCTTTTAATGGAGAAAAAGAGAGTTTCATGGTGTTACTTTGCGTTGTGATGAGGTATTCTTTAATTACAGGAGAAGGTGGTATGGCAGGTAGTGAAAATCCATGGAGAAGCACAATGGAATCAGCATTTACTGAAAAGGTGGCTGAAGAGAGGTTATAGTGTGAATTCGGTAGAGGAAAGAAGTGTAGACGTACCCAATGCCGACCAGGTTGTGCAATGTAGAAGCTGTAGGTGGATTGGTCGGTGAATACACGTGCAGTTAGGTATATGGGCGCTAGGGGTCCGGATGAGGCATGAGGTGGGTTGTCAGCTGAAATTTTTATATCGGTCGAGGTGGAGAGGTATGAGGCAGTATCTGGGTCAGAACGAAAAGTACGTCCATCGTCTAGTTGGGATGCACCCGGTGCACCGCAACTGATCATGTATACATCTCTTGGCTCGAACTTTGCACTTGGTGGAGGAGTTGCATAGGTTGTTTTGGAGATGTGAAGGAGAACGAATGATAGATAGAAGAAGATATGTCGTTTTAAGATAAAAGGAGTGAACAAACCTCCAGCCATGGTGACCTTTTCTAAGTATGTTTGAAGAGAGTATCTGAAGGTAAGAGTTTTACATGGGCTTTGTTTCTCTCCTGTTTGGGTTTCGGAAGGGCTTGAAGCAGAGAGGGAAGACGAGAGACTCGAAAGAAACAAAATGATATTTGGGACTCTTCAAGGCGGTTTACATTTTTTTTTCTTAGGCTAAGTTTTGTGAGCTGTGTTGGTTGCACGTTGAGATATACTACCAAAAAAAAAAAGATAAATAAATGGTGCAAGGATGTCTCCGCCGCTTTGCTTCTTTTTGGCTTATTGTTTTATGGTATTTGTCCCATATTCAAATCACTGAAAGCAACCTCAGATATATCTTAAAATCAACGGATGTATGCGCATAATGTGCCGATTGAATTTCAACTTGTTTATTAAAACAAAGATCTGCAAATTCCCACCGTACAAATAGTATTTAACTTTTAAAAATATAGTTATATATGTCCATTCTTCTGTAATTCACACAGCTTGCAAATGCTGATTTAAACGCTGAAAAAAAAATGTTAATAGATTTAAGTACAATTGCTTTTAAGGTTCAGAATCAGAACTAAATCTCAACTACTGTTTATAAAGCTCACAAATTCTTTTTCGTATTTCGAGACAAAAGTTTACTGCGTGTTCAAACTGAAGAATCCTATTGGCTATTAGTAATACCTAATATCTTGAATAGATTTGACCCGTCAATAAAACAAATTAATAATAATATTATAGTAATAGTAACAGTAAGTAACAGTAACTGGAGTACAAAGTTTTGTGGTGACCAGGTGTTGCACTGTCGTTGGTACTACCTAGGATAAGAATACAATAATAAACTGTTCAAAGTTTAAACTATTGCTATCGTGGGTCCCGCAAAGAGGTCGCTGACCAGTGGACCAGTTCCATGAAGAAGAGAGTGGAAGGCATGCAAGGGGTAGGCCTGCCGACGTGGCTGTCATACATTCTATTATTTTTTGCTCAACAGCAAATCGACAGCTGGGTTTTGAGTGGTGAGGAAACCCACAATGCCTAATTTGTAATTAATGATATCTCGCTATCATTTGATTAATTAATCGGTTTCGTTGATTGATACGCTAACCATGATAAGTCTTTGTTGAATTAAAATGCTACGAGTTAGCCGTCTTAGATTCTGAACTTAAGAAAAGCTTGTCGGAAAGATTGTAACCTATATGTTTGGCATGGATGTCACTTTCTCTTTTGATATATAGTTCTTGTTTATAGCATCGTATCGTTTAAGAATTACACTTTGATTACCCAATCCTTATCCTACTGTTGTAGTTACGGCCCAACATAACTGGCATCTCTTATCCTTAGTCTGAACCGTCCAGGATAAAATCATGCTATATGGATAATTGGATCAGGTAAAACTTTACTTCTGCAGTAGAAAGGGACTTTGCAAATAAAGTAAGAAGGATCACGTTGTCGATTCAATGTACCGGATAATTTCATGCAAAAGGGAGCGATAAAAGTTCTGAAATAACTATCAATTTTCTAAATTTTATACATATTCTGATATTCAGCGGTCATCATCCCTACTTGTAATCCATTTTTTTTTTTTTTTGGTTACTCTGTTCCGCACCTTCGCTTCGTTCATTTGTTTAATTAAAAAAAATTGTGATGGCTTAAATTATGCACAAAAGATCATATTTATCTAAATCTTACGTTCCAACCAAATATGGTGTTGGAGAGCGATGCCTAAAAAGAGTATGAAGAAAAAGAAAAAAGAATGAAAATTAATTGGGAGTTCGAGAGCAACGAAGGTCAGGCACCTTACTGGCTTGGTCCAGTGGTCCTGCTTTTAAGATTAACAAATGCTTTAACCTCTAGAAGTGGAGGATCTTAACAACAACAAAAGAAAGCAATAAGAGTCTAAAAGAACCCAAATTAGGCCCATTTAACTTTCACCTCTCAGATATATTGCACAACTCAGCCCATTGTGGGTGTTTCAAAATTGCATCTTTCATGGGCTCTGTTCTCGCAAGCAGCCCAGGTTGCACGGAGAGGGTGTTTACTTTGGACAACCAGACAAATGAATTCAGATCCTCTGGTCGGCGACCTGCTGGTCGGCAGAGGATCTGGACCGTCTGATTTAATCTCAACGGCTAAAGGGAGCCCCGTGAATTCCACCACTCCCGAAAAAAATATTGGCCCGAAAAAAATGAACCGTTGAGATTAAATCGAACGGTCCGGATCCTCTGCCGACCAGGTGATCCGCACATCCATGCCGACCAGAGGATCCGATTCATACCTCCATCTAAAAATTCCAAATCCCATCTATTATTATTATTATCACTGAAATGTGGATTGATTCGTTCAACGGTCACAGTTGGTTGATTGAAGTTCCACCTTCCTTCGTTTTCTGCAGCGGCGAAGCTAGGATGACGCGAGCAGGTTCCATAATTTTTTTTTGAAAAAACATATGTACGACAATGACATAATATCTTATCAAGCTTTTAAAAAATTCTATTTTATCCGTTTTATCTACATTTTTGTTTATATCACATAACCGTTTATTCGTTTTATCGTTGTACAAACCGTTTATCATCGTTTTATCAACGGTAAACACTAAATCACGACCAAATTGCTAAACAACACAAATCACATTTTAAAATCTTGTATAATATATATAGTATAATAATAATTTTTAAATAAACAACTCTAAAATAACTTCACATAAATAAATATGAGAAATCAAACATCTATTATAATAACAACATATATAAGAGCTAGAATAATATATCCAATATACAAAATAATAATTCAAGAGTCAAGAATCATTCATCCAAAAATCTTTCTTTCTATTATAAGTTTTATCTTATTAAGATTTATTGCGGAGGAAAGAAGAAGGCGATTCGTTAGGACTAATACGACATGGGTCCCAATGATATTTTCGGAGTCGTTATGTAATTCAAATCAAACACGTCATGTCCTGTTGGATCCTTCAAATTTTTGAAATGGGTTCTTGAATACTTATGTATTTTTTTATTTACAAATATACTATATTTCTACTAATTTTTTTTAGTTTCAGGTGGGTCCCTGGACCCACCAAACTTAATGTCGCTTCGCCCCTGGTTTTCTGCGTTAGAAACTACGTCAGAGAGCTTGTAAAAAACTTACCCAACGTATATAATGAAAATATCTAGTTGCCGCTTACCACCGTTTTCATGTTTCGTCAAAACCACAACCCATTCTTCTATTAATAATTTAAAATCGAATTCTCGACTTTTTTTTATGATAGTTGAAATCTGATTCTCGAACAAGAAATCTAATCTACTGGTATTATTTTTATTTCTGAATTAATGTATCTACGTCAAAAAAGAAGTTTGAAATTAGTTTAGTACAAGAGCAAGAAGTAAAAAGTATAAACTGTCTGCTGACATTAGTTCAGACTCGAATTATGATTTTCCGGCATTAATTTGTTTTGCTTTTTAAAATGAAATAAGTACGACATTTCACATTTATTTTTGCAATTGAAATTCTGAATTGTTAATGAAAAAAATGTAGATAACATAAAAGAAACTTGATTACTTGATGCACAAAGATGTGAAAGGAATGAACATTATAAATCACCATTCGTTTTTCGTCTTTAATATGCTAGCATTTAAATGTCGGTAAACTAGAAAGGTCTCATCTGAAAATCTTTTTTTCTTGCAAATATGACTATTCTAGTTTTAAATTTTCGTCTCAATATTTTGGTTGATTGCGTGCATCAAAGCAAAATAATAATAATAATAACAATAATAATTTTGAATATCAATAATAATAATAATAATTGAGCCTTGCAAGGTGAAAGTTGCGTACCATACTCGTTTTCATCACGTAAGTGGTGGAGGTAGCGGTAGGCATGCAAATCAACAAATTTTGATTGATAATTTTCGTACTTATCAAATCTAATAATCTGGCGAAAGCGATTTTATTCGTTAGAAACATTTTACAATTATGGCGTATAAGCACCAATGTTTAACAATGTTAATAGTTACTTATATTCCTAAATGTCAACCAAACTTTGTATTAAGTGTAAACTATGCATAAAAAAAAGTATTAATAATAGTAGGCGGTTGACAATTTTTTTATTGAGCGTAAAATATATATATAAAAAAAAATGTACTGAACAAAAACTAACGATTCCAATAATTGATAGCGATCGACTAATCTCGAAAGTGGAAGTCCTTAAACAATTGTAAGGAGACATATTATAGTCTGATTCATTATTGTTAAAGAGTCTCACCCTCGTTAATTGCTACCGTCGTTGGAAATGGGAATTGTTCTCGGCACATCAGACATAACTGTTCTCCAGCTCAATTCATAGGAACCAAGAACCGTGAAAAGATGTCCCGATTATAAAAAGAAAAGAGGAAAGAAAAAAATAAATAAAGGTGGTGAGGAAAATATATCTTCCTTGATCATCGTTGATAATATCGAAGCAACACGATAAAGGGGTCCTTTTAAGCCACAGAAGAGACACTATACTTGAATAGGAAGGACATGCACGCTCGGAGAAACTTGGGATAATTATACAACGAGATATGGGACGTTTGATTCTTTCTTGGTCGGTGTGTGTTAGTGAGTCCCGTGACACTAGATAATTTTGGAAGCCTCTTCTCATCGTGTTTCCTAAAAGATTTTCACTAGTTAAATCTTCCATCGTATCTTCCAAGAACTAGACAATGTTTTTTCTTTAGGAAAACATTTGTTTAGTTCTAGTTGATGTTTGTTGTTTTTAATTTGACTAAGCAAACTAACCTAAAATACGAGAACAAATCCTTTATCCGAACATCAATGGTAGTAAATTATGAGGATTTTGGGTGGTGTTTTGTCTTACTTCCTGGATTTTGCTAAAGATGTTTTGGTTTATTGTTGTTCTATTTATTGAACAAAATAATATTGTCATCACATCGTTTTTATTCAGCGCCAAAGTAGACCAACAATTTCAGAGATAACATACTTGGATATTCCTCTAATTTATTGCTCCTTATATTGTTATGGTATCTAACCTTTAATCGAGCAATCATTGCTTGTTTTAATAATTGCAAAAAATCAAAACATAATTACAAAATTTTGTGGTTGACATATATTGGTCGTAATAGCTAGTATTCGTATCTTACCTTTTAATCATTGCATATTTAAATATTTGCAACAGAGCAAAACTAAGTTGATTAGGAATTATAAATATTGCATAATGCTGCTTGTTTGCATGAGTTTTAAAAATGGTCGCCTCAGTAGTTTTCTCAAGATAAGTTGCGCATTAAGTTTCTTAATTTTAAAATACTATGCGAATTTCTTTTTGTCGAATTAGGAAATCAACGCCCTTCATTAAAAAAGAGCATTGCATATAATAATAAAAAATTGGTCAATTTTCTCAATGTATACATTCGAAATTTTTTCAAATCTCATAAAAAATTAGTGACTCGTAAAATTATCTGTTTTTTTTATATAGTTTGACAGGTGCGTATTTCAGATAGCTTTCATCAAATTATCTTAATCTATAGTCTTTTTCTTTTTGAAAAAAAAAATTTATCTGTTGCGGCATTTAAATTGTCCTAGAGCGGTGATATTATCACACAAAACCGGGAGGTGCTTTGGACACCCCAAAATTCACTGGGAGCATTCCATTTAATATTTTTGGACACACACTACCACAAAAAAGGCTTTCTGTAACAAGCCATTTATAACGTTTTTTCTTAAACACGTCACAGACCAGTTGGCGCGAAAATCCTCATTTAATCTGTAACGTTTTTCATATATTACACGTTATAAGTGTTTCCCGTCATAAAAAAAAAAAAAACATGTTAGGCCTTCTGTGACGTCTTTTACCAAATAGACGTCACAGATCTGTGACGCCTTTTAACTAAAAGACGTCACAGAAGCTAAGACAGATTTTATGACGCCTATTTTATAAAAGGCGTCACTGATTCTTGCAGACATTTTTTCCGCCAAAAAGATTCCATGTAGATTTTTTTGCCTTCTGTAACGCCTATTACTTAAAAGGCGTTACAAATCTGTGACATCTTTTTGTTAATAAACGTCACGGAATGTGACAATTTGTGACGTTTACTCCATAAAAGACGTCACAAATTCCTCTGTAATTTTAAAGAAACTGATCGATCGACTTGATTCTTTCTCCCTCCTCCATTATTTTTCTCAGCCGCTCCAACTAACCAATTAAAGACCAGAAGAGATTTAGTTTTTCCATATTCAATTTCTCCCAAAAAAATAGCAAAAAATTTCGAAAAATTCTGAAAAAATAAGAATTAGAAAGAGAAAGAGAAGGAGAGCATATTGAAGGTAAAAAAATTAAATTTGAACAAATTTTTCATATTTTCGTATTTTGTTTTTATTTTTATTTCGGTTTGTATTTAAAAAATAGAAAAAAATTATAAAAAAATCTGAAAAAAATAAAATTGTAAAGAGAAAGAGAAGGAGAACATAATAGTTAAGAGAAATTAAATTTATTTCTCTTTTTTCTATTTTTTGTCTTATTTATTTCGGTTTTCTCTTTATTTATGCTTTAAATTAATGAATACTTATTTTTTTGACATTAAATTTTCAGGTCTCATTCAAGAAGAAGAATTACATCAGAAGGGTAGAAAAATTTCATCATATTTAAGGTATTTTTCATAAACTTGTCTATTTTTTCCATTTTTATTTCTAAATTTTGCGTGCATTTAATAATTTGCATATGCATTTAATATTAATGGTATTGTCATATAGGACCAAAAAATATCGGAACAAAAATACCGAATTTAGGTCGTTGCCCGTCCGAGATTAATCCATTAGGGATTAAATCTCGGATAGTCCCCATTTTTTGGGACTGCTCTTTGGATATTCTGTCTCATTTAGGATTAGCGAGTGGTACGCTAGATGTAATCTGTTGTTTGAGAAAAATTCGACGGCATTTCCCTTTATGTTCCCACGGATGCGTTCTCACGATCAATCGTGTGTTGGCGCATTCAGGGAACATTAGGGGAAATGCTGCCGAATTTTTCTCAAACAATAGGTTACATCTAGCGTACGCTCGCTAATGAGACAGAGTATCCAAAGAGTGGGTTAGGATGGTGACCGGCCCGAAAACATTAATTACTAAATTGACTCCTACCCTGACATTTTGCATAAATTTTTTTCTTGTTTAGATGGATCGGACGTGGATGTACTCAAGTGATCGATCAGCATTTCAAAAAGGTGTTGAAGAGTTTATGCTTTGTGCTAAACAATATCTGAAAAAGATTGAAGATGAGAAAATTTGTTGTCCTTGTCGTTCTTGTCAGAATTTGTTGAAATCATCCAATTTGGAAGAAGTGAGAGCTCATTTGATTAGAAATGGATTTCAACCGGATTATACTCGGTGGACGCTTCATGGAGAGACTGGGATGGGACTTTTTAATGTTGGGACTAGTAAAAATGTATTCGATTCACAACATAATTAGGAAGAAAATGTATTATTGGATGATGAAATTGTATTTGGTGAGAGAAATGATGTATTTGGTGATGGAAATGATGTATTTGATAATGAAGATGTGTTTGAGACTGAAAATGTAGACAATACAGGATTGAATGTTGATTTAGATGAAATTTTGAATAATGTAGATGCAGACTTTGTTGATAATGTTGAAATTTTTGGTATGTTACGCGAGGAAGATAAGATTAAGTTATATCCTGGTTGTGAATTGTCTAAACTTACTGCTGTGTTCAAATTGTTTAATCTGAAAGCCAAAAATGGATGGAGTGATGCCAGTTTCACATCTTTGCTTAAACTTTTGCGTACAGATTTCCTTCCCAAAGATAATCAGTTTCCGGATTCAATATATAAGGCCAAAAAAATATTGTGTCCTTTGAAACTCGATGTAGAGAGAATTCATGCATGTCCAAATGACTGTATATTATTTCGAGATGAGTACAAAGATCTGGATAAATGTCCAAAGTGTAAAGCATCACGGTATAAACCGAGAGATGATCCGATTGAGGAAGGTAGTAAGGGACCGGCTGCAAAGGTTTTGTTTTATCTTCCAATAATTCCAAGATTTCAGAGGCTCTTTGCTAATGCGAAGGATGCCAAATTGTTGAGATGGCACGCGGATTGCCGGAAAAAAGGTGATGGAATGCTTCGGCATCCAGCAGATTGTCCGGATTGGACGAACATAGACGGTGCTTTTGAAGAATTCGACAGTGAACCTAGAAATTTGAGATTGGGGTTATGCACAGATGGGATGAATCCTTACGGCAACATGAGTAGCTGTCAAACTACATGGCCAGTCTTATTGTGTATTTACAACCTTCCTCCATGGTTATGCATGAAAAGAAGATACTTGATGATGCCCTTGTTGATTTCAGGTCCTAAACAACCAGGAAATGACATAGATGTGTATTTGCGTCCATTAATAGATGATCTTAAAAAATTGTGGAATGAGGGAGTGAAAGTATTTGATGCAAACTCTAGAACTGAGTTCAATCTCCGTGCCATGATATTTTGCACGATTAATGATTTTCCTGCATATGGTAATCTATCCGGGTACAGGAATAAAGGAGCAAAAGCATGTCCTATTTGTCAGGAAAACACCCATTCTGTTTACCTGAAAAACTGTAGAAAAAATGTTTACTTGGGACATCGCAGGTTTCTTAGGAACCGCAACCACCCTTACCGTCGAGATAAAGAACGATTTGATGGTAAAGAGGAGCATGACAGGGCCCCAATGCCAAAATCTGGAAAGACAGTATATCGACAGGTCAAGGACATAGAGGTCAAATTTGGTAAGAAATTTGCAAATGAGATTCCGAAAGGGATATGGAAGAAGAAGTCTATTTTCTGGGATTTTGAATATTGGCAGTTTCTGGAGATTAGGCATTGCCTAGATGCGATGCACATAATCAAGAACATATGTGAAGCTTTGATTGGTTGCCTGTTGGAAATTCAAGGAAAAAATAAAGATGGCGTGAATGCGAGGAAGGACATGGTTGAAATGAGAATCCGTAAGGATTTAGCAGCACAAGATAAGGGTAATAAACAAAATTGGCTACCTGCAGCACAATTTAATTTAACCAAGGAAGAGAAAAAAAGCTTGTTAGGTTGCCTGAAGCACATTAAGGTTCCTACAGGTTATTGCTCAAATATTTCCAGAAAGGTGTCTATGAATGATAACAAATTGATCGGTATGAAATCACATGATTATCACGTCTTGCTGACCGTTTTACTTCCGGTCGCAATCAGAGGAATTTTGAAGGAAGAAGTGAGAAAGACTCTGACTAAGTTGTGCTATTTTTTCAATGAAATTTGCTGTAAGGTGATCGATCCAGTCAAAATGGACAAGTTGCAGCATGATGTTATTTCTACCCTATGCGAGCTGGAGATGTACTTTCCACCGTCATTTTTTGACTCCATGGTGCATTTGACCATCCATCTGGTTAGGGAGATCAAAATGTGCGGTCCAGTATTTCTACGGTACATGTATCCTTTCGAAAGAGCAATGGGCCAATTGAAAGGGCTAGTACGTAGCCGATCTAAACCAGAAGGAAGTATAGTGGAAGGATATGTTGCCGAGGAGGTTATTGAGTATTATACTGATTATTTGGAAGATGTTCAATCTATCGGCCTTCCAAAGTCTCGGCATGAGGGTAGACTTGAAGGAAAAGGTACTATTGGAGCCAAAACTTGTAGAGTGGGTCTTGATACGAGAACAAAAGCACACATGAAAGTCCTACAACACCTTACTGTTGTTACGCCTTACATTAAAATGCATGTAGCCGAGATACGCAAACAACACCCATCTTACAATGAAAATGTGATTAATACAGAGCATCAACTAAATTTTGTGGATTGGTTTAAAGAAAAGGTAGAGTCCCAGTTGAAAGAAGGAATCGAGGTCAATGAAACCGTGAAATGGTTATCGAAAGGTCCTGATTCGGTTGTCGAAACCTACCAAGGGTATGACTTGAATGGATTTACCTGGTACACAAAGAACCAGGATTGTAAAAGCACCGTACAAAATAGTGGAGTGTCAGTTGTAGCTTTGTCTAGTAATAATGAAAAATCTGCTACTTATTATGGGTGGATTGAGGAGATTTGGGAACTAGATTATATGAAATTCAAGATACCCTTATTCAAGTGTGCATGGATCGACAACCTTCACGGTGGAGTCAGAAAAGACAAAAATGGGTTCATATTTGTGGACTTCAAAAAAAGGGCTTATGTAGACGACCCTTTTATACTTGCAAATAAGCAAGCCATGCAAGTGTTCTACGTTGAAGATCCATCCGACAAGAGATGACATGTTGTCTTGTCAGGAAAGAGACGCATTGTTGGTGTTGGAGGTGTTGTGGACGAAGAAGCATACGACCACTTTGAGGAAACACCTCCATTTTCCACCGGTATCGATGATGCATCACAACCAGCATCGATCAGTCACAAGCGTGCAGACAACACGGAAGGCGTGTGGGTCAGTAAGCGAAAGAAAAAGAAGAAAGCAGATGCATAAGATATCCCATGTGAGTTACTATATAAATCCAATTTTAAATTTATTATTGAAACGATGTTTTATTTTTATAATATTTGATACTTACATTTTTATGTTATTTTTGCAGGTCGTTAATTGCTTCAAATTTTAATAATATGTATTTTTTTAGTTGTAATTTCAGTGGTATTTTTGGTAATATGTATTTTCATTTTTATTTTTAGTAATATGTATTTTCATTTTTATTTTTTATAAATTTTTAAATGGAAATAAAAAGTAAAATTAATTAAAAACTAAAAGTAATTATTGAAAATAAAAAGAATAACCAAAAGTAATAAAATTAAATGGAATTTAAATGGAAATAAAAACTAAAAAGTAATTATTGAAAATAAAAAGAATAACCAAAAGTAATAAAATTAAATGGAATTTAAATGGAAATAAAAACTAAAAAGTAATTATTGAAAATAAAAAGAATAACCAAAACTAATAAAATTAAATAGAATTTAAATGGAAATAAAAACTAAAAAGTAATTATTGAAAATAAAAAGAATAACCAAAACTAATAAAATTAAATGGAATTTAAATGGAAATAAAAACTAAAAAGTAATTATTGAAAATAAAAAGAATAACCAAAACTAATAAAATTAAATGGAATTTAAATGGAAATAAAAACTAAAAAGTAATTATTGAAAATAAAAAGAATAACCAAAACTAATAAAATTAAATGGAATTTAAATGGAAATAAAAACTAAAAAGTAATTATTGAAAATAAAAAGAATAACCAAAACTAATAAAATTAAATGGAATTTAAATGGAAATAAAAACTAAAAAGTAATTATTGAAAATAAAAAGAATAACCAAAACTAATAAAATTAAATGGAATTTAAATGGAAATAAAAACTAAAAAGTAATTATTGAAAATAAAAAGAATAACCAAAACTAATAAAATTAAATGGAATTTAAATGGAAATAAAAACTAAAAAGTAATTATTGAAAATAAAACCAGATGCATAAAATTAAATAGATTGGTTGAAATTCGGTTCGATGAAATAAATGGAATTTAATTATTGAAATTCGTTTCGGGATGATCGAAATAAATAATGGAATTTAAATGAAAAACGTTTTGCTATCGCGCTTCGGGAATATAATCCGCCAAAACCCAAAATATTTAAAAGGCTTCTGTAACGCCTATTAGGAAATAGGCGTCACAGATCTGTGACGTCTATTTCCTAATAGGCGTTACAGAAGTTATTTTTGATTTTTTGGCAGAGAAAAAATAAAAAGAAAAGGCTTCTGTAACGCCTATTAGGAAATAGACGTCACAGATCTGTGACGCCTATTTCCTAATAGGCGTTACAGAAGCCTTTTATATTTTCTAATACAGCGACAAGCTCCTCTCTCTCTCTCTCGTTTCATTCTCAAAAATTTTCTAAGTCGAAGCTCTCTCACATTACTCTCTCTAGCTCTCTCCGCCGCTACTCTCGACATCGACAGCGACAAGCTCTCTCCGCCGCTACTCTCTCCTCTCTCTCGACAGTGACAGCGACAAGGTTAGTCTCTCCGCCTCTTCTCTCGTCTTTCACAGCGACTCCACTCTCCCTCTCCTTTAAAATTAATTCCTTGAATCTCCTCTCTCACAGCGACTTCCACTCTCCTCTTTCTCGACAGCGGCAGCGACTCCACTCTCCTCTTCCTCTTCCTCGACAGCGACAGCGGCACCGACAACAAGGTTTGATCTCTTCTTCCTCTCTTTATTTTCTGCTAGTTTGTTGATAATGAGATGGGGCATTGTTGATAATGAGATGGGCTGTTAGCTTTGTTGATTGAATTCATTTTAGGACTGCTAGCTTAAACAACTCCATTTTAGGACTGCTAGCTTTGTTGATAATTTTATGCAAAATTCATTTTAGGACTGCTAGATAAATGTTATTGCTTGATAAATGTTATGGATTGAATTTGCTTGATAAATGTTAGGGACTGTTATGGGGATAATTTGCTTGATAAATGCATGCATAGTTAGGGGCTGTTATGGGGATAAATGCATGCATAGTTAGGGGCTGTTATGGCTGTTAGGGGCTGTGTATGGGGATAAATGCTTGATAAATGTTAGGGGCTGTTATATTAATTTTGAAATGTTTAAATGGTAAAATTATATATATATAGGGGAGGTTATGTCAAAATTTTATAAAAAAATATCCATATACGACTATTTTGATTTAAATTTGAAATTGTTATTGGGTTTAGATGGAGAATGACAAGAAGATTGTTTCGGAGAAGGAGAAGGACAATGTTAAGGAGGTTCAAAAGGAAGAGGAGTCGTATACTTATTTCGGCCAAAAAATAAAAACGCCTATTAAGAGAAGGAGTGTATCGGCTGTACGTCGTTTTCCAGTGGGATGTGGCAGGGCGACTAAGACGTTGGTGGAGGAGGCACCGTATGAAGAGGAGCCAAGCGAGGAGGAAGAGGAGAAGGACGAGGGTGGCTCTAGTAAGAGTAAGGAGGAGGAGGGGGGTGAGAAGAAGAAGTAGGATTTAGGGTTTAAATTTCTAGTTTGTTTCTTCTAGTGTTTATGAACTTATGTTTGTGCTTGTTTTAGGATGCGACTTGTGTTATTTGAACTTATGTTTTTGCTTATGTTTGAACTTATTTATGAATTTATGTGTGTGCTTATTTCAACTTGTGTTAACTGCTTGTGTCAATTGTTTATCTACTTATTTATCTATTTATTTGTGTCAATTGTTTATCTACTGAAATTAAATGAATTTAGAACTTGTTATCATTTGCAATTGTTATTTAATTACAATCATTTAATAGATGTCTTCTGGAGAAGAAAGAGAATATGATGAACAGGATAACATGGAACAAGAAGTGGAGGAAGGGATCCATCAGAATAAAAGAAGTAGGACCAACATGGAGGAATTTAGACGACTAAGGCAAGCGGGGTATAAATTCCAAATTACATTCGACGATAAAGGAGTGCCACGTAGTACTCAGAAAGGCACAGTTGCGAAATTCAGTTCATACTGTGCATATCTCGCTAAGGTAAGAGTGTCAATTTTAGTTGACGATTGGAACAAAGACGTTTCAAAAGAACAGAGGAAAGAGTTGTGGGAGGATGTCAAGATAATTTCCTAACTTGTAACTATTATATTTTAGCAATTTCCTAACTTGTAACTATTATATTTTGGCAATTTCCTAACTTGTAACTATTATTATTGCAGAGTGCATTTAACATAAGCGATGATAAACACAAGAAGAAAGTCATAACTATGATGGGTAGAGCTCATAGGGCCTTTAGAAGTAGGCTTGTGACAGATTTCATTGACAATGAAAATCCAAAGAATGCATGGGACGTATACCCATTTTCAAAGAAGGATTGGGACGCATTCTTCGCCAAGAAAACAACTGAGGAATATCAGCAAAAAAGACAAAAAGGAAGGTTGTTGAGACAACAACACAAAGAGATTCACAGGATGGGTTCTTCCGGCTACAAAGGACTACAAGGTAAATTCAAACCTACAGACACGATTACCATACCAGGTAATTCGGAGGGGGTCGGTTCCACAAGTATCACCATCGGCGATTTGGAAGAGAGGAGTGCTCAGTATTTCATGGGTAGAGCCGTGTCTACAGGGACTGAAGGTACTTAATGTTCTTTCATTATTAAATGTTCTTTCATTATTTCACTTATAAATGTGATTTGAATGCAGGTTCTTACACCTTCAACTCAGGTGATACAGCGACTATTGAGGCATTCGGTCGGTCTGTGACGTTGTCTCAAGAAGTTAGTTCTGGGACAATTGACAAGAGAGAAGTTTTGAGTAAGGCGGTTGGAAGACCTGATTATTCTGGTAGAACAAGAGGTGCCCCTGGATGGACCAATCAGACAAAGTTGTATGGGAGAAGACCTAGAAAAGATGTGCATGAAGGTTGCATGACACCGATCCAGATTACAGCTTTGATGGATGCGGTGACTGAGAGATGTAAAAATGAATTAAAGGATGAGGTGAGGGAGGAAATGAAAAATGAGTGGACTCAGCAGGCTACTCAGCAGGCTTTTCAGCAGATGACGACTTGGTTTGTCATGAATGGAGTGCAAATACCTGAACTTCCACCGCAATTTTTACAAATGTCACCTCATGTTTTGTCGGTCGAGGTGGACTCTGCAATGCCTAGAGGTGTTGGTTCAAACTACATTCCTCCGGATCCGAGTGCCGGTGGTCAGGTTGATTTCAACTTATCATTTTTATGAAGATATCAATTTATTTACAATTTTTGGAACATTATGATTTTGTAAATAAAAAATCTAACTAAATCTATTTGCAATTTCAGGAATAAGTTGAATGCCATCTGTTTTTGCATTGTAAGGATGGAAGCCGTGTTCACGTGGCCAATGGGTTCATTATACCGTCACAGGTGGGTCAGATGGTACACAACGAGCCCCTACTTGCAACTGAGACTTATGTCCATCTTGTAAAATGTGACGACGAATTTCGAGATTGGTACCTCCCTAAACCGTCAGATGAACAACTAGGCTCGAATTTAGGAGGGCTATTCGCGTGGCCGTCAGTTGATGTGGAGCCACGACAAAAGGTATCACAATTTTATTTCACACTTTCTACAATTTCATATTAATACTTGACAAAATTGAAAACATTAAATTAATTGATGTAAAACTAATTAATTGAAAACATTGAATACAGAAAATTAGCCAACAAAATCCGATTGGAAAGGGAAAGAAGCCGATGGAGAAGGGGAAGGGGACGAAAGAGATAGAGAGGGCGAAGAAGGTCGCGAGTGAGGTATCCATGATTAATCGCGGCGAGCTTCTCGAGCCCAACTATTTGGCCAAACTCTCTAAAGCCGAGCGAAAACTATACTCGGTGTTGAAGTTTATACCGGTCGGAGAGGAGACGATTGAGGTGCATGATTGCGACCCTTGGGGTACGCACGAGAATGGTCTCTTCATGTTTAACTTGGGAGATATTGTCGAGTGTTTCAAACGAGAATGCTTAAACGTATCGATGATCAAGATATACTCCTGGTATGTGATTTTCAAACTTTGTTTTTTTCTCAATATTCGATTTAATTGGAAACATATTGAAGTCTTGGATAAATGCAGGTATTGGATGATCGAACTTTCTAAAGAAGTTGGGTTTTCTAAAAGCATCACCATATGGGATCCGGATCAACTAGCTGAAATAACCTGGAATGCCAACGAAGATTCTAATGTGAGTTACATGAAGAGGACGTTCTCAGAGAATCCGGAGTGCCAATACTTTGTTTTGCCGTATAATCAGGGGTAAGACCAATTATTAAACTCAATTATTAGTTTCCTTTCAATTCATTAATAATTTATATGTATTACAGGTTTCATTGGACAGTCATTATTGTTGATGTCCACAAAGAGAGAGTATATTATGTGGATTCCTTGGTACACGACAATCCCATAGATCAATTAGTAATTAGGCCGTTTATAACAACGTAAGTTTTAGATTCTAAATAGACAATTTGATATTGTGGAAAATAACTATATATATATAAATTAAATCTAATTTAATTAATTGAATTGCATGTAGGGCATACAAATTTTACAAGATGGAGAAGACTGGCAAGGCTATACGTAAAGCTAATATATTACGCTGGTACGAATTGAAGGTACGTTAACGATATCTTATGGATTTAGAATTTAGAGATTAAAATTTCTGAAACTAGTCCAATTTTCTAATCAACTATTTGTTTGAATTGTGATTTTCAGGCTCCGAAGCAAAATGGCAATACAGAGTGTGGATACTTCACAATGTGTGCCATGAGACAATTATTATTTTATGTGAGAGGAGTCGGAGAACTACCCAAGGTATTGCATTTTCATATTTAGAGTTTAATAGCCGTTTACCAAATAATATAGGATTAGGGTTTACGGTTTTGGATTTAGGGGTTTAGGGTTTAGATACAAGTTGATGTGGCTTGTTTAGGGTTTGATAATTAACAAACTTTCAAATAAATCCGGTAGTATAATATAATTAACTTAGGCTTAGGATTTAGGGTTTCATAAAAATCAAATAGTTTGGGAATTTATGATATATCAACTAATATGATGTTTTCTATTGTTTTTGTTAAATCAAATATTGTAGCAAATCGATCCAGTTGGAAAACCGTTTACGAAAGAAAACATTGGAGAAGTCGTCGATGAACTTATGGAATTCATGTATTCGAATGTACTTGGATAACTTAATTTGTTGTACATTTGTAAATAAAATTGATATCTTAATTGGTTTTTTTTCATTTGATATGTGCTTGATATATATATGTGGATTGCATGATGAATATGTGTGCTTGATATGTGAATCTGTTTTGGTACATTGAAAATCAATGTACCAGTTGGTACGGCTAGCAATATGGGGCTAGCCACAGAATATCGCTTGTACAAAAAAAACATTTTATAAATTTGTAACGTTTATTATTAAAAAACCGTCACAGATTTATGACGTTTAATAACTATTAGGCGTTACAAAAGGGTTAATGGGAAAAGGAATAAAATAAATAAAAAATATAATTCTGGAACTTCTGTAACGCCTTTTAGGAAATAGACGTCACAGATCTGTGACGTCTATTTCGTTAAAGACGTTACAAAAGGAAGCGTATAAAGAAATTTAAAAAATTAAAAGCATCAATCTGTAACGCCTTTTAGGAAATAGACGTTACAGATTTGTGACGTCTATTTCTTAAAAGGCGTTACAGATTTATAACGCTTTTTAACTTTGTGACGGAGGGTACTGTAACGTGCCCATAAACGTTACAGATCCATTTATTTGAACGTTACAGAACAGGAAATTTCGCGTAGTGACATATGCCCCCTTCAAAATATAGCAAGCTAGCTGCAATAATGTGCAGTAAACAATGACGCTATAATTCCTTTTTTTTAATTGTTTCTTTTCATTTTTATTAGAGGAAAGATGATGACGGAAATTAAATGAAGCAGAAATGATTATAATTATAATCATATGATGATTATAATACTTGTACTAATAATTATATCATGGATAATTATAATGAGTATTAGAGAACAATAATGATGAATATAATTACAATTATAATACATATAAAAATCCTAATAATAATAATCATAATAAAAAATCATCATTATTTTATAACTAAAATGATAGTAATTCTAATAATAATAAAAATTCTGAAAATATGTGATGTGCACAGTTTTCTGTGATTTGGAAAAGAAAAAGTTGAAAAAACTTGGACTCTTAAAAAGATTTCATCTAAATTATAAATAAATGAATGTATGAGTGTTATTTTTTTATACATTATAACAAGTATGAAATATTTGTATAGAAAAGAAAGTGCAATTATTGTAAAAAGCTCAATCCATATTGATAATAAAAAGATTTCGCACTTTTTCATGGTACATCAACCTCAAGTGGCGGCTAACAAATTGATTTAAGAATTATTTCTATTATGGTTTAAGAGATAATCAAATTAGGTAAGTTTTATGCGATATTATTGCAGGGAAAAAAGGCAAAAATTAATCGCAGCTTATTGCTTTATTTTTGAAGGGGTATATGTGTCCAAAAATATTAATTGGAATGTTCCCAGTGAATTTTGACGTGCCCAAAGCACCTCCCACAAACCCCTCTAACATGCGACGATTAGCATCTAAACTTTTTATTTTATACATTATTATATTATTATCGTTTTAATGATCTCCCGTAGGATAGACTTTTTATTTTGACTAATATCCTCTTAAATTTGAAGTTTGCGACAAGAAGCTCCCAACCCATACATTCGATTAACTCCTATCCCCTATGTGATAAATGATAACAAAAAAAAAAAAAAAATACTTCGTCAATTTAGCATTTATTGAATTTATCTTATCAATTTATAAATTATAATTGTCGTACTGAAAGCAATTAAATATTCATTTAAACTTATCACCTGTTTGTTGAAAATGTTATTTTGTTGAGGATGAACTAATATAACAACTGAAAGTTAATTTTATACAGAAAAATCATGTAATATTTGCATATTTATTCCCGAAAAATAAAAATTACGTATTTCAAAAGGATATTTTGGCTATTTGTCGATTTAAGATCTCAAGTAAAATCGATGGCCGTTGGGAGGGTGATTTTTCACATACTGAAACTTTGGGGGGTGTAGACGTTTATAGTTCTCAAAATTAGAAGTTTGGGGGACTTCGTTTGTCACATAGTGAAAATTTAGAGACAGTTTGGTGGCATCACCCTTGTCTCCCTGTCCCACATATAAATGAATAAATACGTACTTATTAATTTAATTCATCGTCAATTATGTTGGCGTAGATAAAGTATTAAATTTTGATACATGTTTAATGATCAGTAGATCAATAGCAAAAGATTTTGGCATCAAATCAGTATAAGAGAAAATTAAATCAGATAAGATAACTATTTTCTTACTCTTTTTTATTTTTTTAAAAAAAATACTGATTCAATACAGATTGCTTTGTGCGCACAGAAAGAAATAAAGTATATATTCCAACTTTACTTTGCATGAAATATGTATGCACACGAGGGTAACGCAATTAATTGCCAAAAAATTACTAGCTTTTGCATCTCTTAATGGTCATCAGAATTAATATATAGTCGAAATTATAAAATTTATTTTGCAAACGTGTTATTGAGACAATATAGAAAATATACATTTATTTTATTATTTTATAAAAAATTAAATACTGACCATTTTCTCCAATATTCAAACTTTTTAAATTTGTTGTATTTAGTCTTTTACGATTTTATTTTTCATACTTCCAAATGAAATACAAGTAAAAATGTAGCCACACAATTCGCCTCGTCGTCTCCCTCTCCCCACTCCCATCTTCACTCCAAGAAGGACGCTTTTTCCTCCTTATTACTTTAGTAATAATTTTTCTTTATTTTAATGATGACTAATATTAAAAAAAAAAATATAAGAGGAAGTATCCATTCTGAACTCGGACATCTAAGCTCTGGAGACCGGATAAAAGAGAACCTTGGTAATAATAAATTAAAGAACGAACACGAGGTAAGCTACAGTTAATCTACATATAAGACAACTTCGACACGGATTGCCTCCTATATGGCTCGTTTGGCGGTTTTTTGACCGGAGTCGCGCCTAATTTTATGTTATCGGGTGTAGATCCGAATCCGCATGAAGGGAAAAGCCCGACCCGGTAAGTCCACGACAGATGGCGCTGGATGGAGAGCTGGACTCGTCGTATTCACTTAATACGGACCATTGAGGGTGGTTCTATAATGTTTATTACAACTTTAAAATACACGATATCGCGATATTTATCATTAAAAATTATTCTTAAGTTGTATACCGGGACATATTCAACTTTTAATTTACGTAGATAAAATTGAAATCATTGTATTGTGTTTGAATTGAGAAATCCAACAAAATTAACTTAATTGTAGGATAATATCAAGTAACAATGAATTTAAAATTACAATTTTGCTTCACAATTCTCGTGAATTATAGAAGTGTCAAAATTAACTTATTTAAATGAACCGAAGGTCTTCATATTTACGTGAAACAAATGTTGTTCTAAATGACTTCTGATTCGACAAATTTAAAATAATATCACTTTATCCAATAATTCACTCAAGTGTCCTATCATGTTGCATGGAGCTAAGCAATTAGTTAAAGCGAAGATCCAAAAATTTATCTATTGAACATAGTTGAATTCTAAAATAAAATAAATGTTTATGCAAATTTTTTTAGTGAAATTTCAGATACATATAATTTTTCAAAATATTAAAAATACTAAATGAAAAATAACATGATTATTGTGTGAAAATTTATAATTCTATATTATGTCCAGTCTAGTAAATTTGACCAATTTGGTCATATGTATTTATATTTAATAAAAAATCACGAGTACAATAAGTTGATTAAATGTTTGGACCTGATCTAGCTCCAAACCTCCACCGTCCGATTGTTCCAGTCGGGTCCCAGAGGAGGCAACGCCAAAGAAACGAGAACAAAAGTCTATTCAAAGAAAAGTAAACAAAACAAAAACAAAGGTCAAGCAAACTGTACAGTGACAACCCTTAAAATATTTTAAATACAACCTTGAAAAAGACCCACCTCTTACTTCCTCTCTCTTTCTCTCTCTGTTTACTGATTACTCAGCTCTTAATAACTCTCTCCTCTGCTCGTGTGAAAGAAAAAGGTGCTGTCGTTGCATCTTGAAGTGAGTTAACGCTGCTCTCTCCTGACATCACCTTTTCCCTCTCAACACCTCCCTTTTTATCTTTTTGCAATTTGGCGGGGTGCTCGCTTTTTCATGGATGATAAAGGGGTTGTACAGGGAGAAGGAAGTTACAGTTACTTGGAAATGTTGAAGTGTGGAATGGAAGAAGGAAACGAAGAGGAGATTCTTGGGATTTCTTCAAGATTTCTAGGGTTTGGTGGTTTCTATGAGCCGTCAGGGTTGCCGTTGATATATTATGAAGGTATCACTGGTACCGGTACCAGTGCTGGTACAACTATGCAGCAGATGTCAAGTGAAAGCTCTTCTTTGTCCTCTCTTTCTTCTTCTCCTACCTCCACTGCTGCCACTAATTCAGTGTTGAGCAATAGTTCTAGCTCTAAGCAACCCAAGGTGGCTTTCGTTTTTTTCTTAAAGAAATGGAATTTCGTTGTCCCTGATTTCAATTTAGTTTGGATAATTTGCACCAATTCAGCATTAAGTATAGAATTTTGTGTTGTTAATTTCGGTTGAAAAATGCAATATTGCTTCCTTTTTACTGGTTTGTTGAATACGATTTTGGTTACTGTCGCTTGGTTGTGTTTTGGGTTTCAAGCTATATATATTGTGAAATTGGAATTTGTTTGCATGCGTAGTTACAAAAGTGTTGACAGTAGCCATATACAATTAACATATTTTTCCCTTTTTACATGAATCAAGTTTCTTTATTATAGAGTAGAGATGGATGTCATTACTTAATTTGAACTTTTTAGTAGTCAACCTAGTGCATCAAATTTGCAACTTTTTCATAAGGTATACTTTGCTTCTATGCTTATTATTTAGACTAATTAACGTAAAATGTGGCAGAAAAAGCAAGCGAATGGAGGAAGAAAAACAGAACCAACCAGTGTGGGTAACAATAAAAAAGCAAAGACTGGAGGAAGTGTTTCTCAAGGTGGTACAATTAAGGTGGGGCTGAGGTTTTACCTTTCATAAATTTTTAATTAATTATCTTCTCCGACTATTCAGTTCTTTTAAAGAGAATCTATTTGACATGTTTGTTTAATTAAATGTGGGGGATTAGGTAAGAAAGGAGAAGTTGGGGGAGCGAATCATGGCGCTGCAGCAGCTAGTTTCTCCTTTTGGAAAGGTAAAAATTACAACACTGTCACCAAATCTCCACATTTAATGCCAAAAGCTCTTGATTCTGTCCGTAGTATTTCACTGCTTTAGTGTTAATATTCAACAGTGATGATACTCACTTAACCCAGTGTTTTTGTAGTGGAAAGAATAACTGTATAAGAAGCTGGTAAACATCCTAGTTTATACATGCTTTTAGTGTAATTATTTTTGATACCTTGTTATCTTTGCTAAGGATATAAAAAGAGTCGTAATTTTTATCATAATATATAGCAATTATGCCTGTTTTAATTTTATGCACATGTTAATTTCCACTCTCCACTCTGATACAAATAGCATTTGTCACTGTTATTAATTATGTTGGATGTTAGTGTAAACTGTAAACTAACCTTTAATACAAAGACCAAAATTCAAATGCAACAGTGGAGAATTGATCACAGTCACGGAGTACTAAAGCAAAAAACAATCAGAAACAATATTGAGAAATGAGAACAATAAATGAAAGACAGTTGGTGAGAAATGATTTTGACTTTGACTGTAAAGAAAGTTACAAAAATGTATATATGCAGTCTGACACGGCCTCAGTTCTGCATGAAGCTCTTGGCTACATCCGCTTTTTACATGACCAAGTCCAGGTAAGCAAATTAACCCTTCTTTCTCTCTCTTTCTCCATTGCATCTTTTTTTTCCAAAAGAATCTTGAACGCATCTTTCTCTCTCTGCATCTCTATAATTAAATAGACCTGTCTCTGTTCTTTCCAGGTCCTTAGCTCGCCGTACCTGCAACGCCTGCCATCTTCTACAACTTTACATGTATAAAGCTCTACACTGTTTCTCTCTCTCTCTCTCTCTAGAATTGTCTTGTTTCCTATCTCTAGCAATATTTTTTTCTTCTGTTTAACTTAACAGGAGGGAGCGAGAAGTGATTTGAGGAGTAGAGGCCTCTGCCTAGTCCCGGTCTCATGCACCGAGCACGTGGCAAATGGTAATGGCGCTGATCTGTGGTCCCCATCTGTCGGAAAGCAGAACCATGCTTCTTTCTCCTCCGACCACTAAACGCTTTGGTCTTTGGAAGTTTGGAAGAAAAAAAAAAAAAGAAAAATATGATGAACTTAAGGGGGACAAAGTATAACTAGAAGGAATTATTTTGGAACCTTTTGGGACCTTCCTTGTGTTAAACTAGAGGGAAGGTTTCATGGATTTGTTATGATGTAATTTACAATCCGTAAATATAGGTAAGGTAGAAAAGTGCATGCAAATTAAAGCTAGCATTAACCTTTGTTTTGTGTATCAATCAATGGAAAGTTGGGGCAAATATTTGTATCCTTGTGCCATTCTCGAAACATGCTTTGCGTATATAACTTTGGGGCTGCGTTTGTATTAATTGTATTGGTTGGTAGGTCTAACTTGGTTTCGCCAAACAATGAACCAATTAAGTCAATTAATGAACCTATTTTAAGGTCGTATAGGACCACACATTTGACTCGTGTGGAAATGGAATAGACAGGACACCGTACTATGTGTTTGTTTTGTGACTCGATGACAATGTGGGGGCTTGCATTGTACTAAAATATATTTCAATAATGATTCTATTATTCCAATATTGGTAGACTAGTTTAAAACTTTTAATATCGTTACTTAAAGCACCTTTGTTTTTTTATGAAATACTTGAAGCACCTGGTTTCAGCGGTTCAGCCCTTTCAGGTTTGTAAGGAGAGGTAATTGCAGCGTCAGACTAGTTTTCTGTCTATGACTAGAGGAAATTTGAAAATAATTAAATGCTTTTTCGTGAATCTAACCATGGACTTGACTAGCGTAAATTTGACTTTTCGTGAATCTAACCACGGACTACCTCGTTGATGGAATTATTGGAATACAACCAAATTAAATGGCCGAACAACTCAGCTTATGACTAACGAAATTTAGTAGAAACTAAAGACGTTATTATTTTGAAAATTATTTTCCTGCTTTATCGACTTTAAACATCATCTGATAATAAAAAAAAAAAATCTATAATTAAAATACAAGGGAACTCTGACTAATTAATCAAACACTTTCCCTTTATTTCAAATATATTCTAACATGATGATCTTATATTTATTATGGGAATGAGGTTTGTTGGGTTCGGGTATTTAGAATATCAGAAATGAAAGAACCTTTCAAAAAGATGATAGGCATATCTGCTCAATCCATTCGTACAATATTCTATCACTTTTTTAATGTATGGACAGAGACGAGGAGTGATTCGGATTATCAGTTTTGCTTTGATTACGGTGGTGACTGGAGTTAGAAAATTCGGAATATCACTTTTTTTTAACAAGAAGCGAAATTATAATGCTAGATACAGGCAGGCCATCGTGGTTGACAAAAGTTAACAACATTTTAAAAGGTTTGTTATTGTAACGAGGAAAATTTATGTAATTGGACACAGCTAAAAATTAATTTAAAGGCGTCTTTCAGAAAAAATTGAATTTTAAATCCATCACATCCTGCCACTACACCGTAAGGTGGCGCTGGATACCTGGATACATATCTCCATTTTTAAGCTAGTCAAAGCTCAAAGGGCGAAAAAATTGGCAAGAACTACAATGTGTGGCAAGCAAATCTTTTTGGTGAGAGGTTCAAGCAAGTAGCAATTTGGGGAGCCGTGACATAATTTGGGTTTTGGAGAAGGAAACATGACTTGTTTTTCTTCTGTTTACTTTGTTTTTTATACTGTTTCCGCCTTGATTGGCAGTTTCAATCCAATCTAAATCTAATTAAAGACAATATCATTGTGCAACTTGTTTCATGTTTGTTGGTTTGAGAAAGTGACATCTTTAAGCAAGAAAAATGGCTTATTCGTAGACTATGATTCTGCATTTTGAAACGGGAAATAATCAAGCACTGGGCCCTAGTCTATTGCTATATTTAAAAACAAATATAGACAAGAACAATTCATGAAAGAAGCAATACTCTATTGATGGGAATAAACGGTCTGTTTGCCTAAGTTATGTAATTATTGTTATATAAGAAAGCGCCCGCTAGTGGCTGTGATGTTGTGACTTGTGAGTTGTGACCAAATGTCTCTGTAATTCGTTAATTTGCGGGTTAACTGGATAAAAACAGGAAACTATGATGGCAACGGTTCTTTTATATATTATCTTGGTAAATTGTTTGACAAAATTTTTTATTGACAGACATATTAACATAAATAACACGATATGTAAATTATATAGCGTGAGTAATGTATTGTGCGTATTATGATCGTATTACAGTTTTAAATTTCGACATCAAGATGAATAGTCGATCTGAGCCGATCAATTTGATATATCTATAAAATGTATCAAATTCTATAGTTTCAGAATTTTTCTAGTTAATCATTGATGGAAAAATTCATTCTTACTGTATAATTTAGAATTTTTGAAATCAACGATTTTCATTTTCTTAAAAAAAAATAATATATATAAATTTTACAAAATCTCAATATACATAGATTCTATCGGCCATTTAACTTTGAAAAATCGGATTTAAAGTCAGAATACTGATTGATATCCCGTATAACTCAAGTTAATTCAGCGTGTTATGCCCTGGAAATTAATTTACAAAGCGTTGAATGTAGCGTCGTCTCAAGTACAGTCGAAGGTGTTAAAAAATTATTCTTACTGGAGAAATTAATCTCATTCGATTGACATTTTTAAGAACATAGCTATTCATAAAGAAAGCCTCATTAACAGCCAATTAGGTAGGCTACTTTTTTCTAGCAATTGTCACTTTTGAAAAGATAGATTCGCTAATCTCTTTTAAGAGTCTCTGAACGTAAGGCTCAAAAAAAAAAAAAAAAAGGAAAAATTGTACGAGGACTTAATATTCGTCCTTCCGTTCACTTAGACAAAAACAATCGGACGACACGATCATTGCTATCGAGATAAATATGTGTACGTTTAAATCATAATGGTGTTTGCAATACGTTTTTTTTTTTTTTTTTTTTTAAAAGAAACTAGTTATATTGATATAAACTTATTTGAGAACTGTTAGAACAAATAAAAATTATGGAAATTAGAAGAAATGGTAAGCCATGTATAATGTATATCAAACTTAATGTATTTTAAATAATAAATGCCTATTAAAAATTAAAAAAAAAATGAATATGTTACGTTAATTATAAATAAAAAATAATCAAATTTTTTTTAAAAAATCAATATATCACGTATTTGAATTTGAAGAAAACATGTATACTTTTGATTTTTTAGGTAAGTTTATTGAACTTAGTCGGCTGATGGCTTGTTAAATAAATTTCTATTGTGAATAAATTTTAATTTTTAATTATAACTCTGAAAAAACTTCTATTAACATTTAATACTTAAAGTGTGCAGACTATGCATCGATTTCAAATGAAAAATGTAGTATGTCGATGGATTGTTTTGTAGATTGGAAATTAAAATTGTGGATGGAGTTTTTTTTCTCCATTAAATCGTACAGAGTATGCATCGATTTTGGATAAAATAAACTTCAATGATATCTTGTTGCTCATCAAAATATGTCAGGCATCAGCTGTTAATCTTCTAAAAGATAACTTTAGTCGTAACTCGTAAAATGTAACTCATGTGAAAGTGAAATATTAACTTCTAATTACGAGTGTTTTAGGCAACGAGTGAACCGGCCTACATATACACAGCCCATATATATATAATACTGCGCAGCTCCTTATCTGACCAGCCCATATAATCTTGAAGGCCCAAACCAAAGATAGATAAACCCTGGTTATTGCTTTCCAACAAAACCTAGCAATCGTGTGCCACTCGAAATTCTACACCGTAGATTAGACAAACCCAAATCAGACGAAGGATCGAACGGCCGGAAGTGCACTAATAATCTCACAGCGCCGTGGAGAGGATCGACACCCGGTTTTTATTTTTACAATTTTGCCAAGCGAAGGAATCTTGAACTTTTTCACTTTAAACCTTCATTTTATTCTTATTCCTATTCTTCATTTTACTGAGCGGAAACTTGAAAGCTCTCTTTCTTTGGTGCCCAAGTAGAGAGATTTCGTTTGCAGTTCCAGCCGCTTAATCATGTCGAAATCGAATATCACCTCCGCCGAGCTCAACTTCCTCGTCTTTCGCTACCTCCAGGAATCAGGTCTTGTGCCCCTTTCCTGCTCTTGTTCTTACAAATTTGGTTTTGGTTTGTTTTCTTTTAGTTCTATTGATTTGTCTTCAGTGTAGTTTCAAAACCCAAAATCCTTTATGGGATTACTGGTCTTGGCAACAAATTTTGAAATGTAGTTCTGTTAATTAGCACTCAGAACCTGCTTATGATAAGAATTCTTGGTGGAAATTTTAAATTGGTTTTGTTAATTTGCTCTTGAAACTATTTGGGATCAAAATCCTTGGTGGAAAAACCCTTATAATGTCCTTCTGTTAATTAGCGCTTAACTAGATTGGAAGTAGAGACTTTGGTGAAAAACCCTAAAATGTGGTTTAGTTAATTAGCATTTATATGTGGTATTATATATAGTTTTATAAGGTTGTGTTTTGTGTTCTTTCCTTTGGAATTTTAGGTTTTACTCACACAGCATTTTCCATGGGGTATGAAGCGGGGCTTAATAACAGTGAAATTGATGGGAATTTGGTGCCACCTGGCGCACTTATCACTATTGTTCAAAAAGGGCTCCAGTACATTGAAATGGAAGCTAACTTGAGCGATGTGAGTCTTGTGAACCTTAATTTAGCTATTGGCTGGGAATTTGTTTAGGAAATATGCAGGAATTGATTGTATTGCTCGTCCACTAAAATAATTGGGTGCAGTGTTACTCATTTAAATTCTCTCTGTACAATAAGCTATCATAAGTTTGCCTTAGGAGGTGTTTAGAGAAAGAAATTAAACCACATAACTTTTTCATTTTAAGTAATGATTGCCAGTATACTAAAGCCTGACCAAATGGTAGCTGAGAAACTGTATTAAATAAGATTTAAGGTGTTTGCTCCAATTTGCTCAGCCTATCCCCCTTTTACTCCAAGAGCTGAATTTATCTGTATGTTCTTAAGGGAGAACCTGAAGAAGAGGATTTTTCTCTTTTACAACCCCTGGAACTTATCTCGAAGGGAGTGGATGAGCTCCAAGAGATCATAAAGAAGAGAAAGAAAGAGAAAATAGAAGGTGAGAGGGAGAAAGAGAAGGGGAAAGGTAAAGAAGGCGTCGGGGAGCAGGAAAGACATGCTGGGGGCGAGAAGGAGAGAGACAAGCATGATAGAGAAAGAGATCATGTGAGGGAGAGGGACAAGGAGAGGGACAGGGAAAGGGAGGAGAGAGATAAAGAGAAGGAGAAGCAGCATTTGGATTTTGCTGAGAAGGCAAGGCAGAGTGAAGAGAGATCAGGTTCAGGTAAAATATATATATATATACACGTTCTTCAACTTATCCTTACCATTTGTGTGCTATGGAGGGCTTGAAATTAACAAGCATGAATTTTATAAATAACTGTTGTGGAAGTGAAACTGTCATTGCGTCAGTAAATGCATGCAGTATCATTTAGTTGAGCAAGTCGTTTCCTGATGCACTACTGAATGGAATAGCATTGCTTGCAATTGTTGCGTATAATAAGAGTTTTCTCAGGGACTACAGAGACAAACGTAGCACAACAAAACTTGATCACATTTGCTTCTTCATACTTAGAAGGTTTTATCAGTAACATTTGCAACAAATGCAATTTTATGGGGCCACAAAATCTTAAGACTTGGCTTATAGAATTCAAAATTGTTTATTCTTAAAATGCTAAACCAGCCTTTTTATTAGACTCTGATAACTAGTTATATTTGAAATTGATTCTTCTCCATTAGGCAAGTCACAAAAGAAGCGTCGTTTCTTTCTTGGTACCGACTCTGCAGGTATGTCTTGGTAGCTAGTCAGGCCCCCTTTAGTGCTCTCCTTGCTTTTGTGTATGCTAGTGCAAAATGAAATGCATGTAATATAATAGCTTAAATTCACTGTTTCAGGTGTTGAACCAATGGATGGTACGCTGACGCCTTATGAGATTTCAAATTCTGAAGTTACCATCTTGGAAGGTCACAGCTCTGAGGTACTATTACAACTTCCAATACTTTTATTTATTTTCCTTCTCTTTGGCCTTGCCAAATGCCAACTAATGACCGGGGCCATTTTAAGTGTTTTCCCTCCAAATGTAAAGTATATTCCATAAACAGCATAATAACAAGTTATATATGAAGTTTTCATACATACTAAAGAATGCAAACAATAACCTGATTAGCCCTCCAACCTAATTTACTTGGAATGATTCCCAAGGCAAACCTATTTCCATCTTGTTTTGTCTCTATGCAAACATTTTGGGCATTTGTATAGAAGGACAAGAAAAGTATGTGATGATGATACATACGGTACTTTTCTTATTCTTGAGGGGCACCTGAGGTATTGTTCATTTTCTGGTTTTTACTTAATGTTCTGTAGCGATGTGCATGATTTATTCCTTGCATAACACCTCTTGCTGTCTTTGACCTGTTCAGGTTTTTGCTTGTGCATGGAGCCCAGCTGGTTCCCTCTTAGCATCAGGGTGGGTACTGAGCCTTCTTATAGAAAAACCATTTATTCTTTTTTCAACGAAATTTTCCTTTTTAAAATTTTTTTTGACTGTCTAATTTTTTGAAATATTCTGTCAAATGTTTTTGGTAATGTGTAGGTCAGGAGACTCCACAGCTAGAATATGGACAATACCTGAAGGCCCATGTGGGGTCCAGATGCAGGCGATGCCTCTCCATTCTCATGTGCTCAAGCATTTCAAGGGGCGTGTCAATGAGAAGAGCAAGGATGTCACTACCCTTGATTGGAATGTAATTGTTGCTCTCACTATCCTTTTTCTCTTCTTTCCTTGTTTCACTATTGTAGACATGTAGGCGTGAAAACTAAGTAGGTAATAGCAAAAGCATATCCATATACATATCTATGTTGTTGATACCATTTCATATAATTTCTTCATATTTAGTGTTTGTAAATACTGTTTCAGATATAGTCAGTCTGAGGATATCCATATCACTATCCACTATCAGAACATCAGCATTAGTATTCTTATCTTGTTTTGAACTCTCGGGTATATGATTACACTGACGTTTGTATTCATATTTGCATTTGATGGATTGTACTATCTATTCATAGCCATTTAGTTATATTTTAATCATATCTGATTGATATCATGTCCATATCCGCATCACATCATCGATATCTGCATATGCATTTGCACTGGTATGGATGTGGTACCTGTAATTAATAATTGCTGCATTTAAAATGTATGTATGTAACTTTGGAAGCTACAAATATGTTAACTTTATAGTTTATACACATGCATGTGTTACCATAGGTTGAAGGTACATTGCTTGCTACTGGTTCATATGATGGTCAAGCTCGAATTTGGGGCAGAGATGGTAAGTTATCACACTTCAAAGATATTCATTTGTCATCTCTAGTCATTCTTTTTGGGTAATTCCAAAAATCAAATGGTACATCCATGGATTACAGAATAAATATTTTTGAAATTGGGAAGATATAATCTGCAATCCACTTAGAATAAAATAACTTCTGATTTTGGAATTCTTAAATAAAATAAAGAATTTCTTCAAGATATCCCTTTTGTCCATTTCTCTAGTCATTTTCTTTATTTGGTAATTCCAGAATAAAAAAATTATATTCATGGAATCTAAAACAAATATTCTTGGAATGCGAGAACGTAGGCATGCTCTGCTGTCCACTTTGAAGGAAAGAACTTCAGTTCATGGAATTCCTAAAACTAAAGCGTGCTCTCTAATTTGTATGCTGCACACTTGAAAAAGAATAATGCAAAACTTGGTGGGTCTTACTTATGTTAAAAGAAAATTGAAATAAACTTACATGTAAATTAAAAAAATGAGCAGGAGAATTGAAGAATACTCTGATAAAGCACAAGGGACCTATATTCTCTCTGAAATGGAACAAAAAGGGTGATCTCCTTCTGAGTGGAAGTGTTGATAAAACTGCCATAGTGTGGGATACAAAGACTTGGGAGTGCAGGCAGCAGTTTGAATTCCATTCAGGTATGCACTCCTTAGACAAAATCTCGCCTTTGCTTCACAAAACAACAGTATATCATGCATACAATTGCAAGATGAGAAAGATATCTGATTCAACTTCTAAGCATTGGGATAATACCGAAAACCTTTGCTGCCTGTCCTTTGTGTTCTTAAATGAATTTTCCAAACTACCATTAGCCGACAGATGCACACACTCCAGAAGGTACATGTAATCTCACCTCCGGAAACATAGTTACAACCTCAAAAACTTACTTAGTGCCCTATCTAAACTTTTTCTGCACATGCTAGCAATCTGGCCTGCTTAGTCACTGGTAGCAGCCTCAGTTGTATCAGAAAAAAGACACATCATGGACTGTTGTACCCATCTTGTTTATTTACCATGTCAAAACAACCAAGCAAAACGGTTACAGAATAATTAAGTTTTTGTTTACATAAAGGGACAGTCCTTTTAAAGTTTTTACGGTAATTTCAGTTCAGTCAAAGAAAATGGAAAGTTAAGGTCACATAATGGATAATTTTTGTGGGAGGTCTATGATATTGATTAATCTGCAGGGCTATTTGTGATATTATGCGTGAAATTTGACATGTAAATGCCTTTTCCATATTCTTTGCCAAGTAAATATATTCTGACAGTTGACTGCCTTTCCTTTTTTTCAGCTCCGGCACTTGATGTTGATTGGAGGAACAATAATACTTTTGCTACATGCTCAACTGATCACATGATATATGTATGCAAAGTTGGAGAAACTCGACCAATCAAGGCCTTTTATGGCCATCAGGTTTGTTTTTTGAATGATTATTATATGGACTAAGTTAATCTAGGGTGAGACCTGCTCTGCTTAAACTTTGCAATGTGAATTCTTAGGATTGTTTGTTTAATTTTTCTTTTCAGGGTGAAGTAAATGCTATCAAGTGGGACCCCACCGGCAATTTGTTGGCTTCATGCTCAGATGATGGTACAGCAAAGGTATTGCTATTGTCTATGTTGCATGGGTATGGATATGAGTATCGTATAGGGTATGATATGGATACAGCAATGCAGCATTTTTCAAAATTTTATGATATATTTGTCTTGTATATGATATTTATTATTATTTTTTACATGGAAAATACTATTATTGTGAAAAAAAATATAGTAAATATGTCAAAGTTTAACTACCAAATATACAATTTTAAAAAAAATGTGAAGACTGAATGATCTAACTTTAAATAAATAAAAGAAATGTACACATGTATCAATTATTGAATTAATTGAAGTGGATATTAGACAATTAAATTTTGAAGCAAATAAACTATGAAATTAAACTGACCATATTAATTGGCCTAATACTAAGACAAATTATGTAGAAGCCTCAAATATATAAAAATTCTTAGGTTTTAATTGTAAAGCTTCAGTTTTGACTTTTAAACCAAAATTAGTGGACCATATTGGGACCACTGGGTCTTTTGTCATGTGTGATTCACGACAATCGGGATAAGGCCATAAAGGAGAGATGTGTTTCCTATTTTTTAATTATTACAATACAGTAAAAGGCTGGTGAAATGAGGGGGGGGAGGGGGGGGGGGGGGTTTAAATGGGAACTGGAGCGCTCTCTGCATCTCAATAGTCCCACATAAGCTTTTATAAAAACAACCTGCAGAGCCATTCTTATATAAATGCCTCCCACCTGTGTCCTTGTAAATTGGCCTACTTAGGAACTTTCCCATGAGATTTCTTGGGCTGGAAAACTATTGAATAAACTATCTGAACATATCCGTCGGCAGAATCACTTGAGACTTTATAGTAAACAGTATGGTATGTAGATGGCATATCTGATACATGTCATACACAAATGTACATGAATGCATAATGAATATGTTTCAGATACGGTTGCAGCAGCCTTGTGTGCATATCCGGGTATCATTCTTAGGTTGCCACTACCAAGTAATTATCATGTTAATGTTTTATTCTTTTTATTTGTGTAAACTTAATATGCCCATGTTTCAATGCAGATATGGAGCTTAAAACAGGACAAGTTTGTATATGATTTCAAGGAGCATATCAAGGTTTGTTAAGAAGAATAATGGTTTTACTCTGCTCTGCTGTAATGTCTTTTTTAAGTATCCATAAGCAAATATATTATTTTTATCACCAGGAAATATACACTATAAGATGGAGCCCCACTGGCATGGGCACAAGCAATCCTAATCAACAGTTGATTTTGGCCAGGCAAGTCAAATTTTTATTGTGGTAATGTTTTATCCTTCTTCACACTATAACCTCATATAGAAGCTTATAAATTACTGTGCATGTGACAACTTTACAGTGCTTCCTTTGATTCAACCATTAAGCTTTGGGACATAGATCAAGGGCGCCTTCTCCATAGCTTGGCTGGCCACAAGTATTATACACAACTTGCTATATTTATTCCATAAAACATTATTAGTAGATCAGTTATCCTTATTTGTCATAACTAAATTGTAGGCAACCGGTGTATTCTGTTGCATTTAGCCCAAATGGAGAATACCTGGCAAGCGGGTCCCTTGATCAGTGCCTTCATATATGGTCTGTAAAAGAGGGGAAAATCTTGAGGACATACAGAGGTGGCGGCGGCATTTTTGAAGTTTGCTGGAACAAGGAGGGCGATAAGCTTGCCGCTTGTTTCTCAAATAACACTGTTTGTGTGATGGATTTCAGGAAGTAAGCCTGATTCATTGGTCTATGGCAATATTAATTTAATTTATAGCTTTAACCTGTAAGTTCTTTGGTAGCTTAGTAGTTATTTTCATGGTAGAGCTTTAGTTTATGGTTTAGATGTGTTGTAAATCTTCATTCAAGTATAGCTTTCTTACCATAGGTTGCTAGCTATTATCTGTTGTATCCTGGACCTTGTTAATTATTGCCTATTTAAGGTGTTTTAAGTTGTTTAAAGCTCTTGTGCGAAAGATGTCTGTTGCTGAAAGGCATTTTTATTTTTTTGCCTCTTTTGTTTATTTATTTATTTTTTTCTTTTTTGAATAACTGAGGTTAAGAAATAATCTTTTTCTTCCACCAACAATATTACACCTGACGTCATACAGCTTTAATTCTATAAATAGCTTTAGGTGATTTTTAGCTGGGAGTCGTAGTTCTTTCAAAAGAAATAAAATAAAATACAATAAAAAATTGCCCTTTCATTTCACTCACAACCTAAGTATTGAATTCAATAATTATAGTAAAGTAAAAATTGTGCTATTAGATTGATATTATTATCAGAGTAGGCACCTCAGTAAAAAGAGGTGACAAGGTTCGGCGCTTAGATATATATTGAGAGAATCTGGATGAAGAAGCAGAAGCAATCAAGCAAAGATAATCTTAATCGGATCTAATTTACCAAACGGGTTTAAAATAAGTATCCTATTGCCCTATTGGATATTGGCTATGCCTATTAGAATCGACTTCGCTAATCATCATCTGGCGCTTGATAAGATCGGACGTCAGCGATGCATCGAACGTATTACGCATCCCGCTTCCCAAATAAACTACCTTCAGACAAACATAACGATCTTTTCTAGTTAAGATAAGGTCATAAGGCGAGAGCCGAGAGCAAGCACCTGCTCTGAGAACTGAGAAGGCACTGAACAAAACAAAACAAAACCATGTCTCATGCTCTCTTCACCTCTCTTCCTCCAACAAACACCACCACCAACACCTTCCCCTTCACATTCTCCCCATCAACCCGTCTCCAGCCTTCCTCTCTCCACCCCGACCAAGCATCCCTGCTCCTCTCTCAATGCACCAGCGCACGGCGCCTCTTGGAAATCCACGCCGCGATTCTCCGGTCAGAAATTCTCCACCACCAAGTCGTCAACTTCAGGCTCCAGAAATCGTATGCTTCTCTTGGGTATGTTGAGAAGTGTCTTATTCTCTTCAGACAAACCCCTGCTCCCAATGTTTTCTTCTGGACCAATGCTATTCATGCCCATGCTATCCAAGGCCTCCGTTTTATCACTATTTCGCTTTTCACTGAGATGCTTTCCTCTGATGCTACACCAAATGGTTTGTATCTCACACATATTATTCATTAAATTTTTTTATTGTAACTTTATATTAATGTTTTCATGCTAATGTTTTTTTTTTTTAGGTTATACACTCTCTGCGGCACTTAAAGCTTGTCACTTGTACCTAGGCAAGCTTGTACATGGCTATGCAATTAAGCAATCTCTCCACACGGAGCCTTATGTTGCTACTGCTCTTCTTGACATGTATGCTCGTGGAGGTGATGTAGAGGCTGCACGCTTTCTGTTTGATGAAATGCTGGAGCAACCTATTGCTTCTACAACAGCTATGATCACGTGTTATGCTAAACGCGGTGACCTTGCGCAAGCACGTCAGCTGTTCGATGAAACATCTCAGAGAGATTCTGTGTGTTGGAATGCCATGATGGATGGGTATGCACAGTATGGGAAACCAAATGAGGCGGTTAACTTGTTTCGTCAGATGCTAAAATCAGATTCTAGACCTAATGAAGTGACAATTTTATCAGTGTTGTCAGCTATAGCACAACTCGGTTGTGTCAGCTCAGGAAAATGGGTGCACTCTTTTATAAAAAATAAGATTAACCGTATCCGGCTGAATGCCAAAGTAGGAAATGCTCTCATTGACATGTATTACAAATGCGGGAATTTAGAGGATGCTTGTTTGGTGTTTGACACAATGAAGGAAAAGGATGTAGTGGTTTGGAATACAATGATTGCTGGATATGCAATGCATGGGCAGAGCCAAAAGGCGCTCGAGTTGTTTGATATGGTACGCTTCAGAGGGCTTTGGCCTACTAATATTACATTTATTGGGGTCTTGAATGCCTGTAGCCATGCAGGATTAGTTGAACAGGGACGCCGATTCTTTCATTTGATGAAGATAGAGTATAAAATTGAACCCAAAATTGAGCACTATGGATGCATGGTTGATCTACTAGGCCGTGCAGGGCTTGTTGAAGAGGCTTATGATCTCATTCTAGGTATGAACAATATTGAGCCAGATGCCATCATGTGGAGCTCTCTTCTTGCTTCCTGCCGACTACACAATAACACGTCACTGGGTGAGAAAATTGCGAACTATGTAGTAAGCAAGGGATATGCTAATTCTGGTACCTATGTCCTTCTGTCGAATATTTATGCAGCAGTCGGGAATTGGGATAAGGTGGCTTTGGTGAGGCAATTGATGAGAGAAAGCGGTGTACAAAAAGAGCCGGGATGCAGTGCCATAGAATTGGGAAACAAGATTTTTGAATTTGTAGTTGGAGATAGAAGTCACCCACAATCCAGGAAGATATATGCAATGTTGGATGAGTTGAGCGCTTTGATAAAGGCACACGGATATGTCCCTGCTACGGACTTGGTGTTGCATGATTTGGAAGAAGAGGCTGAGAAGGAGAAATCTCTGGCAGTACATAGCGAGAGGTTAGCAGTTGCATTTGGGTTAGTAAGCACTAAACCTGGGACTGAGATTAAAATTATGAAAAATCTTAGGGTTTGTGTGGATTGTCACAACGCCTTCAAATTGATCGCCAAAGTTACTAAGAGAAAAATTGTTGTTAGAGATAGAAGTAGGTTTCACCATTTCAGCGAGGGGACGTGCTCTTGTGGTGACTATTGGTGACATTGTATAATGACTTTATTTTTTTACGTTAGAATGTATAGTAACTTTTTTGGCCATCGATGAAAGATTTCATGATTTTTTCTCCTGGAGTATCATTTGGTCAACATAACTTGCATAAGTTGTAACCAAGTGCCCAGATCTAAAAAAAAAATTAAGATACAACAGACACAAATACAAAAATCATCACACTTAGTCATGTATTACATGATACTCAAATTACATGAAAAAGTGTTTTCACAATAGAACAGTATCAAAAAGAAATTCCAGCACTACCTGGAAATCTTTAGCTTTTGATTTTTATGCATGACAACAGGTAGCCTCTCTTTAATCGCATTAGGGTCGTCTCCATAGACTGCTGGATCCGCTTTCTGCACAGTAATTAAAAGTGACAGCTTAGAACAATTTTTAATAAAAATATTGTGTATTCACCAAGAATCAGGAAATACCTGAGCCAATTTTAGCTTTATCCTTCAGGTTTTAAGCTAGATAAAGCTGACTCCTCTTCATAATTGTATAATATAAGAAAAAACTACCAATAAGAGAGTAATAAACTTACAGCAGATAAAGCACTGATGGGTGACTCTCTCCAGTTGATTTCTCGAATAATAACAGGTTCACCACCATTTTCATCAAAAGCACAATAAACTCTAGTATCTCTCAACCTCATTAGCACGCCATCAACTCTAAGCTATAAAAAACTAACAGTCAGAGATAAAATGAAGGAATATTTACGGAAAGAAATGTCAACAAATCTTAACGTCAACTTTACCCAGAATCGCAATAAGAGGAACCAACAGCTAGGCATAACTCTCTGTGTAGATGTGAAAATTAACAAGACATCAGAATAATATAAATAAATTAATTATATGAACAGGAAGAAATAAAGTTTAATTAAAACAGAGATTTAAACTGACCACTTTAACAGTTAATAGAGAGACTCCATTGTCAGCCAACTCATCTTCATACAAAACAACCTACATTGGGTTTTACAACACCGGTTAAAAACTAACAACAGCCCCTATATTTACCATACATTATCATTATTGTTATTATTATTTATTTCACCTCATCATAAAATAGTATAGGTTCCGTCTGTGATGAAAGAGTAGCTAGGTTAATTTGCTTGTCAGTATCCTCCCAGCACAAGCCAGGGCAACTGTCTTCTAAATTTGCCTGCATTGAAATGGCCATCAGAACTGTGCAAAAAGTATCTTATAATTCAAATTAAACTTTATTTATTGCTCTACTTAACCGATAAACATCACATAGACCCTAGTTAACAATTATGATGCATTACCCCACAAAATCCCCGAAACATCACACATGCGTCTTTACAAATTAGCAAAATATCTTCAACTCCCACACAACCTCAGTGCATTTATATGTTGTTGTATCTTTGTTGATAGATGGCTTGCATAAAGATTGTATACTACCCCTAAGAACTAACTAGTCAATGTGAAGATTCATATAAGATCATTATAAGATCGTGCTGTTCTCTATGTGTTGCAACTTTATTGCATCTTTCATTATTTATTCTTCCTGAAATTCTGTTGACTTGAGAGAGAACAATGTTAAGAAAAAAAGGCAATTTCAGGGCATCATAGTCACACAGAAGAATAAACATCATATTGACATAACAGTGTTTCATCCACAATATGTGTGACAAGGTTTTGCAGATTATGCATAAAATTTTTTGCCAATGATCTTTCTAAAGTAGAAAATATTCTGCCTACAAGTTAAATCACAGAACATTTTAACATTACAAAGCAATGAGAAATTACACCTGTTGAGTGCTGCTTTCTCTAGCCTCACTGCCACAGTATGGTGTAGTGAATGTGTAGTCATAGCCAAGGATAACCTGCTCCGAAGGTTTACTGTACCAAAATACCAAGCCAATGCATTATTAATAACAGTGTAAGATACTCAGCACAAAGTCTGGCTAACCTATACATTAGGAAACAAAATATCAGAAAACTTTAAAACGGAGAGGTGCAAGAAAACCATCTGAATTTCCATTTAGCTGCTGCTGGGACCTCGACAGGTGGCAATGCCTCCTCCTTCCATCCCTTGAGAGCATCCAGGGCATTGAAATGAAGTTTGGTACCAGTTGAACTATGCACAAGAATCAGAGAACTCTCTCCAAAAACCATCTCAGGCAAATGTGTTGTGTTAAGTGTTTCTTCCCATCTGAAACAAAAGAACCATCCATTAATTTTGGTCCAACCCAAACTTGTGCATCCCCTTATAATCATAATTCATAACTACTACAAAAAGAGAAAGGAGCTTTACATGCAGTGTAGTTCCATACCTTTTCAGTCCAAATGAAAGGTACAACTTTCAAACAGATATTAAACTAATGGATCACACCCATGCATACCTAGTTCTGCAACTTATAAATCACCTAAGACCTAATCAAACCAATCTAGAAACCTAACCAACAACTCAACCCCCACCAATCGATGATCAATTTCAAAATTTGACTTAAAACGAGAAATGGCATACTTTTGAACAGCGGAGGAGTTGAGAATGGGGCGTTTGAAGGATTCGACATGCCAACCCTTCAATCGCACCCCGCTTCTCCCGTCGGGAAGCTCCTCCGCTCCGGCCGCCTTCAGGTCGCTCTCCGTCGCGCCGCTCCAAGCTGCCATCGCCATGTTTCTCTCCGAACACCTCTTGCACCGAAATGAAGATCGAGGCCGGATTCAACGCCTCTGTCTAAGACTAACTGGGCCTGTTGGTCATTGGGCCGAAAGTTGTTCCCCGTGTTTTCTTTAATTAAGGGCCGATAAGAAAGTGTGATTGCAAGACAAAATTTCATTATTGTTTCTCAACCCTCATCCGTCCGATTAGCATTAGATGCATACCTGAATAGTGAATACTTACTATGTTTGCAAATTATTTGGAAAAATAAATCGGCCAGTTTGGTTGAATAATTAGCAGAACAGGGAGACTCGTGCTGTTGACTAAATAAATTTGGGTCAATTTAGTTCGAAGTGTATTGAAAAAATGACTACTAGTTATGGGACCGGTAGAAAGAAAATGCATATACTGTGTTGGTAAATTTTAGCATTGCTCTTCTAATTTGTTTAAAATAATAAATCCTTGAAAAAATAGTAATGTCGACGTGCATAATTTGTTTAGAGTTTTTTTTTTTTTAACCAAACAAGAAAAAGTTACAAGCATGAATAGTGACGTTCGTCTATTTTACTTATTTTTTTATATAAATAACTGAAAATTGTATTGGTTTGTAAGAACAGATCAAGTCTCCTAATGAGAAAATATAAGATGCACATTATATTGTCCTTTAAGAGACACCAATAATCTATATTTAGATGAAGCCCATCATTGTGCAGGAGCCAACTGCCAACCATATTGAGTGAAAAAAGAGAGGAAAATGACGACACTATCGCTCTATTATGCACTTAAAAGTCAGATTTGTATGACAGATCACCTTTCAATTGAATGATCAGTTTACATCGGGGGTAAGGGTAATTGCGTTTTTTCGTTCATTGTGAACTAAAAATTGACGATAGAGGTTAACCGTTAACCCGGAACTAAACGGAAATAGAGTAGACCAAATTAAGGATTATGAAATGTCAGAGAGAAACAAGAACTGATTGACAGTTTAAGCAACATTTTAAGTTTTTAACTTTTTCTTTGCTTCAAAAGTAAAAACATACAATCAAGAACAGAAGTGGCAAACTGTAAACAAATTGGGAGGCTTGATGTAACCTGTTTGTTTGTTGCTTCCCTGTTTTGAAAAAAATGACTGAGAGAATGGTAGTTAGGCGCCATTTTCCTACCAACTAGTCTTTCTGAAGTTACTACACTACACATGCAACTCACTTTCCAAAAGACTAGAAGCTCCTTTAACTCCAAGCCTCCAAATTTTAAACCCCCTTCATTATTTCCACTCAACTCTTAGTTCTTCACTCTCCGGCGTTCAAACTTCAACATAGCACAGGATGCCACGTGTCACTTTACCTTACATGCAACCATCTGTCCGATCGGCAATTCCTACAGCAAGCTCCCACTTTGTGCATATTCGCGCTTTCATCCCTTTTATTGCATGGATCTGTGGAATGTAACTATCTTTTTCTCTGCTTGCTATTACTTCACACATCTCAGTGCTGTTATTAGCTATTTGATTGTTCTGGAGTTTTTCGGTGATGCATTTTGTTGGGTGTGTATAGCTTTCCCTTTTATTCGATCCGCATTTAGGTGGTAAAATTTGATTTAGATAGTTGGGAGATCTACAGCTTTTTTTTTTTTTTTTTTTTTTTTTTTTTAAGTTTTGGTTGTTATTTTTCTGTTAAAAACCTTGTAGAAATGTCTTTCTAATAACCCAATGGCTAGTTCACATTTTTTTTTTTCTTATTGGACCTTTGATTGTTCCTCTTTTTTTTTTTTTTTTTTTTTTTTTTTTTTTTGTTAATACCTGAAGTGCAGTTGCTCTGAGCATAAGATATGGATATTATGGTGATAGAAGGCTTGTGATAGGACCCAGCTCATCAAGGTTGATAGAGATAAACCCAGTTTTGGTAAAGAAAATTGTGTTGAAAGGTGATCCGAAACAAGGGCTGCTCTTGCATGGCTTCAAAGATATGCCTGACCTCAGTTCTGAGACTTACCTAACAACATCAAATCAATTTTATCTAGATGGCTACGGGAGAAAGGTATTTTTAATTACATATTATTATGGTCTCAATTTTGGTTGAAATTACTGAATTTTCATATCAGTATGTTTTGCATATAGGGATTTTTCATGTGGTTGAACAAGGGATCAAAATTACAAATGTATTGGAATGTGGAAGGGGATAGTAGGAGGTACCGTGACATGCTTGTTCTTCTTATAAAGGGTAATTCATTATAATCTTATTTTGGCATGTTTTGCTTAGTAGATTTTGCTGACGCTGCAGCATCACTGCTACTGTTGCTTTGGATTATGTTTAATAGGTGAACAAAATGCTGACAAGTCACAGAGATTCTACCGTGTTAGTTCCAGACTTGTTGGTCTGTCTGACAATGGTAAGTATAGAATTTAAGAGCCTTTTGATATTGAAATACCTGATCTGTACAGCAAGGGTTAGGTACTTTTATCCCAAAAGAGATAAAGAAGACCACCACATCACTGCCGGTATACAGTGTTAGATACGCTAGAGGACAATACCAGTTTAGAATGTGCCAGGTCATTTTGTATCCTCTAATTTGTTTCATTTTTACCACATCTGTTTAAGCCACAACAAGTCAAAAAATCTTGTTTTAGCCTAGGCACAATTTGTCTTAGGTCAAATCTTAAGCACTAAATTATTCTATCTTCACAAAATACCCAGGCACTAATCTTTTTTCAGCCCGGCCACAACCCAAGTTTACATATATGAGTCCTCAATTTTAAAAATTTTACCCCAGGCACTTGCCATGGGGTGCTCTACATTGGATCCGCCCCTGTGTACACCATTCTTGTGGGGTCAGGTTATTATTTTAGGTTTATATGTTTAAAAATACAAAATATATCTAGTTCCTATTACTATTTGTCTGCTTATGCTTTAGTAGGTTACCTGCATCAAAACCAGTTATAATTTCATATAATGGTATCTAGTGTGAAATTCAATTAACATTCTTAATTATAATTAGGTGGTAAGAGGGCTGAGTATACTGTGCCAGATGACGATAATTATTACTTTGGTATTGTTAACCTAAGCCCTCGTAACATGATAACCACGCTAAGGATTAATGCCACATCAAAAATTTATGACACGAGTCAGGCAATTAGTATTTGTTCCACTATTGATGGCCCATGTAGGCTCGACATCTCATTCCCATCAACTCGCTATTTTGTTCTTACTACAGCTGATGCTAACAATGTAAGTTCTTCAGATTAAGAAATCAACCAAAACAATTTTTTCCTCATATTCTTACTATTGATTGTAAATGAATTTAGTGTTGCTTCCTTGCACAAAACTCTTCAGATAAGTACCGCAGTATGGAATATCGAGGTTCTCTTCCTTGCAAGACTGATCACATACCTCTTGATCACAGGTACGTACCATCAGAGTAGTTCAGTACCTTCTCTTAAAAGTACTTCCATTAGTTTATATATATTTTTTGACAGATGCATTTTTATTCTACTTTCAATTCTGGCAAGACAAACTTAAAATTTCCTGACTGATGTTCTGATCATGTAATTTTAGGTTTGATGTTTTATCTCAATAAACTTCTCACACATACACATGACGACAATAACATATTAAGAGCATAACTCATGCAAAAATTACTTGACACACTTAACAGTGTTTTCATTTGCTGTCAACAGCATTTATTGGCGTTGTTATGTATCTGATAATGAAAAATCTCGGAGCTTGTGATCCTGCACCAGATGTAACCGAGCAACAAGGATCCACAGTGACAGAGAGAGAAACAGACCCGATACTACCAACAAAAGAGATACCATGCACATACGGTACAACTGAAGATGCACCTGAGTCGAGCATATGCTGCTCAAGTGAAGATTTATATGATGGGAAGATTTGTGTGATTTGTTATGAAAGTAGGCGTGATTGTTTCTTCATCCCTTGTGGCCACAGTGTGACATGTTTCTCTTGTGGCCAGAGGTATGTTTGTTGAGATTTATAGGACAATTTAATCATAGACTAAATAAAAAAAAGGTTAGATAATACTTAAAGTGCTTTTAGTGCTGTATGGAGTTTGATTGAGGTTTGCGTTTATTTGCAATGGTACACAGGATAATGGAGGAGGATAACAAGGTGTGTCCAATCTGTAGAAGGCTGATACACAAACTAAGAAGATTGTTTAGCCCCTGAAGTGAACTCCAATTAATGAGATTTTGTGTTTGTGCTTTGAACTTGTGTATTTGATTTCTATCACTTACTTATTAGTAGTCTTTCAATGAAATGCATAATTGCTTCCATGTTGAGAAACTTGTATTACTCGAATGGCGTTCCTTGTCCTGTGCCATTTCTCTTTTATTACTCCGCCCATTTTAGGTGAATTATTGTCAATACATCAGCTGCCAGGACAACACTTGGCAGTTGCTTTCACTAATTCTTATTCTTTACTTTTCATTGTTTGAAGCATTGTACAATTTATGTTATAATAACCAACATCACGAACAAAAAACTAAAAGAACAAGACACAATTATTTATCTGAGAATCATGAAAACCATTCAAATTAAAAGAGGAAAAAAAAGAAAAAGTAACTCCATAGTTGGTTAACCAAAAGAACCTGCTTAACCATCAATCCTGGGAAGCAAATCTACGGTGTTTTTACTTTTTACCAGAGGCAGGGTCTGTTCTCATTTCCCCGCCTCATTCATGGGCCCTTTTGCTCCGACCATTAAAATCCAAATCAGTCGGCCCAAAACGTGACAGCTCCCTTCCACTGTCACTATGCTGAGTCATCGCCAACTTGTGAATTTGTTCCCAACTTGACTTTCTCCTCCCAATTCCCCCAATCAAAACCCTACAACATCATCATCATAATTCATAAACCTAAACCTCTCTCATCTCTCTCTCTCTCTTCCCGCCGCAACACTTCCCTCTCCCGCTCTCATTCCCAAACACTCACAATGCACTCCACAACCCACTACACTCGCCATCACCTCTTCACATCACCACCGGCGCTCTCCGCCCGCCGCCGCGCCTCCCTCCGGAGCGCCTCCACTGTCCGAATGGCTCTCCGGGAAGACGGCCCCACTGTGGCCGTTGTGGGCGTCACTGGCGCTGTTGGTCAAGAGTTTCTACAAGTGCTCTCGCAAAGAGACTTCCCTTACAGTTCTCTCAAGCTCCTTGCGAGTCGTCGGTCCGCCGGAAAGCAGATTCCTTTCCAAGGGAAGACGTACACTGTGGAGGAGCTCGTGCCGGAGAGCTTCGACGGGGTTGATATTGCCTTGTTTAGTGCTGGAGGAGGGATTAGTAAAGAGCTTGGGCCGGTTGCGGTGGAGAAGGGAGCGATTGTGGTGGATAATAGCTCGGCGTTTAGAATGGACCCGAATGTCCCACTTGTCATTCCGGAGGTGAATCCCGAGGCGATGAGTCATATTAGACTCAAGGGGAGGAATGGGAAGGGAGCTATTATTGCGAACCCGAATTGTTCGACTATTATTTGCTTGATGGGGGTGACTCCACTTCATCGACATGCAAAGGTTGAATTTTATTGATTGTTTTCAATTTTTTCTTATTTGGGAGTTATGCCGTTGTACAATTAGTAATTCTGATAGCAATGGTGGTGAATGAACTTGGTGTTTTGGAGTACACACTGCAGAATGAGCTCAGCAGCAAATTTGATTGACAAAGCTTTATTATTGGAATGAGAATTAATCGAGATTCTAATTTATCATCAAAATTATCAATAATTGCTATCATGCATGGACATCTTAAACCTGTAATTTGTTAAATGGATACTTGTATCATTTGTAAAGATTGTTTTTTGATGTTTTTGTCCTCTCCTGGAAGATCATATAACTCCGCAAAATTTCATTGATCAGATGGTCCTGTCCTGTATGTATGTCACAAAAATATTTAACACAAATGTATTACAAGAATGTGGTTAGAAACATAACAAGACTGTGATGTCTATTTATTTATTTATTTATTTATTTAAGGTTGTAAGGATGGTTGTTAGTACATACCAAGCTGCTAGTGGAGCAGGTGCAGCTGCAATGGAAGAGCTTGCACTACAGACCCGTGAGGTATTTGCTTTCCTATTTATGCATACTTTTCGTTAATTTTTAGATTCTTCATCCTTTTGGGATTTTTTTTTCAAATTTGTTACACTTTGAGCCATCTTTAATTTCAAATCATATTTATTTTATTTTTGGTTTTCTGGTTTCTTTTGTCAGGTATTGGATGGCAAAGAACCAACATGTAAAATCTTCAAGCAGCAGGTCTCTCTCTCTCTCTCTCTCTCTCTCTCTCTCTCATTCATAAATTTTCAGCCTAACATGATTTTTAACGGTCTAACACTTTATGCAGTATGCCTTCAATGTATTCTCACACAATTCATCACTTCTTCCAAATGGATACAATGAGGAAGAGATGAAGCTTGTCAAGGAAACTCGCAAAATCTGGGTAAAATTGTGCATCTATTTAACTGGAAAACATCAGTACTTGATTGTACTAAGTACTAAAATTTATAGTGTGGAACATGTAGAATAACGATGAAGTAAAGGTGACAGCGACATGTATGAGAGTGGCTACCATGCGTGCGCATGGTGAAAGTGTTAATCTCCAGTTTGAGAATCCACTGGATGAGGTTAAAATTCTGTAATTCAGTACACAAAACAAATATTTATTTGTGGTTAATCTTCTACTTATACAAGGCTAGAATATTGAAATGACTTTTTATTTAAAGGATACAGCAAGGCAGATACTACAGAAAGCTCCTGGTGTAGTCATTATTGATGATCGTGAGTTGAACAACTTCCCAACACCTTTGGGGGTACTTTCTCTCTCTCTTTCACACACAACATAGAATTTAACCTTTGAGTTTTTAATATGGGATTCATCTATGTTTCAATTTAGGTATCAAACAAAGATGAGGTTGCAGTGGGAAGGATTCGTCAGGATATTTCACGAGATGATAACCGAGGGTAAGTGTCATTTTGGCAGTCGTATAATATAATTTGTGGCTATTTTCATGATCAGGTTCAAATTCATTGCTGTCTTTGGAATTCTATTGTCAGGTTGGATCTGTGGGTCTGTGGTGATCAGATACGCAAAGGAGCTGCCCTTAATGCAGTACAGATTGCTGAAATGTTACTTTAACCAAAAGTTGATCAGAGTCCATTTTCAAAAAGTAAGAATCAGTAATTAATTTATGAGGTTTAGCTATTTGAGTGCCCTGTTGGCAAATAAGGAATAAAGAGGGATGGGTTTTCTTTTTCCGACATCTAGTTTGTTGATTTAAATTTTGGTAGCTGTAACTTAGGCTGTGCTCTCTCATTTGTGCAAAATGTTTTTGAACTAATTTGTTGACATTTCAATTTATTATCAGTTGGAAACTTCCAATCTATAGATCGGTTTGTTTTGTGTCTATGAAGTTAAATTTGTATGTTTTACATCTGTTGCAATGGCGTTAAAAGGCAAAAAACTGTCTCTCTGAATTTTCAGTACTGACATCAGATGGAACCTTTATTTTTCTGCCTATCGTGAGTTCTAAATTTTTGACAAATTACTTGATGTATGCGAAACATAATATCCAAAACAGCATGCATTGCTGCTTCTCATTTATCAAATTATTTTGTTTTATTCTTTTTGAATACTTGTTCTGAGAGAAGGTCCCGACACTTCTATGCATTCAGATAGCGTATGCGAATGCATATGCTGTGAACAAGTATCAGGAATGCTGAGAAACAATGAGAATATTTAATGTGTACAAGGAAATAAATACATGCGTTTAGATATTAATAATGTATGAATTTAGAAAATAAAATAAATATAAATAAATCCTCACCCTTCTAGAAACGAAATTTTTGCTGTTTATTTAGAAAAAAATTAAGTGTGGCAAAAAAAAAATATTCCGCCAGTTGAAGGGTTTGCACTGACAAACGCGCAATATCTTTGGTTAAATTGGTCAAATTGATTGATGATTCTAGAAAATGATGTACCAAACAATTCAACTTATTATTGCTTCAGTTGACTGTACGAGGAAATATATGGCCAGGATCCAAGGGAATAAGAGTTAAAGTAAATCGCCATTTGCAATTATTATTTTTTATTTTTAAAGTGTACTCTTACCCCCAACACCCTGCCGTGCATCACAACAAAAGTAGTGTCGATAATGTTCATGATCATTTTGCCATGAAGAAGCTACATAACTTATTTCAGAAAATTAATAAATAGATATCAATATTATAAATAAAGATGTGTGAGTGTCGGTTGTTGTTTTAGTTAGTATTAGTGCGACACGCCATCAAGATCATTGATTTTTCTGTTCCGACTTAATCTGGTCCGTTTCTTTAGATGTATGTTAATTTTTTATGTACTACTTATTGTGTTGTCATATGTGTTGCTTAGAGTTGTGTTTTCTTTATGTTACATTATTGAGATTTATTTTGATTATAATTGCGTCATTTTTGTCACATAATTTATTTCAACCTCTCTTAGTTACTTCTATGAGAAATGATGGAAAAATATTTTTTTATCTGTGATAGTTAATTATAAAATATTTCAACATATGAAGATATAATTTATTATTTCTATCCTACCAGTTATTACACTTTAAATTAATTATAAAAACATAACAACCTAATTAAAATCAACATTTAATAAATGATAACATATTTAATTTTTATTACTATGTTAAATATCGAGCGAAGCTCGATTTACCCCTCTAGTATAAGTAAAACGGTAAAAGGCTCAAATGTCCTGCATGTTAGTGTCTCGCACTTTTTCGGGTCCGCACCTCGGTTAGGATTTATGGATACCTCTGTGGGGGTGAAAAAAATACGGATCAGATACCCCTCGAACTCCTTAGGACACGACTATCAATACCCGCCTGACAAAGGATGAGGATACCATAGTGGTCTCAGGGGTTTCGAGAGTTTGATTGTTGGTTGCAGGTCCTTTCCTTCCAGTAGGCGCAAGCCCCTACTGTTAATTACCTCTGAACCAAGTCGAGAGAATCTCTAGATCGGAGATGTTAATAGATTAGGCATATTAAGTGTGTCCAAGTTTGTTAAGTGATCGTCTAAAGCGACCATGTTGATGAACAAAGTAAACAAACAGTGAGTATGAACGCAAGATAAGCGTCTTACGATGACATGAATGCATATGATGTGCTGTGGTGATTACGAGGAGAAGAAGGTTTATATTTTAAAAGAACTGCACGGGCAGTCTTTCTGTACTTTAATGTGGTCTGGTAGATCTTTGACCAATTAGGTATTAGATCACTTTTAAGACTTGTTATTTCCATATCCGAGACGCATCGCGTGTATGGAGAAACAAGTGTAAACGTGTAAAGCCTTGGTCTCGTGACGTTTTGAAGAGCCGGTGTGTTGGACGTGCTGGATCTTCAGTATTGAGACGTGTCTAAGACTTAGGTTTGCTGTTGACGTGTCGAGGCTATGGTTATTGAACGTGTTGAGAGCTTCAGGCATCCTAGCGTACAGAAGCTCCAGTTCTTGAACGTGTTATAGCCTCAGTCGTTTGTTGACATATTTGGACTTCTAGTCTTCTAGCGTTTTAGGGTCTGACTTAAGCGTTTTAAACCCTGGCGTTAAGATGTGTTAGAAAGCTCAGGTCACTTGAGTCTTGTTTGCGTTTCTAGGACTTTAAGCACTTTTAGTTTGATAGCCATGGCTTTTCAGACATGTTGATTATTTGGTTTTCTGGAGGGTGTGTGTTCCCTAGGATTTATCTTCTGGACTTGACTTTTGGGTCTAAGTATGGGGTTTATGTTTAATCTTGGTCTGGTGGAGTTTCAGGTTTCTTGAATTTGCTATCTTAGGATCTCAGAGCTTGAAGGCTGTGCAGAGTTTGTATAGGTTTTGGATGTTTTTGGATTGTATCTGATGTTCTTGGGTTTGGGTCCTGGTTTTGGTTTGTTTGGCTAGAGCCTCCTATTTTATTCTTTGAATATCGGGAATGTCAGTTCCTGATAATTCAAAGTACCTGCTATCCAAGTGTACCTGTTGTCCAAGTGTACCTGTTGTCCAAGTGATTGAGACACCTAAACTTTTGAATTTTTCATGTTTTTAATGTCAATTTGGTCTTTAAGACATTTTTAATGACATTTTTAAGGGAAATTAATGATGTTGAATTAAACTCCCTTTTTCTTTTGGAATTTGGTGTTGAAGCCTTATACAAAAATGCTCCTTGTAATTTTCTGAACATTTTGGTATTTTTTGGTAATTTTCTGACCTTTCTAGCTATTTTTAAAGCATTTTTGAAATTTCAGCAATTTTAGAAAATTTTGATTGGTCAGGGGATTTGCTGTTTCGTGTTCTGGGTGTCAGGGATTCGCTACACACGAGGCGCCACAGAAAATCAAACGAAGTCGCTGAGGTTAATCGATCGAGTCAGCTGATTCACACACGGATCTGTGCGCCGACGCGTCTGAGTTCTGACATTGTGGGCCCCACTGTCAATGACTTGGCGTATCATGCACCATGTCCATCTAGCACCTTCATTTGATCCGTTGGAGAAGAATGAGAGGCGTTGATTCACGCCAAGATTCGTGCTAGTCAAACTGTCAACACTCCTCTTCCTTCTTCTTTCTTTTCTCTTTCTTTCCTTCTCGTTTCTTCCGACGAAACGCTGACTCGAGTCAAACATCCGAAGTCGACTCGATCTCCGCCATGTGGGAGTCATTTGGCCGGCGAGAAGTGTCGGGGAGATCGCCTCGCTCCTCTCTTCTCCCCTGAGCTGGTCGATTGAGTCGATTCTCATTAATTGGGGGGGTTGAGGCGTGACTGTGTTCGATTTGGGATTTTCCGATGAGGTGCTTGCAACCAAAATTAGCCTCTGTAAGACTAATCGGCGGCCTGCTTGAGCAACCAGAGCGGCACCTTGGGTCAATTTGAGGTAAAAATCCCTAACGCTTGCTGTATAAATTTTGAGCCGTGACTCACCCAATTTCCTGTGATAATCGAACCCAACTTGGCTGTATGGGCACTAATTAGTTGGTTGATCATGGTTTGTTAGGCGATAGTGTTATCTACCTGAGTTGTATGGTCCTTGATTTGATTGGCTTGGGCAGTACTTGGGTGTGTCGGAGTTTGACATTTTCTGACTTTGGGGTCTAACTATCTAGCCATGTTTAGCCAAATTTGGGCATTACAACTAGGTAATTAGGGTCTTGACAGGTGTTTGGTTAAGTTGGATTAGCATAGTAGTTTTGTGGGGTGCTATTTTGGAATTAACAAGAGATCATTGGACTGATTTGGGTCATTTGATGTCTTTTGATCATGGTTTTACTATCTGGTGGCTCCTAACATGATTTTGGCAGCATAACTAGGTATTTGTAGTACCAGAAGGGATAGGCTATGGCCTCATGGCATGACAGTCTCATGTGACCTTGGTGTTAGATTGTGGGAGTATTTTATTTGGATATGAGGCATTTGTAAGGCTTAACTGAGACAAGAATATTGGATTCAATTATCACAGGGACTTGTGTTACTTCAATGAACCATGAAGCACAAACCAATCTCTGGGTGACTGCTCAGAGGCAAGTACACCTATTGAAACTGATCTATGCTCCATTGAGAGCTCAAAACATGGTTCAGAGAGAGATCAAAGGTGACTGCTCAATGGCTAGCACACCTGTTAGCTTGACCCCTCTCATCCCCTTATACAGCAAGCTTTAGGGGCTTGTACCCTTCTTCTCCCCAAGCTCTCCCTCTGGTTGTTTCAACTTGCCACCTGGTTGCTGCACAGAAAAGAGAAGAGGGATTTTGTACAGGTATATGCTTTATATTTTCATGTTTCTATCACTTTTTAGTTAGTTATACTTTTATTTGAATCAACAGAGGGATACTTAGTGCATTTTTATGTGTTTTTCATGCAAGATGCAACTGAAGGCTTGCTAATATGATTATCTAGATGCTTAAACTTAGTAACTATGCTAGCCACTGAAGTAAACATGCTTATAACTATGTTATACTAGATACATGCAGTGAGAATAAGGTATGAAAGTGCATAATCATAAGGAATAAAATATATATACATAATCAAAGCTTTATTACAAACTATAGGATTACATTTCTGTTAATTACCTTGTATAAAAGCTAACTAACTTCTTTTGTTTTTACAGAAAATAGCTTGAGTTTTGAAATGGGCAGAGTTTCAATATAGCACTTTGCCTCCCCTTCTTCAGTCGATGGAGAGCTTCTTTTATAGCTGTTGATGTCTTCTAGGGTTTGATTTGAGGCTGCCACTTGGCAATTTCTCAAAATTTTGGGTCTGGATGAGGGGCTGAGATGTATTTTGCTCCTTGCCGCCTCAGTTTGTGAGTATTCCTTCACTTATCTTCTTCTACATCTTCTGTGCACCCTCCAATGGTCTTCTGACACTTGGCATTGGTGTTGATGTGGTGGATGAGTCAGCTAGGTTTACTCCAATTTACTTGTGTTTACTGTTTTCATGACAGGTGGGCCATGGGGCCACTTATCATGCTTATATGTGGGTGTTGTTCCTTCTTCTTTGGCTTGGAGAAGGGGGTTGTATTGGCGCCAAAACATGGCCTGGACAGGTGTCATTGATCCATGGTTCATTGGACTTTGATGGTGTGGATGCACTTGTGATGGCATCTCCATCAGTGCATAGCCGTTGAGCCTATATCTGAGGCTTGGCAGTGCATTGAGAGGTTATTTGATCCTCTCCATTTGGTGTTTGGATTCAGATTTCATGTATGCTTGACTATATAGTCTTTGGGTTGTGTTTTCTGGGGAGTGAGGCTGCCCATGGGGCCCACTGATCAATATGATGACCCCACTGTGTTTACTTGCAATGTAGAAGAAGCAGGTTTGATTTCTTTCCTTTTTTCTTTTTGTCTTTTACTGGAGTCACTAGGTGCATCCATTGGGTGCACTCATTTGGTTTAAGTGACTTTCCTGTTTCTTGTGTAGGTGGCGGGTTGTCATTGTGCCATTTTGTGTTGGCTGTTTGACATATGCGCCTAAGAGCTTGCATCATGTGCTCTGAATGTTGGTACATTCTCTCTGGAGGGAGAATTGATGAGGTATCAATTTCCTTCTTTGTGCATGATCTTTTGTGACTGCAATTTTGGTAAGTCACTGTATCACAACACAACATGTGGATTTTATGCATCATGTTTAATGATTTTGACATGGTTTTATATGTCATTTCAGGTATTTTGTGGGCTTTTATAGCTAAAGGCTTTGAACCTTTTTGTTTGAGCTGTCATCTGCCATATCACGTGGCATTTGATACTCACATTTAGGTTGCTTGGTTTATTTAGCATTATTTGATAGCTGTTGGTAGTAAATTTGAGCCAATGATTTTGATATGAGGCTCAATCAAATTCTTATACAACTGTGAGTTGTATTTCTGTTGGCAATTTGATTTACTTGTTTGTAGGCTAGTGTTTTGAGTCAACACTTGTCATGTTTTGACAAGTTGTGCTCACACTTGCCCTGTCAGATGACTGGAGAAGGTAGGTAGTGCCATTGACCATGGCTTGCCTCAGATAGGTGCCTCCCCCATATGGCCAGTGATGAGCTAGACTTGGCAGTTTATTGCTTTGTCATTTAATCTGAGGCCTCAAGTGATTTTTGATACCAAAGTGGCATGTGTTTTATGCACACTTGATCCTTGGCCAGCATATAACTCAGCTGATTTTGGTTGTCAATCTTTGTATAACTCTTGTGCAACATCCTGGAGAAGCAGTTCTAGGGGTAATTGTGGCATTGAATATGCTTCTCTTAGTGTTTTATGAGCAATATTCTCTTGTCTTTTGTGGGAATACCTGATTTGCCCATGGGTCAAGGAATGACACGCATGAGGGACCTTTTCAGGTATAATCTGTCACTTTTCTCTTCTTATTGAGTTATCTATGTGCATAGTTGTAGGCTCCAGCTAGTATCTGGTCATTCATTGCACTTGATACTCATGTGAGTGGCTGGATGCTTTGCATATTTGTAAAGTGATGAAGACTTGGTGCTCCCTGGCATTGTAGCATGCTTTTGCACTCTATGTTGGCTCTGTATGCCATTTAATTCTCTATGGAGAGGGGCTGGACCATTTGCATATCATTGGTTGATAATCCCAGTGACATAGCGAACTCCCTTTCTCTTAATTGCTTGGTACAGTTGATGGTACACTGTATTAGCAGGGCTAGAGTTAACTTTTCAATTTATAGACTGAAGAACAACAAATTATCTCCAGTTAACTGTTTTATTCAATCTCGTTCACTGGACATCTCCATTCCGAGAGTCAATCATGTTTATAAGCATCTCTAACTCTCTTCTTTCTGTTTCTTGTGCGTGAGCAACACCTACACACCCTCGTGGAGCTATTCTCACCCACAATTTGAGCTGTAGCAACTCCCATTGCTTGCACAGTGAACATTCAAGCTTTTCCGCCATGGTCATGGGTGCAATGACTTGTTTCAAGCGGAATTGAGCTAAAATTGCTCGTAGTGCTTCTTCTTTGAGCCCCAGAGAAACCTTCTCAGGTACTCAGCTTCATCAATTTCATCTTAATTTTGAAGAATTTGGTTAATATTTCCTTCGAGTACTAATCTCGTTCTTCTGAAATTGTGTGATTTCAGGCACCATTCTCCGTCGAACTTGGTGTCGTTGTGATCGTGAGCTCATCGCCTTTCCGGCGGTGCTATTAGTTCAGGAAGTGGTGAAGTGTAGCGGCGGAGGAAGATCAACCTTCGTCGGAGAAGGAGGTGTCTCCTTCTGTCAGCACTTTCTTTTCTTTTTCTTATTTCCTTTAACGGAAACAGTAGGGACCACTGTCTTGTCCACTGGGGTGGTGACACCTGTCGAGTCCGAGTCTGATTTAGGCTCAGTCGGAGCCGTGTCGGGGTTCAGGTCGGATGCGTGTCGGATCCATGTCTGGTTCGAGTCGATTAGCTGTTGAGTCTGAATCGGAATCGATTGTGGTTGGGTCGAGTCAAGTAGCCTTTTCGGCTGGATTGAATGTGGGTCGTCGTGGGCCGAAATTTTTATAATTTGTTTTGTAAATTAAATACGGCCTGTATTTGATTTTATACATGTATTTCACACGTATTTAGTACGTATTTCACATGTATTTCGCACACATTTTTTTGTATGGATTTGTATGATTTGTGGGCCCTACCAAATAGCTTATATCGTAGCGTCATGGTATTAACCCTTTTTGATATATTTGATTAAGTCCAAAATTGCTTGATATGGATTCAATTTGAACTTGTCAAATAATAATCGCCAATTACACCCGGGTAGCTCTATACGAGCGTTCTTTCATGCATCTTGACGTCTTCTATCGGCTTGTTTTAAATTTGCCGAATTTTAGAGGCAAACAGTTAGGAAGTGTTTAATTTTAATTTTTGTGCCAACAATTAGCCATAAACATCAATCAAACACAAAAGATCTAGGCTTAAAACCATTCGCAAGCATTTCATGAGATGAGAGTAGGAGATGATATACCTCTCACAAATAGTTCTTATGAGGCTCGATCCAAATCACTTGAAACCGGTGGCGTGCTCTCCAACACCGTTTCTCCTCCTTAGATGGCGGCAACCCCGAGTCCACACAAAGTTTAATCAAGTTCTAAAGCCTAGTGCTAGCTAGACTAGAGAACAAGTCTAAACCCCGAGTTAACTTCTCTTCTAATTATCTTATAATTAATATGAAGCTAATTCTCAACACATGAGATCCTATATAATGCAATAAAAGAGCACAAATTCAGATCTGAAATTTGCTCTTTCTTGGAGCAAATGGCGGCTAGGAGAAGAGAAAGAGAGGTGAATTGGTTGCCCTAATTTCCAATCAAGGGGGGGTTTATATAGACCATGCTTTACCTAACCTAGGGGGGACCACTCCCTTCCCTTGTGGCTGGCCTAGAAGTGGGCTTTAAAGCCCATTTCGATGGTCTAAGCAATCTCTTTTATCTCCTTTAGTTATTGCATCAAATCTCGGCCCAAATTGACATATCAAAAGATAGTCCAAATTATTGATATAATTATAATAATTAAATCAATTGTGATGAGACAAAATAATTATCAAATACTTGGCAATTATTATTTGGTTTAGACAATACATTAAATTTGTTTCATATGATCCATTTGAAATAATTAATCATAACGGTTTATAATTAATTATTCAACTTATCATATTTTGTATTCTCCAATACAAATAAACTAATATAATGTACTATTGATTAAGAGCTTTGTTTTCGTGTGACCCTTTGAGGATTTATACTATGTTGGCCATGGAAATAAATTGTTATTTATTCCCAATTAATGTCTTGTATCTTGTACAATACATTATAACATAATCATGCTCCCACTGAATGTCTTGTCTATACATGATACTTTTGACGAAGTTCAACTCCTTGACTTCCTTGTCAAAATGTTTATTCCAGTTTCCACAATACTTGTTTTAATCCATTAATGGATTCTTGAAGCATACATACGTTTCTAGCAATATAACAAACAAATCCTCGATTTGTGTCATATACACAATAACTTCCTTCATTCAATCGAGGAAGGCGGTTTTGATGTATCTTTCCATATATCTATATATACGAAATATAATTATTGCTAGAATGATCTTTATTGACTTATTCAAAGCTACAAGCGAGAAGCGTGCTTTGTACATGGTCAACTTGTTATCGTTTTAGACATAGCAACAATCGTGAAATTGTGCTTTGTACATAGTCGACTTGCTATCCATATCTATCTCTCCTTTAAAGATATAAGTGTTCTTGATGGATCGCTCCTTCATGAACATCAATCAAGGTCTATACCTTATTGTTATATATATGGATTTCATTTAAAGATCATATAGATTCAAATCATACTTGTGGAATCGGGTCTTTCCATCGCTTCTTTATTTATCAACGGATCCTCATATATCAAGTACGAGGATGTTGTGAAGCCTATGTACTTTTCAGTTTAGGCAATTCACTCTCGTTGATCTTTGTAGGATTGGTGCTTGAGGTCCATAAACTACTTCTACAACAACTTGTAGAATAAGTTCTTGATCATAATATATTCCACGAGTTTCTCGAACATCATCTATTCGCGAGATGTTTGAGTACTCTCTAGAAGCGAGCGTGCTTATAAACTTTTCCTTTTACAACTGCTTGTGAATGAAGTTTTGCTCAACTCCCACTAAGCACCATGTATGGAGTGACAAGTTCCCTATAAAGATACTTCTTGTAGTGACGCATAAACTCCTTTAATGCTCACTTTACTCCCACTACTTCTTCTTGAGAATATCATTCTTCAAGATTACGTTATGATGAGCAACAACTACTTTGTTTCTATCATGTTCGTTGAAGTAGTACCTTTCGGTTAGTTCAAGATATCCTACATAATATTAAGCGTCTTATTTGGGTCCAAGCTTATCAATCAAACGAACCTTGAAATAAGCTTCTCAACACCAAATCTTGAGAAACAATATACCTAGAGATCGAATCTCGTAAGATATCTTTCTCAATAGACTTCGATGGAATTTTTATTCAGTGTAAACAATATTGTCCTCAAACACAAATCTCTTACATGAGTCGAACAAGTCAATTTAATTTATTACCGATCGAACTATATCAAACAATGTTCGATACCTTCATCCTTGGATATATTTTTTAATGTTCCTCATGGAGCGAGTAGTGAAACATCTTTCATACTCTTTAGGTAATATATCAAACTATATGACTTAACTATTTACCATGATCCATCTTAAGACTTTTGCTTTTATTGAATAGTTTTTCAACTTTACTCTTGAAATCCTTTTGATCTTGTCAAAAGATTCATACTTATACCATATCAAATAGATACGTTACTATTTACAATGATCGTTGGTCAAGTGGTAAAGTGTCAATAACCTTTCAATTGCACAAGTACCTATAGGTCTATATACATCAATATGTATAAGTCTTAATAAAGTTACTTGTCCTTTAAACCTTCGTATTTCAAAGACGCTTTTGTCATTTAATAAACACGATTCGCATGAATTTCAATTGATTTGCAATCGAATTGATTTACGAGCTCCACGTTACGTAGACTCCCATAATGTGATTCTTGCTTATATTCGACTAAGCGACTATTTTACATAAAAGTCAAATACTTTATGTGAAGTCTTACATATTTGTCATCCAAAAATTTATTTATCTATTTCAAGCAAATTCAATCAACATGCATGAAATCATATACACAAATCCATAATAAGAGAACAACATTTCTCTTTTACAAAACATGATCATCTATCATCAAATATGAAACAGAGATAAGATTTTATGAGATGTTTGGAATAAGGTGTATAACCTCCAATTCCTAAACAAATCTTTACTTAGTAAAGATAACTCTACGTATTCAATGATAGCGGCTTAGACGAATAAGCCATTTTCAAAACGGAGTTTACTTTACTTGTCTCGAACTTTCTCTTATTCATCATTGCCTACACATTTCGTTAAATGCGAGCACATGAACTAGCACCTAATTACTAGTGTGAATTAGAGATAGTGAGATAATTTTGAACGACAAATATCTTAAGGTTTAGAACATCATGGTATTTTGGACAACCTTTCAAATACCTCTCATAAATGGCAAATGAAACAACTTATGTGATACACGGTCACTAGTGAGGGTCTCGAAGTCTCAACTCATATCTTGGTGAAGTATTCCTTTGATACTTAACCAATCACTTTTAGCACTAACAAGTGTGCGAACAATATATCATTTATCCATAGAAAGAGATTGTATGACAATATCAACAATCCTTGATATTGGAGATCTCAATATCTCTAGTTGTCAATTAGCTACTCAAACCTTTCGGTTTGCAAGCTAATAAAAAATTTATCTTCTTATAAAAGAGTCTCTTGGTTAAGTCACACTCTATTACTCGATCATAAATGATTGAGTCTATCTTTATTTTCTTTAAGATTATTTTCTTGAGTAAATGGATGAGAGTGTAGAAGTCTAGTCTAGTCCTTATGAATTCTCCAATTCAAAGGTCTAGAACTTCTAAAAGGATATAGGCATTCGCTTTATTGAATAATTTTCGTCGAAACTAATCAATCATTGCGAAGTTATGTTTGGGAAGTCGAGGAACGTTTTTTTGGGATTAAACTTGCTCAAGTTTCTCCTTTCCAAGAACATGTCTTAGGAATCGGTATTACTTTTCCAAGTAAATACCTTAGAAACGAGCTTGTTGTTTTTTAAAGATTGATCGCAACGAAATTAACATATTTAATATCTATAACAATTTCAATTTAAGGTCATTTAGTTTATGCAATGTTTTATTTATAATGATAAACAAAACTCCTACTACATTTATTTAATGTCCCAATGTAGTTGGTTTTCCAAGATCCTCGTTTTCATCAAGTAGAGCCTGCTATGGCACGACACCCTACTTAACTAGACAAGGTAGGTTCTCCAACCAATCATATCAACCATTTGGTTTGTGAATATCTAAGTATATTCACAAACTTCACCCCGATGTCCAAGAAACTTGTTGGGTCCATCGATAAGCAACCTCTCTCTATTTGCTCCTAACAAATCTTTTCATTTGTACCCCGACTATCAAGCTTGACAACCACGACGTCCGCTTGGGCGGACCGCGCCATGATTGGCAATTGACGTGAAGGGGATAAAGAGAAGGAGGACGAATTGACTTAATCGTATTAGTTTGGGACAAAATATGTGACTCTTGTTTGGTGGTCGTATAAACATACACCCATACCTACCTATGAAAATTCAAGGCATTCACAAACAATCACATAACATAAGCATCTCAAGCATTGTCGTGGGTTTGTATGGCTCCCGCTTGCATTAGTCTTCGTCGCATCTCCATATAACGAAACTAATCTAATCAAACCCTACCACTAATTACTAAAATCCTATCTAATAATTAAGAGAAATAAATACATGTGATAAAATCTTAAAACCCGCCTAGGCCTTAGGGGCATGTAAGCCTCACAAGTTACATCAAGAATTAATCAATTATTAATTATCAATGCACCTTAGGCCACATTACAACCAATCACATGCATTCACAACATTTTACAACACATAAGGCATTGACATCTTGAGCCATATCAAACTCACATCCTCCTACAAAACAAATTAGCACAATATACAAATACATGTCTAAGTTGTTCATAACTAGTGAGCTCTTAAGTATCTTTGCGTATTGTTTGCTAATTTGTGTTTTTCCATGCAAAGAGGGTTTAACATTCAAACAACTAATTACTTAAACCCTTTGATAAAATCAACATTCAAAATCCAATAGATGACAGCAAGGAGAGTTCTAATCAACATATCAACTATTTGATTAATTAGAACAAACACCTTTAATTAAACGGGACCCGAAAAAAATCAAGAAATTTTTCGGTCTCCAAAAAATTCAGAAAAAATCATGAGAACTCCTTATCAAGAGACAAACTACCTGTTCAAATTTTGAGAAGAGATAATTTACCAATCGGGAGAACAAAAAATAACAAACTTCAGGTTGTGTATTAAAACACCGGTTTAAAATTTCAGTTTTTGGCCTCAACCTTTTGGACTGTTTGACCACATTCCAAAAACTTTTAATGCAAAAAAATTTTACAGTAAACAACCACAAGTATAAGGCTAGTAACCATGAAAGATTTCCAAGTTTACTCATTCAAAATCATCAAGTTAAAGGGGTTTGAATACAAGTCCCCTGTTCTGGAACAGTACGTCGACGAAATTGATTTTGAGTGGTTGGGGTACCAAAACTAGTCCGATTGACATGAAATTAATTTTCATGGATTCAGGACTTCAAAATGAAGTTTTACATTTAAACACTTTTTTTATAAGAACTCTCAATCAATACCAGTTTTCAAAACAATCCAATCGGTACAAAAAATCGATAAGACCATTCTTGTCTTTCATTGCTTCAAATAAATAGAAAGACTTCGATCCAAACCATCAAATTGGTATGGAAGGAAGTAATATAAGTCTACTTAATCTCTAGCCATTAAAAAGGGGTCTCCTTATCAAAATAACACAGATAATACCCACAAACTCAGATCTGGTCGCACAGGAACCAGTCCTACGTACTGTCACGAAATAAATCACTAAAAATCCATAATAAATCGGATTAAAGTGAAACTAGTGGTAAAATGCTCACAACTTGTCCCTCTTTCAAATACATCAAAAGGAAAAATCAAATCGAAAGTTTTTCCATGAGAAAAATACAGAAAACCACGGAAAAAAACTGAGTTTCAGGCAGCAAACAAGGCAACAACTTAATTACTTCACTAATTACTCAATTCTCATCTAATTAATGTGCAAAATAGCTTAAAACCGACAATGTGCTCTGATACCACTGTTAGGAAGTGTTTGATTTCAATTTTTGTGTCAACAATTAGCCATAAACATCAATCAAACATAAAAGATCTGGCTTAAAACCATTCGCAAGCATTTTATGAGATAAGGGTAGGAGATGATATACCTCTCACAAATAGTTTTTGTGAGGCTCGATCCAAATCACTTGAAACCGGTGGCATGCTCTCCAACACCGTTTCTCCTCCTTAGATGGTGGCAACCCTGAGTCCACACAAAGTTTAATCAAGTTCTAAAGCCTAGTGCTAGCTAGACTAGAGAACAAATCTAAACCCCGAGTTAACTTCTCTTCTAATTATCTTATAATTAATATGAAGCTAATTCTCAACACATGAGACCCTATATAATGCAATAAAATAGCACAAATTTCAGATCTGAAATTTGCTCTTTCTTGGAGCAAATGGCGGCTAGGAGAAGAGAGAGAGAGAGGTGAATTGGTTTGCCTAATTTCCAATCAAGGGGGGGTTTATATAGACCATGCTCTACCTAACCTAGGGGGACCATTCCCTTCCCTTGTGGCTGGCCTAGAAGTGGGCTTTAAAGCCCATTTTGATGGTCTAAGCAATCTCTTTTATCTCCTTTAGTTATTGCATCAAATCTCGGCCCAAATTGACATATCAAAAGATAGTCAAAATTATTGATATAATTCTAATAATTAAATCAATTATGATGAGACAAAATTATTATCAAATACTTGACAATTATTATTTGGTTTAGACAATACATTAAATTTGTTTCATATGATCCATTTGAAATAATTAATCATAACGATTTATAATTAATTATTCAACTTATCATATTTTGTATTCTCCAATACAAATAAACTAATATAATGTACTATTGATTAAGAGCTTTGTTTTCGTGTGACCCTTTGAGGATTTATACTATGTTGGCCATGGAAATAAATTGTTATTTATTTCCAATAATCATAAGCGGTATCTAGCAACACGTTATGACTCCCAATTCGTATGTACTGTTACAATATCTCAATCCTGCATAAGAAATAATAGTATTTCCTTGTCTGATTCTTATGTCACATGATATCATTGTATAATCCAAGATAGGAATGTGTCATTCTTGCAGATTATACATTTCTTGATCTAGAGTTGATTGTACAAGTTGGCCAAACAATCCAAACTCCATCAAGGGGCCCAAACAGATATCATCACTCACTAAGTATATTAATGAGGGACATACGGTTTTCTTGATGAACAACTTTTCCCCGCACAATTCAAGAGAACATAAATAAAGTCCTTATAGCAGCCTTTATCAGGAATCAACGTTAGACGATATTTATTGAACCTATCCTCATGTGGAAAAGGTGAACGTCTCAAACTGAGAATCAAACTTATATGAAATAAACAATGACACTTAACACAATCCATATGTTTATTTCATTGGGTCAAGTCCTGTACTATGTTCCAATAACATACACATATGCAATTAAGTTGGTAACTCCTTACTTATGATTTGTAGAACTTAATCATCACTTAACTTGCATACTAATCTTTTATGATAATTAATGTTTCTTGTTAATTATCAAGATTATGGACGATTTAGATTTATTATTGTCATTCTAATGAATGATCCACAAAGATCTACAATTCAGATCATCAACCTGAATGATCTGTCAATAATAAACTCTAGGAACAAATGATTAAAATCATCATTAACATAAACTAAGAAAATAAGTCATTAAATATTGACTTCTAGGACATAACTCCAACACTGCATACATAGAGTCGTATACACAACAGAACAAGCAAAGGAACGGATTTTTTGGACCTTTTTTTATTGTTTTTAAACTTATTTTATTGAATTCTTAAAATGAAATTACCTACAGTAGATATCTTTTACAAACTGGCATGTGGGGGGTAAGGGTAGCTGGATAAGCATAGTTATATTAAATTAGTTACAATCTAAAAAATTATTTTTGTACTCATACTATTGGTTATAAAATATAGATTGAAAATTTCAAACTAATTCACGTTAACCAAATTAATAAATAAATTATAGTTTGTTTTATTTAATTTGGTAAATAATTAAATTGATCAAATTATGTTGTCTTTGGTTTTACTTATATAATTTCAATACTATATATATATTTTTTTTATCTGTCCATTATCGCCCATGTACCATTTTTATGAGAGAAAGTCTGGAAAGTTCTGAACATATCAAATTAAACCCTTCACCATTATCACACTCCAAATTATAAATCTCGCAAATATGATATTTATTTCCTAAACAGATACATTTTTTATACTATATAAAGAAAAAAAACTTACTTTTTTGGGAGTTTTAAAGTATGGTAAAAATATTGTATATTTTGAAAAAAAATAAAAGGTCACTTTCTAGATCTGATCTTTAATTGTTTTTGTCGTCTGTATGATTCGTCACTGCCCAAGCAAAGAAAAAAAGCACAAAAAGGTTTTCTATAGGAAATAAAATTTTGGGAAAAGTTTCCTTCAGATTCACCATATAAACATGGCAATTAGCCAAAATTCCATATTTGTTCTCTAACTTTTCCCTTATATGATCTATATAAACCTATGTTACTTGGGTGCGGGTACGGGTACGGGTATCGTATCAGACACGATGCGGGTGCAGGGATACGGTATTTTTCAAAAAACTAGAATACAACTATATATATACAATAATAAAAAATTACATTATATATCAAACTGTGTTATAAAATCAATAGTGAAAGGAGGAGGAAGACAAAAGTAAAAGAGAGACAAATTCTCTTCTGTATATTTCTATTCTCAATTGTTGGATCCAATATACAAGTTACATCTCTCTATTTATAAGCCAAAGATGAATCTCCTAATAAATACTAAAGATCTTCTATAATTAATGTAATTAATGGGAATAATAAAGATGGACAACCATATATGATTCATATCATTTATAACATTTCCCCTTGGTTGTTCATCTTTCATTATACACTATTAATATGATACTTCAGGATCAATATTAATACGGGCCTGATAAGGATCATCCGCTAGATCCATCATCCCCATCATCCGCTCATTAATAACAGAAAAAACGCTTGAATCATCCTAGCGATTCCTAGCGCCCTTTCCATTCTGGTCCGCGTTTTCCCCCCTTCTTCGCGCTTTCCCTGTTTACTCGCGCCCTTTCCATTCTGCTCAGCGTCATCCTCTAGTTGTTGAATCTAAAACTATTTTTGTTGAAGATACTAAGTAACTTCAATAGTTAGCTTAGTAACTTCAAGAGTAATAGTTTCAACTTCAACAGTTAGCCTAATAACTTCAACAATTAGCTTAGTAACTTCAATAGTTAGCCTAGTAATTTCAACAGTTAGCCTAGTAATTTCAATAGTTAGCCTAGTAACTTCAAGTGTAATAGTTTTAACTTCAATAGTTAGCCTAGTAACTTCAACCGTTAGCTCACTAACTTCAATAGTTAGCTTATTAACTTCAAGAGTAATAATTTCAATAGTTAGCCTAGTAACTTCAAGTGTAATAGTTTCAACTTCAACAGTTAGTCTAGTAATTTCAATAGTTAGCTCAGTAACTTCAATATTTAGCTTATTAACTTCAACGGTAATAGTTTCAGCTTCAACAATTAGCTGCTGCGTAAGAGGGAGGGAACAGAGAGACGGAGGAAAACAGAAAAGGAAAGATGGTTGAGATGAGAAGGGCGTACGCATGTGAACAAAAAAGGAAAGAGGGGATGAGATCTAGATGTGAAGAGCGTAGGCTCTGTGAACAGAAAAGGAAAGAGGAGTTGCGCTCATAAACGCGTGACAATTATTCACGAGTTAATTAAGGAGATGAGAGGGGATGATGGGATGATAGGATCTATAGGATGATCCTAAGAAATTCCGATATTAATATGATACTTCTGGATCATTTATACTGCCTCATTAAAAACCTTACAAAGAAAAACCCATTGGGATAAAAACTTGGATAAAGGTAAAAGAGTACAGCGTGTATAATGCTTCCCCTCATTTTAATATTATTGGATATCCTTCAGTCGATGTAGACCTATCTTCTTTCTGAGTTGCTCAAAAGTTCTTGTTGGCAAAGACTGTGTGAATAAATCAGCCAAGTTGTTGCATGATTGAATTTTTTGAACATCTATTATGCCATCCTTTTGTAGGTTATGTGCTGAGAAGAACTTTGGCGCAATATGTTTAGTTCGGTCTCCTTTGATATATCCTTCTCTAATTTGGGCTATGCAAGCTGCATTATCTTCATATATTGGAGTAGGATTTTCCTTAATATTTTGAAGCCCACATTCTTCTTGAATATTTTGAATTATTGACATCAATGAAACACATTCTCGACTCGCTTCATAGAGAGCAATTAGTTCGACATGATTCGATGAAGTAGCAGTTAGAGTTCGTTTAGTCGATCGCCATGAAATCGCAGCTCCACTATAAGTAAATATGTATCCTTATTGAGATCTTGCTTTATGCTGATCTGACAAATATCCTGCATCTGCATATCCAACTAAATTAGATTTTATATCATTTTTATAGTACAGTCCCATATCTCGAGTTCCGCAAAGATAGCGAAAAATATCTTTAATTCCATTCCAATGTCTTCGGATTGGTTTGGAACTATATCTTGACAATAAATTTACAGCAAATGCAATATCAAGTCTTGTATTATTTGCAAGATATAACAACGCTCCAATTGCGCTTAAGTATGGTACTTCAGGACAAGTACTTGTTCATCATTTTCTTGGGGACGAAAAGGATCATTTTCTACATTTAACGATCGCACGACCATTGGTATTTTTAAAGGATGAGCTTTATCCATATTAAACCTTTTTAAGATTTTTTCTATATAATTTGATTGATGGATAAATATTCCATTCTTTAGATGCTCGATCTGCAGGCCGAGACAAAATTTAGTGTAAAAACCCAAACTTTTTAAATTAAAAATTAATAATTTCTAAGAAAATAAATAAATTTAATTAATAGAAAAGTAAAAATCTAATCATAAACCCCATTTGTAAATTAGGAACGATTTTATTTTTGAATCCGATAAGATATTTAATTCCGACCATTTGCAAAATTTTCTATAAAAATTATTTGCCTAATTAAATATTTTATGCCATGATAATTTCAAATATATATTTTAGAAATTTTCCATAACTCAATTTGCGTCAAAAATCCTAGTTATAATTGCTGGAACAATTGATTTCCTAATTTTCTTTAATCTGGACCGTTGGATCGAGTTTTAACTCTTGGATTTTTCTGAGCCGTTGGATCACATTAGATTCTCCTCTTTATCTCTCTATCCTTCTCCCTCTCTCTTCCTTTCTTCGCCGAAGCAACTTTGACCCCTTTTCTCTTTCTCCTGTTTCGCTCGAGAGCACCGTCTCTCTCTCCCCTGACAGCATTGCGACTATCGCGACCTCACCACCTACCCAAACCCACTCCCTTGACTTTCCCCTCTTCCGCTCGTGCTCTCTCTCTCTCTCTCTCCTCTGGCAGAGAGCTTGACTCTCGCGCGACCAAACCCTCTGACATCACCCGCTCCGCCACCTCAGCAGTACGCCCATTCCCCCGACCCCACCGCTCGTCTATTTGTGTCGCCCCTCTCTTCTCTCTCTGCTCAAACCGCTGCCAAAGGTAAGAACAGAAAAGAGAAAGGATAAGAAAAAGGGTAAGAGAGAGAGAGGTGGAACCTAGGCGATCGGAGAGGAAACGGAGGTGGCCGGCGAGACTAGGAGGTGGAGCTGAGGTGCGTGCGGGCGTTGGCTGTGCTTGCTTCCCCTTTTCCCTTCTCTGTCGGTATTGGCATTGCAATATCCCTCTCTCTCTCTCTCTTTAGTTGTTATGTGTTATGCTTGGATGAATTTGTGAGGCATGCACTCGAATTGAACTGTGGCTCTGTGAATTTCTTGCTTGCTGTGTCGATTAAGTGCTTGATATGGTTGTGCATTGCCTCCCCTTGATCTGATTTGTTGAATGTGTTGCTGTTGCTTCCAATCCGATCTGCTACTTGCTTATTGGCATGCTTGTTGTTGATGGAATTATTGAATACTTTACTAAACTGCTATAGGGTAGCTGTGCTTCTGTTTGGGTCCATCTGAGCTATTAGTTTTGTTCTAAATGCTTGATTAGGGCTATTAGTCGAGGTGTTGGTTATTTGATGCTTCTACTAGGGTCTATGCTTGTCTTTCTCACTTGTGCAGCTTTGAGAATCAGTGTAGATTAGATATTTTGTGTTTGGCTTGATTAATTGATTGATTAAGCTTGTGATAAGCATTATGGGCTTGATAAATGCAATATTAGGCTTGATGTCTTTCCTTTGGGGGTCTGTCCCTCATATGGATGCTTTTCTGGTTTGATATCAGGCTGGTACAGGTCTGGTACCAGTCGGTTTCCCCTCTGTTTGTTTACTGGTACAGATGTAGTTGGAACCAGGGACTTGTTTATGAAATTTTTCGATTTTTGGACTAGTTTGAAAATATTTTTGAACTATACTAGGACTTCTTTGTAATAAATCTGTTATTAGGGGCTTAGATGTAAAAGTTCTGTAAATATTTTTAATCTGGGGTCCTTTCTGTTAATTTCCGTGTGTTTTGAGTTGGGCTGTGATTCCTGGTTGGATCCGTCCGAGCCCTTCCTTCCTGTGTGGGCTACGTGATTTCCACTTTGGCCCATTCGGCCTGTTTTCTGTGTGGGCTCTGTTGCTTTACTTACGTGGCCTGTTTTTATTGTGTTGGCTGAGATTTGAAACCGGATTATTGAGTTGGATTTTGAGTTAAATAAAACTAGAACTATACTATTGTGTTGGCATTTTATGTTGGCAAATTAAGTCGGATTTTGAATTAAAGCTTTTGGCCGAGAAATTAATCGAGACGGATTCGAATATAAAACGTTGGCTTTTACAAATGGGAGATGATTAGATTGTCCGTAAAATAATTTCAATACAGATACTATGATTTAAACGGACACAGTATGATCCCAAAACCTTTTCAAACAAACTAAGTTTTCTTTATTTATCTTTCAACACGAAGTTTATCTTATTTTAGTTGATTTATCAAAAGCGTATCATACTTGAGCAAAACACTATTTAATATTAAACTAAACTTTTCAAATGATTTTTCCTAAACTAAACTTATTATGACACATCTCCAAACGTCGTAGTTGGACTTATAGGAATCGTCCAAAAACGTCTTTCTACACATTTATTTTTATAGTTGGAACTTAACAAAATATTTTCAAAAGTAGCAACTTAACTTTTCTTCTCAACTAGTTTCAAACGGAACTCCATCAAATTATTTTTATAAACTAATTAGGTATAATAGTATATTTTAATACCGAGTCCCTTCTTAATATAGAAGTTAAGTATGGTTAAAGATAACATAACCGGAACTTGAAACCAAATTGAGGGATAAATGGATTTAATCGTTAGATTAACTTTTAACGGTAACTTCGTTCACCAGGTGACCAGGCCGACTACCAGGGAGATTACTACTACCTTGAGCACGAGGACGGTGACGCAGGGCAGGACTCCGTCGACCCTCCAGCATAGTAGTAGCTTCTACGCCCTACTTTCCAGGTGTGGATGCTGATATCGCTTTTATTTGTTAGTATTTTGACCGTACTTGGCACCCAATTATGACCCAAAACTTGTATTATTTGACATTTTGCTGTGTTTTTCCAGGATTTGGTTTGTCGCCGCTTTTATTTATTTGACACAGGTTTTGATGAAGATTTAAGGAAAACGAACTCAAAGAAGCTTGTCCACGCTTGTTTGCACGCTAGACGACTCATTCCTGGCGCTTGGGACACATTCCGGACCGACATGCGGGCCACATGCCACGATCTACTCAGTTCGGACCTCGATTTCGGGCTTTCCACGCTCCGTTCGACCTGGACAAACTCCAGTTCGGGTCGAAATCTGGGCCGTAGCTCCCATTCCACTCCAAGCCCAAATCTCCGATCTGTCCAGGTTGGACAGATTCTGTCCAGGTCGAACGCATGCCTCTCCAGCCCGAACTTAGTGCCTCCAGGTTGGACAAATTTTGTCCAGGTCGAACAGAAGGTGGTTCCAAGGGCTGAGCTTCTGTCCGGGTCGAAATCTCGCTGTCCAGGTCGAACAGAACCTATTCGGAAGGTGATTTTGCATTAAAAATGATTGGCTGGCCCCCTGATTGCAGCCTGGACGCCTCTGGCTTGTTCCCCAAGTTGGAGAGCTTTTACAAAAGGCTTTTCTCTGCCAAGGCTCCTCCTTCATTCCACGTTCTACCTTGAGAGAGCCTCCATTTGTGAGGAGGAGGTCACCATGGCCTCCTCCTGCTATTTCCACCAAATCTCATCGAAGCCACCTATTCTTGAGGCGACAGCAACAAGGAGAAGATGGTCACACGCCCCTGCAGCGCTCCATCGCCTTTGAAGATTGAAGAACGAGCATAAAGGGAGTGCTTCGGTTCATTCTTTTGATGCTTTTCTCTTTATCCTTGATGGCTTGTATCTTTACTGTTATTTCTATTATTTAATAGTTCTTTTATGTCTTAGGGTAAGATTATGATGTATGTTTAGTATGTTGTTGTGATGAATGATTGGCTTGATATTTGACTTTGTTATTTGTCTACTTAGTATTATTTTGATGCTTGTTTAATCCTATTGCTTGAACTGATTTACTTCTAAATGAATGGCCACATTTAGTTAAGTTACAAGGTTAGGTTAATCAATTAGAGTTAAACAATGTACAAGGGATAAGTTGTAGATCTGAAAGGGGAGACTAGTTAGCAGCGAAAGTTGTTACTTCTAAATAGTTTGAAAGAACATTTAGATATCCTTAAGAACACAAGTAGATCAAACCTAAGTGAACTAATTCCCGACACGAAGTTAGGTTAGTGAACTTAAGAGGGCTAGGTAGAGTCCTGTACTGGGTTTTAATCCAAAAGGCGAAAGTTGAGGGTTAGAACTCGTGTTACAGCCGGTCCGGGCCCTGAACATCGTCCAAGTCAAGCCTCGAACTCATTTTCTGGCCTTATGTTCGACCCGTACACGTCTTGTCCGGGTTGGACAAAAGTCCGGAAGCACAACTCATTTCCAGGCGTTCTGTCCAGGTCGAACAGATTCTGTTCGGGTTGGACAGAACCCTGGAATCCGGTGTCTCGTGGTCTGTTGCGAGAGCAATCGACCGAGGAGGTTCCGGTGCTAAACCTAAGTTATTTCTGATCCCTAGGACGCTTTTATTTATTATAAAAACCACAAAAAAAAACTCTATTTGTTAGCTTTTATTACTTAGAGTTGTTTTAAGTCCTATTTTAGAGTCCAAAATACCAAAAACATCTAATTATTGCATGGTTACTCTTTGTTTGCTTCGAATCACTCTTATTTTCCTGTCTAGCTTTTGAAAACCAGTGAGTCCGGTAATCATTAATCCGTCCCTTGGGTTCGACCCTAAAGCTTAACTAAAACGACTAGTGAAGTTAGGTTCTAGGTTACAAATTTTATTTGATATCTGGTACTCTAAAATACCGCTTCATCAAATTGGCGCCGTTGCCGGGGACGGTGTTGATATTGGATACTTGCTTTAGTATCAAGAGACTAGACTTTTATTTTTTATTTTAATAAAATTAAAAAAAATTAGTGTTTAATTTGGACCTTTGTTTTTGTTTGTTTTGAAGGATCACAATAATGTCAAATGCAACTCATGCTAGAGCACCAAGGGTTGGATGACTTTAGAAACCCACGCACGACCTCATATGGGTTGCATAACAGTTCTAGCAGACAATTGGAGCCATTCAGGACATTGACAAGACAAACTAGGATCAAATCAACACAATGCAAAGCAAAAATAGGCTGAGCTGTCTTTTTCTTCTTATTTACTTTTCTATTTGATTGCTTGCATTGAGGACAATGTTTGATTCAAGTTTGGGGGGACGCAACAAATTGCTTTATTTTTCAAACTTGTTGATTTTCTGGAAAATTTTGGGGAAAATAGGCATTAAGGGGTGAATTTTTTTCGATTTTCTGACTTTCTGTTCGACCCGAACATATTGTTGTTCGACCCGAACCGGAGACGGCAGTTTCATTGCTATTTTGCCTTCTGTCCAGGTCGAACAGAATCTGTCCAGGTCGAACAAACTACTTGGGCGATTTTTCTGGAACCCAGCATCCACTCCAGGTCGAACTGGTCCATTCCAGGTCGAATTGAAAGTGGATTTTTGAGCTGAAACGTTGGATTTTTGTTGAAATTAAGCGCTTTTGCCTACTGTTTCTTTTCTTGACTTTAATTGTTGAAAAATCACACTGTCTCATTCCTCTAAGAGTTGTTTAATCGTTTTCATCAAGTGCTCTCGTTGTTTAGACGTCCTGATTTGAAGTTGTGCACCAATGGACCAAATTGTTTGTTTTAGTCTTGATAGGGCCCGAAAATGGTTGCTCAATAACTTGTCAATTCAATCTCAGTCAATTCTCACGACTTCTCACCGAGTGAACTGATTTGTGTCTTTCGGGATTTTGTTTAAAGAAAATTTGACAATTTTAAAAATTATAAGATGAGTTAGATGGTTGTTATTGCTAGAATCACCATTATGAAATTGATTGAATCTAAATTGAGACATGATTACGGATGTTACTAGGAGCCCTGGCCCAAGTGTACCGTGGCCTTGGTCGTGTAATATTCTGTTTGATCTCCAAAATTCCACAAATATTGGAGGCGTGGTCGCGGTAAGGCGTAATTGATCCACAGGTGGACCGTCGCGGTAAGGCGTAAAAACCGGTCCGACCTCCCCGGTGCGTCAGGTGTCGGTAGCTTATCCAAAATCAATTTAAGTGGGTGAATTTGTTGTTTGTCTCTCTCATTATAAAATTTCTAAACTTGTCAAAAATTTCTTTGCAAACTTTTGAAAGGCATGGAAAAGAACGGGTTAGTTACTTTGAGATTGCCTTTGGTTGATGAAATAAGAGCTAGGGACCTTGATTGATTAAACCCTCATTAGGACCAAGAGTTGCACGGTTAAAATTGAGGAATACTAGACCCTTGTACTTGATGATGTTAATTGAATTGGCTCATTCGTTTCTGTGTGATTGTTTTGTAGGCACAAGCGATTAATTTCAAGCACTACCTTGTTTTGGGCAATTTTCTCTCTAAGTCTAAGTATAGTCAAATTCTAAGTTTAGGCTCTTGCTTGAGGACAAGCAAAGTTTAAGTTTGGGGGGATTTGATATCGCTTTTATTTGTTAGTATTTTGACCGTACTTGGCACCCAATTATGACCCAAAACTTGTATTATTTGACATTTTGCTGTGTTTTTCCAGGATTTGGTTTGTCGCCGCTTTTATTTATTTGACACAGGTTTTGATGAAGATTTAAGGAAAACGAACTCAAAGAAGCTTGTCCACGCTTGTTTGCACGCCAGACGACTCATTCCTGGCGCTTGGGACACATTCCGGACCGACATGCGGGCCACATGCCACGATCTACTCAGTTCGGACCTCGATTTCGGGCTTTCCACGCTCCGTTCGACCTGGACAAACTCCAGTTCGGGTCGAAATCTGGGCCGTAGCTCCCATTCCACTCCAAGCCCAAATCTCCGATCTGTCCAGGTTGGACAGATTCTGTCCAGGTCGAACGCATGCCTCTCCAGCCCGAACTTAGTGCCTCCAGGTTGGACAAATTTTGTCCAGGTCGAACAGAAGGTGGTTCCAAGGGCTGAGTTTCTGTCCGGGTCGAAATCTCGCTGTCCAGGTCGAACAGAACCTATTCGGAAGGTGATTTTGCATTAAAAATGATTGGCTGGCCCCCTGATTGCAGCCTGGACGCCTCTGGCTTGTTCCCCAAGTTGGAGAGCTTTTACAAAAGGCTTTTCTCTGCCAAGGCTCCTCCTTCATTCCACGTTCTACCTTGAGAGAGCCTCCATTTGTGAGGAGGAGGTCACCATGGCCTCCTCCTGCTATTTCCACCAAATCTCATCGAAGCCACCTATTCTTGAGGCGACAGCAACAAGGAGAAGATGGTCACACGCCCCTGCAGCGCTCCATCGCCTTTGAAGATTGAAGAACGAGCATAAAGGGAGTACTTCGGTTCATTCTTTTGATGCTTTTCTCTTTATCCTTGATGGCTTGTATCTTTACTGTTATTTCTATTATTTAATAGTTCTTTTATGTCTTATGTAACATTATATCAAGCTCATATATTAAAATAAATATTCTATTCTTGATAAAAAAAAATTGTAAAAATGAAATTATATCATATTTATAACTAAATAATATATAAACAATGATAATCAACAAAGTAACAAAAGTTGAAAATTATTAAATTAAGAATCATCAACGTGAATGATCAACTTTATAAAATAAATTACAAGAGTATGTCATCTAAAAACAATGACACAAATTACATGAAATAAACCGTAAGATCAAGAAACTAAAACAAATATGATTAGATTTAAACTTGACTCAAATATACAGTAGAATTTATGCAAAATCATCTGAACTAACTTATAGAAATATTTATTAATGAACTCTGAAATTTTGGGATCAAAGTTAATTGAAAATTCGGAAATTTTAACTACCAAAATTAATATACCAACTATCTGATCAATTGAGGCCATGGGATCGTGGAATTTAACTCCTAATTTTTCTGAACCATTGGATTTAAAATCGGACCCGTTCGATCAAAATCGAGGGTTGTCCTCCCTTTCAATTCTTTGTTCTCATCTCTGATTGAACCGACCTAGTAAATTGATATCAATCCAATTAGACAACGTGGTAAGCTCGGGTTGGCTGTGCTTATTAAAAAAATATTTTTCCCTATCTAAGAACTCGTGGCAGTTTAGATTAAAGCCACGTTGCCTAAGTTTTTTTTTTTTCTAGCTGGAGAATATGGGATAAAGGGGCTCAGTTTTCAGATTCTTGGTTGGTTTGAAAAGAGGACAAAATAATATTGAGAGAGAAAGAGGGAAGAGGAGCCAGAGGAGAGTACGAGTGAAGATTAAGGTATATGTTACCCTTTTTATTTTAAATTTCGGTTAGCAACTAAGGATTTTGGAAACAAATCTAGGGTTTAAGCTGAGATTAGGGTGGGTTAATTACAACAACAACAATAATAATAATAATAATAATAATAATAATAATAAATTTGCAAATTTCTCTATGGTTTAGTAGTAAGGACTATAGATGATCATAGTTAGATTGAGTTGATTAGATTAACAATGGTATGGGAAAAAAATTGATATAAGCCGGCCTTATAACTTGTCTTGTACTTAAATTATGAAAATGATATTATACGTAATAAAAATATTTAAAGGAAATTGTTACGTGGGTTTTTTTTTTTTCTTGGGCCAATAAGAGAATACCTCCGTACCAGTTGGTACAACACCAAAATAATAGTACTGGTTCAAAATCCTAGTCCCAAGACCTACTCGCAAACTATTCTGGTGCCAAGTACTTTTTCTTAAAATCATTTGAACTTGTACAAGGGCTCTTTCGGTAAATGATGCTGGTATTTGAACTAAAATTAAGTTATTTGCTTCATAAAAAGTATGATGCTTGACAATTAATTGAGGAAGCCATTTAATTAGAAGACGAATAGTTTCTAAGACTCATGAAAGTTTTAAGGCTTTTTAATTACATAACTATCCGGAGGTTGATTAATTGAACTTGTCAAAATCAAACTATAACAAAGTTAATTATCTAATGATAATGCTAAGCAATTGTTAGCTTATGCAACACTTTATACAAAATTGTTGAGACGGATAGAGTTGGATTTGGAAAAAAAAAATAAAATAAAGTAAAATATTCTTAATTCCGAAATATAAATAATCAAGATATGATGGTTTGCGCTTAAATAATAATTTATCAAGATATCATTTTGATAAAATAATTAGGTGACACCATCATTTCAAGATATGAGTTATGAATTAGTGACATTCAAGTGATTTTAAAGAATAAAGCATATAAATGGAAATTCAAAATCAATTATTAAATAATCTAATTAATTAAACAATTAGCAATGGGACAAGAAGTAAATAAAATAACTTTTAGATTTTTAAATTTATCTTATAATCTTTATAATTTTCTGAATTCTTGATTTTTGATTTTCAGATTTGTAATTTATATTTAATTAATGAAATAAACCACTTAACAAATATAATAGATTAATATTAAAGAAAATATTTGAAAAATTATATAAACGTAAATAAACTAATTAATAAATGCTTAACAAAGATTATATTAAAAGTAATATTAAACATAAAATAACTGGATAATTGATTAAGAAATAAAATAAACTAAGTTAAAAAAATAAGACAGAAATAATATAATAATAAATAATAAGATTTAAATTTACTGAAAACACAAACAATTACTAATATTAAATAATGAAGTACTGGTCAGTCTGGTAGTGTAGGCCGGACCACATTTAAGGATATTAAGTCAATTTACGAACTGTTTAGCCAAATCTTAACGGTTCTTGACTAATGTACAGGAGACTTGGCGAAGACGGAATCCGATCCAACAACAGGTGCGGATACGTGGATTTTTATAGAAATCCGGTCTCGGTAACTTTAAATTATATGCATTGCATGTTGATAAATTTCTTGATTGCATTGTGAATTGATCATATTAGGTTATAGGAACAGATATTACAACTCATGTTGATTCATCTCCTTTGTTTAATTTGTTATATGAGATCAAGCAAGTTTGCATATTCATTTGGTTATGATGAACTGAATTGTACCAGTTCATTCTATTCTTGCTTGATAGCCTGAAATATGGAATGTGATGATACATGAATGAATGTGGAAAGGAATTTGTGATATGTGATATGGATATGATATGATATGGATATCAAATCACCACTCCCCGAAGTCGGCTGATCCCCGGCTTCGGCCTGTTCGATAGCGCTATACGGATAGTGAACTCCCTCTTGCCACCTAGACCAAGGGCTATGCCCTCTTGCCGGCTAGGTAAGGGAGGGGTTACCCTCTTGCCACCCAACCGGTTGGGTAAGGGAACCTGAGTGAGTATTTGAAGCATGTACTGAAATCCCCTCATGCCTGTCCAGGGTTAGGGACACGTCCCTCATGCCTGCCCTGGGTTAGGGAATGGTTGAAAGAATGAGAATTTGGAATGTGATGCTTGTCTGTGATATGTTCTGGGACAAGTTTCTATTTTATAATTATTCATGATTGTTTATATGCATGTGAAAGTTCATGAGACTTAACTGAATTTCATTTCCGCTATACTGCATTGAGTACAATATGACTAATATTACATTGCACTGTTTTAAAGTATTTTAGTTATATTTATTGATGGTTTATTTATTCAAGTTAAGATTTAATATTCATGTTGATTTTACGGGTGTTACTCTAGACCTAGATTTCGACCAGAAATCCACGTCTGGAACTAAAACCCGCACTGAGAATTTATTCTCACTCCGTTTTTGGTTTACATGTTTCCTCGGCGGTTGGGGGTTCCAGATGACATGCAGACGATGCAGGAGATCAATGCTGATGGCTACTAATGATTGCTACATGTGCGTAAAGACGTTTGTGCCCAATCTAAACACCAACGTACCATGTACCAGATATAGTTTAGATGGTTTACCTATGATATAGTTATTTAGATTGAACTTTTGAATATATATATATATATATATATATATATATATATATATATATATATATACTAGTTAGGTCTTTTCTTAGTGTTATATTTGAATTAGACTTTAAACTTGTAAATGAACCTTAAACTTACAAGTCAAATAGTTGACTTGTACTGTACCTTCAGGTTATTATAAGTGATACAGTTAAGGAAATGAATGGGTGCTTGTCTTTTACCTTTAATTCTTTTCTTTATACTTTTGTTAGATAATATTCATTATATTATCTGTTGAAAAAAAAAAAACGGTCAGGGATCAGGTTAAGCCTTACGAGAGTACAATTATCTGTACTTTCGTGGCGGGAATGTTACATCCTATGTGTCGGGATGTGACAGTCTTGTGGTGGTATCAGAGCTTTAGGTTAGTATGGTGTAAGCCTTAACCAGTCTCGCCAAAGCGTGGGTAGAAGTCGGGCTAAGGCGACTTATTTCAATTTCTGCATTAGGCTAGGCATGCATGCATCCAAATTACTTGTCTATATTAAAAATAATTTATAATATCTCTATATTAATAGTTAATGTAGGATAAAATTTCTTTTGTTAGAATTAAATAATGGAAAACACTAGTGAACGGCAAAAACGACGTAATATGCGTAGAGCACGAGAGCCTGAAAGAGAAGAACAAGTGAATAAAGAAGATCATGAAGTGAATCGTCTGCTACAAGCCTATGAACATGGTCGGAGGATAGCAAGTAGATCTGAACAAGGTCCCTGGGATCGGGGCGAAGCGGCATTTCGAAAATTTGAAACATTTGCTCGCTTAGAACCTCCCCGGTTTAATGGAGAAGATGGATTTAAAGCAGCGGAGGAATGGCTAGCTGCAATAAAGTCTCGATTAGAGGTATGTCAAGCTCCTTTAAAACAACAAGTTAGTCTAGCCACCTATTATTTGGAGAATGCTGCTCGGTTTTGGTGGAAAGGAATAAAACGGGATTACGAAGGAGATGCTGCCCAAATTCCTTGGACATGGTTTGAAGAACGTTTTGAACAAAGGTTTATGGGAGCAGTGTATAAGGAAGCAATGCGATTGACATTTGTAACACTCAAACAACTGGGGCGAACGGTTACTGAATATAATAGCCAGTTTCTGAGTTTATCCCAATATGCTCCAGATATTGCCAATGATGCCTACCGACAAAGACGTCAGTATCTGGATGGACTTGATCCAGATATTGCAATAGCTGTGGATAATAGTGCTAATCAAGGGCTGCAAGCATTAATGGATTCAGCGGAACAGGTAGATGTGTATTTAAAGAGAAAGACTCAACTAAACCTGAGTCAGAACCAAAATATTCAGAAACAAAGGACCAAAGTACCTAGACAGGGTACTTCAATGACAAAGACTACAAAGCCGAATAAACAATCTTTAACCACTGTAATCAAATTACCCCACCCATCCAAATCTAACTGGTGTAACAGGTGTAAACGTCCACATCCAGAAACCCAGTGCCGACACCTCAATCGTGCTTGTTATAACTGTGGTAGTCCAGATCATTGGGTTAAGGATTGCCCAAGACCCTATGGTTATCAACAGAAAGGAACTATCTGTGGAACCAGCGCTAACTGTGAAATATGGACAACCCAGCGGAAACAAAATACTACAAGTGGAAGTTTTGCTAATCGAAGATCAAACAGGCATACAACGAACACGGTAGGTAAACTAATTCAGGAAAAAGCACCAGTAGCAGAGAAAGTTATTGGAGAAGTAAGGAAAAACTCAAATACCGGAACGACAAACATGTTAACAGGTACTTTATTGTTTCCGGATAACCATTTATGTGTTAATAAATATTGGAAATAGTTATTCTATTGTGCCTATTCAATAGGAGGAATATTTGAGAGGATAGAATTTGGTAATAAGATTTTATAAGTTAGATATCCTTAAGATGAATTACTTGAAGAATTGGACAGTACCGAAGCTGCGGCTCCCTTATAGACAATAAGGATTAAAGATTGAGGTACTGGATACAGAAGTTTTAGATTATGATGTACTCATGGAGACATGTTAGCCGATTCAACATTCAATTGTGATGAACAGTGCAAGGAAAGAGGTAACCTTTGGGATTACAAACTGAACCTTTTATACCTCGAAATACCGGAAAACTTAATGACTCAATACCCAAGATTTCAACTTTTGAGACTGTATATATATATTTGGTAGAAACCAAATATAGGACTTGTCTAGTTGCTATAATCAAGTTGAATCAATAGAATTAGATTCCATCTTCATATTTAATATTTCTGGCTACCCAAACATATTTCTGAATGACAGTTCAGATTTATTGTCCAAAGAAACTCTCCATATGGGATACGAGAACTACATCTTAATTTTGGAGCAGTTCTTAAGGATATGAGGCATAAAACTCATATTTGAACAATATATGACCCCTAACTGATGAATACTAATTCCAGAGAACAAATTAAATTCTGAAGAATGTACTGTGGACATGTAATTTTAGTTTTGATGGTTTTTAGTCGGAATAATCACAATTGGTGAAAATTGCAAGAAACTGTGAATTCAATGGAATCTAAAGGGTGGAAGCAGCCCATGATTGATGCAAGAAAAATACAGATGGAGAAAAATATGGAATTCAAGGAAAAAAAAAAAAGAAAAAAAAAAGAAACTTCTACACTTGGGTTGGAGAATGTTAACGCTCGGTTAACTTGGTTACTCTTTTATTTTTCGACATGAGTGCGTCAGGATAGTTAGATAGATCAACCTATTTGACAATCAGGTCACTTTCAAATCTTATGATCTGGTTTACAAGAATCAGTGATTTAGGAATTCAAATCTGGTCATTATAAAAATAACTGAAATATTTAATTGTTAAATTTTAATTTAAAGAGAACTATTATGAAATCAAATAGATAATAGTATTGACAATATGTATGTACAAAGATTGAATCAATCTTGGCTAGTCACCAATATTGATATTGATCTTATGATATTTAGAGTATTACTTTATTTTTCTTTGACTGACTACCAAGGAAATTGAAGTCATACCCTGATATATCTGTACTGGCAACAAAGAAGCAAAATAAATTATAAAGAAGAATTGGCATAACTGAAAAAAAAATAAGAAGAAGAAGAATAAATAATAATCATAAATTTCAGTAAAATGACAAAAAGGATATAGTAGAACTTGACCTTGAAAATATTAATCCTAAATCCTTCTTTTGAAATTTCGAGGACGAAATTTTTTTTTAGGGGGGAGGAATGTAACATTATATCAAGCTCATATATTAAAATAAATATTCTATTCTTGATAAAAAAAAATTGTAAAAATGAAATTATATCATATTTATAACTAAATAATATATAAACAATGATAATCAACAAAGTAACAAAAGTTGAAAATTATTAAATTAAGAATCATCAACGTGAATGATCAACTTTATAAAATAAATTACAAGAGTATGTCATCTAAAAACAATGACACAAATTACATGAAATAAACCGTAAGATCAAGAAACTAAAACAAATATGATTAGATTTAAACTTGACTCAAATATACAGTAGAATTTATGCAAAATCATCTGAACTAACTTATAGAAATATTTATTAATGAACTCTGAAATTTTGGGATCAAAGTTAATTGAAAATTCGGAAATTTTAACTACCAAAATTAATATACCAACTATCTGATCAATTGAGGCCATGGGATCGTGGAATTTAACTCCTAATTTTTCTGAACCATTGGATTTAAAATCGGACCCGTTCGATCAAAATCGAGGGTTGTCCTCCCTTTCAATTCTTTGTTCTCATCTCTGATTGAACCGACCTAGTAAATTGATATCAATCCAATTAGACAACGTGGTAAGCTCGGGTTGGCTGTGCTTATTAAAAAAATATTTTTCCCTATCTAAGAACTCGTGGCAGTTTAGATTAAAGCCACGTTGCCTAAGTTTTTTTTCTTTCTAGCTGGAGAATATGGGATAAAGGGGCTCAGTTTTCAGATTCTTGGTTGGTTTGAAAAGAGGACAAAATAATATTGAGAGAGAAAGAGGGAAGAGGAGCCAGAGGAGAGTACGAGTGAAGATTAAGGTATATGTTACCCTTTTTATTTTAAATTTCGGTTAGCAACTAAGGATTTTGGAAACAAATCTAGGGTTTAAGCTGAGATTAGGGTGGGTTAATTACAACAACAACAATAATAATAATAATAATAATAATAATAATAATAATAAATTTGCAAATTTCTCTATGGTTTAGTAGTAAGGACTATAGATGATCATAGTTAGATTGAGTTGATTAGATTAACAATGGTATGGGAAAAAAATTGATATAAGCCGGCCTTATAACTTGTCTTGTACTTAAATTATGAAAATGATATTATACGTAATAAAAATATTTAAAGGAAATTGTTACGTGGGTTTTTTTTTTTTCTTGGGCCAATAAGAGAATACCTCCGTACCAGTTGGTACAACACCAAAATAATAGTACTGGTTCAAAATCCTAGTCCCAAGACCTACTCGCAAACTATTCTGGTGCCAAGTACTTTTTCTTAAAATCATTTGAACTTGTACAAGGGCTCTTTCGGTAAATGATGCTGGTATTTGAACTAAAATTAAGTTATTTGCTTCATAAAAAGTATGATGCTTGACAATTAATTGAGGAAGCCATTTAATTAGAAGACGAATAGTTTCTAAGACTCATGAAAGTTTTAAGGCTTTTTAATTACATAACTATCCGGAGGTTGATTAATTGAACTTGTCAAAATCAAACTATAACAAAGTTAATTATCTAATGATAATGCTAAGCAATTGTTAGCTTATGCAACACTTTATACAAAATTGTTGAGACGGATAGAGTTGGATTTGGAAAAAAAAAATAAAATAAAGTAAAATATTCTTAATTCCGAAATATAAATAATCAAGATATGATGGTTTGCGCTTAAATAATAATTTATCAAGATATCATTTTGATAAAATAATTAGGTGACACCATCATTTCAAGATATGAGTTATGAATTAGTGACATTCAAGTGATTTTAAAGAATAAAGCATATAAATGGAAATTCAAAATCAATTATTAAATAATCTAATTAATTAAACAATTAGCAATGGGACAAGAAGTAAATAAAATAACTTTTAGATTTTTAAATTTATCTTATAATCTTTATAATTTTCTGAATTCTTGATTTTTGATTTTCAGATTTGTAATTTATATTTAATTAATGAAATAAACCACTTAACAAATATAATAGATTAATATTAAAGAAAATATTTGAAAAATTATATAAACGTAAATAAACTAATTAATAAATGCTTAACAAAGATTATATTAAAAGTAATATTAAACATAAAATAACTGGATAATTGATTAAGAAATAAAATAAACTAAGTTAAAAAAATAAGACAGAAATAATATAATAATAAATAATAAGATTTAAATTTACTGAAAACACAAACAATTACTAATATTAAATAATGAAGTACTGGTCAGTCTGGTAGTGTAGGCCGGACCACATTTAAGGATATTAAGTCAATTTACGAACTGTTTAGCCAAATCTTAACGGTTCTTGACTAATGTACAGGAGACTTGGCGAAGACGGAATCCGATCCAACAACAGGTGCGGATACGTGGATTTTTATAGAAATCCGGTCTCGGTAACTTTAAATTATATGCATTGCATGTTGATAAATTTCTTGATTGCATTGTGAATTGATCATATTAGGTTATAGGAACAGATATTACAACTCATGTTGATTCATCTCCTTTGTTTAATTTGTTATATGAGATCAAGCAAGTTTGCATATTCATTTGGTTATGATGAACTGAATTGTACCAGTTCATTCTATTCTTGCTTGATAGCCTGAAATATGGAATGTGATGATACATGAATGAATGTGGAAAGGAATTTGTGATATGTGATATGGATATGATATGATATGGATATCAAATCACCACTCCCCGAAGTCGGCTGATCCCCGGCTTCGGCCTGTTCGATAGCGCTATACGGATAGTGAACTCCCTCTTGCCACCTAGACCAAGGGCTATGCCCTCTTGCCGGCTAGGTAAGGGAGGGGTTACCCTCTTGCCACCCAACCGGTTGGGTAAGGGAACCTGAGTGAGTATTTGAAGCATGTACTGAAATCCCCTCATGCCTGTCCAGGGTTAGGGACACGTCCCTCATGCCTGCCCTGGGTTAGGGAATGGTTGAAAGAATGAGAATTTGGAATGTGATGCTTGTCTGTGATATGTTCTGGGACAAGTTTCTATTTTATAATTATTCATGATTGTTTATATGCATGTGAAAGTTCATGAGACTTAACTGAATTTCATTTCCGCTATACTGCATTGAGTACAATATGACTAATATTACATTGCACTGTTTTAAAGTATTTTAGTTATATTTATTGATGGTTTATTTATTCAAGTTAAGATTTAATATTCATGTTGATTTTACGGGTGTTACTCTAGACCTAGATTTCGACCAGAAATCCACGTCTGGAACTAAAACCCGCACTGAGAATTTATTCTCACTCCGTTTTTGGTTTACATGTTTCCTCGGCGGTTGGGGGTTCCAGATGACATGCAGACGATGCAGGAGATCAATGCTGATGGCTACTAATGATTGCTACATGTGCGTAAAGACGTTTGTGCCCAATCTAAACACCAACGTACCATGTACCAGATATAGTTTAGATGGTTTACCTATGATATAGTTATTTAGATTGAACTTTTGAATATATATATATATATATATATATACTAGTTAGGTCTTTTCTTAGTGTTATATTTGAATTAGACTTTAAACTTGTAAATGAACCTTAAACTTACAAGTCAAATAGTTGACTTGTACTGTACCTTCAGGTTATTATAAGTGATACAGTTAAGGAAATGAATGGGTGCTTGTCTTTTACCTTTAATTCTTTTCTTTATACTTTTGTTAGATAATATTCATTATATTATCTGTTGAAAAAAAAAAAAACGGTCAGGGATCAGGTTAAGCCTTACGAGAGTACAATTATCTGTACTTTCGTGGCGGGAATGTTACATCCTATGTGTCGGGATGTGACATCTTAGGGTAAGATTATGATGTATGTTTAGTATGTTGTTGTGATGAATGATTGGCTTGATATTTGACTTTGTTATTTGTCTACTTAGTATTATTTTGATGCTTGTTTAATCCTATTGCTTGAACTGATTTACTTCTAAATGAATGACCACATTTAGTTAAGTTACAAGGTTAGGTTAATCAATTAGAGTTAAACAATGTACAAGGGATAAGTTGTAGATCTGAAAGGGGAGACTAGTTAGCAGCGAAAGTTGTTACTTATAAATAGTTTGAAAGAACATTTAGATATCCTTAAGAACACAAGTAGATCAAACCTAAGTGAACTAATTCCCGACACGAAGTTAGGTTAGTGAACTTAAGAGGGCTAGGTAGAGTCCTGTACTGGGTTTTAATCCAAAAGGCGAAAGTTGAGGGTTAGAACTCGTGTTACAGCCGGTCCGGGCCCTGAACATCGTCCAAGTCAAGCCTCGAACTCATTTTCTGGCCTTATGTTCGACCCGTACACGTCTTGTCCGGGTTGGACAAAAGTCCGGAAGCACAACTCATTTCCAGGCGTTCTGTCCAGGTCGAACAGATTCTGTTCGGGTTGGACAGAACCCTGGAATCCGGTGTCTCGTGGTCTGTTGCGAGAGCAATCGACCGAGGATGTTCCGGTGCTAAACCTAAGTTATTTCTGATCCCTAGGACGCTTTTATTTATTATAAAAACCACAAAAAAAACTCTATTTGTTAGCTTTTATTACTTAGAGTTGTTTTAAGTCCTATTTTAGAGTCCAAAATACCAAAAACATCTAATTATTGCATGGTTACTCTTTGTTTGCTTCGAATCACTCTTATTTTCCTGTCTAGCTTTTGAAAACCAGTGAGTCCGGTAATCATTAATCCGTCCCTTGGATTCGACCCTAAAGCTTAACTAAAACGACTAGTGAAGTTAGGTTCTAGGTTACAAATTTTATTTGATATCTGGTACTCTAAAATACCGCTTCATCAGATGCCTTAGGTTTTGTTTACTCTTTAGTTAGTAATTAAATCAATAAATAATTGTGTGCACATCATGTCATTAACATTAAGTAAACAGTTAAGCACATGTCATTAACTCAAAACTAGATTGTACTTATAGGATATGCATTGCATATTAATAATAATGTGATTAATAAACTTAAAAGTGCCCTTAATCAACACTTGCATCTGGCATGGTACAAGATAGTGAGACCGAGTGAGATAAGAGCGTTTTGCCTGGGGTTTCCATTATCGGGAGATTCCCAAGCCATTGCCGGTGGTCTCCTTATGATAGCGATCGTGGGCAACGCGTTTCTGATGATCACTCAGCAGACCGACCGTTAGGCGGTACTGCGGTCACTTGGTAGTTTATTATTATTATTGCTAGGTTGTTGATATATATATATATATTCCGCTTGTTTCGACTGGACTCTATGGGGTTGTTTGCCACTTATCTATTAGACTACCTCTCGATCTCCCACGTTTCAGTACACCGGTACCGCGTCTACTGACCTATACCTCGACGGGGGTTGTAGTATTGGAGCTGGCCTTCGGGGCTCTTCGAGCTATGATTCTATATAAAGAATTTAGGTAGATCTACTTTAGGCAAAGTCCATGTCATATTGGGATATGTGAGGATTGATTCTGGATTATGATACGCTTATGATTGACTACTGAGTGTGGGTGCTTGACTCTCGTATAATTATAATATTATCTCGTATACTATTCCACAAAACCAGATCTTTGCTATTTTTACTTGGGCATGTCATAATAGGTAGAATTGCATCATTAACACTTTGTTTTACACTTAGGAAATTGCATTAAATTATAGGATCTTAAAAGTACTTAAGTATGGTTTAGTTCTAGCTTTAGTTTAACCAGAACCTTGTAGGCTCACTCTATCACCACACTGAGTATTAATGTACTCATCCCACATACTTTGATTGTGGAGACAGGTTCAGGTTTGGCTGACTTAGCGGAGGAGGATTTAGCAGAAGACCAAGCCGAGCTGGAGTAGTTATCTCATTATGTATTATTAGGATTTTGTTTAGACTTTGGCTGGAACTTTTGATGTGTAAACTTTTACCGGCCCTTTTGTTGTATGAACAACTAATCCTTTATTATGTGATATTATTTGTGATATTATATCTGTGACACTGTTTATTAGCCTTACGTGTGCATAATAGAGTGTGTACACGTGGCGGGGTTGTCTATCCCGAATTATGGCTTGGTTCGGGGTGTGACATTTAGTTACACCAAGGTCTTTCATTTCAAACTCCTTTTTCAATAATTTTGCAGTATTTTCAATCTCTTCAGGAGATCCTATAATGTTTAAATCATCAACATACACCGCAATTATTGCAAAACCTAGATTTGATTTTTTGATAAAAACACACGGACTAACTGTATTATTCTTATATCCTTATTTTAGAAAATATTCACTAAGTCGATTATACCACATCCGACCTGATTGTTTTAGTCCATATAAAGATTTTTTCAACTTTATGGAGTACATTTCTCTAGGCTTTGATTTATATGCTTCAAGCATTTTTAATCCTTCAGGGATTTTCATATATATGTCACTATCAAGTGAACCATATAGATAGGCTGTGACAACATCCATAAGTTGCATTTTTAGATTTTCTTTGACTGTGAGACCTATTAAAAATCTTAGAGTTGTTGCATCCACTACAGGTGAATAAGTTTCTTCATAATCAACTCCATATATTTGTGAAAAACCTTGCGCTACTAGCCTTGCTTTGTATCTCACGATCTCATTTTTCTCATTTCTTTTAATGACAAATACCCATTTGTAACCTACAGGGTTAACATCTTTGGGCATCTGGACTACTGGTCCAAATACTTGTCGTTTATCAAGTGAATTTAATTCAGCTTGTATGGCATCTTTCCATTTAGGCCAATCATTTCTTTGCCTACATTCTTTTATGGTTTTGGGCACATTATCTTCTTCGCTTATAACATCACTAGCTACAGCAATGCAAAAATTTCATCAACTTGAGTTTCATCTCTATTCAATGTTATACCATTTTTCACATAATTTATAGAAATCTCATGATCATTTGGTATTTCAGTTTCTTCCAGAACTTCATCAACCTCTTCTGGGGTTTGAGTTTCTTTTGGGATGTTATTAATTGATATCTCATTTATTTGTTGGTATTTGGACCGTACTTGGCACTTAAATTTAACCCAAACCTTGTTATTATTTGACATTTCCTTGTGTTTTTCCAGGATTCGGCTTTGCCGTCACTTTAGTTCATTGTATTCAGGTTTTGATGAAGAACAAGAGGAAAACAGACTCAAAGAAGCTCAGGATGCTTGCATTTAGGCCAGACGACTCATTCCTGGCGCTAGGCACACGTTCCAGACCGTCATGCGGGCCACATGCCACCTTAGACGCTAAGTCCAGGCTTCAGTTCGGGTCGAACATCTCCAGTTCGGACCGAACCAGGCTCTGCACCGGACTTAGCACATTTTCTACTTCTTCCAAGACCAGTTCGGACCGAAGCCTTCCTGTTCGGGTCGAACTGGGGCGCCTTCAGCCAGTTTCTCACTCCAGGTCGAACTGACCCCTATCTGGCCCCGAAGTGATGTATATGGCATGATTTTCTAAGTAAGGAAGATGATTTCTGGCGAGATTTGATGCTCTGGACGACCTAGCTTGCTCCCCAAGCACCTGAGGCTTCTATATAAGGTCCCCTCTGCCCAGACGGCAGCTTCTCTTGGTTCTCTCTTGGATTTCTCGGCTCTGGACGAATTTTCCACGCCTCCTTGGAGTTCTTCATCGATTCTTGTGCTCTTTCTATTGCTTTCGAGGCGACGGCAGCGACTGGCTCTAGATCTCACGCTCATCCACCATCCACTGCCTTAGAAGACTGAGTATTAGCTTTAAAGGAGTATTCTAGTTTATTCTTTTGATGCTTTTATCTTTATTTTCTATGGGCTTGTATCTTTACTGCTTTACTACTGTTGTTATTTGTTGTTTTAGTACTATGTCTGAGTAGTTTACTTTAGTCTTAGGGTAAGATGTAGCTTAGGTTTAGTTTGATGTAGTTGTTATGTTATGCTTGATACTTGACATGCTATTTATCTATTTGGAATTAATTGTTGCTTAGTTTATTGTTGTTGTTTGATTTATCTTGCTTCTGAATCTACTGCAGGGTTTGGTTAAGTTACAAATTTAAACGGACAATAGTTGTAAGTTAAGCGTTTGGGTTAAGCCATAGATCTGAAAGGATAGGTTAGTTGTGCCGAAAGGCAGAACTTCTGAACTGCTTGAAAGAGAGTTTAGATAACTAAGGAAAACAAATAGTAAAACCCTTGTAAACTTGTACCAACACGAAAGTTTAGGTCTAGTAAACTTGGGCGAGTTTGGTAGAGTCCTGTACTAGTTTCTGGCCCGATAGGCGAAAGTTGAGGGTTAGGGATTGTAGTTTCAGCCAGTCCAGACTCGTGGCATCGTCAAAGTCAAGTATATCACTCAACAACTCAAATCCACGTCTTCAGTTCGGACCGAACTGGTCTGGTTCGGGTCGAACTGAAGACAGGATTTTCAGGTCTTCGAATTAATTGCGAAAGCAATTAATTTCGATTTCTCTGGAGGCTAAACTTAGTGAAATCTGATCCCTAGGACGTTTTTTTTATCGTTAGAAAAATCACAAATTTATCCTTAGTTTGTTTAATTGTTTTAGTTTTGTTATTAGAGTTCAAAAACCCCAAAAACTTCTTTGTTCTTGCACCTTTCTTTTAGTTATTTATTTCATTCAAAAACATCCCTTTTTATCTGTCTAGCTTTTGAGAACCAGTAAGTCCGGTACTCAGAAATCCGTCCCTTGGGTTCGACCCTAAACCTTACTCCAAACGACTAGTGAAGTTAGGTTCTAGGTACAAATTTATTTGATACTTAGGGTTTAAATCCTTCATCATTAATCTCTTCTGGGATTTTATCAACTTCTTCAGGAGTTTTAAAAATATTTTCTTTTGTCATTGTACCAACTTCTTTATTCTGCTCTTTTCTTTTACGTGGATTTATATCCTTAGAACCAATTGGTCTTCCACGTTTTCTACGCTCATGAGATTCATTTGATATTTTTGTAATATCTATTCGAGCAGGTGCATTTATAGCTGGAATATGTGATTTAGTGACTCTATTTATATCTGTGAATGCATCATGCAATTCATTTGCAATTCTTTGTAAATTTATAATCTTTTGAACTTCAAGTTCACATTGACCACTTCTGGGATCAAGATAAGATAATGATGAATTCCAAGTCACTTGTTTATCCAGTTTTTGTTTTTCTTCCCCTAAATTTGGGAATATTGATTCATCAAAATGACAATCAGCAAATCTTGATGTAAAAACATCTCCTGTTAATGATTCTAAATATTTAACAATAGAAGTAGAGTTAAAAGCAATATAAATTCCCAACCTTCTTTGAGGTCCCATTTTTGTGCGTTGTGGAGGAGAAATTGGAACATATATTGCACAACCAAATACCTTTAAATGAGACAAGTTTGGTTCTCTTCCGGAGACCAATTGTAATAGGGAATACTTATGATCAGCAGTTGGCCTTAATCTAATTAGTGCAGCAGCATGTAATATGGCGTGTTCCCATACAGAAGATGGTAAACTAGATTTCATAAATAATAGTCTAACTATCAATTGTAACCTTTTAATAAACGATTCTGCTAGACCGTTTTGTGTATGAACATGTGCCACTGAATGTTCTACAGTAATCCCAATAGACATGCAATAATCATTAAAAGCTTGGGATGTAAATTCTCCTGCATTATCAAGTCGGATTCTTTTAATTTGATAATCCGGAAAGTTAGCTCTCAATTGGATAATTTGTGCTAATAATCTAGCAAATGCAACATTTCTTGTTGCTAACAAACACACGTGTGACCAACGTGTTGATGCGTCAACTAAGACCATAAAATATCTAAATGGTCCACATGGTGGTGTAATAGGTCCACATATATCTCCTTGAATTCGTTCTAAATATGATGGAGCTTCAGGTCCAACTTTATTTGGAGATGGCCTAGTAATTAGTTTTCCAAGAGAACATGCTTGACATGTTAATTCTTTAGATAATAGGATCTTCAGGTCCTTTAGGGGATGCCCATTTGCACTTTCAATTATTCTCCTCATCATAATATTTCCTGGATGACCTAATCTGTCATGCCATAGTGTAAATAATTTTGGATCAACTAACTTCTGGTTAGTCACCATATTTGATTCTATTGTACTTATATATGTACCATATAGTCCATTAGACAATGCTTGCATTTTCTCTATAATACTTTTCTGGCTATTTATAACAGATATGATATGAAGATATTCACAATTTCTCTCATTCATAGTTTCAATATGATAACAATTTTTTCGAATATCTTTAAAACTTAGTAGATTTCTTCTGGATCTACTCGAATATAATGCATCATCTATTATTAATTTTGTTCCTTGAGGTAACAAAATACAAGCTCTTCCAGAGCCTTCAATAATATTACTTGAGCCAGATATAGTTTGGATATTAGTCTCACCAAGATGCAATTGCAGAAAATATTTCTTAGTTTTCAAGATAGTATTTGTAATACCGCTGTCAACCACACATGGACTTCTTTACTTAACATTGCATCAGTCATTTCTTTTAAATAAAATAAATGAAATAAAATAAATAAAAGAAATTAAAACATACTGACTTTATTTTATTCCCGTTCATGAAAATAAAGGAACTTTATTCAATCATTTTTTCAGTACCGTACAAAAGTTAAAAAAAATAGATAATCATATCCGTACACAAGACTTAAGAAGGAAATTAAAAAGAAGAATAACTTGCTTTTATTCCTAACTTCCCGTACAAGAAAATAAAAAAAATAATCTAATTAAGTAAACAAATTTTATTTTGTACGCATATGTCATAACATCTTCAAGATGTTTTGTTTTCATTGCAAAAATTAATGCCACCATTGTCAACGACATCTATTAATATAAATTCACATTCGCTTCATGAAATGGATTTTTCACACGAGTTATACTTATTGATTAATTCATTAAAAATCTGTTATTTTGTTTTGCATTAACTTGGAGTATATTTTGCTACTACAGGAGCAAATTTGAGACATTAATTATAGAAAATTATACTCACAACCATATTTGAAATCATATGGTCACATTTTTCTTTGAAGAACTCTTCAAGAGTACTAACATGCTTTTATCATAACTTCAGGTTATTAATATTATAACTTCAGATTACGATAAATAAAATGGAGATAATAAATAAATAAAACTGCAATATAATAAATAAAAAATAAAATAAAATATAATTCATATGATTATAACTTCAGGTTATAATATTTAATAACTTCTAGTTATTAAAATTTTTTACTACTCAATTAGAAGAATTTAATTGAAAATAACTTCAGGTTATTTCTCATTCAATAACTTAGAAATAAAACTTCAGGTTTTAAACAAATAAAAAAAATATCAAGAACTTCAGGTTCTAAATAACTTTAAATCGAAATATGAACTTCACGTTCGTGTAATAAGAACTTCGGGTTCTTGATAAACTTTAAATTTGAATAATATCATTAAATAATTATTTTATATCATTCGCTTCGGGAAATGATTCTCATCCATTAGATCATAATAACTTCTGGTTATTAAGAATAAAACTTGAGATTTTTGATAAAAAGAAAACAGATCTAAATATCTAAGAAAAACGAAAGTTAAAAAATATATAAATTATATTCGGTCAGAACATTTCCTACGGACTTAGAAAATTGTTCAATCAAACGATTTATAAAGTACATGAGAAAGTTTCGAACAGAGAGAAAAAATTAATTTCAATCAAACCTTTTTGCTTACGGTCACAGATTACCTTTTGCACTATTCTTCGCAGTGATTTGTCAAAGTGACTTTTGTGATTTCTACCGAGCAATTCGTGCTGATAACGTGTTATAAAATTAATAGTGAAAGGAGGAGGAAGACAAAAGTAAAAGAGAGAAATTCTCTTCTGTATATTTCTATTCTCAATTATTGGATCCAATATACAAGTTACATCTCTCTATTTATAAGCCAAAGATGAATCTCCTAATAAATGCTAAAGATCTTCTATAATTAATGTAATTAATGGGAATAATAAAGATGGACAACCATATATGATTCATATCATTTATAACAAACTGTATGATTTTTTTTTATCCTTGTAATAACATATTTCTCTTTATTTAAATAGATCAACTAAAATAGCATAAAAAATTAGTAGAAACATTGAATGATTGAAACAACAAATTGAATAAACAGATCAACTGGCGTTCAATTATAACATCAAATTTTGCTATTTGGTCGAACAACAAATAGTCAAATAGCAATCTCAAACTAAGGCACAGATGGTAGCTCAAACAAACATGAGTGCATTCTGCGTACCTAAATAAAAGTCCAATTATTAGCCTTTGCCAAAACTTCAACTTAATAAAAGAAAATCAAAACAAGCACTGTGTGTATTTCATTTGCCTAATCAATAACATAATGACACAACAAAGAAAATTAAATGCACTTGATCAGTACCTACGAGACAACTTCACCAATCAAATTATAAGCACCAAATGACAAGCCAACCCTTGAATTTTCAAATTTACAATTTGAAATACTTAAATTATTCTACACACAGTCGATCAATTTTTGCTCATGTACCTTAACTAATCAATAGGAAAATTATAAAGAGAATCTAGAGAATTTTATAAAAATATTATTTCTAAAGTATTTGAATATTAGCAATTAGTTTTTTTGTACTTTTCTGACTAAATTAAAAAAATTCTCTCGGCTAACTTTAATTAATCACAAGATGTAAATATTCACCAAGTAAAAAAAATAATTAGTTTTCTCCAATTTCTCATTGTTAATAATCAATTGTGAATGGAGCGAACATCTTTCTAAATAAACTATAATAATAAACAAAGTCTGGTGTATAAATGAAGTCATAAAAAAATTCCAAATTCATGATACATCATGCTTCTGGCATTTCCTTCGGTGCATTACGGGAAATTCATATGACCCAACGATATTTTATAAAAATACACTGCCAAATTATTGTCTGCATGTAAATCGAGTCAGTTTTATGAACAATAATACCCGACAGACAGACAGTTATAAGTATTACGTTACAGAAATTGAAAAAAAAAAATACTATTTCATAATGCTCGAAGTGTCAGACTACATTTAACTAAACTATCCCGACACCCGCACATCTTTATTTATATACATTTTTTTAGGAATAATTAGATTTATGCCACTGTAAAATAGTATCAATTCGAGAAATGTCATTGTTAAATTACTAATTAGATTTATGCCATATAAAATTGTTGAAATTAGTAATATATCATTATTTTTTCCAAAAACATAATAAATTCTAAAAATGCCATCATCAAAGCTGTCATTATTTTTTAAATTTCCCAAGTTATCCTTATTAAAATATCCATCTCCCTCCTCTTCCTCCGTGGTCTCTAATGGTGAAAGAGAAAAAATAGTTATCTTGTATCCACGTCTTAAAGCTTAAAAAATAGTCAAAATTAACCATTATTTATTGACCGCATATCTCTTGATTTTAATTTGCAATTGAACAAAGTTAAAAGAGTAAAAGATATAAGATTAATAACTTTGTGGGTCACACGGTCACAGATAAAATTGTAAAATTGATTTTGACTTTATATAAATCAACAAAAATTTTATCAATATAATCATTTTTTTTTCTTTTCAAAATTTTCTTCGAGGACATGTGCAGAGAAAGAGAGGATGTTTCATGTTTCTTATTTTATTTCAAGGACCCTTTCTGTTTTTACTTAACAGTAACTCAGAGGTAACATGTATAGTAGAGTAAAAATTCATGCACAATGTTCTCTCTTTTTTCCACCATTAATATTCTCTCTTTTTTCCACCATTAAAAAGCGAGGGACGTGATAAGAGAGAAGAAAGTTCTTCGCTGGAAAATAAAACAGTGAAAAGAAATCTGCTACCGGGAGGAATTTTTATTATTTTGCATTGAAATTAAAAGAATTTTTATTGAATTGTAATGTTTAAATTAATTATTAACTTTATGGCATATTTAAAATTTTAATATTTTATAGTGACATATTTAAAATGGTAAAATTGGCAAATCAAATTGACAATGGCATAAAATTAATTTTTACTATTTTATAATGGCATAAAACTAATTTGTCATTTAGTGATGACATTTTGCTAATTTCAAATTTTTACAGTGGCATAAATCTAATTAACCCTTTTTTTATTGCAGTTGGTGTTACAGACTTTTTTGAGGAAACAAAAATTAAAGCTGGTAATAAATACAGTGGACTAAAATATAAATGACATTAACGAGTATTAAATTAGTCGACCGCCAGGCTCCAAAGCGAAGCAATCAATTCTAAATTTTGCTTCAAGAAAGAAAATAATTATTGTTTAAATTAAAATGTTATTGGCACCACACAAATGTTCACTGAATGAATCAATGATACACATGTCACTTCCATAGTTCCAGTGCAGTTTTGCTCAAAGCAATTTGGCTCGACCAGAGTTTAAATTAAAAAACTTAGGTCCAAATAGCTATCTCGATTCAATGTTTGCAGACTATGATGCATTAAAAATAACATAGTATATATGGACATATGGTTCATTGCATAGAAATTGGGAGTCACAGAGTCACTGAACCTAGATCCATCTGTATATGCAACTTCGACTATAAAAACTTCATCTCGGAGATGTTATCAGTACATAGCACAGCATATATCATAACAAAATTAAAATAACAAACATGCACCACTAAATATAATATACTCCGCCTTATTTTAAAAGGACTCTCAAATCACATACAAAGCCTTTACAAAGGCACATACATAGTATCTGGCATGGTATTAATCATGGGCATTTAGGCCTTCTTCTCTTTCCTTCTCCGGTATACTTATCTCTATAGCAAGGGCATTCATCCTTGTTTCCATAGGTACCAGACGGTACACAGTTGCACTCATTGCAGCACAAATTGCAGTACTTAAGGCATCTGTCTTGTACTCCTGCTTTTGAACATCTTACTTTGCATTTCCCATCACAAAAACCTAAAATTCCGAGCATAAAATTTTTAACTTTGAAACTTAGATAAGATGACAAATAATAAATCAAAGAGTAGTAAGCCCTCTAAATGAAAGAAGATCATCTCTCAAAAAAATCTAGATAATACAAAACGGCACATGGAATTTGTTGAAATTAAAAATATATTTATATATTACTTAAAATAATACATATCATGCGGAAAAAAGGGGATAGTAGCATATATTTGATTTAAGGATAAAACCAATAATGAAGAAAATTTGAATCTTGATTTGGACTGATCCCTTAAAAAACTAAGTATTTCAGTGCAAATTTAAAATGCACAACTTTTCCCCTTATATTTAATTTAAAAGAATGTATGTATAAATAATCAGAAACCAAAATCTTATAACACCCATTATATATAAAAAAAATTAATTTGTGTTGTCTCGCTGATCTTTCTTTCAAGTAGCAAGATCGATTATCTTGACAAGAAAAACACAATGTTGGATCTAAGATTTATTAAGATCGTCGGTACGCAATACCTGAATCAGCGGTGGTGGTATGGATAAGAGAGGTGGAGAAGAGAAGCAAAAGAGTAAAGGTGGCAGGGTACAGGCGCTTGATCATTATCTCTTTTTCCATTGCTTGTTTCCGGTCTCAAGTTCAATGAATAGGATACAGGGGCAAGGGTCGAGTGTGCTAGGTTTGGCTTATTTATAGAACGAAAATGAAGTGAGAATGGATCCTTTCTGTTGTGTGCTTCCTTCTGTGTGGCAATTGTGTTCTTTAGATAATGTCAATTTACATCTGATTCTTTGCTAATTTTCTATTTGTTCATATGCAGTGGGCACAAGACAATACACAATTTTATTCACATATGTGATTTTATTTTTAAAGGCAAATATTAGTGTTTAATTTGTTGGTGGATTTTTTTATATTTGAATTTTTAACATCCATAAGAAAGTCATGCAATTGTTGTATTTAGTCATGCATTAATTAGGGGCATTGTATTTTAATCATGCAATCATTGAACTTTTTTATATTCATTGTATTTTACTGCATTCATGGTTTCAAATTCCTTGAAAAATCATAAAATAAAATCTACAAACCTTGTATACAACTTAATGCTATAGACATCTAATTAATAGCCAACATATTATTTACTTAAGATACGTTTTATGATTTGATTTTAAATTATACTTAGAAAATTGTTTAGAAAATAATTAAGTTTTATCCGTAATCTTTCTTACAAAATTATATCATATCCCAAGAAAAGTTTGTATTCAGATAACTACAAATTATGTCATTATATCTACCAGCCATCATTTTTATCTAATCAAACAATATTACAAAAATTATTCTTTTTTAATTGAGCTACCAAATAAGCGCATCCATGCGTGATAACTGACAAGACCACAGAGAAGGAGACAGAAGAACCGGACCCTGGAGCACATAAAAGTTTTCCATTCTTTTTTATTTTTTACGAGTGATCCATAGAAGTTGTTGGGAGGAGAGAATTGCAGTTTCTCTATGAGCAATGAGCTGGCATCCGCAGAGCAGTTTTGCCTTTCAGGCTCCCGATCCAACGGCTGAAATTGACCCGTAGAAAGCAATGGGGTCAGTCACTGAGTCACGCATGCAGCACTGCCTTGGAATGGGAGAGCAGCACTAGAGTCTATGTACTATGGAGTATGGAGTGTTGTTGCTTGATATGATGACGATGGAATGTTTATTAGCGTTCATTTCCAGCGAAAAATTGACTTTTCATGAAATATATTATTTTTGTTTTGGTCGAAGGTCTTACTTTTCGTTTTGTAGTTTGAGATTAGTAATCGTAATTTACAATTTTATAATTTAAGAAGTTTGGAAAAACATACATGCGTTTTATCTATAGTCATTTCGGTGAATGATCCCTATTATGACTCAATAAATTGCTTTTTAAGTTTGTATAAAATTTCAATTACGAAAAAGATTTATTAAGAAGTTTGGAAACAAATATATGCTTGTTCTATATAGTCATTTCGGTGAAGAATCCCTATTATGACTCGATAAATTGCTTTTTAAGATTGTATAAAATCTCAAATGCGAAAAAGACAGTGCCTATTAAGAAGTTTGGAAATTGAAACATATATATGCTTGTTCTATAGTCATTTCGGTGAATGAACCCTATTATGACTCAATAAATTGTTTTTTAAGTGTATAAAATCTCAATTACGGAAAGACGGTGCCTTCGTGCCTCTGAGCTTACTATAATTCTTTTTTTGTTTTCTAATCCAAATCCAACAAGAATGGATTGAATTGGACAATTCAAGGTATAGGTTTATAATGCGAAAAGAAACTAACGCCTTTCAGATTAATCTCTTACATTAAAACTCTTGTACAGTTCTACTATGTAGCTAATTAGAACTTACTGAATACATTCCAAATAATATTTTGTCATGGAAAGGATCGCTGTACTACAGCTGGCTGGTGTCACCAAATACCAATGCATTTTTCTCTCTCTCATTGAAGCACTCTTTTGACTTAGATTTGTCATTCTAACAACAAATTAAATTTGTAAAATAAAAATTATATATATCTTCTATTATTTACATAGGCCAAGTATCATCTATCGAATAATTTGAAAAATAACGGTCTAATTTCATCAACGCTTAGCCAGCGCATGACCAAATTCATTTATCATTTAGATGTGCATATTAAATTACTTGGAAAAAAGGAAGATTATAACAGCAGTGGTGTTTTCATCCATAACTGATGGCACTAAAACCTCCTCAGGCTTTTCTAAAAAAAAAAGGAAAAAAAAAAACCTCCTCAGTCCTCATCATAAAGGAATGGAAAAAGATTACTAAAACCAATAAATTCTCCTTCAATACCATACAATACTTAATAACATGACCATGATTTACGATTAGCATTAGGAAAGAAGAATGATTTAATTTTTCGAAATCTGGAAAGAAGAAAGACAGTTAGAGGTCCACCCCTTTTGAGTTAATACTAGTTCATACAATAGAATAAATCAGTACCAGACCACATCATGACAGGATCTAACCTCGATCCATGTTCTGTAACTGCTATTAAAAGCTCAAAATATAGATTTCAACACAAATCTGGTGCCAAAACGGTTTGTCAACACCACCCTATAGTAAGTCATGTATCATTGCAATCTAGGGGGCAAAAATAAGGAAAAAAAAATGGGCCACCAAACAAAAGATAATTTTTTTGGCTAATAAGAGGGGCAAAAGAAAACAGCAGCCAACAAAACATCTACAAATTGAATCATAATAGAAGGCATAGATACCAGAAAATTCAGATACAAAAAGAGCAGTACTATCCTAAAATGACAACTAGCAGTAACACCATCCTAATGAAGGCACATCAACCTTTGTGTGCATTTACAAAAAGAAACTAACACAATGCAAGAAGCCATCTATTCTATTTTTTGAAATGTGGGTTGAGCAACTTTGCAACCTCAAGAAAACCCACACGCTCTTTGCCGAACAATTTCTTCAGCCTATCATCACATACTATTGTCTTCTTGTCATTTGGATCCTGAAAAATTAGAACAAAAAATCATTAATCATTAGTAGTTGAAATGTCACAATTTCAAACATTCCAATAATCAATCATGAATAAACCAACTGTGATCATAATTATATATTTGTAGTGAAATAACGCAGAGCCACCGCATGTTAAGAGACTATATTGCAACTCGTTTTGTACTAAATTATGTTGCCAGAAAACATTCCCAACATTCTTGCCCTACAACTGAATATCCAACATTTACTATTCTAATTATATGCAGAGTTGCCAGATGGTGTTCTACTTTTCAAGGCCCTTGTTTTGTGACCGTTCTCTTCTTTTAAATTGAAACATTCTGCATTCACAACCATTAATTTCACAAATTACATGACTTCTCTAGAGTAATATCATCCAATTACACATACAACATCCATAAAAAAAAGCCAAAACTTTCCCAACTATAGTAAAGCAACAAACAACACACACACACACGTTTCAAAGTCATAGCAAACCAGCATTGCCAGAGAAAAAGGTACCTTAACGGATTGGCCTATTTAGTCAGAAAACCGCCTACTAACTACAGTAACATGTAACAAAACAGATATACTACAAATTCTAACACTAAAATTTAATACTCAAAACAATCCTAATTAAATAAACAACCTACTACCCAAAGAGTAGACTTTACAAATACTAGAAGAAACAGTAAGAAAGATCTATACCAAAGATAACAAAAAATTTGCAAAAAGTAAATGCAAAGAGAAATTTAGACCTGAAGGTTGTGCTCCTTAATGTAGGCCCAGATAACCTTGAGCGCCTGAGTGCGAGATATCTCAGGCGCACCCACGAATGATTGGAGCTCAGGCGATATCGGAGTTGGCTTCATTATCCCTCTCGGCTGCTTCGGCGCCGGCGTCTCCTTCGCCGACACAGCAGCCCGTACGGACACGAGAGAAGGCTGGAAGCGGCGGATTGGGAGGCGGAGAGAGGGAGAGAGTGTGGTAGGAGGGAGAGAAGTGGGAGGAGCGAGAGAGAAGAGGGAGGAGGAGAGGCAAAGAGGAGATAGAGCCGCCATTTTAGTTGGGTTTGTTTGAACTTTGGTTTTGGGGAATGGATGAGGGAAGGGTTTAACCGTTTAAGAGGTAGAATACTAGAATGCGAGTGACTGAGTGAGATTGTGAGCGGTCGTTTGAGTTGACCACTCTTACTCTTATTACTGTTACTGAGGGTTCTGGTTTTGGTCAAGCGCTCTAAAATTTAAATGACGGAATTATCCTTGCGTTGTTTGGACTGATTAGATTCACTCTTTTCTAATACGGAATTTAATTTCATTGAAAAAAAAAATTATTAAAATAAACGGCTTGATGTCATTTGATTAGATTTTTCATATAGTTAATTTCCGCGTAAAAATCATTTTGATCTAAGCCTGATTATGAAGCAACTCGGATTTATGGTCCAGTATGTTTGTCTACTGATCTCTTCTGAAAGTTTTGTTAATGAGTATGGATACTTTTTTTAGGTTTTGAATTTTATATTGCAATTTGAATAGAACTACGGGAATATAAGCGATAAATGTGAATTTTAACACACGGCTCCACAAGAAAACTAACAAACAAAGGTCATTCCGTCATTGACTCATGGTACAATATATATTCGAATAAAAAAAAGTCAAGCAATATAATGAAAAGATATAGACACTAATTTGGCATTGTAAAGACGTTGCATTCTACAAGAATAAATTTATAATTATAATATTTTCACCTCAAACTATTTAAATCACTCGCATTTCGATTAATATCAAAAAAATATTAATTTAGACAGTTTCGTGAAAAGGTAACAGATCTTTAGTGCTGATTCTATGCGTAGAACCCCCAGAATGAGATACTAGGTGGCAAATGGCACTTAAAAAATTACCAATATAGACAGCCAATAGACGATAATTCATCAAGGTTTTTATTTGATTGGAAATTTGGAATACAATACAGTTGCATGATTCCGCCCCTTCATCTTTTACTCCCCCATCTGCCAGCCTCATTCCCTTCCCTTCATCCCCACGTATTTTAAAGTGAAGGTTTGTTATAAATAAAAGAACAACAAGACAGAGCTACCCTAAACTTCATAAGCTAATCTATGTCAACGATGCTCTCTTTAAAGTAGTCCTACTTAAGCAAGAAAATCATAATTTTTTGGGATAAAAATATATTTTTAAAATAGTTGACATTTTATCTAAGTAAAAAACTAAAAATGACTTACACTCACGTGTCCTGTTTACTGACCATAAACGACACAACAGACATTATTACAAACATTTGATTAACTTAAACAAATAGTTCTTTTTATGTTCTCAGTTTTACAAATGCCACCTTAAGAAAAAAACAATAATAAACAGCAAGAGATGTACAATAACAAGCAAGTGAAAAATCACAATCGCATGGGTTTTGGATTCCATTTTGCTCCTCGCTCTCGAAAATCTTCCGACATCATCTATTTCAAAACAGACATTTACAATGCTATTAAATATTTATGAGAAAGTTCATATGTTCTTTCTTCTTCCTTTACTTGGAGAAAGAATCAAGCCATATTACAGACACAACCATTTTATATGCAAGCCAGATATATTGATATTAAAAACCTACAAGGTGTTATCGTGGAGTTCAGTAATATAAGTAACACAACAGATAATGTACTTCATCCAAAGTGGAGAGCTCACCTGGACATTATGGATCGACTACAAAGAATAGTACATCATTGCTTGACGCCTGGAAGAGAAGATTAAAGTAATAGAATTAAACATCTCTCAAAATTTTCTGACATACACACAAAGGTTGAAGTGCAAAAGGTCCAAATTGTCACACTTTCTCATGCCCAAACGGTTGATCCAAGGCACCTAATATATTCTCCATATTAATCTTATAAGACACGAAAACTTGATATTTATTGGATTTTTAACGATCTTATCAAGATGCTCTAAAATAATTAAAAGAACAACTGTTAATTGTAAAGTGAGGCCATTTTTAAAAATCTGAAATAAGAGTAAAAAAATTCTAAAAACCACAAAAATTTGTATCTATAAGATTTCAATATTGAGATCATATTGCGTGCCACAGATCACCATTTGGCCATGACAAAGTGTGATTTATATTTGTTTGCACTTAGGCCAAAGTGCAAAATTTTTCACAATAGTCTGTGTGTGTAGCACTTGGAAAAGAACAAACCTGAATTACAAAGAAAATATACATCAGTTATCATAGGAGCTCAAAGCAGCCACAACAGATCCGGTGGTGTTGAACACCATAGAGACATCTGCATGGTCTTTCCAAAAGCGGTTCATCTTTATCGAAGGGTACATCCACTGTTTCACTGCCTCTATAAATGTTTCTGAGTTGGGGGAAAGGATGGCCTCCCAATCGACCTGGACTCCTGGTGGAATGCTTGTGGTCACCTCCATGTTTGCCGCAAGAAGTAGACCCAGCATAACTGTGTATCCCACCGCAGCAGATCCCCTTGAGAGAGGCATAAAGTTATACCTGTATAATAGGTTCAAATGTTATTAATGAAAATATCATTTGTTTTATAAATTGAACTCTCTTATCCAAAAAGTAATTCTAAAAGAACATATGAAAATTACCAATAATAAGTCAAACGAAGTATTGCATCCTTGACAATGTTAAGCATGTTTAGGTCATGTGAAGCAAAAAGATCACCACTATATGCTACACAAAGGGCCTGTGCACAAAAAAGAAAAAAAGGAAAAAAAAAATGGAAAGAGAATAAATAGTCAGTTTTTGTTTGAGTGCTAGGCAATGTAAGTGTGGTGTGGCACAGAAAGGCAGACACACAATACATGCACATGACGTGATGTGAGAGAGAGAGAGAGAGAGAGAGAGAGAGAGAGAGAACCTCCCAAGCGAAGGCCAATTCTTCGTCGTATTCTTCCCATCTGGATGGTGTACAAGGTGTTCTGATTGCAAAGTCAAATCCTATCTTATCCCTGCATGCATCCCATTCATGATATGAGAACATAACACCAAAAATGAATAAACTAACACTAGCATGCAAATAAAGTAATACAGATGTTTACGTCATCTGAGTGGTAATTCTCGTCCCTTCAAGTTTCTTCCTACAAAAGCAGAGCAGCAAATTGATTAAACATGTAATCTTCTAGTACAAAAAACATTACTGAGAGCATGCATTGATTCAGTGTTCTTACCCTTCATATGCCATGCTATCACATGTTGTGCTGACCCAAAAGTTTTCCCCAACCAAATTGTATAGGTCAAAGCAAGATGAGGCACTTTTTATCTGCAAGTTTCTTAGGTGAGAATATTTCCAGATTAAAAGAATTAAAGAGCTTCAGCAAATTATGTTGTGGCATACAGAACAGAAAACTTGCCTTATCTAACTTCCCAGAGAGATCAACTAAACGATCCTCTGCATTGGTTACATACTTGGAGTTGAGAATGATGGTCTTTGCAGTGTCCAGTGTCCTATCAGTTTTCACAGGAAGGCAGCACATTCATTTTAGCAGGATATACAAGTGAAGCGGGCAAAAAAAAAAGGAAACTAATGAGAGTATACATGTGAGCGTACCTCTGGTAGTTGGGATAGTAGCGCACAACTTTTGCTTGCCCAAGAAGCATCGGTGTGTGGGATCCAAAACCAGAATTAAACTCCTCACTGCAAAAGTAAAAGCATGATTCAATTTTGGAAATTTGCTTAAAAAACCAAATCAAAAGAATAAACAGTATAACTAACATCCGGTGGTCAGAGGGGACAATTTGGCATAAAAGCTTGTAACTGGGAAAATTTAAACACCACATTGATCTTGGAATCGAAAGGCTGGATATTTGGGTTAACCAGTGATAGCTGACTTTCTGTTTCATTATTGCTTATTTTGGGTATATCCAGTGCCTTAAAATCTCAACAAAATGGCATAAGGGACATGCACAATGATGAAATGTGTACCTTAGCTTGTTAACCCAAACAACAGGGTCACAGGGCTCAGATATTTGTCGCCACTTGACTGCAATGGAATAAATATCCTGCCAAGGGAGTGAATGAACTGAAACACCTCTCTCTTCGACTGAACTGTAAGTAGTCGTACCAGCAGATGGCCCACTTGTGCTACAACCAGAACCACCCCGGTTCAGGCTCGCCAACCCCAGCTTATCCTTCTTCTTTATTGGTTTTCCATTCTTTTTTGCATTCCTCAAAACACGCCAGTGCTTTGACACCTTCTGTGCAATTTCTATTGCAGCTAGACCAGCCATGCGATACTGCAGCATATAAAAAGGAATATTATAATCTTTTCAAAAAACTATGTCGCAACTAACTTTCTTTCCCTTAAAGAATAAAAAGTTAATTTAACAAAAAATATTAGCATGGAAAAGAGTGCCCAAAAACCAAGCTGTTATGGGATAACATGTTCACTGGAGAGCTTATCAACATTTGTGAGACGCACATGTTTTAAAAGGATTACTTCTCAACAGCCTAGTCCCGAATCTATTAAAATACACTAAAATGGAGCTAACCAACTTGAGAAACGGAAGTACAGGTACTGACAGAAAAGGAAATTAGCAGGCAGTAAAATGAAAATATTATTGCACCTGACGTCTGTTATGCAAGAAACCAGGGCAGTTGTACTGAATCCTCTTTCCAATATTATCAGCAGCTTGAAGAAGGGATATTTGATGCTTTGTGAATCTGAACTCTTGCTTGTTAAGCCTGCCGCCTTTCAAAGAGATACGAAGAGGTGGCTGCCTATACACCTTTTCACATACATACTTTGGATGTAGTCTTTTACACCAGTATTCCTGTTATTAAATTTTGTTAGGCGTGTAATAAGAAGATGACAGAGCTTAACCTTGAAATGGAAACCAATATTAAATGACTATAGAAAGTAAGTGCACAAAACAGAATGTAAAGGGTCAAGAACTGAAAGAACAACAAACTCAATCTTTACTACAGATAGAGAAAAAAAAGTGTCTACATCATAGCTCCATTTGTAAGGGATCATGGGCAAGCTGTTATTACATATCAGATAATTACCTTAAAAAGGGGATCAATATCATCATCAATATTGAACTGAGAGAACTCAAAGTTAACTTTTGATGCAGTGTAAAGAGCAATTTCTTTCTGCACAAGAAATTAAACAAAAAAGAAACCATGAAATCAATTTAAAGTAGGAACACTAATTAGAGATATATAATCTTGAATAATTGGATATATTTTTATGCGTGTAACTCATTTGTGCACACCTGGTAGAATGCCAAGCACTGCAGAACAAATTTATCGACAGAATCAAGTTCCAGATCTAGAACTGCATCATAGTCCTTGGCCTAAAAAAAAAAAAATGAAATTATAAGAATGAAACAACAGAATAATAAAAAATAGAATTCATAAGCAACCATAAGTATACCGCAGATTTGTACTCTCCAATTGCATGATAGCATGAAGCCCGCAGGTACAAGCATTCAATATTTGAACCTTCTATTGTCAAAGCCACAGACAGATCTTTAATTGCAGTCCTGATTATTTAGATAAAAAATGTAAAAGACATCTTAGTAACCACTAAGAAAACTTCGGATACAATTTAGATAAAAAGATTTTGTAAGCAACAGATGTAATGCAAAAAAAAGTAAATAACCTATGTTGCCCCATTCCATGATAGAGTAGGCCCCGCAAATGATAAGCCTTAGCAAATCTATGTCATAACAATATTTGAAATGAAGTGATAAGAATAAAAATCGCTATGACATCAGATATACATGGTGAGAAGTAATAACTAAAAGGTCATCAAAGAAATGCATACTGTTCTCATGGCTCACCTTCCATCAATAATTAGAACTTTATCAAGGTACTGCAATGCTTTTTCTGAATTTGCTAAATCAAGGTAAAGCTGCAAGACAAAATAAGTTAAGAAAATCTTCTTATTTCTAAACAGGTTCTTAATGTGCTCAGCCACATAAAAGATATTATAGATAATGAGTCATCATAAAAACTTAAATTATATGAACAAAAAAAAAAAGAAAGAGCAGTACGATAGGACAAAAATTCATCTACTATCAATGTAAATTACATAAAAATTAGAATGTAAACATATTGATAAGAGATAAGTATAAAATGTAAAGAGATAATGACCTGTGCAAGGTGGGCCCAGCTGTCAAGAAAGTTTTGGTCCAACTTGATAGCAAGGAGATGTTCTGTTTCTGCTTTTTCGTGCTCTCCTATTGCTGCTAATGATAGACCCTGCATTTAAGAAACTCGTCAATGTGCCTGTACATAAATTCACTTACATGATAAATAATTAGTCTATAATCTAAATACATAATCCAGAAATAGCAAAGGATTGAAGATATTAGCACAATATCTGATGTAATATAATGATTACACTTCATCATTTCTTAAACATACTGGTCCTGTCGAGTCAAGGTTCATAATTGATTCTTCTGGCTTGTTTTGTGTTAAACTTGCCTTAAGAGCACCTACGCTAAAATATGCTTTGAAGTTTTGAACTTTAAAATAAGACCAGCTGTCATCACAGCCTTCTAAATAGTTTTGGGATGTGTTCAAAAGATTCAAGAAATCTTTTAAGAAGAAGAAATAAACATCTTATATTGTATAATAGTTGGAACTTACCAAGTAGGTGTGGGCCGAGCTGTTTTTCTTATCGCGCTTGACACATGCACAGAGGTCTTCAACTGCAGAGTTGTAGTCCTTGAATTTGAAATTCACAATCCCTACATAGAGTTCACCAGTGCTGGTTAAAATGAAGTTACATAAAAAAAAATTTCTGATTGTGTGCAAAGAAAAAGAAAACAATCCAACTACCAACCCCTCTCGTGCAAAACATCCGGAGAATTTGGCTCATATTGAAGTGCTTTTGATAAGTCCTCAATAGCCTGAGAAAAGTAAAACAAAGCTAATTGTTAAAGATGTTGTAAACAAGTCAGCAAAAATATGTTAATACATAGGCACTTATACTGCATACAGTATCAGCAAACCATTTTGAAACTCTTATAATACATTTTAACAAAATCAAAACAGAAGGAAGCTGAAAAAACAATTTAAATATGAAACAACATACCTCACCAAACTCTCCAAGTGCAGCACGGGCCTGGCCCCGTCGTTTCCATGCCTCTGCAGCAGATGGATTTGATTGAATAGCCTAGAACAATAACCAGACAATAAGTTTACATTTTGAACAAAAACAAAACAAAAAAAGCAAAACTAAAAGGAAAGAAATTCTTCCTTAAACCAAGTAAACATGTTTACTTTAGTAAAATCAGCGATAGCAGAATCCAGTTCTCTTTGGAATGCATAAGCTGTGCCTCTTCCTATAAGCGCCTCTGGGTATGTAGGGGTCTCCCGCAATATCTGTGTACATCATATGAAAACTTGCACTTGAAGTTGTTGATTTTTTTTTTTTTTTTTCAAAAATGGTTTCTAAGCAAAGAAACTTAATTTGCAACTAACCTGGTCAAAAATGGATATGGCTTGGTTATAGTTCCCTTCATTTACCTACAAAAATAACATAGCTTATATTAATATCTTATCATCTCTTGAAACATTATTGAAACATTACTCCTGAAATGTTTACAAATACTCATAAAATCCACAGAAACATAACCTAAATATTGTGTTAAGAAAGCAATGGTTGCAAAAATAATACAATGTTACCATTTGCTAAATTGAAGTAAGTAAATGTGAACAAAAAATAAACAATATAGTACATACTAATAAACCAAAATTGTAATTGTACCTGCGCAATGCCTCTTGAAAGCCTGAGATCTAAGCTAATAGACTTGGTCTTTGAGGAAAAATTAGTTACGAACAGCTTTCTATCTAACTTTATAGTCTCCCCACCACTAGGATTCTTACAGAATTCCACCATCTTTTTGTTAGTAGAGATAGAAAGAGAAACTTCTTTCTTCTCTCCAGTTTCACCTTCTTCACTGTTCCCTTCATTTGTTTCCTTTGTCTGGCTCTCAGTAGGAGAAGTGGGCCCATCACTACCTGATGAATCGGTTGAATGGTCGTCACATATGACAGTCTTAGTGTCCACCACCCGATCTTCTGAGATGACGACTTTTGTGTCGCATGGTGGGGTATCAACTGAAGTGTCCTCAGTAATAGTGCATTGCTGCTGTTGAGATAGTTTTACACTGGAGAGCAACTCCTCCAGTTCCAGAAGTTGTTTGATATCAGTCGACTCATTAGACTCATCAACAGCAATTTTATGGCCCTCCTCCCAGATAAGTAATGCTTCCTCTTTTCTTCCCAGAGCAGATAAAGCATTGCCTGATTATACATCCAACAAAATTTACAACCTGACCTATTACATAGGTACCAGAACAGTACGATAGGCTGATACAAGATGAGTCCTGATGCAGACATCTCTTCATTTCAATTGAGTAAAAATTATTGAGCAATGCATATCAGTTTGGATCAAATTGGAACCCATACGTATAAGTCTGGTAAATAACTATACGGTTCCTGGAACCCAACCAAACTCCATCCTTTTCATGCAAAGATTTATCATTCATGCTCGTTTTTCAATTTAGCACCAAAACACAAATACTATCAAATTGGGTTTTGATTAGTTATAGTAATGACACAAGGATCGGATACACAGATCAAACACCAATGTCAACATAACCTCCACAAAAACTCCACTGTATCCAGAGCAAATTACACAAATTTTAACTCAGGCAAACCAACCTTTGAGTATGTAAGCTCGAAGAAGGTTCGGATCGAGTTGAAGCGCCTTATCACAGTCTTTCACCACATGCTTGTGAAGCTCCAGTTGACTATAGCAAAAAGCTCGGTTGCTACACACACCAATTGAAACAAAATCATAAAAAATTTAGATCAATAACCTACTGTGCGATTCCAGAAAACCCAGAAATCTCCTTGAGGACAGGAGAAATTGGACTGAGATCAGATCCGAACCATATATCTTGAATCGAGCAAGACTTGGCGAGGAGCTTGTCGAGAATCCGAATGGCTTTGGACCAGTTGCGTGAGCTACAGAGCTTCGTAAGCTCCGCTCTCTCGGTCGCCATGGCTGCTAAGAGAGAGCTCAGAGGAATGGAGGTGCCCGAACTGGAGGAGATCGCGAGGGTTTTAATTGGAGAGAGAAGAAAGCGCGAGAGATCGCGAGTGGAGAAGAGAAAGGAAAGAAATGAGAGAGGAATGAATGAGAGGTTGAGGGAAGGATTTGGGCTTGGAGTTTGGGGTTTTTTCTATCTGACGTGGCAAGTAAATACTAATTAATGATACCGCGTAATGATGTGGGTAAAGTGTCGTAGAATCTTTTGGTGGAAATAGAAGAGGCCTTTCTTTTTGTATCCGACCTTAAAATCAACACAATTGTGGCTGCAGAGATACGGATTCAAGAACTTGTTTGTTTGCTTCTCTCTGCTAAACTGATTCAGTTGATTTGTTACTTACTGGTACCTGACGCGCTCTAATGGATACGGATTGTGTACTAAAAGTTTCTACAATTTTGTTTTTGTTTTTTTTTTTTCCTTTTTTCTTTTATTTTGGCCTTTTGGGTGATGAAAGGACTTTGGGCAGACATTGGTAGATTTCGTGTTATAGTCTGGAATTGCCTGCTTGTCAAGTAAAGCTTTTTGTTATTTTGTATCTAAGAAGTGATTCGTTTTACAGGGGCGTCTTTGTCTGATCCTGGCATCCTGGTCTATGGGTTTAATGACAGCTAATTTCTAAATGGGAGAATTTTTACCATTTTCAAATTTATTAATGCCTTGGTAGACTGGTAGTTGGTAACAAAATCAACACTCTTCTTGATTTGCATAGTAAAAAAAAAAAAAAAGGAAGATTAAGGATAAGATGGTATGAAAAGAAATGGGAGAAAATTTATCGTATTTTTATTTCATGTGTTAAATGAGTAATTTTTGTTAATTTTACTCTCCTATTAAATATTCAACTAAATAAGAATGATTTACGATATTTTATTTTTCTTTCATTTTTTCCTTCCTTTCTCTACTTCCTATTTAAACAAATGCAAGGAGCTCGTGTGTTGTTCAACCTGAGCTCATTGCAGCTTCTTTCTCGAAAGTCGAAAACAATGCAGAACTTGTAGTTAACATTGTCGAATGATTTGAGACTCATTGTTTATTAATCAAGACTAATAATTTTAAAAAGAGTTAGAAAATTAAATATATTTTTAATAGTTACATAGGTTATGTATAAAATTTGATGCAATTTGAAAATTTCATCAGAAAAGATAATTTGCTAAAAAAATTTGAACTGTTAATATTTTAGACTGCTTGATGAACGATTAATTGCACCAGATTTAATCCAAAATTAACATAAAAAATAAGCGGAAGTAAAAATTGCAATGTCGAAGTATGTACTAATATAATAATGGGATCAATAAGCACAAGCGATGTCGAAGTCATGTGACAACAGGCCGGCTAAAAAAAATGATAATTCTTTATTTTTTTTCTAAGATTTTTTTAGAAAAAAAAATATAATTATACTTGTAATCCTGCAATCCCTAATGGCAGAGTTTTGTGATTAAAAACAACCAATCATGAGAATTCATCAGGAATTATTTTATAGACCTATAAATTCATCCAATAATTCATATGCTTCTTCAATTAGACAAAAATATAGAGATAAAAAATAAACTAAACCCTGCAATAATCTTGGACAAGCCGTTACAATCTCTTTGTACCATATCTTACTTCATAATGATTTTCTGCGCCATGAACTTTAGTCGCTACTGTTTAATTTTTGTGCATCCCGTCTTTTGTTTGTATTATAAGGGAATGCTACTGTTGTTATATTATGTATTTGGGTTTCCATAAACCATGTATGGTTTGTCATGCTTGATGAAAAGCCTACGAGCAGTTTATCTTTTCAAAAAAATAAAAAATAAAAAATAAAAAATCTTACTTCATATATTTCCTAGATCCAACTTTTTTTTATAGTCCATACATAGCAAAAAAACTAGGTAAATTCTACTTTAATACTCCAAGACTAAGAAAAAATAATGCTCAATCTATGATTCATTTATAATTATCGAAAGAAGGTTCAAGAGAAGGAAAATTTTCTGGTATGTTTGTTATTGTTGAAGGCTAAAGTGTTCCTATTGCAATGCAAAATAGTTCTCAGTATCGTTATTGTTATCATAGTTCTTATTATTTTGTTTTTTTTAGGCCATATCAATGTCATTGTGACATGCTCAAGCCTGAGTTTTGACCACAGGTTTATGGTGAATTTTTTTGCTTTTGCTCGCCTCCTATTAGCCTCGTAGACAAACTATTGTTGCCCTTGCAGCCTTCAGACTACATTCCACATTGTCTTGCTTTGCTGGCCGTTACAACTTTTTCTTTTCTTTTCTTTTCCTTTTTTTTTTTTTTTTTTTTGCATTTCCGTGAAGGCCAGCTGGCGAAGTGCCAATGGTATTAATTTTATTAACAAAATAAATTAATCTTTTACATGTAAACAGTAAAATAGTCGGTACCATCTACTGGTACCCTGTACAGAGAATAAAGGAAAACATATTTCAGCGCCGTATAGAATCTTGGTCAACAGCCGCCGGTCCAGTACAACATCAGGCTCAGGGCGGCAGCTGACACCGAGTTTGATGGATTTCGACCGGTGTTATTGGTGATTTGGTATACTGTACTGTCGAAAGATTTTCTACCATCAAGTTTTCTTTGTGTTCTCTATTTCACCTTGCCTTTGCTTTGAGCGAGAGAGAGAGAGCCATACGCTAGTTCTCACTTCTCAGTAAAGTGAAACTTGGAGGAGGCCCATGAATTGACAATAGAATAAAAGAAATATCAAACAACTTAAGATGCAAATAATCGTTTAATTATCATAATTCAAATTCCAGCATTACCTTTAGTTTATCGGATGACCGATATCAATCAAAAAAAGTTTCGCTTAGTAATTTACTGAAATAAATTTTGTAATTTTGATATTCTTATTAACTTTATGTTCCATCAAAGATGAGCCAAAGGAATAATTTTATTGACAACCTTCTAATCGACCAGCAGTACAAAAGTACCAAACAGGAATTTGTGTTTCGATTTCTCCTAAGAATGTATCCTTAAATCGAATATATGTATGCCTAACCCGTACGATAAGGCAACAGCCACGTGGCTAGATTCTACACTAGCATCTGTATTGTCGATTATCATGTTACGCTATTTGAAATTTGGATTGCTAGACCACAATAGTTGACCGGTGGGACGGTCGGATAGCTACAGTCTGTTCGAAAACGGCTTCTTTTTTTTTCAGTGAGGACAAGTTGAGGAACAATTAGCATATTGCTAAGATGACAAAAATTTTTATTAATCACTTTCTGGATAATATTTCAAATTATTAATTTGTGTCAATAAAATCTAATAATCGATTGAATGGCACCGAACCTTCAAAGTTTCTAAGTTCTTTCTTATTTCTTTTACTTTTTTGTGTAGTGGTCGTCGTTTTCTTACGCAGGGATATGTCTTAATAAAAGCATCATGAAGCTAAAAGTTTGTCAAAATTTTGATAGTGTTTAATACTTTAATAGAGGCTAAAGTATTTACACAATTTAAGACTTGGATTGTATTTTAGCTCTGCACCTTGGAGCTGATATATGCTGATGTATTTTCAAAGCAGATGTTAAGACGGTAGAGCCGTAGAGGTTTTAAAATTAATTTTAATGGTCTTTGGAAACCTTTTTTGGTCTTAAATTTAATTATGCGGAAAGTGAAACGAGACTCCAACATTTTGTAAAATTAATGGTGTTGGACTGGCTAGTATAATGGGCTGTAAGATTTTCAATCCTCCGATGCCTTACCGAGGGTTCCCAAATTCTGCTTGTCGAGAAATTTTGGTTGATAAGATAGAAAATAGATTGAAAAATTCCTTTCGCACAAATCGTATAATAGTTCTAATTTAACATTAGAAATTTAAAAAATATCAAATAGCACAATTAGTAAAAGCATTTGAAATTTCTTCTCTAATCAAATATGCTATATGATAGTTATAAAGAAATTCAGTTGTCTTTTTGCTTTTCTAGCTTTGGCATTCATGAGTTACTATAGCGAACTACTATTTTTTTTTTTTATTCAACTATAGTGAAGTACCTTGGCTTGAACATTTATAGTGAGCTACCTGCGCTGATCCTAAATACACGAGCAACGCAACAGACGAGCAAAGAAACAATAGATAGAAGAACACAGAAACTGAAATAGAAATATACTCTAATTATACCAATCACGCTCTATAAGATCTGCTTTTATACAAATTGAGAAAAAATAAGTTAAAACATTCCAGCTCACCAAAATAATTCAAAAGGATTTTTACCAAGTCAAAAAATTCTCTCGGACACCTTCCTATGTACAACAACCAGGTATATTGCACCATATCCGAGCCTAAACATTTTTGGTTAGAGAATTAAGAACAAAGCATATAAGCAACGTCAGTTCAAACTTGATGAGGCCTGAAACAAGTCCCAAGCAGAAGCTTCATTTTTCGGCCGAAGCATGCCTGAGTCATCAGAGTTATGAGAAAAAACATCAGGTGGTGCATTGGTGAAAAGGTACTTGGTGTCTGACATCCGGGAAGTTGACCTTTGCTGATCCAGATATATGACAACAACAGTTATGTCATCATGAAAATGACGTCTCACGCCTTTCTTAATGTGTCTCAAGTCTTCATATCTCATTTCTCTTTTCTTAGCTGCTTCAGTAAGAGCAGCCTTTACTAGTCTCTTTGCAATTCCCTAGAAAATTATAAAAATTTAGAGATCATTAAACCCATGCCAAGCTCAAATATAAGGACACTGCCAATAATAGAATGACCTGTTCCTCTTTCTAAAGTTCTCCACAAAATGACTACCCAAAATAACCCTATTATGCTCTTCATCCATACAAAGAGGTGGTGTGGTGGTGAGAATGGCTTACTGGGGACATCTCCTTTTCAAGTTTCCCCCAAATATTGCCCAATAACCCTAATTTTTTCTTCATTAGTGCATAGAAGTGGTGTGGTCATGAAATGAAGTTTACTACTTGGGCAACTTCCCAAGACTGACAGGTCTGGAGAACAGCAATCATGTACGTTGTTTGCATGAAATGTTCTTCTGTTTGAGGTGATACAATTTTTCTTTTATTATGCAGATCTTATAAATTCAGGTTTTGCAGGATATAAAATTGTTCTGGCAATTCTTGTAATTTTAATAACAAGTTAGCTCTTATTTGCCTGCAATGAGAACAGTTATACCAAAAAAAGTCAATTAATTGTTTTCCCCCATTATAAAACCTAGCTGCCATCCTCTAAATGATCTAACATTCACATCCCAACAAAGGAAACTTAGAAACTTACTGATCTGGGGTTCCTGAAGACAATCTCAACAGCAGCTTCATCAGTCAAGTGCTCCCATAAACCATCAGATGCAAATATAACAAATCGGTCTTGTGGCTTGAGTTTGCGAACCCGTATCTGAGGCTCGGCAGTCATGACTGGACGCTTCAATGTGACGGGAGAAACAAACTGTTGGAACAGAGGATCCTTGCTAAACTCCGGTTTCTTCAGGTATACATCCCCAATAGACCTTGATACCTACAAATAAGTCTAGCAGCGGTTAACTTTTCTGATTCATGTAAAAAAATTGGGTTTTTGTACCTATAAATGGCTGCCTTGGTGTTTGTACCATACTTCAGTCAAACATTCAATTATTCAAAAAGGATGATGTGATAATACTCAGATTACACATTTGGCAGAAACCATAAGGTTCCAAGAATAAATTTTTTTTGTTACAGACAGACCACAAAAATGCTAAGGTTATAGAAACTGTCGTTCAATTAAACAAAGGAAAAGATGACATGATTGCACATGGGACAACTTGATCACTCAAGCAAAGAATGACCCAGAGAACAGACAGTTACTATTTTAAAATGCACCAATCAAAATTGAAGTTATGAGTCCGATTAAAGAAGATATTATGTTAATTAAGTCCCAAATTGCCCAAGACCTTGCTTTTCAAAGAAAAAGCTTTGAAAAGAGATTCCACTGAACTAGCTTGACAAAAGAATATTACTTTTAACATAAAATATTTCAGATTGATATTTCTCTGAGTATTAGTTGAGGAGATGGAAAAAAGCAAGTCAGATTTGGCCTCTTCTACCATATTCCCACATAAAAACAATTTAGATATTCTCAAACTCCTCCCTCTGACCTCTAAATATGTGAGACACCAAAGTAGGCCATACAGTTCAAATTGTTGATCTCCTAACGTGCATAACACATGCAGGGGCGAAAAAAATATGAAATGATAAAGATGAGATGAGAATACAAATGTTCTTCAACCACTTAGATTGTAAGGGAACAATTCTCCTACACCAAGGTTCCAAGTTGCTTTATGGAAAGTGCAATTCAAATAAAATTGAAAATCAGAAGGAACACCAAAGGAGACATTTTATATGACACAAATTGCCAAAATCCTTGCAGCATATGCTCCATAAAGTATGTATGTTGCTTCCTACTTTACAAATGAACACAACATTAATTAAAAAATTTCAATTATTCGCACTTTATTTGAACTAGTGGTTCTTTCAAATATTAGGAAGATGTAAAGCTTTGAAAAAGTCCCTATTCCCCACTGTGTATACTCAACAAAAAATATGATTTTCAGAAAATGAAGCATTTGACTGTTACTGGTCATAAATGCATCTAGAATAACTTGTTTCTAAGTTCACATCACTACAAATAAGAACAAGAAAAGTAACAAATAACCACAGAATTGGACACCTATTCCAACTTTCCTAATTCCGAGCTGAACAATGTACCCAACCATACAAAAAGGATCATAAACAGATGGTGGATAATTCCAAGAATAAAATAGTGCTCTAGGCCACAACAAGCAGGCTAAAAAAATAAGCCATACAAACATTTCATTAGACAAAGGAAATTCATTGACAGAAGACTAGACTTAAAATATTTTTTTCTCTAATCTGAAGCAAACAAATAAGTAAAGCCTAAAAGCGTGTAAGCAATGCATACTCTTTTACGACTATAAAACTGAATCAGGTATTATCATTTTGAACAGTTTAAACAAGGAGACATATGGAAAGGGTTATAATATAGGTAGTTAGCAACATAGACTGGTCAACCAAAAGCAAAAGAAGATATTTCTACAACAAAGTTTCCATGCATCTCCCTTCAAAATCTAAGAAATACATCTCTGAGCAATATATTGAGAAACTTTCCTCCAACTTTCCCATATCATTATTTATAATTTTTATATCTTATAAATGTTGCACATAATATTTTGAGGTTTTGGGTAATACAACTTAAATTATGACTGCAAAACTTAAGAATTCATGCATCTCCAAGCAAAACTTTAGAACCTTCTCCCGACGTTCCTTTACCAACTTCATAAATTAATGCTATCTTGAGATTTTACATATTTCGACCAAGCTAATGTCTACAAAATTAAGCCACTACCAAAATTAAAAGATTAAATTAGCTATACCAACTTATGCTCAATAAAATAAACAAGGAAAAGTTAAACAATACCTGAATAATGCCCTTAACCCGCCAAACTCCTCTGGTATGCACCACAATATGGCTATCATCTGGATGCAGTGCGGTCAGTTCCTTTCTGACCTCCTCTGTGGCCGCATTATGATCTGTCGACAATCTCTCTGCCACAACTCTTTTTCCATCTGAGCCTCGCTTACCCAGTACAGCTCTAGAGTCCCCACAGTTGGCCACATAAAGGGTATCATCTGCAATAAGCCCAACCAAACAACACGAACCAACCGAGGCCATTTTCGGCCGGGAGACCCATGAATGCTTGACAAGATGAAGGAATTCTTCTTCAGTTGACTCAAACGCCTTTTTTATCGCATCACTTGATAATCCCCCTTGTTCTGATGCAAATTCTATATAAAATAAATAAAGAAAATGTCCCAATTATTTATAATCAAGTTTTGCATAAAAAATCCTATTATGTACCAAAATTTTAGTACAACTCAAAGCTTATTGCATGAATATGGCATCTAACAGGGTTAAAGTGGATAATTTGGCAGAACTTAATAGAGGAGATAAAGAGAGCAATCAAATGAGATAAATGTCGCCGCTTGTACATCTCTACAAATCTTTGAATTCTGTCAGGAGGAAGATTAAGATGCCATTTGTTGGCATCTTTTTCATACTGATCAATCTGGGATGCAACAAGCTGCATTCAATCCCAAGAAGTAAAAAGTCTTAGCTATTTTTGAGACTTCTTCTGACAAAATTAAGCAAATACAAGTAGTGACAAAAGTTCTGTATCCATTCCAATAGATGCAAAGCTACTTTTGTCTGTACAAACTGCACCCAATTCTGTCAGATCAAGTAGACAAGAGTAGATATATCTCTTCTATGTATTCCTTATCTGACTTATACCCAAATTAGCCATTACTCCTTTAATTTTCCATCCGCTCAAACTGAAGCACCTCTGGCATTTATGATGCACAACTTTTGCATGTTAAGCTACCAGTAATCTAGAATTTCCATTGGATCCGGATCCGCAACTCAAGCCTCCTCAAAAAAATTACTTGGCAAAAATCCCAAATCACCCAAGCCGTTCATTTCCGACTACCAAGTCCGATTCCATGAAATCTCAAATCCAAGAACTGACGTCACCGACCAATTCAACACAAAAATCAAAGAAAACAAAAAAAAAAAACGAAAAAAAAAACGCGTTTTTCATCAAATACTTACTATGGAGATGAGGAAAGAGACGAGAGGAGACGAATCGAGATGCCTCGGGCCCGCCATGGCCGTCGTAGACTCCGACAAAGGTAGCGGATGGTGACGTCACTACCTGTCCTTGATCCTCAAGAGAATTGTTCGCTTGCACCACAGCAATTGAGAAATCTCCGGTGGCGTGTGGCTTCAGCTCCGCCTGCCACATCAGCACATCGCCGCCGCCGAGCCTCGTGCCTATGCACCTCTCCAATGGCCTCACCATGTTTCGAAGCAACATCTCCGCCTTCTTTCGTTTTGACCTTCTTTGCTTTGTTTTGTATTGTTTTCGGGAAGGAGCGAAGTTGAGAGAGAGAGAGAGAGAGAATTCTGGGTTTTCTGAGAAGTTCGAAATGGGAATGAGGGAATAAAACAGAGGATTGGGGAAAGAAAAAGGAAAGGAAAAGGGCAAGAACAGTGGCCGGTTCCTAATTTTGTGTGATTATAAATTTGGAGATATTCGTAAGGCGGGTTATTTATGATGATTGTAGTGACCCGCTTAGGAGGTTTTATAAATTTATGGAGTCAAAAGGATGAAGGAGGAGAACAGGAGAGACGAGCGAAGAATATCTTTTGAAGTATGCGGACGCACCCAGAATTTATGGGTCACTAACCGAGTATGCGGAAGTTCCGAAAAAGGTAATTAGACATTTTTGCAGAGTTAACGTGTAAATAGCTGTTTTCTCTTCAAACTCGGTACTAATGAGTAAGTAATGACTATTAGCTATATTGCATTGGTAGTAATTCCTAAAAAAATATATATATTATTTATAGCATAAAAAAAAAATCTCACTGGATCTCCTCATTATAAATTTTGAAAATGAAATTTAGCCCGTGTACAATGCTTCCGATTAATATATGAATTATGGCTGTCTAGAAATAAAAATTTTAGTGTGTATATACAATTTTTTTGTTTATATTGTCGCGATCCTTCATGTACAATACATATCGAATGCTTACTTGTAGATGGATCGTCAATTTGATTATTTTAATATATTTTGTTAAAATTTAGTTAACTTGCTTGCATTTTTTTAAAAGATATCTCATTTTGACAGTTTTAAGTTTTTATATGTGCATATATATTTTGTACATTATGTATTCTAATCTTCTAAAAAGACGGTTTCAAAATAAATATTAGCTTTATAATAAAGAAAGTATAATAAACGTAGTTTGTTGTTGTGCTGTTACTATAAAATATTTTGTATGTTTGTGTACCAAGCATTGAATTTTACAGATAACTAATGATTGGTAAATTGATAAATTTAAATGGATCTGGCTGCGTCCCAAGGATGTATTCTGATATTCTAAAAAAAGGACGTTGTTAGATTTTTAAAAATAAAATATATTATTTTTTGTGCTAATGATAATATAATAAACATATTTTTGTTAGTGTGTGTGTCCATACGATCCTTATGTATCTGTATTACCGAGCATTAAATTCGACAAAAAATTAATTGAACTAATAATTAATTAAGAATAAATAATTTGAAACGGGTCCAGCTTTTGACCAAAGAAAATCGAAGGTTACAACACCGCGTTGGAATGCAAATTACTTGCACCAGATGAGACATGAAAATGGGACAAAGTACATTGGTGGGGAGTGCCGTTGGGTCCATCAAACTTTCTTTGAGGGAAATATCAAATAATTAGTTTCAAAAAAGGAAAAATATATATAAGAAAAGTCCTATTTAAGCGGATAGACCGTGTCCTTAGAGAGCGAGTAAAATTCGCATCACTTGCCCTCCAACTAATATACTCTGTGCTTTTCTATATATATAAAAAAAAAACTAATATACTCTATTATAAATCACTTAAAAAAAATTAATGATAAAATAGAGGTCATGAAGCTTCTTTAATTTCTTGTACTCGGCTATGAACCTCCCAAAATTCTATTTAGATTTGTAAATTTGTTCTCACTATTTACTCAGTTAAGGACACTGTTTATTCAAACAAATAGGATTTGTTACAGGAACGTGAATTGTCGAATAATTACTCAAAAGTATTATAAACATCCAAAGAAAAAATCCATCATCATTATAAATAACTTACTTAAGCTGACTGGGTTGTTAGCCTAGTGGTTTGGCTCTTACAAGTGGTCCTTGGTTCAATTCATGAGAAAGTATTTATTTTTTAATTTCTTAATTTTAAACCAACCTTAAAATAAAAAAAAAAACATATAACTTACTGCTGCCGTTATGAGTCAATCCCGCTGCTTGGTATGGTTATAACTCATTGCGTCTAATTTTCTAACAATATCAATAAACAATATTCGTTCTAAAATTTAAAATACTTCACATTGCTCATCATGCAAATTATTTTGTCAGCTTCAAAGATATTCCCGATCTAAATTGGTAAATAAAGTATTATTTTGAACCTCAGAACCTAAAATTTGCTAGATCTTAAAAGCTAAGCGCATGTCAAGATTAAAAATATCAAAGAAATGTAACACGAAACAGATAGGAGTTTAAACAATATTTTTTAAACAATTGATGCATCATTGGGAGTCTCTCATAAAAATGGTTTGCTATTTTAAATTAAAAAATAGAATAAAAATGGTTTGCTCATTCATTTAGCATGGCAAGACTAAGGACAGGGAGAGGAATAATTTAGTCCTGAAAAGATAACGAAGAAATCGTTTCCACAAAAAGAATATTCAAGCTGGTCGTCGAAGGAGCAACTAAAAATCACGTTATAATAACAATTTAAAAATTGACGTGTCACGTTTATTGCAAACCATAATAATTTATTAAGTTGATTGTGTAAGACTAAGATCACGTCGTCACGTGTTGAGTTTTGAGAAAGCTAGGTATTCTTAGTTATAAACCGTAGACAGATAAGAGCTGATGTGTATCTTACTGTCTTCTTATCACAGCTGTTATCCTAGGCAACGATCTTATGATTCTTATCCTTTTGAATTTGATTATAAGGTTTTACGGCTTGCATTTGTTATGTTGCAAGTTGCAACTGTAGACCAAATTATTGAATTGGTTCACGTTTTTTTAATTAATTGCCGATTTTTTTATTTCTTTTACCCTTTACATGCGGACTTAATTAGCAATTGTACCGGATTCTGTGAAATTTCCAGCGAACTTCCATAGAGCATCAGCTACTTTAGTATAGTTTGGTTTGAATTTCCATTTTCCAGAGATGGATTACTGTTTAGATTATAAATTTTTTTATTCAACTTAAATTTTTCATGAGAAATATTATTTTTTTAATATGAAGTCTATTATATTATTAATGACTTCGCTGCTTTTCTGCAAGAGATGAATTTTTAAACTTCAACTTTTTGCGGGGCACAAAAAAATTATTTAAACTAGATTATTCATAGTACAGATTTAATGCGTTATATAGTTTTTAAATTTTAAACTAGTTTCTTTTCAGTCATTATGTTTCTATTGTTCAATTGGACAAACGTTTAGCCTATTTCTTGTTCACTTAAAATAACTTGCTTTTTTCAGATTAACATCTTGATTTGATGTTCATTTTTTAGGCTATATATATATATAAGTCTTTAAGTCCTACCATTCAAGTTAGATGCTTTATTGTTTAAATTATCTGTTTAGTATGGAGGCTAAAGACTGATTAAAGAAAAGTAAAACATGAGTTACGTCAATGGAAATAAAGTTTACTTGAGGATTAAGACATGGTTACACGTCTCGTATGACGATTAGTTGAAGCATCTTATTAGATGACTTTTTCTTAATACGGGAGAAAAGGACCTTTTCCTTAACTAGCTGGGTCAAGGCACATCTGATAAACCACTTTACTTATTTAGTGCAATTTCATGGGAAAATTTGTAAGGTCGCTATTATGATTTATAAATCAGATATTTAACTTCATCATTAATTTTGATTATTCTGGGAAGAATGAATTTTTCTACTGGTCACCACAAAGCCATGTTAGAGAACAAAAAGGTTTGATCTATTCATTTATCTCCAAGCCTCTCTACTTATCAATTATTTTTTACTTTCAAGGTTTGACAAGGTTTATTAATTATCTCCGTAGTATTTCTTCTTAATAAGATTTATTTTTTTTTTTTTTTGATAGAATCTGTCAAGGAATTTCCTAACATAATGTTGACCAGCCAAACAAGTTTAGTTGCTAGGCGATCTCTTAATATTTTACTTAACCTATTACATATTACCTCGCACAGACTTGATTTGTCTTCCCTTTTTCTCTCCAGTTCTCTTTTACTTTTACTTTGGAGTTCCTAGGTTTATAACTTCGAGGTGAATTATTTGTTGACCAAAAGGAGAAACACGAGATATTGGAGAAGTTTTAACTAAAATATACATTAAGAAATAATATAAATTATTTATTGTGATTGAAACATCAAAGTACTTCATTAATAATATTTTTATAAAAAAAACTGACTCATATCTTGTGGATTAATATCAGATATTATGTTTTAAATTTTCCATTGAAACTTCTCACCATGACTGATAGAGAAATAGTATTTTTGTTCACTTTTAAAATCGGGAATAAAATAAACATCAAGTGGGTCAAGAACCGGAAAATAATAATAATAATATATACGTTCATTGAACAATAAGCCATCCACGATAAAAAAAAAAATTATCTGCATCTTAATAAAAAATTTGAAAAAAAAATGGTAGGTGAATAAAAATTTGAAAAAAAAATTATACTTCAATAAAAAAAAATCGACATCTAAATAAAAAATATTTGTTTTTTAATAAATTAAATTATTCGAAATATTACACATGAGAAAATTTTACATATATGATCTATTTCCAAAATGTAAAAAATAACTATTATTTTAAAAAGTTTTTCATACATGTGCTCTCTTTCCAAACACAATGCACAACCAATCTAACAATAAATTTCTTTCTTTTTTTTATGAGTACACAATCAATCTAGCGACAAATTTTTATTTTCTATTTAAAAAAAAAGAGTCAATAAATTTATATCTGTGATAACATCCAACCATTGATTAAACAATCAATGCTTAAAATTGCATAGAGTAAACAGTTATTTACATCTTTAGTCTAATTGTTTTTAACTTTTGAATACGTGTTTTTATAAGTAGTAGGATGTTTTCGGGTTTTGAATTTTGATTCCTTCACTAGTTTAAAATAACAATATAGATAAACTTAAAATTTTAAGATAAATCATAATAATCCTATTTAAACTTAATCTTATCAGGAGTAACGATGATACTATTTCCTTCACTAGTATTACATCCTATTTTATTTATTTATTTATTTATTTGATAACCGCCCGCGTAGGCTAGTATTACATCATCTTGCTAATTGATATGCTCAACGACAAAATTAAATGCATTTCATAAGCACGAGGAGTTGACTGAGAAGCCGCTCCAAGACATTCATTGTTATTATTTTTTTGGCAGGCTGACAGACATTTATTTGCTGCCGACCAAATTCGGAAACTTTCTGTACAGAAGAAGGCCTCTTATTAAATGATAAGCAAAAAGTCTAACCTTTCCAAAGAATACTCGCTTTGAATTTGTTACTGCGCCGAATAGGGCCGAATAAGCTATTCGTTGAATAGCTAATTCATGCACCATCCCAAACGCGGAACAAGGCAAACTGAATAAGCTTCCCATCCCTTATTCGGTGCTTATTCTAATACCACCTACATGGTGGTATAAGGAAATGAATAAGCATAAGAAAAAGTTGGAGAGAGAAACCCATCCTTATTCGGAATAGGGTATTCAACCCAACATCCAAACACGATTAAATTGAATAACTTATTTATAGTTATCAGCCGTTGTCGGTGAAGAACATGTGATTTGTCATTTGTGAAGTGTGAACCGCTTGCGGTTTTTTTTTTTTTTTTTTTTTTTTTTTTTTTTTTTAAGGTCTCTGAATGTGTTTCAAACTATTATGTCCGAGTTTTTCTAGAATTTGATACTTACCGATAATTTATTTTCGATAAGATGTTAATGTGTAAATCATTTAACATTACTAATCGTTCTGAAATGAGAAGACGTATATATATTTCATATTTCGACTCTTAGCATTTTGCAATGTACATTAGCAAAATGTATTTTTATATAATACAAGCTTATGTTTCAGGAATTCAGGATGCATTTATTAAACAATATATTTCTTTTATATATATATACATATATTTTTTTTTCTGGTTACAGCTTTGTGGTTTTGGTAATTTTTATATTATCTCTATTGCTAACCGGTGTTTTACATCAATTAATTCGGTGTTTTTGTATTTGTTGCAGAATGTTGCGTGCTTCTGATACTCTGTTAAGTTAAAGAATTTACTTAATTTTAACGGACCAAAAAAAAATATATATTTTTTTGAAAGAGTTACTAAATGTCTTTACAATAAATTAAAATATGAAAAATTGGAACTACTAATCATAATGAAAAAAAATTCTGTTAAATTAAGCAATTAACTAACTAAATGTCAAACCATGTGCTGTTGTGAGAGAAGATAAAGTGCATATAATGTTCTCTTCAATATTGCTCGGTTGCTTTGGACTTGGTTAGTAATTATCAGCAATTTTTTTCCGTAGAATATAACTGTCAGCAATCGTGAACCTTAAATACAAACGGTGACAGGAACAACAGCTTTTCATTTTTATGTTTATCCTGCAAGTTTGGTATCAAGTAAACCTTTCAAAAAAAAAACCAAAAGTAATCCAACAACACAAGAAAAATGGTTCCTAAATAAATAAAAAAAATGGAGGTTAGATATTACCAGGTGTTAGTACCGGTATTGGATTTTGTTAGTGTTGCTTCGGTGGGAGGTCATGTTTACCAGGGATTAGTACTGGTTTTGCTGTTTTTTCTTTTTACTATGATATTTTGTAAATTTCTTTTTTTATTAATGAAAATTGTCAGCTCTTGCTGACCCTCAAAAAAAAATGGAGGTTGCTATGCTTCCGTAATAAAATCTCGAGTTAGTAAAAGAGAAAAGTTAAAAGCGATCCGACAACAAGACAAAAAAGATCAAAAACCTAATTTAATGTATGATGTATGATTAGAGATGATAAGATAATGGGATGAGAGATAAAGAGGGCACACTTTGACCCCAGAAAAGGCTACCAGTCTACTCACAACGAGCTGCCGCGTGGCATTCATTGAATTTGGCCACAGCAGCCCTTCATAAGCTGTCTTTTCGTTGAAGAAATTGGACTCAAAAAAGAAAAATAAAAAAGATACAGATTCATGTATTTATTATTTCCGAGGAAAGGGCCATTAACATCAAAACATGTGCCGCCAATGGATTATGGAACAACAAATTATCATGGGTAGGTAGACCTGCCTAACGTTCTTAACGGCCACGGAATCGCTGGGAACCGTTTGCGTTATCGTTTAAGTATAGAAGTGAATTGTTAAACCGTTTGCCGTGTCGTTAAGCTAACGGAACATAAATAGTTTGCGTTATTCGTTTCGTTTAGCTTAACGATCTTAACGAGTTGGCGTTAAGTCGTTTGCCACAAACCAAAACAGATAGAAAACAAGTCTAAGTCACCAAAATTCTGCTCAAAACATGTTCCAACTTAATACAATCAGTTCCAACATCCAATTCACAAGGAAAATATGATACAAACTGTTCCAATTTAACAAGTAACAAACATACATGATAGAAACTGTTCCAAGTCTTCCTAAATTCACAAGTCACAAAAATTATACTGACAATCTGTTCCAAGTTCCAAGTTCCAACTTCTCAAATGCAATGCAACCAAAAATCTGTAAACCAACAAGTTCAAATAGGTCACTTTGTATTTTTCCTAATGCACCCCTGAAGCCTAAATCTGTCCTGAACTCAACCCAGATCACACACTCCCTTCTCAGTCACAACTGATACCAATCTCGGCCATTCATATATATAAAAAAAAAAACAAGTCGACAACATCATCATTGAAGATCAATGTATGAGACCTGAGGAGCCAAAGACTTGCTGGAAGAACCAACAATCCAGGCTTCAACTGTGCATTAGGGGCATACAATTTGATACTACACTTGAACTTGTTATACTACACTTGAACAGTTGGAACTTGAACTGATACTTGAACTATACTTGAACAATAACAAAAAAACTCACTGCCCTTCCACATTGAGTTCTTCTTCCTCAATGATCCCTAAAGGAGCACCAACAATATTTGCATTTGCATTCTCTACAAAAAAAAAAATGTAGTATCAAATTAAAACAGTACAAGCACCATTTAGTAAAGAATAAAAAAGAAATGAAACCAATTAAAATAGTATGTATACCTGCAATGGATGCCCTCAACCAGTCCTGAACACAAAGAAGAGCTTCAATGGTGTCATCAGACAAGGAGCTTCTCCATTGGCTAATCACTCTGCCACTTGTGCTGAAGGCAGATTCTGAGGCCACAGTTGATATAGGAACAGCCAAGATATCTTTAACAAGCTTAGACAATAATGGGTATCTAGGTGCCTTCAATTTCCACCAAGCAAGGATATCAAAGTCATCATCCAAGCTGGCATCATCTCTGTCAGAGCCTACATAACAACAAGTATCAAGTGCAAGTGCCAGTTCAAGTATCAAGTATCAAGTGCAAGTGCAAGTGCAAGTGCAAGTGCAAGTGCAAGTGTAGTATCAAGTGCAAGTGCAAGTGTACTAGTGTAGTATCATCTCTGCCAGAGCCTACATAACAACAAGTATCAAGTATCAAGTGCAAGTGTAGTATCAAGTATCAAGTGCCAGTTCAAGTAAAAGTGCAAGTGCCAGTTCAAGTAGCAGTGCAAGTGCAAGTGTAGTATCAAGTATCAAGTGCATTACCTAAATAGTCCTCTAATTCTGACTTAGGTGTTGTATTTCCCTTCTTTCCTTTCAAATAATCTTTAAGTCCAGCCTTCCTAGATATCAATGTGGTATTGCTAGAGGCACCAATATCAGTCTTTTGCCTGACAATTAACAGAAATAATGATTAGTCAAAATAAAATAAATAATAATTACTGAAATTAAACAGAACATGAGTCAAGACAAAAACAACCTCTTTGGCATTCTTGGTTCTTCTGTACTTGTTTCTATATACTCATTGAACAAGTCAGACATACACTCCTTTAAGTTTGAAATGAAACCATCACACTCATCAGGGCACATCTCTTCCATGTAGTATTGCACCACATCTAACTTGCATCTAGGGTCAAACACACATGCAATGGCCAAGAGAGAATTCCCTATGCTCCAATATTTGTTAAACTTGGCATGCATTTGAGTACCCATATTCACAATAAAAGGGTACTCATTAGAACTCATTCTTTTAATAGCAAGATAAACCTCACAAAACTCTGAGAAGAAAAGGTTCAGAGTTGGGTACTTTGTGCCACTCAATTTGAGTGTGGCCTCATAGAAAACTTTCAAGTGTTTTACTAACTCTCTCAGAATAGCCCACTGAGAATCACCTAAAATTTTGGAAAACTTTTTATCTAGAACAGGATACCTCACAATTGCAGGTTTCAGTTCCAAGGCAAGCTCCAGCATCAGGTAAGTGGAGTTCCACCTTGTTGGAACATCCCACTGTGGCTTTTTGTATGTAACATTTTCCTGCAATTACATAGAAAAAATATAAGTACATTCATTTAATTTAATTACAATACAATTAAATACAATTAATTATTTCCAGACCTGGGAGCAAGCCAGCTTGAACTTCTCTATCCTTCCTTGGGAATGTTTGATCCATTTCATTGTTTCTCTTATACATTCAATCTCTTTGTGCACACAGTTCAGTCCATCTTGTACAATGAGGTTCAAGATGTGGCAACCACATCTCTGGTGGAAGATTTTACCATCAACTGGTAAGTCCTCCTTAAGGGTTGTTGTATACAGAAGCTCAGATATGCAAGCATCATTGGAAGATGCATTGTCAAGGACCAGACAGAACACCCTCTTATCCAAATTCCACAAGCACAACTTTTCATAAATAGCAGTAGCTATGTGTCTACCAGTGTGTGGACTTGGCAAAGGAACAAATGTTAAAATTCTTTTCCTCAAAATCCAACTTTCATCTATGTAATGGCAGGTTATAGCCATAAACCCCCTATCCCTACCCTTGTTGGACCACAAGTCACTTGTGAAACTAAACCTACAATTAACCTGTCCAAACAATTCATACAAATTGACCTGTTCCTCTTCATAAATTTTCATGCAATCTTGCCTAAGTGTGTTCCTTGATGGAACCTTAAAAGAGGGTTGCAACTCACTTAGAAATTCCCTAAAGAAATGATGGTTGACACAATTGAAGGGGTATTCATGGGCTATCACCATCTTTGCCAAACTTTTCCTGCACTTCATCTGATCAAATGACCATGCCACAAGTGGTTCCATACCTGTAATCAATCAGAAGAAACAATTAGTTCAAACAATTACAAGTTAAATCAAAATAATTAAATGAAAATAAAAAAAAAATTAATTACCTGCTGCTTTTGCTTGCAATAATTTCTGCAGAGCTTCTGGTTTGTTTCTTGGAATCTTCTTACACTTTTTATCTATGTGGTTTCTCATAGAGCTTGTCCCTCTTTGTTGACCTTGCAAATACCTGACATGGAAAAGTTCAGAAGTTAGTAAATAAATAATAATTAATCATAAAATAAATAACAAAGTTGAGAAGTTAGTAAACATCTTACTTGGCATGGCAATAGTTGCATATGCCATAGTAACTGCCATCAGGTTTAGTGGGGCCCCTTGTAAAGTGATTCCAAACATCACTAGTGGTCTTCCTTGTTTTCTTCTTAGGTGGCTCACCACCAGCTGCCTCACCATCAGCTGCCTCAGCACCAGCTGGCTCAACAACAGGTGCTGCCTCATCCTGAGGCTGATAGGTAGGATCAGCTTCTAATTGTATCCTGTCAATATCCTCTTGTGTTTCCCCATGCAACCCAACACCCATGCTATTGCAGACAACAACAACAACATCAACAAAGTTCAAGTATGGTATCAATTACATGTGCAAGTGTAGTATCAGTTCAAGAACAGTCAAGACAAATCAAGTACAACTGTACAAGTGTAGTATCAGTTCAAGTACCAGTTCAAGAACCAGTTCAAGTATCAGTTCAAGTATCAGTTCAAGAACAGTCAAGACAAATCAAGTGCAAGTGTAGTATCAGTTCAAGTACCAGTTCAGGAACCAGTTCAAGTATCAGTTCAAGTATCAGTTCAAGAACAGTCAAGACAAATCAAGTGCAAGTGTAGTATCAGTTCAAGTACCAGTTCAAGAACCAGTTCAAGTATCAGTTCAAGTATCAATTCAAGAACAGTCAAGACAAATCAAGTGCAAGTGTAGTATCAGTTCAAGTACCAGTTCAAGTATCAGTTCAAGTATCAGTTCAAGAACAGTCAAGACAAATCAAGTGCAAGTGTAGTATCAATTCAAGTACCAGTTCAAGAACCAGTGCAAGTATCAGTCAAGACAAAGGAAAAAGGCATACTCATCATCAGACACCAAATCTGGCTCCGAGACATCATCTTCTCTTTCAGGTGAAGCCATGGAAAATTGCCAACAACGAAACAGAAATATTGACAACTCACAAAGTCACAAGAAGAACTCACAAGTACAGAAATTAGCAAGAAAAAGTTACCACTTTCCTTCGCCTCTCTTTTTCCTGACTTTCTCTTTCCTTTCTTCTTCTCTGCCTCTGTGTTCTCTTCCTTAAAAAGGGGCTAGAACTCATCATTGCTGCTCGTGGCTCAATCCTCTGATGAGGTATCGTCAGCAGTCTACAAGAGAGGCAGGTACAGTCTACAAGACCCCTCGAAACCAGCTGATTTACCTCCAGTGGGCAAGCCATCGGCCAGATCGCTAGGTTTTAGCCACAAGAGACAAAAAAAATGATTAGAGAGACACAAAAGAGATTTATAGATCGAGAAAATCAAACGACGAAGAGAGAGAGACACAGATAGAGTCGTACCTTCAGATCTATGAGTCATGATTTCCTTCACATCGATCGGAGAGAGACACACAGAAAAGTAGAGACAAAGCAAGAGAAACTGAGAAAGTCAGTAAGTCACCATCGCCGTCGCCATCACCATCGCAGTCGCCATTTCCATGGCCGACAGCATGGGGGAACAGGCGTCTGTGACAGAGAGAGCGAGAGAGAAAGAGAGGCGACAACATCTAGGGTTTGGCGGAAAGATAAGAATGAGGCGGCTACAGGATGCGCCTCTTTCTCTTCGCGTATAAGAGATAGGGTACGCTGGATGCCTCCAGTGGTTCCAGAGACTTCGATACCCCTCCTCTGCAATAAATAATAGCAGCGGCCTGCAATTAACGCCCAAACGCAATAACGGTAACGTCGTCATCCGTTTCGTTTGCCGTTCCACTAAGATTAACGGTTTACCAGCCCGTTCCGTCTGCCGTTCCACTTAGCTAACAGTCATAATTTCGATGCCGTGAACCGTTTCGTTATCGTTTCACGTCACGGCGAAACGGTTCAACGGTTTCCGTTGACAGGTATATGGGTAGGCCGCAAGAATTCAATGCGGCTAGGCGGCCAAGTCAACATTAGTGTTAGTAGTGCATCTAAAAGGGCTTTTGTGCTTCTTTCTCCTTAAAAAGGTATGATATTTTTGCTTGGTATCTGTCCCCATCAATATACGCTGATTTAAATGTTATGAAAACCACATTACTTTGCGCCAACAGAATTTCTTGCTAGTTATATCTTCTATGACGAGATCTTAGAAGGGGCTTACATATATGTATGTTAGTGCTAAAAGATACCAAAAAAGTGCTAAAATGCGAACAACCGAATGAAACATAGGTCACTAACAAATTCCAACGCGTAGCGAGCCACAAATATTCAGACTAGATCCAAATTTGTACAACATTTAGTCGTTACAAACTCGGATTATTGGTCGGTTTTTAAGTAGGTTAGATTGATCCATCAGGTCAAGTTAGAAAAGGATGTCAGTTTTGTCACAACTCGTTTAATTAAAGACTTGAATGTCACTTGTGTTTTAGTTTGATTGATCCCTTGTACACACATCTTCGTTAACTTCATCACTACTTAACAAAATATCAGTTTTAAGTAGGTTAAATTGATCAATCAGGTCATATCAAGTTAGAAGATATCAGTTTTGTCACAACATATTCAATTAAAAACCTGATTGTTCCTCAATTTTCCCCTATTAGAATGTACATTTGACGGCGTGTGTATTAGTTATATTCATCCATTACACACATGACCACTCTCCCTTGACTTCATCACCACATTTGATCTAAACAAAGTCTCACTCCATCACATGCCACAGTTCAACAAATTCCTATTTGGGAGGTATATATGAACGTACCGCACCAAAGTTGATATTAGTAGATGTGAACCAATTAACAAGGTGGTGTGTCAATTCACAAGTCTAAAAAAACACACACTCAATAAAAAATCTTCAAGAAATTAATAAAAGCACTCAAACTTTCGGCAGTCTATATTTGATCCTCTATCCACTAAACCAACAAATCAAATTTGATGTCATCTTTCGCTTCAGAGCGTTTATCACTTGCGCCTATCACAAAATGAAAAAGGGCTGTCGTTTTTTCGTGCGCTTACCAAATACAACACCACCACTGGTATGAAATCACCACAGATAAGATATTTTGCTGTTAACTTTCTCGAAGCTTCAGATGGGGAAATGACGGAATGCACTCTTTTTTTTTTTTGAAAATGTGACCGAATGCACTCTGAAATGGACTTAGAAAATGAACGAATTATGATGTGTGTATTATCAGTGTCTAGGTCAAGGACGCCAGCGGCTTCAAGTGAAACACGTGTTGGTCTAGAGATATCTAGAAATAGAAACCTCACTAGATTCAAGGATTTCCAAGTTTTTTCTAATAATAGGATTTGCAATTTCAAATTCGGATTTGCGTCGGTCACTCGGTATAGTCTGACGTCAGCGCTAATGTGTCAATTTGCTGTTCTTTTTTTTTTTTCTCTCCCTTTTTTGCTTCAAACCCGGATGCATTGAGTAACAATATTCTAAGGAAATGCCCAACTTGAAAAGTTGAGTCTAATGTATACCTGTATAGACAACATATTTCCGAAACTGGGACTGTTTTTTTGGAAATAAAAGATTCTGACTTGATGGGGAGGATAAAATCCTTACCTAAAAAATAAACGGCACTCAGACAATTGACTTCTATAGGTTATTTTAGCATTTTTTTTTATTAATTTTAAAATATTGCTCAAAAGTGTAGAACCCACAAATTAACAGAAATTAGGTCAGCACCGAAAAGGCATTTCACTCTTAGTGTTATTCCTTACACGTCACGCTAAATCATTTCTAATTACAAAATAACTAATAGGTCGTGACCAGAAAATGTACCAAAACATTAATACATCACCAGACAATAAGTAGTGGTTACCTCATTCATGCATGGGAGTAAAAACTTTCATTTTTTTCAGGTAAATATCATTATTCATGATCAAAATATTGACGAGTTAACAATATAAGCGGTCGAAAGGAAGAGAAGCGACTTGGTCGGATCATGTCAACGTAGAAAGAAATCAGAAATGTATATGTTTTGTCACGCCTGTCGACATAGAAAGAAATCTATGTTAAAATAACGATTGTAATTTTCTATTCATAGTTTTGTCGTGTTTTGTCAGAAGTTGAAGTTTAAATGAATTGAATTTAATCTGAGAATTATTCTTTTAGGAATAATCTTGGTCGATACAATCACTTTTAAATTGTCCCTGATTCATGTGGGCATGTCAAATTTTAATACATCAAGCCCACATTCAGTTTCAATTCTGTATATTTATATATATTTTTTTTGTCCATTTTTAATTCTGTATAAATTTAAATCTGTGTAAGTTAATATTTGTGGGATGAAAATACTGACCGACATGAAGCGCTCTGGTTGGTTGGTTGGTACATGAGTGGAACCCCTTTTTTTTTTTCTTACTTAACTCATAAGTTGGTAGACGTGTTGGATTTTGATTTACAAATTTTGGGAGAAAAATTATTATTCCTTTTATTATTCTTTTGTTGTTATTTTTTTTTCTTTTTCTATCCATCCGTTGCCTTTCATCCTGCATGATGGGCCGCCGACCGGCAGCATCACATTTCAATTTATACAAGGAATTGGAAAACGGGTTTGACCCGCAAATTCGTATCGGAACTAATATTTGGTACATCTGAAAAGTTGGATCCAGGCTTGATCCACTCAATTCATCAGATCACTTCTGTCTGGATCGGGTCAGAATATTATGCCCATCAGGCTATCAACTCACTCATAGTTCACTTGAAGTTGATTATATCCTTGTTTTTAATAATTTTTTAATTTTCTTTCTAATGGAAAATCATTTTATAGTTGGCAAAAAAAACTGTGACCTCTTATCATAATATAGTGAACCTGGTGACCCAGTATTTTATTTATTATTTATTTAGATTATATGTCTAAATGTTGACACTACATATCACCTAATTTGTGACGCGTTGAAAAATTCTGCCACTTGATTTAAAGGATCAAATCTTTACCTAAATTGGCCACTCAAAGCAATCTACTTTTGAAACACCTAATTAGGCGTTAATGGAGTAAGTATCATCAGATACTAAGATACTAATATTTTTCTCTGGATAATAGAACATACCTACATAATAAAAATTGGAGATAATTAGTTTTATGCCACTGTGAATTTTATCAATTTGAAAAATGCCATTCTTAAATTGATAATTAAATTTGTGCCATTATAGAATTGTCAAAATTAGTTTTATGCCACTATTTTTTTAAAACATACTAAATTCTGAAAATGTCATTACAAAATTTGTCATTATTTTCTTTTAATGACCAAATTGCCCCCTCATTAAAAACAAACCCTAAAAAAATAAAAACAGATGGCGCTCAGGAGAAAGAAGAACTAACGTGCGAAGGAATAGCAGCTGATTGGCTAAGTATAATGTTCCATGGAGGAGCCGCTGATTGAGATGACAGACGGATGAAAAATGTATTCTTTGCCAAAGACCTTGCTTTAATTGAGAGATTATTACGGATGAAAAAATACATCCTCTGCCAAAGACCTTGCTTTTGATGGAGAAATTATTGAAATTCGTTATTTTTTTTGTCCTCCACGTAATACTTTCTCGGTGATTTATAAAAAGCTTGCTAAAATGCTAATTAATATGTTTCCTTCGTGAAGCATAATCAAGGCTATACAAGAGCATTGTACCACAATGGATACCCATAATTTTATTACGTAAAAAACTTCGGCACCACAAAAAATTTGCAAATAAATCTTAAAAATTAATCCCGTTTTATTTGGAATGGAATTATGCGATTGTTAGAAGACTAATTAGATTTATGCTACTATTTTAATGCACCAATGGCATAAAATAATTTTATTATTTTGGGGTGGGATAAAACTAATTTTAATTGATTTGTATTGGCATAAAATCAATTATATCTCTTATGATGGCATATTTCTAATTTGTATGTTTCATAATGACATATTTAAAAGGGCGTAATTGTCATATCTATTGTTTGATGGCATAAAACTAATTTCTATTGTTTTATAGTGGCATAAAAATAATTTGTTGTTTAGTGATGGCACATCTCTAATTTTAAATATTTGCATGGCATAAATCTAAATCACCCTACAAATTGTGATACCAAAAAGATATTCCACTCTGGAGTTATACCATGTGAGCAGAGCTAAATTATTTCTAGATGAGTAGAAACCTAATAAGACTACCTTAGCACTAGAATATCTAAGTTTTTCACGGTAAGCCAGATATCATGCTCAAAATGTCCAAAATCCAAAGTTTCATGATGTCATTTTCATCTCAACAGACACAGTTTCAGTTCAAGAACAAACAAGACGTGAAGACTTGAGTTTCACCATTTGAGAAAAGTAAACAAAACACTTTAGTCTAAAAGAGATAACTATCTTTTAGTAATAGTAATTTACACTCCATTGCTCCAACAATCAAGCTGGTTTTCGTAGAGAACAAGGAGCAACATGGTGAAACTCAAAATCTTCACGTCTTGAGATGAAAATCTTTTGCAATCTTTATCATTGTATTCTACATCTCCAAGGATAATTTGACATTAACATTTGGAGAAGTAAATAAAAGCAAATGTAATCTAAGTAATGTTGCTTAAACTCAGATTCAGCCTAACAAACAGGTAACAATACGTATCTAGTTGCCTGTATTTCTGTCACAACTTTCTTAGACCTCTTGAGCATAAAAGAATCTTCAAAGAGGGATCAACAGAAACCTACTTTCCTGAGATAACTTGAAAATGACAGGTGCAGAATCTAGAAGAAAGCACAGTAGACAAAATTTTCATACAAAGTAACTGAAAGAGACTATCTCAGAAGCTTTTAAAAATCTACAAAGAATATTCTAATTTAAGTCACTCTGAATCAGAGTCTGCCTGACAGACTGGTAGATAGTATGTATCCAGTTGCCAGTATTTCTGCCTAACACCTTCCCATAACTCCTTTGACAAGCAATCTTTAACCGGAAGAGGGACAAACTGAGTAGAAAATCCTAAATTTGCGAGCTCGAGTGAGACTAGCTGGCAGTACACTACATGAAAAAATGCGTTGTCGCCACAGAGACCATTGAAATAAGAGTAGATGCCACCAGGCCTCAGCAGCTTAGGAAGATGCTGGTGAAATTCTCTCATGTCCTCGTAATATTCCCCATATGTGTCAAAGAATATACCTGTTCAGAAGAAATACATGTCAGAGCAAGTTTGTCAAAGAGTGAGATCGTTGTAGTAGGTTTAACACGAACAGAAATGTGGAATGCTACCCCCACTGAACCAGGAATGGGGGGCTAGTTAGATTCACAACGAGTGGTTTGATGAACCAGGGGACTAGTGAGATTCACAACTAGTGGGTCGATAAACCGGGAGACTAGTAGTACTACCAAAATACGATATCTTGAAATGCTACTGCATGGTTTATGATATTCTGATGCTTAGCGGAGATCAGAGCAACACTCATGGAGAGAGTCTTTCAGTTGTTAGTTATAAAATATGCGATAAACATACAGGGTATAGAACAGGACAAAGCATGATAAAGTATTCATAATTAAGCTTATATAAAATAATAAAAGCGAAGAGTTTGGATGACTAAGTTTTCTGTTCCAATATGTTTTTTTTTAAAAAAAGTGCAGTATGGAGCCTCTCAACAGTATTCTAATTATCCTGTATCAGATAACAAGCAGGTGCCTTATATGGCATCAAGCAAATTAAGCATTGATGATCAGTTAAATTCGGACAATTTGGACATTACTCATTGCAGCGGCATCAACTAAATGTGGGAGAAAGAGAGAAAACAAGAAAAAAGAAAAAGAAATATCCAGCAGGAAACAAACCAGGACTGGTGCAACAAGACAAGGTAAATGACAGTATCACATCACTATTAACAGTACAGTATCAAGTTTGATAACGACACACCTTAAGTTTCATCAGATTATTACTTCTATACATTAAAATAACCAGTGCTCAACTCACCCATATACATTTTGTACTGAATCAATATTCATATGAGTCTGGTGAAGGGTCCTTTTGCACAGCTTACATGCATACTCTTAAAAACTTTTAGGCTAATATCACAGGTTGTCAGCTTATTATTCATGGAAAAGAATGTATCAAGGTACTAGTGCAGGGGGTACAGGACAAAGCCTCTGCTACTGGCTGTTTGATGCGTGGTTTTAACTTTTTTTCTAATCTGAAACAGATTGCTGCAAAAATGCCACTCTTTTCTTCACAATGAGGAGCAACTAGCATATCATACATATACAAACTAGTAAATAAAGATGTATGGTACCATCATAAGTGCCAAGTTGAGGCAAAACATCTTGCCAGCGACCAAAAACAATCTTTACATTCTTTTTCTCTCCCCAACCCGACTTCAACATCCTTGCATACACATCTGGATGCGCCTCAATTATCGTGTGCTCCTCTGGCTCGTACCTCTCTATTGCCTCATCAACTATACCCATACCAAAACCCACATTTAAAACACGTCCCCCATTAGTGCACACCGCTCGAGCATGGGCTTCCATCAGTGGCTTCTCCCATGACATCATCACAGCTTTGCTCTCTGTATCCATTATCCTATTCATTGAAAAATATAATTTCATTACAGGAAACATCAGTTATGATATCAAATTAGCAATAATAACCAGGTTGATTTATATTCTGTGCCACTTAATGATTAATTATGACTTTTAGGAGTGATAAAAGAAGTAATAATTCCAACAATACTGAAAATAAAAAATGAAGAACAAAGACGATACCTATCCTCTGAAAATGCAACTCTTTCATCTAGATAACTCGAATCCGTATTCGAATCATCTCTCTTAGATCTGATAATAGTTCCTAGTATGAGCTCAGCTTGAACAGCAAAACCCAGCAAAAGGTCGACCGTCTCCTGGTGAGAGCCCTCCATGGCGAGGTCCCCAGCGCAGAGACCAGACGGCGTGAGCGCGTTCCACGGTGCACCAGCATCTAGGAGGAGGCGCACAGTGGCCGTGTGACCATGGGACGCCGCGTGCATGAGAGGAGTCATGCCATTCGGGTCAAAATACGAAGGATCAGCGCCGGAGGAGAGGAGGGAGGTTACTTCGGCAGTGTCTCCGGCCGACGAGGCGGCGCAGAGGCGCTCCTCAGGCGTGGCTGGTGGTTGATCCACTGGCGCCGCCATTTTTATAGTGACTGAATGAATGGTGGGGTTTATTTTCGCGGGAAGGGTTTTATTCCGTTTCATTTGCTCGAGAAGTCATGGGAGGTGGAAACGGGCTTTATTGGGCTGAGTTTAGGATTATATTTGTTGAATTCTATGGGCTACACTTGGGCTACTATATGGGCTGCATTGAGCAATGAGGGAACTATTATTAAAGGCAGACCGCAGACGGAGACGGGTGCCGCCACAATTAATTAAAGTCGAGATCCTCAGAGGTTGGCACTAAAATTGTGCCCAGTGTGGCATCTGACTGACACGTGGGACCATACCCTAATTTACGTGAAACTGACTCTTGATTTTTATAGTGCGCGGTGTGTCAGTAAAATACCGCACCAAAAGCTACATGCACTTGCCAAAGACAATCTAGGGGTTGGGTTAATTAAGTAATCTGTTGCCAGTTGCCTGCGGGAAGTGTGGGAAAGGGAAGGAATAGATCTGCAAAATTCAACGCGTAAGAATTAAATGCCAACGGTAAAATTGACCATTTTTTTTTGTCTCAACTCTAAAGCAGCGGCAGCGGTCCAATGCAAGAGAGCATGTTCTGCATTCACACACTTTTAGGCACTGCCATCAATCTGGAAAAAACAATCTAAAGTACACACATGTAACAGAAACCAAGGCGCTTCTTTAAATTCGACCGTTGCATTTATGTTTTCTGGAATTTGAAAATTTAATGCGCTCCCTTGCATGTGAATTTATCACTTGCTTGATGAAAGTTGGATGCTATAGATCAAAACATGATATAGTTTCTAGTCAGCGTGCTGTAGTGATTATAGTTATGTACCTTTCCTTTATTGGAAAACATAACAATGTAGGAACAACATCATTTTGCTTCGATGTGCTTGTAAGAATCTTTACAGCATGGAGCTCCAAATACTTTGTTTTTGTCCATTAATTTAATTATATATTTTTATATGACCACATTACCAGGCACCAAACAATGGTAAGATATGTTTGCTATAATTGTAATCAGAATAAATTAAGAAAGGTAACAAAGCTTAACCAATAACTTTTCTTATTGGCACATGCCTTTCGGTTTCTAATCCCTTTTACTTTCACATGCATATCCTAATGAAGACAGCTAATGTACATGTTCTAATGTTACGAACACCAAACATGTATATTCCTTTGTCCCTTTTCTCTGCTGCATCTCCCTAATGATTATGCTCATAAAACAAAACCGCTAAATTAGATCCCCCATTATTGACTACACCTAATTCAGGACCATGTTATTGCAATTGGGCTAGCAACCACATGCTTCCCATCGGACCACACAAGCCGCCCGAACTCGGTTGAACCTGACGGCATTGTTGAAGAAGTAAATGTTACTGTATAACTCTGCTGGTCACCGCTCTTTTTGAAGTTCAATTCAGATGGGTTAACTGCCACTTTAACATCTCCAGCCCCACTGGTCAGAGTATTCACCTTGTATGTTCCTGCCCCTCCTACGCTGGTTAACGTACGAGTGTGCTTGACCGTGGTGGTCCCATTACCAAAAACCACCGAGAAAGATGGGTAGTTGAGGGATGACACGTCATAGGACTTCTTAGCATCACAAGTGTAGTTGGCACGCTTGGCAACAGTTGCAATCATGAATTGGGTATAATTAAGTGCGCAGAGGAAGTCGAGATAGTCATCTGCAGTTATGTCGTAGAGTAACCCAGGATCAACAGCCCTTGGGGGGTCCACATGCCCGGCCCCAAGATCAAACGGTGTTGCTGGTTTTCCTGTGGCAACATCTAAGACTCCATCGCCACTTGCATAAGTTGAGTACGCAGTTGTCATCAGCGCTGACCTAATGGCAGCTGGACTCCAGTCTGGGTGGGCCCCTTTTAGCAGTGCTGCGAGCCCACTTACATGGGGGCATGACATGGATGTGCCAGATATGATGTTGAACTCAACACGGCGCGGATCTGCTGCTAGCCCTGTTGGACCAACTGATCCAGTCCAACCAGCTAGAATGTTAACACCTGGTGCGATCAAGTCAGGTTTTAAGATTTGTGGTGTGATTGTGTTGGGTCCACGTGAAGAAAATGCGGCAACAACTGGAGATGGTGTGATGCCTACCTGGGTCCCGCCAAAAACAATTGTGGCCATTGGATTGGGGTCGGATAAAAGGTATGATTTGATTGAATCACCAGATTTCTGACCAACAGCAGCAGCAGGAAGAAGATGTGCATCAGCCACGAGTTCCTCTCCATTTGCTGCTGTGTTTGCTAGTATCATACCAGCCCCACCAGCATCTTGTACGACTAGCCCCTTTTGCACCCTTGGATTGGTACCACGATCGCACAAAACTATTTTACCCTGTACCTTTTCAGGCACAAGTGTGCCAGGCATGCACAAATTTCCCACGGTTGCATTTGAAACCTTACCGGCATAAACGAAAGGAAGTGTAGAGTTAGCCGCCAACAGTTTACCACTATAAAGAGACACACCAGAATATTTCTGACCGTTACCTAATGTCACATAAGCTGGAAAATCCCGATCAATAGTTCCAGCACCAATGGTTGTAATCCATGGTGCCAGATTAGAAAGAGTCGATGGACCAGGACCTGAGTTCCCGGCTGAGCATGAAACTAGTACACCTTTCTCCATGGCAGAGAATGCGCCGATAGCCACACTGTCACGAAAATAGTCAGCTGTACCACCACCTAAAGACATTGACAAAATCCCACAACCATCTGCCACAGCCGCATCCATTGCTGCTAAAATGTCAGAACTAAAACATCCCCCTACCCAGCAAACCTTGTATGCGGCCACACGGGCCCCGACTGCCATACCACGTGCAGTACCTGTAGCAAAGCCGAGCAGGCTTGCACGTGACACGGTAGACCCAGCTGCAGTACTGGAAGTGTGGGTCCCATGCCCATCATTGTCACGTGGGGACCGTGATTCTTTGGTCTGATCTATGGGTCCTTTGTTTGCCTCGTACCCCTTCGAGAAGAACCGGGCTCCAATTAATTTTCTGTTACAAGCAGATGAATTGAAATCAGGCCCAGTTTCACATGTACCCTTCCAATTCGCTGGTACAGGTCCAAACCCAGTATCATCGTAGCTTTTGCTCTCCGGCCATACACCAGTATCTAACACTCCTACCACAACATCAGAAGCCGAGTTGGCTTGTGGGAACACATTGTTGCCGTTGGTCTCGTCCAGATGCAGGAACTCTGGAGTACGGGTGGTGTGAAGGTCATAACGGATCTCCGGGTTGACAAACATTACGCCTGGTTGGGTTTCTAGAGCCTCGGCTTCGGCTTGGGTTAACCGGGCTGAGAACCCATGAAGGACAGTGTCATATAAATAGATGATCTCGGCCGACTCAGATACTGACTGAAGGGATACACCATACCTACAATACAAAGTTGATCAAATTAAATTCTCAGTTTTTGGGAAATTATCATATTCCATGGACTAAATTGCAAAATTGACTTCAAGGCATAGTAGTATGGCACCCCATACCAGTATATATATCATCAGCCAAATAATCTCGTAGTTAATCACTCACAATTGAGAATTTTGCAAGGGCTGAACTGAAAAGAAAAAGTATGTAAATTTACCAGTCACCATGGTCGGAGAATTCAGAGGGCATCTCAGACTTAGCCATATGGACGATGTAGGTACTTCTCTGCTCGGCGGCACGTACGATGCACGTGAGGGAGAGGCACAACAGTGAGAGAACAAGCGCCATTCTTTGTTGTGGGTCAGATCCCATTGCCTCCACCTTTTCTCTCTCGGTTTCTTCTCTCTTCCCTTCTCACTGATTGTGTGAGTTGTAGTGAGAACTGAGAACTGAAGGTGCTTTGGTAATTGGGGAAGAGGTATTAGATTAGAGAAGGCTGCTTCACATGGGGAGCGCCTGGTAGTGGTCTATGTAGATTAGAAAGGTTTATAAAGCCTGCTTCAGTGCTTCTCTGTTTTTGAAACCAGTAAAGGAGATTTCTGTGGTCAGTTATGGAAAGTAAATCGTGTGTAGTTTAAAGTACATGTGGGGACCACCACAATTATGAGAGGAGAATTTGGGTTGCTGTCCTTTGAAGAGTAAAGAGTGGGCCCCAGTGAACATAGAAGTTAGACACAGTGTGTGATTCTGTACTTGTCACAGCGGTAAGTTTGTTTGGTGTTTTGTTCTGGAATCCTTGAGGATAGAATTTTAGTGAATAATTAATTTTTTTTAGTTGGTATCGATGATTTGGTGATTTAAGCAGGAAAATTATTATGGCGTGTGGTGAGTTCGGAACTTTTCACCTCATATATAAAAGATTTGGTACTTACGAAAATTTGTAAGATAAAATATTTACTACGTCATTAGTTCATTGTATTATGAACTGAGAAAAATAAACATTCAATTTAGTTGATTTTCTTTTGACGGAATAGAAATAAGGTAAGAGTGAAGTGTTAGGTATATCGCTACAGCTATTATAAATTTCAAATCAGTTTTGTTTAATATCAATTTTTATCTTGTTTTTAGTTGAAAAATAATTTTAAATTTCCGATTCTAGTAATCATGATATAAGATGTATTATGACTTATAAACCAAATATATGTTTTAATTTTTAGTATTTTATCATGAGTACCACTCACAATAATACAATGAGTTATTAGTTAACACTTAAGATCCAAAATTTTTAATTGTAAGCAATTTATTTTTAATAATTGAATGTCATTGTTACTTTTTATAATGAAGTTGTGTAAATCAAGTATCTAGTAGAACCATACAAGGCATAGTGGACTATTAGTGGTTTTACACATTGGGAAACTAAGTTGGTCAGTTTTAAAAAGAAAACATACTAACTGAGTTTAAATTGGTTAGAGATAAATCACACTAATGGCCCTTATTAAGTCGAGTTTACATTGTAATCCTTAAAATTTAAAAAATATCATTTTGAATCTTAATGTTCTATTTTTTCTATCAAATCGATGTTATTGTTATTTTCTGTCAAACCATTGGATAGAAATATATTTCAAATTTTTTATCATAATATAAAAGGTGAGGACGTACATAAATATATTTTTTTTATTGAATTCATGGCATGCCGTGTGATGGTATAACTAATAACATTAGTAGCAAACATTTATATTTGTCTTGTCACTATATTAAATAATACTAAAATAATGTTACAATTTATAAAAATAATAAAACTTAATCAACTTATTAGCAAACAAATAAGTCTTGGTAAAGATTTATTCATATTAATAGATATCTCTGCCACCTTTAACCTGCTATATTTCAGATGAATTCTGGAGGAGCGATAATAGAGGCACATACATTTTTGACGCCGAATCACATGAAACTTGTTTCGGTGAGAGATTCTCTCCTTGCCTGCCTAGCTAGTGGATACCTCTCACTTACCAATGCAATCGCGTTTTTTAATATTAGATTGTTCAATCCGAAGCAAACCCATATTACTATTAGTACCAGATAAGCTTTTGTTTGTATGCTAATATCAAAATTGAGCAGTGTATTGCGTGATTACCTCCATCCCGGAATTAAGCACGGAAATAAGAAAGTTAATTCAATAGTGAAATATTGGTTTAGGATAAGGGTGAACTTAATTTAACACTTCATTTTCCGATGCTCTGTGATTTGGTTTGTTAACTGAGCAAAGGACTGCTCACTTCTCAGTGCTCACAATACTTTCAGAGAAAATTTCCAATTTGGTCCACTAATTATTTTACTACGTACACTAATCTAAAAATCTAAAAATAATATAAATGACGCATCCAAACTCCAAACCCAGCACTATTCTGCCAACTTTACATACTGGTGTTCACACTTATTAGCTATTTATAACCAAAGTATTAAGTGATTATACCTATACTACTGTACTACTGAGTGTTTTGGACAGTTTGCTACAAATCGTGTTTTTTTTTTTATAATACAAATTACAAATTGCGTTTTTTCTTAATAATGCAAGTAGTGTTCATATCATCTTAAAATTGTGTTATTATACTTATATTTCTATTTATTCCCGAAATATTGAAATCCTGCTTGTTTAACTGAGGGGAGCAAAAATAACTCAGACAAAACGACACGTAAGTATCTGAGATTATATATTTCTTTTGGATCAAGTTGGGAACAAGACAGACTTGCATAAACGATGTTCTCAGGGAAAAATAAAAAACAAAACAAAATGAAGAGTAAGAACACAAACAGGGCGATCTGACACAAGATTCAATAATCTATTTTTGTACCAAAGAGGCACGCCCAAAGGACCGTCACCGTGAATGGGGAGAGAACAAGGATGGATAATATAATATAATACATATTACATAATTCATTGGATTAAAGCAGTAGTCAGAGATGTCGGCCACGGGCTAAAAAATTGAGCGAGGTTTGGTCTCGTGAGAATGCATACTGCGTGCAGCGCCGAAATACATGTTAATTACTTTCGTTAGGAAAATACGCAAAACCTTTCAAAAAAAATTTAGGAAATGCTCTGAATACCAACCTCTGTCACCCTACATCCATGGACAAATTACTTGACCATAAGGAAAATTATTAGCTATGAAGATTAATTTAACAAACTTGCTTAAAATGAGTACCATTACTTATAATTTTAGTTGCATGTAAAGAACTAAAGTACTCATTAATTTAAACATTTGCATTCATAGAATCAACATCGGAAATTAAAGAGTGCTACGGTTCATATGAAAGTTTTGGAATTCACAATATTATTTTATAAATTTTTAAAAATTTCTGAGAAACCCAAACATTTAGATTTTGAAACAAGAGATTTTGAATGTCCAATTCGTAAATAACTTGTCTATACTTTCTTTTTTTAGAAAAACTAGGCAGTAGCTACCCAGGCCAGGCCGCCATGAGACAAAATAATCAACTGTATAGACTTGTCTAGACTTTCTTCTCTGGTCTTTCTACCAAATAATCAAATATCAAATAATTGTATAACAAAAATAAAAATTTACGGAGACAAAATATTACCTAAAATATCTTACTTATATAAACCCTTACTTAAACATTTTTTCCCGGATCTATGCACATGGGAAGATCTTAATTGAGACCAAATATCCTCAGTTTCATTTCCCATAAATCATATACTTACAAAAAAACTTTTAATACCATAAAAATAAATTTATTAAGAATCATTTCTTTATTAAACTTCAACAATTACATTTAATGCTTTGGATATAATTATTATATCGACATCGATGTATATTACCCCTAATTCAATGATTGTTGACCCCTATATATTTGTTTATATATCAACTAATTAATCAAATTCATTACGTTGTTGAAAATAGAAAGTATAATAACACCTATCCACGCATCTTGGTGAAGCATAAATTGGTGACCACTTAGCAGCACCGAGTTGGGGTGGGGTGTCTGGTCCCCATGTATAGTCAGTCAGGTCTGGAATTTTCAAAAAAAAAAAAAGAAAACAAAAAAAAACAAAAGGAGTCAGGTCTGGACCAGAGAGCTTTGCGCGTTGAGTTGGGCCATGGCAGCCTCAAGACCAGACAATTTGCACCGATTACATCTCAAATGGGACATTAGTGGCGGTAGGCTTCAATCAAACACACGCGCCTAAAAAAGAGGTCACACGTACGTGGATTGGTATGGTACGCTGGCAATGACATTGCCTTTCTTGTATAGGACAGTGCTGCCATCTATAGTATATAGAATTATAGGTAGATCTCCCATATTTTAGTACACCTTTTTCATTTCGACATGCTGTTGGATGTTCGTTTCTTAATTAGTGGTCTCATTTATTTATTTATTTTGGTGCTTGTGTTTTTTCTCTTGGTTTGCTCTAATGTTAATTTAATTGTTTTGTGTGAACTAGATGGCCTTAACTATTAGTACCATTACCATGACAGTTATGTTTCTGTGATGTTTACTAAATCAAATTACAATTATACGTAACAAATTAAGATCCTGTCATTTAATAGTCACATGATAGTATCAATGTATAACGGATTCACGATGCTATTTTTGGAACTTTTTCTCATTTCGTCAAAGAAAAAAAGCGCCCAAAGATACGGATACCGGTTTTCAGTTTTCAATGAAAGAAACATTCAATAGATCCTTTGCTGAGTGCACAACTTACTCTGCTTCTCTTAACCAACCAAAGGCAAATGTTGACAGTTCATACACCGGTAAGTTTGGTTTGGATTCTTTGGAATAGTGTTCCTCAAATGTGAAAAACTCATTCATAGCACATGGTACATAAATCTTCTGATTGATTAATCATGGATGTGAACTTTAAAAAGAAGAGGAGTTCAAATTAGACAAATTAGTACTCGGCCGTATTAAATACGTGAGGTCATATATTTTGGAGTTAGCTTGATATCATTTTATGGTGATAGGAAATTTTGGAGCTGTTATTTTTTTATATTATTTTGTATGCTTGGCTCTATTCCGAATTTGGGACAGCACCTAGTGTGTATATTAAGCTGTCGTTTGGATAGCTTGGGAATAGGCCTATTCGGGGAATAGGCCTATTCCTGGTAGAAAATTTTCATCCAAACTCAATTACCAATTCCAGGAATAGCCAATTCCAGAAATAGCACTATTTCCAATAACAATCTTCCCAACAACACTTCTCTCTAATTTTCATCTCAATAACACTCTTCCCAACGCTATTCCTAATTCACCATCCAAACAACATTCCTATTTCCGGAATAACACTATTCCCATGCTTCCCGAAATCTCACTTTTTCCATAAATTTAATTCCGGAATTACTATTCCTAGCCTATTCTCCACCCATCCAAACGACCCCTAAGTATATGAGCCACAAGTACAAACATCAATGCATCATTGTCCGGCTTTAACGGCTTAGGATGAGTTACAATATTGGGTGAGAGTTTAATTTGTACAATTTGAAAGTTATACCTAGCATGATTAGATAAAATATTATTTGCTAAAAAATGAAAATATGAAGTTCAACCTTAGTAAATTTATGAAAATAAATGATTTTGACCTTACATCTTTCTAAAAATTATAGGTGTAATTTAGTAGAAATTTCAGCGAGCATTACGGAAGGATTTGACGATGGAATGGGGCAGCATTGTACTATTTTCCTTACTCAAATTTTCCGTCACAATTTATTCACGAAGTACTACAGATGGAGTTCACATATTCTATCACTTCGGTCGATGCTAATGGATTTATGGGCTTGTTTTGGCATAATACAGAACAACAACGCATTGAAAAATACGTTCATTTCGACATAATTTTATATATTTTTTACAACTGAAAAAGTAAGCTCGTAATGGAATTAAATTTATTCCGCTCCTTAAAAAATGTTGAATTCCACAAATTTAACTTTTGTGAAATGCACTTCAACAATTGCTCTCTTATTCCGTTGTTGGAATTTGGAGTGTGGAGACGTTTCTGTGGACCACAGAGAATCTGTTGTGGACCGCAGAGATTCTGTCGTGGACCACAGACTGACAGGCTCTGTTTGCATCTCTTGATGAAGAGATGCATATGGCTCTTTATATACACTTGTCTCTGGTCATTTTCTGTAATAAGTAAAAACTAAGTGACTCTACTAATGGGGACAAATGAGAGACAGAAGTGTAAGACATAGAGAGACCATATACTCTCAGATTTGTTCTTCTCCTTGAGGATCAAATACCATTAGAGAGAGATCTTCTCATCTAGTCGGATTAAGGATTCCGATGTTGAGAAGAAGTCGAGTCTGGCACTTATACTGTGAATAGTGTGAGATTGTTGTCAATCTCCACTGGCGATAGTAGAAGACGGGGCTATGGCGCAGCGAGAGCAAGCGGCGATGGCTTGGTGCGGAGGAAACCCAAATAAAGAGGAGATCCTAACACGTTTCCGCATTCGGTATGATTTATCGATTTTCTTACATTGGTATCAGAGCCCTATTCCTCTTTTCAGTTTTAATGCACCATTAAATCCTTGAGATTAGTATCTGGTTGTTTTCTCTGTGATTTGTGTGCTTTATCTCGTGGTTTTTGTGAAGAAACTCCATGAAAACTCGAATCTGGTTCAGTCCAGAAATTCCCTGCGAGATAGTCTGACTTCACAAGAGCATGGCTTGAGATCTGCTACTCCGTTTCGAGTGAGGTTTGTTCTATTGGAAAGTGCTTCGAGTCTACTTTCCGGAATGTCCAAGAACTCGAAAAACGGATAAATGTGCAGAAAGTTATCGCCGATTTACCGAAAGGGTGCGAGTCAGAATTCTCGTCACTGTATTGTCTGTGGACCGCAGACGTGCTTATGTGGACCACGACAGAACATGTGAATTTCGGACATATTGTCTGTGGACCGCAGATGTTCTTCTGTGGTCCACGACAGAACATGTGTATTTCGGACAAGATTGTCTGGGGTCCAAAGAGGCAGTCCACAGTATAGTCTGTGGACCGCAGAAAAGGCCTGAAATATAGTTTTTCACGAAAAAAAGACACATACTGACTTTTTATGGTTAGTAACCTCAACCAAATGCTATAGGTAATACCAGTAAGCCCCAATTAATCATTAGTTCTAGTTTAGAGAGTTATTATGCTTTGTTTTGTGACTATTTGCAATATAGAACCCTAGAGACTATGTAGATTAGTTTCGGGTTGTGATTTCTCTTCAACGTGTGAATGAGAAAGTTGCAAAATATTTCATATGCCGTGGTGGTATTTGGTAGAGATGAATACTTGTATGATCTGATTGATTTTGAGGTTTGTCTAATTGCCAAAATCAAATTCCCAACGTGATAGACTAGTTGTGAACCATAACATGTCGGTTGTGGATCGCATCAGTTTTGTGTGGGAAACAGAGACTGAGTTCTTTGTAACTATGGATCGCAACATTTGGTTGCAGACCATGATAGTGGGTTACGGACAGCAGACAAGGTTTTGCAGACCGTGTAATGCTATACAGACATACAATAAAGTCACAATTAAAGATAGAATTCGGCCAGAATTAGTAACACTTTACCGTTTGCATAACCAATGGTTAAAGAGGTTATCTTGACGATAATCTTTGATAGCTTGGTAATTGGTTTGCCAAATTGTGTAAATGATAGCACATGTGGTGTTGTCATCGGTTTGATGGTGCAAGTAGGTACCGTCTTGCCAATTACATGTGAGTGTACATGTTGGGTGAATTTGGATTGGTAGACAAGAGTTTGTCTCATCCATATTCTGGAAATTTTGCATCAATTGAATTAATTGGAATCAATATTTCTTTGTTTGCGAGCGATGTCTGTTTCCGTAGGTTATTTTTCACTTGCTGCAAAGATAGTATTGATTTCAGATTAATTCTAGATTGGATGGCAAAATTAGTGATAGTACCAACCCATACTGTGTGTGTCTCTATTGTTGATTGGATTTGGCTTGATTGATAAATCATCGCTGATCTCTATTGAAATAGAAATTGATGGATATGTGTGATGTGTGAAATTACAATATCTCAATGTCTTATAGAGCATTAGGATGTACTTGTGACCGTAATAATTCAGATTTAGAATTCTTGGTGAATTAGTTGACATGCTTAGAAAAGAAGTACTATACTGTTAGCATTGTGTTGCTAAATGGTATGAGTTAGATTATTCTTGTTATAATTTGAGTTTCGGTAACACTAATACCACGAGGTATATCTCAAAGTCCAGTAAAATTAATTGACAATAAACTTATGCAAACTCAATCGATTTTATGGGTTCAAGAAGCACCGTAGGGTGGCATCTTATAACCATGTCAAAATAATTTCGAGTTGCATGAAGTATGTCATGTATGAACTAATAAGCAACAAGTGAATATTTCTCACTTTCTATGTGAGAAATGGTTTCTTTGTGAAATTCACTGTTTTGGGATAATTCGTTTTTAAACGAATGTTGCTTGTTATATTGGAATTCATGATTATTGTCAAGTATTAGTATATACTGAAGAGATTGTAGTGTTGACTCAAATGTATGAAATGATATCTGATTCTAAGCATATTGAAAGTACTAGAAATCTGATTTTGCATATGTATGTATGTGTTCTTGCTTGTGGTTAAGAAACATAACATTTGCTTAAGAAATCAGATTATATATATGATTATTGTCAATTTCATAGGAAACAAATTATCTAGATGGAGGATGTCAAGTGAAATGTGCAGTCTTAGGGACTGGCACATGTTTCTGTTACGACCCACAGCATTCGGCTGCGAACCGTAATAGAATTGATCGCTCCATGATATTTTGTGTTTCTTTAATTGATAAAATCTAGTACTTGTCATTAATTTTTTGGTGATGGATTGCTAAATTGAATTGATATATGGTTATTTTTCTTGCATGTTACTTAGTATCTTAGTTTGTGATTGTTATGGCATGCTAGACTATTAGAGTTGGACATTGACATAAGTTGGCATCCGAGGACTTGTGCCAAGCTTATTTGTCAACTTATGAATATAGTTAGCTGAAGTTGGTTATATGAAAGTTTTGTGGATATACTGTTCAAGTTTTAGAGATATATTTGGATGTTGTATTCCAATATGAGGGTTGAACTTGGTGCTTTATGATTCATCACATTAAGACTATATCGGAAATAGTCTCATTATAAATGGCAGCCATAATTCGAGAAAAAGTTGATTTTGGATCAATAATTTTCTGAATATGGGTGAAGTCAATTTATAATGAAATCTCTATGATAAATCACGGAGTTGATTATGTGATTATGGAGACATTGCAAGTCTTGTTGAGGATTGCAACATAGAGTTACTGTGGATTGCAGCATATTGGCTGCGGACCGCAGCAAATTGTGATGAATTGGACCTTGTAAGATATGGTTAGAACAATATAGATGCGGTCTATGTTCTAAGCCTTGCGCCTCTAATCTCTAAGTTCTACTATTTTGTGAACTATAGACTATTATAGATCCAAGTGTGGATGTTTAAGTAGTCATAAGTTCAATTGCATTTGGAGTGCACCTTCTCATAATGTTCGAGGAACTTTATTAGAGAAAAAATAGTAGAAATGCCATATGATTAGATCACAATACTAAATTAATTTCCTGTTGAGAGGGAGTTATTTTATTTGAGTAACTTAGAGCTGTTTGGAATCGTTCTTGTGTTTGACATGTATTTATTTGAGTATTGAGGAACAGGAGGGGAATAAAGTGGTATTCCTCAACCTCATAGGACATGTAACATAGAATAAGAACAGGTTCAACAAGCCAGAGAAGTAACTCAAACTTATTTGCTAGATGCAAAATGAGATAAGTAAATGAAGAAACAATGAGATATGGATTTTTAAAATTGATTTAATGCTAGGCATAATAATCAGTTGAAAGTATAAGACTCGGTTGTGATAGGCTATATTAGAATAAAGGGAGTCTTGTAAAATAGTCTTATTTTAGCAATATTGACCAATATAGATTAGAACTATTCTTTATGAAGTATTAACAGATTTTAGACAATGTGATGTTGAATCTTCTGCCTAGTTTGTGGCGGAATTATGGTAAAGTATGCAGTGTATGCAAACTTAATCGATTCAATAAGTCTAAAATTAAATCATGTCAATAGAATTTGGAGATTCTTTTGAGCATGAATGTTAAATTGTCTAAGAATATGTTACTAATTATGTGGTACACTATTTGCTGGATAGAATAAGTCTATGTGACTCTTTGTCTAATGTAGTTGTTAAGCCTTAAATATGTTTTTGTGTCAACACTTGAGAGATTGTTCCGGCATGTTTCTTGTTGTTACACGAGAGACTAGAACATATCTGTATGATATTTGGTTGCATGGTATGCAATCCAAATGACACGTGTGAAGAACATAAGTGTGAGTCTTGATACATGTTCTAAGTCCATAAGATCTGTTATGTAAGAGGGTTCATGAAGTGCTACTGGAAATTCCAGATTGTTGTGAGTGGCGATGATCTGCTATGGACCATAGGAATAACAGTTCTTTGTAAGTAACATCGATTTGTTATGGTCTGTAGATGGATGTAGTCTATTGTGACAGAACATCCAGTATGTAGTGCAGATATTATAAAAAATATGCTGTAATATATTAGAGTATTTTACGAACATTTTTCAGCATGTTATAAATCGCAACATGATTGTGTTGCAGACCGCAGTAAGTTTCTGTGGATGGCAGCATCTTCCACTATGATTGCAGATTGTAACATGAGTATACTGTGGACCACAACAAGGTAGTTGTGGATCACAAAGAGTTGGTTGTGGATCGCAGCAAGATGGCTGTGGACCACAACAGTACCCTATGACAGATGTAAGCCAATTCTATACTTATTTGAGAAAAGTCCGAGGGACTTGAGATATCTGAATGGTACATACATGCTATCTTATCAAGGCAATATACTTGTGTTTGGTTTGCCTATTGAGAGGAAAGCTTGATAAATCCAAGTTTACATTTGAGATGAAATTGCTTGATAATGTTATTTCTTGATGTAGCAAGAAATACAGATTTTACTCACTCGTTGTGGAGTTGGAGTAAATGTAGAGTCATTCTCATTTTTGGATATGAGAATGTAGCATGACTTGATGTACTAGCTCACTCATGTGAGAGTGGAGCATGTAACATGATTGGATATCATGGCTAGAGGGAGTTTGGTTGAGTATAATCCTATATACAATTGGAGATTGTTATGACATAGAGGGAGTCGATAACAACTCATTGTAATTGTATGGCTATTGAAGCATACTATGGATTATGAGAAGAACCAAACATATTCAGATATGAAATTAGAGACATGAATTTATGATAACACAGTTAGAGTTGATCGTGGATCAAGTACATACCTAGTGTGCATAGGTTGTGATTGCACTTGAGAGTGATACTCTTTGGTTAACTTGATAACACAGTTAGAGTTGATCGTGGATCAAGTACATACCTAGTGTGCATAGGTTGTGATTGCACTTGAGAGTGATACTCTTTGGTTAACTTGAACATGAAAGATGGATATAGTAAAATTGTATTTTACTGTTGTTCGAGTTGAGGATGGTACTTATGGTAGCATGTCAATAGGCTGAGATTGGCTCTCTCACACGAGCAATCGTCTTTGACGCCTGGGACGGGCAGAGATAAGACTTATCAAGCAAATTATGCTTAGTCTGGGACTAAGATGCCATTTGGGCAAATAGAGCTTGACGTCGCCTTAGTCATGGACTAAGATGAGACCGCGATGTGGTGGTCGACATGAATTGTTCCCCACAATTCATGTAGCCTATTATTAGCCGAGGTGAGTGGCCTTGCAAGACACTCCGGGAGTGTAGTTGCGAAGGCACTCAGGGTTAGTTACAATGAATGCGATCTAGACCATAGATGCATAGTTTGTGACTAGACCTAGACTTGTACAATGTTTTTAAATTGTTTGACATGCGTCTGCTTATGGCAGAATAACACTGTAGCATGCATTTCATACTGCATGTGCTTAGCGACACGTGGAAAATGAGTTAAGTGACCTAGATGGTCATCCCTGCCTTCTCATTATGTGAGACCCACAACTACGTACCCTTATTACTCTTGACTATGTCATGAGAGAGGGAGCTGATGTATGCTACTTCTTTATGTTACCAATGACGATGAACTATACCGTCTGTCGGGGCATTTGTCAGAAAGCTGTCAGTTTCTAATCGAGTGACATGAGTGCAAAAGGAAGGTAATTGTGATTACATCATTTGACTTACTTGTGATTCACCGCGCGGCCAATCATGTCATTTGGACATTGATTGGGAATACATGTGAGTAATGCGGATTAAGCACTGTCTAAGAGGGAGTGTGAAGTGCTTAATCGAGTGTATATCCAATTGACCTAGGGTATGAGATACTGCTTTAATTAACAGTTTGTTAAATGTCCTATATAGCTTTAACCGGCTTCCTCTAGGATACAGGTTTGCAAGTATCGCTAGTCGCACGGTCCATTTGCCAGTATGAAGACTTGACTATATGTTGATAAACGTCTCCAAGAGGGAGATTGTTGGAATTTGGAGTGTGGAGACGTTTCTGTGGACCACAGAGAATCTGTTGTGGACCGCAGAGATTCTGTCGTGGACCACAGACTGACAGGCTCTGTTTGCATCTCTTGATGAAGAGATGCATATGGCTCTTTATATACACTTGTCTCTGGTCATTTTTTGTAATAAGTAAAAACTAAGTGACTCTACTAATGGGGACAAATGAGAGACAGAAGTGTAAGACATAGAGAGACCATATACTCCCAGATTTGTTCTTCTCCTTGAGGATCAAATACCATTAGAGAGAGATCTTCTCATCTAGTCGGATTAAGGATTCCGATGTTGAGAAGAAGTCGAGTCTGGCACTTGTACTGTGAATAGTGTGAGATTGTTGTCAATCTCCACTGGCGATAGTAGAAGACGGGGCTATGGCGCAGCGAGAGCAAGCGGCGATGGCTTGGTGCGGAGAAAACCCAAATAAAGAGGAGATCCTAACACGTTTCCGCATTCGGTATGATTTATCGATTTTCTTACATCCGTGTAATTATGTAGGCGACAATTAAAAAGGGAAGATGGCATGAGAGCAAGGAGAAGAAACTTGACTAAAATTTCAGTCTATAATTACATTAAATTTTATTTATTTTTTTGTAGCTACCTAGCTTAATTTTATATCTTCCATTTGCCATCTGTGAAATTAGCGGCATAGTGATCCAAACTGTATACATTACATGGAAATTAAATCAAAGGATAAAATAAGGTCAGATCCAAACTGTTTCTTCTTCCTAGTTCCTATTCAGCAAAAGCCTTCTATGATGATCTGGAATTGTGCCACTCTGTAGGAGTACGACTGCTCCTTTGTTGGCATTGTTGTTTCACAAATCAATATCCTTAATTATCAAAAAACAAATCAATATCCTTTTTAAACACCAAAATGTCAACACCCAACAAATAAACGCTCAACAGTATCTGTTCTTACACGGAAAAATTGGGGAGCTGCTTTGGCACTTTTTAGCATTGGTTTGCTAGGCGCTGACGACCGAATAAAATATTCATTGAAAAAGGAAAAAAAATAAAATATTTTAGAAGAAGTAAGATGCCAAAGAAAAAAAGGAAAAAGAGAAGTTGGGAAATGAGTAAATGAGTAATGACTGATGAGTCAAGTTTGGGATCTTAATTGGTCAAAGTTTGTTGAGAAATTGGTGGAATAAAGGCAGAAAACAAGCCTCAATTTTTTAACTTTTCTGCACAACTTCAAAAAGGAAAAGTAAAAAGACCAGTAGAAAACTACTTGTCTGGAAATATTAAATATCACTAATCTTTTCGGCAGATTAGCGATAATTACGGAGTGTTTCATGCAAATGAAACGGAAATCCACTTAATCTCTCAAGATTTACTAAATGGGCCGGGTTAGTTACCGAACAATAACGGCCCTGAAAGAAAGAAAGAGAAACACCAGAGTTTAGGCCCATTAAATGCAGTAAGCTGATTATTTTTTGTTTTTTATTATTTTATATTTCTAAGAAATGTACTGAGACTGTTCACCTCCAATTTCTTCTCAGAACTCCGCCACGTCATCTCTCTCTCTCCAATTTGACACGTCCACTCTTCCACTGTTCCACACGGCTCCCATGGCGATGCGAGTAAGGGAAATCCAAACTCTACGATCGCTTCTTTCAGAAGCGATTTCACCTCTCCATTGTCGCCTCAGTGGAATTCCCTTCAAACGAGGTCGAAGTCAAAGCAACAGCAGTGAGAGGCATCCCTTAGAATGGGAGAATTTGACAGGAAAGAGCGCTTACGAAGTGTTGGGTGTGTCTCAGTCCAGCTCCTTCGCTGAGATCATATATTCTTTCAGAAAACTTGCCAAGGAAACCCATCCTGATGTTGTGTCTGATTTGGATAATAATTCGGCTTCATCGCAACGATTTATTCAAATCTTAGCTGCTTATGAGGTAATAGTACAATTGGATGTATGATCTATATTCAAATGATGAGATGCAGTTACGACATTTGGAGTGCATAATCCTAATTGAGACTTTAATATTCACCAGTTCTGAGTCCTTAGCTCATTATAAAGCAGGTTATATAGTTAACAAAATCTTAATTTGGTAAAGCACATAGGTAATTAATAGTGGAAATTTGGAAACTTCTGATTTAGTTTTATTTGTTTATTAATTTTGTTCTGGTGCTGGATGTTACTGTTACTGATTGGGTTAGGATGAAATTATAAGCAAGAAGGGAAATAAAAAATCATCTTGAAAAGAAACCAGACCTCTCCATGAGTTGGCTACTTGGGTAGTAAGCACCATGTTTGTAAATTCCGAAGTTAATGTATCTGGAACCAGTAACCAAAATTGTGTTAAAATGCGGTACTACTACAGTTTTTCCTAATTGTTGTTTTTAATCAATTTTCAGATTCTATCAGATTCTAAGAAAAGGGCTCACTATGACACTTTTCTCCTATCTCAGAAAAGAGCAAGGAATAACCAAAATATGCATCGCAACATGTATACAACATACACGACAAATCAATCAATTGTGATTACAAGAGAGAGCAATGTAGTTGAGTGGCTTAAATGGTATAGGCTCACTGTTGATGAAATCATTTCTCACAAGCGAACTGCTGAAGGGTCATCCTACCTCGACAAACTTGAAAATGAACTATACTCTGCAATCCGTTCTGCCTATTACGGGCCCCATATTGGATCCATGGATCTCCTCCCAGATTGTTTTGAGGCTGAAGAGAGATCAGTTCATGACACCTCTGAGCTGTTGCATTTGGTTTCTGGTCGAGATTTATTTGGCATTGTTCATGTGGTAGATGATGGCATAAAAAAATTGTCTCATAAATGCCAAAATAATTTTATCAGTACAGAAAAGGATACTTGCCAAAAAGAGGAAGGATTGTCTGGTGCATACAAGGATCTTGAGTTGCATATTTGTGGGAAAATAGTAGCTACAGCAAGTAGGCGGGCCGAGTGTAACTGTATAGATGAGACTACTGCAAGGTCAGAAGACCACATACATGTGTTTCTAGCATTGGATCAATTGAATTCTTGCATCTCAGACAAACACCGGGTTTTCTTGGGGACCATTACTGGCTTAGAAACAAGTGGTGAAGAAGGCTCATGTACTGTTTATGATGCAAACGGTACCATGACGCACACGATTATGAAACACCGAACTTTGTTGGTATGTAAAATAACTACCATCCAAGTGTTTCTTGAATGGGTTTTCTAGTTGTTGGTCTGAACACTGAAGCCTCATTCTACTAGGTTAAGCATATGCACTGGTATCGGGTTGGGGGTGAAGTTTCGATTTGTGAGTGCCGCTCGAGTCGAGCACGGCTGCCGCCCAGCAGGTTGGTATTTTTTCTCTTTTTTTTTTGTTCTCTGTTCATAGCTGCAGTGTAAGTAATATTCCTTATTTTTTGTGGTGTTGGCAATTTAGATTCTGGCTGTTTGAGCCAAGGTGCTACATGCATGACATAGGTGGCTGGTACGTTGAGACATTTGGCAGAGACAACAAAGGGCGAGCTGTGTTGTCACCAAGGCATTGGGATTCTTTCGCTGACTGTACTGAAAAGTATTTTATGTACCCTAGTCATTATTTTGTTTCATTGTATTTGTTGCTCTTGCTGGTATGAAGACACAGTAATTCTGGAAGGACTTTCCATCTAGCTGGTTATCTGCACATTCTTTTTGAAATTCCAATTCACAGCATCACCATTGGCCACACCTATACTCTTAATGGCCTTTTTTATTTCTATGCTGATGATTGGTAGGTAAATTACTAGTCACCAGTGATTAATGTGTAAGAGTTACTAGTCAGGTATGGTACTGCATGTATACCAGTCACCAGTTGAGCAACCATGGCTTTTTGATTTGAATTGTTCTTACTTGCTTTGTGTTATTTGGGGTTATATTTAAATCTCTGTCCAAAAAAAATGGGAAAAGCATATTCCTGTCAGCAATGGATGTACAAGTGCAGTAGAATTCTTTTCTGTACACGGTACTGCATCACATTTTTTTTTTTGAAGAAAACTGCATCAAATTTTAGTTCTCTTTTGCTCCACAAAATGTAAGCTACTTTTATGTAGGCATTAAGCAATAGTAAATAGAAGCAAACAAAACAGAATTCTATGATTTCCCCCCTCTCTGTATTTTAAATTTTTAATAATAAAACCTATTTTAGGCATGCTTCATTTGGTACCAGGTACTTTGTTAGTAATACTGGAAAAGTGGAAATTTTATCACATCGGATGGTAAAAGTAGAGTAAATTGGTTTCAGAAACCGATAAATTATTCCAATGTGCAATAATGCTTCTACTTTTTATCAGAAGTGTGGCATTATATTTTGAGACTTCTAAGATATCTTGTTATTTTGTCAATGTAGGAGATTACACCCAGCAATGTACTTAATGGCTCTTGCTTATAGATCCTTAGATCTTGAGGAAGCACACAGAAGGAAATGGAGTATGCTGCAATTTGATTTTCTTGATTACTTGTACAAGAAATTCTTCCGTAATGAAGTATAGAAATAGAAGTTGCTGGTCACAAAACCTAAATATGCAAAGTGCTTTGGTAGGGTAAGGCTATCAAATATAGGCAAGTTTATCACGAAGCTTCCTTAGAATTTGTTAATATTAACTTCGTTCGCTAAAATTACATGATGTTGCTCAAGTTTTGCAGTTATTGCAGGTACTTTTGGCGTTGACGTGTGATGAATGCTGTTCAAAGTTAATTGTTTCTTGTTGAAAACAATCCAGCCCAAGTACATTCTGACGAACAAGAACAGGTTTCAACACTAGAAGCTGGGTGGGCCTGATTCTTACATCTTGAAGAGAGGACACTGAATTGGCGTGTAATGGCACTGTCTTGTTTTGCAATTAAATCGTGTATTTGACTGATTTTAGTCTGTGTCATGACCTGCATGACAAGTGACAAGGTTGCATCCTACTGCGGTCATAAGTTTGCAGAGCTTAACAAGATTCAAGCTCAACTCTAAATCCCAGGCAAAAGCAGCTCAAGAGATGGTTAAGCATAGGGTTGACCCTAGTTTCCTTGTGTCTACCTTGTCTTTCCTCAAATTAGCTTAAATTGGATGAATCTTAATAGTATATATTTTGCTTCTTGAGCCATTACTGTTATATAATCCTATGCATTGTTTTAGAATTCTCAAGCAATAAAAGACTACAGCAAATTACTTTTTCTACTGTTATTTACCAGTACCTTTCTTACTTTTATTTCTTCTTTTATTATGAAAAAGATGTCAAAAACAATTGTAGCTAATAAGTTTTACTTTCGTAACAAGTTAACGATGCTTGTAACAATTTTGCCAAGTGCTTACCGATTTCATCGAGGCACTGATGTTTTGAGTTTTGTGGTGCTTGTAACAATATAAAAGTATAATCTGTTAATTCAAGTTTTTGATTAATGCACAATTTTGTTTGGACAAGTATGAGCAGTGCCTTTAGATATAAGTTCTGTCAACAATCCGCTTCTTTGATAGTATGTTACGAAACTAGAGAGGTCAAACTGTCAAAGGTGGGTAAAGAAAGAATGGAAACCAGAATATAAAACATTTAGATACGATTGTGTATTTACGTTCAGTTCATTGTTCAAATAACGAATAGTAAAATTTATAAGCATCTGTATATCGTATTCTTGAGTTTTAAAATGTGCGTGGTATCTTAGTCGTATCCACATCCTTTCAGCTTAGTAGGAATTGCGAAACTGACAAATGCATGTGGACTTTGTTTGCTCCTATCAAATTCATTATAAATAAGTACGAATAAACGAATTGTTGGGTACCTGTCGTGCACGTACAAAAATGCATATGGACCACTTCTGTGCAATTGTTTATGAGCGAAGCCAACGGTCCAAATCGGTATAATGAGTGGTTTTTTTTTTTTTGGTTGTTTTGTCCTTGTCAAGTATCAATTCGGATTCTTTATTTCCGACAGGGCTTTGGTATTAAATACGATCTAATGCAAATATAAACCATTTTTATTTTAGATTAATGATGGAAATAAACTTCAATATTAAATATTTATAGCAAAAAATTTAACCGAATTTTGAACTTAAGTCTGGCGGTTGAAAATAAGGAAGTCATAAATTTATTTATTTTTTTTTAATTAACATGTAAAGTTTTTATCGAATATTTTGTTGGACATAATTATGATGAAAATAAAATGTTATATATTGAGAAATTTATTTTTTTTTCTATACTCAGATGCTTTCACAGAAGAGCCGAAAAGATTTAGTTCTGAGTATTTGATACCTTCGGTTACTTTACTCTAATTATATGAATAAATTAACGATAGGTTCGCATCAGGTGAGAGCTGATTAAACTTTTTTAACCTTAATATTGTCATGTCACTTTTTATTTTTTGTTTCTCTGAATTAAAAGATAATTATTATGAACAGGACCTGTTTGAAGGATTAATGATACCATTAAGAAGCAAAAATTAGACCCAAAATGCATAATTGACTTGGTCTCGATTCATTTTTTCGATTTTTCTCAACAGTTTATGAAATGCAAGAAAAAATTAATCCGAACGTTATTAACACTTTATTTCGTACTTTAAAAATCTGTATATATTATTTAGCGGACGATTGTATTAGTTAAATAACTAAACAATCTTATCACCGTTCTAATTATAATTATAGCTGTCTCTTTATAACAATTTATCCAAACTATCCTATGATTTTATCGGTTTTAAGGATTACATAGAAAGGCGATTATGAGAAGAAATGTTGTTAATACAATCATATTTGTATTTCGAACATATAAATAATAGAAAGAGAAATACTAGAACCAAATGCATTTGTCAGATGAGTCCGTCAAATGCGACTAATCTCAATTTTTAGATTGAAATGACCGTTTCAAACTGTCCAATATAATTTTATAATCTCATTAGAGACCATTTTTTTTTCAAACTTCTTTACAATTTCTAACTTATTTGAAGATTTTTGTAGATATAGAGGGAAATTTCACAAACAATGTTCATTTTTTAGTTTTGGTGGAATCATCTTTAATCAAATATTTCAACTTCATGTATTGGAAAAAAAAGATTAATTAGACCCGAGGTGTGAATAATTAAATTAGATATACATTATTAATTTTTAAAATCTAATTTGATTTGTGATGTAGATCGTAGCCTCACATGAAAAATATAACTCTTCACTTAAAATGAAAAGCTAAGATCGCTGGACTGATTTTATAATATTTTTGCCACCTAACTTGTGGAGTTCAATATAAGACCAAAATAATAATAATAACAATTATTTATTTGTTATCTTATTTGCCTACATAAAATTATTTGTCAACTTATTTGCCTACAAAAATAATAACACTTTTGCCAGTAATTACTAATACGCTATCTTAAAATTTCTTTATAGAAGCACGTACAAAGATTTGCTTGAAAATTCTAGCGCGGTACTCTACTACTCTTTAATTACCCCAATCCATATCCCAAAAAGGATTCTAATCAAATTATCCCCGTCCGATCCAACCAAATTCTCATCACATCACCGTCCGATTTTAATACGGACGGTTCCTGCCATCACCAAACAATAAATCATCAAAACCAGCGAAAATACAATTGACTGATTCTGATTCCTCCTCTCCTCCCGTCCCAGGTTTCCTTTTCTTCCCAGGAAACAATTTCACGCGCTTAACAAAAGTGTACTTAATGCCAGACTATTCTTCTCTATATCTCCTCTCCACTTCCTCCTTTAATAAGTCAGAGATTTAAACTTTTAAAGAGCGAACGAATCTAATTCACGATCCAGAGCTTGCGAATTGGGTCGACGCTTCTTCTAGTTCTGAATTATGAAGGAGAATTACAAGGTGAGATCGCCATGGACGACCTTCTTACGAGGGAAGGTCGGGTATCCACTTGCGTTAGTCTTCTGTTCTCTATTCTTCGTTGCTGGGTTCTTCGCTTCCATGCTCTTCTCTCAGGTATGGTACCTGAAGCGCCAGTTGATCTGATTTTTAGTCTAAATTGGAACCGGAATTGGAATTGAAATTGTGGGTTGTTTCTCATTTTGGATATTGTTATGATTTCAAAAAGGATGTGCCGAGTGAAGGAGCGGGGAATGCGAGGGTATTGCATGAACATTTCGGAGTGTTGGATTGGCCAGAAATGCCATATGGTGAGACCGGAGAGGGGGATAGTACTCCTATTCCTTTTCAGGTAATTTCGTTTCTTTTCTTTTTACAACTTTTCCCTTCTGAAACAGAGTGCACTTTCAAGGATCTTTCAGACCTGACTGATATCAGGCTTTACTCTGATGTTAAGATTCTGGTAAATTTAGTGAAGTAAAGGCATATTTGTCATAAGTTTTTTTTAAAAAAGATTACTGATTTTCTTGCTGTAGAGAACTGGAAATCTAAATATGGCAAATCACTCAAGCTAGTGCTTGATTGAGATCTAGAGCAATACTTTTCCTGAAATGCAATTGAGATTTAATAAAATGGAAATTTTAAACTATATATTGAATGCTGTCCCAAGATTTAGGTGCACATCTTCTTTTTTAATTTTATTTGATTGGAATTTCTAAAGTGAATGCATTTGTTTAAGGTTTTGAGCTGGAAGCCTCGTGCTTTGTATTTTCCAAATTTTGCCTCCCCAGAAAAATGTGATGCAATAGTAAAACTCGCTAAGACAAGGCTCCGACCTTCCACCTTGGCTCTAAGAAAAGGAGAAACCGAAGACAGCACCAAGGGAATACGCACCAGGTACTTTGGTTCCTGCTCATGATTTTGTATTGTGCTTTACTGCCTTTATTTTGGACTTCTGCCTGATTACGTATGTTCAAAAATAGGCTTAACTTTGTACCAAATTTCCATCATTTCTAGTTTCCACAGTTCACTCAGATATGTGGTCTTCTGGGGCCTCACTGAGTCAACTATTGAAGTAGTTCAATTTTAGTATTACTTTTTTTTTGAGAAATCAGTATAAAAGAGTGTTAATTTTATTAAAATTCAATTTCGGCAACAGTTCTGGAACATTTCTGAGTGCATCTCAAGATCCTAGTGGTGCGTTAGCATGGGTTGAGAAGAAAATAGCTAAGGTTACGATGATACCTCGGGCACACGGAGAGGTACTTTTACGTCTTTTTTAATTAGGGATTTTAATTCATACCTGAAAATGATCTGAGTCTACCTACTTAGCTACCGATTCAACTGCATATTTTGTAATATATATAATATTTGTGGATGTATATGATTTTCTGCATAAATGTATATGAAGTATATATATTTAATCAATTTTGCTTGCATAGATGTACTTAAAAAATACATCTCAAATTTGCACATTCATTATCCTTTTTTCTATCGGTGAATGTGAGAAAATTACGAGAGAACTGTTAATAGGATATTTCCGTTCTCTCTCGTAACTCGTAAATGTAAATGGGGCTACAAAGTAAATCTCCTCTGTGCAGGGTTGTATGAAATTTCTGAGACTCTGCATGGGTACAGTTGAAAAGTCCCTTATTTTGTGAGCTCCAGTTGATGATTTTCTTTCTTTGAGCTAACTGAATATAGTAACATCTCAGGCTTTCAATGTTTTACGGTATGAATTGGGCCAACGCTATGCCTCTCACTACGATGCCTTCAACCCAGCTGAATATGGCCCACAGAGGAGCCAAAGGGTATAATTGAGTTACCTTTTTACCCCTTAAAGTGTCTATCTTAGTATGATTTGCTTACTAAAGTTTGTATCTTGTAGGTGGCGTCTTTCTTGCTTTATCTCTCAGATGTGGAGGAAGGTGGTGAAACTATGTTCCCTTTTGAGGTTGCTTTAGTTTATGTTCCCCCCTCTTCGATTTTATTGGTTCTTTGTACATGCATTTACATGATGATTCCATATCTATTTACAGAATGGTGCAAACATGGATATTGGATATGACTATGAGAAGTGCATAGGGTTGAAAGTCAAACCGAGGAAAGGCGATGGCCTGCTATTTTATTCCCTCATGACGAATGGTACCATTGATCCGGTATGTTTTTTTTTCTTCTTTAATTTCACTTTTCTTTTATTTATTTTTTTTATTTTACAAGAGCCCTTTTTAACATGTTAACAACATAGTGATTAGCCACCTTTTGAATCAGTTCAAGCTTTATAAGCAATAAGTTTGGCTAAGGCAATGAGTATAGCAAGAATGCTATCCTAAGTTCAAGACAAAGTGGGCCTTCGTGATTAATTAATAATCTCCTTTAGTATTATTGCACATTTATTGGTTTTTCCAAAATAACAATGATAGTGAGCAACTTAATATGTATAGAACCTCTTAATATCTGCTGAAGGTTATTGGATCAAGGGCAAATAATATGTAATAGGGCCTTTTAATATCTGCTGAAGGTTATTGGAGCAAGGACAATTGTGATCTCTTTTCAAAAAAGAATTAATTAATCAGTATAAATTAATAAGGCAACAAAAGCTAATTTTATCTTCTCTCGTTCTTCTCTGGTTCCTTTCTTATTATTGTTACAACTTACAAGTACTTGTTGCCAGGTACTGGTAGAGGATTGATTACTACTACTACTACTACTACTACTACTATTATTTTTATTATATTTAAATGTATAAATCCAGTTAATTTCTGATGACCAAGTGAAACTAAAGTCTCAATATTGCCATACAACAGCCAAACAGAAAATAGAAATGTCCTCTGGGCCAAAGAGATACAGTTTCCCCACACTGATCAGTGTACATAACTGTGCTGTATTTACCCTGACCAGTGACCATTATTCAACTAAATTAGTTGCTGCTAGTGTAGATTGTGAATTACATTTTTACAATATAGCTTTAAATATTGTTTTCATGTATAAGAAACAAGCCATTCATTATTCTGCTCCTTTCGGCCCTTTTGTGCGTGCAGACCTCATTGCATGGGAGCTGCCCAGTGATCAAAGGAGAGAAATGGGTTGCTACCAAATGGATTAGAGATAAAGAAGATGGCGTCATGTAAATTGTAGTGTCATAGTTGTATAATAATTATTTTTTGGGTCGATTTTGATGCCACCCCTTCATTGGAAGCTGTCCAGATTGCCCTGATATTTAGCTTGTATAAGTCTTCATTAATTATTTAATTAATAAAAGCAATAGAAAGTAATCTCAGCAGCTTATCAGGCGTTTAAATTGTCTATTTGAGTGTTATAGCCATCGAACGACAGCTACCCAGTTTTTCAAGTGCGTTACAATTGCAATTCCACTGGAATGGTGTCGCAAGCTGCCGAGTAATAAACTCTGAGTCGTTCTTCAATTACATCATTTCTATTTCTATTACCTATAATTTGTACAGGTATAGATTACTTTCCAGCTGTCAAAGTTCAAACTTTATTATCATCTGAATGATTTTCAGAAGGTCGGGCTAATCTGTTATTAACGAGCAAGTTGTATAAAAACTATATACAACAGGATGTCAGGATGGATCTGACAACCGAGTACATGATTATTTTTAGAAGAAATATCAAAAATGGAAAAACTCAAATTTATATACATGGTAGTTCAAAATGTTCGTAGTAATGGAGATAATAAATGCAATGAATGAAAATTTGTTGATCGAGAGTTATCAAGATCCTAACGGTCCTAATTTGGTTAAGTAGGTGGTTTTTATCTTCAAAAAATAATAATAATAATAATAATAATCCACCGTTGATGGTTTTGTAATTTTGAAAATTTTTGTGATGGTCTGGAAAGTTGCATCAGTCTAGTGATAGAAGATAAACAAATGAAAAACTAAGATAAGAACAAATATTAATTTCAATTAATAGCGGAGACTTATTACATCTCTTCTCGGTTATACAAGCAAACAATTGCAAAGGAAACTGACCTGGATTAATACATCAATCAAAGCAACAGTTTAACAGATGCGCCGAACTGATTTTGTGCTCTATTCTACTCTTTTTCTCCCCTTCTATGTTTTTTTTTTTAAGATAAGATGGAAGTTCAGCTCTTTAACTTGTTTCAAAATTAAATATCATAAAGAACTCAAGCTGAGTTTTGAACCCTCGATCACCAGTGAAAATGCATTGCTCTTTATCACTAGACTAAGAACCGGTTCTCCTCCTCTAATTGTTTATCTCAATTTCTGATCATGATTCACTAACGTATTGGACCCAATTTCTTTGTTCTGTTGCCGTCTCTTTGGTTTTTCAGACTTTTTTTTTTTGACGATGTTTGTTTGTTCATATAATACTCTACATCATGTGAAAAGACTTCTGGTCATTCGTTGAACTTTTAACAATGTCACGATAATGAAATCAGATGAATTTACAATGAACATTAAGTTGTAGCAGAAGAAAACCAGACTGAATTTATTTCCTGCCATCGAACTAAAAAAAAAAAAAATGGGTAGGCTACTAAGCTTATAGAAATTTTAAATTTACTCTTAAGAAGCATAATAACTATTTGTCATTTATTGTCCATATAATCGCCATCTAAATGTCTTCTTTTTTTTTTCACCTTACCCTCTACATCTATACAGTTTGCATAAACCCCATTTATTATATCTATTAAATAGAATCCAGAAATTTCTAGTGAAAGAATAGTTAACAAAGAGATGATTAGTGGACTCATCATCATCGCAAAAAACACGTCTCATTCCCCATCCAACCCCATTCTTTAAGACGTTCCTTAGTCAAAATCTTATGATGAAACGCCATCCATAAAAAGAACTTAATATTATTAAGAGGTATTTTTAACTTCCAAACAAACTATGAATGAGAAATCCCTACCCTCCATTACTAAGAAACTGGTACATGGACCTATCAGTATACAAACAAGTCTTGTCCATGTGCCAATTAATGCCATCTTGTCCCTCAAACTGCAAGATATTCAGAATGTCTAAAACTTATAATTTCTTAGCCCGCAGAGCAAGTGAAGCCCTTCTTTTGAGAAAAATTTTGAATTGCCCCTTGTTCCATATCTCTCTCTCCAGGAGTGGCATTAAGCCTCTTAGTTTTACCAAACAACATGGAAAACTATCTGACAAAACTGATATTTCCTAATCAGCGATCTCTCCAAAAGAAAGTGGATGATCTATTTCCAACAGACTTCGAAGAGCCTAATCTGATGAGTTGCAGATCATCATTGATATGCTTCCAGAAAGAGAAGGCAATTTCACTAACTCTTAATCTTTTTTTTCCTTTTTTTAAATCAGTGGGCCAAAACCCACATCTCCTATTTTATTAAGAAAATGATACTCAAAGTATTACAAATAATTTGGCAAAGAAACATTAAAAACCTGCACTGGTACTCCTCGATTTCACTGTATAAGTGCACCATTATTAGTAGCAATCTAACATTGTACTAACTCTTAATTTATATATTTAGCAAATAAAATATCCTTTCATAACCCCTGAGTATCTGGGCAATCTAAATTTCATCTCCATTGTTCAAAGAGAGATTTATTCATCAGTTCCAGATTCAAAAGCCCCACCCTCCAACCTCTTTTGGTCTACAAACAATATGCCAATTAACTAAATGAATTTTCTTAACTCTCCATAGAAAATTTCTTATGATTCTATCAATTTGCTATTTAAGATGCATATTTACTAAGTTTGAGAATAAAAATATTTTGGACTTCAATCTGCTTAGAAATTACACTGTCAATAAAAAAATATTCTCAGACATCTCGAAATATAAATTTTTATTCCAAAAAATTAATTCTAAACATTATTCTCAAACTGAATGCACTCTAAAGAAGGAAAAACGTGATTATTCTCTAGTATCTTATTACAATTAGTGCATTGTTCCTAGAATGTCAACTTTCGCATAACATGATGGTAGGGTAAACTGTTTATAATTAAATTTAGACACATATTTTCTATAACAAAGACAACATCTACTTGAAGAAGAAAAATAATCTATTTTATTTTAAATCAATCATGAACTGTGATACATGGAAATTTGAAACGCATACAGAATGAATCCACCAAAATCTCATGCTAGCTATTTAAAACAGAAAAAAAAAGACATCAATAAGTCATTCTCATGCGTGCAAGGGCGTGAGAGTATTCAATATTTTCTCCCATAGTCTCTATTAATTGATAAAGATCTATTACTTAAGTTCTGTTAAGTATTCGTTTCAATTATCATGACTGTCACGATCGGACTGCATTTGTCCATCAATTATCGTCCAGTAAATATAACTATTATGCATCTTTAATATTTATAACATATAATTCTTTTTAAAAAAATCAACAAAAAATATAAAAAAGAAAGTAAAAAAAAGTTTTGTTGTAATCAAACAAAATGATGATTGGAGTTCCTAGTTGTACATGTAATTTTTAAAGAAATAAAAATTTTGGACCTCGTGAAAATATAAATAAATTTTTTTGTTGAACTCCATTAGCTACACATTATATTTTTAACGTAATTATTATACTAAAATCAGCATGTAATATTTTTTTTATATTAACTTTATTGAAAAATTTTATGCTCCGTCTGTGAGTGTAATGTTGCCCCATTTCAGTGAGCCCACCGTAGTACATCAGGCACGAGCAGATTCCGATTCAACAACGGCGGCGCCCACCACCAAAGCATACAAGAAAACCGTACCAATTTATTCGAGTTTATCCTTTTTCTTTTATTTCTTTTTTCTTTTTTGAATGACGGAGGCCCTTGGGCCCATTATCGTATCCTTTTTTCATTTTTATGACCTTTTTTTTTGAATTAATCATTTTTTTTTGACTTGCACTTCCCTGGTTTTTCTCGGAGTGGATTGCAAGTTTGCAACCAGTAAAGAGCTCCAAAATGGACCCCGCTACGACAGCTGGCTCTTCTTTCTGCCAACAGTCTCAACCCCAACTACCCCCATAAATTGCCATAACCCATTTATGGGATGACAAATGATATGAGCAGCATATGACTTTTATGGTTTTTTTTTTTTTTTTTTTTTTTTTTTTTTTTTTTTTTTTTTCTTGAGTAGGGTTGACATTTAGTGTGAACCCAGTGGCGGCTTAAAAGTTTAATGACATTTTACTAGTGAATCACAGTTGATTAATTGTTTTAGGTTCGGGTCCATATAGTGGATTCATGACTTTTTTTTATCATTATGTTAATAATCTTCAAGATGGAATGCTACCAATACTTTAAGCATGCACCTATTTGTAGCATCCGATGCTTCCTACGAAGTGAGCCAATAATGGGAATTTAAGGTGGGTATTTTTTGTTTTTGTTTTTGGTTTTCGAGAACACAAGGCGGGTAATTTTTCAATGAAGTAAGGTACAAATAAATAACTAGAAAAAAAAGAGAGATTATTTTATTATATAATATAAGTTGCCGGAATACACATTACCAAGCACTATACATTTTTATATTCTGCGAGACATTCTTTTTTTAGACAGACATATTTTCTGCGAGAAGTTGAGACTAGATTCTACATCAATTCTACGCATAGGATACAATTTTTATTCTTCACGTATTCATATAGTTCAATATTTTTCGTGAAGAATACGCTATTTTTGTGCATAAAATACGCTATATTTTTCTCTGACCTTAATTTAATACCCGGTCCCAATAAGTTTTGCTTGTGAGTCAAGGCTAATATCGGTTATATTTTATTACTATTAACAATGCAAGTTGGGTCACAGTCTCACAGAAGGTTAAACATGTCTTTCTTAAACATTTTGAAACTATATATGTTGCAGTACAAGTACTTTATTTTAGACAAATTACTTGAAACATCGCTCTCTAATGCATCGAACATTCAAACGCATGTGTCAACATGTTGATCAATTTAATCAATTTACACAATAATTCCAATTCACGTGATTCAACAGTAATATTTTTGTAACCATCAATTATCGTTAAATATAGTTATTTTCTAATACCCACAACAGTAAATAATTTAAACTAATTACTTTGTACTAATTTTTCGATGGTTATCCTCACTGACATCTATTTGTTTATTAATATTAGTTGAAAAATAAAAAAAAGCTTCAATATAATATTTGTTGTATTAAAAAAAATTACGTTTATATCTCTATTTATATCCGACAATATTTGATTTTATTGATTTATTCAGATTTACCTAAAAAGCTAAAAAATGAATATGAATAAAGTTTAATCATCATCCGATTCGGATTCAATCTGTTCGCACATGGCGCATATCACAGCTGGAACAATCTAGATCGTAGAACCTTGAAATCCAGTCCAGGAATAATTTGGACCTTGCAAAAGTCCATATCGGACGCGTCGATTAAGTTTTCTTTTCTCTATTTTCTTTTCTTTTTTGTCTAAGAAAACGCGCCTCGAATAAATTGCAGGACGGATCAGACGGTTTATATAAGATCGTGTTATTTTCTAAAAAGCATCGATATAAATCGGACGGCTGTAAGCGCATTACCGCAATGGAGAGGTTCAGGACTTGAAACCCGCACCATCAAATGCTTCGTTACTCGATTCACGCACCAATCATATACGAGCACTCCAATGAAGGTACCAAAAAGATCACGACACGTCAGAAGTAAAAAAACGTAGAAAATTTCCGTGTGACAAATAAACCTCCCTTGGAGTGGCCGCGCCTTTAAAAGGAGTCCTATCGACCGACCTCTTCTAGACGCTCTAATTTCCCACTTCCTCATATTTTCCTTTTCCCTTTTCTCTCTCTTCTCATCTCCTCTCCTCTTCTTCGTTGTCGCGTTTCTTGGTTATTTTTTTTTAAGAAAGGAAGAGAAGTGCTTGAGCGATCAAAGATGGGAGGTGGAAACGGTCAGAAGGCGAAGATGGCTCGTGAGAAGAACTTGGAGAAGAGCAAGGCCGCCAAAGGTACTTTCTTTTCGTTGATTTGTAGTTAAATTGATGGATCCGCTTGTCAATTGATCGATCTGTTGATTTTCGATGGTTTTTTGTTGGGATTTGTGATTAATTTTTTGTCTGATCTGTTGATTTGTTGATGGATACAGGCAGCCAGTTGGAGACGAACAAGAAGGCCATGAGCATCCAGGTTAGGTTTTTTTTTTTTAAGGAATAATTATTTCTGTTTAGTTCCCTGATTTTTTTTAAGTTATTGTTTTCATTTCCATTGATACAGTTTTACGAGTAGAGTTTAGGTTAGATTCTATTTAGTTTGCATGAGTTACGATATATCGTCGTTTATTAATTTCTAAAGAAATTTTTGTCTGGTTGGGAATTCAAGCTACAAATCTCGAGTCAATTTTAGGTTTTTGTACTGTCCTGACATTCCCATTTAAGTACATAAATTCCCTTTTCTAATTGAGATACTAGGGTTTGAGAATATTCTTAGGATAATGCTCTATGGCTTGGAATTTAGTTGACCCCTCTCTCTTTTCATTATTACATGTCCTGATATCGCTGTGTGGGAATGATTAGTTTTCTTCTCTGATGGTGATAAATTAAAATTATATTCTTATTACTGACAGTCATAATGTCTTAAACTTTCTTTGAGTTCTATTAGATATGATGGTATTCATATTGTGTTAATTCTATTCTTTGGATTTATCCAACTGCATGTTCTGGGTTATTGTTTCATAAATTGAGGTCTTTTTTTGTACTTGAAAAAGAAATCTTTTAACCCATCTGCTTCCATTGATGGAAAAAAAGTTTAAAGCCCCAAATTACAAATCTTCACCAGTCTTACAGTGTTACCTTGAGAAGCACAACAAATCTGAATCCCCCTTCAATAACAGCAAAACACCACCACAACTCAGCTATATAAATAAAATTTCAAGCTGTAGACTTTATTTGATATTCATTGAAGTGAACTATCATTGCAGTGCAAAGTATGTATGCAGACGTTTATGTGCACCACAACAGAAGTGAAGTGCAGGGAGCATGCTGAAGCAAAGCACCCAAAGAGTGATGTCTATCAGTGCTTCCCTCATCTTAAAAAATAGTAAATTTGCAATTTAGAAGTATCTATATAAGATCCATATCGTGCTATCTCTTGCTGTTCTAATATGTATTCGGATAATCCGTCTGTGGAACTCTGGTTGTCTGTTGCATTGATCTGTGAGCATTCAACCGTTTGTATGACTGTTTGAGATGGTTGTTATGTTTCTTGGATGCTTAATTGTGTGTGATCACGTGCATATGCTGGTCTGAATTTTATTATTTCCCTATTTTTATTTCTTCTTCATACCATTTAATAGTATGTGCAGTAGGATGACAGATGGTGCCAAAAACAATAATAGATTGTTGAAAGGTTTAGTGAACTTAAGCTCTAACAAATCAATTGGGTAGGTGTTTTAATACTTCAACAGTTCAAAGAGTCGCAAACAAACAAAAGAAGCCATCTGTCGTTTCATCCACATTTTTTGCAAATTGTTTAATTATCAGTATTGTATATATGTCACCGTATGACTGGTGTTATATATCTCAGAAATTTCGATTCTGTTCTAGTTTCTTCTCGACTGTATGTGGGTGGGATTTTCAGGCTTTGAGCAGGTTATATTCTTGGGTGAAAATGAGGGCATGACACTTGCGCTTGGTCATGTTGGGTATGCATAGTATTTATTGTTTCTATAAATCCAGCGAAGCATTATTGGACCTGGAGTTGGTACCAGGAATTTCTTTGTACCTATGGGCACAAATACGCAAACAAAGTACTACCCAGACAGCTGAACTTGCAAAAGACCAGCTGCCTTGCTGTACAATGAAATCGGTGTAGGGCTTTGCTGATTTTGCGCATGAGATCAGGCGAACTGGTGAAGAGTGGAGAACCTATTAAGAGGGACTAGTGAATTTGACAGGCGAACTGTGGGGAAGCTAGTATGAGTTAGGAGCCGATTGACAAAATTTCGTTTATAACTAATAGCTTGTGTATTCTTGCACACAGTCAATTGGATATCTCTGAAACGATCCTTGATTTTAGTGAAATGCTATGCAAATATAGTGCAAGACAATCTGATAACTTTTAAACTTCAGAAAATATAGATCAGATTAAAAGAAAAAAAAACATGAACTTCCAGCTAAGAAAAAAGGTAGCATAACAATATTTCATTAGATCAGATGGGATCAGATAAATAAGCATCATGAAAACACATGAGTACGATATGATAAATATTAACGTACATGCCTGCCGATCCTAGAGGTGCATTAAATCAACGGCGTTTACAAAATATCTACACCAGAACTAAAATCTTGCAGTTACTTCACACACACAGCCAACATCCAACAACAGAATGGGCATACAGGGAACACAACATAATTCTCAAGAAGTGTACCTGCAGGTATACCTGTTCTTCAAACTTAATTAAGCAAATTGGATATGAGTACTTACTAAGAGCGGGTTCTACTGTGCTCAGCTGCACGAACCTGGTCGAAGTATGGATGAGCCTACATGTGTTGCAACAATAACATATTAAATTTTTCTGACAATGTTGATGTTAAATAGGTGCTATGAAACAACCCAGTTGCTTGATTAAGCCTAAAGAAAGACAAAATTGTAATTACCATTGCCTCCCTAGCAGTAAGTCTGTCTTGGTGATCATAACGAAGAAGCTTGTCAAGGAAATCAATAGCCTGCAAACAAAAGTTTATTGCTATAGCATCAACTTATTCACAAAGACAACTTTCCAAAGAAGGAAAATACTTTTAGTACCTCAGGAGAGACTAAATGTTGGTTGTCTTGATTTATGAACTTCGACCATGGCTTCCTGCTGTGCCTGGTCATAACACAAAATTTAAGCAAATAATATGAATTTCATACAGTGAGATTTCTTCAGCATGAAATTAGCTTAAGCTTACAATTTTACATCACCAAGATAACAGACCGTACCTTCCAACAAGAGCTTCCAGTTGGGGTTCCAACTCAATTCTGTACTTGTTTAGATAAGAATTGAAATGATCTGTTCCAAGCACCTGAACTCAATACAAGACAAATAATATTTTAATGTTCGCATACAAAAAAGAAGTAGAATAAAAGAAAACAGGAGTTGTTATTTGGCAACCTTTGCAATTTTCACTAGCTGGTCATGGTTGTCATGGCCGTAGAAAAATGGCTCCTTACGGAATATCTATAATCAATGATGGAAAGATAATAATAGATCAATACTTCGCTATAGCAATAAGGACTTACCAAGAATAAAAAAGGCATTAAAGTGAACAAGAAAATTTGGCGGAAAATTTTAATACCATGCCAGCAAACATGCAACCAAGGCTCCACATATCCAATGAGTAGTCATAGTCTTGCAAATCCACAAGAAGCTCTGGCCCTTTGAAATATCTGCACCGAGTGGGAAAGCAAGAAAATCTTAATTAATGGCTTGGTAACCTCTTTCAAAGAACTGGTTAGTTTTATCCTAGAACTTCTTTTGAGGAAATAAAAAGAGATAAGAAATGATACAGAATGAGTGTGATATTCAGTATTTGTTCATTCGATTAGCTTATGTGTTTGGCCTAAGCTAGGAATAGAACAGGTGTCAGGCCATGTTTCTTTTCCAAAACCTGACCTTGCCTGACTCTCTACAATAAAGGTTCAATTTGACCAGCCACAGGGCCTGGACATCTCCGCCTGGAATACCCATGACTAATCTGGCCCAACCCAACCTTAATCATTAAAAAATTATGAAAATTACAACTAAATAAATGTCATAGGTGAGATTTGAACTTGTCACCTCCCTAAGAAATGATAAATGTTTATCCACTAGAGGACTTGTGCTTTGTCAATTTAATAACATGCAAATACATGTTTAGATATCATCACCACAAACCTCACCGAGTCTCATTGCTTTTTGTCAGAGCTTGGCTTGGAATCAGCCCAGACAGCTCTTTAACCAACTCAACCCAGTTGGATATATCTTGGGGTGAGCGGGACAAAAGTTTATTGCTACACTAGCTCAAGGCGAAGTGTCATTGCTACACTAGCTGAGCCAGGAGCCAATTGGATCAAGTTACAAATGCCAAGTCAAAACTGACAAAAGGCTACATAGTATCCAGGTATGCTGCAAGTACTGAAATGATTCAGCCAGGTATAGTACAAAATTACCTGGATGCCACACGAACATTGTACTCTTTCCCAGGGTGGTAGAACTCTGCAAGGCCCCAGTCTATTAGTCGGAGTTTGCGCATCTCATGGTCAATCATAACATTGTGTGGCTTAACATCTCTATGCATTATTCCTTGCGAGTGGCAGTACTCGAGAGCCTGTACCATGAATTGGAAAAGAAAATGAAACAACATATGAATACTATATCTCCCTGAAAGATCCCAAGTTGTCTTTGCAAAGGATTTTAATTGCAAAGACCAGGTCCCTGCCAGTAATGGACACCTCCATGGTGTTACTAATCAAGTGCAACAGATTAACACTTAATTCAAGTACTAAAACCACTGTTCTGTTGATAATACAATTCAAACTGTATGCTTACATTTATTTCCATCACACATTTAAGCTCAAACCAAACAAATCTAAATTTATCTTCACTACACAACTTAAAGACAAAAGAGGGAAAAAAATAACGGAAGAACATTCAGTGATGTACTGAATTAATGGCAAACCACACAGAGTCAAATAACCAACTCACTAATAAAAATACAGTTACATGTATGAAAAGAAGCTTTAGTGCTTTACCTTCAGAAGCTCATATATGTAGTAGCGAATGTCATAATCAGTCAGAGATGGGTACAGCAGTTTGAAATCTGTGTTGTTCACATATTCAAATATTAGGCTTGGAGTCTTCGAATGTTGGTCTCTCACTATATCCATGAGTTTGATTATATTTGGTCCACCACACAAGTTTTGGAGTATTTTTATTTCCCTCTTAATCTGAAAAACATTTTGAATCAAGAAAATTTCAAATTCTTCTTTGATAAGGATACACAAAATGCAATTTTAGTTCCCTTCACTCAACAACAGTGAATGAATTTGGGAAAATAGTGTCATTTCAAGATGATAATGACACTATTAATTCATATAAACAAATTCCAAGAGCTAGATTATAAATCTGTCATTTGGGAGTTATGAGCCGAACTTAACAAAATATACAGGAAGAGTTATACTAAAAGATGGAAAATACTTGCACATCAGCAGACATAGAGGGAAAAAGCTTATGTACTTATCAGTACCTTCTTCTTTTTGACAGGTTTGAGGATCTTGATAACACACCGTTCATTTGTGGAAACATTTATTCCCTCAAAGACCTCACTGTATTTTCCTCTTCCAACCTTCCTCACCACTTCATAATTTTCCTGGTCACTGATCACAGAAGACTTGATCACGAACTCGCATGGCAAAGCGAAATCATACAATACATATTAAATGGTACAAAAGTTTAAAAATGCCAACACAAATGTTTTCTTAAGGTATCAGGACCAAACCAAGTATATCAGTTACTTTCTAATAGCACAATGAAAGCAGACATTCATGTGAACAAACCGTTGGACCTAATGTTTATGGCTCAATGAAGCCCGAAATAATGCTCAGACAACGAAATACTTAACAGATTAAGATTTATAATTTCAAGGGAACAGATGGTGTCCAAAATATTCATTAAACATGTCAGCATGTGGACAACAGAAATTGATGACCACACCTATTTATCCCATGGACACTCAGCACACTTGCTGATGTCATCTATTCTTGGATAAAAGAAGCCTAATTTACTAGGCAGTAAGCCAGTAACCATGACTCTACACTGATGATACTCAACAAAACTAAATACACCAAGATACTGGAGACAAAACTATAAATTGGAGCGCCTCTAAACTTTCTGGTCATGTGATTAGGTAGAGTAGGGAAGATTTCATTCTAAACTTTCTGGTCATATTATTATACATATATACACACACTCCCAAGTAATCTCTGATCGACTAATATGAAAATTTCATTCTCTGTGCTAATTACACTTCTACATCTCTCTATTAACCAAAACTAAATAAAGAATCTTAAAACCTTTGATAATCTCATCAAAGAATCAGAACAGATGAGAGAAAGGATCCTAACCCCCATTGAACAGTGTGCGCTTCATAATCCCAGTATTCCTTGGGACGAAGCACATTCACATCCGCATAGACCCGTGCCTTCGACATGTTCCTCTTAATCTTCGAAACCTCACAAACCTCAAAAGTACAGCTCAAATTCGAGACCAAATCAGACGGAGGCAGAGATGAATTACGAGGAGAAAAGGAGGGGAGAGCTAGTATAACAATGGATAGAGTTACTACTAGAAGGGAGACGAGATTGAGAGCATTTTTCATTCATTCATTAATGGTAGAAACGGAGGTGGAAATGGAATTAGGGTTTTGATTGGGAGAGATGGTGCCATGGCGTGAGAGCAAGCTGGAGTCACTCTTTTTACTTTTTGAGATTTTTTCTCATTTTATAATTATTTGTTTGACGGAGGAGTGAACTGACAAGGAATTAGTCGCCAAGCAGTTATTGGATCAAGGTGTCAATTTAGAAATTGACCCCGGGAAAAGAGTAAAATTGTGAAAACGATATTATGGGCTGAGATGAGTAGCCCATTGTTATGTGTATTGGGCTATGATTCAAAGTTGGAATTTGGGCCTAGATTTGATCTGTTAGAATTTTAATAAGGAAAAGTTCCTTTTCTTTTGTCAATCATATAAGAAAAAGAATATTGTTAAATATGGACTAACAACAAACTTGCAAGGAAAGTATATTAATAGAAGAAGTCATAACGAAACAATAAAAAACTAGAAGAAACTTATTGTGAGACATCTGTATTCAGCAAATCATAAGGAATAAGTCATGCCAGTTGATATCCAAAAAAAAAAAAAACGATATTATTACAATTATTTTGGTTCGATTACGTAACCTTACATATATTGCTGACTGAGTTTCGGTTGAAGTGTTCTTTCCAACGTTTATTGCCATTGGAAAGGAAGCTTTTGACTCAGTATAAATTTCAGCAAATCCCTATAACCTTGTAATTTCTATGGTATGTCACACAATAGAAAACTATTTGTTTGATGTTGACAGAGTAACTGCCATACTGCAATTTCCTTGCTAATCAAGTGCATATGAAACTCTCATAGAAAAGAATTAATTCATGATTGCATGTATCTTGTGATGTGAGAACACAACGAGAATTAGATGATAGTTCTAACTAACAGATTTGTCTGACAAGCAAGGACGCATCCTAAACTCACTAGTGTTTATACTGGATAAATGAAGCCTGACATCATACTGGTCTAATTTGGGTTATTTGACAATATTGAACGTGATCAATACGATCTGTAATTCCTTGAATAGATCAATTATTCGTGCTTCAACTTGAACAGAGTTAATATTCCAGAGCTCTCGAGTGAACAGATACTTGCAGTTGCAGAGAGAGCTTTGTTTATTAGAGGCCTTCACAAAAGGTTTACCATGATCCAAATTCAAAGGAATGCTATCAATTTGATAATTCAATACTTTTCAACTAATGAAGAAAGCCAGAATTTTAAGTTTGGAATCTTGCATGTAAGTCGAGGGCCATACTATTAAGAACATTTTGTATAGTATATTTTAAATTTGTGAAATGTATTAACTTTTTACTGTTTATTGGAAGTTGAAGAGGAACATCAAAAGTCAAAATTTAATTGTTTGAAAAGATCCGTATGTTCTTGATTTGTACCCTTATTACATGCAAGATGGGTACAGATATATAAAGTATAATCGATGTACTACAAAGGATATAATTTTTTAATAGACGAGAGAACGGATCAACCTCCAAAAGTTTGAGAAAAAAAAGAACAAGTTAACTATTTATTAGCCAAGTTTCTTTGAGCATAAGGTTTTTAAAGCCAAGTTGACCTCCACTGTTAGCCCTAAAGCAAGCTGGAAAGCCATAATACTTTTTCCGTGACTTCTTTTACACTCCGGACAAAAAGAACTAAACACATAAATTTTCTTCATCCAAGCATATCGCTTTCTTTTTATGCACACTTACATCTTACTGTATTATTCTAGCTAAATTGATTGTGTATAACTCAGTTGAAGATTTAGTATAATTTGTAGTATCAAGAGCACTAACTAGCATCATACTGGTACTCACATGTTAATCAGCTTATTCGGTGTTATACCCAAAATCTATTAACTTATGACTCAGATCAGAATATATATATATTATCAAGAACATCCTATGAACTGGTAACTGCACAGTTTTGCTGATACAACTTGATGGTCTTGTGCTGCTCTTACTTACAGGACAGTACCAAATCTGAAGCAGAGATGAAATCACTGGCAAAAAAAAAAGGAAAAAAAAAAGAAAATAAAAAGAAAAAAAGAAAATAAAAACTCAACTATGACATGATAAAAGACATACAAATTAATTAAGGCTGTTAATTCCCTCATTAGATATCATCACGCGGTGTGCTGACGAAGATGATGCATGACCCGGTTCAATCAACTCGTTCAACAACTTTTATTACAAAAACAAGCAATGCTTATAATTATAATCAGAAGTCAACTTATGTTTACTAGTATTTATATAGCCCGCTAATACACACAACATCACACATCATACCCACATCATTTCCAAAGAATCATAGCGAAAATCTTTCTGATGGCTAATAATTTTGTAAAGCACTCCTTTCTAGTCATTTTGCAAATTTCATTGTTGGCTCAGCTGGGCTCAGCTCAACTTTCGTCAACTTACTATGCCAATACTTGTCCCACGGTTGAGACAATTGTAAAAGATGCAGTGACTGCAAAATTCAAAGAGACCTTCAATGCTGTTGGTGGTGTCGTTCGCCTCCTTTTCCATGACTGCTTTGTGGAGGTAAGTTTGTGCAGATACCCTGAAGTGTACAGGCACTATGAAACAATAATAATGCTGCTAATTATTTAAGTGCTGCATAGAAACTAAAAGAAGCTGGATCATTAATACCTTTTGTCTCAACTAAATTCTTGATTTAACTTCATAAGTGTTTTGAATATACTTTTCTAATTTGGTGTGCCAGTTTGACTTGTTTGACCTTGTCATAAATTAACAATTGTTCCGAGTAATTTGTACTACTTTGTCTGTAAAGAAAGTCGTCTTTCATAGACCTTGTTGCATTAGTTTTGTTTGTTCAGCAATTTATTTTGGGATTTTAGCCAATTACAAGATTCTGAAATGATGATATCACAGCACTCACCTTTGGAACGAACACAGTACAAATGTTACAGAATCAACATTGACGACCTTCAATACATCCTTAAATTAAAATAATTGTAGGAAATTTTTAAGTGACATATCAACGTTTCCTTCTAAAACATAGGGCTGTGATGCTTCAGTATTGATTTCATCAACTCCAACCAACAAAGCTGAAAGAGATAATGATCTCAATCTTTCCCTGAACTCTGACGGATTTGACGCAATTGTTAGAGCTAAAGCAGCAGTTGAGTCACAGTGTCCGAATCAGGTATCCTGTGCTGATATCCTAGTCATGGCCACTCGGGATTTGATTGAGCTGGTATGTATGCCAATACTTTGGAATTCTCTTGAAACTTCATTCTTTTCATTTAACTTGTCGGGTACTGCAACTGTAAAATGCAATTAAATATAGATAAAACAATAAATGAGCACCGACCAAACAAAGGACAAAGGACAAAGCAAACTTTTGGTTAGATTCTGAGCTGGAATGATACATTCTACATTTCTACACCTTTCTTATTTGGTTGGTGTTATTATCTATAATATGTCTGCAACTACAACATAACAATATGTGACAATGCCAACATGCCATATTATGTTAACTTACCGCGTCATTGTACAAGTATGAGCTTATTCATTTTGTTACTTCTTTTTATGAAAAACAGGCAGGTGGTCCATCATATTCAGTTGAGTTGGGTAGGTTCGATGGCTTGGTATCGAGCTCTGACAATGTTGATAATAAGTTACCACTACCAACGTTTAATTTGGATCAACTCACAGCCTTATTCCTCTCAAACAGTATCTCTCAGGCAGATATGATTGCTCTTTCTGGTAAGTAATACACGCCATTTCATTTTTCCTGAAAGGACGTATACAAATGGGTCTTGTTGCATGAACTGAAATGGGTTAAATATTACTATATTAGAGGGCTTTGTACAGGAGATCACATCATAAGATCTACCGGATTGTTTCCTTTTTAGTAAGAATTCATTTTGCGAGCTTCAACTAAAATCAACATATAACCTCTCAATACTTCTTCTTCAGAGCAGCAAAAAAGAAAGTATTTTCTTTTTCTTTAACAGTAAAAACTACTACAGAGGAGAAACTTCTGATTTTTTTTTTTTTTTTTTCAATTTTTCCCTGTCAGCATGCCACACTATCGGCTTTGGACATTGTAGCAAATTCAAGTCACGCCTTTATGGAAACACAACGGATTCATCTCTCAATCCGGGTTATGCAGCCCAACTAGCTAGCGAGTGCCCCGAAAACTCCAATTCAGACGATCACGTGTTTTTAGATCCGGTAACACCTGGGGTGTTTGATAAGCAATATTTCCAGAACCTTATAGATGGAAAGGGTTTGTTCTCTTCAGATCAGGTTCTTTACACTGACACCCGATCTCAGCCACTTGTCAATCTGTGGGCCAGCAGCGATGCATCATTCGAACAAGCGTTTGTCAGTGCCATTACGAACTTGGCACGGGTTGGTGTCAAGACTAAACTCACGGGTAACATCCGCAAAGATTGTTTGGCTTTGAATTAAACATTTGAGATTCTATGTGCTTTGCGTGGATTGTTTCAACAATTATCCTACAAACAGTCAAATTTTAATTATTTTATTTCTCTTGGGGTCAAACTTAATAAAGTTAAAAGTTGGCCCAGTATAATATTCCCAAACTTAATTTGTTTTGCTAATTGTCTGCAAATATAATGTAATATGTATGGATTTATGCTATTTTCATAATTAATTTGTTTTGTTAATTATATGCAGAAATTGGTTCACTGAACAGTAGACTGTAGCTTTTTGCATTTTTTTTATTCTTTCATTTGCTATCAAAAAAAACTAGTTCAATTAATATAAGAATGAACATTAAGGATGTATATATATATATAGTGAATGGATAAAATACACTCATGTGTACGGACATGAGTCGTTTTTCAAGATCCAAAATTCAAACGGTCAATCCCAACCATTCAAGTTATTCTCCATGGGTATGTTTGGATGCTGTCACGAACAAGCTGTTCGCGCGAACCAAACATGACGCGAACAAGAACAAACCCTTGTTCTTGGGCTTGTTCCCAGTTCTCCGTTTTTTGCGAACAAGGACGAACTGGGAGTTGTTCGCATGGTACCCTGTTTGTCCCTTGTTCCCACCTAATCCCACGTGCTCCCAAACATACCCCATATGAAAAATCCTTGGAGACCAAATTTTACATTTTTTTTCGAATTTTTTTACTATATATTATGATATTTTCAAATTGGAGGACCTAAAATACTCCACTTATAGTGTTTTTTTTTAATATCATAATATATATAGTAAAAAAATTCGAAAAAAATGTAAAATTTGGTCTCCAAGGGTATTTTTAATACGGAGAACAACTTGAACGGTTCGGATTGACCGTTTGAATTTTGGATCTCGAAAAATGACTCATATATATGTACGGGAACGATCCGTACACATTAGTGTTCTATATTCATTCTCTCTCTGTATGTATATTTATATATATATATAGAGAGAGAGAGAGAATATCTATTGTGAACCTTGGTTCATTTAGGGCTCCGCGAACCATGATCGTTTGATCGATGGTTTTGCAATTTGACAAATCTAAATTAACCAATCCAATATATATATTGAAATCTCATAGCAAACCAAATTTTACAATTTTTTTAATTTTTTTTACTATTTTTTTTCGAATTTTTTAAAGCTTGCCATTTTTGGACGATAATTAGTGAATTATCGTCTAAAAATGGCAAGTTTTAAAAAATTCGAAAAAAATAGTAAAAAAATTTCAAAAATTGTAAAATCTGGTTTTCTATGAGGTTTCAATATATAGATTGGATTGGTAAATTTAGATTTGTCAATTTGCAAAATCACCGATCAAACGGTCATGGTTCACGGAAGGCTCTATGAACCAAGGTTCACAATAGATATTCTCTCTATATATATATTTTGGAACAAAAGGACACACATACTTTTAAAGAGTTAGAAAGCCATGTCTGATTTATTATTTTTTGAAGGTACTAAGCCCCTTTTCCCTCATCTATGAAACCACTTTTCTATTACCAGTATGAGTTTTATTTAGGCAATACTTGAGGTATATGTTAGGGTAACGCTAACATATACTAAATTGGTTTGAAAAAGAGCAAGTTGAAACTCGAAAGATATTGCAATAAATTGAAGTCTGTATGACGTGTAGCTTTCTATCTTTTTCTCTATTCAGGAATTAGAAATGCTAGTGTCCAATATATTGGACAAATAGGTGATCGTTCTCATGTTTCGAATTTCAAACGACCGATCCAAACTGTTCAATATATTCTTCCTATTGAAAACTTAAAAGAAATCAATTTTTACAGTTTTTTTAATTTTTTTTAACTATTTTTTTGGTATTTTAAAAATTCATAATATAAAAATTATGGATCGTCCAATAACGACGACTTTCTAAAATATAAAAAAAAATATTAAAAAGTTTTGAAAAAAATGTCAAAATTGATTTCTTATAAGTCTTCAATATGGAAAATATATTGAACGGTTCGAATCGATCATTTGAAATTTAAAAATGTGAGAACTATCGCATTGGATATGGATTCCATCAGTCCAATATTGGACTCTAGAGGAAATAACATAATATGGGGAAATGTAAAATCTAGGAAATGAAATATTCGTCCAAAAACATTCAAAATTATACAAATCAATGCAGATGTAGAACAAGTGATCTGTCATTTTTAATTTATTTATTGTTCCGTGCGTGTTGAGGTCCTTGAGGAGAGAAGTGCTTCCCATCCTCATTTCACCTAGTCACCTCCTATCGAAAATTGGAAGATATATTTTCTCCTATTTCCAACCGCCAAAATTTGACTACCCAACGAATTTATGGTGTACACTTAATTAATAAATTACTCATCAGATCAGACTCAGCATTTATTCCTTGTTTCTCTCATGTCTAATCCTAAAATATTACACACACTTGAGAAGCGCACAATATTCTGGGACCTATCCGTACTAGATAATGATGATTCTCTGTTTATTTATAGCTGCAACGCCATGTGTTTTACGATTTTTTGAGAGACACCCTGCACCTGACTCTCAAAGTATTATTTTCATTCATAATTAATTTTGATGACTTGCAACTTAAAAAAAAAATATATATTGATGATTTAATCTTGACGAGTACTTCAAGCCCAAAGTAGTATAGGTGTCTTTTTCCGGCCCATATATGGGCAGGCCTGACAAGGTCATCTGTCTTACGTTTGATTATTTTTTGGACTTGATTTGTTTACGTTAATAGTGACCAGTAAGTAGTGAGAGAAGGCTTGGGTGAGAGTGCTTGGGTAAGACTCTTACCCAACCTTTCTCTCACTAATTACTAGTGACTATGGGGGTCTTGTTAGAAAGAGAGTATTGGTGTTTGAAGTTTGAACCAATGAGACTGAGCAATTATTTGTCCCAAAGACTACACAGATTCTTCCTGATTCAGAAGCATATGATAATGACAGAAGTTTGCAGTTCCTTTTAGTTGTAAGTGGAGCAAGCACGGCTAAAATCGTTAACTTTTTTTTTTGGACTCTATTGTCCTATGATAATATGTACGAATCTTTCTTTATTATGTGGTTTGGTTATTTCATCACAAAGTTAACTTGGCTGCAGGTTCTTAGTTATTTGACCATTTTCATTTGGTGCCAGCGGATTTAAAACCATCGTTGACTAGACTAGTGCTTAATAAAATCATATTATTTTAGACTCAATATCTGATTAATAGTTATTAATTTTAGACACATTATTCTAATTACTAGAAACTTAATCTATTATAACAAAATATGCCAAAATTAACTTTTGATCTAAGTGTGCATTAGTATTAGTAGATTAAATAATAGCTATCCGAGTTAAATATAAATTCACAGCAACCAATGTCCGTGTTGAGCTCGAGGAAATCAATTTAAATATTTTTTTCAATTCAAACTCAAAATTACCAATTGAGCGAGCATAATTAGTCAAACATGAGATATCAATTTTTTTTTCCCGAAAATTTGACAACAGCTGTGAAAAGATATGAACTAAAATTTGTTGCTTTAAGATAAACAAAACATTTACAAACATACTATCTTTTTGAGAAAATTAGTTTTATGTCACTCCAAAACAGTCTAATTCTAAATATGCCATCACAAAACAACTAATTAGATATATGCCATCATAAAACAATACAAATTGGTTTTATGCCATTATTTTCAAATAAAACATATTAAAAATTATTTTCTAATGTCAGATTTTTTGATAATTCCTGAACTACCCTCGCTAAAAATGTTCGCAACCTTCTTCCGATTAAAAAAAAACACTCGCGGCGGAGATGGCGTGAGGCGGCCAGAAGAACTTCGCAACTGAAGTGGGTTTTCTTTTCATTTTCTTTTGTCGTTTCCTCCCTTCGCCTCATATCTAAAAGACAGATGGTGGTATTTTATATATATCAAGGCCCCAAGATCAGCCAGGAATAAAATCAACCAATGCTAATTGATGGTATTTTATATATATCAAGGCCCCCAAGATCAGCGAGGAATAAAATCAACCAATGCTAATTGAGGTATACAATTATTGCTGTAAATTCTTTAATCAAACTCGCTAGAATACTTGTCTTTTGGGTACGTCTTTCTTTTGGATGCTATAGAATCTGTTATTTAGTACAGGCCATGTACCTCTTTGTGTTGTTGCTGACTTGCTGGTACAAGTTTCCTAATTGGATAGATATTTGTCAATCAAATTTTTTTTATTTTATGGTGGCATATTTAAAAGGACAACATGGTCGTTTTAGTTGGCCGATGGCATAAAACTAATTATTCTTGTTTTGTGATGGCATAAAACTAATTAGTTGTCTTACGATGACATATCTCGAATTTCAGACTTTTAGAGTGGCATAAACCAAATTGTCCCTATCTTTTTTTAATTAGCTAGTTTCTACCATAAAACATCATATATTAAACAAAATAAGGTTTTAAAAAGTTTTAGAAGACTATATAGAGAAAATAAAGTGGAAAGAATACAATAGAGAATCCAAATTTACAACCTCCGAGGCTCCGACATACGGCATACATAAAATAAATAAAATTAAGAAAGTTGCAATTATCTCCCGTCTATCGGTTTTCTCACTTAATCTTTATATAACACTGGCTAGGAAAAGAGAGAAGGATATAAAATAACAGAATATATTTTCAATTTTTCCGTGAAATGTGCTGAGCAGCCATCTTATTTAATTCCGCATAAAATTTGTTGGAAGACACGTTTAACATTGTGAAATTAACTTCAAAAAGACATCGCACAAAAGTACAAAATTGTTGGGTGCCACGTTTAATTCCACTGCTTTCAAATAACTCCATCGTTGGCTCGATGTGCATTTATTGACGCAACGAGTAGCGCAATTTCACTCGCACAAAAAAAAGGGGGGAAAAAATTAAGAGGAAAATAAAAATTTATGAAAAGTTTGAAACTACATTTCCATCAAAGATCATATCTGCTTAAAGTCGGAATTATTTTTAATTATTGATTTTTTTTATTAATCCGATCCAAGTAACCCCTAACAGTCTACTTCAGATATGTGATATATGTCCATTCAAAGTTCCAAACCAAACTCGTTAATTAGTTGAGCACTTAGGAGTGGAGCTTGACGTTGAACGAGAACCTTCCTATCCAAAAACCCAAACCAATCCAAAAGAAGACCAGACGTGCACGTCATGGTATGATCTCCTCCCTTGGAATTTTTGTTCCGACCAATTTTCATTTACAGCTCTCAATTTTGGAGCTAACCGCGCAAAACAGACCGAGTATGACTGTTTTGAGTTGGAACACACTTACACACAACGCAAGCCGTCCTGCACTGCACATAACCCATAATTTTTTTAAAATTTTTTTCTATTTTGTTTGAAAAAGCATACACTGCATGTTCCCAATCTTTTATCCCACCAAACGTGCTTGGTTTCTCTGGCAGAAGAGCATGCAATCCAGCTGGGTTCCTTGACCTTCAGACGATCAGTTCGCCCAAAGCTGAAGTACTGTCTTCTGTCTGGAAAATTATTTTTGCTACCAAACAAGTCACCACGTGCCTTTGCAAAAGGTCTAATTTTTAAAGTACTTTTGCTTAGGAAAAATGTTTATGCTGATCTGCTTCCTTTAATGGAATACATTTTTTTTAAAAAAAATTAGTAAATTATATTACGTCTTATTCTAACATAATTTTTTGTACTTTTAAACGACTGATTTTAATTTCTTAATGTGATTTCTATATTAATTATTAAAATTTTTTAGTAAACAAAAATTTATATTTTTTTCTATTTTTTTTTTACTTTTAGATTGAAAAAGTAACTGCTATTAAACTATCCATGATACTTAGACGACTTATTTCTAAAAAAAATGTGAAAAAATAGCATAGAAATTAGGAAATAAAGTAAATTTTGGTTCCCTAAAAACTTTCAATATAATACGATTATATTGAATATTTCAGATCGGTTGTTTGAATCTCGAAAATCGATATTCAGATGCGGAGCATGACATTTTTTTTAATTATTTTTGTGTACCATTACAACCTTGTCCTGTTTGTAATAATAGATGCCACTGTTTTTTTTTCCCAAACTTATTTAAAACGAATAAAGAAATTTTTTAATCGCACAATTCAAAAGAAGTAAACAATAAAGATCATCGCCAGTCTAAAATTTTAGTAGCATTGATTAAGGATGCTATAGCTAATGCAAACCATCATGAACCGAATTCAACTCATCAATTATTTCTTGGGAAATTTGATTTGACCATGAATTAACTCGAGAAAAGACATTTGTCGGAGAATTTATAGTTTTCACTAACTAAGACAAAAGAAAATTAGGACCTAATCAACACTCCCTTAGTGACACTCAACTCAACTGTTCATGACTAAAACAACATCATTTATAATTTAGTACAAGTGGCTTGCCGTGTGGTCCCCTTTTTTTTTTTTTTATCAAATTGAAAATGAAGGGGCATATTATACCACTTTTAAACTGGCCACAAGACTCGTGATCATAGACCCCATTTCCTTCCCATGCTCTCAACCATATCCTAAGCCTACATCCAACGGTCGTTATTTTCCGACAGCTCATCCGCACGAATCTTACAGCAGAACAAGAAGATGACGTCTATAAATGCTGATAGCATTGCTGTGAACTCTGATGAGCCACAGTGAAATCTGGAAAGGATGCGAACTAGCTACACAATCCTTAGGCTCTGCTCCAACGGGCTTGTACCAAAACTTTAAAATAATAATAATGATAATGTTAGATAATCTTAGTCTAGTTCTCCAAAGGGTCGAATTTCTGTAGCTTATGGTGTCGTTGGGTAAACATGCTGATTGCTGAGTCATCAAACGGTGCTGCAAGTATTACTCATAGAATATTCATCCGAAGTATTAGTTAATTAAAATGATTTAAGAACATGTTATAAAATTTTCGGATCTTAGTATTATTTAGACATGTCAAAATTTTATGCGTGATTCTTTTAGTTCTTCTACTAATTTTTTAGTACAATATTTTTAATCAACTAGCAAATTCTTTCTTGCCTAGTTGACAAACTTGACAAGGCGCACAGCGGTAGAATTAAGTTACATAAGTACGGAGTTTTCAATTTAACTCTACAAGAAAATGAGCTTTATATAAAATTCAATCTCAAAATACCGCGCTTATTGAAGCTGGATGTTTGGGTTGCTTTTATTTCAAAAAATAAAATTCAATCTCAAAATAATTTAGACCAGTTTCTTATAATTGAAAGCATACTAAAGCTTTACTTAAAAAATATTGGACTCTTGGAGGATATTTGTTAAAATACAATTACAAGATCTGTTGCATACATTTTAGTGCCACTTAAACATCTTCATAGGAGCTTATTTACCTGATACAGCATGTAGTCCATTGTGGCATTGTGTAGAGCTATGCTGTAGGCTATGCAAACTATAAATATAATCGCGTTTCACCTGCAACATGTTTTCACTACACAAGAATGGATGTAGAAAATCAGGACCACTCCATTATAAACCTCACCTCCACTCTTAACTTCATACAACCTAAACCATTCCCAACGCTTACCACATTACCACCTCTCTCTCTCTCCACTCTCCAGACACATAACTACACATGAGAGAACTTCAAGGGATTTTCTTTCTTTTCCCCATTGCACTCTGCTTATTCTCCCAATTTGCCTATTCCCAATTGACACAAAATTACTATGCCAATATATGCCCCAATGTAGAAAGCATTGTTAGAGCAGCTGTAACAAAGAAATTTTTGGAAACTCCAATTACTGTTGGAGCCACCGTACGTCTATTCTTCCATGATTGCTTTGTCCAGGTACTTTTGCATTTTGGGCCTTGTAGCTTGCTTAATTTTTTTCTTAATTTTGTTATGACTTTTTTTTTTTCTTATGTGTAACAAGACTTTGAATGGTTGTTTTGCTTTCGTTAATGAAAGTGGCAGTGCATAAAATCAATACTTGTTTCAAAATTTTTTTTTTCTTATGTCATTTTTTTGAAGATTGCAAAATCTGAGTTTTTGTGTAACATGCATCACAAAATTGATTTTGAGTTTGTTTTCCCTTTTCTATCAGCAAAATCAGTTTTATAGTAATGAGCTTATCAGCTTAACATAATAAAGAAATCACTGTTCTTTTTTAGCGTTTCCTTGCTTTTAAGATTTGCGAATTGTATAAAAATGGCACATGGTTGTGTGACATGTGGAAAGTTAACTGCATTGATTCCTTGGATGATAGACAAAGCAACACGCTCTGTATTACTGTATATCTAAACTACCAAAATTGTACATATGAACAAAAGATACCAAAAAAGGTTTTCAACAACATGCCTACTACTAGCAAGGGCAATTGCCAATTTCTCAATAACGTTTAATGATTTATCTGTTTCAATTGGAAAATACATTGCAGGGATGCGACGCATCAGTAATTGTCGCATCATCTGGGAATAACACGGCTGAGAAGGACCATGCTATCAATTTATCACTTGCCGGAGATGGTTTTGATACTGTGATTAGAGCCAGAGCGGCTGTGGATGCTGTACCACAATGTACCAATAAGGTGTCATGTGCAGATATACTTGCAATGGCCACACGTGATGTCATAGCATTGGTATGTATTATTCTGACAGCATATCACATGCTGGTAGAAATTATATCGTCCTTTTTATTTTCTGAAATCAGTACAGTGCATTTTGCCAGTACTGAAACAGCTTCCAACAAAATTGTATCTACGGTAGAGGCATGAGTATTTGTACCGATTTAAGCAAAATGTTATTCATGTATGAAATTCCAAGTAATTCAACAGTGCTGATGTGAGAATTTTGAAAGGCAGTGATAATTATTTTGTTTTGCATGCCCAACATGGCAAGTCAAATTTCATTTATTTAATAACCATTTTTATTTGGGTGCAAACTAACAGTCAGGTGGGCCATCCTATGCGGTTGAGCTGGGTCGGCTGGATGGGCTGAGATCAAGTGCGAGTGACGTGAATGGGATGCTGCCGGGACCTGACTCAAGCTTAGATCAACTTACCAACATGTTTGCTGCTAATGGGCTCTCTATGTCTGATATGATTGCCCTTTCTGGTTAGACTTTAATCATTCTACTATTACATTTTATAAACGGGAAGAGAAAGAAAACTCATTGGGTATTAGTGGGAAATTGTCTTGCAAAAGAGTATGGTCTTTTGGTCTTGATTGGGAAAAGATACTTTCTAGATCTAAGAACAAATGGGGGGGGCCCCATCCCTCAGAAAATGACCCAAAGGAACCTACTGTGATGAACTCAAGTACTGCTAACTTTTGTGTGACAATGCCGCAATCTATGTATCTAGAGTTTGGTAAAAGTTACCTCACATAAAATTCCATGAAATTTCCTTTCAGATAAAAAAAATCTCGCAAAGGAGGTTTCGTAAAATTATTTTCTCTAAAATATGTCACATCCAAGTATAAAGTTAGCTTAAGTTGTCATCTACAGAGTAAATCTGTGATGTCACCCAATGAACTGCAGAGTTTTTATTCTCTTAACCTTATCTTTGAATCTGACATATCAGCAACCAGTGAGATAAGTTTCTTACACTGAAATCGAAAAATGATAAAAATTACTTGGGAATTTTGAGTTTTCTTATCTTCCTTCTTTTTGTCCTGATTTGAAATTTTTCGAAATTTTTAATTGGATTAAGTTTATAAACTCTTGTGCTATTTTTTACCAACAAAAATCCATAATTTCAGGACCCTTATATTAGTCCAGAATTACATACTTATCAATCAAACCGCAGCAAATTGAAATGTTTCAAAAATTTTACTTCATGTATCCAAAAGTATTTTGAATTGGATTAAGTTTATAAACTCCTGTGCTATTTTTTACCAACAAAAATCCATAATTTCAGGACCCTTATATTAGTCCAGAATTACATGCTTATCAATCAAACCGCAGCAAATTGAAATGTTTCAAAAATTTTACTTCATGTATCCAAAAGTGCGTACACAAAAAGTATTATGATGTTATTAACTTTCTTAAAATTTATTGGATAAATTATAATTTGGACCCTAATATTTTGCAGCCGCCCACACAATCGGCTTTGCCCATTGTACTACATTCTCAAACCGGATCGGCAGCACGGTTGACCCGACCATGAACCCGACATACGCAAGCCAACTTCAGGGAGCCTGCCCAGCCAATGCCAATCCAAATTTGGCAGTAGGGCTGGACCCAGTATCACCTCGGACATTCGACAATCAATATTACAAGAACTTGCAACAAGGTATGGGCCTTCTTAAATCTGACCAAGTTCTCTTCACTGACACACGGTCCCGTCCCTTTGTGAATGCATGGGCCCGGAGCGAGGCTGGCTTTCAGCGAGCTTTCGTGGCTGCAATTACAAAACTGGGTCGGGTTGGAGTGAAGACGGGAGCTAATGGTAACATACGACAGAATTGTGCAGTGCTAAGTTAAAATGGAACAAATAGCAAAAGGGAATGTATCTATCAATAGGAAATGGAAATAGATGTTCTTGGGGTAGAATTCTAGCTGGAAAATGTAAATTGGGATTTATAACCAGATATATACCAATTATTCGCATTTTTTCTTGGGGTAGAATTCTAGCTGGAAAATGTAAATTGGGATTTATAACCAGATATATACCAATTATTCGCATTTTTCTGTATACGTAGCTTGATATGAATGGCTGAAGACAAGTTCATTTGTAGTTAGTTTAACAAGAAAATTGCTGAAGAATGTCAAGGTTTTCAATAGCTGACTGTAGTAGCTATTACCTCTGTAACGGACTAACGGTAATAGAGGTCCGCTAAAGCGGTTAGTATATCAAGGTCATGAAAGGTATGGCCTTTATTTCCGTTCCCGGCCCATTCTTTTTTTTTTTTATTAATGGCGCATAACTTCTTTATTCATTTAAACTCCAATCTATCGTAAAATTAATTTAATTCTGCATTGTTATGAATATTTTGACTTTTAATTGATAAATCTTTGAGGCCATATTGCCATTTGAGTTGTTTAGCATCTATTTCTTCTAAATATTTCAATAAAACAACTTGTTCAACGAAAAATCTTTCAGAAGACATACCAAAATGACATAAAAAGGTAAAAATAAATATAATTATGGCAAATAAATCCAAAATGAGACTGATTCAGTACCTATCAATCATACATCAAACAATATTGAAATTATACATAAGCACATTAATGTAGGCTAGTTTCCGCTACAGTGTTCCCAAAATCTCGTTGCTATAGACTGCAAAACGGCAAACGCTATTACTTCAAAAATATCATTGCAATATAAAATTCAAATTAAATGCCATAATGCAGACAAAAACTACACCGACATACTACCGCTATAACATGACATGATCTTAGTACCTAACTATATGAACCACAACTTGAAATTTAAATTGAATAAAACAATGGACTTCACTGCCACGCTGATAGAACTTGATCTTGGCGCTACATGAACTTGATGACAAGTATTTGCAATTTTCTGTACACAAGTTGTAATAAGTGGCAAAAGATAACGTTAATTTAGTTTATTTTAATGAAAAATTGCAAAAGAATGCTACTTCATTATTAAATAGCATTAGTTTAAGTTAATTATATTTCATAAAATGACATAGCGGAGACAATATAGCCTTCCAAAAAAAAAAAAGATATAGAGGACAAAAGTGGTCCATATCCTTGATATAACATGATTTAATTAGATACAATCGACCAATTTAATGAACTATAGTCTATATACAATTTGAGAGTTGGGTATTGTCATATTAGATGTCAACGAATGGAATTTTCTCACACCGATAAAAACTTGGGGCTTTTGTGATGGATAAAGAATACAGTTTGTCCATTGAGTCAGAAACAAACGAACTGGTTCATTCAGGAGAGGGAAATTCTAACGCCTCCCGAAATGCACCGTTCCTATATATGACTACGACGGTTTTGAATTTTGTGTGATGGAATTTGGAATATAATTAAGTGGAGATCGTTGATACATTTTCTTTCATTTTTTTGTTTTTTGTTTTTTTGGATATTGAATGGGAAAACATAAATTTGTAAATTCTACTACATAAAGCTCGTTGCATTAAAATAATAAAGGAGCTTGTCTAATTGTTTTCTACTAGCATAAGATGCCCTCGTACGTGGACAAACAAAGAAACAAAATAATGTTAGACAAAAAAATATATTGCTTAATTTACCAGCGATATAATTAGATGTGTTATTCAATTTGTTTCTATATTAAATGAAAAATTAAATAATAGTGTTGTTTCGTCTGACAATTAATATCCAACCACATATCAAATCGATCCAACGGCAGAAACATTTGTTTACTATTTAGACCTAGCATGTAACACCTATACGTTACGTGTATTTATAAGTAGTAGAGATACGAAGACAAAGATATGATCCCTCAAGTGCTCCTGAACACTATTCTTAGAATAATTGTGAGCTTTGATTCATTACATAGCAACTCAATTAGTTAAATAAATTTCAGAAAAATCCCCCCCTCCCCCCCCCCCCCCCCCCCAACCCAAAAAAATGGATTTCTGACAAAAAGTATTTGGAAGGATTGTTAATGCTCACTTTAGTAATTAGTAGCGCAATAGTTATGTGCATTAACGATTTTTAATGAATTGTTTCGAGTTAAAACATCATTTTCCAATTATAGAAATCTAAACCTCCTTGTTAATTAATTTATTTGACTAGTTCTCGTTGTTTAATTATAATTGAACCATAGAAATTGAAGATCATTATAATTATTTTTTTTACATTAATGAGATTTTTTTGACCAAATGTGTTAATCAATCTGATGCTGGCGAAAGGGAAGTTGGGAGCATCACTGCATTAGGAGGATTTCAAAAGTCCTCTGCAGCAGCAGTGGATAGGACCAGGATCCTCTTGACGTTTTTTTGAAACGTCCAGTGGACGTTTTTGATCGGAGCCGTCCGATTTAAATCAGACGGTTCATTTTTTTCGGGCCAATATTTTTTTCGGGTGTGGTGGAATGCACGGGGCTCCCTTATAGCCGTTGAGATTAAATCAGACGGTCCAGATCCTCAGCCGTCCACCAAACGTCCAGAGGATGGACGTCCAGAGGATCTGATTCCGCAGTGGATAGGCCCAGCGACCAGCGTAGTTTGGTCTCTTGATTTGCTTCGAGACCGCGTTTACACATTCAAACTTGAAAAGATTCTAAACACTTGTAAATTATTGTGATTTCTAAACACTTGAAAAGTTTAAAGGGAGTTTTTTTTTTTTTTTTTTCAATCTGCGAGATGTTTGTTGATAGGTTATTATGTTACTTTAATTATTAAAGATGTTTGGCGATAGTCAGCTACAATTTTATTAAATCAAAACAAAATTAAAATAAAAATTACAATATTTAGAGTTGAGCAATATTGCATGAACACATGCAAAATTATAATTCTATCTTATAATAAACAAAGTTTGTAAAACACGGTCAAACGTCATCTTGGGATATGAATAGCAACGATTGGGCACCAGGCTTGAGAAAACATTTTCCATTTCGGCCGTCCATATCGTCCATGAACCCGCAAGTAAATTACTAAATTGTATCCCATAGACATCTATTTTTTTTTTTCTTTTCCCCCTTTTTTAGCATCTTATTGCGTATGTAGCTAGAATTGAAGCAAGGTGTCAGCATTATGGAGCATGTATAAGTTGATTTGAACAGTGATTATTCTCAGAATGGCTTCGATCAAAATGATTTTTACCTGGTTTTTATTTGATTTCATTTGATTAGAAATGACATCTTAGAATTTCAATAACAAGAAAATTCCAATCAAATTACATTAAAAATCTATTTTGATCAGAATATTTCTAATGAAATGGAATGAAATTTCGAGTAAATAAAAGTGATTCCAATCAGAGCGATGTGTTTGGATGCACAAGAATGAGAGATTAATTGGAATTAATTTTAAATCAAGATTAAAACATGATGTAAATAAATTTGGATTAAAAAAATATATTCTGAACTGAATATATAAGAAATAACATTTTTTTGTAACTAATCTAGTTTTTATTCTCAATTTATCCAAATGCACCTAGTACGACTTTTGCAAAATCTCGCTGCAGAAACAAGTGTGTTGCTGACTTGATGTGTTCGTATGACAGTTTGTTCACCAGTTTTTTTTTTCTTTCTTTTTTTTGTGTAAAAAAAGGAGTTTAAGCGACGTTTTTAAGTATTTTCAATCAGAATTTAGACTCGCGATATTTACGAGATGTATTGTCCTTAGCGTGTTCACCGTTAAAATCAATCATGTGAATTAAATTCTAGTCCAGCGTTGTTTGAACCATAAAAAAAGAAAAATCGTCTTAAATAAAAGACAAACTTCGTGTACAACTCAAAGGCATATATGCACCGTGAAAATATGTCAAAGTTCCCCGCATCCGTGTTTGATGCTATTTGTGATGTGATGGCACGATCCCTACGGTTTAAACCTGAAACCGGTTGATCGAGAAAGGACAAAACCTATATTCCAATAAATAAATAAATAAATAAAAGAAAAAAAATGACGCACCAAATTAAAAAATAAATAAATAAACTTGATTGAATTATAAAAAATTTTACCCAGACAATTTATTAAAAGTGGGTAATCCAGAGTTTAATAACAAAGCAGGCTATTTGGCAAAAAAAAAAAAACAAGGAAGGCACTTAAAAAATCTTCAAACAAAACAGTCTTAATAACACGGCGCCGCATCCATCTTTGCCACTGAACTAGCTCAATACAGAGTTTATAAAAGATTTGACTTCCACTAAAAACAAAATTAGGATAGAAACACTTGCGTGGCGACCACAAACTCACAAAAAGGCAAGACAGTTCCTTTTTGTGCCATGAGCATTTGTAGTTTAACGTTATAACAACGTCGGCCTGCCCTGCTCTTTATAAATTTGAGAGGCTTTCCAAATCTTAAACTTCCCTCTGCAGGATTAAAAAAACATATGTGATGATCATATGTATCGAAAATGGCAGTTTAAGTAATTATAAAGAAAATAATTTGTAAGATATATATTTTTTTGACATATAGATAAGTTGCGTATTAAATTTTATGCAATTTAATTGTTAAAATATTAAAAAAGTAAAATGAATTGTTAATTTGATAGATGACTAATTGAGTTTTCAATTTCAATTACATCATGTTTGATAGGCATTAGGCAATACATTTAATCATGGATAACACATTTATAATTTTATTTTAATAATTATTAAAAGTAATTGTCATGACTAAGTTATTATTTAACATCTCCGACTAAAATAAACGTTTAAAAAGGACAATACCTTGCAAGAGTAGCTGACTTTCGTTTTTTCTTTTCATTTTTTTTTTTTTGAGACTATAGACTTTCAATTTTGCTCCCTTGAATATGAAATACTGAGAAAAAGTCAAGTTGATTTAGTCCAATTTTTAACCATATACCACAGTGATGAAAAGCACCTATTTAATTGAGAGAGATAAATAAATGGAACATTTTTTTGCATTGTAATATTATATATAATAAATGGAACATTGGAGAAGCAAATACAAATTCCAGCGGCGAGTTTACATACGACTGTAAAACCAGCGCGTGAATATTTTATCTTTTCTCGTGTTTGAGTTATCCTTTTCAATCTGAACCGTCGCCGCTTCATCATTTAATTTCACTCGTACGATTTCACACGGTATTGCCGCATAAATAATTCTTTTTCAGTGCCGGCATCTCCCCACCACTCAATTTGAAGATTTTGTTTACACCTGGTGCATTTTATTTCTAGAAAACCAAGACTCAATTTTCGGATTTCCTGATAATAATGAGAATTTACACCACAAGATTTCCATAATTTGAAATTAAGCATTATTTATGTTGCGTCCAATTTTGATGCCAATCTTGCTTTGTTCTTTAAAGTTTCATTAATTAAGTATTGTTTGTTGAAAAACTTAAAATGGATACGTCATTGATGAAGGCTTTCTCATAATAATTTATATTTAAGAAGCATGACTATATTAAATATGCCATACAAATTTATTTATATGTAACATGTTTTAAAGACAATTAAGTTAATGCAAAAGTAATTTTATTAATTTGTAGTTATGATTTACCCCAAGTCCATCCAGCAGTAAACAGAGTGGTTCATCAATTAGATGTAAACCAAAATCTAGGTGAGTTTTCAACAACAAAAATGCCTCAGGGTTGACACGTGGACGAATGGAAGCAATTCCCAAGTCTGAATCACGCGTTCAATTCCAACGAACTGAAAAAAGAGTATAATAACAGAAATAGAAAAAGTAAAAAGAAAGAAGAAAAAACAAAACAAGTATAAAATCTCGACGAGTGCGTTCCTTTCGCTGTAGACAGCGAGAGAGCGATAGAGACCAAGGAGAGCTCAGAAGTGCATGTATAAAAGAGAGGTCTAGGCACCAAATACTTGAAAAATAGTAAAAGCAAATTGTTTAAAAGAGACTGACGACACCATCGATCTGAATTGAACAAGTATTTGGAAGAAGAATTACAGGAGATAAGAAATCAGGAATGGATAGCATCTGCCATAGCATGAGGCGATTTTGGATGGGGGTTGCGACACGTCTCGGTCTACACCGTACCACTGGTATGTGAAGTGATGATTCTTTTTTCCCCTCAAACAAATTAGTTTGTTTCAATTTATACATAAATTGATGAATCGGTTTTGATTAGTATGTTCTTCTTATTTGCATTGAAGGATTGGGAAAGTTGAAGAAGGAAGTGAGGACTTGTGAATATAGTGATGTGCAGGTGATGTGGGAGATGCTGAGCAAGAACGATGTGCATGTAAAAGGAGTTGCGAGAACAGGAGATGCAGCGGTTCGTATCAAATGGTGCTGCTGTGCTTTCTAGATGAATAGTAGTAAAGAGAAAACAAGATAGAGTTGACTTCTCTTCCTAAAAGCAGAAAGCTTTGCTTGTGTGAATTGAGAATCATTCGAGATACAGTTTTGTGCTCTTATGAAAGTCACAAATCAGAGAATTATAGAGATAGGTTTGATCCAATTAGGGGTTGATGGGACTGTGATTTTGAAATTAGCTTGGTGGAGGAGAGGTGTGAAATTATACTCTCCCATTTTCGAGTCCTAGATTGGTGACTCCTATAAAAATAAGTACAGTTTAGATGTAAATAATAAATCGAAATTATCATGAGTATTGTTTATTATTGTTCAAATTATGCGATTATGATCCCCATCATCATCATTATCATTTTAACTAAAATTAAAATTTTGGGTCTTTTTCTGGTACCATCAGTATTTTTGCATCAGAGGTTGGGACTGCACGTCAGCACCCAAATATCTGCCAAAAGTTCTCAAAGTATATGGATAAAATAAAGGTGTGTTGTGGTCACAAAAAGTCCAATGATCGAATATATAAATTGGAAGGCATGTACTCAATAAGAAAGGTAAGCTAGTAAATATGGTAAACTGAGGTGAAAACTTGAAAAGAAGGCTCATGTACTGAATCAGAGCTACCAGTTCGGGTATCTTCACTTTGAGTGATGGCAACCAGCTGCCATTGTTGAAAAGGGATGTCAGATTAAGCTCCTGTGATTATACTTAACACGGGAGTTTTTATTGTTGTTAATTGGGACCCACTGTCATCCACTCGATAGCAGCCAGATGTCAGAGCATACTACAGCAGAAAATGTGAAGCCACTCTTACCAGTCAAAATCTTATGCTTTGCTAGGGATCTACTTGCAACATGCCAGTGGGGTCTATTACAAACAAAGGACCAGACAAACAGTACAATTCAGCCTGAGTTAGTTGCTATGAGGCATCAACATAATTTAGTAACAGTTTAATTCAGCCTTAGTAATTCCACAGGAATATCATTTTTTTTTTAGTAGGCCATTTGTCTACAGAAAATCCATTAACCACATAAAAATTACGAATGCATTAGAAATAGAACAGGAAAGAAATACAAGCACATTACCCCATAAAAAGATCTAAAATTATAAACTTATATAAGAAAGAAGGATCTCTTTTGCTGACTGTAGCTCATCGCCAGTCATCATGTACCCTGACGATTAGTCCTGACTCCTGAGAAAGATATTTTAGTCGAATATAATGAAAACATGGACTAAAAGCATCAAGTCTGTTGCAGTATGCATAATCTGGTTCCTTAGAAAAAATAAGAAAAAGAAAATTGAAACTTCAATTTTTCCTTCTCCCTTGATAGGAGAGCGTTTTTCTTCTTTATGCAAACATAAAAAAGGTGAGTCGTACACTGTAAGCTTAAAAGACCTAAGGTTTTAAGCACAATTTTTCATTAGTCCAGAAAACAGGAAAAGTGAATTATGATTTCCCATTGTGCCGGAAATCAGTAACTAATATAGTGCCAGTATTTCACTGTAACAAACAAAAGATTCTGAACTACAAAGTGTAACCTGTCAAACAGTCAGTCAAGTTCCACGCTAACTGCAAATGATGGCATATCTGTTGTCCGACCTGACTGGCATGGAACTGAAGCCATTAGTAGAAACTGAAAATAGCCCCTCAAGTACCATAGGTCACTGGACTTAATGTGTATTTATAGTGCAGCGTGAAGTTAAATTAAGAGTTCAAAAAATTGGATAGACAAAGGAGAAAGGAAAGAGTTTAATTACTTAAGATCACCCAGTGATAAAACCAAATCCAGCAAGTACAGTACCAGTATCTTTCTGGTAAGAGATCAGTTAAGACCTTTTCATTAATATGTCATTTGAAAACTTCTACATTGTATTGATCTAATAAACCAGCAATTAATTTTGACCTGCTAACCCTTATAAATCAACATTAATATATCTTGTTTATTCACGGCATTATCCAAGAGGTTTTCTGATAGCATCCACAAATTTGCATAAGAAATGTAAGTATACTGTATAGTGTTTATACATATTCATAGTACCAAAAAAAAGGAATCAGGTATTCCTGAATTTAAATCCACTGCTAAGCTGACAAGAATAATGTGCTAACTCATGTTATTATAAATAAAGGAAAGAAATGGTACAATCAGATCTTGCAAGGAAAGCAATGGTTAATGCTTCTATTTACAAGCACAACCCCGATGGAAACGAAAAATTATGAAAAAAAAAACTTATCAGATCTACTCCAAGTTAATTCTCATAAATCTAAAAACCACCTACCAAACCTAATTATTGAAAAAAATTACCCCCAACCCCCCCTTTCCCAATCTGTCTCCCCAATAAACATGCAGCCTATAATAAGAACACTTCAACTCCTTTCTAAAAAACATCCACCGAGTACAAAATCTAAAACCTGATCCTTCTTATTTTCAATTTCTTTCCTTGAAAGAGGCAAAATTTAACTTTTCTAGCTTGACTGGCCAATTCTCTCCTAGCAAAGTTGGGTTGATTTCCATTGCTACCCGAAAATCATGTATAGTCGCATTTCTCGCCTCGCAGACATAATTTTGCGGGACATTTGTACCCACAACCACTTTCTGACGACATGCGGCCCCTACTAGATCCACAGATGGTTTGATCAATCTCTTCAAGTATGCATCCAGAGCCCGGTTCAACATATCTGCGCATTCAGGGGTCACGTTAAGCCCCTCAGACTCACACCTACGCTTCAATTGCATAAACAAAGTTCTTGTACTAGGTAATTCGCCAGTGGTAAAGCACGACTCGGGAGGAGAGGCAAGACGAGGACGTTTTTGGGGACGTGGATTCGGTGTAATGCCAAATGGTGCTTTAATCGGGCTCCGGCTTTGCACACCAGGACTATGCCTTGTTTGCTCTACCTCCTCTCCATCCTCTACCGAGACAACCTCCAGCGGTGCTTTTGCTGGGCCATTAATGGCCTTGCCATGGGGACCCAATGGGCTGAATTTTCGATCTTTACTTGAAATTGACTTTCCTTTTCCAGAGGGAGACAGCAATGCATCCCCAAAATGACCACTTGGGGTCTTTGTTGCAGTGCCAGAGCAACCGGGCAAGGTTTCTTTGGGTGGTGGGCCCGATCCAGAAACAGCATTTTGAAGAATTGATTTGATCAGCTTGTTGTGGAGGTGTAGGTTCTCCTTGCCAATCGTGGTGAGGCACAAGCGATCGAACTCTGACTTTGCTAACTTATTGCTGAGTAACCTCTTGAGGTAGAACATGTATTTCTCTAATTTTTGTCGGCCAAGTTGCTTTAAAAGGAGTGACTTTAGCTGTGTCAAATCGACACGTGGAAGCCCGTTGCAAGTCGACATTACGTCTCCCAAATCCACTAAACTGGAGCGAATGTGGGTTTGGATAAGTGTCAGCCCAGTGCCAAATTGGGTTCCAGATAGAAACCCTAGGTGGTGAAATTGAAACCGCTTCCCAGCTCAAATTGGGAACTGAACTCGATTCAGCTCTTTGACTAAACCACAAAAGCGTCGAATTGCTGGATCAAAAGGAAAAAGGAAGTATTAGATTTACCTCAACTTTAATTTCAACGTCTCTTACCAAATTGGGGAAAACCCCAAATCACCGACTTTTAATTCGAACCAAGCTAAATCGGACTCAAATCGGATTAATAAAACCACAAAACTACCCCAATTCAAAGTAAATTCAAACGATAATCCGATCGAGAAAGCAATTGTAAAACCCCAACAAAATAATTTCCGAAACTAATTAGGGTAAAAGAAACAGCAAAAAAAATACCTAATTGTGATCGAATCAAGCGCAATTCGGAAGAAAGGGAATCGAATCTGGGATCTTTTTGGCAAAATTTTGTCGATTCTTCGCTCGAAAACGTCTGCGCTCTCTCTCTCTCTCTCTAAATTTGCTTTCGTAAGAAATTGGTCGGGGCTGAGAACGAGAGTCTTGGGCCTGGAAGAAATTCCCTCTTGATTCTCTGCGGTTCCCTGTCGCTACTTCTTCGTGTGCTCTTTCAACGCGCATAATCGTTTGACTACACCTGGAACTCTTATTTGTAACCTAAATCCTGAGTTTACCGGAATGTAGGTCCCACAAGTCAGTAGCAGATTTATTTTGCGGGGATATGATCCGGGTCTAGATGGATGAGTTAGCTATTATTGAGCTGAAAGTGCAATAATAGGGAACATTGAATATGGACGCGGAGCACTGTTATACAAAGATAGTACAGACGCAAATTTCTTGTGGGCCCCATAGTCAGTAACAGTGATGTAATTTGTGTAATATGATACGGGTATAGACAAATATAAGCTCATATCATGAATTGGGCATTGAGAATGTCGTAAGTTGACGTGGCTGCTACAAATAGTACTTGCACGGAGTATCTCACACTAGGTAGGCGCAGCTGATCCAAACTATAAATTTCTTCCTAAACCTGGATTACCAAAAAGACGGCAGAGCTCTTTTTTAGCACCCGTGTGGAAGTGAGAAACAGACGGTTATAGGAGCAAATATTTCGTGTGGACCAAGTGTATTTGTTAGTCAATTGGTTCTGACAAGGGAGAAAGGGGTTCGATTTCGGCTAAGGGAAGGTTCGTACGACCGATGGGGTTAAGTGATCGGGTCAACAGCACGTGTGAAATTCGAGCGGCGTGACACTTAACGGTTTCAGCTCAAGTCTTGGGGCTTTGTGTTGAGAAAGGACATCTGTTTTATCATTGGACACTGACATGATTTGTGTACTTGTAGTTCTAACAAATGGGTTTAAATTTCTACAAGACGACTTTTTTTTAAAAAAAAAAATTTAAAAAAAAAAGAATTGTTTTAAATTTATTTCTATTTTATAATTTAAATTTCACCTTCATAACTTGAACCATTAAACATAACAGAAAATATGTGTTAGCATCGTATACAAAATTGAACTGATTGAAATAAAAAGTTAAACTTATATGAATTAGGTCCCGGATCGATGCTTCTCTACAAATTCGTCATCGTTGTGTTCATAATTATGCTGGATACATGAAAGTACGAGAAATGTTAAAACAAATCTTTCACTTTTTGGTAAAAGTCAGAAAAAAAATCTAAAAAACAGTAAAATTTGCATTTTATTTCGTTAAGCAACTTATAAAAATAGCAAGTAATTATTTCTATAAAAAATCCAAATAGTATGTGTAATTGGAGAGGAATCAAAATAGCAATATTGCCTTTTAAATTTTAATTCTCTTTCCTTTTTCTTTCCAATAGTATCGAATTAATAAATATCCCTGCACCTCTTTAATTTTAACACATACAAAATTTTTTGTAGGATGACAAAGTTAAACATGTACAAACAATAGAAACTTTTTTTTATTTTATATAATCCTAATATCCAAGATGCACTTCTTTTTAAGTATGTAAAAAAACATACATTCCGCATTTGATAAATCCAAGAAATACTTCTTAAATATATATATATAGAGAGAGAGAGGGGTTAAATTAGACTCCAGCATACAGGAGCTCTGTGTACCGAAGTTTTCTAGCCGTCCGATCGACAATCCGATGGTCCAGATCAAGGCGCTGATTCAGCGATTTTAACTTCCGCCTCTCTGTTACTTTTAAAATTTTCCGTTTCCTCTCTCCGTTGTCTCATCGTGCCTGAGGGAGCAAATTACACTCATCTTCTCAAATTCTAGGAAGTGAAACCCTTCTTCTATTTCAAATTTCTCATCTTGAGAAAGTCGATATGCATGCTTCCCCACCTCTCCCCTTCTTCTTCTTTTCTTGCTTCTCTCTCTAATCGAATGTTATTATATTGGAAAAGAAAAAAAAAAAAGGAGAACTCAAAAGAGACTTTGATGCACTTCCTAACTTTTTAATTATTATTGTATGTTCAAGGGTTTTAAAATATTATCTAAATTTCCGTAACACAAACTCAAACTCAATATGAATGAATTTGGCTTAATTACGAATTTTAGATTAAAACAAACTAAATGTATAGCGTGGACATGTGCTAATGTATGTAGTAAATATTACTACATATACATCGCATTTTGCAAACAATAAAGTAATTTTAAATATACTTTGTTTTTATTTCACTTGCCAAATACGAAAATTAGTTTTTCATATCAAGAGTAACAAGCTACTACATTTTTGTTGAAGCATTACTAGTAATGATCTATGACCAAATATATATATATATATAAAAAAAAAACACGAGATTGGCTAAAATGCTTTGCAAAGCATAGAGCATATGTGCTTTAGACTTTTGGACCGTTGGATCGGATTCAGATTCGAACTCAGATCAAATTTGATGGCTTGGATGATGAGCGCTGAGGCGCTGAGGAGACTTATTTCTCTCCGTTATCTGTTCTCTCCTCTTCTGTTACGACAGGCTCTTTTTCCCTATTCCGATAATACCCTCGTCTTCCTCAAGCGATTGTTCTCTCCTTTCGATCAGAAATGCGAGTAGAGAGAAGCTCGAGCTATAGTGCTCTCCCTTTCCGATCAGAAATGCTAGTAGAGAGAAGCTGGGTCCTTTCTTCTCTCTCAACACTTTTTCTTTCTAATCGGAGAAGCTATAAAACCAGGCACGAGTTGTCATAAATGTGTTTCGTTGCGCAAACTATGAAGAAAGTAAAGTTGCGAAAATTAACCAATTAACACCATCGGTACCAAATGAAGTTGTGTCAATCTGTAAGAAAAAGAGATGAAACCAATTAACACCATCGGTATCATAGTATTAAATGAATTTGTGCGCACTTCATTGGTACCAAATGAGAATCATGAGATGAAGCCTTTTCTGTAACCAATTAACACCACAAAGCCCATTTACAATTAACACCGATTAACTTCATCTGTAGCAAAGTGGGATTATTAAGTTTCCTTTGAAATTTGATTGGAGTAAGTTTTGTTGTAAAATTTCTAAAATTAATGACATTCTCTATTCTGTGTAGTTAATCTGGTCTAAGTCAAAGTATAAAAAAAATAATTAAATTATAAGATTGCACTTGATAGCCATACCCACCAATTGGTTTGAAAATCTTATTAGATACATAGTGAGAAATTCAAATGCTTGTACGTCAGTAGTTAGTACATTGACAGTGGTTCTATTTAAACTTGTGTATAGACCAAAACAAGCAAGCACTTGATTGCAAAATTGCACTAATTGCGCATCTAGACTGGTCAATTGGGTGGAGTTGATTTGCAAACTGCAATTCTCATTTTCATATATGGCGCACTAATTGGGATTATGAGGTTTCCGTCAAACCTTTCGGCACCACCCTCCTATACAACCATACTAGTAAGCGGTAATCCCACCAATCTAGACTAACGCACTTCGAACCAAACATTGAACTGTCTTCTGCATCCTTCAACGAAGCTCTAGAACCTACCCTCATGTCCTGCGGTGGCCTAAATCACCGAAAAAGTTAAGTGGGTTTGCACCCGTCACAATATCGAACCCGTTAAAAAAATAAAATCCGCTTCTGTTTAACCCAGTGCGCGTTTTTCTGTTTTTCTGTGATTTTTGTTTAATCGTCTTCAAACGATGGGAGGGTTTACTCTTTTGATTTTCTCTTGAATTTCTTTCATGTTAAGAGAGAGAGAGTTGAGCGAGACGAGAGGGAAGGAAGACGGTAAGAGGGATTGTCGGACTGATTGGAGAAACGGATGGAAATTTTTAGAACTAACGGAGAAATGGAGCCTCTTAGGCTATGCTCCAGAACCGTGTATTAAAGGAAGGGGAAGGGACAGAGAGGTCAGGAGAGGAAGAGGAAGGTGCGGAAAAAAGTAAAAGTAAATAGTTTTACTTGCTCCAGGATTTACACGAGGGGAGAGAAGGAAGAAACAATAATAAGCTGAGATGACCATTTTACCCTTTGAGACTATGTCCATATCAAAAGTTTCTGAGGTTATTTATGTAATTTACGGATCTTACTCTGTCTACACTCCGATGTCGGAGTAACAAAAATCAGGATTTTAATGTAACTGACTACCCTTTCTTCTCCTTCCGTTCCTCTCTCGTTTTCGTCCTGGAGCAAGTAAGCACAGCTGTTTCCCCTTACTCTACTTTCTGTTCTTCAAAAAGCTCCTCCTGGAGCAGACCCTTAGCACATCACCGCAAAACATCTCAGCTGTCCAATTAGATCTGAGCTCGAATCTAAACCCGATCCAACGGTCCAAAAGTCTAAAGCACATATGCTCTATGCTTTGCAAAGCATTTTAGCCAATCTCGTGTTTTTTTTTATATATATATATATATTTGGTCATAGATCATTACTAGTAATGCTTCAACAAAAATGTAGTAGCTTGTTACTCTTGATATGAAAAACTAATTTTCGTATTTGGCAAGTGAAATAAAAACAAAGTATATTTAAAATTACTTTATTGTTTGCAAAATGCGATGTATATGTAGTAATATTTACTACATACATTAGCACATGTCCACGCTATACATTTAGTTTGTTTTAATCTAAAATTCGTAATTAAGCCAAATTCATTCATATTGAGTTTGAGTTTGTGTTACGGAAATTTAGATAATATTTTAAAACCCTTGAACATACAATAATAATTAAAAAGTTAGGAAGTGCATCAAAGTCTCTTTTGAGTTCTCCTTTTTTTTTTTCTTTTCCAATATAATAACATTCGATAAAATCCGAAGAGAAGAAGTTGAAGAAATAATTATTAATTTAAAAAACAGAAATGCAAAAGAATTCTTGATGTTGTTTATAACATTTCTCTATATTTGTACAATACTGTGTATGCCCATCAATTATCCAGAAATGTTAAATACTAATTTGGTATACTGAAATGAAACTAAACTAGCCTTCGAACATAGTCATTGAGATGAAAAATAGATTTGATAGCTTAATGTCTGTATTATATATTTCCCTCGACAATTGAGAGGAAACGATTAACTTGAAATCGATGTGGCAAAAATTATTAATTTTATTTTAAGAACATAAACTTTGTTTAAAAAAATTTCTTGAGAGAAAACACATCGTCTATATTATAACTCGATAGATTATACGATTTGTTGATTTTCTCTAATCTCTTGTAGAAACAATAAAAATGTATATAAATTGTCAATATATAACAAATGATATATTTTTCCTTTTTCCTTCCTTTTTATTCATAACAATTTAATTAATGTCTGTAAATGTCATTCACTATAGTAAGCTGATACTTAAATAAAAAGATGACATGTAAGATATACATGATATATCATGCAAAACTCATCTCTATTTACATGGGAACTTGTGTCGATATTATTTTGAAATACAGGCTTATAAAACGTCTATGTTAAATTTTACCTTTTAATTGCACAAGTTCCGGTGGTACCATGAAAAAGTTCGATAGCTTGGGCTGTACAACGGACGGATTTGCAATTTTTTTATCAATATTTCAACCCAACTCAATTATACCGGGTTAAAAAATTTCTTTAGTTTACCCACCCGTAACCCAATCCAAACCATATAAATTTTTATCTACGAATTTTTACGGGTTTCCGGATTAAACGGGTTGTAATTTATACGGTACATAAATAAAATTGATAATATTAATTAAATAAAACTAATGAGGAAAAATGAAATAAATAAAACGGGATGATAAGGATCATCCCCAATATTCCTCATCCTCACCATCCCCTGTTCTATTTTTGGAATGTGATTAATTAACCTCTAACTACCTTTCTATTTTTGCTCTCATCCTCTCATCACCTGAAAATTGCCATCATATATCATCCCACTTTCTATTTTAGTACACCTCTCCCTTCCACTCCAGCGTCCTTTCCATTAATATGTAAATAAATTTAGTGCGCCTCTCCCTTTATATATTTACAATAATATAAAGCATATTTAATAGTTCAAATTTGTAAATTGAAATGCACTAATGGAGTCGTTTGGCACTGGATCCTTCTTTAAATATATATGCTTGTGTTTTTATCGAGTAATAATATGTAATTGTTCTAATTTATATAACTAATTGTTATAATTAATATAAATAATTATTCTAGTTAATATAGTTACTTGTTCTAGTTAATATAAGTAATTATTCTAGTTAATATAATTTATTTTTTTAAATAGTTAACAATTATATCTTCAATAATTAGCTATAATATCTTCAATAATTAGTGCTCTAAATTAAAACAATTGCGATAAGTGACTTTAGTATGTACTCTGCAAGTCGGGTAGTAATATTTTCAACAATTAGCTGTAATATCTTCAACAATTAGCTATTATATCTTCAATAGTTAGTTATAATATCTTCAATAATTAGTGCTCTAAACTAAAACAATTATGAAAGGTGACATTAGTATATCCTCTGCAAGTCGGGTAGTAATATCTTAAACAATTAGCTATAATATCTTCAATAATTAACTATTATATCTTCAACAATTAGCTATAGTATCTTCAATAATTAGTGCTCTAAACTAAAAGAATTATTTGCAAGTCGGGTAGTAATATCTTCAACAATTAGCTGTAATATCTTCAACAATTAGCTATAGTATCTTCAATAATTAGTGCTCTAAACTACAACAATTATGATAGGCGGCTTTAGTATATCCTCTACAAGTCGGGTAGTAATATCTTCAACAATTAGCTGTAATATCTTCAACAATTAGCTATAGTATCTTCAACAATTAGCTATAACGTGGGAATGAGGGGTGGGGCAGGGAGTAAGCTAACGTTGGGGGAGGTGGGAGGGATGAAAACAAGGGGAAGAAGGGGATAGGGATGGGGATCTTGATAAGAATCTATAAACAAAACGGAAAGAATGAGGGGATGAGGTTTCTTTAGAATTTCAGAAATTGTCTTAGTATTTAATACAAAATATGTTTGAAAAAAATTGAAAAAAAAGTTCAAGAGAAAGGAATTATGTTGGATTTCATCCCTTAGATTCTATCATTCTATCATCCCCTGGTCTTCTATTAATGAGGGCGCTGGATAATTAATGAGGATACCAGGGATGATGGGGATGATGAAGATTATAGAATGATGGAAAGCAATTCCCAAAACCATAATATATTTTTTCTAGCGGATTGTATGAAATAATTGCAACCGTGGATTGGCAATTAAGTGGAATTAAGTTAAGTACAATCGAACACGATTCCAACGGTGCATATATAGCATAATTGTTTACAAACTTACAATAGATATTTAGTTACCGTCCATCAATTGACAACTATTATATATACGTTATTGCCAACTATTGATTGACGAGGCGTTTTTGACATTGGAATTAAGGAAAATTTAAATGCTAATTATGTTACTGCCACATTGAAATTAAGGAAAATTTAAATGCTAATTACGTTATTGCCATACAGATTAGATCATATCAATAACAAAAAAACGGGTCGGGTTTGTACCCGGTTTATTTTACAAAAAATATAACCCGACCCAATTGTACCGGTTTAGTAAAATTATAATCCGAACCAACCCGAATCATGCTTGAACCCGTTAGAATACAGGTCGGGTTGGACGGTTTAAACGGGTCGGGCGGGTTTTTAATTTTTTTGACGATAGCATTTTGGTGGTTACAGCGAGAAGTAGTGAGATTTTTCACGCAAAGAAAAAAAGACGGTTGTTGTTTCAGCTTGATATGAGAACTCCCTCGTTATATCCTCATCTACTTAGTATAATATTTAGAAATATTAAAATTCTAAAACATCATATATTCATTTGAAAAAAAAAAAGAGAAATGCTTAGAATCCAATGCATGAGACAGATGAAGTCTATTCCACTCGATTTTTGTCATGTTTCAAAGATTATTTTAAGACTTGTTCTCGATATTGAAACTTAAAATCCAAATTGTTTAATTAAAAAAAATATTTACTATCTTTCCAATTTTTTTTTAAAATCATCGTTATAAGATTATCCATAATTCTTGTATCATGATTTTTTATAAATACCCAAAAAAGAAAAAAAAAATAATTTATGGTTTTTATAAGTCATATTAAACCATTGTATAATTTTTTTATAAGTAACTTTCTAATTTTAGATAATGTATATTTTTAATATAAATTAGGAGTTAACTCACCCAATTTATTTTTAAATTATATTTTCACAAAGAATCTTCGGTTAGATTTCGAACCTAACTTTTCACACAAGACGTATTGCGAGCCAACTTTTATATACGTCTTACTTCAAAATATAAAATTTTTTTTGACCTAGTTGTCTCTCATTTGAATTTTATTTCTTTTAACCAGTCAAAAGCAATCCTAAATAGAATACCGGCAGTAATACAAACACAAATTACTTGTGCAAAAAAAGTTGGTTCCGAGAGGCCCAAAACAAAAGCCTTCAATAAACTAAGTCAATGTAGGCCACAATTTTTCGAAGCTCCTTTTAGAGTTTCCCAAATTCACAATTACTTCATGGACCGAGCCGAAACCCAATAACACCACCGCTTACCGCTTTTAAACGAGAGATTCGAGGCCTTATGGCGGCGAAACGATTACAAGTACCCAGAAATCAGCTCCCCTCTTCTCGGATCCAGAAAGGCACACACATTTGGCACGCTCAACTGCATCATGGCACCTACCAAAAATGGCACTTCTCAACCTGTTTTGGAGCCCAAGGAGGTATCTATCTCTCTACAGTTTAATTTTATGTAATCATGTTATAACTGTGAATGTTTGTCTTTACTTTACTTTGGTATCATTTTTGAATTTGAAGAGGAAGTCGCCATCTATAACAAAAGAGGAGCTTGGACGAGCAACTTGGGCGTTACTTCACATGATAGCTGCTCAGGTTTTCATTTTATCTCTCTTTAGTCTTTATTATTTTTTATACATGTGAGTTGTACGTAACCACCAGGAAGTTAAAGCTGATAATCTTCTGAAGATATATATGTAATTGCACTTACAGATGGTAGGCGACTTGTAAAACATTCACTCACCATACATCATAAATAATTTAGAGATAAGAAAAGCCACGGCTGATGGCTCAGTGTCTGTAGAGCGCAGACAAAGTGATAACATCATAACATACATATATGGAATGTGTTCTATATTTATATATATGAGGATATACATATATTATGTGTGTGTATGGTATTCAGCCAAAAAATTTGTGACTTCTGAAACTGAATATCTGAATATGCAAGTCGCTTGGCGTCTTAAATTTTGGCAAAATATATTAAAAAATATATACTTTCTCAATTTAAATACTTACCGTTACAGAACAATTATTATCTCATATTTCAGTACCCAGATGAGCCAACAGTACAGTGCGAGTGTGATGCGACTGATCTGGTAGGTGCATTTTCTCTTCAACTTAGAAATGATTCTAAAGATACAATCTGTACTATATTTGGATTTTTATTGTAGGAAAAAAACTAAGAAAAAGGAAGAGAAAAAGAAGAGGATGCATATAATAATTATTGGACATAAGAGAGCCTCCGCTTCTAATTAATTACACTAACCAATAACCATCTACTTGCAATTTATTTGTACAGATGCATATAATATCAAGGATCTATCCTTGTAGAGAGTGTGCAGATCATTTCAAAGAAATTTTAAGGTTTGTTTCCCTATTCCTCTGTTGTTTTGATATGTTAGGATCTTCTCCAACGTGCTGAATTGATTGGTTTGGATCAAAATATATCAGGATCATTCATCTCAGATTCAACGGGGGAAATTGGGCAGGACTGAATAATCATACAGAGTCTCTCAATTCTGATCAATTGTAATATAAAAGTCATATTGGATATGCATCGTCTGATCTGAAATGAGTGCTCTAGATCAACCCTGGACCGTCAAACTTATTATAGAAGCCAATACTTTCAAGCGAGCTGATGACTGTAGAAGTGTAAATGACTAGTTAATTAAATGAATTTTTGAGGGATTTGTCTAAACTTTGACTCAGGGAGAACCCAGTGCAAGCAGGGTCGAAGGAAGAATATTCACATTGGCTCTGTCATGTGCACAACATTGTAAATGAAAGGTAAAACATTAATCTTAATTCATTCCTTATCAGTTAACATTTTTTAATGACGTTTGCACAGTAATTTTTTTGTGACGAAGACCGACTATAGTGAAATTTCACCTTTCAAATGCTATTTTACAGCCTCGGTAAAAAGAAGTTTCCTTGTGACAAAGTGAAGGAGAAATGGGTGAGGTTTGGGTGCGAGGGCGATGAATGCGAGGGAGCAGATGAATAGATCTTCATACAAAGACAGGCCGACAGCCATTTTTGTTTTGTAACATAAGTGTACATGCCGTTCGGCCTTTTCCTCCTATAGCCTTGTTTTGTGAATTTTACATGTCTAACAGTTAGCACACAAGTCCTTTTAATTCTTACTTTTTGTTTAGCTTCCATGTGTTGGTCCCATGCTGCGATAATTTGCTTCTGTACCAGTTCTTGCATTAAATTAAGTGCATGTACTGTGAATACAACTGCGTGCCTAACAACTCAAAAGGTACTGATTGTAGTCACTTTGATTAGACAAATTAACATAATCGAGGAAATTAGATCGTTTTGAATAGCGGATTGGCTAGCCATTGAACTTTTGGTTAAGCAAATTAACATTTTCTACAAAATTGGAACGTTTTTTAATTGTAAGATTTACTAATTATTCAGCTTCGATGAAGTGTTCTACATATGCAGCTGAGGTTCATTTTGTAAGCGTTTCTTTTAATTACAATATATATGCAAGACTTGCGTGTGTAATTTTCTAATCAAAATAGTACAATTATGATCCACCTATTTTTTTAGCAAACAGTACGATTATAATTCATTTCAAACAGTATACCTGAACGTGAAGTCTTATCCCAAGTAATAGAATTTTATAATCCTAGCAAACATCATTTAGATATGACCTAAAAATTGTCTCTCTAGAGAAAAACAAATTCCCATGTACACCACTATTTGTCCAGAGGTTGTTAAATTAAAGAACACATTTATAGTATAATGTGTGTTTATACGAACAATTTTATTATTTTTAACCTTATTTTAAATCACAAAATCACCAAAATTAATAGTCACTTTCACATATATATAATCTAAATAGTGCCCCAACTAAATAATTATTGGAGAAAAGTTTAAAAACATTTCTTCGTGCAAATTTTGCTGCTTAAACAAATAACAAGCTGGCTCGACTTAAACAAATAAAACTGATTAAAATGATAATTATAATTAAAGTAATTATAAAGAGGAGAGAAAAAGTTCATGAGGCTTGCTTCCTCATTAGTCTAGCGTCTCCTATTTGACAAGCAAACTAAGCTTTCTGTTCAAGCATTCATAAATTGGACGGGGATGCACCAATGTTTGCATGACGTGACGCGTAGTTGGGAGATGCATTTCCATTATTTATCAACTCCAAGAATCACGCGGAGCTTTCTTTATCTCAACCTAGAAAATTATATTCGGAGATCCACATATCGATTAATATTACAAATCGAACATTCATCCTTGTTCCTCCAATATTTGATTTTAAAAGCCATTATTTTTTTATTTATTCCAAAATTGCAACATTTTATATATTGTAGATGCCAAGTATATTGATCTAATGATTGTTTCATCGAAAGGAAAGTTATATACATCATGACACGTTCAGAACATATATCTATCTTTTTGTAGGTGAATGATAGTTAAACTAACCTAATTGGCTATATATCAGTAGCTTTTAATTAGGATCCAAATCAAAATTCTATTACCTTTTTTAGAGTGCGCAAAAGTTGGTGTACACATATATGGTTGGAAAGATTTTGAAAAATCATGATTGAATGTCTAAAACTATTGTCCGATATGTTTTCTCGACTTACTGACTTAGAGAGTCTAAATTCCTTTCGGTTGAATTGCATAAATAAATTAATCATAACTATGAAAACTTAGTACATGATCACGCTACCCCCATCCTCCACTTCAACGTACATGACTAAATGTTGAATTATTTAAGTTAGAAAATTAAACGGCTTGTAAAGTAGTAATTTAATTGAACTCTCAAAAAAACACCTTTTTTTATTTTAGTTTCAGATCAAATATTTTAAAAAATATTATAAATAATAAATACTAAATAAATCATAATTTACAAATGGATTAAAAGCAGATAATTATTTCATCAATCAATAAATATTTACAGTAAATATTTAATTTTTACCAACTAAATAGTATACTTTTAGTAAAGAATAAAATGTAGGACAATGTTTATAAGAGATGGTAGGAATTAGTGTAATTTTTGTCTTGGATTAATACGCTTTGTATGATCTATTGTCTAATGGGGGATACAAATATAATAAGGTAGGAATGTCATCGATTGCTATGTTTGGGTAACGTGTTTATATTCTATTGACTAATGGGAGATATAAATGTAATAAAAATATGGTACTATATATTGAATACAGAACAGTACTGCTCGGTTGGTTTACTATGGAATTTTGAATAACAACTTAAAACCAATCCAAATAAGAGGATTAGCCAAACTCGAAATACGATCTTACCCAACTATATAAAAATGCAGTAAAAAATGACTTAGATTGGACAAATTAAACATGTTGGATAGATTAATATATTTTTTAAACCTTAAAATATACTATCCTAACTCTTGCTTTATAAATGTATTTGTCATCATTGCAACAAATTATTTGAATCATATGAGCTGACCAACATGTAACATTTTATACCCTAAAGAATACTGACTCCATAGATCCATTTTTTTTTAATGTTTTTTTATTTTTTCAATTATAAATAGAGAAACAAAAATATAACGCAGCTACAGTGATGTATGAAGTCATTTAGCAATTTATTTTTGTAGTAGTCTCTATGCTAAGTTGGTACATAACTATTTTGGTGAAAAAATAAAAAAATCCCACTAAAGAATTTGGATTACTGAATCAGTAGTTACACAGTGTGACCTTATGGTTGTAGCTGCATAGAGTAAAGAATAAGTCTCATCTTCCCACCTTAATGGTATTTTCACCCCATAATTAAGACAATATCTACGTGCCTATTTCTTTGCTTATAAGCATATTTCACGTCCTATGATCTAAATACTCACACCTGCAATTCAAATCATCCCAAACACATAAATTAGTGACCACAACTGTGGCCCGTTGACATTCTTTGCCTAATTCGTCTAATTATTACACAATAGGAGTTATCAAATGTCAAACTAACAACATTAATTTCAATTTTAAGAAATAAAATTATTAGAATTTGAGAGGATTTGAGTACTACCCTAGTACTTAGACCCATGGTCTCATGAGTTGGTTAACTAATAAATAATAATCAATAGAATCTGGTTTAGACATGGGACCCAGCGTGTCAAGTTTAATATCTCAGTTTTCTTCAATGCAGGCGACCGAAACTGCATAGATTTGACCCCTCCCAGTCAATTTATTAGTTCTTTAATGCTTCCTCGTGAAATTCAATAAATAAAATAAATAAATTGCAAATCAAAGATTTCAAACGCATCTGCATTGTGGGCCCCACATGGCAGTGACCCCACAGGAGTATACAAGGGGAAAATAATCAATTCATCTTTCCTTGCAGGCGGCAGCCTTCCCCACCCCACTAGTCCCTCATCAGTGCCGTTAACCGCCCCAAATCAAATATCTAGCTAACTTCTCCTATATCATCCGTATCGTGGGTCAACTAACCAAGTACTCAAACCCGCTACATATAACAACACAGCCACTACAACAGAGAATCATCACCATCTTCTCTACTACACTTCACCTCCTTCCTTCTCTCCTTTCTCTTTTGGACCGCTTTTTCTCTCTTTAGCTCTGTCAACCAAGAACCAAACCTTAGCCTCAACTTCTCTCTCTCTCTCTCTCTCTTTCTTCAAAACAAACCACATTGTAACTAAACCTAATATTCTCTTTCGATCTCTTTAGATCGGCGCTAATGGTGGTGGCGGCCACCACGCCTAAGCTCGGAAAACCCACAACCCGCCATCCCTCTCCTTCCCCAGTTTTCTCTTCAACCGAAAACCGCGCACCCAAAACCCGCTCCAACTCTGCATTGCGCAACTCCACTTCAACTTCAACCTCTAGTTCGACCCGCTACAGTTCCCCTCTCCCCGCCCGATCTCTCTCCGCTTCCCGAACCCGACCCACTAACAATGCTGCTACTACGACTTCTAGTACAACCACTAGAAGCCTCTCGGTCTCTTTCCAAGGGCAATCGTTTGTGTACCAGGCTACTAAATGCAAAGACACTACCCCTCCTCCTGCCCGAAAACCCTCCCCGAAGAGACACCAATCGATTCAAACCCCCAATGTGGCACCGTATTCGGCACCCCCTCGACCCGGAACACACTTACCATGGCCCTCGGCCAAGACGCACTTGTCAAACCCAATCCCACTAACCAAGAGCTTGGATTGCTCTCTGACCAAGAGGGGCCCAGCATTGGCTTCCGCAATTAAGTCCCTCCGCCGCTCCATGATGTTTAGTGATGAGGTGGTGCGGCGCAATTCGTTCGATTCGTCTGACTTTTTCCTCTCTTCTGACACAGATAGCACCTCCTCTGGTTCATTGGAGGCATCAATTGCGCCAAGGATGCATGTCCCTCCTACAAGAGGAGGTTCTATTCCAGAGATTGGTAATACTCGGATCAAACGGGTTGTAGAACCCAGTAACCCGGTTAGAAAACCGACATTGACTGGCTCCTCGCTTAATGGGTCAAGCCGGTTGACGGGTTCTTCTCCAGTAAGGCGAATGGCGAGTCCGTCTAGGGTTAGAAATGGTTTTTCTAATGCAAAAGTTGTTTCCACAAATGGAGAAGGGAGGAGAAGGAAAAAAACAGAGAGTAGGATGGAAGAAGAGCATTTGCTGAGGGTTTTCTACAGTAGACATTTGCAATGGTGTTGTCTTAATGGTCAAGCTGATGCAATTCATGCTGTGCAGAAGACAACTGCTGAGGTTATTTTTCACATAATTTGGTTAAATTTAGCAAATAGAGGAATTGCAAAAACTAAATTAATATTAATAATAGCAGTTACTAACAATATGTATTATGGGCCTACTAATACTGAATGGTATGCTCTTGTGCTCACACTTCACTTCTTTCTTTCTTTCCATTTAAAATTTACAGAGATGCGTGTATGATGCATGGATTGCTATCTCAGAGAAGCTAGATTCAGTGATGCTTAAAAGACTGAAAGTGCATTTGTTGAAATACAATTTAAAGCTAATGACTATTTTCAAGGGACAGGCATGTGTTTCTTTTCTTTTCTTGTTGCCATGGTTCACATGTATCAACAATCTGATAGTTATTTAACCCACAAATATATAAAGATCCATTTATTTTACTCAAACAAACACCAGCTTTGGCAAATGACAACCACCTTTATGGCAAATTTGGAAGAAATTTGACAATCAGTTAATCACCTCTAAACCTTAGTACTGCGATTTACTTTTTAACTTATGTGGGAAATAATGAGCTTTCATTTCCTTTTATTGAAACAGTTTTCCCCATTTAATACTTATTTGGATATTATCATGGTTTACAAAAGTAAGAAAGTGGCAAATATGAAGGAAACATTGCTATATCTAAAGTTTCACTCAAAAAGTCAAAAAAAAAAAAAAAGCAATACATGCATAGCAATAAATTAAGTTTGGAAGTTGTCGCAATAATTTGTCTCTCATTATAACTTATTCCATTAACTTGACAATCGCTGTCAAGCTCTCTAAAAAGAAACACATTCCATTAACTTGGTTGTCTCTTTCAGATGAAGTACCTGGAGGAGTTATCTGTGATTGATATAGACTACTTTAGTTCTTTGTCTGGCCTCATCGATGCATTAAAGGCTACAACTCTTTGTCTTCCTGTAACTGATGGAGCAAAGGTTTGCAATTGAAATATATAAAATATAATATAGTAAAGAATTTTTGTTATTACTTCCTTTCAATGCTTGCCAGATTTAACAGATAACAAGTTGTTTCCAATTCTACAGGCTGATACACTAGAAGTGAAGAATGCAATGGGGGGAGCAATTGATGCCATGCAAAGTGTATCAAGGTCTACATCCATGTTGCTCTCCAAGGTTGGAAATGGAAATATTGGAACTTTTTTTTTTTTGCAATGCACAATAAGGGTTAGATTTAGTTGCATATCATATTTTATATATTTTGTTAAAACTTTTCAGGTGGAAGAAACAAAAATTTTGGTGTCTGAACTTGCTGATGTTGTGGTACAAGAGAGAGATTTAATGCAACAGTGTAGAGAGCTTTTGTCTCTGTTAGCTGCATTACAGGTGAGTTGAGATCCTGGTTATAGTTCATTTTTTCCTCTTGCACAGGTTGCAAGTCAAAAGTTTGCTCCTCTACAATTTGAAACCCTCAAGGCATCAAATTACCTTTCTGGTAAATTATGATATATGTGTTATTGAAATCTTGTGGCATTAAATTTGCTCATTAATTCCCATTTGGCAGTAGAAACATCTTTTAGGGATTCTGGTGGGTAGGTGCACCATTTTTTGGATCTTCATCTTTTAAAAGGGAATAATGTGATATTGAGATTCCAAAATGTACACTTAATTACTTATTGTCAAACCCTTTCAGATGGGTAGACCTACTTGATCAGGTTAAAGTTTCCTTAATTGATTTGATGGCTGTGCCCATAATATCATTATTCTTGACTCACTTGTGGGTTTGCAGTCTGGCCCAACCATGATATCACTTTATTGTATATTATGGTAGGGAAAATTGGATATAACCCCCTCAAATCTTCTTCAATTGGAACTGGCCTCCCTTGTAGCACTATGTTTTTAAGTTTAGAAAACTTCCAAAGGTATCCAATACCTTTTTTGAATTATGCTGATTAAGCGGTCAATTTGATCTGGCCTGCTTTTAGATCTAATGAGGTGACAACCACTTTGGTTCACCTCAGCAATTTTTTTATCTATGGGCAGATTGAATTAGCATGATTTGATCCATGTTCGTTCACAATTTATATTTATACTGATTGAAACTTCCACAACAGGTCAAATATTGTAGCATGGAAGGGCAGAGATTACAACTTACTCACCAGAGGGAAAGTGAGACATAACATTAACCGTCTTTATAGGAAAGCTGATAAACCAATTTGGTGGATCTTTTTTGTCTGTAAATTGGGTACCAAGTGCTTTCCTGAAACTGGAGCCTTATGGATGTTAACCTTGAGGATTTAATTTCCAATATTGTCCATAAATTTTCAAAAGTTTTACGTGCTTTGCATTTTGATCCCTGGAGTTTTAACTGTATTAATTTGTTCCTTGAACTTATTTAGCAGCACCGTTTTATCAACCATGACCAATATGATTGCCTTTAATAATTGACACGGAAATACTTTGTTTTACTAAACCTATGCTCCGGGGATCATAATGCTGTTATCCACCTAAGGAGAATTGTATAACAAAAGTAATTGGGTGGTCAGTGAAAGGGTTGTTAACTCATAAGTTTGTATTTAAGTTGTGTGCTTTAAACTGCCCTAGGTGGTGTCGTTCAATAGCTACAGTCAATATTTTTTATTTATTTTCTTATTTATTTATTTCTTATCTATATCCAAGGTTGTAAGATATTGCCAGAGCTTGTATAGTGTAGTGTGCTAAGTCTTCTTTTGTCTTTTCCTTTCTTTTCTCTCTCCATGTTTGTAAAGAACTCTTGTGCTGATGTATTAGCTTTAACATATCAAGTGATTTCCATATAACCGCTGTATTATGACTTGAGAGCAGATGCTTTTCTTCCCAAGTCAAATCCCAAATTTGATTAAGAGTTTATATTCTTGAATGTTAGCTGTTCTTAGGACAATCTTCGGATCGACAATATTGATAGTTGGGCTTAACTTATTCGTTTGAAATCCAACACTCAAAATAGGAAATGTAATGTAAGATTTATTATCTTTATCCATCAGATGATCAGAGTTAAAAATTATAACGACGAAATATCAAGTGACAAAGAAACGAAAATAGTATTATATAGGAAGGGAAATTGTGGTCAAATTGATGCTGATGCCAGGTTTTTACAGCTGAGAACTGTTTCAACTTTTTTCGAGAACTGTCAGGGGTCTACTATACTGTTTTACTTTCTGCCATAGAGTATAAAAAAATATAACTTGTATGGTGCTTTTTTCTAATATAAGAAGTTGCAGCGCCTATAATGATCACCTTTTTCATTATTAGAAACAAAGGAACCAAGTTCAAATCAGTTCTGAAATAACACCCCAGCATCAAAACCTCCATTTTTTTTGGGCGAAACCATGCCACCACCCTAAGGTTGCCAATATAATCAAGTGAACAAGCAATACAGAGGTCATAAGAGGCGCTTATAACATAGTCAGCAACACAAGTAACCCTGGGAAAAAATAAAAAACAGAAATTGCTAAATCTCCAACTTCTTGTTTCCATTGGTTGATCTTATTGATGTATTTAGTGATTAATTAGTAATTATTACTTTAGGCAAACTAATTTGAACAATGGACATGTGAAAACAAACAGGGTACCATTACATTGGCTGGGTTCCCCTTTGCGCTTGAGGCAGACGATCCATTTGTTATGCATCTTGTCCTTTGGCACAGAAGGGATAAAGTAAGCAAAGGTTTTACCACTGAAATTAGCCCCTTTGGGTGGCGCGTATTAGATGAGGCTATAACTGATGAGGTTAAAGGGAGACTTGGTACAGCACTGGTAACTTATGCAGTTGTGTCAAATCCAGTGCTTGCTTCTGTGGAAATAATCCTCAACAAGGGCAACAGGAAGTCTGGAGCAAAAATATATGGGACGATTACTGCATTGATGTCCCGGTGGGATGTCGAGAGGGTGCTATTTTGCAAGAAGCGTGAGAAGTACATTAGTGTCGACCACAGTGCGTCCATTCCCCTTTTGCGATCTCTATTGATCGTCCCTCGTACATCTGCCCTGCATATTGATTTAGATTTGGCAGATGCTTTCAGCTATCCAAATGTACCCATTGCGAGAGGAGCCGTAAAGTTTTCACTTGATTGTGACTGTGTGGAGACATTGGGGACAATTTCAGGCAAGTTTTGGTGAGATAGAGGTGAAGGTTAATTGGTGGACTTATTATGATCACCCAGGAACAAATAAATTTCGCGAGAGATACGGCATTTGATATTTTCTTTCTCTATGTATCTTACTATATTTTGCTGTACCATGCCCTGAAGAAGCTTCTGCCCGTGTCCTTGTGAGATAGCATGGGGCATTGGAAAATGGTACATGGTGCGAATTTTCATTTGCTCTACCAACTTTCTAAGAATCTTTGACTATGTTTCTATTGTAAAAGCTGTACATGAAGTTTCTTTTTCCTAATGGTTTGCTTATCTCACAGTTAACAGTATAGATTATATGCATTATTTTTATTTTATGTTATATTTAATCAATCCATGAATTTTTATGTGAGAACAACTGACGAATAAAGTGTTCTGCTGATTGGATTTCATGATTATTATATCTTTTCCTTTTCTTTGTCTGTTTAATTATGGCAAACTGTATATAGGGTGTTTCATGACTCATGAAGAGAAAAGTTGCAACTCAGAGCAGTATACTGAATTTGAGAATTATGGTCTGCACTCGAATACAGTACATACCGAGGTACCCTAACAAGCCTCATAGGCATTTAAGTTTAATAAGGCCAATGACATAATTTTATTCTGGGAATGAAAACGATAACAAGGCAAGGTCCAGTCACAAGAATAGATGAGAAAAAGGAGAGGTAAAAGGTAGGTCGATATGAAAATATACAAAACCATTGGCTTGTATATTTCAAAACCAGGTTTGTAGCACAGATGTAAGCCAGGAAACAGCAGTCATGATGTGTACCACAGCACATGAAAAGACACAGCAGATAGACAAGTGTTTTATTTATTTATTTATTTATTATTGTTATTATTATTATAAAAAAAAATCAAAACATCATGCAAATGGACTTTAAATAGATCTGACATTTAATTTAATCAATGGAATTGAAGTAGGTACCCAAAGGAGTTGTGCAAACCAGAAGGAAACTTGAAAAACTAAAAGTGTCATTTATTCCAAATGAATTTAAGTAATTAAGTTCAGTTTTTTTTTCACTAATCTAGACCGAGATTTTGATCGAATATAAAAAGAATTTGAACTTAATGCATGGCTTTCGGCAAAAACGTTGAGCAATTCATTATTAAATAAAAAAATAGAAGAGGGCGTGAATCAGCACATATTCACAAATTTGAGTCTGTCTAAAGAACATGCTTATAGAAATTAAATCAGTATTCAACGAATCTGCGAAAAAAATTAGACGGCTCAGATTAATCTCGGGAGGACTAATGTGCCCATGACTAATGCGGCCACAGATTTAATTAATACTAATCTATAATAATTTTTTCCACGTAAAGTTATTTAGGCACTTTGTACCAAATATCTTTAATAAAATATTCTCCTTCGAGAATTTTTTTTTAAAAAAAATCTGGAGAAAAGACAATGGTCCTTATAAAATGTTCCTCGCAATGCATATGTGCGATGGAAGGTTGCCAGAGAATGAGAAATGTTGCCTACATGTCCTTTTATTTTTATTTTTTAAATGGATGTCCATTTGCCTAACTAAATCTGGAATGTTGGATTGGCCTCACGATTCGTGCTGATTAGATATTATCATATTAACGGAGCGAGGTTTTAACGAAGCCGCATTTGCGTTTTTTGGTTTATTTGAGGAAAATTTCTGTTCCTTTCCGCCTTCTCCCTCGAAGACAAGCGTCGGAGTCGGATCCAATCGGTATGGAGCGAACCTATGGAGAGAAACCAACCGTCCATGTTTCTCCCTCGACAACTGAAGATTCAGACTCGAAGGAATCTGATTTGAAGCAGAGCAGTGTTTCCACGAGCGAGGAATCGATTGGAGGGGAGATTTTTAATAAGAAACAAAAAAACTCTCACAATTTTAATAAGAACACAGGTCATACGAAAATTTTAATAAGAACACAGCTTTTGCGCCATTTACAGAGGCGTAGTGACGAAAAACCATTTGCGCCAGTCAAATCGGCGCAAATAGCCATATTACGCCTTTCATATTGGCGCTAATGGGAAAACGACAAAATAAAGGCGCGTGGCCTGCACTTTTGCCCGTTGATTGCTGCTTTTCTGAGTTTCTGCGCGAGAATTAGAGAGAGAGAGAGGAAATCCAAGAGAAAAGATTAATATATGTTATTTTTTTTATATTATTAAGTTATTGAATTTAATAAAACAACTATTATTAATTTTTCAACAACTTTCAAATGATAACAAATATTATTTAATAAAACAACTATTATTAATTTTTCAACAACTTTCAAATGATAACAAATATTATTTAATAAAACAACTATTATTAATTTTTCAACAACTTTCAAATGATAACAAATATTATTTAATAAAACAACTATTATTAATTTTTCAACAACTTTCAAATGATAACAAATATTATTTATTAAAACAACTATTATTAATTTTTCAAATACTTTCAAATAATAACAAATATTATTTATTAAAATAACTGTTATTATTTTTTCAAATATTATTTATTAAATACATGATTTCGTTGTTTAATTAAATTTTGTTTATTTTAATTATTGCTCTAAAAATCTACGCGTGCTCTGAGAAATCATTATTATGGTCTGAAAAAGTTTGACGTAGTCTGAAAAAGTCTGAAAAGTATCACGTGGAATTTAATTCATACTTTTGGTACAGTACACCAGAGCTCCATCTATATAGAACTCCCCAGTTCAGGCAGACAAAATAATCTCCATCTTCTTCATAAAAACTTTACCACCATGGAAAAAGGAAATAGCTCAAACTCCAACAATACCAACAAAATTAATCCAAGTGAAATTGTGAAAGAGTTCTGGGGATCATTCTTCCATTCTACTCTCAACGACCAACAAAAACAAAGAGGGGAATGGACCGCAATGTGTCGTCAATGTTCTCAAACTTGCCAATACAATGTGAATGAACCGTACTATGACTTGCCCTTAAGATGGCATTACCTCGAGCACGTAAAAGAACAGAAGGAAAGCGAAAGGCCGAAGCGTTATGACTGGTCAGAGTACTTACCACCTAAACCGATACCCCAAGAACAGCAAACATGCCAGCCATCACCCTTATCACCCTTCTCTATGGTTGAATCCATTTATAATTTTCGTGGAGACCACACAGTGATATGTACAAAGTGTGGTCAAATTTTCAATTACCAAGAAACCATCCTGCGTGAGCACTACTCTGACCACAATCGCCGTGAAGCGGAAGAAACGGAAGCTCGGTACAGAGAGGCCGAAAGAAAAAAGAGGGAAGAAAGTGACAAACTTAGATCTGAGTATTGGAGTAGGAGAATAGAAGAGTCGCGAAAGAAAAAGCTAAAAGAAGAAAAAGAGAAGGAGAAATGGCGAAAAGAAATTCAGGACATGCAGATGCGCGATAGACTTGAAAAGGCAAAAAGAGAGGAAGAAAGAAGAAATGCAGCAAGATGTATGGCAGAGATAGAAAAACAAGAGGCTGATGCGGCTTTCTGGAACGAAGCCGCTCATATGGCTGACAACGCCGGTGCCAGTAATCAACATGACAACGAAAATGAAGAGGATGAACCATGGTGGGATGAAATTCTTCAATATGTAAAGAGTCAAGATCTCTAAGTTATGTATCATTGTAGTGATTTGCGGTTGTTTTATCTTTTAGTGTGTTTATTTATTAGTTTATTTAGTGTGTTTATCTATTTTGTTGAGTTCTATGTTTTTTTTTTGACAATTTCAATAGTAAGCAACAAAAAACATACCTCAAATATTAAATTTCATTAATTTAAAAATACGAATAAACAAAACAAACCATACAATTAAAAATAATAAAATACAACAAACCACGTGACAGTTTTTCAAAGCTCATCAGAGCACGCTTAACTTTTCAGAGCTCATCAGAGCACGTGACACTTTTTCAGAGCTTTTCAGAGCACGCTTAACTTTTCAGAGCTTTTCAGAGCACGCTTAACTTTTCAGAACTCAACAGAAAAGATTGGGCAAAAATGAAATTTCTTTGAAAATGAAATTTGTTGGTGTTTTGTGAATTTTATTGTGATCAAACAGTTTGGCCAAAGATTTTGAAATTTGAGTATTAGAAAATAGATATGATAGTTAGCATTGTATAATTTTTTCCGATTTTTTTGATTTTCTAGCAGGTAACATAAGGTATCCCGTGCAGTTTTTCCTTTGAAAATGAAATTTCTTGGTGTTTTGTGAAATTATCAATCCATAGAAATACTAGAAAATAATATTTCAATCCATAGAAATATTACAATCCAAACTTGAAATATTACAATCCAAACATTAAATATTACAATCCAAACTTCAAATATTACAATCCAAACATTAAATATTACAATCCAAACTTCAAATATTACAATCTAAACTTCAAATATTACAATCCATACAAATATTACAATCCAAATTCCAAATCAATACAAAACTCACACAATCAAAACCATAAGAAAAAAAATAAAATTTCAATCTAACATACATGAATAAATTTTTATTTTCTTCCAAAAATGTTTCGTATTTTTGACGAAAGTCCGGCTCCTTTTTTTTTCCCAGAAGTACTAGCTCCGCTTGTTTGGCAGGTTGTGAACCTTGCTGACTCAGATCGCATAGTGTTTGACGGAGCATTCACGCTACGTGGATCAGTGCTTATTGAATTTCGACGTGGTTGGACATTATTATTTGGTCCGTCAACATGAAGTGACCTACGGGCAGGTTGAATAGTCGGTTGGACTGCCGCTTGAACGTTTGGTTGGGCTTGGCTTCTTCGACTGTTTGTCCTTGATGGTGGTCTGCTACTGTAACGGCCAAATTGCATTGCATCCATTGGATATGGTGGTTCTCGTTGTCTCGCGTGACTTGTGGAAGCTTCACTTGTTGAAGGCTGACCTTTCTTCTTGGATGGCTTTTTCGGTTTAGGACCCTTAGACTTATCTTTATTCTTGCCTTCCATTTTGTCCATTGCCATCTCAGTACGAATAATCTTACGCCTACCACGATTGATTATACTCTTGTCAGGTATGATTGTAGGACCATCATAAACTGGCCACTGATCCTCATCCCTATAACAATGAAATTGACCCCCAGACCAAATAGCTTCTTGGTGGTACAAGCTGTAGCGTTCATCCACGAATTGATCAACATTGTAATTTGATTGCTTGCAAACGGCAATTACATGTGCACAAGGTATACCGGTTAGTTGAGGCTTCTGGCAACTGCATTTGGTATGAGTAAAAGGGAGCTGAGGGTCAGTTTGAACCATTTCAGGTGGAATTTCGACCCGATACTTCGAAACTTCAAAGCCATGACCATCCCTGTATTCGCCTCGAGCCTTAACAATAAATGTTCCAAGGTCGAGCCTAAACGTGGTTGTGCTCATCGAATCTGTCATTTCAAATAAATTAAAACAATACATTTTTAATTGAAATAAATAAATTATGAAATAAATATATTTGAATTATTTACCTGCTTTATCACTGTGCTTCTTCAATTTATCTTCGATCCTTTTTGGCCATATTTCAACCAATCTGTGCCTCTCTAGTACTAATTGTGTTCTCTTGTTCATCCAGTTTGCGCATTTATAAAAGGTGCCTTCCACTATTGCTGTCACCGGCAATCTCCTTTCCACCCTAAAAATACTATTCAGACTCTCAGATCCGTTACTTGTCATTAACCCCCACCGATGGCCTTTGTCAAATGCCTGAGCCCACATGAATAATTTTGGTCTCTCTTTCCGATCAGTTTCATCATGTTTCCCACAATTTCTGAGATATTCATAGGCAATGCGATTTGCTGCCTTCAATTGCTCCCACCTCTCTCTAAAACGATCTTCATTTTTCTTATTTGCAAGTTTAACCTTGAAAAAATCCTTCAAACCCTTGTTTTGTTTGCCGCCCCCTACCTTTTTAAATAAGTTTTCAGCGACGTGTTGCATGCAGTAGCGATGAATTGCTACTTTTTGTGGACCTTGTGCCTTCCAACCATACTCTGTCGAAGCAAAAACAGCTTTAATTGCCTTATGACGGTCAGATACGACACAATATTTGCGGTTCATGTCGCCTATGACCTCAAATCTAACCCAAGACATGAACCAACCCCAACTATTTTTGTCCTCCTTCTCCGCCAACCCGAATGCAACAGGAATTAAATGGTTTTCCGGATCATAAGCGCATACAGTAAATAACTTACCCTTATATCGGCCCGATAAAAAACTAGCATCAATAGAAATAACGGGCCGTGCGTGTTTCAGTGCTTCTATGCACGGACCGAAAGCCCAGGCCGCCATCTTGAATACTCGAACGTTCGGGTCATTTGTTTCCCAGGAGATGATATCGTATTTCGTCCCGGGGGTCGTCCTCTTGATTGCCTCCAAGAGTCGTGGAAGTTTATTGTACGCCCCTTCCCAAGACCCGAACAACTGCTCCAAGGCTCGCTCTCTCCCACGCCACGCTTTATTATAAGTTGGTTCAATACGAGTATATCTTGCCCTTATGAGTCCTCCCACTTGGCTAATTTTGAGACCAAGATCCTTTCTTAATTCTTCTCGGACATGCTCAGCAATAAGTTCGGCTGTAAGGTTATCGTGCCTTCTCTCATTATACGGCCTTGTACAAATATGGTCGTGTGGATTGGTGAAAATTTTCCAATTGGCATTAAAACCTTCACATATGGCATACAAACGCCAAGGACAGTTCAGTTTTTGTACACAAACCATTATAATTCTAGATTTGTTACTTGATTGGGTTCTCATTTCAACATTTCTTTTGCAAGAATAATCACAAACTGCTAGAATTAATTGTTTCTTTGAACGAAATATTCTACCCGGAGCGAGTTCTCCTTCATGCTCAGTTTTTGATTCACCCATACCAACATATTGAAAATCCGAAATATCACACAATGCACTTACAGGATGGTGCATGGCTGTTCTTCCAGTAATGTACGCATTAGGCGCATCATCAGTGTTTGAATGAAAGGGCACTTCATCATCTTCATCATAAAGATCCTCCACATCAGAATACTCTTCTCCAGTCGAAAGGTCTGAATAAGTTTCCGGACCATCTTCTGGATCATCTTCTCGAGGATCAACATAATCTGGATCATCTTCTGGATCATCACTTTCTACCACAGGCTTGGAAGTATGATAGACAGGATCAATATAATCTTCTGGATCGTCTGACGGTGTTGCATTAAGGTCTGGTCCCATGCTGTAAACGGGAATGAAATCGACGTACAACTCAATAAATGGTAGTCCCCTCGTCTCAAATGTCTGATGGTAAAAAAAACGCCATTCATCTTCGCAATTGACAGGAAAGAATAAAGATTCATATTTCCCGTCCACAATATCATTATAACGGCCTCTTATATCTATATTGTATTGGGTTTCATAAATTTGGAGTCGATAATATAGTTCGTTTCTAATGGAGGCATAGGTGGTTTGTGGAGTACAGGCTAAATTGAAAAAACATGGTCCGGTAACTGGACATTGGTTGACATATATGTTGATGGAAAACATTGTAGTATTTATTTTCGGATCTGGAGATTGAATGTGTGTAGTATTGAAAGAAAGGAAGTGGAGATGGAATTTGGTTTGGTTTGCAACGAAGCACATGTATATAAAACATTCATCGGCGACATAAATTGAACATGATTTGATTGAAATGACTAAAGAAAAAGGAAAGTTTGAGTCGGCCAAATAATGAGGCTATTAGCGCCCTTTAGGATGGCGCAGTGGGGCTATTAGCGCCCTTTAGGATGGCGCAAAGGGGCTATTAGCGCCCTTTAGGATGGCGCAATTCCTTTTTTTTTGTTTTTCCTCATGTGTCGGCAGATTTGAATTATGTCTTTTCTTACTAGCCTTTACTTTTTAGCACCATGTTGAGAAATAGTGCAGCGCCATGTTGACGAATAATGAACTTATAGTAGTAGGTGTTTTTAGCCTTTACTTTTTAGCCATGTGGTGCAGTATTTTGAAATTTTGGTATCACATATACATGCATGAGCGAGGCTTGACTGGTAGTGCATTAAATTAGGAATGTGGAAAGTAAGCTAGTCTAATATAATTACGATCTTTAAAAGTGTTCATATGATTCATTAATTCTATATAGTACATATCTTGTGAGTCATTAATTCTTGGTATATAATCATGTATGTTGATTTGTCATATTATTTCTCATATTACTTCCATTTTTAAAATAATGCGTTGCATTATTTTTAATTAAAGTAAATAAAAACTATAAGGACATAAAATAAACTACAAATCCATAATAACAACATAATAAAAATACATATCATAATAAACTACAAATCCATAAAAACTACAAATAAACTACAAGTCCATCAACGTTGTTTACGGCCAGATAACGTTAATCTGCTGACTTTTTTTATCGCCCGCCTGCCGCGTCTCTGAGCAAGACATGGAGAAGGATCACCATGATCATCGTCTGCCTCCTGATCTCCATCACCTTCGTCACCCCCATCATCCTCGTCCTCCTGCATAGCATCTCCATGACCCCTCTGATCCTCCTGACTGTAATGACCCTGGTCATATGATCTGAACTGACCATCTGCACACATGGCATCCCGTAACAGACTACTAAAGGAGTCTATCCCAACCTGAGTACCCAACGGAGACGACCATGATGGAATCCCTGAACTAGTACCCTGTGGATCAGTACTAAATGGAGGATACTGTGGAGTATACTGTGGGGGATAATGTGACGGAAACTGTGGCGGAAACTGAGGCATGTATGTGCCGAAAATACCAGTAGGGTCAACAGATGGAATCTGTGTGTACATGGTATAAGGTGGTGGTGTGGGATACTGGGGATACTGCGAACCAGATGCCTGGAACTGGCTAGGTGTAGGGCCAGTAGTCGGAATCTGTGTATGAGAGGCATCGGGATTGAAGTCTCCATCCTTAAATTTAAATAACATTTAGATAACATTTAAATGACATTTAGATAATTTCATTAATATTAAGTAAAAAGATTTAGATTTAGATAACATTTACATACAGGTTGCACCACATTTTCGGGAGCGTTGTCTTCTGGATGAGATGTCTCTGTATCAGAATCTACGATTGCATCAATATCTGTTGAAAATCCCTCTTTTTCCAACAAGTCTTCCAACTGGTGATGCATCGATGCAGATTTCAATTGAGATTGGGAGTTGCGAAGAATCTTCTTGCCAATTTTCCTAAAACCTTTCTTGGCAAGTAATCCTATTGCCTCTACTGCATTAGATAGTGCAGTTTTTCCCTAAAACATACATCAATCAAATTAATCAATTTCATATCAATTTTCATACATTAGATAGTGCAGTTCTTCCATAAAAAAAACATAATGTTAATATAAATTAGAATAAATAAGTACATTAATTACATAAACACAAACCTGTCCACGTACTATAGGCGCCACGGGTGCATACTGATACTGACTAACCGATGCCTGACGGCGTCGAGCCGCTGCCTCAGCTATAGTCACAGCCAACTCAGCTCCACCTGTCTCCCTCATATACCTTTCATATGCTCTTGCGTTAGCATTTGACCACTGTCTCATGTCTACACTGTCAGCTCGTCTCCGTAAAGCCTCCTCATTCCACATAGCGATCAAAGGCTCAAACACAGTCCGATAGTCTGCACCTCCTCTAACACTACCATGCGAAAAATTGTACAGATTGTTCATGGTGATCCATGCCTATTGAAAAAAAAAATGTGAATTTACCGAAAATCACAAGTTCAATTATAGAAAAAAAAAGTTAACAAACATACAATAGGTAGTGGTGGAGGAAAAGCCTGCACTAGACCAGACTGATGCCTACAACGGTCTGGAAATGTCCAACCAATCACGTGATAGTGCATGCATGGCAATCGTAGGTAGAAAGATAGCGAACCCTGCTGTGCATGTCGTGGCATCAAGCGTAAGAACTCTAGATATGGCCGCCAGTTCACGTCTTCAACCTCCAATAGGACCAAAGAATCTCTCACGAATTGTACTGCCCCGCGATGGTTACTCTCAACAAATGTTCGACCCTGGCTCCATTTCCTACAACATTATTAAAATAAAATAATTATTGAATTATTATTTATAGTTAAAAAAATTAAAACATTATTAATTATTCAATGTTATACTAACCACGCAAAGGGGGGGCACGAATCTAAATTTGGCATGCCTAATCCTTGAATTTCTCCTAACCCCGGCCTACAAATAGGGAGGTACGACCATGCCCAATACAAGAGAAGTAACCACGGTCCTGTGGGCTTCTTGAATCTCAACGCTGCACGGTCAAGAGCCCGATACAGACAAGCTAGCACTGCAGCGCCCCAATTAATATTTCGATCTTTGTTTAGGTCACCCTGTCATACAATTACCGAACACAAATATAACTTTCATTTAAGAAACTAATTTATTATAGGTTTACAAATCTATTATTAATATAAAATATATTCATACCTCCAAAAGATCCAAATAATATGTGGAAACACAATTCATCGAAGCGTCGGGAAACATAAGTGCGCCAAACATCTCTAAACAAAATGCCCGAGTGTAGAAATCCAAATCTTGTTCAGAAGCTCCAGGTACCGGTCCGTTTTTAAATTTATTCCGCAACCATAGGAGCTTCATGTCATGGCAATCCGTTCGCAAATTTGCACTAAACAAATTATTTTTTTTCATATTAATTTTGATAAGTAAATTCATACTTACAACATACGTTATTTTTTTTCATCAATACAAATTAATAAATTTCATATCAATTTTCATACAGTAAATTCATACCTACAACTTAAAATATTTTTTTTTCATCAAACAAATTAATCAATTTTATCTCAAATTTCATACAGTAAATTCATACCTTTCCTGTCTGGCCCATTGACGTACATTACTATCAGGACATAGCAACAACCGAACTTTCTCGTCCCAATTACTAGCACGACTTGATCCTGTCACAGGAGTACCCTCAGTTCGCAAACCATACAGAAATGCGACATCCTGAAATTTAAATATAAAATATCATTCAATTAATGAAATCAAGTTTCATATAACAATTTACACAGTAATAAAAGTGAAATATAAATGGTAATAAATAATTACCTCCAAAGTCACCGTCATCTCACCGACAGGAAAGTGAAATGTATGTGTCTCGGGACGCCAAAATTCGCACAATGCCTTCAATAGAGGTACATCTAGGTTGGCATTAGGCACCTTCGACATGTGAATCAATCCAAGTTTCTGTAGCCGACCTTCGATTCGTAAGTCATTGGGCAATTCTCTTTTATGCCCTCGTATTGTAAGATTTTTTTCACGCTTCAATCATACAAAAATTATATTAATTTTATTAAAGCAATATAATAATATATGTACTTTAAAATAATCAATTTACAAAATATTCACCTCATCCACTGGTATGCCAATCAAATGCTGACATGTCGGCACATATAATATAGGCCCATTATCCGGATCTCCCACACGTTCTGTTACGTTCAAGACGTATCGCAACGGACGAGAAGTACTATTCCTACGTCTGACAATCCTAGATGTACCAGCTGGCGCAGAATGAGACGGACCGCTCTCATCTGATTCAGAACTCATCTGATTGAAATATACAGATTTTAATTATATACACAAATTTTGAATAGTTCAATTTGAATTTTAAAGTTTAAAATCATCTTCTAATTTGTTGCACTTGTAAAAAAAATTATATCAATATATAGTTAGAAATAATTATTTAATAAATAACATTAATGCATATGACTTTAATTAACACTTTAATTTATCTAAAAAAAATAATTTTTATACAATAATTTATCCATAAAAAAATTATTCTTAAATACACATTACGTCAATAGGTCTAAATATTGTGTAAAATTAATTGCAACTAATTATTTTTCTCTTCAATAACTTGTTTTTTTTTTAAATAAGATTATTCCCAGGACTATTTTATTGAAATATTTTTTTTAACAATATTGTAAATTAACATGTCAATTAAGGTGTCAATTAACATTTATTGTTGGTATTATTAATTTTAACATTTTTTCAATTTCTATTATTTTTGCATGTTATACTCAATATAGTAATTTTAACAATGTCAATTAACGTTATCTTCTTTCAATATAGTAATTATTTACAATATAGTAATTTTAACATTTTTTCAATTTCTAATTGATTATATCTAACAATAAATAATCCATAAAAAATTATTTACATAAAACAATAATTTTAAGAAATATTTACTAATTTTTACATGCATGTCCTATTACGTAATAATCATTTCCATACAAACTCAATAATCTCAATTAATAATCTCAATTTTTACATGCATGTCCAATTATTTTCATTTTTAACAATTATCTCAATTATCTATTTTCTATACAAACTAATTTCCAACAATTTCTAGATACAGAACTCATCTGATTGAAATATACAAATTTTAATTACATCCAAAAATTTCTAGATACACTAATTTATCTAGAAAAAATAATTCTTATACACTAATTTATCTATAAAAAAATAATTCTTAGATACACTAATTTTTAAATTTATCTACACAATTAACTCTATCAATAAAAATATTCCTTTTTCATTAACTAAAAATTTTCCATATATTAATTATTCATATATTTTAAAACTTACTTTTTTAAAAAATAACACTCAATAAAAATTATTTTTAGCCAATAATTTTTACCATTCTAATTGATTTTATCTAAGAATAAATAATTCTTAAAAATTTATTTACATAAAACAATAATTTTAAAAAAGATGAACTAATTTTTACATGCATGTCCTATTACGTAATAATAATTTCCATACAAACTTATTTTTATTTTTAACAATTACCTATTTTCCATGCAAACTAATTTCCACCAATTTCTATTTTTATACAAACAAATTTCCATACACAATAATTTAACAATTTTTTAAGCATCATATTTTTTAATTCCACCAAAATATTTTTTATACAAACAATTCTAACATCTTTTCAATTTATTTTTTTTACCATGTTCTATTTATTTAATTTAGCAACATTTTTGGAAATTTCTATTTTCTAACAATTATTAACTTAACATTTCCAACAAATTATTTCTACAAATTATTTCCAACAAAAAAATAATTCTCACAACTTTTAACTTAACATTTCCATTCAACAATTTCCATTCAACAATTTCTATTTAATTCCCCACACATTTTCCATTCAACAATTTCTATTCAATATTAAACAAAATTTCACCATACATTTCAAATAAATAATTTCATCAAATATTACAAATATTTAAAAAACATACATTGACGACGGAATAGATCGGATCGACTCGAAACTTTCCGCTACGGCTTCTCGCCTCCTCTCCTTCCGCACCTCCTTCTCCTGCCGCCTCTCCTCGTCGAATGGCCGACCTCTGGCCGAAGCTCTGCCCGCCTCACCTCCTTCTCTTCTTTTTTTCCTCTTCTCCCCTTTCTTTCTTTCCTCTTCTCCCCTTTCTTTCTTTCTCTCTTCTCTTTTTTTCTTTCTCTTCTTCTCTAGCCGAACAAAACAAGAGAGCAATCTCTCTCTCTCTTTTCCTCTCTTTAATTCTCTCTCTCTCTCTCTTTAATTCTCTCTCTGTCTCTTTAATTCACGGCAGACGGCACAGACATTCATAAAGGCGCGGAAAACAAAAGAAACGGCAGAAAATCCAGGCCCCCACGCGCCCCTTTTGTCCTTTTCCCTATTGCGCCCATTTGAAAGGCGTAGTAGGGCCTTTAGCGCCGTTTTGACTGGCGCAATTAGTATTTTCAAATTACGCCATTTAGAATGGCGCAATAGCTGTGCTCTTATTAAAAATTTCGTGTTAGCTCTGTTCTTATTAAAAATCTGAGGGTTTTTTTTTCTCTTATTAAAAAAAGCCCCGATTGGAGCTGTCTCCATCCAGCTGGTCCAGGAGCGGACACCGCTTGAAGAAAGAAAATACAACCTCAAACGAAACCCTTCAAGACATGATGCATTTTGTTTTGAGATATTTGAGGTACGCGTCTCACATAGCACCAAAACAAGTGGCAAAATCCATGGCACTATTTATATAGACTCTGGAGTGGGTCTCCACCACCTCTATAGAAGGAACAAGAAGAACGCTGAGACCATCTCCCTCCCTGTACGTCTTCACTTTCCTTTTCCTCCTTTTTTTTAATCATTTTTTTTAATTAAAATTAAGCCTCAATTTCTCCCCAGAAGGTTCGTATAACTGTCATACCTTCCTTTGATCTCCAGAAACGAAGTAGTATTATTTAGGAAGGGAAGTTGTGGTCAAATTGATTCAACTTCTTCGAGAACTGTCAAGGGTCTACTGTACTGTTTTACTTCCTGCCATAGAGTATCATAAATATAACTTGTAGGGTGCTTTTTCACTATTAGAAACAAAGAAACCAACTTCAAATCAGTTCTGAAATAACACCCCAGGCCCCAGCATCAAAACCTCCAATTTTTTACTTTTTAGGTCAAACCACCACCACCCTAAGGTCGCCAATATAATCAAATGAACAAGCAATACAGAGGTCATAAGTGGTGCTTATAACAAAGTCAGCAACACAAGTAACCCTGGGGAATAAAAAATAGAAATTGCTAAATCTCCAACTTCTTGGTTTCCATTGGTTGATCTTATTGATGTATTTAGTGATTAATTAGTAATTATTACTCTAGGAAAACTGATTTGAACATATGAAAACAAACAGGGTACCATTACATTGGCTGAGTTGCCCTTTGCCCTTGAGGCAGATGATCCATTTATCATGCATCTTGACCTCTGGCACGGAAGGGATGAAGTAAGCAAAGGTTTTACCACCGAAATTACTCCCTTCTTTGGGCGGCGCGTATTAGATGAGGCTATAACTGATGAGGTTAAAGGGAGACATGGTGCAGCACTGGTAACTTATGCAGTTGTGTCAAATCCAGTGCTTGCTTCTTTGGAAATAATCCTCATCAAGGGCAACAGGAAGTCTGGAGCAAAAATATATGGGACGATTACCGCATCGATGTCTGGGTGGGATGTCAAGAGGGTGTTGTTTTGCAAGAAGCGTGAGAAGTACATTAGTGTCGACCGTTGTGCGTCCATTCCCCTTTTGCGATCTCTATTGATCGTCCCTCGTACATCTGCCCTGCATATTGATTTAGATTTGGCAGATGCATTCAGCTTTCCAAATGTCCCGATTGCTAGGGGAGTTGCAAAGCTTTCACTTGATGGTGACTGTGTGGAGACAATTAAGACAATTTCAGGCAAGTTTGGTGAGATACAGGTGAAGGTTAATTGGTGGGGTTATGAGGATCACCCACAAACAGCTAAAATATGTGAGAGGTATGGCATTTGAGATTTTCTTTCTCTATGTATCTTACTATATTTTGCTTTACCGTGCCCCGAAGAAGCTTGTGTGTCCTTGTTAGATAGCATGGGGCCTTGGAAAATTGAACATGGTGTGAACTTTCATTTGCTCTACCAACTTTTTAAGAATCTTTGACTAATTTTCTATTGTAACAGTTGTACATGAAGTTTCTTTTTCCTAATGGTTTTCTTATTCCTTACAGTTAACAGTATGCATATTGAATATATGCAATATTTTATTTAAAGTTATATTTAGTCAATCCATGGACTTTTATATGACAACAACTTACGAATAAAGTGTTTGAAGTGATGCTGATTGGATGCCATGATTATTATAGCTTTTCCTGTTCATCTGTTTAGGTATGACAAATTGTATATACGGTGTTTTTGTGACTTACGAAGAGAAAAGTTGCAATTCAGAGCAGTATACGGAATTTATACTCTAACAAGCAAAATTGCGATTTAAGTTTTATAAGGCCGTTGACATAGTTTTATTCTGGCGATCACAATGCAAGATCCAGTCACAAGAACAGACATGAGAAAAATATTAGATAAAATATTATTAAAATGGATATCCATATGAAAATTTAGAAAACCATAGGCATGCATATTTCAAAGCCTAGTATGCTGCCAGACACTTTTTTTCCGTCAACAGATCCATACATTCCAAGCCGTCTATTGTAAATCAAATGGCAGGAATTTGTGTAGCGGTTCTTTGCTATCTTATGATGAAAAGACCTGAGATTGAACCCCCTCAAGCAATAATTAGCTAAGAAACGTTATAGTAAACCAGACAAAAGGACCAACCAAATGCTTACGAACACAAAGAAGAGCCATGTCTAATTGTGAGAGACGAAGGGACGTTCTTCAATTAGCATATTAAGGAACAATGGAACATTCATTACCTTGATTTGGTGCTATCCCTTATAAGACATTCAATTACTATATTATTTTTTTTTTGGGGATTTTGTCCGGGACAATATCAAAGTCCGGTAACTTTAGTATGAAAGGAAGTGATTACCAATTAGGCTATAACTAAACATAATTATTAATTTATTATTACTGGACTAAAAATCATATAGAAGGCGGGCACAACGACGATCTATAGTGATGTGAATTTATTTGTTGAGTTGCGTCAAGGTTCCTATAGTTTGTCACATCAATAATCAATAATATAGATAAAATTGTGTGATGTCAGACTATAATTTTTTAATAGATAAACGACATGCCAAAACGATTGCGCATTGGTTCCTCGCAGATGTTAAAAGTCAATATTTTTTTAAAAATGCAACTTTGTATAAGTTTGTGATGCAGCATAGTATGTCAAACGATATGACCCGTTTCGCGAAACTCGCAGTAATTGTGCACGCAAAATTTATATTCCTTCTGTATCATTTTTTTGTTTAGATATTGGAAAAAGAAGACAAACGAAGCCGCAGGCCAAACTTTCCCTTTCCTTATCAATTTTCTCAAAAAATGGCGATAGGTGTGAGCTCCATGGAGACAATTTGCAGCTTGATAAACAAACGACCTCCACCGAACAGTTGCCTCCGATGGACCCGATCTTTGCCACGGAGGATTCGGACATTTCCAGTCACTGTGCGATGTCTCTATTTTTGCAAAAATTGGTACAAGGGCTGCTGCACAATCCCCCACGGAGACAAGGTGTTTACTGTTTATTGACAACAAGTTGAAGCTCGAAATCCATCGGGAGATACACAAAGACCACGTTATCTGTAAGCTCCCTTTATGAATTACTCAGATTTCCTTCGCAACTATTCTTCTTATTGTTTGGAATTTCAAGATATTTCAAAAATTTTCTACGTGATTTCTATTTTTCTCTGCTCACTCCTCAATAATCTCCATCTGAATTTAAGCTGGCTTTAACAACCATTTTTGCCTCTTTTGTTTTATAATTTTTTTTGACCTTTTTCTTAGAAAATTTTCATTTCAGCTACATCATTTTGTTACAGCAGACGTGCTATAGAGAGTGCATCTATGGTGTTTGTGGAAATGCTTCAATGAATTTAATTTGATTCTTTAGTTAGAAAAGTTGCTACTTATTTTTATTTTTTTATTTTTTACAAATTCTCTTAATTTGTTTGAGTTTAGATGGTGATAAAGCCAATTACAGTGATTCAAATGTCAAGGATGATTCAAATTTTAAAAAGTTGTATAGATGTATAGAAAATGAAGTTAACATTAACATTTCACATTTTCATTTAAAATGTAACTGAAATGTTAGATCTTGCATTAAATTTTCATTTGGGCATTACCTATTTATATGTCAGACAAAATCGTAATTAATATACTGTTATCTAGCTAGGTCTTGATGTCTTGGTATTGATTTGGTAATTTTGGTAATTAATTGGAGTTAAATTTTTTAAATTCATGCGTTGGATACATAAATGAAAGGGTTGTGATTCCATTACGGCTTCATTCTTTCGTGTATATCTGAGATAAATTTTATTACAATTGTCGTTAATATATTGATTTGGGAGTTTAGGACCCATTACAGGTTGTAAACAGTCTCATGGCATTAAATTTGTATTGAACACATTTAAATCCGTAATTAATACGTAATGGTAACTGTTTTGTTACTTTGTGAATAAAATCACCAAAAACCAATACATGTGTAAATTGCTGATTAAAAGAAATATTGTCCGGTTTTAATGAAAAATGGTCAGTTGTATGTAGCTCTCTCTAGAATGACCTCACCAGATGGGTTGAAACTTCTCATCACAAATGATGACAATTTGTTTAGAGGTTATACAAAGAACATTGTGTACACAAAGCCATTTCTGCTCTCTTATGTAAGAACTTCTCACTTATATTCATTTTTTTTTTATTATTCATCTTCTCTCTACTTATTACCACTCATGCAGATGGTTCTTACAAAGGTACTGCTGATGTTGAAGCCTCATAAAACGAGTTCAATGGGTAATGTTTTAAAATAATCAATCGTTTTTTATTTTTATAGTTTGTTACTTCATATTGCAAAAAATTCACTGGCGCTATTTTAATATTTTAAAATAACTATTTGTGCCACTGTAATTTTTTTAAATTATTCAAATTGCATATGTTCTATTCATTATTAGTAAATATTATATACCTCATACATTGAATTGAATCTAATTAAGTATAATCCACAGAGAAGGAAAACCAAACCTAAAAATTAGCAATTAGAGTAGCATCTTGATAATCAAAATCAGGCTTATTAGTTATATGTAAACAATATATCTACAGCATACTGCCTCCCTTGAACATGCACAGCCTTGGCACCACCAAAATACTCAGAGAAACATCTAACATCTAGCATCCAAACTCACTGACATAATTATTAACTTAAAGGGGCTAATCTGGTAGTCTGATATTCAATTTGATACAAAATATGTTCTAATACATAAGCTTCATGACAATATATATGATTGGTCAATTTTTTTTTTAATAAATGAATTTTCCATTACAGGTGTTGAACAATAATGTTGAACTTGTAGCAAATTATTCTTACAAGCTCAGTCGGTATTAGACTGGATATTTAGTTCATATCTAATTGAAGTTGAGTTAGAGAATTTAATTTTTCCAGAGGTGTTTTTAACCAGAGACATTGTTATCGCTTAACATGAAGTCTTTGAGGTTTGCTATGATAGAAATGTCTATTGATTAAAATGAAATTAGTTCACTGAATGAATCAGGTATCAGTCTGGTGAATGAGTTGTGCGGTTGTGCCATATCAACTATTTCATGAGTTTTGGAAGCCTGGTCGAAAGAATGGGGCAGTGGGCCAGATTTCATTAATTATGACGTACTGGTGTGTATTAACCAAGGGCAATTAGCGACCTCATTTGGTATCATATTTCATCAAGCGTTTTGTAATCAATACTTATTTCCTGAAATGTATGGCAACAAAGAACACATGTAATTTATAATTACAACCATCTGTAATTTATGCAATTATTTATTTTTTTTTCCCTTCTATTCATTTCTACTAATTTTGGGAGAAATTACAAACATTAAGACTTTTAACTGATCTGTGTGCTAATTTGTGCATCAAGATCATTCATGCTCATTTATAATAGTACATCTTCTTATTTGTATTTACCATCAATATACTGTATAATCATATCTTCATCTTTATCAACAATCATTAATCTCACATTTTTCTTATTATTTTTGTCATTTTATTTTGAATTGAAAATAATAGAGGCAGTCAGGATCGAGCGAAGCTCGATGTGCCCTCTAGTAGTTAATGGATGGGCCTGCATTAGTGAAAGTCTAGAAGGGCTGTGCCAGACTTCGAGAGGCCAGGCATATTGCCTACGCAAGGGCTAGGTCGGGTTAGGCTTACGAAGGGCTTTAGAAGGGTCGGGCTTGAATGACTTAAATTTTAAAAATTAGGCCTGGCCCTTCTAGGCCCTTCATGTTTTGGGAGGCCGAACTTGAAGGGCTTTAAGGGTCGGTTTTTTTTTTTTAAGAAATTTCATTTAAACTATGTTTAAAGTATAAAATTTTGTAATGATAATTTTTTTTATTGTTTAAAACCCTTCAAGTTTTCAAAGGTCAAGTTTAAAGATCGAGTTAGGCTTAAGAATGATCGAATTAAATTTTTTTTATTTTTTTAATGATAATTTCTCATAATTATGTCATTTGGACAACCTAAAAATAAATAAATTATGATTAGATTATATAATTATACTATATAAAATATAAAATATAAATATAACTATAAATAAATTTGAATCTGGCCCTTATAAGCTCTTGACCCTTAAAAGCCTCCCTACTATAAAATTTGAGCCCGACCCTTCTTAGGCCCTTACAAGGGCCGGGCCGGGCCGAACTTTTAGGCTGACTAAGGGTTGGCCATGGGCCAGAGGCTTTTGGCATATCACTAGCCTGCGTTCGTATTTGCATTGCTATATATGTGTATTGTATATATAAACAAATATTTGAAGTTTAACATATTACAGCACTGCATTCTTATGAAAAACGAGGTTTTAAAGTGCTTCAATTTTTTTTTTTTTTTTAAAAAAAAGACGTGCTGAGTACTAGTATTATTCAATACTAGTATTATTCAAAAAATGGAGCATTTAAGCTTTGTAAACTTCAGTAACTTTAAATTATTTTAGTATAATTTTTATTTTTCTTAATATATTATATTGATTTTTGCAAGTTAGTCTTGATGGTTCTGAAATCTTTCCTTTCATCATCCAATTTGTTTATGAAGACATTGGATTGGGGTTTGATGAACAATATGCATAATTCAATTGCGGCATCCAACACTAGCTTCTATTGTCCTCAGATACAGCAGGAATGTCTAATTAAGGATGCCATTTGCATCAAGAAAGAGGGTTTTTAAGAGGAACCTTTTGCGGATATCGAATTTGCACTTACTAATTAGGAATCTATTCACCTTTTTTTTTTTTTTTTTTTTTTTTTTTTTTTTTTTTTTTTGAAACTAGTGGGAGAACCCGTCACTTTTTAATCGCAACAATGTGAAAAGTTATACAAAAACCCTGTATCTAATAAAATGCAAATAACCTCTTGGCTCTTAATTGAGCACATCTAATTGGCACCGGTACCCAAATCTACTGATACCGGAGCCCTATTATTATCTCACCTCTTCTTCTATATGAGTTCTCACGAACAAACAATTACAACTTCTGATAAAAAGAACTAAAATTTGGTAAAGTACACAATACAATTGACTTACAAAACTCTATATCTCAAGAAGTAAAATCAGATCACGATCCCTTCCTTCTGGCCACCAGCGCCTTCTATTACCTTCACTATCCACTGTGATTGATTGTTCGGCCTGTACCTGCATAAGGTAACATCTCCAGCTTTAGTATCATGAACAGCACCTGTTGCTTGATTTTTGGAGTCCATAATCCTGTCCAATAATGAATTAATCTATGAAATTTTGACCCCAAGACTGCATATGTGGAACTAACTTGGTTATTAAGGCAAGTGCCATTTCTATCTAGCCAAATTACCCATAGCAATGCACTACAGCAAATCTGAATCGCTTGTCTTGACTGTTTATCTAATTACTTGATAACACAACTCAGATCGTACATATTTGTCAAGTTTGATCTCATTCCATTATAATGATAAAACCAGTCCCACAATGATTTCACATGTGATTCATGTGAATAGGAAAGGACACATGGTCAATTGTTTCTATATGGTTACAGAAGGCACATGAGGCATCCCCCTAGCTACCTCTCAGGGATAAATTGTCCTTAGTAAGTAATCTTTGTTTACAAAATAGCCACAAGAAAATTTTAATCTTCGGGGGTATTTTAATTTTCCAAATCTGGGCACATGAGATATCTGAAACACCTCTATTGTCAAGCCATTTGTACATCTATTTTGAGGAAAATGAACCGTTGGCCTTGGATCCCCAAAACAATTTATCAGGTATATCTTGTAAACTGACTGACTGTACAATCTACTGCAACCCTCTTAGTTGCTGAATCTGAGGTTCTGACAACTGCCTAGAAACCTGCATATTGTGCAAAGTAGCCCTTACTACTTGCTCCACTGTGCTATTCTTATCCACACAGAGCTTGAATAAACTTGGAAAGAGAATTTTGAGTGGAGCATTTCTACACCATGTAGTATTCTGTCCAAGGGAAATCCAAACGGGTCCGTTTGTATTCAAACGGATCCGTTCGGAATGGACGAAAGGTGCAGTGCTCTCGGGTTGATTTCAAACGGACCCGTTTGAAATCGAACGGACCCGTTTGAACTGTACATTGAATCTGGACAGAACGGTCTGATCTCATCATCTCTTATTTGCATCCACTGGTTGCGCCTATTTAGTGATCTCATGCCCTATATTTACCTCTGTTCTGATGGAGAGCAGTGTGTAGATGATCTCTATCCCTCATATAGTCAGATCATGAGAGAAGTACATAGAGAACACATGGGAAGACTAGTCTGGGTCGATATCCTGGAGTTTGCCATCAATTCAAGGAAAGTGAACTCGGCTTAGTGGTTGTCTCTCACTCTCCAATCTGTCGGAGAACCGATCCTGCGATGTCATCTAGTCGGCAATCATGCGACGACAATGGCTGGAGGTAATTTAAGGTTTCTGGGATTTATTTCCACATTATCCCCTAAAGTACTTACACACCAACCATCTAACCAAAATCTAGTCTCTTTACCGGACCTAATCTCATATCTATACCAGCAATCTATTCATTGCTGTGACTACCGAGTTATTGTAAGTTCATGCAATAAGCAAGAACCGATGCAACCTACCGGAGAGCTCAATCTGATCAATCATTGTTTAGAAACTCCTCTGGAAATTATCAATCGTCTGAATTGGAAAGATAATTTTTCTCTGTTAAATCATGTTCAGACACATAGCAATTAGCTTTTCTCTATTTGGCGCTTGTTTCGCATTTTACAATCCAAGTGAACAATGTTTTTTATTCCGATTAGCGTTTCGGACATACCCTTGTTAGTTAAAAAAAAAAAGTAAATCCGTAGAAACAGTTTTACAAGTTGTATATTATTATGTATGGTTGATCTTAGCAACAACTCTCACTTAAAAATCTACACTAAACAGCTACTTAATTTTATTTTTAATTCATTTAGGGTGCCATTGGATTGTTTGAGAATAAAATTAGAATTATATATTGGTGATTAAAAACATTATTCCTAAATGATGAAGAATAAGTTTGTTTTAATCAAAATTATTGTTTTTAAGTGATCACGGATAATAGTTTTAATCCGAATCAAAATATGATCACAATTAATATTAATCCGAAAAAAAATAATCCATACAAAATCGGATTAATAATTATTATAAATTGGGACTACTTTGAAATAACAATATTGATTTTAATGGACTTCTTTTAAATCATAAAAATAATATTTTTAATCATAAGTAACTAATTATTGTTTTATTCTTTAAGCTATCCTTATGCACTTTAAACTCAAAATGAACCCAAGTTCAACTTTTGTTTATAGCTGTTGCAATTATGTTGTATACAAGACATTCTGTCAGTTTTCTTGGGGATTTTTCCGTTATCTGATTGAAAGTAGATTTTTTTTTTTTTTTTGAAAAAAGGTGGGAGCGCCACCCAGTTTCATTTTCAAAATGAAACAAAATACAAACGTCTAAAAAGTAGAAAATTAATCCAACTGGTACCACTTGTACCAGTTCGTACCAACCAACAAATTCAACAACAATAAAACAACATCCATTGCATCTATTTCAACCCCATCCAGATTAACTAAGACGCTAAGTAAACTAAAATAAAAGAACATCCAAACTGCACTTTGCATAAAAGATGCAGACACATTAAGTATTAGAAATTGCGCATCACACAAGTCTTCAGTAAGCCATCTCCAGCATAGCAAGTTGATCCCCTATACCAGTTGCCATCTGAGCCATCGGTACCATCTGGAGAGGAATCAAATCCCAATCGTCTGGCAGCCATTTCTTCACTGTTTCTTTCTCACCTTCCTTCCAGACCCCTAACCAATAATTAACCAAATGAAAGGTAATTAGTATTGTTTGTCTCATAGTTTTTAAAGGGATATTGTTAAATATATGGTCATTTCTAATTCTCCAATTGCTCCAACAGCAAGCACTAAATACCGTAAGAAAAGCAAGTTTGTCTTGTTTATTCATCTTTAAAGAAAAATTTATCACATCATCGATAGAATGCCAGTGAGTGTAATGTTCTTGGTATTCTCCTAACCAATACTATATATTTTTAATAAAGGGGCATAAAAGGAACAAATGGTCATGAGTCTCCACTTCTCCACAAAACAAACAAGAAGAGTCTTCTTGCCAACCTTTTTTCAACAGATTTGTCTTAGTCAAAATCTTATTGTGAATCAATAACCAAATAAAATTCTGATTGTATAGGGGATTTTGAGGGTCCAAATCATAGAAGCTTTAGGAGCCAGTCTTCCCCTGAAACTCAAAAAGTCATAAGCAAAATGTGTAGAGAAAATTCCTTTATTATCTCATCTCCAAATCAGTTTGTCATCTCTCATATTCATTGTGTGTTAGTGATCAAAGATAATAAACTATGAAATTCCTGCAACAACACACCAGTTAGGGTCCTATGAACAGTAAATTGCTACCTTTTGTGGAAATTACAGCTTCTAAACTACAAGTTTTTGTATCACAAGCTTGGAAGAGATAAGAGAAAGAGGTAGCTAAAGAACAATTGTCAGTCCAAATGTCAGACCAGAAGCTAATAGATTTACCATTTCCTACTTCAAACTGTCAAGAACACTTACCAATACTCTGAAGTGAAATTATGTTTTTCCAGAAAGGAGAAATACTAGTAGTTGAGTGTGAGTGTTGGTACTTGAGTTGAATAATATCCTTCCATTCAGCTTTGTAGTGTGGATTATAGTACCTCCACAACCACTTGAGAAGTAGAGCTGTAACACCCCAATTCTTTTCCAATTATTATTGTTAATTATTTTGACCGTATTTTATTTTTCTAAAGTATGTAGTTTGAAATGATATTTTTTTAAAATATTCTTCGTCCAAAAAAAATATTTTATGTGTATCCGTTCCCTTTATTTGAGCCTTCATTTTAATTCCTTTAGTTGGAATTAAACATTTCCCTAACCGTACCCATCTCCTTTAATTAAGCCATTTATTTAATTTGTTTTTCTTTCATCGCTATTATTATTACAGAATATCAAATCCCTTCAGTTATTATAACTGCCCATTTTTGCGCATATGGGTCATCAAATTCTTTTAGTTATTTTAATTAAATTTTCTGTCCAACAATTCTGATTAAGTGAGCAATAGATATTTTTAGCGGGATAAATAAGTAGTTATTTCTTTATTGTCCTCATAAAACCTTCCATTCATTAACCGTTTCATTTATTAACCGTGATTTTGTTATTTGGCCACTATGATGATTATCTTCCTTCCATATATTCATATGTTTGTACCCTTTGTATCATGGTTATTCATAAAAGGTTATATCCCATTTGATTAATAAGCCTATTTTTATTTCCTCTCTGAATCAAAGATTAAAATCAATTCGTTCAAAGATTATCCATCTTCATTTTGAGAAATGCCCTGTTCGGAGAAAAAGTGATATTTGATCATCCATTTGGATTGAAATTCGAGTTCTATGTCATGATCGTTGGTGCTTTATCGTTTGTCAGGTAACCGGACTTCTCTATAATTTAATTTTCGTATTGATTGATTTAAATATCGTTTGTCTTATTTGATTGTATTGAATTGATATATGAGAATTGTGATTGATATATTTTGCGAGTCAACGGGTCTCTATTGTGATTTGAATTGAAGTGGAAAAGTGAAATGGAATAGTGGAATGAAATGTGAAGCGGAATTGCCTAAAGAGGGATTCGAGCTAGTGAAAAAGTGATATGAGAAAGTGGATTTGAGAAAACCTAGACCCGTTGATCTCTGTAAAATATATTTAATTTGTTTGTTATTGATGTGTGGATTAATCCGATCGATTGATTTTTGATTATATAAATTGGTTATAGAGAAGCTGCGTCGTTAAATAACCGGTTACTCGGCTTTGTAGCTGACTCCGTTTGCTTTTATTTCTTGTGACGTAGATTGTCGAGCCGTCGGATGGATGCGAAAGATACTGTCTCACCTCACGCCTCGTATTTCTGATACGGGGTGTGACAAGAGCTATATTCATATTCTTGAGATTAAGAATACCCAAACCCCCATGATGTTTAGGTTGACACACAGTGGTCCAGTTCATGAGAGCATATTTCTTCCTTTCTCCAGTTGTACCTTGCCAAAAGAACCTACATCTAATACTATCTATTTTTTTTTCCTAATTGTCTCAGGAATTTTAAAAATTGAAAGGGCATATATAGGAATACTACTAAGTACTGTATTTAGAAGAACTGCTCTACCACCAATAGACAACATATTTCCCTTCCAAGTTAGTAATCTCTTATGTATTTTATCTAGAACAAAAGACCAATTAGCACCTTTAAGTTTTGTATTACTTAGAGGGATACCATTGAAAGTAGATTATGTATTTAGAAAGCTATTCAAAGTCGGTTCCCTTAAAAATACCATATGCTATTTGTAGTGTATTATTTACAAAATGGAGTTTGGACTTTGGAAATGCTTTGCTTGATAAATGATTTATCATTTAGTATGAATTTTTTTTATTATTTTGGTATAAAACATATGAAGCAATTAATTTTAATAAAACACGAAAGTTCATTAACATAGACTGACGTACCGAAATCGAGTAACCAAATTAAACACAGCTTTTGGATGTCCAGCAAAATCTTACTTTGTTTTTATTTCTTATTATTATCTCAGCAAAAATTAGCTTTGCTTCTAACCAAATACGAACACTTTCATTAAAAAGTTTAGCTATTATGACTGGTTATGCATAGTCAAGCACATACGCAGAGATAAATTAGAAACAAAAGAAGTACACCAAAATTATTCGCACATTAAAAACAAGGTGCTAAATCCTTCATTGGAACGAACAGAAAGTTCAGTGATAAAAATTTCTACGCTTTATAGAATTTTATAAACCTAATAACATGTTTAAATTTTTTTTATTTAAAATTTTTTTGACGTAATTTGATAATAATCCAGATGGTTAAGTCGTTGTAAGTGGATTGAACCTTAAATTACTGGTTTATATTCTCATTCTGCCTGGATTTGGATACTTAGCACGTCAATAACATATTAAAAAACCATAATCATATGATGTTGAGCTAATAAATTAGGAAAATGAATAGTTTGAGTTTGTCGAATTTTAAAAATTGAAAACTAAACGAAAAAAAATAAATGTCATTGCATTGAAAAAAAAACTATACGGTATTGTTTACCATCATTTTGAAGATTCTCTCATCCCTTGTTCTCATCAAGCGTCTTCATTAATGACATGTTTTCTCTTATCCCTCATCCCTTCCATGTGTTTCCGTTCCTTCTTTGTGTTTCTCTTCCTCTCTAGAACTTTTTTTGAAGTGGAATAGTTTTTTCAGAACAATTAGGATCTGAAATTAAGACAATCAACTATATAAACTAGAACAATAAACTATATTAACTAGAATAATTAATTATATTAACTAGAATAATTAATTATACTAACTAGAACAATTAGCTATATTAACTAGAACAATAAGTTATCTTAAGTAGAATAATTACTTATATTAACTAGAATAATTAGCTATATTAACTAGAACATTAAGTTATATTAACCAAGATAATTAGTTCACTGGAACAATTATTATTTAGAGCTAGAATAATTAGGTAAATAAAATGTGGGGAAGGAAGGGTGAGGTAGGAGGTAAGCATGACTTTGGGGAAGGAGGGGGAGGAAAACAGAAGGGAGCGAGGGAGTAATTAACGCCGGTGGGATGAGTAATATGAGGATGATTCTAAAGGATGATGTGTTTTCTCATTAATGACTCGTTTTCTCTTATAAATGATGTGTTTTTCAATAAATGATTCTCAGGAATGATGGAAATGAAATATATTAGGATAATTCAGCTCCGGAAAATATAATATTGGGACCTCCCATAAAGAAACACGATTAATAGATACAAGCAGCATGTTCCGTATTTGCTAAATACTTATGATACGATATAATTTTAGAAATATAGTATACTTTTAATTAATATCTGGTGTATAATGCAAAAATATAATTTAAGAATATAGATATTTGTTTTAAAGAATAAAGTGTCTCCCTCAAGCGAGCGGTACTACTGGCGTCTTGTGGGCCTTTAATATGTAATCTTAATTGATGACAATTCGCGAAAGATTTGAGCTGTGGCCAGACCGGAGGCGCCATCAACTGTCACAAACTTTCTTCTTCAATGAGTCCTATTATATTGAGTCTGCAATGGGCTCCCGCGACACAGAAGGAACAGGAAGAACGCTGAGAGCCTGAGACCATCTCCTTGCCTGCACGTGGTGCACCTTACCTCACCCACTCAAAAAAAACATAAATAAATATTCTGGAGAGCAGGTGAAACAATCTAAACAATTTTTCTACTATGCATCAGATTTTATCAAATCTTGAACTCAATTGTTGAGTTAATGGTTAAATACAACTTAATTTGACCTGATTAGTAGACAATAGTAGTCCACTAATTTCCTAAAAAAAAATTGATCTGACTTGGCATCACATTTTATTTTTCAAATCTTTCACGAGAATCAGTATTCAATAGTGCCTATGCCTATGATGACCACTTTTTCCATTATTAGAACAAAGAAAGAAAGTTCAAATTAGTCCTAATAAACCTCCATTCTCTTTTTCCGCAGACATGCCACACCAATTCAACCTAATGGCAAAAATCATCCAAAAGTCATAAAAGGAGCATATAGAAATGTAAAACAATGAAGTAACCTATGCAGTTGTATCAAATGCAGTGCTTGCTTCTGTGAAAGTAAGGCAAAGAAGAAATGTAAAACAATGAGGTCAAAGGGAGAAATGGTGCAGCAGTGGTAACATATTCAGTTGTATCAAATGCAGTGCTTGCTTCTGTGAAAGTAAGGCTCATCAAGAGCAACAGAAGGTCTGGAGCAGGACTATACAGCACAATTACTGCATTGATGACCAGGTGGGATGTGAAGAGGTTGTTATTTTGCTAAAAGCGTGAGAAGTACACCAGTGTCGACATCTCTATTGATCATCCCTCGTACATCTGCCCTGCATATTGATTTTGATTTGGCAAATGCTTTTCAGCTTACAAATGTCCTGTTGCCAGAGCAACCATAAAGTTTTCACCTGATTGTGACTGTGTGGAGACAATTTCAGGCAAGTTTGGTTAGATAGAGGTGAAGGTTACTTGATGGAATTATTATGATCACCCAGATACATATAATAAAGTGCACATGAGATATGGCATTTGAGTTTTTCTTATTCTATGTAACTTATGAGATAGCATGCCCTAAAGAAGTTGCTTGGTGTCCTTATGAGATAGCATGGGAACTTGGAATATTGAACATGGTGTGAGTTCTTATTCTTTCTACCAACTTTCTGTTGATCGGGGCTTGACCCCTATTTTTTCTTCCAAAAAAAAAAAATTTATGTTGATCTTAGAACATTTCTAATGGAAAATGACTGTACATGAAGATTTTGTTTTCTAATTGTATGCTTATCACTCACTGTTCGGCTTTAGTTGTATAGATTACATGGAATATTCTTAATGTAAAATATATTTAGTCAATACATGCATTTTTATATGATCAAATTATTTTAATTAATGAATGAAGTGCTTCAAGTGATGGTGATTGGATTTCTTTTCTTTGTTTGTTTAATATAGCATATTACATAAAGATTGTTTTTGTGGCAAGAGATGCTGCAATTCTAATGCAGGCATTTGGTATACCCCAGGTGTTTAGTATATCCCCATGTCAGAACAGTACACTGAATTTGAAACCTGTGGTCTTTACTCAAATACAGTCAAGCAACATTGTATTTAAAATTTCACAAGGCTGGTAGCATTAATTTAGGAGTGAGATTGATGCAAGGTCCAATCATGCCACAATACGTACAAGGAAAAAAGAAAATGTAAATTGCAAATTCATATGAAAAATGTACAAAACCATTGGCATGCAGATAATATTGAATTTAGGTATGCTGTTAAACACTATCAAAGATGGAAAGCAACAATCAGCACCTATGCAGTGTAGCATAGCACTTAAAAAAGATAAATAACTTGCAAGGCAGAAAGAAATACAAATTTTGGTGCAGAAGAAGACCAATGTATCCCTATTTCCCATCAATTCCAAGCCATGCATTGTTAGTTCGAATGGCCCAATATGAATAGTGGTTAGAGCTGATCTGGACCCCAATACAAAAAAAAAAGCTAGCTACAGTATACAGCAACATGTCATACAAAGGGCCAGGCAAATGTTTGCTGGTGGAAACAAAAAAAGCCATGTATAGTTTTGAGAGGTGAAAGGATAAGAGGGGGTAACAGAAAGCTCAGTGATAATATTCAACTAATCAATTACAAAACAGATTGTTACTTGCTACCCTCACTACGGTCCCCCTTATTTTTTTTTCTAGAAACCATATTTCCATGCCTGATGAGCTTGTAAAAAGAGCACTTTACTAGTTGAACCATCCTCAGTTTTCATAACCCTTATGAATCTCCCTTTCATGTCCTTAACCGTCACAATAATCTCTTTGCTCTCATAAGCAGCAAAATTCCATAATTGGCTCTTTGCTTTTTTTATTTTTCATCTTTTTTTCTCATCTGAATTGTTATTATGGATTATGGATGCAAGAGATCCTACTTTGACATAAGTCAACCAAGCTTGTAACAATATCAGGTACTTGTGCTGATGTGGTAATATTTGTGTTGCTGCTGCCGCTGAAGCCTCATTGGGCTGTTGTGCTGTTCTAGCACTTAGTTTGAAAGCCTCCCAACTTTTTTCTCTTTTTTGAAGAAAAAAAGGGGCCAAAGCCTCCCAACTTTTTCAAAATTGTAGGTCCACAAGTTGCTGCCCTTTGCCACTAGAAAAGAAAATCTTTGATCTCAAACTTTCATGGAGATTTCAAGAATCTCCTCTAAGACTTGATGGAACAGCTTGGTACCAGTTTCCTCAATACAACAGTTAGTTCTGCCTTGTTGACAGGTGCAATAACAAACCAGTTCGGAGACAGCAGTAGGGACTAAAATGATTAATAATTTAGAATTTATTACAGCTGGTATCAATAGGTATACATCAAGCTGAATGACATTGGTATTAGAGCATGTGTGTAGTATTGTTTGCTCCTGCTGTTCATATCCCGAAGTTTATAATCCTTACTCCTGTACTCTTTGGCCTTGCAGTGCTTTATTATGCATTTAACTTTCCTTTCAGATAAATTTATTGATAAAAACCTTTTATTATAGGCAAACAGATTTTTTTTTTTTTTGTTGTTTTGACCGAAATTTTGTTTAACAAATAATCACTTGCATCAATGTATTAGTTACTGCATCTCTTATTGGGTTCGAATTTCTTATTGGTTAATTTTCTGATCTTGCTTCCTTTTCTAACTATTTTACTCCTTTAGTTTAATATGATTGATATTCCAGATTTGGAAGTTGGAACTAACACCCTTTTGACATAAATGGCTTTGGTCTCTGCCAATAAATTGTATTTTAAATGCTGGCACTCCTAGAACTCTCAACAAGAAAGACAATAGAGAAAGCCATAAAATGCCACTTGATAAAAACTGTGTATTGTCCAAAATGAACAACTTTTTATTGATTTTACCTCAAAAAGGCCACTCATACTTTCTGGTATAAAGTTTTACTTTTATTATTTAAATTAGCTTATTGAAATTGCTTCATACTGTAAGCTTTCAAGGTTTGATCAGAGAAAATGGAAACAAGTGATAATAAAGAGAACACCTGTTAATAAGTTTAACTGTAAGTAGCTGTTGATCTAGATAGGATCGTTTGGCTTATTGCGTTGTACAATGTGATTTCTTATGTGGTGGCAGTAGAGGATGATGGCAACAATGTGATAGGTAGTACATAACTCTCTGTCTCTCACTATAATTTGGTAAACCATATGATTAGTATTCCAAGATATGTTTCAATTGCTGCAAAATTTTCATATCTACAAAAACTGTGTCGTATTAAAGAATGAATCTGTTCTTTTAATCATTTCAATTTTTCCCTGAAGAAGCTTTGCTGTTTTGATTTTTCTTTAGAAGCTTTATGTTTCAATGGTGCCAAGTAATTCCTTCTTTTATGATACAGAATGCAGCTGCATATGTTTATTTTCCTGTGAACTTTAAGGAAAACACATCACTTCATCACATCCATATTTTTAAATCAAATATGCATGTTTTTCTTTTCAAGGCAGGGTAATGATAAATACATCTTAGCTTCAATTATGTTACTCAAGAACAGATTTGTTGCTTCAATATATAATTTGAATTAGACCAATTGAAAGTTGAGGCACGACAATTTTTTTTACCAGCTGGAATTGACAATTAATGGTACTTGTAAATGTTTTTTTTATATGAAAATTTAATCAAGATTTAGTGTTAAGCAACAATTGAGCAAACTCAGTTCCAAATCATGATTTCTGCTCAAATTTAACTTCAGTTTATCAATAATTTTTTATCAGATGGGCAATAAGTTATTACCAATAACCTCATAGAAGTCCCAATGATGTGGTGGGTGAACAAAAACAGTCTATAGTAGCAGATTGATTGAACAATGACAAGGACACCTTGGTTGGTCTTCACCAGGTAATTTGATTAAAGTTGATTCCTGAAGTTTAATTGTTGAGTTATATTTAGCATTAAGTTATATTTAGCATTGTGTTTAGTTATAGTATTATGTTGTTTATGGTATTATGTTATTTGTAGAAGTCTAGGTACTATTTTGTAAAAGAAAAATCATTGATTAATATAAAAGGGAGCCTCAACAGAGGCTATAATCCCTATCTTTTATCCTAATTCTTCTTCTCTAATTTCTTCTTGGTATCAGAGCCGCGACAGCGGCGGTGCTGAACCTCTCTTCCGGCACCTCTCCTTCTCTTCCCCGCAATTCTCTTTCTCTTCCGCGCGTACAGCTTTTCTCCGCGTAAAGGATCCTTCTCTGAGCGCGCGTGTACGTGGACCGCGTGTAGACCACGTGTGTGAGGGGTCAGTACACCGCGCCAAGACCGCGTGCGTGAGGGGTTCGCGCATTTGTCTTCCGTGAGCCGCGCAAAGACCAAGTCTTCCTTTTCGTAAGCCATGCATCTCAGTTCTTCTGCAGCTGTTGATTCATGGCTTCCTCTGTTGACAGGTGTTTTTCCCTTTTTTTTATGACAATTATTTTTGGTACATGCTGAAACCGTGATCGTGTGTATCCGCACGGTTTGTGTTTGAGGAGTAAATAAGGTGTGGCTGGTATTGGGAGATCAAGCACGGTATTAGAAAAATGGATAAACTTCTTGCAAAGTTGGATCCAGATGATGTGAAGACATTGCTCGAGCTCGTGAAAGTGTCGAATGGAGCCGAGACACATCAGCCGTTAGTAAAGCTAGATCTTCCACCGGTAGAATTGAAACTTGATGGACCAGCCACATATCTGAGTTGGTCACGTAGGATTCAGGGTGCTCTGGCAGGGAGGAATCTAGAGGGATTCCTGACAGGAGAAAAGAAAGAACCTAAAAAGAACACTGTTGCTTGGAATGAGTGGAAGACTACACACATGTTGTTGTATACATGGCTTCTCAACTCGATGATTCCTTCTATTGCTGTGACAGTGGATGGCATTCAGAATGTGAAGGAGATGTGGGCGAAGTTGAAAAGGATTTATGCAGGAACTGAAAACAACATGCGGGTGTTCCAGATTGAACGTGAGATAGAAGCAGTGGTGCAGGGAGATAGGTCAATCCAAGAGTATGCCACAGATCTAGAGCAATTGTGGGCGGATTATGACTACTTCTCACCGATGGCATGCTGCACAGACCCCGAGTGTAAGAGGGAAGAAAGAGATGCTCAAAGAAGGACTATGCATTTTCTGAGGAGGTTGAACCCGGTCTTTGAGCAAAGGACTGCAGTGTTACTGGCTCAGACGAGAATTCCGTCACTAGATGAGGCCATTGCGACTATGATGTAGGAAGAGAGTCGCATAAAGTTGCTCTTTGAGACTAATGGTGTGGGTGTGCGCTCGGCATTGACAGTCTCGAACTCTAGTATGACAGGAGTTCAGGGGGAATTGCTTTCTGCACGGTATAAACTTAAAGATGCACTCCCATGTGCCGAAAATACCCCGCACTCCTCCCTCTCCAATTTTAATCTTTCTTTCTTGCTTCTGCTTGTGTTCAGAATGCGGAGGGTATTTTTGTCCTCTGGGAGTGCATCTCTAAAAAAGAGACGTGGGGAAAGCAATTTCCGAGTTCAGGGGGAGACTCGCAAGTGCTACAATTGTGGTGAAGTAGGTCATTTGAGACCTGCTTGTCCTAAGCCACTCAAGGAGAAAGATTTCGGTGGACGTGGACAGTCTGGAGGCCATGGTCGTGGCCGTAGCCGTGGGGGCCGACGTGGTGGAAGAGGAGGGTACCGGGCAAATCTGATGATAGCAGAGGAAGAAGAAGAAACTGGGGTGACCTTCACTGAGGAGGAACAAGCGCTCTTAGAGATACTTAAAAGAAAGCAGAAAGCAGCAAGTGATGGGGACAAGAAGAGTGTGACCGAGGATACATCCACTTCAGTCTTGCCTAGGGGTAACATTGCTACTTATGCTCATTCGACTCAAGGTACTAGTAACACACATGCTCTTGCCTCTATATCCACCACTAGATCACCAGAATGGATAGTGGATTCTGGTGCATCTCGACATGTGACAGGTAATGCTAGTGAGTTTTCTTCTTATACTCACTTGGCAATGCCTGAGAGCATCCAAACTGCTGATGGCACAACGCAACCAGTTGTTGGTAAGGGTACCATGAATTGTACTGGTTCTGTGACTTTGTCTAATGTTTTGCATGCTCCTTCATTTCCAGTAAACCTTTTATCCATTAGTGCTATCATACTCCAACTAAAATGTGTTGTTTCTTTTGATATTCCAAAGGTGATATTTCAAGAGAACGGAACAGGTCGGAGACTTGGGACTGGCACTTGGCGTAGTGAATTGTGGTACTTGGATCATGAAGGACTAGACTCAGCTTTAATATCCATGGTACTGAGAAAAAAAGGTTTACTGGAAAAAAAAAAGGGATCTGAGATGAGTGTTGAGGATGTGTTGATGCTCTATCACCAACGCATGGGACACTCTTCTTTTAATGTTTTGAGTCGTTTGTATCCGGTTTTATTTAAAGAGGCTAATAAATCAAAACTTGTTTGTGATGCATGTGAGTTTAGAAGTTCTTATGTTAGTTCTGGTCACAGGAGTTCTTGTGCTTTTGATTTGATACACTCTGATGTTTGGGGACCATGTCCCACGAGTTCTATGAATGGTTATAGATATTTTGTGTCTTTCATTGATTGTTTTTCTTGTGTTACTTGGTTGTATTTGATGAAAAATAAAAATGAGGTGTTAGGTTGCTTCAAAGATTTCCATAAGTCCGTTCAGACTCAATATGGGGCTGTAGTGAAAGTGTTGAGGTCTGATAATGGAACAGAGTATACTAATAGAGCATTTGCAGAATACTTGTCAGCTCAGGGGATTTTACATCAAACAACATGTCCATATACACCAGCTCAAAATGGAGTAGCAGAAAGGAAGAACAGACATTTGCTAGAAGTAGCTAGAAGTATGATGATCTCCATGAATGTTCCAAAACATTTGTGGGGGCAGGCAGTTTTGATAGCTGCAGCATTGATTAACAGGATGCCCTCAAGGGTGTTAGAATGGAAGTCTCCATGAGAGATGTTGAAAGGAGATAATGATGGGATCCTTCCATTAAAGGTGTTTGGTTGTGTGTGTTTTGTGAAGGGCAACAGACCTTCTGTAGGCAAACTTGATCCTAGAGCTGTGAAATGCATAATTGTGGGATATCTGCTACACAAAAGGGTTATGTTTGCCGGAGCCCACTGGAGAAGAGACTATTTGTGAGTATGGATGTGCACTTTCGAGAATTCGAACCATATTACACATTGGAGGTGACTTCACCTTTTGGTGACTCGTCCGATTCTGAAAGTATGAGAGGAGAGGGGGAGAATAGTGATAGGTTGGAGAAAGTGGGACCAACTCTTTCGTTGGTTCCAACATTGATTGAAGAACAAGAGAATGGGGAAGAAGAGGAGCAGGAGAATATGGAAAGAGAGGAACATGAGAATGAGGAAGAAGGGGAAGATCATGTAATGATAGGACTCAAACTCAAGGTGAATTGCGGGTGTATACTAGGAGGCCGAAAGAGGGTCTCGTGAATGCACCAACAATACCACTTGTGCCATTGAGTCCCTTGTCCCGGTCTACCCCGACTCTTGAGATACCTACACCCACAGAATCCTCAGACTCATAATTCACAGGTGATATGAATCCTTCATCTTCTTCTTACACTCCAATAACATTAAGGAGGACTTCTCGCAGTAATGCGGGCCATCTTCCTGATCGTTATGGTTTCCCACATGATATTGCTCAATCTGTCAATTTACCTAAGTGCTGGCAGGTTGCTAAGAAGGATCCAAAGTGGAAAGCAGCTATGCAAGAGGAACTCGGAGCTCTAGATAAGAATAAGACCTGAGAAATTGTGTCACTACCACCCGACAAGAAGGCAGTTGGGTGTAGGAGGGTGTTCACAGTGAAGCAGACTCCAGAAGGAAAAATTGATCTCTACAAGGCACGACTGGTGGCAAAAGGGTATAGTCAAACATATGGCATCGATTATGATGAGACATTTGCACCGGTGGCGAAGATGAGCACTGTCAGGACACTTGTCTCCCTTACAGCGAATGGAGATTGGAAGCTACACTAATTAGATGTGAAGAATGCATTTCTTCATGGAGATTTACAGGAAGAGGTGTACATGGAAATTCCCCCGGGATTTGGCACAGCTCAAACAATAGGCAAGGTATGTAGATTGAAGAAGTCACTTTATGGCCTGAAACAGTCTCCTCGAGCTTGGTTTGATAGGTTCAAGAGGGCTATGGTAGGCATGTGATATCGTCAGATAAATGCTGATCACACTGTATTTGTTCAGCAACATAAAGGACATATTACAATGCTTGCTGTGTATGTGGATGATGTAATTATCGGGGGTGATGATGAGAGGGAGATCGCTCAACTAAAAGTGCAATTGGACAAAGAATTTGAGGTGAAGGATCTTGGCTTACTACGATACTTTCTTGGGATTGAGGTGGCTCGTGGAACAGAGGGAATCGTTCTTTCTCAGAGAAAATATGTACTTGATCTCTCAAAGAGACTGGCATGTTGGGGTGCAAGCCTGCGGTAACTCCAATTGATTCGAAACTCAAGCTCAGTGCAGAGGCAGGAGAGTCAGTTGATCGTGAGAGGTACTAGAGATTGGTGGGCCGGTTGATCTATCTGAATCACACTCATCCCGACATCTCCTTCGCCGTAAGTGTAGTAAGTCGTTACATGCATGATCCAAGAAAAGGTCATATGGATGCAGTGTATAGGATTCTGAGCAAAAGTGCGCCAGGAAAGGGGTTAATCTTTAGAAGGAATGATCATTTAAACATTGAGGGCTATTGTGGCTCTGACTGGGCTAGTTGGTCGATGATCGAAGATCCACATCAGGATATTGTGTGTTTGTAGGGGGCAACTTGGTTTCTTGGAGAAACAAGAAACAGCCGGTAGTAGCAAGATCGACAGCAGAGGCAGAGTACAGGGCCATGGCGTCAGGAGTTTCTGAGTTATTGTGGATGAGAACCCTTCTGAGAGAGCTAAAGATGAGCCAAGGAGATCAGATGAAATTATGGTGTGATAATAAATCAGCAATCAGCATTGCCAACAATCCAGTGCAACATGACAGGACCAAGCATATTGAAATTGATAGATTCTTTATCAAAGAAAAGCTGAATAGTGGACTACTCAAGTTAGGTCATGTGCCAACAAGAGATCAAGTAGCAGATTGTCTTACCAAGGGACTTAGCTCAGAGGACATATCAAGATTATGTGACAAGATGGGCTTAGCCGATATTTTTCGCCCATCTTGAGGGGGAGTGTTGAGTTATATTTAGCATTGTGTTTAGCTATAGCATTATGTTGTTTATGGTATTATGTTATTTGTAGAAGTCTAAGGACTATTTTGTAAAAGAACAATCATTGATTAATATAAAAGGGAGCCTCAACAGAGGCCATAATCCCTGTCTTTTACCATAATTCTTCTTCTCTAATTTCTTCTTTAATTAACATGAAATTATATCTAATGTTTACATTGTAACTGTCCTAATAATTAAGCTGAGCTTCTTTACTGCATTATATACTCTTCCTCCAGGTGTCAATGTTGCATTCCTTTAGTACAAGAGTCTCAAGTCTAAGGTATTAGATAAGCTTGCTTAAATATAACTGTTAGCTATGTAATAATGGAACAGTAAACTCATCATATTTACTGAAATGTGTAATAGCAGAAAATTTTGTATCGAAGTTACTGGTTGTTTATGAGTCCACTTCATACCTTCAGTGTTTAAATTGGGTAAGCATGGTATCAATATTACGGTCGTGTTTGTGTGGTGTCAGTGCCAGCTTTGGTGTCGATTCAGATATGCATCTCTCACATTATGGTAATCTGATATTTTACCATAGATGCCATCATGCCAATAATTCATTTTTTCGTTTTGGAACTTCAATTTAGTTTTTAATTGTATTATTTTCACAAGTCAAAAAGATACTTTGTTTTCTTTATTTCAACATTTATCATCGCTTTGTAACCTTGTTCCTTTGATCTTTCTTGTGCCACACATTTTTTTGAAAGCAGGCTGGCAACGTGCCAGTGGCAAAATTTTCATTAATTAAAAGAAAAACAAAAGCATATTTACACCATCAGAAAGAGAACCATGCCTCCTAGTTGCGAAAGCTACCTAGAAGTGCAAATCAAAAACTAAAAATAGAATTTTCTATACAGTAAATCGGAGCCAAAGTCTCGTTTTACACTTTCTTGTGCCATACTTGTTTGAGGCAAGGGTAGTGATTTAACTAATTTAAAGCTAGCCACTTACCGATATATGTAACCCATGTTTATAATTAATCTATTTAATAAATTGCATTATACACTTTGCTATAATTTCACTATTACCAAACATCAAAAAGTGATTTGATATCTATTTTTCTTTAATGTCACTTGCCGAATACAAGTACTATCTTTTACATTGTATGTTACAAACTGCAGCATATATATAGAAACATGATGAGTAAGTGCCTAAGACCAAAACTAAATTGAAAAATAAAAACCGACTACAGAAACATGTGAGGTAGCTAACACCGAGATCTAGCTGCCTACAACCAAAGGAATTGTTTGACAGCTTCTGTCAACACTCTCTTAAAAAAAACTCAAAAGGTATTAACTTAAATTACTTTGATTTGCCAAATTAACATGAGGAATTTAGATCGTTTTGAATAGTGGATTGGCTAGCTAATCAACCGACTTTAAGTGATAAAACAACAATACACAGAGACAAATATAAAGAAAATTTCCACGCTATGCTGAAGTTAGAACAGATAAAATGACTAACGTTGCAAAATTGAGTACATTTATATCACCTAACTTCTTGAACAAATGAAAAAGTGACACATCTAAAGCAATAAAACAACGGACAGCTCGGACTTCAACTCAGCCAATATATCAGGCTTCAAGTTTGATTTTTGTGCCTTCTTTGATTTGGAGGACCAATTTTTGATGAGCTCATGCAATGTATCCCCAAATGGCTTCAGATCTTGATTCTTCAGAGCATTGGTAACATACCCTCGGACCTCCCGGGATCTGATAGCCTCAAAAACACAGAGTATATCACAATAATCATTTAATTTGTGATGTGGAAGATTCATGGTCTTCCTATTAATACTTGAGAGTTCCCTTAAACCTTGAAACACCACTTCTATCATTTCAATTGATGTGAAAATTTTGGAAAGATCCTTGTTTTGACGATCTGTGCGGCTCATGTAACTGCAAGTGAATGGCAAATCCTTTGATCCTCTAATGTATTTCTGCTGACCCGGCTGTGCTGCATATTCGTACCAATTGCCATCCGTCGACTTGAACCCAACGAAGTAAATGTTGCAAGCTATAAACATTAGGGGAAGAAGTTGAACCTGTTTGGATCCATTTTCATTCACCTCACGGCGCAATATGATTTTGAAGAGAGGAACCAATTGACCCTCTGGGGGAGGTGGGACAGCACCACAAAACCATTGACCAGCTTGTGCATTAGTTTTTGTTCTAGTGGACCCATAAAGATATCCATGGAAGAATAGTAACGTGCCAATTCACCTTCTACATCAGTTGGCGCTTCAATATAATCATTAGTTTCATCTTTGCCATTTAATACGAAACCAATTGTAAAAATGGGCCGGTTTGGATCAACCAAAGGCCGTTGAATTTCACCTCCAACTTTAATCTCTTTACTGTCAAAAAGAATAAGAACAAAATCATGGAATTTTGAAAAAAAAATAAATTACAATTATCTGTAAATTATGCTAGTAATAGTAAACAAATAGTAGTAATTAATAAAAAAGAATAAGCTCACAAGCAACAAATTCAATTTAGTTGGAAAACCACAAAGAAACTAAACGGTTACTATATTGAGGCCAATTACAATTTCAAACATACAAATCCATATAATTAATAATCATAACACAAACACTAAACTTTTTTTTTCCCTTTAAATTGAGCTGAAATTTACTTTTAAAAAATACCAATTGTTGGATATTTTAGGCAACACCATAAATATACCGGGTGGCTGAGTTCTAGTCGGTGCAGAGTTAAATAACTTTTCCTACTTATCTAATTGCATGTAAGTGGAGTTACATATTGCCATTTTTTACTGTTATACACTTTATACTATCTAACTTTAACTTAGTATTTCTGCTGACCCGGCTGTGATTTATTTTTAAAAAATACCAATTGTTGGATATTTTAGGCAACACCATAAATATACCGGGTGGCTGAGTTCTAGTCGGTGCAGAGTTAAATAACTTTTCCTACTTATCTAATTGCATGTAAGTGGAGTTACGTATTGTCATTTTTTACTGTTATACACTTTATACTATCTAACTTTAACTTAGTATTTCTGCAAGTGAATGGCAAATTCTTTGATCCTCTAATGTATTTCTGCTGACCCGGCTGTGCTGCATATTCGTACCAATTGCCATCCGTCGACTTGAACCCAAGGAAGTAAATGTTGTAAGCTATAAACATTAGGGGAAGAAGTTGAACCTGTTTGGATCCATTTTCATTCACCTCACGGCGCAGTATGATTTTGAAGAGAGGAACCAATTGACCCTCTTGGGGAGGTGGGGACAGCACCACAAAACCGTTGACCAGTTTGTGCATTAGTTTTTGTTCTAGTGCACCCATAAAGATATCCATGGAAGAATAGTAACGTGTCAATTCACCTTCTACATCGGTTGGCACTTCAATATAATCATTAGTTTCATCTTTGCCATTTAATACGAAACCAATTATAAAAATGGGCCGGTTTGGATCAACCAAAGGCCGTTGAATTTCACCTCCAACTTTAATCTCTTTACTGTCAAAAAGAATAAGAACAAAATCATGGAATTTTGAAAAAAACTAAATTACAATTATGTGTAAATTGAGCTGAAATTTACTTTTAAAAAATACCAATTGTTGGATATTTTAGGCAACACCATAGATATACCGGGTGGCTGAGTTCTAGTCGGTGCAGAGTTAAATAACTTTTCCTACTTATCTAATTGCATGTAAGTGGAGTTACATATTGCCATTTTTTACTGTTATACACTTTATATTATCTAACTTTGACTTAGTATTTCTGCTGACCCGGCTGTGATTTACTTTTAAAAAATACCAATTGTTGGATATTTTAGGCAACACCATAAATATACCGGGTGGCTGAGTTATAGTCGGTGCAGAGTTAAATAATTTTTACTACTTATCTAATTGCATGTAAGTGGAGTTACATATTCCCATTTTTTACTGTTATACACTTTATACTATCTAACTTTAACTTAGTATTTTTGCTGACCCGGCTGTGATTTACTTTTAAAAAATACCAATTGTTGGATATTTTAGGCAACACCATATATATACCGAATGTCTGAGTTCTAGTCGGTGCAGAGTTAAATAACTTTTCCGACTTATCTAATTGCATGTAAGTGGAGTTATATATTGCCATTTTTTACTGCTATACACTTTATACTATCTAACTTTAACTTAGTATTTCTGCAAGTGAATGGCAAATTCTTTGATCCTCTAATGTATTTCTGCTGACCCGGCTGTGCTGCATATTCGTACCAATTGCCATCCGTCGACTTGAACCCAATGAAGTAAATGTTGTAAGCTATAAACATTAGGGGAAGAAGTTGAACCTGTTTGGATCCATTTTCATTCACCTCACGGTGCAGTATGATTTTTAAGAGAGGAACTGTTCGACCATTAAAAATTACCACAAGTGCAACAGGCGTTCCAGGATTCTAGTGAAAATTCGGCAAAGTTTCCCCTGTACCGGGGAGGTTTTCCGAAATTCTTGAGCATAAATGGACTCAATCTGAGTGGGCCGAGCCCTACTCCATCAAGTCCAAGTCACAAAAGCGAAAGGCCGAGCCCTTGCTTAAACAATCGCACAAGACATGCAATGAACAAAAGTGGATTCAAAAGAAAAGATACAAATCAGAGTTTTACAAATCAAGGCTTTACACTGTGTTCAAATACAATTCATACAAGCATGACACAATTCATACAAGCCTGACACATCTTCAAATACACTCCAATACAACCACAATACAACCACATTCAAACAACTCAAACAACCTCGACAAAGGCTTCAAAAGAAACACCAAATGAATCACCAAAGACCTGCAAAATTACATGGAAAAGGGTGTTAAACTCATGCACGATGTGGTAAAGGATGACCCAAGCTTCGCAACGATATATCATTTGTACAATTTGGATAAAAAAGGAAAGAATTGTGCAAAAATGACGCACAAACCGGACTAAACCCGACTCCGACTCAACGGCTCACCATAAACCCATGGACCAATCGGTTTTACCGACTAAAATCATCAGAACCGTCTGATCGAAGATGGAGGGATAGATCTGAAGCGCTAGGAGACAGGATAGGGAAGTACAAGTGAAGATGACGTGGATCGTTGGATGCGGATCAGACGGGGAAGTGGGGACCCATCGGATGGGTTGCGTTGGAGACGATCCTGACGGGTCGCTGATCTCTTCACCTCATCCACCCATCCTCTCCATCTCTCTCGACGAAATCGACACAGAAAGAAAAGGAGAGAAAGGAAAACAGGGAGAAAAAAAAGAGAAAATGGAGAGGAGAAGAAGAGAAACCACCTGAGAGGGGAGGAATGGCAGTCGTGAGCTACACCCTGCCCCCTATTCTCGCCTCTGAACCCACTCAAAACCGAAACCCTAGATCTGCAAGAAAGGGAAGGTCGAATGAGGAAGTGTCGAGCAAGAGGAATGAGCAGCCTCAGGTGGAGAAGGCGTAAGTTGAGCTGCATCCAGTCCCTCGATCCGGCTTGAAGATCAGTGAAATCAGATGGACGACCGAGATTCATCAGAGTTTTAAGCAAAAAGGAGACAAAAATGGCGGAAGAGATGGGCCTGATAGCGGGTCCCACGAGTCAGTGAAGCCAAGGGGAAAGGAGGAATAAGGCCGCTGATACAGTAATTGTGGCCACCGAGTTATATGGGCTGAAAGAAGGCCAATGATGGGCTGCCAGATGTCGAGCATAGATCCAACCCATTGATCCAAGAGCTATCGGCAAGCTAAATGGCGGGGAGATCAGTCAAACAAAGTCAACGGCTGATATCAGCCTGCTTCTGGAAACTCCGACAGTTGCTATTTGGTCGGTCAAACCCAGTCAACAGGGGTAACTGACAGCTAGCGACAGCTGGCGCTGGTTTCTACAGAGAGGTACACATTCCATTGCCTATATATAGAGGGATAGATAGCGATTTTAAAGAGTTTGGTTAGTTGAAGAAATTAAGGAATAGTACATGTGTTGTATAGCTTAAACAGTGAATAAAATAGAGAGAGAAAGGGAGAGCGCCATTGTTGGCTGAGGTATAGCTTCTGGTGAGAGAAGAAGAGAGGGATCAGAAAGAAAGGAAGAGCTCGGGAAGCTTTGTAACAGTAAAGAAGAGGTAGTGCCCCCCCCTTTGTAATCAATTTTGTTCATGAATGAATTTGGTGATTTTTGTTGATTTCTTTGAATCCTCGATTGTTTTCTCCTTTGTCTTTCTGCTCTAAGTTGATGACAACTTGCTGAGCCTTCATCTCAGTCTTCATGAATGGTTTTGATAACAAATAGCTAGTTTATTTCCTTCCTGTTATATTGCTCAGAGTTGATGACAACTCTTTGAGCTTTCTCTTGTCTTGCACTATGCTGATGACAGCATCAAGTGCCTTCTTATCAGATTCTTGCAAGGAGAGTGAAGACACCTCCTTTGTTACATCTTTCTCGATCTAGCACCATGTTGATGACAACATCGGATGCAATTTCACAAGAGGCAAGATAGCAAGCTGATGACAGCTCGTGTATCTTTTCTCTTTCATAATTCAAATCAAACTGAACACATTTTATATGGAGTCATAATGTCAAAATTTCTTTAATTAAATGTTAAAGCTTGATTCTTGAATCATTAAAGTTATGTAAAAACAGAATTAGTTGCAATGCATAATTGATCTGATGTATAATTAGTCAACCCTGCACCATGTTGATGACAACATTGGTTGCCCTCCTTTATGAAAGATTAGAGAGCAAGCTGACGACAGCTTATGTCTCTTCTCCTCTCTTACGCTTCAAAATTGAACTAAATAGAGCCTATGTAGGGGTTATAATGCCCAATTTCTCTCTGAACTTGTTAATGTCAACTGGTAAACATACATGAAAATGACCTGCTAGCTTCGTTAAAAGACTTCTTATAAAGTATGTACGATAAAAGATCATGTTTGCTTAAGAATGGTGTAGTTCTTGAATAGTAACAGGTGTATTTCATAAAACATGGTGAGCCCTGTGTTAGTTATTGTGTAGATGCTTCTTGCAGATATTCAAGCCAAATAAATGACAGTTTACAAGAGGTTGGGTAAAGTGTATGAATAATATTATCCCAGGTTATATAAAAGGGAAATCAAACAAATGTCAGGGGTGTTATTGGAAATGGAGGTTTTCTTGTTATAGTGCTTGCCTTCTGTATCATTTACATGGTACCAATCAACATATGAGAATATGAAAACAGCCTTGTTGATATGTCTATTGTCCTAAGGTAACAGCTAGTTTAATCAATAATGGTGCCATCATATGTTCATTAAATAGGCATAATCTCTGTTAAATGTGTGAGCATTGGAAATTCCTCTGATTTAGAAAAATTGACCTGCAATAAAGTAAAGAACTTATGGCCTGTTGTACAGAGTTGTCAGAGACATGGTATATTGAATCATTATACTTCTTAACTATATGGTCATATCCTTCTTTCTTCTGTTAAACCTAGTAATGATATTATAATTGTAAAATGATGTAATGAAGAGATTACACTTGATAAAAAGAAAATATACGTCATGATTAGTTTCATAGATACGCAATAATACTACTTCAGTTTATAAGTCAGCTGTTGACTAGAGCATACTCCAACTACACTGATGCATGATAAAGTTTCTTTGAACCCTTATAAAATTCATTGAGCTATGTCTCCTTTAGAAGTGATGAAATAATAAATAAAAAAAAAAACTGTTACAGAGATAGGGATTAAGGTGAAAAACGTGAATATAAAGCCCAAGTCACCTTGCTTAGTCATTCTTTATGTTGTATATATATATTATTTCATATATATTGACTTCTTTTCTTTGTTGGTTTAGGTACAATCTTGGAAGAAAATAAAGGTTTGTTGCAGGAAATATTTTTTTGTATAAACAACCGTGTTTACTAGAGTAATGATTCATTTAGTGTATCCGTTGTAATAATGTCTTTGTATCTCAATATGGGCTATAGGGGTCATAATTGCTTGCATACCCAATTGTTATTTCTTTGATGACTATATATCTCATTAATCAAATAATCATTCATGTAAAGCATTCGGCTAGACATCTGGGTTTGTTCCTGGCATGTAATGTTGGTCATGGTTAGTATTATTGCCAGATATCGGACCATGAAGTAAGCACGATATATATGCGGTCCCAAAGTCAAATATAAAACATGTTGTTTGTATGCATAATCCCTAAGTATCTGTCCGCCACCAGTGCTTTTACATAGGAGAAATAATTAGGAAATGAACAATTACATTACATAAGTGCAAACGTGAGGAATTGGCCCATTAGAGCAAGTCCAAAAATCATGCCCATACCACAAAAGAGGGGAACGAGCTTAGACTATAATTCGGGGTCAAAATTCCGCCTTTCTTTAATGGATCCTCTGTGGCCAAAATGCAAAAAAGGATCAAATATCGTTGCGACATTTCTTCTCCCGCTTGACACTGACGTAGCACAATCGATCCACTGCCACATCATCCAACTTGCTGACATGGAACCAATCAAGAGGCGCCAGATGAGTTCAAGCCTCCTAGAAATTTTATTTTATTTAATAGAATGCCCCACACAATGCAAATAAGATATTAACATGCTATTGATAAATAGTCTAATATCCTAGGATAGTCCATAGATCGTCGATTTAAAATACTTTCCATATAACAATTAATTTAAATATACTATAAAAATAATACACATATTAAATCTCTTTTGCAAAGAATGTTACGATAAACTTTCTTAAAACGAAACTTCTTCGAAACAAAAGTTAAGTATATTCAAGTAAAACAATATTTGAAAGAAGAATTATTTTCCATAATCAAAATATTTTGAAATAAGTATTTTCGAAACACGATAGAATAGGATTTAGGTCGAAGGGTAGAACCTATATCATAAATTCTAGAAAATTAGAAATAATAATAAGGAAAGTATTATAATAAAAATTCAAATTCATCTCTCTTCTTCGAAGTAATTCCTCTATAAAAATAAACTTCAAGAAATTCTCAAAAAGATAATAAACACACTAAATATAAAGTTTTTTTTTTTAAAGAAAGCATAAAATAGTTTCAAATAAAAAGAATTTCAAATACATATTTTCAAACTAAGTACTTTCAAAGTAAACACAATATAGAAAACAAATTTAAACACGAAATATAAAAGAAATAGAAATAGAAAAGAAATAGAAAAGAAGAAGGAAAAGAAGAAGAAGAAAAATATAAATCACAAATTCCCCAAGCAACGTAATTCTGAAAAGACGTAAAAGTCAAAACACGAAACCCAAAGTCAAACGCAAACCTCTTCTTTGAGGAAATCAAATCCTCACTAGGGTTGAGATCAACCTTAGAAAATTTGAAATCAAATTCCTAACAAGTGGCCATGAATAGTGCCCCAGGAATTATATAAAATGACGAATTCTCATCAAGTGGCCTCCTTGCCCCGATATTTCCAAAAGTGTTCCTACAAGTGGTTAATATTAACCCCAGGAACCCAACTCTTACAAGTGGCTTCCACAATGCCCCAAGAGTTGAAACGTGAGTCCTTACAAGTGACATGAAACGTCCCAAAGATCTCCAAACACTAGATTCCCTTGCAAGTGGCCATCAAAGGCCCTGGAATTCTAGAAAATAGTGGTTTCTCAACAAGTGGCTAATAAAAGCCCCGAGAATACCAAATATATCTTCCCTGAACTGAGCTGTGCGCAACATGTTCGGGGACAGGAGAATCGTTTCTACAAGTGGCTAATATATGCCCCAGGAACCAACCTTTACAAGTGGACGATGAAAGTGCCCCAAAGGTTGAAACGTCTCTCTTTTTCTTGTTCCTACAAGTGGCTAATGTATGCCCCAGGAACCAACCCTTACAAGTGGACGATGAAAGTGCCCCAAGGGTTGCGATATTTTCCTCTGTTCCTACAAGTGGCTAAGAAAGGCCCCAGGAACCAATCCTTACAAGTGACTCTGAAAGTCCCAAGGATTGCAAATTTCTTCGTTCCTACAAGTGACCCTCAAAAGTCCCAGGAACCAACTCTTACAAGTGACCTTCGAAACGTCCCAAGAGTTGCAAACGACTTCAAAACGACTCCAAACGAAATGTATCTTCGAAACGACTCCAAAACGACAAAACGAAGCGACAACAAAACGACAAAGGTGAAACAACTTTAGCATTGTCCCCTCGATTGAGCCCCGTCAATTAGGTCTGGTACCGTCAATCGAGTCCGACCTAAGCCATTTTCACGACTTTATTCCTAGCATATTTCTTTTAGCCCTTTAATCAAAGGTTTTCGTGGTTCGTCCCGATGTAATTAACAATGGGGGCTTGCGCCCATTGGAAAGTTGGACCCATACACAAATAATAAACCTTCATAGAGGCGATTTCTCGCTAATGACCCTTGTTGTCAAGAGGCATTTCTGCGCTAGAATTCGGCTCCGTGAAGGGTGAATCTCGTGGGGTATTTCCATCCCGTTGAAACCCGTTGTTCAGCGAGAATGAAGAAAAATCTCACACAGGAACCAATTGACCCTCTAGGGGAGGTGGGGACAGCACCACAAAAACGTTGACCAGTTTGTGCATTAGTTTTTGTTCTAGTGCACCCATAAAGATATCCATGGAAGAATAGTAATGTGCCAATTCACCTTCTACATCGGTTGGCGCTTCAATATAATCATTAGTTTCATCTTTGCCATTTAATACGAAACCAATTGTAAAAATGGACCGGTTTGGATCAACCAAAGGCCGTTGAATTTCACCTCCAACTTTAATCTCTTTACTGTCAAAAAGAATAAGCACAAAATCATGGAATTTTAAAAAAAAATAAATTACAATTATGTGTAAATTGAGCTGAAATTTACTTTTAAAAAATACCAATTGTTGGATATTTTAGGCAACACCATAAATATACCGGGTGGCTGAGTTCTAGTCGGTGCAGAGTTAAATAACTTTTCCTACTTATCTAATTGCATGTAAGTGGAGTTACATATTGCCATTTTTACTGTTATACACTTTATACTATCTAACTTTTACTTAGTATTTCTGCTGACCCGGCTGTGATTTACTTTTAAAAGTACCAATTGTTGGATATTTTAGGCAACACCATAAATATACCGGGTAGCTGAGTTCTAGTCGGTGCAGAGTTAAATAACTTTTCCTACTTATCTAATTGCATGTAAGTGGAGTTACATATTGCCATTTTTTACTGTTATACACTTCATACTATCTAACTTTAACTTAGTATTTCTACAAGTGAATGGCAAATCCTTTGATCCTCTAATGTATTTCTACTGACCCGGCTGTGCTGCATATTCGTACCAATTGCCATCCGTCGATTTATACCCAATGAAGTAAATGTTGTAAGCTATAAACATTAGGGGAAGAAGTTGAACCTGTTTGGATCCATTTTCATTCACCTCACGGCGCAGTATGATTTTGAAGAGAGGAACCAATTGACCCTCTGGGGGAGGTGGGGACAGCACCACAAAACCATTGACCAGCTTGTGCATTAGTTTTTGTTCTAGTGCACCCATAAAGATATCCATGGAAGAATAGTAACGTGCCAATTCACCTTCTACATCGGTTGGCGCTTCAATATAATCATTGGTTTCATCTTTGCCATTTAATACGAAACCAATTGTAAAAATGGGCTGGTTTGGATCAGCCAAAGGCCGTTGAATTTCACCTCCAACTTTAATCTCTTTACTGTCAAAAAGAATAAGAACAAAATCATGGAATTTGAAAAAAAATAATTTACAATTATGTGTAAATTGAGCTAAAATTTACTTTTAAAAAATACCAATTGTTGGATATTTTAGACAACACCATAGATATACCGGGTGGCTGAGTTCTAGTCGGTGCAGAGTTAAATAACTTTTCCTACTTATCTAATTGCATGTAAGTGGAGTTACATATTGCCATTTTTTACTGTTATACACTTTATATTATCTAACTTTGACTTAGTATTTCTGCTGACCCCGATGGATTTACTTTTAAAAAATACCAATTGTTGGATATTTTAGGCAATACCATAGATATACCGAGTGGCTGAGTTCTAGTCGGTGCAGAGTTAAATAACTTTTCCTACTTATCTAATTGCATGTAAGTGGAGTTACATATTGCCATTTTTTACTGTTATACACTTTATACTATCTAACTTTAACTTAGTATTTCTGCAAGTGAATGGTAAATCCTTTGATCCTCTAATGTATTTCTGCTGACCCGGCTGTGCTGCATATTCATACCAATTGTCATCCGTCGACTTGAACCCAATGAAGTAAATGTTGTAAGCTATAAACATTAGGGGAAGAAGTTGAACCTCTTTGGATCCATTTTCATTCATCTCACGGCGCAGTATGTTTTTGAAGAGAGAAACCAATTGACCCTCTGGGGGAGGTGGGGACAGCACCACAAAACCGTTGACCAACTTGTGCATTAGTTTTTGTTCTAGTTCACCCATAAAGATATCTACGGAAGAATAGTAACGTGCCAATTCACCTTCTACATCGGATGGCGCTTCAATATAATCATTAGTTTCATCTTTGCCATTTAATACGAAACCAATTGTAAAAATGGGCCGGTTTGGATCAACCAAAGGCCGTTGAATTTCACCTCCAACTTTAATCTCTTTACTGTCAAAAAGAATAAGTCCAAAATCATGGAATTTTGAAAAAAAAATTACAATTATGTGTAAATTATGCTAGTAATAGTAAACAAGTAGTAGTAATTAATAAAAAAGAATAAGCTCACAAGCAACAAATTCAATTTAGTTGGAAAACCAAAAAGAATCTAAACGGTTACTATATTGAGGCCAATTACAATTTCAAACATACAAATCCATATAATTAATAATTATAAAACAAACACTAAACATTTTTTTCCTTTTAAATTGAGCTGAAATTTACTTTTAAAAAATACCAATTGTTGAATATTTTAGGCAACACCATAAATATACCGGGTGGCTGAGTTCTAGTCGGTGCAGAGTTAAATAACTTTTCCTACTTATCTAATTGCATGTAAGTGGAGTTACATGTTGCCATTTTTTTACTGTTATACACTTTATACTATCTAACTTTAACTTAGTCTACGCTAAAAATCGATTGCAACTCTAACTTCGTTAGCACTATTTCGAACAATATTAAAAGCAAATAAACTGTTTAGATGCATCGAATACTGAGAAATAAACTAAAAAATAGCTTCGAGAAACTTACCCATGCTTGCGCACATTACTCCTTGAAAACTACGCCATCGAGAAACTCACTCACACAGTGCTCTGTCAATATGCAACTCGCATCTGCCGCAATGGCGCAATCAATTATCTCCCCAGTGTAATTCTATCGAAATGATTTTGTTAAAAGTTTCGCTCGGCCTCTTTCTTAATTCATATTTTAATTTGTATGCTTGCAGAGGAGAAACCTGGAAATGAGATCAGGTGTTGCGCGACACCGTGTGTAGCGCGTTTTTGGACCGTCTGATCTGAATCTGATGGATAAGGGAGCCCCGTGAATGTAACAGATTGATAGGCCCGAAAAAAATGAACCGCCCGATCAAAATCGAACGGCTGAAGGGTGCGCTACACCGTGTGTCGCGCGACAGCAGAATCGGATTCAGAAACCTGAAGCAAAAAGCTGACAGTACGCATGCATTTTACCTCTATATCCATTATTTTGGGAAATTAATTATTCACTACAGACAAATTACAAATAGTCTGTGTGTGTGCGTTTTGTAACTATAAAAAAAATGATTGCTCCCATTATTAAAGAGTAAATTAATTAAGTTATATTTACTATATATGTTACAAGTAATATGGCCGATGCATTTATTTGGTAACCATGTACATTTCTTAGTTAGTTCAATTAATAGTTGTAACATATATAGTAAATAGACAATAAAATGTTTTAGGGCATTTGCTAGAGTCAAACATATTTGACAAGCACACTTATCAAATATGATTAAATGTCAAATTTTGAGATCACGATAGCCTATCCGAATAGCTCAATTCATTTTCCATGATGAAATATCCTCGGAGACTTTTTATTATTTTTTAAAAAATTTTAAAAAATCCATAATCTAATTAATGAGTTATGGACCTCTAATTTTAAAAAATCCAAAAAAATATTGAAAATTTTGAAAAAAAATATATAATTTGGTTTTTAAGAATATTTATGTATCGAGATCGCTTTGAGCGGTTCGGATCGGTCATTTGAAATTAAATAGTTGGCATTCGCATCGTGTTTGATTCTAGCATTACTCAATTTTTTAATTTTTTTCACTTTTGATTTTATACTAAATGAACTAAAAAAGTAAACAATTTTTTCACGTAAATATATCACTCATGAAGTTAGCTAGAACAATATGAATTAGTTATTAGAAGCGCATCCAGCGTATTTTGATATTAAATTCAAAAACTATATGGATGTGTTTTAACTTATATTAACGCTAAAATGTCATTTATAAAATCCATCGGACTCTCCAAATAGCTCAAATTAATGTAATCTGCATATCGAAATATTTTAGAATATCAAATTTATTATTTTTTGGACGAAAATTTGTTGATTTAAAAAAGTTGAAACTATCTAATATCAATGTTTTTCTTCCTATACAATAAATAGTGAAATTTTTATTAAAATATAACTTTGATTTTCTACAAAATTTCCGTTTGCAAATTACATCGAGTGGCTTGAATTGACAATATATATCAATGGATGCCATAAATAGTGTTTTGTTTTGTTTAGAGATAGCACCTAGTACAATAAAGTTTTGGCATGACTTTAAATGTATGCATACGATACTAATTTTCCACTTCGACTTTCGAGTGGGATAATTTGTTTTAAAACTTAATTCCTACGTTTAATCGTCATGAAATATAACTGTGGTCACTGTTAAGTATTGCACAAGAAATGAAAACCATCAGCAGTCAAAATAGGTCTGATTAAGAAATTGTATTGTTATTACACGTTGATAATTGAAACATGAAACATAAATTAGGGATGAAAACGGAATACGGATTAGATACGGATGGGATAGTGGTCAAATCATATCCTTATCCATATTCTACTGAGATACATTTATAAATATGAATATGTTCGAATACTGATACGATTCATATGTTATGAAAATAGAATACAGATATATTTTGGATATTAAAAAGAAAGTCTATAAATTAACAAACTAATAGAAAAAATAATAACTAAAATATTAACTTCAATATCATATGTCATTAATTAAACATCAGAATTATACAGTAATCATGTGTCATCAAATTTAACCATCACAATATAAGAGAAAATAAAAATAATAATAACTTCTATATTGTCATCATATCATGTCACTAGTCCAAGCAAAATGTTATTATAAGCCAAACTATCTAATAACATCTCAAAATTATCAAATGAATAGTCTTTTCATAGCAATATATGTTAAACGTCTTGTGCAACTGATTTAATTACGGATGAAAACGGATCGAATAATGATCAAATATGGAGCGGATAACAAATCATTTTGTTGGACGAGGATACGGATCGAATAGTAGTCAAATCATATCTACATCTATACTTTTGTCAGATACGGATATATTCAAATTTGGTTACGGTTCGGATATTAAGTGCATTTTTCGAATTTTGATACGGTTCGAAACGGAGTTTATCTGCTCTGTTTTCATCCTAAATAGAATATACCAAACATGTGTATCTAATAATTGCATTGTTATTACATGTGGAATGGGTGTGTTTAAAATGGCCACGAACTGGCTTGCCAGTTCGTGAACAGCCAGAACAAGAGTTCCCCAAACACTCTTCTTTAGTAAAAGTTTTTATTTATTTTGGAATTTGGACAAGAATTTTCTATATTTTTAATTGCTAGTCTTCATTTGACGAGTGCATGCAAATTTTGCGTACCTATTTTCCAAAACTGTTTGATCAAGGCAATTTGTGCACTTCAGATTCTATTACGAAACAATTAAAAGTTTCGTAAGAATCTATGGATTGAAATTTGAAAATTATAACAATGCATTTATTAGATACAAATTCAATCTGCTAAAAGAAATATTCGTTTGTCATATTATATTATATTATGATTATCGTAGTACAAATGCACCAGACTATTGTAACAACTAGTTGTGTATTGGCGCTTCGCGCGATGAGAGGTGTCTTAAGGCCGATATGTAATAAGGTTGGCAATTTCATGGGTCTTAATTGTCTCTGTTATTTTTAATATATGAAAAGCGAAGGGTTGTCCTAATGTTGGCATGTAATCTTTAGTTTTTTTATTAAAGCGTATTAAAATTACGAGAACAAAACTAACTGTGTACATCTTGGGTAATACCAACTGCCTTAAGATTTTTCTAAGTTTTACAAATGTGATCAAATTTTATTTTTTTTTCAATTTCCAATAATCTATAATTGAATACCAATAAAATTGAATACAATCTTACAAATAATCTAAAATATTTTCCATCAATCTCATAATATTTTACCATTCATATAAAATCTGATAAAAAAGTAAATTAAAAAATGTCAAATAATTAAAAAGCCATAATACAATTTTGTGGAATTTGTAAAATGTGAAAACCATGAAAACTGTTGTAAACATTGGGGAAAAAAATTCAATCTCATTGGATTATGTATAATTTTGTAAGAACACAAATAAAATATATATATATATATATAATTAAACATATGAAGCTCTATCAACAACCCAATATTTAAAACACTATTCTGAAAATTTGCAGAAGTAAGAAATTATGTAAAATATCGTGAAAGTATAAACTCAAAAAAGTTCATATTATTATTTTTTTTATAATTTTGTTATCATGTATATAAATTTATACATCGATAAATTTTGAAAATATTTGGAAACAATTAAAAATAGAACTATATTTCTGAAATAATCGAATTAAACCATCAGATTTAGAAATTCGAAAAAGAATATTTTAGAACTCTATAATTATTAAAGTTTATATTACTGGGTATTTCGTATTTTTGTAATGAAAGGTATAAAATTTTAATAGAAGATTGAATTAATAAATATCGTCAAATATTTTAAAAGTACTGCATATTCTATATTTCATAAAATTGGATGGTTACATAAAAAAATTATATATTGATTAGATTTGTTAAATTCAAGAGCATTTATATCAAATTTCATGCACAAATAATTTTTTAAATTACTTTGAATAATTAAAAACCTAATGACATTTATGAAATAATGAAAATTCAATTTTATGAGATTGAGAAAATTATTTACAATATTTTAAAGGTTTATAATTATAAAATTTTATGTCACTAAATTCTTCATATATCTTTGAGTAAGCAAATAAATTGTCATAGCCAAATGATTTTTCAAAGACCTCAAAACAATTAAAAAATAAAACTCTCATGCAAATTAAATTTTATGAGATTCAGAAAATTATTTAAAAAAATATAAGCCTATAACTAAAAAAATTCTATATCATTAAATTCTACTTATTTTGTGAGCATGCACATAATTTTTCATAGCTAAATGAATTTTTAAAAGCATCTTAACAATTTAAAAACAAAATTATAATTATCTAAAATTTAGAAATAGAGGGTCCAATAATCTGAGAAATGGAGATGATTGCACATGAAGTGTAATGTCATGATGACATCACCATTTTTACGGTAGAAAATAGTCCCAACATTATATATTATATAGATACCTGGTGAGCTTGCAATAAAAAATACTTCTCTTTTTATCGATGAAATTTACAAGTTTTATTAATGAAATGTATCCTGAGAGGTTCATTTATAAGCGTACTATAGATTTTGATACGGCCATCTTAAATCTATATCCATCTATTATTAAAAAAAAGTATTATCTATATCCATCTATTTTCGAAAAAGTATATACTATATTCTATCTATAAAATATGTAATTGTCAACATTGGGGAATGTTTCGGTAGAAATTTGCGATATTATGTGGACAGTGGACACTTTGGTCGTCTCTGTGCGACTGAGGTCCACTCCATAGTCCATAGCTACTAAGTTTTAACCATTACTAGCTTCACCAATTTCTTCATAAATAAATCTACAGCAGATCTGCTTTGGAAAAAAAATTCTCAGCAATGTGAAAAGCATGAGAAACGATTGTGATCTTCTATGGTTTTTCCTGAGCGATTGAGGTGGACTGCTACATGAAAGAAGCTTCAGCGAATACATTGCAAAAGAAATACTCAACATTATTTTTTTTCCATAATAAATACTCAACATTGTGGAATTATTTAGTAGATATTAATCTTTTTTCTGTGGTCGTCAGGTATGATTGAGGTGGACAGGCGTTTGACCCGCATTTTGTTCTTGTTCACATAAAAGTAAAAATGATTGAGGAGGATGGACTGGATTAGCAACTAAGTTTATCATTAGCTGCATCAAATAAGCCGCAGCGGATCTAGATGCAGAAGAAACAAAAATTGGAGGATCACGCCCGCCGCAGGAGGAACTGACAAGGACAGCCTTTCCAAGTTTCTAAGGCTTTTTTCGTTTCCATCCCTTCTTTTCATATATTTAAAACCAGTCTTTATTTGGGAATTACAGATGTGAGTATGTGACTGCCTTTTTACAGCTTTTTTTTATAATTTTCAGCCCTTCTTTTCCAATATTCAAAAATCGAAACCAAATTTTTTTTTTTTTAGGTTAGTAACCCTTAGGTGCATTCATTAAAAGGAAAACAATAATTTTTTGAATGTTTCATTGATTAAAATAAATAAATAAATCTAAAATTTTGATGAGATGCTGGTTAAAAGATTTCATTTATGTATTTTTTTGCTTATGAATCATTTCCCTATTTAAATTCCTATTGGCCGGATTCAAAACAAGAAAACAATAGTTTTTCTAGCAGTATATATGTCCATTTTATGTCATTATTCATTAAGCATTTATCCGTCCTTATTTTATTTTGATTGGCCGATAACAAGAAAAATAAATGGGAGAAAATTCTAACAACCAATTCATTTTGTGTTTGATTATGGTTTTAGTATACTGATGAAGAGAAAAGTTGCAATTAAGAGCAGTAAACTGATTTGAAAATTATGGTTTGCACTCAAATACACTACATTACAAGCATCATTGGCAGTTAAGTTTCACAAATCACAAGGCCGATGACATAAAACGATCACACGGCAAGGTCCAGTCACAAGAATAGATATGAGAAAAAAAGATAAGATAAAAGGCAAATTCATATGAAAATTTACAAAACTTTTGGCATGCATATTTCAAAACCAGGTACGCTGTCAAACGCTAGCAAGATGTCAGGCAGCAATCAACAGTCGTGCTTTGTAATACATGAAAAAAGAAACTGTAGAAAGACGAGCGATTTTTTTTTGGTGCATGAGAAGACCAATTGTAAGATAACTATTATTGTTATTGTAATAGGCCCACCGATTCCAATCCGTCTATTGTAGTTTGTAGATCGAATGGCCCAAATTTGATTGGCGGTTCTTAGCTATCTTACGATGAAAAGACCTGAGATCGAACCTAAAGCAATAATTAGCTAAGATACGTTACATAATAACCCGCTAAACAAAGGACCAAGCAAATGTTAGCAAAGAACACAAGAAAAGCCACGTCTAATTCTGAGATGCAAAAGGATTTTCTAGAATATTAGGGAACATTAATTACCTTGATTTGGTGTAACTCCCATATGGCCATATATTCAGTTATTACTTATTAGTCTTTTGGATTTTGTCCCGGCAATATTAAAGTCCGGTGACTTGAGTATATTAATTAAAGTTGGTGACTAAAAATCCTAAAGAAGGCGGGTACAGTGATGATATATTGTGATGTGATTTATTTGATGAGTTGCCTTAGTAATGGTGGCAAAATTTGCTTATCAGTTTGTCAAATATTTAATAGATGGGTTTACATTTGTTATTTGTATTTGCTTTATTATATACTAGCAAAAGATGCCCTCAATATGCGGGCAAATAAAAAAATAAAATTTTGATATTATTTTTGTTTCATATAAAAATAAAACTTTACATGTTAGACAATAAAGATACGGTGAAATCAATAATTTAGTCTTTCCTTTTAAATAAATAGCTAATTTGGTAGTAACTTAATTTTGTCTATAATAAGTCTGACTTTAATCTAGACCACTGATCAAATCAAATTACACAAATCAATGGTCCATGATTGATATAAGAATTGTTTAACACCCTTTTAAATGACATGTTTACTCCTTTTATATGAATTGTTTACACCCTTCGTATGCGTGCATTTATAAGTCGTAGAGATGACACATGTATCTATAATAATTATTTTAAGTTAAACCTATTACATCGGTACATTCTTATACAAATGAGATCTAAAATGCTTCACACTTCAGTTTAAAAAGAAGTAATGAATATATATTTTAAATGTTTGTAAACTTCTGTAACTTTAAATTATTTTAATATATTTCTGAAAGCTTTTTAATATATTAGCAAATGGTAATTGCAAGTTAACTTTAAAAAATACTGTAGGTTCTGAAATTGTCCATTTCATAATCCATTTTGTTTACATAGACTTTGGTTGGGGAATTGGGGTTTTTAATTTAATGAACAATATGCACATAATTCAATTGCTTCACCCAATACTAGTTTTTATGGCCCTTATTTATAGCAGAAATATCTAATTAAGGATGCTAATAGAGAGGGTTCTTTAAGGGGAACCTTTTGCGGATATCCAATTTGTAGTTATTAATTAGGAATCAATTCACTGATGTGCTACCAAGTTATTATCATGCAATAAGAACTGATCCAAATATCCAACCAACTGGAGTTCAATTTGAATCAATTATTGTTTAGAAACTCCTTTGTGGAACTTGATATATTAGTTTTCTGTCTCAAATCTTGCCAGACTAACAAGTTATGTCTTCCTTATTTGGAGGTTGTTTCTATAATATAATTATACGAACACTAGAGTGCTGATTTGACATTGTATAAATTAAATCAATAATGATTTTGATTTAATTAGGTTTGCTGACATCAAGGCAAAAACCTTGCATATTAAAAAACGTAGATCCACATAAACAGTATCAGAGGCTTTTTAGTGACTAACTTAGGATTCTACTCCAGGCAGCTACTTAATTTCATTTTTTATTCATTTAAACTCAAAATGCACGCAAGTCCAACTTTTGTTTAGAGCTGTTGCAATTATGCTGTATACAAGACATTTTGTCAGTTAGGTCGTTGGAGATTATTCTGTTATCTAATTTGAATGGGACGATTATTCAAATTCAGTTCCCTCGAAATTCCATATGCTATTTGGCGTGTATAATTTAGAAGTTTTGGACTAACACACTGAAGTCAAGTAACCAAATTAAACATAGGTCTTGGAACTCCAGCAAAATCTTCTTCTTGATTTTACTTTTTCGTTATTATTATCTCAGAAAATTTTAACTTTTCTTCTAACTAATTGGGACCAAGTATCATCAAAATTTTAGCTATAATGTCTGATTATGTAGCCAAACACATATGCAGAGATAAATTAGAAGAAAAAGGTACACCGAAATCATTAACACATAAAACAGAAATTACAAAATCTTAAATTGGATCAAAGAGAGTTCAGTGATAGTATTCAACTAATCAAACTCATAGTATCCGTTTACTTACCCTCACTATGGTTACCCATATCTTTTCCTGAAATAATGTCACCATTCGCGATGAGATTGTGAAACAAAGCCAATCTAGCAAAGTCATTCTTATTCTCCAACACCTTGCCGAATCTCTTTTTCATCTCCTTAACCCTCATAATAATCTCCTTCCTCTCAGAAGCACCAAAATCCATCACTTTTCGGACAACACTAGCAATTCCCTCCGCCTTTATCGTCTCTTCCTCGCCACTCCTAATACTTAATCCAACTCCCCAATCCTCAACAACCATTTTTGCATTAGGAAATTGATCCCACATTAATGGGTACACTACCATCGGCACACCACAATTCAATGCTTCCAATGTCGAGTTCCAACCACAATGTGTAATAAATGCACCAACTGACCTGTGACTTAAAACGGTACATTGCTCGCACCAAGGTACGATCAATCCCTTCTCATAACCTTTTAAGGATTCACTAACAATTTGTAAGAAATTCACTCCTTTAATTGCCCATATGAAAGGATGTCCGCTTAACATCAAGCCCATTGATAGCTCTTTGAGTTCTGTAGGAGACAAAGGGAGAAAACTACCCAAGGAGACATACAACACAGAATTGTCGGGATATGTATCAAGCCATTTCAGGTAATCAGTGTATGAATTTTCTGTGGCAGTTGGAGGCAGGGGTATTAAAGGGCCAATTGGGTAAATTGGTACGGAGATTTCGGATGCTAGGCTTTGGAGGGATTGAGACTCTAGGTCATCGAAAGAGTTGAAAAAAAGGGCTTGTGTAAAGGGGTACCAAGACATTACTTGAAGGAAGGTATCATGCATGCTTTGGCCTCTTGATTTGGTAGTGAAGTCGCGCAAATGGGTCGATGACCCTCTGGGGAGATATCTGAGAGCACCCTTTGCTTTATCTGTCTTAAATGGGAGGAAATGGAATTAATAAATGTTGACTAATCCACAAAATACTCTCTACTCTTTATTATACATGCTCTCTACTACTATCCTACACGACAACACTTTCTTTAGACTACATCTTTGAAAACCAACTACTATCCTAACTTTTGCGCACACATAGCCTTGTGCCTTAGCACCTATTTATACATACAAATGTCGGTTACAAGGAAGTGTCTAGATTACACACTAATATTCTACATCAAGCTAATAAAGTCGGTTATCTCCATATTTCTAGATTCTTCAATAAGTCGCTAGTGGCTTGGGCCTTGGTGCTGACTTCAACAATAAACAAGTGATTTATGTATGAAGAGGAAAAATCTATTGTATGAAAAACTATTATTTGATAGTTAAAAGAAAAATTAGTTAACAAAGGACTACTAAAAATGCAAAAGGGTGCAGTGCAAAAGGAACAATGAAAGTAATTAGGTAGCTTTTTGATAGTCGATAGATTATACTAGATCAGCATCTTAGTTTGTGCAAATGAATATATTAACAAACAAGTTGTCTTCCCTGATCGAACCTAAGTCCTCTATATATGTCTCTCTCTCTCTCTCTCTCTCTCTTCCAATGCGAATTGGGGACCGAGTATCTGGAGCCGACTACTTTAATTAAAAATAATTTACAATTAGGTGAAAGTATATAATCTAATTTATTGTTGCATCATGTGCCACAAAGGAGAAAAGATTTTGATTTGTTACTCTTCAACATAAAAGATACAAGTGAATTTTCAATTGTTAGTAGCTTTTGGTGATTTTATTGGGCAACGCTCAATGAAAAGATGAATTATGCCATTATCTAAAATTGTGCCCCAAAATATCTCACTTCAACACAAAACAAAAGACAGTGACCTTCAGTGCTGTGACTACTTGAGAGATTGTAAATAATTTTGACATAATAAGTGCTTTTTTCTTTTGCTCAGTAAAATAACATCAAACTTATATAAGTGTAAATACGTACTAAAACTTACCCCGATCGTCAATCCCCATCTCTCCATTTCCAGCTCTTTTGAACTGAAGCAGAGCAAGAAGGACTGATGCAGATTGAGGAAAGAAAGCAGCCACGTGGAGCTTTTTCCTCCGTCCAATCCCAGCCACCCAAGGCAGCAACAGATCAGCTAGTATATAGTCCGCTGGTGGGTTCACTTCCTCAATAGCCTTCTCGACGGGCCCACACATCAGAGTCAGAACCGCTTCAACGAACTCTTCGTAGCGGGACCCACGGTCAGCCTCAAAGGGAAGTACATTCGGGATGGTCACCAAGCGGATGTTGGGATGGGACGGGAGGCTGACGAGATGGGCCCACTCGTCAGTGAGGATGATGGAGATGAGAAGGTTCGGGTTGGATAGGAGTAGCTTGTGGCAGAGTGATAGCATTGGGTTGACGTGACCCCAGCCGGGAAGAGGGATCGCTACGACATGTCGGGGTATGGAGGATTGTTGCATTTCCATTGTTTGTTTAAGAGTAGGCCTCACAGGGAAGAGAGCCACAGAGGTGCTGTTGGTTCCTTCTCTTTTTTGAGCTCACTATATGGAGAGAACAGAGACCTTGGTTTGGGGTTTTGGAGTTTTACTACGAGTGGACTGTGTTTACTTGCAAATAGTGAAAGGGTAAGGGTAAGTCTGACGGGAGATAAAGACAGCAAAATGATATAATAAATGAGATGTAAACTTTACAAATTATTTTTTAGAAATGTTTATATTTATTTTTTGCAATTATAAAAAAAATAGAGGCGAGGTTTTTGAAAAAAAAAGGGAAGTAATTTTGTTAATACATAAAATATTTAGAGTGGTTGTTAATATAAAAAATCAAAGTTCTCAGTAATGATATGAAAAATGCTCCTCCTGACATGAAAGAGGACGGATAGAACAACTGAACAAGCAGCAGTTTTCGAAGTTTGTTACATATACAAATAAATAATTAAATATTAGGAAAGCTTTTGCATTAACAGTATTACAAATAGAGTGACGTTTGTAGTCATTTATTTAATTTTTTTATAGTTAAATTAAGAATCAAAGTTTCCTCTCTTCTTTCTTTGCCTGCTATTAATCTCCTTTAATTAGAACATAGCGTACCTAAAGATTGGTGAGATGTAAGCCAATTACAAATGTTATGTTTTGAATATTCTTTCAACAAAATGTTAATTCCAGAGATCATTATCCATAACATATTTGATCCTGATTAAAATAAAATTGAAAACTCAGTAAATAGTACAATGATAATAATGCCCGTGAAGATATTTTTGGTAGTAACTCAAGGACAAGGAGGCTGCCAAATGGAAGCATACATTTTGTTGGAGAATATATATATATGCAGAGAAAAGAACAAAAACCAAGTTATGGGTCTGAAAAGGCCAAACGTTGTTTTCATTAAACTTGTTCAAGGCTACTTGGCTAAGATCGTGCTAAGAGGTCCCATACTTATAACATAAGGGATTTTCATCCATAACAAATACGTGCCAAATCGATCACATATGTAACCATATAGAAAATATTTCAAATAAGGCTCCATCATACACATAAACCATACACAAAATATTCATAAGTCTGAACTTTATACAAATTATTTTAACTGAGTGTTCACTCATTGTAATACTTATAAAATATTTACATACATGACAAAGCTCAATTCAAGAATGAATCAAAATAATAATTGCTCTGAACAAAAAACTCAGCTCCTTCTAATATTACTCTCTAGGGCGTTAAACGTGTCATCTCTAATTTTAATTCTACTATAAAATCTTTTCGTCAGTTATAAAATTTGATTAATAATTCTCTAAATGTATTAAAAAGAGTTGGGGATCTAAAGTGTACCTTCTTTTCATAGGGGGGAAAATAGTATTGAATGCTGTTGTTTCTTCTCCGTCTAAATTCTATTTGTATGCTAAATTATTTAATTTCATGCTTGAACTTATAACTTCTCTATCCAACTTAATAGAACTCTCTGGTATTAGTTTTAAGTAATTTCAGTAGAACTTACTATCCACCCCCATCATGCTCACACAGTATCTCAACAAAATAATTCTAGTACCAGTAAAAAAAAAAAAAAAGAATACAAAGCAACCAGAAAAACAATTACAAAGAAATACATAAAAGAAACAAAAAATAATACTGAGAGAGTTTGGGCATTCTATTGAATAAGTTAAGGTGATCCCATCTTTTGATTAAAACACTATATATTGCAAAGTTGGTACTGTTTTAATATATTTGGCTTTAGAAAGGCAGAAAGGGTGGTACTACATACAAGAAGGGATTGACATTTGACAAACATAATGAGAATGCCATTGACTCCATCCTGGAGGCAGCTGAACAACATGTCAGATTGCAGGACTCTGCATGTGGCATGTACTCAATAACCTGGTCAAGTCCCAGAGCATTTTAAAACTTTCAAATTAAGACTTCATTGAATAACATCTATTTTTTTTTAGTACTTGATCTCACTATTCTTCCTGAAATTAGCAAGCCAAGAACCTACTAATTACTATTGATGATATTTATTTAAATTTAAAATTTTAGGAAATGAGGTGCTGTACACAAAAGAAAGCAAGATGACTCCATCGAAGACGCAATTTAGAATGATTGAAAATGCACAAAGCACACTTCTCACTTCCCAGACTTTCTAAAGGCTGGAATGCCACTAAAGAAGTAATGGTTGTGTCGACGGTGTAACATTGTAATAACTGAGCTGGATGTGGGGGGTCATTTTTCCTCGCTTAAAAAATATATCGTTTGCTGTCAAGTGTCAACGTATATTCTTACCGCATATTGCAATTAGTATAAAAGATTTCAAACAGTAAAAGAAAAGTTTTGGGAGACAGAATTAATTAAGAACTAAAGTGCACAACTGACACTCCGGGTACAGAAGGTCAGGTAAGTTACATTATTAGGCAGTTAACAGCACATTATTATTTATCAAGTCGACAGACGGATCATAATGTACGAAAGAACTAGTCGAGATGATGAACAAATTGACAACTAAACAAATGCACTACAAGTTAAGCTTAGTTCTTATGGAAACAGAACTACAATGGTAGTGCATAACCTCTCAGATATTTGGAGTCTACACCTGACTCACGAACAAGAGCAACCCGACCCGTTCTTGCCACCTACAACAATAAAGTACCTCACTTTCAGACAATAAAAGAGAAGATAAGAACCAACAAAATTGCAAATGTTTTTTCAAAGAGAAGTAACAAGGGATATTATGGTCCTTTGAATACAACGAGTATATATCTAAGAAACTAACCTCACATATACCGTATGGTTCCAATAACCTCTGTAATGCTACCATCTTGTCAAAATCACCAGTAAGCTGCATACAATCAAAACAGATTACAATTTGCATACTTCAGAAAATAACATGTCCAGAGAGGATTTCCTTTTTAAGGGTGTGGGTTGGACCTGAAGAGTGACAGTGTGGTCAGAGACATCAACAGCCTTGGCACGGAAAATGTCAGCAATGTCTAATATATCCCTCCTTGCAGAAGTATTCACTGCCACCTTTATTAGCATTAGTTCTCGCTCCGCAAATGGCAAGTGTGTTAGATTCTGAACCTGATGATGAGGCATGCAAATTTATCAGCATTATTCAATATCGTTAAATCATGGTGAACTGGATCTGATGCAACAAACAGATATCATACCTCATAAACATCAATGAGTTTGTAAAGCTGCTGCACCAACTTCCCCACTGATTCCTCAGTTCCTGGTACAACTGTAGTTATACGAGATATTCCTTCTTTCTCAGCGGGGCCCACAGCAAGACTCTGACAGGTCATACAAGTAAAGTCAACAAAAAAAGCTACCTTTCATAAGATAAGTGCTAAGAGCCTAAAACAAAATCAAAAAGGAAAAATAACACGGCTCGTCAAAAGGGCAGATGTACAACATTAAGTCTCTAAGGAAAGAACCTGAATGTTGTAGCCCCTACGAGAAAATACGCCAGTCACTATATTCAGCACACCAGGTGAGTCGTTGACAAGGATTGACAGAGTATGCGAGCGTAGGCCAGTTGACTACAAAACAAACCAATAGAACTTGATCATGAAAAGTTGGATGACCTTGTAGAACAAAAACCTAAAATGGCATTGTGCCATTGTCTAGGCAAAACAGCAACTCCATGTAAAAATATCAATATAATTTGTTAATCTAGGAGTCATGATTTTGAGCAGTTAATTGATGGACAGGGAATATGATTATTCTATGACAAAATTACAAGAACTCACATCTTCAACATCAAGAACGCCCCAGTGAGCATCAAGCACTTGGTTCGTGGAGATGCTTTCGTACGGCTCTACTGGATATACATCTCCCTTCAAAATTTAAAGAACGGAACAAACAATGAAATTGATAATTTATTAGATTATTGCAGAAACTTTCTGGTAATTGCCAGTTCTACAGTTAAAAATTGGGACTATTTAAACTTACCCCAGATGATGATTGGATGTTTCCATTGACTGTTTTATCCATAGAACCAAGACCTGTTTTTTGCAGGACAGGTTCCTCTAGATCTGGGTAAGAATCTGCAGAAAACCTCCAAAAGGGTGCACTTGCACCTATTCGCTCCCGTCTCAGAGCAATCTTAAACAAACAAGAAAAAAAAAAAGAGAAACATAAACCAGTCAATAAATCAAATTATTATCATTTCAAAAATCAATATCAAAAGTTTATATTCACCTTGCCAGTTCTGGCAACCTCTTTAATTCCAAATTTGCTCAAATTCCTACGCAGCGCTGCAATTTTGCCAGGATCTCCAGTTACCTATAAAATGAAAAACAACACACACGATTAGTAGATAAACAAAATCGAAAAATCAAATGGAAAAAAAAAAAAAGAAATTAACTTTTCCGATTACCTCTATGGTTAGTGTCTCCTCTGAGGTATCTACCACCTTTGCTCTGAAAATGTCAACAAGGACCATAACCTAATATACATAATGAGAAACATTGGAACACAGGTTACACAAATAATAATTTTCTAATATGAAAAAGAGAAAAAAATTTATGAAGCACTAGCCCTGTTGTTTAAAACCATTATTTACTGCATTTCCTTCTTGTCACTTGGTTCTTTAGAGTACATTTCATTAGCGTAACTTATTTTTGTTCAAGGTTTGCGTACATATCTTGCTAATTTTGCAAAAGAAACATATTTTAACTAAAGCTTACCTCAGGACGCATATCGGGTTTTACATTTAGCTTAATAAGCATCAGCTCTCTTTCTACCTGCGGCTCCTTTGATAAATCCTCAACCTATCATGAAGCAGATTTTAAATCTAATTAATTCGAAAGACCTTCACAAAAGATATCCAACAAAAGTATTTGCAAATACCCCAAGCCTCTCATATCTGCAAGTTGCTCATATAAAACAGCTGTCATCCAACTGGCTCCAAACCATTAGTTGAGGATATATGTATATTAAACATTGACAACTTTGCCACTGACAATATATTTTTTTAATATGGATTTAAATGTTGGGTTAAAATATCAAATGACTTTGTTATAATATATTCGTTGACTTAATATGGAGAGATTAGGAAAATTAGTCCATTTCTTTGTTTCTAATTTTCTTCTTGACACAACAGTCCACATTGAGTGCCATCACTTGATGTAATTTGCAAATAACTTCAATACTGACATTTTAATTTATTTTTTTTTATTTCTTCGAATACAAATTAATGAAATTGGGGAAGATGAATTTAAATATCGGGTTAAAATATCACATGATCTTGTTATAATAGACTTGTTGATTGATATGCAGAGGTTAGGAAGTTTCGTCCTTTTTCCAATTTTCTTGCATTCTTTGTTTTCTTTTTTTTTTTTGGGTGGGGGGGTGGGGGGGCCTAAAAGTCACTTTGCTTTCTGTCACTAAGTGTACTTTGCAATAAAAATCTGTTGGATTCAAGCACAGTAAAATGTACCACGGAAAAAGGAAAGGGAAAAAAAGGCAAGTTAATAGACTTGTTAATGTTCATAGAAGAAACCTTGATGACATTGACGAGCTTATGGAGTTGCTCAATGACTTGTTTAAGCACTCGGTCAGTACCAGAAACGACAATGGTGAAGAGTGCCTTGTCTTTGTTCAAACCCACAGCGAGTGATTCTATGTTGTATCCTCTCCTTGCAAATACCCCTGCAATTCGGTTGATCATGCCACTCTCATCTCCAACAAATACTGAAATTGTGTGCCTCCTTATCCTGCATAACCAATTTAAAACTGAAAAGTAAATAAACAATGTCAAAAAGTAAAATGCAGTGAGTTTTATAGAATTTTTTTAAGAAAATTCAATGAATTTGAAGTGATTAAAAAAGTAAAGAGTATGGATTTCCAATTTCTGGAGTAAGCTGTGGAAGTAGATTGAAAGTAAATTCCATATTCGGGAAGACAGAACCACAAATTACATATTGCTAATCTGATTCCCAAAAACTGATATTAAAATAAAGAAACCTACATTATAATGAAGTAAAATATCAGACTCCCAAATGGCAAAACTAACATAAAAATATCAAAGAATGAAAAAGATATGTAGCCACCAAAAAGTAATATTGGCTGGAGAATATAACTAAAACCCAACATTGAGACAGAACTGCAAAAGCTACATATTCGTAAAATTGAAAACTAGTCCAGCATTTCAAAAAGAAAAAGAAAGAAAAAAATTTAATAGAAAGGAATTAAATAAAAATTCAGTACGGATCTCTAGTCTGGGGCGGAGAGGCAACGGTGACAGGAGCAGCCGCGGCGGCGGCAGAATCGCCGGAAGCTTTACAGAAAATCCCTCCAGCGGCGGCACCGCCACGGCGTGGCCATGAGACAGACAAGGCGGTTCTAGAGTGGTCTATGGAACTGGAGAGAGCCTGAAGAGAAGAACTGGAGGAAAGGTTGCGATGAGAGGAGCGAGAGAAAGTAGATGAAACAGTGGTGGCGTGAGTGGCAGCCATGGCTTGAGAAGATAGCGAGAGAGAGAGAGAGAGCAGGGGATTAGCGTAATATAATGCAATGGTAGTGCGTAGGGTTTTGTGACAGGAGAAATCAATTTGTTAAATAGTTATTAGTTCGGAGAAGATCCAGACCGTCGGATGAATTTATATTAGATTTAAAGTCTCTGCCGTCTTTTATTTTTAGATTTCTGCTATTACAAAACTTGCCAGTTTGTTAGATTTACCTCTAAAGGAAGAATTAGATTAATATATAACAGAACTTGCCAATTAGAGATAAATCATTGTCAGATTTATAATATAGAGAAATGCCACTATTGTAAATTATAAATATGTCACTTTCAAATATATCATTATATTGAAATATTTCTAAAATCCTCATTAGGCAAAGATTGAGATATTTTTTCTTTTGGATAATAATTATAATCATGGATTGTATTCTAGAAGTGACTAAGATCTTAAGTTAGATGCGTAAATGGTATGTGGTCATTATTATTTTTTTAATATGATTACTAAAGGTTGGAAAATTCATGTTCCTTAGATGGATCACCAAGACACCGTCATAATATTCTGATATTTTTCTGGAGATTAAAAAATCAGTTTTATGCCACCCATTTCTAAATGGGAGTGACGTGACAGGAAAGTATTCGGCATAGTTATCAGACTTTAGTGGGCTGACGATAACTTGAAATAAATATAGTTCTATTTAAATTTTTGAAATAAACAAACAAAATAATATAATTACTATATGATAAATAATTAAATAAATAAATATTAATTTGAATTAGTAAATATTTTCATTCATCCAAATATATTCGTAACGTATTATTTCCTAAATTTATAAATACTAATTTTTTATATTATTTCTGATTTACCAAATCGTCCCATCAATAAATTATGATTACAGACTGTTTTATTTTGATGGACAAACCACACACAGAAGCCGCAAAGAATCTAAGATCATAAAACCTGTCGTCTACTGTCGGCCCTACCAGTCAGTCAAACACAAGCCGACAGAGAAAAAGAAAAAGCGATCTTTCCATAAATACCACTAGATACACAATCACACATTACATCGCGCCGACCACTTACTTGTAGTCAAATTTTGGTAAACAAATTCTTCAACTAATACGACCACCGTAAAGAGTCGTAAAATAAACGCGTCGCAATAGACAATAAAAAGGGATCGGATAAAGATGAGCTCGCCGCCTTGTCACGATAGGACACCTCCCGCTACCGTTATTTCTCCATTTTCATGGCCTTGGGCCTCCACCGCCTCTTCTCGGCCCAAACCCTAACCCTAACCTCTCGCAACCTCCTCCTCCGCCTCTTCTCAGCCGCGGCCGACAGGCCCACCCGCCACCGCTCCGTTCTCGCCTCCCTCGTTCCGGCCCAGCCCATGTCTCAGCGCATCAGTAAAGCCATGCGCCAGCCTGGCGCTGCGTCGAAGGCGCGCGTTTATTCTGATGTTAATGTGGTCAGACCAGCCGAGTATTGGGATTACGAATCTCTCTCTGTCACTTGGGGGTATTGATTAATCTGATAATATCACTTGTTAATTCTTGTATTTTTTTTTTTTTTTCAATTATGGCATTGTTGGTTATTGTGTGTTAATGTAGTTTTGTGAAATACTGTTCTGAAGTGAGCATTTGGGTTAATTGGTGTTCTTGGTATGTAATTCATTCTTTCTTTCTTTCTTTCTTTGGTTGAAGGGATCAAGAACACTATGAGGTGGTACGCAAGGTCGGGAGAGGGAAATATAGTGAGGTATTTGAAGGATTTCATCGAACCAACAATGAGAGATGTGTAATAAAAATTCTTAAACCTGTCAAGAAGAAAAAGGTTTGGTCTTTATTCACTTCTTTTGTTTCCTTCAAATGTTTATGCTAAAAATTCAAGCATGGTCATGTTCTGCTTCGCATTAGAGTTCCAAACATACATTGGACCTTTATATACAGTATTTTAGTGAACATAGATTAAAACACTGAACAAGTACATGCCAGTTGTTTGTGGAACCTCGGATGATCTGTCCATTTATTTGTAGGTCTTGTTTTTGCTTTTATCAAGGACTATAGGGGTTCATGGGGAAAAAATGAGTTGTGCGTGCATAATAAAGGGTTAATTGAGCCAAATTTGGTTAATCAGATCATAATAATCTGAAGTTCTGAACTACACCTCGCATTGTGCATCAAGATTGTAATAGTAAATATTATTATTGACATTTCTATTTTGGCTATGTTAAATCAGATAAAGAGGGAAATAAAGATTCTCCAAAACTTATGTGGCGGTCCCAATATAGTCAAGCTGCTTGATATAGTGAGAGATGAAGAATCAAAGACACCAAGCCTCATTTTTGAGCATGTCAACAACATGGATTTTAAAATGCTCTACCCTACCTTGTCTGATCTTGACATCAGATATTACATTTATGAATTATTAAAGGTACACATCTCTCTAGCTAGTCTCTATTTATCTCAGAACTTTTTAAAAAATGGTTTACATCTCTGCTTTTTTAATCTGCTTTGGTTGGCTTTCAAATACAGACGCAGTTCTCAGAACTTTTTAAAAAATGGTTTACATCTCTTTAACTTACGTCATCGGTTGTCTTCTCCACTGGTCCACTCTAGTGAGTAGTGAGGCCGTATGTTGCTGTAGCCGATACTGCATTTTCATTTGGACTCTGTATTTCTCCAAAATTGTTTTATTGCCAGAAATATGTGAAGTCTTTTAAGGGTTTTTTTTAAAATAAATTTTATTCTTATGTTTGAAATGTTACTGAAATTTACCTAGTCAATATTCTTTTTTAATGGTCTAGGATTTTATACATAATTACATATATATAATTCTATTTGAGATAACACATTTGATCTTGATAGTTCAATAAGTTCTATACTCAACTTTTAGAAGTTAAAAAACATGTAGTTTTCTCGCAAGAACATAAAAATGATTTATATTTTATGTGTTTTAAATTTTTTTTAAAAATGCTGTATCGACCTGCCTGTGTTTTGTATAGAGTGCATATCTGTATCTGAGCAACGGAGGCCTCCCCTCATATATATATAAAAAAATTTCTTGTTATTTTCAATGAAATAAACAGTGTCTGGTTTCTTGGGGTGATATTTAAAATGCTAGGCACTAGAGTATTGCCATTCACAAGGAATAATGCACAGAGATGTGAAGCCACACAATGTCATGATTGATCATCAACAGCGCAAATTGAGGCTGATAGACTGGGGCCTGGCTGAGTTTTACCATCCTGGCAAGGAGTACAATGTTCGTGTTGCGTCTAGGTAACTTCCATCTCTGTTCCTGTACTTTTGGGCCGTTTAATTACAGATACTGGAAGGTTGAGAAGATTTGAACTGTTGAAACAACAATGTAGATATTTTAAGGGGCCGGAGCTGCTTGTCGACCTGCAAGATTACGATTATTCGCTTGATATGTGGAGTCTTGGTTGCATGTTTGCTGGCATGGTAAAACTGTTTGTTGCTCTTAGTTATTTCTTAACATTGTTGATGTTGAAAAATAATTTGTGCTGTTATGTGATTTGACCCTACAAGTATCTTTTGGATTGTAAGGATGATGTTCTACATCTTTTCTTCTGAGGGCTCTGTTTAATTTTATCTTACTGGCGAGTTTTTCGTCAGTAAGCTGTGGAGTATTGATTTTGCCGAACCAAAATTCAGCATAAGGTTCCACGGGTTCAAAAGTTCAATGCTTGATATTTAACTTTGATTATACTTTTGCATCAACATGGCAGATATTCCGGAAGGAACCGTTCTTTCATGGGCAAGATAATTACGACCAGTTAGTTAAAATAGCTAAGGTAGTTCTTTTTGCTTTATTTATAATTTTTAAGGTCTTTTTTTTTGTTAAAAACAATAATCGTGCATTGCAAACATTGTACCTTCACAGGTAATTGATACCCTAGGTAGGCATAACATCATTTCTGCACCTATATTTATTTCATCTCTCTTGGAGAAGATTAAAGGGAAAAAGGAAGATAAGGGAACAACCACGTCTTTTTTTATTACATAAAATACGCCAGATATAGATCAAGATCACTTCACTCTGTTTTCGGACTTTAGAATAAGAACCTTTAACTCTTTTGCTGGTTTGAAATGCTTATTTCCAAATAATGTTAAGGCAACTCGTGACACCAAAACCTGTGTTAAAACAGACTGCTCCATTCATATCCACAGTGTGGGAGCATTGTGGATGTCAAGGTTACTAAAAATGTTAATGTTAATTCAAGGAGCAAAATGAATGTCACAGGTCCTGGGGACAGATGAACTATTTAGTTACCTTCATAAATACCGCATCGAGCTTGACCCACAACTGGAGGCTCTTGTTGGGAGGTTAGACATATCACTTTTGCTTTTAATTAAATGTTATCATGAAATGATGTGAGGTTTGAGAAATTTATAATTTTTTTTATGATATAGGCATACAAGGAAACCATGGGGGGTATTTATTAATTCTGACAACCAACATGTTGCTGTTCCAGAGGTAACATAATTTTTAATTGTTTATAAATATCACATTATCATGTTTATTTGTTTCTTTGAAAATCTCTCAAACTTGTTAATTTATGTTCTCGATAGGCTATTGATTTCTTGGACAAGCTGCTACGGTATGATCACCAGGAGAGACCAACTGCTAAAGAGGCAATGGTACAAATGTTATTCCCTGTACTTCATATTCGTTTCTTTTTTATTGTTCCTCTTCTGTGCATCTTTTACACGAGCATAACTTGATGCTGCTGCTTGGACCCAGAGTTTTACTAGGCCTTTACATAGAAATCATTTAATCACAAAATTTGACTGAGTGATTTTTTGTTGGCCCAAATGCTATACTGAAGAGGGCTATTATTGTATACTAATGCATAATAAATTATCACAGGCTCACCGATACTTCAGTCCTCTGAGAAATGCTGAAAGTAGCCGGGCCCGTGCTCGGTAGCTCAGGCTTCAATACTCAGTCCAGCTGTGTTCGTCTTTTTCTTATATATGCATAAAATTTCTTGTTTTTATGATTTATTCAAGTGGTAAGAGTGTGTACCTGTGTGAGCTTTCGTAAGTTGTCAAATTTTTCAGAATCAGAATGTCAATATTAATATTCGATTCAATTTGATAAATTATGTTTGCAATAACTGTGGCTTGTTTTTCTTTGCCTTTTGCCTTTGATAAAGCTCCCTATTTGTGTCTATATGAAATGATTCCAACTTTTAAAATAGGTGTATAATTTTGTGTTAGCTATTGCACTGAATTAAATGAGACAGCAACTGTGAAAGTGCCTTGGCTGGAATATGCTTGAAAAGTGACAGCTGCTGTCACCAATAATTTTATATGATTTTGTCATATTAGAGGCTGTAATCAAAGCAGCGTATCTTTTGTGCTGTCTTTCGTTTCACATGTTGGTTTACAGATACCTGGCCACACATTCATGGATATTTGCATTTGATCTTTTGTAAGGGTGATCTGATAAAGAAAGAGGGGGGGCATGGATTTTTATCAGTAGTTCTTTTTAAATGAGACTGGTTCTCAGTTTGGCAGAATGATAACTTTGTTTACAGCCTCTACTCATAAATTTGCGACGGCAATTATATTGTCTCTTTCTTTTCTTCTCTTTTTTGTGATGGTTATCCTGAATCCTAATTTTCTTGTAACCTTTAAAAAGAAAAAAAAAATGTCCTAAATATCACCTTTGGTCTTAAGAGTTCGAGTGCAACTCCATTATGGAAAATGAATTCTGGGTTTGACAGGATGGTAAGACGCCAAGTCGACAGATCATGTACGTGCTTGGATATTTTCCAATGGTTTTGGAGTTTTATTATTATGTTTTGGAGGCTCATGGGAAGATTTTCTTCTCTTGCGTCATTAGTGGAAGTAGAAATTCAATTGAAGTTTTTCTTTTCATACATATATTGGTTAATATTCTACAGCTTTCTTTTTGTAAGAGTATCATAGATTTTTTGTAAAAGTATCATAGATTGGGTATGCATTGGCTTTGAGTCGATACCTTACAATGTCTGGTGGTTGTTATGTCAAAGCGATAAGGTTGTCTTTTTGTTCTGTACTTGTTAATGTTACGAACACTATTCCTATTCGTGTTATTAATAGTACTCCAAATAGCTAAAATGGGGCAACTAAAAGCGACCCTTCATTTTCAAATTAGAGGTTTTTGTGTCAAATTTCAATTGTTATGCTTATTGCAATCCAAATCAAGAGGGGTAGAGGCAGAGCGCGATGTCAATTTGGGAATGTTTTCTCCTCTTGCCATCATTCAGATATTGACCTGAGATATATCCAAGTGCTACCAAATAAGCATTCATTTGGGCACCAATCATTGTCCGAGTAGATAATAAAAAAAAATGACAAACCAATAGCACATATTATCCATCTTAGATTAAGATATATAGCACATATTATCAGCCATGCGCCCATGCTGTGCTGTACAATGCTTACTCATTTGTTCCTTTAATGGGCTCATTTATTGAAGTGCTTGAACCATGATCATGTGGGCTTCTGGGCTAATATTGGCATGGTATATACACTACACTAGAAATGGTTCATCTAAAACGAACTGACGAACTGTGCTTGAATGCTAGTTAAAGGAAAATGGACATAATTGTCGTTATAAAGTTTTAACAAAATATGACATGCTTGTTTAATGTTTATCGATCTATTTCATTGCTTTCACATGCCATGTCAGACCAAGGCAAAATACCCAACTTTATTTAAGAAAAAAAAAGTAAACATCTTATCCATGCTCTAAAGTCTCTATTTCAATAGAACGATACATGACAATTTGACAACGATTATTGCTAAAAAAAAAAGAAAAAAAAGAAAAAAAAAAAAAAACAACAACAACAGTTTGACAGCGACAAAAAAAATAAGTTCTGAGAAAAGAAATTGTTTTTTCTTGTTGCTAAAATGCTAATGGGGATGGGAGCCTTTCAACTTCGGCCTTTTCAAATATGATGTGATTTTTTGCACCAATAAAGTGAAAATCCAAATAGATTGTATGATACCAACAACCGCCGTTGGATCTTCCAAATAAAAGAGCACATGACATCCAAGGCGACAAATTACAAAATCTAGGGAAAAAGCGCCATGTGTCTCACAGGGTCCCACATTGCAGCTCTTTGTCTCTATCAACATACAAAACGCCAAATATCAAGATGTTGTATGATCTCTCCTGTCTGTGCTACGATCTATGTAAAAGACAAAATTAAAGAGAAGGAGAAAATTTAATGAAATCATGGAAAAGTAAAGGATGAAGCCCCATAATAATACTCACTATTTCTTAGCCAATAAGTACACATGGCGTGTGAATAGAAGTTTTCAAAGTGGTCCTGGTACTCTTATCCACATCCTTTGTGGCCCGTATGACAGGTATTTTGATGCTACGAGTTGCTAACATTAATCTGTATTAATAGGATAATTACAAGCTTTTTTAATATAGAATGGATTATCATCAAATCAACTAAATAATAGGATAATACCAAGGTTTTTTTTTTACAGAATGGATTTTCTTCAGATAAACTAATTAATGACCACATCAACAAGTTCAAGGTTAAGCTCATAAATTAAAATTTTAATTGTGTGTTTGTTCTATATCAATTGATATATATATATATATATATATATATATATATATATATGTTAAACTATGACTATGACATTCTCGTTGCCTTTAATATGGAGTTATGGACTAAAGATTAGAGTTTACCTGCTGACGTTATTCAGGAATGAAGCTTCGACTAACATCATCATATGATTATAATTATAGAGCTTTTGTTTTAAATCAAACACTTCGGACCTCGGAATAAAGATCGCAAATGATAGCAAAAACAGAGACGTATACTTGCTGGAACTGGACAATAATTATTAAACAAACTCAACAATAATTTTTTTCAACTCGACCCCCATTTTTTACTCAAAAACAATAATTTTTCCGAATAAGATGAGGTTGAAAAAATAATATTATTGATTTATATGAACTTATAGATATTCCAATAATGAAATTTCTTATTAGTCAGTATTTGACGAGTTAATTTAGCCGTTGGAAAATTAGATCCCTTTTTAGACCACATCTTATTTTCAAGGCTAGCTATACACCAAAGTCATGTCATTTCTGCTTGTAAACATAATTCTCACATGCGGATCCTACATAAAATATACGATTACATATATCTGAAAATTCTCCAAATTAACACAATAAATAACTTCTAAAATATTCTCCTCTTACTTATTTTTATTTTCCGAACACGTATTTCTCCAAAACTGTTGGTCACTTAATATCTACTTATCTAATATCAGGCATCACATAAGGGGGCTATGCATAGGCTTTCCTTGAACCCTGGTGTGGGTTCGTTTTGTCTTTCACAAAGGTTGGTTGGGTCCAAGTGAATTTCGGTATAAAGTGGTTCAAAGTTTCCTAAAAACAAAATTACAAAATAATATGGCTCGAATTTTCTATATCCTGAGAAAAGTGCAGGCTACAGTATCTCATGCAATAACTTTTGTCGTTTTGTGTGGTGTTTGATGCCATTTGTCCAATAATCTAATTATAAACTTTTGTGTACTAACGGCTTCACCTGTTTCAATATTCTGACTTGTAAACAAAACTTGATTCGTTTTAAAAGGAAAAAAAAAAAAGGGCATCCGGCTTTTAGCCTACTCAAAAAGCAAACAAAATACAATAATTTGGTAAACCGATTGACTCGGAAAATATAACAGAATAAAAACCAATCATAATGCTTGATCTTGAATTCTGCATTGCATAGCAAATGACAGTTGCATCACCTTTTTTTTCAAAATGGAAGAAGGCCATGTTTACCTTTTTGTGTATATAAAATTGATAAAATATATCAGTTACAATAAAAAATCAAGCTAGACTACTAGAGGTACGTACCTAAGTCGAGTACTGAATTCCAACAGTAGACAAAAACAAACTGTGCTGTACTGTACCTGAGAGTAAATTGCTCAGCTTTAAGCTGGGATGAAGACCTACTCTACAATTATTTTTTTCACCTTTTTACTGCCTCACTGTGAAGAAAGACCTATGCTCTTCCACCCAATAAAATGTTGTTTTCTTATCACTATCCATTAAAAAATTGATGGAGCAATTAACTCTCTCCAACTTTGGGTCAATTTCTAGATAGTATTCCACTTGTACATTGTAATTAAGGCTTTCAAAGAGACCCGAATAGTTCATTATCAAAGAAATGTCCAAATTGCAACTACTTTTTTCATAATTAACTGAATATATAAAGTGTTTTTGTTTGGTCTAAATATAAATAGTGCACTGTTCTTAACACCCACAAATCAATTCAAGGAAATAATTGGAAAGGATGCAACCATGGATGAAAAGGGCATACAACTTGTTATGTATATGGATCATTCGTGCAAGGTATATGTATGAATCTTGGCACTAGCTACTTATTTGTCGTTTAGTACACCTCATCACACTTTATATTTGCCATCCAAATGAAAAGACAGATTGCTTTTTGATTTGAGGTTGTGCTCCATGAGGGCCCAAAAAAGGTGCCCCATAAAAGGAATGGATGGTGTTTGATTGTTTTGACACGTTTTGGCATCATTCTTGATCCCACAAACGGTTTTGACTAACAATTTTATGACCAGATTTGGACGAAGAATAACCTGATTAGCTACCTTAAATTAGTCACAAATGTTGAATAATTTTCAATTAAATGAGTAAAACTAAGCGCCTCAACTAAACTATAGTAGCAAAATAAGAATAATGTATTGTACTTCAACACTGCTTCCAATTAAGAATGAGCATGTTTCTGCCACTCTACCAACCCATTTCTCGAGGCATTTTAAGTCAACTTTCCTCTCTTAACCTACCACTTATTTTTTAAACCCTAGGTGAAAGCAACTCTAAAATTTCAACCCGTGAACCCAATAGACAGACATCAACCCCTAATTGCCGCAACATTGCTTCTATACTTGTCGATCAGGCATCACCTTTCCCTTATTTTTTTAACTTTTGATATGTGACATAATCTTTGTGATGTGTGAAAGATATGCAATTAACTATAGTAACATCTTGACACCGAGGTTAACTTAGTTAACATGACAAAGTTACTAGTTAGCCTTGGGTCTGGTGCGGGTTTCGGTGTAGGATCCGTCCGGGATGCTAATAAACAATTGGAAAAGTAAATATGTATATGTATATGTATATGTATATATGATAAAATAACAAAAAATAAAATGTGCCAAGGAGGCAAGGAATCATCGTGCATGTGTCACTAATAGAAGAGAGTCCGAATTACAGGGACTTTGAAACTCCATGCAATTTCATTCGCAGTATCGCAAATAAGATAATTTACATGACAAACAAGTTAATTGGTTGGTTTTATTTCCGTAATAAATTTGTTCGATGCAGATACAACCATCTATGTACTTGTCTGAAAATATCTAAACTTGTTTGAAAATCGTATTACTCAGTGATATATATCGTTGTAAAATATCTATCTAAAGCAACGCACTTCATTCGAGAAGAAAAAATAATTAAATATCTAAGACAACTTTGAGTCTTTGACCATGTGCAAAGTTATAGAATAAACCAGCTTTGTTCGGCATTAATTGCCACTTTACTAGTAAAGTATCAATCATTTTATTGGCAAATGCCGATGTATTATATTTGTATTTGTATATGTTAAAATTGTGTGACTTGCGACATTTACTCTCATACCGGTATTGTAAATGCAGACGGACAGGTACATCCCCCATCACCTCCTAGAATAAAAGAAATGCATAGAATGCCTCCACACCACTTTTGTTTATCAGTTTGTTATCCTAAAAGTTTTTTGAACATATTTTCCGTTGTTATTTAATTTTAGGAATAGCAAGTGCCTCCAGCCCTTCACAATCCCTAGGCATATTCCTGTTGAAATTAATGGTTCATATCTTCTAGGCATAGTGGTGATAAATGATAATTAATAATAATGATTAAGGGATTCATTGATATAGTTTTCTGGTCAGGAAATTAATGGGGATAACTGATACTAATAATTGGCTTAACCAAAATACTCGGGACGGGGAAGTGATGGTGTTGGAGGCGTTACATCTTTCTATGTTGATATATATTGTTCTCAAAATAAAACAGCTGTTAAAATTACACTGGTTCCCTCCCATTATATTATCATTATCATCTAGCTTGTGCATCATTATTTTACAATTCTTTCTATACGGTAAAATATCTTTACCTCGCTATTTATCAACTTCCTTTACATGAGATCAAGTGTCCATGAGGTTGAAAATTAATTAGTTCGTGATTTTTCTTTGTTCTTTTTTTTTATTTTTTAAGAAACAAGTGGTATATATTATTATCACATGTTTTGTTTGTTATTCATAAAACAATCTTACAAAATTGATACAATCAAAGTTTATATTGACATTCCATTATAGAAAAGCACGCCCTATTCAACCCTTTCAGAGCTATATTATGCCCTGAAACTATCAAGGTAATTCTATATTTATGTCTTCCACAACGAAAAAAAAAAAATTATTCCTTCCATACAGATAACATTGCCAGAACCAAGTGAGCTTGGCTCATTTCCATTTATTATAAATATTTCAATGAAATGACTTTTTAAAGTTTCATTAAACTAACAGTGACTTTGATTTTGTTTCAAAAAAGAAATATTTTTTAATAAAAAATAATTAAATAAAGTTATATATTTTTTATATTTTATACTATTTCTGATAGACAAATTATAGGCCCAAATGGTATATTTTTCAAAATTAAAAGTTAAAGATGTGTATAATGATTAACAGCATGATGATTAGATACCAGCCACTGAAATATTTTTTTTTTAAATATGTGCAGAAACCAGCCATAAAGAGCTGTATTCCTTCAAAAGTGCATTATATATACTTTCATGGCATCAAATATATATATATATATATATATATTTTTGAAATATGCATAGGAACCAGCCACATGAATTATTGAATTAACATATATATTGAGAGAAACCGAAATTAAATAGATGAAGAGGACAGATGATTGGACATGAGTAGAAAATTTGAGACGTGAATCATCTTTATGTAGTTAAATATTTAAATTAAATAACTATGCAGGGAGAGACTACTAAATATCTTTGCAAAGGGAGTGTTGAATCATTGCCATGAACTGAGACGGCTCATAGCATATTACAGGCTTTTAAAAAAATCATGGAGATCTTTCCCACCTCTACCTTTGGCTAACCGTTTTATTTTGGAAGCTTCCCAGCATTTAATATACTATACTATCTACTTAATTGTGTTGACTGCTTTAGTGCGTGACCTTAAGTACTTTTAGGTCTTTAAGCACAGTTCTTCTGTGACGCTACAGCTACACTACAAGATAGCCTTAGCTTAAAAGGTAACAGTCTGTCTACTAAGTCACTTTTTTAGATACTTGTCTACTTGCATTGGCTACCCTGATTTTTGTCTCTGTTATCTAGTTGATAATTATTACATCAAAAAAAAAAAAATGATGCAGCCATTCAGGTTAAGATAATAATTACACATGTACTTGTCACAACTTGACTTGTTTATTTTGGAAAGATTTAATTTTCAAAATAGATTTTGATTAATTAATTTGAAAATTCAGAACTTCGATTTACTAGAAAAGGATTTATATTTTACATTTAAAATACGAAATTATATTGCACGAAAGACTAATTAAGTTGTTTCATGTATCTATTATTGATGTCGGATGTTTGATTAGAATATATATAATTTAGTATGGATGAAAATAGATTACGGCTCTTATATGGATATAAAAGAAAATCTTATTAGTGGAAAAAATAAAATAAAATTTCAAAACAAAATTACAAGAGCTAATTCGAGAGCTCTTGTAATCACTTGTGCCTAAAAAAAAGAGAACATCAAAAGTTTGACTGTTGTATGCATCACTGCTCATGATAGGCCATATGTATAGTCAGGTCAGTTTCTTTTTTATGTTCCATGCATTTTTAAACCCACACTTGAAGGTTGACCTTGCACACAGAAACTGCTCCACTTGACCTCTTGTGCACAGTTGCCAACTTCCCATCCAAATATACATTATTCTTTTTGAAAAATGGTTGACAAAGTAAAGGGTTTTTTTTTTAAAATTTTTTATGAAAAACTATGTTTTTAAGCTTATAGATGTCCAATTGAGAATTAATTTATACTAAACCGAGCTTTTATTAATAAATATTCTACCAAACTATTGTATACTAGGAGTATGTAAATTCATTTTTCTTCTTGTAGGATGGCAAGTGGCCACACTTAGTCAAAGGTTTATTCTTGACCAACTGTATCTAGCTTTACCTCAGTTCTGTAGTAATGTTTCTGATATAACAGGCATGTAATCGATGTTCATGTCATATACAGGTGCATGTAATTGACCTTCATGTCATATATGTCCGATGTTCATGTCATATGCAGGTACACTGATGGACATCTGTGAATTTGGTTCTGATCTGGTGTAATGCGATCCAACACTTAATATCTCTATGATTCTATATATTGAAATGGTACGTTATTTGAAAGGGTAAAAAAAAAAGAAGAAGAATAATTTGAGATAACAACTGGGAGAGTAATTGAGAGAATACTTTGTTTCCAGTGACATCTTTTTGGTACATTCCTCTGTTTATAAAGAAAACAGAGGTTTCCTTTTATTATTTGTACTGTACTGGTTTTGTGTCTTTACTTACCAGTATTCAGTGAATCTAACTAATCTACGTCTTACTCTAATTTCGTACCAGATGGTAATGCGTCAAATTATAATTAACATCTTTTGTAGATGCATCCTTAACACGTATAACTAGGTACAAAGATCGCAACATATTTAGTCCTGATTACAAAGATTTATAAAAGCTGTGTTCACATGAGATGCATGTCCATATGCAAATAATGCAACTCACAGACTTGACTTCAAAACATGGGGATATACACATCATAGATTGACGTGCATAATGTCTGCCGGTAGTATCCATAATTAATTTGTAACTTTGTACTATTTTAAAATTGTAGTTCTTACTTCTATGAATATTGCATATTGTATCAAGTTTGTTCCTCTGGTGTCAATATTAATTTATCCCTAGCAACATTCAATGTACCCCACATATTGCATCAAGTTTGTTCCTACCTGATGCACGTTATGTATTTTAAAATATATTTTTTTCTTGATGATCATCGCAAGCTTAAATTTATTTTAATATATAAATATCATCTATAATATTATATGATGTAACGTATACATAAAATCATTTTCACTTGTGAAACTTGCCTCGTCTTGCAAAAAGAAATAAGTCGGAACTTTTAATAAAATTTTCCATTCAATTTCTAGAAGAATATATTATCATGTTGAATTAGATATAAGTTGCAAATTGATTGTGTCCATACTCTATAGTCGCGTCTCTCTAGATCCTTCACTGGTAAACATAACGAATCATTTCACTATGAAGAATTGTACTCTTCTTTGTAGATTTCTAATTTATTAAAGTGTCCAACATTTATTAATTTTATACAATTTTTTTAGGTGAATATTGAATTGTGCAGCGGGACCATCGTTCATGAAAAAATTAATATGAATTTCAGATTTCATGTTCTGGTTGTTTAAGCATGACAACTAGCGAGTAATTTGCAATGAAGAGTGACAAAAAGTGCAACATACTTAAATATAAATAACGTTTCTAGGTGAATATTGAATGGTGCAATGTATCCATCATATTTCATGAATACATTAATTGATATCTAATTCAAATTTCATGTTCTGGCCGTATAAGCATGACAACTAGAGGAGTAATTAATTTGCAAAGAAGAATGAGAAAAAGTGTGCCGTACTAAAATATATTTGAAAATTTCTTGTTGCCAATTAAGGTCCAAACTATATAAGCATGAAAATGTTTCTCCATTTGTAGCGGTGTCGCCATGGTAAACAAGGGGAAAAAGAGTCGTTGAAAGTATATTCTATGATTTCAGGATAGGATTTAGAGCTCTGATTACATATATATTTTGACTTAAACTGTTAAGTGATCTTTAGACTACCATGCGGAAAAATCGTCAAAAAATTATAAAAAACGCCAAATAATATTTTTTTTTTCTCTGCGTAAAATAAACTTTTAGTTTAATTGAATTTTAATTTAAATCCTAAATATTTATTTTTGTTTATAAGAAATTTTTCCCCTCAAGAAACCTGATATCTCTGATCATCTTTTTTTTAACAGTAGGATCTTCTATCATTTTTCTTTTTTAGCTAAAATTTAAAGATATTTTGTTATCTTTAAGTAATGATACAAGACAATTTATTCTGATACCACATCAGCTGAAAGAGAGAGAAGGAGAATGATTATGACCTCAAGGCCTCTATCAAACTCATTTATTATCTAATTTTTTTAAGAACAAACCCATCATTCATGATGCGTGACCCATCAATCTATCATAGCGCCATCACGTTCATGATGTTGATGACCCATCATAGCCCAAGACAATATTTTTAACAGCCGCCGTGACTGCCACGTGGAGCTCTCTCAAGAGCCCTCCGGGAATATTCCTCTGCAATCGAAGGACCCCCTTGTGCCACGTCATCAATAACATTTTCAATTGATAATCATAATTTAACCCGTTTCAAATATATTTCATACCTGTAGCACTGCTTACAAGTACCGTACATTATTTTAGGGTCACGTCATGACTGTGGAATTTTTTTTAGAATATCTAGTAGAAGCTCTCTTTTACTATTTTTGGGTATGTTTGGCACGTCGGATTTAGCGAGTTTAGTTGGATTCCCTCGAAAATCTCATCCCCTCACTATTCTATTTCAAAATTCAGAAAAGTACCTCGAAAATCCCAAAAAATACTAACCTTACACCACTAACCCTACTAACCTCATCGAAGCCATTAAAATAATTTACATTTGTTGTCGCATTATTGTACAGTCGCATTACAAGATTTATTGTTTGATGTAGACATTTTTGTATATATTCTTTTTCTTTGTTACTTCGATTACCATTAATCATGAGACTGAGTTGTAGTCCTCTTCAAATATCTTCACATCTCTGTATTACAAAAGCGAGCTACACCGTACATTTTTTTATAGGATGTGAGTCATGACTAAGGAATAATTTTGGTAGAATATCTAATAATTTGATTCTATTTGATTTATCCACGCCTGAAAAATAATTTGTTGTTTCTAGTGTCCTTTGTTTTATATTCACATATCAAGTTTTATCGTTTGATGAAGATGCTTTTGCATTTTTCTATGTAAAAATATTACGATTTTTTACGTGTCATTTATGTTTTTATATTTTGCAATGAATCGGTTGTACGCACAAATATTACTTTTCTATATCACGACAAGCATAATTTTGTAAATATTAAAACTATTAATTATAAATATACCTTCTTTTTGAAAAGTAATACCTACGTACGTCTAAATATTTATAATCAATTTTACTTAGACAATTCATATGCGTTTAAACAATATTTATGTCACGTAAAACATCGTATTGCCACATGAAAAGAACAACACGTATTATATTTTTATTTTTGTTATAAAATATAAATAACCGATTACAATTTATTATATATCAAAGTATTGTCGACAATCCATTAAATGAATGAATAAAAACTCTGATGAAATCAATAATGGACCCGCCGCGCAAGTAATCATACCATAATATCCGAATTAGTTACAAAATCGCCGTTCCGTACGCTACGTCCTAGTCCTACTCCAAAGTTCAAATGATATTTTAGAGTGGCGGGAGCTCTCTAGGCAAATGAAACGATCCAATTAATGGTCTCAGATTCCTCGTCTCCATTCGCTACATATCACCAACTCAACGGGTCATTCACAGGATAAAAACAACCCGCAACAGGAATTATTGCATGCCAAGCGCAGACATAGACGAAATAACGGTAATGAATTAGTACGGCAGTTGAGACAACCCGCGGCGCATCAGACGCTTAGGGCCGCCGCAGCCATCGCCGCAATTTGTACTGGGACCCACGGAGTGATGATTCAATCATCTCCAGTTTGTACTGTCCAGTCCACTCTTTAGATCCCCTTTCACTGGACGGAGCCTAGTGAATTATGTCGTTTACAGCTGGTCCTTTTAAGCACGAAAATGGACCATCCACTTCCTCCCTGGCTCCCTCTGTTGTCCCACGGGGACTTCTCTCAACATGAAACATCATTTCTCGCAAGTTTGAAAAGTGAACATTTGAAATCTTCCCTTTATTTATTTTTCTATTATTGCAATAAATTTTCTTTTTTCAAAATTAACCTGAAATCCGCAACCTTACTTTTCCCTAAATCATTTTCTGAATTCTATAAAATATATATTAAAATATAAATGTTTTAAATAAATATTCTTTAAAAATCTAAAAATAATTTTTAATTATTATTATGGAGATAATAATTTAACATAATGATTTTTATATGAGCTGGGTGCAAACAAGCGGCGGAGTGGGGGACTCCATAAGTCCAAAACTCATGACAATCCGAGGGAACGAAGACGATTCGAGATAAAGAGAAGGGGCCCACAAGGAGGCGTGATCTCATCCGTTCATCCATCCTCTCCTCCGGGCCCCACTAACTTCTCTTCCCACTCCCCAGTCTCGCATTACACTTTAGCTTCCCCTCTCTCTTGACTCTTTACTCCTGCCTGGCTGCCTCTATAAATACTCTCTTCCCTTCTCATTAAATCGCGTCTTTTCTCTCTCTCTCTCAATGATCACGAGCTACTTCTCACTTACCTAAACAGAGCAACAAAAAGACCCATCCCCTACCTGTTTTAACAAGAGGAAAACTCCAAGAAAAGAAATTCAAACTTAAAACAGAGAAAAAAAAAAGCCTATACTCTTTTGACTATTCTTCTTTCTCATAACGAAAAGGATAATGGAAGAAGACGACAATTTGATGATTGTTATAAGAGAGTTCGATCCTCAACTCGACAGAGAGAGTGTAGAATCAGTCGAGCGGATGTGCGAAGTCGGTCCTAGCGGGAAAATTTCTCTGTTCACTGATCTCTTGGGTGACCCTCTCTGCCGCATCCGGCACTCTCCTTCTTATCTCATGCTGGTACAACAATCTTCCTTTCATCATTTTATATATGTTACAGTTTTCCAATTCTAGTTTGAAAACTGATAAACAAACTAATTTGTGTAGGTGGCAGAGACAGGTGGGCCATTGAGGGAGACAGTTGGCTTGGTGCGCGGCTGCGTAAAGACCGTAACTTGTGGCCGGAAGATGTCTCACCGGAACAACATCGGGTCTATTCCAATTGCCACCAAAGTGGCCTATCTTCTCGGCCTCCGAGTTTCCCCTGCTTACAGGTACCTATTCTCATGACTCATCCCATCCCTGCATTTGTCTCATCTTCTTATTATGATAGTATGCTAAGAATTGTTGGCATTTGCAATTCTGATACAGGAGGAGAGGTATTGCGTCAAAATTGGTGCAACACATGGAGCAATGGTTCAAGCAAATGGGAGCCGAGTATTCATACATGGCAACAGACGAAGAAAATGAAGCGTCAGTGAAGCTCTTCACCGAGCGGTGTGGGTACAACAAATTCCGTGCACCGTCAGTCTTGGTGAACCCGGTGTACCACCACCACATACCATTGCCGCGCCGCCGTGTCAAACTAGTACGCCTCTCACAGAGCGAGGCCCAAATTCTGTACCGGCATCAGTTTGCCTGCACCGAGTTCTTCCCTCATGATATCGACTCGGTGTTGAGCAACCCATTGTCTCTGGGTACATTCTTGGCTGTACCGGTACACTCAGACGGCTCTTCCTGGGATGGTATTGACAAGTTTCTTGCCTCGCCACCAAACTCATGGGCAGTGCTCAGTGTGTGGAATTGTAAGAATTCGTTTCAGCTGGAGGTACGGGGCGCGTCAAGACTGGTACGGGCTTTGGCCGGTACGAGCCGGTTCATAGACCGGATGTTGCCCTGGTTTAAAATCCCATCATTTCCCAACCTGTTCAGACCGTTTGGCGTCTACTTTTTGTATGGAGTAGGCGGCGCGGGGCCCCAGGCTCAGCATTTAATGCGTGCGCTGTGCGCTCACGCCCATAATATGGCTCGGGAAGGCGGGTGCGGATTGGTGGCTACGGAAGTGGCTGCGTGCGAGCCGATCCGGGATGGGGTGCCACACTGGAGACGGTTATCGTTTGCGGATCTGTGGTGCGTGAAGAGGTTGAGCGAGGAGTACAGTGATGGGGAGATTGGCGACTGGAGTAAAGCCAGGCCTCCGCCGTCAATTTTTGTGGACCCCAGAGAGGTGTGACGGATCGGACGGCGATAGATGAAAGGAGAGACGTCGTTAGTATTTTTGCGTGCGGATAATATCCGGGCTTTTGGGCGTAATAACGGCTGTAACGGATTACGGGTGACGGGTTGTTGAAAGCTACACGGCTTTTGAATGGCTTTTAACGGTTCGGGATATGGTTGCTGATATCCTGTGGCTTGTTTTGTGTGTGTTTTTGTGTGGCTATCCAGTGTTTATTAGAGCCATACGGATAGCTATCTATGTATGACGTAATAGATTAGGAGGCATAGGATAAGTGTTGTGGTGTAGATGGAATTTTAGGTACCTTTTTAGAAAAGTGACACTTGAAGTGAGGTTTTCTTTTTCCCCTTATTTAGAGAAGATATTCTCTTTTGTTTTTTTAGATTTTAGATTTGCTTTTTTCGTCTTTTGGCCGTTAAAACATGATTCTGGTCATTTCTGGAACACTTTAAGTTGGTTTGGAATCGAATATGTTAAGCTAGGTTCTAGGGATAAATTAGAAAATTTGGATATCAAATCTAATACGAAGTGGGTTTGCATGCATGACTTAATTCAGTACTAATACGCTTTTATTGTGTCGTTTAATTTCGGCGGCGGTCTTTCTATTTTTGGGGTTGTTCACTTCTTAAAATTTAATCTACCACGAAGTGGTAATTTAATGGTTTACGCTAAATAATACCCCACTACCATAGCACCGTTAATTTTTTTTTTATATAATTTACATTTACCTGATTTTTATACCTCTAAATACATTCCTACAACTTTTTACAGACATTTGAAGAGAAAAATTGAAATAATCAATTGTACATCGTTTGGTAATATGTAAATTTGTATTGAACAATAGATTAAAGTGTAATTTTAGAAATGGTTTAAAAAGGACTGCTAAAATTCAAAATAACTTAATTGTACGATAGATAAATCTGTATCAAATATATGATGAACATACATTGATTAATTAATGAAAAGAAGAAAAGGTTTTTCTATAGATATGTACATTGGATTATTGAATAAAAGTAGCTAACATAAGCTGGTTGGTAATCGAATATGAGTGTGAATCTGAGACGATGTTTATTGACTCTAAAGGCGTACTGTCATGTTTATTAAGAAAATTACTTTGTTATCAAACTAACATAAGCTGGTTTATTTCTGCCCTTGTAAATAAAGCTGAATATCATTGGTTAATATAAATTGAGAAGAACATAGAAAACGCTGTCTGAGGGTACGCCTATTGTTTGCACATAACAATTAGATCATGAAAACACATAACCGTGACTGCCTATTGTTTGCACAATTGCACCTCTTCTTTCTCCAAATATCTCCAGTCTGGAAAAAAAAATTTCTCTTGACTTAATATACAGATGCATTTTTCTTTACTTTAGTGTGTTTGTTTGCAAATATGATTATGTATACATTAAGAATGCCTTCAAAAAGTTTGTAAACCTAAACTCTAAGACCCCCTATTTCTGGTTTGAAATACAACTGTTTGCACAAATAAGCCTTATGTGAACATGTTATGGCACTTAATTATGTTTATTGATTCTAAAGGCATACTATCATGTTTACTATATTTGATTTTTTTTTTAATATACAATACTTACAATGATTTGGGGATTACAAAAATGGGACAAGGGTATGGAGACCCACCACTGTACTTATGTTCGGGTATGACTTCCCTTGAAATTATGTGGTATTTTGAGGTACTTAGCTGATAGTGACATGAAAAGTATTCTTAAAAGGATTTATAAGCTGGACAGGAAAAATAAGGAAGAAAGGACATTAATACACTTTAAATGTACAAGTTGTTTATTACTCCTAGGTGCTAAATTTGCGTTCTACTTATTTTCCTTGAAGAATAGTGTTACATTTTTTATTTAATGTTGATGTTTGATTGTTGGGTAATTGGAAAAGATAATATTTTTTGTGTATGGAGTTTTATGTCTGAGATCGGTAACGGAATTAAAAAAAAAAATTACAGAAGCGATCAATTTTTCCATTGACGAATAGCATCCATTGGATTTATTGAACTAACAAATAAAATCCAAAGCTTGAATTACAGAAAAGCTACTGCATATATCGAATTCTTGTTTTTTTTTTCAAATAAAAAAATGACTAGAAGCAACAAAAATATAAATTGCTGCTTAATTTTCTAGTTTTGAAAAAAAAATATGAAATACTTCAAGCTTTAATTAAGAAATTGAGGACAAAAACTAAAACTTGGAGTAAAGGTAAGGATAAGCACTTACAAAAAAAAATAAAAAATAAAAAATAGAGAGAGGAAGCAAACGTTGCTCTTGTACGAAAAAAAAAATCCTTTGCTTCCAAAAACACATTTACCGCTTTTTTCTTTAATTAATTATAATTATGTAGGTCCCGGAGGTTTTTAAAAAAGATAGGAGAAAAACTGAACTAAAAAGAAACTTAAAAGATTGCGACTCATGAGTTGACTTCAAAGACAAGAAATTAAGTAAGATGCCAAAAATGAAAGAAGAAATAAAGATGCTAAAAAACAAAGAAGAAAGAATAGTCAATTTAGAAAATACCACTGCTAAGACTTTTTTTCTACCGAGATTTGAACATTTTTTTTCTTGTTCCTTTGGAAATTTTCAGTGCACTTCTCTGTCCATATAATGAACCGCGTGCTACAAAATTTCTTTATTCTTTTGTCGTGTGCTTCAAAGTAGCCGCTTTAGCATTGAAATGCAGTCCAAAATAAACGATGGAACAATAAGAAACAACGCTGATGTGTTATTCGTAAAATAAAATATAAATGTTCGCCTGTAAAAGAGAACAATACTGCTCTTTCGTAGTATTTCAAACTCATCTAAGAAATATATATATATACACGCACGCACGCACACGCACACGCACGCACGCACAATTTCCAAAATTACTCTGTTCTTTATCCAAATTTCTAATGTTTTTAACTATTATTCTTTTTTAAAAAAATGCGATTTTATGTTATTCTCATGCATCTAAGGTCTAAACACTGAAACACGCCTGTATGAAAAAAAAAAGACCGGATAGAGCAATGGCCTAAATTGTGCCCTTTCCAAATGGAGTAAACTAGTTTGTGCACAAATGTTAACAAGAGGTGGGTTATATCGAAAGTCAGCAGTTGCAATTCCTGCAATGCCCTTTCTGACAAATTAGTCTGAATATATAAGTTAATAAGACTATCAGCCTCAAGGGAAATAAATTAACGTGATAATTTGGATTTAAAGATGAATAATCCCTAGCCATCACCCATCACCATACCAAGGAAAAAAATAATAAATAAAGACACCAGTACCACGCTCCAATGTTTTCTCGTAATAGAACAATTACAAAATTGGTCACAAATAATCAGAAAAAAAAAATTAAATTTGGCAATTGTGAATGACCGATGTGCTCTTTGAGTAGTGTGATGGCATCAAAGTATTCATTGAATGTTCTCATCGATATATCACGTGCTTGTTTTTTATTAACGACTTCGATTATTGGTAGAGTATCAGCAATTATTAAATTGAAAATTTTTGAACGACTATCGATGAAAGATTTGATTTCGATCTTGTAATCTAAACTCTAAAGTGGACCTTGGACCTCCGGCTGCTAGTGTTCTTAGAACATACACGTGTCTCTTTAGTGTTTGCTTCTTCATTTGTAAAATACGGTGAATAAGAAGGAAATAAGTAAAAGAAAGATTCGAGGGAAAGGAGCTTACATATTTATTATAAATAAATTATTGTATTCATTATGGTGTTTCATCCCTAATATTCGTTAAAAAAAGATATTGTATTCGATATAACTTGTTAGTGAAAAAAAGTTCATTGATTGAATTCGATCAATTGGCATTAAGTTCTTTTATTTTTTTAATGCACATCTCTCTTTTATGGTATCAGTACACTGCATGCTTTTGTTTAAGCGCGTGCAATTCAAAGTTTGGACGGATGTTTTAACGCTTGGGCGTGGACCGTGGAGCTTAGACGGACCCGAATCCTGTGTAGCGCGGGACCGTGTAGTGCATCGACTCGAGCTGTCAGATCTGATTTCGACAGTTAATTTTTTTCGAGTCTATTAATCTGATATTATTCACAGAGCACTCATCATGAATCAGACAGTTGGAAGGGCTGCGCTACATCGTCCAGTGCGGCTGCAGATCTGGATTCGAGCTTAGACGTGTTTTAACGCTATGATGTGAGGCGAGGTTGAGGTATGAGATTTCCTCACCTATTAATTTTGAAATAAGAAAACAAACAGTTAAGAGAAGTATAAATATTTCTAAAATAGATAGCAACGATTGTGATACTAATTAGAAAACATAAATACATCACCGTATTGTGGACTAAAAATTTTCTACAAATTAATAATATTTAATGTTTGTATCTACTTTTTTTTTTAAAAAAAAAAAGAAAAAGAAAAACGATCTTAGTTTGTCATTGTTATTTTTATAATGATCATCATTATTGAATTAAAAATAAAAAAAATATCCTTTAGGAATTTAATAATCTGAAATATCAATTGGGGCCTCTTTTCCTAAGCATATCTGGAAAGCAAAATGTACTTTTGACTGCGAAAATTTCCATCATTAATTGAGGGAGCCCCTTTTATTTTTAATCAAAAGACAAGTCACATCTATGACATGAGCCCAAGTAAAAATGTTATGCATTTCGAAGACAGACATTCTTATCCAACTAACCTTGTTCATATCTTTAATTAGGCAAAGTAATTTGTAGGCAATAATGACATTATTTAAAGATTAAAGTTATCATTATCTAGAGCATTAGGTTCGCCAAAATGAAAAAAAAAAACTCTCAATTTTTTTTATTACTAACTTGACCAAGTGTGGAATGTGCGGTTGGTGATTCTCGAAACATTTATTTCGGGTGTAACATTAATCAATTTATTATTAATTTAAACTTCTTTGTGCTATATGATGACATAATATTGGTGTCCCATTAAAATTTGTAGTTACACCTCAACATCTTCAAATATTGTGGCTCCTACTAAATGTATTTTATCTTATCTTATTTGGATCCAATGGTGTGATAATTTATTGTATATTCAAACTAATTGATAATCACCACACCGATATCAAAAGTGATGTTCAAATAAAATATGTAAATTGGTGTGGTGATTAATCGATAGAGTTAATTTTTTTTAAAAAAAAATGTTAAATTCAATAAATGATTTATTTAAATTTTTAGACCACAGATTTATAATTTTAATCGTTTTATTTTTCATAAATGTCGTGTCGGCTATCAAATACATTATTTTTGTCGATTTAATAATACCTCTTTGAAGTTTACACAAGTCATAAATGTCGAGGGTTTATAAATATATAGCTACTCAACTCAATATTTCATGATCTGTCATCCTATTTTCATGTGCTCCTATACTTATTCAATGATTAGGGATATAATGAGATCCTTATCCTTAACTAAATAACAAGCGTGCTGTCCCTATTTACTGTTCTTAGATGCTTGACAAGATAGGGTTTCAAATTTCAAAACTTGTACGAATTTGAAAACGATACGCACAGTCATATCAACGTGGAATTTGAATCCAATAAAATGGCTCGTTAGGCGTACTTAAATGCTTCATAGAGGTTGATATTCATGTAAGATTAATTCTACAAATAATAAATATTATAAACTTTTGTTTGTTACTGTTTACAAATCTCTTGTTTTGTAAAAGAGTCGTCCTTGTTGGGACAATGTGGAGCCCCAATAAGTATGAACTGACTAAAGGAACTTTTTAATATTTATACACCTGAGTGGCCTCGTACTGGCATAAATTTAGTCCCATCAGGACCAAATTGGGCCCACCTAGTAGACTTGAAACTGCTTTGTAGGCCCAATGTTTGAGTCGGCTGCTTCCAGTTGGGGCCCATCTTATCCCTCAAGTGGTTACAACATAACGGGTTATCTTTTTTTAGTTTCGGATTTTGGATCCTTACTTCACTCTCTTTGGTTGATCGACGAGTATGTTTTGATTATGAATTTGATCATGAATTGGTTAGTATAAAGTTAGTGTAACTCTGATTTACGAAATAGTCACCAAACCAACAACAGAATTTTGGAAAATATTGTCGAACAACATAATTACAATTTACAAACTCTTCGTAATAGCTACTCATTTATTCCAATGCCGAATACTGTTTGGAACGCTTATTCATATTAAGGCTATTTCTTATCAATTGAAGGTTTAAACATATAGCTATTCCGAATTGCTGAAGTACCAACTGGATCAAGATATCTTTATCTGAATCCTAGATCCGGATTCGGGTTAAATTGTCGATTTGAGTAAAAAATATTTACCCGTGTAATTGGAAATTAGGTCTAATTGGGACCATCTGTGGACAAAACTGGGGGCCACCAATGAGCCTTGAAGTCTGACTTTTGTGGCCCATAGTGTTCGTTCCATTTGGATCCTTTGGGCCCTATCTGTCTGCCACTTGGGCCCAACTGTATCTCATTTCTGGACCCACATTCCTTTTTTGGTTGGAGACAATAACTAATGGTACTTTACTACTTTACTCGTGCAATTTCCGAGATAATGTTAATTATATAAAAAATAACTGTTTTATAAGGTTTAGGATACTGTGTTTAATGCACTAGCGATGAATGATACATTGAACTCTGAGTTGTCACAGGTCCATATCCAGTAAATTATTGTCCATTTCTGATGTCATACATGATACATTGCTTTTATTATTGTGATTTGATCATTCATCATTCATGTCCATCTTTTAATATTTTTTTATAGGTTCCATCAATTAATATTTTTCTAACTGTAGTTATATATGTTATCGTAAAATAAACATGTATAACCTTTTCTTCAAGAATAAATAAACATGCACTCCATGAACATATGCGCGCCTTCTGGATTAACTCTTGCAAAAAGCCGAAAATACCCAAGAAAATGCGGGCTTTTGCATAGAGATTATGTTTGTTGAAATAGTGTTGTCTTTTGAAGTTTGATACGCAGTATGATTCTGAACTTTTTGTATCACATCGACAAGAAGGAGAGCGGTTCAAAAAATTCCGCAAAAAAAATGTAAATACATTTCAAACGTTTTATTTTTTAATGGAGGGGGAAAAAAAAAAATCCGATTTTCTATTATGACCCGTTCTGAAAATGTTGCAAAAATATCTACACTTTTTATGGGCTATAACCATTTTCGTGAAGAACCTAAAACTAACATTGCATATTATACTTCCTTAATACTTACAAATATTTTAATTATTTCATTTCTACAGTTGTTTAATTTTCTTTCAGTTAAAAACTGAGCCAGCTCTTAAAACAAATTGTTTGACGTATTCTTCATTTCTTCGTTATATATCTTTGAAATCAAACTTATACTACTCTGTTTCATTCAGAATTCTTCTTGCGAAAAAAATATTGTGCTACTCTCTGCTTCAAATTTTTTTTTTTAATAATATCCTCAAAGAATAACCGTCTAAAGCCAAGCACAAAAAATATTTGTGATTGACTATATTGACTCTGTCAGGCACCGCTCGTTTGTGCCTTGTGAAACTTTTTGTATTTTTCCAATTGCTTTATGTTAAGTCAAGTGTTTAATGGAACCTTAATCATGGCCATTGGACAAATTACTTCACTATATATAGGATCTAATCATCTAACCAACACACTAATTTTTATTATTTTAAATATGATGATTCTTCATTGTGTGCATTAGGCACTTCTTATTTTTATAGGAAAAAAAAGAAAGGATCTTACTCTCTACAGTCAAGCACCAGCCACTTTCTGTTCATTAAAAATGTAAAAGCAAAAAGGAAAAACATGTCGTGGCAGCGCCGTGTGGATAAATCAGTTGATTTTACTCCTTTCCAACAGTCATACAATTAATTTATTGTTCTACATCATTTGTTTGAGAACACCTTATTCTTTTGTCTGCCAATAATTTTTTTTATTTATTTCTGATTCTGATAATATTGTATGCCAATTTCTGACTTCGATCTCCTTCAGTATGATTAAAATACAAAAAGTAAACCAATTATTCAAGAGAATTATAGTGCCATTTAATGCATTCAATTAGTTTAGGGATTGAGCAAGTTGCAATAATCGTTGACTCTTTTTTAGTAGCAAACAAACCCTCTTGCGTCCAATTCAATATATGTACGTTTTTCTATTCCCTTTTGTCATCAAAAAATATGTTATGTATTTTTTTTCCCCTTTTGCGGTTCAGCTGCCATCCAATCATAGTTCTTTCAATTGGAGGAACTCTTTCTATTAATTAACGAATGACATTCATATTGTGTCAAAAATAAAAATAATGAAAATGAAACTATATTTGTAACATGTCGAAAGTAAAATTGAAAATAGATGGTTCTTTTAATATATTAATAAATATGAATTTAAAGATTTTTAAAGAATATTGTATCAAATGTTCCAAATTAGTAAGTGGCTATACTATTATATGGAATATTGCCATTTTTTGTATTATTATTTAATATGTAAGAGAAGAATACTTTTAAAATATAGAGAGAGATATGCTATGTTGCATCGCGATGTATTGAAGCTTTTGTACATTATGATCATTATCCGTCAATCGTTTTACAAATTGTTAAATCTAATTAAACCAATCCAATCTACATATTGAAAATATATATATATATAGATAAAGAGAGAGAGGGGGAGAGATTTTTCAGAATTATATTTTTTTAATTGCAAAAGATAAACATAAAAAAGAACAAGGGAAATTCAATCACAAAATCAAAGTTATACTAAATCAATTGCTCAAAGAAAGAAAAAATAATGAAAAAAACTTGAGGAATGCCCCAAGTAGGGCTGCAAATGCAACTTTGTTTAACCGTTGAACGTTTCGTTTCGTCCCCTTTGAATCGGTTAACGAAACAAAATTTGTTTCGTTTGTTAAACGAAACGATTAACAAAACTAGCCTTTTTTGGTTTCGCTTATTTTCGTTTAACTGTTTTATGTCATTTTTATGTATTTTTAAAGTATTTATAAGTAAATTTTGATGATTTGGGCATATTGAAGTATTAAATCGGTCAATTATACATGAGAAATAAAAAAACATATATATAAATCAATATCAAAGCAGAAAATCAAACATAATTACACGTTTTAACTGTTTCAATTAATTGATCATTTCGATCGTTTTGATCATCTTTTGAAAAAATATAATTAACGCAAATTAATTTTTATTTTTGTCATAAACTAAACGGTTAACGAAAATAGATTGTTTCGTGATCGTTTTGTTGCGTTTGCAACCCCGAAGCATCGTTCATCTATTTATCCCCTTAAGGCCTTAACCCATTCAACACAAATATTTTTGTCCTCTGCAGTCACATTTTTCTTTCCATTTTAACACGCCTTAGCCCACAATACAAAAAAAATAAAAATAAATAAATAAATAAACAATTAAAAGAAGAAGGAGAACAGAAAGCTAATATTGTGCTCAATGTTCATTTCCAGTACAATGTCCGCATAAAAATCTACTACTAGCCGCAAAATCTACAGTAAATGAGGCAACTTTTTTCAGAAATTCAGGGAGTTGGTTTAAATTTTGTTTGAGCAGATTGCTGAAATTCACAGAGTTGCGTTTCTCGTGACCAAAGGTTCCCCAAATCATTGCACATGCTTAAACTCTGTTGCTTGATTGTTTCTATTATTTGAAATTGCAATGTTCCTTTCGAAAAAGAATCATAGTTAATTTTCAACGATTGGAACTAGAATGATAACATATCGGGTTCATGATTTATTAGGACCGTACGTACAAAATGGAAAATTGTTTTTGGCAGGTTAATACGTACGATTTAGCCAAAAGAGTTTTAATTTGAAATTCAACGGACCACATTATTCCTTAAAAAAAGGCTATAATTTTGTTTAGGAGCATGATTCATGACTATCAACTCTGTAGTGAACCTTGATTTGCTTTGCTAGACAATATAGTAATCATGGCATTCTTTGAAAACTTGAAAAATTCTTAAAAGAAATTGAGGAGAAAACACCAGAAAGGATCACATGCTTGACACGTGTCAGATTAGGACGTGCCATATTTGGAGCCAGTATTTTTTTTCAATGGAAGTCAAGTATCATATCAATACTTATATTAATATAATGATTGCATCAAAATTTTTATGTTGTAATTATGAGGGCCAATAATGATACGGTCCACCTGAAGGCCTTGAATAATCCGGAGAACTGAAAATTTTAAAGCATGTTGTGACGTACCGTGATGTGAATATACTATGGGTGTGTTTGGAAGCTTGGGTGAACAAGCTGTTCACGAACAAATAGGAACAAGTGGGAAACAAACACAAAATAACTGTTCGTTGTTCGCGAACAGGGGCTAGTTTCCAGTTTCCCGATTTTGAAGAACTAGGAACAACGAACAAAGAACAAGAGGTGAGTCTCATTACCTTTTCCTTATCCCTTGTTCATCCCTTGTTCACGGCACACCCAAACACACCCTATATAATTATGCATTAATTACTGCAAAAAAAAATAATAGTGCATTTTTACTGCATAGAAGTATACTATTCTAGTACAAGGACGGAGACCACACACATATATATTAAGGATGCGTCCTCAAAGATGTTTCAATGGAAATAGACACTCAATTACCTTACAAGTTATAAGCAACATGCATGTAATCTCCAAGGAGATTCCCGGCCAATCCATTAAACCAAGAAGCAAATGCACTATTTGTACCTCCTTCAAAATAGTGTGAACCAAATATTTTTCAGGAGCCTTACGAGGGTCAGCGGTTTAACCTTATCAGAAAACAAATGATAATGTTCATATAAATCTGGGTCTAGTGCGTGGATCAAGTACTGTCCAATTCATTAATGATGGATCGATCAACAACACAGCACACCAATCATGCACTGAGACATAAGAAGATGTTGACGTGAGGTGACTAAATAGTACCATGAATCCATGATTGTGAGAATTTCAAAGCAAATATTTACACGTAGCTGGACTATATATCATGTTAGAATGTATCCAACAGCATTATTTTGTCGTTTGATAATACGAAAAACTTGTTATTTATAATTAATTTAAAAGGAAACTATGGTATTAAATATGTCTAAAATGTAAAAAATAAATAAATTGAGAGATGCGTCTCTAATCACATGCTAGTTTGACAAATATAGCTGATGAAAAATTCATATATAAATTAAAGAAGATGAATTTATAACGAAACTAAGAAAAACAAACAGAGAGTCTAAGAAAAATAATTATAACGAAAATATAGATATTTTCTGAAAAAAAATAAATTTCGAAAATTTTAGATCGCTACAGCCTACAAGTAACATACAGTACCAGCTGTTTGCAAATCAGGATACAAGTACTACTTGATTATTGGCAAGTCTTAATTTATCAACTAACTGCCCCTCCGGTCAACCCCTTTTCAGAGTCAAACTGCAGTTTTGATTATGCAATATAAACTATTTCATATATAATATATTACAAAAAGAAACTTTGTAATTATTTTAACAATAAATTTGCATTAATCACCCACGGTTGTCTTCATTGCAAGCCACCCTCCATTATCCATAACACAAAAGACAACTTTTATTTAATTTATATCATATTATAATTAAAGGAAGTTTGATATGCAATATGATGCATAGACTTTTCTATGCATCGCGTTTTTTTCTTCGGAATTTTTACAAATTGACAAATCTAATCTACATATTGAAATCTCCTGACAAATCAAACTTTTACAGTTTTTGAAATTTTATTACAATATTTTTCAATTTTTTTTAAAAGTTATCATTTTTGGAATATTCTAAATAGTAGTTTGCTTCCAAAATGATAGGTTTAAGAATTCGAAAAAATAGTAATAAAATTTAAAAAAAAATTTAAATTTGGTTTGCTAGAAAATTTCAATATGTCGATTAGATTGATTAAATTAGATTTGTCGATTTGCAAAATTCTTACGAAAAATACCACGATGCATAGAAAGACCCATGCATCATAGTGCATATTAAAATTCCTTAATTAATTATATAGATATACTAGAACAAAGTCGTCGTAATTTTACCATATAAAAAGTGTATATCTTCTGAAGAAACAAAAAATAAGAAGCGATACACAAGATTAATACGTAGCAAATGATACGAATTTTGTAAATACATTCATTCCGTTCATCTCCATTAAAGCAAGCTAAGACCGAATAGAAAAAAGAAACTTTGATTGAGGCCAATAATTAACCGACTAGAAACAATAATCCAAATCACTATTTACACCGCTGCAGAAACCAGATCCACACAAGATGTACAGCGATTTCATTCGCTCCTTACAAAAAGAAAGAACAAAAGTTGGGATTTCATATCTATCAGCTGACAGAGAAACAGAGATGGGTCGGTTGTTCGCTCCAGTCCATGTGCCAAAGGCCAAGTCAAGTTCTAGCTTCTAAGTTAGTTTGACTGGTTTATTTAACTAAATTTCAATAATTTTCGGCTCTGTTCCTTGTCGTCAAAAAGTAGATTGTCAAAGATCCTTGGAACTTACAAGTACTTTTTTTTTTTTTTTTTTTTTTTGAAAGAAACTTACAAGTACTTCGTCCCCCACTCTTTTGACCATTTGAATATTGTAGACCGAGGTTTAATTTAGCATTCTTGGACTCCTTTCTTGTATTAATATTATTTTTGTAGCATTATCTAGTATTATTATTGCTATAGTGGAATGCGCGCGTATATATTTTAGAAGCGGCTGGTCATTAGAAGTACTTCATTTAAAATGGTGCACAGCTTTTCAGGGTGACTAAAATGGAATGATTCAAGTTTGAGTGTTAATTTGACGCCAACCATTCAAAATGGAATTTTGAATCACTATATATCTCGTACATCATTAAGAAAATTTTAGAAATTTTAAGTTGAAAGTTACAATGACAATAAGAATCCTAAATAGTAAGTGGAAGAGAGCTACGCAAACAAATGGTAAAGATATATAGGTCTAAGAATTCCACCCTCATAAAAAATATTAAAATAAAATAAAAGTGTAACTGTAATCTATATATCTTACATTGCATATTAAGTTAGGTGCAAAAATGTATCAATCATTCATCAAACAGTTTAATAAATTAACTTTTCAGTTCTATCGGAACTTGCATCAACGACTTAGTGAGTTTTCAATTATATCAAATTTGATACACTATTAAAATATAAATAATATTTCTTTGTAAATTACGTAGTGGGCTAAAATTTTTATATGGGTCGAAATTAATATAGAATTTTACAATTTATTTTACTATTTTAATATATTTGCGGTTGTGTTGTAAAAGTAATTGTCAATCTACTTCCACTATGTAAATTTACAGTGTACAAACGTGTCAACTTTGATATAAACAAAGTATACATCAATTTAGAAATAAATAAGAAAATTTCCCGCAGCCATCAAGCATAAGATCAAGACACGATTAAATTAATCATTTTTAAACAATCTATATATAATGGTCAAATTATTAGGGATAACACTATTTATGTTGAAGAAAAGTTAAATAAAAATCCAATTAGAAATTATTTTTAAAATATTGGAGAGTTAACAGATATGATTCCATCTTAAACTAATTATGTACTATATTAATATAAGCTGATGATATAAATGAAGTAGTGTTTGTTCAATGTCTCTTATGTCTAAGCATAAGTGCCAAACTTTGTAAAACAACCTGCGCCTAATATGGGCGTCACATAAAGCTCATACATTAGCAACGACATAACGTTACATAATTGTGCCAGGGTGTGCTCTATAATTCTATCGCTCTAGTCTAGTGGTCAGCGATGCATGCATGTGCGACCGCAATCTAGCTATCCTAGGATATTTGCACTTTTGCAGCACTTTTGTTTTACTTAAAAATTACGACTATGCCATTCTAATTATCTAATATCATAATTAAATGACTGGGCAAGAGATGAAGATGATCGAGTACTGGGTATATGCGGTTCTTCTTGGTCTTTTGATTATAAAACAAGAAGGCAGAATATGTTGTCCTTTGAGAGTATATCAAATTGAATTGAGAAGAGATAACCGGCCACATTCAATAAATGGGGTTGTTAGTCTTGTTAGAATATGGGAATCGATCGTTGATATCAGTGCAGCTTATTATGGCCATTCTTAGTGAATTCCTAAAGACTAAAGTCACCCAATTAAAACTTGGTCTGTAAAGTCCTCGGTCCATATTTGTGTAAACCAATGAAAATAAAAGGTGTCAAGATGGTTAATCTGCTGGATCTTTAGACAGACCAGATCCGATATTTCCTAAACTTAATAGATAAATTTAGATGGGTGAGAAATAATCACTGATTTAATTTTTCAGCTCAAATTCAATAACTAAAAGCAAATTAACAGTTTTATTTCATAAACTCGTTCAGAAAATGAGTTAGTGTTCTTCTACTAATCACTATTTATACTAACAGACCTTAATAAATTTAACTTAATCCTTCCTATCCATGTATCATCTCAAACATTATTTTTTACATTGTACAAAATTTTCCGGTAAGAGAAGTCATTATCCCTGTCTCTTCGCCCTGCCAAGGTCGAAAATTGAATCAGGTCCGTCCAAATTCATTTCAACCTTGATCCGTTCCAAACCTATATCGGCCTAATTTCTCGGACTGTTACACTAACACACTATTTTCACTTAAAAAAAAAAAAAGAAAGTTTCGTTATAGTTTGAAGCTCTTTATCACTTCATTTACAGTCATGTTGATTTTCTTTTTCAATACATCAATAATAATTTACATAAAGATGCTGACATATAATGAGCAAATTATTAGGCAGGCCTTCCTAATTATTAAAAAAACCAATTTATCGACCAAGTTAAAAAAACCAATTTATTTTTGAAGCATCTTGAGAAAGAAAGGAAAGCAACATACAGTATATAGTGTTTGGATGAAAAGTTCAAAAAGCAAAACCCAAAAATAATATTATTCTAACATTTTAGAGTGATTAGTATGACAATGCCATTTTAACTGTTATCTTGGAACTTTAAAATAAAAAGTAATTACTACTCACCATCCTTACAATTACCATCCACACCATCCATAGGCTCCAAACAGGCCCTTCATGGACCAAGCGACTGGCCCAATCTGTTTAAACCTTTCTCTCTCACCTCAAACTCAAAACCCTAGCCGCGTAAAAGAGGTGAAAACCAGTTTCTTCGCTGACAATCTCGCAATCACTGATCTACCTTCTTCTTCCCGATCCACCACTGCCGCTGTCCCCTCCACTTCCGGCGGTGCGCCTCTTGTCCACCTCAAACCCTACTCTCTCTCTCACACGGAGCTCTTCTAAGGTTGAGGTCTCTCTCGATCCGACGTAGGCTGAGGACAGCATCTATTGGTCGCAGACCGAGCTCTTCATCTTCTTCTAGCGGAACTTAGGTATCCAAGATCTCTCTCTTCATCTCAATAGTTTGGTTGAAATTGTAATTTTTTCCTCTTCCCGAGCACAACAAATATTCCGTTATTTAGCTAATTTTGCATCAAATTGCAAAATTAGGTATAGCAGTAGTAGGTAATTTATTCAATTTTGGCAATTTCATGGTTATTTGGGATCAATTTCTTGTTAATTTGAGGTTAATTTTTGGTTAATTTCGTGCACTTTGAGGTCTTTCTGCATAAATTCAACTTTGACCAATTTTTTTTGTTACTTCACATGTCTGGTCCATTGAAAATATTTCTTCCTTTTCTCTGATTTTGTAAGTTAAAATGGTAATCATAAGAAGTGAAAGACCTCTCTAAAAAAAGTCCGAATTTGTCTTGTGAGAAGGTTGTATTTTGTAATTTTACATTTCTGTAGCTTAACTGGTTGTGGTTGTTGTATCCTTATCTTTCTTTTGCTGCTTTCAAATAGCTTAACATGAAATTTTGATTGTTTTTATTACAGGTACACAAGAAGTTGGTACCATTGAAGAACTAAATAAAAAAATAAGGAACGTTGGTTTTGGGAATTCGGGTGACCAGTACCTAGTGTTCTCTAAAATGACACGACACGATCGTGTTGGCACGACACGGTGTGCGTGTTGACACGACACGACACGACACGAATACAAAATTGACACGACACGATCGTGTTATCGTGTCGTGTCATAATCGTGTCGTGTTGGGATATTAGAAAGTTTAACACGAACCAACACGACACGATTTGACACGCAACACGACACGAACACGACACGAACACGAATTAACACGACACATTAACACAAATTTAATTATTAATGTTAATTAATTAAACAAAATTAATAATTTAAATTCAATTTATAATACTATATCATATTATTCAGAATTGGTACTCTCCATCCTTCATTTTCCCATCCACACCATCCATGGGCCTCTACCAGACCGGCTCCAGGCCCAGCGACTGGCCCATCACCATAGATATTCGAAACTTTCCTATCTTCAAACCTAGCCGCAAACGAGAGAAGCCAGAGAGAGACAAAAAGGTGGATCTCGGCTCCTCTCCAGTTGCTCTGCCGCTTCCTCTCCGACTCGCTCGAAGGACGTGTTAAGCCGATCGCCGCCGATCAATCTCTGTTCTCCGCTACCCCTCTTGACGAGGCCGACGACCTTCTCCCTCTCGATCACCTGATGTCTATCGCTGCTTCTCCTCCTCTTTCTGTCTTTCAAGGTATGATTTCCCATTTTCTCTTTTTTTTTTATGAACGAATTTTATAAATCGTTGTCCTTGTCATGATTCAGATTGACTATTTCTCACTCTTAATTCTAATTCCTCTACTTCCGAAGGAAATAATAGTTAATTCATGCATGAAATTAGGAGGATAAAATCCTCATTGCTTCCTGAAAATTGAGATTACAAAATCATTTCTATGTATTTTTCTTTTGGTGCTCGAATTTATTAATCAAATTACAGTTTTTTGGTTGTTTAAGTCATGGTTATTGTCGTTTTTCTCATTGTTTAAGACATGGTTTGCAATTGAATCTGGTCATTGTTGTTTCTCTCAGTTTTCTTTTGGTGCTCGAATTTATGGTCAAATTGTTGGACACGTGTTCAATTATAATGATTTGAAGTTTTATTGAGTTTAAATTTGAAGGGCTTTGAGAGCGATTCGGTTTTAGTTTTCAAAGAGTGCTTGGCTTTTGAGAACATCTGATTTTACTGTTATTATGATATCGTACCGGGCAAAGAGATTAGGGTGTTTTTTTTTGTATAAGTGTCTGGTTTATGTTAATGGTAGTTCCTAATGTGGTATGCAAGTTGACAGATTGGTTTTGTTACTAATTCTAGCTTCAGAATTTCTATCAAACGAAGACATAGATTCGAAGCAGAGGACTTAAACAGAGCCAACTATATTGTTTTACTTTTATATTGACTCTGCATTTTTTGTTGTTTAACATCAGAATAGATTAAGTTTCATTCCCATTTTCATAATAAAACGTATATATTTTCCTAAGATTGAAGTTGTATGTAGGGATGGTTGTTGGAATTCCAGGAATTGTACTTGGAACAGTCGGGATGGCAGGAATAGTTGGTTTTATTGTTGTTGGTGCAGCTTCAGGAGCTGCTGTCGTGTCTGGTATCAATTTGTTTCACACGTTTCTTCATTAGGAACTCAGTACTGTTTTCAAAATTTAATCATTAGATAATACAACCATCTATTTGTTCCTTACAAAAAACGATCATACATCAATGATTTTATTGTAGGGATCAAGAGCCGCAATTGAAGTAGGAAGATGAGCGGCACTGAAGATGAATTTCGAGTTTACATTCGATTTGTAATAGTTGAATATAATTTACTGCGTTTATTGTGGGTTAATTTATGTAATGGATGCTATTGTAAGTAGAATTGTTCAGTTAGTTTCTCTAAGGGATCATCTTATTTCATTTGTATGTATTGTGCTATTATTAATGGATGATATTATTAATACAATTGTTTAGTTTGTTAAAATAATGGATAGTATTAACATGTTTAACTGAACACAAATAATAGTGAAATCAATTTTCTGCTACAACTAACTGAACAAATAAAACTTTTAGTTCAACCTTTGCCGTATTAAACTGAACACAAAAATACGAAAAATTTCATTTTCAGATGCAACTAACTGAACAGATAAAACTTTTAGTTCAACCTTTGCAGTATTAAACTGAACACAAAAATACGAAAATTTCATTTTTAGATGCAACAAACTGAACAAATAAAACTTTTAGTTCAACCTTTGTCGTATTAAACTGAACACAAAAATACGAAAATTTCATTTTCAGATGCAACTAACTGAACACTTACGACTTTTAATTCAACCCTTATGGCATCTAACTGAACAAATAAACCAGTACATTTGATGACGTCAGCATCCAAAAATTTCCGAAAAAATTTCGAAAAAATTTTCGCTGACGTCAGCAAACGCTATGCTGACGTCAGCGCGCGAAAAAATGAGGCTGAGGCCCATTTCTGGCCTGTGGATGGGATGGATGGGAAAATTGTGGATGGTGTGTATCACACCTGCATATTATTTACCATCATTTGACTCATATTGTTCTAATTTAATTATTATTTAGTAATTTTTTTCCTTTACTTTAATTTTTTAATATTTTTTAATTTTAAAAATAATAAATAATATGACACGATGTGACACGACTAACACGACGTGTCAACACGACACGACACGATCGTGTTAGTCGTGTCGTGTCAGAATGCGTGTCGTGTTGCCTATCCTCACCATTTAACACGACACGACACGACACGATTAAAAAAGTAGTTCGTGTCAACACGACACGACACGAGACTCTAACACGATCGTGTTTGACACGACACGACACGACACACACAATTGGAGAACCCTGCAGTACCACGTTGGTACAAAAATTGGAAACTGAGAGCTATATATTGATGTCACGTTGTATATCGGATGCTATTTACTGGCATGGTACATGGTACATGGACCATGGTACCTGTACATGGGTAAAGTACCAACGTGATTGCATTTCCTTTAATTGATGCTATTTAATATATGCTTGCCTAATGATATTTAATGGATGCTATGTACTCGTGTCTAATGATATTTAGGATACACAACATCTACTTCCAGTACATCTCTTCCTAATTAGCGTACACAACATTTTTTTTGAATGAATTTTGCTGGTTATGTCTACTATGGAGTGCAAGTTTTGTTAATTTTTTCATTTATTCAGATCATAATATGTAATTTGTTATCAATGATTTAGTTTCCCTAAGGATTTAGTTAGTCATCATATGTGTTGAGTTAGTATCTCTAAGGGATCAGCTTCTTAATAAATGATTAGTGTTCAAATTACGAATGCATCTAACTGAACACATAAACAATTTTAATTGATCCCTTAACTAGCTTAATTTATGCATTGTAATAGAGAATTATTTGTAATGGATACTATTATTAATAGAATGGTTCAGTTTTTGTAATAATGGATATCATTCTTAATAACTGATTAGTGTTCACTTTGTTGCATGGTTATTAAAACGTATTTGATCACGACTAACTGAACACATAAACAATGTTAATTAATCCCTTAACTAGTTTAATTGAACACAAAAACTACGAAATCAAATTTTTGCTGTAACTAACTGAACACATAAACACTTTAAATTAATCCCTTAACGTGTTTAACTGAGCACAAAAATCACAAAATTAAATTTTTGTTGCAACTAACTGAACACATAAAACTTTAAATTTATCCCTTAACGTGTTTAACTGAACACAAAAATGCTAAAATTCAATTTTGAGATGCAACTAACTGAACACATAAATACTTTAAGTTCATCCCTTAACGTGTTTAACTGAAAAAAAAATACGAAAATTCGATTTTAAGATGCATCTAACTGAACACTTAACAATTTTAACTCATCCCTTGATGCATCTAACTGAACAGAAAAATCTGTCCATTTGCTGACGTCAGCGAAAAAAAAATTTCGAAAAAAAAATTGATGACGTCATCACGCGGAAAATGATGGCTGAAGCTTAATTTGACCTGTTGAAGCCTGTTGGATGGTATTGGATGGTAAATTGATGGATGGTGTATATCATTTCTGAAAATAAAATATTCACTAATTCAAATTAGCAGCTAGTTCTCATCTATCCAAACATACCATGTAAGCTCTGTTTTCTCTTATATAATTGAACCAACTAATTGATATGCGAATAATTTTGTAAGATGATGCAAAAAGGACGATTAAAATGCTATCACTCGAGGTCAGATTTTTTTAGAGAACGTAAGGTCTCTTGTGTAGAGTGTCCATCTCATCCCAACCGTCCGATCACATATAGGTGCCCTGTGATTAATACTAGATTGATAGACTCGAAAAAAATAACCGTCGAGATTAGATCGGACGGTCGAGATGAGACGGGCATAGTGAACTGGACAGAGGATACTGATTCGGTGTGACCCTCCGTGTCTTTTTTTAGACTAGGACCAGCTACTAGATAAACCAAAAAGAATACCAAGTTGCTCTTTTTGATTAAATTTTTCATAAAATTCATTCTCTCTCTCTTTTAGCAGTCTATTCGACATCATACTATATTTGCATCTTTCTTTTGGAATAGTAATTTCAATACCGTTAAGAATACGAATCTTTTCTTTTTTGCCAACAAATAAGAAAAAAAAGTTGAACCTTTTGTCATTAAGACAAATACTACGGAATTTGAGGGCCATAAACATAAAGTTACTGATGAGTAATGACCGACCCAACGTAAAGACAAAAACATTTGCAACTATACAAATGCTTTACATAAAAAGGGTAAAGTGTGTGTGGATATACTAATGGATAACTAGACCACACAAAAGGTCAAAAGATTTGTGGTCATTTTTTTTTCTCCTTTTTTTCTTGGCGGAAGGAGATCCCACACTCCCACAGTCATAACACTGTCCTTTAATTACAAAGATACAAAGATATATTTTTTTCTCGTTCGAATTATTTCTTGGGCATCCAAATCATTTGTTTATTCTCTATGTTGGATTTGGTCCAAGCACTGTTTTTGTCAGTTTTTTGGTCCGGTCTATACTTTGTGTTATGGCATTTTTTTACTTTTTATAATTCTTACCGATTCATTGAACAGTATTAATTGGAATTGTCGGTTTCTATTCCAACGCAACAGATCTCATAACGGATATAATCGTGGGAATTTTGTACAGAATCAAAGAAAAAGAATGCCTGCGATAGAGTCGAGAAACAGAGCAGCAACATTATATGTCGATGACTATTCTTAAAAAAAAAATTATAATTTTGATGGGCCGATGAACATTACTCTCTCGCATCTCTCTTTTTGATCTTTCTGTGCTGGCAAGCGTGTAGTGAGTCGATTGCGTTTATAAAGGACCTTGAAAATACAGCAGAATGAGACACAATTTAATGATTATTAATTTAAGATCATAAATTATTTTTATATTTTGTTTCCAAGGAATAGTAAATTAAGTATGTTTTTAACTTGTTTTTGAACTAAAAAGTGACTTGTGCTTTCTTTTGACATATCTAAAATTATCTAAATGTGTCGTATTTGCACCTGCATGCGCTAGAGATGTACTTGCATACTAGATATGTTGCGCAATGTTCTGCATATTTTTAGTTGTGTCATATCATATTGTGTCGTGTTGTTATTGTATTTGAAATTTTTTGTTATAGATATATGTTACGTTTAAGCTTAATGTATCACATATGAGTTTGCTAATGATATTTTTTAACAGAAAAAAGAAAAAATATATAATTCAATTATATTAAATAAATATTATTATTTTTACTACAGTAAAATATTAAGTAATTAAGGGGGCGTTTGGATTGTGTAAGAATAAAAATAAGATTAGTTATTCGGAGTAAAAAATATTAATCTTAAACCATCAAGAATAAGGTTTTTGGGATCTAGAGTGTTATATTTAAGTGATCCAACATCCGGATTAAATTTTTATTCATAGGGTGTTTGGATCATCTTCTTAATGTGGATTAAGAATTTGTTAGGACCACTTTTTAATCCGGATTAAAAAGATGATCCAAACACCCCAAGAATAAAAATTTAATCTGGATGTTGGACAACTTAAAAATAGCACTCTAGATCCCAACAAGCTTATTCTTGATCGTTTAGAAATAATATTTTTTACTCCGAATAACTAATTTTAATTTTATTCTTAGATGATCCAAACGCCCCCTAAGTAAATAATTGCAAAAAATAGTTAAAATTAATCAGTCACGCACATCTAGTCAACAATCGTATTGCGTCGTGTTTGAATCAAGACCACAACATATCGAAAATAATGAATACCGCATTTCTAACTTTAAGACACGTAGGCATGACAAATCTTATATAGTCGTATCATGTTTAATCGTGTTTGTGTTTATTTAAGTATCAAATGTATCAGTATCAAAGTAAAAACACTAGATGTGACTCCGCCACCAGCATCCATGGAGATTAATGCCACCTTGGTCATAATCAAATCGATCATGCTAAATACAAAACAAAATCTTCCATCCATGTCCCTTTGTCTTGCTAGTTCCGGAACGCGTGCTAGCTGCCTAGCTCCTCCCTCCCTTCGCCACATCCTCCACAATACATACATGACATTGTACCTTCGTCCTTCCATCATATTAAACGCAGCAAAATGACCAGTGTTAGAAACATTTTTGAAGACGACTATTGTTCTATTTTGAAATATCTGTAGAAGGAAAAGAACCATCGCATCATTTTAGAGTACAATGGATGCACATTGAATCGTGGGCATCACCGTCCAAATTTCAAAACTGTATTCGACGTTAATTAGGTTCTTAGAGTTTGATAGGTTTATTATAGTTCTGGATGTACTTTTGACCTCTTTTGTCAGTAATAATAAATTTGTATTTTACAGGTAATCTTTGCTCACCTAATATCATTCTTGTAGAAAGCCCATTTTACATGGGTTCCAAGTTTGGTAAACTTCCTTTCCTGCCATGGGATCAGGATCAATATTCAATAGCTTATAAATTAATATTCGATTATATAAACTAATAGAAATTATAATTATTTGTCTTTGGATTGTAAATCTACAAGTCATGTTTCATAACCTATATATTGTAATAATTATTATTCAATTGAATTAAACTATAAAATTATCTCATAAAAATTATTCAATTTTACTTAAAATTCATTCCAAATCGTAATAAGCTAACTATTAGAACCCCAACATTTGGACCCAAAGAATCCTCCATTTTTGCGATTTGGGATCTGGTTTGAACTGTATAATGCATGCATAATCTGTTTGTAGCTCCAAATACGATGGTACCAGGATCTCAATTTAGTCAGGGGTGGTCAGAGTGAGAGGTTGATTTGGTTTGAACCGTATAATCGCACTCTTTTATACATGCCGAGATGCAGAGAGTGAGAGATAATAATATATATATGTTTAGGTGATGTAGATGTAGACAACGGAATGGTATATATGATAATACACATCAACACATAATATTAGCCTCAGCATGGTGAAAACGGAGCGTGCATGAGTAATTGAGTATCCTCTGTGCATGGTATGTGGAAATGGCAGAGTGGTATGGATCCCACCGAGATAGTTTCTACTCTTAAGTGGCTAGAGACAAATTTGTCTGTATGTATGAGAAAACTAACAACTCGACGACTGTATATTTATTGAGTTTTTTTTTTATCACGTTTTTTGTATGTACCCCTCTCAAAAAGAGAGAAAAAAAGGGATGGAGATGCATGTTCTAAGCATAGGAAGACGAGTTAGTCTGAACGAGGAGCTGATCAGTGCTTCTGATACTCAATATGTGATAGTGAGAGAGCAGGTTTACTGTTATGACTTATGACATGTACTAATCGATGCAACTCACATAACTTCGTTGCAGTGAAACCTTGCAACAGAAACGGTTCTCTATATAGGAACTGTTATATGACAGCCTAAGTTCCTGTCACCTAAGAGCCTAAATATATTACTGAAAAATACTTATTTTTGATACTTGTATAGATGCTTGTCAGTACTAATAGTCCTTTTGGGCATCTCCCTCTAGCTACCCTGCTAAAAGACACATTTTGAAAATTATTATATAAGGCATCTGTTCTCGTTTGACAACTTGAAATTGGAAAAGAAAAAGATGTGGACAAGAACAAAATATAGATCGATCGTTAGTCCATCTTTTACAAATTTGCTTTCCTCATCCATATATTGGGAATCTGACAAGGAAAATGCGAGGGGGAAAAAAGGTAAAAAGGCGTTAGGAATCAGCATCAGTGCATCACATTCATATTAGTATGCGCACCTCATAGATAAATTACTTACCATGTGGCGTGGCGCACGAAGTTTAAGCATCTCTTTCGTGCATCACTATCCTTAATTCCTTGTCAACAAATAAGCAATGTCAATTAGGTAACAAAAGACGCACTTAGGTGGTATGATTATGCGGCCTATCATTAGCTCTGTAACCTTTCATCGTCATGTCAATTTCATTATGGACAAGTGTAGGTGTGTAAACAGAGTATATATGTATAGCCACTGTGCTTTTATAGCTTAATTGGGTATGAACCAGAAGGCGATAAAAATCAGCATAAGCTGAATAAATGAAGTTTCACGAAAGTTGTACTTAGATACAGATCTTATGATAAGTACCTTATCTATAGTCTGTCTAGTCGGGAAAAAAAATAAAGACATTAGCATAACGAAGACGAATTTTGTTAATATATAAAATATATCTATATTTAAATTGATATTTAATTTTTAACACAAAAAAAAATACAGTTTTACTTGCTCGAGTGGACTGATAATCCCAATCTAGATGCATATCATCTAGTGATTTCAAGGTCCACTATGGCAAGCTAGTCCAGAGCTAGAGAAGAAGTTCTTTTCTATTTTGTTATAGGCTTATAGTCCATTTTTTATATTTTGTTATAGCCCATATTAAAATTCCCTTTACAGATCTTATCATATCTACCGCACCTTTGTTGATTTAGCAAATAACAATATAACGAATTGGGCTAATGTTGGGCTATAAAAGGCTGTAATGTGATTTGTTGGGTTTGGATGTGGCTTATTTAGCTACAAGTATTATGTTGTGTCATTTCGAGTGTTGATTATTCAGAGATAAAACTATGGAAATAAGCAAGCACAGAAATTAGAAAAGTATTGTAGAATGAGATATGAAACAAAGCTACAATTGGAACAACCGATCGATTATCCAATTTCGTTTTGAAATGTCTTTTCTTAATTTCAATTTTCAAATTATGCATAAAGAAGTTACTCTGTTGAATTAATGCAGACGCGTAATGGACCCTTCTTAAATAGCACTGAGAGACCAACTCCAAACTGTTATTATTATGATTATTATTACAGACACGTAATCAACCTCCTCAGCGTAACCTAAAGTTGAAATGACCCAATATTAAATAGGCTTATTTAGCTAAAATCAACTGAACAGTTACAAATGAAACTCATTGGAATTTGTACTCACTTTAGAGTAGTAAGAGGTTTAAGTGGGTTGGTTAGGTCGGATTAAACTGGGGGAAAAAAAAATGTGTCTCAAATGGTACGACAGGAAATTTCATGAACAGAAAATTCACACTCCATATGTAGGGTCAACTTTTTTTTTCCCCCTATAAATTCCTTTTTCCTTTGACGAAAGGTCTTAGGTCACTTTTTACAGAGTTAAATCAGCAAACGTTTTTGTTTTGGGAAATCCAATTATCTTAAGAAACTTATTTAAGCGTTTGCAACTGCAAGGAGTTTTGTCAAATGGCTGGGTAATTATAAGAAGTTATCTCTAATTCAATAAATTGGCGACTCCATTTCAGTAGCAAATGGACACCACCTTGTCTCTCCACCGGTCCTCCAACAGTTTCGAAAGAGAAACTTATATTTAGATTAAAGAATCTTCATAAATATTTTCTCTATTGAAGCATTCAAGAAGTAATTTAAAATACTGAAATTCACAGTTAGGTATTTAAGAATTGTCTGGCCAAGTGCAAACCAGAGATGCGTTTTTGAAGGAGTTATTCTATTTTGCGCATCCAATTCATCTATTTTGATAACTCAAATTATTTATTGACTTTTTCGATCTATTAAATTATTTCGATTTGAATAAAAATCCCCAAAGTAGCTAGATGACAATTGATTGTTTATTTGAAAGTATAAATCTTTATTTTTTTTGTTTGTCATATTGAATACATATTAAATTTATTGTTTTATAATACTATCAAGCATTGATCTTAGTTTAAATTAATTGAGACCGATTTATGAAGATTTAGCTATTCAGTTAATAATTTTCTTTAAATAAATATTAAATTTTTTACATGAAGGCATATGCACAATATGCATATTTTTTTATGATTTATTTTTCTTTTCTTATGGAAAATTCAAATTTCGTATTTTTGCGTTCATGTTGTTGTTTATTGCCGTTTGGTTACAGTCAAAATTAAAAAAATTGAATTTTAAAATTATAGAATGGTTTTTATTTTTTTTTATTTTGACATGAAAGATGTTTTATTGCTCTAATTAATCTTTTTGTTTCGTCTTCCTTTCGTCTTCCTTTTGTGAGTCATGAGTGATGTGTTGAAGTTAATTGATACATCTTATGCATGTTAATATTGTATTTTGAACAAAGATACTCTCACGGATTTGAAAACCAATTAGAGTCATTTCGGTTTGTGACATGTGCGAACAAGAATCTAAACGCGGATAAACAGTTGACATTCATTGAGAATATGAACTCTCAATACACACACCACTCACTACAAATCCAACCACGTGGAGAAAGAATCTGTTTCAGTACTGAGATTAGGTTGCCTTTTAGTTACAACGCATACTCGCCATTGCAATTTCCTTTTCAAGGCCTAATTTAGTGGTTACTAGTTAACCCTTTGAATTAATTGTTTGTTAAGCTGAGGCCCATCTGTATTATTAGATCCTAGGTGATGTCACCTACGCATTATTAGTGACCAAATATCACCAGTCTCTTTTGGTAATACAACAATTCTCTGATCTGTCTTTTGGAAAAGAAAATTCAAAGAAAACGAGGAAATTGAAGTCTCCCTCCTCCCGCGTCAACAGATCAATTCCACACGGAAAACTAGACCAGGTCAAAAAAAAAAAAAAAAAAAATGTAGAGAAAGAGAACCTCAATGAAAAATTAGTTCGTTATATACCATATATATCCTTTTCCTAAAAATTAATCTAATAATAATATATAAATTAAAAAGTTAAGTTGCCATATTACGACTCAGTTCAACAGCAAACTTTTCTCATATCACCACAAAATTGAACAAAATAATTCATGTTTATTGCTTATATAACAGAACAAACAAACTCTTTTTGATCCTAAACAAAGAATCCATATTGATATTCCAACAATTACAAAGAATGAAACAATTCCCTGTACAAGACTACTTAACCAATAATCCAATATATGAGTTTATAACCCACTAACTAAAGTAATCCAAGAAAAAATCCCTAAAATTTTGTCTCATTTAAGGGAATGAATGAATTGAATCAAAGCAGATAAATCCAATCTAGGCTGCAAGAAGCAATTTGGGTTTCTTCAAGGCAAGCGGGCTCTGCACCTCGTCCTCTTCCCATCTCCGGCCGAACTCCGGTACGGCGGGTATGTTCAAGTCAAACCCCTTTTGACTGGTGCTAGCGACCTCAGATCCGCCGGCCCCACCATCATAGTGCCGTCTCTTGTGCCCTCCCAAAGCTTGACCAGTAGGGAACTCCTTGAAACAGATCATACACTTGTGCACCCGTCCTGTACCACTGGTACCGATTGCACTGGTACCAGCACCAGTTGACCCAGAACCCGACATCGCTGGCTCGTTGTCTGCCTGAGAGGGTTTGCGGTGGCTCGCTTTGTGGCCACCGAGGGCTTGCGGTGAGGTGAAGCACTTGCCGCACACGGAGCATTTATACTCTGACTGCGACTGTTGGGCAACAGGTTGTGTAGGTGCAGATGACACCCGGAAAGATTTGGTGTCGCGAGAGAGCATGAGGAGGCAGAGAGCGAGGTACTCCTCTTCAGTGGTAGCACGGCTGCGCTTGGACCTCTTGCGCTTTGTCCATCCTTCGATGTGCGGGAGATGGTTGTCGACTGAATCTTCAGTGTTACTTGTTGTTTCGTTGGTTGGGGAAAGAAGGGGAAGTATAGTAGTTGCAAGAGTGTCTACTGCCATGAGAGTTTGCTTGGAGTATACAAGAAGAGAAAAGAAGAGAGAGTTGAAGAGGAAGCTTTAAGTTTAGGAAGAGTGAGTTGGGAGCTGTGGTAAGACAAGTGAGGAGAGAAGGGTTATAATTAGGGTATATAAAGGAGAGGAGATGGAAGTTGCGTGGGAATAGGGAGGAGGTCAATTTGAGGAATAGAATGGTAAAAGAGGGAATAGATAGGTTGGTGCGAGGATACAGCGTGGAATGGAGTGAGGCTGTGGGAGGGAGAGTGTGTAGTGGCGGTTGGAATTGGAAGTGGTCTTTGGATTAGAATGGAAGACTTGTTCTCTTTGCGTCAAATTTGGGTAAGCATGTGTTAGCTAGGGTTTTGGTTTTGGTTAAGGTGCTCCTTTGAGTGTGGGATCCCATGTAGAGAAAATAATGTAGCCGTGTATGATATTTTTTATTACTTGTCGGCATTGTATATAATCCTGTTAAAATATCAATTTTAATTTATAAATTCATTTTTTTTTCTGTTATATTCTTTTGTTTCGGGATGAAATTCCAAGAATTAATTACGATAATAATAAAACTAAAAAAACATAGAATAATGAAAATGGCAGAGGAAAAAAAAATCAAAGCAAATTTATAAGCTGCTTGAAAATGTCTCTTTGGTATAGATATTTTAAATTTTTTTGACGGAGCAATTCTTTTTTCTTTGCATTTAGAATATAGTTTATGGATGTGACATAGTAATTGACTAATATTTCTTTCGTTCAATCATTTTAATTAATATATTTACTTTTTTATATCAACTCTACAACTATAAATTCCCCCAACTAATGAAGTTTAATAATAAAATGTATCTACGGAAATTGTATAGAGATTTATTATAGTCAGCTACTCGTATATACGATATAATATTTACCTCTGCACTCATTCTGTAGTATCTTGGAGGCTACATTTCATCACAGGTAACAACCTCAAGTGGTGCGCTTACGTGACGTCAAAGGGAGGACGTGTGGTTAGATTAACCTGATCTGGCAGGATAGCACATTTCGGCTACTAGTAGAAGCTTGTTCAGTCTCAAGAAGTGGCTCTTCTTTCTCCGTTGACTTTCCATAATGGCAGCTTCACTGGCGTCTCCAATAAAGCATCTCGAAGCAAGACATTATTGTCCTTACACCAGTTGCACCACATCGTCAGAGCATTAATTCCCCGTTGTGAGGCTTTGAACTCTAAATGGGCCCACTTTTAGAACACCGGATGTAGATTGATGTTTGATGCATAAATGCCGGAGAGAAACACGTGTTTATTACTTGTATTGATGGTCTAATCATGTTCTAATTATTTATTGGCCAAGACTACTGACTGCATTGCTTACCCTTTTATCATCTCCAGTTTTAGGACACTGGAGAGTGCAGTATTGTTGGAACTGTACTTTACAATATGGGGTACGTTTGGCATATGGGTTTAGTGGGGTTAGAAGTTTAGTTGGGCTACCTCGTAAATCTCATCCCCTCACTATTCTACCTCGAAATTCCAAAAAGTACCTCGAAAATCCCAAAAAGTACTAACCTTACACCACTAAACCCACTAACCTCACCCATGCCAAAAGTGCCCTGAATGTGAGGCCATATATTGCTCCAGTGATAAATAACTGGAGAGGATGTACAACAAAGTTGTTGGTGTTGTTGCACTGAAGTGGCTAACAGTTAGGATTAGGAGTGCATCGGCTGCCTTTCCCACCAAACTTTACTAGTAGGATGTGAGATGGAACGAATTTCACACCTCTGACCTCATTTATTTCATTTTTGTATACATATGCTCCTGGTCTACTTTTTTTTTAAAAGAGAACTTCCACTTCCAGAACAAAGAAGTTAGGACAGCTGCGCCGCTCTGCCTCAGTACAGTTCCAAATTGGTTGAGTTATAAATTTGGCAGGATTTTCTAAAATTCAATTTCTTACTTAACAGTTAAAATTTGTAATAAGACACAAACGGACTGATCTTTTATAGATTTCTAGAAGCTAGTATAAAAAGATAAGAATCATGGCGAAGAATTTGTGATATAGGAAAAATAAAACTATTTGGATTCGTTATAACTGCATAGGACCATTACCTAACCTAAATGGGGACCTTCATAAGAAAAGTTACTTGTTCCAAACAACTTGAATAAATGCATTTTGAAACTAGTGTATCAGGCAGCAAACTAAAATCTAAGCCAGGCTTTGTCTCTGATAAAACTTTCTTGCGTAACTAACAGCCACTTTAATTATTAATTAGTTATCAGCTAATTTTTTTCTACCTTTCACACATTATTTATATATTTATAACTAAAAGCATAGCAAGATTTTTCAATGATTGACATTCACAATAGAAATCAATGAGAAACATTTGTCCTGCTAATACAGTTGGCTAGTTTCAGATCAAGTGCTAAATAAGCAAAGGCACCTTAATTCCTTGCCATAGTTTTTTTTGCATAAAAATATGGCGACAGATGCTAAAAAATTGGCGGTGGCATGTGGCAGTAATTGAGCTGACAGGTAGATGTCTACTCTGTTGACTTTGTAGTGTTAATTTTTACAGTCATGCGGCGCATGATTGCTATTAAATTAACCGAAGAGTAACTGATTGACTTCGTACATACATGATATATAGAAGTCAGTTAATAATATATTTTTTTTTTATATTGAGATTAGATACATGTCAGTTGAACGCATTTATACGACCTATGCTAGAGAAAATTGCTCCGACAATAAACATTCCAATATTTTATTGAGAAAGAGTGATCATGATGAACAGAGCAAAGAAGGTTTTGTGATAATTCTGTATTTACTTTCATGTTATTCCAAAACAAAACAGACGAATTAATTAGATCTTTGTAAATAACGCATCGATCTCAGAATTAGTTTTTCGTCTTAGCGATTAGAAGCAACATATCTAAGGTCATGTACTTAAAATTCAGCTTGAAAATTCCTTACATGTTTTAAATTTGAAAAATTATTCCCAATTTTACCTACAAATCCGTATTATTCGTAACTCTAAAAAATATATCGGATAATTTACAATTTATTAGTCATGGAATTCAAGAATTTTTACTTTGCTTCTTTTAAGAAATAATATTTTAGCATTATAGAATAGAAACAATTGGTTTTATATTTATATTACGAATTTCTTTATTTATATAAAAAAGACCTGATTTGTTAATAATTATATATATATATATATATATTGGCTAAAATGCTTTGCAAAGCATAGAAGGGCCGTGCTTCGGACCTTTAAACCGTTATATCAGATTCAAAATGACCGATCCAAACCGTCTAATACGATCTCCCTATTGAAATCTTCATGCAGACCAAATTTTTCATTTTTTTCAAAATTTTTAAGTATTTTTTCGGATTTTTTAAAAACTGCTGTTTTTGAACGGTTCAGAATTAATTAGATTAACAATATTCTAAAATCCAAAACTTAAAAATTTCGAAAAAATAAAAAATTTGCTCTTCATAGAGATTTCAATAGGAGATCATCATATTGGGCGGTTTGGATCGGTCATTTTCAACCCGATCTAACGATTTAAAGGTCCGAAGCACGACTCTTCTATGCTTTGCAAAGCATTTTAGCCAATCACTATATATATATATATAGAGAGAGAGAGAAAACCTATGGTGCATTGAAATGCACGAAAGCTTCGGTGCATACTGATCCAAACTCTTCGATCTGCCTTGAAATGACCGATCCAAATCGTCCAATATGATCTCCCTAATGAAATCTCCATGCTGACCAAATTTTATATTTTTTGGAATTTTTTTACTATTTTTTCGGAATTTTAGAAAATTGCTAATCTAATTTTTTTTTAACCGTTAAAAAATACCAGCTTTTAAAAATCCGAAAAAATTACTTAAAAATTTCGAAAAAATATAAAATTTGGACGGCAAGGAGATTTCATTAGGGAGATCATATTGGACGGTTTGGATCGGTCATTTCGAAGCTGATCGAAAAGTTTGGATCAATATGCACCGAAGCTTCCGTACATTGCAATGCACCATAGGTTTTCTCTCTCTATATTTATTTAAATTATGATATTTTAATTTTATCAAATTATTTCAAATATTGAATTTGTTAGTATAATCACTATTCACGAGACATGACATCCCAAATACGTTTATGCATACGTCTGTAAATCTGTATAAGTTGGTCACCGACGGCACCGCCTTCATTAGCTTGCCACGCATGCATGTTCTTTCATGCTACTTTTCATTCATACTTCCCGTGTTGACAGCTGGCCTATATGGCTACATCACACTTGTCAGCTGGCCAGGTTTTACACACACCGAACCCAACTTTGATTCTCTTTTTTCTTAGGAAAGTTTTTTTTTTTTTTTTGAAAAATAGGAAAGTTTCGTTGGATAGCTGGGCATCGGGTTGCAAGCAGTTTTTCTGAAAATTTATCGTGAGGCTTATATGCTTTATGGTGATATGGTTATCAGTTTGGGTTGCCAAATTGGGTTTTTGCGTTAAAAGAGAATACTGCAGGATCTATAGGCCCGTGCTAGTAATGGGCTGGATTTGTTGTTTAGGTCGTGTTGTACATTTACATTAGATGTTGTAGTACCGAAAAAATTATAACTAACCTTAATTAATTAAGAAATTTTAAAAAATTCTAATTTATTTAAAAATTTAAAAATGACTTCGCAGTATCGAAATCTGAGATTCCGATACTAATTCTGCTTAGTATCGGAATCCGAAATTCCGATACAAGCTAGTATCGGAATTTGAGATTTCGATACTAGAATGAGGCCTATTATATAAGCGCCAGCGCCCCTCTCCTTCTCTCTCCGCGTCTCATTTCCTTCTCCCCGCTCCGAAGAGCAAAACCAGGTATGTTTTTTTTTAATTAATTAATTTATTTTAATTAGTTATATTAGATTAATAATTGAAAAAATAGGAAAACTATTTCAAAAATTTCAAAAAAATTATAAAAAAATCAGATTAAATTCTATTAATTAGGCTAAATATATTTTAGCAAATTTAACAATTTTTTACATGATATAATAATAGAAAATTGCATAAAAAATTAGGTTAATACTAGAATATTGCAGGAGGTGGACTACACGCGCCAAATCGAAGAAGTTGAAAGGCCCGTCTAGATCAGGAATGTATTATGCTCGGGACGTTCTCATGAAGATCAAACCCGAGCACGTCGTCTGGAGGCCTTACGATCATATTAGAGCCCGCATGCCTTCTTATGCTCAGGTTTGAAACAAATATCATTATTCTTGTTACTTCTTCAATCTGATACATATTAATTTTCATACATATTTTAGAAAAAAAAACGATATATTAATTTCATACATTTATGCTCAGGTTGATCCGAGCTTGTTCATTGTCCGTATTTCGTGCATTCACTACTGGGTGGTGATGTGGCACTACGCCGATCGTGTCATGCACCAGTTCATGCTATACCAGACAGTGCCGCCACCTCGACCTGAGGTACAATAAAATTTTTACTTCATATATTTTCTAATTCTCATAATATCATTTTGTTATAACTCATGTAAAATAAATAAAACAGCCTTGGAGGAGGATGTCGCAGCTGATGGCATACATGGGGACCACTTATCGAGGCAGAAACTGGCGTCAGCTGTTCGAGTTTGAGGTGGCCATGTGGGGTGACATGGCTCGGGCCAGGGTCATGGAGGACCGGCCGTGGAGCGCTGCTATCGAGGCCACGTACCTACAGTGGCTGAGGGTACATGGGGATGCGCATGTCGTACAGATTCCGGAGGAGACAGAGACAGCTCCGGTTGCCGATATGTCGTACCTTCGCGACAGTCCTGCACACTTGGCTTTGGTGAGTTAATTTTTATGCCATAACAATTCAAAATAATGGATTTTAAATATAATTGGATGACTAACATTGGTTAAACAGGTTAAACATACGTCGAGAGACGTGCTTCGAGGATGTGCATGGGCGGTGAAGAAGGGATTCAGACGTGTTGGGAAGAAGTTGCTTACTAGTTGCAGCACGAATTGGATATCGTCGGCGAGCCTCATCGGATACCTCAAGTGTTGGAGTCGAAAGGTCTTCCGACGGATATCGACTCTATACCTGATACGTCTGACGAGGAGGAGCTTCCGAAGCCCAGTTGGGAGGGGCATATTAGAAAGTGTTCAATTTCAATTTTTGTGCCAACAATTAGCCATTAATATCAATCAAACACAATAGATCTAGGCTTTAGAGCCATTCGCAAGCATTTCATGAGAAATAGGTAGGAGATTTATACCTCTCTTTGTGTGGCAACAAAGAGGCTCGATTCCTTTCACTTGGAGTCGATGGGGTGCGCGCTCCACCTCCTCCACCACCAATTGCCTCTAGCCCACCAAGGATCCAACCACAAGCTCCTAGAGAATGCTAGTTCTCTTGAGCTTCTAGCTAATCAAATCACCTTGTTTCTTCTACCTTTAACTAATTTATGGAGAGGAAGAGAGGTGGGATGCTCAACACATGAGCTAGAAAGGGAGAAGAAGCCCTTTTGGGCGGCGGCTAGGAAGGAGAAAGAGAGAGAAAAATGATGGCTACGGTTTTCCCAAGAGGTGACCCCTTTATATAGCCAACAACTCTCATCCTTCTTTCCAACTATTTACAAGTTTGCCACTAGGGCTCCTAGCCAAAATTTAAAGGGGCTTTATTGGGCTATTTCAAATGTGCAATGACCCAATAAACTATTCTTTTAATTGTCTTTTCATTCTTCCTTAAATCGGGCCTTTAATCAACCAATTAAGTAGAAGCCCAATTAGCTCAAACTAATTAAAGTAAGTTGAACATGATTAATTATTAACTCATTAATAATTAATTTAGGATTAGAAAATACATTAAATTGTTTCCATATGATCCTTTTGACTTAATTAATTATAACGGTTCATAACGGTCTATAATTAATTAATCAACTTATCATATTTCACAATACTAACTGTTGCGAATAAACAATTAATGCACCGTGTGATCAGAGTCCTATTTGTGCGACCCTATTGAGGATTTATGCTATGTTGGCCATGAAAATAAATCGTTATTTATTTCCAATAATCATTAGCGGTATCTAGCAACACCTTATGATTCCCAATTCGCATAAATAATGTACCGTTACAACATCTTTATCCTGCATAAGAAATATAAGTATTTCCTTGTCTGATTCTTATGTCACATGATATCATTGTATAATCCAAGATAGGAATGTGTCATTCTTGCAGATTATACATTTCTTGATCTGGAGTTGATTGTACAAGTTGGCCAAACAATCCAAACTCCATCAAAGGGCCCAAACAGATATCATCACTCACTAAGTATATTAACTTTTCCCCGCATAATTCAAGAGAACATAAATAAAGTCCGTATAGCAGCCTTTATCAGGAATCAACGTTAGACGATATTTATGTTAGGAAGTCTATTTAGGCGCTCAATTTTAATTTTTAACTACTAATTAGTCACAAAACAATCAAGCACCAAGGATCTTTGCTCAAAAGCCAATCAACACATCCAATCAAGAGAGAAGGTAGGAGAAATTGTACCTCTCATGAAATCGCATTCATGAGGCTCGAATCCATGGCATGGGAGTCGATGGGGTGCTCTCCTCTCCTCTTCTTCTCCATGGATGGCGCCAACCCCGAGTCCACACAAAGTTTAATCAAGTTCTAAAGTCTAGTGCTAGCTAGACTAGAGAACAAGTCTAAACCCCGAGTTAACTTCTCTTCTAATTATCTTATAATTAATGTGAAGCTAATTCTCAACACATGAGACCCTATTTAATGCAATAATAGAGCACAAATTTCAGATCTGAAATTTTGCTCTTTCTAGAGCTAAATGGCGGCTAGGAGAGAAGAGAGAGAGGTGAAATGATTGCCCTAATTTCCACCCAAGGGGGGGGTTTATATAGACCATGCTCTACCTAACCTAGGGGGGACCACTCCCTTCCCTTGTGGCCGGCCTAGAAGTGGGCTTTGAAGCCCATTTCGATGGTCTAAACAATCTCTCTTATCTCCTTTAGTTATTGCATTAAATCTCGGCCCATATTGACATATCAAAAGAAAGTCCAAATTATTGATATAATTCTAATAATTAAATCAATTGTGATGAGACAAAATAATTATCAAATACTTGACAATTATTATTTTGGTTTAGACAATACATTAAATTTGTTTCATATGATCTATTTGAAATAATTAATCATAACGGTTTATAATTAATTATTCAACTTATCATATTTTGTATTCCCTAATACAAATAAACTAATATAATGTACTATTGATTAAGAGCTTTGTTTTCGTGTGACCCTTTGAGGATTTATACTATGTTGGCCATGGAAATAAATTATTATTTATTTCCAATAATCATAAGCGGTATCTAGCAACACGTTATGATTCCCAATTCGTATAAATAATGTACCGTTACAATATCTCAATCCTGCATAAGAAATATTAGTATTTCTTTGTCTGATTCTTATGTCACATGATATCTTTGTATAATCCAAGATAGGAATGTGTCATTCTTGCAGATTATACATTTCTTGATCTAGAGTTGATCGTCTAGTTTGCATGCATACGATCCAACTCCATCAAGGGGCCCAAACAGATATCATCACTCACTAGGTATACTAATGAGGGACATACGGTTTTCTTGATGAACAACTTTTCTCCGCACAATTCAAGAGAACATAAATAAAGTCCTTATAGCAGCCTTTATCAGGAATCAACGTTAGACGATATTTATTGAACCTACCTCATGTGGAAAAGATGAACATCTCAAACTTAGAATCAAACTCATATGAAATAAACAATGACACATAACACAATCCATATGTTTATTTCATTGGGTCAAGTCCTGTACTATGTTCCAATAACATACACATATGCAATTAAGTTGGTAACTCCTTACCTATGATTTGTAGAACTTAATCATCACTTAACTTGCATACTAATCTTTCATGATAATTAATGTTCCTTGTTAATTATCAAGATTATGGACGATTTAGATTTATTATTGTCATTCTAATGAATGATCCACAGAGATCTACAATTCAGATCCTCAACCTGAATGATCTGTCAATAATAAACTCTAGGAACAAATGATCAAATATCATCATTAACATAAACTAAGAAAATAAGTCATTAAATATTGACTTCTAGGACATAACTCCAACAATTTATTGAACCTATCCTCATGTGGAAAAGGTGAACATCTCAAACTTAGAATCAAACTTATATGAAATAAACAATGACACTTAACACAATCCATATGTTTATTTCATTGGGTCAAGTCCTGTACTATGTTCTATAACATACACATATGCAATTAAGTTGGTAACTCCTTACCTATGAATTGTAGAACTTAATCATCGCTTAACTTGCATACTAATCTTATTTGATAATTAATGTTCCTTATTAATTATTAAGATTATGGACATCTTTAGATTTATTATTGTCATTTAAGAATAAATGAGTTATAGAGATTTACAATTCAGATCATCAACTTGAATGATCTATCAATAAATAAATCAAGGAACAAATGATAAAATATCATCAATAACATAAACCATAGAAGTAGCCAGAATGATTGGCTTCTAGGACACAACTCCAACAGAGCATCAGTTCATACAGGTATATCACAAACTTAATCTAATATTATTATGTTCTTCTTTTGCAAAATCAATTTATAACATTATTGCTGCTTTTATGTGTAACAGGGTGATTTCAGTTTGCATGACTTCGATTCATTTTTTGATGTTCCGCGCCATAGCCAGCCGATCACTCAGAGCAGACGCTCTCATTCCCAGCCATCTGAGCCTCCGACATCTGAGCCCCAGACTACTGAGCCACAGTCTCCACCTCCACCTCCACCTCATTCTCAGCCACACCCTGCAGAGTACCCTCCCAGCAGACTCCATATCCTCAGTACCAGACTCAGACGCAGTTTGGAGGGGGTTATAGTATGCAGCAGACTCAGTATGCTGGGATGTACTCGCAGCCTCGTCCACACATGGGGAGTCAGGCCCTTAGTCAGGCTGATGTTTTTTTCAGACATACGGTATTCCCTTAGATGACTCGTTGTGGCCTTTCACTCAGTCTCCGTTTCCTGGATTCAGTGAGGGCTATAGTCCACAGTCTGGTCATCCTGGGGCATCGTCTAGTAGACATCCTCGTTATCCCACTCCAGTTCCTGCGCCTCGTCCACCACCAGGACTTGCTCGCGGCCGAGAGCCCCGACGGCCACCAGGCGCATATATTGATTATTCCCCTGCCACGGGGCATTACCATCGTGATGGACGGAATTAGGATTTTTATGTCTCGTTTTGTATGACAGTGTTATGATATTTTCATCTCGTACTTGGAGTGATTTTTATATCTCGTATTGTGATTTTTATATTTCATATTTTTCATTTGTTTACTTTACTTGCTTACAGAAAATTCAAAAAAATAACGACATGTAAACAAGGCACTCTAATAACGTCATTTTACCTAACTCGTAAAAGTAAATAAAATTATTTCTAACAAATAAGCGCACATTTAAAAAAAAAAACTCTGTAAAGGAAAAAGTAAATAAAATTATTTTTAACTAGTTTTGATCATTTAGTACTTTTCTCAAAAAGTAAATAAAAAACTAGTTTGCATCGAAACTAGTTCCACATGAACCATTTTTTCAAAAAACACGAATAGTTCCGATCGTTTAGTACTTTTGATTTTAAATGCCACAGTCTTCATTAATAATTACATGCATCTAAAGTGAACATCACAACAAATTTACAATTGTCTTTATGGACAGCTTCTACGTAGGAGTACAAGTACCGCAAGTACCAAAAGTTGCAAGTCTAAATAAAGTTAAATGCAATTGCAGCTACATGTTGTAATTTTTCATCCAATGGCCTACTTTACCACACTTAAAACATGCATGCATATGTACACATAAATATACAAATATGTACACATGCATGCATATGTACAAATAAATATACAAAGACTATTTAATAAACTGATGATTATGGAAGGAATTTAAATACCTTCTTTATTGCGCAAGCATAATACTTACGGCCCTTGTATTGTCCTCGGTGCATTGTTCGAATGCTGCATTCTCCAGCCTTGCAAGAACATATTGGCCCTTTTGGTTTCGAAGGGATAATTTGGGAGTTAATTATCTTGCATGGGCTCCTAGTGTACCCCTGACTTGGCTTCTGAATTAATTATTAAATATGATTTTATTAAATATTATTAATTAAATATTATATGAATTCATAAGATTTGTATATTAATATTCATATGAATTCATATAATATATACTTTATTAAATATTATATGAATTGAATATATACTTATTAAATATCATATGTTTTTGAGAAATTTTAGTTAGTATCAGAATCCTGGATTCCGATACTAACTAAAATAGCGGGAAAGTGTATAAAGTAATAATAAAAGTTTATTAAATTATTTAAAAATTGATATCAGAAGCGTCATTCTAGTATCGGAATCTCAAATTCCGATACTAGCTAGTATCGGAATTTGAGATTCCGATACTAGCTTGTATCAGAATTTCAGATTCCGATACTAAGCAGAATTAGTATCGGATTTCGATACTGCGATGTCATTTTTAAATTTTTGATTAAATTAGGATTATTTTAAAATTTCTTAATTAATTAAGGTTAGTTATAATTTTTTCGGGTTGTAGTAAGAGTTCAATAAATGACAATCTGGCTTTTTGTTATCGCTACCCTCCTCCTTGCGCCCCTCTTCTGACGCGATCTCCTTTCATTCGCTTCCCTAGTGTTCTAAATACGTGTCGTGCCGTGTCCGGATCATTTGTCGTGTCGTGCCGTGCCGTGTCTAGATGTTTCATGTGTCGTGCCGTACCGTGTCTAAATTTCAAGGGATGGACACGACACGCCTCAGGACACGACACGCCTCGTGTTCTCGTGCTGTGTCGTGTCGTGTTTTTTTTTCACGTGTCGTGTCGTGTCGTGTTTGAATACGTTTGAATTTCATAAAACATAGCCATATACTTATGTTTAGGGATAAATTTGAAATTCAATTATGAAATTATCATAAAAATAGACAATATAAGAATTTTCTTGTTTTTTTTAACAAATTTAACATATTTAACCTTAATTATAAACTTGTTGTGTCTCTTGGATTTTGTCGTGTCCCGTGTCGTACCGTGTCGTGCCGTGTTTCGTGTCGAGTCGTGTCGTGCCTGGACAATTTGCGTGTCGTGTCTATGTCTTCAAAGTCGGACACGACACGCTTAAGTTCTCGTATTGTGTCGTGTCCGTGTCTTACCGTGTCGTACCACCTCCGTACCGTGTCGTGTCGTGCCGTGTTTGGACACGCCGTGTTTTTTTTAGAACACTACGCTTCCCTAGTGCGTTTCCCTTCGCCTCCTCCCTCCTTACGTTCTCTTCCTTCCGTCTCTTTCCATTTGTTTTCGCCAAGCATTGCTCTTCCTTAAGCCTCTATCTCTATTTCCTAAATCTCGACCTTTATGTGTTCAAATAATAAAAAAATTTAAACAAAGCGAAAGATGAATTAAGCAAAGTGAACATATAAATAGATAAAGTGAACAGATATAGTACATAAAACAATTTGAACACACAAAAGCAACAAAATGAACAAAGTGAATATATACATACAAAACACTAAACAATTAACAGTATAATAAATAAATAAATTCAACTCATAAATGAACAAAATGAACACGTAAAATAGACAAAATGAATGTAAATGAACAAACTGAACACATACAACAATAAGTCCAATAAAAAATTAGTTGAACTTACATATAGAATTTTTAAAACAAAATAAAGCAAACACTTATAAACTAAACTGGTATAACAAATAAAACGAACACTTATAACAACAAAAATGAACATAGGTAAAAATAAATAGCATATAAAATTCACAGAAATCGAAGATATAGTCTTCAGGTAAGATAAAAAGACTCACAGGAGAGGAAGATAACACAGAGGAGAGAGGAAGGGAGGAGATGGAGAGTTGGACACAATGTTGCATGGGGGAGGGAGATAGTTGGGTGGGAAGAGGGAGGAACGAAAGTAAGATAGCACGAGAGCGCCTTCTAGCAATAGCGCTGGATGGTGTTTTTTCAGATGGTAGCAGTCAATTTTCATATTTAATCCTTACCATCTATATAATATGAATATTTTTTAAGATAAGTTATAATATGATTACTTTCGAGATATGTTATATCGATATCAATTTATTTTGTGCACTTAACATTTAAATCATTAATATTTTTTGTAAAAAATGTAGATACCTATTTGACAGTTATACATATATATTGTGTATCAAATTTGGTGGTTGAGAATCTATTTGTTATCAATTAGGCAATTTGAAAAAACATTAACAGTTTAGCTTTTGATTGTGCTTGATCGACTTTCAAATGACTTTTATCATACATCAACTATAAAACATGTCTATAACTTTACATTGTTTATTTTGATAACTGTTTTATAGGTGTTAGGCCTGGTAGAGATTTACTACAATTAATTTGACAAGTTTGATAATTATAATTTTCATTCTGATAATAGACGTATTGTTAGCATTATTTTGACAAGCCGATTTTTGGAATTAAAAAAAAAAACAATTGCTGCAGGGAATGTACTGTGTTTAATTTATTTATCATTTCTCTCTCTATATATATATAATTTATTTTTCTTGGGACGTTGCGTATTATCTGTTTCATTGTACAGTTAAAAGATGGATTATTGGAAAGAAAGTGATATTAGCTCAATTAGTGGCCTTCTTGATAATAATGAATTATTTGTATGATGTTTGAATTCTCTTTTTAGTCAAAACGACGCGGTTTTAATCTCGCGACAGTGCAATTTGCCTATGTTGGTTTCATTTAACATTTCTTTTTATTTGAAAACCGTTGGTTGATTTTTTTTATTGACTTTATTTTTATGTGTGTGTGTCTATATATATATATATATATATATATATATTTTGCTAAGGTCGGATTGACTTGCATTTTTGTTTTGGTTAATTGGTGTCATATTGACTTATTTTTCCATATATGTCATTTTCTTGCAAGTGGTTATACAAAATGTTCAGAATGTTAATTCTTTAAGGCTTAAATAAGCCCTGATTAGTGTATGCAAAAAGAATAGCAGAAATATAAAATTAATGGTGGCAAAACTAATTGTTAGTGCCTTAAGTAAATTAGTTGATTAAAATGAAAATTGTCACATAAACTAAGCGTCATGTGAAGATAACTTGTTGTATCTATTTACTAAAATTCTATCTTTCCAAAATATAACTTTTACTATAATTCCAATCATAACTAACCCTACAAAGAAAAATACTTTGGAAAAATAAAACAAAAAACATTAATCATCTGTGTAACCATGTCCTGTGCTTTAATGGTGTTGACTTTGTTATTATGTTTTGTAAGGATACTATCCATTTTTTTAAAAAAAATATGGTAAACTTAGAAAGTCGTTCATGATCTATTGTACTTTTTTTTTTTTATAAGAGGGCTAACTGTCCCTGTTGGTGGGGATCGGGCCACGGTATTAAACAGCGGAAAACAAGCTGCTTGGAACTAATTATGCCGGCTGGTATGGTATAAGGTTACTTTCATGATTGACCCATGACGCATAGGAAATAAGTTTTAGACTTATAGTTATTAGATTACAATAAAAAATGTAAAATAGGGCTTTAAAGCAACAATATTATAAGTTAGTTGAGGCAACTGTAAAACATATAAATTTGTTCTTAAGTACAGTGAACTGGGACCTCCCTATCTCCTACGTTCAATATATATAATTTTCTCACATTTGCGAGAATGTACGCTCTTTAAAATATATATATATATATATAATGGTACCTACCAAAACGAGATACTTGCATTCGTAGTAGTGAGAAAATTAATTTCTTAAACTTATTGTTGGGAGTTAACGGAACAAAACACTTGCAGGATGCGTGCTTGGATAAAATAAGAAATCGAAATTAAAATGTTGAGAAAGGATTTGGAAAAGTGTAGATGTTAGATTTAGAGAACTTGTGTGGAGAAGGGTCCATAATTGCTACTTTTCCGAAAGAAAAGGTACAACTTTACTGTTTTAAATCAAACCGTCCAATAAAAAAATGGATGGACAAGCTCGATCCGCTGATGTTATTTAGAGAAACTCTCTTATGTGAATTTAGTTCGTTCGTTCTTTCATGATTGGACGATCCAATTTGGGGTTGTAACTTAGTAAGCCGCTACCGGACTAACGGCTTTTTTTTTGTGTTAAAAAAAACGGAAATAGGGTCATGAAAAGAGGAGTCGAATGAGTATATATTTTAAATATTTTTAAAGCAATGCTAAAGTTAAATATGTTGGACAGACTCTTTCAGTCCAATGCATTCAAAATTCAACAACTGATCCAAATATTTAGTGTGTGGTCTCTAACGGGACGGTCAATCACAATTAGCGGAAGTAATGAAAGTAATAATTTGATTTCGAAGTTAGAAGATTTATAACAACATAAGGGTTTTGTAAATATAACATGCGAATTTCAATTATTTTGGTATTTATAGTTCTCTAAAGGATGAGTTTGATTATTAAATTTTAGAAATAATTAGACTTACTGATCTTCTTCAGTACAAATAAATTGTTGTTTTCACCAATTTACGTTTGAATATTCGTGATTGATAACCATTCATTTAAGTAAATTTTAAGTAAATATTATTTCATTTGGTTTCTTAATTATTAATCATAAGTAATTAAGAAGATCAAATACGAAGTCAATGAGACCATTAATATTATTATTTATTTATTTTGCAAGCTATAGCAAAACACATACGTGCGGGCAACAGCTACGCACTTGTTTTGACAAGTGTACAAGCGAATTTAAAAAAAAAAGAAAGAAACAAAAATATAAGATGGGAAATGAGAAATTAAATAAAGGATTTGTCAAATTTAATAACTTAATTAGACCCAGTGTTCTCCTTGTCAAAGACACTTCGCTATCACATAAAAGTCAATACTATTTTGTGAAAAAACTCCTATGCATCTTTTGATGCATAATTTAATATTATAATATAAGATCCCTTGGTTCTCTTAATATGTGATCTTGTTCGTCTCTTTGATAGACAATGAAAGGTTACAACTGTAATGTAATACGTACTTATACATACATACAAATATACATAACTTCAGTTCCATATCTTAATTTCGAAGTTTAAACAGCCAATAATTCAAATTATTTAATACTATCTACATAACAAAGTTTTGTAAGATATCAAATGTTTTACTTTTATTTTTTGTTGCAAATTTGAAAAACTAGTAGAAAATTTAAAATAAATGTAAAATTAGTAATTATAAGTTTTCGTATGTAAATTGCACTAGTAATTCGGATGGACAGTTTAAACTTCGAAAAATCTAAATATGGAGCTGAAATAAAGACGCCTCTTTACTTTATAGAACAACGTAAGCTGACTCATGTATACATACCGACGTGTGTGTGTGTGTGTGTAACTAATAATTCGAAATAAAATGCTAAACTTCTCATTTAAATGCCTTAATAAACATGAATTAAATCCAACTTCGGTCATTCTTCATATTTGATGAACAACATTTCTGAGCTATCATTTCTGGTGACACCTTAACATGCATGTTCTGATATATTGTCAATTTTTGTAACAAATTGACAGAAACTTCCCTATCGAATGCCTGAAATCAGATTCTATCAATATTTGTTCATATTCTTATATTCAAATTTAAGTTAGCATTTTCAACGCTTGTAATTCGTAGGGAATGGACAAGTGGCCCTTTATGAGAACTGAGAAGGGATTCTGTTTTCAGTTTTAGTTTGTTCCAAGGGGCGCCTTGGGACCGGCCGGACATTCGAAATCAAATCCTTGAATAAAAAAAAGGGAAACAAAAACAGTAAGAAAAAGGAATATTTCATGATAGTTTGCGATGAATGGGGAGTTTAGGGAAAGTGCTTCGGGCAACCTATTTTTTTCTTGGAGCAACAGAATTTTTTTCAAAATGTCGAAAATTGTCCTTAGCATCAATTAAGATTTATTTTCCTAATTTATTTTCTTAGCATCAATCAAGATTTATTTTCCTAATTTATTTCCTTAACTGTGCTTTACTTCTCTTCTAGCTTTTCTGCCAAAAGAAATCAATCTACTTAATGAAAATCACATTTAAATGATCACCCACGGAAATCTTTGAAGAAACCAAATGATAATATGCACTATATTTATTTGCATAATATTTTATATAATTTTCCATTTCTTTCTTAGAGACCTAAAATTTTCCCAAAAAATTAAACACAATTTGTTTTCAAAATCAATCAGCAGTATAAATAAAGAAAAGTTTGACAAAGTACCGAAATTCAAAGTCCTTTATGCACTAAAAATTTATAAAGACAACAACTGCATGTGTATATACCTGAAAATATGGGAAAAAAAATAAATTCAAAATTCAGTGGAAAGGGGGAGATAGGAGAGACGAGGATTAATCATAGAAATACCAGCGAAGTTACTAAATTTAGAAGGATAAATTGGTCATTTCAAAAAAGAATTATGTTGCTCCATGAAAAATCATGTTGTCCAAAGCCCTACCCAATTAGAGAGAATTATTTATGCATTCTGTATTTTCTATGTTAATGAAGTGTCGTTTTCATTTTTCAAAAAAAAAAAGAAGTGTCGTTTTCGAAGACCCTAGCTAAATCTCTGAGAATACCAAATTGAGATGTTTCTTATATAATTACCAAACTAATTTTCTTTATAACAAATTAGCCAAGAAATATTTAAAAACATCGCAAAACGACAAAGACGAACCTTTTTTTTATTTCAAATGCAATCACTTTCCAAAATCTCCAGCCAGTGCCTTCTAGTTGGTAAGTGGGATAGTTCAAATGAATCGGTCTATTTAATATTAGCTGAAAAAAAAAACATATTTATTTGAAAAATAGTTTACTTTTTATTGATTTATTTAATAATTAATTCCATTTAATTTTTTTTTTAAAAATTTTACTGATTTCTTTTTGAAGTTTAAAAACCAAATTAGACGAGATATTAGTCATCATAGATTAATACGATAACAAAGTATTGTAATATTCATATTGATGTTTATTATTAGACTTGTTAACTAATTTGATTATATTAATTAACCAAATTGAATTTTATCTGGTTTCGACGTCTTTAATTTTTTGTCTGTTTTCACGCAAACCAAAAACAGTTTAGTTTGACGAATATTAGTTTACTTTTGAGGACCAACCAACATTTCTGTTGGTAAGTGTTAAAATAATTTATGCTTATGCTTTTTAGTAGAGAAGCTAGCTTCAGTAAAATATCTTCTTCTTTTTTTCTGAAATTGAGCATATAGGAAATGGAAACCAAATCTGGTGCCGCGCGGCACTTTTGCCGCACTCGATTTCCACCGTTGGATGGATGATGGATGGCCCGTGAAAAATATCAGATCGATAGGCCCGAAACAAATGAACTGCTCGGATCAAATCGAACGGCTCGGATGGGTGCGCGGCACCCTTGCCGCGCGGCACCAGAATCAGATTCTAGGAAATGGGCTTTTATAAAAAGATTAATTCCGATGCGTCCATCTATATTTCTGAATTTTCAGTTTCCCTGCCAAACAAAGTTTAATTTCCCATCAGATTTCCATTTTTCCTTTTATTTACTTACTAATTTATAATTTAAATAATATTAGTAATTCACATGATTCGTCATAGACCTACAGTTGAAGATGAAAATTATCATTTTATTCTCATTCCATTATATACTCCCTTTCCGTTTGTTCCCCTATAATTCTTCATCTAATTACCTCACCCAATATTTGGCATCATAATAGACATGTTCTGACTTATTATATTTTTTTTTTTATTTTTACGTTATTCAAATGAAATTATCTAACATAAATGGAGGTTTGTATTTAGATATGTAATATATTTTCTTTTTTTTCATTTATTAAATATTTCCACAATTTCTTTTTTATTTTTCAAAAATAAATGTACACTTAATTTTTTTTCCATTTGAAACCAAAGCCTTGGACTTTCATTTGGAGTTAGCATCTATACCACATATTCAATTAAAGTAAAAAAAAAAAAAATCTATGATGAGATCGTATATAAGGAGTTGGATACACCTTTCACTTGAAACTTAATATTGGTGTTTCATAAGTAGCAGTGATGATACATAAACTTTCATGCCATTTTATTTTGACATGTAGATAGCATAGTATGATAGTTATGCGGTAACAGAGACGAGAATAAAAAAAAAATGACATTTTGGATCTTCAACAGAAGATTAATGATGAATTGGACCTACAACTAAATAAGGGGCGGAGGGAAATGGGTTACCTTAAATTAATTCAGTATTTGGGAAATAACCCCTCTAATATTTGATAACTTTCATCACTAATTTTATAGAAAGTCCTATATTGATAGTAATAAATAATGATGCATATTACGTTGAATTAATTAAGTTTTTGGAGTCTAACAAAAACAGAAAGCCCAAAATTTACGCCTCCCTCCTCCCAAATAATTTTCTATCGTCTTTGTGACACGTGAATCAATAACCCGAAGTTGCGTACAATCATGTAGCCTCTGGGGCTTCGCCTTGGCAGCTCATGTCCAAAAATTCACGACATGTGAGGTTTTGGTGCTCCGTTTTCCGAATCCTTATCCCGTGCCGCGCGGCAAGCGTGCCGTATGATTTGATCTCAACGGTTAATTTTTTTCGGGCCTATCAATCTGATATTATTCACGGGGCACCCATCATCCATCGGACGGTTGGGATGCTGCGCGGCACGTTTGCCGCGCGGCAGCAGATTTGGTTTCCCGTTTTCCACCTCTCTCGTTAATTCTTACTAGGTTTCTTCCACCTTGTCCCCCTGCAACTTCAAATCTTGACTCCATCCCTGCAACTATACTAAGACACGGTGGATTAGTGAATTCTTAATAAGATTATACTAGCCACAAAACAAAAAAAAAAGAAATATGGAATATGGAAGTGTTGATGTGAAACTGAACAAATTTCAAGTTTTGATAGATATAGAAAAATTAAGAAGTTATTATAGAATATAGACGGATAAGCAGATTCCCTTTTCTAAAAAAAAAAAAAAAACATGTAAATCTAAACCCATTTGTTGAAATTTTCTTCGCTTTCCTTATACTCACTATTAATCGAAAACTTATACTGTTGTACTAGATTATACATTACTGTATTGGATCTTGTTAATTTTTTTTTTTTTTTTTTGTGCAATATTACCAGTAACCAATTGGTCTTTTAACATGAAATGAGCAATAGTATAAAATTTCGAAGAAGAAAGAAATGAGCAATAGTATAAACTAAACATGGAAGTCATAAGCTACTTGTTTGAATTAAACAAGAAATCATAATCTTAGTATGTAATTGTTTGTATTATTTATCTTTTATTTTAAAAATTTAATTTATTCTATAAGAATTTTAATCCAGATTTTCTTTTGAGGGTCAGGAGGCAATTACCATTTAATCCAGATTTTCATTAAAATGTTACTATCATCAGCTTGTACGGTCGGTGATAACCATCTAATAAGTGAACTTATCAAAAAAAAAAAAAAAAAAAAGAGAGACCCAAATTCAAATCGGTGACACTGAAATCTGACAGTATTTCAAAATCCTACTGAATTTTCATCAAGAACGCAAAGCTACACGATATAATGGGAAAGGGGTAAAAAGCGAAAAAGAAAAACAAATTAATAATACAACTATAAACTAGAAAAAAAGATAGTTACCTAAGAAAACCTTCAATAAAAAATATTCCACATTAATAACAAAATCTCCGGCTGTTTATATTTAATAGTGATGTCCTTTTCAACGATTGGAGATGATCCGGATACACCGCAGCTGTCCTTTGAAAGCTGTTATATACTTTGTTGGTTGTATATAATGTTCTCTAGTGTTTATCAACTCTTTTATTCGTCAATTACTCTTATAGATCGATTACACTTAGCCACGTTCTTGTGGGGCCCACTTCTTTCCTTGGTTTCAAAATCGATATACAATTCTTATTTTCTATTTCATTAAGACTATAGGTGTTTTATCATCAAAAGAATGAAAAAAAAGAGTATAGGTTTTTCTTATCAATTAGGATTTCCAGCTCATATGCTCATCACACCTATAAGCTTTACCGCCTCTATGTATTATTCTTAATATCACACTTATCATAAGGCCAGCATAAGTTCTGTTATTTTTATACAGTCTCCATGTTTTATTTTAAGTAATAAATAGAGGAACTTGGATCAATGGCAGCGTCCCTTGATGTGTCAAGACTATGATTAATCCAAATGCAAGATAATGTGACAATTGAACTGAAAATTTATTTTAATTATGAAACTTAGAATACTTTGGTTAGATTGAAGTGAAATTACTGTCGACTTGTAAATGTGGACGGCACTGTTTCCTATTCTACTGCGACTCATCTAATACAGAATAAATGATTATAAGTAGCAATTAAAATGTAAGGATCTTGTTATTTCATTCATTTACTATTCACTAAAAAATTATTCAGAACATCAGATCCGACGGCCTAGATTAATACCCTGTAATTTCTAAAATGAAATACATCCGGAAAAGACTGTTGTAAACCGGAAGCAACTGTGTACAGAATGGAACATTGAAAGAGCTCCTGTTACCTCCATTTTAGTATCTGCCCCAAAAAATAGTCCCTATCTTCCAAGTATCAACCTCCATATGATTACAATTAAACGCTCATTAGTTAAAACAAATGTAAACAAATCTTCGACCAATAGTTGGGGGAAGTACAAAGTCAACAGCCCAATCAAAATAATTCTCGGAGATGGTATAAATACACCTCGAGTGCTGTAGCAATACTCCCCACACTCCAAATTGAAGCATCTCTATCAATCCCTCTGTTTCTTCTTCCTGATGTCTCAGACTCAAATGGAACCTGGTTCGGCGGTACCAGATTCCAATTGGGGCTCATACCAATCACAAATGCACAATGAAGAATCCGAAATAGTAGCCCAATTCCTCACTCCATACCCGCCATACCAAAACGAGCCAGAGGGCAATGACTTGGGTCTAAGGCCACCATCTATGTTCTGGTCTGACAACACAGCCAATTCGTACTATTGTAATGGTAATTCAACCAACTCGAACATGTACTATTGGTCACAAGGAGAAAGCAATAACAGCAGCACCAGCAGTAATTACTTTGCGTCACAATCAGAATATGAGAATTACTATCTCAATGAGCCCAATGTGGCACTTGAGATGAACACAATTACAGCCCCAGTTGACTTCAACTTGGTGGAGGAGCAACATAAGAATAAATCAATCCACTTGGTACCGAACCCAAGTTTTGGAGAACATATTGTAAATGAGGAGAATAGTGATGAAAATGAGAATTTGAGCCCGAGTGAGTCCGACTCTGGAGCAAAAAGGAAGTTGCTTGGCAAGTTTGATGGCTCAAATGAGGCAGTCAAGAAGAAAGCCCGCGCTTTGACTCCAGTGAGTTACTTTAATTCTTTTCAATTTAGCAAAAACGAGTATATTTGAAAGCATTTTTGAGATTTTTGTAGTTAATCACATGAAACTTGTATTCAGGATTCAAAATTATATGCTTTTAATAAATTTAGCTTTGACCAACCTTGATTGGTTCCATGATTTCATAGTATTGTTGATACCATTGTTGTTTTCTCAATCAAATCATGAATTTATCCACATAAGAGATTAAATTGACATTTTTTTTCATTTTAATATTTTTTCGCTTAACAAGGGAACACATCCTTCTTTTTAATTATAATAACTATCAATATATTGTACTTCACCTTTTTGATTGGTTATTCTTTAAGCAAGATTAAGGTGAAGAATGTTGAAAGAAGCTCACATTGGGTTGATCAACACTTGATACTTATTTTATATAAATAAATCCATATGTACAGCATTTTATGATTAGAAAATATGACATATCGTTGATATGATCAACTATAGGCTCTAAAGAGTGAGAAGAAAACAAGCTCCAAGAAAGGGCAAAAGAGAGCAAGTGGCGGAGAGGATGAAGAAAACAGTGGTGCAATTAACAAGCAAAGCTCGAGCTGTTATAGCTCAGATAATGAGTCCAATGGATCACAGGAAAATAATGCCAGTGGAGTTACAAGCTGCAGATCAAAGGGTTCTGCAGCTCTGAATTTGAATGGGAAGAGTAGAGCTGGCCGTGGGTCCGCCACTGACCCACAAAGCCTCTATGCCAGGGTACCTAGATTTTTTAAGCTGTCTAAGTGTCAATGATATTATTTTATATACTGCAAGAGGGTTGAAAAAAAAGTAACATAACAAAAGTTATTGTTTCATGTTTACAGAAAAGAAGAGAAAGGATCAATGAGAGGCTAAGGATACTCCAAAACCTTGTCCCAAATGGAACTAAGGTAAGATAATGATAACCACACCTTATGCACAACATCCTTCATTCTGTAATCAGTACCTGTATGCCATTCCTTTTCCATGACTAGGACAAACTGAACAATCAAATTACTAATATTGTACGATTTTTCAGGTAGATATTAGCACTATGCTTGAAGAGGCAGTCCACTATGTCAAGTTCTTGCAACTACAAATCAAGGTAGCTGAGGAACCTCTAAAAACAAGTTTAAAATTAAAAATTAATGTCTTAATAAAGTAGTAATTATAATAACATATATATATATTTTATACTAACAGCTCCTCAGCTCTGATGAACTGTGGATGTATGCTCCAATTGCTTATAACGGGATGAACATCGGCATAGATCTAAAGATATCCCCACCTCAGTAAATTCCACTTTTGCTCAGTTCTTCCCTTATGTTTTCTGCCTCTCCCTTCTTTTTGATAGCCCATCTCCATAATTAAGATAACTCCAAGAGGATAAATCAAAATTTCATTTATTTAGCACCTTGGTAAGATGCATTACTGATGAATTGCTGAGATCCAAGGAAGAACTTATGGAGGAACCGGTCTATTTGGCAGGTCTACTATATTTTTTCATTATTTATTTTTTTGTTCCATTTTTGTAATGAGTTGGTCTGTGCACCAAGTCTACGGGAACTTCAAACTAAACTTCTTAATGAGCAATTTTTATTAAGATAACATTTTATCAACATCTACAATTTGTACTCAGAACATTTTATATATGCGCAATAATTTATGCAATATCGAAGCATTTTATGTTATCACTTTTCTTCAACCATTTCTTCTAAAATTTGAGAGTTTACTTCAATAAATTATTGTCCCCCCGAACTTCTCACATGGATGAATGCTCATGGGACATTCTCCCACTTATATACAATAAATTATTATGTTGATTTTATTCAGGTTTGATGCCTAGAACATGATTGGATATTTAATGATACTTAGATCACATTTTTTTTTAGTTGTATCTAGAAGGTTTAAATCAGATCACAATAGCCTCTTGCTAATCATGATTCTGTAGTATTAATTAGGGTGGCTAATCATTAAACTATAAGCTCCAAGACTGACGAATGAGTTAAATTTAATTGCAACACTGCAGCCAATAACCAAAAATAAACTAAACTAAATTTTCCATCAAAACAACTGAAAGAGGAAACATCTAACAAATTGCCAAGAAAGCAACATCTATAAGAGCTCGTGTACGTACGCCAGCTTCCGATCAATCCAACTTGAAATGGCATCCTTGAAAACCTGAAACAAAACTCGCCAACGGAAATGAAAATTTGTAAGCCAATATCATTTTTAGCAATGCCAAAAATACTAGAAAAATTCATAAAGTGGGAAAAAGTCACGGATTTCATTCCAATGCGAACAGAAAACACAAGTTTTCCTTATCAAAATTTTTCCTTTATCGCCACATTATTTTTCTTTTTTTTTAAAATGTAATATTATTGTGTTAAAGAAAAGAGGTAATTTAGTAATACTTGGGTCGGAGATAACAACAATAGCAGCACCACCAAAATCACAGCTCCCACCACGATTCTTCTCTGTTTGCCAGTAACTATTAAAAGCAAAGGAGGCATGTGCCATGACAGTGTCAGGGTAGAAACAAGCACCGCCAGGTCTGATCTCTGTGCAATCGGCACCTCCAGCGCCGCACGCATAGTCCATTGCCTCCTGGACCTTATCTTCTGGTGCCGATGGTTTCGCGACGCACCAGGATGGGGAAGGAGAAGGAACTGGAGAGGGAGATGGAGGGATTGGAGAAGGCAAAGGAGAGTTGGAGGGGTCTGATGGAGGGAGCGGAGAAGGTGGAGGAGAGTGAGAAGGGATTGATGGAGGGAGTGGAGAAGGTGGAGCAGAGTGAGATGGGTTTGATGGAGGGAGTGGAGAAGGTGGATGAGAGTGCTTGGAAGGGATTGATGGAGGGATTGGAGGAGTTGGGTTAGGAGAGTTGGAAGGGATTTCAGAGGGAGATGAAGTGGGGATGAAGGAAATGGAGACGTCTGGGACTGGAGAGAACTGGAGGAGATGTTTGCGGTGGGATTCGGAGAGGGGAGAGAAGGAGAGGAGGAGGAAGAGGTAAAAGGTGGTCATGAAAGTATTCATCTTTCTTCCTTTGTTGAAGTAAAGAAAGAAGAAAGTGTGGGAAATCAGGACAAATGGGAGAAGAGAAAAATGGTGTGAGTTGATAGAAACTAGAAAGTATGTCTGTCGTATCTTTTGTCTGTTTCGGGAGCTGAAATGATTTAAGAGAGAGAGAGAAAGGCGGGAAAACATTGGTCTTTGGCGGTATAAAAAGATTCGGAGGAGACGGTACAGTCAAACTCGACCCGACCGGAATTCAATTAGATTCGAACTCTGTGAGTACGAGTGCATCGGAACTTGACTGGGTGCGAATCTGAACTGATTTGTCCCGTGATGCGTTTAATCTCGCTCAGCTTATCTGGCCTAATTGTCTGGTTCAAAATCAGTGATCACTTGGGTCAATTTATTTATGAAAACATTCGTGCATGGGTTTTGGGTTTAGGTTATTGACATCTCCGCCGGAAACCGTGACATCAAAATTTTCTTGTGCCTTTCTTAACTTGCGGTGCTATTTAATTACCCTTCTAGAAAAAAAATTGCGGTGCTATTTAACTTCCAGAAACGTTATTCTTGTTGTCATGAAGACGATTCAAGTGGTGAAAGTTTGGTCTAGCATTCAATGCCAATATGGTACACATTCTTCTCATGGATATAATTTGCGATTTGGATCCCCGTTGTAATTTCATTAATCTTCCAATCCGAGGCTAGCATCGATTATTTTTTTTTTAGCAAAAACAAAATAAAATGGTGCCGATATACTGGTAATGGGATCATAGGGGAACTTGGGTAGTTGAGTGGGAGGGGATCATGAACGGAGGGTTTGGACTTTGGAGGCAGCGGAGAGTGGAGACTAGAGAGGGTTTGAGAAGGGCAATTTCGATTTTTATACTTTTAATGGCACCTAATCTCGTTTTAATTAAGATTAGCATAAGACGTCCTCAAATGTGGACAAATAAAGAAACAAAATAATATTAAAATAAAAATATGTTGTTTAATTTACCAACAATGCAAATAGATGTGTTATTCAATTTGTTTCTATATTAGATGAAAACTCAAATAATAGTGTTGCTTCGTCTAGCGATTCACATCCAACCACATATCAAATCGATCCAACGGCAGAAACATTTGTTTATTATTTAGACCTAGAGTGTAACATATTTTCCATCCATGCATTTATAAGTAGTAAAGATTAAATAAATTATGAACAAACACTAAACACATGTGAATTCTAACAAGTAAATATCTAAATTTCAAAATTAGATGATTTTTTTTTTTTGAATTAGCCACTGCTATTGTGCCTTTACTCATTTCTAGTATTTTTTAGCATAGGTGAGTTCTACTAAAATTTATGTAATGTTTGTTTTGGGCAAATCTTCCTTTTAAGTTTCTTATTTTTTTTCAATTATTGAGCTGTAGGATGTCGCATTTTGTCACCCTGTTTTCAAAATAAATAAATAATGAAATAATAGACGGAAAAAATTTATCTAACAATACCACAACGTTAGGAGTATTATCTACAGTAAAGGGATGACGTCATCTTTTTTTTTTATGACAATTCTCTTATTGTTCAGTTTGCATCCTTCATATTTTTCCTTCTTTTTTGGATTCTGACACGTGAAGGGCTTAGGCCACAAGGCAAATCAAATAATATTAATTCATACTTTCTATTTTGGTGGTTTGGTCTATTTATGTTTTGGAGCGTTTAATTAATTGATAAAATCCACAACGAAAATCAACAACTAAAAATAGCAGCATAATATTTTTACCATAGAAAAATATATATATATATATGGGTCCAACAATGAAAACTTGCACAAATATTTATGGGGTCCAAACATATAAGATTTATGACAAAATTATATTTTCTAACTACAAATATTAGTCTCTAATAATGTTTATTTGAAAAAAAAAAGGGTAACATTGACACCCATTGTTTACACATAGACTCGCCTATGGTCCACTTGGGACTAATTAACCACAACGTACATAGTTTTTTTTATTTATACCATTTATCCAATTCTAGCAAAAAAAACATCTTAATTATTTTAATCCCTCTCTAAATTTATTTTGGAATAAAATTAGAAAAATATTTGTTAGATATTTGGTTGTTTGTGAACTTTCATAAATTCAACTTTTCATGAACTGTATATGTATGCTCTCATATTGTAATAAATTCAATGAAATCAATTTTTTTAGCGTTTAAAATATTTTACATTGTTTGACATATTAAAACTTTCACAAATTTGCAAATTTAACTCATTTTGTGAGAGTTTTTCTAAATTTATTTTTTGCATAAAATTTTATGATTGCTCCAATGATTCAATTGTTTTATATTTTGAGTGTTAAAAATATTTTGTACAATTTTTTAGATTGATTAATTTTTTTTATAAATTCAAACCATTAAAATGCAAAATATCGTTCAAACCATTTTTCAGTGATAACTTAGACTTTGAATACAAAAAGAAAATGTGAACAAATATATTGCTTTATTCTTTAAAATAATAATTCATTGCCTTAAAAATATAAATTAAGTTAATTTGATTAAAAATGTATAAGCATCCATGACACCATCAACCAGAGATGTTCTTTTTTTTAAAAAAAACAAGCTTTGAGAATATTTTAAGAAATGTATTTTATTTCAATAATTTAAGAAATTTATTAATTTTAAGATGTTTGGTGGCTTTCTAATTTTTTTTTCTAAATTTATCCTTCACCTCCATTTTTTATTAATAATAAGGAAATTTCAAAAATGACAGGTTTTAAAAAATTCAGGAAAAATAGTAAAAATATTTAAAAAAATATGAAATTTGGTTTATTATGAGATTTCAATATATAGATTGGATTTGTTTAATTAGATTCATCAATTTGTAAAACTACGACGAATATGATCGTGATGTACAAAATCCTCGATACATCGCGATAACACCATAGCATTTATATATATATATATATAGAATATCTATTGTGAACCATGGTTTATTTAGGGCTCCGTGAACCATGACCGTTTGATCAATGGTTTTGCAAATTGACAAATCTAAATTAACCAATCCAATATATATATTGAAATCTCATAGCAAACCAAATTTTACAATTTTTAAAATTTTTTTACTATTTTTTTCGAATTTTTTAAAACTTGCCTTTTTTGACGATAATTAGTTTTTCTTCTCTTGACTTTTTGTGAGCTGTATTTTGTGTAATGGATCTATTACAAACATTCCTTTCGTGCATGCAACACAAAACGCTATGTATGATTCTCAACAGCAAACAAAAAAGTGGCATGTGCATTTAATTCAGATCAATTGTAATGTTATCATATGCTATCCCATGTAGTGAGTTATACACAACTAGCTTTCCAAATTTGCAATACTGCAGCTGTATATAGAGACATGCATAGAATATATTTTTCTATTATAGCATATTAATTGTCATAAAATATAAATTTATAATATTTTCTTTATCTTTTCACTTTTGTTTTGGTTGTTTGCAAGTCTTTCCTAAATTATTTTCTATGAAATTTTATGGATAGCCTTAAAATATTACAAAAAATAAAAATGTATTTTCGATGTTAATAAATCAATGTATCTATAAAATATTTACAAAATTTAAATAAAATTGATTGTTGAATTTACTATATTGATCAATTACATTCTTAATGTATTGTTTTTATAATTGCATGCATTAGTGTTTATTTTTTGTTACTATATTGTTTAATGAATTTATTGTAATGTATTAGGAATAATCATAAAGAAATATCATATTAGTTAATATATTTATATAAGAATGTTGATAATTGTAATTATATTTAAAATATATTTTATTGGCATGTTAATTTTAATATCTTAGATGTCTCAACAGTTAGAAATTGTACACTCAAATATGTATAATATTTTTTTATTAACAACAATTTCTAACAATAAAAATCAACTAAATTTATAAATAATCCATGGTAGTAAATAATAAAAAGGAACAAGTAAAGTACATCTAACCAATATAAATAATCCATTTCAAAAAAAATTATTTTCGTATTTAATTTGTAACATTTATCATTTAATTATTTGTAGGTAAATATTGCAAATAAATTTTAAGCTTCATAAATATTTTAAGTTTTAGTATATTAATGTATCTATCAATATTTACATAATTTAAATAATATTGATTGATAAATGTATCATCTTGATCAAATACATCCTTCACGTATTATTTTCCCCCTTCCCACCTCCAAACTTAACTGACCAGACATCAATAACACCTCACGCGCGAAGCGCGTATACAACGCTAGTTATAATACAACAGTGTTTGACACTTAAGCCCGCCAAATACAATTGAATCTCAATTTTTGACATTACAACTGTCAATTCAAAACTGCTCAATTTATTTTTTATAATGAAATCTCTTTGGAGAACAAAATTTATATTTTTTTATAAATTTTTTACCGCGTTCTATTTTTTAAGAAAATTTTCAGTCTAATTAGTTTTTTAATTTCTAATTTAAATTTTTTAAAAAATGTTAAAAATTTTGAAAAAAATAGAAATTTTGTCTTTAATGAAATTTTATTACGAAGACCACATTAAACAGTTTAGACCCGCTATTTGAAATTTCAATAGTTGAGTCTTGGAACACGTTTGACTCTAGTATTACTCTAGACATGTTTGTCATTTGAACTCGTCAAACGTGATCATATCTCGTTTTAGTCTCAGATCCCTTTCAATAGTTAAGACTCTAATCGCGTTTGACTCTAACATTACGCAAAATATCTTAATAAAATAATTGATAAATGTACGTTCAATCTTGTGAAAACAAAATTTTACTTAAACCGCCAAAGATAAACACTACATTTTCTATTTTCTTTTAAAAATCGAGGACTCTTTTTTTTAATCATATCGGGAAAATATTTTAATAATCAGTTATTTATATAAACAAGGTGTATTAGATACACGATACGAAAATAAAACAGTACAACAAAACAAAACAAGAACACGATACACAATACGAGAACTTAGACGTGTTGTGTCTAACGACAAAACATAACACACGAATTATTTAGACACGATATGAAACACGATAGAAGATACAAAATGAGAAATATGAGAAATTTATAACGATGATAAACATGATAAATATGACAAATTTATAACGATTCTAAAGATGATAAATTGTACGAAATAACTAAAATATTCTCATAATGTTTAATTTTTAAGCATAATTTCATAATTTGAATCTGTATAAGTATAAAATTATATTTGAGGAAAATTAAACGTATCCACCTGTTGTTTAAAAAAGATGACAAGATATAATACGAGACACGAAGACATATGCGTGCGTCTGTGCATTCGATTTTAGATTCAATACGACATAAAATATTTTTTTAGACGGTATAATAATCCGGGTAGGATGTGTTTGAACGGAAAAGAAAAAAAAAAATTACGAACCTCATTCCCAACTCCCAACTCCTAGAAAGGCGCGAAAACCCAAAACCCCACTGTCCCTCTTCGACCACTCCCCCTCTCTCTTCGACAAACACGAATGGAGTCGCGCGCTCCCAACCCGCCATCGCCGACCTCATCATCGCCTCCGCGATCTCCATCTCCACATCGACGGCATACCTCGTCTCCGCCGAGAATAAGGCGACTCGAAGCGTCGGTGGTGAACCGGATTGCCGCCGGAGAAGTCATCCAGCGCCCCTCCGCCGCCGTCAAGGAGCTCGTCGAGAACTCCCTCGACGCCGCTTCCACCTCCGTCTCTGTCTCCGTCAAGGACGGCGGCCTCAAGCTCCTCTTAGTCTCTGACGACGGGCATGGCATCCGTGTATGTCTTCTCTCATTCTCGTAGACTTAAAAAGCGTGGTGCTGTTTCAAATTTCTCTAATTAAACTCCGAATAAATTGATCAATAAAGCCTCCTTTGTTGTAGTAAGCTTATTTTAGCACATTTAAGACCTCAGTGGAGCCGAATTATGCAGCTTATCTCAAATTCACCATACTGTGGTTACTACATGGAATAATACAGTGGTGAGAGTGTGCCAAATGATGGAATTCTAATTTTTTAACACACTTTGCACCTACAAGATACCCCAAAATAGGCACGCTTTCATCCCCTTTATGTGTACTAAGTCTCAATTCATCGCCTTTATGTGATTTTGCATTATGTAAAAGTTTGTGTATTTAAGCTCTTCACTCAACATTAGAGTGTTTAAGCTCATTCTCTGATCTGAATTATGAATACAGCATGAAGATCTACCAATTCTATGTGAGAGGCATACCACTTCGAAGCTATCAAAGTATGAAGATCTACAAACAATCAAATCAATGGGTTTTAGAGGAGAAGCCTTGGCAAGCATGACGTATGTTGGCCATGTCACTGTCACAACTATAACTGAAGGCCAGTTGCATGGCTATAGGTCAGTATTTTTACTCTTATACCAAGAATTTAATTTAAACCATAAGTGGTGCTATTATGTGATCTTATCTAACTTTATGTCCTGATCATCAAATGAATTTGCTAGAATGTGGAAAGAAAATTTAAATACAGATCAAAGCATCCCAAAAATGAGTTGATACATTTTTATTTAAAAACGTGGATTTGAGTTTTGGTACGGTAACCTTGTAGTATATGCGTGACATACATTTTTTCTATGTGTTATGGGTACAGATGATTGATGATTAATTTGGGAATGATGCAAATAATTTTATTTTACATAAGCAGGATGCTTATAGATTGTTAGTAATGAACAGCTTTTGCTTAGCATTAGGAAAATGACATGGGTGATGCTGTGTACAATTCATGCTGTTTCAACTAACCTTAATTAGTTCTGGCTTTCAGTAAAAATATGAGAAATTGGGTGTTTTTAATTGTGGTAACATACTGGATGTTCATGCAAGTAAAATTCTAAATTTTATCTTGTGCTGCTTTTTCTTGATTGTACAATTTCCTTCCCATCAAAACAGGGTTTCATATAGAGACGGTGTGATGGAGCATGAACCTAAACCTTGTGCAGCAGTGAAGGGAACTCAGATAATGGTTTGACATTTAAACTCTGAAGTTTCGAAGTAAAGTGATTTAGCAATTTTTAATTCTCTCTTATAATATACGAAAATATGTCAACTTGCCCATAACTAGAGTCTTGTTCAGTTAAGCCCAGAAGGGACCCATTATCTTCAATAACACCTCGAGTATTTGACAAATCTTCAATTAATTCTAATTTCCTTAATTAACCTTCAATTTGACATCCATGAAACTCTGCAAATTAAGGACACACAAAACCAGGAAATAAGACACAAAAAAGGGACTAAAACAAGTGGTTCAATGGCTTAGCTAAAGTGATGTTGCAGGGAACTATTATGCCAATATCCTATTAACAGCTTGGTTTTAACATAACTCATGAGTCAGATCAATTTGCGATCAATTCAAATCGAATTTCTTGTAGATAGTCCAAGTAAAGTGTCAGCATATGATGGTATTTCTGTCTTTTTCTCCCTAGGTGGAAAACCTATTTTACAATATGGCTGCCCGTAGAAAAACACTTCAGAACTCCAATGATGACTACCCGAAGATAGTAGATTTAATTAGCCGGTTTGCAGTCCATCACATGAATGTGAATTTTTCTTGCCGTAAAGTAAGCTAACTATATTATTTCTGGGTACATATTTTACTCAGTAACTGCATGCATGCTATCAAGTATAGCAAGTTGGGACGTGACCATTGACCCTTTTCCACTAGATGAACCTGGTTTGCAATTAGCAAAGCTATTGTACCATGCTGCTAGCACATGTTGTTCAATATATTCATCTTATCTGACTGAAATGGTACGAAAGCAGGCATAGTGGTATTGTATATAACTAAACATCTGCATAATAGCTTAATTTTTTCCTGTGGTTGACTCATCTAATATAGTACCTGATCCCAAGTACAGTATGGTTCCAATCGGGCAGATGTGCACACAATTGGTGGGTCATCCAGGTTAGATACAATCCGAACCGTCTATGGTGCTTCAGTGGCTCGTGATTTGATGGAGATATCTGTTTCAGATGATAATCCTACCAGGTCGATCTTCAAAATGGAAGGGTTCATTTCAAATTCAAACTATGTTGCGAAGAAGACAACCATGATCCTTTTCATCAATGGTATACTGTATTGATGATATATGCTGGTTGATTTTTCTGTTTAAGCAAACTTTTCTTTCTGTCATGCTTTTTCCTTAACTTCATGAGGTTTGATTAGAAAATCCTGGAAAGTAGACGAGGCATGATTGCACAACTTATGGAAAGTTGTTTAGGGGAAATGAGTACCTCATAAGTGAGATTGCAAGTGTTCTATGGGTTATTAATTTTTACTATTGGAACTGGTTCTCTAATTATATTCCATATTTGGTCTCTACAGATAGACTGGTGGATTGCACTGCCTTAAAAAGAGCAGTAGAACTAGTCTACTCGGCGACTCTTCCTAAAGCATCAAAGCCTTTCATCTACATGTCAATCAATCTCCCATCTGACCATGTAGATGTCAATATACATCCTACTAAGAGAGAGGTATGCTCCATTAGTGAAAATCCACTAAAATTTTATAGCATCCAGGAATTGTAACAATGTCTGCTGCACCCCCACTACTCACACACTCATGCAATCGCACACACAGAGACACACCTTGCCTTTTGACTTCTTTTTTATATTCTTATATCCATTATTTGGTCACTATGGTATTGGAGGACATTTTGGAGAATTTGAGAGTTAATATATGTGTCCAAATTGGAATATTTAGTCTAAATTGAAGAATAACTGCATAATAATTTAACAGTAAATATTTATAGCTTAGTTCATTTAAGACTAAGTAGCAGTATTAACTTGTAAATTTTTAATTAACTTTTTTATGTGCTCTCGGTGTAAATTTTTAATTTTTTTTATGTGCTCTCAGGTTAGCCTATTAAATCAGGACAGTCTTATTGATACTATTCAGAGTGCTATTGAGGCCAAGCTCATGAGCTCTAACAGTACTCGTATATTTCAAACTCAGGTTTGTTTTATTATGCTTTTATTTTCATTTTATTCTCGTTTTCTTGTTCTATACCATATCTAAAAAGACAAGAGTTAATCTATGAATAATCTGACATTGCGTTATTAACTTTTCTCTCTTGATAGGTTGTCAGTTCATCTTTACCAACTACTCAGATTAGCACGAGGAAAGACAAAGAACATAGCATTGCTAATTCTGGTAGACTTATTTTTTTGTTTGCTTGTATGTCAAATCTGTTGTCTTTGAGGATTAGCCTTTGATCTAGTGGAGGACAATGCTTCTCAAGTCGAGGCTCAACCCCATCTTTATCTAGAAAATCTCATTAACTTGCCATGTCTGAAAGTTGGATAAAATTCTCTAAGAAAGAAAAAAGTTTAGCCTGAAAGTCCCAAAAGGATAAATGATACATTTCGTTAGAATACTACCTGGGGTTTTGTTGACAAATATATCAAGTTATGGCATTATCCATGTACATACTAGTACAGCTCCATGTAACAAAAAACTTATATTCATCTATTGCTATTTATAGGAGTGCAGTCGCAGAAGGTTCCAGTAAATCAAATGGTCAGAACTGATTCTCGTGATCCATTTGGAAGGCTGCACTCGTATTGGAAAGATGGAACACAATCATCTAAGCAAGAAAAGAAATCTGACCTTGCCTCCATGAGGTATAAATATTTAATAAACCATTTATCTTGTATGACAGCACTCTTGAGTAGTTGTATTTTTAAAGAATAGGCTGACTTTTGTATATTTAACAATGAGCTGTTAAGCACATTAACTTCTTATTTCAACTTGCAGGAGTGTTGTGGTAGCAAGGAGGAACTGGAAGGAGAATACAGACTTTACAAGCCTTGATCAGCTTGTCAGAGAAATTGATTCTAATGTTCATCCTGGTAAGTTGAGACATGTTGCTTCTAGTCCATGAGATTAATGTTCTAGTACTGTTCGAATCTGTTCATTGTTACCTTTCATTATTTTCTAATGGAGAATGGGAGATCAAATGCTTCAGCCAAAAAAAAAAAAGAAAATTTTTTTCTCAAGGAATATAGTGATGGATTTTGGGAAAGCTCTTGTGCCAATTCAGTCTGATAGTAGGTTCTGAGAGGTAGTAGACCTGAATCAGTAAAAATCAAAGTTTATGATTAAAGTTAAGCCCAAATAAGAACAAGGAATTGTTACATTTGGGAGAACAGCGGCTCAGTTTAATTGGTACTGGAAGGTTTTGTATAAGTTATTTGAAAATGTGAGGGGAAGTAACAGACTAGGCTCCCTTGCAGTGTTACTTGTGATGCATAAAATGTCAAATCTGGATTGATTTTTTCATTTAGACTATGACTTACCTAGATTTTTATTTGTAGGTCTCCTGGACATAGTGAAGGACTGCACATATATTGGGCTTGCAGATGAAGTGTTTGCTGTACTGCAATACAATACTTATCTGTACCTTGTGAATGTGGTAAATGTAAGGTATGACATCACTCCTTATGCATAGGAATGTCCAAAGATGGCCCGCTAAAAATTCTTTTTTTTCTAGTCGAGGAACCTGAAACTTCTTTTGTTTTCTGTTTAATAGAATTTTCTAAGATAGTGAAGATAGATTGTATGAACCAGTTAAATTAATGTTCAAAGTTGATTATATCTGGGTTATATATCTCACATCATTGGATTCGAAAATTGTTGCAATATTAATTGTCTTTGCTTGTCTGCTGGAATGTTTATGTTGTGCTAAGTACATGGGGTATCATCTGTTTATATGATATACATGTCTTTTGTTTGTATGAAGTGGATGGTTTTCTATGCATGGTATAGTTTGTGTTGTTGTGACAATGTGACATTGAGTAGTTGTTTGCAAATGTGTGTGTGTGTTTATGCTTTTCTGTTGAGAACTTTTCATTTCTGCAATAGAATGTTATGTTCCACCCCATGAATACAAAGAAAACTTGTGGGACTTTCTTGTAAATCTATAACTTGCAGAATTTCATATTTGGATATGAATTGTTTCTTGGTCAATTAGGCCCTGTGTTCTTGCAATTGGTCCAATCCAGATCTCTTAATGGTGCTTAACTGTGTACCAGCAGCACCTAACACTTTGATGATGTTGTGGTTCTGATATGGTAATGTTGCAGTGACTTTGAAAAAGGATAGTGACAATGTGGTGGCACCTCACTGTCTATAGTGAATGGAAGGACCGGAAATCATGTTACAATGTTTAAGGAGTTGACTTGACCATAAGAACTCAGGGGCTTAATTGAATCAATTGCAATTGTTAAAAAGCCAGAATTGAACTTTCTTAATTAATAATTTATAGTTAGTTACTTTGGTTGACATTAATTAAGCATGCCAGTTACTTTTTTTTTCTCAATTGCTTGTAACAGTAAAGAACTGATGTACCAGCAAGTGCTGCGTCGATTTTCGAAATTTAATGCCATCCAATTAAGTGAACCGGCACCACTTCAAGATCTGCTGTTGATGGCTCTCAGAGATGAGGAATTGGAAACTCAAGGGGATGAAATTGAGACTAACGATGACCTTAAAGAGAAGATTGCTCAGGTTGTTTCTCCCCTTCTGCCCCCCTCCCTTAATCTGTCTGTGTTGTGTTCCATGGGACAAAAATGTTGTAGTATTTGATGGAAAGACATTTGGCTCTGCTTCTGATTCTCTCAATTATTTTTTGATGAAGCAAATAAAGGCTGGCTGTATTTCGGTCTACTATGTCTTTTTGATAAGATGTCATGTTTCTAGTGCAGCATGTATGCTTTCTTTTATCCTCGGTTGCTACCATATTACTTGTTTTTGGCTTTGTTTTTTTTTTTTTTTGGATTATTTTTTCCTTTGTTCTGGTCACTGTCAGCCATCTGCATGTTTTCTTTTCCTTTGGCCCTTCATCAATGTTGAAAGCTCCTAAAACTTTTCTATTACTATTCCTCACCAGATGAATATAGAACTGCTGAAAGAGAAGGAAGACATGCTTGAGGATTATTTTGGTATTAAAATGGAAGACGGAAGTCTGATTAGGTTACCTGTCGTACTTGACCAGTATATTCCAGACATGGATCGCATCCCTGAATTCCTATTGAGTTTGGCAAATGATGTACGCTCCCAAATCTGTTGCTGTTTCACTTTTTTCTCTTGTAACTTTTAATTCTGGATAATTTCATGTTTGCCCCATTACTATGTACACCTGCAAAACAAAAAGTATCTCCCATGCCTCTTTAAAACATGGAAACTTAGTGAACAACTTGCAAAGGGGGATAGTTGGGGATAGTTGAAACAAAAAGTATCTCCCACAAGTGCCTGACTTGATCCATTTTTTCTTCATTTGATTAATAGATAAACAACTGCAAAGGGGGTTAGTTGGGGTTGTGTAAATTGGGAAGGGAGGCATGCAGATACTTTTGTTCGTCATATTTGTCATAGTTTGGGTATGTTTGGTTGACCAAGGAAGAGGGAAGAGGGGAGAGGGAATAGGGAAGAGCCACCAGCCAAACAAGGAATAAAATGAGAAGAAGGCTTATTCTCTCTTCCCATGAAGAGGTGGTAGAGGGATAGGGAGCTTCTTCCCTCTTGCCTCTCCCCTCTTCCCTCTTCTTTAGACAATCACACAAACCCTAATTTTATAAAACAATAAGTATGCCTGAGGGGATTCATCATTGATCATAACAATCAGTGCTTTATGAGATTTTTCTCAATTCACAGGTTGATTGGGATGATGAGAGGGAATGCTTTCAGACAGTTTCAGCAGTTCTTGCCAACTTTTATGCAATGCATCCTCCAATTTTACCCAATCCATCAGGAGATGGTATTCATTACTACAGAAAAAATAGGGAGGAGGTGGGTTTAGAGGCTGAGATGTCAGTTGATAAATCAGGTTGGTTCCTTCTGTACCAGGAACTTGCTAAAAATTTGCCATGCAGCCTATAAAGCATGGAAGTATTCAATATATTGTTGCAAAACATGAAATATTCTGTCTAGCTAGCAAAATTTTACAAAATTGTTGAAAACATTCCATCAAGAATGATTAATAATGAGATGTGTAGGATAGTTGTGTCTTTAGGGTCTAAGGGAAGAAAGGTGGATGAAAAGAGAATAGGGAATGAAGATGAATGGTGAAGGGGTGGTCAACAGATTGTATAGACATGTACTTGCTGAATCCAGGTTTATATGGAGTCAGAAGTTAGCCTTTGTGTGTTGTACAATCTTGAATCTGGTGCTGAATTGTGCTATGCAAGTGCCCAAAATGACCACAAGAGAAATTAGTTAATACCGCTACAAAATTGACATGTTGTGATTGTGATTTGAAATTAAAATAAACATTAAGTTGCTTAAGTATTTATTGATTTAGGAAAGGTACTAGATAATAGCTGCAAATTATTTAGAGAAGAGTCTGCAGGCTTCTTTGATGGTCTGGTGATGCCTTCTTTTTGTTGGGCAAAACCAATTCCTTCATATTTTTTAGCTCACTTTTTGCTTGAAACAGATGAAGAAAAGGTGGATGAAGAATTAGTAGCAGAGGCTGAGACAGCATGGTCTCAGCGGGAGTGGAACATACAACACGTCTTATTCCCATCCATGCGCTTATTCCTTAAGCCCCCAAAATGTATGGCAACTGATGGCACTTTTGTTCAGGTCTCTCTCTCTCTCTCTCTCTCTCTCTCTCTCTAATGAGCTCTGAAATACACACAATTTTGCTCCTTTTTACTCATCTGCTAATTGGTTGAGATGGATTGATAGTACTTAGGAGTTTATTTAAGGTTTTTTAATTGCAAAATGAGGATCAAATGCAGCTGATTTGGGTGAAATTGAGTTATAGTTTGTTGATAATATACAAGTCAAATGAATGCACCTTCGGACAGCTTCAGCTTTTCAGGCAACTAGTGTAATAACATGGTATTGTATTCAGAAATCGGGAGTTAAAATCTTGCGGGACCTCTATGTTAATATAATCCCTCCCATGAAAAGCTTGCACGTCTTGGGTCTGTAAACAAGTCACTTATATGAGGGGAGTGTTGAAATGTATAAAGCAAATGCCTCTGTGTCAACAGCTTAAGCTTTTAGAGCACCTGGCTGGTTAACACTAATTGCAGAAGAAACAATTCATTTTTCTACCAAAAAAAGATTGCAGAATTTAGGTTTACTAGGAGATAGGTTGACTGAGGCTGGCTTGGATAATTAAATTCTAATTGGACCCCCATGATACTATACAATTTTGGCCGCATTCCCCTACGTACTAACTGAACTTACAATCCTATATAGATAAACCATTCATATGCATGCAATGTCCTTACAATTTTGTAAGGCACACCTTGTTTTATTTATTTTATTATTTATTTTATGTGTTTGTGTGTGTGTGTTTTCCTGTAATCTTCTATCAAAAATATAAATCGTCTAATGTTTTTATAGGTTGCTTCTCTGGAGAAATTGTACAGAGTTTTCGAAAGATGTTAAAGATTCTGGCTTGGACCTGCTGGGTTGACTGATTTTGGTAAATATTAGTGATGCACAAAAAAAGTCTTGCTCTGTTTATTTTGTTTTTCTAGAGCAGTAGCATTGGGGAATGCTAATAGGTATTCCTGTGAATAGTTTTAAACATTATCATCTGTAACAAGTAGGTGAGATTTGCACAGAAACCTAGCAATGTGACTTTGTTCAAAAGGGGGCTGCACTATAATTACGCTGGCTTCACTATATCTAAACAAATCAGTGTTTTACATATGATTTTGCATCATCTCAAAATGGTAATCTTAAAATCCTCTTAATTCTGGAAGACTGGAACTGGATTAGCTTCCCATCATGTGATGCTAAAACTTCATGGACTCTGTATCATAATAGAGAATATATTCACATGACAGTAGATATGCTTTAATTAAATCTTTTGTAATGAAAATGCTTTTTAATTGAATATTCTGTTTCAGGTTTATTGAAGATGCTTTGTTTGCAAATGACTTTGTTTAGTCCAGACTAGATTGACCCTGAACAACCACATGGCCATCAACAGTATGAATCATCAAGTAATTTTATTAAATATTACAAATCATCTTACAAGAAGTTTTTTCCTAACCGTTTATTGAATAACATGTTTATATCTAAGTTTACACATGCGGAATTAGGGAAAAAAGAAAACAGTAGTGTAAATTGACATTATTTTTTTCATGTACGTAAAAGATAGCAACCGGCGACACTTAGATCTCGAAAGCAGACAAGTCAAAGCTATCTGAAAGCCCTGTGCCTGTTTTAAAAGTAATCATCTCTTTGGAAGCTTCTTCAACGTAAACCTCTACAACAGATAACCAGAGCAGCAGCTCTTTAGTTTTAACTCCTGTTATTTTCTTCAACTTCCCTTTCTCCACGAAAGCTGTCACCTCGGTGGCATACGACACCACCTGCTTGATCTTCTTGAAAGTATGTTCTATCTTTTTCTTCTGAATGAACCATATGAAGCCAGCATTTTGATTGTAACCGAACTCTTCTATGTTCTCAAGTGGAAGCAGACCGTTCGGAAGGCCAAGCTCTTGAAGCAGTTGAAGAGACTTCTTCTTGCAGTCGGAATCTCCTCTAGTGATATCAGCGCCCTCACGGTGGTTGTCGATGATTTTAGTTGCCATGTGTGTGTTATTTCTCTTTCTTCAGAAATTGGCTGTGTGGTTGTCTTAATGGAGTTAATGAAGTGTTGCTAGTTGTGATTACGACAGTATAGTAGGACTGGCTTATATAGAAAAGCCTGAAGGGGGTTGTGACTTGTGAGTGCATGTTACGCAAGGAAGTTGACTTGGTGCAATTACGGAGGCATTGCTTAGTTTTATTAACAGTTACCCATAATTGACTTTCAAGGAGTCAGACCTGGCTAGCCACTCTGGCGGGTACAAGAATCTAGCACTCTTGGTTAGACCGTACAATTCACGGTAGACCCACCAACGTCAGAGGGATAGCCTATTCCCTCTGTATTCTATACTGATGTCAGAGGGATCCAATCATCCAAGGAATTCCTACGGGAGATTTATCAAAAAAAAATCATCCAAGGAATTAGTTTCCTTTTCTTAAAGATAGCTGTTGTCTACTTGTCTTAGCCTCAAAGGTGGACCATTACGGACAGGTCAAGCAGTCAAGGAAGTGAGAACTCACACATCAAAAAGTAATAATAAAAGTACATAATAGAAAATTTCTAGACTCGATAGTGCAAAATTGACCAAGTCGGTCCAACCCATATGTCTCAACTTAAAATATACTATCAAATGCCCATGTACACTAAGGAAATTATGAATTTAAAATGAGGCCGGAGGTCCACTATATAAACAACCGCAAACCTTCCATTCTTCTCATCCCATTCCTTCTGATCCTTCCTAAGTAACAAAGCATCTTTCTACCAAAAACAAAGTATTACATCCACCTAAAAATGGCGTCTAAAATTGTCGATAACTACCGTAACGGTGCTGAAATCAGCGAAGGAGATGCAGAATGCAAGAAGAAGTCAGTTGAGGTACTCAAAGAGCTTGGCCTACCGATGGGCCTCTTTCCTCTTCAGAACATAGAAGAGTTCGGTTACAACCAAAATGCTCGTTTCATATGGTTTGTTCAAAAGAAAAAAATTGAACACACTTTCAAGAAGATCAAGCAGGTGGTGTCATACGCCACTGAGGTGACCGCTTTTGTGGAGAAAGGAAAGTTGAAGAAGATAACTGGGGTTAAAACTAAAGAGTTGTTACTCTGGCTTTCTGTTGTTGAGGTTTACATGGAAGAGGCTTCTAAAGAGAAGATTACATTCAAGACCGGTACGGGGCTTTCTGACAGCTTTGATTTGTCTGCATTTGAGCTCCTGGAGTAACAAATTACGAGTTACTTACCCATAAGAGGTATAAATATATGAACAATGTGTTGGGCGAATCTGTTTTTCTTAGGTTATGTTTTGTTTTTCAGTCTAAGTCCTTGTAAACTTTCACGGTATTTCATTTTATTGATATAAATTTGCCATTTAAACTTTAATTGTTATCTTGATGCCTCATCTCTTTTCTCCTTTGGGTTGATCATCGGATGTGGTAAATTTAAAGACAAGCGATTTACTCCCCTAAAAAAATAACAGTATTATGAAATGGAATAATGGTTTCGCATTGTATATATATATTTTTTCTCAGATCGAGTTATATCTCCAGGTTCAATAGACTTATCTGTAACATTACACCCTTAAAAGAAACTGCTAGAGCCATTAGTCTGATACAAGCTCGTATAATTCAGATAAAGTTGGACCCACTAAAGTCTAGTTAAGAAAAATGGAAAATAAAGTCGTCCAGTTAAGAAAAGAGAAATTTTTAGGAAAATCCCTACATCACATTCATCTCATATAAAGGACTCCTAGATTGTTTATTTATATAAAAGTTTCTACAGTCGTCAATCAGCCTGAAGCATCACATTAATTTCTTGTGCAATTAATATATTTTTGAATGTTGCGAAACTAGAATAACAGAGATGAAAATTAAGATTATGCAGCAAAGAGTTGTACACTTTGCTCTTCAGCTCAATGTAAACATAACTATGCATTTTTAACAGACCAATGTGGAATATTTGGAATTCAGGAAATACTAATATATTTAATGGTACTCAACTGCTAATATTAAAACAATTAGACAAATCTTATATGCAATCTTTTGCGTGGAGCGATATTGGCCAGGTTCTACTAATGAAACACAGCCAGATATACTGGTATATGTCACTGAATTGGGATGAGATTACAATCCAAGAATTGCAACCTGTAGCTAGAGTTGCTGCTGATATTGATGGATTTCCCAGGCCTAACTGGCATGTGGCCAGTATTTGTGAGCTATATTAAACAAGCTAAAATATTTTATATTTCTTAATTTCTGAATGCTTTTTCCGGTTACTGGTAAACTTGTAATAAGATTTTTATCATGAAGAATATTATCCAATATCAATTGTCGCCTGCAACCACATCTTCATCAAGAATATTATACACCAATGAAAGATAAATAATATCTTATCATACAACAAAATTTTTCACAAGCATTTATTAATAACAGAGTTATATAAAAGATTATCATTGGTTGGGGAAAAATTTTAAAACAGTATTATAAATTGAATTCATTTTTTTTCAATGTGCATAAAAAGCTAGCAACCAGCAACACTTAAATCTCGAAAGCAGACACGTCGAAGCTCTCAGAAAGTCCCGTGCCTGTCTTGAAGGTAACCTTCTCTTTCGAAGCCTCTTCCATGTAAACCTCAACAACAGAAAGCCATAACAGCAGTTCTTTAGTTTTGACTCCTGATATCTTTTTCAACTTCCCTTTCTCCACAAAAGCTGTCACCTCTGTGGCATATTACACAACCTGTTTGATCTTCTTGAAAGTGTGTTCTATCTTTTTCTTCTGAACAAACCATATGAACCCGGCATTTCGGTTATAACCGAACTCTTCTATGTTATCAAGAGGAAAGAGGCCCTTCGGAAGGCCGAGTTCTTTCAGCAGCTCAACTGATTTTTTCTTGCAATCTGCATCTCCTTGGCTACTTTCAGCACCATTACGGTAGCTGTCGATAGTTTTGGATGCCATTTTAATTTCCTCTGTGTGTGTGTGTGTGTTGTTTTTTTTTTCGTTGGAAAATAAGCTTTGTTGTTTTGTTAATGGAGTAATTGAAGTCTTGCTAGCTAGTAGCAAAGCCTGAGTGCATATTGTGAAGTACGGTGACTTGGTGCAATTATGGAGGCATTAATTGTTTGTGAAGGCAGTTTGCCATAATGGACTTTACATGAGGTCAGGCCTGGTAGGCCAGTCTGACGTGTACAAGAATAAAGTCATCTTTGGTTAGACCGTGCAATTCACGGTACTGTAGACCGCAGTAAGTTGACCTTTTTCCGTACTAGTTATAGTAAAGTCAAAATATTGGTTTCTAGACAATAAAATGGGAATATGGGATGCGCATTATGAGATATCGATGGCATGGTCATTAACATTAAAATTGTAAATATATTTCGGTAGTTTAAATATATTATTTACAAAGTTTGATATGATTAATTTTTTTTTTTTTAATAAGTAGTTTTAATTGAATCATTTATTATTTTGCAAAGCTTTTAATCACCGATCGATGAATTGAATCATTTAAAATTTTTAATTTACTCAATTGATGATTATTTGAGTTTCAATTTGCATCAAAGTTGAAAGTACTCTATATAAACTATAAACGAAATTTTGCATGCTCCATTTTGATGACTTCTTTTTAGATGTAAAAAAATTCATCAAAAACGTATGCCTATTTATCTATAATAAAATGTGTATTATTTTAAGGTGTTAATTTGCACTCCCGATAACTCAAGAAAATTAAAATAGGATACGTTTAGATAGATGTAATCATCTTTGCTCTGCAAAATTTATAATATTTTACTTTTTAACTAAGTTCTCTTTAGTCATATAAAATAGGTCTTCTAGCTATATATATTCTCATTTGTTTTCTTAGAAAAAACAAAGATAGTCCGTATGTATTATATACCTACGTACGTCAGAGACCCTCTCTCCAAGGTATTTGATTTCCAATTCATAAAGAAAAACTGTTGCCCAAGGTGGACCATCTAGCACACGTCAAGCGGTCAAGAAACGCACACATAAAAAAAATAGTAACATGGGCAAATTAATTAAAACCAAAACTCAGTCAAACTCACAACTTATATGCCAATTAACAATAATGCCAGGTACACTTAATTAAGTTAAGTGTAAACTCGATTAATTAGGCTGTGGCCTGTGGATCCACTATATAAACATCCGCAAGCCTCCCTTTCTTCTCATCCATTGCTTCACAATCACATCCTTTTTAGTAACAAAGAAACTTTCTACCAAAAACAAAACATTACATCCACCTAAAGATGGCATCAAAAATTATCGAGAGCCACCGTAATGGTGCTGAAATCAGCAAAGGAGATGCCGAATGCAAGAAAAAGTCAGTTGAGCTACTCAAAGAGCTTGGCCTCCCGAAGGGCCTCTTTCCTCTCGAAAACATCGAAGAGTTCGGTTATAACCAAAATGCCGGTTTCATATGGTTTATTCAGAAGAAAAAGGTAGAGCATAATTTCAAGAAGATTAAGCAGGTGGTATCATACGCTACCGAGGTCACAGCTTTTGTAGAGAAAGGAAAGCTGAAGAAGATAACTGGAGTTAAAACTAAAGAGTTGTTAATCTGGCTTTCTGTTGTCGAGGTTTACATTGAAGAGGCTTCTAAAGAGAAGGTTACATTCAAGACGGGCACAGGGCTTTCTGACAGTTTTGATGCGTCTGCTTTTGAGGTCTTCGAGTAACAAATTATGTGTTAGTTAGCCATTTGTGGTATAAATGTATGAAATGTATGTGTTACATTTTTATTGGGTTTTGGTTTTGTTTTTCAGTCATAAGTCCATGTAAACTTTGATGGTATTTCATTTTAGTGAATAAATTTTACGTCTAAACTTTGTAATTAATGTATTAATTAACTACTGATGGTTTGAAATGTTGTCTTGATGCTGCATCTCCTTTTTCTTACTATCGATCATTGTAATATGGTAAATTCAAAGACAAGTGATATGCTCCCTTACAAAAATAAATAAATAAAATTAAAAAACAATACTGTAGACATTTTGAAATGTAGATAGGGTATTTCAGTCTCACTCCATATTTTAATTTTTATTTTTCCGAGTTTGTGTCCATGTTCTATAGAATTATCTGTAAAATTACCCTCTTAAAAAAAAACTGTTAGAGTCATTACTTAGTATGATGTGAGCTCATATAATCAAGATAAATCTGGACCCATTAAAAAAAAGGGGAAACAAAAAGTACTTCCAGATCAGAAACGAGAAAACAAAAGAACAATCTTTAGGAAGATTCCTACATTATTTCTTAACTATAAACCTTATATAGAGGTCTAGAGGACTCCTAGATTGTTTCCCGAAGTCCCTACAGTAGTCGTAAATCAGCCTGAAGCATCACAATAATTTCCCGTGCGATTAATATATTGTTGAGCATCGAGAAACCAGAGTAAAAGAGATGAAAATTATAATCTCAATCACAAACATAAAGATGTATTTGAAACAGAGCTATGCGCTGGAATATCTGGAATTTGAGAATACTATAATTACAGTAGTGCTAATTTTAAACAATTAGACAAATATCATCCCTATTTTTTTACATGTTGCAATATTGGGCAGATTCAAATAAGGAACAACACAGCCAATTTACTGGTATATGCTCCGAAATTGGGATGAGATACCTATCCAAGAGTTGCCTGTAGCTAGACTGACTGCTAATACTTGATGTATTTCCCAAGCTTAACTGGCATGTGGTCAGTATTTGTGCGCTGGATTAAACAAGCTGGACTTATGGAACATTTTATATTTCTTAATTTCTCAATGCTTTTTCAAGTTTCTATTGTAATGAGATTATCACCATCAAGAAAATCCAATATTATCGCCTGCACAACCACATCTCAGCAAGAATTAATATGATCCAATAACGAAATACATCTTACCTTACGAAAAGATTTTTCACATGCATTTGTTTATTGATAACAGAGTTATATATACCGAAGTTACATTGATAGGCAAAACAAATAAATAGTTAAATACCAGTATATATTATAATTAACATTCTTTTTCTTTGTATGTGTAATTAATAGCTAGCAACCAGCAACATTTAAATCTCGAAAGCAGACTTGTCGAAGCTCTCAGAAAGTCCTGTGCCTGTCTTGAACGTAACCTTCTCTTTCAAAGTCTCTTCCAAGTAAACCTCGACAACTGAGAGCCATAACAGAAGCTCTTTAGTTTTAACTCCTGTTATCTTCTTCAACTTCCCTTTCTCCACAAAAGCTGTCACTTCAGTGGCATACTACACGACCTGCTTGATCTTCTTGAAAGTGTGTTCTATCTTTTTCTTCTGAACAAACCATATGAAACCAGCATTTTTGTTGTACCCAAACTCTTCTATGTTCTCAAGAGGAAAGAGGCCCATTGGAAGACCGAGCTCTTTGAGCAGCTCAACTGAATTCTTCTTACATTCTGCATTTCCTGTGCTGATTTCAGCACCGTTACGGTAGCTGTCGATAGTTTTGGATGCCATTTTTTAATTTTTGGTATGGGTTTTTCTTTTTATTCTTTGGAAATTAGGATGTGTGGTTTTCTTAATGGAGTAATTGACAGTATAGGAGGACTGGCTTATATAGAAAAGCCTGAAAAGGGTTGTGACTTGTGCGTGCATTGTGTAGCAGTAGTACGATGACTTGATGCAAGTATGGAGGTATTTTTTATTAAGGCAGTATGCCATGATGGACTATACATGGGGTCAGGCCTGGCAACCCAGTCTGACGTGTACAAGAATCTGGTTTGACCGTGCAATTCACGGTAGACGTAGACTGCAGCAAATTGACCTTTTTTCCGTACTTGAATTTAGACTAAAGTCGAAGTGTTGGCATCTACTATCTAGACAATAGATAATGGGAATATGGGATGCGAATTATGAGATAATCGATATCATGGCCGTTAAAATTAAAATTGTAAATATATATTCGGTAGTTTAAAATATATTATTTGCAAAATTCGATATGATTTATTTTTTTTTCAAATAACTAATTTAAATAAATCATTATTTTTTTCCCCAAAATTTTTTAGTCACAGTTAAAATTGAAACATTTAACTTTTCAATTTACTCAACTGAAGATTATTTCATTTTCAATTTGCATCAAAACAGAAAGCACTCTATTTAAACTATATACAAAAAGGAATTGAATGTTTCATTTTGATCATTTTTTCATAGTTGCCAAATAAATAATTAATAACGTTTCCATATTTAATTTATCTAAAATATATATGTAAGTTATTTTAATTACCAGTAACATAAAAAATTAAAAATAGGATGCGTATAGATGTAATCACCTTTGCCTCTGCAAAATTAGTTATAACACTTTACTCTCATCCAATTTCTCTTTTCGGTCCAATGAGGAAGAGAAATTGGATGAGAAAAAAAAAGGATAGTCTATATTTTCTCATTAATTTGTTTTGCTAGAAAAAAAAAAAAGGATAGTCTATATTTTCTGTATTATATACCGTTAGTATCCTTCTTATAAAGAAAGCTGTTGCCCAATAGCACGCGTCAAGCGGTCAAGCAATGCACATATAAGAAAATAGACATATGGTAAATAATTAAAAGAATCAAAACAGAAAAATATTAGTCTCGTTAGTGCAAAGTTGACCGACTCAGTCAAACTCACATTACATGCAGCAGCATGCTATGATGCTAACAATAATGCCATGTACTCTTAATTAATTAAGCTATATATGTATAAACTTTGAAAACGACTGCGGCCTGTGGATTTACTATATAAATATCTGCAAGCCTCCGTTTCTTCTCGTCAATTGCTTCACAATCACATCCTTCTTAGTAACGAAGCAAATTTCTACCAAAAAAAAAAAATTGCATCAACCTAAAAATGGCATCCAAAACTATCGAGAGCTACCGTAATGGTGCTGAAATCACCAAAGGAGATGCAGAATGCAAGAAGAAGTCGGTTGAGCTACTCAAAGAGATCGACCTCCCGAAGGGCCTTTTTCCTCTCGAAAACATTGAAGAGTTCGGTTATAACCAAACTGCCGGTTTTTTATGGTTTATTCAGAAGAAAAAGGTAGAACATACTTTCAAGAAGATCAAGCAGGTTGTGTCGTATGCCACTGAGGTGACGGCTTTTGTGGAGAAAGGAAAGTTGAAGAAGATAACTGGAGTTAAAACTAAAGAGTTGTTAATCTGGCTTTCTGTTGTTGAGGTTTACATGGAAGAGGCTTCTAAAGAGAAGGTTACATTCAAGACGGGCACTGGACTTTCTGACAGCTTTGATGTGTCTGCTTTTGAGCTCTTCGAGTAACAAATTATGTGTTAGTTTGTATAAATATATGAAATATGTGTTGCACGGATCTGCTTTTGTTGGGTTTTGTTTTGTTTTGTTTTGCAGTATAATTAAGTTCTTGTAAACTTTGATGGTATTTCATTTTAGTGAAATAAAATTTTCATTTAATCTTTGTATTGCATTAAGTAGTGGTTGTTTAAAATGTTGTCTTGCTGTTGCATCTCCTTTAATTTCCTTTGGATTGATCATCGTAATATGTTATATTCAAAGGCAAGTAATTTGTTTTTTTACAAACAACAACAAAAACAATAATAATAATAATAATAATAATAATAATAATAATAATAATAATAATAATAATAATAATAATAATAATAATAATAATAATAATAATAATAATAATAATAATAATAATAATAATAATAATAATAATAATAATAATAATAATAATAATAATAATAATAATAATAATAATAATAACAATAACATTGTACACAGTTTGAAATGTAGATAGGATATTTCTGAAACTGTAATGGTCTAGCACATATTATTTTTTATTTTTTTGAGTTTTTTTTTTATTCCCATGTTTAATAGAATTATCTGTAAAATTACCCATTGAAAAGAAACTATTAGAGTAATTAGTCCGATACTCTGATACGAGCTCAGATAACCAAGATAAAGCTGAATATAGTTAAGAAAAAGGGAAAACAAAAGGTGCTTCTTCGTAAGAAAAGAAAAAACAAAAGAAAAATCTGGCTGTGCTCCAGAATGGATTTGTTGGTGGGGAGATTAGGGAAGATGAGGTAAAACTAGAATGATTGAACTGACCGGACCTTGTTACCCTGCTCCACAACAGAAATAAAGAGAGATGAGTGTAGGGGTGACGAGATAAACTCTGAAGAAAATTTATATAGACTTTACTCTGGTCTTGTAATCCGAATTTTGGGGTGAGCTCATCCCATCACCCTTCACCTCCCCTAATCTCCCATTATCTCCACCAGGTTGTGGAGCACAGCCAACCAACATCATTTCTAAACTTACTATTATAAACCTTATATAAAGGACTCTTAGATCTTCTGAGATCAAAGTCCCTACAATCGTTAATAAGCCTGAAGCATCACATTAATTTCTTGTGCGATTAATGTATTATTGAGTGTAGACAAACTAGAAATAACAGAGACGAAAATTATAAGCTCAATGGCAAACAGAAAGATGTATTGTTAACAGAGCTATGCGCTGGAATATTTGGAATTTGAGAAATATTATCATTACAATAGTGCTAATTTTAGACAATTAGACAAACAATATCTCTATTTTTTCTTACAACATGTTGTAATATTGGGCAGATTCAAATAAGGAACAACACAACCAATATACTGGTATATGCTCCTGAATTGGGATGAGATTCCAATCCAAGAATTGCAACCTGTAGCTATACTTGATGTATTTTCCAAGCCTGACTGGCATGTGGCCAGTATTTGTGGGCTCGATTAAACAAGTTGGATTTATGGAAAATTTTATATTTCCTAATTTCTGGATGCTTTGTCAAGTTTATGTTGTAATGAGATTATCAGTTTATCACCATCATGAATATCCAATATTATCGCCTGCACAACCACATCTCATCAAGAATATGATCCAACAATGAAATATATATACCATCCTATCTTACAAGAATGCTTTTTCAAAAGTATTTATTTCTTAAAAACAGAGTTATACCAAAGTTTACATCGATAGGCAAAATAAACCAACAAAGTTATATCAAAGTTTACATTGAAAGGCAAATAATAATAATATTAATAATAATAAATAGTTAAATACCATATATTAATATATATTATAGATAAACATTCCTTTTTCTTTGTATGTGTAAAGCTAGCAACCAGCTTAATTAGATCTCAAAAGCGGACATGTCGAAGCTCTCAGAAAGCCCCGTGCCTGTCTTGAACGTAACCTTCTCTTTTGAAGCCTCTTCCATGTAAACCTCCACAACAGAAAGCCAAAGCAGCAGCTCTTTAGTTTTAACTCCTGTTATCTTCTTCAACTTTCCTTTCTCCACAAAAGCCGTCACCTCAGTGGCATACGACACAACCTGCTTGATCTTCTTGAAAGTGTGCTCTATCTTTTTCTTCTGAACAAACCATATGAAACCAGCATTTTGGTTGTAACCGAACTCTTCTATGTTGTCAAGAGGAAAGAGGCCCAACGGAAGGCCGAGCTCTTTGAGCAGCTCAACTGAATTCTTCTTGCATTCTGCATCTCCTTTGCTGATTGCAGCACCATTACGGTAGCTGTCGATAGTTTTGGATGCCATTTTTTTTATTTATGGTGTGGGTTTTTCTTTTTCTTTTTGGAAATTAGGCTGTGTGGTTTTCTTAATGGAGTAATTGAAGTGTTGCTAGTTATGGTTAAGACAGTATAGTATGACTGGCTTATATAGAAAGGTCTGAAGAGTGAAGAGGGTTGCGAGTTGCGAGTTGCGAGTGCACGTTGTGAAGTACGAATTTGGCCAATTATGGTCCCATTGTTTATTAAAGGCAGTTTGCCAAAATGGACTTTACATGGGGTCAGTCTGACGTGTACAAGAATCTAGTCCTCTTTGGTTGGACCGTGCAATTCACGGTTGACCGCACTAAGTTGACTTTTTTCCGTACTTAACATAATGCATTAATTTAGACTAACTTTGTGTATCTACACAATAGATAATTGGAATAATTATGGGATGAGAATGACGCCATAATCGCAGCATGGTCATTAAAATAAAAATTGTGAATATATTTCCGCACTTGACATTTATTGTGTACTAATTTTGACATTAGTTTATTTTTTCATATTTTTAATTGAATAATTTATATTTTAAAAAATGTTAGTCACCGGTAAAATTAATTGAATCATTTAAGTTTCTAAACTGCTGAACTGAAGATTATTTGATTTTTAATTTTACATCAAAGTTGAAAATGCACACTTATAATAATTTAATAACTGTATAATTAAATAATAATAAATATATTTGTATTTTTTATTATTATTTTGACAACTATATTGTAAGTTGTCATAGTTATCATAAAAGACTTTAATAGCGTATGCCATATTTAATTTAGCTGAAATGTATATTTTTTAAAGGTGTTAATTTGTATTGCATAAAAAATCAAGATAGAATACGTTTAAATAAATGTCATCAACTTTAATTTTGCAAAATCTATTGTGTTTTACTCTTTTATCCAAGTTCTCTTTTAAATTACCATGAAAAAGAAGGTGTTGTAATAACTTATATTATAAAGAAAAAGAAAAGTCTATATGTTCTGTACGATATACAAGGTCAGACGGATCCAAGATATTATTTCCTTTTCATAGAGAAAGCTGTTGCCCAAGGGGGGCCATGAAGAACACGTCAAGCGGTCAAGGAAGGCACACATAAAAAATAATACTATGGGTAATTAATGAAAAAAAAATCGACACAGAAAATCCTAGTCTTGTACTCTCGTTAGTGCAAAAATGACCAATTTTGTATATGGCTCTGGCCAGTGGATCCGCCATATAAACATCCGCATTCCGCAAGCCTCTCTTCTTCTCATCCCATCCCTTCACAGCTTCACTTCCTTCTTATTAACAAAGCAAATTTCTACCAAAAACAAAAAAATACATCCACCTAAAAATGGCATCCAAAACCATCGAAAGCTACCGTAACAGTGCTAAAATCAGCAGAGGAGATGCAGAATGCAAGAAGAAGTCAGTTGAGGTACTCGAAGAACTCGGGCTCCCGAAGGGCCTCTTTCCTCTAGAAAACATCGATGAGTTTGGTTATAATCAAAATGCTGGTTTCATATGGTTCATTCAAAAGAAAAAGGTAGACCACACTTTCAAGAAGATCAAGCAGGTCGTGTCGTACGCCACCGAGGTGACAGCTTTTGTGGAGAAAGGGAAGTTGAAGAAGATAACAGGCGTTAAAACTAAAGAGCTGCTGCTCTGGCTCTCTGTTGTCGAGGTTTACATGGAAGAGGCTTCGAAAGAGAAGGTTACATTCAAGACAGGCACAGGACTTTCTGAGAGCTTTGACGTATCTGCTTTTGATCTTCTTGAGTAACAAATTATGTGTTAGTTAGATAACTGGTATGTGTTTGAGCCTTTGATTTGAGGTCTCAATATATATATGAAAAATGTGTCAGACGCATCAAATTTTTTTTTTTTTTTGGTTGGTTATGTTTTGTTTTACAGTCATTTCTTCAAAACTTATTATGACGGTATTTGTTTACATTCCAGTTAAATAAGTTTGCAATGTAAACTTTGTGATACAAAGCTACTGAGCGTTTTAAAATTGTTTTGTCTTGCTGCCGGATCTCTCTCTCTGTTTTATTTTTTTTTTGGATTGATCATCGTGGTGTTTGAAATAGAAATGGTCTATATATACACTTCCAATAATTAATCTAAATGTTATAGTTTCTGGAGCTTCTATGGTTGCATCGCATATTTGTATCTGAGTTCGTGTCATATCTTGGAGTTCTGCTTCTGTAATACATAAATACTGGTAGGGCCGTTAGCCTGATCCCCTCATGGTTAGTATAATTTATGGCAAGTTGGTCTCATTACAACATGTTTGTTTGAAGGTAAACACGGAACAGGAGGGAGATCGAGGGAACGAGAGGGGCATAGAGAATTAACGATTCTATTTTGTTTGGTAGAATTGCGATGGCAGAGTAAAGGGGACTGAAAAGATACTATGGTAGCTGTAACTGAATTATCCAACTAGTGTGTGTGTGTGTGTGTGTTTTTTTTTTTAGTTTGTCCTTTGTACTCCAATTAGCTTACAAGTTGTAATTAGTACAATTGTAACATTAATGATGTAATTGTATACCAGAAGCACTTGTAGCCATTGAATAAATGGGAGATGATTCCAATAGAAGAAAATTAGTAAATGGGTCTAACTGACACAATTCAGTAAATATATGTATATAAGAAATTGACAACTTAAATTTTCAAAATTACTCTTGAAATGAAGTTATCCAGTCAAAGGTTCAAAGTTTATAAGACCCTTTTGGTTTATAAAATTCACTATGTAGGATAAAATGAATTAATTTTATGTTAGAAAAGATAATTCAGCTGACCAGTTTAGTGGAAATTTTGTGTGTGTGTGTTTTTTTTTTTCTTTTGAGATTTTCCTAGTTCTGTAAAGTAAGCGGTACCATGCACAGTCGGTACAGAGAAGCGTACCAGCAGGCTGGCAGCAGCCATACAATGGATTACTATCAATTTTATATTTTGTTTGACGAATAAAAGAATATAGTGGTCAATTGTGCTCAATGAATTAATTTAACTTAATTTTTACCATCCAAATAAAGAACCGGGACCTTACTTTTCCAGTCCTTTCATTAATCATCCAAAAAGAAAAAAATAATAGATTAAATAAATTAACCCTTCATTCCATTTCCTATTACGCTTGACCGCTCTTCCCCATTACCTCTTGTATACCGAACAGGGTGTTAAAGTCCTGTTAAGAAAATAGAAACAAAAGAAAAAAAAAATAAAAAACAAAAAACTGCAGGGTGATCCCTATATCATCGATAAACTATAAAAAGCATAAATGATTCCAACATTGTTCGAGATATCGAAATCGAAGTCCCTACAGTTGATAATCAGCCTGAAGCATTATCTTAATGTTACTTGTATCATATTATCGAGTGTTAAGAGACTAAATTATACACATATTATCGAGTGTTAAGAGACTAAATCATACACGCACCTTAAAACTTACTTTTACGAACTGTGGGTTCGATATATATAACTTGTTAGTTTTTTTTTTGTTTTTGTTTACAATTAGAACTTTTTAATCAAACATTACAAAATTAATCTAAAAATAAATTGTTTATAATTGCCCACAAAATGTTCCATTTTGTAAGTTCTGACAATGGAAGAGTTTGATTGTCTTTTATGATTGACGGAAGAGGCAGCTTAACAATCGTTCTAGCTTCCGAGTTTCTAATTTAAAAGATTTTTTTTTTTTTTTTGAAACCACGGCCCAACCTCTTTCTCATTTATCAAAGAAAACAACTTTAATTAAAAGATACGGAAGGTTTCGTGCCATAAACATTTGGAAATTGATTAGTGTCATCGGCACAAATTGCCATCGTGCGCCATCGCTGAGGCGCGATGGTCTCTCATCCAGCGCAATTTTATTTCATATCTAAATGTTCAGTTAGATAAGTACAAATGTTCCGTTATTTTGAGTATAAATGTTCAGTTAGTTGCAATAAAAAATATAAGTGTTATAAGCAAAAATGTTCATTTTATTAAGTATAAATGTTTAGTTTAGAAAGTACAAATGTTTAGTTGGATAAGTACAAATGTTCAGTTAGTTGCAATAAAAAAATACTAATACTATAAGAAAAAATGTTTATTGGATAAGTATAAATGTTCAGTTTAGTACGAACAAATGTTCAGTGTAGCAATACAAATATTCAGGTTATTAGATATAAATGTTCAGTACCACTTTTCGGTTTTTTTAATAGGTGAGCGAAGGGGTCACGAACCGGACACAAAACACATGAAAAAATTAGAAGGGGTCGTGAACCGGTCCGGTTCAAATTAAATTTTTTCCGACTATACTCCTGGGGCGCCTCTCTCAAAACTGACGCGCAATTTTATATTAAATCATAAATTGATGCATTTAACTGAACACTTGTGATCATTAAATGAACACATTTTGTTATTAAACTGAACATTTGTAACAGATATAGATATTTTTGTTCAGCGATGGCTCGCGATGGTAAATCTGCCGATGACAGTTATCATTTCTGTAAACATTTGGCAAAATCGGATATATACCCTTCTAATATTTTAAAATCGGAAATAAACCCTTGTAATCTTGTAAATCGGATATAAACCCTCCAATTATGTCTTTCGGATGTAAACCCCTTCCTCATTTTTAATGATATTTTAAATTAAAAAGATCTTCAAGTTAAAGTTATGACCGGAATGCCCAGAGCTAACGTGCTTTGTGCAGCGGTGCCCTCTTCTTTCTACTCTGTCTTCATTTTCGGGTGTAATGCCACGTACTCTGCCCAGAGCTAACAAGCTTATTGTCTCAACAAAACCCTCCAATTATGTCTTCATTTTCTACTCTTCTTTTTCTACTCTGCCCAGAGCTAACAAGCTTATTGTCTCAACAAAACCGTAGAAATTGTAGAAGTCAAAACATAATTTATTTCTCGAAATTATATGATATCACTTCTAATATATAATGGTTAACCAAAATTTATTTTCGGACCCATGAAAAATCTTATGATTTAAAAGATCAATATTTATTCAAAATAATTGAACTCAATATATAAAAATTGTTTTTTTTTTCTTTTTTTTTTATGATGAGAGTCATTTATTTTATTGCTTTTTATTTAAGTTCTGTAAAAAAATTTAATGTCTATTATTGCATCCTATGATCCTGCATTATATATATTTTTCCCCTTATTGTATCTCATATTTTTATACACAAGAAATATCACTTGTGAGTTGCACAAAAAAGGTAAAAATTCAAAGAAAAAAGAATAAAACCTTATTCAACACGTATATATGCTAGTAATGCCACGTACTAAAGTGTTATATTACAAGTTGTGTTACGTGGCATTAATAGCGTATATAGTATAATTCTTTCATTCGTAAGTTATGTATGTTAATAATGCCACATACTAAAGTGTTATATTACAAGTTGTGTTACGTGGCATTAATAACGTATATAGTATAATGCTTTACTTCATAAGTTATGTGTGTTAGTAATGCCACGTACTAAAACGTTATATTACAAGTTTTGTTACGTGGCATTAGTAGCGTACATAGTATAACACTTTCATTCTTACATTTCCTATCAATGCCACGTACGAATGCGTTATATTGAAAGTTGTATTACGTGGCATTTCTAACACACGTTAAAGCAACCTTTGGTCATTATAAAATCTCAAAGTTAATTAACTTAATTGATTGTGCGCATTTGCTAATTTTCTCTTTCGATCTTCCTTCCTCTCCTTATTCTCCTTGTCACAGTCCTTCCTTCTCCCTTTTCTCTTTCTCACCCTATTTCCAAGTTCCAACACTCCAACAAAGAAGAATATGATGGATGTTCGGATGAGCTATAGAGTGGAGCCGCCAATGATGATGCTTAAAGGAAGATCATGCATGAAGCCGACGAGTAGAAACTATTATCGAGCTAGTATCTCGGTCACCAACAGAATACCAACAGAACACAAGGTAAACTTTTTTATTTGGAGGTTTAATTTACAACACAACTAAGAGGGAAATATTTTGTTTCAAGTTCCATAAAACAATTTTTTTTAAAAAAAAATTGAGTTATAAAAGAGTTGTTTTCGTGTATTGAAAATTGAGCAAGACTGAGATGGCTTGTTATAATCTCTATATATATAAACAAAGAAAATTTATCTAGGTTATTCTCATTAAATATTTCTCATTTTTCCTAATAAACTTTGTTTAGCTTGTTTATTTTTGTGATTATATTGTTTATTATAATTGTCGTAGACGTTACACTATTATTGTAACTTTTTAGTTACTTTTCAATTGAAAAAAGTAAATTTAAACAGCAAAAAAATAAATGTGGTGCAAGCTTCCACCCAACGGCGCTAGAGAGTGTTTCGTTAGGTAAAGATTTAATGTGACTAAATTGATGGACGTCCTATTTATTTCAATTTGTTTTCATTTTTCTTATTTTTTTTCAACCTTTTATAAGTGTACTGCGTACATTTTTATGATCATAGTTTATCAATCGTCGCAGTTCATTACGCTCCCGTTTCACTCTTTTAGTAACTTAGTTATGTTCCAAAAAAAAAAAAAGAAGGATAATTCTCTACAAAACAACAAAAGGCAGTGTAAATTCGAGCCCCATATATACCGAGCATACGACATATACACTATTTGTAATTTTGTATGGTGAAATACTGGAAGTCAAGTGTAAATATGTCAACCTAACAAACTTGACTAATCTAATATGAAAAATCGAGAAATTGGATTTTAATTAGTTCGTTGATGATTGGAATTTAGTTAAATTAACATAACAACATATAGTGTGGATATTAATTAATTAATTAGGTAGGGATTGAGTAAAATCGGACCCAATCGTTGTATATTAACTACTTTTTGTTAAGAAAATTTGTGCAGTATAATTGTAGAATATATAATAGAACGCCATATTAATTTTTTTAATCTTGTGATCTCAAACTTACATACTCTATCTTTTTTTAATTATATTTTTAATTTATAAATTTATTTTGACTAATTAATTATATTTTTTTTAAAGAAATCTACCAAACGTGCAAAGATCTATCGTAAAAAATAAAGCTTGAGTTAGATAGTTTTTTAACTTATGATTCGATAATAAGTGCGGTGAACCCGAGTACAATCAGTATTTTGAATACCATGTTGATCCATCCAGATACAATAATATCAGTAAATCTAGAAACAAGAATAGAAAAAAGTATGGTAGTATCTAGTAGAAGATGAAATTACCGTAAAATATTTGATAATACCGATCAAGCTGATACATTTACATTTTTTTTGCTAAGAAAGAGAATTAAACAATCAAATGTTTTTCCGTATTATAGAGTATTGTAGGGTGTTTGGTGTGAGTTGTGATCTGATAACAAGAATTTTTTAAATTTTAGAATATCTAGTCATAGTTTAAAACAAATAGGCCTTGTTTGAAATGAAAAAGAAAATTAGAAATATTAAACATTCCTAACTTTCACAAGTCCTTTATTCAAAAATAATAATATGTTATTTTTTTTTAGAATAAGTTTTGAAGTAAAATTGGGATAAAAATTACCACTTAACTTGTTTTTATGACAGAACTTAAGCTCTTGATATCTTAGAGATCAACTGAATATACTTCTTTTAATGATGAATACTTGATTAAATTTTTCTTTTTAAGAAGATACTTAATTTTTTTTCTTTATACTTGTTAGCCTGATGATTTTCGAAATCCCGAGACTGTAACAGCAGTCATACTAGGTGGGGGAGCTGGGACCCGCCTCTTTCCTCTGACCAAAACAAGAGCAAAACCAGCTGTGAGTTTTCTTAGACTCATGCAATGGTATACATAACAATCACATACATAGATATTTTTATTGTCCTATTGTTCCTTATAAGACAGGTACCTATAGGTGGTGCGTATCGACTAATCGACGTGCCGATTAGTAACTGTGTTAATAGCAGGATTAACAAAATGTACATCCTGACACAGTTCAACTCGGCATCCCTAAACCGACATGTGTCGTGCACGTACAATGTCAGCAAAAATCTCACCTTCGCAAATGGATTCGTGGAGGTTCGCATATATTTTCATTATATCTTTTCAATCTTACTCTTGACTTGTACCACCAAAGAATCCACTCTCTGACTTTGGTATATTTTTTTTTACCTCTCTCTGACTGGACAACTCCAATAGACAAATAACATACTGATTTATTGATTGTCATTTATTTTGAGTAATCGTATTGAAATTATTGAGTTGTAGTTGCTAGTTGCTACCCCCATGCTCACAAAGGCTTCATCAGTGTTGAGTTTGTTTGAATATCATTGTTGCTTTTTTTTTTTGTTCATCAATTGATCAATGTTATCTCATAAAAAAATATACATGGTGGTTCTTAATGCTCCAAGAATTTAAATATCTGACATGAACAATTCAAACTCCTGAAGCAGTCTGGTGGACCTGAAATATATTAAGTTTAGAGACTAGACATAACCACAATACAAAAAAACTGAGTAGGACTAAACAAAACATCTATATTTCTAAGTCTAATTTAGATGCATTATTTGTTCAATAATATAATGGTTTGGTGCAGGTTCTGGCAGCAACTCAAACCCCAGAAGTGGGGGGGAAGAGGTGGTTCCAAGGGACAGCAGATGCTGTCCGACGGTTCCTCTGGCTCTTTGAGGTGCTTACTACCTTATTTTGTTTTATTTTATTAATTTTCTCGGATGTTTGTAACTTATTAACCTTAAGAATCACATGATGATTCTTGACTTACTTAATTGAGGGTTGCAATTAAGTAGGCAATAAGACTATTTGGATACACAGGGCTTTGGTTTCTCCAAATAGTTTATCAATTAGTCCTAATATAGCTCAATTAGGCTCTAATGCCCCAGAGTTTAGATTGAGTTTCAATCCCAGCCTGGTGTACCTCATAACTTATGAACAAGTATGATTTGAGAACTAAGAACCAAGAAATAACAGATGTAAAAAAATAGAAGCATATAATCTTGACCAAACAATAGTATGTATACTAGCTAATTTATTGCTTCCATCTGCAGGATGCAAGAGCCAATGAAATCGAGGACATCCTGATTTTATCCGGCGATCAACTATACAAGATGGATTACATGGATTTCGTTGAGGTATATTAGAATTTACAAATAAAATTATTTTTCTTGATATTTTAATAAGAACTATAACCGTGCTAATTTTATATGCAGAGTCATCGACGAAGTGGTGCTGAGATAACAATCTCATGTCTGCCCATGGATGAAAGGTACTGTAAACAACTTACTTGCAAAATAGAAATATTTTGTTATTAAAATGCGTGCATGTTCACATGTAAATTAACTCTTAGGTATTCAATCTTTTTCATGTTAGGCGCGCTTCTGATTTTGGGCTGGTAAAGATAAACAATGCAGGAAGGCTAATTTCCTTTAGCGAGAAGCCAAAGGGAGTCGATTTGACCGCAATGGTAATACAATATGTTCAATGTGTAATCTAAATTAGGTGTTAATTAACTAATTTATTCCATGAAAGTGATAATAAGAATGTTTATTTGCCATTGTTTCTACTAAATAATTAGCCTGCTTGGCAAATTTGAGAGCGGAGTAAATTATTCTAAGTATTTGATGTCTTAAATAGTTTTTAGCAACCTATGAAAGTAATTCAACAAGAACTAGTTATAGCCAATAAAAAATATCATGAGTCTTACAAACTCATGACACAATATAAAGTCACACAACACAAAGTTAATAACAATGTTCCATACTTATAAATGTTCCGCTTCTATTTTTTTTTAATCAATTTTATAATATGTTCATGATAATTCTGCTTTTTGTTCTCAAGCACATCGACACTACTCTTTTGGGGTTGTCAAGAGAAGAAGCACGAAAGATGCCATACATCGCATCAATGGGGATCTACGTCTTCAAGAAAGATATTTTGTTGAATCTTCTAAGGTACATCTATTCTATGCATAATTTGCCTTTTTTCTTTTGTCAAGCGTTGCAACCTTAGCAGTACATACTGATTTACCATCCCCATTAGCCCATATGTTGCATACTTCCCCTCGTGGTTAATCTCATACAACTTGCCTATTAGTCGATATCTTTATTCGACATTTTTTATTTAATTTGCCATTTTTCAATTATCAACAAGAAAATCTCCTTTATTGTTTAATTTAACCTCAATTAATTAATTAATTAATAGCAATTATCTAGAAACATTGCTCAACGAGTTTGGCGGAGTAGATAATTTAACTTAAAAGAAGAAGACAAATTTTCAAGTTTTTTAACTGGTGCTTTATTGATTTATATGTTAATTTCCTACATCAGGTGTCGATTTCCTATGACCAATGATTTCGGATCTGAAATCATTCCTGTCGCTGCAAAGGAATGCGTCGTCAAGGTCCATTTTACTTTTCATCGCAATCCACAAATTTATGTGGAAACTATTTTTTTGTTTTTGTTACTTTTAGATAGAATAAACACTAGAATTAAGGTCAAGTTTAGCATTAGAACATTGAGTATAACTTAATGAAGTTTGATCCAACTGATCTATGTCAATGTACATGACAGACAGAATATTGTGCTTGTGTTTTAAAAATGATTTCGATGAAACCCTCAAAATAAAGTTTCAAGTTTGAATATTATTATCCCAAAATTATAATTTTCTACCACCTTTTATATGCAGGCCTATCTTTTCAACGAGTACTGGGAGGACATTGGCAACATCAAGTCCTTCTTCGAAGCAAATCTGGCACTGACTGACGATGTATGTGCACTCTAGTTTGTTATTTAATTTCTTTATGGTATTTTTGAATATGTAGACGAAGCCGAACAAGTTACCTGAACTATTTGCTTAAAGCGTAGTAGGATTCAAAAGGTTCCTAGCTAGCAGCTAGAAAATAACGCAATTAATAGTGGTGAGTTTGGTACAAAACCTAAACTGCTTACCATTGGTTGTATTCATTGGTGCCAATTCCAATAGCTAGGTATTCATTTGACATACTGATTAGGATAAAACATATACTCAAAAATTAAGCTTGTGTATAATATTTCTTTTGGGAGTTACTTTGCTCACACCTATTCTAAGAGATTCACTCCCATTTTTCTTTTTTCATGACTAAAACACCCCCATATTCTTCACTGGAGTTTGACTGGAGTTCAATCTCTGATGTAATCTTGAGGGGTATTTTTGTCCAAATGGAGTGGATCTCTAACAATGGGAGTGAGCAAAGTAATTCCCATTCCTTTTGGTGAGATAAGTTAATTTTGGCTACTAACATGCATTTGACATCTAAACTCTGATTATTAATGTATTTGAAATATATGATTCATTACTATGTAATTTTGAATTTTTAGCGTCCAAGATTTAGCTTTTACGATGACATGGCACCAACATATACATCCAGGAGAAACTTACCGCCGTCAATGATAAATGACAGCAAAGTACAGTACATACTCTAATAATTAATTTGATATTTACCCTACAAAAGAATATAATTTCTGGAATCAAGGAAAAACCACATGATGTTGCTAACAATGATTATCCGGCGTACCCAAAGAACAATAAGCAACCATATCCTCCTCAAAAACAATTTTTCTAAAATGCCAAAATTTTGTATTGTCTTTTAGTACCCATGCTCGTGCTTGGCTATAGCAATACAATGCCAAAAATAGTAATAATTCTATACTTTTTACAATTTATGTTTAATATTATAGGTAGTGGACTCTACAATTTCGCATGGATGTGTACTGGACAATTGCTCCATAGAGCATAGTATCATCGGACTGCGATCTCGCATAGGATCCAATGTCTCCATGAAGGTTAGCGACAGTTGATTAAGATGTGCATGTTTAGGGAAAATCTTGAATTTAGTCCAAATAGATTGTAATATGATCATATGCCAGACCATATATTTTTTCGGTTTAGTTGTTTGTTTTGGTAGATTTGTGGTGATTTTGTGTTCTGTTAAAATAGAAATAGGTAGCAACAAGACACATTGTATAAAATATACATAAATGAAATATTAAGAAAATAGACAAGTTTGAATAGAAGCATAACCTTCAATTTTTACTTGTCCCAAGAAAAGTTAAAGAAATAATTGACAAGTTTCTGACAGATCTAGGCTGCAACTTGATATTAGAGGCCTTTATTTCCAAATTCAACCATAAAAAAAAAGAGAAATGTAAGAAAGTGATGTTTGCAGTGGTTCAAGCTGATAGGTCTGGATTTTATTGCATACTTCATTTGTGTGATCTGCAGCCCTTAGTTGAAGTACAATGAAAATTTAACCATAGAAAAACAGAAATACCAAAATTAATTGAGCTTCATAAAACTTTTTTTTATGGTGTAATTTCTGCAGGACACGATAATATTTGGTGCTGATCTCTATGAAGCAGATATAGAGAGAGCAAGACTGCTAGCTGAAGGACGTGTCCCCATTGGCATAGGAGATGGTACAACTATAAGGTAAGATATTTTAATTTAAATATTTAAATCTATTCTATAATTATTGATAATTCAGCAGTAAAAAAACTACATATGACAGAAAGGTTAGAAGAATATTAATAAGAAGTAAACAAAAGTAAATTCACAAACATAAGGAAGAAAAATTTAATAAAATGGTGAATTGCAAATCACAATTGATGATCTTGTTCTTATTTTTCTTGGTAATAAATTTTATGAAGATCTTAAGTTAGCATTATAAATATTTTTCATAAAACCAATTAACCAAATCATACCATTTTTTTACTTTTTCATTGCAGGAAGTGCATCATTGATAAAAATGCACGAATAGGAAGAAATGTGACGATCGTCAACTCAGAGGTTCGTAATAAGGATTTTAGTTTTGCAACACTTCTGAATGATGCATATGGCTTGTCAAATTTTTCCACACTGTACGTTTTCTATGACAACTCAATTTTATAATGCTGCCATTGTTGTGCATGCTACAAACACGATCAAAATTTTGCTAGTCATTTGATGAAGGAAAAAAAGTGTACTCGAAGATACTAATCAGCAAATTTTCTCATTTGATTTTCAGAGGGTACAGGAGGCTGACAGATCTTCTGAGGGGTTCTACATCAGAGATGGCATTCCTGTCATCCTAAAGAACTCCACAATTCGAGATGGGATTGTCATTTAATAAGTTGTTTTCATGTATATAATCCAACCCTATTTATGACTTAATTTCATTCAAATATATGCATTTTTAAGTCAACTGCACGATCTCCATTTTCAGCAAAAGATTTCAATGCCTATATAAATAAGGGAGTTCAATGAGAAAAAGGATCGAGTTAAGGAGATTTCACAGCTAGTTAAGAGCACAAGTCGAGGGCATTCTAGCGGGTTGTCAGGAGTTAGAGTGGACCTCTAGAATTGTCTCCGAGAGAAAAAAAAAAAGAGTGATTTTGAGAAACAACTATAGTAATCTTATTTGTCCTTTATGTTACTCTATTTTGTAGATACCTTTGATTGTTTTGTGATGTATATGTATGAATAGATACTTGATTAGGGACTATAGTTAGTGAACCTTTAGTTATTTGATATTATGCATGATTATTAGTTTTATTTGATATTGTGTTTTATAGCTTGCTTTGGTTGTTTGGAATGATCTTGTAAAATATTTTAAGTAGATCGGTATTTACCCTCTAGGCAAAGACCAGGCTTAGTTGTTAGGTAGTTAAATCCGACCAAAACTTAGAATAACTTATATTATCATGGATGTCTTGATGGTAGAGCCAAAAGGTGAAGCCAAGGTGAAGAACTAGGAATAATGAAGTCTATTCTAAGGGCGAAAGTCCAAAGATATCATAGCTCGAAGGGTATAAACTCGTAAAAACTAGACCATGAAATCACAAGTTGAAATCTAGGATCTATAAGAGAATAATTGAGTTAACTATTGGAAACTTGACGTGCAACAAAAGTTAGGATTAAGGAACTTAAACAATTAATCCACACAATTATCTACTAAACCTAGTGAAATTGCAGATCCATCACTAACCCTAGCAAGTCGCCTAACTATCTAGAGGGATGTCTGTGCCAGCAAGCAGTTAGCAACCCACCAAGTGGTTGGTGACCTAGATTTTTAGTTGGCCGTTAGAACTAGAATAAACTAAAAAATTAACTAACCTAAATCCCGAAGCATTAGAATATGGTTTAAAACTCTATGGAACTTGAAAAGTTAATTTAGAAATTTAATTATTTGCAATTGAATATGTTAATAACCAAACAATATTTCTGGCCAATTTTATTCTAATCTAGTTAATTGAATATGATAAAAACTTGGTGATCGAATAATTGTCCTTGTGATTCGACCCTGAAACACTTAAAAATAGTCGTACTCTTGAGACATAATTTTGGTATATTAGAGTATAAATTTAAGAGCACTGAGATCACATTGATGTAGGGTTTTCATGCACACATTTCAACCCAGACCCTAAATTATCTTTGAATATTTATATTTTTAGTTGAATAAGCTAAATTTAGGTTAGTTTAATTAGTTTTTGTGTCAAGAATGAGTTACTACCATAGTTTCTAATTTTATTGAAGATTTTCGACAATAAAAGTCTTGGATTGATCATGAAGTTATAGAGCTCGTTGCAAGTTTTTCAACAGTTCTTGAATCACCTCAAACGGAGTCCGGATGAAGAAGATATGGCCAAAATACTGACAGGACGCAATGCTGAATTTTTAGATTGAAATAAACCTCGTTTACCGATCTAATCGTTTGTGGTAAAACTTGAGGATCGAATCACAGGGACAGTGTTGGAATATTGATTTTTTACTTTACTAAACTAGCTAGACGAGTTCAACTATTTTGTGAATTAAAAGTTAAAGGTGAGTTATAATCCTAAGTATTAAGGCTAAAATGAGAACTAAACAAGAGAAAATCAACAAGTCAAACAATTCTAGGATTTTTGGTTCAAACAATTCTACCTCTGATTCGATCGTGATCTTTAACTATTAATTAAGTATTTTTATGTGAGTTAAATTAATTCCTAACCAATAAACTTGTACTCTAACTCTCGTTCAGGTCAACTCTTTTGGTTTAATTAATTAACTCCTAAGACTCCTAAATTTCAACTCTCGTTCCTTGGTTTAGATGTTTATAATTATTTCTTGGGTCTAGGTAAACTTTTAATCTCTCGATCTTAAGTATAATATCGATTACTCGAGATTTGGTTCAGCCTCTCGTTCTTTTACCTACCTAAGTGTTTCGTTACTAAGTTACAAGTTATTGTGATTGATTTTGTATCCTAACTAATTAAACTAGGTCTTTATTTAACTAGACAATCAAATCAATAAACAATCAAGCAAAGCAATAAATAAATCAATTAAAGCGCAAGAAATAAAACATAAACTTAACTTAATTAATAACTAAAGATTCACAAACAACTAAATAGAAAGATTTACAACCATAACCCTAGAACAATCAACTTAACAACTAAAAGGCATCATGCAAAACAAGAGAAAAATAATGAATAAAGGAAGAATACAATCGAATATGTCCTTGCTTCCTCTTGTACGTCGAAGCCTCCTATCGAAACACACCCAATTTCTGCACAAATCGGTCGTTTCGACGCTGTCACGATCTAGATTTGAGACTATTCTCTCAAATAGAACTATGTCTAACCCTAACTTGGACCTTGGACCTAAGATGGAACTCCTCTCTTGTATATTTCAAAATTCACCTCAAACTATGTGTAGCTATGTTACGTGGATACTCCTAAAATCACCCGTATCCGGTGTCGAACGCGTATCCGAGCCGATACTCGTGTGATATGCACCCGACTCGCCACGTGGCGAGTTGCTGGATTCGGTCAAGATACGTGTCTGATCGACGTTTGGATTCGGTCAAGTACTTGCGCACCATGCCCAGCCAAAGTGTTCAACATATTTGGATTCGTTACTCTACTATATATACTATCCATATAGAGTATCATTCCCCATGTGGGACTAAGTTTCCCTTCAAAACCGGACAACATAGCATTGTTGGGCCTGGGCTTTTGTTTATCACTTTATTTATTGTTATGTTAATACTTACTAGTTAATACACAGGAGTCGGAGCGAGGCATTGCCGCATTAATGGTAAATTGATAATAATAGTCTTCTGGGGTTAGTTAAGTGAGAAAAGTATATAGGACAAAATTAAGCCAATTAATCCCATTATTTATTAGATTCTTCTCAGGTACTAAAGTCTAAACAGCTAATTTTTCTCAATATAAATGATTAAAGTCTAAACAGCTAATTTTTTAATGCTAAAGATTAAAAAATTAGAATAATAACTTGTAACTTGAAAGGACCCGAAGGACTAGGCGAATAAGAATGCTAGAGATTAAAAAAATTAGGACATGCATTATATACCTACTATATGAAATTGGCTATCGAACCTCCAAAAAGATTTTCTTACATTTTCTCAGAAATGACAAATTGATCTCTAATTTCTTATAATCTTATTTAACACCAAATCGATCTGTCAATTTGAAAACATTATAAAAACTATGTATCCTGAAGTTATGAACAATAAGCGTGGGTGTTTTCTAGTATACCTTCTATTGTTGTTTCTATGCGGCGGGTCTTACTGATCCATAGTGATGTAATGCAAACCGCTATATGAAAGGTTGGACGAAGGCGGACTCATGTGGCTCCTACGAGGGTTGGACAGAAAGATCTAGGAATCTAGTACTACATAATCTTTGATATACATATCAAAAACTCATAAGAAATAAATTTATAAAAATTTACATGGAACCATCTTTCATAAAATAAAAATGAGATTAATGATTTAAACCCAACTTTCCAAGATATTGTAGCATTTGATAGTGCCAAAAAGTTATAATACTAGAATTCTTTAGTTTAAAACTAACTTAATGATCGAATGGCTAAAAAACAATGAAATTAGCTGCTTCTTTTTTTATTATCCAATACCAACATCCCGAGCGTCTCCCTTCTAGTTCGTGGGCTTCGGTGAGACTCTTTGCAAGTTTATGGGGGGAGAAAACAAGAATCAAATGGCACGGATCTCTTTCATACAATATAAATCCAAGTTTCAATTTATCTACAAAAATAACAAATAAATTCAGAATTTGAAAAGACTGAAATCAAATATTTTGTGACTCTTAACAAATTATTTTACTTGACACGAAAAAATAATAGACAAATTTTCAAATTCCGTTTTTTAAAAATAATTGAAATTTTAACCTTGCTAGAAGCAAAATAAGGATAAATTATATTGCTCATTAAGCTATGTAAATTTTAAAATAAATGACATGCATTACTAATTTTTTTTAAAAAAAAATAGATTTATTATTAAATAAAAGAACTCGGAGAAATATATCATAATTAGAATTTAAAAACAAAAAGACTACGCCTATTAAATGCATGGGTCCCAAAGTCTGCTTTACAGGTGTACAAAGACGAGTAGGTAAGCAAGGTATCCATCGACCATCGATCCATCCATTCTCCCGCCTTCGTCGGATGCGGATTGGAACAAAAACCTCACATGACAGTATGACACATGCCCCTTTTTCTTGCTAAAAAAAGAAGTTCAAGAAGGAAATACACAACTGATCCGACCCGTTACATGTATGGCGACAGAAGTGGAGCCTGGCGAAACCTCGCGGCCGCCGCCGGTCCGGGTTTCCTCCTCCTCCCGGATTCGATGTAGATCCGACCCGTTTCTGATAGCTTGTCGGTGCTTCAGCCTCGTCACGGCCATAACGGCGCTCCTTTGCGTCGCCGTTAACGCTCTCTCCGCTGTCCGATGCTTCTCCAACGCCAAAGATGTACTTAACCACTCCATTTATTTGTCCTTTTTTTTTTTTACATTTCTAATTCTGAGATGAAATGTTTTGTTGGTTCAGATATTTGGTGGGATTTTTCGATGTTACGCGGTGGTGATAGCATTCTTCGTGGCTGTAGCTGAGACTGAATGGAGCTTCATTTTCAAATTTTCCAAGGTGAGGTTTAATTTTGTAGTTTTCTTTTAATTTTTGGTACAAGCTCTTTCAAATTTGTCATTTAGACACAACTTCACTATGCGCTCTGATGAGTTTCGAAGAAAAGATAATCTGTTCTTGCAATTATGTAATGAATTTGTTAAACTAAAAAATCATGATTTATGAATACATTTATGCTGCAATACCACTGATAAACTATCTCAATGCCTTGTGGCTCTTTACATGCATTTATATGCGTTGATTTTTACCTTTCAAAAATTCATTGCTTTTCTTTGATTTGAAGACCTGTCAGAGATCTAGATAATAAATATACAAGGTCTATATATAAAGAAGGGGAGTTTCTGGATTAGCAAAAGAACTGATTTCCTAGTTATAAAATAGTGATAGCAGGGGTGGTTGCAATATTTTAGTGGCTTTGAGGGGTATCCAAGTCAGGTCCTATAGGGCTGCATATTGCCTTTATACAAAATGCAAATCAACTTGCTCTGTGTTTATGAATCTTAATTCCTATTTCAAACAGGTACTGGAATACTGGGCTGGTAGAGGCATGCTTCAGATATTGTAAGTACAATTTATTGCAATTCTGTTCTTTCCATTGAATGATCCATAATCTCTAAGAGATACTGTAAGAGATCAATATTAGGACATATCTGCCAGCTAGTAATCTCTATTTTTACTGTTAATTCTAGCGTGGCAGTGATGACAAGGGCTTATCCAAATGTGGAAAGACAGGATCTGATTTTGCTACAGGAGATTGCCAGTTACCTTCTTCTTGGTTGTGGTCTCATCTATGTTATCTCTGTAAGTTTATTTGACATCTGTGATTACTGCATCAGATCTCTGCAGCATGTGGATACATACTTATAGTTGCAAGTGTTATGCAGGGAGTATTGTGTATCCAGTTTGTGAAACGACAAAGGGAGAAGAAGGAAGTTTCAAGGGAACAAGCTGTCAAGGATCTTGAGGTGCAAAAAATAATCCATGTTTGCAAAGCTAAAATTGAAAAGCTAAGCATGTGAAGCCATAATACAGAAGTACTTCTATATAATAAATATAATTAACATTAACTGACCATGTTTTGTCACCTATATCTGTTTAAGGAACTGGAGAGGCGTCGCGAAGAACTTGAGGCTTTGTTGCTGGAGGAAAATGTCTGAATTGCAATTTTTAATTTCTTCTCAACTAATTCCACTAATGGTGTCCCATTTGTTATGTAAAAGGTACATTTTAAGTCCATATTATAATCACACACCTCAATAACTCCTTTCCATTTGTGCCACCTTCATTCACGAAAAGTTGAAGCATTATTGCTGGCTGTGTGTATACATATCTTGAAGAAATTACTTCCAAATACTGAACTTCGCGCTGGATTATAATACTCGTCTTGGGCTCCTGGCTACGCTCATAGGTCTTTTTCTCTTCTTGCAGGAATGGTTGTACTATTATTTTTTAAGCATTGTTAACTGGTCATGTTTGATTTTTTAGGTTCTTTTTTCATATGGATGTATTTGTGCAATAATACTGATTGGCGTGTATATAAAGTTTTGTTGCCTACAATTACAAGTATTTCTTCTGATCTTTTCTGCAGTATAATTCTACATCTGAAATTGTGGGGTATAGTTCGCTACACAGGAACACACAAACACACGGGCTTCTTGACAGTAGTTGCGGCTTACATATTGGATTTTGACTTAAGTTCTATTCAGACATAGAAAACAGCTATCACGATGATTTAAATGTTCATTCCTACGTGAAATATCTCAAGATAATACTGATAGTTTTTAATAAAATAAATGATCATAGATCAAATATCCAAATCACACGGTTGACTAATTTCATTACAAACGCAGCCTGATTCTAATAATGCAAATTTAAGGTTGCAGTGAATATATTTAGTTACGGTATGGGATAATTTTAAGATTCACGATACTTGGCAATTAGAAGTCTCTTGAATGGAGCACTATATCCAACAAATTTGAATATTTGCCCATCACCAACAGTTCCTTGATCACTTATTTTAGCTCAAGCTCAAATAATCAATTTCACTTATTCAGTTACAACAAACAATATTGGTACAACACAGCTGTTACTATCAATGCTTACTGACAACAATAACAAAGGAAAGAAAAGAGGTGTGAATGCGTTCATTTACAAGAACTCCCCTAACTACATTCAACTCCTAATCCTAACAACCACAACATATAACACATAAATGAAAGATACAAAGCTGTTAAAATACAAGAAAACAAGGCACTGACAAACCTATCCTACTGTACAAACTTATCAGTTCCTTTGGAGGATGCACGTTGCATTACTCAGACCTCTTCTGTAGTTCAAGTTACCATAAAGGCCAAACTACAAAATATTAACCCATAATAATATCTTTCAATTTGCAATGCACAATCCCATTGTAGTTCCATACTTTTGGTAACCGCCATGTGTTTCTTCTATTATACCTTTTTCTTTTTAACTTCAGTGGTTAATGTAATTGTTGGGTGACACTGCAATTGCCCCTAACAGAAAAGAGAAGGGTCACTGTACCCTTCAATTTTGCTGAAAAACAGCAAAGCAAGTTCAGCTAATAAATATTATCAACATATTAAGGGTTATGGAGTTCCTTTGGTCGGGGTAACACGGTTGGATGAAAGCTTCCAGCAATTGAACTACTAGCTATGCTTGCATTTGCATTTGATGTTAAATAGTTTGAGCCATTCATGATGGTTGTATTTGCACTAGATGCGGCATACTGAGGACCACCATTCATGAAACTCATATTTGTATTTGTACATGAAACAGAGGCAGAACGTTGAGACGACAAATTATAAGAACCACCATTCATGGGACTTGAATTTGTATTCATAATGGTCGATGGACCATGTGATGGATGCTGAGGTGACAAGTTGTATCGGATATCAGGATTGGAGTGTGGTCGGCTGTGAGAGGCTGATGGCTCTGGCGATTTTGGGTACGAGTGCATGAAGGATTCACTGTGTAAGAGAATAAAGAAGAAAAAAAATGAACATATGCTCAAATTCCATCTAGGGAAAAGAAGTGTTGAATGACCTTGAGGTGACTAAGAAATTTATACCATGATGATTGCTTTCCCTTCACGCATGGGTCGCTCTTAGAGGGCCTCCTTTCCCTTGGACTGTACGTTGTATCCTGTCCAAGGAGAAAAACAAGAAAGCAAAATAATAAAGAAACAGATATAGATTTTCGAACAATTAATGAAAAATTAAAAACATTTGCAAATTGCAATGAAACTACCTACACAATTGTAAGCATTACCATAAAAAAGGTCGAGGACATTAAAACCAATGAAAATATTTTCTTTCATTTCCATATTAATAATAATACCTGATTCCTTTTGCCAACATAGGATATTGAATGATTCATGTTTTAAAATATTTGCAGAAATAACATTGAGTAAAGTAAATAGACAAGAAGAGAGAGTGCATACAGATATCTTTGTTGCCGAGATGGCAGGGGAAATTGCGCCATGGGCATTGTAGTAACTAGTATTGCGGATGAAGGGGTGCTCCAGTAGAGCAGCTGCAGAGGGCCTCTCTGCAGGATTTCTCCTAAAGCATTTCTGGACAAAATCCTTTCCTTCCGGTGATAGCAATTCTGGAATCGGCGGAGTCTTATGCAATACTTTAAACATAGCCGCCGGCTGCAAAAATGAAGTCCACTTTAGTCTAGGATTATATAAAATTTATATCAATCATAACCAAATGAGGTGGAAACTAGATGAGGCTTAATTGCACAATTAGCATTCACTCTTGGCTATAATCAGGCTTGATTATAGCTTCAAATGCAACAATAATCTGAGTAGGGAACATATACTACAATAATCAAACAAAGCATGTATAAGAGTTCAATGGATATAAAATGTACATGTATTCACAGAATTACTGGGGAAAAAAATAATAACATACCCCTTCAAGTCCACTCCAAGGAGGTTTGCCAGTAATCATTTCAATAAGGGTACAACCCAAGCTCCATATATCCACTGCCAAGTCATAACCCGCATTGTCCTTCACAAAGGTCGCCTGTAGCACCTGCGCATCATGGTCAACAAATAATGACTATCACAGTTAAAACTCAACAGAATAATTCGTAACATAATGAAAATAAGAAAAAATAATCAAAAAGATACCTCAGGTGCCATCCAATATGGAGTCCCCTTTAAGGAAAGATTCGGGGCAGCTTCACTCAACTGCCAAAAAAAGAGGAACAAAAATTCAAAATAAGGTGAACTGCGAATAGAATCAAAGAGGCATTTCCATTAGGGAGTAACTACAGAAAATACAAATAGGTTTTCAGGAGTATGTGTGCAAATACTCACACGCTTAGCCATCCCAAAGTCAGCCAGCTTTACAACTCCTTTTGCATCTACTAACAAATTTGCTCCTTTTATATCCCTGCAATAAATCAAAAAAAAAAAAGAGGAAAACAAAAAATAGAGATGAATGATGTGCAGAAGTAAAACATTACATGACAAAGTAAAAAGATTGAAATCTGTAAAATAATAAGTACCTATGCATTATCTTTTTGCTGTGCAAATATGCTAGTCCACTGAGAATATGACGTGTGAAATTTCGAACGACTGACTCTGTCATGGCCCCATAATGCTGGCGCACATACTTGTTAATGGAACCTGGATGGACATACTCGAGGTATATGTAGAACCTATCTTCTGTCTTGATATTCAGAAAAATAGTAAACAATCAATTAGATATATCATATATCATACATTGTTTCTAAAAGGAAAAATCAGATACCCATGTATGAACTAGAAAAGAACTTACAATTTCACTGCCATAGTATTGCACAATGTTCGGGTGCTGAAATTGGCTCAGGAACCCTATTTCCTGAAAACAAAACAATTTTCAGATGATTCATTCCACAAAGCTAAGTTGAACACAGTATTTTCGTGATTTTTATTTATATTCCAGCAACCACCACACATTAACTTTGGCCAGATATTTTTTAATTGGGCAACAAATAACTTTTTGTCTGTGGAATATATTTAAAAAGTTATGAAATGTAATATGTATGAACCCAAATATTTTCATAATTTATATTTTTAATACCTGAAAAGAACCCAACTACCTACCTGTTCAAGCTGCTTTAGAGATTCAATTGATTTGGCATCTTCAGGAATGATATTCACCTCCTTCATTGCACACAAAGCACCAGTATGCCTAACATATTAACAATTTTAAACTTAATCATTCTCTCAAATTAAACAGAATGTTACAGCTCAAATATGCAAATGGCAAATCACATACCGGTTGGTAGCTTCAAATACATTTCCAAAGGTACCACTCCCGATAAGGCGACCTTTCTGCCACTGGCCAGCCATCGAACAAGTATTCGAAGGAGAAGTAGATGAAGAAGAAGGCGTACTAGCAACCGCCCCAGGTGGAAGCGGCAAACGGTGAACATTGTTCAACCCTCCATTCCCACTTGAATGGAGAGGAGATGGAGGCCCGCTGAGGTTCTTCGGCCTCAGCCCTGGGCTCCGCAATGGGCTCGACCTAGGTGACCTCTCTGGGCTATTTACATAATTTTCACCAAAGGCGTGAAACTCTGCTGCAGGTATATTGAGTCCTTGTGTGAAGTCGACATTGCTAAGTCTTCTTGGGCTGCGGACTGGACTTGTGAACCCACTACCAGGTGCACTCTTAATGGGCATGTGTAGCCGGAAATCTGACGGTTCAGATATGTTATGGTGATGAGATGGCTTTTTATGGTTTTGGTTAGATGCCATGCCAGAGAAGAGATCAACACTATCAGGATTTCTACTTGGATTGCAGATCCTACTGGAAGAAAATAAAGATTACATGTTTGTAAATTCTTCTAGTAAAAGAGAAATAGACGATAAATCAATTAAAAATTAAAACAAAAAAGCCTACACCGTTTGATTCCCAAATTTTCAATCAAGTGGCAACTTTCAGAATAATCTTACATTTGAGTTGGAGTGCCATTATAAAGGCACTAACTTCAGTTAGGATCAGAAATAGTAAGATACCATAAAAGCACCCATTATCCTACTAATAAATTCTCATTTATGAGAGGTGTCTATATATTTGGCCCATTCTGACCCTACTAAAAACATATATTTTCGTTTTTCTGCAACCACTTTTTTCCCATGAGATTGATCTTATAATATTTTTTTTGTTTAAAAAAAAAGAAAGAGAAGATAAATAAGAAGAGGAAGAAGTGAGAACACATACAAGGATTTAGAATGATCAGAACAGGAGGTCTCCTGAACTCCATTACCCACCCCAGTTTCCTCTCCATCTGCTTTAAAAATATGACCCCCAGGAGACGGCAAGCGACAACTTCCATTGGAATGACCTATGTCCCTATGAGGAGAAGCGAGAATTGACGGATTTGGCCCTGATCCAGCCTCATCAGGCACCGGAAGTGGCTGAGGCAGAGGAGAAGACGACGACCTGGCAGGGGCATCAGCAATCTCGAGGTTGCTCGGAGACCGCGTGATCGCTCCAGGCGTGGAGGCGGCGGAGGCGGCGGAGACGTCGGAGTAGCGCCGTTCGTCGAGATCGTCGAGGTACCTGAGGTTGCGCTGACGCGTGAGGCGAGGTTGAGACGTGGGAGTACCTGAGCTTGGCCTTGAAAAGGGGTTACGACTGCCGATGGTGCGTTGAGGCGAGGAAGGAGATGAAGACGAAGAGGCCGACTTGGTGCTGGGTTTCCAAAAAGGCATGGTGAGAATGGAGAGAGAAGAAGGTCATGGTAGGGAAGTGTACAAGAAAGGGTGGGGTTGGGTTCAGGGTTTGGATTGAAACCCTAACCCTAGATGGGGCATTGGGAATCGACGTCGGGAGGTTAGAGAAGACGACCTCTCTCTCTCTCTCTCACCTCTCTCTTTCGACCTCTCTCTCAATTTCTCTCTCTTTGCTGGGTCGAGTACTGTATTATACCTTTTATTAGATTTTTATTTTAATTGATTTTTGTTTTCAGTTTGGTCTGGTGTATTGTTTTTTGTTAATTGTTAGTAGTTGTTTACTTATAATTTTTAATTTTAGGGGTTATTTCGGATTGGTGCACGGCCACGCGGCTTGACGAAGAAGCACAATTAAGTTAAACCAGGTTTCTCTGCACCGATTTAATAGTGAAAAGGAATATCGGATTATGGGTCGCGTAATTTTGTGAAACGGGTCTGTCCAGGACTCCACCTCCGACCCTTGTAGCAATGGAGGCGCCGGAGGCGGAAGCTCAAACTAGCCTATATATACCAGCCGTAATTTAAAGGATTATTAAACTAATATTTTGGAGTTAAAATTTATTCTGATATTATGTCTGATTTTTTTTTGACACATATGCATTATGGAGGAGTGATATTTTTTCAAATTTCGATCTGTTATATGCTCGTGAAATATGGTGGTGTGCTAGTGATATATTATTTTCATTTTTTTTATCATTTTAAAAATTTTAAATAAAATAAAAGGAATTAAGGAAATAATAGTAATTTTACCTATAACAAATAACTTATATCAGTAAGAGCCAATTGTTATGCTACACAATAATTTTGCCCATATTTTATGATCTTAGTTATATTGTAAGACTCAATTCATCATAGGTATTATTTTATTCTTTTCAATTATAGGACGCAATTAACGGTCTAAAGTTTGTGTCTGGGTCGGAATTTATCCAACAAGTATTTATTGTTTTCTGTTAGAAGTGTACTTTATCTCATCTACAGTTGCCGCAACGCTAATTTATTGTTGCAGTTTGTTGAAGTTGAGCATTCATTCATTCCTCTTCAAATCTCCTTTAATCTAGCTACTCAATTCCCAAAAACAATTCCAAAGCTCAATCATTTATATTCCAATTAGTCAATAAGAAGTATTAGATTTCCAATTTATAGAAAATAAGTTGCCAATGTCTCACTGAATTTATGTTTTCCGATCTACTTAGTTTCTAACTTCCAAATCATGTACTTTGGGGGTGGATTAGGTATAGGTGAAAACTAAATTGGAAATTTGGAAGGGGTAAAAAAGTTATATTTTTTAGTATATTTCTCTTTCTTTTTTTTTGTTAGTTTCTTATGCAATACTCGCAATTCCTTACAGTATTCACGCATTTCTCAAATACCGATATGACAACACGATGTCGCTTTTTAAAATCTTCAAGTAATGACAACAAATATTGTTGCGTACTTTTTCCATGTTTCATAGAAAATAAAAAGTTCTTACTATAACTTTTTAGAAAAAAATAATTTTCTAGCACAAAAAATATATGTAAAAAAAAAAATAAAAGCAGTAGTGACGGATTATTTGTTCAAAAGAGTGACTACAAGTATCTTTCTTCGTCTTTTCTTGCTACTAAAGGTTAAGTTTTATATTTGTTTTAAAAAAAGTATATGTTTTTACTTTTCTTTTTTCTTTTTTCTTTTTTCCATTTTTTTTTTTGACACAAGGAAAACTCGAATAGTCCAAAAAAGTAGCCAGACTTGACACACAGAAGAATTCACTGGCGGTGACGATTTGAGCTTCGATTGAAGTGGCCTTCTTTCTTTCTTAAGATAGAAGTCAATGAACAAAAAGCAGTTAAAGAAGTCAAGTTGTTTGTATTCTTCCTCGAATTTCTCAAGTGAATTTATTGGTGGTTTTGTTTTCAACTCAGCCAGCACTCAATTACTTCTAATTTTTCCACATTAGTACTTTCTCGCTCTCAAAAGGTAAAGTGCACGGCATACTTATTTTTTATTTTATTTTTTAAGAAAATCAAAGAAAATAAGACAACTAGTTGAAAAATACAATTGGGATTGATGGGGAAAAAAAAGAGGAAAATAAAGGAACCAATCACCAAAAAGCACATGAAAATAGATACACACAATTTTGAGAAAATATTAAGGAGAGGGTCCCCACTAATTATGTACGGAAATCGTCTTAATCTAAAATATATTTCTAATTTATTTATCCATTCAGAATCTGTTAATCATCTATCAACATTAATTATTCGTGATTCAATTACTTTCAACTTGTCATTTAAGTTTTTTTTTTTAAATGAGTTGGACTTGGTGGGTTGACAAAATGGATGATTTATTTGCTTGAACTGGGGACTTGAGAAAGAAGCGCAGAGTTTCACCTACCAACCATTTCTCTGATCACTACATACAAATATGCAATCTTCTTCAATCTCAATTTTGCAACTTTGACTTGTTCATGGCTTCAAGTTCAAGGCAGCTTTGGAGTTTGGAGTCAACCATCACTCAAATATACAACGCTACATGTACCCAGTAAAGGAACCCCTTGTTATCTCCCGGGCCATGCAATGCAACCCTTGCACATGCTAAATTTTGGTTCACTGTCTAGATTCGTTTTTTTTTTTTTCATGTTTAAACTAGATCACAAAGAACTTGATAGCACATGCTTGGTGGTCTAAACTACCTAGCTAATACCTGCCTTAAGTGTATTAACGATCACTGTATATGGTTAATTTTAACGCAGGACCTATAATGGAACTGTTAATCCAGCGCAAAAGAGAACTAAAACATAACGACATTCAAAATTAGTAATTTGATTTTTTAGGTATGTTTGTCTCATGAATTTAGTTAAGAAAATTAACGCGCTAGTCAAATTTTTTGGACTAGTCGCTAACTCAGTTTTTTGTTATAAGAATGAAACAGTGGAATCACCGACTATTCCGAATAGCTACCCATCCACACAAATGTCAAATAGTTTTTCGAAATAGTCCTTAACTTATGTTAGTGTTAGTGTTTTTTTTTTTGGTCAAAATAATATAACCAAGATGGAGGACAATTAATAAGAACTATTGATGATCAGAAAAGTGTTTTACTGTTATCATTTCCTAATACAATTCAAACATATGTTTTTCTCATTTCAATATTATACAGAAATAACAATATATTTAGCACTTTTATGATTAATATAATTTAAATAATGCAATCCTAATAATATTTGCTCAATGAAGAACCTAATATTAGCACTGATTTTTACTATATTTCGAACAATAATATTTTTATTTTATCTCCTATGCTAACCAAAAGAAACCCATTAGACTCCTAAAAACTAAAAAGCAAGATTAGCAACCTGCATTAATTGGGATCATGCAATATAGAAACACTTAATATGTATATCCAGAACATCTTCTTGTGAGGAATAGTAACCGGTCATAGTTCGCCTGACTTTCCTGACTGAGTTTAGTTGCTCGGACTTAATTTTTGCTGTGGCTAAAAGAAAGCACCGATTTCTCGCTAATCTACCTCATGTCACTTCTCTTTAGACTTCCTCCTGCCAGTTCGTTTATTTATTTAGTTATTTATTTATTGTTTGTTTGTTTCTTTGTGAATTAAATGAAACATTACCATTCAACCAGTCTCCAATTCTTTTGAGAAAGAATTTTGCAAAAGATCAGAATAAAAATAAATAAATAAATAGAAAACCAACCCAATACACAGCCCAGAAAGCCTTCACAATTGATCCCCAAAGCCCAAGCACCCAAATAAATGTCCCTCTCATGGCAAGCCGATACGATTCCGGAACCAACCCAACTGGTATCAGAAATATACAATCAACAAATTAGGAAATCGTATCTCCAAGTCAAAACAATCAATTTAAGTTCTATTTTTATGATAAGATTAAGATAACACCTTCTAATTTCTTTTCAAATTAAATGTCTATAAAAAACTTTTAACCCAACAGTAGTTCGAATCAATTGCAGTTTTATAAGCAGAACATCATATCCTAAATCAACTAGAAAGAACTTCAGATGCTGAAACACATATTAAAACAAAAGAGAATCAGCACAATCAGACTCTTGGGTTCCCTGATTCGTCCTAATCACCATCTCTAACAGATTTGTCCAAAAGAAATAATTAATTAGTAATTAGCATTCTCTAAACAGATTGACCAGAACCTCTCAATTATGGAAACTTGACTTTTTCAACAGTTCATTGTTCAACTCTCCAATTTAGTCTCATCTGCTGCTGAATTAAAGGTCAAATTAACTATTCGTGTTAGTAATTTATTGTTTCGACCAGGACAGAACAAGTGTTGAAAGTATTTGTTGTTTCAATCTGGAACCATTCAAGTTTCACCTTTTCATTTTTCAACCTTTGTCTCTGCGCCATCGTTGAATGTTTCAACAAACACAGAGAAACCATTAAATATGTTTTCTTCTTAAACTAACTCGGAAGGATCTAGCTTCTTCTATCCTTATGATTATTTCTAAGTCGGGACCACATTTTCCATTCTAAAGCTAACACGTGGCAATCACACTGTAGTTTATTCAAACTATGGAAGTTGCTTTGGACAGCATCCAAGTTTTTTTTAACATTCTTTTCAAATTTAATGACGAACTTCCCTTATAGTTTCTTTGTGTTATAATTATTAAAATTGACCAATTAATCTCTTTAGTAAAGCATGGAAAGACGCAATTAGACATGGCCTATAAAATCTGCAATCTAAGTCCAAAATCAAGCTTGAACAAAACATTTAAAACTCTATTTCTAAGACGAATATGACACTTAGAATAAAACAAGCAAACTGACATGATAAATCATATTCAACTTTTAAATCTATACGAGTTTAAAATGATAAGCCTGATTCGTATTTTGTGTTTGCCGAAATTTAAAATATTTTATTATAACTGTATTGTTGGGCTCCCATAAAACAACAAAAAGCCCAAACCAGATTGCATTATGCAAATAGTTTTGCATCAGTCCTGATAACCGACATCCCAACTATTTGCCATCCCCGCCATCCTCTCTACTGGGCTGGACGCAACCTGGGCGCTGATGATCCAATTCATTAGTGAGCGCTGTGGCACGAGACATTATAATCGCCCAGATACTTCCGTAACTCATATTCCCATTCATCCTCTAATTGCTAAGAACTGGACTTATTGCGCTGCCATATAATTATTATTTTATTTTTTTATTTATTATTCTTCTTTTTTTGAGTTGTGCGCTGCCATATAATTAGAAACTTATGGGAGCATTCAACTTGGGAAGTATTTAACTTGTATTAAAGTTATTCAAACATATAAAGGAGTATCTACTTCTATATAAGTTATTCAAATAATTAATACGGTGGAGTATCTATTTAAACATAAAATATTAAAATAGAGTAATTTTATACCTTAACTTATAGACACATATTACAAATGGGATACGGGAGTATCAAGAGAAGTATATAGTCACCTATATATTGATTGCACAATAATTGTTCAAACAAGGGAGTACTTATGTAATATTAGAAAAGAAACATTAATTGCACAATAATTGTTCAAAACATTAAACTAGTAATCCAAATTAAATATATCATTCCTAAACAAGAACTATGAGCAAACAATGTTACAAGCTCAAATTAACCATCAAGAACACAAATATATGTTCAAAATAACCATCACAATCAAATATCAAATGACAGGAGAATAAATTGTATGGCTTTGGAGGCTAAATTTTCTTTTTTGTACACACCAAGAGGTGAGCCTCGCACAGACAGGAGCATCTCGCCGTTCTTAGGAAATCTCACAGTTTTTGGTATCATGCCAAATGAGACTCGACTACTCATGACCTGAAAATGTTTAATTGAAAATAAAAAAGCTATTACAATCTCAAGGATTGATGTTATATGCAGGATACTATTACAATATATAGGCAACAGGCAGTAGTTACTCCCTTATTAATTATATTTAATCCCACAGTATTAAATACATACCCTTTATGTAACTTCCCTGATTACAGAGCATAGGCTTGTTAATCAACTTGCAAATAAGTTGATAAGTACACAATATATTTACTCTCTTATTATAAGATAACTACACTTGTAACAAATATATGCGAAACTAACTAATAATTCATCATCTCGTGTTGTGAGATGTAATTATTAATTAAATAATAAGTAGATTTGTAACAAACAAATACAATAAGACATCGCCTAAATATATACTCTTACTCTATATATTTGCTTTCTCATTTTAAAGTAGACTTGCAACAAATACAAATAAGAGATCATTTGAATTACTGAATATATACTCCCTTGCACTGTGTATTTACTCCCTTATTTTAAGGTAAGTACACATGTAAATAAGCTGACACATGTTTCTTCTCCAACATACTTAAATATATACTCCCTTATTCAATATATTTAACTTCCATAGTAGTAAATGCATAATTTTTTTAAAAAAATATACTCCCTTATTCACCATATTTAACCCCATAAATTCTCTAACTCTATAGATCTCCTCCATTATTGTAATTAAAGTAAACTTGTAACAAACACAAAAGAAGACATTAGCTTTTATATATATACTCTTTGCAGTATATACTCCCTTATTTTAAGTTAACTACACTTGTAAAAGAATTAACAAATAATTCTCAGCTTAATATATACTCCCTTATTAATAATATGTAATCCCATAGTAGTAAATACATACTCCCTTGTGTAAATTCCTTGATTACAGGGCACAAGCTTGTTAATCAACTTGCAAATAACTCCATAATATATATTTACTCTCTTATTATACTACACTTAGCAAATATATACAAAACTAACTAATAACTCATCATCCTAATATATACTTCCATACGAGATATATTTACTCCCTTATTCTAAGGTAACTACACTTGTAAGAAACAGATACAAAATAACTTATGATTAATAACTCTATTATGGATGAAACTTACATTTTTATGCGACAATTTCTCCCTTCATAAACTTGATTATATCAATAGAAAATCTTACAACTCCACTGTCTTGCCAGCATGTGTACTTTAATGCCTCATTATAGTCTTCTTCATGCAGAAATATGGTGCCATCAATTAATCGAAGTGTAGGGTTGCTTCCAACGTGTCATTGAGCCAAATTAGGGTCAGTCTTCTCAAGTGCTGTAAAAAAAATAATAAACAAAGCTCAGTGTTAGTAAAACATCCTAGAATTATTACAAAAAATGGAAACAAAGAAACCAAAGAATTTCCTATTAATTGAGGAACTTCTCAATGAGGTCAACATGAGTCATGAGCATACAACGACAACAATATCGTACCAAGCCCAATGCATCGAGAGCATCACTAAACAAAAAAATGACAATTAAAAAAAAAAGTGAAATTAGGAACAAACTAAAGAGGGGCAAAGCACCATAAAACTACATAATATAAAACATATGATAAGCGCAAAACATGTAATTTTAACTATATAATCCTTTATCGATACTCCCTTATTGTTTAAATTTTAATAGATACTCCCTAATATTTAACGTATATTGTTGAACTTTTAATAACTCAATAGATACTCCCTAAGCGTACTCATGTTTATAAATGGTGTATTGTTTCTGTACAAACAAACTCTTTACTCTATACTACCGTATAAAACAAAGAGTATCATTGATGCTGCTTGTTAAAGCAGAATAATGACAACTAGAATTGGTTGAATTTTTAATAATAGATACCCCCTTATACCAAATATATACTTGTTATGAATATCTGAACAGGTATGAACTAGAAAGTATATGGTTAAACATTCAATAACCTTAATGGATACTCTCTTATATTAAAATATATACTCCCTTATTCTAAATATCTGAATTGATATTAAGCACATGGCATATAAAAACTTATAATATATTAATAGAAATTCCTTTATACTAAATATATACTCCCTTAGACCAAATATATGCTCCTTTGAATATCTGAATTGATAGCAATATAGTAGTAAATACTCCGGTCTTGAAAACTGCGACACAATCTTCACGAACGATTTGACGCCCAACAGATCTATATTCCGGTCTCAAAGACCGCATAGCCGGTTCCCAAAACCGACTTTCAATGACTGAAAATGGAACTTCAGCATCGATGAAGTAAAGAGTGAGAAGGCCACGTGTCAAATCAGGATCAAACTTGAAGTTAGACGGATCAAACCAATTATCCCCTTGAGTTGCTAATATGTTTGCTCTATCTTCATTGTTGATGCTTTTGCAAGAGATCAAAATATGCCTACGCAAGTGTGAAGTGCCCCCGCCTTTGACCCTGCTCAAAGGCGCTCCACAATGTTTGCATATCACCTTCTTCTCATCATCCTTGTCATCAAGAAAATGGTCCCAAACCAATGATTTTTTCTTCGATCGAGTTGATCTAGTTTCAATGGTCTCATTTCTGCTCTCACTTTCTTCCACGATAGCGTCGACATCAAGACCCGGTTGATTACCGGAGAATGACAACATTGCAGCCCTGTAAAAGAAAAAGACAAAACTGAAACCACTTAGATTACATATAAAAAAGAATTCTGGAATAATTAAAGACAAAAAAGAAACCACTTTGTCAGTACAGGATGTTTTGTTCAAAAATAATAATGAATAACAATGTATAGCCAAGTATGACATACCAATGAACTATTTATAAAGTTATAAATTTGGCAGACCATGAACAAACTCTTAAAAGACACATGAACTATTATAACAGTGGCAAGGAAATTACAATTTTATTATATAACAGATTTCATTGACCCATTTTGGAAATGCACTGCCTACTCTTAACTGGACCAAAAAAAAAGATTTATCTATCAAAAAACTATTGAGTGCCGAAATATCATTAATACCTCTATTGACAGCATCTGAACATAACAAGATAACACTGTGCATAAAAAGATAAATTTAATATTGAGTATTATAATCAATAGTAATCAACTAGCTGTCATAGGAGAATATTATTTCAGGTTAAAACAAGGTAACTGGTGTATAAATAGCTAATATTGTACAGGAGAACCTTTTTAGCTGTTTTTCATCATTTGAACATGACTGCCTTGGGAATTTAAGGTGATAAAGTTGAACTCTGGTACATCAACAGAAACTGGGACAAATTGAGGGAGAAAAAAAGGAAAAAAAAAAAAACAAACTTTGAGGGTTTAATTAAATATACAAATGCTTACTTCAGACAAACTTTCAAGGAATTTAATTGCTGAATGTCAAAATTAAAGCAAGCACAGGAAATGACTTCTCATAATGATAGAGACCTCTTCAAAAGAGACTTCTCATAATTTCTGCTTCACAGCTTCAACGGCTTAGCCTTCCTTTTCTGCTTCTCCAACCTCTCCTTCTTCCATTTCTACATTGAACAGAAAACAAAGAAATTATGAACAAGATTAACACTAATCAAGTGTAAATAGCAAGTATTGGTCCTGATACTGTAAATAGCAAGTGTCATATCAATCACTTTGAAACACTTATACAACTTGAGAACAAACTGATTTGAACTTGAAAGTCATGCATCAGTGCAAATAAGAATATTATTTTGTTCCATTGCAAGAAAAATAAGATCTGATAGCTCACAGATATATAGTCATGGTTATACCTGAACAGTTTTTCCAAGATAGTCTGATAGTCACCCCTTCTCTCCTTCTTTTACTTGTTCAACTGCTTCGGCCAAATAGTATTTACTTGTTCCTGGTGGATCATAAAGCAAAAATGCTCTTAAGGGTTTAGTATTTACTTGCAGCATGAAAAATGAGAGAAATTAAAAAGTTCAAGAAATTAAAATGAGAGAAATTGCACAGAATAGTTGAAGCAATTAAAAAGACACGAAATTTTCCTTTGTTTGTGAGCAATTGGATAAAGTTATGTTAGGTTCAGGATATGAGGCAACTATAGGATATGACTTGTTTACCATATTTGCGATTTCCCGTTTTTAATGTAATCCCAACTTGCACAGTAGACGTTGGGCAAGGTAAAAGTAAAAGACATCACTATCTCCCAAATCAAGCAGATTATGTCAAATATAATGTCATTATTTTACTTCTGTTCCCAATTGCAAACAAAGGAAAATTAACATTCTGATAGCAATTAGAAATTTTGCACGGCATATGAAAACTATGAAATTTACAGAAAAGTTCAACCTTTTGTATAAATGAAACTAGTATGAGCAAAAATTCAAGCATAAATCTTCATGAAGCATAAATATAAGTGAGACCCACAATTGCTCGAGGTAGAGAGAGAGTACAAGGAAGGCTAGAAGCTTACCCAGTTGAGAGTAAGAGAAGATGGAGGTCGGCGCTTGTGCGAGAGAGAGAGAGCGGCTCAGTCCTGAGAGAGAGACGGAGGGTCGAGTTGAGACGTTGAGTCGAGTGCTTGCGCAAGAGACTGAAGAGAGCGGCTCAGTCGGCAATTGCGCAAGAGAGAGGCGGCGATGGCGAGTCGAGCGACGACGAGGGTCGAGCTCGAGTTGACTCAGTCACGGGTAAGACTGAGGGCCTGAAGAAGGAGAACTCGAGCTTCAGTCGAGCATAGTTTAATGTGAGGGCCGAGCCGAGTTTTCGGCCCTACTCGAAATAGGCTCGGTCCACTTGTGAAGAACAGTACGTCCAATCCGTTGGCCCACGGGCAGATCCAGCCCACTCCCAGGCAGTTGCTTTCTAGGCTTTGAAACTACAAATTTTCCCCATCTGGTTGAGATAGATACCCTAGTTAGGTGATTGTGTGAGAGAGAACACTAAATCGATACCTGAGTTCGATGCAAGCGTCGATTATGAGAGAGAGAATAGAACAAATCGAGTTGCCAATCTGATAAGAAGAAACCCTAGGTTAGGCGACAGAGAAATCGATCGCAGCGATAGAGAGAGATTTTGAGAGAGAGAGAGAGAGAGAGATCCGAATGGTAGAGAGAGATTTTGACGGAGAGAGTGAAGTGATAGAGAGGGAAAGGAGAAAGCGTCGGATTGTAATGAGTTTCACGTGCGGCTCAAGTGACTACGAAGAGGCATCAGATTAGATGGGCTTGAGGCCCGCTGGATGGCAGGATGTCAGATTGGTAAGATGGTAGATAGCAATTTTGGTTATGCATTGTTGGTGGTTTACTGGTGCTATTTTTTAAAACAAAAGGCCCATGTTTTACCACTATTTTCCTGAAACGAAAAGCCCAATTTGATTGTCATTTTTCTTCCATCTAATAAAATTTTGTCTATTGTTTGTTTGTCAAACTGGTTGACCTGTTTGGGGTATCCTAATGAAGTGTTCATGTCTTATTCTCATCCAATTGGTTAATTATCTATTAATTCTCTCTCATTATTCACCTGTCTTTATTATGTATGGAAGCCGAATGTGCTTTGGATGTTAAAAAATATCTTGATGTACTTTCCAGTCTAGTCTTTATGCCTACCAAAGTATAGATTTCAGACTCTTGGATCTCGATCGGTTCCTTTAGCTCTTAGATCTCGGCTCGCTCGTGACATAATTGTAGTTCCGCCTTGCTCCTCTCCCCCTAAAAATCCATGTGGTGTACTTGATGGTGCCGTTTGGATGTGTTAGGAATAGCATAGGAATAGTAATTCCTGGCGTAAATTTAAGGAAAAATGAGATTTCGGGAAACGTGGGAAGAGTGCTATTTCGGAAATAGGAAATGTTATTTAGATAGTGAGTTAGGAATAGCGTTGGGAAGAGTATTATTGGGATGAAAAGTAGTAAGAAAAGTGTTATTGGAAATAGTGTTATTTCTGAAATTGGCTATTGCGTTTGGATAAAAAATTTACGCGAGGAATAGGCAATTTTTGGGAATTGGCTTATTCCTAGTGTATCCAAACGGAGCCAATATATATGGACGTCATTGTTTTTCATCATTGATGTGTACAAAGATTTTTTACTGTAAAGGGTACTTTATTATTTAAAATTCAAAAAAGTAATATGAGAAAAGAAAGTGTTGCCGAAACAGTAAAGTCACTATTTTGTTCTTTATGTTTTTTCTGCAAATCCTTGATTAATCAGTAAGGACAAACAAGAATTAGACCAAACAAAACAGAGTTGGATTATCTAGTATAATATTTCTGCAAAAAAAAATATTAATTTTCCATTTTACTTCTAATGATAAGTATAGCTATTATACATTTTCATCAATAATAACACAACATCGCATTTAAAAAGAACCTTGTTATAATTTTTCCACAGTAGTTAATCTCTCTTAGATGACTTCGGTAGATTTCTAATGAGAACTACAACATTGCAATTATCCTTAAAAAGGTATCTTCGCTGCGTGTTGAGAAATTGTTACATTATAATGGTACTTCTAGAAGGTCGCTAATATCATATCAAGAACAACCCTGTATTTATTATCAAGTAAGATCAGATCTGATCATAAATTTTGAATAGAAAAATTGAATGCGGTCTTCAGGTTATCCTGCTGAAATGGCAGACCCATCAAAATTTTATTGGCTAGGTATACAACTAATATGAGTTTCTAAATCGTGATGCATGCACAAGAGAAGTAAGTTGCTGTTTGTCAAAAGGCAATGCATAGAATTAACTGGAAATCTGGTATCGCCCCTGGAATTGGTCATAGTATAGGCCTGTAAGGCATACCACCTGCATAGTAACCAATTTTAGAAGGCTTATGGAGCACTTTCTCTCCATTTTGGACATTGTACTGCTCCACACGTACTTGGTCAGGATTTTCACCAATTTTTCTTAATTCCCATTGTGCCCTTATCAAGACTTGTATATAAGTGGATTGCTCTTATAGCATTTCATAGAAAACATAAGCAACTGTACAAACACACAGAGAGAAACAAATTTTGCAGAGTTTTGGGTCAGTTACAAAACAGAGAAAAATGGTTATCACCGCAAAACAGGAGGCTCTTGTTGTGAACTCATGGAACGAGATGAAGGATGATGCGCCAACTTTCGCTCTCAAATTTTTCTTGAGGTTCCTTAACATTTTTCTATTCTTTTGCACCATGTTTTTTAATACAGTGCCATACATTTCTCATGCTTACATTTATAATTTCCACTATTCTGTTTATCACAGGCTATTTGAAATTATTCCATCAGCAGCAAAGCGGTTTTCCTTCCTACGTGATTCAAATTTGCCCCTTGAGAAAAATCCGAAGCTCAAGGCTCATGCTATGGGTGTCTTCGTGATGGTACTACATAAATAGAGCCATCTTAAGCAATATTACTGTGATAATTGATCATGTATAGATCACTAATAAATTTCTATAAATTAATTTTTGTACAATTTTACTGTAGACATGTGAAGCAGCTACTCAGCTGAGAAAGACTGGGAAGGTAGATGTAGGAGCCAACACATCTGTAAAGCACTTGGCATCGGTTCATTTCAAATCTGGTATTGCTGATGTTCATTTTGAGGTATGAAAATTCTCTCATTTATAAGGAAGCTCTCGAATTATTTCATAATATATTAGAGGAAATTGACAAAACAAGGTACTGAAATTTAGTTGCATTACCTTTTTTCCATTTGTTTATTTCAGGTTCTGAAATTTGCACTTTTGGAAACAATCAAGGAGGCAGTGCCATACCTGTGGTCGGAAGAGCTGAAGGAAGCATGGTCCGAATCTTATGATCACCTTGTTTTAGCTATCAAAAATGAGATGTAACTCGCTTCCCACAAGCATCAAATTTGTTGTAGCTATTTGATGTAGTAATTTGATTTTTTTTTTTTTTTTTTTTTTTGTTGAGTTACTTGAGGCATTTGTATCTTTTTTATTGAATAAAGAATATTTGGTAATACTGTCTACTCAGTAAATTCTGCAAAAATTTTGTTCTCCTTTCTGTTTCCAAAGAAATTTTGTTTATTAAATGTGTTTCTATATTGTTAAATTTTGCTCTGAATGCATAAATGCCGAGGTACAGCATGAAATTGCCAGACTATCACAAGACAATGTAGAACGAAAATATGGTTTTCTCAGCAAAAAAAATTGAGCAATCATTTTACTTTATAAGTTCACATATTGCTCTGATTATCTGATAAGTTCACATATCACTGATGCATCAAAGTTTCATCTACATACAGAAATATCTAACACATAATGAATCTTTTTCAATTATGTAGTAGCTATGTACATGCACGAGATGTGAACGTGCATACATGTTATCCAATAAGTGATAGCTTAACAGCTTGTTCAAACGAAAATGAGAAAATAACTTGAAACTTAAAAAAAATTATGAAAAAATAAGTGATGAAATTAATCAATCAATTATGAGTTGCAGTATTGAGAGCACACTTCTTATCTTTTGTTAGAAATCAGTAATTGCAGTATTGATACTTTGATAGCACACTACTTTTTTTTTATTTGAAACACCAATTGCAAAGTAATAGTTCTTTATTTCTCTAGCAAAAACTGCCTATATCTGGTATATTTCCAGGCCATTAAGCAGGAATTAGCAGAAGCAACTGTACTTTGTTTTGGGTTTTCTAATCCTTCTTGATGAGCTGGTATTATAGCTTTCTATATGTGGATTATAAACTGCAATTATTATTGGTTCAGCTTCAGCATTTGAAAGATGGTCAAAGATGTTCTCAATTGAATTGTTTTTTCCACATATAGAAAACCATATAATGATATAATACAAACTGAGCGACCAAGTTGACCCAAAACATGTCATCTTTCGTGCTGCTAATCCTGGTTTATGACCCAGGCAAATGCCAGCTGCCATCTGGTTCCCAAAAAAAAAAAAAAAAAAAACAAACAAACACTACGTACACTATGATACAGAATTAATTGATTCCACCAGAATAAATAAATAAATTTTTTAGATTCCTCAACGAGGATATCAACTCTATATCTAAAAGTGATTTTTTTTAATTAAGGTTATCATTTGCCATCCTCTTTCCTCCCACGTCTAGGTATATTCAAACTGTCCTACAAAGATATAAATCTATATAGTCACATACAAAACCTTTAAACAGCCACTGGATTTGGTTTTGGATTATTGGTTACTAGCTGGTTTTATTAGAGTTTTGACAAAATTAGATTAACTTGTGTTGCTAATGCTTTCCACCTACAAAGTCATGGTTTCAATTCCCATCAGGCCATTAGTGATTTGAATAATATAAAATGTTTTGATTAACTTTTTTGCCTATAAAAGCACTGAAATCCAAAGTGACTCCAAGCATCCAAGCAAAAGGTTACTACTGCTTAATTTTGATCCTTTCACAAAAGTTAACTAAACATTAGCCAAAATGGTTATCACTGCCAAGCAAGAGGCCCTTGTTGTGAGCTCATGGAATGAGATGAAGGATGATGCCCCAACTTTTGCGCTGAAATTTTTCTTGAGGTAATATTTAATATATCACTAGGATTTAGTTGAATTTATGGGTTAACTAGTGCTTTTGGAGTCTGGTACAATATTATATATAAACTTTTTTCCAAATGTGTTATAGGCTCTTTGAGATTATCCCATCAGCAGCAAAGAGGTTCTCATTTTTGCGTGACTCCAATCTGCCTTTGGATAAGAATTCCAAGCTGAAGGCTCATGCTATGGGCGTCTTTGTTATGGTACATAGTTGTGATATATGAATTTTCTTTATTTATGATATCAACGGTACTTGTCCCTGCTAATTAAATTTGCAAGCTCAATATTGGCTTCGCTAAGTTGCTCTGCCCCTTAGTGCATTCGCCTTAATTCATTCTAATATCTAATTGATGGTAATTTGATGGTAGACCTGTGAGGCGGCTACTCAACTGAGAAAGACTGGAAGAGTGAATGTAGGTGCCAACACATCAGTGCAGCATTTAGCCTCAGTTCATTTCAAGGCCGGTGTTGCTGATGTGCACTTTGAGGTAACTCTTCTTCGTTTCCATTTCTCTTAGAAATTTTACATAGAAAAAGTACCAAATGTCTAGTCTAGCTAGAAACAAATATAGAAGTCAAGTTGATTGAGCAACCTGCAACAATATTATTGATAATTATGCAATGCAGGTTCTCAAGTTCGCACTCCTGGAAACAATCAAGGAGGCGGTGCCCTACATGTGGTCTGAAGAGTTGAAGGAAGCCTGGTCTGAGTCTTATGATCACCTCGTTGTTGCTATCAAGAATGAGATGTAACTCCGCTTCCCAATTCCAACAAGCAACATATATTTCATAATGATCTGCGGCATTTATTTATGTTTAATTAAGTTCCTGTTTTGGGGTAGTAATTTGTGATCGTTTTTTCATTTGAGTTATTCGAGGCATTGTTTCTCTATCATTTATTGAATAAAAATATTTGGTTATCCTGCTTATTTAGTAAATTCTAATTGAAATTTGTTCTCCTTAATTTTCCCACAGAAATTTTGTCGCTGTGATGATAAATATTAAATAATATATTTCGTTACGCAAAAATCATTTAGAGTACTAGTTAATCTAAAGAATTATGAACTTTATCAATTAAATAGCGATTATAAACTGGCACGGTAAGTGGAAACTACATATATATATATAAGCTATCCAATAGGCAATAAATGATAGCTTACCAGCTTATTCAAAAAGAATTATAAAATTAATTTAACGTTGATGGAGATAGATGATATAAAATATTTTTATTAACACTTATTGATGACTTGAAAAATATCAAATTATACTAAATTGCATGCATGAATACTCATATAAATAGAAGAAGTATAATTTGGTGCACATCTTGCATTAACCCATCAATCCAACATACCAGTATAACATTGTCGAATGTCGATACTGTGTACAGTGCACCAACACTAGTGCATTGCCGTGCCGATCGATTTTTTCATTAATTTCTTCTTTGGTAATTATATATTTTTTTTAATGCTTAGGTAATTTAAAATTTCCTAGCGAGTTGAGTTGGATTACAACACCACAACAATTTATCTATGATCTGTAGCAAATGAATTAGTGATCCCTTTCATTATTTTTTTTTCTTTAAGGCTCTAATCGGAACGGAGAAGAGCGAGAAAGGAAAAGAAAATAACTCTCGCCAAATTTTTAAGTTTTCAACAGGAATTACAGGGTCAAAATTTTCTCGTCAATTCTCGCTGAAAGAGAATTTTCGTGCCTCATTCTTCAGTTTCGGATTAGCGGATTTGAAGAAAGTGATTTCCATTTACATTTCTCGCGTTAAATATGCAGTTCCTATCAGTGCCTAAAGATTTTGATTCCATTTCAAGGAGCATTATGGAAACACAGACATTGATATATAATTATATACACAATAAAAGCTTGCTTTGATAGCCATGTTAGATTTAGAGACGTCTAAATATAACTGATTAATTTGGACTGCGTGTATTATAATTATGTGTTTAATAAACTACCATAAATAAATATATTGTTGCTTAATTAAATGCCTAAATAAGTGATCAATTGTCACACCCCGTAACCAACAAGCATGTGACAATCTCCGCCACGACTACCACACGGTAGACGCAAGGCACAACAAAATAATCAATTAACCATACAACAAGTTTATCACCACTAAATTAACACAAATCCATTGACTAAACGAATTATAAGATAAATAATCATGCAACATACAAATACCAAGTGGTGGTACCAACCAATCACACAATCATACATCAAAACACAACCATGGTACCACTCTACATGGTGTACACAAAATGACAATTCAAGTCTAATAATATATATACATAGCCTAAATAAAAGAAATACAAGTCATATGGCATATACCAACAAAAAGCCAATGGACTAATAGTGGTGATAATAACTCGAGACTGGGCCTACTCCTCGCCAAAAACCGTCTCTGACCCCGCCTCAAAACCTGGAACCCACAAAGTGGAAACGGTGAGAAATTAAATTTCTCAGTGCGGTATTCAGTTCCAGCACATGAACTCTTCGCTTTCATGTTTTGGAATTAAATACCCGCAAAAAGAAACAAGCAAGTAATAAGACAATAAATAACAATAGTAATGCATAAGTATGATGCAATGCCGACTAATAAGTTCAAGCATATCAGATTTCAACATATCAAATAATCACAAATGTCGACAATATAAGTTGGTCCATACCATGCAACTACAAGTCTGGTTTGAAATCAATCAAATCATATCACAATTCAATCCAATTCATTTACTTGTTTCCAAAACAATATCAAATTTACCCTACTTGACATTCCAGAATCACTCCCCTCATACCCCGTCTAGCTCGGGTATCTGAGTCCCATGTAACAGCGCTGACTACATAGCGTGCACCGGTAGCTAGCCGGCATCCGCACGATGTTTCGTGAAACTGGCCAACCGTACAAGTAGTAAACATAACCAATATACAATTCAATCCTTCCATTCACAATTCGAATACCATACAACATGCAACAATTTCCAATGCAACGGTCATATGATAGTCATGCAATCAACAATAAATCAACATGCATAATAAATAAAGTAAATAATTTCTACTAAGTAAAAGCATTGAGTTCATGTGAATCCGCACCTGAACTCCACAAGAAAAGAACCTAACTAACGTGAACTCGACGCACCGGCGTCTCCCGCAACAAAACCCTCGTCTCCTAAATCTATAAAATAAGCAAAACCCTAAATTAAACCCTTTTAAAAACATAATTACATCAACAATTTCAGATCTGAAAATCTTTATATTTTCTCTCATAACTTTTATTCTAATTTGCAAATTAAGTGTTAAATGAGTATAAAATGTTCCTACATTTTAACCTAACATCTAATAATACTAAACAAGCCATTGGAACTCATTTAACAAGCTAAAACTCATGAAATTTAACATTTTTCTTTGCTGTCCAAAAAGTACAAAAATAAGGTTATGCATGCAAATTTATTTTACCACAAGAATGCTATCAAAATACAACTTTATGATGCCATTATGCAAAATATACCTTGCTGAAATTTTTCTCTAAAACCCAATACTTTTGTAAAACTCACACAAGTCTAGATTTTGCAAAAATGACAAATGCTCTTGCTAAAATACCATAAGTGTTTAACCAAAATTCCTCAAGAAAGTTTAAATTCGGGTAAAAATGATTATTCAAGCCAAACTTAGTTTTAAAACTCATTTTACACAAAAAGAAACCACTTTCTAGCAACATCAACTAAATACAAGCTTAAAATAGCTAGAAAACTACATCCAACACTTAATTTCAACAAATTTCGGAATATTCTCAAAAAAAACCCGAAAATAACAAAATAAGTTCAAAAGAATTGGAAAACCACACTAATTAGTGCAAATATTCACAAACTAATAACATTTGGCAACCTTTTTCAACCATGCTACTCAAAATCCGAAAATAACAAATAATTTCAAAAGAAATGGAAAACCTCACTAATTAGCACAAATATTAACCATATACAATAACCAAAATCCATAAATAAAATATAAATTCGAAATATTATTTCTTAAATTCGGTCAAAAATATTTTCCATGCACAAAACTCATTGAAATTGCATTTTACCCCAAAAGGAGTTCATCCCATAGTACAAGAGCCATAATCCACCCTTTAATCAAGCAAAAATTAACATATAACTACAAAAATCACCAAAAATCCGAAAATTAAAGAATGAACCATGCATACAATATTTCTCCACTCAAAATCGGGTTTTACTCTCACAAATACTTTTCAAATCCATCACTAAGTTTAAAACCGAAATAAATGGAAGAAAAATGAGAACTTACATGAATATGCCTTGTTTTTGAAAATAAAAAGCTTGTGTGCATAGATCTCCACTTCAACTCACCATTTTCTATTTTTCTCGAATTTTTCTGATTTTATTTCAATTTATTTGAAGTAGAAATTGGTGTTCTAACAATGGAGCAAAGAGAGAAGAAAATGCCAAAGAGGGCTGCGCATGGGAGAGACAAATGGGGGGGTTTTTCCTCTCTGTTGCACGCTGGGGTGGGGAAAAGTGGGTGGGGAATTTTCTCTTTTTTTTTTTTAACTTAAAGTAGAAATGCTAAATGGCTCCAAAATGCAACCACAAACAAACATATGAATGAAAATCCAATTAACTTAAGCCATGCAATGAATGATACCAAAACAAATTATTTTCACACTAGCCATAAATCTAATTACTCACTTAACAAATCCTTTAAATAATATTTTTAGAAAATATAACTTTTAAAATTCCAATAATGTAACATTCTCCCCCCCTAAAAGAAACGTTCAGTCCTCTGAACGAAAACGTACCTGAGCTCGCAAACAACTCAGGGTAACGGTCCCTGATCGCATCCTCAGGCTCCCATGTTGCCTCTCTCTCTGAGTGACGACTCCACTGGACCAACACAAAACGAATGGTCCGAGTACGAAGGCGGTGCTCCTTCGTGTCCAAGATCCGTATCGGTCGCTCCTCATAGGTCAAGTCATCCTTGAGTTGCAACTGAGAGGGATTCAACTTATGTGATGGATCCCTGACACAACGCCTCAACTGTGAGACGTGAAACACACGGTGAAACCGACCTAAAGCTGAGTGTAAGTCTAGCTCATAAGCCACAGTCCCTACTCGAGCTACAACAACAAAAGGCCCGACATAGCGAGGACTGAGCTTCCCTGACACACCAAAACGATGCACCCCTTTCATCGGAGACACCTTCACCCACACCTCATCGCCAACTTGAAACTCTAGCGGTCGCCGTCTCACATCAGCATACCGCTTCTGACGGTCCTGAGCCGACTTCAAACGGCTCAACACAACTCTTAACTTCTCCGCACTCTGGGAGACTAGGTCTGGACCTGTAGGCTGATATGTGCCCTTGAGTTTCCACCATAATGGAGTACGACAAGGCTCACCATACAACGCCTCATAAGGTGGCATGCCAATACTTGCATGAAAGCTATTATTGTATGCAAGTTCAGCCAAATGCACATGATCCACCCACGAGCCACCAAAACTCAAGGCACATGCGCGCAGCATATCCTCCAAGGTCTGGATAGTGCGCTCAGACTGACCATCTGTCTGGGGGTGATAGGCTGAGCTAAAATAAAGCTTCGTTCCCAAAGATTCTTGAAACTTTTTCCAAAACTGTGAAGTAAAACGTGTGTCTCGATCAGAGATGATCTCACGTGGACAGCCATGGTACTTGCACACATTCTTAAGGAATAACTCAGCCATCGAGCTTCCTGAGATGTCGGAACGAACGGGGATAAAACGAGCCACCTTAGTCAATCGGTCCACAACAACCCAAATGGCATTCACATGACCTTTTGACATAGGAAAACCCGACACAAAGTCCATCGTCACCGACTCAAACTTGCCTTGTGGCCTCCTCAAGTTTTGCAAAAGACCAGCACACCTTCGCCGATCGGCCTTAACCTGCTGACAAACTTGGCACTTTTCCACATACTTTGCTACCTCACGCTTCATACCCGGCCACCAAAAGCTTCTTTTTAGATCCTTATACATCTTTACCTCACCGGGATGAATCGAATACCCAGACTCATGAGATTCAGACAAGATCAACTTTTTCAACTCAGGATCATTTGGAACACAAACCCGATCACCAAATCTCAACATTCCTGTCTCATCAAGTCGAAACGGAGTCTTGGGATTAGTCTCCATGCCCTCTCTGAACTTCTGGCACTTAGGGTCGACATGTTGTGCCACAACTACCCGATCGTGCAAGTCTGGATGCACCTCAATAGCGGCCAATACAACTGCAGCTAGCAAGGAGGAAGAATATGTACTAGCTGAAGTCGAACTGGTGCTACAACTTAGTAAGGATGCTGCAACCTCCGCTGACACCCCTACACTCAAACTCATCAAGCGCATCTCCTCCAACAACCTCGGCTCACAAGTCACCAAACTAGCCATATTAGCTCGGGTCTTGCGACTTAGTGCATCCGCTACTAAGTTCGCCTTGCCCGCATAATACTGGATGTCAAGATCATAGTCCTTCATGAGCTCGAGCCACCTACGTTGCCTCAAGTTCAACTCCTTCTGAGAGAACAAGTACTTCAAGCTTTGATGATCTGTAAAGATCCGACACTTCACACCATACAAGTAGTGCCGCCAAAGCTTAAGTGCAAAGATCACCGCTGCTAACTCAAGATCATGGGTTGGGTAATTCTCCTCGTGTGGCCTCAACTGTCGAGAACCATACGCAATCACATGACCATCTTGCATGAGCACACAACCCAACCCGGATCGCGAAGCATCTGTGTACAAGTCAAAGTCCTTTCCTTGCACAGGCATTGCCAAAATAGGCGCCGACACCAATCGCTTCTTCAACTCTTGAAAACTAGCCTCTTGCTCAGAACCCCACACAAAAGGAACATCCTTGTGCAACAACTGAGTCAAGGGACGAGCAAGGGAAGAAAATCCAGACACAAAGCGTCGGTAATAGCCCGCCAATCCAAGAAAACTACGGATCTCTGTGATTGTTCGCGGTTGACTCCACTCTGTCACCGCTTGAACCTTACTCGGATCTACTGCCAAACCGGCACCCGAGATCACATGACCCAAGAAAGCCACCTTCTCCAACCAAAACTCACACTTTGAGAACTTAGCGAAGAGCTGATGCTCCCGCAACTGACTCAAAACAATCCGCAAATGTTCGGCATGCTCTTCAAAAGACCGAGAGTACACAAGAATGTCATCTATGAAAACCACAACAAATGAATCTAAGTACTCTCGAAACACTCTATTCATCAAGTCCATAAACGCCGCTGGTGCATTTGTCAACCCGAATGGCATTACTAAGTACTCATAATGACCATAACGGGTGCGGAAAGCTGTCTTCTCAACATCACTGGGCCGAATTCTCAACTGATGGTAACCAGTCCGCAAATCGATCTTCGAATAAACTGAAGATCCCTGCATCTGATCAAACAAGTCATCAATTCGCGGCAATGGATACCGATTCTTCACTGTGACTTTGTTCAGCTCTCTATAGTCCACACACAACCTCAAGGTACTATCTTTCTTTCTTACAAACAACACAGGGGCACCCCAAGGCGATGCACTTGGCCGAATAAAGCCCTTGGCCAACAACTCCTCAATCTGCAATTTCAACTCCTTTAGCTCGGCTGGTGCCATGCGATACGGTGTCTTGGAAATCGGCACTGTGCCTGGCATCACTTCGATGCCAAACTCGACCTCCCTCGGTGGTGGCAATCCTGCAATCTCCTCAGGGAACACATCAGGAAAATCACAGGCTACCGGAATCGAGGCTAAGTCTGAGGTCTCAGTCGCTGTGCACTCTACCGTCACGAGATAAGCACTACATCCGGCTTCCAAAAGATTCCTTGCCTCAATGGCTGACACAAGAAGTATCGGGTCTCCAGGGGCCCGACATCTAAGCGAATAACGGGAAAGCCCGCACCGCTCAAATCGAACCAACCTTCGAGCACAATCTACATGAGCCCCGTACCTCGCAAGAAAATTCATGCCAAGCAAAACATCATACCGAGATATATCCATAACTAACATATCAGTGACTAACTCTCGTCCAGACACTAAGATCCTCAAATCTCTACACCAAACCACTACACGGTCAGTCTGTCCTAACGGAGTCTCTACACTCAATAACTGATCACATGGTCTAGTAGGTAGTCCATACCGCTCAACAAAAACTCGAGAAATAAGCGAGTGGCTACAACCTGTATCTACCAACACAAAAGCAAGGTGACCAGAGATCGAAAGTATACCTGTCAATAACTCGGCATTAGAATCAGGATCTGCCTTGACCTCAGTCTCAACTGATGCGTCAGGCGCTGCTGCAACAGCATGAACTGCCACTCGGCCACCAAACCGGCCTCCACGTGGCGCTGGACCACCTCTGCCACGACCGCCAGCTCCCCCGGCACCTCTAGAGCCTCCTTGTGCAGTCCCATGCTGCAACTGTAGGCAATCTCTCTTCCAATGCCCTGTTTGGCCACACTGAAAACATGCCTTGTTCGAGAACCGGCACTGAGACTCTAGATGTGGCTGATTGCACCTACTGCACCAGCCAGTGGCTCTCTGACCCTGAGAAGATGGGGCAGCCACAAATTTGCCTTGCGGCTTCTGAGTCCCAGACGACTGCCCTTGTTTCGGCCGCACATTGCGACTCTTCTCCTCTTTCTCCTCCTCCACACCCCTCTTGCGGTGCGACTCCACTATCTCAGCCTGCTGCATCAATTTGGGAACGGTTGGTGATGCAGGATTATCAACAGCCATAGCAATCTCATGGTTCAACCCATTGACATAGCGACGGCGGTAACGATAAGGATCAACCATAATGTCTGGAGCATAACGAGCCAAAGACACAAACATCTTGTTGTACTCGGCCACGGATCGGCCCTGCTGCTTGAGCGACAGAAACTGCTCTCGCAGCTCCTCCCGATGCAACTCACTAAGGAACCGGTCCGTGAACTGCTGCTCAAACCAAGTCCACGGAATCCTCGGCAACTCGCCATCATAGCCCAACTGAGTACTCTCCCACCAGAACTGAGCTGTACCCTCCAGAAACTGTACCGCTAACTCCACCTGATCCTCCTCCGGCGCTCGACAAAGACGAAACTTTGCCTTCACGCTGGCAAGCCAACTCTCGGCCGCTCTATAGTCACCATCACCATCAAAAGTCGGCGGCCTCAAACGACTAAAGGAGTCAAACAACCTCCTAAAGCCATCATCCTCAACGACTGGCTGAGCGGCTGGACCCGCACGCTCGCCTGCCTGGCGGCCACGCTCATAAGCATCGATCAATCGCTGCTCGTAAGTGGGCTGAGGGACATGAGGATCGGGAACCGCTTGCCCTGCTCCTTGAGCACCTGGAATCACATCTTGCCTCCGACCACGACCACGGCCACGAGTTGTTCGCCTCCCACGATTCATGGCGTGCTCAACTCAACCTGTTACACACAAGTTAGTACACGCACAACAAACAAACAAAACAACCCTTACGCCAACCCCACTCAAACGTCCTATAGGTCTAGTTTGGGCAAGGTAACCATTCTCTGATACCACAAAAGAGATGTCACACCCCGTAACCAACAAGCATGTGACAATCTCCGCCACGACTACCACACGGTAGACGCAAGGCACAACAAAATAATCAATTAACCATACAACAAGTTTATCACCACTAAATTAACACAAATCCATTGACTAAACGAATTATAAGATAAATAATCATGCAACATACAAATACCAAGTGGTGGTACCAACCAATCACACAATCATACATCAAAACACAACCATGGTACCACTCTACATGGTGTACACAAAATGACAATTCAAGTCTAATAATATATATACATAGCCTAAATAAAAGAAATACAAGTCATATGGCATATACCAACAAAAAGCCAATGGACTAATAGTGGTGATAATAACTCGAGACTGGGCCTACTCCTCGCCAAAAACCGTCTCTGACCCCGCCTCAAAACCTGGAACCCACAAAGTGGAAACGGTGAGAAATTAAATTTCTCAGTGCGGTATTCAGTTCCAGCACATGAACTCTTCGCTTTCATGTTTTGGAATTAAATACCCGCAAAAAGAAACAAGCAAGTAATAAGACAATAAATAACAATAGTAATGCATAAGTATGATGCAATGCCGACTAATAAGTTCAATCATATCAGATTTCAACATATCAAATAATCACAAATGTCGACAATATAAGTTGGTCCATACCATGCAACTACAAGTCTGGTTTGAAATCAATCAAATCATATCACAATTCAATCCAATTCATTTACTTGTTTCCAAAACAATATCAAATTTACCCTACTTGACATTCCAGAATCACTCCCCTCATACCCCGTCTAGCTCGGGTATCTGAGTCCCATGTAACAGCGCTGACTACATAGCGTGCACCGGTAGCTAGCCGGCATCCGCACGATGTTTCGTGAAACTGGCCAACCGTACAAGTAGTAAACATAACCAATATACAATTCAATCCTTCCATTCACAATTCGAATACCATACAACATGCAACAATTTCCAATGCAACGGTCATATGATAGTCATGCAATCAACAATAAATCAACATGCATAATAAATAAAGTAAATAATTTCTACTAAGTAAAAGCATTGAGTTCATGTGAATCCGCACCTGAACTCCACAAGAAAAGAACCTAACTAACGTGAACTCGACGCACCGGCGTCTCCCGCAACAAAACCCTCGTCTCCTAAATCTATAAAATAAGCAAAACCCTAAATTAAACCCTTTTAAAAACATAATTGCATCAACAATTTCAGATCTGAAAATCTTTATATTTTCTCTCATAACTTTTATTCTAATTTGCAAATTAAGTGTTAAATGAGTATAAAATGTTCCTACATTTTAACCTAACATCTAATAATACTAAACAAGCCATTGGAACTCATTTAACAAGCTAAAACTCATGAAATTTAACATTTTTCTTTGCTGTCCAAAAAGTACAAAAATAAGGTTATGCATGCAAATTTATTTTACCACAAGAATGCTATCAAAATACAACTTTATGATGCCATTATGCAAAATATACCTTGCTGAAATTTTTCTCTAAAACCCAATACTTTTGTAAAACTCACACAAGTCTAGATTTTGCAAAAATGACAAATGCTCTTGCTAAAATACCATAAGTGTTTAACCAAAATTCCTCAAGAAAGTTTAAATTCGGGTAAAAATGATTATTCAAGCCAAACTTAGTTTTAAAACTCATTTTACACAAAAAGAAACCACTTTCTAGCAACATCAACTAAATACAAGCTTAAAATAGCTAGAAAACTACATCCAACACTTAATTTCAACAAATTTCGGAATATTCTCAAAAAAAATCCGAAAATAACAAAATAAGTTCAAAAGAATTGGAAAACCACACTAATTAGTGCAAATATTCACAAACTAATAACATTTGGCAACCTTTTTCAACCATGCTACTCAAAATCCGAAAATAACAAATAATTTCAAAAGAAATGGAAAACCTCACTAATTAGCACAAATATTAACCATATACAATAACCAAAATCCATAAATAAAATATAAATTCGAAATATTATTTCTTAAATTCGGTCAAAAATATTTTCCATGCACAAAACTCATTGAAATTGCATTTTACCCCAAAAGGAGTTCATCCCATAGTACAAGAGCCATAATCCACCCTTTAATCAAGCAAAAATTAACATATAACTACAAAAATCACCAAAAATCCGAAAATTAAAGAATGAACCATGCATACAATATTTCTCCACTCAAAATCGGGTTTTACTCTCACAAATACTTTTCAAATCCATCACTAAGTTTAAAACCGAAATAAATGGAAGAAAAATGAGAACTTACATGAATATGCCTTGTTTTTGAAAATAAAAAGCTTGTGTGCATAGATCTCCACTTCAACTCACCATTTTCTATTTTTCTCGAATTTTTCTGATTTTATTTCAATTTATTTGAAGTAGAAATTGGTGTTCTAACAATGGAGCAAAGAGAGAAGAAAATGCCAAAGAGGGCTGCGCATGGGAGAGACAAATGGGGGGGTTTTTCCTCTCTGTTGCACGCTGGGGTGGGGAAAAGTGGGTGGGGAATTTTCTCTTTTTTTTTTTAACTTAAAGTAGAAATGCTAAATGGCTCCAAAATGCAACCACAAACAAACATATGAATGAAAATCCAATTAACTTAAGCCATGCAATGAATGATACCAAAACAAATTATTTTCACACTAGCCATAAATCTAATTACTCACTTAACAAATCCTTTAAATAATATTTTTAGAAAATATAACTTTTAAAATTCCAATAATGTAACATCAATTCTATTATAGTGAGGCATTTAAATATACATATTTCAGATTAGGATTTGGATCCGAAACGTATAGAAAATATGGAGTAATTGATTATAATTATTGATGGACTGATTATAGTTAAATTACAAATAATACTTGTAGCCTTAATTAAAAGCTGGAAATATTAAACTTCTAGAAGGACTATATTCAGTTTTATAATTAAGGAAACGAGACTTATAAGTGGTTGGTTATTTTTGAACCACCAAAGAAAGTAAAACTAAAGTCGGTTAATGTTACAAGTATAAAAGAGGGGCTGGGTCTCCAAGGCTACAACACACAACAATCCAATTCTGCTCCATCAAGAGTGATTATACTCTGTCATAATTCGGTAAACAGAGAAGAGAAAAGGTGTGTTGCTAGCTTTTGGAAGGACTCAATAGCCATAGTTCAACAACACGACGTACAAGACCATAGATACTGATTGAGAGTCAGTTGAAGGCATTAAGAGATGGATTGTAAGTTTCCGCTGCATTATTAATTTATTTCTGCATAGATGATCTTGGATTTATGATAGAATTGCTTTTGCAAATTCCTACAAGTGGTATCAGAGCACCTCTATGCAGAAAATAAGTTTTTGTTTTGATGTAGAGATTATTTTGATATGTTTTGAATAGTTTTATGTGAATTGTTTGTCCGTTTTTATTTATTGCACATGATTATTTGGTATTTGCACAAAAATTAATTATTCGGTTAAGAATTATGACTCTATTTATTGCGTAAGAAATTGATGAGTATGAATTTGTGCAAAATTGATCATTGCAAATAAGTTAATTAAGTTTTTTTTTTAATTCGTAGAAACGGTTATTGAATGTACAAATCTGATTAGAATTGTGATTATTTTAACTTTACAGATTTGAAAAGAAATTAGGATCTCTACGTACATTATTTTGATTATTGTAATAAATGTTTTTTTTTATATAGATTCTATTTTTTTTAAAAAAAAAAAAAAAACAGTGACTTTGTTCATTTACGTAGAAATATTTGAGATAAGAGATATATTTGGATTTGTGCAAATTCGATCATTGCAAACAAGTTAATTCAGTTTCTCTTCAATTCATGGAAACTAATTTCAAACGTACAAATCTGATAAGTTTTTTTTTGTGATTTTTTTAAATTTACAGATTTTGAAAAGGATTTTTAGTTTATTAATATAATCTCTACGTCGTTTTTTTTTTGTAATAATTGAACTTTAGTTCTAAAGACCTTGTTCTAAAATTGAACACGTGTTTTTTTCCAAATTTAAATTGTTTTTCAATAATCAATTTAAAAAGGTTTGTAGCTTTTAACTTTGTTAATAACTCTTAGTTTTAGAAAATTGACGTGCATTGCTACGATGATTATATATTATATTATTAATATAAAGACGTAAATAGAATTTATTTCCTTAATAAGTTCTATTAGTCTATTTTTAGTATTAAGTTACTAATTCTAAATTCTATTTAGGACGATTAGTTATTAATGGTAGTTTTAGGTTAGACTTTAGGCTTAATTTTAGAATCTATTTATTGGCTTCTAGATTTCATACATGTACCGGCCCAAAGGACGGTTGCATGATAAGATATTAATTTGACACACTAGCAGTCGATATTAGTATTAGCCAACCCAAAGGAGGGTTAGTGTTTATTGAAACTGTTTAGGGCATATGAAAAGTTTTAAAGATCATTAGTGAAAATTAATTTTTCATTGACTCGCCTGGGCATTAGTCTATGGAATATACCATATTAACCCAAAGGTTAATTGGTAATAAGGTCACATATTTTATATTCACTAAAAGATATTAGAATTTAATGATTGCATCCAAAGATGTCTCATTAAATTTAGGATATTTAGTAACGTACAAATAATGAAGTCAAAATTAATGGAGCATAAAGTAAAAGCCTTAAATAGATTTTAAATTAAGGAAATCGTGATGCATGACGTCTTACTAATTCTTTCCTCTGTTCAATTTTAACAGCAAACATAATGTCTAATCTAAGTCAAATAAAACCCCTCGCTGGAAATAATTTCAAAGAATGGGAAAAGAACCTTAGTTTGGTTTGTTCTGAAGTAAATTTAAGTTCTGTATCTAGATACACATGGTGGTTAGACTCAGGTGCAACATCTAACATTAGTGTATCGATGCAAGGTTGCCAAAATTGTCGGAAGCCAAGTGAGGCTGAACGCTACGTTTACGTAGGAGACGGCAATCAAGTGGAGGTTGAAGCTATAGGAATGTTTAGATTATTATTAAATTCAGGATTTTATTTGAATTTGGATGTTTTAATAATTCCGTCCTTTCGACGGAATTTAATTTCCATTCCTTATTTGGACAAGAAAGGATTTACTTGTTCTTTTAGTAATGGAAATTTCAGTTTATATCAAAATTCAAAACAAGTTGGTTCTGGTTTTCTGTCTTCTTATGATAATCTTTATGTTCTCAATATTAATCCTTCACATTCAGAGGCCCTACACATAGATACTAGAAAACGTAAATTTACTTGTGAGAAATCAGCAACATTATGGCACAAGCGATTAGGTCATATTTCTATTAAAAGAATTGAACGTCTTGTGTCAAATGATATTCTCGAACCTTTAGACTTTACAGAATTTAATGATTGCATTAATTGCATAAAAGGAAAACAAACCAATAAAAGAAAGTATGATGCCAAAAGGTGTAATGAAGTCTTAGAATTAATTCATACCGATATATGTGGTCCTTTTCCAAAGGCTACAAGAAATGGTCATCGGTATTTTATTACATTCATAGATGATTATTCAAGATATGGCCACATATACTTAATAAAGGAAAAGGCTGATGTTTTGGATGCGTTCAAAATTTTCAAAACGGAAGTTGAGTTACAACTTAACAAACGTATAAAGGCAATCCGATCCGATCGTGGTGGAGAATACTATGGTCGTTATGATGGATCGGGTGAACAATGTCCAGGTCCCTTTGCAAAATACTTACAAGAATGCGGTATTGTACCACAGTATACATTGCCAGGTTCACCTGCAATGAATGGTGTTGCTGAACGGCGCAATAGAACTCTTAAAGATATGGTGAGAAGTATGATTTCTCGTACAACTCTACCTGAAAATTTGTGGGGAGAAGCCTTAAAGACTGCAGCTTACATACTTAATAGAGTACCCACTAAAGCGACTAACAAAACCCCTTATGAGATTTGGGTAGAGCGCAAGCCTAGTCTAAATCATTTTCGAGTTTGGGGATGTCCAGCTGAAGCAAGACCTTATAAACCAAATGAAAAGAAACTGGAAGAAAGAACAGTTAGTTGCTATTTTATTGGGTATTCTGAATGATCTACGGGTTATAAATTTTACAATCCGACAGAACATATAGTTTTCGAGTCAAGTAGTGCAAAATTCTTTGAGGATAATGAGTTTGTGGGGGGAGATATGATAAAAGATAGCAATTTTGAAGAAGAATACACGGAAGAGGATGAGACTCAGGGCCAAAGTCCTGGTTTTGTTCAAATTCCAGTTCCTATTAATATTGAAAATACATCCTTTATCAATAGGCAAACTCCACCTCAAATGACTCAAATAGAAATTCAACATAATACTCAAGATACAAATGGACCCGAATCTGACCCAAATTTAGGTAATGCTTCGAGCAATACCACTAATGATTTATCTATGGGTAATTCGGAAGATTGTACTAGTGTTCCTCAACAAGTTGAAAATCCAGTTATTGAAGATTCTCAAAGAAATATAGAACATATGCCAATTAGAAGATCCACTAGAGAGAAAAGATCTACGATTTCCAAAGATTTCGTTTATCTTCAAGAACATGAGTTTGACATTGGTGCGTTTGAAAATGATCCTGAAAATATCAAACAAGCTATGGAAAGCTCTAATTCTCAAAAATGGATAGATGCCATGAATGAAGAGATGAAATCTATGAAAGACAATGACGTTTGGGATATTGTTCCATTGCCTAAAGGTAAGAAATCTGTTGGTTGCAAATGGATATTTAAAACCAAACGAGATTCTAAAAGGCAATATTGAAAAATATAAAGCACGTCTTGTTGCAAAAGGTTTCACGCAGAAAGAATGTATTGACTATAAAGAGACATTTTCTCCAGTATCATCAAAGGACTCTTTAAGGATTATATTGGCACTTGTTGCACATTTTGACTTAGAGCTCCATCAAATGGATGTAAAGACCGCTTTTCTTAATGGCGACATTCATGAAACGATCTATATGATGCAACCACCAAACTTTGTATTAGGTGACTCAAAGTCTATGGTTTGCAAACTTAAGAAATCTATTTATGGACTCAAACGAGCATCTCGTCAATGGTATTATAAATTTCATCAAGTTGTGAGATCGTTTGGTTTCAGATCTAACTTGGTTGATGAATGCATATACCATAAGTTCTGTGGAAGTAAATTTGTTTTCTTGGTTCTATACGTTGATGATATATTGCTTGCTAGTAACGATAAGAATATGTTGCATCAAACTAAGAACTTTTTTATTTAAGAATTTTGAAATGAAAGATCTTGGCGATGCTTCATTTGTACTTGGGATTGAAATACTTAGGGACAGATCCGAAGGTATTCTAAGATTATCCCAAAGGAACTATATCGAAAAGGTTTTAAACAGATATGGCATGCAAGATTATAGACCAGGAGATACCCCTGTATCAAAAGGTGATAAGTTTAGCTTTGAACAGTGTCTCAAAAATGACTTAGAAAAGAACATTATGAAAGGATTCTCCTATGCCTCCGTTGTTGGCAGCATTATGTATGCTCAAGTATGCACGCGTCCGGATATTGCGTTTATCACTGGCATGCTAGGGAGATATTTAAGTAACCCGGGTATAGAACATTGAAAGGCAGCAAAGCGAGTGTTAAGATACCTAAAGAGAACAAAGGACTACATGCTCACTGATGTGTAGCTAATAATACCCTAATTTAGTCCTAAAAATACCGCAAGCGTACGGTAAATCGTTGGATGTGGTTAGGGGTCGAATCCACAGGGACGGTAGATTGAGTATTAAACCTTACTTATTCACAAAATCTAGACAATCAAATGAAGGGGTTTTGGCTTAAACTAACAATTAACAAGACAATAAACTAAATACAAACAAAACAAAGATAATAAAGGCAAAGTTTGGTGTTTTGGTGATAAAATATGCAATAAAAGTGTCCTAGGGTTTCAGTTTCACTTTCAGTCCGGCTTCGGGTCGTCGGAAACGGCAGCTGTCGCGCCGCTACCGACCAGTGCTGGCCAAATTAGACCTGTGTAAGCCGCACAGGTACAAATGTAGCCCGCACAACCCTCAGTTAATGGTGTTTCGACTCAATAAGTTGGTTTTTGGCTTGTGTGGGGCAGATCTAGCCGGACTTGGACTCCCTAGACCTCAGCCGTCGCATGTTGGTCATGGTATCGGAACCGGAACCTAGTCTAACACCCCCATTAGGTTGGTTAACCCTCAACTTTCGTTTGTTGGCTTAATCTTCCTAAGTCTACTTGTTGTTTTCAAAGGTATCCACTAGACTTTCGCCTTAGCAGAAACTTTCCCCTTTCGGGTACCGATTGGACTACCTTTCGGCCTATGTCCTACCTCAAGTCACTTTGTTCAACCCAATCAACTAACCTACACCTTTGACCTAGATTAGATGTGGCCATTCATCTAATAGGAGGTTCAATTAATCAATCAAGCACAAACAAGCATGCACAAATAATATCCAACAAGCAATACACATCAAATACCAAATATCAAGTGTCATACATCAATCCAAACATCAAGATCTAACCTAAGCCCTAAGACAATGCAATCTAGCCTAACATATGCTCAAAACCTAAAGGAAATGATGAAATGCAAGATACAAACTCCATAGTCAAGCAAACAAGAGGAAAATGAGAGATACAACCGTAACCCAGCTAGGGATGGCACTATAGCCCAGTAGCCCGACAGCCCGCTCAAGCCTACCCGACCCAAAGTCGTGCCTGCCCGGCCCAGAGAGAAATGGGCCAGATCGGGTCAGGCCAAGTGTCAGGCCAGGCCAGGCTTGGGCTTGAGAAGACGCCCATGGGCCGCCCGATGGGCTAATATTTTTCTATTTGAGATTGGGCTTCACATTTAGCATGTTATTTTCTGCGGCCTGTGAGTTACTGACTATAGTTAGTAGAGAAAACCCTAAGCTCAGATACACTCATACACAGCCGCACTGTTCATTCATACACAGCCGCACTGTTCATTCATACACAGCCTCCAAGTCTCCGACGATCTCGTCGACGACGACCCTCAGCGAGTAAGATCATCTTTCTCTCACGTTCTCTCTCTCTCTCTCTCTCTCTGAGGTGCATGAAACTTTGAGCATGCACCTGGCCGACGATATTTTGCTGCTGAATTTCTTGATTGAATCGTCCATTGTTGCCTTGAAATTGATGGAAGCAGAGAAAACAATTATAAAATTTCAATACAAATCATTTATGCATATCTCAAATGCATTGTCGACCAACAAGTATATGTCTGATGCAAGGTTTTTTTCATGTATAATTCTCCTTAAGCTTTTAAATTTTTAATTATCTTTGTCGTTAAAGTTAAGTCCAAGCACCTGTACCCATGACTCTCTCCAACTGGTCGCAATGCGTGTTTCTGAAATGATAGTGCTATAAAAGAAATTATTTGTTTTTGAAAAGAAAATTTCATATGAGACCACCGAAAACAAACAGGTTAAGAAGTAGTTGCATGTTTCATGTTAGGTTACTTACTGTATTGATATTATTTGTGTATGATTTAATTTTGTCAGGTTTTAAGATGTCAAACGATAATCCTACACATATTCGAGAAGAAAGCTCACTCTCTCCTGTCAGGTATATATTTGATACTTAGTTTTGTTTCTAATTAGTCATGTATAGTGGTTATATTTTATCCTCTTGTTTACATCTAATTATTAATATAGAGGCAAATAAAATAATACAATATTATTAGCTACTTCTATTTCTGTCTGTGTCTTATCTAGTACTTTATCATTTGACTTTACCTTAATAATGTTATTTGCTAACACATGTTATCTTTGTTTATAATAGACATATGGGAACCCAAGAAGAAAACCATGTGGGTGCCACAGCAACACTGAGCATTGGATGTGATGATATGTTTGTGAATTATTAATTATTAGGTTCAAGAAGATGGATGTGATGATACTGGATTCTAGAGAATATGCTTGAAGACATATATCAGGTTTTAAAAGTTCATTGAGAATCTTATTAATATGTCATCTTGTGTTGTGCTTTCAGTTTATGGACTTGATGGATAGTGCATGCTTTCAGTTTGAATTGGTATTTTTATGTTTTGTTTTCTCTAACTGTTTAATATGTCATATATATATTTTTGGACATGAAGTTATATATGATGTTTCTTAATGTGTCGGTGAGATCTTGAGATGTTGCTTAGGCCTAATGTTGCTGATGAGTCTGAGGCTCTGAGCTGCTTTTTTGTGGAATCAATGATGTATTTTGTTGAATTAAACTATGTTTATTTTGTGAACTTATTTATGTTTGTGGATTTGACTATGTAATTCTTGGTCCTTAGCTGATGTTGTTGCTGGTTAGGTTAATTAACTTTGTTGTTTAGTTGTTTCTTAATTATCTTTTGTGAAACTATGATTTAGATGTTGGTTGTTTAGGTTGATTAACTATTTGTGCTTGGTGAATGGTAATTGAACTAGTTTCATGCTTATTGTGTTAACTATATGTTGGTTGCGTTGTTAGTTAAATATCAATTTGAATTGTTACTTTGCATTGAAAATGAACTGTATGTAATTTTGCTTGTGTGGCATGGTCGGGCCTTTAGGGCTCGGGCAGGTAAGGCAGCCCACAGGCATCATCGTCATTCGTCAGGCGGGCCAGGCAGGCGCAGGCCTCCAGATGAGGCCCGTTGGGCAGGCAGGCTTTGAAATTCAGGCCCATCTAATTGGGCTCAGGCAGGCAGGCATTTAGTTTGGAAGTCTCGGGTCAGGCTTGGGCTTGGCAATTTTGTAGCGGGCTAGGCCCATTGCCATCCCTAAACCCAGCTTATTCTCCCTATTTGCAAGCTTCTAGAGTCGAAATCGGGACTCGAATCACTGCTGTCGCATGAAGATCCAAGTTTCAGAGGTGTGGTGCGGGGTACAGAGGTGTGGTGCGGGGTACAAAGGTGGCGGTGCGGAGTACGGAGATGAATCGGTGTGGCGGCGCGGATCGGCAAGGGGAGAGTGGTGTTGTGCGGGCTACGGTTTGGAGCTGTGCGGGGTACGGCGGAGGTGTTGTGCGGGGTGAATCGGTGCGGCGGCGTGGATCGGCAATGGGAGAGTGGTGTTGTGCGGGGTACGGTGGTTGCTGTGCGGGGTGCGACGTAGGTGCTGTGCGGGGTACGGTTCCTCTGGTGCGGAGTACACCAGAGGTGAAAATGGTGGAAAGTGGCGGCGGCGCCCCTGGCAGCCGCCAGGAGTCGAGAATGGAAGGAGGGATCCCCAATTAGGGCATGGGAGGCGCCTTATATAGGGGGTTAGGTAGGGTTTGGTGAGTTGTGCGGGGTACAGTATGGGCTGTGCGGGCTACAGGAGGGTCCAGTACGGGGTACAGTTGAGTTCTGGGCCGGGAATGAGTCATCCAGCCCAGTGTAGCCCGCACAGGAGGTGTCCGTACTCCGCACAGGAGGTGTCCAGTGCCTTGAGAAGAGTCCGCAGGCCGCACAACAAGGTGTAATCCGCACTGGAGGTGTCCGAGGTGCCATGTATGCCGCACAAGTACCTTCCTGGACGTGGTGTAGGCCGCACAACGTGACCCAAGCCAGGTATGAGGCGTCTGTCACAAGTCACTCCGCATTGGGGCCAATGTAGGCCGCACAAGTCCATCTTTGGTGCCCGAAATGTGCCGATTCTCGTTGGTTTTGCTCCAAATCCCTGAAATTCAAAGAACAACCAAAGCAGTACCAAATCCTACAAATAAAGACTGAAAACACACAATTTCAAGTGTTTAGGTTATGATTTTGGGGCTAAGTCCGGCCAAATACCATATATATAAATGTGATATCACTCACGTATCGGAAATCGGATAAGCTCGAGGTCATTGGATATACCGATTCCGATTTTGCAGGATGTCTTGATAGCATGAAATCAACATCTGGTTACATCTTTATGATGGCAGGAGGTGCCGTTTCTTGGAAGAGTGCTAAGCAATCTTTAATAGCCTCTTCTACAATGGCAGCTGAGTTTATCGCATGCTATGAAGCATAAAATCATGGCGTATGGCTGAGGAATTTCGTTACAAGGCTGCGAATTGTGGATTCTATCAAGAGACCACTTAAGTTATTTTGTGACAACAATTCAGCAGTGTTGTATGCAAACAACAACCGAAGTTCCACCAAGTCAAAATATATTGACATCAAGTTTTTAATTGTAAAAGAGAGAGTACAAGAAAATGAGTTATGTGTAGAACACATAGGGACAAACTTTATGATAGCAGACCCACTAACAAAGGGATTACCGCCTAAGAAGTTTCATGAGCATGTCGCTCGAATGGGCCTAATTCCCATTGTGGATACATAGAAAATGTGGGAGTCTGATTTGTCTTTTGTTTTTGATGTTCTATGTTATGTAATTTGTAAACAGTTGTTTAATGATTTTATACAAATTGTATTCAGTTTTTATTTCATTATTATTCTCCTTTAAAAGTTTAAGTTTTTGACCTCAAAATTAAGTTAAGGTGACCCAATTGAAAATAGGCATGTAAGATCACATTTTCGTGTAATTTTCAAACTACACGTCCAAATCAGATTCATGTCATTTAATTGTGTTAATAATGTGATCTATGTCGGTTTAGTTACGAATAAAAATAAATGTAACAACTGCCGCTTAGTTCGTTATTAGTATAATTAATGGACAGAATTGTTCAGGAAATATGATAAGTTATTGATATAAAAGTTGCATGCAATAAGATTTAAACATATGATTAAAAGGTAACACTTGTCCATGTGGGAGATTGTTAGATTTAGAGACGTCTAAATATAACTGATTAATTTGGACTGCGTGTATTATAATTATGTGTTTAATAAACTACCATAAATAAATATATTGTTGCTTAATTAAATGCCTAAATAAGTGATCAATTCTATTATAGTGAGGCATTTAAATATACATATTTCAGATTAGGATTTGGATCCGAAACGTATAGAAAATATGGAGTAATTGATTATAATTATTGATGGACTGATTATAGTTAAATTACAAATAATACTTGTAGCTTTAATTAAAAGCTGGAAATATTAAACTTCTAGAAGGACTATATTCAGTTTTATAATTAAGGAAACGAGACTTATAAGTGGTTGGTTATTTTTGAACCACCAAAGAAAGTAAAACTAAAGTCGGTTAATGTTACAAGTATAAAAGAGGGGCTGGGTCTCCAAGGCTACAACACACAACAATCCAATTCTGCTCCATCAAGAGTGATTATACTCTGTCATAATTCGGTAAACAGAGAAGAGAAAAGGTGTGTTGCTAGCTTTTGGAAGGACTCAATAGCCATAGTTCAACAACACGACGTACAAGACCATAGATACTGATCGAGAGTCAGTTGAAGGCATTAAGAGATGGATTGTAAGTTTCCGCTGCATTATTAATTTATTTCTGCATAGATGATCTTGGGTTTATGATAGAATTGCTTTTGCAAATTCCTACAAGCCATTGACAAAATATTGTTTAATTAGGAATTTCCTTTTCTTATTTATTATTATAATATTTTTGTTCCTAACCTCAATCACGGCCACAGGCTATTCTCAAAACTTGCAAACAGCTAGCAGTTTGGTTTAGATTCTTAGCCGAAAGTGCCCAGGTTTCGCTTGGATTATTATCTCTTGGATTCTTTAGATAATATATCTTACATCTTACAAATGCTCTTTTTGTCATATAATGCCACCCACGTATCGTCTGATACTTGTTTTGACCAAATCAAAATAATTAATTGTTCAATAAGAGCAGGCCATGGCCTATGTGAGCACCTGATTTCAATCAGCATTTCAGATATAATATAAGAAAGAAATAATATAGCATTTTATAGCACCTTTATTTCATTCAGCATTAGAGCTAAACTTAAGTGAAAATTGGTTATCAGTATCACTGCCAAGCAAGAGGCCCCATGTTGTGAGCTCATGGAATGAGATGAAGAATTATGCACAATATTAATTATTCTTGAAGTGCAAAGATACTATCAAATCATGTTCATTAAATTTCAATAATGCTTAGAAGTACTTTTTTATACTCAACTGTCTCTACAACTCTCTGTTGACAGCCACTGTCAATGTAATCTAAAAAAAAAAAACTGTCTCTACAACTCATTTTTTGTTGCTCGACAGGATACAGGTTGTTCGAGATTATTCCTTTGCAGCGTAGAGTTCTTTTCTTGCGCCACTCCACTCTGCTCCCGGAAAAGAACCCTAAGCTGAAGGCTCATGCTGGTTACTTTCATTATCCTACATAGTTCAATTCAATTCATAATTTCGCAAACCAATTTATATTTGGTTGTCCGTGATTAAAATAAAAATACTGTGAACTGGAGAAGTTCTACCTTGACACGTGAATTCAAATCCTGTGTTGCGCTACACACGGTGTAGCGCACACACGGACCGTCCGATTTTGATCTGATGGATAAGGGAGCCCCGTGAAAGTAATCAGATTCCTAGGCCCGAAAAAAATGAACCGCCCGATCAAAATCGAACGGCTCGTGGGTGCGCTACACGGCGTGTAGCGCAACACCAGATCAGGGTCCCTTGACACGTGACACCTTGTCATTACTCTAGTACAATGTGCACAAGTTGCAAGCCTAGAAACCCTACGGGGTGTTTTAGTTTCAAAAAAAAAAAAAGTTGCAAGCCTAGAACTGATAAAGGCCTTTTAGCGTACAGACTTCTTCTAACAGGCCGATCTTACCCAGGCCCATAAAGGCTCAGGTTTCAACTAGTACCAACTCTAATTTCAGGTACGACAGTTGTTAGAAGTGAAACCGTACGAATCCTACACTATCAGTCAAAAGCTCGATCACTATCAAGGTTTGGATTGTGATACGCCTCTAATTGTAGAGGCAGTTGTAACAGTAAAAACAATGATATATATGGTGCTACAGTATTATGTTTTATTAAAAATTAATTTAGATCATTACTTGTTACTTACAACTTATAAGAGATTTCTGGATGAACAAATGGACTATGAAACATAATGCTGCCTGCAATGGATGTTGCAAGTAAACAAAATCCTAGACTTTTACAAATTCCTCCTATCACATGGACTATATAATAGATATTTTAAGTTGATATGTATTACTAATAGATTATTTTAATAGTTGTGAAAAAACTTTTTAATTAGATAAAATTATTATTTTTTAATTAGATAAAATAATAATAATAATTAGAAAAAAATAGACAAATTATATATTGACCTCATAGCTATTGGTGGCATATTAAATTTTATGTGATTTAAATATTATTTGACATTTCATTGAAATTCATTAAAATTTGCTGCCAGATAAATTATAGAATTTACATTAAATTCATCCATTTTTTATGTACATAAAAGCATACGTGTTTATAAATAAATTTTTATTTTTATTGTCAAGATTTTCAAAGTAATTTATTATTCTCAAAACAAAGTGATTTCTTTTCCGCATGTATGTATATAGTTATAGTCTAATCCCAACCCTGACATTTGTTTTTCTTCCATGTCGCTATTTTTTGTATGATTACAGAACATGCGTCGGCTTTCTACGACTAGCACATATAAACTAGAACACTACATTACATATTATTCCAAATTAATTGTGTAACTACTTACGTAGTAGAAACCACACATATTTCACCAACGTTCATAAAAAAGAAAAATCGTCCGTAAAAGAACTATATGAAAATTGTGCCATTTAGTTATATTAATACAAGCAAAATGTACTTTTAACTCCTTTATACTTGCCTTCCGAGTACATGTGGTTGTTATAGAAAATTAGGTTACGGGTACGACGGGGCACTTGAGCACATAATTATATATTAAATATTAACAAGCTTGTGGATGAAAAATTGAAGAGAGTTCGAGAGAGGGGAAACAAGACAAGTGAAAACTGTTAACCAAACAAAGAAAGTAAAGTCAATGAAGAAATGTAGAATGAAGAGAGAGAAAGCAAAGTATTAGATGAGTCTAACCGACAAAAAAAAGGGGAAGTATCATTTCTTATCTCCATGCGTTAGCTGTCATGGAGAGCATGAAAATTAAATCTAAATTATCTTTACAAAAAGGAATTTGGTAAAGTGATCATTATTTGGTCCATTTTAGTTTACAACCACAGATCCATAATTGACATTGCAATATTTTATAAATTAAGCAGTTGCTCTTAACAAAGTTTATGTATTGTGTGATTCCCTTTAAATAATTTTAATATTTCTTTAACTAATATCCACATGTTAAATTTGTGCTTGAACCCAGTTGTCACTTGCAAGACTGAACGACTAATGAAATTCATAAAGCATAAGTGCTCCAATAAAGATCTTCTAAATGCTCTATCCAATTTTACACCGACGCAACTGAGCAGTTGTCAAACTCTGCATAATCTATTGCTAAAATTGAAGCTGTTATTTCTAAAAGTAGGCAATCAGTAGGTGAAAGGTAATTGATATAGATTGCCAAATGAACATGGTTTATGCTATATGTGGTTATCTGTGTTGGAGTTATGTTCTAAAAGTCAATATTTAATGACTTAATTTTTTAGTTTATGTTATTAATGATATTTGATCATTTGTTTTCAGAGTTTATTATTGACAGATATCATTCAAGTCGAGGATCTGAATTGTAGATCTCTGTGGATCATTCATTAGAATGACAATAATAAATCTAAATCGTTCATAATCTTGATAATTAACAATGAACATTAATTGTCATAAAAAATTAGTATGCAAGTTAAGTGATGATTAAGTTCTACAAATCATAGGTAAGGAGTTACCAACTTAATTGCATATGTGTATGTTATTGGAACATAGTACAGGACCTGACCCAATAAAATAAACATATAGATTGTGTTATGTGTCATTGTTTATTTCATATGAGTTTGATTCTAAGTTTGAGATGTTCAACTTTTCCACATGAGGATAGGTTCTATAAATATCGTCTAACGTTGATTCCTGATAAAGGCTGCTATACGGACTTTATTTATGCTCTCTTGAATTGTGCGGGGAAAAATTGTTCATCAAGAAAACCGTATGTACCTCATTAGTATACCTAGTGAGTGATGATATCAGTTTGGGCCCCTTGATGGAGTTGGATCGTATGTATGCAAACTAGACGATCAACTCTAGATCAAGAAATGTATAATCTGCAAGAATGACACATTCCTATCTTGGATTATACAATGATATCATGTGACATAATAATAAGACAAGAAAATACTAATATTTCTTATGCATGATTTAGATATTGTAATGGTACATTATTTATGCGAATTGGGAATCATAACGTGTTGCCAGATACCGCTTATGATTATTGGAAATAAATAGTGATTTATTCTCCATGGCCAACATAGCATAAATCCTCAAACGGTCACACAAATAGGACTTTGACCATACAATGCATTATCTATTTATTCCTAATAGTGAGTATTGTAGAAATATGATAAGTTGATTAATTAATTATATACCGTTATGAACCCTTATAATTAATTAAGTCAAAGGGATCATATAGAAATAAATTAATGCATTATCTAATTTCAAAATAATTATTAATGAATTAATAATTAATTTTAGATCAATACATTTTAATATAAATAGTTATATTGATTAATTGGGTCGTTATTTGATAGAAAAATGTATAGCCCAATTATAGAGCAAACTAATGGGACTTTAATTAGGTGAATTAAAGACCCAAATGAGTGTGAGAAGTGGCCCAACAAGGGCCCAATTCGTGGCTGCCCATAGAGTGTCAAGATGTGTAATTTTGGGAAAGTTTTCCCTAGGGTTTGAGCTCTATAAAAGACTCCTTTGGAGGCTCAAAGAGCTAGCTTTCTCTCTCATCTCTTTCTTGCCCTTGTGGCTGCCATAAACCACCTCTTTTCTCCCTCTTTTGCTCATGTGTTGAGCTCTCTTCTCCACTTAAATAAAAGATTTAATTACTAGAAGAGAGAAAGTTAATGAGATTAGGCTTGTTCTTGGGTGTACTAGCATATACCTTGAGAACGTGGTTAATCTCCTTGGTGGACTCAAGGCCGACGGCACAACCATAGTGGTGATGGTGGAGGAGGCACGCCACCAACTCCAAGTGATTTGGTTTGCCTCACAAGAACTATTTGTGAGAGGTAAAACGATTCTCCTACCTTTTCTCATGAAATTGCATGTGAATGACCTTAAGCCTAGATCTCTTTGTGCTTAATCATTATTTTAATCTAATTGTTAGTTTTAAAATGAAAATTGAGCATTTCCTAACAATCTGAAGGTTAATTTAGAATTTATTGTCAAATTGTGGTGACCATTATTTAATTATTTTGTCATTTGTCAAGGGTCCGCATTTGTTTTGAACTTTTGATTCTTCACATAAAAGTAGGACTTTTTTTCCTCAGACCGTTTAATTTAACTCGTACGAACTAGATCAGAATGACAATATTATTTATCAGACATGTTTAGATGTGACCATCACAATTCATCTTAAATCATACAGTTCTGACAGAAAAAGCAATGTCTAAATGGAATTCATTCCATTTCTTCACTGGTCCATCCACCATTATTTTCCACAGAAAAATAAGACCCAAGCTTTTTGGTACGAACCGTCTGATTTCTAGCATAGTATTCACCACACACTGGTATGTGCAAATTATAAGTAAATAAATCATATGTATTTTAGGCATTTTAATATATTTCTCCTCAACAAAACATCGGAGAGACATTCACCTTTTTTTATACCGTCTGCAAATTAAACAGAAAATTCAAAGAATAACAGGACTAAGGCTAGAATCGAAAAAGGAAGATGAAATTCAAAATTAGTTAGTTCAGTAAAGTACTTATTTTGACATTATAACTATAAATATTAAAAAAAAAAAAAAAAAACTATAAGGTATGCCATGAGGGGAAAATTGCCACTTTACCCCAAAATTTTATGCATAATCTAACAGACTAATGCCTCAGGAAAAAACCCCCTCATGACAGTATAATTTACCTCTATACTGAAATACACTCACTAACTTATTCCATTTCCAAAGAAAGGAAAAAAGAAAGATGATATCTATAATCATTAGCAATTTGTCCAAATTTTTGAAATGAAGTCTCTTTATTTCCAGTTATAGCTCTCAGATCTGACATCCTCTTCCTCACAGCTGTCACCGGCAGTGGTGGTGGAGACTGTGCGACCGGAGGCAGCGAATTGGTGCGGGTCTTTTGGGGATTCCGACTGGGAGATGCTTTGCTGGGACGAGGCTGTGCCATGCTCACTAGATGTCCCCAACAAGGCATCCATCAGGCCCATCGGGTGGGTCCCACTGGCAGTGGAAATAGCATTTGGCACCCTTCTGTTGTGCAACCGATATTTCTGAATAGACAATAGAAACACATATCTTAGAGTTGATGGGAAGAAATTAGATAGGGTGAATAGATAATGAAAGAAACTTTTGTGCATGAACTTTATATATGCAATTTTCTTCTTTTAGTAAACAACTTCAACTTAAATAGCAAAGTGTTATAAAAAAACAAAATTTTGTCTGCAAGAAAGTATCTCATATAAATAGTAGACAACGAACGTCATTACTTAGGTTTATAAGGCCTAATAGTGATATTAATTCATTACCTGAAGATGGCTTTTGACTTCATCATTAGTGAGACCATCAACTTTCATGAGCTCTCTAATTTGTTTTGGAGTAGCTACTGCAGAAAATTCAAGCAAAATATCAGAAGAGTGGAAATAATCTTCTTTCTGCTTTTTCAGTGGACTAACTTTTCACATAAGAAGAATGCAACTCATGCTGATCTATATTTGGTCTGATTTCTTTGATTCATCCAATTTCAATTTTGGACAGATGGAACAGCATCAAGAGATTAAATTCCTTTTTTGGACAGATGGAAATTTTAAGAATTTCTCTTGATTTTATAGAGCAATTTTTTTACAACACAAACCAAACACAGTAGCATCAACAGAATTACTATAGCAAATTCTAAATAAGGCATTAGGCACCTAATGATTACTACATATGATGAAAACAACCAATAAAATGTTCATCCCCCATCAGTCAAACCATATTTTTAATGTTAGAAAGTATAAATGGGATAAATTAATCTATTATTAGATTGAGCACATGTTTTGATACCGTTTTTCTCAGATTCAATTTTGCATGGAACAAACTAAATAAACAAATTAACCTACTAATCCACATACAAACAGCTCAATTATAAAATGAAAATTATAAATATAAATTCTGACCTTGGGCCCCGCCAAGCTGGTTAAGAGCTGCGACAAACAGCCGGTGAAGTTCAGGGGACCAGCACCTTCTTGCCTTCCTCTGCTGTTGCGGCGGCATTTGCAAACACAGATTCCCTCCAGTTGAGACAGTCACTGGAGACACCAATTCAACCCCATCGGCTCCCTTATACGCCGACACTTGTCCAGCGGGGACCACACTTTTTGCCGGAGGCGGCATGCGTGTGAAACCGGGTAACCCTATGGTGAGCTTATCCAATCTTTGCTCCTCTTGCTGCTTCTCTCTGTTTGATCCCATGGCAAACGGCCACTGGCTTGGAAAAGGCATGAATGTGCCTTGGTAACTATTATTCCATTTCTCTTCTCCCTATTTCAACACAAAAAAGACCCATCAAAACCTTTCCTAACAAAAACAAACCTTTTCAAAGGTTTCAAATCCTGAATACCAAATTTTCCAGTTGTGAACTACAATACCTCTTGTGAGGTCTTGTCTTGGTTGGTTGTGTCAGAACTGGAGGGATTATCAACCCAAAGCTGAGCGGAACTCATCCAGTTGATCTTCTCCGAAAGGCGGTCTTTTTCCGATTTAACCACCGACTTTTCAACTAATCCACTTTTCACTGGCATTAATTCCTTCAATCTCTCTTTCTGGCTTCTTTGCACCTCTTCCTTGAACCCTTCCATCACTGATAAAAACAAAAACCATGTAAGGAAAGAGGAAAAACAATTGTAATTCCTTGAGAAAAAAAAAAATGAATTAAGATCACAACAACTCACCATCGCTAAGAATCTTCATGGTGAGAGGAAGCTCGCGCTTGAAAACCTCAATCTTCTCCTTCTCCTCCTTCAAATCCTTCATGAGTTGAACGATCTTCTCATCTCCTCTCTCTCCTCCGATCAAATCGCGAATCGCTTGCATTGCATGAGGTCTCAGATTCAAATCCTGAGTCGCCATCGATCCCATCTAGCCTGTCTCTTCCACTTTCTCTTCTCTCCTTTAGATCTATCTATCTCTCCTTTCTCTCTTGCTTCAAGAGATATGGATAAAACAAGTGAAGCGCCAGTGGGTTTATATAGAGGTAAGGTAAGAGTGAGAGAGGAGATGAATGAAAAGAAATGGGGTCAGGTAAACCGGGAAGGAAGCTTCAAGATTGAACCGGGGATGGGTAAAATGGGGAAGTGAAAAGAGGTTATCTCTTCTACTAAACGACAAAATTCGGCGGAGGCAAGGCCGATTCGTCGCGTACGGGCCACATTAAAGGAGTCCGCTCACCGCCAGTAAAGATACCGCTTTCTTGTAGATGTGGTGTGTGTAGCGACTCGAGCGACGGATGGAATGGAATCTCTCCTTTTACCCCCTTTTCATTGATGTAATTCCGGACCATTCTTTATCCTTCTTTCGCATATACCCTCATCAAATCCATATATAATTTATCACTTATTTTTTGTTTGATATAAAATGTAGATTTTAGAAAAAAATAGACACCAAAATATATTTTATGTTAATGCCCTAGCTATAAAATTTGACTAGTTATTACATGAGTATTTCAATAATAATATATTATATGAGTGCTTCAGTAATAATATATTTTGTAGGGTTATGCAAGCGTTGCCTCGTCACACTACTGAAAATGGAGAAAGAGATTTAATTGCAATTGTTTTATATATGAAGCAATTGCGTGTCGCGCTTTCCTCGCCAACACGAGATTCTTCGTCTTGAGGGATGATTCCGATTTCATGTGTCTAAAATGGGTATAATTTCCGTGTAACAGATTACTTTACGCAAAATTAAATTAAAACTAATGGTTACACACAGATGACTACACAATTTTATATACATAATATTTGGATTCTGAGGAGTTGGTGGGGCGTAGGTATCAGTAATGAAGTGGGCGGATTCCTTTAGCAGTTTTAGCTTGCTTTCTAGTCTCAGGTATCTTTCCAGTATACACCAAATATTTTATTATATTTTCACATGGAGCCTCTGCGGCGATTATTGATATATCTTGGAGTTATTCTTATTTGACTTGAATACCTGATGGCATTCAGATTTTTTTCGTATATTTAAGCAAACGAAAATTCTGTTTTGGTCTTTGGCACTTCGCATAAATTCTTGACTGTTGATTTTGATATTGTTCGTTTGAGTCATTTTGAATTAGCATGAGTTACATGAATTATCCAATGTAGATCGAAATTACGACAATTCACTGGGAATTTACTAATCCTAGTTAAGACACAAAAAGGAATTTTTAACAACTTGTTATTCTAGATCAGAAAAAGAATACGTGTGTAAAAGTATAGTTGTGGTTATAAACCCAATCGCCAATAATTCATCATGAGATAAAATGTTCGGACTACACTTTTTCAATTAGAAGACATGAATATGTAAATTTGTAGTATATTTTGGAAATATATTTTTACATTGAACATGAATATGTAAATTTGTAGTATATTTTGTAATTGAGAAACCATTAATTAGGTTTTTGTTTATTTTATTATATGTGCCAAAAGATTAAGATATAATCAATTATCATAATTCTTTTTTGGTCAGTCAATATAAATCTAGATGTTCACTTCTTTTGTTTGTTTATAATTTTTTTTTTAAATTACAATTTATCTTATGTCGATTTCAATGGACGGAACTCGAAGAGTTCAATTAGAAGACAAAAGTCTTTTAGAACTTATAAATTCAATAAATTTATTTTACATTTCGAGTTATAATATTTTTTGTCAATAGGGTTTGTAAGTAATTTAGTAGAATATTATGAAATAAATTTCAAGCCACTAGTTATTGTTAATGTCTTAAACATCGATAGCATAACTTGAAGAAACATGGGTGAGTTTTTTAAAGACCTATCGGAGTCCTATTCATCATTTGAATCAATGATCTAGATTTCAACCCATATAGAGAATTCACTCTCGGCAGATTTTTTCAAAGTGATATATTGTTGATATATTTATAATTTTATAATGTTAGTATCATAAAATTATTGAAACCGTTATAATTTTTTTTTTTTTTTTTTGCTCTAGCACTGAAAAAAATCCAAATTTATCCAAATTCTACAAAACTTTTCACGCGGGTAAAACATGTGATACCAACCACATATTCACATCTGGAAGTTTTTTTTTTTTTATTACTACAAAGCTTTTCACGTGGGTAAAACTGTGATATAAATCTTGTAAAATAATAAATTTAATATATTTTTAACATGTTACTACTTTTAAATTAAAAAAATGTTGGCTTTATGCAAAAGATAGTAAAAAAATATAAAGCTTATAATAATTAATTATATTGAGCAGCTAGGATCATGGTTATAAATTTGAAAATTATATAACATTGACTGAAATATTGGTCAAAGTTTATAACAGATGTTGAAAGATTTGAATCGACTTTTGCCTTTGAATAAAGATATTAATTTTGGTAATATTTTTTTCGCGGCGTCTTGGGAGTTGGGATCTTTGAGATCTTTGTTCAGACTTTGCTGGCAGGTGTTATTATTAGATTCGGTAAAATTGTATTTGCAGTGTGATTCAAGAAATTGAGATGCATTATCAGAAAATTTTGACATTACTCTACGTTAATAACAATGTTGAATGTAACAACTCTTATCTTTTTAGATGTCAGAGAAAATGTAAGTCTAGCTTAATAATAATTAAATATAACAAATATAAACAATATGTTTTTATTCCGTGACCACATATTGCATCATAATTTTTCGAGCTTCATTGTAATTTATTTTCCATGTTCGCAATATTATAAGTTGCAACGCACCAGAACATTATTTAGCTTGTGTATGTAACATCGCTAAGACTCTTCAGCTCTACATTTCTATTTTAGATGCAACGTCGTTAAGACTCTTCGGCTCTAAATTTTTACAATAAAAAATGCATTGATTGATTTATGCCAGTATACTTAATCAACAGTTTTTTTTATTATCTATATATAAATGATGGTAACAAAGTGCTTGTTGTTTTGAACATTTGTTATTTATTTTTTTTTCGTTTTCATTTTATTTTTGTCTTCTAAGAAAATCATTCATTGTTTGTATCTTTTAAGCATCGCCTCTCTGAAATTTACGACTTCTTACACAAACCACATCTGTAAACTGGAAAATTCGTTTATTATGTGAACAATGATACTTAATTGAAAAATAATTATTATAATAATAAAACAATAAACATTTTGCTCTTAGAATCTGAATTATCAATTTAAAAAAGAAACAACAACAAAATATCAACCCATATTCTCCAATTATTCCTGATCGAATATAGATAAGCTCATTCTTTTTTCAGGAAAAAAAAAACTAGATAGCAAAACTAAATGCATGAGGAAAAAATTAAAAAATTGTTTTTCAAGGGAAAAAGGAAAAGTTTTACGCAAAAGCGTCATCATTCAGGTATTGGACTATTTGGTTTCTTCGTCAGAAGGGAATCAGATTTCTCATATAAAATGCCTTTTCGGAAAACGGACGGCCACTGATTCAGATTCTGATGCTTCTTCTTTTTCTCGCAGGAAAAATACAGAGCATATTTTCTGATGCCATACTGGCAAAAGATACTCGGATCCTCTCTACAATAAATTGTGTGGCAATTTGTGTTGTTTTTATTAAGTGTAGCTTACTCTATAAAGATTTTTATAGACGCTATAAATTATTAGATGCGCAGAAAATCTACAATGAAACTTTGATAGCGTCAGTGTGAAGATTCTCTTGTGGATGGTGTTTACGTAATAATATTGAATATAAATGGTATTTGGGATTGACACTGACTATTTTGTCCCGTCTTGTTTCCTTTATAATCCGTCCATTTAGTCCCATCTCATGTGGAGTTTTCACCACGTATCATCTATGAAACTGCCATTTATAATACGACGCGTGGCAAATTCAAGGGTCGATGAATGATTTTAGTTTATTTTTTCTGGAATTTATCAAGTAGGAATCTCTTGGCCTTTACCGTGAAGACTGAAAAATCGGTTAATTTTCATGGACACGGGACATTTATATTTTTTTTTTAATCTCGACAAATGAGAGTTAAAGAGTTCAAATGAAGATATGCATAGTATTAATTATTAAAATGTAAATAATAGGAACTTAGAAATTTGTTATTACACAACTTGTATGTTACTATTTAGATTTAATACATATACCAACGTTATATTATTTGGCATAAGGAGATTGACACAGAGTAACTGCATAAGGAAATGTTCCAATTTCTGTAGAAAAGAATTTTAGTACAGGAATATGAGATATGTCATGTTTGGCATATCAAAAGATCCGTACGTGCAGGTGGCATTTGTTCTTCCCCTTAATATACATTTTTTTTTAAAAAAAAAATGCCTAAGCTAAAAATTATTTTTGAAAAAAAAAAACCAAGTATATTTATGATTTAAAAATTATAAAATTATATTTCACCTTGAATTTAGTACTATCATGCAGTATTTTCTATCTCCGCCTTTGTGTATATTTTATTGACACATGTTATCCACTAGTCACCATAATTTGGTAGTAAGGTTGTAATTCGACAATAATTTGGCTTGTTCTAATTTTTTATGTCGGTATGAATATGGGAATAATTCGGGTATAGTTTGTCATTTTATAAGACAAAGTTTATATCAAAATTTTGATGTTTTTACAATTAAGTCAATAAATTTCATTAACTTTGTTAATAATATTGAATAAATAGCGTACTATTTATTGATTTACATTATATTAACAATTCATAAATTTATACAATTAGAACACAAATTATCAAAACATATAAACAATTAGATTTGCATTACTTAAAAATTTCATAAATTCATACAAGTTTGAACACAAAGTATCATAATATGAAACAATAAAATGAAGTTTTATCTTTATTGATTTACATTATAAACTCTTTATTTTATTGCCATACTTTACATAGTATATATAAATTGATTTCACGTGTATTGTATCATTCTAAAATGATTCCGAAGAAATATCCAGTGCACTAGAGCTATGATGTAGCCACAAAGCTAGGTAAGGTAAACCTAGGATTTCGGATGACATGCAGATGGCTATGCAAGGATTACCTTAGTCTGTGCCTCTGTGGTGGATCTATATATTGGTTCTTTTTTCACACTAGTGATGCTGATGCAGTTGGATATTTTCAATCGTGCACAAGATTTCGGCTTTGCAATTGGGTTTTGTCAAAAGAAGGATATACCAAGCTTGGAATCTTCAATAGTTTACCTTTCTTTACAAAGTTTTTTAATTCCAGATGTCTGCACCGGACACTATTCGACACGTATCAACACATGGATACATGTAGATCTATCCCTTCCACTTCTTTTAATGAAAAAAGAATATGTTATTCTTAAATCTTAATCGTACTAGAGATAAGAGCTTAAGAGGCTTTAAGGATAAAGAACAGATGCTTTGAAAAGACTAGAACCAAAGTTACCAAATTTAAGTTCCCCTCTTACTTTTGGACCAATGAATCAATCAATCGCGTTTTATTCCAAACATTTAATGAAAAAAGACAATTTTTAACAATTAGAGTATTTTAAATGGTTAGTTCTTGTCCGTACATTTTTTGCTATCTCCAAAAATTGACTTGACTTCGTAGAAATCTATAAAACAAGCAGACGAAGTACTAACGTAGTGAAGTAGGTAACAATTAGATATATAGTGTGAAGAGATAATTGATATTCTAACAATTTACGGATAAAATATCTTCAAAATTAGAACCTTCCATGAATTAGAAAAAGACTATATATAATATTTTTTTTATGTTTTCACAAGTATTTCAATTATACATGTACGGTGGTTCAATTCGGACCAAACTATTTCTTTCAACCAAACCTTTTTTTATTTGCATAAATATAAACTGAATCGACCTAAATCATTAATCATATCGATCGAATTATAAACCGAATAAAATAAATAAATTTTATTTATGAATTGGTTAATAGAGTTAGTACGTACGAAAATTAAGTTATAATAAATTACCATAGATGAATGTATTATTTTTTTAAAAATATTAATTATTGTGTGTAACATTACAATAATAACCATAATATTTTTGAAAATTTGTTTATATCTGATAACTAAATTTTCAAATTTTTTTTAAAGTAGGCATATGTATCGTATTCAAGCTGGAACAGCATTAGAAATTCAGCTTTTTAAGCATATTTTAACTTTTACTTACAAGGCTTTCAAAAAAATACATAAACAATTTTGTCATTAGAAATAACAATTTTCAAAAAGAAAAAAAAACGCACCATGGATCCATTTATCACTTCCCATGAATGTTGAAGACAAATTCGGTTATTTCTAAATTTGACAGTTTAAAATCATTCATTGGAAATCATTCACAAATTTAAAATTTTAAAAATGCTCTAATAAGTTCGAGGTTTGGAAACTTTGTGAAAGGCATATCCATCTCCCTAGTGTAAACGGACTCACCATTTTCTTTTAAATGGAGATGATCCATGAAAAAGAAAAGAGAGATTCTGTACGTTGAGTTGTTTGTTTGTCGCGTCGATGTGATTCCAGGTGCACAGCTGGGCCTCACAACTTGCCAATTGTTGTTTGGCTAATTATTAGCCGTCGGATTTCATCGATTCGTGGTATTCCAGTTAAGACAGCGGGATAAGTGGGTTAATACTAGATGCTCTTAGCATTAAATGAAGCCTTGAGAAACCTATGCGTGCGGTCGAGGTAAGGCATCCCTTATCCTGTGCTGTAAGTCAATTTTAAATTTTCTATTTTTCTTTTCCCTTATGTTTTCGTTTTTCATTTTTATATACAATATTGTGAACGCGCCTTTGTGTAACCAGTAGGCTGCTTTTGAAGTTGAGATGCAGGGAAGTCTCTTACCTCACTACATAACCGCATGATGTGGCATATGATATGATATAAGTGAGCCAGAGAGATTAAATTTGATTGCATGGTAATTTTTTTAAAGGGAAATACTTTCTTTATCCCTGATCTAGTGAAATTTCACGCAATTTTCGTCCATCAATTATTTTCCTGCGCATAATGAAGAAAGTCAGCAAAATTAAATAAAATTATAGGCCTACGGGCTTTGACTTAATTAAAAAAAATCTGAACCAAAATATTTGAACGATAATTGGCGGTATTTTTTCTTACATTTATATTATGTGGAGTCCTGCCCAAAAAATTATAAAAAATAAATAAATTAAAGATAATGTATATTAGATAATATATGTTTGGAAGGATAAATTTAGAATAATTAGAGGGTAAAACTATTTTATGTGAGACTTAATTTTCTCTTACAAAAAATGATAATGTTGGGTAGAGGAAAGTCACGTGCGGGAGGACGACAAGTTAGGTATAGTTAAACGATAGAATTATTTCGTGCGAGAGTGGTGATAATTTTATACGCTAGTTACCTTCTTTCCAGATTAGGTCTGAAGAGATAAGATAATAACGTTATTTCTTATGGAAAAAAAAAAAGAACATGATAATGTTTGATAGAGGATAAATTAAAAGTCATGTGTGGGAGGAAACGTATTATGCGAGACTGATGATAATTTTAAACGATGGTTACTACTTTTAAAGATAAGGTCTAAAGAGATAAGATAAGAATACTTCATAATTCATATGAGAGTGATGATAACAGTTATCCATTATGTTTTATTTGTATTCTTCAATGAAATGTGCGTAACAAATTGTTTAGATATAAGTTTAAATAATATCAATAACTTAAACAATGTTTTATCGCATTATATTTACTGAAATTTGAATGTAGAATTATTTCTTCAAGAATATTATTTAGTAGTTTTTACAATATAATATTTAGTGTGATCTTCTTATTGAAAACACATTATAATTTATAAATCAAATTTCATACTTTTTTATTACATTCTGAATTTTTTTTAAGTTGAAATAATTAGTGGGTATGTAATTTTCAGATCTTTAAGCGTTGATATGATATTTTTATTTTTTGTTTTTCATTTGCAAATTTCTGATCAACAATCACGTGTGTATCAATAAGTATTATCAGAATTGACAATATTTTTGTTCAAGATACGCCTTTAGCTGCATTGTACCCTACCCACCTCCTTCCTCACGGCTACAGAGATCTGATTTGCTACACCTTTTACCATTAGTCTGTCATGAACTGTGTCGGACGATTTTTTTTTTTTAATAACCTTTTTTATTTTAGAAATCTCTTACGATTGTCAGGTTTCTTATTTTAAATATATGCCGTACAACAGCCATATATTCGATTAGTTTATATGGATCTTGCAACTAATGAGTTGATAGTACGAAAACAAACAATATTTTATGGGGTTTATCCCAAGATTCTTTTATTTACCCAATCTCCGATCGGTGCTAGTAAAGATTCTACAGGCAATTTGTAAAATAAATGTATGGGCTAAAGATTCTTTGAAGGGATCTAAGTTGTAACAGGAAAATAAACTGAGAACAGGGGAACTACGACTTAACTAAATCAAAATTACAAACTAGACTTACTAGCTAGTACATACAACACAATAATTTCAGTCGGTTCAATCCAATCATGTGTTAGGTTTAGGTACTACACAAACACAAGCGTATGTAAATGTGGTTGGTGTATGGAATAAATAGTAATAATTTCGAGGGCTTCATTACAAATGTCAGGTTTGTTATTGTGCAAAAATACAAGGTTATGTAGACAAAAAGAAAAAGTATTGCTTTACAAAAGATGAGGAATATTCCGCGCGGGAAGAATTGAAGCCGTTCAACAAGGTAGGTTCTGCGTCAAACGTGGCACTGTCGGGTCTATGCATGCTGACTTGGCAAACGCGGAGCGGTTCGCCGCTTACATTGAATGATATGGGTTTTGTTATTATCACCATTTCACCACGCAATTTCTTACGAACATTCACTAGATAGATTGTATCATTCAGCCCTAGGATTAACGAAGTTACGAAGGGACAAAATATTGACATCATGACATGTCGTCTATTATTATGTAGGAAATGAAATTTCGTGTGTTTTATTATGCTTGTGACGTGTTAAACATTATGTTTTTTTTCCTACGGGGTCTTACATTGTTCAAAAAAAAAAAAAACATTATGTTTTTTTTTTTCACTTTGTAGGAAATTATTTCATGGATAATTCAAAACTTTTTTAATTATTGCATTCCTCAATATTCCAGGGAGTAAATGAAAAAACTTCTAATTATTGTATTCCTTAATTGGTTCAGCAAATGGCTTTACATGCTGCTAAATTTGGTATGTAACTTATACTTGACGTAGTCAATGAAATTTAAAATGGATGGTTTTTACTTCTAGCTAGGAATCATATATAATTAAGAAAAGGATGTAATTAAAACGATTGTTCAATGAGATAAAAACGATTTTCTACATAAATAATTGAACAGTATCTCAGAAATTTGAAAAATTATACGCATCGTCTCATAGAAAATAATAATAATAAAAATGATCGTACGTGCATATATATATCTATTACGAACTGCAGAAAGTATATAGAATTGTCTCAAAATATCTTTAGAAGCACAATGTGATGAAGGGTCCTATTAGGACATTTTCATGTATCTGCAATTTTTTTTTTTTTTTACTCAAACAAAACACTCAGATTCTATTGACGTTTGTGGCTAATTGTAGACGAAACTAAAGAAAGGACGAGATTCCATGGAATACCAAACTTTCAAACATATTCCAAAGAAAGAAAGGCAGTCTAGCTATTGGAGCTAAATAGCTAATATGCCGAGCTTATCCAGAGGAGAACGAAGAATATGTGGTCATGTACACTTTAAGTTTAAAGCTAAAAAGGAGAATGACATTCAACGGGTTAAAAGTGAAATAAATATTTAATATATTAGCATTTCGTAGTAGAAAATAAGTAGATGAAACAATATTGAATAAAAATGTTCAAATTATCCTTATAGTCTAAGTTAGTAAATAAAAATGTCAAGGATAAAAAGTATTAATAAAGCTTTTTTCAAAAAACTTAATTATGCATTATTATTACTCTATTTATCCGGATGATTTAATTTTGTGTGACGTTATTTGATTTAAATTATTTTTATTTGGTATAGTAAGAGTATAAATGAATTTTTCTCCATCCTTGTTAAATTGTTTTAGATGTTAATTAAAAATGGATGAAACATGCAGGAACTAGAGAATGATTGAATATCTCAAAGCGATCTGTACCATATACCAATAACTTTCAAAAGATTCAATTGTGATGAGTAATGGCTAGAACGATCGCTGCTATTAATTAAGCATTTTGAAAAAAAAAATGGCTAGAAGGATCGGTCGTAGTAATTTTTATTCTACCATAATATATGAATGGATAAAAAGAATTACCAATCCTAATAAAAATATCCAAACTTTTAGAAACATGGGCTCTGATCGAAATTTCATGAAATAACATGTATTAAAATGGTGGGAGAAAATTTTGATTTTGAAAAATCTAAGATGAGAAACCCGACCAATTGAGTATTAGAAAAAAAAAACTGTTTTATTTAGAATTTTAAAACATTATTTTATCATGGAAAAAACGTTGAGTTCTTTTTCAAACTATGATGCCAAGATCACAATTCTCTTTTAACAAATTATCTGTCAAAACTTAAGATTTAACTAACTGAACATGGACAGCAAAAAACATAATGAGTGCATGGATTCTTATACATATCGGTACTAAATTTTATTTTTTGCAGTAAAACATATTTGTGAACGGAACATTCAAATAAATGTAACTAGCCATTACATGAATGATGGAATAAAATTATGACATGATAAATGGGGATTACGTGATACCAACAAATTAAGTAAAGTAATAAAACTTAAAATAAGGTTGGTAGCTAGACGATGAGTGCATCATCAATTCTAACATCTTCTCTTCATAACTTAAAGTTTAACAAAACTTAGCTATGAAATTAAAATATAATAATGGTCGAGAGAAAATTACTTTGAGCCTTTTGTAAAGCAATTTCTAATTAAAATATAAATATTGAATTTAAGTCCATAGCTTACAAAAGCAAAGTTTATTTTATAATCAACGTATCTTCTCTATTTATCATTACTGATAAGTTCCATGTGTTGTTACGTTATTGAAAGTTGCTATAGACTATCACAACTTTTGAAATGAATAAAATAATTGCAAGTTTAATTATACCAAACTTAGACCACTCTTTTATAATTGTTTTAGACAGCAAGATTGTATAAGATATCACACAACCTGGCAAACCAAAAGCACAAAGATTCTTTCAAAAGAAAGGAAGGAATCAGTAACACCATGGGATTTCTTGTCATCATGAAGAGGAAAGTCATTTTGCTTTGAGGAATCTCTACTGCGCGCCCCACAAACTCGTGCAAAAACAAATTTAACTGGTCACCTCTCCTGTTCTAAAATGCTTTTTCTCTCCATTTAAAAATTCCCAACGTGAAATTTTGATGCTATCACAGTCGAAGTTCTCAAAATCTAATTTTTCATACTAGCACAATGACGATGGACGCTAATTTGAAGCTGTTGAATTGGTTTCTTCATAGGAAGGTACAAAGATGAGTATAATGGTTCACCAAGTTTTGATCAAAACAGGAGAAATCATTTACGATCTAGATCCCTAGAGAAACCTACTAAAGGCACAATGTTCCCCTTCAATTTGACCTTTTTTTGCTCCTTTGCAGTTGGCCTTTATTTTCCTTTTGAATAATTGGATTCTACTTTATAAAGACATCCTTCTACAACACAAATATTGTCCCAAGATTTTCTTGGATTCCATAAGTTCCTTTTCATTGTAAGCATATCGTTCCTTTTTTATGTAGTGGTATTGCATAATTTGTTTTCTTGTTCTCTATTAATTTTCGATTTTATGACCGGTTGACGACGGAAGTAAAAAATGAACAATTAAAGAAGTTCGTGTCAAGTCTGTAGGAAAAAATATTTTTTATCATAATTTCATAATAATATTACCTGAATATTAAGCTGTATAAAGTAGACATTAAATCATAAAGCATATTTGTTTTATAATTACCTGACAACCTAAATATGTGTAAAAAGTAAAAACTGAATTTGACTCTCGTCTCCTGTATACACGATCTTCGTTCAATCTTATCGCCTTCCTGATCTTTGGGACGTTCAATAATATAAGTTGAGCAATTGGGCATGTTTGAGATACATTTCATAAGAGATAAAATTTATATTCAATGTTTCTCTTTCTCAAAATTTCTCCGGTGAAATTTAATAGTTAGTTTGTTATCTATTTTTTGAAGCTATCAGATAAATTCTCCACATGAATTGGAGAGGTTGTGATGCGAAGCAGACTTGCTTGAATCAGACCGAAAATACAAAAATAAGAAGAGGTAAATCTCTATTTCTATCTCTATCTCTACTATCTCTATCTCTATCTCTATCTCTATCTCTATCTCTATTACTTATAAATGCACCCAGCAAATTTGTTAACAAGTTTTTAACCGTTGATCTGTAAATGTATGGTTCAGATCTATATTTCATAAAAGAATCTGACTCCTTTCTATAAAGGGGTCAAGTCGCTGTTAATAATTTATAATTTTGGAAAGATATCCATCTGTATCTAAAATATTTAACCAAATAATTTTATTTTCTTTATTTGCTCATATATTAAAATATTAAAATTTATCAAAAAGACGACATAATAGGAATGAATATTTAAAAGTATTAATCATTTTTTTTAATTTATTTCCTATTTGTTATTTTGGAAGTTCGGATTTCAATGTGTATTAATTGTTATATTAATATAATTATTAAAAAGCAGAAGAAGGATAATCATTAAAAGTGGAAAAAGTGAAATAAAAAGATAAATCAAGAAAGTCTTAATAAAATCAATTAAGATTTTGATTGATATATCATAATATTTAAGTGTTTGATTTGTTATGTGTTTCTTAAATACTGTGAAAAAAATGGAACCAAATTTTTATTTTCTGATGAAAAACAAGGGCCTAAGAAAATTTCAGTTGGTCAGTACAAAATAGAAATATATATTGTACAAAATATTATGATATATTTTGTACGTAAAATCTTATTTTTCTCTAGAAAAATAAAATTTCAGTTGGTTAGTACGAAATAAAAATATATATTGTGGGGTTGATTAGAACACTAGGGTGGCAACTTATTTCTTGATTTCTACTATTATTTGATGTTGTTTCAAAGTCGTTTCAAATTTTCCCACACATTGGGTGGGCGCTTTTGCTAGTATTAACAAATAGTGCAAATTAAACTTGGAATCTAAACAAACGTAATTTTTTATGGAAAATTTGATTCTCGATTATAAACCCATTTTGGAAAGTTTGTAATATGCATATGTTTGTTATATATTTACGCGACACTAATCCTAATAGTAATTTTCGAACATTAAAAAAAAAACAACTCTTTGAGATCATATTCCTCCAACTAGTTTTAGTTTATTATTTTGAGAAGTATTTTAGTTAAATTATGCGAGTGTGTATTTTTTATATATATTTTAATTTCGAACTAGGCCATTCTTAAATGGGATTGCTGGATGTATTTTTTTTTAATTCTTTTGAAATCAAGAATGTTTTTAATTTCTTAGAGAAATTTTTTTTTAACGAAACGAGTTAGCGTTACTCGCTGCATGAGATTGTTAAATAGCACATGATGAGTATGAGTATGGTTAATAATCGGCATCAATATTATAAATAAAGATGTGTGGGTGTCGGGATCCTTTAGTTAAATAAATATCATCCGACATTCCAAACATTATGAAATAGTTGCGCAATAGTATTTTTTTCTGATTTCTGTAATGTGATACTTTGTAACTAATTGTGTGTTGGGTGTTATTGCTCATAAAACTGACTCGGTTCAACATCAGATAATAATTTGACAACACATTGTTTTGCTTCTGATTTTTGTGACCCCTTCCCATTTTCATTTTCATCATGTCTTCATCTCTTTTGTTTTTTTGTGTTGCTTAGAGTCCCTCTCCACCTTAATTTCTCTTCATCACCATTCTTAATTTTGGTTTACAAAATATAAATTAAATTCATTCAATTGAAAATAGAAAAAAAATATTAGATCTTTTACAATATATATTTTTTATTTAAGTCATTTATAAACATATTACATTTCACGAATAATATCAACATAATATAAATCATATTATTTCAGATAACTATAACTATATTTACACACATATAATTTTTTCTTTAAAATGATCAAACTCTTTAACTTTAATCAAATCAAATTACCTACAATAACTAAACTACATTTCTAAAGATAAATATATCTTAACCATATATTCAAAAATAAACATAATTAAACTATAGAAACATAATATAAATATTCTTATTATAGATATCTACATCGAGCAAAGCTCGATATTCCCCTCTAGTAGAAGTAATGTGTGGGAGTCGATAAGTCATGCATAGAGTTCTTAATTATTTAAGCGACTTATCAAAATAAGCTTGCTTGTCAAAATGTCTTCATTATTTAAGCGACTTATCTCTAATTTTTTTTCTAGTTGCTGCACCAAAATCCCTAGCTAGAAAGTCGTCACTTCCATAGTTTATCTCTACGCAACAAAGGGTGCAGGTTCTTTGATGCGTATCTTCATATTATCTCCCAATAAGAAGTGCTATTAAACATGTTTCTTGCCGGTAATTATTTTGATACATAGTGGATTATGTACAGATGACTTAGAGGATGATCTGTTCAAGATATCGTTGCATCACAACATTGACAAAATCAAGATCAAGCTGGCCGAATTTGATTAGCTAACGACATCTAGTCAATTCTATCATCATCTTTTTTCTCGGCTGTGTTTTATTTTATGCGCCCCAAATGGAGATGGTTAAAAAAATTTCATAGGTTTCCAAAAGACTTCTTCTAATTATTGGAATTATTTTTACATGAATTTATTTATTTTGTGTGTGTATCTGTGTGTCTATATAATTCTTATACAAAGAAAAATTAACATTGGCAATTTCATTTTATCTTTTTGCGACAGAAAGTACCAATGTTTTATTTATATAACTCATACAACTAGCAATATACCCCCTCTCAACTTGTAGTGTTTGTAAGCAATGCCATAATTTCAATGTGATTTGGGTTATGAAAATGGAGATTGACTGTCTAAATTGCAAAGGATATGATGCTTATAATAAAATAAACAGTGTCTTTCTTTTTCTCTATTTTTTTTATTTATTATTTATTTATTTTATTTTTATTTTTTTTTTTGGAAAAAGTCCCTTTTAGGGAATAGTAAACGCAATAAAATCGCAGACGGCATCAAATCGCCACGCCAAGGGCTATCATTTAATTTGGCTATGGCTAGCAAGTTGTGCAGTACAAACAAAAGGAGCTTATCTCTTATCCTCGTCGTTCCCTTTTTCTCCATTTATTTTTTTATTATCTATTTTAATTATTTTGGGACTTAATTTCACAGCTCTCTCTCTCCCTCACATCTTGTCTCTTTTTTCTCTCTCCTCTTATCTCCACAATCTGGTCCGGGCACTTTATATTTTCACTGTTTCAATTTTGTTGTCTTGCTACCACTTGTCTGAGTTTTTCTCCGAGAGAATTTAACATCAAAAGAAAACTTAAAGAGAAGGATTTATGTTTTATGCATACGTTAACAATAAATTAATTTGATTACTAGGCAGAACTGATTGAACAATTATTAAAAAAATATACATTCATTTTCATTATAACTTAGCTAGATTATGTATCACGTATTCACGTGTAGTGCAATTTGAAAACCAAATTAACCATTCATAATGACTTTGAAAAAGTAACAATTCAAATTTGTTAGAATCAGAATGGTGACCGAATGATTCTTCAATTATACAAATTACACCAACACAGACCGAATAATCCTTTTATTGGTTGTCAATGTTGTCAATTAAAAATAGTTATCGTTTTCTACAATGAGAAAATATCTTTTTCCAAATAAAAATGTCCTCAAATAGCTGTTAAATTGGAATTATGCCGAGCAAAAAGAAAAAACATGAAACACACAAATTAGCAATGTATGCAAATTGGTTACAGAAGAAAACACACCCGAATGTATCTAATGTAACATTTCCTCTCTTTTATTAATTATTCTCTGTGAATTTATATGAAATCTGCGTGACAACTGACAAGAGCAAGCACAAAAATACTATGCTTACATAGTTCAACATGGCAAAAAACTCGGATGCACCTTTTAATTGTGATACAAGTAAACTTAATATCTACCATTAATTGCACGTGTAAAGATGACAAATTTGATGGCATGATGTACAAAATGGGAGAGTAGAATCATACCAGATGTCGTAACTTTATTTATTTACTTTTCTCTCGGTCTTTTTTTTTTAATGAACTCTCGATCTTTTATACCTGTGAAATTGCAACGGTCACATATGTCATTATCACAATACAAGACAAAACTTGTATGTCAAAGCAGGAGGATCTAATGCTGTATATTTTGGATTTTTTATAAAGAAGTTCATATTCATCCAATAGAACACCTCAAATAATCCAATGCTGTTGCATCATTGTTTGGGCACCAAACCGTATATACCTTCGGTAGACTGATTTCATGTAAATAGTTAATCTAGTTTCATTCCAAAATCTAGATTTTTTTGTTGTTCAGTAAACTTTTAGTGAAGATAAGTGTGATTCTGAAACCGACTTACGGTCTCAGGTCTCGACAACTCACATTTTACAATTGTTAATTTTCTTCAGAATGTCCCAATTGGTAGAGCATCTTCAATCTAGACTACAATTTTTCACAATTGACATGCAATTGCAATCTTAGACCCCACTTCACATGGGCCTGGTTTTGGCATCATTTTACCAATTTCGTATATTTTCCTTCCTATTCCCAGTACTGGAATCTGGCAAGGGATCTATTGCTGTCATGCCATATTACACATGATTCACAACTTTAATCTCTCTCCTTGTAATTCAGAAACACAAAATAATAACTTGATACTGGTAAATTATACAGTGCTGGTACTGCACAAACATAGCCTAATCAGAAGCAATTATTTTTTGGAAAAGAAAATTCAGGTTTTTGGCTCGCACGATTTCTTATAAAAATCATATTAATTAGACCAAGAAATTTATTTGCAATAAATTAATTTTTTTTAACTTAATTCCCGTATGCACCAAATTATCTTCAACTTACGAAGAAGGAATCAAGTCAGTTCTTGAAGCTTTGAAAAAGAAACTGGTTTCTAAAATTTAATTTGCACCAAATTGCAGGTTCTTTAACTCGCAAGGGGGGAAAAAATGGTTCTTTTGGAGAATTACAATATCGACTGATATGATAATTTGGAGAAAGTTGAGGGAGTGAGTTATTTTTCAAAAGTAAGACTGATTTGGTGCAACTGAAATTTTTTAGGGACCGACTTGTTTTTCAAAAATGAATACAAGGATCAGTATAATTATTTGCAAATGTTAAGGGCAAAAAACTTCAGTTTTTCTTAAATAGAAAAAATAGAGGGACATAATTTCAATTTTTAAAAAAGAAGAGAGATAAGGTTTCAACTTTCGGAAGTAGAAAAAAGATTGTAGCTTCTTTTTTCTCAATACATACTATTTTTTATCAAAATCTTTTTTTAGGAAGTAAAGTTATGATGGACTTCAGACTTTGTTCTTGCGTCTTGCATCAGATCGGTTGGGCTAGCTGAGTTTATGGTAGAGAGAGAGAGAGATAGACTTGGCAGCCGTTGCTAAGGTTTTCAGAGAGAGAGAGAGAGAGAGAGAGAGAGAGAGAGAGAGAGAGAGGGTTGTTATCACGTGGTAGAATGTTGACAACTTGACATCCCAGGAAGACAATGGCGATCAGTGAAAGTGCCTCTCTCTTTGACCTTTTGCAACATTTATGGGGACCTTTATCCAGTACGCTTCAACTTATTTTTATTCCCACAAAGTGCAAAAGGAATCAACGGCTACAAAACCAGAAAGACATGGTGTGTGGTGCGTTTCAAAATTGGATTCACCTCTTCTGAATTATGCAATGGAAACACTGGTCCCGTGAACCTGTTCGTTATATCCCCGTGTCAACATCAAAGTTATATGCTAGATCTCTGAGGCCGAGCTGTTATTGTTTCCAATTTGTTCTCTTATTATTTGTTAATTTTGTCTTCCAAAATGGCACTGAGTATGCTGGTACAGTTTAGACTTTGTTCTTCTCAAGGTATCAAGCCCATATAATTGTTGACCCTACAAGGCCCATATCTCTTCCATCTTCAAACCAACAAACGGAACAGTGCACTACGGATGCCTAAAGAAAAGAACTGTCGCTCATAACAATTACCAAAGCATCAAAGTATTAAAAAAATACTTCTTGATTATCAGTAATTTGAGTTAAAAAGGCTCAAACTCCCCTTAATATTGGTTGAAAAAGTTTTTTTTTTTTTTGTACAGTTAGATATCAAACCTGCAGTTTTATAATAAATAACAATTTCTCAAAATCACTTTTGTTAGACGAGTTTATTCTCATTTTAATTTATATAAAAAGATTAATTGAAAAAACTAGAAACAACATATTGCACTACCCTTCATCAGTAGTGATCTCTCCATTTACAAGATACAGCATCACCAGAGAAGTAATTCACAAAAGTGGTTAAAATCTGGAGCTTTTGACATGAAACATAAAACTCCCGTTCTACAATTTTGACTGGTGAATTGCACCCAGTAGTCCGGATCATATAACCTGATCATTTAACACCGTGGATTAAACAAGATTAAACCACAGGATACCGGCTCTTCACCTTGTAAGCGAGTTTGGTTTTTGTGTTTATGAGTTCTGTAATCTGTAGTACCAAGTGCTCCATTCACACTTTCACAGCTACAACAGACGTTATATGTACTACTAGCCCTTAACTCGCGCGTTGCGCGATGCATTCCTATGCGAGGACGTCATGAAAATGTTTTTACCTCTTGAAAATATTTTATAAAAATGCTCCAAACCTTCGAAAACCATAGTAATTACACCACGAAATTATCATACTTCCTAAAAGGGGGTTTTTCGTTTGTAGGAGCTGAAGTTTTTGAACCTCAAAGTCTTTAACTTTAGCAAAGATATGATGTTTTCTAGGTGCGATTTCATGAAGGCTCTAAGCTGAAAAACAAAAATAGATAAAAATAAACATGCAATAATAAACTTCAATTAAGAACCTAAAATAAATTAAGTGGCATGAAAAATGCTAAAAATTCTACAAATGAACTCACCTCCCCTACATCCTCAGCAGCATGGCGGGTACATGAAAGAGAGATTTTAACAACCTTGTTATGCATTCTCCAAGTTGATGTGATCTATCGAGTAAGAAATAAAAAACAAAATTAACATAAAGTGACCTTTCTAAATTGGACTAATTTAGACCATTCACGACTTTTGTAAACATAAACACTTCTTTACTATCTTAAATTGACATCCCTCTTATTCTAATTTCATTTAAATGTAGCCATTGGACCCCCACTTCCTTTCAGATATTAACGGGAATGGGTAACAGCTAACAACAGTGTTATTTTTTTTCCCCTACATACTTTGTGGATAAGTTCTGCATCAAACTGAAGCCCAACTCCCACATCAATTGGTTTCCATTTTTCTGACTAAAAGAGTTGAAATCCATGACCATGGAGAGTCATCCTAGTACCATAATACTATGATACTGTCAAGCCATTTGCCAATTTATTTTTTCTATTTATGTATCAGTGTCCCTAAAGTGATATGTCTTAAGTTGTTACCGTCTTATCCGTCTACCAAGGGTAGGAAGGTCAATTTTCACTGTGTGATTTACTACTTCTGTATGCAGGGTAAAATTGGACCAGCTAGTGTGGCTGTGTTTTTTTTATCACACATCACATCTTCACCTGAAATCTCCTTAATCTATAATTTGAATTATAAATAGAAGCAGTTAACAGAATGAAATGAGATAAAATATTTCAACAAATTCTAGAGACAGAACAGAAGAATGAAATAAAATTTTGAATATCAACACCTCAAGCCACGCAGATGTAGTTTCACTTCTAGTGAAAAGATATTGCCCCATGAAAATAGTACCACCTTCTTTGAAAGCCTGTTCATGCACAAAAAAGAACAGAAATAAATAATTTTTCGGTTTTAAGTTTCTCCCTGAGACCCTGACCATGAATAAATCTCTAAGAAATCAACTTCATGTTCTTATGGGCTGATGAGCTGGCAGAAGCATAATTCTCGTCAGTATAAGTTCACAGGAGTCATTCAGATAGGCTAATTGGCCTATAATCCTAAACCGTCCTCTTGACCAAATACTAAAAGATATGGAGACTATCAACGGTGGTCTAAAAACCAACTTTGGGAACCACCAGACCAGTTACACTTAAGTGGGCCACTCCACTCTAAACAACTTTTTTTTACATGACATCTATTGCTTTTTGTAAAATGGTTTTAGAAATCGAACAATAATTGAAGTCTAAATTATACATAAAGAGCTTCATAGCAATACCAATTCAACCATTCTATTGCTGATTTCATTTCTCTGTAGTTGAAGCTTATTGTTGTATCCTAAATTACTCATAGAAATGCTGCTAATTTCATCAATCCAAAATATAACTAATTATTAAAAATTAATAAGAGACAAACAAATCATCTTTACAGGGGTCACAACAATCGACACCAAGCTGATGGCAGAATCCTTCAGAAAATTGACCACTGCTGAACTGCACATAAATAATATTGAACTCAATTACAATTCCATGAAACATTATATCGCAACTTTCTTAATAAAAGCTGCATAAAGAAATAGGTTGGATTTTATATAAACTTACATATCAAGATGTCCAGCCCTAGGATATTAAAATAGACTCATCATATATTTAGTGACCTAATTTAAGAACATAGGATAGGATGGATTTAATTGGACTTGTACATCAATTAATATTTTTACTAAAAGATATTCTCTCTATTTACTTGCTTGTGATTGGTGTATAGGATACTTACCAGCTACACATTTATAAATCGGATTTTAACAAAACTTTCATAAAAGTTCCTCCTATCAGAATGCAAAACCTAAAAAGAATAATGTTGAGAAAATAATCATTTAACTATTCTAGTTGATCAGTCACTTGGCTGTCAGTTCTACACTTCATTAAATAATCTGAAATGTGGCGAGCTATTTTTATATCGAAAAATATCACTCAATATAAAATTGATATCTATATCAGTACATATTTGTAAATTCAGTCATGGTGCTAATTTACAATGATGCAAGAAAGAAGATACTACAAAGGAAAACATGTACTCTAATATGACCTGGAGCATCGCACATAGTCTAGTCCAAACATGTACTCCAATATACTAATAAAAATAAAGTTAATTACCATCAATATCTGAAAAGTAAAGGGAAGCGAGGTGCATTGCATAAAACTCCCTCTGAGTCTCTTCCTCTGGTACTAATTTTATGAATTGAATTAAGTAGGCTGAACAAACAAACAAATGCTAGTTCAAACTCCCTCTAAGTCTCCTTTTGCTTTCTTCAAATAAAAATAATTTGGGGGCATAAACAAACAAATAAAAATATTTTCTGAGCAAATTTCAACGGAAAAAGATGAATTGAAGTTAAAAAATCCTTTTATTTTCCCAAATGACAAAAAATGTTCAATTAAAAGGTTCATTTGGATGAATGCAAACATAAAAATAATAAAATAAAGAGAGAGTGAACGAAAATCACAGAAATGGCACTCGCCTGAAAATGAACCGACCAATCTACTTATTCGTGAAACCGACGTTGCGTGGTGAGATTGAAAGCTGCCTTGAGGAAAGTGTTGAGAACTTGAGATACACCAACTTGTCAAAGATGCTCTTCGGAAACCTTGTATGTAAGAAAACATTTATCAGGTGCTCACCGTGAGCCTTCCATGAGATTTAGAAGAGAAAAATCACAGATTAAAGCTAAAATAGGAGCTACTGATAACAACTCATCAACAAAAGAAGAAAATAATCACATATTTAGAAGAGAAAATCACGGAAATTAAGGCATGAATAAGAAATTTCGGCCCTTGTGTTAAAAAAAGAACTAAATGGAGAAAAAAACACTTATTTATGAAAGGAAAAAGAAGCGATCTACCTGTGAGCAACCCTTTAAATTTAAGTCGAAAGGGAGAGAGCAAGTCTCTAAGGAGCCTCCAAGAACCTGCATTCGACGGAAAAGCAAAATTGATGAGCAAAAATTTGAAACGGAGAGAAGAAAAAACAGCAAATCGTATCCATCGGAAATGAAAAAACGGAGAGAAGAGAAAAACATTGCTAAAAGCGACGATCGAGACGAACTAATCAAGAAGGTACTGATCTGCTAGAGAAAATCTTATCAACAGAAAACTTATTTTTTCAGATCAATAATTGATAGCGAACAGAGAGGGGCGACTGGAATGGTGCGAGAGTACGGATGAGTGACATGGAGAAAGAAAGAGAGAAGAGAGCGCTGACCATCCCACCCAGCGAACCATCTAGAGGGAGGCATTGAACTGCTCAGATCAACAATCGAAACCAGCGGCCACGATGCGATTACTGTTCAAACTATAGTGAGTGAGTGAGGAGAATTTGTGTGAGAAGAGAAAGATAGTGAGTGGGTGAGTGAGGAGGGGGATGGCGGTGAGCTCTGGTGGTTGGCTCAAGTGGGTGAGTTGGATTTGAGCCCGGCTTAGAGGGAAGGTGACGGTGGAGGGAGGGAGAGGGGCTGGTGAGGGGAGCGATCTGAGAGGGGAGAGGGACTTTGGTGGGATTCTGGTGTGAGAGGGAGATGAAAGAGAAAGAGGAAAGAGAACGGAGATGGGCTGTGTGCGTGAGGAGGACACTATCCAGAAGCCAAGCACGTGGGACAGCGCGAGAAGAGAGGAGCGCAAAAAAAAATCGAACAGCTCAGATCAATCCTAAAAAAAACTAACGGTTCGGATGGGTTACTGTGCTTACCACAGTAACCCACGCCGAGCTCATGCGTGCCGAAATGTATATATGTATAATGTATCATATAATTCATATTTAATATGTTCATGCATAGAATTTGATAGAGTGCCTGATTAAGTCATTAAATTTTGGATAAATGACAGAATGAGATACGCTGCTTGAGCAATAGTTTCTTTGCAAAATCAACTCAATTCTATCATTCAATATCAAAATATTCTCCATTTTGTTTCTTTATATCCATAATAAAGTGTAAACCTAGCAGATCCCGGACCATTATTTGACTAAAATGAGAAGCATCTAGCAAAACCAAGAAAGGGAATTTTGCTCAGCACCTACACTGCTAGATAGAAGTTAAGTTGGCTCAAAGTACATGTTACATTAAGATAAGAAAAAGGAAAAAAAGACATAAACTAGCTTTTTTGTAACTGCCAGGCCTCACTAGAGGTCTATGTGAACAGTGCCAAAGTCTACAACACTACACCCCCTTCATTAAATACAAAATTGCAAAATAACCCCCTTAGTTAATCCACTTGATGTCATTCCTTGATGAAATGAGGTACGAGCAATTTTGTCATAGAAAAGCCCAGAAATGAATCAACCTTCAACAACTCCTTCAACTTCTCATCACATATTATGTTTCTTCTGTCAGAAGGATCCTGTCAACACAAACAAAATTTTAGTGCTCAATAATTCTGTTGTGTGAATTTTCAATAGCATATTCATTAGTTGCTTTGCGCATCACCATAGTCCTCAAAGAAAGACATAGTTTCAGACTATCTAGCACAGAAACTTGTAGAATCATGCAGTGAACATGTTCGATGAATATCGTGTCTGTGTCTGATACAACACTGACTATAACGACGCTGACTATAACGTGTCCTTTTTGTCATGCTATATCAAGTCAGATACTTGTATCTGTGACCATCCTACATAGGTTTCAGCCATGAACAAACTGCATTTCAGGATCCATATACCAAAGGAATCATATCATAGTCAACCATGACTGATACTACTGCAAGTAAAAACCCCACGATAGATCCTCACTGAAAACCTAATTCAACCAAACTCTTAATACATTTTAGAATGTTGCATGTGAAAATGTTACCAGTAAGTGGTACAGAGACAACTGCATGTACTGATCAAAGCCTAAACTCAGACACAATACCAGACCACCCACTCTTCGCACATAGCAGAAAATTACCAGCATGAGTTGGAAAAGGGTAAACAATAAAATTCAAGATGGTAGAACTAATGAACTGTACCTGCAGGTCGTTCTCTTTGATGTATGCCCACATGCGTTTGACAACATCTGAGCGGGCCATACTTGTCTCACCGGTGCCTAAAAAGTTGATTAGTTCTTCAGACAGTTGAAGTGGCATCATCAGCCCTGTAGCACCTGTCTTTTTTCCTGGAATATAACAAAAATATAAGGTACAAAATAAAAGTATTCCCTTCTCCAAGAGATGTTTCATTTCTTAATTTTCTGACCTTCACTCTTCTTCTCTATCTTTTGTGGTTTTTCCGTTCCTTTTGATTTCGAGCTAGTTCCAGTTGCATAGCTGCTATCTCCTGGGTTATACAAGAAATCCCTTGTGAACAAGAACAAATTATCTTTTGTCATAGTAAAACCTTAACATTCATAAGTTATAGAACCACTATCCAACTTCAAATATATTGAGATCCTTCCTTTTTTTTATTGTTTATACTTTACAGTGAAAAGAATAGGAAGAACTATGGTTAATTATGACACACTTTTTGATACGGAAGTCAAAACAAATTACCATCTTCTAGTGGCCAGATATGCTTTGTCAGAGCCTTGTTCATCTGAAACATGTCGATTGCATTGACGTTGAACAATTTCTTCAGTTTCTCATCACATATAATTTTTTTCCTATTTTTGGGGTCTTGTAAATCATTTTCCTTTATGTATGCCCAAATTCTCTTCACTACCTGCTTAATGAATTCATATTAATATATTGTTTTTCTTTTTTTCTCCAGAAGAATGAAAGCAACAGGTAATTACCTCGGTTCTTGCAAGAGTAGTTTCACCAACAAAGTTTTGTAAATCAGGAGAAAGGCTACAAAGCTTTGTGAAGCCACCACCAGCTCTTTTCTTTTCTTCCTTGTTACTTGATTTGTTCAGCCTTCAAGCGAATTGGAAACGAAAGGGGTTAGGAAAGTACTAGGGAAGAAAGATGTGCTTTGCACAATGAAAAGAATAATAAAAACACTTTTATTTCAATTCAGATTGTCTCAGTTTATAATTTGTTTCAAACTTTCTCAAAATAAGTTCTCATTCAGAAACCTAATTTGGTGCATGTTGCCATAATTGCATGAACTTTGTTTGAACTACATTTTATATTTCCATTTTCGGAAAATCTAATTTTACATGAAAAGATATAAGCCATTACAACTTACGAGCTCACATTCAATATTATCCTAAATAAATGCCGACACCAATTATAGACAACAAAGGGTCTAATCCTAATACAACTACAAACATGGTACGAGAAAATTTTGGATCAATCATTATGATGGCACTAATTTTAAATTTAAAAACCTCATTGGTATTTCTTCATCGAAGCCTCAAACCCTAAGTTTATTTATCCAATTGACTAAAACTCGCCATGCGCATGCCCATGAATTCACCACTCATGCATTGCAAATACAAACATATTTCAACTCCTAAATCTTGCATGCACAATCATAAATTGGTAAAAGGCAACAAAAAGAATGCTACTTTTTTTTTAAAAAAAAAAAAGAACAAGGCAAAATGAGAAAGAACACAATTGAATTCATTCAATCAACCAAAACCACTAATTGCCCCAGGAAGTCCCATTAATGAACCAAGGAAAGCATAAAACCCTAATTGCAATACCTTCTCTTCTTTCTTGCACTACTCCTCGAAGGCTCCTGTTCTTCCTCCTCCTCTTCTTCTCCATCCTCTTCTTCTTCCTCCTCTCCATTCTCGCTCCCGGACTTGCCATCTTCGAACCCATCTTCTCCCACCTCCTCCTCCTTCGCCTCATCTTCTCCATTGGCATTGAGCTCGGTGCTAAGAAACAAATCGACCTGTTCGCGAATGAATCCCTTCTTGTGCGAGAGGTCCGTACCGAACTCCGCCTCCAGGTGGCGGCGCACGGCGCCAGTGGTGGTGGTGGAGAGGTCCGACGACCGGAGGAACTCCTTCAGCTTCTCCGAAAGCTCCTCGTCAGTCGCCATGGCGAACCAAGGAGAAGAGAAACTTTTTAAATTTTGCAATTTGGTCCTTGGTTTGAACTTTTCTTTTTTTTTTCTTCTCTCCTTGCTTCCTTGAGAGAGACTCGTATCGCTTTCTTTCGCCTTTTCTTTTTTTTTGTTTTTCTTTTTTCTTCTATCTACTTTGGTTGGAACTCAAAATTCGGATTTCGTGCAACCGTTGCTTCTTCCAGCGTGTCACTGACAGTGTGACCCCACAAATCTAGAGCATTTATGAGTGTTCGAAATATGGGAACGTTGTACAGTGACTCGATTCTCTCTCAGTCTGTGGGGAGCCGCCGCAGAGGATTCTCACTTGTTTTTTGTTCCCATGATCGTGAAGGTTTTCACATGACCAAAATCAACTTACAGAATATTACGAATTCAAATCCTGTGTTGCGCTACACACGGTGTAGCGCACACACGGGCCGTCCGATTTTGATCTGATGGATAAGGGAGCTCCGTGAAAGTAACCAGATTTCTAGGCCCGAAAAAAATGAACCATCCGATCAAAATCGAACGGCTCGTAGGTGCGCTACACGGCGTGTAGCGCAACACCAGATCAGAGTCCGAATATTACGGGTATGTGATCGTATGTATGGATGCATCGAAAAATAACACTAACTAGACAATATATATATTAATATATATGATCTTTGGGGTCGTTTGGATGGGTGGGGAATAGGTAGGAATAGCAATTCCGGGACTAAATTTAAGGAAAAAGTGAGATTTCAGGAAGCGTAGGAAGAGTGCTATTCCGGGACTAAGAATGTTGTTTAGATGGTGAGTTTAGGAATAGCGTTGGGAAGCGTGAAAAGTAGAGAAAAAAGTGTTGTTGGGAAGAGTGTTGTTGGAAATAGTGCTATTCCTGGAATTGGCTATTCTTGAAATTGGTAATTGCGTTTGGATGAAAAATTTAGTCCCGGATTAGGCTATTCGGGGAATAGGCCTATTCCCACACGACCCAAACGACCCCTTTACTCTTTAATCTCTCTTATTCTAATTTAAAGTTGTTTCTAAAAAGAAATTCGAAATGCTATTTCTTATATGAAATGATACATGTGGAGAGTTCATTATTTTCATTTTGTAAGATTTTTTTTAAGCATATATATTTTTTACTTATAATCTCAAAAGTGTTAAAGAATTTACTTTAGGCTAATCAAGTATGCATGCACATGAAAATATTATCAAACTTCCTTAAAAAAATTTGTGTATTCAAAAAAAAAAAAAAAGGAAATTGAAAGATAATTTTGCATGATCATACATGTGTTATCCATGTATTGTTATAAATATTTCTTTGGGTATATAAATGATGTAAATATAGTTTGTGTGTGGAAAGAGAGTAAAAAATCATTGGCGTATAAATTTATCTTTATCTTCTAAACATAGCAAATTTTATAAAAAAAATATAGTCAACAATTATAATTATATTTGTATATATTTTTAAATCATGAAGAGAGATTGGAGAAAATCAACAAATATAATTTTTTATATCTTATTTACAATATAATATATTCTAATAAGATATTCACAATAAGTGGTGGCTAATTGGATAAATCTTACAACTAATACATATACAGGTATCTAAGTTTTTCTTGATACTCCAAATTCGACCTATAACTACACTAAAATATTGTAATTGATCAATTTGTATTGATTAATCAACCAAATGCAAGCTGAAACTCAAATTTAAGGATAAATTAAAACTTAGGGAAATTTTTTTATTTGTCACTCAAAACTAGCGAAATTGGAAAAGTACCACCCAATTTTTCAACTTTTTTATTTTGCCACCCTAAAACTGGATTCATTATGTTTTTACCACTTTCCTTCTTTTTATATATTATTTATCTTTGAAATAATAAAAAATAAATTTCCAGACCATTTTACCATCTCACCTAATGCACGAACCCAACTTAGTCGACCCCAATCGATTGGATCTAAACCAGTCGATGTTTCTATCTCCTCCTCTCTCTCACTGCGATGAACTCTATTTCATTTCTTCTTTTCTATTGCACAGAGCGGCATGCAAAAACCTAAGCAGCTCTTCTTCTCCGATTCGAACCTAGTCGCACGAACCATTGCCCTCCCTGGCCCTCCCTTCGTATTTTTCGCCTGAACCCTTGCTCTCTCCGTACTAGCACGAACCTTGCTCTCTCAACTTAGCATTTGTCTCTTCGTACTCGCACGATCTCAGAGGTACATCTCCTTTTTTCTTCATCTTTCGTTTCCTGGTTGGTGCTGAATTATTTCTCTGGATTTTGGTCTGTGATTTTTAGCACCGTTCTTTTCTAATTGTTGATATTAATTCCAAATTTATCCGAATTTTGTACTTTCTTTGGGACATTTGATGATTCCATTCTAAAACACATTTTTTTATGCAAATTACTTGAATTGAGTCTCAATTCTAATTGTTGTTATGAATGAAGATTAACTGAATTTGGACTCAATTGTAGGTGCAATCGGTCTAAGACTGAAAATGCAATGAGAACTCTTAGTTTAAAAATATTAGAAAGGCTATGTAAATGTCAGGATTGTTGGGTTAGAAAGATAACAGTGAATATACCTTAGAAAGACTATGTATTGAGTTACATATTTTAAAGACTATGTATTGAGCATACACTGTCAAATGCAATATTAGATATTGCAGTACCCATACGCTATCAAATGCATGTCAAATTGTATACTCACTGTCAATTGTATCAGTAAATGCATGTCATATTATGCATGTGGCATCAGTAAACTGAAGCTTTCATTTTTTTTCATATATAGGATATCAAATGAGTACATCAAGCAATCCTCATTATGGATGCAACAGTAGCGGAGCAACTCCTTTTTGCATAAGATGTGGTAACATGGAACCTATTGTCAACATTAACAAGAGGGGGGAAAATAAGGGTCGAGCTTATTACTTATGTGAAAAATGCAATTTCTTTATAGATTAGCTGATGGATGAATTGTGTAATGAATTAGATTATATTAGAGAGATTAGATTAGTAGCACCTTGGTGCCAGTAGGTCCTTAATAACGCAACTCTTTTAATCTTCTGAAGCTAGTTACAGGTCTAAATTGTGTACTCGAATAGCATGACATAACTTGTCCAATTTCCATAGAATGTTCTTTGGTAAGCTGTAAGCAAGAAGTATTAATGAAGAACACCTCATTGGAAATTATTATATGGGAAAATTAACAATAAATAATAAGATAAATCAACAACACCAAAGAATATAGATTGAAACAGTTCTTCAAGCACATACATGAATCTTCTGTTGGAGTTATGTCCTAGAAGTCAATATTTAATGACTTATTTTCTTAGTTTATGTTAATGATGATATTTGATCATTTGTTCCTAGAGTTTATTATTGACAGATCATTCAGGTTGAGGATCTGAATTGTAGATCTCTGTGGATCATTCATTAGAATGACAATAATAAATCTAAATCGTCCATAATCTTGATAATTAACAAGGAACATTAATTATCATAAAAGATTAGTATGCAAGTTAAGTGATGATTAAGTTCTACAAATCATAGGTAAGGAGTTACCAACTTAATTGCATATGTGTATGTTATTGGAACATAGTACAGGACTTGACCCAATGAAATAAACATTTGGATTGTGTTATGTGTCATTGTTTATTTCATATGAGTTTGATTCTGAGTTTGAGATGTTCACCTTTTCCACATGAGGATAGGTTCAATAAATATCGTCTAACGTTGATTCCTGATAAAGGCTGCTATAAAGACTTTATTTATGTTCTCTTGAATTGTGCGGGGAAAAGTTGTTCATCAAGAAAACCGTATGTCCCTCATTAGTATACCTAGTGAGTGATGATATCTGTTTGGGCCCCTTGATGGAGTTGGATCGTATGCATGCAAACTAGACGATCAACTCTAGATCAAGAAATGTATAATCTGCAAGAATGACACATTCCTATCTTGGATTATACAAAGATATCGTGTGACATAAGAATCAAACAAAGAAATACTTTTATTTCTTATGCAGGATTGAGATATTGTAACGGTACATTATTTATACGAATTGGGAATCATAACGTGTTGCTAGATACCGCTTATGATTATTGGAAATAAATAACGATTTATTTCCATGGCCAACATAGTATAAATCCTCAAATAGGGTCGCACAAATAAGATATTGACCACACGTGCATTATTTATTCATATTGGAGAATACAAGACATGATAAGTTGATTAATTAATTATATGTTGTTATGAACCATAATAATTAATTATATTAATTAATTATATGTTGTTATGAACCATAATAATTAATTATATCAAATGGATCATGTTAGAAATAATTTAATGCATAAAGCTCTTCAAGAATTAATTATTAATAAGTTAATAATTAATTATATACAACACATATAATTTCTAGAATTATATTGAGCTAATGGGTTTTATTTAGTTAGTAAATTAAAAGCCCAAATTAAAGAGAATTAAAGGGGATTCATTAATTGGTGAATTAATGAATAAAGGCCTTTTATTGAGATAGCCCAAGAAAGCCCATTAGGTGGCCTCTTATGGTGGATGGCATACTTGTAAATAGCTACAAGTGTGGATGAGAGATGGGTGGTCTATAAATAGGGGGTTCTTTTAGAGAGCAAACCCTAGCCACCACACACTCTCTTCCTCTTCTCCCATGCGCCATCTCTCCCTCTCATTCTCTCTTGAGCTCATGTGTTGAGCACCCCTATCCCATCTCTCTTCCTCCATTAAAATAGTTTAATAGAAAGAGAAACTTGGATTTGAAAAGGGGAGAGCTTGGACTTGAGAGAAACTAGCATCTCTCTCAAGTCGTGGTAGCTATCTTTGGTGGGCTAGAGGCGATCAAGATGGTGGAGGTGGTGGAGCACGCACCCCATCGACTCCCATGCCATGGATTCGAGCCTCATGAATACAATTTCATGAGAGGTACAATTTCTCCTACTTTCTCTCTTGATTTGATGTGTGAATGCTTTAGCACTAGATCATTGTCTTGCTTGATATTTAATGGAGATTAATTAGTTGTAATTGATCTAAAAATTAAAATATGAGCATTTCCTAACAGTGGTATCAGAGCTATGGTCGTGCTTAAGGTTTTTCACACTTAATTAAGTGAGAATTCGTAATTAATTAAGTTAATTAGTGATGTGCATGCTTGCTGGCCCTGGAAAGGCTGTTTTCTGTCTTGTTGCTTGTTTTTCGTGGTGTAAAGCTCTCTGAAATTTTTTCCTTCTTATTGGAGGTTGTAGCCCTTTGAGTTGTGGTTGTTTTCCCACTGGAATCATTGAAATTCGATGTAAAATGAATTTTTAGTGATTTAAACGGTAACGGTGCGCAGATCTGTTATTCTGCTGCACAGTTCTGTTGTTGTGGTTGGTAACAAATAAGTTTGTATACAAAGTACCTGTAACTTTTAGATAGGATTATTCTAAACTTGATGCTCTTTCTGGATATGTAAATTTTGTTGCATATTTCGGATATTATGTGGGCGTTCAAGGATGAAAAGTGTTGAAGTTGTCAGATCTATTTTTTCAAACAAACTGATTGTTTTGAAAAACTGTACTTATTGAGAAACTTTTATGGAAAAGTGTTGAAATGAAAATGTTCTCCTTTAAGTCTGGAATCTGTAAAAATTAATTTCATAGATTTTCATTGAGATTTGATACCTCAACCGAGTGAAACTTTTTTGGTCGACGGTCTGTTCCAGAACAGGATACCTTGCTTAAATGCTTGTTATCTCGTTGATCTTGAATATAACTTGTGGATTTTCTTTTCATGGAATGATAGCCTATTGTATGTAGTATTTTTCTATATAAATTGTTTGCTGAAAAATATCAAGGGGATGATCATTCAGACCGAAAGGTTGAGACCAATAACAGAATTTTCTCTAACGGTGCTTCGCGCACAATCTGAGGATTTGTCTTTTTTGGTTCTCCCTGATGGTAACTGATCTCTCCTTGAGATTTTTACAGGTAACCACAATCTTTGTAAGGAGTTCTCTGGATTTATTTCGGATTTTTTGGAGACCGAATTATTTTGAATTTTTCCGGGCCCCGAATTTCGTATTTTAATTAGTTAAAATAGTTTCTAATTAATCAATTTATTGAAAGGTTAATTAGAAGACTCCTTAAATACCCTCCTTTCTGTTTTGATGGTTGGATTTAATTTAAAAGGGCTTAAACAATTGGTTGTTAAGGTTAAGTCTTCTTTGCATTCGAAAAACTTGAGCAACAAGTATGCACAAAGATTCTAATTAATGAAATTAATTAAGAGCAAGTGAATCATGTATATTGTATATGTGCTAACTTTGTTTTGTAGGAGGATGTGGGTTTGATATGGCTCAAGATGTCAATGCCTTGTGTGTTGTAAAATATTGTGAATGCATGTGATTGCTTGTAAAGTGGCCTAAGGTGCCTTGATAATTAATTGGTTAATTTTTGATGTAACTTGTGAGGCTTGCATGCCCCTAAGGCCTAGGCGGGGTTTTAGGAATTTTATCACATGTATTTATTTCCCGTAATTATTAGATAGGATCTTAGTAATTAGTGGGAGGGCTTGATTAGATTAGTCTCGTTACATGGAGATGCGACGAAGATTAATGCAAGCGGGAGCCATACAAACCCACGGCAATGCTTGAGATGCTTATGTTATGTGATTGTTTGTGAATGCCTTGAATTGTCATAGTAGGTATGGGTATATGCTTACACGACCACCAAACAAGAGTCACATATTTTGTCCCAAACTAAATTGATTAAGTCGACCGCCTTCCTTCTCTCTATCCCCTTCACGTCAATAGCCAATCATGGCGCGGTCCGCCATAGCGGACGTCATGGTTGTCAACCTTGATAGTCGGGGTACAAATGAAAAGATTTGTTAGGAGCAAATAGAGAGAGGTTGCTTATCGATGGACCCAACAAGTTTTCTTGGACATCGGGGCGAAGTTTGTAAATATACTTAGATATTCACAAACCAAGAGTCATATGGTTGATATGATTGGTTGGAGAACCTACCTTGTCCAGTTAAGTAGGGTGTCGTGCCATAGCAGGCTCTACTTGACGAAAATGGGGATCTTGGAATCCATTACATTTAGGGACATTAATTAAATGTAGTGGGAGTTTTTGTTTATCATTCCATAAACAAAACATTGCATAAACTAAATGACCTTAAATTGAAATTGTTATAGATATTAGTTTCGTTGCGATCAATCTTTGGAAAACGACAAGCTCGTTTCTAAGGTATTTACTTGGAGAAGAAATACCGATTCCTAAGACATGTTCTTGGAAATGAGAAACTTGAGCAAATTTAATCCCAAAAACGTTCCTCGACTTCCCGAACATAGCTTCGCAATGATTGATTAGTTTTGACGAAAATTATTCAATAAAGCGAATGCTTATATCCTTTTAGAAGTTCTAGACTTTTGAATTGGAGAATTCATAAGGACTAGACTAGACTTCTATACTCTCATCCACTTACTCAAGAAGACGTTCTTAGAGAAAGTAAAAGATAGACTCAATCATTTATGATCAAGAAATGGAATGTGAGTTAACCAAGAGACTCTTCTTATAAGAAGATAAATGTTTCATTAGCTTGTGAACCGAAAGGTTTGAGTAGCTAATTGACAACTAGAGATATTAAGATCTCCAATATCAAGGATTGTTGATATTGTCATAAAATCTCTTTCTATGGATAAAGGATGTATTGTTCGCACACTTGTTAGTGCTAAAATGATTGGTTAAGTATTAAAGGAATACTCCACCAATATATGAGTTGAGACTTTGAGACCCTCACTAGTGACCATGTGTCACATGAGATGTTTCATTTGCCATTTATGGGAGGCATTTGAAAGGTTGTCCGAAATATCATGATGTTCTAAACCTTAAGATATTTGTCGTTCAAATTATCTCACTATCTCTAATTCACACTAGTAATTAGGTGCTAGTTCATGTGCTCGCATTTAACGAAATGTGTAGGCAATGATGAATAAGAGAAAGTTTGAGATAAGTAAAGTAAACTCCGTTTTTGGAAATGGCTTGTACGTCTAAGCCACTACCATTGAATACGTAGAGTTATCTTTACTAAATAAAGAGTTTGTTTAGGAATTTGAGGTTGTATACCTTATTCCAAACATCTCATAAAACCTTATCTCCGTTTCATATTTGATGATGGATGATCATGTTTTGTAATAGAGAAATGTTGTTCTCTTATTGTTATAAATTTGTGTATAAGATTTCATGCATCTTAATTGAATTTGCTTGAAATAGATTAACAAATTTTGAATGACAAATATGTAAGACTTCGCATAAAGTATTTGACTTTTATGTAAAATAGTTGCTTAGTCGAATATAAACAAGAATCGCATTATGAGAGTCTACGTAACGTGGAGCTCGTAAATCAATTTGATTGCAAAGAATCGCATTATGAGAGTCTACGTAACGTGGAGCTCGTAAATCAATTCGATTGCAAATCAATTGAAATTCATGCGAATCGTGTTTGTTAAAAGACAAAAGCGCCTTTGACCTACGAAGGTTTAAAGGACAAGTAACCTTATTAAGACTTATACATATTGATGTATATAGACTTATAGGACTTGTGCAATTGAAAGGTTGTTGACACTTTACCACTTGACCAACGATCATTGTAGATATTAACGTATCTATTTGATATGGTATAAGTATGAATCTTTTGACAAGATCAAAAGGATCTCAAGAGTAAAGTTGAAAAACTATTCAATAAAAGCAAAAGTCTTAAGATGGATCATGGTAAATAGTTCAGTCATATAGTTTGATGTATTACCTAAAGAGTATGAAATACGTTTCACTACTCGCTTCATGAGGAACATTGAAAAAATGTATCCAAGGATGAAGGTATCGAACATAGTTTGATATAGTTCGATCGGTAATAAATCAAATTGACTTGTTCGACTCATGTAAGGGATTTGTGTTTGAGGACAATATTGTTTACACTGAATAAAAAATTCCATCGAAGTCTATTGAGAAAGATATCTTACGAGATTCGATCTCTAGGTATATTGTTTCTCAAGATTTGGTATTGAGAAGCTTATTTCAAAGTTAGATTGATTGATAAGCTTGGACCCAAATAAGACGCTTAATATGATGTAGGATATCTTGAACTAACCGAAAGGTACTACTTCAACGAACATGATAAGAACAAAGTAGTTGTTGCTCATCATAACGTATTCTTGAAGAATGATATTCTCAAGAAGAAGTAGTGGGAGTAAAGTGAGCATTGAAGGAGTTTATGCGTCACTACAAGAAGTACATTTATAGGAAACTTGTCACTCCATACATGGTGCTTAGTGGGAGTTGAGCGGAACTTTATTCACAAGTAGTTGTGAAAGGAAGAAGTTTATAAACACGCTCACTTCTAAAGAGTGCTCAAACATCTCACGAATGGATGATGTTCGAGAAACTCATGCAATATATTAGGATCAAGAACTTACTCTACAAGATGTTGTAGAAGTAGTTTACTGACCTCAAGCACCAATCCTACAAAGATCAACGAGAATGAATTGCCTAAACTGAAAGGTACATAGGTTTCACAACATCCTCGTACTTGACATATGAGGATCCGTTGATAAATAAAGAAGCGATGGAAAGACCCGATTCCACAAGTATGGTTTGAATCTATATGATCTTTAAGTACAATCCATATATATAACAACAAGGTATAGACCTTGATTGATGTTCAAGAAGGAGCGATCCATCTAGAATATTTAGATCTTTAAAAGGAAAGATAGATATGGATAACAAGTCGATTTTGTACAAAGCACAATTTCATGATTGATGCTATGTCTAAGTCGATAACCAGTCGACTATGTACAAAGCACAATTTCATGATTGATGCTATGTCTAAGTCGATAACAAGTTGACCATGTACAAAGCACGGCTTCTCGCTTGTAGCTGTGTATAAGTCAATAAAGATCATTCTAACAATAGTTATATTTCGTATATATAGATATATGGAAAGATACATCAAAACCGTCTTCTTCGATTGAATGAAGGAAGTTGTAGTGTATTTGACACAAACCGAGGATTTGTTGTATTGTTAGAAACATATATATATGCTTCAATGATCCATTAATGGATTGAAGCAAGTATTGTGGAAATTGGAATAAATATTTTGACAAGGAAGTCAAGGAGTTGCACTTCGTCAAAAGTATCTTATATAGACAAGATATTCAGTGGGAGCATGATTGTGTTACATGTATTGTACAAGATACAAGACATTAATTGGGAATAACATTAAGAAAATGAATATTGTCAAGATCTCATTGGAGAATGTTTTTCTCAATTGAGAACTTGGGTAAGTCACCTAAATCCAAGGAAACAAAATCTATGGAGATAGATTATGATGGATGTCAGGTTTGAGCAAAATGTGCATATAATGACAAGGTGTTATAGTTACACGAAAAGATAGACTCCTAGAAAGGATGTCTAACCACATTGTATGGCATACACTTCAGTGCTACTCGGTGTGTTGCAACTCAATTCGAGAAGAGTGCACGATACAATTCGAGCATCCTTCTGTTATGAGTTTCATTATGTACGCCATACTTATGCACATGCCCCTATGTGTTGTACCCAAGGAGTATGACAATCAGTTGTCAAATGGATACAAAGAAAAACACATTTGGACAATAATCAAGAATGTCCTCGAGTATCTTAAGAGAAAGAGTGATATGTTTTTCCATCTGATAAGATAAAAGAAAGCTCATATAAATTGATATATTGATGCTAGTTTTCGAAAGATTGATATAAATACAATTGAGCTACATATTTTGTTTAAATGTGGTGTTGTAAGTTTAGAAGGTGTTCTAAATGGGATATTACAACCGTTTCCGTCACCAAAACAAATATATATAGCAACTTGTTAAGCAATGAAATTATGTAGTATGGATCATGAAGTTCTCAGTCAAGCTAATATAGTTCTAAGCATCTCGAACCATAGCTTAAACTTGAAGAACCCAATATTAAATTGGTGATCCAACTAAGATCTATGACGATGTCACTTGATCTCACATGATGATGATCAAGAACACATATATAGGAGTATATATGTATATAGGGTCAAATAAAATTGGATAGGTTCGCGGACACAGCGAACACTCTAACTTAACCTCTACCTTAAGCGGTATACGAGATGCAATTGTGCATCCATGCGTGATGGACGTATGAGTAACTTGCTTTAAGTGTATTACATCTTTTGAGGTTCGAGACATGTATATATATAGATATATGACATTGTTCTAAATTCTTCACTGGCTAGAAGTCACTATTGATTGACTCTAGGCCAAGTGGGAGATTGTTGGAGTTATGTCCTAGAAGTCAATATTTAATGACTTATTTTCTTAGTTTATGTTAATGATGATATTTGATCATTTGTTCCTAGAGTTTATTATTGACAGATCATTCAGGTTGAGGATCTGAATTGTAGATCTCTGTGGATCATTCATTAGAATGACAATAATAAATCTAAATCGTCCATAATCTTGATAATTAACAAGGAACATTAATTATCATAAAAGATTAGTATGCAAGTTAAGTGATGATTAAGTTCTACAAATCATAGGTAAGGAGTTACCAACTTAATTGCATATGTGTATGTTATTGGAACATAGTACAGGACTTGACCCAATGAAATAAACATTTGGATTGTGTTATGTGTCATTGTTTATTTCATATGAGTTTGATTCTGAGTTTGAGATGTTCACCTTTTCCACATGAGGATAGGTTCAATAAATATCGTCTAACGTTGATTCCTGATAAAGGCTGCTATAAGGACTTTATTTATGTTCTCTTGAATTGTGCGGGGAAAAGTTGTTCATCAAGAAAACCGTATGTCCCTCATTAGTATACCTAGTGAGTGATGATATCTGTTTGGGCCCCTTGATGGAGTTGGATCGTATGCATGCAAACTAGACGATCAACTTTAGATCAAGAAATGTATAATCTGCAAGAATGACACATTCCTATCTTGGATTATACAAAGATATCGTGTGACATAAGAATCAAACAAAGAAATACTTTTATTTCTTATGCAGGATTGAGATATTGTAACGGTACATTATTTATACGAATTGGGAATCATAACGTGTTGCTAGATACCGCTTATGATTATTGGAAATAAATAACGATTTATTTCCATGGCCAACATAGTATAAATCCTCAAATAGGGTCGCACAAATAAGATATTGACCACACGTGCATTATTTATTCATATTGGAGAATACGAGACATGATAAGTTGATTAATTAATTATATGTTGTTATGAACCATAATAATTAATTATATCAAATGGATCATGTTAGAAATAATTTAATGCATAAAGCTCTTCAAGAATTAATTATTAATAAGTTAATAATTAATTATATACAACACATATAATTTCTAGAATTATATTGAGCTAATGGGTTTTATTTAGTTAGTAAATTAAAAGCCCAAATTAAAGAGAATTAAAGGGGATTCATTAATTGGTGAATTAATGAATAAAGGCCTTTTATTGAGATAGCCCAAGAAAGCCCATTAGGTGGCCTCTTATGGTGGATGGCATACTTGTAAATAGCTACAAGTGTGGATGAGAGATGGGTGGTCTATAAATAGGGGGTTCTTTTAGAGAGCAAACCCTAGCCACCACACACTCTCTTCCTCTTCTCCCATGCGCCATCTCTCCCTCTCATTCTCTCTTGAGCTCATGTGTTGAGCACCCCTATCCCATCTCTCTTCCTCCATTAAAATAGTTTAATAGAAAGAGAAACTTGGATTTGAAAAGGGGAGAGCTTGGACTTGAGAGAAACTAGCATCTCTCTCAAGTCGTGGTAGCTATCTTTGGTGGGCTAGAGGCGATCAAGATGGTGGAGGTGGTGGAGCACGCACCCCATCGACTCCCATGCCATGGATTCGAGCCTCATGAATACAATTTCATGAGAGGTACAATTTCTCCTACTTTCTCTCTTGATTTGATGTGTGAATGCTTTAGCACTAGATCCTTGTCTTGCTTGATGTTTAATGGAGATTAATTAGTTGTAATTGATCTAAAAATTAAAATATGAGCATTTCCTAACATCTTCATGCGAAAAATCTCTTATTGGCGATATTGCATATTCACATAGACTACCTCAATCAATTTACCTTGCTCCAATGTTTATGTTTTTCTTCTTTCTTTATTTTTGTCTTCTTTAATTAAAATTAGGGTACTCATGTGTCTATAAATTCAGTATTTTATGTCTTCCTGAACAACAAAGCCATAAGCAAAACAAAGAGCAAGAGAGACAAAGATGCTATTACACAATATCAAAGAGACAGAATAGAGAAAATTGGTCTAAGCAGTGTTGCGAGTTCATTTTTAGTTTGCTATTACACAATATCAAAGAGACAAAATAAAGACAATACATACATAATTGAACTGCATATCGACTACAGCAAAATGAGAACAACTAGCTTGACCCAATACATCAAGTAGTTTCTAGCACAAAATGAAAACAAGTAGCTTCGTATTCCTACTAGATTGCTAACAGAGTACAGTCGTTTGCTACAGGGTGAGAGAGAAGTGCAAGTTCAGATCAGAGAGAGCAAACTGGGTTTATGTTGGGTTCAAATCGGAGAGAGACGCACGAGAGAGAATTGCGAGAGATTGAAGCTAGGAGAGAGACGCGCGAGAGAGAAGCTGGGTTCCGATCAGAGCTCATGTCATGGAGTTGAGAGATTGAACTAGGGTTTATGTGTGCGAGAGAGAAGCGCGAGAGAGAAGAGATGAAGTTGAATGGGTTAAGTCGATTGGGCGGGTTGGGTTAGATTGGGTTCTGGTTCAAATCCATGGGTATTTTGGTCAGGAAATTTAATTTTTATTATTTTAAGGTTAGACAAAAGTGGTATTTTCAGAAGGAAACCGTGTTTCTGGGTGGCAAAATCAAAAAGTTGAAAAATTAGGTGGCAATTTTCCAATTTCGCTAGTTTTGGGTGGCAAATAAAAAATTTTTCCTAAAACTTAATTTCATAGGAATATATATCAAATTTTCTATAAATTTTGAATTAAAATAATATCGTATCAATATGTGATGCATATGACGTAGGGTTTACATGATACATTTCAACCCTCTTAACACATGATTTATAGAGTTTATATAGATGTATTATTCAGTTCAATTCACATTTAAATCAAATTATGTTTAATTTCTTACATAAGAGATTCAACTGTGATGAAAGGTTAGGTCCTTGGAAAATCCACCAACTCCATAGTTGTCTCAACAGCCACATAGAGACCACGAACTCTTCTCCTTCCCCACGTGTGACTAACTTACTAAATGTATCTTGCTTCAATTGTGTTTCTTCTCTAGTAGCCTAGTAGAGCCGCCGACGTTATTGGTGTTTGTGTTTGCAGAGAGACTTTGAACTGATTGGCGAAGAAGGAAATTTCAAACATTTTAAGATATATTTTTCGTGCACCATATTTACATAGACTTTACACGAGTCCCGAATTTAATGAATGTTTCAGTATATATTAGGTTTTTTTTGTCTTATCCTATGTTTGACCACACATGTTGCTCTTACTACTAGGGTTTGGACATTGTGCTTCGCTCGATATATGGATTCTCTATAAATTTACAATTTAATATTTATATAAATTGTATATATTTGTTGTAAGGATACTTGTTTCTAGATGTTTGAATATATTTTATATATATAGAGAGAGAGATGGATCATCCTCCTATACCGAAGTCGTTTTTGAAATATAAAATTTGAAAAAATAATTTGAATCGTTCAAATTGTTTTCTATATTGAAATCTCTTTAGAGACCGAATTTTACATTTTTTTTTTCTAATATTTCAAATTGGAGGATCTGACATACTCTATTATAGTGTTTTTTTTTTTAAATACCATAATATAAAGAAAGCAATCTAAAGGGATGGGTGGACTTTTTCGTCATTTCTCGAAGAACATTTAGGTTTCCTCAAGAACGGAAATAAGCCTTAGATTCACCCCTCACGAATTTGAATTCAAGTGCTAGTGTCTCTTAACGACCAGAGAACACTGACTAGAATTCATTCTCATGAGGGTTTATTAATTTGTGGATCCTTTCTTTCCAATAGGCGCAAGCCCCTATTGTTAATTACCCCGTGGTTTCCCACAAGAACCTCTGATTACGGTATTCAAAGAATTAAATGTAATAGGCTAGAAAAATCGTTGTTTAAATGATTTTTGGTATTTAACAAGCGGTTTATTGCTTTTGGTTTAGACAAGACTCAATTGGTGGCACCAGACCTAATTGACGGGGGCACAATTGAGAATGCAAATAATTTATTCATTTTGGGCTTAGACCGGACTCAATTGATGGTACCGGACTTAATTGACAGGACGCAATTGAGAAGATCTAAGTACATCTAAAGCATTTAATTGAAATGACCAAGAATGTCTAAAACTAGAACTATTTATTTGGAATATCTAAAACTATTTAAAAAACCACTCATCTAAAACTATTTATCTAAAGCTATTTAACCTAAGAATATCTAAAACTAAAACTATTTATTTGGAATATTTGGAATATTTATTTATTTATTTATTTTTATTGAGGAGTTTTGAATTTTTTTTATTTGATTTATATTGACTTATTCTTGAATTTGGGCTTAACTTGAAAATATCTTGATTTTTGGATTTATTATTATTATTATTTTATTTTATTTATTTGTTACTATTATTTATTTTTATTTTTGTCTTATTGGATTTTTGAGTTTGGATTAAATTTCACATTTTTATTTTAAATTTTTAAGATTTAGCATTTAAAGGTTTAAGATACCATTTTTATATCCTTTTTGGAGAAATTCTTGAAATTTGAAATTTAATTTCTTTTTATGAACTTTTGTTTGAATTTGATTATTGATTTTTAATTTGAATTAGAGTTTGAACTTTAATTTGATTTTGACTTTAGATTTCAACATATTTTTAATTTTGATTTTACTTGATTGATTTTTTTTATTTGGGACTTGGAAGTTAAAATAAATAATTGATAAGTAAATCACTTTTTATTCATGAGATTATCTACAAAATTTGGTTTAGAATTTTTATTGAGAGGTTTTACTATTTTTCTAGAGTTTATACAATTTATTTTTCATAATAAAACACTTCAAAAATATAAAACTCTTGATTTTGTCAAAATTTCATATAAATATATTATTGGATTCGGTTTATTTAGATTTGTAGAAATTTTTGGATATTTTACTTGGATTTTTCTGAGCTTCCTACTATTTTTGATGAATTTTTGAAGTTTCTGCTGATTTGAAAAATTCCTATTGGGCCACGTGTGCAAAATGGGCTGAGTGGGCGCTGACTGGGTCGCATGACGTCAGGCTGACGTCTGAAGGCACTGGAATTCTGTGTAGTGAACTTTTTCCTTGTCAGGGATCCGTCACACGAAAATTGACCACAAAAGATCGCACAAAGATCGGATTTAAGCTTCGTCTCCCTCCGTCGAGTCGGCTTTTTTGCAGATAAGCCCCTGGCTTTTCTCCGGTGAAGTTGCGGCGACTCCGGCCTCCATTTCGATCGAGGCTAGTCGCGTTGGAATCGTGAAGGAGTGAAGAAGAGACTGGTGGACCCCATCTGTGTTGTGAAATCTCGTTCTGCCACGTGATACCTGAAGAAGCGCGGAAAGCCATTAATGGCGTTTGAAGCTATCTAGCCATCCTCCTCTACCAGGATGAGGTTTCTTGCACTCGTGGGGATTCACAGGAGACAACGATGAGGTCAATTTAACTTGAAGAAACTTGGGAGGAGGAGAACTCGACTGAGAGAGGTTGACCTAGTCGTGGTCTGATCTGAGCCTCTGTTGTGGGACTCACAAAGCTATTTTCTTGCTCCAAAAACCTCGTAGGTAGATGAAGGAGCCCAAATATAGTCGTTTTAGGTATTTAGTTTAATTTTTAGCACGATAGTTCAGTGGGGGAGGCACATGGGTAGAGAGTGCTTTTTCTCCATTTTTATTTCTTTTTCTGAGTTGAATGTAAGTGAATTTACAGCAATGTAGTTGGATTTGATGCTTAAATAAAGTCCAATTGGATGTGTTTTAAGTGTCCAAATTGATGCAGAGAACAAGAACAAGCCTTTTCACACTTTTCCTAATTTTCAGTTTTGTTTCTTTAAGCAATTTTGCTACTATTTTAGTGATTTTTTTATTTGAGTTGCTTAAATGTACTAAAATTACTTGCAGTGAGTCACAATATGCGTAGGAAAGGTGTTTAAAACAATTACTAAAATTTTTATGCAAGATATTTGTTTATGATGCATTTTCTATTTAATTAAACAATAAATAGGAAAATGCTTTTACACTTATAAATTTGCAGGAATGTTCTTAAATGTATTTATGATATCTCTACATAAACACTTTTGCATAAAAGTCCAGAAATTAGAAAATAATATTTTTTTTCATAAAATACTCTTGCTGGATTTATTAAATTATATAAAACCATACAAAATTCCAAAAATGGAAAAGATTATTCCCTGCTGTCCATAAGGTCATATTCATACTGTTCATGCATATTTTTTGAATTTATATACAAGGATAACCACAATTATTATTTATTTTTAATTCAGTCCAGATTTGTGTGTTTATGTGTATATGCATTTTTTTATTGTTTTGCTTTATAACAAGGTAAGACTTTATTCAGCACAGAATACATATCATACTATGCATTTAGACCCTGAGTTTTGAACAAAATCAGAAAAGATGCTGGTTGGTTGGGGTACGCCATTTATTTCCCATTTCTGGATTTTTATAGTTTATTGAGAATGAATAGGCCAGTGCTGCACTCTGGACCCACACCATGTCAATCCAAGGCCTTCACATGAGGGTTGAGCTAGGCTACAAACCCTCATGAGTTGGCCATGGTTGCCTTGGCATGTGGCGCTAGAATACTTCATGAAGCAAGGAGCCAGGCTCCAAACCTCCATGAGGCACCTCTTTAAAGCTTCCTTATGGCCATGGCTGATGCCATGCTTCAGACCATAGCTCATAGGAGCTGCATTTTTATGGGTCAAGCACACCATGGACTGGTGGTTAAACCAGAGAGGAAGGAACAGAAATGCACCAAAAAAATGCTTCAAACAAGCTTCTTTCATTGACACAAATATAATTACAAGCTAAAATCACCCAATTCTACATTTCTCGTCCCTTTCCCGACTGTTTGATGTAATGCCTCTCCTCTCTCAACGCTGCTTAAGCCTAATTACAATTGTCTAATACTAATCCTAGCTTGCGGCTGCTATCCCCCTTTTCTTTTCTGGCTTCAATTTTTTGGGTATATATAAGATGAGCTCTAGGGCAACACTCCATGGCCGAGAGCAATCCACACGGTCGAATTTCCATCAACGGTTGAAAATGGGTTGCGCGTAGGGTTCGGTATCGAAAAACCAGGCTGAGGAGCCCATGGTTTTGAGCTATCTGGTTTTGGAGAAGGGCAACGTAGCTGTTTCCATCGATTTCACCGGCCTTCGCGGCAAGAATCGAACTTCTTCTGTTTTTACTGTGAGGGAAGACGGAGCTGACAAGGCGGGGTCCAGACGGCAGTGTTTACCACGAGAGAAGAGGATAAGTGCACCCGGTGTAGTGTAGATCGTTTAATGGAGATAGAGAAACGAACTCTTCGGTCCAAGCACCGAGTTTAGGCAGAACTTAAGGCGGGACGAAGGGATTTATATTGGCAGCGGCATCTTCTCCCCCAGGGATCGTCTGCAATGGTATGCACGCACCAAAATAGCGGAATTTTGTGAGATTTCCATCCGATTTCTTTAAGATAATTAATTTATTTTTGCTGCCAAATGGAAATAAATCATTTGATGGCCTTTCCAAGGGTATTTTTGGATAAAATTTTATATGTAGATTCATAAAAATATGAGGAATTTAATGGTTCAAAGGATTTTGTAAAATTCCTCATGGATTTATTTTTGGTAATTTTGTGGAGTTTTGGGGTTTCTTTGCAAAATGTGGAGTTGTTGTTGATATTTTTGGCATTTTGAAACTATGATAATTCATCATAATTCATGAGGGATTTTTGGATATTTTTTGGAAATTTTTGGAGCTTTTTTGGTATTTTCTAAGAATTATTTGGGTTTCTTACATTAATTTACTATAAAGTGGGTTGGTTATTTCATGCATTTTGGCATAATATTTTTTGGTCAAATAAAAGAATATAAAATTTGGTCTCATAGGAGATGGAGGGCTAAAATAATCTAATTATGGTGTTTTTTTTAAATATTACAATATATAGCAAGAAAATTCAGAAAAATATAAAATTTGATCTCCTGGGAGATTTTAATATGGAGAATAACTTGAATGGTTCATATCGATCGTTTCAATTTTATATTTCAAAAATGACTTCGGCATACGAGGATGATTTGTATGATGGAGTGTGCTTTAGCCAATCTCTCTCTCCATATATATTGATATATATTATGATATTTTCAAATTGGAGGGATTGAAATCCTCTTATTATAGCTTTTTTTTTAAAAAAAAAATATCATAGTAAATAGCAAAAAAAAGTAAAAAAAAAATATAAAATTTGATATCGATGAAGATTTCAATACGGAGAATAATTTGAATGGTATGAATTGACTGTTTGAATTTTAGATTTTGAAAAATGACTCGAGAGTACGGGACAATCCGTATTCCCGCGTGTACAATAGCCAACCTTAGGCTAAAGTACACTCTAGCATACGGATCGTCCCCGCATGCCGGTGCCGTTTTCAACATCCAAAATTCAAACGACCAATCAGAAATGTTCAAGTTTTTTTTTTTATTGAAATTTGCTTGGAGACCAAAATGTATATTTTTCGATTTTTTTCTATTTATTATGATATCATAATTGAATAATTTCAACCTCCAATTTGAGAATATCATATTATATAGCAAAAAAATTTAGAAAAATATAAAATTTAGTCTCCAAGTAGATTTCAATATAAAAAACAAATTGAAATGTTTGGATTGACTATTTGAATTTTAGATTTCGAAAATATCTCCCGCATACGAGGACAATCCGTATGACCGTATGCCAGAGTGTACTTTAGCCGATCTCTCTCACTCTCTTTATATATATATATATATAGAAAAATACTAAATCCAACGTCTACGACGGACGGATATCATTCATCTAACGTGATTGTATTTGCGTATGAAATTTAAAATGAGCTATTCAAACCGATAGATTGAATCTGCCTGGAGCCGCGGCAGGGATTCTTACTTGTGGTTCACATGACCGTGAAGGTTTTCACATGACCGAAATCAGTTTATAAAATACTACAGTCTACGGGTACGTGGCCTATGCATGCATGGAATAAACACTAGTTATGGCCACGGGCATTTGCATGTCAAAATTTTTAAAAAAATAACGCTAACTAAAAAAAATGTTAATACTGTTTTTATTAATTACAAAATAGCGACATTGTTTTAATTTAAATTTTATAAATATTTTTGAATAGTGTTGAATTGTTTAGAATATAAAAATAAAAAATGTTGTAAATAAAATATGAAGATTAGTATTTACAAAGTATTACTATTCCGTATCATGCAATTTAAACAAATTTTCCTTATCTCATCATCACAGATATTTTTAAATTAGAATTTTTTTTTTCACTTTTCTAACATACCAACACGAAGAATATTAATTTTTTTCAGAAAGAAAACACGATTAACATTAATATGCATCATGCAGTTGTGTATTAACAGATTTTTTTTTTATTTATAATGCTGTATCAAGCCGGTGAATGTAAAAATAAGTCGAGATATGAAGAACTGTCAATAAAAAAAAAAAAATGAAATTTACAGTGGACTAACCTTTTGGAATAGGCCAAAATTCAGAACGTTCTTTTGAAATAAAGAATAGTTTCGATTGATTAGAATTCAAGTCCAGTTGAAAAATGAAAACCTTAGTACACCGCAAATATTGAAAAAAGATATTATTCAATTTTTTTTTTCTTTTTGTTGCTTCGGTTTGTAAGGGTGTCTATAGAAAGATAATTAAAGAAACAGGGAAGCATAGTTAAAAAAAGGTTTCAGTTGAATGATATAATCCAACACAGTAGTGTAAGTATTCATTAGGGATTTAGTGACCGCACCTTGAAAAATAGCATTGTTGCGTTCTAACAAAACTGTCCAGAGTACAGCAGCTAGAATGACCAAAGTATTATCTCTATCTACACTATTCAAAGCAATACACTGGCCCCACACAGAATTAAGAGAATCAAAGTGCAAAATACCCCTTTCAGACCTAAAATTATTAAAGAAAATTCCAAAAACCTGAAAATATAAGAACAATGCAAAAATAAATGGTCGACTGACTCTTGGGCCCCACAAAAAACACAACTGGAATCTCCAACCCAACCTCTATGTGAAAGGTTGTCTTCGGTCAGAATTTTATTATGCACAGCTAGCCAAGTAGTGAAATTATGCTTTATACATATTTTTTTATGTTAGCTTAGACCATGGGATACAACTTAAAAATGACAAAAAAAAAAAAAAAAAAAAAAAAATCTTAGACCATGAGTGGCGTAGAGTTTCCCAGGCCTAAAATGGATGTTTTTAGAAAAACTGGACAGAGACTGTCGAGTGTATAAAATGGATGTTTTTTGACTACTTGAATTTGCAAGAGGTTTTTTTATCTCGGCGGACTTGGGCCAGTCTTTCATTTAAAGTGTTTGGGCTTTTCATTTGAACTTGGTAACACAGCCTGGTTAAAGTGGTCTATATACGTAAGATGTATTTCCAAGGGAGAATTTTTTATATACCCCTCAGAACAGAGGAAATACGGAATTTGCCCCCCGAAAGTTAAAACTCCTGATTTTGCCCCCCCGAATTTGGGACGCCTTCTGTATTTGCCCTTCTACCATATTTTATAATAAAAATATTTGTTAAATAATAAAAATGAAAATCTGAGACGATTTTACCCTTCATCAAATTTGAACCCAGTCGAATCAAACCCAGAGTGATTCGATCAACTCAACCGCGCCCCCTTCTTTCTTCTCTCGCACACTAGTCGCACCTCTGTGTTGCGGCGATGAACCCTAAGCGACGATGAACCCTAGTCGCACCTCTGTCCAGCAACTACACCTCCACGCCCTCTCTCTCTCTGAACCCTAATTTTCTTCCACGCCACTCCAGACCTCCTCTCTAAAACCCTAACAGCAGCGTCTGCATCGTCGTCTCGCCTGCGTCATGAATCGTCGTGAATCCATCTCTCATTCAGCGTCGTCTAGCATGGCCCCTCAGCTAAGTCGAAGTGGAGGTTTGCCTCTCCTACCATGCCCGGACTGCGGTCTCACCTTGAAGAAGCTTGTGAGCAGAACAGACTCGAATCCAGAGAGAGATTTCTACAGATGCACAAACAAGGTAAATAGCTTATTGTATCTGTAATTAGCTGATTTTTTGGTATACATCTGTGCTTAATTTGAGGCCGCCTACTAAGTGCTGATAAGTACTGAACTTAATTTGAGTTTTGATCCGAGCAATAAAGAGCCTTAGCTTCTGACTTCTGTAGACTGTAGGTAAATACCTGAAAATACTTTGTGAGAGAGTGGTTACATATTCTTTTCTTTTATTTCTAGTTTCATGACGCAAAGAACCCACAGAAGGTTCTTTTGGTAACTGGTTATTACTTGAGTGAGGCATCCTTGTATTTCATTTAGTTAATGTGGTACCAGTATAGTTTCACATAAGTCTAGTGGTTCTGGTATACTAGGTACATGGCTGAATTTGGTATGCAATTCATTCTCTTCTTTTTTTTTTTTGCTATTAATTGATACAATTCTATAATTATTAATTGATTCTCTTATTAATTTATTTTTTCCCAAAAGAATACTAGGTGTAAATTCTGGAAGTGGGACAACGAATATGAGGATTATGTAACAAATGTCAAACATGTTATTCGATCTCTCGACTCTGAGGTACTTGCTAGACTGGAAGCTCAATTGGACTATCTGACTGAAGAGTTCAAGAAAAAATCGCAAGACGATCAGCAACACATGAAAGAACTTGTTGCATCTTTGGATAAGAAGATTAATATGCATAATGGTATAGGTGTCATGATTATTGTTGTTTTAATTATGGTGATTGTAATTGTTTGGTAGGGATGTAATTGTTTGGATTAGATGTTGTTTGGATCATATGTATTCAACTCCTGTTAGATACTGTTTGGATTAGCCTTAGTGCAAGCAATCAGTTATCTTTTTTTTTTTAGTTTTATTATGTTATTTATTTATTTATGTTCTATTTATTTTGTTGTTGCCATCGTTAGAGAAAAATGCATGTTGTACTAGTTTTTTTTTTTTTTGAAAGAAGAATCCGTAGGTATTCATTTTAACAGAAGAGCGTCTACAACAGAAAATTATTAGTTATTAATAATATTAAGGAATATATAGACACCACCATGTGCCTTCACTTTCTTAGTCCTTAGTTCTTGCGTACCTAACAACCTAGATTTATTAACAAACGGCTATATATACATCAAAGTCAATAAAAAGCATTAAAACATCAGTAGCATGTTAGATTGATAACAACGCATTACTAGCATGTTAGAATTGGTTGGTACTAATATAGAAGTTGCATTACTAGCATTACAAGCGAAGCACAGATAAGCATTGAGTTAACAACATTGAAAATACAAGCATTTAGTTGGTTAACAGCATTGAGTTAACAACATTCAAAATACAAGCATTGAGTTAACAGCATTCAAAATACAAGCATAGAGCAACCATCCAATGTATTTTCTTCTCTCAAATTAGACCCTAATAAATAATCTAACCCATCGTTGACATATTACACAAAAAATGATTCCATCACAAAATATTGCTTCTCTCAAATCAACCATGAACCTCAGATGGACCACGTACTACTTTTTTAACTGCCCTTCTCTTCCTGCAAAAACATGGTTTAGACTTGTCAGAATTAATGAAGAATCTTTGTTTTAATTACTGACAATGAAGAATCTTTGTTTTATTAAGAGTCTAAGACAAACCCAGCTGTACAAAACTAAATATTACTGAATTGAATTGGTTGCTTACAAGGGGAGGATATCAGTATTGCACAGTCGACAGTTAGTGGATGTAATTTTTTCCTTTCTTAATTTGCTGTCTAATTACACACTAATTTTATAAAGGGAGAAATACCTTTTTCTAGTTCTTTGCCCTTCTTCCACAGCTTCTCTACACGTCCTTGCTTGATGGCCAAATCTTCTGCATCTCTTGCATTGTTGTTTCCTTGTGCCCAATTCAAGACAACTTGGGATCCTCTCCTTTCTAGGTCTACCAGATGGCCTTTTGTCCATTATTGGTGGCCATACAGTAAATCCAACACCTGATTTGACCCACATGGATGCATCAACTATGGGATTTATCACCCCCTCATATGCTAACCTAAACCTCTCAATTGAGTAATACTCGTGCACGTGGTCCTCGAGAACGGTTTGTCTACGAGTGGAAAGGAATGCAATTGCATGACTACATGGCTTCCCAGAAATCTGCCATTCTCTGCACGAGCATTGTTGCTTGTCTATATAAACCGTATGAGTCCAAGAGATCCCTTCTGATGTTATTCCACTCACCTCTGCACAATTATCATTAGCTTTATGTACATTCATCCTCTTGACTTTGGAAGATCTACTCTTCTGACTAAGCTCCTTCATCACACTTGGCACAATTTTGCCATTTAATTTCCTCAATACTTTCCTCCGTCTATCAAATGTCACCATAAGTCGCCGCCTAATCTGATTGAGCATCTCAATAACATGTAAATCCTTTAGATCTTTTATCCAATTGTTGAAAGATTCTGATATGTTGTTGGTCACATAATCCACTTTTGAAACCTCCGAGAACTTGCTTCTACACCACAGTCCTTGTTTCTCCAAGTAGTTGAATGCCTCAACTGATGCTTCCTTGATCTCACTAAGGTGCTTCTCACATTGTGCTGTGGTGCTTGCATAGGCAGCTGGCTCGAAATTGTCATCAAATCTCTGCCACCCAAGACTTGGAGACCATAGTTCCCTTATCCCTACCGACGGATGGACAAGTATGGATGTTGGGTAAAACAGTTATCTGCATTACCAAAAAGAAAGAAAAAAAAGAAATGATATTCTATCAGTACAGAACTGAAATATTGTACTCTTTTTTTTTTAAACATTAGAATAGCAAAATGCATACACAAGTGCCTACAGAATAGCAAAATGATATAAAGAAGTGCCTACACAAGTGCCTACACAAGTGCCTACAGAATAGCAAAATGCATACACAAGTGCCTACAGAATAGCAAAATGCATACACAAGTGCCTACAGAATAGCAAAATCTGTACACTTAAATTCTATACCTTGAAAGTTTTATTGTCATCTCGAAGCCTACAAGCTCGAATCCTCCAAGAACAACCCGGATATGCGCAATTTGCCACGAATCGTCTCTTGTCTGACTTTACTATGGTATATTCAAATTCTGTTGTGATAGCAAAATGTCTCAATCCATTTCTAAATGCATAAACATCTGGAAATAATGCATTAAGCTCGATCCTCGGATTATCAGGATCATATAGAACACTTTGCTCATTCTCGGAAATTACAGTTGGCTCCAACCAATTAGTAGTTTCTACTTGTACAGCTGATTTTTGTGTACTAGATGAGTCGCCTGTATTAGCTGAGTTGTGTGTACTAGCTGAGTTGTGTGTACCAGATGGAGGAGCAATTACATCATCTCCATCAGAAAGATACATTCGCTCACCATCAGCTTCGACATACTGCTCAGCCTCATGCTCCTCATGCTCACCAGAAATATTGCATCCCTCACTGCCATGATTACTACCAGCAACAGTAGTTCCCTCCATTAGAGATCAGACCTGAAAAGAAAACAAAATGATGATCAGACCTGGATTTACTTATTTTTTTTGTGAATTAGCTTGTACTTCTCAATATAAAAGATTATTTTTCATCCATGGCATCTGACCAAATTTGGCAATCTGAAAATCAATTGGTCTCAATCGATTACACATCCTGGTGTTACGATGTAAAATAAATTTTCAATTATATATTTTTGTTCCAGTGATTTTCCTGGGGACCTGACATGTCTCATATATAAGTTTAGATATCAATTAATCCCTACCTTAATTAATAGAAAACAATTCAATAATCATTTTCCTGTCGTGCTAATTATAAAGTTTGAAAAAGATGCCATGGATTCACACAGATGTCTCATATGCCATGGATGTCAAATACATCTTTTACATCTGATTACTTAGTGTGTCTTCAAAATAAAACTTGGGAATCTTTTATAGAAAATAGAACTTTTACATCTTTTACATCTTTTATAGAAAATAGAACTTGGGAATCTGGTAGATATTCTGTAAATATAATATAGGAAGGAGATAAAATCTTGGGAATCAAAAGGTAGGGAAGATAAGTGTTGCACATCAATGGGATTTGAGAAAAAAATTATCGCGGTAAATAGAGCATGCCAAAAAATAGGAAAAGGAAAGTAAAAGAAAATTGACAAAAAAGTAGCCACTGTACCTTCCCAAAATCACATCCGCGAAGATGAAAATCGATGATCAAAATCAGATTGCGGTGAGAGATGGGGGATTGAATTGATACGTCTTCAAAGTGCTCGAAATACCTACTGTGTCAGAGCAGCTAGAAATACCTACTAATTTGGGAAATTAAAGCGAATTAGAGAACCTCAAAATTTGACCAATTTTTTACAACAAAAAACCTAAATCGAGCACTCCTTGAGAGAAGCTTGTGGAGGAGAGAACCTGGAGGAGAGAACCAGCGATTGAAGAATCAGGAGGAGACAAGAACTAGCGATCGTGAAGAGGAGAGAAGCTTGTGGATCGGAAAGGAAAGAAGGTCTAGGATTCATCCGTCCATCGGAAAGGAGAGTGGTGGGAGAAGCCTTGCTGGACGGAGGTGCGACTAGGGTTCATCGTCGCTTAGGGTTCATAGTGTGCGAGAGAAGAAGAAGAAGGGGGCGCGGTTGAGTTGGTCGAATCACTCTGGGTTTGATTCGACTGGGTTCAAATTTGATGAAGGGTAAAATCGTCTCAGATTTTCGTTTTTATTATTTAACAAATATTTTTATTATAAAATATGGTAGAAGGGCAAATATAGAAGGCGTCCCAAATTCGGGGGGGCAAAATCAGGAGTTTTAACTTTCGGGGGGCAAATTCCGTATTTCCTCTGTTCTGAGGGGTATATAAAAAATTTTCCCTATTTCCAACTGTAGAGCAAACCGTTAACAGTTTCTTTTCTAGTTTTCTACTTGGCAGACAGTATGTCAAGTTTCTCTAAAAAAAACTGTAGGGCTCGTTTGGATGCCGAACGGAATAGGGGAATAGTGGGAATAGCCACTCTTCCCACTCTTCCCACTCTTCCCACTCTTCCCAACAACACTCTTCCCAACAACACTTTTCTCTCTACTTTTTCACACTTCCCAACGCTATTCCTAAACTCACCATCCAAACGACCTAGGAATAGCACTCTTCCCACTCTTCCCACTCTTCCTACTCTTCCCACTTTTCCACACTATTCCCACTATTCCCAACCCATCCAAACAAGCCCGTAGAGCAAACTGAAGCACTTCTCTCTAATTATATGGATTGTTTATTAATTATTAGAAATTTTAGACCGAGTTAAGTTGATAATTAAAATTAGGTGGTTTGAATAATCTTGAAATATCATGGTAGAAGCCCGGGCAACTTAGGATAAAATCATAAAATTACGATCGAAGTTAATATGCCCCCGTTCGATTCATATTTGTTTCGAAGTTAATATGCACTGTTCGATTCATAATATGCACAGTATCAGAAACCAATGACCAATCCAACAAAACCAGTTCTGATGTATGTGCTCATAAACTTTCTGGCTTAATGAAATTTGACCTACGGGTGATTATCAAAAAAATAAAAAATCCAACAAAACCACTAGCAGTAGCAGCTTGTTAAAACAACCACTTTTGCCCAAAATTTTCCTCATGATTACTCACATGGGCTTACCTTTGCAAAATTGTATTGACGACGGCAGATATATGCCCTTGTTTTATACATAATATGCGACTTCAACTACAAATTCACATGTGAACATTCTGTCCTGTTTTTAGTCTTTTCAGATGGAGTTGTTATTTTATTTCCATGATGTCACTTTTCTGCGTTAGATGCGACAAAACTATTTCAAACCATTGCACGTGACTTTAATTAGTCCTCTCTATCCAAAATTTCAAATTAAATTGTGTTTTACATTCTAGGGCTACGAGGAAAAGGGTCCTTGAACAACACCAATGGATATGTTTTGATGAATGAGGAACAGATTTAACGATTTTTCGAAAATATGTCTTGTTTTCGTTAGTCCGTCCAAAAACATAACAATATTGTTTTAAAATTAGATATCTCCTTTCGTTCATCGGTTGAAGTACTTTCCTTTTTTATTATTATTGAGAAAGTTGATGAAATATTTGTAACAACATATGATATTTACAACTTATCAGTTTCATATTTAATTAACTTTACTTTCATATTGAATTGTAGTAAAAAACAAGACATCTTTTTTCAATATTTGCGGTGTACTATGGTTTTCAACTGGACTTGAATTCTAATCAATCGAAACTATTCTTTTTTTTAAATGAACGTTCTGAATTTTGGCCCATGCCAAAAGGTTAGTCCATTGCAACTTTCTCCTTTTGATACATTTCCATGCATCAGAACCACGTAGACCTTCAAGCAATGATGAAACATCATTTTGTTACCCAATATATGTTAATTATATGTATCAAACGGTCATAATAAGACAGCTTATCACAAGATTCTTCTAGACACAATTTAAGCTATGGAGTAAAATACGGGATCTTTAGAAACAGCATTGATTATGCACAAGTCACGTTGAGGTAATTATAACAACACGCTTTGCTTTTTTGTAAAGCATGCTTAAGCGTCGATGACAAGTCATGTGACCGTTTTAATGTACCTTTGCCTACGGCCTCTGGTCCAAAAAGGAAAATGAAATAATAAGAAGAATATAGGATATTAGGCACCTTTTACCAATTACCATCTGTTTTATATTTACAACTTATCAGTTTTTTTTTTAAAAAAAAAGCAGAATATAACAAAAGTTATTCCCTCATGCTCTTCTTTTTCTTTTATTATTATTGTATTTCTTTGCCTTCAATTGTTTTGTGGGGAGTACAAATGGATGACAATGTACTTCATTATAAAGTTTCAATTCAAAATTGGTTCTTTTGATCGTTTTTTTTTTCATATTGAATTGTAGTAAATTCTAACTTTACTTCCATATCAGAGGGGGAAAAAAGATTTAACTTAGTTCTTCTGAAGTTATTGCTAAAAAAAAAAGAGATTTCATTAATATTGAAATATCATTTATATTTTAGTTTTTATTAAAAAGGAGTTATTAAATAGCTAAATAGCTGGTTCATGTCTATATTTTTCTATTCTCTTGATAATTCAAAATTTAAATGGTAAATATAAACTGAAATCAAACGTCTAGAGATAACGAACCGTCTATATACCAACTAGCACAAAAATAAATAGAATTCAGAAATTGTCAAATTATCAAATTAAAATGTTAAGAAATTACTAGCTAGTTCACGATAATTAAATCACATAAATAATTTCTATACTTTTGATTGTACTAACTAGACAATAATTATTGTCAGAGTCTCTACATAATCCTTAGCATAGAATAAAAATGAATCACTAAAAACATCATTCTAGCATTTCGAGTAAAGTTGATTTGGATTTATATTATTATCAACATTAAAAATTATAAATATAAAAAAATCAATAACAAATGAATCGACAATTGACTTGCTGTGTATTGTACTCCTAATGTTAAGTCACTTTTATGATTTATGGTTAGTCGATGACTCGATGCATATATCTAATGCCTCGTGGTACACTAAGGGTGTGTTTGGAAGTGATGGGTATAAGTATGAATAGGCCTTATTCAGAACAGCCCTTATTCAATCGGAACCAAACATGGAACAAGGAAACAGCCTATTCAGAATAAGCTAATTCGGAAGCTTATTCAAATTCCAGCTATTGGGCTGAATTGGCTAATTCGGAAGTTTGAACAAGGGGAGGAGAGAGAAACTAGTTTTCTTATTCTATTTGCTTATTCATCCCACGTGACTGTCTCTACCAAACACACCCTTATAACTTTTATTAGGGCCAGTTTGGCATGTGGACGCAAGGATAAATGACAATATCAAAACAATTTCAAAAAAGGGTCTTAATTGAACTATCTTTTACCACTGTCAGCGAGTCAATCTGTCAGCATGGTTTTGACAATTTAATAAGTCTTGTCTCTGCCAGAATATAACAGTATGTTTTTTCCACTAGAGAAATTTAAAATTGGAAATTGGAGACTCCGGTCGGTGGTTTCCAGAAATACTGTATTGGCTCTCAGTTTTGTAGCTTATATGTTTGGATCTCATGTTTGTTATCCCTGTAACTTCCTGTAATGTCACAGGATCATAGCCTAATTCGGTGAAGTATATGAAGTAGGAAGAATAACATCGGCATCAATAAAAGATAATATGATACGTGCATTATGCACCTGGCTTAAAAAAAAAATATTACTTAATAGTATGAGTAACTTAACCCAGTGGTGTTTAATATTTGAATAAGTGTCCATGTATGAAGATGTTTCAGGGCATGTTTTTAAATTTATATAATATGACATTTGCTATGATTAAGCTTGTAATGACCACTATATAGTAAAATATTCGATGACTTAAAAATAAACACAGATGGGTTAGATAGAGTTTTTGTACATTTATAGCATCTGAATCCCCATAGAATTTCACGAGAAAAAAAATTGCGGTTTGAAAAGATTCAGTGTTTTTTTTTTTCATATAAGACTTGCAAATATTTAATCATGAATGCAATATATGAATAATTTATTATATATATATATTTTTTAATTTTAAGAGCAATTAATGACATGATTTTTCGAGTCTGCTTAATTTAATATGTGAAACATATTTAATAACATAATAAAACTAGTATCACAGTAAAATGAAAAATATGATTGAGTTGATCATTATGTAGTTACAGACTTACCGTCACATACAAATTTTTGTTTTCGTTTTCTCCTAGAAGAGAAAATACAGAAAATTTTAATACTTCGTTCCCATTTTAAAGGACTTCCAATTAGCCACATGTAAACCTACAAACAAAGACGCCTCATAAATATTCACCGAAAAGTGCATAAACGCGTTAAATGCGGCGCTTTGGATCCCAAGGCCACATCCGCTTTTTAATTTCCTTTCCTTTTCTCATTTTTTTAATATTTCTCCCGCTCCATAACTCTACTTAAAAGCCACTGCCTCAAACTCATGTCCCTCATTCCCACACACCCGCTCACATTCACACTCACACACGAGTTCAAAGTTCAGATCTAAGAGTGTGAAATTCAAACAGAGTTTCACAAAATGAGGCAATTTTCAGTGATCTTTAAGGTCATTTTATGCATTTTGGTACAGTTTCAAGTTGCCATATCTGATGATCCGTACAGGTTTTATACCTGGGTGGTGACTTATGGACCTATCTCTCCTCTTGGTACAGTTCAACAGGTAAATGTTGATACATTGGTACCAGTATTTAGTTGTACTTTTTATACACCTGTTTTAATGCCTCAAATTTGAGTGCTTGTTCTTTTGATGCTTTGAGAATTTTATCAAGCAGCCGCAAGGCCCGCAACCTTCTAGTAGATTAAAGTAATAATGTACTCGTTACTATGTACTTTTTCTGGTATTGTTGTATATTATCACTTATCTAAAGGTTAATGTGCTCAAAACTGCTCTCCTCCTTTCCATATTTTGTAAATTTTGGCTTGTCCAGAAAGTTTGGTATAGTTCGGCTCAGTACAAATCAAACCAGTAATGTATTACCACCTAGCAAATCATAAAGCAAAAAGGCTTGAAGTCCACTTTGTTGTGATAATAATGTGTGACATCGAGTGAGGAACTCAAAGGACGGAACAAAGAATAAAAGAACAACCTGAACCAGAAAGATATACCAGAAACCAAATTAGCAAAATTAACCTGACATGACCATCCATCACCTATTTTTGTTCTCTTTGCTTCATTACCTTAAGCTATCACATAACAATGTCTAAGCTGTTCTAGTCTATTAAAATATTTTCCAATTTATTGCGTTAATAACATCGTGCCTTTTTTTTTTCTTTTGTTTGTCCATTTTGAAGGGAATCTTAATCAACGGTCAGTTTCCAGGCCCAAGGATTGACTGCGTAACGAATGACAACATTGTCCTCAATGTCATAAACCAGCTTGATGAGCCTTTCCTCTTAACATGGTACTGTACAAACTAAAACTTCTCACCTCCTTTCAAGGATGCATGCTCAGACCTTGGTACCATACCAGTTAGTCCCTTGTAACAGTATACACGTCCTGGTTTCTTACAAGTTACTGATAAATTCTAGTTCTCTACCAGAAAGTACTCAATCAATTTCCTTTTTTTTTTCTTAATTTGCTTAGTTCTGTGTTCCTTTCAAAATGTACTATGTTTGCTAGAGTGCTAGTGCCTAACCATATTAATAATTTTCTTTTTGAATAGGAATGGTATAAAACAGAGGAAAAATTCATGGCAAGACGGAGTTTTAGGCACAAATTGTCCAATTCCGCCAAACTCAAACTACACCTACAACTTCCAAACCAAGGATCAAATCGGCTCGTTTACATACTTCCCTACAGTTGGCATGCATAGAGCATCTGGCGGTTTTGGTGCACTTAATGTTTACCAGAGACCAGCTATACCAGTTCCATACCCCAAGCCAGATGGTGACTTCACTTTATTGGCTGGTGACTGGTACAAAGCTGGGCACAAGGTAAACCAAGTTTAGATCCTCTCTTTCCTTTTTTCTCAATTTTTTAGCTTTTTAAACAAGCAGTGTATGGGACCTGAACTGTCAGCTTTTTCTCAGGCACTGAGGCAAATTTTGGACTCAGGAAGTTCTCTTCCTCCCCCTGATGGGCTTTTAATAAATGGAGCTCAGTCAACTGTCTTTAATGGAGATCAAGGTACACACTATACAATGATTTTGCACCATTTATTAAGTTAGATAAATCAAGTATCACTATTGTATAAGTTGTTTATCTTTTTTTTTTCATGGATTTATATAATTTTTCTTGTTTTTTTTTCTTGTTTTAATCTTACATTCAGTTTAACCAGTGGTAAAACTTCAGCATTACTAGTGGATGTGTGGTATCTCTTAATCCTGTAACCTAACAGACTTTATAATATTTTGTTTATTTCAGGAAAAACATACCTTTTTAGGATTTCTAACATTGGGCTGGAGACCTCAATTAATTTCAGAATCCAAGGCCATTCTCTCAAATTAGTTGAGGTAGAAGGGGCCCACACAATTCAAAACTCATATGACTCCCTGGAAGTACATGTCGGCCAGTCAATGGCTGTTCTAGTAACCCTAAACCAGCCACCAAAGGATTACTTCATAGTTGCATCAACTCGCTTTACAGACAAAGCACTTACAGCAACTGGAATATTGCACTACAGCAACTCAAATACACCAGCTTCTGGGATGCCAGCTGAGCCTGCTGGACAAATTGACTGGTCCATGGACCAAGCCAGATCATTGAGGTACTCAATTTTAACATAATTCATTCTCTTCTTGCTGATTTATGAGTGCAACAAGGACAGATCTATATCTGAAATCACATATGCTAGCTTATTGCTGCATGCATACAGGGCTCTTAATATGTTTGCTGCATAACACCAAAAGAGTCTTTAAATTTTCATGTATTCCCCTGAGGCCTTGAAAGAAATGGTGAAAACTATATGCGTCATGATCTTATTTCCCCCAATTTTCTCTGATAGGGCACAATTAATGAAAAAGCAATTTTCTTATTAATAAAAAAAAACAATAAGTTCCAACTTTTTCTTTGTATATTTTATAATAAATATTATATGTAACTTTTATTGTAGGTGGAATCTGACAGCAAGTGCTGCTAGACCAAATCCCCAAGGATCATTCCATTATGGGACAATACCCACATCGAGAACCATTGTTCTGGCAAACTCAGCACCATTAATTGCTGTGAAACAACGTTACGCAGTCAATGGAGTGTCCTTTGTTAATCCAGATACTCCCTTAAAGCTCGCCGATAATTACAACATAGCCAATGTGTTCACATGGGATAGTTTATCCCTTAGACCAACAGCAGGTCCCGCTGTTTTCGGAACACCAGTTGTGAGACTAAATCTGCATGAATTTGTGGAAATTGTTTTTCAGAATACAGAGACTAAAGTACAAAGTTGGCATCTTGATGGTTATGACTTTTGGCCTGTTGGGTATGAACTTTCTACCCAGAGAACTTTTAGATCATGAGATCCTAGCTTTTAAATAAATTGCATAATTTTAATCAGTATTCGTTTGATTTTTAATTTGTGAAGGTATGGGTCGGGTACATGGACAGAGAGTCAGAGGAGTAGCTACAACCTGGTCGATGCCACGTCAAGGCACACAGTTCAGGTACACTGAAAATAAAGATATATCTTAATAATAAAAAAGGAAAAAAGAATGCATTTGTAGGATGTGTGACCTTATTTCATGTTTAGATTAAGGGAAAAAATAAGAAAACCAAACAGTAGAAGGCAACCATTTAGTTACAAAGAATTTCCATTGTGGCTGGTACTGGTTAATACATGAAAAACCAAATATGAACCACATTGCAAGTTAGTTAAAATTGTTAAGTAATTAATTCATAAATTAGATATTGATCATATCTGATCTTTTATTTAAAAAATTGTAGGTTTATCCTAATGGGTGGTCAGCAATTCTAATATCTTTGGATAACCAAGGAATGTGGAATATTAGATCATCTATGTGGGCCCGGCAATATCTAGGGCAGCAATTCTATTTTAGGGTTTGGACCCAGCAACAAAGCTTGGCAAATGAATACACCATTCCTTCCAATGCTTTGCGGTGTGGCAAAGCAACCAGTATTCTTCACTAGTATTTTTTTTTTTTTTCCGTATTTTTTTCCCCCCTCATTTCATTATTTGGTAGCTTTTTCAGTCACGATAGGGTGACATGATTATAGAGAAAGGCGAAATTATGTAAAATTCTTTTCAACCATGGCCTTATTAATATTATTTTTTATCGATTAAGATTATTATCCTTTGCTTAATTATTTTTGTGCTACCAATAGGAAAACTGATATTGTGGCTTCTAAACTTTACTATAACTAGGATCTTCTTCGGGACTTCGTTTGGAAACAGATACATACGTATATGAAAATTAATTTTAATTGACTGAAGAAAAATATTTTATTTATTAGCTTCTCAATGTGCTAATTCTCAATGGCATTATTCTTTTTTAACAAAAATATAAATATAATACTAAAGAAAAATTCTGGTAATAGATCCAGAAAAGAGGAGAGAAGCACGTAACATGTCAGCAAAGTAGCACTAGTTTCGGCTCTTGCGAAGTAAGGCTGTGAACAACTGGATGAGGGTTGGTGTTTTAGAGACTCAGCGGGAACAAACCCAGTTACAAGTTGTAAAGGTCCCTGGATATTTGATACAGAAGGAAAATTGGCAGTTGATGGTTGATGGGTCATGGCAGCAGTCAGGGAGAACTGGTATGGCTTATGTCCTCTTTGAAGATGGAGCTGTGAGTAACTGGGGATGGGGGATGTAATTTCTGTGAGGCACACGATCCTTTCCACGCTGAAGCATTGGCAATGATTGAGGGCTTTAAATGGGTCATGCAGAGGCTGACACAGAATCGGGACAAGATGGTGGATATCTTTTCGGACTGTCAGAATTTGGTGGTAGCAATCACAGAAATGAATACTGACAACTTACCTTCCTGGAAGGCTTTGCCAGTAGTGCAAGAACTGATTAGTCTATACAAGAGATGCAGAAAAAACATTCAAGTTAGATATGTGAGAAGGGATGCCATTAAGCCACCCCATGTCTGGCAAATCATGCAAGGAGATCGACTCAGGCTAAAGTTGGAAATGCATTTGATTGCATACTGCTATTGGAATTGGGTATTGGATTGGAAATCGACAAAAATTATTTTGAGTTTACCTGATTATGTTATTTGTCTCTCTTGCCCCCCCCAGTCGTAATTTTTTATTTCTTTTAGACTTTGGTTGCTTTGCTGGTAGGGTGTTTTAAATAGATCTTCAATTTGATCAGTTGCTTAGTTTTTGGATTACTAGTTGTTATTTTTCAGTTTTTTTTTCAGTAGTTTTTTTTCTTTAGTTGGTTGTTAGGTACTCTCTGGGGCAGGCACTTCTCTTTCTGTCACTTCGTTTGACTGGATTTGCTATGCTGATTATTGTATAATAATGCGGGATTTCATTTCATTTGAATTGATTTTGTAGGATTTTATTGGATCTAATTACATAGAAATTTCAATAAAATGACACCAAATTCATTCATTTTGATCAAAAAATTTCTAACGAAATGAAATCCCACGTTAAAACAAAGGGATTTTGATCAGGGCCTAAATTGTAACAACTGGGCTGATGCTGTCGAGGCCCCAAAATAAAACACAAATTGTAGAGAAGTAAAATTAAAGAATTAAAGCCTATTGGGCACAGCCCTTATTTCCCTTTTCAGCTCTTCAAATTCCCAACAGACCCATCAAATCGATCTTTCCATTTCAGCATTCCGGTTTCTTCTTATTACAAAACAAAACGATGAGTAACGAAATTGAATAAGATCAAGGGCTTCTCTAGAAAAGCAGATTTCTGTACGCCTTCAATTTGCAATTCATGTCAAAAAAATTGGATCAACACTCAAATATTTTTGTATAATTTTGTGTCGCGTGATATTGTACGAAAAATAACTTGAGAGTCACGGCCAAGTTTTTCTTAAAAAATAATTTTCTTTAATTATTTTTTGATACAATGAATAATATTATTACGAATCTCAAAGGTTTTTTTAAAAATGTTTGGCAGTGATTCTCAAGTTATTTTAGAAAAGTTTAACAGTGACTTTCAAGTTTTCTAAAACCTTGATGAAATGCATTTATTTTGTAAAAACCTCCAATTAAAATTCATATTAAAATAAAAAAAAATTGAGAGAGAGATTTATTTCTAAAATAAGTAAAATTGAAGATTTCTAATTCAAATTAATTAAGATAACGCATAGAGGAAGGGTTTTAGGGGACACATAATTTTGTCATATATAAAATATTGGCGTTAATTGGTTTTAGGGGACAAATAATTGGAGGCTTTAGAAAAGCCCAGCAGCGTCCTTTCTTCTCATACCAGAAAAGCAAAAGCGGCTGCGAATCAGTTCAGTTCTTTTGCAGAGAAACATGTACTCAGTTTCAGTGGATGGTGGATTTGCCGGAAAGGTACTTTCTTTCTTTCTCACAGTACACATGGTAGCACTTGCCTTTTCCTTCTCTCCTCTCTTCCCTCTCCTCTCTTCTCTTCTCGGCGCTCTTCTCGGGTATTGGGTTGTAACTTTGACATATAACGTGCTTCCTCAGAAAAAAAAAAAAATAACACTTAAAATTCTGAAGGATTTTATCTTTATCTCAGGTTACTATTGTGGATAAAGGTTTAAAGAAATGTAGAAGCTCCCCAGTTTGTGTAAGAGCATCTGTGGCTTCTACACCACTGAGAGCGAAGAATCAACAATTAAAGATTGGTAATTCAGAGAAAACAGTGCGTATAGGGGTTCTAGGTGCCAGCGGTTATACTGGTGCTGAGGTTATAACACAACTTTAGCTAATTTCTCAAATTCGATCACTGTACTTGAATTATAACCCGGAATTATCTCTGATCATATGAATTTATGAAAATGGTACTTCTATCGAACAGATTGTGAGGCTTCTGGCAAACCACCCCTACTTTGCAATTACTGTCATGACAGCCGATAGAAAAGCTGGTCAACCCTTCGGTTCTGTATTTCCTCACTTAAATACTCAGGTTTGTTTCTCTAGAAATATTTTCCTTATATTAGGTATCACCGCCAGTTGATGCCTAAGACCTTTGGTATAGTATTATAGTTTCTCATGTCCTTTAGTCGGCGCAAATATACATGTAATGGTTGGTAAGTAAGACATGGAGACCACCAGCCAGTATGAGTTCATACTTGAGGATAAAGTAAATATACAGTTGCAATGGTATGAGCCAGCTTTCTGTTGATAATAACCCGTATGTAAAGTTGATTTGGTACTATAAATGGACTGGTGGTAATTTGAGTTGCAGGAATTGCCCAACATGGTTGCAATCAAAGATGCCGATTTTTCAGACGTGGATGCTGTTTTTTGTTGCTTGCCGCATGGGACTACTCAGGTTCTTTATTGCTTGTTTTATCTCTATTTGTGTTTTGGTTTATCTGGTTGATCATCTTGAGAAAGTATCTTGTTGACTTGACAAATTGTGTAAAAGATTTTATCTAGAAAAAAGGAAACAAAATAAAAACATACATAACAATGCTACTTACATTTATATGTAGGAAATAATTAAAGGCCTACCCGAGCAGCTGAAAGTTGTTGATCTCTCAGCGGTATGTTTTTATTATGTTTGTTTTTCTGTTTTCAAGTTGTTTTCAAAATATTTAAGGAGAATACTTACAGAGTCCTTTTTGTTTTATTTATAAAGGATTTTAGATTAAAAAACATAGCTGAGTATGAGGAATGGTATGGCCAACCTCATAAAGCACCTATATTGCAGGTATATCTTTTTCAATTTACCTTTCATTTTTCTTATCTTTTCTCATTTTATTCCCCCTCATATTTGTACTTATATGCATACGGATGTTATTTTTGCAGGAGGAAGCAGTATACGGTCTGACAGAAATCTATAGAGAAGAAATAGAGAATGCACGGCTTGTAGCCAATCCGGGGTGTTATCCCACTTCAATTCAATTGCCTCTTATGCCCCTAATTGAGGTCAATGATTCTTTAACTATAATATTTTACTTCTATGCAAATATGGTTTTAACAATATATGAGTGTGTTGATTCTGTGTATAGGCAGGGCTAATTGAACTGAGCAATATCATAATTGATGCCAAGTCCGGCGTTAGTGGTGCAGGTTAGTGACTCTGTTAAAGTTCTAAGGAGCATGGCTATAGTTTACTTTTCTTGCTTTTGATATTACTCTATTTTGTCATTGTATTTTAAGGTCGTGGAGCAAAGGAGGCAAATTTATATACTGAAATCGCCGAAGGAATGCACTCTTATGGAATAACCAAACATCGACATGGTACAAATTTTCAGTTTTGTATAACATAATATATTCAATTTATGGTTTTAATTTTATTACTATTTACAATTTTATTTCTTTGTTTGAGCCTCACTATCTAAACTCTCTGTTTGCTTAAAATTTAGCTTTACTTGTATTTGAAAAATAGAAGACATCTGAAATTGAAGATAAACAATAGGATTCAGTACGCATCTAGCTGCAGCTCTAAATTCATTCTCATCTCTTTTGGTACCGAACATTATAAGAAACTGCAAAGGTGCTCCGATATGTTAGCTAATCTTGCGTACCAAATAAAATTTAAACCATACAATATTTCAATTTAATTTATTATATTTTTTTTTCGGTAATATCAGTACCTGAGATCGAGCAAGGGCTTTCTGGTGTGGCTAATTCAAAAGTGACCGTCAGCTTCACTCCTCATCTCATGCCCATGGTGTGTCTATGTGTGTGTGTGCATAGAATTTAATTAGAAAAAAGTTGATTTGTCTAACCCCTAGAGAAACTTTAAACATCCCATTGTAACTGTCCTCCGTGCTATATCTGAACGATCAAACCTCTCTTTTTGTTTTTTGAATGTTCAAGAAACACTATTCATATTAACAAGGTATAGTGCTAACACGGGTTAGTGACTATTCCAAAACACTATTTGGCATTTAGATAGGTGGTAGCTCTTTGGGATAGTTGCTAATACTGTTTATAAGCTATTATAACCAAAAGTTGGTTACTGACATTTCCAAACACCTGGACTGGCAGACTAACCCAACTCATGATCCAAATATACTTTTCTTGTTTTCGTAACCTATGCTTTTTTCCCCCCTTTTTAACAGAGTCGTGGTATGCAATCTACCATATATGTCAAAATGGCAACTGGTGTAACTACTGATGATTTATACCATCACCTGATCGCTACATACGAGGTATGCTTGAAATACTATATTCTGTATCCCACTTTAGTCTGAGACATTTATGATGTTGGACTTTTGGAAAAATATCCTTGCTTCAGTGATGTCTATGCACATACTTCTAATTTATGATCTTTTGCACTTACTTGCATAGCTGATCTCTTTAAAAGGAAACATGAAAACCAAACTTCATATATTAGAAATGTAGCACTAAGGAGGATCATCTGGTTGGATCCCGTGCTACACCATGACTGCCAAAAGTGCCCTAATGCAGCAAGGAGGGTGGAGATTTATTGATAGGGAATTATTTTTAAAATATTTAAATGGCGTGCAAATGTAATAACTCAGTCATCTTTCCTCTGCATACTAGAATGAGGAATTTGTGAAGGTTCTGGGAAAAGGTGTGGTGCCCCATACTCGACATGTCAGAGGGTCTAATTATTGTTTATTGAATGTTTTTCAAGATCGAATTCCAGGGAGAGCCATTATAATTTCTGTGGTATGTTCTCTTTAGTTAACAAATCTATTTCTTATAGAAGAAATTATTTAAACAATAATAATAATGGTTTTAATTTGTGTTATAGATTGATAATTTGGTTAAAGGAGCTTCAGGACAAGCACTACAAAACCTTAATTTGATGATGGGGTTCCCAGAAAATACTGGCCTAAATTACCAGCCTTTGTTCCCTTGAAACAAAAGCAAGTTCTTCAATAGGTAAATTTAAATGTTATAATTTCTTTTGTAATAATATTTATATTCAGCAAAGTAGTTAAAAAGGAGTTTTAAAGTTATCTTCTGTGTATGAATTAACTTTTCATGAATTGGATATGTTGGGTTTTCAGGAAAGAAGGCGCTCCATTGAAATGTTGTTGTAGCAAAGCCACTGTGTTCCTAAACTTTTTGTATGAGCTTAGTATTGACAGTATGCGTAGTTAACAATTTGTTGAATAAATATTGCTATTTCTGAGGTGCCTGTAGTTTATGACCTGTGTAGATTATTCCAATGCTATTTATTCCTATTTATATGATTGACTCGAAGATCTTTCCAGTTAGTTTTATGTTACTAGTTTTTCCATGGATTCTGTTTGCACTATTATACTAATTGATTAAGGTTTCGCTCCAATAAGGAGCACCTTTCATCCATCCTACATAAGACAACGTTGTCGCATCAAAAGTAAAATAAGACGCAGAAATTATTGAATATAAGAAAATATTGCAATACTGAACTTAGTTTAAGATAAACAAGCTAAATTTTCTGGGCCAAGCCCAAGAGATATTCCGGCTCCTTTTTAGTTTTTTTTTTTTTTTTTTTTTAAATTTCTCCTCCTTTTTGTTTTTGTTTCATCTACGATTCGATTCTCGATGGCAACTTTCTCGCCAGCTCCTCTGTCGCCTCCTATGGCGGTAATTTCCACTGGACCAATCCTCTCCAGTACTTGTCAAAGATTCAAGGTTTCTCTCTCTATCGCTACTGCTTACGCAGTTTAAGAACCTCAGTTGGATGTTACTTCCATTTGTTTTTCTTCTTTTTTTCAGTTGCCATGGCCAAGGCAGTCCCACTCACTGAATTCAACTCCAAGAGGTCTCTATCACCTCAAAAAGGATCGAAATTCCATTTATTTCCTCGCAAATTCAGCTCCTGGACGGTCTATTCGTTGTGATGCATTTCATTCTGATATAGTGGGTTACACCCGCAAAGTGTTCGATAAATTGCCTCAACCAATTAAGACTTTCCCTTGGAGCGAAGCACTAAGTATTTTTCAAAGCCTTGTATTAGGACTTGTGTCAACTGTTACCAAGTACATAGGCCTTCCTCTGTTGGCTATTTCTTCCCTAAGTGAGATGGCTTATTGTTCCACCGAAGGAAAGATGGGGTTTGTGCCAGTTGCATTTCTATTTGGTTTTGGGCTGGTTGCTGCTTTTAATAACAGACGGTTCAAATTTTTTCCAAGTTTGAAGGTCTGAAGTATACTCATCATTTAATTTGAAATGCCATACTGGATTTTCATATCATACTGCATAAGTGAGGTCTACTTGGGCATTAAGAGCAAAGATTTGGCCTATAAGATGGAAAAATATACCAGAATCAATGGCACTGTTCTCAGTCTTTAACTTGTTACATCCAGTATCTTGGGTTTTGTACTTTTTACCTTTTTACTTCGAATAAAATTTGAGATACGATATTTAATGTTGATGTCAAACCAGCTTGTGGACCATATAATTTTGTATATGTTATATAGGTTCTGTCAGAGGGTTTTATTCCAATATCAAGGCTTAATAAAAGAGGGCACTTTCGATGGTACTGTAACAGCTTGTTTGGACCAATACCTTTTGTACATCTTACCTCACTTAGACCATAATGATGTAGAAAGCATAAGAATATCATATTTAAATCATAAGAATACTTGGTTAATTATATGATGTGCCTCTCTATTTCAGGAAGAAGGGAAGCCATGGCACTTAGTAGCTGTTGCCTCATTCTTCCTATTGCTCAAATTACTCGGACCCTATTGCCCCTATTTCTTGCGGTTGTCAGTCCCGCATTTTGCTAATGGTGGTCTCTGGTGCACTGTTTGGTTTATGTTCATGTGGTATAGAGAGCATCCTGAGGCAACTTAACTAGTTTTAAACTTGGTATCTTCTATTTAGGCTTTTTTGTTGAAAGTAGGACCGTGAACCCTTTGATAGATGTTCTATTTTTTTTTTTTTAATTAACGTATTGAGGATTTTAGTTGCAATGTGTAAATTTGAATATTGTTTGGTTGTAGAGGTTTAAAAAATTCATAGTATATAAAGATGATTAAGTCTGCAAAGTCCAAACTTATTAACTATGTCACATTATATATACAGTTAACCTTCAGATTTTGTTTCTCTCTCTTTTTTTCAATGATTGAATGGTTTATATGTTATGTTTTTCTCTCGTCATTTAAAAATATGTATGTTCCAATATGAATTATGGCGGTTATTATAACGTTTGCAATTAGCATATTAAATATATATTTGTTTGTATTCAAAATTCGTTAAATATAAAACTTTATAAATCTTTTTCTTTTTTTTAAGTCCGAGGAACTACTTCCAACTAAAATATTCAATTGCCTCTTTTCCTTTTAGATTTTTAATTCATTTATATATTATTCTAATTGTATGTTACCGTCAGGTGGCAGGTAAATTTGAGAATTGGGTTGGACACTCCGAAATTGAAGCAAGAAGCTAAACGTTGCCTAACTAGCAAAAGTAAAAAAAAAAAAAAAAAAAAAGGGATTCTCATTCAGCATTACCGCATCCTAAATCAAAACCATCTGTACATTTGTAGATCCGTGTTATTGTGAATCTTGATGAATACTGGGGTAAGGCACCTGAACAGATATGGACATCCTTTCAACCCTTCGAACCGTCAGATATACAATGCAAGCCCCAAGAGATCATGGTTAGTCCATATAAGGGATCACATCAGGGTATCTTTTCAAAGAAAGGTATAAATTAAGGTGGATTTGTTTGTATACTATACTGTATAAAGACTAATCTGACGACCTTGATTGGCACCTTTACTAATACTATTAAGAATGTGTTGAAGCATGATCATGCGTGCATGGCCTGGCATGGCACAACTGAGTTTTCAATGGCCCCATGGAAGCACTAAAAGCCCCACCGACCACTAAGAAATTCTAGTCCAAGCCATGGTCAAATGCAAATGTAACCATCATCTAATTTTGGTCAAATTGGTGTCACCTCACAGTTGAATCATAGCTTCGGATTCTCTTTAGTCAATTTCATTTGATGTATGTTGCTAACAATTCCAAATTACTAATAGTATTTTTAAAACCCCATCAGTATATGATCCAAAATCCTCCATGCCTTGTCAATGTAAAATACTTGGGGAATCTAAATCTAATAAACAAGGGCTGCTATTAATCTGCCGTGAGCAATTTTGCCCAGGCCTGTTGATTTAATGTGGCACGTAATGGTTCAATTTCTTTTTTACATTTATTGTTTAATCTTTCACTATCGTTTTATTGTTGTTACAAGATATTTCAACGTGATAATTATTATTTTAACTTGACTTTTGTTACATTAGATGAGCTAAGAATTTTGCTCATTTTATCTACTTTGTAATTAGGTTATAATTCACAGTTTAATTGAAATTTGTCATTAATGATCGATAGTTTACAAATTAAATTTGATGCTTGTTGTTAATTATTGATATTCAAATTAAAAACGTAAATTAAATAGTCTAATATATTTACAATACAGCGCTTGTTGTTAATCACCTCATTATCGGCTCTAAGTGGCATCTCATTTTGCCTCTCATGGTTAATGGTTTAGTACAGGATAAGCTAACCTTAAGCGAACTAAATCATACTCCTATATAAATATGTAGAAATGTTTTCCATTATGAGAATATAAGCCATTGAATTCCGTAACCGTGCTGATGAGTTTTGATAAAGATAAATCAAAACAACTGGGATGACATACGCTGAGTTGTTTTAGATCAATAGGAAGTTAATGAAGTTTCATAAAATCATATATAATACACTAATTGGACATAATACCAAATTTACAGGTAGCATGCCTTTGGACATATTCATTTTCCGTACGCATTGGAAATGCGAGTTGAGGATGAGCTCCAAAATAGAGCCATGACAAAAGTCTAATAATGTATGTGAGCTCTCAACAAGTTGATCCCTTGACTAAATGATTGAAATATTGAAATTCTGAGTTGGCGACAAAAATTTGCCTTTCATCTATTGAAATTAATTAATTGTCAAGAATGGCCTCTTATTGGCATCCTATTTGGAGGCACACAATCTGTGATGTTGGATTGAACTATTGTTGGTACTATTCTTGAATAAATTTGTGGTCTAAAAGTCTTTCATGTCAACACTTAATGGCCACAAGTGAAGAATGTCATGAGCTAATAATTAAAGGGAATGATTCTGCATTTATTTTGCACTGTTCAACAGTTGTATAGATCTAGCTGTATTTATCCAAATTGACACAGAGTTTAGTGTTAACTTCTTTTGAAAAAGAGGTTTTAAAGAAAGTTATTAGGTTTGATTGCAAAAGATTATTCTTATTATTAATATTGCTATTGTCATTATAATAATATTATCATTTTTAATTAATTTTATTATAATAATTAATAATTAGTGTTATTATTAATTACAGCAATAATACTCGAGTATAAAATTAAGTTATAATATATAATTTATTGTTGTAATAATTTCGTATTACTTCATCTTACATGACAGACATAATTTATTTCTCGTTGGTTAAATAAAACTTAAAAAACTTAGCTTAACAGCTTATTACTCATTCTTACCTTCTAATAATTAAGAATTATTCGATAAATTTCTTCACATTTAAAAAGAATATAAAAATATCTAAAAATATAAAATTTAATTCTAACAAGATTCTAATATTTGTATCAAATTAATCGGTTTCAATCAGTCATTAAAATAAAAAAAAAAATGATCAATATCTAATTCGAAACGCCGACACCTTTTAACTCGCAAAACATCAGCAAATCTGTAGCTCTTATTTTATATTGTCCTCGTACAGTCTACCGACGGGGTTAATGTAATAAAGGTCATCATGTGAAAAGAGTAAACCCTTTTAAAACCCTTCTTTCTGTCATAATTTCATATATTGTTTTCTTCATAATTATTTTATTTGTATCGAGATTGGTCGCATGCAACCCTGAAGTAGCTTACCAGCCAAAGCAACTCATTTTATATATAAACCAATCGCCAACATCTTCAAAAGTGCAGACCAAGCTCTTCCTTCTCTTCTCCAAAGAAAACCATATTATATGAAATAACAAAGCAACATCTAAAACAATGAGCAGTTCTACTACAAACATAACTAATGCAACTCCACCTACAAATTCTACACCTCAAGAGCCTTTACCATGTCCAAGATGCAATTCCCCCGACACCAAGTTCTGCTACTACAACAACTACAACCTCCTGCAACCACGACATTACTGCCGGGCCTGCCGCCGGTACTGGACCCAAGGTGGTACCTTGCGCAATGTACCAGTAGGTGGTGGTTGCCGCAAGAACAAACAAGTGGCTCTGATGGACCCAACAAAATCCAAACTCAAACCAATGTCGGTAACCACTCCATCACCAAACTTCACTATATGGAACCCTAATGGCAGCCCTAACACAAGCTTCCCGGTATTGGATGCTCAGATGCCTGGCATGGGTTATGACGGGTTTCAATTGGTACAGTCTGAGGTAGTGCCGACTCAACCATTTCAAATTGATGCACCGGGATTTGGGTTTCAAGAGATGAACCAGTATGTAGACGACAGCTACAATGGCAATGTGGATGCATTTGGGGGAGAATATGATAGTAATGTTGAATTCGGTTCTCTGTCGGGTGTTATTTCTGTAAGCGGGTCGGAGTTTGGGTACTGGAACCCAGGATCCACATGGCCTGATTGTCCTACAACAAGCGGTGCATTTCCTTGAGAGGCTTTTGTTTCTTTCTCTACATTTGCATCTAGTGCAGTTTTGTTGCCAGGGTTTGCTAATTGTGTACTGTAACATGTGTGTGTTTCTTGATGTGAGCTCTTTTGGAGGGATGGTATAACCAGTGTTTTAGCTAAATAATGTTTCCTTCTAATTTGTTATCGAGACTTATATTATATGTATAAATGAGATGTATTCGGTCATTTCTTTCTTCTTATATATTTTTTTAGAAAATTAAGTTGGAGAAACGGTTACATCATTCATGAATCATGATGTAGTTCCGTAAAATACCGTTCAAAGTGTATAATATTATTATAAAATATTTACATCATTAATTACAACTTCGTCCCAGCATTGTTCAATGCGGTTCTACATCATACATCCTACTGAATTTAGAATGGCGTCACCTAGTCACCTTTGAGTTTCTAATTTTCCTCTTAAAAATGGATACGAAAACAAAAAACACTTGACAGTTGACTACTTGAGGCACTTTATGGGCTTTAAAATTAGGTCCAGTAGGCTGAGGCCCAATTTACTGTCGAAAAAAGTTTGGAATCAGACTATAAGTAACCGAAATGAAATCCTCTGCTCACCTTTTAAGGTGAGCAGAGTGCTCACCTTAGATCCGAACCGTCCGATCAATGATGGTGCCCCGTGAATAATACCAGATTGATAGGCCCGAAAAAAATCTAACCGTCGTGATTAAATCGAACGGCTCGGATTGAAGGTAGGCACCGTGCTCACCTTAAAAGGTGAGCAGAGGATACTGGTCCATAAGTAACCAACCCTTCCTTAAGAAATAAAAGCTATTCCACTGACTTCTAGACTGATTTATATACTGTCTATTATAAAAAGGTTTTCTTTTTTCTTTTTCCATTCTCCAATTTTGAATTTCGAACGTTTGCAAATTGCAATCGAATATGACAACACAAACTCGTTCGGAACTCTCGTTTCTTTCCTCGCACTTCTCGAGTTCATCAATGGCGAGAGAGGAAAAGGTGGAATGGCAATTGGAAGATTTCGAGATCGGAAAGTTCCTTGGCGAGGGGAAGTTCGGCAAAGTCTACCTCGCACGAGAGATTAAGGTCTCTCTCTCTCTCTCTCTCTCTCTCTCTCCCTCTCTTTGTTTGCCTCATCTCTCCAATGTCGTCCATCTCCAAAACCCTAGCAAGTTTTCATTTCTTTGGAAAGTAGAAATCCTAATCAGAAGGAAAAATCATCGTATTTCATTACGATGCTAGTGTTTTCATACCATTGGAAAGTAGACTACTCGAATTAGGTGTCAAATTTAGGAGAAATTAGCATATTTTATCTCCTTTTTGTTGTAATTCTTAACGCCAGAACTTAAAATATAATAAGTCGCAGTGTTTTATCTAAAACAGTGCTAATTGCTGGTTTAACCTTACCTACTGTGGAAATATAGTCGACGAGTTATTTCTTTATTCTCTGATCATTTTATGTAATGTCGCACTTTTGAAATATTTTTCTTCCCAGTGCCTGAATGACTGCTTAACAAGTAGGAAACCACGCTAAGCTATCTAATGAGGCTTAAAATGAATGAAGTCTAATTATTTGGAAATGATTAGTCAAGAATAATTTTAAAATACTGTTGTAATTGCAAATTAAACCAAATACTTCTCATACTTGTACTCAATTCCAGATTGTTTCTACCTAGTACAATTAGCATTGTGACCCCTTAAGTGGAATGACATATTTGATATTTCCTTTATCTGTATCTGGTGCTTATTATTTATATGTGGAAGCGGAATTAAACTGCAAGCTAAGTAAATTCGGATTGATAAGCTAACATGAATTTGTTTTGAGTAGATTATTTTGAGTCAATATGAACAAGTTATGGTCAATTGACCCATATTTTGCTTTCTTATTTTGGTTTAATGGCAACTACTAACTAATGAAACTGCTGGACTGCTGGCATCATCATCAAATATTGGGAAATGTAGGTAGGAAGAATATTTATAATACTTCATATTAATAAAATTAAATTGCCACTGTCTCTAATTCAACCTATAATTTTAATTTTGAATTTCAAAATACAGAGTGGGTTCCCAGTGGCACTGAAGGTCATCTATAAAGCAAAGCTTGAAAAGTACCAATTCTGGGAGCATTTGAAAAGAGAGATTGTCATCCAGAGCTCCTTGCAACACCCAAATGTTTTGCGTCTTTTTGCGTGGTTTCATGACGAGACACGTATCTTCCTAGTATTGGAGTACGCAGCTAATGGGGAGCTGTACAAACATCTGAGATCAGTTGGACACTTCACTGAGAAGCGTGCTGCCACTGTGTGTCTCTAGCTCTCTTTTTGTAAATTTACCCAAGTATTATTATAACGCATGAATTTCTGGGCAATAATTCTTGGTTTTATCTTAATGCTTGGTACTGTGTCAGTTGGAAATGGTTCTGGTATGTATTTCTGTCCATGACATCCATTCTGATCAGTAACCAAACCAATCAATCTAAATAGGTGTAATTGAGGCCCAAAATCTTATTCCACCCATTAAAGTCACTAAAACTGCAGAAGCTTGTGCCACACCATTTGCATCTGGCATTGCTGCTAGTATAAATATGACAGTGTTGGTCGAACAAATTATTTATGCTCCTTTTCTTATTTCTCTTATATTATATGGACAAGTATGTGGCGAGCCTGGCAAGAGCACTAGCATATTGCCATGAAAAGCATGTCATACACAGAGATATCAAGCCTGAAAACTTGCTACTTGACCTTGATGTTAGTTGTTTTCCTTTTCTTTTTATTTCTGTTTTACATTTCTAGCTACTCTCTATTTCAGTCTCCTTTGTAGAAAATATTATGTTGATTTTGTATATAAATTTACCGTTTCTTTATGTATGAACCTAGGCACAAGTGGTACAGATGCATTTTTAGAATTTATTAGTGGCAGTACAGAACCAGCAACTCTGTACTGGGTACAAATGGGGACATAACCATAATATGATAACTCTTGAGCTGGCATAGGGACTTGATAGAATTGGTTTTTCATTTGGAATATTACACCCAGAACTCTTCCCTTCTCTTCAATAAAGAGAACCTTCTTTTGCATTGCTTTTGCAAATTAGACCCAACTGCTAATTGAGATTGCTTAGATAACAAAGAATATTTGCCTTCTTTTCATATTAGCTTGGAATGCAACTTCTAATTCTTATTTTAGAAATCTGGTCCTACTTTGTACAAATCTAATTTTTGGACAACTATTTAATCTTAAGTTTTTTAGTTGTTTTTAACAGCCAGGTGTATTTGTTTAAAAGCCCTTAATATTTTCACATCTTTCTTTGACAGGGAAGACTTAAGATAGCAGATTTCGGGTGGGCTGTGCAGTCAAATGCAAAAAGACACACTATGTGTGGCACGATCGACTATCTGGCACCAGAAATGGTAGAGAAAAAGGCACATGATCATGGTGTTGACAACTGGACTCTCGGAATTCTCTGTTATGAGTTCCTATATGGTGTGCCTCCTTTTGAAGCTGCTGATCAGTATGATACCCTTCGAAGGTATGTCGTTTCTTATTGGATAATTTCATGTATGCCCAGAGGCAGAACCAGTAATCGGCAAGCACGGGCAAGTGCTCATGATTGTTTTTCTAATATTAAGGTTAGCTATAGATTAAAGCTTGGATAACTTAATTTGGCTGAATTGTGCCCACCCTTGAAACCTGGTTACGGAAATATAGTGCCTAAACTTGCCAAATCCCACTCCAAAGAAAGAGAACCAACCACATTTATGTCTGCTTTTTATCATGAGTGGACCTGGTTTTCATATACCGCAGTCTTTTCTTTTCTTAGTGCACATGATCTGAGTGTTTGTAATGTAGGAGATCGTACTCCTTGATCTCCACATCCGTGCCTTTTTGCTTTATTCTTTGAATCACTGCCAGTGAACCTTGCTTCAATTATTTTTTCATCACCGCCATCTGCTCTTTTTTTTTTCTTTTTTTTTTTATGTGCTGACATGTGGGAGATAACTTTTTCCAATTTTTAGCACAGATTTTTTTTTAAAAACAAATATGACAGTACCTTTTCCATCAATTTCTTTTCTATTATTGTATTCAACGTCATTTTGGACTTAAATGGCGACATCCATTTCTCTACTTTTTGTGCTGATTTTAATTTTAAAATTAATTTCAGCTTCTTCAACAAGAAGGCTGGATTTATGATTATATTGAACAAAATTTTATTTGTCAATTTGTGTCTATGTTTAAATTTTGGCTGAATCCGCCAATGTGTATGCCCTTGCAAATTTTCAAGTATCGATATATGTTTTTGCGAAATGGAAAGCATCATACATGTATTCTTAAGAACACAGAATGGGCACATAATTATGCAAAATATGAAATTGCCCTCTGCATCCCATCTCTAAGTTACATTAAAAAAACTCAAAACTTTTCCTTTTTTTTCTGCACTCTTTACATACATAGAGGTATTGAGAGTCCATATATGATGTTGTTTCAGGCAGGTATGGTGTGTTTATAAGAAAAAGTATGTCTGGACTAGATCTGCCATCCAACTCTGAAATAACAATAAAAAATGAAATGAGGGTTAGTTTAGGTACATTTTATTAGTATAGGAAAGGGTAATATAAGTTGGAAGACCTTTCTGGATTTTCAGGGTTATATGTTATTTGGTATTTTTGTAGGGGCATACAGGTGAAAATATTCCTATTCAGGACACTGCATATGACCGACTGTATTGTGTCAGTAATGGTAGGCTTGGCACCAAAATCAGATCAGTGTATTCAAGGAATTCTTTGAAGAAACACACATAATTGAAAATGAAAAGAAAAGAAAATAAGGCACAACAAACTCTTTCAAACATTGTCTGGCTCATGCAGCTTGAAATGATTATGCATATTGTATACAAAATAGAAAAATGCTCATATAAAAAAGTTTTATGATCAATAGTTAATACCAAGTTTGGTTATGTGTAATAGGATGTTGTATACACAAAACTTTTTATGCTGCAGAGTAGTTAAGTTCTTTTACATTTCTAACCAGAAACAATGTTATGCTGTCTAATATTTTAATAGGATAATGAAGGTTGATCTCCATTTCCCATCAACGCATTATGTCTCCTCTGAAGCAAAGGATCTCATTTGCAAGGTGTAATATCTCTAGACCAGAATTTGGTTCATTTAATGACCTAGAATCCAGTATATTTATAGAATAATGATTTTTGTGTTTTCTTTATCAAACATAGCTCTTGGTCAAGGAGTCATCAAAGAGGCTCTCCCTAAAACAGATCTTGAGGCATCCATGGATTATGAACAATGCCGAGTTATATGGAAGTTGCAACTAATAATTCCCAACTTTTGAACTCAATCTCTCATTGGGGAAGTGAACTTGTGCCATGTCATTTTACCTGGTGTTGTTCTTCCAGCAGGATTTTCTTCAAAAATTAGCCTTCTGTATCACATTTTGTGTAAAGAAATTAACAAAAATGTTAATCAGCATGATTTGTAATTTTTTTTTTTTTTACTATAGACTTGTGTTGGTTCTGATGCTATGATTTGCTCTTGGTATCATGCAAGACGAGTAGACTGTACTTGACAACTACAAAATGTCATTTTCTCTTTAAAATGAAGATTTACCTGAAAGGAGTTCTATCGGACTTGTTAGTTTACATTGCAATTCGTATATTTACTGTCTTTGAGGTCCTTCTCACATTAGTTAATGTTAGGCTATCAGCCTATCAGTATTAGAATTCAGAAGTAGATACCAATAAATGATGGATCCTTACGAAAATAGCACATGCCATTTGATTACCTGCTAGGTCACAAGTTTGCATCAAAGATAATCATTAGTTTGCATCAAGTTGTTCTCAAGGGCCTTGTCAAGTTTTCTTTTAAAAAGATATAATTAATAATTGTTGAAAGTTCGTTAAATATGAACATTCAGATTGCAAATTTTCTAGTGGCATAATTGCAAGGTTCCTTTTGATTGTCTGTGAAATCTATTCTATATTCGAATTTTCACCTCCTGCTCAATCAGTTGGTGCGAAAATAGAGTGTTTCCTAAATGGCATGCTTGATCATAATAAGATATTATGTTTCAAGGATCCTAATATCTAAATTTCCAAATTCCAAATGAAGACCTATAGAAAATAGCTTCCGGTCCTCTTAGTTAACCTTTAAAAATGAAAAAAGAAAGGCCTTCTCTCAGTTATTCCCTAACACTACGGATACTTTCCTAAATAATATTTAACTTTGACAAAACCATGCCCAAATTGCCTCTACGCCATTTTATATAATAAAAATAGTTTGTTTTTCGAAGTTACACGCATCTCAAGATCAATCCTTTTGAACTTGTCAGCTAAATAGAGTATGCCATATATTTATTTCGTGAGACCAAGTGTCCATCTTTTGATATACACTAGTTGTCTCGTAGTCGCGGCTTCGCCGCGACCAACCCCTATGTTGTATGTCCGTCGAATAAAATCTGTTTGCGAAAAGTTGTCGTTGGGATAGTTAGAAAGTTTGGTTTGAAATTTGCTAGAATTGCGAATAAAATTTTAAACTTTAGATGCCAGTGTGATGAATAGAGTAGAACGTGATGTTGTTTGAAAGAAGTATTGGTGGTGGTATGAAGTATGCACTTGTACTGCATATGCCAAAACTAAAAGTAAAGAAGTCACGCGTGTATGTACACTACATCTGATAAATATATAAGGACTGTACATGGGTCTTATGTCCAAAAAGCAAAAAAGATACGCATGCACTTTTACAACATATACAAAGGATGTACAGGAATGTCAGTCAAAAAGGGTTCCAAAATCATTCTTGTACACATCATGGCTGGGAAGAACTGTTACATTAGGCTGTCAATAGTACTTGGTAGAGTAGGAGGGAAATGCGATGGAGGTTTTATCAACGGTGGTAGATAGTAAGTGTGAGGTTGTATTAGTCGGTAGGAACTAAGGCATTGGTGGCTTTCTTGACCATTTTATTTTTTTACTTGAAGCTCGCGTCGAAGGTCTCTGTTTTGAGCTCGTATGGCTTGAATCTGCGTGCTTAATTTTTTGTAGACTTCGTCATAGGGAAGGTGCTGAATCAGTTGAAGGTGTTGTACTTGTTCTTCATGCATTTGGAGCCTGTTGTGGACGGTTTCATGTTGAAATTCTAATATTTTGAGTTTGTTCTTCAGTTGCATGTTTCAATTGCTGACTGATAAGCTATATCATGCAGTTCGAACGGGTCGGTGTGGTAGATGTCAGTGTAGACAGTGGCGAAGCCACGTTAACTTTGGTGGGTCCCTGGACCCACCTAAAAAAAATTTACATGCTATTTTATACGATTTATAAATAAAAAAAATATATAAGAAGTTTGGGACCCATCTCAAAAATTTGAAGGACCCAGCTGGACATGTCATGTTTGATTTGAATTGTGTAATGATTCTTAAAATATCGTACATGGATCTATGTCGTATTCGTCCTAATGAATCATCTTCTTTCTTTCTCCGCAATGAATCTTATTAAGATAAAATTTATAATAGAATAGGAAATTCTTAAATGAATGATAATTGACTCTTGAATTATTATTTTGTATATTGGATATGTTATTCTAGATATTATGTTGTTATTATAATAGATGTTTGATTTCTCATGTTTATTTATGTGACATTATTTTAGAGTTGTTTATTTAAAAATTATTATAATACTATGTCTATATTAGATGCAAGGTTTTAAAATGTAATTTGTGTGGTTTAGCGGTTGGGTGATGATTTAGCATTTTTCGATGATAAAACGACGATAAAAGGGTTATATAATGATATAACGGTGATAAAATGGATAAAACCATTGTGCGATATAAACAAAAATCTAGATAAAACGGATAAAATAGAGTTTTAAAAAGCTTGATTTAACATTATGTCATTATCGTATAAATATTATTTCAGAAAAAATTTTATGGACCCTGCTGGCGCAAAATCCTAGCTTCGCCCCTGAGTGTAGATGTATTTTTGAAATGCGGCGTCGCCAGCGTAATATGTTTTTCATAAGAATAGAAATACAGTAAAAGTAATTTAAAAGCTTAATGTTAAATATAAATAGATTATGTTTTTCACAAAGTAAATAGTATTATGGAAAAGGTTGCATAATAGTCATCTAAAGCGTTTTATTCCTCTGTTCTGATCTTTGAATATGGTACTACATAAGTTTCTTGGTATGTACTAACTTTTCCTTTTGATTCCCCCCTCCTCCCAAAAAAAAATAATAAATAAAAAACAATTCCGTTTTTGATTGACATTTGAAACGATGACTTCTATTCTTTATTTTGAAGGTATGGTTAATATGGAGCCTACAAGATGGAATCTATCATGCATTTGTTACTCTGGATTATCGTGACTTTTTCGATTCCGTAATTTATTTTTTTGAATATTGACAATTTAAAAAAAGGGTAATTTCAATATTAAAAAAATATGACAAGTTTTAGAGTGTAAGAAATAAATAGTACAGAAATAATTTGAAATATTTTATAGTGGCATAAAAGTAATTAGCAATTTAAAAATGATATTTTTCAAATTGATAATTTTTAAAGTGGCATATATCTAATTATTACTTTACAATTTAGAAAAAAATAGGAAAACTTAGGAAATATAATATTTCTTAAAATAACTTAAAAGATAAAAAATGAGAAGAATAAAATCAATTAAAATATAGCAATAATTAATTATGGATACCTCTGTTACAAATCAAATTTTTTGAAAAGTAAAAAAATAATTAAACATAACTGAATTAAAATTTCATAATTAATGAAATATTCTTATAACAAATAAGTTTTTTTATAAGTATTGAGAATGAGAAGAGAATGACGAGTCGACGATGGATCCTCTTTGCAGTGAATTTTTTTGTCTCTATGCTGCGCTTAGTAGGGAACAGAGAATAAAATGGCACGGAGGAACAAACAAAAAGAAAGGATAATTTTCATATTTTCTTTCGTACACTCAATGCATAGTTAAAGCATATGATCGAAACTTAGTAAAAACATCAATCCAACAATCTACCAACGTGGTGTACAGTAACTATATACACCACTATCATTGAAAAGCTCATGTGCTCTCATATGTGGCAGGGCCCACCATGTGGGTCATTGAGACATGAAGAATATCGTGTGGTTTTTTCTATCCGAGTTGTTTTTAAACTGATAATGACTCGCTACACTACTGAATGCATGAAATATAATAAGTTCAATGTGGCATCGCTGCATCCGTGTGTTCAAGATCAGACAGACTCAAAAAAAATAAATGTTATTGCGTTGACAATTTGCAAACAAATGGCCCAATCCATGCTAACCAAACCGAATAAGGAAGATAGGATGTGCGCAGAAGAGAAGTGTTAAAGCAGCGCTGACTTTCCATGAGAATTAAACTGGAAATTAGAACCGAAAAAAAAAATTGCTACTGTTCATAAGGAAATCGATGGGGGTATCAAGCTTTAATAGGTTCAAATATATGAAACATGTATAAATATGTTTTTAATTTGTTAAAAAGAGATTCGGTACAAACCGCTTCTAATTTAGTATAAGATGACATTCTTTTTAAATATACCAAAAATACTTGTTTAAATATATAAAAAAGAAAAAGAACATTTTAAGTAAAATTATTATTATGACAGATCGAATTGAAGAAACTAAGAGGTTGGTTTTCACACATCAAAAAAATCATTTTGAATTAGGAAGCCTTTGACAAATTTTCATTACCAGTTTAGATGAGAAACATGTTGCAAAACTATTTTAGATGAGATATGTGATACCATAAGTGGAATTTTCTAGCTGTACAAAATAACACTACCATATGCCACAGCGAATCCTGCTTTCCTATATTCTTATTTCCTTCCTTCCAAATAATACAAAATTAAAAATACATCCATTTTTTTCATTTCTTTGGCTTTTAATTTTCCATTTTTCCGATTAACGCAAAGCGCTACTAATAAAACTCCTTAATTAATAAAGCTAATAATAATTCTCGGTGCGAAGTCTAGAAGTCGGTATTAGATAGTGTAAGCTGCAAGTAAACCCTTCGCTTGTTTTTTCTCTTCCCAAAATTCTTTCTCCATTGTCTCGTGTTTCTCCCAAATCAAACTCTCTCTCTCTCTCTCTCTCTGCTGCTTCTTGAAGAAGATCGCGCTAATTGGTTGATCGACATGAATTGCGAAGTTTGCGAATTGAAAGAACTGGTTCTTTCTTCTTCTCTCATTTGACATGATATCTGCTCTTCTATTTCTGTATGATCTTCTTCAATTTGGCTAATTTGAGGCGAATTGTAGGTGGTGGAGCAGTTCGAGGTTCGGGAAGTGCTTCGGTGTAAGTACATTACCTCCATTTTTTTGTATATTAACCATAAAAAATTGATTTGATTGAAATGTCTGGCATTATTTTACTTGATGGAATAATTTAATGAATCATCAATGGAGTGAATAGCTAAGCACTAAGATTAACTTGGTAATTTGTGCTGATTTTAATTCATTTTTGTTTGATTCAGGTATACTTCATACAATTATATTTCATAGAGCTTTAGGCCTCGTTCGGCCGAGAGATATCAACTGTGAGCTTTTTGAATTAACATATGTAAGCAGCCTGATTAGTTTATTTTCATGTTTATAATGATTAGAATATGTGTTTCTTCTCTTCATTCTTAATATGGTTGTATTTTATTTAACTTTACTATGACAAGCATTTACTATTATTAGTAATAATTGTTGTTATTTTTATGAAGGTCCAATGTGGAGTTCCTGAGGTAGAGAAGGAAATAGAAGAAAAGATTACTGAATTCATTAGTAAAGTTAGCAAACATCCAAATAGAACAAGCCAGGTGAATTTTCAAATCAACAAATTGACTAAAAATTAACAGTTCTCAGAATCCATTCACTTATTCAATTGATTCTGTAGATTTGTCTATCTTTCTATGAGACGAAGGATAAGCAATCGGCATGGTTCAGTAGCAAAACTGAAAGGGTATATTGGGAAAGATGGTTCATTAATTTGCAAATAATTAACCAGAGGGTGCATATGAAACCCAATCAGACAAAAATAGGTTTTGATCCTGGAGGTATAGTTGTCGCTCCTGTTTTCAATTTTGGAGTTTTCGTATCTAATCTAAATGAAAGTGAATTTATTCTGTTTGCCCTATAGAAAACTCATTCTCGTTGGAGGAGAAGAAGTTGCGTCGGACAGCATTGGAGGCCTCCATCCGTGAAAACTTGTTTCAGATTATAAAATTTGTGAATGAGAAAATGGACCATTTACCACATATACCTCCTAATGTCGAGGGCATCTCATATCCATATGAAATAGCAATTTTGAGGTTTGATTCCTTATACTGAAATTAACTTGTACTTAATACTGTTTACAAAGTTTTAGTAAAATATATGACTCATTTTTTATCCTAAAAACCAAAAGTAGCTGGGGTAATTTGTATAGCAAAGAAAATATTTTGGTTTATATGAGACGGCATATGTTGTACAGCATGATTTATTTTGTTTTATTTTATTCAGCTGACATTTGATAATTTTTGCAGTTCATCAGAATCATCTCTGGATATGTTAAAGAGAATGCTACAAACAGGCCACCAGACTACACTCAGTTGATTCTCTAATTTCAGTTTTCCACGACTTATTCTAAATTGGAACATATTCATGTGTTCTTTTCTTTTTCCCGTTCTAGAACAGATTTTCTCTTGAGGTTATAGCTACTATGGTCTTCTCCTTGCTAGAGAAGTATAGCTACTATGGTCTTCTCCTTGCTAGAGAAGCATAGATGGTGTAAATTAGACCTTTTGTTTTTTCCTGGAACGGGGAAAAATGTAAATTAAGATTCTCTCTAAGAAGAAACGTGTTTACTTGTAATAGAGTACTTTCTAATTTATAAAGAGAGAACAAATACTGAAATACACGTAAAATTGGTGAAACGTTAGAGATTGGTGTCATTCTTAGCTAACAACTAATTATTAATAGAATAACTTTTCTTATCCACTTGTGTGCTCATCCATTTATATATTTTTTTTCAGTTGATTTCTTCAATAACTTTTCAATATTCTTGTACTAATTTTCAATTACGCAATCGTGAATTTAAATAATTAATATATATAAATACGATTCAGTCACTGGATAACATGCTTATTTAGAAAATTATAATAGCAAGGAAAAGCCTTGGCATTTGAAATATTGTTGAATGCCATTTAATAATATTCCATCAAAATTTGTAAAACATTGATCATTGCAATTTTCAATTCGTTTGATGAAACGGACAAATATTTTGATGTCAAAACTTTGCGTCAAATATTATCATTTTTCATATATATGATCTGCATATAGTATAAATCACATTTCAAGTATCAAATTTCAAAAATCATAATTTATTTTTTACGGACGTTAAAGCAATTGAACTAATTCATGTCACTAGATCTCCACCCTATAAAGGAGTTTTTGGTACTACTAGCATTCAAATATAGTAATTTTATAGTAATAAAATAATAAGAATTATTATTTGGGTAAGCAACTAGAGTACTAATAGAATTTTAGTTCTTTGTAATTTCTTTTTACCGAACAATATGATGTAGAATTAGCTAGATTGATGATACTGATGCTTCTTACTGGGCATACAAGGCAATAGATAGTTGTCAGCAGTAGTAATGAAACTAGGCTTTAAAGCCTTTCTTCCACAAAAAATAATATAAAATAGTAAGAATTATTATTATCATCGTCATCATTATAAATGTTATATAATATTAATCACTGCATTAACTATAGAGGATACTGCGGTCTATTCAAATTATTTTTACAATCATAACTTTGTTCTCCCAACTCCCAAGCACAATTTTAAATTTTTGAAAAATAACAATCACTCCCTATAATTTTTTACTGCTACAATCACTTCGCAAGAAGAGTATCATATGGGTCCTAAATAAATAAACTTTTTTTTTTCAAAACAATTGTGTGTACATAAAAGCAGCAAAGTTCTCAAATATATTGTTTCGGAAGCAACAATTGTGTGTAAATATTCTATTTGTAAATAATGTCTCCAATTTTCTCATAACCTGCAAACCATCTTGAAAACCGATATTTTTATTATTTAAGAAAAAAATAAATTTATTATGCACTAAAATTTTTTGCCATATTAAGATATATATATTGCGGGACGCTGGCATTCATAACTCCGGCAGGCTATACAAAATGACTTGCCTGAATTATAATTTTTTTTAACAAGCTTTCATCTGATTCATTTTTTTCTCATTTAAAGTTTGAGAGAAACATTTTCAATTTTCTCGAGATTATCTAATTTAGATACACCAAAATTATGTTTGGTTCAAATAAATCCCTAAACCGTTTAATTCTTAAATATCAAATTCAGTTCAACGACTTGTACAAAACTAAAATCCGAAGAGCATTACTTTCATATAATTTTTTTGAATATAAAATTCAATTTTTTATTTTTTAAAATGAAAAAAATGAGCTCTGAACCGTTTATAATTATTTAATTATTTTCATACATCGTTTGACTTGTTTAGTTTGACCCCGTTAACCGATTCGGGCAGCACAGCAGACCGCATCATCCCTTCCCCATTCTGACATCTCCGTTCGCTCTTTGTTCTTGGCTTCTTGCTTCCAACTCCGAAGCCTAATTTTAATTTATTACACAAAGATTGCATTTGCCACTCGCAACAGTGCCACCAGCCATGGCGCTGGTTCCTCCTCTCTTATCCCCACTATTCCTCGCTATTCTCCCACTCTTATTCCTAACTTTATCCCCCGTCTCATGCTCCTCTCCATGGCTCTTCGCCAATTCCTCCTCCTTCCTGACCCAGATCGTAGATGACTTGGCGGAGAGAGATAGGTGGGACTCCAAGTCAGTGGTTAGGTTTCGGGTTTCGGATTCTGACGAGAAGGTGTCGAAAGTTGGCGTCTTGAATAGGTATGAGTTGAGTGCTAAGGTGGGGAGGAGGCTCAGGCTTGGGATGAAGTTCTCTGATGAGGCGGTGGAATGGCGCAGAGTGAATGGAAGCGTGGTGGTTCAATCGGATTCGGATCTTGTTGCTGGGGATGAAGCGGCTTTGGTGGTACCAGTAGTGAAGGATTTGGAGTTGACTGGACCTCTCGAGTTGAGGGTTGGAATGGGAGGAAGAGTGGATGACTCGATTTCTCTTAATTTACCTACTGTGAGTGCTTGTTAAGATTAGTTCTTTCTTATTGGTTTGGCAGTTGAAATCTTAATTTGGTGCATATGCAATTAGAAGCCTTTAGAAGAGGAAATTGATTCAGGATTAAAATGTCATATTTTGATCAAGTACAGTAATTTAAGAACAATAATATCTTGAATAATCAGTGCTCATGTTGGTTATTTGCCTCATTGCTATCTAATTGCTAAGTTTTCTTCTTCAATACGAGTTCCACAAAAAAAAGGGGTAGAAAAGGAGTTTATTAAGATGTATCCAGTGTTAGACACCAGTACCATTAAGTATATTACCTGTCATTTTTAAATTGGTAACAGACCTAACTAATACATGTTGTTTATGGCACACTTTAGCATAAAAATGCAACAGTTATAATGAATGAAACTGAGATCCAACCTTTCTGTCACCAGTACCTTGCCAGTGGGCTTGCATTGTAGAATCTGACATGCATCGTAATATATAATTGCAGATTAATGTCACAAATACAAGCTTCAAGCGACTACTTGTTCCATACGGCATTAAAATTAAGGTGGTTGGTGCCCAAGAGGTATCTATAACAAATCCAAGTGACATCGGCCTTTCCATGAATGGCATCCTCGCAACCCAATATAAAGATCAAATTCCATTTTTGCACCACAGATCTGCATCCTGTACCCCATTACTGTCTGTGCATGTGGTGGGCTCCATTTTGGTAACTGCACATAAAACCCTAAATCCCATTTCTCCTATCCAAACCTCATTTGTATCCCATGATACGGTCCAGTTATTAACTGATAAATGCTACTATCGAAAATTTAGTCAAATCTCGTCAAGCTTGTTTTCCTCGACACCCTCATTTATTTCAAGATTGACTATGTTAGAGAGAGTTTTAGTGAGATTGGTTGGTTCAAAGGTGTTGGATAAGAAATTCGTCAGGTTTGTCAAAGCTAGAGTAGTTTCTCTTACGGTGGTAAAATTTCGGTTGGTCTTGGAGAGAGAGTTGAGTAGGAGAGACAAATACTGGAGAGAGATGGAGGCATGGAGAACAAAACCCAAAAAACTGCATTTCCTGCTTGAGGTGGTAGCTAGGATTAGTGAAGATGGTACATTGAAGGTTTTACTAGTGAAGAGGGTAAAGAAATCGCTTCGTGCTGTCGAATCAACGGCTTGGAGCAGTCTCATGTCAAATATTTCTTTTACACAGTTTCCTTCCTTTGTTTTACCTCCTGAGGCACTGACATTGGATGTGAAGTGGTGATATTTTGTCCCTTCATTTTTTTTTATGTGAAAAAATTAAAGCTGTATTTTTGTAATTGTGTTAAAATTTCATAGGATTGCTTTCTTTTTCTCCTTTTGGTTTGTTACAATAAAGCTTCTGTATATATAACAAAATTTAGTTGTTAGCTGGAAATTTGTAGTTGTTGATATTTATGTCAGAAGCATATGTACGTGTATAATTGTTTTACTTTTCATTTCACACTTCAGTAACATCTGAAAATGCTAACATATTGATGATTTTTTTTTTTTTTTTTTTTGGGAACAGAGTCTGGTCTGTTTTTTTCTTTACAGTAAGTTATATTTCTTCTTTTATGCTGAACTACAATAAAGTTGAGAAGCTTGTTATATGACAAACTATTGGAAACCCCAGAAAGAATAATCAATTATCATTCAAGAAAGATTACAAGTAGGGTTAAGAACTAATCTTATCTAAATTTACAATTTAACCAAAAGAAAACAAAATGACGCTTAGAAAAATGCTGCATCATTGTTGGCATAGTTCTTGAAACCTAGACAAGCTGAATGGAAAAGTAGCTAATCAAATAATGTAAAAGTCTAAACGTATTTAGAAAACTTTTTATTTGAGTAACTGTACCTTCTAAGAAGAGCCTTTGGGTTATAAGGAAACAAGTTTTTCTTGTGGAGATCATCCAATGTGTTTTTCAAAGAAATTAAGCATTCTTTTGCATCTCCGAAAGCTTTACTGCTCGTAGAAGCATCGCGAACTTCATTAGACAGTTTTGGTCTTTTGTTACTTGGGTCGGTTTCTTGGAGTTGAGGCACAGAAAATTCTGCAAAGCTTTGCCATGATTGGGATACAAACTTTAAGCACCTAAATGAAAAGGCCAGAAAAAGAGACAAATAAATAAAGGGAGCCAACTTGAGATGCTGCATCTGGCATTTAAACCTTTTCAAATGGGTGTGATATTCAGACAAAAGATTCTATATTGACAAAGCAACACACAGATCTTTTAAATTTGGGGACAATTTTACCCTCCTCTAATCATTTCCTAAATAATCATGTCTTTATGTTTCATAATCATGCAGTCTTGCTCACAGATGAATATAATATGCTAATGCAAAATTTTTCTTCAATATGGCAAGCAAAGCAAACCCTTGTTATAGAAGACAAATGTGGCTTTAAAATAGTTAAACTAATCATCCACAGCTTGAATTATTTGAATAGTATTGTGTCGAATGAAGAGATTGAAGTGAATATCAGAACTTTTTCTCAATAATGAATAGTGATCAAATAGAAATAAATGGCTTGCCTTAACAGGTACCGGGCACAAAGAACACCAGTGTCTTTAGATATGAGATAATCAATAAGCACCAGGTGATCGTACTTTAGCTGAAAATTAGAACAAGAAATAGTGTCTCAGATATACTTAATTTTAAGAATTCAAGATGTTGCCAATTCAGGTATGAACTTACTGAGAAGAGTAGCAAGTGAAAGAGACGAACTGGGTCAATAATGCTTGACAGATGATGGAGATAATTATAACAAGCACCCTTACTTTCTCTGTGAATTTTTTTTTTAAAAAAAAAACAAAAAACAGAGAGAGGACAATTAAGTATAATATTATGTTATCTGTCATACTTCTAGTGGATTTGTAGAAAGCTTACATATGAAGGGTCAATAGGGAAGCATCTTGAAGTAGTAAGAGCATACAAAACAGCATATCATCCTGCACTTCTTTATCAAACAAATGAATAGAAAAAACAAATTCCGGCATAAGCAAACGTAAAAGAAGGATCTCAGTCCAACTAACAATGTAGATGATGTCTACAAGATTACTTGAAATAAATTTCGCACACCTAGAACCTTTTTTTTATTCCCTGAAAGGTCATGTACCAGGATTTAAAATGGTATACAGGTGCAGCAATGAAACAAAAGAAACTCTATACCTCATCCATGAGAAGCTGAAGAAAGGATAAACCAAAATATATAGGAGACTTCAAAGTATCCACTTGACAAACAAAAGCACACTTCAACCAATCTGACATCTCTGACAAGCCAATATTGCCACAGCAATAGCAGCAAAGTTGTGTACCACAATCAATCAATGAAGTTTCTTTCCCACAAAAACAGTGTTCTTTTTCGATTCCATTACTTGCTTGAATCAGTCCAAAACAGCACTTGAAGAAAAGTAATAAAGCTTGCCTTTGCAAATGCCGGGTTTGTATGTTTAGAGATGCTAACTTGTCTGAGAAACTAGGAAAGAATGGTGATTCTTCCAAACAACATTTAGGGGTAATAGTGTAATTTGAGAAAGGCTTGTACAAAAGATCAGGGAAATATTCTTTAAGAAACCTCAGCCACAAAATAATGCAAGAAGTGTCATTTTGGTGTGGGTAGAAGCTCAGCCTTATCATTAGCATCTACAAGAAAAAAAAAACAAACACATCTTAGTTTTCTCCTCCAAAAGTTGAACAAAAGTTTATAACCAAATATTTAAAATACATTATTTATATGGCACCTAGCAAAACAATTCCAACATGTATTTCCGGCCTTTAGATTAGTTCAAGCCATTAGCTTTCAAATGTTGACCAAGCAAAAATTTAAAATACACACACACACGAAGCTGACTCATTTCTTTGCCCCCCCCCCCCCCCCCCCCCAAACGCAAAAAAGAAAAAAGATAAAAAAAAAGATCCTCTTAGGTATGGTTCTGGACCTGACTGGTACTTTTTTATGGTACAACTAATTTACACATGAAGCTAACTTGTACCCCCTATTTGTTATGAATTAGCACAGAACTTACAAGAATTTTATGTTTCATGAATTGAACAAGGTGCTTCTCACCATCTGACAAGCCAAAGAAGCAAGACAGGAATTTTGGCACAAGATCACCAACTTCCCGATGCAAATTTGATACTTCCATTTCACTATTTTGTGAATCCTCAAAGTCATTTTTCTGAATTAATGAGCAAACAAACTGAAGTATACAGCCTGAAAGAACAGCTTTCATCTTTGATGAACCAAAATCAGTTTTACCATAAAGATCCCAGGGAACAGTCTGAAGAAATTTTACTGAGAGCGAAATAAACTTCTCCTCCAGTTCTCCTTCATGATCTACTTTGTTTTTTAAATATTTCCTCATTTTATGGAGCACTTGAAAAAGGCCAAGGACTGTTTGGGATGTTAGATTTGCACGTGCTAATTGGAGGACTGAAACAAAGCTTTCAATTTCAGAACTGCCCATGTCCAATGAAGACATTTTGTGTTTGGTAATTTCTTTTAAGAGAGAAGTACTTTGAAATTGGGAGCATGGTGAGGCAGCCCCACATATACTTAACATAGTAATTACAAGGGTAATCCATACAAACAGTAGAAACTTAACCCATATTCCATCCTGTAGCAATGACAAATAAGGTTAGGGACTTATTCGGCCTAAAATCTGAAAAAGAAAATAATGATGAAGAATATATTATTTTAAAATAAATAAGAAACATACAGCTTCAATTAGGGATGTGGATATGGTAAAGAGTATATTTGCAGTTAGATGTTGAACAAATTCACTGTCATGTTCAAAGAAATTAACCTGAAACGGAAAAAAAAATGTAGAAAATATGAATTAACAACAAATAGCTAACCAGTCATAAATTTCATGAACACAACAATTGCTGTACTTCTTAATACCAGTACAGTACATAAGTACATAACTGCACAGTATGGCACTACCAATCTGCCTCCACTGTTCAAACCAAAGCTCAATCTAATCCAGGTAAGACAGTTAACCCTCAGATTCTAACTTCATCTTTTACCCACAATTGTACAATTAAATATTAAAGAAGCTCTGGGAAAAAGGATTAATTCTAACACAGAAATAAGAAAATATGATGAATGTAGACAGTTCTTAAAACATCACAATAGGTTGGATAAAAAAGAATATAGTACGAAATTGACAAGGCTGTGTGTATACCATAGAAATAACAATGTTAGCCAAGCATTTGCAATTTCCTTCGGCCTTCTCAGCTTGAGTAATGCAATTGTGTACAGTAACTGGTGTTCCCTGTAAAACCATAAGAAAAAAGGATGATTAAGAGGAATTAAAATTCATTATTTTTTTTCAAGTGGAGAAATTAAAGGGACTAATATATGAGAATACTACATCTTCCAAATCCTGGAGTTCACACAATTTCTCAAGCTCTTTATAGAGCTGAAAAGAATTAAACAAAAAATACATAAGCAATGAACTGAAATTAGAAGATTAATACTGAAAAAAAAATAGAGTGAAGAAGAACAGGTACGCTGGAGAGGGAGAGGAGGAGCTGCTTCTCTGATACTTCGGATGGAACGCAACCGCTTGTTCCCTAGGAAAAGAGAGATTGAAAAATATTAAGAAAAAACTGATAGATTGATTAATGTCAAATGAAATTAGCCAAAGAAGAAAGAGAGCACTAACGAGAGAGGTAGAGATGAGATCACACAGACGAGAGAGGCGCGCCATTTCTCTCTTCAATTCTCCCTTCTCAGTTTCGGTTTCTATAGCGAAATTGCAGCTAGCCTGCTCCTGCTACTGTATGACAATGGGTACTCGTTCGTTCAGAGGAATCAGAGCATAAACTTCAAAATTCGGTTATACAATGGGCCTAATTTCTATTCTGCTAAACATTTAGGGAATTGCTCAGGACACGCCCAAGTTGCTCAAACACTCCATCTTTTACCAAAATACCCTTATTAGATAGTGCTAATCCGAGAAAAACCAATTCAGGAAGGAGAGGACATTTTAGTCATTTTTAAAAAAAAATGGGAGTGTTTGAGCAACTGAGGCGTGACCAGAGTAATTCCCAAACATTTAGGCCTTAGGCCGTCATTTTTTTTTTTTTTTTTTTTTTTTTTTTTTTTTTTTTTTTTACTTTGTATAGTTTTTCCTTAGTTGCGAACTTGCAACATTCAATTCACGTCTCTAAATAACAAAGAGATTGATCTGTCTTTAGTGCGAATCAGGCAATTGTTTCTCTAATTGATAGTCTCGATGGTGACTCCGTATCAAATCCACGCACATGCTCCTCTATATCATCGAAACGAGATTAGGTAACATTTTATTTTTAAATTTTCTTTTTTGTTTGAAAGAAGAACAGATTTCATTTAACATCTCTTTTTAAAAGTTTGTACGCAAGTACAAGAAAAATGTTAAACCAAATCTACATACCAATTCAAGACGATCAAGTTTGAAGGCTTCAGCAAGCTATGACATTAAATCTTCTACCGTTGGATTAATAACGAGATACCATGAGATCTAATTATAAGACTGAAAATAATTCATTAATTTGGATTCAAAATAATCAACGTTCTCTCATAAATGTTTGAATTAAATCACTATATTGTGGAATCTGCTTTTGTTAGTTCTATACATCATCTAATATTGTACTCTATTTGATAGTCTCTATCTCACTTTAATAATTCAACTATCACTTCAACTCATGTTTCTATCTTCAGTAGAAAATCTGAAAATAGTTCTAGTAAAGAGACGCATGTTACAATTTACGGATGATAACAAGGATATAAGATAAAAGCTACATGTAAGCCACTTTGACATCTCACCTTCCGTGATTTTAACATTTGGATGGGCGCATGAACGGTGTTTCCTATTAGGCAATAAAAGTATAATCAATTCGTTGCCGCGTTAGAAACAATAGCGCGTCAACTCACAAAACAAAACAAAAAAAACAAAGAAGAAACAATAACGCGTAGTGCGCACTAAGACTGTCAAAGTGTCAAACCATTGGATCGTAGAGAAACGAAATTTAGAGCCTGATTGACATGAGACTGCTCAAAACGAAAAACCAAATAACAACAAAAAAATTTACGGTATCGCGTTACTATGATTTGCTAATACAAAAATGACGAAACAGTACTGATACTATTTTTTTTTTTTGTCAATGATACTGATACTTATTAACTGGTAAGTGGTAAAACAAAATTATCATTCTATGCAAAAGAAATTTGAAATTAAAATTTCGCAGTCAGAGAATAATAAAAGCAAACAGAAAATTAATCAGCCATCAACATTAACAAAAATAAAAACGAACAACGATTCTTGCTTTTACCTCTTTTTTTTTTCCTTTTCATTTATAATAGTTTTCTTCCTTTCGGATCAAGACATCTACATCGAAAATTTATCACAACAAGCAGTTGGATTCATAATAACAGGCTTGAAGCAGCATTTAAATACACATAATAATCCAACATTACAAAATCATACACAGTTGCTGCTTTCTAAACAACGAACAAATATTTCCGTTCCTGAAAAACCAGCACAATCAAATGCTTCAATCAAGCACTAGACTGTTTGCAAAATCCAAGAGGCAATGTTAAGCCTTCGTAGGAGAAAGGGAGAAGAAATTTTAAATACAAAAATAGCAAAGAAAGCATGCTGGAGCAGAGCACCAAGCACCAGTTGTGTTAGGCTGGAGGAGCCGAGGCACGAAGGAAGCCTTCGTTAAGAGAGTGCAGCTCTTGGTTCATAGTAAATTGTATCTGAAATTTTTGAAGGCGGCCAATACCGAAGCACTGATCTGCCAATAATGTTCTTCACAGGAAGTGGGCCCCTAAAATTACAGCAAGAGAATAAAATGTCAAAAAACACATGGCAATAATTACACTCCTTCCAAGCATACAAGGACACTATTAAGTTAATAAGTACATTATTTGAGGCAACTACCCCCAACACAGAAGAAACAAAAGGTTCTTGTTTCATCAGTGACACTGTTCAAATTATGAGAAGAGATGGAATTTGGTGTTCTGATGCAGGTGTTGCACGGCAGAGCATACACAACATTATTTAAATGTTAGGGAGTAATTGTAAGATCTTTCATGTTTTAAAGTGCATATTTATGCAATTTTAAGGCCTTCAAATAGAATAAAAAAGACATGGCAAAAGTAGTACCAGTTGTGAGAGTCAAAGCTGTTGTTGCGGTTGTCGCCCAACACAAAGACACAACCTTTTGGCACAAGCTGCATAAATTCATAACATCATTAGCATATTTATTGGAAAAAAGGATGATGCGGAATTTTGTGATAAAAAGGCACTGTCAGGCTTACTGATTTTACCACTTACAATGATCATGTTCAATTTTTGTCTGTCTAGGCTTACTGTATGATTTCAGGCTTACTCAGAAACAACAGTATGGGACTATGGGTGCACCAAAGAAAATGTGCAAACAAATATGATTTCCAAGGGGGGACATATTACTTACCTATATTATGACATGGGAAGAGTTACTGTGAACTAAATAAATAATTATTCAAAATGTGAAGCAGCCATACCACTGGGGCCATCGTGTAGTTGAGTGGCTCCAGCACAAATTCTTCATCTTGTTCAACACCATTGACAAGTAATTTACCATCTCGTACCTGAGAGATTGCATTATGAAGAAAGTACTCATTAGCATGAATAACTTTCAACATAAATTAACCTTCAATTAAATTACAAATGGCATGAAGACTTACTTCAACAACATCTCCAGCCTTGGCCACGACTCTTTTAATGAAGACATCGCTGGAGCTATAACCAAATCCCTGCAAATACCAAAAGAAAAAGGAAATGCTTAGCAAACATTACAATTATTTATACAAAATGCCACTAAATTATAACATCCATCGAAGGGGATTAATAAATTTCATACCTGTAGAACTGAAGGCGCTCTAAAGATCACGATGTCTGTAATCTCGGGATCTCTGAAGAAATACGAGACCTGAAATACCATCAACACATTCAATTAAGTTTTCTAACAGAACAATTTAAGAACTTAATATATAATAAGTAAGCAATAAAATTCAAAAAAGAAAAAAAATTCAGAACAATTTATTACCTTCTCGGCCAAAATCCGATCCCCTACTTCAAATGTGGGGTACATAGACCTGGAAGGAATCGACCTCGGCTCAGCCAATGATGAGCCAGACAACAGCGGCACAGTAACTGCCGCAAAAACTGTCTTGGCATCGTCCGAACAAGAATGAACCAATCTGGACAACCAGCTGCCGTTACTTCCCGCATACAACCCTTCTTTGGTGGCCATACCACCACCAACAGTTGGTTGCTTTGCAACAGGAGCAACTTCTTTTGCCCCTGCCCCAGGAGAGGCCATAGCAGGCGCTGCCGCAGACCTACAACAATCACTACTGCTACTACTACTACTACTAGTTCCCCCCTTGTCGAGGGGTCCACTACTCAGTGTCCCGGGGACGCACTCGCTACAAGGAAACCACTTAGAAGCTTGCAAGAAAGGGAGGAGAGAAGAAGGGTTGAAACCAGAGCTCATAGAAGGAGAAATCCCAAGCCCCGCAACGCCTGGAATCGAAGACCTAGCACCAGATCCAGACCCGGCAACAGCAGAAAGGAATTGCACCGTAAGATTCGATACAGCGCCTTTCGTCGAACTCTCTCCGGGGACTGAAGAGAACAGTCTATAGGAAGGGTTGCAAGTGGAATTCTTCGAGGATTTGGAGTTGGGTCGGGCCGAATTGTCGGGGTCAGGCCGGTGCGTGGTCGAGAAGAGGTGTGAGAAGGGACGGGTCGCGTCGCCGAAGAAGCGACAGCATCCACCGGACGCTGCTCCGCCACCGCCAGCCGCGGCGGCGGAGCAACGAGAGGCGAGGTTTTGGGCAACATACCCAGAAAAGGAAACGGTCATCCGGATCGCCATGAGCAAGAATTGAATGAACTGGAGGAGTACTAGATACAGCGAACTGGAGAAGATCAGGCGAGATTTAGGAGCATCGCTGGAGAGGAAACGACGAGTGGATCGGAGAAAGGAAAGGGGAATTGAGGAGGCTGGAGAGAACTGGGGTTGTTAGTCGGAGCGCTTATTGGGCCGGGTTCGGGTTTGGATTCGTTCTTATCCGAGCCGATCCTCTCTCGGGAGGTGAGAGGGAGCTCGGAGAAGGGAGAGGAGGGTTTGCGGGGCGGCGTTGAAAGGATGGAAATGAAATAAACAGAGAGAAATTCGGAACTGGTCAGATTTTATTCGCGGAGGTAGTAAGGAAAAAACCCAGGTTATCTGTGTATTTACGATACATGCCACTGGCTTTTTTTCCAAAAGTTTCGCGGGGAGTGGTCACTTTTTGGTCGTCACAATTTTTTAGATCCGGATCCTGTGTCGCGCGGCATGCGTGTAGCGCACCTCACGAGCCGTTCGATTTTGATCGAGCGGTTCATTTTTTTCGGGCCTATTAGATTCAAGTCCATCAGATTCAGATCAGACGGTCCACAGCCTGCGCTACACGACTTGTCGCGCGACAGCAGATCTGAATTCATCTTTTTGCTGCATACATATGAAAAGTGAAAATTTTAAATAAATCATTTTTTAAATTAGAATTGAAATGATTTTAATTTTTTCATTATAAATAAAAGTGGTTTTTGCATTTGTCTCGAAATAATTAAATAATAAAACTATTGAGAAGAAATTGCACAAAATGAAAGAAGGAGAATAGAAGTGTTATGTTATTTTCCATGAGGCAGATGGAAGAGCAAACTAACGAAGTAAAGCTCCAAAAGCAATATAAAGTTATTCAATTTTTTTTAAATCAGACTTAATTTTGAATAAAAATACTTACACGTCAAATATTTATTTTTTAAACTTTCGATATTGATATGTAAATTTTCTGGTTAATACTTTAATATATAGTTGGAATGTGTGTGAAATTTCAGAAGTTTATACTTCGGTATTCATAATGTAAAGATGTCAGGTGTGAATACTTCAAAATAGAAAAAAGATCTCCAAAAAAGTAAAGTTTAAACCTTGAAGATGCGGAGACTGGAGAGTGATTTTATTTTAAGAAGGATGAGAATTTAAGAAAAGATGTTGGTTCTGAAAGAAACATCGAAGGAAAGGTAAAATATATTTCTATGACACTGGTGTATATTAATATTAAAAAAAAATAACTAAAAGACAAGCGGAAGCCGATAACATTACCGAAAAAATGAAAGTGCGTGATTCAAAATTTTCATTTAATTTCTACCTAAAAAGAATAAAATAAAAACGCCCATAATTTTATGTATGTATACGCTGACTCAATAAATTACAAATCTGAGCTGGTCTCTTGTACATCATTAAATTTAGCTCAAAATTAATATAAAATTAATAAGGTTTAACAGGCATGCATTTATTCCGAAGATCCTGATATGGTATAAAATTTAGTGATTGGATTGCTTTGTGTAAATATTCTGATGATCAAAAAGGACACGTTTCCACATATGCAAGTGTGAAACCAATCGAAGCTTTCCTATCCCACTACGTCGGATCGGAGATTCTGAGTTGTCTTCGCCTGTGATTATTTGCAGACTACCGACAATGGCATTTCGGAGATTATTGCTAATTTATCAGGGCGATTTTAATCAACTCCCGGTTGGTTCAACTCCAACCGCTCGAGTGTTGACTGTTGACTGCGTAGCCTCCTCCTCTCTGTTGCTTCGAAGAAATTGCGTCAGTCTTGGGCTGCACCAGGTGCATGCCTTAGAAAATTCTTGCTGGATAAAGTAAGGACGTGGGACCACTTGTCAGTGTTATTGACATATTTCTTTTGGGCGCAGCCATTTGAGTCTCTTTTCAGGTGGATGTGCAGTTTCAACGGAGAGCACTTTGGGAGAACTCTCGGAAGTAAACAAGATGAACACGGTGCATGTACTTGCATTAAAAGGTGTATAAATTTTTTTGGTCTTATGTTGTTATGTCAATTAAAGTATATATGTTTTCTAAATTATATATATTGATGATGAAGCCTGTTAACCTGACTAAGTACTCTAAACTTGTTGGTTTTTCAATAATTTTGATAGAGATGATCGGCTTATTTTAGTATATTATAATACACACTTATCTATTATGTCAATTTATAATTATTTATTTCGGTTAAAATACAATCATAACGGTTGTCATATGATCTTGACTATGTGAATACACATATTGAAAGTTGTCAAAAAATTATTTGATTTTACTAAGCCATTTTTGTCATCTAAAATGTATACCACACTAGTCACTATTGTGCCAATACATACATAAGTATTGAAAGTTTGAAACAATAAACAATTGAATATTAAGCCTATCTATACATACACGTTCAACTTGTTTTAGAAATTGCAAATTTTAGTTTCTGTATGATTTTAATATGAAGAACACATTTTACAATTTTAGATCTATTGTTCATAAATGAAAATATCAATTATAAACTAATAGCATTTCCAACGTTAATAAATTGATTGAAGATTTGAAGTTATGGATGAAATGAATAATTTGATAAGTAAAAGCTAACAGGAGAGTGTATATATGAGAGTAGTGCACCACGTGCATCCAGGGGTCGGCGTTTCCAAGGTCGAGTTAGTTCCAACAAATAAAAAAAATGTTATAAAATGTCAAAATTCTTACTTTCTTCCCTGAATATTCCAACCTGAACTAAATAAGCAATTGTATCTTTCTTAGAATTTTAAGCCTCTTCTATCTTTATCCTTTCCGAATGTAAAAAATCTACATCAGCACGCACGTCGGTGCGCTGTGCGCATTGTCATTTACATTTTTTTTTTTTTTTTTGTCTTCTAAGACTTTCAAGGATGCAGATGCATCGAATTTTGCTCATAATATGATGAACTCAGATTCAACATTAAAAGCATGACATCAACTTGTCCATTGCTCCAGGTTCCGGCAAAGCAAATGAAGATGTGAATAACAAAATTAATAGATAAAACTTTGTAAAGCACAATTCAAATGATTATTCCTTGTAATATATAAAAAAAAGCTAAAAAAATGTAGGTCATGATTAATAAAAATAAATCATTGTTTTCAAACTATTTGACACTTAAAATTACTACTTAATTTGACAATTTTAAACCCTATGTTACAAATTAAGCTAAAAGAATGAATATCTTCTATTTACAAGTTTCTCGCAATTTGCGTATTATGTAATTTTTCCAAGACCATTAAAGATAGGTGGTATTATATTTCAATAAAACAAAATTATTACGTTAAAATTTCATTATTTTTGTAATTTTGTCACATGCGTGATGTAATATAGTATACAAATATAGTATGAATCACAATTTTAAATAAATTTTAAAATTGAAACTTATTGTTTGACAATTGCAAAAAAAGTTCAAATCAGTGAAAATTGTAAATAAATACCAATCCATGCTAATAAAATCTTAATCCACCAGTCAGCGTCATTTTTGAAGAGGCAAATGTTTGGATATCTCGGAGATATTGGAAGCACCTTGTCTCTGTTAACGCAATAACGGGTGGATATAAATTAGTTAAATTTTGACCAGTTGAACAAGAACGACATATAAAAATGTCAATGTTATAATTGAATGGGGACGTGAGAGTAGTTTAGAGTTGAGATGACGCAAGCACTGACGTTAGACAGACCCGTTTATCGGTTGACAACTATTAATCAGACACATGCCATTTAGTTCAGAAGAAAATAAAATAAAATAAACGAACAACCTGCGATCAAAGATTGATTTTCTACGTCCCCTTTCCACTAATCATACGTGTAGAAACTAGAAAGTCCCTTATATATAGTATAAATATAAAATAAAAATATTTTCACTAAATAGAAATTGCGGGTCCCATGTTTCAGCGACTCAATGTTTCGGACACTTGTAAGCTTCACTATATTCTTTAACAATTGTGATTTTATTATTTCGCTTTAATAATGGAAAGTGGAAGGTGGGATTTATTATATTGTATCTGTCAGAGTACAGGATCTCGAATTAATCAGGAGCCTTGGGATATTGTTGTCAAAAAAATTGGGATTAATTAACTTCAGATAAAAGGTGCATCAGGTAGATTAGTAATCAAGCACGTGACGAAAGCAGAACTGTAATTAATGAAGTCAATAGCACCTCGCGCGATTTTATGCCCATCTGACCAAAATTGTCGATCAATTGACTGATTCAATTAATAGATTCGTTTCAAACTTTCCATCGAATCTTTTAATCAAAGTTAAAAACCGAACGGCTGAGAGACTGATTGAACCACAATTAAAGTGACACTTCCAGCACCCAAACTATCAATAGCGTTTTGAAGTTTTATGACCAACTTAATGCCAACTCTCTCTCAATTTATCAACCAAACATGTCATTGTTTGACTTACTTTTCATACTTTTGCTCCTGTGAATTATCGTCATAAATGTCTCAAATTGTTATACACAATGTATTTGATAAATTTTGGAGCGAATTTTTTTTGCTGTGCTTAGAAATCATTTTTTTTAATGCGATTAATTAATAGCACGTAACCTATTATATGGGGATGACGATAGAATTTAGTATATTTTTTCGTTCTCGCAAAAATCTATTTATTTTTCCTTTTACTGTGCATTCATTCGTTTTCTCAAATGAAGTGAAAGTGGACTTTTTTGAGTGTTGAGTATTAATATCGCGAAGATCGTTTTATCAGACAATAATTTCGGTAAGAGAAATATTTAGAGCATGTTTGGTTGCGCAAAACAAAGAGAGAATAAATAATAAAACTTTTTTATTCTTAGGTGAGGTTATAATGATAAAAAAGTATCCTTATTATTAAAAAAAACTGAACAAAAAGTAGAATAAGGAAGAACCTTTCATTTTTATATTTACCCCCGTCTTTATTCGTCATACATTATCCAAACAATATAAAAGAATAAAAATTATACTCTGTTTTTCATTATTAATATTCTTGTGCAACCAAGCACACTCTTCGATCTTAAATATATCTGGGTCGATATTGAATTAATTTTAATTTTTTTATTTTCTTCACCATGATAAAAGTTATTATTTAGTTTATTAAATTAAATGTCCACCTCATTGCAAACTGGTTATGATGGACCGATTGAGTTCGGTTCAGTACTATCGATGATGATGTTGATATACTAGTTATTTATTAATATCCAGCTCTCTATTTTAATTTTAAATCTGCTTGCTTGTGATTACAAAAGAATCAATTGATAGAAAAATAAAGTTGAAAGATACATAGTGCACCGCGTAGAAGGCGTGTCACAAGTACAGAAGTACGTTCCCCCAAATAATATACCGAGTCAAAACAAAAATAGTAAAACATAAAAAAAAGTACTGCCATTTCGTGGTGGTAGCGCAGTAATATATTTAACCAAAGCCATTTCCCTAACAGAGTTTATTAATCGGAGAATTCCAATCCATTTTCAAGTCAAGCAGATGAGATGAGGCACTTCGACTCTTGGGGGGACAATATTGATCCAATCGATTATTTGTTTTTAGTAATTAAAGAGAGGACGTCGTCATTTCTTGTTGACCAGTGGAATCCTTAACTGCAAAGTATAGAATATTCCACGCTAGAAACATAGAATATTTTTTTTTAGAGACATAGAAACATAGAATATTGACGAACTTATTTTTCTAATCTAACCCTGATTTTTTTTATTAAAAAATAATTACATCAATTTTTTGTTTCAAAAAAAGTTACAGTTGTTTCATAAAAAAAAAACGAACATATGAGGCCGAATCTTTCGAAGCATGCATTCGATTATATGTTTGGAATCATACATTCGGATTTCAGAAAATAATTTTGTAGTCTGTGTAAAAAAAGTCGGAACATCATAGAAATCAACTAATCATCTACACGCAATTACTTGCGTATTATTGAATAGAAAAAACAAAGAATATTCATGAGAGAAAGATTAGCAACTAAATCTCGGTTGTTAACCAATGCTTTTAAGGCATGGGATGGGAGTGATCGTTGGATTTCATGTTAACATTTCAATTTTTTTTAGGCCCCAAAAGGCTCTACAATGTACCAGTCATTGTACTGAATTAGCTCAAAAGGCTCTCGTACCAGTCCAATAACTAGAGAGAAAAATTCATCAATATGTGAAGGATGTCGTGCTAGGCTGTTAGCTATAAAATAAAATTGCTAATTAGAAATTGCATAGAAATATTATTGATTTCTAATTTGCATTTTTATAATAGCGTCAGAACAGTTCGTCTTATCAGAGCGGCTTCATGGCTTTTAAAAGGACTAATTTAAGGGACCGATATCCTCTGGACTTCTTCTGGTCTTCTTTGATCCGAGCCGTCCGATTTGATCAGAACGGTTGAATTTTTTCGGACCTATCAATCTGGTACTATTCACGAGACATCCATCATCATTGAAATTAAATCAGACGGCTCTGATTTAAGGAAGACCACCGAAACGCAGACCAGAGAATACGGATTCCTAATTTAAGGGCAAGAGCAATTACTCACAACGCACATCTTTTTACCAAATATAATACTTACATACTTGGCTTAAGAATCGACGATGCCTCTTCCATTTTATTGTGATGAAAAGCCGTAGGCAGTATTGACGATGTCAATATCAAAGTCAAAGTCGGTGGTCGAGTAAATTTTGATTTTTATAAATATATTCAATCCAAAGAAGCCAAAGAATATAACCACCAAATAGAAGAACATTTGAACCAGAAACTTCGAATTGGCAAACCTATCGCATAACATGACCGATTTCAAAAGTTAGAGTGGGTAAAATTTCCTGCTTAATCAGGAAAAGATCCAGCACTTACCTCATACACAACCATATTAGAAAACTCTGCAACCTGTCAGAAAAAGCCTGAATTTTTTCGGAGAAGGAAATTCAATTACTTCCCCAATATACTCAAATCAATTCTCTAATAATTCTCAGACATTACTCAATATAGAATAAGAATTTTTAATCACCCACAAAAGGAAAAATTGATCAGAATTAACAGAGGAAAAGAAATTAGGAAACACCAATAGAATAATAAAGACAACATGGTAGTAAAAACTACTGGTCTTACTTATCGTCTAGAAGTACGAGATTTAGGCCTCGAGGTTTTCTGCAATAGAAAGGAAAACGAAAGATGAATAAGAGGCGAGATAAAGAGGAGATACTAAAATATAAAAATAAAGTAGAATTAAGTTTGGAAACAAGAGTAGCACATAAATACATAAATGTACGTACAGATGCACCGCCGAAACTAGCACCTGAAGCAGTTGCCCCGCCTATTAAAGCAATAGGTACATATTGCATGTTAAATTATTACAGAGTTTACTAAATAAAAAGATTAAAATGTACTAAAGATAAAAAACAAAAGGAAAAAAACCTCACATACCAAATGTTGGAGTGGAGAATAGTGTAGATCCACCACCAAGGGCAGGTGTAGTCGACCCAAACCCAGAGGGAGCAGGTGTAGACCCGAAAAGAGAACCAGATGATGCGAACGGGGTTGTCTGAGGGGTAAAACTGGATGATGACCCGAAAAGACCAGCAGTAGGGGCTGACCCACTAGGTGTTGAGAAAAGACCCCCACCAGAGGGAGCCGGTGCAGGTGTGCTGAACCCAGCAGGGGTTGGTTGCAAGGATGGTTGCTGGACTGTTGGTGTTGGGTTTGGAGTGTTTAGTTGATGTGGAGTATTCTGTGTTGCTGGTAAATGCAATGTTGGGTGGAACCGCCTTGCCGCTACCTCCAGGCGGGCTGCTTCACGACGATTTGCCTCAAGAAATGGGTCAGCATCATCCCCGCACTGCCGCTGATCTATCAGATAGGCGGTTTTCACTGATTCCATGTATTGATGAAGATTTTCCACCTATTATGGAAAGACGATTAAAGGAATTGTACTCAAAACCAAAATAATTAAAAATAAATTTCACAGAAACGTCAATAAGTTTTGCAATCCTGAATTGTGAAATTACCAATAAACCCAACTAACAAAATATAGAAACATCTCTAGTGGTAAAATCCCAGTCAATTAACAGCACTACACCACTACTACTGGGGGGTCTGCAAACAGTCCGGTTATTTGGTTTCCAACAAAACCAATAAATTTCAGAACAAACAGTTCAGTTCGCTAATTAAATTAATACTTCAGTTGAATTTTATAGCTACTCAGTTACAAAAATTTGAGATTGTTATGAGACATGATCAAACTAACCTTAGATGCAACATAAACGAAATAGTCATGAACATTCGACATGACTTTCGGCAAAGCCTCAAGTGAGTCACTGCACCTCCTGTTGGCATCAATCTGTACCAGTTGCTCCAGCTCTTCTATCCACCTTACACATTCTTCTAGAAACTTCTGCAACCTCTCAACTGTGTGTTGCATAAAGGCTGACGGCCTTTTCGGCACCCCACTGTAGAAGTCGAAAACCGGCATAGCAGGGGCAGCTGGCACTATCTGATTGGTTGGCTGAGTTGCAGAGCCACTGTTATTTTGAGCAGGTGCAGCCGGGGGCCTCACAAAGCGGGGCCGGAGCATCATGTAAGTATGGACAGCAAGCTCCGTGCTGCGAATCATGTTCTTTATACTAGTAACCAGTTCTTGCACTGACGCCTTCTCTCTCTCTATTGCAGTATTTGTACTTGCAATTTCCTAAAATGAATGTGAAGGATTACACTGTTATACTTATGGGTAGGTTTTTAATTTATTAATTTTCTAGTTTTGTATTGACATGTAGAGTTTGGAAGAAAAACAACAAAAAATGTGGGAAATGTGAAGGATGCTAGCTTCTCTTTCTTAAGTGAAGGAGATAGGTGGAAAATGAATTAAACCTGAACAATACGAGCAGCGTCAACTTCAAAGCTGTCGTCAGACACAGACATATCATACAGACGGGTGCACTGATCCAATTTCTCGCTTTCATCCCTGTATTCCCTTAACCTCTCTCTGAAAAATTTAGAGAAAACAATTCATATTTTCATACGGCAATCTTTCACATGGATCATGTTAGAGATGACAATAAGTCGAGTCAGATGGGTTGAGTTCGCACTTAAAAATTAGGTCAACAATTTGGAGTAAATACCCCGTTGCCAAAATCTGTCAGTTCTGTATACATAATGAATGTTATTTTTGTCAAGTACTCATTTCTTGTGCCCAGATTTTGACTAAACAAGTGAGCAAATCAGAATATTGTTCTATTTTCTTGTCCATTTTGAGATTCTGATCCGGCAGATCGAAATATCTTAATCTTGTTGGTTTTTTCCCTAGCCTACCCCAACTTGTTTGGGACAAAAGGCTTAGTTGTTGTTGTTGTATAACAGTTTAGAACCAAGTAGCAGTTCATCACAAAAAAAAGGAGCCAGATCAAACCAATACAATTTAATTGGATGCAGGGGTGCCTTGCTGGAAAAGGCCTACCAATCAGAATGCTCGGCCAAGATTTTACAGACATTTCATTGCAATCAATTTCTTTTCTTTTATTACATACGACTTTAATGGAGATATATGACTACCAACAGCTAGTTACAGAAGAAGAGCAAGAACACTCAAATTGGACTTCTGAATTACAAATTAAGCCAGCTAATAGTCTTAACTAAATTGCTGAGAACACTGAACTTCAAGCTGCAAAACAAGAATTAAAATGTGAAGAAACCAGTAGTTGGCCTAAAACCCTAAACCCTAGACTCCACACACGAGTAAAAAAAAAAAAAATCAAAGAAAATGAAACAAGATTATAAAGGAACACATACTCAATCTGAAGCAAAACCTTCTGAGAATCCTGATGCAAATCCTCAAACTTAGTGCTCCACCCGGCAGGCGCCTTCTCCTTCGTGTAAAGCAAAATCTGCGGCTGCGGCACTTGCAACTGCATCTGCATTTGCGGGAACTGCTGTTGCTGTTGCTGTTGCTGAGGCTGGAACTGGAACTGCGGCGTCTGCAGTTGCAGGGATGGCGTTTGCTGGGGTTGAGGCGTGAAGAACGCCATTGGTAGAGAGGCGAATTGGGGTCCGGAGCTCCGATCCGCCTAGTGGCGAGTTGCGAATCGGAACCCGATTGGGTTTGTGAAGAAGAGAGGTTGAAGGAAGTGAAGTGAGGTTGGGTCCGAGTTTGGGGCTGCGATGTAGAGAGCGGTTGGGTTAGAGTTTGCGGTGGCGAACCGCTTGAACCGGGGATGAATTCGGTCGAGGTCGAGGAATATTAATAAGAGAGACATTGGTCCGGTCCGAATCCGGTTCTGAGACGGTTCCGTTATCCTTTGTACTATACTGTACACTCCAGTGATTATAGTGAAACGGCAGGGCTGTTCCACCTTAACGTGCCGGAATCCGTTTGGCTTTCTCGGATGGACGAAGATACCCCTATTGGAAAATAAAAAGTTTCTTGATAGTGGAGGGTAGGTTTGTCTTTGTGTAAAGATGTACAAAATCGCGAGTTGGATCCGTTTAAATGAGGGATGGGATGGTTTTTTGGGTTTGTTGGGCCGGGTTTAATGACCCAAATATAAAAGAGGTGAATAATCATATTTCTTAATTCTTGGTGTCTTGAAGATCGCGAGAGAATATATTTTAAATAGCTAATTACAAGAATAATACGGTTTTGACATTTTTTGTATCGTTTTTGTTGGAATATGATGCCGCAGAAGATCATACCCGAGATAGGATGCATGGCATGGAACGACACGGGTTGTGCCGCATAAGATCGTGCTCTGGATCGAATGCGTGGCACTAAACAATTAAGAGCAAAAGTTGATCAAAGTGAGACACTAAGGAAAAGAACCGATCACGAATACCAAGCCCAACAAGTAATTTGGCAAGTTGACATTTCCAAGTGCGTACATGTCAATTTGAGGGGGAGTGTTGAAATATATGAGGTCTATATGTGTGTGTATGGACCAAACGGTATAGCGTGAAGTTAGTGTGAAGAAGACGGATCAACACAAGCTCTGTTCGGACCGAACAATGATGGATTCGGACCGAACAGAGAAGACAATATCACTGCAAAGATGTAATTCGGACCGAATTAAGAATTCAGAGAATAAGGTGTCATCCAATTCGGACCGAATTAAGTCTAATTCGGACCAAATTCCTGAGCTGACCTAGCATATTTGGCAGGAACAATTGCAATGTTGTGTCAAATCTTTCCATAGAAGATGTGTGTGAATTATGGAATGTTTTCCATATTGAAGAGGATCTGATTTCCTTTAGAAGAGAAAGAAATATGAAAAATAATGACAAGATTTTATGAATTAATTTTGTTACCAAAAATGATAGTTTCCTTGTGTAATTTTATTGTCTGTTTATTCTTTCTTCTCCCTCAAATAATGTATCTCAGAAATTTACAGAAAATAAATAAAAAGAGTGTGCGTGTGTGTGGAGGACTTAGGCACCAAGTTGTTGCTGAACCTCGTTAAATCTCGTGTTCTCTTTGTTTAATTTTGTGATTATTTATTCTGAGATCCTCGTGCTGACTATTCCTAAGGGGCACGGTTTTTGTGCAGTTGCACTTGGACCGTGCCTCCTCGAACCTAAAACTCAACTTCCGCTGCGTAGACGCTCGAATTCTTAACCGTTTTGTTGAGGAGATGCAGAATCCTGTCCTAAAAAGTAAAAACAACCAATCGGTTGCATTACTTGTTTCTTTTTTTTTTTCCATGAAATCAAAATCCTATCCTAATTATAGAACTGCACGCTATTTCACTAACGAAAATTAAATAAATTCAATCATTAATTTTTGCGGAGTTTAGAAAATTAACACCTTGTGAGGCCAACTGTTTATATGGATGGCTTATCACTACAAATTAGTAACCAAAGATTAACTTGGGCTAACTATTAGCGCTGTCCCATCATTGGACAAAGATGTTAGGCCGCTGTATCTCTTGCTTTTGTTTAATGGGTTCGACTATTTTCCTTTTTGTGCCATGCTTTAGCTTTTTCCTTTTTGTTCTTATGATAACAAGGGAAAGTCGGGTCATGAGGTCATGTTACACACTCGCACAACTATCGGTCAGATCAGATGCTAGTAAAACTGTTTCGAACCGTTTTGGGTCGCGCTATTTTGAGTTTCTGGTATTTGATTTTATTGCTCCTATGGACTTTGGGGGAAAAAAACCTCCCGAAGAACACCTGATACAATATGGCAGAAGTAACTTAAGCACTTAACCTGATAAACATAATAATTTTACCAAGAAAATATAACACAGAATTTGACTCTCCATTAAATATATTGAGAGCAAAAAACCAATAGTCATAGAACATCCCAACAACAAAGCTATGCTCTCAACAAAGATGAGAACCTTTATTTCAGATCAGTACAATCAACCTAGTGTCACTACCAAAATATATACAAAATTTCATACAACCCTGCTAGGAAACATATTATCTTTTCAATCATCCTCAACATCTGGCCGCTCCATATACCAAGAGGGATACACTCTCAAGCTTTGAAGTAGCCTGGTAAAATCAGACTCTGGCATACGACCCTGATCTTCCTCTTCAATCTCTTCGCGAGTCTTTGGTAACCCGTCTGGCACGTGCATTGGCATCTCTGCATCTCTCTTCCCCAATTCTTTTGTTGTTTCTTGGATTACCTCACCAGATTCCTTTTCTAACAGTGCAGCATGATGCACAAAATATATTAACGATTTCATGCCTTCGTGTGAAACATCATGCAAAAATCTGTCAAATTTTTCGGGTGGCCATTTCTTCTGCAGGTAAAAGCCAAAAAGACAAAATAATCAGAAGCCTTGGAGAGTTAAGACAATAAACTTACATGTGTATTTGCAAATCAGTCCAATGATCTTTTGTGTTTTGGCTAATCAACATTTGCAAATGTGGCATTCCTACATTGCATTTGGGAAAAAAAAAATATAAGAATTACATGAAAACGTACCTTTAGATCTTGCATTTCAAAATAGGCATCCCAGCAACTACAGCATTCCTCCCCATCAACTGTAGTACAATACTCTGCCAAAAGTACACATCTAATTAATGAATGCATATTTAGTTTAATGTAACAAGATAAACATTTCAAAATATAGTGAACTATAACAAGTTTTCATTACGATTTGTGGCTCAACTAATGCATCTTATCCATCCAGTGACCATCTACTTTTTGACGGGAACAATCAAAATATCAAATTACTACAGGCCCTTAAAATCTGTGAAATTTTGTTGATTCATTTCATCTCAATGGAAAAAATCTACTCAATTTAATGCACTATTTGTATTTCAAGCAGTGAATGAGAAAGAAATTTTGCTTAATTTGGACCAATTTTGAACAAAAGCTCATTCATTCTTTGAATTTATCATCAGCATGAAATTAGCGGCTCTTGATGCATCAACAAATGATACATAGAGTTTATCTAAAAAAAAAAAAAACAAATGATACATAGAATATATAAAATTTGATTAGTACTCCTATGTACCCAACAACAAACCTATATAAATATGTTTTTGTTTCACCTTACTTGAATTGATTTGAGAATATATTGTGAAGTAAATCCTTCCCATTAAAAAAAAAGTACATTAAAAAAGATTAGATCCGGCCAGGAGTTTACTTAATATTAATATGGTTGGTAGGTTTAGTACGGTCCATTATTATTGTAAGATCTACCAAAAGGTCAAATCTCCTACTCTTCTTTCATAGTTACCTTCTATATACACCAAGCTAATTTAAAAAATAATAAGGAAAAAAAAAAAAGAAATATGCTTTAAGCACAAAAACAAAAATTGAAGAAAATACAAACCAGATAATTTATCCTTAATTTGATCAACTAAAGGCAACAAATCCCTTGTTTGTTCAAGGAGCGTCGGTCGACCCAAGGGAGCCTTCACCTTTGGTAGAGGCGAGTAGTTTCTCTCGCTACGGACCACGATAGACCGCTTCCACGCAGATCTATTGCCTCCTGCCACAGAAGAACCAGCTAACACGCCGGACGAACTCGTCGGAGATGGTAGAAGCGTTAATCTCAGCATTTTTAGCAATTTCCTCTTTCTTTTTGTGAACAAATTAGAAGTTTTTCTTTGAAGAAATAAATGGTTTGGTGCTTTTAATAGGCGGGAAGAGTAGAGAGAATGAACCGGATAAGGATCGAGTAGATACTTTATTGGTAGATATTTCGAAAGTCTAAATGGAGTAGAAAAGTTTACGACAGAAGTTACGGAATAGAGAATTCAACTAGTTCTTGACGTGGCTTTATGTGAAGGATTCGTCGTAAGATCTGTGCGTGATTGTGTTTTATTTGGGGATTTGGAAATTGTTACGAGTACACAGAATTGTATGCCCCCATATTGTGCTTCCGATGTATACAGTATTTGAGCTGTTTATCCGAGGTCACATATTATGCATTGTTTTTTTTTTGAAGTCCAGCCAAATACATTACTTTAAATAAAATTATGTGATAAAAGTTTAAAAAAAATTAAGATTATGTGATAAAATATTTTCTATTTCCAGTTAAAGTGCAGTAATTTTTTTATGTATGTCAAAGTACCTTCGATTGGGCATTGCCGGTATTAAAAAAAGGTGAACATCACTTGACGATGATATTGGTTATTTTGATATAAAAAAATTCTAAAACACAATTTATATGACCTTAAATTCTTTTTATAAAAAATACAGTTACATTGTTAGACATGTAGATTGTCTATCAATAAAATTTATGCAATATAATTGTCGTTGGTGATTCATCAAAGTTTAGTAATTATGGACAATTAAAAATGAAATCACTAAGTTACACACGTATTGAATATCATAAATTTTTACTAGGTTCAAATATTTTATAAAATTATCCATATAATGTTAACAAACTTGAACTTTATTATTAGTGATTGGAAATATGTTGAGATAAATAATTGTCAAAGGATTGTTCTCAAAAGAAGTCAAGATAAGCTCAAATCTTTTTTAAATAAATGATATATGTAAAATGTGTTTATTTAAAAATAGAATTAATACTTATTTGCCATCTTGTTATTCATTACAACTTTTGATTCTAAACAGAGTTATTATTGTCAATTGAGCCAACAAAACACTTTTACATCAGCGATCTTGACTGGATAAACGTTGGTCGTAGTTATTTCTTATATGATTTTGTTTTTTAAATTAATTATTTAAATATTATTTGAATAAATTGATACACTAGAAAGATGTTAAACTTTATAATATCCAAAAAAAATTATTCAAACACTTCTACGAAACATAAAAGCATTGACATGGTGACATACCTGGTTAAAGTCAGTTACAAACTTACAATACGTGGGTAAAGTTGTGTACTCGAATCTTAGTTCTTTTCGGAAGATAGTTTTCTAATATATCTAGGTGCAGGAGCCGCTAGATCGGAGTCGTGGATTCGAGAAAGTACGAAACCTAGGAACTATCTGCTGCTTCCTGCGCTGCGGAATTTATTGGATTTTCTCCGCTGATCAAGACCGTTCACATAAGATCAAACGTTTTATATTTTGTCTGACCTTAAGTCCGTTCTACCCTGCGTTGTGTCCGCCGTTTGGTTAAAAAACAGGCTTGATCTGGATCGTCCCATCTGAATGGACGGTCCGTATCAGTGGACCATCCAATGCTTCTGTTGGTTTATATATACGTATTACATAACAAAATAAATATCATTAGGCAGAGACAATAAATAGCAATAATGATGGTGGCGACGTGGGGTTCCCTGTTCCGTAACTTTGGGATCTTTGTTTAATTTTAGTGATTTTAGTGGAATACTTGATAATGGTTTTTAAAATTAACTAGAATTATTAGCTTATTTCTTATAAAATATTTAGTTATACATCTAAAATATACATAAATGAGCAAATAAAGTTTATTCTTAGCAATATTTGAGCATTTTAAGCGATTTTGCAATTATTCTAAGTCATTTCATCACAATAATCTATATTTTAACCCTTAATATTGTCTGGAATATGAATCTGATCATACTTATTAAAATAAATTTTTGAATATACATAGAAAATTGTCATATATTGTGCAAATAATGTTTATCATGTGCAATGTTTGAGCATTTAAAATGATTCTGCTCTCATTCTAAGTAATTGGATCGCAGAAATATATATTGAAACTCTATATATTATCTATAATATATATTTTAGACTTATTTTTATAAAATATTTAATAATAAAAAGAAAATATGCATAAAATTTGCAAATAGAGCTTATTCTGAGCAATATTTGAGCATTTTAAGCGATTCTGCAATTATTCTAAGTCATTTCACCACTATAATCTATATTTTAACTATTAATATTATTCGGAATAAATTCTGATCTTACTTGTTAAAATATATTTTTGAATTTACATAGAAAATTGTCATATATTGTGCAAATAATACTTATTTTGATCAATATTTGAGCATTTCAAGTGATTCTACTCTCATTCTAAGTAATTGGTGTTAGAGATATGTCCTATGAGCCAATCAGTTATTGGCATTATCGTTAGTTTATGTTATTGATGATGTTTGATCATTTGTTCCTTGATTTTATTATTGACAGATCATTCAGGTTGAGGATCTGAATTGCAGATCTCTGTGTTTCATTTTGTTAAATGACAATAATAAATCTAAAATGTCCATAATCTTGATAATTAACAAGGAACATTAATTATCATAATAAGATTAGTATGCAAGTTAAGTGATGATTATGTTCTACAAATCATGGATAAGGTGTTATCAATTTAATTGCATATGTATATGTTATCGGAACATAGTACAGGACTTGACCCAATGAAATAAATATATGGATTGTGTTACGTGTCATTATTTATTTCATATGAGTTTGATTCTAAGTTTGAGGTGGTTCAGTTTTTCCACATGAGGATTGGTTCAATAAATATCGTCTACCGTTGATTCCTGATAAGGGCTGCTATACGGACTTTATTTATGTTCTCTTGAATTGTGCGGGGAAAAACTAATCATCAAGAAAACCGTATGTCCCTCATTAGTTTATCTAGTGAGTGATGATATCTATTGGGCCCCTTGATGGAGATGGATTGTTTGCTAGCAACTTATACAATCATCTCTAGATCAAGAAATATATAATCTGCAAGAATGACACTTTCCTATCTTGGATTATATAATGATATCATGTGACATAAGAATCAAAACAAGGAAATAATTTATTTCTTATGCAGGATTGAAGTGCTGTAATAGTACAGTATTTATTTATGTAAATTGGGAATCATAACGTGTTGCTAGATACCGCTTATGATTATTGGAAATAAATAGTGATTTATTTTTCATGTCCAACATAGCATAAATCCTCAAAGGGTCACACAAATAGGTTTTTGACCATACGTGCATTATTTATTTGGTTGCATTATTGAATGTAATAATATGATATGTTGATTTGATTAATTATGTATCGTTGCGAACCGTTATAATTAATTAAGTCAAACGGATCATATAGAAATAAATTAATGCATATCCTAATATCTAAATAATTATCAAGATGTTGATAATTAATTTTATTCAACATGAATTAATTAAGGTAATTAATTTGAGCTATCGGGCCTTTGTTTAAATGGTAAATTAAAGGTCCAACTTGAGAGCAATTAATTGGGCCACTAATTAATTAAATTAGAGGACCAATTAAATAATTGATGGAGCCCATTTAGGCCCATTTTATGGCTGCCATAATGATGGCAAAGTTGTAAATTAGTTACAACTTTTTGGGTGAGTGGTTGGGCTTTAAAAGAGACCATTTGGGAGCCATAACCCTAGCCACCTTGCACCTTTCTCTCCCCTTGATTTTTTGGACGAAAATTGAAAAGAAAATTCAGAATTTTCTTCTCCTCCATTGCTCTCTCATGCTCATGTGTTGAGCTCCTTCCATTTAATTAAGTAGTTAATTAATAGCATAAGAGGAAGGAAGGGATTAGGCTTAACCTCTTGATCTACTAGCATAGATTTGAGGTTTTGGTTAATACCTTGGTGGACTCGAGGCCAAGCCGGCCGTGGTGGTGGTGGTGAGCACGCCATCAACTTCAAAGCATTGGATTTAACCTTCTAATTACGAAATTAGAAGAGGTAAACCTCCTACTCTCTCATTTAAGTGTTAAACGGCTTGGATGACTAGATCTATGAGTTTGCTTGCTCTTTTAGCTTTGTTAATAAGTAATAAAATGAAATTTGAGCATGGCATGGCTTCCTAACAGTGGTATCAGAGACTTGGCTGTTATTTGAGCGTTTTAACACTTATTTAAGTGAGAAAAAGTTAATTAACAACATAATTAGTGATGCACTTGCTTGCTGTCTGGATTTCTTCTCTGTTTTCGAGATTGTTTTGAATTTTTCGCTGAGTAAAGCTTTCGAAAAATATTTTATTTCTGTTGGAGGTTGTAGATCTATGAGTTGTGGTTCTTTAGCCACTGGTTTCACCTTTTTCTAAGCTGTTATGAATTTTTGGTGATTTAAACGGTAACGGTGCGCAGAACCAGTTTCTGTCTGCACTGTTCTGTGTTTATGGCTTGTAGGAATTATTTTTTGAAAATAACTACCTGTTTTTCTTGGCTAGAAATCTTGTAAACTTGATGCTCTTTCCAGATCTGTAAATTTTGTTGCATGGTTTGGAGTTTAAGTGAGTATTCAAGTCATGGAAAGTAAAGAAGTTGTCAGATCTGGTTTTCAAACAAACGGATTGTTTTGATAAACTGTACTTATTGAGACAACTTTGTGAAAAAGTATTTACATAGAGATGTTCTACTTTAAGTTAGGAATCTGTGAAAATTAGTTTCATATTTTTCCTTTGAGGTTTGATACTCGAACTGGGTAAAAACTTTTTCGTCGACTGTCTGTTTCAGAACAGGGATAGTAGTTTGGATACTATTTAACTTGATGATTTTGAATAGACCTTGTTATTTTTCTTTTCATGGATAGGTAGCCAATAGTATATACTAGATTTACTATGTAAAGTGTTTACATGAAAACTGTTTGGAAGATGATCCTTTAGACCAAAAGGTTGAGGCAAAAACAGAAAATCCGATAACGGTGTTTCGTGCACAATCTGAGGATTTGTCTTTTTTTATTCTCCCTGACGGTATGTGATCTCTTCTTGAATTTTTTACAGGTAGTTAAACTCATGATAAGGAATATGCTTGATTAATTTCATAATTTTTGGAGACCGAAAAATTTTCGGATTTTATCGGGTCCCAATTAATATTTTAAGTAGTTAAAATATTATTCTAATTAATCAAAATGGTTGAAATGTTAATTGGAAAACTCCTTAATACATCTCCTTTCTGTTTTCGAATGTTGAATTGAATTTCAAAAGGTTTAAGCAAGTTAGTTGTTTAAAAGTTAAACCTTCTTTACGCGAAAAACCGAACAACGAGCGATGTGCAAAGATTCTAATTTGTTGTTGCTAATTAAGTAACAAGTGAAACATATATATTGTATATGTGTGCTAACTTTGTTTTGTAGGAGGATCGTGGGTTTAGTATGGCCCAAGATATCAATGCCTTGTGGTTTGTAAATGAATGCATGTGTGAATTTGTGTAATGCGGCCTAAGGTGTCATTAATTAATTTGATTAATTTTAATGTAACTTGTGAGGCTTGCATGCCCCTAAGGCTAGGAGGGATTATGATTTTTTCACATGTATTTATTTTTTCCATTTAATTATAGGATTAGATTACTATAATTAGTGGGAGGGCTTGATTAGATTAGGTTTGCTACATGGAGATGCGGCGAAGCTAATATGCAAGCGGGGGCCATACAAACCCACAACAATGCTTGTGGTTAAATTTGAGATGCTTGTTATGTGAATGTTTGAATGCTATGAAATGTCATAGGTTAGGTATGGGTGTATGCTTACACGACTACCAAACAAAGTCACATAATGTTTGTCCCATTTACTCGATTAAGTCAAATCGTCCTCCTTCTCTCTATCCCCTTCATGTCGATTGATTGTCTATTGATGCATTCCGCCGACGCGGACATCATAGTCCATCATCGAAGTCGGGGTGTAAATCAGATTTGCAAGGAGCAAATAGAGAGATGTCACTTAACAATGGACCCAATCGGATTGGACATTGGGACGAAGTTCGCGACGCGAACCAAGAGTCGCATCAGTTGATGTGATTGGTTGGAGAACCTACCCCATATTAGTTGTTTTGATGTTATGCCGACGCGGGCATCATTTCGATGAAAGTGGGGGTCTTGGAAATCCATTACATTTAGGGACTTAATGTATGTAGTGGAAGTTTTACTTTATTGAAAATAAAACATATGCATAAACTAATAGACCTTAAATTGAAATTATTGTAGATGTCTTCTCAATCGTCTTTCTCGCTACGTTCTCTCCTTGAGAAAGAGAAACTCGCTTTTAACGGCGCCAATTTTCTCGATTGGCACCGTAACCTTAGGCTTGCCCTTCGGTTTGAAAAGAAGGAGTATCTCTTGACCACTCCAATTCCCGCTCCCCCTGCGAGCACTGCTCCCGAAAAGGAGCAGCAAGACTATGACAAGCACTTGATGGACGACATTGAGATGTCGGTCTTAATTGTTGCGGTCATGGACAATGAGCTCCAAAAGGAGTACATTGATAGTGGTCTTGGAGTGTTTGAAATCGTCTCTCGCCTCTCGAACATATTCAAAACTAAGGCTCACACCGAAAGGGGTAAACTTATCAAGGCCGTCGCCAATACTAGATTGGTGGAGGGTCATGAAGTCGGCCCACACGTCATGAAGATGGCGGGGTTGTTTCGGCAGCTTGAAAGGCTTGACACGCCCTTCCCGTCAGGGGCTGTCCAAGACTTTATTCTCAATTCTCTTCCTCACAGTTACTCGGGGTTCATAGTGAACTACCGTATGAATGGCATGGAGAAAAGTTTGGAGGATCTCCAAAACATGCTCATGGAAACTGAGGAGAGTCTAAAGAAAGAGAAAGGGCCGAAAGATGTTCTTGCGGTGAGTGAGAGGAGCAAGAAGAGCAAGAAGAAAACCCACAGAAACAAGGGCAAAGGCAAGGTGATGCCCCAGGCTTCGGCCAAGGGAGCTCCCGAGGGTTCCAAGAGAAAGAAGAACCCCGCCACTTCCGACACCGTGTGCTACTATTATAGTGGCAAGGGTCATTGGAAGAGGAACTGCCCCAAGTACCTCGCTGACAAGAAGGCGGGAAACGTCCCAGCTTCTACCTCAGGTATATTTGTCATTGAAAACTTTCTCGCTACTTCTAATACTGACTGGATATTTGATACCGGTTCATGTGCTCACATTTGTCGAAATGTGCAGGCACTAAAGATTAGGAGGCGGCTCGAGAAAGGTGAAGTACAACTCCGCGTCGGTAACGGCACATGCGTCTCAGCTATGGCCGTTGGGAATGTAGAGTTGACTTTACCTAGTGGTTTTATTTTGGAACTTAGAGATGTCTATTTTGTTCCTAGTATCACTCGAAACATTATCTCCATTTCTTGTTTGGATTTGGATGGATATCATGTTGTAATAAAGAACAAATGTTGCTCTCTTTTTCGTGATGATGTTTGCTTTGGTATTGCGCACTATTTGAATGGTCTTTATGTGCTTGATATAAGTGAACATGTTTTGAGTATTGAACGTGACAATAAGAAACGTAAGATTTCACATGAGAGTTCGACTTTGATGTGGCATTGCCGCTTAGGTCATATCAACGAGAAACGCATCAAGAGATTAAAAAACGTTGGTCTCTTGGATCAATTCGATTTCGAATCAATTGATACTTGCGAATCATGCTTGATGGGAAAAATGATCAAAGCGCCTTTTACCAACAAAGGTACAAGGACAAGTGGTTTATTGGACCTCGTGCATACCGATGTGTGTGGGCCAATGAGTATTTGTGCACGAGGAGGTTATTCATACTTCATCACTTTCACCGACGATCATAGTAGATACGGGTATATCTACTTGATGCGGCACAAGTCTGAATCCTTCGAAAAGTTCAAGGAATTCAAGAATGAAGTTGAAAACCAACTTGGTCGAAAGATCAAAGTCTTGCGTTCTGATCGAGGTGGAGAGTACTTGAGTCATGAGTTTGGTGATTATCTAAAGGAGTGTGGAATAGTTCCACAACTCACTCCACCAGGAACACCACAATGGAATGGTGTATCTGAGAGGAGGAATCGAACTTTGCTTGACATGGTTCGATCGATGATGAGCCAAGTCGACTTGCCTAGATCGTTTTGGGGTTTTGCACTAGAAACCGCAGCATTTACACTAAACCGTGTTCCTTCAAAGTCCGTTGAGAAAACGCCTTATGAGATTTGGTTTGGTAAGAAACCAAGTATGCTTTTTCTCAAGATTTGGGGTTGTGAAGCTTATGTGAAAAAGCTAATGAGCGATAAGCTTGGACCCAAATCGGACAAGTGTTATTTCGTAGGATACCCTAAGGAAACGAAGGGTTATTACTTCTACAACCGTGTCGAAAACAAGATAGTTGTTGCTCGTCATGCGGAATTCTTGGAGAAAGAGTTTCTCTCAAGAAGAAATAGTGGGAGTAATGTGGTTATTGAAGAAATTCATGAACCACAAGATCCGCCTCAAGTAGGCAATCTTGCTATTCCCGACGTGGTGCCAAATGAGGTTGTAGCCGAACCCGTCCCACAAGTTGTTGTGGAAGAGGTTCATGAGAATGCTCCCTCAAACGAGAACTCGGACATATCGCGAGTCGATAGTGCTCAAGTTACTCAATCATTCGAGGCTCAAGAACCAAGTCCACAAGCCGTTGTGGAACAAGTTCAAGAACCTCAAGCACCAATCCTACGAAGGTCGACAAGGGAAAGTCATCCACCCGAAAGGTACTTGGGTTTGCACGACGTTTTCGTCATTGAGAATGACGATCCGTTGACCATTGATGACATGAAGAAAAGACCCGACTCCAAAGAATGGCTTAAGGCCATGGAATCCGAAATACAATCCATGTATGACAACAAGGTATGGACCTTAGTTGACCTTCCCGATGGGATTAAACCCGTTGAGAACAAATGGATCTTTAAAAGAAAGGTCGACATGGATGGAAACTTGAGCGTATACAAGGCACGGCTTGTTGCGAAAGGTTACAAGCAAGTTCATGGTATTGACTATGAAGAAACCTTCTCGCCCGTTGTCATGTTCAAGTCGATTCGGATTTTGTTAGCAATTGCCGCATTTTATGATTATGAGATATGGCAAATGGATGTCAAAACCGCCTTCCTAAATGGAAATTTAGAAGAGGATTTGTATATGATACAACCTGAAGGTTTTGTAGATCCAAAGAATGCTAACAAGGTATGCAAGCTTCAAAGGTCCATTTATGGATTGAAGCAAGCATCAAGGAGTTGGAACAAACGCTTTGATGATGAAGTCAAAAAGTTGAACTTCATTCAATGCGAGAAGGAAGCTTGTGTTTACAAGAGGATTAGTGGGAGCTTAGTGGTGTTTCTTGTTCTTTATGTTGATGATATTCTTTTGATTGGAAATGATGTTTCCGAATTGAATGCAGTCAAGTCTTCATTGAAGAAGGTGTTCTCAATGAAAGATTTGGGCGAGGCCGCCTATATCCTAGGAATCAAGATCTATAGAGATAGATCAAGAAGGATGATAGGTTTAAGCCAAAATGCATATATTGACAAGGTAGTTGCTAAAAACAAATTGGCTAGTTCCAAGAAAGGTTACCTACCTATGTCACATGGCATACACTTGAGTAAGACTCAATGTCCCGTACATGAGGAAGATAGAAAGTTTATGGAGAAATTCAAGTATCCATCTGCTGTCGGTTCTATCATGTATGCCATGCTATGCACTCGTCCCGATGTGGCATATCCGATTAGTGTGACTAGTCGATTTCAAGCCAACCCCGGCATGTCACATTGGACCGCAGTTAAGAATATCCTCAAGTATCTCAAGAGAACACAGGATAGTATTCTCGTGTATGGTGGAGACCAAGAGCTCGTTGTAAGTGGTTACACCGATGCTAGTTTCCAAACCGACCGAGATGACTCAAAGTCACAGTCTGGCTTTGTATTCCTGCTCAATGGTGGTGCTGTAAGTTGGAAGAGTTCCAAACAGGATACTACAGCCGATTCCGTCACCGAAGCAGAATACTTAGCGGCTGGTGAAGCGGCGAAAGAAGGAGTTTGGATCAAGGAGTTCTTGACGGAGCTGGAGGTGGTTCCAAGCATCTCAGGTCCAGTGGATCTTTACTGTGACAACACAGGAGCCATAGCTCAGTCCAAGGAGCCTAGATCGCATCAAAAGACCAAGCACATTCTACGACGATTCCATCTCATTCGCCAGTTTGTGAATGATGGATGGATCAAGGTCAAAAAGGTGGACGGTGCCGCGAACACAGCGGACCCTCTGACAAAGCCTCTATCTCGAGCTGCACACGAGTTGCATGTTGCATCCATGGGGATTAGACGCATGCCTGAGTGGCTTTGAGTGTATTTTTATTTTGAGGTTTTAGTATGAGACATGTATATTTTGATATTACATTGAGTACTATTCTCTGGCTAGAAGTCACTGTTGATTGACTCTAGGCCAAGTGGGAGATTGTTAGAGATATGTCCTATGAGCCAATCAGTTATTGGCATTATCGTTAGTTTATGTTATTGATGATGTTTGATCATTTGTTCCTTGATTTTATTATTGACAGATCATTCAGGTTGAGGATCTGAATTGCAGATCTCTGTGTTTCATTTTGTTAAATGACAATAATAAATCTAAAATGTCCATAATCTTGATAATTAACAAGGAACATTAATTATCATAATAAGATTAGTATGCAAGTTAAGTGATGATTATGTTCTACAAATCATGGATAAGGTGTTATCAATTTAATTGCATATGTATATGTTATCGGAACATAGTACAGGACTTGACCCAATGAAATAAATATATGGATTGTGTTACGTGTCATTATTTATTTCATATGAGTTTGATTCTAAGTTTGAGGTGGTTCAGTTTTTCCACATGAGGATTGGTTCAATAAATATCGTCTACCGTTGATTCCTGATAAGGGCTGCTATACGGACTTTATTTATGTTCTCTTGAATTGTGCGGGGAAAAACTAATCATCAAGAAAACCGTATGTCCCTCATTAGTTTATCTAGTGAGTGATGATATCTATTGGGCCCCTTGATGGAGATGGATTGTTTGCTAGCAACTTATACAATCATCTCTAGATCAAGAAATATATAATCTGCAAGAATGACACTTTCCTATCTTGGATTATATAATGATATCATGTGACATAAGAATCAAAACAAGGAAATAATTTATTTCTTATGCAGGATTGAAGTGCTGTAATAGTACAGTATTTATTTATGTAAATTGGGAATCATAACGTGTTGCTAGATACCGCTTATGATTATTGGAAATAAATAGTGATTTATTTTTCATGTCCAACATAGCATAAATCCTCAAAGGGTCACACAAATAGGTTTTTGACCATACGTGCATTATTTATTTGGTTGCATTATTGAATGTAATAATATGATATGTTGATTTGATTAATTATGTATCGTTGCGAACCGTTATAATTAATTAAGTCAAACGGATCATATAGAAATAAATTAATGCATATCCTAATCTCTAAATAATTATCAAGATGTTGATAATTAATTTTATTCAACATGAATTAATTAAGGTAATTAATTTGAGCTATCGGGCCTTTGTTTAAATGGTAAATTAAAGGTCCAACTTGAGAGCAATTAATTGGGCCACTAATTAATTAAATTAGAGGACCAATTAAATAATTGATGGAGCCCATTTAGGCCCATTTTATGGCTGCCATAATGATGGCAAAGTTGTAAATTAGTTACAACTTTTTGGGTGAGTGGTTGGGCTTTAAAAGAGACCATTTGGGAGCCATAACCCTAGCCACCTTGCACCTTTCTCTCCCCTTGATTTTTTGGACGAAAATTGAAAAGAAAATTCAGAATTTTCTTCTCCTCCATTGCTCTCTCATGCTCATGTGTTGAGCTCCTTCCATTTAATTAAGTAGTTAATTAATAGCATAAGAGGAAGGAAGGGATTAGGCTTAACCTCTTGATCTACTAGCATAGATTTGAGGTTTTGGTTAATACCTTGGTGGACTCGAGGCCAAGCCGGCCGTGGTGGTGGTGGTGAGCACGCCATCAACTTCAAAGCATTGGATTTAACCTTCTAATTACGAAATTAGAAGAGGTAAACCTCCTACTCTCTCATTTAAGTGTTAAACGGCTTGGATGACTAGATCTATGAGTTTGCTTGCTCTTTTAGCTTTGTTAATAAGTAATAAAATGAAATTTGAGCATGGCATGGCTTCCTAACAATTGGATCATAGAAATCTATATTGAAACTCTATATATTGTCTATAATATATAATTCATAGCTTATTTATTTTAAAATATTTAATTATACAGAGACAATGTGTATAAAATTTGCAAATAGATCTTATTATGAGAAATATTTGAGCATTTTAAGCGATTTTGAACTCATTCTAAGTAACTTCATCACATTAATCTATATTCAAACTATTTATTTTGTCTAAATTATAATTCAGAGCTTATTTATTATAAAATAATTAGTTATACGTAGAAAATATACATAAATAAGCAAATAAAGCTTATTCTTAGCAATATTTGAGCATTTTAAGCGATTCTGCAATTATTCTAAGTCATTTCACCACAATAATCTATATTTTAACTATTAATATTGCTCAGAATAAGATTTTGATCCTACATGAAAAAATATATTTTTGAATTTACATAGAAAATTGTCATATATTGTGCAAATAACACTTATTCTTAGCAATATTTGAGCATTTCAAGTGATTCTGCTCTCATTCTAATTAATTGGATCACATTAATTTAGATTGAACCTCTATATATTGTATATAATATACAATTTAGAGCTTATTTATTATAAAATATTCATACAGAGAAAATGATGCATAAAATTTGCAAATAGAGCTTATTATGAGAAATATTTGAGCATTTTAAGCGATTCTGAACTCATTCTAAGTAACTTCATCACATTAATCTATATTCAAACTATTTATTTTGTCTAGAATATAATTTAGAGCTTATTTATTATAAAATAATTAGTCATACGTAGAAAATATACATAAATAAGCAAATAAAGCTTATTCTGAGAAATATTTGAGCGTTTTAAGCAATTCTTTAATTCTAAGTCATTTCACCACTATAATCTATATTTTAACTATTAATATTCTATAGAATAAGATTCTGATCTTACATTTAAAATATATTTTTGAATTTACATAGAAAATTGTCATATATTGTGCAAATAGTGCTTATTCTGAGCAATATTTGAGCATTTCAAGTGATTCTGCTCTCATTCTAAGTAATTGGATCACATTAATCTAGATTGAATAATTCAGAGCTTACTTATTATCAAATATTTAATTATACAGAAAAAATATGCATAAAATTTGCAAATAGAGCTCAATTATTTATAATATATAATTCAGAGCTTACTTATTATAAAATATTTAATTATATAGAAAAAATATGCATAAAATTTGCAAATAGAGCTTATTCTGAGCAATATTTTAGCATTTTTAAGCGATTCTGAACTCATTCTAGGTCATTTCATCACATTAAACTATATTAAAACTATTTATATTCTCTAGAATACAATTCAGAGCATATTTATTATAAAATATTTAGTTTTACGTAGAAAATTTACATAAATAAGCAAATAAAGCTTATTCTGAGCAATATTTTAGCATTTTAAGCGATTCTGCAATTATTCTAAGTCATTTCACCACTATAATCTATATTTTAACTATTAATATTGTTTAGAATGATCAATACTTGAGCATTTCAAGCGATTCTGAACTCATTCTAGATCATTTCATCACATTAATCTATTTTAGAAATATTTATATTAGCTAGAATATAATCCAGAGATTATTTACTAAAAAATATTTAGTTATTCGTAGAAAAGTAACATAAAGAAGCAAATAAAGCTTATTTCGATGAATATTTGAGCATTTTAAGCGATTCTGCAGTTATTCTAAGTCATTTCACCACAATAATCTATTTTAAAAGTCTTAATACTGTCTAGAATATGACTCTGATCCTACTTATTTAAATATATATAAATATACATAGAAAATTGTCATATATTGTGCAAATAATGCTTATCCTGTGCAATATTTGAGCATTTCAAGTGATTCTGCTCCCATTCTAAGTAATTTGTACACAGAAATCTATATGGAAACGCCATATATTATCTAGAATATATAATTTAGAGCTTATTTATTATAAAATATTTAATTATACAGAGAAAATATGCATGAAATTTGCAAGTAGAGCTTATTCTGAGCAATATTTGAGCATTTTAAGCGATTCTGAACACATTCTAAGTAATTTCGTCACATTAATCTATATTTAAACTATTTATATTGTCTAGAATATAATTCAGAACTTATTAATTATAGAATATTTAGTTATAACTTAAAAATATAATAAAATGAGCAAATAAAGCTTATTCTGAGCAATATTTGAGCATTTTAAGCGATTCTGAACTCCTTCTAAGTCATCTTAAAACATTAATCTATATTAAAACTATTCGTGTTCTCTAGAATATTATTCAGAGCTTATTTATTATAAAATATTTAGTTATACGTAGAATATATACATAATAAATAAATAAATAAGAAAATAAAGCATATTCTGAGCAATATTAGAGCATTTTAAGTGAATCTGAACTCATTCTAAGTCTCATCACATTAATCTATTTTAAAACTATTTGTACTGTCAAATATATTATTCAGAGCTTATTTATTATAGAACTTTTTGTTATACGTATAAAATATACATAAATAAGCAAACAAAGATTAATCTTAGAAATATTTGAGCATTTTAAGCGATTCTGAACTAATTATAAGTCATTTCATCACATTAATCCATATTATAGCAATTTGTATTGTCTAGCATATTATTCAGTGCTTATTTATTATAAAATATTTAGTTATAAGTAGAAAATATACATAAATAAGCAAATAAAGCTTATTCTGAGCAATATTTGAGCATTCTAAGAGATTTTGAACTCATTCTAGGTCATTCATCACATTAATCTATATTAAAACTCTTTGTATTCTCTAGAATATAATTCAGAGCTTATTTATTATAAAATATTTAGATATACGTAGAAAATACAAATAAATAAGCAAATAAAGCTTATTATGAGCAATATTAGAGCATTTTAAGCAATTCTGAGCACATTCTAGGTCATTTCTTCGCATTAAACTATATTAAAACTATTTATATTGTTTAGAATATTATTCAGAGCTTATTGATTATAAAATATTTAGTTAGACGAAGAAAATATACATAAATAAGCAAATAAAGCTTGTTCTGAGCAATATTTGAGCATTTTAAGCTATTCTGAACTCAATTTAAGTCATTTCATCACTTTAATCTATATTAACAAAATTTGTATTGTTTAGAATATAATTCATAGCTTATTTATTATAAAATATTTATTTGTACGTACAAAATATATATAAAATGAGCAAATAATGCTTATTCTGAGCAATATTTGAGCATTCTAAGCAATTCTGAACTCATTCAAGGTCATTTCAACATATTAAACTATATTAAAACTATTTACATTCACTAGAATATAATTGACAGCTTATTTATTACAATATATTTAGTTTATAAGTAGAATATATACATAAATAAGCAAAGAAAGCTTATTCTGAGCAATATTTGAGTATTTTAAGCTATTCTGAACTCCTTCCAAGTCATTTCTGCACATTAATCTATATTAATACTAATTGTATTGTTTAGTATATTATTCAGAGCTTATTTATTATAAAATATTTAGTGATACGAAGAATATATATAATAAAGAAGCAAATAAAGCTTATTCTTAGCAATATTTGAGTATTTTAAGCGATTCTGAACTCATTCTAGGTCATTTCATCACATTAAACTATATTAAAACGATTTATATTCTCTAGAATACAATTCAGAACTTATTTATTATAAAATATTTAGTTATACGTAGAAAAATTACATAAAAAAGCAAACAAAATTTATTCTGAGCAATATTTGAGCATTTTAATCGATTCTGAACTCATTATAAGTCATTTCATCACATTAATCTATATTAAAATTATTTTTATTCTCAAGAATATTATTATAAGCTTATTTATTATAAAATATTTAGATATACGTAGAAAATATACATAAATAAGAAAATAAAGCATATTCTGAGCAATATTTGAGCATTTTAACTGATTCTGAACTCATTCTAAGTCATTTCATCACATTAATCTATATTTAAACTATATGTATTGTCTAGAATATAATTCATAGCTTATATATTATAAAATATTTATTTGTATGTAGAAAATATACATAAAATGAGCAAATAATACTTCTACTGATCAATATTTGAGCATTTTAAGCGATTCTGAACTCATTCTAAGTCATTTCATCAAATCAATCTATATTCAAACTATTTGTATTTTCTAGAATATTATTCAGAGCTTATTTATTATAAAATATTTAGTCATGCGTAGAAAATATACACAAAATGAGCAAATAATGCTTATACTGAGCAAAATTTGAGCATTCTATGCGATTCTGAACTCATTCTAGGTCATTTCATCACATTAAACTATATGAAAACTATTTATGTTCTCTAGAATACAATTAAAAGTATATTTATTATAAAATATTTAGTTATACGTAGAAAATTTACATAGATAAGCAAATAAAGTTTATTCTGAGAAATATTTGAGCATTTTAAGCAATTCTGAACTCATTTTAGGTCATTTCTTCACATTAAACTATATTAAAACTATTTATATTGTCTAGAATATTATTCAGAGCTTATTTATTATAAAATATTTTAGTTATACGAAGAAAATACACATAAATAAGCAAATAAAGCTTATGCTGAGCAAAATTTGAGCATTTTAAGCGATTCTGAACTCATTCTAAGTCATTTCTTCACATTAATCTATTTTAAAACTATTTTTATTCTCTAGAAAATTATTCATAGCTTATTTATTATAGAATATGAAGTTATACCTTGAAAATAAACATAAATAAGCAAATAAATCATATTCTGAGCAATATTTGAGCATTTCAAGCGATTCTGAACTCATTCTAGGTCATTTCATCACATTAATATATATTAAAACTATTTATATTGTCTAGAATAAAATTCAGAGCTTATTTATTATAAAATATTTTGTTATACGTAGAATATACACATAAATAAGCAAATGAAACTTATTCTGAGCAATATTTGAGCATTTTAAGCGATTCTGAACTCATTCTAAGTCATTTCATCACATTAATCTATATTTAAACTATATGTATTGTCTAGAATATAATTCAGAGCTTATATATTATAAAATATTTATTTGTATGTGGAAAATATTCATAAAATAAGCAAATAAAGCTTTTACTGACCAATATTTGAGCATTTTAAGCGATTCTGAACTCATTCTAAGTCATTTCATCACATTAATCTATATTAAAACTATTTGTATTTTCTAGAATATTATTGAGATCTTATTTATTATAAAATATTTAGTCATGCGTAGAAAATATACACAAAATGAGGAAATAATGCTTATTCTGACCAAAATTTGAGCATTCTATGCGATTCTGAACTCATTCTAGGTCATTTCATCACATTAAACTATATTAAAACTACTTATGTTATCTAGAATACAATTAAAAGCTTATATATTATAAAATATTTAGTTATAGGTAGAAAATTTACATAGATAAGCAAATAAAGCTTATTCTGAGCAATATTTGAGCATTTTAAGCAATTCTGAACTCATTTTAGGTCATTTCTTCACATTAATCTATATTAAAACTATTTATATTGTCTAGAATATTATTTAGAGCTTATTTATTATAATATATTTAGTTATACGAAGAAAATGCACATAAATAAGCAAATAAAACTTATTCTGAGCAAAATTTGAGCATTTTAAGCGATTCTGAACTCATTCTAAGTCATTTCATCACATTTAATCTATATTAAAACTATTTGTATTCTCTAGAATATTATTCATAGCTTATTTATTATAGAATATTTATTTATACCTAGAAAATATACATAAATAAGCAAATAAATCATATTCTGAGCAATATTTGAGCATTTCAAGCGATTCTGAACTCATTCTAGGTCATTTCATCACATTAATATATATTAAAATTATTTGTATTGTTAAGAATACAATTCAGAGCTTATTTATTATAAAATATTTTGTTATACGTAGAAGATATACATAAATAATCAAATAAAACTTATTCTTGAGCAATATTTTAGCATTTTAACCGATTCTGAACTCATTCTAAGTCATTTCATCACATTAATCTATATTAAAATTATTTGTATTCTCTAAAATATTATTAAGAGCTAATTTATTATAAAATATTTAGTTATACGTAGAAAATATAAATAAATAAGCAAACAAAGTATATTCTGAGCAATATTTGAGCATTTTAACCGATTCTGAACTCATTCTAAGTCATTTCATGACATTAATCTATATTTAAACTATTTGTATTGTCTAGAATATAATTGAGAGCTTATATATTATAAAACATTTATTTGTATGTAGAAACTATATATAAAATAATCAAATAAAGCTTTTACTGACCAATATTTGAGCATTTTAAGCGATTCTGAACTCATTCTAAGTCATTTCATCACATTAATCTATATTAAAACTATTTGTATTTTCTAGAATATTATTCAGAGCTTATTTGTTATGAAATATTTAGCCATGCGCAGAAACTATACACAAAATGAGCAATAATAATTCTTATTCTGAGCAATATTTGAGCATTCTATGCAATTCTGAACTCATTCTAGGTCATTTCATCGCATTAAACTACATTAAAACTATTTATGTTCTCTAGAATACAATTCAAAGTTTATTTATTATAAAATATTTAGTTATACGTAGAAAATTTACATAAATAAGCAAATAAAGCTTATTCTGAGAAATATTTGAGCAGTTTAAGCAATTCTTAACTCATTCTTGGTCATTTCTTCACATTAAACAATATTAAAACTATTTATGTTGTCTACAATATTATTCAGAGCTTATTTATTATAAAATATTTAGTTATACGAAGAAAATATACATAAATAAGCAAATAAAGCTTATTCTGAGCAATATTTGAGCATTTTAAGCTATTCCGAACTTATTCTATGTCATTTCATCACATTAATCCATATTAGTACCATTTTAATTGTTTAGAATATAATTCAGAACTTATTTATTATAGAATATTTATTTGTACGTATAAAATATACATAAAATGAGCAAATAATGCTTATTCTGAGCAATATTTGAGCATTCTAAGCGATTCTGAAATCATTCTAGGTCATTTCATCATATAAAACTATATTAAAATTATTTATATTCACTAGAATATAATTGATAGCTTAATTATTATAATATATTTAGTTTATAAGTAGAATATATACATAAATAAGCAAATAAAGATTATTCTGAGCAATATTTGAGTATTTTAAGCTATTCTGAACTCATTCCAAGTCATTTCAGCACATTAATCTTTATTAATATTATTTGTATATTTTAGAATATTATTCAGAGCTTATTTATTAAAAAATATTAAGTGATAGGTAGAATATATATAATAAATAAGCAAATAAAGCTCATTCTGAGCAATATTTGAGCATTTTAAGCTATTCTGAACTCAGTCTAGGTCATTTCATCGCATTAAACTATAATAAAACTATTTATATTCTCTAGAATAGAATTCAGAGCTTATTTATTATAAAATATTTAGTTATACGTTGAAAATTTACATAAATAGGCAAACAAAACTTATTCTGAGCAATATTTGAGCATTTTAAGCGATTCTGACCTCATTCTAAGTTATTTCATCACATTAATCTATATTAAAACTATTTGTATTCTCTAGAATATTATTTATAGCTTATTTATTATAACATATTTAGCTATACCTAGAAAATATACCTAAATAAGCAAATAAATCTTATTCTGAGCAATATTTGACTATTTCATGCGATTCTGAACTCATTCTAGGTCATTTCATCACATTAATATATATTAAAACTATTTATATTGTTTAGAATAAAATTCAGTGCTTATTTAATATAATTTATTTTGTTATACGTAGAATATATACATAAATAAGCAAATAAAGCCTGTTTAGAGCAATATTTGAGCATTTTAAGCGATTATGAACTCATTCTAAGTTATTTCGTCACATTAATCTATATTAAAATTATTTGTATTCTCTGTAATATTATTAAGAGCTTATTTATTATAAAATATTTAGTTATAAGTAGAAAATATACATTAATAAGCAAATAAAGCATTTTCTGAGCAATATTTGAGCATTTTAACCGATTCTGAACTCATTCTAAGTCATTTCGTCACATTATTCTATATTTAAACTATATGTACTGTTTAGAATATAATTCAGAGCTTATATATTATATAATATTTATTTGTATTTAGAAAATATACATAAAATGAGGAAATAAATCTTATACTGATCAATATTTGAGCATTTTAAGCGATTCTGAACTCATTCTAAGTCATTTCATCACATTAATCTATATTTAAACTATTTGTGTTTTCTATAATATTATTCAGAGCTTATTTTTATAAAATATTTAGTCATGCGTAGAAAATATACATAAAATGAGAAAATAATGCTTATTTTGAGCAATATTTTAGCATTTTAAGCGATTCTGAACTCATTCTAAGTCATTTCATCACATTAATCTATATTAATACTATTTGTATTGTCTCAAATACTATTCAGAGATTATTTATTATAAAATATTTAGTTATTCGTAGAAAATATACATAAAAAAGCAAATAAATCTTATTCTTAGCATTATTTGAGTATTTTAAACTATTCTGAACTCATTCTAAGTCATTTCATCACATTAATCTATATTAAAACTATTTATATTGTATGGAATACAATTCAGAGCTTATTTATTATAAAATATTTAGTTATTCGTAGAAAATATACATAAATAAGCAAATAAAGCAGATTTTGATTAATATTTGAGCATTTTAAGCGATTCTGAACTCATTATAAGTCATTTCATCACATTAATCTATATTAACACAGTTTGTATTCTCTGGAATATTATTCAGAGCTTATTTATTATAAAATGTTTAATTATTTGTAGAAAAGATACATAAATAAGCAAATAAATCTTATCATTAGCAATATTTGAGTTTTTTAAACTATTCTGAACTCATTCTAAGTCATTTCATCACATTAATCTATATAAAAACTATTTATAATGTTTGGAATAGAATTCAGAGCTTATTTATTATAAAATATTTAGTTATACGTAGAAAATATACATAAATAAGCAAATAAAGCTTATTCCGAGCAACATTTGTGCATTTTAAGCTATTCTGAACTCATTCTAAGTCATTTCATCACATTAATCAGTATTAATACCTAATACCCTTTGTGTTGTTTAGAATATTATTCAGAGCTTATTTATTATAAAATATTTAGTTATACGCAGAATGTATACATAAATAAGCAAATAAATCTTATTCTGTGCAATATTTGAGCATTTTAAGCGATTCTGAACTCATTCTAAGTAATTACATCACATTAATCTATATTAAAACTATTTGTATTCTCTAGAATATTTTTTCAGAGCTTATTTATAATAAAATATTTAGTTATACGTTGAAAATATACATAAATAAGAAAATATTATTCTGAGCAATATTTGAGCATTTTAAACGATTCTGAACTCATTCTAAGTCATTTCATCACATTAATACCATTGTATTGTTTAGAACATAAATCAGAGCTTACTTATTATAATTATTTTGTTATACGTATAAAATATACATACAATGAGCAAATAAAGCTAATTCTTAGCAATATTTGAGCATTCTAAGCGATTCTGAACTCATTCTAGGTCATTTCATCGCATTAAACTATATTAAAACTATTTATATTCTCTAGAATATAATTCATAGCTTATTTATTATAAAATATTTAGTTATACGCTGAAAATTTACAAAAATATGCAAATAAAGCTTATTCTGAGCAATATTTGAGCATTTTAAGCAATTCTGAACTCATTCTAAGTCATTTCATCACATTAAACTATATTAAAACTATTTATATTGTCTATAATATTATTCAGATCTTATTTATTATAAAATATTTAGTTATAATAAGAAAATATACATAAATAAGCAAATAAATCTTATTCTGAGTAATATTTGAGCATTTTAAGCGATTCTGAACTACTTCTAAGTCATTTCATCACATTAATCTATATTAATACCATTTGTATTGTTTAGAATATAATTCAGTGCTTATTTATTATAAAATATTTATTTGTACGTATAAAATATACATAAAATGAGCAAATAATGCTTATTCTAAGCAATATTTGAGCAATCTAAGTGATTCTGAACTCATTCTAGGTCATTTCATCATATTAAACTATATTAAAACTATTTATATTCACTTGAATACAATTCACAGCTTATTTATTATAATATATTTACTTTATACGTAGAATATATACATAAATAAGCAAATAAAGCTTATTCTGAGCAATATTTGAGTATTTTAAGCTATTCTGAACTCATTCCAAGTCATTTTATCACATTAATCTATATTAATACTATTTTTATTGTTTAGAATATTAATCAGAGCTTAATTATGATAAAATATTTAGTTATGCGTAGAATATATATAATAAATAAGCAAAAAAGCTTATTCTGTGCAATATTTGAGCATTTTAAGCGATTCTGAGCTCATTCTAGGTCATTTCTCACATTATACTATATTAAAATTATTTATATTCTCTAGAATACAATTCAGAGCTTATTTATTATAAAATGTTTTGTTATACGTAGAATATATATATAAATAAGCAAATAAACCTTATTCTGAGCAATATTTGAGCATTTTAAGCGATTCTGAACTTATTCAAAGTCATTTAATCAGACTAATCTATTTTAAAAATATTTATATTGTCTAGAATATAATTCAGAGCTTATGTATTATAAAATATTTAGTTATATACGAGAATATATACATAAATAAGCAAATAAAGCTTATTCTGAGCAATATTTGAGCGTTTCAAGCGATTCTGAACTCATTCTAAGTCATTTCATCACATTAATCTATATTAAAACTATTTGTATTCTCTAGAATATTATTCAGAGCTTATTTATTATAAAATATTTTGTTATACCTAGAAAATATACATAAATAAGCAAATAAATCTTATTCTGAGCAATATTTGAGCATTTTAAGCGATTCTGAACTTATTCTAAGTCATTTCATCAGATTAATCTATTTTAAAAATATTTATATTGTCTAGAATATAATTCAGAGCTTATGTATTATAAAATATTTAGTTATACGTAGAAAATATACATAATGAGCACATAAAGCTTATTCTTATCAATATTTGAACATTTTAAGCGATTCTGCAATTATTCTAAGTCATTTTATCACATTAATCTATATTAAAACTATTTGTATTGTCTAGAATATGATTATGATCCTACTTATTAAAATATATTTAACTATACATAGAAAATTGTCATATATTGTGCAAATATTGCTTATCCTGTGCAATATTTGAGCATTTCAAGTCATTTTGCTCTCATTCTAAGTCATCATTTGATCACATAAATCTATATCGAAACTCTATATATTGTCTAGAATATATAATTCAGAGCTTATTTATAATGAAAAATTTAATTATACAGAGAAAATATGCATAAAATTTGCAAATAGAGCTTATTCTGAGCAATATTTGCCCATTTTAAGCGATTCTAAACTAATTCTAAGTCATTTCATCACTTTAATCTATATTTAAACTATTTATATTGTCTATAATATAATTCAGAGCATACTTATTATAAAATATTTTGTTATACATGGAAAATATACATAAACTAGCTATCGCATTGCGCTTCGCGCATCAAAGTTTAAATTAACCTGTGCCTTTACTCCTTCGCTGAGAAAATATTGAAAAAAAAAATACATTTAAAAAAAAAACTATATAATACAGTGCAAGGCATATCAAAGGAAAAATAAGTTTATAATCATTTATTTTGCTATAACATGAAACAATCAAATAGAAATCCAGTCCAATTATTTTGTATTGGAAGCTTAATCACTAAAGCAGTCCAGCAACATTTACAATACTATTTTTTTTTGTTTTTTTTTATTCGTCCATCAGAGATGTGCAGTCTGCATAAGAATCCACAAAGTTATTAGTTTTCAAAATACTTGCATGTCTAATAGCATATTCTACAGCATTAAAATAATTTAGAAAAATCTTTCTTCAGTTATTATGCTTTATATAAAGCTTAAACGAAAAAAATTAGATCTATTTTGGCTTAGCCACCAAATGAACCATGATATAAATTTTTCCATCTGACTTAACATTTAGTTTTTCTTTCTTATGAGAGAGTTGAGCTCTCTGTAGTAAGTTCAATCCAACAATTGTAGTAACATTAGTTTACCTTCGTTCAGAGGAGTAGGAATGATAGCAAAGACAACTCCTGAGAATGAAGAAACTGTGTAGGTCAGAAGAGACCAAAAGAAATCTAAATTGCGAAAGGATAAGGACACTTGATATTGAATACCTGGTCAAATAGGAGCAAAATTTGCTGGCTATTTCAATGAGACAGAGAAAACAAATCGATGCTAACCTGAAAGGGGCACAAACTAGCGACTTGTACACATAATCAACGGCGAGACAATGTCGGTCATGAGTTAGTACAACTAATTTAATGTTAACGGCGATTATATTGTATAAATTAATAAATGAGCATTGACACTTCTATACTAAGTAATAGAGGTACAGAAAGTACTGACTAAACATAAGAAAATATATTTTATCTACAGGTAAAAAAAACATTTATATATTATCTGTTGTTATAACAGGGTTTGCTCAAGATTTGATGTTGCTTTAATCTATTTTATCTAATTTCTTGATCATATCATCATTAAAATAAGCATAATAATTATTTCAGACAGATAAGGACTTGGTTTACCATACTACAGTTACTAGTGTTACAACTGGGATTCGCAGAAATTAAATAAGATTGAAAATTACAAATTAAAATGATTATTATGGACGTAAAGATAATCAGATTAAGGAATTCCCTGCAATTAGAATAAAGATCTTAATTTCAGACCATTAAAATTTATGATGAACGATAAAGAGCAGATCAAATTTCACAATATTTATATGCACGATATGTACGCTACGCGCCTACGCACATAATTCATAAGTTTATTATTTAGTTCGCACTTGCAACTCGTTATAATTTTTTTTTAATATTTCTTTATCGAGTAGGTCGAATTAATCAATCAAGCTTTTGCTTGCAATGAACTGTCCTACAAAGCGTGTAAGAATACATAAAAGTTTGTCTGTCTTAACGTGCATTTGTTGTTGTATAAAACAAATGGAGAACCTTTTCACTCGTTTGATGTTTTTTTTTTTTTTTATGTTAATTCGATGTTATGATCTATAGTTTGGGTTTCTAAAACTAAAGTGTAAGGACTGATTAAGGACATATGTTCGAAATTCGGTTGGAATTTTTAGATACATTTAATTAAAACATAAGTTTGAAGATTTGATCCCAATTTATTTAAAAATAAAATAAAATTAAAATGTAAAGATGTTGTCTCAAATACCACATACAAACTAAAGAGACCGTTAAAGTTTTAATCAACGGAAACCATTATCAGTTTCGTAGCATGGCATTAGATGGTTGCAACAACACATTTTTTTTAACGAAGATTTGTGACGACAGACTTGTTTGCCTCGTTAGAAAACTGAAAGCAATTTAAAAAAGGAAAATCTGATTGTGTGTGTGGATAACATAAGAAAGAAAAGCTTACCTCAGCTCAAGGGCGCTTTTCGAAAAAATAAAAGAAGCTTACCTCAGCTTCACCTCAAAGACATATACCAGTCGAGTTAGCTATGCAGAGGAAATTGTAGAGCATAGAAGAAAGGAAGACGTTACTGGTGCTATTTCCTAACCAGCGCCAAATTTGCAGCCTGATATCTCTACAATCTACATGTATTACCGAAATTGCAATTAAATGCAGAACAGAATATTGTAAAGACTAAAGAGATGATTTTAATAGATAGCGCTCAATTAATTTACTCTGTTTTTGGTTTTGAACTTCCAACTAATGTTTTATAAAATTTAATCGGTGAATTGGTATTTATCAAATTTGAATGACCATGCCTAATTTAAATACAAATCATACATTAATAAATAATTCAAATAATTATCTCGCTCATATAATTATCGGATCAGGTGGATAATTCCACTTTTTTTTTTTGTTGGGAATTACATGGTGATATGGTAAATCTATCCCTGAGAAGCAAAACTTACACTTGAATGAACTGAAATAAATATTTATTAAATAAAAATGAGCATGCTTATCTATGTAGTTATCTATAAAGTTATAGTTTGAGAGTACTTAAACCGTGAGATTTTAGAAAAGGTAACATTAATTTTCAAAGATAAAATTGAACGCCCTTTCAGGCTTTCACCATGTTAAACATTACTTAATAAAGAATCTTACACCTAGATTAGGCACGCTATTAATCTCGATTTGTAAACATTTCCTCTAAATTTCTAACTAATGTGTAACACGGATGATAAAAAGTATCCGTATGCCTTAAAAAAATTGGATTCAAAATGGCTTCCCTGGGTTCTGAAAAAAAAAAAAAAAAATCCTACCTTCTATCTTAAAGAAAAAAGTGTCTTAACCAATGCATTCCTTTCCTCTCCATCGCCTCTTTCTCTATTTTATTTTGCTATACCTGCTTCTCTCTCTCTTTTTTTAATTTTTTTTATTTTGGTATACATGTCTCCTTTTTAGATGCTCATATATATATTGATTTAAATTTAAATTATTTTTCTGTCTGTCGGATCCTAGAGTTCTATTGAATTGTTTGATTGAAATTTAAAGAATATTACTTATTTGCTTTTTGGACCTGACTACAAGCTGTGAGGTCACAGTTTAAAGCTTGCTTCTATGAATCCACTTTAATTACCTCAAACAAATCTTTATAAAAGAGAACCATATGGAATACGAAATTATATTTCTACCTTTATGATATCAATATCGGAAACAAACGGCTAAACATAATGCTTATATAACATTAAATAATACAAATTAAACCTCAAAAACTTCTAGAAATTGTTTATAAAAGAACTACGGGGGCTAAGATAAGACTTGGACAGAAGATTGCTAGCTTAAACCTTTAGAACCTGCCAGATTCTACGGTTCTACCATGATGTTAACAGTTGTGTGGATTGGATTGTTGCTGAACAAAAAATTTCAAATCATGGACAACCTTCGTTTAACAGAAATTCACTTTGACCAAGTTTTTCAAGAAATTTTCTCCAAAGTATACTTGGTCTATAAAAGTTATCAAAACATTTCCGTTAATGAAACATAATTAGATTGACCGTTGATGTACCTGGCTGATGTCAGTTACAATATGTGGGTAAAACTGTGTACTTGAATCTTATTTCCTTTCCTGAAGATAGCTTTCTAATATATCAATTATTAAGGTTCAGGAGCCGTTAGATCGGATTCGAGATAGTACGAAAACCAGGAACTATCTGCATCCTAGGCTGCAGATCTTGCTTGTTTTCTACCGCTGATCAAGGCCGTCCGTTTCAGATCTTACGGTTTATATCTTGTCTGGCCTCAAGTCGGTTCTACCTGATTTCTGTCCATCTTTGGTTAAGATCAGGATCAACGCATCTGAATGGACGGTTCGTATCAGTGGAGGACCATCTAATGCTCATGTTGGTTTATGTATATAAAAAAATAATGTCATCAGGCAGAAACATTAAATAATAATAATGATGGTGATGACGTGGGGTCATCTATTCCTTAAATTTGGGATCTTTGTTTCTTTTAGTCAGACTAGCACAGTGCCCGCTCAATGTGCGGGCGGACTTTAATATGTAAACATATTATTTGACATAGATATGTTGTCTATTTTCAATATCTAAGATCAACGTTGTCATGATTGGTGTTGAAGGTAGCAGTATTCAATACAGAGAAAGACTTCAGTGTAAAAATTAAGATAATTTTATACATTGAGTGCATGTGTGAGTGTGATATGAGAGCAATTAATACTTTTGAAATGAAATTTTATTACCTTAATCATTTCGCAAAACACTTCGGTATATAACTTTTTTTTGAATGTTTCATGGTTTTATCAGCAACTTAGTTGTTTGTCAGGACATACCATCATTAATGTCCATTAAACATAATATAATGACAATTTAAGACACTAAAACTGACCTTCAAAAAAAAAATTAAGTCACTAAAATTTGTGGCAAAGTGACGGTATACCATTTTTAATTAATAATTAAAATTTTTATACTTAATAATTTAAATTTAAAATAAATTAAATCATAAGACAATACCAATTACAAAGCACAAATAATGTTAAATTAATTGATTGGCAACTCTCCATTTTTACTAACTTAAGGTACGCCCCATGCCTCTCAGTTTATATGGTTCGTTCGCATTTAATAATGACCCAAAAAAAAATATTGCGACTTTGCAAAAAAAAAAAATACATGAACGGCATACTATCTTGTATCTTTTTCATAGAAAAATGTCAAATCTGAAAATGCAACTCTAAATAGAAAGGGCTCTAAAGATTTTCATTATTAATTAGGCTCTAAAAATGTCAAGTGCGCTGCGTCTTGTTTCTCAATTAGACGGAAAACCAAATAACACTGTTATTTCGTCTTGCAATACACATCCAACCATAGATCAAGTCGATCCAACGGCAGAAAAAATTGTTTACTACTTAGACCTAGAGTTTAACACCTATGCGTTACGTGCATTTATAAGTAGTAGAGATAGTAGAGATAGAGATTACTTGATAATGATTTTTTAATTTAATAAGATCGATAATTTGAAAAAAAAATTAAATAAGGTTGAAAATTACAAGGTAGAATTATTATTATGGGACTCATGCAATTAGAATATTGTACGATGAATCGATGATACATTATATATAGATTTTAATCACGGAATGTTGAAATTTCAAGTTTTTATAATGAATAATAAAACATAGACCAAATTTCATCAATATATTTACATAGATCATAAATTTTAACCTAGTACTATTATTTAAAGATATTAAAATATTATTTTACAAAGTAGGCCGAAATCAATCCATCAAGTTTGTTTGTTTGCTATTATTGTATGTGTATAAAAATTAAGTTTGTTGTTTGCAATGAACTACCATTTCATTTGTGTGATATATATGTTTGTTTGTTTGTTGTCATTCGATGTTAGAATCAACTAGCTGGGTTTTACTGTTCTAGATAAAAAGTGTATGCATATTTTCTCGAGACCATATACAAATTAACACTCACTATGCCTATGTAAATTCTAATCAACAGAAGCAATTATTAGAAAACTAAAAGAAATTAAAGAGAAAATCCGAAAAGGACAATCTAATTAATTGTGTGTGGATAACATAAGAAAGAAAAGCTTACCTCAGCTTCATCTCCAAGACAAGTACCAGTCAAGTTAGCTATGCAGAAAATTGCACCTCTTATCATAGAAGATTCAAGTTCGGGAGACGTTACTGGTGCTATTTCCTAACCAGCGCCAAATTTGCAGCCTGATGATATCTACATGTATATTATCGAAATTGCAAATAAATGCAGAACAGAAAAATTGTAAAGAGATAATTTCACTAGAGATCGCTCAATTACTCTGTATTTGATTATGATCGTCCAAGTTATATATTTATAATTTAATCAGTGACTTAAAATTTTTATCAAAATTGAATGACCATGCCTAATTTATATTAAAAAATTACGCATAAACCTTTAACAAATATTTCAAATAATTAAATCGCTCATAAACTTGTTGGACGATGCGGATAGTTTCACTTTTGTTTTTCAGAATTACATGGTACTATGAAACTCTACCCATAGGAACTTAGGAGGCGAAATGAACAGTTGTATGAACCTAAATACATATTTATTAAATCAAAATGAACTCTCTTCTGAACCAAAATTAAATCTTATCTGTGTATTTTATCTAGGAACTAGAAAGCTGATAAAAAGTAGTTTGGGGGTACTTAAACAGCGAGGATTTAGATGATATACCTATAATTTTCTCAGCTAAAATTAAACGACCTTTCATCAAGCTAAACTAAACAATTTTTGCTTAATAGTGAAAGCTGAAACCCATTAGGCACGCTATTAACCTCGATTTATAAAGATTTGACTCTAAATTTCTAACAATGTGGACCACGGATGATCAAAAATAGGCTATACAGCGGACGCATCAAAGCATTTTAATCAAAATTTTAATCCAACCCAATTTTATCGGAAAAAAAAAAATTTAACCAACCCTTCGTAATCCAACCGAACCCATATAATTTCTTACATATGGATTATTATCGGTTATGCAGGACAAACGGATTGTGATTTCAATTGTGCAAAAATAAAAATGATCACATAAATAAAATAAAAATGCCTTAGCATATAACATTCTTGACAAATAGCATTCATGAAACAAAAACAACAACTCTAGACAACAACTTACAAAGTAATCTACACAAATTAATAAAATTCAAACTAGAAGTTCAACTCTTTTTCACACACGGATCAAACCTTTCTTATGTCAAACTAAACGGGTTGGGTACAAACTGGGTAATCACTGAGTTAAAATATAACTCGACCCATTACAACTGGGTTAATAAAATTGAAATCTAACCCAACCCAAATAATGCTTGAACCCATTAAAATACGGGTTGAGTTGGATGAGCTAAATGAGTCGGACGGATTTTTATTTTTCTTGTACAGCCCTAATCAAAAGTATCGGTATACATTTAAAAAGTTGATTCAAAATTGCTTCACTTGAGTTCTTGGGGAAAAAAAAAATCTTCCTCCTTCCTTTCTATCTAACAGAAAAAAGGGTGTCTAACCAACACTCTCTTTTCTCTCCGTCGCCTCTCTATTTCTTTTTCTAATACCCCTTTCTTTTTGTTTCTTTTTTTCTTTTTGGTGGGACAATCAATCATTCGCTTGTTTAAGAGTTTGGAATTGGGTAGTTATTTAGGGACCAATTCTTGGTGTCATTTTCAAATTTACTTCTCAACTATATATGAGCATGACATGCTTGTGCTTGTCAAATATGTGGCTACAAGATTCAATAAAGTTTCTGTCAATTCATTAATTATTCTGAAAGCTGTATCCTAAACATGATTAATGAATTTGCAATATATATTTCTTTGCTTCCAAAAGAGAAGCGAGAAGTACTCATTACTCAAAACACTACTCAAAGCCAAACGAACGAAACAATCAAATGTGATAAACAGAATAGATAACTTAGAAGGGAAAATGCATGGAATAAATATATAAACTCACTTTCTTTAGATTCCTGGCTACTCAAAGCAGGGTATGAATTTTCTTTTCTTTCCTACCTTCAAAGATGATTAGTCTTCTAAAATGATAAAAAAAAAAAAAGAAAAAAAGAAGAAGAAGAAGACCATATCTATGCATTAGTAAAATGGACTGAATGTTATCTATTACAGTGACCATGCAAACTCTTAAATTAGAAACTATTGTAACAAAATGGCATCACATTGATATAGGATAACCAAATGGAAACCAGTAGAATTATATCACCAAAAAGTCATATAAGTTCCCATCATTATTTGTAAAATAAGTCAGCTGAGGTGATCCGATTTTGATAGAATAGTTTGCATAATTGCATTGTATATTTACATCTTAATTATCGCAGTACAAAAAAAAAAAAAAAAAAACAGAATTAGTACGTCCCATAAGCAAGGAACTGTAACGGAGATTTTTGTGTTGTCAAATTCTACATTAATTCAGGAGAAATGTTTGTTTGCTTTAGACAAATTTTGAGTCATACTTTTCAAATTAAACGCCCAGAACTTTCCTTCTTTGAATATTTTTTTTTTTTTTGATAAAAATGACAGGTCAGATGAATATTCAACTAGAAATTACATGGACTGACAAGAAACATAGAAACAAATTTAAGTTGAAATGGAGCAACAATCCACATCACAGCTGCGCAGATAATTTTCATCCTCCAAAGTAACAATTTCATCGAATATTCGACAAAAACATATTTATTTCTTGAAGCGTCAAATTTCGTGTACATGTTTTTTGGCACGTTATTTCGTTAACAATCATAGACTGACGGACCTTATTAATGTTAATAGGAATTTAAAATGGTCATGTGTGTGATGTGCGACAGAAGGACATGTTAGAAGGTTTATAACGGGTGTAGTTTAACGTATATATGAACTTAATGGCCTCTGTCAAAATTCGGAAACAAAAATATTTATGTATTAATTGTATATGGATCGAGTCACATACGGACAGGAACACTTGCCATTTTGGTCCAATATTATACATAAATATACTTTTTGTGCTATATTGTTAAAGAAATATAATATCAACAGTATACTTTGGATAATTACATTATGTTATCTAAATTTGTATCCAACGTGATTTTTTAAAGCCAAAATAATCCAAACAAAATTTTAACAATAAAATTTATAAAAATAAATATTTTAACAACAAACATGTCAGCACGCAAGTATCTGGCATGTGGCGTTGACGGCGCCTATCTCAGTAAAGTGGGCACCAGGAGAGCCATTCCCAATGGTGTTGGTATCACACAGGGAAGCTTTGAATAAAAAATAATTATGTTTAATAAATAAATGATATACTCGAATTCTAATGTGAATAATATATTTAGTTAAATTGAGCAATAAAGGTGAATTTGTCAAAAAAAAAAAATGTATAGTATTTTAGGAAACTAAAAATAAGATGTGATGCTCACGCCACTCGGACCGGTGCTGGTGTGCCGTTCTACTGGGACTGGTTAGTGGTAACTATCCGCATTAGTACCTGCGCGCTGATCTATTTGTTTTTAAAATTTTTAGTTTAAAAAATTTGGTATTAAAATTTTACTTTCGGTTTGTTGGTTTAAAACAACCGTACCCGTTTGTACTTTTTTCTAGTTCCGCTTTGTTCCCTATCAAAGAAGCCTAAAAAATCAAACAAATCGAGAGAAAATATTCCAGTTGTGGATGATTTTTTTGCACATAAATACGAAAATAACAACTTGAGATGGTTTTATATTTCAAGACGTTCAAATCGGCCCAAAAAAGGAAAGGCTGATTAGTCGGCAGTTATAATATACTTTTCCAATAAGGCTCTTTTCCACAGGAGACTTTTTATTTTTATTTTTTCATATGAGACTTTAACGACACACTTTATAGATAAATCAGCGGTGCAAAATAAAGCAACTAAATTAGCACTTTAATTGTGCCTCATTGGCTTCTTTTGACTTCTAACAAAGGTGCCAGAATAGTTTTTGTATATCAAAGCATATTTGAATTAAAAATTCAAAAGACTTGACCCGTCTTTATTTAAAAAAGAACACAAATTTGTCAGCACTTTGATTTATCTCTGTGAAGATGTTGAACTTCCAATCCATCTGATCATGTCACTGCCGTAATTTCTATCCAAATTTTAATATAAAATTCATTAGTGGCGCACAATTTATGTTCTGATACAAATGTTGCTGGTCAGTTACATTTATGAATCCAGTTATCTTTCAATCTGTCAAATCAAGTCACTTAGTTTTACCTATATAAAAGTACAAGAAAATTAAGTTGTATCATGGATATTTCGTTTCGAATATATAATTGTTTACCGACGTTAGTAATTTTTGCCGACATGAATATATATATATATATTTTAGTTATTATATACTTTGGCTATGTTTGGTTGAGCCAAGTTAGAAGTTAGAGCTCTAACTTTCAAAACTCATGCAACCAAACATATTTGAAGTTAGTGATGTTAGCACTAACTTCACTCTACTTCTCAAACTTGACAAAATGTTGAGTTAGAGAACTTTGTTGCCATGACATCCTTAAAAACATCAATAAAAACAATTAATGTGATTATTATTATTATTATTATTATTATTATTTTTATTATTATTATTATTATTATTGTGTAGTAATTATAATATTAACTATACTTATTAATTATAGTTATAATATTAATAATTAATAACAATTATTATTGTTTTTGTTATTGTTATTTATAATAAAATTATTATAGTATTAATTATTATTAATAAATATAACATTAATTATGATTAAAATTACAATAATAAATATAATAGTATAATTAATTATAAAAATTAAAGATACATAATAATAATAATTGTTATAATTTTGCAATCATAATATAATGGCAAAATAATTATAATAATAAAATAATAATAATTAATATAATATTGATTATAATATATTAAATTAATTATAAAATTAAATATTGTTATTATTTTAATACTTATTAATAATTATAACATTAATTGTGATTAAAATTACAATAATAAATATAATAGTATGATTAATTATAATTATAAAATAAATTATAATAATAATTATTATTATTATTTAATATTTATTAATAATTATAAAATTAATTGTGATTAAAATTACAATAATAGCTATAATAGTATGATTAATTATAATTATAAAAGATACATAATTATTAATATTATTATTATTATTATTATTATTATTATTATAATTTGGTAATCATAATATTAATGGAAAAATAATTATAATAATAACATAATAATTAATATAATATTTATTATAATAGATGTAATTATTAGAAAAAATATATATAAACTAATATTTTATTCTTTTTTCTTCTATCTCTAACTCCAATATACCACACCAAACAACATTTTCTAACCTCAAATTAGCACAAACTTTCCACATCTTCTAACTTCACTACCATCAATCACTAGCTTCAAAACTTCTAACTTTAACCTGTAACTCCTCTAACTTCACCTCCAACCAAACATACCCTTTATTGTTTGTTAGTATTGAATATTTGAGCGGAGATTTAGAGCTTGCTCCAGAACTTGAAGAGGAAGGGAAGGAAAGCAATGGAATGGTAAGCAATGGAAAGAGAATATATGCATCTTGCTCCAAAATTTAAAAAGTATACATGGAGGTTAACTTTTGTCACCTTTATTTTAATGCATAGAATGACTATGTTACCCTTATTTCAATATTTTCAGGATCTAATCTTTAGTTGAAAATCTGAAGGGCAATTTAGGAACAAAAAATAGTCTCTCCATTCCCATCGTTTACCCCCCAAAATTGGAGAAGACAAGTTTTCCTGCAAATCTAAGGTCTTTTCCCTCGTTCCCATCCATTAACTTAGAAAAAAATAATTTGGAGCACGTGAAGGATATTCTCTCCCATTCTCTCCCTTCGATTCTCCTCTTATGGAGCAGTGCCTTAGAGTCGATTTTAGGAGGAGCTTTGAACTCGATACTTTTTTAAGACTATTTATTTAGATATATATATTTCAGTTGATTTATCTCTTTTCCTCACTTAGCGAAAATTGAATATGTTATTTTTTAGTTAAATGACGGATTTTTCATCATTTCGACGATCTTTGTTTTTCTATTATTATTATTATTTTCATATCTATCTGATACTCCACGCGCTCTCCTAAATTCAATTAGAAGTATATAAATAATTAGACACTACAATCGTAGCTTCGTTGCGTATGTTTTTTTAGATTGACAATAATTCAGCATGAACTATCTTAAATTTCTAAATATATTTAATACTTAAATTAAATAATGATCGATACAAATATTTTTAATATATTTAAAACAACAAGAAGAAAATTAATTTAATTATATAAATAATGGTCAGGATTTAAATTAATATTATAGATTACGCGGTACTTATAATTGACGTTCTAATAGGTCCAATAATAGAGGCCGAAAATGCATAATCTTTTCTTCAGATAAAATAGCGACGTATTTATTAAACTAGTGCAAGTTGGTATTAGAACTACCGTCCAGATTAATATATGTATTTTTTTTCTGTTATCGTGAGAAATTAATTATATGGGCCCTTGGTTTTGATTGATTTCTTATGATTTTGAGTTTTTTGTTTGCAATTTTTTAAAAGAGCTTCAACAAGACCAATTTTTCACTAATAATCCAACTCCTCATGGATGTCTTCTACCCGTGGAATCTGTTATAGTGGAAATTTTTGCTTTATGTACTTTTACTATACTCGGTGTAACATTTGAAAGCTAATTGGCAAAGAGTAAGTCACATACTATGCGTAAACAAAGTTAAGTTCCATGGATATCAGCGTGCGTGACTGCGTACGTATTATTAAATAAAGACAGATTAGTACATCTTTTTGTTGTTTTGTTGAACGACTTCCTTCGGTTTGGGGGAAATTCAAAATAAATCAATCAAACAACGCGAGGATGCTTATTTAGTGGACAATTATGCGCCATTTGTATGAAGTATCTTATGATAGATTCAGATGTGACAAAACATAATCTTTTTCGCTATATCAGTAATAATCGATTAAGTTTGTTTATTATATTTATTTTTACTTGGTCAGATATAATTATTAATTTGACCTTCTTATAGAAGGACGAGTGTTGACTGCTAAGTGCTAACCATAAAAAAAAAAAAAAAATATTGGTGAACATGAATTTTGAACTGGCTTTAATCGTAATTGTTCAAAGATCAATTCACTATTAATCATGAACGGTTGTGATTAAAGCCCGATTCATACTTTTTGTCCACCACATTTCCAGAAAAGGAAAATATTGTTTCATCATCATCTATATTTTACTAATACTCGTGAATTTAGGATTAGGACCCTTGACTTGGCCTTCTTCTTTTATTAAAGACCGCAACGAGCGTAATCCAAAAAAAAAAAAAAAAACAATTCATAAAATTTGAACCATGTATAGGCAAAAAAAAAACTCGTACAACCAAATCTGACAGAGGGACTCCCAGAGTCCCACAATATTAGCTATTCTATTGGTTTGGTTTTATGTGTCGATGGAGCCCACCTTCAGTGACTTGTAAGTGAGAACTATGACCTAACAAGTGGGGCCTACTGGCAGGACCGCAAGCATGGCCTACATCCATATAAAAATACAAAGTAAAATCAGCACTGACTTTCTTTTCTTGATCACCTGACGTGGGAGGGTCCAGAGAAAAACGGCAGAAATTTTTTATAAACTTTTACAAATAAACCCATGTTCAATTATTATTTTTTTGATTTTCAAAGCCAGTCGAAGTCTTCATTGACAAAAGTTTGGTAACGTTGAAAAATAAACAATCATCCGTTAAGCGATTAGAGTATTTATTGATTCACATTTTTTCTACTTCTGATTGGAAACTAAATAATATTAAAATTGTACGGCTGTACCTTTTAAGATCAAGTGATAATTCGTTTCATATCATAATTGATTCTCTCTTTATTACGCGACTATTTTGACCCGTCTGAATATCGAGTCTATCCAGCTTAAAGTGTTGTAATAGCACGAAATACTCATTTTGTTGTAACTCAATATAAATAAACTATCTTTGAAAAAAAAAAAACAATATGCCATTTAATATCAAATTGATCAATTTAAATTCTTGCTTATATCTTATAACAAATATTTTTTCGATGGTAAGTACTTCAGATTAATCGCTTATAGAAAACACGCTAGCAACGTGTGAAGTTGAAAATATTAAAGTCCGAAGTTCAAAGAGTATTATAAAATACTTCTATTGAAAATGACTTGTATATATTATTTATAAAAGAACTGCTATTAATTAGAAATATACACAAAAATTGGATGCATATCAAAATTTTAAATGCATTTAGAATTTTCCTTTTGTTTACAAAACTGACCAGTTTGACATCAGCATCCACGTTTCTAAAAAAATTAAGTGCCAATATATTTTATACATTTTCTGTACATACGAGCTAATTACAATTATCACCATCAACATTATGTGCATTAGCATTTGGTTGTACAAAAAATTCCCACTACGCTTTATGGGGTACAGAAAATAGGAGATCCTTGTGTCATTGTCAAAGTTCGTTTGAATGGATGGAAGAGTGCACGAGAATTTGACTATTAAATGGCCAGTAGATTGTTCTTCCTAAAGACGATTCAACTTTTTTTGTTCCCTTTCCAAACCATGTAAGCATCATAAATAGAGCGACGCCTCCACTTGATTAAGTTAATTTTATTACTAAGTTGAGCAAGATTTTAGTGTACAACTGTACATAGTATTGATAGGTTGATGTAATGGGTTGAAATTAATTTTTAAATTTACACTATTTATTCATGTTGCTCAACCCTACCTTTATAATTTTTTTAAAAACTAAATTTTATTTTTTATTATTTTACACTTTTATTATAAAGAAAGCCACTGAATAAATCGCTTATTTCCTCTCTATCAGAAAAAATAACTAAAATTTTTATAATTATATGTAATGAGATTTTCAACAAAAAATTTATATCTAGTTTCAATTGCACATTCAAATTTTAAAAAATTAAAATTTAGACCATAATATCGATGGGGTGATGCCGTGAATAGTACCACAAACTCACCAAAATTTCTCTTGGAGCCCACCTAAGTTTGCTCTAGAGTCTAGAGAAACAGCCAAACGAGTAAAGTTCTCTCTACAGAGAAAAGTGCTATTCACAGAATATTCAATTTCCTCAAATAGAAGGTTACGAGCGCTAATTTACCAAATATCTAATGGAAGTCAATGATCCTGGTTTATGGTTCTATTTCATTGATTAAACAATTCCAAAGTTGGATATAAACTCCGGATCTGTTTTACTCTAAACATTTTCAACTCCTCCGGTAAAAACCTAAAAACCCAAAAAAAAAATAGAAAAATAGAAAAGTAAATAAAGAGGTGGCTGACTGACTGGCTACTTGTGCATAGAGAGAGAGAGAGAAGGAGAGAGAAGGAGAGAGAGTAGGAAATAATGAATGCAGCTCTTTTGATTTATGTGGAATTGCTCGTAAATTATAATGGAGCCGCTGAAGCAAAAGATGGGTTGCTTTTAATTCGTCTCAGGTGAGTTGGTGGAGAAAGTCGATAAAAAAAGAAAAGGAGAAAAAGGAGAAATATTTCCACCCAAATTCGGAGGTGTGGTAGAGAGACACCGATATCTCGATTCAGAGAGACAGAGAGAGATCTGATGGTTGCTTGATTCGACTCTCAACTCCGTCTCTTAGGGTTTTCTCACTTCCATCAGGCCTGTTCTTCTCTCTTCTTCTCTTCTCTTATCAATTTTGGTTTCCTTTCTTCCTTGATCTGTAATTATCTCAAGTTGTTTTGTTCTGGGACTTTGTTTAATTACCATCAATCAAATAGAAAGGCTAGTGGAATTATCCCACCTTTTCTGTTCCTCATCTTTTTCTTTAATTGGGTCTCTGTTTGCATCTAAAGCTATCATTTTAGCTTTGAATCTCCAATTTTGTGGGTTTTTTTTCACACTTTTAAAACCAATAAATCCCTATTCTCATGCCAAAAAGCTGAATTTTTGTTATATGTTCTCTACTTCTATATCCAATTCACACAAAAAGCTCTAATCTTAACCCCCAACTGAACCTAGGGTTCCAATTAGACCTTCTTTCTCTTTCTGAAGTGAAGAAACACTAGCATAACACATGCATTTCTCCATATGGAAACCTCTCTCTCACTGCGCTTCATTAATTATGGACAAAAGATGGCTTTTGAGCCACCGGTCCGACTCCTCGACCAATCCCTCATCACCAGCTGTCCTGCGCAAACTCCAAGAATCCAAGCTTCGAGAAGCCCTTGAGGAGGCATCAGAAGTTGGTTTCTTGCCCAAGCCAGAGGATCCTGATGATGCTGATGACCCGTCAGTTAGCCGGTCCCGCTCTCTTTCCCGGCTTCAGGCTCAGAGGGATTTTCTGCGTCGAACTGCTCTTGCAGCTGAGCGTGTGTTTCTATCTCTTGCCTCAATCCCGACCATAGAAGAAGCCTATGCAAAGTTCATTACCATGTATCCTACCTACACATCTTCGAATGAGGTGGACAAGTTAAGAGTTGAAGAATATTCACATTTGTCAGCGGAGAATTCCAGGGTTTGCCTCGACTATTGTGGGTTTGGTTTGTTCTCTCTACTCCAGCCTTACGAGTCATCTGCTTTTACTTTATCTGAAATCACCGCAAATTTGAAGAACCATGCTCTGGATGGTGGGGCCGAGAAGGGAACAACTGAGGATGACATACGGGTCAGGATCATGGATTATTTGAACATACCAGAAAATGAGTATTGCCTTGTGTTCACCGTCAGCCGTGGGTCGGCTTTCAAGCTCTTGGCAGATTACTACCCGTTTGAGACCAATAAGAGGCTTGTCACTATGTTTGACCATGAGAGCCAATCTGTCAACTGGATGGCACAGGCTGCTAGAGAGAAAGGTGCAAAGGTGGGATCTGCCTCATTCAAATGGCCAAGTCTCAAGCCATCCGGGTCAGAGCTGAGAAAAATAATAACTGTTAAGAAAAGGAGAAAGAAAGACTCTGCTGTGGGTTTGTTTGTATTCCCAGTCCAATCACGGGTTACTGGCTCAAAATACTCCTACCAGTGGATGGCTCTGGCACAACAGAACAACTGGCATGTACTATTGGATGCAGGTTCGCTTGGCCCAAAGGACATGGATTCTTTAGGTTTATCTTTATTTCGGCCAGATTTTATCATCACCTCATTCTATAGGGTTTTTGGGTCAGATCCCACTGGTTTTGGGTGCTTACTGATCAAGAAATCGGTGATTAGTTGTTTGCAGAATCGGAGTGGTGGTACCGGATCAGGTATGGTGCGGATTGTTCCTGTTTTCCCTCAGTACCTCAGTGACTCAGTCGAGGGACTAGAAATGAATGTGATTGATGGGATTGAAGATGACACTATAATGACTGCACAAAACACGGTGGGCTCCCTCAGCCACAAAGAATCCGGCTTGCCAGCCTTCTCCGGTGCTTTTACATCAGCACAGGTGAGGGATGTGATAGATGGTGAGATGGATCAGGATAATGGGTCAGATCGGGATGGTGCCAGCACTATTTACGAGGAGAGCGAGAATCTCTCGGTTGGGGAGGTAATGAAGAGTCCAATTTTCTCTGATGGGTCGTCAGAGAACTCATTCTGGATCGACTTGGGACAGAGCCCATTGGGGTCTGAAAACCGGAGTCCTTATGGTGGGAGGCGACGATTTGGATTAGGGTTAGGTTCACCTTTATCCTCTTCGTTGTTCTCAGGTCGAAAAGACAAAAATAGTAGGAAAATACCAAAGAGCCCATTGTATGGAAGCAGTAACAATAACAACAACAACCACCATGTGATGTCATTTGATGCGGCTGTGGCATCTGTCTCTAATTCTCATGAAACTTCTAGAAACTTCCATAAAAATCCATGGACGGTCAGTGAGATCCAAGAGGAAATAGAAGAGGAAAATCTGGAAATTAAGGAGGCGCCAGTAAACCACTTATCAAAATTGTCTAATGGGCCATCCACATCTGACAAAAATGGTTCCATGACAGCAACCAGCCTAGGGAACCATGCTGCGATAAGGAGGGAAACTGAGGGAGAGTTTCGTCTTTTGGGCCGACGAGAGGGACGGTTTTTTGGCGTGGATGAATCTGGAATGGATCAAAGTAATGGTCGTCGGGTTTCCTTTACAATTGAGGCAACACAGAATCCCGAAAAGCTGTATGAAAGAAATAATTTTGAACCAGGTGAGTCATCAGGTCATGCAAATTTGGACTATGAGGATGAGGTATTGACTGAATCAGATGGTCAGGATTGGGATAGTAGAAGAGAGCCTGAAATTGTGTGCCGGCACCTAGACCATGTCAATAAATTGGGTCTAAATAAAACCACATTAAGGCTTAGATTTTTGATTAATTGGCTTGTGACCTCTTTGTTGCAACTGAGGGTACCTATAAATTCTGATGATACAGAAGGGGTGCCACTTGTGCACATATATGGTCCTAAGATTAAGTATGAGAGGGGGGCTGCCGTGGCATTTAATGTGAGGGATTGTAGAGATACTGGGGCAGTGGTAAGTCCCGATACAGTACAAAAGATGGCTGAGAAAGAGGGGATTTCTCTCGGCTTAGGTTTTCTAAGCCATGTCAGGATGGCTGATACGGGTCATAAAAGTGGTGCAAATGGTTCAAGACGTGATGGTAAGAAGAGTGGTTCAGGTACTGTGCGAGTGGAAGTAGTGACAGCCTCACTAGGGTTTCTGACAAATTTTGAAGATGTCTATAAACTGTGGGCTTTTGTTGCAAAATTTTTGGACCCGAATTTTCATGAGAAAGATAGGCTATCTGCAGTTGAAGAAGAGGAGGAAATTCCAATTGAATTGTAGCAAATAAAATCATGTTAGAATTTTGCCTTTATTTTTCCTCTCTTTTTTACTTGAATAGTGTGGTTTGAGATGGAAAATATTTATTCATTCTTGCCTTTTTTTTTTTTTTTTTTTTTTTCCTTTCTATGTAGAGGGTGGAGGGGATCGGGGGGTTAAAACTTTTGTTTGTATTTTGTTTATTTTATTTTGTGTAGAGCTTGCATAAGGTCTAAACTTTCTGCCACTTTGTATGATTGGATTGGGATAGAAAAGCGGAAGATTAGCCTCTCTTTTTTCTTCGTTCTTCTTTCTACTTTCTCTATTATGTTATTTAGTTTTGAAGTAAATTGAATAGAGGTCTGACCTTGAGATATTACATCTACATTGCTAACATTTGTTCTGAGAACTCTTGGCAGCTGCTGCCAAGCTTTTGAAAAAAACATTTGTTCTGAGAAGGTTTTGAAAATTTACGAACTATCAGAAAACTAGAATTATAGTGCCGGCTTTTCCAATATAATATGACTTATGTACCGTGTTAAATTGAAGCTAGTTTTCTCTTTAATCTTTGTTGTTGTTTGTCGTGCATTAGTACGCTCTGGTTGAAGTCTTGCTAGAGGGAAACTGTTGCTCAAATTTTAACTTCTGCATTGAAATATTGTTATACGAAATGGGGAGAATTTAGTTTTGTCTTTTAACTTTTTATTCGCACCGATTTAGTTTTTGAACATTTTTAAAAATAAATTGGTCCTTAAAATTTTCAAAACATTCTAAATTGAAAGGTCAAGGATATATGTTGGTTTAATTCTTTTATGAAAGTTTAAGGAACAGTTGGTACAACTGAAAGTCTGAAAGTCACCTAGTCAAGAACCAACTTAATTTCTTTTGAAAAATAAGTACCAAAAGTTAGAATTTTCCCTAAGAAATTTTATGTTTCTCTAGAAAAGGAAGACCCAGTTTAATGCGAAAAAACACTTTAGACTGGAACAGGAGATGCACGTCATAAATCACTTGGTTTCCAATGTTCACTCAGTGATTGAAACAATTGCCAATTTAACCTCATCTTAAAAGTCGCCTCCTTTTGTCCGTTCCTGTTTTCCGATCAATCCTTTTTCAAACACAATGACCGCTTTAACTAACGAATAATATATAAAACAACAAATCAACCTCCAAACTTCAACCACAAAGAAAATGAGCATCATGAAATCGTCAACTAAAGATATTTGTTTTTGTTGGTACCGAACCACATAATGAAGGCCATTATAATATATAACAACCAAGCACACCGAAGACAGCAGAGGGACACTAACGACTGTTTTCTAAACGACAACAGAAGACAAGGACCAACAGTCCCCACATGAAGTCTATAGTTGCATAATCTTTGTGTAATTTTTGTTGGATTATTGATAGTAGCTAGACGTAACAAATCTCAAATGAATCACATAGCACACTGATTAATAAAGACTTCCATTTTCCATTGAGCATGCAACATATCTTAAAAGAGGAATAGGAACTGCTGCTGTGAGGACTTTTGTTGACACTTGACACTGCCCTAAAAAGTTTCTTTTTTCTTGAAAAAAGCCAAAAAAATAATGGCTGACGACATGAAATGGGACATCTCTAACTTTCACCCATGGGGTGGTGGTCCCACCATAGCTTCAGATTTTTCTTGCTGTAAAAGTATAGTCTATAGTAGTGTAGCCCACGGAGTATGAATATCACCATCATCTCTTCATTGATTATCCACCAACCTCTTGCCTCCTAGTCCTTGAGTTCCCCATCTCTCTCACATACGCAGACGACCGGATAAACCGATTTGTTAGTGGTGCCAAATTAGAAAAGATGTTACTTATATTAGGCTAAAAGTTACTCAATTCATGCAACTTTGGTTGTCTGTGACTTCCACTCATTTCCTCTCGTTCGGTCCCGTCTAACCACACACGCAAAAAAACAACAAACCCAACATACAGGCCCACAAACACACTCCCGACAACACCTCAAGCACCCAGAACAACATAAGTTAACATTAACGCACAACCACAAGTATACTCAAAATTTCCGATTGGAGTATTGCATAGTGTCAAGAGGAAAAAAAGTTGGAAAAAGAAATCATTCTATAAGCATTGCTATTTTTTTTTTTGCATTTAGTAAACACAAAAAATAAGAAACAATAGAAAGCCTTGATCTTGTCCCCACGAGAAATTTATGCACTAACTCGGCAGCTGGTATACAAAATCTGCTTTAGTTTGATGCTTTACACCGCAATGTTTTGTGTTGGTCGATGAGGCCCACAATTTCAAATCAGGGATCAGCTACCGTCTTTAGGAGGAATGCAGTCTCAATGGCTAGTTCCTTTGTTTGTAAATATTTACTATCTTCTATGATATCTGTTGTCATATTGAGAACAATCGGTCTCTGAGGGTCATAAATCGTCAAATCACGGGCCCGTGCAGCCCACTTGGCAGCTTCCCATACTCCAAACCTACATAGTAAGAATTCCTCCAATTTTAATTGCAACTCTTGGTAACAACCAGAAATTATATATTCTTTCAATAAGAACATATTTTGGCTATTCAATACCTAAATTTCAAAACCTTACTGGTACATATGGTATGGTTTCCGGTGTGCTTCATAAAGATTTAAGATCCATATGATGTTGGTAAACATTATTGCAAATCTCAAGCGAAGTAAGCTAGTAATGAAAATCAAACAACATAAATAAAAGGGCAATGAACTTACAATTGTGAAAAATTAAAACACTAAAATATCAGCTAAAGTTACCTTGTGCTGAGGGAGGAGGTGACCATAACAGCTGGATAAAGCACATCTTTTTTAATATTTTCATATGGCGAATATTCCTTTATTGCCTGAAAATCCTCTAAGAAAATAGGATATCCAAACTCATGATAGTCAATAGGGGTCAGAGGAAGTATTGGGTGGAGAAGCGTGTTCAGTACGTCCAAAAAGGGGCCCTGAAAAAGGAAAAGAGATCAATCTTTCAGTGAAAAACCCAACACCGACTATATTAAAACTATACTTTATTTTTGTCTTAACTTCGGCTTACCTATAAAACAAAGGGTCACTACAGGAAGATAAATATGTAAAATGTGATGCAAATTTAAATAAATTTGGGTGTTTCACTACAATATAACAGCGTGATTGATATTTGGTCCAGTTTTTCCAAATCAACTCAGCAATTCTTCCCTATTATGATTTGTAGAACAAAAGTTCAACAAGTTGATAGTCACATTTAGTTTATGTACTATGCTTGTACTTCGCAAAGAGACAGCAACCCCAAATGTTTTTCCCTCAAGCTAGTTGCTGAAATATGTGGAAACATAAATCCAATATATCATAACAATTACCTTTAAAATTGCAGTTCGAAATAAACTTGGGTTAGCATTAATGGCTGAAGCAACCAACAGGCCACCAGCGCTGTAGCCCCAGGCAGCTAGCCTATTCTCTTTCACAAGTTCTTTCTGTACTAAAAACTCTGCACATGAAACAAAGTCATTTATAGAATTTATTTTTTTTGTACGGGTCCCGTCTTGATGCCACTTTTTGCCATGGCCACCTCCACCCCTGAGCAAACAAAGAAACACTTAGCAATCGATAATTTGCTACATCTGCAAATAAGCCCAAAATTTCTCATATTACAATTACTAGCCAATATTACTTTCAGATATCCCAAGAAAAAAAATTCGATGATTTCAAGATTCAGTTTCATAAATGTGATTATGTTATTTTTCCCTTTAGTTTGTCATTTTTAATGTTAATATATTGTTTTCATTCTTCATAACTAGCCTGGCATTAGAAACTTTGACTTTCAGCCCGACTCAGTATTTATTGAAAACACACTAACTAGCACTAACTAGCGCAGAGATGAACTTATTTATATGCTGTCCTCATATTCCATCAAACCAACTAATCGTCTAGCAGTGGCAAAGCTACACTACAGCTTGGGGCTATATGTTGCCCCACCCAAATTTTTTGCCCCCACCATATGTTACTTCCTGATTCCACCCTTGTGGCCTGGTGTAAATTTCCAGTGCTTTGAATGCCAGTCTCAATGAAAATATAGGCTTATTTACAGGAAAAAAAATATCAGGTCTATTCATTCTAAAAAGAAAATAAGCATAATTTTTATGGAAAGAAAAATCAACCTCACATCAGCAAAAGCAATAACCCATCCTCGGTCAAGGAGGCTCTTTAGCTCGCTACGCCACCTTTGGTCCATAACCTCACCATATGCACCATGTCCAAGCAACAGTCCTGGGCCAGCCTCCTCTTTCTTGTGCTTTTTTGAATAAACAACTGTTAATGGTACTGCAACCTCCTTGTCCTTTGAATCAGCACAGTAATATTGGCATTCATAATAATCGAGCAGATCATTCCATTCGTTACTACCATTAGAACCATGATTACAACGATTATTATCTATAGCTTGGTTTTCTTTAGTGGGAGATGCAAAAGAGGCGCCATATAGTATTTTTGTGCTTTCGTGAAGCAAGTTTTGTTGTTGAACTATGGTCCACTTCCCATTCAACAAGTTGTAGTCTACAACTGCATCAGGCATCTACACATACATTAGAAATAACATTGTTGGAAGGAAGGGGAAACAAAATTTACATTCAAAAGAATTTTTTTTGCAAATTATACACCCACATTCACCTTGTTGTAAAAAAGGCACCCATTTTCGCAAATTCAGATTGTTGAGTATTTGCAGACGACAAACAACTCCTGAAGGATAAACCCCCCCTCCCCCCCCCCCCCCCCCCCCCCCCCAACCAAAAAAAAAGGCGCACACACAAAGAGACATACGGCATAATAATAATAATAACAACCCTGATTGCTAATTCTCATATCTACTTTGGTGGAATGACTAGTTCCCTACAGACTTGAATCAATATTTGAATCCTCTTGTTTTAGTTTTGGCTCAATTTGGGATTAGGAAAAAGATCTCGCTGTAAGTATTAGCAGAAATGTCAAGTATTTAATGGACACATACATTTTGTCTCTTGTGAGGTGTTGCAAAATATGAAAGTACCAAGCACAATTTACAAATATCATATGTAATTTGCAAAAAAGTACAAAAACAGAATAATGAGTAAAAGCTAAGAGAAAAAAAATATATAGGTACCACAGGTGAAGATATGGTGAAACGCATTATAGAGGAAGAGAAGTCGTAATTTGGGCCTGATGCGATCTGACAAACATGATCTGGAAGTGGCAAGTAGTTCGGACAAAGATCTAATAGTCGGACAGGGCCCTACATTAAAGTACAATTAGTTACTCTGAAAATACAAGGGGGGAGGGGGGGGGGGGGGAATATGAGCTTACTTTTACATTTGAAGGCAAGGGAAGCTTCACGGAACAGAGCCGAAATTTATTATCTTGCTTGAGAATAAGCACCATGTGAGTGTCACAAAAATCAACATCCAATAGAGTTATTCCAGGTTCTTCAACAAGTAAATTCTGAAAGAAATAAGAAAATTGTGACCAACGGGAAAATGAGATGATAAATTAACCAACAAACAATAGGAGGCAAAAAGTTGAACTGTACCCCTAGAAAATCAATGAATTTTATAATATATAACCATACAAATTTTTAAGTGTAGCCCAGAGATCCCTACAAATTATGGAAAATGCCTCCTGTACCCTACCCCCCCCCCCCCCCCCCACCTTTCTTTTTCTTATTTCTTCAAAATGCCAGCCTTTCTCAGATAGACAATTTTAAGAAATAGGCAATTTGGGGATCTTGCGGTAATTTTCATTCTTCACAAGATGAATATGTACTTTATTGTATTTATTTACCAGGGTTTTACATAAGGCAAAATTGATCACGTACCCCTCAAATCTTTAAAATTGATCACATACCCCTCAAATATTAATAAATAGGGATATATACACTTTTCAGTTATTTTAATAAATTTCTGAATATTAAAATCTGATTTTTATATCCTGTGACAGAATTACCCCTGCCCAAATTTCTCTCCTCTGCCAACCCTAAAAACCTTTCATCTTCCCGCTATTTCCTCTTCAAGCGATATCTGAAAAAGATCTCATCCGATATGGTTGTTGTGCTAAATTATATGGTAGACAAAACCTGTATTAATGGATAGTCTGTTTGACCAAAATACTGCAAATCCATATACTGGTATGTCTATTGGCTGAGATGTCCTCATGGTACACGGCCACCTTGGTGTGGTACAAAGGGCTCGATTTGGTAAAAAAAAATGCGGTCATTTTAGATAAATAACATCTTCAGCTTTACAAATTTGTGAGACAATGAAAGATTCTTATCCTTATGAATCAATACTTGTATGATTGCAGCTTTTCTATTTTTTTTTTTTTTTTTTTTGAGTTGTATTCAATTAAACAACTGCAAAAATTGGTACCCTTTTGGTTATAATTTAACGAGTCCAGTAAATAGTTTAGTATATTTTTATTTGATATTAATGTGCGGTTGACAAATATTTAAAGCTGTATGAGACAAGTTTACACTAAAATAGGCTATAAGCTGCAAAGCAAGGAGCAAGGAAAGGGGAAATGATAATTTGTAATGTATAAGCTAGACCTAAGAAAGAAATAGATGAATAGATATATATCAGCAAAGTCCAAACATTTTTTCTTTCACAAGGCGCCAAGTTGACCCCTTAGTTTCATGTCTAATTAAAAGGTGGGGATCAATGAGCAAAAAAAGAATCGAAAAGAAATATCGCTTGGAGATATCAGAAGAGATCTTTTTCCTGATATTGCTTGGAGAGGAAATAACGAGAAGGTGAAAGGTTTTAGGGCTGGTCAGAGGAGAGAAATTTGGGCAGGGGTAATTTTGTCACAAGATATAAAAATCAGATTTTAATATTCAGAAATTTATTAAAATAACTGAAAAGGGTATATATTCCTATTTATTAAGATTTGAGGGGTACGTGATCAATTTTAAAGATTTGAGGGATAAATATTCAATTAAGAAAGATTTGAGGGGTACGTGATCAATTTTGCCTTTAAAGGAATATCCCTAGGATTGCATGGGTATAAAAGGAAACAAATATTAAAGATCTAAAAATTAATAAAAATAATTAGCTTAATACAAAAGTGAGAAATCCACTAAAGAGGAAAATATTAACCGCAAAAGGTGAACTCCATTAGAAACTAAAAATCAGTGAACTATCAAAACTATGAACTAAAATTTTAAACAAGATTCAGTTCACAATTTGTATTTGATCCCTCTCGTTTCAGTATTTATAATTTGCCTTTTTGTATAATGGTTACATGATTGGGCAAAAGTAGCCCATCAGTAATGATGTCAGCATCCAATGCTCAGCCATGTAAAATTTTTTTTACAACATTAAAAAAGTCATCACTTTTGTCATTATTGCTTAAATATTCAATCTTAAGCAAGCAACTGGATCTTTGAGGCTTGCTTGCTATTTAGAAAATTAAATAACCAAAACAATCTAGCCATGTGTTAGGATAAGCCTTCTCGATGACTGCATTGCATGAGCTGTTAACAGAACAATAGAAAGTAAGAAAAAAAACCTGCCAATCATTTGTTGAAGATAAATTGGCATCACAAAATAGGAGGCAGTGAGAGTCTCTTGCAGAGTCAGTGAATAAAAAGAGCTTTCCTTTATTGTGTTCTATAACACAATGTGACTGTGTTTCGCCTTCCCATACAAGACTCATGCCAGAAAAGGGATCATCTCCTCTGATTAAATACACCTACAACTAGAATAAATATAAAAATGTAAAATGTGGAATTCAACTGAACTAATAAAAGTACAAGTTGATAAGAAAACAATTCTGTAAATATGTGAAGCCCAACAGGCTAAAGAAGAATCAATTACAAATAAGAAATGGAAGAATTAAATTATTGTACCTTAGATGAACTGTCTGAAAATATATTTACAGTAATGAACGAAAAATCCTTGGTATTTCTAATGCTCAAATAAATATTCTCGTCAGCTTCTTCCAGAATTATGGTATCATCCTTATTTGACCCAAGCACGCTACAATAGATTCTGTGAAAAGCAGAAATAAGTAACTAGGAAAATGTTTGTAGGGTGTCTGATATTCCTGTCTTATGGTAACAATGAATATTTTCAAAGTGTATGTATCAGTATATATACTAACCTGTATGGCCTCCTCTCATCATTTACAATTGTGTACAACAAGGCACGACCATTCATGGCCCAAGAAAGGCCGGCAACCCTGTCAGCACGGGGTCGATCAAGAAGTATACCAGTAGCCAGATCCCGTACCAGTAGAGTAAACGAATCTTTGTCCTTGTCAAACATGGTATATGCAATGAAGTTATGGTCTGGAGATACTTCTGAAAGCTCCTCATATGAATATCCTGTGCATCAAACAAACTAATGTTGCAAATTGCAATCTAATCTCAAATTTATTCTACTTTTTTTTATGTTTATCCCTCATAATTTGTTTCTTGATTCGAACATTTGAGTCTATGATTATCACCTAAGAACAACAAATTTATCAGTGTAGAATTATAGACGGATGATTTTCTATGAAATAAAGAGACCGTCTTGTCGACTCGTAAAAAACATCATGTAAACTTTCCAACAGATCTAGAAGACATAAAGAGCTGCAAACTAACAATTAGTTCACGTTCACATCCCCATCCAACCAGGGCCCCTCAAAGATCTAATATTAATTATCACCTCTGAACTCCAAATACAGCCATATTTATAACCTATCCTTCTGACTGTCTCAAATAGATAACTTCGTAATATGCCCATGAAAAAGATTATAATCTAATCTCTTTACCTCCAAACCGTTCTGCTTCTTGGTTATAATCAATGAGCTTCTGTTCAATCTTTTTACCAGAAGTGAAATCAAACCCAGCAGAGGGATCCCTATTAGAAATGAACTCCTCATGTAAACTTGCCTTTCTTCTACACAGCACTGGATACTGCTTGCCTTCTTCAACCCTTCTGTAATACAACCACGGGCCCCACCTGTTATGGAATCAAACTTCAGTTTTAGTTTTACTATAAACATCTTGCATTTATAAAATAGAGAAAATGCATTTTAGCGATTTTGCACAAAGTAAGAGTAGATATAAGGGTCCATATAGGATAAGAGACCCTTCTCATGCTACTTTCTGCCATATAGGCCTATACTATTCACATGACATTTTCTCTTTTCGCAACATACACTGGGAATATGTTGTTCAGGAGATGCAAAAGTAGGGTTGAATGCACCCAATATTCCAGCATTTTAGCAAATTATTCTCTGATAGATGATGGTGCTTTCACTGAGCTCCATTTTTGAAAGAGTTCAATGAATATAAGAAGCCGATCAGTAATGGACCCCATCTGACATACACATGACCTCAGGATGAGGTTCAATGTCACTCTAGAGTGACACGAAAAATAGGGATGATTTAAGCATTTCTGGAAAACAAAGAAGTGAGCTAACTTAAAGAGAGTTATGACCACATTTCTGAATCTCATGTTTTCATAAATACACATTCATATTCTCATTTTTAGTTGTCCCAAAATGAATTTCAAAAGTTCATAAAGTTAAAGAGATAATCAATCATACAACCTGACAGGTTGCGTACTAAGATCTGATGCAAGCCGCGACGCCATTTCTACCTGAAGCTTCCTGACCAATCGATCAGCGCCTAACGAAGCAAGGACAGCCTCAGTGTACTTCTCCTCCTGCTCCACGTGAAGATCCATGTGGCGCATGGCCACAGTGTCAGAGAGAGCAGCCATCCAGGCGTAGGGGTCGTGGAGGGTTTCGCCATGTAGAGAGACCGGGGTGGGTTTCTGCGGGGGTTTGGGGGGCGACGGAGGCGGAGGAAGCGGAGGCGATTGTGGCTTGGAAGTTCTCCCGGCGCGGCGGTGCATAAGGCGGCGAGCCACCGTCGCACCCGCTAGAGAACTTCGTCGGAGCATAGCGCGTGTAGATAGAGCGGCGGGGAGGGAATTTTGGGGAGTGAGGTTTTAGCAAGGGTTTAGCTAAAACTGTGTTTTGTTTGGTTTGAGCATGAGAGATTTGATTGCACACAACTGCACACAACACCAGTCACCAGTGGAATGAAGTTGCGGGCCTATCTAGGAAAAAATTCTACTAACAATAGAAGCCTTATTAGCCCAGTTAGAGCTATTGTTGGATTTTTATTTTTTATTTTTTACTTGTGCTCTTTTGAATATTGTCAAAAACAAACAAGTGAGACTGAGAGTGAGAAGAAAAAAAGGGTCTCCTTATAGTCTCTATCTAGTTAATGTTATCTTAAAAATTAAAAGAAGAATAGAGTTGGTGGATATATCCAATCTTTATTACTTGTTCAAGAAATGAAAAAATTGCAGGAAACAGATCAATAGAGGAGGATAACTATTTTTCAGGATTACAGTCAATAAATATAGACGATTCTATGGAGGTTTAAGATATGCTTCAAAAAGTTTATAATAATGGGTACAATCGGGGAGGTTAAGTGAAAAGTTCATCTTTGTTAGGTGAAGCATTCAATCATTCATCTTTTATTGTACAAATTGGAATGCGAGTTTATACTAACCTTTTGGTTAATCTCCTCTAACATTCCCCACCTTAATTTTCTCCTCTTCATATTGTTATGGAGCATAGCCCTTGTGCTCCCTACAAAAAAATTAGTAAAGCTGTAAAAGTAAATAATACTTCTCGAATTGGGTACTGTCGAAATCAATTTCAAATTTTTGTGCGCATTGGAAGTTCGAAAAATCTCTATTTATTTTTTAAAAATTTATTAAATTAAATAAAAAATGAAATCAAATAATCATTAGATGGTCTAGACGACTATACTTCTATTGGTATAAAAAATGTGACATAGGATGATAGGAACCATCTTTTTTTTTTTCACTCGTATATAGAAGTTTGAGGCTTCATTTTATTTTTTTAGAAACTTGCCTTAGCTTCGTTTTTTTTTTTTTTGGATAAACCGGGTAGAGACTACCAGGTACAGAAACTAAGAGAAAGAAAAAAAACCACAAAACAACAACTAAAAAGTACAAAGAAACATCAGCAATTTCTCATGAAACTGCCAAATCGGATAGCAAAGTTTTATGCGAAATGCCTGATGGTTATAACTTATATAACTTTTCCTTTCGCTTCCAGTTTAGCTAAATCTATTACATTTACTAGAAAAGTAATCGCGCTTCGTGCAATTTGATGAAGAATGTATTTTTCTATAGTAGAAGGTAAACTAAATTCAGTATAACACAATTCACAATGTGATTCTGATTTAGAGTTTATATTATATACTTGTTAATTCTTTTTTGGACGTTCCATAATATAATATAGTGGGCCTTATAAACTACACATTTTATGCCAGATGGGTTAAAAAAATATTATTATCGCTGTTGGAGTTATTGAAAATTGATTTAGCAAGGTTAATTAAGAGGGTAATTATTATTAATGAAATAATAATTTATCCAGCACGGCTAACTTCCCTGATATAAATTTTGCATTCGGGGGCGAGAAATACACGCATGGATTGTAATATTTTAAAAATAAAATTATAAGGAAATTAATTCTAATACAGACAGAAATTAACAACAAATTTATAGAATTACCTTCTCTTAAAATTATAAGGACAAATGCTATTATTTATAGAATTACCGTGTCTCTTAAAAAGACAATTTGCTTCTTCGGTTTCAACAAATTACTTGGAAAACGCACAAAATTAACTAGCCATTTATTTGAAAGTTATTTTTCCATTTAACTGCGCCGTGTAATAAACTTGCGGAAAGAAATTTAAGGAATTAAATTGTAATTAAATGCCTTGTGATGACAGACATTAAAACTCAGCCGTCTCCACAATTGAAAGTTTTCAAAGTAATAGAAAACGGTGACTCTTAATGTGTGGGCAAATAAAAATAAAAAAAGTACTTGTGATTTAATAGAAATTAAAATCAGCATATCAACATAAAAAATATAATTTAATATATATATATATTTATTTATAATAAAAAATATATAATATTATAGGTGATGAATTTTTTTCATATGTGCTATCTTTCTAAAATAAAATAATAATAATAATAATAATTATTCTAATCGATATTTTTCCATTTTAGATATCTTTATTAATATCCAGTCACAAATCGAATCGACACGAAAGTGTATACATACCGTATCCGAACGCGATACACTCTTGATTTCGTGCATTTATAAGAAAAGGAAATAATGATAGTGATGTTTGATTCAATACACCGTATTTTTCAATTTAATTACAGTCCTAATTAATTATCTCAGTTCATAATTTTTATTTATTTTTCCAGTTCATATAAAACATTTAGCTTACTGTATAGAATTTATTTGATTTTCTTATTTATTTATTTCCGAACCAAACCGACTTGGAAAAAAAAAAACTATAAAATGCAATACTAGAAGTCGGATCCTCTGGTCGCCGCTTCACCACCCTTGTGTTCCTCTTCCTTGGTTCCTCGAACATTCGCGACTCATTTCATTGCGATGATGGCCTGATTTCACACCCCGCGCTTTCTTCTCCTTGTCGCTCCGTACGCTAGTTCTTCTAATGCTTAGCCTATTTCTTGATTTTGTTGAATTAATTCTTTCTATTTTTAATCTCTCGATTTTAGTTCATTGTACGGTGTTAAACGGACGACGATAGATGTTTACACTGTTATTAGTTATACTTCTGAAATTATTCAAGTTTTATTGGTTCCTTTTGCATTCGGTGTGGGTCCTAGGGTTTCCTTCTTTTTTTTTTTGTTCGTTTCTCTTTTTTTTTAATTAAGTGCATAAGAAATAGGTTGGAGGTGCCAAGTCCTATTAGATAATATAATCACAATAAATTAATGTTTTGTGTGTGATCTGTACCTTTTCCAGTTTGTATGCGTAATCTTTTTTATGTACCAACCGAACAAAGCTCATTGCAGCAATGTCATATTTGTTTGTGTTCGACGTTCTGTTGTTTAATACAATTTTTTTTTTTTTTTTTTAAAAAAAATAGTTCTGCTTTGTTTTAGTTCAGTTATGTTTTCTTTATTTGGATGTTATTTTTGAAGTTTTCCTTTTCTATTGGTTACTAAAATTGGTTCTGAATTGTGCTTTCAGATATAAAAAGGATCATCTGATTGATATGCAAATAATGGAAGCATCTCAATCTCAGAAACTTAAACAACCCTTTGATGCAGGTCTTGATTTTCTGAGTAACCTACCTGAGCTGGTAAAAGTGAAAATCTTGGCACTTTTGCCTTTAAAAGAGGCAGTCAGGACTAGCGTATTATCAAAATGTTGGAGACATACATGGTTTGCTACCCCATCTCTTGTGATTTATGAGGATGAAATTGGCTTCCAAACTCTTTCTGAGTTCATTGCTTTTGTGGATCGGTTACTGTCGAGCCATGCTCATTCCATGGCCAAGCTCAAACTTGTGTTCCGTCACAGGTATAATAATGAAAAGCCTGACATTAAAGAGCACCTGGATAAATGGATCAATACGTTTTTAGAAAAACATGGTCACGAGCTTGTCCTCGACTCAGGTTATTATAGTACAATTGAGATTCCTGCTTGTCTCTTTGCTTTGCCTGATCTTGAGGTTCTAAATCTAAAATGCTTCAGGCTTAATGTGCCAAAGTATATTGATGGTTTCGAAATGGTACATACTTTGAAGTTGGATACTGTGATGCTCACAGGGATTGAAATAGAGAGATTAGTTTTGAGCTGTCCTCTTTTGAAGTATTTTTTTATTCGTACTGATTACTTGGGATTAAATGATCTTGCAATTCGTTCCCCGAGTCTACTTGAATTGGATATTGATGCTGATATCAAAGACCTTTATTTAGAAACACCAAAACTAGTCACTCTGTCTGCTTCACTCATCTCTACTTTTGTCACATATGATTATTTTGATGAGCCTGTTTACGATGATGAAGAGGAGTATGACTTTCCAAGTAAATATGAGAATAACATTAGCAGGCTTATGTGCTGTTTGCCTCAAGTTGAAAATCTCGATATATCCTATAATTTTGTCAGGGTAAATTTTTGCATCTTGTTCCCCTGAATTTTTACTTTTTTTAATATTTACTTCACAAGTGTCTTAAAAAAATTAATCAACTTTTTTACTTTTCTTGTTAAAGTACTTGGATGGGGGAGTAGTACCTGCACAGCTTCCAGTCAGCCTGAATCTCACTAAGATGACAATTGAGTTCGCAACTGAATATTCCAATGTCGCACGTTGTTTGTTGCAGAGTGCTCCAAGATTGTGCTACCTCCACGCTAAGGTTTGCCTTTTCTATTTCCTCTTCTTGGAGAATCCTGGTGTTATTTGTGTTTCTTTAACCTTTATCTTTATATCTTATCTTGACAGTTTCACTCTGACGATTTACACGTGTTTCCACCTTGGCTGAGATTTTGGGATGACGCAGGAGCCACAGATTGTCAACTTAATCAACTCAAGACGGTAATACTTGGAAATGGGTGTTATTATGCGCAATGTATTGTTTCCTTTGTTAAGTATATTCTGAAGAGCGCGCCAGTACTGGAAATGGTTGGGTTTGAAGAACCGGAAGACACATGGGACTGTGAGAGCTGCCCCTTTGAAGAAGCAATGAAAGAAGTGCTCGAGCTTCCTCGGCTGTCAAACAAGGCCGTAATTAAACTGATCCGATCTTAGACGCGGTTCTTATTTTCAAAGTTTTTAACTTTCTAGTTTTTTCTTTAATTTTGGTTTTGATTTGTTGTAATATATTACCTGATGTCCTGTTACTCTGACGATAACCGATCAAGGGCTGCTAGGTGCAATGGGCATTTTTCTTTTGTGAAAAGCGGCGTTGCTTATCTTCTTCTCTTTCGTTTTTTCTTTTCTTTTCTCACTTCTTTTATTTTATTTTTTTTCTTTTTCCATAATTTCCGAGCGTTAAATCATCTACAGGTTTAACCACTTCTACTCCCGACTCTGACAGGAAAAACATTCTACTCTAAATCCACACCATAGTTGCTCACAACATGAAAGCACGTAATCATCCAAGAACTATAACCATAAAAAATTACAAATACGAGGGTTAAGTTTACAAATCTCTTACCGTCGCCATCTCCTCCCTTTTCACCAATCTTTTCTCTTGACTGGATGGCTTTTTTATGTTTCATGTTCCTTTTTTCATTAAAAAAAAAACGATGTGTTTAACGTGTCTAATGCTTGTTTGTCATTCCAGAGAGGTGTTTAGTCCTTCTATTGTATGATAAAATTTTTATAATAATTATATAATAATATAATTCCTATTTTGGGTGTTCTAGATGACTTTTATGTGTGATTTATAGTATTATACTTTGCATTAACACGTTTTTAGTCTCTCTATAAAATACGTATTTGTGTCCATAATGTAGGACAACCTCAATACAAATTGATTTATTAAATTATTTTCAGAGCGAAACCTTAAAAAACAACCCCAATTATTTAAAAAAAAATGAATAGAAAAGAAAACTCTCAACAATCCAAACCTTGTAACAGGCCACTTCGTTATTTCATAAAATATAAAACTTATGACAATTTTATTTTTGAAACATGTTTACTGTGTGCTTTGTTAGTTTTTTTCTTTAAGATTTCAGAGTTAACATTTTCAATTGCGGTTTGAAGAAAAATCTACTAGTCTTTACAAAACTTATTAAATAGTACAAAAACTAAAAACAAACTTATTGCTTAAGAAATTATCAGATCCCTATTGATAGTTACTTTATGAATATAAACTAGCAAACAAGCACACCCAATATGTGGGCAAATAAAATTTTTGAAACCATCATTTTGCTGTATATTACACAAATAAATATAAATAAATTATAAATTTTTAGTAACTGAAATCTCCTTTGTTTTTCTAATTAATGGATGAAAACAAAATCCGATTATGCAGTGTAAAATTGGTAAAAAAGAGTGGATAAAAATGAAGGGTGATAGAAAGAAAGAACAAGGTTTTTGTTTAATTATATGTCTAGTTGGATTCCAATAAGGTGCAATTTTTAGTAACATGTAGCACGGCATTGATCCTAAAGCCTTTTTCACACTAGTTGGTCTCTACCAACATATACTAGCCGGAGTGAAGAGATATCAGGTGGTACAAATAATAAGAAGGCAGAGGCTAGAGCCGCTAGACCTTTGTTCTTTCTTCCAAAAAAAATAGGGAAAATATATATGCTGTGTAATAATGATTTGGTTATTTTGTGACGCTTTCCTAGGATTACAGATTTACAGTCAGTAATTATAGATGCTCCAATGGAGCTCTATGGTCCTCATAAAAAAACTCAGTAAACATAAGTAATATCTCGAGTCGGGGTTATGGGTTGAAAACTTGAAATTGATTTTAATTTTTTTTTGCATATTAAAAGTTCGAAAATTTTCATTTTTTGTTTCAATACTTATGAAAAAATGAAATTAATATACGAATGTACCTCCGTTTGGTATAAAAAATGACATAAGAGCAAAAAATTACCAAAAAAAAAAAATGTTATAAAGCAATACCGCCTCTTCACCTCCCCTCTTCTCTCTTCTTTCAAAAGTGCGACTCACTTTCACAGTTTCACTGCATCTGTCGAGACGAGATGTGCTACTTACAAACAAACAAGGCGATGATGAGCCTGATCTGATCTCACACCCCACGCTTCCTTCTCCTTTTCGCGCCGTACTCCGTACTCTCCCTGGTTCTTTTAATAATTGCATATTTCTTTTTTATTTTGTTGAATTAATCCTCTTTCTTGTTCATCTCACGATTTTAGTTCACTGTATAGTGCCAAACGAACGACAATAGATGCTTATACTCTTATTAGTTATATTTCTTAAATATTCAAGTTTTATTGGTTCCTTCGGCAAAAGGCTAGGTCTTAGGGTTTCTTCTTTTCTTTTTGTAATTGATGTTGCAACTGTATCATTATGGCATTAGGCTTTTGTTTTTTAATTAGACGCATAAGAAAATTGCTTGGTTCTGTTTATTTAGCACCAAGGCTTCAGATAAATGTGCCAAACGAACAAAGTGCTGCTAATGCATCTCTTCTGTAATAATTGGTGAATTAAAGAAGGGAATGATAAGAAATCAAATTAATCCAATCTCTTAGCTATAGTCACAAGCTGTTGCAGCAGTATAAACCTTTACCTATATTGTACCGGCAACTGGTATAAGGCACTTTCTGTTCTAATTCCCACTATAATTTGTTGTAGAACAATATTACCCACTAATACGCACTCCTGTTAAAGTTCATAGCTAAAAACCTGCTCCATCCCCACTGAAATCAGTTCACATAGTCATAGTGTGAACCTGTACTAATACTGTAGCAGTACCCAGTAACCCAGTTCTCATGCCAGTGACAGCATAGTAGGAACAACCAGTGGGGAAGAGTGAGTGTTCATCAGAAGAAACCAATTGGCTGTCATATTTTGGTTTCTGCATAAGAACCCCCCTTTCAATTTCCCCAAACCCCAACAGCAGATTGATTGTTGGTCGAGAAGATTATGGCATTGTGTTCCTTCCAGAGTGTCCAGCACGTTAAAGCCCTAATTGTTAGTGAAACTTCTTTTGGTGAACTTTATGATTTGAGAAAAGGCATATTTTACAAGTAAAGTTATTCTATCTATGTTCTTGTAAAATGAGCATGTTATAATTTAAATGGTCGTTTATCACTGCTTTTGTTTTTCTTTGTGTTTTTGTTTTCAAATTATGTTCTTGTCACATAATATTTGGAACAATTACTTCAGGTTCTCAAGGTTTTGTCATGTATCATTAAACTAAAAATCTACATTTTAGTGGCTATAGGACATAGGCCCTACTGCACGGAAAATACTTTAAACAATGTGTCTTTCTCGGCTGAGTATGCCCTGTGTCGCTTGATTTCCAAATCATATTGAATAATATAATTACAGTTAACTTTCTACTATGTGTGATCCAGTTTGTATGTGTAATCGTTATTACGCACAAGCCAGATAAAGCTCATTGCACCAATGTAATAAATGGGTGTATACTGTCTTTTGTGTTTGACGTTCTGTGGTATAATACATTTTTTTTTTACGAATTATTTTAATTCAGTTTTGTTCTGTTTACCTTGGATGTTATTTCTTAAACTTTCCTTTTCTATTGGTTGCTAATATTGTTTCCTGAATTATGCTTGCAGGTATAGAAAGGATCATCTGATAAGCAAACAATGAAAGCATCTCAATCTCGGAAACTTAGACAAGCCTCTGATGCAGGTCTTGATTTTCTCAGTAACTTACCCGAGTTGATAAAAGTGGAAATCTTGGCTCTTTTGCCGCTAAAAGCGGCAGTCAGGATGAGCGCGTTATCAAAAAGGTGGAGACATACATGGTTGGCTATTCCATCTCTTGTAATTTATGAGAATGAAATTGGCCTCCAAACTCTTTCTGAGTTCATTGCTTTGGTGTACCGGTTATTGTCGAGCCATATACATTCCATGGCCAAGCTAAAACTTGTGTTTCGTCACAGGTACAAAAGGTTTGACATCAAAGAGGACCTGGATAAATGGATCAATACTCTTTTAGAAAAACATGTTCACGAGCTTGTCCTCGACTTAGGTTATTATGCAACAATTGAGATTCCAGCTGATCTCTTTTCTTTGCCTAACCTTGAGCTTGTAATTCTGAGAGGTTGTGAGCTTAATGTGCCAAAGTATTTTGATGGTTTCAAATTGGTATATTCTTTGAAGTTGGAAAACGTGAAGCTCACAGGGATTGAAATAGAGACATTAGTTTCCAGCTGTCCTCTTTTGAAGTATTTCCTCATTCGTACTAAATACTTAGGATTGAATGATCTTGCAATTTGTTCCCCAAGTCTCCTTGAATTGGAAATTAATGCTGATTTCAAAGACCTTTACTTGGAAACACCAAAACTAGTCACTCTCTCTGTTAAACTCCACGCAGGTTATTCTGATTTCATTGATCTATTTGATGAGTATGGCTTTCCAAGTAAATATGAGAATAACATCAGCAGGCTCATGTGCTGTTTGCCTCAAGTTGAAAATCTCAATATATGCTGGAATTTTGTCAAGGTAAAATACATGTATCTTGTTCCCCTAATTTTTTTTTAATATTTACTTTACATGTCTTAAAGAATTTGTAATCATCTTTTTACTTCTCTTGTAAAGTACCTGGATGGTGGAGTAGTACCTGCGCAGCTTCCAGTCAGCCTGAATCTCAGTAAGATGACAATTGAGCTCAATAATGTACTGCCTGAATATTTTAATGTTGCACTTTGTTTATTGCAGAGTGCTCCGAGATTGTCCGACCTCCATATTAAGGTTTGCTTTTTCTTTTCCATCATCTTGGAGGATCCTGGCAATATTTGTATTTCTTTAACGTCTTTCTTTATATTTCATCTTGATAGTTTGATTCTGAAGAGCATGTGTATCCTCCTTACTGGAGTTTTTGGGAGTACGCAGGAGCCATAGATTGTCAACTTACTGGACTCAAAACAGTAATAATCGGATTGTATTTTCTTGAAAGGAAATGTATTTTTTCCTTTATCAAGTTTATTCTGAAGAGCGCACCAGTACTGGAAATGATTGGGTTTGAAAAAAATAGTTCTATTAAATATATGCCTGGTTCCAAAAAGTTGATGATGAAATTGCTCGAGCTTCCACGACTCTCAAACAAGGCCATAATTAAAATTATCTGATCGTAGACATGCTTATTTTTTCAAATTTTAAAAATAGTTATTATTTCTTTAATTTTGGTTTTGATTTGTTTTAATATATTACTTGATGTCCTGTTTACTTCGATGATAACTGATAAAGAGCTGCAAGGTGCAATGGGGATGTTTAAAATGTGGTGGTGCTTTTCTTCTTTTCTGTTTGGATCATCTACCAAACATCTACAGGTTTGACCGCTTCTACTATTATAATTATTTGTGAAGGACGACACAAGAATATGTTAAAATGCTTCCTCTATATTTCTTTGTTTCTGGTGGTCGTTACAAGAACAAGAACCAATTGTTTGTGGGTTATTTCTTGTTAGTGTGGAAGTGCGTGGAATAAGAACAATATAATAACAAGGGTTGTTCTTATTTTATTCTAGTTTCATGTTTTTGTTGGAACAAGAAATAAGCTAATTTGGGCCAAGAACAAGCTATTTTAGAGAGAACCAAACATGAAATAGTTTGTTCTCGTTCTATTACTTGTTCTTATTCCATGCACTGCCAAACAAACAGAAGGGAAAAAGACCAGATTATGCAGTGTATTATAAGTAAAACAAAAAGGATGTGAATATAAGGAAGTGATATAAAGAATGAAGAAGATGACAACGCTATATGATCCCATTATATGTGGATTATAAATTATTAAAAAAAAACTGTCACAACGCATAAAAAAATTATTCATTCTTACTCAAATATCCAATTTGAAAATACAATCGAAAGAGAAATCGGAATCAATTAAAAAAGAATAAAGAGTTTTGAGTTAAATAAAACTAAGGAAATTGATTTCAAAACATATTTTGCAATGCGTGATTTTTTTTATTTTATTTTTTTTTTATTATTTTTTTTTTTTGCAATACTCTTTTGGTCTATTTAAGGTACACCTTTGCAAATGCGGAACAGCATGAAATTTGCTTGCAAATTTTTTTTTTAAAAAAATGAAATACAACAAGATAGAAATTCTATATTACTGAGAAATAGTGTGCTGTTTTGGGTCGGTACTACAATATCAGTTTCTTTTTTTTTTTTAATTTACTGAGAAATTCTATATCAGTTACTGAAAAAAAAAGTAAAATTACATGTCTAATTCATTGAATTTCTTTTTTTTTTTTAATTTATATTTGCATGCGTCTGAAATTGAGAAAACGGGATGCCCATCATTTGGATGATAGCTAGAAGAGCACCCAAGTTCTGGAACGGGTGCCATGACCAAGTTTGCCATTGGTACTGACCAAGATGCACATGACCATCTTTTGGAAGAAGACAATGATAAAGGAAGGTAACGGATAATCAGGCAACATGGTGAAAAATATAGCCAGAAATATTTCAACGAAACAAAATTTAAAGAAAAAGCATGACAGATTGGATCAATCAGCATCTTCGGTTTTCGGATCTAATTTTCTACTATTTTTTCTCGTCTTTCCTTTAGCTGATATATATATTCTCCCAAAAAATAATTATTATACGCTATTATGCCAATTTTAAGCTTAATTATGTCAAGTTTTTTTTTTTTTGAAGGTTTAACTAAGTCCAGAAATTTATTATGCAATCAATTTGTGATGATATTATATCTAGACATGTATATGATAATATGAATCAAATTCATAAAACTAAAACATGCTGCTGTTGTGATTTACAGTCAGACTAAATCGTCGCCAAACTGACTAGAACTGCTCGTGAAACCATAAGCAGTTCAGCTCTTCAATCATGCATTTTTAATCGTAATCCCACAAAATAACTTTTCCCTACATTACAAGAAATAGTTATCGAAATAATGAAGCAGAAACAGAAACAAACAAATCTGCACCAAGCAGAAGCAAAATACAGAGCTAAAGAGTTGTAGCTACAGAGACATCTTCTCTGGTCATAGAATTATTATGGCTGACCAAGAGCAGGACCAGTAAGAAAAATTAAATGAGATCAGACACTGAATTAAAACAGGAAACAGAAGGTATGATACACCATTTTCTTAGCCCAAAAAAAGAATTCTCCTACAGCTGATGACGAGCTCACAAGGTAACGGAGGATTTCCGAAAGAACACTTTCACCCAATAATGAAATCATCCATACCTTGCACTAAGTACCTGAAAAAAAAAATGGTTCTGTCAGTAATGATAGTCAAGAATGGGGTTGGGTTGAATCATTATTTTTTTTTTTTTTAGTTTGTTCCTATTCTGTTTACCTACTTGGATTTGATTTTACAGATGGATATGTTGCTTTTTCCAGTTGGATCCCAATAAGATGCGATTTTTAGTAACATGTACCACAGTATTGGACCTAAAGCCTTTTTCATACTAGTTGGTCTTGTACCAACATCTACTAGCCGTAGTGCAGAGATAACAGGTACAAATAATTTGTAATGAAGAGCTTTAAGAAAATTACAATTCTTTTTAGAGGGTAATAAAGAAAACTTCAAAGAAAGGCCATATAAGTAACTGCTATGCAAAAAACCCACACAGGTCCTTATGGCAGGGTTTTCATACCCAGATCTTTCAAAATGAAAAAAAAAGTATTATGCATAAGAACAAGATAAATTAATAGCACACAAAACATAAGGGGAATGTTTGGAAGTGTGGTGAATAAGAATAGAATAGCTTGTTCAAGAACAAGAGTGGTGAATAAGAAATGGTGAAGAATTGCTTAATCGTGTAATTCTCGATATTGTTTGGATGATTGTATAAGAATAAGAACAAGGGTAAAATATAAAATAATGATTTGTTGTTTATATTTTTCAACTAACTTCTATGCAACTATCTTTTCTATTGTTTTTATTTTTTTGGCGCCACCTCAATACTGCTGCCTATCTATAATTCGATACAAATGAAAAATCATTCCTCTTTAAAACAACTGCAATGACAAAATAAGGACCGCATAAATATATCGAATATCATAATTAATTCGAATTCATTACTTTATATCAATTATAATCAGTTTTCTTTGTGCAAAAATGAAAACTTGACAAATCTAAAAATTGAAAAAATTTGGGAAAAGTGGGTATGCTTAAATCGGACACGTAGGTGATGCCACAATCAGCAATGTCCATATGCGAATTAGACATGTAACACTGTCGTTATTCTACTTGGACTCATATTGGACCCAATTAGAAATGGTTTCTTCTCTCCAAATTTCTATTATTTAATCATGGTGAAGAATATTTTAATATTTCCAATGGGTCACGGGTGGGCAGTTCCGAGCTTAGTTCCAGCATTTTGCTGGAACTAGAACAAGCAACCGAATAACCAATTCCCGTTGTTCTGAGGCGTGTTTGGGAGCACTTAGAACTGCTAGTTCCGAATAACCCCTTATTCGGAGGGTACCAAACATCCCCAAGAAGCATTGACAAAGGAAGAAGGAAGAAGTTTTAATGTATCCATCCCCATTAAAAACTAAAGTTTGAAGAGGATAATTTGTGTATTGCGAGTAGGAAAGGGGCCTACATCTAGGACTTTTCATATCTTCACGGAATAAACAATTACGGACAGTTAAAATGTTATATACTGATTCTTATTAAAGCCGCATGTGACCTATAATTATAAATACCTATGTTTTTATAAGAAAGAAGAATGAAAGTGATAAACCCCTCAAATTATCCAAAAATATAGCAATTACTACTAATGCATACCAGTCTATTCCTTACCAGTTACCATTTTCAGAAGTTTAACTTCTACAGCAGATGACTTCATATCACATTTGATATAACGACCACAAAGGACTCAAATATTTTACTGATTTTAGGAGGCCTGTTGAATCGTTCAGCTTATTTTGGTAATGATATGATCTTCTTGAACCATGTTCATCTTAAAACATGACTGATAATTTGCAAAGCAGATTCAAGAAAAAGCATGTAACAAGATGAAACCTACATCAAAATATAGTCGTCCAGCATCCTGCATCAGCCATCTTTCCCATTTTTCCCTATAAAACAATCCCGATCCCATATTCAACCTCAACAGGAAAAAAAACTACTTACTCACACATGCACAATCAAAAGAACGAAACAATGGTATGTAAAAACACCTCCCTATGCATTTAAATCACGGGGAACAAACACAAATTAGATAAAATACAAATAACTGTTGTTGTAAGATAAACTAACCCTGAGATAACTCGCAGAAAGCTCTCGCGCTGGCTGACAAGTAGGAGGTGAGATGAGGTCCTGCCTTCACCCCACAATCCAATGGAAGAAGAACCGCTTGAGCACCAACCAAAGCTCCCAAATGTCTACACAGATAGAAAATCTACATCAGATACCAAAGGAAAGCAATACAAGAAAAAACCAACCCGGAATGGAGAATCAGATGGTCACCTGGAAGGGATTGAGGAGAGACGGCGAGTAGGAAGGCCGGGGGCGGAGGGAGGAGGAGCAGGGCGGAGACGCGCGGCCGTGGATGGTGGTGATCGGAGCGAACGCGCCGACGTGAGAAGCGATCGTGAGATCGAGCCACGAAATGCCATTGTTGAGGAGAGAGAGAGCTTGCCTTGCGACTGTAGGAAGGGTTTTGGGTTTTTTAATTGGGGAGAGAGAACTTGCGATCGTCAAGAAGGTAAGCTGATCTATACCATTTCTTGGGCCGGATTTGCAAAGTAGTTGGGCCGAAAGAGACGCAAGAGGGTTTGGAATATTTGGGCTTAGATTAACGGGCCTGAGGGTCTTACGTACTTTATTTGGAGAGTAGATGTGATCATGTGAGACAGTGAGAGAATTAAATGTACTAGAGAATTCGAAACACAAATTGCCATTTTCCCGGGGGCATTTACATTATGAGAACATAACGAATCAACGAGTAATCAAATGAGTGGGGTATAGGGGTATATGGTTGTTGAATGTTCATTCATCATTTTCATGATAAATGTAAATAAAAATGTAGTGTTTTATTACCTTTACTGTATTTTTTGGCATATAATTTTGCTGCGGAGATTTTCCAAATTCAAAATAATATAAAAAAAAATACTTATGTGATTCATATCAGATTCAATCCGTCTTATTGACACTTATAAATTGACATTTGACACTAACAAATGAATTTCAAAAGTTATAGCCACCTCCAGTACAAGAATAAGTCAAGGACCTAACAAAAGAAATACAATACATGTTTGGTCTACAATAGATGAATTCCCTTGTATCAACTGTGAGGTGGACCCACGTAGCAATGTGGACCTCCCTTCCACCAATCAACAGTGAGCTAAACTGTGACCTTCATTTTCTCCTGGCCACCATTTAATCTTTTTGCTTCTCAAAAGTACAGAAGCAAGGATAAAGCACAATCCTTTCTCAACCATCCATTTTCTTTCTCACCTTATCTCCAACATTACCCCTATCTCTATACAAAAACCATATTCTCTCTCCCTCCGTATCCATTTCTTTCACATCACTAGCAAGGTAATATATTGTTTGTTAATTCTAATAACCAAAATTCACAGTTATAACAGTAGATATCTCATATAATTGTACATTCTTCTTGCAGATTATTGCAAAATTTGGTGAGAGATGGCATCTATGGCTCTACCAGCTTCAGGCTATAGCCTAAGATTGGCCCCAGGAAGGAGCAACAGTTCAAAGGTTGTTTATGTTACTCCTTATACCGGCCTCGGCCTATACAACAAAATTTCATCCCTCAGCCGCCCCATCAGCAATGCACATGGTTTCACCATGGCTGTGCAAAACTCACTCAAGGTTGGAAAGAAAACCGGTGGTGGGGCCCTATTTGCCAAGTGCAATGCAGCCGGCGAGATATTCCAAATCGCTGCAATTATGAATGGGCTTGTGCTTGTTGGTGTTGCTGTTGGTTTTGTTCTGCTTCGAGTTGAGACCGCCTTTGAGGAGTCTGATTAGGTTACACTAATATGTCCCAAATGCATTTATTTTTTGGAAAAAATACATTGTTGTTTTTGGTCCTGTATCAGCTGGTTATAATGTCTTAATAATATGTAACAAATTCTATATTAAAAAATTGGACATATGTGTTCTTGATGGTTCTCGCTTCCTTGCTCCTTGTGCCATTCCAGTATAAGTTTGTTTTGAGATAATTTACAACGGCAAGCAAAAATTTGCTCTGCTTGATCTATAGCTGCAATAGGAGGAGATCAAGGGAACATTGCTTTCAATTCATCCTTGTACCGAGAAATGTACAAATAATCGTCAAGCAACATCAAGTGTGCATTTTGTTGCTATAGCCTATCTTTCAACATTACTGAGAAAGTGAGAATACATTTGTACTTGTTAATGACTTGGCTAGTTTGTTTGTGAACTTTAAATGCGGTACTCAGCAGAGATTTAAATTGGTCATACATTATTGAACAATGTTCCGCTCAACAATATTCATCAAATTAGACAAGGCAATGGTTCAGTCGTCAATTTGAGGTCAATCATACGGTACCATTCACAACAACGAATGCTTCAACAATCAATGCCCTCGTGCATAACTTAAATACATGTCTGAGTCAGGCAGCATAGGAACAAACCTAAATAACCTATGATAAACATAGTATAATATCCAGATGAATGTGACACGGATAAACAAAAGTAAGGTGCCTTTTTGAAAAGCTAAAACAAAAGAAAATTAATCCCAACTCCACAGTTGCAGAATTCAACTGAATCGACATAAAGTTTGTGATCTAGTTCTAGTAAAGAAAAAAAAAAGAAAAGAAAAGGATTAAATTTGCGATTGTACTACAAAATTGTACAAGATCAGAGGGGTCTCTGACAAGCTGAGAAGAGCTGCCAGCTGAAGAATGCCATAACCAAAGAAGAGAAAATCTCAAATCCCACTACCTCCCTTGTTTGCCACTCAAGTGCTTTCCTCAAATAACTGCATTATATCAAGAGAGAACTTTAATTAAAATTTTGCACAGTGGGAAAAACATTAAAATGTTGCAGAGTAGGTTAGAACTGGAAATGATTTCTGACAACAATGCTCAATTACTACATAGCTCTTTTACATTCTAATATTAGCCCTAAAATCGATTTGGAAAAGGTACAACTAAACAAAGATTATTCCATGTATGAGACAAGTAAAAAAAGAATGACTTAATAACAAGGAAATTCCACTAAAAAGAGAAAAAGAAACTTCAAGAGAACCTGGTGATAGATGGCATTGTGGCAAGAAGGAAAGCACATGCATAGATTATTGGTATCAACGTCCTAGGCTTGTTCTTCCTCAGCCACATCAGAGATCCCAATGCAGCTAGTGACAATGTCATAACCTTGTCCACAGTAGACATAAACAGATTAGAACAACTTAACCAACATAATTTACAAGTTACACTATTTTGGCATATTGGCAAATAATGCCTACTACTCAGTGCATGCAAATGACAACCAATTTTTTGTTATCTGCAAATAACAGCAATCTGAAAACCAGGGTTATTCTGATAAAAAAGATTTGTAAGGAGCCCTGAATTGAACAAACAACTCCAGGAAAAGTCCAACATCAGAACCCAAATGAAAATCAGCTTGGCTTCATTTTTAGATTGTTTTGATCTCAAAGAAAATATATCTTGTTTTTTTGTTGAAGGGAATGCAATGTCAGGAAAGTGAAAATAGAAGTGATGCAGCTAAAAATAAATGTAAATAATCAATTCATCTTGTCGACTTGTAATTTTTAATTGAAAGTTTAATAGAAAAATTGGTTTCAAATTGTCAAAATAATACGGATTTCCAGATTATTAAAACTGAAATAAAGAAGATGCACCAAGTTTCTATAATTGCAGAGGATGGCTTCATATTGTAAAAATTTCTATTTGTGCATCCCAACTTCTAATCTTTTTCTTTTCCGTTTTTTGTTTAAATACCCTCATATACTATTGATCTATCGTGAACGTCCACTAGTAAATGCAGGTTTTCTTCATCAATTTTGTTATTATAGATTTTTATTGTATCAATCATTATACTTATGTTTCATAATACATGTCCACTTGTAGAAATATCCATGTAATGATAGAGCAGATTTGGTTTTGAATTTAACATCCATCAATTAACTGCCAAATATGAATATGGTTTAGCAGTTAGCACTATCTGTTCCGTTCACACTTGAAGGATTTTAATTGTCCTCTGTTACGTTCTACAATCTTATGCTTTTGAACTTCACAAACTGGGTTCTGATGCAAAAAAAAAAAAATCAATCCATCTGAATGGAAAATGCTGTAACCTTGGTCAAATTCCATGAACCTTTTAGCATTCTAGTATCTTACCTTCTAATTCATGTTATATCAACAAATCAAATGGTAAGACGAAGGAAAAATTCTCCAACATTTAGCAGAATATCCGACTTTTCCATCATAGTAACCCAGCTATTTGGTATTAAATGCATGAACCTCAAAAAGGTAGATTGTAATCGCACATGCAGATGTGTTGATGCCAGTTGCAAGGAGTTTAAGACATCACATGTGTTATTGTTAATAACTGAGACTTACAAGGTTTGCATTGGCTTCAAGGCCTTGAAATATAAACTCCCATGTGAATTCCAATCCTCTTGCCCCAATCCAGAGAGGTGCAAGTCGGTGTAATACTGAATCGGCAAAAGCCCAACCTGCAATGATACAGTTCAATGTACACATTCATCAATGATGGAAGTCCATTTTGCCCATCCAAATTCCTTTGGTTCAAGCTGGCACACAAAATATTGCACTTGGTTAAACCAGCACCAGAATATCTGTGGTTTCTTCTGTCAATAAACTCATAATCTATTTCAATCATGGATTTTGCAAGGCACAAGAAGTTTCTAGAGCAACCAAGTTCTAATTGAGGTTGTTTTACTGACAAATAACGAGTTTTCCTAATACAAGGGAAACTTTGGACCAATGCAATAATAAGGAGTGAAATTGTAAAGAAAGTCTGGCTCTGATCAAACCAAAGTGTACTAGCTGAAAAAAATGACTGAACAGAATTTAATTGGTGAATAGGAACCAAGTGAAATGGTTTAGGGCGGAAAATTATACTATCCTACATGATAAAAGTTATCATGGTCACAATCTAGATATTGTAGTCATAAATTATACCCAAACCGACAGCCTGGAACTTGTGGTTCTGAGAAATATTTCTGTGGGTCAGCTGTGTCAGTGCGAAATATAGGCCAGCTACATCTACGAGGCCAATCAGCACTTTCATCACTTCCTGCAAATAAATAAATTAGAAATTTTGAAACTATTGAATAAGCTACAACTTCACATCTTGACTTTTGAATATCTGCAGTGGCAGAACAGACGTTATTTACATTGGGACTGATAGTATCAATTTCAAAGAGCTGGTGAAAATAACCGACTAATTTTCCATGTTTGCAAGGCAATTAGTAAATTCAGTGTGGTTATTTCATCCCACTGTCTTTTGTGACTCCACCACTAATACCCTACAGAACAAAACCATCTTGCCTAGCCTATAAGGGATGGTAATAATAATTACACCACTCTCTCTTAATTTCTTCCACCAGAATTAGAAGATGGAGTACAAAGAGGATAATTCTTCTTTTGGGAGCTTATATTAAAGAGTTTTTTCTTTGTTTCGGAAGGCACATCACCATATTTCTTGTTTTGCACAATTATGCTTGACAGGATGCAGAAGAATACACAAAAGTACAGAAAGGAAAAAACAAAGGTCGAAGAAGTACCTGATATGGGTCAAAACCTTCATTCTCTGGGACCTTAAGAAAAGTTGCTAAACACACTAGCTGAAAAGGTAGATCTAATAAGTGCCAGATTTTGTGTAATACCATAATGTACATAAGGTAGACCACATGCTCATTCATGCCCTTTCATTACTTTCCAAGCATGATTTGAAATTTTGAGTCATTACCAACCTTGATTAAAGCAGTTAAAAGATACACAACCGCAGCTTTTATACTAGTCCCAAGAGTATCATACTCCGATCTACAAGTAAAAAATCAAATCAATAACCACCATTGATGAGTTCTATAATAAAATAATATATTGGTCAATAGAAGTTCAGATAATAGTAAGGTAACAAAACCCATCAGATATCTCCAATAAATTCCCTAAAAATACATAATTCATAACATTTTTCTGGATATCGATCCACCAAGAAGCAGAGAAAGGCTTAATTAAGTCTAATAACTAGAAATCAAACCTATATTCAAGAGAGCGAACTAGAAAATCAATACTAAATGCCTACTTCCAGATCTGAACCACAGAGTTTAAACAGAGATAAAGCAATTGAGTTTCCGACGAGGAATAACTCAGAAGCTTTCGACTAAAGGAGATCAATAGAAGGTTGAGAGAGAGAGAGAGAGAGAGAGATTTACAGAGGTGTGGCGGAGTAGTAGACGACATGAGGTCCGAAGGTGAGGAGAGCACAGTTGACGAAGTGGAACAGCGTCATCTTCTCTTCTCTCTTTTGGTTTTTAGAGAAGAATTGAGTTTTCGCCTGTTGTTCTCCGGCTGTTATATGCGGTGGTGGTCTCCGCCTTTCTGAATTCTGGTCTAGTTTCGTCTCGCCTTTTTTTAAGCTTCTCCTTTTAGAAAGAAGAAAAAAGAAATCCAATGAAGTTGGGCCGGGTACAGATCCAAAGATTGATTGATGAGATCGGCCTAGTTAACGGACTGGGATCCTCGGCAGTCCTTTTAAAGGACTGCTGAGCAGTCAAAAAATTTGTTTTTTTAATTTTTAAAAATTTTAAAATTCAAATACCGAATCCAAACCGTTGAACTTGTTCAATTTTACGGACGATGCGTTTTCATATAAGTTTTATAAAATTTAGAGTTGATTTGATATTTGATTAAGTGCTTAAATTATGAACGTATTAGAATTAATCAAACCACGTTCGTTCATTTGTTGACCATTTAATCAAGTATCAAATCAACTCCAAATTTTATAAAACTTATATGAAAACGCATCGCCCGTAAAATTGAACAAGTTCAACGGTTTGGATTCGGTATTTAAATTTTAAATTTTTTAAAAATTAAAAAATACAAACTTTGACTGCTCAGCAGTCCTTTAAAAGGACTGCCGAGGATCCCAGTCGCCTAGTTAACAGCTTTAACTTGGGCTTATTAATGAGAGTAAAGAATATAGGCTTGATCGACCCAATTTAAGCCTGTTTCCGATGTTAGTATCAGATGAATAAGGTTTCCTATAACGAGAGTCTTATACAATCAAACAATCAACCAGCGACTCCTTTCATTTTTGTCACGTGGTTTTATTTCCATCTCGTCAATCACGTGCCTCTCACGTGCATTTTTAAAATTGAATCGGGAAATCTCTGTATAAATCACTATATATCTTTCTCTATCCGAAAAACCTCCAACAATTATCTTGTTAGGAAGTGTTTAATTCCATTTTTGTGCCATCAAATAGCAAGAAACCACAACTAAACACAAAGGATCTAGGTTTCAATCATCATTCACAAGCATTTCAAGATGAGAGTGTAGGAAGAAGTTATACCTCTCACAAATGTTCTTGTGAGGTTCGATCCAACGGCAATAGGAATCGATGGGGTGCTCTCCACCTCCTCCACCACCAAAGGTTGCCTCTAGCCCACCAAGGATCCACCACCAAGCTCAAGAGAATGCTAGTTCTCTTGAACCTCTTGCTAATCACCTTGCTTCTCTACTTAACTATTTAATGGAGAGAAAGAGATGTGTGGTGCTCAACACATGAGCTTGGAAGAGAGATGAGAGGGGCAGCTAGGTGGCGCCTAGGATGGGAGAGAGAGACGGCTAGGGTTTTCTCTTGGTGACCCCTTTATATAGCCAACCACTCTCATCCATCTTTCATACTATTTACAAGTATGCCACTAGGGCACCTAGCTGAAATTAAAAGAGGCTTTAATGGGCTATTTCAATTGTGCAATGGCCCAATAAACCATCCTTTTAATTACCTCTTCATTCTTCCTTAAATCGGGTCTTTAATTAACCAATAAAATAGAAGTCCAATTAGCTCAAACTAATTAAAGTGAGTTGAACATAATTAATTATTAACTCATTAATAATTAATTTAGGATTAGCTAATGCATTAAATTGTTTCCATGTGATCCTTTTAATTTAATTAATTATAACGGTTCATAACGGTATATATAATTAATTAATTAACTTATCACATTCCACGATACATACTATTGTGAATAAACAATAAATGCACCAAGTGGTTAGAATCCTATTTGTGCGACCCTATTTGAGGATTTATACTATGTTGGCTATGGAAATAAATTGTTATTTATTTCCAATAATCATAAGCGGTATCTAGCAACACGTTATGATTCTCAATTCGTATAAATAATGTACCGTTACAATATCTCAATCCTGCATAAGAAATATAAGTATTTCCTTGTCTGATTCTTATGTCACATGATATCCTTGTATAATCCAAGATAGGAATGTGTCATTCTTGCAGATTATACATTTCTTGATCTAGAGTTGATTGTACAAGTTGGCCAAACAATCCAAACTCCATCAAGGGGCCCAAACAGATATCATCACTCATTAAGTATATTAATGAGGGACATACGGTTTTCTTGATGAACAACTTTTTCCCGCACAATTCAAGAGAGCATAAATAAAGTCCTTATAGCAGCCTTTATCAGGAATCAACGTTAGACGATATATATTGAACCTATCCTCATGTGGAAAAGGTGAACATCTCAAACTTAGAATCAAACTAATATGAAATAAACAATGACACTTAACACAATCCAAATGTTTATTTCATTGGGTCAAGTCCTGTACTATGTTCTATAACATATACATATGCAATTAAGTTGGTAACTCCTTACCTATGATTTGTAGAACTTAATCATCGCTTAACTTGCATACTAATCTTATTTGATAATTAATGCTCACTGTTAATTATCAAGATTATGGACATCTTTAGATTTATTATTGTCATTTAAGAACAAATGAGTTATAGAGATCTACAATTCAGATCCTCAACCTGAATGATCTATCAATAAATAAATCAAGGAACAAATGATAAAATATCATCAATAACATAAACCACAGAAGTAACCAAAATGATTAGCTTCTAGGACATAACTCCAACATATCTCTCTCCAGAAAAACCTTCATTGCTCTCTTTCTCTCCACGAAAAACCTTCATTGCTCTCTATGTCACTATCTCAAGCAAGCTTTCTCTCTCAACTACCAAATCCGCTCTCTCTGTCTTCCTTCTTCCAGATCACACTTTCTCTTTCTTTATCGTGATCACACTTTCTTTTTATTTATGAATCGGTGATTTTGTGCGATTTTATAGCGACCGAAAATCTTAGAATAATTTCCGACGATCAATTCGACTGCGCGCGCTTAATTCACCATTTGACGAAAGTTTAGGTAAATTAGCGCCCTTTCTCCTTTGTATTTTATTTTTTATGTATATTTTGTTCTGGAACAATCGATTTGAATCTGGATTTGTATTTTCATGTCTCTCGATTGATCAATTATTTCTTTTATTTTTGAATCGGTTATTTTGTGCGATTTTGCAACGATCGGGCTATCTTAGGATGATTTTCGACGATCAATTCGACTAGGTGCTCTTAATTCACCATTTGTTGAAAGTTTAGACAATTCAGCTTCCTTTCTCCTTTATTTTTTTCTTTTTTATGTATATTTTGTGCTAAAACAATCGATTTGAATTTGGATTTTTATTTTCATGTCTCTTAATTGATCAATTATTGTTGTAGATCTGGATTGTTACAATTAATTATTGTTTTAGATCTGGATTGATTGATCAAACATTTTTGTTGTTGCTTTTAATTCCGTTGTGTAAATCAATGAATGATTGAATTATTCATATATTCCTTTCATTTTTGTGATAGTCTAACAATATTGATTTATTATTCATGAATATTTTGAACAACTACTGAATTATTGCTCAATGGGACTGATTTATGTAGAGATCAACTTTGTTTTAAATAAGGGAGTATTTATTCCGTAAGAGTTTAGAAAATTTATGACATGGGAGTAACTAAATATACTTGTTAGGTTCTGTTTTTTTACATTGCCAAAGGAGTATTTTATATTAATAAAGGAGTTTTTTTTTTTTGTTTAGGTTATACTTTCTATGTTCAATTGAGTCGTATATATTCTGATTTTACTTATTTGTCCTTTTTTCAAGAGATTAGCAATTCATTTAGCAATGTCGTAACAGGTACATTTTTGTTTCTTTGGCTTGTGTATTTATTTAATTAGTTTGCATGTTTATTGATTTACTTGTTATTTATATGAAGGGAGTACATAACTAGCAAAATAACCATATTCTGACTTTTTTTTTGTTATCAATGGTTTTTCCTTATAACTAATTTAGTTGTGTATGTTTACTAATTAATCTATTCCTTATAACCTATGTTACCCTGGTACGCGCTATATGTGGCCGTATGCGTACCGGGTACGAACCGGGTTCGGGTACGCTACGGGTACGGCACTGGTACGTATTGGGTGCGCCACGTGGCGTACCGGATTATTTTATTTTGTTTGACCACCCGGTACGGTCAATGGTACGATCTGGTACGCGTACCAACCACTCGTATGGCGCCACGTGTCACCTCTGTTGACGCAGAGAAATTCCCGCGCACACGTGAAATGAGAACGCATACGCGCTCGTGCCACAGAGGAACGTAGAGAACTTATATGAGGGAGTGATACCCAGCCTATATATACTCTCATCTGTTAGTTAGTTTTTGTATTGTGGGACTAAGGTAAAAACTCAAAACCGGACAAGCCAACAGCCCCCAATCATTTACCATCTCTGTTGCGCCCTACAATGGACATATCCATTTTCGATTTTTCAGAAAATTGTATTTTAGTTTATCAATTGTTTGAGAGCCTTCTAAAACTCATTTTGGCATAAAATTTTATATGCATGATAACAAAAATATAAGGAATTTGAAAGTGTAAAACTTTCATATTTTAGAATTGAAAATTATTTTAAATAATTTTTTAAATCACATAATATTTTTTCAATAATTTAAAAAATGTATTTAGATTTATAATTGTTCGAATTTGTTTGCAGAAAATTTATTTTTTCATACTCATGGATTTATAAAGTATATATAGTATAAAATTTTTCACTAGTAAATATATATATATATTGGCGTACCCGTACCGGAGATTTTTGAAAATTTTCGTACCGTCGTACCCGAATCGTACCGGGTACGGTACTCGAATCCGAACACGTGCAACATAGCTTATAACGGATGATTTTCTACATTTTTTTGTGTAGGTTTTGATTTGAACATAGACTTTGATATGCACGTCTCCCTAAACCGTTATAGTGGCTGAGAATTAGGATTCTACCGAGCCTTCATTTACTCACTCCACCAATACTAAGGATGTATTACTTCTGAAAAGTGGTGAGACAAGCAACGAGACTATTTCCAAAGAAGATGCATGGCAGTTCTATAGTAGGTATGCCTATTCGATCGGATTTGGTGCAAGCAAGAATGAGAGTTCTTCTAAAGATGGGAAAACTATTCTCGAGACTATATATCATGTGCCACAAAGACGGTCCAACTCGTGACAAAATCAATAAACCAGTGAGTGAGAGAAGACATTGAGTGAAAAAGTCTGGCCTTGTCCAGCTTGTTGGATTATTTCTAGCCAAATAGGCTGACGAGCCTTGGCTGGAACGACCCGTTCCAGTATTGGAACGTGTTGGAGTTATGTCCTAGAAGTCAATATTTAATGACTTATTTTCTTAGTTTATGTTAATGATGATATTTGATCATTTGTTCCTAGAGTTTATTATTGACAGATCATTCAGGTTGAGGATCTGAATTGTAGATCTCTGTGGATCATTCATTAGAATGACAATAATAAATCTAAATCGTCCATAATCTTGATAATTAACAAGGAACATTAATTATCATAAAAGATTAGTATGTAAGTTAAGTGATGATTAAGTTCTACAAATCATAGGTAAGGAGTTACCAACTTAATTGCATATGTGTATGTTATTGGAACATAGTACAGGACTTGACCCAATGAAATAAACATATGGATTGTGTTATGTGTCATTGTTTATTTCATATGTTGTTGATTCTAAGTTTGAGATGCTCAGCTTTTCCACATGAGGATAGGTTCAATAAATATCGTCTAACGTTGATTCCTGATAAAGGCTGCTATAAGGACTTTATTTATGTTCTCTTGAATTGTGCGGGGAAAAGTTGTTCATCAAGAAAACCGTATGTCCCTCATTAATATACTTAATGAGTGATGATATCTGTTTGGGCCCCTTGATGGAGTTTGGATTGTTTGGCCAACTTGTACAATCAACTCTAGATCAAGAAATGTATAATCTGCAAGAATGACACATTCCTATCTTGGATTATACAAAGATATCATGTGACATAAGAATCAGACAAGGAAATACTTTTATTTCTTATGCAGGATTGAGATATTGTAACGGTACATTATTTATGCGAATTGGGAATCATAACGTGTTGCTAGATACCGCTTATAATTATTGGAAATAAATAGTGATTTATCTCCATGGCCAACATAGCATAAATCCTCAAAGGGTCACACAAATAGAGCTTTAACCATATAGTGCATTATTTATTTATTCACAACAGTGAGTATTGTGAAAATATGATAAGTTGATTAATTAATTATATACCGTTGTGAACCGTTATAATTAATTAAGTCAAAAAGGATCATATAGAAATAAGTTAATGCATATGCTAATCCTTAAATAATTATCAAGGTATTGATAATTAAATTTTTGTTCAACACGAATTGATTAGAGTAATTAATTTAAGCAAACGGGCCTTTATTTAATTGGTAAATAAAAGGTCCAACTTGAGAGCAATTAATTGGGCCACTAATTAATTGAATTAGAGGAACAATTAAATAATTATAAAGTCCATCTAGGCCCATTTATGGCCAGCCATGTGGGTGGCATGGTTGTAATTTGGTGCAACTTGTTGGGAGAGTGGTTGGTCTATAAAAGGGGACCATTTGAGGTGAGAAACCCTAGCCTCCACCTACCTCTTTCTCCCTCTCCCATTTTGGACGAAAATAGAAGAGAAAAATTGAGATTTTTCTCTCTTCTTCTTGCTCTCTCTTCCTCATTTATCAATAGGGTTCATGTGTTGAACATAGATCCAATAATTAAATAGTTAGTTAATTGGAGAAAAACAAGGATTAGCTTCTCTCTTCCTCTTGCTAGCACAAGGTTGAAGAGATTGGTTAATCTCTTGGTGGACTCGAGGCGGCCGGCCGGCGACCTAGGAGGAGAGGAGAGCACGCCACCGACTCCTACGCTTAGGATTCGAGCCTCATGAATGCGATTTCATGAGAGGTATAATTCTCCTACTTGTTCTCCTTGATTTAACGTGTGATTGCTTTAGCACTAGATCTATTGATTTGCTTGTTGTTAATGGTGATTAATTAGTTGTAATTAATCTAAAATGAAAATATGAGCATTTCCTAACAGAACGGACAGTCCAAATTCAGAACGGACAGTCCATGGTCTGGTATGACCAGTCCGTCCCAGGTCGGGACGACTGCTCTGGACACGATCAGAACGAACCGTTCTAGGATTAGAACAGACCGTTCCAATCATGCCAGAAATAGAAACAATCTAGAAGGTGGGCTAATTATGGCTTAATGATTCTGCTAATTACGAATATTGTTAAGTATGGTAATATGCTAAACGTGGCTGTTATGGAAAAGTATGATTTTGTACAGAAAGTGTGTAGCCTTTAATAAGTGGTTAATTTAGGAAAATCATGATTCTATATTTGTGATGGATGAATATAGAAATATGAGTGCATGCCAAGTTTCTTTGGCTTATATATATGAGATTGGTCTCCAAGGGACAAGACATCTAAGAATTCCTGCTGCATACATGTGTTGATAGCAACTATTCTGCCCCTCTCCCTTATAATACTTCCATCAATTAGAGAGATAGTGCTTTTGTTAAGGCTAAAGGCATCAAAGGGCAAGTCTTGAACTCTTGGAAGATCTCCTCCCACCTTGGTGCTTCTCTCAAGACATCAGGGATCTCAGCAATCAAGCAAGACGTGCTCTACATCAAAGATCTTGGACATAGCTATGGATTCAGTTATACTTCCGCTCTAAAGATTACTTTTCGGTGTTTTGGAACGGTCCATTTCAGGATTGGGGCGGCCCGTTCCACTGCTGGTTCTACGAGTTATTCAGTTATTATGGTTTGCTATTTGATCTGTTAGAATTGTTATTCCTTTGTCTTTTATGCAAACCCTAACACAGCTCGCATAGTGTTACTTTTCAATCCTGCAAAAGAGGTTTGGTTTATCCACTAAATAAATTTGTAGTGCCATAAAATCAAGTACTCTTTTTTCAATGACGTATATTGAATTTTAATGTTTTACAATTGCATATTCAAAGAGGACACAACAATTATTTTGGCATATTCAATAGATAGAAAAACAAACGAATTTTGTTAATTATGACAAATTTGTTCTAATATGTTCAAGTTTTAGCGTTTGATCGAGTATCAAATAAACTCCAAAATTACAAAACTTATATGAAAATGCATCGCTCGGTAAACTAAATAAGATAAATAGTTTAGGTTTAACGTTTGAATTTTAAAATTTAAAAGTTAACTAAATAGCAAAATTTAGATATTTGAGGGCAACCGAAATATTGATAGCGAAACCTTCCTTATCTTTTTAATTAACTAACATAACTACCTAAAATTAGTCGACATATAATTTAGATTAAAATTTTGAACAATTATTTATAGACATAAGAGTGATTGAGATAATTTTTAAAAATTTGTAAAAACCTAATATATTAAATTTACAAAGTGAAAATCATGGTAGTTCCAACATATGGGACGAATAAATATAAAAATATATATTAAAATTTTGAATAGTTTGAGAAATAATAAATTCAAATTCAAATTATAAATAAACACATACATGCATATTTGGTTTACTCCAATGTTCCATAAAGGATACGAAACCGTTGAGTTTGTACTCTAGTGTATGGTTACTCAAATTATTTGCTAGACGATGAAATGTTAGCTAAATTTAACCTATAGTATTATGGATTCGACATTAAAATTAATTTTGTTTTCTTTGTTGAGAAAACAAGATATAGATGAGTGATTGCTAATAGTTAGGACGCATGCACTGATCATCAATGTAATGTGAATATTCATATAATATGCATGAAAAGATCAATTAAATTTGAATCAAATCCTATCAGTGCAAAAGAGAGATTAATAATTTACTATTTTTTTTTTAATAAAAGTAGAGCTTCTAACAAAAGGGTATTGATATTAATGTTGGGCTAATGTAACCAGACATAGCATCCAATCAGCCTTCCCCAAATAACATGGTCTGAGAATAATAATAAAAAAAATTTCGTCTCGCTTTTTTTTTGTTTTAACTTCTCCTTTTTAGAAAGAAGGAAAACGAAATCCAACAGAAGTAGAACGGGAAAAGATCCAAAGATGAATTGATGACTGGGGCTAATTAACAGCTCTAACTTAGGCTTATTGATGAAAGTAAAGATAAAGAATAACATACAAAACGATCACGAAATTGATCTCTTGCGTTAACCGTTGCATTTTATGTCTCGAAATAAAATTTAGTTGTGTTAACCAGTTTGTTTCAAAAGACGATCAAAACTATCGAAACAATCAATTTTTTATCAATTATTTTTTTATACTTGCTTTCCTATTTCTCATGTAACTGTGTTTAATTCGCTGCTTTGATAATTAATTTTTATACATAGTTTCTTATTTCGCATGCATAATAGGTCAGTTCGATACTACATTATTCTCGGTTCATCAAAATTTATTTATAAATACTTAAAAAATACATAAAAATGATATAAATGATTAAACAAAAATAAACAAAACGAAAAAGGTCAATTTCGTTAATCGTTTCATTTAATAAGTGAAATAAAAAATAGTTTTGTTAACCGTTTTGCATGAATGAAACGAAATGATCAAACAGTTGAAACGAGTTGCATTTGCACCCCTAATCTCGTCCCTTGGAAGTGGAACTCTCGATTTTCCTCCAAAAGCGATAATTTTTTTTTTAAAAAAATAAGATGGGGTGAAAGTGATCCAACTTATTTTAAAATTAAATGTAACAAAAACTCCAGCCGGATCTCGAATTATATTTTTTTTATTATCAACTCCTCATGAAAACCGTCAACAAAAAAAGTTAAAATGAGAGGAGATTTAACATTTGATTTCCATTACAACTACAGTTTTAGGAGACATTTGCCCACAAAACTTAATTTTGGATTCTCTAAAAAGTAAAAAGTCAATCTTGGAAGTTAGCCATTTCGGTAATGAGTGTGAAAATTGAATAAGTAAATTACAATACTATATTTAATTTTTGTATGATATATTTATATCTTTTTGCAAAAATGTACGTTTTAAATCTATTTAGTTCATTAAGAATTATGTGAACATATTGACAAAATTTATTGAATTACATCAATAAAGAATTCATACTACGAAAATCATTTTAAATTTACAGTGATATGTTACTTACCGATTTGTAAGATTTTTCAATTTAGTACAAAATTAACTAGATAGAAAATGAAAATATTTAAGTTTGTTTAATACATTGTGATTGCTTGATTTTAAACTAAATGAATTGAAAATTTGTAAGTTTGTTAGTAATGCATTCAGCGATGAAGTTCAAAAAAAAAAAAAAAATGAAGAGAGAGGAGGAGGAAAAAAAACTAATAATATGTTTTTTATTTTATATGGAAGCTAAAGTATAAATATATTTATATTTAAAAAACTATATTAGATTCATACAATGGTATGGTGTTCTAGCTACCACTTTATCCTTCCTCTTTTGTCATCGATCCATTGGACAGGTTTACAAAATTTTGAATTTATTTAACAGACTTTTAAAATTATAGTTAGGAACTATGTCGACGGGTTTTCTTCACTACGTTTAATAGAATAGTTTAACATAGACCTCCCTCCTTTCAAAAATAAAAAATTACAAAATACCCACGGTAATTAATTCGCCTTTCTTTCATTTCCTCATTCGTTCCATCATGAGTAGAAAAACGTCCTTGCAGTAAGGTCATATCAATTATTACATATGTTTGAAATAAGTACACACATATAAATTGATATATAATTATATCTTGCATGACCAGCATAACAAACGTTTTCAAATATTAAACGGGAACTACACTACACGCGAGAGTTCCCCATTCAACCCTTTTATAATTCACACAACACAAAGAAAAGAAAAGAAAAGGAAAAGAAGGCGTAGCTTTAGTTTAGAGGGGCTATAGGGAGAGGCCCACAGACGTGGCATAGTTCTAGGATGAGAAGGAAGGAAAAAAGAGAGATCATCAAGGAGCGGAAGAGGCGGTTAATGGTGGGGCAGAGGCGACAGGCTTTAGACCGTTCACCTAATAATTATGCTGCTTCCCGACTCCTCATCGATGATTCATCCATCATGCATCGATGATTCATCTTTTCTTTTCTTTTACCCCCCACAGGCCACAGGCCACAACCCTTGGCCCCTTTTCTTTCTCCTACGTCCAGCTCACGTGCTGTACCACGCTCCTCGCCAGACCACTAGACCAGACCGAGCCTCACTCTCAGAGTCTCTCTATTCTCTGTTTATTTCATCCGTCAGCACCGCCCTAAGCATCCACTCTGGCTCTCTTCTGTTTGTTTCTGTGTAGTAGGATCATATATATATTAGTGCGCTATTAATTAATGCTCTGTTTTTATGTCTCAGAACTAATGTACATTTTGTTGATTTGTTCAGAATCTTCAGATAGGATCGATCTTAGTAGGAAATGTACTATATTATGATGATAAAATTAATATCATAGTTTACTTTATTGGGTCAAACTAAGAACTATTTTAATGTCTTGACCAAAATCCCTTTTTAACATGGGATTTAATTTAATTTAATTTAATTTAATTAGAAATTTTTTTATCAAAATAAACGGATTTGGTGCCATTTCATTGGAATTTCCATATAATTAGATTCAACGAAATCCTGAGAAATCAATTCAAATGAAATAAAATCCGGTGTAAAAAATATTTTGATTAGGGCCTAAATAACTAACTACAAATGATATTACTTTTCTATTCATTCTCATTTTAATTTTTTATTTTTGATTTTCATGAAACTACAATAATTTATATGCAAGACTTGGAAAAAATCAGGATCATAGTTCATTTGAAGTTTGAACAACCATGATCCATTTCCATGAATAATCACTTATATATTTAAACAAATCTAAATATACATGATCCATTTCCATGAATATTCACTTATATATTTAAACAAATCTAAATATATACCCTGAACATCACCCATAATTTTTTTTTCAATTTATATTTTATAGTAAGGAAAAGTCAGGACTTCTCTTTTGTTCTCTTGTCTATGATTTACATGTTGAATATGTCTACACAGCAAATGATACAGCGGATGTTGAGATCCCACAAGAGGCAAGATGAAGCATAAAAGCTAGAGAGAGAGAGAGAGACAAAGAGAGAGAAAGGTAGAGAAAAGCTGCGTCCGGGCACTGTTGCGTTTGTCCCCTTCTGCCTTTGTGCCCCTCTAGCCTCTGCTCTATTATCATATAGGAAGACAATCTGCAATCTGTAGCAGCCTCATGCTAATTATCATATTTAGCATATTTACTGCTTCAATTTTGCTTTTGACGCGACGAAATGAATTATACGTACGTTGCAATATAAGGGGGCGTTTGGTTGTGTAGCAAGGGGTTGCATAAGTTAAGGATGCTTAAGTGTTTATGTAGTATTATGTAATAAATGTTTGGTTGTGTAGTAAGGATGAGCAACTTAATGCATGCATATCTTCATGTCAAAAGACTAAAATGCCCTTGAATTTCAATTATTTAATTTGAATTAGTATTATATATTAATAAAATGTCGTGTCTTAATTATTATTAATTATTAATTATTAATGATAATAATAAATTATTTTTAATACTATGAAATATTAATAAATACATTTAATAAAATATTATAAACATTATTAATTATTTAACAATAAAAAATTATTATTGATTAATTATTTTTAATTAATGATGATTATTTAATTGTTATTATTAATAAATTAATATTACTTATTAAATATTATTAATTACTATTATTTAATTATTAATTATAATAATTATTTTTTATTATTAATTGTGATTTTATAATAATTATTGTGACTTATTAATTATTATTATTTATTAGTTATTATTAATTATTTTGTAATTATTATTTACTAATTATTGTTAATTATTAATTATTAAAAATTAATTATATATCATAATAATAAATCATTTTTGAAATTATGAAATATTAATTAATTATTTTTAATTAAATATTATGAATTATTAAATAATGAAAATTATTATTGATTAATTATTATTATTAAATCGTTATTATTATTTAATTATTAATTATAATTTTTTAATAATTATTGTTACTTATTAAGTATTATTAATTATTTGTTAATTATTAAATATTATTATTAATTATCATTAATTATTTCTAAGGGGTATTGTTGGAAAAAAATATTAAAGAGTGTTTGCCTCCAAATTTCGCCATCTGAAGAAACGACAGAATACCCAGAGAAACCTGCAAAAGATGAGAATGGCATATAATGAAACAAAATCCATAACTATGTCCCATATCTTGAGTAAAAAAAAAGCTCAAGACTCAAGACATAAACAACCAATAACCATCAAATGAGTAATTAATTAATTAATTTAATTATGTGAAATATGATGAAACCCACATAATTGATTAATTAACTAATTAAAAAGGAGGAAGCGATGAAAATAAGAATTATGGGACGGCTAAATACCGTACATAATTCTAAGAATTTATAGCAAGTTTTTGGGCCAAGCCCATGATGGTCCCAAGTAAATTGCTTAAAAAAAAATGAGCAATATAGGGTCCTGACATATGAACGGAATTCAGTACGACAATAGGAACAAATAACCTTGTGTCGAAACACCCGAACAATTGCATGAATCTCATTTTGGGCTCATTCTTGGATTTGATTAATCAATTGGGCTAGTTAAAACACAAATCCAAACCGTTTATAACAAATAAATAAATGAAGCCCAATCAAATCAGGCCCATTACAGACCCAATCGAACTCAGCCCAGCTGAATCAAAATGCGGAAGCATTTTTCGCCGACTGAGTCCCGATGTGAAAACACCCGAGCCCAACAGCATCAAACTGACTCAGTCGAGTCAGCTTCAGAACAGCCACGTGGCACTCAACCATTGGTTCTCCCCTATGGGTCCCTCATTACCGTTAACAGAAAATAAAAAAGGAAAATAGAAAGGAAAAGGGCTCACCTGAAATAGAAGGAAGGGTGCTCCGATGAAGAGAGAGGCCCCGCTATCAGCTCCGGCCACCTCGTCTCCAACTGACTTCACCGCTAGGTAGGCGATGACTTCCTGAACACAGTGACACCAGATTTGACGGGTAAAGAGACCTAGAAACGACTAATTGAAAGTCGCGACAGTGCGACGGTAAAGAAATGGAAACACAAAATTGATCGAAATTAGTGAGAAATGAGAGCGCGGCTGTACCTCAGGAGCTTCCTAGAAGTGCTAGAAGGAGTTGCGATGAGTTCGTAAACACCAATTACTGCTGAAGAGGGAGACGACACATTCAACCATGGCGACATGCATGGAACAGTACGAAATTCGAAATAGAAAGAGAGAGAGGACACATTGCCCCCAATCAATGCTCTCTGTAGTTGGACTGATGAGTGTGCATAGTCAAAAGGTGCAGAGGGTCTGTGTAAAGCCAAAGTTCTCGTGATACAAAAAGCACTGGAGGCGTCCAGTGAGAAGGAAATACGACTTTCAACCAAACTGGAGGGGGGGGCTCACCCCTTCTGCCTCCTCTGACGCCTGCAAAGCGACTCCTATACCTGGGGAGGGTGATAGGCTCAACAGAGAATATGAGGCCATGGATGTCTATTAGCCGTTGGATGGCTTTGATGAATCAAAAAGTGATGACAGTGACCTTCATGCCTCACATTCCTTTTTTCTGCCACAGTACAAAACAAGAGCGTACTATATGAAGTTGTGATACAAAAGGGGGGGACACTAAAAGCATTCACACAGCTAATTTGATAGATCCAAGGGCTCAGATTGAGTGGGATGCTACACAGTGTATAAGGTCATGCTTCCCCTTGGCAGTAGAAGATCATATGTGAAATTGAATATGCAAATAGGCATGTACTTATGTAACATAACACCTGGAGCTCCTGTGCAATTGAATATGCAAATAGGCATGTACTTATGTAACATAACACCTGGAGCTCCTGTGCAATTGAATATGCAAATGGGCTTGTAACTGTGATATGGTAGCACATTGCACCCACCACATGAATTAAAACAGTGACCAATAGGAAATGTTGCAACACACCCTTCATCCCTTGGCACGAGAGGGATTGTACTGCGTGATGCCATCATATGCTGGTCTCAACACCAGACAGCTAGGCCAGCCAATGCCAATCAAGCTAAAACTGGACTGGAAGGCTTCCTGCAAGTAAAAGATGGGATCAAAATATGGCATGACAGAAGGGTAAAAGAGGAACTTGGGTGCTGGGACAGTCATTTGGCACCCCCCCCAGCCATGAATTAAATTGAATTATACAAGGAATAATGCATAAATGCCTCAGTTAGCCTTACATAAGTTCAATTTCGCCTATATGAGGTACCCCTCTTAGCTGTGGGACCCATTGCCCATGGTCTTATGACTATCTGGTTGCACACAAGGCTGCATCAGATGCTAATACACAAACTAAGCAACCTAGTGTAAATGGAGAGCATAGAAAAGCTTGTATAATCATCGAATTCATGCACTGACACCCTGGCCTAGAAGCATAGAGATGATATATGCATGATGCCATCCTCTCCCTTCATATCCTGCACAACCATTGGATACATGACATCTGTCTTGGATGCAGCTGGCGCCAAGATGCCCTCTTCTCCAAGCACACTTAGAGGATTGAGATTAAATTGCATCCCCACGTGTCATATACCATGCCTTAAGGACCCCACATGCCATACTCAAATATGATTGGGTAAGTAAGGCGGTTCCTTACATGAACATCTGAACCCTTGATCAATATCAGAAAGGAGAGGATGCTGCCACATAGCGCCAGAAGTTGAAGTTAAACCCTAGGAATTCCCTTATAAATACCCCTCCAGAAGATGAGAAGAGGGAGGCCAATCTTTTGTTTTAAGTCGAATTGCTGCCTTTTTGTAAAAAACCTTTTAAGGTATTGTATTGGCCTCAGTTTTATAAAATAAAATTTTCCTTTATGATCAATCTTATTCATTCTATTTAGAGATCTTTTTTTCATTTTTTATTCGTTCAATAATCGAGCATAGATGATAATCTGGTCATGAAAGTTATCAAAAGAAAATATATTCTCCTTTTATTTCTTCATTCCTTTATATCGAACTTCTTTCTTGCCGTTTCTTTTGTTTCTTTCCTGGAAAATTGTGATAGTGCTCACGGCATGTGTGAAATTAGATCCACTGCTGTGAGTTTCAATCAAAGATTCAGGAGAGAAGTGAAAAATATAAGCATGCATAAGTATACAGGTTTCTGTCTTCAATTAGGTACTTATAATCTTTTTCTTTAATCATTTGCATAAGTCAGTTAGCTATGGCTTCATGGGGCATGTGAAATAAGATCCATGCCTTGTGAATGTCATGGTAGCTACTAATAAAGATAAAGATACACATGTATATAATTCTTCCATGCATGTTTTAGGTTTGAGGTTTCTGGTAAAAAGAAAGGAAACATATGTATATGCACATAAGTTATAAAACAATTTAAATGTTCCAGGCTTGTGCACCAGAGGCTAACACCCCTGTGAAGTGTGTGAAATAAGATCCACCTTCATGGAATTGTGTTGGTTCTTTTGATGTAAAAGTAAAGAAAAAGATGAAAAATACATGATAAATATACACACAAGATGGGGGTTATTACTGCATGTATAATTAGTTACAGTAAGTAAATAAAAAGAGGGGGACTGAATTGCATAAGTTCAACGAAAGTCATATAGTTAATTGCGTCCATAAAAATATATAAATATATAAAGGTAATGGTAATATTAAGAAACTAAGATATCTAGGAAATTGTCATTAGTATATGCATGTGCACAGTATAGGTTTTATATCAAGGTCAGCTGCATCATTTCCTTTCTGAAAAAGGGATAAATTACATAAATAATAATAAGCCTTAATGACGGATGCGAGTAATAAACATTATTGATTCTGTTAATAAAAAGTGTGCGTGTTGTCATTTTAACAAACATTGCTTCTGTTACTTTCTTTTTAAGTCATGTTGATATGTTCTTCTCACTCATTGATGTATGGTTTTACTTTTCTGTTTTGTCCTCCTGATTTGTTATAATATCATAAACATGTAACAATAAAAAGTGTCATATCCCATGATTTTATTTTCCATTAATTCAAACCTTTTAATCCAAGTCCCCATTACAAAAGGAAGTCCATCTAACCCATGTTGCATCTGCATAGAATAAACTGGTGTCTTTTATATAGAAATTACAACTTTTTTTTTAATCTGAATTTCCTTCCTCCTGTATTTGAATAAAAAACTTTACATTTTCTGTGTAGCTTATGCATCTGGGCTTGAGTCAGAACTCATGAACATAAAAAAAAAAAAAAATCAAGCATAAGAATAATGGATTTATAAAGATCTATGCATCTCTTGAAGGCAAATCGCTAGTTCATATAAAAAATGATAAAATTGGTGATCTAGTGCATGAATAGGCAGTGCTTGACTCGAAAAGTTGTTAGACTATTGTTTTTCTTAGGCATGATTAACACCATAAACGATTTGCCAAAGGCTTAATGTTTTAGATAAATCTGGAATCAACAATTGGCATTGTATGAATCAAATCAACACAGAAAACATAGCAGCATGTTGGCCTTAAAGAACCACATCAATAAGCTCAGATTTTTTTTCTTTGTATCAATGAACATATCAATTAATAGAAGAACAAGTTAATTGACAGAAGCTATTAAAGTTAATTCGATACAATTAACCGCCTTGTCAGACCAGAATCAAGTCCGAAACAGGAGCCATGGTCAAAATACCATAAAATAAGGTAAACGGCTCCAAAATTGTCATAAAAGACGACCTTATCTAGGTCCCACGATGCACAAAGAACTATCCCCGGCAGAGAAATTGCCGTGAGTAGTCTCAAACTGTTGTCTCCTCAAGATGTTGTCGGGCTCAGTTGGAGACATGGCCAAAACCCTCTAAATTAAGGAATAAAATTCCAACCATCAACTCAAGAAACCTCAAGGAACCCTCACGACGCCGTAAGAGTTACCTCTGGCAAAGATTGCCGTCAGAAAATCAGCAATTCATCATCGACAGACCCAATCTGAGATGGAGGTGAAACACTTTAAATCGAGCGACGCAACACAAATTGAAGACGCCGTCGAAAAGAGGGAGAGAAGACGACCCTGTATAACCTAACTTGATGGAAAATGATGGCCGGAGAAGCAAAGTCAACGGCGCCTCTCTCCGCTGTCGTCGAGTCAACAAAATCGAGAGAGGGAGATGGAACTGAATGAAGTTAAACTTGGATGAACCTGGTACACGGATAGGGGCATGGACCAGTTGACTTAGCCAACTCAATTCCAGCGACACTACCTGATCCCCTGCGGCGTCTTTGGTGTGACGAGTTGCTGATGACAGAACACAAAACAGCAAGATTTTGACCAATGATAATTTTCTAAAACGCAGAAATTTCAAAAACACGTTAAAAATGGTTGGAAAGTCCAGAAAATTCCCATAAAATACCAAAATGTCCATAAAATTATGAGAAACATTTTTCTATAAGACATCGAAGTCAAATTCTCAACTAAAAGAGAATTAAAATTAAAACTATGAAAAAGTGATTAATATTAATGGTGCAAAAATACTCAAAGTTGGACCACATTAAAAATTTAATAAAAGTGCAAGGGTATAAACCCCTTTGACAGCAGGTACTTCAAAAATGACAGATATGTCTGGACAGCAGGTACTTTAAAAATGACAAATACATTTGGACAGTAGGTACAATTAGATGGCAATAACCATTAAAGATCAAAAAATCCCTGTGAAATCCGGAAATAAGAACAAAACAAATAATTAAAACAAAAAAAAAAGAAAAGACCAAATCAAAAATTCAAGTCCCAATTTAGAAAGTTCAAGCTTCAAGATCAGGTCCGAAAAGTCAAGTCCTGGCCCAAGATCGAAAACCAAACCCAAGTCCAAATCCAAAACCCAGAAAACTCAAATTAAATCCAAAAATCCAGAAAACCCAAACTCAAATTAAATCCAAAACCCAGAAAATTCAAACTCAAAATCAAATCTAAAACACAAATCCAAACTCAGACCAAATCCAACTCCAAAAAATCCAAACTCAAATCAAATCCAAATCTAGAAAATCCAAACTCAGACCAAATCCAAATCCAGGAAATCCAAATAAAAAAAATCCAAACTCAGGCTAAATCCAAGCCCAGAAAATCCCAATCAAATCCAGATCCAGAAAATCCAAACTTAAGACCCAAACCTAAATCCAAAGACAATACAAATCCAAAAACAAAGTTCTATAATTATATACAGACTTTTTGAATCCAGGGACCAAACTTAAATACGTTTGAAAATCAGAATTTTATGAAATTCTAAAAATATAAGAAGACCAAAGTTTAAAACGTCCAAAGTGACCAGAATTTCTAAACACGCCTTAATACCAGAGTTTAAAATGTTTTATAACCTAACTCTTGCACGTCACGGGGCCAGAAATTCGACATGTCAATAGTTGACCAGAATCGACACACGTTTAAGGACCGGAACCTCTACATGCCTTGATGCCTGAGTTTCCAGAAACGTCTGATAACCTTGATTCTAACATGTCAACAAACAGACCTAAGTTTTAAAACGTTGATAAATTGAAGTTTTAAAATAGTTAAAGCTTTAATACGATCTGAATACCGAAACTTTACATGTCTATGTCTGTCCTCTTTGAGCTTACAATGCGTATAGTTTAAAAGGAACAAAACAAAAAATTATTAAATAGGGTTAATTGTTAACCACCCGGGATTAAAATCCCAGAAATTTTGGAATTTTAAATATGAATTAAATTCCTTTGCATCATGTTTTGCATCCTATTGATCCTCTCATGGTTGCATCATCCGCTCTATTTTGTGTCACTATTTGTTTGCGTTCTTCAATGTTAGTATCTTTTGGTAAAGTGTTATAATGCTAGTTGTTATGCCTAATCCATTGATTATCCCGATCTAGAGGTGCTCTCGACTTGGTTCAGAGGTAATTAACAGTAGGGGCTTGCGCCTACTGGAAAAAAAGGACCTGCAGTAAACAATCAAACTCTCGAGAGATTCGAAACCACGTCAGTACCCACATCCCTTTTCAGGTGAGTGCCGATGTCTGAGTTTTGAAACGATCGAGGGGTATCTCGTCCGCAATATCTTTTTTCCCCTTGGGAGCATCCGGTCATTTCCCCCTTCCGAGGATCAGGGTCCAAAAAGGTGCGAGACAGATTCTGGCACGCCCGGTGGGACATTTTTCTCCTCTCATCAGGGAATAATCAATGGACCAGGCATATCAGCATAGCATGTCAACGTAGCATGAAATACGTTTAAAATATACAAAGATACTCACGTTAACTTTAAGTGCTTTCCATTTGCAGGAAAAACTCACTCAAAACCAACAACCAACAATCAACATGGTGACCTGGAGCGAAATCGTGAGCGGTGCACACCTCAAGAAGACCAACAAGTCGGTGGCCGGGACTCTCACTGTGCCCGTCCAGGTGCCCTTGACTGCGCTTGCTGGTGAAGCGCCCGTGACTGCAACCATCTCTCTCAACAAGAAGGCTGGGGCTGGTGCCCAGCGTCTCAAGGTCTCTCTCGCCCCCAAGAAGGCGAAGGAAACCCGAGTCAGGCTCTCGAGGTCTCAAGCCCTCCGCCTGGCCCAGAAAGAGGAAATTGACACTGATCTGCCTCTGAACAATGCGTTCGCTCCTCTCCGCATTGTGAAGAAGAATGCTGACGGTCCGCGCCTGCGCGAAGACTGGGAACTACCCCAGTATGCTCCTCTGAAGGTTGAGGTGGTTTCCACTCCCAAGAAGCACCAAGCTGTGGAAGCCATCCATGCTGCATACAAGATAGTCAAGAAACTCCGCGGAGCCCGCAAAGCCTTCGCCATACCTGCCAAGAATGCCCAAAAGCCCTCAATCAAGGAGAGGCTCCGGTTCCCAGTCTTTCAGCGCCTTCGTTTCCCCTACTATGAGGATACCAGGATCGGAGATGCTGATTACAGCGCCTCAGAGAAGATAGTTGGAGCCACACCTCCCTCGGTCTTCGACCGGCTTACTTTCCCTCCCCTCAAGCCCAATTCCAAAGACATGAAGGCCAAGGGGAAGGCTGTTCGAACCCGGAAGCCCAAACACGCTTCCGATTCCCAGGCGGAAGGTGCTGAGCTCCCGAGAGAAAACAAAAGGAGGAAGAAAACCTCCGAGTTGTCTGACGTTGTGTCATACATGACGCAAGCCCCAGGAAAGAAGGTCCGCGTGCCCAAGAAAAGAAAGGGTGCAGGATCTGCGTCTGTTTACCATGTTCATGCTGATGTCGATCATGATGATGACCTCACTGAAGTTCACATGGTTGGAACTGGCTCTCAGGAACCCCCACAGTCCGAGAGCATACCAGTTGAAACCCGGAGCCAGAAAAGCAAAGCTTCTGCCTCCGCCCCACCAAAGAAAAACAATCGTCCCCGGATTCCCGAGCCCATTACAGAAGAAAGGGTCAACCAAGCCAGCGATCACTCTACTGGTGAGGAGGAAGATAGGGGAGAAAACCCCGGTTCAAACAGAGATGAAGCCTCTGATGGAAGTGCAGACGAGGAAAATGAAGTCCTTGGAGAAGTTGCCCAGCTCCGCAAGGAGCTGGAAGAAAAAGACAAGAAGTTGAAGCAGTTGCAAGTCGACAATGTCCGCATAGCTGAAGCCTGTGCGGAGATCCAGAAATACATGGCCAAGAAAGGAGCATGGCCAAGCTCAAACCCAGTCATTTCAAAGCAAGGAAGCGCCCGACACTCGGTGCCCGAGCGCAAGAAGAAAAGAAAGAACAAATCCAGTCGTGACTCAAGCGAAACCTCTGATGATGGGTCATATGGTAAAAAGAATGCTTCCAAGGTCGATCCAATTGACCTCATGGAAGAAATGAGAAAACAAATGGAACAGAAGTTCCAATACTTGGGAGTTGACGGACCTCAATTTCCCAACAACTTCACAGGAAGGCCATATCCTGAGAGGTTTGATAGGGTGGAATACCCAAGAGGCTATGTTGTGCCGAAGTTCAAGCCGTTTGAAGGAGTCGGCAGCAAAGTGACTCCCGACCAACATTTGTCTCACTTTCTGATATCCTGTGGAGACACTACCAGAAGACAAGAATGGCTGTTAAGGCAATTCCCCCAAAGCTTAACGGGAGTAGCCTTTGAATGGTATGCCTCGCTGGAGGAAAACAGTATCAAGAACTGGAAAGAAATGGTCGCCGCTTTCAAGACCCGATTCAGAGTCACACCTCTGATATCACTTATATTCATTGGTATTTTGACCGTACTTAGCACTCAAATGTTACCCAAACCATTATATTCATTGTGCTTTTGTGCTATATTTGTCAAGAATTGGGTATTGTCGTGGTATTTGGTTTGTTTTGTAGGAACCTTGTGGATTTGACACAATAATTGCATAAAAATGGAGGATTTTGGAGAAGGATATAGCCAAATGGAATCCATGGCGTTGTAGGGCTCATTCTAAGCTTTCCAACGGTTTTTGAATCACCTCAATCGGAGTCCGGATGAAGAAATTATGACCGAAATACTATATGCTGGATTTACTCTCTGTCCGGTCCGAACTGGAATCAGTTCGGTCCGAACTGGGACTACTTTGGTCCGAACTGGGACTACTTTGGTCCGAATTGGACTAGTTCGGTCCGAATTGTGACTAGTTCGGTCCGAATTAGGACTAGTTCGGTCCGAACAGAGACCGACATAACTGTTTTGGAAGTTTTTCATGCATGGAAACTCATTATTTTGGACAGATTTCGTGATCTTTGGCCCTAGGCCCCTTCCCAAGTCATCCTAGACCTTCTATAAGAGTCTCCTACTGCCATGGATGAGGGGGGAGGCCACCATACACGAATTTCCATCTCCCACCACGTTTTGGCACCTTTCCACCACCTTTCTCGCGCCGAAAGGTGCGGGAATCCTCATCTCCCTTTAAAGCACGACCATGGCATCAACTTTGGAGCGATTCTAGGCACGACGGCGGCAGAACCAATCCAACCACGGCTCTGGACGTTCGGTATCTCGAGTTAGAGGCGATACTTGGTTTATTTCTTCCTTTCTCTTGATATTTGATCGAATGGAGTTTGTATCTTGTTTATCTGCATTTGTTGTTTGTTTTATTAGCATGTTAGATTAGATTTATGTTGTCTTAGGAGTAGGGAAGTAACTAAAGTTTGGATGTTGTGATTTGACTTGATACGCTATGATATGTTTTGTTGATTTGCTTTGTTGAGAATTATGTTAATTGCTAGTTTGAATTGCTTGTGATTCCTAATTAACTTCTAGATGTCGGCCGCATTTAGTTAAGCCTAAGTTAGGATAAACAAGATTAGTTCGAATTAAGTACTTGGGGTAAATCGTAGATCCGAAAGGGGAGATTAATTGACACCAAAAGTGTAAGTTTTTAGATAGTTCAAAAGACGTCTAAATATCCCTAAGAAACCCAACAAACAAGTTTAGATTAGTCACCTATACCAAAAGTTGTGGTCTATTAATCTTATCAGGATACGTTGTGATTAAACTAGTTTCTAGTCCAACAAGCGAAAGCTACGGTTTAGTAAATTTAGGTTTAGCCAACAAACCCTGACTCAAGGCATAAAGTATCATAGAAAGTCAAAACCACACACTATCACCTTCTGTTCGGACCGAACGGGTCTGGTTCGGACCGAACTGAGAGTTGATTGCTTGAAAAACACCGTTCTAAGCACGAAAGTGACGAGTCCTGTGTTCTAAAGTCCAAACTAAGGTAAAACCTGAATCCTAGGGCATTTGTTTGCATATTTTATACCGCAAAACCCCAAAAACTCTTTACTTTATTGCACTTTAGATAATTGTCTCTTTAAACCATAAATTCCCAAAATATTTGTCTTGTTTAGCTTTCGTGAGGAAGTAAAGTTTAGTACTCATTAATCCGTCCCTTGGGTTCGACCCTAAAGCTTTACCCCCTAACGACTAGTGAGGTTAAGTTCTAGGTATAAATTTATTTGATACTTAGGGTTTAAATCCTTCATCAAATTGGCGCCGTTGCCGGGGACGGTGTTGATATTAGAATTTACTTTAGTAACGGGAGACTAGACATTGTATCTTTTGTTTTATTTATTTTTTTAAAAAGAAGAAAAAAAAAAGAGTTTCACTTGTATCACCATGTTTTATTCTTTTCAGAAGCATGAACATGAAGTGGAGAATGATTGGAGGCGACATGGAGATCCAAAGGATGATTCATGCATGCAACGATTACATCATCAACTCAATGTTGTCAACAACATCATAAGGAGAGCATGCAAGGAAGAATGGGAAGAGCCCGAGAACTTCAGCAACCTCATTGGCTTCTATGGCCCACAAGACTATCGTGTGGATCATGGAAGATTCGTCTGGAGGCAACCTGAAGCAACTATCGATGTGCAAACGTCTTGTGGCACGGATCGACTCAAGCATCAACTTAATGTTGTGAACAACACAATAAGAAGAGCATGTGGGGAGCAACCCGACGCAAAGACCTCACACGATACATACAACTTTGGTTTGGCTAACAACTCTTGTTTTTCTTGGTATAATCATTGTTCAATGTTTCAACCCGACTCTAGGTCGACTTTTTTTTCTGAAACTTATGATTCTCCATTATCTTTGCAAATGTCGAGTGATGATTCAATATGTGAAGATTTTATGGGCAAGCAAAGAAAGAAAAATGAGGAAACACTTAAAAAATTAAACTCTCTATCATCTAAATACAAAACTGTTACTACACAACTAGAGAAGATGCTTGAGACAAAAATTTTTCAAGAAACTTGTTCCTCATATAAATCACAAGATGAGCAAAATGATAAGATGACATTGCAAAGTAATGAAGAATTAGAAAGTTTTAGTTCTTTGAAAGAAATTGCAAATTGTTATGAGACTGACAGTGATGAGGACACACAATTTGAAACAAATGAAGAACAAGAGAAAATAGAAGAATCAAAAGTTGTAGCACCTCAACCCAATATCCTCCCAATTTTCATTCCACTTAGATTAACTTACATTGAAAAATCTAATGAGTTGGAATTGAAGGATCCTCCAATAGCTTTCATTATTGATGAATCTGAGAAGAAAGAAGATGGTGATAACCCTCTCGAAGTCGAGGCATCCGACGCGACAAATGGAAAATTCACCAAAGTCGACTTGAGCCCTCAACTTGAAAAATGCTTGATGAATTGTGATGCGATGGAAGACAACAAACCACAAATCAAGTATCACATCACAATCGAGCGAAGGAAGATGATGTCCAAACAAGAAAGATCCAAGCATGTTTCAAGAGCCTTTCTCAAGTACTTTTGGGTGAATTATGATGCACTAAATGGACGTAAAGTGAAGATAAGATGAACATGAGAGGTGGTCAAGCTCGTGACCTTAAACAAGCGCTTCTTGGGAGGCAACCCAAGTTCTACAAATTATTATTTATCTATTTCTTTAAATTTTATGTCAAAAAAAAAAAAATTTCTCTCATGGTTGGTTTGGATTTTTGGATATGTAGGTTTGATGGATTGTGGATGTCCTACTTGCGACTTGCGCTAGAGCACCTCGGGTCGTGAAATAAAAAAAGCACATGACCCATGCACGACCTCATGCGAGTTGCATGCCACAAGAAATCCAACTACGTTGCTGTCATGCCGCTCTTATTGTTGCCCCATTCCGAATAGTGCCGACTCACGTCGAATCTATGCTAAGTATCATGCCAATCACCAATTTTGTGAGCTTCTCATTTCCCTCCTTTTACTTTTCTATGGATGAATGCCTTGAGGACAATGCATATTTCAAGTTTGGGGGGGGGTACATAGGAGAAAAATTGTGAAATGCTTGGAAATGGGTGGAGTTAGGATGAAAATTTTAAAAATTGCACACTCTCTGTTCGGTCCGAATTGGATCCACTTCGGATCGAAGTGAACTTCTGGATAGAAATTAGGACGAAACACCTTAGTTCGGTCCGAACTAGTTCTAGTTCGGTCCGAATAGAGGCTCTCAGGTTCTAGTTTTTGGGTTGTCATGCTTGGTATTGTTTGAAAAATTAGTTGTTTATGCCTTGACCATTGTCTTTGTTTCTTTTCATGAAAATCACACTATTTGAAATTTTTTTTAAGCAAAGCAAAAATTTTCTCAAGGTACTTTAGAATGTTTAGACATCTTTTAGTCAAATGTTTGCACCAATGGACCAAATTGAAAATGTTTTCGAAGAGATAGGACTTGATTAGGTTGCTTAGAACTTGTCAAACCGTGTAAGTCAATTCTCATAAGTTTTCATCGAGTGAACGAATTTGTATTTTGCAAACTTTTGTTAAAAAGAACATTTATCGACCTTGGAAATTATAAGATGAATCTTGACTTGTGAAAATTATTTTTAATCGCTTGAATCACCAACGAGCAAACTTTAAATGGACAAAATTTAAATAGTTGCGAAAATGAGGGTGCGAAGAGACTTGAAATTCCAAATAAATTCCACAAATATTGGAGGGTGGAACAAAAAAATTCCATAGTGGACCGTAGCGGTAAGGCGTAAAAACCGGTCCGACCTCCCCGGTGCGTCATGTGCCGGTAGCTCAATCCAAGTCTCAATAGCGTAAAACCCTAAGTGATGTAAATCACCGCGACTCGACTTGCACAATCAATTTGGTGAAAATGAAAGGAAAATTGTCTTGAGTTAGATTCATTATAAAATTTCCGACTTTGATAAATTTTCTTTACAAATTTTTGAGGAATATGGAAACGAACGGGTGATTGAATTTGAGTTTGCTTTGGTTTTGACAAAAGAGAAGCTAGAGTTCTTGATTTGAGAAACGTTTCACTAGGAGCAAGAGAGACGAAAATTGACTATTAGAACACTAAACTTAGTCCTAGAGGTACAAATTGTGCTTTAGCTTATTTGTTATTTTATGAAAAGTTTTAGGCATAAGCAATTGATTTCATGACAATCCTTGGTTTTGGGCAATGCACTCTCTAAGTCTAAGTATAGTCAAAAACTCTAAGATTAGGCTCTTGCTTGAGGACAAGCAAAGTTTAAGTTTGGGGGGATTTGATATCACTTATATTCATTGGTATTTTGACCGTACTTAGCACTCAAATGTTACCCAAACCATTATATTCATTGTGCTTTTGTGCTATATTTGTCAAGAATTGGGTATTGTCGTGGTATTTGGTTTGTTTTGTAGGAACCTTGTGGATTTGACACAATAATTGCATAAAAATGGAGGATTTTGGAGAAGGATATAGCCAAATGGAATCCATGGCGTTGTAGGGCTCATTCTAAGCTTTCCAACGGTTTTTGAATCACCTCAATCGGAGTCCGGATGAAGAAATTATGACCGAAATACTATATGCTGGATTTACTCTCTGTCCGGTCCGAACTGGAATCAGTTCGGTCCGAACTGGGACTACTTTGGTCCGAACTGGGACTACTTTGGTCCGAATTGGACTAGTTCGGTCCGAATTGTGACTAGTTCGGTCCGAATTAGGACTAGTTCGGTCCGAACAGAGACCGACATAACTGTTTTGGAAGTTTTTCATGCATGGAAACTCATTATTTTGGACAGATTTCGTGATCTTTGGCCCTAGGCCCCTTCCCAAGTCATCCTAGACCTTCTATAAGAGTCTCCTACTGCCATGGATGAGGGGGGAGGCCACCATACACGAATTTCCATCTCCCACCACGTTTTGGCACCTTTCCACCACCGTTCTCGCGCCGAAAGGTGCGGGAATCCTCATCTCCCTTTAAAGCACGACCATGGCATCAACTTTGGAGCGATTCTAGGCACGACGGCGGCAGAACCAATCCAACCACGGCTCTGGACGTTCGGTATCTCGAGTTAGAGGCGATACTTGGTTTATTTCTTCCTTTCTCTTGATATTTGATCGAATGGAGTTTGTATCTTGTTTATCTGCATTTGTTGTTTGTTTTATTAGCATGTTAGATTAGATTTATGTTGTCTTAGGAGTAGGGAAGTAACTAAAGTTTGGATGTTGTGATTTGACTTGATACGCTATGATATGTTTTGTTGATTTGCTTTGTTGAGAATTATGTTAATTGCTAGTTTGAATTGCTTGTGATTCCTAATTAACTTCTAGATGTCGGCCGCATTTAGTTAAGCCTAAGTTAGGATAAACAAGATTAGTTCGAATTAAGTACTTGGGGTAAATCGTAGATCCGAAAGGGGAGATTAATTGACACCAAAAGTGTAAGTTTTTAGATAGTTCAAAAGACGTCTAAATATCCCTAAGAAACCCAACAAACAAGTTTAGATTAGTCACCTATACCAAAAGTTGTGGTCTATTAATCTTATCAGGATACGTTGTGATTAAACTAGTTTCTAGTCCAACAAGCGAAAGCTACGGTTTAGTAAATTTAGGTTTAGCCAACAAACCCTGACTCAAGGCATAAAGTATCATAGAAAGTCAAAACCACACACTATCACCTTCTGTTCGGACCGAACGGGTCTGGTTCGGACCGAACTGAGAGTTGATTGCTTGAAAAACACCGTTCTAAGCACGAAAGTGACGAGTCCTGTGTTCTAAAGTCCAAACTAAGGTAAAACCTGAATCCTAGGGCATTTGTTTGCATATTTTATACCGCAAAACCCCAAAAACTCTTTACTTTATTGCACTTTAGATAATTGTCTCTTTAAACCATAAATTCCCAAAATATTTGTCTTGTTTAGCTTTCGTGAGGAAGTAAAGTTTAGTACTCATTAATCCGTCCCTTGGGTTCGACCCTAAAGCTTTACCCCCTAACGACTAGTGAGGTTAAGTTCTAGGTATAAATTTATTTGATACTTAGGGTTTAAATCCTTCATCAACCTCGTCGTGTCACTTTGACCAGTTTGGTCAACACTAAACAAAACAAAGGAGAAGCTGCCTCGGACTTTGTCGCGAGGTGGGAAAACATGTACACGCGATGCCAGTCAAACATCTCTGAAAAGGAGGCGGTCCGCATGCTCATGAATGGGATCCGTCCACCTATGAAAGTGCTCCTGGTAGGACATAACGTTGCCACTTTTGAGGGCTTAGTGACTAAAATCATTGAGTTCGAAGGGATGGAGGATGACATCAACCTGATGTATGCTCTCCCCAAGGAAAGGCCAAAGAAAGCTGAAAGCAAAACCGTGAAAACAAAAGCGGCCAGCAATCAAGTCGAAGGCACGAGTGGTGTACAATGGGGAGAAAGTGATGAAGAAAAAGACGGGACTTCACAAACCCGTGCCCCAAGACCGACTTTGAAAGAGTTACAAAACAAACCATACTCTTTCAAAAAAGAGAAAACCAAAAAGTTGTTCCAGCAAGCAATGAAAGTGCTGGAAATACGACTCCCGAGGTGCAAAAGGCCTGAAGAAGAAAACAAGGTCAACCACCCGAACTATTGCCCATATCACCGGGTCTTAGGCCACAGTATCGAAGACTGTTATGTTTCAAGGACTGGATCGAGAAAAGAATCCAAGAAGGAGCAATCCCACTCCATGATGACGCTAGGCAAGAGCCGGCACCTCATGCTGGGCCAACCAGAACCCCAGTTGCCAGCGCGAATCGCGTCTCTGCTTGCTCTGACGGCAGACCACCCACCACTTGGAGTGTAAGCCTCAACAAGAGCACCAAAAAGAAGTTGAAGGTGCTTCAAGCTGAACCCAGGCTCAGATGGAAGAATGCCATCACCCCCATCGTGCCGAGAAACGTTGTCATACCAACGAGATTGCCTCTTAGATCGAGACGCAGTTATGTTCCAGTGACACGGTCAAGCAACAATAGACCATTCTGGAGGAAAATCGCACCTCGAGAAATCGAGGAACAATATATCCAGGGGAGACCAAAACAAGCAACCTTGGCTGACTTTCTGTCCCCAAGAGACTTCACCAAAATTACTGGTAAAGCTTGGAAAGATATGACAGAGAGAAAGGAACGTGAGAGTGCAGAATCTGAAGAATTCTGGACGGCTTCGTGTCGTCACATTTCCAGCAATGATCAGGGGAATGAGGATCTCTCTGATAAGAAGGTATCTCAGTCAACCCCTGACCAGTCAAGTCAGCAAGCCCAAGAAACATCGACACCCTCCGCGGCTGTGCAGTACAGTCAAATGGGGTCATCATCGTCTCGAGGAACACAAACCGAGGCCACCCCTACCAAGACCAAGAAAACCCACAGGGGCCGCAGAAACAGAAAATCCAGCACTCAGGCAAATATGCCTGGAGAATCTTCCGGGTACCAAGGTCCCGGGGCTCCGGATTCAGAGCTAATGATCCTTCCAGTAACCGTCAATGGGCAAGAAAGAAGGGTATATGTGGAAATTCCCAGAGAATGTCAAAGCGAGGACGGTGGTTTAAACCTAAACAATTTGGGTTTCAACTTGCTTGTGGAAGACAAAGCAGGACAACCTGAACTCCCTCCTTCTGTGATACAGACTCTAGCCCAGCACGTGTCTGGTATAATGAGTGAAGCCATAAATGCGACAAAGCTTAGGAGAGAAAGGGAGGCAGCGGCGGCTAAAATGGCAACCACTTCAACCAAAACTCCAGCTAAAACTTCAGGGCCGGAAGAATGCTACTTCGAAGATGAATATTCATGGCCTGATTCCAGTCCTCCCCGTGATGACATGGATAACAACTATGACTTTGATTGTCACTTCAGTAGTGACGAAGAAAGAGGTGGTGGTGCCGCCGGTGCATGCTGCAATGTCTTCGCGACCTCTGATACTGAGGATGAAGGAGATGGCAATGAAAATTATGATGATTTCTATGAAAATGCCGAAAATGATGCAGTCCAACCATCTGAAGAAACAGAGGTGGAAGATAAACATGTGACGGAAGAAACAGCTGTTGCGACTCCGTCATCACTCTTGAGAGGTGAGAGGTCGACCGCAAGAAATGGTGTCTTTTACCAGGAGGTAGAGCCCCGCGGACTCCCCACCCGGCAAAGGATGAATATGTTTCTAAGAGCGCGAAAACAGTGGCGAGAATTGGCCACTTGGTACCGCACGGTTATATTTCACCCCGAGCTAGAAACGGAAATTTTGGCGGATCCCATGTGGTGGATCCACGAATTGATGAAAGGAGATGATATCGATCAGTTGCTGGCCGCATGGCTGGTTGGCAAATATCAACTGAGAGTGTCACTCAAGAAACCTCAAAGCACGGAGACTGCAGAAACCTGCCGGCATCTAAGTGCTTCTGATGAATCCGAGGTAGAAAATGATAGTGATTCCGAAAGGATCATAATTCAAACCTCTGCTCTCAATTTCAATGACAACTCTGACGATGAGTCGCCACCAGAAGTGACATTCGAAGCGGTGTCTGATTACATCGACTTCTTAATGGACTTGAAAGTCCAAGACTTTGACCTATTCCAAGACGAGCTGAAAGTGGATGAAGCCATAGATAATGCCACTGACTTGGATCGTGATGGTATTGAGCATTTGGCCGTGAAAAAGGTGGCCGCTGATATCATTGTGAACAACGGATGGGATAAAATAGGCGTGAGTGCGGTCAGTGCCATGACCAACGACCAGATCGCCTACGAGCATGCCAAGGTATTGGATGCACGTGAGAAACCACAACAAGAGACTCCGTTTTTCGAAGGAGGCCTAGGCCGGTGGTTGCGTCCTAAGCCCGGTGATAATGGATGCTCCACCCGAGAAGAGTTGATTGATGCATATGTCCAGTACCTCAAGAGCTTGAAAATGATAGCCCCTGAAGAGTTTCACAACATGTTGAATCCAGAAGACTCCTCCGAATTGGAAGACTATGAAAAGGAGGCTATCGCAAGGATGTTCAAGGAAGAGGCTGAAGGTACTGGCCTTGAAGAAGGTGAAATCACCCCAGAACCCAGTTCCCCGGAAGCCAATCAAGAGCCATGGATGTACGGCTATAGGCAGCACCTAAGGGAAGTAAGAACTGGAAGACCAATGGTGGAGACCTCCAATCAAGTGGGGACAAGTCAACAAAGATCGCCGGAACAACCACACGATTCTTGGCAATACGAACATGATGAAATGGTAGAGTTCTATGTCTCCTACCTCAAGGATTTAAGGGTCTCTGATCCCAGAACCTTCAAATATGTTATGGATCCTGTGCACTCAATGTTTGCTAGCGAATTTGTTGAGGATTTTGAGAGAGAAGCTGTTGAGATAGTACGGAAGGAGTTGAGAAATGGAAAGACTCCCGCGTACGTATCCGATTCAGACAATGATGATGACGCGCCCTCAGCATCTTGCCGTCATATTACTGCCGATGATGACAGCGATGATGAAAAGGATAAAGGTGAATCATCAAACAATGAGCCACAAGCGCCACCGCCACAAGAAAGAGCTGGCTCTAGGCGGAATCCCAGGCGAAGACCCGGTGAGCTCGGTCCCAATGATGTAGACCCAAATGCGCGTATATTTTTCACAGGAGGGCCCAACTCCTCAGAGCCCATTCTAAATCTAACCCCTGCGCTCGAAAACCTCACTATACATCAATCGGCTGGGGTGGTTGCGTACCTCAGTCATCTGAAACAAAATGATCCAGGATTCATCGACATGATATTGGATAACACCGAAAATACTGAAGTATGGGGCAGTTTCATGGAACACCCCGAACATGATCCTGACCGAGCCCGGAGAAGGAGGCGGGAGAAATTTATAAGAAAACACCCAGCTGAGGCCGCCCGTATGAGAGAGGTAGCCGCCACTTTCCACAGAATCGTGACTTCTGTTGCGAGTGATGATGACGGCGACGACGATAATTCAGGTGCCGGTCCTTCCGGGTTTTCACACCACATCAGCATCAATTGGGACGATGATTCGGACTCTGAAAGCGAATCTCATGAACCATCCCATCCTCTGAACGAAACTCCTGCTACCTCGACAGAAGATACAAGGCGTCAGAGTGCTGAACTGCACAGATACTTGCAAAATTTGAGGAGAAGGGAAGCTTCTTTCTTCAGATTCGCGAACACCAATCTCCAGATGATAATGCGGTATTTGGAATACCCTTACAACGACCCAAGTCCTATTTGGGTCAGAAATCGCGAATATTTTGTGCGAAGTCAGCCTGTTGAAGCCGCATTGGTGCGGCAGATTGCCGAAACTGCAAGGCACATCTTCACATCAAACGCACCAAGCGACGAACCCAACACTGCTACGGCTTCTTGTCATAAAACTTCTCACGACGGGGAAGAAAGCGATAACAGTGTGGAAGAGCAAGGAACAGGTTCCGGGAACAATACTACCGGAGAAACCCCACAGAATGAAAGCACTCCCAATCCCAGAACACCTAATCCCGGAGCTCCCACCTCCAGCAACGGATACTCAAGAATAAGTGTGTTCTATACCGGGGATTGCGACTCGACTGACCCGCCACTGCGTGTATACTATGATGAAGACCCTGGCTCTGGATGCCCATTAGAAGATGTTTCAGATGCCTTTAATGGTCTCTCTATGAATCAAACTGTCGGTGTTTTTTCGTACATCAACCATCTGATTCAGAATGACCCAGAATTTCTGGATGTTGTGACAAATCACGAGCAAATCTGGACTCGCTGTCTAGAGTATCCATGCCGCGAGCCTGATCCAGCTTGGAGAAGAAGACGAGAAAGGTTTACCAGGAATCATCCCGCTGAGGCTGCTCGGATCAGAGAAGTTGTGGAAAACTTTGATAATCTGAAGAATTCCACTCCCTCTAACGGTAACAACAGTGACGGTGAAAGCTCAACCAATACTTTTGGCACTTCTCGCCATATAAGCACGAGTCCGGGCCAAAACGATGGCTCTGCTCCAAATCAAGCTGAATCATCGAGCCAATTGAACCTCTCGGCTGAAGAGATAGCAGCACATGCGGGAATTACAAGGCATAGACTCGCTAATTTAGATGGTTATCTGCGAAATCTGATGAATACCGAACCTGTCTTTATCCGGTTTGCAACCGCACATTTCCCGATGCTCTTAAGGTATATAGAGTATCCCATGGCCGATCCTGACCCCACATGGAGTACGGATCGCGAGAAGTTCATACGCAGACACCCTACTGAAGCTGCTCGCATGCGGGAAGTAGCTGAAACCACCCGGCACATCTTCGGGATAGGCAATGGCGGCGACGACCCTGAAGCTGGTACTTCTGGCACTTCTTGCTACGTTGGCGCTAGCGGTAGAGATGCTCTCAGTCCAAACCGAAACCAGCCACACAGGCCAACCAACCTTTTGGTGGAAGAAACGGTGGTCCGCACTGGAATCACGAGACACCAAGGCATCGACCTACACACATATCTCCAGGATCTAAAGAATAGTGAGCCAGCATTCTTTCGGTTCGCAACAGAAAATTTTCAAATGCTCATGCGATACTTAGAATATCCCATCACGGATCCTGATCCTGCATGGAGAAGGAGTCGTGAAAGATTTGTGCGCAATCATCCTGCCAAAGCCATTCGCATGCGAGAAGTGGCCGAAGCCGCCCAGCACATTTTCAGACTAGATGATGATAACAACCCTGGAGTTGATCCTTCTGGATCATCTCGGTACATCAGCAGCGATGAACCTGAGAGCCCCAGGGAAAGAAAATTTAACCGTCGCGCAGCTAAGATAGCAGAATGGACGGATGACGATGAACCTTCTCCCAGGTCTCGGAGCAAAACTAAGGAGAAGAAAACTCATAAGAGGAATGCTCGTATGACGGTCCGGCCACAACCCGAATGGACTGAAATGTTTCCCGAAGGATTAGCGACTCTTATAGCCGCCACCGAAGGGAAGACAACAAGTGAACTCTTGCGAGAACTACAGCTAACTGACGAGGAAGACGCTTTCTACCTCTCTGAAGAAAACGAATTACCGGAAGAAGAAGGTACAACCAAACCTCCCTTGGTTTACCAGAGGAGAAACAAAAAGAACCAAAAGAAGAACAAGGCATCAAAAGGTGAATCCTCTCGGAATGTTAGTTCTTGCTACCGAATCACCTGTAAAGATGCAAGTGATGATCAGGAGGATGAATCTGAGATATCTCAACCACAGTCAAATCCACCTCAACCGCAACCGGAAATCACCCCAGTCCAATCTCATGGACCTGAAGCACCGCGGCCACAGCACGAAGTGCCGCAACCCCAACCCGAAACTTCTCAACCACGATCAACAATTCCTGGCCCGCGCCCTGAAAACCCTCAGTCACAACAGGGGGTAGGATACGGTTCAGATGAAGAAGATGACGGAATCCAGTACGATTACGAGTTCGTATTGGATCCCGAATACCAAGTAAACCCAGCGGATCTAGAAGGACAGCAAGTCAGAAGAGTAAATCTCGACATACACATCTCTAATATCCCTGGTCATCCTGAGCTTACCCTGGAAGACTTGAGCGAAATTGTGCGCCAGTTGGTCAACCAAACAAGGGAAGCTATAATCATGGAAGAAGAGGGCGCCCGCCAAGGACAGGGGGCAGCTGAAACTCCATCCACCAGCCAGCCAAATGACACAACTCCGCCTTTCGATTCTCCTCAAGAAGGGGAAGAAAAAGAGGAAGAAGATCAAGAATCCGCGTCTTGCAGAGTCATATACATTTCTGATGATTCATGCACTGAGGAATCCGAAAGGGAAGAGTTTTCAGATGAGAACTATGAACATGACTTGTCAGATCCGATTGGGTGGACAGGACATCTGATAAAAAATATAGAAAAATCAGGTGAACAGGTTGGGTGGCAAGGCAGTGATGAAGAACTCGAACCTGAACATCCACACTTGACCAGTCTCCGGCCATTCATACTGGATTCATGGCCCACAACTCGTCAATCAACAACGGTGAGACAAGAAAGCGAAATCCGGACTGCCCCACTGCCCTGGGTAGAAAGAATAAGATGGAATAGGTCTCGCCGAGAAGTGTGCAACTTGGAATATGGCCGAGTCAGAAGACTGGTATACCCAAGTCAGCCTGAAAAGAAAGAGACTGAGAAAGAGCTTCTCCAACAGTTCCTCCAATCTCCAGTCACAGAAGGAGTGGAGGGTCATGAACCATCTCCTCATTACCCTGTTCCGACAGGATGGGTTCGACACTACATAAATGAAGAATTCCACCGGTACTATGACCCCGCCATATGGGAGAACATCCAAAAAGATACCTTGCCAGAGGCACGAAAATTCAAGAACGCCTCAAAGAGAATTGAAACTTCTCGCTTCATCACTGTCTCGGAATCAGACTCGGAGGGTGAAGGAAAGTCTCCGGACAGACGCTCTTTTAGCCCAGATAGGCCTGTTCCAATCAGACCTGAAAGCAGGAGAGCACATTACCCTCTCCGAGCGGACAGCTCACGACATGAAGCCGTCTCAATGCCAGATGAACAACAATGCACGAGACCTGAAGAAGGTGGCCCTGCCACTCGCACTCGATCGCGGCAAGCATAACCAAACCCTGTCCCGGCCCATGGACAGGGGGCATTGCAACCAGACCCGGTTGAGGACCGAAACGAAATGGCAAGGATTCAAAGGAGACTTAGCATTTTGCAAAATGCCCTTGCTAACGTGCTCAGACAAAATGACATCATCCTTGAGTTCTTCCGCACGCTGCAAGCGACAAGTGTAGGAGAATGGGCTGACAACCGAAGATCACTCATGGAAATAGAGCGCAAGTTGGCTCGCGTTATGGAAGGCCAACGCCTCGAGGCTAAAACCCGGAGAAAAGAACGGCGGAAACAATACAAGGAAGAAAAGCCAACTGAAGCACAACTCCCTCCTAGGAGGAGAGAAGTAGGCATTTCTATCCAAGAAGGCCGTCAACCCACAACCAAAGCTGATAAACCCATTGGCAAAGGCAAGGCACCAATGCCAACTGCGGAAAAGAAAAAGAAGCGCGACAAGGCTCAAACTTGCCTTCCACCCGGTGGTTCAAATGGCAGCAAGATGGAAAAAGGTGAAAACTCGCGTAGCCGACCCTCTAGAAAAGAAACCAGCGCCGCGAAAGATGGCCTCCCCGTAGAGGGAGATACTACATCGATGTAAAGATGCGCCGAATGGAAGAACCTTCCTCTGGAGGTGAAAAGATGCCGAAATGGATTCATGTCCATGGTCAACTTCAAAGAAATAAAAAGAAGACCTCTGCACCGGCTGCATTGCCTCTATCTGGAGAAACAAAGCCCGACAAACCAAAAAAGAGCACTCCACAAAAACACCAGCATGTCGTGGAACGAGCCCATAGACCAAAGAAACCCAAAGAATGCGAAAAGTATTGTGAGCATCACGAAGAATGGGGCCACACCAGAAGTGAATGCTTAGCCTGGCCCGATGGTGGTAACAGCACCACGGACGAAGAAACAGAAAAAGAAGAGTGCCACGTCACAACCTGGTACCCGGACTCTGAAAATTCAGAAGAGGAAGAATCTGAAAGATCAGACTATGACAGCCCGGAGGAAGAACCAACTGTAATGGTGGCTCATCCCGTAACGATCATGCCTTTTGGGAGTGATTCTGATGAAAACGAGACCGAGGAGGAAGAAGAAATCATGCCGTCTTCCCAGAGTCAACCGAACCCAACACCTCAACAAGTCCAAGCCAAAGCCCAACAAAAGCAAAAGGGACAATGCAATGTCAGCTTGAGGTCTGGTACCAGAATACCTGAAAGGCAACCCCCAAGGGAAGTCCCTCATAACAGGCGAAACACTCCGGAAGAAATAGTCACTGAAGGAGACGCGAGGTCAAACGGCAGCAGGCCCAGAATGACCGTAGGTGATTACAACGTGGTAGCACACTTGCGCAAAATACCGGCCTTGCTAAGTGTCTTTGATGCTCTCATGGTGTCACAAGAGCTTCGTGAGTCTCTCATCTATGCCTTACAAAATCCCGCCAGCTTCCAAGCATACTTTGCTCAAGAAGTCCGGGAGGAGGTAGCACAAATCGAGCCAGAACCACAAATTACTTTCACGGATGATGATCTGATGGCCGGAACAGTAGACCACAACAGGCCTCTCTACACCACCGGCATCATATATGGCAAAAAGATCAACAAGATTCTGGTCGACCCAGGGTCTTTTATCAGCATCATGCCATTGAAAACCTTGGTTCAGCTCTCCCTTAGCATCAGGGAAACCAAGAAAGACAAAATTCGGATTCATGGGTTCAATCATCAATACCAAAAGGCCTTGGAATCTACCATCATCGACATAGATTTTGGTGAAATTGTCACGCCTGTGAAATTCTTTATCATAGAGGCTGACACCACTTATAAGGCACTGTTAGGGAGACCATGGCTTCACGAAAACGGCTTAGTCCCCTCCACTCTACATCAATGTGTCAAGTTCACTCGCGATGGCAGACAGTGTGTAATCAAAGGTGACGACCGGCCTTTTGAGGCACATGAAGCTGAACTGGATGATGCAAAATATTATCAACCCAGGGTTGAACAGGGGGCATCACCCACAAAGAATGCCTCTTCGTCAGACGCTGTCAGAGAGGCGGTGAAGAGGGTGGTACTCAAGGCAGCCATCAAGTCGCAAACAACCCAAATGTTGTGGGGAAGTGATAGTGAGCCAGAATCTTCTGAAAAAGCCGAGGATGATGTCCATACCCCAGTTCGCCCATATAAAGACTCAGGAAGCGAAGGAGAAGGTCAAAGCTCTTTAGCTGTGGAGTTCATGCCCATGGAACATTGCAAAGATCTCACTCCTCGCGAGAGAGAGAGAATCTCCAAGCTGAAAACATTCACCGTCCCACCGAAAATCGAAGAAGTGGAATACGGGACCGTGATTCACCCTAGCATTCACTTTGTCAAAATAGGAGAAGTTGACCCAGAGAATGGCCATACTCCTTCCGAGGATTGCAAACGATGGCTAGAAGAAAGTGAAGGTGAAACCAAAATGCCTCCCAAGTTGCAAAGAAATACCGATGCTCGCTTGAAGGACCTGTTCCGACGGACTCATTGTTTGGAGCCAGTCTCTAAAAGACGGGTCGAGATGTTCCAAAAGCTTTGGAATGGTGATTCAAACGAAGTGACCAAGCTCAATGGAAAGACGTCTAACACCCGGGGCCTTGGTTTCGATACACAACCAGGAACATCAAAACCCAAAACATCCAAAAATACTCAAGTGCACACAAGCCGACACATCTCCTCCACGGAGACATGGAGAAGAAGTGGCTCCAGGAGACAGGCATCCAATGAGATAACGATGTTTGACGTGCTTCAAAGACGCTTCCAAGAGATGGTTCGCTCGCAACAAGATGTCGAGCGCTCCATGGAACGTCTGATTGCACGAAACCAAGATCTTAGTCGGCAGATAGCAACAAAAGAACAAGAGAATCAAGCATGCCGAGAGAAGATAAAGGAACTCCAACGGCGAGTCAGCAAACTACGTCAGGAGATAACCCGACTCCAGGACGCTGGCGAAAGAATCAAGGATAGAATAATTCTGGTATCTCAAAAGAACTTGTCCCACCAAAAGGAAATAGAGTCACTCAGCCGAATGGTAAGGGAAACCAGAGAAGCCCTCGTCCTTGCTAAAAATCAAGTCCAGTCGGAAGATACTCAGTCGCACACATGCCATAGGGTCACTATATCCGACATGTTAGAAGAAAAGAATGAGAATCCTGAAGCTAGCAATGAGAAAGATGGTCCTGACGGAGGCTTGCCAATACAAGAGGTGATCTCAATTGAAGAAATGAAAGAATGTTTTCAAGATGTTCTTCAGAATCTGATTCAGTCCCATAAAAGGCTCGAGTGCGAAATGTCCCGCCTTATAGTCGAAAAATCAGACCTACGCGCCCAACTAGAAAGGCTGTGGGAGAGGTACCAGGAAGAAAGGAAAGTTTCTCAAAGAAGAGAACAACATCATGTGTATCAAATCCTCACCTTAGAACGATTGAGGCAAGAAACAGCCAATAGTCTGGAGAAAGAGTACAAGATAAATGACAAACTCCGAGAAAAATGTCGGCGAAGTGCACAAGGCGAGGCCGCCTGTCAACAAGAGATCCTCAAATTGCAGGATCAAATGTCGCATCATTGGGCAGAAAGTCGAAGTGGCAGATATCAAAAAGGGAAATCTCACTCCTATACAAAGAAAGCAGAAACAGAAGAGCCACATGATAGGAACCAAGGCTCACACTCCGGTAGGTCTCGATACAAAGGAGCCAGAAATCAAGGGCGTAGCTGTCATCGGGTCACCATAACGGAAGCCGAGGGGGAAGAAGAAACCCTCGAGGCTGAACCTGAAATATCAGAAGGCGAACAGTTTATCCTAGCTGTCAAGAATGCCCCGAAAGAATTGGAAGAAGGGGGCCAAAACACCATTGATGAACTCAAGTCAGTAAATCTGGGCACCGAGGAAGATCCTCGACCTACCTTCATCAGTACCTCTCTCAACCCAGACATTGAAAGAAAACTGACAGAGCTCCTGAAAGAATATCGGGATTGCTTTGCTTGGAGTTACAGTGAAATGCCAGGGCTAGACCCCGCTGTAGCTGTTCATAAGTTGAAAATAGATCCAGGAGTCAAGCCTGTAAAGCAAGGTCCTCGGAGAATGAGGGTTGAACTTGAAGAAAAAGTGATTGCTGAAGTCAAGAAATTGATCAACGCCGGCTTCATAAGAGAAGAATAAACTCCCGATTGGGTCGCCAACATTGTCCCAGTTAAGAAAAAGAATGAACAAATCCGGGTCTGTGTAGATTTTCGAGACCTGAACAAAGCGTGCCCAAAAGATGATTTTCCTCTACCTGTGACAGAAATCATAGTGGATCATACTTCCTCCTATGTGGTATACTCATTTGTAGATGGGCACTCTGGATACAACCAAATCAAGATGGATGAAAATGATCAAAAGCATACAGCTTTCCGCACTCCAATTGGCATTTTCTGCTACAAAGTCATGCCCTTTGGGTTGAAAAATGCAGGTGCCACATATCAAAGAGCCATGACCAAGATCTTCGACGACCTGATACATAAAGTCGTGGAGTGCTATGTCGATGATTTGGTGGTGAAATCTCACTCATACGAGGAGCACTTGGCCAACCTTAGGCTAATGTTTGACCGAATGAGAACTCACACGTTGAAACTCAATCCCCTGAAGTGTGCCTTCATGGTCTCTTCCGGCAAGTTTCTCGGCTTCGTGGTGCGCCATCGAGGCATAGAAATCGATCCCGAGAAAATCAGAGCTATTCAGGAGTTGCCGTCTCCTAAAACACTCAAACAGCTCAGATCCTTACAATGACGATTGGCGTACATCAGAAGATTTATCGCCAACCTTTCAGGCAAAATCAAACCTTTCACTCGACTCACCAAGAAAGATGTACCATTCAAATGGGATGATGAATGTCAGAAGGCGTTCGAAGATATTAAGCAATACCTGTTAAACCCACCAGTTTTGGCAGCACCTATCCCAGGGAAGTCTCTCATCCTATACACCACAGCATTGGATGGATCTCTAGGAGCACTGTTGGCCCAAGAAAATGAAGAAGGAAAGGAAAATGCCCTCTACTACCTTAGTCGAATGTTAGTCGGAGCAGAACATGCCTATACCCCAATCGAAAAACATTGTCTAGCCCTTGTCTTTGCAATCAAGAAACTCAGACATTATATGCTAGCGCACAAGGTCACATTGATCTCCAAAACTGACCCCCTGAAATACCTCATGACTCGACCCATGCTCACAGGTCGATTGGCAAGATGGGCGGTCGCATTAATGGAGTTCGACATAACCTATGCACCTCAAAAGGCGATCAAAGGGCAGGCGTTAGCCGATTTCTTGGCCGCCCATCCCATACCGGATGACTCTCCGCTAGCATGCGACTTTCCAGATGAAGAATTCTTACATACAGACAACCAAGAAGAATATTGGAAGATGTATTTCGATGGTTCTTCTTCTATCCAACCAGCCGTGAAACCAGATTTACCCAAACGACAAGCCGGAGTGGGCCTGATCTTTGTCACACCTGAGAAGGGCATCATCAGATATGCCCTGAGTTTGACAGAACCACGCACCAACAACGAAGCCGAATATGAAGCCCTCATCGCGGGACTTGAAATGGCTCTAGATATGGGTGTGGAAAAGATGAAAGTTTTTGGCGATTCCCAGTTGATACTCAGTCAGTTGGAGGGACAGTTCAAAATACGAAAACCAGAATTGGTAAAATATCATGAAAAGGCTCTCGAGCTTATGGCCAAGTTCACTGATATTATACTGGAGAAAGTGCCTAGGTCTTTGAATGGAAAGGCCGACGCTTTGGCTCGCCTAGCCAATGAACTCAGTGACCCCGATCAAGACGAGATTCAAATCTTGGTTCATAGAAGAAGGGCGCTCTCTCCCTGCTTCCCAAAACTTCTGGAAGAAAATGAAGAAAGCACACTGTTCATAGAGGTAGCAGCGTGGGAGGAGGAAACCATACAAGAATGGGGAGAAATCACTCAAGCCATGACTATCGAAGATACTGAAGACGAAGACTGGAGAAAACCCTTTCTCGAGTTCTTCCAACAAGGGAAACTTCCCGCAAACAAAGGACTCAGAGAACAGATCAGAAAAAGGGCTCTGAGATATGTGTATGTCAACAATACTCTATATTGGAGGTCATATGATGGCGCATGGTTAAGATGCATCACCAGAAATGAAGGCCACCAAGTCATGAAGGAAATACATTCCGGGGCATGCGAATCCCATCAGTCGGGTTCTAGAATGCGAGTCCACATCAAATTGTTGGGCTATTACTGGCCCACGATGATTGCTGATTGCGAAAACTTCTCCAGACAATGTCACATGTGCCAAATACATGGAGACTTCATACACCAGCATCCGAATGCGTTACACCCGACTGTGGTGTCATGGCCTTTCGAGATATGGGGAACGGACATCATAGGTCCCATTGACCCTCCAGCCTCGAATGGGCACCGCTTCATCTTAGCAGCAACTGATTATTTTTCAAAATGGGCCGAAGCCCGATCATATAGAGAAGTCAAGGCCTCTGATGTAGTGAAATTTTTCACTACAAACATCCTTTACAGATATGGCACTCCCAGGAAGATCATCTCCGACAACGGGACCGCCTTCAAGAATACCAGAATCGATGAATTCACCAAGAGACATAACATTGAGTGGAGATATTCCTCTGTGTATAACCCCAGAGCCAATGGCTTGGCCGAGGCGTTCAACAAGACACTGATCAAAATCCTCCGAAAGACGGTCGGGGCTAATCAGAAAGATTGGCACAACAAGCTGTCAGAAGCATTGTGGGCGTATAGGATCACACATCGAACTCCTACTCAAGCCACGCCTTACTCCCTAGTATACGGGACCGAAGCGGTTCTACCCATTGAGATCGAGCTACCCTCATTGAGAGTGGCTATGGCCTCAGAAATCCCCATGACCAAACAGATGCAACTCAGATTTCAAGAGTTGGACGGAATGGATGAAAGAAGACTCACTGCACAACAAAACTTGGAGTTAAACCAAGCTCGAATGACGCGGGCCTATGAAAAGCTTGCAAGACCAAGAGCGTTTAGGAAAGGTGAATTGGTATTGGCATTAAGGCGACCAATCACTGGCCGACATCACGGCCCTAAGTTTGCACCAAACTGGGAAGGCCCCTTCATAGTTGACCAGGTCTATGATGGAGGAGCCTATCTCCTGGCCACAGAAAACGGAGAACACCCACTACCAGTCCTAAACGGAAGATACCTCAAGAAATATTACAGCCAAAATCAACCCCCGGAATACACAAAGCCTCGACGGCACCCTGACGAAGACTTCATTGCCAACTGGGCCGAAGCCCACGAAGAAATGACACAACTGTTTCGCAATCGTGAAACGCAAAATTGGTGAAACTTACCGGTGAAATTTACCAAACAAAGACTCCGTGTTGAGGGAGCTTGTGTGGTTCCTGAATACGTGGAGCATGGTGAAACTTACCCCTAAAATCCGCTTAATGAAGGAGCCTGTGTGGCCCCCGAAAGCGAAAAGGGTATTTTATGACGCTAAAACCTGTGTGGAAAGCTGAAAATACCTAGACCACTCCCCATGAAGCATATCTGAGGGCGTGAGTCTAAAACCCAACCTATGTTGAGGAAGACTACGTGGCTTCCGAATACACTGGTTGTAAACATTTACCCAGTACAATTCCCTAATCCGCTTTATGAAAGAACCTGTGTGGTTCCCGAAAGCGAAAAGGTACTTGAGGAGTCTCAAACCTGTGTGGCAGCTGAAAGTACCGAGGACACGCCCCATGAAGCATATCTGAGGGCGTGAGCCTCACCAACCCACCATGTTCCCTAGTAAGGTAGGGATCTTAAAGGCGATTTGCCTCATGGCCCCATAAGTCGACCTTTACACCTAATAATATATCCAAACAACAATACCACGGTCCATGCCTAAAGCTATACCTCAAATAGCTATACATATACGCATATCCTCATGGCATATGCGTATATCCAGATAACAAGTACCACGGTCCATGCCTAAAGCTATACCTCAAATAGCTATACATATACGCATATCCTCATGGCATGTGCGTATATCCAGATAACAAGTACCACGGTCCATGCCCAAAGCTATACCTCAAGTAGCTATACATGTACGTATATTCTCATAATATATGTGTACATCCAGATAACAAGCCCCACGGTTCATGATCAAAGTTGTACCTCAAACAACTATACCTACATGCATATTTCATAATATATGCATATATCCAAAAAGCAATACCACGGTTCATGCCTAAGCTGTACCTCAAACAGCCACATATCCCTATAACAATACACCACGGTTCATGTTCAAAGCTATACCTCAAATAGCTACGCGTGTGCGTATATCCTCATAACATACACATACATCCAGATAACAGTCCTACCGGCTATGCCTAAAACTTACCTCAAACAACTATACCTACATGTATATTTCATGATATACGCATATATTCAAACAACAATACTACGGTTCATGCTTAGAGCTATACCTCAAATAGCTATACATATCCACATATCCTCATAGTATATGTGAGTATCCTGACAATAAACCTCCGGGTTATGCCTAAAACCATATCCCAAATAGCCATATGTATGGGCATATCCTTATGACGTGTACGTATATTCAAGCAACAAGTCCCACGGGCTATGTCCTACCCCCCAAACACCTATACATGTATGCACATTCTCAGAGCATATGTGTATATTCAAGTAACAATCTCACGGTTTATGCCTAAAGCTATACCTCAAATAGCTATATGAGCACGCACATTCCTATAATGCATGCAAATGACAAATCCCATCAGCTGTGTTTAAGACTATGCCTCAAACTGATATACATGTGCGTATCCGTATAATGCATACACACATCCAAACAACGACCATATGAACTGTACTCCAGTCATAACTCAAAAAAAAAAGAAAAGGGCTTCATACGCCTAAAAATATGTCCCAAACTATATCACTGCAATTTGCCTTAAAGCAGATAAACTATTATCCAAACAAGCCATAATCAATAAACAAAAAGATCCAGTAACAAGAACAAACAGTCAATCAAACGACCGAAACAACAGACAATGTTACCAAAATAGAAAATGTGAAAAGAAGATGCCTACGCAGGGGGCAGGGCCATATTCCCTGCCAACTTGTTAACAGCATCGAACAATGACTGGAGCATCACCTCTATAGCCTCCAAACGAGCGTGCAACTCCCCAAGCTGCTGGTCCAATGGAACCTGAGCCGGTGGAGGATCTCCAATGGCAGACCCGTCATCTGAAGGAGGAGAAGCTTCTCTTATTGGACTATATTGGTTCACAGCAGCATTTTTCTGCAAAATATAGCCATTGATCAAATGATTGGGGTCAGGTGCCAAATGACCGTCCTGATCACCAACCCATCCAAAAGAAGGCAAGACATCCAGGAGATTGCGGCAGTACACCATGTCCCTCTCGGATACAGGTCTTCCCCACAACATATCAGGCATTGGGATCTGGGCTCGATTCATTAAAGCCGTTATCAGATGACCATAAGGTAAACACCCGCTTGTGAACCTTACTGTCTGATGCATGTGCTGAAGTATCAAACTGGCCAGATCGGGCTTGTCACGTTTACGGATAAGCGGACGAAGATAAAACAAACCCCCTGGCCGAGAAAGATTGGTCAAACTTCCTTGTGGAAAGAGAATTTGAGTCACAACCAAGAAAAGAGCCCTGCAAACAAATTCAATGTAGTTAGCAATGCTCAAGTTAAAAAAAAAAAAAAAAAAAATGAAAAAATTCAAACACACCTGTGAAGGGCGGGTAAATGCCCGGTGGAAACAACCTCGGCACCCCTTTCATAAGGACGAGCTTTGAACCAGCGACGACAAGCGCCAAAGGTCCCAAAACCCTGAGGCCAATACTCATATGCATACACAGATATACCACCCAGACTTTCGGTAGCCTGGATAAGGGCAGCTAAATCCTCTACCCTCATATGGAACTCTCGGCCAAATAAATAAGAGGAAGCAGAGGGGACCCCGAAGTGATCAAATGTTACCCTGAGATTGGCGTAAAACAAACGCACGATCGAAGGATAAAAAGGACGATTGAACAAAGTCAAACCCTTGAGGTTCCAAGCATTTAACCAACCATCAAGCAGGCTCTTAGGCTGACCCGCTATGGCGCCGTCAGGAGCAAAGAAAAAACAGTCGGCCACTGGGCGCCGATCGCCTCCGGTATTATGCATGTGACAATCAAAGGCTTTGGCATCCCGAAAAAGATAGCGGTTGTCAGGGACTAAAGACCAGTTGGGAACAGTCGGTTCTGGGCTCGCCACTGAAGAACTAGAGGCGTCTCGGAGACGTTTTGGGTTTGAGACAGACATGATAAAAGGAGGCTGCGAAAGTTAAACCCTAAAAGCAAAAGCAGGGATGGGCGACGTCGCCGCGACGTTTAAATAAAGAATGAGAGATAGTGACGCCAGGATTCTGACCTAAGGGCGTTTGATTCTCATGCACTAATCGCTCCGCGATTATGGAAAATATCACAAAAAGACATACAAGATGAAAAGAAATCTAGGAAGATACAAACCAGGAAGATATCACATAGATATAAACTAAGCACTACAAATACCCAGTCTCATACAGTCATGCAAAGCAAAATAAGTGTAATGCCATGGCTAACTAAAGACTGAAAATGCGATGAAGGAAGATACAAGGAGTGCAACAACTCCGTAAATCTCTATCCTGTCTCAAGGATATCAAAAAGCTGGTGACTCGACCTCAGGCTCATCCTGAAGATAAGGTTCAGTCCCACCACTACCTCCAGAAAGTGGCTCAGTGTCCCCTGAAATCGGCTCTGTATCTCCGCTATCAGCCGGACTGTTCACAAAAGCAACCCCAGGACAAGGAAGAGCTAGCACAACATCAACTACCCCTTCTGCGTCATCATCCTCTGACATTGGTTCATCATCAATCCCACCAGGTGGCACAAATCCCACACCCTCAGTACCAGACAAATCCGTCAGCATGACCCCTGATGTAGGAACATGGCTGGTCCCAACATCTGAAGGCGAGATAAAGCCAATGGGGTCCACACCCAATAAGATAGCCGCCCACTCAGGGTAGTCCAGGGACACCTCTGATAAAGGCATTGTCCCCATATCCACATCTCTCATAATGGTATCGTAAAGAGTCTGAAGATTACGATCATCAAATAGAGCGTCAATCATATCCTTCCCTATAAAGAGAGAGAAGGGTCAATAAACAAGAAATTCACCTTGTTTGTTCTCACAAGAACCATAGAATCAAAGGTACCTGAGGAAGGATGAACAACAAGAGCAGTATCCTCCTGAGTCTCCGACTCCACGTCCTCCCGAGTCTCTGACCCCACGTTCTCTTGAATCTCCAGCTCCACGCCAGGGATAGCACCTGAAAGCTCGCCTATGCTAGCAAAGCTACGAGCCGAGAACTGATACTGACAGCATAGCTGCCGTAAGCCGGAAGCCCAGAGATCAACATCGAAGGCCCCTAGCCAAGGAGGAAGTCGCCCTACAAAATAGTCAACTCATAATCAATACCAGGAAATGCAAAACGGATAAAATGCAGCAAATAGGGGAAGTACAGCACCTAATCCTCGAAGTATCGGAGGAATCTGAGGTAAAGGGGCCGGCTCACATCCCGATACTGTCACCGAAACAATAGCTAAAGAATCATCTGGGGGAGATAGAGCATCATCCTCGAGAAATGGGGCAGGAATAGCAGAGTCAGGGTACAGCATCTCCTCAAAGGGTACCTCCAGTGTCTCTATCTCTACCGTCCCACATCAATCTCTTCAGTCTCAACCTCAGTGGGCACAATCGCATAAGCCTCTGCATCAGGCTCAGTGACTAATGTCGCAACTACCTCTATAGTCTCCTGTGGAGTCACCGTCTCTGTCCCGCTGGCACTAGGCTCAGCGACAAGGGCACTACCCCACAATCCAGAACATGAAGTACCTGGACATAAGACATAAGACAATACCATAGGAACGAGATAAATCAGAAGAAATGTAAAGAAAAGGACATACCTGTAAAAGGCGTAAGCAAAGGAGGCTCCATAGAAAATCTGATACCAAAAGAGCTCTCCCCCAGTCTCGGCCGCAGCTCATAGCGGGATACCTCCTCCAAAGATGGAGAATCCTCGCGGCATCTCTTCCTCAACTCTACGCGAGCCTCCTCCTCCGCAAGCTCCTCGTGATACTCTGGCGAAGGACAAGAAGACAAATCCGGATCTTCCTCAGAAGTCAGATGATCAGACACAGACTCAAGCACAGGCTCTGGCTCAGGCTCAGATGCAGAAACGCCTAACATAATGGTTTTTATAAGCCCAAACACACGCAAGAAAGCAAATATAAGAGACAAAAGAACTGCACGTACCTGTGTAAGTAGCCCAGAACCGATAACTCTTGGGCCCAAATCGGGACGCCTGAGACGAATCGTCCTCCGTCGGAGGAATACCCTCGAGCTTAAAATGGAAGTGTCCCAAATCACACTCTCCTAAACCTGTTCGAGATAGTGGAAACACACGCAATATAAAGAAGAAAGAAAGAAGTAAAGCAAATGCAAACTAAAGTAAAATACAAAACTTGAGACAATACCTGGGACAGAACCGTCTGAAGATAAAGGTAGCTCACTGAAATCGGCGGGGCGAAAAGTAAGAGGAAGTCGCCTATCTACTCCATGAGTGCTTCTCAAAGGTCTGAAGCCACCAATAGAAGCATCTAAACCAGGAGGAACGATACGAGAAGGCGGATAAACCCGCTCCAGCAAGAGCGCAGGAGAATAGGAATGAGCAATCACAGCCCAACTCCTAAACCACCGATCATGACCGATAGTCATACATCCTTCTCTCTGAGAATCAGGTACATCACAGCTACTCCCGGTACCAAGACGTAAGGAGAATGCGGCTAGGTCGGCACAATACCGCAGAGAAACCTCCTCTGGAGGGTCAGGAAGTGTAGACAAAGGAACATCCTGGTCGTACCCAAACTGCCATGCACACTTCTGGGGGTTATACGCCTCAGAAATAATCCTGTCACCAATCCGAATGACTAAACGCCCCTCCCGAATGCTAATAGCATAGTCTCGAGAACGCCTACTTCTCCGAGAAAGCAACTTGGGAGCATTACCTGCACGGGTCACCCTAGAGTCCTCAATATGACCTAGTCCTCCACCCTCTGTAGGCCAATCCTGTGAAAAAGACTCAGGCCTATACTCAGAAATATAACGACTACTCTGAGTAAAATACCTATGTGCTGTGAGCTGATCAGGAGGATTAACCGAAGGGCCAGCAATAAGACTGAGTGCCGGCTTCGAACCCCGCAAGCCTCTAGAAGTAGATGCAGAATAACACCCCGCCCAATACACATTAAACCACCCATGTAGAATGTGTAGGGGCATGGCAATGTACGCCCTAGAAGGGTCTCGAGAAGAAGTAAGCTCTCGCAACGAGCGATAAGTGTTCACCAAGGCCGCTGTAGCTAGAGACACCTTTTGTTTCCGAGCCAGAGCATTGGCCACGATGAATACTCCAGGCCGAATATAGCCCACCGGCTCTATAATCACCACGAAATAGCATATCCACCAGGCGAAATATGCAGTCAAAATAGTCTCCTCATCCAGGACACGCGTACTCAGCCCCTCCCAAGGGATAAGGTGACCAGGAGCATAAGGTTTATCCGAACCCGGGATCACTGGCTCTAAGGGGTCAGCGAAACCTACAGCCTTCTCACGGGGGACCTTATCTATGAAGTAGCCAACCCAGTCTTTGAAGGATACTCCCTTGCCTGAACCCTGAGCGGACCGAGCCATGGAAATCTCATAATAAATCTTGAAGACCGTGCGCAAGGAGTTCCCATGCATGAAATTCCCATCCCGGTCCGTGCCGTAAAGCTCCAGCTCTGGAGGCACCCTCTCCTCATAAAACTGGCCAGCAGTCGGCACTCCAAGTAGACATACCATTTGGCGCAGATCCAAAGTGGCCTGTCGATCCTCCAACACAAATGTATTGTCCACATAGTTCCAATTGGTAGCCATGGCCCGGAGAATAACAGGATCCCATGTGTACCTGAACAAAGCCATGGTCACTCCCCCAAATATCTCCAAATCATTTAACCTCGGGCCCACCCTACATAAAATGTGACGGGTCCACTCGGTCTGCCCAGGAACCCAACGTAACTCACCCTGGACATTCAAACCCCCAGGAGACCAAGGGATCACATGACCCTCTATCATCTCTGTGCTCAATAGGTGACAATCCTGACGGGATCCTATCCTCCTAGCGGAACCCAAGAAAAGACCCTGGAAAATGCGAATGGAAGCCCCACTTGCAAGACGGCGCTGGTTGCCAGGCACAAACACATCATAAGTTTGGCTATGAGAACGTACCTCAGTGCGAGATGGAGGATCAGGCCTCAAACGAGGATATGAATACTCAGAGTACGTAGGAGAGCGGTTGTGGCGAGCCAACAGCCCATGAAAGTTGTCTCTCCCTCGAAGAATGGCATTCCTCCACTTCCCATGAAGATGCTTATGAACCTTCTCAGGATCCAAATAATTGTCAATATAGTCGGCGATAGCCTCATCAGAAGGGCCGTAGGGACCGATCCTGACAAAGCTGAAACGAGGAGTTGTGGTGTAAATCTCCTCCACAGGCCCCATAGTCATCTACAAAAGACACAACAACAACAATAGAAGAATAGTAAGCAAAAAATAAAATCAACCCCAAAATGATAATCAGGAGACTGGGGGCACCAGAGTAGACTGTTCGGAATCATACCTCGCACTCCACTCTGGTGGGGGGCATTTGTTTGCCTCCAAATTTCGCCATCTGAAGAAACGACAGAATACCCAGAGAAACCTGCAAAAGATGAGAATGGCATATAATGAAACAAAATCCATAACTATGTCCCATATCTTGAGTAAAAAAAAAGCTCAAGACTCAAGACATAAACAACCAATAACCATCAAATGAGTAATTAATTAATTAATTTAATTATGTGAAATATGATGAAACCCACATAATTGATTAATTAACTAATTAAAAAGGAGGAAGCGATGAAAATAAGAATTATGGGACGGCTAAATACCGTACATAATTCTAAGAATTTATAGCAAGTTTTTGGGCCAAGCCCATGATGGTCCCAAGTAAATTGCTTAAAAAAAAATGAGCAATATAGGGTCCTGACATATGAACGGAATTCAGTACGACAATAGGAACAAATAACCTTGTGTCGAAACACCCGAACAATTGCATGAATCTCATTTTGGGCTCATTCTTGGATTTGATTAATCAATTGGGCTAGTTAAAACACAAATCCAAACCGTTTATAACAAATAAATAAATGAAGCCCAATCAAATCAGGCCCATTACAGACCCAATCGAACTCAGCCCAGCTGAATCAAAATGCGGAAGCATTTTTCGCCGACTGAGTCCCGATGTGAAAACACCCGAGCCCAACAGCATCAAACTGACTCAGTCGAGTCAGCTTCAGAACAGCCACGTGGCACTCAACCATTGGTTCTCCCCTATGGGTCCCTCATTACCGTTAACAGAAAATAAAAAAGGAAAATAGAAAGGAAAAGGGCTCACCTGAAATAGAAGGAAGGGTGCTCCGATGAAGAGAGAGGCCCCGCTATCAGCTCCGGCCACCTCGTCTCCAACTGACTTCACCGCTAGGTAGGCGATGACTTCCTGAACACAGTGACACCAGATTTGACGGGTAAAGAGACCTAGAAACGACTAATTGAAAGTCGCGACAGTGCGACGGTAAAGAAATGGAAACACAAAATTGATCGAAATTAGTGAGAAATGAGAGCGCGGCTGTACCTCAGGAGCTTCCTAGAAGTGCTAGAAGGAGTTGCGATGAGTTCGTAAACACCAATTACTGCTGAAGAGGGAGACGACACATTCAACCATGGCGACATGCATGGAACAGTACGAAATTCGAAATAGAAAGAGAGAGAGGACACATTGCCCCCAATCAATGCTCTCTGTAGTTGGACTGATGAGTGTGCATAGTCAAAAGGTGCAGAGGGTCTGTGTAAAGCCAAAGTTCTCGTGATACAAAAAGCACTGGAGGCGTCCAGTGAGAAGGAAATATGACTTTCAACCAAACTGGAGGGGGGGGCTCACCCCTTCTGCCTCCTCTGACGCCTGCAAAGCGACTCCTATACCTGGGGAGGGTGATAGGCTCAACAGAGAATATGAGGCCATGGATGTCTATTAGCCGTTGGATGGCTTTGATGAATCAAAAAGTGATGACAGTGACCTTCATGCCTCACATTCCTTTTTTCTGCCACAGTACAAAACAAGAGCGTACTATATGAAGTTGTGATACAAAAGGGGGGGACACTAAAAGCATTCACACAGCTAATTTGATAGATCCAAGGGCTCAGATTGAGTGGGATGCTACACAGTGTATAAGGTCATGCTTCCCCTTGGCAGTAGAAGATCATATGTGAAATTGAATATGCAAATAGGCATGTACTTATGTAACATAACACCTGGAGCTCCTGTGCAATTGAATATGCAAATGGGCTTGTAACTGTGATATGGTAGCACATTGCACCCACCACATGAATTAAAACAGTGACCAATAGGAAATGTTGCAACACACCCTTCATCCCTTGGCACGAGAGGGATTGTACTGCGTGATGCCATCATATGCTGGTCTCAACACCAGACAGCTAGGCCAGCCAATGCCAATCAAGCTAAAACTGGACTGGAAGGCTTCCTGCAAGTAAAAGATGGGATCAAAATATGGCATGACAGAAGGGTAAAAGAGGAACTTGGGTGCTGGGACAGTCATTTGGCACCCCCCCAGCCATGAATTAAATTGAATTATACAAGGAATAATGCATAAATGCCTCAGTTAGCCTATAAGTTCAATTTCGCCTAAAAGACGACCTTATCTAGGTCCCACGATGCACAAAGAACTATCCCCGGCAGAGAAATTGCCGTGAGTAGTCTCAAACTGTTGTCTCCTCAAGATGTTGTCGGGCTCAGTTGGAGACATGGCCAAAACCCTCTAAATTAAGGAATAAAATTCCAACCATCAACTCAAGAAACCTCAAGGAACCCTCACGACGCCGTAAGAGTTACCTCTGGCAAAGATTGCCGTCAGAAAATCAGCAATTCATCATCGACAGACCCAATCTGAGATGGAGGTGAAACACTTTAAATCGAGCGACGCAACACAAATTGAAGACGCCGTCGAAAAGAGGGAGAGAAGACGACCCTGTATAACCTAACTTGATGGAAAATGATGGCCGGAGAAGCAAAGTCAACGGCGCCTCTCTCCGCTGTCGTCGAGTCAACAAAATCGAGAGAGGGAGATGGAACTGAATGAAGTTAAACTTGGATGAACCTGGTACACGGATAGGGGCATGGACCAGTTGACTTAGCCAACTCAATTCCAGCGACACTACCTGATCCCCTGCGGCGTCTTTGGTGTGACGAGTTGCTGATGACAGAACACAAAACAGCAAGATTTTGACCAATGATAATTTTCTAAAACGCAGAAATTTCAAAAACACGTTAAAAATGGTTGGAAAGTCCAGAAAATTCCCATAAAATACCAAAATGTCCATAAAATTATGAGAAACATTTTTCTATAAGACATCGAAGTCAAATTCTCAACTAAAAGAGAATTAAAATTAAAACTATGAAAAAGTGATTAATATTAATGGTGCAAAAATACTCAAAGTTGGACCACATTAAAAATTTAATAAAAGTGCAAGGGTATAAACCCCTTTGACAGCAGGTACTTCAAAAATGACAGATATGTCTGGACAGCAGGTACTTTAAAAATGACAAATACATTTGGACAGTAGGTACAATTAGATGGCAATAACCATTAAAGATCAAAAAATCCCTGTGAAATCCGGAAATAAGAACAAAACAAATAATTAAAACAAAAAAAAAAGAAAAGACCAAATCAAAAATTCAAGTCCCAATTTAGAAAGTTCAAGCTTCAAGATCAGGTCCGAAAAGTCAAGTCCTGGCCCAAGATCGAAAACCAAACCCAAGTCCAAATCCAAAACCCAGAAAACTCAAATTAAATCCAAAAATCCAGAAAACCCAAACTCAAATTAAATCCAAAACCCAGAAAATTCAAACTCAAAATCAAATCTAAAACACAAATCCAAACTCAGACCAAATCCAACTCCAAAAAATCCAAACTCAAATCAAATCCAAATCTAGAAAATCCAAACTCAGACCAAATCCAAATCCAGGAAATCCAAATAAAAAAAATCCAAACTCAGGCTAAATCCAAGCCCAGAAAATTCCAATCAAATCCAGATCCAGAAAATCCAAACTTAAGACCCAAACCTAAATCCAAAGACAATACAAATCCAAAAACAAAGTTCTATAATTATATACAGACTTTTTGAATCCAGGGACCAAACTTAAATACGTTTGAAAATCAGAATTTTATGAAATTCTAAAAATATAAGAAGACCAAAGTTTAAAACGTCCAAAGTGACCAGAATTTCTAAACACGCCTTAATACCAGAGTTTAAAATGTTTTATAACCTAACTCTTGCACGTCACTGGGCCAGAAATTCGACATGTCAATAGTTGACCAGAATCGACACACGTTTAAGGACCGGAACCTCTACATGCCTTGATGCCTGAGTTTCCAGAAACGTCTGATAACCTTGATTCTAACATGTCAACAAACAGACCTAAGTTTTAAAACGTTGATAAATTGAAGTTTTAAAATAGTTAAAGCTTTAATACGATCTGAATACCGAAACTTTACATGTCTATGTCTGTCCTCTTTGAGCTTACAATGCGTATAGTTTAAAAGGAACAAAACAAAAAATTATTAAATAGGGTTAATTGTTAACCACCCGGGATTAAAATCCCAGAAATTTTGGAATTTTAAATATGAATTAAATTCCTTTGCATCATGTTTTGCATCCTATTGATCCTCTCATGGTTGCATCATCCGCTCTATTTTGTGTCACTATTTGTTTGCGTTCTTCAATGTTAGTATCTTTTGGTAAAGTGTTATAATGCTAGTTGTTATGCCTAATCCATTGATTATTCCGATCTAGAGGTGCTCTCGACTTGGTTCAGAGGTAATTAACAGTAGGGGCTTGCGCCTACTGGAAAAAAAGGACCTGCAGTAAACAATCAAACTCTCGAGAGATTCGAAACCACGTCAGTACCCACATCCCTTTTCAGGTGAGTGCCGATGTCTGAGTTTTGAAACGATCGAGGGGTATCTCGTCCGCAATATCTTTTTCCCCCTTGGGAGCATCCGGTCATTTCCCCCTTCCGAGGATCAGGGTCCAAAAAGGTGCGAGACAAAGAGGATGGTGCATAACTTATGCAACCTATTTTGGTTGCATAACTTATGCACCCTTAAGGCGTCTTATGTAACGGGTGTTTGGTGACTTAAGGATGCATAACGTAAGTTATGCGCCCTTTAAGTCACAAACAAACGGTGCCTAAGTGTGGTTTAGACTTTAGAGGTGCCAACGTAGCATGACATCATTACTTAAATAATGAAATAGAACAACTGTACGAGTTTTTTGAGAGTACTGTTTTATTTTTTTTTATTGAAAGCCCATGGGCAAATGTCATTAAAATAAAAGGTCTACAAATTGTCAACAACATTACAAACAGTAATTGAACTGGTGCCAATAAAACCCCATCCAGGGCAGCAAATGAAATAAAGAGAAAAATTAAAAACGAGTCTTGAGATTCTACATAAAAGAACATAAACTACTAGGCACCAGATTAAAATAAGCAAAGAAATAAATCAAGGCGGGTCATGCAACTCCCACTGGAAGAAACGACTATCCAACTCATCACCAATTCCTTCATTCTGTTGCATTAGCCAGTTAGGTCTGCCAGTAAAGTTGATGCCAATCCTTCTTGCCTCATTCGCCAGATTATGTGCCTGTGTTAGTGCCTCTCTGCGTGCATGGTGGAGAGTGGCTGCATTCCGGCTGTCGTGTAGCTGTGATGTTATGGTCTTGACTAGCTCAAACGCTCCCAAATTGGCATCTCCTCGAACTCCTTGTAATTAACAACCTGTACCAAGTTCAAACAATCAATAAAGAACAGCACTCGAGCCCCGTTTTGTACTCGCACAACTTCAAAAACATGAGTAACTGCTTCATATAATGCCAAGGCCTCTGCTATGAAAGAGTCTTGCAACTGGTATGCTCTCATTCCCATGGAATGTAGTCTCCCCCGTTCATATAACACAAAAGCACATCCAGTCTTTTTTGACACATCCCAAGATGCATCCAGCAGCAGTTGCCATCCCTCACTGGCCACATCATGCACTTCGGCCTGCCTCCGATTCAGCTGTCCTGACAGCAGTCGTGCTTGCCTCGTATGATAATTCATTACCCTTACTCTTTGTAACACCTCATTGACTTTGAATTCCTTGAGTTCAATGACGGTTTTATTTCTCTCCTTCCATATCTCCCAAATTGTATTTGCAAAAATCAGGAACGCGTCCTCATCTAGCATTCGTGAAATATGCGTTAACGTTGTTTTTATATCCAACGGTAGATCATGTGCTCGAAAACCCAAGGGGCTGCCAAACCATACTTGGCGTGAGGTATGACAGAAAAACATGCAATGCATCTCGTACTCGTTCTCTTGATGACACCTTTGGCACTGTGGGGAGAAGTTAGGGAATCTTGCATTCATGTTGACTGCCAGAGGCAATCCTTTATTCATCAATCTCCAGAGAAAGATTTTAATTTTGGACAACAGGTTTTTACAATTCCAGATTTTTTTTCCCGTGTAACATTTTGCTGAGTTGTCATGTTATCAGGTGGCCGCATCAATTCCTTGTATCCCTCCTTAGCTGAATACCTCCCATTTTTTGTAACTTTCCAAATAAGACGATCTGCCCGTCCAGAAGTTGGGACTGGCCTGTTGTTTCCTTGGGTGATAGTTTGCACTTGTGTCGGTTGGAACAGTCTGGTTAGTGTTTGCAAATTCCATTGACCAGTTTGTCCATCTAATAAATCTTTGACCCGCATTGCTCTATCTGATCTGGCTGCATCTTCATGCACCCTCCAGTCTGGGAACCACGGCTGAGAGAGTGCATAAGTTTTGTGCCCATTACCCAAATGCCAGTGCACTTTTTCTTTGAATACATCCCTCATACTCATTGTCTGCCTCCACATTTTACTGACTCCACTACAATTCCTAGCTCTCCAATACCCAATTGTTGGGTAGTATTTCGCCTTACACAATTGTGCCCACGGTTTTTCGACTTCTTCCATAAGTGACCACACAATTTTCAGGAAGATTGCTTCTCCAAAGCTCTGTAAGTCTTTCACTCCCAAACCCCCCAAATTTATCGGTTTACAAATATTTTTCCAGGAAATGAAAGATAGATACTTAGACTGTCCTATCTTTCCCCAAAAAAATTTCGCCATCAAACTGTTTATCTCCTTGATAATTCCTTTTGGCAACATCTCAATAGACATATAGTATAAACCGGCATTGTCGTGAGTACTGACTTGATCAACACAAGCCTCCCTGCGTGCGAAAGCATGTTTGACTTTCATCCCAAGAGCTTAGATTTAATCTTCTCAAGTAACAAAATGCCATTTCTTTTTGTGTCCCCTCTCGTGCTTATCATAACCTCTAAATATCTCTCTGCTCCTTGAACTTGGGGTGCGCTCCAGGCATGCTTTACCCTTCGTATGACACGACTATCACAATTCTTTGAAAACCATAACCTCGATTTACTGATTTAGTGGTGCTCATGTTAAGACCTGACACATTTCCAAATTTGTGCATAATGTTTGTAAACACATCTAATTCCCCTTGGCTTGTATCTCCTATTAAGACAAGATCATCTGCGTATACCGCATGTGTGAATACCGGGCTCGTTCTAGCAACTCCCACTCCTTTCAATTCTCCTCTGTTTGCCGACACCTGCAACAATCTAGAAAGTACCTCCATGGCCATGATAAAGGCATAAGGCGACAGGGGGCAGCCCTGTCTTAAGCCTTGCGTCGGCACCAGAAAACCGTCCCCCACTCCATTTAACATTATTGTAACTTTTGCCCTCCGATATGAAGAGAGCAGAAGTTGAATAATTTTTCAGGAACATTGAGGTACTGCATGGCCCGTTGCAAAAAAGCCCAATTCAGTTTGTCAAACGCTTTATTGACATCCGCCTTAAGCATAAAGGCCTTTTGTTTAAAATTCCTAAGGGAAAAGGAGTGAAGGATTTCTTTAACCAAGATAATATTTTCAGCTATGCTCCTTCCTTTGATAAATACATTTTGCTCCAGAGAAATCACCTCTCTAAGAAAAGGTCTGAGCCTATTTGCAATTAATTTCATAATCAATCTATGAAGAATGTTCCCAACACTAATCGGTCTATATTCACCCGGAGTTTGAGGCTCATTAGTTTTGGGAATTAGAGTGACTCGACACTTGAGCCATTCATCTGGCACCTCCCCTTCTTCAAAAATTTTTCTTACTTGCGCCAAAAGATCAATCTTCAAAACATTCCAACCAACTTGCAAAAAACGAGCAGTTATTCCATCGGGGCCCAGGCTTTTATCTGGGCCCATAGAAAAAAGAGTTTGTTTTAGCTCATGCATTGTTGGTATGGCCAGCATAGCAACGTGGGCTGAATTTGGTATGATGGATTTTGGACTTTGTTGTACTTCACAAAACACATCTTCTAAATCAAATGCCAATTGGGCCCTTTCATTATCCTCCAGGGCCGTGGGCTGACGGCAATAAAGGTTTTTGAAATAGGCAAGAAAGTGGTGCCTAATTTCTTTTTCATCCCCTGTCAACATACCTTGATCATTCATAACCATGGTAATTAAATTATGTCTGCGCCTTTTGGTGGAAACAGTGTGGAAAAAATGAGTATTTCTATCCACTTCTTCTGCCCACTGTAACCGAGATCTTTGTTCCCAATAAAGATTGTACTGTTTCTCGATAGTTTCATACTGTCTCAATAAATCTTCCTCCAAAGAGTGATTCCTAACCGCTGGATGTTGAAGTTGCACCGTGTATAAATCTTTTGCAATCTTTTCCAAATTTTTCTTAGGAGTAATGTGTGAGGCTGCCCATTTTTTCATACAACTCCTAACAGAATCCCACTTATGCTGCCACAGCCCATTAACATTTGAATTCCAATCGTTTATCCAATTCTCATGAAAAGTTTCTTCGGTTAACCACCAATTCTCCAACTTGAAATTAACAGATTTTTGGGGTGGTTTCTTGACTCTTAGTAGAATAGGGCAATGGTCACTATGGATCTATGTTACCCCGGTACTCCATATATTAGAGAGTACCGGTACCGGGTATGAACCGGGTACGGGTTCGACACTGGTACGACGCGGGTACGAACCGGGTACGCCACGTGGCGTACCGAATATTTTAATCCGGTCAAATCAGCGGGTACGGTCAGAGGTACGTGTGGGTACGTCTGATTTTGTCTCGGGTACGACTTTGCTTCTTCAACTTTTCATTTTAGTGTGAATTTTCATGGCTGCAATTTGGAAAAATTTGGAGGAGACAATTCTGATAGGTGGGGCCACAGTTAGTTTCGTGAGGTATTAGTACGAAACGAAAAGCATCTTCAAGTAATTTAGCACATGGGGCACATGGGGCCCACATATGACTCTTGAGTCTTGAGTAATTCATTGAAAGATAATTTATCTCAGGCAGCCGTTGTACACTCAATTGGCACATGGGGCCCACATTTGACTCTTGAGTCTTGAGGCACATGGGGACCTCGGGGAAGGAGTTGTGTTTTTTTCTTCTTTTAAACATTAAACATAACACATGGGGAATAATGCACATGGAGACCTGGGGGCTGCTATCTCAAGTTGAGAACCTTGAGGTTTATGTTTCCTTCAAATTAATTGTGACTTATGATTGATAATAATTTATTAATTATTACACGGCTTACCGATTAATACATTCTATATACATTATACAATGTAATATTAATAATAATAATAATAATAATAATAATAATAATAATAGATTATACATTTTAATGATTTATAATTTAAATATATATTTATATATATATATCGTCGTACCCGTACCGGAGATTTTTGAAAATTTTCGTACCTCCGTACCCGAATCGTACCGGGTACGGTACTCGTACCCGTACCCGTGCAACATAGCTATGGATCATTGGTAGGTGATTTACATAAGCATTAGGGTACATGTGTAACCACTGGGGTGTGACTAGGACCCGATCCAAACGTTGAAACACAGCTCTTGACACATCTCTCTTATTTGTCCAAGTGAAGGCTGAACCTTTGTATCCCACATCAACCAACCCAGACTCAAATACAAAGTTCTGAAATTGAATTGTGTGCGGCTTTGTTCTTGTGCTTCCACCATGCTTTGTTCTTGAGTCCTCTCTGTTCAATGCCACCTGGACCCGCGCTAGAGGACCCTTTCTCTGTCAGGGGTGATCCAGCCTGGTTTACCACATTGTTGTTGGCGTCATGATCATCTTCTTTTGGCACTAGATCTCTATTATTCACCCACTTCCATCCCATTGTCTCTGGTATAGGTTGACCAGCTAGCTGTCCTTTGTGCAGTTGCTCTTGCTGAATTTGCTTCAGCCTAAACCTCCTAGGACAAAAGGAGTGTTCATGGCCAATCATTGCACAAAACATGCATACATTTGCAATCTTATCATATACAACATAGACCCATTTAACTTCCAGCTGTGGGTGTCACATTGGCAGTCTTGGTTTGAGACATTCTTTCAATTTCACTACCACCTTCCTTTTGTACACCTTCTGATCTGCATGCCAGAAACTTTTAATTTCATTCAGCGAATCGCCTATCTTTTTCATGACCAGTTCGAGCCTATCTTTGTCCAGAGACTCTGATGGTACCCTGTACACCTCTACCCAACATTCAAAATCATTTATTTGCGGGTCAGTGAGATCCACCGGGCCAATCGCCATTCTCGTCACTACTAAATTTTTGTTGCACAATGAAGTGTTTTTTGCCATGACCCTCAGCAGCTCCTCCTGTTTTTTAAACTCCACAATAAAACAATTTTTACGAAGGCCTTGAATTTTTGTGTCCGGGTGCAAGGTTGTTTGCTTCCTCAGGCCAGAGGCAAAAGTTGCTTCAAAAACAACTCTAGAGGACATGACTTTCATTATTGCAAAATTCTGCCAATTCCAGTTTTTAACCGCGCTTTGTGGTATATCCACAAAATTTGGGTTGTCTTCCCCGTTAGAGCTTAGGGATGCAAACTGGGCTATTAATTCCTCATCAGAAAGATCCATGGCAACAACGGTTTGTGGTTGGGCAATTACAGAAGAAAAAAAGTTTTGGTGTAGGTGCTGGTCCTAGAATGGAGGGTTGTGTAAGATGAGTTGGTATTGTGGTGTTTTTGGCTGTTGTATGGCTGTCCAAATTGTTTTTTTTTTTTGCAAGGGGTGTCTGTCACAAGTTCTTTCTGTGCAATAGTAACATGTAACGCCTAGTTATCCAACTTTTTGTCTGTATATTTTCCTTTCTCCATTTGAGAGCATTTCCAGTCCTGTCCTTCTCGTATGACCAGTGGGACATCTTTCTCATTAGTCATGAGCCGGCCATGATGATAATGTTGCTCTAAGTTATTTTGTCTGCTCGGAAGACAGCCTCTGGAAGCGAGATATCTAATTTGCTCATTTCGTAAATACAGATCCAACGGGTAATAGTTTCCCTCCGCAGGTTCCTTTCCAATCCACAGACGAGGATCCTGTGTCGGTGGGTGTGGCAAATTGTTGCTCGGATCATCAGTTACATGTGATATCCTCCATGCCACGATCTCGACTTTGCAAGGATACCAGCTCCTATCAAAATCTAAGATGAGATATTCTGGTATTTCACACGGGTCTCTGCAATCAATCCATAAATTAACCACTCCTTTGTCACCACCTCGTCCTCCCTCATCCAACATTTCATGAATCACTCCAAAGCCTGAGACAATTTCATGGAAACTCAAGGCATCCTAGAATTCTAGTGGAAAGTCAAGAATACGAATTTTAACTCGATACTCCCTATAGTTAAAATTCCTCCAATTATTTGTGTATCTCCGAACAGTGACCCCCATCTGTCTCGCCCAATCACCCGTTTCAGAAACAATAACTTCCAGTCTGAGTCTAGGGGGTAACTGAACCAAAATTTTTGTTTGGGATCGTGTGTAAACCTCATAGTCATCTGCCTCTTCGCCATACTGTTGTTGGAAATATTGCAAAATAAGATTTGGGGCTGGCATCGTGTTATTTCCTCTAGAGGTTACCACCAACGTTTGTCTCAAGCAACTTACTTGGTTATCATAATGTTCATCTAGTGGAAGGTTAACATGCATGTATCTCCGCCTGGCTAGGCGAAACGGGTACGGTTCTTGATTATTAGCCATGATTGTGGAAGGTTTCCATGTGTTGTGTGTTTAGGGAGAGAAGATTGGGGAGAAGGGAATGAGAAGACAGATTTGAGAAGAGAAAGTTTCAGTAGGTAGAGAAGGTAATAAGTGTACAATCAATGCTCATTCGCCATCAATGCTCTCTCACAATCAATGCACACTCGCCATCAATTGGTATATTTACTCGGTAGTACTGTTTTATTGAAGACAATAATTCATGAGACAACGAACTCAAATACTTGCGGCTGCATAATAATTATAATGAAATGTATAATACATTGGATTTTCTCTATTTATAATCAAGGAAAAAAACTATAATATTTATGAACCTTATCTTAAAAGGATGCACAAAGTTGGATCTTCGGACTGTTTTTTGACCTTACAAAATGAGGTATCATGTATAACTGCGCTAGCTAGATGCAGGCAGAATTACTGTTCAAAATATGAATAAATATTACAATGATTTGATAATTATAATATAGATTTCAAATAATAAATTATAAGAAAAAGTATATGCATGCATTACAAACAAATGCATGATTTAACTAAAAACCATTGTAGTATAGTCCTTAATTCTTATATTAATTAATTTTCTACTAATATAAAAATAGATAAAAATTGAAAAACTATAATAATTATTTTTCTACCAGATTTTTTACATCAAATCAAAAATAAAAAAAATATAAATAAAGATGTATGGGTGTCGAAATCATTTAGTTAAATGTGGTTCGACACTCTAAGTATTGTGAAATTACAATTTTTCTAATTTTTGTAACATGATATTTTGTAACTATTTATGTGTCGGGTATTATTCAAATGTAAGGACATTTTAGTCTTTTGACACGAAGTGATATTTTAGAGCAGAGATAATACGTTCGGCCTTTACGATAAAAAAAAAAAATGAAATTGTTTCACTCCTACTTTCATGGATAAAGTGTTGCATTACACCCGGTTTCAGTGAACAACTTTCGATGAGTTGTTCATTCGTAGCTTATGTTTTGCTTTGGAGCATAAATTTATCATCGGAGTGTTCGATACAAAATAAATTATACATATGTTCATAGTAATTGATGAAAAATTGTTGTTGTAATAACAAATCTAATTAATTTTAGATATTGGATCAAATCAAATATTGATAATTTCATAATTTTTAATGAGATGATGAAAATATTGGCACAGAAAACAATTACGGTTAAGTGATTTTGAATATATGATCACTATATCACACTAACAAGACTCACTTCCAAAATTCTAAATTACTTAATCTTGGTCATTGTTTTTATCTTATATACGTTGAGCTAATGTTTGAGATCAAACTACATTTTCTCATCTTTGTTTTGATTATTCACATAACTTATATTTAGTCTCTATATTTGTAGTTTTGACTTAAATTATTGTTTGAGTTATATGTAGAATTTTGATTTTTTTTTTTTTTTTTGTTCCACTATTTTGGTGTTGGGTCTACATGAGAAAATATGTGTGAGACTTGGCTCGACATTGGAGGATTTTGTAATATTACGTGAATGATATCTTAAAAAAAACATTTCAAAGATATGTAATGACTTCATTTTAATTAATTAATGAAATTTACTAGTTTATCATGTGAATTGTACTTTAGCTTATTACATTTCAGAATTCAAATTGTTATATTTTTAGCTTTCATTTCACTTGTTTACTCACAGTTTTGTTTTGTGTACGCTATTTGCATGCAATCATCTGCAACAGAAGTAGAAATAAACTCACTTATACAAAAGGCCAAGGGATACCTTAGTGTTTTTTTTTTTTTTTTGAAAACAAGCGGAGCAAAAAGTGCTCCACCATTCCATATGTAATTAATGTCCTTTTTTCTTAAATCAGAAAAGAACTAAATTAAACAAAAAAAATGATAGATTTGTTGTGTACTAAATGCGACACAATTTAAATGTAACTTAATAATTCATAAAAAAATTGTAAAATATGCAGCGTTGCAAGTATCAATATAGACAACAAAATTTATATCAATTTTAATTGTTTTCATGTGTAATATGGACACGTGTAAATTTGAATGGACGTGTCTAAATTTGCGCGTAGCTTTTTGTTAATTTATGATTATTTTATATTTAATTTGGTGCTTTGCATCTCGTACTTCAATTTAGCTATAAATTGGCGTTTGGTTGTGTAGTAAAAGGTTGTATAAATTAAGGATGTCTAAGTGTTTATATAGTGTTATGTAATGGATGTTTGGTTGTGTAGTAAGGATGAGTAACTTAATGCATGCATATATTCATATCAAAAGACTAAAATACCCTTATATTTTGAATTATTTAATTTGAATTAGTATTATGTATTAATAAGACATTGTGACCTAATTATTGTTAATTATTGTAAAAATTAATTATTAATGATAATAATAATAATTTTTATTATTATGAAATATTAATAATTTACTTTTAATTAAATATTATAAAACATTATTAATTATTTAATAAAAAAATATTATTGATTAATTATTTTTATTAATTATTATTATTTAATCGTTATTGTTAATAATTAATCATTATTATTAATTTCGATTTTTTAACAATTATTTGCCAATTATTAAATATTATTAATTACTCATTTTTGTTAATTATTAATTATTATAAAAATTAATTATATATGATAATAATAAATCATTTTTGTTATTATGAAATATTAATAATTACTTTTAATTAAATATTATAAATATTATTAATTATTTAATAATAAAATTTATTATTTTTTAATTATTGTTTAATTATTATTAATTTTGATTTTTTAATAATTATTGTTATTTATTAAAATATTATTAATTATTTATTAATTATAGGTTGCATAAGTTATGCACCCTTAGAGCGTCTTATGTAACGGATGTTTGGTGACTTAAGGATACATAACTTAAATTATGCATTTTTAAGTCACAAACAAACGGGCCAAATGATTTTACCCATGAATTGGAATTTAAAAATGAAAATATTCATTTATTATTTTATAAAGTATGCAGTATAGGCACGTATCTAGCTTTCTCTCGTGAGTCGTGACTCATGAATTCACCTATCACTCTATCAGTTGCGAGTAGCTACCAATAGCTTGTCCCATAAACCATCATCCCATTTCTCACTTCCAAAGGAGACAGCGAAAAAAGACACATTAATTATATCCTCACTTGGGAGCGATATACCTTTGCTCAGCGAACAATGCTGCCATCTTCAATCAAAAAAAAAAAAAAAAAAAAAAAAGAACCCATCTCGCTGTCAGTAGCCATGTAGTCCCTGTATTGCTACGTAGTTTCGTACACTTATTCATGCTTCATAATTCATTCGTGTCCATCGCATTGGAATATTGTTACTGCAATTGCTACAGTGTTATTCACATATGATACCCATCACTTTTATTTCCGTTTTGCCTTTTGTTTTCACTGTGAGCCCGGTAACTCGTATCTCCGAATCTTACCCATTCGGTCATTCGCACGGAATATAGATATGTCATATGTGGAAGAGGTATGCGTTTAACACGTAATTAATTTCTCATTGTTGATATGGAGCTTCAAAATTATCTAAATAAAATATGCAAGCTATAATTATGTTCTCCATTATTTATATAGGTAAATAAAACATACATTAAATAGTTAGGATGTTTGTGAGAAAGGATGCACTTTGATTTGCAGTGAATTTATTCCTTTCATTCAATCTAAGCATATTTATTAATTTTTTAAGAAACACCTCTTTATTTTTTAGTCCAAAAACGGTTACTGTCATTAACTGTTAATTTAGACCTGAAATTCATTCTTCAAATTTTCAAATCGGACCATTCTCCAGGCCGACGAACAATACTTTGAACAAAAATTGACATTTAATTAAAATGAATTGCATACTTTTAAATTATTATAATTATATATTTCAAGTTCTCAAAATGCAAGCTGCACAATTTTTCAACGACTTCAGCTGGAATAAACACTCAAATTTACCAGAATGCATTTTTCTTACATGAAAATGAAAAGGATACTATTTACTTTAAGTGAACATAGTTTATTGAAGGTTGTCGCACGTTTTGTTGTCTTCTACTTCTAAATTGATTATCGGAAATTTGAATTTTTCTTTTCCCAAAAAGTTCGATCAAAATCATGTGGGAAATAATGGTGATGTGACACTGGGTGTGGGAATTATTCCAAAAACAAACAAGGTGTGAAATATTTCTCCGTATTAGAAGCTACTGGAGAAGAGAAATTATCTTTTCCTCGCGCGATTCTCTGAATCTGAGTCCTTTGTTAGATGTCTCTAAACCTTATATGACATCTCAACTTAATGATGGAGTTGTCCGAAACAGATCTCTCTAAACTCATCCTTCAACGATCTGTAACACAACAAGATACAACAAATGTGAAACAAAGAACCGAAAAATCTGTTTACTTTGTAGCTCGTACTCATTTAATACGCCATCAGTACATGCCCTCGAGACAAATGATAAGCCACTCATGACCTAATAATCACTCACTCTACATTCATCCCTCCATCAATCGCCTTTCCTTTTCATCTCTTTTCTTCAATATTCCATCATTCCAGCCTCCCCTTCCCTTTCTCACTTCCTTCCCGGCCCCTTCTGACATTCCCCTTTTCCTCCCTCTTTGTCTCCTCAACCCCTAAATTCATCACTAATCCACTCAACCTTCTCTCCATCGATCTCTCTCTCTTAGCCTCCACTCCTCTTCCTTCCATCATGGATACTAACGTTACATTTCCAAAGCAGATAAATTTACAAATCCTCAATCCATGCATCCAAAGGAACCCTGATCTCTCTCTCCAAATAAGCCCACCAGCCGCATCCATCCACACAAATGCATCCATGAGAAAAGCTATTCTCTTGGATCAGGATCCCATAGCCGAATCGCCAAGCAGTAGCAGCAGTAACACCAGCCAAAACACTAGCAGCAACGAACCAACACTTAGTCTTACTCTCAACACATCTATGCCAAATCCTGCACACTGCAAATCGGGCATGGTGGATCTGGAAGGGAATAATTTTTATGATAATCAAGATCAAAGGACCAAGATCTATAAGTTCAAGAAGAGTTCCAGGTCGGGGAAAGGAGGCAAGAGGAGCATCAGAGCACCGAGGATGAGATGGACCACTGCACTTCATGCGCGCTTTGTTCATGCGGTGCAACTCCTTGGTGGCCATGAGAGTAAGAAAATTTGTACTCTTAGATGAGTTTATCATGAAAGTTTGTGATGTTTTAATTTGAATTCATCTTTTTAAATAACTCAATCATACCCTGAATTTTACTTTTTTATTTAATCATACTCAAGTTTCGATCATAACTAGAACAATTTTTGATCCAGGATCTTTTTTACTTGACTTCAAGGTTATAAACTTATTATTTGATATGTCCTGTTACAATCTATGGTTTTGGATTTGGTTGCTTTTTGTTGCCTCTCATAGTCTCTTTAATTTATTTCTTGGATGCCCTCCCGCGGCAGCCAAGTTTTGTGTAAACAATTCTGTGCTAAAACCCTAATTTAGAACAAGAGAAATGGCGGAGAGAGGCGACAGAGGCAGATTCGGGCACAGTTTCAGAGGCCGTGAAGGCGGCAAGGGAGGTCGTGGCTGAGGACGAGGTGACAGACACGGCAGCCAACGTGGCAACAAGACAGAGGAGGAGAAGTGGGTCCCTGTATCCAAGCTTGGTCGCCTCATGAAGTCTAATAACATCACCAGCATTGAGCAGATTTATCTGCACTCCCTTCCAGAGTTCCAGTCAAGGAGCATCAAATTATCGACACCCTTTTGAAGGGGTTGAAAGATGAGGTGATGAAGATCACACCGGTGCAGAAGCAGACCCGTGCTGGTCAGAGAACCCGGTTCATGGCCTTTGTCGTGGTCGGTGACGGAGATGGCCATGTTGGTCTTGGTGTCAAGTGTGCTAAGGAAGTTGCACAGCAATCCGTGGTGCAATCATTCTGACCAAGCTATCAGTAATTCCTGTTCGGAGGGGTTACTGGGGTAACAAGATCGGTCTGCCGTACACCGTCCCTTGCAAGGTCACTGGCAAGTGTGGGTCTGTAACTGTGCTTATGGTGCCGTTCCCTCGTGGTGCTGGGATTGTGGCTGCACGTGTGCCCAAGAAGGTGCTCTAGTTTAATTGCTGGTATTGAGGATGTGTTCACTTCCTCTCGTGGATCCACCAAGACCCTTGGAAACTTTGTCAAGGCAACATTTGACTGCTTGATGAAGACGAATAGTTTCCTTACACCAGATTTCTGGACAGAGAGACTAGATTTTCCAGTTCCATATATACCAGCAGTTCACCGACTAGCTTTCTAACAATTTAATTGTTGGATGCATGCATAGAGCTCTTTCTTTCTAAGCTACTGTTATTTGTCCTTGTTTATTTGAAAATGAAAACTTTTGCTCTTTCAAATTGAAATTTTCGTTACTACACTTGCCATTGTTTTAAAGTCTTGATTTATTGCTAGTAATATTAATATGTTATAAATATATAGTTGCATAACTATTTATAAGAGCAAATAATTAAACTATTATTCAATAGATGACACATTTTTTTCGTAAAAGTTGTATTCTGATTAATTGATATTTATAATTAGTATGGAAACTTCTAATTATTTTGATTTGCTGCTTCTTAGGAGCCACACCAAAATCAGTATTGGAGTTGATGAATGTGAAGGACCTAACTCTAGCGCACATAAAAAGCCATCTTCAGGTACAAGAGGAGTGATAAGGAAAATCAAACTCCAAGCAAAAAGAATAAAAGAAAATGATTCAACTAGTGAACTTATTTCTCTCCACTTTGTTTTATACCTTTTGTCATGCTACTATCAAGTACTTCTAGATCTAACTTATTCCTAGGTACCTATAGGGTTTAAAAGTTTTGATTTTTATTTGGGCTGGACTAGATTTTAAGTTTTTAACAATACGTACAAACATGTGAGACAAAATGGCATCTGTTAAGCTTAGCTCTTGGATCTTAGTTTTTTCCTTTGTCTTGAACAGTTTTGAGTTTTGGTTTTTGTCGCAGATGTATAGAACAGTGAAGAGCACGGATAGGGCTTCAGGTACTCAATAATTACATGAATTTATCATTTAGTTTTCCAACTTTTCCTTAACAATGCTTCTCTAATTTGTTTCCAACCATGAATACAATGTACTAATACAATGGTAATTAAATTATTTTTTGAAGGTTCAATGGTAATTAAATTCAAAACATCTAGCTAGTTGAACATATATGCAAAATTTTCACACATTTTTATATAGTTGGATATATGGCATCATCATACATGTTACACATGCATTTAGTTAACTAAAATCATATAAAAAGCGTAAGAGTGCACATTAAAACTTGAATAAACTATGACACCTGTAATCATATATGTTTAATTTTAGTGCACCTAATAATATCGTATGATGTAAAGGAGTTAAATTTTAAGTATCCTCTTTACTTGAGTTTCACTATATTTATATTCTTGTACTTTACCATGCAGCACGTGGTAAATAGAAGTTTAATTTCTCCTCTAGTACTGAATTATTCATATGTGATGACATTTCCAAACTTAACAATTAACAAACAAACTCAGGTACAAAAGGACGAGCAATTAATTAATGGCCTAACAAATCAAGTCAGCAAATATGATTAAAACACAAAACTAAATTGACTGCATAACATTTACCAAATAAACTTTGGCTACTAATTGATTATGTCCTTGAATAATGATGAATGATTTATGACGACATCTAAGTAAGTAATTAAGTGTGCATGTCAAGTATGAAAAAAAAAAAGTTTATCTTCCCTTAGAACTTCAATGTTGGCATAAATAGTACTACTATATAGTTTGAAACAATGGCTGGTGAAATGGAGATTGTGCAGGACAACTGCAAGGGCAGACAACGATGGGAGCGGCAGAGGTAAGCTTCAGGGAAGTGGAGGCAATTAAAACTGGACTTACATGTGATTACTCTGGTGGTGTGAACACTTCCTTCTCCAGGCCACTACCACCGTCCAAGTGCACTAGGTTTGTCTAGTTCCATTATCATTCATTTCTTGTTTGATTTTTGAATAATCTTAATTATCGAAGTAGATCATGTTAGGTCGGTATTGCATATTTGACAAGTTGTGTTAATTTTTATTTGTCAGATGTACATGACTTGTGTAAGTGCATGTTATTTAATTAACTTGCCAAATGTGATTAGTTTTCAAACTCCATATAGTTTGATTAAATTTAATTAAATAATACAATTAATAATGTGCATTACTACCAACATCCCTTAAACTATCTTATTTAAATAGAATGCCAAATTGTACTTTGTTTTAATTAGAGTTCGAAGCTGTATTTGCATTATTGTGTATGCATGGTCTTTCATATCATCAAAATATTTACTCTACAAGACTATGATTTAACATAACAGTCAGAAAATAAAAACACAAAGGAACTCCTATATTATATTGTAATTTCAGCTATCACAGAAAGCATAAATATTAGCTAATTTTGTTTAAATTTCAGGAAAAAAAAGACTATATATAATTTAACTCGAGTTATATTAAATATCTACAAATTTAGAACCTATTGGACTGGGAGGGGTTTAATTAATCAATTTGCAGCCTCTGTCAATTACTTTTTTCCAAGATAAAAATTGGAGAGAGAAGATTCCGCCACCTTCAAAAGAAAAAAAAAAAAAAAAAAAAAAAGAAAAAGAAAAAGAACAGAACATTGGAGAAAAGAATGAAAGATCGACTTTAACCATTCAACCGAAGAATAAGAATATTAAATAAAAATGAGAAATAAAAAGGAACATAGCGAGAGAGATCAGGAGATGACAATACTAAGAAGAATTTCTTTTGTCATTGTAAAATAAATAAAAAAAGAGTTACTGTGTATGAACTCACCGTGAAATTTTATTGTAAAGAACTAAAGCTGATTGCTTAAAGGGAAACAAATTGCACATGATTTTTTACTGTTTTACTGTGTACGAACTCAGCCTTTATGCTGCACCAGTAGATGTAAGATAAAGCTTCTAGGCTCTTTTGTCCATGTGCCAACCGCACCTCTGTTTTTTTGTTAACTTTTGTTTCATTACTTGGGAGTTCCTGATAAAATTTACATGCATTTACTTCGCCTTACCATGAAAATGAATACTCTGTGTGTGTGTGTGTTGATATCGGTTCTCTAATCTAACTAATTTCCTCAAGTATTTCTGAACCACTCTCTTGATAGCTTCTGTCAAAATTTCGAAAAAAAGTATTTGTGTGAACCACTGAATTTAAATTGGAGCTGTCACCAATAACTTGATCATAATGTATTCAAATTTAATTGTAAAAGTCGGCACTAATTGCATAGGACTCATCACAGATACCAGAATTAATAGTGTTGCATTATTAGGTTTATATCTTGTACCGAGGGTTCTCCAATCGTGCTTGTCGTGTCGTGTCAAACACGATCGTGTTGGAGTCTCGTGCCGTTTCGTATTGACACGCATTAATTTTTTAATCGTGTCGTATCGGGTCGTGCTAAATGGTGAAATGAGCTAATTAATACGACACGTATTATGGCACGACACGACTAACACGTCATGTCGTGTCCTGTTGGCACGTCGTGTTAGTCTTGTCAGATTATTTTATTATTTTAAAATAAAAATATTTAAAAATTAAAAGTAAAAGAAAAAATTTTACTGAACCGTAATAAATTATTATTTGGTTTAAGTTTAAATTTTTATTAATATTTTTTATAAAAAAATAACTGGATAAGAACAATATGAGCGAAATTAAGGATGATAATTATGAATTGGATTTAAATTATTAATTTTGTTTAAATTATCAACATTGATAATTAAATTTGTGTTGATGTGTCATGTTAATTCGTGTCATGTTGCGTGTCGAATTGTATCGTGTCATGTTGTGTTATGACCGTACGATCATGTCGTGTCATTTTGGAGAACACTATTTATACCCATGTTACCAATGAAGCAATAACAATTAAAAGAAAACAAGGCCCCTTACCTATGATATCTAATATTTTTTTAATCATTCATGGACCAAATCTATATCAGATTACATTCCTATTGCATGAACTTGATAGAGTAAATAAGTCATCATCATTTTTTAGTTTCGTCTAATTAATATATTATATATAGCTTTGTGCTTTCAGAAAATACACATGAATTGTGTTAATTTGCTTGAGAGTCGAGATATCTCTCTTTCCTTTCATTTTTCCTTTGAGCATTTTTGTCTATACTCCGAGTACATATGCATGCACTTGATAATAATTTAATGAGTCAAGGTCAGCTTAAATTAAAATTTAAAAGACAGATTGTTTTTTAGTTCATTTGAGAAAATAAAATCTAGAGACTGAAACCACTAGTAACCAGTTTGCAAAATTTAAAACACATGCGTCACAACAAAACCAGAAAATGATGGCCGGAGAGAATTAAACACCTTGATGCATTGATGGGTCCCTTAATTGTTCTATGCCATTGTCTCTCTCCAACACAACAAATGGTATCACCAATAGAAGCTAACATTTGCATAGGACAAGAAATGTGTCATAAATATCATTACCCAAAAAGAATTGCATGTAGAATCTTGTCTCGAATCGAACATGTAAAAAAATATATCCAGTTACTATCTAGATGCACCGTACGTAAAAAGCAATTTATACCACTGATAATATATTATGTTTATAAAATAATAGAACCTACTAATCCTTCCTAATTAATGTGCATCTTATTCATAGGTTGAATTCCCTGGTGGATGTGAATGACTTATTGCACGCTAGCCAGCAAAGTACAAGATCATTCACAAAAGAAAAACAGGTAGCTGTTCAATTTTCTCTTTTTGGTTGTTAGCTAGCTTGAGTCTGAACCAACCTCCTCTTAATTTTATTAACACTAAATAGTTGTTGCTGCTATCTTGATTGGCTCACTTACTTTCCAATTAAGTAATTATTAATTTATTTCATGAACTAGATATGATTCACCATTTAGTTCTAGCTACTAGCTAGATTTGGCTTTCTAGAATCAAAATTTTGTTTTGTTTAATAATGAAGGCACTGGAAGAACAAAGAGGAAGGCTTGACCATGCAAATAGAGCTTCAAAGGAGGGATGCAATGCAGATAAAATTTCTCTCTCTCTTGAAAACACTACTAACAAGTTGGTAACAAAGGCTCCAAACCTAGAAATTTCTCTAGGAAGGCTGAGTTGGCATATGGATTCTATCTTCAGACTTCAAACAAACTAAAAAGACTTATGCACAGTGTGGATTGCATGCAAAAGTACCATGTAGCTAGTGTGCGGTTTGTTTGTTTTAGATTGCGAGTTACGATGAGGCATGAATGGCAAATATTATCATAGCTTTTGTTTTTTTGCAGATTTCATAGTGCATGCTTGGATTAGTCAAATTTCAAATTATTATAATTTTGCTTGCAGAGAATCCACACATCATAACCAGACTATTGAATAGATACATCAATTTACAATTAGGTTTGCGTTAGAGACTTATTTGTACTTTACACGTCACTAGTTTCAGAAGTGACATGCACATAATCAACATCATGTTATGGTGGTCAGATACCAGATAGAAAAGATAGATTTGATAAATTTACCAAAAATAATATGAATAATGAGTTAATTATAGAAAAGTCTTAGTTAAGTAGAAGTCAAAAAGGTTTCTCCTACTTTTCATCACTTGGAAAGATAAAGTAAAGATAGTGGCGGCTGATTTTATAGCCTGTGGGCCAGGAATCTTGACAACTGAGAAAGGGCCTTTTTCTTAAGGCCCACAGAAGGATACAAAACCATCGGAAAGTAGGATCTCTAAGATTAAAGAAAAAAACGAAAAAAGAAAAAGAAAAATTGAAACTTTGCCTAAACCTGGTCTAATTATATCCCTTCTTTGCAAAGTTCTATCTTCAGATTCGACCCTGTAGCGGCATCAAACATTTTTAACTTTTTAGTTTGTAATATAAATTTTGAGTCTTCAAGACAACTATTCATTTCATGGCATAAATGCGGTCTAAGTGTATTTTTAATTTGGGTAAAGAACAATTATTTTCAAATTCTCGGAAAAAAAAATTAGCATAAGATTTACAAATGTCTTTTTTCACGGAGAAATGTGACACGGATTTTTCAGATAAATTCTTGGGTAATGTTTATATTTGAAAAAAATATACCATAAAAGTAACTATTTTTGCATATGTTTTTTAGGCTATATCTTAGCTTGCGCAACAACACTGCTTATAATATTATCAATAATTAAATATCTCAGCCAATATAGTGATAGGCGTTTTTTTTTAAAAAAAAAAAATTTCATAACTTAGGTAGTTTTGAATTTTTAGCATACCTAGAGCAATATCATTAAACTTATATAGACCTCAGAAAATGAGGACGAATAAGGGCAGGTGGAAAATGAGAAATATCATAAAAATTGCAATTAATAAGCCAGGCCTAGTGAAAACTGAGACCCGGCATGTTGTGGAGTTGATATTGCTGGTGTAAGAATTTTTATTCCTCATTTTGGATTTTATCTTTTTTAATAGGCCTTGAAAAGCAATTTTCATTGAGAATTGAGGATGGATAATCATCCTCCCAAACCGAATAGGAAATTAAATTTCAATTTCCCAAGAAGATACAGAAAAAGTGAAGAAATAATGCTTTATATCTTAGGTAAACGAGTAAATCTCAGAGGCATGTTTCTGTTTGAATAAAATTATGTTTGTAAAAAAAAAATTAACAATTTAACATATATATATATATAGAACACCCCCAAAACGATTTTTGTTTCATCCCGGCATGACTTTACTTAACACTTCTTCTATCAAATATGGCACCAAGGTTTTGAAATGCGATTTGTGCGGTTTAGCGGTTGAGTGATGATTTGTGATAAAACGGTGATAAAACGGTAATAAACGATCATGCGGAATGACTAAAAATATAGATATTTCAGTATAATTGGTGATAAAACGGAGCATTTTAAAAGCTTGTATGGCACTTTTAATCATCAGTATAATATCTTCGTTGTGCTGCCTTTGGTGGACCAAGTTCACATCAATTTGTTTAAGCTGGAAGCATGATTTTTCTAACATTTTGAAAAGTCTTGCGTACAACAAATCGTTCTTTTCAATAAAGAAATAGGGTCGATGTCACACAAGTCACTCAAAGCGTCTCGGTCGGCAGTTAACACCTAGTTTATGTTGACAGCAAGAAACTAAGATTTAAACAGTGGGCTGTTTCCATAGAATTGGTTAAACAATTTCTTTGAATCCAGTGGGCTTTCATGCTTCCAACCTAATTCCAATGTAACTTCGCCTCTCTCTCTCTCTCTCTTCTATAAAACCCCAACAAGCTCACTTCCGCATCAATTTATTTCTCTTCTACTAACGAAATCTTCTACAAATCACAACATGTCTGGTTTGATCGACATTTGGAGCACAGAGATGGCAAGGTGTAGAGAGAGAGACGGCGTTGTTCTTTCTTGTAGTAAGCAAGGCCCAGTAGAGAATGAGATCCAACCCAATAAAGCCCAAGAGGTTTCCGATTTGAGAGAGACATTTTTGGACCGGGTTTTGAAGAGCAAGTCATTTGAGCCTGTGGCGCTTGATTCTGAGATTGCCTTGTCAGTTCTTGTAGATTGCTTCGGCCAATGATTTTTAGGGAAATTGTTGTTCTTTATCTCTCTTCTCTGTTATGTCTTTTTTCTATTTTTCTTTTTGAGCAGCATGATGTATAATATTAGCTCGTGAATCGTGATATATGCAAAATGAGCATTTGAACTGTGACATAAAGTTGTCTAAATGTTAAATTGCGGATTTTATCTTCCTACCATTTCGTTGTATCATAAACTGAATTATATTTGTTGTTTACAGATCACATGTTAAAGCATATTCATAATTCAAACATCATAAATATACTCATAAGGTTTGTAAATGTTGCTGTACAAAAATTACAGATTTACAAGGATTTCACGTCATTGAAAAGGCAAAAAAGTGAGTGCTGACGAAGCAATGAGTTTCACTTTTATAAGTCTAGATGCAGAAGTGAGATATTTGGCTCTTGTGTGGAAAATATTATCCTCAGATTTTTATAATGCACTCAGATCTTTTTTCTTTTAACGACAGTGATGTTGTCTTATCCAATATGATGATCAGAATATCTCACTTCAGATTTTTCTTTCTGGGGAAATATTGGCCAGCTATTAATTTTTGACTGTGTGAGGACATCATTGGAATGAGCAAATGTTTCTTTAATAAATTAAAGCAACAAATTAAGTGTCTAAAATCCGAAGTGAAAATGCCTCTTTCAAATTATTAATATTCTTTTCTATTTGAGGTAGCCAAAGATTCACTCTATACAGAATAGTTACTATTTAGAAAGATTTAGAGTTTTATCCAGAAAATTGGATAGTTTGTAATGTGGAGTTGGAGCGCTGCTTATAAACCTTACAACAATTTTTTTAAAACAAAGTATGGTCCAAATGCTTACAAAATTCAAAATTGTCGCGGTGAATAGAGGTAGGATCGACGTAAATTGCAAGTGCGTACTCCACAAGAGTAATTTCATTTTATGATGTGCACTGAGTTGCATCATTTCACCACTATCTTGGTACTTTTATCGGGTCATATTATTTATTGGCTAATAGAGAACTCTTTTTGCTTTGATTTTGAGTTGTAAGGTTTGTTGTTAACAGTGACGAGAGGAGGAAAAATGACAATGTAGCTACTGAAAAATTCTTGCATTCATCTATTTTCTGTCACTTCATCACATAATTTAAGTTATACAAATAACAAATTCATAGTATGCTAGACATCCGTCAATTCCAATAACAAAACTACATCTAAAACCTGTCTAAACATCAATAAATTTAACAAAATCTTTATTACTTATAAAACCATCAATCCAAAGATGTAAACAATTAAATCAATAATGTAAACATTTAGTTTATTATATGCGTTTTGGACCATTAATGGTTTAAATCTGATTTGATTAATGTCTCGATGTGAATCATCATATAAGTTTACTGACTTTTTATCTTAAATGAAAATGATATTGTTACTAGATGTTTTCTATAATGAATTATTATAAATATATAGCAGGTGAAACAATATCAGAGAGATAAAATACAAGTCCGGTTACAAAAGAAATTTATTAATATCCTAATCAATATATTTTCTCAATTTGAGTGAATCATATCATTTGTTCAATATTTTTTTTTTTCTTACTGAAGTATACAATTCGTTGAAGTGAAGTATTTTTTACTGAAGCGTATCATTCGTTTTAATCATATAATTAAGTTAAACATATCAGTTGTTCATCATTTTTTATTCATTCGTTTTAATCATATAAGTTAAACACATCAGTTGTTTGTTCATCATTTTTTATTGACTCTATTTGAGTGAAGCATAGCATTAGTTTACATCATATAAGTTTCTATGTATTTTCTCTAACAATTTTTTTTTTATGAACCATATCATTTGTCATTTCACTCTTTTTTTTTAAAATAAAAATTTATTCAAACATTGGACGGACGCGATTACTAGAATTTCTAAATCATAAACCTTATATTTTCATGAGCATCTCAAATGCATTTAAAATATAAAACTCCAGAAAAAATTAATTCGCCTGTGCCAATTATACATTGCGAAAGAAAAAAAAAATAACATAAGGTTTACAAAATTAACTCGCCACTACCAATTTGAAATGTTTGAAAATAGAACTATTGGCCAACCAAATGCAAACATTGTTTTCAGGGTAAAAAGGCTATCAAACACCTCATAATGCAATTAATACAAGTCTGTATGCGATCAAAAAATACCTCGAAAATAAACTGAACGATTGAAAATACATTTCCACCAAAAACCTCCTTGAAAATACCCAAAAAAGAATATTCAACGAGTAGTTTAAACCAGCCAATATAGGCGGCTACAGACCAGCAGCGCGGCAATTTTGGCACTACTATACAGAAAGTGAAAATGTAACAAACCTATTCCTCAATACAGGCATCAACGGATCCGCGTAGAAAAATATCCTTCACAATTCGGACCCTATTCCAGGATATTCTTGCCTTATTCCTCGTTTGACACGTATCCGCCAGCCAAACTTCTCGTTTGGTTCGGAAACACTGTCACGTGGCCTCTACCGCTCCGAGACAAAACGGATAAGAGTGCCCCAATTCGCATTGGTCCACTGTTTCTTTTTCATCTCACTTTTTTTTTTTCTCTTTGTTTGACCCCTAAACCATGTGAGGCATGAATCCCGGTTTTGTTATATCTCTGGACCTGGTTTCCGGATTAAGAACACTGCGCCAGCCAAACTATTATTGAGTTATGAACGGTCTATTTAGCTTTTATAATTAAATTCCGATTGTTTATTTCTTCACATAACAAATAAATGATCAAAAGTTTAAGACGACATACTTTTACAGAGAAATTATGAATAATAGAGCCATTGTTCTTAACTTATGAAACTTTTTATTATAGATAGCAAAATTTATTGTTAGTCTGTTCTAAAATGATTTTTTACTTGACGCATCTAACAACTTAGAAGGAATAATATATTTTAATTTATATAATCTAAAAATTATTTTGTAGGCAATATAATTAGTTTTCTTTCCTCATACAATAGTTTTTCTTTCCATGATTACATTAATTCATTCTCAAAAATATTACAATATAAGTAATAGGAAACGTACCATGCATGTTTCGAGCAAGTAAAAAAAATGCTTAAGTATTACAAAACATAAAATGTGTTTTTAATAACAAAGAGACAAAGTTTCAGCATTCTTTTTGATACACAATTATTTAATGATTCAATTTATCTCTCTACATTCTATTTTTTTTTCATCATTTAACTCCTCAGTCCTCACTTCAGTAATACAATAAGTACATACAATTTATATATATTATATTCAAGATAGTTTATATTGTTATTTATGGAAAACACAATTAATTTACTATTTCTTCAAATTTTAAAGTGCTCAAATTGAACATGTATGCAGAGAAAAACTTACATATGTTGAGATTATTTGGTATCAATGTTCTACGGATTTTGTAGTAAGTGTGTATCCCAGGTTTAGGATGAATTTTCAAACAAGAACCTTCGTTTCCGGCACCTAGTATTGAACAGTATCCTTTGATCTTCTAGAGCAACAAGAAGGAATCCACTAACAATCAACGGTGGAGCAACGTGCTCATTCAGTGAATATACTTCTCTCAAAGGCTCAAAGCCATCTTGTCAGTGACTTCCACAGCAAATTAATACAGAAGAATTGTAACAGAGAAACCACAACATGATTTCAGCCATCATCCGTCGCCATCTAAATCGACGATCATTGGTGGCGACGATATCTTTCTTTTTCTTCTTATTTGTAGGCCGGAAACATTATTGGTGTCAAAATTACTTGTTTACCCTGAGAAAATGGGTTTATTTTAGAGGTACCCAAATTTAAGCTCGCTCTATAGAATCATGTTTTCGTCCGGGTTTATATGATTGGTAACCGATATTAATGCATATTTAACTTATTAAATACTCTTCTTATAAGATAGTGGATTAAGCATTTACTTCTACAGAAGTGTTAATTCACCAAGATTTCTATAATTTCGCTTAAATTAAATTTTATTAAACTTGTATGTAAAATTTAATGGAAAGGAATATAATGATGAACTTCTCAGGTGACATCGACAAGTAAAATGAAAGATTTAAAATTAAACGCTAAAATTACAATTAAGTTCTCTTTTTGTGCCCAAAATTTTATGTGACCGATATTTCTGCAGTGAAACACTAATAAATTGAATCATTTCAAAACAAAGGCATAAGCACTAAATTCATTTAGATAAGGGATACTACAATTGAACTATTAATTATTTTATGATTGTCTATCAAGTTGATCGAATTTAATATGTGACCTATTTTAATTAAATTAAACATATCCATAATTTTAAGCTTCTAAGTTAAATATTTATTTGTTAGTTGTTATGATTGTTAAATAGTTTATTGTTAATTTAACCTATATAATGAAATAGCAGTTTGATCATTTACAAATCTAGAAAAGCGCAACATGGCAAAATATTAGAGTGAGGAAACTTGCACAAAGAAAAGGAAAATAAAATTATACAAAATAAAACTTGTATTTTTGAAGCTCTGTTTTATTGTACTTCTTCACCGTTTTGAAACACACAAAAAATTCAAAGCATTAAATTATAGTTAATAGAAATAAACGATTCGATAATAAATATGTAAATTCAAATACTGTAGAACTTATGGACTGCAGTGCTAAATTCGACTACAAGGACTTAAGAAAATAAGCATAGAAGGCCAGGATCTCTGTGAAGAAATTACCATTTATTTTTCTATAAAATGGGAACCCTTTTCCCTCCGATGAAACCCCATTTCCAATAGAAAAAAGGAGGAGAGAAAAGCAACTACACAATATTTATCCTTTACATTTTGATCTCCAAAAAACCACAAACAAAGAAAATCTTTCTTGTTGGATCAATCACCCAAAGAAAAAAGAAATGGCAGGCTTGATGGGAGCATGGGGAATTGAATTTGCCAAATTGGCCAAGTTCCAAAGAACTGGTAGTGTACAAGAGAAGGAACAAGTGAAAGAAATTGAGAAAGTGAACAATGTGGAACTGACTCAAGAGGAGATACAAGAGAAAACGAGAAGGATGTCAAGCTCTTATTCGGAAATCACAGTGTGTATGCTCATGGACCGCTTTGCACCTAGCTAATCTTTGCCTGAGTCCTTCCTCGTTGTATATATATATTATAGTTGCTGTATGTTTTTCACTTTCTTTTTTAAGGCCAGGAGTGTAAGCTGGACTCCTATTTTCATTCACAAAAAAAAAAAAAAAAAAAAAGAGGCCAGGGGTGTATGTATGTAAATCTAATTGATAAAAGGGGAGGCGAATGTAGCGTTCCCCATGAGGTTTAGATGTCCGATGTTTATTAATTAGATGAACGTATTTTTTTTGTTTTGAAGGTCAATTTGATGAACATCTTATAAGAAAATTAAACTTTATCAGAATGTATTGTGAGACTGTTTGTCAAATTGATGAACAGTCTGATAAACGCATCTTTCAATAATTAGCTTCATTAAGGTCAAATTGATTAATGAAGTGTATGTATGTATGCTAATTAAGGTCAAACTTTATCATAATCCTGCTAATATGATGCTAATTAATGAAAAACGAATGAAGCTTAATGAAGGTCAATTTGACCAACAGTCTCACAATACATTCTGATTAATTAGCTTCATTGAGGTCAAACTTTATCACAATCCTGCTAATATGATGAACAGGAGTGTATGTCTGCTAATTAATGAAGGTCAATTTTGAAGGTCAATTTGATGAATATCTTAATGAAGCTTATACAGAAATAATTGTGTGATGATATTTAAAAACTTTCATTTTATTGTGAGACTATTGGTCAGGATTTCAGATGTGTTTGCGAAACTAGAATTTAGTGGGGTTCTTAACCACGCTGTTTAGCTAATAAAGCTGAAAAAACTTTCATTTTTACAAAAATTTCATATTTAAGCAAGCACATCTAAAATAAAAGTTTTATTATTAGCTAATAAATTTGGGGTTCCAGACGATATAAAATATTTAAATATATATTATGGTGAATAATACGTCGAAGGAATCAAGAATAACTCAAAATGCTCAAGTGAAGCTCCAAATAAGCTTAATTTGCACATTGTATGCATATTTCTTTATGTATAATGCAATATTTGAGTTAGTTAGATCTGAATTATATTCTAGACCGTATAAAGTGCTTAATTATAGACTATTGTTATCAAATGACGTCAGACAAATCGAGAATCTCAGATAATACTCTACACACGCTCTAAATAGTCTTCTTTTGAACATTATAAGTATATTTCTTTATGTATGACATAAGATTTTGAATAAGTAGGATATAAATTATATTTTGACCTTATAAAGAGCTTAAATATAGATAATAATGATCAAATAATGCATGATGAATAAAGAATCGCATAAAATACTCAACTGAAGCTCTAAATAAGTTTAATTATCACATTATATGCATACTTCATTAGGTATAATACAATATTTTTATATGTAAGATCCAAATTTCATTCTAGACAAGTATAAAAAGCTTAAATATAGATTATTGTGATAATGGACATCGAATGAATATAGTGTAGCTTCAAATGCTCAACTTATGTTTTAAATAAGCTTCATTTGGCATTATATGAATATTTCTTTGTGTATAACACAACATTTAATAAGTAAGATCTGAATAGATTATTCTGATTATTAAACCATATAACAAAACATTTAATAAACTATATAAAGAGTTCAAAAATATATTATCGTGATTAAATTATGTCTCATGAATCATGAATCGCTTTAAATAAAGAACTGAACCTCCAGATAAGTTTCAGTTGCACATTATATGCATATTTCATTATGCATAATGGAAATTTTGATTAAGCAAGTCCTAAATTATATTCTATACCACATAAAGTGCTTAAATATAGGTTATTGTGACTAATTAGTGTTGAATGATTCAAGAATCACCTTAAAATAAATAAGTGAAGCTCCAAATAAGTTATATTTGCATGTCATATGCATATTTCTTTATGCATAACGCAATATTTTTTAGTAAGGTAGATCTGAATTGTACTCTAAACGATATAAATGCTAAAATAGATTATGGTGATCAATTGACGTTAAATGAATCAAGAATTGCTAATGCTTAACTGAATCTCCACATAAGCTTCATTTTGCATATTATATGCTAATTTGTATATGAATAACGTAATATTTTTAATGATTAAGATCTGAACTATATTTTAGACAATATAAAGAGATCAAATATAGATTATTTGTGATCAAATGACGTCGGATGAATCAAGAATCACATAAATGAATCAATAATTGCTAATCCTTAACTGAATCTCCACATAAGCTTCATTTTGCATATTATATGCTAATTTGTATATGAATAACGCAATATTTTTAATAATTAATATCTGAACTATACTTTAGACAATATAAAGAGATTAATTATAGATAATTTGTGATCAAATGACGTCGGATAAATCAAGAATCACATAAAATGCTTAACTGAAGCTCCAGAAAAGTTTCATTTGCATATTATATGTATATTTTTTCATGCTTAATGAAATATTTTGGATAAGTAGGATCTGAATTATATTTTGGGTCTGATGAAGCGGTATTTTAGAGTACCAGATATCAAATAAAATTTGTAACCTAGAACCTAACTTCACTAGTCGTTTTAGTTAAGCTTTAGGGTCGAACCCAAGGGACGGATTAATGATTACCGGACTCACTGGTTTTCAAAAGCTAGACAGGAAAATAAGAGTGATTCGAAGCAAACAAAGAGTAACCATGCAATAAGTAAATGTTTTTGGTATTTTGGACTCTAAAATAAGACTTAAAACAATTCTAAATAATAGAAGCTAACAAACAGAGGTTTTTTTGGTGGTTTTTATAATAAATAAAAGCGTCCTAGGGATCAGAAATAACTTAGATTTAGCACCGGAACCTCCTCGGTCGATTGCTCTCGCAACAGACCACGAGACACCGAATTCCAGGGTTCTGTCCAACCCGAACAGAATCTGTTCGACCTGGACAGAACGCCTGGAAATGAGTTGTGCTTCCGGACTTTTGTCCAACCCGGACAAGACGTGTACGGGTCGAACAGAAGGCCAGAAAATGAGTTCGAGGCTTGACTTGGACGATGTTCAGGGCCCGGACCGGCTGTAACACGAGTTCTAACCCTCAACTTTCGCCTTTTGGATTAAAACCCAGCACAAGACTCTACCTAGCCCTCTTAAGTTCACTAACCTAACTTCGTGTCGGGAATTAGTTCACTTAGGTTTGATCTACTTGTGTTCTTAAGGATATCTAAATGTTCTTTCAAACTATTTAGAAGTAACAACTTTCGCTGCTAACTAGTCTCCCCTTTCAGATCTACAACTTATCCCTTGTACATTGTTTAACTCTAATTGATTAACCTAACCTTGTAACTTAACTAAATGTGGCCATTCATTTAGAAGTAAATCAGTTCAAGCAATAGGATTAAACAAGCATCAAAATAATACTAAGTAGACAAATAACAAAGTCAAATATCAAGCCAATCATTCATCACAACAACATACTAAACATACATCATAATCTTACCCTAAGACATAAAAGAACTATTAAATAATAGAAATAACAGTAAAGATACAAGCCATCAAGGATAAAGAGAAAAGCATCAAAAGAATGAACCGAAGTACTCCCTTTATGCTCGTTCTTCAATCTTCAAAGGCGATGGAGCGCTGCAGGGGCGTGTGACCATCTTCTCCTTGTTGCTGTCGCCTCAAGAATAGGTGGCTTTGATGAGATTTGGTGGAAATAGCAGGAGGAGGCCATGGTGGCCTCCTCCTCACAAATGGAGGCTCTCTCAAGGTAGAACGTGGAATGAAGGAGGAGCCCTTTTCTCTGCTGGGCAGAGAAAAGCCTTTTGTAAAAGCTCTCCAACTTGGGGAACAAGCCAGAGGCGTCCAGGCTACAATCAGGGGGCCAGCCAATCATTTTTAATGCAAAATCACCTTCCGAATAGGTTCTGTTCGACCTGGACAGCGAGATTTCGACCTGGACAGAAGCTCAGCCCTTGGAACCACCTTCTGTTCGACCTGGACAAAATTTGTCCAACCTGGAGGCACTAAGTTCGGGCTGGAGAGGCATGCGTTCGACCTGGACAGAATCTGTCCAACCTGGACAGATCGGAGATTTGGGCTTGGAGTGGAATGGGAGCTACGGCCCAGATTTCGACCCGAACTGGAGTTTGTCCAGGTCGAACGGAGCGTGGAAAGCCCGAAATCGAGGTCCGAACTGAGTAGATCGTGGCATGTGGCCCGCATGTCGGTCCGGAATGTGTCCTAAGCGCCAGGAATGAGTCGTCTGGCGTGCAAACAAGCGTGGACAAGCTTCTTTGAGTTCGTTTTCCTTAAATCTTCATCAAAACCTGTGTCAAATAAATAAAAGCGGCGACAAACCAAATCCTGGAAAAACACAGCAAAATGTCAAATAATACAAGTTTTGGGTCATAATTGGGTGCCAAGTACGGTCAAAATACTAACAAATAAAAGCGATATCAGGGTCATATCAAGAGCTTAAATATAGATCTGGCAAAAGATGTCCTTAATATGTGGGTAATAAAGAAACAAAATAATGTTAGGCTATGCTATAAATATTTCAGTTTCAGTAGATTAAGCTGAGTACCTTGCACAGATCTTTGGATGTAGAGTGAAACATTTTCCAATTTTATACTTGGGGATTGCTATCCATTGGAAAAGATTGAAAAATTCAGATTGGCAAGAGACATTAGATAAGTTAAAAAAAATATTACAAAGTTGGCAAGGCAATTTCCTTTCATATGGTGGAAAAATTACCTTAATTAAAAGTGTTGTCTTCTTTGGTGATTTATATGTTCTCTTTCTATCATATACCAGCAACCATTCTTAAAAAGATAGATAAAATAAGGTGTAATTTCCTATGGAATGCTGGAGATAAAAGAAAATATCATTTAGTCAATTGGAGCACTTTGTGTAGAGGGTATAAACAAGAAGGAATAGGATTGAGAGATCTGAAAATAATGAATATATCCCTCTTATGTAAGTGGTACTGGAAACTTAGAAATCATAACATTAGAAGTTGGTGGAAAGACATGATACAGAATAAGTACGGTACATTTGGAGATAGGAGAAATAAGTCTTTCTTTTGAAAAAAAGTATTTGAATACAAACAACTGGTACAAATGAATTGCCAGTTTACTGTCAGTAATGGTTTAAAACTTTAAATGCTAAATTTTGGCAAGACAATTGGTGTGATGATATGGCTTTTAAATAAAATTTGCAACTTTATTCCATATATGTACTGAGCTAGATATAACAATATCCAAAGGGTTGCAGGATAACATGAGATTTATTACATTTAGGAGACAATTGAATTACGGGCAGAGAAGATTTTGAGGAATTGCATAAACAAGTGTCCCATTTTTACCCTTTAGCACTATCTTCAGATTAAATGATTTGGAAGCAAAGTGCTAATGGGTGTTATTCCACTAGAGATATGTACAATTAGATAGAGTTTGGTGAGGTTCATAGATATGGACAGAATTGGGTTTGGGACCTACAGATTCCATTGAAAGTCAAAATGTTTCTTTGGATTTTAAGTAAGCTTAAGATATTAAATAGAGATAACCTGGTGCTTAAGGGATGAGAAGGAAATCCAAAATGTACTTATTGTACAAGTCTTGAAACTGTGGATCATCTATTCTTTAGATGTACTTAGAATGCAAAAGTTTGGGAATGGCTACACAATCATGTTTGTCCTTCCCAAAAACCAGATAGGCTAAAAATTCATTGCAAATTGGCATATAGATATTACTGTGCAGCTATATTATGGGTGCTTTGGAAACAAAGAAATGATTGTAGTTTCCAGGGGATCTGATCTTTGCTCATATAAAAAATGCATTTATGATATAAAAGGTATGCTCATGTATTGGTCAGGAAAATGGAAACAGACAGTGAAGGAAGAGATATGGGGGGAACTAGCCCGCAGAGGAGAACTTTCCAGCTCAACTTGAAGGGGTGATGTTGGAATATTTAATGTGGCCTATGATAATTAATGTGAGCCAAGTTTATTTAATATAATTAACTAAAGAGTGCATCATAATTTGATGGAAATTCTGATGGACCAGATTCATTGTACTTGATTTTTTTTGTTGCATCAGCATTAAATATTCTCTAATCTAAAATTAAAGGCACACTTTCTCTTAATTTAGCCCTTAAGAAAATTCAGAATAAGTAAAGAGAAAATGCCATTATTGACCATCATAAGGCTGAGGATAACTCAAAGAAATCAATACTTACGCTTCCGCTTAACGCTTATCGAAATCTACTCTTCAATTTGTAAGTTTTATACTCATGATTTTGTTATTTTATATGATTTACATATCCTTGTTGTTAATTACGAAATATTATCATGACTAAATATTTTTTGCGTCTTTCAGACGAAGGCCAGGAGAGAAACCATGAAGAAGGGAGGCAGATGGTGATCCATGTGGAGTGATATGATAGTAGATGTTTTAAAGACTTTAGAGTTAGAAAAGAGGATTATATTTTGATTTGGTATAATTGTAATAATTGGTTGCTTTCTTGGTTTAAAGGGTTAGATATTTAGAGATAATAATGGGGCACTGGTATCAAGGGATTTATGGTACCAGTGCCACGATGTTGCTTCTTTTGATTTGTTTGGAAACTTTTGACTGTTGTATCTTCGTTGCTTTTCATTCAATGGAAAGTGGTGGGCTCAGCCCACTTATTTCAAAAAAAAAATAATGTTAGACAATAAAATATTTGTTTGAATCTTCCAATGATACAGGTGAATATCTTTTCGAAAAATAAGTATTGCTTAAATACCACCTGGTTCATTTCTATCAACGGGTCCGACCTTTTATCTAAAATCAATATCTAGATCACACATCATATCAAATCATACAAATCAATGATCCATAATTGATATAATAATTATTTCCACCCCTCTAGTGAAATTGTTCCGATTTTTTTATGGGTGCTTTATATAGAGATAAGTTATTAAATTCAAAAGTGTAAAATTAAAGACAAATATTTTTAAAAATTTTAATTTTAGTTTTAATGTTTGGATATGTGAAGAAATCTCCGTCCATTTAAGAGAGAAATACAGTGAAATTTAATTCGTTTCTCTTCAGGGTGTGTGTTTGGAAAATGACAGCTCCCTGTAAATTCTAACGAATTACAAGAAAAGTAAATTGAAAAAAATGACTGCTCTTCAGTGGTGAAATGAACGACATTGAGGATTTCCAATTTCTTCTAGTTTCTTTATAAATTACACTGTGCTTTTAAATCCACTACTACCTCGCTTTCGTCTCATTAAGGTCTCTTCTTTTCACTTTTCCAATTCTCTAAAACGCGGTGCAACATTTAATCGATAGTTGTACTTGATCTTGAATCTTTGTTTGTTTTTTTTTTTTCTTTGAAGGGGATTCCCTTGATGAAAATAAAGTATACATGTATCCCAGTAAACAATGTAATTCTGTGAAGTTTATTTATTTATTATTTATTATTTATTATCTTTGCTTTTTTTTTTCTTTGAAGGGGATTCCCTTGATGAAAATAAAGTACACATGTATCCCGGTAAACAATGTAATTCTGTGAACTTTATTTATTTATTATTTTTTTTATAAGCGTGAAGTTTATCTGATAGTATCATGTTTTATGCATAAATTTTGTATAGAAAACAGGTTGGCGGCCGCGCCTTGAGGAGCTTGACACGACAGTGTTGTGATCTCTGATGAAATTATTTGAGATCTCTTCTATATTCTCAACATTTTGTTTGTTTAGTACTGAAAGTTTTCAAATAAATCATTCTTTTGTAGATTAATGTACTTTTGATTATATGAGAACATATGGTGCATACTAATGTACAGACGCTTCGATGCATACTGATCCAAACTCTTTGATCTGCTACAAAATGACCGATCCAAATCGTCCAATATGTTATCCCTACTGTAATCTCCTTGTAGACCAAATTTTATATTTTTTTGAATTTTTTTACTATTTTTTTTTGAAATTTTAGAAAATCGCAAATCTAATTTTTTCTAAACCGTTCAAATATAGCAGTTTTTAAAAATCTGAAAAAAAATACTTAAAAATTTTGAAAAATATAAAATTTGGCCGGCAAAGAGATTTTAATAGGGAGATCACATTGGACGGTTTGAATCGGTAGTTTTGATGCAGATCGAAGAGTTTGGATCAGTATGCACCGAAGTTCCCGTGCATTAGTATGCACCATAGGATTTAATGGAATATATGAAGATATTTAATGGAATTTTTTGGGCTTTTATGGAGCAATTCGGGGAAAATGGTTGTGTTAGTGTTAATGAACAGATAAGTCTATGATGTTATAATTATAATATGCTGGTACGAGTCGGTTCTTTATTTTTCACGTATATATATTGACTTTGTTTTGCCACATTTCAATTGACTTTGTAACATTTTATAGGTTTTGTTTTAATAGATGCAAACAAATCTGGGAATGTAGCTTTGAATTAAACTTTTTCAATCTGTATTTTCTCTATCAGATATTTTCAAAATAGTTTTGAACTATTTGCAATGCAGATTAATGTTGCAAAAGTAAGTTTTGGAGGCCGCTGTGAATGGATTTTCTTTTTCTTCTGTGAAATACAAAAAATCTTTGGTAGTGGTGGGATGTCCAATTTTGGTAGCACAGAAAATCTAATCTAATTTCGTTTTGTCATCATTATTAAATAATTTTAGTTTTCTTAAATTTCTTAAGTTTTGAATTTTAAAGCTGAATATTGTTTTATGAATTTATTGTAGAAATACATCAAAGTGCTAATTGAGCATTTCTATTGATTAGAAAGCTACCAAATTGCAAATTTAACATATAAGAATATTGTGTAGTAGCTATTTCATGCAATTTCTTAATTGTGCACTATATATTTGGTTTGCAACTTTTGCACTCGGGGCTTATATGGCCCGTCAGGAGCCTAATCACTTAATAGTGGTTAAATATTTTTTAGAATTTCCTGAATTAATAAAAGATAAAATCTAGAAAGAATTAGGAAGGCTAAGAAGACCATCAGAAGTTCAAAATCGGTTGGGTTGTGCTTGAAGGAAAGTTTTTGACCAAAGACATCAATAATCAATAATCAATAATCAATAATCAATAATATAAATAAAGATGTGTGGGTGTCGACCCCTGTTTTAGTTAGTATTAGTGCGACACTCCATCAAGACCTTTGATTTTTCTACTCCGACTTAATCTGGTCCATTCCTTTAGTTGTATGTTAATTTTTTATGTGTTATCTATTATGTTGTCATATATGTTTCTTAGAGCTGTGTTCTCTTTTATGTTGTGTTATTGAGATCTATTTTGATTGTACTGTTAGTAAGTGTTTAATTTCAATTTTTGAGCCAACAATTAGCCATAAACTCAATCAAACACAAGAGATCTAGGCTTTAACGCCATTCACAAGCATTTCATAAGATGAGAGTAGGAGATGATATACCTGTCATGAAATTGCATTCATGAGGCTCGAATCCATGGTATGGGAGTCGATGGGGTGCGTGCTTCACCACCTCCACCATCTATGGCGCCTCAAGCCCACCAAGGAGCTAACCACGAGCTCCTTGAAAGTGCTAGCTTTCAAGAGCTCCTAGCTAATCCCCTCTATAAACCTCTTCTTCCTATTAACTATTTTAATGGAGGAGAAGAAGGAATGAAGCTCAACACATGAGCAAGAGAAGGGAGGAAGATGGGTGGCGGCTAGAAGAGAGGAGAGAGAAAGGGAGACGGCTAGGGTTTTTCCAAGAGGAGACCCCTTTATATAGCCAACAACTCTCATTCTTCTTTCCAACTATTTACAAGTTTGCCACTAGGGCTCCTAGATGAAATTAAAGGGGCTTTATTGGGCTATTTCAAATGTGCAATGGCCCAATAAACTATCCCTTTAATTGCCTTTTCATTCTTCCTTAAATCGGGCCTTTAATTAACCAATTAAGTTGAAGCCCAATTAGCTCAAACTAATTTACGTAAGTTGAACATCATTAATTATTAACTCATTAATAATTAATTTAGGATTAGCAAATGCATTAAATTGTTCCCATATGATCCTTTTGACTTAACTAATTATAACGGTTCATAACGGTATATAATTAATTAATCAACTTATCACATTTCACAATACTAACTGTTGCGAATAAACAATTAATGCACAGTGTGGTTAGAGTCCTATTTGTGCAACCCTATTTGAGGATTTATGCTATGTTGGCCATGAAAATAAATCGTTATTTATTTCCAATAATCATAAGCGGTATCTAGCAACACATTATGATTCCCAATTCGCATAAATAATGTACCGTTACAATATCTTTATCCTGCATAAGAAATATAAGTATTTCCTTCTCTGATTCTTATGTCACATGATATCATTGTATAATCCAAGATAGGAATGTGTCATTCTTGCAGATTATACATTTCTTGATCTAGAGTTGATTATACAAGTTGGCCAAACAATCCAAACTCCATCAAGGGGCCCAAACAGATATCATCACTCACTAAGTATATTAATGAGGGACATACGGTTTTCTTGATGAACAACTTTTCCCCGCACAATTCAAGAGAACATAAATAAAGTCCTTATAGCAGCCTTTATCAGGAATCAATGTTAGACGATATTTATTGAACCTATCCTCATGTGGAAAAGGTGAACATCTCAAACATAGAATCAAACTCATATGAAATAAACAATGACACATAACACAATCCATATGTTTATTTCATTGGGTCAAGTCCTGTACTATGTTCCAATAACATACACATATGCAATTAAGTTGGTAACTCCTTACCTATGATTTGTAGAACTTAATCATCACTTAACTTGCATACTAATCTGTTATGATAATTAATATTCCTTGTTAATTATCAAGATTATGGACGGTTTAGATTTATTATTGTCATTCTAATGAATGATCCACAGAGATCTACAATTCAGATCATCAACCTGAATGATCTGTCAATAATAAACTCTAGGAACAAATGATTAAAATCATCATTAACATAAAACTAAAAATAAGTCATTAAATATTGATTTTTAGGACATAAAATGACACATAATTTATTTCAACTTCTCTTTTAGTTGCTTCTATGAAAAATGATGGAACAACATTTTTTATTTGTCATAGTTAATTACGAAATATTTCAACATATGGAGATATAGTTTATTATTTCTATCATATCAGTTATTACACTTTAAATTAATTACAAACATAACAACCTAATTACAATAACCATTTATTAAATGATAAAATGTTTAATTTTTATTACTATGTCAAATATCGAGCGAAGCTCGATTAATCCCTCTAGTTTTGATAAAAAACCGATGGACGTACCAGATAAGTTTTGTCATATGCCTTTTTAATGTACACAAGTGATGTTCCTTGACTGCCGCAGTCAAGTATCTCTAAAAATAAATAAATAATAATAATAAATTGTGCACAAGTGATGGGTATACCTATCAAGTTGTTAAAAATTACATAGTATGAACACAGAAAGTCAGAAGATAATACTTTGTGTCAATTTATGACGAATCTGGACAAAAAGAAATAAATTGCGTTTGAAAATTGCACACTCAAACTAAGCAGAAATTCTTCGACTGCGATGCAAATCTCACCAATAAAAATGGATCAAATATTTGCAGGCTCTTATCATTAAAAATGCGAAAAATATAGCGAAGTGAGAGGCGTAGCTAATACTGATAATTTATATTCTAGTTATCTGATTATCACAAGGGGACCGAAAAGAGGAAAGAAAAAGTTGGAACCGGAACAAATAAATCAGTTCAATTAAAAAATTTTAAACAAGAACAAGAAAATGTATAAACCATACCGGGCTTTACATTTTGAGCCTTCAAGAGCCCCAATTTGTTGTGTACCCCATATACAGCCCAATATGTGGTTGCATTCTCAGCACATTACACTTTCATACTACCAAAGCCCACTCTAAAAATACAAGTTCTAGCCCAGCCCAGTTATGGACCATCTTTAACACCTGCACTTTCTTGCAAAAGAGGAGAATTGAAGAAAGAGCGCGCACAAGCACAAGTAACAATTCCAGTGAGAAACTGAGAGAACTCGAAGTAAGTCTCAATGGAATTCGCCGCCGAAGAAGGAAAGAGCTTCTCCTCCGAGTGCCACACTCTTCTCCTGGTCAGAAATCTTTTCAAAAACCTCTACCCAGCTCTCTCTGTCGATTGGAAATAACTTTATACTAATTTGTTTCTTTTTGGGGTTTGTTGGTCATCTAGCCAGCTCTGTCGATTGGAAATGTGGGGCAATTGGCGATTGATTTGTTGGTCTCGTCTCTTAGAGCGACGAAAGTTGGGTACTTGGACGAGCCCTCGGTTCTTCCCTGTGTCGGAAATGACGCTTTTGCCCCCGTGCCTCAAGGCGACCTCTCCCTTTCTTTAGAAGGTTCTTTTTTTACCCTGATGATGTTTCTTTGCCTTTTTTTTTATGTTGTAGTTTATGTGAGTTTTTGATTGAATGAATGCTTGTATAGTGCCTGCTTACTTGTTTTGCAAATCTAATTCTAATTGGTATGGAGCTTGTAGTTTATGCATATTTCATCCGTGTCAAGTGTTTACTTGAGCAATAGTATGGTGGCATGTTCAGTTCCAATCTGTTTGCAACAAATTTTCCCTTTTCTAAACCGTAGCATACTATATCTACAAGTGATATTGTTCAATGATTTCTGATATTGTAACTAATATGTAGCATATGAATCTGCACTGCATGGATTGGCACTTATCCAGCAGAGATCTCCTGTTATTAAGGTATTATGTGTGACAGCTTATTTTCGAATGCAATTTTTTTTCCCTCAATTTTGCATGCAGCGCTCATCTGCTTTTTCAACCTTTAATGGAGTTTCATTTCTGCTATTTCAATCTGTACATACCTAACTGAGAAGTATTTAGGGGATGATAATTTCATTTGCAAGGAACATGGCTGAGTTCATACACAGCATTGGAAAGAAGCATGTTTTGGTTCTTTCAAGCTTAGACTCTGGTCGAAGGAAACACATTGATGCATCCAGGTACATTACGGTTGATGAATATGATATTTTGATTTGAAGTCAGCTTATTTATTTGTAAGTTTGAAATGTCTGATTAACTTTTCAATCAGAAAAAGTGAACATGAGAAATTTCTAGTGTTCTCCTGTTCAACTCTTTTGAAATTTCCAGAGAGATCACTTGACAATAGATTTATTTAACAACCTTGAAGACATTAATCAAATGTATCCAAATAAAGTTGAATAAAAAAAATCCAAAAGTAAGTTTAGCTGTTATGTTGGAAATGTAAATGTCGTGCCAAACAAATTTGTCCACATTAAGTATTGTTTGAAATTTTGAATGTGTCAATAGTCATCAATTTCAGATCTTTGAAAAAATTCAATTTTTTTTAATGAATAATTAAGCATGCACCAAGATTCAATTGTTTTTTCTACATGATATGGGTACTACATAGATGACATCTATAGTATGGGATTTTTTAAGTAAAATATGACTTCTGAATATTGTCAATGTTTGTCAAGTTAAATCCATTTTCTAGTGATCAGACCTTAATTTCATCAAAGAGCAAACACATTGGAAAATCAAATATAGTACCTTTTGGATGAAGCACAAATTAGTGTGGAATCATTTCTATTTGCTACTTATAATTTCTCTGTTATATAGTTTGCAGAAAAAGGGAAAAAAGAATAGTAAGTTAAATTTTGACTGTACAATCTAGAATATAGAATGATCACATTGCCCTTTATTCTCTATTACAAGTTAAAAATGTAATTGATCTGCACGATAATTCATAACAGTCATGACAGTAAATTCTGTTCTAGTTCCCAATTTCAATTGGATGCAAATCTGATTAGAAGGTAAACTTTCCCATGTAACAACAAATTATGTAGTTTTCATGTGTCTTTAGTTGTCCCCATAAGTAGGCATCTGTTGCAAATATAAAAAATCAGTGCTGCTTTTTGCATGTGCAGTGAACTATTGGCTTCTATCCAAATATGTATACATACTCCAATACCGCTTGAATGTTCTACCATTTGCAGATCCAAGCTATTAAGCCTTAGAATTTCCTGTAATGTTGTTGTTGGTAATTACAGTGATTTGCAGATGTATTACGTTTCAAGCGTGAGTGATGATGGATCCAACCCTGATTGTGAAAATCTTGGCTGGAAAAAACTGGATGAATATGACTCTTGTCAGAAGCGGTGGAAATATCTAGACTCTCTTGCAAGAGGAGCTTCAACAGCTGATGGCGAATTGTTGACGGATGAAGAGGAACTTACTGAGAGTGACTATTATGCTAGTATGCCTTTTTCTGCGCTGTTTTCTTGTCTCAAGGTACTGGCAATCACTCTATTAACTAACTGAGTTCACTTTTAGTTAGATAAGTGACTAAGGCTATGTTCGAGTAAAAGCTGAAGTGTTGATTCTTTTAGATGGCAGACATGGCTAGGAACTGTAGATTGGTTATACTTCTATTCTTTTATGTTCTGTTTATTTATTTGCTTTTTCGAGTGGCAGGGTGATGGCTGCGGCTCTTGTCATGTTTTAGTACCAGTTGGGTCCCTTTTGTAGAATTAAGCCTTTCTTAAGTTTCAATTTGTGGTTTTCCTGTATGAAGACTTAGTTGCAGCCATCCTGTATATCTTTAATGGGCACCAAAACTCAACATCTTGAGATGAGTTGGAACTTAAGAACTCTTTGACATTCTAAGAGATGACCTGACATATTCATATAGATATACAGATTACACAGGGAATTCATGATTTTTCTTTTGTTCCTTATAGTCCAGTGTATATTTGTTAATTTTGTTTCTCGGGCACAGCTTTCTTGCATCCTTAGTACATACCAAAATAGAGGCCTCATTTGAGCAACAATTTCAGGTCAACACAAATTATTTTTAGTTTGGTTTGCAACAGAAAATGGAATAGGCCAAGGAATTTGTGATTCATACAATGTTTTCATTTGTAGAAAAAGTGAACTGGCAAATAATGAAACACGATTAAAGAATAGAACAAAAGCCAAATTTTTAGCCTGACACTTTGGGCACAGCCATCACGTTTGCTTAGTCCATCGGTCTTGCAATTCAAACACCTCTTTTATATATTGTGAAAATTTATCTGTTTTGAGCAGGCAAAGGGTCTCAAAGTAACCTGCTTGTTGTGCTACTGCTCAGAAGGGGACAATATTTCAGACTCCTTTCAGTTAGCCCATGCAGCTTGCAATCTTCTTGGTCTAAATCCTGAGAAATTTCACGGTATATGTTTGCTATTTTTTATTATTTTTACAAGTTAAAGAATAACCTAAAGCAGTTATTTTTAAACGAAGTTGTTGCTTTGATATTAAAAAATCAGGAAATGAAGGAGGTGGATGGATGATCCCTTTCTCATGGAAATCAGTATATGGCCCACCTCCAGACATGAGTCTGTTCTAAGACCACAGCGAATATTTTGGTATCAACTAGCAAGAAGCAATGTGACAAAGGAGCAAAAACATATTATTCGTGCATCATAATTGGTTGAACCACGTGGAAAAGCTAGCGCATTAATTTCGTGCCATTAGAAAAGATAATTTGCATTTTGTAACAGGTACTGTTGTACCTTTCTGCTGTGGATTGATTATGACAGTGATAGGTAGATGCTTTCATTAATAAACTGTTGTAGTAGCCACCTTCCTTTTTTCTTCCTTATTTTTACCGAATACTGAATACATGACAATTTCTTAGATCTCTTTTCGTAACAAGCCCAAAAAAGGACTTGTAGTTTATTAGCTCGCTGTGCAAATCCCTAAAAAAAAAAAAATTAACTACTAAATATAAAAAACTCTATGCAGTAATATTATCATGAAATTGAAATGTGCTAATTAGTACTCAATTATCATTCTCTAGACCCACTTTTCAGTGGTCCAGGATGCCGTCATTTTCATGTTTCTGTTGCATGTACTATTCCAACTAATAGGATTCACATTTTTTACACGTGGAATATATCCAACGGTCAAGTCCATATTTGTTTCCACGCCGCCCTTTTAGTTTTATACTCTCTTGCACTCCCACTTGCACTTCCACACTACTAGTCTGAAATTTAATACAAGTCTCCCGCACGCGTACCCTGACTTTCCTCGGAGACCACCGAGGCACCGACCATTGTTTTTTAAAACCTCCATCTCCTCTCCACTACACCATCAGATCAAATTTCAAACCCACACCAGATCAGCCCACCATGGCTTCAGCCTCTCTCTTTTTCTCTCCAGTTCCAACAGCCTCTATCAACTCCTCCCAGCTCTCGACATCTTCTCTCAAACCCCGATCAAATCGCAATTGCCGCATCATCACAGCTTCTCTATCTGAGAAATCCCAACCCATTGCTAAAAAATCAGAGAGTTCTGTACCAATCCGTAAGGTGCCGGGTGATTATGGGCTGCCGCTTATTGGTCCACTTCGTGATCGGCTCGCCTACTTCTATTTTGAAGGCCGGGATGACTTTTTCAAGAACCGGGTGCGGAAATACGGATCAACTGTGTTTCGCCTCAATATGCCACCTGGTCCATTTGTCGCCAAGGATCCGCGGGTTATTGCTTTACTTGATGCTGCTAGCTTTCCAGTTCTGTTTGACACCTCACTTGTAGAAAAGCGGGATCTTTTTACTGGCACGTACATGCCGTCAACTGATCTGACCGGTGGGTTTCGTGTTTGTTCATACCTTGACCCGTCAGAACCACACCATGCTCCTTTGAAAAAGTTTCTGTTTTTCCTCCTTGCATCACGACGGCAAGAGATCATACCAGAATTTCATAGAACTTTTGGTTCTCTATTTGAAAATCTCGAGGATGAGCTAGCAAAAAAGGGAAAGGCTGATTTTGGAGACCCGAATGACCAAGCCGCTTTTGATTTTCTATCCCGGGCCTTGTTCGGTCAAGACCCCGCTGAGACCAAGCTCGGGCGAGACGCTCCGAAGCTGATCAGAAAATGGGTCTTATTCCAACTTGGTCCTTTGCTGACACTCGGTTTACCACCTTACCTGGAAGATTTACTGTTGCACTCATTTATGTTACCACCTGCATTGGTTAAATCTGATTATAACCGGCTAGCTGAGTTCTTTAAGGAATCAGCCGGGCCAGTCCTGGATGAGGCCAACCGCCTTGGCATTTCACAGGATGAGGCAGTTCATAACCTTGTGTTCGCAATTTGTTTCAACACATTTGGTGGTTTAACAATCTTATTTCCTAATTTGGTCAAATTGATTGGACGAGCTGGTGCAAGGCTCCATGGGAAATTGGCACAGGAAATCCGATCAGCCGTACGTGATTCTGGAGGTGTTGTCACTATGCGTGCCATAGAAGAGTTGATGCCATTAACAAAGTCAGTAGTATATGAAACTCTTAGAATTGAACCACCTGTGCCAGTACAGTATGGCCGAGCCAAACATGACATGGTTGTACAAAGCCACGACGCAGGTTATCAAGTCAAGGCAGGAGAAATGTTGTTCGGGTAAGAACAGAAAAATATCATAATTGTAATGTTTAATTAGTACCCTCACCTCACATTTGGATAACACAATTCTGAAATTAAAACCTTGCTCTACTGACTTCAATTATCAACAGCATCATCCGTATTGAATACACATACCCACATGTTGGTTCAAGAGTTTGAATTGGCCTGATATGTTTTTTAAGAATGTAATAGGATCTGACTCTGTGTGACTGTAGAGGGACCCGGTTTACATTTTTTTTTAGAAATAATATCATGCTCTTTAGCAGGTAGTCTATGTCTGAGCTAAAATGGTGTTCATGCTACTGATGAACTCAGCATACAAATTGTCATTTAAAAAATCTGTATATCTAACTTTCGCTCCTTTACAACAGGTATCAACCAATGGCCACTAAGGATCCAAGGGTGTTTGACCGGGCTGAGGAGTTTGTGGCTGATCGGTTTGTCGGGGAGGAAGGAGAGAAGTTGTTAAAATACGTAATGTGGTCAAACGGTCCCGAGACAGAATCACCGACAGTAGACAACAAGCAATGTGCCGGCAAAGATTTTGTGGTGCTGGTGGCGAGACTGCTGGTGGTGGAATTATTTATGCGGTACGACTCATTTGAGATTGAGGTCGGTACATCGCCACTCGGCTCATCAGTGAAGATCACATCCCTGAAAAAAGCCACCTTCTAGGAATGATAATAACATGGGCCAGATGGCTACTGACATGGAGCTGGTGTGGAGAATCTGCTATTCCAGTTCTTTCAAGGGGTTTCATGAAATTTTGGTAGGTTGCGAGTTTTGACCGCCGGCGTTTGCCAGGATTTAGTACTCAATTATTGCGTGGAGGTTTTTATCAGCGGGTCCCGCTTGCACGAGGGAGGAGTGTAGATTCCTTCTTTCAAAATAATTTTCGGTTGTTAGTGGATTGTTTTTTTTTATATAACCCACGTTTTGTAGGGAATCCAGTGTATTATATCTTGGTTTTTTTATTGGTAGAGTTTTTTCTCGCTCCTCAACTATACACTGCAGTTTGTTCTGCGATATTTGAAGTATTTTTTTGAAGACTTGGTTCAAACATTTCAACTTATTTCAAAACTAAATATCACAAAGACCTCTAGTCGGATTTCGAACTCGTGGTTTCTGATGAAGGTGCATTACTCTTTGTCGTTAGACCAATAATTAATTCTCACTATATTTGAAGCAGTGAACTTTTTGTTATGAAAATTAGTGTTTCCTTGAAATTTAAATATCTACTATACCACAAATAATTTCTACAAATATAAAAATGAAAATTATAAATATATTTCAAGGCAAATTCTGTAGTGGACTTAATGTTTTATATATGCTAAAAGTCAGATTGTTTCTTGGAGAATTATAGTGATTGTGATTGATATAGTTTCAAATCCGACTGAATAAAATGTTCAGTGGCAGAAAACCCCTATATTAAATAGATTTGGATCAAAATTTGATACAATGTAAAATATATTTAAAGAAAGGAGATGAAGAGCATAATGATATGAGCTATTTGGACCGCGCTGACAAAGGGGGAAAAAAAAGAAAAAAAAAAAGGCGAAAGCCAATAATTAAGCATGTTACAGAATATTTTTCGGGCTTTGAATATGAAAAACTTTTGATGCGAATATTTCACTTATGTGTATAGTACATTTTCGAAGATCTTTCAATATGATACACATTTGTTATTAGAAGCAACCCATAAGGACCGTATATGTATCTTGAAAAAGTCGTCTGAAGCGAAAAATCTGTGTCAAATATTTAATAAATTTTTAATTATTTCAGGACTATCTGAATTATTTTGGCAGATATTTATTTTTTATTTAAGAAGGAGACAATCCCTAAAATACTACTCATTGTATCTTTTTAATTATTGTAATTAAAATTAAAATTTTTTATGTTTTTTTTATTACGAAAGGAATTAGCGTTTCCAGATCCATTAAAAAAGAGGTTTATTTCTTTCTTTCTTTCTTCCTTTCTTTTTCTCTTTTGTTTCTCCTTTTTGGGGTTATACTGAGTTTCAAATATTTTTTATAATTCAATATTAATTAAAGCTAGATTAATAGATCATTAGCGAAGATACCCTCTAACAAGCAGAACTTCAAATTCTACAAAATTAATATCATGTGGTATAGGAAATAAAAACAAAAAGCATGATCAATATCAAACCTCAGACGTATTAGTTTGTCTATTTGTTCGAAAATTATATAACAAAATAATACAAGTATAAATAAATTTTATTGAGGGAGCTTGGTTAATAGATCATTAGACCGCATGCAACGGATTGGCTGATTTTTATTTATTTATTTATTTTATGAAAAGCCCGCAGTATTGGTTGAACTTGATCGTATCATTTGAGCAAACATGTTAGTGACCGTCATGACGTTATTGTTTTTAATAAAAAAAAAAAAAGTGAATCACGCTTCTCAACTAAATTATTGTTTTGAAGAATTCTTCAACCGGATTCGAACACGTGTAGTGTCCTTTTCGAGGATTTGAATCCTTTCATTTCTTTCATTTTATACATTACTCAGCATGCTCGTACTCATTAACGTGACATTGCTTCTCTTATTTATTAAATTTTATTATCGAGTCTAGATCCTACTCGCACCTTTGACCCATATTGGTACTTGCACACCGAATCGAGCTGTCACAACAGGAGCCCTGCTCCTGGTATTGATTCACATCCTCTGCCGCACCACGATTGGCAGCGGTGCGGCCCCAACCGTCTGATCTGAATCTGATGGATAAGGGAGCACCGTGAATCTAATAGACCCGAAAAAAATTAACCGTCCGATCAAATCTGAACGGCTCGAAAAAATTCGCTGCCAGCAGCACTGCTGCAGAGGATTTTGGTCCCTCCAGGTATAGTCCTCCTTACGTCTCCGAGGATTTTTTTTTTTTTTAAGAAATGCTAAATTTAAATATATAGGTATATAGGATGGATGAGATTCGGCAAATACCATCCCTCTGGTATTTTTTTTTTAATTTAAAACAATTCATCCAAATTGTTTAATTTGTTCTTTATATTAAAAACTTATAAAAAGCTAATTTATTTTTTCAAAAAATTTTATTTTTTCGGATATTTTCAAAATCATAGTTATTGGATGGTCCATAATATTTGTATAATTGTATTATGGATTTTTAAAATATTGATAAAATAGTAAAATTTTTTGAAAAAGTATAAAGTTTGATTTTTTTTTTCTTTTTTTATAAGTTTTCAATATAGAGAACACCTTGAAGCAGATCAACCAATCACATTCATCTCATATATTGAACTATAACATTTCTCTTATTTTTAAAATTATAAATTGAAGTTTAAGTTTTTCAAGTTATTTTAAAAATATCAGTTGAATTTTGAACCCCAACATTCCACAATTTCCTTTTGTTTTAAAACCAAAAGAAAAGAAATTAATCCCTCTCTTTTCTAGTGTCAGGTAAAAAAAAAAATTTTAAATGTTCCGTGATATTTTTTTTTTTTTTTTGGGGGAAGCAAGATCATAATACGAAGCATTTCATTACTATTTCTATTACATTGTCATCAGCGATGAAAACAATTAATGAACATTATTTTAATATATGTCTCCAACTGACTCCAAGTTGCAACAGATTACAAAATCAATCAAATGACAGTAATGCCCTAATATAATATAAACTAATAGCGGGATCCAAGAAGTTTGGTAACTGTGCGATCCAGTGAGAAAGTGTTTTACGCGCATAATATAATATAATATAAAACCAGATAATCATTTACAACAACGGATAAATGTCCGCCACAAGTCCTCAACTTGTACAAGTCAAGATTATATACGTCACACCGTGCATTCAATTATTGTTATTCCTTGTATTGTTTCCTCTTTTTCCAATAAGACGGGAGTGTTTTTTTTTTTTTTTGGAAATAAGTGGAAGACGGGAGTTTTTTAATTCTTAATTTAAATCGTCTTAATTTTTTTGTCCAAATCAACAATTTGATTATGGGATAACCATCAAAATAAGTTGGGGTTTAAATGGCCATCAAACTAGTATAAATTTTGTTTGAAATGTGCCACGAGGTATGCAGCTTCGAGCAATCAATAGTAGTCCCGATTTGAATTCACAGTTTGCGACTCGGGATGGCCAGCCTGTTAATAAGCCATTTCCTTTGGTGGAAATTAAGATTTTCCTTTGATTCTCTGTCTAGTAAGTTTTGATGGAAAGGAATACATTTCATATAATCTTGTTAAACGTTCCAGTAATTTTTATTGTATTTAATTAAAATTATGTTAAAATGCTTCCAGAAGAAAAAAATTACTATGTTAGTGATACAGTTAACTAATAATACAAATTAGACTGGGTTAGTGGGATTGTACCAAGACCAAAATCTGGTCCAGAGTGTTTAATTATTAGGTGTACTTGGTGCCAGGACACGCCACTGTAATTAGCTAAAGTCGCTATCTCAATATCATGAAACTGGAAAGTTATAAACACGAAGTTTTCCCTGCTTCGCCCTCTTGCTTATGTCCTTCCGATAGGCGATAAGCCGATAATCATTTGAAATATAATTGTGGTCGTTAAAAAAAATAAACCTTGGCAATCTTAAAAGCATATGTAACCGCTTCTTAGATAAAATTTGACTTATTTATCATGATTTGGCATCAGGGACGGAGCCAAGTATCGGCGAGCCTAGGCACTTGCCTGGACTTGTTCCCTAAAATTTAAACCCCTGTTATGTAATTTTAGTGTTGTGCCTGAGCTAATTTTTTTATTGTGCCTGGATTGGACCTCTAATTTTCCTTCTTTTTCTTCCTAGTCCAGTTTTGTGCCCATGCTTAATTTTTTCTGGATCCGTCCCTGTTTGGCATCTCATTTACTCTTCAAATAAATATTGATCGTTTTAGTAAGACCACAGATCGCCATAATCTCAAATTTATCTAACTTCTGCCATAGTAATCCTCACGCCAAACCTTATATTTTTAAAAAATAAAGTTATTAATTTAAAAAGACATAGCTCGCTATGTGAAATACAACATTTTATCTCGCATCCGCTCCCAGCAGAAACTTAATCCGTTCCTTTAGAATAATATTGCAAACAATCACTGACCATTCTTATTGAACTCCTAGGTATTTCTTATCATAAACTGCATTATATTATTCAAAGTTCGCCCATGTTAATTACCTATTAAGTTCACTCCAAATTTTCTCAAATCGGTACAGACAAGAGTTTGACAACTTCTTTTTTAAACTCTGTTTGGGCTTTAGGGGCTTGAATTTACTCCCAAAATTGCTGGGCTCAGATCGAGTAGGCAGTCGCCAGGCTGAATTTGAGTCCAAAATGCTGATTAATTTTCCATTGGATTTACCGGAAAAGAAGATGTTCAATATATATATATATATATTTTTTACTTTTGGTTTTTTGACTGTTAGTATGGAAGTAAAAAAAAAAAAATAGTTTTATAATATTTTTTCCTTTATGAAAATAGATATTTTCATACAACTATGCAAAAATAGAACAATAGTTACTGATGCTAAACTCCAGAAGTAAATTTTTAATAAGCTTTAAAAATGATTTCTTACATCAAGGACACTAATGCAATAAAAAAACTTTAATTGACATAATTACACGTGCTAAGTAGTCATTATATAAAGTGCGTCTAATACATAAATAATATAATACAATCTCGCGAAGGACGTGATCAATACATATACAAACTGGCTGTGAAATGACTTATTTTATGAAAGTTCAACAAAAGAATCTTGATTATTATGGCTTAGTAGGGCTCTGATCAGGTTAGAATTTGCAACTTGTCAAGGGGTCAGTGAGGCTCCGAAAAAAGTAGAGCCTGAAAACTCAAAAGCCTGATTAAACTAGAGCAGGAGCAGCAATGCATGCTTTCAAGGAGCGTTAGCTTTAATAGCTTGCTTTTTCCATCGAGAGAAACGATGATATCCTCACATTCCCAAGGGACATATTAATCGTGGTAATTATTATTAGTTCGAGAAATGTACATCTCTGTTGACTCTTTTAGTCTTTTTCTTCGTTTAGTCCATCATAATAAAAATTGCAAGAAATTCACTTTGTAGTAATATAAAGCCGGCTCAAAATCTATAGACTAAAAAAATGTGAAAGCTAGTTGTAGGAGGGGTATTAGAGGAAATTGTTGATTCTAAAAAAAACATACTAAACTCTTATATTGTAATGAGAAATTTTCAACAGATGTACTTCTGTTGGGTCTAATGCGAAAATTTGGATTCGAGAGGGATACTAAATATAAAATTTTGAAGGTCCTCAATTTGAAAGTTATTGAAGTACTGTAAAATTATTTTTCTTTTTTTAAGGAAGACAAGATCTTTGTCATCCAACTTTTTTTTTAAATTAAAAGTGCATACGGGATTTGAACCATTGATCTCTTAGAGACCAGCCTTGTACTCCATCAATCTACTAGTCCACATGTAAAATTATTTTGCCTTCAGTAAATCGATGGGTAGAACTATGTTTTATTTTTATTTTATTTTTTTCAAATTCTAGCTGAATCCTCGAATAAACTGTCTTAAATCAATAAAATTGTTTCTGAAAGTTTAGCTTTTTTATTTTAGATTCATCAACTTTATACTTAAAACTTAATATAACGCTAAGCATTAATAAAAGTGTCTTTACATGTAATCTAGCTTTTTCCAAGGTTTTCTTTTATTTTCTTTGTAAATACTTTGTAATTTTGTTTTGTTATAATAACATCTGCTGGTGTGGTGCTCACCACCTAGGTAAATAATTTAAAGATACATAAATAGGTTTTTTTTTTTTTTTTTTTTCTGAACCGATATGCAATAATAATCATTGTCAAGGGAAGGCTCGAATGCAATATACTTACAATTACAACCCCTTCTGGAAAGAGTACAGTGGTAATAAAGTGTTTTGTCCAAAATTTCTCGAGAAAGAGCGCAAACCTGGAACAACGATACTGAAGGGACGGACGGTACAGAGCACACTGCACGGTGCCTCTGTGGCAGCTTTTGACTTGAAATCTTGAATTAATACTTCAAATTTTGTTTGCTTATTTATAGTTCTCTTGTGTCCGTTCATGTACCCATCGTCATCTCCATCTCTCGACTGTCAAAATTCGAAGCGACAGAATCTAGGAGGTCAGTTCCTCCTTTTTGCCATTAAGGTTTCCTGCAATAGAACTTTATTGAGAAATTTTGTTCTTCTTTAGTTAGATCATCTTAATCAAGCGACTTTTGAGTCATAAAATTGTTTGAAGCTTAGTAAGACGCTGCCATAGACATCAGATGTTACTCTTTTACTAATTATATGCAGAAATTGACGATTCATACATAACTTACTAGACATTTTTTTAGAAAGATCATCTGTCATTGTTTATATATGCAGTTAATCTTTTTTTTCTTATTCCTTTTTGTTTCATTATTATTATTTTTATTATTATTTGTAGCAGCCCCCATGTTCCCTTTTTGTTGATGTCCTGTTCACCTCCAATTTGACTAAAAACTTATTACCGAAATTCTCTGATATGTACCCTTCTCGTCTGGTGTCTAAATTTAACCTGGTACGGGGCTCCTGAGTCCTGATTGTCCTGACAGCTATATAGCTTAAGACATTTATATAATATAAATGTCCCCATGCTAGTTCTGAGATTTGCACGACCACTAAAGTAATCTCTCTCCAAATCATTTGGTGAATTGGTGTCAAATTTACAAAGAGCAAAATATTTTATAGAGTAGCCACAAGAACTGACATCTTAGAAGACAACATTATTACTGTATATTCATGAAGATTACTTTTGTAGATGATTTGAAGTGCCATGGAGCGTTCAACAATATATTACTATATTAATTCTTTTATCAGTACAGTTATGTGGGTTTTTCTTTTTCTCTGTTTTATTTGAATATTTTGTTTAGAGATTACAAGGCTCAAAATTCAATAGCTAATTTTATTATCTTAATCTCATCTCCTCTTTAAAACAGAAAAATTGGAGAACCTAATAGATGTCTTCTCAAGAAGAAAGTGATGCTCTGCTTGAAGCAAAAATAGCAACCCTAGTTGAACCATACAAGAAAGCCGGCATCAATACAGAGAGTTGCACAGTCAATGCCGTGCTAAGCGAGTTCCTTCTTGTTAAACAATTTGAAAAGATGCAAAAATTCTTACATCACCTAGTAAGGCAGGAAATATTTCCTCAATTAATGGCACGGGCTAGTGAGAAAGGTATAATTTCCAGTGCCAGTAGCCTTACTCCAGTAGAAATTCTTGAGTTAGACAGTTGGATTAGGACTAAGGAGGGAGGAGCTGTTATCAAAGAGGAGTTTGATAGAAGGAAGTTAGAAAGGAAGGCCGCTAAGCGGTTGCACAAAAAAATGAGTTCCAGTGGAGATATAACAGAGAGGAAGGTTGATGATGCTTCTCAGAATGCAAGTAAGCGTGCTAGGATTCTCAACACTGAGGATGCGAGCACTTGATGCTCTTATTAATTGGTGTTTTGTGGTCATTAGTAACCTTGTAGGTTGGATCTGTTTTGATATGCACAGCTTATTCTTGGTATGTTTGCTGCAACTGCAAGTATCACAAATGTAAACAATTATTTAAGAATCCTGTTGTTGTTGTTGTTTTATAACAGCTATCCTGTTTGACTATTTTGATATGTCAACATGCTTATTTACTCAATTTAAATTGCTCTACTTACTGACTATTTTAATCGCCTTTCAGCCGCCTATTGCTGCTGCATCAGTGATTAGTGCCATTTTTCAATTATACATTTTCAGAATCATTGTTTGCAGGAAACAGGATTTGATTTGTATTTTATTCTAGTCAATTTTTTGATTAGTAAGGCCTCAGTAATTGTACCCGAAGATAGTTTACAGTTCCTGTTAGGTCGAAATATTTCAATTTCAATAATTTTTTTGAGTGCTAGTTCTCCTTAAAAGATCTACTATTTTCTATTTAAATTTTGGAGGTACTTCTCTATTATTAATCGCTTTTTTGACAACTAGGACAAAAATATGACTGGCTTCCTATCATTTAGCGAAGTCATTTATCATATTTAGGGTAATATAGGAAAATTGTTTCCTCACTGAACAAATGCCGATAAAATTAAATCGTTAAAATTTCAAAATACTCAATGGTTGAACAAGCCACTTTAAATTGTATCAAATTTAGTACACGACCTATCCAATATTCCATTTGTATTTTTTTTCTTAATTTCGATACTGTTTAACCATCTACCAATAACGCCATTTGCTGAAATATTCTCGACCGTCCGATCTAAATCTGATGCCGTATAACCTGTTGGAGTTCCAAACGCTTCCCAGGCCTGAAGATATCCAAAGCCTCAGTTGCTCAGTCTCGCTCCTCTCCTCTCTCTTCACTCTTCAATGCTATAGGGTTTTAGATAAACCCTCCAATTTCCATTTCCATTTCCAATGCAATCCCTCTGCTTCTCCCAAACTCCTCTCCTCTTACCCCCACTCTCTCGCTCCTCTTCACTAAACCAAACCATCTCTAGGACTAGGCGCCTTGTTGTCGCTTCAGCCAGCGACGGAGCTCCGATTAGAACCAGGCTAGACCCGTTTAGGGGCAAATCGGGCGCCGTTTCGTTTTGCGGGCTCAGTCACGAGGTATTCGAGAAGAAGCAGCTCGTCTCCTCCCCTTTGGAGGATGGCAAGGGCAAAGGGTCGTTACTCTGGATGGTGGGTCCCGCTGCTCTCATCTTCTCCGTTCTCCTCCCTCAGTTGTTCCTTAGCAGCTTCGTTGAGGCGTTTCTCAAGAATCAATTGATTGCAGGTTCGTGCAATTCCTTTGCGTTTTATCAAATTTATAATGGACTTTTCCTTAAAATTCAATATAATGCAAAAGGTATCATGAACAAAGGTACCAAGTTTCTATATTGAAATAGAATCCCTTATTGTTACATATAAATCCTCAATTATTATGAAAATTAGAAAGAAATCACTAAAATTAAACCACTGACAAGGTGAGTTTACATGTATTAATTGCTTCTTCTATGTTTACAGAGACCATATCGTCATTATTATCGGAGGTGCTATTCTATACTGGTGTAGCCGCATTTCTATTTGTAACAGACCGGGTGCAGCGACCATACCTCGAGTTTAGCACAAAAAGTTGGAGTCTTATAACCGGTCTCAATGGGTACCTGTACTCTTCCTTCTTTACAATGGGATTTAAGGTCTCTGTGCCCCTTGTGCTTGCATACTTTGTGTGGCCTTTTATTGGCTTTGCAGGAATTATAGCAGTTGCTCCATTTTTGTTTGGATGTCTTGCCCAATTGTGGTTTGAGGTTCAGCTTCAGAAAAATGCGTCATCTTGCTGGCCTGTTCTCCCAATTATTTTTGAGGTATGAGCTTGTCAGAAATGATTCTTCTCTAGCATGTTTTGTGCTATTCGATTGCAATTCCACAGTTTCATACAATACTCTCTACTGTGTAGCTATCTAAGATTTTTGGTATTCTCTTTTCATTTGGTAGGTATATAGGTTGTACCAGTTGAATAGAGGGGCACATTTTATAGAGAGATTAATGTTCTCTTTGAAAGAATCAGCTTCACCGGCCATGGCTGAGAGAAGCAGTGCATTTTTCGCAGTACTAGTTGTGTTACAAGCGCTTGGTGCAGCATGCTTGTGGTCTCTAGCGACTTTTCTTTTGAGACTTTTCCCTTCTAGACCAGTGCGTGAGAATTATTGATCATATAGGTGAGCAAAACATCCAAAGTTATTTTGGGTCCTTGCAGTGAAATTTAGGTTTAACTAGATGGACCAATTCCAGCTCCGCCGGAACAAATTGCTCTGAAAAAATTTGGAATTGATCCTTTTGTTCTCTACATTGAAGAAAGTTCACCAAATAATTAGGTTTAATAGAATTGGGGATGAGTTAAAAAAAATCATGAGTTGCATGTCAAATATTGAAGCGATTAGTAACACTTGTATAATAAGTTTGCATTAGAATTCTTATTCTCAGGTTATCTTCTAACACAGAACAATCAAATTACACAGGTGTCTTACCTCCAATTGTCAAATTACCTTCTCAGCCATCAGCATGGTTACGATGATTTCTTACAATATGTCAAGGATGCAAATTCTAGGAGTTCTTTTTCTCACCAGCAAGAATTTTTGTGCCTTCCTTCATATGGTGTTGTTTTAAAACTTTCCTAATCGAATGAAAGTATTTTCCATTTTTGAGAGGAAAAAGTTTATAAATTGGAAAATAATGAAGTCAAATTGGCTACTCAACAGAAAGGTTATTACTCTTTAGCAATTCAGTCCTTGTTTCAATCTTTTTTCTTTTTTCTTTTTTTTTTTTTTTTTTTTTTTTTTTTTGGTTAAAAGGCTTTTAGCCAAGTCCTTGTTTCAATCAAACTTAAGGCTGGTATTGTAATTGTGTAGCATGTTTTGATCTCATAAGTAGGCCGACATCTTAGTTCGTAAGTACATGCACTCATGTCAACAAAAATATTTTTATCTCAAAGGCCGGTTGGCAAATAGCCGACGATAAAATGAACTAACTAAAAGCTATTATAAAGTTTCTACTATTTATATTATAACTATATACATTTGGAGCAGTGTGCTGGCACGTGAGTTATTGTGGTAAGCACAGTAACTCCATCTGACCCATTGGTTTTGTTTTGCTTGATCGCGGCCATTTGCTTAAGAAATCCAAAAATAAATAGAAATTTAGTATCAGGCCTAGTGCATATAAAATTTTGCAAAAGTGGCCTAACACAGGCCGCCACTTCAATTGGCGGTCAGGTTTTGCCACCTGGCAGCGCCACGCAGCACGCCGCCTCAGCAAGGTCTGAAATATGAATTTTTTTTCTTCCCTGGCCGCCATTTGGAACGGCGGCCAGCATTTTTTGCGCACTATGTCGTATTTTAAGTGTATTTTTCTCATACGATGTCCGATTTGGATGATTTAAATTGCGTTGGAAACTTAAGAAAAAGATCTACAACTTATATGTTTTGAGTATCTTCCAATTCAAAATTTATAATAATCAAAATTTCAACTAAACATGACACATACGTTCTCATGAACACTTACAACTACCTTTCAATCATCATCTATTACGAATTGGAAGATTCTCAAAATAGAAGAGTTGTAGATATTTTTCTTAAGATTTAAACAAAATTTTAATCATCTTAATCGAGTATCGTATGAAAAAAATACACTTAAAATAAGAAACAATGCGTGATAGTTTGAAAATAATGAATAATTTAATGAAAATGCAATAAATAGTGTACAAATAGTTTTATGCCAATTAGGTATTATTGATATTTAAATGTAAAATAAAATATTATTTACAATAAATACAAATAAAATTCATATAGGACCGAGATCTGCGCTATACACCATCTCAAAATATTCTATTTTCTAGCACTTAACATTAGGTAGATTGCACAGTTTTTGCTGTGTTGAAAATGACTTTCTTGGTATTTTTTTTACAATTTATTGCGATAAAATGTCTTGTCCAAAAATTTTAAAATTTTAGGACATGAAAATTTTAAAATGTCTTGTCCAAAAAATAAAAAATTTTAAAATTTTTGGATATCTTAGTTATTAATTAAGTTAAGTTATGTTTAATTTCTTATGATTTGCTTGTTTGATTTGATTACTTGAGTTTAATTATTGATTAAATTGATTGTCTCGTTAAACAAGGGCACGTTTAATAGTTAGGACATAAAATTGTTCTGAATAATCTAAACTTAGTTATTAAAACTATAAGGTTGAACCAGGACTTGAGAAATCGAGATTTTACTTAGAATCGGGAGATCAAAGTTTACCTAGACCCAATTAATTATCTGAAATACATGAACCAAGAAACGAGAGTTCAAATTTAGGAGTTCTAGGAGTTAGGTAGTTAAAACCATAATCTTGACCTGAACGAGAGTTAAGAGTATAAGCCTTTTGGTTAGGAATTATTATAACTCGCGTCAAAACACTTAATTAATAATTAAAAATTATGATAAATTAATTATCAATTAATGAAACAGACCGTTTCAAGATTAGACGGACCGCCCGGGAGGGGACGTTCTAACCTTAGGCGACCAGTTTCATTAGTTGACAAAGGTCTGATTATAAAAATCAACGATAAAAATCCATCATGTGTTATTCTTGTAGATTATAAATTTCTTGATCTAGAGTTGATTGTACAAGTTGGCCAAAACAATCCAACTCTATCAAGGGGCTCAATAGATATCATCACTTACTAGGTCTACTAATGTTGAATATATGATTTTCTTTATAAATAATTTGTTCCCGCATAATTCAAGAGAACATAAATAAAGTCCGTATAGCAGCCCTTATCAGGAATCAATGTTAAATAATATTTATAAAATCAATCCTCATATGGAAAAGCTGAATTATATCAAAGTTAGAATGAAACCCATATGAAATAAATAATGACACATAACACATTAGAGAAAAAATTGTGCTGGATAAGAAAAGTTGGACGCTAGAAAATCGAATCTTTTGAGATGGTCTATAGTGCAAATCTCGGCCCTATATGAATTTTATCTGTGTTTATTATAAAAAAATAATTTATTTTGCATTTAGATATATATAATATCTAAATTTGTATAAAACTATTTGTACACTATGTATTGCATTACCATTTAATTATTCATTGTTTTCAAACTATCAAGTATTGTTTCTTATTTTAAGTATATTTTAGCGAATCTCGGCCCTATATGAATTTTATCTGTGTTTATTATAAAAAAATAATTTATTTTGCATTTAGATATATATAATATCTAAATTTGGATAAAACTATTTGTACACTATTTATTGCATTTTCATTAAATTATTCATTGTTTTCAAACTATCACGCATTGTTTCTTATTTTAAGTGTATTTTTCTCATACGATACTCAATTAGGATTATTCAAATTTTATTTAAATCTTAAGAAAAATATCTACAACTCTTCTATTTTGAGAATCTTCCAATTCGTAATAGATGATGATTGAAAGGTAGTTGTAAGTGTTCGTGAGAACGTATGTGTCATGTTTAGTTGAAGTTTTGATTATTATAAATTTCGAATTGGAAGATACTCAAAACATATAAGTTGTAGATCTTTTTCTTAAGTTTCCAACGCAATTTAAATCATCCAAATCGGACATCGTATGAGAAAAATACACTTAAAATACGACACAGTGCGCAAAAAATGCTGGCCGCCGTTCCAAATGGCGGCCAGAGAAGAAAAAAATCTATATTTCAGACCTTGCTGAGGCGGCGTGTTGCGTGGCGCTGCCAGGTGGCAAAATCTGGCCGCCAATTGAAATGGCGGCCTGTATTAGGCCACTTTTGCAAAATTTTATATGCACTAGGCCTGATGCTAAATTTCTATTTATTTTTGGATTTCTTAAGCAAAAATTCCTTCTTTTTCCATCTGAGGCCCTCTTTTCCCCTCTTTTTCTCCGCTCTCTTTCCGTACGCTCCCTCATCCCTCACACAGTCTCCGCTACCTGCTCCGTCTCTCTCTTTTGGTGTGTTGTCGATCATCCGATGGTTCGGTGTGGTCGATACGATGTGCGTGCCCACTCCTGTTCATAGAGAGGTTGTTGTTTCCTTACATTTCTCTCTTTTCTTCTACTCGCATACCACACAATCCTTACAGATATTTTGCGCTCCCTCTCTCAAACCTAACCATAGAATCCAATCCAATCCATTCTCCACTAAAAAGAGGTCGTTTGAGGGCTTCTTCAATTCCATTCCAGTGGTCTTCTACTCCCGCTGAGGCGCTATTTCTACTAGACGAGATCGGAGGTCGACTCGACAAGCTGGAACTGAGATCGAGAATTACTTTAATGGCGCTCTGCAACATTCCTTCAGGCAGCTCCTGATCTTCTTCATCTCAAAAGGAAGGCGTTCTACAAGAGAGGTATCCAACATGTCCTTCCCCTTTTGTTACTTTCTCTGATTTTCCTTAAAAATTGGGATGCTCACAATTCTAATGCATTAGATTAAAGGTATCGTAAGCTCTACTCTCTCATGATTTTTCTACAAATTTATTATATTACCTTGACTGTTGTGAATCATTAGAGGAATTTGAAAATTTATTCCTTTCTTTTCGTGATTTCTAATTTATCTTCTAGACTACTGTTCAATCCCTAATTACAAGAGCTGGTACCCAACATGGACAAGATATGTGATCCCAAATTCTTGCCAATAATTTCTTTGTGAAGCAATATTTCTTTGTTTGTTGTTTTGATTAACAACAAACAAACACAGTTGGTGTGCTAAATTAGCAATTATCTGATTCTCTTGAGTCGAGGTCTTTGCTATTTGCAGAAGCAAGTCAAGGTAGGAAGTACAATAAAAAATAAATCATCTAATCTGATTCTCTTTTTGCAATTAAAAAACTTAATGTCATGTGAAGTGTGATTAATTAAACTAAGTACTTCAGTTTTGAAGGCTTTGAATGAGAGTCGGTACAGGATTTCCTTCAATTTTTTATGATGGGTTTTGCTATTTTGATTTTTAGTCTACTTACTTGGACCAGGCAACAATTAACGCATTAGATCTTCTAGCTTTGATAGTCCAGGTCAAATATGAAATATCTCATGCAATCTTTATATTTCTTTATGGTATTTTTAATTGTAGTATTTGACAATCAAAGAAGCTCTTCTGCTAGAGAGGTGATATATTTATCAATGCTTTAAGGAGGAAGGTTTGTTGCTCTTCAATTAGCTTTCAATCAAGGTACATATAATTACTTTTTCTCTGAATAATTAGGGTAACAAATTCGATTTTGAAATATGTGAATTTCATATTTTAGTAACGTTTTTTATTTTACAGAAAATTTCAAACTAAACAACAGTTTTAATTTATTATATTTGTATGCCATATGATATTTGATGTAGGATGATACTCCTTTAGACTATTTTCATTTTATTGTGACATACTATTTTTTTTATCAGTCAGTTTAGTAAGCAAATTCATGCAACTTTTGGAACTTCAATTCTAAATAGAGTTTTTGCATAAATAGACCACAATACTTATTGTCTTCAGTAGGCGAGTTTATTCTTATGCAGTTATGCTAGAACTGAATGGATATCATGGTAGGCTTGATCTTTACAATGTAGATAAAATCAAGAAAATTGGGAAGACTAGGTATGTCAATTTCTAAATAATATTTTTAATGACTATATCATTACGATTCTTTTCTGCAGTCAATAGCAAATTCTCTTCACATTATATCAAGCTGTAAAACTGAGATGTCATCTTTGCATGATGTTAGTGGTATCATCAAGCTCTGCAGGTAACTGATGTTGTTATTGTTATTAGTTTGAACTATTAAGCATTAATTTGTTATATTTTAAAGAATAGTATTGTTTTTTTTGGTCATTGAAAATTCATACCTTAATACCTTATAGATGAAAATGCATAAGCTCTTAATTAAAAAATATCAGTATTTTGAGTTTATTTACAAATGATATTACTCTATTGACATGTAGACAAACTCAATAGGTTGACTATGCTCTTCTAAATTGGCAAGCTGTATAGCATCAGGCCTTAAAAGAAGCATCAGTACTTGGATGCTTATTGCATAGCAAGTCTGCATACACTTCTTTGTTTCTCAAAGTTTCAATTCATGTTATCATTTTAGTTTTTTTTTTTTTTTTTTATTTGATGAAGCATTTCATGTTCTCATGTAACATTCACAATGTACAATTCAGATATGAATGAATCGCGCAACGCGCGAGATTAGGATTAGTTTTACATCCCTTAACAACATGCCTAAAAAGAATCAGTAATCTTTGCAATAAGAGTATTCATGATACTGATCTTGCGAGCTGCGAAAAACACCCAATAATTTTCTTTTTTTTTGGGCCCAAAACTGTTAACCAATTGTTGCGGCAGAGACATTACCACTGACCTCCAATGTAACCATTAGTCTATAGAGATTAGAGAACGTAGCAGTTTGATTTTTTTTTTTTTTTTTTTGATCATTTGGTTAATAATAACTTGCGTAATCATTAGTTAACAGCACGACCGACCATGTTAGTGGAATCCTTATCCGGTATAGCGCAACACATCATGTAGCGCAGCATTGAGCCGTCCGATTTTTCTTGAACATTGCAACTTTGCAAGCAATATATACATTTTTATTTTTTAACATAAAAAAAATACTGTAGGAAATTTACGCCAAGACACAAAGTCAAATAGCAGAAACCAAAAAAAAAAAAAAAAAAAAAAAAAAAAGGAAAATTGAGGAACAAAAATGCGTATTGACCTCACAACTCACATAATCATTTGCAACAAAAGAAGAAAAAAATGTGTCCACATGGTGTACTTAATCAATGAATATATATACCACTTTCAATATCCGTTACGGCGTCCAATTTCCAAGCTAAACAATGTATGGATATTTGTATTTCAATCTAAAAAATAAGAGTCAAAGAAAGAGAGAGCTTCGTACAAAAATCTTGAGAATTGCAATCTTCTTGCCAACTGAAGTCCGTTGAATCATGTGCATCTTCACATGTGAAGTATTATTCAATCTTTTACCTCAAATAAAAGTCACAAAGGACATTATGAGAATATTATCAGTAAAGAAAAAGTTGCAGGGATAACCAAGATCCATGCTTCTTTCTTTCTCTAGTCTGTTATGCTCAAATCCACATTTAACATGAATTGCAGAATATATACGGATTACTGAGACATGAGGGTGCATGAATCAGCTCCTGGATAAAATTACTATTTCTAGAAGGTTAAATTTTCCTCCCATTCTTTCATCTTACCAGCAAGTAGTTCAATTTTTTTTTTTTTTTCCAATATGCGACTTACCAGCAAGTAACTTGTCCAATGCACATGACCTATATTGAGAAAGTTAACACAAACAACAATTCAAATAGCCATATACTTGATTTAATGAGGTACTAAGAGTAAAAGGACTGATAAGTAATAACAGAGGAATAATTCAAATAAAAAACAATCCTATTGAAAAACATAACTTGGATAACCTAATAAATGCATTCTAACAAATAAATACTTGTGAAAGAATATGAAATAAGCTAAATTAGGAAGAACCAATAAGTGTCATACCAAATGTCTAATCATCTTCTAAATCATGCAGAAACTACTTCATGCCATCATTCTGGTAAAAGTTTCAAAGAGAAATTACTCAATAGAGATATCACAAACAACTTTCTAGCTGGAGAACATCACCAAAAATTAGAATGTCTTCCTTACCATATTCCAGGTAGGATATTAGGCATGCTTAATCATACTCTGGCATTTCATCACTGAACTTGTACGCAATTGAGTGTAGGCCTAAAGAAGTAATAATAGTTGTGGTCAATACGTGATTCTCTGCTATGTGATGGTTATTTTCTTGCAAAACTGAATTTCATTTTTCGGGCCTACCGTCGATTTTTTTAAGTTCTACCATACCTCCTTCCTCATCCATTAAACAGATGCGCACTCAAATCCTGATAAACAAATAAAAGATAATTAAAAAAGAAAGCATACAACATGGAATACTTATTATTAATTCATATGTAGTTAATTCAGGGAACAATCCAAGGCCTGTGACCAAGGAAAAAAAATAGTATTCCGTTTTTGTAACCTCTCCATATCTCACTACTCAAGATCAGCACCAAAGAAACATTTGCTCTTATCTCGAAATATGTCTCCTGACCAAATCAGTCCAACTTATACATAGAAAAGAAGGGAACTCTATTTGCAGTAAAAGAACGTTACTAATGGTTTATTACGCATGGATGCCAAAAAATGATGCCACTGTTCTCTATTGCCAAACTGACATATTTTCTTATCAATATCTCATAACAATTAATATATGAGGACATAAATTAAATTAGAACAACAATTAATGGATTTGAGGTCAATATTAATCGAGCGAAGCACGACATTTTCGCTAGTTCCTTACAACTCCAATTATGTGATAGTAACTAAGTCGAACAAAAGTTGTCACCACAAAGTCACAAACATACACAACTATTAATTTTTTTTTTCTCTTAAAAACAGATACTGAGATGCTATGCTTCATAATATGTCAGCTGGACTAAATGACAATTACGCCCCTGGTAGTCATTGATAGGATTAACAGGATAGAAGGTATGTTTACTTAGAGAGAAATTAGACTGTCAATTACAATAGTTAGTTCTACAAATACATAATTCATGAATAGTAGATCAAAAGGACAAATCTCTACTAAAAAAAAATTGGTCACACACCTCTTAAGAAGGCACTGTGACAGATGAAAATAGTCCATTTTAGAACAAAATCAAACAACCCCGAGCCATTCGGTACATAAATTTTAAAATATTAACTAAATCATCAATTTCCAAATAAGTAATGAATTTTAGTGTTTAGACAGGAAGGACAGATCGTAACTAAGAGAATTACCCAATATGTATACATCCCAAATAAACCATGTGACAGATGAATTAGTTGATCCAATCCAACAATTTGAGGCAGAAATCAAACGTACCTAAAGTAACTCTAGCCCTATAGCCTGTAGGAAAGGAAGATAGAAATGGAAGAAGGGGACTCGATGATACATGTTGTTGCTGCTTGCAAGGAGAAGAACACAGTGGGACTGAAAGATTCTGTTGCTGCTGCTTGCAAGGAGAATAACATAGAGGAAAAGGTGGGCAACGGCGATACCTAGGTTTATCGTCAGAAATAGAAAGACCCGTTGCTGTTGGGAGAGCACGGAGCGGTGCAGAGAAATAGAGGGAGATTAATTTTGTGATTTGTGGTGCGTACCTCGTATCTGCGCCGACTGAAGAAGAAAGGATTAGATGAGATTCAAACGATCCTCTGTAGCAACCAGCGTGTAGTCAGATGTAGTAAATAGATATTTGCTGAGATCCTTGACCCGTCTCATCTGTGCACACACGTATATGCATTTAACAACTTTCGCCCAGAAAACCAGATTGTGGAGGGCCGTATACGTGTAACCACCCGTGTCTCTACCGTGTTATATACTATCTCATTAACTTGCCACACAAAACACCCTACAGAATTATGAACAGAAAATCCGAAATACTGTTCATTCACTGTTCATTCACTGTTCCGCGGAATGGCAGGACATGGCAAAGATTACATATATATAAATATCCTTCCCATGCAACCAACTGTTGAAAATTTTTGTTGAGAAATATCACTTGAATTTTCACTTGAGATGCTTTTATTTATTATTAATTTTTTTTGGCTCTCAATAGTGTTTCTCTATTTATTTGCATTGCTTTACGTTATTTTTTTTTGTTTCATGACTACAACGCTTCATGACTTTCTGAAAACTTCTACTTTAAAAGAAAATACCATTAAACTTTGGAACTGGTAACCAACTTGAAACAAAGTAAACTAGAAGAAATCCAGCAACATTTGACCATGAGCAATATGAGAAATCCTGAATAGTTCATGCTTGTGGAAACTCTTGTACTATTATATGCATATGTAGTTGTTTAGTTGGAAACTATCTCCCACCGAGTGGGAAAAGTAAAACGGAATATTGTGTACTGCTATATCTACCAAAGTAACTAGTTGATTATAGAGAAAGTTAATTTCCTTTTCTTGCACAGAACATCATTATGAGGGATGCATTGACGGTCTTTTGAAAGTAATGAAGAGCTGCTGATGGCGGCAACGACTTCTGTTAGATTTTATGTGGACAAGAAACATCTGCACTGTCTAGAGGACTTGAGAATTAGGAAATTGTTTTTACAACTAGCTAGTTCAAATTAAATTCACTCAAGTAGCTGGCATTATTAAGATAGAAAAGGCGAAGGCAGTTCATTTACATTGTTCTTGCACGATTTATTGTGAGTTTAATCATAGAAAAGAAGTAGTTGTTTTTAATTGTAATTACTTGTCGGTAATAACATGCCTCCCCAACTTCCACTTCGCTGATGCTTATATTTTTCATACACTAGTTCAGCTTGAGAAGTTGTTGCTTCACATTGGTCTAAAAGGGCACTCGTACCCTCTTTAATGTTGGAGTCGGTGCCTACGTACATGTCATGTCGATTTATTGATGTAATTCTGAAAATATTGTAATTGCATTGTTTTCATTTTTGTTGTTTCAGTTAATTCTTGCCTGAAATTTGGCTAAGACATATACGACTTTGTCATGCTAACTGTGACTCCCAATTTATTACAGTTTCCACCTCTCCACTTTATTATTAAGGATTACAATACCAATGCTTACAATATCTGCTTGAACTCAAAACATGTTCGTTGCTTCACAGTCGATTTTTTAGTACAGAGATCCAGAATTATATTGTAAGAAAGAATCATTGTACAGAACATGTATAATTCACGCAATTGCATTAGCGTCTATGTTGCACGGGTGCGGGTGCGGGTGTCGCGTCGGATTCGTTGCGGGTGCGGGGATTCGGCATTTTTCAAAAAACTAGAATACGGCAGTATATATAAAATAATTAAAATAATAAAAGATATATATATTTATATATTATGTATGAAATTTTTTTACTAGATCGAACTATAACATTAATTTTTCAATAGATGAAAATTGAGCAAATATCTCGTTCAACAATTTGTATTTTAATTTATAATGATTTAACTAGTATCTAAATTAAAAAGTATTATAATTTGAAACTTGTCTTCGGCAACTAGGGCTGCATAACGTCTAAAACGACTACGAAAATGGTCAGTTGCGTTAACCGTTTTGTTTTGAAAACGAAATTGATTACTATTTGCGTTAACCGTTTGTTTTGGACGAAACGATTGAAATCACGAAAATACCACGAAAATACATAGGGACGAAACCATTTCAAACTTTCGTTAACCGTTTCGTTTTTAAAACGCAACTAAAATCTTTAACCATTTTGTTTCGTTTTGGACGAAACGAAACGAAAAAACGATTAAAACAGTCACCGTTTTCACCCCTATCGGCAACCCAGTGCAACCCAGTGTAATTTGGATGTTTTGGACTACATATTAGATTAATAAACGACCCATTAAAGGCCCAGTGGAAGTTTGTGTTTGTCCGGTTTTTTAAGTGGGAGTTAGTCCCACTTGGGATATATAAGTGATTAATAGGACTATATATGGAATGAGTTAGAAAGCACTAGCGTCCGTGTGTGCGCGTGAAGCTTGGTTTTTTCCAGTGAATGCGCCCAACCACCCATGTGCGTTGATTATTTAATACAACATTTATTATATTTGCACCATGGATCCAATACGGCAGTCAATTGGAACCAGATACGCGTGTCGGGGCCGTATGCTGACCGTATCTGTCAGTCAAAAGTAATTAAAATAATCTAGTGCGCCAGGTGGCGCACCCGGTGCGTGTACAGCACAGGTATAATTTGCAAATTTAGTTCGCTGTGATAATTTTTGTCGCATCATTGCAAGAAACATGAAATCCTGAACTTGGAGCATACGAACGATGATATGGTGCAGAGAGCTGATCCGTATATCAAACGGTCTATTGAAAATAATGTTTCTATTTAATGTTGATGTTGACCACTTGATGTACTTTCTTTCATGTAATATTACTTTCTAACTGATAATGCAGTAACATTTATTTTCTGTGCGCAGTGTGTTGTATAGCCCATAGTTCATGCCTGACTATCTGATAGATGAACCAAGGTAATAAGGAAAAAAAAAAAAAAAACCTTTTTTATTGAAAACTAAAATTGAAATCTTATCTATGGGCGTTCACCAACCATTACATGCGGAAGAAATTAGTTTAATAATACTGAATTTTTTTTATTCTAAGTAAACAATTGTCTGCTTGGAATGGCGTATTTCTCTGATAATGAAATAGTTGATATAATCTGACTGCACATTCGGAAATCTAGAGAAGATTTTCTTCTCCAATACTCTTTTCCTATAAGATTGGTCCAATTCTGGTCTTAAACGTTGCACTCAAACATTAAGCCAAGATGAAACAAAACAACTCAGAAAAGACCCGCAAATTAAGTGACTGGAAATAATTGCCATAAGTGATAACTATTAATACTGAAAGATCACGCTTATGTTACATGTAAACTCAATTGCATAAGCTAATCTTCTAAGATATTATTGTTAGCTACAGAACTAGGTCCTCAGCATTCCCTACCCAACCAAAGAACTAACAGAAGTACAAAAAAGAAAATTTACGGAGTTGCTCCTTGGACAAGAGGTAGGATCACCAAAATTAAAACATATATATACAACCTTAATGCTTTCTTCTTGCACAAACAATCAGATGAATACTGTCCAAAAAATATAGAGTAAGTTCCAAGAATGTTGTACCAAAACATGAAGAACTAAACATTTCATCTTATTATTTCAGTAGGGAACAAACATGTAAGCAATTTACTAAAACCAAGAAAAAGAGCATGAAGTTTTTCCATTCTGTACTACATGCTTTTTGATGTCCAGTTTTTCTCATCACTGTATATATTCCGAAAGTAAATTAGATAAATCATCTCTAAATTATCTACATTCTTGCTTTAGTGTTTAAGTTTCAAAGTTCGATTTTGGTACTTAAGCTTCCATTTATACTGGCTTGATCCATACTTCGATCTGTTGTATAATGAAATTAACAAAAATCCTAATCAGCAATGATGTACAATTAGTCAATTACAATATGTTATTTTTTCTTTCTTAAAACATGAGATGTAGCAAAATGGCTCACTCATCCAATGTCAATTATGACTGGAGTCTTCCAGTGTTCTTTTGACTGAACAAGGTCGATAGGTTATATAAAAAAAGAGAGAACGAAAAGGAAATTTTAATTGTAGGGAGCAAATTGGCACAAACAAAAGCTTCAGGAGCATGAACTTGTTAATAATACTTCAAGGGCCAAGAGAAATCCAAAAATTTACAGGGGCATGAAAAAAAATGCAATACTTCCAAGGGATGAATGGAGTAGTCTACCATCTCTTTTATAGGAAAAAAAGGCCATACCTCAGGTTTACATTTAGATCACGACTTAGTAGGTAGTCAACCGTGGCTTCTAGGATCAGAAACTTGATGAACCTTGCGTTCCTCTGCTTTAGAGAACTGGCCGACAACCCTGGCATGAGGTATTGTGCTCTCTCCATTTGCAAGAGCAACTACATTTTCAAGGAAGTACTGTTGTGGCAACCTTCCTACCACATTCCCCTCTTCATTCCCTTCTCTGTCTAAAAATGAAAAGTGAGGAATTCCCTCTACACCAAATTCATCTAGTTCTTGCTCCCATTTCGTGTTATCTACATTCAGCATTACAAAATTAACGCGATCCCTGAAAATACAGATTTAAAGATAATAGATATATGAGAAGTCACTGAAATTCTTTCTTTCTTTCTTTTTTTTGGGAAGTAGACAAATAAGTCAAATACTTGTAAAGAAGTAAAAAAGGTATCATGAATTGAATCTCCCATTTTCGTGGGGGCTTTTCTGCAAAAACTTGATAATGTATATATTTTTGCAAATTTTTCATAACAGATGCTATTGCACTCTTGGTCAATCTTGTGAACTCTGGTTAATGCAATAAGTAAAACAGACATTATAGATTGAAATATTAATATAGTATTAAGGAATTATACAGTGCTTTAGGTTTTACATGGTAATAACTAATTAATGATGTTTGACAGTTTAAGTTACAGCTGAGTTCTCATGCTACTGTTAAATACCTAAGGAATCATGAGTTAATTGAAAATACAATAAGAAACTAAATTGATCCAGGATGATTTTGGTAATCAAGTTGGTATTGACCAACAGTGCAGACTAAATTTATAAAATAATAGCTAGGTTGGGGAAATACTTATACTGCTGCTCGACTTTGTAAACATCACGTGCTAATTCACGACAAACTTCGCACCAATCAGCATAAAACTCAACCACGGTAGGCTTCCCATTTTTAAGAGCCTGCATATGTTCAAAGAAGGTATATGAAACAATTATTTTGCAACCCAAGAATGTATAAGTTATGAAGTGATAAGAAAATCATTAAAATAAAGGGAATGAATTTTCAAATAGCCCAACTTCCTCATATGGTACAGCATTAGCAGCTAGATCTTTCAAGGAAACCCCAAAATCAAGTCTTGAAGAGAAAAAGAGGCCGACTGCACCGAAACTAGATGCTAGTGCTATTCTTCTATTTATGTCTTTATTTGGGAATTCGATAAATCCAGCCTCCTGATTAGCACTGCTTTCTTCCTTATTATCTTCGACTGAATCAGGTTTTGCACTTTGTTCATCCTATAAAAGAACTTACCAGATTATTAAGATGCTATGCATGGGATAATTTAAGAATAAATTCATAGGATTACTAACAAAATTATGCGAATTTCATTTTGTATTATCAATATCAAGATTGAACAAGCTTAGCGCTAACAGGGAGCAGTTCATTTCATTTCAAAAAACGTAGACACTGTTCCTATCAGTAGTAATATTGCATATTTACACATAAGGGTACATAATTTGATGAAATCACACCACGAACCAAGCATGTAATTTTCCCCAATTTCTAAATAAAAAGTATAACGAACTTACGGAATTAGGAGAATTTTGTTGGGATTCGACTGGTTCGGTTGTGGCTCTCAGATGCGAGGCATGGAGACGGCGCTGCGGGAGTTGGGCCGAGCCGAGCCGAGCTGGCCTGACTCGAGAGAGGCCCAGTCGACCGGGTCGGACCTCGGGAAGCAGGCTGAAATTGCTCGGAGCTATGTGCGCCATTGGTTGAGTAGTTAGTTTGAGAATCGAGAGATGCGAATAGAGCGGAGTAGGTCACGGGCCGGAGCAGCGGAGACGTTGAAACTGGGAACAAGTAATAAGAAGAAGAAAACGATGACTCGTGTGGTGCCACGTGTTACAAGTTATAACGCTTGTGCCCTGGAAATATTTGGGGAAATCCGGACGGTGTAAGTAAATTAGTGTAAGCCGTTCATCCAGTTTGAGATTCGTGCAAGCATGATCCGAATGAAGACGAATGGTTCAGATTATTAGATATGCTAAAAATCGAGATTACAATGGGTCCTTTTGGATTGTTTAGGATAAAATTAAAATTAGTTATTCTGATTAATATTTAATTTTATTAAGATTAATTGATAAGAATGTCGGATTAAAAATATATTTCATTGTTAAAATTACTTAAAATTAAAAATAAAACTCTTAATTCCGATAAGTTTATTTTTAATTATTGAGAAATAAATTTTATTTTGAAATAATTAATTTTAATTTTATTCTCAAATGATCCAAATACACCCCCCACAATATTAAACGAAGACATAATTCCTTCATGCCCTAGCTAGCCTGAGAAATAATTCAATTTGGCTTTTTTTTTTTCCGACTAATCCACTTGATCTACACATTAAAAATAATTAAAATAGCTCCATCTATAATTGTAAAGCTTATAAACGAAACAATTTTTTCATCTTGTCATACTTGGGCGAGCTAACGTATTGTATGTTGACACATTTAAAAAAATATGACACAGGTCTATTTGATGTCTTCGCGCACATGAGCAGTTGATCTACGGTATGTTTGGGTGTGTTAAGTTTCTAGTTCTCACAAATTTAAACGAGACATGAACATGAAATAAGTTTTTGTTTCTAGATTTCACAAATCCATAGAACTAGAAACAAAAACTAGAACAAGGCTTGTTCTAGTTCACACCCGATTATAAAACAAAATATAGTTTTTTTTTAATAATTAACAGTAGAAAAATTTAATATTATTATGTTTAATCGTGGATTTCTCGTAAATAAAAAATAATTAAAAAGTAAGAAGCAAGAACTTAAATTCGATCATATAATCTGCCCTTACCCCTACTCAAATTACTCCATAATACTAACTTGGTATTTTACCAAATAAAATTTATAAAGATATTTTGGTATTTTCCACAAGTAATTATATTTTTAAGAATTAAGGGTGTGAAGTGTGAACGAGCCGTAAAATTGTATAAATTAATGTGAGTTTTAAAAATTTAATCAAACTAGCAATCTCATAATAGCTGAATTCAAATTGAGTTCGAATCTTATAAAAACTTAATTGTCAATATTTTCATCTTTGCTTCTGTACTATCTTTTAAAAAAAGAAATCAAAGTGAAATCCAAACAATCATCATTTTGCAAACAAATTGATATAGTTATTAGGCGTAAAAATATTATTCATTATAATATTAGTAAATTAATGCCCAGAAATAATTACGTAATTCATATAAAATAAGAAATCATAAATAAAACTCACAGGACTGTAGGGAAGACATGGCGTGATGCGGAAATCCGGTCTTCTCCAATTTAGCCTTAGTCCAAATGATGGCAGAAAATAATGGCGTTTTTCTAATTCTGTCTAGTTTCCTTTAATGGCGAAAATTAGAGGAAAGGGTGCCAAATAATGACAGATTATTAGAATAAATACTAAGGCAATTGAAGGGATCAGATTTTTGAATGAACATGGTTCATCAGATTTTCCATCAAAATCTGATGCACCCTTCATTAAATGAATTTGGTTTACAAATTAAATATAGGCCATATTATTTATAATTAATAATTATAACATTCTCCCACTTGGCCTATAAAATATCATAAAGAAACGCAAATTCAGAATTGGCCAATAAACTTAAACCTTGTTCAGTTAGAAATACCAAACTTAACTAATATAATCAAAATAACTATTATTGTTATTTGATCCCTATTAATTATAGAAGTGGTATTCTTTCCAACAAATGGTTAATTAAATTCATTCGATCCTCATAAGTATATTTGCTTATATTAATAACTGCGCAACATAAAAATAAGCAAACATTATAACATAGAAAGTCAATACATAAATGAAGCTTCAATACATAACATAATTAAATACACTATTGTTCATTACAACATCAAAAGTCACTAACCAAACCCATGCTAGCTACGTGCTCTCTGAAGAGAGAAGGTGGTAGTGCTTTTGTTAGAGAATCAGCTAACATAGCTCTTGTATTGATGTGTTGTATGACAATAATATTATTCTTGACTTTCTTCCTAACAACAAGATACTTGATGTCGATCCACTTAGTAGCACCGCTGGACTTGTTGTTTTTCGAAAAGAAAACAGCAGCCTCGTTATCACAAAATAACGTGATTGGTCTTGCAATACTCTCAATCACTTGAAGTTCAGGTATGAAATTCTTCAACCAAACTGCTTGACCAGTAGCTTCAAAACACGCTACAAATTCTGCTTGCATAGTGGAAGATGCAACTAAGGACTGCTTGGCACTTTTCCATGAAATTGGTCCCCCTGCAAGCATGAATATGTATCCTGATGTGGATTTTCTTGTGTCTACACATCCAGCAAAGTCCGAATCTGAATAACCAATGACCTCAAGGCTATCGGACTTTCTATAAGTAAGCATGTAGTCTTTAGTCCCTTGCAAATAGCGTAAAACTTTCTTAGCAGCCCGCCAATGATCCAAACCTGGATTGGATTGATATCGGCCTAGCATGCCAACGACAAACGCAATATCAGGACGTGTGCAGACTTGAGCATACATTAAGCTTCCAACAACCGAAGCATACTCATTATCTTCCATCTGCTTACGTTCTAAGTCAGTTTTGGGACATTGAGACTTGCTGAATTTGTCACCTTTGAAAATGGGAGCAACACTTGGAGAACATTTTAGCATTTTGTAGCGCTTAAGCATTTTCTCAATGTATGCCTTTTGTGATAAACCTAAGACCCCACGAGACCGATCACGGTGAATTTCAATGCCTATGACATAAGAGGCTTCACCAAGATCCTTCATTTCAAATTTCTTTGAAAGAAAACGTTTAGTCTCGTACAACATGTCTAAATCACTGCTCGCTAATAAAATGTCATCCACATACAAAACGAGAATAATAAATCTGCTCCCACTAACCTTGAGATATATGCATTGATCAAAAGTGTTTTCTTTAAATCCAAATTCTGTTATGACCTCATCAAACTTGAGATACCACTGCCTTGAAGCTTGTTTTAACCCATAAATTGATCGTTTCAACCGGCAGCCCATATGTTCCTTGCCTTTGACAACAAAACCTTCAGGTTGTTTCATGTAAATTTCTTCATGCAAGTCACCATTAAGGAATGCGGTTTTAACGTCCATTTGATGCAACTCTAGATCATAATGAGCTACAAGAGCTAAAACAATTCTTAATGAATCTTTTCTTGAGACAGGAGAAAAAGTATTATCATAATGTATACCTTCTTGTTGCGTAAAACCTTTAGCAACTAGTCGGGCCTTGTATCGTTCAATGTTACCATGAGAATCAGTTTTAGTTTTGTAAACCCATTTACATCCTACGGGTTTAACATCTTTTGGTAACTCAACAAGGTCCCAAACATCATTTTGTTGCATTGAGTTCATCTCATCGTTCATGGCTTCCAACCACTGAGATGACTTAGCACTCTGCATGGCGTCCTTAAAGGAAATAGGATCATCTCCATGACCTATATCGCCACCTTCTTCAGTAAGGTATACAACATAATCATCAGGTATTGCAGATTTTCGTTCTCTTTGCGACTTGCGCAAAGGCTGATCTTGTGGCAGCAAAGGTACTTCTTCATTGTTAGGAACATTACTAACATTAATACCTTCATTTAGTGATAAAGGAGAAACAGAACTTGTAGCCTCCGAAATAACCGAAGTCGGGACATAAAAGCGGTCTTCTTCATCGAGGTTTATAGTTCGTTTTTCATTACTCCCACTAATGTTGCCATTCTCAAAAAATACTGCATGCCGTGTCTCAACTATTCTAGTGGTATGTGATGGACAATAAAATCTAAAACCTTTGGACCTCTCTGGATAGCCTATGAAAGAACAACTAACGGTTTTTGGATCTAATTTCTTAATGTGTGGATTGTAGACTTTTGCTTCAGCAGGACAGCCCCACACACGTAAGTATCCTAGTTGCGGTTTTCTTCCAGTCCACAATTCATAAGGTGTTGCTGGAACAGATTTACTAGGAACTCGATTGAGAACATGTGTGGCTGTTTTTAAAGCCTCCGACCACAAAAATTCTGGTAAAGTGGTATTACATATCATACTTCGTACCATATCCATTAATGTACGATTACGCTTTTCAGCCACTCCATTTTGCCGAGGATCCCCCGGCATTGAGAACTGATGAACAATACCACATTCTTGAAGAAACAAAGCAAACGGGCCTGGACTTTGACCCAAGTCGGTGTGCCTACCATAATACTCACCACCTCTATCTGATCGCACTACTTTAATTTTAATATTATGCTGATTTTCAACTTCAGCCTTAAAGATTTTAAATTTGTCTAGTGCTTCAGATTTTTCAGAAATTAAATACACATAAGCGTAGCGAGAATAATCGTCAATAAAAGTAATGAATGATTTGTGTCCGTTCAAACTCGAAGTGGGAAAAGGACCACATATATCGGTGTGAATTAATTCCAATAGTCCCCCACTTCGAGTGGCTCCTTTCTTATTTCCTTTAACAAATTTTCCCTTAACGCATTCAACACAATTATCAAAATCAGAAAAATCTAATGTTGGGAGAATTTCATTCTTAATGAGACGTTGCATTCTATCTCTTGAAATATGACCCAATCTGCGATGCCATAATTTGGAAGAATATCCAACATCACGATTTCTCTTTGTGCCACGTTTATGATCAACACAATTAACATTCAGGGATAGTAAAGAATCAGAAAAGGAAGAATCCAAACATAATTTATATAGATTATCACATAAAAATCCAGAACCAACAAACTTAGAGTTATGATATAGTCTCAACTCATTATTTCCAAACTGAAACATAAAACCACAAGCATCAAGTCTAGAAACAGAAATTAAATTCCTAATCACACTAGGAATATAAACTACATCATATAAGTAGAGAATAAAGCCACTCTTCAAGACCAGACGAAGAGTTCCAACGGCCTCCACTTCAGCCTCTAAGCCATTAGCTACTTTAAGCTTCCTTTTTCCCTTTTCCAGCATCGTCACGGAATGGAATCCCTGCAATGAGTTCGTAATGTGCACAGAGGCACCGGTGTCAACCCACCACGTATTTAAGGGAACATCAATTAAAAGAGATTCACAAATCATATAATTTAAATCATTACCCTTCTTTTCAAGCCATGCTCTAAACTTGGTACACTCCTTCCTCATGTGTCCAGGTTTCTTGCAGTGACGACACTTAAGACCACGCTTTGTACTTGGCGCATTTGCCTTGTTAACACCAGATGTTTGACCCTTATCTTTACCTTTACCATTGTTCTTTTTCGGTTTTGGACTTTCAATGGCAGCATGTGCAAAGTCAGGTTTTTCAGTCTTAATCCTTTCTTCTTCTTGAACACACATGGCAATCAATTCGCTCATCTTCCACTTCTCTTTCTGCGTATTGTAATTGATCTTGAAAGGACCAAACTGAGCAGGAAGAGAAGTCATAATGAAATGAACTAGAAATCCTTCAGAAATTGCCATGTCCATGCCATTCAATTTTGCGGCCATATCATTCATCATCATGATATGTTCACGTACACCGCTAGTCCCATTGTACTTGGTAGTGAGCATTTTCATTATGAGGGCACTCGCATTAGCCTTAGAAGTACTCTTAAACTGCTCCTCAACAGAAGTGAGAAATTCCTTAGCAGTAAAGAGTTCACCTGCAGCATTCTTTTCAGGAATGCCTCCTCGAATTGCCAAAGAGATGGTGCTTTTCATAATCATGAGAGACATGCGATTAGAACGCTCCCAATTTTCATAAGCAGTTTTGAGTTGATCTGCAGCATCATCCTTTGGTTTTTCAGGTTTATCCATACGTAATGCTTGGTCTATTTCAAGAACACCAAGACTAATCTCAATTTGCTCTTTCCAAGTTGAAAAATTAGTTCCATTCAATGTTGCTATTCCATTGAGTTGACTATTGAGATTGTTCAATGCTGAAAATTCATGACAAACATAATGCTTACTATTAACTGATTAATCCACAGACATATAATAAAATTAAATTAGATCAACTATAATTAGGGGACTAATAATTAACTAATCTGAAATAATAAAACGCCAATTAATATTTCAGGGTTTAATAGTTGATCCATTAAGAATCAATTCACATCACCGTTGGGCAGAAATAAATTGAACGAAATTTTATTTAATAAATTATATTTGACAATTAAAGTTGGTAAAATTGACATCTATAATTTATTAAACGTATAACATAATTGTAATACAATAAACGTAATGTAAAACACAGTTCCTTTTAATAAAATGGTAGTCACAATTAAAGTTGATAAAATTGATAACAACCAAATATTAAAAGTAAATTTTATATGGTATAAATTATATATAACTTAGTTCCGTTGGGTTACATATTATATATAATATAAAACCATATAACTGTAATTAGACGGTTTATATACTTATATCCGTACAAGCTTTATTGTATAAAATAATCATATCCGTGCATACTTTACTCAATAAAATAATCTAGTTATTAGATTGAATGATATTACTTTAAGTGGGACCAGGGAGGAGCAAAAAGACGCGAAATTAATATGGAAAGATAATAATATAAAATAACTTGGACCATTCCCTAAACATGAAATGAATCGCGTCTAACAGAGAGAAGAACAAAAAATTTAGTTTGCGGATTGTCTACTATCTAAGCAGAAAAGGATTGATCCTTACCCCATCTAAATCACTCAAGTAAATTTTTCTGAAAATTCGTAAACTTGGCGAATGGGTGCAACAATTAATGGATCAGATTATTGTTGGACAAAAGAAATATCCAATAGAGTTGTATTCAATCCACTAGAGAAAACACCATACCATGTGAACAACACTCTCTCTCTCTCTCCCGTTGTACTTGTGTGCATAAGTCAAAAAATGGACAAAATAAATAATAGCAGTAATCCACATCTCCAAGTTTTGCACACCATAAAATACACCACTAATGGAACGAGAATTACACTAGTAAATGAATTCGGAAGTATGAATAAAAATTCAGTAAATTCCAGTAAATTTTAAAATTTCTTTATACTATATTTTATACGAACATGAAAAACTCCGAAATTCCATTAAATACGGATAAAAAATTTAGTAATTGAATTCAGATTTTATATGAAATTACGAACCCGTCTACTGATACCAAATATTAGGCGTAAAAATATTATTCATTATAATATTAGTAAATTAATGCCCAGAAATAATTACGTAATTCATATAAAATAAGAAATCATAAATAAAACTCACAGGACTGTAGGGAAGACATGGCGTGATGCGGAAATCCGGTCTTCTCCAATTTAGCCTTAGTCCAAATGATGGCAGAAAATAATGGCGTTTTTCTAATTCTGTTTAGTTTCCTTTAATGGCGAAAATTAGAGGAAAGGGTGCCAAATAATGACAGATTATTAGAATAAATACTAAGGCAATTGAAGGGATCAGATTTTTGAATGAACATGGTTCATCAGATTTTCCATCAAAATCTGATGCACCCTTCATTAAATGAATTTGGTTTACAAATTAAATATAGGCCATATTATTTATAATTAATAATTATAACAATAGTCATTCATATTGAATTGATCTGATAACAAAATTTTAAAAAGTTCAAGTATATTTCGAAAGATGAAAATAATATATTATACTAATAATTAGATACTCTAACCTAAATAATTTAATTCATAAATCATTGTAAATTAAACTTGAATAAGTCAAATAAAATAATCTTGATCTGGAGATTCAACTCAAGCAAACTAACAATATAATTTTTTATGAGTTGAGGTGGAACTAGAGATTGAAGTCTGTTCAAGCTATGGCTCAACTTACAATCGTATTATCCCGATACCGATAGCATCACAAAATTTATATCTATTTTTTTATTTGAAAAATATTATCCAGTACTAAATCCGAGTATCCGACTCACTCCAAAACGGCGGGAAAAGGAAAAATTTCATCCGTCCGATTCTCTATTAACCCACCACACTCCTTGCCACACCATCTTAACTCCTTCCAAACCTCTCTAATCTCTCTAACCAGTAGTTACAATGGCGACCTCCGACGAAGAACCCAAAACCCTAGCCAACGAAACCCTAACTGAGGAGAAGGAATCTCACGTCGAAAACCCTAATTCCACTGGAGATGGTTCTAACGGGGTGGAAAAGGAGAATACGAACGGAACCCTAGCTCGGGAGGAGGATGCTAATGTCGAAAACCCTGATTCCAACGGCGATGGTTCGAACGGGGTGGAAAAGGAGGGTACGGACGGAACCCTTGCTGAGGCTGACGAGCTATTCGAGAAGGGATCGAAGGCTATTGAGGAAGGCGATTTCAATGAGGCCGCAGATTGCCTCAGCCGTGCACTCGAGATAAGGTTAGGGTTTATGGATTCTATGTTATTTATTTATTTTTTTGTTCATACCTTTCTTGCTTAGAGGAATGGCTCAGATACTATTTCACAATGCATCGACAGTATAAATGTAAGTTTTGGTCTACTGTGGTTTTGTCCTGTTTACAGTGCTTATAGAGTTTGCATTTCCTAACTGTCAGTTTTGGAACTCAAATCCTTGCTATTATTATTTTCTAATCTAATTTATTCTGTCTGGATTTTATTCTGGATAAATTTGTATGAATTTCCTCAGTTGGTCACCACCTTATTAAAGCTTAATTCCAATTTGGTTTATATGTATTTCTGAAGTTAAAATTAGAATTGTAATGTTTGCTTAAAAAAAAATTGTGACATTTGGTTTTATTAAAATATGAAAGACGGCATTTCTTTTATGTAATTGTGAATGAAATTGCAATGTCTTATTATATTCTCTCTAACTGTCAGGGTTGCTCACCATGGTGAGCTAGCAAAAGAATGTACAAGTGCGTATTACAAGTACGGATCAGCTCTACTGTTCAAGGCACAAGAGGAGACTGATCCGTTGGGAAATGTGCCTGAAAAACCAGCTACTGTGGAGAAAGGGAAATCTGGTATTGTCATAGATCGAAGCAACAGTTCAAAGAGTGTCGAAAGCAGTTCAGCTAATGATGCGCCACCTAGAGAAAACAAGACAACCGAAGGAGGTATAATGGCAGTTATTTGCCTATTTTAAGTGATAGTTAGGATGATTTGCCCTAAGTAGTCCTGTCTTGAGACCCAATAGAATACTGGTGATATGCAGTATTGGTTTGGTCACAATCAGCCTCTCTCACACTCTCTCTCTCCTTCATGAGCGTGTTATGAATTTTTTCATTGGGTTGCAAAGAAGCAAGCACAGAAAACTCTCTTGGATTAAGTTGGTTATTGAGTTGAGATGTGGATTAAGTTGGACTTTTTGCTGTGCCAGATCGGTAACCATCATGAATTGTATTTCTGGTACGGTTTTAGTGAAAATTTTCCATAGTCAGGAAATTGATTGCTTAAATCTATTTCTGTTGTACATTTTTATCCTCTCGAAAGCAATCTGGCATTGTGCATCAGATAGCAACAGTTATGACAGAAACTTGAGGCAATCATAAAATGAAAAAAAAAAAATGAAATTCCAAAACAAAAACAATAAAGAAAAAACTATTTTCTGTTTTTAATAAATAAAAAAACAAAAATTGTGTCAAATGTAACCGTAGTTATTAATTTGCTTGTAAACAGTGTTATTCTGCAAGTAGCATTAATTTGCTTGACCAATGGAGCGTCATTTTATAATAAAAAAAAAAAAAAATCTGTTTATTGTCCTCATATTCTTAAGTATTTGATGTTGTATTATGGGATATCATGTCCTGTAACTAGTATTACAGTTTATATATTTTGTATTCTGTACTAAGTATGTGCATTGCATGCACAGCCTTTTGTTTTTTATTTAATTTTAGTTTATTCAGAATTTTAAACCTGATAGGGTGACTAGAAATAAGAAAACAAAGAACCAAAGGGAGGTGATGTGGTGATGTGCAATGACTAAATTTATGTGTACACGTGTGCACCCAGGGAAGGGTCTACGATTTACTTGCAATATTAATTTATTTCTGCACATGTCTTCTGTTATACTAGGAGAAGGATCCAGTACAAAGGGGCAGATGGATGTCGATGATGATGTGGAAGAAGAGGATGCAGATGCAGAAATGGGAGAAGAAGAAGAGTCGGATTTGGACCTGGCTTGGAAGATGCTTGATATTGCGAGGGTTATTGCAGAACAGAGTCCTGAGGACACCCTGGAGAAGGTTAACATTTTCTCTGCCCTCGCTGAAGTCTCTATGGAACGAGGTATAATGTCTTTCTATTTTTCCCTTTATAATAGCACCCACAATATCATCATGCTCGCAATAGTACCAAATATTCTTGTGTTTGCAACTGCCCAAAATGTTTTCTGAGTAGTTCATATAACAAAGAAGTCTCGTTAGTCTACTTTGACAGCACCCTCAAATGAATATTAACAAAATTTTCCTTAAATTACATTTTCTTTTTGGGTAATATAATATAGGATGCCACTATTCTGATTTATAAGTCTGTTTTTCAGTTTGTATGAACTAATTGTAGAGTTCCAATAGTAAATATAGGAAATATTATTTTTTAGTTGTTGGCAATATATTGCTATAATTTGAGAAACTCCACCCAAATCAATAAAAGTTGATGCTTTGCTCAAATTTGTTGTGCTTGGCATGGAAATAATTCTTGTAGAGGATCTTGAGATGTCTTTGAATGACTATAAGAAAGCTTTGTCCATGTTGGAGCGCATTGTGGAGCCTGATCACCGCCGACTTGTTGAGCTGTATCCTCAAGACATTAAATTACAGATTTTAATTCAATATTTGTAGGTCTAGATATTCAAAATAAATCATATCTGATGTTAACTCCTTAATTGCAAATAGAAACTTTAGAATATGTCTTGTATTGGAGACTGCATTGAGGATTGAGGAGGCCCTGCCGTACTGTGGCAAGGCCATCTCTGTCTGCAAATCCCGAATTGATAAACTAAAGGAAAAAGTGGCCGCACCAGATGCTGCATCACCAGAAGAAAGTTCTGTCAAATCTGATGTGCAAGATGAGATGGAGTTGCTTACTGGCATCTTGAGTGAGCTGGAAACAAAGGTATGTAGAAAAACTTGACAAAGTCTCCCTGGGAAGTCTCAAGACATGACTCCCACACGATAGAAGATTTTTTGCAGTAATTCTTTCCTTCTCGCCTTGAGGCACTTATGTACAAGTCATATAGGAGAAAAATGATGACATAACTAGGGTCAATTAGGGTGGCTCTTCAAGAAAAAAGTACTGTATGATTATGAATGGAGTAAATATTCCCATGGGTTAGTTATTTGGAGGGGTATGTGATATATATATTGAAGGGTATATGTAGTTTGAGCAGTATTTATCTATTTCATACTACTTTCTTAACTGCTTTTAATATGCAAAATTATAGCTGGAAGACCTAGAGCAAGCAGTGTCAAATCCAACCTCTAAAGCATCTCCAGTGATGGAGGCAATTAAGGCCGCATTCTCATCTGACAAGGAATCAAAATTGAAACTGCCAGAAACTGTTCCAAGATCTGAATCCTTATCTTCTTCCCAGATGGGAACCATATTCAATGGTTTTGATTCGCCTACAGTGTCAACCGCTGCTGGAGACAGCAGTAGCAGCACAGTTACACATTTGGGTGTGGTCGGGAGAGGTGTAAAAAGGGCTGTTGTCCAACCTGTTTCCTCAGACGAGCATAAGAACAAAAAGCCTCTGATGGATTCTTCATCAGAGAACAAGGATTGAATTTGCATTTCAGTTTGAGAAAATTGCTTTTGGTTGAGTTTATTGTTTAATGCTTCTAATTGCTAGATTGTATGATTATGTTTCACCTTATGCATGCATATTGTCACTTATTTAGATACTCATTTAGTGATTTGTAAAACATTTCCAATGGTGAAGCTGTTAGGCATGGTATATGTGGTGATGGAAAGAAATTTTACAAATACGTATGTGGTGATGGAAAGAAATTTTACAAATACAAACTCGGAGAATCTAAAAGTTGAGCTATGAAATGATTAAGAGTGGCAGATGCAGGTATAAGGTTAAATTTGGTTTGGCTCATGTTATTATGATTTGGGTCACAGACTCACAGTATTATTAAATAATTACGGGTCAAGTTTTCTCAGAGTTTGTGATGTCTGATTCTACAATTGGATTGTCGGTCGCAATCTTGTGTGCAGATCAATCTAGCTTCAGACTTGTTGGAGCCCAGGATTTTAACTTATTTAAAATTTCATAATTCATGTATAGCTGAGTGAATTATTTCCGGTCAGGCAGAGTACATATTTTGTCCGTGTTTTAGGTTTGTCGGGCCACGATCTTTTCTTTTCTAGATTTTGACGATTACTGAACCTGAGTTAAATTGCCCTTTTGTTTTTTTTATTATATTATTTTAAAAGGTGTCAAGTTGCAGTACTTTGAAGTGCCAATTGATTTATAATTTGTAACCTTTTGGCGCATAATTTAATATTAATGTACATCAACCTGCTACAACTTGACAAAGCGATATGGGGAAGAGAACAAGGCTTAGGTCCAAAGACAACCATGTGGAAACAATAGTTCTTTGTTTGCATTCAAGACGAGCGCAAACTAGAATGAACTGTTCGCTTTAGTACAATAATAATTTTAACACTGTTTGATTAGCAGTTTGTGGGAGGGAATGATGTAGTGCTGGTTGAAAACCCATGTGTGCTTGCCAAGCTGGGTTCTCCTTTGCTTATCTGGTCAGTTGTCTCTTTCATTCTCTTATCCGACAAATATTCAGGAAGGGTTGCAAAGTTCGTTCTCTCTTAAAAAAGGTGGTTTGTTGATGGTGCATTGTTTTATTAATTATCAATGATGAAAGAAAAGCACGGCAGGAAACGAGTTTCAACATCAGCTTACAACCTGTTTGTCTTAGCTTTTGAAATTTATTTCCGAGAAAGTCTCAATGATTAGTCCACAAAAGTTTAGGGAAAAGAAACAAAAAGGTTGCTTGTGAAATTCTTAAGCGAGCCTAATCAATGCATTCAGAAAAGGAGAAACATAAACCAACTGCTAATCAATGTAACTCTTTTCATGCATCACCGACATTTTGGTTTTATTTATACCATATAAACTGACAACAAAAAAATATATATAGTCCTACTCAGTTGTAGACTTCAGCGCTTTTTATAGTCAGTCCAAAGACAATTAATGTCGAGTTTGACATTTAGAAAATAATCTAAGATAAAACAAGAACTACATGAAGATTTGAATCACTTTATGAATTAATAAATGGGTCAGCATGCTACAGCACCAGGTTTTTAACTGGTGGAATCTAAAGTTGAAAGTTCCAAATGATTTTGAATTTGTTCCAAGTATAGTGGGAGACAGGTGCTGGTCTTTGTGTCATAAATGGAAACCATGCTCAAAAAGAGATATGTTGCCACATCACCTCTTGCATTAAAACCTCCTCACCTTGTGCCAGTAACAATAATGATGCATGATAAATTCCAACAATAAATATCAGCACTATGCTCTCCCCTCATTGTCTGGTATAGTCTTATGACAAAAGAATTTGAATTTCGTAAAGTTACCATGAAACCCTTGTGTTAACATTCGTTGAAAATATGAAATAATGACAAGAAGACAAAGTAGTTGAAACTTGAAAGTTCACCAAAAAGAAATAATATCAGATTATCGATAAAAGTTGTCTGTATCAGCCATAGCATGCTTACCAAATATCAAATTGTTCTCCAAAAGTTGTGAAGTTGGATAACCAAGATCATGTATGGTTTTCTCTCTTGCAAATTATTTATGCATCTCTCTTCTTTTCAAGCTGACATCAAGTCTTTTGCTGCGTGTGGTTCATCGTATTTTGAATTTTGGATTGTATATAGTAAGCCTTACAAGTGCATATGTTTCTTAGTCTAATTTCACAGATTAAAATCTAAATCAGACCTCAAATTTTGTAGGAGGGAGAGAAGTAGCCTGAAAACATTATAACTTGCAGCGAATAAAACGCCGAAGAGTGCAAATGTGCTATGCAATATCACTCGAATTAAACTATCACTCTATCCTGCTTCTTCCTTTCTTTTTTTTTTTTTTTTTTTTTACAAAAAAAGAAACATATATATTTATTTGACAGTTGGAACTATTATTTAGATATGTTACTGTAATTTAGATTAATCATTTATCAAATTTAATGATAATTTTAAAAAATTATTTGGATATTGCGCAAATAAAATTTTAAATAAAGTGCAAAATGTAAATGCATTTGATGGAGAACAGGGATCGATTTTTAAATTACACCAAATCGGGCACACAGCATATCTAGATAAATAAAACTTCTATTGTGCAACCATTAATTGCTTTTCATGGTCAATAAATAAAATTGGTTTCAATATAGTTTACCACTTTTATAAAATTAAAAAAAATATACTTATTTGTTGGATTTGAATAGCTAATTTAGGTTTGACTAATTGACTCTCAATGCATGTCTAGAAGTTTATCAATGAAACGGTGCTGATGACATATTTAAATTTTTTTGTAATATTTATTTTAGTTTTTAAGAAATGCATGCATTCAACAAACATTTATGATTATAGATATCCAGATCACACACATTTAATTATTTTCTCTTATAAACAAAGATATCGTCTTCCATTTAAAAGGGGATAGAAAAATACAAAATTCCATCTCCTTGCTTTTTAATGGGGTACAAAACGGTGGGTGGGTTTATTGAATAAACCCCGCGCCTGAGACAGTGAGAGGTCTCAAAATTGGGTCCCACAAACCGCTAATAGGAAATGAATTTATACCTGAAAAGCTGAAACAGAAACACATTCAAGGGTAAATACCAAAAAGTGAAAAAGGAACCATCGATCTCAAGATGCACAACTCGTTGGATTCTTGCATGGAAACAGGTGAATTTTTTTGTCATGCTTCAATTCTAGGTTGTTGTTCTTTAATGTGGTTTCAGAGGAAATAATTTGTCTACATTATAGTTCCACACAATAATTTTATCTCATGTAATGCTTGGATTTCAAATTAAGGCCCTTTTTCATTTAATGGAAAAAAAGGCAGGAATGTGTAGGTGTGTGTTGTGAACAAAAATACAAAATATATATTTGTTACCCCTACTTTGCTTGTACTTTTGTATATAGTTTTGCACGTATAATAAATATTTCCAATTTGAAAACCAGATGTACAAAAATGAAAGTATCTCTACTACTTATAAATGCACCTAAAACCTGGTCACCTGACTACTTTCTGTAAAGGGGTCAAAAATTTTTGTTAACAATTTTTATACCGTTGATCTGTAAATGTATGGTTCATATCTATATTTCAGAAAAAAAATCTGACTCCTTATTATAAAGGGGTCAAGTCACTGTTAACAATTTATATTTTTTGGAAAGATATCCATCTGTATCTGGAATATTCAACCAAATAATTTTATTTTCTTTATTTGTCCACATATTAAAATATTAAAATTTATCAAAAAGACGACATATTAGGAATAAATATTTAAAATTATTAATCATTTTTTTTATTCATTTGCTATTTGTTATTTTGGAAGTTCGGATTTCATTCTATATTAATTGTTGTATTAATAATTATTAAAAAGCAGAAGAAGGATAATCATTAAAAGTGGAAAAAGTGAAATAAAAAGACAAATCAAGAAAGTCTTAATAAAATAAATTGAGATTTTGATTGATATATCATAATATTTAAGTGTCTGATTTGTCATGTGTTTCGTAGATATTGTGAAAAAATTGGACCCAAAATTTTATTTTATGGGGTCTAAGAAAATTTCAGTTCGTCAGTACGAAATAAAAATATATATTGTAAAAAATATTATGATAAATAATTTTGTACACAAAATCTTGTTTTTCTCTGAAAATGTAAAATTTCTGTTGGTTAGTACGAAATAAAAATATATATTGTGGGGTTGATTTGAACACTAGGGTGACAACTTATTTCTTAATTTCTACTATTGTTTCATGTTGTTTCAAAGTCGTTTCAAATTTTCCCACACATTGGGTGGGCGCTTTTGCTAGTAATTATAAAGTATAAATGTATTTGTCAATATCTCTGAGCTAACTAGTTATTCTCTTTAAACATGATAGCCACTATCAAATATTTCGAAAAGAAAACTACTTATTCTGTTTTTCTATTTTAGAGTGTACGTATTGTCTTTTTCACTGTTAGACAAAAAAAAAAAATTGAAAGGAAAATTTTATTTACATTCACATTTAACATTTTTATGACAGTAGACAATGCACTTGTCAAAATTAATATCTAAATATGATCCTTAAAGTTTAAAACCCATGTATAAAAAAAATTGTTGTTATTTCAGAATCAATTGATTGTCAATAAAATCTCATTATTAAAATTTTCAACCTATGAAGCTATAGGATTTATATCACAATATTCAATTTGATTTTTGTATGAGTGTTTGCATTTATCGTTCTCAAATAAATTCGTTATTTATTTAATCTCTCATTAAGAAAACCATATAATTGCAATTTCTTCCCTGTTTTACCATTTGAGAATAAGGATATACTTCATCTTATAGACTAAATAAAAGTGCACTGTATTAACCATATATTATCGAAAATAGATAAATAAATATTATATTTTCTGGCAAAAAAATTAAAATGTAAAGCTGCAGAAGCACTAAAAATAAAAGCATCTCTTTTCCTTTCTCAGAAATAAGCGAATCAAGCAACCAATGACGCCTCATTTGAAAATTGTAAAAAAGTATTGTACGGATTACGTTTCCTTTTGCAAACAGCGTTCAAAGCCCCCTTTGTCTCGTCAGACGTCTCTACCATTTGTCTATTGCCTCTTATTCTCTGGACTTGGTACACCACAGCAACTCAAAAGTATATAAAAAAAGAAATAGTTTACCGTTTTGGGTCTATCATTTTATATAATGTACTTTTTTTTTTCTACTTTCTCTTGGATTCAGTTGTTTTGTCTGAATGGTAGTATATATTCTGTTTATGGAATAACCAATTTAATTTGATGCGCACCTTGTTGTACAATCCTTTCTAAAAAATAAATAACAACTGGCATACATACAAAAATGCATACGGAGACAACCAACCAGTAATATTTGGATAAAATATTAACCAGAAAACCAAGGAGTAATACAGCATTCTAGAATAACTATTCTAGAGAATGAAAAGTACTTGGTTTAAATATATTAAAATTTCCTATTCCTAGTTCCAACTTTTGATTCCCACAAGAAACCCAACTCGCCTCGTCTCTTCGTTCGTACACTCCACTCTCCTTCGTTACTAAAACAGTGACTCAACTGCTCAAGGCCATGAATTAGACTTGTCAATAGCTTATAGTTTTCTACAAAGGACGCTCATATAGTCATATTGTTCTTCAAACACAACTAATCGACAATGGCGCCGGAAAGGACTAGTTCCAAAGGCCAAGCTTGGTTAGGAAATCAACCCTCTTTATCTTCTTTCTCTTTTTCTTTTCTAACCTTTAATTTTCTCTCATTTTTTTATTAATTACTTCGTATAGGTTTTGCACTACTGGGTTGCCAAGTGATATTGTAATAGAAGTTGGAGAGATGAGTTTCCACCTCCACAAGGTAACAAGGCGAAAACTGATTCCCATTTTTTTTTTCTTTCAGTTTATGCGATTTTTTAATTATTTTTTTCAGAAGTGTAATTTGAATTTCAATGGGTCTTTCCAGTTTCCACTAATGTCTAGAAGCAAAAAACTAAACCTCCTCATACTAGATCAAAAACCCTTAACCAAACGGAAACCCAGTAATTCAAAAAACGAAATTGAAGAAGAAGATGATGATGAAGATGAAGATGAAGAAGAGAGAGACGAATTTGAGGAGGAAGAAGAAATACAGGAAGTGGAATTGCCCCGAATTTCACTTCCTAACTTCCCTGGCGGCCCCGAAATTTTTGAAATAGCTGCCAAATTTTGTTATGGTGTAAAAATCGACATGACACCTTCAAATTCCATCCCTCTTCATTGTGCTGCTGATTATTTGGAAATGACAGAAGAATTCTCGGCAGAGAATTTACTTTCCCGGACCGACCGGTTTCTTTCCCAATCCGTATTTCGTAACCTGAAGGATTCTCTCAAAGCACTGAAATCATGTGAAGGAGAGATTCTTTCCATAGCTGAGCAACTTGGTTTGGTTCAAAGATGTATAGATGCAATTTCCTCAAGGGCAAATTCGTCTGATTTGAGTTCCTTGTTCGGCTGGCCGATTACTGAAAAGGGATCAACTACTTCATCCCTTAGGCGGAAAACTGTTATTCGATCAGATACATGGGTTGATGAATTGGCTGGGCTAAGTCTACCGATTTATACACGTGTTATTTCGGCCATGAAATCAAAAAATGTTACCCCTGATTTAATAGAAGGGTCATTGATTTCATATGCAAAAAGAACAATACCTGGATTATCTCGGTCAACCCGGCACAATGTGCCGGTACTTGTGCCATCAGAAGATGAACAGAGAGAACTATTGGAAACAGTAATCTCCAATTTACCAAAGGAGAAAACATCTGCTGGCCTAAACACTGCTAAGTTCTTGTTTGGTTTGTTGAGAACTGTCGGTATATTACATGCTTCTGAAAGTTCTAGAAATTCTCTGGAAAGAAAAATAGCTTCCCAACTCGAGCATGCAATGCTGGATGATTTGTTGATCCCGAGCTATTCATGCCTTGTTGAGACATTGTACGATGTGGATTGTGTGGAGAGGATATTAAGGGGGTTTCTAGAGGGGCTGGAGAGGAATGGAGAAGGAAATGGAGAGAGAAATGGAGAGGATTGGGTCACAAGGAGGCTTGTGCCAGTCGGGAAGTTGATAGATGGATACTTAGCTGAAATTGCGACTGATTCAAATCTTCGGCCTGAGAGGTTCTGTGACCTGGCACTAATGCTACCTGACCAGGCTAGGATAGTTGATGATGGGCTGTATCGTGCCATTGACATCTATTTAAAGGTATAGAAACAAAATCTGAATTTTTTGCTCAAGTTGTCATGTAGGACTGTATAACAAAATTATTGCATTCATAAGGATCATGAAAACAATAATAATTTGACCTCAAATCCCTTGGTTTGGTTTATGAGACTGTAGTTTCTTCCTTTTTTTTTTTTGAAGTATCTCAAATGTGTTATTTTGATAGAGCAACCACCCTTGGGTCATTAACTCATTGTGCATATAAGATCTCTTCTTATATCTCATAGTTTAAAGGTTGGATTTTGTGAATTAATGATATGTACTTGTTTTGTATATATCGTGTTAGTATGCTTTGGCACATAAGCAACCTCAAATGTCTGTATTGATTAAAATTTGTTGTCATGTCTGCTAAGTACATTGCTTAGTTTACAAGTTTGTGTCATTAAGCCTGCTCTGCTGATGGGTAATGATGTAGAATGGGAATGTCTGTAATTTTGATGTCATTTGTTGGGAACCCCACATTTGCAAATAATTTATTTGTCTGTTGTACCGTGGTTAGGTGATTCCTGCAACCAATTATTAAGGTCATATATGCTATGAACATGGGGCTAAACTGCATATTGATAAAATATCTACAGTATTATTCTATATAATTGTGCTTAATATTATTAGGCCCACCCCGGGATATCAGAAGAGGAAAAGGAGAGGGTAACCAGTGTAATGGACTACCAAAAATTAACTCTAGAAGCATGTACACATGCCGCACAAAACGAACGGTTACCACTGAGAGCAGTCGTACAAGTTCTCTTTTTTGAGCAACTCCAGCTTCGTCGAGCCATAACTAGAACAATATTAGCAACCGAGGAACAAGCAGAATCAGAAGCAGAAGCAACCGGTGAACAAACGAGGGAAGTAGGGACGAGTTGGCGTGCTGCCGTAAGGGGAAACCAGCTTCTGAGACTAGACATGGATAGTATGAGGAGTCGAGTGCAAGAGCTTGAAAAAGAGTGCACTACCATGAGAAAGGCGATTGAGAGGATTGATAAGAAGGGTGAAGAGGACGGAGATGCCAAAAAGGGATCAATGGTGGCTAAGCGGCTTGGTTGTAAATTCAGAACGCAGGTGTGTGACTCGCAACAACGGACAGTGGTGGCACCACCTCGTAGGCCTCGAATCGAGCAGAGCCCTTGATGGGGATTTTTTTTTTTTTTGTTTGAAATATCTTGTTAGCTATTTGCTGTTGTTATTCTTGTAATTCTTGGTTAAATGCCTTATACTTTGGTTAAATTTGTTTGATTGTTACAACGCAGGGCCAAGAATTGAGGAATGAATATTTGAAATTTCTGGATGGTAAATAAAAGATACCATATGGCATCTCCACTTGAATTAACGTTGGGAAAACTGGACGATGGGATATAAAACTAATTAAATTTACTTAACCTCTCTCAGGATATGGCACCATTGAGAGTTACTGGTAAGGGAAAAAAAGTGAAAATTGCTTTGTATCATGTCCCACTGCTTCAGATCTGTCACTGCACTCTCTCTTTCCAAATGCAAAAAAAGTAGTGTCATTGTTCAGTAAAAATGATTTAAGCAAGTGCAAAAGCAATGGGGCATTTGTGTTTTCCTTTTTCCTTGTTTCCGCTGAGCCTAGTAAATGGTGAAATCACGTGAGCACTTTGTCAAGTCTCCGACTGGTAAAGTATTCTATGATGCTTAAAACTTTTTTAAATTTAATGGCTTTGTTAAAATAATAACAAAGCGACGCTTGCTTTATATGTTTGAATATCTCCAATTCATCACTAAGGCAGTGATGTTTTCTTTATGAGATCTCTTTATGATGAACGGAACAGAGGGACCACTAACCCAATATTTGGCTGTTATTGAAACTCAATCACGTTTCCCGTTGTGATTGTTTGGAACTCAAAGGTCATTAATAGTCAGAAAGATAACAATCATCACTTAAAAAGGCTTGGGAGAAACATAATTACATGAAAGTTTGCTCACCTAATATTTGTTCACATTATCATAATATTAAGTACCTTACAAAAAACCATCTCTGCTTTAGGGACTTTTTTGCTACTTGTCAACAATCTTTGACCCGAATATTGACCGCATGACAACCCTGAAGGTTCTTCATGGTTCTACGAGTTGCACTATATATATTAACAAAACCACATTAAATAATTCTCTCACTGTTCAACATTATCCCTCTATTTTGGTGGGTTCTTATTCTTTATTTATGAAATGTCCACCTGTTATGAAACTTACTGCTCGTTTCACTATCCAAGTCAATTTCTTTCTCACAGGCTTTCCCTTCTTTTGTTGCAATGCGCCTATTGCTTGATATCTGAAGCATTCGGCTTTGTGAGGCGTTGGTTGTACCGTTCAAAGGCTTATTTTATATATAGGAACGGAGACTTACAAACCCCAACGGGCAATAAATTTATTTTATTTCAAAAGGTGACAAGTATAGGCAACTTTGCTTTCCAGTATCATGGATATAGTAATTTATTCCCTTATTAAAGAGCAAAATTATAGATCCACTTTTCTTCATTCAATAGTGGTAATTCAAAAAGTGGCTGTCAAGTATCCGACTTTTCTAGTGCTCATATACTTTTTATTGGAAAAAAATTGTAGATATGCTTTTTTTATCGTTTAAATAAGCTATATGTATATATTAAATTTGATGCAATAATTTGAAATTGTTTGGTCAATAATTTCGTCTGTAAAATTGAGCTGTTGACCTTCAATCTGCTTAACAAATGACTAATAATTTTGAAGAATATTTACAACCTTATTTTTATATTTGATATCAATTAATCATTGTCACAATTACCAATATAATCTACTCCATTAACTATATCTAAGGGTAAATTTGAATTAATTAAAGAGGCTGATACAATCTTCCATTCTTTTTTTGAACAGTTGGCGAGATGAAATATTAATCAAGAATAAAATGTCTACAGAATACAACTTCATACTAGGCCAGTATCTTAAAAAGAACTTCATACTAGGCCAGAGCTTACTGCATCCAGACTGACCGAAATTATATCACAGAAAATTTTCAAAAAAATGCCAGCACCAAATTTAACATGTAGCATCAGAAATTACAATATAGCCGAAAAACCGAAATAGAAATACTATACAGAGGGGGATCCCTTGGCTACTGAACCTTCCATGTGTCGGGAGGATTGCAAGCCAAGAAGCAGCAGTAAGGGGAAACATTAAGGTAGAAAACTGGTCATATTTACTGGTTTCAGTAAATCCACATAGGTGGACTCACAAAAACAAGAAGAAAAAATGGTTAAGGAGCAGGAAACTTTTATCAATGCATGGTTTATTTTATTCGAAATTCATATAATTTGCCGAATTTAGGAAAAAAAATAAAATAATCAAGTGTGCAACTATGGGAGAAATCTATACTCATAACTGCTGTAAGTGCAGTTGCATTTCAAACTAAAAAAAAAAAAAACAAAAAATGAAGTTACATTTCCTTAGCATAGAGTAGATCTACACCCCTAACTGCTGCTCATAGAGATTGGCAGCTTTATCACACACACACACACACAAAAAGGAATCCATGCGCCCAAAAATTGCTTAACCATACTGGAAAGCGTAACCTCTCAATAAGCTCTACTTATATATATTACACGGTAAATATTCAATGGCCTACATAGAAGCAACTCTTAAGTAATATAGACAAGAACCAAAAGAATTAATTTATCCGAGTCATAAAGCACACAAATAAACACAAATTAATTTGAGTTAATAGAAGTACTCAGACATATACTTCAAAGCACTCATAAATGTATTTAAAGATAGAGTGATCCCCGGATCATACGAGCTCACTTATCAGTACTTCGTCTTCTTGAGCATTAATCTGTACAAATATCAGCAAAAGATAGTAATATATGAATACTTCGAGTTTATCAATTATATCAATCACAAGTTCATAACAATCAGTAACTTCAATAAATTCTTGAATAGTTGAATATGCATCATAGAAATCATTTCGAAAGTTAGTTCTGTACCCCTGTAAGCTGTGAAGATCTTATGTGTGAGACTATGAGCGGGATATATTGACTGATTGAGAACCAAGTTATTCTAATTAGAGGCCTAAGTTAAAGTTCATCGATATCCTATATAAATTATATAATATTACAATCATGTTCATTTTAATAAATCATGTATTGAATTTAGCATTATTTGAAAATGGGATGCTTGTAATTTTTCTATGTTTTCAAATGAAAATCTGCCACAGACCGTTTGGCACAAAAAGAAAATTTACAAATAATTTTCGAATTTTATCTCCAAAAAAGGCCTTATAATCAGGTAAAGTGTTCATCTGATATCTTCCTTGTTCTTTTAACAAAGCTGTACATAAATTCAAACATTAATTGACTCGCTGGACCTATTTTACCAGAAATCCCCACAAGAACAAACCCCATCCCTAAAATGGTGAAACCTTTTGTTATCTCTCATTATGATCTCTCTTTCGACAACCTTTGACATTAATTTGACTGCATTGTGACAATCTCCACATATCCTGAGGTTCTTCATGATTCTTAGTGTCGTGCCAGGAGGGGTGCTAATAAGGCCAAATGCAATAGCAAGCCTCTCACTATGGTACATTAGGGACTGTTCCTTGGCCTCTTCATCTATATCCTGTAACACGTATCGGGTATCGGGTACATAACCAATCTCTCTGATTTCTTTATGTAACTCTCTTACCTTTTCATAGGTCTCCTTTCTTTTATTACCCGGTTTTGGTTTTTGGAGCTTTTTGTCGAGCAGTTGGCGTGCATCAGTTAAACCACCCAGTTTGCAATAAATCGATGCTAAGTAGCTAAATACTAAGGTACTGGTTTTGGGTTGTGATCTTGTTATGAGGTAATGGGTTTTTCGAACTGAGGCTAGTGAGCGAGACCCAGCACAGCATTGGAGAAGGAGAAGAAATATTTGTAGTTGAATTGGAAAGCCATCTTTTATCAACTGCTCAGTTAATAGAATTGCGGCTTCAGTATTTGATTGTTCACACAATCTCTCGATTTCATGTATTTGGTTCTCGAAATTTGAAATTACACAGGTTGAATTTGTAGTAGATACAGCTGAAAGAGGAGCGGTGCTGATAGAAGCATAGCAATAGAACTGAAAGCGCTTCGATTTGTAAATTTGGTGCGTCGGAGGAAGTAATTGTGGGAATTTAGTTGAAGAAATTGTAGAAATCATGGCGAATCTTTGGTGCCACTTTATGAAGTGTTAAAGATATCGAAGCTGTGTGTTTGTTCAAAAAAATCTGAGATAAGATAACATTCAACGAATAATCTAATTGAAAAAGTAGGCTTACTGGGCTTTTAAATGACATGATTTATATGGGCCTTACAAACATCTTCCAGTAATTTCTTCATAATAAAAATAAAGAAGAGAAATAGAGAATTGTTACCACTTATCCGGAGAATTTCATGACAATAGGCTTCAATTTCTATCTTAATTTAATTGGTTCAATTTTTGATAGAATGGTTTATTCTAATAATAAACACTATGTCACCACAGTAGCGATGATGTTGAAGTGTGGAATGAAGAACATAAAACAACAGAGGCTTCTAGATGATGTCACAAGACAAATGATCTCGTTATTTGGAAATATATTTTCTAGTTCAAGTCAAAAACATGATCTCATTTAGTTGTTACAGCTAAAAATGACATAATATTCTACTAATATTAATGATTCATTCACAAATTTCAACAAGAATTTAGAAGTTGAAAACTAGTCCTACCAGTTGCTTAAAATACCACGACACTTTTGTCATTTATTGAGATGGAGATATATCATGGAAAAAAAGAATATAGACTGGGAAAACAAAAATGGCTGCTACGAGATATGACTTCATAGTCTCTTCCAGTTCTGCTGGCACCGGGGAGGAATATATGACTCGGATTTTCAACGATAATTATTAAATTACACGCATGTCAATAATTAAGCAGAATAATCCTTACTATTTATAAAAACATTAATTCAAAGGTCTATCAAATATTTATAAAAACATTAATTCAAAGGTCTATCAAATTTTGAGTCCAAATATGTATCCAAATTTATTACATACAAACACAAATACATTTTAGATTTCATTATGGATCATGATTTTCATCATAGTTATTATCTTTCTATTTGTGTTCTTCTCAACCAATCTTAGTAAGAGAGCCATAAATCAATAAAAAATAATCAGATGAATATAAATATAACATGTTTGGGATATTGCAAATGAGAGAAAATATTATTATATAAGGATAATTTATCAGGCTCCATTTGATATCATAGTTTTAGTAAAATTTACTGACACATTGAGTGAGCATGTTTGCTAGGAAGTATAATAAGTGCAAATTATAAATTCTAAGTACATTGATATGCCTCTTGGTCATGTCAAATTACCAATGTCCTCAACCATCCAATATTGATCGGATGATTTATCTATTTTATGTTTATTTTCTCATTTAGAAATAATATGTTTGACGTGTCTAAGATACAAGAAAATTTCTAATTACTCCAACGCCTTGTCTGCAAAAAGCTTAAAGCTCCGTATCTATATCCAGTAACTTACTTTTTAAAAAGAACGAGACATGGCAATCGCAGCTTCGCTGCGCTATGTAAAATATAAAAATTTCTAATGAAAAATATAAAAATCTGTCGTAAAAAACTTGTTAAAATTTATAGACAAAAAATTGTAACTTCAAAATTAGTAATTTCTTCCATAAAATGTCGCTATATAAATTTGACATAAATTTTTTGCCAAAAAAATCTTGCTAATATTAATGATTGGAACGACTATTTTTAATTGGTACGACTATTTTTAATTTATTTTAAACAAACTATAAAAAAGTATATAAAAAAGAAAAAAAAATATTTATGGCTGCTTTTCATAGCGGCCACGGATTTAATTATATCTTAGATTAGGAAATTCTGCAACAGCGGCAGTTATTTGGGATTTTGTTTGGCAGTGCACAGATTAACTTAGGTGTGTTTGATTGCACAAACAAAATAAAATAAAATAAACGAGTAAGAAATTTGAATGAGTCCCATCAAATATAGGATAAATACTGAGATAAAAACTATTTATTTTCTTATTCTCTCTTCTTCCAAAAACATGAAATAAGGAAGAAAATGATAAATATCTTAATATTCCATTTTTTTTCCAGTGCAACCAAACACACCCATTAAAAGATATTAAAAACTATGATATTTATAAGTTTTGAGCTGTTTTAATATAATTATCAATTATTATTGAAATGGTCTAATTATAAATCTAATTCAAATAATTATGCTTAAAACTGTTTCAATAATTATGTTCGTCTAATATGGCGCGCGGATTCCAATCAATTTGAATCGGTAATATACATGAGTAATTCATTATATAACTACCTCTCTACCTCTTTCGTGCCCAATCTGTGCAGAATCCTATGTAGCGGGTTCATCAACTTACACAGAATAACCCGCTCCACTAAAACAGTTAGAAAACAAAATACATAAACGTGGGCCGTATCTATGTTGACCTTCCTGCGCCTCTCTGACCGCACCTACCTCTTGGCTCTGGCAAATCTACCTCCTACTGTCCTACATGAAATCATCAACAAAATCAAATAGTGCCAATTATTCTATATAAATGGCAACACTCTGACACATTATGAAACCAACTTCGCTAGCTTCTACTCACCCTTCGTATTCTTTCCATCTATCTGATTTCAGATTAATTATCTCACAATTTCTAAACAAAAGATGGGAAGAACTGAGAAGTACCTAGCCATGGCAACTGACATGTCGAGTTCAGAGCTTATCGGGTCAGATTTAAATGAACTCGGATCAGCGGCTCGTAAGCTTGCAAACCATGCTTTTTATCTCAATGGAGGACTTGGTCTCGGCTTCGGTACTGTTTTGCTCCAAGCTCTTGCAACCATCGCTGGCATGTGTGTTTCTTTTTGTTATTTTAATTTTTAATATTCAAATTATATATTAAGTGTTGGGGCAGCTAGCTTGACATTCATTATACAAATACATCCTGTATATATATACAGATCAATATGAGACTGGGAGGTTCCTTAATTTTCTATTTGTGATGTTCATTTGTATATTATTATTTCTTATTTGTTATTTAACGAAAATTTATTTGTGGATTCTGATATAGATACTTGGTGGTACTGAGCAACACGAAATTGAAAACAAAGATGTTCACTGCTCTTTTGGTGCCTTACATTTTCTGTAGTATTCCAAATTTGCCCTTTGCAATCCTAAGGTAAAACATATATAATTTCCAGCTTTCCAATTTTTACTCATGTGAATTTGATTTCCTTCTTGAGTGTTAAGTTCAGCGAAAGAATGCACAAGCAGACTCTGATATTTGTTTTTAATGGATTATGCAGTGGTGAGGTTGGGCATTATATTGCTTTTGTTCTCACAACCATCCGCTTTTTCTTCCCTCAACATTCCCCAGGTATAGACATCTTTACTGGTCACACATCCGAACTCCTAGTTACAGTTGTTACTTACAAACAAAGTTTATAAATAATTAAATACAAAATTCAAAAAGTAATGTTTCTATGATTAAAAATATATAGTAGGAGTATATCTAACTAGTTATCCTTAAAGATTTCTAGCCTATGTTCAGGCCATAACAATTTATTGCTTGCTAAGAAGGTTAATTTTGATATAATATAACTTAAAATCTAAAATAATATGCATATGACTGCTGCATGTACTGGCAAAAAATATGAATGAGATTATGGATATAGAAAAATATGCTATTACATTACGACATGTATATGCTCATGAACATTTGTCAATCACAGAATGGTCGGAGTTTCCAAATGCACTCGGGCTTCTACTTGTGATTGCTCCGGACTTTATCGCGCATACTATTAGGGAAGGCATAGTTGGTGTCATAATCTGCCTTGTCATTGGTTGCTACCTTCTCCAAGAGCACATCAGAGCTTCCGGAGGCTTCCGCAACTCCTTCGCCAAGCCCCAGGGCCTCTACAACAGTCTTGGGCTTATCTTGCTTGTGCTCTATCCCATCTGGGGTGTCATTGTGTTTTTCCTCTGAAAAGGAGCTTAATTATACCATATTTATTTAGAGTGTGATGTTATTATGTATTTTCGTTTTTTTATTTTTGTGTGTGCTTTTGCTTCAATATAGTTCTTCATTGGTTAGGAGTTAGGACTATTGAATTTTTTCTTTCTAAGAAGAACATTAAACATGTTCGACGATTGTATTTGTTGGTATTGAAGAAACAAAGAAACAGAGTTGGATTAGTTGCAAGTTGCAACGATAAAATGCTAGCAACACTCTTAATTTCTGTATAAAACGGGCCTCTTAAAGGCTTTACTAGAAGGTTTTGTAAGTTTGTAAAAGATAGGCTTTATGGCTAGCCCATTACTCAACTTAGTGTCTCTTACTTTTTCGTTCTTTGTATTTTTTATTTCAGAAACCTCTGTTAATTTCTGTTGTTCTCACGTGATACTTGTTAAAATTTGTTTGAGTAATGCTAGAGTCTAACGCATTTGACAATTGAGCCCGTCAAACACGATCGGATCTCAATTTTCGCTATTACAATGACAAATTTGAACCGCTCAATTTATTCTTCATAATGAAATCACCTTAGAGATCAAATTTTATATTTTTTTGATTTTTTTTACAATTTATTTTGAATTTTAGAAATTTTTAATCTAATTAATTTTGGACCCTCCAATTTAAAAAAAAAAAAATTGAAAACAAAGTTAAAAATTATGAAAAATTATAAAATTTGATTTGTAAGATAGTTTCAATATGAAGATCATATTAAACGGTTCAGATCAGTTATTTGAAATTTTAATAGGTGAGACTAGAATCGTGTTTGACGCGCGTCTGACTCTAGCATGATATGCTCAGCTTTGTAAATCAAACACCACATCCGTTGATCCAACGGCCAGAAAACCATAAGATCCCATCCTCTCTAGACCCAATGATATAAACCGGAGAAATCAATCCGCATCAAATCAAATAACCAGATCGGCTCACATTAAACCACGGAGCGAGAATTCCTAGCCGTACCCACATATTCCCCACCTTATCCACAACGATCCTTTTCTCTCCTTCCCGCTAAAACCCCAAAATGACCACCACCTCCTCCCCATCTTATCCCTCCAATGTCTCCCTCCTTAAACCCTCTCCGAACCAAATTCCCTTCCCCTCTAAAATCCCCCTCTCTCTACAATCTCTGCAATTCTCGAAACCTCCACATCCGTCTCCACCTCCAAATCCGATGCAACCAAGGGAGCACGCAACAGAAACCCAACCCCAAGAAGAAGATCGTACTCTTCGGCGCCGCCCCGTCCGTTTTAGAACAGAAGGATCGTCAGGTTAACTCTGGAGATGGCGGGACCACGTCTTCTTCGACCCCATCTATGTGGCGTTTCGTGAAGCGGGTACCTAAACGAGCTCTGACGCTGCTTGCTAACTTACCTCTCGCTATAGCTGAAATGGGTGCGATTGCTGCATTCATGGCTTTAGGTATAATGAGCTTAAAGTTAAATAAATGTGTTGTTAAATTACGAAAATAACCTTATACAGGCGATCGTTTTGAATTGTAATACAGCAACTATAGTAGAGCAAGGGGAGTCGCTGGAGTTCTATACTAGCAAGTATTCTGAAGAGAATCCTGTATTGGGTTTTTTCACATGGAAATGGATTGTGTATCCCGGTTTCGATCACATGTTTACGTCTCCTATCTTTTTGGGTTTGTTGGTTCTTCTCGGGGCATCTCTTATGGCTTGTACCTACACTACTCAGTTACCTCTAGTCAAAGTTTCCAGAAGGTACTTAATGCATTGTTAATTTAATTCAAGCAACATTGGATCAAATTAGGACCTAATGGACAATTGTGGGTTTTTTCTGTTGGGAATTGTTGTTTGTAGAGTTCTTTAAAAAAAATTTAGAAGTAATGGTAAATTCTTTCTGACTGTACTATTGCAGATGGTCATTTTTGCAATCGTCAGAGACCATTCGCAAGCAAGAATTTAGTGATTCACTTCCATGTGCCTCTGTTCAGGACTTGGGTGCCATCTTAATGGGACATGGTTATGAGGTGCATTTCCATTACTTCTTTTTTTCGTTTTCTTCTTTTCTGGACTAATAACTGTGTGTACTTAACTCTACCTTAATAGGTATTTCTCAAGGGACCATCTTTGTATGCTTTCAAAGGGCTGGCAAGTCGGTTTGCGCCGATTGGGGTACACCTAGCAATGATCCTAATCATGGCTGGGTCTACGCTTAGTGCAGCCGGGAGCTTTAAAGGGTCTATTACGGTGCCTCAAGGTCTTAATTTTGTAGTAGGTGATGTGTTGGCCCCCATTGGCTTTCTTTCAAATCCCTTGGATTCATTTAACACAGAGGTCCATGTTAACCGGTTCTTTATGGATTATTATGAGACTGGAGAGGTACTATCTCTATTTCCATGATTGTATCTTTTTAGTTTTGTATTTCTCTTCTGCAAAGATGACATGGAATTGGTATGTATTTACCAAGGACTGCAACAATTTCTGTCAAATATGATGGAATGACTAGCAAAAACTGTATGGTGGTTGTAGCACAAACTTGTGGAACTACACAATTAAAGAGCTTTCCATTGAATTTAAGTATAGATGAATGATTTCTATAGCACATGTAATAAATCTTCTTTTTTCCGAGAGTAATGGTTGTTGCAATCTGTCCAGAATAAATGGGCATTCTACTTGCATCATTAAGATCTTGTTCCTACTATTTAAGTACACTTTTGTGTTATACAAATTTGTCAACACCAATAACAGCTGAGAAGGTTAACTCTGCTTTGCACACAACTAGGTATCACAATTTTACTCCGATATATCTCTTCTCAACTTTGAGGGGAAGGAAGTAATGAGAAAAACTATTAGAGTGAATGACCCCTTAAGATATGGAGGTATCACCATTTATCAAACCGATTGGGGAATTTCAGCTCTTCAAATTTCGAAAAATGGAGAGGGACCTTTCAATTTAGCTGTTGCTCCTTTACAAAGGAGTGGTGATTTCAAACTTTTCGGAACATTCTTGCCTACTGGTGAATCTGACTCTTCTGGAAAAGTCAAAGGAATGTAAGTTGACACCATAGAAGTGTACTTCATTGTATGATTCACCTGAGAGGCCATCACTGCCCAAAATATATCTAGGTTAGAAGTTGAATCTGATTGTTATAATCATCGATGATATTGTAGATCTATGCTGGCGCGTGATTTGCAGTCCATTGTGTTGTATGATGAAGAGGGGAAGTTTGCCGGAGTTCGCAGGCCCAGCTCAAAACTTCCTATTGAAATTAATGGCACCAAAATTGTCATAGAAGATGCTATTGGTAGTACTGGCCTTGATTTGAAAGTAAGTTTCAGTTTTGAAAGAATATTTACATTTTGGAATGGGAAAAAAAAATGATTTGTCTTGAGCTCATTATATTATCTCTAAGTAATGCAGCATTCTATATTCTATGGATGTTTGCAGAAAGACGAACAGTTTTATCCTGTGCCAATTTGAAACTCCATGTTTTTATTTTTCAGGCAGATCCAGGAGTGCCAATTGTATATACAGGATTTGGTGCGTTGATGCTTACAACCACCATCAGCCTTCTATCACACTCTCAGGTAATTAAATACTTTGAAAAGCAACATCAGAGAACATTTCCTCTATTCATGATGCAAAAGAGGAACAACTTTTCATTCTAATTTGAAACATAGGTATGGGCTATACAAGATGGGAGTACAGTGGTGGTTGGAGCAAAGAGAAACCGAGGCAAGATTGAATTTTCAAAGGAGATGAATGTTTTGCTTAATAAAGTGCCTGAGCTTGTTAGTACAAATGATGCAATTGATAGTTGAAAAGATCATACATAATTTTTGAATAATGCAAAACTTGGAGGAAAGAAATTGGAATATGATTGTATTCCAGTCTTATGTGATTCCTAAGTTAGCATTGGAGGGCATCTATTCTTGATTCTCTAGGACTAATTCAATTGGCATATGATTGAATTCCATTCTGCGATTCCTAAGTTAGCATTGGAGGGCATCTATTCTTGATTCTCCTGTGGATTAATACAAGTGAGAGATTTTGATGTAACGATTTCGTTTTAGAGATTTTACATCTTTGTAAAGATTACTGTAACTAAAATAATTAGCTTATAGGAAACTAGTTAGGAATTTCATGAAAATCTATTGTCAGATTGAAATATGGATCACCTAGTTCACTTATAGTAGTTCAAAAAGGTACTTTTTTTTTTTTAATTATGTATAATTTTTTTTTTACATATTGTAAACCTTTTAGTCTAATAGAATAAAAGAGAATGAATGATTATGGAAATACGGCCTTCATAACTGTATTTCATTATTCACACACCCTACCTACACTCTGAAAAAAATTCAGGATCAAGGTTTCTCTATACAGGTATGAACTGCCCGAATGATCATCGTTGTGTCCTACTGACCTCTGCCTGTGTCCACTAGCTCAAATTGCATCCACATCCATGAGTATTTTGAGTTGTTGAAAAAGCATTTGCCCATGTTCTGTTCGAACGTTTATACTTTGAAGAGTTCCCTCAAATTGTTATAAAAATTTTTTTATTAGTCACTAATTAACCTTTAATGTCCTTTTTTTCCAACTAATGTATAATCTTGATTTTTGTCGAATTGTTTCATAAAGTATTTACAGGTATTAAAATAATATGAGTTTTCGGTAAAAATGCATTGTATTAGCAACTAGAAATTAAAAGGATATACATATGCTGGATAGGGTGTATGAACAATGAACCCCATATCCAGGCCGTTGATTTCAGATCGGATGGTCCAAGTAGTCTCCTTTTTATACAGTTTTCGCTCTGTGTTATGCCCGTGAGGTGAGACCGGTCTAAAATATTTCTCTCGCTACGAAATGGGTTGCATTGGAGATTTAGATGAGGATTCAACACGTGCATGAAGGCGCGAGGTCTAGGGCCTCTAGCTCTTTCATGAGGCCATTTTCGGTGCTTGGCATATAAGAATCAGGTTTGATCGATGCTGTGACTTCAATTAAATCCTGATATTAAATTATTTCATGGTTGACTAATTAAGTTTCAAAGTCGCTGGTTTGTGAGCATGCATAACACCCCCATAAAATTTGAACTAAAAATTGATGCATAACATCAATTTTACTGCAAATTTTCTGGGGGTATTATGCATTCTTCACGGAGGACTTGATTGGTTTATATTTCAAATATTTTTTGCAAATGCAATGAAGAACTGAACTGTCAACCTAGCTACATCTCCATCTTGATAAATAAATATTCTCATTATATGTCTCTTTACTTCTTTGAATGCAATTTCGTTAAGAAACGGAACCAAAATTGATCTTTTCGTGCAAATCTTTATAATTGAAGCTGGAAGTTTCCAAAAACCTGCCACATCCAGTGTATAATTGAAAGAAAATTCTTTCTTTCTGTAAATTGCACCATAAAACCTTGTTTGTGGAAATTTCAATGAACATATCCTTTCCTTCCGTTCTATCGAAGAATTTAGAGGAACACTGCATGTATAAAAGTCATTTTGCTTATGTACGTCAAAACTCAAAACACAGGTTAACTTAATTTAAACTTGGTCTTGTTCAATCAAATTCTGTGGCTTTGTTACTTGCGATTCCCTCTCAAGATTTTGTTCTTGCTATGTTTTGACTTTTTGACCTAAGATTGGAGTAAATAAAAATATAATTTTGCAACTTGTTACCCCCAGTTTGGCGAATCTGTGTTGAATAAAGTAAATTATATATTATTGTGTGAGAATACTTAATTTGGGAGGTAATGATTAGCACATTTTCCGCCGATCCATGCATATGAGAAGAGCATTTTCAAGATATGTTTTCAGTTTTCAGAGATAATTTAAATAATTAATTAATTACTGTTAATGGTAGTTGCTAGACTAAACGAAAGAAGAACATGGCAGTTATTGACTGAGAACTTGGAGATATGACTACCTTATTTTAAAGTTTAAATTATTATTATATACTTATGCGAAATTGACTAAAATTTTGTTGTAATAAGCTATACGTATGCTTCCGTTAGTACCAATATACTCCTGTCACCAGAAATTCGTTTTGCCTGATACAATGTCAGCAATTTTCAGCCCTGATTATTAAAAGAGTAACATCTACTGATGATGACCCGTAAATTCGTGATTAAGAATCAATATACAAATCATTTTTAACCGTTCATATTTGTGTCATATTTTGATTTGTTCATAGAAAGAGTTGAAATATAAAATAAAATGTCATGTAACGTCTCTTACGCATTAGAGACACAAAAAAGAAAAAAAAAAATGTAATATATGCAAAACAAGTTGAATGTAGTTTTTCTCATTTTTTTTTTTTTTTTTTTGCTTGTTGTCAAATTCGTATAAAGAATGTAGTCAAATGTCAATGCTTCTCGCCAATGATGAGTTTCAGAGAAGTTGAGATACTGTCCAAATTTAATTCCTCGGCATGTGATGCCGCCGTCCATTCATGTGCTTTGTTACATGCATAAATGATCATACAAATTGGTATCCATGGTCTGATTACCTCGCATAATTTCATTTATAATTTACGCCCAACTTGCTACTAAGCAATGAATTTGAACTGACAGGGTTCTGTGCTTACAAAGTTTTCTTGCTCACTGATTATTCTTAGCATTATTACTTCCATTTCATCAAATAAATGATTATAGAGGGACCCAAAAAAATAAAGGTAGCTGCTAATTGAAAAAAAATAATTCAAAAAACAATTTGTAAATTGTAGTATGTTTGGATGTAGGGGTGTTCACGAGCCGAGCTACGAGCGAGTTAGCCCTGTCTCGAACTCGTCTCGGCAAGATAACGAACGAGCTGGCTCGTCTCGTGATAGGGTCACGAGCTCATATACATAGATTGATCTCGTCTCTGTTAGGAAATGCTCATTTTTAAATTTTTGGATCAATTACAACTAATTAATCACCATTAAATAACAAGCAAGACAAAGATCTAGTGCTAAAGCAATCACACATTATGAGAAAAGGGATTGAACCATTACCTCTCCATGAATCGTATCAAGGAGGTTAGATCCAATGCGTAGGAGTCGGTGGCGTGCGTGCTCCGCCTCCTCCACCACCAATAGTCGCCTCTAGCCCACCAAGGACCCACCACCAAGCTCAAAGAGAATGCTAGTTCTCTTGAACCTCTTGCTAATCACCTTGCTTCTCTACTTAACTATTTAATGGAGAGGAAGAGAGGTGGGGTGCTCAACACATGAGCTTGGAAGAGAGAAAAGAGGGGCAGCTAGGAGGCGCATGGGATGTGAGAGAATGACGGCTAGGGTTTCCTCTTGGAGACCCCCTTTGTATAGCCAACAACTCTCATTCACCTTTCATACTATTTACAAGTATGTCATCCACCCTAAGAGGCCACCTAATGGGCTTTCTTGGGCCATCTTAATAAAAGGCCTTTATTCATTAATTCACCAATTAATGAATCTCCTTTAATTCTCTTTATTCTTCCTTAAATCGGGCCCTTAATTAACCAATTAAATAGAAGCCCAATTAGCTCAAACTAATTAAAGTAAGTTGAACATAATTAATTATTAACTCATTAATAATTAATCTATGATTAGCTAATGCATTAAATTGTTTCCATATGATCCTTTTAATTTAATTAATTATAACGGTTCATAACGGTATATAATTAATTAATTAATTAACTTATCACATTTCACAATACACATTATTGTGAATAAACAATAAATGCACCAAGTGGTTAGAATCCTATTTGTGCGACCCTATTTGAGGATTTATACTATGTTGGCCATGGAAATAAATCGTTATTTATTTTCAATAATCATAAGCGGTATCTAGCAACACGTTATGATTCCCAATTCGTATAAATAATGTACCGTTACAATATCTCAATCCTGCATAAGAAATAAAAGTATTTCTTTGTTTGATTCTTATGTCATACGATATCTTTGTATAATCCAAGATAGGAATGTGTCATTCTTGAAGATTATACATTTCTTGATATAGAGTTAATTATACAAGTTGTTAGCAAACAATTCAACTCCATCAAGGGGCCCAAACAGATATCATCACTCACTAGGTATACTAATGAGGGACATACGATTTTCTTGATGAACAACTTTTCCCCGCACAATTCAAGAGAACATAAATAAAGTCCTTATAGCAGCCTTTATCAGGAATCAACGTTAGACGATATTTATTGAACCTATCCTCATGTGGAAAAGGTGAACATCTCAAACTTAGAATCAAACTTATATGAAATAAACAATGACACATAACACAATCCATATGTTTATTTCATTGGGTCAAGTCCTGTACTATGTTCCAATAACATACACATATGCAATTAAGTTCGTAACTCCTTACCTATGATTTGTAGAACTTAATCATCACTTAACTTGCATACTAATCTTTTATGATAATTAATGTTCCTTGTTAATTATCAAGATTATGGACAATTTAGATTTATTATTGTCATTCTAATGAATGATCCACAGAGATCTACAATTCAGATCCTCAACCTGAATGATCTGTCAATAATAAACTCTAGGAACAAATGATCAAATATCATCATTAACATAAACTAAGAAAATAAGTCATTAAATATTGACTTCTAGGACATAACTCCAACAATCTCCCACTTGGCCTAGAGTCAATCAATAGTGACTTCTAGCCAGTGAAGAATTTAGAACAATGTTATATATCCATATATATACATGTCTCGAACCTCAAAATATTATACGCTTAAAGCAAGTTACTCATACGTCCATCACGTATGGATGCAAAATTGCATCTCGTATATCGCTTAAGGTAGAGGTTTAGTTAGAGTGTTCGCTGTGTCCGCGAACCTATCCAATTTTGTTTGACCCTATATACATATATACTCCTATATATGTGTTATTGATCATCATCATGTGAGATCAAGTGACATCGTCATAGATCTTAGTTGGATCACCAATTTAATATTGGGTTCTTCAAGTTTAAGCTATGGTTCGAGATGCATAGAGCCATATTAGCTTGACTGAGAACTTCACGATCCTTACTACATTCTTTCATTGCTTCACAAGTTGATATATATATTTTGTTTTGGTGACGGAAACGGTTGTAATATCCCATTTAGAACACCTTCTAAATTTACAACACCACATTTAAACAAAATATGTAGCTCAATTGTATTTATATCAATCTTTCGAAAACTAGCATCAATATATCAATTTATATGAGCTTTCTTTTATCTTACCAGATGGAAAAACATATCACTCTTTCTCTTAAGATATTCGAGGATATTCTTGATTATTGTCCAAATGTGTTTTTCTTTGTATCCATTTGACAACTGATTGTCATACTCCATGGGTACAACACATAGGGGCATGTGCATAAGTATGGCGTACGTAATGAAACTCATGACAGAAGGATGCTCGAATTGTATCGTGCACTCTTCTCGAATTGAGTTGCAACACACCGAGTAGAACTCAAGTGTATGCCATACTACGTGGTTAGACATCCTTTCTAGGAGTCTATATTTTCGTGTAACTATAACACCTTGTCATTATATGCACATTTTGCTCAAACCTGACATCCATCATAATCTATCTCCATAGATTTTGTTTCCTTGGATTTAGGTGACTTACCCAAGTTCTCAATTGAGAAAACATTCTCCAATGAGATCTTGACAATATTCATTTTCTTAATGTTATTCCCAATTAATGTCTTGTATCTTGTACAATACATGTAACAAAATCATGCTTCCACTGAATATCTTGTCTATATAAGATACTTTTGACGAAGTGCAACTCCTTGACTTCCTTGTCAAAATGTTTATTCCAATTTCCACAGTACTTGCTTCAATCCATTAATGGATCATTGAAGCATATATATGTTTCCAACAATACAACAAATCCTTGGTTTGTGTCAAATACACAACAACTTCCTTCATTCAATCGAAGAAGGCGGTTTTGATGTATCTTTCCATATATTTATATATACGAAATATAACTATTGCTAGAATGATCTTTATTGACTTATACATAGCTACAAGCGAGAAGCCGAGCTTTGTACATGGTCAACTTGTTATCGACTTAGACGTAGCATCAATCATGAAATTGTGCTTTGTACAGAGTCGACTTGCTATCCATATCTATCTTTCCTTTTAAAGATCTATATGTTCTAGATGGATTGCTCCTTCATGAACATCAATCAAGGTCTATACCTTGTTGTTATATATATGGATTGCACTTAAAGATCATATAGATTCAAACCATACTTGTGGAATCGGGTCTTTCCATCGCTTCTTTATTTATCAACGGATCCTCATATGTCAAGTATAAGGATGTTGTGAAACCTATGTACTTTTCAGTTTAGGCAATTCACTCTCGTTGATCTTTGTAGGATTGGTGCTTGAGGTCAATAAACTATTTCTACAACATCTTGTAGAATAAGTTCTTGATCCTGATGTACTGCACGAGTTTCTCTAACATCATCCATTCGTGAGATGTTTGAGTACTCTTTAGAAGCGAGCGTGCTTATAAACTTCATCCTTTCACAACCGCTTGTGAGTTAAGTTCCGCTCAACTCCCACTAAGCACCATGTATGGAGTGACAATTTCCCTATAAAGGTACTTCTTTGTAGTGACGCATAAACTCCTTTAATGCTCCCTTTACTCCCACTACTTCTTCTTGAGAAAATCATTCTTTAAGATTACGTTATGATGAGCAACAACTACCTTGTTCTTATCATGTTCATAGAAGTAGTACCTTTTGGATAATTCAAGATATCCTACAAAATAATAAGCGTCTTATTTGGGTCCAAGCTTATCAATCAATCGAACCTTGAAATAAGCTTCTCAACACCAAATCTTGAGAAACAATATACCTAGAGATCGAATCTCGTAAGATATCTTCCTCAATAGACTTCGATGAAAATTTTTTTTATTCAGTGTAAACAATGTTGTCCTCAAACATAAATCCCATACATGAGTCGAACAAGTCAATTTGATTTATAACCGATCGAACTATATCAAACAATGTTCGATACCTTCATCCTTGGATACATTTTTCAATGTTCCTCATGGAGCGAGTAGTGAAACGTCTTTCATACTCTATAGGCAATATATCAAACTATATGACTTAACAATTTACCATGATCCATCTTAAGACTTTTGCTTTTATTGAATAGTTTTTCAACTTTACTCTTGAAATTCTTTTGACCTTGTCAAAAGATTCATACTTATACCATATCAAATAGATACATTAATATCTACAATGATCGTTGGTCAAGTGGTAAAGTGTCAACAACCTTTCAATTGCACAAGTGCTTTTGATCTATATACATCAATATGTATTAGTTTTTAATCAAGTCACTTGTCCTTTAAACCTTCGTAGGTCAAAGGCGCTTTTGTCTTTTAACAAACACGATTCGCATGAATTTCAATTGATTTGCAATCAAATTGATTTACGAGCTCCACGTTACGTAGACTCTCATAATGCGATTCTTGTTTATATTCAACCATATGATTCTTGGTTTGTGAATATCTAAGTATATTTACAAACTTCGCCCCGATGTCCAAGAAAACTTCTTGGGTCCATCGATAAGCAACCTCTCTCTATTTGCTCCTAACAAATCTTTTCATTTGTACCCCGACTATCAAGGTTGACAACCATGACGTCCGCTATGGCGGACCGCGCCATGATTGGCAATTGACGTGAGGGGGATAGAGAGAAGGAAGGCGGTCGACTTAATCAATTTAGTTTGGGACAAATAATATGTGACTCTTGCTTGGTGGTCGTGTAAGCATACACCCATACCTACCTATGACAATTCAAGGCATGCACAAACAATCACATAACATAAGCATCTCAAATATTGCCGTGGGTTTGTATGGCTCCCGCTTGCATTAGTCTTCGTCGCATCTCCATGTAACGAGACTAATCTAATCAAACCCTCCCACTAATTACTAAGATCCTATCTAATAATTACGGGAAATAAATACATGTGATAAAATCCTAAAACCCCGCCTAGGCCTTAGGAGCATGCAAGCCTCACAAGTTACATCAAGAATTAACCAATTAATTATCAAGGCACCTTAGGCCACATTACAAGTAATCACATGCATTCACAACATTTTACAACACACAAGACATTGACATCTTGAGCCATATCAAACCCACATCCTCCTACAAAACAAAGTTAGCATATATACAATATACATGATTCACTTGTTCCTAATTAATTTCATTAATTAGAATATTTGTGCATACTTGTTGCTCAAGTTTTTTCGAATGGAAAGAAGGCTTAACCTTAACAACTAATTGTTTAAGCCCTTATAAAATTAAATCCAACAATCAAAACAGAAAGGAGGATGTTTAAGGAGTCTTCTAATTAACCTTTCAACAAATTGATTAATTAGAAATTACTTTAACTAATTAAAATACGAAATTCGGGGCCCGAAAAATTCAAAATAATTCGGTCTCCAAAAAATCCGAAAAAAATCCAGAGAACTCCTTACAAAAATTGTGATTACCTGTAAAAATCTCAAGGAGAGATCAATTACCATCAGGGAGAACCAAAAAAGACAAATCCTCAGATTGTGCGCGAAGCACCGTTAGAGAAAATTCTGTTATTGGTCTCAACCTTTTGGTCTGTTTGATCATCCCCTTGATATTTTTCCAGCAAAAAATTTATATAGAAAAATACTACATACAATAGGCTATTAATCCATGAAAAGAAAATCCACAAGTTATATTCAAGATCAACGAGATAACAAGCATTTAAGCAAGGTATCCTGTTCTGGAACAGACCGTCGACCAAAAAGGTTTCACTCGGTTGAGGTATGAAATCTCAATGAAAATCTATGAAATTAATTTTCACAGATTCCAGACTTAAAGAAGAACATTTCCATTTCAACACTTTTCCATAAAAGTTTCTCAATAAGTACAGTTTTTCAAAACAATCGGTTTGTTTGAAAAAACAGATCTGACAACTTCATCACTTTTCATCCTTGAATGCCCACATAAGATCCGAAATATGCAACAAAATTTACATATCCAGAAAGAGCATCAAGTTTATATTAATCCTATCTTAAAGTTATAGGTACTTTGTATACAAACTTATTTGTTACCAACCACAACAACAGAACTGTACAGCAGAATAACAGATCTGCGCACCGTTACCGTTTAAATCACTAAAAATTAATTTTACATCGAATTTCAATGATTCCAGTGGAAAAACAACCACAACTCAAAGGGCTACAACCTCCAACAAGAAGGAAAAAATTTCAGAGAAAATTACACCACGAAAAATAAGCAACAAGACAGAAAAATAGTTTTTCCAGAACCAGCAAGTATGCACATCACTAATTAACTTAATTAATTACGAATTTCTCACTTAATTAAGTGTGAAAAACCTTAAGCACAACCTGGCTCTGATACCACTGTTAGGAAATGCTCATTTTTAAATTTTTGGATCAATTACAACTAATTAATCACCATTAAACAACAAGCAAGACAAAGATCTAGTGCTAAAGCAATCACACATCATGAGAAAAGGGATTGAACCATTACCTCTCCATGAATCGTATCAAGGAGGTTAGATCCAATGCGTAGGAGTCGGTGGCGTGCGTGCTCCGCCTCCTCCACCACCAATAGTCGCCTCTAGCCCACCAAGGACCCACCACCAAGCTCAAAGAGAATGCTAGTTCTCTTGAACCTCTTGCTAATCACCTTGCTTCTCTACTTAACTATTTAATGGAGAGGAAGAGAGGTGGGGTGCTCAACACATGAGCTTGGAAGAGAGAAAAGAGGGGCAGCTAGGAGGCGCATGGGATGGGAGAGAATGACGGCTAGGGTTTCCTCTTGGAGACCCCCTTTGTATAGCCAACAACTCTCATTCACCTTTCATACTATTTACAAGTATGCCATCCACCCTAAGAGGCCACCTAATGGGCTTTCTTGGGCCATCTTAATAAAAGACCTTTATTCATTAATTCACCAATTAATGAATCTCCTTTAATTCTCTTTATTCTTCCTTAAATCGGGCCCTTAATTAACCAATTAAATAGAAGCCCAATTAGCTCAAACTAATTAAAGTAAGTTGAACATAATTAATTATTAACTCATTAATAATTAATCTATGATTAGCTAATGCATTAAATTGTTTCCATATGATCCTTTTAATTTAATTAATTATAACGGTTCATAACGGTATATAATTAATTAATTAATTAACTTATCACATTTCACAATACACATTATTGTGAATAAACAATAAATGCACCAAGTGGTTAGAATCCTATTTGTGCGACCCTATTTGAGGGTTTATACTATGTTGGCCATGGAAATAAATCGTTATTTATTTCCAATAATCATAAGCGGTATCTAGCAACACGTTATGATTCCCAATTCGTATAAATAATGTACCGTTACAATATCTCAATCCTGCATAAGAAATAAAAGTATTTCTTTGTTTGATTCTTATGTCACACGATATCTTTGTATAATCCAAGATAGGAATGTGTCATTCTTGCAGATTATACATTTCTTGATATAGAGTTAATTGTACAAGTTGCTAGCAAACAATTCAACTCCATCAAGGGGCCCAAACAGATATCATCACTCACTAGGTATACTAATGAGGGACATACGATTTTCTTGATGAACAACTTTTCCCCGCACAATTCAAGAGAACATAAATAAAGTCCTTATAGCAGCCTTTATCAGGAATCAACGTTAGACGATATTTATTGAACCTATCCTCATGTGGAAAAGGTGAACATCTCAAACTTAGAATCAAACTCATATGAAATAAACAATGACACATAACACAATCCATATGTTTATTTCATTGGGTCAAGTCCTGTACTATGTTCCAATAACATACACATATGCAATTAAGTTCGTAACTCCTTACCTATGATTTGTAGAACTTAATCATCACTTAACTTGCATACTAATCTTTTATGATAATTAATGTTCCTTGTTAATTATCAAGATTATGGACAATTTAGATTTATTATTGTCATTCTAATGAATGATCCACAGAGATCTACAATTCAGATCCTCAACCTGAATGATCTGTCAATAATAAACTCTAGGAACAAATGATCAAATATCATCATTAACATAAACTAAGAAAATAAGTCATTAAATATTGACTTCTAGGACATAACTCCAACAGTCTCGTTAAGAAACGAGCTGGCTCAGGCGAGCTCAAGCTAGCTCGTACAAAGCTATCTCAGGTGACGAACAGTGTCCCCAAACCAATTTATGATCATTTCCTTAAACATTTTCTGATTTCTAAGTGGTGATTGCTCACTTGTGAAGAGAAGTAGCAGAGAGAAGCGATGGTTATCAGTTGAGAGTGGTCAATGGCGCCGTCAGAGTGGATTTCCAGAGAACAGTGGCAGCGAGGTGGGAGATGGATGAGTAAGAGACAAGATTGTTGAGTGGGAATGAGAGATAAAAGAGGTGGTGCAGCAGCCGGCGGGGGACAGTAATATGGTGTGATTGTTGGAGTTATGTCATAGAAGTCAATATTTAATGACTTATTTTAGTTTATGTTAATGATGATTTTAATCATTTGTTCCTAGAGTTTATTATTGACATATCATTCAGGTTGATGATCTGAATTGTAGATCTCTGAGGATCATTCATTAGAATGATAATAATAAATCTAAACCGTCCATAATCTTGATAATTAACAATGAACATTAATTATCATAAAAGATTAGTATGCAAGTTAAGTGATGATTAAGTTCTACAAATCATAGGTAAGGAGTTACCAACTTAATTGCATATGTGTATGTTATTGGAACATAGTACAGGACTTGACCCAATGAAATAAACATATCGATTGTGTTATGTGTCATTGTTTATTTCATATGAGTTTGATTCTATGTTTGAGATGTTCACCTTTTCCACATGAGGATATGTTCAATAAATATCGTCTAACGTTAATTCCTGATAAAGGCTGCTATAAGAACTTTATTTATGTTCTCTTGAATTGTGCGAGGAAAAGTTGTTCATCAAGAAAATCGTATGTCCCTCATTAATATACTTAGTGAGTGATGATATCTGTTTGGGCCCCTTGATGGAGTTTGGATTGTTTGGCCAACTTGTACAACTCTAGATCAAGAAATATATAATCTGCAAGAATGACACATTCCTATCTTGGATTATACAATGATATCATGTGACATAAGAATCAGACAAGGAAATACTTATATTTCTTATGCAGGATAAAGATATTGTAACGGTACATTATTTATGCGAATTGGAAATCATAATGTGTTGCTAGATACAGCTTATGATTATTGGAAATAAATAATGATTTATTTTCATGGCCAACATAGCATAAATCCTCAAATAGGGTCGCACAAATAGGACTCTAACCACACTGTGCATTAATTGTTTATTCGCAACAGTTAGTATTGTGAAATATGATAAGTTGATTAATTAATTATATACCGTTATGAATCGTTATAATTAATTAAGTCAAAAGGATCATATGGAAACAATTTAATGCATTTGCTAATCCTAAATTAATTATTAATGAGTTAATAATTAATTATGTTCAACTTACTTTAATTAGTTTGAGCTAATTGGGCTTCTACTTAATTGGTTAATTAAAGGTCCGATTTAAGGAAGAATGAAAAGACAATTAAAGGGATAGTTTATTGGGCCATTGCACATTTGAAATAGCCCAATAAAGCTCTTTTAATTTCAGCTAGGAGCCCTAGTGGCAAACTAGTAAATAGTTGGAAAGGAGGATGAGAGTTGTTGGCTATATAAAGGGGTCTCCTCTTGAGAAAACCCTAGCCGTCTCCCTTTCTCTCTCTTCCTCCATCCTAGCCGCCACCAAGGGGCTTTCTTCTCCCTTTAGCTCATGTGTTGAGCAATCCACCTCTCTTCATCTCCATAAATTAGTTAGTAGAAGAAGAAGCAAGGTAATTGGATTAGCTAGAAGCTCAAGAGAACTAGCATTCTCTAGGAGCTTGTGGTTGGATCCTTGGTGGGCTAGAGGCAACCGTTGGTGGTGGAGGTGGTGGAGCGCGCACCCATCGACTCTAAGTGAAAGGAATCGAGCCTCTTTGTTGCTACACAAAGAGAGGTATAAATCTCCTACTCTCATCTCATTAAATGCTTGTGAATGGCTCTAAAGCCTAGATCTTGTGTGTTTAGCTGTTGTTTCTTGCTATTTGATGGCACAAAAATGAAATTAAACACTTTCTAACAGTGAGCTGTGTTGGACACTTGATTGAAGAGAAGAAGACAAAAAGGTGGGGTTCGGGAATTGGGGTTGGGTTTGGGAAGTGGGAGCAGCGCTGAAAGATGAAGGAGTAAGCGGATGGTTGTGATTTATTTGCACTTTAATCAACGGACCATATTAACTCGTTAACGTATCGAGTCAGTAACGAACGAGCTGGACAAAGTTCGAACTCGTCAATTTAACTCGCGAGCTAACTAGCTCGTCTCATTAACAACTCGAGCTATAAACGAACGAGTTGTTAGCGAGTTTTTTCCGAGTCGAACACGAGCGAGTTACGAGCTACGAGCTTTTCTTGCACCCCTATTTAGATGAGGGAATTGCCTCGAGGACATATTCAATCGTCTTTATATATTTCTTCGGTGTATCTATTTATTTTAAGTAATGAAACTAATCACATGTATAGATTTGTAACATTGTAAGAAGGTTAAACCAATTTAAATTAATTAGGTTAATTTAACAAATATATTAGAGAATCTCAATTTATAAAAAAAAATCATAGTTATAACATTTTTATTAGAAATTAAATCAAAAGTAACATAAAAATCGACTTGAATTCGAAATCTTTGACTTTGTGTAAAATCTATAAATAGTATAAAATATTCCAGAAAAGTCAAAGCTTAATTAATTATAGAATTCAATGTTAAATTGATTAAATTCTAGTGAAATTAGTTAATAAAAACAACTCTATATAAGTTGCAACATCTAAGTTATAAAGTTCCTGCCACAAGGATCCGGAAGGGTAAAATTTGGTAAAAATCGAAATTTACTGTGTTGGCTTCATCTCCTTCCTCCTCTTTTCTTCTCTTTTCTTTTCCGCTCCGTCCGATTCCCTCCGTTTTTTTTTTCTCTTCTCCTACGAGCTGCCACGCACCAGGTTTGAGAGGGATCGAGTGTGGCAAGCCAATCACGCTTGGCCACGGCTGGGGCAGCGCCATCATTTCATTCCTCGATCTCATCCAAGAGAGGTGTGAGCGCGTGAAGGGATTGGGATTAGTTTGGTGATTCAAACTGTAAGATTCGAGTTGTTAATCTCTGCCGTTGGTTCTTTTCTCTTTCTCGTTCCCTATATAAACCCCTGTCGTGATTATTTTGGGTTTGGCCGTGTGATAAAGAAATTTCACATTAAAAAAAAGAGAGTGAGAGAGGGATTGAGAGGAAGAAGGAAAGGGGGAAAACCTATTGAAGATCAAAGGTATACCCACTTCTTTGTGATGCACCTTAGTTGAGTTAGTTGAGCCGAAATAATAGAAGTTAAGGTTTGAGTTTGATTTCGGGTTATTAGTCCCTATGTTGATATCTGAATTTGTTAATGAGTTTATGTAGGTTAAATTAATGGTTTGGAATAGGATTGAATCCGTAGCAAATGTTAAAAATGAAATTTAAGGGGTATATGGATCTGTCATGAAGAAATCAAGTTAAATTGAGGGATTTTGGAGTTAATTGGCTTGACTGGGCTTAGAGGAATGTTGTGTGAGGTGTATTGATGCGATTTGAACTTGGTACCAGCCTTTTGTACATAATTTAGACCTCAGGTACCATTCTGGTACCGTTCTGGTACGCGAGGGATTGGTGACAGGGACTAATCGGCGAGAAAATTTGAGTTTGAGGATTTGTTCGTAAACAAAAAAGGCTTATCTGTGAAGAAAAGGATCTAAATATTATTAAAAATGGTCTATATGTGAAATAATTTGATTCAGGGGCTTATGAGAGAAAAATTCGTCGAGAAAAACGGGTTTGGATCCGGTTTGCCTTAGTGGACTCTGTCGGCTTGGTTGCAGACCCGCTTGGATTGGCACAGGTCAACTGGGTCAGGTTGACCTGGCTCAGTCGGCTAGTGAGTTGGGCTCGTTTTTGGGCTTGTGTTGATTGGGCTTCGGCTGGAAAAAAAAAAGAGAGAACCGTGGGCTTGTTTCTTTGGCCCAGTACAGAAATTAGATAAAATCTATTATGATTTGGACTTAATTAACAAACTTAATCAATGATTAAGTTAATTAATTATTTAAAATAATTCTCTAATTTTCGAATTTAAAATTTATTAATGACATTAATTTTATAAATTCGATAAAATAAGTCTCTGATTTTCGAATTTAAAATTTATTAATGACATTAATTATTTAAAAATATAATAGATTAAAATTAAAAAAATTATTTAAAATAAACACAAATAAACTAATTAATTAATTAATACATATTAAACTGATAATAGGGAAAAATATTTAAAGTATTATTATAAACATAAATTAATTAGGTAATTAATTAATAATAATTTAAGAAATAAATAAAACAATTTAATTAAGGAATAAAATAAATAAACTAAGTAAAAATAATAATAATAATAATAATAATAATAATAATAATAATAATAATAAATATAAATAAAATAAAATAATAATAAATTAAATTAAATTAAAATTAATTATAAATAGTGAATAAATAAAAGAAAATAATATAATAATTTAAAATTACTGAAAATACAAGCAATTACTATAATAATAAATAGAAAATTCTAGTCAGTCTGGTAGCTTGAGCCGGACCATCTTTTCAAGTGAATAACTGTTTGTTAATTGTTAACTGTTCTTAAATAATTACAGGGAATTGGATGGAGGAGACCTTTGAACCAACCACATGTGCGGATACGTGGATTTCTATAGAGATTGTTTGGTAATTTTGAATTATTGCATGTGCATATTGATTCCTCCGTTGAGATGCATTATGAATTTATCATGTTAGATTATAGGAACAGATATTACAACTCATTATGAAATTATCTCCTTTGTTTAAATTGACTTGTATGTTTAGGCAAGTTTGAATATTCGATTAACGGAAGAGCTAAATCACTCTAGGTCAGCCTAATCTTCACTAGAAATGCTGGATCCTGATTATGCAAGTTTGATACTGGATAAGGAATGACATGAAAATCAAACCACTCTCCGGAGTCGGTCGGCCACCGGATTCGGCCAGTTCGATAACGCTATTTGAATATGGAATTCCCTCATGTACCCAGGGTTAGGGATACGTCCCTCATGTGCTTTTGGGTTAGGAAACCTGAGTGTGTATTTGATGGTATGTTTTTGTGATATGACTTGCTTGACCTTATTTCTGACCTGTTTATATGCATGATTGTTACAGATGGTTTTGATCGGACCGTTTTTACTTTGGTGTGCGGTATGCAACTGAAGATGTATATTGCATCGCATTATGTTTATTCTTCTTGTTTATATTATTTATTATAGTTTATTTATTCATGTTGATTATTATGGGTATTATTTCTAGACCAAGATTTCGACTAGAAATTCACGTCTGGAACTAAAATCCGCACTGAGAAATTATTTCTCACTTGATCTTTGTTTGCATGTTCCTCGGCGGTTGGGGGTTCCAGGGGACGCATCGACTGACAAGGGGACCACCCATAGCGGTCTTTGATGGTTCTTACTATCACCAGCGTGTTTATGTAGCTCATCTTCAGGCTTATGTTACTCATCATATTTCCTTCGCCCCTACCGGTGTATATTTCTATGTAGAGCATAGTCCTCCTATTCCTCCTCCGGTTCCACCACCGGCCCCTGCACCTGTTGATCCTCCGGTGATCATCATTAGTGATTCTGATGAGGAGCCGGAGCCTGAGGAGGAGGTTGATGTTTGAGCTAGTTTGTTTTATGAGATGATTGAACTGGGAATCAACTTTTGATTTACACTAGTTTAGTCTTTGTTGTATATATGGACTAGACTAAATGTTGTTTATAGATCCTGATGAGTTCTTGCTTATACTAATTTTTACCTAAATCCTACCCAATTTTAATCGCAAGCGCACGATTTATCGTTGAGTAAGCCTAGGGTCGATCCTCGGAGAAGGAATATTCAATTTCTAAGTTATACAAATCAATCTCAATTAAATCCTAAGGTTTAATAAAATATTTTTGAAGAAACAATTAATCAATTTAAAAGACAGAAATAAAATAAGTTCAGAAATTCTAAATAAATAGCTTCCTAATTAACAAAACGTGGAGAAAAACCAATTTAATAAAACTAGCAGTTTCTGATTTCAAACAATTTCTTTAACTTGTCAAAAGTAGAACGGTCCGTTCCATGTCTGGCAACGGTCCGTTCTGGACTTCAGATGGCGTACTGGGACTGCCCGTTCTAGGTTAGAACGCCCCCTTTCGGGCGGTCCGTTCTAACCTTGGAACGGTCCGTTCCAGAGGCCAATACTTGTTTTGTCATCTCTTTAAATAATTAATTAAGTATTTTAAATAGTTTAAAACGATTACTTAACCAAATAATTAAACTCTAACTTTCGTTCAGGTTAATTCTTTTGATTCAAAATGTTTAACTCCTAAACTCCTAAACTTCAACTCTCGTTTCTTGATTTAGAGGATTAGTTTATCTTTTGGGTCTAGGTAAACTTATCATCTCTCGATTCTAAGTAAAAACATTGATTACTCAAGTTTTGATTCAATCTTTCGATCTTTTATCTACCTAAGTGTTTTATTGAAAAGCTTTGAGTTAATTCAATTGATTTTAAATTCCAAACTATCAAACGTGTACTTTATTTGACGAGATAATCAATTAAAGCAATTAAAACAAGCAAATCAACAAAGTTAAAGCAATCTAATCACAAAAGATAAAACATAAAACTTAACTTAACTAATTAATTAAAGATTCGACTCAACAAATAACATTAAAAGAAAAGGTTATCAATCATAGCCCCTAAACTAATCTACTCTATCAAATCGATACAGAATAAATCAGGTTTCATCAAATAAAAGCACATAAAGGATAAAAAATAAAAGTTACAACAGAAAATCGCTAGAAACTCCACAATTTCTCGCTCTGGCCTGTCTGGGACGGTCCGTTTGAGATTTGGGGCGGTGAGCTCCAGTGAGGCTGGATCGTCCTGGCAGGTTGTCTCCTTTGCTGAGTTGAGAAAGAGGCTAAAAACCTAGACTTCTGACTTGATGATTGCTTCTGGAGACAGGTCATCGCTTTTATACTCGGAGAAGACACGTTTTTAATTGTGGAGATCGTGGAATCGTGCTTCTGGAAGGTCCAAACTTGGAAGAAACGACAGGCAGAATTGGCGTGCTATTTTGGGCAGTGCTGGAATTGCTGGAACGGTCCGCCTGGATGATGGGGCGACCCGTTCCAGATTTGACCTTGGCTGATTCTGCTGCATGGGCTGGCTGATTGGTCTGGACGGTCCGTCCTGCCGGTTGGGCGACCTGTGCTGGCTTGTCCTTGCTGCTCATGCTACGTCGTCTGCTCCTCTAAGCTGGGGCGGTCCGTTCCAGTGCACGATCTTCCTTTCCTTAGCTGCAATCTTCTGTTGTCGCGTCGCAAAATGTGATGAACCTGAAAATTAAACTGTCGGGCTACGGCTGTACCTTTCTACAACCTAAAATTAGCAAAATAAAGTAAAAACACTTGGATTTGGTATTAATTTAGGGTTTAAACCGGTTGGAAATCGAGTATGAAAACCGTACATCAGATCCCAGTTCGAGGGTTTGTTGGGCACATTTTGATGAGACATCTGTTGTACTAGACTTTGCTTGATGTTATGTATATATTTGTGTGTGGTGGTGCTGTTGTATTTATTTTCTTTAGATTTATATTTTTCTACTATCGTCATTTGATAATATTCGATTATATTATCAAAAGAAAAAAATATACGTCTCTCATAGGTTAATTTGTGATTTAAGCCTTACGGAAGTACTATAATCTGTATTTTCGTGGCGGAAAACTGTCATGTCATGCTAGAGATGTGACAACATTGAATTAATACTGTAATATTTCAGTTTCGTTATGACAATCATCAAATAGTTTGTATAATTGGAAATTCTGCCATGAGAACAATTTCTGAATCGGGTTTTAATCTCAATCGCTCATTTCCAAGAGAGATTAATTCATTAGCACTCATGAACGCTTACGATCAAAGTACGATTCAGAAATTGGTTCTTATGGTAGAATTTTCCTAATTAATTCTATATATTTTATCGCACTTGTTCAAAATGTTAAACAGTTATCAATCACCAACAACAATACCATTAATTAGAAGCATTACATATTTACATGAAAGAGATAATATACACAAGGTGAAGGATCGACTTATCTAAATAATTCTAACGATATAGCTTTAAACCAATTCAAACATAGTTGAAAATATAAAATATAAATGTACATTCGATACATTTTTCTTTTTTGAAATTTAATGTATATTAATTGGACACATGCTAGGTCTCAATCAGATTTCATGTAATTTTAGTATCATATGGAGATGCATTAGCTTTGAATTCCATAATTTTGTATGAAATAGTCCGTGTTCAATTGGTGCTTTTTATATACTGCAGCTGGGAAATTTACTGCTGGAGTAAATTATGGTCATCTAAAAGGATCTTCAATATATCATACCATACATATAAATTCCAAATACTTAACAATTCGGTACTGTACTGTAAAAGAGATGCAACAGCAACGACAAGATAATTAAACAAACGCGTGCTTCACTTCGAAAAAGACGAACAATGAAAAAAAAAAGAAAAGAAAAGGCTAAATGCAACTTCCTACGAGTCCCAAGCCCTAACTGCAAAAAGGCATCATCTTTTATTACGTGAAGAAGGTACCAATGAATGCATACAATTTCAGTAATGAAGTCAAAAAGGCAGATAGGAATCCAATAAATGAGAACGCTTCTGATTTAATGTTGATACAGTAGTATAAAACTGTACATTTTGAGTAAAAGGCATGGGTTCGACGATTTTTATAAATACTTAACGAGTAATGTTAGAATCAAACATATAGGACGTCAAACACGATTCAAATATTGACCGTTAAAATTTCAAATGGCCGATCCGAACCACTCAATATGATATTTATATTTAAATATCCTTGAAAATCGAATTTTATATTTTTTAAAATTTTCTAACTTTTTTTTCGAATTTTCAAAATTGGAGCGTTCATAAATGACATATTATCTTTTTTTTTTTCTATATATATATATGCCTCGATCGTACCAATTTAGTACGAATATTATTTATGTACTTAGAAAATAATTTTTTTCTATAATGTGAAGTGTCGTATAACAAATTTATCTTTTGTTCCATATTAAACCCCGAGCCCAGGTCATGTATATATTGAGCGGTACTAGTTAACTAAATGTTTCAAAAAAATCAAACACAATTAAGTAATTAACATTCAGTTCCAGTTTTAAAAGGCGTTGGCGGCAGCTTCCTCTTAGTTTTTTAAACTACAAAAGCTCTCTGCATTCTGCAATAGTACACATGGCGCTTTTTACGTGAAGAGAACTGAGAAGCTGCGCATGCATGGAAACCCATGCATCTTCTCACAAAAAGTGAATAATATACCAATTAAAGATGGTGTTTCCTTTTCGTTTTTTAAAAGATGGGCTACCCACTTTAATCTATCTTCTACATACGAACAAAAGATGGATATATATGTATGTCCTTGGTAGCCACTACCAAGATTTGTAAAATATAAAGATGGATATGTAACGTCTCCTCCTTATCTAATCTAACAGAGATCACAGGCGCAGTGGTCGAACTAACAATGTAAATGCACACGCACGCAACTGCTTTTGCGAAGCTACTCTGAAGCTTCGTTATACATTTATTTATGTACAATTATGTGAGTGAAATTGTGATGTAATTAACCGGCCATACCGACTACTAATTATCTGTTGGCTATAAATCTAGTGGGTCTATCATACCATTTATATATAATTATACAATTATATCACAATTGAATTGGAGCTTTAATAACTCAAGGTTTCAATTTCAGATGATAAATCAGGAATTCAGGATTGTTGACTTGTTTTGTGACACGAGGAGAGCATGCATGTCGGTAATTGTGTGAGATTTATTGAAATGGGCAAATTAATGAATGCACCTGGTTAAAGGTTGTAAGTGTTGTACATGACATGGTGTGTTCAGATTCTTAAGCAATATATATTTTTGTCATTTGATATCCAAGACTGAAGGTTGGAATTTGTTTCTAAAATCGTTTTTTTTTTAAGTTATTAAAATCAAAGTGCTACTGTTGCATCATTGTCGCAAGAAAAGCACAAATCTAATTTCTCTTACTTATGATAAAGAAGAATGTTTTGAAAGGGCAAAACTATGTCAGTACTGGTCCCCCAACTGCTAAAATCTACTTTCGGGATGATTAGAATGAAACGAATACATATGGGTTATCCGGATTCATAATACACACACACACACACACACACACACCCCATGGATATGACGAGATTTAACTTCTATCATTTTTATCATTTATCAGATAAAAAGACTCTTCAATTATTTATTTTTTAAATCTTTTGATAGATAAAATGTTTTTATTAAACATATTTATAATTTTTCCAAGTAGAATAGACCTTGGATTTTAAATTTTGAAATTAGTAAATAGAGACATAGAGTCAACTATGGCACTGTGAATTGACATCGGGTTCTATTCTCTTGGGTTTCGTTCAAGTTCTTATTAATAGTTTCTGCTGATGCTTTTAAAGGTGCTAATTAATTAATTCTGCAAGTAAGATTGGTTTATTAGAATGAACTATTTAGTTTTCCAAGAAAATGGAACAGTAGGTTCAGAAGGCAAGTATGTGATTGGAGTGAATTTATATCATATTATGTATTTTCATAAAAAAATGTTAATATTTTACTTGTCTCATAAAAAATACGTAAGAATTAAGTGAAAAAAACTATTAAATTTATTTAAAAAATTGATCCGTAATTTCAGAACATAAAATGAAATATTATTAAAAAAACAAAGGATCAAAGTTCCTGAATAATATCATTATATTAATAAGTGAAATATTAAGTTTGATGTATTAATTTTATACACTTATCAAAACTATTTTGAATTTTTTCTAATCTTTTTAAATAAATAAAATCAATATTTTTAAAATGCACAGTGTATGTGAATAACTTTGTAAACCCAGAATTATTTTCTACCCAGAAAATGTAATAAGGGATATCTCCAGTTTCCCTTGAAAAGCAGAGGATTTAAAACCTCCTTACAGAAGTCCTGTCTGAGGTGCTTAGAGATGACCCTCCCTGATAAAACCTACATTAAGATATAAAGTGACCACTTAACCTAAATAATATATACTTAATTAACAAACTGACCTGTAATAAATTAATGGATATACAAAAGTACACTTCAAGCCCAAAATCTCTCTCTATAAATTAGCCATTGATGCTCCCTCGTCTCACTCGAAAAAACCCAAATCATAATCGAAGTCTAGAAAACCACCAGTCAGTACCTTTGTTATAGCCATGAAAGACCCAAAACACTCCAATTCAAAGAGGATCTCACGCAAAAAGAGCTTCAAGCTCGGTTTGATCCCAATGCTGTGTTCCAATTCTGATGCTTCCTCTCCTTCCCATTCTTCCTCTTCATCTACCGGACGAAGCCGTTTGGCTGAATTACAAAAAGTTTTTCGGCATTTGGACCAGGATAGGGATGGAAAAATCTCTGGTCACGAGTTATCAGCATTTTTCTCCACTATGGGGGATGATGAGATGCGCTCTGATGAGGTATTTCATCAATTTTTCTTTTCGAAGTTTAATGAGCTTTTTTTTTCAGGGGAATTGTTTGATTGTATTATATATTTTCAGTGAGTAGTATTAGTCTCTGTCTCCATATATGTTTTACCATATCTGATCATTTAAATTATTTTGTGTATATATAAACCAAAAGTCAAAGGCAGAGGCAAAAATATTTCTAGAATTAAATTAAAAAGAAAACTACATTATCATTTCTCAATTGTCTTAAAAATCAGTAATTTATTATTCGCATTGAAAAATATCATTTTTGTTGGTTCATAATTTTACTGATGGAGGCATTTTTTAAATCAACTGTCATAATGATAAAAGACAAAACGTCTATTCCTTTCTTTTAATCAGAACACTACGAGGTGTTTCACGGTGGCCTTTTTTTTGTTTTTTATTTTTATTTTTTGGCTTATTTCATGTAACTGGCTTCATTGTAGTACCTCATGTCTAAAAAAATTAAGAAACTCGTTCATTGACTTTCATTATTATTTCAACCCCTGTTACCCATCAAATAATGCATAAGAATAAGCAGACTACAGTAATAATATATTACATGATGCGAACCAAATTTTTTTTTATTATTATGTTCTCCTGTTTTTCTGGTATACTATAACTTCTATCCTATGCATCTACAAGACTAAAATATAACTAAAAACACCAAATTGAATACATCAACTAAGTTACTTTATATTCAATTATTCATAACAGATTGACTTTGACAACATCTCCCACCTCGACTTTGGCGACTTTATGAAGTTAATGGAGAGGGAAGAAGAAGAGGATTTAAGGAGAGCATTCGAGATGTTTGAGGCTGTGAAAGGGTCGGGGAGAATAACACCCAAGGGCCTACAAAGGGTGCTCAGCCGGCTGGGTGACGAGCGGTCTCTGGCCGACTGCCAAGCCATGATTAGTGTCTATGATGTCGATGGAGATGGAGAACTCGATTTCCATGAATTCCATCGGATGATGAGTTAGATCAAATAGCTGCCAGAAAATTAAGATGACCTTAATTTTTGTTCTACTTTCTTTTTGTCCTTGTTTTTTTCTTTTTCTATCGAATGGTAGTCAAGTTGATTTTATTGTAAAGTTGTATCTACATTTGTAGCATCATGCTCTGTGTTCCTAGTAAGGATGATCTTATGCTAGAGACAAAAGCAGCAGAAATGTCAGTTTGACCCAGCCTAATTTTACAAGAATGATCACTTTTCCGTTATTATAAGTGGTTTAATTTCAGGTGTTTTATCATGCAGAAGAAATGAAATTAGGCATGCCAGTCTCAATTTACTGATTAAGGCTAAGTCGTGAGTTTTGATTTATTCTACTTGATATAATACAGAATTGAAATTTATCAGAAAAATTATATTGGTGATATACTTCAGAATCATAAAGAAAGAAAGAAAAAAAAAAAAAAAAAAAAAAAAAAAAACAGCTTGTAGATTACTTATCAAATATGTGCGACAGTGCGAGTGGGACTTCGTAAATAAAAATAGGCTTGGGCTTATTAACTACCGACGGGCTATTTACACGTTTCTTAGAACACTGAAATTTTAATTGAGGCCCATACCTCTGCCAAACAAAAGGACCCGAGGATTAAACTTTGGACCGAAAAAATTATAACTAACTTTAATTAATTACGAAATTATAAAATAATCTAATTTTAATAAAAAATTTAAAACTGACCGTGCAGTTTCGGAATCTAGGATTCCGAAATAATTTCTGCTTATTCCGAAACTAGCCTGGGCCATTTTTCCGACATTCATCAAACTTTAATTATTATTTTATTCAACTTTTAGCTAGTTTCGGAATCTTAGCATGGGCGATTTTTCCGATATTTATTAACCTTTCATTATTATTTTATTATTTTATTATTATTTTATAATACTTAATAAATTATATATTACTTTATTAATATCAAAATATATATCACGTAAATAATAGTTATTTTAATAAATAATATTTGTTGATATTTTAAAGTATTTGAAAAATTAATAATAGTTGTTTTAATAAATAATATTTGTTAATATTTAAAGTATTTGAAAAATTAATAATAGTTGTTTTAATAAATAATATTTGTTAATATTTAAAGTATTTGAAAAATTTATAATAGTTGTTTTAAAAATAATATTTGTTATTATTTGAAAGTATTTGAAAAATTAATAATAGTTGTTTTATTAAATAATTTATGTTATTATTTTCAAATTTTCTAAAAATATTATAGTAAAAGTAGTAAAATAAAAGTAATAAAGTAAAGTAATATGGTAAATAATAAAAATAAGGTACAGTAATAAAATAGGGGTAAAATGTAAAGTTTCTGGCGTTTGAGCGGGAATCTAGCTAGTTTCGGAATCTCAAATTCCGAAACTAGAATTCCGAAACTAGCTAGTTTCCCGCCCAAAACAGTATTTTGTCAGAATTTGACTGGTAGATGGATCATTTGATACGAAATTGCAGTGTTTTTGTCAGAATTTGACTGTTAGATGGATTATTCGATACGAAATTACAGTGTTTTGATAGAATTTCACTATTAGATGGATTATTTGATACGAAATTACAGTGTTTTGATAGAATTTCACTATTAGATCGATTATTTGATACGAAATTTCAGTGTTTTGACAGAATTTCATTGTTTAAACAGTGTTTCATCAATTATGTACAACACGAGTGCTTCGGAAGATGAATGGCGTTATGTACAACACGAGGGCTTCGGAACAAGACGGCTGCACGTTGATTTGCTTCCAACAAGACGGCTACACGAGTGCTTACTAGAAGGACATCTGCTCTACAACACTGCAAACAAAAAAAATTAAACAACCAACTAAACCACACAAAATGTCAGCCAGATTAAAATTAAACAAACAGTTAACAAAATACATATAAAGATCACATATGTTAACAAGATGCATACTTAAACAACATAATAGTTTTTCCACAAATAAAGAGAACGTTAAGGCATTCGATCATCTTCAGGAGTGTTAACACTCGGTTCTTCTTTCGGAGTGTTAACACTCGGTTCTTCTTTCGGACTATCTTTCATCTTTTTGGCAGGAAGCTTGAAAAGTGCCCTTTAATCTCGTACATGCATTAGTTTTCTTGGTTTTTTTGTAATTACACCATCTTCATCGTCACTCAAAATTGAATTCAACTGCTCCTCGTTTTTGAGTGTTGGAGTAATGTCAACTTTTGCATCAACCTTCGCTTTTCCCTTCTCCATATCTCTCAAAGTTGAATTCAACTGCTCTTCTTGTAAGATATTTTCTGTACATTTTAAAAAAATAATATCAACCTAAACGAATTATCCAATTTTAGTATTAATTTTTCCAATTTTTAAAATATTTCTAAATTATTATAATCTGTCAAAATAATTTTACAATATTTTTTTTACATATTATTTATAATATCTTTTAACATTTTTCTAATATTTCTACAATATTTTTATAATATTTCTAAATTATATTATTATTATTATACATAACAAATAATAGAATTTTTTCTAATTTTTCCAATATTTTTTCTATTTTTTCTAATATTGACCTAATTTATTATGCAATTTTCTATTATTATATCATGTAAAAAAATAAAAAATTATATTATTATTATACATAATATATAAAGGAATTTTTTCTGATTTTTTCAAAATTTTTCAATATTTTAACAATATTTTTTGTATTTTTTCTAATATTAACCTAATTTTTAATGCAATTTTCTATTATTATATCACGTTAAAAATTCAAAAATTATATTATTATTATACATAACAAATAATAAAAAAAATTTCAGATTTTTTCAAAATTTTCAAATATTTTCTCTATTTTTTCTAATATTAACATATTTTATCTAAATAAAATAAATAATTAAATTAAAATATAAAACAAAATAAAAACTTACCTGATGCTCTTCGGAGACGCGAGAGGCGAGAAAGGAGAGAAATGAAAGGGACGAGGGGTGAGGGTTATATATAACGCGCAAATTCTAGTAAAATAGTTGATGGAACACTGTTCAAACATTAAAATAATTGATGGAACACTGTTCAAATAATTGATGGAATACTGTTCAAAAAGTAAAATAATTGATTGAACACTGTTTAAATAGTCGAATATTAATTTTGTAATATTTGGAAAATTTTTCGTCAAGAATAGTAATTTTTTAATTTTTAAAAATTTTTAATTTTTACGTGATATATATTTTGATATTATAAAGTAATATATAATTTATTAAGTATTATAAAATAATAATAAAATAATAAAATAATGATAAAAGGTTAATAAATATCGGAAAAATCGCCCATGCTAGTTTCGGAATCTCAGATTCCGAAACTAGCTAAAAGTTGAATAAAATAATAATTAAAGTTTGATGAATGTCGGAAAAATGGCCCATGCTAGTTTCGGAATCTCAAATTCCGAAACTAGCTAGTTTCGGAGAGATTCCGAAAATAAGCAGAAATTGTTTCTGCACGGTCAGTTTTAAATTTTTTATTAAAATCGGATTATTTTATAATTTCGTAATTAATTAAAGTTAGTTATAATTTTTTCGGAACTTTGGATTCTTGTGGAGAAAAACAAGGAGCTGCCTACAGAAAAAATTTTCGTCTTCCAAGTTGTCTTTCCTTAGGATTCTATTTAAGTAACTCATTCATTTGATAAAATCGACAGTGTGAAAATCCCACTTTCAAGTTTTTTATATTTCTGTTCTTGCTTTCGATTTAACACCAGTAGTTAAAGTTTAATAGTGCTTAATTTTTGAAGCCTAAGTTTACTGGTGCAAGGATCATATTACATGTTTTATATGATAACATATGCTGTAAAGTACTCAAAACAATAAAGCAATATAAAAATTTCAGGTCTGGTAAGTCATATCTCTTAATTCTCAACCTTAAATCAAGTCTTTAATTCTCAAGTAAATTCTAACATGAACCCAAATCCAAAACCGGTCATCTACCTTTTAAAGTAATTATATTAAGGCAAGTCACCAGCACGTTTAATATGCTCAAGAGTGTGCCTGAGACCATATCTATTAACTGCAGCCTTAGCAGCCCTGAATCCACCTCCATAAACACGCGAAGGGTTCTTTTCAATTAGACGTATGTGGAATTCAGCAAGTTTCCTCTCAAATTCGCTGAAAGAGCTGCTACTGGAGCCAGTCAGGAGTTCAGACTCGAGCCACTTGTGGGCCATTACTTGGCAAATGCCCTCCTCAACCTCAGGTTCAAGGCCTTTATATCCTGGAATTAAAGAAGAACAATATAGAACCAATTTACTAAAGATAATGCAGTGTAAGTTATGAAATTTACAGTGGGTTCAGCACTTCATATAGAACTTTTAATTTGAAGCGATACCATTGAGACGTAGCCAAGCATGCATCAGCTCATGAGCCAATATTGATCCCGTAAATAGTCTGCATTAGCAAAATTGAGACGATATGACTTCATTGCCCAGATGCAAATGTTCTCAACTTTGTTCAAATTGTATTTTTATTTTACAAAGGCATTTAAGCATTAAAGTTACCTTGGTAGACCGTACAATACCAGAATGGCCGTAACATGCCAGTGTCGTTCCACTTGGTAAGGCTCCGTGATGATTCTGATCCTTCTTCCATTTGCAGTCCTTGGCTTTGATACAACCTGAAATGATGATGTGTATGTTGTAAAAATCAAACATAACTTTTATGGTCGAACTTCAAATTACTAGAAAATCTTACAGTTCTGATGACTTGTGCTTCACAAAGACACATGCCAATTGTCAGAGAATCATGGTGGTGATTCTGCAAATTCATCAAAAAAATATTATGATAAGAAAGAAGCATCATATTAAATCATCTCACAATTTTTTTTCTTAAAAAAAAGAATAATTATCACATTGCCTCTTTTTATCCTTATTCATGTGAACAGAAATAAAATATAAAAATGTCGGATACGCCAGATGGGCGACTGGTGTATTAGAAAATTACTCAAGAAAGTGCATAAAATAAATAAACAAAGTTATAGAATGAATACATCATAATTAAATTGAATTAAATAAGTTAATATATATATCGTGTGCTGCTTTCCTTACCTTTTCTCTTTCCACAGCTTCATTTAGTGCATCTCTCTCAACTAAAAGCAAAGGAATTTGTTGCTCAACTTCCATTTCAAGTCCCTCGAAGAATTCTCGGACATCCATGTAAAGTGGTTGGCAGTCGACGCTATTCATTGTTGCAAACTCTAAACACTCCAAACACAGATCTCGTCCATCATTAGGCAGCCCAACATATTCTACATCATTAGGCTAATTTAAAAAAAAAAAGGGATATATTAATTAGCTAAACTGAAATTGAGGGCATCCTTACAAACAAACTATACTAGATACCACCATTAGATAAATATCCTCTATCTGAGTAAATATTACAATTAAGGTTTTTCCCGCAGAAGCAACTTGAAAAAAAAAAATGATATTTTTTTCCTTCTCTTGAATTAATGGAGAAGGCAATTTCTTTTCTTATGAATAAATCTCTGTATCAAAATAATCCTGGTCGCCACCACCCTATTAAGTTTCCTATTTGGTTGTTCTCTTCGATAGCCATTTCAAGCTGTCAGGTAAAAGGAAGACCTTCAGAAAACCATGAAGGTACACTACAGCAAGAGCTGACCATCAACAAACCAAACGAGGAAAGATTTTTATGGTTGTTTATGACCATAAGGTTAATGTATAGGCGCTTAACATTTAAAAAAAATGAATCAATATATATCTCAATTGGTGAGATAATCAGAATTGTTTGGCTCTGGTTAGACTGACAGTAGTATTATGGAAATTGCACATACCTCAAGTTGACCACAACCGCAACACCTATGTGTTCCATCTGTCTCGTGTGAATAACAATATTTTTTATTCCAAACTGGGGTAATTCCGTGCCGACTTGCTGAAATCTACAAAAAAAATTGAAATAAAACAGTAAGAAACTATTAGCACAGTGAGGTCTTCAGCATACTTCATTTCACTTTTGAACTTCCCGTATACGGTTCTGAATTTTAATATTCATCAGGTAAATTTTAAAATTTTGATTATCAAAGGACAAACACACCAGACAGATGTTTTTGTGCAGTTCTACTGGACAGTTTATTTATTGCGGTTCTGATGTCACACTAATACCGACCTTATGAAGTACTCAAATTTTATAAATTAGTATCTAAAATTAGTTTGAGATAAGTGCATGTGCTGACTTACTATGGGATCATGCAAGTAGAATGCATTAAAAAATCAAAATGAAATAAAAATAAAAAATGCTGTTCAGTGGAATTTGGAATAAAGTAATATCTTCTTACAATTTTAAAGCAAACATGACACATCCGGTCATGGCATGACTTGTGATAGAGGCGGTCCTTATCCTTAAATGCCTACTCGCAAAAAATAAATAAAGAAATATGTAAATATATTTTTTTTATGGCATAAATAAAATGTGCTAGCTACTAGTAACAAACCTCGGTCTTAGATATCAGCTGACTACAAGCACGGCACCGGATGCACTCAGAATGCCAAATATCACCCATAAATTTCTCAAACTTCTCTTGACCAATTTCAGTCTTGCACCCTGCACACTTACTGGTACAAAGCATGAAACTGTCTTAGAAACCCAAAACAACTACAGCAGTTGAGAATGAAATAATAGCTGAATGTATCTGAGCTTTTCACTTACATCAAAGTTCGTTCAGGCAGCGACCGAGCATTTAGAGATTCTTGTAATGTCCTAGCTAGCTGCTCATCTCCGTCTGGAATGAAGCAAGTTTTTAAAGTATAAATAAGTAAAAGATCAATAGAATTTTCTCTTCTTCTGTAAGCCAGATAAACGCCAGTACATACCATCGTAATGCCAACCAACTACACCATTCCCCCTTTTGCTTTCTTGTTTGGCTAAAGACCGGGCAATGCCACGTTCCCTGCCTCCATTTTTGCTTCCCTAAATCGAATTATACTGAAATTTAGAGGAAACTCCAGAACCTAATGAAAACTAACTTCCTTAAAACAATATCATATTATTTGAGTTGAGAGTAGTGAGTAGTGACATGATGTTTGAAACCTTGAAATTGTACGCTTCATTGCATTTCCTCCTTTCTAGCCAATTTAATGCGAAGATAAAGCAAATTAAAAATCTGCATTGTATAATGCAAATATCAATACAACTTGCTTCGAACAACATGTGAAGGAAATTGAAATTCTATGAATAATTTATTACTCACAAAATAATCTACTCGTTTGACATTTATTTAGCCTAACATTTTCATAAAAAAATAAAATAAAATAAGTACAACCTACTAGTGTTCATTGAAACAGAAAGTCTTACAGGGGTACGACCAAAAACTGGTACCCGAACAACTAAGCAAAGCTAAGTTCTAAGATCCTAGCTCACAATGTCCAGGTAACAACATCAATTTTAAAGCCAAAAATCATACAAAGCATATAGTAGCATCGCCACATGAAAGTGTCAGCACCGTCTCTTCTCAAGTGCGGGGCGCACTACCTATTCTAAGTATAAGACTATATAATATTAGCAAAGTGCAACAATTCTGACGGCTAGTAAAGCTTATGGCCTCATTCCATCTCTTAAAGGTGGAAGAAGAAAAAGAAGAAATCCATATTTTGAGAACGTAGGATTTCTTTTGAAGGATTATTCGTATCAAACATCAAACACAGACTAAAAAAACGTGACTGTCCAACTCTTGAAGATTTTTTTTTTTTTTTATGGACACGTCATTAATGCTAAATCTTCAATTTTTTATGGTTTTTATTTCCATTCCAGGCGAAATAGTAATTAATGGCGCGGATAATAAATTATTTCTCCTTCCATTTCTGCTTCAAATGCCAATTATTGCTCCGCTGATCAACCATGCAGCAGAGCTAGATCTTGATAATTATGGAAATATATTTAGTATAAATTTCCTTTCTTTTAATTTAATGGATCACTTAATTCAGATATACATTTTTTATAGGAATGATTAAATTGATCTTGTAATATTTCGACAAAGATTTTCTCTTGACTGATGTATCAAGATAGATGTTGATAATTATGGAAATAACAGAGCAAAAATTTATCGAGCTAAATGAGTAAATCAGAAATGGAAACTAAATGGATTCGAGAAGGTATAGGGCCTTACAGTCTCCCAAATTTCTTTTAAATTGATTTGCTCTAATTCTGTGTTGCTTTTAAGCTCGAATTCATTTGATCTGTGGGCTTGTAACTATCCTAAACATTTGACAGAAATATAAAGATACAAAAAAAAAAAAAAGGGAGGCGGGTAAGATGGTAGTGAAATAAGGCCCAAACAATAAACAGATATGTGCTTCACCTAATCAGCCCAGAAAATAAAAATAAATGATAACAGGAGAAAAAAAAAAATAAATTGCTCCTACGCAGTGGAAAATTACTCCCATTGGCCATTCCCATTTCCCAAGCCGGAAGAAGGAAATTTTTTTTTACCAAAAAATAAAATAAAATAAATAAAAATCGCTCCCATTCCGTCGACCCGTCCTATAAACATTTTATTCTACAATTTCCGTTCAAGCTTTGAAGACATGGCTTTTTAAAATTTCTGTGCAACTAGCTTTGTCCATAATTTAATTGACTTGTCACTTGTACGCATTATAGAGCTGTGTCACGTCTGTCACCTCCTCCAAACGTTATGTCAAAACCTGTTATAATAACTTCCGATGATAAAAAGGCTATACATACAACTAATTAGAAAGGAAAACAAAATTAAATGAACATCAATACATAAACACAAATCAAGGCTACTATCAGATGAACATCACTGTCATTTCTTTTTTTTATTATTTACTGCTCCATTTTCTGTAAATTTATTGATTCTCAGATAAATATAAACAGCCAATTATCTTCTCTCTTTAGTTACATAAATTGACTGACCAATGCTATGGGAAGGAACCAGTATATTTAATATGATCGAGGGTGCGCCTGAGACCGTAGTTATTAACTGCACGAATACCAGTCCTAAATCCATGTCCATAAGCATGTGAGGTATCAGCCTCAATTTGAAACTTGAAGAATTCACCAAGCCTCCTCTCAAATTCAGCTCTTTTTCCCTTTTTAGATGAACTTGAACTCGAGCTGGAGCTTGAGCTTGAACTTGAGCTCGAACTCGAACTCGAAGCACTACCACTGGAACCAGCCATGATTTCTGATTCAAGCCACAAGTGGGCGAGTACTTGGCATATGCCTTCTTCTACTTCTGGTCTAAGCGATCTATAACCTAAAATGGGTAAAACAAGAGCATTTAATTTACTTCAACTGTTCCACATCACCATATTAAACTGAGTTGTAGGGATTATTCTGCAATTTATTCTTTCTACGTTATATTCATTTAGAAGAAAGTACCATTGAGTCGAAGCCACGCATGCATCATCTCGTGAGCCAATATTGAGCCTGTTAATAATCTGCAGCAACACCAACAAAATTTTATTAAAATGTGGGTTGATAATGCTCGCTTAAGATAGTCATGGTAAATATAAAAAATATTGCATGTGTAGATTGTTACCTTGGTAGCCCATACAATATTAAAATAGCTGTAACCTCACAATGCCTTACCAATCGATATGGCCCTGTAATAAGATCCATGATAATATTTCCAGGCCCCAACCTTGGCCTTCTCAGAACCTGAAATAACAGATTTGTAACTCAAAATTAAAAAAAAAAACAAAATGCAATTTCTCTAAAGTGAAATTGCCAAATTACTTAAATCTTACTGTTCTGATTATCTGCTCTTCAGCTAGACAAAGACCTCTTGTTTCAGGAAGATGATGGTAATCCTGTCAGATCTCAGCAAAAACAACATAATAAGGTAAATAGCTCTTTTAAATTAAGACAATTCATGTATGCCACTAAAAACCAAGAAAAAGTTCACACAACTATGTAAAACATGACAAGTAATATCATACCTTTCTTGTCTTAGTTTCTTAGAAAATGACCAAAAGGCCCTCCAAAGAGGAGGGTACTTTTGGTATATTGAAAGGGAAAGTGTAATCAACAGTTACAGCGACAAACATGTTGTAGTAGTACATAGTTCAATTTTATGACAGCATGCATGATACATTGTTTATGGAGGGGTACATTTAATGATCTATGGTCATTCCTTAAGGTAAGTTTTAGCGTTCACCTTTGATGTACATTGGATAAAAGATAAACAAGTAGTCTTACAGTTTTTTCACCCTCCATAGCTTCATTAAGGGCTTGTCGCTCAACCAAGAGTAGTGGGATTTGTTGCTCGACTTTCATGTTTAAGCCCTCATAGAATTCACGAATATCAAGATAAAGTGGTTGGCATTCACTTGTATCCATTATAGAAGAATTCAAACATTCCAAACACAACCTTCGGCCATCATCTAGTGTCACATACTTCACATCCCTCGGCTAATTAAATGAACACGAAGGGAACATAGAATAAGCAAAGAATTCTCATAATAGGAAATTACTTATTAATGAGTGCATCTAAAAAATCTAACTTGGAATAAACATTTTAAGTTAGAGATTTGATTTAGCAAATGCAAAGCTGCCAGGGAAGGAAAAACCTCTTTTTCTCTTGACAAAAGATTGTGTGGCTTTTCAATTACATAAATATATTTCTATATTCACTAAATACAATTTATAGCGGGGTTTCTTTATGTACATTCCAATTATCAGCCTCTCAGATGGTATTAAGAACGTACTGGTATGAAACAACATGGTGTATGTTATTGTCCATAGAGAAAGATGTATTTTTAATGGCTTCAAGTTACACTGATAAAAGGTGCTGTGGTAGTTTACAAACCTCCATTCTCTCACAACTGCAACACCTAGGTGTCCCATCCTTCTCATGTGATGGACAAAATTTTTCTTGCCAGAATGGGTGCACCCTGTACTCTATTCTGCCATATCTGTCTGATGGTATCTGAAACGAATGAGATAGGAACTATTAGATTTGGAGATTGAAAATCTTTTAACCTTTTTATAGACTATGTTTCTTCTTTTAGCAAAATAAATAGCTATTTATAGAATTTGAAAAAAGAACAACCATGATCTTGCACTTGGAAAGGACCCACAAAACATGATACTGACTTTTTCTCAAAAAAAGAAAAAGAAAAGGAAAATTAAAAGAGGCGAATATACCGCATTCAATAAAACCCAAAACTAACCTATTTCAATTTCATATGTGCCAATAGATAGATTTCTTTTTCCAATAAGGTCTAATCTCTTTTCTTTCTGTTATTCTCTACCTTATTCTCAAACAAACTACTGTAGAGGTTTGCACATATGAAAAAAACACCTTGTAGTTTCTTCTAAAAGGGACAAACTGGCAAAGAGCTCAAGGTAACAAAAAATAAACACAAAAATAATATACATATTAGATTATTCCTAGCCACTTTGAAGCCTGAAAATACCAAAATACCAAAATACATTAATGTTATCTGGGGATGAAGAATTCACAATTTTTGCAACAAGCCATACATTTAATATAAGTTGAGAACCAACCAGTATCACGTGTTGCAAGATTGTTCTTATTAGCCCCAACTGTTAAGTTCAAAATGGTACAAGAAGAGGACATACATAGCTCTTACAAACATGACAAATCAGCCTATTCTTCTCTTTGAAGCATGATTTGTGATAAAGGCGGTCATTATGCATCATGGCCTGCTCCCAACAAAAAGAAGAATGTTAAATCTACAGTAATTTTGAGTACATGAAAGGAAATGTGTTCTGGTGATAATATACATACTTCAGCCTCAGACATTGGCTCCATACAAACAGAACAACGGAAGCACTCAGAATGCCAAATGTGACCCATAAGATTACGGACACGTCCTTGGCTGATTTGAGTTCTGCACCCTGCACACACCCTGCAGAAACCCAGACAAGACCAATAAGAAGAATGGAAGTAAAATCAAACAACAAAAAAGGAAGATTCTATTATACAGGGATTGTACCAAGTACCAACATATACCAGCACTTAGTCGAATTTGAAAACGGTAAGGATATTCAATTTTGAAAATTAGTAGCTTGTTTTAGCATATGTCTGGTATTAAAATATAATTTGCAGAAAAAAAACTGTAATTTCAAAACAAATAAATGAAAAAGAAAAAAAAAAGGTTATAATTTCTCAAGTTTATATAAGAAAAGAAATGTTGACAATTTCTGGATTTGGAGGAAACTAATGGTACCTGAACATTTCTAAAGGTACGAAATAAGGAAAAGGTTGGTAAAATTGACTGGTATGACGAGGCGGGGACTCGGAATTTAAGCTTTCTTGTAAAGCCCTTGCTAGCATTTCATCTTCATCAACATGAGAGCTACTTTCTGAAATTAATTCAACAAATGAATATTGGAAACCAACGACTTTTTACCATAACAAGGAACAATTTTCCATGCTCTCTCTCAAAAATCACCAAAGTATAGAAACATGTAAATGTACCCTCCTCTCATATATCTTAGAGAATCACACACACAATCCCTCTTTCTTCTTCATTCATTTAAAGTATGGAGTGAAAAAATAAACTACTTTTCATGATTTCCGTCTTTGTAAGGAATGCACAAAACTTTGTTTTTACAAGAGCATTGTTGATATTTTTGACATCTATTGATTAAAAATTATTTGAAAATAACCCTTAGAAAACTGAGAAGTCACTGGAAAAGAAAAATTACAGACCTATAGCCTTTCCCTTTTTATGCTCATCATCCACTAAAGAAAGAGCAATGGCATGGTCAATATCTTCATTGTCACTTTCTGATCTTGCACTCTTCAATCCATTATACAAAAATTAGCAAACTAAATCACAGAAAGTGAATAAAAGAAAATTCCAAGAAAAAAAATACAGTACAGGTGATTTAATGTGATCATCTGAGACTGCATCATCATCTGATTCTTCCTGGTAATGTGCCCGTGTAATTTTGTCCGAACCGCTGAATATTTTCTTAAGCCATCCCATTATTTCTCTGCGAAAGAAATAAAATAATAATCAGTGGTATAAATAGTTACCCATAAAATGAATATTCCAACAAAGAATTCTCAATAATTGACTGGATTACTAAACACAAAGTTAAGCAATAGACAAACTGCAAGTATCTTGGTGCATCAAAGTAAGTCAACCATGGATTACAATTCTATATCCAAATGAAAATTTTGAAAGTACCTTTAATTGAACTCAATAGAACTTCTTTCACTGGGGGACCAAACGAGTAAAGGGAGCATCAGCTCATTCAGATGAATTAAAATATGAAAAATTCAGAAACAATTATACCTCAATTAGCTGAGTAGACCATATATTACTCCCGCTAGCATAGAGAATCCATATTTATTTAATCGACGATTCTTTATGCGTGCAATCTGTTTACCAAATCAGAAAACAATGATAGTATGTTTTAAATAGAAAAATAATATTAAATAAAGCAAGTAAGCTGACGTGGATTGGAATCAGCACCATGTAAATAAGTCAAAAAAGTAAAAAACAGAGGAAAGCTTTCTCTTTCGGCCGCAACATCGCCAATTTCCCACGAAATCATTAAAATATTAAACAAAAACACAATTTTTCACAGTTAGCACCCATCTTTCCAAATAATTACCAAACAACATCAGAAGAGCAACTTGGAAGGGGAAGCTATGTCCAAAAATTCAAAAAGGACAGGTGGGTTTGTACTATTATTTAGCAAGGGTTGTAAGGAGGCGAGTCGCGTTCAATATAAAAAATTATTTTTGGACTTGGAGTAGAGATGTGAGGTCATCTTAGTAAATTGCAAAACAAAAAAAAAAAGTTAGAAATTGACGAAAAGAAGCAACAACCTAGAGAACATGTAAAATAGTACGGAAGTTGAACTAACCAAGAGAGGGCAGTTGAATGATTGATATGGTAATTGTGATTAACCTCTCTTTTGTGATCTCTCCATTAGAGAGAGTGAGAGAGAGCTATCAATCAGAGATTGTGGAAGAGAGAGGGACTGATGTGAAGTTTTAAGCGAAGAAAGCTACTAGACTTTCCACCGAAGACGAGACGCGATCTTTGTAGATATGCATGTGTTAAGTCAGTTTACTCACCTAAAGATCAACCCGTTTTACTATCCTATGGATTCTGAAACGTAGAAGACGATAATATAGTCAGTGGGTGTTGCTTCTTGTTGGAAGATTTCTGGGCCCTGAATCATTCATTCAGAAAATAGAATTTGTAAATGGGCCCAACTTGGTATGGTCCAATTTTGACAAGTAAGATATATTCTGTTAAAAATTATTCCTCTTTTTTTTTTTGTTAGTCATCAGCAAAATTGACACGAGAGAACTTTCTAGCACCATGCATGTGATTTCTTCACTCATGAACTCTTGCACTTCTAAAATGAAATCCAGATCGAGAGAGATTAAAATGGTAAATATTCACTAACACAAGAAAATTTAAGATACATCATTTTTGTTTCCGAGAGGGGAACTAAAAATACATCATTAACAACTCCAATTTTAAAGTTGAAGAAAAAAAGTTTAAGGAAAAGAAACCTCAGAGAATTTTCATATACTCTCATACAGAAAGGCAAACATGTTACAATCCTAAATCCAAACTCATATGCTAATCACCTTTACTAACATTTCCCATGCTTTTGCGCACTCAATTTCTACTACCTTCTTGTTCAACATATGGCCTGATAAAGGTTCTTCGCCACCAAACCTCGAATGCTCTTTGCAAATTAGGGCACGCATCACCAGCCTTTAGAAACCGACCCATCCATGTCAGCAATATACTTTGTTGTTCTTCCAATGGAAGAGTTAGTATAGTTCTCCCAATTCCTTCTTCCACCACCTTTCGATCAAACGGCCTACATGCATGTTGCAACCAGTTATAATCATCTATAAGTGGTTGCAACCAAACATGTATCAGTTGTTGCCTCGTCTCCTTTGTGGGAAGAACCTCTCCTTTTCCTATGCCGACAAAAATTCTGGCAGTGACACAACTGACAAGGTGCCGTGACATGATTGGTAGCTTCCCATGATTACCTGCAAGTTCATCTTGGCCAGCCCACATTGTTACAAAATTATCACCAACATGCCTATCACACAAAATTTCAAGTAACCATAACAGGTTATCAGCTTCTAATGCAATGCCCCTGTTTACTGTGTCTCTGACCTCCGCTGTCCGGTTTCCAAATTCGGGCTCTGATGCCTGTCTGAATAGATTCAATAACGAGTCCAAACAGACTTGGCATGATTTGTACAAGGTTTCAGTGCATATGTCAGTAGACCCATTAGTTGAAATACTATTTTCTTTTAAGAGTTTTGAGACGACTGATTTCATCTCACGCCTGGCTTTATCTTCACTGCTCTTAAGAACTAGCTCTATTATTTGGGCCAGTGTGTTATTCGGTGCATCATTTTGTGCATTGGGTGAGACTCTTCTAAGTAAAGGGCTAACTCCATAACAATCCTTTGTGTCGATTTGGAGATGGCGTAAATATGAAATTACATTTTCCTCTTCATCTCCTACCCAAGGAACGGCTTCTAGATAATCAAGGCATGATACAACACAGGAACGAAAGCCAAGAAATTCAGCAACCTGAAAATTGAATTTTAGAATTTAATTATGTTGAACAAAACTTCTTATCATATGCATTGGGCGTTCGAGTAACTTACTAGTTTTTTTGGGTCACATGATGGACTTGCACATTAGTGAACAGTAAAGTGGGGCCTTTTGATTTACATTAATTTGAGCATTCCACTATGCATTTGCTACCGGATTGCAAGTTGTGGTGCATGATCATAACTAGCTAACTAACTTTGGCCAGTTGGCCTACAGAGGTATCAAGGTACATTATAAAAACATAAAACAAGAAGAAACAAACAAGCAATTATCATAAAGTTTATATATATATATATATATATATATACAGAAAATCATAAAATCCATATTGATTTATACTATGATAAATTGAAGGCTGTATAATCACTCTCAAAAAAATTATGCAATTTTTAATTACTTGGTTTAGAGAAAGAACCTTCAGAATTCGAAGTACACGAGGCACACTTTGTTTAACCAATCTATGCTTGACATCTTTGCAATACATCAACCCAACCGTCTCCACGTAAATCTCCACATCATCACAGTCTGGTATCTCAGCAGAAGATATTGGAGAATTTTCACATAATTTCTCAGAAAAATAGGTGCTATTCTCCAATAAAACATTTCTATGCACACTCATTTTCACCATAATGCCATCTTTTCCACGCAAAACCACCTTAAAGTCACTCGCTTCAGTCTGCCCAAACCCAACAGAAATTTTGTGCTTTTGTTGGTGCTTTTCAGTCCCTTTTGATAGATTTGAAGAGGGATTTGGGTTCTCAGCATTAGGATTTGATATTGTTCGTTTCTCTGATGAAATGGTCGGTGCTCTTTGAACTGAAGAAGCCTTTGAATTTGGTGGTGATACTTTGTGAGGTTTATTTTGTGGTGCTTGATTTTTTAGGCTCTTTTGAAGAGCAGCTGGAGAAGGGCAACACCAGAATCCTTCTGGGGTAACAGCAATTGGGACGTTGCGTATTCGGGTGTGCTGTGCACGGAGTTCGCTGACAGAAAACTCAGCCATTTATTTTCTTCGACTATTGTCAATTTAATTGTATGCACTGGGATTGAATTTGGGAAAATTGATGAGATGCTTTTCTTCTAGGTAAGTTGAATTGGGGCTCAACTTTGATACAACTCCGGTTACCTGAAAAATTGAGGATAAGTATCATACTCATGCTCTCTTTTTGTAGAACTGTAAGTAAAATTCTGTCTAAATTATCAATTGGGAAGACAAATTGAGACCAGAAACAACAGAAAATCGAAGGCAGCTACAACAGAAAAGCTTATTACATAATAATACATCAAATCACAAGCAATTAGCTACCTTGAAGCAGACCCACAACAAAGTTAACCATGAAAACAAGGCAAAAATAAATAAATAACCATAACGTACCAAAACCAATTTCTCAGAATTTCAAATCTCCTTGAACCACTCACTTTACTTCCCCTTTTCTCTTAACAAGTAGCTGCTCTGTTTTGTTTCTTTTGCACTGCGAAATTCTAATAATGGAACAGAAATAAGTACCGGTCAAAAGAAATGAATGCGACATTGCATGCACGGTGCTTTCTCATCATGTTATCTCCAATTGAATGAAAGGGAAATAAAGATGTTCCTCAAAAAGAAAAATAAATAAAGATGTAAATAAAGAAAAGAGATCCTTTACCAGTTAGAGTGCTCTCACTTTTCCCTTCAGATTTGTTCCAGAGCAATCATATCTCTCTCTCTTTCACCACCTCTCTTTCAGACTTTCTCTCTCTCTGTCCTGTAATTTCCTGTGATTATCTTTATTTTATACCATTGAAACTGAAGTTAGAGGGAAAGAACCAACAAAGAGTTCTGGGTGTCCATATGTACTTAGATGGATCATAATTTGTTCTTCAAAGACCCGGTCTACAGTATATGTTAGACCAACAAGACAGTTACTAGTGGAACCCACTCACCAAAAAGAAATTGGGTACTACAGTATTTTAACTTAAACAGTACAACGAGTCTAGTCAAATGCTTAAGCAATGAAACCCACACTTCTAATTCAGAAAAAGGAGCATCTAGTTTGTTTATAAAATGTCTCTAGGGAATACAGTGTTTTAGTTATCTGACAGTGGGACCCGCAGAGACCTTAAGCATCTCATTGATGGTCCCCACCTGTCCTATTAATCTAAAATAAGGGAGAGAATCTGAAATTAGAAAAGATATAGGACTCACAAGAGCGTACTATTATTCAAACAAAAAAAAGAGCGTACTAAATTGGTCTACCGGCCTTTCGAGATAAAATAAAGGAAGAGTGTACTGAATCTGACCCCTGACCCTGAGTAAGATTCTGAATTTCTGACTTGTGAAATTTGTTTTGAACCAGAATTATCATCTTTGGCTTGTGTCAATCCAAACTTCAATCCTTATCCACAGAAGATGATATATTATCATTTTCACAAAAAATAGCTGAAAATATGATATATGGTATATAAATTTTGTAAGAAAATATCTCCACGTACGTATTACATAAAATAATACTTATGACCGAGAAAGCTTTCAATCGGACTGAGATTCATTACTCCTAAAAAATAAATTGAAGTAAATATTTCGAGATATCAGTTTAAGAAAATTGATCGGTTTGTTCATCAATATAAGAAGAAATAGAAAAGTTTTCTTGACTTGTCATTAAGGAAATTGCACTTTCAAAATAAAGTTGAAGTACTTCAACTTTAGTGTTCTATTATATAACTCTTTAACTTCGTAGATGATATCTTAATTGTTTGTATAAATATACGTTTCCTGCTAAAATCTTGTTTATTTTAGCAAAAATAAGTGCATTTTCAGAAGTTTAGAGTAATGAGTCTAGAAATTTTAAATAGTTAGCGACAGTTGTCAAAATATTTTTTTATTTTATTAAAATTCATATAATAACTATTATAAATTAGGATATGCAAGTGTTTAGTTTAATCCAAACGGATTATTATGCTAATATAATTTTAATACTTATTGTTAGTTTGGTGAATAAGAATCACGTGTTGAGTATTTGTCTATTTGAAGATGAGATCTGGCGTTAATTATCTCCGAACATCTTTAATTAGAATTAATCTAATAAAGGAGTACTTTTTTTCCCTGAAACTGAAAACAAAGGGCATAAAAGATTCCCAACGAAAATTCGGAACCCGTTTCAAACGGAGTCTTTTTCATGGGAAGACTAAATGAAGACAAAATTTGCGAGTCGTTGGAGAATGTGCTGCATAAAAGACTGCCAATTTACCAAACCCACCTTGAAACCCGGTCTTTTATTTATCTATATTGCTACTTAAAAACCCCAATCTTAATTCCGACATAAACATGAGTAAAAATGTTAGAGACAACAAATGGTCCAAGTATTTTAAATTAGTAGAGCGGTTTCTTTTTCACGGGACCATGTAGCACAGGTGAAAGCAATTGTTGTTTGCTGGTTATGCTGTAAAAGAAAACAATTTTACATGGTTTGGTAATTTAAAATCTGAATGAGGGAACTGTTCAGTAAGTGAATGTTAACGTTATGTTTCTAATTAATGACTAAGCTGTAATTCCCCCAACGCTCATTATGGTTTATGGAGGTTGTAGGATTAAGAATAAATTTCAGTTTAAATGCCAAATTCCTTCTATGCATTACAATAACTATATGTACCACGTCATTAGAATTTATAAAGTAATTTGTAATTAAGTAATAAATATTTAAATTATTAGACGACGGAAGTATATAGAATTACAATTAAGTACAAGATAATAATTCGAAATATATTTAATCAAATTAAAAAATTAAAAGCTTGGTCATTAATGGAATAAATACTTAGAAATGAAACTAGGTAGTAGCAACTTGATGAGACAACGTAAAAAGAACAAAATAACTAAAAGCCTAATTGGTTTAGTAAGTACATGCATAACTAGTTAGTTAAATAAAAATAGCTTAAAAACAGTTAATTACGATTAAGTGAACAAGGTAAGCTAATTGTAATTATAATAAATTAATTTTAATTCTTTCCTTTTCTTTCCCCCAAAAAGTTAAACCTCCGTAGGCCGTAGCTGAAGAGGTACAATTCTTTAATTGCAAGAAATGAAATTGTGTTAAATACGACTACAAAAAGATCCATTTTGAAGTAATTAATTTGAGCTAATAAGAAGCTTTTGCTTGACAGGATTAAGACGGATCATCATTTTAGAATTCATTTATAGGGGACAGAACCACGCGAGTTAAGAAATTTTTAGACTTTTGAATTCAGCAGTGCTTTGTGGTAGCACTTCATTACATGAAACATCTCAAAGCAATGACAAAAGATGGCGCTCTTTATGAGGCATTTGTGCCAATTGAGTAAATCTTAAGATAAGACACTTCTTGGTGCGAAGTTCGGAGATAATTATTTCCTAATCAACAGTGACATAGTAGTAAAATTCATGTCACGTTTGTGTTAATAGCTTATTATTTATTAATGTTATAGATGTTAACTATTATTTTGAGTAATTTTGCTCCTCTTTCACCATGCATGTATGATTCGTGTCTTGTAGGAAAACGGTTAGTATATTTTGTGGCTATTAATTTTTTTAATGCTTTAGTATTCTATGACTATTGTCATAGAAAATTTACAGCAATTATTCCTTAATTAAATTGTTCTGAGCTATACAAGTAGATATTTTGCTTATTTCATTCTATCTCGATTTGTGTATGGTACACACTTTATAGTAAGTCTGGTTGCAATTTTATTAGTACATATTTTATATTGTATAAGTTAATTTTTTTTTTTTACTAATGGTCGATACTTAAAAAAAAAATATTTAATTTAAAATTTGATGGTTGGCAGTTAATGTTAACTGTCCGAGCTTAGAGGAAAAAAAAAAACAAAAAGAAAAATTCCACCTGGCGCATTTTTTTCAACTTCCTCATTTGCATACACGGCAGTTGGTTGAAATTCCCCTTTTTTGAATGGCAAACCTCACTAATTGTCCTGGACGAGTCATATTATTTCTCGTAAATTAATAAGTTTGGTTTATCAATCTTTAATCACAACATATTAATATCAATATTGTTATAAACTTTATATACACTGTCAGTCAAACATGTTCACTTGCGCCCAAAAATGAAAAAAACAAAATGTTTGCAATCTTTGATTAAACTAGATAAAGCATGTTCGCATACAAAAACATTGTAAAAGTGACTGAGAATAAAGATTTATGCAGGTGATAACACAAACAACTTTTCAGACTTTCTTTTTTTCCAAAAAAAAAAAAAAAAATCTAAAGAGAAATCACGCATGGAGTTTTTCAGCCGTCCCTGTAATTATTTGAATATTGCCGACAAAAGAAACATATACGAATTAAACTGATAACATTATAATAAAAAGTAAAATTATATAAATATATTTTTATAATTTCAATAAGTCGTATATTAAGTTCGATCCAATTTGAAAACTAATTGATAATTTCTCGAGTGAATTTAAAAGTTGATGCTTCCATTTAGTGATACATAATTTATTGATTAAATAATTTTTAAAATTCACCAAATTTGATTGTACAGAACATATTAAATAATAGAGATCCAATCAATAATTTCATTTTTATTATTAGGAACTATTAAATAAATTGTCACTGTTGTGGTGCAAATGTGACTGACACATTACCCTTATTTATTTTTTTTTGCCCAAATAGAGGACTGTTCTAGCACCGAATAATTCAAAAGCTGAATTATTTCAACATTTATTATAATTTTGCCGCAGAAAAAACACATAACGGATAATTAGTTCGATTTTTACCTTTTTATTCTTCAATAATTTAATGAAAAATTTAATTGAATTCGGTACAAATTAATTTATTCTAATACAATTTCGTAGTAGTACCTCCGCTGTTCAAACTGGCAGACACATTAAATAAAGTTGATAGGAAAATACTGACTCCTTTGTAATTCATACACTATGTACCGTCGGATTCGCACTAAATAATGCACCAAAAAATAATGATCCCGGAGCCAGAGGAAATGCAGGGAATTCAAATCCTGTGTTGCGCTACACACGGTGTAGCGCACACACGGCCCGTCCGATTTTGATCTGATGAATAAGGGAGTCCCGTGAAAATAACCAGATTCCTAGGCCCGAAAAAAGTGAACCGCCCGATCAAAATCGAACGGCTCGTGGGTGCGCTACACGGCGTATAGCGCAACACCAGATCAGGGTCCAAATGCAGGTGCCGAGGACCCGTACACCAGGGATGGTTGTCATCTCATTTTCGGACAGGAAGTTTTGAATTGAAATACTTGTTCTTTTTTTCCTTTTGATAAGCATTGATTTGAAACACCTGGGGATGCATTCACCAATAAAGTGCGATATAAAGCGAAAGAAAGGCAATAAAAGCATACTGACGCCGAATGGTACAAAAATCAAGTCCCTCTCTATTCAGACGCATTTTGCTTTTGTGATTCGAACCGGTTCTCCCGATTCAAAAAAATAATAATAAATATATAAACAAGAAGGTAACACGAAAAGGGGGAAAAAAAAGGAATAAAAGCGAGGTCTGTTTCAACAAACTGGAGAGGTTCCTGAATTGCTGAATGATCAGGTAGGCATTCAGCTCGAAATTTTAGAATAATTTTATTATTATGATCATGACAGAAAGTTGATCGAGAAAATTTGAGATTAGAAATTTTATAAAATTTCATTATTTCTCAAAATTGTTCGGAATTATTATTTTCTAATAAATTACTACAACAAAAATATGCATTTGATATTCAGTCTAGATATAGATGTAGTGTTGTTAATTTATTTACACTTAGGGTCCGGTCCAAAGAGGAGTACTCGGAGCGAAGGAAAGGGAGGAAGAGAGCGGTTATCTTGCTCCAGAGGGAGAGAATCGACGGAAACGAAGGGTACTACAGACACAGAAAGAGGAAGAGATCGGTTACTCCCATAATCGGAGAGTACTGAGTCCCTTCCCTTCTCTCCCGAGTACTCCCCTCTGGAGCAGACCCTTAAAAATATTGTTGTTATATTTTAAATACTTGGGATAAACAAAAAAAAAGGAGAAATTTGATTTAAATCAGATAATAATATCTCCGCATAAGAAGTTGTCTAAATAAGTGTTATCAGGAACACTTCGTTTCTCCAATGCTACTCTGAGTAGGAAAGAGCTACATATGTTTAACAATAGCATTGATAGAAAATTTGACCCTAAACCTCAACGATAAACAACTCAACTATACAAGTAATATCTTCTTTTAAGCAAAGCAAAGTTTAATTGACTTTAATAATTGCCCTAGTAAATATTCTTAGACAAATACGTACTTAATTTTTACGCAAACGACCTAAATAGTCAATAGGTGAGTTGACATTTAGTGCCTATGAAAATCAACACCTCTCACAATGAAATTATTTGCGCAAGGAAAAATGCTTTTATGTGCGCTACTTTGAACCGACAGCAATCACGGTTCATGAATGTGCACTATGTTACCAATATATGAGATCCATGCGGCGAATAGAAAGGCCAGATGCTTCTTTTTCTCTATAATCATTTGTGCAAGTGATCAAATGTAGGTACTATCATTATGTTTGGTACCTTTTGACTCTCGAATATATTATATATATAGGTTCCTTTGGTTTGCTTATGTTTTACATTTCCATATCCGGACTAGCTGGTGCTGATAAAACTTTATGGGTATTTTAATCTAGAAACTATAGAGGAAGAACCTAACTGTCGATATATTTTATGTCAAATCAACATCGATAAAGTTAAACAAAATGATGATCTTTTGAACTTTTAAATAACATAATAATTGAGTAGTCGGATATGTTATGTATATTATTATTAGGCAAATTCTGCAATGACTGAATTTTTTACCGGCTTAAATCTGGATAGTTCATTTAAAATTATGAACGGATTTGGTTGATCATGATTCAAGCCCGGTTTAAAATTTCAGTCCACCATAGAATTGCCCTATAAATCACTATTATTATTATCTACTATAAATAAAAATCACTATTATTGTTTTTTTACGCACAAAAAAGCAAGAAACATTAATGTTCGAATTTATTGAGCAAATATATATTTTATTAATTAATGGTCTTAAAATTATATAATTTTAAAACCGAAAGTTGGAATATGATATATACTTTACGGTCATAGCGCATAGGTCATAAGAAAAAAAAATGAAACTACAGTCAGAGGAATGTGTTTTTCAAGAAAGGAAAAGCTTGGTGTAAGAATAATTTGTGGAGCTGTACAATATGCATTGTATATGAATAACTATAAGAATACAGACACATCTTGCTTGCCTAATCAAAATTAAGACGGAGGCAATTGTGGCAAAGGAACATATATGTCAATAGAAGCTCACTAGAACTGTTCGTCTGATACATGTGCATAATACGACTTGCCAGTTCGAGTATAGAAAACATTAAAACGAACGAACAAAAGCCTGTATCCTGTTTCTTTGACATTGTCAATATATTAGAACCTGAATACAAGTGTTGATTATTAGTTTATTACATCATTTATCTGTCAATTGCTTTCATTTAAAAAGATTTGTTTCCTTTACTGCGCTCAGCACAAGACAGATCTGTCCGCCCATCAATATTAATGTGTGCATCATGAAAAACAGCTACAAACCAGGATTTTATTTTGGTAGAACCAATGGTTATATATTGCACTATGTGCTGATGAAGCAGCAATTACTACTTCTTTGGGAACAATCTAGGAACATATACAACTTGAGATTGCTCCTTCTGGCATCGACATGCCATTTCACAAACAAACATGAGCTAAGAGAGGTGCAATATTTCTAATGCTTGTTTTCTGTTATATACAGAATTAGTATGCTGGCTACCATCCACCTGCATGCAAACTGAGAGAGGTGGGTTAGATATTTTTTCATGCTTGTCCAGGTACACTGCACACTGGGTTAGATATTGTTTGCAGTTTATGACCAAGGAGGTTTTCTAGTGCATACTTGCCTGGTGAGTGTTAAACTGTAGATCAGGTGAGTGTAATTTTGTACATGTAATTTTAAATTTAATTGAAGTTTCCAGGCCCTGGTTACATAGGTGCACACCATACAATCAGAGATAACAGAGAGCCCCAGATTGGTTCATAATAATGTTTATTGACTTGTCCAAAGGCTTAACAAAGCTTCACTTTGTTCAATTATAGGAGGCCACAGTTCAAAAACTGGAACTGTACTCTCTCCATTCAATTTTTATTTTAACTTTTCTCTACTGTACAATCCCACGTCTTTCAATATATTGAGATGACCTGTTGGAACTCAGGAGTAAAAATTCTGAAGTTAAACATGTTCTCTTAATACATATTTTATTTAACATCCACAACACGGTACATGAATTCTGACTTCTGAAATGCCAGAAAACCTAACAAGATAGAACTCACAGTATGGATCTTACCTGATGCACATTTTTACAAGTTCACATTGGCAGCAAAAGAATTGCCTTGACAGAACTGAGAACCCCAGTTACTATACCGAATCTCATTCTTCCTGTTGATTATAACATTCTAATAACTTCCTTGGAATGATAGTCGCTATCTAGTATGTCTAAAAAACTTCCTTGGAATGTACACAAACAAGAAATTTTAACATAAAAATGAGCTTGTTCAATATCAGCCCTTTTTTATTCAAAATCTACAAAATTTCTTTCTTACTCTTGCTACAGAGTGCAAACCGCCTGTTACATAAGCATTAAAAAATACAAAAAAGGATAAAAGAGGACAATATTTGACCAGATTAATGCTTCTCATCCTTTGGTGGCAGATCCTTCTTAACAGATGCAGAATCCAGCTCCTTGGGCGCAGACCGCTCAGCATTTCTACAGTCATCAAAATTGAAGTATATTAAAAAGAGATACATAATACAAACTTCAACCAATAAGTTTCATATAACAAGTTTTTGAATGTAACATAATACAAAATCTTTGATAAGACTTTCATTTGGAAACATATATCCAATTTGCTCGTCTTTCAACTGTATCACATTCCATCAAATCAGCTAATGAAGTCAATTAATCCATACTAAACAAATACCAGGAAATATCTGCTAAACTAATATGCATGAAAACATATAACAAACTAGTATACAAAACAAAAACCAGAATCATCCAATGCAACCTTCCGTTCTTACCACATACCCCTTTGAACTTATTTCAAACTACAAACTAGCACCAGAAAAGAAAGTCAAAATCAGAGAAAGTAAAGTACTTGGCGGCGGAGACGGATTCTTCCTCAAGCCACTTTCGAATCTGACGCACGTTCCGACGAAATATCGTCGCCGACTGCTTCACATCGGTCCGCAAGAGCATCACCGCCGCGCCTACTCCGACCACCGTGAGAATAAAATTCGTCAGTGCCATGTCGTCTAAAACCCTAGCTCGCTCGATCAATTCCTCTCTCCCACTTCAAAACCAAGAACCAAAAGTTACCAACACCGAAGATTGGAGAAGAGATCTCAACCGTCCGATGACATCTCATCATAATGGGCTGTGATTGAGATCTGGTTTTATTGGGCCTTCTCCAAATGGACCATGAAATTGCTTTTTCGTTCTTTCGAATAATGGGTATGAAAGGCTTACTCGAATCCGACCCTTTTACAGTGTCTTTCACTGAACAACGGCAATTGCTCAGGACACTCTCACTTTCGCAGCACACTCCCAATTTTAAATGAAAAGACCAAATTACCCTCGATTGTTTATCCATCACTCCATCAGAATCCTTAGATTAAGGGTATGTTAAACTTTTCACATTAGAAATGGGAGTGTTTTGCGAAGTGTGAGTGTCCTGAGCAATTCCCTCTGTACAACTTCAAGCCTATCCTCAAAGGTGGAGATAGAGAGAGAGAGAGAGAGAGAGAAACAAAGAACCAAAAAAAGAGACCCCAAAAATGGCGCTCTCTATCTCTTCACTGACATCATCATTCACCTCTCTATCGTTCTCTCACAAAGCCAAGTCGAAGCCTTTTTCCGTCTCCTTCGTTCCCTCGCGTCGTCTCACCATCACTGCCTGCGTTGCGAGCGAAGAGTCCATTGGAGTGCTCCTGGCCGACGCGGCGGAGGCGGCCGCGAGGATTACTCCTACGACGCCGGAGCTGCCGGGGGGGATGAATGTGGAGAAGTATATGAAGTCTCGGCTGCCAGGTGGCATTGCGGCGCAGGAGATTCTGGCTACTGGTCGGAGGAAGTGTGCTGTTGCTAGAGTGGCTTTACAAGAGGGTAATGGGAAGATTATTGTCAATTACCGCGATGCCAAGGTAAAAATTATAGAATTATTTGATGTCTATTAATTATCTTTAGTGTATAAATAGTCTTGATTTTTAAAAAGTTGTGCCGATTTACTGACTGGATTAGTTAGAGGTAACAACAACTGCAATGCCTCAATTTAGCTGTTTGGTGTTATATGGTCATCTTGATATGCTTCGATTTGTCAGTTCGGTACCTATTTGTATGGGTAAAGTGGTATGTTAATCCTTGAATCAAGGCATGGGTTTGGTATCACCTATAGTATACCATCTTATTTCTTGTATTGCCACTTTACATGTCTTTACCAATTGCTGGCGTCCTTGGATTTATTATTTTGCAATGGTCAAATAAATATGGTACATTAGCTTACAAGGAATTGGTGTCAAGGCATATGGCTATTGCAGTATATTCTTAATCCCTGAGACATCCTACTGGTTTTGCTAACCAATATTTAGTACTCTTAGGCTGTGCTCCAGAACTCGATTAGTAAAGGAGAGGAAGGGAGAGAAGAGTAAGGGTTGACCGGAAATTGTTACCCTCCGAATCGGAGTGTAAAAATTTACTCTAAAACTTCCGAAATTTGAGTGTGTCTCTTCCGTCGTCTTCTCTTTCCTTCCCTCGTCTTCCCTTCCGCGTGGAGCGAGTAAACTATCGGGCAGAGTAAGCTCGTCCAATCGTTCCGTTACTCTCCTCTCCTCTCCCTCCGATTTGGTGTTCTGGAGCACAGCCTTATGGGACTGTGGTTTGCATGGTTGTTTTATTTCAATTTAGTCCATTTTTAGTTTCTCGTGTACTACTAGCTTAAACTAGATTCCACTTAATACATACTAGAGTTGTTTGATTTTTTTTTTTAAATTAGAAGATAATAACGACGATTAATTATCGTAAACACATTTTATTTCTGGAATAAGACACTAAGCTTAGAACTTCCATTATCAATACAAAAACAGGGAGTGTGCTATAGTGTTGTGCAAAGCATTTATTGGCTGGTGATTTGGCACCAAATTTAGATTTATAGAACTCGAAAGCACAAAAATGCTCTGTAATCTATACACTTTAGCTTGACGGAAACCAATATTTTGTATTTGTATATTTACTTATTTTCAAATAGAAAGAAAACTGTTGCTGTTGAACGATACAGAAATTTTAAAATTGATAAAGTTTCTCCTGTCTGGTTTTCTACAAGATTTTGATATGTACATTGCATTGAGAAGACTGAATGGCCATTCGAGTTTTGAAAATCAGGATTTAAAGCTGAAGCACCAATCTACGGATGCAAAGTAAAGTAGCGTAACACAATTTCCAAATAGGGATTTCATGATAAAGCTCAATGTTATGTTCTATAAAAGATTACATTGATGAGAAGGAATGCTCTCTTATTACCACATTACATACCTTCTAAATGTTTTCTCTATTCTCATTTTTTTTTTAACAGAATGTAGTAAGGACTGAGGATGTTTTCTCTGCATGAATCAGATTAATTTGTTTAGGTGGATTACATAATGGAAGTCCAAATGAAAGCCCTATAAAAGCACGATAAATAGCATAGTTTTGGAGGGGGGAAAATAAATAATGAATTAATAGTAGATAATGATAGAAGACATGCAATTTGTACTTCCTATCCAAGGCAGGCTTAATATCATTAAAATTAATACCATTCTTCTTGTATTGCCTATAAGACCCTAACTCCCGTTCAAATTTCATTGCAGGATTATTTCCAAGGGAACCCTCTTTCTCTACAATATTTGACGACGCCACTATTGGCTCTCGGCTTAGAGAAAAAGTACGACATATTTGTCAAAACACATGGAGGTGGTCTCTCAGGCCAGGCCCAGGCGATCTGTCATGGTGTGGCACGTGCCCTTCTTAAAATAAGTGAGGAGAACCGGCCTACCCTGAGAAATGAGGGGCTTCTTACAAGAGATGCTCGTATTGTCGAAAGAAAGAAGCCTGGGCTCAGAAAGGCCCGCAAGCGCCCGCAATTCTCCAAGCGTTGAGGGATTGATGTATTTACCTTTTGTTTTGCTTGTTTTATAGTCTTTGTAAACTGGTTATTCTGGTAAATGTATTTGTGAACTATTGTTTACTTGATGTTGCTGATTTGCTGATATTCACTGGGCTTTTGATGTACTGATTTTCTAAATTAGTAAGCCTATACAAATGGCGTATACAGATTGTGGCTCCTCTCAAATTGTATGGAGACATTGAGGAGGTTAGGATATGGATTAATTATCCACATTGCATAATTTGAAATGAACGGTCTAGTCCTAATCCGCTGCCATAAGCCCATAATTTCTAATGGCATGGTGTGGGATTGTGTGCTGGCATGCAGGTTGCTTGGCTTTCATTTGTGCTGACATAACATTTGTAGATGATCGACTCGCTGAAGCAGGCTGCAGCAGCCAGCAGATATGAAACTGTAGAAAGAAATTCCGTGTGTTAATTAATAATATACTTTTTTAGTCTATAAAATAATTCGAGTTGGTTCATTATTAAATAATACACATGACAACCCAAAACTAAGGTAATATTTTAATTCATTTTTCTAATATGTTTAGCCTAAGTGTATCATTCGGATTGTGAACTTCTCAGAAGCATAAAGCATTATTATTTGAGTTCGTTATAAATTTTTTTTTTCTTTTTAATTGCTAATCATAGTAGTGCCTAATAGGATAATGTCTTGCCACTGTTTCATTACTAAATTTAGCTGTTCAACTACATAACGCAAAAGAGTTCTTTTATGCGGAATGACCTACACAGCTACGCTCAACAAGAGACTGTCAGGTTCTTCCCACACAAATGAACAGGTACACTGTACATACTCTCTTCTCGTCTCTGAAACGGTTGAACCGGGTCGGATCCCCGGTCGGTTATCGCTGCCCGGACTGTTAACTCCTCTTTCCTTCCTTCCAATTAACGGGCAACTAACTAAACCCTACGACAATGATCAACAGCATTTCCATCAACATCTCCGACGAAGACGACCTCTCAGGCCGAGTCCGGCTGCCCCAGCGGCCCAGACGCCGCAAACCGGGCCGAGTAGGCCGGTCCGGTCCACTCCGACGGATTTGTCGGATTCTATCCCGGTGGTGGCCCGTTCTCTTCTTTGCGGCTTTTGTATTTCTCTTCTTTAAGGTCTCGAAGAACACGCAAAAAGCGCCTGATCTGGTTCGTGTCGAATTGGGTAAGGGTTCAAGAGAGGATCCTGAGTTGGAGGGATCAATTGGGAATCTAAATCGGCTTGATCCAGTCACTAGAGGTGTTCATGGTGGGAGAGAGCGTAAGTTATTTTGCAAAATTATGTTATATTTGGTTCTTTATGGTTTCTTTTTTTTTTTTTTTGCAATTTGGAATACAATGAGGGTTATTGTGATGTCTATAGTTTATTAGGAAGATAATTATATACAATATTACAATGCATTTTATAGACAATTTCCTTGTATTAATAAACTATAGTTTTCAATGATATTTTTGGAACAAAGTATGTCTGAAGATACTGAGTCGTGAAAAGCTAGAAGGTCTTGATTTCCCTTCGGCTGTCAATTCCGATGTTTCGAGTGGAAGAATTAATTATAAATCAGGAGAGCCTTGTTCAGAAGAGAATGCCACAAGTGCCGGAAGGTTCAACCCGTTCACAGGATATCCTTCTCTTCATGACAGAGAAGAAAGTTTCAAGGTATCATATTATTGTCTTGTAAATTTAAAGATGTTTATTTATTAATAATTAATACTACTAATTACAAATCCCCTTTTTTTTATAGGTGAAAGGACCAGCTGAGGTGTATTGTGGATTCTACTGTGAGAAAGGAGGCTTTAAAATTTCTGATGAGGATAAACATTATATGAGAAAATGCAAAGCAGTGGTATCAACATGTGCTTTTGGTGGTGGTGATGATCTCTACCAACCTATTGGAATGACTGATACCTCTCTTCAAAATGTAATTGGTTTTTTTAACTACAAGTATAAGTTAGCCAATGCACTGAAAACAAAGAGAATGTTGATTTGCAGAAGTTGCTTGCATTTTATTTAAAGGTTCATTAGTTTAATGCATAAAAAATATAATATTGATGGAGCTGCTTAAAAGGATTGATAATGTATTTCTTACAACTAAACTTGTTCGGTCATTGATTATTCTTGATTCCATTTTAGATACAAAAGTAAACTGTTACAGGCTTACTGAAATTAGGGCTCTTTTGACAGTTCAGCAATATAGACATATCTAAATATCACTAAGGCAGGTTTCTTGTTTTTTGTGGCTATTTTAAGACTTTTTTCTGTTTCTCAAACACTGATGAGAACTTCAGTAATTTTGTGTATTGTTTCTGTAGGTTTGCTACATAGCATTCTGGGATGAGATTACTCGATCAACTCAGGAGTCGGAAGGGAAAGTCATTGGTGACAATGGTATGGTTGGAAAGTGGCGTATTATTGTTGTCTCAGACCTGCCATTCTCTGATCAACGTTTAAATGGGAAAATACCTAAGGTATACAAATAGAACATAAAAAGGAGACTCAATATTGCATTGTTTTAATACTGCACTAGGATCAGGTTCCAGATGGTACGGACACTGATTGATACTTATGCCTATTCTCCTTTTCCCCTTGCAGTTCCTTTATTTATTTATTTTTTCTTTTTGTAAAGTTGTTTAGTGCGGACTTTCTGCAAAATGCTAGATGAGTCAAACTGGGGTTTGATTTCAAGTTTAAAAGCAAAAATGTTAAAGGACTATATACATGGTTCTGATGGTTTATTTCATGCCTTTAATCCATCTGTTTGGTTATTAATCATAATTTTTGAAGTAAACTTAGTCTACATCGGCAAAATATGCTTAATTCCAACTTCAAGGAGATAAAAAGGGTTCTCTTTATGTGAAATAGATGCTGAGTCACCGGCTATTTCCGGAGGCTAGATTCTCAATCTGGGTTGACTCAAAATCCCAGTTTAGGCGGGACCCACTAGGGGTTCTTGAAGCACTTCTCTGGCGCACTGGATCTGTGCTCGCAATCTCCGAGCATGGGGCCCGAAGTAACTTGTATGATGAAGCCAAAGCAATTGTCAGAAAAAACAAGGCAACACCAGAAGAGGTTGAGGTGCAGTTACGACAGTACCGGTTGGATGGTATACCAGAAGATAAACGTTTTAATGGCAAAAAAGGTTAGTTTTGCAATTTCACATTATTTGCTAGTAACTCACACACTTTCAATTTTTGTCATAGTTCCATTGATATTCCTTTTTCCTAAAACTGAATTAAACTAAAATCAAATCCATAGTATATGTTTCTGCTGGTGGTTTAATGTTGAGTACATCGGGGTCAACCAAATATGTCCTGGTCTCTGTCTGCAGGACCTGTTGCCAATCCGCTTGGTCTAAGTTAAGATGAAAGAATCTGATCTACAGTAATAAGGTCTTGTAGAATTTTTTTTTGACCCGACATGTATATAGTTCTAAACCGGATGACTAGATGGCTATAGCATGTTCGTGCTTCTAGATGAAAAGATAGATGAAAAGAAGGATCAAATAATGATGCAGGGTGGTTATAGCATGTTTGTCCATCTAGATGAAAAAAGGATCAACAATGATCCGGGGAAAAATCGACTCATCTTTTATTGATAACATAATTTCAAGTTTCAAGATTTTGGTAGTTGGCAAAGTATGAGAAATTTCTTACTCATTTGTAAACCAGATAAAGTATTGCTATAAAAGGAGGTATTGTTAACTGAAGATATGTTTGTTTCTTTTGTTTTCAGCTCTGGCAGAGGCATCAATAATAGTGAGAGAGCACACACCTTCGACCAATTTATTCATGTGCCTGTGGTTCAATGAGGTAGTTCGATTCACCTCACGGGACCAGCTGAGTTTCCCTTATGTTATGAGACGACTGAATTTGACAGGTGTGAATATGTTCCCAGTTTGTACTCGAAAAGACCTGGTGAACAGCATGGGTCATAAACGGAAGGTCAAACCCCTTCTCAGAGAAAATGGTACCAGATGAGTGGATAGGAGTCTTGTAGACAGGCTTTTACTAATCTGACCTAATTCTTTTAGAATTCTTTTTTGCGCTAGTGCTAGAATTCAAGTAACTAACTATCAGTTTTGTTATGGACTTTTTCATGGGTTTGGCATTACAAACTTGTACATGAAGATGTTAAACTAATTGGATGAGTGAAAATCATGCCCCTTGTGCTTTATGTTATATTTCTTTGTTTCTATTTTCCTTTCAAACTAAGCTGGAGTTGTATTGGTAGCAGCCAAGCATGGTTCGGCCACTTTTTACCAGAGCCTAATGTGCCGACACTCACTAATTAACCCAGTCAGTTAATTGGTTGGTTGTAATTAAAGAAACCCAATCCCATTAGTTAGCATAGCACTATTTTCAGGTCAGCCAGGCTTGGGTGGGGTTGTACATGTATTATTATGTTATTATGTTGAGAAAGTCGAACGTTCTGAATTTTTTTTTATTGAAAATGTTTTTGAATCTTTAAAGGTTTAGCTGGTTGCTGGAAAAATTTTGAAATGCAGTTTATGAAAACTGTAGGAAGGCGTCGCATTCTTTTAAAACAAAAATCTGAAAGTTGAACAAGCAATGAAGCCAGAAAAAATGTCATAAATAATTATAGCAACGAGATTATATGGTAGCTCATTGCGTACAGGTATAAATTGCACTTGATATTTTTGTCTCAAATTAACAATATTATAAAGAGGGGGATTGGTTCTCCATTTCAACTATACTTCTCATCTTTTCTCAGTAGCTTTTTCTTTCGTGTATATTACTAAAATGATGTAGACAGGGAGAATCCTGTCCGTTTCCATTTAGCTAGCTGCAGGGAAGAGCCAGGATCAGGGGATGAGGGAGGCGAGGTCCAACTTCAGATTGTGCGGTCAGCTTGAACGTGTACTGTATTTTTTTCAAATAGAACAACAACAAAAAAAAGTGTTACTTTTTTCCTTCATGAAGCAGTGGAAAGCAATAAGAAATATATGCGGTACTAAGCCTAATATGTGGGAACTTGTAACGGAAATTCGGCCGGCCAGAACGCTTTTATATTATATATATAAAATAAACTAAGAAGACTCTTTTTTAAATGAAAATAATGAAATGGATTAAATCACAATTTGATAGTAATTAAAGGTTCGAGCAATGATTTATGTAAGAAGTGTTCAGCATACGGCATACGTTAGATACTTAGACTTGATGAAGGTTGATGATTGATAAAAATAAGAGATTATGAAAAAAAAAAAAAAGACTAGTTTTAGAATAAAATTTACACAATACTCGGAATGTTTATTCCAACTGTAATATTTTACATGGAGTTTGGACTATTAGAACCAACCGTAACACTTTAACGTTGGACCCATATGATATGCCGTTGAAGTTCTTGAATCCAATTTATCCAATTAAAATAAGAAACATTTTGTTTTTCTTGGAAAGAACATGCTCGCTGTTGATGCCAACTTTCTGCCAAGTCTTGAACGTTAGCATTGACTCTAGAATATATATATATATATATATATATATATATATATATATATATATATACATATATATATATATGAAAAGAAAAAGAAAAAAGAACATGTTCCCTTTCCTCTCCCTCGTAGCCGAAAACCTCGCCCCTTGTCAGACTTTTCTTCCTCAATTCTTTCCCACCAAAACAGGATAATGAAATAAAGTATTAAGTTGATTTCACACAAATGGTACCGAACATGGAAGACTGCTATAAATTAGGTCCTAAAGAGTTCTGTTTATCTCTATGGTCTTCTGCTCACCTTCTTGGTTGGCTACTTACTTCATTGGACTGAAGATCATATGGACGGATCATCAGGGGCAAGTACTATACTGGTTCTACAATCTTGCCCCTCTATTCCTCCCAGTGAGTGTCATCATCCTATTATTCTTGACAAGGTCTTTGATTATAATAATAAAAAAGATAGATCAACTTCTTCGTGGAAACAGAAACCAAGCCACCGCCACAGTTGCTGCGGTACAACAACAAACATTACAACCCGAGCCACGGGAAGCACCAAATTGGGTAAAATCACTTACTGATCATTTTATCCGATTTCTCCTGTCCCAACATATAGAAATTCCCTTTTTTGCTTGATGCGCTTTTTTTTTTTTTTTTTTTTTAAATATGCATTTCGGTTTGGCTCCCTTAGCGCGAGAGAGCAATTTTAGAGAACTCATGAAAATGCGTTCAAACGGATCTCGCTGAATTTTAGTGATTAATGTTTACTGTGTACTAGGATTTATCGTTTATTATTTTTCTTTTAAGTATCGATGTAAATTGCTTTGTTAAATGAAGATAGAAATTTTGTTTGACTAATGTGTGTGTGTCAAGCTGTGTTGTTTGGCCTAGTGGTTTAACTATATTCTGCAATCAAGTGAACTTTGGTTCATTTTACGGAGAGAATATTTATTTTCAAATTTTTTAGAACAAAATTATCGACTTCAAACTAACCTTTTTTTTTTTGGGATAAGTGGGGAGCGCCCACCACTCTTCATTTCACTGAAGAGCATCCAACAACATTTTAAACCAACCAAATTCAATCGTTACAAGAACAAAGCAAAACCTAATCTACCAATCAAAACTTATTCAACCTAAAGATCAACGCTAATGCAAACTGGGTACGATCCGTTCTGGTACCATCCCCTGACAATTTATTAACATGATAACAAAATAAGGACGCAAGCTGACACGATTATTAATCAACAGCAAAATTCGCCAGGTTGCCTATCTCCTGCTCATTTCCTCTACACATCTGAGTTGTCCGCATGCTAACCTTCTGTTCCATCTGCTGCTCCAGCAATTTCTTTTATTGATTTTTCTTATTTATGAAAACCCCAGAGACACAACTCATGAATCAAAAAAACAAAGCTAACTCCAAAAGTACTTATTATCCCTTAACCCAAAATTAACTCCCAACCTTCAAAAAAAATTTTTGTGTGTCTCTTGGTATTTCTTCTCCCTCTTCCTTCTTGTTTGGTGACTTAAGTTTCTTTAACCCAACAAATTGGTATCAAAGCATCGAGATTTTGGTATTTCCGTTTTGTCTCGAGCTCGAGGTCGTCACCGTGTGCCTGGACTAGCGGTCTTGTGAACCGCGTGTTGCGTCTAGTTTTTTTGGTGCGGTCTTTTGTTTAGTAGTGTTTGGCATACATGATGTGATTGAACTGATTGCATCAAGTGAAAATCATGCCCCCTTGTGCTTTATTTCTTGTTTTTACTTCGTGTTTTGAGAAAATAAAACTAGGCTGGAGATGCGTCGGGCCGTCGGCACTCTGCAGCTAGCAGAGCATGGTTGGTAATTTTATTCTCCAGAGCCTATTGGGCCAGCACTTCTTAATTTTACCCAGTAAGTGAAATTATTTGCTTTAGTTGAAGAAACCCAACCCATTAGTTAGCATAGGGCCTTTTCAGGTCAAACAGTCTTGGACTCTTGGGTGGGTTGTAGAGGATTTGTTTATCTACAAATTTTGATTCTAAAATAGACATTCTGGTTTTGGATGGTAGTTTGTGTTGAATCTTAAAAAGTTTCAGTAATTTCTGGGAATCTTTTCTAATTGCAGTTTATGAAGATTGTAGGAATGTATAGGATTCTTTCAAAGGAGAAATGAAAGTTGATCAGGAGTTGGCGCCTGAAGAGTATGACAAACAATTATAGCCTAGTGAAAGAAAAGTGATTCTATATGAAATATCACTTGCAAAATGAATGGACTTTCTACGCATTTGTGCTCATAGCCTAGTGAAAAGAGTGATTTTCTTTTTTTTTTTTAATATCCGGTACCAAACCGATCTTTAAGTGAAAAAAGGTTCTATTTTTTTTTTAGAACTTCCAAACTTCTCATACACCAAGACCAAACATCAGTTTTCAATCCTCACCTCTCTTCCCAATCAAAACAAATAAACAATTCTCTGAACCAAACAAAGCGTTCTGCGAAATTTCCTTCATACAAATGTACAATACCCAAAAAGCAAATCAATAACGTGGCCTGTTGGAATAATTGAAAAGATTTCTAGTGACTATATTGACCATTAATATGTCTCCATTCATTCCTGCAACCATGTTGCATGTTGCGTTATTCTAATTATTTCCGACTCTTTCATTATCATTTCCTTGTTCCTCCTTTTGTAGTTTGCAAAGAACTTATTTGATCTACTCAAAAGCAATCTAATCTTACCTTTATTCCAAGATTTTGGTGTCATGTTTAAAGATCTTGACCTTTATATTGTCCATAATAATACTGCATTTCTACTGGCTGATTGTATCGGTACAGTCCAAACTTATGCTCCCAGTAGCATCGATGCATGTGGAGGTGTGGTGAGATAGCAAATAAGAACAGATCTAGGCAATGTATAAAATCTACTCCATATATAATCTCACTCCACTTTCTTTGAAATCAAAATTTTTCTAATTCGCTGGATATGATTTTGATCTGTGTAATTGAGCTAAAAGAATATAATGTTGTTTAATGATCTGGCATTTCATCAAGCTCTGCGTTGGGAGAATTTTAACTATTGTAGGTTATGACAATTTGACATGTGGGTGGGTAGTTAATTTTAAAGTTTCAACTATATAGATAAGTTTGATTTTCATATTTTTAATTCTTATTTTGTTCGGTTCAACATTTGGAAAATGTTGCTTCTTACTTGAAGAAAGAATAAGGGTTGAATACCAAACAAAAAAGTATTAAAAAAAAAAGCTTCAGTAGATTGGGGTCGTAGAATTTGGGAATAATGCATGTCGTAGACTCGTGGTGGTAGTGTAGATAATTTATTCTTTGTGCATGATATAAATTCTTATTAACATTGAAACTAAATAATTGTTCTGACATCATTAGTCTGTTGATTGACCAGGACGTCATTAGACTATAGAGATACGAGATTCCTAAGAAAATCTTAATAAATATGCGCGAATGATTGAATTATCCCCCTCTGGATTGCGCAGCCAAGTTGCAGGCTGAACAGATTGATGGTTGGAACCTTCTTTTCCTAAAATCAGAACTATCTAGGTTAAGGAGACAAAAAAAAAAAAAAAAAAAAAAAAAAAAAAAAAAAAACAGGAAAGAAAGAAGAAAAGAAAAGAAAAAAGGCAGATGTGAAAGGAAGGCCATCGCCTATCGGTCTCCTTCATTATAGTAATTAGTTAATTATTTAGAGAAATTTTGTTGTAGACTAAATTATTTAATCAGGCTTAAATTCAGATCGTTCATCGGAAATTATAAACAATGATGAATATTCAGGATTCAAGTTTGATTTCAAATTTCTATCCACCATAGAAACCCATTTATAATATACTAGTGCTAATCTCGCGCGCTGCGCGATTCATTCCTATACGAATATGTTATTAAATTATTTTTTTAATGAAATTAGCAACCGTATGGTCAAGATTGATAACTATATAGCAAACATCGCGCAAATAATTTTTTTTTTACGAAATTCAGAACACTATATAAAAAATGCCACAAAAATTGAGTATACTATTAAAATATTATACGGAAACTGACACAGAAAATCCACACCAAAAAATTATGCCACACCAAAAATCTAGCAGCATGACCACAAAGATCGCGTGAGTTACTGTAACAGCGCCGGCCAAGTTTATATGTTTATAACTTATTGATATTTGAGGCCCTAACGTGTTACAGATATTTCTGGTGTCAGCGCATAAACTGTGTTATTTGGTCCTATATATATTTTTCTTATATAGTATGTTGATTTAAAAAAATATATATGTTAAAAATGTAAAATTTGAGTCATGCCGTAATTAAATCTGTAATTACCAGACCTATGAGTCTATGACAGGGTCCGGAACTTAGCGCAAATCTGACCCGATCTGATTCGGGAATTGCTTCAGAGCATCTCCAATTTGCAATCCTGTACCATTCCCTTCCGTAATCTCTTAAGAAGGGATCTCCCTTCCGATTCTCCCTCCTTCCTCTCTCTGACCTCCGACCTTTGACTTCCAGCCTTTCTCCCTTCCTTTGACTTCCCTTCCTCCCTCCGACCTTCTTCCCTTCAACCTCTCTTCCTTCCTCCGGCCTAAAGACGTTGTAATAAGTGATCAGTTAATAAACGAAAATGATCAATTTGTCGCAACAAAGAATCATCTTATATGTGCATATATTAGATACGATAAAATATCATTTTATAAATATAAATGATCATATTGTGTATAATAAGGGATAATCTTATAAAATTATAAATGCACGCATACAAAGGGTGTAAACAATTCATATAAAAAGAGTAAACATGTCATATAAAAGGGTGTTAAACAATTCTTATATCAATTATGGACCATTGATTTGTGTGATTTGATTTGATCAGTGATCTAGATTAAGGTCAGAATTTTTGTTAGAAAAAATTAAATTACTACCAATTAGCTATTTATTTAAAAAGAAAGACTAAATTATTGATTTTACCGTATCTTTATTGTCTAACATGTAAAGTTTTATATGAAACAAAAATAATATCAAAATTTTATTTTCTTATTTGCCCGCATATTGAGGACATCTTTTGCTAGTCTTATAAAATTTTGTCTGATATAATAAGTGATCATTTTACAAGCATAAGTGATTAATTAGGTGTAAAAAAGGATCACTTATTAGTGTATTAATGAGAGATCAACTTATAGCATAAGTATTCAATTAGTTGTAAGAAAGGAATCATCTTAATATAAGTTTATAAGGAATCAGTTTGTTGCAAACCATATGGAAATGTTACGGAAGTGGGAGGAAGTGCCAAAAACGAAAGGATGTTCCGAACCCGGAACCCCTTTTCATTTTTGATTGGAATGGTACATAACACCCGACCTGATTCATTATTAAGCTGGAATTATGTTTGTATGCGTGTCGCAATGTGTATAAGAAAACTATAACTCTTGACTAGGAAATATCATGTTGGGTTATTATTTAATTGTTTTTGCTGCTGGGACCTCTTCTTCATTAGATAGTTTAAGGCCCAAAAAAAATCGAACAAAAAACTCGGTCAAAATAAACTCAAAAGCATCTAGCAGGATAAAATGTTGATAAAATATTAAAAATATATGCTAAAATTATAGAATGACATATCACAAATTATATTTCATTAATGTAAACCTATTAAAATGTTAAATTATATATGATAAATGCTGCATTGTACCTGTTAAATGCACTAGCTGCGCGTGTGCGCTAAAAGCTGGAAGCAATTAGCCTCCTTGTCTAATTCTTTTTGGAAAAGTTCTCTCGTCGTTTATCTCTTGTACACGATATGTTAATTTTACATATTTCTTTTTTAGTGCTCCAAACTTCGGTAAAGTCGGGAAAGTTTGATAGGAAATATAGGCTTTAAAGCCTCAAACATGTTTTTGTTGCGAATCCTAAGTCCTTTTCACTTTCCCTTTGTTTCTTGCTTTCCTCGTTGCTTTGTTTGGCTTTATGCTGCCGTTTCTTTCTTAATTTAGTTCACACGAGTTCTCTTGCTTTTCTCAAAAGCTCGTAAAATTAATATCCTTAATTCCTTATACATGAATATCTTGTTTTTTCTTATTCCTACCAAACTCGTGTAACACTTGGTTTATTGTTTTAAAGTGAGTTGCAAATATTGGAGTAAGCAAATGATACAGATTCTTATAATTCAATTTGTTTAAACAGATATGTCAATAAGCAAAAGATGTAGCAAATTTTCTAGAATATTTGATTCGGATTTAAGAAGCTGGTTGTAAATAAAACGATAACTTTTAAAAAGAAAAGGTATAATATATCTAAATTACAAAGGATATTTTTTTCTGTTTACTTTTTAATTAATTTAATAAATCTTTTTGTTGGTTTGTAAGATTGTCAAATTATTTTGAATGCCAATATACCGGCTTTTCAAAAAAAAAAAAAAAACCTTGATTAGAACCGAAATCTAAAATATTTAATTAATTGCACGAGATGCTGCTTAATTAGAACTAAGCGGGAAGATTTATTTCAATCGCTGCCTCCAAAATTTTCCCTCATGACACTAGTTTTGCTGCGATTGGGAGCACAATTAAAGCTATATTGACCTTAGTTCCTAGATTCCCGCTGCACAAGTTGTGTTAACAAAAAAATTGTACCGTTTATTTCACTTTTTTTCTATATGTTACTTCCTTTTACCTAAAAATGTTTGTTGGTAACAGCGAGTCTTGCATTATCTCATTAGAAAGCTATGATTTTCTGCGTCAAATTATATGATATTATGATGTTACTAATTTCTATACTTACTGTCTGATCTTGATTAGCGCGATAGAACATTTATTGCGGGTCAGTTGATGCCCTTATCGCACAAAAAGAAAAAGGAAAAAAAAAAAAATCTGATAACAAACGTTGTTTATAGTTATCTTGGATTTCGTGCATTAAAACAATGACGTTAACGAGTTATTGTGTTAATAGCAACGGATGTGGAGATGAAGGTTTTCTTTGCAATTAGCCATGCCAACAATAAAAAATTTGAGATAGTTTTGGCGGAAATGACTGTTTCTGAGTATAGGCTTATGAAATGGTCATGGTAAAACCAAATATTTTACCCCATAAGACTGTTCAAAAAAAAAGGGACCGAAAAAACAAAATTGAATTCAGTATATTATGTGAAATTAAACTGTAAAATAAATGTTTTGGCGTAGTAGAAAGGTGTAATTAATTGGGAGGCATGGGAGTGGACTTTGGTAGGCCATGCATTGGATACTGCTGGCTTTTGACCTCTTAACAAAAGATTCTTAGAAAGTGCACAGAAATCTAGGCTGAACTTGTATAAAGGAGAAAGAATAGACTATATATGGTCTGTGTTACTGTGTAGTCAAGTTCTTCTATGGTGCTCGTCCATGTAAATTTTTTTAGAGGTGCATATCCGCCCTAGTTGTTATATTCGTAGAAATTTGTGATAGTTATTACAATGGAAATTTTATGACAGATGATCTGAACAGATTTGACGGATCAAATCATCAAACACGTAAAATGATATGATCTTTTAGGATGATTTTTTTTTAAAAAAAAAAAGTTTATACGAGAACAAGATACATTGGTAATTTTAATAGTGCACAAATCATACTTTTATGGAAGAGGAAAACTATGATAACAGATGAGAATTTAATTTTGAAATTTTTGTAATAACATGTACTTTCTAATGTATTTTGCATAAGAGCCTTCATTATTAGCAATAATTTGATATTCTAATCATAATTGTCATCGAGATTGAAAATTTAATCTTATCCTTCTTTGGAAATTTTCAACGTAAATTCATTCATTAATTTGGAATTTTGTATTTTCCAACATCAAGTTTTTTTCCAAAATAATTAATAATAGTTTAAGCTGTTTGAGACGAGTTTTGATGACCCATAGGCTAATTCATGTTCAACGATGCTAACAAAAGGTTGACAACAGTCATATATATGTTATTCAAAGAAATGAAAGCCATTTTTCCCTAACCAAAGAATTGCTACAAATGAAAGTTAATAAATACATGAAAAGAGTTTATTTTTTTTTTCAAGCTTGTTAGTCATGTGCCATATCATCATGCATGTTCTTTATCGTCGAATCTTGTTCTTTCTCTAATTAATTCTAATCGGATTTTGAAGTGTTCACATGATTTTCTCATTATCTAACTGAGATATTTATGGTTTACTTAAGATGCAGTATAATTTTTTAAGTATAAAACTCATTTTGTGTTCGTACGCATAAACTTATGTACCGTTTCGCGGTAATTCCTATTGTCTAGTGCATAGGTGTTTGAACGTTCTATAAATTATTTGTGCACGAAATTTTAAAAATAGATGAATTTTCATAAAAAAAATTCTATTTAAAAATTTAAATTTTCTTCCATAGATATTTTTTTTAACTCCCTCCCAAAAATAAATTATTTTTTATATAAATAGTTTTTTGTCTGTCTTTATCTAAACAAATGACTTGTTATGTTAATTTTTTATTTAATGATCCCATGAGGAAAAAAAATCTTCACCAAACTTCCGAGAAAGGTAGTATTTTTTTTTTTTTTATCACTCAAGGACCTGAATTCAATCCACGTCCTTAAATATTTACTGCAAAATCGAGTAAAAATGAGAAGAATATTTCGAAGGTTGCGATCTGCAATCTCATATTGTATTCTTAATATACTTTCTTTCTCAATTTTAAGCGCAGAATGCCATCTTTATAGACAAGATGACTCCACAACCCTTTTTTTTAAAAAAAAAACGACAGATACATTTATTGACATGAAACTGCGAGTATGTTTGTCGAAATATAAAATTATCTCCTTGGGCGTAGGGTAACTAATTTAATGATTACTTGTTTACATATGTTCTATCGAATTGCTGCGGCCTTCATTGTAACTTTACGGCATTTTACGTTATAGCCACAACAGCCTTCATTGTAATTTTATTTATTAACCCTACGGGGTGTTTACAAGTTTCGAAAAAAAAAAATTTATTATTGTTTATTTTTATTTTTTTTGGGGAAGGGGGGATAGGTCTTAAAACGCAATTGGAATTTTGTTTTTACTTACCGTCTTATCAAATGAAAGATCACGATACAGTAATATTACTGTTTGTTTTTTCCTCATAATATCAATTTCATCTCCTGATGTTTGTTTACTCCGTTCCCTATTGTCGTCCAATCATAATTATTACCACTTTTGTTTCTAATAATATTATCAGGTATATTTTTCTTAAATTGTTCTTGTATTGGCACTTTTTTAGGAAAATGTTTTTCCCCCTCAGTGAAATTTCGCACAAATTTCATTTAATGCCTAGCTAGTTGGCTGTCTTTTTGTACAGCAAGGGTGAAGCGTGTTAAAAACTTTAAATAAATTTGTATTATCATTTATTATTTTCGCGCATTAATTTTTTTTTACCATGCACACCACCGAATTCTGAGCGATATTTTATATGCAATGGTTAGCTTTCTCTTTCTATATTTCAAAAAAAAAAGTCCAACATATACGCAGTATGGAAATTATATTTGACAGCGCAAAGATCGGATTTTTTTTGTTGTTGAAACTGTTCAGTAAGTTATTATATAGGAGAATCGACCAACTCAATTTTTATTGTGTTTTGAGTGACATTTTGTACGGTCGCCAATCCCCATGATGAACCAAACGGGTCAGAACTCGGAACTCCGAGTTCAGTTTTTTGACAGTTCAATTAACCGGTTCAGCTCGAATTTAATAACACCTGGCTTCATACACGCGGCTATAATTGATCGCATGCAGCGACACTACGTGAGTGACTACATGTTGCGACTTGCGACACATGTGCTTTTGTAGTTTAGAAAGATTATTCCGAATGACGTGTGATTAATTATTAGGATAATCATTTGAAAATTATTTAGACTCGACATTACTTTTCTTCGAGGTCATTCTACTTTTTTTTTTTATATTTTAAATGGTGAAGTGTGTTATAAATTAATAAAAGACATTGCTTCATGAGAGGTAGAAAATTATTTCCGATGATAACATTGTCATTTTTAGGCATGATTATGAACAACTTACAATTGATATGGCCACTATTTATGGTCTTTCTTTTACGTAATTTTGACGAATGCAGTCGTATATCATGTGAAATTAACGCATATATTATTTATTTGAATCCACATCCATATTTTCACAAAGTATCCTTACTTTGTTGTCTGAAAGTAGTGAATTACAATCGGTTTCCATTTATCGAAATAATAAATAAAAAAGATATTTTTTTGAGAAAAGTTATAGTCAAATACATTTTACAAATGAACGTGTCAAATACGATATGATCTCACTTCGAGCTTCAAATCACTGATCCAAGCACTAAATTAAATGTGATATTCATATTGGAGAGCAAATTTTATATAATTTTCAATTCTTTTACTATATATATATTTTTTTTTGTTTTTGAAAAACTGTTTGTTATTAAACGGTTTAAAATTATCTTATAATCAATGGAATTTTTAAGTTCCAGGGAATTAATAAAAAAAAATTCGAACAGATGTGAAATTTGAACTCCGATGAGATTTTAACGTGGGAATCAAAATGATCAGCTTCAGACTTGTCATTTAAAGCTCGAAACTATAATTTTGGTAGGATTAATCCATTTATCAAATGTTTTTAATTCTATCCTTTCTCATTACTTTTATCCACATATATATGATATAAATAGCAGACTTTTTTTCATCAACTAATCATAAATTATCTCTCTTTTGTATTTCAATGAAAGACTGTAGAATTCTGGCCATTACGCAAAAAAAAGAAAAAAAATCGAACTTGTTATTTTCTGTAGCTGAAGAATTCATAAGTTATTTTTAAAAGTGTTTTTTTGTGCTCACACATCATTCTTGTTGTCGATTATTTGGTATATAATTCATATTATTTTACATTTTATAGTTACTAATTGTTAAATTCGCGTCTATATTTTACTTATTGCGGACATAAATATCCTCTACGTTTCTGTTCAGTAGAATTGGAGACCTTTTTTTCACAGTTATAAAATGAAGACACTAATACTTTTTTTTTTTTTTGAGAACTGGATATTTATAATTGTGAGGATGACTAACGTGCTATCCGTGGCAATGCCACCCATTTTCCATCGGGTCATTTTTCGAGATTCAAAATTCAAACGACCAATCCAAACCGTTTAAGTTATTCACCATATTGAAATACCCTTGGAGACCAAATTTTACATTTTTTAGAGTTTTTTTGCTATTTATTATGATATTTTCAAAAAACGTTATAATCAGAGTATTTCAGGCCCTCCAATTTGAAAAATATCATAATAAATAGCAAATAAACTCGGAAAAAATGTAAAATTTGGTCTCCAAGGATATTTCAATATGGTGATCAACTTGAACGGTTTAGATTGACCGTTTGAATTTTGAATCTCGAAAAATAAGTCAATAAAAAATGGGTGGTACGTGCCACGGATAGCACGTTAACCATCCTCTATAATTGTTCTGATATCATCCATTGGAAATCCATTGCGCTATCACTCTCTCATACATGATATACAACTATACAAGCACTAACCTTAAAAAAATAAATAATAATAATAATAATAACAATAATAATAATAATAATCCTGTACAAACACTGGACCAGTATTACTCGAGCAACGCAGCACGGTGGAATCACGTCTTCAGAGAACTCCATTACCAGTTAGTGTATTGTATTTCTGGAGGTCAACTTAGTCTAGATCTTCTGTGGCGAGAAATTACTCGATGCTTGTGGCGGTACAAAAAAAAAAATACACAATTTCTTTTACCAGTGGTCTCCGGGTCCATCTTGCCTCCCGAGAGCTCGACTCTGATTGAGTGTGCAACAGTTGCGTGATGTTCTGTTTGATTGAAAGATGGACTAAAAATATAATTTAAGATTCCATCTGTTATGAAAAGAAAACACGGACATGTCGGCTTCATACATGTTGAGTGTCAATTTTTTTAGAGAGAGAAGTGTATGTGTTTTCATGCGCTGATAGTTCTCATCACTGATATTCAACATTGTTAACGTTTAGTATTGAGGTAATGCATTCGCGTTAAAAATCACATAAAAGTTGATTTTCAAAAGTTGAGTTCATTGTATCCAAGATTAAAAGGTAGAAAATTAAATATGCAAATTAACCATGGATAATTGTTTTTGGCTCAGATCTCGTCTCGGGCAAACTCTAAATATTTCATGTTTTGATACGAAGGCGTTACTTATTTTGATAACTACGAAAAATCTTTCAGAAATTACGACAAATAGTTATATTTCAAAATATGAAAAAATTATACGAATATTATATATATAGTCTTATAAATTAGCGGCGTACCGAAATTTATGTGATTTGAAATTTTGAATTTCATTTGTTATTGGATCAATATCGTAATATACGAATCATTGTAAATTTCAACCTGTTCGATTAATATAAAATATAAAACTTATATTGAACTAGAGGGGCATATCGAGCTTCGCTCGATGTAGATATCTATAATAAGAATATTTTTATTATGTTCATTTTTGGATATATAGTTAAGATATATTTATAGAAATATAGTTTAGTTATTGTAGGTAATTTGATTTGATTAAATTTAGAGAATTTGATCAATTTAAAGAAAAAATTATATGTGTGTAAATATAGTTATAGTTATCTAAAATAATATGATTAATATGATTTATATTATGTTGATATTATTCATGAAATCTAATATGTTTATAAATGACTTAAATAAAAAATATATATATCGTAAAAGATCTGATGTTTTTTCTATTTTCAATTGAATGAATTTAATTTATATTTTGTAAACCGAAATTAAGAATGGTGATGAAGAAAAATTAAGGTGGAGAGGGACTCTAAATAACACAAAAGAGATGGAGACATGATGAAAATAGGAAGGGATCACAAAAACTAGAAACAAAACAATGTGTTGCCAAATTATTATCTAATATTGAACCGAGTCAGTTTTATGAGCAATAACATCCGACACACAATTAGTTACAAAGTATCACATTACAGAATTCAAAAAAAATGCTATTGCACAACTATTTCACAATGCTTGGAGTGTCGAATGATATTTAACTAAAGGATCCCGACACCCACACATCTTTATTTATAATATTGATATTGATTTCATTATAACGTGCATATAATATATTTCACATCTTAAGAATCGGATTGTAAAATAAAAAAAATAATTATAACTTTCATTAAACCAATTAATTAGTTTTGAATGATCTTCAATTACAAAAAATAAAACAAGATGGAATTTAGATTTTTAATTACTGATGAAATTTATGGTCACGATAGAACACCATAGTCTCCTCTTTAATTTTTTGAATGATCTAGGAATAATGTCAACGAGTACGGTACGGATATTGAAGATGGTTTTTCTTTTATTATATGTACATATACATATTCGGTGAGAAATTGAGAATTGAGCTTGTTGTGTGTCCGACTGTTACAATCAGGTAGCGAATACACGCAACCAGCATCCTCTCCTGCCGTTCAAACGACAGCACCATGCTGTCGTTTGAATTTTTTTAAATATTCAAAAATTTTAAAATTCAAATGTTGAATCCAAACCGTTCATCTTGTTAAATTTTACGAGCGATGCGTTTTCATATAAGTTTCATGAAATTTGGAGTTGATTTGGTACTAGATTAAGTGGTCAACAAATGAACGAACCTAGTTAGATTAATTCTAATACGTTCATAATTTGACCACTTAATCTAGTATCAAATCAACTCCAAATTTCATGAAACTTATATGAAAACGCATCGCTCGTAAAATTTAACAAGATGAACGGTTTGGATTCAACATTTGAATTTTAAAATTTTTGAATATTTAAAAAAAATTCAAACGACAGCATGGTGCTGTCGTTTGAACGGCAGGAGAGGATGCTGGTCCCGAATACACGGTATTCGGACTTTATTAGTGTAACACTATGCTAAAATCCAATCAAGATTTAATTTAAAATTTTGAATTTATCAATGGGAATAAATAAATTAGAGACTAAGAAAAAAAAAATCGATCAACTTAATAAAATAAGAACATTTGTTATAGTAATATTGTAGTATAATTTCTAAGAATTTGTCAAAAATAAAACAATATACATCTTATGACAACGATAGAATCAAGAGAATTAAAATAAGATACGATAAGACACAAACTCAAGTTTAACATACAGTAAAAGCGATTCAATTATATAATTTAATTCATAAAAATATGAAATATGAAAATTTAAAATTTTAGGACCAAAATATAACAAAATCTGAAATTCATGAACTTCAAAACTTATTGAATTCAACTTTTAGTGAATCTGAACCGTTTGATTATCTAACCCAATCCCTAAAATTTCCTCAACTGTCCGATGTGAGACTGGATTCTCGATACCCAATTTTTATCAAATCCCATTCATTTTCCATTTCTCCTATTGGGATCCGACACATCACCCCAAACCCCTTTGTTCCCATTTTCTTTTTCCCGTTCTTATCCTCCTCTTCTCTTCTGATTGGCTTGTGCAAACAAAGAGGCAGCACCATCATCCGATCAAGATCGTACGATCCTCTTACTATCAACACTGATAAACTTGATGATACCTGATGTTTATCTGGTTTTGTTACGTTGGAAGCTTCCCATTGGAGTTGTGGCGATGGCCAATTAAATCTCGCCGTGTTGTTCAGTGAGAACTGCTTATTCATGTTTCTTTTGCCTATAAATAGTACTTCTATACTTTCTTTCCTTTTGGGTACACACCGACTCCACTTATTCTTCCTTTCTCTTCTTGGTTCGGCTGGGTTTGTGATGGTAAGGATGAGGAATAAAGAAATAAAACAGTGGGAAGATGACGGGTTGAGAAGTAGGCCAAGACTGGCCTGGAGATTGTCGATCTTGTAGCTTGAGGTATTACCTCAAATTACCCATCAATTTACTAGTTACTCTTTGAGCCGATGCCATGGATTGTTAGAATAAATGTTGGGTTATATCTATTCGGTATCTGTAGTGCTTATTGTGAGGTACTTGCAACTTGGTAATATTGGTACGAAGGCCATACCGATCTGGTACTGGTTCGGTTGGAGTTTTGGTAAAGGAACCCCAAATTTCAGGGACTGTCATCCAATACCAGTAAATGTTCAGGAACTGCACTAAATAACTTAGTTCCTTAATGGGTTTGGATCCAATTTGTTTAAATTGGATTGGACATGACTTAACAGGTTGAACCCGCACCCCTAATCCATTGAACTTACATCTGTACGACTGTAACCCAATCTAAACCAAGTCAATAATCCACTCTATTGAGCCTTGTCCGAATTTAACTTCGGATGAGATTGAAATATAGATGGCCGAACTCAATATTTACCTAAAAAGCTTAGTTAACGATGCAAGAATGTAATGGCTGGGATAAATAATACATATGACAATTTATTTAAATAAATATAATCTATAGTTCGTGAACTAGGAATGTGAAAGGCTAACAAAATGAAATCTTGCATTTGGAATTATCAACGAGAAGCATATGTATATAATCCAATATTATCTATAAACTACAGATTTTATTGAGGGTTATGAAAATTGAGTCCTTTATATTTATGTACTCAAAAAGCAAATAATAGTTTTATTTTAGAATTTAGTGAAATGAACATATTATATTTCATTGCTTATCTATCATGATTAAACTAAATGCATAATATGAGATTGCGAATAAAATCAAACTCAATTTAACTAGTCATGTTAAAATGAATATTTCATTAAACAATATTTTAAATTATGAACAGTTTATATTATTAAACCAAATAAAATTTATGTAATAATTAGAAAGTCAAAACCAATTATTAAATAACTAAATAAAATGCTTAATAATATATTTTAAAATAAAATTTCTATCAACCAAGAATCTAGATTTAATCATCCAAACCCAGATCAGTTTGGTTAACCAAGCCTATTAGTATGGTAACCCAACAACTGGCTGAAAATAGATTATTTAGGTTTAAATATTCTATGTCACCATTAAACGATTATTAAGATAATCACCCTCTTCTTATTAAGGGACCGATCTAGGATTGTTAGCACGAGGTTATCAAGCCTAAGGACAGTCAAGCAGGAAGATTCTGGATAAGATGATCATCAAGCACTCGAATAATCATATATCAAGAAGACGCTTAAGCTCGTTGTCCAGGTGCGGATACGTGGATTTTTATAGAAATCCGGTCCTGGTAACTTTAAATTATGCATGACATTTTGCCGAACTCTTTGAATGCATTACGCAATAATCATGTAGATTTAGGAACAGATATTACAACTCAAAGTTTCATGTTGAAACAATCTCCCTTGTTAAAATAGTTATGGCAGCCAGGCAAGTTTGCATTATTCATTGTTATGAATGAGCTGCGTAGCTCACCTTAATCTTGCCTGATAATTTTAAATGTTGAATGTGCTTGGATGGTATAGAAATAAGATTGGATTTGAAAGTTAAAGTCACTCTCTGGAGTCGGTCGGCCACCGGCTTCGGCCAGTTCGGTAGCGCTATACGGATATGGAAATTCCCTTTTGCCTGCCAGGGTGAGAGATACGTCTCTTTTGCCTGCTCTGAGCGAGGGAAAGGTTTCCCTTTTGCTTGCCCAACCGGTTGGGTGAGGGAACCTGAGTAAGTCTTGATAATATGCTTTTGTGATATGGAAATTCCCTTTGCCTGCCAGGGCGAGAGATACGTCTCTTTTGCCTGCCCTGAGCGAGGGAAATAAATGTTTTGCTCTTAATTTGTTTGTGTGCATATTCATTGCAAAATGGTTAAGATGGAATCGTTCTTGGTTTGTTGCTCGTCATGAAACTGGCTATAAATTTGCATTTGCATTGCCTGAATGATTTAATTGAATATAGTTATTTAATTTATTAATAAGTTACTTATTCATGTTAACTATTACGGGTGTACTTTCGGACTAAGATTTCGATTAGAAGTCCACGTCTGGAACTAAAACCTGCACTGAGAATTTATTTCTCATTCCGTGTTTTTTTTTGTATGTTTCCACAATGGATGTGGGTTCCAGGTTACAGAGGCGGGCTCGATCAAGTCAAGCGAAGAATAAGCCAAATATCTTGCCATGATGACTCATTGAGTCATAGAAATCTAGTGTGGTAAATTATGGTAAGTTTGAACTTATACTTTATACTTGATAAGAAAACGCCTTGCGGATATACAAAGATTGTGTATTCGCGGCGGGATTGTTACATCCTATGTGTCAGGATGTGACAATTAGTTTAACGTTAATAACGACAATGATAAATAGAATAATAACTTAGACGAACTAATCTGGATAAGTAGTAACCAAGTAAAAGTGATATAAACAAACACACGCACGTAATGCGATTAAAAATATAACAAAAAAAAGTCATGCATTTGCTTGTTAAAAAATAAATAAATAATAATTAAGCTTTATTAATAAAAATGTTGCATTAAATCAATCTCACATCTCTGCACAAATTACATGATCGTCAATAATTAAAAAAATAATCATATGCAATAGTTTACATTACCTCCATCTAAATAAAATTTGTATTCTTAATTCATACTGCAATCTGTCAGACCAAAATATATATATATCTTTATTTTTATCCTCCGTATCAGTTATGAATACTTGAGATCAGGAGTTTCTATCGGGGTCTTGATGGAGAGAAAAGACAAAAGAAACAAACTTTTGAAAACAAAAAATTATTCCATTGCTATTAGAGACTTCTACATATAAATTAATAGAAAATAAGATAAAACACTACAAATATTATTTAATGATGCATGCGTATTTTGACTGCTCAGATAAGAGGTACACATAACAGACGCCGTTAAAACAGTAATCTTAGTTTTAACATCTGTCTAATAATTCAACAGGAATCTTTAAGCAGATATCAACCACACAGTTCGAATCTCTAATTCCGGCGCAGGAAATCTGGGTATGTCAAGTGCTCTTCATAGAGTACTGTGCGAAGCTCAAAGCTGTACAAGCAAGCTAAGAGAGCGGCTTTTGCAACTTTATTTGAACGCACTTGATTAGGTCTTTAGAAAAAGAAAGCTTTTTGCATATCACAACCAGTGAGGAAAAGTTACGTGTTTGTGTGCGGTCTGACTTCTCTCCCAACGCTCGCCAGTCGCCTCTTATCTTGTCTCGGAACTGGAAGTATAAAGGGCAGTATTATGCTTACAACCTTCCAAAATGTTGTATTTCTATTCAATGAGTTATCCTTTTTTTAAATAAAGTTTTTGGCAGTGGCTGTCAAATTTCTATTCAATCAGTTTTTGGCAGAAAGAAGTTTCTCATTCGTATGTGCATACATTTGAGTCGGCTGATTAAGTTCAAAGTACATTTTCCGTTGGCTATTATGTTTATTATTAATTTTATTACCTAACTTGAGATATAATGAATAGAAAAAAAAACCTAACTTGAGATAGAACTTAATTTTCATGTTGAATAATTAATATGCCATTATCTACATATATCCCAATAAGCATAATATTGCTGGTATATAACTGAATATTTTTAGTCAGCTTATGAAAACAAATTATTAAATCCAATCAGTCAGATAGATTTGATATATAAAGAGTAATTACCATATCACCCGCACTTATGATGCATCAATTTCATAGCTTAAACAATATTTTTTCAAACTAATCAATTGCTATGGATGCTTTGTACCATTTAAATGTATCACGTATCAAATTTGGACCAACATTAGAACTGTCGTTTAGCACGTTTTAATTGATTTGAAAAGTTTTAAATAGTTAAATTTTAACATAATAATTGTCATGGATGGCGCGCAATGGAACTTCAAATTCACTAAAATTAGCCACTGAACAAAAAAAAAAAAAAATTAGATTATCATTCCGATTTGTGCTAATCAACCGTACTAGCGTGAAATATAAAAAAAGAACATATTTGAACACATCTTAATAATAACAAAACCAGCACTTTCTCACGATTCTCCAAGCAATGCGCATTATACATGGATATAGATGAAAAAATACCAAGAAGAATAGAAAATGGGATTCTCAGACAAGCCATAAGCTCTTTGGGACAGAGGACAACATGGTATCTTGTAAGCATTTCTTTTCTTTTGAGAAATGATTAAGGCCCAAAACAAGAGGAAGCGCCCAATTAGACACGGCTGGGGTGGTCTTGGGGATCGCATTTTACAGTTTTACCCTTGCTTTTATCCCCCACTTTCGTCCCTTTTTATGCCTCTTTTGGCCTTTTCTTTGGTGTGCTTTACTTAAAGAAGGTTTAAACATTCTTTGGACAAACCCAGTTTTTGTCTTTCATGTCCATTGCCTTAATGTAGGCTCTACTCCTTTAAACATTCTATTATTTTATTCTTAGGAATTATAACCAAGTCTTGCATGCACAAATTTTATATAAAAAAATTAAAGTAAAAACTTCATAATAACAGCGGTTCAAATAAAACGGTACTAGACAAGTTTGAAGAAAAATTGAACTCATCAGAACTTTCAACATGAAGGCAAGGGGCTTGCAACAGGGTGTATGACATGAAAAAATTAGAATAGGAGAAGTTAAATCAAAAGGGTATGTAAAAATTGAGGCCAAGCAGTGAATCCATCCATTACAGAAAGTGCCACATTGAGCAAAGTAATAAACAATTAAAATCCAGAGTATCTGGCCTGACAAAATGACTTTCGGCACCCGTTTTGTTTGTGCTAAGAAATATTCGACGTACCGTTGAATATGGCAGAAAATTTTGGATTTGTTTGAATATAGTAGTACTAAGCTGCCACTGACACTAAACTGTAGTGAGTACCAAACTACCAACCATATTTCTTTTTCCTTCAAAAAGAGAAAAAGGAAAATACCAACCATATACTATCACTTAATTTTTTTTTTTTTTTGAAGGTTAGTTGGCGAGAGCAACCGTATACTATCACATTATATGAGTGTGATTCATCAACAGCAAGTTGTAATCAATAACTAGAAATTAAATTTTGTATTACTGATACTCCATGTTTTTTAGTATCTGCACTGGTTTGGTGTAGAAAAGGTGAAAGAGACGCAGGTATCCAAGCTATTTCAAAAAGTTACCTTTTTCCTTTTGTTGTAAAAATTAAAACACCCACTTCCGTTGCATGACCTCAAGAAAAAGCCAATTTACCTCCATATTTTATTTTCTCGAAAATGTACATGCAAAAGGAAAAGTTAAGTGTTCTTTTTTACTGAGAGAATATAATATTTCATGGTCAATGGCAATTAGGCCAACTACTTATCTGTTTGAAGTCTTGGATGAATTCGAGTATTTAACTCTGCAATAGTTAGACATAGACTAACTATACAATACATACATATTTTTTTTGCATGATGTGAAATTCTTGAAGAAGCAATAGAGAAATGATTTTTTTTTTAAAAAAAAATTTCACAATTAACATTTGTAATTTTAATATTAGAAATTATTTGCAAAGAATTGATCTATATGTCTAATTTTTCAATCATTCTACCCATTAGATAATGTGTTTCATATAGGACAAGTCACAACTCATAAATTAGATAAATTTATTAAAAACAATATTCCACTGACCATGATAGAAGACAAAATCTTTTCTATAAAAATATTTTTTACATATCAAATATAATACAAATATATTTATGGTTCAACTCAGTTGGGCTGATTAAATCCAAATTTGGGCTCTTAAATTAGCTAAACAAATGTACTCTCCATAAAGAATTTCTCTGAATTCTGCAGTAAATAATTGTAGAGGAGCTAGATCCCTTGCATGCTAGACTGTTAACGGGGAAATATAAAATGCATCCTGAGTTATAACAAGCGACCCCATGTTACTCTTCTCCTCTCTGACTTACCATTTCCCTTTCCACATGAGGCTGCTCAGTTATTGAACTGATGTGTGTACTAGTGGGGTTAGCACTTGATTTTAGTGGAATAAGAGATAATAAGACCAAATTTGGTTCCCTGTTTCTCATTTGGTGCATTTCTCTGCTCACCAACTAATCTGGGTCAGTTCCTTCTCCTGTCCTCTTCTTCTCTGTTCTTTGGTTCTGTACTCAGGAACTGTCATTCCTTCTTCAACAAAGAACTGTAATTAATGGTGTTTTGGTAACATTTCAGTTCCCACAAGCGACAACAACAAACTCTAAATGGAGTTGGTAAAAGGTCAAATGCATGAGGTGAAAGGTACAAAAGCGTTTCCCAAGGAGAGGGACAAGAGCTCAAAGATGTAATGATTTATCTGTAATGTGTTGTCCATTTGGCTTCTCTCTCTGTTTGTGTTCTTGTTATTGAACTAATGCTGAATTTCTTGTTCTGTTAACGACAGCTGCTCTGATGAGAAAGAGAGAAGAGTTTGTTTAGATTCCTCAACTAAAGTTACTAGACCTAAGATGGTAAGATTATTGCCAAACTTGTTTCTTGTTCTTTCCTTCTATCAATATCTAATTGCTAGTTTTGTATTTTAGGCTAATTTTTTTTTTTTTGGGACGAGGTATGAAGGTTCTAACATTGATTTCAATTTTCAGGATAAAGGAAATTTAAAGAAGCAAAGCGAGCCTAATAAGAAAATATCTCCAAGTAAATTGGGCCAAAGCTCCTTGCGGCAAGAGGTAAAAAAAAGAAAAAGAAAAAAGAAATTTAATACAATCAATTCATACATACTTAAATGCAAATGTAATGCATAGTAAATACATTGAATGCAAATTGGTAGGATTTAATTTATCTCGTGTTTGTGTCCTGTTTGTGTAGCAGATTTTAGAACTTGAGAAAAGATTACAAGATCAAATGGTGGTTAGAGGGGCCCTTGAAAAGGCTTTGGGATATAATCATGCTTCAATTTCTCTATCTACTGACTCCTCCATGCCTAAGGTAATTTATTTAGTACAATTCGTCATACATTTTAGCTGATAATTTTCAAAGATCCACCCTGTTTTTCCAAAAATTTGATCACATTTTTTGTATTTCTCTTTTTAGCCTACAAAAGAATTGATAAGAGAAATCGCACTACTAGAATTGGAGGTGAAGCACTTGGAACAGTATCTCTTATCCCTCTACCGAAAAGCATTTGATCCCAATTCATCACCAAAAGAACCTGAGTCCAAGCCCCCCAAAACTGAAATCTCTAAAATCAGGGAGGACTCTCCTAAAGCCAAGAAATTACAGCCAAAATTTCAGAAGAGGAACTTCAAGGAACCAAGACCCCTTCCAATTACTGATGATTGTGTGATGGTTTCTCACGAGAAGTTACTGGATCAAGGTTCGGGGATCAATCGCAGCCAATCATCTCTATCTCAACGTGCCGTTTGTTCAGCCAGGATTTCACCCTCAGAGGAGAGCCTTGCAAGGGCTCTTAGGTCTTTCAATTCCCAACCATTTTCTTTTCTGGAGGTAATTTTCCTGATTTCAGAAAGGTTTTTTAGCAATTGTTATACAATGTCATATATATAACGCTGGTGAAAAGTGATTTTGGGAACGCTCCTAAATGCTGGAAAAACATAGCATTGTTTCATATTCCGTTCACGATTTTAACATATTAGTAAAAACAATTTAGGTTATAGACAATCCCAATTTACTTTGCGTCAAGTTATGATTTTGAACAATGTCCATATATCTATATTAAATGCAAGAAATTAGAAGTTCCCATTTTTTTCTTTTCTGTTTTTTTGCTTACTATTTCTTTATTCTGTTATAGGATATGGAAAATGACAGTTCAGGTGTAATAAGCCTAGCTGACTATCTTGGTACCAATGTAATAGAGCACATACCAGAGACTCCTAACAAAATTGCCGAAGAAATGGTTCGTAACATGGCTGGTGTCTATTGCAAGCTCTCAGACCCGCCATTGGTTCACCATGCACCTTCCATTTCTCCTGCCTCTTCTTTCTCTTCTACGAGTGCATTTTCACCTCAACACTTGGGAGGGGACTTGTCAAGCCCTGGTTATAAGAGAGAGTCGACTCTTGATTCTAGGTTGATAAACCCATTTCGAGTTGAGGGTCTGAAGGAGTTCAGCGGGCCTTATAATAACATGGTAGAGGTGCCATTAATTTGTAGAGATCAAAGGAGGTTAAGGGAGGTTCAAGATCTTTTACAATCTTACAAGTGAGTTTTAATCCAGTTTAGGAGCTTTTAATTTTGGTCATCAATTTTTGTGAGCATACTAAAGCACTTTTATGATGGTAATCTGCATAAGGCAGATGGTATTTTTGTCCAATTTAAATTGATTTATGTAGTGTGATAATTACATATTTGGTACTTTCTATTCATTCTTTTTTTGTGAGAAAATAAAAAAAATTCTGTTTGATTAGAAGGAATATTGTGAATAATAAAAGAATTTGTTTCAGGTTGCTTGTTTGTCGGTTGGAAACTGTTGATCCGAGAAAATTGAAGAATGATGAGAGGCTTGCATTCTGGATCAATATACATAATGCTTTGTTGATGCATGTAATAGCCTTCTTCTAATCCATATACTGTTTCTATATTTTCAGATGCCTAGAGATTCTTAGGTATATATTATTTTATGATTTGCACAGGCATTCTTAGAGTATGGCATTCCCCAAAACAATTTGAAGAAGACATCACTTCTGATGAAGGTACTTCGGTGCTTTGTGAATATGAAATCTTTCTCAATTGTTTCAAACAGATTGAATTTTTCTTCAAAAAGAAGTTTAAAAAGGTTTTTATGTTATTTTTCTCAATTCAGGCAACATGCAATGTTGGAGGAAGGAGTATAAATGTGGCAACAATTCAAGGATTCATTCTTGGATGCCATACTTATTGCCCTGGACAGGTACATATAGCAATCATTGTTTTATGTCTTAAAAGATGGAAAAAGCTGTCACACTTGTAGGAGCTATTAGACCTGTAACTGTATGCACTCCAAATGCTTAAAAACCAATGTATTATTGCAAGAGGTTCATCCTTACAATCACCATTTCCATACGAAGATTAGGTCCTCTAAGGTCAAAATTTTGATTTACAATTAATCTTCTAACTTCTCAATAAAAAACTTAATTATCTTCTAATCCAAATAAATGGAGGTTGAATAAGTATGAACCTAGGAACTTAATTATCTTGTTAAAAGAAGTATGGCTTGGCTCCCATCATTATATTGAAAAAAGTAATTACATTAATGCATTTTTTTCCTTTCTCTTACTGCAGTGGTTCAGGACCTTGCTTTATTCAAAATTGAAAAACAAGGGAGCAAACGAGTTGCAAAGTTATGCAATCAACCATCATGAACCTCTATTGAGATTCGCACTCTGCTCAGGCAGCCATTCTGATCCAGCTGTAAGTTTCTCCATAAGTTAAATATATGATTATGATATCCAAACTCTATGCTTAAGATTCAATTGTTAATTTTCTCCTTTTATCCTTCAATTAGGTAAGAGTATACACCCCAAGGAGACTGTTTCAACAGCTTGAGGCGGCCAAAGAAGAGTTCATGCGAGCAACTGTCGGCATATGGAAAGAACAAAAGATCCTTTTACCTAAGGTAGTTGAGTCATATGCCAAGGATATAAAACTAACTTCGCAAGGTCTAGTCGAGATGGTGCAGAGGTACTTGCCAGAGACACTTAGGATGGCCATGCAGAGGTGTCAGCAAGGCAAATCAAGTAAAATCATAGAATGGGTACCATACAATTTGAGTTTTCGGTACCTACTAGCTCGGGACCTCGCTTTTCCTCATCTAAATTAATCAGTTAGGTTGTTTCGTTTGATTCTGTCAGGAAAGTGATCTTGTGTAGCAGAGATTGGCTAACTTTTTGTAATCATCTGTAGATAAATAGGAAGGAAAACAAAGGAAAATTATGACTCAATTTTATGTAAGATTCCAATCTACATTTTGCAAGTAGTGCGTTCATTCTTTTTTTACTTGTGTTTGATGAATGAATTACTTAATTAAAAAATGAGAATGTAAAATTTGTTCATTTGGAAATCTACAGAAACGCTAATTTTAGGTTCTTCTCTCTATAGGCTTTGTTTTTTATTATTTTTTTTTCATTTTTCATCAAATAAATGGAGAAGGCTCATAATTTGTATTTTTTGTCTGGGAAATCTTGAACCTATAATTGTTAGCAGTTTATCCAATAATTTATACTTGAGTAGATCATTGGCATTCTTTAATTTTAATTATATAAATATAATTGGAAAAACAATGCGAGAAATTTTAATCACTAAAAGGAACAACTATTGTAAAATAATAAGCTTTATAAACTTGAACTTATTTCTCATCATTATTTCTTGAAAAACGAAAATTTTTAAAATTTTATTGGTTCTAGTGAAAAATGCGACTATATTAGAAATAGATATGCCCATCCAGATCAGCTTTACGACGCTATAGAAGCTGCATTTAGAATATATATATTATATGTAATTTTTGCTGCGCATGGACATTTTCATGAAGCAGAGGTGCCTGATTTGAAACTGACAAGCCTGCACTAAGCAAGAGCTAAAATTCATCAAAAGGGGCGTCAAAAAGAGCCGTAAAAGGTGGTAAGTGGTAAAAATCAGAATTGGTACTCTTCATCCATCGTTTTCCCATCCAACCCATCCACAGACTTCAAACAGACTTTTATGGATCCAGAGAATGACCCAGTCCATTTAAACCTCCTCTCTCACTCTAAACCAAACCCTAGCCGCACAAGAGAGGCGAACCAGAGCTAGTCTTCTCCGCCTTCCTTTCTCTTCCTTCGACTTCGCCACTTTCTCCTCCCAAGCTCTCTCCTCCGGCTCCGCCGCTGCTCGCGCCGACTCTCTTCGAGAACGAACAACGAAAGAGAAAAAAAGCAACCAAACCAAACCCTCCATGGCGATTTACCAAATCTTCGTCAAGCACCTCGACGGGCGCACTCTCTGCCTCAAGCTCCCATCTCCGACCATCTCTGGCGAAACCCTCAAGCTTAATCTCTCCCTCAAATGCCACCTTACATCTGGCACGAGGAGGTTTCCGATCAAGCGCTGATCTCTCGTTTCTGCCATGGCCTCGCCGGAGACCACGAATTTCCTCGACCATGTGCCGCTGAGTGCGAAATGATGTGAATATCGACCTCGCATCTGTCTGTAACAGTATCATGGATCTAAAGGACCCTCGCCTCAAAGAGTTTGGTGAGATATTCAATCGCCTCTCATCTATTTTTGAATTACATTCAATCTGTTTGTAATTTCACTCCCTATTAGATCTGAGATTTTGTTTATTGTCCAATTAGCGCCTTTGTTTAAGAAAACTGTGGTGGATTCGAACGCTCCAGTCAAGGAGAAGGCGTTGGATACACTAATTGCATTTTTGAAAGCTGCTGATGCGGATGCTTCCAGGTACGACTTATTGGAGAATTTTAGGTTTATTGTGTAAATGCGTGTTAAAATTGCTTGCTTTGAAATTTGTTGGTACCATGAAAATTTATTGAATTTCTTATGGAACATGCCATGGGTCATTTCATTTTGGTTCCTTCTACTTGAATGTTGGGAAAGTATGAGTTCAGGAGCAGTAACTTTATGCAAAATCTAATAAATTGAAATTGCTTATTATTGTATTTTGTTGTGTTTGTGTATGAATTACAGGACATGGCGAGAAGAGTTGTGCGGAAGGAATCGAAGGAGGTGTTGATGAATTGTATTAGCTTATAGTGGTTCAAATTGTGTAGGATTTGTGTTATTATTAATGGATGTTATTTTTAATGGAATTATTCAGTTTGTTGAAATAATGGATATTATTCTTAATAATTGTTCAGTTTTTTGAATCTTATCTAGATATACCATTTAATTGTTTAGTTTCCTTAATGGATTAGTTAGTCATCATATGTGTTAGGTTAGTTTCTCTAAGGGATCATCTTATTTCATTTGTATGTATTGTGCTATTATTAATGGATGATATTATTAATACAATTGTTCAGTTTGTTGAAATAATGGATAGTATTAACGTATTTAACTGAACACAAATAATAGTGAAATTAAATTTCTACTGCAACTAACTGAACAAATAAAACTTTTAGTTCAACCTTAGCCTTATTAAACTGAACACAAAAATACGAAAAATTCCATTTTCAGATGCAACTAACTGAACAAATAAAACTTTTACTTCAACCTTTGCCGTATTAAACTGAACACAAAAATACGAAAATTCTATTTTCAGATGTAACTAACTGAACAAATAAAACTTTTAGTTCAACCTTTCCCGTATTAAACTGAACACAAAAATACGAAAATTCTATTTTCAGATGCAACTAACTGAACACTTACGACTTTTAATTTAACTCTTATGGTATCTAACTGAACAAATAAACTAGTACATTTGATGACGTCAGCATCCAGAATTTTCCGAAAAATTTTTCTAAATTTTTTTTTTTTGAAAAAATTTCGCTGACGTCAGCGCGCGCCTTGCTGACGTCAGCACGCGAAAAAATAAGGATGAGGTCTATTTTCTGACCTGTTGGATGGTATGGATGGGAAATCAAGGGATGGTGTATATCAGCCCTGGGTAAAAATTAATATAGGGCCCAAACTTTAACAAGTTACCTCCTTTGCTTAGGAGCCCAAATCATTTCCCAAACAACTTGAAACTTGAAAGCTGCATCTTAAAGGCCGAAGAGATACTTGTGTTAGGCCCATATTTTCAGAGCCGAAATCAAGTAGAGTCTATAACCCAGAGAACTATCAACAAAATCCAACATTTGCTCATTAATTTTTTTGAATGAAATCAAATTGACCTCTCAGGTTTTATATATGTTGAAATTTTTTTTTTTTTTAAGTTACTTAAATATCAAGTTGTTAATTTTTTTATTTCAATACAAATAAGTTGATAAGTTAAGCATTGTAAATATAGTGGTGGGTACTTTTGAGTCATTCACGATTCACGAACATTATCCCGTGTCCTTATAAGATATGTTGGAATGTAATAAATGATAAACCCATCATTTTTTAAACATGGAGCGAAAATGAATACAGTAAAATGATTTATTGTGATTGATAATAGAAAAGAAGTATATTTACCAAAAATTATTTAAAAAACCTCAATAAATAATGTTATTTTTAATTCAAGTAAAGAACAAGATATAAGTATTTTTCTAATAATAAAATCATTTATATATCAAATATACTTTGTATAAGATCAAAAGTTCCAAAATATTAACACATTGAAATAGTTTATCTTTTAAATTTCTGTCATATAATACAAATCGTTATAGGAGAGACGTTAATCATTGCGGTGAAACTGACCCAAAAGAAAACAAAAAAAATTCTCTATTAATAAATGGACGGTTGATAGTAAGCGCTTGTGAGACTGACACCTCACTAAGGAAGACAGAGGCATTCACATGCATTCCGATTGTTCGTTCTTCACTGGATATTCTCAGACCATCTTAACCGTTCACTAATAATCTAACGGTCGAAATTAAAACCGAACTCTTCAAATTCACACAAGCTTGTTGCTGTAGCTCAAGATCAGGATTGATCTGGTCCGTCCAGTATAAAATAAACGATCAAGATTTTCCTAATATGCTTCGATGAATTACATACGATTGGAGACCAACAAAATCCAGAAGTAGCATTCTGTCCATTTTGTCGCATGCACTTCCTTCCTCGATTATTCCATTTAATCATTTACTTAACAGAATCTTAAATTATTTTTCTTGAAAACAAAACACTGTTGAAGCGAATCATTAATTTACACTGTCAAATAAAACACACATCGATATAATTAACGCGCCATTCTAAATATTTATTTGAGTTGAGGGTTTTAGGGTTTGGGAAATGGAGGGAGCGGAGATAGGTCTGGTACTAGCTCATGCGGCGGAGCTGAGGTTGAAGATCAGCGATTGCATCCGACGCAACAGAGGAAGCGAAGGGTTGGAGAAGAGCGAGAGAGACGATGAAGAGAGAGACGAGGAAGGAGAAGAAGAAGAGAGAGAGGAGGATGGAGGGGATGACGAACAAGAGGCTCTTCTCGCCATTTGCGATGCGCTTAAGTCGCTCGAGGATCAGCTCGCGCAATTACAGGTGTTTTCTTGGTTTGTTTGTTCTTTGTTGTTTTGGGTTGCCTTGGTTTGGATGGAGAAAGATTTTGGCTTGTTTTTTTGTGATAATTGGATCGAAGGGTGCCATTAAACTGACGCCACTGTATGGTTTTAGCCTAATATGAGTACTGATTAGTTGCATTTTATTTCTAACACTGCAAGTTAATTTCATTAGAACTACACCTTCCTTAACTCCAGCCACTAATTTGATAGGAGGGGCAACTGGTCAAATTGCTGGTTTCCAATTTTGGCATACTTTTCTATGTGCTAGAAATATACATAAAATTAGATAAGAACTTCAATTGCAAAGAACGTGTGGAGGTCTGTCTGAGGTTTTTAGGCTGTTAAAAATAGAAAGGTAAGGAAAACATAATGGAATTGAAAATGAGGTTTTGTTGCAATACAGTGTCAACTATCAAATTCAGAATACAGTTTGGCGAGTTCTAAAATTTGTGATTAGGTATAATACAAGTATAATTTGGGAATAATTTTTTCATAGAATACAATTGATTCTCATAATTAGAAAAGAAGGTTATTGACCTAATTATTGTATCAGCTCAAAAATAGAATTTAAGACATCATACAAGTAGTCCATGACCAGTCCATATTATATTAGAATATACATATACATATACATGCACTAGCCAATACAAGCACTGATAGATTTACTTCTAAATTACTTGATTGTCATTATAATCCCACTATGGACAATAGAGTGATAAACTGTATTCCCACTGGCATAGTTCCATTTGACGAGAAATGATTATTTTTTAAGATGTACAATGTAGCCTTTTTGAACACTGTGATGGTATTCTCTTTGATTATATACAACCCTATGGCTGATGTAGACCATTTAAAAAATGACTCATTTCAACGGAGTCATGTAATGCTGGCTTGAATTCGTGAAAGAGAAGGAGGACAGTTCTATTTATTTCTATTATTTTTTTTTATTTTTTATGTCCTTGTTGAAGCCTAAAGATTCCTGAACAAAATGTTTTCTTTTTTATAAATTTGTTATATTCACGTATAATTTGCAGATCGCCAAATTAGTTGTATATTTATTCATCTGATGCCCAAATTCAAATGATTTATAAATCTTGTAACTGTTGCTTGATAAAGTAGAGATCAAATTTGGGAATATCGAGTATTTTTCAATGAAGTTGCCAAAAGCTGATCAGTTCTTTTGCATTCAACTTTTGGTCGAAAGTCTGGTTTTGGGTTTTTCAGACTAGTCTTGTGGTGCCGATATAATACTGCTTCAAAATTACTGGTCCTTAAATTTGTCTACCTGTCTACAATGTGCAAAAGCAATGATCTTAAAAGAATGTAGTACTTGTCCTTATCTGGCAGGAAATCTAAGGCTTGAAAATTTTTGTTGTAATATAGGATCTTCAGCAACAGCAAAGGTATGAAAGAGAAACAATACTAAGCCAAATTGATCGAAGCCGAAGGGTCCTCCTAACCAAGCTGAGAGAGTACAAGGGGCAAGATTGGGAAATTATCAATGAGGCTGCTGCCTTTGCTGGTGAGACCTTTGACCCTGATGAGTGGGCCCCACTATTCTCTCCTCACCCTTTCTCCAACGACACATACACCTCAAGCCTTACCAAGGCCATTCCAAATGGTATAACTAAAGGCCCTGTGAACGAACCGCCAGAATGTCCAGACTCGAAGGGGAAAGTGGGTGTGTGGTCTTTTGTGGGGTGGCTTGTTAAAACCTCCCTTACAGTTTTAGGGGTTGTCGCAGCTGCCAGAGCTGCTGGATACAAACCAGTGCTGCTAAAAAATGGTGTGGAACTCGAAGTGGGCTCCTTGCAGTGTCCACGTGACAAATTGCTTGTTGTAGAGGATGGTGTAGCTCGTTGTGTGGCCAAGAGGAGGGTGACAGCTCCTTTTGAGTCAGGTGTGAAGGAACCCAATAGTTTGTATGGTTTGGGTTGAGATTTGTCAGTAGTGTTATAATATGTGCCCATTTACTTCGTTAGTATTGATAAATATATTGCATATATGTATGATTCTCTGTTTGTTTTGTCAGTAATCAGTTCAACGTTATGTTGAGAATGTTTTTCAAAGTAATTTTTTCTCTCTATGTGTATGATATGTGGTCAGTTTTCCTACTTTTTATATCTGTGGCCGAATTAATATTTGCAGGTTTTTAACTTCTGGTTTGTATGTGTTTTTTACATGTGGTGTGTTAGTTCAACAATTTAGCGCAACAAAGTTGTCCCATATTTCTTGAATTATTATACCGCATGTTACTGCCGCAAATTATTGCTGGTGTACATCAATGTAATACTATAGCTGCATAACCTGTATCTGTTTTTTGCTGGGTTGCTGCACTATTGGCTTGTTCAGTGCCATTATTTGGTACGGAATCCTTGTTATTGTTACCTCTGTTCACTTCCATTAAATCCCATTCATACAAGAACAAGACTCTACAGATACAAAATGAACTCCACTTGGGAGTACAATGGAATGAACTCCACTTCCCTGAGTAATACTTGACCAAAATGAACAGAAGTTTGACCATTGATCAGGGATCTCATAACTGCCATCCTACAGATCATCTAGCCATAAGTGGAAACCTAAGAAACCATTCCACATCTTAATGTACCTAGAGGTTACAGAAACTTATGATGGCTTTTCACATGCACTTGGGGTCAAGTGATTATATGTTTTAGCACCTTTTGATTTCCATACAGAAAGTGTAGATTATAGACCGTGAGATTATTAAATATTAATGACTAATTAAGAAAGCCTATGAAACCATCAGTGCCCACTGGAACGGCTTTCCCAAACGGGACAGGGAAAATTGACTTCAGAGCACCTGGACCAACCCAGAACATTTTCCACAACTCTAAAGCGTATAACCAATGTATTTTCCACACAGAAAATAATAGTTTGTTTGATGCACGTCCATATTCCTTGGGCAGCCAACGATTAGAGAAGCATATATATTTTCTGTGCACTTTTTTGTGTCCACTGAGTGCCTCTGTACTGCCAATCACGTCTAAATAAACTTTTAACCAACCATTATGCGCTATCCTTAAATTATTTTAAAATATAAATTATCCGAGCTTTGGAGGCCTCTATATAAGCATCTTGCTAAAGAGTATCAACTCCAAGCAAACGGAGATAATCAGTGCAGCTTCCCACTAAAAAGAACTAACAAAAAGAGTACTGTCTAATAAAATAAGGAGAAGAAAAATGGTCATCACTTCTAGGCAAGGGGCTCTTGTTATTAACTCATGGAACGAGATGAAGGATGACGCTCCAACATTTGCCCTTAAATTATACTTGAAGTATATTGTTCTATCAAATCTCTTGCATACTTTTGAGCCTCTTTTGTATTGTTTCACACTGAATTGCCATATTACAGTTCATGATTATATACTTTACTTTCTCATTTGAACCAGGCTTTTTGAGATTAATTATTCCTTCTGCTGTGAAGAGGTTTTCGTTACTTCGCGACTCTAATGTACCTCTTGAGAAGAACGCTAAATTGAAGGCCCATGCTTTGGGTGTCTTTGTTATGGTACTCTATATTATTTTGTTTCTTACAATGTTACCTTCATCAGTAACTATACCAAAATATTCTATATATGGAAATGTAGCTAGGAATGACAACACTTATATTTAGATAATCCTAAATTCCTAATTTTGAAATGCAGACATGTGAAGCAGCCACTCAACTTGTTAGGGTTTTTAGCGTTTGAAAGAAACACAGAAAAGAGAGAAAGTTGGATCTAAAAGTGGTTTTTTTATGTTATTGTTGTACCCACAGTGTATCTTACAGAACAAACTAAATAGGGGTACAATTTTGCACACCTAACCCTATATAAGATACAAATAACCAAAAGATCCTACAGGTGAGATGAGAGATATTTCTAACAATCTCCACCTTAGATCGAAATCACCTAAACCACAAACTAAAATACCCAAAAAAAAAAAAAACATATGCTCTCAAACACAAATGCCAAGCTATCTCTAAATCGAAGCAAGCTCCACCTTAATCATGGCTCCCTCGACATCTTCAATAGTCGGATCGAATATTGATTTCAATACCCGTACCAGAATCGACTCAACAAATCTCACACACAACAAGTGAAAAATATTGGAGCTTCAAGATTTTGACACAACCAATGCACCTTCCTATATGAAGTGCATCAACGAGAAAAGATTCTCCATATGATAGGCTCAAATTTTCCATAACTAAAGTGTGCACAAATTGGGATTCTCAAACCCCGCAATGCCAAATACATGACCCAGCTACACTTTGCGAACATATACTCAATGAAAGATATTTGCGAAGACAATAGCATTGCATCTGAATTCTTCGCCAACTCTAACATCAAAGAGCATACAACGAGCCTCATCAAATAGTGTCCAAATTCCATAACACAATACTCCATTCCAAAATCGATTCTCAGCCTACATGGTGGTAAATACTTGACATAACATCGATAACAGAGAGCACATACCAGGAAGCGTTTCTCTTCAAAGGCATACCTAAATGTTTTTGCAATCCAAAGTTGAGTTCATGCGAGCATGAGTCCGAAACCACGAACTCCACCTCCTGTGAAACATTCTACCATCGGTCACCATGAGCTTCATCCTTAGCTTAAAGTTCACAAGCTCCTCGCTTTGCCTGTGTCACTACACAGCCTCATCCGACCCATCTTGGTCAGGATCACCTTGAAGGTTTCATGACCGATCTCTAGCTCCTCGTCTGGCCCGAGTCTCTACTCTGCCACATCCGACTCATCCTAGTCGGGGTCAACACAAGGGCTATATGCTCAACACAAATGTCTCTAGCTCAAGCTACACAGCTTCTTGCTCGCCTTAATAGAACTCCACCTACTTTGGAACCATCATGACCTCAAATGCCTTAATCAACATGGCAGTCCATTTGACACCTCAAAGACTCCACTTTTCACTTCTCGAAAAGAAACCATAACCCAACAAAAAAAATTTCTTCCCTTACTGATCCCATTAAATTATGTTTGTTGCCTCAAACTCGATTTGCCCCAATGCCGCAACACCATACAATCAGACACCAAATGTCATCTCCAAATTATTTGATGCCTCAAGCTGTCAAAAAAATTAATTCTCACCACAATAGATCTGAACTACATAATCACATCACAATCTTCAATCTAAAGAGCATTAGACTACACCAGTCTACATACGTGGCTCACAACCCGAGCATTAGACTATGTCGGTCTACACGCATGGCTCACAATCAAACCTGAAGAGAACATCAATATGCAGCTCGTGCCACCTTTTAAGTGGTGCAAAATGGCAGCTTACTGGACCTCATTTGTCAAACCACAAAATCACATGTGCACCAATTAATTTAATCAAGACAAGTAGACAAAACTTGATTTTCTAGAGCCAACCATGCACGATACTAAGTTTTGATTAAACTTTTATCAAGCTAATTCGGTGACCTTAAGTCCAAATTGGAGACACCAATCGGAACAAGGAAGCAGCACACCAAATTCAAATGAAATCGCGCACAATACCAAATTAAATTTCGGCTCACCAATAATTAATTCATGCACCTCCTATGATTTTCACGAGACCCACTAGAACGGCTCAGAATGCACACTAGATCGGAGCAAAAAACTCGGCAAACAAACCAGCAAACACCACAAAGGGATCTACACTGTCAGGGGAATAACTGAACGCGGCTCGCAAGCGATAGTACTAGAATGCCGCTTCTCCGCACTGCTCGAAGTGGAAACACGGCCGGCACCAGTCCGACGCACAGTGCCGATCTGAACAAAACCCTCTAAATCGCACGATCCAAGCGCGAGAAAGCTCACAGCGGAAATTAAAGCGTCTCAGGACACACGCCCGCCGCCACCGCATCTCTAGGCCCGGAGGCCGGCGGTGACGGCGGATCTGAGCTCTGATACCAGTTGTTAGGGTTTTTAGCGTTTGAAAGAAACACAGAAAAGAGAGAAAGTTGGGTCTAAAAGTGGTTTTTTTATGTTATTGTTGTACCCACAGTGTATCTTACAGAACAAACTAAATAGGGGTACAATTTTGCACACCTAACCCTATATAAGATACAAATAACCAAAAGATCCTACAGGTGAGATGAGAGATATTTCTAACACAACTGAGAAAGACTGGAAGGGTCAATGGGAGCCAATACTAGCGTGAAACATTTGGGTGCAGTTCATTTCAAGGCTGGCATTGGTGATGTGCACTTTGAGGTTAGATAGTTTTTTCTTTTTTAGTTTATCTCATAATTAAGTGACAGATGTGTCAACTATAAGAGAAGACTCAGTGCAGTGACAATCGCAAAATTTTGAAATTTAAGCTTGAGTTGTTTTCTAATATATACCTTCAGATTTTGAAGTTTGCTCTGCTGGAGACAATAAAGGAGGGAGTGCCATACATGTGGTCTGAAGAGTTGAAGGATGCCTGGTCTGAATCTTATGATCACCTTGTCGCTGCTATCAAGGCTGGAATGTAGTGCTCTTATTATCGGGACTGGCACTATACAGATGTGCATGCAGTGGCTTTCACTATATTATGTATTTTTGATTATATGTTATGTTGTGTTGTTATTTATTTTCTCATCATTTGGATGCTGTACTTACAATTTGTTTTAGAATAATTTGGAATCTTGGATGTTATCTGCTGAAATGAAATTAATTTGAATTTTTTATTCTTATATCATTATCTTCCCTTTCTTTGACATCTGCTTCAGTAATATACCAGTTAAATGAGTGCTGTTCTGTTCGCTTAATCAGCTATATATTAGCTATTTATTCAAATTATTTATCTAAATTTCACCTTTGTTTAAATAATTATTACACATGGTCTGTGTTACTAGAAAAGTACTTATCTTAATTGGGCGATGCTATGTTTTGTAGTATCCACAGAGAGTGCCATTCAAGACGTGCAATATTAAGTTGTCATCACTTTAAAAAGTTTTCTTGAGGATGCCTTTTTTTATAAAAAATATGAATAAGATAAGTATTATGCTGGTGGTTATCATACCAAAGAATAATGTCACTCCAATTCCTATTACTTTTTACTCCCCTCCAACCTGACATGTACGGAATATATAATTTGCGGACGTCCTTGCAAAATGTAAAATATTCACTAACAGTCCCCTGATACCCTATCTAAAAATAATTAATTCCTTTAATTGACTGAACAATTCTATATAAACAAACATTTCAAATCATTTACAAAGTGTAAATTCATGATTTACACCCCCAAGCTGCCCTTTTTTTATTTCGTTTATTGGACTAATCGAATTTCATTATATCAAAGTCCAAGACGGAAATAAAATCGATGTGATTTCCCAGCTCTTTACTTGACCACGCATTTTCCTACAGTGTGGGGCCCAGTGTAAATTGCATATGATTCTTGTGGGGTCTTAGACTCAGACTCAATGATGATTTCCATTTTCTTAAGATTTTTGAGGGGGCGAAAAAGTTTTTACACTGAATCCGTAAAATAACCGCCTCAAAAATTCCTGCCAAATTACTATTGTGGGCCCTTTAAAACCTTTATACAGTTTAACTATGCTTGGTTGTGCAAGTATAAGAAATAGGAATAAGAAATAAGGAAGATGCCACATTCAAACATGAAATAAATGAGAGTATAAGTCAATTTATCTCCTATTCCTTGTCATGTGTTTGTGGAAAGATGAAATATGGGATGAATTTGCTTACACACCATTTATCTCATATTTGGACGTGACATCTTCCCTATTTCTTGTTCCCTATTCTCATTACGTATACGCAAGTGTAGGTATTTAAGTATATGTATGTATAATTTGCGTGATGTATAATTTACCTCCCTATATGTATGTATAAATTAATACGATTCCTGTCTGACCGCTATTCGATTCATTTTCACCTCTCGAATCACTTTTGATGGCCTTCCACAAACACATTGGGTCATGTTCATAACACGTTTTAATATTCCATATTTTTTATAAAGAAATTGGAGATTATAGATCTCAATATTGTTATAAGGCTGCAAACAGAAAGCTTAAGAAAACCAATAGTACCCACCGGAAACGGCTTTAATTCTAATGACACCATGAAATGGGTAGAGATCAACACACCTGGATCAAACCAGAATTTTCTCACTTCATTGCACGTCCTCATTGTGCAAACAACAATTAATTGTTTTCTGTGTGCTTTTTGTGCACCCTGGGTGCCTATACAGCTATACTGCCAATCACGTTTATGGTCAACCTGTTGACCAACCGTTGTGTGCTACCATGTTGATGCTATATTTCTAATATTATTTTTTCAACACAAATAGTACGAGGTTCAGAGGCCTATATAAGCATCTTGCTTAAGAGTATTATATATCTCCAAGCATATATATAGCTAATCAGATCAGCTTTCCTTAAAAAGGAAAAAAAAAGTATCTGCCTTGTAAAATCAAAGGAGATAGCAAAATGGTCATCACTGCTAGGCAGGAGGCTCTTGTTGTAAGCTCATGGAACGAGATGAAAGATGATGCCCCAACTTTTGCCCTTAACTTATACTTGAAGTACTCTTTCATTTTTTGAGCCTCTTTTGTATCAATTTACCTTAAATTGCTATATTAATATAATTAATTTACTTTTTAATTGAATAAGGCTCTTTGAGATCATTCCCTCCGCAGCGAAAAGGTTTTCCTTTCTGCGCGACTCTAATGTACCTCTTGAAAAGAATGCTAAACTCAAGGCGCATGCAATGGGTGTCTTTGTTATGGTACTTCATATTGTTAATTCTTGTTTCATACAACATTATTATTAATCATAATTACCGCATTAAACTTTGTAGCTTTTAGCGAAGTGTTCATGTTCATGAAAAAGGAGTTCTATTTTTAAAACATGAAAAAAAAAAACAAAACATTTGATTTTGCAGATAGCCTGTTCCTTTTTTTTTTTTTTTTTTTTCCTTTCTTTCTTTCTTTCTTTCTTTCTTTCTTTCTTTTTGAAACAGCTTTTGCAGTAGAGCTATCAGATGAGATGACAGTTGGGATGAAATGTTGCTATGGTCTCTTATATTTAATTTGCAATTTCACATTATTTGCATCATCATATTGTCCGAAACAGCTAATGACCACATTGTCTTAGATGATCTAAAATTGGAATTTGTTCTGAACGCAGACATGTGAAGCAGCCACTCAACTAAGAAAGACTGGAAGGGTCAACATGGGAGCCAACAAAAGCGTGCAACATTTGGGTGCAGTACATTTCAAGGCTGGCATTAGTGATGTGCACTTTGAAGTAAGAAAATCTTTTCTTCTTTTAATTTCTCTCAAAATAAACAATACATATGCATCACAAGTACAAAAAAAAAAAGACTCATTTCACATGCAATTGCATAATTTCAATTTTTGTAAGCATGAGCTGGTTTTTAAATCTTTCTGCAGATTTTGAAGTTTGCACTGCTAGAGACAATAAGGGAAGGATTGCCATACATGTGGTCTGAAGAGCTGAAGGATGCCTGGTCTGATTCTTATGATCACCTTGTCGCTGCCATCAAGGCCGAGATGTAGTCCTCTTATAGGGACCGTGGCACTATATATATTTATAAGCTTTTAATATAATGTGCATATATGCAATGATGATTTTGGCTTTCTCTCGTATTTTCCTTTTCATCGATCTTCCATGTTGTGTTGTTATTGGGACATTAATTATATATTCCCTCGTCACTTGGGATACTGTGCAATTAATTAAGTTTTGGATAATTTGGATGTTATATGCTTGTAATAAGAAATGAAATTTGGATAAATTTTGATTTTTATTATTTTGGTTATTATTTTTGTGGCCTTGTGTTTTTTCTTGGATAAACGTTACAGTGATACATGTTTAAATGAGTAAACTATACAAATCTGAACCGACAACTCATTCTCTTTTTCTTTTTCATTTAGAAGTGAAATTGACAGATGGGGGTCTGTTTACTGCCTTCAAAAAAAAAGAAACACTCATTCTCTGTTTTGACTTCTCTTTTCGTTCACAAACATGTATAGTATTTGTTTCTTTAAATAATCATTTTATATATTTAAACAACATATATGGTCGGTACTATTACTAGATCGATACTTCAATTGATTGGAACAATAGTTGTGTGCATTATCCACAGAGAGCGCTGTTCCTGACAATTAACTTAGCACTCAACTAAACAAATTATAAAAAACGTGACTAAATATGAAGAAATTATATTATTTATTTATGAATCATTTATATTATCTGAGACTTATTTCACTAGCAAAAGAACAATGTATATTACTACGAGTAATCAACTTTTATTTTAACTCTTAAAACTGTCAACTAGTATTTTACAAACTCAATTGTACCAGAATTAGCTGATCACAATTCTTCCTCTTTTTCCCACAAGAAACAAAAAAGTCTTGATTTTGAGATTCTCTGATGAGGAGACTGCCCTGACCTCCCCTGTGGCCTTTTCCTGCCTACTGTTGGAATTGGAGTTTATGATTCTTTTGTCTAAATGATAATAAATTGGAGAAAAAAGAAAAACTATGAGCTTTGTTGTATTGGTAAAGAAAATAAAAAGCTTTTATTGATATCTTAAAGCTGATAAAAGTTGAAGTGTGTATTGTAAACTAAAAAAATGCTCAGCTGTTGAAGTGTGTATTGACTTATATCTGTTGGCACATCATTATAATATCATAGCTGACTTATATCTGTTATGTCCTGTGTTGCTGAATTATCTGGCTTTTGCACTTCCATCCACCGGTATGGTAATCCTTGTTATTGTTTCCTTATCCTGTTCAATGAATTAATTATATCCAAACTAACTTCAGCAGTGCCCGAATTGTCTCACCTCCATTATTTTGAATTGAAGTTAGTTTAAGTTTCTCCAATATTTCACTATCAGATTTCAAGTAACAACCGGTTTTTTCTTCAAAAAAAAGTAGCAACCGGTTTCTGTAGATAAGAAACTTAATATAAAGCCCATTTAATCATGCAACAACAAGACTTTGCTAAATACGTAATTACCAATGTTACTTAATTATTGTACAAATATTACACAAAATATTTCTTATATTTATCATTTTTCAGGGATTTTACATCTTTTGGAGCACACTGGAAGTCTGGAATGAACTTCACATTCCTTGTACACCAAAATGGATATATAGAACCTTAATTAGATATAGCACGAATCTCAAAGCTGTTTATCCCTACAAATCTGTCAATAAGTGAAATTTGATGGTCTGGATTGTGGCACCTACATGTTCCACTCCTTCGTGTACCCAGAGGTTACAGACTAATTTCATGATGGCCTTTCATTTTCCCATAGGGTCACATCCATAATATGTTTTCATACTCCATTATTTTCATTCAGAAAGTATAGATTATACACCTTAATATTTAAGGTTTAATAATGAAAACTAAGGAAACCATCAGTACCCACTGGAAAGGTCTTTCCAAAACAGAACAACGAAAATTGACTGCAGAGTACAGAGCATCTGGAGCAAACCAGAATATTTCCTCATCTCTAAAGCGTAAAAACAATGTATTTTCCACACAGAAAATAATACTTTTATCTGATGCACGTCCATTTTCCTTGGGTATAGCCGTATAGCCAACATTTAGAGAACCATTTATTGTTTTCTGTGTACTCTTTGGATATCCTCATTCCTATACTGCCAATCACGTCCATAATAAACTTTTTGACCAACCGTTAAGTGCTAGTTAGACTCATTATTTTTGAAATATATGAGTAGTACGAGGTCTGGACTTTGGGGGACTATATAAGCATCTTGCTTAAGTTATTAACTTCATCCAAGCAATTATAGCTAATCAGAGCAGCTTTCCAGAAAAAGAAAGAAAGGACCTGCCTTGTATATTTAATTAAAGGAGAGAAGCAAAATGGTTATCACTGCTAGGCAGGAGGCTCTTGTTGTGAGCTCATGGAACGAGATGAAGGATGACGCTGCAACATTTGCCCTTAGCTTATACTTGAAGTATAATTTTGTTCTTGCAAAATTCTTACATAGTTTTAAGGCTCTTTTGCATTGTTTCGCAATAAGTTCCTATATTTCAGTTCATGATTTATATACTTTTTCTTTTTTATTTTGAATAAGGCTCTTTGAGATTATTCCATCAGCGGTGAAGAGGTTTTCCTTCCTTCGACACTCTAATGTACCTCTCGAGCAGAACTCTAAACTCAAGGCCCATGCGTTGGGTGTCTTTGTTATGGTACTTTATTGCTCTGTTTCTTAAGTCGTTACCTTAATATTCAGATAATCCTAAATTGGAATTTGTTTTGAAATGCAGACATGTGAAGCAGCCACTCAACTGAGAAAGACTGGAAGGGTTAACATGGGAGCCAATACAAGTGTGAAGCATTTGGGTGCAGTTCATTTGAAGGCTGGCATTGGTGACGTGCACTTTGAGGTAAGCTTGTTTTTCCTTTCTTAGTTTATCTGAAATATAAGCAATACATATATCAATTTAAAGAAACGACTCATTATTGTCAAATTTGAAATTTTAAGCTTGAGTTGTTTTAAATACATATTTCTCAGATTTTGAAGTTTGCTCTTCTGGAGACCATAAAAGAGGGAGTGCCATACATGTGGTCTGAAGAGTTGAAGGATGCCTGGTCTGAATCTTATGATCAACTTGTTTCCGACATCAAGGCTGAGATGTAGTGCTCTTATCGGGACGACGACACTATAAACTTTCTGCAGATATGTGCATGCAGTGATGATTTTGGCCTTGTCTAGTATTTTCCTTTTTTTATTTCATGTATTTTTTTTTTTAATAAGGATTATATTTCCTCATCAGTTGGATGCTGCGCAATTTAGTTTGAATAATTCAAATGGTAATTATCTGCTTGTGAAATTAATTTCAATAAATCTTGATTCTTATATCTTGCCCAATTAATGTTTTTCATTTATTTTCTTTTATTGTGGCTTGTGCTTTCTTTGTTGGATTATCCGGTATAGTGGTACCAGAGCAAACAATTAAAGTGTGACGAGCATTTTCTATTCTCTGTTCATTGGCACAGATAGGAAATATTTTTTCAAATTACAAATGGAACTTTAGTTTTTATTTAAATAATATATATGGTTGGCAGTTATACTATTAATTGGGCCACTATAAGTTATTTCCACCGGAAAGTTCCTTCAAAACAGCCTAAATTGTAAGGTTATTAAACCCCAACTTTCCAGAACAAACTGCCAACTGCTACTTGATGATTTGGGCTATATGCTGCAGTCGCCTTGTCCGCTTTCTTGGACAAATATTACAAAGCATCTAATAGTCCTGCTTTTGGAGAAATTTGGTCCAGTCTATATGGGCCGGAATTTGTGTGAAACAAGCTGTACCTTTATGATTTGGACTCGCCTTTGGTTGCATGAATTAGGCTCATAAATGAATCAATTTTTATTTTTTTTAAAGATCAATTTTTGTATAATCTACTCCATGTATAATTTAAGGCAAATCCTCAATTATTACTTCCAGATACAAGGCCAAGTCGCCAGCATTTTATTTGGATTAGAAAAACATCTCGTGTTCTTTTCAGATTTTCCTTTCTAATAAGCTGGTCAGCTGTCACTTATTGGGTAATATATATGCAGATTCACGTCTCGCGCATGCATGTATATGGCCAGTATTTAATTGCAAAATTGGTCCATAATTTATATAACGTATCGAGATCTCTATGTGTTTTAGATATGTAGATGAAAATTTAATGCAGCTTGCCAGTGTTGGCAGTTGGCAAGCTACAGTTGAAATGTCAGAACAATATGCGATAATGCGAACATATATAAAGGTAAGTAAAATGACGCTTAAATATTTGCTGAGAAAACCATATTTCTTTCCTATGTTGCCTTGTAATAGTTCAGTGATTGCATTCCGGCACAGCCGTTTGATATTTGGTTTATTTAGAACAAAATTTACTTATAAAGAGCAACAATTACTAACTAAACTTTACTATAAATGCAAAAATATGAAATACATGACTAAAAAATAAAAAATTATATTCTTTATTTATGAATCAATTCAACATTGTTTTGAGAATTATGTAACTTAACAAAAAAAATATTGATGAGTAATCAACTTAATTCATTTTTAAAGCTTTTACAAACTCAAGAACCAGAATTAGCTGATCACCACTTTACCCTCGTGAAAAAAAATTACTTGAGTTTGAGTTTCTCTTGAGGAGGCTGCCCCTGACCTCCCCTGTCGGCTTTTCTTGCCAACTTTTTCTCGATTGAAATTGGAGCTTATGAATCTGTTGTCCTAAAAGATAATAAAATGGAGAAATGTTTAAGAAAACCCCTGAGCTTTGCTGTATCGATGAAAAAAAATATATAATTAAAGTTTTTATTGACATCTCGAAGCTGATAAAAAACATGTGCCTGATTGTATCCTAATTTACAAAATTATCAGTATTCTGTTAACTAAAAAATGGCTCAGATGTTGAAGTGAGTACGGAATGTTACGAAGGTATATCACCATCTTCAGTTCTGCAAAGTGCAAATTACTGCTGTTGGCACATCATTATATATAATATCATAGCAAACTGATATCTGTTCTGTTCTGCTCTGTTCTGTGTTGCTGCATTATCTGGCTCGTATTGTTTCATCCGCCAGTATGGTAATCCTTCTTAGGCTCCGCTCCAGACGAAGGGAATCGGAGCTAATGAAAGGAAGGAGAGGGGCGAATCGACGGATAAGCTCGGTTACCCCCAAAATCGGAGGGTACTGAGGTTCCGCTCTAGAGTCCCCCTCTCCCGAGTACTCCCGAGTACTCCCCTCTGGAGCGGAGCTTTATTGTTGCCTTCTCCTGTTCAATGAATTAATTATACCCATCTAACTTCAGCAGTACCTGAATTATCTCACTTCCACTATTTAAATTGATGTCAGCTTAAATTTCTCCAATATTTTACTATCAGATTTCAATTAGCAACCTGTTTCTATAGATAAAAGACTTAATATAAATCCTATTTAATCATGCAACCACAAAACTTTTGTTAAATTGCGTAATTACCAATGTTACTCAATTATTGTACACATGTCACACAAAATATTTCTTATATTTATCATTTTTCAGGGATTTTACATCTTTTGGACCACACTGGAATGAACTTCACATTCATGAGTACGCCAAAATGGATATATAGAACCTTAATTAGATATAGCACGAATCTCAAAACCGTCTTTCCCTACAAATCTTTCCGTAAATGAAATTTGACGGTCCAGATCGTGGCACCTACATGTTCCACTCCTTCGTGTACCCAGAGGTTACAGACTAATTTCATGATGGCCTTTAATATGCCCATAGGGTCACATCCATAATATGTTTTCATATTCCATGATTTTTATTCAGAAAGTATAGATTATAGTCCTCAATATTTAAGGTGTAATAATGAAAAGTTAGGAAACCATCAGTACCCACTGGAAAGGGCTTTCCAAAACAGAACAAGGAAAATTGACTGCAGAGTACAGAGAATCTGGAGCAAACCATAAAAAAAATGTATTTTCCTCACAGAAATAATAGTTTATCTGATGCACGTCCGTTTTCCTTGGGTAGCCAACATTTAGAGAACCATTTATTGTTTTCTGTGTACTCGTTGGATATCCTCATGACTATACTGCCAATCACGTCCATAATAAACTTTTTGACCAACCGAAGTGCTAGTTATACTCGTTATTTTTCAAATATAAGTAGTACGAGGTCTGGACTTTGGGGGGCTATATAAGCATCTTGCTTAAGTTATTAACTCCATCCAAGCAATTATAACTAATCAGAGCAGCTTTCCAGAAAAAGAAAGAAAGGACCTGCCTTGTACATTTAGCTAAAGGAGAGAAGCAAAATGGTCATCACTGCTAGGCAGGAGGCTCTTGTTGTGAGCTCATGGAACGAGATGAAGGATGACGCTCCGACATTTGCCCTTAACTTATACTTGAAGTATAATTTTGTTCTTTCAAATCTCTTACATACTTTTAAGGCTCTTTTGTATTGTTTTGCAATATATAGGTTCCTATATTTATGTTCATCATTTATATACTTTATCTTTTTATTTTGAATAAGGCTCTTTGAGATTGTTCCATCAGCAGTGAAGAGGTTTTCCTTCCTTCGAGACTCTAATGTACCTCTCGAGAAGAACGCTAAACTCAAGGCCCATGCTTTGGGGGTCTTTGTTATGGTACTATATTTGTTCTGTTTCTTAAGATGTTAATTACCTTAAGCTTCAGATAATCTAATACTGAAATTTGTTGTGAATGCAGACATGTGAAGCAGCCACTCAACTGAGAAAGACTGGAAGGGTTAACGTGGGAACCAGTACAAGCGTGAAACATTTGGGTGCAGTTCATTCCAAGGCTGGCATTGGAGATGCGCACTTTGAGGTCAGCTAGTGTATTTTTTTTTTTTTTTTTTTTTTTTTTTTTTTTTTTTAAGTTTGTCTCAAAAGTAAGCAATACATTCGTCAAGTGTAAAGACTCAGTGAACTGGCAATTGTAAAATCTAATTTATAGGCTTGCGTTGGTTTTTAAATATATTTTTACAGATTTTGAAGTTTGCTCTGCTGGAGACTATAAAGGAGGGAGTGCCATACATGTGGTCTGAAGAGTTGAAGGATGCCTGGTCTGAATCTTATGATCACCTTGTTGCCGCCATCAAGGCTGAGATGTAGTTTTCTTATCGGGATGACTACACTATACAGTTTCTACGTTGATGTGCGTGATGATAATTTTGGCCTTCTCTCATATATTTTTTTTTCTTTAATTGTTCTCAATTATTTTGTTGTTCTGAGGACATTATTTTCCATATCAGTTTGAATCGCGTGCAATTTAATTTTGGATTATATAATTTGGAATATAATCTGCTGAAATGACATTAATTTTCAATGAATTTGAGTCTTATATCTTGCTCAATTAATGTTTTGACTTTTATATCACGAACGGTCGTACCAGAGTAGACAATTTATGCCTGACGAACATTCATTTGGTTTTGATCGATCTATTGTCAGTTCATGTGCACAAATATAGAATAGTTATTCAAATTACTAATTGCAACATAGTTTCAACTTTCAATGAAGGGAAAATTAGTTTTATGCCACTCTAAAATTAGGAAATTAGAAACTTGCCACTCTAAAATTGAGCTTTTGAAAATTGCCACCCTAAATCAAATTAACTTAGAAAATTGCCACTTTTATTTTATTGTATAGATCATCTCTCTCCATATCTAATTTTTCATATTGACAAAAGTACCCCATACTATTCCTCTCATCTTCCTCCTCTCCGTCATATTGCCATTTTTAAAACTTCTTATGGAAAAATTGAAAAATAAAAAAAAGAAAATTAATATGTCCTAGCTATCTGACATCATTTTTTTTTAGCTTCTTGTTCTTTATAGATGAGACGTATAAACTAAGTACAAGCTAAACCTTAAGGTTCCTCAGCCCTTCTTAATTCGCAAAATTATTTCGTGTGACAAATAGGACTTGCTTCAATCCAAATTGGTGATATTTCACGCAAATTTCGAGAAAAAAAACCATGAGACAATTCTCGTTTAGCAGCTTTGGGTATTAAATACTCCCAAAATTATGTAGGGATTAAAAAATTGAATCGTTCAATTTTCTAAACAAGCAAAGCATTTAGGTTAGATCGTAAAAAAAAAAAAATGACATTAATAATCCGCTGCCTTTGACCTGGTAAAATAAGTTATTTTCTTAAAATTTTTCATTTAATGTGTTGCCTTAGAACATGTGGGTCACAACTCACATAGCAAAAACGAACACATACGATTTTATGTCTTCTCAATTTGACGGAGGATGTCACGATGCTCAAATGATCAACTGTTATTTTCTGAACTTAAAGAGACTGACTCAATCAAGCGGGAGGTTAGGATGCCATCCGAAAAAAATATAACTAATCTTAATTAATTAACAAATTTTAAAATAAACTCCATTTAATCAAAATTATAAAAGTACCCTCGCAATACAATCCCGGATTCCCAGATTCCGATACTAACAATCCAAATTTTAATCGGCAAAAAAATTATTTTATTCAATTCTGATGTCTTAGGATCGGATTCTCAAAATCCGATCTTAATGATGACTTTGAATTTTGTTTTATTTCAGATTTGATGTTCTGCAGCGGGACCACAATCGTATCATGCAGCGGGACCACAATCGTATCATCTAGCTGTAGTAGCAGAGTGATGACAAGGTTCTTGAATTTTTATTGTTTAATTACATTAGTTAATGGCGCCAACATTTGTGCCTAACATGCACTCAGTCAATAGAAAGTACTTGGATCATTTAGCTCCGAATGGTACCAACTTTTAATTTCATGTAAGAAAATATAGAACTTTTATTTTTCTTTATAGATGTACAAGAGCATCTAAAAAATATACCGGGGATACATTTCTTCAATGTTATTTAACACTTCTTTTATTACAAATTATTCACTAAATTTCTTTTATTTAATTTGCTTGGAAATCTTAAGTAAAAGAAAATATATCCACATCGACAAAAGATACATCCATGTCGATCAAAAAGTTATTTATGACAGCATAAAGGTTATCAAAATTAACAACAAAATTATCTCTTATGTCAACAGAATATGTCTATAGCAGAGTTTGATCAATCTTGGAGATACTTATCCAATTTTTTATAAGCATTTAATGGACACATCTAAAAATATTTTATAATTAATCACTTTTAAACCTAAGTTTATCTTATCTATAATTTCTTAAAAAAAATTTATCTTATCTATAAGACATTATAACCTGTTCTGAATTACGATTTGATTTTATTATAAAGGTCAAATAATAATTATATGATTATATCCAACCTGAATTGAATCAAGCCACCGTATATTTAGCTAAACAATTAAACAAAACAACTCGAAACATATTAATTTTTGGTGGTTAGAAAATCAATAACACTCTTCTATCCATTCATCTGCCCTGCTTTTTTCTAGTACAAAATAGTAGGGAAAATGGTAAGCTAGCCACAATTAGATAGAAATAGTCTAACCATTTTTCTACAGTCCAACAAGAATCTTTTGTTTTTCGACCTCTTGATTGAGTATCAAATGAACTACAAATTTTATAAAAAATAATATGAAAAATACATTGTTCGTTAAATTTGAACAAGACCAACTGCGATGTTTGAATTTTAAATTTTAAAAGAAAAAAATAAAATGACAATGAAACCATCCTTTTTATTTCATATCTTACAAAATCAATCATCACACTTTAGCTTTCTACAAATGCATATTTTTGGACTTTACGTATATATATTAACGAGAACGGTATAAGTTCGAAACAATATTTCCAAACAATGAAATGCACATTTTTTTAATTGGCGCATATGTCATTTAAATTTAAACTTTATGTGCATACAAAATAATTAAAAATTAAGAAATTACGATTCTACAAAACATATCTTAATATTTGATATAGAGAAATCTCAAAATTTCTCTAAGGTCACTTACAATGTGAACAGGTAAGTTCATATTATTCAAATATGTTATTACAAATACAGCCATAATTATAGATATTAAAAGTTTTATCAAAATTTAGTATACAATCTTAGTTGACAGAATGAGTTTTCAAGGAACATAAGTATTTATATTTAGGAAACTAACAACATAATATAGTTACAAATAATTTAGTATTTATTTATATTTAATTTTATTTTAGTTGCCAAAAGTAAACCACGCATTTATATCCACAATTTGGAGCATAAGTACTTAGAATCAGGCCTATCGCTATCGTCTTATCCAACGAAAATTTGGCAAAAGTGAAAGAAAGTAAAATGAAACAATATATTTCTGTGATTTATATCCATAATTCCATATCTATATTAATATTTTAATGAAACATATCTTACGTGTTAGCTTCTCCAAAATGGGAAAATATTTTAATTTTCAAGACCATTCAAACAATCAAACATTGTGCAAATTAGTGCGCTGATTTTTTTTTTTCTGAAAGGAAAATGCATGTACTTTTTTATTTTCCCTAGCATAATTTTGACCGTGTTATAAAAACCTTTATTTTGACCTTTATCTAATTCAACCATTATATTTAGATCGATAAAACGAATTAGCAAGCATCTTGTTATTTATTACAATAGTAGCCTAACTCTTAGCTACCAGTTTTTGTAGTTTGTGAGCTAGATGATCCAAGTACTTCCTATTGACTGAGTGCATGTTAGGCATAATCTTGGCGCCATTAACTACTGTAATTAAACAATAAAAATTCAAGAACCTTGTCATCTCTTTGCTACTACAGCTAGATGACAAAATAACAACGGTCGTTGGAAATTGTGTTCCCGCTGCAGAACGTGAAATCTAAAATAAAACAAAATTCAAAGTCATCATTAAGATCGGATTTTGAGAATCCGATCCTAAGACATCAGAATTGAATAAAATAAATTTTTTGCCGATTAAAATTTGGATTGTTAGTATCGGAATCCGGGATTCCAATACTAAGCAGAATTTGTATCGGAATCCAGGATTCCGATACTGCGAGAGTATTTTTATAATTTTAATTAAATGGGGTTTATTTTAAAATTTGTTAATTAATTAAGATTAGTTATAATTTTTTCGGGGATGCCATTGAGTCTGAAGAGTGGGTCCAACCCGGTTAATCTAAACGGAGCTGAAGGAAGGAGAATGGCAACAGTCTACTGACATTGGGTCCATCCCGTTAAGAGTTAACAACGTTACTTAAAGGATCAAGAAGGAGAGCTTGCCACGTGTATACTGGACCCAACAACAGAAATCACTCTGGAATGAAGATTACCGAAGGAATCAGTAATAATTGAATGTAACTTTTAGTTTTTACTTACAATTCTTTTGGATGGCTATAGAAGGGAGTCGCCAGGTCAAAACTAAGGTTATGCTTGAATCTGAGAATTGAACCAAAAACAGCTCTTATGCTTATTTTCCTATTTTTCTGTATTTTCTTTCCGTTGCTTAGATCCATTGTATCTTGCTTTCTATAAAGGCTCAATAGCCGAATTATATCTCATTATTATCGTTTATTGTTATTAATTTAGTTTCTCGCGGCAATTTGGATCTATTGTTATTCTTTGTATCCAATTCTGAGCAAAACTATCGGCTGGTCTGACAAAAATCAGTGTCGGCTGCTGATTTACTGGTGTTGAGCTGAGAAATCAGTGTTCTTGAGCTGAAGTTGAGTTCAGGACATTACACTTACAGAGGAGGGGAGGGAGAAAGGGAGAAAAGAGAGAGGGGTACTTTAGTCAATATAAAAAATATTATATGAAGAGGGATGATTTATACAATAAAAGTAGCATTTTTCTAATTTAATTAATTTAAAGTGGCAATTTTCAAAGACTTAACTTTGTGGTGGTAATTTTCTAATTTCTCAACTTTAGAGTGGTATAAAACTAATTTTCCCTTCAATGAAATAAAATACATGGCGGGTTGTTACTATATACTATTAATTGGATCATTATATGCCGTTTCCACAAAAACATCGTTCAAGACTAACAAAATTGTCACGGATTAAGGTTTCTTAAATGATGCTTTTTTTATTAGAAAATGCTAACAAAAACAACCCTTTTCTTAAAAAAAAAAATTATGAAAAACTCGACTACAGGTTAGAAGTAGTTAGTGTACTTATCGAGAACAAATAAAACTTCTACCTGTAACCTATTGGTAGAAGATTTAAGATTACGCGTTATGAGAATTATCTAATTAGTATTTAGTAGAAACTAGAAAGGGTAGACATATTAGGTAATTCTACGGTTGATGAATTCCAAAATTTCACTCAAGCTAGTAAGCTGCCAATGGTATTTGATGATTTGGGCTCTATCAGTGGCGGAGCCAGAGATTTCTAGAATGGGATTCAAAAAATTTTCAATATTCATAGATTTAATAATATATTTTGATGGGTTCAACCAATAGAATAGTGTATAAATTTAATGGGGTTCAAACTAGTACATCCATACAATTTTTCATCATAAAAGTCCATTTTTTTATATGCCAGGTAGCAAAAATTTTTTTTTGAATGGGGTCAATTGACACCCCTCCCTTCCATGTATCTCCGCCACTGGCTCTATGCTGCAGCTAGCCAGTTAACATGTCCGCTTTTTTGGATATAAATATTAGAAAGCATCTAACTTCAGCACTCGAAAGTCGAAACACTAAACAGGTTTTAGGAATCTGTGACGCAAGATCCGGAATTAAATTCCAGCTACCAGTCAAAGTCTTTTTGTTTTCTGTTTTTTTTTTTTTTTTTTTTTTTTTTTTTTGGAGGAAAAATTAGACAGTGACTATCTAGTAAAAGAAGAAAAAGAAAAGAAAAGAAAAAAGACAACATAAAACAAATTGCAGTAGGGTAACTAACTACCGAGCAAGCTACCTATCTAGTCCAATTGTTTTCTGGGGTTGGCCAGTCAAGTCAACCAAATTGCGGAGGCTAAGAAATAAAACGTGGTACAGTCCAATTTGCTTCTTTCCCTAGTCTTCTTCTTCTTGTTCTTTTTTTTTTTTAGAAAGATTTCTTTCCCTAGTCTTACAATCAAATAGTAGAAAGCAACCTAACGTTTAAATATGTAGAAACTGACAAGACTATAGTTGAATTAAATTAGATAGGCTAGGTGCGCGCGGTTCGGCATTTCAAGATCGTTCAAATCTCAATTCTATCATTCAAAAGAATTTGGATTTTATTTGTGCGACCTTCAAAATCTTAAACGTCATAGACGTATATACCTTGATTTGAATTTCTATATACATGCAATTTTTATTGCATTTTCATGCCCCCAAAGGGTAAGGACGACAAAATGACGGTCATCATTTTGATTTTGGGTGGCTAGATTATTTGAATCCTTATAGCGGACCGCACAGCACATTAAATCGAAAACACCATTACACCAAAGGCTACTACAGATCCTTAATGGAAGAAGGGATTCATTTTAAAATTGAGTACATTAAATTACATTTTCTTAATAAATAATCTATATTATCAGGGAAAGTTCAGTTCCATTTGCTCAATAGATTAATAAACGAATCGCATACGATAAGATAAAATAATTATAACATAGGCAGCAGTTACATTTTTTGTGCAATCTTAAATAGAAATAGTCAAATAATTTCGTAGTAAAAAAGTACCTAATTTAATATATGTCGTATCTCACTCATTAAGAATTAAATATTTTTTAAAAGTTGATTGGGGATTGCCGAAAAAATAATTTCATTAAAGGACAAAGTTGTCTTACAAAAATAAAAATAAAAGATACAAAAATTAATTGTTTTGTTTTATCTTAATTCAATAAGATTAATAGATATCGAGTCTTACATGCAATTCTCTAGTATAAAATGTAAGAATATATACAAAATTATAATGTGAATAATTTTATAAATTTAATTATAATAAACAAATAAGACAATATGGTTACACATTACTTAAGTCTTAAATATAACAAATTAAATAGACGTTGTAACATATGAAGGACAAAACGAATTTACAATCAACGATATCTCGCCGTGCTATGGTATGAGAAATTTTTTTTTTTTTTTGGATATATTAGAATAGTGCAGCACGCATCCTTACTAATCGAGACATGATGTGAAATTTTACGCCATTAATATGTAGTAAATTATTGTGTATAGCAATTTTTTATAGATTCCGACTAAGATAATTGACATCAGGACAAAATAAAAAACATTGATATGTACTTATCACCTTCAACATAAGCGTATAAAACATTATTTTATCTTGATCTACTTAATTATTTATCATCGAGTGATAAAATAAAATATTGAAAAATAAATGGAGTATTGCCACCACAACGTTCCCCTTCCCGAACTTTCATTTGTGGCATTAGCTCTCCAAACTTGTATGCTTGACAGTCAACCACCCTCCAATCCAAACGTCTCAAAAGAAAAAAATAAAGCATTAAATAAAATTGTCCAGCTCGAATGGAATCCTATCAATTGCACGGCTGCAGGTCAAATTAGTTAGCTTGAATGAGGAGTTCTGAAAAGGATTTGCCCAGAATTTCATTCTACAATACTCACATCTTTGATCATCAATTAGAAAATAACAGGGTGGCTATATCGTTCAAATAATTTCCTTGTCGCAACTAGTTTGTTTGATTAATTTGGTAGTGACTCAAGTGATGTATTTGGTCGATTAAGAAATCTCTGGATATATATTGACTTTCTAGCAGCATTTGATTTTGCGTATACAACCTTTTATTTTTTTTAATACAACATATTAATCTTGATTTTTTTTTTTTCATTTTCAATGAAGAAATGTTATTTGGGAATTCCTGTTGTTGATAATTGGTAAATAATTCATCAATTGCTATTAGTACTATTGCATATTTTAAAGTTCATATGAAACGTTTTCTGTTTGTATTTGAGCTTGCAAATTCATAAAGCCTCGTCATGCATTTCTTAATGTCAGTAACTAACTAATATTTACAAACGAAAAAGTACCGAATTACCTAGAAATTTCTCATGCAGTCCTAGGCATCTCTATGTTCAATAGGATTTCATGTTTAAATAGGCAAGATTGTACAAGTGCACAGAAGCTTCTATCTGGGGCCTCTCTCATATTAATAATGTCCAGTCACTAATATACCCTCAAATCCGCAAGAACTTGCTTGCAAACGAAAACGCCGAAGCGAGCTTACACTTCTTCAAAGTTCCAACCAAAATTTTCTCCATAGCCATGCTCGCTAAATACTTTTCTGCAGCTTTCCTTCTCTTAAACATCATTTCTTTTTCAGCCAGCCAACAAGCTGAATTTACATTCAACGGGTTCACCAGCACAAATCTAACCTTAGACGGCGTAGCATACATCGAGTCAAATGGCCTTTTGAGATTAACAAATGACACATTTCAAATGAAAGGTCATGCCTTCAATCCATCCCCGATTCGCTTTGGCAGTGTCACCTCTTCCTTCTCAACTACATTTGTATTCGCAATAATTTCAGAGTACCTCGACCTCAGCGGCCATGGGATTGCCTTTTTCATCTCTCCCTCAAAGAATCTCTCATCTGCCTTGCCAAGCCAATACTTGGGTCTTCTCAATATTCAAAACAACGGTAATCTCACCAATCATATTTTTGCAGTTGAGCTTGATACTATATATAACTCTGAGTTCAAAGACATAAATGATAACCATGTCGGTATTGATATAAATAGTCTGAAATCGAGCCAATCTGATTTTGCTGGCTATTATGCCGATGTTTCGGGTGCCTTTCAAAATTTGAGTCTCTACAGCCGCAAAGCGATGCAAGTATGGGTTGAATATGATAGCCAAGAGACACAAATTAATGTTACCTTATCCCCAATTGGTAAGTCCAAGCCAATTAAACCTTTACTTTCGTATACATATAATCTCTCAACAGTTTTAAACGATTCTATGTATGTTGGTTTCTCTGCTTCCACTGGCTCTGTCCACACCTCTCACTACATTCTTGGATGGAGCTTTAAACTAAATGGAGCAGCACCATCCATTGACCTTTCGAAGTTACCAAAGCTCCCACGTACAACCCCGAAAGACCGATCAAAAGTCTTGGACATAGTGTTACCTTTGGCTTCGGCTGCCTTTGTTCTTATTTTAGTTTCTTTCATTTTCTTGTACATGAAGAGACGGTTCAAGTATGCAGAATTGCTTGAAGATTGGGAGGTTGAGTTTGGTCCACATCGATTCACATACAAAGATTTGTACAGAGCAACCAATGGGTTCAAGGAGAATGAGTTCTTAGGAAGTGGGGGTTTTGGGAGAGTTTACAGAGGGGTTTTGCCTGTATCAAAATTGGAAGTAGCAGTCAAGCGAGTCTCCCATGAATCCAGGCAAGGTATGAAGCAATTTATTGCAGAGATTGTGAGTATTGGCCGGCTACGGCATAGAAATCTTGTTCAGTTATTGGGTTATTGCCGGCGTAAAGGAGAGCTCCTTTTGGTATATGATTACATGCCAAATGGGAGTCTCGACAAGTATTTGTACGACCAAGAAAAGCCTACTCTTAATTGGAATCAACGGTTCAAAATTATCAAAGGAGTAGCATCAGGTCTTTTGTACCTCCATGAGGATTGGGAGCAAGTCGTCATCCACAGAGACGTTAAGGCGAGCAATGTTTTATTGGATTGTGAATTAAATGGTAGGTTAGGTGACTTTGGCCTTGCAAGACTATACGATCATGGTACTGACCCTCAAACCACCCATGTGGTAGGTACAATGGGTTATCTTGCGCCAGAACTTGCGAGAACTGGAAAGGCAACACCTCTTACTGATGTTTTTGCATTTGGTGCGTTCATGTTAGAGGTTGTTTGTAGTAAGAGGCCAGTTGAACCAGGCGCACGAGGGGAGCAAATTATTCTAGTTGATCAAGTGTTAGAACACTGGAAAAATGGAACATTAGATGAAATAGTGGATGCAAAATTAGGTGAATGTTATACAGTAGAGGAAGTAGAAATGGTGTTAAAGCTTGGTATGCTTTGCTCGCATCCACTACCTGGTGGCAGGCCGAGCATGCGACAAGTCATGCAATATTTGGAAGGCGACACACCCCTACCAGAGTTATCAGCAGCGTATCTGAATTTTAGTATGCTTGCCATGCTTCAGACTGAAGGGTTCGATTCTTATGTTATGTCATACCCGTCTACAATGACTTCTTTCGCAGGTTTATCTGGTGGCAGGTAACAGAATTCGATCTAGGCTAGTCAGTGCGTTTGGATCATATGGCTCTGTTTGGATGTATAGAAATAAGGGGTTATTGGGAGTAAATAGCTATTTCCGATTAAGGCACAATCCAAACAGTCCAGATTAAGGGTTTACTCTGGTTCGGAGACTGATTAACTAATCTGATAAAACGTTAGAATAAGAGAGTGAGATTAAAAATTTAAAAAGGAAAAAAGACACAACTCATTATTTATTCCTTCCATCATCCAAACAAAAAACTTTACTTGAGATTAAGCTTATTCTTAAGAATTTACGACTAAGAATTTTAATCATGAATAACTAATCCTACCTTAATCTCATATGAACCAAACATAGCCTATGAGATTAAGAGTAAGATTAGTTATTCAGGATTAAAAATTTTAATCCTAAATTTTTTAGAATAAGCTTATTTTTAGATTAAAACTTTTTGTTTGGATGATGGAAGGAATAAATAATGGATTTTTTTCTTTGACCGTTAACTTTAATGTGGGATGTTCAGGCTCGTGGACTATTAAAAATTTCGTTGACCGTTAAATTTAAATATTTCATCGGAACTTCAAATTTTCAAAAGTCTCAGGTTGGTGCATTATTGAAAATTATTTTTTACCGTGTAATTTAAATATTTCATCAGAACTTCAATTTTTCAAAAGTTCAAAATATGTACATGTAGAATAAATATTTGACCACAAATTTATATCCAAGAACACCCTTATTTCACACTTTTGACCTAGTGTGATAACTATCAAAATTGCTTATATCAACATATATATCATTGAAAGAAAAAAAAAGGAGAGCATTATTATCACTAGTATAAATCATACTGGCATTTCATTTTTAAAAATCTAAATAGAATTCCAATAGAAAAATCAAGTAACACAACAAAAACAACTTACTTTAAGAGACAAGACACTAAGAAAATCTATGTTTACTGATTCTGTACCAGTAATTGCTATATCCTGTTACAAGAACTATGCATTAACACAACAAAAACAACTGTACCAGCGACTTGCAAAGAATCAAATAATGCTATCTTCATTTGTAGATAAAGACAAGGGCAAAGTTGTCAACATTTCTTTTGTATAGAAAATCGAACTATCACGTTCTTTTCTAATTTTCTTTTTTAAATAAGCTGATAAACTATCACTTGTTGGATAACATACATGCAGATTCACGTCTCGTGCATGTATATATATAGCCACTAGTTAATTAAAACAATTGGTCCATAAAATTTGTTAGGTATCCAGATCTCTGAGTGTTTTGGATATGTAGATGAAATAAGAATCAGCTTGACAGTGGCAGTTGGCAAGCTCCACTTGAAATGTCAGAACAGTTTGTGAAGTTGTGAACGTATAAAGGTAAGTATAAGTAAAATGTCGCTTATTCGCTGAGAAAACCGTATTTCCTTCCTATGTTTCCTTGTAATAGTATGGCACTATGGCAATTTCATGCCGGCACAACCACTTGGTATGTAGTTACTTAGAACAAAAATTGACAATAAAGAACAACAGTTACCGACTAATCAATTAAAAAAGATAAACACGCCCCAACCAGCTCTCTAAAAAGTGTGATTCAAAAGTCCCAAAAAAAACTGAAACCCTAGGTGGGGGAGGCTGCCGCCGGCTTCCCTCGTCACCCCTCCTCCCTTTTTGTGTTTCTCTTCCTTTCCCATTGTTCTCGGGTTGTTGTTCATGTGGCGAGGTTTGAAGTTGGTGTGTCGGCCATGGCAGAAGGGGTCTTATGGTGTTGTCTTGAGTCGCATGTGGTCCATGCTCAAGTTGGTTAGCTTTCACTGCTAGTGTGTGAATGGATCTGAAGGACACAATGTCATCTTTGTTGGAGTTATGTCCTAGAAGTCAATATTTAAGAATTAATGACTTAATTTCTTAGTTTATGTTATTGATGATATTTGATCATTTGTTCCTAGAGTTTATTATTGACAGATCATTCAGGTTGAGGATCTGAATTGTAGATCTCTGTGGATCATTCATTAGGATGACAATAATAAATCTAAATCGTCTATAATATTGATAATTAACAAGGAACATTAATTGTCATAAAAAATTAGTATGCAAGTTATGTGATGATTAAGTTCTACAAATCATAGGTAAGGAGTTACCAACTTAATTGCATATGTATATGTTATTGGAACATAGTACAGGACTTGACCCAATGAAATAAACATATGGATTGTGTTATGTGTCATTGTTTATTTCATATGAGTTTGATTCTAAGTTTGAGATGTTCAACTTTTCCACATGATGATAGGTTCTATAAATATCGTCTAACGTTGATTCCTGATAAAGGCTGCTATACGGACTTTATTTATGCTCTCTTGAATTGTGCAGGAAAAAGTTGTTTATCAAGAAAACCTTATGTCCCTCATTAGTATACCTAGTGAGTGATGATATGAGTTTGGGCCCCTTGATGGAGTTGGATCGTATGCATGCAAACTAGACGATCAACTCTAAATCAAGAAATGTATAATCTACAAGAATAAAACACTCCTATCTTGGATTATACAATGATATCATGTGACATAAGAATCAAACAAGGAAATACTTTTATTTCTTATGCAGGATTGAGATATTGTAGCAGTACATTATTTATGCGAATTGGAAATCATAACGTGTTGCTAGATACAGCTTATGATTATTAGAAATAAATAGTGATTTATTCTTCATGACAACATAACATAAATCCTCAAAGGGTCACACAAATAGGACTTTGACCACATAATGCATTATCTATTTATTCCCAATAGTGAGTATTGCAGAAATATGATAAGTTGATTAATTAATTATATACCGTTATGAACCGTTATAATTAATTAAATCAAAGAGATCATATAGAAATAAATTAATGCATTATCTAATTCCAAAATAATTATTAATGAGTTAATAATTAATTTTAGATCAACACATTTTAATATAAATAGTTATATTGATTAATTGGACCGTTATTTGATAGAAAAATGTATAGCCCAATTATAGAGCAAACTAATAAGACTTTAATTAGGTGAATTAAAGACCCAAATGAGTGTGAGAAGTGGCCCAACAAGGGTCCAGTTCGTGGCTGCCCATATAGTGGCAAGAGGTGTAATTTTAGAGAATTTTTTCCTAGAGTTTGAGCTCTATAAAAAAACTCCTTTGGAGGCTCTAAGAGCTAGCTTTCTCTCTCCTCTCTCTCTTCCCCTTGTGGCTGCCATAAACCTCCACTTTTCTCCCTCTTTTGCTCATGTATTGAGCTCTCTTCTCCACTTAAATAAAAGATTTAATTGCTAGAAGAAAGAAAGCTAATGAGATTAGGCTTGTTCTTGGGTATACTAGAATATACTTTGAGAACGTGGTCAATCTCCTTGGTGGACTCGAGACTGGCGGCGCAATCATGGTGGTGGTGGTGGGGAAGGCACGCCACCAACTCCTAGAGATTTGGTTTGCCTTACAAATACAATTTTGTGAGAGGTACAACATTTTTTTCCTTTCGTTTCTTATGGTTTGATGTGTGAATGGCTTCTAACCTAGATTTTTTGATGTTTAATTGTTAATTAAGCTAAATGTTAGTTTAAAAATTAATATTAGACACTTTCTAACAATCTTTTCTTCGACAAGTCTATTTCTTAGTGCGGCGTGCACATGTCAAATGAGGTTGAAGGAGTCGACAGTGTGACGATGAGCTTTGATTTCATGGACTGCTGAGTTTAGTGAGCCGTGATGTTGAAGGAGAGTTGCATAGTGTGATGTTCAAGCCTCTAGTCTAGAGCCGTGGTCGTCGTGTGGAGCCATGGTGCTGGGCCTATTGTCGCGACCTTCAATGGTGTGCCTCCCTGGTTTGTTTTCTTCTGTTTCAGTGAAGATTTGTCTCACTATTAGGCGACGTGAAATAGTGATTGTGTAGTCGGTGACCAGTTAGGCACGGGCACACGGGCCTTAATATAGGAAAGCTGTGATAAGTTCGCTAAGTTAATCATCCCTGCAGTCCCGCTTCGTTGTAGCGGTGAAGGTGGGTGGCTTTGGTGGCTGTCGAGAAAATATTCGTAGAGTCTGCATTTTTTGCTTGGTTGGAAGAGACCCGTATGTACCAATTAGTTTGGGTAGTGCGAACCACGTACCAGTTTAATACTGGTATGGGCAGCTGGATATTTCTTTTTTTCTTTTTCTGTGTAACATATATACCAATTTCAATTGGTATGATTGATTGGTATTTTTTTTTATATATACTTTTGTAATGTTTTGGTTTTTATTAATGAAAATTGTCGGTTTACCGACCTTAAAAAGGAAAAAAAAAAACAACAGTTACTGACTAAAATTTACTATAATGGCAACAAAATTTATTTGGATAAGAAAGGAGAACAACATTTAATTAGAATTACTAAATAGACCCGGTCATCAAAGATTCTTATTCAATAAAAAACACACAGACACCTTGAGTAACTTAAAAAAAAAAAGAAAGAAAAAAACACGGCGCACAAATTACTAAATTAACCAAAACAGGAACATAAACTAAATGATGCATATTACTACGACATATATGATGCTTGGGTCGGGAAGCTACCGAATTACATCTCATTCTTGATAGCGACAACAAGGTGATCATAAGATTCGGACCATGCTTCCTTCAGCTCTTCGGACCACAGGTATGGCACTGCCTCCTTGATTGTTTCCAGAAGTGCAAATTTCAGAACCTAAAATTAACAAAAAAGAAAAAAAGAACATATTGCACAAATTAAATTTCAGGACTTTTCAATTTATTATAATTCATAATAAAATAATTCCAGAACTTCCTTATACACGATAAATACATGTCATACCTCAAAATGAACATCAGCGATACCATTCTTGAAATGAACCGAGGCCAAGTGCCTTACGGATGTGTTGGCTCCTACATCGACCTTCCCGGTCTTTCTTAGCTGAGTAGCTGCTTCACATGTCTACAATTAATCAAATTGAATAAAAAATTAATTTATAGCTAGAAAATGATTAGTAATCTATACATGATCAATTAAAAAAGAAATATAGCTTAAGATGGCTATTAATTTATATATATACCATCACGAATACCCCCATAGCATGAGCCTTGAGCTTTGGATTTTTTTCAAGAGGCACATTGGAATCACGTAGGAAGGAAAAACGTTTTTCTGCAGCTGGAATAATCTCAAATAGCCTGCGATTACAGAAACAATATATGCAAATTAAATGCAAGCACGAAATAAATGAAGGGTACTATTGTGAAAAAGGTGCCAAAAAAAAGAAAAGAAAACGTGAAGAACCTCAAGAAAAATTTGAGGGCAAATGTTGGTGCATCATCCTTCATCTCATTCCATGAGTTCACAACAAGGGCCTCCTGCTTTGCAGTGATAACCATCTTGCTCTGTTTTGTTATAGTTTACCAAAAAAAAACAATTGTATGTGTGTAAAATTGCTATTGTCGCTATGAAAAGCTATGAGTGTGAACCACTTATATACAAGTATTGATAAGGGTATAATGGGGATTAATAAAAAATGGGTCAAAATCCTGACCATGTACGTGAGAAGCAGTACCATGTTCAAAATGGAGAGAAAGTGCTTCATAAGTTTCCTAATTGGTCATTTGAAGGTGGTATGTATTACAGCCCTATAAAAAAGACCAATTCCAGGGGCGACACCAGATTCCCAGTTATATCAACTGCCTTTTGTTGTGTGTTCATTCGGTAATATATTCTGTGGATAAAAAAAAAAAAAAAAAAAACTATTTAGTTCTCTTATGCATGCATCAGGACTAAGGTGCTTAGATGTCAAAGTCAATAACATGCTGTTGGGTCGCAAAGGTGATCCAGATAATAAAACCACAACCAATTTTACTTTTATAATTAAATGAAAAACCTGATCATACTTAATTAAAAAATATAGGGTTGTTTTTGGTGTGAAATTATGAATATTCTTTATATATCATTATATGTGAAATATGGACATTCTAGAAGTTAGAATGACAAAAGGATAAACAGTTTACAAGAATTTTTTAGGATATTCAAGATGGCTTTTTAATTTAAAAGACAACCTTACAATTATTTTCAATTTTTAAGGATAATTGCACTGTAGTTTGTCTAATTAAGAATCTACTGTAGTCATCCATGACATATAAAACTGTTGTAAAAAACTACTTCTTCTTCTTCTTCTTCTTCTTATTATTATTTTTTTGAAATTTTGGGCTATTATTAGCATCTTCCAATTTCCAAGTTACATATAAATTAATTTTTTTTTTTTGAAGAAAAACAAGGGTCAGGCCCTTGTCTTTTTAATTGATAATAAAATTTATGCAAAATTATTAGCCAGAGGCTAATTAAAAGTAAGCAAAAGTAAGAGTTATACAAAATCTACCAGACTAATAAAAAGAATTTAAAAATAGTACAAAATTAGAAATGAATCTCTAAGTCTTCCATAAAGCATTTCACTCAATAAAAACTTCTATGATCAGCTCAACTAGGCACTTGGAAATACCCTTGGATATTCTGTTGCATCTCTCCCTCCAGATAATGAATGAATTGCAACAACATATGTGGCAGCATCTGGAGATTTACTGAGAATTAGTGAAGAATGTTGCTTGAAAGGGCACTAGAATTACCCAAAGACAGGTAGAAAGGTGTAAAAGAGAGGCTAGACATATAAATAATCGAGAAAAGTAATATCCTATTTCAGAAATATTAGATTATGAAACTCTGTTTGTCTCTTTCTATTCCTGGTTGTATGTCATCATTCAACCAATTGCAAGAAAAGCCAGATCCTCCTAGCCAGATTAGTGACTCCTAATATAACAGGACCACCTTAATTCTGCCCTTTTGAAAACTCGTAACAGCAATTTGTTATTTACATCTTGTTCCGGTAGTTGTTGTTGCACATTGCATTTAATTGATCGCTCAATTGCACAACACATTAATTGCGATTGGCAATTCCCAAAATTCAAGGGCCTGTTTCAACTGTATCTGAAGATACGCCTCATATCACAACAATGGAGCATTTTTACTATGGAAGTTCGCTTTTCTGCTTATGTACCGAGTCAACAAAGCCGGGTCCCATTTAGAACCTGAAGAAAACTTTATGTCTTTCGTTTGTTTGCTACTTTAATGAGATGTTCTCTTTAGTTGCACTTACGTCTTATATTAACAACTAATAACTATTATATTAGATCATGTGAGTTTCAATTTGACATCTGATTTAGATACAGTTAGCACAGATCCTACCATAGGAGTAGGCATTTGAATTACCAATATTACTGTGATTAATCTAAACTCACTGCATTCATTTCAGTAATTACTGGGAGAGTGCTGACATGATTAAACATTATTACAACAAACAAGTTCAATTAGCAAATTTATATGCCGTTGGTAGTCAGGCAGTAAATGTCAAGATGCAAATGTTGGGTATATTCTGTCTAAATATTTTGGATGTGATAAAGTACGATGTATCCTGCCTATCAATGACAGGCCAACTATCCAATTAGTAGGGAGAATCAACTAGTCAGTTTTCTAAGCCACACGTGAATTAGAGTAGTGAATGGCAAAAACACAGAGAATTCTTATTAATTAACTTGTTATTCAATTATCAAAATGCAAAATTCAGAAATGGAAAATTGCATAAACATTGACATAAACTCCAAAGGTGTCACAACTTATTACTGGAATACAAGGGATAAATTAAGGTATTGCAAAAGTATAATGTCGGAAGCATGTGGCGGTAATGGGAAACTACATCTCATTCTTGATAGCCAAAACAAGGTGATCATAAGATTCAGACCAGGCTTCTTTCAACTCTTCAGACCACAGGTACGGCACGGCCTCTTTGATAGTTTCCAAAAGTGCAAACTTCAGAACCTAAAATAAAAAAAAAGAAAAGAAAAAGGTGATGCACATTAATTAACTTTTGCGAGTTCTTTTTTTTTTTTTTGATAATTTTAATATATATGAACCAACAATTTCCGAACTTTCTTAGATGAGATAAATTTCATAGTTCATACCTCAAAATGCACATCAGCTATACCAGCCTTGAAATGAACCGAGGCCAAGTGCTGTACTGATGTGTTGGCTCCTACATCTACCTTCCCTGTCTTTCTCAGCTGAGTAGCTGCTTCACATGTCTAAAACAAAATTGTATTAAACACCAACCAGAAATCTTTATAGACTTATGCTTAAGAAATTGATAATGAAACGATAATGAGTTAATAAAATTATTGACTAATATAGTATATAAGATGGCTTTGTATATACCATTACAAAGACCCCCATAGCATGAGCCTTGAGCTTAGGATTCTTCTCAAGGGGCAAAGTGGAATCACGGAGAAAGGTGAACTGCTTTGCTGCTGATGGAATAATTTCGAATAGCCTGTGATTACAGAAACAGTGGAAAATATAAATGCAAACACAAAAAAATATGCATGGTATTAATATAAAAAAAAAGTGCAAAGGGAAATAATTGTTAAGAAACCTCAAGAAAAATTTGAGAGCAAAAGTAGGTGCATCATCCTTCATCTCATTCCATGAGTTCACAACAAGGGCCTCCTGCTTTGCAGTGATAACCATTTTGTTCTGTTTTGTGTCACTTGGCAAATTGTGTCACTCTTTGTGTGTGTCCTATGTGCAATTGCTTAACTTTGCTATGAAGAGCTGCATTCAGAGAGCAAACCATTTATATATGCCTTTGAAAGGGCATCGTGGGAATTAGAAAAAGTGGGTCAAAATCCTTGACCATGTACGTGAGGAGCAGTACAGTGTCCAAAATGGAGAGCATGTGCTCCACAGGCCTTCTAAAATTGGTCATAATGGAAGTGATGTGTATTACAGGTCTAAACGAAGACCATTTCCAGGGGCGATACCAGATTTCCCATTTAATTCTGCATACTGCTTTTTCTTGTGTATTCATTATCTTATATTCTGTTAATAAGCTGCAATATAGTTCTGTTGTGCATTCATCACGACTAAGGAGCTCGTATATCAGCCAAGAAAATTTAGATGGGTCTGCCATTTGAACTAGATAACCTAAAGAAGGCATCCGATTTTACTATTCAAAATGGATGATTTGATCAGAGTTGATTCTAAATGTAGATCAGCTGTTTTTAATATGGGATTATTGACCTTCTAGAAGTAGCATTATAAGAGGACAACCACTTCCTTTTTTTTCTGAGAATTTGGTATTGATAATACAAAAATGTTGTCATATTATTTGAGAAGCTTACAATTTGTGTCATTTCATTTAGAATGTAGGACCGATATTACCCTTCTGGCTGGTAATATGCAACAATTAAACTGATCAAGTACTCCCAATTGGGTAAACAATGGGGAGAATGATAGAAAGATGAATACAGTGTATATTTTTCAAAATCTCTCTTGATATTCTTTTTTTTTTTGGTTTCTGCACCTAATTTTAAATCTAGGTCGAGTATAGAAACTGTTGATCTCAAACATAATCCATGTAATGAATAATTAGCCGATGACTATATCTCTTATTAAATTTGACCTGACAAACACTATCATTATTTTTTATTTATTTATGATACCATCTTTGATCATCTTCTAAATGCTGATCTATAATAATTGCTTCCACATATATATAGAATGCTACAGAGCTATAATAAACACATAACAATTCACATGCTGCCAATGCCAGGTTTGTGACCCGGTCAAATACCAACTTGTGGTTTGTGCATGGAGATAAAACTATATCGTCTTAATTACAATTTAAAACTGAGTGTTGTCTTGCCTCCAGACTGCTGTTATCAATAAATTGATTACTCATGTTCGATCAGTGATTTAAATAGTGGCCGTAATGACCGCAATAACACCACTATAATGGTGTGACTTGATAGACAGCTATGCTGCTATGCTAAACTAAAAATGCCACTATAAAGTATTTATTAGTATACCGCAATAATACTTAAAAAAGTATTTATTTTTAGAGTTTTAGTTCTTATGGTGTCTAAAATAGTGAAAATTAATAAATATAGATGCCTTTAGTGATATAGTAATGTGGAAAATTCTCATATAATTAATTAATAATAGATTTAACTTTCCAATTTTTGAAACTCGTTTCAATAAGCTTCTCTGTTTATTGATTTTTTTTTCTTTATTTGTTGTCAGTTGTTAGATATTGTAAAAAGAGTTCAAAATTTTCGGTATGATTAACAACCAGTATTTATCTTTAAAGTGCCCTCTGCTAGGTTAAATTAATAAGTGGTCAGAGAAATCAGTGGATAAATGCTATTTTCTTAATTAGCGGGACAAGAGTGCTCTGTTGGCATAGAACATTCCATGAGTTCACAGCAAGGGCCTCCTGCTTTGCCGTGATAACCATCTTGCTCTGTTATGTTTTTGTTTAATTGCCTCGGAAAGCTATTGATGAGATCGGTCATATATATATATATATAGATCTTGGATGGGGTATTGTGGGAATTAAGAATAATTGATCAATAATTCATAACTACATATGTGTGCAGCAGTATAAGATCCAAATTGGAGAGAAAATGCTCCAGAATCCTTATAAAAATTGATTATCATGGAGGCATGTGTCACAGGCCTTAACTAACACCAATTCCATGGTTGATACCAGGTTCCGAGTTTGAGTCCTGGTTCCTGAATTTTCTTCCTCTGTTGTTTCCGGCGGATTGATTTGATATTTAACCAAAAAAAAAAAAACTAGCATTAAAGTAATTTTGAACATTTAAGAAATAGCAATCATTTTGGATTACTTAAAACATTTCTTACTGTAAAGACTTATTATTAATATTTCAATTAAATATTATTAATAAAAAAAAATTCGGATGTAAAGAGAAAGGTTTTCCTGCAGTGTATTTCTCTCACCGACAGTCAAATAAAAACAAAAATACAAATTCTAAAATTGGATGTAAACCGTTGATCCCAAATCCCAATAAATATAAAAATTCTAATTCTAAAAACAGATATAAATCGTCGATCAACATCACATGCACATGCTATCTATATATCATTGAAGTGTATAAGGGTGATGTCTTTACAAACCTTTTGTATTTTGCTTGATTAATTAGAAACTTGCAAGAGTTTGTGATATAATATTCTTTCATGAACTGTCAAAGTATTCCAATTGCACAAGAAAATTGGTTAAGCCAAATACTGATTTTATTAAATAAGCTGATACATATCATTTGACTGTAGCCTTAATTGTATAAATATGCTGAATTCTTATATAATCTAAACTAAATACTTAAATAAATTAATTAAATAAACTCGTGTGAATTATATACGTATGCAAGTTAAATGAAAATTATATACTAATTAAGATGAATCTGTCTTGCACTTTTTTGGACCCTGATCCTCGGAAGGGGGAATGACCGGATACTTCCGCAGGGGAAAAAGATATTGCGGACTAGATACCCCTCGATTGCCTCGAAACTCAGGCATCAGTACCTACCTGAACAGAATGGGAGCATTGGCGCGGTTTCGAGTCTCTCGAGAGTTTGATTGTTTACTGCATGTCCTTTTTTTCCAGTAGGCGCAAGCCCCTACTGTTAATTACCTCTGAACCAAGTCAAGAGCACCTCTAGATCGGGATATTCAATGGATTAGGCATAACAATCAGTTCCTTATTGTTCCTACGAAAAGACATCTAACATTAAAATAAGCGGGGAAATTCTATAATACGCAGGATGATGACATGAACAGACATAATGGTGCAAGAAAGTTGACGTGATTTAAGACTAATGCACGAAGAAATGCAATCCATATGTTCTTTTGTAGTCAAAATTTAAAGTTTAGGGATTCCTGGGATTTGGTTCTGGATGGCTATTAATTAACTCTTGTTTAATTACTTAGCCATTTTTAATTTTTTACCCTTCCTGAACCAAACATATCGCAAACTCGAGGGGAATGAATATAGACATAGACATCTAAAATTTTGGTATTCAGACGTATCGAAGCCCTAATGCTCTTGTGACTTCAATTTATCAACATATTTAAAACTTTAGTCTGTTTGTTGACGTGTTAAAATCGAGGTTATCAGACATTTCTGGTTTCTCAGGCGTTTAAACATGTAGAGGTTCCGGTCTTTGAACGTGCGTCGATTTTGGTCAACTATTGACGTGCTGAATCTCTGGCCTCGTGACGTGCAAGAGTTCGGTTATGTAAAGAAAACATTTTGAACTCTGGTATTAAGGTGTGTTTTGAAATTCTGGTCGTTTTGGACATTTTAAACTTCGGTCTTCTTATGTTCTAGAATTTTCTTCATGAAATTCTTATTTTCGGACATATTTAAAGCTTGGTCCTGGATACTTGGATATAATCTGTAATCTTGTTTTTATTGTCTTGGGTTTCACCTTTTTGGGGTTTACCATTTTGGATTTGAATTGAATTTTATAGATTGGGATTTCGGTCTTCGATTTTTTTTTAGATCTGGATTTGATTCGATTTTTTTTTTTGAATCTTCTAGACTTGATTTTGGATCTGGATTACTGGGATTTAATTTAGGGTCTAGATTTTCTAGATTTGGATTTGATTTTGGATCTGGATTTCCTGGACTTGGGGTTTAATTCTGGGCTTGGTCTTTTTTTTTTTTTGATTTGGCTTTGAGTTTGAATTTTTTTTTTATTTGGTTTTGGGTTTGAATTTGAACTTTCTGGATTTGGGTTTGAGCTTGAGTTTAAGTTTTTTAGATTGGGATTTGAGTTTAGATTTGGATCTGAGTTTGGGTTTGGATCTATTTTTTTGGGTTTGGATTTAATTTTGGGTCTGGGTATTTTGGATTTGCCGCTTAATTGTACCTGCTGTCAAAGCGGTTCATACCCTTCCACTTTTATTAATTTCTAGTGTGATATATATTTGTTTACTGCTGATATTAATCATTAATTTTAATTTCCAATTTGATTGAGATTTTGTCCTTGAAGAGTTATATGAAAATGTTCCTCATAATTTTCTGGACATTTTGATATTTTATGGAAATTTTCTAGACTTTCTAGCTATTTTTAATGTATTTTTAAAGTTTTCTGTAATTTCAGAAAATTTCTATTGGTCCTGAACTCGGTGTTTCATGTTTGCTTGTTAGGAACTCGCCACACACTTTGTGCCACAAACGACCAAGCGACGTCGCTGAGGGATGACTCGGCTGAGCCGTTTGGTTCATGCACGCATCCGTGCACCGAGCTCTCCTGGGTTTGTTCCGTCTCAATCTCGTCCCCCTCCTTCGCTCTTGTTGACTCGACGACGAGAGAGAGAGAGCTTCCGCTGTTGACTCGGCTCTTCCGGCCATCGTTTCGGCCATGGTTGAATTCTGCGGAGCCATCTCTCCTTTCTCTTCTTTACTACACTTTCAATTTCCAAATTGGACTGGAGGCTGGCCGAGTTTGACCTCGGACTGGATGACTCCAGTGGCCATGACAGTATAGATTCCGGCGGTCTCAATGGCTGGCGCCGGGTCGTGGGGCACCATAATGATCTTCTTGAGGTCTTCCATGGTGTCATCTCATACTGCGTTCTTCAATTTGAGGGAATCGACCCTAATTTGATTCAGGCTAATCTCGAGCTGTTAATTAATCTTGTCCAGGGTACAATTGAGTGCATTTTTATTCAATTGATTTGTTATTAAGTATGCTCAAGTCAATTTGATGTTGTCTATGTTGTCCATTTGACCAATTAGGCATGGTTTTTGTTTTTTTTAGAGGCGGGTACCTATTTGATTTTGGTTGTGTCATATATATACATATATATTTTTGTTTTCTCTTCTTTCTGTTTCTCTTTTTTTTTTTTTAGCTTGTTGGACAACCATAATTCTGTATCAAGATTTTTATAGTCGTATGATGTTCATTTTTTTTGTTTATCAGCTTTACTTCTAAGCTAATTGACACATCTCGAATGAGCTGAGCAGTTATTAAGGCTTAGTTGAGCCAAGCTTTTATCAGGGTCAAGCTGTGATGGACTTTATTACAACTAAGCTAAGCTAAGATAGTTTAGAACATGTATCTATAATGATTAATCCTTGCACTTGTTTCTATGATGATACATCCCCAAACCGTGTGTAATTAAATGACATGACCTGGATTTATTATGACTGTGTTACCCTCTTCACTTTGCATTTGTAAACCATGCCTAAGATTTTATACGTGTGATTTTCATATGATGACAATAAGTATGTAAACATATGCTGGACTTAAAGAAACTTGATATGTATATTACTATATATAGGTTTTTTTTTTGTTTGCAGGTTTGCTGTTATTCCTTTATTTGCCTATGCTTTTTTATTTGTATATGTGTTAATAACATGTTTTATGTTCCATTTAAACCCTGCCCATGGTACTAGGACTTGTTTGTTTAAGAAAATAGTCTGACAAAGGGAATCACATTAATAATCATTTTTGTTTCCGAGAAGGGCAAAACTGACCAACATTTAAGTGAGTGTAAGCTTTTTTTTTTTTTACTGTTTATTGACAGGACCCATAATATGTATATATATGTTATATATATATTATTATTTTTGTTACTTTTTCTTATTATATGTCATTAAAGTCTATTATTACTTCTATAGACTGAAAAAAAGAAAGAAAAAGAAAGAAAAGTAGAATAATCAAGTTTAACATTGAACCTTTTATACATTCTAATTTCTTAAGCATGTTATCATCATTATTATCATTTTTTTTAGTTAAATGTCTATGTTTTCCATGAGCATAATTAACCTAATAACTTCTATTCCCTTTTTTGTTGAACTTGTTTTAACTCTACTATGCAGTTTAGCCCCTCCCTTTCATTTATTTACTGGAACTAAATATGTATGCAGTGATGACTCCTTTCTGTCTTTTTATTACATGAACCTAATCAACACTCAGATACATGTTCTCAGACGATGAAATCTGAGCGTTGACTAAGGTAAAGAAGTTAATTATGTATTGAACATGAATATAAATGCCATGATGCCTACTCTTTCTTCCTTTGTATGTTTTTTTGTTTAAACCCAATCAACACCCAGACACAAGCTCTTAGGCTATGAAACCTGGGTGTTTACAGAGGCAAAAAGAAAATTAACTATGTGACTACGCAAGTAATGGATGAGTGGCTTTTATTAATGAATTGTCCACACATTCATGCTCAGACACAAGTTCTTAGACTATAAAACCTGAGCATGAGTATGAACAACCCCTCTAATTAGTGCTGAATTGAAACATGCTGATCCATAGACAGAAAATGATAAGAAAAGAAAGAGAAGGTTATCAAGCGCTCCCCAAAAAAAAGATGTTTGACATAAAGCAATTCAAAGTCTGGTTGCAATGTATACAAGAAAAGGATATGAAAGAAAAGATCACATCTCATGATAAGATTTTATTTCAAGAAAATTACAGATACAGTTTTTTTTACCTTTTACAAGATTTTTTGAAATCCACAAGGCAACAGAATATTAACTAAAAAATATCAAAAACTGAGGGGGGGGGGGTGGTCTTCTCTCCAAGTATGGCCTTCTTATATAGGCAATTGAGTTAGGGTTTCTTCATCTTCTGGTGCCATGTGGCATTCCTTCAGGCTTTGGCTCCCTTGATGAAGGGCTCAGATGCATCCAGAGGCTTGCCGCCTTTCTTTTGTAAATGTTTCTTCATCTTTGACTTCTGTATATTGATTTCACTGGCCAATGGATGTTTGACACTTGGCAGTTTAGAGTATAGCAGTTTAGTCACTCAATTTTACTCCTGTTTACCTTGCCATCACAAAAAAGGGGGTATGACATATAGGGTCCATGTCTCAGTGGCAACTGAGGGGTTAAGTTGGTGTTTCCTCTACGAGCTGGTGCTTGGAGAAGGGGTCATCTAGGCGCCAGCTGACAGGTGGCAAGCATCAGGGCCATCACAAGCAGGGAATGGTGATGATCATGTCCTCCCAGCGTCCTCTCTGCACTCTAGCTGGCTATGGGAATTAGTGCATGCATCTGGGGATCATTCAGTGGGCATTTCAATCCCTTCCAGTTGTGGTACACCATTTGATTTTTTATGGTACCATCTGGTATGCCCTTCTTATGCAGCTGTACATGTATGAGACTGCACAAAAGGGGTCCCACAGTCAGGCATATATTTCACCAGGCAAAATTGAAATTGTCTGGGGGTAATTAGGTAATTTGTGCACTGTCCCTATGCAGTTCAGCATAATTCATGACTGTGGAGGGTGCTAAGTGATTGTTTTAGTATCCAAATTCCCTTTTTACCCTTCTGGCATGCCACACTTTAACCTTCGTATCACTGTCCTTTGTTTGCAGGCAGTATCTCAATCCAATTTGGGTTTGATTGTCAATGGATGGCTGTGCTGTTTGGTGTTGAGGCTAGCGTATAATCGTATTACACAGTACATTCCTTCTGACGCCAAGAAATGAAGAATGAAGAATATGTTGTGATATCTACACAGCTAGTGTGATTGATCAAGGAATTGAGCTTATCAAATTGCAATTCTTTGTCATGCGCTAGATCACTGTTTCACCATCACACGCTCAATTGCACACTCAGTTGCATAGAGGCCCTATTACTGTGTTGCACAATTACATGCTTAACTGCAAATTCAATTTCACACATGATCTTTTCTTATTAAAGGAGAATAAAATTCCACATATTACATAGCATTTCATTTAATCTGAGCCCTTGGATGCGTGAGATTACTTATAAAGGTGACTGTAATATGCTCCCCTCTTTGCACTATATCATGAAGATAATTCTTTTATTTCAGAAGTTGCATGGCAGGGGGTAGTACAAGGCATGAGTGTCACATTCTCCCTTTTGACTCATCAAGGCCATCCAACGGCTGAGAAGTATCCATGATATCATGCTTCTGTTGAGCCTACTGGTTTCCTCAGGTGTAGGAGTCGCTTTGCAGGCATCAGATGCGACAAAAGGGAAGAATTATCTCTCCAGTTCGCTAAAAACCATGCTTTTTCTTTACTTTTCCTTACTGGATGCCTCCAGTACTTTCATTGTCACGGGAACTTTGGCTTTATGCAAACTTCCTACGTCTTTTGAGCATCCACGCTCATTAATTCGACTGCAGAGAGCACCAAGTGAGAACAATGTACCTTCTCCCTCTCTCCATTTCAAATTTCACACTGTCCCATGTCTGCCGCCATGGCTAAATGTGCCATCTCCTTTTTCAACAGCAATTGGCGCTTGGAAACTCATCGCAATCCCTCCAAGACTTCTAAAGAGCTTCTGAGGTATAGTTGTGCCCCAATCTCTCATCAATTTTGATCAATTTTGTACTTTTATTCTTTACTGTTGCACTGTCATGATTTCCAATTGATCGTTTCTAGGTCCTTTTACTCGTCGAGTTTGGTGTCTCTGTACTCAGGGAGTCATCGCCTTGCCAACGGTGTGTTTGGTTGGAGACGAGGTGGCCGGAGTAGACGGCGGAGCTTCTCTCTTCGTCAGAGCCCCTTCTATTTCGGGTAAGCTCTCTTTTTATTTTCTTTTTCCTTTTTTTAACTGCTAACGGTAGCTGGGACCCATGGTTACTGGCCAATCGAGCGTTGACACGTGTCTAGCCCAAGTCAGACTCGATTGAGTCAGCTGGACGCTGTTGGACTCGTGCCGACGCGTCTGTTTTCGACGTTGCGCATGGGTTTAGACGCATCCGAATGGGCCAAGTTTTAGTAAATTGGAGCGGGCCGAGTTTAATTAATTGGTATGGGCTGAGATAAATTCAACTTGTATAGGCCAAGTTTAATTAATTGGTATGGGCCGAATTAAAATAATTGAAATGGGCTTAGTTTTAATGCCAAATCGATTTGATAATGAGCCCAATTAGGATAAGTGTATCCATTTGACCGTCTGGCACGGAGTTACTTCTATTGGTTCCGGTACCGGATCCTGTCTGTGTGCCGGAATCCACATGAGTCCAATTTTGAAATGATTTTAATCGATACTCATGGAATTTATTATAAAGCCTCAGAAACTTGTATGGCGCCCGATCATGTGTCACCTTCCATTTTTGCAAGTCTCTTTGCTGATATCTGATAACTTGTCATATGGCGAAATTTGGAGGTAAACAGAATCGCATAACATCTAAAGCGAATTATTCTTAATACGTGAAAGATAATTAATATATATATGACGTGTTCAAGCCTGGAGTTTATATTGGACTACATGAAGGTTACGTGAGAATCTGAGATAGAGGTAGGTTATGGGAAGAATATATGGACTGGTCAAATAGTTGATAGCAATGATGAAAGTGTCAGATCAGATGGAGAAGTAGGTTATTTAATTAAAGAATGGACTGGTCATCAAATAGTTGATAACAATGATGAAATTGTTGTATGAAATAAATTTCACTGTACGTGTTTATTTTGTGAGAGTAATAAAAAAACTAATGCACAAATTTTTTTATACCCATTAGCTGACAATTATTTTGGGGCCTGTTTAGATGCAAAGAGAATAGCTAGGAATAGCTTATTCCCGACGTAAATCCTTCTTCCTAAAAAAAATCTATCCAAACAACATTTCTTATTCCTAGAATAACATTCTTCTCACTCTTCCTACAATAACACTCTTCCCAATAACACTCATCTTTTATTTTTCATCCCAATAATACTCTTCCCATAACCTTATTCCCAACTTACCATCCAAACAATATTTCTTATTCCCGGAATAACATTCTTCCCAGTGTTCCCACTCTTCCCACCCTTATTCCCAACCCATAATCCCACCCTCTTTCCGAACCATCCAAACAACCCCTTGGTTGTTAATAAAATTAATGAAGGTGAAACGGAAAATTTTGTTTTTAAGATCATAAATTGTGATTTATTAAATTTACACGACAGCTTGAATTTGACATAAATTCATCCACAATTTTAGCATTATACCTTAATAATATATTACTATATGCCACCAAAGAGTAGTCACGCGGTCCTCGATCCCTCCTAAGTAATGTATTATATTAATTTTCCAACGGATACTAGCTAGAAAATTCGATATGAAACTAATTTATTCCAATTTCAGAAAGTTACAGCTGAATGTTTTCACGAAAACTTTGTTTCTAACAAACACAAAGTTCATGTGATCCGAACCAGGTCCTTAATTATAAAAGTGTCATCTATACATCTTTTATCTGCGCCTGGCATGAATTAGTGAAACCTCTCAAGTCAAACATGGCTTGGCGTACATTTTAAGAAGGACATGCATATATACGGTGTTTTATTCACCACAGATTCATGAAACAAAAAATAATAGTTTGGAATTGCATGTCTGCACATTTGTTGGATTGACACCATTTTATTTGCCTTTTAAGTGTGAATGAGTAGTGACCTAATATGTTGCATACGAACGTGTATTCTCCAGCCAGCATTGATTAAAATAAATAGTTAGACAAATTCATATGAAGCTTTTGTTGCATGCATAATATTTTAATTAATTAAACATATCTAAATTATCTCGAAATTAAGCAACTAGAGCTGTTAAATAATAATCATGTATCTTCTCCACACAATATCAAACTATAACAAAGCAATACTTCATCCACACACAAAAAAAATGAAGCTATATATATTGAATGAGAAAAGAAACATAAATATCATGTGTGCACATAAACAAGATAAAACAGGCCAAAAACATAAACTATAGGATTTTTTTTTTTTTTTTTTGGGATACACTAGATAGAAACTGTAGGAAGTTGGGAACGAAAGAATTTAATTACCATTTTAGAGTCACGAACGTATAATTAATACGGGAATACTTCTTTTGTGCGGTCAAAAGAATTTCCCTTAATTAGCTAGATTCGTCAAAAATTCTTTATTTACCACTTTATAGTTCAGAATGAAGACTTAGCTAGTCTCTCGTATTGCAAAATTGCAAATACATAACTACAATAGGAGAATCAAATGCCTTTGTTGGTGCAAGCGTAAGGCGAAAACCAGGAGTATGATCATAAATATCTGACATAATTATGGGGAAAAAGAATAGGAAAATTTCCTTCACAAATCGAGGAAGTATTCAAGTCAGTCTGTACATCTGTGTTGTAGTGTGAAACATTTCCAAAAATGGAAAACCCCTTGCTTCTAGGTTTAAGCTAGGGTTTCCAAAGAAAACAAAAATGGTATGCAGAAGAGGGTCCACACAAGTCGGGGGTTGTTATCTGTCCACTACTCTGTTTGCTATCGTTTTCACGCGGGTGTACGTACGAGGTAGAGATCAAAATACTTGAGACTACTTTCTATTAATTAAGTTCTCCCTATATATGTCTGTCCTTCTTCCATCTAGGTTCAGGATAGAATAGGAAGGCTCTGGTGAGTGGTGATTCTCTCTCTTTCTCTCGCTCAATGCATTTAGCTAGTGCATGTATATTGCCTTTTGTTCTTAATTAGAAGAATCCCAAAATAAATTCAAGGGAAAAAAAAAAAAGAAAAACTAGTGTAGTTCTACAAAGGTTATGTAAATAGATTTGTTTGCATAGTACTTCTAATTAATTAGTCTCTTATATCTCGTCTAAATGGAAGCAATTGAAATTTAAGAGAGGGGTGAGCCGGGGGAAGGGTGGGGGGGATTTGTAAATGGATTTGATATATTATCCTCTTTTACTTGAATTTACCACAAAAGAATTTATCTGTGATGGAAATTATTAATCAAGTGAGGTACTATGCATATACAAATCACCTCACTTGATTAATATATTCCAACACAGATAAAATTTTGATATAGTCTGCAAATGAAGACTTTACCTTTCCGCCTGGGTATCTTAGTCCAAAGCACCCCTAATTGTTTCATACTTACATTCTGAATTTTCCAATTTCAGTCTAATTGGCATTTTAGCCATTCAAACGATTGAATAATCTGCAATATATGTAAGCTTTTTGGATGAATGATTTTAGGAAAAATGGGCAGAGGCAGAATAGAGATAAAGAGGATCGAAAACACATCGAGCCGTCAGGTCACTTTCTCCAAGCGGCGCGGTGGACTCCTGAAGAAGGCAAATGAGCTCGCAGTACTTTGTGATGCTCAAGTAGGGGTCATTATCTTTTCTTACACAGGCAAAATGTACGACTTTTGCAGCTCTCCACCGAATAAGTATGTATATCTAGCTTCTATACTTTCAGAATTTATACTTAATTCATTACTTCCAAGTATTTTTTTTTTTAGAGTAATTGACAGCGGCTGTCAAAAGGAACTTCCTAGTATGTTAATATGTTTTAGTCCTCTCTCAACTTACGACGCCTCTCCCTCAATTTCATTCAAGCATTGCACAAGGTTCTTTTGAGAAAATATAGAAGGGATTTCAATCCAAAACTAAACAAAAAGCTCACCTTTTTCCAAGCTCCTTTATCTTTGTTTTTTAGCTAATATTAAATATGTCCACTGGAATATCCATGCAGCTTGTTTACGATTTTCATATAATTTTCATTTTCTCTCAAATTATGTAAATCTATGATTTATTTTGCTCGAAGTCATATGTTGGTGGAATTTTGCCGCATGTGAACTTAAAAAAGACCATAAGAAATTTGTTTCTCAGTGTTGTTCGTAGCTGGTTCTTTTTGTTAAATTTCTTAAAAAGACGAATGTAATATTTTCATGCTGTCCCTTGTTCTTATTTGCTTCATATGTATTTTTTTTTTCTGATGTAGATATCTAGTTTAACGTTGGTTCTTTGAAGATATAATAATTTTGTCAACTAGTTTCTCATTGAAAGCAAGTTAACAAAATAAGCATAATTTTGTCAACTAGTTTCTCTAATTAATTTGTTCTTGTGTCTGTCCCTTTTGTTCTATTGGATTTCTTAGGATAGCATTAATTCATGAATAATGTGTGACAATTACCCATAAATTGAATCCGCAGAGGAGATTGAGAATATATCCATTTTAGGGTTTCATAATTTGCATTCTGTCTGCTATGATGGCCTCCAACGACTAAAGTGATGAAGTGGAATGATTGCTTTTTTACTTCAATTTTATGTTCCATTGTTCACAGTAACGTATTACAATAAACTACTGTAATTAGTATAATCTTATACGGATTATTGTTATTTTTTAATATATACTGATCTTATAGCATCTACAATGTGACAGTTAACATGTGATAAATTTAAATGAACTTGCATTAATAATAACTGAACTAAACTATAATTATTATTTGATTTGTTATGTGAATTAAGAAATAGTAATTCCTCTCCAGCATGCATATATATATATATATATATATGTGTGTGTGTGTGTGTGTGTGTGTGTGTGTATACAAAGATGCATTGTATATCCTTAATACAAAATATGTCATCAACTTGATTCATTTCTTAGCTAGGCCTATCTTTCACAAAAATTTAGAAACTTCTTAAGTAATTAACTTTACTCTCTTATTTCAGCTTGCAGTACCTCATTGACAAGTACCAGAAGCAAGTGTCTGTGCAGGGTGAAGGTTTTAGTTCCCGTCAGGTATGCCTTTTTATATTTACATTTCTCAAATTGTATTGCTCTTTTGTTAATTAATTCTTAAATAGTGAATAACAATTTATTTGGTTACTGCTGAGCTGATACACTATATACGATTGACATAGATAATAGACCTTGTACAAAATAAATCAATAAAAACTGAACCATGTAATCACCAAAATGAATTGATTAAGGCTTTTAGAAAAGGTAAATTTCTGATAAGTTATATTTGCATTCATTTTTTTTTTAGAAAAGTATGCACACGTATCATGACAAATTACTTCTATATGATATTAATTAATATGAAGAATGAACGACCAGTGCCAGGGGCAATTTATTTATCATGCGCTGTAAGAGGAAATTTTCCTATTGGCTTGCTAGGACAAAAACTTGTTCAAATAATACCAAACCATGCATGTTATATTGGGAACCAAAAGGAAATAGAAGAGTTGCATCCAAAATCTTACAATCGATATATTCCATTTCAATATTTGCAGCAGTTGATGTATGAGATAGAAAAAATGAAAGCAGAAAATGACAAGCTAGAGGTATTCATGAGGCAATATCTTGGCGAAGATTTGACATCTTTTAGTTTGAATGATATAATGCAACTTGAACAACAGCTGGAATCCTCAATCAACAAAGTTAGGAAGAGAAAGGTCAATTCCTTTCTTGCATTTTAATGTTAATATCGAAATTTTACATGTCCTCTTTAAACTTGCTAAACTTTTTTGCCAAAAGAAAAATAAATTGTTTATATTGCCATTTTTTTTTTTTGGGATTGTTCTAACTGATTATATATATGTTTTATGTGGCAGGAAGAATTACTAAGCCAGCAGCTGACCAACCTCCGCCGCAAGGTACAGTCTTTCAATTATTTTTTCCCTTTTTCTCTTATACAATATTACATAATATATTGCAATGTAAATTAATTACATCTAGCACATTACTGAAGTCCACAGCTTCTGTATGACATTCATGCAGGAGCATATCTTGGAAGATCATAACTACTTGTACCGCATGGTACGCACCAATTAATTTTTGTAGAGTCCATATAATATCTTTTTTGTTTCATTGTTCAATGTGGACGTTAGTAGTTAGAACAGATGTGATGCTTGTTAGTGAAATATTGGTTAATTACCAATTATAAGGGTAGACCAAAGAAGAATTCCGTCTACTCTAGAATAAATAATGAATGAGAATGAATTAACAGAATCAAACAACTCCTGTTTTATAGTGATAAGTGATAACTCGAATGTGGTTTAGTAATAGTACCTATACAAATATCCAAAAACTGAATTTTTTACATGATAGATGCACAATGAGCATGCAATGGTGGCAATAGATGAAAAACCTGGGCCGTCAGCAATGATGGACCTCTTTGGAAATGTGTATCAGCAAGATAGTGCAAGCGAGTTGCCTGCGTATAGGCTGCAACCAATGCAGCCCAACTTACAGCAAGTTGGATTCATGAACCATGGCCTCCAGCTCTAGCTAGTAAGTCGACTTAGATAATTTATCAATTTGTTATTTATTAGGAAATTTGATGGTTTAGTTTCATCAGGTTTTAATTAAATGAACGAATCATTTTCAAATTATGCTAAATTCAATACATGATTTATTAACATGAACATGTTTGTAATATTATATAATTTATATAGGATATCGATGAACTTTAACTTAGGCCTCTAATTAGAATAACTTGGTTCTCAATCAATCAATATATCCCGCTCATAGTCTCACACATAAGATCTTCACAGCTTACAGGGGTACAGAACTAACTTTCGAAATGATTTCTATGATGCATATTCAAGAATTTACTGAAGTTACTGATTGTTATGAACTTGTGATTGATATAATTGATAAACTCGTAGTATTCATATATTACTATCTTTTGCTGATATTTGTACAGATAAATGCTCAAGAAGACGAAGAACTGATAACAGTGATAAGTGAGCTCGTATGATCCGGGGATCACTCTATCTTTAAATACATTTATGAGTGCTTTGAAGTATATGTCTGAGTTCAATCTAAGATTTAGATTCCTATTACAACTATTAACTCAAATTAATTTGTGTTTATTTGTGTGCTTTATGACTCGGATAAATTAGTTCCTTTGGTTCTTGTCTATATTACTTGAGAGTTGCTTCTATGTAGGCCATTGAATATTTACCGTGTAATATATATTAAGTAGAGCTTATTGAGAGGTTACGCTTTCCGGTATGGTTAAGCAATTTTTGGGCGCATGTATTCCTTTTTGTGTGTGTGTGTGTGTGTACGCCTTAGGCGAATACAACGTTGAGTTGAATTGTCTTCGCTCCATACCCACAAATAGCAATGAATATTCACAAATAAAGTCCATTCAATATAGTAGAGGGCAAAACAAAGTACATTCAATATAGTTGCACTAATTTTGCTCCACCTAGCAAGCAGGCAAAGTGGATAAACAGAGTCGCTCACTTGCTTTGCCCCACTGAGCTAACATCAATTTAAATTAAAAAAAAATATTGGTAGGAGCCCTATCATTGAAACAGGATGTCAATTTTTTATTTCACCGTTACTAATTTTGAATCTCATCATTGATAATTAGAATTTTTAAATATTAAAATCATAATTTCTGATCTTATTTTACATCACCAAACTAAGGAAATATATTAGCGTAAGAAAATATAAATTTATGAGTTCGTTGGTAGATATCATGATTTAAAAAATTAATTAAACGGTTTTGTTATAACTTAGTGCGTTGATATTATTTTGAATAATATTTCATATGAAGTAAAATAAAATTAAAAAATAATTTCTAACATAAATATATGCTCGTGACAGAATTTAAGTTTCGATTTCATTACTGTCAAATAGTAAATGAGCATGACGACGCATGAAATAAGACCCTAAGAAATGATAACGATAATTACTTTTAAACTGTCTTTTACAAGTGCACCCAAAGTACAGAACACGTCACCAGACAATTTAACCCTCCTAGCATCTTATCAAAACGGTCTCAAGGTACTCACAGTTGAATGAAGCATCTTCCTCTTCTCTAGAATAGTTGCTCAGCTTTGGTAATTGAAAATTAAAATGTTTACTAATCAGGAGACAGATTACAGTATCCTAATGAAAGTTCTAGCTTAGCTCATATTGCACACAATCACTTTTCTATGGTATAGTGTATAAACATATTGATATGGCACGTCATCAATGTGGGGAGGTTCTATATGTAAAAAGCTTTAACTTTCAGTACTACATGGAAGGAAGGTAGATCCTCAGCCCCATGTAGCCCCTGCTAACAAAAAAGATCCACATTTGGAAATTCAGAAAGATCACAGCTACTAAAAAAAGGAAATAACTATGCAAAATAAAAAAATAAAAAGGAAAAAGTAAAGAAAAGGTTGGTTTCTAACATAGACAGTCACTTATGCAACAGATCATAGAGGCACAACACCGAAAGTCCTAAACCTAGAAACTGATCAAACTGTACCAGTGGGTGCTGTCTTTCTGAATTGGATTAGACATACAATTTTTCCCTAATTAATTTTTTCAGCCTAATACTGACCAACATACAAATTGTTATACTAGAAATCACAATAATTATAGGGTTGGAAGCAGAAAATTTCTAAAAGTCATCAATAAAAACAGCAATTTTTATGCCATAATTCTGAAAACAATTATCTAGTTTTTCTTTTTTTTAAATAGAGGGGCTCATAGTAAATAATCTTAATAAAGTACGGGGTCATTTTTAAATTTTCAGCATAATTTGTTTTAAAAAAAAGGGAAATGTTAACCAAATTAGTGCAAAACAAAAATTGTGTGCGCGTGTGCGTGTGTTGGAGGGGGGGTGGGGTTGGTGGGGGAATTCGAGTGCAGTTGTTTCTTAAGTCACGTCACAAAGCCCGACAAGAGAGGACCAGTATTATATTCCGACACCTCACAAGCCTTCTCTTTCCTTTTTTTCCTCCCCTCCACCTTGCATTAATACTCCCGATTTCGTCCCCCCTTTCTCAATCACCAAAACAAACTCTCCCTCTCTCTCTCAACCCTAACCCTAGCATCCATTCAATCCGATGGAGCAAAATAATCAGAGCTCAGCTTCAACCATGATTCCGATTCCCACCACTGGAGCTCCACCAGTGCTTACCTACCCTGCCACCTCACCAGAAGTCGCACCGTTTGTTCCATATGCAACCCCCTACCCTGCCACCTCACCAGAAGTCGCACCGTTTGTTCCATATGCAACCCCCTACCCACCCCAGCAAGACTTCCAGCCAACTCAGCCGAATCAACAACTCCAGCAATTCTGGGCTGATCAGTACCAGAAAATCAAGGAAACCACTGATTTCAAGAATCACAATCTCCCCTTGGCTCGCATCAAAAAGATCATGAAGGCAGATGAGGACGTTCACATGATAGCAGCTGAGGCGCCAGCATTTTTCGCACGTGCATGCGAGATGTTTATCCTGGAGCTGACCCACCGCAGCTGGGCCCATACTGAAGAGAACAAGCGCCGCATTCTCCAGAAGAGTGACATTGCTGCAACAATTGCTGGTACTGATGTTTTTGACTTCCTGCTTGATGTTGCGCCAAGCGATGGGAAGGTGGAGGGGCTGATAACTGGGGCCCACATGGCTTCTGCCTCAGTCCCCACCCCTGACCAGTTTGGCATGTACTACTATTTGCCGCAGTAATAGGCTGTGTTGCCCATTGTTTGCTTGGTTCAATGGTGCTCTATTATATCTATCCATCTGTTTGCTCATTTAGGGTTATTTGGTATATTGTGATGGTTTTAACTTGAGTGTGTGATAATATATAAGTATGGCCCAGAGTCTTAGTTTCAAATATATGCATGGTATCTGTAAATGGTCGAACTAGGCCATATTTGCCATTGTTGTGATGTGATTTGTGATGCTTGAGGAACTAATATTTATTATGCTTATGAGATACAGATTACCAGACAGAAGTCCAAGGAGACCTTTTTACTTGATTAGATGAATATAGGCCTGACAGACATCCAAATCAGATATGGTAGCCCAAATGTAGTGTAATGTTTTTCAGAATAGGATCATGCCCCCTCATTTTCTGTCTGCCAAAAGATCCAAAAAGAATCACAAATCTAAGTTAATCCATATTAAATAATACAATTATGGAATCTCGAATTAAACCAACTTGATAATCTAGTCTAATCTTTTATTTTATTCTCAATTAAATTTATAGATGACACACCTAGTCCCATCCTCCAACCACAGGTGGCATTATTTATAAATGAATGTATTGAAAAATTCTTCACATAAAAAGCCCTTCTTTTTTCTAGAAAGCAATGAAAAACACATACCTTAAGTGGTCAATGATAGAACTCTCACCATGTCCACAAAAAAATCATATCACCATGGGCACTATGCATGAATCTTTTAATCTGATAGTAAAATTGGCCAAAAGAAATGTACCTTTTTAGAAAAGTCTACCAAAATGTCAAAACAGTAAGTACTAGGTTCATTTGAACATGCACTTCCAGCACTCATCTCGTTCATGAGCCAACCATCTTTTAATCTACATACATTCAGATAACTATTTCTGTAACACCAATCTTCCCTTGCTAAAGATCACCTCTTGTTGGTGAAAGCAAACCACCAAATTCCAGTCATAGCTTGCATCTAATTCTTCATGTTCCAGGCTATTCAGATTGTTTAAGATTGGGCAGTTTGGAATATCTGCCTCCAGTGTATCCTATCCTGGATAAAAATCATTCAAGGATGAAAATCAAAGTTTTGTTTTAACTGTTTTATATCAATCCTATTATACAAGAATAAAAAAAAAAAAATTTCACACATCACAGTAGGGCTCAAAGTTTTCTCTTTGGTGTTGATGTTGCCATCTTTCAACTTTCTACAGGATTGCTCAGAAGAATTTAACAAATGTACAATTGTTTTAATTCGGTAAATGATCAATACTCACTAAAAAAAAATAAAAAAATAAAAATTCTGAGGTTTTGTGGTCAACTACATATTTCTTCCTTGGTAAAAGAAAAATAAAAAGATAATTTGAAACTAAATAAATTTAGGTTTTACAAAATTCCGAATAGAACATACCAGGGTATCGGGAGAAATTGTATAAAGCTCTTACGCTTGTTACATTTGAATGGACGCCAAGAAGCTCCAGGTTATAGTTCTATCATCCGATGAATTGACCTCATCAATAAAGAGGCTTGCTATGGCTAGTGAATAGTGAGACAGTACACAATATAGAGATGAGTGTCACGTTTATGAACTCTTCTTCTGATAGATTATGAGCCAGGTGTTTATGATCATGAAAAAACCACGACAAGCACAAAAGTTCCAAAATTCAATTGTTTTAAGACAAGATAAACATGCGTACAAAATCTTTGGTTGTTAATTAGGAAATATATGACCAAGAAGTGAACAGGGCAACTCACTAATTCTGTCAATGGAAGACCTCTACCTTCCATCAGTCACACTTCACAGAGGCATTTTGTCGAGCACCTTCCTTGCATGATTTCTGTGTCAAAAATACAACAAAACCAAACACCACACATAAGATAAATCAAGTAGAGATGTTGAAATACGACATTAACAAACATCAAATCAAATAAAGTAGGAAACTTTACAATTCCTCAAAAAGGAACTCAAAAGAAAAGGTTAAATTAGAAGGGATGGTCCAATCAAACAGCTGGAGACTCAGTGATCGATATAAAGAAAGCTCTTAAAATACTAATCAATAAGAAATATTAACTAAAAGCAAAAAAAAAAAAGTCCTCACTTATTCCCTGCTTTACAATCAATTTTCTGAACCCTAACTGAGCACGATTATGTTAGAGCCTTAGAGGCATGGGGCACAGGAAAGTGACCTCTAATCGATATGAGTGAAGGTACTTACAATAGTTTCCAACCAAAATGGCAAGATCAGGGAGGGAGAAAAGAGAATTCGAAGTTGTCGGTCGCGGTAACAAGAGAGAGAGAATCGAGAGAATCGGGCTGGTACCGATTTCTTTCAAAGTTTATTTGAGGTTTTGAGTGTTTTGCGCTGGTGGCTTCTATTCCAAACTCTGGTTGGATTGGTGCTACTGTTTGGGTTGAGTTGGGGTCATAGGATGTCCTACTCAGTCATATGTGTTCGTATGATTATTCAAATCGGCTCGAATTCTGATCAATTGGATTTTTTTGTTTAGGACTTTAGGTTGATTTTTTTTTTTAAAGATCAATTGGTATGGAGTGGTATTTTGAACGCATGGGAGATGCTTGGAAAATTATCGTATTCAACTCATTAAAGTAAATTTAATTTTGTAATATTTCAAAAGTACTAATTTGCTTGTTAGTTTAATGTAAATTGTAACAAGTTAATTCATGACCTAACATCCGCGATTATATGCACTCCTCAATTATTAAGTTTGTAATTAGAAAGTCAAAGACAGCAATTCCTCTTTTAGATTAAAAAAATAATCAAATTAACCTGTCATGGTTCCTTCTCCTTTTCTTCTATTTTTTTTTTCGAATAAGCTGGTAGGCTATAATTTATTTGATAAAATATATGTACTTCCCACTTAACGTGTCTTTTTATAGGCACTATTTAATTAATAAAGTTCATAATTAATTAATTAATGTACTTCTCTACGTGTGAATTTTCTGTAACAACAAACAAGGAGAGCAAACTTAATTAAAATTTACTAAATAGGCAGGATATATAACCAACAAATTCTTATTCAATAAATAAGAGAGAATGCAAAAAAATAATAATAATAATAATAACTCAAACAGAAAAGTTTTCCCAAGTTACTACATTAAACAGGAACTTATTAAAAGCAAAAATGGTGCATAAAGCATAATGTTGTGACATATATGATGCTCATGGGAAATGGGAAGCCGAGTTACATCTCATTCTTGATAGCAACAACGAGGTGATCATAAGACTCAGACCAGGCTTCCTTCAACTCCTCAGACCACATGTACGGCACCGCCTCCTTGATCGTCTCCAGCAGCGCAAACTTGAGAACCTCAAAGTGCACATCAGCAACGCCGGCCTTAAAATGAACCGAGGCTAAATGCTGCACCGATGTGTTGGCACCGACATTCACCTTTCCTGTCTTTCTCAGTTGAGTAGCCGCCTCACAAGTCTACCATCAAATTAACATCAAAATCAGTTCATAAAACGTATAATTACTACTGCTATTAGCATCAATTAAGGCACGTCGGTCTATTTTTTAAGTGGCGCTTGGTTAATTTGTGAAATAAAATTATTAACAGAGCTATTTGACGGGGACAGTTATTGAGCTTACAAAAAAATTAGCAGAAAAAATTATTGTTGATTTCATAAAATAAAAAACGTCACATGTCGCAACTATGTACCATAACAAAGACACCCATTGCATGAGCCTTCAGCTTGGGATTCTTGTCTAAAGGCAGGTTGGAGTCGCGCAAAAAGGAGAACCTCTTTGCTGCTGATGGAATAATCTCAAAGAGCCTATAATAACGCATTTAAACAAAATTAAACTAAATGCTGTGTAGTTTAACATAAATTCAACTAAATGCTGTGATATATTGAATATTACCTCAAGAAAAATTTGAGCGCAAAAGTAGGCGCATCATCCTTCATCTCATTCCATGAGCTCACAACAAGGGCCTCTTGCTTGGCAGTGATAACCATTTTCTGCTAATGTTTTGTTAACTTTTCAGAAGGATTAGAATTAAGTAGTAGTAATCGTTTGCTTGGATGCTTGGACTGTCATTGGATTTCGGTGGTTTTATACGCAAACTAGTGATGGCCTGACGGGAATTGAAATTATGACTTTGTATGTGGAAAGCATTACTAACACAAGTTTCAATTTTCGTCAAAACTCTAATAAAACCAGGTTAGTAACCAATAATCCAAAACCAAATCCAGTGGGTGTTCAAAGGTTTTGTGACTGGATAGATTCAAATCATTGTAGAGCAATTTGAAATATAGAAGTATGCATCTAGACGTGGAGGAAATATGTTGGTAAATGGCAACCTTAATTAAACAAAATTAATTTTTAGCTACCGAGTTGATGTCCTCTTCATTGAGAATTTAAAGAATATATTAAAATTTCGGTTAATAATGGAAAAGATTATTGTTGGGGTTAATCAATTAATTTTGTATGACAGTGTAGTTTTGTTTAGTGCAAAATGCCACCTGGCATTTGACCGGGTCATAAACCAGGCATCACAGCACGAACCATGACTTGTTTTGGGTCAATTATTTTGCCCAGGTTGCATCGTATGGCTTTCTATATGTGGAAAATTTAATTCAACTTATTTTAAAATTGTTTAGCACTTGAAATGGTCTATCATAAATGTGACATTCAATGCAAACCATGCGTAACTTTTTCTTTATCCGAGGTAAGTGTTGAGCATCTTGGCACATTTGAAGTGCTCAGCCATACACAATAGCTTAGGATGAAAACGGTGTGGATAAATCCGAATCCAGAAAATGAGCATAATATCCGAACCGTATCCGTATCCAAACATATCTGTATCCGACAAAAAAATATGGATACGGATATGGTTTTGACATTATCCGATCCGTATCCATATGGTTTTGACATTATCCGATCCGTATCCATATCCGACAAAAAAATATGGATATTATCCGTATCCGATAGATATTAATCCGTTTATCCGTATTTTTAACGGCACGAGATGATAATATATTTACTTCTCTACATTAGAGAGAAGACTTTTATTAGATATATCCTCTTACAATAATATTTTGATTTGAACTAGTAATATAAAATTAATTTTATTTTCTATTATCAATATGATTATATATGATAACAACATTAAAAGTTAATTTTTTTCTATTCTTTATTTTTTTTTAGTTAATTCCATAGTAGTCATAAAAAAAAAAAATATTACACTCTCTTCCTATTGAATATTGTCTTTTGTTTAATAAAATAAATCGAGCAAAATATTATCCGTATCCGACAAAATATATCCGTATTCGTATCCATATCCGACAATATCCAAACCGTATTCGTATCCGTTTAACATCCGTGCCGTATCCGAATCCGAACATATCCGTATCCGGAAAAAAATATGGATACGGATATGATATGAGCACTATCCGCTCCGTATCCTCCCCGTTTTCACCCCTAGTCAATAGCACATCGATCCCCTGATCACCACAGTTTTATTTGGGTTTATTTTCGTTGTTGTTTGTTTGTGAAAAAAAAAAAAAGAAAAGCAATTTTTACTACTTATTCTTCTAAATCGTGCATCATCATGACAGCAATAAAACACTCAATTGCAATTGTTGCACTTTTCATATGGGTTGGACGATTTATGCGAAAATTCAGTATTAAATCCAAAATGGTCTATAAAAATATTATTAGGCAACTGTGTCCACTTCCTCTGCATGAAAACAGTATAAGACAAGTACAAAATAAATAATTAGCATCCTCTAATGCGCCTTCGTTACACATTATATATAACACATTTGTAGACTTATATAGTGAAATTAAGTTGTTCCATTTGTTTGATATGAACTCAAGCAATGCTATGGCTTAATATTAAATATAACGTGCGATTTGCAATCTGGAAAGGTTTGAAGGATCGACAAATTTCAAATGTACATATATGATATGGACCTCTGTTTTCCTTTCTTAAATGTAAGGGAAACGGATCTTAATATCAAATTGTTTTAATTTGACTTTAAATAACAACACATACGATGCACCTCTAGTTAATTATCTCATTAGAAATTAATTAGTACCTATTAAGGTCTCCCTCTCCCATATTATACTGGTCTATAGCAAATTCCTAGTCATTCAAAGGCCTTAATCTTTCACCCATGTCCCAAAACATCTTAACAGCTAACTGATTTGGTTTTGGATTATAGGTCATACGTTAAGACTATTAAATAAGTTATGTTTGTAATGCCGGCCTATCATATTCAATGATCATAATTCTGTAATATTTAAATAATGAACCATATTCTGGTTGGAGGCTATATATATAAACGCGTCTTAGTGCAAAGGGCACTCCAAGCGTCAAGCAAATTATTGCTAAGTATTTCTAATCCTTTGTGACAACAAATATTGGCAAAAATGGTTATCACTGCGCAGCAAGAGGCACTTGTCGTGAGCTCATGGAATGAGATGAAGGATGATGCACCTACTTTTGCACTGAAATTTTTCTTGAGGTAGTAATTTATCACCAGCTTTCAGCTAAATTTATGCCTTTTGAAGTCTGCTATATTTATATATTCACTTTGTTTAAATGCCTTATAGGCTCTTTGAGATCATCCCATCAGCAGCAAAGAGGTTTTCCTTTCTGCGTGACTCCACTCTGCCTTTAGAGAAGAATCCCAAGCTGAAGGCTCATGCCATGGGGGTCTTTGTTATGGTACATAACAGTGACATATCACATTTTTATTTTACCATCTCAATTATCTCGCCAATTAGTTCTGTTAATAACGTAATTATATAAATTAATCATGCGACCCTTAATACATGTCTAACAGCTATTGTAATAATACCATTTTATGATGGATTAATCATGATGGTAATTTGATCACAGACCTGCGAGGCAGCTACTCAACTGAGAAAGACAGGAAAGGTGAATGTCGGTGCCAACACATCAGTGCAGCATTTAGCCTCTGTTCATTTCAAGGCCGGCGTCGCTGATGTGCACTTTGAGGTCCTGAAATTTGCACTTCTGGAAACAATCAAGGAGGCAGTGCCATACTTGTGGTCTGAGGAGTTGAAGGAAGCCTGGTCTGAGTCTTATGATCACCTTGTTGTAGCTATCAAGAATGAGATGTAGTTCTCCTCCCATTACCGCTACATTACTCCAACATGATACATTTAAGATTTCCATCACACTTCAGCCTTGATATTCTAGTTATGAATTGTGATATCTGTGGCGATTGTATGTTGATTTTTTATATTTCATCTTCGAATTTTCAATTTTTTTCAATGGAATAAAATTTTAAGAAGTTAATAACAAGTCTCTTGTTCTCCTACTTATTTCACAAGTCCAGTGATATAGACTTTTTATATTTATTCGTTTTCCACCATTCCCCTATACATGTGTTGGCTTCTTGAATATTGATGAATTGTTGTCCCCAAATATTGGTTAGTAATTGATACTTGAGATCCGTCATACTGGATCATATTCAGAAAAATAAGACAGAACAAACCCAACATTTTCTTCTTGACATCTGCAACCACTAGTGCCAGGCTACTACCGTCATACCATTTTTCCACAAACTAAATTGTTTGCCTAAATAATATTGATTCTGTTCATCACTCTCTCCTTTACATACCGACATCGGAGGAAATTGTCAGTCTAATCAATTCATTTTTTAAGTGAACTACCAACGGCCATTATAATACCTGTTATAACTTCTTTTTTTGAACGGAGAGGGAGGCCACACCTGTTGTAAATTCTATCTAAAACAGATCTTTAAAACTATTCGGACAATCTGATCAGTAATTATTGGTTTTTAATGGATGTGTGAGAAAAGATAACATCAAATTTCTAGATGCAAATATTAAAAGCACAAAGTTTACTTCGCGGTTTGAATGGGTCTGGCTTTATTAAATCAGCAGAAAAGAAAATTTAAATTTCCATGACAAAATATCTCCACTATTGTGATGTGATTAAAAACACAACGGTATCTTCTGATACAGTTTAATTAGGCTTTGAATTCTAGGAATTTCTAACTACAATTAATACGTTCTGTGCATTGAGCTATTAAACTGGTGTAAAGTGCAACCACCTTCAAGACAGGAAAAGGTCAATATTAACACAAATTTGCAAAAAAAAAAGAAACTACTATGTTATAACTTTTCAACAACTTTTCCCCCCTCTTACATGACTTCTAGTTAGGCATGTAACACTACAAATCTCCTAAATGGAGTAACCGAATAAGAGCATATTGTGTTTAAGTTAAAAAGGGATTTTGTTAATTTAAAATTGGATGGCTTTACGGGTTATCTTGTCAAATGGTGGACCCCACTAAATTTTATTGGCTTGACATGTGACCTCCTTAGTCGTAAACTCGTAATGCATGCGCAAGGGAACTAATATGCTGTTGACAGAATATATGGAAGAATGAATACACAACAAAATGCAGTATATAAAATTAACTGGGAATCTGGTATCGCCCAATCGCCCATGGAATTAGTCTAGGTATAGACCTATCACAGATACCACATCCATGAAAACTAATTTTAGAAGGCTTATGGAGCACTTTGTCTCCATTTTGGACATTGTACTGCTCCTCACGTACATGGTCAGGATAATGACCCAATTTTTATTAATTCCCACAGTACCCCTTCCAAGACTTATATAAGTGTCTTGCTCTCATATTTTTTCATAGCAAAAACAAGCAATTGTTTACACACAGCATACACACACAATCTACAGAGTGTTTTTGGTGAAGTACAACAAAACAGAGCAAAATGGTTATCACTGCAAAACAGGAGGCCCTTGTTGTGAACTCATGGAATGAGATGAAGGATGATGCACCAACTTTTGCTCTCAAATTTTTCTTGAGGTTCTTTACTATTTTTTTTCTCTTTGCACCATTATCGATAATAATATATAAATACCATACATTTCCCTCGTCCTTACATTTATTAACTTCCACTGATTCCGTTAATCACAGGCTATTTGAAATTATTCCGTCAGCAGCCAAGCGGTTCACCTTTCTACGTGATTCCAATTTGCCTCTTGAGAAAAACCCCAAGCTCAAGGCTCATGCTATGGGGGTCTTCGTAATGGTACATATAGCCATCTTAAGCTATATATATTGGTTTACTATTTTATTAAATTATTATCGTTTCTGTGTTAATTTTTCCATATAGCAGCTATAAATCTATAATAAAATTTGATTGTAGACATGTGAAGCAGCTACTCAGCTCAGAAAGACAGGGAAGGTCGATGTCGGAGCCAACACATCCGTAAAGCATTTGGCCTCAGTTCATTTCAAGGCTGGTATTGCTGATGTGCATTTTGAGGTGAAAATTTTCTCATTAATATACAAGTTTTGGAAATACTTTATCATTATATTAGACAAAATTTAACAAAAGAAGGCACTTAGTAAAATTTTAAGTTGTGCGTTACCTTTTTTTTTTTTGTTTCTACAAAATTTCAGGTTCTGAAATTTGCACTTCTGGAAACAATCAAGGAGGCAGTACCATACCTGTGGTCGGAAGAGCTCAAGGAAGCCTGGTCTGAATCTTATGATCATCTCGTTGTTGCTATCAAGAATGAGATGTAACTCGCTTCTCATAAGCAACATACATTTCGCAGTGGCATGCGTCATTTACTTTATGTTATTTTTATGTACTTTGGTGTAGTAATTTTCTATGGTCTTTCTGTTTCAGTTACTCGAGGTATTTGTATCTTTCTTTGAATAAGAGGCTTTGGTTATCCTGCCATCTAGTAAATTCTAATTAATTTTGGTCTCCTTCATTTTACGAAGAAATCTTATTGTTTTTATGGTAAATTTTAGTCAGTATGTTGTTTTTACTGTTAAATTCTGCTCTAAATAAACCGTATTATCACACAGATGCACTTGCGCCCACACACATATACACAGTTTCCTCAGCAAATAATTAAGCAGTCATTAATTTTACTTTAAATTTAAACGGAAATTGGTTAACATAATCTTCAAAATCTCAAGAATTAGTCAACTGCCTCGGCCAACGCACATTGAGGAAAATTATCATAGATATCGAGATCTAATAAAATTCCGAAATTTGAGTGGTTATATAAAGGCGCCGGAGAAGTGGAACTACTTAGTACCTACATGTTATCCAAAAAATGATAGCTTATCAGAAAGAAAAATAAATAAATAAAAAGAGAAAGATTATGACAGTTTTGATCGATTTTTTAATCCAAAACAAGAATAGCTGTCTTTGACTTTTGTTTTGAACTTGATATTTGAGGATTGCTAACACTCCGTGGCCATTCTGTTATAGCTTGCTTATAAATAAGTTTGTATATTATTCACACTTAATACAAACAAAAATAATACTCCAATAGTAAAATTGCTGTTAAATTATATATCAAATTTAGTATAAGTTAATTTTTTTTTTTATCACCAATTAAGTGTTAATAAATTTGTGTTATCAAGCATATATATATGCTACAGTTTTTTTTAGCCTCCCACAGGAAAGAAGTTTTATTCACGGACCTTTACCACCGAATTCTGGCACCAGATAGCATTAATCCATTAACCTACCAGTACAGCAGGTCCCGATATCGTATTTCAGTACGCCAACAACACAGTGATGAATTTTTTTTTTTTTAATAATTGCTTGTTTGAGAATTATATTATTCGAATATTTAAGTAATTTAAGAATGTCCTTGCAGGTTGAGTTGGTTTACTGCGCCACAACAATTAAGCCATGGTTTGTTGCAAATAATTAGCAGTCACCTACATTTTTTTTTTCTTTTAAAGTTTTTTATTTTCTAAATGCAAAGAGCACTATGGAAAATAGACACTGATATAACAAATAAAAGTTCGATTTGATAAACATTGAAAAAATTATCTTTAATTAGGATTTTTTTTTTTTTTCTGGTTCCTAAACCTCAAGCACTGGCCATTATCAAAACTTACAAACAGCCAACAGTTTTGGCAATAGATTCTTAGCCGAAAGGTACCCAGGTTTCTCTTGGATTCTTTAGATAATACATCTTACATTTTACGAATGGTTTTCTGTCATATAATGCCTCTCACGTATGTGATACTTCTTTTGACCATATTAATATAATCGTTCAATAAGAGCACTCCACGGCCTATATAAGCACCTTATTCATATATAGCTTTTCAGATAAAAGATAAGAAAGAAACAGTATACCTTTATTAGTACTATTCCTTTCAAAAATTTAGCCAAATAAAAGCATCAGTAAAAAATGGTTATCACAGCCAAGCAAGAAGCCCTTGTTGTGAGCTCATGGAATGAGATGAAGGATGATGCCCCTGCATTTGCTTTAAAATTCTTCTTGAGGTCCAAGTCTACTATCAAAGTTCATTTAATAATGCATGGAATTACTTGTAATGCTCGACTGTTTGTACAATTTCATTTATCATTTGTTACTCTGACATGAGACAGGTTATTTGAGATTATTCCTTCGGCGGCGAAGAGGTTCTCTTTCTTGCGTGACTCGACTTTGCCACTTGAAAAGAACCCTAAGCTGAAGGCTCATGCCATGTCCGTTTTTGTTATGGTATGTTTTTCCTGTGGCAGCTCTTAACTTTTAGTTTGTAAAACATTTGATGTGCATGATATATAATTTGTTAATAAGAACCTATAAATAAATCAGACATGTGAGGCTGCCACACAACTGAGAAAAACAGGAAGGGTCAATTTGGGTGCTAACACATCTGTGCCGCATTTGGCTTCGGTTCACTTCAAGGCCGGCGTTGCTGATGTGCACTTTGAGGTATGTCAAATTACAATTGCTTGGTTTTATCTTACATATTACAGAAATTATTTGCGTTAGTTGTGTGATCCTTTTTCATACTCAGGTACTCAAATTTGCTCTGCTTGAGACCATAAAGGAGGCAGTGCCATACATGTGGTCTGAAGAATTGAAGGAAGCGTGGTCTGAATCTTATGATCACCTTGTTGCCGCTATCAAGTCTGAGATGTAATATAATTATCTAGTGGATTATCTCATTGTACCAGTTTTGCATTTTTCTTTTATCCCTTTTGGAGTCGTTCTTGCTGAAATAATTTGACAAGCTTTTTGTCAAGTGTTGTCGTTTTAGACTTTTTCTTTACTATTCTTTGTTGTAACATGTACGAGTTGAGGAGCATATGAATAGTTTGTTGGTGCAATCTGTAATATAATACCTGTTCTTGCCATTAGCTAGAAATGTGCATCTACATCAACCAGCAAATGTGTAGTCTCCAAAGAAATATTCTAATATCCAGATTAAATGGAAAGAAAGAATTGACATTATCATTTATTGTTCAATCCAAATTTAAGCATTCAAAATATTGAAAAAAAAAATCTAAAATTAAGAACTAACAGTCTTATTTATTGTTGAATCCAAATTATTAAAAAAAAAAAAAAAAGGTTTGAACTTATTGGACCAGACAGAAAGAAAAAACTTGTATCCCAATTCGGAATTCAAGGCCCAATTTCATCAATCCACAGCCCAATAATTCTCAACCGACATGATCTTCGTGACCCACATGTCAGTCCCATTTGTGCCATGGAGACAGCACGCGACAACGGGGAACGGATCCTCTGGTCGGCAGAAATGTGCCGACCACGTGGTCGGCGCGTGATCCGAGCCGTCCGATTTAATCTCAACGGTTCATTTTTTTCGGGCCAACCGGTCCTGCCTATTATGCACGGGGCATTTTTAGCCGTTGAGATTAAATCAGACGGTCCGGATCACGCGCCGACCACGTGGTCGCCGACCAGAGGATCTGATTCCCGCGACAACGAGCTAAGATTATGGTAACGATGATGCGCCGCAATCAGCATCGTCGGAATCCAAATCAATCACAACTCATCAACACATCCAAGGGTCCAAACAATCTCACTCAGGAATTACCATCAAATGAGGCACAAATTTGAAAGACTTGGCGCCTCCTTTCGTCACTTCTTTCTCCTCCTTTACCTCCACCACCTCCTCCTCCTCCTCCGCCGCGAAATCGAGCGGCGCCACCATTCTCCGTCGGCTTCTCCGACCAATCGATCCCGCCTCAGAAAGCGCCACACTCGCTCTCACCGCCAACTCCGCCATTTCCTTCCCCTTCAGCGGCCTATTCAGCATGGTACGAGGCAGCACGAAGTAGATCTGGCCTAATCTCAGCTCCTTATCTCCACTGATCTCCTTGAGATCCCGATCCGTCTCCATTGAATCCGCGTCGCACACGAAGCATGTCTTCTCGTCCTTTCCAAGCACGTATGACGCCATTATTGGTCTTGAGAATTGAATAAGACCTCCGTTTTGAAGGATCAGCTTCGTCGTGATTAGACGTGGCAACGCAGATGTTGTTGGTTGGCGCGAGATGCACGATCCCATCCGACAAGCTATTCTCTTTTGGAATTTTGGGGTTTGTACGTACGATGAAATTGAGCTTCTTTTTTTTCGCTCTCTTTTTTTTTTTTTTCTTTTCTTGAAGTGTGACAACTATTGTTCGATTGGATGCTTAATTTGGGGAGGAGAGTCGGCGATTTCGTCGGTTTGTGCAAAGGAGACGACGCATGACAGCCTGGCATTAACGGATTGGTGAATGAGGCGGTCATAATGTTGATATTAATTTCTTGGAAAAGAAATTATAAAAAAAAAACGTAATATTAGTGAACCTATTTATTATTTATTTTATGTATTTATGGGTTACGGAGGAGGGGGTGCGTGGCAGGATGAGAAATGATGTGGCATTGCAACAATGCTGAGAGTGTAACACGTGTAAGGAGGACGTTGGGAAAAGGACATAACAGCCCAATAAATGAAAATTGCATCATTTGTTTGTTGAATTGTTGGTCCAGTGGTTTTAGACCCTTTTGGGGATTCATTTTCCTGCTATTCTGGCTGGGCCATTGGGTGACCGCGTGGCTGGCTGAGAAAAACTTGTACCATTGGCTCGTTGCTTTTCACCACACGTGAATGCGTCTGATGAATTGGAAGTTGGAACAGTAATGAGATTTTACTGTGTGGTTTGAGGCTTTCTGCTTTCAGCCTCACCATTTATGACTCTGTTTCCTCTGTTTGATTCAAGACAAAAATTATTGAAACTTGCACAGATGTGGCGTGTTTGTCTGTTTATTCGATTGCTAGCCGTATAAGAGCCATAAGTCCATAACGTTACTATAGATTGCAATTTTATTTTTCAATGAGCTAGATACTAATAAAAAAAATTCAATATGGTAGGAAAATAATTATTGACTTATCTTTAAAGAACTGTTTGATATTTGTTATCCTTATAAATATTAACATATAATATATGTGTATATAATTAGTATTTATATTTTTTTATTTAATGACGAGACCAACAAATATATGATCTATTATGTATTTTTGTGATATTTTATCCATTTTAAGTTGAAGTTGCAAACTTTTTGTTTATTTTAAGATTGACTGAATTATATAAATTAGCTTAAATTTTGTCGGGTACTAGGATATGGTATGTATGGATGTACTTACTACTTGGGACGAAGCTATATTTACGGTTCATCACATATAAAAAAATTATGAAACATTCATATACCGTACTATAGAATTCAAATGTAAAATCTTTGGCTCTAATGGTATAATAATACACGAGAAGTTGCTCTTATATTTCAGCTTAAATAATATTGTCATTGAATTTTTTTATGTTTTTAACGATTAACAACTTGCAAGTTAATTTTGGAACCCCTGCTTGGAGCTCTTTAGCTCAAAACAGAAAAGAAAGAGAGAGAGAACAATTAACAACTTGCTGCTCTAAATCAAATTAATTTTTTTTTAATGTTTGGCGTCCTGAAAACATCAGAGAAAAAATGATGACATGGCGTGAAAGAATTTTGTATCCTAAACATAGTGGTGAATGACACGAGTCACATCCACTGCTGTAGTTAATCATGTAGCATGCGAATTAAATTGTCCATTTTATATCAAATAAATGACATTTAAATTGCATACCGCAGTTACGACTTGATCTCATTTATGATAGCAGATTTTACTTGAAAACACAACATCTGGAAAATAGTACTACCACATATCACATATGCCTACTTTGCTACCAGCTTTAGCAAGTGTTGCGTTGGGTACAAATGCTTAATACCAAAGGAATGGCAAAAGGACAAGAGCAAGTTAAAAGCCAGCTAGAAAGCCAGAGATGGAAGCAGTGGGGAAGGTAATGCATGCAAGCAATTTGAAGCTGAAAAGAGAGAAAAGAAAATGAAACAATGTATCACGTGTGTAATGTGGATTCAATCAACGGTACCAGATTGGACTTCAATAATTATCATTGTGAAAATTTCAATAACGTACTGTATGCTAATTATTATGTCGCATCGTGTGAACAGGAGCTATTTAATCAAAAGGAGAATATTACTATTTCAATATATGAATTTTCCTGTACAATTTTTTTTTGTAAATTTAATTTTCTGGGCATCAGCTGCCACAGCTACATAGTTTTTCTTAGGACCAATGTCATCATAAAACCTTGCAAAAGTCCCACAAGCTCTGACCCTATCATCGTTCAATTTCATCCCAAACCATCAGATCTCACTAAATCCGATCTATGGTGCTTCTTGTTCAACACAGCTTCTTGGTGTTAACATTTTCTTCTTCAATTCTTTTCAGTCGAAAATTGTTCGTATCAATCGATCTCACTCAGGAATAGCACTAAGTCCGGGAGCAAATTTGCGCCCTTTTCCACTATTTTTCCTCTCTCCACCCTTCTTCTCCTCCTCCTTGATTTCCTCCTCCATCTCAAAAACAAGTGGTGCCACAGTTCCTTTGTGACCCTTTTTGCTGCTGCTGGCTTTAGCGAGAGCGCCACTTGCTCTAACAGCCAATGCCGCCATTTCCTCGGCTTTTAGAGGACGATTCAGCATCGACTTTGGCAACACAAAATAGATCTGCCCAAGTCTCAGTTCCTTGTCAGCAGCTGTTGCAGTTACAATTTGATCGATCTCCATTGTATCTGAGTCGCACACGAAGGCGGCTTGTTCGTCCTTTCCAAGAATGTATGCCGGTCTGACCGGCCATGAGAACTCCCGTAGACCGCCATCGGGTAGGATCAGCTTGACGGTTGCTGGTGAGGTGGCTTGAACGGAGGTGCATTGGCCCATTGTTTGTAACGAAAATGTTGATTAATTAATTAATTGGTAGTGAATAAAAAGTGTTTAGTATAAGAGGACGTGAGACTTGAGAGTTGAGAGTGACTTGGGTTTGTTTTGGTTGATTTGGAGGAAGGAGAAAGGAGCTGTTTATATATAGTTGAAGCGAAGTTGGTGCTGTGTCGTGTAGTGCAGTCAAAGGGAGCATTACAGGCTGGATATTGGATGCGGGACAGAGGGTCGGCCCGCCATTGGGAGCCTGGGTGGGGTCAACTACGAGTTTTTGAATTGGTACTCGTAAAAGACTTTAATTGGGAAATTAACTTTTTCACTTAGAATGAATACCGAAAATTAAAAAAAAAATTATAAATATAATATTGAACATATAGTTTGTTAGTGAATAGTGATGCAAGGTTGTAGCCACAAGAGCCATGCATCCTTTGAAACTGGATCGAGTATTATTTATTGATATTTAAAAAATGTTAATTGCAGACGTTTGAATAGTTCAAATTATTCGATTAATGATAAACATAAATCTTACCTCATAAGTTTTCATAAGCATGATATATGTGTATATATTAATAAATCATTAATAATGGTTTTTTTTTTTTGAAGATGAGATGGGTCCGGTCAAGCCATCCAACTTATTTCGAAATTAAATATCACCATCCAGATTTCGAACCAGTTAAAAAATATTTGTTTAATTCATTGTGAAAGTTATCAGAATTATTTACTATTTAATACTTCCTCCCATAATTAATAAATTGTTCTCCAATCATCCAATTTACATTTAGGCATAGTTAAATTCCTCCCATATTGCCATAGTTGAACTTTTACTGTAATTGACAATATAGATCATACGTATCAACTTCTAATCTCTCAATTCTTTTATTCGTTGTTTCCAATAAAAAAAAAAAAAGCATAATTAACAAGGACCATAACGCAAGTGCACGAGACCTACGCCTATGCTGTAGACATGTCATTTTGTTTGAGTAATGCTCCATACTGTGGTTGCGGAAGAACGCCACCGCACAGATACGTGGCGAGGTGTGCATGCTAGTGGCAACATGCAAAGCTACATGTGTGCCACGTTATAGGGTGCCTCGGGAAACATACCCGGAATTTAACACATGCGTGGGGTTCTGTAATTGGCTCAATGGCGAAGTCGCCATGGGTCTCTAATCTCTATACACTTGTACACTTTTAATCGAAGTCTGTGCCACTCCTGACCATCGCCGCGTCTCAAGTGGAACAATTTTTGTGTTGTTTCGACCGTTCATTTTAAACGATTTAGATCCGTCCGGGACGGTCATATATTTATTTTTTGTTTTTTTTTTTTTAGGTGAGGGACGGTTATATTAATGTTGCTCCTGATGAGAGAATATTTTGAGCAATACGCACCATTAATCAGACAAATTGATCGGAAATAACATTTTTTGCATAAGGTCCCCATAAGACATCAAATTTGGCTTTTTCAAATTTTGCTTTTTTGAATCAATTAAATGACAATCATTTGGCAATTGGATTGAGAAAGAAATAAATATTCTTGTAAAATGTATTTGTAGACCAATTAACTGAAGTCTGAAACGGCACTCGAAAAGTAAAGTCTGAAACAGCTCATTATAAAAAGTTTTGAATGGATTAGAAGTTTGTATTTATCTAAATAATGAGTTTTGCAAGGACGATTGGAAAAAACTCGGATTCTCTTAATTGTAGTTTAGAAAAATGGCTACCAATATAATCTTGGTAGACCACATTACTCTAGTGCACGTCGAGCTTCCACGAGGCTTCATGCAAAATTAATAATGGTGTGATTTGCTAGATTTGTTTTTGTATGTATAAATTCTCATGAAATTTTTTATCTTTGTAGCCCTCCGACCTCAGCAATAGGAATCTTTGCCACCTAATAAAATGGATTATTTGCAAAGTTACTTTAATAAGAAGTGTGCTGCAAACTAGCAAACAGGGAAAAATTCGGGGCAGATTTTGTCGAAAAAGAAAAATTACATAGGATGCTTTGTCTACTATCATTTTAATTATAGAAGTTTCATTTTTTTAGTAGTAAGTAGTAGTCTGATCGGTATACTCAGTACTAAACACACAAAATTCATATGTTAAATTGTTAATTAAACTTCATGATCCTTAGACTTCAAGTTATTTTATATGTATGCACGCAGAATGTTTGAAGAATATTCAATTTCATATTTATTAAGCAGATGTTTATAACTTCGTATACTAATTTATAATGAGCATGCATGGTGACATAAATATATCAATAGGAGTTATCTCGTGTTCTATAAAATTCAGCATAATCATATGTATGACTGAAAAACTATTTATTTTATTATAGGAGAGTAACAGTACGCGACTAAAAAAATATAGACGGGCATATTTTATTTCATGAAATGGATGTTATTTTACGAAAAACGTTTTCTGTTGAAAACATTGTTTGTACTCGTACGTAGATCTAACATGATATATATATATGTGGCAAGAATAACAAATGACCAACACATCAATCACCCCCCGTTTGTCATCATATTTAATTAAGATTGTAACTAAAAAAAAAGTATAACTGGTTAATTATGTATATGTAGTTCCCTTATATTGTTTTTTTTTTTTTTTGCATTAGATGGTCAAAAATTAATATCAAGATGGTCACTTAAAATTAAAAGTGATGTACCCGAGCAAATTTAATATCTTCGAATATTGTAATAAGTTCATGACAATGATATTGATTACCTTCACTAATTACCAACTTACAATAACTCTATTCAGTTTTTTTTTATATATAATTATTTTTCATCATACGTCGCATACTATGACAAGTTGATGTTGTTCATATTATCAACATGAAGTGATGGGACCTAGCTAGCAGATCTAGTGGTAGTGGTTTATTTCAAGTTTCACTGTTACTCTGATGTGATGTGATTTGGCCTCTAAGAGATAAGCAAATTAATGACACCACTACCATTTTCAGGGAGTATATAAATTCTACTTTTGGTTTAGTCATAAGTTGCATTAACTAACATGGACCTCTTTCATGATGCAAGTGCTGCATTGGACAATTATTTAGCAATGCAACGACAAAAAACCAGCTGGAAAGGCATAGGAAGTAAAAAGATGTGGTCATTGAAGGATCTCAAACGGTAAAATGTTAAATGTGCAATAAGCACATGATATTCATGGTTCTAAACAAAACGCCAATTGCTTAGCTGGAGTGTCTGATTAAAACCGTTAACAACAATAAACGCTTGGTTATGTCTGTTAAAAAGTTAATGGTCCCTGCTACAACATAATTATTATAAACGATTCGTGGGTAAGGTCTTGCTACAATTAGTATAAAATGTTATAAATGTGATTCAATTGGTGGTTCAGGTTACGAGGAGATAAGTTCGATCACAACTAGCAGGGAATTCACAGAAATTGATTTAATTTAATTATTGAATACCCGAAAGAATAGCTAATGTGCTAAGCATTGGTAATTTAGTATGGGTTAACTATAACATGCTTGTCCTGTAGAATAAATATTATTACTGTTGAGCGAACTACATGTTCTAAAAGCCAATCATAAATTCAAGGGAGCGAAAATCATCAAACACTATTTGAAAAAAAAATGTGAATATATAATAAAATTGTTATTCAAAAGAAATATATATAATAAAATTTTGAATTATTACTTATATTTTATTACTTTTTCCATGTAATGATTTTTTTTTCAGTACATAACCCCACTTGAAAAGTCCACCAAATCAGTTCAAAACACGAAACTATCTTATCTTATCTACGTTTTTTTTTAAAGAAAAAAAAAAAAAACGAAAAAACTGATCCCAAATTTAACTCCCTTGTCCCTACTCGATCAACTACGTACTGCTATACTGCACAACCGGAATCTAACTAGACTTGAACGGTTGAACCTAATTAATTTGGTTGAGCATTTAGGCCTAGCCCACCAGCCTAGCCTTGTCATAACATTATAACCCCTCTTCGCTCCATCTAGAGCCTGAAGATTAGGACAGGCGAAAGTTGGGCCGTGGTAAGTTTTCATTATTGACACAATTGGGCCTCTACAGTTTGCTTCATTGTACTGGAATTTTCAAATATAGAAATTAATTTTGATCCTCGGTTACTGGAATAATTTCATACTAAACTTTGGTCATCGCTCATCAGTTTGCTTAATTGTACTTTTGTTTTCATTTATTTTGAATTCTTCAATTTGTATTAAACTTGGATCACCCAAAAACATGTTTTAACATGCAAATAATAATAATAATTCTGATGTACAACCAACATTTATGATAACTCCACTATTATGTTACGTTCAAAATTGAAACCATTCATTTTAACAGGAAATTTAAGCCAATCTAGAATACAAATAATTTTGAATATCATCTATGCTAGAGAATATGCCAAAAAACATGTCAGTGTTAAAGAAAAGTTAAATAATAATAATAATTAAATTTTATGTGCCTGGCCGACTCACTTTACTAGACGAGAGTGAGTCGACACAATAATATGTCCAACGGGCCGGCATGGCATGTCAGGAAGATAACATATACGTGTCTCTAATTGTGTCATGTTGTGTTGTTAGCTACGTATATCATGTCGTATTCTTAACGATATACTAACATTAAATGACTTTTATGAAATCTTTGGATAATATCACAATTTAATAATTTATATATAATTACGTCTACTAGTTTTATCACAAAACTTATCCTGAATTAATGTCTGAGTAATCACAATCTTGAGTGATTTAGATTTATATCACTCCAAATTAGAGATATGATATTATTAAATGATAAATTTTTTTTATACCATGATTAAATGACAAAATTAAATTTGTATGCCATTGGTTAATTGATATGACCATTTTTTTTCTTTTTGAATATGCCACTATAAAATATTAAAATTAGAAATATGGCATTGGAAATGAAATAATTGTTTAGGTGCCGTGGAAATATATTAAAATTTTCAAAATTTTGAAATTTTCAATTTTTAAATGTAAAAAAATCAATTTTTTAAATTTTATTCAAACTTTTGAGTTTTGGAGTGTCATGCTTTACTCTTTTCTCTCTCCTAACAATTTAATCCAATAAGAGTTTTTATGGTATTTTTAGAAAATATGATAGAATTTAGAGTGACATATCTGTAATTATTTGCGTCTTGAGATGAATTAAGGATATAAAACAAATTTTAATGATTTTAGGATGACATATTTCAAATTAGCAATCTAAGAGTGACATTTTTCAATTTGACAAAATTTGTAGTGACATAAAATTAATTTTTTCAATCTTATTATACTTGACAAATCAATTCACCAATCTTTTTTTGCTTTATAATTTTATTATTATTATTCTATTGTCTTGTACAATAATGTTTTTTTTTTTTATGATTCTCCTATAGTTTGCCGATTTCACTTTGAATAAAGATCGCGATATAAAATTCAGTAAAATTGTTATAAATATTTAAAGTTGAATGAGTTAATTATACATTAATCTTAAAAAGGAAATAATTTAACAAATTAAAAAAATAATCAATTTATCCAATAAAATATTAAAAGTTATCTATACCTTTCGAGAGTCTTTTCATATAACCTCTGCCAGCTTATATATTGCAACATTCTATCACTTCTTTATTTTGATCAAACACTCACCTTTTATGGTGAGAGGTTGCTAAAGCAACAATAATACTTCGCATTAACAAAATCTTTCCAAATAGGGAATATAAGCGATCTGTCACAACAATTCTGATTTGTCACCAGAACATTATTTTTCATTTTTGCATAGAACCTAATTATTAATTACTTATAGTATTATACTATTATTAAATCATATATTATATTATTATTTTACTACACACGCAACGGTTGACTCTTTCCTACTTACGCCGAGTGACATTAATAGAAAGAAATAAAAAAATAAATAAACAAAATAAGCGAGCGAAGAGCGTTACTTGAAAAACCGTACGGAATAAGCAAGCCTCCTCTTTCTTCCAAACTTGGATCTCGCCAAAAAAATACATATATATAGAGAGAAATTATTAATTATATATACTTACTACCACTTTACTCTCCAGTTGCTTCGCTTCAGTTCAGATCTGTTTGTGAATAGTGATGGCGAAGGCGAGCATGGAGGACGCGGAACTCCGGCGCGCCTGTGCGGCTGCGATCGCATCCACTGGCGCCAAGGAGGAGGTGGTGTTCTCAATCCGCGTTGCTAAAGGTCGTGGGATCTTCGAGAAGCTCGGTCGCCTCGCTAAACCTAGGGTCCTTGCTCTCACTTGTATGCCCCTCTCTCTCTCCTTCAATAGTTCTCACAGGAAATCTGCTGTTTGCTGTTCTAAATTGTGATGTGTAATTCACTGGTGTTATTTGTTGTGAATAAATATAAAAAATGAAAGTGAGGAGAAGAAGGTCATTTATTACCGAATTGATTGATACTAAATATAGCGCAAGATATACAAGTATATAGCAAAAGCAAATTACAAAATGAGAAACTTATTATTCTTTCTTTTAATAGAGAGAATTTGATGAATTCAAAGTAAGATCATGATAGATAATGTTAGATTATTATAATTAAGAAGAAATATATGAAGTTTGTTCCTCTTGGCCTCTCCTTAACTGAAGAGGCTAACGTTTGCCTATGAGCAAATAATGAAGTCATGGCAAGTCGGTCAGAAAATATCCTTGCCTGTATTAGAAGGGAAACCGCTATTGAAATGAATCACTCTGGAAAACACGTCAACTGATTTGAAGGTGATCGTTCATAAAACATCCAAATTAATGTCAAGGAGAAAAGCGGCCATAAAGCAGAAGCACAAAAATTAGCTTGAATTTGACAGAAAAAAGAAATGATAACATTATGGCACTTATTTTTCCACCTCACTATGGGATGAATGGACCTATCGTGGCTGCGGCACCATATACCAAAATGAGAATTTTATTATTTTTGCATTGATTATTTAAACTCCATTTTATAACAAAAGCAAATACCAAAATGAGAAACTTATTATTTTCTTTTATCGGAGAGAATCTAATATAATCAAATTAGACAACAACATATGGCATATCATGTTAAATCAATCTATATAAGAGACCTCTCTGTTTTTGATTGACAAGCTCTTATGTTTTTAGTGATTACTGATTAATACTATGTTTCTTATAACAGCAAAAGCTTCTCTTCGAGTTCTCAAGTACTCAACTGGAGGGGTTCTGGAGGTAATGCTTCTGGCCTTTTTTTTTCGTTATAGGATGCATGTAAAGAACAATTAATAATGCTTCTGTCTTAAAAAAATTGTAATTGTTTTGCTATATTATCTGATGAAGTTCTAGTCTCCTTTACCATCTTATTTGCATACTTAGTTTGATCAAGCTTGGTGGATATTTGCCCAATTATGTTGAGCTGTAATATTTTGACCTTTATTCCTTTATAGACCTTAGTGCAAAAATCTGGGCAAAAGATAATGATCCTGTTGTATCAATTTGCAACAATTTTGCTACATTGGTTAAAGGGCAATCACATTTCTTACTGTTTTCTTTGTTTACTATTTCAACAAATTCAGCCAGCAAAATTGTACAAGCTGAAGCATTTAAGTAAAGTGGAGGTGGTATCAAATGACACAACTGGCTGTACCTTTATCTTGGTAACAACAACTTCTCTTCAATTTTTGCAAACCTACTACAATCATTGTTCTTAGTAATAATTCCTACTCACTACAGGGATTTGACAATTTACGAAACCATAGTGTTGCTCCTCCACAGTGGGTAATGCGTAACATAGATGACAGGTACTTGCGTCCAAACTTGAAACTTTGAACCTTACACTCAGAAAATATAAGAAGGTAAAAAGGGAAGCACACCTTCTCAAGTCTCAACCGTGTTCTATTTTTTATTTAGGAACCGGTTTCTTCTAGCAGTTCTTAACATTTGCAAGGAGCTTTTTGCTAGACTGCCCAAAGTTGTTGGTATTGACATTGTCGAGATGGCTATTTGGGCAAAGGTAAATTTTAGGAACAATCAACTTTACCATGATCATAGTGTTGGCATGCACCTAAAGTTGAAGCTAAATTACTTAGTGAAATACTTGTTTGAAGGAAAATACACCAACAGTTACTGTGGAGGTGAGCAGTGACAATGGGCCCACAACAGAAGTACCCGTGAAGAGAGAAATCAAAGTTACTGTAGAAAAGGACTTGGTCTCCCAAGCTGAAGAGGAGGATATGGAATCTCTTCTTGACACGTAAGTAGTTAGCATTTGCTAGCCTTTGGTTTGTTATTTATTTTACTGGGGGTCCATTAACGACTATCTGCACCTGATAAAAATTGAAGAAATTACCTTTTAAATAGCAAAATATATTAGATCCATCTACATATTTTGCATTTGATTGCTTCTTAGAGGCCTATTAAGTGTTTCCCAGCCTCTAAGTTGGCTAAAGGCTGGGTGCGGACAGAGTGTCAACAGTCCTAGGCTCAGTGAGCTGTCTAATTTATGTATAAGTAGTGTTAATTAATCAGTATATGTGAACTTGATTTATGTGCCATCCTATGTTGATGTTTCAAACAATATATATTTGTCAATTTAATGTGTTGGTGACCACACCTTGTGACGTCATTTACGTTCTTCTTTTCCTATTGATTTATTGTTTTCTGCACTTCTACACACAACTCTTATCAGTGTGATAATTTTTTATACCCTATGACAGGCAAAGGACCATGCACCAGCTGGTACTGCTGGTGCCAGACAATATCAGACCGTATATGAACACTATGCCAAACAATAAATGAAACCATCCTACGAAAAACCAAATTTAGAATTAAAGGAAAAAAAAATAGAGTCAAGCCATTAATTCTTCCATACTAGCCAGTACCTACCAGTTACTTGATCAATAAAATAATGCCATGTTATAAAATCGCATGAGTCATGTATAGTGAATTCAAGGCTGTAAATGAATAATACAGGTATGTTCTGGGCATTGGAGAGGCAGATGCATTTTCAGAAAGGATGAAAAAGGAACTCCATGCGTTGGAAGCAGCGAATGTTCATTCCCTGTTGGAAAGCGAATTTCTCATTGAGGAGGTATGAATCTACTTTGGTTTCAATTTCGTTGTTTGACTAATATCCAATCTCTGGTTTGTGTTTATGAATTGCACTGTTGATTATGTTGCAGGTTTTGCAAGGATTGGAGGCAGCTCGTGCCTGTGTTGATGACATGGATGAGTGGCTTCGTATATTCAATACAAAACTGAGACATATGAGAGAAGACATTGCTTCAGTACATTTTTAATGCTCTATACCTGTCTGAAATTTTCATCGAGTTATGAATATATGGAAGACTTTTCAATATATATTTTCTTCGCTGTTATGCTCATCTTTATTACATCTTGTAGATTGAATCCCGCAACAATAAGTTGGAGATGCAGTCTGTTAATAATAAAGCTCTTATTGAGGAGCTCGACAAGCTGCTCGAACGCTTGCGTATTCCTTCAGAGGCATGTCCATAAATTTCCCTCTTTTCATATACTTGAAATTGAACTTGTGGTTTTGCTGATTTACATCCTCTTAATTAATGCTGCAGTTTGCTGCATCTCTAACTGGTGGGTCATTTGAGGAGTCACGGATGCTGAAAAATGTAGAGGCATGTGAATGGTTGGCAGGAGCCATTCACAGTCTTGAAGTGCCCAATCTTGATCCCTCCTACACTAACATGCGAGCAGTAAGCTTCTTATTTTAATTTGAACATAATGTTTGGATCTAGGGCAGCATAAATTGATAAGCAAGCTTCTAAATTGCATAGATGTAGTGGTTTTAGCATTTTCTGGGTATGTATCGTCACCAAGCTGTAGATTTGATCTGTCTAGTGATCTTGACGTTAAAGGGGTTTTAGCACCAACCTATTGGTATATATGACCTGCCAAATCTAATATCAGAGATTGGGCTTCATTTTAAAAAAAGGGAAACTGATGTGAGAAGATTAATAGGATAGTTGTTTTCAAGATGTTATAGCATTTGAACAATGTTATAGCTCTTTTTAATTTTAAGATGTTTTACTATTTTGGGCATGCTAGTATTAAGCTTCTACTTTGATGTAAGAAGTATGGACATTATGGTAGATAGTTAGATACCATTTAGTATATAAGAGGTGTTTCTAATGGACAATTGTTATGTTGTGTTATATTCCTAGATATGTGCTATTAACAATTTGGGCAGTGTAGAGAATTGGAAAAGTTGGTTTTGTGGAACATATTAGTGTCATGCTTTATTGGTCACTGTATCATGCTATAACTTTGATAGCTAAATTACCTTTTGACTGCTAAGGACCATTAAACACTATTTACAGCATTGATGATAAATATGTGTTGATAGCTCGCATTGCGCTATTGATATTGTGCAGTACTATCTTCTTCTGAGAAACATCTCTATTTCATTTTTATGGAGGCATGAATTGCTACATATTAATTAACTCATGTAGAAGAACTCTGGCATTTAATGTCAAGCTGTCTGTATTAAAAGTATAATGTTCCCTCATTTGATATATCTGTTCAGATAAGAGAAAAGCGTGCGGGGTTAGAAAAATTGAAGACAACATTTGTCAAGCGAGCATCAGAATTTCTTAGAAACTATTTCTCAAGTTTAGTAGACTTCATGATAAGTGATAAGAGCTACTTCTCTCAGGTAAATTTCTGGAACGAGTTATTTCTTTTTTAGCTGCAAGGTTTTTTGGAATTTTCACTTTTGTTCTCTTTTCTTAAATGCTTTATAGAGAGGACAGTTGAAGAGGCCAGATCATGCCGATCTGAGGTACAAATGCCGTACATATGCTAGGCTTCTCCAGCACTTAAAGGTTTTATTTGTCCATTCTATGTTTACTTGATACTTTTCTTTTTCTCTCGTTCAAACTAATATTTTACTACTTTTTAGAGCCTAGACAGGAGCAGCCTAGGCCCTCTGAGAAAGGCTTATTGCCAGTCTCTCAATTTGCTGCTTCGTCGTGAGGTACTTGATTTCCTTACTTGGAAACAATTGGAAGTTTTTACTCTTCATTCTCAAATGTGAAATGTTATAAAAGAGGAGTTTCTCATATGTCAAAAATATTACTAATCAAATGTAAGAAATTCCTCATATGTGAGAAACCTCACAAATTGAATTGGAACTGAAAGTGGAGATGTGTATGACTATAGAAAGCTCTCAGTTTTGCTAGTGTCTTAACTGCTGCTATCATGCTAGCTTATATCCGCTGACCTTTTTGCTACAAAGCCCTGACATGCATGATTTTACTAATATACTGTTACTGTTATATCCACTGACCTTTTTGTAGCAGTAGTAGTAGTAGTAGTAGTAGTAGTAGTAGTAGTAGTAGTATTGCTGTTATCATCTAAGTTAATCCAACTGCAATTATCCACGAGTGACAATTAATAAACTATATGAATGTCAGGCACGTGAATTTGCAAATGAATTGAGAGCAAGTACAAAAGCATCAAGGAACCCAACAGTATGGTTGGAAGGATCTACTGGACCGAGCCAGGCACCAAATAGTGCTGACACTTCCACTGTCTCTGAGGCTTATGCAAAGATGCTTACCATCTTTATCCCTCTCCTGGTTGATGAGGTTATTAAAATTACATTCTTTAAATAACCATCTTTTTTTTTCTGATGATCCTGCCAAATTCACAACTTTGTCTATAGTTTAAATAATAGGGTTTCTTGGAAAATAACACCACTTATGATATTGTATTTTCAAAATTACATCAAATTACTATATTTGCAACCATTACTGAACAGCATTAGATAGTTTTCGATGAGATCTCGTGTCAGCATAATGTGATGGATAATGTATTGTCAGATATTGACAATTTTGCCATTGTCTGTGTGTGGTTCTTTTCTCCAAGACTTAGCACAGTTAAGGCTGTGCTTTAGAATCAATTTGGTGGAGGGGAGGGAGAACTAAAGTGATGGAATCTTGTCGCCCTCCTCTAGAATAGAAGTGAGGGAGAGGTGAATGAAGGGGTGACGAGGTGAACTCAGAGACAAATTTGAATAGAATTTACTCTGCCCATGTACCCCATCATCCCCCACATCCCCCCACACCCATTTTGGGGTGAGCTCCCCTCGTCCCACCCCTCCCCTCCCCTTCTTATCTCAGTCTCTCAGAAACTTATATGTAGTAAGCCTTAAAGTCCAGTCACGGGGTTTCAAATCAAGCTTCAAACTTATATGTAGTAAGCTGTGCATTTTGGTTGGTTAGTAGAAGGGGATCAAATTGTTTGCAATGCATGTGACTCTGATTTTGTAGGAGTTAACGGCAGCGTGCAAAATAAATATATAAAATAAAAACTGAAGAAAGAAAAAGAAGAAAAAACAAAGAGAGAAAAGCAATACCAAGTTACCAACATAAAGACTGCATATTCTAAGTTCTAACCAAGAAATTTCAAATTTTCTATGTTAATTTTGTTTGCTATTGAACCTAAGTTCTTAGGCTATAGAAATATGCCAATAAACTTGCATTTATGGATGTAAATTTTCCAACTCTAGAAGACCAGAAACAATTCATGGAAAAGGACCTGAAACATTCTGGGATCCCTACCTGTTGTTCAGAACACAAATAATATCTTACCATATTCAATTACTAGTGCCTAGGACTTCTATGGAGATAGAAATGCAAGCAATATTCAATTTTGTAATTTTACATCATTAGCTCATTGGAGATTATTTTTATGCAGAGTTCATTCTTTGCTCATTTCATGTGCTTTGAAGTACCTGCACTTGTTCCAACCGGTGGTCCAGCTCTCAATAAAAAGGGTGCCAAGGACCATGATGACGATGACGATGATTTAGGCATTATGGATCCTGATGGAAATGACATGAAACCTGGTATTTATATCTCATATGACCCTCCTCACCCTGCCCCTTCTCTATTTCGTAATTGTTATTCTATATTGTTACTAGTAATTTTAGTATACTCCTTTTAGACAGTGGCACCTCAGAGTTGGGAACACTTAATGAAGCTCTCCAAGAGTTGCTTGATGGCATTCAGGTACATTGTATTATCGTTGTATACTTTGATTGGTAGAGAATGATATCAGATTTATGCCATCCGCCCAAATTTTTTTGATTATTTCCCAATGAAAGAGCTGTGAAGAGGCTAATAGAAGAGAGAATACTAAATTTTCTGTCTGTTTTTTTCCTCATCATTGCTTATAAAGTGTGATTTCTCTCTCCCATCATAGGAGGACTTCTATGCTGTGGTAGATTGGGCATACAAGATAGACCCTTTACGGTGCATATCAATGCATGGCATCACGGAAAGGTATCTCTCTGGTCAGAAGGCTGATGCTGCTGGATTTGTGCGCAAGTTACTCCATGATTTGGAGTCTAAAATTTCTGTTCAATTTGGTCGGGTAAGTCTTTTGTCCCTGCAATTATTAAAAAAAAATAATAATAACCAACTATTAAGCTTATCAATGATGACCATCGTTCTGTCTTTCTCTAGTTTGTTGATGAGGCATGCCACCAGATTGAGAGAAATGAACGTAATGTTCGTCAGATCGGAGTCCTATCCTACATACCAAGGTTTTTTTAACTTTTTATTGTTCATAATTTAATGGCTTCGTTGGGTTCCACTACAACAATTGAAATGTAACCATTTCTGTGCTAGGTTTGCTACTCTTGCCGCACGAATGGAACAGTACATCCAAGGTCAATCGAGAGAACTAGTGGACAAGGCGTATACCAAACTTGTCTGTCTCTTTTTTACATAACTTTTAGCATTCTTCAGTTAACTTTGCTATTTTAATATGAATTTGTTGTAGCTTCCTCTTACAATTACATATTTTCTTGTCCCTATGATCAGGTGAGTACTATGTTTACAACTCTAGAAAAGATTGCACAAAGTGGAGACCCAAAAGGAGCTGACATTATATTATTGGAGAACTATGCAGCTTTCCAAAATAGGTATTAAGAAAACATATAAGAAAGAAACTGATAGTTGTTAACCTGCCACTAAGTTTGTATTTTTATTTTTTATTATGTAGTTTGTATGACCTGGCAAATGTGGTGCCAACATTAGCTAAGTTCTATCATCAAGCTAGTGAAGCTTATGAACAGGCATGTACACGCCATATTGGTGGCATCATTACTGGGGTATATTTTCATTCTTTTTTCTTTTCCAGATAGTTATCATTAACAGCTTAACTTACTAGACCAAAGAGTCATCTGACTGAAAAATCATATGACGTATCAAAGCATGCAAAACTAAGTTTGTGTCATTGCATAAATTACAAATAATGGTTCTTGCCTTTTCAGCAATTTAGCAGGCTATTTGAATTTCATCGGAGAATAGAGGAACTCAGTTTTACAATTACACCTGAGGAGGTTAGTTAAAGAAGCATTACTCTGTTTATCATGTTGACAATTTGACATCATCAACATCAACGATCATTGGGAAGTTTCCTTAAATACTCATCAAAATGAAGGGCCCCAAATATGCTTAATGTACTTGCAAATTGATTCTATGCAGATACCATTCCAGCTGGGTCTGTCAAAATCAGAATTGAGAAAGGTGGTCAAAACTAGCTTATCCGGAGTAAGTTTCTAACATATCTTCTCTATGAATTTCTAATTAAAACTATTACACCAAATTCATCTTCTGGCAACAACAAGAAAATCGACATGGATAGTAAATAAGAACAATGATATTTGCATGCATATTTAGTGACATTCTTAATACTTGGATGTATGGCAGATAGACAAGTCAATAAATGCTATGTATAGGAGGTTGCAAAGAAATTTGAACTCAGAGGAATTGCTTCCCTCCTTATGGGACAAGTGCAAGGTAATATTTCACTTGTTATGTCTTCCTATTGGAAATTTGTCACTATGCCTACCCTTGGTTTTAGGCTAGAATGAGTGATGAAATAGTGTTACTCTGGTTTATTTTTCTATCAAAAGTTATATTGCCTTTTTGAATAATTTATTCAATTAGGCATGTTCAGCATCTTATTCAAGTGGAATGGGTGGAGAAGTTCAGTTCAGTGGCAAATATTTACCAAGCAGTGTTTGGCAGATATTCTCCCCCCCCCCCTCATACTATTTGGGCAAAAATTTTCCCAATCTCAAGTTTTGTATAGTAGGTATTTTTTGCCTCATGCCATTTGGATGGATATTCTATCCAATTCTTACAAGCACCACCATTCCCACTCGGACCTATTTTCCCCCATGATCTCGCTTGAATTTGTGAGTTCATATGAATCACTCCATCAGATCCCATATCATTCTTAAGAGCATCCAAACAAGCTATTAAGGTGCACTTTATATTTATCTTTTGCGCATTATATGCAATCCATACAATTAATGGAAGAGTATTTTGTATTCACAATTGCATACTATAATGTATTTGCTTGAAACCAAGATAATTCACATCGTTGTGTATCAACTAAATAAATGAGGTGTAAGTGCAGTGTTTAGTATTGTTAGGTGTTTCCTTTTTTTAAAGTAGTAATTGTTGATGGTTTGGTAATATCTATCTTTTTAAATGTTTCAGAAAGAATTTTTGGAGAAATATGACAGCTTTGTACAGACAGTCATGAGAATATATGGGAATGAGAATATACCATCGGTTGATGAAATGCGGGAGCTACTCTCTTCATTGTAAATTGTTGTATATTTTGTGGATGGTTTGATAGTCTTTGAGTTTGTAACTTTTTAGTTTGTAGTCCTAGTAGCACTTTATTTGGATTATTTATGTGTTATTATTAAAAGGACATTACAACGATTGCAATAAATATGATAGCTTTGCCTGTTTGTTTCTCGACTTGATACCACAGTACTCGGCGCCGAACTACCTAGGCATCATATTGCTCCGTATAAATCCCACTATTTCATTTACCAAAATTTAGGTGCTCCCCATTAGTTCATTTTCTTTATGCCCATATAATAATTTCTTGGTTGTTGATTCCCAAATAAATAAATAAATAAATTCCAATGCTTGGTTTGTATGGTTTATTAAAGCTCTGGAGTCATGGGACGTGCCAAGCCTTAGCATAATTGATCGAGCATTGCTTTGCTGCGGTGGCAATAGGCATCAATCAACTGAATCAAGTAAAATATTAGACGCAGAAATAAGGATGTAAAATACATGAAAAATAGTATCGGACTACATCTAATTAGTCAGATAAATTGTCCATGAATGTTTACTAATCCGACCTATCAAAACCAAGAATATATATAGTTGATTGTACATTAAAGTAAATTTCGATTGATTTAACAAAAATGTTTGAATATATATATATATATACACGGGATAATACATCTTAGTCCTTCCATCTCAAAGCAGACAGATTTATACATATCTTCCATTGCTATAACAATACTGATCCATAAGTAATAAGTAATATAATAAATTTGATCATCAAAAAGGACAAAGCAGTCCAGCCTATTTTGCCCCCTAAGGATGAAACTGGACACCAGATAGGTTATATTCATGCTAACAAGTTACAGATCGAGGTTAACTGGACTTTGGCTGTTGCTGTCACACTATATTAAAAATTGCGTTAAGGAACGAAAGTCATGACAACGTATATCGAATCGCTGGAAAAAGTATACGAGTTTGTGGTTTATAGCTTTGATTGATTTGTTACATATTGAAAATATCGTATTTCAATTGAATCTATTTGAATCACATACGAAATTACTAGAATACGGATGCTCTAATTAAATATAGCAAAATCCCGTCAAATTTAGGCTCTGATCGAAACACTGAAAATAATCACACAATTTGGAAATGAAATTCGCGCGTTTTGAAAAATGTGATCGGAAGAGAGGAGAACGGAGGAAAAACAACGATTTTGTGCAATTTCAATGGCTACAAATCCCGTACGGAATTCTCGCCTAAAACGTCTAAATTTGGCAAGAATTCATCGCTGATCAAGAGTTTGTGGTTTCAAACTCCTCCGGTGGCTGATCAAATCGCATGAAAATTCTAGCTTCGTTCGCCAATCGACGAAAATGATTTCGACTGATAAATCTTCTCGTTTCTTTTCCGTCGAAATGAACTCTTTTCTCGTTATTCTCTCTTCCGATCATAGCCTTAGCATGCAATACGTAGAAATGGCAAAATCCAGTCGCTATGTAATTGTTCTAGCTTTTCGTCATCTGAAGGTTTTGTTTAGTGCGGCAAAGTAGGGTCTATCGATTATTTAATTTAAACCTTTCATCATATTTAAACCATCAAAAATCAAATATAGTTACAAATAAGCTTGCAAACTATTCATATTTATATAACAGTCTGGAATCACAGCTTGAAAATGATTCGATACATATTTTTCAAGTATTTATTTATGAACAATAGTTAAGTCAGAGCTCAACTAAGCACTCTATATTCGAAATTATTTGAATATTTTGTTAATTTGAAAAAGTCGAATGACAGAATAGGATCAACGATTCTCTTTAATGCACATTCTCAATTAAATTTTTTTTATTTATTAAAATTATTCATTCTCAGAAAATAATTCATTTATCGATTCTAATGCTTGACAATTATCTAATCAGAAGACTATCAATCCATTGTCTTCCACAGTCGTCTCTGTAGCATTGGCAATCATTGCATAACGTTCCAATTCCCAAATTACTGAAATATAAAAAAAGTTTGTTCCAATTTCTGGATTTAAAGATATCATGCTTCTTTCTACTTTAAAAAGCTTGGTTGTCCAGAAGAGAATATATTTCGTATCCTTTCAAGCATACTCCGAACAAAATACATAAATAACGAAAAAAACAAAATAAAAATAACAAATCCAACAGAAAACTCAAATGAAAAAAAAATGGCGCTCAGAATGAGTAGGAGGTTCGTTTATTAATCAACAACGAATGTTCAGACCATCGAAATCCTCATAACGCCAAAAGCATCAAACTCAAAACAAAAACCAACAAAAAATAAATCACAAAAACAAGGAATGATTGCAAGATTTATTGAGTGTTAATCTCAGACAAATGCCTCTTTGTCCCCATGTACGATGGATCAATTGAATGGATTTGATCCACCTCGGACTCGTCATCTGTTTCTTCGTCACAGAATAACACTAATCTCAGAAAATCAAAACAAAATCGAAAATTACCGAAGAAAAAGAGAGCTAAGAAGCCAGCCGCGGCATGAGGAAGAGAAGGATTCTGAGAAAGAGTGGCTCGGCGACCTCTTTTATAAGAAAAATGGAAACTAGGGTTTCTCATGGGATTTTGTTGCGGCGGAGGCGATCTCCGTAGGGACAGCACAGGAGAGATCCTAATACCTAAGCCCAACTGGAAATTTTAAGACAAATTTGGGCCCTTATGTACATGGGCTCTACAACTTTGTATCTGCTATTTCAAGCCCACTATTTAATTTCAATTGTTGGTCTATAAAAAGGATGGGAGACTCTCTCAAGCAGTCAAGCTCACTGTTCACTCCTCCAGTCCTCCATCATAGCAAAACTTATGACTGTTATTATTCTTTATTATATTTTATTGATCTTTTCTGACTATTATCCCTTCATATGTGATCTGATCTCTATTAATTTAGTGAGCAAATCAGTCGATTAATCATTACCTACAACAACTATCTATAGTCTATAAAAATCAATTTAGCTACATCATATAATCAAATCTGTCACAGAGAGTTGGATACCGGTTGAAAAACTCAATCGCAATGTGTAACATATATAACATGCTTGCAATGTATTTTAGCAATTTATTAGTATAAAATATATCTTAATGTGCGTGTCCTTATAATTAATGCTATTCTATACAATTAGTGAAAGTGTGTCTCTTTGGAATGTATTTAGGACCAAAACTAGTTCTTATTGAACTTAGGTCACCAGAAACATGTGAAACTTGGTCTATCTCAGAATTTACCACATCATTTTTTAAATACATTTATAAAATTTGTTCGCACTGAATTTGGAATATAGCTTGAAAAATTAACAAATCAGATCTATAATAGGTTAATTTTTCATAGAAATGTCGTTCTAAGCTTTAAATCCAGTTAATATTGTCTATGATAACTAACTCAAAAATTGGACTTAGATCGGTTGGCTCAATGCCTCTATCATTCAAACCTGAGGACAAATATGACAAGGCAGGGATGACCCTGCAAACTATTGGGTTCAAGTAGAAGGCTGGGAGAGAACAAAATCAGTATTCCAGCACAAAAAGCCAACTTTATTTACAACGAGATCTGAATATTAACATACACCAACGAATTACAAATAAAACACTCAAATGTACAAGTAGAAGATTACACGAATACACATCCAATAACCTGAAGCGGTATTAATTTATTTAAAGGAAGCTCAAGACGCATCGCCAGGCAGGATAGACCAGCAGAAGGACGATGCCGACAGTGTTGGAGATGCCTTTGCTTTGGGTGAATGAATTCCGGAAGCCACCAGAAGCTCTGATATGCTCTTGGAGAAGGTAGCAACCAATTACCAGGCAGATCAGTACACCAAAGATGGTATCGCGGACGGTATATGCGAAGAAGCTAGGCGCGACCACTAGGAGAAGGATTAGTGATCCAGGCATCTCAAGCCAATCTATTATTATTTTTTTTAAAAAAATTATTTCTAGTTCCAAATTGTTCAGATGCCTAAGATAGTTTTAAGCAAGAACATAACATTTAGATTTTGTTATTTTAATATTTTGTGAATCAGAAGTTTGTAATACTTGTACATCACTAAATAAACCATGAAAGAAAACAAAAAGAGAGGTTACCAGGGAAATGGCGCGGAAAGAAGAGACGCAGAACGACAGCAACAAATGCAATCCACATCCCAATCTCACCCCTGAATATCACATCAATCAACGATTCAATCAATTTAACACTAAATCAGAATCATTTTGTAAGTTTCAGCAGTAATTTTTTGCTAAGTTCATTTTGTAGTACGAACACCGAAAAGGGTAATAAATTGATCACCTGAAGATAGAAAAAAGCAAACTAGGGAGACTCAAGAAAATATAAGGGACCAAGAGAGTAGTGAGCATGTTTGTTCTCCAGTTTGTGCGGTCCAGTACTAACAAGTATCTGCATCAGAGAACAAATATTCAAATGGACAGAAGTCACAGAACTACTTAAAAACATGAGCAAAAGAAAAATAACTTGAAAGCAGCAAGCTAACTGCAGTCTGCAGATATAACAAATAAAAAATTAAAAGATTTACTATAAAATTAACCAAAGTAAAAATTTTGGGTGACATAAATTACATGGCAGCTATGGAGGCGAGCCACTGAAGAAACGCAGTGCCGAAGCCAACCCCAAGGCCACCAGTCAGGTTAAAAGCATGCATGGCCAGATTACGAGCAGCAAAGCCAAGTTCATTCAGATCCGCCCCGATTTCTTCAAAGTCCGACATGTCCGTCTTCATGGCCAGGTACTCAATCCTACCCATATTTTCTGAACTATGAGAGAATTGAGGCTCGATCTGAGCAAATGGGTTGTGGATGAGAACAGTTAGATGGATTGATACTCATAATGTGCTTTGTCAAACTAATTATTAATAATAAATTGACTAAGACCCGTTTGGAAAAAGACACGTGGGAGTGCCACATGGGTAAAGACCCAAAACAGATGCAGATTCTCTGTTGCCCAGTCAGTGTTGTGCTTGGAGTAAACCTGAGATATTTGCCTTGTCAGGTATAAACTAATTAGAAGAAAACATTAACAAGACATACTCGAAACTTTTCTAGTGCCATTCAAAAATAGTACGATTTCCTGCCATGTAAATAAACGTGAAAAAAGAGAAAATTTTTATCAATCTTTAGTTAGAACTTCTGAAAAATTGAATCTTAGTTCAGTTGGTCTAAATAAAGTATGAAACTAGCAATAGTAGAACAGACCAAGTCATATTTTCATATAAGTGGATAGAATCTTATCACTTATGCTTCTATTTGCAACCTTTTCCCTGTAATGTATGTAGTACGGACAGCTACAACAGCCATCTATGATCTATGGCAGCGTCGAATTATTGAAGATATATGGGTCCTATCATGACCTGTCAGCCAGCTAAATGGGCCACGTATTTTTGATAATTTATTGGTGACATCTATGTTAGCGCTAACGCTTGCCGACAACAAAAGGGGCAAAAAAAAAAAAGAAAAAAAGAAAAAGAGGGGAGCATGATTTTTCTCACTGTACTGCTGTACACTAATACAACGCACTTTCAACTCTGCCATATTTTCCCCAACGCCAGAAGCCAAGGCATAGAAGATTTGAAATATAAATATATATAGTTATACTAAGGCATAGAAGATTTGACTATATATATATATATAGAGGATGGCTAATGTGCTATCCGTGGCACGTGCCATCCATTTTCTATATACTCGTTTTTCAAGATACAAAATTTAAACGACCAATCCAAATCGTTCAAATTGTTCATCATATTGAAATACCTTTCGAGACCAAATTTTAGATTTTTCGAATTTTTTTGCTATTTATTTTGATATTTTCAAAAAACATTATATTTCAGGCTGTCCACTTTGACAAATATCAAAGTAAATAGCAAAAAAATCGAAAAAAAAATCTAAAATTTGGCCTCGAAGGGTATTTCAATATGATGAACAACTTGAACGGTTTGGATTGGTCGTTTGAATTTTGTATCTTGAAAAACGAGTATATAGAAAATGAGTGGCACGTGCCACGGATAGTACATTAGTCATCCTATATATATATATATATATATATATATATATATATGATAAAATACATTGATGTGTACGGATCGTCCCCGTACACATGAGGCGTTTTTCAAGATCTAAAATTCAAACGGTCAATCCGAACCGTTCAAGTTATTCTCCATATTGAAAAACCCTTGGAGACCAAATTTTACATTTTTTCGAATTTTTTTACTATATATTATGATATTTTAAAATTGGAGGGCCTGAAATACTCCAATTGTAGTGTTTTTTGAAAATATCATAATATATAGTAAAAAAATTCGGAAAAATGTAAAATTTGGTCTCTAAGAGTTTTTCAATATGGAGAACAACTTGAACGGTTCGGATATATATATAGAGAGAATGGATATAGAACACTAATGTGTACGGATCGTCCCCTTACACATGAGTCGTTTTTCGAGATCCAAAATTCAAATGGCCGATCCGAACCGTTCAAGTTGTTCTCCATATTGAAAAATCCTTTTACATTTTTTCGAATTTTTTTACTATATATTATGATATTTTTAAAAAACACTACAATTGAAGTATTTCAGGCCCTCTAATTTAAAAATATCATAATATATAGTAAAAAATTCGAAAAAATGTAAAATTTTGTCTCCAAGGTTTTTCAATATGGAGAAAAACTTGAACGATTTGGATCGGCCGTTTGAATTTTGGATCTTGAAAAAAGACTCATGTGTACGAGGACGATCCGTACACATCAGTGTATTTTATTCATTCACTATATATATATATATATATATATATATATATATACACTATAATATGATGCAACTGGAATTTCATATTTTCTTCTGAGGATCTATATCATGCTGGCAACATAATTAAGTTAGGTTATTTAGTTCTGTAAATCATAAGCGATATCTAATAACATATTATGATTTCCAATTTACTTAAATAAATACTATACTCCTATAGTAATTAGATCCTATATAGAAAATGTAAATTTATTTTATCTAATTCTTATGCAATATGATATCACTATGTAATCTATGATAAAATGTGTCATTCTTCTAGATTATAGAATTCTCAATCTAGAGTTGATTATTCTAGTTTGCATACATATAATCCAATTCCATCAAGGGTTCAATAAAAATTATCACTCATTAGGTATATTGACGATGGACTTACGATTTTCTTGATGAATATATTTTTTCCGCACAACTCATGTGAACTATAAAGTATGTATTTCAACCAATATCAGGAAATAACATTAGACAGTATTTATAGAACCAAGCCTCATGTGAAAAACATGAACCATTTCAAATTTAGAATCAAACCATTATGAAATGAATAATGGCACATAATACAATTCATGTATTCATTTCAAATGGGTCAAGTCTTACATATACATCAAATCAAAATCAAAATTATAAATAAAGATGTGTGGGTGTCCGGATCATTTAGTTAAATATAGCTTGCTCAAGCATTGTGAAATAGCATTTTTTTTCTTAAACACCATTACAATGATTTATGGTTTATTTTTTATAATTCTAACCTTGTCTATAAAAATATAATTCATATAATTATTACTAATTATTTGCACATTAGGTGCATATTTTATGTGCATAATCCAATATTTATTAATAACTACGATCTAACTTATATTCTAGACCATATGAAGAGCTTAAACATAAATTATTATTGATCAAATGACTTAGAATGAATAAACCATATAGAGAGCTTAAATATAGATTAATGTGATCAAGTAACTTAGAATGTTATATTTTGTCCAAATTGTAAATAGAACATATAGTTCTAGGATTGGAACGGTCCGCCCCGATTGATACAATGTATTTGGACAAAATGTTATGATCATTGCACCCTTTGGTTGAAACAGTGTCTTTGAAACTTCTGAGCGATTTGAACCCTCTATTTATACTACTCTGGGATGGCAGAGTGTATGAGAGAGTGCCTCTTTCAGATCTAAACATAATTTAGTCAAGTAAGAGAGAGAGCATAAAGATCTTCTTGAGGGAACGAGTCAAGGCTGATCAACCCCTGTTAAACACCATCAGTTGGGGCGATTACATCGGCTCTGTAGTGATTCTCTCGCTGCAGGACATGGATTACTGGATTCATCGGCCATGTAGTCAAGACAGTGATTCATCCACTCAGCACTCGATTTCAATTAGCGATGGCATGAGGTTTTTTACGATTCTGGATTATTTCCGTATTCTAGAATTGTTGTAGCACTTACACAAAATTGCTTGAAATGCTCTAATATTGCTCAGAATAAGCATTATTTGCTCAAAATTTGCATATTTTCTATGTATAATCAGATATATTTTTAATTAGTAAGCTCTGAATTATATATTCTAGACAATATGAAGGGTTTAAATATAGATTACTGCGATCAAATCAATTAGAATGAGAGCAGAATCGCTTGAAATGATCAAATAAGAATATAATAAGCATTATTCACACAATATATGTATATTTTCTATGTTAAATTAAATATTTTCAAAAAGTAAGGTCTGAATTATGTTCCACACAATATAAAGAGTTTAAATATAGATTAATGTGATCAAATGAATTAGAATGAGTGCAGAATCGCTTGAAATGCCCAAAAATGCACAGAATAAGCATTATTTGCACATTATATACATATTTTCGGTGTATAATAGAATATTTCATAATTTGTAAGCTCTTAATTATTATCTAGACTATACGAAGAGTTTAAATATAGATTAATGTGATCAAATGACTTAGAATGAGTGCAGAATCTCCTAAAATGTTCAAATAACGCACAGAATGAGCATTATTTGCAAAATATATGCATATTTTCTTTGAGTTGTCGAATATTTTATAATAATTAAGATCATAATAATATTCTAGACAATAAAAAGAGTTTAAATATAGATTATCATGATCAAATGACTTAGAATGAGAGCAGAATTGCGTAAAATGCTCAAATATTGCTCAGAATGAGGTTTATAAGTTCATTATATGCATATTTTCGATGTGTAATAAAATATTTTATAATAAGTAAGCTCTGAATTATGTTCTAGAAAATATAAATAGTTTGAATATAGATTAATGTGATCTAATGATTAGGAATGATTGCAGAATCTCTTGAAATGCTCAAATAATGCACAGAATAAGCATTATTTTACACAATATATGCATATTTTCTATGTGTAATCAAATATTTTATAAAAATTAATATAATAATCTGATTCTAGACAAAATAAAGAGTACAAATATTGATTCGTGTGATCAAATTACGTAGAATGAGTGCAGAATCGCATCAGATGCTAAAATAATGCTCAAATTAACAATATTTGCACAATATATGCATATTTTCTATGTATAATCCAATATTTTCTAATAAAGGAGATCTGAGTAATATAATAGACAATATAGAGAGCTTAAATATATATTAATGTGATCAAGTAACTAAGAATGAGACGACAATTGTTTGAAATGCTCTAATATTGCTCAGAATAAGCATTATTTGCTCAAAATTTGAATATTTTCTATGTATAATCAAATATTTTTTAATTAGTAAGCTCTGGATGAGTGCAGAATCGCTTCAAATGATCAAATAAGAACAAAATAAGCATTATTCACACAATATATGCATATTTTCTATGTCAAATTAAATATTTTCTAATAATGAGTGCAGAATCTCTTGAAATGGCCAAATAATGCACAGAATAAGCTTTATTTGCACATTATATGAATATTTTCTGTGCATATTCGAATATTTTATAATTGTTAAGCTGTTAATTATATTCTAGACTATACGAAGAGTTTAAATATAGATTAATGTGTTCAAATGACATAGAATGAGTGCAGAATCTCTTGAAATGCTCAAATAACACACAGAATAAGCATTATTTGCAAAATATATGCATATTTTCTTTGAGTTGTCGAATATTTTATAATAAGTAAGATCGGAAAAATATTCTAGACAATAAAAAGAGTTTAAATATAGATTATCGTGATCAAATGACTTAGAATGAGAGCAGAATTGCGTAAAATGCTCAAATATTGCTCAGAATGAGGTTTATGAGTTCATTATATGTATATTTACGAAGTATAATAAAATATTTTATAAGAAGTAAGCTCTGAATTATATTCGAGAAAATATAAATAGTTTGAATATAGATTAATGGGATCTAATGATTAGGAATGAGTGCAGAATCGCTTGAAATGCTCAAATAATGCACAGAATAAGCATTATCTTACACAATATATGCATATTTTCTATGTGTAATCAAATATCTTATAATAAATAAGATCAGAATCTTAATCTTGACAATATAAAAAGAAGAAATATTGATTAGTGTGATGAAATTACGTAGAATGGGTGCAGAATCGCTTCAGATGCTCAAATAATGCTCAAATTAACAATATTTGCTAAATATATGCATTTTTTCTATGTATAATCCAATATTTTCTAATAAATGACATCTGAATAATATTATAGACCATATAGAGAGCTTAAATATAGATTATTGTTATCAAGTAACTTAGAATGAGGCCACAATTGCTTGAAATTCTCTAATATTGCTCAGAATAAGCATTATTTGCACAACGTTAGCATATTTTTTATGTACAATCAAATATTTAATAATTAGTAAGCTCTGAATTATATTCTAGATTTTTTCCGGACTTTAAATATAGATTACTGAGATCAAATCAATTAGAGAGAGTGCAGAATCGCTTGAAATGTCAAATAAGAACAATATAATCATTATTCACACAATATATGCATATTTTTATGTTTAATTAAATATTTTCTAATAAGTAAGGTCAGAATTATGTTCCAGACAATATAAAGAATTTATATATATATTAATGTGATCAAATGACTTAGAATGAGTGCAGAATCGTTTGAAATGCCCAAAAATGCACAGAATATGAATTATTTGCACATTATATACATATTTTATGTGTATAGTCGAATAGTTTATAATTTGTAAGCTCTTAATTATATTCTGGACTATACGAATAGTTTAAATATAGATTAATGTGATCAAATGACTTAGAATGAGTGCAGAATCTCTTTAAATGCTCAAATAACGCCCAGAATAAGCATTACTTGCAAAATATATGCATATTTTCTTTGAGTTGTCGAATATTTTATAATAAGTAAGATCGGAATAATATTCTTGACAATAAAAAGAGTTTAAATATAGATTTTCGTGATCGAATGACTTAGAATGTGATGAGAATTGCGTAAAATGCTCAAATATTGCTCAGAATAAGCTTTATTAGTTCATTATATGCATAGTTTCGATGTATAATAAAATATTTTGATTAAAGTGATCTAATGATTAGGAATGAGTGCAGAATCGCTTGAATGCTCAAAAGATACACAGAATAAGCATTATTTTACACAATATATGCATATTTTCTATGTGTAATCAAATATCTTATAATAAATAAGATCGGAATATTATTCTAGACAATATAACAGAATAAGCATTATTTTACACAATATATGCATATTTTCTATATGGAATCAAATATCTTATAATAAATAAGATCGGAATCTTATTCTAGACAATATAAAGTGTTGAAATATAGATTAGGAATGAGTGCAGAATCGCTTCAGATGCTCAAATAATGCTCAAATTAACAATATTTGAACAATATATGCATAGTTTCTATGTATTTTCCAATTTTTTTTAATAAATGAGATCTGAATAACATTGTAGTCCATATAGAGAGCTTAAATATAAATAATTGTGATCAAGTAACTTAGAATGAGGTCACAATTGCTTCAAATGCTCAAATATTGCTCAGAATCAGCTTTATTTGCACAACATATTTATATTTTCTATGTTTAATCAAATAATTTATAATTAGTATGCTCTGAATTATATTCTAAACTATATGAAGAGTTCAAATATAGATTACTGCGATCGAAATAATTAGAATGTCTGCAGAATCGCTTGCAATGTCAACTAAGAACATAATAAGCATTATTCACAAAATATATGCATATTTTCGGTGTTAAATTAAATATTTTCTAATAATTAAGGTCAGAGTTATGTTCCACACAATATAAAGAGTTTAGAGATAGATTAATATTATCAAGTGACTAAAAATGAGCGCAGAATCTCTTGAAATGGCCAAATAATGCACAGAATAAGCTTTATTTGCACATTATATGCATATTTTCCGTGCATATTCGAATATTTTATAATTTTTAAGCTGTTAATTATATTCTAGACAATACGAAGAATTTAAATAATGATTAATTTGATTAAATGACTTAGAATGAGTGCAGAATCACTAGAAATGCTCAAATAACGCACAGAATAAGCATTATTTGCAAAAGATATGCATATTTTCTCGAAGTTATCGAATATTTTATAATAAGTAAAATCGGAATAATATTATAGACCATAAAAAGAGTTTAAATATAGATTATCATGATCAAATGAATTAGAATGAGTGCAGAATTGCGTAAAATGCTCAAATATTGCTAAGAATGAGCTTTATTAGTTCATTATATGCATATTTTCGATGAATAATAAAATATTTTATAACAAGTGAGCTCAGAATTATATTCTAGAAAATATAAATAGTTTGAATATATATTAATGTGATCTAATGATTAGGAATGAGTGCAGAATCGCTTGAAATGCTCAAATAATGCACAGAATAAGCATTATTTTACACAATATATGCATATTTTCTATGTGTAATCAAATATCGTATAATAAATAAGATCGGAATATTATTTTATTCTAGACAATATAAAGTGTTGAAATATATGTTTGTGTGAACAAATTACTTAGAATGAGTGCAGAATCGCCTCAGATGCTCAGATAAGGCTCAAATTAAGAATATTTGCACAATACATGCATATTTTCTATGTATAATCCAAAATTTTGCTAATAACTGAGTAATATTATAGACCATATAGAGAGCTTAAATATAGATTATTGTGATCAAGTAACTTAGAATGAGGCCATAATTGCTTGAAATGCTCTAATTGCTCAGAATAAGCATTATTTGCACAACATATGCATATTTTGTATGTATAATCAAATATTTTATAACAAGTAAGCTCTGAATTATATTCTAGGCAATATGAAGAGTTTAAAAATAGATTACCAGGATCAAATCAATTAGAATGAGTGCAGAATCGCTTAAAATGATCACATAAGAAGATAATAAGCATTATTCACACAATATATGCATATTTTGTATGTTAAATTATATATTTTCTAATAAGTAAGGTCAGAATTATGTTCCTGACAATATAAAGAATTTAAATATTGATCAATGTGATCAAATGACTTAGAATGAGTGCAGAATTGCTTGAAATGATCAAATAAGAACATAATAAGCATTATTCACACAATATATGCATATTTTCTATGTTAAATTAAATATTTTCTTAAAAGTAACGTCTGAATTACGTTTTAGACTATATAAAGAGTTTAAATATAGATTAATGTGATCAAATGACTTAGAATGATATGAAATAAGTTATTATAATAATATGACTTAAAATGGATTCCATGTGGATTAAAATGCTCAAACGGCACTTAAGAATAATCATTATTTGCACATGAAATGCATATTTTCTGTGTGTAATCTATCATTTCTTTAATAACTAAGATCTGGATTATATTCTAGACGATATGAAGAGTTTCAACATAAATTATTAGATCAACTGAGTTAGAATGAATTTAAAATCGCTTAAAATGCTCAAATGATGCTCAGAATAATCTTTATTTTCACATTTTCTATGTGTAATCAAATATTTTATAAAAAATAAGATCAGAATCTTATTCTAGACAATATAAAGAGTAGAAATATTGATTCGTGTGATCAAATTACGCAGAATGTTTGCAGAATCGCATCAGATGCTAAAATAATGCTCAAATTAACAATACTTGCATAATATATGCATAGTTTCTATGTATAATCCAATATTTTCTAATAAAAGAGATCTGAGTAATATTATAGAACAAATAGAGAGCTTAAATATAGATTAATGTGATCAAGTAACTTAGAATGAGGCCACAATTACTTGAAATGCTCTAAATTGCTCAGAATAAGCATTATTTGCTCAAAATTTGCATATTTTCTACGAATAATCAAATATATTTTAATTACTAAGCTCAGAATAATATTCTAGACAATATGAAGATTTTAAATATAGATTACTGCGATCATCATTTTCAATGAGTGCAGAATCGCTTGAAATGATCAAATAAGAACATAATAAGAATGTTTCACACAATATATGCATATTTTCTATTTTAAATTAAATATTGTCCACTAAGTAAGGTCTGAATTATGTTCCAGACAATATAAAGTGTTTAAATATAGATTAATGTGATCATATGAATTAAAATGAGCGCAGAATCGCTTGAAATTCCCAAAAATGCACAGAATAAGCATTATTTGCACATTATATACACATTTTCGGTGTATAATAGAATAATTTAAAATTTTTAAACTCTGAATTATATTCTAGACTATACGAAGAGTTTAAATATAGATTAATGTGATCAAATGTCTTAGAATGAGTGCAGAATCTCTTGAAATGCTCAAATAACGCACAGAATAAGCATTATTTGCAAAATATATGCATATTTTCTTTGTCTTGTCGAATATTTTTTAATAAGTAAGATCGGAATAATATTCTAGACAATAAAAAGAGTTTAAATATAGATTATCGTGATCAAATGATTTAGAATGAGTGCAGAATTGCATAAAATGCTCAAATATTGCTCAGAATGAGGTTTGTAAGTTCATTATATGCATATTTTAGAAGTATAATAAAATATTTTATAAGAAGTAAGCACTGAATTATATTCGAGAAAATATAAATAGTTTGAATATAGATTAATGTGATCTAATAATTAGGAATGAGTGAAGAATCGCTTGAAATGCTCAAATAATGCACAGAATAATCATTATTTTACACAATATATGCATACTATGTGTAATCAAATATCTTATAATAAATAAGATCAGAATCTTAATCTTGACAATATAAACAGAAGAAATATTGATTAGTGTGATGAAATTACGTAGAATGGGTGCAAAATCGCTTCAGATGCTCAAATAATGCTCAAATTAACAACATTTGCACAATATATGCCTATTTTCTATGTATAATCCAATATTTTCTAATAAATGACATCTGAATAATATTATAGACCATATAGAGAGCTTAAATATAGATTATTGCAATCAAGTAACTTAGAATGAGGCCACAATTGCTTGAAATTCTCTAATATTGCTCAGTATAAGCATTATTTGCTCAATGTTAGCATATATTGTATGTATAACCAAATATTTAATAATTAGTAAGCTCTGAATTATATTCTAGACTTTATGCGGGCTTTAAATATAGATTACTGCGATCAAATCAATTAGAGGGAGTGCAGAATCGCTTGAAATGTCAAATAAGAACAATATAATCATTATTCACACAATATATGCATATTTTTACGTTTAATTAAATATTTTCTAATAAGTAAGGTCAGAATTATTTTCCAGACAATATAAAGAATTTATATATACATATTAATGTGATCAAATGACTTAGAATGAGTGCAGAATCGTTTGAAATGCCCAAAAATGCACAGAATAAGCATTATTTGTACATTATATACATATTTTATGTGTATAGTCGAAGAATTCATAATTTGAAAGCTCTTAATTATATTCTGGACTATACGAGTCGTTTAAATATAGATTAATTTGATCAAATGACTTAGAATGAGTGCAGAATCTCTTGAAATGCTCAAATAACGCACAGAATAAGCATTACTTACAAAATATATGCATATTTTCTTTGAGAGTTGTCGAATATTTTATAATAAGTAAGATCGGAATAATATTCTAGACAATAAAAAGAGTTTAAATATATATTTTCGTGATCGAATGACTTAGAATGTGATGAGAATTGCGTAAAATGCTCAAATATTGCTCATAATAAGCTTTATTAGTTCATTATATGCATAGTTTCGATGTATAATAAAATATTTTGATTAAAGTGATCTAATGATTAGGAATGAGTGCAGAATCGCTTGAAATGCTCAAAAAATACACAGAATAAGCATTATTTTACACAATATATGCATATTTTCTATGTGTAATCAAATATCTTATAATAAATAAGATCGGAATATTATTCTAGACAATATAACAGAATAAGCATTATTTTACACAATATATGCATATTTTCTATGTGGAATCAAATATCTTAAAATAAATAAGATCGGAATCTTATTCTAGACCATATAAAAAGTGTTGAAATATAGATTAGGAATGAGTGCAGAATCGCTTCAGATGCTAAATAATGCTCAAATTAACAATATTTGAACAATATATGCATAGTTTCTATGTATTTTCCAATTTTTTTTAATAAATGAGTTCTGAATAACATTGTAGTCCATATAGAGAGCTTAAATATAGATAATTGTGATCAAGTAACTTAGAATGAGGTCACAATTGCTTCCAATGCTCAAATATTTCTCAGAATCAGCATTATTTGCACAACATATTTATATTTTCTATGTTTAATCAAATAATTTATAATTAGTAAGCTCTGAATTATATTCTAAACTATATGAAGAGTTCAAATATTACTGCGATCGAAATAATTAGAATGTTTGCAGAATCGCTTGCAATGTCAACTAAGAACATAATAAGCATTATTCACAAAATATATGCATATTTTCTGTGTTAAATTAAATATTTTCTAATAATTAAGGTCAGAGTTATGTTCCACACAATATAAAGAGTTTAGAGATAGATTAATATTATCAAGTGACTAAGAATGAGTACAGAATCTCTTGAAATGGCCAAATAATGCACAGAATAAGCTTTATTTGCACATTACATGCATATTTTCCGTGCATATTCGAATATTTTATAATTTTTAAGCTGTTAATTATATTCTAGACAATACGAAGAGTTTAAATAATGATTAATTTGATCAAATGACTTAGAATGAGTGCAGAATCACTTGAAATGCTCAAATAACGCACAGAATAAGCATTATTTGCAAAAGATATGCATATTTTCTCGGAGTTATCGAATATTTTATAATAAGTAAAATAGGAATAATATTCTAGACCATAAAAAGAGTTTAAATATAGATTATCGTGATCAAATGAATTAGAATGAGTGCAGAATTGCGTAAAATGCTCAAATATTGCTATGAATGAGCTTTATTAGTTTATTATATGCATATTTTCGATGTATAATAAAATATTTTATAACAAGTAAGCTCTGAATTATATTCTAGAAAATATAAATAGTTTGAATATAGATTAATGTGATCTAATGATTTGGAATGAGTGCAGAATTACTTGAAATGCTCAAATAATGCAAGGAATAAGCATTATTTTACACAATATATGCATATTTTCTATGTGTAATGAAATATCTTATAATAAATAACATCGGAATCTTTCTAGACAATATAAAGTGTTGAAATATATAATTGTGTGAACAAATTACTTAGCATGAGTGTAGAATCGCTTCAGATGCTCAGAAAAGGCTCAAATTAACAATATTTGCACTATATATGCATATTTTCTATGTATAATCCTATATTTTGCTAATAACTGAGATCAGAATAATATTATAGACCATATAGAGAGATTAAATATAGATTATTGTGATCAAGTAACTTAGAATGAGGCCACAATTGCTTGAAATGCTCTAATATAGCTCAGAATAAGCATTATTTGCACAATATATGCATATTTTGTATGTATAATCAAATATTTTATAACAAGTAAGCTCTGAATTATATTCTAGGCAATATGAAGAGTTTAAAAATAGATTACCGGGATCAAATCAATTAGAATGAGTGCAGAATCGCTTAAAATGATCACATAAGAACTTATTCGCATTATTCACACAATCTATGCATATTTTGTAAGTTAAATTCAATATTTCTAATAAGTAAGGTCAGAATTATATTGGAGAAAATATAAAGAGTTTAAATATAGATTAATGTGATCAAATGACTTAGAATGAGTGCAGAATCGCTTGAAATGCCAAAAAATGCACAGAATAAGCATTATTTGCACATTATATACATATTTTCTGTGTATAATAGAATATTTCATAATTTGTATGATATTAATTACATTCTAGACTATACGAAGAGTTTAAATATAGATTAATGTGATAAAATGACTTAGAATGAGTGCAGAATCTCTTGAAATGCTCAAATAACGCACAAAATAAGCATTATTTGCAAAATATATGCATATTTTCTATGAGTTGTCGAATAATTTATAATAATTAAGATCGCAATAATATTCTAGACAATAAAAAGAGTTTAAATATAGATTATCGTAATCAAATGACTTAGAATGAGAGCAGAATTGCGTAAAATGCTCAGATATTGTTCAGAATAAGTTTTATAATTTCATTATATGCATATTTTCGATGTATAATAAAATATTTTATAACAAGTAAGCTCTGAATTATATTCTAGAAAATATAAATAGTTTGCATATAGATTAATGCGATCTAATGATTAGGAATGAGTGCAGAATCGCTTGAAATGCTCAAATAATGCACAGAATAAGCATTATTTTACACAATATATGCATATTGTCTATGTGTAATCAAATATCGTATAATAAATAAGATCGGAATATTATTTTATTCTAGGCAATATAAAGTGTTGAAATATATATTTGTGCAAACAAATTACTTAGAATGAGTGCAGAATCGCTTCAGATGCTCAGATAAGGCTCAAATTAAGAATATTTGCACAATACATGCATATTTTCTATGTATAATCCAATATTTTGCTAATAACTGAGTAATATTATAGACCATATAGAGAGCTTAAATATAGATTATTGTGATCAAGTAACTTAGAATGAGGCCATAATTGCTTGAAATGCTCTAATTGCTCAGAATAAGCATTATTTGCACAACATATGCATATTTTGTATGTATAATCAAATATTTTATAACAAGTAAGCTCTGAATTATATTCTAGGCAATATGAAGAGTTTAAAAATAGATTACTAGGATCAAATCAATTAGAATGAGTGCAGAATCGCTTGAAATGATCACATAAGAACATAATAAGCATTATTCACACAATATATGCATATTTTGTATGTTAAATTAAATATTTTCTAATAAGTAAGGTCAGAATTATGTTCCTGACAATATAAAGAGTTTAAATATAGATTAATGTGATCAAATGACTTAGAATGAGTGCAGAATTGCTTGCAATGCCAAAAAATGCACAGAATAAGCATTATTTGCACATTATATACATATTTTCTGTGTATAATAGAATATTTCATAATTTGTAAGCTCTTAATTATATTCTAGACTATATGAATAGTTTAAATATAGATTAATGTGAAAAAATGACTTAGAATGAGTGCAGAATCTCTTGAAATGATGAAATAACGCACAGAATAAGCATTATTTGCAAAATATATGCATATTTTCTATATGTTGTCGAATATTTTATTATAATTAAGATCGGAATAATATTCTACACAATAAAAGGAGTTTAAATATAGGTTATCGTGATCGAATGACTTAGAATGTGAGCAGAATTGCTTAAAATGCTCAAATATTGCTCAGAATGAGCTTTATAAGTTCATTATATTCATATTTTTGATGTATAATCAAATATTCTATAATTAGTAAGCTCTGAATTATATTCTAAAAAATATAAATAGTTTGAATACAGATTAATGTGATCTAATGATTAGGAATGAGTGCAGAATCGCTTGAAATGCTCGAATAACGTGCAGAATATCATTATTTGCACAATATATGCGTATTTTCTTGGAGTTATGAAATATTTATAATAAGTAAGAATGGAATAATATTCTAGACAATAAAAAGAGTTTAAATATAGATTATCGTGATCAAATGACTTAGAATGAGTGCAGAATTGCGTAAAATGCTCAAATATTGCTCAGAATGAGGTTTATTAGTTCATTATTTGCATATTTTCGATGTGTTATAAAATATTTTATAACAACTAAGCTCTGAATTATATTCTAGAAAATATAAATAGTTTGAATATAGATTAATGTGATCTAATGATTTGGATTGAGTGCAGAATCGCTTGAAATGCTCAAATAATGCACTGAATTGGCATTATTTTTCACAATACATGCATATTTTCTATGTGTAATCAAATATTTTATACAAAAATAAGATCAGAATCTTATTCTAGATAATATAAAGAGTAGAAATATTGATTAGTGTGATCAAATTACGTAGTATGAGTGCAGAATCGCTTGAGATGCTCAAATTATCAATATTTGCACAATATATGCACATTTTCTATGTAAAAAATAAGTTATTATAATAGTATGACTTAAAACGGATTCCATGTGGATTAAAATTCTCAAACGGCACTTAAGAATAATCATTATTTGCACATGAAATCTTATTTTCTGTGTGTAATCTATCATTTCTTTAATAACTAAGATCTGGATTATATTCTAGACGATATGAAGAGTTTAAACATAAATTATTAGATCAACTGACTTAGAAAGAATTTAAAATCGCTTAAAATGCTCAAATGATGCTCAGAATAATCTTTATTTGCACATTTTCTATGTGTAATCAAATATTTTATAAAAAAAATGAGATCAGAATCTTATTCTAGACAATATAGAGAGTAGAAATATTGATTTGTGTGATCAAATTACGCAGAATGTGTGCAGAATCGCATCAGATGCTAAAATAATGCTCAAATTAACAATACTTGCACAATATATGCATAGTTTCTATGTATAATCAAATATTTTCTAATAAATGAGATCTGAGTAATATTATAGACCATATAGAGAGCTTAAATATAGATTAATGTGATCAAGTAACTTAGAATGAGGCCACAATTGCTTGAAATGCTCTAAATTGCTCAGAATAAGCTTTATTTGCTCAAAATTTGAATATTTTCTACGAATAATCAAATATTTTTTAATTAGTAAGCTCGGAATTATATTCTAGACAATATGAAGATTTTAAATATAGATTACTGCGATCAAATCATTTAGAATGAGTGCAGAATCGCTTGAAATGATCAAATAAGAACATAATAAGAATTTTTCACACAATATATGCATATTTTCTATTTTAAATTAAATATTGTCTAATAAGTAAGGTCTGAATTATGTTCCAGACAATATAAAGTGTTTAAATATAGATTAATGTGATCATATGAATTAAAATGAGCGCAGAATTGCTTGAAATGCCCAAAAATGCACAGAATAAGCATTATTTGCACATTATATACATATTTTCTGTGTATAATAGAATAATTAAAAATTTTTAAACTCTTAATTATATTCTAGACTATACGAAGAGTTTAGATATAGATTAATGTGATCAAATGACTTAGAATGAGTGCAGAATCTCTTGAAATGCTCAAATAACGCACAGAATAAGCATTATTTGCAAAATATATGCATATTTTCTTTGTGTTGTCGAATATTTTTTAATAAGTAAGATCAGAATAATATTCTAGACAATAAAAAGAGTTTAAATATAGATTATCGTGATCAAATGACTTAGAATGAGTGCAGAATTGCATAAAATGCTCAAATATTGCTCAGAATGAGGTTTGTAAGTTCATTATATGCATATTTTCGAAGTATAATAAATATTTTATAAGAAGTAAGCTCTGAATTATATTCGAGAAAATATAAATAGTTTGAATATACATTAATGTGATCTAATAATTAGGAATGAGTGAAGAATCGCTTGAAATGCTCAAATAATGCACAGAATAAGCATTATTTTACATAATATATGCATACTATGTGTAATCAAATATCTTATAATAAATAAGATCAGAATCTTAATCTAGACAATATAAACAGAAGAAATATTTATTAGTGTGATGAAATTACATAGAATGGGTGCAGAATCGCTTCAGATGCTCAAATAATGCTCAAATTAACAATATTTGCACAATATATGCCTATTTTCTATGTATAATCCAATATTTTCTAATAAATGACACCTGAATAATATTATAGACCATATAGAGAGCTTAAATATAGGTTATTGTTGTCAAATAACTTAGAATGAGGCCACAATTGCTTGAAATTCTCTAATATTGCTCAGTATAAGCATTATTTGCACAATGTTAGCATATCTTATATGTATAATCAAATATTTAATAATTAGTAAGCTCTGAATTATATTCTAGACTTTATGCGGGCTTTAAATATAGATTACTGCGATCAAATCAATTAGAGAGAGTGCAGAATCGCTTGAAATATCAAATAAGAACAATATAATCATTATTCACACAATATATGCATATTTTTATGTTTAATTAAATATTTTCTAATAAGTAAGGTCAGAATTATGTTCCAGACAATATAAAGAATTTATATATATATTAATGTGATCAAATGACTTAGAATGAGTGCAGAATCGTTTGAAATGCCCAAAAATGCACAGAATAAGCATTATTTGCACATTATATACATATTTTCTGTGTATAGTCGAATAGTTCATAATTTGTAAGCTCTTAATTATATTCTGGACTATACGAGTAGTTTAAATATAGATTAATGTGATCAAATGACTTAGAATGAGTGCAGAATCTCTTGAAATGCTCAAATAACGCACAGAATAAGCATTACTTGCAAAATATATGCATATTTTCTTTGAGTTGTCGAATATTTTATAATAAGTACGATCAGAATAATATTCTAGACAATAAAAAGAGTTTAAATATAGATTTTCGTGATCGAATGACTTAGAATGTGATGAGAATTGCGTAAAATGCTTAAATATTGCTCAGATAAACTTTATTAGTTCATTATATGCATAGTTTCGATGTATAATAAAAAACTACTGCTAAAAAACATACCAATACCAAAATACTTCAGCTAGAGCCAATACCAAACTAAAACAATACAAATAAAAAACTTAACAGGGAAATAAAGCCAGGCAGGGGACTGAAAAAATAAAAAACACAGAAAACTCACGGGGGAGCCTCCTGAACTTGTAGTATTCTGTCAAATGAAACAGACCAATTTAGAATGAGACGGATTGTTTCAGATCCGTGTTCAAATGGTCCGTTCCATTAGATACGGTGCACCTGGACAGAATGCTGTGAACATCGCACCCTTTCATCAAAACACTGCCTTTGCATCTTCTGAGCGATTTGAACCCTCTATATATATTTTCTCTGGGATGGCAGAGGGTATGAGAGAGGCTTCTTTCAGTTCTAACATTAGTTTAGACAAGAGAGAGAAGATTAGGAATTTCTTGAGGGAACGAGTCAAGGCCGACTAACTCCTGTTAAACACCATCAGTTGGGGTTGCGATATCGGCTTTGTAGTGATTCTCTCACTGCAGGACGTGGAGAAGATCAGAGTCTAAGGAGACACGCTTCGTTTGCGGGTTTCAAGTTCATCCGCTCAACACTCGATTTCAATTAGCGATGGCACGAGGTATTTTACGATTCTGGGTTATTTCCGCATTCTAGAATTGTTGTAGCACTTACAATTGGTATCAGAGCGGGTTATGCCGCTGGATTTCCTTTATTGAAATGGAATTTCATAACGGTTTGTAAGAAATTCTGTTGTAAGTGTTGAGTGGATTGAGTTTTGTCTGATTTTCATTGATTGTCTGAATTCGTGGAGCATTATCTCAAGATCTGCTTATCCAATTTGAGTGAGGTTTTCGGGATTGGAAAGATCTCCGAGTCTACTTTCCAACGAGACCAACATCTTGAAAATCCAGTGGGTATACAGTGAGATAATCGTGTTGCAACCAGTAGAGGTCAGACAGTCAGGGTTCTGAATTTTCTGACCTTTCAGTATTACAGGCCAGATTTTTCTCAATTGGTAAGTCGGTTTTGCATGAAATTTTACTGGGATGTAGATATTTCAGATATCTTTCCATAGAGTGTAAATTTGTAAAATTCCGATAAAGTATGAGTGAGATATACTGTCTGCAAGATAGGTCATTCTGACAGTTTGTCGGGTTTCGTCTGTGATAGTCTGTATTTCGAGGGGCATAGCTTTTGATCTGTAAACTTGTTTTTGATGAAACTTGCGTCATTGAAAAGATCTTTGAATCTAGTTTCTATAATGACTAAGAACACAGAAAACAAATAAGTATAGAGAAAGTTATTGCCAGTTTACCAGAAAGTGTTCAGGCTGTCAGAAAGTTTCTGGATGTACTTTGGACGCACCCTTTCGTGTGGGGCGATCCGTTTGGAGTTGGAACGACCCGTTCCAATAGAGTTTGGTCCAGAAATGAATTTTAAGATGAAAATTAAGGTATAATCAGACATATTATGGTTCTCTATTGTTAGTTAGGCCTTGTAGATTACTTAATTATTATGGAAATCTATAAAATAATCATAGTTTGTCATAAATACTAATTTTGTAAAGATGGTTGGCATCTTGGATTAAGATTGATTAATCAATGATAATATGCTTGAATATACTATAGTAATAAAGTATTGATGTAGTCCACAGACCATCATACTATCTGGTATTCTATTAGTATTGGCGTTACAAGCATTATATTGATTAAACAAACTTGAAGAACTATACATGTGGTATAGTAATACATAAATTGTATTTATAAAGGATATGGCAGTAATTGTGCATATGATAATTATTTAGATATAGATAATTATAGTTAGATGATCTATGAAAGTTTGCTAAACCCTAACTGTTATATAATCTAATATTTTAATTAGAGGCTAATTAGCGGTGAATTAGGGTTTCAGATGCAAATTGAAACGAACCGTTCTGGGCTTAGAACGTATCGTTCCAGATTTAATTTGCATAAAGTTTCTGTTTGCATTACTCAGGCACATTGGAACAAATCGTCTAGTTTTAGGACGAACTGTTCTGAATGAAGTTGCATGAGGATACGTCTGGGTATTGACAGATTCAAGCTGGGACAAACCGTCAGGTTCTGAAATGGATTGTCCGGAAAAGTTTGAATAAAGTTTTGTCTGATATTATTGTTAGATTAATTAGACAAATAAATTGATTAAGGATCAATTAATTAAGAAAGTTAGATAACTATGCTAGTTATTAAGCATATACACATATATTAGTTATCTAACTATAATATATTATGTCCAGTTGATTAATATATGTTAATTAGTTGAAGAGTAGCCACAGCATCTTCAATTACATTAAAGTATATATATTATATAGTGTATCTATAAATCACATTAGGAAGAAAGGACATAGCTTGTGTCTAGTGATGAATATATATATTAATATATTAAGGAGTAGCCACAGCATCCTTAGTTGGATTAAAGTTATGTATATATAAAGTTTATAAAATCACATTTGGATTAAACAGACACAAGATTGTAATAGATTAAGTTAACAAAGTTAGTATCGTCCCACAGGACTATTAACCTAGTTAACTTAATATATTAGGATATAATAGTTAAATTATGAATACTTAATTTGCCCACAGGGATTAAGGATAGAAATATAATTAACTAGTTATATCATAAAGTATGAAGAATCAAATCATAGTATTTAGACTGTGTAAGAAATTGATTCATAAAGTTGTATTGTTTAATTACATAAAGAGTTATAGCATGATATTTAGCCCACAGGTAATATTATGCAGGAATTGACTCATAAAGATATATTACTTAGTTTGCATTGGTAAATTAAAGTATAAAGTTCAGTCTCAATATAAAGATAAGCATGTATCAGTTCTACTTTCATAAAGATAGCAGATTCCCTTTAGAAATGATAAGTATCAAAGTTCCTGGGTTGAGGATAATAGTTATAAGGTCTAGAAGGATACTGTTCTCCTTCATTAAAGTTGTAAGAATATTAAATTTATCAACCAGTAGGATCCACTTTTGAGGTTGAACTTATGAACATAAGTTATAATGAACAGTGGGAGCAGTTTAATTGCTTATGTTTCATTTTTATAAAGAATAAGTTCTTTCAATGTATAGTGATTTGGTTGATGTGCATATTAATGTAAAGTTCTTACATAAGACATTAGATGAGTAGTTGGTCTCTTAGGTTAAGGCTAATGTAATAATACTAATCATAAAAGTTTATCTTTTAGGCTTATTACCATTATAGGTGCGAGAGCACATAATGAAAATGAGGAATATAGTTGTTCAACAAAAGAGTCTATATAATATTTCTGAGTCATTACTTGTATATTTTATTTGAATACTTGTCTAGTTTAATATAGTCTTATCAAGATTTCCTATAAGGTTATAACACATTTAAGGATAAATGGTCAGTCTGGTGTTTCTGACCATGTGTGTTTATTAGGATAAAAGACATATTAAGATAAAGTTGAGAGTGTTCATATAGTTTAGATATGATTAACAAGTAAGAAAACAACTAGCTGGCATTAAGCGTATAGCTTGCATACATCTCTTTAATTGATGATTACTCACAATATATGTATCTCTACATACTTATAAGGTTTTAAGGTGGAAATAGAGAAACAATACAGTAAGCAAATAAAGATTGTGAGATCAGAAAATGGTAAAGAGATTAGAAATATGAAATATGACTAGGATCTGAATCTAGAAGTATTAAATTCTAGAGAATGTTCAAATTAGTGGGAGAGTTCAGTTTTAGATCATACAGAAATTCCCTCTAATGCATAATTGGATGATATTCATTCAGGATCATTGATAATCCAATTATTGGCATTCCTTAACCGACATATAATACAAGAATAGATTAAGTTGAACATTAAGATTCAACATTAAGGTGATCTAATAAAGGATAAAGGTTGGTTATTCCTAGTATTGTTGCGTTGTTTATTTACGAGACTCTTATAAAGATATAAGTGTTGAGCATGATTTTATTACATTTTCAAGATAATGAATTGTATTGAGTCCATATTAAGGAATAATGCCAAGTAAAATCAGTTTGAATCAATGGTGTGTAATTAAGTCTAGAATTTATTAAGTTACTTATGGTTTGAACCTATTGGTTGTAACGGTTTTCTTAAAACCAAAAGGAATTCATAAGTAAACATAAAGTAATACGAAGTTAGACTTGTCACCAGTGGTTCATTAAAAAGTAGTGAATTACATGAAGATTTTCTCTCATGTATTAAAGAAAGATTCACTTCATATGATTATGGCATCAATAACTCATTCTGGTTTCGAGTTACATCAGATGGATATAAATGTTGCAATTGTTAATGGTGATCTAAGGAGATGGTTATATTAAATAATCATAAAATTTCTTCTTTAGAGGTAATAAATATTTAGTTAACAAGTTAAAATATTCTATATAAGAATTAAAATAAATATTTCACTAATGATATTAATATTTCATAAGGTTATTTCTTCATACGTTTTGAATAAATATAAGATGAATTATTTGCATATATCAGGAGATCAGTGGGAGTTGATTTTATCTATTTATTTTATATATAGATAATGTTCTACTTGTAACTAATGATAAAAGATGATTATATAAGGTGAATAATTTCTTTCTAAAATATTGATATGAAGGATATGGGGAAGTTTTGTTTGTGATAGAAATAAAAGCCCATGTAGATAGGAATCAAGATATTATTGATCTATCTCAACAAGCATATATCAATAAGATATTAGAAAGATTCTAGAAGGAATGATATTCACCGCATCCAGTACCTATTAATATAGGTGATAGATTCATTTTGAATCAGTATCCTCAGTATAACTCAGAAAGGAAACAAATAGTAAATACTTCACGTATTTAGGCAATTTGAAAGCATAAAGTATGATCAGGTTTGTGCACAAGAACTGACATAGCTTTTGCCGTTTGAATATTTAATTGATATCATAATAATTAGGGGATAAACCACAGTTACATTGCTAAGAAAGTAATGATATATCTTTAAGGTACTTAAGATAGTATGCTTATGTCTCAACAGATTGATAAGTTGAAGTTATTTTGGTACACAAACTGGTTGTGTTGATTTTAGTAAATCAAATTAAGGATACATGTTAACCAGTGAAATTGTATCATAAAGAAATGTCTAACTGACATTGTTCGTTAGTTCAACATAAAGTATAGTTTGTTGTGTGTTTTGAGATTACCTTCGATGGTGTTTGAAGAGTTTTATTGTGAGACTTAGAGTCATGAATTCTATATCTAAGTCATTAAGGATTCTGTATGATAATTCTATCGCTGTCTTTCTAGTCAAGAATAATAAAGATAAAGGTCGAGGAATCGACATTAAGTATTTGACTTTGAAAGAGTGCATTAAGAAGAATTAAGTGGTTATTAAAGGTGTTCATACAGAATAGAAGCTGACCGATTCTTTGAATAAATACTGCAGCTAAAGGAATTCAAAGATCATGTAGCAAGTATATATAGGAATTGATCCTATGGTTAATATTAATCGTACGATTGTGTATAAACTCTTCATAAAAAGTATAGATGTTTTCTCGTGTTGATTGTGCGCACATATATGGAATATATTTGATCATACGGTTGAGAATAACATCATAAAGATTGACTTGGAATAAACATTGGGTTTATTCATAAAGGAATTCAAAATCGCATAAAAGGTTGAATTATTAGTTGTGTAACATATTGTAATTGTAGAAAGTAATATTCGCATTTACTAGTAGTTTAAAACTCTAGTAACGATAAGATGACTTACTGCTACAGTTCATGTGTTATATTTCTAATGTTTAACATAAAGAAAACAGAAGGTATTTGTATGCAAAGGATGCAAGTTCAAGTGGGAGAATGTAGTATTCTGTCAAATGAAACAGACCAATTTAGAATGAGACGGATTGTTTCAGATCCGTGTTCAAATGGTCCGTTCCATTAGATACGGTGCACCTGGACAGAATGCTGTGAACATCGCACCCTTTCATCAAAACACTGCCTTTGCATCTTCTGAGCGATTTGAACCCTCTATATATATTTTCTCTGGGATGGCAGAGGGTATGAGAGAGGCTTCTTTCAGTTCTAACATTAGTTTAGACAAGAGAGAGAAGATTAGGAATTTCTTGAGGGAACGAGTCAAGGCCGACTAACTCCTGTTAAACACCATCAGTTGGGGTTGCGATATCGGCTTTGTAGTGATTCTCTCACTGCAGGACGTGGAGAAGATCAGAGTCTAAGGAGACACGCTTCGTTTGCGGGTTTCAAGTTCATCCGCTCAACACTCGATTTCAATTAGCGATGGCACGAGGTATTTTACGATTCTGGGTTATTTCCGCATTCTAGAATTGTTGTAGCACTTACAGAACTCTCATGAAGATCTTGTCTGGCAGCAATCTCTCCATCCTTCCTTCCTTCCATAAGGCACTAGTTCCTTGGAACTCCATCATAGCTCAAACCACCTCTTCTGGACTCATTTGCCAGTATATGTGGCTGGCCCACAGCTTCTCTACCCACATGCTTTACCAGAATGTCTTGCTGCAACATGAGAATTAACTCATCCACATCTTGCCTGACCCTCCAATTTGGCAACTCATCATAGCTCTCCTCTGTCAGTATATCCACCAATTACTGTTATCACTAAAAATCTGTACCCCTTGAACACCTTTAGCCAGCACTTTCTTAACTGCTTCCTTTACTGCTATAACTTCAGCATGAAATGGGTCTGATAGCTTGTGGTAGCTATAACTTTTTTCCTGTAACTGCCCATCATGGAACCAGATATTTGCACAGCCTGCATTTTGTTGTGTGTCCTAGGAATCATTCACCAGTATTTGCCACTCTTGCCCCTGATATTCCTATCTACCCGTTGTCATGCTTGAAATGTTACCCCCATTTCCAGTTTGCTGCCCAAACAGAATTCCCAAACTACCATCATCATTCAGCCATCTGGCCCATCCATCTATTCTTTTATGAATTTGGAAAACATCAAAACGCCTATTTTGGAGAACTGCTTCATTCCTCCCTTTCCAAATTTCCCAGAGTGTGTAGCTAATTTCTTTTATCTCCTTTTCTGTCAGAATTGCTATGCACTGTTCCATAGCCTCCAAAATATTCAAGGGGAGGTCTTGGGTCCCGAGCCCCACCCTTCTACCAAACCAGACAGCTCTAGACCCTTGGCAAAAGAAAAAACAGGGCATTTCATATTCGTTTTCAACATTGCATCTCTGGCACATTGGTGATATCCTATTGATTCTCCTATGCACATTCTGAGCAAGTATGAGTGTCCCTGGTATCATTCTCCATAAAAATATCTTCACTTTAGGTACAATCCCCTTCCACTTTTGCATCTTCTGCCACAACTGTGATCTTGCATCCATTATCTGTTGGTTGGCTTGCCTCCACAAATATTGATAGCCATAGTTCACTGAGTATTTTCCCCTTTTTGATTGGTCCCGGATAAGCCTGTCAGGACTAGTTGCCCCTCTTTTTTTTTTGGTGAGGTTTGAATTTGGTTGATTGCTTGAACTTGGGACTGGTTGAAGAGTTGATTAATCGCATCTGTCCTCCATTGTCCTGCATCAAAATAAAAATCTGTCAGCCAAAACCATTTTCCTTTGTGCTAGGATTCTAACCGCTGGTTCATCCCAACCCCTGAACCAAGGTTGTGCCACTGCTTTGATAGTACTGCCATCCCTAATTTCCCATCTGACTTGGCTCTTAAAGACCTCTTTGAGATTCATTATATTCTCCACATTTTACTTGAAACAGTATGAGATTTTGCATCCCAAAAACCTATCTGGGGCAGTACTTTGCTTTACACAGTTTGACCCACAATTTATCACTTTCACTCATGGTCTCCCACACCAGCTTCATGAACAGTGCTTGGCCAAAGGTATTTAAGTCTTTCACTCCAAACCTCCTTCATCACATAGTTTACACACCTTCTTCTAGGCTACTGGGGCCATATACCTCTTTTGATCAACTTTGCCCCAAAAGAATTTGGCCATGAGGTTATTCATTGCTTTGATTATACCCTTTGGCAAGCATTCCACTGACATATAGTAAACTGGAAGGAAAAACACTGATTTAATCAGTACCAATCTACCAGTCTGGGTCTCTCTTTTGTTCACTCTTGTTCTTATCTTGTTCCATCTCAAATTCAGCTTTCAACAAAAACACTCAATCTCTCAATGGCTTCATACAGCAAAAAAATTGAGCATCTTATTTGCAAGGTGTGCGGCCATAAAGTAAAAATGGACAACGATGACAGTGTGAAATTATACCAAAAAATGAACGAACATCAGAGCACCAGCTCCTGCAGACCTCGCCCCGCCCGTGAAGCCAAGAAGAAAGAAGAGGAAGAAAAAAAAAAGAGAAGCATAAAAGGACCAAGGCTAATAGAAAAACTGAGAGCACCACCAGCAAGGACTCAATGGCCGTAAGCTTCATGCCATAATTTTTGTCTCGCTTTATGATTTATGATTTTTGTCTACATATGTAATTGGCATCTTTAACATGCATATGCAGTTTGCATATGCTGCCAAAACTCGGTACTTGATTGACATATGCAGTTTGTATATATTTTCATCATATATAATGCAATGTCATACACACACATATTTTGTATTATTTATATAATATGCAAGCAAAAAGCACTCCGTTAAGACAATATAAAAAATACCGATACTAGTATAATCATAGCATCAACCATCAATGATATGTGAAATACAAAATAAAACAAAATGTCAAGTTGCAAACAAATATAATAATTAATAGAGCGCAATAAAATAATAAGTAGATTGTTTATCACACTACAGACTATACTGGAGTGATGTCATATATCTGGCGGCACAAGGGCATATGGGTTACAAACTTACAATTGAAGATGAGTTTGAAAGCATGTAGGACGGAAGTAGTGGCTGCACTGAAGAATTTGAATCTCTATCCTGAGAGACATCCTCCAAACATATCGAACATTTCGAGTCTATCTCATCATCTGATCCTGGAGGTGCTAGATGTGGTAACACAGGCAAAGCCTCAATGGCCATAAGCTTGAGGCCATGGGTAGGAGGTATAAGAAGTGGGGGGGGGGGGGGGGGTGCAATCTGAATCTCTGATCAATAATTTGCCTCGCTCCATTATGTCTTATTCTCCGACATATCCATAGGATAAAGAAGTATGCTTTGGCTATTAACTCCCCAACAAATACCAATGACTTCAAGTACAACAACATAATCCGGTATATAGTGACCTCTTTGTTAATAATTCGAATAATGTCTCGGTGGCACTGCAATTTCATCGACTCCATCATGGAGTCTAATTGACAAGTTTGATCCCGAAATTTGAGGAAAAATATTAATATCTAGTATAACAGTGTTGACTAATGATACTATACAAACATACTTTTATTACTACTCAAATTACTATTGCAATAACTTATAATCTATCCTACATAATAACACTATACATATTAGACTACATTTTTGACAACTTAGCAACTATCCTAACTTTGGAACATTCAGGGAACTAGACTAAACCATAACAATTGTTCTCTTACTCAAGATATATTTTTACTTCTATTTTTAATATTTTTCCGAATTTTAAGAATTTGGATGGATTTATTTTGTGAAACATATAAGTAAATATCATCAAACAAAACAACAACAAGTCTAATGATCTAAAAACAAAGTAATCAATAATTGTAGTGCAAAAAATAAATTTAGACATAATAATGCATGAGATATTACTTAAATAAAAGGGGTTTAATGCATAGAACACTTGCTATTTAAATAAGTTTACAAAGAACGTGAAAATATAGGAGCTAAAATAAAATCGGATGAATAAAGAAACAGAGCAGAATGGAGAGAAGAAGCATAACATTCCCTTCATAGATTTTCTTGGTGTAGGTGCAACTTAGGTGGTATAAGTCTAGCTCGGAAAGGGAAATAACATTAATGAATCTAGTAGTCCAGCACTAGAAGTTTGGCAAAATAAGAGTCAATAGGGTTAGTGGTATAAGGTTAGTACTTTTGGGGTTATAGGGATAGAATGGTGGGGTTAGTATTAGTCTAAAGTTAGTGAATGTAGTTTGGTGTGATATGTCGAGGTTAGTGATTTTTTTTTTCTATTATGAATATTAATGTTATCATCATTATAATTATTAGTGCAATAATTATAATAATAATTAAAATTTATTGATGATAAACATCATAAAAATATAAATATTAATAATTTATTAATAGCCAAAGTGAATAATTATAATAAATCAAGAAACAAATAATAATTATAATAATTATTAATATTATCACTGTCATAATCGTTAATGCAATAATATTTAAAATTAATATTATCATTATGATTATTAGAGCTATAATTATAATAATAATTAATAACTTATTTATTATAAACATCATAAAAATATAAATATTTAAGCATGTATGGTCTATTGTCTATCTATGTAGTTGGCATCTTTAACATGCATATGCAGTTTGCATATGCTGCCAAAACTCGGTACTTGATTGACATATGCAGTTTGTATATATTTTCATCATATATAGTGCAATGCCATACACACATATATATACCACAAGCTATCAGAAAATAAATATGATTTTTTATTATTTATATGATATGCAAGCAACAAACACTCTGTTAAGACAATATAAAAAATACCAATACTAGTATAATCATAGCATCAACCATCAATGATATGTGAAATGCAAGATAAAAAAAAAATCTCAAGTTGTAAACAAATATAATAATTAATAGAGCGAGATAAAACAATACCAATACTAGTATAATCATAGCATCAACCATCAATGATATGTGAAATGCAAAATAAAACAAAATGTCAAGTTGTAAACAAATATAATAATTAATAGAGCGAGATAAAATAATAAGTAGATTGTTTATCATACTACAGTGAGTGATGCTAACTATATGGCGGCACAAGGAGCATATGAGTTACAAACTTACAATTGAAGATAAATTTGAAAGCATGTAGGATGGAAGTAGTGGCGACAATGAAGAATTCGAATCTCTATCCCGAGGGACATATCCTCCAAACATATCAAACATTTCGAGTCTATCTCATCATCTGATCCTCGAGGAGGTGCTAGATGTTGTAACACAATAAAAGCCTCAATGGCCGTAAGCTCGAGGCCATGGGTAGGAGGTATAGGAAGTGGAGGTGCAATCTGAAGCTCCGAATCAATAATTTGCCTATGTTTCATTATGTCTTATTTCTCCGGCATATCCATAGAATAAATAAGTATGCTATAGCTGCAACTTCCCAAATACCAATGATCGCAAGTACAACGAACACAATCCTGTGTATAGTGACCTCTTTGTTAAGAATTCGAATAATATCTCGGCTGTACTGCAATTTCATCGACTCCATCATGGACTCCATTATACTCAATTCGTGCCATAAATAAATTATATAGGCCTACGAATTACGATTAAACAAACAGGTTTTGGTAGCAGAGACGAAATCAGATTTCAGGCTAGATTTCATTAATTAACACGTCGCCTATTTAAAGCCCACCTCATGCTGGGCATATTAAATCGGAATGAGAGCCGGATATTAAAAAAATAAAATAAAATAAAATTAGTGGAAACAATACAAATTGCGTTCCTCTTCTTGTAGAGTCTCACCTTTCTAAAAAGGTAATGCTTTCAGTCCTCATTCTCTACATATTAAAGTGATTTAATTAATTTTAATATGAGTTTCTATTTCGAAACTGGAGCTGACAATTGATGCATTGTAAAGAAATAACAATAGAGATTTAATATTGTGAATTTGTGATGGCTTTATTTGCTTGAGAGTTGAGAACGGTTCCCACTCCAGGTGTGGACTCCGCATTTTGCAAAGTCCAAACTACAGAAATAGTTATATATGAATAAATAGGAGTGTAAATTTCGCGTGTTCTGTGAAAACTTTTTATTTCCATTAGTTGATACTAGTTGACAGTTATTTTTTTTTTAAATACTCAAAATTATGCACCAAGAAAATACGATTTAAATAAACGATCTTAAGAAAGACCTCAATCAATTAAGAAACAAAGAAACATTTTGTATGAATTTTCAAAAATGAAGACGTCCATTTAGTATCGCAATGAACCTACCATGTGATTGGACCAAAATCCCCTGCGGTGAAAAATATCACCCCACCTGTTGTACTTGACTCAAGATCTGACCTTTTGAATCTCAACAGTGACGATTAGAGGACGGGTATTCATCACGGATTCACGGTGCATTTATCGGTGATCAGACGACCGATATTAAAAGTACCGCAGGTGCGGTGATTTTTTTCACCGCAGAGTATTTCGATTGCCATGTGATGGTTTTGATTGTGCTCTGCTAGATTTATTGTGGCCACAGGCTCACAGCCCACTGGTTCAATGGGTTTACAAAGCTAGTCAATTGTACGCCGTAAGAAATCAAGATTACAAGGTCATAACGGCGTATAATTCTCTTGACAGCTGTTGTCAAGCTCTCGGAAAAAAAATGAACACTTTGTTCTAGATTTATATATGTAAAAATAAATATAAATAATAACAACTTAAAACACACAATTTTTTTTTTTTTAAAAAAAAATGGACAACGAACACCCTGATACAGTACATCCCATCCTTTTAGGATGTAGACTGACGGACTGCACGAAAGGCAACAGCATTTGTCAGTATATTTCTCAATTCCATCAGCCGTACCTAAACTTATAGATATAATTAAATGCAAAACGAACAGCTGGAAACACTATTGTAAAATTTTAAGAAATGGCTATTTGCAATTTGGACAAATGAACATTCAGGGTATTAGACTAAACCATAACAAGAAAAGCTAGGGAGACGAGTATATGCCTAAAAAACAGAGCCAGAAATCCCCATTACAAGATAATACTCTATTGAAACACCCAGATGTCTGGTCGTTTAGCAAAGCAGCAACAGGGAGAATATAGTTCCATTTATGATATATTTCTTCTCTTCTTGCTAAAGTAGGGCGGGCCAAGCTATTTGGTCTTTATTAGCTGCTCAATATCTGCTGCCACTTCAGAAACCTTTGGATCCTTGGACAACTTTGCGTCTTTTGCAATACTTTGCACGTCAAAATCAATGGCAATAGACTTCACAGCCCCATCTAACATCTGTATCAAACCTATGTTAAGGGAAAAAAAGAAATGAAGACAAATTGGAAAAAAACAGAAAGAACAATGATCTAATAATTTTATATAAATTTCTCTTATATTTTCAAAAACTATAAAATATAAAAAACTTGAAATTGCAAAATTATAAAGGATACAAGAGATCCAATAGCAACAAGTGCTCGGTATCTCGAATCAACATCTTGGCTTGCGTCTTCTGCAATCTGTGTTATTAATATAGAATATACCAACAACCTATGTTAATTAATAACACATGACAAGAAAAAAGTCTTTTTGCATCCCTACTCACACCTCAAGATATCACAAACACCCAATGCCTTCAACATATGGAACTCTGTTGAGAAATAGAGAATATAGTAATAGTTATTGTTTTAGGAGCCTATGTGCAAAAGTGATTGTAACCCTATATAGACCTTGAGGATTAATGAAAACTAAATGCCCTTTTTGCAATTGAAACAATATCCTATACCAATCCTCATTTTATCTACAATAACTCTACCGATATCACAAACACCCAGAAGACGAGAAATTCTATAGACATTCCTACAATACATGAAACAATATCCTATAGCTATCCTCATTTTATCTACAAGTACCCTACCCTCCCTTGCTCACATGAAGTGGGTGTGACATGAACCATACCAGAAACTGCCAATACTTTTGAAGAAAATACTTTACAATGAGGAGAAAAAAGTTAGCGACGTACTTCGAGGGCTGCTGAGATGACTTGAGCTTGTGCTTCTTTGTCTTTTAGTTCAATTAAAAGCACAGCATAGCTGCAATCAACAAGAAGATTATATGTCAGCCATGAAAATCTCAAATTAATTATAGAGTATGTTTAGAAATGAAAAACATACTTTAATAGAAGAGTAGCATATGCTAGATGTGCATTCTTATTAAAAGCTGGTCGACAACTGGACAGGGAATCGAGTATCTACAATTCAAAAAATGAATCAATATTGAATAACTCAGACAAAACAAAAATCCCAAAGTACCTCTCACTAGTAAAAGTAAAATTTGGTTTGACAGAATTTCAAATGAACAGACAAAAAAACATGATACCAGTAAATTACTGAAGCTAATTTAATATCCACTTTAGTGAACTCTCAAAATTTTCCTTTCCTTTTCTTCTATTGCCTTGTTGCATGCTCAATTGGTTCTTTTGTACATATGAACCCTTAAAATTACAATGTTCCAAAACAATAATCTCAATTATCAAAATTTAGGAACACTAACACTTGGCAACCATACAGATTAAGGTGATAGATTGGTTTGGAACTGATGTGGTTAGCCTTGAAGATGTAACATTAGCATCAATCAGGCTTCAACTTTTGTGCCAGATTCTGCATACTGGATGCTGCTATATATCTTTTTGTAAACACCAAGTTGGAAACACACCTCGCTGAAATTGGAATGTAGCCATAGTCGAAAACATGAAGGCCTAAAGAGATTCACAATGGCTCTAATAATGGTAAGAACATTAGCAGGTTGTGTGGGTCCTGCAACTGCCTTCTCAAATATTTCTTTCAGCAAATCTACAAAAAATGAAAGGGAACATGGATAACTAAGAGAATGTCACTTGATGCATCTCAATTTTTTATTGGCCTACATGCAGGGGATTATTTCTAAAATCTACCTTTTTGTCCTTCAGTGTGTTTGAGAAGAGAAGTGGCTCCATCTGGGTGTAGAACTGTCATTCTCATAGTGTCTATAACTGTATGTCAATGAACCAGATAAATTTTACTTTTATGCAAGACTACTAAAAGCCTAAAGTAAGATAATATAGGTTTTTAAAATATAATTACAGCATTTTACCTCTATCAAAAACAGAAGTGAAGATGTAATCTTTATGAGTGCATAAACAAGGTCATATCCAATAGTTTTATTTTGATTCTAAAGTTTTAGATTTTGAGTTATATTAATGTTTTAAAAAATAAAGGCATTTAGGAAAGAAAAGTAAAGCCAGTATCTCTAGCACGGCATTCACAAGAAGTTCATGTATCAGACTTGCCAAGCTCTTCAGGTTGAAAACATGACATTTGACAATGCAGACACAAAGAACACAAGTAAGAACTAGAACAATCTCATACCAGGAAATAACATCTGAGGTGGCCAAGATTTCAATAATCTAACCAATAGAGACGTGTCAGAATCTGATATTGTGCTCGAATGATAATGCGATGTATCCTTCAAGACCTTTACAATTGCACCCAATTTAGAGAAATCACTTTCAGACAAGGACAGAGCCTTCTGATCCTGACCAAAAAGATACAGAATGCCCAGTTATTATTAATCAGTGATATTAATATTAAACAGAAAATAAGAAACTCCATAGAAATAATGAACTTCTTTAAATATTACAGGGTCTGAAGCTAATGTTGCATTGAACTCGGTTATCTTTTTCAAAATACCATCGAACTGAGCTATATCAAACAAAAGCATTCCTTTCTACACAATTTAAATGGAAAGCGAAAAAAAAATAAGATAAGCCAATATGTAAATAACTAAATAAATAAATAATAAAAAAAGAAGAAGAATGAAATGCGAATAAATTATTGATATGAATCCATGTACCTTCGGAATATGCTTGAATGTAGATTTTGGGGCAGCACTGCCTGAAAACAGCAAATTACTGAGAATCAATTTTCAACCAAATTGCTGGTTAATGCCCTAGATTATTTTATCATAGTTCCAAGTATATAGGGACAGATCAAAATAACCCTCCTGTAAATATAAAAACAAAAAAGTGACCGTAATAAAAACGAAAAGTGACCGTAACAAACATAACTAGCAAAAAAAAGCAACGTAAGTTGCCGTCATGAAATGACAAAGTAATAATTGCACATTTGCCAGCATAGACCAGGAAAACATGGCACAAATTTAGTCAGTGAATTGTTGATACCTGATGAGAAAGAGCTTTCCCCAGGTATATACGCATTAGCTGGAACAGAAACAAAACGATTTGAGTAAGTTAAACTAACAATATCATATTCTTACTAGAAACAAACAACATAACCAATAAAACTTAACATGTGGGTCCTCAACATGATACGACATGGCAATGCCAAAATGTAACTGACCAACATTATTCTGTTACCCAAAATGGCTGCACAGCTAGCGATCATTAGCAGGGAAAGAAATAATAAATAGCAAAAAGCATATACCCCCAGTATAAGGATCTCGAAAAGACGGATCTGGAGTAAAGGTCTTCTGACCCGAATTTTGAAGAATAAATTCTACAACTTGCTCACGGAATGTCAGAGGCAGGTTTTCTTTTATAAGCCACTTGTCAGCTACATCATAAGGATTCTCTACAAGCAAAAATGAATGAATTTCAGTGCTTTCTCATTGAGGATTTAGGTACTTTACATGTTGAGTATTCAAGGGCTATCTGAGGAGATATGTATGTGAAATAATACCGGAACGATTATATGGTAATTTGCGAATGGGGAGCCCATCACCAATATCAACATCAAAAACTGAAATCAGATCCAAAATAAAATACTTGGTTAGATGATGCTTGAAACATTTTTAATGAGCTGATAAAGTTTCACATCAATAATTAATGGATAAGTTTGAAAAGAATTATGATGAATTTGCTTTTTATAATTGAACAAATGTACGGACCATAGTCATAACGGGTGCCATTATAAACCTGCCCATTCGATGCATCATCAGGTCCATCAACCACCTCACCAATCTACAAAAAATGTTAGAAGACAAAATCAACAACAGTTATCAATGAAAGATATATGTTAAAACTGTAGGTGCTTAAGATCTCACCTTATCCCACTGGGATTGTTTAGAGTTCCAAGAATATGCTACTCCATTGTCCCCTTCTCTGACAACCATAGTCTGACCATCAATAGTGCCTGGTCAAGTACAATGCAGCATCAAGTACTTGAGCTATGATGCCGTCTTAAAGTATTGTATCAGTTAAATGTGTAATTTAATTTTCTAATATCATACCTGGCACTTGCAAGGCCTCCAATCCTGGCAGGTCTGTCAGTTTTAATCCACCAACTGTTTTCCTACAACAATAGACAAAATGTATTCGCACACAATTACAATGTCAATTACAGTCCTTGCACATATAATGCTTAGTACCTCAGCCAAGTGTTTAATTACAAGAAAAACTGTATGCATGGAAGGCAATTTGCACTTTTTAAGCTTGATGATAAAAGCAGTGTTTACAACTGCCTTCAACATGTCACCATTGCAATTTTAACTAGAATTTTATTATATTATGCATGACAATATTGCAATTATAAACTTACCTGCTGAGTTTGTACTGGGATAGCTGGTCAGAGTAAGCCTCTGTCTCTTGTGGGTCCGCTAGCCGATCATTTTGCTGAGTCCAGACACGAACCACACCATCAGAGCAAGCAGTTACTACATCTCCATTTTCCAAAAATTTGACATCCCATACACATCCAGGATGCTCTATGCTTTGCACACATGCTCCATCTACAATTTATCATAGACTTCAGAACAGAAATATATGGTATAGCATCTTGTATTTGTAGTTGCATTGGTGTCACGACGAGTCCTAAAAGTTTTTGCAAAAGAGTCAAAGAGAAAAAGAGATTTCCCCAAAAAGAGAAATACTCAATTAGTAGTCTCTTTTTGCAAATCTCATTGATCAGTAGCCAAGAAGAGCCAGATAAAGCTAGGGAGAAAATTGCAATGGAAATTTTGTCAAATCAGGTCAATTGAGGTTGCATTTGGCAACAATAGAATTAGCTGAGAAAGAAATTTGTCTTCAAAACTACAATATTTCCTTCTTCTTCCTCTTTCTGCACTCAGTTGACCATCGACTACGCCCTGTCCATCGACTACGCCCTTCCGCCGGATCTTAGGCCCTGATTCACCCTCCGTAGACGCACCCAGAATAGGAGCCTTTCGGGTTCCGCGGCATTGGATTCTCACCTCTGTTTGCGTTACTCAAGCCGCCATTCTCGCTTCCGATTATAAGAATAGTAGTCGGCGTTTTCCAGGTAAGAAAGAAGAAGTAGTGAGTCCAGTAATTGAGTGTGCGTATCGAGAGTTGAATAGCAGTTTTGAAGAGATGGCTATAGAGAGTTTGCACATTAAGTGAAGCAAACCTTCAATCCGGTAAAGCCTCCCTCTCTCATTCTTACCTTGAAGAAACTCTATTTTTCTTTAACTTCTCAACCAAGAAAATGAAATTATAGTTTCAAAATCACATCTATTGAATTCATGTCTTTTGTAGTCAACCAAACTCTAGCATGCAGTGGTGTCGACCAGAGTATAAATTGAACAAATTTCTCAAAATAATTAGGACATTTTCAAGGATGTTTGGAAGTGTGGCGAATAAGGAATAAAATAACTTATTCTAGAACAAGGGTGGTGAATAAGGAATGGTGAAGAATTGCTTATTCACGAATTAAGAGATGTTTGGATGGTTAGTTTAGAGTAAGAACAAGAATAAGGATCACGGGTGCTTAGTTCCATGCTTGTTCCATGCTAGTTCCAACATTTTGTTGTGGAACTAGAATAAGGGTCGGAATAAGCAATTCGGCTTGTTCTCAAGTGTGTTTGGTACCACCAAAAATTAGCAATTCCGAATAAGAGCTTTAACTGATTTTGATTCTACCATTAGCCTAATTCAGAAATTCTCCTTATATATAAGCACCGATATAGATCAAAAGCAATAACACTCAAAACATAGTTTATATGACAAATTGTCCAGCAATAACACACCTGTCAGAATCCACCCAAATCATGAAGTAATGCAGACTATTTTCCATTTTGTTATATCTAATGCATTTTTTATTTTTTTTTCCTAATGTATAACATGTTCCTGCTATTTTGCAAATTTAATGTAATAGTTACTGACATTGGCATTTCCTTCTGCTGTTCAACAAGTTAAGAACATCATTTTTTTTTTTCTTTTCCTGACCAGTTATTTTTCAGATACCAAAGCATACCACTCAATTCATATTATTTGGTATAGCAACAAACCAACACCAGCTACATGACGATTGAACTTCTTTTGTTTTCTGCCTTTATTTGTTTGGCCTTTTATCTTTTAAAGTCTTATAAGTTATTAACACATATTTAACCTTCAACAAAATGTTCTGGCCAACTCCTAACTAAACTAGAGTTCAAAAAAGGACCTTTCCAAATTTTAAGAAATCGATCTTCACCGCCACTAGCAACCAGGCCAGACGAATGAGCAGCCACAGAATAAACAAGAGAGGTATGGCCCACCATTTCCATCAAGACCTGACCAGTCAAGGCCCATAATTTCACTGTACTGCAATTCAAAATAAAATGAAATTACTTTTTATTATTCCACATTCAGCTGAAAAAAGCCCAAGCAAGATTGCTAACGCACTCTACATTTGGGCCATTCCCAAAAAGGCCCTGAATATCAAAGCAAAAGTTTACAGAAAGCAATGACTAAATTGCTCCACATAATTTCTTTATACTATTGTTAAAGACCTCTTCATTAAGTTGGGTATACAGAGCTTCCAAATAAAAAAATACTAGAATCAACATCTTCACAATACTGCAACTCTGTTAAATTCATTAACATGGTGGGTCCATTTGCAAATTTCCCAAGGCTACCATCAGCTAAACATTCTAAATTTAGTGTTTTATGTACGACATTTAATAAATTTATTTGCCTATTTGAAGGAACCCCTTGAAAAGGTAGATCACTAACCCATCATGGGAAGCAGAGAGCACTCCAATTCCAGGCATTAGGGCTAGACCTCGAACAGTATCTACAAATAAAAATAAATTTTAAAAAGGCACAGTTCAATTTATATCAATCACTTGATTCAATTTACTACCTGAATGTCCTGTGAAAGTATGCAAACAAGTCCTTCCTCTCCAAAGTTTCATAGTCGAGTCACTAGAACCTAACAAATAAATCAAAGAATCAATTATTACGACAGTGCTTTCTTTCTTATCTTTCTCTTGTTTTTTTTCCTTTTTGGTAATTTTAATTGATGATATCGTGAATGATGATAAGTAGTGACTAGGGCTAGTACATACCAGTGAGAAACTCTCCAGAAGAGAGCTTTATAACTGTTTGTACAGCCACCTTGTGTGCTTCCCAGGACTCTACAGCCTGGCCTTTCCTCCATCGTCTTAGAGTACTACATGCAAATTGAGAGACAAAAAAAGGGGTTTAAAATGAAAGGTGACATAAAGAAATTAATATATATATATATCAAATCCCTTAATGTCAGTAATGCCCCACAGGGTTCTTCACAGATATAGAAAAGATCTATGCTGGTATAATACCATATTAGACGTGCAAGGTAATTGCCGCAATAGTAATACAGTACCACACTATTCACTTAGGTCTGGTACAAGTAGACACCACTAAACTTTAAGAAGTATTACTACATAAAAGTGCAGGCTGACAGGTACTGGCAGACCTTGACCCTTGGTAATGACCAATGCCTGTACCAGGCTACCGAGAGACCTATAATGCAATCTTTGGTGTACCCCATTGCAAGTCAAAAAGAAAACAAGAAAAGATGATGTTCATACCAGTCCATGGATGAAGAGATTATGTCACCATTGTCATCAACAGCTAAACCAGTGACTTGATACTGGTGTCCCTTCATCCTCTCAACAATCTCTCCTGTTTGTACATTCCACAGGAGAACTTGAGTGTCCAGTCCACCAGAGACAATTGCTCCTTCAGGGAACTGGTCTGAAGGAGCTATCCATGCCAGGGGTCCCACAAAGCTGGTATGTCCTGCAAGGGTCTTAGATAGAGAGTACTTGTGCTTTGCATCAGAATCAGCTACCCACAGTCTGACAGTGCGGTCCCGTGATGACGTGGCAATTCCTGATTCACCACAGATGCAGATTCCTCTTACCTAAAAATTGAACATGCACTGTGAAATTAGAGAATTTAGAAAGGATTGAACATTAGGATCATTCACAAAATTTTACTTCCCAGTTCAGAACAACACCTCTAGAGATAATTATACACTCCAGTTGAGGCTTTGCTTTTGAAAATTGTTACGTGTTTGCAAGTATAACATAAATTGGAGCCCATTGGTTGTGGAACAAGTACCTTAACAAAAATTGTAAGTCTTTTCCTAAACAAGATTTTGCAACAATGTATGTTGAATTCTAAAACATATAAACTGGCGCAAAGCACCTCACTTGGTGAGATCGGCATGAATAAATTCCAGTTCCGAACATGAAGTTTATCCAGTACCCAAGACTAAGCAAATTTGAGACAATGGAAAGAATCATTCTACGACCAAAAAAAAATAAAAAAAAGGGGGCTTACGTCATCTTCGTGGCCACGGAGGACGCAGCTGAGGCGATACTCGACCGAATCGATCTCCATTGCCATCGAGTTCCTTCCTCTTTATCTTTGTTTCTATTTCTTGTAGCTTAGCAGTAGAAAACTTTGCAAGCAAAGTATTTGGGAAATACGGAAATAGGAGCTGTCTTGGAGAGGAAGAGACAACTGGAGGAGTCCGTTTCCTTGACAAAAGGGGGTCATTTTATTTTTATTTTGAAAACTGGAGGCTTCCATTACCGGGACAAAATGGAATATTTTTTTCCTGTGCAAAGTGAAACGATATTTTTTGTTTCTGAACAGCTTACAAAAAGGTATTGCTTACGGGATTATCGAGCTTCGCTCGATATAGAATATTTTTCATGAAAAATCTTTTAATTGGTCAAAGAAGATAAATATTAATATGATAATCCCAACCTGTAATTAATTTAGAAAAACATTTGCACTTTCATGAGTATTTATTAAATTAATTTTAAAATTTCTTTAATAATTAAATTATTTATAATTTAGTTATCTTTGTCTTTTAGTTGTACAATTCAATTTTATTTATTTGCAACAAACTACAAAATATTCTTTCTAAATTTGTGGATTATTGTGAAATGACATGACGTTTTAAAAATGACATCCTAATTTGTATTGAAAACAATCTTGTAAATTAGAGTAGAATATTGTTAACATGATTTGGATTTGTTTATAATAATATTTGACATATGATCTTCTTGGGCTCTTTTAAGCCTATAACTCTATATAAAGTTTGGAAAGATACGAGTTATATATAAAAAATACAGTCAATATACAACCCAAAGACACTTGTCCTTGCTTAAAATTGGGAGAAATGAGTTAGAAAGAGCGTGCTTATAAGGAAATATAAAATTATGAAGACGATGTCCAAAGTCATGTCGAATCTGCTTAATACAGAAAATAGTTAAGACCAAATTAGAGCAGCATTTGAGTATAAAAATACTCGATACATCCTCAAAAGTTTGTCAATCAAGAGGAGAGTCTAGTTCATTACCTGTCATAATTATCATCACCTGACATAACAAATATAACATATCATTAAAATCAATCTCAAAGTAATCATGTTACCTTTATTAGTTACAAACGGAAAATCAAATTAGTGAATAATAAATTTGAGATGCCTAAGTTGATCTTGATGGATGCCTCCATCAAATCTGAACTTCCCATTCTACTACTGTGCACTGGCTTATGTTCACATTTGCCAGACCATCTTTCTCATCTCATCAGTGCACTTCATGACAGTAGGCCCACGCTTGTTTTTGATCCAGCTATTGGCAAGAGAGTTATAGCCCTATTAGTTATGTTTTGACAGTAGTAAAGACCAATCTGAAGTGGGAGCAACCATTGCCCAATGGGATAGCACTTTCATCTATAGAAAGAGGAGAAAGTTTAACAAATATGCAAATGACATTAAACTAACTACTGAAAGTCAATCAATTTACTGGTATTATGTAATTTTAAGTCATCCAAATGTGGGTGTTATCATGTAATTTTAAATCATCAATTGAAAACAGAAGAGGTGTTTTCTTCCTCAGAGCAGCGCCTCATCCCATCCTTCCTTTCCATCTGCCTGAAAATTTACTGGTATTTAAATCTAGGGCCTGAATATTTAGGTTCTTATACCAGAATCTTGTTTTGGCATTGTACCGACTGGTACAAAGTCTATACAACTTTTCCATTTAAGGGTACACATCCCCACAGGTTATAAATCGGTATTCATGTTGCAAATGGGGTCAATTGCAAATAAATTTGGCAACAATCAGATTAAGCAATTCGGTTAGAAAGGAAACCCGAGGTGTAAATGGAAAAATTTGAGGAGGTACCTCAAATAGACTGAACAACAATATCAAATTTCGGCCTCTTTCACCTTCTCCCATTCTTTCCTTCTTGTCTCATAACCATCCTTGTCATTAAAATAAAGAAAAGGAAAGAGCTAAAGGTTCCAACACGAATTCACCAGAGAGGAGATAGATTTGGTACATCCCTCACAATCACCTCAATTTGATGATTTTCATCCCTAATTACGGTCCCTCTTTCATTTCTCTTCTTCATCTTCATCTTTTGAAAGAAAAGGAAAATAGTATAGTTGCAAACCGAGACAAAAAAAAATACGATTTAATATATTAAATCAAATATATATATCTATAGTTGCATGGCGATTTGTCAAAAATCCTGATATACCACATATATTTTATTAAAGTTACCTTTCTTCACTGCCTTTGTAATAGCTTCGTAAGTCTCTTCGCGAGCCTCCTCCATAAATCCGTAAATTAACTTTCATGGCTCGGAACAACGGCTAGGGCCATCCTAAAGCCGAAGAAGAAGAGAGGCGATGACATTTTAGTGCAGGCAGATTAAGTGGAAACTGCTGGGAACGGCAACTAAGAACAGACGAAATGACTTTTTTTTTTGTCCTTGTGGTTGAAGGGACGGCGAAAAAGTTTGCGTTTCCCGTTACGCGTGAAATGCCGAAACGGGTCATTTAGTTGATGAGATAGTTCGACACAAATTACAGAGTTATAATGGTAAATTTGTAAAACTAAATTACCGCACATACAACAACCAATTGAAAAATTTTCGTTTTCTAATTTAAAAAATAAAATCTGACACCCACACATCTTTATTTATAATATTGATTAGAATACTGTTTAAAAATATTGAATGAATGCTTGCTTTTATTTATATTTTGTTTCTTTTTGATTTTTTCGATTTATGGTTACATTTTTAATGTATTTCTCGAGTTATTATTTTTTAATCAAAACAATAATAATATCTCAATATATTGTACATTTTTATGTGCAGGTAGGCTAAAACACAAACACAATAGACGGATGGACCCTGTAATACAATGAAATCTCAATATTTGAGCTTTAACAATAGATTTGAGATTCTCAATGTATTAATAAATTCTAAAATTAAACTAGTATTTCATTGCATTTATTGTAGGTATTTAATAACACCTAAAGATGAGAAAAGAGGCGTATCAAACCGTTGAGTAATTGTAATAGAGTAGCTGTTTCCAGACAGCAAGACCAAAATTAAATAATAATTTTTTATTAATTTGCATGGAAAAAAATATTTTTAATCAGTATATGAAGAAGTCAAAATTGAAAAATTCATTGACATTTTATAGTATTGAAAGAAAGTCTTAAAAAATAATTAACAATGTGACAAAAGAAGGTACGTGGCACATTGGTATAGCAGTCAATGTCATAAAAAAAGGATTGTTCTCCTTTCTTTCGGTCTTTTTTTTTTCCCATACTGCAAAAGTTATATTTAATTAGAAAATATAAATTGGTAATATAAGAGCATTGACCTTTCCACTTTTAATTTCTTGCACCTATCAACTTCATTTCAATTTTTCAAATACAATCCTGATACAAACAGGTTTTTCTATTAAAAAAAAGGAGAAGAAATTAGCATCTTACACGGTTCTGCGAGTCAGTCTGGACTGATGTCCATTTTTTTCAAAAATCAAGCAGAATGAGTTTCTGATGTAGCTCCAGGTTGATGATATTTGAGGTGGGTTTCATAAATAATATTACAGCACGGAAGCAAGCACTGAATTGGAAAACAAGGAAAAAAAATGTATAATTTAGTGCACATTAATAAATTACGAGGAACTAGCAAAACAGAAATGAAGGATTCTAACTAATTATAAAATTTGATTTTTCTGTGACTCATGATCATGTCTTACGTGTAAATCAATTTTCACACCTCAATAATAACGTTACGATTATGTAAATCAAATCTGATTATCTGAATCTCAACAACATTTTTCTTCAGTTAGAAATTTCATAAAAGATGGTACTGAGAAGCGTCACATTGTGGAATTGGCCTATCTTTCACATTTGCATTGTTTGCATTTAAATCGTCGGTAAATAGTTCAGCAAGTATAATTGTATCATATCATAGGAAAATGAATCTCATCTTTTTCTGCTCCACTTTTAATATTTCAAGTAGTTACACATTACTGTTGCATAATTTGAATTGAACTTGTCTTCACACCGTAGTCACCCCATTTATTTTTCTTTGTAGCATGGTTGTGGAAAAATAATTGTTGCAACATAACACAATCAATTAATTAAATATATGCAGAGTTGTTACTTCCATCGTCTTGCATGAACAAAAGATTATATCATGGCACACAAAAGACCATATATAGACAAGTTCAAGAAAAGAAAAAAGAAAAAGAAATTACAGACCAAATATCTACATTTGTGCGAGAACAATAGCCAATTAGGCCATGCACACCAACCTCCAAACCAGCAAAAACTGCCTAAATTCACCTTAAATTTTCAGACTCAGAAGCCAAAATCTTTACATAGCATCAATTGACCTTCTGAGTGTTACACCAATCAAGAGTACCTGTTCCTCCTCCGCCCAACTGGAAGAGCATTACCTACGGCATAACTCCGACTCCGTGAAAATACTCCGGCATCAAAATCAGTCTCATTGAACTCACATGGTGCATCCTCGTCAATACGGCAAACCGCCAAACTCTGACTACGCTCAACTCTTTGTTTCCTTGCTGCCTTCTCCTCAGCAGCCGTTCGAATTAATTCGGCTAAGTCTTCGTCACCAGATGAGCTGCTCCTATCAGATCGGATGCTGTAATTACGGCTGATGCTAACAACTGAGCTGGTTTCGCTATTTGCACGCTTGCTGCGTAGCCAGGATACAAGACGGGCTGGTCCAACCAAGCAAAAGACGAATCCTTTGCGGCCTTTTTTTGATTTAGACATGAGAAATTTGGTAGTTTTGTTGGATGTTGATATAGAGCACCTAATTACTACTTTAATTTGTAGAAGGAGATTTGAAGGGGATGGGGAGATCTTGGCGTAATATATATTTGATGAGGAGGGATGGATAGGAGGGAATTGAGAATTTGAGGAGGAGACTTTTTAAATTTGTGTGGCCTTTCTCTGTCTTGCTTTGTATCTTTCCATGTGTGGCATTGTGCTTCCTAGTGTAGCTCTGCTACAGGTGAACCCGTGACAATGTATACGCTTGAAATGAAGGAGCACAGAAAATCTGTAAATAGATCTCAATTTTCAAGTGAAAAGCACTGTTGATTAAGAAACAACGTTACAAATTAATAAATAATAAAAAAAGCTGTCCGGAACGATCGACTGGATGAAAAAATGTAGCACAGCAAGGAAAGCAAGGAAATTATTATTTAATTAATTAAGTTATCCTTAGCAGTCGTTTTTAGTCCAGCAATTTTCTATGCAAACCGTACAGATTTTCAATAACACATCCAGTCCAAAAAAGAAAAGAAAAAAAAAAAGCCTAATCCAACGCATGTTGAGATTTGATGATTACTAAATCTCTTTAAAGGAAGATTATGTGATTACTACAAGGCCATAATTCCGATGGCATTTTAACTAATCCTGCTGAAAAACGAACATATAACATCTATGAGTTAATTTTGAGTTTTTTTTAGATTTATTTTATTAAAGTTTTTCTAATTTCTTTTACGTAAGTGCTACAGAAACAACAGATAATAACTTAATCGATCCCTGTAGTTATACTGTGTGTGGACTTTTTCATCATTTCTCGAAGAACGATTGGGTTTCCTCAAGAACGAGAATAAGTCTTAGATTCACCCCTCACGAGTTTGGATTCAGGTACTAGTGTCTTGTAACGACCAGAGAACACTGACGAGAATTCACTCTCGTGAGGATTTATTAATTTGTGGGTCCTTTCTTTCCAATAGGCGCAAGCCCCTATTGTTAATTACCCTGTGGTTTCCCACGAGAACCTCTGATTAAGAGATCCGAAGAATTAAATGAAATAGGCTAGAGAAGTTGTTATTCACATTATTTTGGTATTTAATAAGTAACTTATTTATTTTGGCTTAAATCAGATTCAATTGATGGTACCAGACTTAATTGACGGGACGCAATTGAGAAGATCTAAGTACATCTAAAGCATTTAATTGAAATGACCAAGAATGTCTAAAACTAGAACTATTTATCCAAGAATATCTAAAATTATTTAAAACTATTTATTTGAAATTTTCTTTATTGGGGGTTTTGAATTTTGATTTGGCTTACGATTTGATTTTAGTTAGAAGAGAAGTTTTACAACCCTCGGGGCCTTTAATGGCCTTCTTATAAGAGTTGGTTCCTGGGACCATGACAGGTCTTCTTGTGGGAACAAAGTTTTATAACTCTCAGGACCTTTTACGGTCTTCTTGTGAGAGTTAGTTCCTGGGACCATGGCAGGTCTTCTTGTAGGAACAATCCTCAATCTCAAATGTATTGCTTACAATTCAATCTGAGAGAGGTGAAATTTCTCAACTCTCGGGGCAACAGGAGGCCTTCTTTTGAGAGTTGGTCTCAGGGGCAACGGGAGCCCTTCTTATAGGAACACGAGATACAGAATTTCACAACCTTCGGGGCCTTTCATGGCCTTCTTGTAAAGGTTGGTTCCCGGGGCAACGGATGGCCTTCTTGTGGGAGAAACTTGATCTTGGACTTGATTTCTTTTACTTAGATTTTGAATTTGATTTGAACCTGATCTTGGCTTTTGGATTTGGATTTCGCTTTTCAATTTGGATTTCATTATTCATTGATTTCATTTTTGGATTTAGGCTTTTTCTCGATTTGATATTAATTTGTCTTTTCATTTGATTAGGATTTCTTTTTGATTTGGATTTATGTTATTTTATTTTTTTATTGAATTTAGATTTCTTCTAAATTTAAATTTATTTTATTTTATTTATTTCAATTTGATTTGAGTTAATTTTATTTATTTTGATTTAATTCAATTTGTTTTGATTTAATTTGATTTATTTTGATTTGAAGATGCTTTATACTTAATATTATTTATTTGTTATTTATTTATTATTTATTTATTATTTATTGTTTTATTATTATTAATTACTTAAAGTTTATTTACTATTTGTTTCATTTATTATTTATTTATTTATTTATTACATAATTATTTATTTAATTATTTATTATTTATTTGTTATTATTTATTTACTTATTACCTTAAGATTTATTTATTATTCATGTTTTAATTAAAAATTATGATTCTATTTATTATTTGATGATTTATTTATGTTTTATTATAATTATTTTTTTTAGAAATCTTATTAAAATAAAGGGAAATTTCTAAATATTGCCAAATTTATTCTTAATTTTGATTATACTTGACAAGAAAATCATAAAATTACTTATAAAATTTTATTAAAGTATTCAACAATTTTTATAGAATTTATAAAATTCGTTTTTTTAAGACGAAAATACTTCGAAAATAAGAAACTACTTAATTTAACAAAATTCCATATGAAAATAATATTGGATCTGGTTTATTTAGATTTTTAGGAATTTTTGGATATTTTTCTTGGATTTTTCTGAGCTTCCTATTATTTTTAATTAATTAACAAAGCATTTAGCAATTTATAAAATTCAATTTTAATTAGGAAATACTTTGAAAATACAAAAGGAGCGAATATTGACATAATTTCATATTAAAATATCGATAAATCTAGTTTGTACAGATTTTTAGGATTTTATGGATATTTTATTTGAATTTTTCTGAGTTTTCTACTATTTTTAATAAATTTTTGAATTTTGAGATGATTTGGAATTTTCTGATTGGGCCACGTGGGCGTTGACTGGGTCGCTGACGCTGACTCTATTCTGGACTTTATGTAACGAGTGACGCCACCTGCCACACACTCTTCGCCACAGAAAATCTGAGAAAATCGAATCCGACCTCTTCCCTCTCCGTCGAGCTGTGTAATTTTGTAGAAAAGTCCCTGGGATTTCTTCGGCGAAATTGCGACTTCTCCGGCCACCGATTATGTCGAGACCAGGTGCATTGGAATCGTGGGAGAGAAACGAAGAAAGTGGTAGGTTCAACTTGTGCTGTGAAGGTCCGTATTTCCTTGTAGGACCTGAGGAGTTTCGAGACGCCATTAATGGCGCTTGGAGCTCTCTGGCCATCTCTCCTTGCCAGGGATAGGTTTCTTACGCTCTTAGACATGTATAAAGCTCGATCGTGGAGTCCATTTCGCTTGGAGAAGTCGAGAAAGGGGTGAACCGGACTGAGACTTCTCGACTGAGTTTGAGTCTGATCCGGGTTATTGCTGTGGGGCCCTTAGAGCAATCCATTGATGCCAGCCACCACCCGGGTAGATTCAGGAGCTCAAATACCACATGTTCATGCCTTTAATTTGATTTATAAAGTCTCAATTTGGTCTGAAGGGCATATGGGCAGTAGTGCACTTTTTACACACATTATTTCAATTTCTAACTTACACGTAAGTTGACTTACAACAAAAGGGGTTGATTTGATTCTCAAATTAGGTATAATTGAATGTATTTTAAGTGTTCAAAACATCACAGGCTATATGAACAAACCTCTTTACACTTTTCACAATTTTCGGTTTTTATTTTATGACAATTTCTCCATTGTTTTGGTGATTTTTATTCTTTACTTGCTTAACTGTAGTAGAATCACTTACAGAGAGTTCACTGAAGTTACTAAACGCAATTCTAATGTATTATCTCAACAACTTTTCTTAAAAGCCTAAAAAAATAGAAAATAGCTTTTGTATGTCCATACTACCTTAATTAAATTATAGAAAATTATAGAAAATTTCAAAAATTGAAAAATTTATTCCCTACTGTCCATGAACAAATTTGTATTTTTTATTTAAATAAAACCCTATATTTTCTGTTTTTTTTCTTCACTGGCCAGATTTGGACATTGATGTATTTATGCATTTGTTAAAACAACATGCTAAATACTTGAAGTATATATTATTCTTGCTATACTATTTCCTTAGACCCAAATTATGATAAAATTATGCTCTAACAGAACTTGGGCAACATCTCCCCCTCCTCTTTGTTTGATGAGATCTCTTGAGAGAGGGATGCTACCCGGGAACGGAGAGACTCCAACCGAGGTAAAGAGCTATGACTAGAGAGGCTCTAGCTAAAGCTAAGAGGAGCTAGACCTGAGCAAAACCTCAGGCAAAGCTTGTGACCAAGTGGAATTGAGAAGAAGAAAAGAAAAGAGTAAAAGAGAAGGTGTAAGAGATCAAATTGATGCTTCAAATCGATTCATTTCATTCACACATGAACAATTACGGACGTACAAACCTTAATTTCTCCTCTATTCCTTTTTTTTTTACAAGTGCTCGATGAATTGCCTCTTTCAATTGAAACTTCCCTCAGCTAATTAAGCTAAGCTATAGTAACCTAACCCTAATCTGAGCTTGCGGCTGCTCTTTCCTCCTCTTTCTGCTGCTTTACTTGGGGTTTATATAGGTCATGATTTAGGGTTTTCACTCCTTGGCCGAGAGCTCATCTTCACTGTCCAATTTCCATCAACGGCTGACAATGGGCTGCGCCTCGGGTATAGGTTTTCAAAACCATGGGCTAGAGATCTGTCACACCCCGAGTCACTTTTAAATGACTCGCGAGTGCATCTCGACAACCCGCCGCGTATTTCTACGCAAGGCGAAACATACATCACATACATACCAATAATCTACACATAAGTTGCCACAAAATTATATTTATTCAATTATAAAAAAAATCTGGCGAACGACAAAGACTAACATGGCGAGTTGAAAACGAGACTCCCATGCTAGTTCAATGTATCAAAAGTAACTACATAATAACAAACAGTACAATTAGTGGCATTTATTTGACCCACTTGTTTTCCTCTCTTTTCTTACAAAAGCTCTAACACATCGTCTTCAATACCTGGAATCCATGTGAAATGGAAAACGGATGAGAGACTGAAATAATCTCCCAGTGCGGTATTCAGTTCCAGCCCGGAGATTTGTGAAATTTAATAACTCAGTAAAATAACTCAATAAAATGATAATAACTAAATGCCCTTGATTCCTAAAAAATCTACTTTACTATAATGATGACAATCTTTAATAAATCAATATCAAAATAAATAACTTTACAATTCTTTACTCAAATTAATACTTTTAATTCCACTAGATAACACGCCCCACTTACCAAGCCCACTAGTTTGACCTTTATCCACTATCCCAAGAAGCCCACTTATCCGTCGCGAACGGATATCTTCTGGGGAGCGCGCTAGTACTAGAGCACCCAAACCAAACGCTTGGTACAACTGTTATCATCCACTTCCACTTAACATTTACCACTTTAATATCCATTGTCTTTACTCATTAATGCTAACAATATACTTCACGTAAAATAACATCTATAGTCGTTTCTAATTGATACTAACCAATATGCAAATGCAATTATATACCCAAACCATGCTTACTAATTATATGACCTTGATGTATACTTATCTTTTTCCCACAAAGTAAACTGTGTAACCACTGTTAATAGGAACGTAACTATGCACTAATGTAAAACTAATAGCAATGAAATGAAACATATAATTCTTATTATGACTATATAATAAATATAGAAAGCAATTTCACATCAAACCAGGATCCGCACCTGTCGAATGAGCCGGCACGTCCAACTCTATTCTTCTCGCCTTTCTCGACTTGTACCTAACTTGCGTATAAACATTTCTAGTTACTCAATATCCAACATAACAACATAATATCTATATAATTCATAAAGGCCTAGGATTAACAGAGAACACCAGTAAGGGGTTGGACCTACGTACTCGTGAAATACTAACAGAAGCAAACTTGGTGACTCTTTAGCGATGTAATACTTACTTATAAGTCAACACAACTATATAAATAGTAATTCATACATGTAATTTAACTGAGTTCCGCTCATAAAATAATAAAATAAAATAGAAAATAATTCTTTTCAACTCCATAAAAGTAGTTCGGTGCTACTTTCAAAAATATGTATAAGTCACTTTTAAAGAAATTAATTTACAAATCCCAACATATATTAAGGAATGCAAATCCGTGCAAAACAAAAGGCATAGGAATCGGCCTTATTAAAATAAGTTGCTGATCAAAATCCTTTAATACTAAATTAATCAATTATACTTGATATTATAAATAGAAAGAACAATAAAAAAAAACAAAACAAGTAGGACTTCAAGAATCAAGTGGAACGCACTATTCGTTTGACCAATTTTGCATGGGATTTCAACCAGATGTATAACACACATATCATAAAACAGATATTAAAGGGAAAATAATCATGCTTACTTGGTAACCACCAGTCCGATCCACTAGTATTCACTTCTTCCCAGAAATACAAAATAGACAAAGAAATTTTGTTTTGGAGATGGCGCTAAGGTATGTTGCAGAGAGAATAATTTTCGGAAATATATAACTGGAATATAGCGCCTCTTAAATAATTAGCGCTTATAACTACTTTTTAAAATAACCACCTCTGTTGAAAATAGAAATAGAGTAGGGGAAATAACCGACTAGCACCTCTTTGATGATAACCGACTTAATAAAAAATGGTGAAAGGTTTATATGCCATCACCTCATAGACCAAAATTTGTTTCATCTTTCATGTGAAAGTCAACTTGACGGACATAAAAGCAAAATCGAGGGACAAAAAAAATATAAATGTAACTTGCTTCCAGCTATTAAGTGTAGCAACTTAATCAAGGTAAAAACTAACATATCTAGGAACGAAAATGTGAAATTATGATTTAACGAAATGGAATAACAATACAGACTCCAAATATCCCAAAATAATTGTATTTCAAAACAAGAGCAATGTGATTTAGTGAAACCGGACATACAAATTAAATTTTAAAATCATACAACCAGCAACAAAGCATTGGAGAAAGAAATACTAAATTTTAAACACTGATCTTAAATATTAAATTAATGACATCATAAAAAAATAAGAAAAATAAGAAAAAAAAAAACTAGATTGTTACATTCTTCCCCCCTTAAAAAGAATTTTGTCCTCAAAATTCAGACAAATAACAAAATTACTCAAAATTTTTAATTAGTTTATATAGTAAATTTAAGAACGTTATAATAAATAAAGCATTTTTATAAAATAAAATAAATAAAAAGATGATAAAAATCTAGGCTGTCACAAGATCATGGTTTTGGCATTTGTGGCATTGGAAAAGGCCACGTCGACGGAGAACGCCGGATTCACCCTCTTTCACCCGGCTTCACGCGGTAAGAATCACATTTCCTTTTTATCATGAAGGGGACGATGCTGACATGCGGACCCTGCTTGTAAGGTTTAATGAGAGCGTGAGAGATAGGTGCGCTTGTTTCACGATGAGCCAGTGGAAAGACATAACGTTTGGTTCATGAGCCGAGCCCAGGCGGTCTTGACGCAGGAGAAGAAAATTTCAAACAGGCAGCGACATCCTTCACCCCCCGAGATCCACTACAATTGGGTGTACGTGCCATTCTTCGAGGATTTTTCTGGGATTTCCACTCAATTTCCATAATTTCCTTTATATATTTTTGCTACCCAACCAAAATAAATCATTTGAGGGCCTTTCCAAGAGTATTTTTGAATAAAATTTTATGGGTCGGTTCAGAAAAATATGAGTAATTTAATGTTTCAAAAGGTTTTGGGGAATTTCTCATGGATTTATTTTTGATAATTTTGTGAAGTTTTGGAGTTTTTTGCAAAATATGGAGATCTGTTGATATTTTTGGTATTTTAAAATCATGATAATTCATCATAATTCCTAAGGGATTTTTGGTTATTTTTTGGTAATTTTTGGAGCTTGTTTGGTATTTTCTATGAATTATTTTGGGTTTTCTTGCATTTATTTGCCATAAAATGGATTATTTATTTCATGCAATTTGACACAATATTTTGGGGTCAAACATACTGTAAGTATGACTTAGATGAAAATGGGTCAAGTAGGTCGAGTTTCACATAGTTGTTCAATTTGATTTTTACTAGTATACTCGTCCGATTAACAATATTTTAAGAATTTGTAACTAATCAATCAAATTTCAACATTTTATTCGGTCGGGTTGTCGGTTTTCCGAATTTCATTAGTCACTATATATATTAGGATAACAAAATTAATTACTAGAAAATTTAAATTATCGCACTTCAAGCAACAATGTTCTACTTATTGACAAACTGATACCATAAATTAGTACCATCTTATTCGTTGTAAATAGTACCATACCTGTATAACTAATACGTAGCCAGTCAAATCAGGTTTTTTTATCGCAATTTGTACTGACAAATTTTTGATCGGGTTAATCAAAATTGAAAATTCAATGCATAATCAACTTATAATATTTAAAACCGTATATTTGTTGGTCGAGCTGGTCACGAGTTGAAGACTTGAAGTCACTTGGGGTATCAGAATTTGAACGATAATTTGAGTTGAATAACCAAAATTTTCTTATATTAAAACAAAGAATTTTTCTTCTCTTGAATGCGGAGTATGGGTCCAAAACCCAGCTAAAATTCGAGAGTGAACGATTTTTAAATTCTAAATATTAACCCCGTTAATTATAGATCTCACTTGTATGAATTTAATTGTTTCTTATTTTTTTTCTTCACTTCTTTATTTATTTATTTTTATTTTTTTGCTTTATTTGTAGCTGATTACACAAACTGTGATCGTTTCTTTTGATGAAATTTGGAGGAACAAATTTTGATGCACTTGGAGGCATGACATCCAATCAGATCGATCTAATAAATTTTTTTGCGCAAGTAAAAGTGCATTTCTTGTAAAGAAACAATAAGTATATATTTGACTTGACCAGAAGAGATGGTGGATATGAAGTGTTCAATCTTCATCTTCAAAGGAACAAAAATTATCTGATAGGATCAGAGCAATTCATAGCTTAAGTGTATAAAAAAAAGAAAAGTTCAAAACCATTGACAAACATGCAGTTCTCCATACAGGTATTAATTTATTCAAAATCTAGGCCTAGCAATCTACTTCAGCCACATCATGCATACTCCATGCGAGTATACAATTTTGAGATCTAAAACATGTTTCCCCGCAACCATCAAAGGAAAATGATTAAAATATATAGTCGTATTTGACGTCATCGGTTGAAATAAAGGCGGACAAGAGTAAGCTAGGTATAGATTATCCTCTCAAAGTATTAATCTTTGTCATTGTTTGAGATTTTTTTTTTTTTTTTTTAATATAGTTGGTCCCGAATCCATGTAAAGGAGGAGGGTAGTGATATGTGTGGCGAGCCAACGTAAAAAACATAGCAATTATTTTGGAAATGAAACTCAACATGACATGAGAACGTAGGAGAGTTATAGCTAGATTTTAGGTAATAGCTTTAACTTATAGTGAGGATATAAGTTTTATTATTATTATTATTATTATTATTATTATTATTATTACTATTATTATTATTATTATTCTATTTTTTTAGTCTTTTTTTTTGCTGGAATATTTTTCTAGTCTACTCCAACTTGTTTCGGACAAAAAATTTAATTAATTATTGTCGTCGTCGTCTAGATATTGAGAACCACACCAGCAAATTTTATTAAATAAATAAAAAGAAATTAAAAAATATTTTCAAAGATAAATTAAAAAATAAAACTAAAAAACTACAAAGCAAACAATCTTTTTTAGCATAAGCTCTGTGTAATGGTTGACCAAAAATAAATTCTAGCATTCGGTGCTTTCCATAAACCCCATTTAGTCGCGATAATCCGGTAGAGATTGGATCTTACTATACTTTGCAAAATTTCTACTTTCTTCATCCCTCTGTTAGGATTTTAAACAAAGAACAAAAATAAAATTCAAGTATTCGGTTACTGGCTACATAATCTATCATTTTCATTGATGGTTAGTCTTCTTTCCGTGTCTCCACCTAATTAATTTTCAATTTTCTTCCAAGGCTGTACGACTCGCTCAGCTAAAATACAGACATGATCAGTCTTAAATATTGAGCAATACATAGACATTATCTCAACTAGCGGATGCTCACGCGTTGCGTGATCTATTTTTTCAGATATTAATAAAATATTCAAGATGCAATTTTCATCAAAAACGTTGTAAGTGTGTCTTTTAAGCGAAATGACAAGCTTTTAAAAGAACAAGCTGAATAAATTGCATGTGAAGTTGAATTGGGAGAACTTGAGAGTGGAAGAGGACCAAATCAGATTGGTTCATTGCAAAGGCTCACAGAAACTAGGTGGAGCTTTCATTACAATTCAGTTTGTAGCTTAGCAAGGTTGTTTAGTGCTACCATTTTAGTTTTGCGAAATATAGCAAAAGATCGTTCAGTCTCTGTCTACTCTTGAGGTGATACTAATGGTTCTGTCAAGATGCTCGTTTCATTTGATTTTGTGTTTTTAATGCATTTGATGAAAGAGATTATGGCTATTACCGACACATTGTGCGTAGCTTTGCAAAATAAATCTTTGGATATTCTAAATGCCCTAAATCTTGTTTCAAGTACAAAAGTCCTCATTTAGAAGTTGCGAGATGATGGGTGGGAGCCTATGTTGGAGAAGGTAAATTTATTTTGTCAAAAGCATGAGGTTGAGCTTCCATATATGAATCTTATGTATGTTGACTTCACTGAATCTAGAAATAAGAATGACAATACAACGGTAGAACACCATTATAGAGTTGATATATTTGTAGTTGCAATGGATCGACAATTACAAAAATTGAATGCTTGTTTAAGTGAGCAATCAATGAAGCTCTTAACTCTTGCTACTACCTTAGATCCCAAAACAACAAGCCGTTCAACATTGATGAGATATGCACACTGGTGGAGAAATTTTATCCTGCTGATTTTACCGTTTAAGTCAGAGCTCAATTGCCACATTATCAATTTGATTCATGCAACCATCTAGATCTATTGAACTCATCAACCCTAGCTAATTTGTCCCCTCAGTTAGTTAAAATCGATAAATTCACTATTTATCCAATGGTGGATAGATTGATACGATTAATTATGACTCTCTCTGTCCCTACTACAACCATTGAACGAGCCTTTTCAGTAATGAAATTGATCAAGACGGGTCTTAGGAATAGGATGGGAGATGGCTTCCTTCGAGATTACATGATTGTATATATTCATATTGAGAAGGAAATTGCTGAAAAATTTAATTCTGATGAGATTATTAATTTGTATGACCTTTTGGGTAGTTGTAGATCTAAATTTAAGTTAATAGAGATTTAGCTTTAATTGGAATATCCAAGTGTAATAATTTTTGTCTCTGGTATTTTATTTTAATTGGAATATTCAAGTGTAATAGAGAAACGTGACTTATGTTTTGTACTTTTGTTGAACAATTCTTATAAAAAAGGTTTTTGTTTCTTATCGATCTGGTCTCTGGTATTTTTATTGTTTGTAGAACAATGAACTTTACTTTTGTTGAACAATGCACATATGGGTTGTAGCTTATATTTATACTCACTGAAGCATTGTATGAGACAAAGTTGTTACTTATTACTTCATTATATATTTATATTAATTTCTATTGATATTTTTTTCAGCATTTTGACATTAGATGTCAGCCATTGCCCCCCCTCCCCCCCTCAAATTCAAATCTCGGGTCCGCTCTGAGTTGTGACTGCTGCCAAAATCTCTTCTCTTCTCTTGCTAACATGTGGAAACTAAAAGTGACCCAAACATCAGAGTCTTCCTCTTAATTCTGGCTAGTAACTGCTTGCTTACTCAAGATACTCTCCATCGAAGAGGATTTAATGTTACTACAGGATGTGTTAAATGTTCATTATTTATATATATTTTCATTATTTAATAGCTCAAATGTTCGTCCAAATTTTAAAAAAAAATGATAAGAAGGAAAGAATAATTATAATTAATTTTGAAAAGAGAGATTCTAATTGTACTTACCTATTAATCATTAATCATGAGTTTTGAAATGTTTTTTTTTCTGTCGGATAAAGTATAAATTCATGAAGCAAAGAGTGAAACTTTAATAAATATTATATTTGTCTTGCTGTAATAATTAAGGAGTAGGTTGTGAATTATAATTTGCATCGCTAATTATAATTTTTTTTTTGGAAATGTAAAATTGTGTCCCCTACTAGATATCAACGTGAAGATTACCTCTTCAGCGACATATCCTTCAACTATGCTTATCAGTATATAAATAATTTTTATTATTTTCATCACTAATTATTACATTTGGACTACAACAGAAATTTTTTATATCATCCTATTATTATATCTCGACTAAAAATGTTGGTTTATTTTTTAGTAACAGAGACAAAATTAAGAAGGAACAAATAAAAAAAACTAAACGAAAAAAGATGGAACACCAAAATTTATCGTTTCTATTTTTTTAACTAAATATGTTGGTTTTGCTTTTCGCACCATGTATCTGTGTTAGATTATTTAATATATTATGAGTACAACTGTACAGTATTATTCTTGTTTGTTGCATGTATAACTGATATAGACCTTCTAAATTAATTTCGGACAAATATTCTAAAAGGTACGTCTTCTTTAGAAGCCAAAGTTATTTACGGCGGTCATTAAATAAAACAGTTGTAAAAAGTTCTTTTACGGCGGTTCTTTTAATAACCGCCATAAAATAATTAGCGAAATTTTTTTTCTCTGCACCTTTTTATCCTACTATTAACCGCAATAAATAAATTTTCTTCAATTTACTAAAATGCCACTTTGCATTTTTAACAACAGCATTTTAAAAACTTCTTGTTAATATGGTGCCGTGAAAAATCTTTTATGTTATAGTATGAACAATATGTATTGGTATTGAAATAACTCGCAAATATTGTTTAATTTTGTTGATTTTCTCTGATATTTTTGTTTTAATTTTCATAGATGTATACAAATTTATGAATAAAAATTCTAGGGTCATAATTTTAGGAAAGGTATGAGGATAAATATAGATTGTTGATTTTCCCAAGAATGTTTAACTCTTTTTTTTTCCCGTGTACCAACACAAAGCTAGTATTGTTTACACAACTCAGAAATATTTAAATATAAATCATGTAATAATTGTATGTTAAGTCATATGAAACTCGTTTCTCTTTTTTCCTCTCTCGTCTCTCTAGTACATAATGCACACAACAAACCCATGCAAAAACTTCTTATGGTTTAAATTTCAAGCGTACACGATAGTCATAGGAAATAATCTTTAGTTTTATTGAAACTAAAATAATGAAAATTTGCTTCAATTTAAATAAGAATACAGAATTTTAAAACATAAACACTTCTACAAAAGGATTTTCTAATAAACTAATTTGTTCGTTTCAAAAGTCAACTCTTAAAAATATAGCAGAGAGATCTTAGAAATCATATATATATGCATACTAATATACGGGAGCTTCGGTACTGATCCAAACTCTTCGATTTGTTTCAAAATGACCAATCCAAACGTCCAATATGATCTCCATAATAAAATATCCTTGCCGACCAAATTTTACATTTTTTCAAAATCTTTAAGTATTTTTTCGGATTTTAAAAAACTGCTATTTTTGAACGGTTCAGAAAAAATTAGATTAGCGATTTTCTAAAATTTAAAAAAATAGTAAAAAAATTAAAAAAATATATAAAATTTGCTCATCAAGAAGATTATAATAGGGAGAATATATTGGACAGTTTGGATCGGTCATTTTGAAACAGATCGAAGAGCTTGGATTGGCATGCACCGAAGCTCCCACACATTAGTATGCACTAATATAGGGGCATATCGAGCTTCGCTCGATATAGATATCTCTAATAAGAATATTTTTATTATGTTTCTATAGTTTAATTATGTTCATTTTTTGATATATGGTTAAGATATATTTATCTTTAAAAATATAGTTTAGTAATTGTAGATAATTTGATTTGATTAAATTTATTTAAAGAGTTTGATCAATTTAAAGAAAAAAATATATATGTGTAAATATAGTTATAGTTATCTGAAATAATGTGATTAATATGACTTATATTATGTTGATATTATTCATGAAATGTAATATGTTTATAAATGTCTTAAATAAAAACTATATATCGTAAAAGATCTGATGTTTTTTCTATTTTCAATTGAATGAATTTAATTTATATTTTGTAAACCAAAATTAAGAATGGTGATGAAGACAAATTGAGGTGGAGATAGACTCTAAGCAACACAAAAGAGATAGAGACATGATGAAAATGAAATAGGAAGGGGTCATAAAAATCAGAAACGAAACAATGTGTTGCCAAATTATTATCTGATGTTGAACCGAGTCAGTTTTATTAGCAATAACACCCGACACACAATTAGTTTCAAAATATCAATAACAGAAATCAGAAAAATACTATTGCACAACTATTTACAATGCTTGGAGTGTCGAATCATATTTAACTAAATGATTCCGACACCTACACATCTTTATTTATAATATTGATATTGATATGTTTCTCTCTCTCTCTATATATATATATATTCCTTAGAAGATTAGACGTATAATTTTAACCAAATAATTTGGATTAATTGTTTGAAAATTGAAATATTTAAAAGTCATAGAACCAGGCAAGTAGTGTTATAGATGGCGCCATAGGTCCATAACCTTACTACATATTTAGATTTTGGAGTTAGTGATGATGTCTCTTATTTTTATACGTATTTTGACCGTACTTAGCCCTTAATCATTGATCAAACCATCATAAATTGTCTCATAAATTGCCATATTTTCCAGGATATTGCTGCTGCCATGCTTCTTGTTTTATTTTGTAGAATTACTTGGAAATCAAAGATGAGACGCGACTTTTTGTGAAGGGTGTACTGCACTCTCAGCCAGACGACTCATTCCTGGCTCACACAGACGTGCCACAAGATCATAGAAGCCCAGAACAAAGCCTATCTCCAGCGTGGGCCTGATTCTCAGCCCATCCAGCAGATCCGAAGTGCCATTTCGGTGCGAAATGCATTTCTGGAAAGTGCGAAAATGGTAGTTTTCAGAGAAGGAAAGGAGCAAACCGCCTCTCCTTGACCTAGCCGCCTCCTGGGATGATATATATGCATTTCCTGCCGCCAGAGCACGTATTCTACTCTCTAGACCTATTTTCCACTCGTGTTACTTAGCGTTTTTGAGCGTTTCATTGATTTTCCTTGGAGTTCTTGCGAGTTTGGAGCAGAGCAGCAGCAGACAGCGAGATCTACATCGATTCCTAGGCCTTGGTAGCGAGTTATTTGCATAGAGACTATTGGTTTACTCTTTTTATGCTTTTATCTTGTTATTTCATGGCTTGTATCTTGTTTATTTGCATGATATTTATTGTTACGTGTGTCATGACTATGTGTGAGTAGTTTTATTATGTCTTAGGGGTAGTTAGTAGATTAGTTTGGTATTTTGTGATGACTTGATGGATTTATGATATATTATGTGATTTATTTAGTTGTGAATTGTTGTTTATGCTTAGTTAAATTATTTGTTTGATTGATGTTTACCTACGGATGAATCGCGACGTCTTTAGGGCATTAAACTATAAACTAAACTTGTAATTGATTAAGTACTTGAGGTAAGCCAATCGCTCGAAAGAGGAGGTTAGTTTAACGACCGAAAGGTGTAACTTTTAATGATCTGAAAAGACTTTAAATACCTCTGGAAATCCAACTAAATATTCTTAGATTTCTAAATACCAAAACGCGACGGCTGAGGTTTAGTTATTTACGTGGTAAAAGCCGGTTCCAAACCAAACCAGAACTAAAACGCGACAGCTGAAGTTAGGGTTTAGGTTTGGTCGTCAAGTAACCTTCACATAGTATCCCATAAAAATATCAAGTCAGAACAGAAGGTCTAAAGCGAGTTTTGGGACGAAACAGCATGGATTTCGCACCGAAATCCAGGCATTTCGGTCCGAAATAGGCTTCTGTCTCGGTGAAAATCGAGGGCAGAAGTGCTTTAGAGCCAAACTAATTGAACACACAACCCTAGGACATATTTTTGCATCTGTTTTAGTAAAAAGAATTTGAAAAATCACCCAAAAATATTTAATTATCTATTACTTATTTTATTGCTTTATTTTTATTATATTTTACTTGATTGCATCTTATTTCAAAAATCATACAAAATTCATCTTTCTAGATTTTAAGAATGATTAAGTCCGGTAATCAACTAATCCGTCACTGTGGGTTCGACCCTTAGCTTTACCAAACGACTAGTGAGGTAAACTTTAGGAATAAATTTATTTGACCATAGGTTTTAAGCCTTCATCAAGTGACAAAACTTAAAATGAGAAGGGCTAAACTTGAAAGGCAGACAAATTTTCTAGTTTTTATTGTTCTAACATAAAAGCATATCTGTTTTTTCAATTACACTGAGCACAGAGAAATTCAGAGAACTGCTCTTTTTTTTAAATATATATTTTTGAAAGAATGACAACCTTTCAAACATAAAACCATTAAATTTACTTTAGTTTGTAAAATGATGTTAAAATTTGAACGTATCATTACTCGAAGAAAACAAAATGGTAATAAAAAAAATATTTATATAAAGTTAAATATAATACGAAGAGTGATACTTTGGGAGCTCTTTTTAAAAAGAATGAAAATTGAAATTGTGCCAAATGCGATAGAAATTAAATAATCTACGGTGACTGAAACCTGGTCTTGTCAGGGGGCGGAGATTGTAATAGACAAGCAAGCGCCCAGGCTTGTTTTTCAAAAATTACGATTTAGTCATAGAGTTTTCATTAGATTATAGCTTGAATAACTTAATTTGTTGCTCTGTGCCCAGTGCCCACCCTTGAAACCACGTTAAGCAAATATAGTGCCTGGGACCTGGGTTTCATATACCGCAAAACCTTTCTCTCTTTTTTTTTTTTTTTTTTTTTTTCTTTTCTTAGCGCACATGATCCAAGTGTCTGTAATGAAGGAGACTGTGCTCCTTGGATCTCCGACTCCGCATCAACGCCTTCTTGCTTTATTATTTCACTGCCGGTGGACCATTCTTCAATTGTTTTTTTTTTTCATCACTGACATCCGTTTTTTCTTTTTGGTCCGCTGACATGTGGGAGAACCGGAGAAGGCATTTTCCAATTTTTAGCACAATTTTTTTTTTAGAAATATGTCGAAGCCTTTTCCATTTTTTATTATTTTATTCAACTTCATTTCGGACTTAAATGGCCACATCCAGTTCTCTATTTCTCAGTGCTAATTTTATTATTTTAAATAAAATATTTCGGCTTCTTCAACAAGAATGGCTGGATTTATGATTATTTGAACTAAATTTTCACCGTCAATTTGTGCGCATGCTTAAAATTTAGCTGGATCCGCCACTGCTGTCTTGTAATCATTGCGCAACTCATTGTCGGATCTCCCGTGGTTGTAATAGTTTTACTTTCATGGTTTGAGCTGAAAATATTCATACATTCCCTGCCTAGTTTACAAAATTGTAAAAAACTCTCTACAAAAAGATCTTCGGAACCGGGTTGTTTACACCGTTTTAACTGTTGTGCTTCACTGTCCGTTGATGCTCAATCTTGAATTTTAGTTCATTCTTACTTTTTGACTTTCTTCTCACGTCATTATAAATAAGAGGAGTTTTGTGCCACCACTTTTAACTGCACCTAAATGTCGCAATTTGATACTTTATCAATCTTTTAAAAAATTTAAAATTCAATTCTAAATTTAAACCGTTGATCTTGTTCAATTTAATGAGCGATGTGTTTCCATATAAATTTTATAAAATTGAAGTTGATTTCATACTCGATCAAAAGGTCAAACTGTGAACATATTAAAATTATTATATATAGTAAACTTTGTTTGTTTGTTTGTTGCCCTCTTCATCGAGTATCAAATTAACTCTAAAATTTATATGAAAAAATATCACTCGTAAAATTGAATAAGATCAACAGTTTAAATTTTAAAATTTTAAAATATGGATGAAATATGAAGTTGTAGTATTTTGATCATTTAATGACATTCAAAAACGACCACACACTAGAACCCTCCTCCATAGATAATCTTTCCGTAACCGCTGACAAAATCCAACTCATATTTTAATTTTGGGGCCCTTTCAATTTATGCATAAACATAGGAACCCAGTTTTAATAGAGAGTCCGGACTGTTATTCTAATGCAGCCGATACTGAATGCCAGCTAGCCTTGTGTTTTTTGAAATTTAAACCGACCATGAAGTCATGGTACCAATAGAGTCCACCAAAACATGTGATCATCGCCGTTAGAATGTATTTTCTTTTTCCCTTTTCCCGGGGTAATGCCGTAATGGTTAAACCGTTAAAGCTAGTAATTGAGATGCGTCAAATCCTTATTACATATTTTTGGGCCTTTGATGATTTAAGCGAGTTGTTGTACCTGGGCTTTATTGTAAAGCTGCTGGAACCTGGCCTTCTCGTTTTGACAAATTGATACCGAAAGATAAAGATCAAGGGGGGAAAAAAGTGCAATGAGCACCCTATAGAAACTTATTTTTGCGGGTGCTAAAAACCTACAATAATTGCATACTGATTGAAAAAAATAAATTGTGAAGATAACATATTCATTGGGACGCTAAATGGGGCAACCTTAGCTGATTGGATCATGTTAGAAAATCGTGGGTAAACACATACCGCAGCGGAAATCGATTTTCCAGGATCTTTTGCGATTCCTTTCACGGCATGACACGCTAAGTCCTTCCATGTCTTCACGATCACCGTCTTCATACGCTAGTAGACAGTAACCACAATTGGAAGTCGAGTTCCAACGAGTTCTGCCACACTATCCACAGCCACGGTGCCAGACGGACTGCCACGCGCCAACCTCTCGAATAGGTTGCGGTGTTTCACTCTCCATCGAGTGCTCCTACTGATTAACAAGTAGAAGAGAAGTGGATCTCTCTCTCCCTCTATTCTCTGTCTCTCTCTAAAGAGAAAATGACTCAGATCTGTCCAGAACTCAATCTGTTTAGAGAATATATAGAGATAAGGACCAGAACACCAAAAGGTGCGTCTTGTCCTGCTGCCCGCTGGGATTTCCAGCGACCCGCTGAAAATGTCTCCACTTCAAAATTCCAACATCTCCCTCTTGGAGACATTTGTTGAAAGCAGTCATTGTCTTCATACGGCACATAGACCGTGCGACTAGCGCATATACCTGCATTCGGGAGCTACAAGAATACACTTTAACATAAAGTTAAAGCCACTCAGGAGCCTCGACCCTTTTCTAAAAGAATAAGCAGTTTATATGTATATACTCATACCCTAGATTATTTCAAGATCAAGCACTAGACATACACATCACCAACCGCACTTACGTGGCCACTATGTGTTATCCCTTTCAATCTAATTTGCTCAAATGTTTCCAATTTATGTCCATATGACTAAAATTGGTGGCGCCAAACACAAGCAAATTCTCGTGTGCGATCTGAAATTAATCTTCCTTTTGCACTCATGTCAATCCAAGTAAAATCAACCGCTTTCTGAGTAATGCACCGGTAGACCGAATCATACATAGCCATGGGTAACATACCACAGTAGACAGAATATTGACCTACTCTTCATGACATAGTCAATAGTCATAAGGGTACGTATTTGGAACTCACACAATGAGGAGACAGCGGTATTGGTCCTGAGACCACTCAACTCATTTTCCAACGTCGCTAAGCACACGTGGTATGAACACGTGCTACAATGAACCATCTATCCAACAGACGTATGTTAGTTCATTGTACGAGCCTAGGTCTAGTTGCAAACCAAATCGTCTATGGTCTAGACAGCATACATTGCAACTCACCCTGAAAGTCTCTACAAGTCTGCTACCTCGAGCGACAAGGAAACTCTCACCTCGGCTAGCTATAGGCTACATGAATTGTGGGGGGCAATTCATGTCGACTCGCCTAAAAGAAGACAAATCTCATCTTAGTCTCAACACTAAGGCGACAACGAGCTTCGTCTGCCATAAGCAGCTCCTTACTCCTCCTCGACTAAGCGCACATAGCTCGATAAAGTCTCATCTCTGCCCACCCCAGGTGTCAGAGGCGATTGGTCGTGTGAGCGACCCCAATCTTAGCCTATTAACATACTACCATATAGTGCTAATATATACTTGAAGAACAATAAAGTCATCTTTAAGTTCAAAGTTCAAGTATATACCCAGGCGAGGATCTGATCTCTAAACGGATTGTCTGAAACAAGCCGTATAACATCTCTGGCAACACCTCAAAGAATATTGTATATCCTGAAACGGTCGATTAGCATCCTAACGAACTATTTCATATAGGAATACACTCACATCAGATCAACTCTGTGCTATCATGTCTCTAATCGATATCTGAATGTTTGGTTTAGTCCATGTCCCCACAATATGCATCACAAACATATTGTTACAATGAGTTGTTATTGACTCCCTCGAAATCACAACAATTACCAATTGTATAGACTATCTCAACCAAACTCCCTCTGACATGAATATCCATCATGTCAAGTTGCTCAATCTCACAAATGAGAGAGCATGTATGACCACTCAAATATGCTATTGACTCAATCTCCACAACAAGAGAGTCATACTCCATCTCTAAATCGAAAGAGTATGTGATTTACTCAAATCTCCACAACGAGAGAGTAAATTTATTTCTTATCATAAAGAAACAATATTTTTATCAAGTTAACTTTATTTTATAAAGTATACTTGCACTCATATGAATTACCTAACCAGAGGCAAATCAATTACAAATATTTCAACTTGATACTTAGCATGTCACTTGTCATACTATTCAGATATATATAACTCACATACCTACACAAATAGGTATTTTGTATGGCTCAATTAAATGTCACACTTCTAGTAAAACAAGAGTGACTTATCTCAATCATGTACGAGGGAAACATCTAATTATAGGAATTATATTTTGGATGCCAATGTGCCACGACGCACAATTTCCAAGAATGCTCATCAAACCCTTTATCGTACAGATATCTTGGTAGCTTTCTTTATGAACTTATATAAAAAAAAACTTATTAAAAGTTTTTATCCCACAATTAAACAAGAGTCTCTCAACTTATTCATTCAACCAATAGTGCACCACATGTGCTATGCTTATCAGGCATATCTATTGCTTAGAATAAGCTATGTGAGGCAAACTCATCTTCTAACAAGAGAATTTCCTCAAATTAAACTCCCTCTGTTGTGTGTCATACGAATTGTTTAACCACAAAACGAATCGTTTCACATAATCAACAGAGTCTCTGTTGCTAATCAGTGTCATACGAATCGTTGAACTCTCAAACGGATCGTTACACACTTACAACAGAAAATTGTTTAATATCTCACAATTGATTTATCAAACCCTCATTAATCTCAAGAACCCAAGTGTTCTCCAAAGATTAATATGACAAATCAAATAAATCCAATCATATTATTATTTCATTTACTCTATCTCATCTTATATATATATAGTATCTTCTCATAAGCTTTACTGTATCTGAACTTGTGCGAGGATGTGAGGAAGAACCTATTTCATTTCTCCCTCTCTTCCTCAACAACCGAGTCAAGTTCACAGTAAGGAAGCTTGTATAAGAAACTATAAGTGATTCTCTTACATGGCACTACTATGGTTTCTTCTTCAATAAATTTCCAAAATTTATAAGAAGGTGCACTCCCTCATGTGCATCTGAACCTATGATCACATAAACATCCATCTAAGGAGTTATAGTAAACCATAGTTCAAACCATAGACATAGAGATTTCAAATCGGCCACTGACTAGCTCTAGCAGTCCGCTTGGCAACTCAGCAATCCGCTCTCAGTGGAAGCGACCCGCTTGCCCAGCAAGCGACCCACTTAAATATTCGAGCAGAAATTCTATAATTGGAAATTCTCTCTACTGTGCATCTATTGTTGCATACTGTATGACCAGTTTGCAGATCACAGTATCTGCCACTTAGCCTTATAAGAACCATACCAAAATAGTCTTTCAACTCTATCACGCAACACCATATGTCATGTGATATAAGAAATAGTGAATCATCCAACTATTTCTATTTTGTCACAACTCTTAAATTTGTCAAGCAGGTCCAAATAACCGCGACATATTTAAAGAGATTTCACAATTTTCAAGACTGAATTAAACCTAGTCATGAATGTGACAAATCAAGGCTTTAAGTGCAGCGCACATGATAAATCTCCATAACTCGAATTACTTATCCAACAAGCAATCAAGTTGTCTCATTACTTACTATCTCTCTAAGTTGGCAAAATTGAATTGGAAATCTGATTAAAATCAAATCCAATCAATTATCCTCAACTTACATAGTAAAGTGTGCCAAATAATCACTACTCATGAGATTATGTATTCATGAAGTAAATAATAGAAAGAAAGCTCATTTAGTACCTTAAACCACAACGTTTAAGTACAAATTATCATCATACACATTTTCAATGCTGAAATCTAACACCAAAAAGAATAACAATAAGTACTATACTTTGTCAAAATTTGAAGTATATAAAGTATTATGGAGTTAAGGTGTGTGTCTCCCTCACGGAAACATCAAATTGCATGTGCCAATCCCCAGGATTGCACCAACGCAATCTCCGTTTAATAACTTTACTTCATGTTATGACAAGTAACTCACATCTAAACCATAAGCTAAATGCTATGTAACTTAAACCTCATTAAGATACAATGAATAAGCATTTGCGGTTTCAGATTATAGTACTTTTAATCAAGTCCAGAAACGTTTGCATTTAAGTTAACAACTATAACCTCTTAGTATGTCAATCAATTACTTGACTTGTCATCAAATATAACCAAATGAGTAATATCCGTTTATAAAACGAGCAACTCCAACAGTGAGATTTACTTGCAAACAAGTAAATACCATCACTTAATACTCAAGTGTTAATTTATGATATTTATTATGAAACTCAAAATTTAATTGACTTAATTCCAAGATGCTACCTCATTGTGCTCCTTGTACTTGTCAAAATTTTATTGAGTTTACAACCCTCAGTCAATGATTGATTATACTATTCAATAGAGATTATAAATGTTGTAACTTAACAAACTACTCAGCAACACAAAGTGAGAAGAAATATGCAAATCTGTAACCTTAGCGGCCCACTGAAAGACATGCGACCCGCTCGGTTACACTCTCTCAGTTTCTGGCTACTCACAAATTCTTTTGGGATTTCACATTAAATATGATGATCTCACGTTCATCCTGATCCTCCATAAGACAATAAGATATTGTAATACCCAGCAATACATGTACATCAATGTCTTTTTCACTAGAGATCAGCGACTACTAATAATTAAGCCAAAATCACATAGAGACAAGCACTATGTTAGCACTCTCATAAGTCATAACATCTCAATTATAACTATAAAGCCTCGCAGCACAATTCGAGTCATTCCTAAGAAATATATATAGCTTAGACTATATAACCAAAAGAAAGTCTAGGACAATCAATCAAATCACAAGAACTAAGCATCAATACCCTTACATAACTCAAATCGGCGCAAGGATCAGAATTTAGATGAGATCTCAATAGTCTACCAATCTAAATTCACCCAGTGTGTGTCATCACATATTGCTAGCAAACACCAACATGTGTTATGCAAGCCATCACAATTAGGTGAGATTGTACTACATGTACCATCCATCACCATCAACAAGCAAATAATAGAGGGTTATTGATGAAATTATCGAACGGATAACTTCAATCATGGTTTATAATTTATTATGCTTGTTCTGGTTAAATCATATGACAATCAGAAATATTTCAGATGATCTATTTGAGCCATCAAATAGTTTATTATCAAATGAAATGTCTATAGATTTGTTTGAAAATCAAACAATCTATTCAGATATCATAAAGACACACCAGCAATTGGTTGTCTACCCTCGAACTTTGTCACGGTTCGTTTTGACACGAAACGATCCATCTCGCACAAAGTATATTGATATCTTGATTCTGGCATTCTCCCTCAGAATCAATATCTGATTATCATCAAACTTTCTAGACCTTGATAACAGCACTCAACTGTGTCATCAAGTCTAGATGGGACAACACCAATAGATGATATCTCCCATTTCGGTATTTGGTCCGGCATAAAGTCATATACACAACAAGGACCATTGATTATCACTCAGATAATCTTTAAAACAAGTTTGGTTTAACTCTTATGACCTCTGGTATTCATGTGTCTCAATTTCTGATCACTTATATGGTGTTTTCCCACTTAGACTGTCCAACAGTCATTTTTTTTGCTCTCAGCCAGCAGTTTCAGCGGCCCACTGGCAAATCCAGCGGCCCGCCGGCAATTCTAGCGACCCGCCAGAACTGGGCAAAATTACAGAATCGACAGAAATCAGATTCTGTACCCTGATTTCAAACCCGCGATATCTCGATCATACTTCGATGAAAAATTATGTTCCATATATCACTGGAAAGCACACTCAATGCTCTATCCAATCATGGCATCATTAATTTTCAATAATTTCAGAAGTATGAAAAATACCCTTTGAAAATCAGATCTAAAACACCAAGTTCTGATTCTTACCAGAACAGACCCGACTTGCGAGCGCGATTTCTCACTCACCGTTTATCCAAAAATTGCAAACTTAGACTTTTTGGAAAGATCTCTAAAAGATCTATCTCCAGTCCAAATTTGATAGAAAAACGAATTACGATGTAATCACAAATCCACTCGCACTACAGAAAGGTCAGAAATTCCAGAAACCAGACAGACTGACATCCTCTGATTTCGAGGCCATTATCTCTCTGAATACTTGCTTGTTTTTCGAGTTCTTAGACTCTCTGAAAACTAGACTTCAAGCCCGTTCCAACGCCACAAGTTTCACTCGAAACAAGTTAACAGATCTCGAGATATGCTTCCGCGAAGTCAGGCAATCAAATCTGAAATTCTGTTTCTGGACAGAACTTAGGGTTTCCCCTAATTCTCCCTCAAACCACGAAATTAGACACACAAAATCACTCAATAACGACCAGAAATCACAGAGAAGAGGCTTAGGTATCAATCCCTACCGAAAAGAAACCTAACGTCTCTGATACCACTGTTAGAAAATCGTGGGTAAACACATACCGCAGCGGAAATCGATTTTCCAGGATTTTTTGCGATTCCTTTCACGGCATGACACGCTAAGCCCTTCCATGTCTTCACGATCACCATCTTCATACGCTAGTAGACAGTAACCACAATTGGAAGTCGAGTTCCAACGAGTTCTGCCACACTATCCACAGCCACGGTGCCAGATGGACTGCCACGCGCCAACCTCTCGAATAGGTTGCGGTGTTTCACTCTCCATCGAGTGCTCCTACTGATTAACAAGTAGAAGAGAAGTGGATCTCTCTCTCCCTCTATTCTCTGTCTCTCTCTAAAGAGAAAATGACTCAGATCTGTCCAGAACTCAATCTGTTTAGAGAATATATAGAGATAAGGACCAGAACACCAAAAGGTGCGTCTTGTCCTGCGGCCCGCTGGAATTTCCAGCGACCCGCTGAAAATGTCTCCACTTCAAAATTCCAACATATCACATTTCATATATAAGATATTTCAACGATTTAAGACTCATTTATGTTATCTCAGTTTTAATTATTGGATATCCTGTGTAGCTCTAAGTTGAAACAAATAAATGTTGTGAAGATAACATATGCCATTAAAATTCCAAACGGGCCATAGTAATATATATGTGATGAGAGGATGACTTTTAATATACACGATATTTAAATGATATAGGGATCATTCATGCATCTGAGTGTTATCGGATATATCCAAATCTTTTTGCTATGAGCTCCCCATTATTGACTTGTCAAAAGGAAAAAAAAAAAAATTCCTATTTAATTTATTAAAATTTACTTAAATTGACTTGAGGTGAATTTCTACATTATAAAAGAAAACTACTTGACTCAAGTCAACATGGCAAATCTTCTTCAATATGATAAAACGTTTCGGAGAAGAAATTGTCAGTAGTACAACAGGAGAGAGCCAGAAAGAGGCATGAAATTTGAAGGTAAAAAGAAAAAAACTGGTTGTTCACCAATAATATAAGCTATTGAAAAATGTTGTTCTTTTCCCTACACCAACAAAGAGAAATAATGTTTTGTCCTTGTCCGCACAGGTGCAATGCAACTATACGATCGGTATGCTACATTCACAAGGAAAATGATTCGGTAAAAAAAGATAATCTGGAAAAGTTCTGAATTGACCACTCTGCCAGATTCATGTACCCGTCGATTCTCGTACAAATGGTCAAAGCATAAACATTGAAGAATAATTTTTTTGTGAAATCACTCGCTCCTATATAAAAGATAATGCATTTTTTTAAAAAAAAGCTGGACATGGTATTCGTTCCAAAAAAAAAAAAAATCCGAATTGATTTTTCTTAAACAAAGTGTCTTCTATCCAGAAATGTTTAAGTTATGATTTTTTTTTTATATATAACAAGAAGAAAATATAATATATAGAATAATCGTAGTATTATTTTGACATACTAGATTTCTAACAATATGGAAAAAAAATTTAATGCTAATTGTGGAAATGTTGAATTTAATAGTGCTACGATGCTACCCGACTCCAGGTTCAGAACTGATTAAAAGTTTTATGTTCTTTTTTTGTTTTTGTCAGAAAAACGGTAGAAAGGCAAATAAATAAATAAATTTTGGTTTTCGAAATCCTACAGAACTAATTTCCAAATAACTATTTTAAAAATTTCGTTCAAACCAAGATAATGCAAGAGCTTGAACCCCAGCCCACCGCTTCCAGTCCTTGTTAACAGGCATAAGTTTTTTTATTTTTTATTTTTTTTTAACATGAGTTTCTATATCAATATTAAAAAAAAAAACAAAAGAAAAAAGCTTTTGAGTCTTTAAATTGCCGCCTATCCAAAAAGTTCCTTATTTGTAAACTTTATAAGTTTATATCTGGGTCCATTCCGGATCCAGTTTATCAGAGATTTCCACCCCATCAATTATTTAAATTCGCTCTCCAGGCTTCCAACCGTATCCCTTCACAAAAAAATATTCAATTGTTTGTTTTTTTTTTTAACTACTAACATATAAACAAAACTCAAAGAAAAATAGAAGAAATCACAAATTTTCTGCAACTAGAAAGCTAGTATGTAATAATTTGCGAACTTCGTATTTTCTGACAAAAATTGAATAAGAGATTGATTGGTTGTTCTTTTTACATTATCGAATAAAAGGGAAATTAAAAACTTCAACACTAATTAACTGAATAATACTTTATGGAAATTTGTATCGTCAAAATCTTTCTAAAAAGAGTAAGATGAGCAGGTAATTGGACTTTCCAGGCTTGACAGTTCCTTTTAATTTCAATGGTACAGGTTTAATAGGCTAATCCTGGACAAATTTGGACCTACATTTAAAATTAAACAGTCTAGACAGAAGTATGATAATTTACATGCAGATCGAGCAAATAAATAAAAACTATATATACTCAGAATTTATGTGAACCGTTTGATCGAAAACCAAAAGTCCAAATATTTCTGAAACTCTCCAATTAATATGATCTGTACAATTGGAAACGAGACCACTGCCCCAATTGAAAGCACACTTTACTTAGCAATTGAACACTAAATTTGCAAAACTTATTGGATACTTCCGAATAAATTTAGACCGTTTCATTTATAAAATTAACAAAAGGGTGCAAAAGTTTTAAGAACTAGGATTCCAAGTGTGATTTGGACATTACAATTAGAAATTAACAATCTCATTTTTATTGCTACCATCAAATGAATTCCTGCAATTGAAGAGAGGAAGAGCCTTCTTCACAATAGCCCCTCCAAGAAGTAGCACTAGAGCTAGGGTTGGCAACGGAAGCAAAATTAACGTGATTCCGTGACGTTAATTAATAACGTAACGATTAACAGAACCGAATTTCATTTCGTTCCATCAACCGAAACGGTAACGAAATGAGGATTGTATAACGTGGTAGATTTTAACGACAAACGAAATGGTACGTTCCGTTTCTGTTATTTCGTTGTTTCGTATAATATTCTACGGATGTAGAATAATCTGAATAACAGATGTGTTGGGCGGAGAAAACAAGGGTTGGGTAAGAAAACCCTTTCTACCTGCCTCCTCTCTCATTACTTAGCGCAGCTCAGCGCCGCTGTCTTCTCCTCTTTTTTCCCTCCTATCTCTCGCACAGTCGCACGCTTCTGACCATCGCTCTCTATCTCTCTCTCCATTGTTGCTCTCAACTACTCTCAAGTCTCAACTCTCAAAGTCTAATCAATCAATCTCACATTTCTCTCTCTCTCTCTCTGAGCTACTGAGGAGTGAGAACACTTGACGAGTCATGATTTTGCTCGTTGTTATTTCCTAAACCCTTGACAGCTCTATCGCTACTCTCTACTTTCCACAAATCCAGTGTACTTTCTGAAGATTTAGTAGGTTTAAGGGAGGCAGAGGCGAGATTTTTTGGTCAAGACTAAAGACTATGTCGACACCCCTAATCATTACTGTTTCCTGGATCTGTTCTATATATGAAGGAGGAAACAACAGATCAAAAGAAAGAAAAAAAAAGGAAGGGAGGCTGAGAACAAAAGAAAAGAAAAGGAAGGAAATAGCAGAACAAAAGAAGGTAATTTCTTCATTTATTCAGTATTTTCTAACGATTTATATGCTTTTGTCTTTTATTTTGTTGCATGTTCTAATTAAAATGGTAATATTGTATATACGAGGAAGGAAATAGCAGAACAAAAGAAAAGACAAAAAAGGAAGAGAGGCAGGCAGAGAAGAAATTTGAAGGTATTTTTTTCATTTTGTTCAATATTACGTATTGTTTCATTTTATTCAATATTATTTATTTTTTTCTTTTATTTCTTTTTTAGCTTTGACTTTGTAAATTGTAATGATTTTTTCCCCATTTATTAAGATAGCATGGTTTCATCCGACAGTGAAGATGATCGATCGGAGCCCGACCTTTCTAGTGATGAGTATGTTTTTATAACTTGCACATTTTGATTAATTTGAGCCTTAATAATTGAAAATTGAACTGTCATTTTTTTTATCATTAAAAATTGAAAAGCATTTTTGCTACGCTTGATCATTAAAAATTAAACATTTACACTTGATTACACATTAAATATTTTTGCTACACTTGAAAAGCATTGAACTGTCATTACACATTTACACTTGATTTTTGCTCTATTTGATCTATGACTACACTTGTACTGACACATTGGCACTTGTTTGTCGTAGTATGGGTGTTGGGTTGCATGGAGAGACCCCTGAGGAAATTGTAAGGATAGAGGTTGAGGCTGATGGCCCTAAGGAGGATGGTGAACAAGCACCAGCTGGTTCTGGTGAAGAGGATGCACAAACACAAATCCCTAAAAAGAGGAAAATTAGGAAAATCTATGCTGAAGTTTGGAAATATTTCACAAGAGGACCTACTCAAGAAGATGGTAGTTATTTGGCCACTTGCAAATTCTGTGCTGTCAAGTATTTGCAAGGCCAACAAAGGGGAACAAGCTCCATGAGAAATCACATCGACAAAAGTTGCAAAAAATTTCCAAGGAATAAGCGTGATGCTTTGCAAAAGATGCTGCAAGCTGCCAAAACAGAAGGTATTAATTTCTATAAATTTTTATGATTTTTCAAAAAATTTCTGAGTATATAGATTTGCTATGAATTTCTGAGTATAATGAATGATTTGATAATGATTGGCCTTAATTGTTGATTGAATGAATGCTGATATTGAATGCTAAGTATATTGAATGCTGATAATGAATGCTGTTTCAATGATTTGATAATGAATGTTGGGCATTTTAATGAATGTTTCAATGATTTGGCCTTAATTTCTGTAGAACAGTACAACAGTTCAAGCCAATTAAGACGTTTTAATGAATGCTGATATTGAATGCTGATAATGATTTGGCCTTAATTGTTTCAATGAATGTTGAGCCTTAATTGATAATGAATGCTGTTTCAATTAACAGCCAAGTCTATTTTATTGCTGTTTCAATGAATGTTTGGCGTTTTAATGCTGTTTCAATGATTTGGCCTTAATTTCTGTACAACAGTACAACAGTTATTATTTAAAGTAATTTCTATTTTAAAAGTAATTATTTAAAGTAAGTCAAGTCTTTTTCTTATACAACAGCCAAGTCTTTTGCTACTTCAGCATTTATTTTTGTACAACAGCCAAGTCCTTTTTTTTAATAAGCTTCAGCATTTATTTTTATGTAACCTTCAGCATGCAATTTATCATGTAATTTGTAATCATGTAGTAATTAATTATTTAATCTGTTTCTTGTGCTAATTTTATTTATCATGTAGTAATTAATTATTTAATCTGTTTTTTTGGTAATTTTATTTATCATGTAGTAATTAATTATTTAATTAAGTTTTTTGTGCTAATTTTATTTATCATGTAGTAATTAATTGTTTAATCTGTTTCTTGTGCTAATTTTATTTATCATGTAGTAATTAATTATTTAATCTATTTTTTGTGCTAATTTTATTTATCATGTAGTAATTAATTATTTAATTAAGTTTTTTGTGCTAAATTTATTTTATTTTGTTGAAACAGAAGGGGAAAAGTTGGCCCTATGGGTGTTTGATCAAGTGAAGTGTAGGAAGAGTTTCGCAAAGATGGTTATTGCACATGAATATCCCTTCAATTGTGTAAATCACTTTTTCTTTAGAGTGTTTCTTAATGAATTGCAACCACAATTCAAAATTCCATCTAGAAACACCCTTAAATCAGACTGCCTTAGCATTTATGAAGAGGAACATGTTAATCTTTATCAAGAATTGGGACAAATGTGTTGTCGGTTCAGTTTTACTAGTGACTTGTGGACTAACAAGGGTAGAGATAGAGGGTTCATGGCAATTACATGTCATTACATTGACGATAATTGGATTTTGAGAAAAAAGATTATCACCTTTATTCCCTTGCCTAGTCCACATACCGGTAAACATATAGCTCAAGCATTTTATGATAAACTTGTCATGTGGAACTTAGATAAAAGAGCATTTTGTCTTGTTCTTGATAATGCCTCTTCTAATGATGCTTGCATCAAGGAACTTTTTGCCTCAACATCCATCAAAGATGACCTACCAATTGAGGGTAAACTCTTCCACCAGAGATGTGGTTGTCACATATTAAATCTTATTGTCCAAGATGGACTTGATCAATTGGATGATGTGATAAAAGAGATACGCAATACGATGAAGTACATTCGTCACTCGCAATCAAGGATGGAAAAATTCAAGATTGCTTGCTCTCAGGTAGCTAGCTGACTTGTTTCATTTGTTTCATTTATGGACATGTTTCATTTATTCACATGCAGCTGATTTGTTTCATTTGTTTTAGGCTAAAATACCCTTCAAAAAACCAGCTTGGGATGTTCCTACCCGATGGAACTCCACCTATTTGATGCTGGAACTTGCCTTAGAGCTAAAACCAGCCATTTGTAGATATCCTAATTTTGATAAGAGGTACATTCTTAAGATATCTGATTTACAATGGGAGGCAATTAAAGCTCTAGCTGCTGATTTGAAGGTTTTTTATGGTGCCACATTGAAGTTGAGTGGCACCAAGTATCCTACCTTGAATCTTTTCTTCACAGAATTTTGTGAAGTTTTCATAATCATTAAACGGATGGCTACCAGTCCATACCCATTTATTGTCAAGATGGGGGCTCAGATGCTTAACAAATTTGACAAATATTGGACAATTGGGAATTCTCTATTGGCCATAGCTACCGTGCTTGATCCTAGATGCAAGATTGATGTTATTGAGTATTACATGACTGAATTGTGCCCTCAAGCTTGTGGTTCATTTATTAACAACTTGAGAAATTGCATGAAAGAAATGTTCAATGAGTATGTGGAAGCATATGCTGATGGTCCATCTGACCAGAACCAAGATAGGCTCTCAATGAGGTAGACTTACTTGATTAAGTGCCTATTTTATCCTTCATTTAAATATTTCTGTTATTTATTTATTTTTTAACTTGGAAATTTTACTTGACAGGAAGAAACAAGGTGCATCCACTAGCAATATGATTAGCAATTCAAGGGCTGCACTAAAAGATTTTCTAAAAGAAAAGAAGAACTCTGATGCTCCAAAATCAGAGTTAGATGAATATTTAGGTGATGCATTAATCACTTGATTGCTACTGATCTAGTATAGTAGATATTTACATGATAATATTGCTAATATAGATACTTATCTTGATATAGATACTTAGTATATTGCTAATATAGGTACTTATCTTGATATAGGTACTGATCGTGATCATGCAAGTGTGGATGAGGAGTTTGATATCCTGACTTGGTGGAAAATGCAAGTTCCTAAGTACCCAATACTGTCTCGATTAGCTCGGGACATCTTGGCTGTCCCAATTTCAACGGTGGCATCTGAATCAGCCTTCAATATGAGTGGTAGAGTGCTTAGCCCCTCTAGAAGCAATCTCTCTGATGAGAGCATTGAAGCTCTACTATGTGCTCAAGATTGGTTGCGGGCGTCGATTATTGGTATGATGAATGAAACAAACCTCATCCTTTATTATTTATTTTATTATGTATGAATAGCTAATTTGCATGTTTCATTGACTATGTATTTATGCTTTGTAGAGAATGGTCAACTTTTTGGTGAACCTCTATGGAACATTGATGAAGGCTTTGGCTATGAGGGATGATGAGGTCAGTAAGGCAATTACTAGTAATTTAGTGGATAATTTTGTTGAACTGATCAAGCTTTTGTTGAACTGGTTTCAATTGATGTGTTGGCATGTGAATTGTGATCATGCTTTTGTTGTATTTGGATTTAGAATTCTGGTTTCAATTGATGTGTAATGAAATGGGTATTTGGGTTTCAGTTATGTTGACATGTCATGCTTTTGTTGTATTTGGGTTTAGAACTCGAAATGGGTATGTATAATATAGGGTTCAATTGATGTGTTTGACTTGAAATTGGTGCTAATGTACTATGCATGTTTTGTTGCTGGGTTGCAAATTTAGGTTCAATTGATGTTTTCTTGAAATTGGTACTATGCATGTTTTGTTGCTGGGTTGCAAATTTGCAATTTGCACAACTTGTTAAATTATTGGATTGCAATTTGCACAGTTTGCTGTGGTGTTAAATAAATTATTGGATTGCAAGCTTGTTAAATTCTGTGGTGTTTAATAAACTTTAGCATCTCAATATCATAAAACGTTTACAACGTTTAACCGTTTAAACCGTTTAATTAAACAAAACGGTTAACAGAAACGATTTTTGTGCTGTATATTATACGATGTGGTTAACAGAAACGCAATTTGTATCGTATAAATTAACGTAACGCTAACGATCATAGCTATTTCTGTGATCGTTAGCCACGTTTGACAACTCTAACTAGAGCAGCAGAGCTTTCTGACAAGACAAATCTATCTGAACTTCCCGAGTTGTTGCTCCAACAGTTACATCAATTCAATAATGCACAGAACCAAAATGTTAATCTGATGTCAGTATAGAAAGGTGAAACACATAGATGGAACCAAAAACACACAATTCAATTAAACCCAAAATATTTACAGCTTGGTCTAGCCCAAATGGAAAAAGAAAGGGGGAAAAAACTCATACTGACCTTAACAAAATTAAGGCCATGTGAGCCTAGAACACTAAGCTCATTTTGAATTTTGTAAAGATAGAAGATGAATTACTTTCGACACAACAACCCTTTTTTTTCATAGCTCTCTGAACATTGATCAATCAAAAGATGATAATCTTGATCGCGACCTAAGCGGACCGACATGAGCCGTAGTGCAACTCTGACTTCTTGCAAAATTCAAACCCAATCCGAGATTTAAATCACAATCCTTGAAATCACATGGCTTGTCTTCGTCAATCCTAGTAATAGCCACACTTCTGCTACGCGCATTTTTCGTCCCATCTAATCCAGCTCTCCTATTTTTCTCGGCGGCTGCCCGAATCAAATCGGCCAATTCATCATCAAGAGATGAGCAGCTCTTGCTTGATCGCAGGCCGTAACTGCGGCAGCTACTTCCATACGATGGGCACCCAAATGTGGCTTCGTATGACATCTGAGTGGCGAATTTGTTCATGTTGCTTACGTACATGTCGCGCAACCGGGACAATAGGCGAACTGGTGCACATATGCAATGCTTGAAGCCATGAGCACTTCGTCTTGAGCTAGGCATGGTGGTAACTTTTGATATAAATGGAATTTTTGAATGATCTCTTTTTGCGGAATTTGAAACGATGGAGAGAGTGGTGGTCTATTTATTTGGAATTAGATGAGAAGAAGGAAGTTGGGAATTTTAGGAGGGAAGCGCGTTGAGATAGAGACGACTTGTTCTATCGGATTCTCTGCAGGTGTATCTGTGTGGCCTTCTTTTTCCTGGGTTACACAATAGCATGTTCCCAGAGGTCTTAAATTAAATCAAATATTGGGTTTCAACTACATAAAAGTTGTACAAAAAAATTTTACTTATTACATATATGTGGTTTAACTTAAAATTTTTAGTGACTGTAAAATATCATATTTATTAAACCAAACTGAGAGAGCATTATAGCAACACACATTGGACTTTCTGCTCTCGTAACAGAGAATCCTAGGCTGTTTGGTTAGAGATAGAGATGATTAGATGATATCGCCAATGGGAACTAGGATAAACAATAAAATAATTGACAGTAGTAAGGAGATATGAGACGCTGACAGGTGCGACCAATTCAACATATTTAAATCTGATAATGTGATGAGCTGAGTGCGTGGCAGTGATTTGGCGAGCTTACACTTGATTCCAGAAGTTTAAAGTGCCCATAGTATTATTGGGTAGCTGGGATTTATTTCTGGCGATTCAAGGGGCAAAATTGTCGTGTTGTTGTGTTGATCTGTATTTTTTGCGGCGCGGCTAAACGGTGTGGATTTATCTATCCGTTGGTGATATGTCTCATCCATCCGATCAGCTCTGGAAAATAATTTAGAGCGGTAGAGGATATGGATTCACTTTTTATGTCGGATTTTTCTGTGGTAGCAATATTTGTCAACAAAGTACCAACTTCCAGTTATTGAATTTCATGCATTTTGATTTAATTAACGTTTAGGACTTATAATAATACAATATGCAAGATTGTCTACAAATGCTGATTAATTACCAGTGCTAATTAGGCCTATTGAGATTGTTGATCAGCTTGCAATGTTAATGAAAAGTGACATGTTGGAATATTAAGGTTAAGATGATAAAACATGAACTCATTGGTGTCACGATAAAACAACTATGTTTTAAATTATGGGTTTCATTGAGTGGATCATAATAATCGGAACTCATTTATGTGCAACATACAAGCAATATTTTAATTTTAGAAAACAAAAAACATGAACCAGAGATACACTAAAAATATATTCTGCCAGACAATATTGATTTTTATCAGCAAAACTATTAATTACTTTTTTATTAGTTAGAAAATAACCAAAATAAAAATAGAAAAATTATAACATTTTAATGTATGATTGTATTCAATGTGCTGCACATTTATGAAATTTAAAGTTGTTATAAATAGATGTGTTTTGTTATGTAGAGATGTCACTGTCAGGTTTTTGCATATTAGATCCACAGCATGCAGCCAATGAACCAATGAACTGATGCAGTGGATCCAAAAAATGTTGCTACACACAATATTTCGTCGGAATCTTTTTTATCTTAATAATTTAATTTGAACTTCCTTGACTAAATACGCGCACACAATTTTTCAATTTGACCTGTTCTTCATGTAATTTTTTTGTTGGTCTCAACGACAGCATTATACTTTTAAAAAACACAAAGCAGCTTAAAAAAACAGTCGCAGATAATTTGAACCCATAATTTTCATAAGAATACTTTAATCAAATGTAACAGGCATGATTAAAAAAAGGAAACTTGAAACGTTACACAATCTTTTACTTTAATCTCTGGAAAAATGTACGTACTTATTCTTACTATTAATTCCAATTTATTAAATTCAGGTAGAGGAACTGTTTTCTCTTCAAAAACATTGTTCTAATTAATTTCCATGGTTTTTGTCAGTGCGATCCATCTTTCTATGGAAAAACTGGAAAAGTGAAGGGAAGTTCCCTATTGACCAGGAATGAAAATTTTCTTGCAAATTCATTTTTTTGAAAAAAAGAAGGAAATGCCTTATCCTGTGATGTGTGCACCTGTAATGAATATGATTTTGTCACTTTTATATAGTTGATGACAAAGTTCAACACAATACTGCTCACAGCATATGCTTAATAAATTATAGCTAAAAGTCAAAATCAAGATCCGATACTGTCAAGAACCAAAATGAAACACAGAAGATGATTTGGGATGTGATAATTTTCTTTAAAATAAAATCAGTTGAAGCAACATGTAACAATTTTCATTTTTTTTTCCTTTTTCTCTTTGATTTTGTGCTTAGTTTGTTGTCGTCCTCATAGGTAGAAATGATTGGCTTTGGTAGGATTAGATAGACTAATCCACAGGAAGTGGGAACTCCGCCAGACTAGGTTCCCTGTTTTTCTACAATAGGTATTCTTTCATGACTCCAAATGTGTGTCCCATAATACTTTTCATCAACTCAGTTCCGAGGTATCCTATCCTACTATAAGGTTTTGTTTCGCAACATCAAATGTGTCCCATAATTGTCTTCTCCAAAGATACTATTTTCCTGGGGACGGAGAAGCGCTGATTCAAGTTGCTCGATTAATTGTCAATTTCTTGTGGAGAGAAAAATCATTCTTCTTACCAATTCATATTACTAACAAACCGGAAGTATAATTTCGTTGTTTGCAATTAGGGATTAAGTAATATTTACTAATAACAACTGAAATATAAACCTAAACTGGACACACTAAGGATGTTGTCTATCTCAAACCCGACTGAAAAATTTCTTGTGAATATTTAAATTTTAAAATTGCGTGCCTTGACCTCTATCTTTCTTCCATAATAAACTCCAAATTAATTCAAGTAATTTTTTTTATGAGATTAATCTATTCAATGATCAATTTTTATTGTTTCAAACTATTTTTTGTAGCATTAATATATATATATATATATATATTTTGAAATTCTGGGCCCTGCTTGAAAATCTTTCCTTCTGTACATCGAATGTTGATATTAAAGTAGTGTACCGATTCTGAGAATTGCAATCCATATATAACTCATTATTTAAACAATCATATTCTAATCTAAGATGGTGGGGAAAGGTAATACCAATATAATAGTATAGCAAAATAATAATTCTATTTCATTATTTATATTTAGTTGTCAATGCTTTAATCAAAATACAATGTGTTCTAAAAAGCATCTTACAAAATGCTTAATAATTATCATCAGTTCATATTTTAACTAGCACTAAATCAGACAAGTTATGCAAAAATAATCGTGAAAAACATCTAGCAGGAAGTGCAAAAACAGCAGCATAGTCTGATCTTGTGAATCTTCATAATTACTTTCTTGTCCAGACCAGATATATAACTTAATTAAGATTTAAAGCTGCAAGTCCAAGTGTGGAATAAGAATATATCCGTTTGTGTTTCTAATCTAGGGGCAAAACGGATGTTGATTTTTCACCCATAAAATATTTCATGTAAGTTATCATGTCACCCTCAGAAACCATACAAATTTGCGTTCAGACTTCTAGATATCGAACTTGTATACGCAATTCAGCTGTTCACGACCGACAACATTGGCACAAGTCAAAACTAGAAAGAAAATTTTATATTAATTAAGTAAGAACTTCACAGTACTCAGTTTTTTTTTTTTTTTAAACTTCGTAATTAACAACGTACAAGGCTTCAGAGAAAGAAATTTTGTATTTTGTAGTTATTAGACACTAGTCAAAGTACGTAAAATGTTCTTCTCTAATGCGCAAACGCTTTATAAAGATACTATAAAGATAGTATTATTCAGGTTACGATAGGAGAATGTCCTAAAAAAAGTGCTAATTTGATTTATGAAAAGAGTACTAATTTTGTATTATTCGGAATAGTGCATATGTAGTTTCTGTTGTATGATCCGAAATGTACTAGTATTAGAGTGTTTAGTCATAATATTCGTACGGTTTATTAAGTAAGTAAATGGCAGTAATGTAATGATATTGACTTTTACAAAGTTAGTGAAATAATAGCACTAAGGCCCTGATTATAATCAATTTTTTTTATACAGGGGATTTCATTTCATTTCATTATAATTTTTTTTTTTATTAAACTGAATGGATGTGATGTCATTTGATTGGAATTTCTTTGTTGTTAGATCCAAGCGAAATTCTAAAAAATCAATTCTAATAAAATGAAATCCCACATAAAAACTATTTTGATGATTCGGTACTTTTTATATAATACTACTTTGTAATGAAAAAAAAAATCCTACAAAGGATACATAAAAATAAAATTAAAGCACTATTTTTATTAGTGTTGTTCACATGTTTCCAAATATATATATCCTACAAAGGATATATATATGCTTTTAGTTTTCAGTAGTGAAAACTTGTAAAGAAAAAAAAAATAATGGAAGAACGAAATATCTGTCCACATCACGGCATTTCAGAACAAATTTGCACCCATAAAAGAAATCTGTCCATATCACAACATTTGACTGTATGAACAAAAGCAGGGAATAGAGCACAAAGAAAAGAGAAGGCGAGTTGGTGGGCGCAGCCTTGACTTAGTACTTTTCTTGCTGGTTTATCTGATTAATTTTGAATCAAAATGAAAATAACAGATACTAGAATTTGAGAAGCAAAAGGAGTTTAGTCTCGATTGAAACCAACCAATTATTGTTGTCCTCTTGGACCTTACATTTAAAATTTCAATACCTCTATCTAGATCTAGAACAGGACTACAAGTATGGCATACATTGCACAAATATATTTCTAAGCTATTAGCTTCGATACACGGAATCAACCTTTATTCTGGATTACATTAGTTGGAGATCACAATCGATAATTTGTTTTCCTGTCAAGATAATTATATTGATTATTCTGAAATTGATAATATTAAACACCCGGAAATATCCAAAAAAAAAAAAAAAATCTTTTGCTCGGATACTTAAAGTTGCCTGTAAAATTGATCTTCTTTAATGATAATTTATGTGATTAATTGAATACTCCAGGGGAATTATGCATCGCAAACTGTCAGTATAAATATTTGGGAGAGAATGCTGTGACAGTCTGACAGATTCATAGTTCTGAGAAGAAGAACGTTTAAAGACTTGCGTAAGTTTACTGGGACAACAAGATTAACTGCATTAAATATTTATTTTTGTTGGAGATAAAATATTTAACCATCACTTAAGCACTGATATGTTCTTATTTGTTGTTACAAAATGATATGTTCTTTTTCTCACATGCCATTTCTCGATTACTATTTGGTCCATGGTAGCTCTACAATTTAATCTGCCTCTTACAAGAATTTACTCCACATCCAAGCAGTTTTGGCAGTGTAACAGGAAGCGCTTAACACCAGATAGGAGACAGTTTTGGGACATGCTTTGGGCGATTACTTCCTGGTCGATATGGAAGCAACGATGCAAGGAGATTTTCAATGGCGATCAGCCTGAACTCCATAAAAGTTCTTTGCGACATTTGAACTCGAGATACGAAACTGGTATTCTACTTTGCCAGTGCCTTCTGTGCTTAACTGACTATGGCCTGTGATACTGGTTCAACCTAGTTACTTCGTTGTATTAGTTTTCATGTTTCTTCTTGTTCTTAGTTTTACCTTTATTGCTGTAACTTTTTGAACTTTTTATTTTAATGCAATTGCCGTTGGCAACTAGCCAACTGGCCTTGAAAAAAAAGAAATTACTCAAAATTTTATAACGATAAGTATGTCAATCTTACAATTGATTTAGCTCCTCTGAACAAATATGGATCCCGATTATTGATTTTACTATGCTTTAAATTAAGTAATGTTGTGTGTTATTTATTGAATATTGATCTACTCAAAAGTCAAAACACACATCCTGTAATTCGACCTTGTTTGACTGCAAAACAATACCGGTTTCCTTTAAGTAGGCCTACTTGTGAAATAAAAGGGCCTAATATAATCCTGTTAACCATCCAATTGTGGGCTAAGCAAATCCAATTATCCTCCCCAATCGTATAGTACGTGTTAAATGATTCTTATAAGATCTAATTTGTTCATTCAGATTGAACCGTCTCCCCGAATCAAACCTCTGTTCGGAAAGGACAACTCGACACATATACTAAATTCCATGGACACACAAACTCAAAAGAATATGAAAGATATCAATGCAACAACAAATAACAAATGTCAGAAGAGTAAAGTCACAAACGATAATGATATCACATTTATATATTGGATGGAGCCTGGTTCCAAATTTACAACAAATTTCAAGTCTACAAAAGAAAAAAAGTACTCTACAATGAATAAAAAGATGCAGCTCGCTGCTGGGTCTCTAACGCAATTCCTCACTTCAGCCGGATAGTTACTTGAATTCCACAAATCACATTGAATGTGAGTAGGAATTTTGACTTGGTAGGTATAATTAAAATGGAAATTGATTACTGTCATCTGTAATTTTGTCATCCCTTGCTATCGCTTCAACAAAATGAACACATTAAATAGACAAGATGAACATATAAATGATCAAAGTGAACATTTACAAACAAATGAGTATAATACAAATAAGTTGAATACGTATATAAAAATCTGAACAAGAATGACAAAACTAATTTGTTTGTATGTGTTCACTTTGATTATCCATATTTTTCAGTTTGTCTGTTTACGTGTTCACTTTGTTTAAGCGATGACAAGGAATGACGGTTATCATTCATGAGTCCTAAAACAATCCAACCGTGGGCTGAAAAAATAGCCCACATTTTGGCCTACTAACTGGATGGTAAGGTCTACTCCAAATACACCCAATTCAAACTAAGTATACTGGCACATTGTTAATTGGTTGTCAAACTTTGGGAAATTAGAAAGCTGCATCTCGAAAATAAAATAGAAAAATTGATCTTCTTAGTATCTATTGTGGGGTCGCAAGATCTACAACTCCTATCATTGTGTTATATCTGGATAACGAACAACAAAGCATTTCTTTTTAAAACGCCACTTGGAAAGCAACAGAAGTACCCATGACTCTGATGCATTATCCCTAGTTAACGCTGTTGAAGTAATCAACGGAAATATTGAAACCTACGTAAGCCTATGATGTCAACTAGAAGCAGCAAAAGCAGAGTGGATCCAAACAACCCGATAGATACCAAAATTCAAATCCGATATTATAAGAAAAATGTAGTTTTTTATAATAAATGTCGGGTAATATTCAGAAACTTGATCTGACTCTAAATTTATTAATTGCAAGCTTGACTAAACCTAACTTTAATTGACTCAGACCTAAACTAAAACCTCAGTTTTACATAAAATTGTTTAATCAGAAAAAGCTGAATTGCTGCTTTAAAATTTAACTTGGTTGATGATTGAGAACAACTCAATTCTCAAACTCGATGAAACTGATATGCAAACCTACCCTGCAGAAAATTAAAATGACCTGAGACCATGAATGGCTTAAATATCAGAAGCAATCTCAAATACAAAACAGTGTCAATTACACAAACAACCTGAATTTCCAACCTGAAAGGACCTAAATCCAGACACAAAGATACCTAATCCAAGACCCGAGTAAAATCCGACTTCATGAAGTAGACGATCCTATCCAAAGCTTAACCAATTAGTTCAGCATCCACCTCTACTGTCAATTTTTGACATTGGTATGTTTTTGGCCCCTTCTTCCATTGGTTACAGTTTATTGATTGAGTGCTGACAAACCTGTTCTTTTATTAATAATGTTTCATCATTGGGATAAAAAGTGCACAGCTAACCTTCATTTCCCTGTAAGATTATTTTGAAAAAATCGTACGCGCAAAGAAAAAATAAAACTTAGGCAACCAAAATTTTCTGTCTTTCAATTCTCGTGATGATTTCAGAAACCTGAAGCGTGAGTATAAATTACGGATATGTACGACAATTTCTCGTGAAAATAGTCTACGCTTCTAGTAAAAATGACCAGCCTACCACAGATATCTTTTTGTCATTTCTTCTGTTAAGCATTAAATTTCTTTGTTTAAAGTCAACCTCTTAGTTTATATTTCAATTTTCACCTTCTAGAAAGCTGATGACTTATTGCAAAAAAATAAAAATTTAACATTAATTAATCGATTGAAAAAGTTGAAGCGTGCACCTCCATCTCCTGTCAGAAATCATGTAACTGAAAACAAAATATAAAAGATCTTCTAGAAATAATTTTTTTTTATAACAACATTTGAAATTCAGATTATGGTCAGTTATTGTGTTTGCGGTTTTTATTTGTCAAATTACAAATTTATAATTCAAAGTTTGTTGGTTTGTACGATCTAACTGCTAGAGACATTTACTGTAAAGAAAAGTTGCTCGAAGGCTATAAGGCCCTGATGTGTTTTGTGAAGAATGTTTTACCCAAAATACCCATGGTACGTACTTTAACCTTACACCGATCCAGTGCGTTTCTTATAATGAGTATGCTTTGTAATTGTAGCTTGTAGCTTAGTGTACTATATATCAGATTGATCGCGATCTTTTAATTTGGATCCTAAAAAGTTGAACAACAAAGAATTAATTTTTTTTGTTCCAAACCAAATGGAATATGCTTGAAAAAAAAAATCAAACAAGCCAAAAATAATAATAATAAAATAAAATCAATTCAAATAATAATAAAATTAAATAATAATTTAATATCAACATGGAAACATAACTTTTGTATACTTTAAAAATTAAAAGATCAACATTAATTGGAAACATAATTTAATAAAAATATGTATTTCTTTATAACAAAAATATTTAAAAAGACTATAGGTGATAAAAGATTTTCATATGTGCTCTCTTTCTAAAATAAAAAATTAATTATTATTGTAATCAATACTCTTTCTATTTTAGATGTTAAACCAAATGATTATAGCTTTCGTCTACTAATTGATATCTAACCACAAACCAAATCGATTAAACAATACAGAATGTGGGTATGCACTATTGAATCCATGCGTTTATAAGGAAGTAGGGATTATTTGATGATGTATCAGTGACTTAATTAATTTCAAGCCGTTGAAAATGCAAGTCACTTGATAAACATAAAACACAAAATGTATTTTTTTTTAAAGACATGATACATTATGTAGCATTGTGGACTATGTGTTGAATTTCATATTTGACTTTTTTTTTAAGGTTGGTTTGAACGCAAAGATTTTGTTATAAAAATTTTTTAAATAAATATTTTTTTCCGTGTATCGAACCAAGGATCACTTGGTTGGCGGAATAGGCTAAACAATCCAACTAAATTTTATATTTGTCTTTATTTTAAAAAAATATTTGCATCGACAAAATATATGACAGTGAAGTGGTTCCCGTTTCATTTTTAAGTATATTATACCTACATACCAAGTCAAGATTCCTAGTAGAAAGAATATATATAAGATGCATGTAAAATGTACAAACGTGAGGGAAGAAATAATAAGGCATGTATAACTCACGTGAGAAGTCCTAAGAACAAACTAAGGGAGTAATTGATATTAGTTGATCTTTGTTATACCAAGATCTTCTGTTGGAAATTAATAAAACGTGTTATATAAATTGCTTCAAACAATTAAAATTTTCTGAATTAATATTAATTCTTAAAAGGTTAATACTATTGCATCAATGTCATATGCCACATTGTAAAATCACTTCTTCGTGGATGTTTTTTGAATAAGTACTTTAGTAAGCATTTATAAAAAAATAAAAAGTAATTAAGCATATATGAAAGCATTTCACTATGTCATGATTCCATAAGCGTACATATGGTTTGGATCTGTAAGTACATATATATGCTTTGCTTCGAAAATTTTGGCGTGACAAAACTCACACATGACCTTGCATGAAAAATATACAAATTAAGTTCTTGGTTTGCAAATTCAAAGTGAAGTAATGTGCTGCAGGATAGGGGAAAAAAAAAAGATAAAATAAAGTACCACAGATAGACACACACAACTTTTTTAATACATCCAAATAATAAACACTCGCACATCATTTTATATCCCAGATCATTATACTGATAAGTAAATTAATTAATTAATTAAGACAGATCATACAAGAAAGGTACAATCATATATTAACAAATGAAAAGATTCTCAAATATAACCATGATCAATTAATTAAGAAGTGCAGGCAAAATGACATGACACTAGCAAATACACCATATGTACTGTGTACTATTTAGTTGTGCTTCCCTTGAGTATAGATGTAATCAGTATGAGCGACAAGTGTTCTTCTCAATATGCATTCTTCCTCTTCAGTTCCATTACAGTCTTCTCCATTGTTTCCTTCAAACTCCTCTTCAGGACCCTGAGTTATGAGTAGGGATGAAAAATTAAGAAACAGAGAAATGTCTTGCCGACTAACCTTCAAAAAAAAATGAAACAGAGGAATGCATACGGAAATGTTGCGCACTATAGGTGTCTCTTTCATAAGAAATGTTCTAATCTATGCAAGTTTGCATGGATGTGCATTCAAATGTTATCTCCTTATAGGGGACCTTGCGCCCTCTAGGTTTTTTTCCTTCATTTTTTAATATACTTTCTTCGTTATATAAATATATAAGGAAAGAAGAAGAAAAACTGCTGTCTTTAAGCATTGCATCAAGGATTAACTATCAAATCGAGGTCATATACCATGACATAAATTGGAGGGTAAAACAATAGATGAATGAACTTCAAAAGCGGAAAATTTTGTGTTAGAAAAAGGAAAATGGAAAATGGTTGTGCATGTATATACATCTTCTTACCTCAGGGGATCTCTGGTTGAATTCAGCTGGCTCTGGCCTTATAGCTTTAGTGAGAGAAACAAAGAGAAGTAGAGATAAGACAAGCGCAAGGGTAATTCTTTTCGACATCGTGTGTGTGTGTGTGTGTAGTTAATTGGCTTAGGTAGAGGTGCCTTTACTATGTTTGTTAGATGAAGCGCATATATATAAGCGGGTCACGTAGAAGGGGTTGATCGGCACTAAGGTCTGAGGTTGAGAATGTAAATTTTATATTGATTTAGTTATTATGTTGGTAATATATGGTTTAGTCACAGGGCTATAGAATAATCATTGATTTATATCAAATTCAAGAATGCCGTCAGAAGCTTCGGTGGGTCTATGTGTACATTTCAACATGTTTATATTTGTCAAAGATTATAATCGTCTGCAACGCGGTGGAATTTTGACGCTGAAAAAAAAAAAACCATATCTAGCTAGTGGAGTTATAATTTGCACCTTGGCACCCTGTAAAACTTATCATATTAAAATGTATATATATATATTAACATTAAGTATATTAAAAAAAAAAAAACAGAGAGAGCCTGTCTATGATTCCTTTTTTATTTTATTTTTTGAAAGTCATCTTTATATACAACAACAACAACAACAACTAAGCCTTTTGTCCCAAACAAGTTGGGTAGGCTAGAAAAGAAAGCCAATAAAAGACACCAAGTCACCGAAAAAAAGAAGTATATGTCAAAAAAAAAGGACTAATAATACTAAAAAAATAATATAGAAAAACAAAATAAAGTAGTAGTAATAATAGTAATAATAATAGGCCTATACCTAAGCCGTGAGCTAATACTCTAACCTACAAATCTAAGACAACACTTGACCCCTAAATTCGCATCTCATGGCTCCGGCACGTGAATTGCTAGCTTCCATGCGGTTCTATCCAACGCCAACTCCTTAGAGACATTCCATTCTTAAAAGTACCTTTTTACCTTCTTCCCATGTCAATCTTGGTCTACCTCTGGCTCTTCTTGTGTTTTCAAAGCGGTTGAGGATTCCGCTACGCACGGGTGCCTCCGGGGGTCTACGTTGGACATGCCCAAACCATCTCAAACGATGTTGGACTAACTTCTCCTCTATCGGTGCAACCCCAACCATATCTCGTATGTCATTATTTCTAATCCGGTCCCTCCTCGTATGCCTACACATCCACCTCAACATGCGCATCTCTGCTACACTCATCTTTTGGACGTGTCGTCTTTTAGTGGCCCAACATTCAGCGCCATACAACATCGCAGGTCTAATTGCCGTCCTATAGAACTTCCCTTTTAGCTTCTGTGGGACTTTCTTGTCACATAACACTCCTGATGCTTGTCTCCATTTCACCCACCCTGCTCTTATCCTATGACTAACATCTTCATCTATATTGCCATCACTTTGCAACATCGACCCTAGATATCGGAAAATGTCTTTCATAGCCACTACTTGCTTATCTAAAGGAACATCTCCATCTTCTGGTCCTGCCCTACTAAATTCGCACCTCATATACTCCGTCTTAGTTCTACTAAATCTAAACCCTTTTGACTCTAGGGTTTGTCTCCACAACTCTAATTTCCTATCGACACCTATCATACTCTCATCAATTAGTACCACATCATCCGCAAAGAGCATACACCAAGGAATCTCTCCTTGTATGTCCCTCGCGATCTCATCCATCACCAAGGCAAAGATGTAAGGGCTCAATGCCGATCCCTGATGTAATCATATTTTAATAGAAAAGTCACTAGTCACACTATCGCATGTCCTAATGCAAGTGGCAACTCCATCGTATATATCCTTGATGAGGGTAACTTACTTGGTGGGAACTTTCTTCTTTTCAAGTGCCCACCACATGACTTTCCTTGGTACTTTGTCATATGCCTTCTCCAGATCAATGAAAACCATATGGAGATCCTTCTTCTGCTTCCGATATCTCTCCATAAGCTGCCTTACTAGGAAAATGGCCTCCATAGTCGACCTACCAGGCATAAAACCAAATTGATTTTTAGAGACATCTGTCATCCGTCTCAAACGATGCTCAATCACTCTCTCCCAAAGCTTCATTATATGGCTCATAAGCTTTATCCCTCTGTAGTTTGTACAGCTCTGAGTATCTCCTTTATTCTTGAAAATTGTTACTAGGGTGCTTCTCTTCCACTCATCCGGCATTTTAGTCGATCGAAAAATGCTATTGAACAATTTGGTTAACCAAACTATAGCCACATTTCTGAGACAAAGCCATACTTCGATCGGTATGTTATCGGGCCCCAAAGCCTTACCCACTTTCATTCTTTTTAAAGCTTCTTTCACCTCGGTCTCTTGGATTCTCCTAACGAATCGTCTATTGGTATCATCAAAAGAGTCGTCTAGCTCAATCACTAGGTCATCGTCTTCTCCATTTAATTACTTGTTGAAGTACTCCCTCCACCTGGTCTTGATCTCCTCGTCCTTCACTAGAAGCCTATCAGTCTCGTCCTTGATACACTTCACTTGATTTAAGTCTCTCGTTTTTCTATCTCTATTCCTAGCTATCTTATAGACGTCCTTCTCGCCTTCTTTCGTATTTAACTTCTGGTATAGGTCTTCAAAAGCCAGACCTTTTGCTTCATTCACTGCTTTCTTTACATTTTTCTTCCCCAATTTGTACTTTAGTACATTGTTCTCGCTCCTGTCATGGTGCAAGCACTTGTAGCATTTCTTTTTTTCTTTCATGGCTTTTTGTACATCGTCGTTCCACCACCAAGTGTCTTTTGGTTCGCGGTTGTTTCCTCTGGTAACTCCAAGCACTTCCGTAGCTATCTTTTTAATGCATATTGTCATCTCTTTCCACATCACATTCACTTCCGCTTCTACAGTCCATGGTCCTTCTGCAATCAATCTATTCCTAAATATACTAGACACATCTCCTTTGAGCTTCCACCACTTTGTTCTTGCCACTCGAGCGCCTCTTCTAACTTTAAAGCGTGTCGGGAAACAAAAGTCAGCCATTACCAGTTTATGTTGTGACACAACACACTCCTCAGGTATAACCTTGCAATCAACGCAAGCTCGTTTGTTCTCTCTCTTAGTAAGGACAAAATCAATCTGGGAGGAGTGTTGCGCACTACTGAAGGTAACTAAGTGAGATAGTCTTTTTCTAAATGAGGTGTTAGCTACCATGAGGTCATAAGCTATGGCCAAGTTTAAGAAATCTTCACCTTCTTGATTCCTGTCCCCATATCCAAAACCTCCATGCACCCTCTCAAACCCTCCACTAGTTTTGCCTACATGCCCGTTGAAGTCTCCTCCAATTGAAAGCTTTTCACTGTTGGGCACACTTCTAATCATGCCATCTAAATCTTCCAAAAACTTGGTTTTGAAGGCCTCGCTTAGCCCTATTTGTGGAGCGTACGCACAAATGACGTTCAGAACTAGGTCTCCAAAAACTAGCTTAGTTAGGATGATCCTATCTTCTTGTCTCCTAACGTCCACTACTCCGTCTTTAAGGCTCTTGTCGATTAAGATACCTACTCCATTCCTGCCGCGCTCTTGTCCGGTATACCACAGCTTGAACCCGGTGTTCTCCACTTCCTTTGCTTTCTGACTCGTCCATTTAGTCTCTTGCACGCATAAGATATTCACACGTCTCCTAATCGCAGTATTCACTAACTCTCTTAACTTTCCTGTTAAGAACCCTACATTCCAACTACCTAAACGAATCCTACTCTCTCCGACTAGCTTCCTTGCCCTTTGCACTCGTCGTGAAATGTGCGAAGACCCTTGCTTACTTGTCACTACACCCGGACGTCGATGTAGCGCGCCACTAAGGGAGCGATGATCCGGGCCTTGCTCATTTATCACCTTATCCGGATTCCGATAAGGCGCGCCATTAAGGGAGTGGCGACCCGGCCCTTGCTCATTTATCATCCTATCCGAGTTCCGATAAGATGCGTCGCTAAGAGGGTTAGCCCCAACGAAAGCTGATTGGGTTTCATTTCCATGAAGATAGCTGAGTTCTTTTACGTTGGCTCGCCAAGCCTATCACAACCCTCCTCCTTTTACTCGGACTTGAGACCGAGCTGTACTAAACAGTGCAAGCAAAGCTTAATACATGCGGAGTTGTCATATTTATATATAATTAATAAATTGGCCAACAAGCTTGGCTGTAGCAATTCAGCATTTGAATAATAAGGATTAAGAAAATAATCATCACAATTAAAATTTGAAAATATGTTATGACTTATGAGTAATACAAGTTATATTTTTGTTTCCGAACTTAATTACGACCTTCATTAACATATTTAAATCTAATTTAAATTGCATTTAGCCACTAGATTAAAAACGAATTTGAACAACATATTGTATTGCTTTACTATTTCATTAAGTTGTTATATTAAACAAAATTAATTACGAAAATATTAGACAAAATAATGAATAGCAGCAACTGAAGACAGGTTGACTTTTGCCCAACATTTGATAATTATTCTGAAAGAGTGAAGACATAAAAAAAAAAAAAAAAAAATTGTTCACAAATATAATAAGATGCTGAATTTCCGACATATGATAGAAGAAAAAGTATTTCGATTGGGCCCTGTTCAGGTTGGAAGTATCCAGAAACTTCACAAAAAGACCAGCATGATGTACCAAAAACCCTAATTTTCAGGGTTGCGGGGAATGAGATGTGTGTCCTCTTTCACCTAAATTTCATATGATGATATGATGCACATATATGCATAAATTATCCTAGATTTAAGGTGTTGCTTGAATTCGGAACGAAGAATCGACGACCCGTGGTTCTTGTTCTGTTCACATTTATTTATTGACCAGGGAACATAAAGGTTTCATACACGCGTGCATTTAGTTACGAGTAAATCAGATTGCCAAAAACGATACCAATTTTCACCTTACAAGTAAACTCCAATTAATATTTGTATACCAAAACTGTATCAATTTTACTCCTCACAAGTAACCTAGCTATAACCTACAAATAGCACGTGTTGTCAAAACTTTATCAATTTACACTTAGCAACTTAAAAATAAAATTTATGGACCTTCTTAATCTTAGCTGAAGTGATATAGTATTAATAATTAAATGATTTCAAAATACAATGTGCTAACTATATTCTTTGTACAGAAAATCAGTGAATACGGAGTAAGGTAAAAGATCTTGGTCATTTATATATATACTTTAATTCTTATAAAAAATAAATTAGAAGACCAGTTTTTCTCATTAAGGTTACGATATAATTTTTTTTTACATATTTTCCTTTTTAGGCGAAGGTAAGACGGAAGCGTTGCATAATAGAATAATAGCATCTTGATTACAGGTTGCGTTCATACATAGGTCAGAAAGGCTAGCATATGTTGTTTGTTAATGATAAAAAGTCGTAAGGGGTCAATATCTTGTTCATTGACTTAAGAGTTAGGATTGCAATAGCCAAATTTGCTGTGCAGCTCATTAGAAAGTGATCTGCGTGTGGGCCTGTGTGGAATCTCATGCTAATTTCGCCTAAGAATTTTGACACACTAGACATTTTAGTTCCTATTACACGATTGCAAAGTGTTCGCTCAAAACTTCACGCGCCGGTTATTGACGGATTGGATTGGATTCATTCGGATTCAAATTTGGCACCTGCTTAAAAATATAGAACCTGTTAACGAATAGTAGAGCTCGAGGCTTCGAGCTGATTTAGCTCTAAGTTAATTTAATTTTTAATCGAATACTGTCAAGCTCAAGATGAAAAATTAATTAAGATATGGACTATGAACTAAACCAATATATACGAATCCACCCCGAGTTCCACACGAGCATAATTATTAGAAGTTTATATATTTTATATATTATATTAAATAATCAAAGTACAAATTTAATTAATATTCATTAAATTTTATATTGTAATTATTTTCTTGCTGATATTTCATTGATTTTATATTTATATTTGAAGAAAATAGATATTAATATCTAAAAAAATAAATATATTCAATATCATATTAAGTATTAGACACTATAAATTAACAAATTATATATTGACTTATGTTGAGTCTAATTTAAGCAAGCCAACTAAAAGTCTAAAATGATTTCACACTCGAGCTCGAGCTGATAAAAAGGGAAAAAACTCCAATGAAGTGAGTTCGAGATAAAATCGAATCGACCTCAACCCAAATACAAGTTAGGAATTGTCTAGTTGTTCTAATGCTTTAAGATTGAGTAGTTTTGAGCTATATGATGTAATTAGTTCCAATCATTGAGTTCAAGTTTGATTGGATCTTAAGTTTTATGTTTGAGCTATTAGTTTTGAATATTTGAATCGTTTTTAATCATATCAAGTTACAAGTCGAACAAAATAAGTTGAGGTGTCATGTCAAACGACTTAATTAGACTACATTGTTCCAGTTTTTTTAATGAGGAACAAATGCTTCCAGTTACTTCGTCAATAATCTCTAATCAATTGCTGGTAACAGGGAAGTCTTATCAGAAGGGTAGGAAGAGTTTTTTTTTTTATAATTAATAGGCTCATTGTCGTTTGTAATAGGTCCAATTCCAGGTGCTTCTTACAGCCAAAGAAAATAAAATAGTATTAATAATGTAAAAATAAAAATAAAATATTCCAGGTACATGGACAAATTATACTACTCTCTCTCTCTCTCAGAGGCCGAATGGTAGAGACAACGGGCCTCATCCTATACTGTCCTTTTATAAAACACAAATAGGCCTGCAGATCAATTGGATAAATACCCTATAGTTTTTTTTTTAAGCAGTTAAAGCCTTTAGGCATAAATACCCAATAGTCTGTGCCGTATAAAGAAACGACTAGAGAATAGAGATATTGTCAACGGGTATAGATATTGTCAGATTAAGAAGGTGGTTTTTTTAAGTCAATTTTTAGTAGTTTTAAATTCACTTAATAGAAATGTGCATATGATAAAAATATGTATATATCTCATAATTAAATAGTACGTATTTTCTAAGGGACTTGTTCCCAAGGACCAAAGTCCCATGCCCATGTACGCTGTCCAATCTCTTTTAGCCGAAAGAGTCGTGTATCATTTGCCACACTTTTTTTTTGTTCTATTTTTAATACTTGTAAAGCGTCAATTAGCGCAAAAGCGATTGGGAAATAGAACTAATAATTATACTCGGTGTAAGATAACGAGAAAATGTCGTGGCAACTGACAGTATATGGGAAAAAGAACATATTGCAAATACAAAGAATATTCCTCGCGCTAACAATGTAATGTATATATAGCAACTGACAACTGACGTATTACTAAAAAGCAACCCAAAAAAATTAATGTTTCAACCATTTGAAATGTGGATGCTGATGTACATACCATAATACGAACAAAAGTACATCGAGAAATAGCTAGTACGTACATTTTATTCAACTAGTTAACAGTTTCATCTGTTAATACTTTCAACAATCAATTATCGTATTTTCACAAAAAAAAATTGTGAGCTACGAGAAGAGCTCTGACCGAAATTATACTCAATAATGAAACATGAAAAGTGAACTGGAAAAAAAAAAATACATCATGATCGTGAATGATACTCTGGCAAACTATAGATTCCAAAGTCGAGTAAGAACTAATAATAGAAACAATGAGACATACTGAGCGATCGATCACTAAAGCATTTATATTAACTATAAAATAAAGATAAATGCTAGAATATAGGACGTCAAACACGATCCAAAACATCAACTTTTAAAATTTCAAAGGGACCATTTGAACCGCTCAATATGATCTCTATATTAAAATCTCCCTGGAAATCAAATTTTATCTATTTTTTTTCAAAATTTTTAAATTATTTTTTCGAATTTTCAAAATTGGAGGGTCCATAACTTTTTAGATCGAGCATATTCTAAAATTCTAAAATAGTAAAAAAATTTTAAATATATAAAATTTAGTCTCCATGAAGATTTTATTATAAAGGACAATCTGAACGGTTCGAATTAACCGTTCTAATCTCAAAAATTGAAAGTTCATCATGTTGCAATAAGTGTATGTGTCCAACATGTTAGACTCTAAACAAAAATAAATACTAATGAACAATAATAGAAACGATAAAGTATTATAAAATACACAAAATTTCATCTTAAAGCATTAAAGATGAGGTACGTTTGGATTTCTTGAGAATAAAGTACACAAATATATATACTCAAGCTAGCTTAGCACCAAAATGTGGTTGAAGAATTAATGGAAATTATTATTATTATTATTATTATTATTATTATTATTATTATTATTATTATTATTATTATTATAACTATTATTTATTCACAACATTTCTTTGTTCATGAACAAGTTATTCATCCTAATTTTTATTCACAATTCTTCTTCATGATTCATGAACTAGCTATTCATCCGTGTTCACATCACTTCAAAACACAACCATAATTTTTAGATGTTTGGGATTTGGGAGTAAGTTTTTTTATAAAATTATAAAACTGTTTCTTTTAGGTGGTTTCAAATTTGAAATAAATTTCTATTCCTAATATATTTCGGATCATCTTTTAATCCAGATTAAAAAAATTATTTGGGGCCACTTTTATCTGAAATAAAAGTTGGTCCAAATACACTAGAAATTAAAGTTTATTCTAGATTCAGGAACACTTGAAAACAATATTCTATATTTATTAAAATAATATCTTTCAATGCGAATAAGTAATTATATTTTCTTTTTCTCCAGCAATCCAAACACACCCATTATATTCTACACTAGAGGGTCTCATCGAGGTTCGCTCAATACATGAAATTTTATTGTATTAATTCATAATTTATTTTTATAATTAAGTTATATATATAATGAAAATAATTAAATTAAGTATGGTATGATCATATTGACGAGAAAATAAGGGCATGAAAATGAGGCAATGCTACACAAAAGAAAGATGAAGATATGATGAAAATGAAAATAAGAAGTGGTCACAGAAATTAGAAACAAAATAAATATTAATACGTATTTGCTTAAAGTCCGTTATACAAAAAACGAAATGTATAACTCCCATGCCATGAATTAAATGAGGGGGGGGGGGAGGACAATTTGAGAACGACAATTTGACTAACTTCGTTCCCCATTTTGTCCATTCACGATTTACTTTATTATTAATTAATTAGGATTTAGGTTTCCTTTGTATGTGTATAGAACATTTATTTATTTATTTCCTTCAAATTTTTAAATCAAGTTCGATTTTTGCAATGGAACTACCATTACTTGCTATTGGATCATTAATAAAAATGCCTAGTTAGTTAAGTTGTTATTCGGCACCGAATCGTATGATGTAAGAAGATGATGATGATGTAAATAATCAAGAACTTAACCAAATAAAAAGGAGAATTAAAACTTTAGATCGAGCAGCTTTCTTTCATTTACTTTATTTCTCTTATTAAAAGTTTCTTTTGAATTGATTTGATCATGTGAACTCTGATCCTTTTCAGGGGAAAAGGTTTGTCGGATTTCAGATTTCTCATATCTTATTCAAGGCCATCTTCGTTGCGCAGAAAATGCTATTACTTAGATGCATGCACTTCAAGTCTTCAACGCATTTCAATTATTGCAATCCTTTATTTTTTTTTCAAAGAATCCAGACAGACGGAGGCTATCTAGAAGATGATGAAAAAAAAAAAAAAAAAAACACTAGAGAATCAGATCTTAGTCTAATAACAAAGAACAATGGGAGAAATCCTTTTCGGTGATGAAAGATCGCTAGTTTGAAACTCTATTTCGAAATAAGTTGAGAGTTTGACCCATCTTATCTTAAAAAAAAAGAAAAGAAATTACTCTAGAAAAAACACTAGCAATTAATAATTATTGCAATCCTTAACTCCAAAAATTGATGGTGAATTATCCCGTACCCATCGTAATTCGTAACTTCTCTTATTAATTAGTTATCCCCAATTTCCCATAAAATTTTCAAGATAACTAATTCCTCCATCGAAAATTGACGTCTTTGTTTTACCTTTGCTATTGATTTCACAAAAATATTAAAATGAGTCAAATGACCCATTTACACTTCTCAATCAACCAAGCTCGTTCCGGCGTTTGTTCTCTTTACCACCTTGGGTATCTTCTGACTTCGGAGGCACACAGGACGGCTTGGGAATTTCTTCGTCGTCTATGATTACAGTTCTATTCTCTCGGTTTCTCTTAGTGTGGGCCAATCAATATAAATGCACGAGGCATTGGTAGTTTCATGCAATTTTGTTTTATCTCCATTTCTTTTCTTTGTTTTTGAAAATTGCCCCGCAACTTTGTACTGAACGGGATGGCTGTTTAATGATACGCTGAAGATTTTAGAAGCTCAAATGTTGAATCTAACAATTGATTTTTCATTTTTCTTTTATAATAGACCTTATTTAGAGATGCATGAGCCATGTCTTTGATACTTTGACACTGAACTTTTATTATGAGATCATGCGAGACTATAAAACCAAAATTTAATGTTAAGGTGGCTTACCATGATTACCAAATATGTACTATAACATATGAAACATCAGTTAGTAGAAACCTTTGAAATTGGACCTGTAAATAATTTATTTTGTAAGACGGTTCAATTACTTAATTTCATTTCTCATGTATACATCAAGTTTTTAGAATCTTCATAACACACATACTTATACTAAAATAACAAAATGAAATACTAAATAATATCTATATTACTTTTTCTATATACATAATAGTTGCAATATTTTGATATTCTAATGGGAAAAAAATCAATTTTTTTTTGTAGAAATTCTTGATATCGACCAAAAAAACGAAATCGACGTATCATAAATTTTTATGCGTAATACAAAAAATATATAGGTAAATGTAATTATTTTACTCTCTATATAAAGTCGAGGCTCAACATTATTAAAACTTTAAAAGGACAGTATAGTGGAGGGAAAGATGAAAATATTTAAATTTTCTTTTTATCTTGTATTACACTCGTCACCTATGAAACACTTTTTTATTACTTCCAAATGCTAACTTCCATGTGGCATATCCTCAAACAACCAATAACAATATGGATATGTACATGTCATATGGATCATCTCTCTTTACAGCTTTTGGACTTTTTCATTATAGACCACGATTATACATGCACCCTTCTGTGTCTGGTTTGTGCCCTTGGCCAGAAACACCGTGGACAATAACTCCTTCGCACATAATTAACAGGGTGATAAATTGGTTTTTTCGTCGCGAGTTTTTAAAAACAATATCATTTTCAATAACTCCTCTATAGATCATTAACTCAGTATATGGTATTGGTGTATGTGTTGGTTACTAGCTTATGGAATTTTTGTTTTTAATATTGAAAATTTTTAACATATTATTTAAAATGAAATGTTAAAATTATAGAATCAGTTTTCGTCATCTAGATTGATCATGTATCAAATTTAAAACAATTACGGCATTCGTTTGTCATCCAACAACTATTTTAAAATTTTTGATGATTCAAAGATATTTTAAATTGTTGATTAATTTAAAATTCGGTAGATGGTCAATTCACTTTCAAAATGTGTAAATTTTAACATATAAAATTGTCTAAATGATAGAAGTTAAATACATCAAGTATGAAGTATCAGTTGCTCTCACTACTCTTTTCTTATTTTATTTACTTTTTACTTCGGTACAGTCCAATCTCTCGATCGAAGTCCTCGGATCAATTATGATATAATGTTAAAGTTTACCTAATAAATTACTTTTTTTACCTAATATGATAAAAATTATTAAGTTTTAATTAACTAACTAGAAAATGTACCCATGCACTCAAATGTGTGGACGAGTAAAAATTTTAAAAATACTTATACTTCAACAAAAATTGAAATCAGCATATCAACATGAAAAACATAAGTTTTAAAATGATATATTTCTTTGTAACAAAAATATTTAAAATATTATAGGTTATAAAAAATTTTCGTGTGTGAAAAATAATTATAATTCTAATCAATGTTTTTTTTTTCATTTTAGATGTAAAATCAAACTTAATATCAATTCGTCTATGATTACATCCAGCCACAGATCAAATTTATCAACGATGTACGAGGTGGATACACGCTAGATCTAGAGGTGATACATTCTTGAATTCGCGTGTTTATGAGTGATAACGATAGTTGCTAACAATACGTAAGTTTAGTAAATCATTTAATGTACGAAATAAATTAATTACTGCATTACGTAATTTTCTCACAAAAATCATATAGAATTTTTAGCACTTTTATATAGTATTCTATATCTTAATTTAAAAGTTATGCTCATATCATTGCAATGTATATTTCTATTTTAAGAAACGAGCTTTTATAGACTCATCAAAACAGCTCGTAACGCAAAATCACAGAACTACTTTCATTTCATGCGCAGAGAGGTGTCAATCAAGCAAAAGGAAAAAAAATAAAAGATTACCTTATCCTGTCGTGGCTCCAAACAGGTAGCTAGTGTTAACACCCTTTTTTAATTTCAGGTCCAAAAAGAGTTCAAACATGCCATGTGTTTTTTACTTTCTTGAGCCCTTTGGAAAGTTATCCCAATTCTTTCCATTACTCCGTAAGTCCCTGTCCCTTCTTTTTAAAGGCCTCCAAAATAGTGCTTGATGATTTAAATTCTTGTCTAACCAACTAAATAACAAAGTATTAATCTATATATGATCGAGAAAAATTATGAAGGATGTGAAGGCAATTGCGGTTTTGATGGAGTTGCTTGGTACATGCATCTCATAGCACCCACTACCGAAGGCCCTCTCCAGTCCCAATAGAAATGCTGGGAAAAAAAATGATAAAGTGTACTAATGGATGAAGTATATACTGATAATTATATTTATTTAATAACCACAACGACTATATTGATGGTTAATTAATAAAATTTTAAAAAAAAAACTTTATATATGTTCTCTATCAAATATAATGTAATATTTGTTTAATGACTACAACGATGATATTAATGGTTAATGAATTTTTTTTTAAAAAAAATTATATATTTGTTCTCTAGTAAATGTAATATAATATGGAAATCATTCAATCAATTATTATATATGTACCGATAAACTTAAACTCTTACTTTCTTAAATCATTCGATATATAAAAAAATTAATTTCTACTATAAAACTTGATATAACATATCTATATTATATAATAGAGAATAATATTTCTGATTTCATTTTAATAACTGTTTGGTATGTTGTTGCAAACATCAAATCTTTGAATTAGATAATTATTCATACAGTTTTGAAAAGTTCAACGATGACAGTACAGAAATATATTGTCAATGTTATTTTTGTTGCACGAAATTGACTGTACGGCTGTAACAATCTTAGTTCAATCAATTTTAAAGACATAGTTTAGGTTAATTACATACACAATCTTCAGTGTAACAAAGACAGAGCAAGTCCAGTTCATGGCGAATTGGAGAGGATAGTGGTGATTGGTAAACTTAGCTTCTTTTTTTTTATTTAGATTTGTTTTGCAGAAAGTTTGTCGCTTGGGTCCTTGGAAAATCCAAGAGGGCCCTGTTATATTTATTATGATTATGATAACTCATGTTTTCTGGAGTCGTCGGGCTTAAACACTTGTCATGTTTGTCTTTTAGTAAATAATAATTGCTTAATCTTTCTTCTCTCTGTTCATCCTTAAAAGAGAGAGATATCTCGCAATAACATGTCTAGACCTAGTCCAAGGATGTCTATAATCCGTGATGAAATATTAAAACTTGCTTGGGATCTGGCTTTATCTATGCATGTCTTATAGAATGTGCTCGACGCAATATTGATCGGATATGGACCATATGGTAAGTCAACTAATTGTTATGCCGTTAATTAAATGAAAATTTACGGATAAAATATATGCGTGGTATTTTTTTTATACACATATATAAATGAGTTAAAATAAAGCCAATTTTATTAAGAAGAAGCAATTTTTTTTTTAAAAAAAAAATGACTCCGAGAACTTGTATGGAACGTCCAATAATTGTGATTTTTAAAAATACAAAATACACAGTAAAAAAATTCGAAAAAAAATATAAAATTTGATTTCATACTAGTTCTCAAAATAAAGATTTAATCTAACAGTTTGGATCGATTGTTTGAAATTTGATACGCAAATACAATCATATTAGATGGACCAACACCCATCCCAAATGTTGGACTTTAGCATTTCTCAGAAGTATATATTATAATTCGATGATGATAATATGCAAAAATGTAATCGGTATTAAGAATATAATACTATCACAAAGCTAGATTATTTTCTGAATATTGTACTTAACGACTTCAACTTATTATTTAGAGGGACGGATCGATTAAAAAAAAAAACTAATTTGGATTCGGCAGCCAATTAATCAAACTTACTGAGTAATTTGGTGTTCCATACTGCAAAATTATTTATAGCATTTTATATTCATGATGACTGAGCTATCATTTCCGACTAATCCATTAATTAAACGATCAACAAACATATCATATATTGTGTACTTTTATAATTCCCTCTGCCGTCTCAACGCGTTGCTACCCACTTAGCAGGTTTTAATTAAAGAATGGTAACAGCTTCATAATTCCAAGTATGCCTTTAATCCTCTGAATTATTTTAGTTGAAGCAAAGGCGCAATGTTGGACCGAAACACGTCCTTTTAGCATGAAGCCGACACGTGTCTCCAATTCCCACGATCTCTCATTACTTAGTGATTAAGCTCAAAAATACAAATGACCCATCAGAGGACCCTCATGCTTTCTCTCCAGTCCCCACCAAATCTCTATGCGGCCCGGGCATATCAACCGTCAATTTCCTGGTATTTTCTTCGTGAAAAAGAAATATCTCCCCTCAATTAGTATTGGGGCTGGGCATAAATTCCTTTCGTTCAAATACCAATATATAATCGAATTCTTTTTTTTTTCTTTTAATAGTTGGTTCGCCATCGTCATACCAACTAATTTTATGAAAGAATTTCAAAGTTTTAAAAATGTGATTTGCACAGTTTAGCGATTACGGATTTAATTAGTGTTTTAGAGTTTCATCAGTGATAAAAACGATCAATAAAACGGTTGCATTATATCGATCTTTTAAGAGTTCGTTGGCGATCATCATACTAACAAATTTTATGAAAGACTATCAAGGTTTTAAAATGTGATTTGGGTGGTTTAGTGATTACAGATTTAATTAGTGTTTTAGAGTTTCATGAGTGATAAAACGCTTGCATTATATTATTTATTTAAAATAAGTATATCATAAATTAAACAAAGTTAATAGACAATAATCATAAATTCGTACCAAATTGAGATTTCATGATTACTAAAACATACTTTGCACAAAAGTAAATTTTTAATAAAGATATATTTCACAAAACACCAAGCAATATTAGATAGGATTAAAAAGCATGAATTTTGCAATTTTTATGTCTTTGAATCAATATTTTGACTCAAACATTGTTTTATTTTATCGGTAAATTATCGATGATAAAATGATTTTATATCGAACTGCATTTTTCTGAAAATATAAAATGTTATCGTGCATTTTTTTTTATCTCACAATACCGATAAAACGCTTCATTTTAAAATTTTTAAAATATCCATATATTATATAAGCAAATTCTACTACGTAAATAATATAAAAATAATATATTAGATATTTATATATTTAAATATCAGTTATTATATATAACATCTACTATTTATACTATATATAATAATGTGCCGTAATCAAAGTTATTCTAATTATTGCTTGATATCTGCCATAAATACGTATAAGATAACGATCAATCAATGATCTTTGCATTCATTTGTCCGAATAAAAACTCTAGTACAACTCTCTATGTTAGAACCATGATGCATAGAGGGTCCCGTACATCATGACCGTTTGATCGGTGGTTTTGTAAATTGACAACTCTAAATTAACCAACCCAATCTATATATTGAAATTACATAGAAAACAAAATTTTACAATTTTTGAAATTTTTTTACTATTTTTTTCGAATTTTTTAAAGATTGCTATTTTTTGCTACAAATTAGTGAATTATCGTCCAAAAATGGCAAGTTTTAAAAAATTCGAAAAAATAGTAAAAACTTTCAAAAATTGAAAAATTTTGTTTTCTATGAGATTTCAATATATAGATTGGGTTGGTTAATTTAGATGTGTCGATTTGCAAATCACCGATCAAACGATCATGGTGCACGGAGTCCTCTATGCATCATGGTTCACAATAGAAATTCTCATATAACATATATCTAAAAGTTCCTGTTGAATAATTATATGGAATAAACTATCAGCCACGGAATTTTATCGTTGACCAAACAAGTAATGAATCAAGCATATCATGATTAACTTGCATTGGAAAGCTAATGAGCGCAAGTTTTTGTTTTCTTCTTAACCTGAACTGGAGAGAAATTAATTACTAATAGCATGGAAATTTCACATACCTACCTCGTAGAATCTTCTAATAGGATCTAGCTTGATCAACAGCGACAGAGTAAGCTAACGGCACTTGTTGCCTTCCACGTCATCACTCATTAAACCCCCTCCGGTCCCACCCCAACACGCCCTCTCCAACTATAAATATCTCTCCGTTCCTCTTCATTCTTCCCTTTTCCCCAATTTCTCAATTTTACCCCTGTAATATCAATATCCATGCACCATGCTAGCCTTTGATCAAACTATACCGATCAACTATAGTGTACTAGAACAAGAATCCAATTTTACATTCGGGTCCACACCCGATTCATACGATACCAGCCATGACACAACCACGGCAGAACAAGAGAACCCTTTGACCCCTGAAGACTCAAGGCGGCTCCGACGCATGAAGTCAAACCGTGAATCGGCACGCCGGTCTAGAATGCGTAAGCGGATCCACTTGGAGGAATTGAGGATCCAACTTGACCAACTCCAAGCACAGAACCATGATCTAAGAACCCAGCTCGGGTCTGTTTTGAGCCGGTCCAGCTTGGTTCGACAGGAGAACAAGAGATTACAAATCGAGGCACTGTTGTTTAAAAAACGGCTTGACGAAGCACAAACCTTACTATTAATTAATCGATTACATCGTGTTAATAATGTGCCACAAAATTTTCAAGCGTTTAGACGGGGGCAAGCTAGTGCCCTTGCTTCCCTTATAGTGTAGATTTTGTTTTTGTCATTTTGGTTGTGGACCTAAATGTCAGTGATCAAGGTTGATCATATACACTTTTGATGGGGATGGTTATGGTTTTGGGGGGGGAATTTTGAAATTGGCTTCAGAGGGAATGATTTTCAGTTTTGACTTGTACTTTGTAACATATGGAAGGGAGGTTTGTGAATATAATAATGTATTAATGACGATTTTGATTGAAAATGACCTGACCCCTGACTCTGTTGCACTTGCACCAGACACCAAAGGCTTTTGTTTTGGTGACATGGTGGTTGCGGCTTGGCGCCCCATGTTTATACAATCTACAAGCCTTTGCCGAAACTCTAATATAGTTGATATACTAAATACTTTGGCGCTTTTTCTGAGGAAAAAAAAAGGTAAATTATTAGTAAAATTGTAGAAAACTGATTTTTCCAGTTCATGAAACCTCTACCAACATGAGGCGTTACCGCAACATTACTCCAAGCAAATTCACTCTTTATCATTTTCCCTAATTTGAGATACGAGGAAAAAAACACAAATTACTGTTAAACTAAATCTTCTGCACATCAGAATTATCTGTGCATCTGGTGGACTGATTTGAACAAAAATTTACACATGCGGCACACTTATTACTGTTAAACTAAATCTTCTGCACATCAGAATTATCTGTGCATCTGGTGGACTGATTTGAACAAAAATTTACACATGCGGCACACTTAGTGCGAAGGAAGTCCCTACAATTTTAAGTAAGCCAAATAAATTAAATCAAATTCGATCAAATTTAAGTTTCTGAACTGACATTCACTTTATCTTTATTAGGCCCTGAAGAGATTTAAATGAAATTAAAAAACCCCCGATCTACAAAATTCATAAATAGTCATGTGAAGATGAACAATGAAAAGCAGTACCAATGAAGTTAGAATTCACTTCCGAATAAATCGAACAAAGCCACAATTTCTAAATAGGCCAGTGATCACTACTTTAATCTATGATGTTCAAAAGTTCAAAAGACAATGAATAAACTAAGTAAACAGTACTGTACCATATTTACAAATGATCATATACGCCCAAGTTGGAAATTTCAACCGAATAGGAGAGAGCTAGAGAGAGGATCGCTGACAAGGAGGAATGGAAGTCTCGAGGAATTAAACAGAAAGAGCTACCTAGGTCGTGTGAAGGATGGAAAATATACTCAACCAGACGAGTTTCTCTATTGAGGGAAAATCATGAGATGAGATGTGTCATGTGTGCAGAAACGAGGGAGCAGTATAATTTTTCCTCTATTCTTTCCTTCATTTCCATGAGAGAACGAAAGGGCAGAGTGTGAGACTGACTCTTGTTCCCTTTCTATTGTTTGCACTTAACGGATATGCCCTCAAATGTCTCCCGTTCCCTTTCCGTCTAGAGCACAGCAGTATCTATCAAGCTACACTAATCTTAAAGCACCTTTCTGATCAAGAGGCCAGATATTGATGTGCACAAACACAATCAAATACTCACTACTCGTACCCATGTTTTAGGAATCGCATCCTCGGCAGCGCAGCGGTCAGCTGCAGTTTCATCACAACCGTCCGATGGATGATGGGTGGCCCGTGAAAAATCCCAGATTGATAGGCCCGAAAAAAATAAACCGTCGAGATCAGATCGGACGGCTCGGAAGAAACTGCTGCTGGCAGCACTGCTGCCGAGGATTTTGGTCCCCATGTTTTAGGCCCAACGAGCAGAAGTATGTGCATTCTAGGCTTTGAGCATACAGATTGGTTCTTTAATTTTTATGTCATGAAGAAGGCCCAAAGTTTTTCATAATGTGGTGTGAATTTTTCATATTTTTCCCAGTCATCGTAATAATTTTTCATTTTTACTTAGTTTAATTCTACAAACAAAATATATTATTGAATGTTTTTAACTTAATCAAAGAAATAATCCTGAAATTGTTTTCTTCTGCTGATTTTCTGTTATTGGATTATCTATTAGTAATGCTATTACTCATCAATTAACAAAAAGTTACTCTCACCACGTCAAAAGAAGCGGTTGCTTTACCCGATTATGATGTTTGTATATTTAACACTAGGAAAGAGTATACAAGTAATATATGAAAGCAAGTATATATAGGTAAACGGGTGTTTCTATCATTGTCTGGCATAGGGAAAAGAAGTATGTGTAAACCTATTTAGACATCCTGTTATTAATATGATAATGAAAGAATCAATTATACCCGTCACACTAATATTTCAAGGCCCACGAAGTGTCATTTTCCAATTCAGTATTATTGATTGCAAATTTTTGTGGTCGAAATTGTCGCTACAGTCATACCCACTATTTAACCTACGTATATAGCTATAAAACGTATTAACCGTTCAATCTATATATCAAACCAACAAGATATCATAGTTTGGACGTGGACTGTTCAATTTTGATTGGGCAATTATCAAATAAAACAAATCAATAATAATTTGAGCCTTTTGATTTTGATTGAAGGGCTCATGAGACTGTGGCAACAAAAATTTTGATGTTAAGCACTTCCCTGCTGCAAGTTTTTGTTACCGAAAACTTTTACAAATGCGCGTCAAAATATCCAAAGAAAAAAAATCACTATATCGTCATCTAAGAAGATGCAAACCCATCAGAATTGGAAGTTAAAAGCCCCCACCCAAAAAAAAAAAAAAACTCTTAACCATCATCTAAGAAAAGTAGAACAAAATGAAACAAAGAAATAAAAAAAAAATAAAAAGACCAACCGCTCAAAAACTAGTGCGTTTCTAGTTTCTTCTAGCAAACAATATTCCCAACCCTATCTGTTCCCTGCTGAAAAGGAGTCAAAAAGATCGATCTTTTTTTTTTTGGTTAAAACCCAAAAAAAAAAAAAAAAAAAAAAAAAAAAAGAGGGGAAAAGATCAATCTTAAAAGCTTATTCGTTATTCTCTACTCGTATCGGATCCCGCAACCACAAAACTTTCTGTGTCGCATCCCAAGTATCATATCATATCATACAACAACCAACTCATATAACATATAAAATGACCCATTATACATTCATCCACAAAATCATCGGATCAGCTATGAATCAGGCGCGCGCTTTCTCATTTATTTACTGATTTTATTCCCTACGCTGTGCTGCCGACCGCTAATGCCACCCGTCGCTTAGTTCGCTCGCCACCTCTGAGCTAAAAAAAGAACAAGTGCAGAAATAAATCTCGAAGCGAAGTTTTAAAGAATTAAAGAAAGAAAAGAAACAATGGCAGTCGAGTACGAGTGCTGCGGCGCGAGGTTCTTTCTCCAAATCGGCGTCATCGTGCTGTTGGTGACCTTCGCTGGGCTGATGTCCGGCCTCACGCTAGGGCTGATGTCACTCAGCCTCGTCGATTTGGAGGTGCTCTCTAAATCTGGTACTCCTCAGGATAGGAAGCATGCTGGTAATTTTGTATCTTTACCCTTGGAATTTGGTATAATTTTGTTTGTGGGAAATGTATAGGGTGGTGGATGTTGGGTACTTGGGTTTAGTAATGTATATGCTGGAAAAAGTAATATAATTTCTGTTACATTCGAGGAAGTAGTTTCTGGTGCGCATTAGTAAAATGCTCTTGTTTGATCAATGTATTGCGTATTATTAATACGCTACAAAAGTAACTATTTGGTTGTAGTTTTCTTAATTAGTGGGTTAGATTGGAAAATGGGGGGCTTTGCCTTCTGAAGTAGTGTTTTATAAATTAAGAAATTGAGGTCATTGTTGTAAAACTTTAGTGATCAAGTGTTTAATTACAAACTCTTCAATGTATTTTAAGAAGCCAAAATGATGTCCTTTTTACAGCCAAAATCATGCCTGTGGTGCAGAAGCAACACCTACTTCTCTGCACTCTTCTCATCTGCAATGCAATTGCAATGGAGGTAAACTTCCATTGAATGAAGTTCTAGTTTCAAGCAATTGCAATTTATATCCTTTTTACTTATGCATTGTCGTATCTTGATTTAGGCTTTGCCAATTTTCCTTGACAGCTTGGTCACTGCTTGGGGAGCCATTTTAATTTCTGTCACGTTGATACTTCTATTTGGTGAGGTTAGAAGAGAACATGTTACAAGTAAAGTTATGAGGTATATTTGTGTATTTTTGTAATAGTCTATGGTTTTCTAACTTTTTATTTATCATCATAATAGATCATACCACAGTCAATCTGTACAAGATATGGTTTAGCAGTAGGAGCAGCTGTCGCTCCACTGGTCCGTGTGCTAATTATCATATGCTTCCCCATAGCATACCCAATTAGCAAGGTGGGATTTTCCTGACATTACTTGATGAACATCTATATTTTGACAATATCTTTAATACATAATTCTGACTTATTTTCAGCTATTGGATTTCTTACTAGGACATGGTCATGTGGCTCTCTTCCGTAGAGCCGAGTTGAAAACACTTGTAACATTGCATGGCAATGAGGTATGTTGTTTTTTCTTAATTTCCAAATAGAATGTCTTTTAGTTGATTGTAGTTTGTTTTATAATGGATCAGTTGATAATGAAATTCTGGTCTAATCAGGCAGGAAGAGGAGGAGAGTTAACACATGATGAAACAACAATTATAGCTGGTGCTCTTGAGCTTACGACGAAAATGGCTAGAGATGCCATGACTCCCCTTGCTGACACCTTTGCTATTGATATCAATGCAAAGCTCGATAGGTATATAGTTCATATTTGGTGTTTGTTCACTATTTGTGGTATCAGATTGTGACTCCATTTTTATTACTTAGGAATTTAATGAAAGAGATTCTCGATAGAGGTCACAGCAGAGTGCCAGTGTATTACAAGAAGAAAACTAATATAATTGGGCTTATTTTGGTAAACATGACCCTTTCTGTATATTTAACAATTTTTGTACTTCAACTTGCTATATCTAATTAATTATTTTAAATTATAGGTCAAGAACTTGTTAACGATACCACCAGATGCTGAGATTCCTGTAAAAAATGTGACTATTCGCAAAATCCCAAGGTACTTGTGTTTGGTACATGTGTTTTTCTTTTGTGCTATATTTATACAATTTAAGTAAATCGTAATATACGTAAAATTGTGCTAGGGTTCCTGAAGATATGCCGCTGTATGACATACTTAACGAATTTCAAAAGGGACATAGCCACATGGCAGTGGTTGTAAAACAGACCGTCATTGATAACCTGAGCCCTGATTCCGGTAAGCTATTTTAATTATAAAAGCAATTTTTTTTAGAACATTTCATAGGGATCATGTCTTTTAAAATCCTCCATTTTTCTTAATTTCATTCACAGAACTTGAGTATTCTAGATAAAAATTTAGATTATCATAATAAAAGTATTATTTTCTGGTATGGGTATGGAATTTTAAAAAGAGGTGAAGGTAGTAATAGATGGTGAGAAAACCAGTGGAGGAGGCCCTGCTAGGAGTCCAAGACCTCTGAAGCCACTTCAACGGTGGAAAAGCTATCCTGCACGGAGCAGCAATAGGAGTAGAAGGTGGTCAAGAGATGACTCTGAAAGTGTTTTGGAGATCAATAACAATCCTCTTCCTGTTGTCAATGAAGATGAGGAGGCAATAGGCATCATAACCATGGAGGATGTCATTGAAGAGCTTCTTCAGGTATCAAATTGTCACTTTATTTCTTCTAATTTCTTAGTTTGTGTTTTGTCTTTGTATGTTAGAAATTGCCACTTAACCAGCACAGAACTAAATTAATCATGTCCAGACTCTAGCCCTAATTAAATCTTACATTTTCTCATACACCAAAAAAATGTAATGCATTACGTACCGTATGAACCACTAGAAAGCTGCATTCCTCTCCCTCTTGATCAACCCTTGTTGTTTGTGTGCCATTTTATTTTTCAGAAGCTAATAGTATTTTATTTGAGAAACTAGGTTTCTGTTATTTGTGCTGATCATTTGTCTTTCCCTTTTCTTTTATTGTTGCTATTTCTGTTGCAGGAGGAGATCTTTGATGAGACAGATGTTCACGAAGAACAATAATATGTTCTTTGTATCCTGAGCTAATATGTATCACAAATATGGTGTGTTGGATTGGGTACCAAATTTCGGCTCTTAGTGGCAATTTCTATTTTTTTGGGGGCTTGGCTTATAGTTTTGTATTCTTACGTTAGAAAGGTTTTTGTGGGAGAAAATATTAAAGGGGAAGGGAAATGACGGTCTCATGTCTAAAATTGGTTTTTAATAGCCCGTAGGCACATTGATTTTAGTGGGAGCTCATGTAAGTATGAACAAAAAAAAAAATGTTGCTTCCAAATAGTTCATATTGTTGCGATTTTTATATGAATCTGTGATCAAACGTTTTATAAAAGCGGATTTAAAATAATAACCATAGAAGATAGTTTCACCACGGGACCAATGACTATAATGATGCAGCTTGCTCCCAGATGATCCACAAAAATGTTTGGATATTGAGTACGGTCGGGTAAGTGTTGACAATTGAAAGATCTGTGTCTGTATATAGGTGTCGTTTGGATGGGTTAGGAATAGGATAGGAATAGCATAAATTTAGGGAAAAATACTATTTATGAGAATTGGCTATTTCGGGAATTGGAAATGTTGTTTGGATAGTGAGTTTAGGAATAGCGTTGAGAATATGTGAAAAGTAGAGAGAAAAGTGTTATTGGGAAGAGTGTTATTGAAAATTGTGTTAGGAATGTAATTGGCTATTTCAAAATCGTTTGAATGAAAAATTAGAAAATGAAATTGTCAATTCCGAAAATTGGTCAATTCTCATGCATCCCAAACGACACCTATAATGATTAAGTCACGTAAGTCTCTGATTTGTGAACAAATGTCAGTTCTTTTTTCCCGCAACTGTTAGTCTGTCAATCTCAATGTTCTCAGGTCTTGATCGGAGTTTATACCTGAAGAACGTTGATCAGTGATGATCAATATGGATGCACTGTATACTATTTACCAAGTCTACATTCTACATTGAAGTTTTTAGTCATACAAAAGATTCTCTTAACACGTCGAGTAGTCTTTATTTCAATTGTTTTTATTGAAGGAATCAGAAAAATCGTACCAAAGTTTCATCTCCCAATATCTATGAAAGAAAAAAAAAATTAAGGCTAGGGTTAAATTATATCAAAATTAATCAAGGCGTAGTGAAAACTCAGCTTAGAATTTAAGGCTGTCTGCATAAGTCTTACACTTAATGAAACCAAGTCTTGATACCCACAGTACAGTATGCATGTCTTTATTCAAATGAGTAATGACACTTAAACTATTTATAAAATAATTGGACATTCAGTCGATGTGATGTTATTGTAGGCAAGTCTTAATGTCTGTCAAATAGTTTAGCTGTATTGTAACAAAACAATAAGAAGACCATTATCAGGCGATGTGCTGTTAAGTCTGTTGCTATGTTTTTCTAATTTGAAATTTATTGTACATCATTCAAACTATTTCATATCATTAAATTAGATCAATGATCAAATAGTGCCCAATAAAATTAAATGAAATTTTACTTAATTACCAAATAGAAAATAATGCAACCCATTTTTCTTTTTCTTCTTCTTCTTCTTTTTTTTTTTTTTTTTTTTGCCAAAGCAATTTATTCACTTTTGCCCAGACTAAAACACTCCGGAACATACATAAAAATAAAATTAAATTTACCATTAATATTTCTTTTGTTTTAAATAACATAAAAAGTTACTACGGTCTCAACATTGACAATAAGGAATTAAGGATACTAACGAACTTAGAAATTTGCTCACAAAATTCAAATTATTGTACATTCATCTTTTATTACGATTAAGTTGATGAACCAATGGTTGAATTAGGCAACTCCTGTAGCTGTTGGCATGTTGCCATGAGGCAGGCAAGAAAAGAACGGTGTGCTTCTATCATTATGTTGCATGTAGCAACATGACATTGTCTTGGATGATTCTACACACATTTTTTTCTTATTTCAGGCGTTGCACCGATAATAATTGTAACATTAATTCAGGAAGACCATTTTTAAATTTGTCTTTTATTTTCTCCAATATTTCATAAAAACATATATTTAGAAAAAAAAATTATTAGAATACAACCCCGTAATTTAAGATGTATAAAGTGCTAGAAATTTGTGCATATTTATACTAAAATTAAACACGTAAGATTGCTGTGACATCCTATGTTTGTTCGTTTAGTCACACAAAAGAAGATTTCTCCAACAACAAATTAATTTAGCTAAGCTAGTTATTCACTCACTCAAATATTGCTTTCATCTGATCTGGAGGAAAAGAAAGGTTTATGCTGGAGAAACGCACAAATTATTTGTGAATCGTTAATGCTTAGGTAACCGTTGGTGGTACAGCCCATGAGCTCATGACGGTTCAGTTTTATGTATCATGTGATACAAGTATGCACATATTTTCTGTTGCAGGAAGAGATTTGATGAGGCAGATACAGATATGTTCACGAAGAACAATAAGGTCCTGACTAGAATCATTTTTTTTTTTAATACGGAATTTCATTTAATTTCATTTCATTAGAAATTTTTTATTATGAACGGTTTTGATCTCATATGATCATAATTATAATATTATTAAACCAACAAAATTCCAAAAAATCAATAATAAAAGATATTTCCATCAAAGCCTAATATTTCTTGTATCCTGGGCTAATATGTATCAGATATATGGTGTGTTGGATTGGGAATCAAATTTAGGCCCTTAATAAGCATTTTTCTTCCTTTTTTGGGCTTGGTTTATATTTTAGAGTCTAACATCAGAAAGAATTTTGTGGGAGAAAATACTAAAGGGAGGAGAAATTACGGTCTGGTGAGCAAAATTGGTTTTTATTAACCCGTAGGCACATGATTTTGGTGGGAGCTTATGTAAATATGAACAGAAAATAATTTCTTACAAATAGTTCTTATGGTTGTGATCTTTATATGAATCTGAGACCAAAGGTTTTGTAAAAGCTTCCGTAAGTAAAATTGATAGAATATAGTCTCATGACGAGACCAATGACTAGTATGAAGCAGTTGTTGGGTGTGGAAACAGATGATAAAGTTCAAAAATAGTCTAAATAAGAATATCACGTTTCTGAAAATAGTTGTTGTGCACTGCTGACTATTTTAGCCATAGCTCATTCATGGAATGTCCGATTTGGTTGATTCCAGATGCGTTGGAAAGATAAGAAAGGCATCTACAACTTTTCTATTGAGAGCATCTTCAAATTCAGACAGCACCTTGGTCTAAAAGCAGATTGAACGTGTATTAAGAAATTTATTTCTGGAAAGGCTGTTTTTTGGTATTTCATGTTACATATTTAGATAGCTACTTTTGTATAGGCTCTGGATATAAATTAGGGGTTTATAAGCTTTGTTTGCAGCATGAGAGAAACATGAGAGGAGTGCTAAAAGCTTAGGAAAGTAATAGACATCTATTCTCTTATAATTCTTATAATTTGAGTGTTGGTGATTAAAGTTTTATTCCCTTGAGTTTTTTTCCTGAAATTTTGCTGTGAGTTCAAAGATTATATTGTCTTCTACACGATTTCTAACAGCAGTTTGCTAGCAGAGGAGGCACAAAATGTTTGGATATTGAGTACGGTGGTGTGAATGTTAACAATTGAAATTTCTTTGTATAGAATGAACAAGTCGTGTTTCTCTGTGATTTCTGAGCAAATGTCAGGTTCTTCCCGCAACTGGTAGTCTCTCAGTCCCAATTTCTCATGTTTTGATTGGGGTTTATCTTCTAAAGAATGTGAATCAGTGCAGATCATTACAGATGCAGTGCATACCATTTAGACTACATTCTAGATTGAAGTTTTTGCCATACAAAAGATCCTCTTAACACATGTCATTTAGCCTTTATTTTTATAGAAGGAATTAGAAAAAACGTACCAGAGTTTACAGCTGTCAATATCTAAAGAAAAATAAATAAAGGCCGGGGTACAATTATATCAAAATTAACCAAAACAAATTATAAAAACTTGAATCTTAGAATTTAATGTTGTCTTCATAAGTCTTAAACGTAAAGAAAATTGGACATTCAATCGATGTCCTTTTTTCATATGTAAACCCCACAGTATGCGTGTCCTTTTTTCTAATGACGCTAAACTATTAAAGAAAATTGGACATTCAATCGGTGTGCTGTTTTTTCGTGCAAAGTCTTTATGCCTGTCAAATGGTTTAGTTCTAATCATATTCAATAAAAGAGCCTATAATCAGGAGATGTGCTGTTAAATTCATTGCTAGGATATTCTTTTTTTTTTAAAAAAAAAAAAAGAGGTTCATTGCTATGTTTGTCTAATTTGCAATTAATTGCACATCATTCAGATCATTTCATATCATTAAATTTGATCAATAATAGCGTACCATAAAATTTCATGAAATTTTACTTGATTACCAAATAGAAAATAGAAAATTTAATGCAAACCACATTCTCTTTTCCAAAGAAATTTATTAACTTTCGTCGAGGCTAACAGCTTGGTACATGCATAAAATCAAACATACTATTGATAAACTTTTTTTTTTAGCAAATATCATAAAAACTTAGGTTCAATATTGGCGATATGAATCCTAGGGAACTTGCAACTTTCTGAATGGTTGAATTATGCTACCCAGGTAGCAGGCAAGAAAAAAACGGTGCGAATAGAGTCACGGAAGCAAGCCCACACAGTTGTTTGGGTTTGTTTTTTGAAATATAAGGCATGGTTATGTATTTTTAGCAGTGTGCATGGACTCAAGTTTTGATTGTGCCTGAATTTGGCCTATAATCTCCTATTTCTGCCTAGTCCTCGTGCGGTTGTGCCAATGCTTAAAAGTTTTCTGAATCCTCCCTATGCGAATATGTCATTATTTTGCTTGTAGTTGTAGCAAGATATGACAATTCCAGCGGTGAGATTACATTCATTTTTTTCCAATCTAAGATTTTGGACTAATAATAGTTCCAATGTTAATTCTTGAAGATCATTTTGCATTGTGTCTTTTCTTTCCTCCAATATATCATTCAAATATATATTCACAAAATATTATTAGAATACAATCTCGTGATCCCGTTCAGCTTCTAAGTGGTAGCAACTATTCTTAAAGATGCATCCAGTGCAAGAAGTATGTGCATATTTATACTAAACATAAGCACATAAGTATACTGTGACATCCTATGGTAGTTAGTTTAGTCACGCAAAAAAAGTTCTCCAGAAATATTGCTTTGGTCTAGTGGAAAGAAAGGTTTATGGTGGAGAAACACACCAATTATGCATGTGGCCTAATGGCTCAGTGGTAAGAGCATTAGACATCTTCCAAGAGGTCAAGGGTTCAAGCCCTGGATGTACTTTTAATTTTAGAAAAAATTAGATGACAAAGACCACCCTCTTTCTTTTTTTTTATAAAAAAAAAAAAAAAAAAAAAAAAAAAAAAAAACACGCCAATTATTTGAGAATCGGTAAAGCTTAGTTAACCATTTGTTAGTAATTATTTGAAAGTAATAGTACATATTTGTGAAAAATCTTAATATTTTTTTAACATCTAAAATCTTAATAATACAATGCCTATATTTGAATCTTAATATTATTTTATGGCAAGTTTTAGAAACTATATTTTGTATAAGTGTTTATACTTATAGAAGACATGTATATTTAATCTAAAAGACCCTAAACACCAAAGCTCTCTCTATAAAGCAAATATTAATATCGAAAGACGAGTCTATTTGTAAGACGCTAAAAAATTTTCTACAAATAAGTTTTATTAATATATGCTAGCTGTTTAATAATGTGCAAAATTTTAAAACATAATTAGTTCAAACCTTAATGCCTACTGCATCCAAGTCTTTATGTGGAGTATTAAACCTATTTAATACTTATATTTACTTACGAGCTTCGGAATTTGGTACTTTGTAAAAGTTTTTCCTTTAACTTAATACAATTGTAGGCAATCAATCATCATCCTAACATCAGAAAAATACTTATTATGCACAATGTGATTTTTTAAAAAATAGATGAAAATACCAGAGTGTATTACAATATTTAAAAGGAAGCTTAAGTGTTAAGTCCGTTGACCGTTAGTCCGTTACTATGTTATGTGATTATGTTAGCGGATGCAAGTTGGGCAACCTACTCGATTCTATCCGGCCGGATCTTACAATGGGCCAAGTAAGACTACTTTCCAATTCCAGATTTCCAGTCGGACCTAGCTTAAATTTGAGACAAGATGTCCAGTTATCCAACATAATATATTAATTTAGTGTTTTCTTCAAAAAAAATTATATATTATCTTAGTGTTGTTAAATTGTTGTTATTTAACTTTGCTCTTAACTTTATTATCTTATTTTTAATATTTTAATACTATTGTATCATACGTCTTATGTGATAAAAGTAGCTCCATTTATGAAAACTGTTTATAAATAATATTCATCATTCTGTTGGTTGTCTGAAATATACATTTTCATGAATTAAAAAAATTAGATAAATTATATTGTTATTGTTTAAATTTACATGGTTTATCCCGAACAGCATGAATTAGAACTTTTATTGCGAAATCAAATCTGATTCCAACTGCTTGGATACTAAATCCGGCCCACCTCAGCCCAGTTGACCGCCGCACGTATTGTTGCAATACCGTGGATTCCCATTCCTTAGTCCGGCCAGACGGTTGTTTTGTTTCGTCGATCGGAGAAGAACTGGTCTACAATCCTATCATCAACAGTCACCTGAATTAGATATACCAAACCCATCGCATAATTTCGCAATTTGATTCGTTCAAGCATCAATTTCAGTAGTTCACCTCATTTTATTCTTCCTGTGTTTATCGTAATTCACTGATGCCAGCCTTTTACCCAGTAAATCGGAGAAGTTCACTGAAGAGTTGAAATTAGAAGTGATCGAGATAGAGATCAGATAAGAGTTGAAATTAAAAGTGACAGAGAGATAGAGAAAGAGTTGAAATTAAAATTTGAATATTCTGAACTCAAATTATGGTATATATATTCTTCTACAATTAAGAAACTTTGATGAATCAATGGTTGAATTAGGCAACTCCTGTAGCTTTTGCCATGAGGCAGGCAAGAAAAGAACGGTGTGCTTCGGCAGATGCTTTGGGCAACGGAATTATTTCTGCGAGCAATACATTTTTTTAGAAATGACTAAATTGCCCTTCTAAAATTTGCTGCCGCTGATACTCCCATTAAACCTCGTCTGTCCTCCCCTCTCTCTCCACTGAGTTTTGAATTTAGGCTAAGTAAAGGTGCTCTAGAGCAAGTAAACCAAAGATGTGTAAAAAAATTATTTAAAGGAACTATTGGTTTCTTCAATGACTACTACACAAGTCAACAAAAAATTTTCGTGCATGATCAATTGATTATGCGAGATAGCAGCGAGAAGTCTCAAGAGGAGAGTAGAGTCACTACTAGGGCTGTACTAGAAAAGATGAAACCCGTCCGACCCGTTTAACCCGTCCGACCCAACCCGTATTTTAACGGATTTAAACATTATTCGGATTGGGTCGGGTTTTAATTTTATTAATCCGGTTTTATTGGGTTGGGTTATATTTTTACTCTTGATAACCCGGTTTCTACCCGAGCCGGTTAATTAATTAAATCTTTATATATAGATCGGATCCCATCATCCAATATTTAGCATTTATTCTTCTCACATAACATGCGAGTGACGCCACACAAAACTAGCTAGGTTGTCTTAAATTATAAATCCATTGATCAAATATTGATTAGTCATCAAAGATCGATGACGGTCCGTCTGCTTGGTTATGGCACATTAATCAACTGTTTTCTATGACAAATAAATAAAATTATTAATCCTATTATTCATCGAAAGGTCGGTCCAACTTCCAGGAACCGAGAACAGAGAACACATGAAAATGTGTTGGAAATCCGAAACGTTGAGCACGCTTCTAGCTGCTCTTCTTAATTTGTTGTTATATGTCATATTTCTTGAGCAAAGGTCAACAATCAAATATCAGTAAAAAACAATAAAATTAAAAGTTGCTATTTTTTATTTGCTTTTTTGTTGACCCTAACGAGAGAATGCATTAAATTCAATAAAAATCACTATAACGCGACAACTAATATTTGAGATGACCCTTAATACGCCAACTAGAATCTGTTTTATTTGTAAGTTGTAACCATGATAACTAGTAGTTTATTTCTAATATTAATATCCTTAATACACAACTAAACTTTGAAATGACAGTGGCTGATCGTTTTTTTATTTCTAAATTAGTGTTCTATTTTTATGGATTTGTCAAAATATTATTTGTTAAGTTATTTTTATTTAATTAATATTGTCAGTTCTATTTATGTACCGTATCAATCGTAACCCGTTTAACCCGAAAACCCGTAAAAATCCGTGAAAATCTGTAAATAAAAATTTATATGGGTTGGGTCGGGTTACAGGTGGGTCAACTAAATAAACTTTTTAACCCGGTATAATTGGGTTGGGTTGAAATATTGATAAAAAAATTACAAACCCGCTCGCTGTACAGCCCTAGTCACTACAACAAAAATTATTTTTGGAGACACCCCCTTTAGAGGCGGTTTTTCATAAACACGTTTCTAAAAATAACCATTGGCATTTTGGAAATTTTTGTCTGTTATTTTTAGAGACGGTTTTTAACAAAAACCGCTTCTAAACATTTTTGCAAAAAAAACAAAAATGGCGGTCTATCTTTAGAGGCGGTTTTATCAAAAAACGGTCTCTAAAAATCACATTATTAGAGACGGTTTTTAATAAAAAACAGCCTCTAAAAATGAACTTTTTTCATGGATTTTTTTCCGTCTTTTTAGAGACGGTTTTTTCAAAAAACAGCCTCTAAAAATATACATTTTTAGAGATGTTTTTTTTTAAAAAACAGCCTCTAAAAATAAACGAGTTTTTTTGAATTTTTTTACATTTTTAGAGGCGGTTTTTTTCAAAAAATAGCCTCTAAAAGTATTCATTTTTAAAGATGATTTTTTATTAAAAACAGCCTCTAAAAATTAACGACATTTTCTGAATTTTTTCACCTTTTTAGAGGCGATTTTTTCTAAAAACAGCCTCTAAAAGTATTCAACTTTAGAGACGGTTTTTTTGTTAAAAACAGTCTCTAAAAATATTGATCTATTTGAGAATTTTTTTCTTTTTTTAATAGAACAATTTAATATTTAATAGAATATTAGAAAAATAAGAAAAATACTAAAAAGATATTAACTATTAAAAATAATAAAAATATTTGATGTTCAAAATTATTTAACTATTAAAAATACTAAAAAAGATAAAATATTTAACTAATAAAAAAACAGAAACTAAAAGAAAACTTAAAATTCGGATTGATCTTTAGAGGCGGTTTTTAAGTAAAAAACAACCTCTAAAGATCAATTTCAATTTTTAAAAAATATTTGATGTCCTAAAATATTTAACTATTAAAAATACTAAAAATATTTGATGTTCAAAAATATTTAACTAGTAAAAATACTAAAAATATTTGATGTTCAAAAATATTTAACTATTAAAAATACTAAAAAGATAAAATATTTAACTAATAAAAAAATAGAAAGTAAAAAAAAACTTAAAATTCGGATTGATCTTTAGAGGCGGTTTTTAACTAAAAAATAGCCTCTAAAGATCAATTCCGATTTTTTAAAAATATTTGATGTTCAAAAATATTTAACTATTAAAAATACTAAAAACATTTAATGTTCAAAAATATTTAACTAGTAAAAATACTAAAAATATTTGATGTTCAAAAATATTTAACTATTAAAAATACTAAAAAGATAAAATATTTTGAGGCTGTTATTTATTAAAAATTGCCTCTAAAGATATAGAAATTTTTTTTCGAATCTGACTTATTTTTAGTTACGCCATTTTTAGAGACGGTTTATTAGTATTTTTAGCACCACCTATTTTTACTAACTGCGCCAAACCGTCTCTAAAAACACTTAAAAAACAGCCTCTAAAGATGTTATGTGGTGTAGTGAGTTCTCTTTTAGTAGAAAACCTAGAAGAGAATGAAAGCACGATTAAGGAAATAAATTAGGATAAATAATAAATCTTGAATTCGTGGTTCAGCCCATGAGCTCATGACTGTTCTGTTTTATGTATGAAGTCGTAAAAGTATGCACATATTTCTTTTGCAGGAAGAGATATTTGACGAGACATGTTTTCACGAAGAACAATAATCAGAATCCTTTTTTTTAACGCGGAATTCAATTTCATTTAATTAAATTTTTTATTAAAATGAACGAATTTAATTTCATGTGATCACAATTTTCATAATATTCATTAGACACAATGAAATCCTAAAAAATCAATCCTAATCAAATGAAATCCCGTGTAAAAAAATGTTTTGATCAAAACCTAATATTTCTTCTTGTATCCTGAGCTAATAATATGTATCACAAATATGATGTGTACTAGATTGGGAATCAAGTTTAGGCCTTTCCCTCTTTAAAAAAAAAAAAAGGCCTTGATAAGCATTTTTCTTCCTTTTTTAGGTTTGGTTTATATTTTAGTAGTCTATCTAACATCAGAAAGAATTTTGCGGGAGAAAATATTAAAGGGAAGCGAAATTACGGTCTTTTTTTTTTTTTGAAGGACAGCGAAATTACGGTCTAGTTAGCAAAATTGGTTTTAATTGCCCTTAGGCCGTAAACACATTGATTTTAGTGGGAGCTCATATAAATATGAACAAAATATAGTTTCCTAATTCCTATACAACTAGTTCTTATATATGGTTGTGATCTTTATATGGATCTGTCGCTAAAGCTTTTGTAACAGCTTATCCATAAGTAACATTGATATATAGAGCATACTTTCATGACGAGACCATTGACTAGTATGATGCAATTTGCTCGCATAGGAGCCACAAAATATTTGGATAATTGAGTACGGTGGTGTGAATATTTTTTTAAGATAAAATAGAGTAAACTCTCCAACTTATTTCGAATTATATGTTATAAAGGATCTCAAGTCGGTTTTCAAGCTCGCAATCTTCACTGAAATGCTCTTTTCCACTATATCAAAAGCTATTTCTCATGGTGTGAATGTTAATAATTGAAATTTCTCTAGCTAGTTTGTATATAATGAACAAGTCATGCATGTTTCTGTGATTTTTTAGCAAATGTCAGGTACTTCCCGCAACATGATAGTCTCTCAATCTCGTTTTCTCAGGTTTTGATTGGGGTTCATGTTCTAATGAATGCATGTGACCTGTGATCATTACGGATGCATTGTATACCATTTAGACGAAATTCTAGATGGATGTATTTAGTCATAAAAAAGATCCTCTTAACACATCAAAATCAAAAATCAAAAATCTAAAATCTAAAATATAAATAAAAATATGTGGGTGTCGGCATCATTTAGTTAAATGTGGTTCGACACTTCAACTATTGTGAAATTACATTTTTTTTTCAATTTCTGTAACGTGATATTTTATAACTATTTGTGTGTTGGATATTATTGCTCATAAAATTGACTCACTTCACCGACATTCAATAATTTGGCAACACATTGTTTTGTTTCTCATTTTTCTAAAATATTTCTATTTTCATTTTCATCCTATCTTCATCTCTCTTTTGTAATATCGCAAACATAACGATCTATTCATAATCAACCATTATTAAATAATAACATTTTAAATTTATATAAATATGTCAAATTTCGAGCGAAACTTGATCGATTAGCCCCTAGTATCAAATAATCTTTGTTTCCATAGAAGGAATCAGAAAAATCGTACCACAGTTTTACATATCTCAATATCTAAGGGGGGAAATAAAGGCCTAGCCCTATTATATATATATAAATTAACCAAAACAATTAATAAAAACTTGAATCTAAGAATTTAAGTCTGTCCTTGTAAGTCTTACACGTAATTTATACCCCACAGCAGTATGCATGTCCTTTATTCTGATAACGCTAAACCATTAAAGAGTATTAGACATTCAATCGATGTGCGCTGTTTTTTCGTAGAAAGTCTTTATGCATGTCAAATGGTTTAGTTCTAATGTGAGTATTTGACCATACAACAAAAGAGCCTATAATCAGGCGATGTGCGTTAAGTTCATTGCTATGTTTGTCTAATTTGCAATTTATTGCACATCATTCAGATTATTTCCTAATATTAAATTTGATCCAAAATTAAATAGCGTACCATCAAATTTCATGAAATTTTACTTGATCACCAAATGGAAAAAAAAATAAAAATATTAATTCTAGCCAGATTTTCTTTCCAAAGGAATTTATTCACTTTCGTTGGCCTGGACAGCTTGGAACATACATAAATTTTTTTTTTTTTTGAAGGTAGGGTGATCCCTACAAAATATTTTTATTAATAAAAAAGAAATTATGTACAAAAAAGGAGAAAGAAAGATAATTACACATGCCAACAACCTTATCCTACGTCTAGCTTATCCTTGAAACATACATAAATTCAAATTTACAATTAAAAAAATCTTTTGATTTAGCAAATAGCATAAAATCTTACTAATGATGTCTTGTTTTGAAGGTCATTTATGCTATTATTTCATTGTGTTGCATGTAGCAACGTGACAATATATGGGGCGATATTTCATTCATTTTCTTCTAAGCTCACATTTCGCACCAATTATGATTCCATTGATATGTCTTGAAGGCCATTTCGTATTGTGTCTTTTGTTTCCTCCAATATTTCATTCAAATATATATTCATAAAATATTGTTATAATACAACCCCGTTATTAAAGATGCATCAAGTGCTACAAGTATGCGCATATTTATACTAAAAATAAGCACATAAGATTACTGTGACATCCTATTGTTGTTAGTTTAGTCACACAAAAAAAAATTCTCCAGAAATAAATTTAGCTTGTTATTCACTCGAATTTTGCTTTCATCCGGTGAAAGGAAAAATTTATGCTGGAGAAACACAAAAATTATTTGAGAATCGGTAAGCTTCGGGTAACCATTGGTGGTACAGCCATGACGGTCCAGTCCGCTACAATAACCGTTGTTAGTAATTATTTGGATGTACTAGTACATATTTGTGAAAATCTTAATAATTGCTATGACTATATGTGAATCTTAATACTTATTTTATGCTAGTTTTAATATCTATTATGTATAAGTGTTTATAATAATAGAAGACGTATATATTTTATCTAAAGAGCCTAAACACCAAAAAAGCTCTCTCTATAAAGCAAATATCCTTATATCTATTATTTACAAGTCTACCTACCTACAGAAGACGAGTCTAGCTATTTCGGAGACGCTAAAAAATGTTCGAGAAATAAGTCTTATATTAATATAATATATCTTGTTCAATATTGTAGGCATGGCAATCGCCATCCTTGTTTAGAAAATTACTTATTATCCACAATGTGTTTTTTTTTAATATCCTGCCACTTTCATTAACGAAAGAAGTAAACAGAAATTACAAAATCAACAATTATTTAGGGTCCCATGCACCAGATATTAAAAAAAAAAAAAACAAAGCACATATGAGCAATTAAAACCCATCTGTACCAGTACACCTCTCATACCCCGGTTGGTTCTCCCTTCTAGGAAATCATTTTATTACAAACTGAATCAGTACAAGTAATGTAAAAGTAGCTCCAGCAATCAGCATGTCTTCAAATTGCTCCTGCTGCTCCAATCATTTTATTACAATGTGTTTTTTAAAGTAGATGCAAATCACCAGAGTATATTACATACAAAAGGAAGCTTTAAGTCCATCATTACTATGTTATGTGATTATGGTAGTGGACTAGTGGATGCAAGTTGGGCAATCTAATTCGATTCTAGCCGGCCGAATGTTTCACTGGGCCAGGTAAGACATAATCTTCATTTTCTGTCAGACCGACCTTAAATATGACACCAGACATGTCTAGTTATCCAACATGATATATTATTTGGTGTTGTTATATTGCAGTTGATTAAATACTTTGTTAGCTTTGTTTTCTTGTTATATTTTAGGAATATTATATTATACGTCTTATATATATTAAAAAAAAAAAACTAGCTACATTCACCATCATTATTTAATAATATTCATCATTAAAATAAAATAATCACACCCAAATATCAAATCTGATTCCAACTCGATGGGTACTCAAGTCCGGCCCAGCCCAGCCCAGTTAACCGCCGCCCGTTTGGTTACAATACCGTGGATTCCCATTCCGGAGTACCGCCAGACCAGACGGTAGTTTCGTTGATCGGAGAAGAAGTGGTCTACGATCCTATCATCAACAGTCACCTGAAATTAGATATAACCACACCAAACCCATCGCATAATTTCGCTATTTGATTCGTCCAAGCATCAATCTCAGGAGTCTCACCTCATTTTATTCTTCCTGTGTTTATCCTATTTCTATGATGCCACCCTTTTACCCAGTAAATCGGAGAGAAGTTCACTGAATAGTTGAAATTAGAAGTGACAGAGACAAATAGAGAGAGAGAGAGAGCGATTTCATGGGTCGGAAGGAAGAGGTGACGCAAGAGAGTGATGATCAGCCGTGGAAAGGAAGGGATCGGAGCTTGATTTCTCCAGGTTTGGTCTTTCTCGGACTCTTCGGTGCAGCAGCTGCCACTGCGTCGGTAACTCCTTTGACTTGATTGGATTTCCTTTTAGTGATTTTTTTTTAAACTTTTTTGGTCACTCGATAAATTGCTTGTTGTTACAATTGACAGAATGGGCAGTGGAAGAGAACTGTTGATTGGTATTCTGCTCAGGTACATCATTAATTTCTCTTCTTTTTCTGGTTATAATTGGAATAGAAAGGAATGAATTGAATGTTATGGGTAAGAGAAGCGCACCAATTTTACTTGACAAATTTGTTTTGTTTGAAGCTTTGGAGAGCAGGATACTATTTCAGGTTCGGAAGTGGGGCCAATGGCTCTGGACGAAATGAGGCAGCATGGGCTCGGTACCGCCGTCGTGTCCGGGAGATGGAAGAAGATGAAAGAGAAAGAGTGGTTAGTTTTCCACTTTGTTCTTTTTCTTTTTGAAGTCATTTTCTTAAATGTACCTCTCATTCAGCTATATTTTTTATTACAATTCTGGGGTGCTTGTGTGTGTTTAATACTGGTAATGATTGTGGCTTTTGTTTTGTAGGAGAGAATAAGACGCATGCAGGAAGTGTTCAATAGAGAGAGAAATAAGCGCAGGAGAAGTCCTGAGGCATGGACTGATATTGGTACTGGCTCTAACTGGCACCACCAGCAGTTTCAAAGAGACGACTGGTACTATAAAACCGAATATCAGAATTCTAATCAACGGACAAATTATCGATCAGCACCTAACCATAATGTGAATTACGCCAAGTCACATCATTACACAATCTTGGGCCTTGACAGGTACAGTTGGTATCTGCTTCTGTTTGTTAGTTTAAAAATAATTATTATTTTGTTAGCTTAAACAACCTCTATTAGTATTGCTTCCTGAAAGCTCATTAGTTTGGTGCTTGCACAAAAACCAATTGAGAATAAGAAAGAGGAAACTTTGTGTCAGACCCATACCGACGAAAGATCAGTTGACAATTACAAAATGGATGCCTCCCTCCAATTGTTTATGGCTGATAAAAAGAATGGCCAATGAGCATTGAACAGAATAATACTGCTCTTCGTATATATATCCTAATTATCTTGGGCTACATGCTCCTTCCAATATCCTATACAAATCATTGCTTTTTAGTTTTTTCCTATATCAACTTTCTTTGAAGACATAATTAGGATTTAGGGGTAGTGTTCTCATGAAATGACATAAATAATGACAGAATAAAGAAGTGAGTTCATTTGTAATTATGCTGCTTATTCCTGTTACAAAGTCTAATTCAGCTGAAAGATGTCCATTATCCTACAGGGAACTAGCACTATTATTATGCTTTTTAAATACCTTTGGAAATATGTCCTTTATGTTAAATATTCTTCTATTTATCGTTTTTTTTTTACCTTCAGTAAAATTCCTGTCTTGTAATTGTACCAGTATCCCTCATCTCCTTAATATAACAGCACATGAAAGTAGAAGCTATGGTTTCTAATGAGATGAAACTGGTACAATTACAAGACAGGAACTTTACTGCTGAATTTAATCATTGTTTATTGCTGCTTAAAGGACAAAGACATTTCTTGTTGTTTTAGGCCCTGATCAAAATTATTTTTACGCGGGATTTCATTTAATTTCATTGGAATTGATTTTATGGTATTTTGTTGAGTCTAATAACATGGAAATTCCGACCAAATGATATCAAATCCATCCATTCTGATAAGCAATTTTCTAATGAATTGAAATGAAATAAATTCCCATGGTAAAAAAATACCATTCTGATCAGGGTCTTAGTTAGTTGGTCAGTGCTCATGTTAGTTGCTGGATTTTTGGAAGAAGTTATAAACTCTATGTCATCTTACAGTGTCCATTCTTAACTCATTTCTCGAAGCTAGTAAGGAACCTGCTTATGTACCAGCATATCTGAAATCTAATCATCTGACTCATAAGGTTGAAACCAGTTTACATAATTCTGAAATTTTATCTTTTAAGGCCACTATTGCCAGTAATGTACTATTATAGAACATTGATGGATTCTGTGTTGCGTGTATATTTTTAAGTGAAATATTGTTTTGATGTAACAAATTGTTCTTTAACAGGAATAGATCAGAGCCGTACTCGGATGCTGAGATTAAGGTACATACATATGTTTAGTTTCATATCTATGCTTCCCTTATAAGTCTGCACTTGCCATGAGGAAATCATTTGGTTTGTGGTTGTACCAGTTTGTACTGAAATGAAGTTGTAACTAACTTGTTTAATCAGTTTCTTCTTCCCTCGTTTTGTGGTGCAGAGTGCTTTCAGGAAGAAGGCATTAGAGTTTCATCCTGACCATAATCAGAATAATTCTGGTAAATATTGTTTCAAGACAGCTAAAATGCCTCTGTTTACTATCTTATATAAAAAAACATCATCAGTTTTTTTTTTCAATAAAATAAATATATCATTGAAATCGTGACTTTGTAAGACAGCTAAAAATGTCTGTTTCTTACTGCAGCAATGGCAGAGGCTAAGTTCAAGGAAGTCGTAGCCTCGTACGAGGCAATTCAATTAGAAAGAAAAAGAAGATCCTGCTAAATAACTCCTTTTTCATTTCCTTTAGATATTCTGAATATATGATGAACAGATATGATAAAGCCCCAGCTACAACTATTTTTTTCTACACTTTTCGCCCTAGTTGTACATAAAATTTTGTAATAAATAACTCCTGTTTTATCAGCTTAATTAATGAGAAGAGGATGTTTCTTTGTTGGTCGAAATCAACGGATACATCGTTACTTGTTTGTAATTTGGGGTGAACAAATCTTTTTTTTTTCACCTAAAAAAACAAAAACCTGTCATTTCTTTTCACTCTGTTGTTGTTCCTATTGCTGCTTTCACACGGTGCACAATAGAGAGGTCAACAACATAAGTGGGTTGCACAAATTAAAGATATATACATTTGTATTTTCGTGCATAGCATGCTGAAAAAATTTTGTCAACTGCACTTTATCTGTATCTATTGTCTATTTTAATTAATTCTAGCGTCAAGATTTCAACGAGATGAACTAATCACTTGTACGAATTAAAGAAAGATACATATATTTAGTACACGCGAAGTAAATAAAGTTGTTTACACAAAATTTTGTGCTTTTATTGAAGATTTTTAATCAGTTTTATTCTCATTATAACAATTGAAATATTCCGTGGATACTGTAGAAAATACTGTCCGGGTGCTACATTAATTGTAAAAAAAACCCTTAATTCGAACTAATAGGCATGGTCTATAGTTAAACTTTTACGCCAGGTCTAAGCGCATTAACTCTAGAACATAGGCTCCGCCGGTCAGCAGTCCTCCCTCCAACTCGAACTTCTCCCCGATCTGGAATTCTCTCCAATATTATAAGAATTGTTGGATGATCCGAGAAAGATCGGATCGTTTATTTTTCATCGAACGGTTAAGTTACTTTATGAGTGAGAAAACGTACAGTTCCGCTCTAATCTTCTCTTTTCAATATATGGATCAGATCCGATCTAGAGACCTTCCTGTCTAAAATGGAAGGTCCAGATGTGGCTGGATCTCAGCAGCTTTCACAAACTGGAGAGGATCCGATCCAAATTCCGTGCCTTGATAATATATCTTCTCTCTTTTTTTTTTTTTTTTTCGCTGTTATAAGTCCAATCGGATTCCTCCAACGGCTAGTTCTGAACTGCCCCGAATTTAAATCTCAGAAATTGACAAAATTAAACGCTTCCACCAAAAACCCTTGTATCCTGTCTTTCTAAGCTTCCTTCCCTTTCCATTTAGCTAAAACCTAACATAAATGGAGAACGGAAATGCAGATCTGACAACCGAATCGAGTGTGATAAACGAAGATGAAGAATTCTACGAAAATTTGGAGGCGCCCAAGTTTGTTGATTTCACTGTACCAGATCTGTCTCAGCCTCACGACGAATCCTGGTTTTGTCTTAAAATCGGTAAGTATTTTTGTCATTTTTTGAATTAGCTTTTCTTCTTGTATTCAGATTTAATGCAAGATTCTAGCTCTTTGCCTCTACTTCCTCAGTTAGATGGTATAATAAATTTAGTGCTGATTGGGATTGTTATTTTCCTGATGGAGATTAAAAAAAAAAAAAAAAAAATTGTCTCAAATAGTTGAATTTTTGTTGTTTCTCAATTTTTTTGTTTCTTTTTATTCAGGATGTGATCAAAATCACGAGCAAATTGACCCAGAAGCTCTTGACAAAAGCTTCATGCTCAGAGTATGTGATAATTTTCTCTGATTTCTCTAATTGTTTTTCAATTTCTAATTCGTTTCAATTTTAAAATTTCCAACTCCTAAACCAGAACAATAACAATGCTTCCAGGTCATGGCCGCAAGAAGCCCTAATGTACGTCTCCGCAAAAACCTTAAACGTCGTGATGGAAGGTACAATTTACAATTAGAAGAAGAGGAATTTTGATAAACTAAACGTCTTTCATTTAGATTCAGAAATTTGAAAGTTTATTTTTTTCTCTTAGGTTACATGCAAATTGTCCCCATTCAGCCCCAGCAAAACAGCCAAGGAGTAGACTTGTCAGACTAAGCACCGCAACTGAAATCCCTGAAAAGATTGCGAATTCAAAATTAAGAAACCATCCAATTTCAAATTTGGTATCAACCCCAAACCAAACCAAGAAAAATTTTCTGCCAAGAATTGGAGAAAAACAGGCCATTTCAACCCCTAAAAATGAAAGAAACATGAATCCAGAAGGTCAGCTTGCTTCAGGAGGAAAGCACGGATCAGCGTTTTTCTCAGCAAAGCCATTATTCTCACCCACTCCAAAGAAAGAACTTAAGGAGGTTTGTGCCAAGCTCCGAAAACTGAATTTAAACAATACGAAGAAAAGAAGCGTGCCAAGTAGATACCTCAGTCAAGTTTCAAAAGCTGCAAAGAGATGTGATGAGTCTATGCTGAATGACTCAAAGTTGAACCAAGAAACAGATACCGGTCCCAGAAAGAATACTTCAAGGCCCTTGTGGAAAATAAAACACCAACTTATGGAAGGAAATACACAAAAATCGGGTTCAGATGCTATAAATAGTGAGGAAAAATCGAAATTAGGCCCAAAGAAGGAGAGCTTGAGGGCTACAAGGAAACTAAGTCGGGCAGTTCTGAAAGAGAATGGAGAAGACAGTACCACAACTGGAGTAGAGAATAGAGAAATTGGGAAAGAATTGGCTCTCAAACCTAAAACTAAAGAAAATGTTAATGTAAATGATACTAATATGGAGAGCTTGAGGGCTACAAGGAAACTAAGTCGGGCAGTTCTGAAAGAGAATGGAGAAGACGGTACCATAACTGGAGTAGAGAATAGAGAAATTGGGAAAGAATTGGCTCTCAAACCTGAAACTAAAGAAAATGTCGGTGTAAATGATACTAATATGGAACAAAAATTGAAAATGGGTCCAAACAGGAAAAGCTCGAGGCGACTGTGGAAATCGAATCAGCCAGTTTTGAAAACTAATATCAAAAATGGGATTACAAGTGGTGCCAAGAATGAAGAGGTTGCAAAGAAGAAGGGATTGAAATCAAAAATTAAATATAACATGGGAACTACTGTGGAGAAAGACAATTTGAGAAATGAATTGGAGAATTGTGAGAATTGTGATGACTATAAGGAAAATATAATGCAAAATGGCACCAAAAGGTATGGTACTGCAAATGTTTTCTTTGTTGCTTTCTCTGATAATATTTTGCTTTTACATTCTGTATGTTGCATTTGTAAAATGTCAGGGTTCAAATTGGAAAGAAGATGACGTCTGAGAAGAAACAAAACTCACTTCTTAGGACAATTGAGAATGTTCCACCTCAACAGGTTTAAACAAATGAAGTGATTCATAATTCCTCTTTGAGTTTGTTGTGTTTATTGTTTAAAGGAGGCATTCATATTTTGATCAAATGTTGAAAAAGATAAATAACTGGTGCAGATGAAACTTCTGGTGAAGCCTTCGCAAGTGAATCCAGACCAAGGCGCAAAGAACAAAAGGACCACAAACCCAAAGCCCTTCAGATTTAGAACGGATGTAAGTTCCATTTAGGATTTTAAAGCGATTCATATTTTACCAAAAGAGTATGATGTGTTAATGATACTTGTGTTAAGTAATTTGTGAGATGTGTATTAATTCAGGAAAGACCGTTTCAGAAATAGTTCATATTCAGATTATGCTGAAAATAAACAATGTTGTGACATAGGTATCATTTCATTTGTGTGTACAATTCAGGAAAGAGTAGTCCTGAAGGAAGCCAATTTGGAAAAGAGGAGGTTTGCTCAATCAGAGCCTCTAAAAGAAGAAAACAAGGTAAATTTCATTTCACCATGAATGTTCGATATGTTCTCTTCCTAAAATAATGTAACACAAAAACGCGATTTGGTATATTGTTGAATACCAGAGTGTACTCAGAAAGGAAGGCCCAGTCAGTCGCAGAGGACGGGTTGTACCTAGTAGAATCCAGTGTCGGAACAAAGGACCGACAAGGTTTGTGCAACAGTATCTTTCTATTTTTGTTTGTACACAGTATGAAGATTTTAGGATCTTTAATTTGTTCATTTGTAATTGTCTGACTACAGTTTGGCATCAAAAATGAAGAATGGTCCTTCAATTCTTTGTGAGAAAAAACAAGAGGCTGTTGAAAATACAAAATCAACCAGAGGCGGTGGTGCAAAAAAGATGTCAACATGACAGTGTCAAAAATTACAATTTACATATAGTCAACATGTCGTTGTTCAATTGTTCAGCTAAATTCATTTTCAATTTTTATATTAGTGTCTTTCCTTTTTCAGTTCTGCCTCATGTATTCTGGTATAATAGTCAGTTCACATCATTTATTTGTGCTCTCTTTGCATATTTTTTGGTTTATTGTATATATGCTTGCTATTATTTGAAAGCTTCATTTCAGTGAATTTATTTAAGTAGCTGCTAGAGTTAGAAGAGAACTAATTCAATAGCACAAAGAAGTCCAAGTTGGCCCACGTTTTGTGTACTTCTAACGAGGCCCAAACCAATGAATAAATAATCTAGGGACCTAAAATATGAGACATTTAAAAGCAAGCACTCACACGCAAGCATGTGCTGGTTTAGGCAAGTATTGACTATTAGTTACCTACTAACCTCAAAAGGATAGAGTCAGAGAAGTTTCGCGTTGTTTATCTTTGCTTGAGCATCAGTTAAGGAACAATTTATAATAGTTAATCATGATAATCTTAATAACATGTCCCTATAGAAATTTAATTCAATTTAGAATTAAAAACTAAATTTATCGATATCTTTGCACTTGTTTTAATCTCGCTCGCTTATTAAAGTCAGGTCGAGAAGTTACAAGAAAACATGGTAGCTAATAATAATATATCAAATATTTAATTTTACTTACGAGCACTATGTTCGGAATATGATGGCAGTGCTAGTGTCGAAAAAGCACAACACACTGGTAAAACGAAAAAGGTTATATATGTCAAACCATGAAACATTTTCATAACGAGAAATCTGTCATCTTATCTATATGCCTCTTCTAGCTCAACGACGAAAATCACATTTATAGCAGTTTCGAAAGGGAAAAATCACATTTATAGCTACAAATACAGGGGCGTAGGCATCTGTAGTCCAGATCAATAACAGCACATGTGGTCTGTTATACTTACTGGGTCCCACTCGTAGGCATGACCTAAGTAGTAAGTACACGGCTTAGTTTTCTGGCTACACTCTGGTGATACATACGGAAATAATTACATGGTCTGGGGACAAATATGTGGGACTTCACTTCACAAATATGTGGCATTCAAATCGTTCAAAATTTTAAAAAATTGATTGATTGATTGATTGATTGATTATTATTATTATTATTATTATTATCATTATTATTATCATCATCATCATCATTATTATTATTATTATTATTATTATTATTATTATTATTATTATTATTATTATTATTATTATTATTATTATTATTATTATTATTATTATTATTATTATTATTATTGTTATTATAATAATAATAGTAATAATAATAATAATAATAATTATTATTATTATTATTATTATTATTATTATTATTATTATTATTATTATTATTATTATTATTGTGTCAATCAAATTGTTTAGTTATCACCGTTGCAGTCAGGTAAATAACTAAGACCGCGTTTGTTTGTGACTTAAAGGGTGCATAACTTAAGTTATGCATCCTTAAGTCACCAAACACTCGTTACATAAGACGCCTTAAGGGTGCATAACTTATGCAATCTAAATAGGTTGCATAAGTTATGCACCGATCTCTTTTAATTTTTTTCCAACAATACCCTTTTAGAAATAACAAATAATTAATAATTAATAATATTTAATAAGTAACAATAATTATTAAAAAATCATAATAATTATTATTAAATAATTAATAATATTTAATTACAAGTAATAATTAATATTTCATAATAACAAAAATGATTTATTTTATCATATATAATTAATTTTTATAATAATTAATAATTAAAACAATAATTAGTGATTAATAATATTTAATAATTAGCAAATAATTAATAATAATCTAATAAATAATAATATTTAATAAGTAACAATAATTATTAAAAATCATAAATAATAATATAGATTAATTATTATAATTAATAATGTTTAACAAGTAATATAAATTATTAATAATAACGATTAAATAATAATAATTAATTAAAATAATTAATGAATAATAATTTTTATTGTTAAATAATTAATAATGTCTATAATATTTAATTAAAAGTGATTATTAATATTTTATGATAATAAAATGATTTATTATTATCATGAATAATTTATTTTTTATAATAATTAATAATTAACAATAATTAGGTCACAACACCTTATTAATACATAATACTAATTCAAATTAAATAATTCAAATTTAAGGTTATTTTAGTCTTTTGACATGAATATATGCATGCATTAAGTTATTCATCTTTACTACACAACCAAACATCCATTACATAACACTACATAAACACTTAGGCATCCTTAACTTATGCAATCCCTTACTATACAACCAAATGCCCCCTAAGTACACAACTGTTATTTTTTTATTAGAAAAATGATCACTTGACAGATGAAAATTTTGATAAAATTTGCAATAAATTGTTAACAAACAGAAGTAAATTTAACATAAAAAAAAATTTGTAAGTATGTCATTGGTCTTATATGATTACAGATGAAATTTATTCCGCTTAATTCATAATTGGATCTCCTATCAAATTAATTAGATATATACCGTTGAAACTTTGATATCGTCGGGTGAAAGTTAAGACAAACATAAAATTTTATAATCTTTCCGATGCATAACAACGTGGATGGCGAACAAGCAAACTTAAAATGTTAATGCCAAAACTTAGAACGAAGCTTGGAAAGTATCACATTGTTGTCGATTAATTTCACGACTACAAAATTCTTATTTTTTTTTTGTACATATTTAGTAATGATGTTCGATAATTATTCCTTGCGTATCTATAAAGGATAATTTTTTTTAAAAAAAATTGACATATATCTAAAATTCGTATTTATATCCATGGAAAACTGCTCGTTTAAAAAAATAAAGTAGCACTATACATTTCGTTTACATCTCTATTAACACAATGCCGTCCAAGAAACAATGCGAGAGCCTGTTGAACGGAGGCGCACAGGATGCCACGACTACAAAAGATCCAGTCTGACCATGGAAACGGATTAAAGAATGTTGGATTGAACTATAAAACCCGACCGGCCGACGAATAAACTGGGCCAATCCATGTTACCACATTTAAAAAAAAAATTCGGCAATCCATGTTACCACATGGACCAATGGATGTTGGATGTTGATATACTTACAATTATTGGGTATCTCGAGTATGTCATTAGTAATATACTTCATCCGAGATACTTACAATTGTAAGTATGTCATTAGTAAGCAATTGTTGGGTTATCTCGAGTACTTTTATTTGACGACCGTGATAATTAATTAAATAATTATCGAAATTGACAAACCAAAATATAGATTCTTTTGACACATTAAATAGGTTGTGTATAAAATATTAAAAATAAAATTTTGAGAATCAATTGACCGTCGATTAAGCCTGCTAAATTTTAAATCGCTTACAAATAATGAAATAACCAATCGATTTAAAATCTTTTATCTTATTTTATATACAATATATATCTAAACTATAAAGAATATATTATTAACTTTATTTTTATAACAATTTAATAAATTTTCATAGTTGTCAAATAATTTATTATTAATATAACATATCTTTGAGCTGCACAACTGCCACCAAATTCTAACAGTTCGATGAAAATCGATAGATGGTTGTGATTAATCCAGTAGAAGCACTACCAAAAGCCATTTTTGACTGTTTTGATGCATTAAGTATGTTGTAATAAATAATACTTAGCACAGTTGGAGATTTCTCCACGAGATATCTTATTGTGGTTTATATAGTTTTGAGTATCAATTTACCATATGTTTCCTCTGTTGTACTCTTTCACCAGCCCAAACGAGGCGGAATGCTAAAACATTAAAAAGCCGTTATGAAAATATGTTAGGGATCAATTTTATTGGATGCATAGAAATGTCTAAAGGTACCTTTCAGAAAATAGAAATATATTACTTTAAAAAGCCACCTCCTAACATACACCGGGATAGAATTACTTGTACCTACTAAATAGCAATTCTGAATTTTTTTTTCATTACTGTAAATTGAAATTTTATAGGTGAGTGCTATTTTTTGTGAAAAAAAATGTAGCATTTTGACTATCAATTTTCGTTGATTAGATGAAATTATAATAAAAATTTTTATAAACTATCGAGATACCTGACCAAAATATAAAAAAAAAAAAAACACACACACACACACAGAAACAAGATTTCCGTTGCCATGCATGTCTCAGCTCATACTCTAAAGTTAACTTCTACAAAAACCCACAAAAATCAATTATCGTCAGTATCGGAGAATAGTGAGATAAGACTATAAGAGTGAGAAAAAACATGTCCCATATTCTGATTATCTCTAATACAAATAATGTATAGGAAAATAAACAAAAGTGAATCTTTGTGGTGCTTTTATTAAATTAATCACAACCATCAAACAATTTTCAATCTAATTGTCGAAATTTGATGGCATCTGGATAGTCAAAAAAAAAAATGTCAGTGGAACTTATTTCAAAATTTGACAATATCTAAACTTCTAGCCCTCACAGCTCGGTGAACTGAAAATAGCAGTCACCCAGAACTAAATTTTTGCTTTACAACTAATACGGTGTTAAAATCTTGACATTAACCGAAGAGGAACGAATAAAGTAAAGAGATCAGGAATGTATCTTTTGATTATTGTAATTAATTAATTACCTACTTCCTGGGTTTCTCAGAAAATAAAGAAAACAAAATTGCCTGCAGGTTGAATTTTTTGCATAGCCATTAAAATAAAACAAGATGTCAACCGAGGATATAAAAAACAAAAACCCGCTAGCCCATCGCTTTTGAGGTACAGCACCAACAATAGGTCTCTTGAAAACTTTTACGGGCACCGACTCCCGAAATTTTCTAATATATTTCCACAAGTGGAAAAAATTTCGAACCTCCTAAAAGTTGTCAGGAGCAACACTCTTTTGGGAAATAAAGACATTGCGACCAAGACCAGTTCGTGAAGTTTCTGGCCTTGGTTGGTATCTGCTTTTCTCGTGAAGATCTTGATTGCGTCTTGGCAGTTTGGTGGGTTGAACTGTTGTAGTTCTTTAATACTATCTCGTCTTCTGTATTGGCACTACAGCACTAGCATTTAGCAATTGATGATGTATCAGCTCCGGGTTGGTTTCTCTCCAGTTGTAGGTAAATTACTAAATTGTTAGTTGACTTTTAAAACGCCTATTCAAGTCGAATTATCCAAAAAATAAGATGCAATCTTTTAACCTTGAATAGTGATTGTCCAAAAATTCTTGGACCCTTGGCCCATCCTTTAGGGTGTGTTTGGATGGGGTGTGATTGGGTGGGAATAAGGAATAAGCCCCTTATTCCTTATTCCGGTGCCAAACCAAACACCATGGGAATAAGGAATAGAGGCCTATTCTAATTCTAACAAAATGTTGGAATTGGAATTAGGAATAAGGATTGGCACGAGATTCTAAATCCGGCCCCTTATTCCTTATTCCTATTCTTATCCACCAACTATCCAAACACACCCTTAGAAGATAGTTTAAAAATCCGAACTGGACCGGTCCTGCGATGGACTTAAGACGGATAAGGGTCTAGAAGGGCCGAATTTTGAAAGGGTCGGACCTAATTTTTTTTCAAAGACAGATGTTGAAGGGCCGAGTCCGATCTAGTCCTTTAATTGTAGCGAGCATTTGATCATGATGAGACGGTAGAGATTAAAAAACTATTAAAAAAAATAGTTGTTAGTATTATTTTAGAAGGACTAGAAGGGCCAGGTTTTCGAAATGTCGGTCTCATGTTTCAAAAAACAAATCCATCTAACTCGGCTCATTCTGACCCTTTCTCTCAACCCGATCCGACCAGGCCCTCCTACTAAATCCATCGAGTCCGGTCCTTTGAAATCCAGCCCAGTCATTTTGCATTTCACTACCATTGAAACCGACTAAAAAGAAAGGGGAAAAAAAAAAAAAAAACAGTTGTATTGTCAATTAAAATTGCGAATTGACAATCTAAAATAAATCGTTCGAATCTGACAGATTATATTTTTGAATCATCTAGAGTTAATCGTGTAATCAAATCTTACAACATAATTTATGTCCCAATTTTGGAATGCTTCGAAGTGATTGCATTATGGCCAACTACAAGTTTTGTAGCATTTAGAATACTAAAAAAAAAAGTTAATGCTACTTCTCAACATCGGTTCTAATGTTTTTTAAATGATTATAACGAGCAAATCAAATGCAACCTGTCCTCAAGTACGGTACGATTGTAAAGCTATCAGTAATTTAGTCATTTGACTAGCAAATTTCACATTTGATAGGATATTAAAAACAATAGATATGTTCAGAAATTACACGTCAATATAAAGCATACATTAATTCATCCGATAAAAGTTTAGATTAGTTCGGAAGAATAAACTAAATAATCAACGAAAAAATTCCAAAATATTGTGTATGCAGTTAGGACGTTCCTCGCTGATTGAGAATCCAAAATTAAGGCACCAATTCCATACACAAGAGGGAGCATTTATAAATCTATTCGTTATAAGAGTTAATGTATCATTCTCGGGTTTTTTTTTTCAACTCAAAAAAATGAAAAGTTACCAAGTTCGAAGTTCATATAATGTAATCAAGCTTACACAATAAGATAAATCAACCAAAGTGTCCGAGAAAATAATGAAATACGATCCTAAGTAAATTTCACAATTAACAAATAGCTAAAATATTATCAAATATGATTGCATTTAATTATTCTTATAGGTGCATTTGGATCGGTTGGAAATAAAATTATAATTAGTTATTCAGAATGAAAAAAAAACATATTTTTAGAAGTTCGAGAATTTTTGTTTTTTATTTTTTGTTGATTCGAAGTGTTATTTCTAAGTAGTTTCAAATTTAGAATATTTTTTTATTCCAAATGTGTTTTGATCATTTTTCTAATACAAATTTAAAAGTTATTGGAGACCACTTCTTTTAATACGGATTAAAAATTATTCAAACACATTATAAATTCAAGATCACTTAAAAATAATAGTCTTGATTAAAAAAAAAAATTCTCGGCTATCTCTAATTAATATTTTCTATTATGAATAATTAATTCTAGTTTTATTTTCAAGCTATCCAAACGCATTATTTTTTTTTTCTTTGGCGTCTCTTGGTAAGTGAGCATTAAAAGCCAATTATCGCTCCACTCTTGGATCGAGCGGAGTAAAATTAAAAGCCAATGCATCAAGTTTGTAACTTTTGTTACGGTCTTTTTGCACATTCTCTAGTCGATCTTTATTATATATATATACACACACACAGTATTACTTTATCTACTTACTTCAATACTATTAAACAAAAGCATTAAGGTAAATAATATTTTATTTTCTCTTAAGTTGACTTGTTGAATGTCCCTTCAGTATTAAAATTTTTATTTTCAAATAAATATAGATTGTTTGTTTTACGTAAACGGTTTAGATCAAACTTGGTTGAGCATTAAAATTGTTTAATCCGCATATTCGGAGCATGCAGGCATAGTTGGTGTGTTTTGTTTTTTGCCATAAAGAGCCGAATATTATTATTTATTATTGTTGTTGTTATTTGTTACTTGTTTTTTATTTTATTTTTATTATTATTATTATTATTATTATTATTTTTGAAAGAAACCCGTAGGCTACTTGTGTTTATTTTACCTAGAAACAGCCGAATGGCCTATATATGAACTACCGGATCCGTCCAATGGACCGGTAAATGGAGATGATACACAGACGTGCCTGCCTCATTCCCGGGCAGCGGGCACCGAGCCACCGACACAAGAGTAGCCGAGTAGGAAAACTTTACATGGTTCATGCGAACCGCGTTTTCCTCGAGCCAATGAAGGAAAGAATTATTGAAAACAAGTACAGAAAGAAGAGATGAGGATGGAATGGAATTGAGTTTCCTGTACCAACCCCCTCGCTAAACATGGTGTTTTGTCGGCCTTGATTGACCCCAGAAAGTGGCCTAAGTGCTATGTCTTCCTCATATCTTTCGTTGCATGCATGAATATATTTTTGGTAAAACACATCTTATCCGATATCAATATTTATTCCCAAAAAGTACGTTGAAAGAATTATGTGGAACGAGGATGATGTGTTTAAATAGTTTATTTATGATTTAATTTGGTGATTCTTGTCTCGTATTATAGCTAAAACAGAGGCTGACCTTGGTATAGATAATTATATGTTGTCTGTTAATTCTATTTGTATAGGCTTGTATCTTTCGAAATAAAGCATGACTGGAACATAATTTCCTTCCTCAAATTATTAATAGGGATTTTGGCTGTCCAATCGATATCTGGTATCTCATCACTTTTTTTTCTTTTTTTTTTTTTTTGGAAATGAAAGTAGAGCCTGGTATTAAAATGGAGGCAATTTCATTTGAAGCCAATATCTATGTGAAAAGATTCCCACTTATGAATCAAAACTGAAAACTCTCAAACATGAATGAAATTAAAATATTAAAATGAAATCAAATTAGTCAACTAACTCAATAAAAATTGAAAAAAGAAAAAATTACACGCCGTGTATACAAATCATAGGATGAATAAAAAAAATTAAATTTGCCGTCTCTCCTTAAACAAGGCAAAAATAAACTCCTGATGTGACAAGAACGAGGCAATTTTTATTTGTGCCGAATCGTTATAATAACACTTTATTATATAACTTAAACGTGCACTTGCTGACTCTTAACAGGGGAACAAATTTTAATTTACTTCAATAACTTAAAAAAATGTATATGATTTTATTTATTCCATTAGACGGTCAAGCCATTTTTCTTTGCACAAACAATAGTAATTGGTCGACGCTGACTTTTGGGAAAAAAAAATATTGAATGAACTATATTAATTTAGTGGAGAAGTTCGAACGAAATCTCATTGCTGGAAACGTAGATATATTCCTGTTTGGTTTATATATCTGATCATTTTTTTTAATTTATCTTATACCTCGTATCAAATTAATTTCTGTTGACATATATTAATTAAAATTTTTACTTAATGCAGATTAAGTTAATAATATCTAACCGCTGTGCCAGAGTTATTCTATTATTTTTCGCATATTACACTTTCTCGTTTACATTTGTGTTCTGGCAGGTAGATTTAGTCCCGATTCACATTTATATTCAAACAATATCACAAATTAATATTTCATAAAGAGAGTTAACTTTTAAACTTTTCAAGCATGCCAGATTATCCTTTTTACTATCCGAAATTGTTAAAACTTAAAAGCCTTGTTTGGACATGTAAATATATGATCTTGTTTGACTCGTTAGTGTTTCTCCTACGTAAATGCTCCAGCTGGTTTGACTCTGTAAAAATTTCATATGTTTATCGATATTTTTATATTTATTAATTTCTTCAACTTGTATTTATCTGAATTTTTTTTAATGAAAAATTCACTCATAAAAATAGGTCTTTAATGTTGTAAAGACGAGAGATCGTTTAATAATTTATTATGATAACTTCAGATCACGTCGCAGAAGATGTGCTTAATAAGAATATATATATATATTTTTTTATCCATATACGAACCTTTCAAGAGCCGCTAAATTGTTTAAAAAAATATTATTCACAGGAAACGTGAAGTCGTAAACTTTGCGAAACGTTAGCGCAAGCACTGTATGTGTTATAGTATTGTATAGTTGTTCTGTATATAATAGTGCTTATTGTGCTATGCATGCACTATTTATCGGGATTATGATTTAAATTTTTTTATCCAAACAGTTGATGGTGCTTCCGAAATTTTATACTTCAGATTATTTTTTTATTATTTTAAACTATTTTACCGATAGGAACAATTTTTATTGAACGATAATATAATATTTTAATCCCATTTTACTTCTATCAAAAAAATAATAAAAAGTTGACACCTTTTACAAATTTTAATTTCTAATAATCAAAATTTTAGAATTAAAATACAGCATTGTTGAGTATGGACTCAATTTATACCGGCTGAGCATTTTGTTCATTATAGACTTATAGTTCGTCTATATACGGTGCTTATTGTGTTATGCATAACACTAATTAATCGGGAATATAATTTTAAATTTTACTTTTTTAGTCAAATTGTTAACCTTAGTTCCCAAGTTTTATACTTCAATTTTTTTCTGATTTTAACTATTTTACCAATAGAACAATTTTTACTGAACGATTTATGTTTTCTTAATCAGTATTTTACTTCAATAAAAAAATTAAATTAAACCCTTTAATATATTAACCAAAATTTTAACAGTAAAATACAGCATTATGAACTCAAATTATACCGGCTGAGTATTTTATTCATCAAGGAGGAATATGCGCGTTAAAATGCTCAAAAAGAATCCAGCTCACGCGACAAAGGGCCCCACAAGTTGTTCCTCGCCGGTGGCCGTTTGACAGGATGAATCCACGGTGACGATATCTCCACGTGGGATCAGGATCGAGGAGTGATCATCGCAAGCGGGACCACGTTGCATGTTGTCTGGTGACTGGTGAGTAGATAACAGCTCACTGTGCTCAGAGTCGGAACTCGGAATCATATACGCACCTCTTTTTAATCACGAAAAGGAAAAAAAAAAAAAACACACTTCTCTTTTTTAATTTTTTTGTTATTTTTTGTCGTTCATTCGTTATAATAAAAATTCCAAAAATAATCGATAAGGTTGAAATAAGTAGGATAACTAATAAATTGGTTAATTTTCTCGTAAAAGGCTGACAATATCTCATTTTTTAATTTAGGTAAACATAACCTGACAGCAATTTATTTTCAAATCTTGATAATGTATTTTTTAATAATTTTGAATAAGATTAAAATGAAAAAATATGCTTATAAATATGTTGTCCGATATACAATCATAATACCAAACAATTTTTTGTATAATTTTTAAAAAAATATGTTGATGCATGACGGATCCTTAATTTTGAACCGTTCGAAAAATAAAATGACGCGACGAAGGACTAAAAATGCATCAAATCTCAAAATTTGTCATAAACATGATATTTACACTCTATATATTGTGCTTGTAATGTGGACTTCTAAATTTAAATTTTTATTAATGATTGTCAAGATTGTTAATATAAATAATTATCAAATCATTTCTCTCCTTAATTAATATGAAAATAATAATGTTTTATTTTTCTTTCGAAGCAAAAGTATTCCAAATTAGAAATACGAACGTCACCAACTAGGAAAAAAAAAAAAGCAGCATACGAATCACGACATAGCGACTCAAAGTAGCCCAACAAAAAGTGACAGGTGGAAAAGTCGTTCTATATGCATTTTTAAGAAAATCGATATTTAAACCTTTGTGGTGTTGTTTTGATTTCTTTGGAGCATTAAAAAATAAAAATATATAGACATCGCTCGGAGTAGGGAATGACACATTTCGTTTCAACATCTATGTTTTAATAAATTTGATAGCCACTCAACTATACATTTATATATAAAAAAAAATTATGCTTAATTTGATATCTTATCTTCTGTCCCGCTATAAACATCATTGGAGCATTTGTAAAGGTTGTTATGCTGCGTATCTTCGATACGCACCCACTCAAGTTTGGACGCCCTAGATGAAAATCAATGGGACGATTGATGCATTGAATGGTTAATTCAAACCTTGGCTCATTTTGAGTGTTTTAGAATTTTTGCTTTTGTCATGGACTTATTTGAATCTATTGCTCAAGCATGATCATGATTTTTGTAATATTAATTTATCGGATGGTAATTTAGAGACAATGGTGACACAACAATAGGAATTTATTTTTAGGAGAGTATTAACAAGAACAGTAATTTGGTTTTGGAGGTGCGAGGTAGACATAAACTAACAGTATGTATTGAAAGTTAGGCCCCTTAGAATTTTAGAACGGCTGAATTCTAATCACCTTGTTTAAGAAGAAGAAATTTGAAATAAAAAAGACTGAAAGTGACAAAGAGAATAATGGCGCCTAGTTTTACTGTCTTCTGGCTTTGGTCGTACAGGCTACAGAACACATCTTGAAATATTTATATGATGAATAAAAGTTTTAGTTTGTAGTTTGTACTAGAGTGAATCTAATGTTTACAGCGGTTGACAGACAGATGATATATATTGCACGTGATGACGTGAACTTTCATGCTCATGAAATTTGTTTTAGTATGGACCCCGAATATATTAGTCCAATACGAAGATTAAAGACATAAAAATACTTTACAAAAATTACCATATCTCAGAAATTATAAAGGCGATTAACGGAAGTAAAGGGTTCAAAATAATGTAAAAAGGTCCAAGACTCCAGAGTCATAGAGGACGTCCTTGTCGTTGACACAGATAACAATTATAAAAAACTTCAGAAATTAAAATTGATAAGTCGTTTCAATGTTGTCCATGAAAATTTATTACAGGATATATCAACTGCCTACAGACATCTACCTCTGTTATTTTAAAAAAATACACATATAAAAATATTCCTAAGATCTTTAAGGGGATACATGAGTTGTGTTCTCACTTCTCAAGATCAGAAAGATATTTCTTCAATAATAAAATAACTTTGCATTTAAAAACATCTGAAGAGATGTAGTTGACTCGCTTCAAATTGACGCGGTGAAAGTAATTTTGGTAGATTATTTAATTTTACAACTGTTACATAACCAATGATTGGCATCGCATTGAATATTTATATTTTAGCAAAATCTCCGTCAATGACATTTTTCTGAAGTACGATGGCAGTTGACATGGCAGAGGCGCCCATTTATTTATCGTACATAATATTGGTCGGGTTGCTGATATTTTGAGCATATGAATTTTGCTGCTCGCTGAGAGGAAAAAGGTTATTAATGTGATCGTAATTATTTTTTTATTATTTTTACAAACTTCTCACCTAAAATCTTTTTCATCGGACCAATAAATTTTTTTTTTAATTTGGGACGTTCTACGGTGGACTTTTTTTTTTCAGTCCGATTTAGAGCCAATTAATTACAACCGTTCATAATTTTAATGAACGTACGGTCTGTTTTTTCAACCTATTCAGAAAATAACCCACTATATAAATTTTTTTTTTTTCAAATCCTCAAAGAAAAAATATGTCAAATATATCTTGAGAAAGTTACCTATCAACCCAAAACTTTCATGAACTAGGCGCAATGTTGTCATTTTCCAACGTTAGATACCAATAGGTCCAATACGGACCAGGATCCTCTGGACGTTTTTTTGAAACGTCCAGTGGACGTTTTTGATCGGAGCCGTCCGATTTAAATCAGACGGTTTATTTTTTTCGGGCCAATATTTTTTTCGGGTGTGGTGGAATGCACGGGGCTCCCTTATAGCCGTTGAGATTAAATCAGACGGTCCAGATCCCCAACCGTCCACCAAACGTCCAGAGGATCTGATTCCGGTCCAATACCATCATCGACTTTCACTTTTTTTTTTCCCCTTTGGAAAGTAGTCAACTTCTTTATCTTTTAAACAAAAAGGACATGAAATCTCAGCTTACTAGAATCCCCTCAGTTTTATGATTTATCCTACGATTTCTATCTATCTTGCACTACGGTTTTCTCGTACTCTTCAAAACAGAGCAATCCTCCATTTCACCCGAATGTTGCTCACCGATACCGTTAGGAAAATATTAGAACTGGAAATAACCAGCTATTATAACTGGAGAAAACTTATGGACGGCAGATCAAGCGCGCACGGTTAGGATTTGCTGAATCCTCAGTTCGGTGCCAATCTCATGCAATGCACGTGCCACCAAATCCTTGTTGTCTCTTGAGACATCATCTCATCGTTTAAATTTGACAGACGCTTTACCGAAATAACATTTTTGTCCCCACCATGGAACAGATTATTGTAACTAATATTACTATCGTATCCTCATTGGATGAGGTCGCTGAGCTGAGATGTTGAAGGGTATACGAGTCATTTTACAGCATGGCGAGACCGCTTGAATTATGACTTGGTTCTGATCCACAGAGATATGCCTGACTCGGTTAGGACCACAACAGGGGACCGCACTTGATCGATCCGAGCCGTTTGATGCCAAATCAACAGCTGGGATTTATTGTAAATAGAAAAAGCTTACATTAACGGCGCGAACTTTTACTCTTTGCTGATTTGTTGACACCCGGAAAACAGCTGGTATTTTAATCTGAACTATCACTCTTTGTTCTGTTGCACTATTTTTAAGGAAACATTCTTCACCAAATTCCCCACTGCTTTTATAATTTACATTTCTGTAGGATTTTATTACCACACGACACCTATCTTAATAAATATTTTGTTTCAAAAGTGAAAAGGGATATACCTATTTACATCACATATTATGATTTTGTTAAAAAAAAAGAATAAAGTTTTTTGAATCAAATGGCGAACTTTCCCCCTATTGTTTGAATCGTAACAGGTGTGTTTGGGAATAGGCCGGATAAGAATAGGAATAAAGAATAAAAGCCGGATTTAGAATCTCGTGCCAATCCTTATTCCTAATTCCAATTCCAACATTTTGTTAGAATTAGAATTGGGCCGGGAATAGACCTCTATTCCTTATTCCCATGGTGTTTGGTTTGGCACCGGAATAAGGAATAAGGGGCTTATTCCTTATTCCCACCCCATCCCACCCCATCCAAACACACCTGATTAGGTTTTAATAACGACGTCAAAAAAATTGTTCGATACAGTCATCTTAAATTAAACAATTTGAACAGAAAAGATGATCGTATGACTTAATTTGGAAAGAGTACCAAACATTGAAGTTACTCTGCTCAAGTTTAATTGGAGGTTGGTTATTGTTTCTAAAGGAGTTATTACACACAATTCCACGCTTGTTATGATTGACCAACTCAGTTTGAATAAAATGAATTAAGCTGATTTTGACATAAGTTAATTATATAAATACTAAAGCTACAATTTAATGCATAATACGTCATCAAAACATTTGAAAAGGACTTAATTTTCACTGCCACTCTTAATTAATAATTGAGATCATTCCTGATCAGGTTCACAAAACAAATTGAAAATTCAAACTAACTTTGCATCAGTTTCGAGCACATTAAATACCAACAACGACTTATGTACAATAAAATTATAAAACTATAGAAGGGCTTGAAAGCAAAGTGGCACAAATTACTCCGCAATTTTAGAAGTTTTGTCTCTATATCCCTTCATCTCCTCGGTTTACGAACTACCAATTTTAAAAACCTTGAGAGGGAGGATAGAAAGAGTGCGTCGGTGCCGAACAAGAAGCGAAAGAAAAAAGAAAAAAGAAGTACTAATTTACCACAGAACCCATCAGTAAAAATTCCCACGCGGTTAAAAATCTCCGAAAAATTGAAGCGTCCCGGTTCTTTCCTTTGCGCGTAAAAAGAAAATCCCGCCTTTGAACCCAAAAAAGGAGAGAAAAAATATATATTAACTCCGTAGTTAATGATAATAACTAATCCATTCCCTTCTTCCATTTGCGACCTTTTCTCCAGCTGTTGTTTGTCTCTCTACTACGCGCAGTAATCATAATCATGGGCATTCCATTAATTTTATAGAAAGAGATAAAGAGATTATCTATCTCCTTTCGTCGTCTTTAATTTTTAATAAAGTAAAATTTCTCCTGGGTAGATCGCTCGCTAGACGTGTTGAGCTGTTCTCCTCCAATTGTCGTGCTCGGCATCCCTTCTTATTCCAGCCCCACTCGCTCCCTCTCTCTCCAAAACAAAACAAAACAAAACCAAAAGAGAGAAACGAAACTAAAAAGAGAAAGTGTAAGATACAACACAACACTGCACAAACTCCTTCCTTCTAGTTCATGCATTGCCTTGTTCTAAACCCCGCCGCCTAATTTTAGCAAAAAGGTGGGTTCTTGCGCCTCCCAACAAAACACATCAAAGGAGATCTAGATTTTTCTTTTTTTTTTTTTGTTTGTGTTGTTGTTGGTCTTTCAATGGCGCCACTATTCGGCTGGTGGCAGAGAGAGACGCACCGCGGCACGCCGGTGATTGTCAAAATGGAGAACCCAAATTGGTCGATTGCCGAGATCGAGGGGGAGGATGATGAGGAGGAGCTTGTGGCGCGTGACGGGTCGTTGTCGTCCCGGGCCCGGAAGAAGAATGCAAAACAGATTACTTGGGTTTTGCTTTTGAAGGCTCACCGGGCTGCCGGGTGCCTTACGGGGCTTGCTTCGGCTATGGTTTCTCTTGGGTCGGCAGTGAAGCGGCGAGTTCGGTCGGGTCGGACTGATGCTGACCCGGCTTCAGTACCACGGGGCGAGAACCCGGTAGTAAGAAGCCGCATTTATGGGTGTATCAAGGCGTTCCTTGTACTGTCAATGCTGTTGCTCTTCTTTGAGGTGGCGTACTACTTCAATTTGTGGAGAGTTGGGATGGGGGGTGTTCATGTGCTCATGGACCAAGTCCATGAAGGGTGGCTGAAGCTAAGAGCTGAGTACATTGCGCCGCCACTGCAATTCTTGTCGGATGCTTGCACGGTTATGTTCTTGATCCAGACTTTGGACCGGGTATTGCTCTGTCTCGGGTGCCTGTGGATCAAATTGAAGGGAATTAAACCTGTAGCTAAGGCGCTAGAGAAGGATCCCGAATCGGGCTCGGATTACCCCATGGTGCTAGTTCAAATTCCCATGTGCAATGAACGTGAGGTGAGTTGAAATTCTAATTTGATTAATTTGTGCAATTTTGACTCTATAAGGAGTAGGAAAGTTGGAAGGTTACTTTTTGGTTGTTTGGGTTTTGAATTTTGAAGTCAATAGGCCAAAATTCTGTGTTGAAATTCAAAAGAGTAGAAAAGTTCAGTTTCACTTATTATTTTGAATTTCAAAATTGTCCCCCAATTGCACAATTTAGAACACTACAAGCAAGGATAGAGACAAAACATCAAAATTCCATCAATGATTGTTCAATTTTCACAGAGCATTGGTCAATTTTGGAATGTATGTCGAAATTAATTGTTGCTTATTTTGCAATGCAGGTCTATCAGCAGTCGATTGCTGCCTGTTGCAATTTGGACTGGCCGAAGTCAAACTTCTTGGTGCAAGTCCTGGATGATTCAGACGACCCCACCACTCAGACTTTGATAAGGGAAGAGGTGGAGAAGTGGCAGAAGAATGGGGCCCGCATAATTTACCGCCACCGTGTCATTCGTGAGGGTTACAAGGCTGGCAATTTGAAATCTGCCATGAGTTGCAGCTATGTCAAGGATTATGAATTTGTCGCCATTTTCGATGCTGATTTTCAACCGATGCCTGATTTTCTCAAGCGCACCGTGCCACATTTCAAGGTAAAATTAGTACTCTTTTGTGACTGTGCAATTGCACATTTTGACATATTCTAGCTTTTTTGACTGGAGAGATTGAGTAAGTTGGGGTGTTTTGCTGGAATTAGATACTAAATTCACAGTCATTTACTGAAAAAGGGGAATGTGGTTAGAATCTAGTATATATTTGTGGGGCTAAATTATTCCAAATTTTTTATACCATTAACATTAGCAGTAATGAAAAAAGTATGTTTCTGTATTCGCCTAAATTTTCCTAATGTGTGGCTATTTTAAAATGAGAAGTTTTTTTTATGACGATGAGTCAATGAGGTGTAATTTTCTTTCTCCTGTGATTTAATTTGATAAAGTGTTTATGGGATTAATAATAGCTCATTTCACTAAAGGAAAGATAGCATACTCAGTAAAACTAAAAACTTATATTTGTTTTCTAGGGAAATGATGAGGTTGGGTTGGTACAAGCAAGGTGGTCGTTTGTAAACAAGGACGAAAATCTCCTTACAAGATTACAAAACATAAACTTGTGCTTCCACTTTGAGGTAGAGCAACAAGTCAATGGCATTTTTATTAATTTCTTCGGTTTTAATGGCACGGCTGGGGTATGGCGAAGGAAGGCGCTAGAAGAGTCTGGTGGGTGGATGGAGAGAACAACTGTTGAGGACATGGATATTGCCGTCAGGGCCCACCTCCATGGGTGGAAATTTGTTTTTCTCAATGATGTGGAGGTATGTGTTGGGAAATGTTTATTTTTTGAATTTTGACAAAAAATTAAGGCCATATAATAGATTCACCAGACAGATAAATCATAAGTAATGTACTTATGCAAACAATTTTTTTTATATGTTATAAAATTGTTACATTTAACGTGCTTTGCTTCTTAGTGGGGCTTATTACCTTCTTAAATGTGCTTGGTGATACTTGGTACTCTATTGGTTTTTTCTTTTGTTCCTATAGCGAAATGTTTAGTTAAATTTAATAATTCTTTCTTTGTTACAGTGTCAATGTGAATTGCCGGAGTCATACGAGGCATATAGGAAGCAACAGCATAGGTGGCACTCAGGGCCAATGCAGCTATTTAGGCTATGCTTGCCTGACATTATTAAGTCAAAGGTATATACAACTCACCATCCATCTCCCAGTTAATTTACTGTTTTATAAGTAATAACCCTTGCTATCTTGCTGTGGAAGTTTCTATTAGTAACATATAAAAAAGCATATTGGCATACACAAATGATGATTAAGTACATGATACTCAAACTGCAATTATTCTTTGTTTGGTTGCATGTGCAATGATATCCTCAAGCTGCCAGTAGAGATGTGTTTTGTATAATTATAATTTATACCTTTAAGCCCTGTTATTCCCTCATCCATGCATGTTGTTGTCACCATATGCTTTTCACTATGGGTGTGTTTGGCAACGCTGACGAACTAGCTGTTCGCGAACAGGGCTAGTTCGCAGGAACCAAACAAACCACGAACTGGAAGAACAACGAACTAGCTGCCTTGTTCTCAATTCCAACTTTTGTGGGGAACTAAGAACAAGAACAGCGAACTTGCTGCCCACGTGGGTGCTTTGTTCCTTGTTCCTATTCGTGCTTGTTCCCCTCCACTACCAAACACACCCTATATTATTCGTTTCACAAATTATCCTTAACTGTTGTTTCATTTTGACATGATATGCTACCATGGACATCATATAGGATCAATGCATGTCAACAAAAGTCCTACTATCATGTCATTATCATGAATCATGATAGAACCCATAAAGTACTTTTGAAAACCAATCAAAGCAGTATATTGGACTATAGAACTGCTAGATGTTCACTGAGAATCTAAAAGAAATATTGTGCATCCTTTTCTTAATGCAGATAGGGATGGGGAAGAAGGCGAACTTGATATTCCTCTTCTTTCTGTTGCGAAAACTGATTCTCCCTTTCTACTCGTTCACACTTTTTTGCATCATCCTCCCTATGACAATGTTTGTGCCTGAGGCTGAGCTCCCAGCCTGGGTTGTCTGCTATGTCCCGGCCTTCACATCCTTGCTTAACATCCTCCCTGCCCCTGGCTCTTTCCCATTTATCATCCCATACCTCCTCTTTGAGAATACAATGTCAGTCACCAAGTTCAATGCCATGATCTCAGGCCTCTTCCAACTCCCCTCTGCTCATGAGTGGGTCGTCACCAAAAAGTCTGGTCGCTCCTCTGAGGGTGACTTGGTATCATTTGCGCTATCAAAGAAGGACGATTCGGGTTTGAGGGTTGGTGGGTCAGTACCCAATTTGAATGATTTGGTGAAGGAGGAGAAGAAGACAAATAAGAAGAAAAAACACAACAGGATATATAGCAAGGAGCTTGCTCTGGCGTTCTTGCTACTCACAGCAGCAGCGAGGAGCCTGTTGTCCAAGCAGGGAATACATTTCTACTTCTTGCTCTTTCAGGGTATATCATTCTTGCTCGTGGGTCTTGATTTGATAGGCGAGCAGGTATCATGAGATATTTGGAATGTTGAAATGTACTTCAATTTAATTAGGATGCGTTATGTGTGAAAGATGGAGGGACGCCCATTGTGTAGTTTATCGTCCCCCGACATGAGATTATAAGTTAAAAAGGAAAGGGGAAGGGAAGGATAGATGGTTATTGGGTTTACTCCTTTAGGGGAGGTGTAGATAGATCTTGTTTCTCAGTGGCATGTGCGGTGACTATAACATCACCGGCTAGGCCGTCCAATTCTTTTGTTGTAAGAAATTTTTGGTATCAGTTCAGATGCGCAATTTTTAACACTTTCTTTCTTTTGATTCACTTACAGTTGAAAAACAAACGTGTTTACCTGCTGGTTGTATTGTTGGTTGCAGAAGTTCATAGTAATAGAAGCATTTGAAGTCCAAATACAACAGGATTTCATATTGACTAACTATATACTGCTCCTAATTTTCTCATGTTATCATCCAGATCTGTTTTCACCTGTGAATTATAAACCTAGTCTTGATAATTATTTTATTTTCTATCATGTGGACTTGTGTGATTGAGGGAACATGTGCTGTTCAAAAACATAGATGCCTTGTTGAAAGGTTCAACTTGTTCATAATTTGACTACCTTAAGATCTCTGCATTATTATGACAAACGCAATTGAGTTCACTTTGGAATATGTTCTTATTTCTAAAGTTGGCGATCTTATATGTTGAACTTAACATAAGAACATCATAAAGTGTACTCATGAGATGTAGTTCGCGCATCAGCATCAATCGCAATTGTACATATGATAATAGTGAAAAATACCCTCATAAGCTGTATTCTAAACTATTATCATCGTGTTAGTGGGGGTATAGGTGTCGTCTTTCTTTTTGTTGTTTGGCTAAGAAAAACTAGATGAGATAATGCCTTATCTTTTCTTTTCTTTTTCTTTTTTTTTGTTTTTTTTTTGTGGTTTTTTATTTATTTATCTGAAATGTGATGAAAGTATAAAAGAAACAACGACGTAAAGAGTACTTACATATATTTTTTTTATTGATAAAATAACTCCTATTAACCTTACCTTCTTGCGAAATATCCGACCAAACAAAATTATTATATTTTAGATCAAATAAAAAGAAAAGTAAAGGAAAAGGAGATTACCATATTTTTTCGATTTTTGTATTTAGTTTCTCTAATTTTCTTCTGTCATATTCTAATTTAGGCTTATAAATAAAAGAACAAAAGTTTTACAATGTAATAAATTGCATTACTTTTTAAAGAAATATTATAACTATATAAATTTGTGGAGGTGTGCGCATGCATGTCGTTAGCACAGTAACTCGCACGATCTTCTATGGCCACTCGGCTGGATTTTTGTGGTGCATGATTTTTTGGTCTGAATTTTTTGTGGCAGTTTCCGTATAATATTTCAATAGTATTCTCAATTTTTATGACATTTTTTTTATAGTGTTTTGAATTTCGTAAAAAAAATTATATGCCCAATGTTTGCTCTATAGTTATCGATCTTGACCACATGGTCACTCATTTCATTAAGAAACCATTTAATAACATATTCGTATAGGAATGAATCACGCAACGCGCGAGATTAGCACTAGTTTTTTTATTAATCTTATCCCCTTATAAAATATCCAATCAAACAAACATTATTATAAAAAAAAATTCACTCTGTTTCCTTCCATTCCGTCCTTTTACATCTACTCAAAGTGTTAATACTGGGAACTCGTTTTGTCCTCGTTTACATCCAGTGATTCATATCATATGAGGCCATATGTTAGGACTTCGGATTCATGCTATAATAAAGTTACATAATTTTTTCAATAAATGCTTAGGACAATATTTTTTCCCCCCAATATGGAAGTTGTAAACCAAAGATTGCAATATAAAATTGGCAAAATCGGCCCCATACCCATCAAATCTTTCGTAATTAGATATTTATCCATCAAATCTTTAAAATTGATCTCATACCCATCTATTCTTGATGAAATTAGAAATATACCCACCTCACCTATTTTAATTGATTTTTTAATATAAAAAACTGATTTATAAATTTTATGACGAAATTGCCCCTGCCCAAAATTCCTCTCCTCTGACTGCCCTAAAAAACCTTCCATCTTCCGCTTATTTTCTCTCCAAGCAAGATATCTTTTTAATTATATTCTAAATCTCTCTTAATTGTTCGTTTCTGAAAATCTCTTTCCAATTTCACTTTTCATCTCCTTGTTCTCATGTCCGTAGAGTAATCATGGATGAAAGTGAATTAAATGACGAGTACTTTTCAGGACTCATTATTCAACAATCAAGTTCTCAAAATGAAATCTCATTAATTAGTGAGGAACCAAAGGAGAAGTTGAAGGCTAGAAGAAAGGATAAAGAAAAAGCTCAAGATGATTTAAGGTAAAATTTCACATTGATTTTATTTTCACGGTGTACTTTGCTTTTGTTAGAATCATGAATTGCTTTTATTTAAGATAAATTTCTTTTCATTAAGTGCCGCACTAGTCTCAGTAATAGGAGGAACGAAATGATCAAATAGCTTTGCATTTATTAGAATTATACAATGTTTATTGGAATTACGGACCATGAAAAAAAATCAAAACCATGAATTTTGATACATTAATAGTCAATACACTGTATAGAAATGTTAGAAATAATTTCAAGTCAACCCACAATCTTCAAAATAGCATGTATATCTCTGGAATTGAAAACACAACAATGTTCCCACGGTGCAAGTCCAGTCATAAATCTATAAATAATTGTGCACATATTATTCCTTTATGTATTATTCATAAATCTATCCTCTTTACAAGTTTCTCTTTATGTATTATTTTCTTTATTCCTTGTACTCATTTAGACTATCGGCACAACCATAAAACATCAAATTTGCTCAAATAATGTGGGGGCGGGGGATTGAGTGAACGTGATTCATTCTTTCTTGTGCTCAAATAATGTACTGGTGCTACCCTATAAAATGTCAGTACTTTTGAATTAAACATACAATGTCACTTTTTTCCAGCATGAATGCATCTCGATTCAAGTTGAAAGTGAAGTATGATGGATACTTCAAATTGATTAATAAGGGGACCAAAAGGAAGTATTGCTTTGGTAGACAGAAGACAATTTATCATGACCAGCAAAACTGTAACTTTACTGACTTGTTGGAGGAATTGAACCGTCTATATAATCTGGATGAGAACCTGGACTTGTCAATATATTATTTGGATCAGCATGCTAGTACACAGTCATATGTCCAAGTTGAAGATGATCAGAGTTACATGAAGATGATCACAATATATGAAGAGAAGAAGGAAGTTGTGATTTATGTAACCAAGGAGCCTTTAGATAGTAGTAGTCATAAGGATTGGAGTTGGGTAGAAAATACAGAGATTGACAATTATGAGGAAGAGTCAGATTATTGCCACAGTGAAGAAAGTTATCACAGTCGTAACAGTGACACAGAGGAAGAAAGTGAAGAGGAAATTGATCTTGCTTATGAGGGAGAATTCTATTCATATGACATAGATAATCCTAACATGGAGGTCGGTGCCATGTTTCCTCATGTCACAGCTTTTAGAAGTGCACTTAATCATTATGCAGTGCTTAATGATTTTCAATTTAACTTGGGCAAAAGTGAACCAACACGAGTAACAGCAACATGTGCAACTCGTGAGTGTGGTTGGAGGATACATGCATCAGTTGCACCAGACAACCACACTTTTATTGTAAAAACTATTCAGCCGAATCACAATTGTTGTGGTGGGGCTAATAAACGTGGAAACAAACATGCAACGCGAGCATGGGTAGCTGATCGAATTATTAATGACCTTAAAAGAGATGGAAAAATACCAGCAAAGGATTTGAAAGATCAGCTTGCTAAGAAGTTTGGTGTTTTGTTGCCATATGATAGGGTTTGGGGAGGGAAGGAGTTAGCAATGCAGGAGATATTTGGAAAATAACATGGCTTTATTACCGTGAGCAAAATAACATTATAAATACACCATTTCAAGTTGTCTTTTACCATAATTTATTCAAGACTTATTTACAAGAGTGGGGTTAGTTGACACTCGGAACATGTTGCGCAAAATTTGACTATTCTAGTAGCAATTCATATACTGGTATCTAATTGGGACCCAGAATCATTCGTTTAACCATTTTTTTTTCTAATTTGACTTTGACAAAATTGTTACTATGCCATTTTTCAAACTAACATATATAATCTCGCACTTAAAGATTTGATATCCCATAATAAGTTAGAAAGCAATGAATTGGTAGATTGTGTTTCCTTATTTTTTTATCTCCATGGTTATTGGTAGAACGAAAAATGCAGAAACCGAAGTTGGAAAGATATATTCGCAGAAACTAACAATCAACAAATAAATTAGAAGGAAAAAGTGAAAATATGGCAGAAATATCTCTATTTTTAATATCGTTTGGAGAGAAAATAAGCGGGAGATGAAAGGTTTTTTAGGTCAGTCAGAGGAGAGGAATTTTGGGCAGGGGCAGTTTCGTCATAAAATTTATAAATCAGTTTTTTACATTAAAAAATCAATTAAAATAGGTGAGGTGGGTATATTTCTAATTTCATCAAGAATAGATGGGTATGAGATCAATTTTAAAGATTTGATGGGTAAATATCTAATTACGAAAGATTTGATGGGTATGGGGCCGATTTTGCCTATAAAATTACTTCTGTTTCGCCAATTTTGACTTGTCGATGACACCATTTGCAGCATTTTTGCATGACAAGATAGCCAGCTTTGTTAGGAATGGAAAATTGAAGATATGTTCAAATAATCAATTGGAGGCACAGCTCACAGGCTCCCTCCCCCCCAGCTGATAGTAGACCATGTCGTCAACTCGTCATACCACCTCCAGCTAAGCTCTAATTAACCAATCCTTGCTGGTCAGAATAATGTTCCATGCTCTGTGGGCCCACTGATATGGTGATTAAAAAATCTCTAGCCTATTAAAAATTGGGAAATGTTTCGGATCGCTTTATGGTTTGGTGGCAAGTAGAATTGATTTTTTCATACTTAACTGGTAGGCGATAGCTTGGAGAATTACATATAAGGAATGTGCATTATTTATATATACATACACATTAACCAAAATAAGAAAAAATTGAGGCGTTGTAATAATAGTTGTCTGTAATTTCGCCTTTGGCTTGTTGCCAATGAGAATGCATCACATCATCCGTGAGTACCAACCATATCCCTTGTTATGGTTTATTGGTTGGTGCTAGAAAACCTGAAGAGAGAAATATTTTATAGAAAATCTAATGGTTCTTTTTCAACTATCTGCTTTCTGAAATATATAAAATATAAATAAACTTATGTAACTATAGAAAAAAAAAGTAAAATGCAAAATTGCATTATGGTGCGATAAGTTACATACGTAATTCTTACCCAACAAAAGAGAAACCATTGTGGAGTGATTAAGGAAGGAATTACTCGGGGAGACAAAGTATTTTCTTAAAAGTATTTACATAATATCATACTATTTTTATTAATAAACTACGGTCGATCTATGTTAAGCTGCCACATAGTGGCCTTAGAAAAAAAAGGGTATAATTTAATTAACAAATACCTTGCTATTAAAATTGCATTGAACGCTAACATGGCTTTTTTCTCAGCTTCTTATATTTGTGAGCTGTTACTAGTCGTAGAGAAATAAAATAACAATGCCAAATCATATACATGAGAATATTTCGGATTCTTCCAACTCAAAATCCCCAGATGAGAGATCGGACATGCTTTCGTATCTCCTCTTTGGTGCCAGCTGGACCATATTTTCTGAGCTTAGATTCCTCTGTGGCCAACACAATGCTACATTATGTGGTGATTAGCTGTCTTGGGGTCTCTACTGTTCAGGAATCAGGATTCCTTATCTTAATTCATTTTCCAATTAGCAAATTTTACTAGACAGCGATTTGTTGCACAGAGATTGCAGCCAGCTTGCAACAGAATTAATTTCTTGTATTGTATATGATTGGATGAGCATCACCATGTTGTTGCCAAATTTTAAGATCTGATTCACTTATTGTCAGGCATGTTTGCTTAATGAAACAAAGAACATGATCCAATGATGCAAGTCTAATACAATTAAATTAAATTAGAGAGTTAATTAAAAATATCGCCAACTAACGAGCTTTGTTATTATTAAGACGGCATGGGGGTGCCTGCAAAATTATTATTATTATTATTATGGCTTTGATTGGCCCAAATATTTAATTAGCCAGAGCTAATTAAGGCGACTTAATTCTAGGTTTGAATAATAAGTGGAGAATATATTAATATAACTTAAGATTAGCAGGTATTGCCTAGCAAAACACGTATTAATTATAACATAAAATATTTAACTAGATTGACCCAAAAAGATAAATAATGTACAATGGAAAACAAACAAACGAAAAGGCGACATTAACTGATTGATAAAAAAGGCAGTATTTGATTTGTTGCCAAATAGATTGCGGTTGGTATAACTATAAAGTAATGCCGGACTTGTAGCCGTCGCGCTTACGTTGTTGACTGTTTGTGTAAATATAGTAATTAGAAAAGTTATAGGCCCTCATCAAAATGATTTCTCATCGGGATTTCATTCCATTTGAATTGATTTTGTAAGATTTTATAGAATTTCGTTAGACCTAATTACATAAGAATTCCAACCAAATCCACTCATTTTGATCAAGAATTTTCCAATGAAATGAAATAAATTGAAATCCCACGTTTTTTTTTTAAAAAAAATTTCTAATCAGGGCCATAGTTCTTGTCTGTATTCTCATTTTCTAAATATTGCTTTTGCATTTTGACCTAAATTTTTATAAAAATACAAAAATTTCAAATTTCAAATTATTTATTCGTGGTAAAAATGTAAAAGGTTGATAAAAGAATAAATTTAACTGTATAATTTTTTTCAAAATCGTATACACTCTAACAAAAAAAAGTTTAAAATAATGGAGACAACTGTTAAATAATATTTGAATTTTGGCAAAAGTGTTACAGCCGGTAATTATTTTTTTCTAAGCGGAAGGAGACAAATGTTTATCTAGTTATAAGCATTATTCACTTTCAATTGCAAAAGCTAGACCTTGCAATATTATATTTGATTAGAGTTAGATTACATTTTGGTTACGCAACACATTTTGACAAAATTTTTTTTGGCACATGTTTCCTGAGATAAGTTGCTATTTGTAGCTGTGGACATCATCGCGCCAGACCGATCAGTCAATTACTAGTTCCTTGACGAGATTCAGTTTAGGGAAGTGTCCAAAGTTTGGAATGTTTAGTAACAAAAGGGTATTGAACTTTGAATGAACCAACTATATTTTTCGGTGGTTTAAATAAAATCTTTTAAGATTTTAAAGTGAACCATAACAAAAGGGGCAGTTTTAAGGATTTTTCAGTTTTAACGAAAAATATTGATATATATATTTACAATCAATTAAATGATTGTTGGAGAATTAAATGATTTTTTAGGTCTCTTTGACAATTTAGAAAATTTAATTTGTCGGGGAAAAAGACGTAATTAGAACAAGGCAAGAACTCAGACGGCCTATGACTGTAAATCCCACCCGAAGCAAAGAAAAAAGGGGGGAAAAAACAATACTGGGCCGAATTAAAATGGAAATTTCAGCCTGAAAAGTGAAAACTGATTACTTGGATTTATTCATTTAATGGAAAGAACATTTCATTCCATTCTGTTGGATCTTCTTTTTTAAAACTAACATTCATCTAATTATGACCTTTTCAAGGAATTATTTCTGGGTTTAACAAACAGTTCTACTTCCAAACTATCCACAAATTATTCTATTTTGATTCCATTGTCAAATAGAACGAGATCCACTAACAATATTTGTCAATATGGAAAACAACTTTTAAAACAATTTAGAAAATTTTAAATCTAGAAAATCTTTTTTTTTTAAGATAAATTGGGGTCAAACCTCCCAACTTATATTTAAATTTAGAAAATCTTAGAGACATAGTTTATTGTTGTTGATTGTTTGTTTATCAAATTTTATACAATTTATACACTATTTGTTATTTAATCAAAGATAATTAAATATGAAGGTTTAGGAAATTCATGTCATTTGATGAGGAGTAAAACTTGCATAAAATTTTATTCATTTTTTTTTCTGTGTATGATATATGTAGATTAATATGTTTGTTTTTAATGCTGGATCTCTAAATCAAAAGTATTTTAGATAATTGACAGATTAATTCATTTTAAAAGATCCTCGTCCTATCAGAAAATAGTATATGCATATAAAGCGCTTTAGCATGTATAATTGGCATACTATTAAATAACACGTACATACTCAAATTCAAACTTGTATACAATATACTATGGGAAAAACATGTTGCTCTTGTTAACCATGCTTAAAATTTTCAATATGTCGAGTAAAGTTGTTATCGATGACACCTAAATTCTAAAATAAAAAAGCTTGGAGACATCGTTATATATATATATATATTTCGGGTATTGTAGAACGAAAATTATATTCCTCTGCATGTCTTTGCAAGAAAATGATTTTTTTTCTTTTTGTTTTTTTGCATTGATCGAAAAGTCCAAGAAGACTTAATGGACCAAAATTTTTTGGTTAATTATATTGCGGATAGAAATTTTAAACCGGACTAAAGTTTTCATCATTTAACTTTGTTCATAATTTTAATTGATCCATTTGAATGCAAGCCCGGCTATAAAATTTAGCCCACGATAAAATTGATCAAATTAAGGTGTTACGTAATTACATAATGAGGATCCACATTATTAAAATCTCGTGTCTCATCAATAAGAATTCCTCAGTTCGCTGGACCATCCTACTTCATTTAAGCCACTGTTCGTTCACAAGATATGAAACGGAGAACTTACGTGTTAATTCAATTGAAAATGACGAGCTCCTCAGAGTACCTGTCAAAACTCTGATGGTTTTATTATAACTTTTGCTTCAACATTTGGTTGATGTCTAAGAATGTGTGTTTGTTCTCAAGTGGTTAATTCTCTCTGTTTCCTTTTTTTTTTTTACTGAACTGAAAGAGTGCATGTGCAAAATATTTACTGCCAAAATATTTCTTATTAAAACTGCCCAACTTGATAAGTTCGCATATGGGAAACTGAGATGGGGACAAACTTAGCAAATGGGCAATAATGCAGGATAAAATTAAACAGAAAAGACAAAGAAGGAACTATTTTGTATACTGGACCACTCTAATATAATACAAAACTTGCTTTCAGGAAAAACCCAATACAAGAATGAAATTTTCATGATATTGTCAGTTCTGGATTGGGCCATATATCAGGCCCATTAATTTCAGCTTCTGACTACTAATAGATGGGTCGGCTTTTTCTTCTAGTTATATTTGATGCTCTGACGTGGGCCATGTGGTGACAAGGCAAGTGCAGACATGAAAAAGTTAATATTAAAATGAAGGTGAATTTGAATGTATATCCATCAATATTGAGCTATTTAAATATTGTTGACAAACTTGAATGATTAATAGTCAGCATCTTTATGCCTTATATCTCATTTTATTAAGAGATTCATAGTCAGAATCTTATATATATCTCATATATTTTATAGATTCTGATCTTAATTAAACTGTTGTTAAAATTTGTTACAGAATTTAAATATACGAAAGAATTCTTCTTTCGTTTCATCCCACTTTATTTACCTCCACAGCCATTAAAACTATCAAAATATGTCCAACAAATGTTTTCATGTTGGTTATTATCTGCAAATTTAGTTAGAATGTGAGATGTTAAACTAAAGAACTTCAACGTTACTGATCTTTGCATGTCGTAGCTCGGCTTATTTTTCTGCACACCGTTAGAATATGTTTTAGGATCTCTTGACAAATTATGCTGGCTCAGAAATTAGCATCAACACGATTGCTATGCGAAAGGAATTTGGTGCTCAAGTGCGAGAGATTTGTGAATTGTTGCAATCTTTGAATCACCCTCCAAATTGTCATGCGATTAACTATAATGTATTGGATTAGACATTTGAAACTGTAAAATCTGGAGTTCTACCACGAGCAAGGATGTTAAATGAATTGGCCACTTCTCAATATCATTTTTATGTATTTAGAAAACATTCTTACTAACTATGCAAATTGAAAAGTCAAAAAACATCACAATGGCATGTGCCATGTGGCATGTCCAGTAAGAACATCACAATATGATTTCGCTATTATAATATCCTTGCTGACCAAATTTTATATATTTTTTTAATTTTTTTACTATTTTTTTGGAATTTTTGAAAATCACCAATCTCACTTTTTCTGAAGCATTAAAAAATAACAGTTTTTAAAAATTCGAAAAAAATACTGAAAATTTTCGAAAAAAATATAAAATTTAGTCGGCAAGAAGCTTTCAATAGGGAGTTCATATTAGATGGTTTGGATCGATCATTTTGAAGCAGATCAAAAAGTTCGAATTAGTATGCACCGAAAAAATTAGTAAATTATCGTCAAAAAATGGCAAGCTTTAAGAAATTCGAAAAAAATAGCAAAAAATTTTCAAAAATTGTAAAACTTGGTTTTTATGAGATTTCAATATATAGATTGGATTGGTTAATTTAGATTTGTCAATTTGCAAAATTACCGATCAAACGATCATTGTTCACGAAGCCCTAAATGAACCATGGTTCACAATAGATATTCTCTCTCTCTATATATTTTATATCTTTTAACTAAGTACAAAATACTTAATACTTATTATTTTTTAAATTATTTTCATTTGAAAACAAATATTTTATTTATAGTAAAATTTTATATTTAATATTAATATCTTAAAGGTAAATACATTACATATCAAATTAGATATTAAATGTTATAATATAGTTTCAATAAAAAGTCCAACCGAGCTCACTGGCCGACTAGCTTTTTTACTACCCTACTAACGTGTCCAAACCAATAGCGCACCGACAAGCAACACGGATAAAAACACTGTGAGAGCCACACGAAATTAATAATAATTTCCCTTCCTTGCTCAGTGCCATTGTTGACTGTACAGGGTAAATCACTTGTCAAGCGCAGCTGGGAGACCCACAAGTCAGTGGAACAGCTGAGGGCTGTCAAGGCCTGTGACTTCTCTGTGACCTCTCGTGTTGTTGCGTAGCGAGCTTGGCAGGGGTAGCCTCTGTAATTTCCGAGAAGAGTGATGGCAGAGTCGTAGCTGACAGATGGGGTCACTTCACATTTAAACTGGATAAAGACAAACCAAATCTAAGTTTTAGATTCTTCGCAGTCTCTCTCTCTCTCCCCCGCTTCCCTCGTCAAACATCGGCGGTCAACGCCGCTTCCCTGCTGACGTGGCTATATGGCCATTTCCAAAGAGCACTTTACCTCCAGTTTTATTAAAACTTAGTAGTATTTATATGTGCAAAAACTGGAGATGATTCAAGGAGGGTTTATGGATTTGTGGCCATGAAATCCCGGTAGCTAGTAGATACTGGTACCGACGCTTCAATCAATGTCATAAAAGCAGGTACACAACTGTAGTATTGATTTGAAACGCTACTACTATAGTAGCTGTTACATAGCTGGTACAGAAAGACTTGAACCTGATTTACCATCATAGCTGCTTGATGAAAAGAATTTTCGGTGTTGATGTAAACTCAAAGATCTATGGATTTGCATTGAAAACTCCACAACTACTGTGATGGCAGCAAGTTTGTATAATTAAAAAGTTTATTCCTAAAAACCGATATATGTTGGACCACTGATTTTGATTCAACGGTCCAAAAGTATTTATAGCAGAAGAATGTTTTCACTTCTTATTTATTATTATTATTTTTATTTCCCGATAATGATGTTTTCACTTCTATAGTAGCGCATTCGGATTTCTACATCGACCAAGGAAATGTTTCGGTTTGTAATTATTTTGTAATCGATAATTTAGCATTACTTTATATATTTTTAGAGGAGGCAATAAAAAATTATGAACTGATACAGGTAGCTAGCTAAAACAGGCTGATTTTTAATAGCATTAAAAATTAATTTAAAACAACTTCTGAGGGAGAGTGAAACAGGTCTCTGAGCCAAAACAAAATCCCTTCTCCTAAACCCTGTTAGATCCAACGGAAGAAGGAAAGAGACCCATTTCACCTTTTCTATTACAGAACTAATCTTCCAAAAAAAAAGAAAAAAGACGGTAAAAGAGACTGCTGAAACTAACCCCATCCTATCATTCCCTAAAACAAACTACAACGGTTTCTACCATTTGCAATCTCATGCATCGGTCCATGCTGCGAAAACTGGCAAATGTGCGATGGAGACGGCTTGTCTGGCCTGCGCTGGTGGTATCCATTGGCCTAATGGAGCCGGTTCAATGAGCTTAGATACGGGTTTGGAGAACAGCATTGCAAGCCCGCCACTTCTTTCGGGGCTCCCTTCACCATTGTGGCAACCATTAGACAAATTTATCTCACTATTCTCATCCGCAGCTCGAGCCGGGTTTAGATTCGGATTAACCAAAAATGACCCCGCCCGACTTTCACCCAAATCAGAAACTGTATGGTTCATGTCATGACTTTTGTTAGAGGTCTCCTCCTCATTGCATGGTAAACCAAGATCTTGATTATTGTCAGTCTGCTGGGTCAGTGAACCACTGCATGGTAGTTCTTGGGTTTTGGTACGACGAGCGAGCTCGCCAGGTAGAAGAGTGGTGCTAGCCATTATCTTGTCAACGTCGTAGCGTGTAATATCAAAGTTAGTCACGGCATTTAAACCACGAAACTTTATAGCAGCTATGTCATATGCCTCGGCAGCTTCCTCCTGCGTACCTATCAATTCATCAATTATCATGTCAAATACTTGGTCAATGCTTTGCATAAGCACTAAATTAGTTACGAGACCAATAATTCGTGGACATATATGAACCAATAATTCCAAAAGCTGAATACTTTTGATTTGAGGCATGCTTTAGTATGTGAAGACCATTATAAGACGGTCAAACAAAGGCTTTGAGGCTACTGTTCGAAATCAGCCTTATAAAAGGGAACGTATAAGGTGTATACAACTTTAGGATAAAGTTCCATGCAATATATCAAAAGCACGAAGTTTGGCAGTGAGACATTCTTTCTTTGAAAGAAAGGAGCATGAGAAATCATTAGGCTAAGGTTTTATGATTGTGAAAGGACATATATTCCTAGTTACATTTCATGGTCATAGTTTTCAAGATAAAAAGCATGCAGCATGCATTAAGAACTGCACAAAGGTGTTAAATTGCCCTCTTTAAGTTTCATTTGATGAACATCTTAGCTTTTTTTTTAAAAAAAAAAAAATTCTAATACCATGAAAATCATGCAATTATCACAATATTCGACTTACTAAATGTCCCAAGGTAAAGGTCCTTGTTTCCTGACACCCGACCGATTCGGGCTTGCCACCTTCCATGTTGGTGATGCCTGAAAAGAAAAATGAAAAAAACATGTTACAATTCCATAACAGAGAGCAATACCAAAGATTCGATTATATCTTATTTCAAACCTTGTTACTCCTCTATATATTGAAGCTCCACGCGAAAAACCACTACTCTTCCTGAAAAAGAAAATTTGGATATAAAATATTAAATATTGAGACATTAACAGTAATAGCAATATTATATACGCACTTATCTTTTTTAATATACTAAGCAATGAGTATAAATATACTTCTAGAAAAAGTAAGCAATAATTTCATTTAAATTAGAAATGTATACCTTCTAAGATGAGCGACATATGCTTGCCTATCCATATTCTTCATCTCTTCCAACTCATCCTGATAATCCTCAATCTGTAATTTGCAGAAGTTATAAATCACAGCACTTGTTCAGATAAAGATAAAAAGAACATTTGCATTCAAGTCCTCGTAATGCTGAAATCAAACATATCTTACAGGAAAGTTAATGTGAGTAGAAGGCCCCCAGTATTTCAGGGCTGCCAAATCATATGCTCTTGCAGCCTTTTCTTCCATGTCATAACCTCCTACGAATTAATTAATCACATTCGTCTATAAATTAATATGTACTTTTCACTCGCAAGATATCTTAAATAATTGCTATATACAAAAAGTCAAGTAAAGGATGCAAGCCTTACCAAGATAAACTGCAAGGAGCACATGTTTATTGCATTTGTTAGCATCCCCATGCAAAACAATTCAAAAAAGTATTAGAAAAGACTTATATCAGGCCACCACAAGATGTAAAAGAAGGAAAATAGTAATTTTTTGTTTGCCTTTTTGTATGTTGGCATATAAGGTCGGCTAATATGGAATAACAACATCAGTAATAGTACCATAAATTAGTTAAGCTTATACCTTGTCTTCCCTTCCTTGTCTGGCCTTCTTTCTTGCAACTATTGTCCCACAAGTGTGCCTCATACCTTCCTGTCCATCTATGCCTATCACAAGTAAAAAAAAAATGCAGCATAGATAAAGTAAAAATTGCTGTCCCAGCTGTTTCAATAGAAAAACAATATAGCTCCACCGAAAATAGTAATCTTATCTCATATTCTATCCGGCATTACATTGCATGAAATTAGAAATAAGGTGTGATTGATTTTCCCTTTACCTTGTAACACCTCTGTACTGAGATGTTCTCTGTCCAAAGGTGTCAATAGACTTCCTATGCACAGGTTGCTTCTGAGTCCCCTTGTCACTTCCCCGCTTTCTACTTCCATCAACTGTCATGTTGTATTCACTTGCTGCAGCTTGACTTGCACCGTTTTGCATCGCCGTGACGCAGCTAGACTGAGAGCCTGAGCTCATAGAGAGGCTTAGTGAATGCAAATCCCCATAGCCCACAGATCCCCAGTTCTTGTAAGGGGAGATAACCTCAGTTGCACCCATTTGTTCTTCAACGAGAGAGGTGTGGTACATCTCAGGAGTACCAAGCATGGTGCATACTCCCTCTTGCAATGGCTGGAAATATGGGACATGGTGGTGGTGCTCTGGTCCATGGTTCTCACTGTAATACATGCTATCTAGACTTAGTTCCATGGCTTCTCTATCATTGGCCCCACCATACTGATTGTGAGTCCCTCCCAAGAAATCTTCTAGCTTTGGTGATGGTGATGGCACCATTCCTTAAAACAAAGAGAAGGAAAAATGGATAAGATGGTGATTTTTTTGTTGCAAAGCTAGAAACAGAGATAACATATATAAGAAACAAAATAAAGGCTTACCTTGTTCTTGATCAGGTCTCGATAGAGCCTCCATGATGCAAAGAGAGCCATCGGATTTGAGAGGCATGGAGGAGATGTGGGAATAGTAGGTCGCATTCGCGTCTCCAAAGCCATAACAGAGAGAAGTAGCAACAGCGGAACTGTAAGGCAAGAACGGAGGAGGAGGTGAGGATAGAGAGGTAATGGGTTGGTGGTTTTGTGCGTGAGAGTGTGTGTGGTGGTGGTGGGTTTGATGGTTGGTTTGGCTAGCATCCATTGTTGTCATGTGAGGAGAAAGAGAGAAACCCAACCAATTGCTATTGCTATTATTTGCACTGATAGACTTCATCTTCTATTGCTAGTTTGCTACTAATCTGAGATAGAACAGAGGTGAGAGAGTGTAGAGTGAGAGGAGAAGGGTTCAATCATTGGGGAGTACATAAGCTAATGATGCACAAGCACCATGGTTGTTCTCTCTCTCCTCGCCTTTGGATTTTGTGTTCAAACTTCAAACCATGGTATCTTGTTATAGACAGAGAAAGAGAAAAGAACAGAGGAAAAGCACTAGAGAGAATGAGAATGAGTGTGTGCGCGAGCGAGGATGTGAGTGTGCTAGTGTGTTTGTCCCTTTAAACTAAGCAAAAAGAATGAGTTCCCCCAGAGAAATGCTGGATAAAATGCCTCCTATGGGGATCTGTGTACTGAGAAAGACATCCATCCCTCCCCCTTTCAGACAGTCTCTCTCTCCTTACTTAAGCACGTTTTACCTTTTTGTTAACACCCCCTTAATTAAACCCTATAAAGCACCGAGATTAGAAAAGGACTATATATCTTTATTGTGATCTTTTGATGTATGTCAATACATAATTAATAGGTTGAATCTGAACTTTTTGACAAGTATATTATAATTTTAGCTTTGGAAGTTGGGACCTTCTCATACCTAAACAACTAAATAAATGTTGATTTAAATGTTTCTATGCATTACTCATTTCATACAAACATAAAATGATTATAACTTCACATAAATGGTTACAACGTCTAAGAAGATTGACATGTTATTGCACGCAGAACATGTATACGAGTAAATCTTGATAGACACGTAGAAAAAAATCGAATCAATCCATCATTAATAAAATCAACAAAATGAATAAGTTTGTATCATATTAATGTATATTTGGATCTTAGTGGGCAGCTCAGGCTATGGAGTTGAATTTGGATGAGAAGAAGCATATTTATCTTTTGTTCAAAAAAAAAAAAAGCATGATCATCTTGAAAAATTCTACAGCCTCATTTTTTTTCCCTACAATATTTTAAGAGGGGTCTGATAGGGGCAAGAATACTGCATAAGTAGTCACTTCACAACAGTTCTAGCTCTGTACAGCCTACAATGCCAACTGAAAAAGGATCTAATTTAAGTCCATCTTGTGTTTCTACTATTTAGTGTTTATTTATGTCCCAAAGGCCCACCCCTATGGTACCTTTTATTTATACCCCTTGATGATTTTCTTTTTCCTCCTAACTTATTTTTCCTATTAATTGATATTTTTCTTTTTGAGTAAAAACGACCAGGAGAACCATATGTTGCAGAATCTTTCTATTTTTTTTTTTTGTACAAACATTCTATTTCTTTTTATTTACAATAGATTTACTTGGTCATGGTGTTAGTATAAGGATTTGAACCCTGACATTTTATTGGTAGCAGTGTATTTGTGTAAAACAAGTTAGTGGAGGCATTTAAAGGAAAAAACAGGATGAAATACTGCCAACGGAAGGAAAGAAAGACTATTTATTACGGTAGGATATTGATTTCTCATCATAGAGATAAACATAAATAAATGAAGTGGTACAAAGGTTGGGAAAAGGAATAAGCTGGTAGAAAAAATTTACGACGCTGCCATGGAGGAAAGAAAAATTTGAATGCAGTCAAACAGCTGGAGACAAAAAAGAAAGAGGTGGGTCAAGACGAGATGTGCTTCCTCCCTAAGGTTCCATGAATGATGTGCGAACAAGGTGCCAAAACTAGTAATTAATAAAAATAAGCTGTTCATACTGTGTACATTTATCCTTTTCTACGGCATACCTTAGGAGTCAAATTGAAGTTCGTTTTTTACTCCATTTTGATAATCTCGACGTCTGGATGATGGACCGATACAGACGGGCAGTCGGGCAGATCCACATTTTTTTTTTCCAGCTAAATATAATTATGCTATAATAGATTTAAAATTATTAAAAATTAAAACAAACGATTGTTTAAGTTGTAGTGTACGATGCAAGTGAATTCATTCTAAGATGCAGGTACACTCTTAACGAAAAAAAAATTTATAATAATTTTTAGATTATGATTTCACTATTATACTTTACTTGAGTTAATGCAATATTTTACTTTAGAATCATCTAGTTGTGCATAGCAACTTGATTTAATTTTGTAATCTATTAATAGAAACAGACCATTTAACATAATCTAGCCTATTTTTTTTCTTTTTTTTAATCTGACAACTTAAACTAATTTCCATTAACCTAAGAGGATTATTGAAAAAATCGGCAAATTAACTATACCTTGGTGTCTAGCAACTTATACTAATTTCATACAAACAAATCTCCAGCGTGTAAGAATTAGATAAAATCAGATGGAATGAAATTTAACTTATGGCTAGAAAAAATTAATACAAACATCCACAATAACTATAGCAAACACTACATCAATCTAAGAAAGAGTAAGAGTTACATGGTCCTAAATTATCTTAGCTGCTCATGAAACATAAATAAAACAAAATAACAACTTTCAACAAAAACAACATAAAAAAAAAATAAGAGATAAAGATACAACCAGTTTTCTTTGCTTTCATCCATAGGTTTAAGTGCTACAGCTCTTCTACTTGTTGTTACAAAGAGAAAGAAAGTCGTTTCCTCAAGAGAGAGACCAAGATCGAAGACCTAGATTAAAATTCGTCCATAAGGAGAGAGGATGAAAATTTGATCTAAAATATGAAATCGAGAAGGATTCAATAGCAGCCCCTATTTCCTTTTATCATGGCACCTTTCAAATCTCCCTTGATTTCCTCCTTCCTTTCCTCCATTCAGCTTGGAGGATTTCAAATTTTTTTTTTTCAGCCATATATATATATATATAATCTGGACAGTTTAGCTAGCTATCATTTAAAGCATCCAATTAGTTTTCGAATTTTTGCCCGAGTGCACCTTGGGTGCACCCTCAAACTTGATATGCAACATAAATAGAAAATCAACAGTATAGATAACCTTTGTGCAAAATCGAGGAAAAGAAGTAAGATGAACATGAAAAGGGTTCAAATTAGGGATTAATCAAGTTTAACCAGAAAATCAACAGTATAGATGGAATGATCACAAGTAGTCAATTAGCAGTAGTCAATTAGCAACTTAATGAGAGGAATATAAAAACTTAATGCAACTTTATAAGTAGTCAATTAGCAATTTAACATTTAGCAAATAACTCAAATCAAATTCAATTGTGATTATAAATCGGGGGCTGATCTGGAGAATGAGAGGAATCACATGATTGCATTTTTTGAGTTAGAATGACAAATTCAAATCAAATTAAATTAATTTTAATAGAACCAATACAACGACAATCTAATTGCATTTTTTATGAATAAATTTCACAACCTGAGGGCCAGGCATCACAATTCCCGCCCCAAAAATGTTAGAGTTGCATTGTCATATAAATTTCAAAAAAATTGGAGTTCATTTTATACTCGACCGAGATGTCAAAAAATGAACGAATTTTGTCAACTATGATTACTATGTTTAATACATTCATATTTTTCTACACTTGATCGAGTATCAAATTAAGAAAATTTATATAGAAATACATCGCTCGTTCAATTGAACTTGTTCAACGGTTTGTATTCATCATTTGAAATTTTAAACCTTTAAATATTAATAAAAAAAGAGAGTTGTGATGTTAGCTTGTACCATAAAACAATGGCATAGAAACCACCTCATATTAATTAAATAATATATCCTCCTTTCGAAAGAATTCGTTTCAATTTAGAAAATAGCTCAATTTTTTTCATAAAAAGACTCTCTAAGTAGGAATGGCTTCATTCGGAGGCGGAGTTAAAAGTAGTCACCATCCAACATTTTAACACGTCTCATCCTTTCCCGTCTCCTTCTCGCTTTCGATCATAAAAACTTGAACAATAGAAAATTTTGATTCCTAAATTCCAAAGAATAGAAAATTTGGTTCCAAATTCCGTCTGATTTTGTCGGTTTCGATCAGGTGTAAGTAAATTTGATATTTGTATAAACAACAAATAAAATATGAAAGGAGAGGAAAAACGAAAAACTATATCGAAGAAGAGAGCCACCGATGACCTCCTTCCGTAGAAAAGGAAAAGAAAAAGAAAAAGATATTAAAATTCATGATAACCAACTGAGAAACAGAATCTCCCCTTGATTAAAGTAATGATGAGAAGAGGCAGCAACTAAAACCCAGGCAACCACTTTTGCATGCAAGTGCTGCCTCCCAGCGAAGAGGCAACTAAATTCTACTTCTCATGCCAATACTTTTCTTTTCCTTTCTCTTTCACGAGTCCCTTTCGTGCTCTGGTTCGTTTTAACTTGAGGACATTTGCTGCAAATGTGACCACTTTTCTACAACTCCAAAAATTTGCCAAACCTGAGGAAAGGCAGATGGGCAAGTATGGCAGCATGTACCTAAGAATGGTAATGTTAGGTCTAGAAAAACACATTTGGAAGATTCTTGAATGCTAGTATTTTATTCCTTTAATATGATAAATTCTTTTTATCTAAAAGTACTCCAGTTTAATGACATTTGTTCATCCCGATTTAACACGCTCAATAAATGTGCTTACTAGTTGGCGCTACCAGTCTAATTGGTGTCCAGTCGTCAAACCAGAACCTCCAGTGCCGAATATTTGTTTATATATACATGGTCAATATTGTCCTTGTTTCTGTCGCATTTTTATTATTTCTTTTGTGTGGCAGATAGAATTAAAAAAAAATTAGAAACTTTTTGCAAAATTACTGGGGGAATTCTAAGGGCATTAATTCCACATCTCTACTCCCAAAAATGCAAGTTGCGAAGCAGAGTAGCCCAGACGGTGGAAAATCTTCAGTACAATTATTGGTTTTTCCAAGGTATAAATATCGTCAATTATTTTAAAAAGCTTAGATGATAGTGGAAGTAGAAAGTACGAAGAATCACATATTATTGCCATCCCCACAATATATAATTTTATTATCATCTTCACGTCCATCGTGTGGGGTTGGATTTCGTCCCATCCGCGTCTCTATTGCAAACTTTCTTTTATTTAAATAATGTGTGCAAAACAAAGCGTTCTTAGTTACATATATTTCGTCTTTTTCTTTGATTTGAAAAAGTGTGAGTCAAACAGTCTACTTAAACAGCCAAATCTAGCATGGACGGCTGAGAATTGCTGAGTCCCATTATACCCAAGATTTCCAAGCAAATGGAGAGGAAAGAAAGTGATATGTTTATGCACAGACAAAGCATATATAACGAAGGTAGACAACAAAAATTAATGTTTTGAGAAGGAACAGAAGAAAGGAAATGGTTCAAATGTTTGTCATGTAGAGGAGGGGACCTCTTAAAGTTGCACGTGAAGTAGACCGATTGAATACTGTGTCTCAAGTCTCGACACAAAAATGCACCAATTTATATCAGCACCGACTCTGAGTACACGCTCGTGCAGGACCAGGATCCTCTCCTCACCTTTTAAGGTGAGCACGGTACTTACCTTCAATCCGAGCTGTTCGATTTAATCACGACGGTTAGATTTTTTTTGAGCCTATCAATCTGGTATTATTCACGGAGCACCATCATTGATCGGACGGTTCGAATCTAAGGTGAGCACCCTGCTCACCTTAAAATGTGAGCAGAGGATTTCATTTTTCCGCTCGTGCATGCTCCGTGCATCAGCTGGCTACAGAGTAACCAGCTTCCACATAGCATTCATGTGCTACTTATTGGTAGTTTGGTACTATACGTGCGCAATGCGTGAAGATGAATCATGAATTGGATTGGTTGCCTTTATGAGCCGACCTAATCTAAACAAACCCTAATTGTAACATGTGTTTTTGGCATATCATAAATTACCCCAATCCCAGTCCTTTTGTAATAATCAAGATTTTCATAGTTTCAAGTAGTGGACGAATAATAGTCGCTTTTTTTTTTTCTTTGTTTTCTTCAACGTTTCTAAAAAAATCTTGACATCGAAATGATAAAGAGATAGTTATATGCATCATGGTATATTTTTTGTTTTCGTTATTTTTGCAAATTGTAAATCTAATTTAACTAATTTAATCTACATATTGAAATGTTATAGCAAACCAATTTTTTATATTTTTTAGAAAAATAATTTGTAAAAATATTAATGAAAAATATCATGATAGATGGCTAGAGCATCATGATGCACAATAGACTTACTATGTATTAAAATATGGTAGGTCAAGAGTTTAAAAAAAAAAGTTATTTAGAAATTAGAAACCACAAAAAAAGAAAACATTGGAATAATCATTGAACCCAATAAAGGTAATAGCATCCAAACCATCTCAAAAATAAAAACAAATAAACCGATCGTGCCAATCCACGGTTTGATTAATTAGAGATTTGGGCTCGGCCGGACTCATCGATTTTACTGACTTTACGTATGTTTAAGATATTTTTAGAATCATTCAGATTCATTGGTCGAACCAATAGAATTGGCCGGACCGGTCTACTTTCAAAACACTAGTATCTTGTTTCCTATTTAGCCCTACCTTGTCATTCCATTTATAAATTGATAATTGAGTTTATAATAATTATAGAATTTATTTATACTACTTAATAATAAAAATAGTATAATTGCTTGGCAGCAGGCAGGGTGTTTAAAATTTCAAATCTCCTTCAAGCATGTACAGTCAATAAATATCATGGTATTTATGCGTCAAGAAGACAACAACGCACTAATGGACATGATCGATATCTGACATGGACATGCAGTCCAATGAATCTAGCTTGTGATTTTTCAATCTGCTGAATGTGATCGACATCTTATATGGCACGAGTCTATATATGTGTTGTTATTTCGGGTCGAATCGCACAATTCTACTTTTTCAATCTAAACTATACGTCTGATTTGAAATGAACGTAGAAAATTGAAAAACTGACGTTATCAGAAACGAATGATGATGGATGCAAATCAATATGAATATGGTCATTTACAATTAGATGGCTTAACTTAAAAGATCAGAATCTGCATGCGATCAGAGTTTGAGATAAGTTAAAGTAGAAATGAAGGCGATAGGACGCACATCTTTCATAGACGCATGCATCTATGATGCGAACGAAGCTAGACTCGCATGATTGTATGTTGCAGCTATAAAATTGTGGCTGCAAAAGATCGTATTGCAAAGAAAATTAGCATGGTTCCATTAAATTCATTTATTTGATTATTTGATTTGTGTATTACCAATAATACATCTATGATATTATTACTGGTAGAAAAAAAAATATTTTCTTATCAAATAAGTAATGATCAAGAACTATATTATTTCTCTTACTATATAATAATTGTTATATGCAAAATCATATTTTACAATGAGAAATGCTGACGTCAAATCGATATGGACAGTTTGCTTGGTTAAACCATATCATATCTCAATATTAAAATTTCAAATGATTGATACAAACCGTCCAATATAATATTTATATTGAAATCTCCTTACCAACTAAATTTTAGATTTTTTTTTTCAAAATTGTAAGTAGTTTCTTTTATTTTTCAAAAACTTTTGTTATTAAAAGGTCCAAATTAAATTAACTAGGTATTTTTTTAATTCTGAAAAATTGTAATTTTTTTAAATATAAAATTTATTTCGAAAAGATATTTAAATTAAAGATCACATTAGACGGTTCAGATCAATCGTTTGAACTTTTGATATTAAGATGTGGTCGTATTTAGCAAAGCTCTTCGTTCATATCGCTTTGACCATAATATTTCTCTTTTTAAATTTATTAACATTCATTTTTATAATTATAGTGTGATTGATCTATACAACATTTCATATAGGCTGTTTAATTAGGAAAAAAAAAATATAATCTTTAAACAAGCTAAGCCTAACAAAATAAGTTTTTAAATACCAGTGTTTCTAGAAAATTATTATTTTTATGATTACTTTTGAATTTTTTCCCAAAAATTACGGCAGGTGCTTTGGCACTGTTTTCTTCCTTGGAGCAATGAGTAATGACAAGAATATCCTTATATTTCCAAACAACGTTCGAGATGTTCTAAGGGCAGTTTGGTTATTCAGAAGAAAAAAACAATGTTGCTCAATGAAATAAGTTTGTTGTCCAAAGTAACGCCCAACAATAATGACAACGCAATTATATTTGAATACAGTAATAGACATGGCTCCAACAATGTTATTTAAAAAAGAAACAGTAATATCAATTTCTTCAAGACTATCAAATACTACAAAAAGAGCTAATCAAAATTTCTTAAAAGAAGTACTTTTTTCTCTTAAAAAGACACTTCCAGATAATAATAAGTCAATGAAAGGAAACGAATTTCAAGTTTTCTAATTTCATCATTTATGAATCATAATTTCCCCAAAATTGCATGGTAGCTCTAGCGCCTAAACGAGTTTGACATGTTAGACTGCTAGGTTTCAGAATATTTGGTTACACCAATTTTATTATTGAAGTTTTGGACTTCACAGCTCATACCTGCCTCCAATAGAAATTGGTAAATCTTTTAGTGGGAATATTACCATCTAACTGTAGACCAGGTTCAACCAGTAATGAAGTCTATAAAGGACATAGCTGCTGTAAATTTGTGACATGACAATACAAGAAGCTCGCCCATTATGTCAAGTTAAAGGCTATGTTATCACTAGAGATGAAAAAGATGGACGCAGAGAATTTTTAATGTCGTAAACAAAGAGATAAGCAGACAAGAGCCACTAACATCATGTCATTGTTGCATGCATCATTCGGCGTAAAATCCTAAATTAATCTAATCTAGTTGTTTTAATTAAGGAAACATTCTGCTAATAAGATATGTTTTATTGGTCTGCACTGTGTACTTCCCTGTCTTATTTAAATGCAAGTCAATTAGGTCCAAATATCGATACAAAATAGAATAAAGTATGTTCCCTAATAAAATCAAAGACTAAAATTAAGAAAAAAAAAAAAATTAGTCCTCGACATTCCGTACAATTATGTGTGTAGAACTGTAGATAGATGGCTTGTATTTCCTTTTTTTCTTGGTAAATAATAAATATGGCTCTGTATTTCGACTAAGAAGATAATGTAAATCTCTTTAACAGTCAATATTCAATTTCAATAAATTTCCCATTAATTTTGTCCGAACAAAAACAATTCTTCGGCATAATATTAATTCACTATAACCAAACTTGGAGGTCAATATAAAAAGAATAGAAAAGTAAAGAAAACGAAAATGGAACAGAGGTAGATCACGAGAAGCGCAGAGAGGGGGCTGTGTTAAGCTGAAATAGTAGACGTACTTTTAGGTTTTTTTCTCTTTGACTCTGTTGTGCAGCAGTTATAACCTCTGAGTACACCAAACACCAAAACACACATATACACCACAAATAATAACACCGATCTATATTTGGTGCGAGACGCACACAAGAAAGAAGAGAAGAAGCACCATAAGTAGTAAAAAGGAGGCCGAGATGCAAACCTAATAATCTACTGGCCAGCTCTATAGCACAGCATACCTCTTAGCCTGGCACAGTCATGTTGCATTTATTTGCTAGTTTATTGTCATCTACTGTTGCTCGATGTACCCCATCTACCATTTAATACATCAACATACAATTAATTAGGCTCTTTTTCAAACTTGAATTCCCCATCCAGTGTTTTGTAGTTTAAAGTATATATATATATATATGATCATGGAATTTCTTTTCTTACGCGCTGCGCATGTTAATGATTTCACACACTATGGATATTGATCATCTTCATTAGAAGCAAACTAAAAATGCTTACAAACTGACAAGAAGTATTGTTAAATGAAAATATTAAATTATTCTTAAGTGTTTCGATACCAAAATATACTAAAAATAGAAGGCGTCAGATGATAAAAATTGATTTGTCTACTTAGTGGCCTAGTAGGTACTACTGTATCATCACTACATCACTTGTCAATGTCTTCTTAGTGGTACTGGTTTAGTTAGTGAAGCTATTTCAAATTAAATCCAACAATTGAGAATTGTTTTTCGGCCGCATCACTCCGGATAGAAATAATTGTTTGAAAAATTATTTGAACTTTGGACATGCAATAGCTGCTACTTTATTTCATAGAAAGATGAAACATATATATTACATCGGTCCCTAAAAGACATTATAAATTTGAAAGCATACGCAAATAAGATTGGCGATTTCAAGTGATTTCTAATTTGATTCTAACCAATAAATAAATAAATAAATAAATAAGATGATGAATATTCTTCAAAACAAAAGTAATACCTATAGTATACGATAATTTTAATTTGCAGCGAAAAAAAAAAATCCTAAACTATAGCATCGCCTAAAGTATTTTTCTACACATGCATTTTGAAGATGCATGCATCATCCTCTAGCTATGTAAAACACTCCATAATGCAACCGAAATTAGATCAACACGAAATATATCAGGGGAAAGAATAATTAGATAGAAATAAACTGTGTGAGATATGACTTAATTAGATGAGATGAAAGACCCCGCAATTTTCCTAATATATAGATTGTAAAGATCAACACATATTTAACAACTTAATATCAATATCAAACCATTAATCACTTGTCGAGAAATTTTTTTTATTAACATTTCTATTAAGTCACCGTATTGAAATGCTTTGTGAATAATTATCTTAATATTAATTAAAGATGCATTCTTTTTTCTCTTTTGTATTAATTGAGATAATCGTTCCGCATCTGAAGATGTCAATTTTTTTTTTTTTTTTTTATGTTATCCACCAGCACTATATAGAGGATTCTCGTTATGTTTCTAAATGTGTGTGTATATATATAAATAATTATATATACAGAGAAAGAGAGAGAGTTTTGTTATGGTGAGTTGCAACTCACGAAGTCTTCCGTGAGTCGCGATCAAAACTCTTGGATCTGATTTGAAATGATCGATCCAAACAGTCCAATATGATCTCCATATTGATATATACTTGCAGACCAAATTTTATATTTTTTCAAAATATTTAAGTATTTTTTTGGTCTTTTAAAAAATCGCTAATCTAATTAATTATGTACCATTCAAAAACAGCAGTTTTTAAAAACTTGAAAACAATACTTACAATTTTCGAAAAAACATAAAATTTGACCTGCAAGGAGATTTTAATATAGAGATCATATTGGACGGTTTGGATCAGTCATTTCTAATCAGATCCAAGAGTTTTGATCACGACTCACGAAAGAATTTGTGAGTTGCAACTCACCATAGCAAAACTCTTTCTCTCTCTATATATATATTGTTTATAATTCTCAACACCTCTAACGTATTGCGAAATTTATATATTTTATCTATAAACAAACAATAATATATCACTAATTTTCTGTTATTGATATCTTTTATGCATAATAATGAAGGTTTTCATGTTAAATCTATATGTATACCTAATTCTATGAATTATGAATACAATAATTTAGATATATTGTAATGGAAGTCGATCAAATAGTTTAGATCCTTCTCGAAAATGATGCTTCAGTTTGTGTCTTCTTTGTTCTCTTTTCGCATGATGCCGGAGTCGGTCTACTTGTACGTGTGTTTCCTTACTACTCCAAGCAATATAATGCAATCCTCCCTCTCAAATCTAGATCTATTCTGTCTTCCTGTGTTGCACATGAAAGATAAGTTTTAATAAGACGGTTATAAACTTATAGGGGGGGTTTGTTTGTGTAGTAAGGGGTAGGCCTGTTTAACGTATAAAACGGCAACGGAATGGGCCATTCCGTTTGCCGTTCCGTTTAAGAAAACGGTATGCCATTTCGTTCCGTTATTCGTTCCGTTTAAGAAAACGGTATGCCATTTCGTTCCGTTATTCGTTTCGTTTGGACGGAACGGAACGGAACACGTATATTTACACTTAAAACTGCATGAAAAGTCGAAACGGAAGCGAAATGGTCGTTCCGTTTACCGTTCCGTTTTTGGTAACGGTATGGTAATTCGTTCCGTCATTCGTTCCGTCCAATACCACGAAATGCAAAATCATACCGCCATTCGTTCCGTTCCAGCGGAACGTCGACGGTACGCGAATGGCGGCATACCGTCGGCAGGCCTAGTAAGGGGTTGCATAAGTTAAGGATGCCTAAGTGTTTATGTAGTGTTATGTAATGGATGTTTGGTTGTATAGTAAGAATGAGTAACTTAATGCATGCATATATTCGTGTCAAAAGACTAAAATACCCTTACATTTGAATTAATATTATGTATTAATAAAACGTTGTGACCTAATTATTGTTAATTATTAATTATTAATGATAATAATAATCATTTTTATTATTATGATATATTAATAATCACTTTTAATTAAATATTATAAACATTTTTAATTATGTAACAATAAAAAATTATTATTGATTAATTATTTTTAATTAATTCTTATTATTTAATTGTTATTGTTAATAATTAATATTACTTTTTAAATATTATTAATTATTATTAATTAATTATTAATTATAATAATTAATATTTATTATTAATTACGATATTTTAATAATTATTATTTCTTATTAAATATTATTATTTATTAGTTATCATTAATTATTTGCTAATTATTAAATATTATTAATTACTCATTATTGTTAATTATTAATTATTATAAAAATTAATTATATATGATAATAATAATTCATTTTTGTTATTATGAAATATTAATAATTATTTTTAATTAAATATTATTAATATTATTAATTATTTAATGATAAAAATGTATTATTGATTAATTATGTTTTTTAATAATTATTGTTACTTATTAAATATTATTAATTGTTAATTATTAAATATTATGATTAATTATTTCTAAGGGGTATTGTTGGAAAAAAAATTAAAGATGATGGTGCATAATTTATGCAACCTATTTAGGTTGCATAAGTTACGCACCCTTAAAACGTCTTATGTAACGGGTGTTTGGTGACTTAAGGATGCATAACTTAAGTTATGCATCCTTTAAGTCACAAACAAACGGGCCATAATAAGGAGTATATATGCGAGGAGTGATCTGAAAGAGAGACATGGTATGTCTAAATTTCGATATCACCGGCCTGTTTGACAAGTTACGCGATTCGTTTATATGTTTAGTGATAATAACTCGCTTCTCCAGCAACGACCTGCTTAGAACAGCTCTATATATACTTTTTCTAACCCATAATAATTAGGATTAGTTTCTCCAAATGGTGATAAAATCCGGAAAAATAAGGAAAGTATTGGCTCATGCATTTAATGCGAGAGTAGGATTATGGACAACTTCTTTCCTTGACAAGAAATTAGATATGAAACAGAAGATCCAAACAAAATCTAGTCTCGACAGTGTATGCATATTCCAAACAAGTAGTACATGCAGACCGAAAGGAAGTTGATAAAGAGCTACTGGATAACAACTTAACAACAGCCAAACCAGCTTTGAAAAATAGAGAACCAGATTGAAAAAAGTTGGGGGGAGAGAGAGAGAGAGAGGGGAGAGAGGACATTTGTGTGACATTTCTCACCTCTGAACAGTCTTTAATTAAAGTGATTCAATAAAAGCATCTTACCTCCCTTCTGCCCTCTTACCCTGTCAAATAGGCAAAACAATCCAAACTCCTTCAGCTTCTTCCTCTGTTATATATTTTTTTTGGGAAAAAAAATGGGCAGATGTTCTTCTCTTTCTCTCTCTACACTAATTATGCTTCTCAGTACGAGAGGTCAACATCTAATAGGTGGGCACTAATTACATATGTGCACTTCAGATGAAACTATTGATCTGTTAATGTTGCACATTGTCCTAGTATAGAGGCATTATTTTGATCGCTTACAACCTGGAACTTGTAGAAATTAACCTTGGCAGTTAAATGAAATGCTTCAAAGTTTTTTGTTGTACAAAAATAATCACATAAGTGAGTACAGAAGATCAAACTACGCTTTATGTCCCCCATTTCGGAGTCTTGTCTACTGGAGCTCCCACCAAATTGGTTTCGGGTAGGACTTAATTTGATGATTTTTAATACTCCGACTGAGACTGGAGCTTTTGGAATTTCCTATTGTTTTGTTCTATTATGGAATTTTTTATCATAGGAAACAGGTATAAGTTCTTAAATCAAACTTAGTATTTTGACTAGCATCAAATTAAAGGATCTTTATATTATTATGACATAATAATTGCAAAGGCCTATTTATTCTTAATCTCAGTTAGTTTCCTCAACGTAACTTTCATGGAGAAATTCTCAAGTCGTCCCGTTAAGAATTCTTATTTTTCTATTTTCTAAAGAATTCAACAGCTTTACAACTACCATATATAAGACATCGCACTAACAAAACATAGAACTCAATTTACTCTATAATTTGGGTATTGAAGAATGTTGAATTAGTCATGAGATTGAAATCATTGAATGAAGAGCATCTATTGTTCAATAGTATTCTTTAACTCTAAATTTTCTTACTGGAGAACATCTCATGACCAAATTATGGGGCTATTGGACCATTTAAATGCACTAAAATCCAAACCCGTTCTAAAGAAAGAGGTGGTTGGATGATTAGGAAAAATGGCAATCGTATTAAAGGCTAGACAGAAGGATGCCATTTAATTTGGAATCGCCAAAATGGACAAGCCTATGAGCCCTAATTCTGGCATTTTTCAGATATATCGGTTCAAAGTTGTTTTGTGGGGTTACCTCTCTCTTTCTCTCCTAAAAAGATCACTCACAAGGGGGTGAGCAGTGTGCATGCCTCCACATTCTCTTCTGTCAAGTGTGATTAAAGGAGGCATGAAGGGGGGAAAGAGACAGAATTCAATGCAAAAGTTGTCTTTAGAGCCACTGGTACAAGGCTGAATACTTCTTGCTTTAATTGCTTTTTTCTTTTTATTTCATTTCCTACTTTTCCTTTATCTGCATTTCTTTTTCTATCTTCAGCTCATGGAAGCATTAGCAATAAATTAAGTCTGAAACTGATTGCACTAAATGTCTAATGATTTCCATGTAATTTAAAATTTGGAAATGCGCCACTTGCACTAAAATATTAATACAAAAGAAATTCTTGCATTGGGATCAAGGTAATTATATATGAATAATTCTAATGTACACAAACTTTTGTGATACATTATTTAATATCTTTTACAATATCGTTTCAGTAAAAGACTAAAATCGTAGATATCCATCATTACAAATAGTTTTAGCAAATGATCTGATTGATAAATAGTATAACCCTACAGTAAAAAATAATAGTAATTTAGCTTCAGCCGTATTTGATGGATAGCAGAATAAATTTAAATTAAAATAAATTGATATTATACCATCTACAATTTTGCGACATACTTTGAATTTCCTTATTTGAATGTTTTCATGATGACCGTCAAATGAGTAACACGATAATGGATTCAGAATACCAAACTAGAGTTAAACGAAAATTTGACGGATAAGCTCGTCAAATGTCATCGGATTTTAATTCTGCGAAAATTTGACTGATGAGCTCGTCAAATGTCATTGGATTTTAATTCTGAATAATTTGAACTCATTGTATTTTTCATATTTACAATTCTGAAAGTGTAAATATGATTAATTTGTATAACTCATTGTGTTTTTCATATTAATATTCGTCGGTGACCAAATTTATTTATTTTTTTTAGAACTTTTGTAATACTTTTTATTTTTTTTTTAGAAAAACATTGTTGTTGAAGGATCCATAATCTTTTATTCAAGTGATTTTATTAAAATTTGAATAACGAGCAAAAATGTTTGAAAAAACTATAAAATTTGTACTTCAACGATATTGTCATGTGAAAAATATAATGAGTGGTTCAGATCTGTCATTTGAAACTTGAAATTTGATTCTAGAATTACTCTTTTATTAAATTATAGGTACCAACGTAGTTTGATATCTCATCGAGAATTTGACAAACACAAATGTCAAACATATTTGATTCAAGCATTTAATAAATTTCAAAATTATTTTTGAGGAATTTATCAAAGGAAATTTGTAAAATTAAAGAAAAGCAGCAAATGCTTGCATGCTACTTATGTCTCTCTAATAAACTTTTTTAATATAAGAATTAAGAAATATAAAATGCGCGTCACAGCTATAAAAAATAATGTATTTAAAAGCTGTGTACCCAATTAATGTTTGTGTAACACAGTTCACAGACCGTGTTTCAGTACAGAAGAATTTGTCTATTCAGCAAATCTTGATAATACATCATACTAAAGAATCAAGTTTCAAAAAAATTTTCTTGCCATGAATATAAAAGATCAACTAGATGTGCGGAATGTTTGAATTAAACATTGCACTTTACATAAATTTTAGGGGAAAAAGCAACAAGATAGTAAAGAAGTGTGCAACACAGTCCCTCCATCATTATTTAGAAATAAGTACGATGAAAAGATTCCCAAAATTTAATTCTGAACTGTACCATTACTTAATAATAGAGTCCGGTGTACTAGACCACTGAAATTGTTTTGAATCTTAAAGTCATTACGTCATAAATAAATGAAAACCTGCCGTTGGTGCTTTAAGAAATTGGAAAGGCATAAAGAAAAAGGGGATATATTTAATTATTTATAAGGCACGTTTAACATCATTACACGATAATGAACCATTATCAAGAATGTCTTACCGTATTCAAACGTTGCCACGTCCCTCTAATCAAAGCAGACTCTGTCTCGTTTATGGATAGAAATTGCTTATCAGAGACAAAGGGCAAACTATTTTCAGTTATATCTTCAAATTAAAATTTATTAGAAACTCCTTCAAATCAGTGAATCACACACCGTAACTTGTTATTTGTTTTGCTCTACGTGATACTGTATTATACCATGACTATTTTAATACTATTGTATCTTTGCCATACAAACAGAAACCGGATTCTACAAAATAGGAAACCTGATGAACATGTTACAGCATACTACGGAATTGGCGCTTCAGTCAGCTTTTTATCACTGTCTGTTTAACAGCTCTGAGATAACAGTATTAATTATCATCCGCCAAATATGAAAAAGAGAAGGAAAAACAGCAAAACGACACGGCCTAGTTCATATCTTTCATGGCATCTCTTTCACATCAAAAGAAGTGGGAATATTAACCTTTTAAAGTCCAGACACATAAGAAATGCCCATTTCTCCTTCTAGCTTGGCTCCAGTAGAATGCTACAAAGAACCTTCCTTCCTTTGATTAGATAATTGGACCCCTCCACCCAAATCATTCTCTATTTTTGGAGTCCTTTCATCAACCCAATTAGGGTTCGCCTCTAGTATTATGCCACATGCATAATTTTTATCTCTTTTGCATAACTTCTTTGGACTTTTGGCCTTTTAGATTGAGTGATGGGGAGGTTGCATGATAGAATCCTCATGCTTGCACGCATTAGAGGAGACCTGCTCGGACATAGAATGACAACGGGTCATTCCTTGTATTGTATGCTTACTTCAAATCCTCTCCATTCACTAACCACAGGACAAGTCCTTTATCAGTTTATGAAACCAACAAATATAACCATTGATTTTAATTAATTGACAATTGTGCATTACTACTCTTCCAATCAATTTTAGCACCATGTTTGTCACTTAATGTTAAAGTTTCTATGTTACTCCCATCTCACGCTCTTTCACTGGAAGAAACAAGCAAATCTATAATAAAACACCAAAATCCTACCGAAGAACAATAGGGATTAAAAGGGACGAAATTCAAAGGGGAGTTACGAGGTTTACAGGCTGTGCGAAAAGACTGTTTTAAGTTTTTGGGCTTGATGCTTATATAGTGGCCGATCGCACACATTCAGAAGACAAGTCCTTGTAAATCATATACGATATACGTAATGTAGACGGGCCAACTCAATGGGCTCTTCAATATTGCAAGTAGTAGATTTCTTACTGCTGGACGACAGCTCTCGTTGAAAGAGCTACCAAGGCAATAACAAGAGGTGAGTAATAAAACCATTGAAGGTATGACTTAAAAATGTATAATGGCAACTTTATTCATAATTTGCAGTGCATACAACAAGATAGCTCATGCTTCAAGTTGTTTTCGTCATAATGGAAGCTTTAATAATATGTTAGATAGCATAGGAAGACAACAAAACTTGTGAACAAAATAGTGTACATACATTCCACAAACATTCCAGAATAATTAGCACAATTAGGTTCCCAAACAATAAGGTCAAGTCAGAGAGAGACAAAGATTGAAAAAATAATTAAACAATTCGGTTCACAAGGCATACAGCCAACATCACCAGATCAGTGTACAATAGAATTAAATGATACAAAGTGACGGCGAGTCGTTAATACTTTATCGCCTTGTAGTTCCATGATGCTTTTCATTCTTACCAACCTGCTACAAAAAATTCAAACTTAGCTCTAACAAAACATAGCTTAAATAAGCCTAACTGGGCAGGTTAATTTCAATCACAAATTGTAATTTAACACGAGTCCTAATATTTTGCAACAAATTACCATTAGATGATGAAATTAACCTGCAGAGTTCAGTTCAAATATATAGTACGCAAATTGAACTCAAAAAAAAAAAAGAAGTTGTACAATACCATCATTTACATGTCATTGCGCATCCAATTTCACAGCTTCAAGTTGTGGCACCACTGCTCCGACTCCATTGACAACTGTTGCTGGTACATCAGGGTCAACACAACCAGTCTTGATGGCGTCTTCTGTACCACCATTTCCATAATAAGCACCATTACCATTAACACCCATATATCCACCCAAAACTCCCCCTCCATTATTCATATACCCAAAGTATGCCCCATAGTCCCTATAAGGCATCATTGGGCCTCGCCTAGCTATCATGCCAGATCCACCCATCCATGGAGCTCTTAAACCCCCATAAACAACTGAACCATAACTCCCAACAGCAGCTGCATAATTTCCCGGATACATGTATGGGGGCACAGGTGAAGCTGCATATCCATTAAAGAAACGACCATATGGTGGATAAACACCCCCAAAATATGCACCAAAAGCAGGGCCCCCTCTCGCACCAAACATTCGGGGGACATAACACCCATCACCATTGTCACATTCGCCCTCGTTATTATAATTATTACTATCACTAGTGTTATTACCATGGTTGCCTTTTGGCACAGCAATCTTGACCTCAACAGTGCGGCCATTGAGCTCGTGAAACGGAGTCTCCATTACTTTACGAACAGACTCATCAGAGTCAAAGGTTACAAAACCAAAACCGCGGGACCTCTTTGTCCACTTGTCAATCATGACCACGGCATCATTCATTGTGCCAAATTTTTCAAAATAAGCACGCAACTCAGAGTCAGTTATGTTGTCACGTAAGCCTCCCACAAAAATTTTTCTTGATCGTGGATCAAAGGGGTTATTGTTGTTGGCAATGTTTGTTTCAGTTGTGTTGTCATAAGTTAAATTTTGGGTTGGGTTTACATATTGAATATCCATCGGTGCACCGTACTGGTTCCGCCCAGTTCTTGGGATCGCTCTCTTTACTTCCACCTGAAAAAAGAATAAATTAATTAGATAATATTAATTGTATCCACATGTACAGTTCATAATTAACATTTTAGACTTAGTCTTTGATACTTCAAAGATACTTCTCATGTATATGTTGAGTATCAACTTTTTAAATTTGTTGACTTCAATTACTTGGTAATTAATTTTCTAATAGATGTTCATAAAATTATTGAAAATACTTGCATGGAATTCCTAATAACTATTATCAGGATCATAAATAAATGATACTTTTTTTTTTACCTTGCAAAAAAAAACCCGTAGGGTTAATAAATGATACTTAAAATGCTTAAAGTGATATATAGTGTTATTATGGCTGCTTATCACAGAGCAGATGTGTTCATTTGAAAATAAATTTTTTCCAACAAGTAAAACTCAGGATAATGCCTAATATTACTTGATATTACTTTTATAATTTATAAATTTATTCTCTAAATGACAACAAACCAGTAATAAAGTCAGTACCAATTTGACTAGAAACTTATGAAAGCAACAAGGAGGCAATACCGTGTTTCAGTAAACAAAGATTTTTCTTGTAAACAAATATATAATCGAATTGATGCAAGGTTTGTTGACCCTTTCTTTAGGTCAAATCAGACAAATTATACTGTTTGATAGATACAGCTGACCTAGAAAATAGCAACATGTAAATGCATTACTTTTCTCTTTTTATTCTTCTATATCCATACTGAATAAAAAGCATACAAATTAGAAAATTTTTATCATACAAAATAAACTACAATGCAATTAAGAAGTGAGGGGCGAAAATGCTACTACATGCATCAAACCCAAAGTGCCAAATGCTAGATATGAACAGGTTCAAATTGGACCTTGAGCTACCACAAGCATTATTTCCAAAACAGAGAAGCAAAATCCTCACTACATACAGTATCTGTTGGTGAACTCAAAAGATTAATTTGAAACTTCCTCAATAATCAAGCAGATGGTTAAACCGAGCACTTTCTAAATGACATTTCTTTTATGGAATTCTCACGAAATAACTCATTAATCTTATTTTTCAACTAAATTTAGAGGTTTACCTTCTAAATTCACCATTTTCTACACACAAAAAAACCTTAATTAAAAAAAAAGCGAGTCTTTGAACATTTTCCAAAACACGATCTGTTCATAAAACGAAGGAATTCTTAACAATCAACCAAGGTAGATCTACAAATTCCACAGAACCCAAAATTAAATTCAAGTAAAATCAACAACAAACCGTTCTTCCGAGAATCACATGCTTGTCAGTCTCCTTCTCATCCAGCGCATTCTCACCCGAATCCGGATCCGCAAACTGAACAAAAGCGAATCCTCTACCATTACCCGTTAGCCGATCTCGAATCACCACCACATGCTCGATCTCTCCATACTTCGCAAAATGCTCTCTCAACACCTCCTCTCCCGTCTCCGACGAGATCCCTCCCACAAACAACTTCCCCCTCTCCGACGAATGCTCAGGCGAAGTCGATTCGCACGGCTCCATTCTCCCAAAGATCTAAATTTCGGCGCGCGCGCGAGAGAGAGAGAGAGAGAGCACTAGTGTTAGGGTTTTTCGAATGACAAAGAAACCCTAGAAGAAAGAAAGAGGCGCGGTGTGGTGTTTCTAAATTTCAGGCACAGTAGATAAAATGGACGGCGGATTTGGACGCGTTGAATGGTTGAGACTAATTTGGACCGTTGATTGGGAACGTGTGCATTAAGTGAGGGAATTTATTTTTAGATTCACTAGGAATAGAAATTCTCTCCATTTATGTATTGGCACGATAGAGATCTGTCGTTATCTGACCGCTGAGTTTGGCGCAGCGGCAGTGTCCTTTTTTACTAGAAAAGGAGAGTGTTGGGGAAATGAGAAAAGGGTGTTTTGACCGGAGTAGTGGAGTCGTCAAGGCCGTTGATTCGGGATAAGAGAACTCCTATATGCACATGGAATTTGTACTATTGGGTCGGATACGCATTGATTCTGCCTGGCCCACAAATTCCGAATTCCAGGACAAGTTTCGAATTTTACGAATCGTCGAAATTGCGCGTATAGATAAAGCGGGTCGTCTGACTTGGCCTGACCGTTGGATTAGAATCTGCTCGGATCTTAGCGATAGAGTGAGTGATATATGAACTGTTGGATGAAAAGATGGGTTGGAATAATATCAAGAGAGAGACTGTATTTGTTCTCTCTAAGTCAAGTCTCGATAGAAATAATATATTTGATTCGATCAGATTTTTCTTACCTTTTTGTTCAACTGAATTATTCGATATATGATTTAAGCTTCTACGGTTTTTTCAGTTTACACACACACGCACGCACACATTTCCACAAATCCGCAGACTGAAGCACATAGTACACTTCAATAGAACACTGCTTACTAGCATTTGCAGCATGTCCCACGCATATAAATTTTTTCAGGTTCCAATTAGTCCTTGAAATTATTAGTTAAGACTTAATAACTCTGCTAAACTTTAAATTAATCACAAAGCTCGTCGAATATAATATAGATTTAATCGTCATACAAATTGAATACTATGTCTATATGTACTAAAAATGGAATAATTTAATCGCAATATTCAGTGGCTTGATAAAATTATGGTGTTTAAAGGATTGATATTAGTCTTGCCTATAAAAATTGATACGACACTATGTTATTATAATACATTAATTTGGGGCGGTGTGAGAGGCACAATAATACCATAGTAACTCGCGCGGATACTATGTGGTCATGCTGCTAGATTTTTGATGCGTCATAATTTTTAAGTGTGGATTTTCTGTGGCAGTTCTCGTATAATATTTCAATAGTATACTCAATTTTTATAGCTTTTTTTATATAGTGTTCTGAATTTCGTAAAAAAAATTATATGCACGATGTTAGTTCTATAGTTATCAATCTTGACCACACAGTTGCTAATTTCATTAAATAACCATTTAATAACATATTCGTATATGAATGAATCGCGCAACACGCAAGATTAGCACTAGTAAATATATTAACTTCCGCCTACGTGAGTTTGGCTTGGGACAGCACAGTGTTCCGGATCTTCTGTGGTGCGTGATCTTTTATGACAAAAATAGTATTTAGGATTTTCTGTGACAGTTTTCATATAATATTTGAATAATATTTTCAATTTATGGTATTTTTTATATAGCGTAATTTAAATAGCGCAACTATTTAATAATATATTTGTATAGGAATGAATCGCGCGTGCGCGAGAATAGCGCTAGTTAGTATTTCATCCGTGATAGTAAGATACTAATTTAAAAAGGGATAAGAATAAATTGAGACTTAATCGCATGCACACGCTTCGTGCCTGTACATTCTTCGTGTCTCAAGTCGCATTTTCGACTCTTCCTACAAAATTGGGCCTTACGCTTCACCTCTTCAGATGAATAACAAATCCAAAAAGTATTTCATCAGTGACAACTTGATTAATCCTATAATATCTTTAATAATATTTTAATTTACTTATTCTATAAATTACTCGATGAATGACTTATGTTTGAACCAACTATTAACTCGATCAAAGTCTAAACTCATATAAGTTTTAATATCATTTAATTTAATTAAATTTTATTGAGTTGATACATGTAATTTAATTGAGTATTATCTACATATAATTTTATTTATTCTCATTATTTTTTCTACAAATAAAGTAATTTATATTTGGCACTTATGCTGTTTCACTCCAAACTAATTAGTTATTTATTCGGTTTATTTTTTTAAGACCATTATTCCAACATTTAGAACGGGCTTCGAGTGATGTCGAGGTGATATGCAACTTAGAAAAAAGTATGGAGAAGTTACAATCCAACCTTCTTTTACAAATTAAAGCCAAGAAAAAGAAGTATAATTTATGTGTAATCATTTGAAACTATAAGTTGATAATTATTCATACTCAAATTATTTTTATTATCATTTTACAAGCATATATTTAAAAATATCATCGAAGAATCAATATTTTTTCTTCATCGAATTGCTCACCGCAACGAAACAATGCAAACTTTCAAGATGGTGATCCATACAACATACATGCACGGGGTGACCGGTGAGTGCCCGATCTTGACGCCTATAGCTATATTAATCTAGTGTCAAACAATTTCTTCTTTCCGGTGTGAGAGATTGGACTACTTTCACATCAAAAATCCATTTTACCGTTGCAAAATAAATCGATTTCAACCAGTGGCGAAGCCCAGAAATTCATATCAGCAGGGTCCATAAATTTTTTTTGCAAAAAATATGTGTACAACATAATGTGTAATATAGACATAGTATAACAATAATTTTCAAATAAACAATTTTAAAATAATATAACATAAAAAATTTATGAAAAATTAAATGTAATCAGCACAAAAATTCAAAAAAAATATACCAATATCCAAAATAATAATTCAAGATAATAAAAAAATAAAAATATAATAATTCCGAATAAATTTTTATTTTCTGATAATTTTGCATAATAGATTCATTAGGTATCTCTTTGAATATCTTTCTTTTTATATATATATATGCTACAAGACAATCATTCACATCCAAACATCTCCAATTATATTACAAGTTTTGCCTTAATAAGTGTCATTGCAAAGGAGGGAGGAGGCTATTTACCGCGAACTAATGTGATCTGGATCCCTATACAATTTTTCAAGAGTCGCTATGTGATTCAAAGCAAACACAATTTGTCCACCTGGGTCCTTCAAATTTTTGAGATGGATCCCTAACTCATTATGCATTTTTTTCTATAGGAAATATTATCATCTTAATGTAAATTTTTTTTTTTTGAGGTGGGTCCAAGGACCCACCAAGACCAGCGTGGCTTCGCCACTGATTTCAACGTTTTATATTTTACCGTGACAAAATCCATTTTCGAGAATGTCATCTAAGGAGAACACTTGAAAAGATATGTTAATTTATCTTGACAAAACTTTTCATGAAGTCGATCCATTGCAATCTTCGTTAAGGTAATGATTATACGATTTTATTCATAAAAAAAAAAAAACGTTCAACAGATGATATTTATTATAGTGCTTAATTTTTTTGGTTAAAAGTTTCCATAATTAACAAATTATTGAATATTAGGGAGCAAGAAGATGATGTTCTTGATGCTAGAGAAAATCTATGGTTGGATGAAAAGATGGTTGATGTAGAGGAAAATACAAATATCAGTACTTAACAAAATAATAATAATGACGGTGGCAATAATCCAAGAGCTCATATGCCGATTTTTTAATATAAACAATATTATATTAAAAAATTTTAAACGGAATCAAGATTTTTTTATTTTTTAATACGAACCATGGTATAGAACGGATCAAAACCCCGCAACAGCCTACAGGGATATAGTGGGAGTCAAACCCACGTTATAGGGTATTCCGCATTTTTTTTTTTTTTTTCAGTCAAACTTTCTTCTCATTTTCCCGGAGAACGAGAGAGAAGGGAGAAGATGTGGGAGCTTCCACTTCCAATGTAAAATTTATTGGATCAGCATGCATTTATATTGTAATTTTGCAGTCTAATCTCTACAAGTTATTTAGTAACAAAAGATTCAAATAATGATAAAAATTAAATTAAATTACATATATGTTTAAAAAATACGTGCAATTACAGACCATTAATGTATGTATAATCTTTTTCCATTACATGTATTTAATACATATTTAATTTGCAATATTTTTTTTTACATTTCATAAGTAAGAAACTTGTGGGGCCTAAATGAAATAACACAACTAATTTAAAAAATTTAATGCGTTCATAGGTGAGCTAAACAATACAAATACTTTTACATTTTTGCGTCAGTCCCTATATAGTTTTTATTTACAAAATATCCAAATATTATTTAAAACAAGATTATACTATGCACAAGTTCAAAAATATTATTTTATTTTATTATTTTTTTTATCGCCAAGCACTCATCTCTGTCGTTTTTCTAGATGTGCAAAAATAATATAAAATGGAGTCGGATACGGAGAATGGAGCTGATTGCCTTAATTATTTTGTTCAGCATTATAGCGTGGGATTGACTTCCGCCTTAGCCTATCTAGTGCGGATCAAAATCCCGTTATAAGTAGAGAGATTATAACGCGGATCTGTTTTCAATTTTTTTTTTTTTAAAAAAAAAACTTGATTCCGTTTAAAATATTTGAATATAAAATTATTTATATTAAAAAAATCGGGTTCATATGCTCAACGCAAGTATAGGTATGAGCGGCGATGAAAGAGATTCAAATCATATCAAAACCAATATTATACAAGTGCGGTATACCGAAAAAACTTTTTTGATGGACGTAAAAAATGAAAGGAAACGATCTAGAAATATCAATGAATTGAAAAGACTTGAAAAAAATTTGTATTATGGATCGTCAGAGTGGTGGTTTGACTGAACAGCCATATTTTTGTGAAATAGATTTGGAGAATAATATAATTGGTGCTACAAATATTCTAATTATTACAATTTAAATGATGAAAGTGAAACATTTTTCACGTCGTATATAATTGGTAGAATCAAACGTGATTCTAGACTCAACTATTGAAATTTGAAATTAACGATTCGAACCACTTGATGGTTTCTTGTTTATACTAATTTTTACCTAAATCCTACCCAATTTTAATCGCAAGCGCACGATTTATCGTTGAGTAAGCCTAGGGTCGATCCTCGGAGACGGAATATTCAATTTCTAAGTTATACAAATCAATCTCAATTAAATCCTAGATTTAATAAAATATTTTTGAAGAAACAATTAAAAGAATAAGTAAAATCAGTTCAGAAATTCTAAGTAAATAGCTTCTTAATTAACTAAACGTGGAGAAAAACCAATTTGATAAAACTAGAGATTTCTGGTTTCAAACAATTTCTTTAACTTGTCAAAAGTAGAACGGTCCGTTCCGTGTCTGGCACGGTCCGTTCTGGACTTTAGATGGCGTACTGGAACTGCCCGTTCTATGTTAGAACGCCCCCTTTCGGGCGAACCGTTCTAACCTTGGAACGGTCCGTTCCAAATGCCAATACTTGTCTTGTCATCTCTTTAGATAATTAGTTAAGTGTTTTAAGTAGTTTAAAATAATTACTAAACCAAATAATTAGACTCTAACTTTCGTTCAGGTTAATTCTTTTGATTTAATACGTTTAACTTCTAAACTCCTAAACTTCAACTTTCGTTCCTTGATTTAGGGGATTTAGTTTATCTTTTGGGTCTAGGCAAACTTATTATCTTTCGATCTTAAGTTAAAACATTGATTACTCAAGTTTTGATTCATTCTTAAAATCTATTATCTACCTAAGTGTTTTATTGAAAAGCTTTTGAGTTAATTCAATTGATTTTAAATTCTAAACTATCAAACGTGTACTTTGTTTGACGAGATAATCAATTTAATCAATTAAACAAAGCAAATCAACAAATTAAAGCAATCAAATCACAAAAGATAAATAATAAAACTTAACTTAACTAATTAATTAAATATTCGACTCAACAAATAACATTAAAAGAAAAGGTTCTCAACAATAGCTCCTAAACTAAACTACTCTAGCAAACTCATACTAATTAACTCAGGTTTCATCAAATAAAAGCACATAAAAGATAGAAAATAAAAGTTACAACAAAAGTTGCTCAAATTCTCCACAATTTGGTGCTCTGGCCTGTCTGGGACGGTCCGTCGGAGATCTGGGGCGGTGCGCTCCAGTGAGGCTGGATCGTCCTGGCAGGTTGTCTCCTTTGCTGAGTTGAGAGAGAGGCTAAAACCTAGATTTCTGACTTGATACCTCTGCTGGAGACAGGCCATCGCTTTTATACTCGAAGAAGACGCGTTTCTAATTGTGGAGATTGTGGAATCGTGCTTCTGGAAAGTCCATACTTAGAAGAAACCGACAGGCAGAATTGACTTGCTATTTTGGGCAATGTTAGAATTGCTGAAACGGTCCGCCTGGATAATGGGGTGACTCGTTACAGTCTGGCCTTGGCTGGTTCTGCTGCATGGGCTGGCTGACTGGTCTGGACGATCCATCCTGTTGGTTGGGCGGCCTATGCTGGCTGGTCCTTGCGGCTCATGCCATGCTGTCTGCTTCTCTGAGTTGGGGCGGTCCGTCCTGCCGGCAGGGCGGTCCGTTCCAATGCACATTTTTCCTTTTCTTAGCTGCAATCTTCTGTTGTCGCGTCGCAAAATGTGATGAACCTGAAATTAAACTTGTCGAACTACGGCTGTACCTTTCTACAACCTAAAAATTAGCAAAATAAAATAAAAACACTTGTACTTTGGTATTAATTTAGGGCTTAAACCGGTTGGAAATCGAGTATGAAAACCGTACATCACCACTCAATATGATATTTATATTGAAATATTCTTAGAGAGATAAATTTTACAGATTTCAAAAATTTTAATTATTTTTTAAGATTTTTTAATTGAAGGTCCAAAATTAGTAGGATTAAAAATTGGGAGATTCCGCCGTGCGGACAAATTAAGCCCGATTCAAATATTTTTTTGAGGCTGAGTAATCAAATTAACGAGTGTATTTGATTGCATGACTGAATTTGCCTTAAAAATTTTATTAAATCAAAATAAATAGTAAAAAAATTCGACAAAATAAAAAAAATTGATCTGCAAGAATATTTCATTATAGAAAACAAATTGAACGGGTTGGATCAAGACGTAATCTCAAGAAATGATATCGATGCATTTGACAAGCTAGGTGTCAAATACATTTGACTCTGGCATTACTCTAAATTTTCTATATAGAAAAAAACAATGAAATTATGTAACTAGCACGTCACAATTTTGACACTAAGTGTATATGCAATATCAATTACATTCTGCCTAATGATGTATCTAATTTTGCATTTTATTTCTCTTTATTGTACAATAAGATAATACAACGCACTTCTTTAACTTTCAGCATCTTTATTTACTTTATTATATTTTAATATATTCATAATAATGTTAAAGGCATTAAATAATTTCTCATAAAATATGCAAATTTTATTCATTAAACTTTTTTCGATCTGTCCAATTCAACTCCTTGGACCATAGTTGCCATATTGTGGCAATATAAATTTTCTCCCAAGTTCTTCACGTATTAATTGTCATTCTATTTTTTGTGTTTGCAAATCAACATTCTTAAGAATATAAAAATAAATGAAATAAAACCCAAGTCGGTATAATTGGGGGAAAAAAATTGTACTCTGTAATAAACGATTTCTTTTTGTAAATTCTATCTCATTCTCAATGAAAATCGCCTAAAACTATCAAATTCCACACGCACTTCTTCTTAATCTACATTAATTGTACTCTGCTTTGCATGTAATCATTTTGGATCCGCAAGAAAAGATCGTTTGATCTTTTTCAACGATATATTTGAGACTGTTCAAATCAATCCCCAAGTAAAGCACCTTAGCACAAATAAAACCGAGATAATTAATTTATCGACACGATCCGATTATTTAAAAACCCTCAAAACCTAACTTACTAAGATCAACTGCGCGGAGGTGGGTATAGCATGTCGTAAACGGTAAATCTAATATCAACCTTGATAAAAATTACAATTGAAAATCTGAGCTTCAAATAATTTCTTAAAATCTTCGTCAAGTTGGTGCTCATATTCTATGGGTGTATATGGAGTCTTCATGCCATTTCGAGAACGAGGAATGATTTTTGTAATCATAGCACCAACAAGAAGCGAAAAAAATCAAATAAAATCCATCTAAAACTAAATATCAGATCAATAAGCAAAATCTAGGGGCGTGCGTAACCCAAACTATTCCATTATGAAGAATTTGGACATGGGCTTTAAACGCCACCAAATATTCAGTATTGGGAGCGAATTCAATCGCCATGGCCTCGAAAATCTAGACAATAGCTTCAAAATTTCATCTAACTCCCCACAAAAATTCGAAACTCAATGAAGAATTCAAGAAAAATCAATCATTGAAAAAGAAATTTATGATGTCTGGTTTACAAAGGAATCAATTTTCTTCCGATAAAGCAAAGGGAGGCGCTACCAGGAAGAAGGGGTTTAGTTTGTTGATTTATATACAAAACCTAACCCTAAAATTTTAATTGGGCTAAATTGTGAATCCTTATATTATTTTGGGTTTGGGCTACTGTCGCTTTTTCTTTGCTTTCTATTTTAAACTCGGGCCTTTGTGGATAGGCCATATAAGCCCAAACTACCATTGTGTCTCAGATGTAAGCCTATTTTACGAGTAAAGCACTTGTAAAGTTGTAATATTTCTAAACCGAAAAACAGAGAAACTAATCCGCTGTGATTATAATATCTGGTCAAAGTTGAAATTAGCAACATGTCAATTCCATGATGACTAAGGTAATTCAAACTCAGTTACACAAAGCCTAACAAATGCGTGTATGACTAGCTCTTGACTTACTGCCCATTTCAAAAATAAACACTAAAGTTACTATCTAGTTTCAACTATGGATGATTACCTTTACTACTTTCTTCGAGAGTTGTTCACTCTCTTCTAAAATTTACTTCTCGTAGCCATTAGCTAGGTACTCTATTTCTTCTTCTTCTTATTTTTTTTTTTATTCACGCGGGTATAATATTTAACTAATTTATTTTTGAAAGCTCGCAAAATGTATTTAGATCAATAAACTTAATATATGTGTAATGTATTAAGATCTCCCTTTAACTAAAACTGAAATAGAGTACAAAAAAGATGGGCTTTTTCCCATTAATTACTCGAAATTAGTTTTTTTTTTTAAGATTTATTCCAGTGAATGGAAGGATTGTACATTTATACAAGATCAAAACTTCAAAGGGGGGGGGGGGGGGGGGGGGATAAAAAACAGGACGTCATTTGGCGTCATTCCATGCAAAAGAACCAAGAGGTAACTTCCATGCAACTTACGTGTCACATGGAGCCCCTTCTTTCTACTAAATTATCCTTTAATTAGTTGAGATAACGGAGATTAATTAATTAGATTTTTCTTACCTAAGCAATGATCATCTTTCTTAACTTGTACTCCACCAATCAATTTAACGGACCTTATGGTAAATATTAATTACATGCTACTTTCCTCTCGTCTCCTCTCCTCTCTGTTTTCTCTAGGCATGATATACTTAAGAGAAAAATAAAGAGAGCATTGAAAAAAAAAAATGAAGGAATCTCCTGTACGTGGTGCTTGTTTACAAAAGTACAAACCAGTATCAGCATAATGCATCTCATCTAAGCAACAGATTAGTAAATAAAGATAATTATGTGGCGTTTGGTTCATACCTGTAATAGAAAATAACTTATTTTGTAGACTAAAAAGCAGCGGTTTCTTTTTTGATAGATTATTGACCATGCATGCCTAAAACAGTGTGAAAACAGAATCAAGTTACAGTGTTAATCCTCCCCATCCAACATGACTTACCAGAGACGCCAGCTGAAGTGATTGTTACAATAAAAAATTATGAAATAATTAGCTAGATTATTGCCAAGTGATGCTTAGCAAGATAACAACCTAGCTAGCTAGCTAGCTAATAGAATAACAATTGGAGGCAAGAGTCATAGAGAACAGGACGGTCGGCTAGCTACAATTATTCCTTTATCAATGCTAATTCCTTGGAATACATACAACTTATTCAGAGCCCCTTTATTTAAAAAGTAAAAAAAAAAATAACTTTCAGACCCCTTCTAACTTCTTCCTCTTGTAATTGGAATAAGCCCACAATAAACTTCATTAATTCTGGTGTTATAATGATCACAGTGACTGTTCTAAGTAATACTTTTCTATATTTTGCTGCGATTATAATGCTGGAATTGTTAAGAAGCCCCACAATATGACATATGATCTCCACTTTCAAAGAATGAGAAAAGATAAGAAAAGAGAGGAGCATATAGTAGTACTTATTTATAACTTTAAAAAACTACTATTGTGAAGTTTCATAATTGCATACTTGTTTATGTTACAAGCCAAAAAATTAAACAGGACTTGCTTGCAGTACTGAAGGTAGGCTTTACAATTGCGTCAGGTCCAGATCGATATCATTAAGTTAGATTCGAATAACTTAACATGTCATGTCAGTTTTACATCAGATCAGTTAGTCTATTTCTAGATTTTGATAACAATAGAATAGGATCATCGGTCCGGATTCATTTGTTATTAGATTTCAATATGTATCCGGTAATTAATATGTTAACTTGGATATTAATTTGGGTTGGGACTATATTGTGCTACAAATTTTTATTTGGATTAATTCAAAAGAAATGCACTATAACTTTTATAAGCTTGTCCAAAATGTCGAATCATATTTGGAATTACTTTGTTTTGTTTATTGAATTCGTAATGTCTATGTAGAGCTAGTAAAGTCACAGCTAGCAGAATGTAAAATCATACTAGCAATGTAGCACGTTTTAAGTGAAGATTGTGGATTTAAAAATCTAGTCAGAATATTTAATTTATTGGATTTTTATTTCAAAATAAAATGCTGGCAGTTTATCTTCAAACTATATATAAAAGACTCTGGTATATATCAAGATCTATTAGTGGAAACACATATAATATTATTTGTTGAGTAACTAAATTCATTTGGCATACAATATATTATAATAAACAAAGGACTTAATTAAAAACACGGTATAAATTCATGCTAGACAGGGAGGGTTTTTTTTTTTTTTTGAAGATAATTAGACATGGAGGTTAGATGTTAAATGGGCGCGGGGTTAAATAGGAGATTTGATGCAAATGGACATATATAATCTAATTTGAACAAAAGCTAAGCTGGTCTCTAATTTTACAAAGTGAATGTCCCTGTCAAGGTATTAAAGAAGAGGCCATCTGAGATTTCTTCATTTGTTTAGCAATGGAAGGTTTGATGCTTAGTTCTTGTCTCGGATTGGGGTGAAATATTAAATTTGTTAGATGTGAAATTAATTAAGATTAAAAATTTAGGGTTGGGTTGACGGCATGTGCAATCAAGGTGTAAAATTTTGACGTTTTGTAAACCGGCGCTTTCTCCAAAAATCCTAGTTAGTGAGGATATTCCCACCTCTTTAGTTATATATCTTTTCAATTAGTCATAGACCATTTAATCTCATTTATATAAGGAAAAAGTTACAACTGAATTTACATTAGAATCATAATTTTTTTCCCCAAAAATTAATTGATTTTTCTTTTATTAATTTATATCATTTAGTTCTTAGACATTTTAAAAGTAAATACAAAATTTTCTAAACTTTTATTTACTGTAAAAAAATCATTAATTCTATGAAATTTTTTGAACTAAGTTGCTCCTTAAACTTCTTTCAAATAATCAAGTTTTTCATAAAAAGACTATTTTGATTATATTAAGAGGAGTTCAAAGATCAACGCGATTATTCTTTTTTGAAAAATTATTCATGGAATTTTGTTTTATTATTTATTTAAGAAATAATTTGATGCAAATAAAAGTACAGGGACGCACAGACATAAAATGGGATAAAAATAAAATGAATCTTTGCTGGTCTTTTGGGCGTTATATTCCACACCAATTTCCTCAGCACGTAATCAAAATATATACTGTAATTTACCAATGTTACATGCCGCTTAATTGAATCTGATGTGCAAAATTGGGATAATCAGATTACATCCTTAATTAAGACCTCGATCAACAAGCAATGGACATAGCAATTAAGTCCAACTTCCATGCGATTTCATTTTTGATACTCGTAAGGCAGAGGGAACAAATTGTGTGGATTAGAACTTCTGACGTAGGCGCAGGCATAATTAATAACACACGAACATGCCTAACAGTTTGAACTGTATAGCATACCTTAACTAGGTATAGCTTGCTAGGTAGAGGCTACGTTCATTGATTTCCTCACATTTTCAAATCTAACTTTGAGCAATTGAGTTAAACAAGTTGAACATTTACCACAAGGCATTGACTAACAATAATTAGAGCACTTATATTAAAACTCTATCGATCAACTCGCCTAACAGTAATTAGAGCACTTATATGCACCCACATCTGCCACACCCTACTGACAATTAATTGTTCGTGGGGATTCAAATAATTTTCCTTTCTGAATATTCAACTCGTTAGGTAGCTAATGACAGATATTCGCTTCAAGTGGGTAGCCTAAATTATTGGCGCTTCTAATTAAGCATGCATGCATGCGATTCTTAATTTTACGAAGACTTGTTATTTATTGTTTGCTTCTACTAGATAAGGTAGTCGCTTCGACTTAATTAATTAGTACATAATACATATAACTAATTAATTGTTTTAAATAAACTAATATTATAATAAAATACAGTTTTGAATACAACTGTTTGTAAGATTTTTTTTATTAGAACATTACCAAGAAATATTTCTCATTCATAACGTGGGTATTATTAATAAAATTGAGGGTGCATTTTTTTTGTTTGGCGTGGGGGTGGGGGGTGGGGGGGGGGGGGGGGGGTGGATGGGTGGGTTTTATGATAGGTTGTTTAGTGATGAACTTGTAATAAACAAACGGATCGAGGCAGAATCATCTTATCGCCCAAATTAATAATGAAAGCACAGTGTCTAAATAAAAGAGTGGTTCCGATACCCAACCATGAATCTAGATTAGAAGGGACCATATCTAAGTTTCTTAAACAAATATATTGTCAAATGAATATCGTATGCCATACGTACATGTCATCCGGAAATTTATTTGGGTACGTACTGGTCACATGACTCGGCCTTATTTTACATTTTTACTAGACTATCGTTTAGCCCTTCCCCAAGTTCTCTCCAAACTGGTTATATTAGATCAACGGATCAACCCCTGTCAATTAGTATTTTTTTCTTTAATTTCTTTTCCAAGCTTTGCCTCATTTCTTCGGCGGGCATACCAGGACTAAAATGGAAACAAGTTTGCATGCTCGATCACATGAATTGGATATGGATAAAGAGAAAGTGCCTCTGTTATATCATTCAACCTTCAGTAATTTACCTCAGAAAAACCACTTCCATTTGTCAGATAACTCCTTTTTTTTATTTTTTTATTTTTTTACTAGGCCAACAATTCATATATAATTTCTTTGCGAGAAGAAATAATTACTGGTCTAGGGGTACTTTTTAATGGTCTATTCAAAATACAAAGTTCATATATAATTGGGACCTTTAATAATACATAACTAACTCCAGATAACTAATGCCGTGGGTTTGCAAGTGAGAATTTACGTTCGATATGATAAAAATAACAATATACCATAAAAAAAGGGATTCTCATCATCTCCACCATCCCTGGAATCCTCATTAATAGAAAACCAGGGGATGATAAGGATGATAGAATCCATGGGATGAAATCCAACCTATTTAATTTGTTTTCTATTTTTGTCTATGATCCCACATTCCCTGCACACGTTGTTCCATTTTCTAACTGTTCTAGTTAATATCTAATTATTTCTAAATATTGAAGTTAATATATATAACTGTTATAATTATATATATTAAATGCTCTAGTTAATATATATAAATGTTGAAGTTAATATCGTAATTGTTCTAGTTATATACATTAACTGTTATAGTTAATATATAATTATTAACGTTAATATATATAAATGTTGAGGTTAATATATAATTGTTGAAATTAATTTATAACTGTTGAAGTTAGTATGTAAATGTTGAAGTTAATATATAACTGTTGAAATTAATATGTAACTGTTGAAGTTAATATCGTAACTGTTGAAGTTAATATCATAACTGTTGAAGGGAGCGAAACAAAAGGACAGGAAATGAGAGCGTTGGATTTCAAAAAATGAAAACAGAGGGACAAAGGGAGTAAATAGCGCTGGGATGATGAGATTCACGCGTTTTCTGTCATTAATGAAGTATTATCCTCATTAATGACTGTTATTCTCAGAAAATGATGGGGATGATGAATCTTGGAGATGATCCTTATCAGCCCTGATAAAAAACTTAGACGTATACAAGTGATACAATTGATGAAATAGATGAAGTTACATATATTACATACATGCAACTTGGGAAATGTGAAGAAATATATTAACAAAACTGATTTATTAAGCAGGACCTGATAAACTAATTATCCTTATATCAATAAATTTTAAAGAACATTTATCAGTATTATCCTTCCAAAGAGTAAACTAACACATAAAAAAAGGGAATATACCATCATCAACGAATTAAACTCGAATTAATCCAAATAAACACGCATCCCTAAACCAAGAGTTTAGTTGACTAGAGTGTATAATCAATCAACTTAAACCCTTTTCTTGCTCCCACCAATGCAACAAAATATACATCACAATACCAAACCATGTCATGTACACACCGATTAAATCCTTGTGATTAACAACTACATACCACTTAAGTTAAATTGCTCGTCAAAGCCTTGAATTCCCATAGAAGCAGGGTTCATGGTGGAACTCATTGCGTCACAACCCCACCTCATATATTGATCACTTGTCCCCAAGCCAATACTGTTACTTCCTAGCAACCCCTCCAATCCTTCTAACTTAATCTGATTGAAACAAAAGCTCTCATCAATCTCCTTGGAATATGAATCAAGACCATGCATTACTCCTTCACTTAGTGACGTCAGCTCTATCTGAGGAGAAATCAAACTGGGAGATGCATCAAAAATTTGGGAAGATTGCATGCAGGGAACAGGTACATGGTCTAATAAGGGATTGTTGGTCTTATAGTTTGTTCCCCCATACTTGAATAGTAGTCTCTTTATCGAATCCATCTGTTCATTTTGGTCGGCTGCATGTTGCACCGGTATTGCTGGCTCAGGCCAATATGTGCCGACACTTACATCACTAGGAGGCATGACTAGGGTTTGATTCCCCTCTTTTTTGTTGGAATCTTGTTTTTGAGACCCCATTTTGCGCTGTTTACCAAAGAGCTTCTTCTTTAATCTTGTATTCCAGTAGTTCTTGATATCATTGTCTGTTCTTCCGGGCAACTGTGCTGCTATAATTGACCACCTAGATAACAAGACGTGCACTAATTAGTTATTGAAATTACGAAATGAAAATTTTATGATTTATTTTTAAATTTGATCGGGTTTTGGGTTTATAATATATAGAGTACCTGCTTCCTATGCTAACGTACAAGCTTAATATGATACGATCTTCTTCTTCTGAGAAACCACCATGCTTTATGTTAGGCCTGAGGTAATTGAGCCACCTCAATCTGCAGCTCTTGCCACATCTCTTAAGACCTACATATTCAAGTCATGCAACATGAACAAGACTGTATATCCTCAATATTTGGACATATGGAAGATAAAAGAATGACATTTACCTATCTTTTGTGGCAAAGCAATCCAGTTACCGCCAGTACCGTGTTGCTCGATGTATGACTTGAGCTTTGCATCCTCTTCAGGCGACCAGGGTCCCTTCTTGACATTAGCTTTGTCGCAACAAGGCGCTCTACCCATGGCTTTGTTCCTGTGTATGTTTGAGTGGAAGTTCTTTTTATTCCTTTTGTAGCTCTTGAGATCAAGAAGATTCAGCTGATCTTAGGGAAGGCTTAATTAGGGGTGATTAAGTGATAAAAGGGCATCAGTAGGGTGTATTATTGGTTTCAAAAGGTGAAAGAGGGGGTATTAAAATATAGTTTGTGGAGAGGTGATTAAGGTCTCTTTCTCTTGTCTTTCTTGGATTAGAATCTTTATGATATAGCCATCGGACATGGGTCCACATGTCTTTTTTGAAAAAGAAAATAAAAATTGTATTGCATGATGCATGAGGGTTAATAGCTGGATTAGTGGGAATTTTCTTTGTAGGACCCAAGAAATCACCCTTTTAGCTGATTAATTTTTATGAAAACTTTTACTTAATAATCCCAATTTTTATGTTAATCTTCTTAATCAATTCGAGCGCTCTGAAAGTCCGAATTTATCATAGTCCAGTTTAGTTGCTGACAAGGGAGACTAGAAGTCATATACTTGTTAATTTGCATTACTTGCCTTCTTGAACAAAAATACATTTTACTTTCATTATCCATCCATAAATTTAAAAGTAAAATAAAATGAATTAAGTTCCTCTGTTGTAATGAACTAATGATCTAAGAATAAACAAAGAATTTCTCGAATATTTTCTGCTTTAAGGGGAAAAAGACCAAATAGCAAACAGCTAGTTAATCAGGTGTAAGCTCTTGAGCATCTAATTATGAACCATACTATTTACCACATGATTAAGGATTAATGATCCACCAAGTGCGACAATGCTGGGTCCCAAGGCGATGTTTGAACCCCAAGCACATTCTTTTCTTGTTGCGCTCCAGGTCTATTTCATCCGTGAAATAAATAGCCTTTCATTCTCTAGTGCATAATAGAACAACCTGCTATATGTATGGTTGTACCACAATGGCCATTTAATAACTTTTTCCATTCCATTTTTGTGAACTTGTGGGAATCATTAGATTCAGAATGAGTGCCATGAGTAATCCGGAAATATGCAACACAACAAGAATCGGAATTTATGATTGAAAATAATAATCCAGTTTTGTCCATTCCTTATTTATTTATTGAAATGAAATTCGTTGTTTTTTTATGGTTACCATTATTAACACTAACAAAATCTTGTAAATTCCTGTTTAAGTTTTTCAACAGCCTTAATATAATATAAACAGAGTATACTACTTTAGGATTATCTTTAGGATGTCAGCTCCTGTCTGACATCTCAATCTAGAGTGTTAACCAATATCTAAAACTTGATCAGAAAATTTATTGCTGTCGCTTTCCAATCGAAATTAAGTCAATGTATGAGACTAGAGAGCTGTTCAAAATTAATTGTTCTTATTTTGCAAAAGCCCGTTAAGTTGCAAGGACCGGTAGCAAAGGCCTATTATTCCAATTCTATTAGCAAAGGCCTATTATTGTAGTTCCGGTCTGACATTTCATGTGGAGGCTACGAATTTCCAACTGCAAATTTTAAGGGCCGAGCAATTGAAATCTCTAATAATACCCACTGCATTTAAACATTTTCTTCGTTCCTGTTTTCTGTTTCCTTTAAAATAACAAGGGACGATAATAATCTTTTGTCTCGTTCCTAACATTTATTTGTTAGTTTTTTACTGAGCAATGGGATTATCGACTACATTCACTCAATATTAAGATTTGGTTCAAATTTAGGACGGACAGAAAATTTTTGAAGAGTATGGCCGAAAAATTTTTAGATAAGAAATTTTGAGGGAAAAAATGGAATCATATTCATATAGATCCGACAATTCGATACCGTTCCTTCAAAAAAAAAAACAATTCGATATCGTTGGGCCGGGATAATTATTCCATTCTTGTTTAGCCCAATTCATTGGAATTTCTTATTGTACCTTTTCTTTATATATATATTTTACTAGGCGCTTCCCTAATGCCTCCCTGTGCCTTACAAAATAACGTAATATACGCACAAAATTTTCTTTGTAGAATTACTACATGTCAAAGAATTAATTTTTTAAAAAACGAAACAAAGAAATGGTTACTGTATGATTATAAGAAATAAATGGCGATCGCCACCTAGCCTTCAAAAAAAAAAAAAATTATAAGAAAATGTTTTGAACAGCAAAGTATTAAATTAAAATTGCCAATATACTAATGCCAGGAAATGATTTGGACACCCCTTAGTTTAGTACTATCACCCTAAAATAGTTTTTTCAGACCAAATTACCCTTGAATATTTTAAAGTATTTAATTATAGGGTAGTTTCTATTAAAAATATTTGAGTGACCAGCACCACCATTTCAAATCTCTCAGTCCGAAGTCCAAACAAAATGAAATAGATGCACTCAAGCTCACCTTGTGCACACAGCTTGCAACCAAGCACAGTGTAGAGAAGAAATAAGTGGTTTTTTTAGTTCGGATCTCGAAGAAGAAATAAGGCATTTTAGTTACGGGCGGAGTGCTCAAATTGAAAGGTCAATTTTGTAATTTGAAAAATTAAGAATGTTCGGACTAAATGCCGGAGGTGTATTCCCAGTTCCCACTAAATGGGCGGAGTGCTCACTCTTTCCTACTCGTTCTCTGGTTTCATCCACCTGCACGGCGGCACTCCGCAATAGACCACATAATAGTGAGTTCTAGACATATTTGTGTATATATATAAGCACATTTTCATTCCATTTGTATCATATGATGCACGAACGATAGAGAAAGATTGATAGAATAGTACGAACAAGAGAGATTTTGATTGAGGATCACACAGATTCTCAGAAAATGGCTACTGCCGATATCAAATTTCAATAATCAATTCTGTTTTTTTGTTTCTCCGCCGTCTCCTCTTTTATCTCATACATTAAGCAAATTAAGGAAATTAATTAATAGAAAATTTAACCTAGAAAATCACGATGCCAACAAAAATAAAGATACAAGGCCCAAGGCCCAAAGCCCATACGATATTCGGTCATCATTCTCCCCCCCTAAGAAAAGGATTCGTCCTCGAATCTGCTACTTCATCCTCTGCTTCAGATGTCTCTTTCTCGTTGTCAGTAATGTATGGGGAAAGATCTGCCACGTTAAAGGTCCCTGAGACATTATATTCACCTGGCAGGTCCACCTTGTATGCATTGTCATTGATCCTTTCGAGCACTCGAAATGAGCCATCGGCTCGAGGTTGTAGCTTGCCATACCTGCCAGTTGGAAAACGTGCCTTTCTCAAATGAATCCATACTAGATCTCCTTCTTTAAACACCATCTTCTTGCGATGCTTGTCTGCTCTCTCTTTGTACTTCTTGTTGGATTTCTCAATCTGAGCTCGAACCTGTGAGTGCACTTGCTTGATGTGTTCTGCATGTTCCTCTGCATTGCCACTGAATTGACGTTGAACAGGTAATGGTGTGAGCTCGAGAGGTGTTATTGGATTGAAGCCATAAACAACCTCAAAAAGACTTCTTCCTGTGGTTCGACTCTGCGATCGATTGTATGCAAATTCAGCTTGAGGCAAAGTGAGATCCCATTGGCGTGGACTGTCACCAACTAGACTCCTCAACAGATTTCCCAGACTTCGGTTGACCACCTCTGTTTGTCCATCAATTTGGGGGTGATGAGATGAGCTAAACTGCAGTTGAGTGCCCATCTTCCGCCAAAGAGTGCGGCAGAAATGACTCACAAACTTCACATCTCGATCCGAGGTGATGGTCTTGGGCACACCATGCAATCTAACAATTTCCTGCAAGAACAAACGTGCTATCTGCGAAGCATCAAAAGTTTTGTTACATGCAATGAAGTGCGCCATCTTGGAGAATCGGTCCACCACAACCATAATTGAATCCTTGTTTCTCTGGGTTCTGGGTAGCCCGAGAACAAAGTCAAGACTGACATCTTCCCATGGAGCCACTGGAACAGGCAGAGGTTGATATAAGCCCGCATTGGTTCCTCTTGTCTTGGCCAGTCTGCATGTCCTGTACCTTCCCACAAATCGAGCCACATCTCGCTCCATCCTAGGCCAATAAAATTGGTCTTGTAACCACACCAGTGTTTTATCAACTCCAAAATGTCCCGCAAGTCCTCCAGCATGACCTTCTGTGATAACCGCCTCCCTCAAGGAGCCCTTAGGAACACACAACCGGTTACCTTTGAAAAGAAAATCTTCTTGTCGAATAAACTGCTGAAAAGGACCCGATTCGCATTTTTGCTAGATATCTGCAAAATCAGGATCATCTCCATATAACTCCTTGAATGCATCAAATCCAATCACTTGAACCCGCATGGTTGATGTCAGTGAATGCCTCCGACTCAGTGCATCTGCTACCGTGTTCAACACTCCAGCCTTGTGTTTAATAGAGAAACTGAAAGCCTGTAAAAACTCGACCCATTTGGCATGCCTCGGTTTCAACTTGTGCTGCCCATTGATGTACCTCGGTTTCAACTTGTGCTGCCCATTGATGTACTTCAATGCTTCATGATCAGAGTATAGAACAAACTCTTTAGCAATGAGATAGTGCCGCCAATACTCGAGACTCCTCACTATGACATAAAATTCCTTGTCATAAGTGGAATATTTGAGCCTAACCTCATTGAGTTTCTCACTAAAAAATGCCACTGGTCTACCCTTCTGGCTCAACACACCACCAATACCCACACCAGATGCATCACAATGAACTTCAAATATCTCTTCAAAATTTGGTAAAATCAGAACAGGTGCTTCAGTTACCTTCTTCTTCAGTAATTGAAATGCTTCCTCAGCCTCTTTGGTCCAGGTGTACTTGCCTCCTTTTATACAGTCAGTGATAGGAGCAATGATAGTGCTGAAGTTACGGATGAACCTCCGATAGAATGAGGCGAGACCATGAAAACTTCTGATATCATGAAGGTTTGTCAGTGTTGACCATCCTGTGATTGCTTCCACCTTGGTTGGATCCATTCGAATACCTTCCTTAGATACTATGTACCCGAGGAATGTCACCTCACCAGTGAAAAAGTGACACTTCTTGGTGTTGGTATACAACTTCTGCACTCGCAAGACCTCAAATACTTGTCGCAAGTGTTGCAAATGCTGGTCTTCAGAGGAACTGTACACCAAAATGTCATCAAAATAAACAACCACAAAATGACCAATGAAAGGACGGAAAACCTGATTCATCAAGCGCATGAATGTGCTAGGCGCATTGGACAACCCGAATGGCATCACCTTCCACTCATAAAGGCCATCTCGAGTTTTAAAAGCTGTCTTCCACTCGTCTCCGGGTCGGATCCGGATCTGATGATACCCGCTCCGCAAATCAATCTTGGAAAAGACTGTTGCTCCATGCAATTGGTCGATTAAATCATCAAATCGAGGAATTGGAAAACGATACTTGATGGTGATCTTATTGACAGCTCTACTGTCAATGCACATTCTCCATGAACCATCTTTCTTTGGCACCAATAAGGCTGGCACCGCACACGGGCTCATGCTCTCCTGCACATAACCCTTCTCCAACAACTCGCACACTTGCCTCTGTAACTCCTCATGCTCCTTTGGACTCATGCGATAAGCAGCTTTATGAGGAATAACAGCTCCAGGCACAAGATCAATACAGTGTTGGATACCTCTCATAGGTGGCAATCCTGATGGCAATTCTGCTGGTGCCACATCAGCGAACTCTTTCACTAATGACATGACTTGTGGAGGGAGCTCATGCCCATCATCATTAGCCTCTGTCACCACCAAGGCAAACACCTCAACCTTCTGATCTACTTCCCTCTGAAATTCCACCCGAGACAGCAAGTGACTCTTGGCCTCTTTTCGCAAATCTGAAGGGTCGAGGGTAATGGTTACACCATCTTTCTGAAAGGTGTAGGTGTTCTTGAACCCATCATGCTTTGTTCTTCTATCAAACTGCCATGGCCTCCCCAATAAAATATGACAAGCATCCATAGGGACCACATCACCCCAGACCTCATCGGTATACTTCTTCCCTATTGAGAATTTCACAAGGCACCGTTTTGACACTTTCACCTCACTGCCCTTCTTGAACCAAGACAGCTTGTAAGGTTGTGGATGCTCTTCAGTGCTTAAACCCAACTTCTCAACCATAGTGTTAGACACAACATTTTCACAACTACCCCCATCTATAATCACATTACAAACCTTACCTCCGCTAGTGCATTTTGTATGGAAGATATTGTGTCTCAGCCATGATTCATCTTCACCAATATTAACGCTCAATGCTCTTCTAACCACCAATGATTCACCTGAGTCAGCATAAGTGATATCCTCGTCTTCAACCAAAGGGTTCTCATCATCATCCCCATAATCGTCATATGCTGGGTCCACATCCTCTTCAACCAATGTGACAATTTGCTTGTTAGGACAGTCAGCAATAAGGTGTCCTAAACCCTGACATTTGAAACAACGTCTGTTTGTGGAACCTCCTCTATTAGATTGCCCCTTCTCTGGGTAAGTTTTGGGATTCTGGATCTGAATTGGTGTCGAGTTAGATTTTGAAAGAGGTGCTCTCCTGTCTATCTCAATTCCTGAAGAACGACCCTGAAACCTAGAATCATTAGCCTTTCTCTTTTGTTGTGATTCGACCTTCAAGGCCAACCTACATACATCATCATATGAATAATATTGTTGTAGGTACACCACATCACCTATTTCTGGTCTCAACCCAGCAAGATACCGAGCAACAATCTGTTCATCCTCTTCCACCACACCACATCGCATCCGCAACATATCAAACTCATTAGTGTATTGCTCTACTGTCAGGCTTCTTTATTTTAGGTTGTGATAATCAATAAAAGCTTCCTGTTTGTACTGGGTGGGCAAAAATTTGGCCATTAATTTCTTTTTCATCTTATCCCAAGTTTGGATCTTTGGTTTTCCTTCTCTAGCACGCCTACTTTTCACATGTTCCCACCAGATCGAGGCATGTTTTCTCAATTTAATGGCTACTAACTTTACTTTCTGGTCGTCAGTCAGGTTCTTCACATCAAAAACCCGCTCGACGGTATGCATCCAATCAATAAAATCATCAGGATGAGATTTACCTTCAAATTCTGGAATATCAATCTTCACCCCTAGGTTTTGAAAGGACTGGTCAGGCTCTGGTCGAAATCTCTGGTTTCGCCTCCGATTTGGAGTCCCAAATGGATTGTAATACTCCTCCTCGTCGCCTGCTTCAGAAAAATCGAGGGTCTCTGACTCCTCTCCTTCTTCCCCGTTCGTAGAGCCCATCCTCGCCTCTGCGAGTTGGCGCTCTAACTCTCGGATCCGTCTCCCCATCGCAGCAATTTCTAGATCTCGCTGGTCTCGGCGGCGCGGCTCTTCTTCTTCAGGATCGACTCCACGACCCCGACCTCCTCGGCCACGACCTCTACCACGACCACGATTCACATCCGTCATCCTGGGCTCTGGTACCAAATGATGCACGAACGATAGAGAAAGATTGATAGAATAGTACGAACAAGAGAGATTTTGATTGAGGATCACACAGATTCTCAGAAAATGGCTACTGCCGATATCAAATTTCAATAATCAATTCTGTTTTTTTTGTTTCTCCGCCGTCTCCTCTTTTATCTCATACATTAAGCAAATTAAGGAAATTAATTAATAGAAAATTTAACCTAGAAAATCACGATGCCAACAAAAATAAAGATACAAGGCCCAAGGCCCAAAGCCCATATGATATTCGGTCATCATCATAGTAAGGATAGGAACTGTTTGATTCCTAATCTAGAAAATTGTTGAAGGGCTCTTTTTACTGCACAATGGGCTCCACATAACATAATAACGTGTTCTAGTAGCATAGGATGCTGGCGCATATGATGTGGCATTGTAAGGAGAAGAGCTGAGCATGTATGCCTGGTGCACTGGTGCACTGGTGCTCATGTGCTCAGTAATTAAACTTCTCTTCCAACCAAAGTCTACGAAATCATCAAGTTTGCATCAGTTTGATGCATCATCAAGCTCATTAAAGTAATCCAAATCAAATTCTGTTGATAATGCTGGTCCTTTTTGGCCTGGATTTTTTTTCCCTCAACCCCTTAAGCATTTTCCTGGACCGAGCATCTATTTTGGGATTTCCCCAATTAGAATTGGAGTCAAAAGATGTGATTTGGAATGATGAAATTTGTATAGCCAGTTAGTGTTGCTAGATCTAAGCCCTCACCATAGGTCAGTGGGACCAGTAGGAAGTCAGAGGTGTCCAAATCAATTAGCAAAGGCGTGCTCTTATCTTTATCGGGGCTTTTTAGAGCTTTGACTTGTTCGCGTCGAACAAAACGATGCATTCCGGTCGTGACTAAATAATTTTGAAAAGTAATGAAATTAATTTTACCAAATTTAGCATATGACCTATCTCATATGTTGAATACTTTTATGATTTATTTTTTAATAATTGTTTTTTCAACTGTCATATTTGTTAGTATATAATTTCCCATCAATAAATATCATATATACGGGCGTACGACTTTGAAGACCGAAATTACATAGAAAGTTACATATGTTGGAATGTTAGGTAATTAGCTCGCCGTCTGTTTATTTTCCTTTATTTATATTTGTTTTAAAACTTGAGCTTCGGTCAAGTGTCAATTTTTAATAATAATTTTAAAACTTTTACTGAAAACTATAATTTTTTTCCAATATTTCATTCATTAATTTGAATGCAAATTCAGGCAATTTTCAAAGTGCTATTAAGTATTATCTTCAAAATATCTAAGTCACCCTAATTATTTACATTAATTTTAATCCCCTCTCTTAAAATCACTTTATAGTCTAATCAAATAAATGTAGTTTCAATGTATTTCATGTTTGTGAATTAGAGTAATTTCATTTCCTAGACTTGATTAATAAAGGGTCTAATTAATGTGATCAGATTGTTGAACTACTTTAACAGATCTTACACCTTCCTTTCATTTTTTTTTTGTATAGATTTAATGACGAAACTATAGTTTTAAGTTATGATAAAGATGTAAAATTTTTTTTCCAAAGTTTAGCTCTCATCTTGGAACCGAACGATGTGGTTGTTTTCCAAATTTTACCAGAAGTGATTCAACTTCTTCTGGATCAATGATTCAAGTTTGAAGTTAAAGTGATAATAACCAGATAACAATTCGATTAATGCTCGAATAATTAATAAAACGTTAAATATAGAAGTATATATAACTGGGAAATTTTTAAAAGTTAAAACTGAAGAAAAATACAATTTTCGAGAATTTCTTCCATAACATTATAAATTGCTCACATTTTAAGGTCTGAAATAAATTAACTTCTGTCTACTAATCAACGGAGGTATACAGATTTAAATTTTTTATCTACAACCGAACTGACCCAAGGACCTTCCTTTTGAAGGTACATTGTCCATCAGATTGTGCACAGCTACATGGCATACATGAAGGAGACGTAATTAGATCCGAATTGGCTGGTTTTATATCCTTCTTTTATTTTTTTTTGGATTTGGTTAGAATTATGAGTGATTGATTCATGAATTAGGCATTGTTGATCTATATAAGCCTGCATCGAGACCAGCTTTTTAGAATTTAGATAAACCGACCGGCCAGTTGAAGAGTTATGGCCGGCTTGAGGAACATTGATTAATATTAGCTAAGATTTGAACTTATGAGACGCAAAACATTAGACTTGAAGGACAATATATAAAGGAATCTTTAAGAGAATATACTGCATCATCATTTGACAGAATTTTGCAACGTATTTGTGATGATGCACCACATAAATTTTGAGATTTGCACGAAAAATTTGATAATGATACGTGCGGCTTTGGTTTTGGTAGTACTAGATATACCATAGTTCCAGTCTTGTATAAGATTTCAATCTAACTGATATTTCCATTGTTTTTCCAAGGCAATGGAAGACTTTTCCAGCAATACCTGCTATAAATAACAGCTCTTGCATACGATATCCTTGCGCCTCACAAAACAAGCATACAAGAAGAGTTATATTGTAGCAACAAACATGTCAGGCAACAAACCTGTAGTCTTTGGTTTTGCATTTGTGGTGGTTTTCGCCATGATAAATGCATGCCTAGCCCAAAACTCTCCTCAAGACTATGTCAACGCCCACAACACAGCACGATCTGCTGTTGGTGTTGGTGGTGTAACTTGGGATTCGACAGTGCAGGCATATGCACAAAACTATGCCAATCAAAGAAAAGGCGATTGCAAACTAGTTCATTCTGGTGGCCCATATGGTGAGAACATTTTTTGGGGCTGGGGTAAGGATTATTCCGGTGTAGATGCAGTCAATTCTTGGGTGGATGAAAAGCAGTACTACGATTATAACAGTAACAGTTGTGCCTCAGGCAAAGTATGCGGCCATTACACTCAGGTCGTCTGGCGTAGCTCGACCAAGATTGGATGCGCAAAGGTGGTGTGTGATAACAACGCCGGTATTTTCATCACTTGTAACTATAGCCCTCCTGGTAACTACGTCGGCCAGAAGCCTTACTAAAGGGGTTGCATTACTTCGAACTTTGAGGGATATATAAGTATACTTCTTAGGAACTAATAATTATGTATTAAAACTCCGTAGCTTAATAATGTTTTGTAACATCTAGCAAATAAAGGCCGCACTATCTTGGTCATTTGTATGGAAATGATTGAGATGTTCGTGATTACATATTTATGTTTCAGATGCAAATTATTTATATGAATAAAAAGATTAAGCTTGGTATTTGGAATAATTGGTTATTGATATTCATGCTTTATTAAATTAACTAATTCACGATGCAAGATCTGTTGCGGTGAATTTGTGAATATATGTCTTCAATTCTGACCGCAAGAGAAGTTTTTTTTTTTTTGTAGCAGCTACCAAATGACAAAACATTTAAACTCGCGCGTATAATACAATCATCCTACCAATCCAAAAAACTATTAGTATCCTTGGGTAACGAGAACATATGCAAGTTTAACCTGCATCAGCATCGATATGCAATAACAAGCTATTCTGAGAAATAGAACGCTCTGTAGTGAGCATAAGAGAGCATTCATGCACAGTAGCGAGCACCAAAAAACGCTCTGTTGTTCCTTTCTTACGATATCTTCCGAAACAAAAAGGTGAAATTAATAGACAAGCCAATGTCTTGAAGCACCAGTTGAACTCGCCAACTCGGCAAGAAAGTTTAAAGGCTATACAAGTAAAATCATGACTGCCTGTGCTTCCAATTAAAAACATCACGGCTTAATTTGCAAGTTGCCCTTGCAGCCAAGTCAGATTAGCTGTTCAAGCAGTAAATCATTAATTTAAAGTTCAAAATAATAATCAGAACGCTTTTAGCAGTATTTGAGGAAAACAGAGAAGGTTCAATTTGGCCCACCAAAGCGGCAAAGCCGATAACTAAATCAACCTTTTATAGCTCGAAGTATGATATTCCTCGGATTGGAAGATCACAATAAAAGAAAAACAAAGTCATTTCAGAAATTAAACGTATATATTGAATGGTCGGATCCTCTGATAATGATATCAATTTGACGATTTTTATAAATCCTCCAAAAGTATTTTCAGTTTTAACATCTGATATTTAATATGTAGTTTATGTTATTTATATATGATTAGCATTAAAGAATAATAGAAATTTATAACTATATAATTTTAATTTGACTGAGATACAAAATATAAATTTATATAAATTAATTACATGGCACTTTATATACAACCAATTTATAAGATTAAGAATACATCTCATGCACCTTCGCGCCATACATATCAACGCTTGATATACTTCCTTTGTGGCGAAGCCACATAGCACTACAAAGTCCGAAATGCAAATATATAGTTGCAATCAACAATGCACTGCTTGATAAATGGTTGTTGTCACTCGTCCTTTTTATTTTATTTAAACGAAAATTGCAATAAATCATTTTTTTTTTCCGAATCTCAAATATTAGCTTATTATTTCAGGATTTCTCAACGGCAGATGCAGGTCACATGTAAGGCTGTCAACGGCATGCGTTTGCCGTTATGCCACCACGTTATGCCGAAACGGAACGACAAACGGTAGCAAAATTTGTTTCGTTTCCTTAACGAAACGACAAACGGCACAGCGAAATGGAACGTTTAACGTGTTTTTGTACATGCCATTTACCGAAATCATTTCGTTTACTAAGTTACACGGTTAATGGTACCGAAATCAATTTTGTTTCCTTAACGGAATGACAAATGGAACGGACGTTCCATGCCATTTATCAACGTTAGGCGGGTATAGTCACATGTATAAATAGAAAACTCAGTTACTGATTATGCACGCACTTTGAGTATGACCACCGTAATTGAAGCTGTGATTGTACGAATAACCTCTTGACAATTCCTCATTTCTTTATTGATGTAAACGCGTCGTAAAATATTTCTGAAGTTAGAGCATAAAAATTATATACTCTATTTCATATCATCTGATTATAATTGTTGAAGTGCGGAGTAGCGTTTCTCGTACTGCACCAAAATAGAAAATCTTAAAAACAAGAAGAAGTACTTAACGTTCAGACTGAAAGTGAGAAAAATATTGTTCGAATGAGACAAATATTAATTTCTAATTTGATGGAATATGATTTTTTTCATAAATGATTATAAAATTTTAATTTCCCCCAAACAAGTGTATAAAATATAACTAGGTATATATCTTTGGGAAAAAAAATCATTAATTTGGGTTCACGACTAGTCTGAAATCGAATTTATTTGCCAAATACAATTGATAAAATAGCACTGCATTACTAATTCTATTATACAAAAATAATATTTTTTCTAGCAAAGTTCTTTCTATCACGATTCTTCATCTAAACGGCCTAATAAATTTTAATTATTTTAATTGAGCCTTAAAAAAAAAAAAAGAATTCGAGCGCCCCACCATACTACCACGTTCATGCATGGCTTTGTTTATGATGACACCATAGCCTTTTTTTTTATTTTTATTATTTATTATAAAAGTTTGTTTTTTGGCCGATGCCATGACCTTTATACTACATAGGGACACACTCGTATAACCTTTCTATATGAACTACTTTTTTTAAAAATGTCTAAAAGATTGTTAATAACAGTATTAAATTATTACATCATCACAGCCGATTAGTGACAAAAATGACATTTTAAAGAAATCACAAACAGTAAAATCCTTGACCATCTCCACATTCATAAGTCGAGTCAATAGAATATTAGTTATGTCATTTTTTTTCCCCTCAATGCATGGTTGAAGCTTGGACAAATTCATCATACTCATATTTCTTTTCCCAGAAAATTCAATGGAGGGATTTAAATGCATTTTTTTGTCATGGCTTTTAAAGTATACTTAATACTAGCAAACACGCCGCCAATGTGTGGAAATTTTTTTAATAAATTATAAATCATCAAAAGGAAAATACTCATTTTTTTAAAACTTTTTTTTGAACTAATCATCATTAAAATATTCAAAAAAGAGAAATTTACTAATGATTATGGGACCAGTATCCAACTTTCGATCCGAACCGTCCGATTTAAACTCGACGGTTAAGTTTTTTCAGGCCTATCAATCTGGTATTATTCACGAGGCACCCATCATGGATCGGACAGTTCGGATCGAAAGTTATCACTCTGTAATCAGCAGAGGATGTGATTCCCATGGTTATGGTATGGAGAGAGAATATTAAATAATTATAATTTGACTTATGTAAATTAGGCGTGCATACTGTAATATTTTATTCTAAAAGGAAACAAAACATATCACCGTCAGAGATTAACATGCTAAAGGTCGTATGAGTATATGCCCATGATTATTTCTCAATTATTTTTTTTTCCACAAGTCACAATATATAAACAATCTCTAGAGATTACCAAATATCAATCAGCGTGGGTGCCATAGAGATTAAGGCAATCTAGCGATGAATTAGGCATTTCTTGGGGGCAAAGGATTTTATTTTTATGGAAGGTTGGCAACGTTGTCTTGATTTTGTTTATAAATATGTTTTCCATTTTTATTGATCAGTCAAAACAATATATGCACAAGATGATTTAGATGCATGATGATTTTCTTACTATCATTGTCTACTGTTTAATTTGCATAGAAATTCCGTAAACATGAAAGGAAAAATAATATTAGAAATAGATATGCCATGATGGGCGGCGAGGTATCTATTAGCTGGTAAGAGTAACAACTTACAAGGATTGTTTAATAATTAATAGTTTAGGCATATATGATACTTAGTAATAACATAAATGTAAGGGTTTTAAAGTAAGAGTTACAAGGAACCTTGCCAAGCTGAACCTTCTAATGGAATTGGAACCTATGAAAAAATGATATAGTAAGGTTGAACCTAGTATAATTGACTATCTTAGCGCCATCAAGAGAGTATAATTGCAACCTTCTAGTTGACTGTCTTCTTTAATTTCTTTTGTTTCTGGCAGTAGCTTCAATGACTCTCTTGTTAGGATTACTGATACAGGTAGTTTTACAGATTTTATTTCTCTATAATAAAGAGGTCCAGTTTGATGATGTAGACTCTCTTTTCACATCTTCTGATGATATGCCCAGGCGCCCAGCATTTGTGACTTGATTTTGATTTTGATACAGTTACAATTTCACCATTAGTAAAAAGTACAGTAGCTTCAAGGAAGATGTGTAATGTAATTATACAGTTTAGCTTATACATAGAAGCAAGCATTGTTGGATTAATTTGTAATAGCTTAAATGTAATGTAATTTTGATAAAGCAAGCAAGGATATAGTAACATGAAAGATATGGTTTGTCTAAACTGAAACGGGTTATGTTGTGATCAAACATTTAATAGATAAAGAGCAAGGTTCCGGTGCCACACTTTTGTGGTGCCACAAATGCCACACTTTGCTTTTTTATTTTAAATTTCAAAAATTTAAAATATAATCATCCGATCCGAACCGTTGATCTTGTTTATTTTAACGACGGATGCATTATCATAAAATTTTATAATTTTTGAAGTTGATTTGATACTTAATCAAGAGGTTGAAAACGAACGAATCAAAATAACTATGATAGATTAATTCTAATATGTTCATTTTTCAACCTCTTGATCAAGTATCAAATGAACTTCAAAAATTATAAAATTTTATGACAATGCATCCGTCATTAAAATAAACAAGATCAACGGTTCGGATCGGATGATTATATTTTAAATTTTTTAAATTTAAAAAAAAAAAGCAAAGTGTGGCATTTGTGGCACCACAAAAGTGTGGCACCGGAACCTTACTCATAGATAAATGCGACGGCTTTACAAGCATTTGATAATTGATATCACCCGAATAGAAGGAAAGAAAATGACCCATTTTATATATAAGAATCTTGAGACCATAATTAAATAAGGCGTGTAAGAATTCTCCAAACTAACAGATGTCCATACACAGAAAGTTAACTAAAGCTCACTGGCACAACTATCCAATCTACTGATGTTCAGTACACAGTAAAGTTACATGCATATAACTATCACCATCTAGCACTTAGAAAAGAGTCATACAAAGTACATAAATACATATTTCAAACAAAACTAAACCAATTTCAACAGGTAACCTTCGAGTTATCACCTTGTATTTCAGGTCGTACATGGCTTGTCGGAGATGCCCGATCTCATCCATTATTTTTAGGGATGGATCCATCTTGATAGCTTCAATCTCTTGTCTAATATTGGAGACAACAAATTTGATCTCTTGTCTAGAAGGAGATGTACTGTGCTTCCAAAAAAAAAAAAAAAAAAAAAAAAAAAAAGCCCATCTTGTACAACAATCTCTTGTCTAAATCAAGAACATTATGCTTACAGATTTTATCTCCAAAGGTGAAGAAAGATACCACACCTCTTTTATCTTTTCATCAAAAAGATGAAACACCTGCATAAGTGATAGATTTGAATTAAAATAATAAAATCAGATATAATTCAAAAGATAAGATCTATGAATTTGTTAGAGTAACTTGTCTGATTGAGAGATGGATAAGCGTTTCTTTCAGAGGGTTGAAGGGGCTCCCCCCCATAATTTTTACTCTTTTTTTTTATATAAACCTGGTGCTCAAAAATCTAGTTGTAGGATAAGTTTTTATTGGGTTTTCTTTTCTTTTGTTTCTAGCAGTAGTTTTACTGGTTCTCTTGTTAGGATTACTGATACAGGTAGTTTGGTCTTTTAGCTGTAGGTACAATGGTTCTTTTTGGAAGCACAACTCACCTGAAGACTATGTCAGTAGTTTCCTATTTTTTTTGAGAGAAATATACTAGTTTCTGCTAGCTGAACCAATAACATCAATCTGTTCTTTATTATACTTATATATACAATAACGGAACTCATATAAAAATATATTGCATTAAAAAAGAATCAGTAAGTGAAAGATTGAGGTCATATTTGTATCTGTTATGTTGTCTTTTTTTTTTGGCAGCCATATTTTATTGGATTGATTTTGCAACCAAATTACAAGTAAAACTGGTGCTAAGAAGATGAAATATAAATGTAAGAAAAAAAGAAAAGAAATATAGATGCTCATACCAGATAGAAATTATTTTTTTTAGAAGCATTGACAGCGGCTGTCAAAGGAAATACCAGATAGAAATTCACTTTGAAAACTTGCTCATATACAGATTGTTTCTAGAGAAATTGGCCCCCTATGCAAGGATAGAATTGCAGAGGAAGCAGAAATAATAGGATCTACACTAAAATGGGGGGCTAAGGCATGCTCTCCTTTGCCTTCTATTCATGCTTCAAAGAAATCAATGGCAGCCTGAGTAGGCCCAAGATTTGGCATAACTGTACCGATGGGCTCTGTGTAGTCTATATGCATTGCAAAAATGGCTTGAACATTATCAAGAGTATCTTTTTTTTTTTATCATTTAAGAGGCACCAGCACCTCCCTCCTCTGCTGGTTAGAAAAGTAACCCCACTGTTCCCTAAAAAGCGAAGAAAACTTTAGTTAATTTCAATTATGAATCTTGGGTATTACTCTAATTTCTGATAGTCTAGGACATGATTGTTGGTATGAGAAGTTTGTAAGGATGTTTAAGAACCAGTTTAACAAATTTCACAGGTTTTTTATTTCAGCACAAATTTGAAAATCACCAAGATAAATTCTACCATTTTTATTATTGCGCACTAAGAATTTCTATACTGAAAACATAATAGTGAATTATAATATATGGACTAAGAGAAGGATTAAGAAATTGAGAGCAATTAATACTTGAGTTGGTGCTTGCATTGGTTAAGCAATTTGGCAGCGCCAAGAAGCATTGTAACATTAACAAAATGGCCAGAGGCATGCATGACCCCATCTACCTTGCTCTTATGCTCCCACTGTACCATTACATATCACCCTCAACTAAACCGAATTCAATTCAGGAAACAAAAATTACAAGAATAATTGACAGTACTTGGAGAGGGAGCGCATCCATGTCACACGTACGATAATAAAAACCTCATCGCAGCACGACATACAAATTTTGATCCTTCTCCTATAATGCTTGCATCTTATCCAGGATTTTAGACGACACAGGCAGTGGCAGCATGCAGTGTCTTTGCACACCACGTAATGGTTAAAAAAAGCGAATCAAAGTATCAAACAATAAACTAATTTTGGATAATGCGATTAATCAAAACTATTTAAAGGTAGATTGAATTTGCTCTGATCAATGTTAACAGGAAGAAAAGAGAAGAATCCAGATGTGGGGAAGCTTACCTGAGTTAATGTTAGGTTGAGAGAAGGAGGCGACTTCCTGCATCGCGTGAAAGGGGGTGAAGGAGCGACATGGAGGGCATGGCGAAGCAGTGCAACGGAGGAGAGGGTGACCATTGTTGATCAGAAAGTGGATTTGAGAGGGTAAATGGAGAGCGGCGGCCAAAACCCTAGACTCGCCAAACATCAAGAGAGAAGACAGGAAGGAGAGTATTTAGGAAATCAATTCAATTTCTTTATTCGTATTTGTAGCAAAATAAGAAGGAATTGAAGCTGTGCACTCACTCGGTAGACGAAGAAGCAGTCCAAGATCCTCAGCAGTCATTTTATAGCCGAAAGTTTCGTTTTTTAATATTTAAAAATTTTAAAATTTAAATAACGAATCCAAACCGTTGATCGTTTTTAATTTTACGGATGATGCATTTTCATATAAGTTTTATAAAATTTGGAGTCGATTTGATATTTGATTAAGTGCTTAAATTATGAACGTATTAGAATTAATCAAACCAGGTTCTTTCATTTGTTAACCAATTAATCAAGTATCAAATTAACTTCAAATTTTATAAAACTTATATGAAAACGCATCGCCCGTAAAATTGAACAAAATCAACTGTTTGGATTCGGTATTTGAATTTTAAATTTTTTAAATATTAAAAAAAGAAACTTCGGCTTTAAAGGACCGTTGAGGATCCGACTCCGACGAAGAAGGAAAGAAATTAGGATCGAAGATGAAGGGAATAAGGGAGGAATCAGGGAAACCAGATCCTCAGCAGTCGTTCTCCTTTTTTTTAATATTTAAAATTTTTAAAATTCAAATAACGAATCCAAATCGTTGATCCTGTTCAATTTTACGGGCGATGCGTTTTCATATAAATTTATAAAATTTGGAGTTGATTTGATACTATATCAAATGGTCAACAAATGAACGAACTTGGTTTGATTAATTCTAATACGTTCATAATTTGAGCACTTAATCAAGTATCAAATCAATCCCAAATTTTATAAAACTTATATGAAAACGCATCGCCCGTAAAATTCAACAGGATCAACGGTTTGGTTTCGTCATTTGAATTTTAAAAATTTTAAATATTAAAAAAAAAGAGAAAGGCTGCTCAAGCAGGCGTTTTAAACTACTGCTGAGGATCCCAGTCTTAGGAATCATGGGCATCAGCGCATGAAATTTAAATAAAAAAAAATGGTGTGCGCAAGAGCAAGCGGAGAATCGAACTCGCGAGTAGCACCCAAAACTTTTGCGTAAAAACCATACCATACCAGCGAGCAGCGACAAAGCCAAATCCAGCGAAAGTTAACATCACTCTACACCAAAGTTTAAAACTTTTTAACTCATTATTAAATGCAGAGCACTGATCTGATCAGATCATAAAAATAAACGGTTCATATTGCATATAGTAGATATTTGTTTCTCCTTTCGGTCCAAAATTGAGTAGACATTTGAATTGATGCTTTATAAGTAGTAAAGATTTCGAAAACTACTTCGTTAAACTAAAAATATGAGATCACAGTTGTGATTTTATTTTATTTTTGTAAAATCAGGTCTTGGTCGACTTTGAACTAACTAGAAAATCGCTTATACTACTATTAAATAATAAAATTTGTAATGATTTTGTTTTTAACAGCATTTTAATAGACGACCAACCAAATTTCATACATATTCAATCTAATGATTAAAAAATTCATAATATTAAGTTTTAGATTATGCATGTGTTTTAATTAATGATACCAAATAAACATAGCGTGACGATTTAAATGTACGCTAGAACTGGTTATTTGATTGAATACAAAATAATTGCATCATATATAGAGGCTTTTTTTTTTTTCCGAAACCTAATTACATCATAAAGGTTCAAACGGTATATTTGTGAAAAACAGCTGCTATGCTTCATAAGAAAATGCTTCGCATGTTTGCGGATTATGTCCATTATAAATTCGTTTCTGTTGATCAACGAAGGAGAAAGAGATATCTCATGAGCAGCAGTCGATTCACGAATTGATATTTGTTGATTGCAATTTTGCAAAAAATATCTGGCATCAAATCAAGATGTCAAATAATTTTTTATTGCAGGGAAATATCCTTGACTTGACTTGCGGAAGAATAGAAATTCCACAAACATATCAAAATCTATACTTTAGGATTTTTAGAATTTGACATGGGCAGCGGGATGTTGGCTCATTTGGAAGGAAATGAATGCAAGATTGATCAATAGTCATTCCTCAGCCCTAACTATCTAGTTAGCCAGAAAATCGATTTATCAAGACAGTACTTACTAACTGTTGATTTTTTTGAGTTTATTTACAATATGTATTTCTTTGATATCTTTTGCATGTCATCTTTTATTTATTTTTTTGTTGTAATTAACTTGTGTTAGGTTGTAATATTTTTATTTTTTATTAATAAAACTTTTTTTGTGAGTTGGAGTTTGCCAACTAACATTCAAAAGGAAAAATCAGCTATCGATCAGAGGAGAGAGAGAGAAAGAGAAAGGAGAAGCAGATCCAATAGAGAACCATGAATTCTTGTCAAATTTTTACGTTTATGGCTAGATTTCCTTACATGATTTGCCCCCTTGAAATCACACCAACTCGTTTCTTCTCGTCCGTTATCTTTCCCTCCAATCACTTTTTCATCGCAATTTTCATTTCTATTTCCAAATTGCGCCTTATTTTCTTCGGCTCCGATCAGGCCCTAAGAGATATTTTGGGTTAATTAGATTCATGCCACTTTGAAAATTCAAAATTAAACAAATACCATAACTAAATGACAAATTTGTTTTATGTCATCAACAAATTGATCCTAATTCTGGCATTCCCGCAACCGGGATGCGTTAGATGGTTTCTATGTACTAGTTGGCTTACTCTACCCTTATTAGATCTATTACAGTGTATTATTACGAACTCCTACCAAGACCTAGCATTAAAACACGGAAATTCAGATCTAGGATTTCGTTGAGTAAAACCGTTACAACCAAGTTTAGATCTACCGCAACCATGGTGTCCTGAGACTTAAATAGATCCAAAACTTCGAAAAGAAGCCTTGGTCTTTGATACCAAGGAAGGTTTAACTGGGTATAAACCTATATGCATATATTACCTATGAAAGTAACATAAAAAATTAGATATACCGATTTAGAAGTTGATTGAATGCCTAGACCTTTCAAGGAATTCGGTTCTGCAGCACCTTGTCTTTCTCCGTATGCAACCGGTACATCACAACCTCAAGTTAGGATTTGACGTCACCTTTCATGATTCCAAGTGTCGATCTCAACTCATTCGTGTGATCCGATTGTCTCAAACACTCGGATAATTGCTTCCCTCTCAAACCTAACCTTCTCTCTATGGAACAGACAAAACGTAGATCCAAGAACTAAAGAGGTGGTTTCCAGTAGAGGGTTATATATAAGAGTCAATCAGAACAGATAGAGTCGGTTCTGATCTCGATACTCAGCGACTCGATGGCAAGATCGACTCCGATATTTAGCGACTCACTGGCCCTTCCAACGACCCGCTAGGTCCTTCGGTGAAAGCAGCCCACTAAGTACAACTCCACACACTTTCTCTAACAACTTTAATGTTTAAATATATATAATTAGGAAAATTTAAAACTAAAGAAATATACATTTTTTCGAAAAATTCTTACATAACATTATAAATTGCTCATATTTTAAGGTCTAAAATAAATTAGCTTTAGTCTACTAATCAACGGAGGTATGCAGGTTTAAAATTTTTATCTACAACTGAACATGACCCAATGACCTTCAGATTTTTGCACAGCAACATGGCATACATGAAGGAGACATAACTAGATCCTAACTAGCAGGTTTTATGTCCTTCTTTATTTATTTTTCTTTTCTATTAAGTTTTCAGATTATTAAGTTGGTCCCGAGCTCCCAATAAGGAACATCCATGCTAAATTGATAATTTGCTAGTGGTATGGATTTGGTTAGAATTATGAGTGATTGATTCATGAATTAGGCATTGTTGATCTATATGAGCCTGCATTGGGACCAGATTTTTAGAATTTAGAAAAAAACGACTGGCCAGCTTACAGAGTTATGGCCGGCTTGAGGAACATTGATTAATGTTAGTTAAGATTTTAACTTATGAGACGGAAAAAATTAGATTTGAAGGACAATATAGAAAGGAATCTTAAAGAGAATATACTGCATCATCATTTGACAGAAGTTTGCTACGTATTTGTGATGATGCACTACATAAATTTTGAGATACGCACGAAAAATTTGATAATGATCCGGCTTTGGTTTTGGTAGTAGTACTAGTCTAGTATAAGTTTTCAATCTAACTGATATTTCCAATATTTTTCCAAGGCAATGGAAGACTTTTCCAGCAATACCTGCTATAAATAACAGCCCTTGCATACGATATCCTTGCACCTCACAAAACAAGCATACAAGAAGAGTTATAATTGTAGGCTGTAGAAATAAACATGTCAGGCAACAAACCTGTAGCCTTTGGTTTTGCATTTCTGGTGGTTCTCGCCATGATAAATGCATGCCTAGCCCAAAACTCTCCTCAAGACTATGTCAATGCCCACAACACAGCACGATCTGCTGTTGGTGTTGGCGGTGTAACTTGGGATTCGACAGTGCAAGCATATGCGCAAAACTATGCCAATCAAAGAAAAGGCGACTGTCAGCTAATTCATTCTGGTGGACCATACGGCGAGAACCTTTATGGAGGCTATATTGCTGGGGGCTATGGCAAGGATTATTCCGGTGTAGATGCAGTCAACGCTTGGGTGAGTGAGAAGCAGTACTATGATTATAACAGTAACAGTTGTGCCCAAGGCAAAGTATGCGGCCATTACACCCAGGTCGTCTGGCGTAGCTCAACCAAGATTGGATGTGCAAAGGTGATGTGTGATAACAACAACGGTTTTATCATCACTTGTAACTATAGCCCTCCTGGTAACTACGTCGGCCAGAAGCCTTACTAAAGGGCTGCATTACTTCGAACATTGAGGGATATATAAGTATACTTTAGTAACCGATAATCATGTATATATCAAAACTTCGTAGCTTAATGTTTTGTAACATCTAGCAAATAAAGGCCGCACTATCTTGGTCATTTGTATGGAAATGATTGAGATGTTCGTGATCACATATTTATGTTTGATGGCAGATGCAAAATATTTATATGAATAAAAGGATTAAGCTTGGTATTTGGAATAATTGGTTATTAATTGATAATTTGATATTGATGCATTGTTAAATGAACTAATTGAATTTGTGCATGTCTTCAATTCTGACGGCAAGAGGAGTTTTTTTTTTTTTTAATATTTATACAATATCTTTGTAGCAGCTACCAAATAACAAAATAATTAAACTCGCTGGTATAATACAATCATGAATCATCCTACCAATAAAAAAAACTATTAGTATCCTTGGGCAACGATAATATATGTAATTTTAACCTGCATGAATATCCAATAACAAGCTATCCTGAGAAATAGAACGCAACAGTAGAGAGCATTCATGCACAGTAGTGAGCAAGACGAAACACTCTGTTATTCCTTTCTCACCATATCTTCCTAAACAAAAAGGTGAAATAGACAGGCAAATGTCTTGAAGCACCGGTTGGACTCGGCAAGAGAAGTTTAAAGGCTGTACAAGTAAAATGATGGCTGCCTGTGCTTCCTATTAATAACATCTCACGGTTTTGCAATTTGCCTTTGCAGCCTGGTCAGATTAGCTGCTTCAAAACAACAAGTCATGAATATTTTTTTTTGAGGGTCAGCAAGTCATTAATATAAAGTTCAAAATAATAATCAGAATGCTTTTAGCAGTATCTGAGGAAAACAGAGAAGGTTTAATTTAGCCCACCAAAGCCGATTACTAAATCAACCTTTTATGACCCGAAGTTTGAATTTCCTAGGAATGGGAGATCACAATAAAAGAAAACAAAGTCATTTCGAAAATTAAACGTGTATATGTTGAATGGTCAGGTCCTCTGATAATGATATTAATGTGACGATTTTTATAAATCCTCCAAAAGTATTTTCAGTTTTAACATCTGATATTAATATGTAGTTTATGTTATATATATATAATATACATATGATTAACATTAAAGAATAATAGAAATTTATAACTATTCAATTTTAATTTGACTGAGATACAATAGAAATTTATATAAATTAATTACACGGCACTTCATATACTACCAATTTATAAGATTAACAATATATCTCCTGCACCTTCGCACCATACATATTGACGCTTGATATTCTTCCTTTGTGGTGAATTAAGCCACAGAGCTCCACAAAGTCCGAAATGCAAATATATTGTTGCAATCAACAAAGCAACTAGCAAGCTGCTTGATAAATGGTTTTTGTCACTCGTACTTTTTATTATAACGAAATTGCAATAAATCATTTTTACCAATCTCAAATATCAGCTTATTATTGCAGGATTTTCCAACGGCAGATGCAGGTCATGTATAAATAGAAAACTCAGTTACCGTCTTACTAATTATGCACGCACTTTGACTATGACCACCGTAATTGATGCTGAGATTGCGCGAGTAACCTCTTGACAATTCCTTAATTTTTTGATTGATGTAACGCATGTTGGGTTTACTTTAAAGTCAAAGGAATAAACAATTTTAACAAGTCAAATAAACAATCTAGAAATACTGAAAACTCGCAGAACCAATAGTTTAAACGGACCATTCTAGAATTGGAATAGATCGTTCTAATACACCCAAAAGCACAGAAAAGAGCGGAAGCATACTTAAATTCGCCATCTGTGCCATCTGACTCGATTTCTTGTGGTTGCTTGACGCCTGAGCACTCTAGCAACACCATCCTGCACATGAAGGTCTTGAGAGAGGTCTTCCAGATTTTGAAATATAAATACATAATCGGACTGGACTTTCAGATGCATCCGGATCATCGACAGTCATTTAAAAGGACTGTGAGAAATAGTCCTTTTATGTTGTCTGTCTGATCTGGATCTAAGGGCGCACGAGAGACTCAGTAAAAGATCGCTCTCTTCAGCCTTGCCCTCCCTGCCCGATTCCCCTCGAATCCCCTCCCTGCTCTCTCCTCACTCCGTTCAGAGGATCTCCTCTCTCCTCCTTCCCTCTCTCACTGAAAGATTTATTATCATAATTATTTTTTTTAACAAAATTCATTTTTATAGTAAAAATACTTAAAAAATATAAAAGATTAATATTTTGAAAGATTTATATCAAAATATCTATAAATTTAGTTTCTACAGATTTTTTGAATTTTATGGATATTTTATTTGAATTTTTCTGAGTTTTCTACTAGATTTAACGAATTTTCTAATTTTTCAGCTTATTTGGAATTTTCTGATTGGGCCGAATAATGAAAATGGGCTGACTGGGTCTCCATCTCGCGTTGACTGGACTTCTGACTTGGAGGCTTGGAGCTCACAAGTCACAACGATTGTGGCGTCAGGCTGACGTCTGGAGGGCGCTGAGATCTCATCGAAGGAGACGAAAGACTTTACAACTTAGCCCTCCAATTTTATTTTTTCGCGATCAAATCCTTCAGATCTTATCCTTACAGCTCCGGCCACCGCCTGAGACGAGGTTAGGTCCATTAGAATCATTGGATAACAAGGAAGGCAATGGTGGCTCTAGTTTTCTCTGCGTCGTCTTCAATTGGTGAAGGAAATAGAGTTTCTATGGACATTTTCAAGTTTTTTATTCGCTTTGATCCCTAGTTTTTTCAAATATCATTTTTGATGATCAGAGTCACCATGGCTGACGAGGCTTGTCTCTCTAGGTTTACGGGAGTGAGGAGAATGGCTTGATGTATTAAATTTACATTGCGTCGACTTAATTAGATGGGTGAACCAAGAGTTTGATACGGTGCCAGTGAGGGGTTTGGTACCGAATGATGTTGGTTGATTATCAAGCGGCATTTCAACCTACTGATTATTCTTTAGATGTTCAATCATCACCAGTTATACTATTGCTACAATATTCGTGCAAAATTTAATGGTGTTATTAAGAGATATAGGAAGGGATTATTAATTAGAGAAGCTTTAAACAGTGCAACAGAGAAGAAGAGTGATAGCACTCATTTTGATCTAAACTATTATCCGTTCAGAACAATGATTCTTTCGACATGTATTTACATTCTTATTTTGACTATACCCCCAGAGAAGATATTAAACAAAGCATATCGAATTCTATTTATTACCATTATGAAGGCATACTTAAAGATGCGAGAACAATCAGGTCAGATGATATTTTAATGCCTTTCACTCTATGAGTACATCACCTTCTCTTCCTAACTGGCCTATCATTATATCCTAATTTGGTTGAGCAGATGCAATTGGCTTGTTATCAATTTGGTGATCAAACAAGATTACAATTGATTAATAACCATTGTTACATACAAATTCTAAGGACAGTCTTGCATAAAAGAAAAAAACGTCTAAGTATACAGATAAGTAAAGAAAGGGATCCAAGGGCTGAGAGGGAATGAAACTATGCTTCTTCTTGCCAGTCAACAGAAAGGAATGAATGTTTGACCGAATTAGTTGTAACGTTTTCGACACAGTTCGTTCTTCATCATTGGTCCGTAATGATCTCAGATCTAAGGGCTATTATTCTATCTCATGGTGGGGCCCAATTGGGTGGTCAACGATGGCCTGGGGAGGTTGACCGGGCGGTTACAGACGCCACGGCATCCTTCACTCTATTCTCTTCGACTTCTCTCTTCTGTTTCGTTGGGAACTCGGGGAAGAAGACCCCTTCGCATGGGACCCAGATGTCTGGTTTAATGAGACACAATACTTAGCGACTTCATCTTCCGTTTTGGCTGCACACGGCTTAGAATACACCGAAAAGAACCATCATTTCATTTATGCGCGGCTCATATAAAACATGTGCACATAAGTTCTATTCCTGAGGAGGGCAATTCGAGTTTCATCTTTCCTTTCTCTTCTCCATTTCGTCTAATGCTGTTTCCATCCGTTTTGTCCCAAAAAATGGATTTTCAACTGCTGCTGATATTAGAAAAATCAATTGAAGCATTTCTTGTAGGTATTTTCCCATGAGATTTTATCTCCAGACTCAAAATATTATGTAGAACACAATGGTGCCAAGAATTTTCTGAAAAAACCATCCTTCTATTTTATTTATTTTCTCCAAAACGATGGGCCTTTTTGCATAAAATCAAATCTCTGTGAATATTCTGGGTGTCTCCTCTGCATTATTTTTGGTTTCCCATGGTCTCCACCACTTTTCCATGAATTATCCAAATTCCTTGCATTTATTTGTCCTTAAATTAATCATTTCTCTCGTGTATTTTGGCACAATATTTTTGGGGTCAAACAAAATCGTAAATGTTTAAACGGTATATTTGTGAAAATAACGGCTGGGCTTTCATATGAAACTAATTTGGCATGATAGCAGATTATTAGAAATATATAAACTTGGACAATTTCCAATTAAACTCGATGTGTGCATGATATCTGAGCTAGCCAAACGGAAATAAAAATCAGATAATTATGGAAATGGATTGACGACAATGTTCTGAAAACCAAAGAATATCACGATCAGACGTGCACTGCCTCTTTGGAACAGGTTGTTTACTTTGCCTATGACAGGCACAGAGGCCAACAAATTCACTTTTGCAACGAGTCTGTCATATAGCATAAGGCCAAATAAAATCATTTGGAGATGGCGCAGTGATGGTGCTTACTCGAGCTCCTCTTTTTATAATCAGTTTGTATTTGCTGGTAAAACTGGTTTTGCTTTCAAAAACTTATGGAACGTTAAGGTGCCAGCAACACTACATGTATTCCTCATTTTACTAGCCCATGGGAGAATCTTAACACAAGATCAACTTATAAAAAGAAAAATCAATGTCACCCAACAATGTTACTTGTGTGCGCAGCCTATTGTGGAGACACAGCCTCCCCGGTTCACCCCGATCTGGTTTTCAAAATATTGGTTGACGGTGAATCAATGCAAGTCCCTTCATATTGCCAAAAATCGATTTGAATCACGTCAGTTACAAAGTACTATAAAGGATGTTGTACCACATAAGTACCGCCACATAAAACTTTGATTTAGACGACCCAAATTTGATGCTGAGATTATAAGGATATTCTTCGGCCAACTGTTGTTTTCTTAACTATCCCCCAATCAATTATAATGTATACCAATCTTGACTGCTTCATTCAGTGGCGGAGTCAGAAAATCTTAGAATAGGCCAATGAGGTTCAATAAATTCATAATATCAATATTATTATCACACAAAATTTAAATAAATTCATACATATTGATATATAAATTTGCATTTTATAATCATGATGTCGAAATTTCATAAACAAAAATGGAATTGAACAATAAAATATCCTATGATTATTTATGGGGTTCAAATTAGTGTGTCGATATAAAAATCCATGTGATAAATATATTTTTTTATATCAAAAGTTGTATTTCTTTTCAAAAAAATATGGGGTCAATTGACCCCTTGTTGTGGCTCCACCACTGGCTTCATTAAATTAACAAGTCTTCGGAGAAACGATACATGCATTATTTGTTGGGACTTCTTTTGGATAAAATTGCAGCGTCAGAAAAAGATAAATTAATAGTTTATATCGCACATGCATGCATGTAATATCTTAATGGAAAGAACAATCTAAGTCAAAGAGAATACAAATCGGAAGCATTTCAAAATGATTGAGAAGCTCATAGTGCTTTGCTTATGCTGCACTACCATATATCGTTTTTTTTTTCCAATTTTATTTAATTTATTTACTTTTATTTAGTTTCACGCAAATACAATGATCCCAAAATTTTACCGAACAATAAAATTTAGCTGCGTTTTGGAACGTCGTTATAGTTTGAACTTAATATATAAGGAGGGTCCTAACGTCATAAGATTTTGGTATTATCAAAAGTCACTCACATTTGCATTTATATTCTGAAAAATTAAAATTTAAAAGTAGAATTAGAATAGTTGATCTTTGCTTAATTTTGTGAGAGATGACTTTCAAAAAATTTATATTTTTTTTTAACTTTATTTGATACCAAATCAAAAGAAAACAAAATATACATATTAAGCGTAATCTATCGACTATCATAGTTAATTAGATTTGTTTATTTAATATTTTTAATATTGTATGAAATAAATTTGAAACATTATAAATTTTTAATAAAATTAATTTAAAGAATATCAATATTTAAATAAAATGGGAGATTCTGACATGTAGTACGTGCTATTAATATCTGGCAACATTAAAAACCTTCTCTTTTGGTGGCAAAGTAATAATTGAAGTTTATTTCAACCGTGTTAAATCATCTATTCAACTTTTTAATCATTACAACACAAGCAAGACGCCATGTCGGCCGTAACATCTAGTGTGCGTCCAAATTCGTTGGCTCTATATTGTCAACATGCAGTTGCGCATTACTTGGTATGATAACTTGTTTCTGAATTCTGAACCGAATTGGTTGAGCGAAAAGAACTCGTCGCAAGCTGCATTGCCATGGGCCGTAGAAGAACTTTCAAAGTTGAGCATTCGGTCTATACTTTGCTGACAGTGCAATTAGTTAGATGATAATGATGATAAGAAAATAAGGCGGCCGGCGGCTAGGACGATAATAATAATAATAATAATAATAATAAGAATAAGAATAAGAATAATAATAATAATAATAATAATAATAAGAATAATAATAATAATAATAATAATAATAATAATAATAATAATAATAATAACAACAATAACAATAACAATAATAATAATAATAATAATAATAATAATAATAATAATAATAATATAATAATAATAATAATAATAATAATAATAATAATAATAATAATAATAATAATAATAATAATAATAATAATAATAATAATAATAATAATAATAATAATAATAATAATAATAATAATAATAATAATAATAATAATAATAATAATAATAATAATAATAATAATAATAACAACAACAACAACAATAACAATAGAAATAATAATAATTGTGATAATAAATTTAAATGCAGATAGATCCCATTACAGCACATGAATTAAACAAATGTTGGTATAACAATAAAATAATTGTCAAACAATTATTTTTTCTTTGCAATGTTTAAAATGCATTTGAACTTAAATCAATTCCACGAATATAAACTATTTGTATTTCAAAATTATTGATACATAAAGAGCAGACTTGTTACAAATTTGAATATAAACTATTTATATTTCAAAATTATTGATACATAAAGAGCAGACTTGTTACAAATTTGATCTACTAAAATTTTACAATAATAAGTATAATATTTTATATTAAAATTGTTTATCGGATCAATAGAAGCACTAGGGGACCCTTATTAATTAGTAGTATTGATTCCTTCCCTCTTTGATGATTCTTTTACAGTGAGGTTTTATTTTGATGAAATCATCGAGCATTAATTAATTTGTTATTCGTTAATTTGTGTTAACGGTTACCTTTACGACGACACTCGATCATTTCATAAATATGTCTAATTTTTTTATAAATAATTTCTAAATTTTCTAAAAAGCATAAATTTCTGTAACAATTTATATTAGACTTGTACACTTTGACGATAACACTCGCCAACTAAATTTTGCAAATTGATGTTTGCATCTCTGGATTCTTATTGAATTTATTTTTATTAAATTTAGGCTTAATTTTCAAGATATATTATTTGAAAGAATTCACGAAATATTCCGATGAGGATATGTTAACTAACATTTTTTTTTTTATATTTCAACAATAACACACAAATAAGTTTGAGGAATAATGCATAATTTGTTTTTATACCGGGGATATATATTTATATAATGCATAAATTTACAAACATGGTGTTGTACTATATTTGACAAGACGATGACATACTATTAATTTAAAAAAAAATGCACAAATAAAGGTTAGTTTTGACATCGCTTTCTTTCAAAAAAAATAAATAAAAAAAATAAGAAGGAAGTTTTTGACCTCGCTAGCTCTAATTCTAGTCTCGGATAAGATAATAATTAAACTCTGATATTGTTAAGGCCATGAAAGGCTTCTTCTATAAATAAAATGCCTTGCATATGGTCTCCTTCACCTCCCAAAACAGGCACACAACAAGAGTTGTTTGTAGCAACATGTCAGGCAACAAGGCAATAGCTTTCAGTTTTGCATTTGTCATGGCCCTGGCCATGACAAACACATGTCTAGCTCAAAACTCACCTCAAGACTATGTGAACGCCCACAACAAGGCACGCGCAGCCGTCGGCGTCGGTGGTGTATCTTGGGATTCGACGGTGCAAGCATATGCACAAAGTTATGCCAATAAAAGAAAAAGCGATTGTAAGCTCATTCATTCTAGTGGGCCATATGGTGAGAATCTTTTTTGGGGCTGGGGCAAGGATTATTCTGGTATAGATGCAGTTGATAATTGGGTATCTGAAAAACAATACTATAACTACAACACTAACACTTGCCAATCGGGCAAAGTATGCGGCCATTACACCCAGGTTGTCTGGCGTAGCTCGACCAAGATTGGGTGTGCAAAGGTGGTGTGCGATAATAATGCCGGTATCTTCATCATTTGTAGCTATAACCCCCCGGGTAACATTTCAGGACAGAGGCCTTACGAAAGCGATGATATTATGATTTCTGAAATTTAAGAATTTAATAAGTACTCCATATGGCCCAATCGTTTACAAAAAGCCTCCACGGTATCTGGCTTACTGTATTGTAGTGTCTATATATAAATAAGGGCCGCGCATTGTCCTTGTCTTTGTTTTTTATTTATGGAATTTGGCTTATTGTTAATTGTTGATTTACTTTTTGGTGTTGAATGAAACATCATTGTCTTGTATTAAATAAAATAAAGATTGGTATTTGGCAAAAAATATCTTTGCAAAATATTATGGTTTTAATTTATCCAATTATCAAGACCCCATTCCTGATTAATTTGCTGAGTCAACGGATGGTCTGACAGTAAAGGTGCTCGAAAGCTCTAATATTCAAACATGACTCGGCCCAAATTATTATTATCCTCTAATTGGTTTGCTTGAAACATGTACTACGTATATGTTTTCTTGTTTAATCCGAGCTTTGTATTTTATGCATGAAAAAAAGGCCCAATGCATACTTTATCTAATTTTTCTATCATCCGGTTTTCATTCATTAGTGCCAGAACGGTCGTTGACAGTTCTCTTCACCTGAAGTGACTTCTTTTCTCATTTTAACCAATCAATTTTACCGAAATGTTTACTATATTTCCTCCCACGAACAAAAAACGAATTTGGGACCTCAAATATACAGAAATCATCAGTGTTACTCTTATTACATTACCCTTATACAGTGAATGTACATCACCTAAAAACAGAGCAGCAAACAGAGCAGCTATGACGAAGTGATTCAAGAAATAAATTATTAGATGTAGCTTTAATGGGCTTTTATAACAATTTCATAAACAAGAAACACACAAAGACACAAGAATTTTAACGAGGTTCAGCACCAATTTAGTGCCTACGTCCTCCACACTCACACACCCACGTTTTTCTTTATTGATTTTCTGTTAATTGTTATAATGAGGGAGAAGGAGAAGATAAATAACCTTTTTTCATACATGGCAACATGCCTTTTTGGAAAAAAATCAAAGATACACATTCTAACATATAAATCTTCAAATTTCCTTCTCTTCTGACCCTTATCAGATCCTCTTTTTATGGTAATACACCTATACCACGAGCAGCCTTCAGATATAGAAGAATTTGGCAATAATCTCACAAATATATTGCCAAATATACTCTGGCGGTGCACCAGTTCGGACCGAAATGCCTCAATTCGGACCGAAGTTTTTTGAGTCCTCAATGCACAGTTCTCAGTTCGGTCCGAATAGACTATAGTTCGGACCGAACTGAACCTTTGAATTTTAACACTCCCCCTCAAGTTGGCATGTACATATCAACCATGCCTAACTTGCCAATCACATCATTGAACACCGTACCAGTCACGCTTTTGGTCATTATGTCTGCAAGTTGACTCCCTGATCTTATGTGTCTGATTTCAATCTCATTATCATCAATTTTCTTCTTCAGAAAATGGCGATTTACTCCAATGTGCTTTGTTCTATCATGTTGTACTGGATTATGAGCCATGTCAATTGCTGCCTTGTTGTCTACATGAAGAATCATTGCACCTTCTTGAACTTTTCCAATTTCCTTAAGAACTTTATTAATCCATACCATCTCACATACACCCTTGACTAATGCAGTTAACTCAGCTTCTGCACTTGAGAGAGCTACTACTCCTTGTTTCTTACTCTTCCAGATCACAAGGTTACCTCCAACAAACATAAAATACCCAGTAGTTGAACGTCTATCATTTACACTTCCAGCCCAATCAGCATCAGTATAGCCTTCAACTTCTAGATGACCATGTTTCTTGAATTGTATACCTTTCCCTGGACACCCCTTTAAGTATCTCACAATTCTCATAGCAGCCTCCATATGTTCTTCGCTTGGATTGTGCATAAATTGACTAATCAAACTCACTGCATAAGCGATGTCAGGTCTAGTGTGTGACAAATAGATTAACTTTCCAACTAGCCTTTGATATCTCTCTTTATTAGTTGGAATTTGGTTTGGTTCTTCACAGAGTTTCAAATGTAGAGCTACTGGTGTATCAACTGGTTTACAATCTATCATACCAATTTCAGCTAGGAGATCCAAGACATATTTTCTTTGAGATAGAATAATACCTTCCTTAGACCGAGCTACCTCAATTCCAAGGAAATATTTTAGTCCTCCCAAATTCTTCATCTCGAACTCTTTTGACAATTGTTCTTCAAGTCTACCAATTTCTTCACTATCTTCTCCTGTAATGATCATGTCATCTACATAAATAATCAAAACAGTTACCTTCCCAATTCTAAACTTGTAGAACAGTGTATGATCCGAGTCTCCTTGACTATATCCATAGCTCTTCATTGCTTCAGTGAATCTCCCAAACCAAGCACGTGGTGACTGTTTAAGACCATATAAGGCTTTATTCAACTTGCAAACCATCCTTTTTGACTCCAATTTTGAGAACCCAGGTGGCAAATCCATGTAGACTTCTTCTTCCAAGTCACCATGTAGAAAAGCATTTTTCACATCAAATTGATGAAGAGGCCAATCTAAATTAGCTGCAATAGATAATAAAACTCGCACGGTATTTAGTTTTGCTACTGGAGAAAAAGTTTCTTGATAATCAATACCATAGGTTTGTGTATACCCTTTAGCAACCAACCTTGCCTTATACCTTTCTACCTCACCATCTGGACCATGTTTAATTGTGAATACCCATTTGCACCCCACAGTCATTTTACCATTTGGTAACATTTGAATAGTCCAAGTATTGTTCTTCTTGAGAGCATCCATTTCCACATTCATAGCTTCAACCCACATTGGATCATTCAAGGCTTCATCTATAGTTTTTGGAATTGGTATACTAAGGACTTCATCACTAAACTTCCTCATTTTTTCTGGTAAATTATTTGAGGTTACAAAGTTTACAATTGGGTATTTGATCTGTTCATTACCACCCGTTTCTGGTATATACCTTTTCGGTGGAACACCTCTATTATGTCTTGGTGGTAACACATATCTGGGATTAGGAGAACTTACCTCTGGGACATCCTCTGGAGATCTTTGAGCATGTGGTATAGGATCCATTTGTATCACATCTTCATTCTGATCAGTTTCTACTTCATCCAAGTCATCTGCACCCTCATTCGGGCTGAATCCCAACTGGTTCGGACCGAAATGAGTTCCATTCGGATTGGATTGAGATCCATTCGGACCGAATTGAACCTCAGCCTCAGTTTCACTTAATAACTCCTCTCGGTTCGGTTCGACCTCTACTCTGTTCGGTCCGAATTCCACCCTGTTCGGTCCGAACTGAGGACCACTTCTCTCAATGATCTCCTGTTTCAACCATATTTCCTTGGTTTTATCTGTCTCCCCCTGAGGAACATACCCCTCATCGTGATAAAAGGATTCATTCTCCAGAAAAGTGACATCCATCGTCACATACCATTTTTTGGATTTTGGATCAAAACACCTGTACCCTTTTTGATTTAATCCTACTCCCAATGAAACACATTTGACTGCACACGGTTCAAGTTTAGTCCTATTCTGTTTTTGAATATGAACATATGCTACACACCCAAAGGTTTTTGGAGGTAAACTCAGGATAGAAGGAATTGAGATAAAGGTTGACAATTTACTTAGTGGAGTCTGAAATTTGTGGAGTATAGAGGGAAGCCGATTAATAACATAGACTGCTAACATTACTGCACAATCCAAAACTTCTGTGGTACATTATTCTCAATTAGTAAAGCTCTAGCAGTTTCAAGAACATGTCTATTTTTCCTCTCAGCTACCCCATTTTGTTGTGGTGTTCCAACACAGGATGTTTCATGAATAATTCCCTTTTCAGAAAAAAACCCCGCTAAGTTTTTATTTACAAACTCTCTCCCATTATCACTTCTAAACATCTTGATTTTTCTTTCAAATTGAGTTTGGATCATTTCATAAAAATTTTTAAACGCTTTCACAACTTCATCTTTTCCCTTAAGCATGTATATCCATGTCATACGAGTGCAATCATCTATAAACAACACAAAATACTTGTACCCAAGAGCAGATTCAATCGGGGAAGGTCCCCATACATCCGAGTGAACTAAATCAAAAGGTTTCTCACTTTTTTTTTAAACTAATATTATAGGGTACACGATGACTTTTAGCTTTAACACAAGTTTCACATTGAAAACTAGATAAATCAAAACCACTAAACAAACTAGGTAAAATTTTCTTCATATACCCAAAGGAAGGGTGGCCTAACCGCCTATGCCAAGACCAAACTCTTTCTTCAGATTTTGATAATCCACAAGTCAAGTTAGTCCTCCCAACCTTCAAGTCTTCCAAGTGATACAAACGACCTTTCTTAATACCACGCCCAATGATCTCCTTCGAGAGGATATCCTGAAAAATACAAAAATCAGGGAATATTAGAACCGCACAGTTCAACTCCTCAGTTATTTGACCAATGGATATTAACCGACTAGTTAGAGAAGGCACAAATAATGTATTGTTGAGAACCAAAGATTGTGAAATCTCTACATCCCCTGCTCCTGTAACCGGATATTCAATTCCATTGGCATTATATATTTTTTTTACCCTTGGTTCTTTTAATTTCCTTAGATCCTCTTTTACAAAAGTCATATGGTCCGTGGCACCTGAGTCAATTACCCACTTATTCAATTCTCTTTGAGTGAGAAAAGACATACCTTGGTTGTCTGATGTACCTATTTTTTCATTAACCTGCTCACTTGTGCTGGCTCGACAAAATTGTACTCTGCCTCCGTGCTCAGAATTGTCAAGTTTCTCCTCTGTTCGGACCGAAGTCTCATCAGTTCGGACCGAACCAGTGCTAATTCGGACCGAATTCTCTTCAGTTCGGACCGAATCCATTTCTGGTTGTGGCTTGTTGACCACCACATAGGCCTGCGCCCTTCCCTGTTGCTTGCCTCTTCTGCCCTTGTACCAGTCTGGGTATCCCACAATCTCAAAACACTTGTCTCGTGGATGACCCGACTTACCACAGTGAGTGCACTTCAACTTTGCCTTATTTTGCCCATGAAAACTAGATGATCCTTTAGTAAACATAACCATAGAGTTTTGAGTGATACCTTCATCCTTGATCATAACTGTTTGTCGCTTGACTTCTCGACGAACAATTCCATAAGCTTGCTCGACGGTTGGAAAAGGTGTGACTTGTAACACATTAGATCTCAAGCTATCAAGACGATCATCTAGTCCATCAAGAAAGGTATACACCCTGGATTTCTCCAAATATTCTCTAAATATCTCTATATCTTCTGCACTCTTCATGGGGTTGGGGCGTCTAAAATCTATCTCCCTCCATAGTCCTTGTAAAGTACTATAGTATTCCTCCAACTTTCCTGTGTGCTTTACTCGAGACACTTGTCTATTCAAGTCAAACACTTGTGCTTCATCATTACCATCATAATAAGTCGTTGCAAAGGCTTTCCACATCTCGCTCGCTGTCTCATAGCGCAGATAAGTAGGCATGAGGGTTGGATCCAAGGAGTTAATCAACCAGCTTTTAACCACCGAGTCCTCCGCGCTCCATTTACCAAAGGCTGTCTCATTCGGCTTTGGAGGCGCAGGATTACCCGTGAGGTGTTGCATCTTGTCTCTCCCTTTAACATACATACTTACTACCTCGGACCAGATCGAGTAGTTTGCCCCATCAAGCTTAATAGATATTGGCGAGGCAGAAATTTCAGGGTTAGGTGTGGCAGTAGGAACTTGTTGAGGAGATTGAGATTGGAGAGATATGAGTTGATTCATCTGTGCTTGTTGAGCAACAACAAGCTCTGTCAATTTTTCTAGAATAGTTTTGGTTTCAGTTTCGGTGTTGGTGTTGGGATCTGTCATGTCTGCGGTACTTGTCGATTGTCTTGGATCTCTCAATAGTTCAATTCGAACCACTCTCTGATACCATATAACAATTTCATAAACAAGAAACACACAAAGACACAAGAATTTTAACGAGGTTCAGCACCAATTTAGTGCCTACGTCCTCCACACTCACACACCCACGTTTTTCTTTATTGATTTTCTGTTAATTGTTACAATGAGGGAGAAGGAGAAGATAAATAGCCTTTTTTCATACATGGCAACATGCCTTTTTGGAAAAAAATCAAAGATACACATTCTAGCATATAAATCTTCAAATTTCCTTCTCTTCTGACCCTTATCAGATCCTCTTTTTATGGTAATACACCTATACCACGAGCAGCCTTCAGATATAGAAGAATTTGGCAATAATCTCACAAATATATTGCCAAATATACTCTGGCGGTGCACCAGTTCGGACCGAAATGCCTCAATTCGGACCGAAGTCTTTTGAGTCCTCAATGCACAGTTCTCAGTTCGGTCCGAATAGACTCTAGTTCGGACCGAACTGAACCTTTGAATTTTAACAGCTTTGCAAGGTGCTTTAGAGAGACCGAAAGTTACAAATTATTAAGCTTTAATTTTAGCCACCACAGGCAATAACACAATCAATCAATCATGTTTTACTAACCCATCCAAAGTAGCAGATCCAGATTTATATGATGCACTGAGATATATTGATTAACAAGATGCATGGTGCCGTTAAAGATCTGGTGGTCTGCAATATTTTGGGTGATAGGAATGCAACTTGATTTCAAAATCAGCAACCTTATTCCTTGAGAGTTCTAGGAGCAAAGGTTAATGCTCTAATTTCATATTGGACAGCTCTGTTACCGCTGCAGCTGGCCGTGTGGGAGCTGACGGTTGACGATGATCGAGGAAGAATGCTGGACGTGGCCCGTGGGTGAGGGTGGTGATAGAGATATGGATGGATTCTGGTGCTTTCTTATTTCATTTTGAGTTTCTGTTGCTAGTAGCTTTCATATTTATTGTAATAATTGAAAGAAATAATTGTTAGGTGATAGAAACAGGAGTTAGATCATAATGAGAGCACTGGTACCATTGGATGCTACGTACCAGTGCAGTCAGTCAGTCAGTCAGTCAGTCAGGGGGGTTGAAGTTTTTTTAACTTTTCACATTTTATAAAATGGAAAAGTGGTGGGTTTCACACTAGTTTCAAAACTATTTGATTTAATTTTCAACCGAACTATTAGGAAAAATAATTCGTACTTGTACGGGGAACTAAATCCATATTTATCATCAATATCTGTTATATATATCATGTTCTCATAGCATTTTTTATTTTAGTTGCTTAGAATTCGCTGAAATTTAATATTTTATCACAAAAAACCAGAGCCTCCTAGTATGGTGGTCACCTGTAATAGCAATTTATAGCTTTTTGAACTTTATTATGATATATATGCATTTTGTAATTTTATCTTATATTAGAAAAGAAATATATACGTCACGGAGGGAAGAAAAGAGATACGTTCTCCTCTTGCTTTGGGAGAATTACTTGCATATATAGATTCTACTATCCGGATTGTTGCAAGTAACCACGCAACAAAAGCTTTATAAAATATATATATATTTTTTTGAATTAAGATAAAAATAGTTTTGGATAATTTCAAATTGCTAAGTTAATTTATTACCAATTGTCTAGGAGTTTTTTATTTTTTTGAAAGAAAATAGAGGTCAAGCCTCAATCTTAATATATAAAATCTTGAAGAATATTTTATCAGCTTGCAATGTTGTTTGATAAAATATTGTTGCCACTTGCATGGCAGGTTTGACTTTATTGGAAATAAAAATTGGTATCTATACCAAAAGATTAGGAAGGCCTTTGTATAAACCTGTAAGTAAGGAGCTTTGTCCTATCTTATTTTCTTAAAAATAGAAAAAATATGGTCGTCAATTATCAACTAGTCTCTGAGAATTTCCTAAAGAGACGCCATTTAGAATATAGAAAGAAGAGAAAAGAATATATAAAAAAAAAAAAGCAGTGATTCGCACTGATTATGCATACGAGCTCAATTAAATTTGACGGTATAACCGAAATTGATGCTGAGATTGTACATACGAATGCGGAATATCCTCTTTGACGATTTTATTTTTCTTCTTAGGTGATGGAAACTCTGGTTGTGAAAGGCACATGCAACTAGCAGTAAGCATGTGAAGTTTCTTCGCAAGACGTGTGGATCGACAAATAAGTATAGGGGGGAGGAATGTTAGAATTAATTAAACGGATCTGGCATGCCTTGTCAGTGACTTGATACAACAGAAAACAGTAAAACCTATTTAATTTTCTATAAAGAGAAGGTCGTACATGCACGATGCACGCAAAGGGTAGAAAGGCTGAAGGGGGACGTATTTTATGTTGGAAGTCGTCAAACTATCTTATCCAAGCAAAATATACTGAAGGACGTAGCATTGAAGACTTTCTAGTTTCAACAATTTAATGCTTAATCATATTTAGATAAGCTGGGTATGTGTGTAAGCCTATATATATTTTTTCTATTCTTTTAGTTGTTCATGATCATTCGGCCTGATGTACTATTAACTCAAGATGGATGATATATATTTAGCATATCACAGGCAGAACCATTGGACGTTCAAGCTCCGGCCTCCATGATTGTAATCAAGCTGTTTACATAAACACAAGTTGACAAGTTATGCAATTCATTAAATCAAATTTGATCGAGCTTAATTAATACCAAAAAGTTATTTATTGGTTCCAAGTGTTTCAACTATTGAACCACTAATTGGAACTCTTAATACTTCAAGATTGATGTTCAGATATTTTCGTGATTTTTTTAACTAATAAGTTGACATTATATTAAAAAAAATAGGGCAAGTAATTAAAGGAAAAAATTAAAATTGTGGTGCAAAAGATTGACAAATTGTTAACGAGCTCTCTTATTAGTTTGTTTGACAAGATTGACAAATTGTCACGAACAAGCTTCAATTTTGATTTAGTTTGTTTGACAAGATGAGACAGGTCTATCTTGAGATGTATTCAATATATCGACTAATATCACATAAATTCTAATATTTGTTATTAGTAAGTGTCACGAACAAAAAGTAAATGAAAAATCATATTATTATTTGCTAAGAAACAACAGCTATTAGAAGATGTATTAGCCTCAAAATAATCATCAATTCATCATCGATCATAGCCTCATATGTTAAAAACTTACAATAAAGGACAGAGCTAGGGGGCATTTTTTGTCTTCTTTATAAAACAGTACCAATTAATGTACCGTTAGAAAATTCCAACGGCGCAATGGCAAAGGTCTATACAAGTATTTGTATAGTTGTATGTATCCTACAAATAAAGATAGAAAATTCTAAATGAATAGAATTTCGTCATCTCTTAATAAGTCTATACCGTGTTATTGAAAGAAATAGCTTCAGATTAATATCCAACAGGGAAAAGAAAATGCCAACTATGCTCATTTTACCTTTCAGCTGACGTTAATATATCTCTACAGCCGGTACACGCTTCACATGATGCTCTTCCCTGTTTATTACTTTATTACGTTAATACAAAAGAAACAATTGATACATTCACACACCTCAGATTGGTGCACTATTTTTTGTCTTTCCAAGCAAGCAATCTTTCCTTTTAAGCAATCTGTACACTTTTAGTTCATCCTTGCATTATAAATACGAGCCAATAACCATGTTTATTCAACTCCCACCGAGTTATTAACAAATAATACTGCCATGTTAGCTTCAAAAATCAATGTTTTCTCTTTGGCTTGTGCCATAGTTCTTGCCATAGTACACACAACACTAGCCCAAAATACCCCGCAAGACTATGTCAATACCCACAACACAGCACGCTCTGCTGTTGGTGTGGGAAATGTCTCTTGGAACACCACGGTGCAAGCATACGCACAAAATTATGCAAACCAGAGGATAAGCGACTGCCAGTTGATCCACTCAGGTGGTCCATATGGTGAGAACCTCTTTTGGGGTTCGGGTGCACCTTTTTCAGGCATAGATGCAGTCAACAGTTGGGTATCAGAAAAGCAATACTATAATTACACTACAAATACATGTGCATCAGGCCAGGTCTGTGGTCATTACACCCAAGTGGTATGGCGCAGCTCCACCCAAATTGGGTGCGCAAGGGTGGTTTGTAACAGTGGTGCCATATTTATCATATGCAATTATTATCCTCCGGGTAATTACATTGGACAATGGCCATATTGAAAGGGTGACAATTTACTGTTTTCTCATGAAATAAGGATGTTGACAAAAGAGGCAATGATTGTCAGTCAAAATAAGTCAACTGCTTTTGTTTGGATATAGTAAAAGTATACAAATAAAATAAGGGCAATGTGTCGAATGTAATTGGAGTTTTACAGACTTACTTTTTTACACTTTTTCATGTCAAAAATATATTATGTGTTAACAATATTTTTTTGGTACATATGCTAGCTAGGATGGATGTTACTGTTAGCATTTGTATGCGCTTATCAGAATAAGTGAAATTGTGAAAACCTTTAGTTGCAACAGTGAAAAGAAAAAAAAAAAAAAATCAGAACAAAGAAAGAAAAGCGAGAAACAAAGATCTCCTTAGTTAATTTGATATGTCGCCCTAGATATTTTCCGATGGAAGAAAGTTCAAGTAAATATCATATAAATGGTATCATCCGATCACATCCATATGATGGCATATAATCACTACAAGAATATGGAGTAAATACGAGGATAAAAATATCATCTCCGTGGAAATTTAAAGTTTCCTCGGTAATAACTAAAATAATTTATGGAAACAATTTATGGAAACGTTGCCCTGTATTTTTTTTTTCAACATTTCGAAATTTCGACTAACTTCGTCCCCTTTTCTGACTTAACCAATCCTAACTTCTCCTTTCCGTCTTCTTTCATAACCAACCCCTAACTTCGACGGCGGCCACGCACGGCCTTGTTTGTTGCGCCTCCTCGTTGCTACTTTAAATAATTCCCTTCCTTTCTTCTCTAATTCCCTCCCTTGCTTCACTTTCTTCCTCTCAACCTCCGCCGATCTCATCTCGCTGGTCTAGGTCAAGCACACCAGTTTCAGTCATGAGTCACGACTATTTCTCGATGCCTCGAGCCTTTCCACATCTCCAGTCCACCTCTATTCAAGACCCTTACATTTAAACAATAGGTAAGTTTACCTCTACTCGAGAATCTCGGATTTAGATTTTTTTATTATTATTATTCTAAAATACTGCAACAATATAACAACAGTTTTGTCACCATATATCTTCATTTTATTGTTCTTGATGAGGATTATTTGATTTGATCTTTGTTGCAGTTAGTGGTTATTTCGATTGTGCTAACAAGGTGCTCGACAAAACACCGCTTAGAGATGATTATGTCCTTGCAAGAGTAGTTAGATTGATGTAAGGGACTTTCACAGGTTACATATAGTTTTGTCATACATTAGTTCCCCAATTGACAATATTTAAAAGCATCTGCATTAAAAAAAATGCAATTTGTTGACAATTTAGAAGGTGTGATTACCGTGTATGCACATATAAAAGCAGATTAATATATTTTGAATTTCAAAAGTAGAATAACACTGTAATCAATATTTGAAGAAATCAATTGGTCTTTGTAGAATCACCCACGAATTTAAAGAACTACAAAATCATTTTATATTTGAGTTCTCTTTCCATCTTATTAATAGGTTACAGGTACCTGGCACCTACTGGTAATGAATCATGTAATTTGATTGTTGGAATAGACTTCATGAAAAAGCAGGTATGAAATGGATAGATTCAGACTTAGTTTTGGATTGATGTCTATACTTAATGAAGATCTGAAAACTTGAATGTAATTCACACTGGTGTCTATAGTGTGATTTGTGTATTTAACTATTTATGGAAATGTTCAACAAGAATCTCAAATCATAATTTACTTACAAATTGTTGACTTTATTGGATTTTATTTGTAACATAATTGCCTTGTAGAAGATTATTGCTACATGATTTGGTAAATGACTCCATTTAAGTAACTTGTTTCTAAATAATCTTTATTTTGTTGGATTTTCAGGATGCTTGTCGCTTCCATTTCAAGTGAACTTTTCGGTTGAAATAAGTAGAGTGAGTCAACTTTGCACTCAATAAACTGCAAATACTAATGATTTTGTTATTTCGAGACTAGACTACATATTTTATGGCTTAAGAAAATCTATATTTTTGCTAATTTATTTTCTTGTATATCATATAGGTTTTAAAACTGTGGATGAGACGAAGTACTGAATTACGGGATTTACACGAAATATTGTATACATAGCAAGGACTAATAGTTAGGGGTGAGGAATTTGCTTATATAGAAGACTGTATTATAACAAAAAAAATTTATTATGGTCTTTTGATGTTGTAAAATTCTTAAATTATATTCAAGTTGATTATGAATGTTGATATTTTGTATTGTCGTCTGTAATGATCACTAGAATACTATAAATAAGTATGCAATACTCCCGTCAATATATGCTCGATTTAACTAAAGTTTTATCCACGGGAATAATGTGCTCCGCGTCATATGGATAGTATTTCCCCGTGGCTCCGTATCCATGGGAATAATAGAAATTTATCCTCGTTAAAGCCTTTCCGCAAGGCTTCCTCGGGGATGAGAATTATTAGCTAGGAGAGTATTTACGAGGCAGCTATTGCCGAGGATGTGTGCACGTGTTTGATTATTCCCGACGAATTATTGTTTGCCTCTAAAATTCGACAAATTTAAACAAGCCGATAGAAAGCGTCAAGAGGTATGAGAGAACGCTCGTAGAGAGCCATTCGAAAGACAAGTGGCGGCACATATTTGATAAGTTCAAATTGAATCAATTCATATCGATTTTGGGCTTAACCAAATATAAACAAGACTTAAAATGATAATGCTACGATACAGACTATTTGGTCATGTTAACAAGTCATACAAGTCCACCAAAAATATGTATGAAATATACGCGAAATACATACCAAATACATATGGAATACGTGTATAAAATCATGCATGAATACATAAACAAACAGGCCAGGTTTATTACAAACAAATTATACAAAAAAAGAGTCAGCCCACGACGACCCACAACAAATCCAGCCCAAAATGGCTAACTGACTCGACCCAACCAAGTTCCAACTCCGACTCAATCCCTACTCGAACGCGACACGTACTCGACCCGGACCCAGACACGGCTTCGACTCAATCTAACTCAGACTCAGATCCAACACGTGTCAGTTTCCCGTTGGACGCCACTATGGGCCCCCACTATTTTTAGTTAAAGGAAATAAAGGAAAAGAGAAAGGACAAACTGAGAAGAGAAACCTCTTCTCCGACGAAGGTTGATCCTCCCCCGCCGCTACGTTCCACCGCTGCCTAATTGATGGTACCGTCGAAAAGGCGACGAGCTCACGAGCACAGAGACACCAGACTGAAGATGATACTTGTAATCACCTAATTTCAGAAGGGAAGGGATTAGTGCTCGAGGCAAACATAAACAAAATTCCTCAAAATTGAGAAGAAATTGATGAAGTTATATACCTGAAGAGCTTCTATTGATCTCAGAGAAGACGCACGACAGGCAATTTGGGGTCAATTGGACCTAAGGCAAACTTTCGCATCCATGGCCATGGCGGATGGCTTTGAGTGCGCAAGAAACAAGCAATGCAGATCGCTATAGCTTGAATTAGGGATGGAAAGGACTTCACAACAGTCCGGAGAAGTTCAGTCATGCACATGAAGAAAAAGAAGAATATCAGAGATTCTTATAAACGTGATTGATGTTTATACTGGAGATCTCCAGTGTATAAGAGTTGATGAAATAGTTAACTGGAGAGAACTCATCCCTCCTCAGCCTATAAACTGAAAAGGTGATTCTAGCCCTGTCTAAAGCAGTGTACAATCGACTGATGAAGTAATTAGAGAGAGGAGAATGCATTGCATCACCCCCAGTGGTCCCTCTCTCTTCAGAAGATTAAAAGATACGCAGAGCCAAAAGCTTAATACAAGATATGCTACAAATGCTAAAGCATTGCTGCTTTATCATTTCACAAGCGCCAGATCATCCCCAACTACTCAAATGTATGCTGAGTTCAATGGATGGTTGGATCTCAACCAAATCATACATACCATACATCTCTGTGTGTATAAAAGGAAAAGCATCAAAACATACCTAAAAAGACTTCTCATGCGTGTCATTCTTTGGCCAATGGACAAATCAGGTATTCTCACAAAAGACAAAAGAATGTTGATTATAAAACATCATAGGAAGCACCATTAATACCACATTTGCCCCTGGAATGGCTCCTCCAGAATATTACACAGAAGTTACACAAGAAATTGGTAATTAAAACCAACTAGTTTATGCACTTGCCAAAGATCATATGTGCATAAACCGTACCTTGCCCTGGTATCAACAAGCAACATGGAGCCTCAGACCAGCATGATAAGGCAATTTGTTGCCAAAATTGGTTCATCACAGGCCTTAATTGTGCTGGGGAGATGCACATAAAATGGGGGTGGCACCAAGGTTGAAACTGCTCACAGTTAAACGCAACCAACACAAACTACTTGACAGATCAAAATGTGAGCACAACTTGTCAAAAAATGACAAGTGTTAACTCAAAACACCTGACTGCAAGTAAAATGAACAAAACTGCCCACAGAGATACAACCCACAGGTTGTATAAAAATCCAATGCAGCCTCATATCAAGTCATAGGCTTGAATTAACCACAACCAGCCACCGGTTAAGGCTAAATAAGCCAAGTAATATGCATATGAGTATCAAATGACATGTATTATGTCAAATGACAGCTCAAACATGCATAATTACAAAGCCAACAGCTACAGAAAATCCATGAAAGGCAAGAATGCCTCAATACCTCATCAATTCCCTCTTCAGAGAGAATGTACCAACACTCAGAGCAGATAATGCATGCTCTCAGGCGCCTATGTCAAACAGCCAACACCAAATGGTACAATGATAACCTGCCACCTACACAAAAAATAAGAAAGTCACTTAAACCAAATGGATGCACCCAATGACTCCAGTGAAAAACAAGAAGAGAAAAGGAAGAAAATCAAACCTGCCTCTTCTACATTGCAAGTGAGCACAGTGGGGTCATCATACTGACCAGTAGGCCCCATGAACAGTCTCGCTTCCCAGAAATACATAGCTACAGACTGCTAGATGCAAACCACAGCCAATCCAAGGCAAAAGACCAATGGAGATGATCAAATACCCTCTCAATGAACTGTCAAGCCTCAGAAATAGGCTCAATAGCTATGCACCAGATGAAGATGCCTTCATGAGTGCATCCAGGCCATTGAAACCCTACCAGCCATGGGATCAATGCCACATGTCCAAGCCAGTTTTTGGCGCCAAACACAACCCCTCTTCCAAGCCAGAAGGGAGGAGACAAATACCCACAACCATGACAAGTGGCCCCATGGCCCACCTGTCATGAAAACAATAAAATACAAGTAAACTGAAGTAAATCTAGCTGACTCATCCACTACATCAACACCAATGTCAAATGTCAAAAGACCATTGGAGGGTGCACAGAAGATGTAAAAGAAGAGAAGTGAAGGAAGACTTACAAATTGAGGCGGCAAGAAGCAAGAAGCATCTCAACCCTTCATCAACATCCAAAATTTCCAGAAAATGCCACATGGCAACACCCAGACAACATCAACACAAACTCTAGGGGTCATCTTCCCCTATAAAATAAGCTCTCTATCAACAGAAGAAGGGAAAGCAAAGTGCTATATTGAAACTCTGCCCATTTTTCAACTTAACTTATTTTCTGTAAAATAAAGAAGTTTATTTAAGCTTTTATACAAGGTAATTAGTAGCAATGTAGCTTTTCAATTGAAATAAAGCTTTTTTATGTATATATTTACCTTATTTTGTGTTCTTGCATCTCTATTCACCTTATGTTTATTCACTGCATATGATAAAAATAGCATAAATAGTATGTTTATTTTAACAGTTTGCATGTTTACATATACTAAAGTGCTTATATAGTTCCATTAACAGTATACTAGTTTCATTTGCATGGAAAACAACAAAAAAAATGCATCAATTATCATCTGTCACTAAGTAAAATATGATCAAAAGTACAAAAAATGTATAAAATGATAAAAGTAAAGTGTATACTGAAGGATTTCATGATGCGAATCGGGTAATTTTTAAAATTTTTATTAACCGATAACATCTAGAATCGTTCTTATTATTGCTAACTTTCTTTATTTTATTTGCATCGCAATCAAATATATTCCTATAAGAAGGATTGTAGAACCATACCTATGGTCTTTAACGAAGCTCTATTCCTCTTCGGTTCACCTTGAATCCGAAACAAGAATGACAGTCGAATCCGTGCTAGCGAACTCCCCGTCAACACCTAGCTCCGTCGTCCGTATCTTAATCGATTGCTTAATCGATAGAATATTTTAACAAGTATTTGGAAGAAAAGAAGAACAAAGCTTCAACACATGAAGACTTACTTGTACACAAAATTTCTGATCTGCTTTTCCTTTAAAACACAAGAAGAAACCTTTCAATTTCATATAGCATTTAAAGCCACTAACCAGAAATTAAAACATCACTTTAATTTCTGACGTTGCAGCACTAAAACCTTGATAACTCTCTGTAGGAAACTCCAAACGTCCTGAAACTTGGACCATTGGATTCTACACTTCAAGGGCTACAATTTTCATATATCATTTGCCCAAAATGGTTATCGTTTGCTATACTAATTTTCTATTTAAAGTTGGCTCAAATTCTGACACGAATTTAAGGCCTTCTTTTTTCTTCATTTGTTAAAATAATTGGGCTTGGGCTTCAAATAAATTTATACATTTCATAATAATATTCATATATTATTATAATATGTGAAAATTATATTATCCTTATAATATACACATATTAATAAATTTATTCTTTGCTAGTTAATCACGTTACGTGATATAATTTTCTATTTGTACTTTATTTCATGCAACATGAAACTTTGTACATAGAAAATATATTTCTTGTTTCCCATTCAGTTGGTGTGACCTATATTGAGGATCCATATTATGTTGGCAATGGAATAATTATTTTATTCCATAAACTGTAAGCGGTACTCTAGCATACATTACAGCTACCCAAATAATATAGATGTTTAGCAAATCATTTTACGAAACACGATCCTTCTACTAATGTTATTAACATTACTTGTGTCTATTCTTTGCCATATGATATTATGACTATTATACAAAGTAGGGCTGTGTCATCTTCGTATTATAATCTTTTCTTGGTCACTAATAAGTAGGATTATATAATTATAACTGCACTTCAGTTATATTGGATCAATTTATAATCTCACTTTACCAAGGGGCCCTTTATAATATCATTCCTCAATTAATGAGTGGCAATTAGCTATTGACATATATATTTTCCTCCTACACAAGTTACATACAAAGAACTATTACTTTTATCACCACTTGCTTCAAATGGCTTTTAATAATAATTACGTTGCATATTTCTTATGTGAAAAATATATCATATCAATCTTAGAATTAACGACACGATAAAAATATTAATGACATAAACACAATCCATATAATATTTTTATCAATTAGGTCTGTTCAATATATGAAACTTTTCATATACTCGTGTTATTAAATGATAATCCTTTATCAACGTTTACAGAACTACAACGTACTTTTAATCAACACGACAGTCTTATATGACATATTAGTATTCCTGCTAATATTCAAGACCTGTGAACATTTTAGATATAAATATTTATTTTATTTAGAGTTCTGCGGTTCAAGACCAAGAGCATCTTCTTGAACACTTCTAAATACAAATATAAACTCATGGAACAAAATGTAATAACATCCAATTCATAAATATAACATATAAAAGTAATCATCATAAGATAACTTTTAGAACACAATTCCAACAATCTCCCACTTGTTCTTAAAGTTACTTCTTATACATTCTTATGTATTAACTCTAAAACTAGGGTTGCCTTTTGACTCATTCTGTTATCTCTATCCACTCTCCATGCATCTTCAAACCCATGGAATCAAAGTGAACTTCGCTTTTGGCTTGAGATAAAGGCTTTGTTAGCGGATCTGCTGTGTTACTATCCGTGTCCACCTTTAATAATTTTATTTTACCATCTTCTATGAAGTCTCGAATGACAAAGTATTTTCTATCCATGTGTTTGACTTTGTGGTATGCCTTCGGTTCTTTGATTTGTGCAATAGCTCCACTATTGTCGCAAAACAATTCCAATGGCCCTTCGATTGATGGTACCACACCAAGCTCCTCAATGAACTTCTTGATTCAAACACCTTCTTTGCTTGCTTCCGCAGCAGCCATCACTTCTGATTGGGTGGTTGAGTCAGCTGTTGTTGATTGTTTGAAACTTCTCCAACAAACAGCATCCCCATTCAGAATGAATACATATCCAGATTGCGACCTTTTATCATCATAATCGGTTGCAAAACTCGCATCGGTGTAGCCTTCTACAACGAGTTCCCGTTTCCCTCCATACACAAGAAATTTATCCTTAGTTCTGTTAAGATACTTAAGGATATTCTTGACCGCACTCCAATGTGCAGGACCTGCATGGGCTTGATGACGACTTGTCATACTTAGAGCATACGCGACATCAGGTCGTGTACACACCATAGCATACATGATAGAACCAATTGCAGAAGCATATTCTACATTCTTCATGATTTCAATGTCTTTACGTGTCACAGCACATTGAGACTTGCTAAGTGTTACACCTTGACTCATTGGCACATTTCCTTTCTTAGAATTTTGCATGTCGAATCGTTTCAACACTTTGTCAATGTATGTACGTGTTTGACCCTAAATTATTGTGTTTGGAGAAACAAAGATAATAGCAAGAAAGTTCAAAAAAAATCGACGAAAATATCACACAAACTCCAAAAATTCCCAAAAAATATCCAAAAATTTCCCATGAATTATGATGAATTATCATGATTTCCAAATGCCAAAAACATCAACAGAAACCCTCTATTTTTGCAAAGAAACCCACAAAGCCTATAAAATTCCCAAAATAAATCCATAAAGAATTTCACAAATCTATTTGAACCAAAAAATCCCTTATAGTTTTATGAGTCTACCCATAAAATTTCATCCAAAAATACCCCTGGAAAGGCCTCCAAATGATTTATTGAAATTTGGCAGCAAATAATTAATGGAAATTTAAATCAAATGCCAAGAAAATCCCAGAAAAATCCGTCGAATTGGGCGCGTCCAACCCATTGCAGGGGATCCGGGCAAGCATGCGACATCGCTGGAGTTCAAATCTTCTTCTCCCGCCTTGATTTTTGCTTACACCCGGTGCATGGACCAGAAACGCTGAAACCTTTGATCCGTCGCTGGCTCACAGCAGACCAGGCTCATCCAACTGCCTCTCTCTCATTAAATCTGACCTGTGGGCCCTCACTTGTCATAGCCTTCTTCTCCCTGGGTAAAAAGAAAGCTTGCGATTTTCTTACCGTGCGAGGCCGGGTGAAACAAGGTGAAACTTGGCTATTTCGTCGACGTGGCCTCTCCTTCGACCACAGACATCAAAACCAGGCACCCCAGCCCATGGTTTTGCAAAACCAAAACCCTAGAGCAACTGATTCTGAATCGTTGATGGAAGATGGACGGTAGAGATGAGGTCTCGGTCATGGATTGAAGCCCTAGATCCTAGTCTATAAAAACCCAAATTGAAGGCAATGGAGAAAGGAGGAGAGCGGCCGCAAGCTCAGATTAGGGTTAGGTTACTCTAGTTTAGCCTATTTAGCTGAGGGAAGGTTCAATTGATAGAGGAAAATCATCGAGCACTTGTAAAAACAGAGAATAGAGGGGAAACTAAGGTTTGTAGGTCTGTAATTGTCCATGTGTGAATGAAAATAAATAGATTTGAAGTATCAATTTGATCTCTGAGACCTTCTCTTTTACTCTTTTCTTTTCTTCTTCTCAATTCCATTCGGCCACAAGCTTTGCCTGAGGTTTTGCTCAGGTCTAGCTTCTCTTAGCTTTGGCTAGAGTTTCTCTAGTCCTAGCTCCTTACCTCGGTTGGAGCCTCTCCATTCCTGGGTAGCATCTCCCTCTCAGGAGATTTCATCAAACAAAGATGAGGGGGAGATGCTGCCCAAATTCTGTTAGAGCTTAATTCTGTTTTAATTTGGGGTTTAAATAAATAATATAGCAATAATAATACATGCTAAGTGTTTAGTATGTTGATTTAACAAAAATACATAAATGCATCAGTGGTCCAAATCTGTCCAGTGGAGAGAAAAATAGAAATTGTAGGGTTTTATCTGCATAAAAATCTAGAAATGCACATGAACAGAAGGTATATGAACCTTTGGACAACAGGGAACAAGTTTTCTATTTTTCTGGATTTTATCTGATTTTATATGAATTAATGAAGGCTGCAGGGGTATTTTATACAATAAATTGTTATTTTCCAAAACTCTACATTTTTCTGCAAGTTTGCTTATACAAAAAAGTTTAAAAATATGTTAATGGACATTTATACAAATTTTCATAACTTTTGGATTAGTACAATGTGGTTTTCTCATTTATTATAGAATTAAACAGAAAAGGGTATAAATAGTTAGATATTCTTGTTAAAAATCATTAGTTGTTTCTCAGTGCCTTAAATGCATTTCTTATACATATTTTAACTTCTGCAAGTTGTTTTCCTGTACTAGCTGCAACTCAAAATCAAAATCACCAAAACAGTAAAAAAATGACATAAAAATAAAAATCTAAAAATTGAATAAAGTGCAAACAATCATGCTTTTACCCTCTGTGAGGATTTGAACACTTAAAATATATCTAATCTGACCTATATTGAATTCCAAATCGAACTTTATTACTGTAAGTACACTTACATGCAAAGATCAAAAATTGAATAGAAGTGTTAAGATGCACATTTTCTGCCTCGTGCTACTCCCACCAAATTGTGAGGTTTCGAATCAAATAAAATACATGAACTAACTAAAATTGAGCTCCTCCATCTTCCTACGTAATTTCTGGCATCAAAGAAGCTCTCTGTGGGGCCCGCCATCTAACTCAGATCAGACCCAAGTTAGGGATAAGTTGTCTCAGTCAAATGTGCCTATTTTTAGGTTTCCTCACTCAAAATTGACGTCTCCTAAGACTTTATCATATCTCCAAAAGTGTATAAAACCTAGAACTGGCAAGAGAAGGCGTCCGGGAAGCTTCCAACGCCATTAATGGTGATTCGAAAACCCTTGGGTGCTACACGGCAGCAAAGACCTCCATGGTGAAAATGGTGTATACAAACCTCTTCCTCTCTTTCCCACGATCCTAAATCACTAAGTCTCTATAGAAATGGTTGTGTGAACCGTCGTAATTTGATCGGAGAAGAAGCGAGGACCTATCTGCAAAAAGGCCATCGCTGGCGGAGGGAGAAGGGTCGAATTCGAATTCGCGAGGATCTTCTGTGGTGGGTTTGGTGTGGCAGGTCAAGTCGCTCATTACACGAAATCCAGAGAGTGGTCAGCGTCTCTGATCCAGTCAGCGCACACGTGGTCCAATCACGATTTTCCAAATCAGCACAAATTCCAAAATTCATTAAAAATAGTATACAACTCAGAAAAATTCAAATGAAATATCCATAAAATCCTAAAAATCTGTAGAAACTAGATTTACTGATATTTTTATATGAAATTATGTCTAATTATGCCCCTTTTATATTTTCAAAGTATTTTCTAATTAAAATTGAGTTTTATAAATTGTCAAAACTTTGTAAATTCACCAAAATTAGTAGTTATCTTAGAAAAATTCAAATAAAATATCCAAAAATTTCTAAAAATCTAAATAAACCAAATCCAATATTACTTTCTATCAAATTTTGACAAAATCAGGAATTTTATATTTTTGAAGTGTTTTATTATAAAAAATTAAATTATATAAACTCTAGAAAAATAGTAAAATCTCTTAATAAAAATTCTAGACCAAGTTTTAAGATAATTTCATGATTAAAATTGATTTTCTCATCATCTACTTTATATAACAAATTCTAAATTCCAAATTCCAAATAAAAAAATCAATCAAAACTAAAATTGAAAATATATTGAAATCTAATACCAAAATTAAATTGAAATCTAATTCAAATAAAAAAATCAATAATTAAATTTAAATCAAAATTCAAAGAAAAAAAGAAATTATATTTTAAATTTCAAGAATTTCCTTAAAAGACATAAAAATGATATCCTAAACTTTAAATATTAAATCTTTGGAACAAATAAATAAAAATAAAAATAAAATAATAATCAAATCTAAAAATCAAGATAAATCTAAGTTGAACTTAAATGCAAATTAAATTCATCAAATTAAAAATCCAAATCTAAATAATAATAAATAAAACAAACAAATAAATAATGATTAATAAAAATAAAAATAATAATAAAAATTCAAAAATCAAGATAAATCCAAGTTAAATTTAAATCCAATCCAAAGCTAAATAATGATAAATAAAATAAATAATAAAAATTTGAAAATCAAGATAATCCCAAATAAATCAATATAAATCAATATAACTTAAATTAAATTAAAATCCAAATCCCCTTAATAAAAAACATATAATATTTCAAATAAATAGTTTTAGCTTTAGATATCCTTAAATGCTTCAACTAAATAGTTTTGGATTTTGATATACTTAACTGTTCTCAATTGTGTCCCGTCCATTAAGTCTGGTACCACCAATTGAGCCCGGTCCAAGCCGTAAAATTAACTTAAATACAAAACCATTCAAATGACGATTTTTCTAGCCTATTACATTTAGTTTCTCAATTCTCTTAATCAGAGGTTCTCGTGGGAAACCACGGGGTAATTAACAATAGGGGCTTGCGCCTATTGGAAAGAAAGGATCCACAAATTAATAAACCCTTGCGAGAATGGATTCTAGTCGATGTTCTCTGGTCGTTAAGAGGCATCAGTACCTGAATCCAAGCTCACGAGGGGTGAATCTAAGACTTGTTCTCGTTCTTGAGGAAATCCAATCATTCTTCGAGAAATGACGAAAAAGTCCACACAGTACGTTGACTTAAGCCAATGAGTCTACGTGACCTGTCTCTACATATCTTGATTCCCAAGATATATTGGGCTTCACCCAAGTCTTTCATTGAGAAAATCTCTTTCAATGAAGTTTTTGTTTGCTCCATTAAGGGAATAAAGTTGCCTATCAATAGTATGTCATCAACATACAAAACCAAGAAAAGTATATGGCTCCCACTGACCATCTTGTATACACAAGTATCTTCCTTACTTTGAATAAATCCAAGGCGTTTAACCTCTTCATCAAAGCGCTTATTCCAACTCCTGGATGCTTGCTTCAATCCATAAATAGACCTTTGAAGTTTGCATACTTTACTGCCATTATTTGGATCTTCAAAACCTGGAGGTTGTACCATGTACACATCCTCTTCCAAATTCCCATTCAGGAATGCTGTTTTGACATCCATTTGCCATATTTCATAATCATAAAATGCGGCAATGGCTAGTAATATCCGAATTGACTTAAACATTGCAACAGGCGAGAAAGTTTCGTCATAATCAATTCCTTGAACTTGACTAAACCCTTTCGCTACAAGCCTTGCCTTGTATGTTGTCATGTTTCCATCCATGTCCATCTTCCTCTTGAAAACCCATTTGTTTTGAACAGCTTTCTTTCCTTGAGGAAGATCTACCAAGTTCCACACTTAGTTATCGTACATGGATTGCATTTCAGATTTCATGGCTTCATACCATGATTTTGAGTCTTCTCTTTTCATTGCTTCTTCAAAGGTCTTTGGATCATCCGTATCCATTACCAAGATCTCATGAAGTCCTAGATATATATCAGGTTTCTTTCTAGATCTCGTTGACCTTCTTAGTTCTTGTAGCTCTTTATGCTCATCTTGAGTATCTTGAACTTCTTGCACAATTTCTTGTGGAATTAGTTCAATACTCGATTGAACACTATGTGGTGATGTGTGAACCTCTTCCTCAATAGGTTGAGGAACCTGTACACTAATGCTCCCACTAGCCGTCGGAACTATGGTTGGGTTATTTCGATCTACATGTGTGTCATCCATGACTTGATCGAGGTCTTGTAATGTTTCTTGAGTTTCCTCAAGCGTTACACTACTCCCATTACTTTTGATTCTTTCGAGAAACTCTTTCTCTAAGAAAATTGCACCCCTTTCAACTAATATTCTATTTGTTGACTTGTGCCAAAAGTAGTATCCTTTTGTTTCTTTTGGATAACCTATAAAAAAAGTATTTTTCTGCTTGGGGTTCTAGCTTGGTTGACATCAATCGTTTGATGTAAGCCTCACATTCCCAAATTTTGAGAAAAGATAATTCAGGAGTTTTTCCTGTCCACAACTCGTATGGAGTTTTCTCGACAGATTTGGATGGAACAATATTCAGTGTGTAAGCCGCAGTTAGCAATGCATGTCCCCAAAAATAAAGAGGCAATTCTGTTTGGCACATCATTGACCGAACCATATCAAGCAATGTTCTGTTTCTCCTCTCAGATACACCATTCCACTGAGGTGTTCCTGGTGGAGTCAATTGTGGTATGATATCACACTCTTTCAGATATGTACCAAATTCATTACTCAAGTATTCTCCTCCACGATCAGTTCGCAAAATCTTAATTCTCTTATTAAGTTGATTTTCGACTTCATTCTTGAATTCTTTGAACTTGTCAAAAGATTCACTCTTGTTCTTCATTAGATAAACATAGCCAAAACGACTATAGTCATCTATGAACGTAATGAAGTACCTAAAACCATCTCGTGCACTTGTTCTCATTGGACCACATACATCAGAATGTATCAATTCCAACAAGTCTTTTGCCCTTGAACCTTTCTTCTTGAAAGATTTCTTAGTCATTTTACCAACTAAACAAGATTCACATGTCTCTATTGCATCGCAATGCATGAGACCAAGAAGATTACTATCTTGTAATTTCTTAATGCGTTTCTCGTTTATATGACCAAGACGATAGTGCCATAAAAGAGTATTATTTTCATGAGATACTTTGAGTCTTTTATTATTGACATTTAGAACATGTTTATCATTCACTTCTAGCAAATATAAACCATCATGAATAGTAGCATTTGCATAGAAAATTCCATCTTTTGCAATACTCATACACGAGTTTGAAATAGTAAATACATAACCATCTTTGTCCAAACACGACACAGATATAATGTTCTTACATATAGACGGAACATAATAAACATTATTCAAATTAATTATTAAACCACTAGATAAAAGAAGGTTTATTGAACCAATGGCCATCGCCGAGATACTAACACCATTGCCCACCTTCAAAATGACTTCTCCTCTCTTGAGATGTCTTCTATTCATTAGTGCCTGCATATTTGCACAAATATGAGCACATGATCCAGTATCAATTACCCAATCATGAATAGATGTGGTTAAATTAATTTCAATAACATAAATATCTTTTGAAACCTTGGGACGCTTCCGCTCTATTTTGCCTGAGTCTAAGTCAGCCTTGTACTTTGGACAATTCGCCTTGAAATGTCCTAACTCATGACAATAATAGCACTCAGTTTGCGGAGTTGGAGAGTTTTTCTTTTTGCCTTTGGAGGTGCTCGCTTGAGCTTCTCCCTTCCCCTTGTTCTTTTTAGATATCTTCTTTTTGCCTTTTCCCTTTTGAGCTTTCTTGCTATTATGTGATATTGCAAGAACATTCTTCTCTCCCTTGTGCCTGTTCATATCGGCCTCAGCTTGCTTCAAAGTCTGATGGATCTCATCCAAGGTCATTGCCTTTTCACGCAAGTGAAGATGCATGACTACATCTCTGTAAGATGGAGGCAACGAACCAAGGATTATATCCTCAGCAGAATCAGCATGCATTGGAGCATTAAGCTTCTCCAATTTCTCAAGGTAACCCAACATTTTCAACATATGTTGGTTGACAGAAGATCCTTCTGCCATGTTACACCTTGTGAAAGCTAAGGTGATCTTTGAACGCTCTTTACGAGCATTCTCCAGGAACATCTTGGAGAGACGTTCGATTATCTCTTTTGGAGTATTGTTAATGAACTTTCTAGTAAGTTCAGTAGCCATATTTGCCAACATGAGACCTTGAACGCTCAGTTCGTCCTTGCGGTACTTTTCAGATTTGGCCTTTGCTTCATCAGAGGGATCTTTATCTAGTACTGGAGCATCTTCCTCCAACACATTGACAAGATCCTCCGACCTGATGATAAGTTGGAGTTTCAATTCCCAATCAAGAAAATTGGAACCATCATTCTCCAACGGAAACTTTTCGAGTATGGATCGGATAATTACGTTGTTTGTCATTCTATAAAATAAATCAAATGATTCATGTTAATATTTATGTAAAACTTCATACCACATATATTTAACAATTGTCCATTATGCAGTATATTCAAGATCCTATCATAAATAAAGCGAACTCATCTGAATTATAAAATCAAGGTAAGTAATCTTTTACTAATCATAACCTTTTAGAAAAACTTCTGCAATCGTTTGCAATTTTCTAAACTTTATGACTCTTGTTGTTTATTAAGAACCTTTTCTTATTAAACGATTTTCCCGAGACTTCAAGCCTAGATCTTGAATTCCCTTTAAGCAAACTTATTTTATTGGTCAATATGTTTGGCTAATTATCTCCATAAAATAAATGTACCAAATGCCTCACATTTAATCTATTTATCAATGGTCAGATAATATGTCCTAACACATTCCACGATTTCTAAAGATTAGAAATTACACTCATGCATCTTAATAATCTTTAGCTTAAAGTGGATAAAATAAGAAGGAAAAATACTTAATTTTTCATTGGACATTTCAAATGTGACTATAGTTTGGTAGGTCCTGTTTTCATACACCCATACCTATCCTAACATATCATTCACATATAATCATAAAGCACATAACATAACACAATCACAAAATATTTGCGAGTTTGTATGCCTCTTGCGCTTCTCTTCATCCACCGTTTTGTCTTCTTGCACCATTGGATGAAAAATTGCATAAAAATAAATATCTGCCCAAATTTTATTATGAATCCTTTCAAAAAATAAAATTTGCTAAGTGCAAGTATTAGGAACTCATCTCATTCTCACAATGCATATGATGTAAAAAATAAATAAAGGCATCCTATACATAAATTGCCTTTTGTGCCTAATTAATAAACGCTTATTAAAATTGCTTACAATCAAATATGCACATCACATAAAATTTACATCACACAAGGCATTAGAATGAGACATACAAACTCGATTCCCTGCAAAACATTATAATAGGAATTGCATACCGATGCACTATTTTGTACCTTTTAATTAATTTTCATTTCTTAAGTAATTGCGGTTCTCTAAATCATTTAAATCCCTAAAATGATTTATAATTCTCTGTTACAATTTGCATCATAGTTTGAAAAATAATCTTTTAATCATTTAAAAGAAAATACAAACCGTTATTGTGTTTTGTCACAGAAAAACTGCGCACTGTTGCTGTTTTGCCTTTGTGACGAAATTCCATAAAACTTTTGTATAGGAAAGTTTTATTATTTCAAAACTAGACTTCAATATCTAAATTTAGAAACTGGTTTCATCAAAATATGTTAATCTATTTGAGAGAAAACGTTATTTTGATTTCAGCAAAAACTGCTACTGCTGCTGAAAAATTTCAGCAGCGCACTATTTTCTTTATTTTTGTTTAATCTCATAGATCTGTCCAAAAACCTTGATCTATATAATTATCGTATTCTAAACTTCTTCTACTGTAGTAAGAATTTTAGAAAATACAAAAATAATTTACCAGTAATCTCATTACAATATTACAAAATGTGTAACAAAAATTCAGCACGAATTTAGAACCGCAAAACAAAAGAACAATTAACTAAGCACTTATGTAATTAAAATTACATAATAAAATAGTCTAATTAGCGATAATAAAGAATCTATGCTCTGATACCAATTGAAGGATTTCATGATGCGAATCGGGTAATTTTTAAAATTTTTATTAGCCGATAACATCTAGAATCGTTCTTATTATTGCTAACTTTCTTTATTTTATTTGCATCGCAATCAAATATATTCCTATAAGAAGGATTGTAGAACCATACCTATGGTCTTTAATGAAGCTCTATTCCTCTTCGGTTCACCTTGAATCCGAAACAAGAATGACAGTCGAATCCGTGCTAGCGAACTCCCCGTCAACACCTAGCTCCGTCGCCCGTATCTTAATCGATTGCTTAATCGATAGAATATTTTAACAAGTATTTGGAAGAAAAGAAGAACAAAGCTTCAACACATGAAGACTTACTTGTACACAAAATTTCTGATCTGCTTTTCCTTTAAAACACAAGAAGAAACCTTTCAATTTCATATAGCATTTAAAGCCACTAACCAGAAATTAAAACAGCACTTTAATTTCTGACGTTGCAGCACCAAAACCTTGATAACTCTCTGTAGGAAACTCCAAACGTCCTGAAACTTGGACCATTGGATTCTACACTTCAAGGGCTACAATTTTCATATATCATTTGCCCAAAATGGTTATCGTTTGCTATACTAATTTTCTGTTTAAAGTTGGCTCAAATTCTGACACGAATTTAAGGCCTTTTTTCTTCTTCATTTGTTAAAATAATTGGGCTTGGGCTTCAAATAAATATATACATTTCATAATAATATTCATATATTATTATAATATGTGAAACTTATATTATCCTTATAATATACACATATTAATAAATTTATTCTTTGCTAGTTAATCACGTCACGTGATATAATTTTCTATTTGTACTTTATTTCATGCAACATGAAACTTTGTACATAGAAAATATATTTCTTGTTTCCTATTCAGTTGGTGTGACCTATATTGAGGATCCATATTATGTTGGCAATGGAATAATTATTTTATTCCATAAACTGTAAACGGTACTCTAGCATACATTACAGCTACCCAAATAATATAGATGTTTAGCAAATCCTTTTACGAAACACGATCCTTCTACTAATGTTATTAACATTACTTGTGTCTATTCTTTGCCATATGATATTATGACTATTATACAAAGTAGGGCTGTGTCATCTTCGTATTATAATCTTTTCTTGGTCTCTAATAAGTAGGATTATATAATTATAACTGCACTTCAGTTATATTGGATCCATTTATAATCTCACTTTACCAAGGGGCCCTTTATAATATCATTCCTCAATTAATGAGTGGCAATTAGCTATTGACATATATATTTTCCTCCTACACAAGTTACATACAAGGAACTATTACTTTTATCACCACTTGCTTCAAATGGCTTTTAATAATAATTACGTTGCATATTTCTTATGTGAAAAAATATATCATATCAATCTTAGAATTAACGACACGATAAAAATATTAATGACACAAACACAATCCATATAATATTTTTATCAATTAGGTCTGTTCAATATATGAAACTTTTTATATACTCGTGTTATTAAATGATAATCCTTTATCAACGTTTACAGAACTACAACGTACTTTTAATCAACACGACAGTCTTATATGACATTGTGTGGACTTTTTCATCATTTCTCGAAGAATGATTGGGTTTCCTCAAGAACGGGAATAAGTCTTAGATTCACCCCTCACGAGTTTAAATTCAAGTGCAAAAATGCTTCTTGACAACAAGAAAACATTAACGAGAATCTATTCTCATGAGGGTTTATTAATTTTGTGGATCCTTTCCTTCCAATAGGCGCAAGCCCCTATTGTTAATTACCTCGTGACGAATCACGAGAACCTCTGATTAAGGGATTTGAGAAATTATATGTCGTAGGCTAGAAAAGTTGTTATTTCAATTCGTTTCAAATTTAAACTAAACTCAATTGATGCTACCAAACCTTAGTTGACGGGGCACAATTGAGAAATAAAAGACTTAATTCTTTTGGCTTAAATCGGACTCAATTAACGGTACCAGACCTAATTAACGGGACCTAATTGAGGACACTTAAGATACTTTATCTAAAACTAAGTCTTGGTCATTTGACAACTTGTAAGACTGGGAGGGTTCGCTTTTGATGGTTCTTGGCCGTTTGGCGGCTTGGGAGAACAACTAGGTCTTGGTTATTTGGTGACTTATAAGACGAGAGGAATTTGATCTCATGGTTCTTGGTCATTTGGTGGCTTGGAAGAACTAAGTCTTGGTCATTTGGTGACTTATAAGACTGGAGGAATTTTGATTTCTAGGTTCTTGGCCATTTGGTGGCTTGAGAGAACTAGGCCTTGGTCATTTGGTGACTTATAAGACTGGAGGAATTTTGATTTCTAGGTTCTTGGCCATTTGGTGGCTTGGGAGAACTAGGTCTTGGTCATTTGGTGACTTATAAGACTGGAGGAATTTTGATTTCTAGGTTCTTGGCCATTTGGTGGCTTGAGAGAACTAGGTCTTGGTCATTTGGTGACTTATAAGACTGGAGGAATTTTGATTTCTAGGTTCTTGGCCATTTGGTGGCTTGAGAGAACTAGGTCCTGGTCATTTGGTGACTTATAAGACTGGAGGAATTTTGATTTCTATTTTTGACCTTGGGACAACGCGTCTGGCTTTTAAATTTCTAACGTTTCCCTTTGGGCTTATGTGGAAATATTTATTGAAAACACTTAATTGAAAATAGTCCCTTGAAGATTATTTTTGATATTGAAATTATTTGAAAAATTTATAGAAAATTTATCTAAGTTTTATTGTGTTTACTATTTGTATGAAATTCAATTTTTAGAACGAAAGTACTTCAAAATATAAAAGTCTATCATTTTGAAGGATTTTGATATCAAAGTATCAGTAAATCTGGTTTTGACACATTTTTAGAATTTTACGGATATTTTATTTGAAATTTTCCGAACTTTCAACTATTTTTAACGAATTTTCTAAATTTCAGCTGACGCGAAACTATCTGATTGGTCCGCGTGGCGGAATAAGGTGAGATGGCAGCTGACTGGGTCTAATGCGTTGGCAGTAAGGCATAGTGAGGTGGTTAATCGCACCTATTTCTTAAAATGTTGAATTGGGCTAATTACAAATATCAAGCCTTAATGAATATGGGCCGATTGATTTTTATTTTAGACATATAATTTTCAATAAGCCTTTATGCAACGGTTGATATGCGAACTACACAATTTTATTGTCACAGAGAATCAAGAGAGGTTTCGGCGCTCGTTTAAAGGAAGAAGACGGGTTTGTTTTCTCTGCTGACGGGCTCGTAAGTTAACGGATCTGAATCCGTTAGCGATTCCGGCACTTGCACAGCCAGCGAAAAGATCCTGCAGCATTGTGAGGTTGAGGAGAATGCGATGACGGTCTTGGTTTTCGTCGCGTCGGTCTCCAATGGCGAAGGAGCCATGTATCGACACGGTGACACTGCGGCTGATAGCGATGGGTTTTAGGGGATTAAATTATACCAGAAATGGGGCTTCTGGTATTACGGAAGTAAGGAGACAAGGTTTACGGCTTCAATTTGGTTTTTGTTTGTTCAAAGAGTTAGTGCTGTAAGATAGGAAACGATGCTGAAAGAGATATAGCATGTTCTGGTTTAAATTTAGTTCAAACAAAGGACGGAATCCAACTTATTTTGTATCACTCTAGTGTTAATTATCTATTAAGATTCTCTAATTGGTAGCTTACTCACGAAATTGGCTTACAACAATCCTAAACAGTGTCTGATTTTTATTATGCATTTTGTTTATGTCTCATGTGGTCTGGTACAAAGGTAACATGTATGTATGGTACCACTTTGGCTATTCTATATTGTTAATTACTTCCCCATATACGCTTATTTGGTTCAGCTTGGAGCAGATACACTGTTATGTGCCTCCAGCTATTATCATGAGACAACTAATTATTAGAATCGTCTAATTATGACCTTGTGTAAAGATGTAAGTTGCCTGAGAGGGAACAAATCAGGATCAAACAAACTGCACTTAAACAAGATATCTCGTACAACGCTTTCTTTATATGACAATTCTTCGGAGACTTGTCCCTTACTACTACAGATCAAAGATAGGATTTTACTGGAATTTAATGAAAGAAATGCAAGGCTTATCAGAATCTTTATAATTTATACCAACTACTGAGTTTACCCATGGCATGTTGTATTTAAATAAGAACAAAGCTTCAGTCATCTCCAGCTAGGAAATCCATATTAAAGTGCAAGAAACTCCTAATGGTACATTTCAAAATACATGAATAACTACATTATGACTTTTAGTACAAGTCACTTTAGTAATACAGTTATCTGTCAAAATTATTCTAAAGATCACAATTATATATTATAGTCCAAAAAATTTTAAAATATTATAATTTACCAGAATTTCACTTCCCGATTATGGATACACTACTTTGTCAAGCTATATAACTGCTACAATGATTACACTCGAACAGTTCAGTCCAGAAATTCTTAAAAGTTACACTTCCTTACTGACACAAGACATAAAAAGGAACTTACTACCTTCTGTGTTTAGATACAGTATTTAACGGATCAAAGAGCAAACTGGCCCTTGCACTTGAGTTATACCTTTACACTTGGTCTATGTCATTTAATCAGAGCTTTCAAATTCAGAATTAACAGTCATAAATAAATCAAGGGCAGTAATTAAAGTTACCAAGACAAGTAATGGAGCTGTAAATTTATATGAGCAATAAACTTCATTTTGACTTCTAATAATTATACTGAAAGAGCATGGCATGACTTATTTTATCAAGATCGTTAGTGAATGCATACTTAACCAAACATATGACCAATATGATATTCCATATCAGTGATATATTTGATTCAGTAGCAATCTCTTGACTAGGCCTACCAAAGCTGTGCTATGGAGGTGATCTAGACAAGTTTCGAAGATCTGATTTCATTTCTCAAGCGCTATGCGCCATTGAAATGCAACCAGAGGAAAGAATGTGGTGTCTTTTTGATTCAGTTCTTCAAGCGCTATGCGCAATTAAAACTGAACCAAAATGCTGCTAAGTCACTTCATTCATGTCTCAATCAGCTACCTTTCATGCGCCATTGCGCAATCGAGGAGACTCAATTGATTCATGGATGAATACAGAGGAAGTGATTATATAGATCCACTTATGATAGGCCATGCCTCTGCCTTTTCAATTAAAAGAAAAGAAAAGAAAATTTTACTGGGAAAGGAAAAAGGCAAACATAGGGAGAATACATTTCTCATTCCAATTGACATCAGGATCTCAATAAAAGATCAAATTTCCCTTCAAATTTGGCTTATCGAAGCCTTATCAAGAACTGTTCTTGATCAATTCTCCATTTGCTTACTTTCTTCATGCGCTATGCGCGATCAGATAATAAGCAAGGCTCAGAACTGTCAATTGCTTCAAAATGAATTCATGTTTAAATCCTTCACACGCCATGCGCATACTGGATTCAAACATAAATTCATTTTAAAGCCTTAGATCAGATCCTCAATCAAAGTCATCAAACGCTAGGCGTTGTCAGACTTGATTTCATGGTCAACGCTAGTCAAAAGGGGTGAAATTGATCCCAATTGAAATGAGAACTTGTATCCATCGCTAAAATCGAGAAAGAATCAGCAAAAAGGAGAGTAATTAACATAAAACAAGAGCTAAACAAAAGGTATGCTATTGGATTTGAAATCACAGAAAGGAAATTGATTCGAATTTCAATTCAAGAATTCAGTTCTCATTCAAAAGAAACATATCAAATCCGAGCTACAAACTCCGAATCATACTCACCTTTCACCTTCTTCCTGATTACAATTGTTCAATAGGCTTGGATTTCTCCTAATTTTCTCTCTTCTACAATGCTTGACAACTGTTTGTGAAAATGCGTAGACTAACTATCCAACTCGAGTGTGTGTGATTCTCCTAAAAAGCAGCTAAGCGCTTCTTAGAAGAGTGTTGCTCAGTGTGGAGAGTGAAGTGAAGATCCTTTCTCGATTCATTTCTGGGGTATATATAGACCCTCGTCGGTTCTAGGACCTTCAGTTGGGTTAACCGCCATCTTCAATCGCATCCCTCCATTCTTCATGCCCACTTATCAAGATTTGATCCGTCGGCTATCAATGTGTGATGCTGATGAAGCTTCTAGAAGGTCGGGGAGTGGGTTTGAGGCTGCTAGCTGGCTCAAACGGCCGAGCTGTTGGTCAGTTAGATCGCGCACAATTGCATTTTGCTTCTCTTTTGCCTTTCTGAGGGAGAGGGTGAACCCTTCGTTTTCGTGCACTTGGTCTTCCGTACACCACACATCAGCCTTTCACATCTTTTGTCTTTTGGTCCATACACCAAGACCACGCATCATATATTTCTTGTAGAGGGAAATTTGAAGTGGCTGAGGCAAGTTTCTCTGGTTTAGTGGATACTGGAGAGTCCAGTTTGAGCGTATAAACTTGATATTTCATGTTCTGCTTTCTCCTTTTCCTAATATATTACATCTTTTAATCTATTTTATGCATCCCAACAATTAACCCATTTGATGGCTAATTAGGCATGCTCAGAGATGTTCTAGTGACTTTCTGGAATACCCTTTTTTTTATATATTTTTATTATTCCTTACTCTCATTTGTCATGGCATATCTTTTATTATACAATTTTGTCCTCTCATTTTTCCTTGCACATTCATTTCATTCCAAAAAAAAAATCGCCTTCAACAGACATATTAGTGTTCCTGCTAATATTCAAGACCTGTGAACATTTTAGATATAAATATTTATTTTATTTAGAGTTCTGCGGTTCAAGACCAAGAGCATCTTCTTGAACACTTCTAAATACAAATATAAACTCATGGAACAAAATGTAATAACATCCAATTCATAAATATAACATATAAAAGTAATCATCATAAGATAACTTTTAGAACACAATTCCAACATATACCTGCAAACACCTCTCTTCTCTTTTCTGTGCAGTAACCAGGTGGCAAGCTTGAAGCAGCCAGAGATGAGGCCTGAAGTGAAGAAGGGTACAAGCCCCTAAAGCTTGCTGTATAAGGGTCTGAGGGATGTCAAGTTAACAGGTGTGCTAGCCATTGAGCAGTCACCTTTGATCTCTCTCTGACCCAAGTTTTGAGCTCTCATTGGAGCATGGGTTAGTCCTAATGGATGTGCTTGCCATTGAGCAGCCACTCAGGGGCTAGTTCATGCTTCAAAGTTCAGTGATTTACATGAATCCCTGTGATAACCAACCCACAGTCCATACATTAGCCAAAATCCATAAATAAACTCCATACTCCACCAGAATTACCCCCTATAATTCCTCAACAGCACCATATAAAGCCACTGTGTCAAGCCCACATAGCCAAATCCTTGTCAAAACTCTAATTACCTCGTTATAATGCCAAAATTTTGCCAGAAATAGCCGGGTATCCAAATCCAGATACAAAAAAGTACCAAATCTCCAATACAGCTAGACATCATCTCAGATAGCCAAATTAAGACCACTGCAACCTAATTAAATGTTGTTAATGCCTAACAAACCCTATCCTACCTATCAATTGGCCCCTACATGGCCAATTTAGGTTTAGTCATCACAGGGAAATGTGTAAATCACGACTCAAACGCATACAGCGAGCTTTAGTGGTTTACCTTGAAATTGATGCTCCAATTGACTCAAGGCGCCTCTCTGGTTGCTCAGGCATACCGCCGATTGGCCCCACGAGGCTCAATTTTGGTTGCATCTGAACTGTTAGAAAATCCCAAATCGAACACAGCGGCGTTCCCACGGCTTCAATTAGCAAGAGATGGCTCAATTGACCAGCTCAGGGAAGAAGAGGAGAGCAAGACGATTCCCCTGACCAAATGGTCTCCTCACAACGGAGATCTAGTCGACTCCAGGGGTTTGACTCGAGTCAAACTCTCGTCGGAAGAGACGAAGAAAGAAAGAAGAAAGAAGGGATTCGCTGACTTATTGACAAGCACGAATCCTGGCACAAATCGACGCGCGATATTCGTCTCCAACGGACTCCAGGCACGGAGTGGGCAGACGCGGCTCACCTCGTACAAAACCCCTGACAGTGGGGTCCACTTGTCAGAACCAGATCAAACTCAAACGCGAGCGGCGCACAGATGCGTGCGTAGACCAGTCGACTCAACCAACCCCCTTAGCGACATGCGCAGATCCGCTGTGACGCGAAGCGTGTGGCGGGTCCCTGACAGGCAGAACACGAAACAGCCAAGCCTCTAACCAATCAGAATTTTCCAGAATTGCTGAAACTTCAAAAATGCTTTAAAAATAGCTAGAATGGTCAGAAAATTACCAAAAAATACCAAAAATGTCCAGAAAATTGTGAGGAACATTTTTGTATAACACTTCAACACCAAATTCCAGAAGAAAAAAGGAGATTTTAATTCAACATCATTAATCTCCCTTAAATGTCTCTGAAAAACGTCTTAAATACCCAGTTAACATATAAAAGCACAAAACCCTTAAAAGTTAAAGCGTTTCAACCACTTGGACAATAGGTACTCTTGGACAACAGATTTTTTTGGACAGCAGGTACACCTGAATCACTCAGGACTGACATTTTCCAGTGTTCATCTAATCAAGGGTCCCGGCTATACATCCTGACCCGAAGCCTAATACAGACACACCAAGACAACCATACACATTAAGACTCGAAACAGCCTAAAAGCTCAGAGACATTCAGACAAAACCTGGATTCTAAGACAGTAAACTTGAAGAATCAAAACCTCTATAAAAATCACACTCAAATCCACAAACTCAAAAGACAAGTCTAGGAACCAGGTTCAAACCCAAGGAGCACATATCCTACAGAAATCCAGAAATCCAGAAACTAAATCCAAAATCCAGAAATACAAATAATGTCTAAAAGCTGGGTTAACTAAAAGTGCTTAAAAGTCCTAAAAACGCAGACAAGACTCGAGCGACCTGAACTCCTTAACACGTCTTAACGCCAGGGTTTAAAATGCTTAAACCAGACCCTAAAATGCTAAAAGATTAAAAATTCAGATACGTCAGCAGTCGACCGAAGCCGACGCACGTTCAAGGACCGGAGTTTCTATACACTAGAATGCCTGAAGCTCTCAACATATCCGATAACCTCAGCTTTAACACGTCAACAGCAAACCTAAGTCTTAGATACGCCGCAAAACCGAAGAGCCAGCATGTCCAGAACACCGGAACTTCGAAACGTCAGAAGGCCAAGAATTTACACGTTTATGTCCGTCATCTCTAGATACGTGATGCATCACGGACCTGGAGATGTCAAATCCCAAAGTGATCTAATACCTAATTGGTTAATGATCTACCAGACCACATTTAAACACAGAAAGACTGTTTACACAACCTTACAAATAGAAACCCCTTACTTTTTCCTACCTTCTTCTTGCATCACCTCAACATAATATGCATTCATAGGCATCTATCCTACATTAGTAGTTACACTCACTGTCAGTCCACTTGGTTTATAGAGACGATTGTCAAAACAAGCTTGAATATATTTGATATGTCCAATCTATTAACTTTCCGATCTAGAGGTACTCTTGACTTAGTTCAGGGGTAATTAACAGTAGGGGCTTGCGCCTACTGAAAGGAAATGACCTGCAGTAAACAATCAAACTCTCGAGAATCCTAGGACCACATCGGTATCCTCATTCTTTGTCAGACGGGTATTGATGTTTGCGTCTTAGGAAGCTCGAGGGTATCTGACCCGTATTTTTTCACCCCCACGGAAGTATCCCTAAATCCTAACCGAGGTGCGGACTCGAAAAAATGCGAGACAATTATCGACGGCAAAGATCTCATTTTATATGCACGGAATTGTAACTTTTTTTTGTAGTGAATGTCACATTAATTTGAAATCCAAAACAACATATCTGTGATCTCTATTCTGGTATAGTGGTAACAACACTAACTTGCTTACATCTGGGACATTCAAATCAATTGTAAGACATTATCTCAACATTGTTAGCAAAAAAGAATCACCTCCTTTTGTAGTCAAAAGATAAACAATACTCCAAAAGATGATCACAGGATGAAGTCGTCATTTTGGAAACATAGCATTCAGTTCAAATCTAACCAGGGTCTTGATCCCTTGTTGAAACTGCAACTTATATCCACTTACAGGATGTAGCTGTTCAACAGGAGATTTTCTTCCATTTCTACAACTTCCCGGACCATCTGGCAAGTTTACTTCAGAAATTATAAGTGCCATCACGCTTTTTACCATCGTGTTCCATCGCTAACCTCAAATCCTCTTTTCTCTCCTACGCGCTCCTTTTAATTTATCTCCGCTCTCTTCTGGCGCCCTCTTTTCCCCCTCATAGTCCCTTCCCTCTCCCTGAAGCGCTTTCCTCAGTCACTTTTTCTCTTTTCGTTTTTTTTTTTTCTTTCCGCCTCTTCTACACCTCTCATTTCTTCCATCTATTTCCTGTGGATCATAAAATGAAACAAACTGAACAAATTGAATAAGTAACATGAATACTTATAGCAGCAAAAGTGAACGCTTATAGAGAGAATAAAAATAATTGACAACTATGTGAATACTTATTACAATAAAAGTGAATACTTATGAAAACAAAGTGAACACTTATACAAATCTGGCTGAACTGAAACATAGTAAATATACACATAGAAAACAAGTTGAACATGTAAAAACAACAAAATGAAAATATAAATCAACAAAGTGAACATATATGTATGAAACATTGAACAATTAATAGAATTTATAAAAAAAAAAACAAATTCAACTCGTAATTGAACAAATAGAACTCATAAAATTGATGAAATGAACATTTAAAGAAATAAAATGGACACATACAACAAATAAGTTCAACAAAATACAAATTCAACTCACAATCTAATAAAGTGAACATATTGATAAACAAACTGAACATATAAGTGAACAAAAACACCAGTTGAGAAAAAAAAACAAATATAGAGGTAATCAAAGGAAATGGGATGGAGCACAAAGGAGAGAAAAAGAAAGGAGGGGAAGGAAAAAAAATACACCAGAATTAAAGGAGGAAACTGCAAAAGAGAGGAAAGGGAGGGAGGAAAAAGTACTCACCGCTCCGCAAGGAGAAGGGAAAGATGAGATAACGCGAGTGAGGGTGAGAAAAGAGCGGAAGACAGAGGAGGAGAGCAGAGGAAGATATCGCTGGGTGAGGGGCCACTGTCAAGAGTCGCTGAGGCGCGATGGCGAACGATGGTAAAATCGCTGATGGTAGATAGTAATTTCCAGTTTACTTGCAAGGAGCCAATTTCAGGACCTTGGGCCTTTGGAACACATCCAATATATATCAGATCAGGAAATGCAAATTATACTCAGCCTACCTAATTTTTAAACTTTTCAAATTACAGCCCAACTATAAAGATGCTTTTCCGTTAGACCAGTGTCAAAGCCCAGCTTTAATTTATGGACCTCCAATAAAGAGCTAAAGCTGTGAGTGTAATACCAAGACAGTTGTACTTTCCACAGTCAGAAAAAATTTTTGGGTGCAATAAATAGACACTAATTTGCATACAAATTCCCCGCCACCAAAAAATCTTAGTTTTGGAATAATTAAGAAACATCCCTTTTCGTTACCTTACCGACTAAACATCTTGAAACCGACAATTAAAGAGAAGCGACATTAATCCCATCAAACTATTTCCATTATATGTTTTGGAAAAAGAAAGGGGGCCTGAAGTGATGTTACAAGTTGAACTGGAGATGATTTGAAAATAAGAGGTGGGTCCCGGCCAGGAGGATGGAAGAGACAACCGACGTGATTGGAGTGGGACCTACTTGTAGTACATTTTTAAATTGTGTGGCAGCACTCTCTCCGTTTGTCCTTGTATCCCACCCTCTCAGCTTTTCATACAAATATTGTTTCGTCTCAAAGCATCTCTACTCTCCACCTAAGCTTGAAACCAAATAACATACGCATACACTAGTATATATCATAGTGCTAGTCTACGGATAATTATACGAAAAAAGAAATGTGGCAAACTGTTTAAATGAAATTTCCTCTTTTATTTCTTTTTTAATTATCTCCGTGGCAAAATTGATATTTTCTGGTAACTTTTTTATAAGAAAAAGAACCTGGTTTAATACAGTTAGTCACAATCAATACTCTTAATGTGAAAAAATGTATTCAAGATTCAATTTTCGTTAGAGTTTAATAAAGAAAGAGTTTAACATTTCGTTCGCTTAAAAGCCAAAAGATTATGACCTTCTACTAAACTAAAGCTTAATCATAGGAATTTAGCAAAGGAAAGATAAAGGAAACCTAAAAATTAAAATAAATTAATGGAATGATTAAAGAAATCATAAAATTAAAATATCCAAAGAACAAATTTAATTAGCACGGTGCATAGAACTGGGTTATTGGGTACAAGTTAATTGATTAATTAACGCGGAACAATGAAACTAAAAGGCACTTTAGATCACAAACGTCCAAAAAATATCTATGTTAAAGATCCGTGTGGTATTAAAAATTTTACATATCCCTTTGTGTTCTGATTTGTAACCGTCATGGGAGACAAGAAAGTAACCCCCAACAAAATTTTCTCCATGGTTCTTCATGGGTAAGTTGACTGGGAGATGAAAAGCATTTCCCAGACACTGGTGTCAAAATGTGAATGAGGTGGGCCACTGGGGAGGTGAGAAGGTGGGATCCGAACTTTTGTTTGGGCCGAGATAAGGATGCTCATTTCCGCTGGGGCCCACATGGAAGTGACCGATTTGAAAGGTGACCGGACAAGAAACAGAACCCGCGCGAATCGCGCGGCCCAAACCATTTCCATGCAGCTTTTGTCTCTGACCAGCATCCCCCATGCTTGCAATTATTTTTTAATTCTAGGATTTGCAATTTCCTTACTTTTTCCTTTTTTTAATAAGAAAAGTCAGTTGGAAGAATCTGCATTTTCTAACCTAGTGGCGCCTTGGCAGAAAATGGGCGTTGCCATTCTAGACAGTCTGTTACAAATTTTCTATTCTTTGTATAGAAATTAAAACATATCTTGTTTTGGTTCTTTGTTGATTTAAATGAAGGCTTATAAATGTAGATCTACCTAGTATTGTTAAAGCTATTATGGAAAGGAACAACATAAAGAAAAGTCTTGAATACTCAGCATCGACTCCACCTAGATATGGATTGGAAAGTTCTTGATAAATAAAAATTTACACCCAATAACTAATTGTACATAAAATTTCACAATAAAAGATATTTTTTATCACATACAACATCAAAAAAAAAACTTATGATTTCGGAAGTGTTTTCATACTTATGTTCTACAAAATCATTAAAAATTGCAAAAGAAAGAAAAAATCTACAATATGGTTATATATAGAAATTTGAATATGAAAAAAAGACATTATCCCTAGTTAAATCGTTTCTAAATTTTGAATAAGGAAGTAATTTTTTTTTTTTTTTTGAAAAGAAGGAAGTAATAATTTCGCTCGTGTGATATATGATTGTAACATTTTCAACGTTGTCAGAATCTAAATGCAACATTTAATATTGAAGCTAAAGATCTGTAGCAGTAGCCAGTAAGTCACATTAATGGTCAAAAGGAAAATATTGAACTTTGAATGTGGAGTACAAATTTCAGATGAAATGGGAACATTTTAGCTGTCGTTCTGAGCGTGTACACGTGTTTCTACCTATATGGTTGGTTCATAAATAAAGTGTTTGAAGCAATAATACAAAGATAACTGTACCATGGAGCCCACCAAAAGAAGATTTTTATAATAGACGTACTTAGTTGGTCTTAAACATAGGATTTCCTCTCATAAAAAAATGGTTTGGCCACTAAAAACGTTGTTAAGAGAATTTAAGAAAGTTCTTTAATTATAGTTAGAGCACGCAACTTACAGTTTTTTTAACGAGTAGGTGTACTGTAGATGGCAAATGGCGCCGATTCTTATCCAGAATAGGAAATCAACTGAGTCAAGGGAATCATTGAAAGACTGAAGAGACACCTAAAATCTTTGTTTATTGCTAGCATTATATTATGTATAGATGAGATATTCTACCCTCCAATAGAGAGATTTTTCTTTTTATTTATTAGTTTTTCTCTCTTAGGTATTGTTGACCAACCGTTCTTGTTGAGCTGGATAGCATCAGAATAGTTTAATCCGCTGTTTCAGTAAATGACTTGAATGATGGACAAGGAATACTGAAAACTATTTTCAAATAATAATAATAATAATAATAATAATAAACAAAAAAATGGAACGCTGAAAACAAATCATTGTTTTATGTTATCCATGAGTAATGCTACTGTAATGTTAATAAACGTTTTTTTCTTCATCATTATCATATCATAACAATGTTGTTAATTAATCATTAAAAATGATGTGTTATGAATTTTCTAAATAGTGCAATTAAAGAGAGATCGTAGCGGACATTCTACTTTATCACAGTAGCAGGCATTTTGTGGTTAATATCATATCAAAATATTAAAAATATTATCAATAAGAGGTATAGCTATCTTCCACTGTAATTATTTTTTTAATTTTAGAATACATCCTTTAAAAAAATAAACATAATATTACAATCAAATATCAGTTTCTGATTAGTTAATATCAACTTTTTTTTTTAAAAAAAAACATTTTAATTGGTTCAGTTCAAAATTGAAAACTAAATTACTAACTACCAAAATATTCTTTAAAAAAAACAAAATTATGCAAGTAATATCATGTTTCTTTCGCATGCATATTTGTCCTTAAAAGTCTTTATAATTTGGAAAAACTCACAACACAACAATCGTAGCTCATTTTCCAACCTTTCCACAGAATTTTGTGTCATGATCAAATTCTGTACATGATATGTGTTGGAAATCACTTCTACTATTTTACTCAAATATTGTGTTGGAAATCACTTCTGTACATGATATGTGTTGGAAATCACTTCTACTATTTTACTCAAATATTTAGAAGAGCAAGAAATAAAGTTTTAACATTGAACAAGAGAATTTTTCATTCAATACTCATACTTGGTCTCTTACATGATCAAATGGCACTAACTTATAAGTATAGACTCGCGGCTGTGTTCAAACTATCCAATAAAACACCAAATAACATTTAAACACACTTTCTCCTATGCATAACATAGAAATACGATTTTTTTTTTAGACAATTAGCTGAAGACTACTCTTGAACTTTGATCATTTTACCAAATTAAAGCTTATATTAACAATATATCCAAAATGTTTAGATTGTACCAGTTAAGTAAAATTGTAAAATTTACTGCAAAATAATCTGCTAAAACTATATCATTGTAGTGCTATCCTGACTGCTATCGAAAAAAACGTTTAATATATTAACTATTTGAATTGTATGGGTGTGTTAATTGGTTGCAGAAGAATTAATAGGAACAATGAATAGAATATAAGACACAATCAAATATGATATAAATAAAAAAAAATTAGTTATTTTATATCATATTCCTTATACCATGCATATTGGCATATTCCTTGCACAATCAAATATGATATAAATAAAAAAAAAAAATTAGAATATGAAATGACTTCTCTCTCGAGATATATATGCCATGTTTTTGGTTTTGTTTGTAGTGTGAAATCTGTATGTACGGATTATTTATTTTTCATTAATTAATCCCGGCACTTTTGATTCTCCGGGGAAGGTTTTGACGAAGATTTATAAATCATACAATTTTAACCATATGTCAGGCTTGGAACTCAACTAGCCGGTACATGTTCAACTAAAAGGGTACATGAAACAAACTTTGGCGGTACAATTAATGTCACACGTACGTCTGCATATTTAAGCTAAACTAGCACGTCATCATTCAATTCAATATATATCCAATATTTTATATGGTTCCGTTTATAAAAAGAAAGCATCTACGGATCTGTGTAATGGAACAAAAAGTTCATCATGTCATCTGATTTATGTATTGGTAGACTCAGCTGTCTCCTGATTGGACATGTCAAGAGTAAAACACGGGCTCTCTCTCTCTGACTCCTTCCCCACCATGTCATCTCTCTCTACCTCTCTCCGAGTACTAGGCACTTTAGTTAGCAACCAGAAATTATTGACCGAAATAATGTCCGTACTACATGCACACTGCACTTACTGACTGCAGGCAGGAGCGTGCCCGGTTTATTTATCTCGGTTCAGAATGGACCGGTTCTATGGAAGCATGGCATTGGGCTAAATGGGGTCTATCTGTACACGTGAGAATCTGACAACTTCCACGACTCGGCGTTCACTGGGACTGGGAGTGTTAAGGAATTTTTTTCATGAAAAAAGAAAGAAGAAAAGAATAAACATACAGTTGTTGTGCAGTGGCCATGACTAAGTGACCAGCCAATTAATTAGTTTTCAATTTTTCATCACATGTGAATGGAATCAATGAATGCACCTTGTATCATGTATGGTAAGGAGCATGGTAATGAACAGGGGTGTGAATGGACTGGTTACGGGTCTAGCTACTGGTATATTTATCTGTCAAAATTCAGTTTTATTAATATTTTTATTTTCAGGTGCTAATATTTATTTCCATTCACATGTTAGATTTCTTATTTAAAATTAACAAATTATACATATATAAATCTCCGGAGTCGTGCAACTCACGTGGGGGCATTGTGGTTAGCACAGTTCTGGATTTTCTGTGGTATATGATCCTTTGTGGCAAAAACATATTTAAGATTTTTTGTGGCAACTTTCATATAATATTTGAATAGCATTATCAATTTTATGACATTTTTTATATGACGTTATGAATGCTGTAAAAATATTATATGAATACATCGCGCAACGTGCGAGATTCGCTCTATGGTTAATTGGTTATCAATCTTGACCACAACGTTGTCCATTTTATTTTATGGTAATAATGATTCCTAATATTGTATGGTTATTCGCAAAGAGTTCCATAACATATCCGCAGTTATTAAAAAACCATTTAATAACATATTTGGATAAGAATAAATCACGCAACACGCGAGATTAGAACTAATTATATGTAAGAAATGAACAAGTATCTAATAAATAAAAGTATATAATTTCTTCTTGACAAATAATAAATAGTGTTTTTAGAAATAGTACGTACATTACATCATATTATAGAATTAAAAAAATATTTTTACTGTCCTCATTATAATTAAGAAAACGCAAAAACTAATTAAACAAACTATAAAAATGTTTTCAAATTTAAATTCTTTATAATTATAAGTATTCTGCGTTATCTCCCTTTGACGACCACTGTCAAATTCTATAAACAAATATTTGATATTACATAAATGACTAGAATATGTATTGTAAATGATTTTGTATATATATATGTTAATTTCTTTGTAGAAAATAGCTTTTTTCTGTACTTTTATTCGATAAGCTAAATTACCTTATAATTCAACTAACGAAATATTGTTCTTATCTACACCATTATTATCGGCACCATTAATAATTAACGGAAAAATACCCAGATCCCCGATATCCACAGGTGGAGAGAGATTAACATCCCAGGTGGCCAGGTGGAGAGAGATGCCTAGAAGGCACAGTAAAATGTTTGACCGATCAATCTTTCATACTAAATGCTGATGTTTTTATATTATATAAATATTTTTTCACAAAAAAAGCTATATTTAATCCTCATGAAATCGAAAGAATAAAGTTTCTCTCTCTAGCTACCATCAGCATATGTCTTTCCATTGGCAACTGCAACCGGTGCTAATTAATTCAATTTAATAACCGGTGCTCATTAATTTTTTTCTGATAGTGTACTAATATGGAAATTAATTATCGCCATCGGCTGATTTATCATCGCGCGCCATCGTCGAGGCGCTCCCTCAGCGATGGTCTCTCACCCAGCGCAACTTTATTTCATACCTAAATATTCAATTAGATAAGTACAAATGTTCCGTTATTTGAGTATAAATGTTCAGTTAGTTGCAATAAAAAATATAAATGTTATAAGCAAAAATGTTCATTTTATTAAGTATAAATGTTTAGTTTTGCAAGTACAAGTATTCAGTTGGATAAGTACAAATATTATTTTAATTGAGTATAAATGTTCAGTTAGTTGCAATAAAAAAATACGAATGTTATAAGCAAAAATGTTCATTGGATAAGTATAAATGTTCAGTTTAGTAAGAACAAATGTTCAGTGTAGTAAGTACAAATGTTCAGGTTATTAAATATAAATGTTCAGTACGACTTTTCGATTTTTTTAATAGGTGAGCGAAGGGGTCATGAATCGAAAAAAAAATACGTGAAAAAATTAAAGGGGTCATGAACCGGCCCGATTCAAATATTTTCCGATTTTGCCCCTGGTGCGCCTCTCTCCAAAAATGATGCGCGATCTATATAATAAAACCATTACTTTACGCATTTAATTGAACACTTGTGACTATTAAACTGAACACATTTGATTATTAAAATGAACATTTGTAGCAGACACATATTCTGTACAGCGATGGCGCACGATGATTTTTTTAGCGATGGCACTTATCATTCCTGTACTAATATTATATCAGTGGATTAGTAATTCATCCATGCTGCTTATGTAAAAAACCAATCCGGGGTCCATTCAATTTGTGTCCAAAAATATATCTAATCATTACAAACAATATAGTTCATTGATTATTATAAACTAATTTGATCAAGAGTGTAGAATTAATCACAAAATGAAAAAATTAAACTATTCACTTAGATAAAATTGAAAATGAACGAATATTTTGCTTCAAAAAATTTTTTTGAAGATGGGCCCGCGACCTCCATTTTTGCTTAAAAAAAATGAAAATGAACGAATATTTTTAATACTGCTAAAACTTTGATACAAAATAAAATTTACACAAATTTGACAAAAAAATTATTTTTTTTTCCTTCATATATTTTATATTTTATATATCATCGAAGCATCGCAGATATTTTCTTATAGTCTCTTCGACGTTTTCTCAAGCTGGCAAATATTTTCTGTGGTGGTATTGCGCTGCAATGGTTCTCAAGAAACGTCCGATCGAATTTCGATGATTAAAATTTACGGACCGTACGGATCCGATATTAATTACGGGACATCTATTATTAATGGGACGGTTTTGATTAACCACCGCAGAAGATGTGGTTTTGGCTCGTCACTGCTCGTTCATAGTCTTCGATTTTTTTTCTAGCAACTAATTTTATGTTGTGTCATGATTTCCTTCTCCCAGTATATATTACATAAGATGTATTTTTTTTTCCCTCTCACATTAGTCAACACTCAATACATACACAGGTTTTAATCACAGTTTGTTCGAAAATCATTAGAAGAAAGTCGAGGAACTGAACCGTACTAATCAAAACATCCGACATTCATAAAATTTCTAATACTTTAGAAAAAGTATCGGAAACTACATTCGCACGAGAACATGTATACACGCGTTCGATTACAGGAGAAATAAAAAAAAAATGAGGAAGAAAGGAGAATAAAAAAGGAGAGAGGTGATAGATAAAACTATTTCTTGACTTATTCTCATTCATATTCTTCCTTATTTTTAGAAACCAAACACACTTATTTATTTTCTGTTCTTGTTTTCTTATCAAATCAAGAGATTCATTATTAATTGTTTTTTTTTCTCTCTTTTAAATCACTAGGATATCTCGGTGTCTCTATTTTTTTTCTTTAACGGGAATACATTTAATTGTAGTTGTGGAATAAAATCTATTTATTTCTTTTTATTCTATGTTTTGTCGAAGAAGCATATTATAGCTATTTTCTTTTAATCTGCTGATTACACTATTTTAGTTAGGGGTAATGTCTATTCTTTCTTTCTTTTTTTTTTCTGAACATGGAGAACTCAAATCTCAGAATGTGTTTAAATGCACCTTCAATAAAACACAAACTATTATAAGTTTGGTCTGGTTTTTAAGTAGTTTGTTTAAGACTCAACTGGTATCGTTTACTAACAAAAACAACGAAACAATAACAAGCTCTTATATTTTTTAAACCTCGTTCTTTATCAAATATATCGATCGTTCTAGAATTGTTAAAGGGATCGATGTTTAATGTAAACTTTAAATAAACCAAAAAATCAATTTTATAGATTATTAAGGGAGTTTATAATTCAAAATTTGGAACACGAATTTTTTATGTGTAATGACCATTAAGTATTTTTGTAAGATGTTTGGAAGTCAAACATGATATATACAGAAAACCTATTGTGCATACTAATGTACGGGAGTTTTGATGCATACTGATCTAAATTCTTCAATTTGCTTAAAAATGATTGATCCAAATAGTCCAATATGATCTCTTTACCGACCAAATTTTACAGTTTTTCGAAATTTTAAGTATCTTTTTAATTTTTTAAAATTGCTATTTTTAAACGTTTTAGAAAAAATTAGATTAACAATTTTCTAAATTTTCAAAAAGATAGTAAGAAATAAAAAATATATAAAATTTTGTTAGCATGGAGATTATAATGGGGAGATCATATTGTATGGTTTGGATTGGTTATTTTGAACCAGATCAAAGAGTTTTGAATTAGTATACACCGAAACTTTCGTGCATTAGTATACACCATAGATTTCTATATATATATATAGGTGTCGTTTGGATGGGTTAGGAATTGGGTAAGAGTAGCATAAATTTAGGAAAAAATACTATTCACAGGAATTATGAGAATTGGAGCTATTCTTAGGATTTGGAAATGTTGTTTGGATGGTGAGTTTAGGAATAACATTGGGAAGTGTGAAAAGTAGAGAGAAAAATGTTATTGGGAAGAGTGTTATTGAAAATTGTGTTAGAAATGAAATTGGCTATTCCAAAATGGTTTGGATGAAAAATGTAGGAATGAAATTGCCAATTCCTAGGAATTGGCCAATTCAATCCCATCCAAACGGCACCTTAAGGTCCTACACATAGGACGGATGTAGTCCGTCCAACAGGATCATATTCGCGTAATCAAATTTTATATCACCGATCCAAACTGTTAAATTGAATCTTCAAATTTAAAACTTGTATGAAACCAAAATTTATATTTTTTCAAAATTTTTTACTATTTATTTCGTATTTTAAAAAAACTGCACCTAGAACTTATATGGAACGTGCAATAATAATGATTTTTAAAAATAGGAAATAAATAGTAAAAAATTCAGAAAAATATAAAATTTTGTTTCATCCAAGTATTCAATACGAAGATTCTATCTAACGGTTTAGATTAGTAATTTGAATTTTGATTACGAACACGATCATGTTGGATATACCATATCCGTCCTATGCGTAGGAACTTAGCATTCCTATATAAATAAGAGTTAGAATGACAGTTTGTCACATAACAAACAAAATCGAGCGTTTTAAATGAAAGTTCCACACAGTATAATGGAACTTTTATCTCTTTTCTAGCTCCATTTAATTTCATAAAACGCAGAAGTTGATTCTGACAAAAATTGGTTTTGGAAAATAGATGATCCATCATTAAAAAGAGAAGTTAATAAAAATAATTTCAAATTAATAACAAATGAATGCATAAGCATTTAACCAAAAACTAATTATGTTCAATTTATTTTTCTCTCATTTTTTTTACAGCTCTTTTTTTTAAACGATGGTATTTATTTATAGAAACATATCACACTCTGTAAAATAGAGTTTATTTCACTTTTGCACTAGTTGTAATTAATTGAAATGTTACTTCTAGAATAAAGACAAAATCGACCATTATATGCTGACCTCTCACGTTCAACCTTTATTTATTTACCGCTCTTTTCTATTTTACTCGTCGTTCAATCACTACTTTTTCACAACGTCACGCCATTTTCCTGTTCAAGATTTTACCGAACTCGTCGAATTTGATAAAAAAAAAAAAAAGAGTTGCTGGTTACAACTTACAAGTTACAACTAATAAAACGGCATTAGTGGAAGAAACAAGACTTAGAGTTATACTCGTACAGATAGTACGGTGCAACCCCAGCATAACCCACATGCATATTGCACCAATTAACCTCTTGCTTGAGATCCCATCTAAACAGTAAAATTATTAAGTAAAAACTATAATTTCAATATACATCTCGTTTGTGTAACTCTACTTACCAGGGTCTACACCACTCTACCTATGTCCCCTCTTGATTTGACATGCGAAAAGATAGCCACCAGACATGAGACATGCCTTTCCCTTCTCTCCTCCATAAAATTTCTCGCTCTCCATAATCTAGGGTTTCCTGCCTTCTTCCCCAACTTATCTCAATAATCACTCTATCATCAATTCATTAGGAAACAAAAGTTGTCTTTCATTTATCTCCGTTAATTGTTTCATGGAGTTCTCCAATCATGGAGGCAGCGACATGGGTACGGCTACCGGGAGTAGCTCTAGAGTGTCTTTCTTCTATTTACCCTCAAGTACCGGCAACAATACCAGTACTACAGTAGCAGCAGCTCCACCTCCTGCTGGTACAGCTTCTGTTTATGAATATAGAAATTATTACCAAACCATAAAGGCAGAAGGAGCTGCTGGGCCTTCTCAGTACGCAACAAAACAAAGGGCAACTGTAACGCAAGGTGGAAATGGAGATCCAGGAGAGATTGTTTCAACTGGAGAGATGGACCGCATCAAGGCCAAGATCATGTCTCATCCACAGTACTCCTCGCTCCTTGGTGCTTATTTGGAGTGCCAGAAGGTAATCTCACAAATTACTATACATCTTTATTTGTATTTTATTTTTTTATAAATAAATTTCATTTATATTCATATGCGGTCTTTCAATTAATGGTCATTCTGCGACCTGTTTATCTTCCTTATGAACAAGTATCTAAATGCCATGAAGATGTATTTCTTCTAGTTACAAAACTGTTGCTTCATTTTTTTTCCCCAAAAAAAATCTTTTTTTTTTTCCTTTTACGTGAATTAACTTATATATCAAATATTATCTAGCATTTATATGTTGTTTTAGGGTTTTTTCCCCCTTCCGGTTCTTCATCGTGAATGAATATTTTTCCATATTCCAATTTTTCTCTTCAGAAAAGAAATATTTGTTATCGTTCTTTGTTCGTTATTTACAGTACTCAATGACACCACGTACATATTGTGCAAGTTACAATTTGTTTCTATGCCCATATCATGTCGATATAAAGACAAATAGGAACTATGTTGGGAACTCGACATTTCCTCTTCCAGTGTAAAATTCTTCCGAAAAAGTTCATTCCATCTGAACTATTCTTTAATTTGATGCCTATTTAACTTCAAGGATATCATAGGACACTATACTTACTAATTATACCATCGTTCTGCTTATATTTTATTAGATTATAACTTTTTAAAACTTTGTAAGGATGTATTCTGACTACTTGTTATGATGATATCCCCACAGCACTTTTATGTAAGTACGTATATTATAACAAGAGAGAAGTGAAATTCATCCTTCATTTTATAAGAATACATTTAATTCTTTTATTCGTGTTTGTGCAATTTCTTATAAGTGGCGTAACGGTTGATGTATACATGCATTATTTATGCCGTTGGAAACTTTATCGGGTTAAAAAGGATCTATCTTTTTCGATCATAGCTGTTTGTATTTTACCTTAACTTATTGATATTTGCTATATATATATTTATACACTGCATTCAAGAAATAAACATTGATCGAACGGCCAATTAATATGAGAAAATGTTTTAGCTTATTTAGTTTTGAAGTGTTTACCATTGATTGTTTGTGCTGTTATTACATTCAAACTGTTTTTCGCACGTAAGATCTTTGCTTCTTCTTTTTTTAGAGAAGCTTGACAAGATCTTTGCTTCTGCTCAGGTGCTGTTGGGTGTTTTTGTATGTTCTATTTTCTATTGTATGTTCTATTTTCTATTGTCTGTTTCCATCAGTCCGAACAGACTCTTCTGATTCGTATGATAAATTCAATTTGGGCTTCTAGGTTGGTGCACCACAGGACGTGATTGATCGGCTCACAGCCATAGGGAGCCGGCTTGATTCGCGTCATAGCTCACACGGGCCGCAGTCTTCTTCAGATCCTGAGCTTGATCAATTCATGGTATGTCTTCTTGTGTGCAAGTTTTCTATAATGATGAACTCGATTACGATAATAGCTAATTTGCTATTCATGCTAATTAAGTTTGGCTTTTGTAGGAGGCATATTGTAACATGTTGATGAAGTATAGAGAAGAGTTAACAAGGCCCATTCAAGAGGCAACCGAGTTTCTTAAAAGAGTGGAGTCTCAGCTCAGTTCTCTAACCAGTGGCACTGCGCTTCTCCTTTCATCTGGTAATACACTACACTTGGCAAAACAATTAAAGCTCAATGGAAGTTATGCAACACATATGAATGATTCATTATACCCAGTTAATTCTATAATTAAGTTTTGGTTTATAGAAAATGGGTATTAGTGAAGGGGGTTTTTAGTTCATAATTTTGTTCAGAAAAACAAAACACTGGAATAATTAAATAATATTTTATAAGCTATAATCTCTGTCTACATAGTGGCCCATTGTTCAAATCTAATAGCTGTAAGTAAGAAGGACACATGTAAAAAAAATAATAAAAAACATTTTTATGGATAGAAGGTAATGTACAAAAAGATGTCTGCGTTAGTACAAGTAAAAGCACCTGAATTTGAAGTTTAAACAAAAGTGAATAGGAAATTGCTGGGTTTGAACCAAGCAGATAGGAAGTCTTCGTTTCTAATTCCGCTGGGGAGACCAGGAGGTCAATGATAATCCACTAGGGTTATTAGCATCATTAATCCCTTGAGCCTATCGATTTGGCTTTCCAAGGGAAGCAAACCAGGTTGTTGATTTGCTACGTTCACTTATTAACGGCTAGGATGCTAATACAACATAACCAGCACACAAGTGATTCCAAAGTACATCAATGCAAAGCTAGAAGTATTTGTATAATGAAATGTTCCTTTAGAAAAAAAAAGGAGTGGCTAGACTGACATCGCCGATCTTTTCTTTCTTTCTTGTCAATAGATCTAACACACTTAATTTTTTTTTTTTTTTTAAAAAAAAGGAGATGGTAGTGGACGTAGTCTTGCACACTTCTCACGAGACAAATAGTGACACCTGTATATTTAGGACTCTCCACCTCTCATTTGATCTTTACTTTTATTTTGTTTATTAACTCTGGTTTGTTTAATAGTGTAGACTAGTTTAGGTGGGTTCTTTATGGAAGAAGAAAGGACAGTTCCTTTAGATTTGGTTCACTATTTGTTTATAGGCCAGATAGTAATAATATTATCCTTTACTTTAATAACCCAGTAGTTGGATTACTGACAACCAAAAGATAACTTTAGGGTTCCAAAAAGAAACTTACATTATTATTATTGTATTATCGGCTATCGCGCTATTTTTCTCATGTAATTTTGTTTTCTTAGTTCATTCTCTCGAGCGGATGGAGTAATTTGATGTCCCTAGTTCTGTTCTTTCTTTGCATCTTACACTTCTTCACCTACATAAAAAATTCATTAAAATCTAAATACCTTTTTGAATCTCAACTGTCCCAGCTAAATGGACGGACCATATGTTTCATACCACGATAGTGAAGTCCTTTGGACGGTATTTTATTCAGCCCCTTATTACTGTGCATCATCCTAGTATACTTGTACCATTATATATATTTCGCTATTGTTTATGTTTCTAACATATTATTTGTCACATAAAAACAAAATGTATTTAAAAAATAAAAACTGAATGCAAGGTTTTGAGTGAAAGACAATAATGCCACTCCTTTATTAGATTAATTATTTTAATACTTCTTATCTAGAGGGCATGGCTACAAAAAGTAAGCAATTCCAGCTAATATTTTGTGTTCTTGAACTGTTCTATTTTTAACTATATCAATTATAGGTGCCTTGACTAAGGCCATGATGTAGTGCATTGGGGACACACTGCACGTGTGGTAGTCCAGAAATCTTGTTCTGCAAAGCATTAAATGCCTCTCTATTCAACATAAAAATATAGAATTAATATGGAGATAGAAACAGTTGTAGTTGGTTGTATGTTGCTGCTTAACAAGGCGAATTTTCTACCCTCGTTTTAAATAGTAGGAGATTTCTTGTTATTTATTAATTAGAAAAGGGGCACATATATATAATCAAAAGTATATATAGTTTCTCATACATTTCAACTTTATAATTTCTTATAATTTCAAAGCATAAAGTTTAATGACTTTGAGCAATGCAAACTTTAAAAGAAGAATCACATTTATGAATAGAGGCCATAAATAAAGATTCACTTAAAAATAATAAGCATAGACATGTCTTAGCCAATGTTTTCCCTCATTAACGTGTATATATATATATGTTTCTTTTGCAAATGAAAGTAATGCTTTTGTGTGGATGTTCTAGATTACATTTCTGCTTAATGCTGCAGTGTAGCTTCTATTTATATCCTAGATATGAAAATCCAAATGAGTTAAGTATTTCTCTCTAAAATCAGATATGTACTGCAGGTTTTAATTTAGAAAACAATTTTCTGATTCTTCTTCTTCAAAAAAAAAAAAAAAAAAAGAAACAAAAAAAGAAAAAAAAAAACAAGAAGCAGTTTTCCTTTAATTATCCTTCAACTTAGGGTGCGCTCCAGAAGGTGGGAACGGAGATGATGGAATGGAAGCTTAAGGATTGTATCCTGCTCCAGATTCTTTTTCAGGGTCAGACGATGGAAAAGGAGGTCACGAAAGTCTAGTTTCGGGAAATAAATTGTGATCCCCGTTTTTGGGGTGTACACGATGGGAACCAGGAACCTTATTATTCTTCCAATACTACCCTTTAATCTTTCTCTCTCATCTGGTCTGGTCCCACCACATCACGTCTTGAATAAAGGGTAATACAGTCATTTAGCATATTGGAAATGGGGTGACAAATTTGAACCTCCGTATACATTTTTCAAGTTCCGGAGCAAGTTACAATCTTGTTCCTACCATTCCTTCATCTTCTATTCTATTACATCCCATTCCATTACATCCTATCAAAATCCTGGAGCAGACCCTTAAGGTATATATAATTCTCTGTTAACATTTACTTAATGTGTCCTTGTGTTAGCCCCATGGAGAGAAGTATTTCTTCCCCTTCAAAATTGTTTCCACATTTGTTTATACTTTTGAATGAGTTAATCTCTTTGGTGTTAATCTCTTTGGTCCCATGGAATGTTCCAAAAAGTTTATTTGGTTAACAATAAATGGGCACAAACTGCACAAATTGCAGAATATTGACAGACTAAATGGAGGCTCAAAAGGTTTTATTACTACTAGAATATATATATAAAAAAAAACACCTCATTCAGGTTATTACTACTAGAATATAAAAAAAAAAAACCTCATTCAGGTTGGGCTTGCATTAGGATCCTATCGGTAGGCAATTTTGTTATCTTTAGTTGTTATTTTTTCTCAGTTATTGTCCTCTACTATATTTTCTTCCATTGAATAACACTTAATTTTTTGTTGATACCAAAAATCAGAATATTTTTTGGCTTATATCTGCTTCATAAAGGCTTACTGTTTAAAAATGAATAGCAAAACTGTTTGTAGCATCTTAAGTGTTAGTTCAACTGGTTGTTAGAATGCCATGGTCTAAAAGTTATGAACTCTTGCATTTAGGAAACAGTTTTGTTATTCTTGTATATAGGGCTATTCTGTCAGCTCTTTAATTATATAACTAGGAATGGACAAAAATTCTACAATTGCAGACACCGGTTCTCATATTGTTATCTCTGATAATATGTTGTATTCATTACGCACTTCAGTATAAAAGATGTGAATGTGTAGGGGGTATAGTTGGCAAATATTCCAACTGACTGTCTTCATGTTTATAGCCTTTCACATCCAAGTAGCTCCTATACCATCTCTGTAAATTTTGCATTGCAAGTAAAGTGCGGGGTCTAACTTGTGATTACCTAGCTAGTTATAAGCTGTCAGCAATGATAATAAGCACTTTTATGCTGGTGCTGTAGCAATATAGATCTTTTTCTTAAGTTTCTGTAGCAATATGGATCTATTCATGGAGATGCACATAAAATAATGCATGTTCACTGTTGAGTGTATATAACAACATTTTTTCTTATTTCAACAGTCAGCATTCATGATTGCTAATAAAAAATGATAAGGCAGCTGTATAACTAAGAAATTCTGCCTTGGAATAGTATGTATCTTGTTTAGTACATGTAACTCCTTATTAAAGATGATTGTTTGATGCAAACAAAATCGGACTATATATAGAAAATACGAGCTATTGTTTAAGTTGTTTAATTTATTAAATTTAATTTTTTTTTCTTTCCATTTGGTCTTATATATCTTGCTATTTGGTAGATGGCAAAAATGAAGGAGCAGCCTCCTCAGAAGATGAACAAGATGCGAGTGACGGGGAAGGGGATGTACAAGAGATAGATCCACGAGCAGAAGAAAAAGAACTGAAATACCAGCTATTGAAGAAATATAGTGGTTATATTAGCAGCCTCAGGCAGGAGTTCTCCAAGAAAAAGAAGAAGGGAAAATTACCAAAAGAGGCACGCCAAAAGCTGCTTAGCTGGTGGGAGCTCCATTACAAGTGGCCATACCCTTCGGTACGTTCTTTGTTTAAGCATGGGACTTTATGGCTCGAATAGTTATAAGAATGGTATTTCAGTTTGATGATGAAAATTGGGAAAGAAAATCCCAAGTAAACACAAACTTGTTGCGCATAAGCAAACATAATAACACATCATGTAACTAAATTTCAATTTGACCAACTAGGAAATAGATCCTATACTTTTGAACCTTGATAAGAATAGACCTTTCACTTGGTTTTGTATTGTAGAAAATAAACAGGTTTCAAATTGGATTTAACAATTAAATTGTAACCCAAGCAGGAATCAGAGAAGATAGCATTAGCTGAAGCAACTGGTCTAGACCAAAAGCAAATAAACAACTGGTTCATAAATCAAAGGAAAAGACATTGGAAGCCTTCAGAAGACATGCAATTCTTTGTCATGGATGGATTCCACCCCCAAAATACAGCCGGTGCGCTTTACTTGGATGGTCATGCACAGTTTGCAGGTCCTGATGGTTTGTACCGCCTCGGCTCATAATTCGATTCACAAAAAAGCATGATTTCAGGAAAATTTTCGTAATATGAATGTGTTAATAATCTAATTGAATTGTGCCTAGCTCTATGCAATCATTAGTTAAGAATGAGGGGGTGACAATGGATTGACAGTAGCACTAGTTATAAATTGTATTGCAAACTGGTATAAATTTAAAGGATGGCATTATTTCAAAGTTTAAGAAGCTCGATTAGTGATTATTTGTGTTATTTTGTTCAATTATTTACATATTTGTCATACCTAAAACGTCCATATTATTTTATTCTGTACAGAAATAACACTGTTCTTATTACATGCATTTCTTTTGTTTTTGCCTGATATACATTAACAGCTTTGCCCGTTCAGTAGTACAATTATGGGCTGGTCATTGATGACCCAAGTTATCTCAATACCATCAGTGCGGGCTTTCACGTTTTATAATATGGTATTTTTGTGCATATTAATTTCGTATACAAAAAGACAAGGGTTTGACCCTTGTTTTTCTTGAAAAAAACAATTTGGTACTTAATGCGTAAATAGAAATTAAGTTACAAATACAGCCTGTGTTGTAGAGTTTTTATGTCTTTTTGAGACAATACATTACAGATCGATGCATGTGATTGAAAAATTAATTCTGAAAGTGCAGCTCTATTGCCGTTACAGCTAGCAGGCTGCTTAAATTAAGCCCCTATCTGCATGTTTGGTTCACTAACTATGATACCAGCTGGGCAATTTCTTTTTTCTTTTCTTTTTTTTTTTTAACTTTCAAAAGCAAGTTATATATTATTTCAGATCCTTTTCAATTTTCAAATCTTATATATATTTTATTCAAATGAATTTGTCGCAAGTCTCAACCTATAATAGATTCAAAGGCTAATTAAATTAGTTTGTTCCTAGTTTCCGCCAGCTAACGAGTTGGCACTGCCATTGGATCCAATGCATTTATCTTATAGTTTGTAAATATCCAATAGTTTAAAATTGCCATTTCTTCTTGTAAGAAATTTTGTGTAGCTAACAATGTGTGCCATGGCTGGTGCATCCATAGGTCTGAACTGAATAGAAATCAATAGATTTTTTTTTATCAGAAAACTCAGGTTATATCTCTCTTTTTCAAATATATTGGTCTGTTTTCCTTGCATGCGACGCCAGCGCTTCAATTTTTTGCACTGCATGCACATGTTTGGGCACATTCGAACATCATACAACTGCATGACATGTGTCATGGTGACGTGTCCGTGTCATGACCTGAGACGTGGAATTTTGGCACAGCACGTATAACCAAGGCCCGAACAATTTTTTTTACAGAATTTTTCTACATATTAAGTTTTTTGTTTTTTCATTGTAATGTAAAGTTACAAAAAAAATCCCTACTTTAAAAATAATTGTTAATTTTATATATTTTTCATACTTTTGATTTTGTTATTTATTTACTTTTTCTATTTTTTAAAAAATTTTTCCCTATTTTTGGCATGGTACGTCTTGGAATGTACATGTACCATGGCACCGTACCTTTAACAAGCATGTATGTTCCTAATACGGTGAAGGCACAATGCGATTTTGTATCAAACTAGAACACAATGTAATCAAACATAATTTGCCAGTGCTAGTTTCAGATTGTATGATAAGAACTTGAAATTAACATGCAATGTAATCAACCATAATTTATCAGCGCTAGTTTCATATTGTATGATGAGAACTTGAAATTTACTTGGGTACTTATGATATATATAAGTTGCATTTTAGCTCATACCACGGGCTGCGATTTAAAATTTTCATAAATAGAGACGTCGTTGGCTGACGCTTCTTACTCGACTAACACAGATACTGCTCAGAAGGAAGCACAAGATTAATTTTTTAGTTATATACTTATATATAACAAAATAAAATCGACGGATGCACTAATCCAAGAACATTTAACATTATGATTTGGGCCTATATAATTTGGTCAGATCCTACATTTCCTAAATAAAATTAAATACAGTCCACTTTCTTGATGGATTAATTTCGGTAAGAGCCCAATAAAGGCCCTTTGTCAACACTTTTGTGGCCTTTTAATGTTTCTGAGGTATTAACAATGTAAGGAATTAATTCTAGATTTCAGGGCAACCCATGTCCTACAGGCCAGGCCCCTTACAATGGATTTGTATATATCAAACACTCGAAAGTCCAAACAGGTTTTTACGAATTACGAATCTGGGATCGAAGATCGGGAATTAAATTCAACTTACCAGTCAAAGTCTTTTTTTTGTTTTCTGGGGTTGGCCAGTCAAGTCAACCAAATTGCGGACGCTAAGAAGGAACACGTGGTGCAGTCCAATTGCCCCTTTCACCGGTCTTACAATCAAATACTAGAAAGCAACCTAACGTATAAATATGTAGAAACTGACAAGACTATGGTTGAATTAAATTAGATAGGTTAGGTGCGGTTCGACATTTCAAGATCATTCAAATCTCAATTCTATTATTCAAAAAAATTTGGATGTTATTTGTGCGACCTTAAAAAAGTCACAGACATATATACCTTGATTTGAATTTCTATATACATGCAAATTTTTATTGCATTTTCATGCCCCCAAAGAGTACGGACAAAAAAAATGATGGTCATCATTTTGATTTTGGGTGGCTAGATTATTTGAATCCTTATAGCGGACCGCACAGCACATTAAATCGAAAACACCATTACACCAAACCAAAGGCTGCTACAGATCCTTAATGGAAGAAGGGATTCATTTTAAAATTGAGTGCATTAAATTTACATTTCCTTAAAAAAACATTCTCCATTATCAGGGAAAGTTCCGTTCCAATTGCTCAATAGATTAATAAACAGTTACATTTTTTTTTTTTCAGAAATCTTAAATTGAAATAGTCAAATAGTTTCGCAGTCCAAAAGTACCTAATTTATTGTATATCGTATCTCACTCACTAAGAATTAAATATTTTTTAAAAGTTGGTTGGCGATTGCCAAAACGAATAATTTCATTAAACGACAAAGTTGTCTTACAAAAATAGAAATAAAACATAAAAAAATAATTGTTTTGTTTCATATTTATTCATTAAGAATTTAAGATTAATAGTTATCGAGTATTTCATGCAATTCTCTAGTATAAAAAGTAACAATATATACAAATTTATAATGTAAATAATTTTGTAAATTTAATTATAATAAACAAATAAAAAACTATGGTTATATATTACTTAAATATTAAATATAACAAAATTAAATAGACCTAATATGAAGGACAAAACGATTTTACAATCAACGATATCTTGGCGTGCTTTGCTATGAGGAATTTTTTAAATTTTTTGATATATTAGAACAATATAGCATGCATCCTTACTAGCTAATCGAGACATGATGTAAAATGATACGCCATTAATATGTACTAAATTATTGTGTATAACAATTTTTTATAGATTCCGACTAGTATATGATTGGCATCAGGACAAAATAAAAAATATTGATGTCTTATCACCTTAACGATAAGCGTATAAAACATTATTTTACCTTGATCTACTTAATTATTTATCATCTAATTAGCCCTCCAAACTTGTATGCTTGACATTCAGCCACCCTCCAATCCAAAATTCACAAAAGGAAAAAATAAAAAATAAAATAAAATTGTCCAGCTCGAATGGAATCCTATCAACTGCACGGCTGCAGGTCAAACTAGTTGGCTTGAATGAAGAGCTCCTGAAAAGGATTTGCCTAGAATTTCATTCTACAATACTCACATCTTTGATCATCAATTAGAAAATAACAGGGTGGCTATATCGATCCAACAATTTCCTTGTGGCAACTAGTTGTTTGATTAATTTGATAGTGACTCCAGTGATGTATTTGGTCGATTAACAAATCTCTGGATATATTGACTTTCTAGCAGCATTTGATTTTGCATATAGAACCTTTTGTTTTTTTTTTAAAATAAATCATGTTAATCTTGATTTGTTTTTTTTTTTCATTTTCAATGAAGAAATGTTATTTGGGAATTCCTGTAATTGATAGTTGGTAAATAATTCAATTGCTATTAGTACTCTTGCAGAGTTAAAATTCAATATGAAATGTTTTCTGTGTGTATTTGAGCTTGCGAATTCATAAAGCCTTCATGCATATTTTAATATCAGTAAATAATTAATATTTACAAACGATATCAGTAAATAATTAATATTTACAAACGAACAAGTACCTAATTAACTAGAAATTTCTCATGCAGTCCTAGGCATCTCTATGTTCAGTAATTCAGGATTTCATGTTTAAATAAGCAAAATTGTAGAAGTACACAGAAGCTTCTATCTGGGGCCTATCTCTCATACTAATAATATCCAGTCACTATATCTCTCAAATCCACAAGAACTTGGTTGCAAACGAAAACGCCGAAGCGAACTTAACACATCTTCAAAGTTCCAACCAATTAATTTTTCTCCTTAGCTGGACCTGAAATTTTTTTTTTTTTTTCTCCTAAGCCATGCTCGCTAATTCCTTTGCTGCAGCTTTCCTTCTCTTAAACATTATATCATTTTCAGCCAGCCAACAAGCTGAATTTACATTCAATGGGTTCACCGGCGCAAATCTAACCTTAGACGACGTAGCATACATCGAGTCAAATGGCCTTTTGAGGTTAACAAACGACACGTTTCAAATGAAAGGGCATGCCTTCCATCCCTCCCCGATTCACTTCGGCAGTACCACCTCTTCCTTCTCAACTACATTTGTATTCGCAATAATTTCAGAGTACCTCGACCTCAGCGGCCATGGGATTGCTTTTTTCATCTCTCCCTCGAAGAATCTCTCATCTGCCTTGCCAAGCCAATACTTGGGTCTTCTCAATATCCAAAACAATGGTAATCTCACCAATCATATATTTGCAGTTGAGCTTGATACTATATATAGCTCTGAGTTCCAAGATATAAATGATAACCATGTCGGTATCGATATAAATAGTCTGAAATCGAGCCGATCTTATTTTGCTGGCTATTATGCCGATGATTCGGGTGCCTTTCAAAATTTGAGTCTCTACAGCCGCAAAGCGATGCAAGTATGGGTTGAATATGATAGCCAAGAGACACAAATTAATGTTACCTTATCCCCAATTGGAAAGTCCAAGCCAATTAAACCTTTACTTTCATATACATATAATCTCTCAACAGTTTTAAACGATTCTATGTATGTTGGTTTCTCTTCTTCCACTGGCTCTGTCCACACCTCTCACTACATTCTTGGATGGAGCTTTAAACTAAATGGAGCAGCACCATCCATTGACCTTTCAAAGTTACCAAAGCTCCCACGTACAACCCCGAAAGACCGATCAAAAGTCTTGGACATAGTGTTACCTTTGGCTTCGGCTGCCTTTGTTCTTATTTTAGTTGTTTTTATTTTCTTGTACATGAAGAGACGGTTCAAGTATGCAGAATTGCTTGAAGATTGGGAGGTTGAGTTTGGTCCACATCGATTCACATACAAAGATTTGTACAGAGCAACCAATGGGTTCAAGGAGAATGAGTTGCTAGGGAGTGGGGGTTTTGGGAGAGTTTACAGAGGGGTTTTGCCTGTATCAAAATTAGAAGTCGCAGTCAAACGAGTCTCCCATGAATCCAGGCAAGGTATGAAGCAATTTATTGCAGAGGTCGTGAGTATTGGCCGGCTACGACATAGAAATCTTGTTCAATTACTGGGTTATTGCCGGCGTAAAGGAGAGCTCCTTTTGGTATATGATTACATGCCAAATGGCAGTCTCGACAAGTATTTGTATGACCAAGAAAAACCTATGCTTAATTGGAATCAACGGTTCAAAATTATCAAAGGAGTCGCATCAGGTCTTTTGTACCTCCATGAGGATTGGGAGCAAGTCGTCATCCACCGAGACGTTAAGGCGAGCAATGTCTTATTAGATTGTGAATTAAATGGTAGATTAGGTGACTTTGGTCTTGCAAGACTATACGATCATGGTACTGACCCTCAAACCACCCATGTGGTAGGTACAATGGGTTATCTTGCTCCAGAACTTGCGAGAACTGGAAAGGCAACACCTCTTACTGATGTTTTTGCATTTGGTGCGTTCATGTTAGAGGTTGTTTGTAGTAAGAGGCCAGTTGAACCAGGTGCACGAGGGGAGAGAATTATTCTAGTTGATCAAGTATTAGAACACTGGAAAAATGGAACATTAGACGAAATAGTGGATGCAAAATTAGGTGAATGTTATACAGTAGAGGAAGTAGAAATGGTGCTAAAGCTTGGTATGCTTTGCTCCCATCCACTACCTGGTGCCAGGCCGAGCATGCGACAAGTCATGCAATATTTGGAAGGTGACACACCCCTACCAGAGTTATCAGCAGCATATATGAATTTTAGTATGCTTGCCATGCTTCAGACTGAAGGGTTTGATTCTTACGTTATGTCATACCCATCTACAATGACTTCTTTCTCAGGTCTATCTGGTGGCAGATAACAGAACTCGATCTAGGCTAGTCATGTAATGTATTATGTATGTATGCTGTCATTGTTGATAATCTCATGAATTTTGTCTTTTAAAGTTGTAGTTTTGTGACACAGTAAAATTGTTATTTTTAGCGATCAAAGGATCCTTTGCATTTTGATCACCTGTCTTCACATTTTTGCATTCATATTACAGAGAATTAACAAACTATACGCTCTGATTTTGTTTTGAGCAGTTGCCCAATCATAAACACGGCTTAATATTGTAAATAAACTACTGACCATTCTTCAAAAAACAAAAACAAAATAAAATAAACTACTGATCAGTTCACTCAAAGGTTATATCATGGGCTTACTTTGGGCTCTATTGTGGGGTTTTCACATTTTGGGAGGGAGAAAAAGATCTAGATAACAAAGAAAGAAATATGTTGATTATTTCATGGGCTTGATTTGGGCTTTAATCCAAAAGAGGTCATAAAATCGCAATAAATATTTTCTTTTGAAAATGTACCTCACTTAAAGCTACCGTTTCTTTAAAATGAAACAGGTACAAAATCAGCAAGCATCATCAGAATTATCTCTCAGCAAATTCACTTAAAACCATATCTTAACCAGCACTTCTTTTATTACAACCATAACATCTAATATGCTCATTAAAACCATATCAATTAAAAAGGACAAAACAGTAAATTGTTCTGGCAAAATTCATATGTCAGTATCAGGTTAATGCTATCAGTGCCGATTATGCATCAAAATTTCTCCTGGTGAGGCATTTGGAGCTTCTATGTTACGCACTGGGTCGATCACTTGCAGTGGCACTTTTTCCCAGTTTGAGGAAACCATGGTTTGAGATGCATTTTTTTTAGTTCATTAGACAACATTTTTTTTTTTTTTTTACTTTTGACCTTTAAAGAACTTTTGCATCTATTATTTGGCAAACAGTTACGAAGAAAGCACTTGTTTATTTATTTTTTTATCACTGATAATAATTTTGCGAGCTAAGTCCTAACCAATGCCAGATTTGCTTGACATAGGGGCATAATAGGAAAAGTTGTTCAATACTTTCTGGTAGTGCATACAAACAGCAAGTATCATCTCCTATCCAACCTTTTCTGAATAATTTGTTTTTCGTTAAAATTTTTCTATGGTATTGATTAACTACATGAATATTTTTATTTTGTCTGGAATGCATAATTTCAACCAGAATTTTGCACATTCCACTGGAAACCCTCTTCTATAAGTCATAAATCTATATGCAAATTTTTGAGGTAAATTACTCTTTTGTTTCTCATCTTCATACAATATGATCCTCTACGCAAATAGAGGAAGATTATGCAGAGTAGTGATCACCTCAACCCAGTCTTGTATAGAATCACAATAAATTTAAAAAGAAAGAATGTGTATGACTCAATCTGACATTGATACTAATATAACAGGAAAAAAGGAACTCTCAAATTGAAAAGTATTAGTCGACACCTTTAACCAATAATGATAAATTATACTTCTTTTGATGTGGGCTTGATATAAATAAAAAAAAAAAGACTTCTTTTGAGCACTGCATAAGATGGAACTGATTCGAAGTCCAATGCCTGACTAGGTTGGTTACAGTATTTAATATAGCTAGTACGTAAGCCAATGACCAAGTGCTTGATATGAGATAACTTAAATTATAGCCCAATGCTCAAGATATTCTCAGGCATTAATATTACATGTTAAATCTGTGGCCAAGGTGAGGAAACTACTATGCATATATTTGGTTTAGCTCTATGTTATCACTTAGAACAGAAATGGTACCTAATTAATTGAATCAAGCATTCAAATTCTATCACTGATAATCTAGATGATGATCTCTATTTAATCTTTTATTTTTTTTATTTGAGATGTAATTTTTCTACCAGTATCAGGTTAGAACTGGTGCATGATGTACTTTTTTTCCATTTTAATGAAAATTGTTGGTTCTCCAGCCCTCAAAAAGAACTCTATTCGATCTTTTGCTATATTCTAGGAGACAAGGAACAATCTTCTGTTTCAGGGGAAAACCATATGCCCACACACGATAATTTATCAGGCAATAGAAATGGCACACTACAAGAGAAATGTCAGTATCCAACAGACCGGGAAAAGATACAGTAAAATTATCATTCCTCCAAACTCAAATGTGATACTTGTGGGATACATCTCAGAGAATTGGTGTTGGACGTGTCGCATAAAAAAAAAGTGATATCATCTTGTCTTGTGAACCATATCTCAGGATACCAAAGCAGACTCTCCATTGACAGCAGAAATTCAGGCGATCGATCATCATGCCAGTAAAGTACAAGACAAATGACAGTGCAACTCAATGTCAAAAGTCATATCATCACAGATTGCAAACTGACAATAGATTCCTTAACTTACAATAAAATAAATGACTTACTAATCAGCTAGATGGAGCACGATAATGGCAGAGAGAGCTCGATAGGAGGTTAGATCACACTAATTTTGAAAGACAAACTTAAGGAGGCAAGACATTATCCGATCAGGCAAGCAGAATTGAAGTGGGGAGGAACTGAGAGAGATGGGCATGTAAACAGTGAGGCGTGGAGCTGGACCAAACCAGCTACTGTGCCATAATAGACGCACCAGAAATGTGTTTGGTAGAAAGAGCTTTATGAGCCACCAGTACGGTGGGAGAGATTCCATCGCAGGATATTTGACATTTACCCCTTTGTTATTTTGATTCTGTTTTTACATTTTGCTCCAAAAGGAGTAGAGGGAAAAAAAGTCATACATATTGTTTTAAAATATTGGCTTTATTAAGCGTACCATTTGTTCGTTAGGTCTGATTTCTTCCATAAAAAAAGAATTTAGTGATCCGTACATTTATGTTGTTTCTTCTTTGCAATTGCCAGCCAAGAACACAAATCCGTGGATATCCATAATTCAACAATTCTAATTAAATTGTAGGGGATAGATTCACATTTATATCTAAAAATGTATCCTGTAGCAATTTAGATTCACATATCGATATTGAAAAAAAAATAATAATTCTATCTGTATGTCTTTTATCGGACTTTATGCATATCTGTCATCTGTGACAAATATAAATATGGAAGAAATTATGGAATTATTGGACAAGTTAAGGATTGTTTAACTTGATCATTGATGTGTTCGACTCACCTCCAATAGTGCAAAATTCTGTAATAACATTTAGTAGAATTTGAAGTTCAATTTATGTTTGATAACTTATATCGAATCTGACTTTTTTAATATAAAAATTCAGGATCATTTTTTTTATGATTTAATTAATAAATAATCAGATTCAATCTGAACCGTCCAAACTAAATTGTCTGTCCAGATTTGTGACAGACATCTGTACCCAGCGATTAGCAGTTTCGACGAGATGACAAGAAGTCCAAGCGGTTTTATTGAAACAGAGTAACAGACCAACAGTACTATAGGGTACATTGAACAGTCCAAGCGGTTTGTAAAATCTTGATTAATAACGACTTTGTAATTTGTATTCTAGAGAAAAATCTTAGCCCAATAAATAAACGCGGAACATTGAACAGTCCAAGTCAGGTACTCAACACGACCATTTCTTGCTATAGGGTGCCAGGACACGTGAAACAGTCTAATAATTCAATCCCCAATTTCTACAGTCTTATGCTGAAAAAAAAAAAAAAAAATAGAAAGCGACCTTAGTTTTTCTGTCCTTTCTTTTTTTTTTTTTTCTTTTTTTTCCCCTTAGTCTGATGGGCATCTAAATAGCCAGGATTAAACGTTAGGTCCAAATAATTAATTACGATGTAACTTTCAACCTTGTATAACGACACAACGTTTAAATCAATTTTAAAATTTCCGTTGTTTTTTTAACGAAAAGTTTGGAATCCATTCCCCGAACTTTTGAATGTATCCCTCGTAATATATATGGAACTTACCCTAAAAAAAAAGAAATATATATGGAACTTATATGTGTATAGAAATGGATTGGATTTGATGTGTGTATATATATATATATTATCAAATGTTTTAAATTTTTAACGTTCTGAAAATTCAAATTCTTTTCTGTATTACTAAAAATATTTTAAATTGCATGAAACTGTATTTGCATGTTATATATGTCCAACAATATTGTGTCTATAATTTATTTCTAAATTCTCAGTATAAATGAATTAATTTGAAAAATCATACTATCAAGGTTATTGATTTTGACTAAAGGTCTTCATAAGGAGCTTATTATGTGAAAATAATAAAATATGTTTTGATTGGTCTTTTGTAAGATAATAACGGACAAAAAAAGCGACTCTTTATACTTACGATTACAGATAAGTCAAAAAAAATCTTATAATATTATCTCTCTATTATTATAGGAAAAGCTAAATAATTATCTATATTCCGATTAAGAAATGAGCTATGCAGTGCATATATGCGACGCATAACCATTCCCATGTAAAGTTAGTCACGATTATAAAAACCTTTATGATAGCAACTTTAACATTGCTAGCTCAAACCAGAGTACTATCCGTAGCGCAAGTTGCAATGCGCGGCGTTTTAATTAGTTCTTTTGAACAACGAATGCTAGCTACTTCTATAGCTAGCTAGTTCAAGAAAAACGTGTTGCAAATATCTGCCTACTGACATTTTCTTCGATTGGAAAAGGCCATGCTATTAATTAGACAGCGATTAGGGATGTCATCGTTTAATCGCCTGCATCTCAAATTCTCAATTTCCAAGTCGATTGGAAATTTTTGACTTTAGGGATGTACTGCATTTTGCATGTATAACCTTTTATTCACTTAAATGATATTAATGGTATATCTGATACATTGTGCAATTGCATAATTACTAATGAGTCATTACTTCCGGATCCATTTGGTTAACAGCTATTTCTCCACGCGTGTCAATTTTTAATTGTCGTCGAAAATTTTCAGCAAAATAATTGTTTTCCCCGCATTATTTTTGCGAAGAATATTATATTTACAAGACAAAATTTCAAAGGAAATTTTGGACCTCAATGCATTTTTGTCAGGTGACAATTAATATAATAAAAAAGCTTTTTTTGCAATTATTAACAAAATTATAACAAACCAACAAGAAGTTTCTTAGCTCCTGGGTAGCGGTCCCAAGTTACGGTCCATGTCTGAATTGGCCTACAGTAGACAGTAGTAAAAACATACAAATAAGCCTTTCTATTCTCAAATTCACAACTGCACGTCTTCTCAGCAAGAAATATCTCTTTAGCCATGCTCAATAAGACCTATGCTTTTGCCTTCCTTCTCCTATACATTGCATCATGTGCAAGCCAAGATGTTGAATTCACCTTCAATGGTTTCACCGGCTCTAGCCTAATGTTAGATGGTGTAGCTTCTATCGAATCGAATGGTCTTTTGAGATTAACCAACAACACCTCTCGAAAGATGGGCCATGCATTTTACCCATCTCCAGTTCGCTTCAGCAGTAACACCTCTTCCTTCTCAACCACTTTTGTGTTTGCAATTATTCCAGAGAAATCTGGTATTGGTGGCCAGGGAATGGCGTTCGTTATTTCACCAACAAATGATCTCTCAATGGCCATGGCAACCGAATACTTGGGTCTTTTCAATAAATCAAACGAAGGTAAAGCCACCAATCATATTTTTGCAGTTGAATTTGATACTATACAGAATGACGAGTATGAAGACAAAAACAACAATCATGTGGGTATAAATATAAACAGTCTGACATCAAACCAATCTGAATTTGCTGGCTATTACGATGATGATTTGGATTCTTTTCAAAATCTGAATCTAATGAGCCATAAGGCGATGCAAGTATGGGTTGAATACGAGAGCGAAGATAAAGAAATTAAAATTACATTATCTCCTGTCGGAAAGTCTAAGCCAAAAAAGCCTCTGCTCTCTTATAAATTTGATCTCTCTGTGGTCTTGAAAAACACTATGTACATTGGTTTCTCTTCTTCCACTGGCTCATTTCCGGCCTCTCACTACATTCTCGGATGGAGCTTTAAACTAAATGGAACAGCACCATCCATTGACCTTTCAAAGTTACCGGAGCTCCCACGTAGAAACACAAAAGAATGGTCAAAGGTCTTGAAGATAATATTGCCTTCAGCTTTTGCTGCTTTTGTTCTTATTTGTGTTCCCATTTTCATCTATATGAGGAGACAATTTAAGTATGCAGAACTACTTGAAGATTGGGAGGTCGAGTTTGGCCCACATCGCTTCTCATACAAAGATTTGCATCAAGCAACCAATGGATTCAACGAAAAGGAGTTGCTTGGAGCTGGAGGTTTTGGGAGGGTTTACAAAGGGGTTTTACCCGTGTCAAAATTGGAGGTTGCAATCAAGCAAGTCTCACGTGACTCAAAACAAGGCATGAAACAATTTGTTGCCGAGGTTGTGAGTATTGGCCGGTTACGGCATAGAAACCTGGTTCAGTTATTTGGTTATTGTCGGCGTAGAGGGGAGCTCCTTTTGGTATATGATTACATGCCAAATGGGAGTCTCGACCAATACTTGTACAGTGGTCATGAAAAACCAAATCTTAATTGGATTCAGCGGTTCAAAATTATCAAAGGAGTGGCTGCAGGTCTTTTATACCTCCATGAAGAATGCGAGAAAGTTGTCATCCATAGGGACATTAAGGCAAGCAATGTGCTATTAGACTCTGAATTAAATGGTCGATTAGGTGATTTTGGGCTTGCAATACTATACGATCATGGTACTGAGGCTGAGATCACAAATGTGTCTGGTACAATGGGTTATCTTGCTCCAGAGCTGACCAGAACCGGCAAGGCATCACCCCTCACCGATGTGTTTGCTTTTGGTGCCTTCATGTTAGAGGTAGTTTGTGGCAGGAGACCTGTTGAACCAGGTGCACAAGGCGACAGGATTGTTCTGGTCGATTTGGTATTAGAACATTGGAAACAAGGATCTCTTGTCGATATTGTGGATCCACAATTGAGGGAAACTTATCCAATGGAGGAGATAGAAATGGTGTTAAAACTCAGTTTGCTTTGCTCTCATCCTTTGCCGGGTGGTAGGCCGACCATGCAACAAGTGATGCAATATTTGGAGGGTGGTAAGCCATTACCGGATTTAATGGTAACAAGCATGAACTACGGCATGCTTGCAGTTCTACAAAAAGAAGAGTTTGATTCTTTCGTTATGTCATACTCATCTCAAATGATGACATCTATCTCCACACAATCTGAAGGTAGATGATAGGAAACAACCTCCATTTTTTATTTTTTTATTTTTTGGATAGGCTAGTAGCGGCTACCTAGTAAGGCTCATTTTTTTTATTTCATTTGCTACTTTTTGTTGGATAGGGATTGGCCAATTATGTTGGCTTTAATTTTGTATTATATTTCTCGATATTATGAGCTTCCATATGATGCATATGATGGGAAAAAAAATTGCGTATGCAATCATTGTTGGAAGTCTTATTATATGTCTGTAATTAATTAGGTTCAAGCTAATAATTTACTCTTGATTTATAAAAACTAGCTTTTGATACGCGCTTCGCACGTGAAGCATTGTTCTTGTAGTTAAACAGTAAATGTTGAATCATTTAAAGTCGGGGGTAGGGTATCAATGGTAATTGTTTTAAGACAGACATACAATTATAATAAGTGGTAGAATTATAATTGTAGTTATTTGAATAAATGCCAAACTATCTTACAATTGATCTCTTGTTATAATTAATTGAATATTTTGGTATGTGTGTCATTTTTTCTATATTTGCCATTTATGTCATTACCATTTTTTTGGCGTTTTATTTGTTTTTAGGGGATCTTAATTGTTTCTGACATTTTAGTATATGGAAAGTGAAGGACTGTCTTAAGGCTAGGATGTAATCATTAAATTTTTTTATAAAAAAATGTTAGAATTATGAGAACAAAATAAACTGTGTGCATCTTGGACAAAACCAATTGCCTTAAAATTTTTTTAAGTTTTAAGAATTTGATCAACTTTTAATTTTTTTCAACTGCCAATAATCTATAATTGAATACCAATAAAACTGAATATAATTTTAAAAATAATATAAAATACTTGACATCAATGGATTTCTCATAATATGTTACTATTCATAATTGTAGTTATTTGAATAAATGCCAAACTATCTTACAATTGATCTCTTGTTATAATTAATTGAATATTTTGGTATGTGTGTCATTTTTCCTATATTTGTCATTTATGCCATTACTATTTTTTTGGCGTTTATTTGTTTTTAGGGGATCTTAATTGTTTCTGACATTTTTAGTATATGAAAAGTGAAGGATTGTCTTAAGGCTAGGATGTAATCATTAAATTTTTTTATAAAAAAATGTTAGAATTATGAGAACAAAACAAACTGTGTGCATCTTGGACAAAACCAATTGCTTAAAATTTTTTAAGTTTTAAGAATTTGATCAACTTTTAATTTTTTCAACTGCCAATAATCTATAATTAAATACCAATAAAACTGAATATAATTTTAAAAATAATATAAAATACTTGGCATCAATGGATTTCTCATAATATGTTACCATTCATATAAAATTTGATGAAAAAGTAATTTAACAAACTGTTAAATAATTTAATAAAAATTATAATGCAATGATACAGAATTCGTAAAAATCTAAAAACCATGAAAACTATTATAAACATTGAAAAAAAAAATTAATATCATTAGATCATGTGTAATTTGAAAGCATACAAATAAAATTAAATAAAAAAATTAAATCTAGGAAGTTCTGTCAGAAACTCAATATTTAAAATAATGATCGAAAAATTTGTAGAAATAAGAAATTATGTAAAATGTTTTGAAATCATAAAATAAAAAAAATTGTACCATTATTTCTTTATAATTTTGTTAGTAGTTATATAAAATTTGATACATTATCAAATTTCGAAAAGATTTGGAAACAATTAAAAATAGCATTATATTTTTGAAATAATAGAATTAAACCATCAAATTTAAAAATTCAAAAATAATATTTGAAAACTCAATAATTATTAAAATTTATATTAATGGGTATTTCATATTTTTGAAAAAAAATATAAAATATTCATACCCAATTGAAGTAATAAATATCCTCAAATAATTTCTGAAGTACCAAATATTTCATATTTCACAAAATTATATGGTTAGATCGAAAAAAGTTGTGTGGCGTGATTAGATTTGCTATAATTTTGGAAGAATTTATATAATATTTCATGCAGAAATAAAATTATAAATTACTTTGCAGAAATTAAAACCCAATGACATTTATGAAATTATAGATATTCAAATTTATGACATTCAGAAAATTATTACAAATATTTTATAAGTCCATAATTATTAAATTTTATATTACTAAAATCTTCATATATCTTTGAGTATGCACATAAATTGTCATAGCCAAATGATTTTTTCAAGTCTTCAAAATAATTTAAAAACAAAACTTTCATATAAATTAAAATTTATGAGATTTAGAAAATTATCTAAAACATTTTATAAGTCTATAATTTAAAAAAAATATTATATCACTAAATCCTACGAATCTTTATGAGCATGCACATAATTTTTCATAGCCAAATGAATTTTTAAAAGCATATTACCATTTTAAAAATAAAACTATATTTATCCGAAATATAGAAATAGAGGGTCCATTAATCTAAAAAACGGTAAATGTTATTTTCAAGTCTTCAAGATGATTTATTATAGTGCTAATTTTTTTAAAAAAAATTAGGCTAAAACTTAGAAGTTACCATTCTATTATATGAAACTTAGTTGATATAGAATAACAAAAAAAAAAGAAAAAAAATTGCCGACTTATGCAAAAAAAAAATTAGAAAGCCACCAAACATCCTAAAATTAATAAATTTCTTAAATTATAGAAATAAAATACATTTTTTAAAATATTCTTAAAATATTCTCAAAGCTTATTTTTTTAAAAAAAAAGCTTTCTGGTTGATGGTGTCATGGATGCTTATACAATTTTTATCAAATTAATTTAATTTATAATTTTAGGCAATGAATTATTATTTTAAAAAATAAAGCAATATATTTGTTCACATTTTCTTGTCTATATTCGAAGTCTAAGTTATCAATGAAAAATGGTTTGAATGATATTTTGCATTTTAATGGTTTGAATTTATAGAAAATTTTTAATCGATCTAAAAATTGTACAAAATATTTTTAACACTCAAAATATAAAACAATTTAATCATTGGAGCATTCATAAAAATTTATGTAAAAAATAAATTTAGAAAAACTCTCACAAAATGAGTTAAATTTGCAAATTTGTGAAAGATTTAATATGTCAAACAATGTAAAATATTTTAAACGCTGAAAAATAAAAAATTGATTTCATTGAACTTATTACAATCTGAGAGCATACATATACAGTTTAATGAAAAGTTGAATTTATGAAAGTTCACAAACAATCAAATATCTAACAAATATTTTTCTAAAATTTATTCCAAAATAAATTTAGAGAGGGCCTAAAATAATTAAGATGTTTTTTTTTTTTTTTGCTAGAATTGGATAAATGGTATAAATAAGAAAAACTATGTACATTGTGGTTAATTAGTCCCAAGTGGACCATATATAACAACAAAATAGGGGTTGGATTATTGTACAAACCAATAAATATTTAAGTTGCCACAGCCCAAAAAAAAAAAAATTTGATGTCATGCTGAGATCATCCTGCTACTGTAGAAAATGCTCCCAAAATTAGAGTATTATATGATATGATGATTGGAGATCAAGACTTCCAGTTATTTTAAATTAAATATCATAAAAGCATTCCAGCCCGGATTTCGAACATACCATCTTTTACTTTATGACAGACTTTGATTATTATACAATGCGTTTTCACAGGAGAATATATCATTGACAATGGATATATATACAATAATAAATAGCACCAAGAAAAAAAAGTGTTCGTTAATATTCTTGAGGCATTAAAGACACCATACCTATGTAGAACGTATACTTTCTAAAAAAACCGTCTCTTTAGAATTAATATATTTATTTTTCATTTTTACTGATTGAAAATTTTATTTCAAATTAAATGATTGCATATCACTGACAATCTTGAATTATATTTATGCCTAGAAATCTAGTTTTATGCCAATCAAGTGGTCCTTGGTTCAATTCATGAAGAGAGCATTTATTTTCAAATTTTTTATAACAAAATACTTGATTTCAAACCAACCTTTAAAAAAAATATGTTTTTCTTATATTCAATTTGTTGTCAAAAATTTCAATCTAAACGAAAAACTAATGTTGAACGTGGGAGTCCTGTACAAGTGGTCAAAAATTTCATCGTTTATCTAAAGATAAGGAGTTTAATTTCAACTGAACGTGAAATATTGACTAAACTATACCTCTATAAATAAATTACCTTAATTCCAAAAAAAAAAAAAGCAGAAAACTAATGTTCTATGCGCTTATATAATTCTTCACAATTTCCTAAACATCTCATTTTCATCGTAGCCCAGTTTATCTGCTAGCTGGGCCTAAATTGGAAACTAAGAATAAACCGGCTGGACTAATCATGCGCTTTATTGGGCTTTTCTTGTGGGCTTGATGTTTCATCCATGTTCTTGTCAATCATTACAAATTTACAATAAATCTATAAAATCTACAAGTCAGCTACTATAAATTAATCCATGTATTTAAAGACTATCTTTTAAAAATCAAATGCACAGACTACAAATTTTAATATGCATAAAATCAAATGCAGTCTACCTAAATCATAATGCTAATTATTTATAATTCTATATTTTTTTATTCTGACAAACTTTGAGAGCGGTTAACCAATTGTCAAATAAATTTTAATTGTTCTTGATATAATCCTTTTCATATTATAAATTTTAGTAAATGTAAAGAAGTTCGAAATATTTATCAGGCAGTTTGTTAGTTCAATCATTATCTTTTGGTTTTAGCATTTTTGTTGATATTTTTCAGTGTCTTATCATTCCAGCATTTCTACATATCCTTAGACATGTTACCCGTTGTGGATATTGTGCATGTAAAGCAGCCATAGTCAAAATTAAGGTGTTATCATATTAATTTGAAGTCTTTGAAGGGTTAATATTAGCTAGAAAGGTCACCAATAATTAGGTACGGTACCGCATTTTCCTCAATGACAGATTGTACTAGTCCAGGTTTGGAAAAGATGCATGACAAGAAATCCAAAGGTCTCAAGACTCAAACCTTGCACCAGTCAAGTACAAGTTTCAGACCCATATATACTCCAATTTGACAAAACTGCTACTTGCAAATCTGTATAGAGTTAGACACTCTTCTTTCCTATATAACCATGTATATGACGTCCATCAAAAGATATAGAATTGGGAAAATTAATTTGGGTGTTACAAAGCACATACATGCTTGAGATTAAAAGATCACTAAAATGACTGTTGATGTCTTGTCCAGCAACTTTGAATGAGGCGAGTCTTTGGTCAACAAGCATTGACTTGGCATTTACTTCTTGTCAGTGTATCAATATTTTGCCGCGTATGTTTCCTATATGGGTCCCAAAGTGAGACTTTCATGAGAAATTACTCCAATCTTGTACACTTTATAAGCTATCCCCATGGATAAAAGCAACAGCCTGAAATGTAATGCATCTAAGAATCAACTGGTAGCACTGTAACATTCTGATGATGGAAGCTTTCTACATCCTCTTCTTACTTGCAAATAACCTTTTATTTTCAGTATGCCAAAATGAATTCGTCTTCAATGGATTTGCTGGTGCAAATCTCACCCTTGACGGCATCGCATCAATCACCCCCAATGGCTTACTACGGCTAACAAATGACTCAATTAGGGAAAAGGGCCACGCATTTTACCCCTCCCCATTTCATTTTCATGATTCAACTAATGGTAAAATTCTTTCCTTCTCCACCATGTTTGTTTTTGGCATTATATCAGGATTTCCTGACCTAAATGGTCACGGCATTGCATTCACAATCTCCCCTACCAAAGACCTCTCTAATGCTCTGGCTAACCAATACTTAGGTCTATTCAATGACACCAATAATGGTAATTTAAGCAACCACATGTTTGCGGTTGAGCTCGATACCATCTATAGCTCTGAATTCGGTGATATGGATGATAATCATGTCGGAATTGATATCAATAGTCTAAAATCATACAACTCTAGCACAGCCGGATATTATCCCGATGGTCAAAATTATTTCAAAAACATTAGCCTTACTAGCCGTAGAGCCATACAAGTATGGGTAGATTATGATGGCAAGGAGAGTCGATTAAGTGTTACCTTATCTCCTCTAGGCATATCCAAACCTCACAGACCTTCATTATCATCCATTATTGATCTCTCAAAATTGTTTCTAAGTTCCATGTATGTTGGATTTTCTTCTTCTACTGGCGATGTGCACACCAACCATTATATCCTTGGTTGGAGCTTTATGCTAAATGGAAGTGCAACAGCACTAGACATTGGCATGCTTCCTGCACTTCCTTTTGCACGGAGCTATGGGAAATCCAAAACAAAGGCATTCCCTCTTTGGCTAATAATAGTTCTGTGTTTAGTTGGCCCATGGATAGTTTTCTTGATTTTTGTTTTCATTAGGCGTAGAATAAGTAAATATTCAGAACTAATGGAGGATTGGGAAATGGATTTTGGATCACATCGGTTCTCATATAAAGAATTGTATAAAGCAACAAATGGATTCAAGGAAAAAGAATTGCTTGGTACCGGAGGTTTTGGAAGGGTCTACAAAGGTATGTTGTGCAGGCTGAACTTGGAGATTGCAGTGAAAAAAGTATCACATGATTCAAAACAAGGTTTGAAAGAGTTCATTTCTGAAATTGCAAGTTTAGGCCGACTTCGACATCGAAACATAGTACCGTTGCTTGGATATTGTAGACGAAAAGGAGAACTCTTTCTGGTATATGCTTTCATGCCAAATGGTAGCCTTGACAAGTACTTACATGATCCAATTAAACCCGTTTTAGATTGGGGCAAACGGTTAGGAATAATCCAAGGAGTTGCATCGGGTCTTTTATATATGCACGAAGAATGGGAGCAAGTTGTGATCCACCGTGACATCAAGGCAAGTAATGTTCTTCTGGACTCTGAACTAAATGCAAGACTAGGTGATTTTGGTCTAGCAAGATTGTACGACCATGGAACCGATCCCCAAACGACTTGTGTTGTTGGGACCTTGGGTTATCTTGACCCAGAGCTTGCTAGAACAGGGAAAGCTAGCACAGTTAATGATGTATTTGCCTTTGGGGCATTTATGTTAGAAGTGGCTTGTGGGAAGAGGCCGTTCGAGTTGAGGGCACGACAGGAAGGGTTAACCCTTTTTGAGTGGGTCTTAGAGACTTGGGAAAAGGGTTCTCTCATACATGCATTAGATCCTCGATTGGGAGAGAATTATATTTTTTATGACGTAATTTTGGTTATGAAACTTGGATTGCTTCGTGGTCACCCGGTACCTTCAGTTAGGCCGAGCATGTGTCAAGTGATGAAATACTTGAAAAAGGAAGTTAGTCTTCCAGAATTTCTGCCTAATAACATGAGAAGATGTAATGAGAATGTTTTACGGTTGATGCAATGTCAAGGATCTGAGAATGATACATTCTCATATGCTTCTGTCTCATCCGCGTATTCTATTTCTAGGTAACAATATTTGAGCTTTATGTTGTCTGTGTATGATCGGATTATGATATGTATTTTTTTTTTTATTTGTTCTTATTTTTTTTTTTATGTTATTTCAACTTAGCTTTGTAGTAACTACCTTGATACATTTTTTTGGTTTCCAAATTCCAATTAATTATAAGGTTGAAATAGTGTTTTAAAGGAAATGAAGAAGCAATGGTAATTTGGGTGATACATATAAGATTTTTTTTATATACAAGTGTGTTTATTAATCAGTTTGTTTGTTGCGCTCGCTTTTATATTTCCTTTAATGGTGATACCCGTAAGGAATTTTCAAGTTCATTTTTTTGGTCTAAAAACTCTAAATATAAGGCATACATGTTACATGTCCTGCAAACCAATAACAAAAAACCATGCGGACATACATATTTCTTCAGGATTTAAGATGAAAAACATATGAGCGCGGCGAAGCCTCTATGGCCCCTCTAGCTAGTTTATAATTCATATGTTGTACACATACAAAACTACGGTACTATAAGAAACAAACTATATCTATACAATGTTTACGAAAAATAATGTCGCCAAACGTTCAATATAATATTTGAATAATAAATAAAATATTAGAAATATATAAGTGTGAATACCATTGCCTTAAAAAATTATCCAAATAATGTATATCCTTCTTTCTTTTGCATGAAGGCTTAGGATTCTCCAATCGTGCGTGTCGTGTCGTGTCGTGTCAAACACGATCGTGTTAGAGTCTCGTGTGTGTCGTGTTGACACGAACTACTTTTTTAATCGTGTCGTGTCGTGTTAACTGGTGAGGATAGGCAACACGACACGCATTCTGACACGACACGACTAACACGATCGTGTCGTGTCGTGTTGACACGACGTGTTAGTCGTGTCAAATCGTGTCATATTATTTATTATTTTTTAAATTTTTAAAAAATATTAAAAAATTAAAGTAAAGGAAAAAAATTTAACTAAATAATAATTAAATTAGAACAAGATCCAGCCGGGTATCCAATCATGTATTGTATTTTTTTTTTTTTTTACCATAAAATTCCTCCCTTTCTTCAAGATTATTAAGATTATTCGAAAAAGAAAATGTTATCCTTATCTTACTGCAAAAACTTTGAATAATGTAAATTGTCATATGATTTTTTCTCCTTTTTTTTAGTTTTTTTTTATATTATAGTAATATAAATATAGTGATATTATATTGATAGACTGATATATTTTTTTATCTTCTTGTATACTCATAGGATTTTTTTTTGGTTCTTCGAACCAAATAGAATGATAATTGTGGGTTGTACCAAGTCTGAAACAAAGTGGATTTGTTTTTTGTCCCATAATTCTCTATTTTATTTTTTTCATAAATATTTTTTGTAATAGGAATCTAAATCTTAGATTGATCTAAGATTTTTCTTTAGTACGATTTTTATATGACACATGGTTCTTTATATAGTGCAAGGTACTGATTCTTTATATATGAGTCAAATGATGGTAAATAATATGATATAGTACTATAATTGAATTTAAATTATTAATTTTGTTTAATTAATTAACATTAATAATTAAATTTGTGTTAATGTGTCGTGTTAATTCGTGTTCGTGTCGTGTTGCGTGTCAAATCGTGTCGTGTTGGATCGTGTTAAACTTTATAATATCCCAACACGACACGATAACACGATCGTGTCGTGTCAATTTTGTATTCGTGTCGTGTCGTGTCGTGTCATTTTGGAGAACAGTACACTAAGGTAATTATACATATATAAAGATGCAGCCGCGTGAGAAGCACATGGGCACTGTAGTTAGCACAGTGCCCCAGATCTTCTGTGGCGCGTGATATTTTGTGGCAAAAAATATTTATGATTTTCTATGGCAGTTTTCATATAATATTGGAATAGTATTCTCAAATTTTTATGGTATTTTTTTATATAGCGTAAAATAAATTGCGCAACTATTTAATAACATATTTGTATAGGAATGAATCGCGCAATGCGCGAGATTAGCACTAGTTTATTTTGAATTAGAACTTTCAAAAAATTGAAACCAGGCCATTACTTTACAAATTATTTGATACATATTACAAAGTCCACTTTAAATTTTATACCAAATAAAAAGACGTGTTTGAAAATATCTCATTACTAATCAGTACACGAAAATAATAACATTAAAAAGGTAAATAATGAATTTTTTTCATGTAATGTATAGTTTCCATGAAAAATCGATATATGTTTTTACTATTTAGATCTTTAAGAATACTGAAGTTATATAATTCTTTTATAAGATATATTTGAGGTTATGCAAAATTATTGATGAAAATTGACTACGATATATGTATATATATACATATATATAGAGGATGGCTAACGTGCTATCCGTGGCACGTGCCACCCATTTTTTATTTACTCATTTTTCGAGATCCAAAATACAAACGGTCAATCCAAACCGTTCAAGTTGATCACCATATTGAAATACCTTTGGAGACCAAATTTTATATTTTTCAATTTTTTTTGCTATTTTTTATAATATTTTTAAATTGGAGGGCCTGAACTGATTATAACGTTTTTTGAAAATATCATAATAAATAGCAAAAAAAACTCTAAAAAATGTAAAATTTGGTCTCCAAAGGTATTTCAATATGGTGAATAACTTGAACGGTTTAGATTGGCCATTTGAATTTTGGATCTCAAAAAATAACTCGATGGAAAATGGGTAGCATTGCCACGGATAGCACGTTAGCCATCCTCCATATATATATATATATATACACACTAGCATACACGCCCACCCAATGTGTGGAAAAATTTCTAACCATCATCAGAGAATTAAATTACATAACCATTATCAGTTTCAAGGAATTTTACTAACAAGATCAAATGAGTTGGTTACAGGGCAAGAACACAAAGTTTCTATGTTTCACCAGAGACCTAGTTATTTTGCAAATAGTACCCTCATATTCTACATTATTACAGAATTTTATTTACAGGAAACGTTAAATGTCTTATACTCTTATTAGTACCACAAATTGAGGTTGTTCAGAAGAATTACTTATTGTTTTCACTTTACATTATACCCCTTAATCTTTCCAAGAATTACATTTTTGTCTTACTTGACTTAAATATGAACTATACACAAAGGAAACATATATCAACAAGCTAAAATACAAAAAAGGAAATGAAATTTCTATTTTCAGATCCTTTTAGCGTATGGCAATTTCAATCATGCTAATTTACAAAGAAACCTTTTACTTTGTTATTTTCGTTGAATACCATAATAAAAACAACAGCTATAGCTATAAATTTACAAGAAAGAAGATGAAGCAATAGAACCCACTGTCAGTCAGTAATGAACAGAAAACTTCACTTAGGTTCCTAATATTTTTTGGCAATTATGTTCATGTCTATGTTATCCAATGGCACACTTGTCCAGGAAGCACAGCACTCGCCTATCCTATAAGGATCCAGAGTGCATACTTGGTTAAAAAGGTGACAAGTAATAGAACCCATTTATCAGCCTATTAACTAATGCTCAACAATTCTATTTCTTTATTTTAAGATCTGATGACAAGAGGTAAGAAATAATGTTGAACCAAGTGAATTAGTAAACAATAGAATTTTATAATTGAACCCACAAAAATAAACATATGGCAATAATTTACAATAATACCATATCAACAATAGAATGAGATCGCAAAGCATAGATTTTAAAAAAAAAATCAAAATTGAGATTTCAATGGATCACAAGATTGTACCAGTAAGGAAGAGTTTTAATCACACGCTTGTTTAACTTTATATCGTTGAACCTAGTGAAAAATAGATATCTCCTTTATATTAAACGAATTGGAAAAGATATTATCTCCTTGAATCAATTAGAAAATAGAAATGAGTTACAAAGGCTAGTACCATACCAGTAAATGATGGAATAAAGGATTCCAATCTTTCCCAGCAATGAGAGTCAGTACTAAATCCTTATTCATTTCAAATACAAACTTTGTACCCATCCATATAACAAAGGAAGAAAATATGGCATATTTACCTTTATTCATACACTGTACATTGTTTTTCTATCTATATTGTGTTTCCAGTCCTCTCCTGTCTATCAGAATCTTCTTGTTATCTGCAAGCATAAAGGGGGCCAATGCCTTTGCTCCATACTGTTTCAAATTAAAGAGGAAAGAACAACATATGAAAAATAAATAAACCATAAAATTGACCTTACACCAACCAAAAAAAAGTGTTTTTATTTTTTAAAAAAAGAGTTTTTTTAAGATTTGTCAGTTTATGAAATTCATTTCATTCTATTAATGAAAATCTTTTCATTCTATCAATGAAATTGACAAATATTTTGACTGTGTTTCCTGTAAAAGATATTAAAATTGAGGTATAATTCTTGTGTAGGAAGAAATTTTACTAAAGCACAAGTATGGTTGATGTGATTTACTGGGTAGAACTCTTTAACCTCTGCTCTTCTCTCGCTTTCCAAACTGTATTATGCACAACAATATTAATAACAATTGTGTTATCTATTCCATACAAATATTTGCCTAATCTATACAATTTCTTTATCGTGCATGAACCTCTGCATTGAATATGATTTCTGAAAATTTCCAAAAACTGGAAAGGAAGAAGGAAATGGAATAGAATAAACAATTCAACACATATATCTCAAACAAAAACAACAAATGGGAGAGAGGGATAGAGAGAGAGAGGGGGGGATATTCTACCAGGAAGACATAGTGACACTCTGGAAAAGACGCAATCAAGTTTCTATGTCCTGCCTTCTCCCTCGCCTCCTCCATTTAGGCTGTATTCTCTAATTTAAATAGGGAAGAGAACTATCGAAGGGGCGTCAACGAATATACAAATTTAAAAATTAAATTTAAAACGTTGTTGGTTGGAATTATTTCAAATTATGTTGCCGCGAAGGGAGATCATGAGCGCTTCGTTCATTAGACGGCTCCCGTTCCACGTGGCAGTCGATCAGATCAGACTGGGTAAGGAAATTCATAGAGAATTGTAGCTAGCCGCCTGTGCATCACGGGGCTTGCAGCAGTCGACAGCAGACGGCGATCCCACTATTAGAAGGGAGAACGGCGAGAGAATGGTGGCTCGACGGTCGTTTTTGGTTCGTGAGGTGGGGGATAGGTCATGATCAGACGGCGAAAATGAAGTCGGAGGAAACAGTTGAAAAAGGAAGGGGCTAAGAGGTTTGGTCAGTAGAGAAAGAAAGGGGCCGAAATAAAATTTTCCGATTTTAATTTATAAAACTTTAACCAATTAGAGGAATCAAACCGGCTTACATAGCAACAAGAGGCATCGCTGGTTCCATCTGCGTTCCGCTCCAAACGAAAGGTCAAAAGACAACATAACCCTTCGTTTGGCGACATCTCGTACACAAATGATATAATCAACGGTTCATATCACAAATTGAAGAGTTGGATACACTATTGTTTTGAAGGTTTACACTCTTGGATTGGTGCTTTTATAAGTAGTAAAGATAAAGATATATATATATATATATATATAGAGTTTTGCTATGGTGAGTCGCGACTCACAGAGCAGAGCTTCTGGTGAGTTGCAATCCAAACCGTCCAATCTGTTTTAAAAATCGTGCAAATCTGTCGATGATGAGTCGCTGGTGCGATTAAAACTTTCTCCGTTCCGTCTGTTTTCTCTATCCTGTCCCCTTTTCTTTTTTATTTCATACCTCTCTCTCTCAAAAATCGAAAGAGAAACAGATCTGCTCCTCAAACCCTAGAACGCTGAGAGAGTGTGGATCGGAGAGCATCAGCGCCGATCTGTTCGACACGGCTCCTGCGATTCTCATACTAGTTGATCGAAGTGCCATCAATTCTCAGAAACGTGCAAGCGGCGCCTTCACCTGATCTCTCTCCTTTCTCTCCTCGAATCGTACTTTCTCTCTGTAGTAGTTGCTCGAGACGACTCTTGCTCTGTTCCTTCAACCCTAGATGCTCGATTGAAGTAAGCAGTGTCTTTCTCCTGTGATTGTAAGCATAATGACGCTTGTTTCGTTTAATTCCAGGTTAATTTCTTCGCCATTGGTTAATTTAGTTTACTTTGTTCCCTAATTTTTCTATTTTCATTAATATGTTTCCTAATTTTTACGGTTTAATCAGTTCCCTATTAGAGATGTATGGATTGCAATTGCTAATCTTAATGTCTTGTATTACTATAAAAGCTGTAATTTTCTTCAGAGATATGCTATAGCAGATATGTCTGGTATTATATATAAGATTTTTGGTGTCTTTCTTGATGTATTTAGTTGCTTAGTTCTTTGATGCTTACTTTCTTTCTTTTTTCTGTTAAGAACTGTGATCATTTTGATAAACATGCATGAACATATATATGTAAGAAGTTCATCAATTATTAGTCCATTTTGATAAACTTGTTGATGGATTACATTGGCGCAACATTAAGCATGTATGTTTATTAGAATGTACGTAAGAAGTTCAACATGCAAATTTCTTACTTGGCTCAAAATTAAATTGGCAAAAATTGTTCACTACAGTTAACATTACAACTCGTCTTAGAGAAGCATCACAAATAAATAAACGTGATATCCATTAAAATAAATTACATTCATCACTTAGATCCAACGTACATCATGATACAGGCATGTAATACTGTTCGTGCAAGCATTCCAAACTAAAATACCATCCTCAAAAAAAAAAAAAAAAAAAAAAACTAAAATAAACTAACAATAGCAACAACACATGACTGTTAACACAAATATGTATTCAGTCTTTACACTGTCTTAGCACAAATATCTCTATCTTAAATATCAGCTTAACATCAATCTAAGTTTCCTTCAAAAGTTATCCTCTTTCTTCTTGGCTATCACCTCCCACGCAAGGTCTTGACCTTCCAAGGAATCAAATATTTCATTAAAAACAGAAATATTAAAATATCTTTATTAAGAAAAAAGGACTACAAACTCTTGACCCTTGTGGAAAAAATTCTATTAGTGAGTTTTTGTCTGTAAGATTCAGAGGTGATTGATAATTGGTACTGGTCTGGCACATAAGTTGCTGGTATGGCATGGAAAAGTTAGTCAAGTATGCATTCTGCATTCTATTACCGAAATAGACCTGAACTTATTTGGAGTCAACAATAGCCCGAGCACCTACAAATAAGAAAAAAAAAATATTAAGAAGTAGAAAAAAAATTGAACAAATTTGATTTGAGAACACTCCGAAGACCACCTGTACCAGCTTGGGTACACAAATTCGTGTATGACTTGGCATCTGAATTTTCGTAGCTGACCTTATCATATACTTCTTCATCTACTGATCACAAACCAAGAGTTCGTGCGTTGCTGAAATTGAGCAAATTTCGTACCTGAAATTTTACAAGTGAGAGGAGAATCGGTTCTAGGGTTTAGGAGAAGTTGTGATCTGGTGCAGAGAGAGTGCGACTTTTGGGGTTGGAGACAGCGAAATTGAAAGGAGATGTGTCGATTCAAAGGGGCCTCAGGCTCCGATCCACTCTCAGCTTTCTAGGATTTGTGGAGGCGCCTTTGGCTTAGATCTGAGAATCGCTCTCTTTGAGAGAATCGATTTCTTTTTCAAAGAGAGGAAGACGAAATAAAGAGACGAGATACTAACGGAGAGTGAGAAAGAGACGGAACGAAAATTTTTAATCGATTCAGCGCCGATCCAGCGCTAATCCATCACATAGATCTGCATGATTTTTGAAGTGAATCGAACTGTCTGGATTGCGACTCACCAGAGGCCCCGTGAGTCGCGACTCACTGTAGCAAAATTCATATATATATAGGCTAATGTCCTATGAATAGGATAGAGGGGTTGTCCTATTTAATTCCTGGTCATTGGATATCGTTAACATTCGTGCACAGATCTAATTTTGTGGCTAAGATATAGGGCACCCACATCCTCAGCAGTCGAAAAAAACGACTTCTGAGCAGTCGTTCTCCCCTTTTATTTAATATTTAAATATTTTAAAATTTAATTATTGAATCCAAACCGTTGATTTTGTTCAATTTTACAGGCGATGTGTTTTCATATAAGTTTATAAAATTTAGATTTAATTTGATATTTGATTAAGTGCTCAAATTATGAACGTATTAGAATTAATCAAACCAGGTCCGTTCATTTATTGAACACTTAATAAAGTATCAAATTAACTTCAAATTTTATAAAACTTATATGAAAATGCATCGTCCGTAAAATTGAACAAAATCAACGGTTTGGATTCAACAATTAAATTTTAAAATATTTAAATATTAAAAAAAAAAGAAGAACGACTGCTCGGCAATCGTTTTTTCCGACTGCCGAGGATGTGGTTTCAAGATATAGGCGCTCCAGAGAAAAATTTTCCGTTATGTCTGTTTCATTTCTCCGCCCCTCCGTTACTCTCCTCTATTCCTTCCGTTATTTGCTATCTCCGTCTCCAAAAATCGCTCCTCTCCACTCTCACGCTTGCTCTGTATGCGAAGCAGTATAAACGCCTCTCTTCATAATCATTTCTCTTCCTCTCTCGTTTTTGAAATAATTTTTTGATTATGTGCTATTTGCGACTCGTGAAACTGGATGTACTCTTGTTATTTTATGGAAATTCTTCAGAAATTTCATTTCCCAACAAAATTTCCATTTCCCGTAGCCTATACTCATGTACTCTGGAAATTCTTTTGGTTTTGCTGGATGTACTCTTGTTTTTTTAAATTTCATCTCCCAACAAAAATTTTTCGAACCAAAATCACAGAGAGAGGTGATCTTGTGCTAATTAAACTAGTTGAGGGGAAACAAAGGGAAGAGATAATACTAATGTTTCCATACACTCATCTGAAACAAAAATCGGGAAGAGAGCTTACTTGGATTGGTAAAATTGAAGAAGGAAAAGTCAAATGAGAAAAGAAATTGAAAAGGGGAAGACAGTGCACGTGTTTATTTGGATGCCTCATAGTCGCTGTCCTTGTGCTGGCTTCTAGGTGAGAGATGGGGAAGCTAGGGTTCCGCCAAATCAAGCGAGAGAGAGGCAAAGAGAGCTGCCGATCTGGAGAGCTCGTCTAAAGAGGTGCCGATCGGCTAGAGCTAGAGCCCAGAGGTGTCGATTTACGTAAAAAAAAAAAAAAATTGAGTTTAGGTTTTCCGACTTACTCATTTTCTTCAATTTGCTTTGGAAGAGAAGGGGTGGAAATCGATTGGGGGAACGGATAAGGGCGACGGAGGGAACTAACAGAGAGGGGACGGGAAATTTTAGCGCAGACCAACCTCAGCGCATCAATCCGATCCCTTAGATTTTTATCTCCACACGAATCTTGATGATATCCAATGATCAAAAACTGAATAGGACAACCCCTCTATCCTATCCATAGGACATTAGCCTACCTAATATATATATTTCAATTGAAGAATCCTATCTATAAATAACTCAATTTACTTGTTTAATAAAAACCATTAGAGTCCAGGTATTATATTTAGTATATAGTAATTTTTAATTAAGAATGTACTGGTTATATAAACTTGGACAACGATTTGTAAATTATACATAACTAAAGACATTTTGATTTGTTATTTTATTTTGTGACTAGCTAGTCATTTATCAGTGTGATAAGAGCAATAATTACCATAGCTCATTTATAAAGTACATAAATCACACATGTCTCATTCATCATGCAATAAATATTTTTGTCATTCTATTTGTATGATTGAAATTATATAAGAAATATAATAATATAAAACAGAGAAGCAACTTTTTATATTAATGATATTGTTGCATACTCAAAATTCAAAATATAATAAGATACCGGAGAAAATCAAAGCAAAAGGTTAGCCCTCAAAAACCTAGAAATGGGAGAAATAGAATGAGGGAAGAACGTTCAACCTTCTTCCCGTGATTGATCGCTCAATAATCTGATCTGAAAGCAAAGAATTAATGTATACATAAATTAGTCACAAATATAATTACTCATCCATAAAATTTATAATAAAAAACCAACTATACAGTAGGTGTTGATGTTTCGGCCCATCTAAAGCAGCGTAGAAAATAGGGCCTTCCACCTCCAAGTGCCTATCAGCCGTCCTACCAAGCACTATTTTTGTTCTGTCATCCAATAATGCAAATCCAATGAGAATCGATGAATGGTAGAAATATGCATAAAAACACTGCCAACAACTTCAAGAACTTGCATGGAGTTTCATCTTTCCTACCTTCGCAGCACCTATATGCCTACAATTGAAATCCATGAACAACTTACAAATAATTTAAGTATTTAACTTTATTCCAAGATATTCCCATGCATTATCACATTCATTATAAAGTTAACCTGAGATCCAATTTTGATATTCCTCCTTTCACTCGGTTCTTATATTGCATTTGCATAGGAAAAGAAGAGACATAAATAAAATGAAATGTTTACCAGATAAAAAAGTGTTGAGGAACAAAGTGTTGTCATGAGACCTATAATAGTCATTGCACAAATAGATTAAAAACATGTAAAACTTATCTGCTACTAATACCAGTCTATGCTACTAATACCAGCTACTAACTTACTAGAGAATATAAAAAATGTTTTGTTCCACATTAGCTACTAGTTCATGAGATATTAAATCTGAGTCTCATTAGACATGAGCTACAAAGTACAAACTTAATTCATGCCTACTGGTTCATTATCCGAAATCTAACTTACTATACATAAGCTCATCAATAGCTTTGTTCAGTGCTCCCAATTATTACAATAAGTTACAGACATTAGCAAATAAATAAATAAATAATAATATCAAACAAAAGAAAACAAAGAGATCAAGCAAGATTCCAGGAGAGCAGGTAGCGAGATAAAAACGACAATGGTGAAATAAGAAGAGGGTTTGGTTTTGTGTTTTTCCTAGGGTTTTGGAGGAGTCGATCAACAGAGAGGACGAGATAGAGCAGTTTTCGAGGAGATAATAGAGGAAGAGCAACTACTTGACTGAGATTTGAAGGGAGTGGTTGGATGTGGGAAATTTCTAGGGTTTCAAAGTACTCGATTGATTGACAGAGAGAGGGGGAGCACGAAGAGTTCAAATAGGAAAAAGAGTTGATCGATAGTTTATGTGCACGGGAGAGAAGGCAATGACGGAAATTATAAGAGGTTGACAGAAAAAATTAAACCATTCCTCTCCCTAACGCTTTCGATTTGAGCCTCAAATCTAAATCGTCAGCACGATTATTAAAGCAATCTAATAGATATAAATTGGATAGCACATACCCCACTATGTCATCAATAGCACAGACCCCAAACCCCTATGTGCCATCAATAGCACATTAGCCATTCTAATGAGGATGGCTAACCGCCATCGATGACACATGCTATCGATTTTCTATCGAATCATTTTTCGAGATCCAAAATTCAAATGGTGAATTCAAACCGTTCAACTTGATCATCATATTGAAATACCCTTTGAGACCAAATTTTACATTTTTTTAAAATTTTTTTGCTATTTATGATAATATTTTCAAAAAAATAATATATTTCAAGCCCTCCAATTTGGAAAATATATATTTTTTAGACAAACTAGATTGTGGCTATCTAGACAACGCCCCCTTCGGAATCACATCCTTTGACGCGCTGCAAATGGCAGCACTTTCATCACAACCGTCTGATCTATAATGAGTGTATTGTGATTAATACCAGATTGATAGGTCCGAAAAAATTTAACCGTCAAAGATTAGATCGGACGTACTAAAATCGCTGCAGCGATTTGCAGCGTTTTTGGTCTGTGGCAGAGTATTTTGGTACCCCTAAAAAAATAATTAAATATTACATCCCTGAATTTAAGAAAGGAGGTACCCTGTTTATAGCAAAATGGAGACGAGAGAAAAAGAAAACAAGTCAATCGACCAATTCGGCTATTCTTTAGTTCAGAGATAAAACCAGGGACTTTGAACAACTCGCCGAAATAAAAACAGAACACAAAAAATGGCGTCAATGGCGAGATCTGCGCTCCGCTCGGCGGCGGCGAAGGCGAAGAGCGTCACCTCTGCTCCCAAGAGGAGCTTCTCCTCAAAGCACCACGACGATGCATGTGGGTATCTCCGATCGTACCTTGTTTTTCCTTTTCTAGATCTAGGGTTTCTTCCGGTTTTGATTCTGATTTTTGTTCTGGAATTGATAGATGAGACCGCGAAATGGGAGAAGATAACCTATGCTGGGATCGTGGGTTGCACTCTTCTCGCAGCTTATAATCTCTCCAAGGGACACCACCACTTTCCCGATCCTCCTGTATTATTTCTCTTCACTTCTCCTTTTCTTGTATTATTTGCATATATAATTGTATTAGTAAGGTGATATGGTTTGATTTTTTTGGTTCAGGCGTATCCTTACCTCCACATCAGGAACAAGGAGTTCCCATGGGGTGAGATTATTTGCTTAATTTGTTTAAATTACTTCCATTTATTCGGTCTGAATTATATTGTTTATATGGTTTGTATATGTTGGGTCATTTTTTGCGAAGCAGAAGCATAAACAAGCAACCAATTTATTGTTTTGTCGCATAAATTAACAAATTATGTGTTAAATAGGAACTATTTAAACACAGCTTTGATAGGGTTGCAAAATGGCACTGTTGAGGTCTAATTCAAATTGGCATTTGCGTTCTGAATAATAAAACTCCATTGGTTGGAACAGCTAACTGATAAATTCAAACTTATTCAAGTTATACTATGGATTTTTTTTTAAATCCTGCTTATTCAGCTAATCATTATACTTGTTATCCAGTATTTGCATACTCCTATTCATTATACTCGTTATCCAGTATTTGCATACTCCTAATCATTATACTTGTTATCCAGTATTTGCATACTCCTGTGTAGAATTTATAGATATGTTTATAAAAGTACTTCTATTTTCACTAGATGTACTTTGTACCATTAAAATGCTGGAAAGAGTAATATGCCCAACCGTTCCTTGTTTCATGGGCGATAGTTTGATCTTTCCTGTTCCTGTTCCTTGTGCCACTATGAACTGATTTTTGCCAAGCTTGATTTGGGCAACTAGAGTACTTATCATTGTCAGGAAAAGGTTTTAATAAATTACTCCTTGAATTCATGTTGATAGAAGTAGATAACATTTGTATCCTTTTAGTGCTCCTCCATTTCTGTGAATAAATTACCAGCATTCTAGGTAGCCAACAAAGCATGAGTTTTCAATATTTCCAGGAGACTGTTGACCTTTGATTACATATGTACTTTGATGGACATGAGATATCCTCATACACTTCCCTTCTCATTGGATTCGCTATGATAAATTACATTAGGATGTCTCTTCCAAATTTTCTTAGAGAAATAGAAAGTAGTATGGCAGTTCCTATAAATTTCTTGGGCCAAGGCAGATTATTGTTGGGGATGAAAAATTATTCTATTTTTTTGTTTCTGCATTTTCCAACTAGTTTTATGTATTATAAATATGAACAACTATTAACAAAATTGTTTTCCATGTTTGCATTCAACATGAATTTTTATATTTGTTGGAAATAGCATCTTAAAGTCGAGATACATAAAGAATTGATTGCTCCCAAATTTTGCAAGGGAATCTTTATACTTTGATTTCAGTCCACTTAGGGCTTAGAATGACAATAGGCATAATCCTTACATGTGCATCTCTGTGTTATATTTATTTATTATTATTTTTAAATCAATGGGTTAACAATTTCTGTGTTATTGTTACTGTAAGCAAAAATTTTGTTGCAATTTACATGAAACAAAAATGAAATCCATTTTGTCGTTGTGTAAGGTCTGTCTTTATATGTGCTACCATATACTAGGAAATTCCTTTGTTGTAATAATACTTTGTTGATTTGTTACATTACTTATTGTGCATCTCTTTTGGTATATTTGATTTGCAGGCCCCAATGGTCTTTTTGAGGTGAAGCATGGTGAACATGACCACTGAGCTTCCAGAAACATGATTCATCTCTGATAAATGGTGTTTGATAAACCTCTCAATTCAGTTGCTTTTCTTGTTTTTAGTCTCTTCTGATTCAGCAAAATAATATTGTTGAACAGCATATGTGGAGCTGGGAAAAAACTAAAGCTAGTTTGATTTTTTTTTTTTTTTTCTTTCTTTCTTTTCATATGTTTGCTGCTTTTCTTTTGACTTCGGGTTAAAAGTTAAAAACACTGCCAGACATCTAATTCCGTACAAAATGGATATTAATATTATTGAATGAATTGGTGAGTGTGAAACATAAAATTTTTGCTTATCAGTACTAAGCTGTTTGTCAGCAGAATGCTTATAACAAAACATTATAACAAAATTAGCCTTCTGCTTATCAAAATTACAACAAAATAAGCTGTTTGTCAGCAGAAAGCTTATAACTATGAACTATAGCATGGGAGGAACTCCTGAGGTTTTCTACCGTTAGTTAATCTTTTGTACCGTAATCCTATAAGTTAAATACAAGTGACATACCAATACATTAAAACAAAATTATTTCATACTTCAAGGTCTACAAAAAGACTTGAACGCCATAATGAAAACAATTTTATCTTTTTCATTATTAATATTATTCCCACACTACACACTGTGACGCTGCCGACTGATAGAAATTTCAGTGTTACAGTTTATCGATAACACAGGAACTGTTTGTTATTAGCAAACATTTAAGACGCAGATCAGGTTAATGAAGAATGATTACATTGACAGATTATATAATTAACATGGCTGAAACTACATAGATCTTTATATACTTGCTGTCCACAACTTATGTTGTGGCATATCTCAAAGCTAGTCCTACTATCTAATTTAAATAGGCACGTACTATGTAAAATTTATTCATGCCTCCTTAATTTCACCCCTATTGTCCTCAACTGTAGTTGACAAATGAGGTTGAGCATCTATAGTGGTCTCATTTGTAGCTTGAACTGAACTTCCCTGAATTGCATGCAACTCATCTTGCACACCTGACTTTTCAACATCTTTCATCTCAATACTGGCTGTACTGTTATTCTCTGGATGTATGGACATATCAACACTTACAGTTTGATTAGAACCAGTATCAGCCTCGACTGAAATTGATGCATTAACTCTAGGCAAGTTACTTTTCTCCTCAATTTCATTTGCATCGCCATTTGCATCACCGTCCATGTTCACCTCTTCATCTTCCTCTCCATTTGAGCCATACTCACCATCAGCAGCTTCTTCGTCTCCATTTTCCTCTGCAGTTCTATCTTCCTCTTCTTGCCCGTTCTCTCTCACTTCAACATCCTCTAACAATTGCTCCAATTCAGTGTCTTTTTCTTCTTCCTCTTCATCCACTTCATTATCTCTATCCCCGTTAGAATTACGACTCTCAGTGTATTGCGGTAGGTCTTTGCGGCCTAATTTTGTTGTCTTATCTGGTACTATCTGGTCATTTTCTGTGATTGGATTCTCGTTTGGGTTGTTAGGAATGGTATCATCCGCATGTTTCTTATCAAAAGTATGCTTGAGTTGGTAGAGGAGCCAAATAGTGATGGCCAGTAAGACAATTAACTGGAGAACATGCTTCATCTTCAGCTTCTTGCATCTCTGGTTCCGACTAGATGATTGCCTCATCATGTTTTGAACTAATACAACCACGCCTCTTACCGAGGTAATATGGAATTGATTAAAAGAGAATACTTCCCCTCTGCTGATGAAAATTCACAATAAAATCATATATTAATACAGAATATCAAAGAATTAGTAAGCATTGCCGATTGGGAAGGGCTAATTTTCCTTGTTTGAGCAATGAACAGAAAGGGTTAAGCAGTAAAATACATAGCTTAATAGCAAAGAAGAAATAGGATCAAGCATCAGTAACAATATTGCCTTAAAAGGAAAAAAGGATTAAGCACTGTAAAGCACATAACTTAATAGTAATCATTTAGAAGGGGATCTTAATTCTTGCCTAATACAGACAATACAACAAATCAATCCCTAAATATTTTTTGTTGCTCAGAAAAGTAGTTTAGCTATCAAAAGGGGAAAAACTCAAAATAAAAAAATCACTAAATTGCAACTACTTTCTATTTCTGAACTGACAAACCGTACTTAAACCCTAGCAAAAGAAAAATAGAACAAAAATTAAGAACACATAACTACCCATCAAATCTAATTAAGCATTTTAATTTCTTAAAATGGGTATTGAATGTGAAGCAATAGAGGAATTAGAGAACAAATACCTGTCTAGATAGCACCTCCTTATCTCTCCTTTTCACTATCGCTCCCTTCTTTCCCTTTCCTCTTTGTGTCTCTAAAAAAACAAAACCTTGTCGACACTACAACTACCACACTGCACACCAGTACAAATGTACGCAGGATCTGTTTCTCGGAAGAATCAAAAGCAAAGGAGAAGAGTAAAGAAAAATATCTCCACAGAAAGTTTCATTAATTAAATCTGAGACTTTGGAGCAGCGAATTTACTGGCTATCTACTACTCAACTTTCCCATAAATACCATTAGAGAGCTTCCATGGTTCCTTTCGGATGTTCTGTGTCAGTTGAATTCAGTACATGTTAGAAAAGGTTGAAGTTGCATATAAGTAATTTTCACAGAAAATCTGTTGCTATCAGCTGAGGGTCATGTGCATGCCATTCCCAGTTCAGATACTGAAGATATATTCTTTCTGAGTCTTAAACCATGAATCTTTCCTGTGTCGGGTTATTTAATGTCGTTGAAGATTGAAAATGCCAAGGCTTACATCACTTTACATAGAAATGGAACTTTAGTGGAACACTACGTTGGATGGATCATGCAAATGGGCCTGGCCCAAGTCATTTTCGGTACATGGGGTGTGTGTCCCAAGTCCCAACTGGCTCACACTAAAATTATGATGCGAGATGAGGTGTTAAATATGTTTGATTGAAATAATCATTGATAAGCTTCATGAGCGAGCATGTGGGATGAAAATTAGAAAATCCACCAAATTATACATGGAAAATTTCAAGTAAAACACAATAGTAATATGACAAAAGAATTATCCTTTCCTGCAACCCTATCAAGTATATCTAAGTCAAGAAGTCTTTAGTGCTTTCCACAATGCATTAGTTTAATTCTTATAATAAAATTTGAGACAGCTTTATCCTTCTTTGCCCACCCATCTATCTAATGCATTCGAAATTAAAAATATTAGGTTAAAATGCTTCTTATCTTTGTGCTTCTGTTGCTTGTTTATTCTTTACCCATGCTTATGATAAAAATATTAATTGCTTATAAAATTGATTAAGATGGTCAATGTTGGCGAAAATTTTCTGTAACAACCTGAATATTTTTATGATCTTGTAATGTTTTGTTTTATTAAAATTATTTTTAATTTAGGATTATTTTTTTTTTCTCTGTAAAGTAGTCAATTGTATTCCGGATCAAAATTTAGAGCTTCAGGATTTGTTTTGTTTCTTCAAGTCAATACTTTTCTTTTGCTACCGTCGACTTAAATATGATATTTGAGAAAATCCAAAATTTGTGCATGTTGTTGTCCCCTTAATTAATGACCGTTTGAATTCTAAATGAGACAACAATTCTTAATCTCTTATATGGCCACGTTAATAAGAATTTGCCTTTACATAAGTTGTATTATTTGATTAGTAATTTTCACCCTTTTTCCCCTGCTCCTTGGTGAGACGAATTCAAATGCATGAGCTGGAGTTTGTATATTTCCCTACATGTTTCTTTTGACTTTACTAGTTCCCATTCGTTGCCTTAATACCATATAGTTCTTATTTTAATATATTGATTAGCCAAATTCCTTATGGAGCCTATTTCCAGTGTTTAATATTGCCAAGTATTACTCAATCACATTAATTTCCAATTGGCCTAGTAAATTGCGTGACCTAGAGGCAAAATATCTTCTTGCTTCTCTCCGGCCCTATGATTGGTAAATTTGAAACTTTATGAGCTGCCAAATAATTACCATCTATTGCATCCGTGATTTCGATCTCTTTATTTTGGTAGTGATATCAGTATTATTAGGGCTGTACCATTCCAATATATAGGTCTTCTTTTTCATGTATAAACCACCTCCAGCCGGTCAAGCCAACATCTGTATTTTATTCTAGGGTTCGAAGTTAGGCTGAGGAGGGAAGCTCATATGAAATTCTGCTCCCGTGGTGGCGTCCCAGGCTCCCAGCTATCTTTTTGTTCCTTAATTAAATTCTGTCGTGTAGTGTAGAAGAGAAAGTTTATCAAGTCCTTTATCCCTGCAAATCTTTTGGTAACTAAATCCTTCATGTCCTATTAAGGTTCAACCAAAATATTGTTCAGGCAACTATTCGTGTAGTTCATGCCTTTTCCATTTTTGGATTTGATATCTTACTATTCATGGTTAAAACAATTTTAGTTTATGATCGAGTTTATTCGAAAGTTTTATTATAAATAGTTTATTTTATGAACGTTTAACTCTTGTTGTTATTGCTTTCACTTGTATGAAATATATATATATATATATATATATATATGTTGGTGCTCATGACAGGAATTGAAATCAGTGCAGCCAACACAAACGTGTTGTATTTTTCTTTGTAAGGATTGACTTTTGTGACTAAGGTATTTATCACTTTATGGCTACAAGAGAAGTATTTTAGTTTTGATTTTAGTATTTTAAAGATATTCCTTTCAGTGTTCGTACTTGTGATAAGAAATACAATTTTATATGTGCTAAATAATAAACTTATTTTATTTGTTTTAGCTTATGTTTCCCTTTATTGGATTCTTTTGATATTAAATGTTTGTAACACTTTTTATTTGCTATCTGGCACCATCGGATATACGAATGATTTTGGTTGTTGCCTACTTTGATAATATTTTTTTGTTAGGTCCTAAACTACTTTGATAAAAACTAAAGGTTTTGAGTCAAGCATTAAGTGTTATGGTATCTATTGGAATGGGATAGTAATCGAAATTAGTTTTGTGTAATTTAGATTCGAGTAGCAAGAGACTTGAGATGGCGTGAGATTGCTCCACTGGACAGGTGCGGGTTCCTGGATTTATTTGTAAAGTTTATTATCTAGGTTCTTGTGCATATAGTTTTTATAAAAATTGTTATTGAATGGCAATGTTGAATTGGACACCTATTAAATAGTTGAGTTAAAGGATTCTTTATTATTGTATATATGCTTGATGGGATAAAGTTTAGTAAGCATGAAATTGCATCTTTAATGTACATGGTATAGAAGAATGCATGCGCATCTCATTATTGTTAAAAGAATTACAAAGAAAATGGTTAGTGATTATATGAATGTTAAGTGGAGTGGATGGTAACCGTTATACTAAGTATTTGGCTTGAGGGCCCTAGTACTAGCGCGCTCCTCATAAGTTGCCTGTTCGCAACAGGTAAGTGTGCTTCATGGGTTAGTGGAAGTGTAGCCAAGTGGAACGTGTTACCAAGTGTAAAGAAAAATATAAAACAGAAAAATTTAAAATTGCAGAAAAGTGGATATTGTAGTAGTGCATGGGAAAATTATTTATGTACTGAATGTTGAAAAATTTTCTTTGCATGAAGTTTTTATTCACTAATTAAATTCACTAATTAAGTTCTAATTAGAATATCATATTAGAATATGGTTTATGAAGTGATATTTGAAGCATTGTTTAATCGCACATTAGTATTCTATTTCATTATAATTTTTACGAAATGAATGGTCTTTGCATATAGTGATTTGCATAAGTGAAGCACCATGCATTTGGAATTTTCTGCTTGCATTGCATATAATTATTGTATAGAGGTACTTGCTCCTATTACTAGTCTATTGGATAGATTTTATAAATCTCCAGGCTGGAACTGAATACCGCACTGAGAGAGAGTTCGATCTCTCACCTGTTTCTATTTATGTGGGTTCCAAGTACAGAGGTTGACGTCGAAGAGCTTCCATAAAGAACTTAGTGAAGTGTACAAGCGGGTCAAATAAATGCCACTTTTTTATTTTGTCCCTTTTTTATTATATTTGTATTGATATATTGAACTAGTGTCTGGACCTTTTTTTCGCCGCGGAATAGAATAAACGCGGGAAATGGAAAAGATCTATCCAGATGCCCTCCGCGTGTCACAATTCGATATAAGCCCTTTCTGAACGAAGAGAGAAGAACTCATATGAATTTCTATTCACGTGAAGGTTTATTGTTTTTGTGGGTTCTTTCTTTCCAGCAGGCGCAAGCCCCTGCCGTTAATTACCTCGGGAATGAACCACGAGAACCTCTGATTAAGGACTTCGAAGAATTATGTTTCTAGGCCATAAGAGTTGTGAAATGCAGCATATTGTTGACTCAGAACCAAGGACTTCGCAAAGTTAGCGTCAGGAGTGTAACCGCACTGGTCACTCAGGTGCAATAACTTTGCAACTCCCACACTGAATACAAAGCGGGCCGCTGATCCAGGTGACGAGGGAATTTACGATCAAACTGGGGCTTTGGTCCAGTTAGATCGATTTTGATTTGATTTTTGGCACTTGTTTGGGTATAACTTGAGTTAATTTGAACTCAAATTATAATTTGGTTTGACTTTGTTAATTCGAATCAACTTAGATTCAAATTAGGGTAGTTCGAGACGATTTGGGGTCTCAAACTAGATTTTAGACAACTTGAGTGTATTTGATACTCAAGTTAAATTTCATATGGATTTGACACAATTCGGGTCAATTTAGACTCAAATCGAGATTTGATTTGGTTTGGTTTGGTTTGCGTTTGTATCAATTTGAGTTGATTTAAAACTCAAATTAGAATTTTACCATAAATTTGGAGTTGCACAAGTTTCTTTTGGCTTTGTGGACTTTTATAATTTTCTATAAGATTTCAATTTAATTTAAATTTCACATGATGCATTATGGTGAAAATGATCAAAGTCGGATTTGACCAATCTTTAGATGATTTTGACACCAAATGATTAGCGAACTGAAATTTTTAGAATTTTGTGAGTTTTGGGATATTTTATTTGAGGTTTTTAGGTTTTCCTTTCAATTTTAATGAATTTTGACATTTTGACAAATTTACAAATTTTTTGGGCTGTGCATTTTGGACCAAACCGACCAGACCTTTATTCATTCTAAAATTAGAAAAGCGTCTCTCTGGTTCACCAAAAATTATGAAACTGGAATCATTTGAAAGAAGATCAGAGGAGGATTTATTTTGTATTTTTACAGAATTTTTAGAATTTTCCTTATTGGGCTTTGGGCTTGATCTTTTAGGGCCATCTCCTGAACGACAGTTTTACAGAGCATTGTGACCTATGTTCGGTTTTTGAGAAACTGCAGTCATTCTATTTTGAATTTAGACATGAGAGTTATTTTGTTTGAAACTAGACTTTAAAGGAGAATTTACATATCTAGTACGAAATTTTCTAAGTTGGTTTGGTATATTTACCGAAATTTGCAATCTAGGCCAACTTCCTGGAAACAGTCTTTCTGGACAGACAGACTTGGGTTCGGTTTTTAAATTTTCATTTATTCTTTGTTTACAGTTAAAATTTGAAACTTTCAGATTCGAAACTAGACATTTTGAGGCAGTTACAGTAATTTTTTTATAATATTTAAAGATCGATTTCAAAGGTTTCAAGGTATGAACTTTCAGACGTGTTTTCTGGCACGATTTACTCGTACAGTTTCCTGAGACTCAGTTTCTGTCTGATTTCAGAAATTCGTTATAATTAATCTGTATGTCAAAAAATTATGAAATTTTTACAGAAGATGCGTCCTTTCATGTTTCATCTACAGTTAAAATTTCAATTAATTCGGTTTAACCCTTTATGAGATAAAAAGGATTTTGTAAGCTGTTAAAAATGCTTTCTGCTTGTAACGCCAGAAACAGTCCAGACTTCAGTTTTCACATCTATTATTTTGTAAATACTCATCATTCTTCTACCAGTAAGCACCTAATCTTCACCGTAGACCTTCAGAGTTCTATTTCTATTAGAAAATTATTGCTATTCAATTTAAGAACAATCAATTTCTGAGTAAATTTTGACAGCATGTCGTTTATTTCATCATCAAATCTTTTGTGCTGTCCTTTTGATTAACCTTCCTTTGCAACCAGACCATGTTTAGTGGATGGCTAATTGCCTAGAAAAATTGATCAAAAGATCAGCCTTGAGAAAAAGGAAAGCCAAAGCTGTGCTAAGGCATCTTTTAATCAAGTTGGAACACCATACAGGGAATCAAAGCTGTGCCAAGATCCCTTTCAATTTTCTCTCTACACAATCTAATTCGTTATTCTATACTTCTTCAAAGCTGTGCTAAGTTGAAGCATGAAATACAAACAGATTGTAAACAAATATTAATATAAGTTTTCAGAATTTACTCAGAATTTGATCAAGAGAGATTGAAATTATACTAATCTTTCTCTAACTGAACCAGAAATTATTTAGAAGAATCCAAAGCTGCGCTAAGGACTCGTGTTATTTAATTTGATATATTCTTTTGGGCTCGTTTGGATGCTTCCCGGAATAGGGGAATAGTGGGAATAGTCACTCTTCCCACTCTTCCCACTCTTCCCACTCTTCCCAACAACACTCTTCCCAACAACACTTTTCTCTCTACTTTTTCACACTTCCCAACGCTATTCCTAAACTCACCATCCAAACGACCTAGGAATAGCACTCTTCCCACTCTTCCCACTCTTCCCACTCTTCCTACTCTTCCCACTTTTTCACACTATTCCCACTATTCCCACACCATCCAAACAAGCCCTTTAGTTAATCTCCATAGACACACAAAGCTGTGCTAAGTTAGTCATGGAGAAAAGAGCGAATTGAACAAATAACATTTCAAACCGCAGAAAAGAAATTAAAAAAAAAAAAGAAAGAAGCAAAGAACAGCATGAGAAATCCCTTTATTTTGCAACCTTCACTTACTGTTTACAAACCACAAGCAAATCAAGAACAGAACCGCTCTCTCTCTCTTTCTCTCTTACAATTATTTTTATGGAAAAAAAAAAGAAGCATGAAAAATATTTCTCTGGTTCACTCTTTTTTGCACAAACTTTCTCTGTTTCTGGTTGTCTCTGTTTTCTATCCCTTTGCGCCTCTTCTCACAGGGGTATTTAAAGCAATCCCCTTCCCCGTTTTTAAAACTCAAAAGGAAATTATGAATAAAACAGGCGGGAGCTAATGATAGTGGATGACATGGCAATAGCTAATTGACTGAACTTGGGAGTGTGCAGTTATCACGATCTGTTCTTTCCTTGGCGACTACCCTGTCTTTGTTTCCAGCGCATTTGAACCCCAAGATTAGTTATTGTCTTCTGGACTTCCCGATGGATTACTTCACAGGCTCTTTAAATTTTATTTTTTTTTGCTCCTTTTAAGGTCGAACTTCATTTTGCTTTTATATGCTCAGCCCATTTATTTTTTCATTCCACCGAATTATCATGGTTCTCATTTTGTACTTTGGCAACCTTTAACACTCATCTCCATTTCTTTGCATCAATGGATGCATCCATTTCACACGCAGCACACCTTTTCATTTCCATTTATTTCACCTCATCCAAATCATTTTGCTCCATTCCTACACGTATCCATTTCAACAAATAAAAGAGGCATTCATTACACCTTCATTTCTACTATTGGTTATTCTCTTTTATTTATTTTGCATTTTTTTTTAGGGTACACCAACTAGCATGGGAGTCGTGTGTTAAACTCACCATGTTAGTCTTTATCGTTTGTTGAATTCTTTATTATTGAATGAATAAAGTGTTGTGCCATTTTTATTGTATGATTATTGATAATGTATGTGATTTTTGTTTCACCTTGCGTAGAAATACGCGGTAGGTTGTCAAGATGCACTTGCGAGTCATCAAAAGTGACTCAGGGTGTGACATTTTCAATGCTTAAAGTTGGGTGCTTTGTTTCAAATCGATGCTAGTGGGGTTAGTTATCCAGTAGCACGAGTTAGGCCATGGTGTGAAGGCATGTGAGGGATGGAACAAGAAAAGTAAGTTTTTTTTTTCTATCATCAATTTATAATTCTTTTTATATGTGGTGTATTCTAAGATTAATTATAATTTTCTCACATGTAAGTATTATTTGTAGGTTGAAGATTAAGAGATATGCAGATAATGCAAGTTATTTTTTTGAAGGCTAGGTGGTGATATATAACCACACACCAGCAATTTATCATTACTACTTATAAATGCATCAATCCAAGGGTGTAAACCTTCAAATCAAGAGTGTATCCAACTCTCCAATTTATGATCTGAATCGTTGATAATATAATTAACGTACTAGATATTTTCAAATGAAAGGTTGAATTAGCTCCTGACCTTCTATCTGAAAATAGCACTCCGCTCTCCAAATTTCATTTTACCCATCCGGTTCGAGCCTCCGCTAAAGCAAATTAATTTTTTCTATAGCGAAAATAGGGCTTGGCTTTCTGGTTCGATTAGAGGCTGCTAGGCGAAAGGATCCCTGCTTCTTACCCCTCCGAACTTCGACCCAGGCATTTCAAAATTCTCCTCCTTTAATTGAAATGGCGCAACTTTCAGTTCCTCTACTTCCTCCCCCTGCCTGCCCCCCCAAGAAAAAGGCACAATCGAACTCGGTTGCGATATCCGGCGACGAGCGGTCCGTGGCGGGAGTTCATTTCATTCGATGAGAATCGGTGAGAAAAGTTTATGTCCGAAAAATCCCTAGAAAAAATAAGAAATTTGTGCGAATTTCAGTAACGCTGACAGGTGCCTACTGTTATCGGACCGAAATGCCCATATCTTTTCTTCCGATTAGAAAGCTCAGAAAGCTAGCGATAAAGGATGCTCTCATTATAGACGATAAAGAAGGCTGTGTTTCCCTCCCTCCTCTTCATCTTTGTAAGTTCTATCTTCTCTATTTCTCTTTTTCAATATGCTGTGTTTTCTTCATTGAACCCAAAGGAAAGGTAAATTTGTCTTTGCAAAAGCTTGGAGAGTTAGGTTGAGAGAAACGCACCAGAATTGAACCAATGTAAATTCTTTTTGTTGGTGCTTCCAGATGGCGGAATGAACTAAGGCCGGAGGCGCAGAGCGTTTTATTTGAGTCCAAAATATCCACTCCGTTGGGAAAAAAGTGTTGTTCTTGCAGACTATGCAAATTCCTCAGGTTTTATTCTTAGACTTTTCGTCGAACACCTTATGGACATTGGTTTTTAGTTACACTATTTTCTTCTCCTTTTGCCAAGAGAGTGTTCCAAGGTAAACACACACAAGGAGGCTTGCAGCTGGCTGAAAAGAAGTAAACCATCTAGAAATTATGTATTAAATAATTAACGAGGTGCTACATAGCATTTTTAGTTTTCTTTTTTTTTTTTACACAAGATCTGAGCTTTTCTACAATCATAGATGGATGAGAGCGAATTTGTAAAATTAATTCGTTTCTGAGTGTTTCGGACAGCTTTGTGCTTACTGATATTGGCTAATATAAGCACGAAAGAGAATTAGCTAATGTAGATCTTGGCTTTTTTTATTAATTGTTTTTTAGCTTGGTATTTTATTTGGTATTAGGCTAACATAGTATGTATGACTGATCTTGCTGGCTGACCACAAAGCCTTGATTTATTTAGTAATTTTTTAGAAATTGATGACTATGAAAATGAATCCATTGATGAAGTATCAATTGGAGAGAAATAGCATAGTAATTGTCTCTGGCATCTTATATGACTTTGTTCTGTCAATCTCCTTTTCAATGATAACAGAAAGTGGAAGTGAAAAACCCAGCAGCTGAGGTTACTGGGAAAAGGTATATTCTCTTTTCACCAATACTTTTGTTTATTTTAGTTACTTTAATTTTTATTTTATTCAATTATTTTAAATCAAATTTTAATCGGTCCCTTCATTTAATTCTTTCTGTTGATTCATGTTGGAACAAAGTCGGACGAGACATCATTCTGTCATGTTTAGTTCATGTTTAGATTTTTGGATGAAAATTTCACTTTTTCCAAACTGCGCTGCAAACAATATTTTTGTTTCTACAATTATTGTGAATTAATGAAAAAAATTGATAAAAAATACATTATGTATGATAAAATATGTCACTTTAGTTGTAAATTAAATATTTCATTGGTCATCAATTGTCTTTTTCATTTAGCTCATACAATTCGCATTTGTACATGCAATTTGTGCTTGAGATGTTTGACATTTTCTTTATTCATGTGCTTATGGTGGTGGCAACAACTGCATAAAGTTTTATGAGTTCAAACATTGCAGAGATGGAAAGGGCACAAGGTGTTGCAGACAGTGTTGGACTTCCATCCACTTCGACATGTTGCCTCCACCTGTAAAGATTCACGACACTTGATTTTTATTGCTTCTTTCTCCATGTTGCATTTCACATTCATGGTATTGTTTTCGAGGCCATGTTCGATCTTAACAGTAATGCCCTTCGCTTCATAGCATCAACCATTTGTTCAATTTTTTGTATGGTTTGCAATTTCTTTCTAATACTCTCATATATATAGTAATATACAAAGAGGCTGTAGTTATACCTCACTTCTGATTGTTTTGGTTTGGACAATGTATTTACTGCATATCTGTTTATCTAATCTAAAATAAAGCTTAAGGGTGAGGACGAGATTTAATTTTTTGCCTGCCGCATCTAAATTGAAAAGTGTCAGCATAAACCTATATATTATTGCGTTAAAAGTAAAAATAATATATGGACTCTTAAATTATAATAGCAAAATGAAGGTAAAAAACCCACACTTTCTCATTCAACCAATTCATTGGTCGTAGTTTGTGCACTCTTTGCCACTTTCTAGCATAGCTACCAGCCGTACCGGTCGTACTGGTATTTTACTTTTAGGGGAAGTTACTATAAATTCTCACTTGTACTTTATCTATGATCTTTCGGTCACTATGCTTTAAGCAGAAAGAAAGTGGGTTATATTTTTTTAATATGCCAGACATACTCATTTGCTTTGTTTTTATTCTTAGGGATGTAGAGACTTTTCCATCATACTAATATTGTCAATTTCTATTTTGTTTGTGCCGATTGAAACATCAGGAGTGGTATTGTCAATGTGTGGGTAGCAACATGATGGTTATTGAGAAGTATCAATGACAACACCAGTCTCTATGTGGTATGTTGCATTACATAGTGAAATCAAATTAATTGCTTTGTAGTATTTTTTTGCACTCTCTTTTTAAGTTATTCAATCGTATTAGGTATTTTGCTTTTATTGAGCAATGGCAATTTTGGAATAAAATGTGCATAGGTACAATAATTCTATGAACAACCTTCATAATTTCACAATTGCTTAGGGTCTCTGATAATTTTTATTTTGAATATTGCCTGCTACAAATAAAATGATCTTCAAACATGCAAAACTTTGTAGGGTAGTGACGACAATTGAGGAATGATTATAGAGATAAATTTGGTGCCAAAACTGTTGTGCCAAAGGATAGCTGTCGAGGTTTTTTGCTTCCTCTGGTATGTTCTCAACCTTAAAATTCTTATAAAAAAATAAGATAATTGAGTTTGAGATATCTATACAGCTCTCTCTTCTAAAACATGTCGGATGTTGTTACTTCACCATATTCATAGAGCATATATTCTGAATTATATCTGATTTTATCATTATTTTAATTCAAATCTGTTGCTCATGTAGGTACTTGATCTTTTTTATGAAAAAATATACAGGGTGATTGAGTTTACTGTATTAATCCATGCATAGTAGCGTTGCACCTTTTGGGCATATGTATTTTTTTAAAAAAAAAATTATCCACGGCCTTGCGTCTGCTTTTGCCATCCTTTTGCACCATTTTCAATGGTGACATCTTAATTGTAATTAATATCAATTTCATTATAATATTATTCGAAAGCAGTAGAGCAATGTTTAGCTGATTGTGAGTGCTTTTTGTATCTTATTGTAATTTACAACGTCCATGATCAGTAACTGAATGATAAAACTATTTACAAAGTGCCAAAAAATAAATTGTGGCTCAACTGTCATCGCGCGAAGCGCGATGTTATGGTTAGTTTAATTTATTTCCGCCTAATTCAATTTCTCAACATATTGTCTATTTTGCTTTTTTAATTCGAATTCAAATATGTTTAAACATATGAGTCACTGTCATGCGTACCAATTATAATTTATATCGTTTTCTTTTTAAATTCGAATATTTTATTTGTTATTCAAACATGGTGATGTAAATGAAGGTGTTATACGTGTTTACAGAAGTGTTATGTCCTAGCAGAATGGCAGATCTGGATCAATTTTTTCCCCTGGTTCATATGTTTATTTTTTATTTTTATTGAAGTACAACAATGATGGTAATCTGATCCCATGAGGAATCCTCAATTTGCATGGACTTTTCTTTCATAAAAATAAAAGTAAGCATTTTAACTATATCGGGGTGTAATTATCTAATAATATGTTACTAAGCTCATACATTTCTTTATTGAAATATTAATTTTTATTTTAATTTTTTTAAAAAAATTCCCACACATTGGGTGGGCTCGTTTGCTAGTATTATAACAAAATAAAGATTACAAGATATTTACAAAGGGATAAAGAGAAGAAAAAGAAAAAAAGAAAAAATGCCTATTGCATGTAAATTGAAAGGAAAAAATAAAACTAAAATGAGCAATTTCTAAACATGCGAAATCCAAGAAATAGTACACGTGCTTATTTCTTTTATCAGCAAGCCCGATACAATGCAAGTTAAAAAGGCGGATCTAGCTATTTACTCAATTTTTGAACTTTTAAACTATATTATGATGTATTGAAAGTCCGTATATTGAAATTTCTATATAATTTTGTAATTTATTCTCTAATTTTTACTAGTATTTAATTTGTAATTAAAGATCTAATTAATTTGCTAGTCTAGTTGATATACTAACCCTCTTCAACTGCAGACATCGGTACAAAATTAGATTCCAAAATATTCTTTCATATACTTCTTGAAACTTCTAGTTGTTAAGAAGAATCAAGAAAAAAATGAAAATTCAAGCGATGCATATATAGAGCATTTGTATTGAATATTTGCCAAGTCTAGAAACTAAAAAAAAAATAGAAAGAATCACAACATGAAATCATGAATTAATGGAAATAAAGTCAAATTGTGAATGTAAAATGACTAAACAAGAAAGCAACATTTCTTAAAAGGGAGAAAAAAGCATCATGGAAAATCAAACTAGAGTATATCTTACATGATGGAAAATCAAAATAGAGTATAATAAATCATAAATGTTATGGAAAAGAAAACTCTTGCAAGCACAACAACTCGTAATACATTTAAGTAATGTATTGTTTGCATCATATCTGGAAAGAAAAAAAAAGTTCATTGCGGCAGGTTAAAGAATAATAAAATACTATTGATGGAGATGATGAAAACCATCAATTCATATTAATCCAACCGATAATAACTTGTAACATTTTGTGGCATCAATTTGTGAGGCAGCAGAACCCTTCTCATCAGCAAAATATAGTACATCATTGATTTTACAAATATTTCATTATACAATAAATAAAATTTAAATATATATTTTTATTTAAGACACAATATATCAAATCGTTTTAACTAAGATTACATACACACAACTTAAATGTACTAATAATTAGAAAAGATATTGTTGCAAGATGACATATTATTATTGTAACTTATCGACATCATTGAGAAAATATAAAAGATAATTGAAAAATATTAACATATTTAGTTCGATAATCGAGAAGAAAGTAGCTAGACAACATGGATATATTTGTATTTCTTCCCTCTTTTGTGGGCCTACGATCCAAACCGTAGTTGACAATTATAGTTCTTAGTTTTCATCTAATATTGTTATGCCATCCATAAAATTTTCGATCTTTTATGGAACATTGATTTATTTTGGAGCATAATTGAAAAAATATTAGACTACTATATAAATTTTTTTCACTTGTGAAGTCATTTTGTTTCAACTTTTATCTATAATTTTTCATTGAATTAATACAATACAATGTAAAGCATGAGGATATTATGTATGACTCTACGACTGTTTTATAAGGCACTTGAGTCTCAAGACACAATTGATGGTTGTCTGGGCAAATTACGCATAAATCATGACTATGAAAGCATTAACATCGCATGAATATGACTCGATTAAAAATATCTAAGACACGAATGATTGTTTTTGAAATGAAAAAAAAATGAAAACACTAAGTCACTAAGGTAGGATATTATTATTAAGTATGTCTATCGAACAAATCATTGGAGGCTCGCCTCATCGGTGGCACACAACTACAAAAATGTTCAATGACCAAAATTATGGAAACCTCGATCAAACAAATCTAATTCTCTTTATTTGCACTACTGCAGCATCATTTACTAACAAAAGTACGAGGTGGACTATGCATTTTTATTTAGTAAAAATTAAGTCACTGAAAAATAACACTGTAAATTCTGTTATGCACCTATATATGGGGTCAACAGAATGAAGCTACCATCTTCAACATATTCTGTGTAAATTCCAAGCTACTTAATTTAAACATGAACATGTACTTGGTTCAGGAAACATGCTTCAAGAAACAGCAAAAGCAATATTCTAGTAAGTATACATACTGACATGGTACCAAGTACCAACACCAATATCTTCAAATTAGATATTATATTCCAACTTTAAAATCATAAGAACATCTAAAAGTGAATCAGCAAAGCAAACTTTCTAATAACGAGTCTCATATAGGCTTAATTTAACTTGACTAAACATCACTAAAATACCAACAACAAATAATTTCTTAGACTAAATTGCAGCAACAGATCGTGTCTCTTTCAAAGTTTTTTTTTCTTTCCTTACAAGAAGTCAAACAAACACCAATAAAGTTTCACATTTCTATCTAGTACCCGGCCATGGTAAGTTGGCAGCTGACCCTCCTGTCAACAAACTAGACAAAAAATGAAAAATAAAGAACATATAAGAGAAGTTAAAAAGGAATTATTTTTTGTCAAGAAATGATAATCACATCTCTATTCGCGCTGGATTCAATTGAAAACACACCTTCAACTGATTAGTTTCATCTAGAAAATAGTTGATTTTACTTTTGATAAAATGCAAATTTTCATATTCGGTAAGAGACTGAGTGGCGATTGGAGTTGCTTTTATGGAAGTAGTCATTTATAAATGCCTCCATCTTCGAATACTAATTCAACTAAAAGATGCCTCATTTCGACAAATTGTAAGTTCAATTGTACCTATTTAATAAAGGCAAAATTGGATATAACCCCCCAAAAACTTTGCCAACCGGAAATAATCCCTACAATCATTCAAATTGGATATAACCCCTATAATCTTTATACTGTAATTGGAAATAACCCCTTTTAATTAAATCTAGCTTTTTTTAATTAAAGAAAATCAATAATACAATTTTGTGACAAAATTGCCCTTCTCCCTTGCCAAAGACGTTTCATCTTCTTCTGAAGATTTGCATTCTTAAAAATAGCGATCTTGTTTATTTTGCATTTTGTCCGTGTTGAAATTTTTGTTGGGCCTAAAGTTAAACTCATCAAATTGCTATACATCAAGAGCTAATTTTTCGTGGAAGAGCAATGAACTTTTCTTTTCTTAGTGGACAACACAACAATGATAAACAATTAAACATCAGCCCACAAAATTTAAACAATCCTTCATCTCGTGAATGATGTGTAGAAATAAAAAATAAGAAAACCACGGCAAAGGCAAATCAATTATTATGCATGAAATATTAATTTTGCATGGGCTGCAAAATCTCCACTTTAATGTTGTCCGTATTATACCATTGAATTTAGAAAACAATTGAAAAAGTCATGTAAAAAATAGTAACGTGGATTAGCAAAACAAATGCTATTTACTTGATATTTAAGATTGTTTGAATGGTTGAACCTGAACCCATTTAACATGACGTACTACAAAAAAGGAAAATGAGTTGTCATTTTTAAGGATGCAAAATTGGACCTGTTGTATTGCTAAGGAATATGAAACATCTTTGACAAGGAAGAAGGGTAATTTTGTCAAAAAGTTATGTTGTTGATTTTCTTTAATTAAAAAAAAAAGATAGATTTAATAAAATGGGTTATTTCCAAGAGTATAAGATTATAGGGGGTTATATCCAATTTGAATGATTGTAGGGGTTATTTCCGGTTGGCAAAGTTTGTAGGGGTTATATCCAATTTTTCCTTTAATTAAAATAAAATCATTTGAACACACTTAGAATTAAGCAGAAGCACCTGACGAGTAAAATTGTGAAAGTAGAGTAGCATAATCAAATAGAAATGCAAAGATTTGGGATTGATTACAAGCTTGTAATAATTGACAAAAAAATATAAATTCTTACACAATAGATACCAGAAAATGCTACTGATAATATATGATCCAGTAGATGCTTCTCATAGATAAAACCAACACATGTATTTCATTTTGTTTGGGGTAAAGTACCAATGGAAATCACATTTCCTTATACAAATAGCATAAATGAAATTGAGTTAGTGATGTTGAAGAATGAAGGAGACGAACTAAGAAGTGAATTTGGGGTTAATTATTTTCTTATCGGGTGGAAAGACTCGGGAGAATGGAGAGAAACTGAAGTAACGAAGAGATTAACAGAAAAATGCTAATACCTATTTTTCCCTTGAAATAAATGACGAGTATGATTTAGTTTAACTAAAACTGGATTTAAACCGGGCTTAAATTATGTCCACAGTAGAATGACCCTTCATTTATAATCAAAATTTTATAACTTAAGCAACTAAATCCTAAATTACGGCGTAGACCAAACACATGCTCATCCCCATTGGTTCCGCACCTGTTAAAACCCAAATCGAAGTTGACAGTTATGGTTCTTAGTTTTCATCCAATATCATTATGGCATCCATAAAATTTTTTACCGATCTTTTATGGAACATTGATCTACTTTTGAAGTATAATTGAAAAAACATTAGACTACTATATAAATTTTTTGACTTGTGCGGTCATTTTGTAACTTTTAGCTATAATTTTTAATTCAAATAATACAATACAATGTAAAGTATGAGGATATTGTTTATGACTATACGACAGTTTTATAAGGCACTGGAGTCTTGAGGCAGAATTGAAGATTCTCTTGACAAATTACGCATGAATCATGACTAGAAAAGAAAAGCATGAACATCACATGAATGTGACTCGATTAAAAATATCTAAGACGTGGACGATAGTTTTGAAATAAAAAAAATGGAAACACTAAGTCACTACGGTAGAATATTTTGTATGACTACGGAACAAATCGCGGAAGGCTCGCCTCTTCGGTGGCACACACCTACAAAAATATTTAACAACCAAAATTATGGGCACTTCGATTAAACAAATCTAATTCTCTCTATTGCACTACTGCAACATCATTTACTAATAAAAGTACGAGGTGGACTACGCATTTTTATTTAATAAAAATTAAGTCACTGAAAAATAACAAATAAATATATATCTATTGATTTTTGCTAACACAAAGTAATAAAAAAATTAAGAATTAGATACGTTACCGATTTGAAAGTCAACATATAGCATTTTTCCAACCTTGTTCCTTCCCGGCTCGCCTTTACCTAGGATCAAATTAAAAATAGTGTCAATTAAAAGATTTCTTTTCTAGCCTCAAAATGTAGTGATTCAATTTATATGTACGTCTGAACATTAATTGTGATATTTTGAATTGACTGAATTTATTCTTGTTTCGCGTTCAGTGGGAATTTAACTCGTTATCTCTAGAGTAACGACAGAGTCACTGACCAAATGTGTTGGACTCCCACGTTCTTGCTTGTTCAGTAATCTAAATACACATTTATCTAATTGTCTTTCCATCTACTGATTTTTTTTTAAAAAAAAAAAGCGCACACACACCTATAGTATATATTAAAAGTCGTGGACCGCTTTTCAAAAGCGGCCACAAATAGTTTTTTTTCTTTTTATATTTTTTATAATTTGTTTAAAATAAATTAAAAATAGCCGTACCAATCATTAATAAGATTTTTTTTGGACAAAAAATTTATGTCAAATTTATATAGTGATTTTCTATGAAAGAAATTACTAATTTTGAACTTACAAATTTTTGTCTATAAATTTTAACAAGTTTTTTACAACAAGTTTTTTATATTTTACATTAGAAATTTTTATATTTTACATAGCGCGGCGAAGTTGCGACAACCATGTTTAGTGAAAAGTAAGTTGGGAATATAAAATACTATCCGGCCCAAAACTTTTAGCACAATAGACGCATAACGTCTTCCGTTCCTTTTTTCTATTTTTTTGGTTGTCAGTTACTCAGTTTTAGAAATAATATGTTAGGGTCGGAAAAAAATAAAGAAATTCATCTTTTCTAAAATTTCTTGTTATTTTTCTATGATTAAATTATTAATTTAAATATTTAATAAAGAGGATTTTGGTCCGGAAAACTGAGATGTGTAACCCAATAATTAGACGTCTCCGAACGCCTTCCGGTGATGGTGGTTTTCAAAAGATTGGACATTTATGAGCTGATCCGTCGGCTCTTTCGTTGAATGAGCTTCGATCTTTGGACAAGCTTAGGAATTATCCGAATTAACTAGCCTAAATTTTTTCCAGTTGAGTATAAGGCTCCCATGAACAGTGGCTTTTATATCGGTATGTTGATGAGGCCTATTTTTAGGCCCATTTCGTATCATACCTTCTAAAATAAACAGATAGATACTTAGATTTCATGCAGTTTGATTTAATCCTGGGGTTCATAGCTTCCACGTTCATAATTTATATTTAATAAGTTTTCCTCTTGTGAACAAAATTACCAAGTTAAAAAAAAACTCCTAAGCACTCTGCCTAATTTTAAATCCATACCTTCCTTCTTTAAGAAAAATAAACAGGAGCAGTACAAGGAAGAGAATAATAAATTCATCCTAAAACCATAGTTATCACACTGCCTAATTTGAAAACCATACCTTCCTTATATCATCACTATCACCGTATTAAAAATTCCTAAGCACGTTCTCCTACTTGAAATTAAACACTTGATTTGGACCCACCTTGTACCAACTTATCCCCAACTCAAGGTATTTAGATTTTAGAGAGAGGATGATACATTAAGAGAGAGTGTGATGATGAGAAGATCTTAAAGGGACCAGATACAGTCTGGAAAAGTAATGAGTTCTTTAGCGCATACCAACCGGTACGACCGGCCAATGGTGCATTTAATTGAGTTTAGTAGTCTATTGCCTTCAAACCCAAAATTATGTGCCCTTTTGAACTACTCAAATTGCGGACTCTGTTGGTCCCGCTCTGAAACCTTTAGTTATATACCATTTGTATTGCAAATTATGCAAGGTTTTGCTTCCAAGGGTAAAAAGGTTTGCTTTCCAGTTTTAAGAATTATGGGTGCCAACAACTTTTTTACTTTAGTTAGACATGAATTTACACAAGAGATAGCAATGTCTAGACATAAATTTACTATTATGTCTATGAACCGATATTGATCCAGTGACAAAAATTTATTGATCGAACTTTTGGACCTCAAAATGAATTATAAAAGGAATTTACAACACTACAATTGTCACTTAAATTTTGGTGTCCCTTGCGTCTTCATTTGAAAATTTAAAAGGGAAAACCAAAGCCTAACTGTCTCTCATCTTGCCAAGCTAACTTGCTACACAAATTGCGAGAGTGCTATTAATTAGGAATTATTTGGTGTTGGTTTAGCTAAATTGAGCCGAACACTCCACTGCTCCCATGTATCTACTCGTTCTATGTTCTATGTCAGTTTTTTTTATACCGAACAGTATAGCTGTATTTGAAAGCAACTCTTCACCCGAAGAATAACAGAAGCCTGGGTCTTGTGTTTTTCTCATTTAAAGAATATCAAGTAAAAGTACGATCAACAAGTTGAAGCACAAAAGACATGAGACCGTTTTCTACATAATGGAAATATGTCACATAACTTACAGCTCGAACAAAAAAACAAAAGAAGAACAAGACATCCAAAATCAATATTTCTAATAATCTTCTATCGTGTGTTTCGCAAAAATACAGAATAATTTTCATAATATAAATATTTAATTTGCTGTCCGATTCCTAAATTGTACTTATCATCAACAATGACACCACAAAGTAGATCGGTATTTGTCAATTGTAAAGGTTGCTAGCAGCGTGATTTGTCATCGCAATTACTCCGTACCAATGTACAATCTGTGTTGCAGAAAAGGAACAATCCTTGTTAAAAAAGAAGCACAATTTGATCTTCATCAATCATCAGTGAAAAATGTAATTACCTGGAAGATGGTACAGGGCTATTTTGAAAAGATAGTACCGGGGCAATGGTGGTCATGTGTTTCCAACACGTTTAACATATTCATGCATTTCTATAACCGAAATGTACTCAGATAATATGTACCTTTAGTAGTGCTGGTAGTAGTGCTGGTAATGGTATCATATTTCTAGATTTAGAAAAGCATTTGTCAAGGCGTTAATTTGCTTCTAAAACTCAAATTAATAGCACGTATTATAAAATAAATTAAGAATATCAAATAAACTTCAGCTGTTATTATTTCAAGTAAAAACAGAGATCCCCGTTAACCATGAAGTTGCATTATAATCAAAATAGGAAATTAAAAATTGTCAAAGAAAAGAGCAATGATTTGGGACGCTGTGCTCAGATCGTTGGAATTCGAATTTATGTGCCATGATATTAATGGGGAATATAAATTAACTGCATCATGCGACTTGTAATCTATATAACAAATCTGCTATGAAGATTCTATTGACGTGGCGACGCAAGGACAGCCTTATCCAAAATAAATTCCTAGAACATAACCATGTTACGATTTCCAATTTATAAATGGAAATATTATAATTGTCCACAGATCTCGTATTTCAAATATCAAATGCGATTTAATTCAATTAACTATTGATTTTTGTTTTCATTTTGGTGCAAATAAATTTAGAAGAATGCAGACACTAAAAGTTGAATGAAATAATAAGTTTTCATTAAATTCGAATAATGAGTCTAATGGTTTAAACTTTTAATTTGATCGAAATTAGCAATTTTAAACTAAAATAGATGCATGCTCATTTTCACTGTTGCTTTAAACAATATTACTGGGCGTGTTTCTAATTTCCTTAAAACAAGTGTATTCTAGCTTAATCGAATTTACATTCTAAATTTTTTGGTAGGTGCATCTTTTTGATGTATTAAAAATGGCATAAAGAATGCTTCAAAGATGAGTCTCTAAATGATCTTATTATTAATCTTACCCACAAAACTCTCCAGGAATACCGGTTCCAAATTCCTTAATAATCCGTTTTTAACGTTTCAGCATGAGTTTGGTTTAAGAAACATTTTTTATTGGTGAAGCTCGTTGTTGCATGATATTTTTTTTAAGAACCTTTCTATAACGAGCAGCAGTTTGTTCAATGTTCACCAACCTCACTTCGCAGTATTTTTATATATTTCCTTTTCTCTATTTTTTTTATAACAAAGAAGCCCTTAGGCGCAATATATTATATTTCAAGTTGTTTCCAATTTATATATTATTACAGTCCCACAAATGTTTTAAACAAAGCATCTGACCGTTCATCTCCATCTGGGACTTAATCCAAGGGCTCAATTAAGCTTCACAGGCAATTTTGGGCTGTGCAACAACTACTCCGATTAGTAAAAAAAATTGCATATAAATTGTTCCCAAAAATGTAAAAAGATAACAGTAGGAGTAGGGAACAGCTGGTTCTCCGATGCGTCATCCTTTCCAACCACTTCATAACCCTATAACCCCACCAAACTTTATTTCCAAAACCAGCAACCACCATTCCTCAATACAAAAAGTTTTAACATTGAAGTCCTTTGCAAACTTTAATGAAGATGAAGCATGCATGGTCCACATACATGCATTGTACCTCATGTATAGTTCTATACAACTAAACGTGCTTCGAGAACAAGTATTTGTGTCTTCAGATTTTCTTCAAAGAGTTTAAATTCACATCACAAGTTACCCAATTAGAATTGACAAGATCCTGCCGATTATTATGAATGCTCAACTCATACGTCTTGTAAAAAACTGTGCATATATTCAGATAAATCATGCTTAGTAACGCTTTCGTTCCCACAATAAATACACTCTAGAAATTAAGTTTTCTGATCATTGATTTTTATGCTAAACTCATTTGTAAATAATTGGAGTTGCAAACCGTCTTATAGAAACACAATTAAATTGTAGACAATTAAATTGTAGGCATAGGATAGAACAATTTGTGTTTTAACCACAATTCTCTCGAAAAGAAGACATGATGCTTTCAGAAATGTGCAGTTTTGAAAATAAAATTGCAGGATTATTATATCTATGAATTCAAAAATGCTGAAAATATCAGGTTTAGTTTCTGAATTAATTAATTTTAGTTAATGTTGATTTTACGATGCCTATCGTTATAATGACAAAGTGCCCTTCAGCTGTTCAACATGTAGACACTGGTGGATCCAGTAAAATAAAACGATGGCCTATTTCGTGTAGTGAATAATATATTTATAGGCAATAAATTTCTTAAAAATATATATATTTGGTCTTCATGAAAATGTTAAAAATATCAAAATACTATATGATAATTTCTTTACATAATTATTATAATAAATCAGCATTCAATATAATCATCGCCTTTTAAAAATAATGAAAAATTTTCTGACGTAGCCACGAAAGCAGAACAGTTCCATATTTTTTGGGAGGCGAAAGCAGTAAATACGGATTGCATCACATGTACCTACAACATTCATTGTGCATTAAGTCCCGTTATTTATTGCACTACAAGTCTCGAACCATCCATCATAAAAAGTTTTAAAAAATGAATATTTCATGTTAGAAAAATATTTACATCATCATGCCCCATCTACATAATACATTTTGTATCGACATAAAAATGTCATAATTATATCACCATCTCTCCAAAGCATGCCAACCAGTACAGAATTGATTGATTATAGCTTAGTTAAATACTTTCTTTTGAACGGACGTATACGCAAGAGAAACCAAAACTCATGCTTCTCAGAATGGAGTTTGGCACAAAATCCAAAGAGATTATTTCAAAATATTTAGTGGGTTCCAGAAACAGAAAGGTCCGTACAATTTTGAAATGTAATTGGGCAGTTGGCGAGGCAAAAACATGTGCCTGGGTCCCTTAAATCCTGGCACTTTTACCAGAATGCCTCAAAAAAACAAAAACGAAAGTGGGATCACGCTATTAAACCAACATGCCATCAATTGCCAGGCTTAGTTTCTCTAGGAACCTAGCTTAATCTTGGCCTTAAAGCAATTTAATCCCTGCTTTTCAGGCTTTTGCTCCTCGCTTTACGACAAGTGATTAACAATCCCCACAAGGCATGTAACAAAAAGAACACATTAAAAAGCCAATAAGTATTTTACAAATTACACCGCTAATCATTTCCTCTTCTAAGCATTTAAAAAGCACCTAGAAGACTAACAAAATTACAACCACTAACCCACAAAAAGACGCCCAAAAAAACAGCATGGACCCGTTGAAAGTTAACACCTAGGTTAAAAAAAAAAAAAAGCTACCATGAAACTAAAAAGAAAAAAAACAAACAAACACCCACTCGCTTCTGTACAATTTCAACCGCGCCAACACACACCGCCACCCAAAACCTAAATTTGATAACACAAAATTTCTGGGCCTCAACGCAAAAGTGAATCACTGGACTGACTCAACTCCTTGCGCAGCTTATGAGAGAACGATCTGCAAGCGTCCATGCTAAGATCAACGGCTGCGGCTAGTGCCACGAATGCAGCCGCATCTTCAGCGCATCCGACATGATTCACTCCAACCTCAACGGTTGGCTTAGAGCACCTCCCTTCGCCCTCAACTGTAGCGGACATAACGAAGCCCCGATAACCCGCAAACGGGTAGAGTCCGTACCCGAAATCACCACTTCCTCTAGGACTGCAACCGGGTGACCCACTTCTGGATCCGGTTCTGTTCATTGGTACCGTACCCGTTAAGTCAATAGCGAATTTCCCACCTTTGGATGAACTTAATGAAGAGTCGACCAGAGAGACGCCAGAGTTCATTGAGTTATCAGGTAGGAGATCAAAGCGGTAGCCCAACCCGTCAGAGGAGCCGGTTGCTCCAACTCTCTCACGCCAGGCCTCGAGACGGCCCCATGGTTTCCAGGTCCCATCACCGGGTCGGAGAATGAGCCATGCGCCCGGGTTGGATCGGCTAACCCGGTCTGAACCGGGTGAGGCGACAAATGGAGTAACCATCGAAGCCATAGCAACTGGAGAGCCGGAGAGGTCATGTACCGTCACCGACCAACCCTTGCGTTCCTTCACGGACCGCTCACGATCCGACCCGAAGTTCGGTAGCCAGTTACGGGAATTGTTGCCATGATCAGATTGCATAGACCTGTAACAAATGATTAAAAAAGGATTATCAGACGTTGCAAATAAAACATATGTATTTTTCTATTTAATTTTCCTTTCAAAATAATTTATTACCAAACTTTAATAAATATAATTCTAAATTTAACAAATTTTCCTGCAAAACTACATAAAATATTTCCTAATAAAAATACCACATTACAAAATAAAGCCTCTAGAAATCGTAAAAAATTTCAAAAACTTAAAACTTACCGAGATCTCAAGTGGAGATCACTGTTATTGCGACAACTGAACTTGCATGTAAACATAGGCTGCTTCATGGACCCCTGGACCTGGAGCACTTGAGGGCTACACTCCGGTTCACCAGCGAACTCAAACACAAATCTTGGGTCCGGTTCAGCACGAACCGTTAGATTTAACTCGACCGCTGCTCCCTTGGTTTTTTTCCCAACGGATACCCAACCACTATGAAAAACCATGGCTTTTCCCTCTGCTCCTTTCAGATCTAGAGGCAATGTCACCTTTCCAAGCAACCTACCCGAGCTGACCCCACATGTGGATCCTCTTCGGCCGGAGTAGACCGCCACTTTGAGCCGAGCAGTGCGATTGGACCCGAAGAGAGTAGATTTCCCAGAGATTTTCTCGAGATCGGCTTGGGAGAGGTGAAACACAGCAGCAGGAGTGGAAGAATGTTGAGCTGAGGTGTCGGAGTCGGAAGCGACGAGTGGGGCCGGAGCAGTTTGGTACGGAAGCTTGTTGAGACGGATTTTGCAGTAGCATGGGGCGGAGGAAGGGTGGACTCCGGCGCCGGCGCCGACGGGGCGAGGCGAGGCGGGAAGCTTGAGAGAGAGGTTTCCGACGAGAACCCGTACGAACTGACACGGGTCCATTGGAGAGGTTTGTGTAGTGCGAGTTGAGTAATTGAGTTGCTCTGTTTTTCTTTGCTTCAGCTTCGTTTGGTTTGTATTTGTAAGGGAATGGGTTTGTGCGGAGGAAAGAGCGGAGATTGGGAAGGGAAAGGCGCGACGGATTTGGTATAAGAATTGGAACTTTGGAAGGTTTAATTAAGAGGCCAGTGCTGCCAGCCTGGAAGTGTATAGCTGGAGTACAGTCTTTGATGTACCAGTCTGCCGTCTGAACCTGGTCTTTTGTTTAAGCATATGAACCGTTTGATGTGATTTTTTATATAGTGTTGTAGATTATGTGTACTTTAATTGTATGGTATTTAAGAATCATCAAATATAATATTATGTACAGTATTGGAATTGAAACAATTATACCTTATATGTGAGAACTTCCAAAACAAAAAATAGTGCTATATTTTTTTATGTTTAGATTTATTTTTTCCAATCAAGGAAAGTCTAAAAAAAGCATCCCTGCTTAATTGAAATTTTTTACTAAATTAATTAATATAACAAATAACTGGCCAAAGATAAATTGTTAATCAAGTACATAGATTAATTAATTAATTGATTAATAATTTATTATTATTAAAATATATAATATCGCATTGGCACGACCAATGAGTTTATTTCGTGTATTATACGTCTCTTGAAAAGAATAAAAAATATTTAGACTAACCGTATTTCACTTTACTCCATGAGCCCAGCAAGCTTTCTGATTTGGCATGCAGTATTGAACATTGTAATATTGTCTAATGACAGTTTTTTTTCTATTGTTGTGTCTACAATGAGGAATTAACTTAATTTTGTCGATATATGGGACAACAATACCAAATTAAATTGTTGATTATGAGAATTAATTTGTTTACATACTTTAACATAATAATTAACTGATTCGCCGGATAACTATAAATCTCATAATTTAATATAAATGTTATATTATAAAAAAATTAAATCACTCTATAAATTTGTAATGGATATTTAGAACGAATAAATAGCCGGAAAAAAGTTACAAAGAATAGTGTACATTACCGGAATAACAATTCACCCTGCGGGGGTTTCATGGGAGGAAGAAGATGTTAAGTGTTGGAAAAAGAAAGAGGTATTATAAAATGGAAACAAATAAAAAAAACGATTAAAATAAAGGAGGTGTGGAAGCGTGCAAACTGCGACGAGAGTGCCTGAGCTGGATCAGCTGCTGCTTTACAGGATCCCGCTCCAGCGCCAACCCCAACCCAACCAAACCGAACGGAGTCCAGTCCAGTTCCAGCCCATGCATAAAATAATCGCTCTTTTATTCCTACTTGTTCATCCTCTCAGTCCTCCTGGATTCCTTATAACGAAACATTTATAACCAAATATGAGTTTCTTTACTGAACAACGTTTCAATGAATACTTCAGGTACTTTATTAACCTGCTACACAACATTGTGATTCTTTGGTTCTACAGAGTATCAAGTCATTTCAATATGCCTTCTAATGGTGGTTGCTGCTCTGGCACCCGTACCCGAGGAAAATAAAAAATTAAAAAGTTGAATGTGCATTAGATAAAAATATAATAATTGTAAGTAATATGATAATAGGAAGAGGATGAGCCAAACTTTGCACGGATGGCCATTTGTTTATTGGCTTTTGCATAGGTGGCGCGTAGGGAGGGGATCAGGGGATAGTCTAACTACCTCCTGGTATTGGATAATAGTTGCATTATATTACATTCCCACTTGCAGTTGTATATTCCAGTAATATTATTAGTGTACATCATTAGTTTATTTAGTGGATTGATAAGCAGGTAGAGTTCATTTTAAATTATTGTGGTCTTAGGATGCTAACCACCGGACTGAAGGATCCTAATTAGAACACAGTAACTGTTGCCAATAGAATATTTGAGACTTAATTATATGCGTAGTTAATTTGTTCAGTGACTTCAGTGTATGACTTTCAAAGGTAGGATGCCGATTTACTATTTTCTAGAGTCAAAAGTTCATTAATATTTCGAATTAAAAATGTTAACCAATTGTGGCAGTATTCTACTGCATGTTTTTAATATCAAAGTATCGTGAATGGTTGACAAGGGAAGCATACTAGCCAGTACGTAGATTCTGTGTTTAATCTAAGGATAAATTTGTTTGATATGTTTAATGTTTCTCGTTAATTTTTTTCCTATATATTTTATAAAACAACAATATAAGCACCGTAATTTCGTGGCATCCCCCCCCCCCCCCCCCCACCCCACACCTGCTTGGTTTTAATTTGCACGTTCATTGTTATAAATTTCAAAGAATTCGGAAGTACATCTAAATTTGTGTAGCTTTAAGAACGGCATATATCAAATTAGTTGTTTTATGAATTGAAGTGTTCTGGAGCATATAAATCAAATTTGTAGAGAAAATACATATTGAATGTCTCATGCTTTTCGCATAGCTAGCGAATTATTGTTGAGATGTTATATAAATGATTCAACATTGATATTATCAATTGAATTGACCTACAAATAAAAAGGATCCACAATTAAATTTTCCCTTCGACAGTACAGATCTGAGATCACGACAAAAATTTATTTCAACATAATTTACACTTCGTTTTATTATAAAAAGATTTAAAACTAAAAGATTCCTTTGTTGGAAAAATGATATTTATTCAGAACAAAAAATGTTTCAAGTTGAGATAATAAATTCATCAAGTCAAATGAAAAGTCCTGCAAAAATTCTAAGAATAGTAATCGAGTACTGAACTCCCTTAAAGACCTATTTGACAATCAAAACTGCAAGTCTGCAACACAAACCAACCACAACGGCTTCAAAATTCAACAACACAACAGTTCTGACAAAATGACAAGCCATGAACATGATCAACCAAGAATAAAAGTACAATACTTGGCCAAGACACAGGTTGGGAAATATGATACAGTACCGATAATTATAGATCAAATCTTTTACGAAACAGGCACAAGTCGAAAATAAATGCATACGGCTTAATAGAAAAGAAAACATAGAAGGTGTTTGGTTGTGACATTGAGAAAGCATAACTTAAGTTTCACGAGTTAAGTTAGTGGACCCACACATAACATAATAAATAAAAAATATTTTTACAAGCCACCATGACAAAAGAAATTATTTTCATTATATTATTATTTTCTAAATTTAATTATCCTAACATTATAGATTATGTTTAATTAAAATAATTTTATTATCATTCATTTTGTGATTATTATTTAATAATAAGAATGATAATTAATATTTTATTTACTATATCATTTAATTAAAAGAATTTTTATTATAATATAAATTTAATTATCAATAAAATTCAATGGTACTTATCAAGAAATAGTAAATAAAAATTATTATTTTAAAATATTCTCTCCCTATTAAATTTAATTATAGCAATTGTAAGTATAATAATATTTACAATAATATAACATAATAATATAATTAATATAATAGTAATAAATAATAACTTGTGTCATCATAAGTTATTCATCCACCTATGTTACAATCAGACACTTATGCAACAATAAGTTATGTATTCATCTACGTCGCAACCAAGCATCTCCATAATATTTCCCGGTAAACATAATTTAAGGCAGCATTATTGTTTTCACGCTGATTGAAAAATTTATTGTAAAATAGTCGTTCTAGGGAAGAAAGATTTTTTTTTTCATTGATTTATATATAATGGTTTGATTGGAAACAAACATATCGAAGAACTTCATTGAACAATATTATCGATTTGAACGACGAATAAAAATAAAGAAACTGCACTAATTATTATTTACAAAAATAGTAGATACACTTTGTGAAATTCGCATTGTTTCAGCAGATTATATTGAACCGATGTCTTTTAGCGGTTCGACCGCGAACTGATCACCATGCCGGTCCACCCACAAAATCGATTTAAGGTTATTTTTGCTTTCGACTTTTTCCTTTTTCCTTTTTATTTCAGCAAAATTTGAAAGCTATTTAGTGGGGTTCGAACTTGGTTTTTTAAACATAGTTTAACTTTATTGCTTAGAGAGTAAAAATCAACAAAAGCTTAACTTTACTTCTTAAAGAAGTATTAAATAAAAATATTGAAAATATTATCTTGTTTTTTGGTTATATTAACATTCATCCGTTTTTTAAGCTGCCGTCAAATTTTCGGAAAAAAAAAAAGTTCATTTTTTTTTTGTCACGTTCGAAGTCCATTTCAGTTTTTAAAACATTGGAAATTTGCAATGCCTCGTTACAATTTCAGTTGAGCCGATATTTAGAAATTTGCTGGTTTACTAATGCATTAAACTGATTTTTCGAGTCAATCAGTACAATGTAAATTGTAAAATCTCTCATGTAATTCCTTTCAAAAAAAAAAATAATAAATCTCTTCTGTAAAACAACCAACTATAAGGTACCGTATATTCTCGCTTTCTTTCGTATAAAACGTACAACGCCAAGGGGGATGTAGCGACTCGATCAGAAGATACCCATGAAAAGTTCGTGAATCCCTAGATAAAGATCTAACCCAATTTCAAGCTCTTCTGTAATAAAAATAAATCGAGGGATCTCTACATAAATGCGCCCCTAGAACTCCGAACCGGATTGGATGGCGTGAGAGGAGAGAGAAAGACGTACAGAGATAGAGGAAGGAAGCTGTTGGGATACAGCTGTAGACAGCCTGTGCACAACCGGATCTCAAATTGTTTCAAATCCGCTCATGCATAGTTGATAATTCTCTAAAAAACAAAATACCATCCGCTCATGCATGGATCCAGAGAGTCCTACTTTCTTCCGTCTCATTGTACCGCGGGTTATAAAATACTTATATACGACCCATTACACGAACGATTGTATGATATTGTTAACGACGTTTTTTTCTGCGCACGCAACGGTTTACGGCTCACCTGATGTGTATTGAATCCAAATTTTAAAATGTACAAAGAGAAGTCAAAATCAAGTAAGGTGACTGCCCCGACGATACCGGAGCATACATGATGAAGATCTTGAAGAGATCTTGAGAGAGTAATGTAATACGTAATTGCAAATGAAAATATATTGACTCATATCATCTCAGTACAGGATGTAGCCTTTATATAGGCGTAAAGAGTAAAGCTCAGCTAACTATTGTTACACCTGATGCTATAACCCTAATACAAGAGTTAACTACAGTACACCTAATTAATCCCAGTGTCATCAGTTATTGTTGCGCTAATACTCCCCCCGCAAGCTGAAGGAGAGTTCTCTACTGTAAGCTTGGATCTCAAGTGAATAAAACGGGCAGTAGCTAGGGGTTTTGTTAATATGTCTGCAATTTGGTCTTGTGAGCTTAAAAAACGAACAAACAACTTCTTTGATAAAATCCGTTCTCGCACAAAATGATAATCAATCTCGATATGTTTTGTGCGAGCATGAAACATCGGGTTTGAAGCTAAGAATGTTGCACCAATATTGTCACACCAAATTGTGGGAGGGTGAACCAAGGAAATGTGAAGCTCATGTAGTAAATATTGTACCTAAAGAAGTTCGGCACAAGTTATGGCAAGAGAACGATATTCCGCTTCTGTGCTAGAACGGAAAACGGTGGGTTGCTTTTTAGCACTCCAAGAGACAAGGTTTCCTCCTAGAAATATTGCAAAACCGGTTGTGGACCGGCGGTCATCGGGGCACCCGGCCCAATCGGCATCACAATAGGCATGGATTTGTAGATTGGAGTTGTTATTGAATGACAACCCATTAGTGAGGGAGCCACAAAGGTAGCGCAAGATTCGTTTGACGGCTGCCCAATGATTGATGGTGGGTTTATGCATGAATTGTGATACACGATTGACCGCAAAAGAAATATCGGGTCGAGTCAAGGTTGCATATTGGAGAGCTCCAATAATACTCCTATAAAGTTGAGGATTATCAAACACATCGCTATCATCCCTTGAGAGGGTTGGTGTGGTAGCCATAGGAGTTGGCGCCGGTTTTGCATTGAGCATGTTAGCTCGGCTAAGAATATCATGGATGTATTTTGATTGGGAAAGGTGTAGGCCATTGGAAAGTGGAGAGATTTCTATGCCTAAGAAATAATTAATCGAGCCAAGGTCTTTGAGTGAGAATTTGGAGTGAAGTATGGAGGTGAAATCGGCAATGAAAGAGGGATTAGAACCGGTGACAAGAATATCATCAACATATACTAGAATCATTGTGAAGTGATTTGGATTTGTAGAGATAAAAAGAGAGGGATCATATTGAGACTCTATGAAACCAAGATCAAGAAGTGTGGAACTTAGCTTATGAAACCAAGCTCGAGGGGATTGTTTAAGACCATAGAGAGATTTAGAGAGAAGGCAAACATGTTGTGGATAAGATGTGTCAATAAAGCCCGGTGGTTGTTCCATGTAAACCCGTTCATGAAGATCGCCATGTAGGAAGGCATTATTAACATCAAGTTGACGAATAGTCCATTGTTTAGAGATAGCAAGGGAAAGAATGATGCGAATGGTGGTTGGACGAACAACGGGACTAAAAGTGTCAAAATAGTCAACACCTTCTTGTTGGTGATAGCCTTTGGCGACTAGTCGAGCTTTGTAGCGCTCAATTGAACCATCGGAGCGGCGCTTGATCTTGTACACCCATTTACAACAAATGACTCGACAATTGGAAGGTGGAGGAACAAGAGTCCATGTGTTATTAGTAGCCAAGGCATTGATTTCGGTTGTCATGGCTTCACGCCATTGAGGTATCGGGTTAGCTTTGGCAAAGGTGGTCGGTTCTTTTTCTAAGGTAGTGAAGTAAGCCACATGATCCGGAAAGTAACGTGGTTTTCGGGTTTTGTCTTTGTTGCGTGTTATCATTGGATGTTGATTAAGAGTAGGATTTGTCGGATTGATGATTGAAGTAGGAGGAGATGCATTTGTTTGGTGAAACATGGGTTGAACAGGGGAAGTAGTATTGTCGGGTGAAACAGGGGAAGGGGTAGGCGCTGAAATGGAGTTATTTGAATTTGAGTTTGGCTCGGTTTGTGTGTTGGGCGCAGGAGCTGGAAGCAAGTCACGTGAATGGGCTGATGTAGCGGAAGCAGGAGGAATTGTGGGTGATTGAGAAGATGTGGCAGAAGCAGGAGAAACAGGCCCAGCGTGAACAGGCCCAGTGGAGGCAATAGGTGAATCAGTCGAAGGATTGTGCAAGGAGGAAGTATGACCCAGCTGCCCAACTTCAGGAAGGACACGAATGGGCCGAGTGTTGTGAGAAGAAGCAGGCCGATTAACACCAGCTTGAACCTGGGGGTTAGTATTAACAAAAACAAGAGGAAAATTGTCCGAAACTGGTTCGGTAGAGGTGCAGGACTGACTAAGGTTGTTTGACATTGTTTGAAAGGGGAATTTGGTTTCATCAAACCGTACATGACGCGAAACATAAATTTTGTTTGTTGGGATATGAAAACAACGATAACCTTTTTGTAAAGTAGCATAGCCTAAAAAGACACAAGGTATAGAACGAGGCTCAAGTTTATGAGAAGCATAAGGTCGAGTATAGGGATAAATTATCTAAAAGTAACTTGGAAAGGCTAATCAAATTTCTTGAAAAAGTAGACACATGAAGTACATTTTTAAGATGTAAAGAAACATGAGGTAAGAGAATAGTAGTGGTACCAATATGATCAATGGTAAGACCCGAACCATCACCAATGTGTAAGTTGTCGGAGCCGGTATAGTTAAAGAAGGATGACATGTTGTTAATGTCATTGGTGACATGATGCGAGGCACCGGAGTCTAGAATCCATTCGGTTGAGGTTGGAGCACTTGAGGGTTGAGCAACAAAAGCTTGTGGATTTGACGAATTGTTAGTGCTAGACATTCGTTGTTGATAGGCCGGATCAGGTGCATAGCGAAAACGACAGAATTTCGCGGAATGGTTCGGTTTCTTGCAAATTTGACATAGAGCTGAAGTGTTCGGCTGAGAAGAATTGGTATTCGGCTGAGAGGAATTGGAATTGTTTGGCCCAGATTGAATAGTTTTTGTATTGGGCTGTGAGATAGGCAAAACTGGGCCTTTGTTTGTCTGAGGATTGGTGAAGTTAGCACCAGTGCTTCGTCCCTTCCAGTGAGAATTAGAAGAGGCGCCATTGTTGCGAGACGAGTTCGAATAAAACACAGTAGGCAGAGAAGAGGCCGAATCATGTTGAGATTTGATCAACGCCTCATGGGAGAGCAACATTCCATGAAGATCTTGCAAGGATAGAGCTTCGTTGCGGCTAGTCGTGGTGATGGCAGCCACAAATGCATTGTACTCTGACCCCAATCCATTTGTAAGAACAAGAAGAAGATCATCCTCTGAAGGTGGAGCACCAATAGAAGCTAGCTCATCAGCTAATTGGCGAATATGGAGGACAAACTCTGTGCACGATAATGCCCCTTTCTTAGCCGATTGTAATTGGCGCTTGAGTTCAAGAAGTCTGGATCTTGAATTCGTCGCAAATTGCCGATGAATAGCTGACCAGAGAGAGGCTGAAGAGGTGCAAGATACATAATGAGCTTGGATTGACTCGGATAATGAAGCACGAAGCCACCCGAGTACCAATTGGTCTTGACGATTCCATGGAAGAAATTCTTGATTGAACTCGATTTGACCATCCATGGTGTGAACAGTAGGATGGGGTGGTGGTGAATTGAGAAATTTCATCAGATTATAGCCAATTACAATGGGTAAAATCTGCGCCTTCCAAGTCAAGTAGTTGGAAGCAGTTAACTTGATGGGTGTCGGTATATTGACAGAGAAAATTTGATCGACTTGAGATGGTGGAGGAGGGTAAGGATAGTAGTTGAATGAAGGTGGAAGCGGAAAATTGGGTGGAGGAAGACCAGAAGAGAAGCCATTTTGTGGGTTCAATGGTGTTGGCGGTGGCTGAGAGAAGCCGGGTGGTGGTGGTGGTGGTTGAAAACCAGGTGGTGGTGGTGGTGGGGGCTGCTGAAAGCCAGGTGGTGGTGGATTGTTGGAGATGATCGGCGGAACACAGGCGGTGGCCATTGGAGAGGCTCTTGATACCATGATGAAGATCTTGAAGAGATCTTGAGAGAGTAATGTAATACTGGTAATTGCAAATGAAAGTATATTGACTCATATCATCTCAGTACAGGATGTAGCCTTTATATAGGCGTAAAGAGTAAAGCTCAGCTAACTATTGTTACACCTGATGCTATAACCCTAATACAAGAGTTAACTACAGTACACCTAATTAACCCCAGTGTCATCAGTTATTGTTGTGCTAATAATACAAGCAGCAAATCATTCATTCGATCAACGGCAGAGATAACGACTGCAGCCGTGGCGATTGCGGCGGTAGCAACTAAAATCCATTTTGCATGTTTTAACTTTTTTTTTTCCTTTTTTTTTTCTGTTATAATTTGTTCCAAAAAAATAAGCTTGAGGAAAAGAGAATAAATGAAATGGAATGGTTGAATGACAAAGCTAATAATTTCCGTGCAGATTCCTTTTGCTACTAAAATGCTTAACTTATATTACGGATACTAATTCATTGAACCTGACTACACAGGTTAATAAGAAATTATTTTATGATTTTGATAATTATAACATTAATTTACACGTATGAGTTCCAAATATAAATAAATGTAATGCAAAGAATTGTCGGTATGATAGTTGAAGTTGGGAGATAAGTCTACATATATATAATATCATGCTTATCGTATTTGTTGGTTGGAATTATGGCGACTTGGCTAAATCGCATGATAAATCGATGCAACCCTAAATAACGTTGAATTTTAATTAAGCATACTATATTTGGCGACGTTAGTTAGCATCCAGTTTAACGTGTAGTTAACATCATTATTAACGTCTTATTAACCTTATAAAATATTTTTTTGTTATTACTAATACTTAGATGTCGTGTAGTTTAATGAAAAACATATTACGATCCCTGTATTTATTTCAACTATAGTTGAAGTACACCGCCATACTTTTTGAAAGTGTAACGAAATTTATATTTGGTTTATATTCTCGGCGCAAGTAATGTCACGCAGAGTGATATTTATCCCCAAATTTTACTTAATATTTCTATATGTAAGGGCACATTGACGCAAGGATTGGAGAATCAATTATCTATACTTTTTTTTTATAAAAGAAAAATTTGCAACATACACTTACTCGTCTCTTGTACTTTCATTATAAATTTTCTTCTTTTTATACTAATTAGATCAGAAATATTATTAATCAGCAGCAATAAAGTTAGCATTCCAAAGTAACCGCCTCATCCGAATCTTTATATAAATGATTTTTACAACCTTTCAAACTTATATCAAGGGTTTAAAGACTATAACAAAATATCGTTCAATCACGTATGTACAGTTTTACACAATTAAAAATACGAGCAAAAAGCAACAACATCAATTTGTAATTTGAATTATAGCAGAAATAAAAAAAAATGCTCAAATTTATGTCGGCCAACCAGACGTCCAAACCTCGCAGAAACTAAAAAGGGATTTACACTTCCCAGACAACGACAGTGGGATTTTGGAATCGTACAAAAGGTGGGACCCGAATCCAATAAGGAGACAGCTTATGGCCTATCGGATCGCAAGCGTATGGTGCGTGCCGCTGATCTGGAATAAAGCTTTGGATTCGAACATAGAACAGACTGGAATTAGCGTGGCCGCAGAGCATTTGCATTGCCTCGTTAATCACATTTGACGTTTGACCATATTTTATTATTTTTTTTCATTTCTCTTATTTTTTTTTTTTTGAAGATTGGCCCGTAGGCACATTTCTCTTATTCGGATTCGAAGTCCAACTTCTATATAACAAACGCGAACCCCTGCAATTTGAAAAATTCAAGATATTAGAATGGTACAATGGTTGAGAGATTCCAGGGGAAATGGATGGGGTGTTCTGACAATGAGCGTGCAATGGGCTGTCAGGTCAGGGTACCAGGTGGGTCCACGTTGGCATGTCAGTGAACGGTAGTATGGTCAGATCTCTTATGATGCCAGCAATTTTGCAAGCTCATGATCCAGAGAATTTGATTTGTATAAATTATTACATTAAATAATGGGTAATTCACTGCATAAAAGTAATAGAAAAAGTTAGAAAAAAACTGTAATTAATTAATTGACAGTTCAAAAGGGTCAGGGTTATTTTGTAATAGTGACAAGAGCACGTCGTATTATGAATTTATGTTCAGTCATATCGTCCTTGAACAATTTTGGTCGTAGAAAAATGACCTTATACGTACAGTTTTAGTTTGGTGTATTTTACAGAAAAAAAAAAGGTTTTTACATGCACTATCGTGGCAGCATAAACACTGCACCATCATGATTATCGTCCTCATTCCTCATCCTCAAACAATTTACTCGTACCCTTGTGCAGTTTTAGTGGTATAAAACGACCTGGCAAAATGAATCCACCGTTACTTATTATCATCCTTGAACAATTAACTTGTACAAAACGACCTTATTCTATAGTTGTTTTTGTTGTCCTCGTTGACGTAGTTGCTATTATTTTTTATAATTTTTATATTCAATCTTTAAAATGATAAAAAAATTGCGGAAATATAAAAGTAATTTTATCGTTTACTAAATATTAGAAAATTTGATTTAGTTCGAAAATTATTTGGTTAATTACTTTCTTGCCAAATCTTTTGATGGATGATTAATTCTATATATTTAAACCTTAAATTAAATCAAATTCGATAAACATCCTGCATATTATATATTAACTTAAATTTGACAAATGTCCTACATATTTATTTTATAAATGGACGTACAATAATCATGAAATATCAATTATCGTATTTGTCAAATAAATAAATTATCGATACAATATATTGTTGTTGCGGTTATAAAAATTGTTTTATTGAAACATAATGTACTTAAATAAATATATCGTACTTAAATAAGATATCACTGGTGGATACATGGTTTGGGGAGAGTTCCCAAACATGGGACCAGTATCCTCTGCTCACCTTTTAAGGTGAGCACGGTGCCTACCTTCAATCCGAGCCGTTCGATTTAATCACGACGGTTAGATTTTTTTCGGGCCTATCAATCTGATATTATTCATGGGGCACCATCATTGATCGGACGGTTCGGATCTAAGGTGAGCAGAGGATTTCATTTCCCCAAACATGACTTTCGAATGATTGAGACAAAATCTGAAAATATTTTCTTAAGGAGCACAAAAGATTACTTGGCTTTTAATTAATAGCGAATTTGTCTGTTCTCTATGCTCTATTTCAAGATACTGCGCTGTGCATTCGATTTAATAAATTAATACACAATAATAGGAATACTATGCCAATTCTTCGTTTATTTTTATTTTTTTGTTCTAAAACAAAAAAAAGTACTTGTAGCTTTCAAAAGAAAACTGCAATCAAAAGCTTATGATCATATTCGGCCACAGGAGCATACTAGTATATGACAACGTGCATGATCAGTAAGCTGGTTAACTGTGACTGTAGAAACCATCTCAATTGGCGATGCATGACAACTATATAATGTATACAAATTAGAGGGACGTTTCTGTTACGGTCTTCATATAGGTGCATGTAAGTCTCTTTTGTCCTTACATCCTCTGTTTGTTTTTTTTTTTTTTTTTTTTTTTTTTTTTTTTTTTTTTTTTGGCAAAATTCTGGTACAAAAAGGAACTATAAACAAAAATACTGACCATAAACAAGGTAAAAATAAGACTACTAAATTCAAATTTTGTGCTTCAAATCAGAGAAACAGAGCGATTTAAAAGAAAAAAAAAAAAGAGAAAGGATTAGTCTCCTATCTAGTCCGTTTACTTCACATCGAACTACACGTGCTATGACAAAGAAGTTCCTCCGTCCTCAAAAAAAAAAAAAAAAAAAAAAAAAGGAAAAAATAGGGGAAAAAAAAAGAGAAGTAAGAGAGCCGATATTTAAATTTTCTTTTAATTTCAGAATATAATTTAAAAAACTAATTAATACCTGCCACCCACACATGCATGTCGAATTAGAACAATAATCAAAGCAAATTCAAAGAGACTTTCAAATATGATACTAGAATAATGAGTCAATTATATATATATATATATTTCAATTTTCAAAGATAACCAATCCTGAAAAAAATGTAGCAAAACATCGAATTATTCTATATAATTTCGGAGTCATTGCCGGCCCTTCTAATAATTTAGAACTTCAGAAAATAAACCCTACGGGGTGCTTTACTAGTCAAAAAAAAAAAAAAAAGAACTTCAGAAAATAAGGAAAAAAAAAAACAAAAAATAACAATAAGAAACAGTCTGGACTCTCTGACTGTGGACCTCTGTATATATTTCTTCAGTCTAACATACCCAAGGCGAATTTTGAAAGATATATATAGGTGCAGAGGATATGATCATAGCTAAAGTCAAATTGTAAAATACAAGGCCAGGCCTACAGTGATCTGGAATGTGCGTCTGGAAAGCTGCTTAGCTAGTTATAACCTTGAATCCACGCATAAATAAAAAGTATGCAAAATACAAAATTAAACAGTACTAATGGCAGTCTGGAAGCCCAACAGTTACAAATCTGGCATAATATAAGCGATCAATGGTGAGTAGAGGAGGTAGCTAGATAAATTTTTTTATACTTTTATTCTATTTTATTTAATTGTCAAAAGGAGGCACCGGCTTCAATTTGAGGAAACAATGTAATAGCTAGTTTCCAGGTATGCAATTATGCACAAATAATACAGAGCTTGAATTTTTTTTTGACAGAATCAAATAAAATTATTATGACGGATTGGCTTACTTGGTGCACAACTTGGGGAATATTTTATTGTCAGATTGGCACGGTATGCTAGAACCAGAGTCTCGAGTCAAAATATATGCCTTATTTGTGAAAAAACAAGAGTGATTCGTAATTATTTTGTAAAATCTTATTTTTATTTTTTTTTAAATAGTCGGTCGGCTATCACCAAGTAATACATTTAAAAAACTATAATCTGAAATTTTGGTTTTTTGCTGTCTTTAAATACTTGTTTTGGTCCATGCTATCAGAGTTGAACGCTCCATGAACCTGACGAGGTTCAGTCAGGATAGCTCACTAACGTGCTAGATATTATGCAGATGTGATGTATTAAAAATAATTAAGATGTACCAAATTCAAAGTCTATATAAATAATTCTGATGCAAATGCTTTATTGTTTACATTCTTTTATTAACGAATTTCAAGACTTATTCCGGACAAACAAAGAAGAATTACAAAATCCAAACTTTTACTGGAGAAGATGGAGCAATAGGTTATTTCCGACCATAATCACAGTTCGATGCTTGTCACTGTGAATTAATCAACAAACAAAATTTAAATTTATTAACAATCCTCGCATTAGGGCTTAATACAAATTATCGATGAGCCCTCCAGTGCTAGTTTAAAGACCCTTAACATTCAGATCACATGGAGAGTTGGAAACCTTTCACCTTTGGGAAATTTAAGCCCAGAATTTCTTTTATACAGAAAATCGTAGCCCGTTATGTGTATACTTTGCAATTTGGGCCCGCGCCTAATGTTTAGATGCAAAACCAGTAAACCACAGACTTACACTAGTTTAAATGTCGAATTTCTAACGAAGCAACAATAATAATAAAGAAAAAGATAATTACGACAATAAATATTAAGCATAAAAAGGTTCAACTACGAATAATAAGCTTAAGAAGTACCAATTTTAACTACAATAAATATTGTTAACTTGATGGTCTGTACTGAGTATAATTTGTGACACAAAAAATTTGCTTGGTAGAGTTCAAGGTGTTCCGCGAAGGAGATTCATAAGCTTGCTTACGTATTTCTTTTGTCTCTCGCTTTCAAAGTTACATACTTACATCCGAAAAGTTATATTTTATTTATATTTCACATCAATTTTTTTTTTTATCATCCAAAGTTATATATTTTTATCAAACACAGCTAGTCCTTAATATTTTCTCAAACACATAAAGTACTTTACAATACTCCGGACACTCTCATTCCTAAGATAAGAAACTAAGTTTATTTCTCCCCGCAGTTAACATAATCATAAAGACGACAGTTGTAACTAAAAGAAAAAGGTAAAGTTAAAATAAAATTAACTAAAATTTAATTTCCTGGTCAACCCTCTTTTGTGCAATGTATTTTTCAAAAAGAGAGAAGCATGGAAAAAAGGCATGACAATTACAGGGCGAATAACATAGGAGCAATTGAAATGTAAAATTTTAAATGACGGAATATAGCAACTAATATTTCATCTATTTAAAATTTTATATTGATTTATTCAAAAGCAAGCTAGATACAACACATTATCATACTAGACCATATAACGTAGCAACCATTATTCAACTTTGAAAACACAAAACACTTAAACTGCTACTGCAAATTCTGTCACACAGCAACTCTATCACAGAATCACTAAACCTTCTTAGAGGGAGCCAGGCCTGAACGGGTTTAGCCCAAAGTTTATGGGTCCAATAATGGCGCCAGCCGGGCCACTTGACGGTGGTGGGGGTGGAGCCCAGGGATTCATGGGACGGCCATGAAGGAGGCCCATGTTTGCAGCCATGGGACGGCCTTGGCTAAAGAGAGTGTTGATCCTTTCATTCAACGAATTCTTGGCTTGATAGAGCGACGCAAAAAGTTGGTCGAGTTCATCTACACCAAGCTGGTCTATATTCTGAAGCCACCCGAACTCTTTCGCCTTGGCCACTTCTTTGACACGTTCCTCCAGCATGGTCCTCTTTTGCTTCTCAGCAGCAAGCTTGTCACATACCTCCATGTACTCCTTGTTCAACTTGTCAATAGCATCTTCACGAGTTGGATCCACAAGAGCACTGACCGGAGATTGGGTTAAGAAACTATCGACGACCGAATTGACGGAGGGACTACCGAAAGAGTAGGCGGTACCTGAAGGCGAGTACACCACAGCTGCCACCTGAGCACCGCACATTGTAGAAAGCTCACTCGCTTTTGTGAAGACCCCAATTCTACGTTTGGAGAAGCAAACATGACGTGCCTCCTCATTCTCTATTTTCTTTATCTCAATTTTTCTGCGGCCTCGGCTTGGTCTTCCCCTCCTTGCCATTTCACTCTTACTAGGTTAGATTGTTGGGAGACATCTTGTGGGCTTTTTTTGCGTTTAAATTGAAAAAACAGGGAAACAAAAATGTAAACCTGTCACGAAAAGGTGCCAAATGGTGTGAAAAATTCAACGATCATGAGCATACTTGCCTAATAATTTAACAAAAATATCGCTGTAATATAAATATTCGCCTTATCAAATAAATCCAAGATATTTTCCAACTTACTACTTGCTTCAATAATTTCATTTTCGCATATTATTGTTCAATGTATAACAGTTGGACGATTAATTACTTAGGATTTGTAGCTTTTGTTTCGGAATTATACAATGTAATTGAAAATGACAACATTTGTAATCGATCCACTAACCTAATCACAGTTACATGCTAACCTAAAAAATGTCAATATTTATGCCTACACGGCTTCATGTCACTTAATATATATATTGAAAAGAATTGAAGTCAGATCTTGAAAGATTTTAAATTTATACCAATAAAAGAGATTTTCTAGTCTTATTTTAATCTCATGACCCTTATCATGTGTTGCTTTAAGCCACAGAATCAGTGGTTGGTTCTTTAATATATAGCTACATAATTGTAGAAAAGCTAAAATATAATCCGTTGTCCATCGCATTCAAATCCCGATTTCCAGTGTCAGATCTGATTTGAATCACTTATTTTCTTATTGATGTTTTATTAGAATTTGAATTTCATATTTAAATTTAATATTATTTATTTTTTTCTCTAAGGTATCTAGAAAAACTTTTAGTCGGATGATTTATAATTTTCGGTTAATTGATTTTATCACGTCCAGTCACGAAATTAGAGAGGAAGGAGCAATATGCTGGAAGACATTTTTATTTAGTTTCCCTTTTTATCTTTTTGGTTTTCCTTAAAAACCACACTAATGTTTTTGTTGTTTTCGTGGCTAATCTCCTTGATTGATTGATGCTTGTAATGTTTTTTTTTTTTTTCCGAAACCTTGATAGTAGCTATCAAGAAATTGATGCTTGTAATGTTGATTTCAGTTTAGTAGAACTTTCGATTAACTTTGTTATTGATACAAACAACTTGTACCAATCATTACCAGTCTTGAATTGGTCAATTGATGCATTTAATTACGGTATAAATCATTGCTTGCTATTGTTTCATAAATTTAGATTGTAAGCTTGTGGATTGCGGGTATCAGGTTGGTTGCTACCTATTCTCTTTGCATACTGGTACGTATCCCAGCATCCGAGTTTAAATGAGCTTATTTGTTTTAATTTTAAAATTAGAGGGCCGAAAGAATAAATTGTGAATAAGGAATGTTTCGGAGGTTTACATGAAAAATTATTGGAAGTTTACAAATTTCGGGTTGGAAAATCCGAAATAGCGATTGTTGATCTGTGGGCTTAGGGCCTACTTTTTATGCGGGCTTTTATAATTTGAATAAAGTTATGGCTTGACATAAATGTAATAATGGGCTGGGCTCATAAATAAAAGCTAACGAAGTAATTAAGTGAACATAATTAAATATTTGTAGAAAAGGCCATTAAATAAATGTGTGTCTCTATTAATAATTCGGGCTTAGGGATGATTATGTCCGTGATCAAAACAATATAATATCGACGTGTTTCTCCAAATCCCGAGCACAATTTTGTCCCTGAATAAAATTTAATAAAGTTAAATAACTTCAAAGTTAAAAAAATTACTTTAAATATTGTATGTGATTAAAAGGACTTTGTTTTTAAGTTGTAACTAGGTGCACCCAAATCAAACAGAAGAGGACATATCTCTCTATAGAGAGCCATATGAGTTTGCCTTTGTGCAACTCCTCCTAGAATGGTTCATATTAGACCATGTTATGGGTCATTTGGCTTGCAACACATTAGCCTCGCTAAGAAGCATCAGAAACAACACAGCCGTGCACTATTCATTCATTATTGAGGAGACTTTTTTTTTTTTTTAATAAAAGGTACATTGAGAGATTGATCAAGCGATCTATGTCTGTTTTTCTTCGAAATTTTGCTATATATGTAATTTTATGTACATATAAACACTTATGGCGTGTTTAAAAATTTGGTATCAGAACTTGCAAGAATTAGTAATGCAAAATTTCTATCTATTATTTTCTTATACTACGAATATTTTTTAAGTTCAACAAACAGTGTTGCTCTCAATTAAAAAAAAAAAAACTTATATCGCCTAAACATTTATTTGAAATTTGATAATATTGAGGAATTTAAGATTTTCTAAGGTAGTTTTTTATGCCTTGCGGATTTATTAATAAGAAAAATTGGATAGTTGTTTTATTATTATTGGAAATTATGAGATTCAACAAATAATAGATTGTTAAGCCTTCTAGAAAACTATGAATAATTTTGTAAAGGAAAAAAAAATTATGTTTGGATAATTTTAAAACAATATTATAAAAAAAATTATCTTTTCAGATTGGAGCTTAAATTTTAGAAAAAAATGTATTGAACTAGTGAAATACAAATACAAATTTTCCTTTTTGTCGAATAAAATTGAGCGAAAAAAATTAGTCCCCTGACCTTAAAAACTAGCAATAACTAATAATTTTTTTTTTGTTTATACGTTTGACAGAAACAATAAAGAATAATTCAATATATATTGTTTTGACCAAAAACAATGTTTGTATGCAACCGAAATCTAATCATAATTTGTTGCAATATTTGTCAATATCAATAAGATTTGTTAAAATGCAGTTAACATATTTTGTTTGAGCGGATTGAAAATACGAGAAAGCGTGATAATGCCGCGATAAAGCGGCGATAATTCAAGATAAATTGTGATAGATTCAAATTTAGTAGGTAAATTTTTTTTCATCGTATTAAGTGGATTCAATTATAGATATAGTCAAATGTACGTATGTAGTTAATTCTTTCTTTTATTGTTTAACAATTTTAATTCACTCATTAAACTTTAGTGTTTTAAATCTTAAATTGTTTACTGATTAATTAGTGTACTTTTTATTTCATGGAACTAGCAATTGGGTCCAAGTTAAAAAATGCAAGTACCCTCAGAAAAATCGAATGTATGCATGAACCTACCATTTCGATAATTTTTTCTTTTTTTAAAAAAGAAAATTGAATTCTATCTACGCGACTCCCTATAAAATAGAAGCCAACCCTAGCTCGTCTCTCGTCATTTCACAATTCTCCCAAACAAATAACACATGGGTAACGGAAAGGAAAAATTAAGCAAGGGCAAGTAGGGCTGACTAACGTTCATAACGGTAACGGAACAGGCCATTTCGTTTGCCGTTCCGTTTGCTGAAACGGTATGTTTCGGCGTTCCGTTATCTGTTCCGTATGGACGGAACGTAACGGAATGGCTGAAATTCGTCCATTTTCCATATAAACGAATACTGAAATCCGTTCCGTTTTCCGTTCCGTTTCCGAAACGGCTGCCGAAATCCGTACCGTTATCCGTTCCGTATGGACGGAACAGACACGGAAAACGGAAACGGTACTTCCGTTAGCAGCCCTAAGGGCAAGGCTGTGATGACAAAAATTGAGAATGAAGATGCTCCTACTGCGTGTTTTTTCAAGCGCAAAGCGAGCATCTTTGCAGAGGCATCTGAACTATCCACAATGTATGGTGCTGAGGTTGCAGCTAGTGCTGCTTCACTCCCCAACAGGTATTCCATACACCTTTGGAAGCCCGTCGGCTGACAAAGTTTTCAGCCAGTTCATGACAGGAGAGTCATCCCATGCCAATTTCCTGTTCCAAATCCAAATCTGTTTGACATGTTCAATCAACAGTACATGAAGCTGTCCGAGCGGCTTGAGGCAGCTTAAGCCAAAAGAGTGGTCCTTGAAGTTGAGGAGCGCTTGAAAAAGGCAGCTTCCAAGGCTAAGGAATGCGAGTGGATTGACAAGATTGATCAACTTGGTAAAGATGAACTCATGCAGCTCCTTGAGTCTCTTAAACGAGCCAAAAGCTTGTTGAATGCAAGGATGAATGAGCTTTTTGTTGAGGGTAGCTCGGTGAATGAAAAGATATGCATGCTCTTTCTGTCGAGGATGGTGATGGTGTTGTCGGTAATATGCCATCTGACATGGATGTTTCTCACAACATGCCATCTGATGAAGGAATGTCTGTCGAGGTTGGACTGCTACTGAGTAAACTCTGAACTATGGTTTGGGTGAAGGTGTTTGAGTAGATCGGTCAATTAAGTTGCCGTTTTTCATTCAATAAGTGCTATGCATATGTTGTCTTTGGTTAGGTTTTTGGATTTGATATCATGAAGTGTTACTATCATATTGTCATGAAATGAATGCTTATGTTCCTTCCTTTTATTTCCTTTCATGTGACTTAATAAGATTCTTCTCTTGCAAAAAAATAATTAAACATGAGCTTGAACTTTTAATTTCACGTTGAATTAGGAAATAGCAGTCAACACAAACATCATAAAGCAAACAAATAAATAAATCAGTCTTATTTGATGATTTCATCTCAAAATATTAGGAAATCACAGCCTTTTCAGTTGCTCAGAATATTGATCACACGCGCTTCGCAATTAACACCTTTGACCAACTTTAATTCGGTTATTAAAGTCCATCTGAAGTAAAAATTAATTAACTTTTTAGTAACCTTGGTGGCTTACCGTTTCATCATATAAAACAACAGCGTTTACAAACAATAAAAAGAAGAAAAACAGCTATCCCAAAAACAAAAACTAACTTCTATAAAGCATTAGAAAATTACCTGGTGAGGCCCCACCTTTTGTGACTGGATGTCACCTAACGCGTTCCATAAGCGCGTTAGGGCTCGCTAACACGTTCTTCGAGCGCGTTAGGACCCAGTGCCTTAACTGGGTTATGGAGCGCGTTAGGACTTTTTCCTTATTAAAAAAAATTATATCGTTTTTCTAATTAAAATTTCTGAGGGTATTGTTTTCTTATAAAAATACCACTATTCTTTATAATGGATATTTTTTACATAATACGTTTAATTTGTTATTGTGTGGAAACGACTGCCTTGAATGGAAGAAAATATGGCATTTTTGGGCTATATTAGGGCATTTTTGGTCCATACAAAATCATAAAAAGCAAACTCATGGTTATATTAGGGCATTTTTGGGCTCCTCAGTCCGAAAGATCAAAGCTCTGAAAATTGTTTTAAAACAGGGGTGATATACACCATCTAAAATTTTCCCATCTAGCGCCATCCAACAGGTCTAGACAGGCAAAAATAGCTTTTTTTTTTCTGCGTGCTGACGCCAGCAAAAAATTTTGACCAATTTTCGAAAATTTTTTGGTGCTGACGTCATCAAATATGTTGATTTAAGTGTATAAGTGTTCAGTTAGATGCACCAATAATTTGAAATTTTAGTATTTTGTGTTCAGTTAGTTGCAGCAGAAATTTGATTTCGTAGTTTTTGTGTTAAATTAAACTAGTTAAATAAAAAAACAAAATGAACAGATACAACAAACATAGCGAACATTTACAATAACAATATGAACATTTACAACAATCAATATGACCATTAACAACAATAAACTGAACATATGTACAAATTTCCTGAGTAAGAAATAAATGATCATATTCAACATACAAAGTGAAATAAATTATTGTTGCATCTAACTGAACATTTACACACTTTAATTCAACCCTTAAAATATTTAAATGAACCTTTAAATCAGTATATTTGATGACGTCAGCACAAAAAAAATTTCGAAAAATGATCAAAAATTTTTTGTTGACGTCAGGATGCGGAAAATCTAAGTATGGATGGCGCTGGATGGAGAAACCATGGATGGTCAATACCAATTCTGGTTTTAAAAGAAGTGATCGAAGAAGGTAATCTTTTCTGTGCAAAAGGTTGTTTTTTACTAAAAATTCTCGATATGTAAAATTCTGTATTTGTATGCAAATTAAATCATTTGCCTTGTTTAAATATTTAGGCCATTTTGTTAATTCAAGTTTGGCACCGAATGTATGTAATTATTCTATAGTTATTGCCGTATTCTAAGTTGTAAAAGTGAAGAAATAATAATAATGATAATAATAATAGTAGTAATAGTTGTTAGTAGTAGGAGCAACAACAGTAATAATAATAATCTATATTATTAATAAAAATCCGTGGCTGCATTTGAATTGACTTGCAATGCGGTCACGGGTTAGATGTTTATTTTTGGTAAAAGTTTATTTTGTAAGAAACATATTTGGAACAACAAGCATAAAAGATCTACTAATAAAAGCGATTGATATACTAATGTCGTTTATGAGGTATCATCTATGAAAAAACAATATTTGTTTTAGAATAAATTTTAAATGCTTCGGTTTATTTTACAAATAGTCGGTGGTCATTTTATTTTTGAATGTATGTGAATTGTAGAAGTAAATCTATACTATTAATTAAAAGCCGTGACCGCATTGTATTGGCTCTTAATGCAGTTGCAACTTTTAATTATAGACCGTATTATTTTAATAGAAATTTTTTTTAATATATTAAAAATAGTCATACCAATCATTATTTAATTTAAAATTAAATATATTCGGAAATCTAAAATAGATAAATTTAAAAATCTAAGATAGTTAATGTCTAATTTATAAAAAAAATATTCCTCATACGATATGTGATCTGTGGCCTCTAATTTCCGTTGATCGATCAATCTAAATATATGTCAAAAGTTTATCCTTCTTAATTAGAAACCGTGACAACATTGGCTTTTAATTAAAAATAATTTTTTTGGTTAAATATATTAAATATAGTCGTGCCAATAATTATTTAATTTAAGAATTGAATATATTTTGAAATGTAAGGTAATTCATGCCTAATCTATAGAAAAAAAATATTCCATCCTACGACATGCGATCTTAGCCCTTCAAATTTTGCTGATCGATTACTTTGAATTTTTGCAAGAAGTTTATTCTTTTTATAATTCTTCTAATTATCCTTCTAAAAAAATATTTTTAATTATAGAAAATGCGGTCACGGACTTTTAAGTATAGAAACTATTTTTTTAGATGTCATTTAATTATGTTAGGTTTATGTGACGACTTTCTAGGGAAGAAATTACTAATTTTGAACATATAAATTTTTGTTTAGAAATTTTGGCATATTTGAAGAAATTGATTAAATTATCAATCCAAAAACATAGATTAGCGAAGCGACTGCCATGTCCAGTAACAATAATAATAACAATAACAATAGCAACAACAACAATGACAACAATAACAATAACAATAATAATAATAATAATAAGGATAACGATAACGATAACGATAACGATAACGATAACCAAAAGAAGAAGAAGAAGAAGAAGAAGAAGAAGAAGAAGAAGAAGAAGAAGAAGAATTATTGATCGTCTTGTTATTAGGCCGAAAAAAGAATTTAAAAAAAGGAAAGGATACGTAGCCCAGCCCAAAATAACCCAAAAAAATTGAGTTGGTCAACAAAACTAATTGTAGAAATCAAATTTATGCGACAACAGGTATAAAGAGCTAGGGTTCCTTCGATAACGATTCCTTCTCGCTTCTCCGCCGCCTTCGCATCCTGAGCTAGGGTTTTGAGCTGATTCGAGATTTGAAGAAGACGACGAAGAAAAATGGGGCACACTAATGTTTGGAACTCGCATCCCAAGAACTACGGTCCCGGATCTCGCCTTTGGTATCCATCCCATCCCTTCTTTCGTATCATTTCTTTTAAATACTGTTCTGTTCTGTTCTGTTTTCTTGCACCAAAATTCTCTGTTGTGCACCCTAGATAATGGGTTTAGGTTTGTTGATTGACTAGTTTACTCACGTGTTTTTGTTAACTTGGGTTATGAGAAATAACTGCCCGAGTTAGGAATTTGCAATATTACGGTTACAGAATAATTTCATGTAGTATTGATCAATAGAAGTGCCTAACACACTATAAGTTGCTTGCGATTTCAAAGTAATTTATGGGTTACCAATAGTTTCAAGTCAAATTGCTCCTTAACAGTAATATGAGGTGGCATTGTTCTTGTAATGGTGAATACAAGTAATTGAATTGTTTTAATGTTAATTGTGTTATTAATTTTATGTGATATTGCATTCTGCAGCCGTGTGTGTGGCAACCCCCATGCGATTATTCGCAAGTACGGTTTGATGTGTTGCCGTCAGTGCTTCCGTAGCAATGCCAAGCAAATTGGGTTCATCAAGGTATATTATTATTCTCTTGCCATCTGACCTTTGTTTAACATATTGAATTGACACTGCATGATTGAAGCTTAAGTTTAGTGTTGCACTAGCATTATTTTTGTAGTATTTCTAGTTTCCTTTGTTTGGGTAAAAGTAGCATTGTGCTACCAATTTCATTAAATACAAACCCAATATACTGTTGTTGTAAACAAAAAATTAACTTCTATATTTTTCATTTTAAATAGTTATTGATGTGAATGCCATTTTATTATTTTTTATATGCAGTACCGCTGAAGGAGTTGAGATTTGTAAAGCCATCATGTGACCATAAGATTATGAATCATCTTGTTTGAGATTGAGATTTGTAGTGTTTAATTAATACAGCTGAGATTGTGTTCGGATGTATTTTGAATTTTAGTTTGTTTTTATTGTGAGTTCAAATTTTGGATGAGATTTATGGTAACTTGCTGGTTTTGCTAAGAATATATTTCTGAATGCAAATGACTTTATTTTTTCTCTTCAACAGCTTTTCATCTCAAATTTATTCAAGATTTTATGACACAAGAAAATTGAGTCAATATTTTTCTTGCATCGGCCTAATAAGTTATTGTGGAACTTTGCATATTATAGACAGTTGACGTAATAAACTCATCTGCTTATTAGCTTTCTACATCTCTGTTTGTGCTAAGTTGTTAAATTGTCAACATGAACCAACCTGTATCGTGTAGTACAAAAGCATTTGCATGCTCGTACTTAATAGTTTTAGAACAATGAATATTAAGATTCATCTGTTTACTACAAAAATATATGTTCTGCAAAAATGATTACAAATTAAACGAACAAAGAAATTCCAGCCATAGTAGGGATATGGTGGAAAAAGAAATAGAGAAGGGTGATAGCACGTTTAGCCTGTGCTTAACTACTGTTAGTACCTCCAGCAATAAGAAACTTCTTAGTGACGATCTTAATCTAGGTTGCTTGTGAAGCATAAATGTCTAAAATTCCTTGTTAGGTACCTGTACCGTATAGGATTAAGAAGTTTAGATGGTAACTCATTCTAATCATAAGAGTCTGTCTGAATATTTAATGGCGTAATCAACTTGGTGCTTTCATTTTGTTTAGACCATTCACTCGAAACTAATGCAGTATTTTACATTGTATTTGTTTCTGATCATATAGTTGTTGTAGCACACTAAGAATTGATCAAGCAAAGCATTCTGAATCTGTCACTAACGTGTACAGGCTATACAGGTTTTCTGCAAATGACAAAGAGTGTTGACTCAAGATGTCATGCAATTCACTCAGTTGATCCTATCTAGCAGGCAGCAGGTTTGAACTCAAACGCAGTTAAAAGTGGTAAAAATTAAGATGGATGGGGGATTCATCTCTCCTGCCATACAAGTGATGATCACAATATGTCACGATTGACATGTGGTTACAGTGATTAAAATCAGATGTTTCCGATCATATGAAAGTCTCCTGAAAAATCGCGGGGGGGGGGGGGGGGGGGGGGGGGTGGGTGGGTCTAGTTTTGATCAGATAGCCAAGGGGAGTCATACAGCAGGGAACAAGCACTTTTATGGCAGCAGATGCAGACATGTATTTGGTGCCCAGCGTTTGTCAAGCCATGAAAATGTCATATTTTGTATCCAGTACATTATAATATCAGTTTAATTATAACCCTAAAACTCACATTTCTTACATAATATTACACTTCCTAGCATCAGACTTTATTCTTTAACTTAAAATTGATTATACCTTTCAACAAGGCCTCAGTTTTGATCTGCTGAAAGGATTTTAAGAAACCCTAAATGGCTTATAATGCGCAAGTGCTTGAACTAGGCCCTGCACAGACCCGCAAGCTGCAAGAATCGAAACCACGAGACAAGCCGAGCTAAGTGTATTCAACCAAACCCCTGTCTTGGAAAACTTATGAATCTGTGCCTGCTTCTTGTACATCTCTACAGGAAAATACACCGTCAAAGGCCAGAAGGATAGTGCACCAATCAATCCCAGGAAGTCATTGAAGAATGGGAAGATCATGGCGACCAGTGCAGTGACTATGACGTACAGTGTACGCCAGACCATGCGAAAGGGACTGAATGGGAATTTTCCAATGATGGGAATTTTGATTATGCGCTCACTGTGAACGAATCCACTTTCTGGGTACCGGTTGCGAATGTAGTTCTCAAAAAATTGGAAAATTGGCTGAGCAAACACCTGAAATTTGAGAATTGGTGGAGGTGAATTGAGTACTGTATCTATATTCTATGCTTTGAATATTTCTCAATTGTTAAATTTCCTGTATAAATAAATACCTGGTAAGCTCCGATCAGATGGATTGCAATGCAAATATTTCCAATGTCAATGAGCCAGAATGGATCATAGAACCCAAAACCAGTGAGGAAGTTACCAGGAGCCTCATTACCAAATGCTGCATACCCTAGCATACCACATAACATGTAGAAAAGAGTTGTTGTAGAAACACCAATGGATGTGGCCTTCTTCATTACTTTGTTCTCTGGTGGACTTGATTTTAATGTATCCTGATAAGCAGAGATTAATTTTTAACGACCAATGAAAATTTATTGATTATGAATAAGTTATTAAATCATATGAAACTTGAAAAACGAAACATAACTCATGTACAAATTGGGTTGCAGAATATGCCACTTGTACCTCGTTGAAGTATAAAATACATGACTAACTGTTTTCATCTGATACAATTAAATGCAAATCTTAGATAGGACCATAGGTACTTTGTCCCAACCTGAGTACAATGGTCTTATCCTAGACCCATCCATTGACCTATCTTTTAAGCCTCTTCAATTAATATCTATATATGATTAAAAATGCCCTACTTAAATGCCGTACTGCAGGACCCCAAGTAATAATCTTATTTTCTCACCTAAATATTAAACCCATATACAGATTTGATGCCTGGTTTGCTCAATAATACAATGATCCTTGTATATGGATAAATTAGCAATAAATAATATTGGCCGTGTTACTGTCCAAGCATTAAACAAATTTTACTACATTAGTTGAGTTGCATTATAATTCCAAGAGTAGGTATTCTAATTTATTACCCATCCAATATGGGGTGCTAAATGTTTAATATGTCCAACAGTCATTATCATCAATTGTACATGTTTGGTGAAGCATTTGTAAAAAAGTGTAATTTGACCAGCAATTGTAGCCGAATTCAATTGTCTAGTGTCTTGATGCACTTTGGACGTTATGAATGAAATGCATCGAGTCCTTGTGTTCTCTTTATTTGTCTTCATATGCATATCTTATATATGTTTCTTACCTGAATTTGTTTATTTTATTTTTTTGGGTAAAGTACCCTTCGGTGTAACTTACCTGAATTTCAATGAGAACATTTGAATAAGAGTATGCAAAGGCAATGTCTCCAAGGGATTGAAATGTTCTCCAAATCTTCTCACTTCCACTAACATCGACTCCAACCGTGACTCCTGTAAGTGTGGTCCTGACATGCCCTCCTCCTATTATTTTAATTGATAGTGAAAAGCAAAGGGAAAAAATGAGTACAGAACATCAAGTGTCAAGTGCAAAGGACAACATATAAAGAAACTTTAACATGCTTACCATCTATGATTTAAAAAACAGATTCAAAACTTAAAATTGTTTGCCCAGACTGACTTTTCCTTTTCTTTTGGGAGCCCTAAACTAAAATTTAAGATCCTCGACAGAGGATTCTTTTTCAGGTCACAACTAATCAGTTCTCGTAATTATTTGCAACATGATAATTAGTTAATTACAGTAATAGGTACAAGATATATGATTCTATTTAGTTTTATGGAAACAAAATGATCAAACTGAAAATTTTCGCGGGTTGCTTTGTAGTAAACCTGCAATTTTTGCAATGGCGAGCGCAAGACCGATGGAAGAGTAGGTGATTGACATGACAGCCGCAACGAGAGAGAGCAGTGAGAGTTCATGAAAATTTGGTAATTGAGATAAAACTATTTGAATAGCTGCAAATATAATCATATTTGTAGTGTCTGATACTTTGCACGGAGCCTGGTGACCGTACCGGTGAAAGCAATTAGACCGCTTCACGGCCCTGTATATTAGAAAAAGGAAAATAAATAGTCAATTTTAATTTCGTTTCTTTAAAATCATCTGCAAGAATCAAATTTAAACTAGCTATGATGATTTTTTTTATATCATGCAGGGTTGGTTGGATTGTGCTGCAAACAACAATATCCTCAGACGAAGGATCAATCATATGGTTCACCCAAAGTGAACTTTTTTAAAAAGTATATTAAAATCTAGATTCTCGAAAAAGTATGGAAGGAAAAGAGAGGCTATTTTCTCTTCAATTTTTCTTTTGGAAAAGGTATCACTTCCACGTTATATAGGACCTTCCAAGATGGAGGGCTGATCAATCACTTTGTTGAAAGTGAAAATTTGATTAAGACTAGATTCTAGATTCTGTACAATATTAAAAGTTCCGACATTCAATCAAAACATAAAAATAAACATCAACCAAATTGAAGATTAATCATTTGTTATACTACAGCACACATGTAGCTTTATAGGATGTAAGGACCCACCATACTTCTTTCATAAAACAAATTAAAAAAAAATTATGTGTTGTTTCACTCAGAAGTAAAAACTATTTAGTAGTTGGTATATTAATGCACGCTTGTATTTTCCATTATGTAAGACTTCCAGAATTCAATACAGAATTTAATTATTTATAACAAAAGTTACATAATTATTGCATGTTGCCGTTTTCTCACTCATGTTAGACCTTCAGAAAGTTATTGCACATAACCTTTTTTCTTCAAAATGGAAGTGGAGAAATAATAGTTGCTTACCCCATGCTGATTGCGGTTGTAATAGTATACCCAATTGTGACTCCAACCAGATTGACATACTGCGCCAGTGAGCAAAATCTGTACTTCACATCCCCTAAGAACCACATTGCAAAAGAGAAAAACATAACACCATCAATTTTCAACTGTGCAAATTGACATAAATAGCACCCAACTTTCTCAAACTACAACTAAAAATCCACCACCCCCAACAAATTTCTGCACAAATTGTTATAATACAAAATTTTGTTTCCATACCTAGATAGGCGCGCACGGCATCACCATAGGTATAGTTCCTCTTGCCATGTACCGGGTCAGGAGCACGGTAACAGTCAGTGAGGAGACTGGAACAGAACCAAGTGATGAGAGAGAAAGCGATGAGAACAGTGGGCCCAATGATCCAGCCCAATTGAGCTATGGCCCATGCAAGAGAGAGAACCCCTGACCCAATCACAGCAGTTATGATATGTGCACTTGCAGTTATCAATGTCCCTGAAAAAAGAGAAATTACATTGGCTAAGCACAAAACGAAGAGACAGGAAAAGAAAAGTTGGATTCTGTCGACGGGAAAGGAGAAGAGATTGTTGTATTAATTGTCACTCTCTCTTTTCTTTCTTTTGGTGCTTTTCCAAGGTCTTGGGACCTCTCTTTAGCCTGTTACTAATAATATTATAATGCATAGTGGTGAATTTCATGCGCTAAATTTCCTCGGAAATACAAAGGAAAATGGATAATAAAAAAATAATAAAAGGGTGTTCGAGTTCAATCCAAAACTTATCTGCAAAAAACTTTTTTAACGCAAACAGAGGTTTTGTTTATGGCGGTATGGAAGTTGGCCAATTTCGCTACTAACTTTTCTTCTCACAATTTGAGCTTTTAAATTGAAAACAAACTCGTATGGAACGGATACAACTATACAAGTACATAGAGGTGTACACAATACCTGTTCGCTTAGGGCGGCCGTCATCGTCTACATCCTTGAGATTTGCACCTCCGTTTTCGGCTATCTCGAAGGCTTCAACCGACATTTCAAGACCTACTCACAGGCTAGAAAGAGAGGCAGGGAGAGGAGAGGTTTTGGGTTTGTTTAATTTTGATATATTTTCTTTGGAGATTTGTTGTGGGGTGTGGAGAAGGGAGGCTGAGAAAGATGGAGTAAGAGATATGGAAGCAGAGACAATGAGTGTGGACTCCTTTTGAAGAGAGTCTGAAGGGGTTTGTATTGGCAATTTAAGGAGTAAGGAACAAAAATTAAATTGGGACAATTATTCTTTGTTTTTAGTGCCTTCCCCTTTTTATATAAGCGGAAAAAAATTATTTTTGAGATTACAACAGCTTACCACCCGTTTATTGTTTATTATATCATAAACAGAATCTTGCATTATTGTAATCCTTAAAAAGAAAAATAGAAAGTCCCTTGCACTATCGTCGGCCAGATGGTTTCCTTCTGTTGCATGTAGTCCCACTCTCACTGTGGCCTATTTCAGGGGGGAAAAAAAAAGTTCACTGTGGCAAATTGCGTACACGGCAGGGCTATACATCCTATAGGTATACTCTAATTATGCACTCATCTACATCATGGACCATATTATTTTGCAGGATTAATTATTGATTTACAACATAGCCACTTATGTCTGTAATAATTCTGTCAATTGGCATTGTCATTTATGTCTATATATATATTAACTTCTTGTCTTTAAATAATCGTAAGAGTAATTTATTTTCAGTAGAAAGATAGGGTAATAAGATTATCTTTCGCTGTCAATACTTAAATTCAAGTAAAAAAGAAAAAAATCTTCCTATATGGCAACAAGTATGACAACAAGGGAAAAAAAAAAGATTACTCATAGAAGATATATTTTATCCAACGAGAAAGAGAAATGAACATCCACAAAACAAAAGATTGGATATCACACTCATTTATGATTTTTAGATATATGATACATAGTTTTTACTTTGTTAATGCCATAATTGGATATATGTTACGGAAATTTCAAAGCAAAAATTCCAATGTTCATGCAAAAATGAAGTTCTTATTTCAATTTCAATACAATTAAATGATCGGTTCTTCACGAAAAAAAAAAAATTGAATCTACTCTCCATTTCCAGTAAGTTCTTAAAAACGAATACATTTGACAATCACGACAGTTATATAATAGTTGTCGTATTAACATTACAGTTATTAACATCTAGGGATATATTTTCTACAATATAAGTTTGTTGTGTAATAAAATTTATATAACTCAAGAAAAGATTGATTCTCCAAGCAGAGATTTTTAGGCATTAACGATTCAGTTGTTAATTATTACCATCGTAAATTAAATGTGGTTGCCAACATACTTTTTCCTTTGAATTTTTTTTTAAATTACAAATAAATAATACTACTTTTGATATCACTGTGGAAAAATTTTCTATCTAGACTTAATTTTTTTTTTTTGAAAGAAAGGTCATTGGGCCCGTTTCCATTAAACAGAAACAATCATTACAAAGTTTTTGACACACTCAGTAAAGCCATCAACCTTTACTGAAAGATAATTCTTCTCAAAGCTTCCTGAAGCAAAATTAAAGCTATCTTTATATCGAACTAAGCTGAGATTTGATAGCAACCTAAAACCCAAAATACACGAAGTATGACATTTTAATAGCATAACAAAGACTAGAACATTGTAACTCAAAACCTAACATATAACATTTAGGAAATTGAAAATCTTTTCTGAAGCCCATCGTTTGTCATTCCTGTATCAGCAACAGCTGATCTTGGTTCCATCCTGTGCCAACATTAATGTGTGGTAGACCAGCTAATGGCGTATCTGGTGACTGCATCTGAATTGGAATGTCAGCCCAGGCAGTAGGTAGCCAGAAGTGAAGATAACCCTTGGTCTTCTCATCAGTTAAACCTGCCCAATACATTACATATGAATGAATCATCATCAGTAAACTTTTTGTGATTTTTTTAGGTTTAGCTTGGAAAATTATGTTGTTGCGCATAGACCAAATACACCAACAAAGGGCACTAAAACAGATAAGAAATGCATCTCTATTACCAGGTTGGAGAGTGTAAGCAAAATCTAGCCATCAGATAAAGAATTCCCGTTTGCAAAAACATCTTGACAATGTCCCAGCCAGAACCAGATTGTTCTTGTGAAAGGACATAAGAGGAAAAGGTGGTTATTATTTTCTTCTTCAGAACAACAACAACAACAAGAAGTATCTAGACTTAAATTCTGATCTTTCAACTAAAATTATGTACAACAATGAATGATCATGATTCAAGTCCGGTTTAAAATCGGGCCTGATAAGGATCATCCGCTAGATCCATCATCCCCATCATCCGCTCATTAATAACAGAAAAATGCATGGAGATTCCTAGCGCCCTTTCCATTTTGGTCCGTGCTTTCCCCCTTCTTCGCGCTTTCCCTGTTTACTCGCGTCTTTTCCATTCTGCTCAGCGTCATCCTCTAGCTATTGAATCTAAAACTATTTTTGTTGAAGATACTAAACTGTTGAAGTTGAAGATCAACAGTTAGCTTAGTAATTTCAATAATTAGCTTAGTAACTTCAAGGGTAATAGTTTCAACTTCAACAGTTAGCCTAGTAACTTCAATAGTTAGTTTAGTATTTTCAACAGTTAGCCTAGTAATTTCAATAGTTAGCCTAGTAACTTCAACAGTTAGTCTAGTAAACTTCAAGTGTAATAGTTTCAACTTCAACAGTTAGCTCAGTAACTTTAATAGTTAGCTTATTAAATTCAAGAGTAATAGTTTCAACTTCAACAGTTAGCCTATTAACTTCAAAGGTAATAGTTTCAACTTCAACAGTTAGCTCAGTAACTTCAATAGTTAGCTTATTAAATTCAAGAGTAATAGTTTCAACTTCAACAGTTAGGTTATTAACTTCAAAGGTAATAGTTTCAACTTCAATAGTTAGCTTAGTAACTTCAACGGTAATAGTTTCATCTTCAACAGCTAGTTGCTGGGTAAGAAGGAAGGGGACAGAGGGATGGATGGAGAGAGGAAGGGAACAAAGAGATGGAGGAAAACAGAAAAGGAAAGATGGGTTGAATAGCGTAGGCTCTGTGAACAGAAAAGGAAAGATGGAATGCGCTCATTAACGCGTGACAGTTATTCACGCGCTAATTGAGGAGATGAGAGAGGATGATGGGGATGATAGGATCTATAGGATGATCCTAAGCAATTCCGAATTAAAATTACCCTTACTTTTTATATTTCATTTGTAAATGAACACTACTTTATGGTCTACCTTAAATATAAAAATAAGAATAAATGTTGTACATTTTTATACAATGTATTTTATATGGATTCCACAATTCAATATTAAAATATTGCTTACCATATCTCTGCAATGCAAACTTTCCTAAAACCAACAATATAGCCAATCAGCCACAAACATTATGCTATTGTGGTCATATACAATGCAATTCCTCTTCTTTCCTTATATTAAGTTATATAAAATCAATAATTTTGTTCGAAAAATATTGCTAATTAAGAATAATTATTTGTAAGATTAAATGCAAATATTTTTATTGTGATTTGACTAAATTTTTCACGATAAAGGTAACTAGTGTTGATATGAATTAATATGACAATAGAGAAATATATATATTAGAGTTAATTATTGTGATTTTCTGAATTTTAGGAAAAGTTTTCGAGATTTGATGGTTTTTTGTTGAGTTCATGTATAACCAGAGTACAATTGAATCTCCACGTTATCAATATGGCCAATTATTGCTAATATGCCAATTGGAAGGACATGTGACAAATTTTATATATTTATTTTGTGATGATAAATATGACCCATTAATGGCTAAGATCTCTTCTATTTTAAAAAAAATTGTTCTGTTTGTGTTAGTGCTTTAGTGGGTGCATTCTATGTCCTTGGAGCAGAACTCATTATAGGATTTAAAATATATCCCAAATTGAATGATTAATTAACTTTCTTATTACCAGCCATTTGACCTTTGCCTTGCTCAAATCCCGTGACTCTAGTCGAACCGAGGTCATAGTCTACTTCCTTAAAAATATGAAATTGAGCAGCTATAAATCTAAATAAGGAAACTTTTTTAAAAAAATTAAATTAAGGTCAAAGTACTTGCTTTTAGAGAAGGATTTCTTTGGGAGTTCACTCGTCTTTCGGTCTTTCGGAAAAAGTTTAAGGACTATTTTGTGCTCTGATTGAAAGTTTGAATAAATGTATTGTTAATCATGCTGTGGGCGCCATAATATGTTCTTATCTGACGACGAAAATAGATTAAAATTTACTTTATCATCATCATCATCATCATTATTATTCTTATTGTTATTGTTTGTTATTGTTATTGTTATTGTTGTTATTGTTGTTGTAATTATTATTATTATTATTATTATTATTATTATTATTATTATTAATAAGACAAGCTAACTATCGTTTTAATTTTTTTTTTCACGAACCACCAATTTTGTCCTACCATATGTGTTTCTAATGTGTGAATATAATATTAATAAAAATCAATTTCATATTTAATAATTGCAAATTATATTAATCATTCATACATCATAAATATTTGAGATGGACTCAAACAAGGGATAGGTTATATTAAATACTTTCTTTATTTAACAAAAATGACAACTAAATAAATAGTTATAAAATATTAAGAACATAATTATAAAATGTATTTATTAGTTTCGATCGATTGTATATTAAGTTTCTTGCAAACTAAAAATCAATTGATCATCTATAAAGTAGTTTGACAAATTAACAATTCAATATTATTAATGCTTGATTGATAGCCAAACAAATCTCATATTACATCAAATTTTATAGACAACTCATCTAAACTGTTAAGCACAATATTTAGAATTAAATTTAAATGATTGTCAATTATATTCTCTCTTTAAATAACTTCATCTTTCCCCCACCTCTATGTGTCCTTTTTAAAAATCATCAATTGAAATAGCTAAATAAAATTTTTAGAAGTGAGGTATGCTAAAAGGAAAGAAACCTATATTTTTAGTGTTCTGCAGTAGCGTCTTTATCAAAGTCAGAATCTACATTGTTTTTAAAAAATGTCATAAAAATTGATAACATCATCCGCTTAATCGGCTTCAATAATGTAAACGCTGACATCATCATCACCGTTAATAATAGCTGCAACTTTCATCATTGGTCAACATATTTTAACCATGGCACTCTAATTAATGCAAAACAAAATTTTACAATTTTTGAAATTTTTTTACTATTTTTTTCCAAATTTTTTAAAGCTTGCCATTTTTGGACAATAATTCACTAATTATCGTCCAAAAATGGCAAACTTTAAAAAATTCGGAAAAAATAGTAAAAAAATTTAAAAAATTATAAAATTTTGTTTTCTATAAGATTTCAATATATAGATTGGGTTGGTTAATTTAGATTTGTCGATTTGCGAAACCACCGATCAAACGGTCATGGTGCACGGGGCCATCTATGCATCATGGTTCACAATAGATATTCTCTCTCTATATATATACATACAATAATTTTTGAAAATCTACGATGAACTTTTTTGAGTTTTAATCCCTACCGACGACCTTTTTTGAAAATCTACGATGAAATTTTTGATTATGTATGTGTATATATATATATATATATCATACCTTTTGGGTTTAAACCATGGCACTCTACGATGAACTTTTTTGATTGAAAATTTACCTGAATTTTAATCCCTACCTATTACAATATTTACGCAATCCATTTACCTCAGAAAAGAAATTTACATAAAGAGAACAAAATTTCGAATGCCAGGGTTTAAACCCAAAAGGTATGAGATACTTCAGATATAATTAAATCATGTATGTATTTTACTATTTGCTAATAAGACCAACGAATGACCCTATGGTCAACGATCGTTCAGAAATAACTTTTTATTTTGTTATATTTCTATGCCAATATCTGTTTTGACAAAGACAACAAAATCGAATGATTATATACAGAAGAAAGCTTCCAAATTAAATTAGACACTCGGAAGCATTGAGTTGACAATTGATTCAGGGGAGAAAAGTTACAAAGTAAACGAGACATAAGCGTCAATTTAATTCCCTTTCTAAGCCATCCCACTTGAGGAGCATCTTTGAGGGGAAGGGAAGATGTTCTTTTAAAGGAGATAATAAATGAAAAGGAAAGAAGATTAACTAAACTGCATTTTCTTAATCTCCAAAAGAAGCCCAAAAACGATATGAAATATTCTACTTGACCCTAAATTCAGTTTCTCTGAACATCTCTAACTTTTTGTTGACAACTTAAATAGACCGAATAATATATCTACTTATGTGCAATATTATGTACACATTGTATAATAGATTAATTATGTATTTGATAGTTACAATACATACTTGATAATACATTTGACAGAATATTATTCTAAATAACATAAATTGCTCTGTTCAAGAATAAGACACATCGAAATACACGTACTTGGTAATTCTGACAAGTAGTGTTGAAGTTTGTCAGAATCGGAAAACTCGAACTCTAAATCTGTTTACATTATTTTGATTGTTTATAAAATTATATGAAAAAAAAATAATTTAATTATCTTAATTATTGAAAATCACGGTTGATTTAATAGAAACTTAATTTAATTAGGCATTGATATTGTCCTCCACACGAACTGTTATCATCGGTAATTTGTCATTAAGTCACTTTTACCTAAAACCACGATGAAAACTGCAACATTTAATTAGAATCATACTCAGCGCTTCAGAATATATATTAATTACCAAATGGAGATGTATAAATTATATTTTAAGGAACAAGGACCGTCTATTTATCTACTTTCAAAAGTTAAAAAGTCCCTACGAGGTAGATGCTTGAGCTAGCAAGGGACAACGCTAGGGACATGAAGAGACTCTTCAAAAGACAGAAGCAAGGAAGAACCAAATTGGCATGTTAGACAACTAAAATAAACTCACGCCTAAATATCAATGGAATTTTCGATTCTGACAGCGCATAAGCTAGTGCCACGCCATGCTATATGTTTGGCCCAAATGGCCGAAATCCGAAATCCGGCACCCTTACCGGCCAGATGGCCGAAATCCAAAATTTGCTGGTATTTTCCGAAAATTTCCGGTATTTTGTCTCACAATACCGAGAACTTCCGTTTCGGTCACTGTTCCGGTACCCGGTATTACCGGAATTTTTCGGTAAGGGGTAGGAATTTGAAAACACTGTGTTTGGCTGCTTTGCAATCTTTCATGACAAGTCAATGGCGGTTTCTGAGCAAGGAGACACGGTAAACGTGCAGTGGACCCAACATGCGTCCCTGGTTCAGAGCTCGTCGATTCCCATTCCGGAGGGGCCATATATTTGATGTTCACGTGATTTGCTTAATAATAAACTATCAAACTATCAAATACTTAATTTAGTTAATATGGATGATGAAGATATCCCTCTTCCATATAAAAAATCATTCAGATAACCAATATGATTTGAGAATTTTATTGATGATAAATGAGGGTCAATTAACCTTTCCGAGTTCTTTCAAATTAAATGTCCATTAGAAATTTTAGTCGTTTTTTGAGACGGCTGCCTCACACATGATTTAAGATTTTAATTCAATCTCATGCTACAAAATTATGAACAAATTTAATTTCTGCTTTCCTTTTATTAAAAAAAAATGCGTCGTAAATCGTAATCCACTAAAATGGTACATTTCAAAGACTGAATTTCACAAATTTAATTTATCTCTGTACGTAGGCTCATGAATTTAAGATTAATTCAAGTTCAAGTGTACTGATTTTTAATATGTGGACATGGGTCCAAGTGACTTTTGGTCATCTAACTCAAATGTCCTCCCAATTCCCAAGACATTAATTTTGGGAGCTTATGTCAAAATGACAATATATAGGTTCCTATAATGACTATAAATGAGAATTTTTATATCTGACAGAGATCATTAATTTATATATTCGACTATATATTCATTTTAGCTATACACTATTACTAAAACCTTAAGTACGTGTTAAATATCTTATTTGGCACAAAACAAGACGGACAAAACCTATGTTGCATAACCGTGTCAGCCAGGAAATTCTTGGATGGGCTAAAAGCCTAAAACACACGGAAGTGTCAAGTTGCTACACGCATTCATTTAGGTGTAGCTAACTCTTTGTTTTCAAACAACTTGTGTCTGTTGGCAATATTACATGGTACAAATTACCAAGAGGGTATAAAAAAATTTAATATATGAACAATAAGTTAGACATGTCTGTCTTTTTACTTGAATGTTAAAGATAATGGTATTTATTTCGAAGAAACCCCACTGATATTAACATTTATAACTTTTTGGGTATTTTCGATCGATGACTTTGACAAAAAATCTTTCGAAATTCTCCTTATTCAGGGCCGTTTGTTTGTGACTTAGAGGATGCATAACTTAAGTTATGCATCCTTAAGTCGCCAAACTACCGTTACATAAGATGCCTTAAGGGTGCATAACTTATGCAACCTCTTTAGATTGCATAAGTTATGTAATGGTCCTGTTTAATTTTTTTTTGCCAACAATACCCCTTAGAAATAATTAATAATTAATAAATAATAATAATAATTAGAAAATCATAAAGATGAATTATTATAATTAATAATTAAATAATAATAATTAATAATATTTAACAAGTAATATTAATTATTAATAATAATGATTTAATAATAAAAATAATTAATCAATAGATATTTTTTTATTATTAGATAATTAATAATATTTTATAATAATTAATAATTAGCAAATAATTAATAAATACTAATATTAAATAAGTAACAATAATTATTTAAAAATCATAATTAATAATAAAGATTAATTAATCAATAATAATTTTTATTGTTAAATAATTAATAGTGTTTATAATATTTAATTAAAAGTAATTATTAATATTTCATAATAATAAAAAAGATTTATTATTATCATTAATAATTAATTTTTATAATAATTGATAATTAACAATAATTAGGTCACAATGTCTTATTAATACATAATACTAATTCAAATTAAATAATTGAAATTTAAAGGCGTTTTAGTCTTTTGACATGAATATATACATGCATTAAGTCACTCATCCTTACTTCACAATCAAACATCCATTACATAACACTGCATAAATACTTAGGTATCCTTAACTTATGCAATCTCTTACTACACAACCAAACGCCTCCTTAAGATATATCAAGTAATGTATTTGTCTATAAATGCGTGATACAGCAATGCTTTAACTGCTGGTCCCATTGAATTCATTGTATTGTAGCACATGTATAGAATATCAACCTATATATTCTAATCAGCATCAATAGTCTGGTAGAGTAGACTTTAAAAGAAAGATTCTTTGTGTAGAGTATAATTTCGCATCGCTCAAGTACAAACATATACTTCCAATTTTGGAGTCCTTATTTCCTCAAGGTGATATATTTGTACCTTAAACATGGTTTGATCACTGATGTCAAAGCCTTTCAAAAAAAAAAAAAGGTTTGATGTCTCCGGAGGACATAATTACTCCGTGGAATCAAATCCTTTTTTGTGTAGAGTCAATGGAATCAAATCCTTTGCCATGTACATAATTTTAGAAACTACAGCAGTTTTCAACTATTGACAAAGAGTGTTTCTTTATTTTAGAAAAAAAAAAATAATCGTGAAGAGTTGAATTGTTGAATTGTAGCAGGTGCCACAACAATTGTGGTGCCGATTGAACTGTTTTTCAACTTCACAAGCGTCTAAAATTTATTATGTATATTATTTAATTGAATTTTGGCCATTTCCCTCTTAATTAAAATTTAAAATTAATTTTGAAGTATTAGAAAATTAATGACGGTGATTGTGGTGAGCATAATGCAAGAAATTTGCTGGTGAATACAATAGTAAGATTTACTAGAAAACTTATGATTACTCCCATATTTCTAACATTCCTGTTTGATGTCAAACGAAGCGAACTCAACTTTTTAACGAGTTATTCTGAATTACAATTTGTTTCTTAACTTTTCAAATCGAACTGGTTAGAAACTTAGAATTGCAGAGCATATAGTTTCGAACTAATTTGAGCTATTTAATTTAAGATATTACGCTCGATCAGTTAGCAATATGGTTTTACACGAAATATTTTAAATTATTCGGCTTGCAGAAATGAAGTTTATAACATTTTAATCCGAACGGTATGTGAAATATGCAGTTTGGCCCACAAAAAACTCGGTAAAGATAGGGCTGTCAATGGGTACGGTACGGTACGGTAGAAGGTATTTTCATACCCGCACCCGTTAAAATTTTTTTTACCCGTACCCTACCCGCACCCGTTAAAAAATGACTTTACCCGCACCCTACCAGTACCCGTTAAGAATTAACGGTAATGGTACGGTAACGGTACATCATGGGTAATAATAATATTATTAATTTAATAAAAAATATATAATGTTCTAAATAAATATCAAATAAATATATGGATAAAGTACAACATTAGATAATACTTTAGATATAAAAAAAAATATATATGAAATTTATTCCCATATCAATAGAATTCAAAAAAATCTATATAACTAATTATAAATTATAATATAATAGGGTACAAATTAATTTTTTCATCAACATAAATTAATTTGGATGAAGAGGGAAACAAATAACATATTTATGAAATATACTAATAACATGATTATATATACATATATTTTTGTAAAATTTTACCCGTTAGATAATGGGTACGAAATAGCCCTTACCCGTACCCATACCCAATAAGTTAACGAAAATTTTTCTTTACCCGTACCCATACCCGTTAGTCTAACGAAAATAAAACCTTACCCATACCCGCCTTATCGAATGCGATACGGGTAGGGTAAGTGGGTAAACGGGTTTCATTGACAGCCCTAGGTAAAGATACTGTAACAATTGTGGGACCAAGAAAGAAGTGGACAGTAAATGTCACGTTGTATGCAACTAAAATTAGCATGCGTGAACAGCCACTGAAAGTGGGTTAGTACGAAAAACTTTTCCTTGTTTCAAGTCTGCTTTCGGCCGGTTTCCAAGTTAGATTGGTGGTTTATATTAAAACTAGCCTACATTGTGGAATGCTAACAGTCGCAAGGATAGATACGACTAAAGAATCGGATTGTGTTGATAAAAAGTAGTCTGTCTGGAGACTCAAAATGGAAATGCGGACTGGGGAGAAGGAAAGAGATTTCAAGAGGGACGGAGTTGACATCGGGCAAGTGTATTTTCAAGTGATTGAAAGAGTATCGGGGCAAAAAGGAAAATAGAAAAGGTACGTTCACAGTATTTTGTAAGCAAGACTTATAATTGCAAGTTGTAACAAAATTCCTTTTTTCTCTACATTTGTATTGTTGCCTAATTCGGTGAAAAGGAAAAACGAAAATGCCGCTTTCTTTTGTGCTTGCGACCTAAGAAAAAGAGAGGAGACTAACCGCACTTCAAATTAAATCTTTATACTTATCGCCAATTATTTTAGGAAAACTCTGTAGTGAACTATTTCTTTTGTATGAACTGAAAATATGAGAATATCTATCATGCATCATGCATGATGTATTATATCGGCTTATGTGCATCATGACCATTTTGGTCGGTAATTTCGCAAATTAACAAATCTAATTACCAATCCAACATAAATATTGAAATCTCATATCAAACAAAATGGCAAAATAAACTTTCTTGATGCTGATTTGTATCCAAAATCCAGCATAAGTATTTTAAAAAAAATTCTATTTTTTCAATTTTTATAATTTATATTTTTGGATATTCTTGATGCTGATTTGTATCCAAAATAGCAAGCTTTAAAATTTTCATAAAAAATAGTAAAAAAAATTACAAAATCTAAAATTTTATTTGCTATGAGATTTCAATATATAGATTAGACTTATCAATTTGAAAACTACTGACCAAAATCATAATGATGCATGGAAGCCTCTACCCATCATGATGCATGATAATTTTACTCTTGAAAATATATCATTTGTTTACAATTAAACGTTATAATTAACTCATATTTCAAATCAGGCCCGAAAAAACGGAGCCATCATGGAACGTTCATGCTGTGGTGGATAGCTAGCATTTTTTCCGATGTTCAATCACATTCATGCTATTGAAAGAATGGTTCAAATTTCAATCCATATAAATAAATCTGTCCATCACAGAATTTGTGTTTATTAAAGCATGTGACTACACTAATAAGATGTGAATGCGTTTTATACGGATGTTTGCATCCTGAAACAAATTCTAAAATTCCAAGCATTGTGCTAATGAACTTTCCACTTTCATTACCATCATCCCGCTTTCATTTTCTGCTTTCGTACTAGTTGTCCATATTGTGCTAATGAACTTTCCGTTTTTGTCATACTTGCCCAGGTCACCGCTAATCTTCCGTTGGCGTACTTTTCCTCACTCTTTTATCTCATGCCCCTTCTTTTGTCACTGACTGCCTTCGTGCATGGATTGCTCCCCTCTTCTCTCCCCCCGAATCCCGTACAGAACTAGTTGTCCTAGTAGATACACTAAGGCCGTGTTTGGTTTGGGGCGTGAACAAGGACGAACAGAGGACAAGGTGGGACCCACCCCTTGTTCCTTGTTCCTTGTTCTTGTTCTCCAAAAAATGGGAACTGGGAACAAGACACGAATTACTGTTCGTGAGTTGTTTGGATGGGCACGAACAGTTGTTCGCGAGTTGTTCGCGAGAACAAGAGTTCCCAAACACACCCTAACTGTCATGGTAATAGATTTATTGTCCTGACATATATACTTAAAATCCTATGAATTAAATATTTTGGTGTATACATTTATTGTCCTGGTAGATACACTTATTGTCCTAATAAATACACTAAATGCTCTTTAAACTAAATATCTTGATATATATACTAAATGTCTAGTAGATACACTAATTGTCTTAGTAGATACATTGATTCTCTATTTAAATATATTATGAACTAAATGTTCTACCAATTTGAAATTAATTAGATCAATTATTAGGTATTAATATGAATTTTAGTAATTAGAAATTAGGTATAACATGAATAATTAAATCAAAAGTAACAGTAAAATCGACCGAAATCGAAAATTTTAACCTTGTGTAGTATTTAAAATTTATTTACATAATTTAGAAAGATCAAATACTAAGAAACAATAATTATTTAGCTTTAGATTAATTAAATTTTGAATAAAGACAATTATAAATATTAAACTATATGAGTAGCAGCATCTTTAGCTGCATAATTGTTGCCACAGTGGATCAAAAAGGGAAAATCACGCTGAAATCGACTAAGTCGACTTCTATCGTGTGGCTTCATCCGTTTCATTCTTTCTCTTTTCCGATTTTTCGTCGATCGTTCGATTTTGTCTCTCTTTTCTCCGGAAAAAATGAGGTAATTCGCCGTGGGGCTCGAGTGTGGCAAGCCAATCAGCTCGAGGCCACCGTCATTTCCAGGTTGCTGACTCCTCCCTCTTCTCTCTCTCCGCTGCTGCCTCGACTATAAACACCCCCATTTCATTTGAGGTAATTTTGGCCGGTTTTGATAAACTTTCATAAAAGAAAAAGAGAGAAATTTGAGAGAGAAGGGAGGAGGATAAGCAAAGAGATCCAAGGTATGAGCTCTGTGGTGATCGTTCTTTGATTTTTCTTGTTTGAAGTCGAGCTAAATTGGTTGAACTGTGTAATTAGGGTTTGAGCTCGGGTTGGTGATGAACTGTACTTGAAATTGTGAAATATTGAGTTTGGTAGGTCTAATTCGGTTAGATAATTGATTGAAATTGGTTATTGATGATTGAAATTGATAGGAAATAGTTTTATGAAGGTGTTGAACTCGGTTTCATGTCGATAAACCAAAAACCTGAACTGTGGTGAGTGTTGAGGCTTGCTGAGCATTTAGGAGACTTGTTTGATGCTTTAGGGGCATGTTTGAAAGGTGGTACCTGTTGGAGTTATGTCCTAGAAGTCAATATTTAATGACTTATTTTCTTAGTTTATGTTAATGATGATATTTAATCATTTGTTCCTAGAGTTTATTATTGACAGATCATTAAGGTTGATGATCTAAATTGTAGATCTCTGTGGATCATTCATTAGAATGACAATAATAAATCTAAATCGTCCATAATCTTAATAATTAACAAGGAACATTAATTATCGGATAAGATTAGTATGCAAGTTAAGTGATGATTAAGTTCTACAAATCATAGGAAAGGAGTTACCAACTTAATTGCATATGTGTATGTTATTGAAACATAGTACAGGACTTGACCAAATGAAATAAATATATGGATTGTGTTATGTGTCATTGTTTATTTCATATGAGTTTGATTCTAAGTTTGAGATGTTCAACTTTTCCACATGAGGATAGGTTCAGTAAATATCGTCTAACGTTGATTCCTGATAAAGGCTGCTATAAGGACTTTATTTATGTTCTCTTGAATTGTGCGGGAAAAAGTTGTTCATCAAGAAAACCGTATGTCCCTCATTATATCTGTTTGGGCCCCTTGATGGAGTTGGATCGTATGCATGCAAACTAGACGATCAACTCTAGATCAAGAAATGTATAATCTGCAACAATGACACACTCCTATCTTGGATTATACAATGATATCATGTGACATATAAATCAGACAAGGAAATACTTATATTTCTTGTGCAGGATTAAGATATTGTAACGGTACATTATTTATGCGAATTGGGAATCATAACGTGTTGCTAGATACCGCTTATGATTATTGAAAATAAATAACGATTTATTTTCATGGCCAACATAGCATAAATCCTCAATAAGGTCGCACAAATAGGACTCTAACCACATGGTGCATTAATTGTTTATTCGCAACAGTTAGTATTGTGAAATATGATAAGTTGATTAATTAATTATATACCGTTATGAACCATTATAATTAATTAAGTCAAAAGGATCATATGGAAATAATTTAATGCATTAGCCAATCCTAAATTAATTATTAATGAGTTAATAATTAATTATGTTCAACACACTTTAATTAGTTTGAGTTATTTGGGCTTCTAGTTATTTAACTAATTAAAGGCCCGATTTGAGGAAGGATGAAGGATTAATTAATGGGATAAATTATTGGGCCATTACAACATTTGATGTAGCCCAAAATGGCCCCATATAATTTCGGCTAGCCCTAGTGGCAATGTTGTAAATAGTTCAAAGAGAAGATGAGAGTTGTTGGCTATATAAAGGGGTCACCTCTTGGGAAAGCCCTAGCCATCCACCCCTTTCTTTCTCCTCTCTTCTAGCCGCCACCCATCTTCCTCCCTTCTCTTGCTCATGTGTTGAGCTTCATTCCTTCTTCTCCTCCATTAAAATAGTTAATAGGAAGAAAATGTTCATAGAGGGGATTAGCTAGGAGCTCTTGAAAGCTAGCACTTTCAAGGAACTCGTGGTTAGCTCCTTGGTGGGCTTGAGGCGCCATAGATGGTGGAGGTGGTGGAGCACGCACCATATCGACTCCCATGCCATGGATTCGAGCCTCATGAATGCAATTTCATGAGAGGTATATCATCTCCTACTCTCATCTCTTGAAATGCTTGTGAATGGCTTTAAAGCCTAGATCTTTTGTGTTTGATTGATGTTTATGGCTAATTGTTGGCACAAAAATTGAAATTAAACACTTTCTAACAGTACCAGCCTTGGGTACGCTGGAGGTACCACTGGTTGTGCTGTTGCTGGTGATAGGGACCGATTTGTAAAAAAAAATGGGTCTGAGGATCTATTTGTAAGGGAAAAGGACCTGGAAGTTTTTAAAAAGGGCCTTTTTATGAGAAAAAGGGGCCTAATTGAGAAATAAAATGATTCGGGGTCCCTTTCCGAAATTTGGAGAAGGAGAATAGGTTCGGATCTCCGACCCTTCTGTCGGACCCGTTACGGTTGGCTCAGGTCAACTGGCCAGGTTGACCTGGCATAGCCGCGAAGAAGAAGAGGTGGGCCGGATTTGGATTGGGCTTGATAAAAAAAAAAAAATTTCCATGGCCCAGTGCGAATTTAATTTGGCCCATAAGAAAAAAATGTGGGCTTAAGCCCATAACAGATTAAAAATGGATTGAATTTAAACTTAATTTATAATTAAGTTAATTAAGGAAGGATTAAAATTAATTAAATAATTAGAGAAAAGACCACATGAAATGTTGGGTATCTCTCTAATTTGACGGTTTTCGGGAGATGATGAAATAGTTCGAGTGAATCAAGAACAGATACGTGACAAAATCACCGACTGAACCGATCCCAAATCAAACAAACAAAATAATCTTTGATTTCTGAAATTTATTTTGTTTTGTTTTATTTTGTTTTAAGAATTTTTTTTATAAAAAAAATTTCTCATTAAATTATTTTCTTTTAAATTTAAATATTTCGAAAAAAAATCTAATAATTATTTAAAATAAACTAAAATAAAATTTATAATTAAATTAAATCAAAATCAATTAAAATCAATTAAAATAAAAAAAATATAAATATAAAATATAATAACAAATAAACTATGATAAAAAAATTTTAATTATTATTAACATAAATTTAAACGTATATATATATATATAGAGGATGGATATAGAATACTGATGTGTACGGATCGTCCCCGTACACATGAGTTGTTTTTCGAGATCCAAAATTCAAATGGTCGATCCGAACCGTTCAAGTTTTTCTCCATATTGAAAAACCCTTGGAGACCAAAATTTACATTTTTTCGAATTTTTTTTCTATATATTATGATATTTTCAAAAAACACTACAATTGGAGTATTTCAAGCCCTCCAATTTAAAAATATCATAATATATAGTAAAAAAATTTGAAAAATTGTAAAATTTGGTCTCTGAGGGTTTTTCAATATGGAGAACAACTTGAACGGTTTGGATCGACCGTTTGAATTTTAGATCTCGAAAAATGACTCATGTGTACGGGGACGATCCATACACATCAGTGTATTTTATCCATTCACTATATATATATATATATATATATATATATATGTATATAATATAAATAAATAAATAAAATAAGAATAAAGTACTAATATATATATTTATAAATATATAATTAATTAAATAAAAATATATTGGACAAATTTATATAAAATAAAATAATACTTAACATATAATATACAAGAACTACTGAAAACACAAGCAATTACTAGGAAATTATTATTAGTTAGTCTGATTAGATAAGCCGGGCCTTAGTCAACTATGAAAACACAAGCAATTACTAGGAAATTATTATTAGTTAGTCTGGTTAGATAAGCCGGGCCTTAGTCAACTAAGGAGTTACAATTAGAATGAGTAAATAATAGTTTAGATTGAGTCTTAATATTTCTTAATCTCCTTACAGGGGAGACAACTGACGCAGGACTCGGATCAGACCTGAATACAGGTGCGGATACGTGGATTTTTGTAGAATTCTGGTCCTGGTAATGTTATTTAATACATAGCATGTTGTTAATTCCCTTGGATGCATTATCCCTTGATCATTTAGATTAGGAACATATATTACAACTCAAGACTTCATGTTGAATTAATCTCCTTTGTTCAAGTTGTTATGAAACTGGGCAAGCTTTGCAAGACCTTTTTGTGGAAATAATCCGAATCCTTGTCAAATCAAGATAATCTTGCCTGATAATCCTGGAAACATGACATAAAATTCAATATCACTCTCCGAAGTCGGTCGGCCACAGGCTTCGGCCAGTTCGGTAGCGCTATTAGAATATGAAATTCCCTCTTGCCACCTGATATGTCAGGTAAGGGAAAGGTCTCCTCATGTGCCCAGCCGGTTGGGAAAAGAACCTGAGTGAGATTTGATGATTATTTACATGATATGATTTATTTTCTTGACTGTTTCACGATTCTATCTTGATTATTATTATTATGCATTGCTTTTCAGTCTACCATGGTGTTGATAGGGCCTTTTCTTCTCCGCTGTTCGGTATGCAGTCGGATAGAGATTGGCATTTCATTGTTCCTGATTCATTGATTTCTATTATTATTATTTATCATCGATCTATTATTGATTATTATTATTGTGGGAGTTACTTCTGGACTAAGATTTCAACCAAAAATCCACGTCTGGAATTAAAACCCGCACTGAGAATCATATTCTCATTTCCATGTTTGTTTTGCATGTTCCTCGGCGGTTGGGGGGTTCCAGACCACACACCGGCCTTTGAGAGGACCACCTCTGATGACTTTTGATGGGTCTCATGTCCACCTTCGTACTTATATACCTCACATGCGCACTGTGATCTCGTACCATGTTTCTTTAGCCCCCACTGGTGTTTACTTCTATATTGAGTATGTCCCTCCTCCACCACCTGCTCCTCCCTCTCCACCACTGACCCCACCACCCACGCCGGAGCCTATAGTGAGTCCCATTCTTATAGATGAGGATGGGGATGAGATTTTGGATGAGTGAATCTGTGTCTGTCTTTATATTATGATAGATAGTTAGACTGGAGTCGATTTTGATTCACATTGTACTAGTTCCCTATAGACAAATGAGTCGAGGACTAGTATAGATGTTGTACATAGTTATAGTCTACAGTCTTGAGCTTTAGTTATGAGCGTGTTGTATGATACTCTTTTATTTTGAGACATGTACTTGGTGCGCTTGTGATATATATATATATAGAGTTTAGCTACGGTGAGTCGCGACTCACGGATCCTCCGGTGAGTCACGATCAAAACTCCTAGATCTAATTCAAAATGACCGATCCAAACCGTCGAATATGATCTCCCTATTGAAATCTCTATGCAGACCAAATTTTTCATTTTTTCAAAATTTTTAAGTATTTTTTTCGGATTTTTAAAAACTGCTGTTTTTGAATGGTTCAGAACTAATTAGATTAACGATTTTCTAAAATTTCAAAAAAATACTTAAAAATTTCGAAAAAATAAAAAATTTGGTCTGCATGGAGATTTCAATAGGAAGATCATATTAGACGGTTTGGATCGATCATTTTGAACTAGATTTAGGAATTTTGATGGCTGTCACACCCCGACCTGAGGGAATGACACCTCCTCCGCCACGAGAACAGTTTCCCGCTCCCGTAAGGCGAACAGACAGACAGACTATTTTTTTTTCATTCTATTTTCTTGATTACGGCCCAGAATTCACACAACATCACAGATGAACACACCAAAGTATGTTACATTATTTCAAACCACTATTTACATAAGTAGTTCTTGGCAAAAGAAAAGCAAATCACACCACAGTGCTACCAATCCCGGCTTATTCATATACAAAGGACTGGTTCTCTCAAGCTAGCTATTTACGTATGCTACAAAATAAGTAGGAAAAACCACCCAACTTTCCTGAACGCCATGACCGCTACCCCGGAATAAAACTCAAGTTTAAAATAAAAGAAAACCAATACCAAAAATCGATACTGCCCAAAACCTACTAACGGACACACCAGAGAAAGCGCACACACACACTGGACACTCCTAGAAGAAGTTAGCGTTCAGAACGCCCCTCTTCCTGGGAGTGAGCCTCCGGCTCTGGCTCAACCTCGGCCTCGGACGCTGGAGATGCAGGAGGCATCTCAAAATACAGATAAGCCAGTACCTCTGGCAGCTCATCCAGACAGATGCACAAAACAGCTTCACAATTCAGACTTGGGATCCGTACCGCAAACTGAATGTAACTACACTCAATAGTAGCGATAGTACTACGCCTCACTCCATTTCGCCTCCCCTGGAACCCCCAAGCGATGAGGACACATGCAAAACAAAGCACAGAGTGAGATACAATCTCTGTACGGGTTTTAGTTCCAGTACGCGGATCTTAGTACGAACCGTGTAACGGAATCTATTCCCCTTTTTCAGATTATCAATTAATAATGCTTGAAATTATTTACAGAAAATGTCAATACCGTTGGTACCAGACGAAAAGGTCCGATGACCGGCATACTGCATCATGGATATGCACAGAAACAACTAAGCATAATTATTTCACAGTAATTGCATTTACTCAAGCTCTTATCGGCCGGTCAGATTCAGAAAGAACTTTTCCCAAACCATAGGTTCAACCCTAGGTACAGATTTCAGAGGGAATTTCCAGAAATAATAGCGCTAAAATCCTGGCCGGGTAGGTGGCCAAACCATACTCCGGAGAGTAATACAATTCAAGTTTATATTATGCTTTTCAGACTGAATAAGAATGGTCCGATTAAATTCAGAGTCAGATTCTTCGATTACACACGAAGATTATGCAACATAGTCAATTTACGGAAGCCATTCCAGTCTTTGGGATTCTGACTTCTTAAAGTTATCAAAGAAATGATAAGTCAGATCCATACTACTTACTAATCAAACGAACAGTTCGATTCAACATGAGTTCCATGTATTTAGGGTTTCTTAACAACTATATGCATTAAATGCAACCGAATTTTCAACATGCTATGCATGAATTTAAAGATACCGATATCCGAGTTTGAACAAAGAAATCGCGTAAATTCCGCACCTTGCTGCTTACTGCTCCCTTGGAGTTTCAGGGTCCGTGCCTGTTTACAAATCACAAATCAAGTACCGTTAATATTTGTTTAACGGGTTTCCTTTAATCTGAGTCTGGTTTCTAACGTTTAACCGTGACCATCATAGTTGGTTTTCCAAGTCCTTTGTTTACCATAATTATATTAAATTTACTTTAGTTACTTCTCCAATTATCAGAAACAATGTTTAACATTTATTTCCTAATATCGAAAATTATCATCAGATACAGAATACAGAAATATCAGACAGAATTAGGAAATCGTTAAACACAATTAAAACAAAAATCAGAAAATATAAATCAGAGTTATTTTATTTTAGCGGGATCAGAAAGTCTGGTTTATTTGCCACGGTATCTGTTCTTTAATTACGCAGACTATTATCATCATTTCCCTAAAAAGCCCACAGATAATATTAGACTACAGTTAGTCTATATCAAGCTCAACAGAATCCGTCATTAGCATACAGATATTAGATTTTAATCAAATCCAAAAATCTAATCTTAATCAATATCTAATTAGCCCACAATTAAATGTATTTTCGAAATAAATCAAGCCCACAGAAAAATCCAGCCCAAAATGAATTTCCTTTATATATATTTTTTTTCTTCCTTTCTTTTCAGCCCACAGCGGAACAGACAAAGCCCAACAGAAACGCAGCCCACAAACAAAACCCAACACCAGCCGACTCAACCCAGTCAAAGGGTTCGGTTGACCGAACCACTTCCGCAACGGGTTCGACAAAACAAAATCCAACCCGATCCATTAAGTCGCCACTTTCTCATATAAACCCACAGAAATTTATAAGCCCATCAATTTCTCAGTTTAACCCACAACTTTTATTAAAAGCTTTCAAGGTCACAAATAAGTCCCTCAGATTTTGCCAAGCAGCCCTCAGAAAATTATTTTTATTACAACTTCGTCCCTGGACATCGCTGCATTTACCAGAATCGCACCAAATCACTAGATATCGTACCAGTGACTGGTACCAACTTTCCAACAGTCACAAATCAGCCTTTTATGCGTTCTACATGCAAATTATATGCCTATAAACCCTCAGATACCTCAGTTTACACCTTATATGCCCGAAAATGCACATTTATGTACATAATAACCTATATCAATGCTTTTCCTCCACTGTCATCAATCCAACATGTATATATGCATCTTATAAGCCTTATTGCTTCATTCCAGCCATCGATTAACATGTTTATATGCATTTCAGACTCTGTGGTTGCATATTACCTCACTAACAGTTAATATAACACATGAGAAAACTATATATGAGTGATATCCTTATGACAGATAGCATGAACAACTCAATATGCACAATTTATCAGCTAACAGTTCCTATCATATAGCCATAATCATATCAGGTTACCAAGTATGCACCTTAAACTCAAACATAAGAAGTAGCAAGCTAGCAATACACAATATACCCAATTATATATGTACCCATGACAGATAGCAACTATATATGCCATATATGCTTATTAATAGCACTAATATGCATGAACCTTATGCAATCAATACCTCATGCTCAATTGCCACTGTCTTCATCATCAGATCAAAATTTAATGTTCTAAACAACATGATGCACATATATATCTCTACTTATATCCCAAGTATATGCTTATATACACATGTTTATGAAATCTGAACCTGCCAAAACCCTTATTAGACTTCAATTAGCCTCAGAATAGTAGTACCTCATCATAGGCTCCCACAGAATAAGAAATCATCAAGTATACCCCTCTCTAAACAAACTACAGTTAGTATATAGCAAGATAACTAAAGTGAACCTTGTTACAGTTGCATATACATCAAGGAAATCAGTTTTATCGCTACATAGCCACCAATTACAAGCCAACACAGATGACAAGCCAAGCACAGAGAAATCGAATACAAGGACCAAGATTTATACCTATCTCGGGGGATTTAGCAAATCGTCTCAGGAATTCAAGCAAAACCAAAGCCAAGATCAGGGTCAAGCAAATCAAGAACAAGCCCAATTCCATCCACCTATCCCTCGCGACAGTAACCAAAAATTGATATCAATTTCTTAACAAATTGACATTAGATTTGACAAATCAAAGGAAAAGAAACCATTACCGTCTCCACAGCCGACTCAACCCTCGTATCTCCTCCTCCCCAATCAATCCCAATCCGAAACCCTAACCCTATAAAGCAACTTACCTCGACGGCTTGGGGAGAAGAGGACAAGACGGGGAGTTGCTGTGGAGCTCCGCATGGCATCCACGTAACCCCTCCCTCTTAATTTCTCTGATAACCACATCGATCGGAGGAGAGAAGAGGTGAATTCCTCGTGCTAACACAAGGAAGAAGAAGGAGGTGGCTACAGCTCAGTGGCTAGCCCAGAGGTGCCGCAATTTCAACCAACCAACACACGACACAGAGAGGAGAACAGAGAAGTGGGCTCGACTGAGCGTCGAAACAATCGAGAGAAGAAGAAGAAAGCCAAGTCGGAAGAGAGAGGAAGGAGAGACGAGTGTCTCTCGGAATTTTTATTAAAATACCCTCAGATCCTTTGTGGCAGAAACAGTGTGGCTTATGGTGTAGCAATTGATGAGCGGGTTTTAGGAACCAGATATCAAATGAAATTTGTACCTAGAACTTAACTCACTAGTCGTTTCAGTTAAGCTTAGGGTCGAACCCAAGGGACGGATTAATGAATACTGGACTCGCTGGTTTTCAAAAGCTAGACGAGTAAAAACAGGTTGATTCAAACAGATCAAAAGTAACCATGCAATAAAGTAGATATTTCTGGGTGTTTTTGGACTCTAAAATAACTCTTAAAATCAATTCTAAACAAAGCAAAAGACAGGAAAACAGACAACAAAGGTTTTTAGGGGTTTTCTGACAAATAAAAAGCGTCCTAGGGATCGGAAATGACTTAGGTTTAGCACCGGAACCTCCTCGGTCGATCGCTCTCGCGACAAACCTCGAGATACCGGGTTCCAGGGTTCTGTCCAACCCGAACAGAATCTGTTCGGCCTGGACAGAGACCTGGAGCTTGGTTGTGTTTACAGACTCCTGTCCAACCCGGACAAGACCTGTTCGGGTCGAACAGAAAGCCTGGAAACGAGTTCAAGGCTTGACTCGGACTACGTTCAGGGTCTGGACTGGCTGTAACTCGAGTTCTAACCCTCAACTTTCGTCTCTTGGATTGAAACCCTGCACAGGACTCTACCTAGCCCCTCCTAAGTTCACTAACCTAACTTTGTGTCGGGAATTAGTGTTCTTGAGTTTGATTTACTTGTGCTCTAAGGGTATCTAAACGCTCTTTCAAACAATTTAGAAATTAACCTTTCAGTTCAACTAATCGACTCTTTCAAGTCACAGATTTACCCCAAGTACTTGGTTCAATTCTGGTTGTGCGATCTAAATTTGTAGCTTAACCAAACCAGGCCTAAGATTCAGAAGCAAAACAGATCAAAGCAACAGAATTTAACAAGCAGATAATAATACTAAGCAATCAAATAACATAGTCAAATGTCAAGCCAATCATTCAACACAACCACATACTAAACTTACATCAAATCCTACCCTAAGACATAGCAAACTACTCACACATGTTCTCTAAACAGACAATAGCAGAAAATAAAGAAATGCTAGTAAAGATACAAGCCATAGAAAATAGAGAAAAGTGCATAAGAAGAATAAACCGAAATACTCCTCAAACGCTCAGATCTATCTCTTCAATGGCAGTGGAGAGGTGGAAACGTGGGAAGTCAGTGCCGCTTGCCGCCGTCGCTTCAAGGCAGTAGAGAGTTCTCAGTTTTCGATGAAGGAATCAAGTGGAAAAGTGAGAGAAATGGGACTTGTCTCTGGGAAAAACGTGGAAGGGGAGAAGAAGCTCTCTGCTGGGCAGAGAGAGACCTTTTCTAGGAGTTCTCCAACTTGGGGAACAAGCCAGAGGCGTCCCAGGCTGAATCAGGGGGTCCAGCTGCCAGCCTTCAATGCATATCTGCTTTCCAAATGGGGCATTTCGACCTGGAGAGCGTTCTGTTCGGGCTGGAGCCAGGCTGGAGAAGACAGGCGCGTAGTCGGGCCACAGGGCTGGTCTGTTCGGCCTGGACGGTCTCTGTTCGGCCCGGACAGGACTTCAGTTCGGGTTGGAGTGGAATGAGAGCCTCAATGCTCAGTTCGACCCGAACTGGAATTTGTCCAGGTCGAACAGAGCACGAAAAGCCCAGAACCGAAGTATGGATCGAGTGGATCGTGGCTTGTGGCCCGCATGTCGGCCTGGAATGCGTCCCAGGTGCCAGGAATGAGTCGTCTGGCGTGCAATTGAGCGTGGACAAGCTTCCTTGAGCCCATTATTCCCTGAGTCTTCATCAAAACCTGTGTGAAACAATTAGAAGCGGCGGCAAAGCCAAAACCTGGAGAAACACAGCAAAATGTCAAATAATAATATGTTTTGGGTCATAATTGGGTGCCAAGTACGGTCGAAACAACAGCAAATAAAAGAGATATCAAATCCCCCCAAACTTGAATTTTGCTTGTCCTCAAGCAAGAGCCTGAACTTAGAATTCGACCATACTTAGACTTAGAGAGAAAAAGATGCCCAAAACAGGGTAAAGCTAAAACTTAATTGCTTATGCCTACAAACCAATCTCACAAAAACGAATGAGTCAATTCAACCGAAATCATCGAGTATAAGGGTTTAGTATTCCTTAATTCTAACCATGCAACACTTGGTCCTAATGAGAGCTAAATCAATCAAGGTCCCTAGCTCCTATTTCATCAAACAAATGCAAACTCAAAGTTATTCGCCCGTTCTTTTCCATGTCTCACAAAAATCTGTAAAGAAACTTTAACAAGGTCAAAAATTTTATGATGAGAAAGATAAACAAAATTTTCACCAATTAAATTTAAATGTGTAAGTCGAGTTACGGTGATTTACATCACTTAGGGTTTTACGCTATTGGGACTTGGATTAAGCTACCGGCACATGACGCACCGGGGAGATCGGACGTGAGTGTTACACGACTAAGGCCACGGTACACTTGGGCCAGAGCTCCTAGCAACATCACATCTTCCTTTCTCCGTTGTACATGGAATTTAGGAGATCAAGTAGAGTGCTACACGACCAAGGCCACGGTACACTTGGGCCAGGGCTCCTAGTAGCATCCACAATCATGTCTCGATTTAAGTGGTTTCAAGTCCCTTCGCACCCTCATTTTCGCAACTATTTAGATTTGTTCAATTTGATTGCTCGTTGGTGATTCAAGCATTAAAAACCATCTAAACTCAACTTATAATTTTTAAAATTGGTAAAATCTCTTTAAACAAAATTTTGTAAGACACAAATCCGTTCACTCGGTGAAAAGTCGTGAGAATTGACTGAGATTGAATTGACAAATAATTGAGCAACCAATTTCGGGCCCTATCATGACCTAAAACAAGCAATTCGGTCCATTGGTGCACAACTCAAACTAGGATGTCTAAACAGCGAGAAACTTGATGAAAACTAATTGAACACTCTTAGAGGGCAGTGTGATTATCAACAAATGAAGTCCAGAAAAGAAAAAGTAGGCAAAAGCATTCAAATTCAGCAAACCCCGACGTTTCAGTTCAAAAACCCAGTCTCTGTTCGACCTGGAAGGGACCAGTTCGACCTGGACTGGTGCTGAACTCCAGAAAATGTCAGCCAAGCCCTCTGTTCGGCCTGGACAGGGTCTGTTCGACCTGGACAGAATGCAATACTGCAAGAATACGGCCAAGCTTCCAGTTCGGGTCGAACAGACATCTGTTCGGGTCGAACAGAGAGTCAGAAAATCGAAAATTTTGAAGAAAATTCACCCCTTAATGCCTAGTTATCTAAAATTTTTCGAGAAAAAACAACAAGCCTGATAACTAAGCAATTTATTGCGCCCCCCCCCAAACAATTCAAAGCATTGTCCCTAATGCTGTCATGCACAGAGAAAAATAAATAGGAGGGGTAGCGTTACTTACCTGACTAGAAGGAGTGAGGAGGGAAGATCCCATAGGAATCCTCCGAGTGCCAATCATCGGGTTGTTGATATTGGCGGGCGTGCACATAGTCGGCCGGTCCGGATGGCGCTTGATATGGGCTGCCCATCGGTGGTGGCTGCTGGAAAGGCATGTAAGGAGGTTGTGCAGCGAGTGGCTCCTCCTGGTACTGCGGCACGTATGGGAAGTTCACCGGTGATTGCAAGTGGGGGCTGAGAGGCGGGCCTTGCTGCTCCTGCGGCACATGATGGTCCACATCCTCCATGGAATGATAGCTGCGGAGAGACTGGATCGGAGAGGAGTGGCTGTGGTGAGATGCTTGCATTGGCGAGCCATGGTAGGAATGCGACGGTGCCGCCTCGCTGTGAGAAGAGCCGGCATTCGAGTAGAGGTTGGGGTCGTTCATCCCGCCGGGCCAATATCCAAGGTGCTCGGCAAGCTCATAGTCATCAACAAATCTCTCGACACGGCCGAGGCGACGGTTGAGTTGAGCATTGTTCTCAATGGTGAGCCTTGTAAGATTGCCCACCATATCTCTCAGTCCAAGGGCCCATGACGGGGCATCTGAAAAATCAAACTCACCTCCCGGATTTGTGGCAGCGGCTGCAGCGGGTCCAAGGGGAGGGGCCCTGCTTGAGCTTGCACCCCCAACAGATGGGTGCGCATAGTCCTTGGGAATCAGCCACAGGTCTGGGCGACCCACATTCACTCTTTGCGGGTACGGGAGGAGAAAATCTGTCCCTTCCTTGCGGAGCCATGTGTAGGTGCCATCCCTATTCACATGGATGAACTGGGCCTGTTTGAAGGCATAGTCATCATAGAGTGCAAATCCGCCACACTTCCCTCCTTGCAATCTTGGAAAATTTATGTGCAGGGCAATTAATGTGACATACCCTCCCATGGTGAGAACCCCTTTTGAAACATGGTCTCTTTGATAAATCCAATACTCAACCATTATTTTTGCAATATTTATCTTGACTGGCTCCCGCTGTAGAGTCAGCCACATCAAGGCTAGTTCCTTGCCATTGGTCACATTTGCCGTCTCACCCCTTGTGAAAATCTGTGATGCATAAGCCCGCATGAGTATGCGGAGCGTGGGGTGATGCACAAGCCTAGACTTCTTACCATTGCCAACGCCTGAGAGGTATTGCCAGACCATATCGCTTGTGAAAGAGGAGTTGAAGGGGCTGGTCCAATCCGGGCAGCCAACATCTAGCCCAAAAATGTGTGCCACATCATTCAAAGTCATCTTGTGACTTGCATTCCCCAACCTAAAGACTATTATATCCTCCTCACCCTCAACCATCATTTTCAGAGAACTTAAGAATTCACAAGTGTACCTCTCAAAGGCTTTCTCCCTATGAGTCCAGAATCTTGGAGTGATCCCTATCTTGCTCGTGAGCTCCAGAAATTCATCCCTAACACCAAACTTTTGCAAAGTCTCCAAGTCTATCCAGCGGGTGTGCTCGAACTTCCGCTCGTGCAACTTGATAATATTCTGGTACTGAAAAGTCCATGGCACTTGGAAACCGAGAGCTTGCTCGAATTGTGCGGCTTCGGGGTGCCTTCGGAAGTCAGGATGATTAGACATTGGGTGTTGCGGATCATCAGAATCCGATGGTGGAGACGGGGGAGCTGCTGCACGCGAGGATCCGGCACGAGAGCGTGTGTTCGGCCTCACCATTGTCGAAGAAATCGGGGCGCAGTACACTGAAAATGGCCAAGTCAGAGCCTCTGTTCGACCTGAACTTGATGAGTTCGGGTCGAAATCGTGGCGGATTGTTGCTGCAGATGGTCTGTCCGGGTCGAAATCAAGTGGTTCGGGCCGAAATAAGGTGGTGGAGAGCCTCGGGCCCAGTATATGGTTTCTGTCCGGGTCGAAATCCCTCTGTCCGGGTCGAAATCCTTCTGTCCGGGTCAAACAGACCTTGGTATTCTGGTATTTATGCACTTATTCGACCCGAATGCTGGTATTTCACTGGTACAGACTCGAAATCGCTGGTACAAGTCCTCAGAAACACTCACAAACACAATTAAAATGACAAGAAAGCAATTGACAGAGTTAGAGAGCGAGTTGACCTTGGAGAACCCTTGGTTTGGCTTGGAGGTGCTCAGATTGGGGCGGTGCAGCGCTAATTTGATAGAGTTGAGGGAAATAGGTGTCGCAGCAACCAAGGAGAGGTTGCAGTGGAGCAATGAAGAGAGAGGGGGCCGAGGAGACCCTTGTTGAGGCGACTCGACGATGAACTCGCTGTGTGTCAGTCCCGGGGCGCGGAGAGTCCCTAGGGTTGTTGAGGAACCCTAGAAAAGTCGAGTAGAAGCCCCGAGAGCGCTTGCAGTTGATTAAAGTCGAAAACCGTCGAGTTTGGCCGATTTCTCGAGAAGCGTGCCTTGAATTATCCTTGCAATTGAGAGCACTATTCTGAAAATAAAGAGTGGATTGTGAAAGAGGGTTGAGAGACGGTCAAAATGAACTTCAGATCTAAGAAAATGGTGAAGGAATGGATGGGAGGCGATTTTATGGAATTGGCTTCGGGTTGGAATGCAGAGAGGCGCCTACTGATGAAGGGGTGTGAGTGGGGAGAGAGTGAGGCGTCCGTTGGGGAAGAGGGAAGGGTCTGGTTCAGTTATGACCTTAACGGGTCGGATTTCAATCAAAACAGGCCCTAACAGTATAAAAATAAAGCCCAATCCATAAATAAATGAAAATAAAAACCGAAATGGGCCTTTGTCCCTTCAAATTCAGCCCAAAAACGTTCTGTTCGGGTCGAACAGAATCCGTTCGGGTCGGAATGAGGCAAAGAGATAGGCTGAAAAGGGCTTGTGTCCAACTGTCCCTCCGGGTCGAACAAGGCATGTCCGGGTCGAAATTGCGGCATCCTCTGGGCTCGTTGGGGCAGCCACTTCGGGTCGAAATTGACTCCCGTTCGGGTCGAATTGCATGCCTTAGTGAAATTTTTACTGGGCAAACTGTCCGGGCCGAACGAAAATCCTCCGGGTCGAAATTTCGGCCGTTCGGGTCGAATTCAGGTCCCCCAAACTTGTCTTGATGCATCCCATGTCAGTTGCTCATTGGGGCCTCTCCAGGTCGAATGGCTGGTCGAATTGACCAGTCCAGGTCGAACAGGGGCCAGAATTGGTGCTTGCCAAGGCTCAAGGTCGGTTGTATAGCTTGTATGAGGTCGTGCGGGGGTCCGATCGATGCCGGGACCCTTGGTGCTCTAGCACAGGCTATTCAATGAGCTCGGCAGTTCCTTAATTCCCTGAAATCATGTATTTCCATTAGTTAAAAATCGATAGAAGTGACTTTCTCTTCAGGTTTCTCTTTCTCTTTCTTTCTTTCTTTTTTTTTTTTTTTTTTTTTTTAAATAAAAGCAAAATAAAAATTGTAAAGTAAAACCCTTGGGTTGCCTCCCAAGCAGCGCTTTGTTTAACGTCCCTTAGCTTGACGTCCTGTTGGAGATTACTCTATGTCGGGTTCGGAGAGAGCAAGGACAAAGACATCCTCGATCTTTTCTTCGGCAATGTAGTGCTTTAGCCGCTGCCCGTTGACCTTGAAGGGCTCCGAATCCTTGTCGCAAATGTCAACCGCTCCGAATGGGTAGACCTTGACCACACGGAATGGGCCGGACCACCTAGATCGCAACTTGCCCGGAAAAAGCTTGAGTCGGGAGTTGAACAAGAGCACAAGATCGCCTTCCTTGAAATCCCTCCTTGAAATGCGCCTATCATGCAAAAACTTGGTCTTTTCTTTGTAAAGTTTAGCATTTTCATAGGAGTTAAGGCGTACCTCATCCAACTCATGAAGGTCGAGAATCCGTTTCTCACCGGCCTTGAGCATGTCCATGTTGATGGTGCGCGTAGCCCAATACGCCTTGTGCTCGATCTCAACCGGCAAGTGGCACGGCTTCCCATAGACAAGCTTGAATGGGCTCATGCCTATGGGTGTCTTGAATGCGGTGCGGTAGGCCCAAAGAGCATCATCCAGCTTGGCTGCCCAATCCTTGCGGGACCGAGCCACCGTCTTCTCCAGAATGCTCTTAATCTCCCTGTTGGAGACCTCAACTTGCCCGCTGGTCTGCGGGTGGTAGGCAGTGGCCACCTTGTGCGTGACCCCATGCTTCCTCAAGAGGTTGTCGAACGAGCGGTTGATGAAGTGTTTTCCCCCGTCGCTTATTACTGCTCTTGGAACACCAAAGCGAGGGAAAATTACCTTAGAAAAGAGCTTGATAACCGCATTAGAATCTGTCGCTTTGCATGGAATTGCCTCGACCCATTTTGAGACATAGTCGACAGCTACCAGGATGTATTCATTCCCTTGAGAGCTTGGGAATGGGCCCATGAAATCCACTCCCCAAACATCAAAAATCTCAACTTCAAGGATGGGGTTTTGTGGCATTTCATTTCTCTTAGAGATATTGCCCGTTCTTTGGCATAGGTCACAGGAAAGCACAAAAGAACGTGCATCTTTGAAGATTGAGGGCCAAAACAAACCACATTGCAGCACCTTAGCTGCTGTTTTTGAGAATGAGGCATGTCCCCCGTAAGCCGAGGAGTGGCAGCCGGCAAGGATCGAGCGTACCTCATCATAAGGCACGCACCTTCTGTACATGTCATCAACACCAATCTTGAAAAGATAGGGCTCTTCCCAGAAATAGAACTTGGCATCAGATTTCAGCTTTTTCTTCTCCTGCCAGGTCATTTCCGGAGGGAGAACTCCGCTGGCCAGGTAGTTGGCCAAGTCGGCGTACCATGGCTGCTGGAACTGGCGGTGCACGGCTTCTGTTCGACCTGGAGGGCCGGCAGTTCGACCTGGACAGTGCTCAATGGCAAGAATTTCCATGGCCAGGGCAGTCCAGTCGTCATCCGTGAGTTCTGTTCGACCTGGACAGGAATCTGTTCGACCCGAAATGAGGGCCAACTGGTCAAAATTCAGCTTTATAGGCCCCGAAATGGGGGCGGTCGGGGTCGAACTGGGGCCGGACGGCCCCGAAATCCCTTCAATCATCATCAGCTTCTCGTGCGGGAAAGCGTCGTTGATGGGAAGGTCGGTGCCGCCTGCTTCCTCCCATTGCAACCGAGACAGATGGTCCGCTACTGAATTTTCTGTGCCCTTTTTGTCTCGGATCTCAAGGTCGAACTCCTGGAGCAAAAGGACCCATCTTATGAGCCTTGGCTTGGCGTCCTTTTTGCTTAAAAGATATCTCAATGCAGCATGGTCCGTGTACACGATCACCTTGGATCCCACTAGGTAGGACCTGAACTTGTCCAAGGCAAACACAATGGCGAGGAGTTCCTTCTCGGTGGTCGTGTAGTTGGCTTGAGCCGGATCAAGCACCTTGCTTGCGTAGTAGATGGCCACCGGCTTCTTGTCTTTCCTCTGGCCAAGTACAGCTCCAACCGCATAGTCACTAGCGTCGCACATGAGCTCGAATGGTAGCGACCAATCCGGCGGTTGCAAAATCGGTGCCGAAACGAGGGCCGTTTTCAACCTGTTAAAGGCATTAATGCAATCATCATTAATAACAAATTCAGAGTCCTTAATCAAGAGATTGCTTAATGGCTTTGCAATTTTTGAAAAATCTTTGATAAAGCGGCGGTAAAATCCGGCGTGTCCAAGGAAACTGCGGACATCCTTGACATTCTTTGGGATCTCGAGCTTCTCAATGACTTCAATCTTCGCCCGATCGACCTCGATCCCCTGAGATGTCACAATATGGCCTAGCACGACACCTTTTTGTACCATGAAATGGCACTTCTCCCAATTCAGCACTAGGTTCACCTCCTTACATCGCTGCAAAATTTTCGAGAGGTTAGCTACACATGAATCAAAACAAGCACCATGAACAGAAAAGTCATCCATAAACACCTCCATCTCTTTCTCAATAAAATCAGAAAAAATGGCCATCATGGCACGTTGGAAAGTAGCCGGTGCATTACAAAGACCAAAAGGCATGCGCCTATAGGCAAAAGTACCGTAAGGGCAGGTAAAGGTGGTCTTATCTTGGTCACTAGGATGGATTGGTATTTGAAAGAAACCGGAATAACCATCTAAGTAACAATAATACGAGTGATTTGCAAGTCTTTCCAACATTTGATCAACAAAAGGGAGAGGAAAATGGTCCTTTCTGGTTGCCGCATTGAGCTTGCGGTAATCGATGCACATTCTCCACCCGGTCACGACTCGCGTCTGAATCAGCTCATCCTTGTCGTTCTTGACCACCGTGGTACCCCCTTTCTTCGGCACCACATGCACGGGGCTCACCCACTTGCTGTCCGAGATGGCATAGACGATTTTCGCATCATGGAGCTTCTGCACCTCCTTACGGACCACTTCTGCGAGGTTGGGGTTCAGTCTGCGCTGCCCCTCCCTGGATGGCTTGTGATCGTCCTCAAGCAGAATCCTGTGGGTGCAAATTGCGGGGTCTATGCCCTTCAAATCGTCGATGGAGTACCCAATAGCTTCTTGATGCTCCCTTAGGACAGCCAAAAGCTTCTCTATTTGCCCTGCATTTAACTCAGAATTCACAATTACAGGGTAAGTTTCATTTGGACCAAGAAATTCATATTTGAGAGAGGGAGGAAGCGGCTTAAGCTCGACTTTCGGTGCCTCTGTCCGCCCTGGACAGGATTCGTTCGGGCTGGAGAGAGCCAAAACTTCCTCGATCTCCCCTGACGGTACCTCTGTTCGACCTGGACTGGAAGTGTTCGGGTCGAATAAGAGCAGGGACTCGGCTTGGTCTGCCTGATCTTCTGTCCAACCCGGACAGATTGTGTCCAACCCGGACAGAAGGGTCGGATTGCCGTCAAGTGCCGGATCAATGTCTTCCAGCGATTCCTGTACTCCAACGGCTTCCTGCACATTAAAAAGAAATTCTTGGTAGTCAAAAATGGCAGTCTGGTACTGCTCCTCGAGAGTTTCCTCTGGTGTCGGGTCGATCACTTCAACCAGGTAGCAAGAATTGGTGGGGCTGGGACATCTCATGGCATGAGAAATCGAAAAATGAAGTTCCTCCCCCCCAACTCTGACCAGGATCGTGCCGTCCCTGGCATCCATCAACACTCCGGCTGTGCACAGAAAGGGGCGCCCGAGGATGATTGGCACCTCCTCGTCTTCTTCCATGTCCATTACAACAAAATCTCCCGGAACCAGAAATTTTCCAACTTGTACTGGGACATCCTTGAGGATTCCCATCGGCAGCCGCTCGGTGGAGTCGGCGAGCTTGACCGTCATGGGCGTGGGTAACAGCTCACCAAACCCGATCCTTTGGTAAACAGTTCGGGGCATGACACTAACACTGGCCCCCATGTCACAAAGTGCTTGCTTGATGATAGCACTCCCGATTATGCAAGGCAGAACAAACCTGCCCGGATCCTCTCTTTTTGGTGGCATTTTCCTCACCAGGGCATTGCTGCTCGCACTTGTGAGCGCCACAGACTTGAGCTCTTCCATAGATCGCTTACCCGTGCACAATTCCTTCAAGAATTTTGCATAGATGGGTACTTGTGAAACTACATCAGTGAAAGGAATTGTGATCTTCATTTGTTTCAGGATCTCCCAGAATGTCCTGAATCGAGCTTCTTCCTTGCTTTTCACCAGTCTTTGAGGAAATGGGACGCGAGGCTGGTAACTGGACTGGGTCGGGGCCGCTTTATCCTTGTCTCGGCCCGTTTCTGCCGCTTGTCCAGGTTGGACTGGAGACTGTTCGGGTCGAAATTCTTCAGTTGGAGGTGAGTCTGCTCCCTGTTCGGGTTGGACAGCCATCTGTCCGGGTCGAACTGGCCCTTGGAGAGGCTGGAATGGGGCGACTTGCTGCACAATCGGCTCCTCGGCCTCCAGTTCGGGCTGGACAGCCGGCTGTCCAGGTTGGACAGAAGGTGGTGGAGTCGATTCAGTGGGCATCGGAGGGTCCGCGTACTGCCTCCCGCTTCTCAAGGCGTGGAGAGCCTTGCACTCAGCGTTCGGGTTGACCTGAGGTTGACTGGGGAGCTTTCCTTTCTCCTTTCCGAAATGCAACTCCATCATGCGCTCAATTCGGGTCAGTGCACCTGCATTTGATTGCAACTCATCAACACTCGCTTTTATATCTTTATTAAATTTATATTGTTTGTCCATAAAGTCTAGAATAACCGGAGGGATTTCATCCCTGTTGTAAGGTACCCTCTTTTGGAAAGGTTGGTCCCTATTGTTATTGTTATACTGGTTATTCCTATACGGGTTTGAGTTTGATGGGTTGGGGCCGGCATATTGGTATTTTTGACCAAAATTCCCCCCATTGATGGCATTGACGTGCTCCTCATTGGCTTCCGGCTTGGCCAGCGGGCAGTCGATGGACGTGTGTCCTTCCTCTCCGCAGCTCCCACAAGTTGTGCGGTTGAGGTGGGTGCCTTGAGCGGACTGGTAAGCAGCTAGCTCGGCCTCGAGCTCCGCGATCCTCTCATCCTTGGTTGAGAGGGCATGAACTTGCTGCTTGTTGGTCGCCCGGCGGCTGGTTGAGATGGGCAGCCAATGATACTCCCTTGCGCATTGATCCAGCTTGTCCCTCCCCCTAGTCGTGTCAAGCCTCAAGAAGCCTCCACCTGAAACAGAATCCAAGTTGATCTTAATATTGTCATAAAGACCATTGTAAAAGTTTTTAAGAAGTAACCATTCTGGGATTTCATGGTGAGGACAAGAGGTTTCAAGGTCCCTAAACCGGTCCCAAGCGTCGGTCAAGGTCTCATCTTCCTTTTGCCGGAAGTTGTTCAGTTCGGTCCTAATCTTATCGGCCCGGTCAGCGGGGAAATACTTGTTAAGGAAGGTTTGAGCCATCCCACCCCAAGTATCAATCGACCCCTTTTTCAGGTTCTTGTACCATTTCTGGGCCTTACCTTTAAGACTATACCTAAACAACAAAAGCCTAATTGCTTGTTGAGGGACACCATTCAATTTAATCAATTTAGTATGGTCAAGAAAAGTTTGCAAATGAGCATGTGGGTCCTCATATTCTTCTCCCAGAAAAGCATCTTGCGAGACAAGGTTGACATGGGCCGGAGTGATCTGCATGTTATTAGCATCTATCCCTCGGATAATCACCGGCCCTGCCACATTCTTGGCCTTTGGAGTGCCGTAGTCCATGAGGGCCTTGTTGGGGACGTCGTCGTCCCCCCCGTCAAGATCGTGGGCCTCCTCATCATCGGCATTCCATTGCCGGCGCTCGTCGTCCAGGGCTTGCCTTTGGGCGGCCAGCTGGGCCTCCCTCTGCTCGAGCTGGAGCCTGAGTGCGTCCAGTCGTGCCGTCTCAGCCGCAATATCGACAGGATTGTTGGCCCCTGCCATTGCAGCGGTTGTTTCTCTCTGTTGTGAGCTCTGTTCGGGTTGGACAGAATCTGTCCAGGTCGAACAGGAGGTTGGAATGGGCTCTGGTTGCTGCCTCGCGTTGAGTTCGCGCAGGAATTCAAGTTGTTGCAGCTCCGGATCCTGTTCTAACCCTCTGAGATAGTATCTTCGCACGATAGGAGGCTGTGACTGAGAGCGTGTGCCTTTCTTCCTACCTGCCAGACCTGAAACGAGAGAGAAAACAAAAGTAATTAAAAACAAAATAAAAAGTCTAGTCTCTTGATACTAAAGCAAGTATCCAATATCAACACCGTCCCCGGCAACGGCGCCAATTTGATGAGCGGGTTTTAGGAACCAGATATCAAATGAAATTTGTACCTAGAACTTAACTCACTAGTCGTTTCAGTTAAGCTTAGGGTCGAACCCAAGGGACGGATTAATGAATACTGGACTCGCTGGTTTTCAAAAGCTAGACGAGTAAAAACAGGTTGATTCAAACAGATCAAAAGTAACCATGCAATAAAGTAGATATTTCTGGGTGTTTTTGGACTCTAAAATAACTCTTAAAATCAATTCTAAACAAAGCAAAAGACAGGAAAACAGACAACAAAGGTTTTTAGGGGTTTTCTGACAAATAAAAAGCGTCCTAGGGATCGGAAATGACTTAGGTTTAGCACCGGAACCTCCTCGGTCGATCGCTCTCGCGACAAACCTCGAGATACCGGGTTCCAGGGTTCTGTCCAACCCGAACAGAATCTGTTCGGCCTGGACAGAGACCTGGAGCTTGGTTGTGTTTACAGACTCCTGTCCAACCCGGACAAGACCTGTTCGGGTCGAACAGAAAGCCTGGAAACGAGTTCAAGGCTTGACTCGGACTACGTTCAGGGTCTGGACTGGCTGTAACTCGAGTTCTAACCCTCAACTTTCGTCTCTTGGATTGAAACCCTGCACAGGACTCTACCTAGCCCCTCCTAAGTTCACTAACCTAACTTTGTGTCGGGAATTAGTGTTCTTGAGTTTGATTTACTTGTGCTCTAAGGGTATCTAAACGCTCTTTCAAACAATTTAGAAATTAACCTTTCAGTTCAACTAATCGACTCTTTCAAGTCACAGATTTACCCCAAGTACTTGGTTCAATTCTGGTTGTGCGATCTAAATTTGTAGCTTAACCAAACCAGGCCTAAGATTCAGAAGCAAAACAGATCAAAGCAACAGAATTTAACAAGCAGATAATAATACTAAGCAATCAAATAACATAGTCAAATGTCAAGCCAATCATTCAACACAACCACATACTAAACTTACATCAAATCCTACCCTAAGACATAGCAAACTACTCACACATGTTCTCTAAACAGACAATAGCAGAAAATAAAGAAATGCTAGTAAAGATACAAGCCATAGAAAATAGAGAAAAGTGCATAAGAAGAATAAACCGAAATACTCCTCAAACGCTCAGATCTATCTCTTCAATGGCAGTGGAGAGGTGGAAACGTGGGAAGTCAGTGCCGCTTGCCGCCGTCGCTTCAAGGCAGTAGAGAGTTCTCAGTTTTCGATGAAGGAATCAAGTGGAAAAGTGAGAGAAATGGGACTTGTCTCTGGGAAAAACGTGGAAGGGGAGAAGAAGCTCTCTGCTGGGCAGAGAGAGACCTTTTCTAGGAGTTCTCCAACTTGGGGAACAAGCCAGAGGCGTCCCAGGCTGAATCAGGGGGTCCAGCTGCCAGCCTTCAATGCATATCTGCTTTCCAAATGGGGCATTTCGACCTGGAGAGCGTTCTGTTCGGGCTGGAGCCAGGCTGGAGAAGACAGGCGCGTAGTCGGGCCACAGGGCTGGTCTGTTCGGCCTGGACGGTCTCTGTTCGGCCCGGACAGGACTTCAGTTCGGGTTGGAGTGGAATGAGAGCCTCAATGCTCAGTTCGACCCGAACTGGAATTTGTCCAGGTCGAACAGAGCACGAAAAGCCCAGAACCGAAGTATGGATCGAGTGGATCGTGGCTTGTGGCCCGCATGTCGGCCTGGAATGCGTCCCAGGTGCCAGGAATGAGTCGTCTGGCGTGCAATTGAGCGTGGACAAGCTTCCTTGAGCCCATTATTCCCTGAGTCTTCATCAAAACCTGTGTGAAACAATTAGAAGCGGCGGCAAAGCCAAAACCTGGAGAAACACAGCAAAATGTCAAATAATAATATGTTTTGGGTCATAATTGGGTGCCAAGTACGGTCGAAACAACAGCAAATAAAAGAGATATCAGCAATCAACTGACATATCCTTAATTCTAATTATTATTCCTCAAATAAATCAATTAGTCTAATCCAGAAGTCAGATATTGGTGGCATATATACCGAAAAATTCCATAATTTAAACTGAACATTTCCATGTTCCCAGATTAGAAAATCCCGCAACTTTTACTGTTGCAATAATTTATTTAATTTAATTTCTTGATCATACCGCCAGTTATTGGTATTTTCAGACAGATAAGGACTTGGTTACCATACTACGGTCACTATTGTTACAATGGCGACTCACCGGAGGGTCCGTGTGTCACGACTCACCGTAGCTAAACTCTCTCTCTCTCTATATATATATATATATATATATCTGTGTGTGTGTGTGTGTGTGTGTTGTGACATGTTTTGTTGGATTGTGTATATCCTTTTTACCTGCATTCGTGATGGATAATATTTGTTTATATTATCTGTGATTAGTTAATCGAACATTTTATGAATATATATATTAAAAAAAAATCTGTCTATCTTTGCACGTATAAGTCTTACGGAAGTACATTCGTTGTACTTTCGTGGCGGGAATATGTCATGTCTTGCTGCGGGATGTGACATAAACTATTGATCTTATTTTTCCACCTACATATTCAACTGGTCGACTGTAGGAGAGGGGGGAAGTAGAGGGTGGTGGCGGGTTAGCAACAGAAGCGGGTCTGATCGGTGGGAAGGACACTAAGTTAGGTGCTGGATGTTAGATAAGCGCTGGGTAGGGTAGGGTGAGAGAAAGCGCGTGATGTGATGACAAGAACGATGTGATGATCCTAATCAATTTTGTTTATAACATTATAAATCTTTTGGACAAATCTTATTGTGTAATAAATTTAATTTATAATCAGACTTAAATCTAAAGGGTATTTCTACCATGGATACAAGCTCAAATCTAGACCCTTCATTCAAACTAATATAATCACTACCATTTATCATTCTGATTGATTGTTTAGATTTAGACCTATGTAAAAAAAAAATACATATATACTTGGTAGAATTACCCAAACGTAAATCATTCATTTAGATTTATGAACAGAAATAAATGTGGAGGATTAAAGTTTGGTTTTAAAATTTTTGTCCATAGAATTACCTTATTTATTTATTTTTTGTAGAATTGTGCAGTCTCGTGAAATTAAACAATTCAATTATTTGAATTTTAAAATTTGAAATATAAATGAAAACTGAGGTTGTGATATTTTGTGGCACTAAAATTTTTAACTTAAGACATAACTAAACTTAATGAAGTTTTCTAGATGTTTTAAACTATTTTATTTATTCTCAGTACAAAACACTTTTTAATTTCTTATGAACTTCTTTGAAATGATTCTAGAACTCCAACCATATAGATTAGATTTTAATATAAGATATTAATTAAAAGTTGTGGCGACTATGAAAAGCAGCCATGAATATTTTTTTTATAGTTTGTTTACAATAAATTATAAATAGTCGTAACAATTAAAAATAATCGTTTCAATCATTAATATTAGCAAGATTTTTTTGACCAGAAATTTTATGTCAAGTTTATATAGCAATTTTTTATGGAAAAAATTACTAATTTTGAACTTACAAATTTTTGTCTATAAATTTTAATAAGTTTTTTACGTCAAATTTTTTATATTTTACATAGCGCAACGAAGTTGCGACTGCCATGTCTAGTGTTAATAATATCACAAATATCAAATAAGTAATTTAAAAGTAAGTATTTTTTTTTTTTTACAGAACTATATAAGAACTTTCAGTACTAAAAAAGCGCATGGCTGGAACGGCGGGGATTTTATCCAACAATAATGGACACTTCAGAGCCATTATAAAGATCTGAGGGAAATCTTTGATGAGGATTTGAGGTGCACAAGTATCAAGACATAGTTATCACAATTTTTTACTGTTTTCTTTTCAAAAATGTTTGCTATTATTAGGCTTGTATGCATCTCCGTCGATTATCTGTTTTATATTCAGAATATCTGAAATTATATTGATTATTTATTTGTTTTCATCTATAATTTTGAATTTTAACATATTCACTTAACATTAAGTTCTATTTAACGGAAGATGAATATTAAGTATAATTCTAGTATTAAAAACGGTTCATTTACCGATTTACGTATACGGTCCCAGGTGTCACACATGACACATATGATATGGAACAAATAGTCAATTTTTTTAAGGCATGAACTCAGCAAGACCAAATACTCTCATCAATTCATCTTCTCTTTCTTTCTTATATGGAAGAATGGATATGGAGTCAAGTTCGGTTGAATCCAACTTGACTATAACCTTCAGTCTCTCGTTCTCTGAACCAAACGTTACAAAAAATAATCCACATGGTGGCAGTGGCAAGCCGAAATTCCAGTTCGGCAAATTAAATTCATGAAAAAAAATGTAAAATGTAGAATAAAGAAGTACTTGTGCCCATCAAATTGGCCTAGAATCATGCCATTTTTCTTTTTTCTTTTCAACCAGTAAAGCCTGTATACGAGTATACATCATGCTTTGAATGGCATGCAAACAAGCAATGTTTGGATTCATGTGTGAGTATCACAAAAAAGGCCAAGAAATCCTGCATGATTGACATCACAATGATCACATGCACAATATCTCTAAGCCTTATCCCCAATCTGCAACACCAAACAGGCCAAGCTTTATATTCTCCTTCCAGTAGACTAGACACCACCGAGTGGTCGCCTCCCATTCCCGTTGGTTCTTCTCCTCTCATGTTGTACGGACTAGCCAATCTTAGTCGTTCATATCAGATCTAACTGTTTACCATCACAGGAGGACAGAAGATGTACTGTTGTTCTTGATCCGAACTGACTATTCAATGAATCTGAAACAGGCAACAAACTTTATTTAAGACCATCAATAAATTCCGTACGGTTGGAGACGATCCTAACACCCATAAAACTAGGGGCTCGGGGGAGGAGTTTATTTTCCTGGAAGGTGCTGCTTTTATATCAATCGGATCCGATCAAAAGGATGCAGACACTTTCTTAAAATCCAAAAATAAGAAGACAAGTTTTAAATTACATATGGTTAAAATAAAACGCAGTTATAAAGATTACAACGTTTTACATCGGATTTTAAATCTATTTATACCCGACGCTTAAAGATCCTTTCTAATAGTATTGGATCTTCATTTTTATAACTTGTATGCCACCAAATTTTATATAATTTAAAATTTTTCTTACTATTTATTTCGTATGTTTAAATATCGTTACTAGAACATGAGTTGAACATCCAATAACAACGGTTTTCAAAAATACGAATTAAATAGTCAATAAAATAAAATAAAAAATTTCATATAAGTTTCCAATATGAAGATACAAGAACGATAATGTTGGAAGGATCACATCCCTCCTATATGTTGGACTTTAGTATTTTTCAAAAATATATATTATATAGAAAAAATTATGAAATATGTATTTTTTATTTTTTTCACTGTAAACTAGATAAAAACAAAAATTTAATAGTAGTTTATAATTCCAAACTTAGCACACAAAATAATTCGTACTATGTGTGTTTCGTTGACCTGGTGCCTGCCAGAACTTAACTGTTGATAGACCTTTTTGTATAGTTACTTCTAGAAACAACTGTACCGTTGATAGATTCGCATGGTACCATACCAGAAATTCACCATTTGAATCCATCCCAATTTAAAAATAGAAAATATCAATAAAAAATTTAGATCAAAATTGAAACACCTTAAAGTAAGGATTTCGGTATATAATTGTATGAGACCCTACCCACTGATATCTAATATTAACCAGATCCAACCGACTCCGACAGCACCACAATTTTTTTGACACTGGAATAAAATTAATAAAATATGAATGTTTGCATTAAATTCGCATACGCAAACTGCCAATGGTATTTTAAAATACTAGCAGTAATTTTTTTTCTTCATCTGGTGAGACTGTCTGCGGATTGGTGGTGCCATGAAGACTCCTGTTTGACTGGCGCACAATAGAAGCACACGTATTTAAATAATTCAATAAAGAAATACATGTATGCATCAAAAGAAGCATGGCAATAATTTTAATTTAATGTTCTTGATGTAGTGCAGTAATACGGCGACCACTACCTAGTTCGGTTGATAATATGCAACATCTTTCCCCTAAAATTTGTACTAGTTATGACAATCGCAGCTTCGCTGCGCTATGTTTGTTTAGATTAAGAATAATACAATTTATTTTGTCACATTCCTTGCTCTAATGAAAAACAATACAATTGTTATCTTCAGTTAATAATAAACAAAACCCCAGGTGTTCATATGTCATTGTAACACCCCAAATTTTTCACACATATTTATATTTATTTATTATTTTTCAACCTTTTAACATCCAGTTTATATATGTTCTATGCTTCAAATATATTTCTTTTAATATTCAAATCTTCCAACGTGTGCCACCCATCCCATGTACAAACCTTGCTCCATTAATTTCTTAAATATAATTTTAAAAAGGTATTTATTAATGATATTTTCTATGAGACTAACATGTTGTACTCGTATCCTTTGAATTCTTCCTTTTGCTTAACCGCCATATGCTAAACTTGCTCATCAAAGCCGTTTTAGTTATTATAACTGCCATGTATTCGCATCCTGATTATCATATTCCTTTTAGTTATAGTTATTTCAATTAATTTTCTTTCCAACATTTCCGATTAATTGAGGAATAGTTTTTTTATTGCGGGACAAACTAGTAGTTATTTCTTTATTTTCCTTGTGAAAACCTTCCATCCCATAACCGATTAATTCCACTTGGCCATCATTACTACTATCGTTTTTCTTATGTTTATATCCCGTACACCTTTATATCTCTCTCTATTTAATTAGATTATCATTCCATCCTTTTGTTAATATATACTTCCTCTCATTTGGCCATTTGAAGTGAGAATATCTGTTGCGATCTGATCATCCTGTTGAGATTTCGACATTCCGTCGCAAAGTCATATCAAATTATCATCGTAGTCTCATTCATAACTTCTCGTCAGATAACCGGACTTCTCTATAATTTAATTTTCGTTTTGATTGATTTAAATATCGTTTGATTTATTTGATTGAATTGAAATTGATATATGAGAATTGTGATTGATAAATTTTGCGAGTCAACGGGTCTCTATTGTGATTTGAATTGAAGTGGAATAGTGAAATGGAATGTGAAGCGGAATCGCTTAGAGAGGGATTCGCGCTAGTGGAAAAGTGATATGAGAAAGTGGATTTGAGAAAACTTAGATCCATTGATCTCTGTAAAATATATTTAATTTGTTTGTTATTGATGTGTGGATTAATCTGATCGATTGATTTTTGGTTATATAAATTGGTTATAGAGAAGCTGCGTCGTTAAATAACAGGTTACTCGGCTTTGAAGCTGACTCCGTTTTGTATTTATTTCTTGTGACGTAGGTTGACGGACCGTCGGATGGATGCGAAAGATACTGTCTCACCTCACGCCTTGTATTTCGAATACGGGGTGTGACAGTCATGCATAAAGACACCGACACAGATTTCTGCACACAGCACTGACCAACATTAGTGTCGACTGTCGACTACTTATTAACTGAAGCATCTTGTACCGTCACCTTGATAACAATATGTGTCTCTATGTTCTAAAATAAGGCATATTATTCCTATATCCTGTAATATATAAGTTAATGTAATTTTCAGTTAGCAAAGATGAAAGGTGCATTATATTTTAAATATATGGTCTAATGGTCTATCAAACTGATGGAAAACGCATCTAATTTTGTCCTGTTTTAAATCATGGGCAAATCTGTTTTTCTTTTTCTTATCATAAAATCCTAGCAACTTAGATATGCTAACAAAGAAAAGTAACTGCTTCAAGTCCATGTTCTTTATTTTTTAGCATCCCACGTTTTCAATTTATCTAATAATTCACACATGAAAATAACAACTAAAACAACATCAATAAAAATAAACGAAATATAGAGATATCTACAGAAGATGCATATACTTGAAGAATAATTCTACAATACATCAACTACATGTTTAACATCCCGGTGTGAAATAGCCAAATTGAAAAGCAATTAAAGAATAATATTACACATCACCAGCCATTACATAGCGAGTACCATACTACCAGTCTACCATCCCATTGTGAAGCAGCAACAGTCTAAAAAAAATGCAGCTGTTCCTTTTGCAACAAAAAATCAAGAATATGAAAATATGTATCTTACCAAAATTGCTCATTCATTTCCATTCCGGTGTTCATATCTATGTCGCCAAATCATCTATGCTCAAGCTCCTGCCTCCTGATCCATACTGGTATCCATCCTAGCACTGTCCCGATCCTCCTTAAAAACAAAATACAATGGGCTATAGAACAGACTGCACATGCCAAAGACATGCAACAAAAGCAGCAACAATAAGCTGCCCTGACTCAAGGTATGCACTTGGCTCGTTTATCAAGTAGGCTGCAAGAGTAACAAAGGTGTAAGTCATCATGGCATCAAGATAATATAACAACACAATTGCAAAAATGACCAAAAAATTAGAATAACCATGAAAAAATAAGAATCAGCCCTGTATGAACCCCAAAAAAAATACAAAACAAAATAGGCAAATTCTATTGTGGACTTAATTTTGCAATCGGGCTTAAATCTTGATCATTCATTTAAATTTATGAACAGAGATGAATGATCAAGATTTAAGCCCGGCTTAAAATTTATGTCCATCATAGAATTACTCAACAAAATATATACTCTAACAGAACAGAACGTGAATCATCTATATACCCAAGCTGCTTAACCTTCCATATTGATTCCAGATACATTAAATTAAGCACAAACATAATTTTTGTACCCTCAAATTGTCCTTATTTTGCTTAAGATGCTCATACTAAACCCTACAAAATAAAATCTCAAAATATAGATGAAGAAAGGAAGACTAATTAACTTGGTCTTCAGAAAATTGAAAAAATGCCACGTATTATTTCTCTTATTAGAAAATTGAAAAAAAAAAAACACACAAAAGAAGATTTGTACATACCAGTAGCAAACAAAATTAGAGAGGACTAAGGAGCCAACCTTCATCTTCCCTGCGCTCCCTTATCATAAATATGCTCATGAGCAAGATAAAGAAAAAAAACTTAATTATCTGGTGGATCCCGTTGGACACACTTAAGCTCAATCTTTATAAAAGCTCAATTATCAATGACCATTGAATGTACTTAAGCTACACAATTCATTCCTAGTATTATTCTTAAGGATAGTTACCATTTTGCAATCCATTAAAGGAATGTGCTTAGAAAGAAAAAGAAAAAAAAAAAACACTTATTTCTGCTCCCACCAAACTTGTTGACAGACTCGATAAATAAACTGTGCAACTCTGTCATCATTAGTAAAGAAAGATCACATATATCATTGCTTTTTATGGCAGTATGCAGATTAAGAATACCACCAAACCAATTAAACACGTAAACATTATCAAATATATCAGCTTGCATTTTGTAAATTAATATTTTCCTCTCTTGATTTGATATCTATATCAAGCATTAATATTTCACTAATAAGCGTCAAAATTGTGATCAACAATCAATCATATAGGAAGAAAAATAAGGTTCAAGTAACATACTCATCTTTTGATCAGGCCAGACCTGATCTCCAGGCCACACTCAGTAATAGTTGGTGCTTCTGAACCATGGCTCATTGTAAGTGACACTTAAAGAACATTTCAATAGAGAGAAAATAAATGCACTTAAAGAACATGTAACATATTCCACCTAATAACTTCTCATGTCACTTTCTTTTGGGTTCCAAGTGGTAATCTGGAGATTCCTACAAAAAGAAATAAAAACAAAAAATGTATATAAATTGATTGTAGTATGCTTCATAATAAATTCCTATGTAAACTTATAACTTGGTCGGCTGAAAACTATTTAAATAAAACTGGCTGATAACAAAACCCAATTAGGAAAGACCAGGTTCCATAACAGATATTATATTACAATAAAAAATAGTAATGTCTCAGTCACTCTCATTTACTTTCAAACTTGACAGTTAGACATGGTTATATTCTTTTATTGGTTCAAATATGGTGCATATAAGTTGCATGAATACACAGATGGGGGACTATGGAAGCATAACTACATGAGTAGTGCTTATATTTCAACAACATTGTTTCGCTTCAAAGATTTCAGGAAGCGCATGTATGGTGTTAACCTTTGTTACTTGATTTAAATTTTGGTTAGAAAAGAAAGAAAGAACACAACTATGTCTTGATTTAAAAAAAAAAAATTCTAAACACACTCATTGGCAACACAAAACATGTGCATACTGGTGACCTGCCAGTACTGAAAATTGTCACCGCCAAACAATGGAAGAATAGAAAAACTCCATCTAAAAGCGATACAACATAACAAAGATAAAGTACCTTCTTCTTAGGTGGTTCAGGAAGACCCATCTGCTCCAGGCTCTCTTTGCTCGACTCGGTACAGTGAATTTCTGAACATGTATTCAATCATCAGAACACTGTACATAAGTTGCACAAAAATTCTCTGCAACCTCTACCAATTTACAAAAGTTTAAATTGAACTATATAAATCATCTTGACATAAAATTGAATAAAGTTCAGAAATAGTCATCTATAGATGTGGCCTGAAGTCAAATAGTCTATGTAAATAAGATATCGTAAAGCAAAAAGAAGTTTGTATGCCTACCTCAAATTTTCATATTTGCAATTCTTTGAAGAAGAGAAGAATTGCAAATTGATCCATACAAAATAAATCATAAAATAAAGGATCTAACCTAGATATCTAACCAATCATTTCTCTCCTATTAAAAATTGAAACTCATAATCAGGTGGAGCATGGCAGTTTCGTCATTTTTTTGTTCTTATAATGCTCCTCAGTCTAGTGCCGATGGTGGCACTCCTGAGGTCACACTGGAGACCTCCATGGTCCCCTTCACCGTTGACTTCCAACAAAATCATTCTGAAACAAACATTTGAACAAAACAAAGCACATGTACACTACTTTTAACAACCAAAGAAACAAAATTAAAAAAAAAAAAAAAAACAAAGAAAAAACAAAGAAAGATGAGAGAATCGCACCTGAATATCTATGACAAGCAACGCGGTCTCGTTCCACTTGCATGTGTTGGTTGCCATCGGGACTGGAATCCATGTGGTAGATAATCGTCGAAGGCATGGAGAGGAACGGAGAAACACGGGGGCGGACTTGGCAGATGAGCAGCACAGGAGGCAGTGGGGGCAGACCAGAGGGGGGTGAGGATCCGCCGAAGAATCCGTCGAGTGTTTTGGTACAAAAGAGGATGTGCGGCAATCCTTCTAACCGAAAATCAAAGAGAGGATATCTTCAAAAAAAAAAAATAAATAAAATCACAGAGAGGAGACATAGAATCGGACGGTGATCCTTCTTCGTATCAAATTAAATAACAAATTAAATAACATTCTTTAATCAATTTATTTAATTTGTCTCTTCCTTTTAGGTATTCTGTGATTTGACATGTTTGTGCTGATATTTCTCTTGATTGATAATCTTTTAGGGATATATGCAAATCAGGCTTTAACAACTATCAAAGAGCTTAGCTTACAGATAACCAAATTAATTGTATGACCAAATTTTCAAGAACATCACAGCAATTTTTTTTCCCAAAACAGTAGCCTAATGACACCATGCTTCATCTTTATAAACCAAATCACCAAATTACAATAATTTTTATCACTACTGCATTAGCCATAAAAATGATAAGAATAAAATAAACCTACTCTCAAGAATTTTATAAACAACATTTATTTGTTCACCCATCTAGGACTGATCTGTAAAATAAATTTTTTTCTAGGGACCTTTGTGTTAAACTGTTTGAACTAATCTAGCAACTTTTGTGTGAAAGATAGTGGTATTAGGGCCGTAAATGTAGCAATTTATGTGGTTTCAGGGTCCAATCTGAAAATCTGCTAGTTGTTAATGGGTTCGGATCCGTGTGAAACAAATGGTGACTATTGATATCATATATATGGTTTGAGCGAAATATTCAGCATGGATAATAAAAAGGCTGGTTGCATTCTATTTTACTAAAGAGTTCTCTTCCTTTTATATTGCCTACCATAATAAATGTGACAAAATTAGAAAGAGACAGTTCTTATACGCCAAGTTACACATTTTTTCCAATTAACGAATATTTGTTAAATTAGTGCCAATGGAGCGCTCACATCTGACCGTCCATTTAAATCGGACGCTCCACGCTGAGAGATGTCCGATTTGTTTTGAGGATGCGGAAGATCTGAACCGCCTTGCACTTCCTATAAATCTCGATTGTTTCCGCAAACTTAACTAAGTCGGAATTCAGCACGCAAACAGAGACACGGCGCACTGTTAGAAGCTTGACCCAAGAAAATGACGGATCGCATCGATGAACTTAGGCATGCGCCTTCCACTGTACCTCCTTTCCTGACTTGCATTGACTGTTAGATTAAATTGACATCTCTTTTCTTCTTCTTATGTCAAATAACAGGTTAATACAGAAATTTCTCGACAACAGAAGAAGGAAGAAGAAGTTATTAAAACTCGAGTAAGTATTTTCTTTATTTTAGTACATTAATCGGTTGCAATTTTGTTGGTCATAATTACCGAACCATCGCTCATATATTATTTATTTATCGCTTTTGTAGTGATGAATTCAGAGATTACAAGCACATATTTGACGGTGTCAAACTGACTCAGGAAGAAGAAAGTGTAATAAGGTAGCAATTTTCTTTTCCTCTCTTTTACAACTGCTTCTTAATTTCTTACCTATGAACAGTTGCATTTACTGAAAGGAAGTTTTCCTATACCAAGTTCATCGCCCCAAAAGTGTACAGAATTGTAGGCAATGGATCTGTTTCAGTTTGAAAGAGGGAAATAAAATAAAATAAAATGCAGACTCAATTCAAATAGATTAGTTTAATCAAATAGTCGTAGGAAAACTCTTAATCATGTGGATGACTCTTTTCTATGTTTACTATCCTCCAACCTCCAGTTATAAGAAGAAAATATACGAACTGCCGAAGAAGCATTTTGTGGAGGAGAACACTGATGAGGTATCTGAGTGTTTTTCTTTTTTTTTCTTTTTTCTTTTTTTTATTCTCTCAACTCCATATCAGCTTTTGTTAATTTTTTTTATTTTTTTTTATTTAACAGTCCAAAATGCTCCTCATCGTAGTCTCTTTCAATTCTATTCGTAGGTTATAATTATCCAAGGACAGACTGGGTCTGGTAAATCAACTCAACTACCCCAATATCTGCACGAGGCTGGTTACCCTAACCAAGGCATTGTAAGTTCTCCATGTCGGTTGTATATAATTTATTTTGGTACAATTTCTGTAGTCTTGATCTGCCCATTTTAGATTATCGTCCTTCTGTTGTTTCAACCCCAAAATTAGGTTGTTTCAAGCTTTTGCTTCCCGAGCATTTGGTAATACAAGGGAATTAATTGATTTCTGGAGCTCTCCTGCTTTTGCAAAACCATTTATTTGAATCTAAACCATTTCTGTAGTCTTGAATCCATAAACTTTTAAGAGCAATGATGTCTCTGAAACACTTTCAAAGTAATAAATAAATAATAACCTTGTGTGTATCAAATATGATTGTTGATTAACTATACAGAGTCACCAGAGCTGAAGGTGATCAATCAAACGCTAATAGTTTCCATCTAGTGTTCTCTACAACCTCAATTTTGTTGCTTCTCGCTTATATGGGTAAACATATCTTTATTGGTTTTGTTAATTATTTGTTTAAACTTTGCAGGAGGAAGAGGAGGATGACTAGATGCCTGCAAGAAGTCATGGGATATGAAGAGTTTGTTTTGTCGAAACGTGTACCTTTATTTAAAACAAATTAGCTTGATTCAGAACTCAGAATTACTTGTATTTCACTATGATTAAAACAATAATTGTTCATGTTTTTATCATCTGTTTAACGATGTTATAGCATTTTTTAATAAGTTAATTATCGCTTTTAAAAAAATATTTTTTTTCCCCGTTCGTTAGGTTTGGGGAATTAATTAGGGGCAGCGAATATCAAGTGATAAGTGATTCAACATATTTGTAGTGATATGTATCATGTATGTTCACATATCTCGTATGGAGTATGGAATATGAGATTACTGTTTACTTATATCGTATGAAAAACGAAAACGTCCAATAGCCTTTTGTTACGGGTGATCTGGTGCATCCTCGGTGGCTAGTTACAATGAACTTGTGCCCACCGCAAAGGAGTACATGAGACGAGTATTGTTGCACTATTCTTAATAAACTGCATTTTACTTTGTATTCTCTGTGTTGGCACCTCCGGTGGAACTTTAGCTTCTGTAGGAGAGCTGCTAATTTTTTCTGTTGGTTAGAGGTTCTGTTTCCGTTTCTGTGGAAAGTTTTTTTTTTTTTTTTCTTTTCCTGAAGTGGTAATGTGGTATATTGAGGTGCACCAAAAATCTTGGAGGCACATCACACTGTTCTATTTGAGTAACTGATCAAATAACTACTGATCAAGTACCGATGAAAAATGAGGTTATTGCTTGAATCGCAGTAGCAATATCATTTATTGATCATTGCTTCTAATAATACTAAGTAATCACTGGTACAAAGACATATCAATACAAGTGAGCCATATATGTATGACATTTCTATGCGGTACAAATTTACCCTGGTACACAAAAAATAAATAAACCATGACCCCTTTAACTGGTTCCCTATCCATTATATAAGCGGAAGCAGAACTTACACCCAATGGAACAGGCATATACAATAATAGCATGAAAGAATAGATAAATAAATAATTAATCAAATTAATCATCATAAAAAATAGTTGAAAAATAAAATACATAAACCAGCAATATATAAAATACATAATTAACCAAATTAATCATCATACAAAATAGATGAAAAATAAAATAAATAAACAGTGAAGTATAAAAAATATATATATTTCCATTTTTGTTGACTGCAATAGATCCTTATTACAATTTTTTACCACGATCTGCTATTTGATTCATTAAGGAGAAGTTTATGCAAAAAGAGAATGCAAGCTATTGTTACAAACTAGCCTAAAATTGAAAAATTTTGCTCACCTAAGAACATGCATGGCCTCCTTTTCAGCTTCCAACCTTGATTTTTTCTCAATTAGTAATTCATATTTCCCATTAACTTCAACATATATTCCGTCAACATTAACTTTTTCATGCATAACTTGTTTCTTTTCATTATTTACTCTCTCACTCAACTCATCAATTTCTCTCTTCAGTCCCAACAACTGCTCTTTCACCCTCCAAAGAAATCTTCTCCTTCATATTTTCAGAAAGACCCTCTTCTCTTTCTTTCCTTTCCCTCCTTAAACTCAAACAAGGCATTCTCAAGAGCCTCCTGGCTCTTAATCTCTCTTTCTTGCTCCATTTCAATTTTGGCCTTCCAGAATTTCTCTATTAATGGTATCAATCTCTGACAAAACAATATGTAAATTAACAGAGAGTAAAATTACGTACAAAGACAAAAATAGAACAAAGCAATCACCTGGAGAGAACCCCCCAACCAACCAAGGCACAGATCGGTATTGAGTATTGACATAAAGGTCATTCTGTTTTGAACCTGCCTCGCCGTTTCTCGAGCAGGGCACCTAGTATACCCTAACCCCGCATCCATTTTCTTCTTCCTCTTTGCATCACCGGTTTCTTTGTCTATCCTCGTTCTCTCCATTAACACATTCCACTGCATCTTAACCGCATCGCTAGTTCGGCCAGGAAATATTATGGACCTGAAAGTTAGCTGAACCCAATTTTGGTTCAGTATAGAATTTGCATAACTGAAATTTTACTGAGCCCTTATTATTATTATTTTTTTTTTGAAGTTTAAACAGCCCGTGGGCTTACTAAGCCCTTATTGCACAAATAAATAAGTTACATAACATATTTGTAACATACACAGCCTAGATTATCAATTAGGTAGTTCAATAGTAAAGGTAAAATAGAATGTACTGATTCTTTAGAGGAACCATGCAATTCTTGAGGGCAGCATTGGAAGATAGAAAGGCCTGGATCTAAAATATACACACCAGCTTGGTAAAAGTTCCTTTGCACATAATTTCCAGAAAATAGGAAAGAACAAAAGAAGGCCCTCAAGTGTTTTTCCCATATGGGTAACTTGACAAACTTGCCCCTATATGTTAACAGCCAACTAATAAAATTTCTTCTAACATGTTGAAAACTCAAAATGCAAACTTACCAATTACATATATATGTTGAAGCATTGATTTTGAATACAATAAACTCTAAATAATACCTAGGAAAACACCAGAAAAGCCGTCGGCCTTTTCAATGAGCTCATTAACAGGGAGAGCCTCGTTTTTGTCCGTCTTGGCCTAGAAGAGAGGAGGAAGGGTACATGTTTGTTCCCATTCCCAAGCGCCTCCCTGTCTCTTTTGATATAGCCAGCTGATCTCCTGTTTTATTTTGCAAATAAGAATACATGCAAATTAAACTTCTCTGAACATATGTATCAATTATGCATGAGTTATGATATCACACTCACAATTTCATTTCTAGTCAGTACATGTCAATCAAGCTCTCTTCTACGGTGATTATGTTGGTTTTATCTGTGCTCATGCTCATATTTTCTATTATTTGTTCTTAGTTTCAATGTGGAACTTGATCTCTTTGGGATTGGGCTTTCTCGAAACCCTGATAAAAGCTTCTTTAACCAAAAGATACAAAAACAAAAGCTTTATGCAATGTGATCAGATTAGCAGTACTATAAGTTTAAGCAATAACAGTTCAATAAAAAATGATTTATGATAAACATACCAGCGATCACCTTCACACATACACCAAGATTCAGGGGTCTTCTTATGGTCTCTTCACTTTCATGTCTTAGGCGGGGGGGTGGGTGGTTCAAACAACGGCAATAAGCCACAAAAAATGCAGGTACCACCTGGGCTCTCTTTCTTTTTCTCCGGAACAACCTAAGAATAAGACACAAACTATTAGATTAGATGGTATAAGTATCTCAGCACTTTATAATTTACTAAAACAAATTCTCTGAAAACCAATTTTACAGGAAATTATTTTCTCAATGAGTATCAAATGAAGATTCGAGTATAGAAACAAATACTGGAAATTCATGGAGTTTAGAATGGAACCAAAATAGAAGGAATTTCATCACATCATCCACTTTTTAAATTATTGACTTCAAATTGAAAACAATTTCTTAGAGCATCCAAACAAATAATTGCTAGTAGCATTAGAAATGCATAGATATGCACCAATCCTCATGAATTAACAAAAACACACGAATATAAGGAGAGAGAGGGAGAGATAGAGAGCAAGAGAGACCTTGCAATAGTGAAAAAAATCAGCATGCATTGCACCTACGTGGACTTCAGCGGAAGTGCCATTTGATGTCTTCTCCTCTTTCAGCACGAATCTCAAAGCATTTCGGAGTAAATCAAAGGCGCAAAATAATGAAGCCAGGAAAAGAGGACGAAAAGGAAGGAGTTAACCGGAAAGGGAAGGAACTGGAGAGGAAATGAGAAGACGACCACGCAGAATAAACAGCTAAATCGAAAAAGGTTTTTGTCAGCGTCCGGATCGGCGCGAGAGTTACCCCATGATTGGATGCAAAGGAGGGCAAGTGGTGGAAGCGAAAGAGCAGTTAGGTAAGGAGCACGAAGACGAAGAGGAGGAAAGAAATGCGGTGGGTATTTTGAGCGACTGCGCGAGGGAGGGGAGAGGCAGAGATGGAGGCGGAGGAGCCGCTAAGGGATCAGAGGGAAATGAAATCCTCTGCTAAGGTGAGCAGGGTATCCGAACCGTCCGATCAATGATGGTGCCCCGTGAATAATACCAGATTGATAGGCCCGAAAAAAATTTAACCGTCGTGATTAAATCGAACGGTTCGGATGGAAGGTAGGCACTGTGCTCACCTTAAAAGGTGAGCAGAGGATACTGGTCCGGATCAGAGGGGAGGATGGCAAAATCAGAAAGAAGAAACCTTAAACAAAAATATATATATACAAGATCAGCAGCAATAAAAAAAAAGAAGGAAATTAACCAGGGATAATCAAAATCCAACCAAAATGATACTAGAATAGGAGGTGTAACAGTTGAGAACTACAAACTGCTGACAACTAGTAAAGTAATTCAACAATAACAAAAATTACAAATAATTGAAGCCTAGTATCATCTGCACAGTTAATGTAAGAAACAGCAACAATGTATACACTAGCCTTCATGTGCAGCGGTATTCCTCAGAAAAAATAGGCTTTGTTGAACCTCGGTTTTACTCGCACAATGCAGACTCAGAAAAAGCCTCGCACATGATACTCATCAACAAAGCCTAGTATCAGCCAACACCTTTCTACCATCATCAGCAGTAGCATAAGCCCCACCAAGCCCTGGGACATCCTTCTCATATGGCACTACATACCTCTTCAGGAAGTTGCTTTTAGACATTATACAAGCAGTTAAAAGACTGCAATGTTTCTTCAGCCCCTTGGCTTCCAATGCACTCAATACAGTATACCTTGGAATCAATACTCTCTCTACGCTACATGAAAGTAATCGAGGTTGCAAAGTTATGCTCCTGGATTCGAAGCCAGCTATTCTAATTAGAAAGTTCATATTGGACTTCACTTTATTTTCAGAGAGAGCCAATAAACCAGGTAACTTCCTGAAGGCTGCATACACCTCCTCCTGGGACCAGCCATACGTTCTCTTAAAGAACTCCACCTTCCTTATAAGGGTATCATGCTTGATACCACCAACTGCTTTTATTGCACGGAGAAACATTCTGGATCCCTTCAGAATCCCCACCTCCTCAATAAGCTCAAGTGTCTGCCTCAAAGAATCTGGGTTTTGTTTAAAGCAGGTTGTGACCTCAAGCAATGACACCATATCTCGGTTGGATAATTCATATTCTTTGAATAAATTTATGACTGGAACAATATTCTTATCAATGTCAAAATTGATCAGCAAAAGGTTCCTCGGAATGATCTTTAACAATGCATCATCGCTGTTCCCAAGAAAATCTTTCCAGAAGAGGAGGCGTGATAGAGTGTTATTCAAATAAAGAGCTTGGGGGTTGCACCGGATCAGCTGAACAAGTAATTCCCCAGAGAATCCATTTTCCACGAGTTCACACACCTTTGGCTTCAGGGTCTTTTCCACATTGCAACTCAGAAGAATTGGGTGGAATGAAACAACAGCCTTGATCTGGGAATCAGACAAGCCAGTATCTTTTAGGAACTTTATCACTGCTTCGGGCCGGTCTGGGGATCTGATCGCCGCAAGGTGTCTGTCATTGGAGTACTTAAGCGCTCGATCAGGGGAGAAGCCGAAGGAGGAGATGAGATAGTTGGCGATAAAAGGCAGTTCCTTCTGTGGCTGAGGCTGGGTTTGGGTGGAAAGAGAGCAGCGGAGGAGAGGGTTCAGAAGAAGTGATAAGTGGTGTTGGAATCGGGGAGAGGGGGATAATTGAAAATGGAAATGGGAGGAGATGGCTCTCTTCGCCAGGTGGGAAAGCATGCTTCTGCTCGGCGGCGTTTGATTTCGAAGTTGGAGGTTGGATCGATGACGGAAGAGGGGAAAGCCTGTTACGCCGCTCGGCGGAGGCGGCGAGGTTTTGGTGGAGGGTGAGCTGCTGAGTGATTACTGCTTAGGTTAGGGAGTGTTGTCGATTTTGAAGGGTTTGACACTTGCTTTATCAAAGAAGTAAATAAGAAGAGACCAAATCATCTCTAATTTTTCATGTGGTCTTTTATAATCAAATTTCACCTCCCTTAATTTATTTTATATTAATTCGAATCACCAAATTTTATTTGCAAATCATATTCAATAAACTCCAATGCAATAAAATAAAATAAAAATCATTCCGATCAGGGTGTACATATATGGTGAATGGTACAAGTTGGTTGATACATGTAGTATGTCTTATTTTTAGTTACACTTTCCTATTGATACTAGAAGGGCATATCGAGCTTCGCTCGATCGCTCGATATGGATATCTATAATAATAATATTTTTATTATGTTTCTATAGTTTAATTATATTCATTTTTTGATATATTGTGAAGATAATTTATCTTTAGAAATATAGTTTAGTTATTGCACATACTTTGATTTGATTAAATTTAAAGAGTTTGATCAATTTAAAGAAAAAATTATATGTGTGTAAATATATATAGTTATAGTTATCTAAAATAATATGATTTATATTATGGTGATATTATTTATGAAACACAATATGTTTATAAATGACTTAAATAAAAATATATATATATCGTAAAAGATATGATGTTTTTTTTTTATTTTTCAATTGAATGAATTTGATTTATATTTTGTAAACCAAAATTAAGAATGATGATGAAGAGAAATTAAGGTGGAGAGCAACACAAAAGAGAGATGAAGACATGATGAAAATGAAAATAGGAAGGGGTCACAAAAAACATAAGCAAAACAATGTATTGCCAAATTATTGACTGCGAGTGAACCGGGTCAGTTTTATAATCAATAATACCCGACACACAAATAGTTACATAGTATCATTTTACAGAAATCAGAAAAATACTCTCTCACAACTATTTCACAATGTTTGGAGTGTCGAATGACATTTAACTAAAAGATTTCGACACCCACACAAATTTATTTATAATATTGATATATCACTTTGTAGCAGAAATTAGACAGGCAAAAATGAAGCGGGTCTGAGTTGTGTTCCATATGAAAGCAACACACGATATATAGCATAAAGAGGTAGCTACAAAAAAACAAAAAAAATAAAAAAATAGGTAAATAAACTAAGTAGATCGATGCGTGTCGTGTGAAAGAAATTCATAATACAGGGAATTGCTCATTCACTCTAACTTTTTCTAAATAATGACCAGAATACCCTCTTCTATTCCATCTTATTTTGTCAGACTATTTCGATCTAATAAGAATATTTTGGTAAGTTTTAGAGTGAATGAGTAACCATGGCGTGTCCTGAGCAATTCCCAATACAGGGCACCTAATTACTTTGGTATCAATAACCAATAATCAATAATCAATAATATAAATAAAGATGTGTGGGTGTCGATTCCTGTTTTAGTTAGTATTAGTGCGACGCTCTATCAAGACTTTTGATTTTTCTTCTCTGACTTAATCTGGTTCGTTCCTTCAGATATATGATATTTTTTTATGTGTTACTTATTGTGTTGTAATATATGTTGCTTAGAGTTTAGTTCCCTTTATGTTGCATTATTGATATCAATTTTGATTATATTGCGTCATTTTTATCACATAATTTATTTCAACCCCTCTCTCTTAGTTGCTTCTATGAGAAATGATGGAACAACATTTTTTTTTTATTTGTGATAGTTTAGAAACTTAAGTCAAGAAAAGTAATTCAAATGCTTAAGCATACTACTAAGTAAGTCAAGAAAAGTAATTCTAAATTTGACTACTTTCTCTCCGAGGCTGATAACCATCATCCCTAGAATCTGTGATTCTATTTTTGGAGTGTAGTTAATTAAACTTCATCCCTGCAATTAATCCAGCGCCTCATCCCTGCCTCATTAATTCAATTAATAAATATAGCTCTCATCATTCCCTCCCTTATGTTTCGCTCCTTACCCCTCCTCCTACGTCATATTTATATAATTGTTATGTTTCAGAACATAATTGTTCTATTTCCGAACCTAATTGTTTTATTTCAGAATTGTTCTATTTTTTTAACATAATTGTTCTATTTCGGAACATAATTGTTCTATTATCCAACCTAATTGTTCTATTTTCATAACATAATTGTTCTATTTTAGAATTTAATTATTTTATTTCAGAACATAACTGTTTTATTTTCAGAATTGTTCTATTTTCATAACATAATTGTTCTATTTCGGAACATAATTGTTCTATTTTTATAACATAATTGTTCTATTTCAGAATTTAATTGTTATATTTCTGAACCTGATTGTTCTATTTCAGAATTTAATTGTTTTATTTCAGAACATAATTATTTTATTTTCGAAACATATTGTTCTATTTCAAAACATAATTGTTTTATTTTAGAATCTAATTATTCTATTTCAGTCTCCAGGACATAAATGTATTAATGAGATTAGGCGCTGGATGAGAAAAGAAAATGAAAGAGTAAATGAGGGAAGAGCGCTGTATTAATTTCATTAATGAGGAATTTAATGAGGCGATGTAGCGATAAGGGATGTGACAGTTATTAACGCGTTTTTAAAGGAATTAGAATTAATGAGGCGCTGGATCTGTGGGGATGGTGGGGATGATAGAATCTTAGGAATGGTCTTAAGCAATTCCCCTTTCTCTCTGTACTTTTGTATTTTTATAGAATCCTTCTTAGTAGATATCTTTTAGTTGATATCCTTTACTTCTAGATTACAATATTCAATCACAGATAGCAAAAACATTTAGTACAACGTTTGTTCCATTATTAGCATCTTTAATTTACTCTCCAGGATTGTAGAATTGATTGATTGACTAATATTTAGGGATGCAATTAATATGAGAGAGCAATATATGGCATTATTATGCAAGTATTACATAAGTATCATGTGATATATATATCATTAAGGAATCCAAGCATGCTTAATTTGAATTATTTTAATTAAGGAATGTTATTGCTGAATTATTATAATTAAAGAATGTTATTTAATTTGTCTCTTCCTTTTAGGTATTCTGTGATTTGACATGTTTGTGCTGATATTTCTCTTGATTGATAATCTTTTAGGGATATATGCAAATCAGGCGAAAGAGGGGGCTGGGGGTGTCAGGTGTGGCGTGGTTGGCGAAAGAGGAAGAGGCAGTTAGCGATGGCTAAGCTAAAAAGAGGAGAAAATTAAAGCGATGTGAGGTGTATCAGTTGGCAGAGGAGGGGCTGGAGGTGAGGCGGGCAGTCGGCGGAGGAGGCGGCGGGAGCGATCTGTCGGAGGAGAGGAAAAAGAGGCGAGTTTTTTTCTGTTGTCGATGAGAGAGGATAAAAGAAAAGAGAGCCGAAGGAAGAAGAGACGCGAAAGAAATTGATAAATGATAAGATCGATCGATCGATCGCGGAAAAAATACAGGGCTCAGATTTCCGCAAATTATAGCAGATCGAGGTTTAATTAATACTATAGATGTATAGCATGCCAATTGAAGGAAAACTTTTGTTGCACTATAGAGTCATGGAAATTATTAACATTTATTTAATTTTTTAAGCAAGAAGCTTCCACCAATTGGTAATTGTTGCCGTTGGAATGATTGAATTCATGAGCTTTGATCCATTTGAAAGGTTACACAGATCAGAGGCCTTTTAATCGGAAGCTGCAATATGAGACTACCAAAAATTCTCACAATTAAATGGATCATGAGTCAAAAGTAAAATATATATATAGTCCTATTCTGAGCCCATATTATTGGTCTAGGAAGCCCGTTGAAAGGTAGGAAGATTAAACTTCACTTTAACCCTTTTTCTGTTTTTGTCATATAAAGTGTTGGGCTTGTTTGGATGGGTTGGAAATAGTGGGAATAGAGCCTCTTTCCGGAATTGGCTATTCCTAATACATCCAAACGATTTTGGAATAGCCAATTCCATTCCTAACACAATTTTCAATAATACTCTTCCCAACAACACTTTTCTCTCTACTTTTTCACACTTCCCAACGCTATTCCTAAACTCACCATCCAAACAACCTAGGAATAGCACTCTTCCCACTCTTTCCACTCTTCCCACTATTCCCAACCCATCCAAACAAGCCCGTTGTTCTTTATTTTTGTGGTGTGTTTGGATGAACTTAGAAATAAAAGGGAACAAGGTTGTCCCGAGCAATTCTGTTTTTATGGGAACAAACCAGATTTGTATGTTTAAGAACATCTCGTTCAGTTGTCAAAAAAATAAATAAATAAAAAATAACAGCCCGTTCATGTATGTTTCGTTAATACCAGAACAACTTTTTTTTGCAGTCCAACCAAACAGACAAAATAAAATTATAACATTTAATTTGGAAGTTCTTATGTAATTATTTTTGGAAACTATTATAATCTTCCAAAATGGTCCTTCGTTACTAACATAATAATTTTAAAAAAATGAACTGTCAAGTATATTTTATCCCATCTAACTTTATGTAATAGGTAACGCAGTTTTCTATATGGTATTCAAAATATTTTTTATATATATATATATATATATATATATATATATATATATATATATATATATATATATATATATATGAGATTGGCTAAAATACTTTGCAAAGCATAGAGAGTTTGTGCTTTAGACTTTTGGGTGGTATTTTTAACAAAAAAAAGTTTTCCTCAGAAATTTTAATAAGAAAATAGGAAAAACTTTTTTATTAATAAGGAAAAAATCCTAACGCGTTTATGGACACAGTAAATGCGCTGTGTCCTAACGCGGTCCATAAACGCGTTAGGGATGCGTTAACGCGCTCGTTGACCGTGTTACAAGGGCGGACAATTGTCACATCCCGCAGCCAGACGTGACAGCTCCCGCCACGAAAGTATAGATATTTGTACTCTCGTAAGGCTTAAACTACAACTTAACATAGAACTAGCAGTAAATTTTTTTTTCTCTGATAATATAAATCGAATATTATCAAGTTAAGGGTATAAACAAAATAAAACATAAAACAAAATATATCGACAGACAGTCGATCGCAACACATACTTATCAATAGGTAACTGACCTAATAGTATCTCCCATCACCTCATGAATATATGGTCACTAGCTTTCTGTGCAAAGATGATTTTTGTTACATCCCGCCAAAAATAATTTTCTAATGTAAACGAAGCGTTCTCTGGAACCCCCATCCGCCGAGGAACATACAAAATAAAAACGGAGTGAGAATAAAATTCTCAGTGCAGGTTTTAGTTCCAGACGTGGATTTCTAATTGAAATCTTAGCCCGAAAGTTAGACCCATAATAATCAATATGAATATGTAATTTATTCATTAAATAAATAACTGGACTTAGTTAAATCATTCATACAATACCAATATAAATTTTTCTAACTAGTTCTTCAGCAACAATAAGTCAAGCACAATTCCTTTATACTCATCTTTCATGAACATGCACACAATTGAATCAAGAGCAAGACATTTTTCCTAACCCAAGAGCACACGAGAGACGTATCCCTAACTCTGGGCACATGAGGGAATATCATAATCATATAGTATATCATCAAAACTCACTCAGGTTTCCTAACCCAACTGGTTGGGCACACAAGGGACGTATCCTTAACTCTGGGCACATGAGGGAATATCATAATCATATAGTATATCATCAAAACTCACTCAGGTTTCCTAACCCAACCGGTTGGGCACACGAGGAAACCTTTCCCTAACCCACTGGGCACACGAGGGACGAATCCCTAACCCCGGGCACACGAGGGAATTTCATATTCTAATAGCGCTACCAAACTGGCCAAAGCCGGTGGCCGACCGATTCCGGAGAGTGGCTTGATTGACATTCAAATTCATTTACCATCTTCCAGTACCAATACGCATAATCATAATTCGAGATCTTCAGGCAAGAATAGGTTAAACTGAGACAACTCAGTTTATTCATAATAAACATCAAACTTGCCTGTCTGTCATAACCATTTTAACAAAGGAGATTATTTTCAACATGAAACTTTGAGTTGTAATATATGTTCCTAAATCTACATAGTTATTGTGTAATGCATCCAAAGGGTTCAGCAAAATACCATTCATAATTTAAAGTTATCAGGACCGAATCTCTATAAAAATCCACATATCCGCACCTGTTGTTGGATCAAGTTCCATCTTCGTCAAGTCTCCTGTATAGTAGTCAAAACTCGTTAAAATTTGACTAAACGATTTCTTAAACCGATCTAACTTACGACTTTCTAATGTGGTCCGGCTTAAGCTACCAGACTGCCTGGAGTTTTCTATTTAAATTTTATAGTAATTGCTTGTGTTTTTAAAAATTTAGTTATTATTTATTATTACCTTAATTTTATTTTATTTTATTTGAATTAATTCTATTTTATTTAAATTTATTTTAATTTATTTTGATTTTAATTTAATTAATTTGTTTTATTAACTATTTTATTTTATTTATTTATTTCCTTCTATTTACTTAATTAATTAATTAAATAGTTTATGTTTAATATTATTCTCACTATTTCCTTTATTATTAATTATTTATATAATAATTAATTTATGTTTATATTAATTTATTTAATATATTATTTTGTTATATTTAATTTATTTCTTTATATTTAGTTTAATTAATTTCTTTAATTGAATTTATTTTTATTAAATAAAAATCTAAATCATTAAATAAAATTATAAACTCAAAATCCGAAATCAAAATCAGAAAATCATAAAACAATTTAAAAGTCTGAAATTTATTTGTTATTGGGATCAGAAAGTCGGTGATTTTGGTCGTCGTATCTGTTCTCGACTCACTCAGACTATTCTCATCATCTCCCGTAAAAATCCGACTTAACTAAAGAAATTCCCGACATTTAAGTGGCTTTTTCTTTAATTAAATATTTATTAAGCCCACAAATTAATTAACTTAATCTTAGATTAAGTTTTTATTAATTATTACTTAATTTTCAGCCCATAACCACCTTCTTAAATTTCAGTCCGAAATAATTAAAGGTTGAATCCGTCTCCATTTTTTTTTCTTTTCTGTTGAAGCCCAAACGAAACCAGCCCAGAAGCTGGGCCCAAAACGCAACATGACTAGACCAGGTCAACCTGACCCAGTTGACCTGGGTCTAGCTTATCGGGTCTGACCTCTTCCACCAGAATCCGATAGCCACAAAAAAATCAGATCCAACCCGCCATTTCGGCGACCTTTTTCCCCAAACAACCCTGAATCAAATTATTTCTCACATAGGCCCTTTTTGTTTATGTTTATACCCTTTTTCCTTACAAATAGGCCCTCAGTTCATCATTTTTCTTTACAAAACAACCCCTGTCATCGACCCAAGTACCAGAACGGTACCAGACGCCAAAATCAGTACCAATAGGCTGGTACCAAGCCTTAACAACATTCAAATAGCCCCTCTCAACGTTCCTATACACTCAATAACCGATAATAATCTCAATTTCTCTGTTTTTAATCAGTTTTCATCAATCCTCCTCGTGACAGAACCCAATACCCATCACAACTCAATTTTAGCATTTAACACTACCCCAATTCTGTTCCTATCACTAATTCCAGCCTCAATAAACTCGTTTTTCAGAGTTTAGAGGTCAATAACAGTGTTTAAAACCTAAATTAATCCAAAACCCTAGAATTTTCCTAATGGTTCAACAACTCAACGAATTTCAGCAATTTAAGGGAATGGATATACCTTAGCTCTTCGGTTTTGTGTTCCCTTTCTCTTCCTTTCCTCCCGATCTTACCCCTCATCTCTCTTTTTTTTTCTAGGAATTTCTTTCACCCGGCCAACCCCAAATCGACCTCAACCGAGGTATTTATAGGCAAATCAAAGAGAGAAAAGGAGAGAAGAATCAACGACGGTAATTAAAAATCAAAAATCCCAAATTTTTCGCACTCACCCGATCTCTCCATCGTAGCATCTCACGGCTACGATTGGAGACGGCCTTTCTCAGCCATGGCCAAGTGTGATTGGTTGGCCACACTGGATCCACGTCAAAACTCGTGCTAGACGGTGCATGGTCGGAGAGAAAGCGAAGGAAAGAATCGGACGGAGAAGGAAGAGAGATGGCGGAGAGAAAAGAGAGAAGGAGATGAGGCTATCTGTAAATTTGATTTTTACCAAATTTCCCCCATCTGGATCCTCTGTGGCGAGATTTTGTGGCCACTGATGTGGCAGCTCGCTTTATTTGATTTTTAATCTAAATTTTATGGATATTTGATTAAATTAACAATGGATTTCAAGTTTAATTAAGCTTTGATTTTACTAGAATATTTTATACTAATTATAGATTTTACACAAAGTCAAATATTTCGAATTCGAGTCGATTTTTATGTTACTTTTGATTTAAATTCATTTTCTTCATTAAATTATAGTTAAGTTCAAAATTAATTATTGTATTAAATCAAATTTTGGTTTGCTAGAATTATGTAAATAAATTTTGAATACTACACAAGGTCAAAAATTTCGAATTCGAATCGATTTCCCTGTTAATTTGAATTCTTTAGAATATTACTATTTTTGTAGATTAATTTTCTTAATATTATTTTTAAAATTAACTCAATTAATTTAATCAAGTCTGGTATTTTCTACTTTGTTACATTCCACCCCCCTTAAAAAAAAAATTTCGTCCTCGAAATTTCTAAAGAGGGACTTAAGATTGGTATTTTAAAGGTTAAATTATTCTTTTTATTGTTATCTTTCAGTTATGCTACTTCTTGTTAAGATTTATTTTGTTTCTTTGTTGTCAGTACAGATACATCAGAGTATGACTTCAACTCCCTTGGTAGTCAGTCAAATAAACTAAAGTAATACTCTAAATATCATAAGATCAATCTCAATATTGGTGACTAGTCAATATTGATTTAATCTTTGTACACAGACATACTGTTAATATTGTTATCTATTTGATTTCATAATAGTTATTTCTATTATTATTTTAAAGATCAGATTTAAATTCAGAGTACTGATTCTTATAAGCAAGATTTTGAGATTTGAAAGTGACCTGATTCTCAAGTAGGTTGATCTATCTAATTATCCTGACGCACTCATGTCGAGAAATAAAAGAGTAGACGAGTTAACCAAGCGTTAACATTCTCCAATCCAAGTGTAGAAATTTCTTTTCTTGTATATACTTTATGTTGCTTCCAACCTCTTAAATACAATCTAACTTCCTCTCGAAATTGTCTGCTATAAATGAGGTCTTGTTGGGTTATAGTTTCTTGTGATCCCTGCCATATTGGAGTTTGGCATCATTCTCCTTATAAAGCTTCATATGACATCATGCTTATACTTGTTATAAGCAAATTTCATCAAATGTGAGTATTCAAATCTACAACCATTAAAACTAAGATTACATGTCCACAGTGTATTCTTCAAAATTTAATTTGTTCTTTTGAAGTATCATCCATTGGTTAGGGGTCATGTATTGAGCTAAATATAACTTTTATACTTACATATCCTTGAAAGTCGCTCCAAAACCAAGATGTGAATCTCCTATCTCCTTCAAAAATAATTTCCTTCAGATATCCCTGTTGTCTGGAACAAAAGTTCATAAGTATCCTTGTTGATTCTCTATCCATAAAATCGATCTGAATAAGGATATAATAGGCTATCTTGGTCAATCAATCTGTCATATCTCTCTGTAGTTCATGGAACTCCTACCACTAATTGCATTATGATAAATTCATCTTTATCTCAGTCTCCAGAGAAATTGCAAAAGTTTGGTAGGTTTTTATCGACCCGTCTTAATTTACTAGCTCACCTGACACCCTTTAAAGATATCCTTCCACTTCCTTATTTCTATGTGGTCACCGATACTTTCTTTTCAATTCTTTAAACACGTGCCTGGAGTTATGCACTTTCGATAGCCTTATAGTTTTAATTTCAGGGTGTCCAAGATACCAACTCTATTTCATGAGTTTTCAACTTTTTTTTATTTTTATTTTTTTATCTCATCAATATTGAAAAATAGATATGACTTGTTCTTGACTAACTTCTAGTGTTGGCTATGACCAATTCCGATAAATCTCTAGTTTCTCATATTTTGAAGAAAAGCACATATATCGTTTTGAAGAAATCTCATAAACACCTTTAATTGTTCTTGTCCCTTCATTGTTTTGATTCTCTTCATCTTGTAGGAATTATCTGACATGAGGTTTTGGAAATGGATATGGTTCCATGTACTAGGTCAATAGGAAATTAAACTTTCTCTTTCAGGTGGAGATCTCAAAATTGCTTCTGGAAATATATTAGAATAACTGGAAAACAATTGGTTTTGGGGGAAAGGCCAAAGTTTGTGGAGGTTAAGTTCATTACTATACCTAGGTGAGTTAAATCATCAAATTTTCCATTGACTATTCAATTTCATAGGTAAAAATGTAGGATATTGAAGATAATTACTTTCCTTGTTGTAGCTGAATGTCACATCAACCAATTTATTTTCAAGAGTATTTTATATCTTAATCTCCATATTCAGTAGATCAACCTCTATATCCAGTAGATCAATCTTAATTCTCGTCCATTCATAGAATTCTTATAGGTTAGGCAGTGTACATTGGTTCTAATAACTTATTCCAAGAGTATGCTAACTATCCATTACCTGTCACTATTCAGTAGTTGCGGTGTTTATCTTTATTTCCTTCTACTGCCATTCTTTCTTCTTAATGCAGGTCGTCCATGATATCCAAAATAAGTATTACAGATCTGTTTATTACCACGAGTGTAACCATGTCCTTATTATAGCATTCCATTTCCACAACTTGAGCTAGCTCCAGTAGTAGTCGTCTTTAATGCAGAAGTAGATGCTGGCTTCGAGCAATCTTTAATTCAATGATCAGAACTACCACATCGAGACCAAGTTCAAGTAGAATAATAGTATTGTGTCTCTGGATGTCAACATTTACACCTGCGACCAATTAGGTTTGGAGGATGGAGACGATAGAATTGGTTTCGAAGTCTGTGTAATTGGAGTTACTTGTTTGGGTCCTACTGTACTTTGCCCACGTACATTCCGAGTCTGAACCATACGTTGTTGTACATTCCACTTGTTCAGCTGCGTCCATCAGGGCTTGAAGTCCTTGGTTTGCTTGACTGTCAGCTGTGATTGCAACTTCTGGGTCCAACCCGTCAAGATACTGACGCCTTTGTCGATAGGCATCATTGAAAATGTCAGGAGTATATTGAGATAAAATAAGGAACTGGGTGTTATATTTAGCAACCGTTCGTCCCAGTTGTTTGAGTGTTGCAAATTTAGTTCTCATTGCTTCCATATGCACGACTCCCATAATCTTTGTTCAAATTATTCTTCAAACCATGCTCAAAGAATTCGAGTAGCATTTCCTTCATATCCACACTTCACTCCTTCCCACCAAGATTGAGCAGACTTTATAGATAACAAGTTGCCAATTCAACATGGTGTTTTAAAGGAACTTGACATACCTCCAAGTGAGATTTTTTTTTTTTTGTGGCAAGCCATTCTTCTGCTGCTTTAAATCCATTTTCTCCATTAACTCGGGGCAATTCTAATAGTGCAAATGCTTCAAATTTCCTGAATGCAACTTCGTCCCTATCCCGGGGACCTGGTTTAGCTCTGTCTACCATACATTGACCACGTCCATAGGCTTGTAGTATGCGATTTACTCCACGGTCTTCTAATTTCACATGTCCTTCCTTTTCCGCTGCAGGTACATTACGTCGATCGTGTCTCACATTGCCGTTCACGAGTGTTTTTCATCATTGACTCTAATGATTACTGTTATTACAGAGGTATTATGAAAATTCTTCAAACAACCAAATTGAATGAGATGCATGCATGCCTAACTTAATGCAGAAGTTGAAATATACCGTCCTAGCTCATCTCCTACTCTTGCTTTCGCTAGACTGGTTAAGACTTATACCATACTAGCTCTGGTACCACCAAAAGAGACTGTCACATCCCGCAGCCAGACGTGACAGCTCCCGCCACGAAAGTATAGATATTTGTACTCTCGTAAGGCTTAAATACAACTTAACATAGAACTAGCAGTAAATTTTTTTTTTCTCTGATAATATAAATCGAATATTATCAAGTTAAGGGTATAAACAAAATAAAACATAAAACAAAATATATCGACAGACAGTCGATCGCAACACATACTTATCAATAGGTAACTGACCTAACAGTATCTCCCATCACCTCATGAATATATAGTCACTAGCTTTCTGTGCAAAGATGATTTCCGTTACAGCCCGCCAAAAACAATTTTCTAATACAAAGAAGTGTTCTCTGGAACCCCCATCCGCCGAGAAACATGCAAAACAAAAACGGAGTGAGAATAAAATTCTCAGTGCGGGTTTTAGTTCCAGACGTGGATTTCTAATTGAAATCTTAGTCTGAAAGTAAGACCCATAATAATCAATATGAATATGTAATTTATTCATTAAATAAATAACTGGACTTAGTTAAATCATTCATGCAATACCAATATAAATTTTTCTAACTAGTTCTTCATCAACAATAAGTCAAGCACAATTCCTTTATACTCATCTTTCATGAACATGCACACAATTGAATCAAGAGCAAGACATTTTCCCGAACCCAAGAGCACACGAGGGACGTATCCCTAACTCTGGGCACATGAGGGAATATCATAATCATATAGTATATCATCAAAACTCACTCAGGTTTCCTAACCCAACCAGTTGGGCACACGAGGAAACCTTTCCCTAACCCACTGGGCACACGAGGGACGAATCCCTAACCCCGGGCACACGAGAGAATTCCATATTCTAATAGCGCTATCGAACTGGCCGAAGTCAGTGGCCGACCGATTCCGAAGAGTGGCTTGATTGACATTCAAATCCATTTACCATCTTCCAGTACCAATCACGCATAATCATAATTCGAGATCTTCAGGCAAGAATAGGTTAAATTGAGACAACTAAGTTTATTCATAATAAACATGTATGCAAACTTGCCTGTCTGTCATAACCATTTTAACAAAGGAGATCATTTTCAACATGAAACTTTGAGTTGTAATTATAGATTTTACACGAAGTCAAATATTTCGAATTCGAGTCGATTTTTATGTTATTTTTTATTTAAATTCATTTCCTTCATTAAATTATAGTTAAGTTCAAGCTTAATTATTGTATTAAATCAAATTTTGATTTGTAGAATTATGTAAATAAATTTTGAATACTACACAAGGTCAAAAATTTCGAATTCGAATCGATTTCCCTGTTAATTTGAATTTATTTCTTTAGAATATTACTATTTTTATAGATTAATTTTCTTAATCTTATTTTTAAAATTAACTCAATTAATTTAATCAAGTCTGGTATTTTCTACTATGTTACAACAATTTTCTCCCGCAAAGTGAATTATTTAAATTATTTAAAGTAAAAAATCAAACAATAACCATTTTATTTAACTATAAAAAACATAAATTTATTATTTAAATAAAGCATAATAAGGCAGAAATAATTGAGTAAATAAGACAAAAAAAAACATGAGAATCCGCAGTACTGTACCGCTTTATTATAATTAGGCTTTGAACGCGTTTTACAACCGCGTTAGGGTCCCTTTAACGCGTTTATTAAAAGGGTTAGCTGCCCCATACGAACTTTTGTCACTTCAACGCATCAAATCAAAACTTTTGTCATTTCAATCAAATAACTGTCGATGAAATTACTGAGTTTATAACCGCGTTAGATATGTTAGGAAATGCTCATATTTTAATTTTAGATTAATTACAACTAATTAATCACCATTAACAACAAGCAAATCAAGAGATCTAGTGCTAAAGCAATCACACGTCAAATCAAGAGAGAAAGTAGGAGAAAGTTATACCTCTCATGAAATCACATTCATGAGGCTCGAATCCATGGCATGGGAGTCGATGGGGTGCTCTCCTACGCCTCTTCTTCTCCATGGATGGCGCCGGCCTCGAGTCCACCAAGGAGATTAACCACGTTCTCAAGGTATGTGCTAGCACACCCAAGAACAAGTCTAATCCCATTAGCTTTCTCTCTTCTAGCAATTAAATCTTTCATTTAAATGGAGAAGAGAGCTCAACACATGAGCAAAAGAGGGAGAAAAGAGGAGGTTTGTGGCAGCCACAAAGGGGAGAAAGAGAGGAGAGAGAAGGCTAGCTCTTGGAGCCTCCAAAGGGGTCCTTTTATAGAGCTCAAACCCTAGGGAAAACTTTCCCAAAATTACACCTCTTGCCACCCTATGGCTGGCCACGAATTGGGCCTATATGGGCCACCTCAAAAACTCATTTGGGTCTTTAATTCACCTAATTAAAGTCCCATTAGTTTGCTCTATAATTGGGCTATATATTTTCCTATTAAATAACGGCCCGATTAATCAATATAACCATTTATATTAAAATGTGTTGATCTAAAATTAATTATTAACTCATTAATAATTATTTTGGGATTAGATAATGCATTAATTTATTTCTATATGATCTCTTTGAGTTAATTAATTATAACGGTTCATAACGGTATATAATTAATTAATCAACTTATCATATTTCCGCAATACTCACTGTTGCGAATAAATAGATAATGCATTGTGTGGTCAAGGTCCTATTTGTGTGACCCTTTGAGGAATAAATAGTGTACCGTTACAATATCTCAATCCTGCATAAGAAATATAAGTATTTCCTTGTCTGATTCTTATGTCACATGATATCATTGTATAATCCAAGATAGGAATGTGTCATTCTTGCAGATTATACATTTCTTGATCTAGAGTTGATCGTCTAGTTTGCATGCATACGATCCAACTCCATCAAGGGGCCCAAACAGATATCATCACTCACTAGGTATACTAATGAGGGACATACGGTTTTCTTGATGAACAACTTTTCCCCGCACAATTCAAGAGAACATAAATAAAGTCCTTATAGCAGCCTTTATCAGGAATCAACGTTAGACGATATTTATTGAACCTATCCTCATGTGGAAAAGGTGAACATCTCAAACTTAGAATCAAACTCATATGAAATAAACAATGACACATAACACAATCCATATGTTTATTTCATTGGGTCAAGTCCTGTACTATGTTCCAATAACATACACATATGCAATTAAGTTGGTAACTCCTTACCTATGATTTGTAGAACTTAATCATCACTTAACTTGCATACTAATCTTTTATGATAATTAATGTTCCTTGTTAATTATCAAGATTATGGACGATTTAGATTTATTATTGTCATTCTAATGAATGATCCACAGAGATCTACAATTCAGATCCTCAACCTGAATGATCTGTCAATAATAAACTCTAGGAACAAATGATCAAATATCATCATTAACATAAACTAAGAAAATAAGTCATTAAATATTGACTTCTAGGACATAACTCCAACAAGATAAACTTATATAAAGGATCTGCTTCTTCGAAACAGAATTCAATTCATTATCTCGTATATTCAATTCCTTACCTCATTTATAATCTTTAGATCCAGAAATGACTTCGATTACTGTATTTGTCAACCCATCTCCAAGTTTCGGTGGTTGTTCTTTCTACCTAAATTGTACTCCTTCCACAACTTATGCCGAAATCCGAAATGAATTATACTTTAGACTTCAGATTTATGAAAGTCAATATACAGTGCAAATTCACGGTCGTTACAACGATATAGTCAACGGTAGATTTTAATCTTTACTTGTCCCTTTGAGTTCTGAACCTGAATGGCGATACTATTACCAACAGACATTCGAGATGAGGGGAATACCAAATCTTGAACTGTTTGTTGATTTTATGCCGGTATACGGAACAGGACCAGACCTAAACTTTACGCCGGTTGATGAGCCTAGTAGTAGCGAGCCAAACATGACACTAAATCTTTTTGGTGGTCAAGATTCCAATCCTTATGAGTAAGTATAATATTTATGATGTTTTGGACTAATATTTAGTATAGCAATTGTGTTTCAAATTGAATTAATGTTAAATATTTTGAATTTCCATTTTACAAAGCGATAATGTTTGAGATCATAGTCGTGGTGCCCAACTGTCACCTGTGGTCGAGAACGACTATTCGGAAGATGATGTCCGAGTCAAGGATAATGGTGATGAAGAAGGTCCGGAGAGTTATTCTGACCTCCCCACCGGAGAGGAATTTTCGGATGAAGAGGACTTACCAAACACAGAATTGCCATTTTATGCAAACTGTGACCAGACGTACATTTCCGGAAGAACAGACACGCACCATCCTGTAAGTGATTTGTGTGATATTTCGATGTTCGAATATGTTGGTAGGCCGGAACGAAATTTAGAGTCAAAACGAGAACTCGGGCCTGGTAAAACGTTTGGGTCTAAGAAACAACTAATATTGGCAGTCTGTGATTTTTGTTGCACGAACAATGTTGAGGTAAGAACCGAAACAAGCAACAAACAAAGAGTCGTAATGAGTTGTATTCAGAAACCAAGGTGTGAGTGGCGATTGTATGGTAGAGTTGAAAGTTGGAATACCAATTGAAGAATTTCCACAAATCCTAAAGACCATACGTGCTACAGACCGCCCGGCGTATTCGGTCACGTAAACCTAACAGTTAGCCTTATTGCAGAACATGTTCGTGATGAATTGAAAAAAATCTAGGTGAAACTGTTGACGACATAACAGGCCTCATAAGGGCTAGATATCCACGTGGGCGCAACAAATTGCTTTGTTTTTCAAACTTGTTGATTTTCTGGAAAAATTTTGGAAAACTAGGCATTAAGGGGTAATTTTTTTCGATTTTCTGGCTTTCTGTTCGACCCGGACAGACGGGTGTTCGACCCGGACTGGAGACTTGGGACGTGCTTTCTCCAAACGTGCCTTCTGTCCAGGTCGAACAGTTTTTGTCCAGGTCGAACTGGATACTTAGCCGATTTTTCGGAACCCAGCACTAATCCAGGTCGAACTGGTCCATTCCAGGTCGAACTAAAAGTTCGTTTTTGAGCTGAAACGTTGGGTTTTGTTTGAAATTAAAGTGCTTTTGCTACTGTTTCTGGACTTTAATTGTTGAAATCACACTGTCTTAATCCTCTAAGAGTTGTTTAACTGTTTTCATCAAGTGCTCTCGTTGTTTAGACATCCTGATTTGAGTTGTGCACCGATGGACCAAATTGTTTTCTTTAGTCATGATAGGGCCCGAAACTGGTTGCTCAATAACTTGTCAATTTAATCTCAGTCAATTCTCACGACTTCTCACCGAGTGAACTGATTTGTGTCTTTCAGGATTTTGTTTAAAGAAAATTTGACAACTTTAAAAATTATAAGATGAGTTAGATGGTTGTTATTGCTAGAATCACCATTCTGAAATTGATTGAATCCAAATTGAGACATGAATAAGGATGTTACTAGGAGCCCTGGCCCAAGTGTACCGTGGCTTTGGTCGTGTAAAATTCTGTTTGATCTCCAAAATTCCACAAATATTGGAGGCGTGGTCGCGGTAAGGCGTAATTGATCCACAGGTGGACCGTCGCGGTAAGGTGTAAAAACCGGTCCGACCTCCCCGGTGCGTCAGGTGTCGGTAGCTTAATCCAAAATCAATTTAAGTTGGTGAATTTGTTGTTTGTCTCTCTCATTATAAAATTTCTAAACTTGTCAAAATTACTTTGCAAACTTTTCAAAGACATGGAAAAGAACGGGTTAGTAACTTTGAGATTGCATTTGGTTGATGAAATAGGAGCGAGGGACTTTGATTGATTAAACTCTCATTAGGACCAAGGGTTGCATGGTTAAAATTGAGGAATACTAAACCCTTGTACTTGATGATTTCTATTGAATTGGCTCATTCGTTTCTGTGTGATTGTTTTGTAGGCACAAGCGATTAATTTCAAGCACTACCTTTTTTTTTGAAATAAAAGCAACCCAAGTAGGGTTACCTGCTTATCATTAAGCAAAGAGTATTCAAACTTACAAACTAAAGAGAGCAATGCTTTCTAACAAAGCCAAAACTCCCGTCTAAAAAAGTATCTAAAGTCAAGAAGCAAACAGGTATAAGGGTGTCTTCTAACCAAGACCCCTTCAAAGCAGTTAACAACAAAATAAAACCAACTCCAAGAACAACACAACAGTATTGGGACAGCAAACAAAACAAACTACAACAGCACAGATCTAATTATTAGCTGAAGAAGTTGTATCTGTGACATGCCCATTGCTGGTTGCAGCATCACTGTTCCTGACAGCATTTTGTAACTCTGCCAAACTCCTATAACTAGCTTCCAACCCAGAAGTGTTGCCTGTCCAACAATTAAACAAATGCAAAGCATTAAAAATGGTATTGAATCCAGATTTACTACTTGTATCGTTAAAAATTCTAAGTTTGGGCAATTTTCTCTCTAAGTCTAAGTATAGTCAAATTCTAAGTTTAGGCTCTTGCTTGAGGACAAACAAAGTTTAAGTTTGGGGGGATTTGATATCTCTTTTATCTGTTAGTAATTTGACCGTACTTGGCACCCAATTATGACCCAAAACTTGTTATTATTTGACATTTTGCTGTGTTTTTTCAAGAGACCTTGATTTCGGACTTTCTATGCTCAATTCGACATGGACAAACTCCTGTTCGGGTCGAAATCTGAGCCGTAGCTCCCATTCCACTCCAAGTCCAAGTCACTGCTCTGTCCAGGTTGGACAGATTTCTCTCCAGGTCGAACTGACCATTCTCCAGCCCGAACTGACCTCTCTCCAGCCCGAACTGAGTGCCTCTAGGTCGAACGAAGCCATTCCAGCTCTCCAGCCTGGCTCCAACCTGGACCAGTGTTAGGAAGTGTTTAATTCTATTTTTGTGCCATCAAATAGCAAGAAATCACAACTAAACACCATAGATCTAGTGCTAGAAGCATTCACACATCAAAACAATAAGAACAAGTAGGAGAAAGTTATACCTCTCATGAAATCGCATTCATGAGGCTCGAATCCAAGGCATGGGAGTCGATGGGGTGCATGCTCCACCACCTTCACCATCTAAGGCGCCTCAAACCCACCAAGGAGCTAACCACGAGCTCCATGAAAGTGCTAGCTTTCATGAGCTCCTAGCTAATCCCCTCTATGAACTTCTTCATCCTATTAACTATTTTAATGGAGGAGAATAAGGAATGGTGCTCAACACATGAGCAAGAGAAGGGAGGAAGATGGGTGGCGGCTAGGAAGAGAGGAGAGAGAAAGTGGATGGAGGCTAGGGCTTTCCCAAGAGGTGACCCCTTTATATAGCCAACAACTCTCATCCTCTCTTTGAACTATTTACAAGTATGCCACTAGGGCTCTAGCTGAAATTAATAGGGCCATTTTGGGCTACATCAAATGTTGCAATGGCCCAATAAACCATCCCATTAATTACTCCTTCATCCTTCCTCAAATCGGGCCTTTAATTAATTAAATAACTAGAAGCCCAAATAACTCAAACTATTTAAAGTGTGTTGAACATAATTAATTATTAACTCATTAATAATTAATTTAGGATTAGCTAATGCATTAAATTGTTTCCATATGATCCTTTTGACTTAATTAATTATAACGGTTCATAACGGTATATAATTAATTAATCAACTTATCATATTTCACAATACTAACTGTTGCGAATAAACAATTAATGCACCGTGTGGTTAGAGTCCTATTTGTGCGACCCTATTGAGGATTTATGCTATGTTGGCCATGAAAATAAATCGTTATTTATTTCCAATAATCATAAGCGGTATCTAGCAACACATTATGATTCCCAATTCGCATAAATAATGTACCGTTACAATATCTTAATCCTGCACAAGAAATATAAGTATCCTTGTCCGATTCTTATGTCACATGATATCATTGTATAATCCAAGATAGGAGTGTGTCATTCTTGCAGATTATACATTTCTTGATCTAGAGTTGATCGTCTAGTTTGCATGCATACGATCCAACTCCATCAAGGGGGCCAAACAGATATCATCACTCACTAGGTATACTAATGAGGGACATATGGTTATCTTGATGAACAACTTTTCCCCGCACAATTCAAGAGAACATAAATAAAGTTCTTATAGCAGCCTTTATCAGGAATCAACGTTAGACGATATTTATTGAACCTATCCTCATGTGGAAAAGGTGAACATCTCAAACTTAGAATCAAACTTATATGAAATAAACAATGACACTTAACACAATCCATATGTTTATTTCATTGGGTCAAGTCCTGTACGATGTTCCAATAACATACACATATGCAATTAAGTTGGTAACTCCATACCTATGATTTGTAGAACTTAATCATCACTTAACTTGCATACTAATCTTTTATGATAATTAATGTTCCTTGTTAATTATCAAGATTATGGACGATTTAGATTTATTATTGTCATTCTAATGAATGATCCACAAAGATCTACAATTCAGATCCTCAACCTGAATGATCTGTCAATAATAAACTCTAGGAACAAATGATCAAATATCATCATTAACATAAACTAAGAAAATAAGTCATTAAATATTGACTTCTAGGACATAACTCCAACAATCTCCCACTTGGCCTAGAGTCAATCAATAGTGACTTCTAGCCAGTGAAGAATTTAGAACAATGTCATATATCCATATATATACATGTCTCGAACCTCAAAAGATATAATACACTTAAAGCAAGTTACTCATACGTCCATCACGCATGGATGCACAATTGCATCTCGTATATTGCTTAAGGTAGAGGTTAAGTTAGAGTGTTCGCTGTGTCCGCGAACCTATCCAATTTTGTTTGACCCTATATACATATATACTCCTATATATGTGTTCTTGATCATCATCATGTGAGATCAAGTGCCATCGTCATAGATCTTAGTTGGATCACCAATTTAATATTGGGTTCTTCAAGTTTAAGCTATGGTTCGAGATGCATAGAACCATATTAGCTTGACTGAGAACTTCTCGATCCATACTACCTTCTTTCATTGCTTCACAAGTTGCTATATATATTTTGTTTTTGGTGACGGAAACGGTTGTAATATCCCATTTAGAACACCTTCTAAATTTACAACACCACATTTAAACAAAATATGTAGCTCAATTGCATTCATATCAATTTTTCGAAAACTAGCATCAATATATCAATTTATATGAGCTTTCTTTCATCAGATGAAATATATCATTCTTTCTCATAAGATACTCGAAGATATTCTCGATTATTGTCCAAACGTGTTTTTTCTTTGTATCCAGTTGACAACTGCTTGTCATACTCCTTGGGTACAACACATAGGGGCATGTGCATAAGTATGGCGTACGTAATGAAACTCATAACAGAAGGATGCTCGAATTGTATCATGCACTCTTCTCGAATTGAGTTGCAACACACCGAGTCGAACTCAAGTGTATGCCATACAACGTGGTTAGACATCCTTTTTAGGAGTCTATCTTTTCGTGTAACTATAACACCTTGTCATTATATGCACATTTTGCTCAAACCTAACATACATCATAATCTATCTCCATAGATTTTGTTTCCTTGGATTAGGTGACTTGCCCAAATTCTCTATTGAGAAAAACATTCTCTAATGAGATCTTGACAATAATCATTTCCTTAATTTTATTCCCAATTAATGTCTTGTATCTTGTACAATACATGTAACATATTAATGCTCCCACTGAATATCTTGTCTATACAAGATACTTTTGACGAAGTTCAACTCCTTGACTTCTTGTCAAAATGTTTATTCCAATTTCCACAATACTTGCTTCAATCCATTAATGGATCATTGAAGCATATATATGTTTCTAACAATACAACAAATCCTCGGTTTGTGTCAAATACACTACAACTTCCTTCATTCAATCGAAGAAGACGGTTTTGATGTATCTTTCCATATATCTATATATACGAAATATAACTATTGTTAGAATGATCTTTATTGACTTATACACAGTTACAAGCGAGAAGCCGTGCTTTGTACATGGTCAACTTGTTATCGACTTAGACATAGCATCAATCATGAAACTGTGCTTTGTACATAGTCGACTTGCTATCCATATCTATCTTTCCTTTTAAAGATCTAAATGTTCTAGATGGATCACTTCTTCTTGAACATCAATCAAGGTCTATACCTTGTTGTTATATATATGGATTGCACTTAAAGATCATATAGATTCAAATCATACTTGTGGAATCGGGTCTTTCTATCGCTTCTTTATTTATCAACGGATCCTCATATGTCAAGTACGAGGATGTTGTGAAACCTATGTACTTTTCAGTTTAGGCAATTCACTCTCGTTGATCTTTGTAGGATTGGTGCTTGAGGTCTATGAACTACTTCTACAACAACTTGTAGAATAAGTTCTTGATCCTAATATATTGCACGAGTTTCTCGAACATCATCCATTTGTGAGATGTTTGAGTACTCTTTAGAAGCGAGCGTGCTTATAAACTTCTTCCTTTCACAACTGCTTGTGAATTAAGTTCCGCTCAACTCCCACTAAGCACCATGTATGGAGTGACAAGTTTCCTATAAAGGTACTTCTTGTAGTGACGCATAAACTCCTTTAATGCTCACTTTACTCCCACTACTTCTTTTTGAGAATATCATTCTTCAAGATTACGTTATGATGAGCAACAACTACTTTGTTCTTATCATATTCGTCGAAGTAGTACCTTTCGGTTAGTTCAAGATATCCTACATAATATTAAGTGTCTTATTTGGGTCCAAGCTTATAAATCAATCGTACCTTGAAATAAGCTTCTCAACACCAAATCTTGAGAAACAATATACCTAGAGATCGAATCTTGTAAGATATCTTTCTCAATAGACTTCGATGGAATTTTTATTCAGTGTAAACAATATTGTCCTCAAACACAAATCCCTTACATGAGTCGAACAAGTCAATTTGATTTATTACCGATCGAACTATATCAAACAATGTTCGATGCCTTCATCCTTGGATACATTTTTCAATGTTCCTCATGGAGCGAGTAGTGAAACGTATTTCATACTCTTTAGGTAATATATCAAACTATATGACTTAACTATTTACCATGATCCATCTTAAGACTTTTGCTTTTATTAAATAGTTTTTCAACTTTACTCTTGAAATCATTTTGACCTTGTCAAAAGATTCATACTTATACCATATCAAATAGATACGTTAATATCTACAATGATCGTTGGTCAAGTGGTAAAGTGTCAACAACCTTTCAATTGCACAAGTCCTATAGGTCTATATACATCAATATGTATAAGTCTTAATAAAGTTACTTGTCCTTTTAAACCTTCGTAGTTCAAAGGCGCTTTTGTCTTTTAATAAACACGATTCGCATGAATTTCAATTGATTTGCAATCGAATTGATTTACGAGCTCCACGTTACGTAGACTCTCATAATGCGATTCTTGTTTATATTCGACTAAGCGACTATTTTACATAAAAGTCAAATACTTTATGTGAAGTCTTACACATTTGTCATTCAAAATTTGTTTATCTATTTCAAGCAAATTCAATCAAGATGCATGAAATCTTATACACAAATTCATACCAATAAGAGAACAACATTTCTCTATTACAAAACATGATCATCCATCATCAAATATGAAATGGAGATAAGGTTTTATGAGATGTTTGGAATAAGGTATACCACCTCAAATTCCTAAACAAACTCTTTATTTAGTAAAGATAACTCTACGTATTCAATGGTAGCGGCTTAGACGTATAAACCATTTCCAAAACGGAGTTTACTTTACTTATCTCGAACTTTCTCTTATTCATCATTGCCTACACATTTCGTTAAATGCGAGCACATGAACTAGCACCTAATTACTAGTGTGAATTAGAGATAGTGAGATAATTTGAACGACAAATATCTTAAGGTTTAGAACATCATGGTATTTCGGATAACCTTTCAAATGCCTCCCATAAATGGCAAATGAAACATCTCATGTGACACACGGTCACTAGTGAGGGTCTCAAAGTTTCAACTCATATCTTGGTAAAGTACTCTTTTAATACTTAACCAATTACTTTTAGCACTAACAAGTGTGCGAACAATATATCCTTTATCCATAGAAAGAGATTGTATGACAATATCAACAATCCTTGATATTGGAGATCTTAATATCTCTAGTTGTCAATTAGCTACTCAAACCTTTCGGTTCGCAAGCTAATGAAATATTTATTTTCTTATAAGAAGAGTCTCTTGGTTAACTCACACTCCATTACTCGATCATAAATGATTGAGTCTATATTTACTTTCTCTAAGAACGTCTTCTTGAGTAAGTGGATGAGAGTGTAGAAGTCTAGTCTAGTCCTTATGAATTCTCCAATTCAAAAGTCTAGAACTTCTAAAAGGATATAGGCATTCGCTTTATTGTATAATTTTCGTCGAAACTAATCAATCATTGCGAAGTTATGTTCGGGAAGTCGAGGAACGTTTTTGGGATTAAACTTGCTCAAGTTTCTCATTTCCAAGAACATGTCTTAGAAATTGGTATTACTTCTCCAAGTAAATACCTTAGAAACGAGCTTGTCGTTTTCCAAAGATTGATCGCAACGAAATTAACATATTTAATATCTATAACAATTTCAATTTAAGGTCATTTAGTTTATGCAATGTTTTATTTATAATGATAAACAAAACTCTCACTACATTTATTTAATGTCCCAATGTAGTTGGGTTTCCAAGATCCCCGTTTTCATCAAGTAGAGCCTGCTATGGCACGACACCCTACTTAACTAGACAAGGTAGGTTCTCCAACCAATCATATCAACCATACGACTCTTGGTTTGTGAATATCTAAGTATATTTACAAACTTCGCCCCGATGTCCAAGAAAACTTGTTGGGTCCATCGATAAGCAACCTCTCTCTATTTGCTCCTAACAAATCTTTTCATTTGTACCCTGACTATCAAGGTTGACAACCATGACGTCCGCTATGGCGGACCGCGCCGTGATTGGCAATTGACGTGAGGGGGATAGAGAGAAGGAGGGCAGTCGACTTAATCAAATTAGTTTGGGACAAAATATGTGACTCTTGTTTGGTGGTCGTGTAAGCATACACCCATACCTACCTATGACAATTCAAGGCATTCACAAACAATCACATAACATAAGCATCTCAAGCATTGTCGTGGGTTTGTATGGCTCCCGCTTGCATTAGTCTTCGTCGCATCTCCATGTAACGAAACTAATCTAATCAAACCCTCCCACTAATTACTAAGATCCTATCTAATAATTAAGGAAAATAAATACATGTGATAAAATCCTAAAATCCGCCTAGGCCTTAGGGGCATGCAAGCCTCACAAGTTACATCAAGAATTAATCAATTATTAATTATCAAGGCACCTTAGGCCACATTACAAGCAATCACATGTATTCACAACATTTTACAGCACATAAGGCATTGAAATCTTGAGCCATATCAAACCCACATCCTCCTACAAAAACAAGTTAGCACAATATACAAATATATGTCTAAGTTGTTCATAACTAGTGAGCTATTAAGTATCTTTGCGTATTGTTTGCTAATTGGTGTTTTTCCATGCAAAGAGAGTTTAACATTCAAACAACTAATTGCTTAAACTCTTTGATAAAATCAACATTCAAAAAATCCAATGGATGACAGCAAGGGGAGTTCTAATCAACTTATCAACTAATTGATTAATTAGAACGAACACCTTTCATTTAACGGGACCCGAAAAAATCAAGAAATTTTTCGGTCTCCAAAAAATCCAGAAAAAATCATGAGCAATCCTTATCAAGAGACAAACTACCTGTTCAAATTTCAGGAAGAAATCATTTACCAATCGGGAGAACCAAGATTATCAAACTTCAGGTTGTGTATTAAAACACCGGTTTGAAGTTTCAGATTTTGGCCTCAACCTTTTAGACTGTTTGACCATCTTCCAAAAACTTTTAATGCAAAAAAATTTTACAGTAAATAATCACAAGTACAAGGCTAGTAACCATGAAAGATTTACAATTTTACTCATTCAAAATCATCAAGTTTAAGGAGTTTGAATACAAGTCCCCTGTTCTGGAACAGCACGTCGACGAAATTGATTTTGAGTGTTTGAGGTACCAAAACTGGTCCGATTTACATGAAATCAATTTTCATAGATTCAGGACTTCAAAAGAAAGTTTTCTATTTAAACACTTTTTCTATAAAAAGTCTCAATCAATACCAGTTTTCAAAACAATCCAATCGGTACAGAAAACCAACAGGACCATTCTTGTCTTTCATCAATTCAAAAAAATAGAAAGACTTCGATCCATACCATCAAATTGGTATGGAAGGAAGTACACCAAGTCTACTTCATTCCTAGCCAATAAAATTAGGGTCTCTTTATCAAGATAACTAAGATAATGCCCACAAAACCAGATCTGGTCGCACAGGAACTAGTCCTACGCACCGTCACGGAAAAATTCATTAAAAATCCATAGTAACTCGGATTAAAATGAAACCAGTGGGGAAATGCTCACAATTCATCCCTCTTTCAAATCCATCAAAAGGAAAAATCGAAATAAAATCTTTGCTATGAGAAAAATATAGAAAACCTCGGAAAAAATAGAGTTCCAGAGTGCAAACAAAGGCAGCAACTTAATTACTCAACTAATTACACATTTCTCATCTAATTAATGTGCAAAATAGCTTAAGCACGACCTTGTGCTCTAATACCACTGTTAGGAAGTGTTCAATTCTATTTTTGTGCCATCAAATAGCAAGAAATCACAACTAAACACCATAGATCTAGTGCTAGAAGCATTCACACATCAAAACAATGAGAACAAGTAGGAGAAAGTTATACCTCTCATGAAATCGCATTCATGAGGCTCGAATCCAAGGCATGGGAGTCGATGGGGTGCGTGCTCCACCACCTTCACCATCTAAGGCGCCTCAAGCCCACCAAGGAGCTAACCACGAGCTCCATGAAAGTGCTAGCTTTCATGAGCTCCTAGCTAATCCCCTCTATGAACTTCTTCATCCTATTAACTATTTTAATGGAGGAGAATAAGGAATGGTGCTCAACACATGAGCAAGAGAAGGGAGGAAGATGGGTGGCGGCTAGGAAGAGAGGAGAGAGAAAGTGGATGGAGGCTAGGGCTTTCCCAAGAGGTGACCCCTTTATATAGCCAACAACTCTCATCCTCTCTTTGAACTATTTACAAGTATGCCACTAGGGCTCTAGCTGAAATTAATAGGGCCATTTTGGGCTACATCAAATGTTGCAATGGCCCAATAAACCATCCCATTAATTACTCCTTCATCCTTCCTCAAATCGGGCCTTTAATTAATTAAATAACTAGAAGCCCAAATAACTCAAACTATTTAAAGTGTGTTGAACATAATTAATTATTAACTCATTAATAATTAATTTAGGATTAGCTAATGCATTAAATTGTTTCCATATGATCCTTTTGACTTAATTAATTATAACGGTTCATAACGGTATATAATTAATTAATCAACTTATCATATTTCACAATACTAACTGTTGCGAATAAACAATTAATGCACCGTGTGGTTAGAGTCCTATTTGTGCGACCCTATTGAGGATTTATGCTATGTTGGCCATGAAAATAAATCGTTATTTATTTCCAATAATCATAAGCGGTATCTAGCAACACGTTATGATTCCCAATTCGCATAAATAATGTACCGTTACAATATCTTAATCCTGCACAAGAAATATAAGTATTTCCTTGTCCGATTCTTATGTCACATGATATCATTGTATAATCCAAGATAGGAGTGTGTCATTCTTGCAGATTATACATTTCTTGATCTAGAGTTGATCGTCTAGTTTGCATGCATACGATCCAACTCCATCAAGGGGGCCAAACAGATATCATCACTCACTAGGTATACTAATGAGGGACATATGGTTTTCTTGATGAACAACTTTTCCCCGCACAATTCAAGAGAACATAAATAAAGTCCTTATAGCAGCCTTTATCAGGAATCAACGTTAGACGATATTTATTGAACCTATCCTCATGTGGAAAAGGTGAACATCTCAAACTTAGAATCAAACTTATATGAAATAAACAATGACACTTAACACAATCCATATGTTTATTTCATTGGGTCAAGTCCTGTACGATGTTCCAATAACATACACATATGCAATTAAGTTGGTAACTCCATACCTATGATTTGTAGAACTTAATCATCACTTAACTTGCATACTAATCTTTTATGATAATTAATGTTCCTTGTTAATTATCAAGATTATGGACGATTTAGATTTATTATTGTCATTCTAATGAATGATCCACAAAGATCTACAATTCAGATCCTCAACCTGAATGATCTGTCAATAATAAACTCTAGGAACAAATGATCAAATATCATCATTAACATAAACTAAGAAAATAAGTCATTAAATATTGACTTCTAGGACATAACTCCAACAACCAGCTCGTGTCAAGGGTCGAACAACCTTATTTGGAAGGCAAATTTGCATTGAAGACAGGCAGCTGGCCCCTGATTTCAACCCTGGACGCCTCTGGCTTGTTCCCCAAGTTGGAGAGCTTCTACAAAATGTCTTTCTCTGCCCAGCAGAAGGGGAATCTTGATCTTTGGTTACCCTAGCCTCCATCTTGGAGCAGGCGGCCTCCATAGCCTCCTTCACCTCTCCAGCCCCATTTTCCACCACTCCACCTTAATTTCTTCACCGGTACTTGTGATTTCTCCACTGTTCTGAGGCAATGGCGCCAATTTGATGAAGGGGTTTTTATGCCCTAAGTATCAAATAAAATTTGTACCTAGAACCTAACTTCACTAGTCGTTTTAGTTAAGCTCTAGGGTCGAACCCAAGGGACGGATTAATGATTACCGGACTCACTGGTTTTCAAAAGCTAGACTAGTAAAAACAGGTTGTTTCAAACAAACAAAGTAACCATGAGATAAGTAAATATTTTTGGGTGTTTTGGACTCTAAACAAGACTTAAAACAATTCTAAGTAATAGAAACTAACAAACAGAGTTTTTTCGTGGTTTTTATAATAAATAAAAGCGTCCTAGGGATCAGAAATGACTTAGGTTTAGCACCGGAAACTCCAGAGTCGATTGCTTTTGCAATAAACCCCGAAATCCCGGATTCCAAGGTTCTGTCCAACCCGAACTGGCGTCAGTTCGACCTGGACAGAACCCCTAGAAATGAGTTGTGCTTCCAGACTTTTGTCCAACCCGAACAAGACTTGTTTGGGTCGAACAGAAGGTCTGAAAATGAGTTCAAGGCTTGACTCGGACAATGTTCAGGGCCCGGACCGGCTGTAACACGAGTTCTAACCCTCAACTTTCGCCTTTTGGATTAAAACCCAGCACAGTACTCTACCTAGCCCTCTTAAGTTCACTAACCTAACTTCGTGTCGGGAATTAGTTCACTTAGGTTTGTTCTAATTGTGTTCTTAAGGATATCTAAATGTTCTTTCAAACTATTTAGAAGTTACAACTTTCGCTGCTAACTAGTCTCCCCTTTCAGATCTACAACTTATCCCAAGTACATTGTTTAACTCCAATTGATTAACCTAACCTTGTAACTTAACTAAATGTGGCCATTCATTTAGAAGTAAATCAGTTCAAGCAATAAGATTAAACAAGCATCAAAATAATACTAAATAGACAAATAACAAAGTCAAATATCAAGCCAATCATTCTTCACAACATCATACTAAACATACATCATAATCCTACCCTAAGACATAAAAGAACTAGTAAATAATAGATATAACAGTAGAGATACAAGCCATCGAGAATAAAGAGTAAAACATCAAAGGAATAAACTGAAATACTCCCTTGAAAGCTTGTTCTTCGTCCTCAAGGGCAGTGGAAGAGTGGAGACGTGGGAGATCGCTGCCGTCGCCTCAGAACAGTGGAGAAATCACAAGTACCGGTGAAGAAATCAAGATGAAGTGGTGGAAAATGGGGCTGGGAAGGTGAAGGAGGCCATGGAGGCCGCCTCCTCCAAGATGGAGGCTAGGGTAACCCCAAAAATCCAGATAGAACATGGAAGCAAGAAGAAGCTCTCTGCTGGGCAGAGAAAAGCCTTTTGTAGAAGCTCTCCTACTTAGGGAACAAGCCAGAGGCGTCCAGGGCTGAAACTAGGGGCCAGCTACCTGCCTTCAATGCAAATTAGCCTTCCAAACAAGGCTGTTCGACCCCTGGCATGAGCTGGTCCAGGTTGGAGCCAGGCTGGAGGGCTGGAGAGGTTCTTGTTCGACCTAGACAGAAATCTGTCCAACCTGGACAGAGCGGCGAGTTGGAATGGCTTTGTTCGACCTGGAGGCACTCAGTTCGGGCTGGAGAGAGGTCAGTTCGGGCTGGAGAGTGGTCAGTTCAACCTGGAGAGAAATCTGTCCAACCTGGACAGAGCAGTGACTTGGACTTGGAGTGGAATGGGAGCTACGGCTCGGATTTCGACCCGAACAGGAGTTCGTCCAGGTCGAATTGAGCATAGAATGTCCGAAATCAAGGTCCGAACTGAGCGGATCGTGGCATGTGGCCCGCATGTCGGTCTGGAACGTGCCCCAAGCGCCAGGAATGAGTCGTCTGGCGTTCAAACAAGCGTGGAGAAGTTTCTTTGGGTCTGTTTTCTTTGAATCTTCATCAAAACCTTTGTCAAACAAATAGAAGCGGCGGCAAAGCCAAATCTTGGAAAAACACAGCAAAATGTCAAATAATAACAAGTTTTGGGTCATAATTAGGTGCCAAGTACGATCAAATTACTAACAGATAAAAGCGATATCACCACGTATTCAACCAAATTATAATAAATGTTGGCGTGGGAGAGAGAGAGCGCTCGAGCAATTGTTCGGGTCTTGGGAAGGGTCGTACAATAAACTTCCACGGCTCTTGGAGGCAATGAAGTCGACCACTCCCGGGATGAAGTACACGATCGTTTCGTGGCCAACGACCGATCCGAATGTTCGAATGTTCAAGATGGCTGCATGGGCTTTCGGGCCATGCATAGAAGCACTAAGGTGGGCCAGACCTGTCATTTCCATTGATGCTAATTTTCTCTCAGGTCGATACAAAGGCAGGTTGTTTGTGGTTGCTAGTTATGATCCGGAAAACCATATAATTCCGGTTGCATTCGGATTGGCCGAGAAAGAAGAAATTTTATCTTGGGGCTGGTTTATGTCTTGGGTTAGATCAGAGGTTATAGGATATAAAAAGAAAAAGTATTGTGTCATTTCTGACCGCCATCTTGCCATAAAAGCAGTATTTGCATCAACAGAGTACGGTTGGAAGACACAAGGTCGAAATGCAGTTGCAATTCATCGTTACTGCATGCAACATGTCGCAGAAAACTTACATAATAAGACTGGCGGGAATGAGCACCGCGAATTGAAAGATTTCTTCAAATGTAAGCTAGCGAACAAGAAAAACCCTCGACGTTTCAGAGTAAGGTTGCAGGAATTGAAGACAACAAATCTGAGGGCCTATCGGTATCTGAAAAATTGTGGAAAAATTAATGAAAGTGACCCCAAGGAAATACCAAAGCTGTACAAATGGGCACAATCCGAAGACAAAGGGCATCGATGGGGTATAATGACGAGTAACGGATCCGAAAGTTTGAATAGTATTTTCCGAGTAGAAAGAAGATTACCGGTGGCAGCAATTGTTGAAGGCACGTGGTATAAATGCGCCCGCTGGATGAACAAGAGAACGCAAGAAGCATTTGAACAGATGAGTTCAGGAGAAAGATGGGTCGCAGATGTCCAGAATAAATTAAACAAGCACGACGAAAAATCACGTATGTATTTTTTATATCTTATTTATTATTCATTCATATTAATGTACTATTTAGTAACTTTTAAATGTTGCATTTTAAGGTTCCATGCACACTTTCGTGGTGAGACTGGATCTTGGTGAATTTGAGGTAAAGGTTCCAGGCGCATACCGGGATGGTTCAGGATACGAGTATGAAACGTTCAAGGTCCTCATTCCACCTGAACCGGACGAACCCGATATTCAGTTACCTCAACTGGGTTACACGTGTGAGTGTCAGAAATAGCAACAGACTGGTATACCTTGCGCACATCTAATTGCTGTTTGCAGGGAGACGAGATACGATGTGAATGCATTTGTAGATAATCGGTACGGCGTGTGGCACCAACACAAGATTTGGTCAGAGATGCCCTTTCATTGTTACGGAGACGAGAGTGAATGGCCAATTTATGATGGTCCGACGTTGGTCCCCGATAAGAATCTGATCAATCGAGGAAGGCGCAAGGTAATTCGAGGCGAGATGTGGATGGACAAAATGGAACGGAAGAAGCCGGGGGGTCCCAAACCTAAAAAATCAAGAAATAATACAGGGCCGGGTTCAACAAGTCAACGGCGACAACTCCAGCTGCCATATCCAATGGATACACTTCAATCTGGTCGGCGGACCAGCAGACCACCATCAAGGACCAACAGTCGACGAAGGGATGCTGCACTAAATGTTGAAGAGACTTATCAACCTGGCAGAAGGTCACTTCATGTGGACCCACGAAGCAGGAACACTCGAGCGGATTTAGATTCAGTCCAACCACGTCGTGCTTCAATCAGCACTGATCCGCTTCAAGCAGGAACACTCGACTGGTCAGAATATTTGCCACCTAAACCGATCACCGGACAAGAGACATGGACACGAATACCAACACCATTTACTCTTGTTGAACCAATATTTAATTATCGTGGAAACCACACAGTAAACTGTACAATGTGTGTTCAAGTTTTCAACTACAAAGAAACCATCTTGCGTGACCACTACGATGACCACCAGCGCCGTGACAAGGAAGAAAGAGAAGCTCGGGAGGAAGAGGACAAGAGAATTAAGTGGGATAAAGAAATAGAAGAGTATCGTCAGTGGGAGCTAAGATATGCAGAAGAGTACCGTAAAGAAAAGCTAAAGGAAGAAGAGGCGACCAGGAGAAGGAAACAAGAACTTGAGGAATTGGAGAGAAGGCATAGGAACAATGAGGAAGAAATAGCAAGACAAAGAGCAAATGCAGCAAGATGTATGGCAGAGATAGAAAAGCAAGAGGCTGAGGAAGCTTTCTGGACCTAAACCGCTCAGTTCGCTGACAACGCCGGTGCCAGTAATCATCCGAAAAAAAAAGATGAAGAGGATGAACCATGGTGGGATGAAATTCTGCAATATGTAAAGAGTCAAGATCTCTAAGTAGATTTAGAAAGTAGATTTAGAATGTCGTTTTATTATTGTGATTTAATCGTTGTAACTTATTTATGTTTTATTATTGTTCTTATAATTTTTTTAAGGTTTTTTACAGTTTTTTTAAAATATAACGTAGAAACATTAAATATATAAATAAAACATAAAATTATATTACATAACACATAAAACATAAAAATAGAAAAAAACTTAAAAACATAAAACATACATAACAACATAAAAATTAAAAATATACATAATATACTACAAAAGAAAAAACATAACATAACATAGAAACATACAACATAAAAAAAAAATAAAACATAGAAAAGCTAAGCACGATAAGGGTCGCCTGCAGCAGTGGGATGATTTTCAAATCCAGGTGGGCAAGCTTTCTTCAACTTAAGCCAAACTGTCCTATTCTTGTCCACCTTGACGCGGATCCCCCCTTCCCTCTTGACCTTGTCGGTCCAGTGCTTCGGTCCTCTAACCTCCCACACTTCGTTGTCTTCATTATATAAATCATCCAAATCTTGCAAATAGAACTTGTCGTGAGGATACATCCCGTACAGTGACCTCAATATGTGATGGTCGAATACTTCACTATGTCCCTCTAACAACACACCAGTAACAACCTTGCATGGTTTCAAATCCATTTCTATTCAACCACAAATGACAAATATAAATTAGGAACAATATATTTAAATTTCTTTCAAATTAAGTTATTTTTAAAAAGTATCTAAATCAAAACGAAATTGCCTATGAGTTTTGGTAAAAATACCACAATTGCACATTTTCTAATAATTTTGGATCTAACAAAAAATTTAATAAAAATTTAAAAATCTTTTTTTCTCTTCTTCTTCTTTTCTTCTTTCTTTTTTTCTCTTTTTTTCTCTCTTTCTTTCTTTCTCTCTTTTTTTCTTTCTTTCTCTTTTGGTTGTGCATCACTCTCCCTCAGCCCTCTCTTTTAAATGAAACGCGCGCAGAAAAAGAGAAACGGTCGAAAACGGTAACCTGCAAAAAGTTATGGCTTCTAATGCAGTCAACGAGCGCGTTAACGCAGCCCTAACGCATTTATGGACCGCGTTAGGACACAGAGTATTTACTGTGTCCATAAACGCGTTAGGACTTTTTCCTTATTAAAAAAAAACTTTCCTATTTTCTTATTAAAATTTCTGAGAAAAACTTTTTTTTATTAAAAATACCACGACTTTTGGTCCGTCAGATCATGTCGTGATTCGTGCGCTGATCGAATCCAATGGTTAATTGAAGAGCGCTGCCTCCTCGTTTCTCCGTTAATTATTTAACTTTTCCTTCCGTTAGTTGTTAACGCTGAAGCACTCTCCTTCCAAAATAGATTGAATTGTTTATTTGTCTACTAGCTCTTCCATTTTTTGCATCGCCTGATTTTGCTCGAGCACCAAATTCCCAACTCTCGAACTCACCTGGTTTGTCCAAATTTTGCAGGATATGAGGACATCATGGAGTTTGTCTTGATCTGGACCGATTGAAGAAATCGCCTCCCCCTCTCCCCTCCGGAGAAGAAAGGTACAACCTCAAAACCCTAGCTTTGTTTGTTGGCGCTGATGTGGTTGAGGCCAGATCGACACTTGCAATAGGTAAATTTGTGCATATACTCATGGTATTTTCTGGAAAATGATTTTTTAAATCCTATAAACTGATGAATTTGTGAAATAACCTAGAGTTCCAGAGCAGGAGCAAAAACTTTGTAGAATTCATCAACCTAGAGTTCCAGGGCAGGAGCAAAAACTTGGTACTGGTACATTGGTCAATTTGAAAAAATATTCATTTTTTCTTTTATATATTGTTTTCTAGGCCTTGTCTATTTCTTGATCATTTATGTTCTTAATTGTTTGTTTCAGTCTTTTACCAGAGCTTGTAATCAACTAATTGCTTCTAGTCCTTTGCAATTTGAATCTTATTGCTCATTGTTACTGTTTCTCTAGCTTCTAATCAACTAATTATACATTAATTGAGAAATACGGTTGGGATCTGTTCTTTTTTTTTTTTTTATTACAGTATGGAGGTTTCTAATGTCAATTGCTTAAATACATGCATATTAATTATTCTTCTTTTTCAATTTTCAGGGAATATTTTAAGAGGATTAAGGATGCGGAGCATTTTAGTGGTCTCAAGTAGCAAAGCATCTTTTTTTTTTTTTTTGTTTCTTTTTATGTATGTTGGCAAGATATCAATCTTGTATACATTAATTGTATGCTTTTATGCACTGTTTGTATACTCATGTCAGTTGTAACAGAAGAGTTGAGATTGAAAATCTTTTTATTATGCTTCTAGTGTAATAGAAATGTTGAATTAAGTGTCCTGTAAGGCTGTAATATGTACTTATGCACTTCTATTTACTCCAAACAAATCATGTTGAATTTGGTTTTGTCCGATATCAGTACATGTGAGTGCTTAATAATGTTTGTAAAAATCTAGTACCAATAAATAACACAAACAAATAAAATAAACATAGCTATTAGTAAAACAAATTTAGCATTCAACTATATGCAAATAAAAGCATACTCAGCAAGCTGCTGTGCATTCATACAATGATAACAAACATAAAAAACTTCTACATGAAAATAAAAAAAGCAATATCCTTGTCATCTAGATGTACTTATCCGTCGTTGGCCTGATTGATAATTGTTGATAGTGCACCTTCATTAAACTCGTTAATGCTCACCAATTCTTCATTCCCTGCTAGGTACAATAAACCAGCATATTGAAAATTTGACCGACATTGACTGTAATGATCACTATATCATACATTTAATTTTTTTTTATATGAAAGATGGGTGCTAAATTCCTAAATTTCTAAATATCATTTAGCATAATTTTGACAAGCTTTCTCTAGGTTAAGGGTATTACCTAGTGACCTGAATCGGCATTATTCAAATGTCAAATTTTCCACATAAAAAAAAATATTGGTCACTAATTAAAGAAACAAACTTATTAAAAATGTTCTCTTAAGGCAAATTGACTGCGCCAAGGAAAAAAATGAGACAAATTTGACAAGAATTTGAAAAAAAAAAACCCCAATTTTACAAGATAATTAGCATGAGAAGGTCAGATCTCGAGAGAGAGACTGACTAGCTGGTTTTTCAGCGGCTCAGTTCGCAATCGAAGGAAGCATAGGCCCGTCTAGGGATTCGAGGCAAGAGAGAGGGGGTTCGTCTAAGGTTCCGATTCTGGCGCGAGGTGAGAGAAAGGGTTAATGGCGCTAGGGAGGAGGGAGAGAGTTGAGATGGGTGAGGACAGAGGTAGAGAGCCACCAAGGCTTCGCATGCGCGGGAGAGATGCAACGCCACTAGGTTTCGGTGACCTGACGTCCGAGTCTCCGGGAAGGAGCTTGTTTTGTGTTGTGACTTGTGACGAGAAAAAAAAAATGAGGGAGGAGATCAGCCAAAAGAGAGACTGAAAGAGGCATGGAGCATAGAGAGTTAACGGGAGACGGAAGGAAAAGCTATAAAAGAAAACACAAAAACTAGCGCTGGGGCGCTCAAAATCTCAGCGGCTCGGATTATATCACTGCACGAATTTGAATGTGATCGGACGGTATTATGACACCATAAATTACACATAGAGCTGTCTGATACTATTGGACGGTCAGAAAATAACACGCTTAGAAATCTTTCTGATTTTAATTATATATATACAGTTATACACTCTAAAATTGTCTGATATTAACTATATGTTCCATGATAATTAAATTAGGTTGTGTATATAATTTTCATTATTTATATGGTCTGCAATACTCCTCGCGGGAGGGGGGGATCATAACTTCATGTTCGAAAATCAACATAAAAAATATTATATTAATAACTTCCGCATATATAATTTTAGACTGCATATTCTAAATAATTATTTTTTTGTCTTTTTACGATCAGGCTGCTATTAAAAAAAAATTATTTGCTCCAGGCGGTTCGAATAATCCGCTTTAGTTTATATCCATCCGCATACCTACATTTGTAACTTAAGAAACAGTTTTGTAAGTATTTGTTACTTAATTTAAAATCTTTTCATATGGTTGCACTCAAAATTAAAAAGCAGGTGCAATTTGAGATCGAGTTTCGCTTGGTTAGGAGAAATAATTCCAATATTACGTTGCGTTGCTGACAACAACAAGCTCTCGTAGCTCAGTTGGTTAGAGCACCCGTTTAGTAAGCGGGAGGTCTTGAGTTCGACTCTCAACGAGAGCAGTATAATTGAGCTAATAACTTTTTTAAAAAATTTTCAAGCTGATTTTGTCCTGTTCAAATTGAGCCATAAAATTTCTCATTGTACGAGCGAGTTTGCTCAACGAAGTTCATATTAGTAGTTAGCGCAAACTACAGTGAAACACTACATCACTGAGGTAGCACAGATTTATTTACTTGCCTTTAGCATAGTATTTATAAATCCAAAGAGCATCTGAGAAAACAAAGAATCTATACTCTTATGCGATTTGGTTTGGAACTGTTTGATCTGAGCCATTTATTTTTACTTCTATATGTGTGTATCAAAATTATAAATAAAATTGCGTGTGTGTCGGATTACAATTTTTAAATCACTAAATGACACGCCAATCTGTTTTGCTATTGGTTGATTTGTGATTTAAATCATTTTGTCTGTTTTTAAACTTAAACTCTATTTACAATTATGTTGCGGACTCTTCTCGTCATGGGTACGACCCGTTTCAACAGTTGGTCAATAATTGATGATGTAGCTATTCTATAGTACCTTTCGTCCCTTCTTTTTTATTTTTGTTTTGGTCATAGAAAAAAGACCAGGACCCTTCCTTTCCTTTCCTGTGTCCATTTACCTCCGCCCATCTCCTTTCCACTTCCCGACCAATTTCTTATTCATCTATACATGGAGGGTGTGTTTGGTTACGGAGAGAATAAGGAATAAGGGGTCTATTCCTTATTCCGGTGCCAAACCAAACACCATGAGAATAAGGAATAGAGGCGTATTCCTTATTCCAGTGCCAAACCAAACACCATGGGAATAAGGAATAGAGGCCTATTCCCGGCCCAATTCCTATACCAACAAAATGTTGGAATTGGAATTGGGAATAAGGAATTGGCACGGGATTCTAGATCCGGCCCTAATTCCTTATTCCTTATTCCTATCCGGCCCTAATTCCCTATTCCCAAACACACCCGGAATCAAATAACAATTTCTCATTTGCCTCCTCTTTCTGATAGCATGGTTAAGCAGAAGCACTAGACTCACCCTTCCTATCGGAGCCATCTTGGATACCCACACCAGGATCGGCGAGGAGCAGATGGTTGCACTTGAGGTTGCCGTGATAAACTTCAACACCACATATCAAGTTCTCTTCTTAACACTACCAAGCTTGAAAGCACTGGTCTTCTACAAACAGCTTCCTTAGGTACTATTTCTGTGATTATTTTCTGCTACCATGAAGAAATTAATTACTTTGTTGTACATATCTACTTAATTATTCTCATGTATGAGATTGATTCTATTTTAAACGAGATGCTTCTTTGATTAATTGCAGCACAAGAACTAATCTAGCACTCAAGTGATTATAGCAACAGGGACATGGCCGCAAATTCTCGACATCTCAGGTGTCGGCAAATATCGTCAAGTCCCCACTATATCTCTAAAAGTTTATAAAAATTATTTGTACAGTATTATTAGCTAGTTATAAAAATTAATTAAAACATTTCAATTTTTTGCCATTTCTTTCAGGTTTTGCTTTACTAATACCGTACAAAATATATATATATATATATATATATATATATATTGCATTTCTTTGCATATTAATAATGCTATTGTTTTCAAAAAATTGCTTGAAACATTACAAGGGCTATTAATTGTAGTATGCATTATTTTAATTTTGGTGTTACCTAGAGGAAATATAGGGTGATTTTTTTTTTTATTACAATATCTTTTATTTGTTTGTGGGAGGAATCTGTAATTAATTCCTTTGTAATAAATTTGAAAGAGTAAATTTTTCAGGAGGTCCCTAAAATTTATGTATAGTCCTGATTTGGTCACTAAAGTTTAATTTGTCCTACCACAACCACTAAAGTTTGATTTTGTCCAATTTTGATCCCTCCGTCTGTACTCGATCCAATTCCGTCTAATTCCGTCTGAATAATTGAATAAGGGTGCAAATATTGTGATCCGAAGCAAAATATTACTCCTCCTCTCTCCCACAGCAGCGATTCCTTCTCCTCTACCCTTCGTTTCTCTCTCCTGAACACCACATCCTTCGCCTCTCTCTCTTCCAACCCAAAGCCCCTCAATCTCCCTCTTCGTTACTCTCAGTCTCCCCCTAATCGATCTCTCTTTCAGTTCTGTTCCTCTGTTTTTCTCTAAAGCTTTTCTTCTTCTGAAAAAGTCGAAGCCGCGCTGCATCTCGAGCTCTCCGCCTACTTGACTACTTCTCCCTCGCCTGTTTCTGCCTCACCTTTTGGTCGCTCTCTCCGCCTCCTCTGCTCCCGACTCTTTCTCCTTCACGGCCTCAACATCTCTATATGCATGTCTTCCCTTGTCTTGGAAAAAACCTGGGTGACTCGTAACTTCATTGAGGTCCAATCGGTGGTGACAGGTAGCTTTTCTTGCCTTACGATTGATTCTTTTTGCAATATTCTTTCTGTTTTTGCATCATTGTATTTTTTTTTTTGGCAAAAATCCATAATTTTCCAAAAAAAAAAAAAAAAATCAGCATTGGTTGACTTGATTATTGATTGAATGTCCACGATTGCTAATTGGCATCGGATAAGCTAGTCCTACTGGTATATATTAGTACTCTAATTTATCGAGTTTGAAGAGTTTGGTACATGTAAAATGATGTAATTCAGTACAAATATTCATATGCATGTTACACTAAGAAAGTATGAAAACCATTTTCGGATGTGCAAATTAGGATGGCCATGGTTGACGATACATTACACCATGTACCATTAGTGCTTACATGATTGACTAAGGTATTATCTGGTATAATTTTGTTTGACGCTACATTCTCATGTTTTATATTCTGATGCCATAACCAGAATTTTTTGTATTTTTATTTTGCTATTTTTGTTGAAAAAAATCTAATTTTGTCCAGTTATCTTGAAGTTTATATTGCTGTTTAGAGATGAACTTTTATTTGAGAATTACACTCAGATGTATGGATGAAAACTAAATGGGAGAATGGTATTCTATTAGTTTTAGAGATGGAACTTTTATATGAGAATTATTTGTCTTGAGGTTCTTAATTTGCTGATGGTTCATTTCTTCACATCATGCAGGTCTAAATGGATTACATGTTAAGAACTCTCTAGAATGCATTTGAAGCATAAGGATGGAATGCATTAGGCTGATTAGATTGATTCAAATTTAGACTCGTTACATTTTAAGTCTTCAATTAAGTGAATGATCATGTCATTGTTCTCAATTGATAATTTTTTCTTAAATTGACTGAAATGGTAGATGTTACTTTTTTAATGGTAAATTGAATTGTGTTGTATATCACTGATTGCCATTTTGTGATCAATGCATTCGAATAGATGTTTTAATTGATTGAATAATATTTTATTCTTCTTTTATGTATCTATGGTAATTCTTGAATATTACAAGCGCACTACACAGGAACATACACAGACCATAGCATGTTGAATTTAAAGAAAGAGATTACTAACGAGCACATCAAAATTTGGCATGTACAAGTTAAACAAGTATCCAAAAATACACAAAACATATATTTAATTTGCTAATGTTACTTATATACAAATATTATTTAGAGCATTAAAAAATAAGAACATGTTTAATAATTGGAAGAATTAAAACTATAATAAGGCAATAATCTTTACAATTCAACCAACTGTATTTGATATAATTGCAATAAGCTTCACAATGTATATTCAGGATTAATTCAGATGCAACTAGAAAAATACAGCGTCCAACTCCTTTTAACAAAATTGACAATTCAACCCATTAACTAATCCCACCTAAAATTTAATTAATTCATTTATTCTGACAGCTAGCTAATCTTGCGCACTATCATGCTTCTAGCTTATCATCCAGAAATTTTCATGGTTACAAGAAACAATAAAATGACCATGCAAATTGATGCTGCGCAGACTCGCTTGCGTTCTAAAGGACAGAGAAATGAAGGAGACGGTATAATTGATGTTGACGGAGATAGAGGATGAGATGAAGAAGAGAGTCGGGAGTAGGGGAACTGGAGAGAGAAACAAGAAGGTGAGGTGGAGACGGGTGAGGGAGAAGTAGGCGAAGAGCTTGAGCTGCAGTGGGGGAGAAGCGAAGGAGGAGAAAGGAATCGCTGCTGTGGGGGAGAGGAGAAGTAATATTTTGCTTCAGATCACAATATTTGCACCCTTATTCAATTATTCAGACGGAATTAGACGGAATCGGATTGAGTATAGACGGAGGGACCAAAATTGGACAAAATCAAACTTTAGTGGTTGTGGAAGGACAAATTAAACTTTAGTGACTAAATCTGGACTATACATAAATTTTAGGGACCTCCTGAAAAATTTACTCAAATTTGAAATTAATCACTATTCAATTTTGCAATGTTTATGCGTCAGATAGAGGAATGAAGTGTTTGTCATTATATAACGGTTCCATTCTAGGTTTATATATTTGAAATAAATTTCTGTATGTATTAATTACAGGTTGTGCAAGATTTGATCGCAATAAAATTTTATTAAACACACTTAAAATTGTAACTAATACATAATGTTGGGAGTTTCTGGCCTTATGTTAATATTTTGTGTATATATTGGATCTCATGTGAGAAGATTTTGTAGCATGTTGTCCCTTACTGAAATTCCAATTATGTGGAAAATATTAGGTACGGACCGAAGTACAAGTTGAAGACTAGAGAGGAGGAACTTAATTTATATTGCTAGGTACTAGGTACTAGGTAAATCCGGTGACATCATGGTCGGTTTGGATGCGTTGACACTGACACATCAACACAAACACAACAGGAACGAAGAACATGATGCATTGCTCAACATCATTGGGAAAAAAGATATCTTTTCACAGTTGCAGGAGATCAACCACTCGATTATCGTCCCCACGACGACTACACTGTTGCTCGCCTTGATTCCGTACCAGATGACATGGTGGTGCTTTTACCTGAGCCAATCCTACAGATTGAAGCAATCAGTGCTACATCGATATAACAAAAGCCAAGTCCTGCCTCTAAACCCATTGCAGTGCCACAATCATCAAATCGCACCACCATCGCCTCCTCGCACACCGTCTGGGTACCATGTTCTACCCGACACTCACCATTAATTGGCTATCGCAGATTCTGTTTGGTCATAGTAAAGATGCAGGAGCAAGAAGATAAGCCATCTTATACTCAAACACTATAACAAGTCGTTATGTACTCAAACACTATAGCCTGATAAGTACATTGCATGAATGCCCATACAATAAATCAAACAAAAAAAAATCTTATATTTTAATTTCACGAACCTGTTTAGAAAGAGGCAATATTTACTTTCTGATTATTATATTTAATTGCTAACATGAGATATCTTTTATGTTATTTTTTAATTATATTATAAATTGATATATAAATTTCTAATTGGCTGATGTACATTTGAAAGGTTACATAATGGGAAATGGGTAATGGAGTGAACTCTATGTAATAATAAGTAATGAAATAAGAACAATTCCTATAGCAGGCCTCCAAAGCCATATTCATATTGGTGGAGTAAAAAGAAAAAAAAAAAAAGTAATTCTGAACATAAACTTCACAATGATAAACAAACTACATACTGACCTGTTATTTTTTTATAAGATCTTCTTTATTTTAGTATGCTCTGATTAACATCTATTCTTTTAAGCATTTTTTTGTTGGTCATAATAGCAATACAATTCTGCAAATCTTATGTTGTCTTTTGTTATCTGGTGTTTTGTGGAGTAACATAGTACATACTTCGTGCTCTCAGGCAGCCAGTCCCAACTCCCAAGAATGAAATCCTCTGTGTTGCTTCATGGTAGCAGACCGTGTATGGGCCTCGGATCGATGATGGGTGCCCCCTGATTAACATCAGGCCTGTTGAGATTTGTGCAGCCTGTAAAAAATTTGCCCGTCAAAATTAGATTAGACGGATGGAAATCGGTCCTCTACATTGTCGCCGCTACAGAGGAAAATGGTCTGTCGGTCCCATACATGATAGGGTGGACATGAAGTAACTAAGCTTGGCGGCATTTGAGAAGCAGCTCCGCCAAATGTCTCAATACAGTTGAAGCTAAGGGAACCAGGCATATCATCGAAAAAATAAAATGCCCCGGTCTCTTTCAGTGGAGTGCAAACTACAGAAAAAGTAAATCCCATTCCACTTCTGGTGTTGATTTCAAGCACTGATTTTGGAAAGGAAAAAGTCTTTTCTTAGCAGAATGAAAAGTTTCATTCAGCCATTTATTTTAGTTATGTATTTGTTTATACATATTGTTTTAGTAGTTTTTGTATTTATTTTCTTATTCTTAAGGGGTTAATGTGTTCTGGTATTTGTCTGGCTTTGTCTTTGGCTGAGATTGAATTCTCCAGGTTATTAAGAATGAGTTGGGACAACAACCGGTTAGAAAAGGTCGTTTCATGTGTGAATATTGTAACAAGATGGTTCTCGGATCGAAATATATATATACTGAAATTTAAGGATAGATTTTTTTGCATATTCCCAAAGGATAATATACGAATTGCTTATTGGTTGAACCTAAGTTGTCGTCCATAAGCATAAGAATGCACAGTTGAACCGAAAATTGAGGGCTATTTTTCTGGTGCGAACAACTTTTTCAAATTTTAGCTCCTTACACAGTCAAACTTGAATTTGTGTGAGTACAGGATTTGTTTTGGTCGCATTTAGATTAGACTAAATTGTTTGGAAAATAAATTGTCCGTGTCAATCGTTTCATTTTAATCTCATTCAATTTTAATAAAAATTTTCTAGGGAAAAATATTGTTAGTGCCCCGTCATTATAAAACAACTGTTAATTGGTATTTATTATATAATATGCATGATTACGTGCAGAAAGTCTGGTAAGAGACTTGGCACCATATTATTATTTAATTCGCATGTTAGGCGTCTGTCGAGGTAGATTCCAAAAAAAAAATAATAATAATAGTAAATAAATAAAATGCGGCAAATTTTTCATGCATATAATTTTTTTTAATGATTTCTTTTTTATGTTTTTATTCTCGCTCAAAATAAAGAAAAAAAAAAAAAGAAAACTTTAATTTACGAAACAGAACCTACAATAAAAGGTGAATCAGATTTTCACATTCTTCTTAATTAAATGATTCGTATGTTCATGATGAGCAGCGTCCATGAGAGACCATGTAGAATGATATGATTGTTGAGCCAAAATTTTCTCTACATTGGAGATCTAAAGTTCTTCGTGCAGTCAGTGGCGGATCTAGAAAAAATATTTAGGTAGGGCTGAGTTTAAAGCTATGTTATATAAAAAAAAATAGATTAACCACTCAAAATACATCAAAAGAAAAATTACAATTTGAATTTGTTCATACCAAATAAAGTAGATGACAATGACATGTTGCCCTCTTATGAGTATATGCCATACATTACCCTTCATTACGACAAATCTGCACACAATAAATTAGTTGTCAAAGCAAATATTAACTTAAAAAAAACTTAAAGTAGAAGAGAATGAAGCATACCACTATATTCTTTTTAGGCACTAACATACGACGTTTTGTCATCTCTTCAAACCGTTTTATGATTTTCTCATTACTAATGCTCCTAAATATCTCCTTCTCGAGATAGCAAATCATCGAGTCATTTAACCATTCGTCACCCATTTTGCTTCTTGCTTCTTGGTTTGTCCCTTTGACTTTTGGTGTGTTGCTCCTTATTACCTGCTTCAAAACATTATAATTTATACAAGCTTACATTTCTCTTCATCTCTTCTATTACTTTACTGAATAAATTGAAATCATAATGCACGATTTTATCATTTGTATTTTTTATTCTGATATGGATGTTATACATAGTTTATTCCTCTCGATTGATTGATTATATATAAGATTAACTAATCAAATATGAAGGGAGTACAGTTATGAAGTCAAATTGACCTGATTTTACTCAACTAGACCTAAATCTATTTAAGACTAAACACCGTCCAAGATTAAACGATGTGAACTTCAACCCCTGCCCATTTTAGAAATTCAAAAATTCGATTTGACCTGATTTTACTCGCTTGCCCAGCTGCTGCCTGGTAGGTTGGGAATTGCAATTTACCGATTGCCGATTGGGGAATGCTGCAGAGCCAATTCCACTTGCGATTTACCAATTAGGAATCAGAATTGGTACCAATCATCCACTCTTTTCCCATCCAACCATCCACAGGCTTCAAACAGGCCAGATTGGGCCTAACGATTGGCCCAGTCTATTTATACATCTCTACACTTCCTCTCTCCAAACCTAGCCGCAACAAAGAGGCGCCACCTGAAACGCGAGAGAACGAGAGCAAGATCTGACCATGGCTTCTCCTCAGATCCCGCCTTCCCCTTTTCCTCTCCACTGCCTCCGACCCTGTCTTCTCCGCCTTCCTCTCCTCTTCCTTCTACTCCGCTGCTTTCTCCTCCAAGCTCTCTCCTCTTGATCCGCCGCCGCTCGCCGAGTCTCTCCAAGAGTCGATCCGCCTCTTGAACCGCCATCTTCAATCTGAGGTGCTCTCTCACCATCCTGACCTCCGCTTGTCTCTCCTCTCCCTCCGTCAAGCCTCCACCTCACTCTCCTTTTTCTGTCCCGAGGGTTTTGTACGAGGAGAAAGAGTTGGCTACCAGTTTTCTCACACTCTCACATGGCAACCCAAAGTCTCGACATGGCAGCCCGAAGCGGTGATTCCATGGTATTTGAGAAGTTTTAAATATAAGTTTTATTATTAAAGTAGAAATATAAGAACCTGTAATGTTGAGTTGAGTTCCATTATGGTACTGCCCAAGCATTTTGTTGCACCTTCTCAATTGCCGTCCAGTAGGTACTAAACCAATGTACCAATGTTGAGTTGAGTTTCATGTCTATTTTGAATTTCAATTTTAATTATGTTAATTACGATCTCATATTGTTGCATTTTGTTGCTTAATTTCAGATTCAAGGGATGCAAGAAGCAGATTTTGAATGAATTTGCAAAAATTGAGGCACACAAGATAGCAAATTATTGTTAATAGTAGATGTTATTATAAATGGTTGCTATTATTAATAGATTTGTTCAGTTTGTATATTGATTATTGAATATTGAATGTGTTCACTTTGTTTATTGTAAATGTTAACTATATTGTTATATGTGTTCACTTTGTATATTGTAAATGTTAAATACGAAATCAATTTTCTACTGCGACTAACTGAACAAATAAAACTTTTAGTTCAACTTTTGTCGTATTAAACTGAATACAAAAATACGAATTTTTCGAAATTTTCTGATGCAACTAACTGAACAAATAAAACTTTTAATTCAACCTATGCCGTATTAAACTGAACACAAAAATACGAAAATTCCATTTTCAGATGCAACTAATTGAACAAATAAAACTTTTAGTTCAACCTTTGTCGTATTAAACTGAACACAAAATTACGAAAATTCCATTTTCAGATGCAACTAATTGAACAAATAAAACTTTTAATTCAACCTTTGTCGTATTAAACTGAACACAAAAACACGAAAATTCCATTTTCAGATGCAACTAACTGAACACTTACGACTTTTAATTCAACCCTTATGGCATCTAACTGAACAAATAAATCAGTATATTTGATGACGTCAGCATCCAGAATTTTCCGAAAAAATTTTGAAAAATTTTCGCTGACGTCAGCACGCGAAAAAATGAATCTGAAGTCCATTTCTAGCCTGTGGATGGCGCTGGATGGGAAAAAGAGGGATTCTGTATATCAGCCCTGATTAGGAATTGCAATTTACATTGACTACTTGAGTGGGCTGTGGGCCTATGGTGGACTAGTGGGCTTTAATTTATCGGCCCATCGTAGAAGAGAGGTTACGGGAAGGGAAGCAAGCTGTTGGCCTAAGCACGAGCAGCTCTGTCTTCAACCTCCGTTCAACGTTTTCAGCCAGCCAGCCCCACCTTTGAGTGCTCTAATGGAAGAAAAAGTATACTGGGGCTAGGGGCTCCAGGGGCTCGACGGCAGTAGGTGGGGCTCTAGCCCCACCCGCCCCGGTGGTAGATCCGCCCCTGCGTGCAGTACCTATAGATGTTATCTACAAATAATTAATGTGGTGCATTTTTTTTTTCGACGATTAATGGATCAAACCTTCAACTCATTGTAAATGGTTAATCTTTTCAGTTTCAACTTTCAAATGATTATGGAGTATGATCGTTTGGTGAGTTAATAATTTTGTACTTCTAATTTAATCATAATCAAGTTAATATTATTAAAACCATCATGTCGTTGGCCATTGTTTTACATCCATCCACAGATTTAACCAAAAATTTGTAGTCAACTTCAACTAAATAAATTTAAATTATACAATTAAAAATATACATAACTTAATTATGAGAACAGAATAATAATTAATATAATAAGAACTTATACATCGAGCGAAGCTCGATTAGTCCTCCTAGTGAAATAAAATACTAATGTTTTTTCATATATATTACTAATTTTGTGAATTCTAGCTTATTCCTCTAATCTCTAAATATTTAAAGAAGTTAAAAATACATATATTTTCTCATCGATTCAAAATTCAATAGAACAATAGAAACTATAATCTCTGAAATATAATAAGAAGCGAGTTTTATTTTACGTATGTACAAATGTTTAGGAATTGTACTACTTATGCACAAAATTTAATTCGCAATCATGATTGAAGTTATTTAATTTCTGGCTGTTAAGAATACAAAAGATAAGTTCATAGCACATCAAATCTTCATAGAAAATAGAATGTCATACAATTTTTCTTAACAACGAATGATATATATAGAACTATTTGGTTGCATACTATATTTTAATCATCAGGTTAATTTTTTTTTTTGAGCCGATGCACGTAAAATTCAGGTTGTTTAAAATAGCACTCTAGATGAACCCCTAAAATTCAGGTTGTTTAATCATAGACAAGAAAAAGTTGCAATAATGACCAAAAAGAGTGAAAAAAAAAAGTTGAAGCTAGTAAACAACCTGAATCTAGCAACTTTTTCAATAAACAAGCAATGAAGCTGCTGAACATTTTTCTTTCTTTTCGGCCGATGCACCTAATCCGTTTATTTTGATCTAAGAAGTTCCAATAAAAAAAATAATAAATAGTGCAATGCAACCTTTGAAAAATATTGGCAGTTAAAAAAAAATGATTACAGGTCTTTGATTAATCATGCACTGAAAAAAAAGAGTAAAAATCTCCCTTTTTCACTATTGTCGCAATGGTGTTATTCTACTAAATCAAAATTCTGTAAAAATAAATGGAATTTTTATTACACTCTGTTTGGATTATGTGTTTTTGTTTCATTATTTTCACGATATTAAGGGCATTGCTTTTGCATTGACTTTCGAGGATCCAATCATCCAATGTGTTATGACTTATGAGACTCATGTATTATATAGTTCAAATCACTGTTTAGAGTGCACGCAATAATTATTATTTTTTTCTTATTTCGGACATGTTTTTGAAACACCTTCATTAAACATGGTTCAAAAAAACCGTCCGTGTCCATCTCTTCAAATGAGTGCACAACTGCACACGGCTGAGATGTAATTCCTGTCCACAATATTGCAACACATTTAATTTCTTTTAATTTCCGTTTTAATTTCTGTCCGCAAGGGTGAATACTGCCTAATTAACTTTCAAATAAATGGCCAATTAATTTTTTACGCTCTATAATTAATTTAGTGAAACCGAAGAAGCAAATTGTCATTTGAAATTGAAGAGGCACCAATTCTAAAAGAGAATGTAAGTTTAACACTAACGATTTTACCTAATTAAATCTTTCCCTTCTTCTCCTGTGTCGCTTCTCTCTCTCTCAGTTTACAATTTCGGTTAAGCAATCATAGCACTTAATGATTTAGATAGCAGCCGCAATAATCGCAATAGCGCTATTATAGCGGTATGACTTGGTAAACCGCTATGTTGCTAAACTAAATGTGCCGCTATATAGCTGTTTTATAAGCATACCAATACTACTTAAAATATATATATATTTTTAACGTTTTATTTCTTATGGTGTCTAAATTAGTAAAAATTAATAACATATAAATTTATTTAGTGGTTATTTAGTGAAATATAACTACGCAATTAAATATTTGCTGATATATAATAAGTATTACGAACATATCTTTGTCATATGATGTCCGCGTATACGAACTGCATATAAATATATGATGTCTACATATACGAACTGCATATAAATATATGATGTCTGCATATACAAACTACATATAATGTATGAATATATGAATTGCGTATATTAAATTAAACTATTAAAGTATGAATATAATGTAATAAGATATTTATTTTTTAATTAAACAACGATTTTACCTAATTAAATATTTCCATTTTTTCTCCATGCGTCGCTCCTCTCTCTCTTTGTGGCAGTTTACAATTTTGGATAAGCAATCATAGCACACCATCTACATAATATGAGCGAGAGAGAGGAGACAGAGAGATTGAAACAGAAAGGTTGAAGAAAAAAAAACAGCCGAAGAGAGAAGGATGGCAAGGCCGAGCAAGTGTTCAAACTGCGGTTCCCAAGAGAGGTGGAGGACCAGGGATTGTTCCAACTACGGACTGCGGCTGGAAAATGACAGAGCTCTCCATGAGCACTTCAATATACTTCACTGCACAGACTCCTTCGACTCCTCAGACGAGTCCGACGAATTCGTACAGTGAAGTATATTGAAGTGCTCATGGAGAGCTCTGTCATTTTCCAGCCACAGTCCGCAGTTGGAACAAACCCTGGTCCTCCACCTCTCTTGCGAACCGCAGTTGGAACACTTGCTCGGTCTTGCCATCCTTCTCTCGTCCGAGGAGTCGAAGGAGGAGGAGGAATAGAAGCCGAAGCTGAAGCCGGTCAACGACGACGGCGTCAACGAGGACGAGGACAAGGACGATGACGACGAGTAGAGCTTTTTCTATTTTTTTTTTCTATTTTTATTTTTTTGTGTGTGTTGTTAGTGTTTTATGAATCTTATTGTTTTATGAAATTTTTTTTGTGTGTGCTTATTTGTAGTAGTGTAACTTCTGTTTTTAATAAAATTTATCCTACGGAGTCATGACTACATCCTCTCCTACTTTTTTTTGGTCCAAAAAGAGTCATACCGGTCATGGTACATGGAAATATTGTGTAATTTCATACATATTGTGGAAGAATTTCTTTTTATTTTCAGTGTTGCAAATATATCACAAATTAGAAATGTGAAAGTTCAAAACGTAAGTTTTAAAAATGCGACGACAGTGACTTTATGAGGTCGCATAAATGTGTATGTTATGATTCATATGTATAATAAGAGTATGAGCCACATAAATTTAATAATGCTTTCTATTTTTTTTATTATTTTTTCATATTACTAGTAAAAAAGTAAAAATATATAAATATAATAATATTTTGTAGTTTATTTTTTCAATTTTGTATTATTGTTTCATTAAAGAAATCAACAATATTTTAAATATCGAACCAAAGTACCAAACTGAACCAAACAGACCGGAAATAAATAGCGCAAAACATTATACTTTCCCTTGGAAAAAATCAAAGAACTCTCAATAGTCGATACAAATATTTAGACTTACAGCATTGTGTCGTATGAGTCTATGACTTGTGATGTCAATTAATCTGGCCGAACGAATGGGTTTGTGCCATCCCATCTTCATACTAAATATTATACTAGAAAATTTTAAATAGAACAAATATTTCTTTTTTTTCTTTAAGAAGAGCACCTAAATTTTATAGTGCGCTATAAGTATGTGTATAACTCAAGGCACACGCTATGAGGCCAAACAATTTTTGCTATTTTCTTTTTTTTTTTCTGAATTTGGAGGAGAGAAAAACGGATATGTATAGGGCCCTCCTGCTCCCGGACCAGTATCCTCTGGACTTCTTTAGAAGAAGTCCAGTGGTCTTCTTTGATCCGAGCCGTCCGATTTGATCAGAACGGTTGAATTTTTTCGAGCCTATCAATCTGGTACTATTCACGGGGCTCCCTTATAGCCGTTGAGATTAAATCAGACGGCTCAGATCTTCCGAAGTCCAGTGGTCTTCTCTTTTAGGAAGACCAGAGGATACGGATTCTCCTGCTCCCTGGCGGGTGCGTAAGTGTTAGAGTGATTATAATTCACGTAGATAAATCACGGATTATTACGATTCTACACGTGGCATAGTTTTGTTGGATAGTATTCGGTTAGATCGGTAATAATTGTCATATGTAGAATGGTGTTAAAAAGAATAGGTCGGTTAGCATAGCTCGAACTATAGCAAGTAGGCGTGGAAATGTCTGCGCCGTGACCACATTTCGGGGTTGATAAATCTGGCTCACATTGGTGGGAACCGGATCCTCTGCCGCGCACTGCCAGCAGAGATTTTTTCGAGCCGTTCAGATTTGATCGGACGGTTAATTTTTTTCGGGCCTATTAGATTCACAGGGCTCCCTTATCCATCAGATTCAGATCAAACGGTTGGAGCCGCACCGCGATTGGCAGCGGATAAGATTCAGATCAGACGGTTGGAGCCGCACCGCGATTGGCACCGCTGCCAATCGCGGTGCGGCAGAGGATGTGAATTCCACATTGGTGAGTAGGCTTGCCTACGTGGACCCCACGGGAAAGTCTGAAGGAAATTCATTGCATATTTGGGCGTTTGGTTGTGTAGTAAGGGGTTGCATAAGTTAAGGATGCCTAAGTGTTTAAGTATTGTTACGTAATGGATGTTTGGTTGTGTAGTAAGGATGAGTAACTTAATGCATGCATATATTCATGTCAAAAGACTAAAATGCCCTTAAGTTTGAATTAGTATTATGTATTAATAAGACGTTGTGAACTAATTATTGTTAATTATTAATTATTATAAAATTTATTATTAATGATCATAATAAATCATTTTTATTGTTACGAAATATAATAATTACTTTTAATTAAATATTATAAACATTATTAATTATTTAACAATAAAAAAATATTATTCATTAATTAATTTTCAATTAATTATTTAATTATGATATTATTCATAATTAATCTTTAATATTAATTATGTTTTTTAATAATTATTGTTACTTATTAAATATTATTATTTATTAATTATTTTGCTAAATATTAAATAATATTAATTACTAATTATTGTTAATTATTAATTATTATAAAAATTAATTATATATGATAATAATAAATCATTTTTGTTATTATGAAATATTAATAATTACTTTTAATTTGATATTATAAATATTATTAATTATTAATAATAAAAAATTATTATCGATTAATTATTTTTAATTAATAATAATTATTATTATTATTAAATCGTTATTATTGATAATTAATATTACTTGTTAAGTCTTATTAATAATTATTAATTATAATAATATATTATTAAATATAATTTTTTAATAATTATTGTTACTTATTAAATATTATTAATTATTTTTAAATTATTAATTATTTCTAAGGGGTATTGTTGGAAAAAAAATTAAAGGGGATGGGTGCATAACTTATGCAACCTAAATAGGTTGCATAAGTTATGCACCCTTAAGGCGTCTTATGTAACGAGTGTTTGGAGCCTTAAGGATGCATAACTTAAGTTATGCACCCTTTAAGTCACAAACAAACGCCCCCATGTAGCCAAGTGAATCTCATCCCTTAACCTGGGTTTGTCCTGGAAGCTTCATGGACGATTTGGTTACGCCTGGCGTGTACATAGGAATTCAAATTTCTTGATATTTTTATTTTGGGACGATACTTTTAAAAAAAAAATTCAGTTTCACTTGATTTTCTTTTGTAAATCGTCCGTAGAGTCGGGACTTAAACAGTTAAAAAAATGTGCTCACCTTGTGATGAATAATTATTGAACGAAATTAAATTAACTGAAATTATAAAAAACTCTCAAAGAATAAATAGCTAAATAGTGTGTTCTTATATTCCATCTCCCTATTTTCTCAATTTCATATCTCTGAACTATATTGAGATAGTACAAAAAAGAAAAATAGCTCAGCTTGAAACTCCAATCAATTCATCTTTGTTCCTCCATGCATGAAACTGGAACATATTTTTCCATTACTTTTATATGGTTTTGTTTCTTCACTAATAAATAGTAACACAATGAAGTTTATTACATTACCAGATTAAAATAAATATAAATTTTGTACATAAAACTTGTACACAAATATATTTTAAAAAAAAAATGATTTTCATTACATTTGGATCACCGAATTGATCGTGGTTGTCTCGAATATTTTTTTTAGTTTACTTTTCTTCTTCTTCTTTTTTCTCGAATATTTAAAAAATGAAGGTGTTTCAAAAACATGTCCGAAATTAAGAAAAAAATAAATATTTCGGCAACTTTCGTATGTTTTCAATATTTTTAAATAGAGTGTTAGTTTAATTTTGATCAATTAAATAGAAAAAAATATTTAAGCTGTTGTAAATGATCTTAAATCTGTTATTCATCTTCATTATTTAATTGCTGCTGAATTTTCTACTATTTATATACATACCTAACAGATTTTTCATCCATAATTTGCATTTCAGTAAAAACACGAAGGGGTGAGTGGATAATCAAATGAGCTTGGTATGATTAATCATTCATGCATGAGTTATTACACAATACATATTAAAGAATGACTTGATTTTTTTTTTTTCGTTTTTTACGTATATTAGATTCGATTCACTAATCACTAGGAGCAAGATGAGTAGAGATTCGTGTTATCTTTGTTCACAATTGCAGATTTTCGAAACTTAAACCTAACTATTTTATATTGATTATTGATGGAAATTACATGTTTCTGGTGAAATTTATTAAAATTGTGTTATAGATATTATTTACATACTTCTGGAAATACTATTGAAACATGAACTTGACTAAATCCAAATTGAGCATGAATTTAAAAACGTACAAGGGGAAAAAAAACACTTAAGACACTTCAATAAACTCGTTCTGGACTTGTTATGATCATGTTTGTCAATTTTCACATGAGCTTTGGTGTGAAACACCAAACTAGAGATTGAATATGAGTACCGACCTGCGGTTTATTGGGTAGGACTTCTTGTTATTTATGACTTGAACTAATTAAAAGAAATTTTTTTGATATTTTATGCTACACTAAGAGATTGTCTAATTGCTCACACGTTTTTTTTTTTTTATTATTTAGACCCAGCTTATGAAAACAAACAAACAAGTTTCCATAAAACTAGTGAGGATGACGGTTTAGGTGCCACTTTTTTTATTTCTGCATTTTTTGCTTGAACATCTAATTAGTATGATGTATTACATACTAAATTCACAACTTAAGAAAAAAAAAATGTCGCAGGCTCTTTAATTAACAATCAACTAAATTAAAAAGGACAAATTAAGTAGTTAAATTAGCGAGCTTTTATAATTATTTTGATAAATTACAGCATTATTATTAAAAAAATTCATTATTAAGTTCCAAATATGAACTTCAACGCTGGATCACAGTTCGCAGACAGCAGACTTGAATAAGTGGCCGTGGGCCGTGGGCCTTGTTCAGAATAGTCCGATAAAAAATTGGCGCGTCTGCGTCCAGAGCACAGAGCACCTGCCGGATCCGTCTCCCCGGGCTTTAGTGACAGTGCGAGTTCAGTAGGCGGCGACTTCAGAGTTGCGAGGGACCAACTGAGACGCGCTTCTCTTTTTACCCATCTCTTACCTTCATGAATAGATATATTGCAAACTGTCCCGGTCAACTGAAGATGGAATGTTTCATTTCTGACAAATTGATTGCTCTAATCAATTCAATTCTATCCGCAGCCGCAACCGGAGAAAGATACCACTTCTGGTACCTCCTTCAAGGTGCACTCCCTCTAGTATATATAGAATGAATGTCTCTTGTCTCTAGAATATTGAGTTCTGCTGTTTCAAAAGTTCAACCGCCTGAAAAGAAGTAAAAGAATCTGCATATGTATCACTTTGCAATTTCATAAACGGCCTGGTTCTAGCTGTAACAAGTATATGTGTGCAATTTTTAATACTTAATACGAAATTTGGAAATTTTATGAATCATTGCAGTTTAATTTTGGCTATGCAGAAAGTTTATCTATAATTGCAGATTGAACCTTCACCCCTCTTCACAACTATGGAGATTGATCATCGTGTGCAGAGAGTTTCTCCATAATTACACATTACTTCACAAGAGAGAGTTTCTGGTATTTGGTACTGACTACTGATATTAAAATTTTATCTTATAATCGGTTTTGTCAGGATTTTTCTTATTCTTATGATTAATCTACTCTTTTGATCTCTATTATGTGTAAAGCTTAAAATAGGTAGAATATTTGTTGATCATGAATAACTGATTGCTCAAAAAATAATTAATAGTTGGTACTTCTGTAACCTGATTGCTAGAGCTTACCTCCGTGTAATAGAAACTCCAATCTTCGAATAGTATGCCTTCGACATTAAACCTTTTCCGGCTGAATTGCGTTAGACTCAATTACTTGATTTGGCACATCCGTGGAATAGAAAGTCCCAATCATCAATTGCAATTTAGTACATTGTTTTTATTGGTAACCAAACTTTACCCCGATTCATTTTGCTAGTAGGAAAGTCGAAAAAGTACGTCAGCAGGCCCAGCACCAGCACCAACCAAACCACCCTTTTATTTTATTTTATGTTCCCACAATTTGATCCTTTGTTGAGCAACTACCTACCTGGTGCTACTTCCTACTTTCCACAAATTGATCATTTTGTATTCTTAGAATAAGACTAAGGATTTGATAAATGTTTATATTTTAAAACATAAAAAGGGTTTCTTACTTTATTTGAAGGTTTATAAATGTCTTAAAATTTTGCAATTTTGTTCTCCCTTTTGTTACTATTTCGTATTTACGTGATGTGCCAGTGTCTCAGCTCTTTAGCAGAAACCTTTGTTTCATCTTATTTCTAAATTTGAATAAAATTTATTTTGGACGAAACTCTATAAAATCAAGCAAATGCACAAAATGACCATGCCATTTGAGTTGGCATAATCAACAAGCTACATGCTAACATGCACCAATGTACTATCCAGAAAATTCATGCTTGAGGGACCATATTATTCAACTGCTCGTGAACTAAACTGGATTTTACCTCCTCTATGCAGGTGGCGGAATATGGGATTAAGCTGTCTACGGGAATTTTATAATTTGTATCTCTTTCATTTTTAAGAGAGAAATGTGGAAATTCTGAGTTAAGAGTGTCGATAATCTTAGTTTTATAATATACTAACAGCATGAAAACTGAAACATTGTCACTGATGAATTAAAACTTTGCTGCCTTCCCTTATGTTCATACGTGAAATGCCTGATTTCAGACATAAGAACAATATTGGTCTCACGAGATGCACCGTGTAAAGCAATTTCCAATTAAACATCTGGCACACAAAATAAAGAAAAAGTAAATTCAGATATCCTCAATACATATGCAAACATAAGTTTCATCCATAAAAAGGGTTCAACAAGATACAAAGCCACAAGATAGTAGCCAGATAGAATTACATTACTTCGATTCCACCACAACAACAAACAAAACATAAAGAACAGATACTACCAACTTAGTACTCTTCACGGTCATCACCTTCATCATCCTCACCAGCCTCAGCACCGACCTCCTCATAATCCTTCTCAAGAGCAGCCAGATCTTCACGTGCCTCAGAGAACTCACCCTCTTCCATGCCCTCACCAACATACCAGTGCACGAAGGCCCTCTTAGCATACATAAGATCAAACTTGTGGTCAATGCGGCCAAACACCTCAGCAACACTGGTCGAGTTGGAAATCATGCATACAGCCCTCTGAACCTTGGCAAGATCACCACCTGGCACCACAGTTGGGGGCTGGTAGTTGATACCGCACTTAAAGCCAGTTGGACACCAGTCAACAAACTGGATTGTGCGTTTGGTCTTGATGGTGGCAACAGCAGCATTGACATCCTTTGGCACAACATCACCACGGTACATGAGGCAGCAGGCCATGTACTTGCCGTGACGTGGGTCACACTTGGCCATCATGGAAGAGGGCTCAAAGGCACTGTTGGTGATTTCAGCAACAGAAAGCTGCTCATGGTAAGCCTTCTCAGCAGAGATTACAGGTGCATAGGAGGAAAGCATGAAGTGGATACGAGGGTATGGGACAAGGTTGGTCTGGAACTCGGTCACATCCACATTCAAGGCACCATCAAACCTCAGAGAGGCAGTGAGGGATGAGATGACCTGAGAGACAAGGCGGTTCAGGTTGGTGTAGGTAGGGCGCTCAATATCAAGAGAGCGGCGGCAAATGTCATAAATAGCCTCATTATCCAAGAGCACAGCTACATCAGTGTGCTCAAGGAGAGAGTGGGTGGAGAGCACACTGTTGTATGGTTCCACAACAGAGGTTGAGACCTGAGGAGAGGGGTACACAGTGAAACCCAGCTTGGACTTCTTGCCATAGTCAACAGAGAGACGCTCAAGGAGAAGAGATCCCAGACCAGAGCCAGTACCACCACCAACGGCATTGAAGACCAGGAAACCTTGGAGGCCAGTACAGTTATCAGCCAGCTTGCGGATCCTGTCTAGGCAGAGATCAACAATCTCTTTGCCAACTGTTCACAAAGGAAATAAATCACAAAGTTATTAATGCTATAATTATTGAAGTATATTACTGAATAATAATTCCACAATTAATTATGACATTCAGTTAAAACATTCAAGTAAAATTTACTAGATACTAATGTTCTATTCAAGTAAAATTTATTCTTGCATCTGAAAAGGGATTTACAAATTCCAAATAATGTGCCAAATATTTGTATCTAGTAAAAGTGATTTCATGTCCTTGTACCCATTCATATATCAAGCAGACAATCATTTCAACAATCTAAAAAGAATTAACAATCCTCTGTTATGACAATTTAGGAGTCAGTTTGTATGGTATGATTGTGACAATTTACCTAACTTAGAGCAGGCAATTTACCTAACAGACCTAAAGCAAACAATTTACCTAACAAACGTAGAGCAGACAACAGAATTACAAAAATATCAAAAGCCTACAGTTTAAATTAAGGATAGAAATTAAATAATAGTAAGGAAATATACTTGTGTAGTGGCCACGAGCAAAGTTGTTGGCAGCATCCTCCTTGCCACTGATGAGTTGCTCAGGGTGGAAGAGCTGGCGGTAAGTACCAGTCCTCACCTCATCGATCACAGTTGGCTCAAGATCAACAAAGACAGCACGAGGGACGTGCTTCCCAGCACCAGTCTCACTGAAAAAGGTGTTGAAGGCATCATCTCCTCCACCAACAGTCTTGTCACTGGGCATTTGGCCATCAGGCTACAAAATAAATTTAACAAAATTAGAAAGTTAGGCATAGTATAAGTGGCTTAACAAAATAAACTGTCTTCATTTATCAAAGGAGTTAATTGACATTGTGTGTTAACGATGTGAGCAAATCCTAAGAAATCATTATAGCAGTTCCAAAGTTTAGAAGCAATTATCCAGAGAGTAATACAAAAAGGGGACTGTAAATGTTTTGCATTTACCTGGATTTCAAATCTAATTAACTAAAAAAACCAGATCTCCTAAATGACATAGGATCTACTTGAATATTTTCACTTAGCAAAATAAATTATGAGATCTAACCAATTGACAATTATGTCAAGAGAATTAATTGGAAGCATGTCCCCTTCTATTTACTTAACCTACCGGGTCAATTGTGCAAGACCTAAGTTAACACACAGATCTGACAAAACAAGACAATCTAACCAAAGTACTTTCACATTTACGAAAATTTATTGTTTTCAAGTACAAGTATTCAATGCACTCAAACGCTAAATGAGGAGATTTGCCTACATTTGACACGATCGAAACTAAAACCTAAATTTGTTACGCAAATCCCCCAAATTAAACTAAAACCCAACAGATCTGATCAGATCTAGAGAGAATCAATACCTGGATACCGTGCTCGAGGCAGTAAAGTTCCCAGCACGCATTGCCGACCTGGATACCGGCCTGACCGATGTGGATCGAAATGCACTCCCTCATTTTCGAATTTCAATTTCAAATTTCAAATTTCAAAAAGGAAATGGAAAGGATCGTAGTAGGAGAGAGTTGATAATCAAAGAGGAAATTAGAAACGGCGTATATGAAGACGCCTATGAGTTGTGGCTGTTTCGAGTGAGAAAAGCCTCTTATATAGGCAGAGCCAGAAAGGAGAAAATGGGAAGATGTGTTGTACCTAGGGTTTCTTTCGCTAACCTTGGTTAACCAACCAACCGTGGTTAGGCCACGCTTTGCCAGCTCACCAAATCCCGACTGGCCAACTAATTATTTGACCGACGCTCTCCTATTAAAAATGGAGTTGTCCAGTTTCCAATTTGGACTAACTACCGAGGACCGGAAGAAGCAAGGGGTCGTCCATTGTGTTTGTACTGGAGAGATTTGCCATGGAATCTCCGAACGGTCGGATGGTGAATCAGTGCCTGAATTCAACTTTCGAAATAAAATGGGCGGACAATTAGCGGGATACCAAAACTACCCTTATTGCGCAACACTGCTCCGAGTGGCCATACTGATCCGACGGCTGTTATAAAATGTATTTCAAAACGGAAAATTGATCCACGGTTCATACGATCTCATTTGAAAAAAATTCAAAAGTTTTGACAAAAAGCCAGACTATAGGGCCCCAGTCCGCGGAGGATTGCTTCGAGCGGGGTTAATCCACCACTTTTCCCGGTTCCTCTGTGGAAGTGCTTCGGACCAGTACACCTCTTGTCCGTGTGCACATCATCTGACAGAGTGTAAATTCTTTCCGATAGATCGTGGGATGAGAATTTTCTTATAATAATTTTTCAACAATCTTTTTAAAACTTATCTGCACAAAAAAAATACTTAAACAAATTTATTGTACGCAATTTAATTTCTAAATCAGAATTACTTATGACCATCAATGCCTCAGCATCATCAACATAAGCACACATTTATACAAGTGTAACCCTGCATACTCATCAGTCTTATCCTCATCATTGCCTCTCATTCGGTGCTTACCTATCCCCTTCTCTCCCGGCGTCTCTTTCTCCACCTCACGACAACCCCCACACACTCGATACTTATTGTTCTAGAAAATGATACTAATCGTTTTCATATACATCTTAATTGTCCTTATATGCATCTTAATTTATTTTAGAAAATAATCCTAATTATCCTCATATACATCTTAATTGTTTGAAAAAAAAAAAGTAGGAACACCACCTAATTTCGTTATTTTCGTTATAGAAAAAAAAACAATTACAAAAGAGAAAAAAAAAAGCAAAACAAAATAACAAACCTAGCAAACCTTAATAGCTATCAAACATTCTACTCATTAGCATCTTCTCAAGTGAGAAACTATAGAGTACATAACTAGAACTAGTAAAAAGGAAAAACAAATCACAGTTATACTAGCAACACAACGCCATTTATTATAAATTTAGACACAACTATTTCGAAATCTCTCTGTATCAAACGAAAATTTTTCTTAGACAATCTTATCAGACGGTGACATCAACTATGAGTCATCCATACGTTCTATCATCCTTGCAGCATCATAGGAGCATGCATCATTTGAATGGGAATGAGTTCCCAGTCCATAAGCAACCACTGTTCAACATCTTCCTTCTCCTCCATCTTCCAAACACATATCCAATACATAACCAAGTGATAAATAATCATTAGCGTTTGTTTAACAATTTTGACTTCTATCTTATTAAAAAAATATAGTCATTCCTAATTTTCCAAATGCACCAACAAAAAGCTAAACACAATCAAAAGGGCATTCCTATCCATGTGATGTAAAAGACAGAGCAAACTCTAAAATGTCTATAATAGAATGTCAATTCTAAAATACGTCTTAATTGTTCATGTATACGTTCTAATTGTCTTAGAAATTGATATCAATTGTTCTCATATAGAGTACAATTGGTGGTGGACAGAGAGGGCGGGGTAGGATGGGGATCGGCATGAGGTGAAGGGAGTGTGAGGGAAGCATAAACGCCAGGAGATGAGAGAGTGGGTATGCCTTGGATGATAGAAAATCAGCGGCAAGGATGAAAGACAAAAACACTGAACAAGTATTTCATAAATAAAAAGAAGAAAATACATGATGATAGGAACAATGAACTCTTATGATGGTCCTTATCATTTCTATTTGTAAATTTCAACTAGTAAGTCATAATAATTAACCATGTTTGGATGGAGTACGAACAAGAGCGTTCGTGAACTAGAAATGTTCATTTGAACCAAACACGAAAAGAAGTCCGCGAGCAGATTCACGTTCGAGAGGAAATCCATGTGTAGCCAAGGGTAGGCACCTTCCTTAATTTTAAAAATTAGGGTTGGTTAGGAAGATTTCACATATTAAAAAAAAAAGTCCATAGGTGCCATGCTTGATCCGGTAAGGTGCCAATACTTGGTTATATATCAAATTAAATGTTGAATGTTATAAATAAGCTAATAAAAATACATATCAAGTCAGTTTCAGATTAAATTTGAATGAGTCAAATTAATCACGAGTGAAATTCAAATGAGACAATTTCCAATAAAAGTTGAATTGATCTCAAGTGAGTCACAACACGATTGTTTCCACCCTACTAATCTCTCCGAAAAATCTTACAAAGAATTGCGTCATAAAATATTTATGGGGTTCAATAATGAAACACATAATTATTTATGGGTTCAAACATATTATAAACATAATAAATTTATATTTTAATGCTATAAATATTAATCTTTAATAATATTTTTTTTTTTAAAAAAAAATAAGGGTGAAATTGGTTCAAGATACGTCCATGGGTATAATATAAGATGTTCAAGCCGATCTACTCTAGTTAGTTTATCCACTATCATTTCTTCTTCTAAATTTGCCTTATTCGTTTTAACTAGTTGTCTATTTGAATCTTTTATTTTAAATTATGATTTCTTCTTGTTTTCATAAAGATATTAGCACTAGTGAGTTTTTATTTTTTTTACTTCTCATATACTGTTGAAGTTCTTTTATGATTTGATCCAGGACTTCTGCAGATGGTGCAATATTTTTCGTTGACCAAGCTAAATTTTGTTTTCCTCTAAACATTTCACCATTTGGTGTTTTAATACAACATTTACATGTAATTAATGTTTCCCCTTATTTGGAATATAATGATCCCAAACAATGTTTTCTAATCTTCTTTTTATCACTAGCAATTTCTCTATGAAAATAAGAAGAAATCATAATTTAAAATAAAGATTCAAATAGTCAGTTTAAACGAATAATACATAAGAAGAAAATAAAATAACTATTTAACCGAAATTAAAGATTAATTTGATCCTAATTTTATAACCTGGCAATGTCAAGCAATTTTTTGTTTGAACATAATCTGAAAAGAATTATGTGAATAACTTATGTTTAACCATACAATAGAATATATATATTTTTTGGGTGAACTTAAAAATTTCATATTTAAAACAACAATATAGCCGGCATTTTGGAGAACATCGTGCCACTTATCCTATAATATTTGAATGCACTCATATCATAGGTGCTGTTTGGATAGAGTTTCTTCCTGGAAGAACTTTATTCTTGGAAGAAGGGAACATCCAAACGGTTAGGAATAAGCAGGGAAGAAGAGGTTCTTCCGCGCATTGCTTCTTCCAGCAAATTGTTGGAATAACGGATGGTGAAGAAGGATTTGAATAAACTACTATTCTCTTGAATCTTGTGCAAGAGAAAGAAACATTTAACAACATTATTAAATATGTTAGTCGGTCACTGTGTGTTATCAGATATGGTCATATAGCCAACCCTCTCTTCTTATTTTACGTGAATATGAGAATTTTCTTTTTAAATATTAGAATATTAATTTATTTTTAAAATATAATAATAATAATAATAATAATAATAATAATAATAATATTATTATTATTATTATTATTATTATTATTATTAGTACGAAATAATATTTATTATTATATTTTTAATATAAAATATTAAAATAAATATTCCTAATAATATTTTATTTCCCATGAAAACAATATTTGGAATAATATTATTAATATTATATTCTTATTAATAATAATCGATAATGTAATCAATTGTATTAATAAATTATATTTAACGAAGATTGTATTAAATTATATTCAGATTATTAATATTAAACAATAATAATAATTATATAACAATATTATTACATTATTATAACATTATATTATTATAATAATTATTCTAATATTATTATTTTTATTATTTATTTTATTATTCGGATTATTAATATTAAATAATAATAATAATTATTATATTTATTTAATAATATTATTATGATATTATTATTATTATTTTATTATTAGATAATAATAATTATTTTATTTATAATATCAATAAAAAATAAATGAATGAACTACAAATAGATAAAAAGACAAATCATTATTTTAATTCAACTCTTTCATTCATTATTCCTAACTCACAATCTAAACAACATTTCTTCTTCCCGGAATAACACTCTTCCTACTCTTCCCGGAATAACACTATTCCTAATTTTTCCGTCCAGAATCCTTCTTTCTTCCTTATTCCTAACTCATCCAAACATACCCTATGAGAATAATGGAAGAGCAATGATCAAAAGGGGGAAAAAAGACTTAATTACTTCTCGCTTTGCATAATCCATTAGTAAACTTAATCTGAATTTAAATAATCCTATTTAGTTTAAATCAACTTTAAGGAAAAGTACAAAGAGAGCCCATCCATTCTTCTTCTATTTATAAGGAATATTTGAAAAACAAAAAATATGAGGATGCAGTTAATTTCACCAAAAAGAAAAGGGAGACGCAGCCGTATCAAATGGAGCTCATACTCTCGACAATGGCAGATCAAATCGTAAGTCAGACCACTCCAGCACCTCTTAACATGAATCTCGACACACACCATTATGAAACTGCAGCCGGTACTGTCAGGAGCACAAAACCTACAGTCATCAGACAATGCTGATGTGGCGGTAGAGACTAGGCAGTTAACTGTTGAAGAACTTAGTAGCGCACCAATGGAAGAGAGACGCGTGGCAAACGCCGTTAATAAAAACAATCCCTTCGCTAACGGTGAAAGGAGAGGTCGTTAAAGACTTAACAGAAGTCGCTGGAATGGGTTAATCTGGAGCGTCCGATTCCAACAGTCGACTAGATTCGCCCGTTGATTATAATTAAAGAAATTGTAATAGAAAAATCAGTTTAATTATTTTCTTTTTGCCTATAAATAGGCTACTGGCTGTACAGGAATGTTTTATGTGAAATAAGAAAATCATTTTCCCTCAGTTTACTATTTTCTCTTCCGCAATTCCATTTATCTCCATTATTTCCACAATTTCGGTCCGAAATCTCATAATTTCGCCACGAAATCACAGTTTGACTGTGACAGGTACCCTGCTTCGCATGCCTCGGATTTTTCTCCTCTGTCTCAGATCAACCCTCGCTGTTGTGTGACCCCTCGCTCTCAAATTGCGTCAAGTGCACCTGATAGATACACTCGTACGGTAGATCAGATCATGAGCCTCTTTGCAAAGATCCCTCAACATCGTCGGAGAAACTACGCCAAGAAATGATGATGATGACTCTGGAGAAGTCACCGCCACCTTAGATGCCTCGGGATGGCGTTTCTACCACCGACACCGCCATTGTTGATTTAGAGAGAAGATTGGAAGTGGAGTGAAAAAGAAAGAGAAAAGGAGAGAAATGGTTTCAAGCGGTTTTCGCGTTTTTTTTTCTTTCGGATCCGATATGGAGGGAGCGGAGAGGAAAAAAAGTTGGGTACGTCGTTCGATTTAAGGAACAGTTGGGCTTTCGTGCGCTACACCATATCGCGCGAAACCTGATTTGATTACCAAGCAGGGGATCCAGAAGATCTAATTAATAGAGAAAAATTTGAGTCATACAAATGACTCTTAAAAGACCAACTACCTAGAGAACCTCCTGCACCACAGATAAGAGATTCCAGGAAAATAAGCCTAAAAGTCACAGAACAAAAAATAAGAAACTTAAAAGCCTTATCTCTGTAGCTTGTAATTGAACAATAATCAATAAAAACCTTGCTATCTCATCTCAAGTGATTAGTGATTACACGATGGTATGTCATCTGCAAATCTTCATTTTATTAAATGCCAACGATAGCTTACCAAACCTTTGTGGATTCAGTAGCAACAAAGAATAGAGAAAGAAAGTATGTTTGAATAGTAATTAACAAACATACAAACACTTGGCCAATTGAGACCACAACTCGAGAGATATTTAGGAAGTCATTACCCGAGGGGATGAATAGTAATTGGAAGACCCTTTGGGAATTGTACGAGAGGACATGCAACAGGATGGTCAGGTCCAACCAGCTCATAATCGTGGTTAAGAATTAGGTGTCGAAGGAACACAGTGATTTGTATTCTAGCAATCTCAGAGCCAAGACAATGCCGTACACCTCCTCCAAATGGCATCCAATTATTGCTTTTCTTTATGGCCTACAGGAAACAAATTGAAACAGTGAGACACAATTACATGCACAAAATACTATTGAGAGAAATTATTATATTAGTTTGCTACTTTTGTTATTTCGATTAGCAAGCTGGGCAAACTTTTGGTTACAATATTTGTAAGCAAAATGATAAAGTGACAAACATAGAGTGACAATAATATTAGTATATATTGAAAAAAAATTCACAGAATTCAGGAAAAAAAAATATTGTTTGCGAATCCAGTCAGCAAGTTACCAAAAACTAAGACGGATTATTAAAAAATTGTAAATTAAACAATGCTTATGAATATATACCAGCCATCTCCATGGATGAAAGATGTCAGGATTTTCAAATGCTGATGGATCCAAATGCATAGCTGCAATATGTGTCATGATAGTGGTCCCCTGTGGTATGATGTAACCTGTGATCGACAGATTGCATATGATTGAAGCACTTTTACATTGTTAAGAAGCGTGTTGGATACTAATAACAATTATATATCAGGTTTACCTTTATAATTAATGTCTGATAATGTCTTCCGCCAAAGACGTGGGACGATGTTACCAAGCCGTAGAGTCTCGTTTATAACCTTAAATTGTTAAAATATGAACAAAACACAATAAACTAGTAAATGAATGAGATTACTAGTGATAGTGAATAATATACTTTGCGTGTCACAAAAAAAATTATAAAGGGTACGGATAGCAGGTATTACACTTTGACAGAACTCCATATTCTTGTAGTCATCCCAAGTCAGCTTTTTCGTTGTGTCAGTATCATTCATTTTCTTCTTAAACTCGTCCTGTATGATATAAATATTATACATTCTAGTTTTGCATCTTAATGTGCATAATTTGGGGAAAACCCCACTAGCTGTATTTTTATCAATATTAAACATTACCCTTAATTGTTGAAGTGATTTTGGACATTGTCCAAGGAAGTAGATGGCTAATGCAATGGAATTCTGGGTATTGAACAAAGCAGCAAAGACGAAACCAATTATTGCACCACAAACGCTCTGAATTGGCATTGATGGATCATTCTTCAAGTAGTACCAAATTAGGTCGGATTCCTTTTCATCCATTTTGTCAATATTTAGCTTCCTGTCTTCGGCCTTTCTCTTTATAATATTGCAAATGATGTCCCTGGCCTACAATTCAAATACGAGTTCGATTTATAACTATATTAGACATTTTAAACTGTCAAAACAAATGTTAGAGATTTTCTGTAACGTATAAATATTTGTGTGAAACACTTAACGTTCAAATGCTCTACGTACATATAGAGGACTAAACTTTTTCCATCCATTAGTTTGCACTTTGCAGATATTAAGACTGGAATTAATAAAGATTTCGCTAGAGTGGTAACTAAGGAAATAAGTACTTCAACTTCCTTGAGCTAAATATGCACATAGCATTTGCATATTTTTTTTTTTTAAATAGGACTCATAAATTTAATGTAAATTTTACCTTCAAGGCTTTTGAATAGCGAGTAAATGGTAGATTAAGCGGGGCTGCATAAATTCCGTTGTTAACTGCAATAAATGCTTTCCTCAGCTCCACCACTTCAGGATCATCTGCTGCCGTTCCCATGGATTTTTCGATTGTTAGGTTGAAGAGAAACTACAGTAACCGCCGTAACCACAAAAGGAATATTAGAGAACAGGCAAGATTTCTCTTTTCTATTTTTTATAAATTAAAATGGCAATGGAACTAAGCATCAATAAAAGTTTTTTTGGCAAAATTGGTACTTACCCCTCTAATCTTCTCTAATTGTAAATTGACCCCTCAAATCATCAAATTTGGACGTATACCCCTCTAATCTTGTTACTTGAGTATATTTACCCTTCTCTTTTAAATTAGGGATATATGAAATATAAAAAATCAATCTAAAAATTCTAAGACCAAAATATCCCCGCCCTTAGTGTGTTCGTGATGTTTCATTTTCCCGCTCGATAAAGAAAAATCCATGGACGATATTATCTCTAATGTTTCATCTATTCAAAAAAATAGTAAGAAACAATTTCACCCATTGAAATAGGTGATCGACCAATTAATAGGTAAATGAGCGGAAGGTGAACAAGCCCAAAGTTTATTTGCCACGAATCAATTTAAATCTTTAAAAATTTCAATAAAATAATGGATTCCATGTGGTAAACAAGCCCAAAATTAGTTTTCGGACTATCCAAGAAAAAAATGAAGATTAATCTCCAATAGAGTTTTCATTTACACCTGAAACATCAAAAGATAATTTTTAGGCAGCGACTTCAAAAATTCGAGTCTCCCCCAGAACAAGATGAGAATAATTTGGGAAAAAAAAAAAGTTTGAAAGAAAGCATCGCACATGGTGAAGGGTATTTTGGTCTTAAGTTTTTCAGATTGATTCTTTATATTTTAAAATGTTATTAATTTAAATGAAAAGGGTAAATGTACCCATGTAACAAGGTTAGAAGGATATACGTCCAAATTTGAAGATTTGAGGGGCAAATTTACCATTAGAGAGGACTAGATCGAGGGGTATGTAGCCAATTTTGCCAAGTTTTTTTTTATTTAGAGATCTTGACGGTAGCTGTCAAGTGGCACAGTGGCAGCATCAATAAAACTTAAAATTGACTTTCTTGAATTCTGTGTTTTTTTTTTTTTGGTAAGACGCTTTAATCAATGTGCTAATTTAATCACGTCAAAAAAGAATGTGCTAATTTAATTGGGGTCTGTCAGTAAAGGTATTTATTTAGGTTTTTCTAAGACAGCGCGCAGGCTTTATTTATATTCAAGGGAGGAAAAAAAAAAAGTATCGGACTTTTCAGCGGCCTGAAGCAGTTTTTTATTTGCAAATCTAAGTTGCATGCAATCCACCCTACTCGGATCTGTGTCCCGCGGCACAGCGTGTAGCGCGGACTGTGGACCGTCTATGGAAGCTCCGTGCATGTAACCAGATTGATAGGCCTAAAAAAATGAATCGTCCGATCAAAATCGAACGGCTCGGATCTGCGCTGCACGCTGTGTCGTGCGACACAGGATCCGGGTCCCAATCCACCCTTGCACTTGGAGAATTCTTTTCATATATCAACATAATATATGTTAAAATTAAAATGAAATATCTTACTAAGAAATTAAAAAATATTATCCCAATGAAATTAGAAATATTAATAAGTTTAACAGAAAGTATGCCATGTAAAGACAATAATTTAACGACCTTTGACATTACAGAGTGGGTACGAGTGCGAGTTTTATTTTATGATAGTGGAGCATTCAAATATCGGCGCTATGTTCAACTTTCTTCAATTATTTGGATATCCAACATAGTAGATGGCCAGAACATATCAGAATTTTATAAGACCAGTTAGTGGCCTGATAAAGATACTCTGCTCCAATTGCATTTAAAACGAAAAAAAAAAAATGAGATAATGAGATTGTTCAATTTCAAAAATATATTTATCAATATTTTTTTGCGTCCAAATTTATTTTTGCGTCAAGATTATGAGCATATAGCCCTGTGTGTAATACTCCTCTGTACATCCCTTTAATTTAATCATCAATCAAAACAAAAATCCTGGCTAGATAGACCATGCAATAAAAAAAATAAAAAAAATAAAATTAAATATCGATATTTTTTTTTTGTTCTTGAACGGAGCACATTAAGCTTTTCATAAGATCAAGAAATTAAAACATGATAGATTTTACCTTGCTTATTTCTTCATTTGCCATGATGAGGCTTTTCTGCCTCCATGAAGTCATAACCCTCTCCACAGCTTCCTCAACGTCAGCTAAAAAGCGAGTCTGGACCTGCCAACTATTGATGAAAGCGTGTTTCAAGGATCTGGCTCTCCTATAGGTCTCTCCCGCAAGGAATGGTATGCTCCCCTCCCCTACAATTGTCCTGAAGCCTGAAGGGAGATCATTTTGGAACAGTGTCAGCTCATTTTGAAACACGAAACGGTTGAACTCCGGGTCGGCCGAGATGACCAGAGGCTTGCCACGGTATCTTGTCGTAAATATCTTCCCGTACCTAAAGTTCGCATGTTTCGATTTAATTAGAACAAGCTGCAGTTCGCTTATTTCGGACCAGCAAGTAAGTCTTAATTTGAACATGTAATTTTAATGCATCATAGAAAACTTTAGAATCGACCTGAAAAATTGGATATTTAGGAAATCAGCGAGGGTGGTAACAGGATGGGACTCGAAGGGGGAGAAGGTGGAGCCAATAAAAGGCCATCTCTTGTCGCCTGGAGGTAGCTTTGAATGCCGTCCTTTTTTTCTTCCATAGATCCAAAATATGGAGACAAGGACTGCTATTACAGTAAGTGGAAGTCTGAGCGAGAGGAGTACCGGATCAGCTCCAGTCATGATTGGCTCTGCTTGATCTACTTGACTACAACAATGATGTTGCTTCTGAGAAACCCAAAAGTTATACGGGAAGAAAGTTTTCTGGAGTTGCTGGAGTCGTCGGATTGTATACATATAGAATACAAATATATAATAAAATAAAATTCCTCAGGCGTAACTCGAGCCGAATTTAACTAGCAAAAGATGCCCTCAATATGCGGACAAATAAGAAAATAAAAATTTGATATTATTTTTATTTTATATAAAACTTTACATATTAGACAATAAAAATACGGTAAATAATTTAGTCTTTCCTTTTAAAATAAATAGCTAATTTGGTAGTAATTTAATTTTTTCTAATAAAAAGTCTGACCTTAATCTAGATCACTGATCAAATCAAATCACACAAATCAATGGTCCATAATTGATATAAGAATTGTTTAACACCCTTTTATATGACATGTTTACTCCTTTTATATGAATTGTTTACACCCTTCGTATGTGTGCATTTATAAGTAGTAGAGATTAGTGAAAACAAAAATATGTGACAAGTCCAATTTTGGGAATTCATCAATTAAATTGACCTCTTGTCATTTAAAATGGACTACTAGCAAAAGATGCCGTCAATATGCGGGCAAATAAAAAAATAAAATTTTGATATTATTTTTGTTTCATATAAAACTTTACATGTTAGACAATAAAGCTACGGTAAAATCAATAATTTAGTCTTTCCTTTTAAATAAATAACTAATTTGGTAGTGACTTAATTTTTTCTATAAAAAGTCTGACCTTAATCTAGACCACTGATCAAATCAAATTACACAAATCAATGGTCCATAATTGATATAAGAATTGTTTAACACCCTTTTATATGACATGTTTACTCCTTTTATATGAATTGTTTACACCCTTCATATGCCTGCATTTATAAGTAGTAGATAGATAGAAATTAAGTAATTTGTTTTACGTCATTTCCTATTAATGAAAATAGGAAAGATTAAGACCTGTAAATAATATCACTACTCACTGCTCTTTATAATAAAGCACATATCCAAGAGTGATTATATATATGCTAAATCTAACATATAAACATATGTTTGTACTATTCGATCGATTTGATCTGTGGCTAAATATCAATCGCTAAAAGAAGCAACAATATATTTTGGTTTTATATCAAATAAAAAAAATAACATATTTACCTGATAGATTGAGCAACATATTTTATTGTCTAATATTATTTTATTTTTTTATTTGTCCACGTACACATACGAATACAAAAGAAGTTGACTTTAAGGAATTCACGAAATGTCCAAGTTGACGTCCAAGAATTAATATGCACATACGTTTTCTTTTTTCTTTTTTTTCCTTTTTTGCTACACATGATTGTTTTTATTTATTGTCCCCATATTACCGCGTATATATACATGAGGAAGGTTTTAATAACATATATTTCGTGCTCTCAAAAGTCCACACTATAATTTCCAATTTTTTTAATTTAAAATTTAAAATTAGAATCTAAATCGTTGATTTTGTTCAATTTAATGAACAAATTGCTTCAATATAATTAAAGTTTTATTTTGTTGTTCACTTGATATACTTGATAAGAAAAACTAAATCATGAACGTAATAAACTAATTTCGTTCAATTTTTTACTCTTGATAGAAAATCAAATGGACTCTAAATTTAAGTTGTTAAATTGAACAAGATCAATTATTTATATTCAACATTTAAATTTTAAATTTTAAATAAGTAATTAAAGAGTAAAATGTGGACGCTGAAACTATTTAGATTCATACATATGTCGATATGAATATTTTTTTTATATTGCTGCATAACTTTATAGTACGTATACTTATTTTTTACGTTTCTAATTAAGTAATTTATTTTTAATGTATAATTATTTATTCAAATAAAACATAAGTTTACTTCTATAATTAGACGAACACTGTACCGGTACTTTTTACTTTGTTCTTTGTGGGAACTATTCCACGAATGTAATGGAGATCTTATAATTATTTTGACTTGTAATTTTAAGTAATGAAGAGTGGTGGAGGTCGCCTCCGCTTGGTTTTAAAAACAAAAAGTTTCTCTATAAATTATAATACAATCAGCATTAAAAATATAAAAAAAGAAAACAAATGGCAAGAAATAACCAAAAACACAAACAATCACCATTCTATCCAAGCTATCACCGATTTAATGTGTGGAAATTTATCTAATAATAATAATTAACATCTTTAAATTAATATATTTTAATATAATTTATATTATAAAATACTTATAGATATATATTTAATATATTATAAAGTATAAACTATATAATTGTAAAAAACTACATTACTATTATAGTATTATTATAAAGTATATAATATACATTTTAATTAATAAAATCCATGTCTTATAATTCTGCTATATAAGAACCTACATTACCTGTTAATAACAAAGCATATTCTAATTTTAAACTATACATTATTATTGTATTTTATCAAAACTATATAATAAAAATAAGAAAAATATATCTATCAGCAACTATTTTTTTAAATGGAATTAAATCCAGATTAGAAGGTACAATTAATATTGTCTCATGGGCAACTTTCTATGGCTAGAGACAACAATCACCATTCTGACACGACATTAGTTAAGCATAGGTACAATACAGTCAAAATTATTATTAGAATGGAGCAATATTTATATAAATGGCTAGCAACATGTTTGGTTGTTAATCTGATAAAACTATAAAATGAAATGTTATTAGTTCTCATCAATAAATCTCAAGTTTAAAAAGAGTTTAAATATAGATTAATGTGATCAAATAACTTAGAATAAGTTCAAAATCGCTTGACATTCTAAAAAAAATGCACAGAATATGCATTATTCCCCAATATATGCATATTTCCTGTGTATAATCAAATATTTTATAATATTTACATCCAAATCATATTGTAAACAATATAAAGAGTTTAAATATAGATTATTGTGATTAAAATGACTTAGAATAGTTGCAGAATAGCTTGAATGCTCAAACATTGCTCAGAATAAGCATTTTTTACACAATATATACTTATTTTATATGTATAATTAAATATTTTATAATTAGTAAGCTCTGAATTATATTCGAGATTGTTTAAAGAGTTTAAATATAGATTAATATGATCAAAGGACTTAGATTGAGTGCAGAATCGCTTGAAATACTAAAAAAAAATGCACAGAATAAGCATTATTTATACAATATAAGCTAATTTTCTATGCATAATCAAACATTTTATAATATGTCAGATATGAATCATATTATAAACAATATAACGAGTTTAAATATAAATTATTGTGATTATATGACTTAGAATGAGTGCTCAATAGCTTAAATTCTCAAATATTGCTCAGAATAAGCTTTATGTGCTCCTTATATGCATATTTTGTATGTATAATTAAATATTTTTTAAAAATTAAATCTGAATTATATTTTAAACTATATAAAGAGTTTAAATATAGATTAATGTGATCAAATAACTTAGAATAAGTTCATAATCGCTTGAAATGCTAAAAAAAAATGCACAGAATATGCATTATTTCAACAATATATGCATATTTTCTATGTATAATAAAATATTTTATAATATGTAAGATCAGAATCATATTGTAAACAGTAAAAAGAGTCTAAATATAGATTATTGTGATTAAATGACTTAGAATATATGCAGAACGCTTAAATGCTCTGATATTACTCAGAATAAGCTTTATTTGCTCACTTTATGCATATTTTGTATGTATAATAAAATATATTTTAATAAGTAAGCTTGGAATTATATATTAAACAATATAAAGAGTTTAGATATAGATTAATGGGATCAAATGACTTAGAATGAGTTCAGAATCGCTTGAAATGCTCAAAAAATGCACAGAATAAGCATTATTTACACAATATATGCATATTTTCTATGTAAAATCAAATATTTTATAATATGTAAGATCAGAATCATATTGTAAACAATACAAAAGAGTCTAAATATAGATTATTTTGATTAAATGACTTAAAATGAGTGCAGAATCGCTTAAATGTTCAAATATTGTCCGGAATAAGCTTTATTTGATCATTATATACATATTTTGTATGTATAATTAAATATTTTATAATAAGCTCCGAATTATGTTTTTAAAAATACAAAGAGTTTAAATATAGATTAATGTGATCGAATGACTTAGAATAAGTGCAGAATCGCTTGAAATCCTCAAAAAATGCACCGAATGAGCATTATTTACCCAATATATGCATATTTTCTTTGTATAATAAAATATTTTATATTTTGTAAGATCATAGTCATATTGAAAACAATATAAAGAGTTTTAATATAGATTATTGTGATTAACAGACTTAGAATGAGTGCAAAATTGGTTTAATGCTCAAATTGCACATAATAAGCTTTATCTGCTCATTATATGCAAATTTTATATGTATAATCAAATATTTTATAATTAGTAGGCTCTGAAATATGTTCGAGTTTATTTAAAGAGGTTAAATATAGATTAATATGCTCAAATGATGCTCAAAAACGCAAAAAAAAATAGGCATTTTTTACACAATAAATGCATATTTTCAATGCATAATAAAATATTTTATAGTATGTAAGATTGGAATAATATTACAAACAATATGACGAGTTATATTATAGATTTTTTCGATTAAATGACTTATAATGAGTGCTGAATAATTCAAATTCTCAAATATTGTTCAGAATAAGCTTTATGTGCTCCTTGTATGCATATTTTGTATGTATAATTAAATATTTTTTAATAAGTAAGCTCTGAATTATATTTTAAACAATATAAAGAGTTTAAATATAGATTAATGTGATCAAATGATTAAGAATGAGTTCAGAATCGCTTGAAATGCTAAAAGAAAAGTGCACAGAATAAGCATCATTTCCACAATTTATTCATATTTTCTACGTATAAGTAAATATTTCTATAATATTTAATATCAGAATCATATTGTAAACACTATAAAGAGTCTAAATATAGATTATTGTGATTAAATGACACAGAATTAGTGCACAATCGCTTAAATGCTCAGATATTGCTCAGAATAAGCTTTATATGCTCCATATGCAAATTTTGTACGTATAATTAAATATTTTTTAATAAGTAAGCTCTGAATTATATGTTAAACAATATAAAGAGTTTAAATATAGATTAATGTAATCAAATAACTTCAAATAAGGTTAGAATCGCTTGAAGTGCTAAAAAATGCACATAATAAGCATTATTTCCACAATATAATAATATTTTCTATGAATAATCAAATATATTATAATATGTAACTTTCGAATAATATTGCAAACAATATAAAGAGTTTAAATATAAATTATTGTGATAAAATTACTTAGAATAAGTGCATAATCGCTTCAAATGCTCAGATATTGCTCAAAATAAGCTTTATTTGCTCGCTATATGCATATTTTGTATGTATAATAAAATATTTTTTAATAAGAAAGCCTCAATTATATTTTAATCAATATAAAGAGTTTAAATATAGATTAATGTGATCTAATGACTTAGAATGAGTTCAGAATCTCTTGAAATGCTTAAAAAAATGCACAGAATAGACATTATTTACAAAATATATGCACTCTTTCAATGTATGATCAAATATTTTATAATATGTAATTTGAGAATCATATTTTAAACAATATAAAGAGTCTAAATATAGATTATGTGATTAAATGAATTAGAATGAGATCAGAATCACTTAAATTATCAAATATTGCTCAAAATAAGCTTTATTTGCTCATTATATACATATTTTGTATCAATAATTAAATATTTTATAACAAGGAAGCTCTGAATTATATTTTCAACAATAAAAGAGTTTAAATATTGAGAAAATAATGGCATAATACTAATTTTAACAATTTTATAGTGGCATAAAACTAATTAGCAATTTAACCATGGCATATTTCAAATTGATAAGTTTTTGTAGTGGCATAAATCTAATTATTCCAATAACTTATAATGAGTGCGTGCAGAATTGCTTGAAATGCTCAAAAAATGCACAAACTAAGCATTATTTGCACAATATATGCATATTTTCTATGTACAATCAAATATTTTATAATATGTAAAATAAGACTAGTATTGAAAACAATATTAAAGAGTTTAAATATAGATTATTGTGATTAAATAACTTAGAATGAGCGCAGAATCGCTAAAATGTTCAAATATTGCTCAGAATAAGCTTTATCAGATCATTATATGCAAATTTTATATGTATAATCAAATAATTAAAATAACCGAATATTTTTTAAATAGTAAGCTCTGAATTATATTCAAGATGATTTAAACAGTTTAAATATAGATTAATAAGATCAAATAACTTAAAAGGAGTGCAGAATCGCTTGAAATACTCAAAAAAAATGCACAGTGTAAGCATTATTTAAACAATACATGCTTATTTTCTATGCATAATCAAATATTTTATAATATGTCAGATCGGAATCATATTATAAAAAATATAACAAGTTTAAATATAGATTATTTTGATTAAATGGCTTAGATTGAGTGCTGAACAGTTTGAATTCTCAAATATTGCTCAGAATAAGCTTTATGTGCTCCTTATATGCATATTTTGTAAGTATAATCAAATATATTTTAACAAGTAAGCTCGGAATTATATTTTAAACAATATAAAGATTTTAAATATAAATTAATGTGTTCAAATGACTCAGAATGAGTTCAGATTTCGGAATCGCTTGAAATGCTAAAAAAATGCACAGAATATGCATTATTTCCACAATATATGACGTCGTTCAGATCGGGAGGATTAGAGGAACCAGCAAGCATAACGATACATCGCTCAAGGAGGAGTAACACTCATCTCTCAAGAGGAAGAAATAGAGATAAAACTCAGAAATTCGTATTCATTCAATAATCTTCTTATTACATTTTGATTTTCAGCTTATATAGTAATCTAATACATTTAAAAGCTACTGCTCATTAATACATCATCTCAACTACTTTTTCTAATACCAAAACACATTTAGAACCTCCTAGAAGACCACAAAAGACAACAAAATACCATAACAGATTAATAACACAACTTTGACTAATAAAGACTCAAAATAACTCACAACTAACTTATTAAATGCCTTGACTGTTCTTTGAATAGATGATACAAATCTTTTGCTGATTCTGCATCTGACATGCATCTTGATCGGTGTCATACGCTTCTGCTGCGCTGAAACTCGTCCTCAAGTTTAGTTATTCTTCTTATTGTGATCTTTGTGAATTTCTTGAAAATAGAACAACTAAACCAACACCAAAAGAACTGCAGAAGATGTCTTGGTTGTCAATTTGTCACGTTTAAGGAATTTACTAGCTCAAACAATTAAAAACTCAAATTGGGCTTTCACCACATTCCCGCTGCGATTTCTCAAATTTCTTCAACATGGGATCACTTTCCTTCTGCGATTTTTTTTTCTTAAAAATTTTTCTCCATGTAAACAACAAGAATATTTGTCATTCACATGTCGTGCACCATAACTCATAAGAAACCAGAATCGAGTGGTGCAATCCACAAAAAGGTAATCTCGCACATAGCTCTGCTATTTGATCAAAAACAATACAAAACTGAGTATTGCAACTGTTCAAAAATGAGAAATACCTCGCTTTTGCTAGCATGGGACTCGGTTGCAAGAATGAATCGTTATATTCTGAACTCATGATCTTCATGTGAGTTAAATGCAAAGTTTTCAACTCAAACAATGCACTCATTGTTACCAAAGAACTGCTCTCCAAGTTTGAACTCTTCGCAAATGCAGCAGGACAAGTAGGAGGCAGCGATAACTCATCAACAACATATTCATCAATGATTACGGGACTGTCTAAAGACACCACATTTATCTCGGGTTCACCCGTCACAGTAAAGACATTATCATCATCGTCGGGATATTTATCAAAGATCAGCGGAGAATCAAATATTACACTATTTGATTCACTTTCATGCACAACACTTTCAGAAATTTCAAAAACATTATCAATTCTCAGCTGAATGCTTTTATCTACGGCCCATTGGAAACATGTGCTCCTTTGGGTGTGGAGTCGATGCCGAGCTGCTTCAGCACAAGACACCAAAGTCGATTTGTTGTCGTAGAAGAGGTTGCTCTCTTCATCTTTACCACTATAACCCGAGTAAGCTGAAACACGATTCAATGTATCGTATTTTGTTCCAGAGACTTGCACGTGATCAAAATGGTTGTTTCTCTGCAGGAGGTGAGGTGGAAGAGAAACATTGTCGTTGGAGATGAATTTTTGTCGGTGGTGACAAGAAAAGTCAGTGAAGCTCGATGAATCGTGCCTCGGTCGGCGATCTCGACTCACACGAGTATTACCTGTGGAAGAACCATGCCTAGGTCGGCGTTCTCGATTCCCACAAGCTGTGCTTCTCAAAAAGGCATGCCTCATTCGGCGGTCTTGGCTTCGATTAGCCTCTAATTGTGCAACACGCTCATGGAGTTGTTCTACAAGCTGTCTCAGTTCTCGCATCTTCGTAACACACTGGTCTTCGCCTCCATGGTGGATGTTGTGTTGTCTACAACGAGCAGCCATCAAACCTGAAGATGCTCTGTTACCAAATGACGCCGTTCAGATCGGGAGGATTAGAGGAACCAGCAAGCGTAACGATACATCGCTCAAGGAGGAGTAACACTCATCTCTCAAGAGGAAGAAATAGAGATAAAACTCAGAAATTCGTATTCATTCAATAATCTTCTTATTACATTCTGATTTTCAGCTTATATAGTAATCTAATACATTTAAAAGCTACTGCTCATTAATACATCATCTCAACTACTTTTTCTAATACCAAAACACATTTATAACCTCCTAGAAGACCACAAAAGACAACAAAATGCCATAACAGATTAATAACACAACTTTGACTAATAAAGACTCAAAATAACTCACAACTAACTTATTAAATGCCTTGACTGTTCTTTGAATAGATGATACAAATCTTTTGCTGATTCTGCATCTGACATGGCATCTTGATCGGTGTCAATATATGAATATTTTCTATGAATAATCAAATATTTTATAATATGTAAGATCAGAATCATATTGTAACCAATATAAAAAGTCTAAATATAGATTATTGTGATTAAATGACTTAGAATAAATGTAGAATCGCTTAAATGCTCAGATATTGCAAAGAATAAGCTTTATTTGCATGTTATATGCATATTTTTTATGTATAATTAAATATTTTTTAATAAGTAAGCTCTGAATTATATTTTAAGCAATATAAAGAGTTTAAATATAGATTAATATGATGAAATAACCTAGAATGCGTGCAGAATCGCTTGAAATCCTCAAAAAATGCACAGAATGAGCATTATTATTTACACAATATATTCTTATTTTCTATTTTTAATCAAATATTTTATAATATAGATCAGAGTCATATTGAAAACAATATAAAGAGTTTTAATATAGATTATTGTGATTAAATGACTTATAGTGAGTGCAGAATCGCTTAAATTCTCAGTTATTGCTCAGAATAAGCTTTATTTGCTCGTTATATGCATATTTTGTACGTATAATTAAAACTTTTTTAATAAGTAAGCTCTGAATTAGATGTTAAACAATATAAAGAGTTTAAATATAGATTAATGTGATAGAATGACTTAGAATGAGTGCAGAATCACTTGAAATCCTCAAAAAATGCACAGAATGAGCATTATTCACTATTTATAATCAAATATTATAATATTTAAGATCAGAGTCATATTGAAATATTCAAAACAATATAAAGAGTTTAAAACTAGATTATTGTGATTAAATGACTTAGAATGAGTGCGGAATCGCTTAAATGCTCAAATATTGCTCAGAATAAGCATTATCTGATCATTATATGCAAAATATATATGTATCAAATATTTTATAATTAGTGAGCTCTGAATTATATTCGAGATGATTTAAAGAGTTTAAATATAGATTAATATGTTCAAATGACATAGATTGAGTGCAGAATCGCTTGAAATGCTCATAAAATGCACAAAATAAGCATTATTTACAAAATATATTCATATTTTCTATGCATAATCAAATATTTTATACAATGTAATATAGGGGAATCTTATTATAAACAATATAACGAGTTTAAATATAGATTATTGTGATTAAATGACTTAGAATTTGTGCTGAATAGCTTAAATTATCAAATATTGCTCAGAATAAGCATTATGTGCTCCTTATATGCATATTTTGTATGTATAATTAAATATGTTTTAATAATTAAGCTCTGAATTATATTTTAAACAATATAAAGAGTTCAAATATATTTTAATGTGATGTAATGACTTAGAATGAGTTCAGAATGGCTTGAAATGCTCAAAAATTGCACAGAATATGCATTATTTCCACAAGATATACATATTTTCTATGTATAATCAAATATTTTATAAAATGTAATATAAGAATCATATTGTAAACAATACAAAGAGCCTAAATATAGATTATTGTGATTAAATAACTGAGAATGAGTGCAGGATTGCTTAAATGCTCAGATATTGCTAAGAATAAGCTATATTTGCTTGTTGTATGCATATTTTTTATGTATAATTAAATATTTTTTAATTAGTAAGCTCTGAATTATATTTTAAACAATATAAAGAGATTAAATATAGATTAATGTGATGAAATAACCTAGAATGAGTTCTGAACCGCTTGAAATGCTCAAAAAATACACAGAATGAGCATTATTTACACAATTTATGCATACTTTCAATGTATAATCAAATATTTTATAATATGTAACATACGAGTCACATTGAAAACAATATAAATAGTTTAAATATATATTATTGTGATTAAATGACTTAGAATGAGTACAGAATTGCTTGTATGCTCAAATATTGCTAAGAATAAGCTTTGTCTGCTCATTATATGCAAATTGTATATCTATAATCAAATATTTTACAATTAGCAAGCTCTGACATATATTTTAGTTTATTTAAAAAGTTTAAATATAGATTAATATGTTCAAATGAATTAGATTGGGTGCAGAATCGCTTGAAATGCTCATAAAATGCACAAAATAAGAATTATTTGCAGCATATATGCATATTGTCTATGCATAACCAAATATTTTATACTATGTAAGATCAGAATTATATTATAAACAATATAACGAGTTTCAGTTTAGATTATTGTTATTAAATGACTCAGAATGAGTGCTGAATAGCTTAAATTCTCAAATATTGCTCAGAATAAGCATTATTTTCTCATTATATGCATATTTTGCATTTATAATTTATTATTTTATAATAAATAAGCTCTGAATTATATTTGAAACATTATAAATAGTTCAAATATAGATTAGTGTGATAAAATGACTTAGAATGAGTGCAAAATCGATTAAAATGCTAAAAAAAAATGCACAGAATAAATATATGCATATTATCTATGTAGAATCAAATATATTATAATATGTAAGATATGAATCATATTGTAACCAATACAAAGAGTTTAAATATAGATTATTGTGATTGAATGACTAAGAGTAGTTTCATAATCGCTTAAACGCTCAAATATTGCTCAGAATAAGCATTATTTACACAATATATTCTTATTTTATATGTATAATCAAATATTTTATAATTATCAAGCTCTTAATTATATTCGAGATGATTTAATCAGTTGAAATATAGATTAATATGATCAAATGACTTAGATTGAGTGCAGAATTGCTTGAAATATTCAAACAAATGCACAGAGTAAGCATTATTTACAGAATATATGCCTATTTTCTATGCATAATCAAATATTTTATTATATGTCAGATCGAATCATATTATAAACAATATAACAAGTTTATATATAGATTATTTTGATTAAATGACTCGAGTTCTGAATAGCTTAAATTCCCAAATATTGCTCAGAAATTGAGAATAAACTTCATGTGCTCCTTATATGCATATTTTGTATATAGAATTAAATATATTTTAATAAGTAAGATCTGAATTATATTTTAAACTATATAAAGAGTTTAACTATAGAATAATTTGATCAAATGACTTAGAATGAGTTCAGAATCGCTTGAATTGCTAAAAAAATGCAAAGAATGAGCATTATTTCCACAATATATGAATATTTTATATGAATAATCAAATAATTTATAATATGTAAGATCAGAATAATATTGTAAACAATATAAAGAGTCTAAATATAGATTATTGTGATTAAATGACTTAGAATGAGTGCAGAATCGCTTAAATGCTTAGATATTGCTCAGAATAAGCTTTATTTGCTCGTTACATGCATATTTTTTACGTTTAATTAAATATTTTTTAATAAGTAAGCTCTGAATAATATTTTTAAACAATATAAAGAGTTTAAATATAGAATAATGTAATCTAATGACTTAAAATGAGTTCAGAATCGCTTGAAATGCTCAGAAAAAGCACAGAATAAGCATTATTTACACAATATATGCATATTTCTATGTATAATCAAATATTTTATAATAGGAAATATCAGAATCATATTGTAGACAGTATAAATAGTCTAAATATAGATTATTATGATTAAATGACTTAGAAAGAGTACAGAATCGCTTAAATACTCAAATATTGATCAGTATAAGCTTTATTTGCTCATTATATAGATATATTTTGCATCTATAATTAAATATTTTATAATAAGTATGTTCAGAGGCATATTGAAAACAATATAAAGAGTTTAAATATAGATTATTGTGATTTAATGACTTAGAATGAGTGCAGAATCGCTTATATAATCAAATATTTGTCAGAATAACCTTTATCTGCTCATAATATGCAAATTTTATATGTATAATCATATATTTTATAATTAGTAAGCTCTGAAATATATTCGAGTTTATTTAAAGAGTTTAAATATAGATTCATATGTCCAAATGAATTAGATTGAGTGTAGAATCGCTTGAAATGCTAAAACAAAAATGCACAGAATAAGCATTATTAACACAATATATGCATATTTTCTATCCATAATCAAATATTTTATATTATGTCAGTTTGGAATAATATTATAAACAATATAACGAGTTCAGTACAGATTATTGTGATTAAATGACTTAGAATAAGTTCAGAATCGCTTGAAATGCTAAAAAAAAATGCAAAGAATATGCATTATTTCCACAATATATGCATATTTTCTGTGTATAATCAAATATTTCATAATATGTAAAATCCGAATCATATTGTAAACAATTTAAAGAGTCAAAATATATATTGTTGTGATTAAATGACTTAGAATAGTTGCACAATCACTTAAATGCTCAAATATTGCTCAGAATAAGCATTATTTACACAATATATACTTATTTTATATGTACAATCAAATATTTTATAATTAGTAAGCTCTGAATTATATTCGAGATTGTTTAATGAGTTTATTTTTTTTTTTTTGAAATAAGAGCAACCCAAGCAGGGTTACCAGCTTTTCATTAAGCAGAAAAATCATTACAACAGTTCCAAACAGTAACAACCTACCAAAGAGAGCTTCTCATTTAAGATGATTGCTCTCTTAACTAAGGTTTGTCTAACACAGCCACAATTATTAAAGTATCAACACAAAGGCTTCTTCTAACCAAGAAAGCCACAACAAAAACAACAGTAAAACAGTTAGTTAGCCAACCAGACAAACAAGACAATCAACAATCAACTCGATCAGCTGTTAGCAGAAGAGGTGGTGTCTGTGACATGCCCCTCACTGGTAGCAGCCTCACTTGCTCTAGCAGCAGCTTGTAGCTCAGCTAAGTTGCTATAGCTGCCTTCCATCCCTGCACTGCTACCTGTCCAGAATTGAAACAAGTTTAAAGCATTAAGTATAACACTCAAAGAACTATTTCCTTTATAATCATTAAAGATCCTACTATTTCTCTCTTTCCACTGACACCAGCAGATTGCTGCTAAAATTGTTTTAGCAAAACTTCTGTCTTTGCAATTCAACTTATTACAGCTACACCAGATATCTTCTAAAGAGTTACAGTTAAGGAAAATTCCTCTGCTATTAAACAAGTTAAAACCTGTCCAAAAATCATTTATAGAAGCACAATTTACAAAAAGATGATTGACTGTCTCAGCATTATTACAAAAAGGGCACTTATTGGGTCCTATCATGCCTCTTTTTTGGAGATTGTCCCCAGTAAGCGTTCTGTTTTTCAAAACTAACCAAAGAAACAGCTTCACTTTAAGAGGTATTTTTAGTTGCCAGACAGTTTCATTGATATTGCAAACAATGCCTCTGTGATTCAGAAAATTGTAGAAAGATTTAACTGTATACATTCCCTTACTATCAAATAACCAACTAGCTGAATCTAAATCATTGCTAAAGGTAAGGTCATGTAGAATGCTAAAAATTTCTGTTTAAAGAGTTTAAATATAGATTAATATGATCAAATGAATTAGAATGAGAGCAGAATCGCTTCAAATACTAAACAAAAATGCACAGAATAAGCATTATTTACACAATATAAGCTTATTTTCTATGCATAATCAAACATTTTATAATATGTCCTATATGAATCATATTATAAACAATATAACGAGTTTAAATATAGATTATTGCGATTAAATGACTAAGAATTAGTGCTGAATAGCTTACATTCTCAAATATTGCTCAGAATAAGCTTTATGTGCTCTTATATGCATATTTTGTATGTATAATTAAATATTTTTTTAAAAGTAAGTCTGAATTATATTTTAAACAATATAAAGAGTTTAAATATATATTAATGTGATCAAATAACTTAGAATAAGTTCATAATTGCTTGAACTGCTAAACAAAAATGCACAGAATATGCATTATTTCAACAATATATGCATATTGCTGTGTAGAATAAAATATTTTTATAATATGTAAGATCAGAATCATATTGTAAACACTAAAAAGAGTCTAAATATAGATTATTGTGATTAAATGACTTAGAATTCAATCAGAACGCTTAAATGCTCAGATATTGATCAGAATATGCTTTATTTGCTCGTTATATGCATATTTTGTACGTATAATTAAATATTTTTTAATATGTAAGCTCTGAATAATATTTTTAAACAATATAAAGAGTTTAAATATAGAATAATGTAATCTAATGACTTAAAATGTGTTCAGAATCGCTTGAAATCCTCAGAAAAAGAACACAATAAGCATTATTCACACAATATATGCATATTTTCTATGTATAATCAAATATTTTATAATATGTAATATCAGAATCATATTGTAAACAGTATAAATAGTCTAAATATAGATTATTGTGATTAAATGACTTAGAAAGAGTACCAAATCGCTTAAATGCTCAAATATTGATCAGTATAAGCTTTATTTGCTCATTATATAGATATATTTTATATCTACAATTAAATATTTTATAACTAGTAAGCTCTGGATTATATTTTTCAACAATACAAAGAGTTTAAATATAGATAATTCTAATTGAATTTAGAATGAGTGCAGAATCTTTTGAAATGCTCAAGAAATGCACATACTAAGATCAGAATATATGCATATTTCCTATGTATAATCGAATATTTTATAATATGTAAGATCAGAATCACATTCAAAACAATATTAATAGTTTAAATATAGTTTATTGTAATTAAATTAATTAGAATGTGTGCAGAATCTCTTAAATGCTCAAATATTGCTCAGAATAAGCTTTATCTGATCATTATATGCAAATTTTATATGTGTAATTAAATATTTTATAATTAGTAAGCTCTGAATAATATTCAAGATGATTTAAAGAGTTTAGAGATAGATTAATATGTTCAAATGACTTGAGTGCAGAATCGCTTCAAATGCTCAAAAAATGCACAGAATATGCATTATTTACACAATATATGCATATTTTCTTTGCATAATCAAAAGTTTTATACTATGTAAGATCAGAATCATATTATAAACAACATAACGAGTTCAAATATAGATTATTGTGATTAAATGACTTAGAATGAGTGCTGAATATCTTAAATTCTCAAATATTGCTCAGAATAAGCTTTATGTGCTTATTTTATGCATAGTTTGTATGTATAATTAAATATTTTTAATAAGTAAGCTCTTAATTATATTTGAAATAATATAAAGAGTTTAACTATAGATTAATTTGATCAAATGACTTAGAATGAGTTCAGAATCACTTGAAATGCTAAAAAAAAATGCTCAGAATAAGCATTATTTCCAAAATTTATGCATATTTTCTTTGAATAAGCAAATATTTTATAATATATAAGATCAGAATCAAGTTGAAAACAATATTAAGAGTCTAAATCAAGTTGAATATTGCTCAGAATAAGCTTTATTTGCTCGTTTTATGCATATTTTGTGTGTATAATTAAATATATTTTGATAAGTAAGCTCTGAATTATATTATTAACAATATAAAGAGTTTAAATATAGATTAATCCGATCAAATGACTTAGAATGAGTTCAGAATCGCTTGACTTGCTCAAAAAATGCACAGAATAAGCACTATTTCCACAATATATACATATTTTCTATGTATAATCAAATATTTTTTAATATGTAAGATCGGATTCATATAATAAACAATATAAAAAGTCTGAAGTTAGATTATTGTGATTAAATGACTTAGAATGACAGCAGAATCGCTTAAATTCTTAAATATTGCTCCGAATAAGCCTTATTTGCTTGTTATATGCTTATTTTGTATGTATAATTAATATCTTTTTAATAATTAAGCTCTGAATTATATTTTAAACAATATAAAGAGTTTCAATATAGATTAATATGATGAAATGACCTAAACTGTCTTCAGAATCGCTTGAAGTACTCAAAGAAATGCACAGAATATGCAATATTTCCATATATATGTATATTTTCTATGTGTAATCAAATAATTTATACTATATAATATAAGAATCATATTGTAAACTATAAAAAGAGTCTAAATATAGATTATTGTGATTAAATGACTTAGAATGAGTGAATAATCTATTAAATGCTCAAATATTGCTCAGAATAAGCTTTATTTGATCATTATATAGATATATTGTATGTATAATTAAATATTTTATAATAAGTTCTGAATTATATTTAAACAATATAAAGAGTTTAAATATAGATTAATGTGATCGAATGACTTAGAATGAGTGCAGAATCGCTTGAAATACTAAAAAAAAATGCACTAAATATGCATTATTTAAACAATATATGCATATTTTCTATGTATAATCAAATATTTTATAATATGTATGTTAAGAGTCATATTGAAAACAATATAAAAATGTTAAATATAGATTATTGTGACTAAATGACTTAGAATGAGTACAGAACCGCTTATATACTAAAATATTTGTCAGAATAACCTTTATCTGTTCATTATATGCAAATTTTATATGTATAATCATATATTTTATAATTAGTAAGCTCTGAAATATATTCGAGTTTATTTAAAGAGTTTAACTATAGATTAATATGTTCAAATTAATTAGATTGAGTGTAGAATTGCTTGAAATGCAAAAAAAAAAAAATGCACAGAATAAGCATTATTTACACAATATATGCATATTTTCTATAAATAATCAAATATTTTATATTATGTGAGATCGGAATAATATTATAAACAATATAACGAGTTTCAGTATAGATTATCGTGATTAAATGACTTAGAATAAGTTCAGAATCGCTTGAAATACTAAAAAATGCAAAGAATATGCATTATTTCCACAATATATGCATTATTTCTGTCTATAATCAAATATTTTATAATATGTAAGATCCGAATCATATTGTAAACATTATAAAGAGTCTAAATAGAGATTATTGTGATTAAATGACTTAGAATAGTTGCAGAATCGCTTAAATGCTCAAATATTGCTCAGAATAAGCATTATTTACACAATATACACTTATTTTATATGTATAATCAAATATTTTATAAAATGTAAGCTCTGAATTATCTTCAAGATTGTTTAAAGAGTTTAAATATAGATTGAGCTCAAAATCGCTTGAAATACTAAAAAAATGCACAGAATAAGCATTTTTACACAATATAAGCTTGTTTTCTATGCATAATCAAACATTTTATAATATGTCCGATATGAATCATATTATATACAATATAACGAGTTTAAATATAGAATATTTGAATTTAATGACTTAGAATGAGTGCTGAATAGCTTAAATTCTCACATATTGCTCAGAATAAGCTTTATGTGCTCCTTATATGCATATTTTGTATGTATAATTAAATATTTTTTAAAAAGTAAGTCTGAATTATATTTTAAACAATATAAAGAGTTTAAATATAGATTGATGTGATCAAATAACTTAGAATAAGTTCATAATCGCTTGAAATGCTAAAAAGAATGCACAGAATATGCATTATTTCCACAATATATACATATTTTCTGTGTATAATAAAATATTTTATAATATGTAAGATCAGAATCATATTCTAAACAATAAAAAGAGTCTAAATATAGATAATTGTGATTAAATGACTTAGAATGTATGCAGAACGCTTAAATGCTCAGATATTACTCAGAACAAGCTTTATTTGCTCGTTTTATGCATATTTTGTATGTATAATAAAATATATTTTAATAAATAAGCTTTGAATTATATTTTAAACAATATAAAGAGTTTAGATATAGATTAATGTGATCAAATGACTTAGAATGAGTTCAGAATGCTCAGATATCGTGCTCTATTTGAAATTTTTTTAATTTAAAATTTAAAAGTTGAATCTAAATCGTTGATTTTGTTCAATTTAATGAACAATGTGCTTCAATATAATTAAAGTTTTATTTTGTTGTTCACTTGATATACTTGATCAAAAACTAAATCATGAACGTATTAATAAACTAATTGGTTCAATTTTTTGCTCTTGATAGAAAATCAAATGGACTCTAAATTTAAGTTGTTAAATTGAACAAGATCAATTATTTATGTTCAACATTTAAATTTTAAATTTTAAATAAGTAATTAAAGAGTAAAATGTGGACGCTGAAACTATTTAGATTCATACATATGTGATATGAATATTTTTTTTATATTGCTGCATAACTTTATAGTACGTATACTTATTTTTTTTATATCGCTGCAAAACTTTATAGTACGTATACTTATTTTTTTTATATTTCTGCATAACTTTATTGTATGTATACTTATGTTTTTACGTTTCTAATTAAGTTATTTATTTTTAATGTATAATTATTTATTCAAATAAAACATAAGTTTACTTCTATAATTAGACGAACACTGTACCAGTACTTTTAACTTTCTTTTGTGGGAACTATTCCATGAACGAAATGGAGATCTTATAATTATTCTGACTTGTAATTTTCAGTAATGAAGAGTGGTGGAGGTCGCCTCCGCTTGGTTTTAAAAACAAAAAATTTCTCTATAAATTATAATACGATCAGCATTAAAAATATAAAAAAAAAAGAAAAGAAATGGCAAGAAATAACCAAAAACACAAACAATCACCATTCTATCAAAGCTATCACCGATTTAATGTATGGAAATTTATATAATAATAATTAACATCTTTAAATTAATATATTTTAATATAATTTATATTATAAAGTACTTATAGACATATATTTAATATATTATAGACTATATAACTGTACAAAACTATATTAATATTAAAGTATTATTATAAAGTATATAATATACATTTTAATTAATAAAATTCATGTCTTATAATTCTCCTATATAAGAACCTACATTACCTGTTAATAACAAAGCATATTCTAATTTTAAACTATACATTATTATTGTATTTTATCAAAACTATATAATAAAAATAAGAAAAATATATCTATCAGCAACTATTTTTTTAAATGGAATTAAATCCAGATTAGAAGGTACAATTAATATTGTCTCATGGGCAACTTTCTATGGCTAGAGACAACAATCACCATTCTAACACGACATTAGTTAAGAATATGTACAATACTGTCATAATTGTTATTAGAATGGAGAAATATCTATATAAATGACAAGCAACATGTTTGGTTGTTAATCCGATAAAACTATACCATGAAATGTTGTTAGTTCTCATCGATAATTCTCATGTTTAAAAAGTGCTAAATTTTGATTATCAGTAAATATCATTTTATAATCACATTGAAATTTTATAGAAGTAAAAGAATTATATACAATATTGCGATCGTATAGAATTACAAAATTCATATCGTTAGATTTTTATATAATTTTGTTACTATGTATATAAAATTTTATACATCAACAAATTTTAGAAAGGTTTGGAAATAATGAAAAATAGAATCATATTTCTAAAATAATAGAATTGAGTCATCATATTTTGAAATTCGAAAAAATATTTTAGAACTCTTTAACTATAAAATTTCATATTACCAGATATTTCATATTTTTATGATGAAGGATATAAAGTTTTATGGCCATTGAATTAATAAATGTCCTTCGAATAATAAAAAAAGTACCACATATTATATATTTAACAAAATTGTATGATTAGATTAAAAATAGTTCTATGGCACATTGGATTTGTTATAATTTCGGATCATTTATATAAAATTTCATGCGCTAATATAATTGTAATTCTTTTAATAATTTAAAGCATAATGATATTTATGAAATTATGGATATTCAATTTTGTAATGAGATTTAGAATTATTGAAAATATTTTATAGGTCCATAATTATAAAATTTCACATCGGTAATTTCTTTATACATCTGTGAGTAAGTACAAAAACTTCATTGCCAAATAATTTTTTCAAGACCTCCAACTAATTTAAAAACCAAACTCTTTATGCAGATTAAATTTTATTAGATTCAAAAAATATTTAAAGTATTTTCTGAGTCTATAATTAACAAAAAATTATATCCCTGAATCTTTTATATTTCTGTAAGCACATATATAAATTTTCATAGTCAAATAAATTTTTAAAGCATCTAAATAATTTAAAAACTAAACTATTAATATAAAATTCTATAACTCTGCGAAATTGTTTTTTTTTTTAAAAAAAAAAACAACAGCTTTGTCAGTTATTGGAGATGAGGATGAGGACAAAAGAGAAGGGGAGTGGAGGAGATGACCAAAGCGAGCTTCCAATTCTACGCCTCTAGCCTCAAATCAAAGGATCAACAAAGCTTTCCTACCTCGGCAACCACACCACCTGGATAAGCTTGCCCCCACCTCACACACACACTTCGCAATCAACACTAATCCCTTATATACCTTCTCTTCTTCTCTCACACAATAGGAGTGGCGATCGTTTACAATTCCAGAGAGAACAATACTAATTCCATAAAAGATGAATCCCCAGAACGAAACTTTGAAGAGAATTGAACGGATTGCTTCTCACCTCCATCCTCTCTCTCCTCAGGTTTTCTGTTCAATCTTAGAATTGGGTCATGTTTTGATTTCTTTTCTATTTAATTTAGCTATTACGAGTGCAATTTTTAATAGTAAAGTGAATTTGGTCAGATATATGTGTAAGAGAACTAATACAATTTGATATGATGGGTTGTTTGTATTATAGATGGAGGAGAATTTGGGGCTAAGGCGCTCTGACTGTCGTGCGAAAGGAGGTGCGCCGGGATTTAAAGTGGCAATTCTGGGTGCAGCTGGTGGTATCGGCCAACCGCTTGCGTTGCTTATGAAAATGAACCCACTAGTGTCGGTTCTCCATTTGTATGATGTTGTCAACACGCCAGGTGTTACTGCTGATGTTAGCCATATGGACACTGGTGCTGTGGTATGTAGTTGTTGACTCCTCTCCTATTCGAAAATTGTGCATTATTTGACTGAAATATGCAATTTTCATTTTGTTGTTTGATTGGTGTGTGTTTAGTTGCACAATTGAGCTCATAGTCTTGTCAGAAGATTGCTAGCCTTATACAGGTCCTGATAAATTTGATAAAACTGAGACCTGAATGCCAATCGAGTTTCCTGCTGTATAGATGCAGTATCAAGGATCAGTCAGGTTTGACTGTGGTGGATAGCAGAAAACCAAAAAAAATTGGGAAGTAACACTTTTCTATGCACCAATATATCTGAGATCAATGTTAGCTGTACCCATATCGTTTCGAAATTGCAATCCCTGACTTGACTTAGTTGGTGTGGAACTCGGAATAATAAATCACAGGATCTCAATCTATACTTAGTTTGGGCCATGCAAATTTATAGAATTGCCTCTATAAAATAAGCAAGAGTATTAGTCATAAAAAAACGATGGCCCTCAAAATTAAAATGCCAACTAAAGCCTTCAAAAAAGTTTTAACAACAAGAAAATCCTTTTTTTTCTTGTGTGCAAATTGTATGTTCGGTACAATAGGGCTTGTAAACTGATAAAAGGTTGTAAGTTGTAACAAATGTTTTCCGACAACTTTGTCACAGGTACGCGGCTTTCTGGGACAGAAACAACTAGAAGATGCCTTGACTGGTATGGATCTGGTAGTCATCCCTGCAGGTGTCCCCAGAAAACCTGGTATGACCCGCGACGACCTGTTCAAGATCAATGCAGGCATTGTGCGTACACTTTGTGAGGGCATAGCAAAGTGCTGCCCTGGTGCAATTGTCAACCTGATCAGCAACCCAGTTAACTCAACAGTTGCGATTGCAGCTGAGGTTTTCAAGAAGGCTGGCACATATGACCCCAAAAAACTTCTTGGAGTCACGACTCTTGATGTTGTTAGAGCTAATACCTTTGTGGTAAGCCTTTTATATAAGCAAAGTACACTATTTTTTTTTTACCATACTTGCCAGTCACTCCCTACTTATCTCATGTTTGGAACTGAGTCAATTTCTAATAGCCATTTTTTGGATTATTTTCTAAGAATGCCAAATTCAAAACAGATTTAAGTTGAGCAAACAGATAACTATGTTTGCATTGTCATGTAGCTGTCATACCCTTTCATGACAAGATCATTTAAAGTTGGAGTTAAACATTGAAGTTTGTTTTTCTTGATTTTGTTGTGTTTTGGAAAATAAATTAGTATAATTTTGGGGAAAAAATGTAAAATGCCACAGTTATTCCATTACAATTAGAAAAGGGCTGTTACTTGTTGGTTTGTTGCTATTTGCAAAGGTTGCAGAATATTGGGTGTTGTTGGCTTCAAATATAAGAAATGTCAGGTGTTATCAACAATTGAGATAAAATTTGGATGGATTTTCTAATTTTTGTCTGTTTGAATGCTATATAGCCTTGCTTCTTTGATATGTAGTAGGGGTTAAACTGTTATTACCACTGGTAGGTAACCTATCTTCTCCAATCTTTGCATGGAATCAGATCAAACTATTTCACTGTTCCTATGATCTGTGATGAGCAGATCGAATTGATTCTTACGGGGTTTTTTTTTTAAAAAAGAGAAAAAATATGACAATAGAGGTATATTTGGGGCTTTTCACAAAAAAAGAAGTCAGTTAAAGAGGTGTTTCATCTGTGAACTGCAGCAATCTTTTGATTTTTTTTTCAAGGTTTTATGGCGCATGCACTAGTCTGAATCCTTTATCATCTTCATTGCTATTTTCTTTTAACAGGCTGAAGTGCTTGGTGTTGATCCAAGAACTGTAAATGTTCCTGTTGTCGGTGGCCATGCTGGTGTTACCATTTTGCCCCTCTTGTCTCAGGTGGATATCGATTTATTTTTTTTCCCATGTTGTCATGTTTGTGTTCTCACTTTTTTATGCTATTGTTTAAAGCCTTTTCTTTTTTTAGGTTACACCTCCTTGCTCATTTACTCCAGAAGAAATTGCATACCTTACTGACCGCATTCAGAATGGAGGCACAGAAGTAGTTGAGGTATCTTCGGTTGTCATTTTTCTCCTCCAATATTTAAATCACAGAAGTCCGTTCCTTTAAGCCAAATATACTTCCATTTCAGTCTTAACGGTTCCATAGAAATTACATGATTTTTCTTTTGTTTCACTTATTTTCTTCTCATTTTTTATTGAAACCTAAAAAATTCATAAGATAGACTTTATGTATTTTTTTTTTTAATTAATAGGCCAAGGCTGGAGCTGGCTCTGCAACCTTATCTATGGTCAGCATTTCTTATTGTCTTAGATTCTCTTCATTAAAAAAGAATATCATAAAGAGTTGGCATTCTGACAAAAAATAACAATTGCTTTTTTTTTTTTTTTTTCTTTTTGGAAATTATAGGCGTATGCTGCCGCTAAGTTTGCTGATGCATGCTTGAGGGGTTTGCGAGGAGATGCTGGCATTATCGAGTGTTCATTTGTTGCCTCTCAGGTTAGATATATCTCAATATCCATTACAATTTTTTTTCTATTTACATGCTTTTGCAAATGAATTAATGAAGTGCTTTTGATTGCAAACTATTTATTTTCTTGTTGTTTTAGGTGACAGAACTACCGTACTTTGCATGCAAAGTGAGGTTAGGCCGTGCTGGAGCTGAAGAAATCTTCCCTCTTGGTCCTGTCAATGAATTTGAAAGGTCTTTCTTTATCTCTCTTTTCATTGTGCTACTTCTATTTGCTTTCAGATGGGTTTTAATTAAATAAAAGTAATTGCCGAATGCATTTTCAATGTATAAAAGTTCCATGTGTTTGCTAGAAAAATATTTCAATGATACCTTTCGACTTTTTTTTTTTTTTTTTTTTTTTTTTTTTTTTTTTTTGACAATAGGACTCCGAACCTGAACCACTAGATTATTTCTTAATTTTTTTGTTTTGTCTTTTTGCAGAGCTGGCTTGGAGAAGGCAAAGAAAGAGTTGGTTGAGAGTATCCAAAAAGGGGCTTCATTCATTAAGGGTTGAGTCAAGTATATAATGTAAATTATGTCAGCTTGATTAGCTTGTGCATTTCATGCATATTTGACATATAAACTTTTCTTGGTAAAGACTAAAAGAGCAATACTACGAGAACATTTACCTTGCTATTACAGTGATAAAATATTTTTCCAATTGGCGATACTGTGTACCAATCTTTATCTTTCTGTTAACGTTATAGTTACGAAAATTACATGCCGTGTTTTATGTATCCTTTAGGATATTCCTCCCTAAAATGAAAATAACTAGTTTTTTTATACGCGCTTCGCGCGTGAGGTTTAGATATCAGAACAAAACAGTACACGGTGGATAATTAAAAATCAAATTTTAATCTGTGATGGTAATTAGTAACTTAAAGCCCATAAAAGATTTCAAAAAGAAGGATCACAATTTTAGAGAACATACATTGGTTATACTTTGGAAGTATTTGGGAAGGAAAAAGGTATAGCCCAAGGATGCCTATTCTACCCACCAGTACTTGATCAAATTTGTACAACCTCTCAACCAATCTAAGAAACTTCTCTTTAAGCCTGCACATACAAGAATACATGAGAATTACCAACCAATTATCTTATTTTTTTTCTTTTTTATTTTTAATTAAATTACCTTTCAGACTCGGAGTAGAAGAAATATAGGCCAATATCCTCATGAGAAGGATGCTGTAATTTAAGAGCCTCAGGCCAGAACATTGACCTAAGCTTCGTTTTCAGATTAATTCTTTTAGGCATTTCCTTTGAAATATCTTTCACTTTTTGTGATGCCTTCTTTGCAAGGTGCACTTGCACAATATAACTGTAGCTTACATGCTCATAGTAATTGATTGAACCCCTGAAATATTAAATCAAAATAACAATAATATTTGCAGAATAAACAGTTTTGATAAATATCAATTATGACTAAATGAAATAATATCTTAGGAGCAAGAAATATCCTTACTTCCAAACCACCTCTGACATAGCGAGGTTAGTGAAAAATGGTTCACTGAGTATAAGGAGAAGAATCCACAAATATTTTCAGAACACTTCTATACCTAAAGCCTGTGAAATACGATTAGCAGCTGACTTATGAATCAAATAAAACGAAATACACTGGAAAGTAAATCAAATAACTACCTAATCTTCAACAGAAATTGTTAAGAAAGCATAATACAATAATTTATATCAGTAACATCTAAATGAAATAAATTAAATAAACTTAAAAAATTGAAATAATGACATGGATCCTCAATCCTTGTTTTGTTTCTTATGCTTCATTTCGTGCCATGATACTATCTACTTTTCTCTATTATTCAGACCATTAGGGCCGGGGAGACATGCACAAAATGCATCAACTCATTTATTGTCCAGAAGTTATTTAGGATAAAAGAATCAAATATAAAATATGTATAATAAAACCTCCTATTAATCATAACGATACGAAACAAATACAAACAAAACTGTTTTAAGAATATTAGTTTCAACAATTAAGAGTTTTGATATATTCAATTATAACAGGAAAATAGTTGATGAACATACATTTTTCTCAAGGACAACCAGACAATACAAGTTCTTCTTGCATCTATCTTGTGTGAGATAGCAGTATCTAAAGTCATCATATGAAATTAACAATCAAAACATATAAATCTGAAAATTTTATATTTTAACAGGCCTAACATAACACATATTGAAAGTAAAATGAAATGAAAGAGGTAAGTTATCAGGCATGCACTGCAGAAAGAAAGCCATCTTGCTAGAAGTGAGATGCAAAAAGAGATGAGACTGTACCCGCCACTAACCCAGAGTTGATGAGAATCTTGTACAAATATCTTAATTTTTATTTTCTTGCGTGCAATTTTGTTCAGTGCCCACATAATTGAAATTCTCATTCTACTTTTATTGAAAATAAAGCCATTTGTGCTTCACATACCTCATTTAAATGACCAAGGGCACTTCGCATCAACTATCCTTTCAATTTTATTTTGCGGGGCCGTTATCAATATATGATCTTCCCAGATCTGTTGAAGATGCTCCCAAGCATATCAAGTGAAATTGGTGTTTTCAGCACCTAAAAGATTTTTTAAAAGAAAAAGAAATAAGGTTACAACTGTAAGTTCCAAATAAAGCATAACAAACATCTATTAGAATAGATACTCATATTTATAACAAAAGTAAGGGAGATAACCTCGCCAGTGAATTGAACAGTGGTACACTTGTTGTCTATTCCAGAAATATCCTCAAAAACCTATAAATATTTAAAAAAAACTCGATAATTATATAACTCATGGTTGCATATAAAAAACTAAACTTTAGGCAGTCCAGACATTTTTCTTGAATAGCAGAGAGAGAGAACCTGAACAACAGCTTTTTCTCCATGTACTTCCAGGGCTTGTCCAGCCTACCTGAGGTGATTTTACAATTTTCTCCTTCACAGTAAGTGCTTTCTACAGAGCTAAATTAATACAATTTTTTAAAATCTTGTATCATTGATACCATATGTTTAATTTGTTTAGCCACCATTGTTAAATCTTATCTAATTGATCGAACATGGACCCCAAAATAATGAATTGTTAGTTTGTTACAATTGATTCGTCCCATCTGGTATACATGTCCCAAATAATTTGAGAAAAGCTGAACTTAATTAAACAACTGAGCTTGTTTGAAGCTGTAGAATTTGAGGGACAAAAGAAGAGGAAAAAGAAAAACATAAAAAAAACGAATGTATTACCAGAACACAGTTGAACAGACTGGCATCTTTATTTCTTTCCTCAGAGGCATATAAATTTGGTTATGGTACTTTGTATCTGTCATTATCGATTAGAAATATGTATATTAGAGAGAGAGAAAATTCCGAAAGAGACGTATCTATTAAGAGCAGCTTCTTCTTCACAGATCCTTTTTATTGTAACAAAAAAAAGTCCAAAACTAAAATCAGAGAACAAAATCAGGAGACCTCGGGTACCATTGCCCCTAAATCGAGAAAGGATATAACTTTTATACAATAGTGAAGGTTGAGCAGCTGGAGTAAAATGTTACAGTAGGAACAATATGTATATAGTGAAGGTTGAGCAGCTGGTGTACATTAGGAACTCTTGTCATGAAAACAATAAAAATAGATCAAAATAGTCATAATTATAGTTTTACAATTCCATTTTTCTCAATATTAGATCTTCCCTTAGACGCGAAAGTCTCACTGTCTAATTGACAAATTGATATGACATTATTTTTTAGCTATGGAAACATACCTGAATGTATTCCTTCAGAGTCTGAATTGCTTCGCTATCTTTCCCTTTTGCATGACTTGGTGCAGTCACTATGTTCAACCTGAGCTCTACAAAATTCACACAATACTAAGCATGCTCACCCCATCTGAACGGCAATTAAGCATGTAATTTAGTGCTATGGTAAAAAAAAAAAGACCATTGAGAGGAGCCAAATAGAATAGTTGCACAAAATAATGAACAAATTTATCACCCAGTGCGATTTTGTCAAGGCCTCTAAGAACAATGCACACGACATATTTTTACAATAATCATTTTAAGAACAGCTAAGCATAAATTGTGGCTTTAACATGATGCTTGTTTTAATTGGAAGTTTCTGGATCTAAAGAATACATAAGAAACTATATGAAGTATGCGTAGATTGTTTCTTTGTTTTTTTAGGTTTTGCTTTGTGGTCCATAAAAGGCATCATATTATGCACTTATTTATGTAAAGGTTTAAGTAGCTTCAAAATAAATGAAAATATCCAAGACGAATATGGTTAATTATTTCATTGTTGTGTTCCTTTTATTTATGATGTCTAATTTTTATTAACATTCTTGATTAAGAAAATCTGTCTATTTTAATCATGAAACCAAGTATGAGATTAGGTACCTTTATTTACGAACTCAAATTCTCATGTCTTTGGCCTATTGTTAGCACAGTCGGCCCACTACTCACAATCCTTTCTCCACACTGCATCAATGGCAAAGCAGCTTAGAAATACTTAAAAAATATATTTACGAAACATATGAATGCTATTAAATTGTACAGTAAGAAAAGTGCATTTAACCAAACACAATGATAATATTAAAATACTCATTAAGAAAAGGTAGATACGCTTACTTTGGCTTTGCATTCTACAGTCTCCATAGCAACGTCCCTTATCTGAGCTTCCATATATATCGCAATTTTAATTAGTCCCTTGTACAGTTTTCCAAAAGACAAAAAAATCATCAATTTGAAGCATATACATAGCTATTGATGATGGGCACTGTGTTATAAACTTGTAAAATAATCGAACCTATTGCGCCTGGACCAGTAGTTCCAAACAAAACTTCTTCGCTACTTCTTGCTCTAACTATTGTGTCCCTGCCACAGCAAATGCAAAAGTCAACCTTAAGTTGCAAGGATTACTTTATTACAAATAAAAAAAAAATACTAAAATAGAAGACTAAGAAAAAAAAAGGGTCGTATGTCGATCTCTCAAAAACAGCAGGGGACCAAAAGTTAAGAACTCAAAAATACTTCCAATGATGCCAAATTCTGAAGACCAATTAATACCCAACCATGTTTGGCAGCTAATGGCACAAAAATAAGTCAGAAAAACTCTTTCGAAACGATCAAATCCCCCAAATTATAAAGCTGCCTAATCTAACAACACTAAAGCTATTTAAGTGCCTTTTTGCTGGTCATTCGCCAGTACACTATCCCCTCGGGAACCAATGATCAGAAAGCAACGACCGGCAGAAGAAATTTAGGAAAAAGGCCACCTTTAATTAAAGATTGCAACATTCAATTTTAGTATAGCACTTCAATTTCTATGCGGTAAATCTAAACTAAACTTGTATTGAGTCAATTACGTACCTGACCATTGATAATCTGAGAAGAGATGCGCCCCTACAGATGTGTCCTTGGCATCCCCACTGACAACATCTCCTGATAAAATCCGGCAAGGGCGAAAAAATATGCAAAAAAATAATAATAATAAAAAAAAAGGTATGACAAAGCGAACCCTAGTTCGGCAAAGAGGAGAGAAAAGGACATGGGAAAAACCATTCAGCGGGCAAACACTAACTGTGCAATAAAGAGGAGAGAAGCGTTGTCAACCTTAGACCTCATCGATCAATCGGCCAAGCTAGTTGATCAGCTCTCCGTTTCAAACCTCGTGTGACCATTGTAAAGGAAGTCAATTTATCAAAATAAATTTTTAGTGACGATTCTTTCCGGAAATTAAATAAAATTGGAAGGAATTAATCAAACGAAAACACAACAAAATACTACATATAGAAGGGTGAACTTCCCAAATTGGAAATCAACATCTTAAGCAATTTGAAATTTAAGAGTATCCACCAGTTCAAAAATAGAGTTGGAAAAATGTCTACTCCGAGAAAGATATCCCAATTAATCAGACATAAATCCCAAACTAAAACAGTAAAATGGGCAGATCATATCAAACAAAGGATACGAAGCATGTACCCGCGCTTCTCCATCAAAATCTCTTCTTTCGCTACCTTCTCCGCAAATCAGATCGAAACCCTCTTCCCTTCCCTTTCACACCTTGTTCAATTCTCCTTCTCAATCTCGTTTCAAATTTTTCTCTTCCCTTTTGTGCTAGGAATTCACCGCTTGTGCTTCCTTCCTCAGTCGAGAAAGGAGGGACACAAACGAAGAAAGATGAATTAATGAAGAGAGAAGCGACGGAAGGATCGATGTAGACGACGGACAGATCGAGAGCGATTTTTTCATCCGACGATCCAGATCGTTTCACCCAGAGCTGCGATGACGTCACCAGAAACACTGTAGAAAAGGCTCCCAAATTTGTATTATTATTTTATTTGATTTGATTTGATGATTTGATGATTTGATGTCGAATTTTGGTTCCTCGAACATGAGTGTTTCTGATTTGGGCCTCGGATACTTTTTTAGAAAGACATATGTTGCATTCTGAGTCCATTAAGCCTAATTTATCTCATAAGGCCGCTCCCGACCTAGAGAAAATTAACAAGATTAGAACAGGTAGGCTGGTAGCTGTGAAAATTAATACAGTGGGGGCATTCGGATTTCATTGTATCAAAATTATTATTGTAAAAAACCAAAGAAACGTCATTATTAAAACAAAGGACTTTTGCCATACTTTTTTGATAATTTTATTTTAATGTGACTGTTGTACTAATCTTTTGTAAACAATCATCAGTTTTAGTCTATACCACTTTTGCAATATGGTCGGTTGGTCCTCTCCAGCTGTACAGAACTAACTGGATGGTCCTGTTGGATCATTTGAGCAGTCATTTTCAAATCGAACAACTCATGTTCGGATTGTATTGGATAATAATTGTCTAAAATATTTCTACGATCTAACTTAGAAGAATGCTTTTGCTTGCTAGACTCACTTAACTATTTAAAGAACACAAATTATAATCAAGTTACTTATGAGTACAATTTATTTTTTTTTTGAGCAAAATGAGTACAATTTATGAATAAATGCTGATCAAAACTTATATATGGGTCAACCAATATAAATTATAGATGAAAGAAACATACAACATATTACCAATTAAGAGTGAGTGGTACGAAAGTGATGAAAGGAGTCCTGAAAGTTCATATATTATTTAATGATGCGCAATAGTGCAAAAAATTGAATAATAACGGAGCAGATAATAGTCCCATAATGCAATCCTCTTTTAAACTCCAAAGCGCCCACAGTACCTTTTTGAGGGACGGCATATTGATTTTGTTAGCAAAATGTTTATATCTTACAAGCCCTTTTAGGGATTTATAATACTTTAGTGGTGTGATTATGTTGATTTGATGCATTAATTTGGAAGAGTAGCTTGTTATTGAGCTGTGGCTAGTTAGTATGTAATGTATTTCATTAGTCCTATTGAGTGGGTCGTATGGACAGGTTATTAGGTGGAGCTCTGCAAAATACGTTTGTCATGTTTAGTATTTATGTGACTTTGGGTAAAACTATTATGTTGATTTGCTATTTTGAAGGCACGGCATTTTTTTTTTTTTTGATGTTACGTTGGTGTTTAAATTACGTACGATTAAGTGATTTATTGATTTGAACAATATGAGAGCGCCAGAATTTTGACAAGGCCAGGTGGTGATTATGGAGAACCATGCACTTTTTGAGCGGGCCTTCTATAATAATTCCAAATAATTTCTGTAACTTTTAAGAGGAGCCCAGCCCAGCAAAAGGATACCATACCAATTGACCTTTCCCTTTATGGGAACGGATCCTCTGGTCGGCAGAAATGTGCCGACCACGTGGTCGGCGCGTGATCCGAGCCGTCCGATTTAATCTCAACGGTTCATTTTTTTCGGGCCAACCGGTCCTGCCTATTATGCACGGGGCATTTTTAGCCGTTGAGATTAAATCAGACGGTCCGGATCACGCGCCGACCACGTGGTCGCCGACCAGAGGATCTGATTCCTTCCCTTTATATGGGGTACACACATATTTGACAAATTTGAATTCCTCTAAGCTTTATACTGTATATTCTCCTGATAAAGGTAAAGGTATATAGCATTTTCATGTCTTTAAGGATATTCCCTTTACTTTTTGGAGTTCTATGTGTCTCCGCATACTAGAAAAAGCATCTCTAACCAATCTCAAAAGCGGCTCGCTACTAGAAAAGCCAATGATCAGTAGTAGTAATAAATACGATTAATAGCAGTTTATGCTGTGTGTTTGATTTTGTTTTTCTGTTTCCAAGTTTCTCTTTTTAATGGGTAGCTTGGCATATATAATTTTGAAACCTAAAATTACTTTTTTATCACCAAGTCAATTGTGATGTTAAATAAAAAAAAAAAAAAATTCCAACTTTTAAGAGTCTCAACATTTCTAACTTACATTTTTTTTTCTTTTAATCAAGATGTCATTTATGTAAAGAGCTATAACTTAAATAACGAAGACTTTATTCCTCGTCTGTTTCGAGCAGAACTTGACTATGTCGCTTCTAGAAAAATAACAGAGTCATTTATCATTCATACTGGACTTATACATTCATTTGTAATGTACATTAACTATGATAAAACTTGAGAATAGTTGGTTAGCATTTCAATAGTTCATGTCGAATTACCAGAAAGTTTATTTTTTCTAAAAATAAATAACACTTTGAATACAGCTAGTACCGAAAAGGTCAATTTTCTTTTTTGATGTTTGCCTGTACGTTAAAATAACAATGCACTTCTTGGGCGTACCAGCCCACAAAAAGCTGGTACCATCTCAGCTGTCAAAGTCCAGATAGTGGCAGTCATTTTATGTTGTCCATCCTGACTTCTTTATTTCTTTTCTTTTAAACTTTACTTCTTGTTTTTGTTTCTGTTTTGTATCTTTTTGAAAGGCTCTATATCGCAGCGTGCATGCATGACTTTCTGTATCATTTTTGTGCATTTGCATTTTTTAGTAGGGACATGATGAAAGCATGCTCCCATTCTGTCTTTTTCTTATTGCGGTCATCATTTTTAATCTCATTAGACAAATTTAAAAGAAAATATTTTTCCTGTTGACAAAAGATGGACAAGAACATTATAGAAATGAAAGACCTTTTATCGTTTCTTGTAAAAAGAATGAAAGGCTTTTCCAGTTTTAGGAAATGATGTGGAAAGGTCACTATAATAGATAAGGCAAGGAATATACCCCAGATGTTAGTAGAACTATGCAGTAAATTGAAGATATGTTAGTTATAATTCTGCTTGATATTTATCAAACTGTATATATTTGAAAATTATTTGCTCATTTGTTAAGTACCAATTAAGTTGAACTGTTATAAACTGCTCACTGAATGGAGTTCACTCTTTTCCAATTGTATGGATTTAATTGGAGAATCTCAGGCAGATCTGATGCTTTGATTTCAGAACGGATGGTCTAGATATACATGATGATTTAGAGGCATATATTATTTCTGAATATGAACAATTAAAATAAGGCCAGCACTTCATCTTTTGTGGTTTAAATATTGAAAAATTCTATCGGACATGTGGTAAGCAGCCTTCGCAAAGATTAGATTATAAATAAAAGTTATTCTGTTAAGCGTCATTGGTTATTAGTTATTACAGAGTGTTTTGTAGCAGTTAAATTTTCTATCCTACCGTAGTTGACTGCGGTACAATGCTCATAAATGGTGCACTCATTGTAGAGGCGTAGGCCAAACCCAGTTTCTTTTATCTAAATGAACTGAAAGATACAGAGGCGGCATTTAATTGTAACCATGTGATTGGTATTTATTGAATTTAATTCTTCAAAGTGGCAAGGATCTATTGGGCTAAATTTCGCTCTATCAATCAACAATTTGAAAAATATTTCTTTTGGTTTCACTAAAAAAAAAATACAAAATATGCAGCTCAGTGAACAAAATAATGACATTGCCTTTTGCGGACTTAAATTTTATTGAATATTTTCCATTAGTTGAATGATATACTGTATTCAAAATAAAATGCGTTCGGATGAGTCAACCTATTTCATGAACTTCATTTTTTTTTTTTCCAAACCTTGATGAGTAGATTGTTGTCCCTCGCCCAAACTATTATTTTTTGGGAAAAAAAAGATATATTTGTTAAAATTTATTCTAAGATAGAGATGGATATATATATATATGTTTTTTTATTAAGGTTTGGTTTGTGAAAGTTTTAAAATTCATATGTTTGAATTGACCTAGGAAGAATTATCTCCTTTACTCTGTTCATTGTATAATTTTTTTTTTCGAGTAAATTATCTAATTCTTTTCTAAGTCAATTTAATATATGAATTTTAGAAGTGGCCCCACCAAATCTACTCAAAATGTAGATGGATATAAGTTACGAATTTAAGTTAGAGTGGTAGTGTGGTACCAAGATTTGATCCTAACTGTTTCTTTGACTCGCTGCATGTATAACTATAGACATTTATTGCTTCTTTAAATAAAAAAAAATACAATTTATTATTTATTGCTCATGAATGTCTCGACTTATATAGTCAAAGAGTTAGTAGTTGTACTGTCACTACTGTTTCTCTCCGTACAGGGCACGACAATGAGCGCTTTTAATACCATTCAAATGACAACAATGACAATAATAATAATAATAATAATAATAATAATAATAATAATAATAATAATAATAATAAAATAAATTAAAAAAAGAGAGTTCTGGTGTAAGAATTTTTTAGTATCAGAAAATACTATAACTAACTTTCTATTTATATTTTAAAATGTAAAATTCGAACGTCCAAACTATTGATCTTGTTAAATTCTATGAATTATACGTTTTCATAAAAAATTATAATTTTGTAATTGAATTTAATATTTGATCAAAAGTCAAAAAACAAATAAATTTAGTTAAGTACTATTTATATATTCTAATATATTCAACTATATATATATATATATATATATATATATATATATATATATATAGAGGATTGCTAACGCGCCATCGATGGCACGTGCCATCGATTTTTCATTCACTCGTTTTTCAAGATCCAAAATTCAAACGGCCAATCCGAACCGTTCAAATTGATCATCATATTGAAATATCCTTGGAGATCAAATTTTATATTTTTTTTGAATTTTTTTGCTATTTATTATGATATTTTCATACTCCGATTATGATGTTTTTGAAAATATCATAATAAATAACAAAAAAATTCGAAAAAATGTAAAATTTGGTCTCCAAGAGTATTTTCAATACGGTGATCAACTTGAACGGTTCGGATTGAACGTTTGAATTTTAGATCTCTAAAAACGACTCGATGGCACGGGACCCTCCGTGCCATCGATGGCGCGTTAGCAATTCTATATATATATAGAGATAGTTTATTATGCACCGTAGTGCATAGAGCTTTCTATGCACTGCGGTGTTTTTCGGGGGTATTTTTGTAAATTGACAAATCTAATTTAACAAATCTAATCTATATATTGAAATCTCGTAGAAAACCAAATTTTACTATTTTTGAGATTTTATTACTATTTTTTTCGAATTTTTTAAAACCTGCCATTTTTGGAATGTTGAAATAGTAATTTGTTTCCAAAAATGGCAGGTTTTAAAAAATTCATAAAAAATAGTAATAAAATCTCAAAAATAGTAAAATTTGGTTTTCTACGAGATTTCAATATATAGATTAGATTTGTTAAATTAGATTTGTCAATTTACAAAAATACCCCCGAAAAACACCGCAGTGCATAGAAAGCTCTATGCACTACGGTGCATAATAAACTTTCTCATATATATATATAAGTACAACTTATCCATCATCGTTGGAAAAAAAAAGTTGCAATTACTAAATCGTTCGACGGCATGTTTTTATGGCTCTTTAATTTCTAAAATAAACAAATATATTCCGTTACTTAATTTAATAAATTATTTGTTCGCTTATGGAACATGATATGTAAATAATTAGGAAGTGGCTACAGTCAAACATGTTTGACACGTATACTCATTCAATATGATCAAATTTTAATTTTTGAAATTACAACTATCGATCCGAACCGTGCAAATTGTTCTCTATAATGAAATGTTCATGGTGACCAAATTTTATATTTTATTTTCAAAATTTTTAAATATTTTATTAGAATTTCAAAAAATGTCAATTTAATTAGTTACGGACCCTTCAATTTTAAAAATCTAAAAACTAGTTTAAAAAATCAGAAAAAATATATATATTTGATTTTCAAGAAAATTTTAGTATAGAGATTAAATTAAGCGGTTTAAATTGACCGTTCGAAATTTTAACAATCGATGTTTAAATTTTGTTTGACGTCAAACATGTTTGATTCCAGCGTTACCAAAATAACCGAAAACAAAGTCTTGCTTGTTCTCCGAAAGAATACGAACCAGCGATTTCTCTCCCTTTCCTAATTTTTCGGAAGTAACGACAAAAAAATAATTGAAGAAAGAAAACATAGAACAACGTAAGAGTGAAGAGAGACTACAGCTGAATAGTTCATATCATCTCCGTACATAATCATTACTCGACAAATAACAAATTCAACCCCTCGTTTGCATCGAGCGTCGTAATCTCGACAGAGTACAGGATGTCTGAATAGTTGAAATTCATCAGCAGATGTCGAATCCAGTTGGTGACCTTACAAGTTAATTCTATCATTTTTATTTGTAAAAAAATGATATAATATATTTGCAATTTACTTGGTATTTCTTTATTGCACTTAATTTGCTTTGTAGATTTCATGACGTATGTATGGTTGGTTTCTCACACCTTGTGAGTTGTGACTTATCTGATTCCAGCAATCGATTTTGGCCAACATAATTAGATGAATTCTTGTGTCATTAAACAAAAATTATTATATTCAGAATTTATAGAGCTAACTCGATGCTGTGTGGATGGGCTTGAAAAACTGTAACTCACCTATAATTAATCTGTAATCAACTACAAGTATTTGAATATTAGGACACCAATGTAGGTCAATTAACCGCCACATTTTTAGTAATGTATACCTAAATCCCAACGTTTATACAAACTACACTTGAGCCATATTTCAAACATTAACCCCAAATTATAAAATGTGTTCTATATCATATCAGATGTAACAATGTGTATAAAAAAAAAGTGATAGGCAATACTGTATAAATAAAATGTTGATGATTTTGGGAAAAAAAAAAGTTGGATAAAAAATCATCCAAATTTTTTTCTTTTATTTATTATTATTATTTTGTTGGAATGAATTCATGTCTCTTAGTGGAAATGCAAAAGTGGGGACAAATGTAATCCTGACTACTCCATTAGCAGTCAAGTGGATTGTAAAAAAACATCTCATCAATGCAAGCTGTGCAGATTTATAACGCACTTTTAACTCTCTTATGGTACCTTCTCCTCAGGGCACCCCAGCGCACCCATCAATGCACTGAATCTATGTCCCCTAATTTTCACTTTCAGGGATTTTTAGAGGGAAATTTTAAATATTTACTGAATTTTGTCATCACAAATTGACAGGAACTGTGCAAGTGCAGAGGTGTTGGGGTAAACGGAAACCTATATGATAACTTTCAGCTCTGGAACTGCTCGAAGTGGCAACTGAAAGATGCTTTATATATGGTTCTCTTTAATTAGCATTACAATTTAACTTTATTATTTCAATTGAAATCTTAAAAAAAAAGTAGATGCTTTTTGAATGAACTTAAAATGATATAATAACAACACAACTGATTGATTAAGACAATAGAAGTTATGAGGCAACCTAGCTATATCAATATTTAGACCTATCAAATCACATACATGTTATTAAGTGCCTAATTCCACCAAACAATAAATATTGGAGGTATAATTCAAACCATTTGTTTGCCTTCATTTTTGTATTTGTTTATTATACAATTATCGTTGTCCTTTCTCTTATTCTAGAGCCAATACAAGTTAGCTGAGATTCTATGAAATATGATATGAAGTTAGCCTATGATTTGCACAAGGTTGCTCAACTATTGGACGCACATTAGCATTATGAAATGTAAAATACGAGAACCAATTTTGGCTGTTTTATCACCTAACTCTTAGGTAAACTTAATTTATAAAAGGTATATTATGTGTTCGTTAACCATTAGCCATAGTAGTCTGTAGTATTTTCCCTTTGCATTAATCTTTAGCAAGTTGGATATGGTCGGTGGGGCGCTTACCGGACCAATTTCATTGGTAAAGAAGTACGCATATGATGAAACATTTATATATACAACTCGTAACTTTCCTAATAGTATTAAGAAGAAGCAAAAGTATTATATATAACAAATTCTCGTGTAAGTATATCAGCAATAAAATTTACTTGCCTGCAATAGCGCGCGGAGCAAGAAAATATTTGAATGAGTTCAATATTGTAAAACTATTAATATCGATATAATTCTTATTTCTAAGACGTAAATTATAATTATGGGTGTCAACAGTAGAGTTGTTAACACATTTTAATGGGTGTTCAAATATGATATTTCTTAAGAAACGTACTAATTTTATACCAATAAAGAAATACAAATGTTATGATTTATAAAAATATATATATGAGAGAACATTGCATCTCATTTAATCTATGCAATGCCTGCTATACATAGTTACATACTACAGCGAAGAAACTGGAGTGTCTCTGTCAAGGCCTAAGAGAAGCCTCTCATCAAGGAGCAAAATTAACTGTGTTTGAAAGAGGTACAGTATTAATTTCAGACCCTTCAGCGCAGGTTTCAGAAACAGACATCGACCCCTTCGTCTCGTCCTTTTCTACGCTGCTCTCCGATTCCTCTAGAAACTTTTTCATAGAATCAATCCTCTACTATACTGCCAAAGTTCCACACTTTATGAACATAAGACATTTTTTTTCTTTTAATTTATTTCCATTGTAAATGAGAACGCGAATATATCACAAGCTAGAGGACCAATCGTGCAATTTTTTATTTAATTGTACGAGAATAAACATAAATTTTTATAACAAAAGCGCATATTTTAATTTTTCAAATCTACTTTAGACGATTTAATAATGCAACTTTATACAATTATACAATGTACAGCCAGACGTTATACAATTATACAATCAATGTACAGCTGATCTCAGTAAGTGCCCTTTCTGACTTGTTAACAGAAAAGGAAAGAGAAACGTGAAAACACAGAACAGGGGGCAAAATGACAAGGCCTTGAAGTTGAAAATTTGCAAAACAAACATTTAAAAATTCACTTTTCCAACAAGTTCCCTCTTTTTCCCCAACCACCAAAAAAAATGATGAGATAACAACCGTTATGGTAGTAGTTGCAATTTCTACTTGCCACCAAACGTAAGTGACGTTTGATGCTAACAGTAGTAGGATTCCTTGAATTAAGTTCTAGTATTACTGATCAACCATTTTCCTTCCTTCTATAATTAATCAAGATATATAAAAGGAAAATAATGATGTGCTCTGAACTTAATAGTATAAGAAAAGAGGAGATATACATTGACAAGTGACAACTATGACAACAGACAAAATACTAATTGACCTGTAAAGAATAAATTGTAGAAAAATTAGTTTACGTATTAAAATTTAGTCCAACTTAGAATTAGTACGATCATCAACCAAGTGCTAGTTAGTCTTAGCAAATCTATTGTATGGTTCCAACTTTCATTCAATAAGTTAATATACCCTACACTGGCAATCCACAAGAACAAACCAAAAATGACGACTAAAAGCCCCTAGTAAATTAGATGATTGTTGCTCCCAAACATTCATTAATGAGCCACCATACATATAAATTTAACTACCAAACATACAACCATATCCCCAAAAGTCAAAACTTGCAAATTGATCCCCCCTCACATCTCATCCTAAGAAAGAGAATACACCACGCATACCATGATAGCTAAAATAAGATAGCAGAAAAAGAAGAAGAAAAGATTGAAAAGCCAACAACTTGCCTCCACTGATTTTTATGTACATAAACCCTACTAAAACCCATAAGAAAAGGTTACCAACTGAATTCTATTAAACATAGATTCTCCCTTTCAAATGCTAAGTAGATCTGGTGCAGGAGATGTTTGTGGATCTGCTCGAGGATGCTCATCAGATCCTTTCTCTCCTCCCTCAGCTACCATTTCAGATCCAGACTGGTTGTCCTTCACAACACCATCCTCTTTCCTCGGCAATTCAGTCAGAATCTGCACCACTTCTCTCATAGTCGGCCGTTGCACACTCTGTTCCTCCACACACAACATGGCCACATAAAACACATGCATCACCTCATTTATGGGTACAGTCTCAAGCCTAGGGTCTAAAATCTTAGTTACATTTTCTTTGCTCAAATTGGTATTCATGCGTACCCACTGCACTATGTCTACACCATCCCCAAATTCGCCTACTGGCTTATGGCCGGTAATCAGCTCTAACAAGACAACCCCGAAGCTGTACACATCACTTTTTTCATCCACCTTCAGCGTATATGCATATTCTGTGAAATAAGATATTTAGTTTCGTTTTAACAAAAAATAAAATAGGAATGGCTCAGATTTGATTCAGACCTGATTTGATAGGGTTCATGTATTATTGACATAGTGGGGTATGGTTTCCATTATTGTGCAAGAAAATTATGTTAAACAAAGCAGCTTAACTTCTAGCTTTCTTTTACTTTGTTTTGTTTTTGGGGGTGGGGGTTAGTAGGGAGATTGGTCGCCATTATTAAATCTACCGAGCTAGTTAATGGTCTGCAATTATGATATAGGTTGAACAAATGTCAAACATCTTTCAATCATGACACTTTCCCATCTGCCTTTTTTCAACAAGAGATACCACACAATTCTATACGCACCTACACTTTTTTATATGCTATGAACAAGATAATTATAACCAGCAATAGAATTTAGTATTGCAGGACAAACATCAGATTGAATCCTCCTGATGTTCCAAAAGCATAAATCATTGAATGAAAATAATAATAATTACCTGGAGCAATATATCCATAGGACCCAGCAATAGCTGACATACACTCCGAAGCACCTGAGTCTTGCAAAAACTTGGCCAAGCCGAAATCAGCCACATGTGCCTCAAAATCAGTGTCAAGCAAGATATTATTAGACTTCACATCTCTATGAAGTATCAGAGGAGAGCAATCATGGTGCAAATAGCATAGCCCTTTAGCAGCCTCGACTGCTATCTTGTACCGTGTGTCCCAGAGCAAATGCCCTCCTTTTTTGCCATGAAGTAATTCCCCTAAACTACCATTCGGCATGTATTCATAGACTAGAAGGTTGGTTTCATGGTTGGAACAGAATCCCAGCAGCCGCACAATGTGGCGGTGCCTAATTCTGCCTAGGGTCTGGATCTCAGCATTGAAACCATGGTCATGAGATGAGCCACGGCTCATGGCTGGAAGTCGCTTGACTGCCACATGCTCCCCATTAGGCATCACACCTTTGTACACTATCCCAGCACCACCTTTGCCAATTATATTCTCTTCCTTCAAACAGTCCAACACATCATCACAAGTGAAATCCAACCGCTGAAATGCAGTTAATTTCCATGCACGTGCCTCGCTGGCACGCTTCATTGAGCGTGCTTTTAATATTGCAGCAATAGCAAATGAAATAGAACAGAGTAGCAAGCCAATCACTACAAGGAGCTTAAAGCTGTTTGGTATGGAACCATGTTGTTTGGTATGAGCACCACTGTCAGATACACCTGGCTTACATGCACCAATGTAGGGTCCACACAAATTTGGGTTACCGATAAATGAGGTGGCATTAAAATAGCTGAACTGACCAGTACCTGGTACCAGACCCGATAAGTTGTTATATGAAAAATCAACAGCTGTCAAACTCTGCATGGTAGAAATCATTGGTGGAATCTGCCCATCAAGATTATTTCGAGAAAGGTTCAAGTAATTGAGGATTCGCATACCCGTTATCTCATCTGGAATATGACCCGATAAATTGTTTCGGCTCAAATCCAAATATGTCAGCAATTTGCATTTGGATATTTCAGGTGTGATTTCACCAGAAAATGAGTTACTGCTCAAGTCCATTTTTGACAACTGTTGTAATTTCCCGATTTCTCGCGGGATACTACCAGAAAACAAGTTATGATCAAGAAGCAGTTTCTGGACCCCTGAGAAATTACCAATGGAGGCAGGAAGGACACCATTCAGCTGGTTGTTGGATAAACTAATCTCGCCTAAGCTACTGGAACCAGCAGTGTCAGGAAATTCACCGGTAAGAAGATTATCCTGCAACTCTACCTGTGTGAGTTTGGAAAGGCTGAACAATCCAGGTGGAATTGACCCATTAAGGTAGTTCTCCCCAAGCCGAACCCGGTTCAGTGACTCGCATTGACCAAGAGAATCAGGTATCGGCCCAAATAGGAAATTACCGAGTGCAATTAAGGTTTGCAACTTGTCACCGTAACAGAGATCCGGCGGCAATGACCCAGTCAGCTTATTCGACGAAAGGTCAAGATTTTGCAACTGGCCATTTCGGCCAAGCCGGCTAGGGATGCTTCCAGTAAAATTATTCTCCCACAACTGGAGAACTTCAAGGGAAGGCAAGTCACCAACAAACTCAGGAATTTCGCCATACAGTTTGTTGCGAAATAGGTTCAGCAGGGTCAGGTTTTTCAAATTGGCAAAAGAAGGTGGGATTCTTCCGGTTAATGCATTGTTGGAGAGGTCAAGAGATTTGAGACTGGACAAAGACCCAAGTTCCACTGGTAATGTACCTTCAAACCCATTAACCTGTAGAAACAAGGTGTCAAGGTTCTTCAACTCTCCAATCTCAGGCGGTATCTCACCCGACAACCCACAATTGGCAGCATCGAGCCGGACCAGGTTCGAGAGGTTCCCGAGCTCGGCAGGGAGACCTCCGGCATACGAATTGTAATACCCAAGATACAGTTCCTTGAGAGTCGACAGGTTGCCTAGCTCCGGTGGGATGGGACCCACAAGCTCGTTTCCTGACAAAGCGAGGTATTCAATGAACCGCCACGACCCGTACTGGACCGGTATCTTACCGGCGAAAAAGTTCCCTCCTAGGTGAACATGGCGTAAATTCGGGATTTGGGCCAGTTCCACTGGCAGTGGGCCAGTGAGATTGTTGTTGTACAGATCCAACACCGTGAGAGATCTGAGAACCGCGAGGGAACGAGGAAAGGTACCATTAAATGCATTGTTGGAGAGGTTGAGGTGGCGGAGAGTACGTAAAAGGGAAAGTGAAGGAGGGATTGGACCGGAGAGGTTCAGTGCGGAGATGTCAATGGAGAGAATGAAGCGCTTGGAGGAGTCGCAAGCGACGCCAGTCCAGTTAGTGCAGCGGTCGGTGGAGTTGGTCCAACTGGAGAGGGAACTGGAAGGGTCGTCAAGGAGGGATTTGGCCGTGAGTAAAGCGGCCTCGTCGGAACGGATAACGGCAGCGCTGACGGTAACGGTAACGGAGAGGACGGAGAGGACGGAGAGGAGAAGGAAGGAAAGGAAGAGGAAGCGCATTGCTTTCTTTTCTTTTGTTTGGTTATTTTGATTTGGGGTTTGGCATGAAAGTTTTAGTTTCGGTCGTTTATCCTTTTCCTTTCTCTGTTTCTCTCTCTCTCTCTCTGTGGTAAGAGAGAAGAAGGTGAGAGTGAGAGAGTGTGGCTCGTTGTTTGTGTGAGCTCAGAGAAGATGCAGTAGGCGTGGGTTGCGTGCTGTTTATACGAGTGGAGCTGCTATGCGTACCCCAGATGGACAGGTTTGGGGCCTCTTTGGTTGTCCCACCCTTGCATGGGTTTATATTTTTCAAATTCTATCTGATTCTTTTAATGCGGTACAAAAATATTTATCCAATACAATTAAATATTCCAAACCTAGTATATTCTATTATAATTTCCATACACCCAAACGTTTAATCACAACTTTTTTTTTATCCATTTTGTGTCCGTGGAATTACGCAATTATATGATAAACATATCGTGGAATTTTTACTTGTGCAGGATTTTTTTTAAAATTGTGTTAAAAAGATTTTTTTTTTTTTTTTTTTTTACCTCTGAAGGAAGCCGGTAGTCGTTGCATACGGCTACTATATTTATGACCTTACGTTAACGCACATACTAATTTGAAAATTTAAGAATTTTCATTATAGTTTCTCTATGGTGCATTAGTGGTTTAAATATATGTAATGATGATCATGTTTTTAGTTTTGTATTTGCATGAGACTGATAACCACAAATAAGTTTGTCTGGTACTTTTAATAGAGGGAAGACTAACTATACAAACAAATAAAGAAATAAAAAAGAAAACAGATATTCTCATTGACTGTTCATATTTAGAAAGATTCTTCAATGATGATTTGTTTACTTAAAACTACTAGTACTCAGTTAGCCAGTAATGTACAACTTGGGTAAGTTGATCGGTACAAATAGAAAGTTCTTTGTAAATTTAATTACCGCAACTCTACGCTTTTGGCGCCTTTAGCAGCCCTATACCAAAACTTTTGTTTGGTTCCTAACTTTTTACGGTTTTTTACCTTTACACACCGAATTAGCCTAATATCAACCGAATTCACATCCTCTGGTTAGTAAATATCAACCGACCGTTAAAGCGATCCAAAAGCTGCAAAACCAGTAAAAAGGCTCTATCTCACTGGTTAGTAAAATAGCGTAAAGTTATCTATTCTCAGAAAGTTTCGGCTGATTTATCCGACCGAGAAAGTTGCATACTCTTTTTGTCGTGTAGCCATCTTTTCCGGAGAAAATTACGAAATTATAAAGTGGAAATACTTTGTTTGCTCTTTTTATGGAAGGATATACGCCTATTGTTTTTTCTACGTATATATACGGTTTGTTTTCAGGATACAAGAGCTACTACTAGGGTATAGTTGGTGACTGGTAGCGCAACCTACTACTGTGCCGCATCGGACGTATGAGTCAGGATCGTGGTCCAGACTCCAGTCAAGAAGACCCCCTGATTTTCTGTGTCTGATATATGGGTAAAATACTGTGGGGCATGCTGCTGACAGACAACTTGTAAGAATTTAAACTGTATGATAGCAGGCTTGGCAAAGGAAAGGAAAGAAAAGGTTTCGAGTGGAATTGGCGTGAATTCAAGAATGCTAAAAAAATTCATGAATTTAACTGGAAACAGTTATATTTGTTTTAAAAATTATATAGACTCAAATTTGTTTCCAACATTGTTTATTGTCTAATAATTATGATTATTTATTTTGATAAATACGAATTTATAAATTTATAAAATAAAAATAAATAACATTGAGGTTAAATCAATGGTTCGAACTTTAATTTTATAATATAATTTTAAACTGATTTGAAGGGTTTTAAAATTTCAGCCCACGCCTTGTCAAGTAAATTTAAATTCGTATTAGCTTCCTCCCGGAAGAAAGAAAAAAAAAAGGATTGAGTCCCCATAATTTAATAAGAATATGGCCAAACATAAAATGTTATAAAATTATCTCCTAGATTCCTATAATCGTATGATAGCAACGTCCATAGTGTCGTATGCCCGGCCTGTCCCACTTACAAAAATTGACGTTTTTCTAATAAACTACATATGTAAAAACAACAAAAAAGAAGAAGAAAAATACACAGATAATGTTGACTTGTTTTGTCATAAAATGCAAAAAACTTGAAATTTTTTGTTCTAAGAGATAGCAGTTGAACACTTGAACGTATTAGTTTGAATTTCTCTTAATTAAGAGAATCGCATTATGACTCTGTGATTTTTCTGAATATCCAGAGTCTACTTAATTTTTCCATGTCTCTAAATTTATTAAATTGAGCTCCTTTTTCAGCTTAACGACATCATGCATCAAAAAAGTTTTATCACCAATTAATATGATTTTGATAATCACTCGTGAGCTCGTCTCTAAAATATCTTCATGAAATTATTTTACCCATTTTAGAATAAACACTTGGTTATTGTGACTGTATAGTTTTTTTTTTCTTTAAAAATGGACAGTACTCCATTTATTTTCAATTAAAAGCATAATTGTTAACAACTATATCGTTTTTTTTTTAAATAAGTGGAGAAAACTCCACCACTTTCCTTTTAATCAAGAAAAGCAAAGCAATCGGAAACAAACAACAGTGAAACGTCTGGCACCAGTATTTTCTCTCTATCTATATACTGGTGCCAAAGTCAAACTATTTTGGTAGCCGTCAATAACTACCTTGATTTGTTGGATTTATTTTTCAGCTCCTCAAATGATACTCAGCTATTGCAATAATGCACACTTGATTATCGTACATTGTCAATTTGCTTATTCATTTTTTTAAATGGAAAGTTTGAAAACAAAAACAGTTAGAAATATTCACTGAGTGAGGATTCAAGATATAACATTTCCAGTTTTTAATTTATTTCACAAATAATTTTTATTGGTTTTAAACTTGTAATTCATATTTACGTATCCCTATTTCTCAAAAAAATATTAACGTATCCCTGCGTACGTGTATAGATATAATTCCATTATTTCCATACAACTTTGATAGAAGCGTTAATATATAATACATAAATTTACAGTACAGCGCTGTCTCAATGTCTCATTCTAGCTAGTATGGATTAGGAGTCAATCAAGGACAGACTAGAGTTTGTTGCCAAGTAGACTCATAATATACTAAAATGTGCACCTGCATCCATGACCGTTAAATAATAAATTGTAGACACTGCCAATCTCAACATTGCTTACGAAAAGTGTTGGCAGCTTCTGTCAAGTTTCCGGAGGGGAAAAACACTTCTTAGAACAATAGAGCAAAAATGTTCCGGCCCAAAATGTATATTTTTGTCTGATTGATGGTGCAAAACAAAATACTGATAATTGATAACTTTTGATAGTTAGCTATTTCTTTATTTTGACATTTACCTATTTCGGGAAGAAAGGACTCAAAGGAGACTACTCTCAAGGAAGTATCCAACGCTTTCAAGAAAATTCTGATGATTATTGCTATTTTTTCCTTTTGAAGAGTCAGTTGTGCGTTAAATTTTGATCACACTAAGGCCCTGATCAATATTTTTTTTTTTGTAATACGGGATTTCATTTCATTTGAAAATTTTTTATCAAAATGAACGGATTTTGCGTCATTTGATCAGTTTAAAAAATATTTTCATCAAAAGCCTAAAGTGATGATACTCAGCCTGTGAGTCAGGTTTATGATGATCGGAAGGGCGAAATATATTAAAATTTTGATAATTTACTTGAATATTCTCTCTACTGGTTCCACTTCTAGTGTTATTGCTTTAATTATTTTCGCTTCTTTTCTTTTATGATTTTAATTATACAAAATATAGAATAAGAACTAGATTATTGAAGAGGAAATGCCAATGAATCATCATTCATTTCTTTTTGCATGAAGCTACCAAGTACCAACTATACATTTGAAAATGAAAATGAAATAAGAAAGTCCCGGGTAGTGAACAGGCATGTTCTGTTGAAAGCAGAGGTCAAATTCTGGCCATGGCCTCGTGGCCATGTCTGCTTAGAGAAGTTCTCTGTAGCAGAGTTTGCTTCGGTACATGTCACTGGTCAACCTTCTTTACAACCTGTCAGTATTTCTAAAAGCATGCTTCTGCTCCAGTGGCGATCATGAGCCGTTAGACCCCCTGGTTATTTTAAGAAAGTTTAAAAAAAATAATTTTTTTGAAATTAGAATTGTTTGATTATCGCGATAATTTAAATTATGAGGATGAAAAAAAAATATAATATTGTGTCCTATTGAAAAACTTGACAAATTTTCTAATTTGATGTGATATTTGAAAAACTTGATCAAACTTATATAATGTGTATACAAATTTGATGTGATTTTAAAGTTTTCAAATAAGTTGAAAAACTAAATATTCAGTCTTGACCAAATAATTTTCTAATTATAAAAAAAATTGACATGCGATATTTGAAAAGTAGGTAAAGCACATTAACAAATTTTTTTTTTCGGAATATTGTTTTGTTGGTTGATGTGATTGTCAAATAAGTTTGATCATTAATGCATCTCTTTCTAGTTTCTATACATGCGCAAATGTACTTAATTTATATTGGTCTTTGCAAGAATTATTTTATTGGCAGGAAGATTGCATGCATATATGATCCATTTACCTATGGGCTGTATTACTCTTTTTTTTTGTTTCTATTGTTTAGTGTATAAAATTTGAAACATTGATTATTGACCAAAATTAACTTTATTTTAGTTTTAAAATTGATTCGGGAATCAGGAGACCTAGACAATGGCTAAACGTTAGAACTTCTCCGAATTTACTGCTGAGTTGAAGGTAGATCCAAGTGCACGGACAATTGTGATGAATATCTAGGCTGGAGATTCATCAATCGAGACAATGTTATCAAAAATATGTTAAAAGTTGTCTCTAGTAGCCTGTTAATTTTCCAAGGAAACCATTCAATGCTGGATGATTGATCGGACCAAAAATTTTACTTGGTCTCTCCAGATAATTCAGATTAATTGTTTGGGTTTGACCAAACAGGTGAAATTGAGGTATTAACATTTACCAGAATCCTAAGAAAAGGATCGAATTGTATACAATAGCTCGATTAAATGTTTGTAGATCTTGGGACCATCAAGTGAAATCCAATCCAAAGCCCATGCGCTACTCGACACTTAATCTCTTAAAAGAAGTTGCCTTCCTACAACATCCTTGGTCCCTTCCAAAATAGAGACATCACAACGCAATCCATCTGTCCATGTTACAAGGACATTTTTCTTAGTAACTTTTTAATATCACTAGTAAGTAGTAACTGCCACCACTTTATAACATTGATATTTCAAATCTGGTGTTAAAAGGTGCATAGATCCGTTGATGTAATATTTTGGGTCTTTATACCAATAATTTTATCACAATGGTACTATAGTTTTTCAAGGGGCAAGGTAATTTACAATAAGGACAAAATAATCAGATTAATCTAATATAATTACCGCATTGCACGAAGATGAAACATTTAATTTTCCTATTTAAGTTGGCCAGTCATCATTTTTGTGCTAATTGTCTTGTTTTATATAATAATGTGAATTTTTCTAAACTACTACGCACACCGTTGTGTTCCAACGCAATTTACAATTGTACATCTATAATGCATCATTTTAAAAAAACCTAGTATCAGACCCCAAGAGGGATAGGGAGTTAAATATGAACACCAAGTCATCACTATCTTTGCTTTCAAGGTAAAGGCTAGAGACATGAGCCCATTGCCATGTGCAAGGCTTTGAAACAAGTAAAAAGAGATTCCTTTTGCTCTCGTGGGGTTTAATTCCTATTTTTTTCAATATTTTACCTCAGATAGTTGCTTCGAGGCACCAACCTTAATCTGATTAATTGTGTAAAAATGATTAAACTATATATTATCAGATGAGAAGTTAATAGATCCAGGCATTTTTAGAGTTATGTTTATGCTGTATTTGATATTTATAATGTATGTCGTTCGTATCCCTTGACAGTCACCATCAAGTTTTTTTTTTTTAAAAAAAAAAATAACACAAACATTGGAATTTTAGTGGAATTAAATAGAAAATAATATGTTATGATATCATGTAAGAAATGTATTTGTACAAATTAATCGATGAATTGCATAACTCAACTCTATTGTTGGTCATTCTTTTGCAACAGTATATACATCTATGTTGATGAAACATCGAGTTTTTTAAGTCTTACGATGTAAAATGAATTTGTAATTTAATTGACTATAATTTAATTTTTTTTATATATTTAAATGTGGTTGTTAGTTTAACTAAAATTGTATTAATTTAATTATGCAATTGCCTTCGAGCTAAATAATTTATAAGTTCTTCGAAAAACATGAATAGAGTCTGATTCTATAATAATAATAAATAAAAAACTAGTTCTTATAATTTATCTAAGATGCCAAAATAATATTTTCACAACATTGTTACACCAAATCAAATAAATATAGAGATAGGAGAAATTTAAGGAAATATATTAAAAATATTTACATCTTTTGTAAAATAGAGAAAGTTGTTTGCAATTTCAGTAAAACTCTTTATTTCGAAATTGAGAAGCATATGACCTCAATACTCAGGCTAAAATAAGTCTCTAGCAAGTCAATAACAGACCACTCAACAAATTTAATCTTATTGAGTGGCTTTCTTAAAATATTACGAACTCATGTATAATGAGCACCAAATAGGGAGAGACCAATGGTGCAGTGAACCATTTTCTTCATGATTAACCTTTTCTTGATCTTCCTTCTTTTCTTCCCACTTCGTACCTCGTAGATTGTCTCTAAGGCTAATAAACTACACTGTTATGCGTGCATAAATTAGGGAGAATTTGCAAGAAGGCCCTCTGCCATGGAAACAAGGGTTCCATGTCTCGGCTACAGTGGCTGCTGTCTCCCAAAGCTACTTCTATTTTGGTGCCATTGATGGAGGTTGAAGACCAACCACCACATGACCATGCCAACACCTAGATTTTGTCAAGTCCAGTTGTTTATGTGCTGTTTGATCACAGTTAATTATTTGTTCTACACAATTAATACCCTGTTTTTTTTTTAACTAGTAAACTGATAATATTTTCAAATTTTTTTTTTATACTGGAGTATACATTTTTTGAGAAAGGGTGGACCCACAGACATGACAAAAAATTCCACCGTGATATGGTGTGGATTTAATTTGTTACCAAAGTTTAAAACGACTGATGGACCTCTTGCTAAATTGTGCAGGTCCTGTATATACTGTGGTCTACTGTATAAAAATATGCAGCCTACTGCGTCTCCATCAGATACACATACAACCAAGACTTATTCGAGAGGCCAAATATAAATTTATAGTGTATTTAATGAATTCACAAATTGGTTATATAAATAAATGATTTAATATGAATTTAGAAATTTTAGTTTAAAACTCATAAGATTAGAGAATAAATATGATTCTGAAGAGGAAATATAGAAGACCAATTGGTTGATAAAACAGTGAGGGGGGCGGGGTAATTAAACGATGATCTTTCATCTTACTAGCAAGAAACGAGTGGTACTGGTATGCACGAGTGCGACCATATATATATATATAGAGGTAGGCTATTGTCCTTTGGATAGGACTGAGGGGTTTTCCTATCCAGTTTTGGACCGTTAGATGGCATCAAGATTCGTGCAAATAGATAGATTTACGGTTGAAGATGGCAGCGCTGGAGAAGTATTATGCGTTAAAATTTTCCGTCTCTGCACTGCTCCGTTAGTTATCTCCTTTATACGGCTGTCTCCTTCTCCACTTCTCCAAATCGCTCCTCCGACTATCTCCGATCTGGAGAACCCTTGTTCGAATCGCCTCATCTCCGATCAAATCGCTCCACCTCATCTCCTCAGATCATGCTCTCTCCCTGTCCTCAGACCGTACTCGAGACACATCCGAAGCACCTCCCTCTCCGCCTCATAAACCCTACAAGGTCGATTGATCGGGACACCTCCGAAGCACCTCCCTCTCCGACTCATTTTACCAAATGCTTTATTTTGTTTAATTGGTTCCCTAATTTATTGCTATTTTTGTTATATCTTAACCCTCTCCAGAGCAATATGCTAATCTCAACCCTTCCCTCCGCCAAAGCACCTCCCTTACTGACTATTAACAATATCAATAACGGATCCTTTTTACTGACCCATCTCTGTTTCTTTACTGATGGATTTATGTACTAATTTACTATTTTAACTTGTTAATTTTGGTAATGGTCTTTTACTACTTCTCTTATGCAGTTTGAATATCATGGATTCATGATAGTTAATCATCAAATTAGTAAAATTAGCAGAATAGATTGTTTGCTTCGCCAATTTGAACTTATTCTTTTTTCTTTGTTCGTTCATCTCATTTTATGGCTAAAATCCTATGTATTTTCTACTGTATCTGATGAATTTCATGTTATCATCAAATCCTATTTTGTTTTACCTATACTTTCCTGCCTACATACATGATTTTTGTAATTGCCGAAGTCATCATGGAACAACATTTTAATTATGCCCCTAGTCTTTACTTAATTGCCAAGTACTATTATAGAACTAGAAATGAGAATCTTTTTCACATTTTTGAATAAGAAACCTCAAACTTTGAGAAATATGGTTTTGTACTTTCGATTGGTTCAAAAGAGAAGAAATGGAAAGAATGTAATAAATTGACGGTTGAATTAAAAATTGGTCTTTAATTGAACCTCACTTTTGCAATTAGGGACAACCAAGGAAAATGAACTATAAGGGGAAGATCCAGAGGAGAGTAGCGCTTCAAGGATTCGAATCGCTGTCTAGAGTAGAGTGGTATGAGGTGGAGAGCAAGAGAGAGACGAAAAAAGGATTGAAATTTCTGTTCGAGTCGGGGAGAGAGCAAGAGAGATTGATTCAGAAGAGGAGAGAGCCATGGGAAGACCTTTAGCTTCATAGAAGAAAAAGAAACGCCGTAGATGGAGAGGAGACGGAGAGGCTAAAGAATAAACAGAAAAAAAATTAAAGGACTCGCATCCCTCAGCGCATCAACTTCAGCCACTGGATCTGATGAGAGCACGAATTTTATAGAAATCCAACGGCCAAAAATTGAATAGGACAACCGCTCTGTCCTATCCATAGGACATTAGCCTATATATATATATATATATTAAAAAAAAAGTGAGAAAATTCTAGTTGAACAAAAAAAAACAACAACGACGACGACGACAACGCAATAGGACGCACCTTGTTGTTTCAAATTCTTCATTCGTTTTTAAAAAAATAGCCTGCCACAAACTAATATATTTAAAAGAAATGTTTAAAATTAACATTAAGATTTAAGAGATAAGTTGATACTTTCTAAATTTTTCACTGGGAAAGAGAACACACGGTAAAAGAGGGAATCATAAATTTCTATTAATTTTCATTTTTCTTAAAATATAACATTATCCAATTGAAGGTTATAAATGAATCATTATCTTTTTTACCGTTCTATTTGGCAGAATCAACGATATGAATATTGATTAAACATTTTTTTACTAATTAAGAGAATAAATAAGGTCATTATTAGAAAATAATATATTAATAAAAAATTTTGGTACAAGTATGGGGGTGGGCCGCGGTCTAGGATGCCCCACCCTATCTCCGTTTTGAGTACCTATTATGTCTCAGCGAACCTCATTTATCTTGAAATAAGCTATGTAAAAAACATAACTTCAATTAGAATCGATAACTAACAATATACTTATATATATATAATTATATAAAGTCGATTGTTTTATTTTCCTTCTCCAGCCAATTACCTCCTGCCGGCTCTTCAACCTGATTTCTCCTAATTTTTTTCTTTATTCGATTTCTAGAGTATTTCCTGTATAGCTAGCTAGTTAATTCCTATTTACATTTTTTTATTTTGCATATTACTGTTATGTAATTTTAGCAGCTTGGCTAAAGGCCCTCTTATTCAATGAAAAATATGGGGGCTTGTTTCAAAAACAGATGCATGTCATTTCTCATTTTATATGCTAAAGAAGTCACTGAAAATTGCTCAACACCTCATAGGTAAGCCGAGCAATATAGGCATTTTTGAACTAACGATGCAACTAAGCATGTATTTCTCATTTTATCACATAGACTTACTACATTTAGTTTCGTCACTCTGCTTTTTTTTTTTTGGAGATAAGTAGAAATTGAACCCTACCATTCATTAAGAAAGCAAAAACAACATTACATAGTTTGATTTAAATAAAAATAAAAAGAAAAACATTAAAGAGGCAAGAGCAGCCCACGAAACCGGATTGGTCTTTCGATTTTGACACTCAATTAAACATGTTGGTACCTGACTGAACTTACTACTATTTTAATCTACTTGCTAAACATGTAATACACATTAGACGTACGTCTCTAACATGACACGCAAGTCTTTTCGACATGTTCATTCTACTCGTGCCAACACACCAAAACCTTTTACGGATATAGAATGAAAGAAGATGTACTTTTCCTTTGCAGAATAAAAAATATCAATATTTAAATCGGACATATAAAAGGTTAGTGTATTCTACCGGGTAATTCATAATGTTACCAAGAGCTTACTTCAAGCGAATCAAACCTGACCTCGTTATAGCCCTCTAAATTGATGATTATTTATCAGCCATCGCATGTTTTACTATTTTCTACATATCTCGTATATTAATATGCTACAAGTCTATAGATTTATTTGCTTCATCTAGGTCTGTCAATCTGTCATGTATAATATGCTAGAACTTATATTATTTCATCTACTATCTAGGTCTGCCCATGACTAGGAAGGAAATTAAATACCAAACAAATAGAAATGCCGCACGGGTAGTGGGCCTTATGGCCTAGTGGAGGTTACCATCAAATCTGTTGACTTCAATGACTTGCCATGTACGAACCTTCGGAAACCTTAATGGCTTAATCACTCGATTCTCAGCAGAAATTAAATTATTTTTAAAATTTTTTTAATAATGGTGACATTACAAATTGTTTATTCCTTAGTGTATACCATAAAGTCCTGTAGGTCATATAAAACTCAGAAATTTCGCTCGAGTGTTTTTTTTTTTTTTTTTAAATATATATCTTTCATTTTTTAATCTTACTAAACATTTTTTGTCGCTTCTTTTTATTATCAAAGCATTAAGTATCTAAATAATTTTTTTATTTAAAATACATTGTTAACTTTTATATAGCCGTAGGCTCAGTTTGGATGGCTAGGAATAGCTAGGAATAGCTTATTCCCAGCGTAAATTCTTATTCCTAACAAAAAAATCCATCCAAATAATATTTCTTATTCATAGGAATAACAATTCCCTACATAACACTCTTCCCAATAGGCCAATAACACTTATTTTTTACTTTTCACCCTAATAACACTCTTCCCAATAACATTATTCCCAACTTACCATCCAAACAACATTTCTTATTCCCGGAATAACTTCTTCCCACTCTTCTCGAAATCACAAATTTACGTCCGAAATAGTTCTTCCTTCCTTATTCTTAACACATCCAAATGGCACCGTAGTATATTTTTACTTCTGAGGGATTTGATTTGTCCTTTTTCCTTTAGCAACCCAAATGAATGGATTTTCCTCATTCATCAATATGAAAATGAACATAGAGGAACATCATACGCCAGCACTTTTTTCCTTGGTATATAAACATATAAGCTTGTATATACAACTCAGCATCACACTTTTTTTTACATGATTGAAAGCAACTTCTTTTCCTAGCATCTCCCTCCTCTTCCATCTTGTAAAGAACAAAAAATAATTTCTCATGATAGACGTCCTGGTCGATTGGTCACGCCACATGTCTCTGCTTTCTTTGAGATAATTTGGGACCATTCAAGAAACATTGATGCTACACTAGTACTCAGATTGACAGGTCCCAACTGTACAGATAAAATCATAAAAGTAAGGTTCATGCAAGTTGCATTGCTTGATTTTTACATTACATATGATTTCTTTCGCTCCTTCCTCCAAATCTGGAAAAAAAAAATAGACTTAAGTATTGAATTAATTAATTTATTTATGGTGCACGTTTGTGTTCTCGTCAAATTGATGTTATGGCTATTATTTATCTCATAGCCATTTAACCGGAAAATGTGTTGTTGGAATTGCTAATTGGCGAAATTTGAAATAAAAAAAAATAAAATACCACTCCAAATCCTGTCTCATAATAACGCATTCAAGACTAAGAAGAACTCTAATGTTCAACCCTAAATCTGGACCGACCTATTAAAATTCATTAAACGACAAAGCAGCGTCATGTAATTGCTGATTCGTTAGTTTAAAGGCCACTTTCAGAAACTGGTTCATTTTTTCTAAAATAGGGTTGCTTTCTATTAGTTTCTAATGAAACGGAATTTTCAGTTTTCTAATTTTTTGAACATAGGAATTTGATAAATTCACTTTTCGGAAATTTAAAGTTTCCTCATGATATCAAAAGAGGCGTAATGATTTGAGAAAAGATGAGGCATCATATCAAAGAAAGCAACGCAGTACGTGAAAATGTCCACCAAGTTACCGACCCAACGGAATACCATACCTGCATTGGTGCCTAGTGGTCAGAGTACCAATGTACCATACTCTTTTCGAGAAACCCAATGTACCATACTCGATTGCTGAATGCCGACTCGCATAATACCATTATTAGACACCCTTCAATTTTGTTGGAGGTTATTTAATGGGCTTACTGGGCCTTAAATCTCTAAAACCATGGGTTAATAATATCGAAATACAGATAGGCTCCAGTAGATGCTAGTTTTATATTTTATCAGGGTACGCTTTTTCCTCGGGGGGCATTTGACAATCCCATAGGTTCGGTTAGTGGTGGGGTTAGGAATTAAAAGTTAGTACTTTTAGAATTAGTGTTTAAGGTGAAGTTAGTAAATATTAATTCTAACGTGAGTATTAATTCCTTTGATTTTAAACTCGTTTGACAATTGTAGGTTAACAAGTTAGATTATTAATTTAGAAGTAAGACTAATCTCATGCATGCCAACCGCCCCCTTAAAAGACTAGAAATAATACAAAGAACAAAAATCTACCAGAGGAGAAAACAACTGAAAAGAAAAGATAAAATATGATGAAGGCATCCCCGCTTGAGCAAGTACAAAAAGCTTACAAGACTTTACTAGCATCTAATCCTACAATTGCAAATCCTAAATCCTATACAGAGGAATTCACAAAACAAAGAAGACATTAGAGTACATTAAATTGCATTTGACTATACAACTACAAAAGAGGAGTCATACATCTGACAATCAAGGTGAGGTTAAAAAGGCCTTGACATCATCATGGCTCCATAACGCAGAGGTGTTTTAGGAGGATTTTGATTATTGTTCACAACTTTCTCAGGTGTTGAAAGCATAAAATAAGAACTGTGATGGTGTTCGACAAAGCAAGCTGTAGAAGCATGTACGTTTGGGCCATTTTCTGGTACACCATGTCCCCCTGGAGGTAGTTTATGTCCACCTTCTACGTTCAAACCTTGCTTGGATGCTAATTCAGCAATTTGTTTTTGGTTAAGTCCTAAACTGAAAAGCATATTCCAAAGGTTTCTGAGTGCCTCTCTTTGGTTGTGTATAACTTGATCTCGCATGGCCATCTCAATTTGGAGCTCCGCATTTGACATTCCCTACATAAATTGCAAAATAAACACTATACATCTTCAGGGCATTGGTAAGTACAGGTGATACCTGAGACTGTTTGGTTTCTTTGAAATTTTTCCTTTTACACACATTTTTTTTCTCCTGGGGTTGTAAGAAAAATTTGAGTATACCCCTCCAGAACACAAATAAATGCACCAGAAGGCCTTACGTTGGTGCAAGAATCAGATCTTTGTGAAGTTCAAGCAACAATTTTTCAATGAAATGTTTCGTTTTGAAACTGTCTTGGAATGTCATGAACAAATAATATCTAATAAAAAAATATGCACAAGAAAGTGTAACTTACAAGAAGCCGGTATTGGCTGAGAATATGGAGGTACGTTTTGTTGCCATTGTTACTAATGGCTTCCTGTATCATATCTTGTAGTTGAGCCCTTCTGTTTTCATTTATCTCGATATCCTTGAACATAAGAAAAAGAACAGCACATGATCATGAAGTATTTAAGCCAAAACAAGGAATTAGGAAAATGAAAATCAATTTGAGGAGCTTTCACAAGGAACAACAGCTAGTTACAGTTGAAAATAATAACCCAACAAACCTCTTGTTTGCAATAAATTTATTTAGTGAGATATTGTACATGATATCTAAGTATCTAGTGTAAAAGATGTTTTAAGCTAGATGTTTTAAGCTAGATATTTTACAATTTGCCCAACAGTAATTATAACTTCTTCTTTTTTCGCTACATTTGGCTTCAACTGAATCTAGATCATCCTGATTTGAAGTTGCCAATCAAATTTGTCTGATCTACTTGTGAGAAAATTTAGTACAATTTTATATGAATGAAATGTATATAATTTAGTTAAATGATTTGAATTAGCATACTTTGAAGAGCTTCTGTTATATACAACTAACCAAATAAAGTCAGATATTTAGTGTAAGCATAAATTATAGTGGGTGTCATTTGCAACCTGGTCATCATTGTCTCAAATGGGTAATCAGATAAAAGAAAATGGGTGCAATTAGCCAACAAACACAAAAAAGCAAAATTAGAAGTTAAACCTTCTTATAGCCAGCACCAGCCTCGTCGTTGTCTCTAATATTATCAAGTATAATCTGTCTTCTTGATATTAGTGCTTCGATGATCGCAGAACCCTGCAATGATCCACATTTAGTCATATAAGGCAAATCATTGTTCTAGCACTGTGATTCACAACACAATGTATTTTTAGGAAAAGGGGAAAGTTTCATCAGCTCCTATCATATTCACTGGTCTCATCCCGTGTTAACATTGGAACAAAGCGAACCAAATCTTTTATTAATTTTCCCAACTGGTCTGACAAATCCATGATTCCCTTTTAGCTTGTTCCAATTAAAATCATCACTGAGTAATTAATGTTAAGCGAAAAAAAAAAACTAACATGTTGTTTGGCAATAGCTTCATCAAGGTGTTGTAATTCAATGCGATTGCGGATATTGGTCTCCTCTAGCTCAAATAAGGCCTTCTGGAGATTTATTCTCTCTTGTACATTTTCGCTGGTTTCCCGGCTCAAAATATTTAGCCAAGATAATTCATCATCTTCTGTCTTTTCTATTTCAGATGGTTTTATTCTCAGTTGTAATTCCTTCTCAGCAAGTTCCTTCTTCAACCGAGACACCTCAACCTTTAAAATTATTCTAATCAGTAATTTCTGTAGGCTTTTCAAAAATCAAGTTTCTAAACATTTATCAATATAATTTGTATCTCGTGTTAATCAGCAACAAGCACTCACATATCACAGAAGGTCAGAAAGCATAAAACAAACAAAAAAAAGCATCTCTTGGTAATACCTTTATGGCTCAAACTTAAGCATATAGGAATGTAAACATGAGATATTCACAAAAAAAAAAACAACAAAGATCAAAATTACCTGGAGGTCACCAATCATCGTCTTGTAGTCATCAACATGGGTATCGACAGTACCAATGTTTTTCTGAGGAAATTCACAATAAAGTAAGAAAATGGAACAATATTGTTATAGCCCAAAAAAATATATATGTTGTACACAAAAATGGACCAAAACATAAGCAATCTAGAGAATGTAGGAAACAAATTAACAGTATAGAAGATTCTGAAAAGGGAAATCGTTAAGGATTTGTGAAGGAAAAACATACATGTACATGAGTTTTTATCTCCTTGGCACGATCAGCATATTTGAGGGTATTAATGGTATGATGATATTGGTCGTCGGCAGGAGATATGGTAGCCACCATCACCGTTTGTGAATTACCACTCAATCCATCTTTCAGAATGCGCGTCAATTTACTGAGAAAAAAGGAAAAAAAAAAAAATAAAGAAGAGCATTAAACACTAATGATAATGGGGAGTAATGGATGCAGGTACAAATTACCCACACAAACCATGTTTCTCTTTCTTTTTAGATTGCTCAAATTAGCGTTCCTTCTCCGTTGTTTATTGCAGATCATGCAAAGAGGTTGTTTTGGTCTTTTCTTTGTGAAGAAATTGGTATACAAGGGATATAGCCATATAGGAGAAGTATCCCAGTATTAAAAGTACAACATGGAAATATTTCTCAAAAAGATACTCTGAATACATAGAGAAGCAAAAAAAGGGCAAATACTATATATATGGCATATATCAATAGATCAAAATAAAAAGATATATGCCTGTTGCGGTATGGAACATAAGCAAGGCCTTTTTTGTGCTGTTTGCCGAGCGCATTTATGCAATTTGCAAGAGCAAGAAGAGACTTGTTTATGTTAGCCCCGTCTCTAAGCTTCTGGCCACCGCTATTTGTCTCAGAAGCCCGTTCACTGGTCACAGCATATGAAAATATATTACATAATAAGAATATACATAACAAACTTTTTTTAAGCAAAAACTTTTTGGCTTATGCGAATAGCTGAAACATTTCTTGTTTTGAAAATGTCATGCTACTTTTTGAGATGCATGAAACCGCCTACCGGATTTAAAATCATCTGAATGAGAATTGTAATTTCCACAAATATTGAGAATTTTCATCAAATTCTAGTTCAAAAAAAGGAAATATAAATAACAGGGCAGGTTCAATTTCCTCAATTTTGGTGCCTCCATTTTTTAAATTTTTAATAAGTTTAAACTTAACATTCAAATATTACAATTGAACCAAGGTAATCAACATCACCTTCTCTACACACACCAAAGAAATTATAACATTTTCACTTTGCTTTAACCAGCCAGGAGTTCCTAATAATCCACTGATGTAGACAATTTTACCTTTTTTCATGCTCTTGATTCTCATCAAACTGAAGCTAAAATGTGGTAATATTGTATGCGTGTACAGAAAGTGGTATAAATCAGATCTTGTGATGGTATTTGAATTCTACACTCAGAAACTAGAATTTTTAAACTTTTAAAAAATAGAGGCATGGTGGAGACAGCAAAATGGAGGCATTTGAACCCTTTAAAAAAAAAAGGTTTATGTGGACCTCATGATCTCGTTTCTATCCTCTATGGGTCTTAAACTAAAAGCGAAATTAGTTGAAGAAAACTTCACATGTTGAACAAATAAAGTTCCAAACAGAAAAGTTAGGGGTATTATAGTCAGGGGTATTGAAGGGCAGCCTTAATTTTGGTGGTGGGTTGTTTCTTGCAGATACCCATAGAGAATTATTTAGGTGTTACTTGCATTAGAAAATTGTTGGTCTGGTTTACTAAAAAGCATATATATGTTACCTTCCAGCAAGATCAACTAAAGCAAGCTTTCCACGAAGAACTTGGCTTCCATATTGGTTCTTTTGTTTTCTCTTTACTGTAATCTCCAGTACAGCATGTGAACTGCGGAAAGAAAAAATTTAGAGAAAAATAGTAATGTGATTGATGACACCATAGTTTTGCAAGTAAACTAAGGTTAAATTGGATCATACAGGCACTTTGTGTTGTCAAATTACCGTGATGAGGTGGCATTCGCCTCAGTGCTCTCTGTTTTACGCCTACTGTTGCCAAGATTGAGTAGTTCAAGGATCCTATCTGCTGAGTGAACCTATCAAAACCAAAGTATAGATTTATACGCAAATCTACAAATCAAAATCACAACGTCCAGTACCAATATCAACTGCTGCATTTTTTTTTTCAAATACTAAGAAAAGTGGTTAGTTTATTCACAAACCTTAATGCTTCGTAAACCGGCAACAACAATACCATGTTGGGGGTCTTCTCGGAGCTCCAAATGGCCCGATGACTTCTCGAGTAAGTCATATATTACCTGTCTCAAATGATGAATAATTAAATATATAAATAAAAGTATCTAAAACATGCAAGTAAGATAAAGTGTTCTGTAAGGAGTTCAAACCTCATTATAGACTTCTAGGTAGGAGCAAGAAACTTCAAATGCATCCGAGCCCTTGTCTTTTTTTATATGATCAAAAATTGTGTTCAAGCTAAGCACCATGAGACCAGGGTCCTTGGAGGTGCCGACCATTGTGTAAGTTTTACCGCTGTTAAATAATATATATAGAACAATATTGCAAATTAGCAGACCAATTCCATGATGAGCAGAAGCAACAAGAAAATGTAGCAAAGAACAATATATACCTTCCAGTAGAACCATAGGCAAAAACAGTAGCATTGAGGCCTTGGATTACACCAGCAATAGTAGATGATATGTTTCTATACACATCCTAAGAAAAAGGCAAGGATTTTGAATTATTTATTCTATCGTCTATTTTCATACATGTAGCGAGCACTAAAGCACATGAAGAAGGTGGGTTACAGACAAAATGCATAAAACATGACTAAATTATCAATCCATCCCGATCCTAAGAAATAGTAGGGATTTTGAATTATTTATACTATCGTCTATTTTCATACATGTAGAAAGCACTAAAGAAACACAAAGAAGGCGGCTTACGGATGAAATGCATATAACATGAGTAATTATCAATTTACCCTGAATAAGGGGGGAAAATACAATTATTGAAAGTCTAATTCAATATCACTGTATAAATGTTGTAGATAGAGTTGGTGGTGCATTGATTGCGACATTTTGAATTTTGAGTGGATTAATGAAGGCATACTTTCCAAATTTTAAATCTGTTGCTGATTGAATTGCATAAATGAAAGCTGGTTCATGCCAAATTGAGTTAAGTTAGATGTCACTGAGGCATTGCATAATTGAATTGATAGTGGCCATTCAATTCTCATTTAAGGAACAGCTTTGAATTAAAGAATTACAAATCCTGGCATCTAGGAACCATGTCGAATTAAAGGTTACATATGAACATAGAGAAGACATTTACATACCGCATTTGAACAGCCAGGTGCATATACATGATCAAAACTATATCGTCTCTCCTTAGTTCGATTTTGTATAATCTCAAGGTAATCCTTTGATAGGTCAGGATCCAGTACCACAACATTCTGAAAATCAGCCCAATACAACACTATTACCAATTTGATACTATCTCTAGCAAATCAAGTTTTGACAAAATGGAATTCCACTATAAATTACAGGAGGTAAATGCAAAATATTAGTAGCAACAGCTTTCAATTTCGTCACGGCAACAACAACAGCAACAATAGTAGGGGGAAAACTGAGAACCTAATAAAGTGAAATTATTGATGGACATATGCCCAGTATCTGCATTCTGGAATCACACCAGAGAACTAAAAATATAATTTCTTCTAAATTTAATTTTAAAGGGACAAAAAAAGACTTGACATTATCATATATACGGTTATGTCTAAAATTTGTGTTAAGCATATACAGTTTTCAATGCAAAAAGACAAGTTTCTTCTTGTATGGCACAGAATTACAGATGCAAGAAGGACCTAAACAATAACTAAGAATTGAGGTAAAGCACCTTATTATCTATAACTTGGATAATATGCCGGGACCTCCGCCTCTCTGCCTCTGTCAGTGGCCTGCACTTGACAGCCACCTAACAAAGAGTAATGGAAGTTTCTATTAGCTCTCTTTTTCATTTGCAAAATTCAAACTAAAAACTTAGTTAAATAAAAATGGATAGATAAAAGTTGCAATTGAGAAGCATACTGAGAGTGTAGCAGTCTGTTTTGTAGCTGGGGGTCTGATACCAGGCATCTCTCCACTCAAAATCAACAAATATCACCAAAAGCGTTTTTCTTTTTCACTTTCAAGAAAATTGAACATTCACCTCAACAGATTCAATCCCTAAACATAGGATATAAAAAGCGAAAGATCAACCTACATTTCCACCAACACGAGAAAGAAACCAACCACCAGAAGCCTTCTAACTTCGTTATCACAGTACCACTACTCCTTCCACATCCTCAAACTACATGCATTGCTCCTTAATTCGTCAAAATAGAACAATTCAACAAGTGATCACAAAATCTCGAAATTAAACCCTCAACTTCAGCTGCTTCTTTAGCCTCCTCCACTTCCAAAGATCAATAGAGCAATCAAAACGCTTTCAAAAGGCGATTCTCGTTTTAAGACCCAAATTTTCACGATAAACCTCTCAGTAACAAAATTCAAGCTCTTTTAGTCGCAATGCCAAGAATTGATCGAAATTATTTAGCAAAACAACAGAAGAAATGCTTGTTTGAGCCTACCGACAGAAGAGAGAAGAAGGAGAGAAATGGGAAGGAGACAAGGAGATAGAGAGATTATGCAAATAGTACAGAGAGCTGGAGGAGGTGTTGTTTCTTTTTTGTTTGTGTAATAAATTTTTTAGTTTTGAAGAGAGGTAGCGTAATAAATTCGTTTTTAATAGATGCAGCTGGCGTCTGGTGTGTGAACAACACGAGAGGAAACCCAAGGATTCGTTGCCACGCGGGTACGACTTAAACGGAGTACTTTCTATGATACTTTTTGCTCTTTTTGTGAACCAGCCCCTGTGAAAAAGATTATTGTGAATTTAGGTGCAAATTGTTGTCGCTTTTTGGGATCGGAAGAGGGCGTAACGGTTCTTTTCTCACTTTTTCTGAAGATTTCATTTTCTAATGAGACTCTTTTTATTTCCTATTTTGGTATTATAAATATGAATATAATTAATAAATTAATAACTGTATAAAAAGTTGAGAAAATATTATTTTCAGAATTTTGGCAAGGTTTAGACAAGACGAGTAAGTAATTATATTCTCCGAGCTTAGTTCCTTACTTCATATATATTTTTTGGAAAACAGAATCCTAAAATATATTTGCAAAAAGTTTTGGAAACAAGAAGTAAAAAAGTATTATTTCAAAAATGACGAATGGATGTTAGGAACAATTGAACAAATGTGATGCCATCGTTACTGGTATAATGTGATGCCATGTTTAACTAAGAATTCATCTGCGTTATTCTTGTGTCACTTGTTCTGCCATTTTTTTTTAAAAAAAAACTCTTTATTATCTTACCCAAAGCACTATAATCAATTCACAAGATAATTGTCTGTTTCACAAAAAAAATGAGCGAAAGTAAATTATACTGAATTCTGCTTCAAACAAAAACAAATCACATGTAAGAAATGACAAACTAAAGTAAAATGTTAAATAAAAAAATTGCAAATGTGAATAACAATCGACAATGCATCATAAATTCGTATCTGACCAACAAGAGCAAAAATTGGAGCAGTTTTCTGCAAAAATGTTTCATGATTTTTATAGAGTTTGCCATGGAACAGTTTAAAAGTATCACTAAATTTCTATTAGAAATGCTTAAGAAAAGTTTGCTTCAAAATCAATTATCAATGATTGGTTGCCAATCATTATAGAATGATAAAAAATTTCAGCCAAATGACGTGGATGCTGGATTTTTGTTCCAATAACTGTTAATGGGATGTAACATTTACTTTACATAAAGTATAAAACGCATAAAACTCGCCCCACCCGGAAGATTGATAGAACCATCTACGAAATATATTCTATTTAATAAACATAGTGGGCCACTTCGTAATTTGTCTCTGGGAAAATTAAACAACTCTTGCCGGCAGTGGCAGGCCCAGAGAGAGGGAAAAATCTTTAATATAAATTAATTAAAAAAAAAATATCCCGGCCACTAGGAAAAAAGAAATAATAAAAAATGAGAGCAGTTCAAACAAGATACTTCCGTGAACCGCAGTAACACCCGACCTCCAGTCAGTCAGAAATCCATGTCTCAGAGTTTTCACTGCGTTTCGTCTTTCTCTCTTGTCGTATACCTCGGGAACATGAGAACAGTAACGGGTCTTTTGTGAGTAATAAATTTACAAGAAAGCCCCTCGTTTTGTTTGGTTTTGCATCATGCAGATCAACGGCTCTGGGTAACTGGGTTTAGACTTGGAGATTTCAGTCCGATCCGAATTATTATTATTATTATTTTTGGGGCAGTAACAGCCCTTAGGCAAATTTATTAAGCTTAAAAACTCAAAAGAGAGTACAACTTAACAGTCCGATCCGATTCTTATTGGATGCCAAGTGCCAAATTTGCCAAAGCGTGTTTCAAAAAAAAAAAAAAAAAAAAAAACTTTTTTCCAGAGGAGCAGACGAGATAACGTATTACAGAAAAAGTAAAGTGTACAAAACAAAAAGTTACAAAATCACAAGCTACAATAAAAAAATTAAATTAATTTTAGTGTGATTTTCGAAGCACGGAGTGCTCAATGGTTTGACTTTTATTATTTTTTGAAATTCAAATAACTAGTTCCGATATTGTCTAGATATTAATATTTAAACAAAAATCATATATTAAGTACCTTTGTAAGTTTGATAAGGAATTTTTTTTATATTTTACCATTATTGTTTAGAGAAGAAAAACGTTGTGCTAATAAATGTAATTCGGCGACAATAAATGAACTTTTAATATCATCATTATTTATCTATCTCAATCGATATTTTACTAACGTCCAGTTATATGTCGCACTATCAAATGAGATATTACTTCAAAAAATATATTGTTGGTGAAAGTCTGTTAAAATATTTTTATCAGTCGAGGAATTACAAGTCAAATGTGGTGATTAGAAAAGTTCTGTCAAAACTTGTGCCGTTGCACGAGCAAAATTTAATGAGCAAATCAAAGAGTGGTAACATACCGACGAATGCAATAAGTTTAGATTGTTTTCCAAACACTATTCGATAAGAGAAGATATTAATTTTGACAAAGATTGATGAAAATAAATGATATAAATCATTATATTTTAGATTCACTTTCTATCATTTATTTATTTATTTAAGGGCAAGCGATGCCTCTGTACACAACAGTATCAGTAAAATTTTTCTATTTCATATTTTATGATTAATGAATGGACGAGCTATTAAATTGTTCGTTTACGTCGAATGCAATTGTTTTGTTTCACAGCTTCAATAAAAGTATTTTATCTAGGATGTTGGAGTTGAGAAGGCTAGTCACAAGTCACTTGAGAGATACCAACAACCTTTTTTTGTTTCCCGTACGTAATGTCATGGATTGTATCTCAAAATTACGATCACTATCTGTACGATTACGAAGTAGGAAACGGGTAGCTACGCAATACTGGACTTTATCACGTTTGGTTGTTAACAAAATCAAGTTAATGCTACCAATGAACTACGCTGCAATTTCGAAAATAATTGTAGAAGTTTAAGTTAGCTTTCGTGAACGAAGTATGAATACTCCTGCGAATAAGATAAAGTAATTTTTTTAATTTGAACTATATAATTGTATATACGGCTAACAAATCATATGATAGCACTATGCAGTAAAGAAAAAGACAGAAACTGCCATAGAGGCCTACCGTTTATTTGTTAATTCATGACAAAAAAAAAAAAAAAATGAGAAGGGACGAATTTTCTAATGTTGTTCTTCTTACTTATTCAAATTTTATTATTTTTCTAACAATTTAAATTTGAATTATGGTGTCGTTTGGATGGGTTAGGAATAGGGTAGGAATAGCATAAATTTAGGGAAAAACACTATTCACAGAAATTGTGGGAATTGGCTATTCCGGGAATTGAAAATGTTGTTTGGATGGTGAGTTTAGGATTAGCGTTGAAAAGTGTGAAAAGTAGAGAGAAAAGTATTATTGGGAAGAGTGTTATTGAAAATTGTGTTAGGAATGGATTGGCTATTCCAAAACCGTTTGGATGAAAAATTGGAGAATGAAATTGCCAATTCCGAAAATTTGCCGATTCTCATGCATCCCAAACGACGCCTATATTTAGTAAGTAAAAGGAAAAATCTCTGTACAAAAGTCACTCATTTTAGGCCAACTTTATGAATTATGAAGCCTAAAAGAATATTAGGCCATTCCTTTCCCTTTCCGAAGCCCAATGAGGCAATGACAGTTGACAGGGCAGGCTCCTTTTTTTTTTAATCTTTTTGTAATCTATTATAATTCCTTTCTTTCACAAAGGATGACAAGAATGTCCACTTTCAGATAATTCGGGGCTGATAACCATCATCCCCAAGATTCTATCATCCCCATCATCCCTAGACTCTGTAGTTCTATTTTTGGACTGTAGTTAATTAAACTTCATCCCTGCAATTAATCCAGCGCCTCATCCCTCATCCCTCATCCCTCATCCCTGCTTCATTAATTCAATTAATAATTATAGCGCTCATCATTCCCTCCCTTATGTTTCGCTCCTTCCCCCTCCTCCTACGTCATATTTACGTAATAGTTATGTTTCAGAACAAAATAGTTCTATTTCCGAACCTAATTGTTTTATTTCAGAACATAATTGTTCTATTTTCAGAATTGTTCTATTTTTTTAACATAATTGTTCTATTTCGGAACATAATTGTTCTATTTTCAAAACATAATTGTTCTATTTCAGAACTTAATTGTTCTATTTTCAAAACCTAATTGTTCTATTTTCATAACATAATTGTTCTATTTCAGAATTTAATTGTTTTATTTCAGAACATAATTGTTTTATTTTTAGAATTGTTCTATTTTCATAACATAATTGTTCTATTTCGGAACATAATTGTTCTATTTTCATAACATAATTGATCTATTTCAGAACCTAATTATTTTATTTTCATAACATAATTGTTCTATTTCAGAATTTAATTGTTTCATTTCAGAACATAATTATTTTATTTTCAAAACATAATTGTTTTATTTCAGAATCTAATTATTCTATTTCAGTCTCCAGGACATAATTGCATTAATGAAAGTAGGCGCTGGATGAGAACAAAAAGGAAAGAGTAAATGGGGGAAGAGCGTTGTATTAATTTCAGTAATGAGGAAATTAATGAGGCGCTGTAGGGATAAGGGATGTGACAGTTATTAACGCGTTTTTAAAGAAATTAGAATTAATGAGTCGCTGGATCTGTGGAAATGGTAAGGATGATAGAATCTTAGAGATGGTCTTAAGCAATTCCCCAGATAATTTATTAAATACAATAAATATGGAAATAAGTCGAATATGTTATATATATGTCGCCGATGTTATCATGTTACGCACTTACGCATCGATCGCTCACTTGGCACTTGGCACTTGACACTTGGCACCTACGGTCACGGATGTTGTCATATTGAGCATATTCTAGGCACCTCCAAACAATAATAAAAGATACTTCTTGCTCCTTGGCCTAGAAACACCGCGCCAGCCGTAACTTTTTAGCTGTGGGCCTATACACGACAACAAATATTCACGATTACATGCCTACGGCCTACGGGCTTTTATTTGCTATTTAAAAAAAAAATCACGATTACATTTCTTACAAAAATATACTCACAATTACATTTCTCATTGTTCTCTTGGCATGTTTGGTGATGTGGAGTAACAATTACAGGAAAATTTTTTGATCCTAGAAAACGCGATTAAAAAAAAAAAACTCATATTTCTCATGAGCTTTTTTAATTATTTTTTACTCATAGAAATTTCGATGGAATCGACCTTATTTATTTACTATTCGATCCAGCCACATCAAAACAAGTGGAGATTTTAGCGCCCCTGTTAAGTGTTAAGTTTATAAAAGAGAAGCAAAAGAAAATGATAACAGAGATAAAACATTGTTTTTATTTTTACTTGATATAAATTATCATGCAACAAAAACTGGAAGAATACTTCAAAAAGAAAATTAGAAAAAAATAAAAAAAACAATATTTAATGGATATTGGGGCTGGTTCGAAAAGCGAAAAAGGCATAATATTATTATTCTAATCACGTGTAATTCCATATTAAGTACGAGAAATTCGTTTATCTTTACAATTTGCGATTTTTGTGTAAACAATATATAATAAAATTTTTAAATAGAATTTTACAACTAATAATTCTTATATAAACTGCAGATATATTGTAACTGAGTTTTATCTACATTCATCAAACATAAACTGATTATAAACTAATGCTCCAATAATTTTATTATACTAATTTTTATTTCAACTATAGCTATTATTTTGTACTTAATTTATAACTCTACACTCGTCAATTATAAACTAATTGGAAACTGATATTCCAATTTTTATTTCTTAATTATTATATATTTTCACAAATTAAATAATCATCACATTTCCACGTGAGCACGTACAATATCTATTTTTTTTTTTTGAACTTGTAAACGCCCGTAGGCTTTCGTTAAAACAGACACGCTTTAAAGCGGCCACAGTACAACATTCGATCTAAAAGATAAAGCCCCTGATTACAATCGCACAACTAACCAAATAAAGTAAAATAAAATAAAAAGAAGGTAAGCAGAGAAAACTAAATACTGGTAGCTAAATACTGAGACCAACGAAACCAACTACAAATTAAAAAAGAAAGAAATAGGCAGGGGTTTATCAATTAAAATGAAAAAGAGATCAAGGTGGGGCCTCGAGCACCATTTGAAAGAACCTCTCATTCAAAGTATGCTCGACTTTTTCCTCTTGTACGCACCATCTTCTAGGTTTGCCTTCATAAATTATTTTTGTTCTTCTTGCCTCATTTGCCAGTATATGGGCCTGCACCACCACCTCCCTTCTAACATGTGTTACCAGTAAACTGCCCCTCCACTGTTGCAGCATGGCCAGCAGTTCAGTGACATCCTTAATGGCTTGCCAGTTTGGAATAAATTCCCAATTTTCTTCTGATAAAATGTCCACCAGATTACTATTGTCACAAAAAATCTGAACTCTTGAAGGATTTATTGTCTGAAGCTTTGTGACCACTTTCTTTACAGCCATAACCTCTGCATGAAAAGGATCAGAAAGCCTATGATGACTATATGCTATTTCTTGAACTATCCCTCCTTGGTACCAGATATATGCACAACCTGCATTGAGCTGTGTGTCCCAAGATCCATCCACAACCACCTGACATTCATTAGCATGATACTCATGTCTGGCTAAAGTATCTGCTGTCCTGCTGTTTATTATCTGCCTCTTGACATGAATGCCCCTCCCTTCTATGTTCAACCATCCATCAATTCTCTTATGAATTTGCACCACATCAAACTTCTTGTTCTGCATAACCTCCTCATTTCTTCCCTTCCATATTTCCCATAGCGTATAACTGAACTCTTTTATTTCCTCCTCCTTCAAAACATCCAAACAGTGTTCTAAGGCCATCAGAATATTTAAAGGTAAATCATGGGTCCTTAATCCCAACCTTCTTCCAAACCACACAGCCCTAGACCCATGACAGAAAAAGAAGCAATGAGTTTCAAATTCATTCTCAGAATGACACCTCTGACACATTGGTGAGATTTTCGTGATCCTTCTATGGACATTTTGAGATATCATCAGAGCTCCAGAAATTAATCTCCACAGGAAAATTTTGACTTTAGGTACAATACCCTTCCACTTTTGCATTTTCTGCCACATTGCAGCCCTTGCATCCAGGTTTGGTGTATTAGATTGTGTGCACAGTATCTGATAGCCTTCTTTAACTGAGTATGTGCCTCTCTTTGACTGGTTCCAGATCAGCCTATCTGCATAGCTTGCATTGAGGCTTGGTTTCGGTTGTACCTGCCTGATTGCTTGCATTTGAGAGTGAGAAAACAACTCTCCAATTGCTTCTTCCCTCCATTCACCTGCATGGAAATCAAAAATGTCAGCAATTACCTTTCTCCTATCTGGCCTTGCTCTTGCATTTGGCTCATCCCAGCCTCTGAACCAAGGTTGAGATGCTGCCTTTATTGTTGTGCCATCTCCAATGAGCCAGTTGACCTGACTTCTGAAATGCTCCCTCAATTTCAGTATATTTCTCCACATTGCACTTGCATTGGGGTACACTTTTGCATCCCAGAAACCTATTTGGGGGCAATATTTAGCAATGCACACCTTGACCCAGAGCTTATCATCCCCACCCATCATTTGCCACACAATCTTCATAAACAAGGCTTCACCAAAAAGGTTAATATCTCTTAGCCCCAAACCTCCTTCTTCACTGGGTTGACAGACTTTCTTCCATGCTATTGGTGCCATATATCTCTTCTTATCAACTTTTCCCCAAAAGAATTTGGCCATAAGGCTATTTATTTTTTGCAAAATGCCCTTTGGTATAACCTCCACAGTCATATAAAACACTGGTAAAGAAAACAACACAGATTTAATTAAAACCAGCCTTCCAGCATGGGATAACATGTGTGATTTCCACCCTGCCAGCTTTGAACCCATCCTATCTAGTAACATCTTTCCTGTTTTCACACTAGTTCTTTTGGAATCGACTATAATTCCCAGGTATCTCTCCTCTCCAGCTGCTAATTCTGCTTGAAGAATTTGCACTGTTCTATCAGCATCTTCCTGGGCACATGCCTTTGACAACCATAGCTTGGACTTTTCTGGGTTCGTGAGCAGACCTGAAACCCCTCCAAATCTTTGAAGAAGAGCATTAAAACCATCTAACTCATGCCTGCTAGTGTCCCCCATCAGAACTAGATCATCAGCATATAACAAGTGTGTAATAGCAGGTGCAGAATGAGCCAATTTAACGCCTTTTATCACTCCCTGTCGCTTTGCCTGATCCATCAATCTTGACAACATCTCCATAGCAATGATGAAGGCATAAGGTGACATTGGACACCCCTGCCTCAAACCCCTTGTAGGTACAATGAAACCATCCCCCTTTCCATTTATGTTTATAGAAATTTGTGCCCTCTGATATGATGTCAACAACAGCTTAATGAATTTCTGGGGAACATTTAGATGAGCCATTGCTTGTGCTAGGAACCTCCAATTTAGTTTATCAAAAGCCTTAGAGACATCAGCTTTTAACATAAACGCTTTTTGGTTGAATCCCCTTTGATTGAAAGAGTGGAGAGCTTCTCTTACCAATATAACATTATCAGCAATATTTCTACCCCTTATGAAAGCATTCTGTTCACTTGATATGATTTTCTTCATATGGGGTCTCAATCTATTTGCCAACAGTTTCATCAACAATCTGTAAACCACTACACCTATGCTGATGGGTCTATATTCAGATGGCTTCTCAGGTTCATCAATCTTTGGTATTAGAGCCACTGCACATTGCAGCCAGTCCTCAGGCACCACCTCATCAACAAAGATTTTTTTAATTTGCTGCACCATCTCACCTCCTATTTCATGCCAATTTTGTTGGTAGAATCTTGCATTGATACCATCTGGACCTGGGCACTTATCAGGGCCCATTTGGAAGAGAGTTTTCTTAATCTCAAAGTAGTCAGGCACTCTTGTCAGGCTCTGATGTGCCTCATCCAGAATTTTTGGCCCCTGAATTTGATTGATTTCTGCCCAGAAATTATTTTCTATGGTGCTCATATTTTCAGCATTTAAATCCATCCCTCCCCCCATTTGTACTTCACTCTCTTCTGGGCTATATAACTGCTTGAAATATTTCACAAATTGTGTCCTGATGATCTTATCTTTACCAGTCAACAAACCCTCCTCATCCCTCACCATTGTGATTAAATTATGCCTCCTTCTATTGGTGGCAACAGTATGAAAGAATTTTGTATTTCTATCTCCCATACTTTGCCATTCCAACCTTGACCTTTGCCTCCAATATTGTTCATGTTGCTCTTCAACTTTAGCATATTCATTCAACAATGCCTCCTCCAGAGAGTGATCTCTATTGGTTGGATGCTGCATTTGCACTTGCTGAATTTTGTTTGCAATGAGCTGCAATTTCCTCTTAGGTGAAGGATTATTTGTTGCCCACTTTTTCATTCCCCCTGTAACAGCCTCCCATCTTTCCTTCCAACTCAGTCCTCCCGTTTTTCTCCATTCTGCTAACCAGGCTTGATGAAAACTATCCTCCATCATCCACCAATTCTCCAGTCTGAAGACATTTGATCTATCTGGTGGTTTCTTTATTCTCAACAGTATTGGGCAGTGATCACTGTGTATTATAGGGAGATGGTTGACATATGCATTTGGGAATTGTTCCAACCAAGCAGATGTAACCAACACTCTATCTAACCTCTGGTAAATGGCCTCAGAAACATCTCTTTTATTGGTCCAGGTATAAGCAGGCCCTTTATATCCAACATCAATTAGGCCATTGTCAAACACAAAATTCTGAAATTCAACAGTATTTTGTTTAATTCTACTACTTCCCCCAAACTTCTCCTGGCCATCTAAAATTTCATTAAAATCCCCCATGAGACATACCATCTCATTAGATCTAATGGCATAAGAAAGGTTCTGCCATAACTCTTTATTTTTGTAATGATTTGGGTCTCCATACACACCTATCAGCAGCCAAGGGGGTTTGTCCTTCATTACCACATAAGCACATATATGATTTAAAGAGGAATGCAGAATGTGTACCTCCAAGTTTTCTTTCCAAGCCAAACATAACCCACCAGACAGTCCTCTAGCAGGGACTATACAAAATTTATAACCTTGAACTGACCTCATGAATCTAGACATCCTTCTATAGGAGGCTTTGGTTTCTGACAAAAAAACAAAGCTGGCCCGAGTTGCATGCATAGAGTCCTTCAGGAATTGTTTTCTCCGCGAGCCTCCTATGCCGCGGCAATTCCAAGAGATAGCATTCATTGGGAACCTGGAGACGAGTTTGGGATCGTCTCCCTGGCCCTCTTGAAGTTTAAATGTTGAGAATTTCCGTCCCCTTGAAACTCACCTCCACCGTTACTCCTATCCTCCAGACATAGTACATTCATGCCCCCTTCATACCCTTCTATCTGCCTTTTCTGTTTTTTATCAATTTTTAGTGCTTTTCCAACATCACTGTCAGCAACAATGTTACTAACCTGTGATGCCTGACCTTCCTTTGATGTTTGTATATTTTCATGCTGAGGAATTGTCCCCCCTTCCCCTCTTGGCACCATTGTACTGTCATTTATCCACTTTCCTATTTTCTTGTCAGGAATTTGCTTGTTACCCACCAATACTTTAAACTTCTCCTGTTGTTGCATTTGTCTCATTTTATACTTAACTGGGCACACATTATGATCATGACCTACCCCTGCACAGAACATACATATGTTTGCCATTCCCTCATATACAACATATACCCAACAAACCCCTCTTTGTGGATGCCCCATTGGTAGTTTTTGCTTAAGTGTTTTTCTGAGGTTTATAACTAACTTTTGTCTGTATATTCTCCTATTATCACTAATGAAAGTGACAATCTCAGTAAGAGGCTCACCCACAGCATCCATCAGCTTCTGCACCCCACTTATCTCTACTGAATCGAGTGGCACCCCATGAATTTCCACCCAGCATTCTGCCTTGTCAACTGAAGGATTTGTCAAATCCTCTGGGCCAGTGGCTTGTCTGGAGACGACCATATCTCCTTTATTGAGCTTCCACACCCCTTTAGCCATTATTCTCAATTTTTCCATTTGTACCTTGAACTGAACTAGGAAGAAATTAGAGCCGAGGCCTTCCACCACTGTTTCAGGGTGTAACCTCCATGACTTTCTCAATTGATTTGAGAATACACCTTCAGTGATAACATTTTGGGTAGTCACCCTCATTAATAAACACTCTTCCCAATTTCTGACTTTGACTGCATTCTGTGGTATAGGTATGATATTCTGTATATCTTCATCATCAGCACTGAGAGCTGAGAATTGTGCTATAATTTCTTCCTCAGTAATATCCATGTTGAAATTTGTGAGTCGGTGAGTGTAAGAGTTTGTGGAAAAATGGTTTGAAAAATGTTGAGGAATTGGGCCTAAGATGGATTGATACAGCTCTTTTTGAATGCTCTGGCGGAAATTAGTTGAGCTTAGTAATGGGCCATTTAATAGGCAGGCCTTACCCAAAATCCCACAGTTTTGGTTTAAAGTTTTTCCATCGGTACCAGCATGTTTACTAATTTGGGAAGGATCTTTTATACCTGTAATTAACTCTGTGGCCCTTCGTGTAGCAAGAAACTGATTCTCCTGACCCACCATGGCTTGCTTTCTCTGACTCTGGTTGGCATGCGCACTATCCATCATTAATTGAGTTTGTCTCCTTTGTTCTGCAGCTCTGGGCCTTTCAGTGTTGTATGGTTCAGAGTTGACTGGGTCCACTAGCTCATGACTGTGCAGTCTGTGCTGTAGCCCGTTGGTCTGATTTATGAATATTTCGGCTGGACTTAGTGTATGAGACTCCTCCATAGACCCGCCTGCAATTTCACGACGGTTGTTGTTTCTCTTAGCTCCTCCAGCCTCGCCGTACCTACCTTGTAGGTAACTGTTGTGATACTCTCGCATTTTGGAAGAAAGATAAATCACAACAGAAAAGAAAGCAAAAAAGAAAGGACGGAACGAGAAAAAAAAGGGGAAAAGAGACTGGAAAAGGGGTTAAGTGAGGCAGTAAATGCAAGGATAATAAATGATTTTTGGGTAGTAATAATAAATGATTCTCGGATAGCAGTAATAAAAGTGTTGAATCAGCTTTGAAAGAGAGAAAAGGAGAGAGGTAGAAGAGAAAAAGGTAGGATCGGGTTAGACGAGAATAGAGTTGGGAAATAGAGAAATCATAGACATCAATCATTTATCTTTCAACTATCTTGCCACCGCCGGCCGATTGCCTAGCTTGGATTTTCAATTCAGTCATGCTTGCAGCATGGTAGATAGAGGGGAGAGGGAGAGTACTTGTATCTGGGGTGCTGATAGCCAATCCCGACAGATGTGCTCAGGAGCCACTCTCTCTTGTTTATCTGGTAGTTGGGATTGAAGTACAATATCTATTCGGAAAAGGCAATCAGTAATGGTTTATTTATATCCACTAAATAAAATAAAAAGAGACACAAATACAGACAAGACAATAGAAACACACCAGAACATTTGTCTATTAGCCACGCACTCTCTGTCTCTCTTTCAAGCTCGAGCTCTCCTCATGGCGATGGCAGCGACTGTATCCACCGTCCGTTTCTCCGCCGTGTCGGCATCTCTCCGTCGTATCCGACTTCCTCGCACCACCCCCTCCGCCACCTCCCTCCGCCAGAGGCGGCGCCACCTCCACTTCACCTCCCCCTCGGCGCTTCTCAAGACCGATTTCAAGACCGAGGAGGTGGGGCAGCCTGAAACCCTAGATTACAGGGTTTTCTTCCTTGACTCGGGTGGGAAGAAGGTCTCGCCATGGCATGACGTGCCATTGCACTTGGGAGATGATGTGTTCAATTTCATCGTGGAGATCCCCAAAGAGAGTAGTGCGAAAATGGAGGTGGCGACAGATGAGGCGTATACTCCGATTAAACAGGATACTAAGAAGGGCAAGCTCAGATACTACCCGTAAGCACCTGACTGAAATTTTTTTCATTTGGGAGTAAAATGGAAAGTTTTGGCAAAATTTTAATCAAATCCAAGCTTTTGTAGTGATTTTGTAATTTGGTTTTGGATCGTTATACAATTTCAAGTATCAACACGAAATAGAGAAAATTTGAATTTCCAGATGTCGAAGGTTTATCCAATGAGGGAAAAGATGAAGGGTTTTTGGAGGGGATAATAGCAGTTGTTATTGACACTGAGTTCCGGTTTGAACAACATACAGTGACAAACAATTTATCAGATGATATTGAGCCAGTTAAGCTTCGGGTACAATAGCTCACCTGTCGGCTGTCGAACTTATGGGCCAACTAGTTGGAATGTTGGTATTTTAAATAGTTATATCTGTATAAACTATTAAGATAATCATACTTTTTGACTATACCTTTCGAAGTCCTCCCTATATACTCCAAATAAAAAATATGTAAATTGAAAATTTCTCACCCAGATAAAAATAAAGATACCAACTTTTAACTGATTAACATCAAAGCACATAACATATGTGAAAACATAAAATTGTTCAAGTACCGGAAGAATTTAAATTTTAACATTTAATGACCAGGGGTAAAAGATGCTGGCATTATTGCAAGGCTAAAAATTTATCGATATTAAAAAAATCAACTTCTTAATGAAGAGGTAGTAGTTTTTTATTTTTTTGGAAAAACAAATGAAAAGGTTGGTAAATTAATTTTTGTCTCGACTGTTATGTGGTCTTGTAAGTATACAATTGGAAAGATATCCAGGTTGAATTTTTCCAGTCCAACTGGATGGTTTGGTCTGGTTCTGATAATGCTGGTGTCAATGCAAATTTTGTCTACAATAAATTTTATTATAATTTGTCCATGCTGGTGCATTTCAATTCTGGAAGTCATTTTATCACCTCAGAAAATTTTGGTGGCAGGTACAACATAAACTGGAATTATGGATTGCTACCTCAAACATGGGAAGACCCCTCTTTTGCAAATGTGGAAGTTGAAGGGGCCCTCGGGGACAATGACCCTGGTATACTGTTTTGCTCGCTTTTCATTTCATCTTTTTGGTCAAATAACTATTATCTATATTCTTGCTCTGGATATTACCATACTACAGTCCCGTTGCATAGCATCTGGCAACAAAGACTGCTGACACATAGAGTTTCTTCAAGTACCGTTAGTTTTCTAAGGTCACAACTTAGTTTTACGGTTTTACCCTCAGTACCAATTTAACACGAATTAATCAAATAAAAATGCATTTCAGTTTTGTACTTTGGAAAAGAGAAAATGCATCTCAGTTATAATCTCAGTACTAATCAAAATCTTATTTTCCAGTCATGCCTCAGTTTCACCCTCAGTACAAATTTTCATATACAAAAAAATTGATGTTATTTATTTACTAACTTCATTTGCCTTTCGCCCTTCCTTTTTCTTTTGATAAATAGTGGATGTGGTGGAAATAGGAGACAGAAAGGCTAAGATAGGAGAAATTTTAAAGGTGAAACCCTTGGCTGCTTTAGCTATGATAGATGAAGGAGAGCTTGATTGGAAAATTATTGCAATCTCATTGGATGACCCCAGAGCTTCTCTTGTTAATGATGTCAATGATGTAGAGAAGCATTTTCCGGTATGGTCTTTTTTTCCAGCAATTTGCAAATTAGCTTTTTAGTTCTCAATTTGGAAATTAGCTTTTTTCCAATAGGTTCACTGTTCTGTAAGTCAGTGGTAGCTCTATCAAAATTTTATATTTCTCACCTTATTGGACCTAATAATAATTGGTTGCATATGGTTTTATTTTATACTGGGATAGTGGTTTGAGGTCGGGTTCCAGTCCAAGACCTACCCAACCTGGTAACACTAAAATTTACCTGGTCATATGTTAAAGGGAATGCACTAATCTGTACTAGTAATTCGAGAAGTTGGTAATTTTTTTTTTTTCTGAAGCACAATATATCTACAAAATGCAATATTTTTTACATCACTCTTATATAATTCTTGCCTAAATCATTTAATAATGTAAGGCAGAAAATAAGCGTCTCCTAACTTATTCCTTAGGAAGATGCGAATATGATGTTTCAGTATAAATGTATGTTTAGGCATGCCTTACCCACTTCATTTGTCATAATACTGGTGTTTTTGTTTTTTTCATCAAATGGTAGGTATCCGTTCTTTAGTATATAAAAATATTAAAGCGGTTCTTTTTCCTTTCAAAGTTTGGTCTTGGTCCTGGCTTATATGTTGAGCTCTTGTACTATAAGAAAACTATATTTCCTTTCAAAGTTTGCCATGTTAGATTGCATAATTATTGTATATGTTATTGTTTAGGGAACTCTTACCGCAATAAGAGACTGGTTTAGAGATTACAAGATTCCTGATGGAAAGCCAGCTAACCAGTTTGGTCTTGGGAACAAGGCTGCTAGCAAGGTCATTTGTTGTTATTTTTAATCTTTTCTTTATTTTATATTATTAATTTGTGCAACATGCCCCAGATTTGTAGACAATTGCAAGAAACACCTGCTGCTTGCCAGCATTTGCTAGAGAAATTCCAATAATTCATATGAGCATTTTCCAGGTCTCAAAAAAAAAAAAAAGACTTGTCCTTTTCCCAATGATACCAATGTGAAGGTAGCACGCATGCAAACTTAGTAGTATGTTCAACCAAAATGATGTTCCATGGAATTCAATTCTTCTCTTTGGAATACAAATTTGTACCTCTAAGGCTTTAATCTGTGTTACTGAGAAGAAATACTGAAACAGATGAGGTCAGAACGTTTCTCTTGGACATACTATGAGAACAATAGTAATAGTGTAAATTTCACTGAACAGGGAAAACGCAAAGAACTCTAGAGACCTATATTTTGTTAAATTGCTTATGCATTTTTAAAGGGTGCTTTTTACAAGTAATAGTCATGGTGCATTTGGCAAATAAAAAGGGTCGTGGCCTACGGGCTTTTTCGTTTCTAAAAAGAACAAAAAGGGTCGTTGATGCCCATTGTGTGTTACTTAGAACACCAGTATACAGCATATTCTGGTTCAATCTTAAATGGTAAGATTTCAGACTGGTAAAGTGTCCTTCTTAGTACATCTTAGTGCTGCTTTTGTGTGAACTCTGACTTCAAGGGTATGATACTAGGATGAATTGTACCTCGCCTGTTTCCCATTGTTACATACTTACATATCCTAGCTGTTTGGTACATGCACCATACTTGTATGGTATGATCCTAGAGTTTAGCACTTCTCGAGTCTTTAGTACAGATTTTTAGTATTGAGGCCCTTTTAAAAGGTGGGTAACTTCAGAGGCTACTCAAGTAAACCATTTGCTTCTACTTAATTATGAAATCATATTACTTTTACTCAACTCCAAACATTTTTAGTTAGACCATTTACTCGAAAAAAAATTAAACTTTGCAGAAGGCCTGAATTTAAATGTCCAGAAAGTGGATGCAAATAATTTTTATGTTTTGTAAATATGTAACATGGTTTCCGGCCGGGGAAAATATGTTTTACTGAGCCTTATGATTTTTAGAACCTGTCACCTAAATGATTGCCAATTTAACACATTTTTAAGTATCTAATTTATTTTTATTTGTTTTCTTATTTCATTTAATAGGATTATGCATTGAAGGTAATAAAGGAGACAAACGAGTCATGGGAGAAACTTATGAAGAGATCTGTTCCATCTGGAGAACTGAGTTTAGCTTAAAAAAGCTCCTGAAAGGGACATTTTGGTTATTGGCATATTTTGGTAGGCATTTGAGGATTTCTAGACACCAGAACAAAATCGCAAATAAAAGTAAAAATACCACCTTTGCTAGCTGTATTGTTTTGAAAAAGTGAAGTAATATTAATTTTATTTATATGAACTATACTTGCTAACTTAATGATCTTGAATTTGATCTATCCTCGCAAACGCCAATTAAGCTGTGCAAGTCTGGTACTGGTTATGTACAATTGTACATAAATATTAACTAGATTTTTTTGGTTGTTGCAACTGTGTTTTTGGTGCGCGACTGATGCTTAGTGTATAGCCCATAAAAAAATTTCTTCCATCACTTAAACACAGCATCAATACTTCGTTGCTTTGCGTCTGATTTACGGACACTCTTGGCTATAATAGTTTGGTCATTTCAAGGCGGACATTGAAGGGGGATGCTGCATTGTAGATTCAAAAAAGGAAAGGATGTTTTGATAAAATGCACCATACTCACTGTAAGTCCACGTCCAGGAAAGCTGAGAAGAGATGGTCAAACATGACTTGCTAATTTATCAAAAGGAATCATTCTCGGTTATGTTGGCAAAATTTGTTCTGCTATGTATTGATCGTAGTGTATTTTTATTCATAGTGTTTTCGGACATGTCTGTATTCATTTTGAATTTGACAAAATTGATGCATTTACCAAGTAGCATAAACAAAGAAGAGTATAGTTAAACATTAACTGACATAAATCCTGCATTTTTATTAACCGTGACTACCTGTTTCTACCAAAATTGGCGCTTTACCTTTAGCAATTTCCTGTCGTGTAATTATTGCTTTTACAGTTCTCAACCTAAAGACATTGAATCTCTCCAGCAAATGGAAGCATTGCCTAGATCCAATGAAGATACTGTAAACAAAAGTCGAAGATGAAACCTGTTTAATGTACACTCCAGATTTGTATTTTGGAAACATTCAATGATCCCTAATATTTTCTATTTATTTGGAAACGAAGAGAAATGCGCTGATAGATAACACAAAAATATATGCTAAGCAGTTATCTGTTACTCGTTTTTATTATATCAACGGGTGATTGGGTGAATAAACCAGTTCGAGGCCAGGCAACTAATATATAAGATATTCCCTCAGCCAAATACATAACTAAATTTAAATTGCTAGCATAAATAATTCACAAGAAAAATTTTAATCCTAAAAGCTGATCAAACAAATTTCACTTTATATGAAGCTTTTACAGGAATACTACTTGTCCTAAAAGCTGATCAAAGAAAATTCACTTTATTATAAGCCAGCATACCGCTTGCGTTTCACAGGTATAAAGCTTTTAATTTTCTAAACTCGATTAGAATTGGTCCTGGGGAATGTAATTTCGTAATCTCATATTGGTCTCTGCATTCATCATGTGCAAGTCTAAATTTGTATTGTCTATGCTATTGCCTCTTGAAGTCTTGATACAAAAGTACATCTTTGAGTTAGTGATGCTCATGTATCAAGCACTTCCATATATTACAGCAAGGAATTTCTTTCCCTAGTCTTTTACTTGATACATTTTCTGAATCAAGAATTTTTTCACAAACAGTCCACTTCAAACTAACCCTGTTGATTTTACAAAGGGCTTCAACCGTTAAACAATAATTGAAAATTTGTTCTAGTAGAATTCAAAAACGTTCATTTGGAAAATAAAGCATAGAACACTTGTTATTAATTCAGATCAAGTTGACAGTTGATCACAAAATTTACTATGCTGGAGAAATAAATAGAGCTACAATACTTCTTGCTGTTGCTACACTTAATCTCCTAAATTCTTTGCATCTCTCAACTTTATTTTGTCCGAGTTCTGAAAGCAAAACAGACAGCAAAGTCCAACAGTTAATGAGAACGAAAACAAAGTATCATGAAGAAAAAGCAAATCGTCAAGCTATGTAAATGCAAATTGACACAACCATATGCAAGATCCCGTGGTGTTTTTTACTTTTCTATCTCAATAACTAATTCCGATTTATGCCAACACATTAAACTTTTAAATCAAACTTGGGTTCAAGGAAAAGACATTTGACGTTTGCTAACCTTGAATTGGCTATTATGCAAGATCAGGTGGAGCTCATGCTCCTTAAGAAGTGATTTTTTATTTTAAGTTTTTAACATAAAAAATATATTTAAAAATTTACAAAAGATAGAAATAATCAGAATCAAAATTAACATGCTCGGTAAGAGTAGAGGGTACTCGTATTGCTGAGGGAGGTAAAAGAAGTATCTGAAACAAAAAATGGATAATAGAACTAAAAGTGATAATTTTGACTTATTGAATACAGCAATAATTCTTTTTTATTTTCATGTCTAAGGATAGATATATCTAATTGGTGCAATAATACAGAATCAAGTTGGATTAGCAAAGAATAAATAGCAGAATCAATAACGACAAATCTTCCAAAATTTCAAACGAAATATCATTCGTTTTCAATAATAAAACAACATACAAAGGACACTATACAGTCTATACCACTTTTAAAACTATCCTAGATGTCTCCTCGACATAATCAAGCAATTTCAACCTAAAAATCAATCTATTGACACTAGTGATTCATGAATCTTCCAAGTTAACCAATTTCTTGTTAACCCTTAAATTAAACATTGTCAGAATAACAATCTTGGATGATAGTATGAACCGCAAGCGAAATTCGCACCGAATGATTGAACCTGTCGTACCAAGTCAAAAGAACCAAATGTGTAACCACCTGCAACGTTTAGCAACGAAAGTAACCTTAAACGTCTCTACCTTGTTGCTATAAAAATGAAGCTTATTTGGTTCAACATATACCCAAACTACAGCCGGCTCTTGTACACGGAGCTTGTAAATAGATTTAGCATGACCCACATTTAACAGTTCTCCAGACATAAATCACATTCTTGAGATTTAACACTGTAATTGATGAATGTTTAGAAGCTAAAATTCCTCATGCATTAGTGATTAGTAGTAGATGCTGTGAAAATAATTTAAAAGTTAGTCAATGTACTAACAACAAATTGGTACGTTAAATTCGTTACTCATTGAATTATATAAAATCACACTAGTATTTTAAATTGGTATGATTAAATTAGGGTTTGCAATCGGGTGCAAGTGATATGGATATATGGACCAAAGGTTGCTGGGTGTAAGAATCAAAACATTTCAAATAAACTTTGCATTTTTTTTTTTTTTGCTTTTAATTCTTCTAATTGGACTATTTTAATCTTTCTAATTTAAATAATTTATTACTTTCCTACAAAGGTAAAATAAAAGCATATATTAACAATATTTTCAAAATCAACCATACCTAATTTTCCAATTCCTCCTACGCCTTGAGATATCTGCACGAACGCTTGCGGTCCGGGACTCATCATTGCCATATGTGTTATCACACAATACCCTGTCATTTGAAACATTTCAAATAAATGCTAGCAAAGAAGGTTCATCTTATTCAACCTACAAATTTTACTTGAATTCACTAAACGGAAAAGAACCGATAAAGACAACAAAAAATGGTAACCTGAGCAAAGCGCTTGAGGAACTTGGGCGCAGTCGCCAGTCGCCTAAGCAAGACAAATAGTGAGAGAGAAATATAGATCGGCTGGATCTACTTGAGGAACTTGGGCACAGTCGCCCAAGTGACAAATAGTGAGAGAGAGATCGACTGGATGTGAGAAATGTAAGCAAGTCGGATAGGATATGTATCTATACTACCCCGGTTCGGCACCAAAATAGCCACGTGGCGCACCGCACTATTTTAATTGGGTTTGACTAACGGGTTCGGCTTGTGTACGCGAGAGAGGCGGCGAACGCGAGAAGAGGGGTACTGGTTTGGGCTGAGGTCTCAGTCAGTGCGACAGAGGAAATTTTTTTTTTTTTTTTTTGAAAGTAGAGTGCGAGAGAGAGACTGGTGAGCGGCGCAAGTGAGAAGAGGATTAGGTTTTAGTGTTTTTCACTAGTGGCTTTGTCGTCGTGGCTTCGCCACGACCAACCCCTAGGATGTGTCCCTGTAATTAGTTCTAGCAGTTGGATAATAAGTGACCGGTAGTTTGTTATGAACTGTCAAGAAATTGTGTCATCATTGATTTTTGACAGTAAATACCTCACAAAGCTAAACTGAAGAGGAAAGAAGTGGAGTTGAACTAATGAAACTGCAGATATCATGCAATTGCCATTTTTTTTCAAATGATTACTACAGGTATTAATAGGAAAAACAAAGCTTATGACTGTACATATTATAGATCTCTTATAACAAAGATTATGAGCTAAAAACTACAATAGAAATTAAAAAGACAGTGGTAGCTCTAAAAAGCTCAAATTGTAATCCTGGAAGCTCCATTAGTTCAAAAGCCTAACGTGAAAAATCTCAGTAACTATTGGTTGATACTTGATAACAGTAATAGAAGAATGACATCGACTATATACAATGAGAAGCTGGACCTAAAATTCAGTTGATGAGACCAAACAAAGATAGTTATTTTAAAAGGACAATAAGCAATATTTATTAACCTGACTCGACGGGACCAAGATGTAAAAAGCAAAACAACAAAAAAAAAATCTTTATTGCCAAATAAAATCTGTACTTTTACCAGTACCAATATCGTGTCACATATTTTATTCATAAATCATAATAGGAAAAAAGGGACTAACAACTTAATTTTACTTGTTTCTTCTTTTGCTGCTGGTACAAACCTTTCTTAAGTAGCATTCTCCTGATTTGTTGTCTCACACCATCGATGTTAGAGAAACTTTTTCACTGTCCCTGCATATATAACTTCGAATTAACAGCTTTGTTTAGTTCTTCATATCTACAAGGTTTTAAAACCTACAAAGAATATAGAAGATACAGTTTGTCGTTTACATCTACCTAAATTAGAAATTAATAGCAATATATTTTTTAAAGCAGATTAACTTACAATGTTTCACCAAGGTACGACAAATTCACGACCCATGATCTCATAAGACTCTGCCTTACGTAAAGGACCCACTCCTCTGTATTATATCCACTCTTCTTCCAAACCTAATATAGCATGCAGATAATACACCTCAATTGACATGTGAGAGACTCGGTTTAAAAAAAGAGGATTTCTTATATAGGTCTGTGGCACTCAGTTACAGTATCATTTCTGTTATTTTTTTTGGGTTTAAACAGCACATTGAAAAAGATGGCCGCACATACTTTTAGTAACCTTACATGCAATCATGATGCAGTAAAAAAAAAAACAGCTGACGAAAATGAGCTTGTTATCAGAAGTAAAGTAGTCAAAGGCTGCAAAACAAAGTTCAAGTGGTGTGTAAATTTCGACCCAACCAATAGGAAACTTGCATTATGGTCAGGCCAAGACACATTTATAAAGTGTAAGGAAATACATTAATTACTTGTAAATTGTAATTAGGGCGATATTTCACCTAAATGAACCAAGTTCCCAAATATTAATATATTGCAAAATTTATCGGCAGTGATTAATCGGAGTAATCAAATTTTAGTCTCTACAATTTTAAGTTTGTTCAATGAATGATAAAACATACTCCTAATCTAGTTATGTCTCAAATGGATGATTTTAGATTTCAAATTATAGCTTTATGATCATAACAATAGCCAACAATATCAAAGTATTGTATCTCAATGTTAATTATTAATAATATATAATATACTCTTCTCATTTTCAGAAAGTATTTACATATGTCCCTTCTAATTATTAAGCAAAAGCAGAATATCAACATTCCTTTCCAATTGTAATCACACGAAAGTCCCATCATTCATTTGTACATACCAGCGAGTAGCGACGTTAATTGACAATCTTAATATAAAAAGCAAAGCAGTTTTTACCAATCACTATGCAAAAAACACAGCGTGAGATAAAGCTGTTTTAAAAAGTATTTTATTTTTCCTTTGCAATTGCATATACACACATAATGGTAAACACATTGTAAAAATTTCAAATTAACTCAAACTAATATATGTTGTAAAATACTTTACCTTACAGTCCCTAAATAAGTGGCAATGGTGCTTGTCTCCATTTGAAACATTGACATTAGATGTGAAGTCAGTAGCAATAAGATGAGCTCGGAGACCAGTATAATATTACTGTGATAAACAAAAAATGAAGCTAAAATTTAATATTAAGGCTAGTCTAGATCACTAATAAGTTATACCAAAGAAGTTGTTGTTTGACTTGTGAATAATATATTTTAGATTAACTCAAAAGCAACATAATTCATGGAATTGTACTTCTTTTGGCAAAAGGGAGTTTAGCGCCAGTGGAATCGTGCTCCACTTGGAGCAAAAAAAAATCTGATCAGACCAAGCTGTCAACAAAAAATTTTGGTTAAGAAATAGGTAAACTTCCTCGTACAAATTAAAAAAGTTATATAAAATGGTACCAAATACGACTCGGCCAGGAGTTACCGACGAACTCTGCGGTGCTCTTAGACGACCAGCCTGTAGATCACCTTCTATCTCATCCTCCTTGACGACAGACATCACCCTGCGAGAGGAATGCAATGAAGATGGATCTTTATGGATTGGTCATGGTGAGCAGAGCACAATTTGTTTGTTGACCAATTGTGGCCGTCGATCAGCACAGTTGGAAAATTGAAGAACACCATGGGTTTTCCTATCTTTTCCCAAAGCCCTTTTGCTTTCCAATTCTACACTTGGGAGGGAGACCGACTAACACTCGTCAGTGGCATTGCCTGTGACAACAACGGGAGTACAATTTATTTGTATGGACTAAAAAGGCCGACTAATAAAGAATAAAGAGGCAGCAAACTATAGACTCTCAATCTTTTCCCTACCATTTGGCATCTCTCTCAGACGCCCTCTTGTTCTTGCATAATAATTTTTTTTTCTCATTTTTTTTAATATAAGTAGAAAAATAAAGAGAATAAGATACATACTGCGGACTCAAATCATCTTGCAATAGATCTCGCCATCGGCAACTTTGCTCCATGGGAACGGCCGAGGGAGCTTGGGTAAGCGCCAGAGTTAGTTAAAGAGGCGAGTGTCGCAACCTCCACTGCATCCCTTACAAAGCTACCTCTACAATAATAACATACAAACATGTGTAAGCAAAATATGTGAGGACAAACGCAGTTTCACTTTGAAATAATGGTAGGTAACTGCTAAAGCATACATGGTGAAAGCTAACAACATGTAAACAAATGCAATCATGAATATTCAGTCAGAAAATATAATGGTAAAAAAATAAAGAATAGATAAAATCAAAAGATGACCTACAACAGGAAAAGTGAGTAGCTGTACAGAATAAAGTAAGGATAAAAAACTTTTACTAACAAATAACTTATTCAATTTCACAGATTTGCCACTATCAATATAGGTAATTTTTAATCCATCTAGAACACCTTTATTTTATTAGTCACCTCAAAATGAAAAATGACGGGAACTAATTGGTACTGGTTAATGGCCTACGTAGGTTGGATTCTGTTATATAGATGTGAGCTAAATTATTATGAAATGAATTGATTATATGACATATTAAGAGAAAACAGTTTAACCTCTGCTCTTCATTATAATATCAAAGAAACGGAACACATTAAGACCCAAAATTGCTCTATTGTTACAATTAAACAGTATATCATGTTTGCAGTAGTATGGAAGAAAAGTACTCAGGCTTATAGTACAAGTGTAATTTATTAGTAGTTCTTGTACAATTGCTTTAGTGTTTGAGTTACATTTTTTGACCTACAGTAATAAATTATATCAAGATCCAAAGAAAAATTCAAGGTAAGTTATATTTGCCAAACTAACCTGATAAGAAGACCCAAATGTAATCCCTACCAAGCAGACATGATGTTTTCTTGGCCTATTGTTCAATGGCTCATCCTAGTCTATCTCTTATTTCGTTGCCATTTCATTTCTTCCTATTTTGGCTCTCTCCCTCCTGTAACGACCTTTCATTACTAATCCATGTTTAATTTAAAAGAGGAAAGTGTATTCTCTAACATAAGAAATTAAGAACATGATTTGTGTTTAAGTACATTGTAAGTTAACTGTGATGATTAGTACCGTACTAAACCTAATCATGATGCATTACATGAAGATGACTTTTGGATGAAGCACGCAGTCTTGTCCAGACAGCAAAATTGGCAAAGACTGCTCTTGCACATCAGTTGATTTTAAATATCCTACTTGTTCAGCCCTGAAATAAAAAGAACGTAGGTGTGTTTAAAATAAATTGTCGCAAATATAATAATTTATGCACCATAGCATCTATTGAGGACATTGTCACCATCAACAGGAGCAAGTGTTAAATGCCGATACCTGATTTGGGGAGTAGAGTTTCTGTTAGTTCTTTTTATATACAGATTTTCACACTGGTTTGCTAAGTCTACATGTCATTTGTTTACTTTTCTATAGATATGTGTTCCACATATTAACTGGAGCATAGTTGAGAATTTAATGTTTTCTTAAAGCCTGAGTCTCACCACCTGAGTGTACCTAACATAATCTGTGCTGCTCATTTTGTTTGTTATTTTATCTAATAGTAAGAAAAAAAAAGAGGGAAGTTCGAGTTGTTGGTCCTGATAAAGGTAGCAATGAGTTACGTCAATTTAGCATGAGAGGTGAGCAACTTGAACATTTAATTTTAACTTTAGCTCTCGCAAGCAGCCACTGCACCTCCAACTGCACAACTTCTTAACATTTGGAGAATTGACTACAAAAAAAAAAATTCTCATTTTCTTTGCATTTTCTCTCACTTCTTTGGCTAGCGCAACCAAGAGTGCCTTCATTTTACGAGCCATCACACAAATGAGTCAAAAAAAAAGGATAAAGGATGCCATCCACGCTCACACACTTCACTCAAGGTGATAAGTGGCAGCTCATTATCTGCTTATGAAACATCTTCCCTGCACTTTTGCTGGTAATGTCTCTGATGCCTGTTTTGACAGAATAAAGAACTTTTATCAGGATAAGATGTTTCTCCTTTTATGGTTGTATTTTACTTTCTACTTCTATCTATCCAATGCATAGTTGCATTGTTCACATAAATTATTCTTATGTAATTTTTCCGGTCTTCTATTGTAGATTAGCATGTCCAAGAAAAACACAACAGAATTCTTGTCAATAGCATTATCACCATTACCTCAGTCACCATGCCACCACCACAATAGAGACATCTATTTGCCTTATATTTTCCCCTTTCTAGTTTGTTTCTCAAAAATCTATGGACAAATGAATTGTAGTATGTACGAGTGAGAACGAATTATCATAAGGGCAGTAGGAGGCAAATGAAAACAAAAGAGAAAATGAGCATCTTCTATATTTTAACGTACAGAATTAAAATTGTTCCAAAAATACCCTTATCAACTGAATCTCTCAGTTGAGTTGATAAATATTTCTAAGAATGATAGCTTACCTTCTATATTTTCAAGAATGATGGCCTAAGACAAAAATTAATAATTCTCTGTGAGAAAATAAGTGCAAGAACAAAATTCAAAAGAAATGGTATAAATATTATTATTCCAAACAAATTGGGCATTGGGTGATATATTTACCTTCAGAATTAATGCTTGTTTAAAAATAATAAAATTGTATTAGTAGATTAAAAAAATAAAAAATTTACTATTAATGTTGATGTTTTGAAATAAGTTTTATTTTAATTAGTTAAATGTGAATGTAAAAATTAAATATTCACATTGATAAATAAATCTACTATGGACATGTGTCATAGTAATTAAAAAGCAAACTTGGCGATTAAAAAAATGAGTAGCTCTCAAAATGCTGTAAATTGAATTCAAAGACATGTTGTACACCTTTTACCTCTATAAACAATATAAACATCACCATAATTTAACACCTTGAACTAAAGTAAACAAAACAAAATAGATAACAGAAAGCAATGCCTACCTAGAAACGCCACTTGACATGGTAGTAATATTTACCAAACAGTAGGGTGCCTATTTATCAAGGTCACATCCAGGCTCCTGTATTACATGAAAGCGTACATTAGATAGGTCATTTAAGCAAAATTATGGTAAGTCAGTTTTTCCTTGAACAATTTCTTTAATAACATCAGTCAAAAATGCCAGCAGGAAGCTAAGAAACATGCACATGATGAAAACTAAAAGGTAAATAAGTGTGATAAGAATAAAATTGATGTTAGACCTCACGCGCTAAAGAGATTGGTCAAAGGAGTAAATGGAACGATTGGTGCTGGGACTATAGAACTCATAGCCTGATCAGTATTACAAAATAATTTTGCAATATCATATTATTAGAAAATAATTTACCTTTTTAATCACTCTCTCATGCTCACAAACCTAATGGATGCTAGCAATTCTCATGAGAACAACAACATGAATCATATTTTTAGGTTTTTTAAATCTACTGTCAATCTCAAACTAAAAAGAGTTAGTCAACATTAACTTTTCATATGGATTGAATACTTATATTTGGTTTTGGCAAGAAAGATGCTCTCAAAGAAAATTTAGTTTGAATTCACTTATATTTAGTTTTGGGAAAAAGCGTAGTACAAGTACCACCACAAATTTTGAAGGTAAATGTAGTCCAATTTGGCAATACTTAATAGGTGATCCTCTTTTATACAAAACAGACAAAACAGAAGATAAATACTGAAGCAAATAGAAGTATTGGGACAAATTGTGTAATCTTTTTGAAGTCGAAAGACTAATTGGTTCAAATCAAAGTTTAATGAGTAATTTAGTTTTTCTGAGAAAAATTAAGTAATCATACACTGAATTTTCCTGTCATCAGACTCTATACGCCATTTGTTTTTGCACTGCTTAGCCACCATAATCAATCCATGGATGATTTGGTGACAGTTGCTATGACTGGAGCTATACTCACCGTAGAGAAGTTCTGCGAGGTATCCTGTTTATCAAACTCAAGTAAATTAATTATGTGTCAGACGGTCAAAAATTACTAACGATAAAGGAGACTTGATCAAGTTTTAAGAAAGATCAGAAAAGAACTTTTACATTATTCCTATGCTCGCATTAGTATGATTGTATAAAACTTGTGAACCATATACATCAAACAAAGACAAAAACAAAACAAAAGATAAACGAAAATCCATACGGTCATTCTTGATTGTTTTCATGGAAGCACAACCTCTTGAACAGTCTCTAGATCCCTTGATAAAAGGAAGGAGGTACAGCCAAGAATAACTTTTATTTTCTCGAGTTAGACAAAATTTCTACGAGGAGATTACCAATGTGAGAAAGAAAGCCCAACCAATACTTAAAAAAAAGTCAAAAAATCAAATAGTTAAATATGAACCAAAATCGTGATGATTTTGTAGCTTACCTGCCAAATTCGTAGTTTAAACATATACCAATTTTGTTCATAAGAAAAGTAAAATAATAATTAGAAATCTTAAGCAACGAACAATATTCATCTAATTTTTGTATGTAATGAACAATTGTATAAGTTAATAGAAAATCATATCTTCTCAGCATTTCAAATTACATCTAATTTTTGTAAGCTGTGAAATTTGAATTTGATTTTACCTCTACGAATTGCTTGATTAGGAAAAATATTCGACTTGTTTGATTAGAAGGAAAAATTCAGCCAAGATGAGAAATTATCGACATAGTTAGGTTAAGTCAGGAAATGATAAGTAAGACATTGTTCTCTGCCCTAATTCGTATTAATTAATTTTCACAAATTTTTAGACGCTATGGATTTAGCACTGAATTGAAAATTTGCATAACAGGAGAATCACATGGTTGTGTAAGATTAGACAATAAGTGGCATTTTTTAGTTATCCAAAGCAAAAAAATAAAACAAAAAAAAAAACAAAAACAAAAACAAACCTTAGTTGAGGTAGCAGTATGTGCTCCACATATGTGCGTTCTCTCAAATCCTATTCGTCTTTTTACCAACACCATTCTTTTACCAGCACTACACAACAATAATAGTTAATGTGTAAGAAAAAAGAAAGATGCGAAGATGGGATTGAAAAATTAAAGAAGAGAGAAAAGAGAGTCGACATGAGTGTCCTTCTAATAAATGGGAGCACCGCATCCACCTGTCGTGACCACTGTAAGAAAGAGGACACAGTCAAGACAAGTGCTGGGTTTTCCACCCGCATCTCCGGCCAGCGCAAAATCTCTCGAACTGGGCTCCACATCAACGCCTTAGGTCTAACACGCGACAGTTTCGATGCTCTACTTTGCACAAAATTAGTCCAACACAGTGGAAAATTGTTGAGAAGGGCACAGAGAACTGGCCGATGGCTGCGACTGGTCATCCGATGATCGACGAGCACTGCCTCCTGCGGCCAGCTTGGCCTCCTCTTTTTCACCATGTCACTGTCGCCTCCTCTTTTTCACCATGTCGCTGTTGCGCCGCTTCGTAGCGACCAGAAAAACGAAGAGAAGAGTCGAGAAAAATGGACCTTATGGCTCGACTCGCCGCCGATCGGAGCTCGCCAAGCACAGCCCTTTGTCGCTCCGCTCCTTCCCCGGATCTCTCTCTTCCTTTCCTTGTCGTTCTCCCCTTGGGTTTCCTCCCCTGGGTCTCTCTCTTTCTTTCTCGTCGGAGGCGATCGGAGATGGAAGGTGTTACGGTGGGGACTCTAGTGAGAAGAGAGAGACATATTTGGTGTGGGGTTTTGTGGTTCGTGAGTGAGTGTGAGAGAGACGGAGAGAGCAGAAGGAGGCGGAGGCTAGCTCGGCGATGAACAGATTTGAAGACATGAGGAAGGTGGCGAGGAAAAATGAGAAAGAACGGCGAGAGAAATGAACTAAACCAGAATTGAATGAAAAAGAAAGGAACAAACCAGAATTTAATGAAAAAGAAAGGAACAGAGGGAACATAGTCGGTGAAGAAAAAGAAGGAAAAAAAAGACGGACCACAATTTAACATGCGAACCAAATGCACACAGAAGAAGGAACACATGGACAAGTACATGACGGTCTACACACTCAAACACACACCAAGTCCAACCAATTTTTTTTTTAAAAAATGGCCTCAGCAGTTGACCCTGCACCGCAACTAAAGTTACTAAGCCCATGTCACCCAAACCGAATAAGAAAGGGACGGCCTGCGTAGAAGACAAGTCTGGAAGGGCGCTGACTTTCGACGATAATTGAACCTGAAATTGAAACCTAAAAAAAAAAATGTACTGTTCATAAGGAAATCGATGGGGGTATCAAGAAATACTATGTTCAAATTGTTTTCTCTGCACTATCTCCTCTACAATAAATATAATTGCACTCCTCTACAATCAACGAAATAACGGACGATATTTAAATATATGCATTTATTTATTAATTTTATAGTTAGCATCTTTCATAAATTGTAATCCTGTGTTTCATAGATTATGTTTTTTAACATCTAATCTTTTATATTTATATATATATATATATATATAGCCGCATTCGAATAAAAAATTTTTGAAAATTTTCAAATCGTCACACCTGAATCGCACCGGGTGCGGCGAACCCATGCAACCTAGACTGGATGTGAGAAATGTAAGCAAGTCGGATAGGATATGTATACTCGCTAGGTTTACAGAATCAGTGCTGATAAATGCAATCAGCGGATCAAGCAATCACGCAATCAAATTCCATTTTAAGTAAGTGCGCTCAACTTCCTCTTTCCGGAAACGGAAAACACTCTCTCACCCGTCCCCTCACCCTCTTTTACCCCCTGTGCACTTCACCTCTCTCATCTGCGCGTATTTCTGACTTCGCCACTTCTCCCCACGCGCCTCTCTCCCATCGCATCACCTCCTCGCGTTTCTCCTCCTTCCCGTCGCCTCCCCTCGTGTCGCCCCTCCTTCCCGTCGCCCCTCCTACCGTCACCTCCCCTCGTGTCGCCACTCCTTCCCGTCACGTCCTGTCGCATCACCCCTCTTTTCTCGTTACGTCACCTCCTCTCTTACATGCTCTGTTCTCACCCTTACAGTTATTATTTACTCCCTTATAGTTATTTAGTTACTCCCTTATAGTCGTTTAGTTACTTCCAAAACTTAGCAGAACCAGATCTAAAATGTGTGTTACTCCCTTATAGTCATTTAGTTACTCCCTAAATTAAAATAAAATACTCCCATGAACTCATTATTTACTCCCCTTATAGTGTTTAATTACTCCCTAATAAAGTTACACAAAGCATTATTACTTACTCCTGTACTATTTTAGTTACTCCCTTGTACTCGTTACTTACTCCCCTCATAGTGTTTAATCACTCCCTAATAAAGTTACACAAAGAGTTATTACTTACTCCTTCGTACTAATTACTCCCCTGTACTCGTTAATTACTCCCTCATAGTGTTTAATTACTTCCTAATAAAGTTACACAAAGAGTTATTACTTACTCCCTCGTACTATTTTAGTTACTCCCCTGTTCACATTATTTACTTCCATTATATTGTTTAATTACTCCCTAATAAAGTTATACGAAGAGTTATAACTTACTCCTTAGTATTATTTTAGTTACTCCCTTATACTAGTTATTTACTCCCTTTGTAATGTTTAATTACTCCATGATCCATGTATTTTACTCTCTTGTAGTACAGTAGGAGAATCAGATCTGAAGAAAGGAGAAAAAAAGGAGAGAAGAAAGGAGAAAAAAAAATTATCTCAAAGAAAATGAGAAGAAATAGTCAGAGGAAGAAGAAAAGGGAAAGAAGAAAGGAGAAAGAGAAGAGAAAGATAGAAGAAATGAAGCGAGAGAGGAGAGTACGCGTCTCTGCGTGAAGGAAGAAGGGTTGGGCGTCCTTGCGGCGTGTGAGGAAGAGCAGTGAGGAAGGCGCGGAGGAGGTGGTGCCGTAGAGGATGAGGAGAGTAGAGGTGGAGTAGATGGAGGCGTGAAGGGAGGTCCGTGAGAGAGACAGATCTGAGCAGGGATAGGATGGAAATGATTTAAATTCATGTTGGGGGTGAGGGGTGAGGAGGGTGAGGGTGAGGGTGAGAGCGATAGCGCTCTGATTGCTTGATTGCTCTAGATGTTGATTGTCTTAAGCATTTTCCTTACAGAATGACAACAGGCTCAATGGGCCGGGTTGAATTAAACATCGTTCACTAGATGGTGTGGTCCGGTTCCGATAATGCAGGCGTCAATGCAAAATTTGGGTAAGTAAAAGCTATTTTGTAAGAACGATTGAACGTAATCTAAACCATAAATTTTTATAATTGGTCTGAATTCTGAAAGTCATTTTTTATCACACGAATGATAAGTGTCATCACTAAAAAAATCATCGCGTATCATCGTTGTGACTAGCAGTGTTTGTTACAAATGTTCAGTTTAATAACAAATGTGTTCAGTTTAATAATCAAAAGTGTTCAGTTAAATGCGTCAACTAATGGTTTTATTATATAGAGTCGTGTGTCAATCGCATCAATTTTGGAGAGAGGCGCGCTAGGAGCAGAGTTGTCAAAATTTAATTTGAACCGGATCGGTTCATGACTCCTTCTAATTTTTCATGTGTTTTTTGTTCGGTTTGTGACCCCTTCGCTTGACATTGCACATATAAAAAAAATTGAAAGTAATACTTAATAAATTGAACATTTATATGTAAAAATCTAAACATTTGTACCTACGAAACTGCACATTGTTTCTTACTAAACAAAATGAACATTTTTGCTGATAACATTTATATTTTTTATTGTAGCTAATTGAACATTTATACTCGATTAACAAAACATTTGTATCCAACTGAACATTTGTAAACATTTGTACTTACTAAGCTAAACATTTATACTCAATAAAGTGAACATTTTTACTTATAACATCTATATTTTTTATTGCAATTAATTAAACATTTATACTCAAATAATATAAAATTTGTATTCATTCAACTGAACATTTACGTACGCTGGAGGAGGGATCGCTGGCTCAGCGATGACAGCAATGGCATTCCGAAGGATGACAGATAGTAATTTCCCAGTTATCACCTCATAAAATTTTGGTGGAAGGTACAACATAAACTGGAATTATGGATTACTGCCTCAAACTTGGGAAGACCCCTCTTTTGCAAATGTGGAAGTAGAAGGGGCTCTCGGGGTCAATGACCCCGGTATACTATTTGGCTGGCTTTTCTTCTCATTTTTTTTTGTCTTATTACTATTATGTATATTCTTGCTGGATATTACCTTACTACTTTCCGTTGCATAGCATCTGGCAACAAAGACTGCTGACTCTAACATGGAGTTTCTTTAAGTAACCTAAGTTTTCTAAGGTCACGACTTAGTTTAACCTTCAATACTAATTTAACAAGAATTAAGCAAATGAAAATGCATTTCAGTTTTCTACTTTGGAAAAGAGAAAATGCATCTCAGTTATAATCTCAATATAATTAAACTCTTATTTTAAAGTCATGCCTCAGTTTCACCCTCAGTACAAATTTTCATTTACAAAAAATTGATGCTATTTATTTATTAACTTCATTTGCCTTTACCCTTTCCTTATGCTTTTGATAAATAGTGGATGTAGTGGAGATAGGAGACAGAAAGGCTAAGATAGGAGAGATTTTAAAGGTGAAACCCTTGACTGCTTTAGTTATGATAGATGAAAGAGAGCTTGATTGGAAAATTATTGCAATCTTTTTTTTTTTTGAGAGAAGAAAATTATTGCAATCTCATTGGATGACCCCAGAGCTTATCTTGTTAGTGATGTCAACGATGTAGAAAAGCATTTTCTGGTATGGTCCTTCTTGCAAGCAATTTGCAAATTAGCTTTTTAGTTCTCAATATATTGCTAGACCTAGAAGCTTAAGTTTTTCCGATAGGTTCATAGTTCTGTAAGTCAGTGGTGGTACTTTCGAAATTATATATTTCTCACCTGATTGGACCCAACAATAATTGGTTGTTTATGGTTTTATTTTATACTGGGCTCAGATTCCTGTCCAAGACCTGCCCAACCTGGTACCAGTAAAATTTACTTGGGTCATATGTTAAAGGGAATGCACTAATTCTGTACTAGTAATTTGAGAAGTTGGTAATTTTTTTTTTCTGAAGCACAATATATCTACAAAATCCAATATTTTTTACATGACTCTTATATAATTCTTGCCTCGATCATTTAATTATGTAAGGCAGAAAAAAAGTGTTTTCAAATAGCGATTTCTAACTTATTCCTTAGGAAGATCCAAATATGATGTTTCAGTATAAATATATGTTTAGGCATGACTTGCCCACTTCATTTATCATAATACTGGTCTTTTTTTTGTTTCCTTTCATCAAATGGTAGATTTCCGTTTCTTTAGTTGATCATAATAATAAAGCGATTATTTTTCCTTATCATCATTCCTATTGGTTCTAGTGGGAATATTCCTTTTCTTTTAATGGAAATGGAGAAGTAATTGTATTTTGTTGGTATTCATGGTAAGGTATCTTGTGAAGTACTTGATTCAGGACCCGGACTTAAACCTTACTGCCAGACATTACCGTATAGGAATTGGGAATGAGATTGAAATCCAATCTACTGGACTGGGGTCCAATATTTACTGTACTTCTCATACTGGGGCATGATCCAGTATGAGAAAAGTAAGTACTAGTTCTAGTTTCAACATTATAAAAGTTTTTTGGCGATTTAATATTGTACAATTGTGTACTAGGAAATTGTTGGGAAATTTTTCTCCTAAACGTTCTTTTTGAATTTGGTCTTGCTCCTGGCTTATATGTTCTGCTCTTGTACTATAAGAAAACAATATTTCCTTTAAGAGTTTGCCATGTTATATTGCATAATTATTGTATATGTTATTGTTTAGGGAACTCTTACCGCAATAAGAGACTGGTTTAGAGATTACAAGATTCCTGATGGAAAGCCAGCTAACCAGTTTGGTCTTGTGAACAAGGCTGCTAGCAAGGTCATTTGTTGTTCTTTTTAATCTTTTCTTATTCTATATTATTAATTTGTGCAACATTGCCCAGCATTTGTTGACAATTGCAAGAAACACCTGCTGTTTGTCAGCATTTGCTAGAGAATTCCAATAATTCATATGAGTATCTGCTAGGTCTCAGAAAGTAAAAAAATGACTTGCCTTTTCCCAGTGATACTGACGTGAATGTAGCACACTTGCAAACTTAGTAGTATGTTTAACTTCAACCAAAATGGTTTTGCATCTAATTGTATTGTTCTCTTTGGAATACATACTTGTACCTCTAAGGCTTCAATTTGTTTCTAATTTTTCTATAACACTGACCACTCATTATTGAGAAGAAATATTGAAACAGATGTGGTCAAGGATCATTTCTTTTGAACATACTAAGAAAACAATAATAATAGTGAATTTCACCGAGCAGGGAAAACACAAGCAACTATATAGACCTATATTTTGTTAAATTGCTTATGCATTTTTAAAGGGTTCCTTTTACCAGTAAAAGTCGTCAGGCATTTGGCAAATAAAAAGGTTCTCAAGTTGTTCTTTTCACAGTATGCCCATTACGCTGTTACTCAGAACACCAGTATACAGAAAATACTGTTTCAATCTTAAATGGTGAGATTTCAGACTGGCACAGTGTCTTTTTTAGTTACATCTTAGTGCTGCTTCTGGTAAACTCTGACTTGAAGGGTATGATACTAGGATGAATTGTACCTCGCCTGTTTCCCATTTTTATATATCCTAATCTGTTTGGTACATGCATGGTACCATATTTGTATGGTATAATCCTAGAGTTTAACACTTCTCGAGTCTTTAATAAAAGTTTTTAGTATTGATACCCTTTTGAAAGGTGGGTAACTGCAGAGGGTACTCTACTAAACAATTTGCTTCTACTTAATTATGATATCATACTACTTTTACTCTATTTTTCTCATTCTTAAAAATTAAACTTTGCAGAAGCTCTGAGTTAAAATGTCCAGAAAGTGGATGGAAATGATTTTTGTGCTTTATAAATATGTAACAGTAACATGGTTTCCTGTCAGGGAAAACATTTTTTTACTGAGCCTTATGATTTTCAAAATCTATCCCCTAAATGAGATTGCCTTATGATTTTCTATAACCTAAATGATATTGTTGTTTTGTAAATTTGTAAACATGATTCCATGTTGTGGAAAATATGTTTAACTAAGCCGTATGACTCTCAGAACTTGTCACTTTGACATTTTTATTAGAACCGTTGTAATTAAATTTCCAAACATAAAACATTAGAAAGTGTGATAGAGTGCCAATTTGCCACTTTTTTAAGTATCTAATTTATTCTATAATTGTGTTCTTATTTCATTTAATAGGATTATGCATTGAAGGTTATAAAGGAGACAAACGAGTCATGGGAGAAACTTATGTAGAGATCTGTCCATCTGGAGAACTGAGTTTAGCTTAAAAAAGCTCCTGAAAGGGACATTTTGGTTGTTGGCATATTTTGGTAGGCATTTGAGGATTTCTAGACACCAGAGTAATATCGCAAAGTAAAAATAGAAACACCACCTTTGCTAGCTGTGTTGTTTTGAAAAAAGTCAAGTAATATTAATTTTATTTATATGAACTATACTCGAAAACTTAATCTTCTTGAATTTGATCTGGTTATCCTTGCAAACGTCAATTAAGCATTACACGTCTGGAACTGGGTATATATATGTCCATGAATGTAATTAACCAGATTTCTCCCGGAGCCGCGACTATGTTTTTTATGCGCAATTAAAATGTTTAGTGTACAGTATAGGCCATAAAAATAAATCCGTAATTTCATCAATTGAAAGTTCAAACACGGACAGCCTTGGTTATAATGGCTGACACTCTAATTGTCGGCCATTTCAAGAGGGGGATGGAAGGGCTGCTGCATTGTAGATTCAGAACAACGAAGAATATTTTGATAAAATGCACCATACTTTAAGTCCACACGCAGGGAACTGAGATAATCAAACTTGACTTTCTGATTCATCGAAAGGAATCATTCTCGGCTGTGTTAGCAAAATTTTTTCTGTTAAGTATTGATCGTAGTATATATTTCATAGTTTTTGTCGGATACGTCAGTAATCATCTTGAATTTGACAAAAGTGGCGCACTTACATAATGATATTCTGACTTAATCGAACAGAAATAATTATTTCAATCAATTTATTTGCATATCGATGGATAGGATCTGTCTCTAGAATCGTCACAGCAGTTCCCACGAAGAGGCTCAAAATGGATAGCAATAGCATAACTAATACTATGGTGATATTCATAAAGAGTGTTCGATTAACAGGTAAAATTATTTTTCCAAGGAGCTAAAATAATAGACACTGTTATAACTAAGAGGTGAAACTGACTATTAGACACTGTTCGTTTAACAGATAATATTCATATGATGTTTCAAGATCCAATTTCAATTAGAATCCAATAACTAACAATCAATCCAAACCAATAACATTCACATTTTAACAAATCATCATTCTCCATTTGCCATGGTTATAAGTGTAGTAAAACTTATAGAGAGATCATTAACAGATTATTGTAGTAAGACTGACCACATGGTAAGATCCATACTTCTGACTCCCTAATGAAAAATCAGCTATAAGGAATGAAGTAAAATCCAATAAAAAGGAAGAAAATAAAAGAGGCAGGTACCATTGTAGATTGTACTGTTAACCTGTTTGGAGGAAATAGAAATCGAGAGACTGAATTCCACCCCCAGGCATCAAAAAAGAGAGGCAGAGAGAGAGAGAAAAGGAGGTATCTTTTAGGTACAGAGGTCGAGAACAAATTGTTCTTTGAACCTACTTATAAAGGAGAAGAACAAAATGAGACGGTCGAGAAGAAACAGCCAAACAGGGATAACAAACAGAGAGAAGCAAATAATAAAATATTACATAACCCGCTACATGCAAAAAAAAAAAAAAAAAAAAAAAGAAGAAGAAGAAGAAGAAGAATAAATTAGATTTTGGTGCTGCAGGCTTACATCCGCAGGATCTCTATCAGACGGTCCTGGTCCAATGAAAACACTAGCTGACGCTTAATGATGTCACGGATCAATCCAGAATTATGTATAGGTACAAATACAAATACAATAAGGTAGCGAATCACGCATACCGACGTATGGTACTTCTAATCTAAAATATAGATAAATTTGTGTGGGTGTCAGATTTTAGTATTTTAATTAGGAAACGACACGCCAGGGTTTTTTCAATTGGTCGCTAGCTGCGGTAAATTTATTTCACAAATTTTAGCATGGTAACTCTGTAAAAATTGTTGTGCCGATCTTTATCGTCTACAGAGTGACCCGTTTTGCCAATTAATGCATCATTTGCATCGCAAATTTTTTTCCCCTAAAAATATGCGTCCCTTCCCAATCTAGCCCATCTTGACAAGGGGAAAAAAAGAAAAAGGTCATTCGTTTGTTCTGTCACCGTGCCTAGCTAGCTCCGCCCAGCACCTCCCACGCAAGCCGCCTGAACTAAAATGCCATCTCTCTTCTTCCTCGCCTTTAGGATGGCCCTACCATTGTTTCGATTTTGTTTCTTCTCCACAGTCCACACGCAAGAGCACAAGAAGGCAGTCTCAAGGAAAGCAAATCACCTAGGTTTTCTACAGGTTTAGTGCTGCTCAATCCCACATCAAAATTTGCTCATCTTCTAAAATTCATCTTCTCTCTTACTGGTATTGATATTTGCCCATCTAATTATCAGTTTTCAATTTGTATCCTTTTGTTAATTAATTTGAAAATGTGACAGCAAAAGGTACCAATAAAATTCCCCTTTTCTCCTTTTCGCTGATTTAACCTCTAAAATCTAAAAAAAAAAAATCATCGTTAAACATCCTACCAGTAACTAGATGGAAATGCTTGATTTTGATGTATTGGGTGAAATATTAATGCTTAGAATAAATTAAACATAATGTTTATTTATTTTTTTGGCCGATGGTGATAAGAAAAGGGAAAAGTAAGTTAACCAATAGATAGAAATGCTGATACGGAAGAAGAGGTTCTAGACCCTGATTTTGAGGAGTCATTTATTGGTCAAGTCGCCCCTGATAAAAAAAAATAAATGATATTGCACTTTGTTATTTGTATTTCTTTCTCATGAATACGCTAATTGTATAATTTGTGTATATAGCATAAATTCCAAACTTATTAAATAATAAAACCACTCAGCAATCTAGATTGTGTCATGGAGATGATGTGAAAAATATGTGACGATTAGGTTTTTGACTAATATGTGTTGAACATAAATAAACAAAAAGTAATTAGAAAATATATGTAAATCAATTTAGATACACCAAATGAAAAGCCCTTATATGGACATGGTTAAGTTACATTAATTTAGCAATTTTGTTTTGATATGATCTTATTTTTCTTATGACTGTGTGGTTGTTTGGAAATGCTAATTGTCTGATTAGGTGTTTCTTATTTCTATTTCTCATACCAAGTTGATATTGCATTCCATTTCTTTTATTGTTGTAGTTTGGTAACATTTTTAATTTAGGAGTCAATTCACAGTTGGCCATTATGATTTATAATTTTGCTTGCAGGAGCATACACTGGAGAACTATTCATGGTTCAGGACTCAACTAAGGGTGCTTACAAAATAAATCTGATAGGTCGAGAGTCGAGACTGAAGTCTTTACTGGTCAAATGATCCATACCAGGGTCTCTGTCCCCTCGGTCTTGAGCTGCACTCCACATTGGCAAGACTTGCAGCAACAAGGATATGGAAAGGTGGTGCTATGATCTATATCCACTTATCCAGACAACCCTTATACATGCCGGTAGGTAGTTGCTTTTATGGGTGTCTTTCTACATTTTATTTCTTGGTTGATTGGTTCTCCATTTTGTTCAATCAAGATATGAGATCAATACTATGCCTTTCTTCTGTATTTTAATTTTTTTTTTCTTTCTCTTTTACTTAACAGTTATGTGAACCACTAGGTATGTCATAAGGCTTTATCACAGAGACATTGTTAACAACCCCTTCAACACTTACACAAAGTATTTAAGTTAACAAAATCAATTGATTAATGTTACTGTGTTCGCCGCCTTCCCCTCTGCCGCCTCCGTCTCCCGTAGAAGTAGCGGGGCCTCCAGTGAGAGGAGCGTGTTTGGAGAGACGGAAAAAGAGACGATTATGAAATTTGAAGAGAAGTATCAAGTCCAATTGACGACGGTGATAAGCCAATTGGATCTGGATGGATTATAGGATCCGGATTTGGTTCAGATCAAGGCAGCAAAGCAGATTAGTCCCAGATGTGGAGGTAGGGTTTGTGGATATATGACAGACATTTAAGATGGAGATGCTTTCTCTTCCATATCGAGTAAGAGTCTTTTTATCTTTTTCTATTTGGTTATAATTTTCTTTTATTATTTTGTACTCAATCACGAGTACTACATGTTCGTTCGGCTACAAAATTGACTAATTTATAATGAATATCAAATCTATGTTTTTCTTAAAGATAGTTTTGGCTCAGTTACTGCCTTCAGTCCTCACCTTAGCAGGATATTTGTTGATAATTTCAAAAACTATTTGTTGTATACAAATATTAAAAAAAATGTTCTTTATTAAATTAAAATAAAACTGAATGATGGTTTCTGACGTCTACAGTAGTTTTTAAATTAATCTTTCTGGTATTCATCAAACAAGCACAATCATGCCAAGAAAACTGACAACTAATGAAATGCTGACCAATCTGGTAACAAATTGTGTTGTGTCTCGATTTACATGCACCTTGAGCCAACTGGTATCATCAAGGCCCTAATAATTACAGGACCACATTTTGGTACTATTTAGTTCCCTATTTGGGTATAGGCATGCACCAGATTTTGTTGGTACTGTTTCAAAATTAATCCCAAATCGCCATATTGCAGTATTTTTTTCTTTCCTTTTGGGAGTATATAATATGTACCACAAAAATTACTATTATATGCTTACATCCCAAATGAACAGTATATTTTATCAATGTGCATATAATACCTACTTGAGAAAATACAGGATATATAAATTTATACTGTATCAAACCTATTGTCTGAAATTCACATATCTTTGTTTCTATGTCAAAGAAACAGGTGAAGCAAAACATTTTTTCTATTAAATTCTGTTCCTTAGAATTACAATGCAGTAGATTATGACGAGCAGCTAATGGATGGAAAATTACTCAGCACCATATACTATAGTTCAGGTCAAATGTCTTCCGTACTCGAGCTCCAAAAAGTTACCAATTTCTCAAGTCATGGATGTTGAAGTGGTGCTGGTAGACAGATCCCTTGACCCAAAACTTGAAAATTAAGCTCGAGAAAGAAGCACTAGATGTCATTTCTAATGTTAATTGGATTGTGTTTTGGCGATTCAAGGAATTGCCGGGCTTCTTATGATATATGAATAAATGGCAACAGTTGTGCTTTTACATATATTGATTTTTGTTTCATATATTTGAATGAAATAAGTTTTTTTTTTTATGATATATGATATATGATGTCTTTTGCAAAAGTTTTCTTCAAATCGTGTTTCATGGTTTTCCTATATTGAAGTTTTTTCTAAACATTTTAAAGTACACGAGAAATGTGGTTGAACTGTTGTAAAGTTGTAGGACATTTCCACAAAAAAAAAAAAAAAAAACATTTTGACTCCTGTGGTTACAATCTTATCAGTTTCGGGAGGAGTTATGTCTATTTACCAATTTACATATCCGAGATATGTCACTTTAGACCAGAAAAATGAGTTGTTATTTATACAATGGAAAAGGATCTTTAAAAAAAAAAATCACTATTTACCCTTTTCCATAATTGAGACATGCTTCTTCCGACTAGAAAAATGAGCTATTAGCTATTATTTATACACAATAGAAAGAAAAACACTGGAGAACAAAACACACCCATTTTTGCTGCTTGGAAAAGAAAATGAATCGCTGGTGAATAATGAAATTGCAGTTATAGAAATTAAAATTATTGCCAGAGCAATAAAGAGGTCAATTGTTTAATGAAAAATGTAAATAAGCACTTTAATGAGAGGAATAAAAGGAATCAAGCGCTGGGAATGAAATTAAAGTAGAGAAAGCTCTAGGTTGAATTAACGCATTAATCACGAGCAACCACCTTGGTTTTGAATTTTACTTGGGGTATACAGTATTTTCCACCATGCTGGATTGTTCTCATTTTTAGAATTGACAACCATTCAAAAAAGATGTCAAAGCACTGTTAAGCTACTTTTTTAACTCTATCGTGTGCTGAAGAAGCCAGTAATAAAGAATTATTAAAGCAACTTACAATGAACTTGGTCCAGTAAATATTCGTATTAGCTACCAGAATACTTTGTACAAGCTGTGTACAATTATATTTTGATTTCAGAAAAAAGGAAAGACGCATTGGGAGACTCAGAGACCTGCCAATCTTAATATCTTATGAAAGGTCTTTAGTATTTGCAAAAAAATGGCTTATTTTTCCTTATTTTTCTATTTATTTTTTGTTTGCCACAAAGAAATAATGGCTGAAATATGGTGGTGGAATTGTAGCTATATTGCATGGCAAATAAAGATAAAACATGTTGATTTTTATATGTGAATAATATTTTCTCATGGCGGATGTTGACTTTGGTTTGTGTTGGTTGTATTAATTATCATGGCTTAGAACGATGTGGGAATACAACCAAGTTTCATCAACTTAAGCAATTGGAAGCTTCATGTGACTATTCACCAAACACCCGGGTTGCTTCGGTACTTCCTGTTTACTTTTATTACTTTTCTACATTGGGTAATACCTCGAGGTTTCCTATTTTATATGCAGTGATTTTAGGGGAAAAAAATGCGCTCCATTTAGCTTTTGGTTCAACATTGGTAATCTGCCTAACATATATATGACGATTGCCAAAATGAAAATATATTTATTCTCCTTAAGTTTCGTCAGATTATAAGCATTTCATGTAAAAATTATTTTCATCTTATTACTTGGTTTATTCATTATTCATATTAAATAGTGTCGATCTATCTTCATCATGAAAGTTGTAAATTAATTAGGTATCAATTTTTCATTGATATTAAAGGCATGCCAGATTTGTCATTTAATTATCAACTCTTAAGTTCTCTATTTTTTTTTCCTGAGGTTAGCATTTAGTTTGTCCAGCTCATGATAAATCATATTACTGTCAAGGTTCAAATTGTAATTTCTATTAATAAACATCATATTTTAAAACAATTTTTTTTAAAAAATAACATCATATTTTATATTTATTAGCAAGTCAAATATCGAGCGAAGCTCGATTCTCCCACCTAGTAATTAATAATAATCAAATGCACCATTTTTATTGTATACAAATTTCGTGAGCAACATGCATGATAAAATGAAACTATATACTAAGCTAGATTTGTAATTAAATAGGAAATCAATATAATAAAGACAATTATTAAGGCCAACTAGAGGCACACTTATTTTCCATCATCCAAAACATGAACAAAACAGGACACGCATTGAAGCACGTACAACAGGAAACTAAAGCAAACAACAAGAAGCAATCCAACACGCTCAAGTTAACAACAACAACCAGAGGCAATCAAACCAATCCAAACTCTGAATCAACTGCGATCCAAAGTCACTGAATTGATAAACCACATGTGACATTAGAAGGTAATGGCTTGCCACAACAGGAGAAGACGCGTTCTATCTCGTCCGGACGATAGTTGCACAAGCAGTCTATGGCCTGGGTCTCATTAATGTCGACTAGTGAGCAGCACTTTTTCAGGCACGAATCATCTTTATCACCGCAGGTAGACCTGTAACACTGAAACTTCTTGCACGCATTAAATTTGGTGAGAATTCTTGTTGGGCAATCGGCTTTGGCAAAGGTGAAAAAAATTAGGAGACTTAAGGTGAGGAGGGGAAGAAGGGTAAGTGAGGCAACACCTGATTTAGTAGCCATTTTGTTTTTGTTATATAATTTCTGTTGCGATTTGATTTGCTTTGTGCTTCTGCGAGATGGATGCATGGGGGTATTTGTAAGTAAAAATGCATGCATATAGCTAGGACTAGGAGAGGTACCGGCCGCACCGTTTGGTACATGTTGTTATAATTAATTAATTAATTAATTAATAAATAAAGAGCACGCGGGAAGCATTATTAATTTAAAAATATATCTAATATTAGGGTGCCAACTGTATACATCGGTTCAAGTCAAATTAATAGATTATTGAATTGTATATCAACTGTTCGATCTGAAATTAATTTTGGTCGGCACTCGGCAGTGGCAAATTTATAGGGCTACTAAATTTAGAAATTCGAAAAATATATTTTAGACTATCTATGATCTATCTAATGTCGAAGGATAGTTTATTTAAATTTTGTGCATTGCAAAGTATTTATTATTTTTCTTATGAAAATTGATTACTCATGATATAATTAACATGTTTTTTTTCTTTTAAATAATGTTTATTGAGGGCACTCATTTTGCCAACAACAAAATTGTCACCACTCTGATCCAACCTGCCAATAAATATAGAATTGATGACATGTGAATGAGGACAGTAGAAATTTGGCAGCACAATAGCACATGAACCAAAAGAAGATGGAACATTGAAATACCGCATATCTCTTTGATATCCGATGTCTTAATTAATTGTGAATCAAATTTGTTTTTCAGTTTGCCGCATTAAGCGATCCTTTGCATTTTTATTTGGGGGTGGGTTTGTTCAATGTAGAGTTATACTAAAATACAATACAATGTAAATCTTAGTATTTGATTTCATGTTTATTATTTTTCTACTTGCTTGGCACGAGTCTAATAAAAAATTCATTTCACATTTCAATAATAAAACAATCATATCACTTTTCAATCAGACAATCACTGATACACGCCTGCATAACTCTCGGTACCCAATAGTGGACTGCGGACCTCAAAAAAAAATGACAATAAAAGAAAACTAGATCTAAAATATAAACTTCCGACCCGAAAAAAGAAACCCATCCGATCTTAACGTCTGACATAATTCTAATTAAACCCGACTCTTGCGGTTGGCACATTACAAGAGTAAAATTTGACATGTGAAACTTGTTTAATTCAGATTTGCATTTTGCAAATATCGCTATTATTTCTATTTATTTAGTAACGAAGAAAAGTGCGCTGATAGATAACATACAAATATTTGCCAAGCAGTTATCCATTGCTCTTTTTTATTATATCAACAGGTAAATAAGACCACTTTGAGGACTGGCAACTAAAAGCTGATTAATTAAATAAGACCAGTTATCCATTGCTCTTTCTTGCTAAGCCGAAAACGTTGATTCACGTACAAAAATTTCAATCCTAAATGTTGATCAAATAAAGTTTACTTTTTTAAAAGCTTTTACAGGTATACTACTTGTCCTAAAATCTGATCAACAAAAATTCACTCTGTTATAAACCAACATACAACTTCCGTTTCACAGGTTTACAACTTTTAATTACGATACCGATTGGATTGGTCCTCGGGAAGTAATCTCACGAATCTCATATTAGACTCTACATTTACTTATGCATCAATAACATAGACAATACAAATTTAGACTTGCAAATGATAAGTATCTCTCTGAGACAGTGTGGCTCATGTACCAAGCACTTCCAATTCCATATTTTTAAAGCGAGGAATCACTTTTCCAGATTCTTTCCATCTGAAAATTTTCTGAATCAAGCACTTTGTCACAAACAGTCCACGTCCAACTAACCCTGTTAAAGAAAAAAAAAATGACCCTGTTAATTTTACCAAGTGTTTAAATTGCTAAATAATAACTTAAAATTTTTCTAGTAGTATTCAAAACTTTCATTTAGAAAATAAAGCATAGAACACTTGTTATTAATTCATATCAAATTTTCATCACAACATTTACCTATACACTGGAGAAATTAAGATGCAATAATTTTAGCTGTTGTTATTCTTAATCCCCTAAATTTCTTTGGATCTCTCAACTGTATCTTGTAGAGTTTTCAAAGTAAAACTGACAGCAAAGTCCGACTATTTATGAGAAACGAAAACGAAAACGAAAACGAAGTATTGTGAGGAAAAAAACAAAAAAGTCATGAGAGAACGGCAGGGGCAGGTAGCCGCTGTCAAACGTTAAAAACGACACGGAAATGAACTGTTACGCTTACGTTCCGTCACTTTGCACGAAAGAAATCTAAATTTCGTTTAACGTTCCGTAACTTAAACGTAAATGAAATAATTTTCGTTTACCGTTCCGTCTAAATTAACGGAACAAACGGAAGTAACGTTAAATTGAATATTGCGTTGCTTTGAACTTAGACAGTAAAATTGAATAAACAAAATGAACTCATATTCCGTTGCTTTCAAGTTGAATAAACTACATAGATCATAGATCGCAGTTACAAAAATCATAGATGATAGATTGTACAATAATGAGTGTGCGTGAGGTAGTAATTAATGGTACAAAACAACTAGAATACAACCATATGTTGACACCTATACTCAGAACATGCCTCTCTCAGTACCAACTCCCTCATCTCATTGTACCGAATCATCACCTCAAAAGGAACAAAAGCAAATTAAACCAAGAATATGAACCTCCTCTACTCATCTCCGTAATGCAACTGGCATTGCTGGTACGATCCAGTTCTCTAAGCCACCAGTACACCAAGCATCCCACTTATTACAAACCAATACAACCTGAATCAAAAAATGCAGAAGTCAGGCCTATTCAAAACTATGCATCTGACCTCCCTACTCCCTTATTTGCAACACACAAAACCTCAAGTAAACCACAAAAGAACAATCAAAATTTTTTATGAAAATGAAAATTAAGTTTATAAGTAATTAAGTATATTTGTTTCTTCTATTATTAATGTAATTAAGATTATTTCTAGTTTTAGAAAAAAATAGAAAGTTAAAATCAGAATTACAAAGAAATAGAAGGCGAAAATTCACAATGTAAAAACTAAAGGAAAAGAATAAAAGAAAGAAGCCAAAAGTTCGGAAAAAATTAAAGCCAAAAATCAAAAGTGCATAGTTCTTGCCTATTTCCTTTTGTGTGCTTTAAGCTTTCTTCTTCAGAAGAGAAACAATTGCTTGCTAGAAATGATTGCACACTGCCTGACAGGTGATGGGTGACGGCTGACGGCTGATGGCAAGTTGCGATGGAAGGTACGACATACAGTTGCACTCACACACACTCGAGCCTCACAAGTCACAAAGGTCACACTCAGCCACAGATTAGCAGAGAGAAAAAGAGAGGGGGAGATGAAATCGAGAGAGAGACAGTAAACGGCGCTTCTAGGACTTCGTAGCTTAGCCTTAGCTGCACCTTCTAGTCTTAGGTTATGGGCTAGGCTATAGCATTATGGGCTGGAAATAAATGGGCCAACGGAATAACGGTAATAAACGAAACGTTATTGGGCTGTTCCGTTTCTGTTTCGTGTATCTGAACGAAACAACAGTTGGTTTCGTTTCCGTTCCGGAGGTGGAAACGTAACTATTTTTCCTTGCGTTTATGTTCCATTAGTACGGAACGGAACGGAAAATGTGCGAAACGGCACGGTATTGACAGCCCTAGGGCAGGTCGGAATGGGAATCTAGGAAGAAAAAGTATCCGAAGTCCCAAATTTATGATATTCAAAGCAAAACAAAAAAGTCCCAAATTTATTCTAGGATTTTGGACTTGGGATCAATTGCGGCAGAATAGTGCGTGTTTCCGTGTTTCAGCCCCTAAATAAAAGCTTAATTCAGTATAAATAAAAGGTTACTTACCTAATTGGTAAATTAGCAAAGAATGAGTTTATGAACTCACACTTTCACATGCGAATTTGCTCACCTAATTGGTGGATTAACAGAATCAATAACGACAAATAATAAATGACAAATCTTCCAAAATTTCAAACTAGAAATATCATTCATTTTCAATAATGAAACAAAGTACAAAAGACGTTATGCAGTTTATACCACTTTTAAGACTGTCCTAGAGGCCTCCGTGACATAATTAAGCAATTCCGATCTAAAAATCAATTTAATGGCGCTAGTGAATCATGAATCTCCCAAGTTAATAAATTTCTTGTTAACTCTCAAATCTCCCAAGTTGATAAATTTCTTGTTAACTCTCAAATTAAACACTGTCAGAATAACTATCTTGAATGATAGTACGATCCGCAAGCGGAATTCGCACCGAATGATTGAACCTGCCGTACCAAATCAAAAGAGCCAAATGTGTATGTCACACCCCGAATCACTTTTAGACGACTCGTGAGTGCATCTTGACAACCCGTCGCATATTTCTACGTAAGGCGAAACAAACATCACATACATATCAATAATTCATGCATAAAATGCCACAAAACTTTATTTATTCAATAAGAAAAGAATTTGACAAATGGCAAGGACTAACATGGTGAGATGAACACGAGACTCCCATGCTAGTTCAATATATCAAAATATTTAAACAAAATAGAACAATACAATTAGTGGCATTTATTTCACCCGTTTATTTTTCTCTCTTTTCTTGCGAAAGCTCGAACTCATTGTCTTCAATACCTGTAACCCATATTAAAATGAAAACGAGTGAGAGATCGAACACTCTCTCAGTGCGGTATTCAGTTCCAGCCCGGTGATTTGTAAAACTTTAACAAATAGACTAGTAACATGAACAAGTATCTCTATGAGATAATCATGTGCAATGCAAGAGACTTCATTGTGTATTGTGCATCACTTATGCAATTCACTAAATGAAATACAGATATTCGACAGAGTGTAAGACCATTCGTTGTATAATAATTAATATGCAATTAAATCTCATATGCAACTTTAATTAAATATGACTATCTAAACCATGATCCAATATCATTTTTTTAAGTTCCGCTAACAATGGGTAGCAAGTAGTTCCTTCGTTAGCTATCCCTATATTTCAAATGTCACTTTTTGGAACTTTAACACTTTCACTTTACTTTTCTTTCCACTAGGTAACACATCACACTTATACCAAGCCCACTTGTTTGACATTAAATCCACTAATCCAGGAAGCCCACTTATCCATCGCGAACGGATAACTTCTGGAGAGCGCGTTAGTACTAGGGCCCTCAAGTCAAACACTTGGTACAACGTGTACCATTCATTCCACTTAACATTCATGTAATCATTGTCCATTTTCTTTATCATTAAAATATCAATTATGAGATGCGCATGCATTCATACATTTTATGCCATGTATATTAATGATGTAATTCCATGCTAACTAAACTTTATCCCATCAAGTAGATTTTCAACAATAAAAGGGATATTAATCACTATCCAAAGGATGTCCGACACAACATGTAATCTAACAACAGTTTATAATAGGAACATGCACAATAAGATTGGTAATAAACTTTACAAATAAGTTCAGGAACCCGCACCTGACAGGGAGACGAACTCACTGACGATTGTCCAAATCGTCCAAACCAACTCCCGAGCCGCTACGATTCTCAAACACTAGATTCTTTATTCCTAATTTCAATAATTGAATAATATTTAATTTAGTATTAATTCAGCCTCCATCTTATGTCCTAATCCAAATTAACTTTTAAACAAAGGAATAAAGAATTGGAATAAGAAAATGACATGTATAATATTTATATATTCAAAATAAAGTACTAAAATAGGATTGAAAGAGAATCGTCAATTAAATAAATAAAGAAATTTAAATGCACCGTGCCATGCATGGTTTGAGTAAAATAATATATTCTGTAAGCATGTTTAAAAGGTATAAATACTTTCAACAGTAGTGAGCGACTATTAATATAACATAATATTTTCAATCTAAACTTGTAAATCAGAAAAATAATTAATAACGAGCAAGAAAGGTGTCTATTGTAAATCAGATCAGATTTTTTTAAAAAATGAAAATTAATTCAGTTTTTACTTCTCTTTTTAATACAAGATAGAATATGAATAATATTATTATATTTTGGAAAAACTTATGAAAAAGATAGCAATTAAGATGATCAAAATCTGATGCAGTACACAACTAGTATGAGATAAAATATAAAAGAAAGGACAACGTAAAGTACCATTCCAACAAGGATTGGAGTTCTTCTTGAATTAATTTTTCTGACAACGAGAAGGACAGTAGGGTAGATAGATTTGAAGAACTGGGATGAAGTTTGGAATAAATAAAACAAGGAGGAATATATATGAAAATATAAAAGGGTGCATCCACTTGCGTTCTTTTAGATCATAACCGACTTCAGCGGTTATTGTTGTTGGACCGAAGAAATATATAATATGAAATTATATTTGGGAAAAGAAAAGTGGTTCGGTTTTTTAAAACAGGAATATAGTATGGCAAAAAACCGAATGACACCTATTGGATAAAAACCAACTTAATAACTGACTAAATATAAAGGGTGCACAGACTAAAATAAGAACTTTATATTCAGCCAATCACAAGTCAACCGGGATTATCGAAAGTTGTTGACCAGGAAAAACATAAATTGATGTTGTAAGGAAATAGTGCACATGCGTTCAAATCAAAACTTCATAAAATTATTTTGTCCTAACATGCATTAATTACGTTAAAATAAAAAATGTCATGAAATGCTATTATCTCTAAAACAATATTTGAAGACAAAGTATCATGATAAAATGAAACCATATGCAATAATAATTAAAATTTCTAAATACATTTTTAGTGCATTGCAAAAGTCATAGTAAAAGTCTACGACACAAAAAGCTAAATAAATAATTCTAGATATATATTTAACTAAAAAAAAGTATTGCAAAATCTTGGATTGTTACAATGTAATCACCTTGGATGCAGCGTTTAGCAACGCAAGTAACATTAAACGTCTCCACCTTCTTGTTGCTATCAAAATGAAGCTTATTTGGCTCAACGTATACCCGAACTCCAACCGACTCTTATACACACATTCTTAAGATTTGGCACTATAATTGATGAGAGATTTAGTTGCAGCGGATCACCAAGTAGTGTGAATATGATCATATTAAATGACCCGAAAAAAGAAGTGTAGTGCTTCTTTGTAATCATTTACGTCTAGTCGAAGACAAAACAAAGATCAACTATCTTGTTAGGGTTAATGTGGTCGCTATCATAGTCGAACGGATTGGCAATTTTTCCTCGGAGAACACTCAGCTTCTATTTGAATTCATCTTGCATCAATGGTAGATGCTGCGAAATAATTTAGAAGTTAGTCAATGTACTAACAACAAATTGGTATGTTAAATTCATTAGTCGTTGAATTATATAAAGTCATACTATTATTCCAAAATTGGTAAGATTAAATAATCAGGATTTGCACCATAAGCTTAGGTGCATTGGTTAATTGGCAAAGAGAACCCAAAATTTTAATAAAAAAGAAAAAGAGTTGGTTAGTCAAAAATTACTGAAACGAGCTTGTCATTTTCAATTGGCAAGGTGAACAGGATACGATGTACATACAAAATAATAATATTAATGGAAGATTTGTACATACAAAAATAACATTTGTATTGTGTTGATTCAAATAAGTAACCCGCTTCCTTGAGGATAAAAAAAAAATACAAAAAAATACTTTAGAATTCATAAATAGTATTTTCATATTTTAAAATTTTAATCTGACAAAATTCGTGTTTCAAACAAAAATTCATAGTTCAATAAATTAAATCAACCACTAAAAGAAATTAGAATAATTGTGTCGAAAAAATCTACTAAATTCATAAAAAGTTGAAAAATTTAGTGTAACATTTTCATTGTTGGAACAAAATACACAAGATCTATCCCCTTGCCCCTATTAGTGAATAGGGAATGAAAGTTTTATTAGACTATTCTTTATATTTCTTGCGACCATACTTGAAATCAATTATTTTTATTTGAATTGTGTTATTTGATCTCCTCCAGTGTCTCATCTCTTCGGTCATAAAGTTAAATATTTTTGTTTGAATCTCGCTTGTGACGTATTTTATTTTAATGAATTTATATTGCATCGCATCAGGAAGGGTAAAGAAATTCGACCGTAGGTATGAACGCATGGACGCTCTTATATGCTATTTTCATATAATCCATCTCACGAAAATAGTGTTTTTTTGTCACACTATTTTGGTTACTTTCCGAAACAACTTTCATGCAAATTTTCATATATACCAACTTTCATCGAATTTTAAAATTTTATAAATTTGAATTTGAAAATTAAAATTTTGGAAATATGGATTTTGAAATTTGAAAATTTGAATATTAGATCTGATTAACTTCACGAAAGTATATTGGATTAAAAAGATATGAAGTGCACCTTAACTATAAGAATATTTCTATAATTTCATATTCAATTTTAATAATTCTCAAATGAGTAAGGAGTAAGAATCAGAGGATGTTTATCTGATTTATTATACTCTCGCATGTACTTGAGGAAAGTAATAAAGCGCCTGGCATGAACTGGATTAAAATAAAAAATCCTGTGATTTTCATTTTACTCTTGCATTTACTTAGGACGAGATATAAATGATAAGCGTATATTTATATTTCAGATAAATCGTATATTAAATTTGGTACAATTTAGAAATCGTTGGTCCCCGAACAAGACGAAAAAAATGAACCTTTAAGTTCTTTATACAGCTCAATGAATTGCCAACCGAGTTTCAAATTGGTTCAAATTTTAAAACACAAACTCTATATCTAACCTAAACTATAAAACAAATATGTTTATAATTTTTCTTTTTTTATTTGAAAATTGTATAGTCGCACATACAAAAAAAAAAGGAAAAAAAGAAAGAAAATGTCTATATAGCCCATCTTATTTAGACAAAGACGGAAACTCGAGGCCCATTGTATCATCCAAAAAACTCCGGCCCAAATTGGAAACAGCTCTTAAACTTCCGAAGGGCTGAGAAGAAAAGATCGCCGAAACGTCCAAAGCAGTTTCGAAATAACAACTTTTACAGGGTAAAATCCACAAAATACCACGAAAAAAGTTACCTAATACTAGAACCCTAAACTGGCGGGAACAGCATCCTCTACCCATCCCTTTAAGATGGGTAGAGTGCCTATCGCTCATCGTGAGCCGTCTGATTTAATCTCAACGGCTAAAAGAGCCCCGTAAATTCCACCACTCCTGAAAAAAAATTTTGACCCGAAAAAATGAACCGTTCAGATTAGATCGGACGGTCGTGATGAGATGGGCACACTCGGATTAGATCGAACCGTTCAGATTAGAGGATACTGGTCCTAAACTGGCGGCCTCTTCTTTCGATTTCCCTCTCCTCAGACTCCCACGCTCGGCTCCTCGTCGCTTCAATAAGGTCAGTTCTCTTTTCCTTTCGATTTCTCTCGATTTTCTTTTCCTACCAAGTCCCTGTCCATGACCCACCGAAATTTGTAGTGCTTTTGGGTAAATGTAGATTCAGTTATCTGTAGTGCTTTTGGGTCGAAATTCAACTACGGAGATGCATATATGCGGTATTTTATATGGGCCGATATTAAATTGGGCCAGAACAGCCCAAATCAAATCAAAAGAAGTCGTGGGATTCCGGAGATCCGCGGGTCGAAACTCGTTGTCCTTTTTCTTCCAGCGACAGGCCGAGCAGCAACGCTCCTTTCTTTGACGATGACAATGCACTCCCGATTTCTGCTTATCAACGGCGTGCCTCAAACTGGAGATGTCCCTCCCGTCGCATCCTTCCTTGAATCCACCTCTGGTCTGTTCTCTGTTCTGCTTATCTCATCACTCATCTCCATCCTATCACTATCATTCATTCATTCTCATTATCATATCACATCTACTCAACTTTAATCATTTATTTCCCATTTACCCTCTTTTTCCACCCAATTCTCCATTTTATTTTATCATTCAATTTTCTCTCATTTTCAAATCCTCTCAAATCGGTTTGTCTCGGCAACAGTTGATTTGGGTTCATACTGGTACCTGACCTGACTTGTGACTGAGTTACCAAATTCCATGTAATTATTGTACCAAATGAGATAGATATACATAATACATATACAAACCAATTATTTCTGAACACATGCTTGCTTATCCTTTTGGTTATATAGGAGCCTACACCACAACTCGTACCCATGGCGGTGCATCTTCCATCCTTTTCTGGGACCGCCATCTCAGACGGCTTACTGAATCTGTCCGGATTCTGGCAGAAGCCCGGCCCGATCTACTTGGGCCAGGACCCATACCAGCACCCAACCAAGCCAAACTGAACATTTCATCAGTTGCCAAATCAGTGAACCACTCTTTGAAAATTGGATACAAGCTTGCATACGACCAGCTATCCCAGTATGGTCTTAATGATGAGCTAGCGATCACAGCCTTGGTCAGAAGAAAAGAAGGAGCTGACAGGTCGTTAGATGTATTTCTCCATATCGGCTTTTATGCACCTTCTGTTTTTGGTTCTGCTGGGGCCTGCTTGGCAGTGGCTGGGCCTGGTAGGGAGCTGGCATTGGCCAAATACTCTGATTGGGTTAGGTGACTCAGCTACTCTCCTATTTTTATTTACATTATTTTTCCTTAAAATATTATGTTGACTTGGTAAAATATAATTATCCCTGAATGCTCTTGCAGGATGAGATAGCATATATCCATCCCTGCCCTCATTTAATTCCAAAAACAATCAATTAGGCATATATTTTGTACAATTTATCTAGCTTCCAGATTAGGATCATTATTTTATTTTTTTTATTATTTTTTCTTTTTTTTTAGCATCAATCCAAAACTTGAGTAAATGTTTGCAATATAAAATGTATGATACTATTTTTTTGTTTTTTTTACTGTATCTTTATTTCTTTTTTAACCTCTGAAATAATAGTAATTTCCCTAAATTGTAGAATGAGAAAAGGGTTAGAAAAGATGAAGCCACCTAATGCAACTGAGTTACTATTATCAAACAATGGAGATGAGTTACTCGAGGGATCAGTCACAAACTTTTTTGTCGTCTGTAAGGTTAGTGTTAATTTAAGTTTTCTTGCCCTTTTTGTTAGGATTAATTACATCTTTTTTGTTGTCAATTGTTTTGATGCAAAACGTACTCCTCGAGGAAGAAAAATAAGCATGTTAGACCCTCAATCATTCATATTATGTTACATATGAAACTCATATCAGCATGGAAGCTTTATATATGCCATCATGGATTCTCACAAGTATCCTGTATGCATTTTGTAAACCAAAAATATAGCATGCATAATCATAAAAATAGTATGAAATTACCATATAATTCAAGTCCTATTTGTGAGTTGTATGAAATCATTTGGAAGGGATCCAGGTAATTTTTTTCACTCTATACTGAGCAACAGAAAAGGTATTCCTTTTTATTCGGAACCTCAATTATCAATTTCTTTTGGTTGATGGCCACATTTATTTCAAAATAATTATAGTATAAACATTAGAAGTTCTCTTTATCAAATTTTAGGTGGCTGACGACTCCTCTGCTCTAAGTGATTCAAGTTACAGGATAGAAGTACAAACTGCTCCTGTAAAACATGGTGTACTCCCTGGAATTGTACGTCAGTTAGTTCTTGAGTATGCTCAATTCCCAACTCTACAAAGCTTCTTATGCTGTAGTCTGAGCTTTTCAAATTAAAGATTAAATTAATGTTGGTACCAGGCATTTAACCAAAAGTGCAATGGCCTATTTCTTCCATTATTACTTTATAAATTCTTTAATTTAATGTGAAGCGCCTTTTGTTCTATTTGTTTCAATTCATTTCCTGGGTTATTCCTTTTTTTATAATATAATGATCAAATATATCACCGAATTCACTATAGAATCAAAGACAGTTTTTACAAAAAATTATCAGTTGAATTTTCTGTGGTTCCTCCTAGTCATTTCATTGAGATATGTAGAGACTAGATTCTCCTTGCCAATCATAATTGTGCTACATATATTTCAATATTTTAAGACAATTGAACAGTTGTGTTAGGATCTTTTATTTCAGTTTGGCAAATGCATCTGTTCTTTATCTATTATCTATTGTTAAATTTAGAACATATTTGCTTGATAGGATATGCTCTGACAAGGGGATCCCACTGAGAGAGATTGCACCCTCATGGTCCAAGAGAAACTTATGGGAGGAAGCATTCATTACAAGTATAGTGATGTGATTCCTTTTTCATATTTATATTTCCATTTCTTTTTACTGCGATGACTAGACATTGTGCAGAGATGCCTTATAAATCAACAGCATTACTGAAAGTTACCATTATGTAACTTTTTTATTTGCATGATCTTTCCAAAAAATAATTAATTAATTAAAGGAGCTGAATGCTAATGCTGTATATGTAGCTTTGTTTGGAAGATTAACATTAGATTGTGAAAATTATTTTAGGCAGCTTGAGAATTGTTCAGCATGTTGAATCAGTTCAAGCTTCAGCTACATATAAAGATTTGCAACTGAAAACATGGGAGGATGTATCTTGGATTTTGAAACATTTCGAGGTAGAATGCTAGACTTCTAATTTGAATTTTTTATTAAAAGGATGCTACACAAGAATAATACTTCTTAATATTGATTAATTTGTACCAGGGTCCAGGACCTATCACCACAATGATACAGGTACAGTACATTTTTCATTACTGATATTTAGTTTATGATTTATTTTTTTCTAACTGACCCCTGTTTTCCATGGACGGATGTAAAATACCCTGCTGTGTGACTGTGTCATTAATTGAATTGGAAATGCATGCCAGTTATTGTACAATAGAACATTCTTGCATTAATGATGGTATAAATGTTAGTAAGATACTAAGATGTCACATGTAAGAGAATTATAAATATAGTACTTCTACACATCAAAGCTAGTTTTTAAGACTCTGAAAAAATGATTTAACAATGCTTTTTTTGAAGAAGGATGTGCTAATAAGTAATATCAGATTTGTTAACTAATTATCCTAAGTGCAAGATGGATTGAAATTTGATATAGTATGTCCTAATATGTTCTTTATTTGTTAAATGCAGCAACATGAAACCAAAATATTGAATATTTAAAAGTTTACAGCTAGTTTTCGACTGCAAGTATGTTTTATTCAACAGTTTCTGATTTAGTGGTTACTGATTTTCTTATTCTATTTTCAAGAAGGAAATTAAAAAGAAAAAGTGCTGGCAGGCAAATTGTACTGAAATTTTTGGGTCTATAGATAGGTATTTTGTTTATAATTTTTTTATAGCACTTCCTCTGATTTGTAGAATGAAATAATGGCTAGAGCAGAAAGAGAAGTGTGTCAAATGGAATGACTGTTCCAAGCTTCTATCTAGAAGGTTGGCGTGCACTTTATTAGGTTATCAGTTTGTTAGTTTCTTTTCACTGTTTTTATTAGGATGCAGTATTGGCATGCTTTTACTGGTAGCAGCTGTAACATATAATGCAGGGTATTGAACATGGCATGGCTCATGCTTACCATAAGATTTCTTCAAAGCCACGAAATTTTTGCTGGTTTTTGTCTGGTATTATGGTATTAGTTACATTTGGCATCACGTTCCATGACAAATGGCAGGTCTTAAGGAAACAAAAGCCAAAGACAAGCCAAATTATTGCATTAAAATCAAACAAATCTGTTAGTTTATTTCTTTCTTCACTGGATGGACATGACCGGTGATGCAAATATCAGTTCATATAAATAAAAAAAAAACTCGCTCTTTTATATGATTATTATGTGACTAGGATTAGATTATGGAATCTCATTATACCTTGGCAAAGTTTGTTTGCGCTCCTTTGGCCAATATAACATGTTTATTTTTTATTATTATTATTTGTTTTGTGTTTTTCTTGTATAGTGTTCCAATTTTATTTTTCTTATTTTACTTTATTCAAGATCGAATGTATATGTTTCTGTAGACATTGGCATTGTCTTCTCAATTCAGATACTTTCCTTTAAGTGTGCAAAATAATTGTCATGCGTAATATCATTTATAGTCTAAGTCTAATAGTACCAAGAAAATAAAAAAGAATGAATGATAGAGATAGTGATAGAGATAGAGATGCTTTATTAGCACTAGGTCAAAATTGTTCCAAAAATTAGCATTGTGAATAATAAATTTATGAGGATAAAAGTGCAAATTATGGCATGCATAAGTCATTCATTTCCCTCTAATGAATTCTATAAATGTTTCTTTGAGATATATTATGAATAAAGATAGAAACATGCATGTTGTAATCTTTCTTCCTTCCTTTGCTATTCAATTATTTGATAGACTCACGCCTTTTATAGTTTACTTAAAGCTTGGACCAAACTGCAAAGTTGATACTTCTTTGAGCCAAAATTAAGAATTATAAAGTCCTTCGGTGTTATTATGGAGCATTGTATACCCCTTGTATAGTTTAATTTAAGCCATAAGAAGGCATGAACAGCAGAATGAGATCTGACTTTTTTGTGAAAAATAGTGAAATTAGGGACTTTAGTGTAAATGTGCCCCATAAACTGTATGAATAGTTTGTATACAATATATATGACTTCATGAAATTGCTTTTTCCATTTTAGGAGGTTTAATTTTATTTAAAATAGTAAATACAAAGAAGTGCAGGGGTATTATTGGAAAGGTTTAGAAAAAATCATTTTAGGCTATCTGTTAACCCAATGAGAATACAATTTGATGGTGTTACTGTGTGTATAGTGTGCTATATTGCTATCCATTTTCATGACCTATAGATATGTATTTGCTATGTTTTCCAATTTCTTTGACCAATGACGGATAGGTATGTAGATGAGTACATATTGTATATAAAACATGATACATGCCTTGCTGACTCTGGATGAGTGTAATCCAGTATATTGTGACTTGCTATAGTTTTTTTTTTTACTGCAATTATTCAATAAAAGTAGAGCTGAACCAAAACAGTGGCCTTGGTGCCTTTCTTGAGATAACTTATGTCTCAGTTTACACCATGAAAAAATTGCAAGTTGATCGGTTAAATTGCAAACTATAAAAGAAATTGGAATTAATAAAGGATATCATACCAAAATAAGAGGAAAGGTCACTAATATTAGAGAAATGCACAGTTAATGACGGCTAGAGCAAGCTGATCGGTTAAGTCCTTAGAATTCCTTTTCCATTCGCCTAGTCACCTTCGACTAAAGAAACTCATCACAGATGACCTCTCTTTTGTGAGCGCGGCCATTGCTACAACAACAACAAATGAAGAAAAAACTCAGCTTAAGGTTTGAAAGAAAGAAAGAAAGGGAGTACAAATAGGAAACGACATGATTCATTATTCGTGCTCAAATGGAAACAACCTGTTTGCTGAAATGACACCCTTATAGCCATCCCTGTTGCTTTTTTCCTCCGTGCTCAAGATGAACGACCACCTGTTTGCTGAAGCTGGCTTTTTGAACCTGATTCTTTGTCCAAAGAAACTGGAAGAAGAAAAAAATCAAATTGTGCCCGATGTGGCAGCATTTCTACATAGGAAAGAGATGCAAGATGGAATCAATTTAGCTAAAATTACAATATAATTATACAAATAAAAAAGTAGTCAAAGAAATTATGGCATTGTTGCCATTTTAACTAACTAACCAGATCTAGGTATTGAATATATACATTCGAGAAAAGAGCCTCATCACTAAATCAATTGATCAATACAAACTTTTATTTTTACCCTGGTCCAAACCTGTAATTATAATCAATAACCCACATATCAGAAGTAGGCATTTCACACCTGCATTAATAATTCCAATCTTAACAGTTTGAAACCAGTTAATTATTGAATAAGACTATTTTCAGTTTTGTAAGGCATTAATCTGTAACATGCTGTTTATTTTTTTTACTACTAAACAACCTCAGCATTATTTTTGTGTACTATTAAATGATACTAAATTTAATCATTTCTCAAAAAATTTTGGAGCTTTCATCTGGGAAAGAGATTGAATTCGGTAAAAATAACAACCTACTCAAGATTTAAGGACATAAATATCATTATTTTTTATTTTGGAAGAAAGAAACTGGATTTGTTAATAGATCAACGCAAATGTCATGCTCACATGTAATTGCAGTCCCATACTATTTTCATGAGATATCAGAAGAACATAGGGAAAAAAAAAAAGTTTATGTGTTGCACCTCCTATTCTTCACCTGCTTCACATCCTCTTTTGCAGTGTTGAGGTGCATCAATATAGCAGCGCCGTTTAGTATAGAAAAAAAGTTAACAAAGCACATATCAATATTAGTCAGAAGGATAATAGTACAGCAAGCCTCGTAAGAAATTATAGATACTTACCAAAAAATTTGCGAAAAAGCAAAGAAGTTAAACTTACCCTAATTGTTGAGTCAACTCCTGAAATAAAGATAGCTAATCAACTCCATGAAAGCTTGAAACTTTCAAATTAATTTAAGCATAATTTTAAAAATAAATTATGTACAATAGTTAACACATAAAATTCTTTATTCTATTGAGGGGAAGGGATGCAAAGCTGAGAAAATGAACCTGTTGTAGTGCTTAATGAGGTTCCAGTCCAAATAGAACACCGTACTTGTTCAATACCACCAGATCCTCTAGCAGAAGAAAAAAAAAATCAAAGAGTACCAGGTCACAACAACTGAAAGTTAAACTCAGAATAAAAGGAAACGCAAAAGTTGTATTAGTACCAAATTTTAGTACCAGCCGAGAGGAGAGAAAAGAGAAGCTATCCTCTTTGTTCTAGCCGTAGCAGTACCAGCTGAACAGTTATGTGGCGGTGCTGAGAGAGAAAGCACAAAGAAGCGTCAACGGAGAGAAAGAGAGAAATAGAGGAGAAGTCGAGAAGAATGGAGAGAGCCAACATGGGAGAGGGACACATTTCCCACTGGATGCGCTAAGATGAGAGGGACACAGAATACTCAACAAAAAGAGGAATGGGGCAGGAAAATGGCACCGAGTGGGGATTCGATTTCATGGATTCGTGCAGCAATCCATCGGATGATCGACAACGCGAGAGATCGCAGGTAGCTGGAATAGTGATTGAGGGATGGAGAGCAGTACGGAGATTGACGATGGAGCAAAGGAGAGAAAAAAGGAATTGTTTTCCTTGCTTTTGTAGCAGAGACAGGCTGACCCATCGGACGGCTGAGATGAACGAAGCGCATCGGACGGACAGGATCGAAAAACTGTTCTAACCACAGTAAAAAGCAGCCCTCACGTGAAACTCACGCCACAGCAAATTTATATAGTATAATTTGAATTGTTTTAATTCTTACGCCCAGCAACATTTGGTCCATATATCTATATCATAGTGCCAAATCTCAAGAATGTGATTTATGTCTAAAAACTGTTACAAATGTAGGTCATGCTAAATCTATTTATAAGCTCCGTGTACAAGAGCCGGTTGGAGTTCGAGTATACGTTGAGCCAAATGAGCTTCATTTTAATAGCAACAAGATGGTAGAGACGTTTAAGATTACTTTAGTTGCTGGTTACACATTTGGCTCTTTGACTTGGTACGACATGTTCAATCGTTCGATGCGAATTTCGCTTGTGATTCGTATTATCATTCAAGATTGTTATTCTAACAATGTTTAATTTGAGAGTTAACAAGAAATTGGTTAACTTGGGAGATTCATGAACCACTAGTGCCAATAGATTGATTTCTGGGTTGGAATTGTTTGGTTCGTACTATCATTCAAGATTGTTATTCTGACAATATTTAATTTGAGGGTTAACAAGAAATTGGTTAACTTGGGAGATTCATGAACCACTGGTGTCAATAGATTGATTTCTGGATTGGAATTGCTTGATTATGTCGAGGAGACCTCTATGACAGATTAGAAGTGGTATGGGCTACATAGTGTCTTTTGTAATTTGTTTCATTATTAAATAACAAATGATATTTCTAGTTTGAAATTTTAGAAGATTTGTTAGTTGTTAGTTGTCATTTGTCGTTATTGATTATGTTATTTATTCTTTGTTAATCCATCAATTAGGTGAGCAAATTCGCATTTGAAAGTGTGTGTTCATAAACTTAATTTTTTGCTAATCCACCAATTAGGTGAGTAAATTCGCATGTGCAAGTGAGTTCATAAACCCATTAAACAAGATTAATGAAAGATTCATGCGCCAGACTTTGGCCTCACACGACCTTCTATCGTGCCTCACCTCGTCTCTTAGATTTAGGACCTATGCTGATCTGCTGTTTAGACAAAAATGAAAAACCCTAGAAGTCGGCTTCGCTCACTAAGTCCAACCTCGCGACCATGCATCCCACTTCCGCTACACGACTTCGTGACATATTCACATCCAGCTTGTTGAATATTTTGGATTAAAAAATTTGCACCAAAAAGCTGTTGATCGGGAAATAATTGTGAGACACATTCTGGTGCTTTTGTTTTCATCATCAAAAAAAAAAAAAAAAAAAAATCCATAAACAAAAACTAGTTCAAGCGGTATGAAAAAATGTTGGCTGCAGTCCAGCAAATTTGTTTCCGTTAAAAAGTGGAAAGAAAATAAAACAACTTAAGTGTGACCAAGTCTAAAGTGTCTAACATGGTTTGTTCACACAAGTGACAACTGACAAGTTCAAGTAACAATCATCAAAGAAGATAAGTTATAAGTAAACAAGTCTGAATTTCTTATCTCATGCGGCTTATGAGTACTTCCAAGTATGTGCCGAGTCACTAGAATGGATCTTTACATCAACTTGGAGACTACACATCATTTTTGTTTTTGAAGGTTAATTCTTCTTTAAACTGGCAGCAACTGGCTAGACGAAGGAACTACACACACATCTCAAAAAAATTCAGATTAAAAGTAAATGACATAGAGTGAAGCTCCCTTTATTTTCGAGGATCTAATATAAAAAGCCTTTAGTCTTTACATCATCAAGAAGTAATTTAATTTCGGCTGCCCCAATCTACAGCAACGTGCACACCAACACAAACCGTCCGATCTTTGGGTTGTGTCCGATAGATTTTATCCTGGTCATCTGCTAGCGATTCGATATAACGTCTATTTCCTCTATCAAACAATCCAACTGTTCGCTCTTCTAGGCTTCTCGATTGTTCTTAGTTTTTCCCTTCTGCGCGAGTTCAGAAGGAGAGAAACAGAAAGAGGGAGACAGCTCGACTTTCTACCCCTTTCTCGCCATGGCTCTGAAGAAGGAGCGCTTTCTCTCTCTCTCGCTCGACCAAGAGTTCAGTCGATTCCCCTCTTCTTCTCATCTCTCTATCTCTCTCTTTGACAGCTTAGAGCCTCTCTCTCTCGCTGCGCCAAATCTATCTCCCTATTGGCTGGCTGGTAGCCTTACGCCAATTTTACTTCCTCTTCTGTTGGTTAGGTACGATCCTTATGGCTTTCTTAACTCATGTGAAGCAAATCCTAATATCCAAGAACATGTTCTTAATTAGATAGTATGGCTGTTGGGACGATACGATAAATATTTTAACTACATTTACGCAATTTCTTATTGGTGTTTAGAATCTCCATTGGTATATTTTTCTATTCTTGGAGATGTTATGTCGATAAATTGTCCCATTTCTGCGCACGTGATGGGTCTGAAGAAATGCCGCAAAAATCATAATGTAACAGTTATTGAAACAGTTCTGGTAAATTATACTGGTAAAGGGAATAAGAGATAAAGCTATTGAAAATGATTCATTGTATTGCATAACTTTCGGATTACATCTGATCTGTATATATAGAACAATACGTCAATTATTCTCTTAGTCTAAACCAATATCCTAACAACAGGTAACTAAGGAAGATTCCTCTTGTGAGGACCATCTCTGGACCACAGTCATGCGCTGGCAGAGCTATAGAATGTAGTCATTACACTTGAGCATCAGTACAATACTCTCCATTTAATCCATCAACTACAGTCACCAATTATGCTCTAACAGTTATCGATTGCATTTTGTTAGTTATTGGCTTCGACTTTGGTACCATAGAGTGCTTTTGCAGACACGAAGTGTTTTCTTTTTTTTTTTTTTTTTTTGGTTTTTATGATGACCAAGCAATTCATTGGAGGTGTTCTAATTAGGGTGTGCATTATGACAGAGAACAAAATAATCAGGTGTTTACTAAAGAGAACTGAGGGTAGATACTTATGCGCAAGCCTCATCATCCATTTTATATTATATATGACCGTTACTTTAATGAGTTTTACAGAGTAAAAAAAAAACAAAAACTTTGTTATTTGCTGCTCCACAATCATGAGTTGTTCATTAACAATCTTCCTACATTAAACGATTCTAGAGCATTTGATATGAACGTAACGATCAAATTTGTGAGTATGATTTTGGTGTGTTTTGTTCAAATTGCCCTTATTATTTTATAAATGCAGTGCTCTAATTTAATTGGGAAAGATGCTGGCTTTGATGATTATAACATAATTCTTACTTTTGACACCTCCAGAGCTTGGCTGTACAGAGACAACTAGGAAAATCAAGCTAGAAAGAAGCCAAAAGAAATATTAGCTCTTTTGTTTCTTTTCCTTCTTCTCGCTGAACCAAAAATTATGCGATAAAATATGAGATCTATTCATTGTATCTCTGGACATTTGCAGCAGCTTTAATCATATATATATTCTCCGAGTGAAGGGGTATTGAAGTATTATATTTTCCTTTACAACAGCTTTAACATTAAGCATTTTTCCTTTTGGCATGGATTGGATTGTATTATATTTTCTATTTGAATCTATTTTGTATCAAATTTATCTTAGTAAAGAAGTATCGAGTAGAAACTAATAATTAAGTTTTTATGGCGCAAAGCACTATATTATAGCTAGTAGCTAATTAAATGAGCTCAGTTGTCAGTATGAAAACTTACAGATTTTAACATTCACGAGAAAGTTATGGACTTCTAAATATTTTTATCAAAATACACATTATACTACAATAAATTGTAGATGTCACTTTTATTGAAATTTTTTAATCAAGAATTTACTACTAAACTTAACTGAATCTAGATATTAATGGTACTAAAATATGTCTATTTATCTTATTTACAAATTTTTGCACTGAATAGTTAACTGACTCTAACACCCAACACCCCCTTCCCTGGCGGAAGAGTCGGACTTCTCGTCTTCCTGTTCGTCCCTATCATTTCACAGTAAAACAACAAACATTAGTACAATGTATTAGTTCAAATGTCTTTTTTTTTTGGAAAATTTAACAGAGGCTGTCGCATTAGTTCAAATGTCAACCATTAACAAATTAATTATAGCATTAGTTCGATACATTAGTTCAAATGCGAATCATTTACAAATTAATTGTAACATCTCTTTAATAACCTCTCCAACTTCAGCAATTTGAATCACTAATGCACTATACTACCATGTCTGACGAGTCTCTCCACATCTTGGTCTTCCCATGGCTAGCCTTTGGTCACATGCTTCCTTTCCTGGAACTCTCCAAGTCCCTCGCAAAGAGGGGCCACCGTGTCACCTATGTTTCCACCCCGAGAAATATTCAACGGCTCCAGCCAATTCCAGCCCAACTTGTCTCCCCTCTATCCCACTTCCTGCTGTTGAACATCTGCCTGAGACCGCCGAATCTACGGGGGACTTACCATCTGAGAAGGTTCAGTACCTCAAAAAGGCATTTGATGGCTTGGAAGCGCCAGTATCGGCCTTTTTCAACTCAGCTTGTGCTGATGAAAGCTCTAGGCCCGATTGGGTCATCCTGGACTTTGCGCACCACTGGGTCCCAAAAATAGCAGAGGAGTATCATGTTCCATGTACATTCTTCTCGGTCTTGGCAGCTTTTAGCATGGTTTTCATGGGGCCATGCTCTGAACTGCTTGGTGGGTATCGGACCTCCATCGAGGATTTCACTGTCCCACCAAAGTGGGTCCCGTTTCCTTCCAACGTAGCCTTCCACCTACATGAGGCCCGCGTGTTCAAAAGTGTCTTTGAAAGAAATGCATCTGGCATAACTGATGCAGAGAGACTTGTCTCAGTTATTACTGCAAGCAAGTTTGTATGTTTAAAGAGCTGCCACAACCTTGAGTCAAAATGGTTATCACTTCTCAGTAAGCTTTATGAGAAGGAAGTCATGCCGGTAGGTTTATTACAGCCTTCTATAGACCAATCTCAATCAGAAAAGAGCAGTAAAGCTGTTGACGAGCTTGATGTCATGGATTGGCTAGATCAGCAACCAGCTGAATCTGTGCTTTATATTGCACTTGGTAGCGAGGCCGCTTTGAGCATAGAGCTTATTCAGGAGCTAGCTCTAGGCATTGAGATGTCGAAAGTGCGCTTTCTCTGGGCATTTAGGAAGCCCAAAGATATATCTGACGACACAAGAATTTTACCTGAGGAATTTGAAGAGCGTACGAAATATATAGGAGTTGTAACAGGATGGGCTCCTCAAACAAAGGTCTTAGCACATACTTCTGTTGGAGGGTTTCTGACACACTGTGGCTGGAGTTCTGTAGTTGAGAACTTTCAATTCGGGCACCCATTGGTGCTGTTGCCGATATTTATAGATCAAGGGCTGAACGCTCGAATTCTAGAGGAGAAAAAGATCGGCATAGCTATACCGCGAGATGAAGAAACCGGGGATTTCAGCAGAGAAGAAGTTGCAAAAGTTTTTCGCTTTGTGATGGTGGAAGAGGAGGGAAAGCAAATTCGGCATAATGCAAAACAACTGAAGGAGGTATTCGCCGATCAAGTTTCTTATGAGAAGCATATTGATGAATTTGTTGAGAAGCTTATGAAATTTAAGCTGCACGTTTGAAACTTTGAATGCATCTTGATTAGTGAAACTGTAAAAGTGCACCCTGGCTGAATTCTGTTACTAAAACCCTCCCAGTGGAGTTATATATATTCTGCAATATCTTGCTCAATTACAGATTTGGCAGCTTCAAATATATCTCTTATGTATCTTGCACTTTTTGCAAACTTGTTTTCAAAAGATTTCTTTTTCAGTTTTTTTATTGTATCAAGTTTTTCTTAATTTGAGTGAATTCGGATTTTCTATTTGTTTTACCGTTTGAAAGTTTTTGGGTCCTGTACTCCTGTTTCTATGACTTGCAAGACCTTATTAAATGATGGTACTGGATCAGGTACTCCTTATTTGTTAATTTTGAATTAATCAATAGATAAATTTTCAAATGTCTTGAACCTTTCCTCATATATCGCTCACTATACAAGGACCTTCAACCTTGAGCTCTCCATTGCAAACCAAAGCAACCCTAAAGTTGGGAGGTTACGGATTCAAAGGTTCTAAAAAACGAATAGCGGTATAATATAGTTGTCTATAATTAAAAAAAATAAATAAAAGGTCTCGGTTTTACCAACCACAAAAAAATCAAACCAGTAAAGCCGGTTTTAGTTTGGCACAAAGGAAAAAATATTAAGCTTGGTTCGGCCTATTTATATTGGGTCATTTTCAGGCCGCTTTATGGTTATTTTGGATTAACCTGATGGCCAGTTTCTAGTCTCTATCATTTCAAAAGTAACATCCAGGAGGAACCTTAGAAAATGCGTGGAAAAAAAAGTCTCAATGAACAAGAAATGGGAAAGACTTCCATTCGTGTGAAAATTATTTATCATCAGCAATGATAGTTTTGCAATATTTTTGTATTTCTTGTTTTACCAGCAGTGATATATCTTGAAAATTATTTATTATCATTTATCAGCAATGATATTTTTTGCAATATTTGTGTGTGTGTGTGTGTGATTCTCTAGTCGTAGCATCCTAATTGTATACAACTAACTCACAAAAATAATACAAGCAACATTAAAATATTGCAAAAAAAAAAAGGCTTTGCTAATCATAGATATTTTCCAAAAATATGATGGTCTTTTGTATATTTATAAATTTTTAGGAGCTTATGACCTTTTTCCAAGCATTTTTTGAGGTGCCTCTTGGATGTTACATTCGGAATCATAGAGATGATATGAAGAATGAATGCATTTTTTTATTGGTCCCTGAAAAAGAAAGTATAGAATGGGACTTGACTTTAAACCATTTACTTTGAATCTGGATTTCTTGAGATGGATATATAGTTCTTCCATCTGGCCTCTTGCAGCTAGACTACAGAAGAATAAAAAATTGAGAGAAGAAAGTTAATATATGTAGGTACTCCAAGTTATCGTATAATAAAAATTCTCTAGGCATAGACAAAGTAAAATCCAATAAAGCAACCGAATTTGACAACAATGACAAAAACTACGATATACCTTAAGTTCTTATCAAACAAATTAGAGAACCGGAAAAGGCCAATATATAATAAACTAAAAAAATATAAAAACCTCAAACAAGGTAAACCAACTTTATTGCAAGATCAGGACTCAGGATTACAAGCCTGCCAATTTGCCTTGGAGGGTAACCAGACAGATAATAATTGTAGCCTCCCTGATAATCATGCCCTCCTAGAGAAATAATCATCAAGTCAATTTCGTCATATATGTTAAAAATATCATTCAGTAATTCAGCCTATTTTACAAGTCATATGTTGAAATGCCGCGTACCATAACACAAGCCGAATATCCCAAAAGAAACATAAGGGGGAAAAAAATACCTAAGAATTTAGCTCTACTGCAATTTAGCCAAACATGAATTTAAAAAAAAACGACAAAAAAGTTAACCACTAATCATTCATACAATTATTTCATAAAACCAATTATTTCCTGCTGATTGTCCTTGCAATCATTGAAAAACTACTTTCAGTCGATTTTCTTTCGGATGAAGTAACCACAGGCTCGCAGCAACAATTCCGCCAATTGCAAGCCCCGCCACACCAAAGGCCCACATCAGCAATTTCTCTTTCGGGGTTTTGAACCCCGAAGTTACATAGTTATTTTTAAAATGTTATTAATAATGTGTTCATCTTTAAAATAATAATATTAAATATATATAATAAAAAATAAAACCGTCACACAACTGACACAAGAAAAAAAAAAATTATTGTCGATGTAGCCCGCAGAGCATGAAGATCGAAACCCATTTTATCATCGGAAAAAACTCCGGCCCAAATTGGGAACCGCTCTTTGGAATTCGCAAGGGCTTCAAAGAAAGAAGATCGCCGAAACATCGAAACCTGTTTCGAAATAACAACTTTTACAGGGTAAAATCCTCAAAAATCCCACGAAAAAAAGTTAGCTAATACTAGAAACCCTAAACTGGCGGCCTCTTCTTTCGATTTCCCTCTCCTCAGACTCCCACGCTCGGCTCCTCGTCGCTTCAATAAGGTCAGTTCTCTTTTCCTTTCGATTTCTCTCGATTTTCTTTTCCTACCAAGTCCCTGTCCATGACCCACCGAAATTCGCTTTTGGGTCGTTTAATTCGTTCGATTTATCCTTTCTCGAGCTGTTCTAGGGTTTCGACTAATTGGTAATTTTCGGATCTCGATGAAATTTCCCATAAGTTTCGTTCTTTTACTGAGTTTTTTTTTACTACGGAGAGTAGTGGAGTTTACAGTCCAGTTATTATTAATGAAATTTAGGGTTTTTTTTTTTCATTTGAATAGGTACGAAAAAAGTCGTCCAAGAACAATATCTCGGCTTTTAGTTTTACTTTCTACCATTTCGGGTTGTTCACCCTTCAATTGACCTTATGCAAAATTAGTTAGCATAGAGTTAATCTTTCTTTAAATTAGCCTTCATAAATAAAAAAAAAATGTGGAGTGTTAAATAGCAGTTAATGATCCTTGCATGCTGGGTTAACTTGAATAGCTTAAAGTTTCCAAGGGCTTTGAGGAAAGGTCCAGGCCAATTTCAATGGAATCTTGCAAACCGTCTAAATTATCAATATTTCTCTGTATCTGTCACTTATTCTCTGTTGTATCATTTCAGGCATCATTACTGAATAAGGAAGCCTGGTATATTTTTTTGGAAAAAGAAGAGCTCAAATCAATCTGTTTGAGTCTGATTTGGGTATTGACAGAGGAAGAGGGAGTCGTAGCATAAAGGTCTGTACCTGTTATGGCGCCGCATGGCGACCAGTCATACCTGAGCAGCACAACAGATCAGAGCCCATACCGGCGTGAGGAGAGAGGCCAGATTGGTGCATCCTGGTACTACAGCCGGAAGGATATAGAAGAAAATTCTCCTTCCAGACGGGATGGTATTGACTTGAAGAAAGAGACGTATCTACGCAAGTCTTATTGCACCTTCCTGCAAGATCTTGGCATGCGACTTAAAGTGTAAGTCATATCTTAGCATAGTATCAAGGTCTCATTGTCAATAAGCTTTGTTGATGTCATTGTAATAATCTACTATCAGCTGTTGTGTTTAAACGATACAAACTAATAATACAATTATTGGTAAATGTCGACCATACTGTAAGATATTTGCTTGTTTCAAACAATTGGGCGATGCTAAAATCCTAATCACGAAATGCCAGGAAAGGCTCGTGTTAAGTCAATTATAGTGATCTAAAATGATAGAGTAATATTGTGTTAACAAATTGCAATGTTATGTTGATCAGCAATGATATGTTGGAGCTTTTGAAAGCTAAATTGCAGTCCTGTTGGTGATATCCAATAGACCTTGTTGATGCAACCATTCCTTACATTGACATCCTCGTTTTGATATGAAAGTTTTCATTTTGCAGCTGCCTTCAACCCTCAAGTTCTTTTTTTTTTTGTTTTCTCCTCTTTATTAATAATGTTTTGTTTTTATGTTTTCTAGGCCTCAAGTGACAATAGCAACAGCAATAGTGTTCTGCCATCGCTTCTTCCTTCGTCAGTCGCATGCCAAGAATGATAGACGAGTACGTCTTCTTGTGTTATTTTTATTGTTTTTATGATAAAAGTACCAAATAGGTCAGTCCCCCTTCCCTGTTTACATGTTCCTTAGTTGTCCTGTTTCTTCATGGGTTTGGTGTATGTGTTTTCATTAATTCTGATGTTCATTCAAGGTTGACACAATTGTGCCTGTCTTAAAATTATTCTGTCATATTATTTGTGAAGTACCGTTGCACATCATAATTTTAAACTTCATGCACTATTGTCATTACAGAAGTCTCTTTTTACGTACTATACTACCATTCTGACTTGTGTACATGTAGAACTTGTGGGCAGTCATGTTACTGTAATATACTGCACCTCATATCATGCATTGGTTCCTTGACTTCAATTGGTCCCTTTAAAGTTTTGGGATTTTTATATTATTGTACCAATCTCTGTTCTTTGTTTCAATTGCTATTTTTATTGGTGAAAATAACTGAATGTACTCTTGTTGAGTTTTAAACTGTGCCATTATCCTATACTCTTTTGGTCTTATTCTTCAATTTTCTTTTATGAAAATGTGAATCTTGATACTGTTGATTGGTTTTTTGGATAATGATTTGAATATTTTCCATTTTGTTATGACATTACACAAGTCAAGGTTATCAAATAGTGCTCATTCATGACTTAAAATGTAATTATAGTTTGTTGCCTTCGAGAAAGTTTGTGATTGTAGCTTATTCATGTAAATGATGAATGTTCTGTTTGTTTATCGTTCTTCCTTTTGGTACAGACAATAGCAACGGTGTGCATGTTTCTGGCTGGAAAAGTGGAGGAGACTCCACGGCCGCTGAAGGATGTCATTCTTGTCTCTTACGAAATCATCAACAAGAAAGATGCTGATGCAGTTCAACGAATCAAACAACGGGTAAAGCTATTTGCTGTTTGATAAATAGCAAAGTTAATCGTTTGTCTTTGTCAGTTATTTGCTTTCTGTTCCTAAACTTCTGTTATCTGTACTACTATACTTTGGCTGACTGTGGAAATGGCAATCGTCTGGGTTGGGTTGGGTTGGGTTGTTTCTGGTTGGGTCATTTTCAGTTATTTGGTCATCTGGGTTGGAGGAAAAAAAATCTCTTGTTGTATTCTATTGTTTCAGTTTCCAAGCATTAGAGTTAAGGAAATGGAATGCTTTGGGATTTGACTGTTTCAAATCTTGGGTCATTCAGGTTCGATGTTGGGCATATTTGATATCGATCAGTTGGATCCGAGATTGTTTGGATTATTGTCATGATAAAGTTCATTTTGGGGTTCTAGATTGTCAGTCAGGTTGTGGGAGCATCAAGTTTGGTTTGGCTTTTGGTCTAGTCAGGTTTAGAACTGCTTAGGTTTTGGGGTTGGCTTTGCTCCAGAACTGATCAAAAGTCCACAATTCTTCAAGTTCGGGTTGGGTTTGGGGTCATTAATATTTCCACCAAAAAATTGAATAAAATAGTGGGCTTGGGTCAGTTCAGGAATGTCCTGGTGTCTTCTTCAGTCATTTGTATAAAGAGACAGAATCTATTACCATGACTATTTTTTCACTAATAGTTCCAAATTTGATCTATAAATGGCACTTTGAAGCGTTAATCTTGTTTTGTTCTTAAAAGTAATGCATTAGTGGCTAAAAAATTGTGGACTTTGGAGTCCATCTTGTATGCGAGTAAAGGTGAAAAAAATTAAATGGTACGAGATCAATAACAATAGACAATTACTTTTTGGCTTCTCGTTCTTGTGTTGAATAACCTTCATTTTTTTACGCACATGAATTACTTCAGAAATAGAACAGACATGACTCACATTTCTTGTTTTGGATTTGGAACAATAAATTAGAATTCGAGTTATGTTTGTGGTGATGAGGCACCATGAGTTGAGGTTAATTGGATCCTTCTTGTATAATATGAGATGAGAGGAACAATCATAAATTTGCAGAAAATTCAAAATTGGGTAAACAGGTTGCAAATGCACAAACTTTTGAACATGTATGCAGATAGTGGTAGCTGTTTTGCCCTACATATACCTATATTTGTTTTGCATCTTTCATTCTGATTTCTTTTATTATTAGTAGTATTTTTTTTCTGTTTTGTTAGACCTAAGTTTGGTATATATCTCTGCATTCATCCTGTCAATTTCTTTTGAAAGAAGAACCAATTCTTAATTATAGCTTGATTCCAAGAGATCCAATGGATGCATGCATGGTGTATGTTTGTAATTCATAGGTTTTTATTCTAGAAAATATCCTAAACTTATTCATATGGGGAGCATGAGCAATCTGATTCTGATTTGGTTCAGATATATTGCCAGCCCCTTTTAACTTTTGTTCGCATTTGGTCATCGAATTTTTTCTGCCCCTGTTCTTTTCAAGACTGTTAAAGGGGCAAGATTTGCTAGTGTTTTCTTCTATCAGGATTTCTTTGCTATAAATAAAAGTTATGTTGCTAATGAAGTATAAGAGGTGCTACAAACAATGGGTTTCAACTTAAGTGTGCACCATCCATTTGCTTGTTGAGTACATCTAGGCTTTCTAAAACTTCCTCTAATTGATTCTTATTTACACACTTGCATTTGTTTGCCAAAAGTTCCCTGAAAAGTTCTTCCATGTAAGGAAAGTATTTAGGAGGTTATAATTATGTTGGACGAGTGATTCTTATGTTATTAGGTAGTAGTTGTGTCAAGCTACATGTTATCTGACCACTTTCAGAAGTTCAATGCTATTTGTTGGTTGTGCCTTCTGTATCCCAATCAACATTTACACAAAAGAGATTTTGAATCATCAAAAGTGATGGTTTAAATTGTTTTTGCTAATTTTTTTATTCAGGAGGTGTATGAGCAACAGAAGGAGTTAATATTACTAGGCGAAAGAGTTGTTCTGTCAACTTTAGGTTTTGACCTTAATGTTCATCACCCATATAAGCCGCTTGTGGAAGCTATCAAGAAATTTCACGTCGCCCAAAATGCCCTTGCACAGGTTGCCTGGAATTTCGTCAATGATGGGTATGGTACAGTTACATAATAAAATGTTACAAACTGCATGTAGTACCATTAGTTGGAAATTTAAAGGGGGTAATGGTAATGGAACAGGCTAAGAACATCGCTGTGCCTACAATTCAAACCACACCACATAGCGGCGGGTGCCATTTTCTTGGCTGCCAAGTTTCTCAAAGTAAAGCTCCCGTCTGATGGAGACAAGGTTTGGTGGCAGGAGTTTGATGTCACCCCCCGCCAGCTAGAAGGTTTGTGAGTGAAAATGCATTGGCCCCTACATACATATGCACTGTTTCAATGAATATTTTGCTGTCAGTGAGACAAAAAAAAAGCAGTCAACTGTCCCACACTGCATTTAACCTGTGCACTAAGTTCAAGATGTTGGAACTCAGTCCAATGGGGGCAACTGATTGGACTACTGTATATAGCAAAGAAGACAGAAAGTTAAAATGTTTAACTATGTAAATCTTTCTTTAGAAACTTAGAAAGCTTAGATCGTTTTTTTGCATATGGGCTTTTCTGTCATAATAAACTATTTGCTCGATCTGGGTGTTATAGGTGGTATGGTTTGCACCATCTATTCGACAATCAGCTTGATCTGGTGTAATACTTGGTCTGCTTTCACTGCACCATCTATTGAGCTCTTAGTCAATAAATTTACTGTTAATTTGATTGGGGTCATACTTTGTCTGGTATGTAAGCTGTAGTATATCTTTAGATTATAAAAGAGCAATCCAACAGTAAAGGGAAAATAACTGAAATTTTTTATTTGGTTTCTGGTGTGATTGCACATTCAGCACTAACTATTTTCCATGGACATAATATTCCATCTTTCAACAGAGGTTAGCAATCAGATGCTGGAGCTATACGAGCAGAACCGTGCAGCCCCTTCTTCTCAAGGTGGAGCTGCGACCAACGAAGAGGCTGAGGGCAGCTCTGCCAGCGGGGCCCACCCCCACCAGCCTCGCACCCCTGTTAAAGCACCTCCCTCCTCTGAAGGCGGGGATCCTGCATCAGCCTCTCATCATCATCATCCAAGCACCAATGGCCACCCCACACCGCCAACAATGCGGCATCACTCTTCCTCAAGTGGGCCTCCCCATGGAAAGCCTGATGAACAACAGTTGCAACAGGAGTCTAACCATACTGTGCCTACCACTGACAGTGGCCCATCTAGGGTTGCTTCCTCATCACTGGTCTCAGATGCCATGCCGAAAATTAACGCTGACAAAGTGAAGGCACTGGTGGAGAAAAGGCGCAAATCAAAGCCAGACAATTCAAGAAAGGTTGATGTTTTGGATGAAGATGATCTTATAGAAAGAGAATTGGAGCATGGTGTTGAGCTTGCTATTTCAAATAAGAAGGGGAAAGGTGGACAGGTGGACAATACAAAAAATGGCTACTATGGAGATGACAAGGGGGAGGAAGGGGAGCTGTCTATAGATAGCCAAGAGATGTTGCTCTCCCCAGAGCTTGGGGCTCGTAAGAAAAGACCCGCTAGCCCAGGTCTTTATGGGAATTCCTCAAATGATGTACGATTAAAGAGGTTTAAGTGTGAGGGTCAGGTTTAATTTTTGGTTAGTGGTAGACAAGTAGTTGTCTTTATATACACTTGGATTATGGCAGGAAGAGAGTTAAAGGCCTATGCTTGTAAAACATGGGACTCTTGTCTGTGTTAATTGTTATCTGGTTTTGGGAGGAAAAATGTGAGAAAAAAAGAGGAAAAAAAAAAAGTTATATATACTAGAGGGATGGTTCTTTGAGATGTTAAGTTATTCTGCTATTGCGGCAATAGCATAAATTATGGCCACGATCTTGTTTTTAGACTTTTACATTCATTTTGTGAAGCGAAAAGCCCCTAGGTAACTTAGTACCATAGTTTTAAATAACTTATAGTGAACCGTTTAAATTGCACATCTTTAGGTTAGTGCCAGTTTCAGTTAATTGAACAGATGTTTAGTATTGTGTGCTCGTTTTGTTCTTTGTTTCTTCGTTTCTTTGTTATACTTTGGTTACTTTTGAACAAAGGTCCCCCCTCGGGGTATTATTGTTGAAGAAAACATGCTCGAATAAAAGAAATAGCATGGAATTTCTGCAATCTGTGTCATGAATGTGACACGAGATTGTTTAATGTTTAACCTTGAGAGAAAATTCGCCTCACTGCCTCCTGAGCATTGCAGGCCTGTATGAGTGCCCAGTGCCCTCCAGTCAATTCGAGTGTGACCAAGTCAGACATGGTTTATTTGTGTCTGCCGCATTTGTTCACACTTCACACACATATTACAAGTCCGAGTAAGAATCACTGTTCCCATGCAATGTATGCAAAAAAACTTCCAAATATGAGCCGACTTCATTGACCTGGCTAAAATTTAATCATACGATAACTTGGAGGACCCGAAATTTTTCATATAGGCATTTTAATACTAAAATATTTTAAATAAAACAAATATTTTAAACATGTCGGTATCGGTGTACATGTGACTGTTGCAATGTTCAATTTATTTGATTTACAGATGAACTTACAACAAATTTTATCAACAAATATTTTCACCTTTATAGGTTGGGTTGCGTATAATATAGACTATATTTCAATTGTTATATGTTAACTTTTTGACTTTCAATAAAATTAATATGTTATTCTTGACTTTCAATGTACACCGACATGTTTCCAAAGTTAATGCGTTTTTTCGTGTTCCAAATCATGTTGAATGGTGTTATACATGAAAAGGGGGCTCACGGATGGGGTGTGACAAGGCCCATAGTTCTCTCCAAGACCAGGAATTCTCACCTCAACAGCGACATGCTCAACTCTCTGCCCTTGATGATCCCTGATCACCAATTGGCCTTCAATCCGTCTTAAATTTGCCCACTAGTCGTAGTCATAGGTTGAGCCAAACCCTTGCAAAGTGTCGACAAAAGAACAAATTGAAGGCACTGAATTAAAGAGGAAGGTGAGGCGATTCCAGGCACCCTACCCATGCTGACAATGGTGAAGCCAAGTCACGAGGATATCGCTATGAAGTCTCAACGGGTCAACCCATTCTAGCATGGCCAAACCTTCAGAGAAATCAAATTTAGAGAGAGGCGTTGACTTGCACGAATCCTGACGCAGCGTCAACGGATGGATGTCAAGTATAATGGTCCAGAAGAAATATCTGCGTAGACGTAGTGTACGGTGAACCCCTTTCAGACAGACTCGACACCGACTCATTCGATGCACAGTCATGGGCGTGAACCAATCGACTCGATCCATCCCAACTTCAGTATCCTCTGTGGATTCTCTGTGGCATCCTGTGATGTAGCGAGTCCCTGACAGCCAAACGCGAAACAACAACAGCCAGAACTGATTGAAAATTTTCAAAACTGCCGGAACTTTAAAAAATATGTTAAAAGTAGCAAAAAATTCAGAAAAATCTCATAAAATACCAAAATGTCCAAAAAATATGAAGAATATTTCCATATAAATTTCCAGGGCAAAAACTCAAAGCAAGGAGGAATTTTTATTTTAATCCCCTAAAGATTTTTTTCATAATATTGAAAAACCCCTAAAAGCGATAAATAATATTGAGTCGGCCAAAGATTGAAAACCTCAATAATAATATGTAAGCCATTTGGACAGTAAGTAGCCAGGTAGACTCAAACGGCATGTGCACTTAGACTCTTCAGGATTGACACTCTTTGAAGTCAACCAAAAAGAAAAGAGAAGAATTCAAGAAATTCAAACCTCAATTTAGAAATCAAACAAAAAGGATCTAAGTCTAAGCTCAAGTCCAAGAGTCTAAATAAAAAATTTATCAAAAAATCAAGTTCAAAATTAAAAGCTCAAGGCTCAGAAGCCAAATCCAAACTCAAGCCCAATCCCAAGGCCCAAAAAAAGACACAAGTACAGAATCAAACTACAAAATAAATCTAGGGCCAGAAAATCCAACTCTGGAAAATAAATCCAGAACTAGAAAACCCAGATCCAGAAAATAAATCCAGAAACTTCCAAATCTAGAAAATACAAATCCAGAAAATAAATTTAGAACCAGACCCTAAAAACAAAGACCTAACTCCAAACCATATTCAATAGACATTCCATAAATCAAAACTTCCAAGACCAAAAGACCGAACTTTAACACATCTGAAAACAAGGGCTTTAACATGTCAAAGTGACTAAAGTTCTAGCACATATGAAGACCTAAGTTTAAATACATTTAAAATTTACCAAAACTTTAATATGTCCGAAGACTAGTGTTTAAACACGTCATATGACCAAACTCTAACATGTCAGAGGGCTAAGTTCAACACGTCAATAGTCGGTTAAAACTTAAACACGTTCGACGGCCAGAGTTTCTACACGCCCAAATGACAGAATGCCTGAAACTCTAACATACTGGAGAACCGTAGTTTTGACACGTCGACAACATACCTAAATCTTAAACACGTCAAAAGATTGAAGCTTTAACACGTTAGAAACACTAGAGCTTCGACACGTTAGAAGACCAAGGCTTGACACGTCTATATATGTTCCTTTTAGATCCGGCAACACATTTTGACCAGAAGTGAACAGAACCAAGAAGATTAGGTGACCAAATGAGAAGTCGACCGATAACCGTCATATAAGTTCTTGTTGAGAGGAGGCATAACACATCTTTACTAAAGACTCGAACTAAACTTCAGAATTCTTAAATCCCCAAACGGCTGAGCTCTAATCAACACCTCCATGCCTAATTCAGCAAAATAACAAAAAATGTTGAAAAGTGCAGGAAGTGTCAAGTGAGGCGGTCATAGTGGAGTCCTCTACCCTTCTTGCACATAAGCATGCATCATGACAGTCTTCGTAGGCATTCATGTCATCACTTACATCATTTTTGCATATGTTCTTCTTTCAAATTGCACTCTTTTATGCTTCAATATTTCACCCCATTAGATGTTAGCCACTTATAAAACAATAAAATTGACTCCAGTAGCTTATCATGCCTAATTCATTGATTGTCCCGATCTAGAGGTGCTATTGACTGGTTCAGAGGTAATTAACAGTAGGGCTTGCGTCTAATAGAAGGTAAGGACCTGACACAAACAATCAACTCTCGAGAGACTTGAAACCACACTAGCACCTTCATTCTCTTTAGATAGGTATTAGTATTCGAGTTTTGAGATTCCAGAGGGGTATCTGATTCATATTCTTTTTCCCCTGTGGAGGAATATTCGATCATGAATAGACGGCAAAAAGTGCGAGATATGAGGTTATTGGTTTTGCCGAGTTCATAATGAATTATTTTCCATTACATTTATTGAACATATCACAAGAAAGGGAACATATAGAAGCGTAGCAATGTTTCTAGTGATTATATGATCACGATATTTTCATTTCATTTCGATTATTCGTCGTAATGCGTTGCATTATTTTTTGTGGTTATTTGATCTCATCATAAAAGCAAATAAACATAAAAAAGATGCATCCATAAACTACAAGTCCATAATAATACAACAAAATAAAACTACAACTCCATAAACAACAAGTCATAAACTACAATTCCCTAATAGTAGAATATAATAAAACTACAAGTCCATAAGAAAAAAGAGCACATCAACGCTATTTCCGTCCAGATAGTGTTAATCTGTACACTTTTCTAATCGCTCGTTTTTTCCGTCTATGAGCAAGGCATGCATAAGGATCATCACGCTCATCCTTCTGACCCTCCTGACCCTTGTCATTATCACCATCGTCCGCTTGTTGAATCTCCTGACCCTCGTTATCCCATTGACCCCCCTCATCTTCCTGCATATAATCCCCCTGACCTTCCTCATCCTCCTGGTCATATGTCAGAATTAATAACAACGTAGAAAAATAAGTAACAAGATTTAGTTAATATTTACATACATGTTGCACCGAATCCTCAGGCTGAATGATTTCGGGGATGTTCGCTCGTGGAGGAGAAATCTCGGTATCAGAATCTACTATTTCATCAATATTTGTTGGAAATCCCTTATTCTCTAACAAGTCTTCCAACTGGTATGGCATCGATGCAGCTCGTAATTGTGATTCGCAGTTGCGAAGAATTTTCTTACCAATCCGTCTACAACCTTTCATCGCAAGTAATGATATAGCCTCCACTGCATTAGCGAGCGCAATCTTCCCCTACAATATTGAAACCAACTGATAATTACACAACGTGATGAAAATAATGTTGGTATGAGTTAATAGAAATAACTGAATTAATTACACAAACCTGTCCCTGTACTTTAGGCGCCACCGGAGCATACTGACGCTGACTAACAGGTCGGTGAGCGCGGCGAGCCGTCGCCTCATCCCTCGTCACAGGAAGCTCAGATCCACCTATCTCCCTCATGTACCTCGCATATTTTCTTGCATCAACATTGGACCACTGTCTCTGGTCTACACTCTCAGCCCGTCTCTGTAAGGCCTCCTGATCCCACATAGCAATCAAAGGCGCAAAAACTATCCTCCAGTCTGTGCCTCCTCTAAAACTACCATGGCAGAATGAGTAGAGACTATTCATGGTGATCCACGCCTATTGAAATATAATTGTCAATTCACGAAAAATTATAACTTCAATTATAAGAATATAAAAAATTAAGGAACATACAATAGGTAGCGGTGGAGGAAAAGCCTGCACCAAACCAGACTGATGCCTACAACGGTCTGGAAATGTCCAACCAATGATGTAGTAGTGTATGCATGGCAATCTGAGGTAAAATGATAGCGAACCCTCCTGCGCATGTCGTGGCATCAATGTCAAGAACTCTAAATATGGCTGCCAGTTCACGTCATCAACCTCCATCAACACCAAAGAATCCCTCGCGAACTGCACTGTCCCGCGATGGTTGCTTCGCACAAATGTTCGAGCATGGCTCCATTTCCTTTAATCATGAACAATACAACATTATTAAATAATAATTTCATTATTAATTGTTGAAAGAATGTTATACTAAGCAATATTAATTGTTAAAATAATAATTGCATTATTACATAATTATTGAAAGAATGTTGTACTAACCACGCAAACGGCGGGCATGAATCTAAATCAGGCTGGCCTAATCCTGTCACTTCACCTACTCCCGGTCTACATATAGGGAGGTACGACCATGCCCAATACAAAAGAAGCAACCACGGTCCTGCCGGCTTCTTGAAAAGCATGGCAGCACGGTCAAGAGCCCGATAGAGACATGCGAGAACCGCACCGCCCCAATTAATGTTTCTTTCTTCATTTAAGTCACCCTGTCATGAAATTAGCCAATACAAATATATTTTTCATTTAAGAAACTAATATTTTCTAGATTTACAAATACATAAGTAATATAAAATATATCCATACCTCCATGAGATCCAAATAATAGGCCGGAACGCAATTATGAGAAGCGTCAGGAAACATAAGCGTGCCAAACATGTCTAAACACATGGCACGAGTGTACCGATCTAGATCCTCCTCAGAAGCTCCAAGCAGCGGCCCGTTCTTAAATTCGCCATGCAACCAATTTAGCCTCATCATATGGCAATCCGTTCTTAAATTTCACAAAAAAAAAAAAAAAATTTCCATCAATAAAAAAAAATTAATTTCATATTATTTTTCATACAGCAATTTCATACATACAACATACACTAATTTATCCATAATTTTCAGAAAACCAAAAAATATTTCTATCAGTAAAAATAAAGTAACTTCATATCATTTTTCATACAACAATTTCATACCTATAACATACATTAATTTATCCATAATTTTCACTAAAAAAAATTTCATCAATAAAAATAAACTATTTTCATATCATTTTTCCTATAGTAATTTCATACCTACAACATACGCTAAATTAACCCTAATTTCCACAAAACCAAAAAATATTTCCATCAATAAAAATAAACTAATTTCATATCATTTTTCATGAACAAATATAATTTGCTAAACAAATCAAATTTTCTATACAAAAATTTATATGTACAAGCTAGGGTTGTACAACGGATGGGTTCACAATTTTTTATCGATATTTCAACCCAACCCAATTATACCGGGTTTATAAAATTTTCTTGGATGACCCACCCGTAACCCAACCCAACCCATATAAATTTTTATCTACCGTTTTTTACGGGTTTCCGGGTTAGACGGGTTATAATTTACATGGTACATAAATAAAACTAACAATATTATATTAATTATTGATTAAATAAAAATAACTTGATAGATAATATTCTTGACAAAATCTTCTATATCTGGACATTTTGTTTCTAAAAAAATATGAATATTATTAGAATGATGAAATAAGATCGTACCTTATTTTTTCATACAGATTGCAACAAACAAGGAAAAATATCAAGACGAAAAAAAAAGAAAAAAGAAAAAAAAAATCACTAGCAGAGAACAATCTCCAACGTTATCATTTTTAAACAGCAAGTGCCAGCTGTCTTCACAGTGCATGAACTCCCTTAATTGCTCATTGGATGGTGTTGCATATGCTAACGAGAGTAAATATGATGAATGATATTGTCGGAGTAACCGAGATGAGGGATGATTTAACCGAAACGGGTCGGGTACGGGTTATCAAGAGTAAAATTATGACCCGACCCAATATAACCGGGTTATTAAAATTGAAACCCGACCCAATCCGATTAACATTTGAACCCGTTAAAATACAGGTCGGGTTGGACGGGTTAAACGGATCGGACGAGTTTCTTTTTTTCTTGTACAGCCCTAGTACAAGCACGTACCGATTCTGTCTCGCCCAGTTACGCAAAGGAGTATTCGGACATAGCAACCTTTGAACTTTCTCGTCCCAATCAGTACCACTCGTCGATCCAGTCACAGGAGTACCTTCGGTTCGCAAACCATATAGGAATGCGACATCCTGAAATTCAAATATATAATTCTGTTCATTTAATTATTTTTTCTATAACAATTTTCATAATTATAAAGATGACAAATAAATAATTCGCATATAATGGTAACCAATACTTACCTCTGCCGTGACCGTCATCTCACCGATCGGGAAGTGAAACGTATGTGTTTCGGGACGCCAAAATTCTATCAACGCCTTCAATAGAGATACATCCAAATTGGCATTCGGCACTTTCGACATGTGAATCAACCCAAGCTTTTGCAGCCTTCCTTCGATCTGCACGTCGTTTTTCAATTCTCTTTTATGCCCGCGTATTGTGAGATTTTCTTCCCGCTTCAATCATACAACAATTATATTATTTTTATTAAAGAAATATAATAGAAATATGTATTGAAAAAAATTTCTATTTAGGAAATATTTACCTCATGTATAGGTAGGCCAATCAACATGTGAGATGTCGGCACAAATAATATTGAACCATTATCTGGATCTTCCACACGATCCGTTGCATTTATCACTTGCAAAATTGGACGAGAGTTGCGATGTCTTCGTCTTTTCACCGTCGAGGTATCGACTGCACCTGGTGCAGAACTAGATGGACCAGCCTCATCTGATCCAGAACTCATCTGATTGAAATATTTAAATTTTAATTAAACAACCAAACCATACAGTAATTTATTCATACAATAATTTATGTATTAAAATTTAGTTTATCCAAAAACTACTTTTTTCATGTAGTATTTTTTTTCCGTTAGAATTTATTTTATCCAAATATTAATTTTTCTAAACAGTAATTAATCAATAAAAATATTATGGTCCAAAAACTAATCTTTCCATACATTAATTTTTCCAATTAAATTTTATTTTATTTAAAAACTAATTTTTCTATACAGTAATCAATCAGCAAAAAAATATTTTTGTCCAAAAACTAATTTTTCCATACAGAAATTTTTCCATTCAAATTTATTTTGTCTAAAAACTAATTTTTTCAATTCAGTAATTAATCAGTGAAAAAAAAAATTTGTCCAAAAATAATTTTTCCATACAGTACTTTTTCCACTAAATTTTACTTTGTCTAATAACTAATTTTTCAATACGGTAATTCATCAGTAAAAAAAATATTTTGTCCAAAAACTAATTTTTCCATACAGTAATTTATTTGCATAAAGTACTAATTTGATGCAACAATTTTCAACAAATATTAACCAATTTTTATATACATATCTTATGACAAAATAGTAAATTTAAAATAATTTCCACACAAGTTTCCAACAATTTTCACACAAACTAATTTCCATAGGTACAATTTGGCAACAATTCCTTTCTACAATTTCCTATTTTATTGTCTATAAACAATTCGAAATTAATACGAAATAATTTCCATAAAATTTTACATACATTTTCCAATCAACAATTTCTATTAAATATTAACCAACATTTTCCTACAATTTTTCATCAACAATTTCCATTGAATATTACAAAACTAAAATTAAAAAAAAACCTACATTTGTGCCAGAGTAGATCGGGTCGTTGCCAGTTGCCGATAGCCGGTATCTCGCTTCAAATCGGAGTTCCGCCTCCTCTCAACTCGAAACCAACAACTTCCGCTTCTTGCCTCCTCCTTCCTCTCCTCCTTCTCCGGCCAAGCCTCTCTTCCTTTCTCTCCTTTCTCTCCTCCTCTGGCCGCTCCCTTTCTCTCCTTCCTCTCTCTCTTTCTTGCTTTCTTTCTTTCTTTCTCTTCTCCCTTTCTTTCTTTCTCTCTCTCTATTTTTCTCTCGCTACAGAGCTCACTCTTTCTCTCACACGGCAGAGGCAGCAGAGAGAACAAATTAATTCAAACGGTCATAGTGGCAGTCTTTGACCCTATAGCGGCAGTCTGCCGTATAGGCCGCTAGGGACTTAATTTCGGCATTCAAAAAGGCGCTATGGGGCTACAGAGGCATTCAATTGGAGTGGGACCAAGTCAGATATAGTGTATTTGTGTCTGCCGCATTTGTTTACACACATGTGACAAGTCCGAGTAAATAACTCTTGAATCACTGGCTCCCATGCAATTTATGCAAAAAAACTTCCAAATATTAGCCGACTCGTTGACCTGGCTAAAATTTAATTATACGATAACTTGGAGGACCTACGTATATTAACTTTTCTTTCTAAAATTTTTATTCTTTTGTAATCTAGCTGCAAGAGGCCAGATGGAAGAAATATACAAATCCATCTCAAGGAATCCAGATTCCATGTAAATGGTTTAAACTTTAAAGTGAACCCCATTCTATACATCCTTTTCCAGGGACCAATAAAAAAATGCATTCATTCTTCACATCATCTGTATGATTCCGAATGTAACAAGAGGCGCCTCACAAAATGCTTGCAAAAAAGTCATAAGCTCCTATAAAATATATATACAAAAGACCATATATGTTTGGAAATTAAATTTTAGGGTTAATTAGATTTATGCCACTGCGAAAAGTTGAACTAAATGAAAAATTATTTTTATGCCATTACAAAAGAGTAACAATTAGTTTTATGTCATCGATCAATTTATATGACATTTTTACTTTTTTAAACATGCCACTATAAAAAATTTGAAATTAGAAAAATGCCATCACTAAATGATAAATTAGTTTTATGCCACTACAAATTAATAAAAATGTGTTTTGTGCCATGTAAAAGATGTAAAAATTAGGCTTATGCCACAAGTGCATTAAAATGATGGTATAAAACAAAACTTTGCTATTTTGTAATGGTATATTATAAATTAGTAATCCAACAGTGACACAAATAAAATAATTCAAATAATTATGCTGATTAATACTCTAGAAATTAAGTTCCACCCATTCACGTGTTATTAAGGAATTTAATTATTTTATAATTTGAAATAAATATTTTTTATTAAAAAATAGAGATTTTGACTGATATACATCTCCTAAAAATTTCAAATAAAAAAATCGGAACAAAATGACGACAAATCTAAATAAAACTAGTTCAAATAGGAAATAAATGATGCACTTTCCCATGGAGAAAAACTTGGACAGCGGGCTAGGGGTAGATTAGGAATTTTTAAAATAATGACAAATTGGAGAATAATATTTGTAGAAAGTATTATATTTTTAGAAATAGTAATGGCATAAATCTGATTTTAACCTTTTTATAGTGGCATAAATCTAATTAGAAATTTAACAATGGTATTTTTCAAATTAACTATTTTTTGTAATGGCATAAATCTAATTATCTCTAAATTTTATTAGCAAAGCGTTTTTTCTTTTTGCAATATTTTAATGTTGCTTGTTTTATTTTTGTGAGTTAGTTGTATACAATTAGGGATGCTACGACTAGAGAATCACACACACACGTGAAACAAGAAAAACAAAAATATCATTGCTGATAATAAATAATTTTCACACGTATGGAAGTCTTTGCATTTCTTGGTGATTGAGACTTTTTTCCACGCATTTTCTAAGGTTCGTCCTAGATGTTACTTTTGAAATGATAGAGATGATGTAAAGACTAAAGTCTTTCTATATTAGGTCCTCGAAAATAAAGTACTGAAGGGAACTTCACTCTAAGTACACCTGTCAACGATATACTGTTTCGTCGTTTTTCGTTTCGTTCCGTCAAAACGGAACAACTAACAAAATAGAAATTTATTTCGTTTAAAAAACGAAACAGTTAAACAGAACGAATTTCGTCATACGTTCAAGTGTAATATAGTTTAAATTTCAACGTTATGTCGAAATGGAACGAATAAGAAAAATTCCGACGTGTACTGTTATAGAAACTAAACAGCAAACGAAACGGCATGTTTAGTCTTCGTTTCACACGTTTGACAGGCCTAACTCTAAGTCATTTACTTTGAATCTGATTTTTTTAGAGTCGGATGTGTAGTTCCTTCGTCTAGCCAGTTGCTGCCAGTTTAAAGAAGAATTAACTTTCAAAAATAAAGATGATGTGTAGTCTCCACGTTTATGTAAAGATCAATTCTAGTGACTCGGCACATACTTGGAAGTACTCATACGCCGCATGAGATCAGAAATTCAAACTTGTTTACACAAAACTTATCTTTCTTTGATTGTCACTTGTGTGAACAAACCATGTTAGACACTTTAGACTTGGTCACACTTACGTCGTTTTCTTTTATTTTCACTTTTTAACGGAACAAAATCGCCGGACTGCTTTCAACATTTTTTCATACCGCTTGAACTGGTTTTTGTTTCTGGATTTTTTTTTTTTTTTTTTATGTTGATGAAAGCAAACGCGCCAGACTGTGTCTTAACATTATTTTTCCCGATCAACAACCAGACAGCTCTTGGCTCTTTGTAAAACGGGTATATATATTATATTGATCGAAGCTTTGACAGTATTGACGTATGGATTAAAAAAATTGTATTTGACTATACATTTGCATTATTGTCAACCGTATTTTCTAAGCAATTTCAGTAGGATTACGCAATTACACAAAGAAGCATATTGATTGGTGCCTTGTCATTAAAAAGGGATTTTGGATTTGCAATCATAAAAGGGGGAAAAATAAATAAATGCAGATCGAATATGTTCATAACTTTGTTTTTTTTTTTATTCTTTGCTGAATAATTAATAAGAATAAAAGTCAAAAAGTTTCGAGTATTCTTCTTGTTTTCTTTTGGAGCAATACCATGTGAGCCTAAAACTTTTGTGATAATATATTTTCGAAATTTTATTTTTGATTAAATATTCTTCTAGACTTTCTAATTAACATTTAAAATTAGACCCCCAACCGCTAATGCTAATCTAATTAAATTAAAATTAAAAGATGGAATTGACACTAGTACCATTGATAAATTTATGTTAATTCAATTACTTCTATGAATATAATGAATTACAATTTATTTTAAAATTTTCAATGTCTTATTTCATACTGTTTTTGTAACGTATAATTAAAAAAAATCAGGTAAAAATCAAAATTAAATGTTTATGCTCTTTCAATAAATGTATTGAAGCATACAAAAACATAGAAAACGAAAAAGAAAACATTTCTTTATTCAATACAGATTTTTAAAATTTTAAAAAGGACAGATAAAATTTCTACAATTAAGACTTATTACGTGTGTATGATTTAAATATAATAGTGTAATTATCCGATATATATTACTCATCGTGATAATGGGTAGAACCGTAGAAATATATTGATATCTAAACTCTTTTTGGTTTTTGAAAACCATTTTGATAAGATATCTCAGATATGAAATAAATTTGACGTTAATATAATATATCTAATTTTAATTGAGTGCTTAACATAGATTATTTTCACTAATTGTATAGTTTATATACAACGACTGTTAAATTCAAAATATGAAAACCTACTTGTTGTTAGAAATTAAAAAGGCTTCTATATCGGTATTTTTATCCTCAAAGTTTGGAGTATTTAAAAATTAATCATTGGGTTCAATGGTGGATCTAAGAAAAATATTTAGGTGGGGCTGAGTTTATAAGAACATTGGATTAACATAAATTCATCATATATCAATCTCATACAATGGACTTTTGAGTACTCCAATGGCAGAAAAAATTAACTGGGACTAAAGTGGGGCTCCATGGGCTCGACGGCATTGGATGGGGCTCTAGCCCCATCCGACCCAGTGATGGATCCGCCACTGATTGGGTCATAGGTCTTGTATAGTTGAACTGTTGTTGTCCAAGAAACGGTTTCGTTGGTATTAGGACGAGTACTTAACTGCTTATCTATATCAGAAGTACCAAAACTATACTTTTTTTTTTGCTTATGTGAAATCTGATCTTTGTAGTTTCATAGTAATTAAATATTCCATAATTTTGGTTTCCTTACTGCTGTTTTTCTTTTAAAAAAATATCTATACTATATTTCCGCAGCCTTGTCAAAATGAATTCACACTTGTCTTTTTAAGTATTTATTGATTTAAACTAATTACATAGGAGGCATTTGGTTGTGTAGTAAGGGGTTACATAAGTTAAGGATGCCTAAGTATTTATGTAGTGTTATGTAATGGATGTTTGGTTGTGTAGTAAGAATGAGTAACTTAATGCATTTATATATTCATATCAAAAGACTAAAATGCCCTTAAATTTCATTTATTTAATTTGAATTAGTATTATGTATTAATAAGACTTTGTGACCTAATTATTGTTAATTATTAATTATTATAAAAATTAATTATTAATAATAATAACAAATCATTTTTATTATTATGAAATATTAATAATTACTTTTAATTAAATATTATAAACACGATTAATTATTTAACAATGAAAAATTAATATTTATTATTTTTTAAATTAATTATTATTATTTAATATTTATTATTAATAATTAATATTACTTGTTAAATATTATTAATTATTATAATTAATATTTATTATTAATTATGATTTTTTAATAATTATTGTTACTTATTAAATATTATTATTTATTATTAATTACTAATTATTAATTATTATAAAAATTAATTATTAATGATGATAATAAATCATTATATTATTATGAAATATTAATAATTAATTTTAATTAAATATTATTAATTATTATTATTTAATTATTAATTATAATAATTCATCTTAATTATTAATTATTTCAAAGGGGTATTGTTGGCAAAAAAATTAAACGGGACCATTACATAACTTATGCAACCTAAAGAGATTGCATAAGTTATGCACCCTTAAGGCGTCTTATGTAATGAGTGTTTGGTGACTTAAGTTATGCATCCTCTAAGTCACAAACAAACGACCCTGTAACGCGTAGACTAGTAGAAAGATAATCTGATTAATAAAAAATAGTCAGTGATACACTCATTTTTTATGTTGAAGGATTTACAAGTCGAAGAATAATTGTCCTCGCTACGCTAACTGGGAATTCAAATCCTGTGTTGCGCTACACACGGTGTAGCGCACACACGGACCGTCCGATTTTGATCTGATGGATAAGGGAGCCCCGTGAAAGTAACCAGATTCCTAGGCCCGAAAAAAATGAACCGCCCAATCAAAATCGAACGGCTTGTGGGTGCGCTATGCGCTACACGGCGTGTAGCGCAACACCAGATCAGGGTCCCGCTAACTGGAAGCTCTCTTTTTCGCCATCATCACTCAAATAGACAGATAAGCAAGAGACCCTCCACGCGTCAAGATCTCCTCCAACACACCTTCGCACACTCAACCAGATCCAGACCGTCAAATCCAGATCAAACGGTTCCTAATCACCATCATGTCATCTCCAGCTGGAGAGGATCCGGATGCGGATCTCACATTTCCACAAAGTCACAGTAATTTCTCCAGGTGCTGGGCCAAGTTGAAAAGGACATCACCCAAATCCAAATCCTTGGAAATACTCTTTTGATCGCACTAGGGTTTTCACAAATTTAACATCTTTCTTTCTTTCTCACACGCAAACCTTTTTAGGCAGCATGTTTACCAAAACCTTGTCAAACTTTTCGACTCATATGGAGACAAGGGACCGGACTCCAGGAGAAATTCCACTTTGGCGGGTTCAAAGCCCCACGGCTCCTTTTTTTGGGTTTAAAAGGATTAATTATGTTAGTGGATGGATATATTGGTCAACGTATTATAATTTGTGATGAAACAGGATTATAAAATGATTGCTAATAACAACCTTGTTTTGGGGAAAAAAATTGTAAAGTTATACTTGAAATGTAAAATGAATGATTTCGAAAATATTAGTCAACGGAGTAGAGTTTGTGATCAGTAGGATTTTAGAAAGAATGCTAATAGCATCCTTTTTTTTGACAAAAAAAAAAAAATGCATTTCAAGTAGAGTATAGGTTCAATACATGTATTTATTTTTTCACATAGTTTGTGATGTATTTACTATTTAGAAACAAAAATATTGTTGCTATCCTTTTATCAAATTGGATCGGACAAAAAAAAAATTGACTCATTGGGCTACTACTGGTCTTTTTATTTTACTTCAATCGGACAATTTCAAGCGCTCATAAGTATAGTAAGATTTCTGAATAACACTCATATTATACCTGCATTTCCTTATTCTTTTTCAACAGCTTTCTGAATGAATAGATAACTTAAACATGTATTCATAAATAGTGTGCCTAATATCCGGCTGAATTTTATGAATAATACTAGTCTTATTTGGCAATTTATACCTAAATTATTCATGGAATTAACAAACTTTTGTCTATTTTCTAGGAGTATGTATTTTGGAATATTATTTAATTAAAAATGAACTATATATTTTCAAAATATATCCGTACTATATCCTTAAGAATTTTGAAGTTTGCTGAATTATTTCCAAATTTATAATTTATATTACTATGCTCTTAGAGGTAGTTCTGATTGATGAGTTTGAGATTTTGACTTCACAAGAAGAGAATAGAAGTTTTAAGTTTTAATGTTCGGACGATTGTTCAATTGTAATTATACATGGACCAGAACGGAAAACCATAGTTTATCCCTTCATTAAAAAATTAAACCAGAAGGTAATTCAAAAGTACAAGACCGTCTAGATATGAATGCCAATTCTAGTTTAGTTTCTTCTAACTGTATTAGTTTCTGGTACATCACTGGCGTCGGATAAACAAATATTAATCAAATGCATCGAATGAGAATCTCATATGATGATTTAAGTAAACAAGAAGATTTGTACATGTACTGTAACGATATTAACAATGGTAACATCAAGCCCCTGGCATTAACTTCTCAAACATGCACTCTGTACATATATATATATTTAATTAATCTACATGAAGAACATCAAATGCGAACCAGGATGCGAATTCGATACATCTCCACTCATTATCTTCCTTTTCTTCATTATTTAATTAATAATTAATTATTAGTAATTATTACCACTTCCCGCCTTTGTTGCTGTCCCACTTATATTCGTCATAGTCAACTCTTCCTTCTTTCTTCTCTCCCATCTCTATCTCTCCTCTCTCTGTTCCTTCATTAATTTCTCTCTCTCTTCATTAACTCTTTGCTCCTTTTCCCAGAACCAACATCTCTAATCTCTCTAGATGCATTATCCTCCTTGCACATGACTCTCTCTCCCCTCTTTCTCTTTCTCTTCCTCCTCTCTTTCTCTTTCCTTTTCTCTCCCATTCAAACCCAGCCATTATCAAACTCAACAGAGCTCTTTGCCTTGTACAGTCTCCGCTCCTCTCTTTCCATCCGTGCCAGTTATTGGCCTCTCAAATCAGACCCATGTACCACCTGGACTGGAGTTGGCTGCTTATTCGGTCGGGTCGTTTCCATCTCCTTAACGGGTCTCCGCCGCACCCGGCTTGGCAAGTTAAACCCACAATTCTCTGTTGATGGTTTGCAAAACTTGTCTCTTTTAACCACATTCAATGCCTCAGGTTTCTATTTACCGGGTTCGATACCGATCTGGTTCGGCCACCTTGGGTCAGGCTTTACAACCCTGGACCTCGGGTTTACAGGTGTTACTGGGTCCATACCTGTCGAGCTTTCGCTGCTATCCAACTTGGAAAGTTTGGTTCTTTCACACAATAACCTTAGTGGTACAATACCATCACAACTAGGTTATGTTCCCTCTCTTACTCACATTGATTTGGGATTCAACAATCTTTCTGGTAGTGTGCCGGATTCAATCTGGGCACTTCCAGAGTTGAAATATCTGGATTTATCATCAAATCAGCTAACAGGTCAGGTACCACAAACACTACCAATGCGTAATGGCACTTCATATACTTTTAACATATCAAACAATCTATTTTATGGAAAGGTTTCCTCAGCAGTTGAATTACTTATGGGAAGCTTCAATCTTTCTGATATATCCAATAATTATTTTGAAGGCTCTTTAAATTCCCATGTAAAAGGAAATATGAATTGCTTCTACAATACATCTGATCAGAGAAGCATATCAGATTGTGCCGAGTTCTACAAGCAGAGAGGTCTACTGTATGATCAATTTGCAAGTTCACCATCAGACCATGCTCATACAATGCCAAATCTTCCAACAGGAGAAGCTTCATATAACACTAAAAAGGGAAAATCAAAAACCAAAAATCATAAAAAGAAGTATATTATAGCAGGGTCCATTGGTGCAGCAGGATTGGTTGTGCTAATTACTATTCTTGTGCTTGTTTTCATTTGTGTATGCCGGAGGAGAAACCGAACCCAACCTATGAGTAGGAGAGGCAGCAGCTTAACCAGTGTCCATGCCCAAGCCTCTCCACTTGCAACAACACAAGTACCAACTCCTACTGGTACCCGAAATCCTTCGGCTGTTGCAGATTCCTTCACCTTTGACAAATTAGCATGTGCTACATCAGACTTCACCGAGGACAAATGTCTCAAACATGGTCACACTGGAGATATCTATCATGGTATGCTGGAAGATGGGTCCCATGTGGCGGTGAAACGGGTTAATGGTAACCTTGTAAAAAAGGAGGGGGCCTTAGGTGAATTGGGTTTCTTTGAAAAGCTGTCACATGCAAGGTTTGTACCATTTTTGGGGCATGTTGTGCGGGAGGAGCAAAAGGAAGAGTTTTATGTGTACCGGTTCATGGTGAAAGGGGACATGACAGGTGCATTGCATAAGAGGCATAAAGAGGACGAAGAAGAGGAACATGAAACGAAACCAGAATCACAATTAGAGGAATTGCCATCTTTAGATTGGATAACAAGGTTGAAAATTGCTACTGGAGTTGCCGAAGCACTTTGCATCTTGCACCACGAGTGCAATCCCCCAATTGTGCACAGGTATGAAATTTGTACAATTTTATTTTGCTCTAAATCAAACGTGATGCAATCCTAATTGACCCCACTCGACTTTTAATTAAGTTTGATTCTCACATAACCACCAGAGCACCCCCCCCCCACTCCCTTCCCATGGGGGCTGGGGTGGGTTGTACGTACTTTACTGGTATGGTTTACTTATCCTGTAAATAATGCTTGGCATATGTATGGTACATGTATGATGTATCCTATGTTGAATCATTATTAATTTATTATTATTATTATTATTTTGAAGAAAATTAGTAGTCAAGCCCCATAACCTTTTATCGAAGTAAAAGTGTAGTCCTGTGTTGAATTATAGTCATCTATTTACTATTTGACCTCAATTAAACAAACGAAACAATGATATAAGGCATGTGTGCATACCCATATTTTTGTTTATCAATCTTCCAAAATAGGGAAAACCAACAACAGAACTACAGAAAGGGTCATACAAGATACCGCTCTATGGGCAAAATACACATAAGGAAGAGTTATTGAGTTTGCTAGGAATTCAATAAATAGCTGGGTTTTTTTTTTTCCTGATTGTATTGTAAATAAACTTTTGTATTGTTTGTTTTAATAAAATTTGTAGGCGTGGCTATCGCCACTCTACCTTCAAAAAAGACAAAATCTAGTACAGGCGCTGATCTCTGTGCTTTGTATATGTGAATATTTGTAGAGATATTCAAGCAAGCAGTATTCTTCTAGATGACAAATTTGAGGTGCGGCTTGGGAGTTTGAGTGAGGTTTGCACACAACAAGGGGATGGCCACTATAGTGTCTTTTCTCGAATTTTGAGGTCTTCAAAGTAAGTTTTTCCCTCTTTTGGCTGTTGTTATAGTTCTTCTGGGTTAGTTGTTAAGGAAATCTTTCTTTACTTGATAGAACTCTGCCTAATTAACACCACCAAAAAACTTCCAAACAAAAAGAAAAGGAATTAACTAAGAAGAATAAAAAGAAGTCCAACTTTAACCTTTGTATGGTACTTAATCTAGGCTGTAAGCTTTGTTTTCTGAAACGTCTTTCATTATACCTTTTTAGTTGTTTTTAGAACACATCCTGATTTGGAATTACTGAACTCAAGAACTATTTATTTACACTGTACCGACTGGATGTAAAATAAAATGAAGAGTTAAATCAAAATATAGGTGATTTAAGCTTTGTAAATACTCAACAATAATTGATACCTCTGACTGAATTTAACCATAGAAAGACTAATTAGCAAGACACTACTCTTAAGTGATTATGTTTGAAAACAGAGCCTCAAAATACTATATCGTCCAAGGTTTTAGAAATATATGAAGGGTTTTCTTGTGCGAATTATATCCAATATGTTGCCACCACTTCAAATAACACCAATTTGTTTCCCTAAAAACTTATGTTCTTATTTTGGTTTTGCTTTACCTTCTTCTAAATCTGTTTCTAATATCTCAACCTCTACTTTTACTTGCAGGTCACTTGACAAGGTCATCTCTGGTATGTATTACTTCTCATGCCAAAATTTTTTATTATTGTCCTTCTTAATTACCTATGCTAAATGACTTACGTACAATTTGTCACATTTCAGGACCACCAGCTGCGTGCTCCTATGACATTTTCTGTCTTGGTAAGGTACTACTCGAGCTAGTAACAGGTAAGCTCGGGCTTAGTGGATCTGATGACCCAGCCACAGCTGACTGGATCGAGACAGCGTTAACCCACATTACTATACAAGACAGGGACTCAATTGCCAAAATCATCGACCCATCTCTTTTTATGTATGAAGACCATTTGGAGGAAGTGTGGGCCATGGCCTTAGTAGCAAAATCTTGCCTAAATCCTAGACCATCAAAACGGCCACTCGCCCGGTATGTGTTAAAGGCTCTGGAGAATCCACTAAGGGTTGTGAGAGAGGAGGAGAGGACAAGTTCCTTCTCGGGTCGGATTCGAACCATGTCTAGTAGGAGTTCCTGGCGAGGTGCATTTCATGGTAGCTGGCGGTTTGGTTCTGATGTTACTTCATCAGGTCAGATTGCCGAGAATCGCAGTTTCAGGCATTCGATAAAGTCACAAGGGAGTGAAAAATCTTTTTCACACAAGAGAAATTCTAGAGAGGTTGCACCAGAGCCATCAGATTTGGAAGAAGGTGCCATTGAAATCAGACCTTAATTCTTTAACCTTTCTATGTAAATTCATTTCATTTTTTATTTTATAGTTTTGGCCATTATTTGGAAATGCATTTTTGTCTTTTGCCGTACATTTTCTCATTGCTTCAAAGGATAAATGGTGCATTTTTTGTTCATACCTTATTTTCATTTCTAAATTTCTTTTTTTTCTTCCTTCGGCGAGGGTGAGGGATGAAATGTGGGCAGCAAGTTTTGCTTCTCTTTAATTTTGCTTTTCCATTCAAACAAACAAACTAAAATGCTCGGAGTGTGATTTATCAATTATCTCAGGTTGTGTGCTGTAAAAATATTGATTGAGGTAATAGTTTTCATGGTGATATTATGATTACAGAACATGTTTTCTATTCAGATACGTTTGAATGCATCAACATATAACACACTAATTTGAAAATAATAATATTATTTTTGTTTGAATGCGACCGAAATGTTTTTTTTTTATATAATTTTTTTATCTGATGAGTACTGGATTAGTGATATTTTAGCAACTATTTTGTAAAAAGAAAACGTTATTAGCTTTCTTTGAGTTAGAACTATTAACAAAATTTGTACCGCTATGAATAGCATTATATCAGTACTCTTCTCATGCTGTTAGAATTAATCTCTCTTTTGCATTATTCTCACACACTGAAATACTATTTTTACAGTATTTCTTTCACAATCCAAACACATCCTTCCGTAATAACATTTCTACTATACCTCTGAAACATCTCTTTCAGTCCGCCAAGAGGAAAAAAAATGTAGTCCTTTAACTGGATTATCCCCAAAAAAAAAACGAAAAGAACATTGGGAAGAAGATGCTACAATAAAAAATATAAATAATTCTAAACGGCTTTTTAAGATAATAATAATAGTAATAATAAAGTCAAAGGGAAGCTCTTAAGTAGTGGTCGCCACAACAGTTTGCTGCCTTAACCTATTTCAAATAGAAACTGGAATTTTCTTTAGACAAGTTCAATTTAGTTACAACATGACATTAAGAAACCTTATTTGATATCCAATGATAGAAATGCAGGAACAAATTTAGGTGAAAAGAGGATGGTATTGTAATTTTCTAAAATATATTGACCCTTCATTTTGAAAAGGAGCCCAGCACGGAAGAATGGAGTTTAAAAAAAAAAAAAAACCAAAGCAATCAAGCAGTAACCTCAGTAGAAATTGACGAAGAAGAGAGAAGATGAAAGGTTTGTTATAATTAAAAAAAAAAATGACAATTATTTTACTTACCACATTCCATACATACACAGTTGTATTTAAAGAGGGATCGCACTTTCATACGCGGTTTATAAAACCTAAATACAAATTAATAAAAAATATTATCAGCCAATTTTTAACTGTATTAATGGAACAACAGAAATAGTTAGAACGGTTTCAACAACAGTTCTGTATTAAATAGCACGTAGAGTAATTTGACCTAACAATTGGAACAATTTATCATACTTTTGTAACATTTTGGAGCTCAGATACAGAATTTTCTGATTACGTCCACGATCAATGACACATGCCCGCTATAAATAGTGCAAAAGACACGAGAAGCCAAAGAGAGAGAGAAAATTAAAATACAAAAACGACTAGGAGTACGATATTTTTATTTAAACACACAACAGGAACTTACGAGGTAGAAATACATGAAAAGACGTAGATGTGACATTGAAATGAACAAAGGGTCAAGACTTGTGACTTCTGAGGTAGAAACGAGTTTGGGGGAAAAAGGAAAAAAGTTTTAAAATAAGTTCCCACCGAGATTTGAACTCGGGTTACTGGATTCAGAGTCCAATGTCCTGACCACTAGACCATGGGAACATTTGTGGTTATTGAGATAAAACATAGTATAAAATTTAATAATGTTTCATTCTCTCGAGCACCCTTGTAATTTAATTTGGTAATGACTAATGACACAGATTGAATGAAACTATCTAATAATTGCAAGCAAAAATTTTTAGTATCTGTCAATATTATGCCTTCAAATAAATATAAAACTACTGAACGTACAAATTGTAGCATCGAAAATAAAAAAAAAGGCTTTTCTGTTTTAAATGCTAATTTTCAGAATTAACACATTTAAAAAATAAACTTGAACATAGAAATCCCTAGTCCTTACTTAAATATAAAATAAACTTGTGCAGCTTTGTAAGAACTAGTTTTAATATAAGGCAATTCGACTAAGGATTACTTGTAAGTTAGAAAATTAAATTTTCATCTTTTCTCTCTCAAAAAAAAAGGCAACTGCTTTTGTAAAGAATGGCACAAGGTGTTGTAATTTTTTGGTATTCAATTAAGTATTGGAGTTTCGTGATTGTTCAAATTTGATTAGCGAATAACATATATTCAATTAATAATTAAATTTTACTAATATTCAACATAACATTGGCTAAATTTAAACGTTTTTCGAGCAACATTTTTTTACCTCAAAAGAGTGCTTTTTGACCGCCTTATGATTTTTTTTTTTTTTTTTTTAACAACGAGATTATACAAGTTCACATCAGCTTCTAATTTGCTTAGTATTTTCTTCTTATTTTCATAAGATGCAATATATGTTCTCCGATTAAAATCACACATTATTTTTAAATAGTCTTAAATCTTAAACATCATAACTTTCTGTGGTTGTCATCGCCAGCTACACTACAGCATATTAAAATTCGAAATATTATATTTAAAAATCCCGGCAAATATTGCAACGAGCTTTCAGCCGTTGGATCCAGATATTTTTGAAACATCAAAACGAAATTGAAGCATCTCCATCCGTCCGATCCCATTCCCTTTCTACGCTCAATACTGAACACTGCATCTCCTTCCTCCCAGCACCGGGAATTGCTTCGCTCACTTCCCAAATGACCAAAATACCCTCAGTTTTTCAGCACGGAAAAAGAAAAAAGCGGAGGAGTGTGAGGGTATTTTGGTCATGTTGGAGTGAACAAAGCAATTCGGGAATTGCTCAGGTCACTCTTACTTTTGCAATTCAGTCCCAATTTTGTAGTAAGAAGACTGAAATACCCTCAGTTGTTTACCGATGTGTATTTGTACCAATAAGGATATTTGAGTCTTTTCGCTACAAAATTGGGAGTGAATTGCAAAAAGAGGAGTGCCCTGAGCAATTCCCAAGCAATTCCGAGTACCCAGTTCAGTTCGGATAAACCCGTCGTCTCTCTCAGACTCCCTCCAAATTTGCAATGCTCTCTCCTCTCTCCGACCAACACTACCACCCACTTCGCCTCTTCCATACTTCGCCAAAGTCCTCCTGCGTCTTCATCACTTTACATTTTCGCACTCTGCCATGCTCCAAGCACCCCCTATGCTGCTCCCGGCGTCACAACTCCTACACCGTTTTAGAAACCGACAATCCCATTCAATTCCGCCAAACACCCGAATCCGAGCAGGATGAGATACGTCGTAAGATCACTGATGAATTCTCCCTGGCTACGCGTAGAATACCCAAATTCCCCGGCTCTGTCGACTTCCCGAAAGTCGAGTCACAGCATGTTGATTTGTATGCTTCGTTTAAAACCAGTGTAGAACAAGATAGGTACAAGTGTTGATATTTTAGCTAAGTTGTTGGGCTTATGTTGTAATTGTTCTGATACTGGTACCAGATGCTTATAATGACAGTCATGGCACAATATCCAACGCTGATAGCAACCATTACCAGAAGATAACTAGCATAACTCAGAAATTTAAAATGTTGTGAGCTATTGGTGTGATGTGATGCATGTGCAATTGAAAACCCAACTCGCATCCGTAACTTTCTTATTTAATTTTATTACTGTAATTTTTAAATTAAAAGGGTATTGAAGAAGGCATTGGAGGTTAGAAGAGGGGTTGCCCGTGAAACATTAATAGCAGCATTTCGGGCTGGAAAATTGAGCATCACTTATTCGACTAACCTAGTTTCCAACTTGGGTGTTTTTGTGGATCGGATTGTGATTGGTGCTGCAGCCCTGAAGGAAGATCCTGAATTTTCTCACCAATCATTTAATGCAAGAGCCAAGGGATACATTCAGAGCACCGGTGTTGTTCCCCTGGTCAAGTAATTAAAACTCTATTGTTTGATTCTTCAGTGTCCCTTAGCATTGCAAATGTTCCATTAAGCAAGTGCACAAAAATTTGACCCATATATGCTGTAATTATGAAAGAGGGCCAACTGTTTCTCCCCTTTTGCAGCAAGACCCAATATTTTGGCGTCTTTTTCTTCCAATAAGCAAATCATGGTTTATAAGATAGCTGACCAATTGCCTTTGTGTGATTAGGTTATATGAGTATTTTAACAACTATTCATGTTAATATGAAACTCAACATCTCTATCCAGTTGACTTGGTTTTTAGTTACACTTATTTTTGAGGAAAATTTAAAATTGCTTATTCAACAGGAGCACTAGCAGTTATGTAGAAGAGAATATACATTTTGATCACACTTGGCTGCCAATTGAGCAGTATCTAAACTATCTTTAAACTTCTCAGTTCTCAGTAGCAGATGAATTTGTAGGTCACCTTGAAGTAGGATAGTTTTATTTCCAAAATCACGAACTGTGAACTAACGACACCCATAAAGGTAATGTTGATACTGAGATTTGCATCAAATCTCAAACATTTTCTTTTTCTGAATTTGCCTGTGGAAGTATGAATAATTGCTATTAATTCAATTTAATTGCTTTATGTCATCACAATCTTTATTCACTTTGGAATATGGTGTTGCACAGTTTTGACTATGCACCCGTAAAGCGGATATAATTAGTTCTCATATTGTTTTAGGTGGTTGAAGCACAACTCAATGACATATCCCCAAATTGGCAAGATTATTTGCATGCGCAACAAGTATCTCAACCATATAAGGCGTATGGCTGAGTGGCTCAAATCAATCCATGTGAAGGGAGAAAATCTTGGGTCCACGATGGTCAAAGCCGGACCTTCGTTACTGGATAAAAAATTTGTAGAACTCGAGGAGACCGTCGGTCGACTTGAGAGGTATGGTGTGAGAAATGAATGGATAGGGTACGTAGTGACTAAATGCCCCAAGATTTTGGCTATGTCAATTGATGAACTAGAGGAGCGGATTTGCTTTTACAAGGAGATGGGGTTGAACGAGGAAGATTTTGGTACCATGGTTTTTTATTATCCCAAGGCTCTAGGGTTCTTCAGTTTGGAGGAGATGAAGAGTAAGGTGCTTTTCTGTTGTCTCCTTTTCTTTTCCATTTTAGAAGTGATTTCAAAAGTAGGGATGTTTTCTTTATTTTGATTGTTTCTTATGATAAGATTTTGCATAGAATAGACCTCTGGACGGACAACCTATTTGCTGCAAAACAAATTCGGAAATTAAATAAAACTCGATTGTGTTTTCTTAGGTTGAGTACCTTATGCAATTCGGCTTGAGCAGGGAAGATGTGGGCAGGGTACTGGCTTATAAGCCACAGCTGATGGGATGTAGCATAGAGGAGAAATGGAAGCCTCTTGTGAAATATTTATATTATTTGGGGGTCAACAGAGATGGTATGAAGAGAATTTTAATGGTGAAACCTATGGTCTTTTGCCTTGACCTTGAGGCATGCATTGCACCAAAGGTAGTACTGGTCTCTTTTCTGCTTAGATTCTGATTGGCTAGTCCTTTTCTTTATCTGTGGATTTAATTATTGCTACAATGGAGTTGAATTGCATAGAATGAGGCTGAAGCTGAGTACCAGATTTATGTAAAAATTTTTATCATCTTCCTTTTGTTTTCTTGGTACATAAACCGGTAGCTTATCCAATTGTCTTGTGCTCTTTTTTATTGCGTCCAGGTAAAGTTTCTGCAAGAAATTGGTGTCAGAGACGAAGCAGTAGGTGGTGTCCTCGTTAAATTTCCTGCCATCTTGACCTTCAATCTTCTCAAGAAAATTCAACGAGTGGTAAAGATTAAATTTTGCAAAAAATTATTTCGTTTGTGCTAAAGTAGATGAAAATTTTGAAGAAATTTGTACATATAATATAAGCAATTTGAACCTTTTTTTTAATTGCCAAAAAAGTAAACGTTTCATTTAGTCTCTCCATTAGATCACAAATTATCATTTCCATGTGATCTGATAAACATGATATAATATATTTGAGGGGACAAGAAAAGAAATTGACATATAATTACTTATTATGCAGTTCAGAAATCAAGTACATTAAGAATATATTACCGATTATATGGAAAGCATATGAAATAAGTCAGTCTAGTAATGCAACTCAGGCATCAATACAAATGTTCAAATGAAAATTAGTACATGTATAAATCTAGTTGAGCTCACAATGATAATGAAATCATAGCTTTGCCTGCATAACTTGAGATTTTGGAGTACTGAACCTAATCAGTGCAATATAATTCCTCAAGAGACAAATTTGTAAAATACATCTATTTAGGTCAAACTTATGAGTTCTCTACATCAATGTATGGCACCTCATGGAGGTTTGCAACGTTCATAAAATATATGCAATTCTAATTTTCTGAGTGATGTAGATAACGGGCCTTTTACTTAAAAAGTTAAAATAAACCACTATGAAAATCTCATTTATACCTTAGTGAAACCGGAAAGATGATGCATTGTCTCCAAACATAAGCTGATCCAAATAATCAGAAGTTATTTCTGATTCTCACTTGTGCAAAATTTTTTTCCCAAACTGCCACTGCTTGCTTTTTATATCCTCCAAGTACAATGAGGAAGGAAAATGATGTATCTAATTTTATTCTACGAGGAAAGAGGACAGGACAGGAAGATGATTTTTTTTTTTTTTTTTTTTTTGGGGTTTTCAAGATGGTCATTGATAAGCTGGGTTAGATATAGTGTTTAGTTTTGTTATAATTTTACATGGGCACGAAATTTGATTTTAATGTTTTTATATAGGTTATCTTCTTGATGACAGATGCTGAGGTGACACAACAAGATATTGGCAAAGTGATTGCATTGGATCCCCAGCTTGTTGGGTGTCATATCACAAGAAAACTGGACGTGAATGTGAAATATTTCCTTTCACTGGGAATTAGACGCAAACAACTTGGTCACATGGTAGCTGACTTCCCCATGCTTCTGCGATATAATTTGGATATTTTGAGACCTAAATACAGATACTTGAGACGTATTATGGTACGGCCTCTGCAAGATCTCATTGAGTTTCCCAGGTATCACTCATGAACTTGCTGCAGTACCAGTAAAATTGTGGCTGTTAGTATTAACTATTGAATACCTTTTTTGGATCTGCTTTCTGATAATGGTCCGGGGCTATTTTTTTGACTCTTGATATTTTTCCCTATAGCTTCTGCCTAATATTGCTTTAACTAACCTGTTTTAACATATGAAATTTTAGGTTCTTCAGTTATTCACTAGAAGGAAGAATAATTCCAAGGCATGAAATATTAGTCAGAAACAGGGTCAATTTCAAATTGAGGTACATGTTGGCTAGTTCTGATGAAGAATTCGACATGAAAGTGCAGGAAGCTGTTCGAAGAAGAGAGAGGTTTAAGTCTGGCCTAGTGAATTCTGACATCTCACAAGATGAAGGAGACCAACCTGATTTAGACTCGCCGTAAAATGTAAAAATTGGAAGCAGAATCATGCGTAGTCTTTGTTATGTTGTCAGATACTTGTGTTTAAAAAGGTGATACCGTACAGTTTCTTTCTTGTATATAACAGTCGCTCTCGATTTCTTTATAATGAAAAGCATGGCACTTATCCCATCCGTTGGAAAATCAATTGCTGTTTGATGATTTTCCACTCTGGCAGTTATAAACCTTGCTCCTGTTTCCTGACCTTCAATTTCAAGAGAACGATTTTTCAATGTATGAAATATTGGATGATAATTCGATTTTCAAGAGCACAATTGTTGATGTATTAAAACTTGGATAATGTAACTCCAAAAATATGCATATATTAAATTATAGTACGATTATAGCCTAATCTAGTGACTTCATACTAAAAAAAAATGGCACTATAGCAGCTACTTATGAAACAACTGCACTCTAATGTAATTTCTACAGTATTTCAAAAGATACGCATCTCCAAAGAAACAAATTGAAGCAACAGTAGTGTGCCGGGCTTATTGCTTTTTGCTGGTTGATCTGCTAATGTCAAGTACCCGTATACACACTTTAAGGGGGAAAAAAAAAAAATCTTAAGAACATCATCTTAAAGAGTTCTAGTCTTTCTCTAAGGATAGAACAAGAGGAAAAAAAAAAATTAGCAAGCTAACATAGCTCGGCTTCAGTCTCAGCACTGCCATAGATAGGATGGAGCACATGACCCTCAAGAGGATCAACATGGACCCACTTCCTACCAGTGAGCTTGTTGCGCTCAAACCTGACGTTGCCTTCTTTCAGTGCAAACAGAGTGTGATCTTTTCCCATGCCGACATAGTCTCCTGGATGGAAGCGAGTGCCCCTCTGACGGACTATTATATTTCCTGGTATAACTTTCTGCATAACATACCAATTGTTATCTAAAGGGGTATTATAAAACATTTCAAATGTCTTCCACCATCTACACACATCAGTTAACCTAGTCAGCAAATAGCACCCAAGATTTGTCAAATTTGCAACTAACACCCAATATGTAGACTAATATTGAAAAAATTCACCATTAACACTAGTGGGCTGTTCATCTCTTTTTTTTCCTTCTGTGGATGATGTTTTCATCATTTTAGGGGTAATGTGGTCGTTTTGATTGTCTTGGTCATTGTTCAATGATGTTAGTTACAAACCAACGAAAAATAGTTTGGTGTTAATTCAAATACAAATTCAATACACTTTTTAGTACACAACAGAATATTACGTGAGATTTTGCAAAAAAGTACATAACCATCTAAATATAAGACATCTCAATATTATCACAATGCAATGTATAGGAGTTCAAATACTTAGTGGCCTATTCAAATGTCAAACAGTGTGGTGTGTCATGTTAAACAGGTACTTTACTTCATCTTAGCATATGCAGAACATCAAAGTACATTTGTCAAACAGTGCTGTGCAGAGTGCACACTGCCCAATTAAATTCAAAACAGGAACATTGACGTTGATATTACAAAAAGCCTGCTCATTAACAAATTTTGTTTGCCGTAGGATGTAGCATTTTGCATTTGTTACTAGGATAATAGACCAAAAATGTGGGGAGTATAAGCTGGATTATTTTTTTCCTTTACAGGAAGACCTAAATAAGCATAGTGGGAGTTTGACTAGAAATAATACATTCTTTTGTATTTACTAAAATCACATAAGTTTATGCAATTAGTAATGGAAGCAATATACCTATCCTCTATTCTTTTCAAATCATTCCATTTTACTATGAAGCATAATAAGGTATTTCTGTGAATAAATCATTGTTAAGCACCTCCCAGAAAATTAAAACCACTGAATTCATAAAAAAAATTATATACATTGATTCAAGATATGACGTACCTCTCCACCAAACTTCTTCACACCTAAGTACTTCGGGTTTGAATCTCGGCCATTTTTTGTGGACCCGGCAGTCTTTTTTGTGGCCCACCGCTTGAACAACAGGTTTAATCCTCCAACGGACTCTAGGATAAAGATAATAATTAATAAGGGCTATTATTCTTTTGAACTGGCAGTGCAAAGGATTATAATAGAATAGAAAGAAGCACTTTTTTCTTTTTTGAAAAAAAAAATTACCAGTCGAGCTAGTGTAGACTGGGGCATTTGAGACTATATCCTTCAGGCCAACTCGCCGGCAAATTGTTGAGAAAGACATTATATATCTGTAAAGCATAAAGAGAACTTGTCAATTGGCCTAAATTTATGCTGAAGGCAGCTACAAGTTATAAGATGACAACTGGATAGAATAAACAACAACTCAATCCAATGGTAAGCAACAGCTAAAATGAACAAGAAAAAAAAATGAAATGTTTTGTTGCTAGTCCGATCTGTCACAAAAGGCACCAGCTTGTACTAAACCATATCCAGACAGTGGTAAGATGGAAAGATAACTCATCACTGCACATATACAGATACAGATACTAGTAGTATGAAAGAGATATAACGAGATGGCATTTTTGAAAACTTAGGATACAATACACCTAAAAATATATCATATTTCTATTATCTTTTTCCTTCAACATAAACACATGACATCTATGGAAACATTTCAAATTCAATTTCATTCTTTTGGCTTCTGTATATAGAATATTAGTGTTACAGGTTCAGTGTACCAAATACCAACAGATAATTGGTAGTATTTAACAACATTAGACGGTAATTGTTGGTTCACAGGTTTAGATTCACCAACTTGAGCTAGCCATGGTATGATGTAATTTAAAAATTCTCAAGTCCCAAATGACCGTACTGGGTAACAAAACAATGGCCACAGGGCAGTGGGAACAAAGGACGAAAATTGCAATGCTAGGTTGCAAACAAGACAGAGATCAGGAATGAGAGGAGACTGAGAAGCTGGGCTGTTCTTTATAAGGAAGAATTTGTCAAAATGATTTTTGATTCAATAGTAAAGAACCCATTAAAAATTGAAGATGTGGTGATGCGAAAGAAATATTTACAAAAAATCCAAGGTTAAAAGTAATAGGAACATCTCAGTTTATGGTAAAAAACCTATACGAACCCTAGATTTGAATCTTTCCCGATGATTGGACTTATATGCGCAGGGGGGAGATATCGAGAGAGGTTTTGATGGCGAAAGAAGACGATAATTAAGTGAAGGCGAGCACGTACCAGATCTGGTCGGGGCAGCGGCTGGAAGGGCACAGAACAGATCAGAGGCTCAGAGGGGTGAGGCGTCGGAGCTGCGGCTGCCAACTCCGAAAGGGACGAGGGAGAGAGAGTATGTGTCCGAAGGAAGAAGGACGGGAAAAGTTGGGCGGTCCCACGTGTCAGACATGGTATAGGAAGGAAGGATTCTATGTCGTTATTTCGGTATTATATTTCGTGTTTCAGCCTTGCTTGGTTCGAGAGAACGGGAAAAAGGACGAAAATTGCAATACTAGGTTGCAAACAAGACAGAGATCAGGAATGAGTGAGCTAATTCTATTCTGTTAGTCAGTTGCCAAAATTACCTTGATTTGGAGCTTGGTGAAAAGGGAGATTAGATCAGAGGTCGGCGTTCGGGAATCGCCACCTGGTGCGCGGAAGCCCGAAGCTTGGTGGGTTTGTGAAGGGGAGGTTTAAGTGAGACGAAAGGTCTTTTTGGGGCAGAGAGCAAGCGAGGCTAGGCTGTAAGCGTTAGGGGTTTAGGGCTAGACGTATATCGGATCCAGGAATGAACCTAACGCATTTCGTCCGAATCAGAACCGTGTTTGTGTGTATTGGTCGGAAGTCGGAACCCTGATGCAGGACCCGATATACGAGTTGAGTTTGAGAATACACGTGGAGAAAGTTCGATAGAAAATGTAGTTTATTTGTGATATATACTGATATAAAATATCATTAGATGAATTTAAATAGATGATGTGTTGAAAATAAAAATAGGAAAAATTGAGTGTTTGTTATTATTACATTATTTTTTTAGTAATAATAATAATAATAATAATAATAATCTTCATTTCTTCACCGATAATTTTCATAATTATCACATACCTACTTCTAATTTTTCATCTTTTATTTTTTTTGTCCGTGTTGATTTCAATTGCGAGAATATTAAAAAAACCATATCTCCTCAATGTTTGATGAACAGTACGCGTTTATATTTTTTTTTTGTCAATTTTATGCAACTATTTGCGTGATGGATTTCTGCCAAAGTTATTATGATTGGCAATTTGGCATGAGTCGTGGTACAGAATTGGACATCATATTCGCTTCAGAAGGTTATGCTAGGATGAAGGTGTTATGCACTTTGGATGAACTTGGCTCGTTTTTTACTTTGGTAGTTTGTCTTTATCTATACTGCATGGTGGTTCCCATGGAATGGTGGTGCATGTAATATTGGTTGTACCGTGCCTACGACTTCTCATTGGTGTTGGATGGGATTTGTTGTGGCTAATCATAATGTAGACATCGGAATGACTATGTGTTAAATTTTATAGTTAATGTGATTCGTAATACATTTGGTTGTATAGTTTCCGTTCCATCGATAATTAGAATTGTTATTTTGTGTGTGCACATGTTGTATGATTTTAATTTGTTGTCGGTGCATTGTCTTCCTTTGTTTTCATCTTTGTATTCTCTTATGCTATAATAAAAGTTTTTTAGAGATGGTGCAACTATTCTAAAGAATGAAAATTCAAATAGCTCCCACTTTTTGTTTTTCCCAGTTCAAAAAAAAAAAACATATTGCGGGGCCATATTCTGCCTTGCTCAATTTTTTTTGGTACTGTATTGGGCCGGTACTGTCTTTGATATGCACTTAAGTGAATAATTTTTGGGGAGCCTAATTAAATTTATTCTTCAGTGTTTACTTAATTTTATTTGCAAATATCAAATTATTTATAAATCTGTAACAGTAGTGACCGTAGTATGGTAACCAAGTCCTTATCTGTCTGAAATTACCGATAAATAGCGGTATGATCAAGAAATTAAATTAAATAAATTATTGCAACAGTAAAAGTTGCGGGATTTTCTGATCTGAGAACATGAAAATGTTCAGTTTAAATTATGGAATTTATCGGTATATTTGCCACGAATATCTGACTTCTGGATTAGATCAATTAAATTATTGGAGGAATAGTTATTAAAAAAAAAAAAGGTATATCAGTGGATTGCTACACCATAAGCCACACTGTTTCTGCCACAAAAGATCTGAGTATATTTTAATAAAAATCTCGAGAGACACTCGTCTCTCCTTCCTTTCTCTTCCGACTTGGCTTTCTTCTCTTTCTCTTGATTGCTTCGACGCTCAGTCGAGCCCATCCTTCTGTTTTTCTCTTTGTGTCGCGTGTTGGTTGGCTGTAATTTCGGCGCCTCTGGGCTGGCCACTGAGTCGTAGCCACCTCCTTCTTCTTCCTTGTGTTGGCACGAGGAGTTCACCTCCTCTCTTCTCCGATCGTTGTGGTTGTCAGAGAAATTAAGAGGGAGGGGTTACGTGGATGCCATGCAAAGCTCCACAGCAACTCCCCGTCTTGTCCTCTTCTCCCCAATCTGTCGAGGTAAGCTGCTTTATATTTGGGGTTAGGTTAGGGTTTCGGATTGGGATCAATTGGGGAGGAGAAGATACGAGGGTTGAGTCGGCTGTGGAGACGGTAATGGTTTTCTTTCTTTTGATTTGTCAAATCTAATATCAATTTGATAAGAAATTGATATCAATTTATGGTTATTGTCGTGAGAAATAAGTGGATGGAACTGAGCCTATTCTTGATCAGTTTGACCTTGATTTTTGCTTTGGTTTTGCTTGAATTCCTGAGACGATTTGCTAAATCTTCCGAGTTAGGTATAATTCTTGGTCCCTATATTTGATTATTCTTTGATTGGATTGCAATCTGTGTTGGTTTGTAAACTGTGGCTATGTAGCAATAGAACTGATTTATCTGGTGTTTAAACAATTTTAGCAAGGTTCACTTTAGCTAATTTGTGATATACTAACTGTAGTCCGTTTATCGAGGGTTATGCTTACTGATTTCATAATCTGAGGGAGCCTGTGATGACGTACATCTGTTTTGAGGCTAATTGAGGCTTAATAGTGGGTTTTGGCAAGTTTAGATATAACAGTGATATGTATGTGCATCATGCTATTTAGGACATTAAATTATGATTTAATGATGAAGGCAGTGATAATCAGGCATGAGATCGTGATTGCAAAAGGTTCATGCATATTGATGTTATTTATAGGCATATATGACACATATATATGTTATCTGTCTTGGTTACATAACTTATATTGCTATATCATGAGTTATATGGGCTGTTTGCTTAGTATTTCTCATATTTTGAGTTTAAGATGCATGTAGGCATGCTAATAGATGGCTGGAATGAAGTAATAGGGAATACAAGATGCATTTATGCATGTTTGGGTGATGGCAGTGAAGGAGAAGCATGGACATGTGTTCTTGTCTGCATAAATGTGCATTTTCGGATGCATATGGTGTAAACTGAGGCATATGAGGGTTTATAAGCATATAATTTGCATGTAGGATGCATAAAATGGTTATTTGGAACTGTCGGAAGGTTGGTACCAGTCACTGGTACGAGATCTGGTGATTTGATACCATTCTGGTATGCTTGGCGATGCCCAGGGACGAAACTGTAAGAAAAATAATTTTCTGAGGGCTAACTTGTAAAATTGGAGGGGTATATTTGTAACAGAGAAAGTTTTTAATAAAGGCAAAATTGGATATAACCCCCTCAAATCTTCTTCATCTGGATATAACCCCCTATAATCTTTAAAACTGGAAATAACCCCCTCTAATCTTATTTGTTATGGATATAACCCCTTTTTATTAATTGCAATCATTTTTTACTTTTTAAAAATTAATTGTTAAATACTCTGACCAAATTGTCCTTCCTTCTTCATATACACGCTCTTTCTCTTTCAAAATAGTTAGAAATTAAAATTGCTAGGGATTCAGTGGAGTATCTAATATCTATTCATGGCTTTTGAATTTTTGATCTTAACCCCTATTTTTCCCTTGGCATGAACAATAAAAACCAATCTTCAGGTCGGGATTACGAATCTGATTTGAATTGAGAGGCACTTGGAGCAACTAATACTCAAATCGGATTAAAACAACTTGACTTTCGCTTGGCCCAAGCTTCCTTGGTCGAACTCCTTCAACCAACCACAGTAATCACTCACTATTTTGAATAGTATTTTTTAGATTTAATGTTCCTTCTTTCAGTATTTTGCAAATATTTTTGACGCATCAGTATGTTTATAAAAATTCTATTTAGAAGCTTTTTGACACACCAAGCTTAATGTAACATTCACGCATATATCTAATTACTGGTGCACAATGTTCAGTTTTAATAACATCAATAACAGGCTGTACTTTGAAGTACGAGAATTTAAAAAAATGTTCCATCAGCGTGATTTTAAGGAGGTTTTTAGGTTGCATAAGTTGTATCTTTGAAGGACAATAGTGCATTGATTTACATCTCAACCTTGGAAACTTTTACTTCTACTTAGTCGCTTAACTGATAGAGAGGAGAACATTCAAATTTCTGGCGATCTCTTTTATTTTCTAACTTCAAAGAGGCTGGGCAGTGGCGAGTATACAAGGACGGATGGAGGGGGCAATTTGGTCATAAGAATTATAAATTAATTTTGAAACAATAAAAAATGATTAAAATTAACAAGAAGGGGTTATATCCATAACAAATAAGATTAGAGGGGGTTATTTCCAGTTTTAAAGATTATAGGGGGTTATATCCAGATGAAGAAGATTTGAGGGGGTTATATCCAATTTTGCCTTTAATAAAAGTTTTGGGCTAGATCGAAAAACTTCGGGGCTTTATAATTTCTGTGGGCTTAAATGAGAAAGTGATGGCTTATCGGATCGGGTTGGATTTTGTTGGGTGTGTCGGACCCGTTACGGATTTGGCTCGGTCAACCGAACCTTTTGACTGGGTTTAACCCTGTCGGTTTTTGGGCTTGAATTGCGGGCTGGACTTGTCGGGCTGAGAAAATAAAAAGGAAAATGTTTTCGGGCTGGATTTCTGTGGGCTTGATTTATTTCGGAGAAATGAATTTAATTGTGGGCTAATTGTACAGTAATTAAGATTAGATTTTCGGATTCAATTAAAATCTAATATCTGTATGCTAATGACGGAGTCTGTTGAGCTTGATATAGACTAACTGTAGTCTAATATTAATCTGTGGGCTTTTTAGGGAAATGATGATAATAGTCTGCGTAATTAATGAACAGATACTGTGGCAAATAAACCAGACTTTCTGATCCCGCTAAAATAAAACAATTCTGATTTATACGTTCTGATTTTTGTTTTAATTATGTTTAACGATTTCCTAATTCTGTCTGATATTTCTGTATTCTGTCTCTGATGATTAATTTTCGATATTAGGAAATAAATGTTGGAGTTATGTCCTAGAAGTCAATATTTAATGACTTATTTTCTTAGTTTATGTTAATGATGATATTTGATCATTTGTTCCTAGAGTTTATTATTGACAGATCATTCAGGTTGAGGATCTGAATTGTAGATCTCTGTGGATCATTCATTAGAATGACAATAATAAATCTAAATCGTCCATAATCTTGATAATTAACAAGGAACATTAATTATCATAAAAGATTAGTATGCAAGTTAAGTGATGATTAAGTTCTACAAATCATAAGTAAGGAGTTACGAACTTAATTGCATATGTGTATGTTATTGGAACATAGTACAGGACTTGACCCAATGAAATAAACATATGGATTGTGTTATGTGTCATTGTTTATTTCATATGAGTTTGATTCTAAGTTTGAGATGTTCACCTTTTCCACATGAGGATAGGTTCAATAAATATCGTCTAACGTTGATTCCTGATAAAGGCTGCTATAAGGACTTTATTTATGTTCTCTTGAATTGTGCGGGGAAAAATTGTTCATCAAGAAAACCGTATGTCCCTCATTAGTATACCTAGTGAGTGATGATATCTGTTTGGGCCCCTTGATGGAGTTGGATCGTATGCATGCAAACTAGACGATCAACTCTAGATCAAGAAATGTATAATCTGCAAGAATGACACATTCCTATCTTGGATTATACAAAGATATCGTGTGACATAAGAATCAAACAAAGAAATACTTTTATTTCTTATGCAGGATTGAGATATTGTAACGGTACATTATTTATACGAATTGGGAGTCATAACGTGTTGCTAGATACCGCTTATGATTATTGGAAATAAATAACGATTTATTTCCATGGCCAACATAGTATAAATCCTCAAATAGGGTCGCACAAATAGGATTCTAACCACTTGGTGCATTTATTGTTTATTCACAATAATGTGTATTGTGAAATGTGATAAGTTAATTAATTAATTATATACCGTTATGAACCGTTATAATTAATTAAATTAAAAGGATCATATGGAAACAATATAATGCATTAGCTAATCATAGATTAATTATTAATGAGTTAATAATTAATTATGTTCAACTTACTTTAATTAGTTTGAGCTAATTGGGCTTCTATTTAATTGGTTAATTAAAGGCCCGATTTAAGGAAGAATGAAGAGACAATTAAAGGAGATTCATTAATTGGTGAATTAATGAATAAAGGCCTTTTATTAAGATGGCCCAAGAGAGCCCATTAGGTGGCCTCTTAGGGTGGATGGCATACTTGTAAATAGTATGAAGATTGGATGAGAGTGGTTGGCTATATAAAGGGGTCTCTTTGGGAGAAAACCCTAGCCGTCATCTCTCTTCCTCTCCCCTCCCTTGCGCCTCCACCTAGAAGAGAGATTTTTCTCTCTTCTCCATGGCTCTTCCCTTCCTCTCTTAGCTCATGTGTTGAGCATCCCACCTCTCTTCCTCTCCATTAAATAGTTAATTAAGAGAAGCAAGGTGATTAGCAAGAGGTTCAAGAGAACTAGCATTCTCTTTGAGCTTGGTGGTGGGTCCTTGGTGGGCTAGAGGCGGCCATAGATGGTGGAGATGGTGGAGCACGCACCCCATCGACTCCCATGCCATGGATTCGAGCCTCATGAATACAATTTCATGAGAGGTACAATTTCTCCTACTTTCTCTCTTGATTTGATGTGTGAATGCTTTAGCACTAGATCTTTGTCTTGCTTGATGTTTAATGGAGATTAATTAGTTGTAATTGATCTAAAAATTAAAATATGAGCATTTCCTAACAATAAACGTTAAGCATAATTTCTGATGATTGGAGAAGTAACTAAAATAATTTAAATAAAATTACTGTAAACCAAGGGACTTGGAAAACCAAACTACAATGGTCACGGTTAAACGTTAGAAACCGGACTCAGATTTAAGAAAACCCGTTAAACAAATATTAACGGTACTTGATCTGTGGTTTGTAAACAGGCACGGACCCTGAAACTCCACGGGAGCAGTAAGTTGCAAGGTGCGGATTTACGCAGTTTCTTTGTTCAAACTCGGATATCGGTATCTTTAAATTCATGCATAGCATGTTGAAAATACGGTTGCATTTAATGCATATATTTATTAAGAAACCCTGAATAAATGAAACTCATGTTGAATCAAACTGTTCATTTGATTAGTGATTAGTATGAATCTGACTTATCATTTCTTTGATAACTTTGGAAAGTCAGAATCTCAAAGACTGGAATGGTTTCCGTAAATTGACTATATTGCATGATCTTCTTTTGTAATCGAAGAATCTGACTCTGAATTAAATCGGACCATTCTCATTCAGTCTGAATAGCATAATATGAACCTGAATTGTGTTACTCTCCGGAGTATGGTTTGGCCACCTACCCGGCCATGATTTTAGCGCTATTATTTCTGGAAATTCCCTCTAAGATCTGTACCTAGGGTTGGACCTAGGATTTGGGAAAAGTTCTTTCTGAATCTGACCGGCCGATAAGAGCTTGAGTAAATACAATTACTGTGAAATAATTATGCTTGGTTGTTTCTGTGCATATTCATGATGCAGTATGCCGGGCATCGGACCCTTTCGTCTGGTACCAACGGTATTGAAATTTCTATAAATAATCTAAGCATTATTGATTATTATTTAAAGGGGAATAGATTCCGTTACACGGTTCGTACTGAGATCTGCGTACTGGAACTAAAACCCGCACTGAGATTGTATCTCACTCTGTGCTTTGTTTTGCATGTATCCTCAACGCTTGGGGGTTCCAGGAGAGGCGTAATGGAGTGAGGCGTAGTACGATTGCTACTTTAGAGTGTAGTTACCTTCAGTTTGCGGTACGGATCCCGAGTCTGAATTGTGAAGCTGTTTTGTGTATCTGTTTGGATGAGCTGCCCGAGGTACTGGCTTATCTGTATTTTGAGATGCCTCCTGCATCTCCAACGTCCGAGGTTGAGGTTGAGCCAGAGCCAGAGGCTAACTCCCAGGAAGAGGAAGCGTTCTGATCGCTAGCTTCTTCTTGTAGGAGTGTCCAGTGTGTGTGCTTTCTCTGGTGTGTCCTGTAGTGGTTTTGGGGCAGTGTCGGTTTTCGTGTTGGTTTTTGTTATGAGTTTTTCGTGGGATTGTGGTTATTAGCGTTCAGGAAAGTTGGGTGGTTTTTCTTACTTGTTTTGTATGATATGTACATAGTGAGCTTGAGAGAACCAGTCCTTTGAAAATAAATAAGCCGGGATTGGTAGCAGTGTGGTGTGGGTTGCTTTACTTTTGTTGGAAACTACTTATGTAAATAGTGGTTTGAAATAATGTAACATACTTTGGTGTGTTTTATCTGTGATGTTGTGTGAATTCTGGGCCTATTCAAGAAAATAAAATGAAAAAAAATTTTGTCTATCTGTCTGTTCGCCTTACGGGAGCGGGAAACTGTTCTCGTGGCGGAGGAGGTGTCATTCCCTCATGTCGGGGTGTGACAAAATCTTTCGATAAAATTGAGTGCTCAAATCGGATTCTTTGACTTGAATGGACCAATGCCGACATGTTTAAATCTCTATACTAGGTGTTGCGAAGTGTATTTAGCAAAAGTATATATGTGTATAGTCTAGTGAGGTATATAATTTTTAATTTTATTCTCCTTATCTGACATATGGATCATATACTGGTGATCTCAACATACCACACCCCTCAAAAATTAAAAAAGAAAAGGAAGACAAAAGAAAATACGATGACTACCTCACCACTGTACAAGAACTCACCGCTGGTTTAGTGATACAAGTAAACCAAGAAAGTAATCTGTACCGGCTGGTGCATGAAAACATTATGAAACTAATTTATGAGACTTTCTTGGCACTCATGGTGCAATATTGAAGACAAGATTACAGGAATGTTGAAGCTAGAAGTTTAAGAAATGCTCAGAAGTCAAAGTTCACGTAAAGAAAAATCATAACCATTTGTAGACTAACATAAACATTAAACCGAATTTACGAAAATTCTTAACCAACTGCCTCCAAAAATAAAACAGATTTTACGAATTCAACTACAGGAGGTCGGCTTCTCCATCGATAGGGCCTTCAATGTGTTCTAAGAACTATATTAGATAAATCAAATTATTACAAATCTTGACGAATATTCATTTCTTACATGTACAAAGTGAATATGTAACAACAAATAGAACCAATTTGATACGCACAAATTTATTTTTATATATTTTTTAATTTGTCGTATCCTATAAAGGTGTACAGTTGCTTATGTATTAACAATTCATTTTCATTTATATATGCTTTTTCTGATTGTTATAAACTGAAAAAATACATTAAAGTCCACCGAAGTAAAGAAATTAAAGCGACCATTTCTGACTAGACTCACTCACTAGCAGCTCGGATCCCTGTCGGCAGACCAGTGCGGACCACCTAGTCGGCGCGTGATCCGAGCCGTCTAATTTAATCTCAACGGTTCATTTTCTTCGGGCTACCAATCCTGCCTATTATGCACGGGGCATCTGTAACCGTTGAGATTAAATCAGACAGTCTGGATCAATGAGGATCAGGTGGTTTGCTCTGGTAGACTGGTTCTCACTCACTAGGACCAATTTCGGACTCTTCCCGTGTCTCCCTCTGCTCTCCTCTTGTGTTGCTCAGCAAAGTAGCAAACTGCCTCCTGTCAAACCCTCACTAAAACCCCTAGAGCTAGAGCCAGAGGCAATGCGATGCTGCTGTTACTTCGCAAGAGATTCACTCCTCGCCTCTCTTCTTCGGACACCGCCTTCACATGCTCCCTCTCTCGTCTCTTCTCCACTCCAACAACAACCCAAAAACCCCCATCTCCCACTTCTCAATTCGCGGCCCAGTACCTGATTAGCTCATTGGGCCTCCCCTCCGACAAGGCCGTCCGAGCATCGAAGTACATTTCCCATCTCAAATCCCCCGAGAGGCCAGATGCCGTGCTCCAATTCCTGAGAGACACCGGTGTCACCCAACCCCACATCCGAGCTGCTGCTTTGCTTAATGCGTCATTCCTTGGATACAGTGTTGACAAGTGCCTCAAGCCAAGGATGGCTGAGCTGCTCCAGCTTGGTTGCTCTCCTTCTCACATCTCCCTCCTCCTTTCACTTTTCCCAGATGCATTTGGGCGTCTCACTTTGTCACAAAAGATCCAGTTCTGGATGCAAATTTTGGGCTCTGTGGAAGAGGTTTTGTCTGTCTTGAAAAGGAATTGGTTCCTTCTCACAGTAAACCTTCAAAATTCTGCCATGCCCAACTTATCTTTCCTTCGAGACCAATGTGGCTTCTCTGATCGTCAAATTGTTCGGCTTATTAAGTCAGCTCCAAGAGTGATCACATCTAACCCTGAATCTCTAAAAATTAATGCCAAAAGAGCTGAGGAGCTGGGGGTCATATGTCCATCCCCCATGTTTGTGTATGCATTAATTATTGTATGCTGTCTGAACCGTCGCACTATAGATGCAAGGCTAAGTAACCTACAAAATCTCGGGTTTTCAAAGGTGGAGGTAAGTGCTCTTGTCAGCAGACTCCCTTTTGTATTGTTTCAAAGAGAGGAGATGATGGCCCATAAAGTAGAGTTTCTGACAAAGGAAGTGGGTTCTGTTCAGTTCTGCTTGATCCATCCAGCTGTGCTTACGTACAGCTTGAAGAGGCGGTTGATTCCCCGGAACCTTGTCAGGAAGATTCTTAAGTTGAAAGGGTTTCCAGTGGCAAATAATAAATTCTTATCTTTTATGAAACTAAACAAAACGGAATTTGTGGAAAAGTTTGTTCTGCCATACGACCATGATATTCCCGGACTACACCAAGCATATGTAGATGCTTGTGCGGGCAACATTGCGGGCCTCAAATGGTTTGAGAGATTCTTACAGGTTTAGAACCTGCATTTAGATTTTATTACTCAGATTCTTAAGTTCCTTTTTTACATTATCTTTTTTTGCAACTTTTTAAAGTGAACGCAGAGCACCATTTGTAACAAATATGTCAAATGGATATAACCTATTGATTGTGTTGAAGCTAACTCTGGGAATTATCCTGTACTGTTCTCCATCCATTATGAATCTCTCCTGTAGTTACAATTTTGTCATCGTCATTTCTCACTTGTGCTGTGCTATTGAAATTGTAAAACAAAAAAGTTTTGGATTATTGCTCAGCCAGTAAATTGGGATGAGCAGTTCTTGAGTGTACCTATATACAGGTCCATCTGATGGATAAAGGGGCACCAACCTGTATCTCTGTGGATTCCTTATTCTGATGGGTGTCTAGGTAGAGAGTTGGAATGCAAATACTTCAGTTCCAACCAGACCCTTTATGCCTAATTTTGAAATTTGCTAAAATAACATGATAAAATCACTATCCTGTCAGAGGTGCATCTATAATGAATGACCTCTGGTAACTACCCATTAAAATCATGCATCTATACATTGAATGTTTGTTTCAGTTTTTGTAGTGCTACCTCCTGTAACTAATAACAGTAGTTCTGTAACTTATCTCAATTATGTTTAATGGTCTATATTGATGACTTCAATTATTGTTTCTTAAGCATTCCTGTTGTTCAATTGTAATTGAGCCATTGGGGGCAAATTGAATAGCTCAGCTTGTTAAAAATAAAAACTGCGGCCTGTTTGCAGATAGTTCTAGATGAACCCAAACAGGATCGTAAAAGCCTAATACCAATGGATCCATTTAGTTTGTCATAAACCAGACATGTAGTATAGAGATATAGCGCACAAATGGGAGCATAAAAACGGTTTACATGAACTGAAAGTATTTTTTTTAAAAAAAAATCTGTTAAAATTTTTAAGGCTTTTGTAGTCATTTTTAATCCGTATCGGTATCTAAAATCGTACGGGATGAGTTTCTAATTGCTCTTATAAGTTAACTCTTATAAGGCAAATTTTGCCATTCATGTTTTATTTGACATGGACCTAAATCTAAAGCATTCATTCAAAAATCAAAATGATGAATGGTTGTAATTGATTATGGCTCGAATGAATGGTCTAGATTTGAGCCCATGCAATAAAGTGCATGAGAATTTGCCCTCTTATAATGTGACCCTTAATGCTGGCATAGGCGGCACAGGATATTTAATTGCGCGGTAGGTACGTGTGTATACTACTGTTCCAGAACAGGTGTTAAAGTTTTGCAATTTCTTTCAAATTGGCATACGTAATTTATTTTTGTGACTTGAGGGAAAATGTTATGCATTGTACCTATTTCTGAGTAGAGTAGTTTTTGAAGCAGTTGTTTCTTTTACATATGATACGAACGCAGTAATATGTCAAAAAACTGATTTTCTATGAACAACAATTTCCTATTATTTCACGTTATCTGAAAAGCAAAGGTTACAACGAGGCATGTTCTGTTGAACTGTTACAGATACTAGACCACAAGTACCCGATTTACACCAAAATTCATTAAATATCCTCTTTACGCTTTGACCTTTATGTGAACTATATACTTACCAGCTGTCAGTTACAGAAATTAGAGTACATATATTTTGAACAGCTACTGAAATTACATAATCACAGACCAAGCACGTCAAATTCATGAGGCATGAAATCTTCGCTTGGTCGGTAGTACTTGTCTGGAGAATATAATCCCAAGTTTGTTACTTGGCTGCTGTACAGACATGCAAACCTTTCCACCTGTGCATTAAGAAAGAATTTTAATATTTCTGCAATATTCTATTGGATCAAATCATCAAAATTTATTGTTTCCTTTGATTTTCTCAGATGCAATATAGACCTGATGGGCAAAACGGGAATTCTGATAACCAGTCTTCATAAGCTGCCCCCACACCTTATGGAACTGCAACGCAGACCAAACAATGAAAAAATAGTAATAAGAAATTCAAGTAATTCTTCAAAGTTACACATGCTTAAAATATATCATAGTTATTTAAACGAATTCACAGAAACAAAAGAAAAATGTCATGCCAAGAACTGGTAATTGTGGATGTGAAAAGTGTGCATACCCTCTGATGGCAATTTCTTTGAGCCTCTTGGTGTAGTTTGCGAACATACTCCCTTTTTACCTACAAACAACCAAAATCATAAACATAGGCCACTTGGACAAATAAAACAGTTAAGCAATAATTTTAAAGATGCTAACCCGGAGATCTTCCAATTCAGACAACAAACTTTGTTGCTCTTGCTCTTTAAGATCTTCAAAGCTGAGTAAAACAAATAAAAATATATAAACACACATCCAGGATCAATATACAGAACCAAAGATGCAGCATAATATGTTACTTGTATGGGAGTGAATTGATTGCTTTTAATGTAACCAAACCAAAGTAAAGAGACTCAATTTGCATGTATGCAGAACTTTGAACCCAAGCTGAACAGAACAAGCCTGTTCAAGTTCTGTTTCTTTGGTTCAATCCAGTATACCTAGCTACATAATCAGCTTATTCTTCAATTATCAAAAAAAGAAAAGAAAAACTAAAATTAGTTTTTTTTTTCTTATTTATTATTATTATTATTTTATATTATTATTTTTTTGACAGCTGAACCTGAATTCAGGTGCTTTTCAGTAAAAACCTAAGGACAAAACATACAGTTGACAACACTGGCTATCTGTAAGTATTGCTTGATTGACATTATTATTTGACGAGAAAAAAGGGTAGCTTACTTGAGAGACCACTCTAATCTATGAATCTTGTCTTCAATATGATCCCGATCTCTTCTTAATTGTCTCAGCTCCTGGAAGTAGGAGAATAGCATGAAATTAATCTGTGAACCACAAACTCAGAATTTTATCTTTTTATGTAAAAACTCTGGTTGTTCTTTTTATTAATCTAATAGGAGTATGACACCTTTTTAAATATAAGGCAAAAATATGGAGACTCAATTAAAACCAATTTAACTTCAATTAGCCCATGTTATACCAAAGTATATTTTTTCAAAATGACTAATTGAAGTTCGGTATCTAGATAGTCGTTACCTAGGGCATAAAAAAAAAAGAAAAAAAGAAAAAAAAGAACTAACTGAAGTTATGGAAGCATCTAAACGTTCAAATAGTTCATTACCTTCAATAAACCCCCAGTATCTTTTCATTGAACACTCAATTTTAATTACAGTTAACTCACGGTACACCCCCAAGTACCTTTTCATTGAACAACTAATTGAAATTGTGAAAGCAAGTGTATAAAGGTTCACTACCTTACGAGTGATCTTAGAATCAGATAGGAGCATCACCTCCTCTGCTAGCTCTGGAATTACAAGCATGGTTCTCCAACCTAACATTTTAGGTCAATAAAGGTTAATATTCGAAACAAGAAAGCAGAAAGGGCGAAACCCTAGTAACATTTAAAGCTAAAGCTTAAAATAATATTCAAATAATAGATAAAATGTACCTAGAACTTTCTTGCTCCGCAAAATGTCCCCATAAATATGATCTCCAACATAAAGTATCTATATTATCAACAAGTGTATAATCTGAAAATTTTCCCTAAAATGTTTTTTGAGGAGATAGATATTTGTAAATTCGTATACCACAAAACAGTAAAATACCTGGGAACTAGATCCAATGGAAAGCAATCTATGAAGGTGGCCGACATTGCCTCCCTGAAAACATGGATCAATTAAAAGAGATTATTTTCTTCTTAAATTCCAAAGCATATAAATAATAACCTGGTTTCAAAAGCTTTTGTGAAAATTATAAACCTGATAAACTTAGTGAATTTCCCACATAGCTTTGTGTTCTGCGTGGATCATTCAGTACATGATATAGCGATGCTGTATAGTTTCTATGGAATTAGAAACATTGATTACCTGATAAACTTTGTGGGTTGGCTTCATTGCTTTCACTGTTGGTCTTGGACTTGGAATCTTATTCAGATCAGAAATGAATTAGATCAAGAGACTAATAACAACAATAACTTAATATGAGAGAAAATAGATGCACTAAATAGATTTGAATGATTAAACTCAATTTCTGTGCAACCTGGAGATCAGCATTTAGTAACTTCCCAGAATCAGGCTCAACTTGAAATAGATTTGCACGATTGTCATCATGAAAAAAGCCCGGCTTTGAACTACAAAGCGAAAATTATATAAAACATTATTTATATATCTTACCTATCTGTAAATACTGATGGATATTTATAACCAAATTAGCTCTAATAGCAGCAAGAAATGTACTAAGAAATGTTGGCGGTCATAAGCTATAATAGCAACAAGAAATGTTGGCATCCACGGGTAATAGCTGACTTTTAGTCAACTTTTAGAAATACTGTGCGAAACTGCTTGAATATTAGAAAAATTAAATTGGGTTAGATACTCGAATCTTACAACAGAATTTGGATGATCTTATCACTCCTGGAAAAACAAAGGGAAAAAAAATGCAAAAGGACATAGACAGTAAGTTACAATGAAGATGACGGAAACCCACCTGCCAGTTATTACCACATCAAAGTACTGGAGCCACTTATGATTGTCAGGATATTTGACATCTTGATAGTGGGGTCCACAGAGAAAGTTCATGACAACATCTGTGTAGTCCCACAAGCTGAATTAGCAAGAAGTTAAGCATGTGAGTAAAAAAATATATTTAAGAATGACTGATATGAAAATCACTCCTTAATTGAATATAAAGTGAAAAAGAGGAGGAAACATTGCACCTATTAGTCACCAAAAAGGTAGATCGACCTGATTTTTGGATCATCTTAAGCATAGGGACTATAGCAAGATCTTCATTTATGTATCTGTTTGCATAGAGCAAATATCAGAAACTAACAGCATTAGGATTTACTATCATGATTGTTGAATATCTGTAGTACCATCGTGCAAGGCCATAGTACAGCAGCTTTGTGTATTTGAAAAGTGTGATGATGGAAGAATTGTATATCAATGCTCTGGTAAATTCAAGAGAAAATTACCGTCCTGGATCCAATGCAACCATTTTCTTCAGAGTTCCATCACGGTGACACAAATCAACAGCAAATCTGACATCTCTATACATAAGAGCATAGCTGCAAGCACAAAAATGGAAAATTATCAGCGTAATGCTTCTATCTCAATTATATTCCTTTCATTGACATGTAATCAAAATTTATCTTCTTGCATGTAAACAATTCAACCCCAAGCAAAACAACAACCCAATAAAGAAAGTACCGAAAGATATTTCATGGAACAATAATTATAAGATGAAGCAAAAAACTAACCATTAAAGGGTCACAAACCACCCAAAACTTCCATGAAATTCTAAACAATTTATACAAATCATCTCAATTACTTTTCCCCATCTACCCTGACCCTCATCTAAAAATAAATAAATAAAGATAGAATTTTGATACAAGCCTATCGTGACTTCCCCGGCCCTTCCTCTCCTCTTTCGCAAGAGAAAGCACTCTATGTAGACAATTCTCCCTTGCCACAATTACTTACTAGAGGAAAGCCCCAACACTGCACAATGATAAATCAGAGAAGTGCCTCCAGAACTGTTGGATGATACATGAATGACTAGATGGGAGCCACATGTTGTGACACACAAAAACACTTACGCTCATGGTTTTCCTTTCTATTGGCAAATTATTTCCTTACATTAGACAATGGTATTGGGCTTCTTTGGGCCTGATAGTCACGTCCCATAAGGGATTTCTGAGGCATTCAGTGTAAGATACAATGAAGTGAATTCAGCTTTACAACTAGATTAAAAAAATCCAATATTATTACTGAACTTCCTTAGTACTAAATACTGACTTGTGAAACTCGGCATTCTTTTGGGTTAAATTTTCAATCAGATTCCTTCCATGTCCTTTCGGAGCATGATATACTCAGGTTAGCACAGTCCCAGGCTGTCCATCACATATTATCAGAAATCCGACCATCACATTAATATTTTTGGGCTGTCAGTACACATGATTTGAGTTCCATATGTAGAAGGAAACTAAAAAAAAAAAAGAAATTAAACAACAAAAAACATACTCGGTGCCAGCAGGGACCTTGCCAGGATTTTTGTCCATAAAATCAACAAGCTGTGAAAAAAGGTATGCCTCTGCTAGTGAGAAAAGTGTGTCTATAAGTGCATAATCAGGCTCATCAAAAGAGTCTCTTATTAAGGTGCTTCCATAGGCTGCAACTTTTTCTTCCTTTGACATTTCTCTGAAACCGTGATAAGCAACTTTGACATACTTGTGCCGGTCCATCTGAAATACCGGGCATCCACTAGTTAAAGGTGGAACATTTTATGTATGTAAATAGGAAAGATGAAATAAACAACATGATCCACCAATTATGGAAAGCACATGTACATTCTGTCTCCAATTTTGTTCAAAAGAAACCCAAGATACCCATCCAATAAACATGCAGACTCCGTCAGTAGGGTAGTGAGTGGTTCAAAAAGAATTGTTTGTCTTGCAGGATATTTGTGATATTCCATGCCTTGACAGGGGATGTGTGATATTTCTAATATCTCTGGCAAAATTTTAAGAATTATCAATATAAATTGGCATGTAAAGTTAAGTACCTTCAAGATATTTCCTCTCTTTTTGTCAAGTACCAAACCTCTGACCATGTACTTCCAGTCGAACTGCCACTTCAGTAACTAAAATAGTAACAAAATAATATAAAGTGTACATTTTAAAAAATTAATACGAATAATTAAAATTGTATCACGACAGAAACATCAAAATAGATTATTAACCATGCAAGAAAATAAACATTTTGCATGGCCCTCTAATACACGGGTCATGTCTAGCGTGCCCCTCTATGTAACTCTTCAAGAAGTACGCAAAACTAATTTTATGTTCTTCCCATCATACAGAGATGCATAAAGCGAGGTGGATAGAGGTTAGAGAAAATTTGTGCACTTCATTCGTGTGTGATGTATCCTATGCTTTTGGGGAATGTATTATACTTCTAATTTCAAAGGGCAAATATGCAACTTTACTAACCTCAGCAGGATACTTAAGGTCATTAACCAACTTAGCAATAGTCCCTTGGTAGGCCAATGCCTCAAATGTCTCAGGCTTGTACTGAGCTAGAGTGTAGTCCATATCAAACCCAACAGCTGTTATATTCCTCATATTTAACGATCTATTACAGAAAATCTGTTTTCCTATTGGTATACTTTCTCCTGAAACTTGTGTGCTCGACCAGACTTCACCAACGTTCGGCTCCATTGCAACCTTCGAAATCCAATGGCTGCACCCTGATTATAGTGTTAGATTGTATAATATATCACAATTTTAAATTATGAAAGTAATAAACTTGCATGGTGTTGTAAACAAGGAATTGTCTAGTTCAAAGGTAGTTACTTTCAGGATTGTGGTTGTATACAAAATCACTGAGAAATATCACCAAGAAGAAAATAATATTGTGAGTTCAAGGTAAGTACAACATGGTATCTGGCTTATTGGTGAGTCAGTGATAGTTAGTTTCATCAACAAAGTTACTTCCAATTATATCATCCTTCACAGTTTAAGCATACCTCTCTCTCTCTCTCTCTCTCTCTCTCTCTCTCTCTCTCTCTCCCACCCTGCCTCCCTCTATGTGTGTCTTTGTATGTATGTCCCAAATATTAGATGCAAGCAGAATGACAGAGTTGAGTATTTATACACCATACTTTGAGATATTATATCCTTGGATATATTATAAAATCTGAAACTTAATAACGTGCCTAGTGGGAGATGATAACTACTGCTGAGAAGTGAAGAAAAGTTTAATTCGAACAATGTATTTTATAATTTGCACGGTAAGAGTATTTGTATTTTAAAAAAGCATAAATTTGAATAATGCTTAGCTCTCTCTCCTATTTCTATTTGAGTATCAGATACTACTATAACAGAGAATAAGTGCATACATTATTCTATTTGGAAAGGGAGAGCTAGGAAAATTGGATTAGTTCTCTAGGTGTGGGATTCAACTGGGAGTGACTATTACCTTTCCAACAAGGCGAAAAGGATCATTTGGACTAGATAGGAACTGAAGTTCTAGAAAAGTTTTGTGGGAGGAATCTAGAATTTCTTGCTGTAGGAAGGAATAAAATTCAAAATAATATTTTGTCTTGCATTTTATTTTTGACTCCTCAAAACACACAAGTTATCTATATCATGTCAAATATGTTAAATTGTTGAAATGCATAGCAAATGCACCACCAAAAGAACAAACAAATTATCTGTATGGTTAAAAGATTTTGCATTAGAAAAGTACACCTTTTAGTCTTGGTGAAACTTTTCATGTTCAATTCCCCCTCCCTCTATAGCATTAATATTCAAGGAAAACAGTGAACAATTTTGGGAAGGTAAAGAATCAATAAATATAGAAGAATATTGAAATTGTATTTGCTTTAAAAATAATTTTGTTATTTAAACTTAATGTAGTGACCAGGGCAAAACAATATCTGTAACTGTTATCTTTAAATCAACAGGGTTGACTACCAAGTAACCACAGGTATTAAAGTATTAATGATGTTTTCCTACTTGCAGGTCCACAGTATTTTAGAGGTTTCTTCGTATTCTGCATGGTGTGTACCCATTGTTTTGAGGCTTAACAGGGTTTATTATGAAATTCTATCCCCATGCTTTTAATTAAAACAAAATGACAAGTTGGGAGCTTATTCGTTCACAACAGCATATATTATTTGTTTAACTTCACTCTGCTTTATCTAAATGACCAAACATCCCCTGTAAGATCTGGACTCTCCAATTTAGATTTAGCTGTTAAAATCACAACACACACTGAACTATAAAATCTGGCAGCTCGGAAGTCCTTCCAGTCAAGCAAAATATGGATTGTCTAATGTGAATCAGAGAGTCCGAATAAGCAAGGTCACCTGAAGTCTCCAGTTGTTCTATTCAATTATGGCCATGCTGGACCCCACAACTCCATCAAATTTAAGTAAAGTAACCAGAAAATTCTAGCCAGATGATGCTTTCCAGAATTAAATTTGTTTCTGCGGCAAATAGTTAATTTAAATCACGCCAGACAGACTATGAATTATAACTAGATTAGGATTCATACTCAATCAAACCATGGACAATTCCTTTCAAACAGTATGTGAGAAGCTAGAAAACAACCAAATAGTATGCTCAATAAATCAGTATGCGGAAGCTAGAAAACAACCAAACAGTGTGCTCAATCAAACAGTATGAAGGAAGCTAGAAAACAACCGGATGAGTCCTTTCAAATTCACCTCAAACTTACCTGTTATTGTGAGCTCAGAAGAGCATATATATCTAATAGAGTGACAATTTCACTTGAATTGTGCGAAACAACTGAAGTTCTGGAGAAAACACTCTCTATCACTAAATTTTCATAGCTTGGAATAACTCAAAAAAGCAATAAAGGATTGCTTCTTGAGAACATAAATTGATTCCCATCATGTGGAAGATACTCGAATCCTAATCAGCTGAAATTCACACTCGATCAAAATCATCATATGACTGTTAACACTTAACACTCTACATGTCACGAAATTCCATCGAGATTTCGTCAATGGAATTGGAGAAGGTACTCAAATCAGAAATATCCTTACGAGCGAACTGTTTTGGGGCTAATCGAACTCTCAAGTACCAAATCACCAAACGAAAAAATGTGAAATTATGAGACAACTAGCTCATCGAATCAAACATGAATCACTCAAAGAGAACTGGAATCCATCCAGATAATGCAATCTAACATTGAATTTCACACAAAAAGGACGACAAAATTCGCTCAATACAAAACCATAAACAAAGAGAAAAATGAGAGAAATAGATGAATAGAGAGAACTTGAGAGAGAGAGAAAGAGAGGATACAATTCTGACCTCTGATGGAGAAAGAAGGGAGTGAAGAAGAAGAAGAGAAGAGACGAAATGCGGTGGTGAAGCGCATGCTTGGGAGGTCTTAAATAGGGAAATGCTACGCTAGTGCAGGGAGAAAGCAACGCGTGTCGTGTCGGGTCTGATTTGGATAAGGGAATAAATTCGGTTGGACACGCCAACTCCACCACCACCACCGATGCCTCAATTTCGTAGAACTAGATGCAGTTTCCGGCGATGCCACTATTGGCGCTTGAGTTAGAGAGAGAGAGAGAGAATGGGAGATACGATACGATGGTCCCGAGGAATAAAGTAGAAGCATCTGATTCGGAGCAGATTCGGACGGGCTTGTCGGATTGGGCCACGTGGGCCGATCTGATTGGAGGACTGGACGGGGTTATCTTGTGCCTCGGTATAGAGGAAATGGAGACGGAGATGGGAATGGGCCCTGCGTTTGTACTCGCACTTTGTACCGTGTGAAGAGTAATATCAGCCGTTTGATCTAGGTTGTGATCCACGTGGCGGGCGTAGAAAGGAGATCCAATGTTTCAGAGTGCGCTGTGTGTAAGGGTACGTAGGAGAGGATCCGATCTAGAGTGAGGGCGGGGAAGGATTGTTAAAGAAAACATGGATAATTAGAAGATAGACCTGATTTGTTATTTAAAACAGAAGTTAGTGGACTAGTGGTAGCTCGAAAGTATGATTATACTTAAATAAGTAATTGTTCGAATCAAAGTATTTGCATCATTTTTTGTAGATAATATATTTGCATCATTGAAATAATTATTAATAAAGATATTGTTATCTCAATATTCAAGTATCCCCTGGAAGCTCAAATTGAGCAATATTGTGTAAATTACCTAGCTAGCGTGAGTCAAACTATTGTGAGTGAAGTTGTATTTTTTTTTTAAAAAAATAGAATATTAATATACTATCGATAATTGAGTAATTTATATAACTCAGGGATAATAACGTAATATACACCCAATACATCATACATTGTAATTCATAGATAAAAAATTAAGTAGAATACCTTATTTGATAGTGATTGGATCGATAAGGACGTCAAAACATGATTCAAAATACAAGAGAAGCACCCCTAAAAATTGTCTGTAACACAAATGTTATATATCTTAAAATATGTTTGGGTGAGTGAGTGATTACTAAGGTGTATTTGTGATTTGTCTAATTCCGTGAACCAAGATCTTACGAAGATATTCTATATGATCTAAACCATGCAAAATATTGATTATTGTTACTTTCTAAATATTAATAAAATGATTGAAAAGTTTCTAAATACTAAGAAAATGGTGATTGCTTCATCAATTCATCGAAGTAATAAATATAGGAAACATATGTTCAATAATTCAGGCTATATAATTAGTTAATTACTCTTGTGAACTTCCTCAAATATTTCTAATATTATTTCTTACACATTATATAACGCACACTCTTTGTTACAAAATAAATACTTACTTAGTTCAGTTAACACAGCTATTAATTGTTGTTGTCACGCATGACGCATTTTGACCCAGTAAGAATATATTTTAACAACTATAAGTAACTATTTTGTACTTTCACTCTATCTTCAAAGAAGGTCAACATATATTTTGACAATTTAGAAAGAAACTATTCCTGCTTGTAGTCACAAAGTTGTGACCTTAAACTCTTTGGGTTAATGATTTGGAACCCCTGCTTGGGGCTCTTAGTTTCAAAAAAAAAAGAAAGAAACTATTCCGACATTTATAAGGAACTATTTTGAACTTTCACCCTCAATCTTCAAAGCCCCCAAATCGTACACTTAACTACTGCATAATGGAATTATACTAATTTTTTGAACAATTTCTTAAATTGCACATTCGGTTTTTTTTTTTTTTCCTTGTAATGCACATTTAGGCATTGCAAATTACGTATTTCCTTTTGCAAAAATTTTACTTTTATGTTTTAAGAATTTAGTTCGACAATAGTTGGAAACCTTTGAGATGAGACAAGTGTAATACATATAAATTTTTATTAAAGATATCATTAAATCTTTCTAAATTCACCGTTGCTCGGAAGCTAACTAAGAACATACGGAATGTTGTATGACCATCTAGCAACATACGAAGTATTTTAATACTATATATCGAATACATCGCGACACGCGAGATATGTCTTATACTCTTATGCAAACAAAAGTAATTAAGAACATTGTTCTTTTTTATTGAAGCATGCTCCATGACATTATTATTTTTTATTTTGTATACTTATTGACGTTGGAAAATGGAAACGCTTAATCATGAATTGCCTAATATTCTTTGTGTTAACTTCTTGATAGTCTAAATGCTTTCTTTTTGGTAAACAATTTAATACGTACAGTCACAGACGGTACAGTCATTATCAAACTCTTCCTATTTGAAATAAGTTTATACGCATCAAAGTTCATCTGGAAAAATTCCTTTTATGATTTTGTCTGGCTAAGAAAAAGAAGAGGGAAGGAACTAATTTAAGCATAATCTCTTTTTGTCACTAGTGGTAGTGGTTGTGACTTGTGAGATGAGAATTATGGGATGCATGATAAGGAGCAACTTGGACATATAAAACTGACTCCACCTCTCTTTTTGGATAAGAATTGTTAGCCTGGAGGCTGGAATTGCTTTTTGAAATATTTTATGACCAAAGAATAAGCAAATTCACAACTCAATTTTATTTATTTATGGAATATGTCTTGCTGGAAAACATTAAGTGGTTCTTGTCTCTCCCTTGTATAAGCGTGTGATTCACAAGAAATTTCAACACTATCACATCATGCAAATTAACAAAAATACAAGCTTTTCCAAAAAAGAAAAAAATACAAAAATGCAATGTCCTTACAAATTTGTAACGCCCAATAGGCCCAAAAAGCCTAGAAAAGCCCATAAACAGAAAAGACCCCGTTTAAACCTTAAAAAGGAAATCCAATTTTCTATCTGAAAGGTCTTATTATGCCAAACCGCATGCGCCGTGTGTGATTAGTCCTGAATCCTGATCACAGTGAAGAAAAAGGTGAAAAAGCACTTCTTCTCAACCAACTATCCGACACTCTTTCTGTCTCCCTTCTCTCCCCTCTCTCCCCTTTTCACCCTTCCAGCGAAGATGGATGGTTTGAAGCGTGGATGCATCTGAAAAGTACTCTTCGATCTTTGCTAGCTGGGTAAATAAGTTCTGAATTCATTCTGTGTCTTTTGATTTTTTAACTCTATTTCTTCCAATTTTGCCCTTGCCCTGCATTGCATTGCATGATAGTTTGTTGTTTACCGAATACCAACTGTTCTCTATACCACTAGTCGATTTTTCTTCTTTTGATGCCTCAAGTGTGGCACATGTATACCATGTGTTTTTGCTTGCCTTTACTAGTCCATCCTGCAAATGTGAAATGTCGGGCGCTGTAATTGCAGTTTTTTTTTTTTTTAGAAACTAGTAGGAGAGCGCCCTACCCTTTTCCGATTAATCAGAAAAGAAATTTAAAGGTTACACTTGTTCCCTACATCTTAACAGCATATTCAAATAACCTCCACTTAGCAACATTCTACTGCACCGGTACCAACATCGCTAGGTACCAGTGCACCATTATTAATTTATTATCTTAATATTATACTAAAACAGCAGTTTATTCTATTAGAGAAACCAAAATACAAAAAATAATATTTAAACCTAAGCAACAATCCAGATATAAGCAAATCGCCACCATAATTGGAGAGGCCTGTGAGCAACATCATCTCACCGATCCCCTTTGGGGCATTGACAATCTTCCTCATATCAATCGCCATTCAAGCCCCCTTCTCCGCCTTCGATAATCTGCAACGGGAGGTCCTCTACATTTGGAAGAAGCGCCATCACCTTCTCCTTTAAGTTGACGTTCCACATTTCTGACTAATACAAAATCAAAGCATGAATCTTGGCTCCCATTGCTCTAAATGAGAAACCTGAGGGGTTGTTGAAAATTTTATCATTCCTGCAACACCATAATACCCACAAGATAGCCCCGCTATATATATGTACAGCTGGGCCCCAATAAGAATGGATCTTGTTAAAGAGAGTAACCAAATCATTGACACCATTAAGTGTACCTTGATATTTAATATTTTGTAGAAACCAATGCCAAATACCCCTACTTTGGGAACACTGAAAGAATAAGTGGTCTAGACTTTCTGACAACAAACAATAAGCACAAGTGGTATCGCCTTCCCAACCCCTTTTAACTAATTCTACCTTAGTCAAAATCTTTCTTTTGTAGACCAACCAGAGGAAAATCTGTGTTTTTAGGGGTAACTTAATCTTCCATATTTTACTAAAATTATGATCTCTTATCCCTCCATCTGAGAACCAGTTATAAAGACTCTTAACTGAAAATTTACCAACCCCTCCCTCACCCCACACCAACTTATCCATACCTTATCCCATACTGATACTCTGACTCATACTAATCAATTCATCTAAGTCTGTTTTTTGTCTACTAGACAACTGTCGACTGAAAGTCAAAGCTCTCCTACCTTTATCTAATACCTCTACCACCAGTACATTTTGATTGGAACATATATCAAATAGAGAAGGAAACATAACACTAAAAGGAGATGAACTACACCATTTATCTTTCCATAAGCGTATGTGTTTTCCATCTCCCAAAATAAAAGAACTGTTAATATCAATTGCAGGCTCCAAACTTTTAATTTTGGACCAGAAATGAGACCAATTTTTCCTATTTCTACAATTACTATACTTGGCCTTAAGAATGTCTTTCCACCAACCATGAGAATTAGGATCTCTATACCTCCACATCCATTTTGCTAGTAATGAATCATTCATAACCCTAATGTTTAGAATACCTAAACCTCCTAAATCTTTAGGTCGACAGATATTTGCCCAATTATCCAAATGATACTTTTTCCTATCACCCGCATGCCATAAAAACCGCGATCTAATTTTATCAATGTGCTTACGGATAGCAACAGGAATATCATGGAAAGATATCATATACATAACCAGCGAGGAAAGAACACTGTTTATCAATGTCTCCTTTCCCCATATGACAAGAAGTTCCCTTTCCATGATTGTAATCTCATCTGGTACCGATCTAACACATTTTGCCAATCAATTAATCTTATTTTTTTCCAATGAATGGTATCCCTAGATATTGCATGGGAAATGATGACAATCTACAACCAAAACAATCTGCTAGATTTTGTGCACATTCAGCAGTGATATTAATTGGGTATAGATCACACTTATTAAAATTGACCTTCATACCTGCAACTGCTTCAAAGCCAATAAAGATCCATTTTATGGTCTGCACCACATAGTCATCTGCCTTGCAAAAGATCACTGTATCATCAGCATAATTAAGATTAGTAATCTCATGATTTGCATCTATTTTAGGCCCTAAACCTTGGATCAAGCCACTAATCCTACTCTTCCTCAGTAATTGGTTTAAGCAATCTGCTACTAGGTTGAACAATATGGGAGACAAGGGTTCACCTTGTTTAAGCCCACGTTTAACATCAAAATAAGGTGTGGTATCACCGTTAATATTAATGCACATCTGACCCCCCACCAACAATGATTGCATCCACAAAATCCATTTAGTATCAAAACCTCTAGAATCTAAAAGTTCAAATAAAAAATCCCAGTTTACCCTATCGTAAGCTTTTTCAAGGTCTACTTTTATCACTGCACCTTGTCTTTTATTTCTTTTAGTATCATGAATGATCTCAGCTGCACAAACTACATCCGTAATTGCAGTTAGTCACACCATGTTGAAAAATACTTGCTGTTTTCTTCTTGATTGACAGGAGGTGATGCAAGGTGGGTGTTTGAGTAAATGCTTCTTGAACGTTGAACCATGACTGAGACCATTGACAAGATTAGCAGCCTGCCCGATGATATTTTGACACATATCCTCTCCTTCTTGAGAACAAGAGAGGCGGTACAGACATGCATTCTTTCCAAAAGATGGAGAAACACATGGGCTTCCGTGCCTGTCTTAAACTTCCATGTTAGTGACTACGATGAAAATAAACGTTGGAAGTTTGACCAGTTTGTGAATGGAGTGTTGAAAAATCGAGGGCCAGTACTCCTGGACACAATTATAAGCAGTCGGGATGTTAAGAATCGCTATATTGAGCCTCCTCCAATAGGGTGGCTTCACCGTGCAACACTCCTAATGCCTCGGGTGATCAGTGTCGACATTCCTTACTGTTATGGATTGTATCCGGATTTGGATTTTCCTGATTCAGTATTTTCATGTGCAAGCCTGGAAAAACTTGAGTTGTTTTATTTCTCAGATAGTGGCCCCCCATATTTGATTCAAAACTCAATAGCCCTTGCTTCTCTCAAAACTTTAGTTCTGTACTACTTATCCCTGAACGACGATTTTGTGCAAAAGCTCCTTTTGGGTTGTCCTGTCCTTGAAAACCTGAAACTTTGGAGGTGTGATCTAGAAATATCTGACATTTCCTCCAATGTGCTGAAGGAGTTCACATTAGATTATTGCCAGCACTTTCAGCCTATGCGAATTTGTTGCCCTGGCCTTGTTTCTTTGTCCATCATATCTTCTATGGACACCATCGGATTTATATGGTTGGAGAACATGGCCTCTCTGGTGAATGCTAGCATCAATTTTTCTGGGCGTTATTGCTATGAATACAATGTAGATGATCATGATAGGCCTAATTCAAAAATTTTTAGTGGCCTTTCCGATGTTACTAATTTGGAGCTTTACTTCTGGCTTCTTCCTGAGTTGAAGTTGAAGGTAATATGCTGTATATCAGTTCTATAAAACCACAACTCAAATTCTTTCCCTTATGGAGCTTGTTGGAGAAATAGCAATAATGTTATGTGTCAGAAAGGCATTGCTTGCAACAACAGCTTTCATCAGGGTTTTACACATGAACCATAGCATGTTTGATACAGACAGTACACTATATGGTCCCTTTCTGTAGTGATTATATTTTTTTTAAAATTTTTTTTTTTATTTAAATTCTAAACAAAGAGAATGATAGAAACTATGGTTTGTTTAGGTTGAATTTTATTCCTTTTTATGTAAGCCAGAATGATTGACTGTACTTGAAAATTGAAGGTTATAAATTAATTTGTAAAATGATTATTTCCTTTTATATTATTATCTTATAATTTTTTTTGGTGATATGAAGGAACTATGGAAGGATATTTCTAACTGCAAAACCTTCTACAATTTGAAGAACTTGGACTTCGGAGCATGGAACATGGTTAAAGATTTCAGTTTGGTAGCTTGTTTTCTGGAGCATTGTCCTGTTGTAAAGCAGCTGACGTTGAGGCTTAGTGAAGTAACCTCTTTTTCTCTCTTGCTCTTTAATTGGTTAAGGCTCTCTTACTTTTACCGATTAATTTTTTTTTAAAAACAAAAAGCTTGGTCATTTCTATAATAAAAATGTATCCTGGTTGCATTGCCTGATTTGGTTACCACCATGCTATGGTTTTTTTTGGATACCAGATTACGTTGTGAAGCTATGCTTACTCAGGCATCTAAATATTTTGTTTTCTGAAGATACTGATTTTACAGCTACTTATGCCATTCTGGCAAAGTTGGATTGTATATAAAGTCTACCATATCACACAAATATGGACATGAGCTTGCTGGCAATTTTTTAGTCTAAGTTACCTATGCTGATAAGATTTGTTTTGACGTAATTGTCATTTATCTAATGCGAACTTGTCTTTACCAATAAAATAGAGACCAGGTATTATAAATGCGGCTAGACGAGATGTTCCCTTCCAGCGTGAGTACCTTGAGAAAGTCAACATCTTGTGTGAAGAGGATGAGGAATTGGATAGTAAGCTGGTTGGTGTGTTGGGTGGACATGTGAAGACCATTGGAAATATTAACATCAGATATACTAGTTATTTTGTGATTGATAAATTACACGGGGATGGCTATAGAAGATGTGCCGAGACAAGACGTTTCCTTGCATGCTGAGTACCTTGCGACAGTTAACGGCTAGCTTTCTTGTGGCTTTTAGAAGGACGAAAGTATTTTGTGACCTTCTGTATCGGTGTTTGTCTAGTGTAACTGTCTTATTGATACTGTTAGTGCACACTGCACAGTACAATGCCACTTTTTATCTTTGTTTTACTTCTTGCAGATAACATCTGGCATTTTAATATTCTTTTGTTTGTGGGGTAAATTTTGCGATTTTATATGATTCGGTTTTGCAATGCCCCAGTTACTGAAGTTGGTTTGTGTGTCGTACAATATTCCGAGCTACTTGAGTTGGTTTGTGAAGTGGTCCCTCTCATAAATTTTATTAAAGGTTTCTTCTGCCTTTTATTAAAGAGTTGTATATATTGAAAACCAATTTTTATTTTAAACTATGCTTAAGCATTGTTAAATCATATGAATTTTCATAAATTATTTCCTAAATTAGTCTGGGTATCAGGTGGAACTTATTTTTGAAATAAGCTAATAAAAGGGAACCCCGCCACAAATCAGTTTGTAAAACTAATCTTATTTTCTGTCCAAGTTAGCTTGATATGTTGAATTGCAGTACTCGTTTATTCTTTATGCTATAGTTTTTCTTAATTGACGCTAATTAATGCTGCCTTTAATATTGAAATACTAATATCAGGGGATTACTTTTGAATACATAATGGGAATAATTTTGGATTTTGCAAAAATAACGTGTTTCCTTAATTTTTTTTTCTGGAAAATATTTTCAGAAGCGTGCAAACTGTCTAGAACATATTAAAAAGGATTAATTAGTTTTATGCCACTGTGAAAATTAGTTAATTAGGGAATTTTCATTGTTATATTGCTAATTAGATTTATGTCATTATCAAATTGTGTAAATCAGATATATGTCATTACCTTATCTTATTCCTAAAATGATTAAATTCTAAAAATGACATCCTGAATTTCTCATTATTTTAAAAAATTCTCAAACTGCCCTGTTAATAAACCTAAAAAGAACGGTGAAAAAAACACACAAAAATTTGCTTGCCCGCTGCCTCTATTTGCTGCCGATCATTACCCCTCGATTCCATCCATGGATAGGTGAAATTCTAAATTCTCAAAAAGATTATTTGTTTCATGCCCACTACCTCTTTGATGACAATTCTGATTGGAATTTTAATTTCGCATGTGCAAACTGGTCTACAGACATATGCCCTGTAGCTTTTTTATACTTTATGATCAAGCAAAAATTTGTGCTGTAGACGAAGGTAGTTTCTTAGGCTAGGTCAATAAAATGGATAGTTTTTTACCTACTAGAATGGTCATCAAATGCTTGGTCTCGTCAGGAAAACTTTTATCCAGTTTACCGAACCTTATAAGTCGTTCGACTGGATTACAATACACACAATCACAAACTCGCTCTTAATCTTACAAATCATTCTATATCAAATTACATGGATTTTTTTAATTTTAAATTTTTGCAGTGACATGAAACTAATTTGTCATTTAGTGATGATATTTTTATAATTTCAAATTTTTGTAGTGGCATAAAATAAATTTGTCATTTCGTGATGGCATTTTTCTAATTTTAATTTTTTGTAGTGGCATATTTAAAAGGGTAAAATTTGTAAATCAAATTGTCAATGGCATAAAACTTATTTTTACTATTTTATAATAGCATAAAACTAATTTGTCATTTAGTGATAGTATTTTGCTAATTTCAAATTTTCAGAGTGGCATAAATTTAATTAACCCTATAAAAAAATGATAAAAAGAGCATTCTATACACCCAAATTGGAAAAAAAAAATTAGGAACAATTTTGGAATATTATAAGAAATTATTAAATTTATATGGGGTTATTATGGATCAGTCGTTACTGTTTTGAGTCTTCCCCTCTCGCACTTTTGGGAAAATTTTTTAAAACCCGTCAGACAAGATTTTGAAATATCAGAAAATTCTTATTATAGAATATCTCCAGAAAACTACTAAATGTCTGAAAACATATCCATAAAAAGAATATTCTCTACAGATAAAATATTTTAGAAACAAAAATTAAATATTATAGAAAAATTAATGAAATTATTTGGAGTCATTATCTCGTAAATGAACATTTCGGATTGTATATATTTTTTTAAAAAAAATGGAATCTCGACCGATCGTATGGAATGGATATATATTATATTAACATAGGATATGATACAAGGTGTTTGAGCAAATGCTTCTCTGAACATTGAACCATGAAGAGGAGAATTGATCGAATTAGCAGTCTCCCTGATGATATTATAACGCATATCCTCTACTTCGTGAGCACAAGAGATGCTGTGCGGACGTGTATCCTCTACAAAATATGGAGAAACACATTGACTTCTGTGCCCGTCTTGAACTTTTATCTTGATGAATTCCTGACATGCATGAGTCTGATATTTGTTCTGACATTGATCATTACATCAAGGAAGAACTGAAGTTCGATTTGTTTGTATGTAGTGCGTTAGAAAACTGAGGGCCGTCTCACTTGGACACAATTACATTCCGTATTTCCGTGGGGAATTCATACATCAACTTTTGTGAGCTTTCAATAAGGTGGCTTGTTCGTGCAACGCTTTTTATGGCTCAGGCGATCAGTGCTTGCCTTCCTATATTTGAACTACAGGAATTGAATTTGCCTGATTCAGTGTTCTCATGCGCAATCCTAACTCCTCGAGTTGATTCATAGCGCATACGTCGGTAAGATTGGGAAAGAATATCTGAAACAAAATTCGATAGCCCTTGCTTCTCTCAAAACTTTAATGCTGGTCGACTTAGTGCTTCATGATGATTTCGCATGAAAGCTTCTATTGGGCTGTCCTATCCTTGAAAACCTGCAACTTTTTTTACTGTGAACTGTGTATATCTGACATTTCGTCCAACGTGTTGAAGGAGTTGGTATTACTTGGTTGCTGGCTTCTTCAGCTTAGACGAATTTGTGGTCCTGTTCTTGCTGTCGAACAAATGATAATTGTCAGGTATGTATTTAGAAATTTGGAAAATAAGTTCGGAATATTAAAGTAGTTGTCTGATACCTTTGAACATGTATTTTGGCTTGGTCAAAACCGTCTGCAGTTATCCATAGTTGTGTATTAACTAAAAAGAAAATATACAATAAGCAAGTGTATATTGACACAATAAATAAATGTACATTCTAAGTCGTGTAAAAATTTATAAAAGATGTTCGTTTATTGAAGGGAAATGCGACAAAACTTTGCAAAGTAAGATTGTGTGATTACTTTGGGCTATTTTTTCAAAATTTAAACCTCATACGATCGATCACATTGAAATCTCATTACCAACTAAATTTTAAATTTTTTATTTTAAAACTATTATAAACAAAACTATTAATTTTGGATGTTCCATAATTATTTCAATCAAAGATTTCTAAAAAAATCTAGAACATAAATTTGGTGGGCAACAAGATTTTGATAAAAAGAATTAAATGGACAGCTTGAATATGTTTTCTGAGGCTCAAAGTTTGAAAAAGGTAGTCCGAAGTAAATGTTTTTTTTTTAACTATGCAAAAAAAAAACAAAAAAAAAAATTTCCCTTGAGTTTATGGGAGGTGATTTCCACGTTCCTAGGCTTGAAGTCGTGAATTGCTTATGTTCGTTATGAATATTCTTGATAAATAAACTTTTTTTTTAAACAATCTAATACGTACGGTCATTATCAACCCTTCTCTATTTGAAACGAGCTATAAGCATCAAAGTTTCATCTGGAAAAATTCCTTTGATGATTTGGTCTGGCTAAGAAAGAGAAGAGGGAAGGAACTAATTAAAGCATAATCTCTTTTTGTGACTACTCTCTAGTGGCAGTGGTTGTGAGATGAGAATTATGGGATGCATGATTCGTAGCAACTTGGACATATAAAACTGACTCCACCTCTCTTTTTGGATAAGAATTGTTAGCCTGGAATTACCTTTTGGGATATTTTATGACCAAAGAATAAGCAAATTCACAACTCCGTTAATCCGTTTTATTTATTTATGGAATGTCTTGCTGGAAAACATTAAGTGGTTGTTGTTTCCCCCTTGTATAAGCATGTGATTCACAAGAAAATTCAACACTATCACATCATGCAAATTAACAAAAATACAAACTTCTCTCGGAAAAAAATAATAAAGCAAAAATACAAACTACTTGCAATTTCAAAGGTAATTGTTTTGTAACCTCCAATAGGCCCAAAAAGCCTAGAAAAGCCCAGACATAGGAACTAAAGGCCTTAAATAAAAAATAAATAAAAAAAAATCTAAAATTTGAAAAAGAGTCGCCATGAAAGTTGTTATCCATCCAGCCACTGCCTCTCTAGCTCCTCTCCTCCAGTCTCGCCGGATCTGCTCCAAGGCGGGCAGCACCGTTTCCAACCAACCAACCAATGGATTAGCTCAATTGGTCACCAATCGCCGAGCGGCGCTTGTCCTATTCCTTCTCCCTTCTTTTGCTTCCCCTGGCTCAGCTGCAGCTTTCTCCTTTGGGATTTGTATGACATTGATCCACACTTTAGTTTTAACACATAATTGTTAATGTAGTTAATAAATTGTTTATGATGAAGCTAATTTCTTAATTTAATTTCAAAGCTGGACCAAAAGAATGGCTAAGGGAACAAAAGAAAAAAACTTCAAAGTATGTGCTGGCGCCAATCGAGGCCTCACATCAGACACTTGAAAAAGCCTACCAGTTAATAAGTAATCATCTCCTCTTAGTATTTGATGATGCATTCTGCTATTAGTTTAAACATTAGCACAATTTTAACCTTTACCAGAGAGTGGTGGCCCAGTGGAGGTTGAGGAGGTCCGTGGCTTGCTTAATTCTGCAACGAGAGATTGTGTACCAAACCAAAGAAACTCAATTGTCGCTTTTCAATCTCAGACGGGAGTTGAGGTTTAACAATTTAGTTTCGATTTTTTAATTCATTTTATAGAATACAGGACGAAACTACCTCTTGATTAAGCAGTACAATCTTGACTAGTGCTCGGAATAGCTTGTTCCTTAATAAAAGCAGAAGTATCCCAAAATTAAATGGGAGAAAACAATTCAATGAAGATAAAAGAAAAGAGAAACTCTTAGCTGGTAAATTGTTGGACTGCAGTTTTGCTATATCTGTACTGGCCTTGAGTAATACACGCCTGACACCACATACTTCTTTTTCAGGTTTGCACATTCAGTCTGGTACTGAAGAATGCCTCTTCATTACTTGATGACAAGGATCCTGTTAAGCTAGAGGCTGAGGCTAGCCTTAATCAGCTCATCAGGTAGTTTTTTTGCTTTTTTATCCTACACTTTTTAATGTTTTCTAAGGGTTGTTACCAGCCTAATCTATTGCAACCAAAATGCTCCTTTTCCTTGCTTTTGAAAATTTTGTGAAGACCCTTTCCTCTGGCTTTTTCCAACTGAAAGAATCATGGTTTTTCTTATGTTATGTTGATAGGAAAAGAAAAGTAGAAAGGTATAAAACGTTTAGTTCAGATACAATTGCATCTTGAACCTGTTTATACAGAATTTTCTGTTTTCTTCCTTCAATTAGCTGTTTCAATACTCATGATATTTGTTATAGTAATGAGTGTAAGTTGTAACTCTGCAGATCATTTTCTGATGTTGGAAGCCTGATAGAGACTAGCAACTTTGAAATCTCCTCTGATAGGCCAGTGCTAAACCCCATTTAATTATGCACATTTATCTGAACTGTCAAATGCCATAAAAATAGCACAATGTACCTTCATCATTTTTGTCTGAGATAAACTTTATTTGTTTCTGCAGAAAGAGAGTAGAAGATGGATTAATAGACACTATGTCAGTGCTTGATAAATTTGAACAAGGAGTAAAGAGCTGCTTAGGCATCTAATATTTATGGTCTGTATTTTAAGGATAGGAATTGTATTTTATTTTAGATAAGAAAAGACCACATATTGTTTTTGCATGTATCCATTTCAATTCATTTCTTCTCACAGAAAACTTGCTCTTGCTTCCTTCATGATTCAAATGCTTGTTTAAATTGCATCGCAGTCAACCATAAATCAGGAATATTATCTTGTTATTTCAATGACGCCAAAACCATAGAATAATTTAGCAAAAAAGGAATCATTGCTACATATTTTACATAAAAAATTAAAAAGAATCTTCGCAGAATTATCGTTCCTGTAAGCTATTCTAACCCAACAGAGACCCAGTTGCTTCCACGAAATAAAGACGGCAGCATGGCGATCCATCTAGTGGATCAATATCAACCGATCTAGGTATCTTCCTTCGTCTCTCAAACAAATTTTCAGGATCAGTTAGCAATCCGAAGTTTGCATCTAGGTCCCCAATTTGTGACACTTTGACATTGCAAAAGCCTAAGCGTGGTAAGAGTTGGTCAGGCCAGTCGCTATAAAATTGGTATATATCATTAGATAATGACACTGCCGACTTGTTCATAATGTCTGCAAGAAGCACCGCATGTGCAGTCTTTTCAAGTGCATGTGCAATCGTTTCTAGTACTTGTATTGCTTCATCATGCGAGAGATAATACAAAATCCCTTCGAGTAGCCAAACTGTGTTGGTTCCTGGTGAAAAACCAGAGTCTATTAGCATCTGGAGCCAGTTGGGTTTACGTAAATCTGCTGGTACATGAATCAGTCTGTCAGATGCAACAGTTAATAGTCCCGTCTGGTTGTCAGAGGATGCTATTGCTTGCTTAATCAGGTCAGATTTGAGCTGTAGTAAGTCTGGAAAATCTAGTTCGAATATGGTGGTATTCTTCAGATAACTTAATCGATATGCCCTTGCATCCATTCCTGGTATAATGGCAAGGCATATGTGTGAGCAAATGTTTTAATGCAGAATATTAGTTAAATGGCATAATCACATGGAGACAGTATCTTCATCAGGTCAGTTCAAAAATAGTATATGACCACACCCGCCTCCCCTGGTTTAAATGAAAATTTAATTATGCAAAAGTGGATATTGGTCAGTTTTCTGATGAAGATACTGTCTCCACTGGACTGCAGCAATTTAAATTTTGAAAATGTTACTGCAGTCCAAATATGATGCAACTTCAAGCAGTTAGAAAACTAACCTGCACCTAACAACACTAATTGAACACAGCCACCACCAAAAGCCTCGATTGCAGCCTCGAGCCTCGCATCAAACCATAGTGTCCTTATGGCAAGCATCACACCAGATATCTCTTTTGCATTGCTCATTCTGTCCCTTCTCATTTTTTCATACAACCCTTGCAACAATCGCTCGCCTGCTAAGACATCTGCTAACGGGTCTCTAACAACATGACCCCACAACGCACGTATAGCAGCAGTCTGCCTGGCACTCTGCTGGAGTGGTCCCCACTCCTTTTCAATTGTCAGATGAATTTCCCTGACCGCATCAGATGTAACCAAGTCACGCACGGTGAACTGGTCGGCTTCTGATGATGTGGCTCTCTCTTCTTCTGCCATGAGGATTGGAGAAGAGAAAGGAAAAAGGAGAGTGCATGGTTGGAGATTGTTAAGTAGGGTATAGAGGAGCAAACGAGGGGATAAGAAGAAAGAGAACCACACACAAATTAAGGATTTAAGTTTGGAAGAGAAAAAAGGCCGGGGAAGGCTGAAAGAGGAAAGGTACGTACGACCATATGTAGAATATATACAGGATAGGAGATGTAGCGAGAGAACCACAGAACAGTGAGCTACTTTTATGTATGTATTTGAGCGTTGTAGGAATTACACGGTGGTGCATGCAGGGTTCAGACACTGTGCCAGAGGGAGAGACAGAGGAGTAGACAATTTGTTTGGAACTAAATCTGGGCCACCAGCTGAGGATTGGATTTGTTTATGCACTTTTTTGCGCTTTCCAACAAGTTTGGTTTTGGATTTGTGTTGAGTTTATTCTGGTCCCCCAAAACTTGGGTCTCAAACTTTCATCATTTTACCCACTTGGCTCCTTAAACTATTAATTGCTCTCTGTCAGATTCTTCTTTTAAAGTATTCATTGGCTTGATTTCATGATTTTTTATATTGGCTAATTGAATTAATAATCAGGATTTTGTATTTTTTTTTTTTTACTAATTATATTGAAAATAACTTTGTTGAAGTAATGCTTTTTGGACCGTTGGTCATAAAGGATCTCATTCACATTTATCCGTTAATTGAGCACTATGGCCCAATTAATGGAAAAATTACCGTTGAAATTCTAATTGATTTACACGGTACTTAAGTTATCTTTGCTTTAGCAAGTGGAAGAGAATTGAATATAACTAGCTTTTGATACGCGCTTCGCGCATGAAGCATTGATCTTGTAGTGAAACAGTAAATGTTGGGTAATTTAAAGTTGGGGGTAGCGTATCATCAATGGTAATTGTTTTAAGACCGACATACAATTATAATAAGTACTAGAATAATAATTGTAGTTATTTGAATAAATGTCAAACTATTTTACAATTGATCTCTTGTTATAATTAATTGAATATTTTGGCTTTTCTATATTTGCCATTTATGTCATTACAATTGATCTCTTGTTATAATTAATTGTCTCTGACATTTTTAGTATATGGAAAGTGAAGGACTGTCTTAAGGTTAGGAAGTAATCATTAATTTTTTTTTATAAAAAAAATGTTAGAATTACAAGAACAAAACAAACTGTGTGCATCTTGGACAAAACCAATTTCCTTAAGATTTTCTAAGTTTTAAAAATTTGATCAACTTTTAATTTTTCAACTGCCAATAATCTATAATTGAATACCAATAAAACTGAATATAATCTCACAAATAATATAAAATACTTGGCATAAATGGATTTCTCATAATATGTTACCATTCATATAAAATTTGGTGAAAAAGTAATTTAACAAACTGTCAAATAATTTAAAAACTATAATACAATGATACAGAATTCGTAAAAATCAAAAAACCATGAAAACTATTATAAACATTGAGAAAAAAATTAATATCATTGGATAATGTATAATTTGAAAGCATACAAATAAAATTAAATAAAAAAAATTAAATCTAGGAAGCTATGTCAGAAATCTAATATTTAGCAACCCAATATTTAAAATACAATTCGAAAAATTTTTAGAAGTAAGAAATTATGTAAAATGTTTTGAAAGCATAAAATAAAAAAGTTTGTATCATTATTTTTTTATAATTTTGTTATTACTTATATAAAATTTTATACATTATCAAATTCCGAAAAGACTTGAAAACAATTAAAAATAAAATTATATTTCTGAAATAATAGAATTAAACCATCAGATTTAAAAATTCGAAAATAATATTTTTAAAACTCTATAATTATTAAAGTTTATATTGCTTGGTATTTCATATTTTTTAAATTTAAAATATAAAATATTTATATCAATTGAAGTAATAAATATCCTCAAATAATTTCTAAAGCACTACATATTTCATATTTCACAAAATTATATGGTTAGATTAAAAAAATTTTGTTGCATGATTAGATTTGTTATAATTTTGGAAGAATTTATATAATATTTCATGCAGAAATAAAATTATAAATTACGTTGCAGAAATAAAAACCTAATGACAGTTATGAAATTATAGATATTCAATTTTATGAGATTAAGAAAATTATTGCAAATATTTTATAAGTCTATAATTATAAAATTTATATCACTAAATTTTTCATGTATCTTTGAGTATACACATAAATTATCATAGCCAAATGATTTTTTCAAGTCTTCAAAATAATTTGAAAACAAAACTCTCATGTAAATTAAAATTTATGAGACTTAGAAAATTATTTAAAATATTTTATAAGTCTATAATTTAAAAAATAATTATATCACTAAATCCTACAAATTTTTATGAGCATGCACATAATTTTTCATAGACAAATGAATTTCTAAAAGCATATTAACAATTTAAAAATTAAAATTATATTTATCTAAAATTTATAAATGGAGGGTCCATTAATCTTGAAAATGGTAATTGTTATTTTCAAGTCTTTAAGATGATTTTATTATAGTGCCAATTTTTTTTCTTAAAAAAAATAGGCTAAAAGTTAGAAGTTACCATTCCATTATATGAAACTTAGTTGATACAAAACAACAAAAAAAGAAAAAAAAATTGCCGACTCATGCAAAAAAAAATTTAGAAGCCATCAAACATCTTAAAATTAATAAATTTCTTAAATTATAGAAATGAAATACATTTCTTAAAATATTCTCAAATTTTGTTTTTCTTTAAAAAAAAAAAGCTATCTGGTTGATGGTGTCATGGATGCTTATACAATTTTTATCAAATTAATTTTATTTATAATTTTTTGGCAATGAATTATTATTTCTGAAAATAAAACAATATATTTGTTCACATTTTCTTGTTTGTATTTGAAGTCTAAGTTATCAATAAAAATAGTACTTATGGTCATGATGGTGTGAAATGAAAAATATATGAGAATTGAATTGTCAAAGCCCAAAAAAAAAAAAAAATGACGTCATGCTGACATCACAATTGTTATTGTAAAAAAGGCTATAGTATATAGATAGATATAGATTGAATAATGGACATGCAACGGTTAGATGACTATAGTAACCTTATAAATAGGAGAAGACGACGCCATCATGTCGTACATAAACATGTTAAATTTTTATTGGCTATCACTCTTCCTAGTCAAGGTAATTTTCATTTTCTCATCAATCAAGACAAAATAACATAAATAAAATACTTCTCTCTCTTTTCCATCGAAATTATATTTCATTAGAATTAGTCATGGTCGACAATTCATGTACGGTTTTTATTTTTATTTTTTCAAATGTATGTCATCCGATCAGTGACCAACTGACCATGCATGTTATTGGTGAGGAATCAAGACAAAAATAAAAGAATCAAAATATTCTGTTCGTAATTAAACCTGGGATGGATGAGCTGTTCTTTTTGCGCGTGAGGGCTGAGGCAGATGAAGATAACCCTCGGTGTACCTAAATAATTCATAGTTCAGACTTATCTCCAGCTTAATTTATTTAGTTGATTTTATTTAATAAATAATACAAATTACTTTATACATTTAAAATAATTTTGCTTTAGTAAAAATCTGATTTTTTATATTTGTTAAAGGCCCCAATAATTAATGAATTATCAGTCAAATTTCCAAAAGAATTCCGGTAACTCGTTGAAATTCAAGGAAACTGTTTAACGACAGCAAAGACTGCACAATTTATTGAAGTTCCAGTGAACCCAAAGAAAAGAGCTTCAGGAACTTGAACGTATAAAATGCAATAGTAATTAACATTTTAAATTAGATTGGAGTCAATTAATAATCATTTAGAAAATCATTCATCTTTCCGAAAATGTGAACCGTATATAAATAAATTTTAAATTTGTGTTAATTTAAATGCCACAAAATTGACAAACGGTTCAAAGTGCTGGTGGCGCATTCAGCTTTTCAGCGAAATCATTTCCTAATTAAATTTGGACTTCGTTTTTTAATATATCTTTGTATTGTTCAAATCGTGCTAATATAAAAAAATATAGAATAAGAATAGAAAGATCTTTCTTTTTAGTATCTTAAGTATTCCTTCGATATAAAAACACCGTTTACATCCGACCAGCCAACGGTTGACCTCCAATGGCTCTGTTTCTCCTAACCAAGTGAATACTGAATAGACAAAGAATAGTAGATTGGTACTATTTGGTAGTGCATTAGGTACTACGTTAAGTGTAAACATGTTCTTTTTCAATAATAATAATAATAATAGAAGTGTTAAAAGGCCAACAATTGTAAGTCCGTATATTTGGGTTGGCGGATCTATTCATTTTTCTAATACAATATACGCACTGAAGTGGATCAAAACTAAAAAGGACCATTTCTTTTTTTTTAAAAAAAAAAAAACACTAAAATGGACCGTTTCTCCTTTGTGTCAAGTTCTGGTTTCCTGTAGTAAATCTCCTAATAAAACGGTAAATCGAGTTAGTAAAAGATCTCCATTCATTCGTTACACGATGTTACAGAGAAGTCAGACCCTCTCTCTCTCTCTCTCTCTCGCTTGGTCGGGCGCCTTTCTCTCTCTGTCGCTCATTGTCACTTGTCAGAGAAGCAAGCACACTGTCAACCACTTCTCCACTTCAGTGCTCCTTCGCCTTTCCCCATTTTCTTAACTTTATTTCCAATTTTCAACAAACTGACATAGACCAACCACCGATTAAACCAACCTCTTTTTTGCTCTTTTTTTGAAACACGACCTTCCCCCAACCCCAAGCTGGATCTCTCGCCATTTTTATATCTCCTTCTTCTTCCTTTCTTCGCATGATCAATGGCAGTTGCGAAATTGAAGCAGATCCCAAAGAAGGGACCTCTTGGGTTCGCAGCCAAGGTTGGCATAGCGATTGTGTTGGGTCTCTCCTTTGCAGTTATCTGGTCTACTCTTTCTCCCACCTCCACTGAGGAGGAGGTAGCTACTAAAAGAAACAGCTTTGAAGGAGAGATTTTGGAACCAGAATCCAAAATATCACCTGCTGCTAGGAAGGAGAGAAGTAAAGAAAAAGATGCCAGCTTGGAGAGAAGTAAGTCGAATTCGACTGCGGCGGTGTCAAAGCCAGAAGAGGAAAAATTAAAGGGAGATGAGACGAAAGTGGAGGTAAAGGAGGAGAAAGAGGAGGAGCAGAGAGGAGGAGAAGAGAAGAAAGAGGAACAAGGGAAAGGAGAGAATAAAGAGGAGCAAGCAGGTATTGAACCAACAATTCCAGTCCCATTTTTTTTTTTCTTTCTTTTGATGCCTAGTATCATACTGTTCAGGTATTTGAATATGGTGGTATCAGATTGTTGCTGGCACACAATGCATTCCAAGATAGGACCAAACCAATTGGGTACATTGGCCTGTACAATCTGGTTACTATTTTAGGTAATGGGTTTCTGAGACCTTACTATATAGTTGGGTATTAATGTTTTGGTGTGGTTGGACATTTATACATACAAGGATTTCCATTTAAACCTAATAATTGAATATACCACTAGAAGTGCTAGTGAAAAGGAAGTACCCTACAGTCTTTTTAAACACTAGTACAAGACTTGACTGTCACACTAATGGAAATTGGTCAATCCTCCGGTTTGACAGAAATAAAGGAAGGAGATGCACAAATCTCAGATGAAACAAAAGATGAAAATGAAAATCCAATAGAAGAGGATGTGAATACAAATCCCCAAGGAGATGAAGATGATGGAGGAGAAACTGATAACAACAAAAAGAGTCAAAACAAAAAGAACAAAAAGGTTGGGCCTTTGTTTGACCCGTCGGCTCAGTATCACTGGAAGCAATGTGGGATGAAAAGTGGGCACAATTACATACCGTGTTGGGATTTTGAGTCTGATGCCCATCAAAGGCACCATGAGAGAAGCTGTTCACACACACCAGTCATGTGTCTTGTTTCCTTACCAAAGGGATACAGGGAACCTTTACCATGGCCAGAGAGAGAATCAAAGGTAAATAAATGGACAATCGGTATGCTGCACCCACCAACCATAGGTGGTGGGTGAAATTGGGGGTGGCAAACAAGAGGCACCTATTATTTTTCTATTGTAAATTACAATTTTTTTTAAGGGTAAAAAACAAGGGTCAGGCCCATAGATTTGAATTAACTAATTTGAAGAATCAAAGATAAATCATTATGTGGGGGGATTTTTTGGTTCCCTGAAATATTACAATTTAGATCCCTGAAGTGCACTTCCTTTGTTTGACATTACATATATAAGTGTAGGAGTGCTTAGTTTGGTAATTTTTTAATAAAAGCATTTGAATTATTCTTAAACTTTCTGCCCCGCTAGTTCATACCAGTACTATTATGAAACTGTATGGTAAAGCTTTAAAGTAAACTTCCATACCCTAACAGGTGTTGAATTTGGAAGGACCAAAAAGCAGAAAGGAATCTAGACAGGATGAGGATTTATTTAGTACACCTTTGCAATGTTACGGCTTTCTAGCCATGGCATGCAGTGCATGGTACTTCAGCTATCTTTCTGTGATATGAATCATATGTTTTAAAATTTTTTCAGATATGGTATAGTAATGTGGTCCATCCAAAACTGTCGTCATTTGCAAAATCTCATTCTTGGTTAAAGATTTCTGGAGATCATTTGGAATTTCCTAAAGAGCAATCCGAATTCAAAGGCGGTGCCAACCAATATCTTGACTTCATTGAAGAAGTAAGAATGTACTCTTTTTAGTATATGTCACTCCAAAACATTGAAAATCAATGTCTGCCCAAACAATGAAAATCCAGAAGTTACAATAATCCCTCTCAATGATTTAATGATAAACAAGTGGAATTCTTGGCATTCTTTTACAAGGCCTAGGAAGAGGAAGGTATTTGAAATATTTTCCACATTTTAGGGGGCATCTGCACGTGATATTTTTAGGCTAAGGTTAGACATATAATTTCTTCATCTAAATTGTCATTATGGTTTTCTTAATTTAGGTGGTACCAGACTTAGAATGGGGGAAGAATATTCGTGTAGTCCTTGACATAGGATGCATTGGTGGCAGTTTCGGTGCTACTTTATTAGAGAAGAATGTGTTGGCAGTTACACTTGCTTTAGCAAATGACCAAACCGATGTAGCTCAGGTGGTGCTCGAGAGAGGCATGCCTGCCATTTTGGGCAGCTTGGGGACAAGACGGCTCCCTTTCCCTAGTGGAGTTTTTGATGTTATCCATTGTGGAGATTGTAATATAGCTTGGCACCATGATGGTACTTATCACTGATTGATTTAAATAAACATCTATTCATTTGAGCTTTTCTTAAGTACTTTAACTTTTGGTACCCTAATAATTTAATTGTTTCCAAGGTAAATCAAATGAACTACCAATTTTGCTATAAACTTTGACTGAATTCTGTTTTGCTTCTCAAGTATTCTATTGAAAGCAAAAGAAGGAAAAAACCATCTGTTATATATTTTACGATCTTACTTAAAAAAAAAGAGCATAGAAAAACGTGCTATACTAATAATTTCTGTTATATATTTTACTAGGTGGGAAGTTATTATTAGAAATGAATCGAATCTTGCGTCCAGGTGGTTACTTTATTTCTTCCACTACACATGGAGATATTGAGACTGAACAAGGTAATCTTAGATGTTTTTATCAGCTTAATTTTAATAATCTACAGGAACAAAGGTTATTTCATTGAATGATCCCTTTTTTTCTTTTCTCCCCAACACCTGTAGCAAAAACAAACATCACACAGAGTATATTGTATGCTCTAGACAAAAATTGCGGAACTTCTGACAAATCATGTATAGCCATTGTGTATGATGCAAATACACATTAAAGATGGCAATTCATGTGCAGTGATAAAGGTGATAAGCACCTGTCTAGTTTGGTTTAGTATTTAAATGAAGTTCAGATCTGGGGTAGTGTTTTAGTTTAAATTATAGAATTTCTGGTGTAGGATCTTCTAAGTCAGATCATTGTTGAGCTTGGAATGTTGGTCTTTCTGAATTAAATAGAACCCCAGTTAAGTTAGATCCAGTATGGGGCCATTTTGGGTTTCCTTTTTTTCACAAAGGAGCTGATTTAGAGATCCAGGTTATTGATTTATTGGATATATTTATTTTATTTTTATTTTTTTTTTAATTATCTTCAAGCTGGAAAGGTTAATTTCCAGATGGTCAGGTTCAGTAGGTTAGATCTGGGTATCAGTTTTGAGTTACAGACTTACAGATCAGTTGAGTCATGGGCTAGTTTTGAGTTGCAGTTGAATTGAGTCATGGGATTGTTGTTGTTTAAATTAGTTGAATTATGCAGGTCAAAGCATCAGGATTCCAGTATAATAGTGTTCAGGCCAGGCCTGTTCTTCTGATTAGTTCAGGTTTTGTATGAAACTTCAAAAAAGTTTGGCCGTGTTTGGATCTCAGTTATAATTTGGGTTCTATATGATTTTATTAGCTATATGCTAAAGGTCCTTAGATATGCATAACAGTAGAACAGAGAGATTTGATGATAACAATCATTTCTACATTCTGCTGTTTTCTATTTTTCCCAGGTATGAGAAAGTTACTGGCATCAATATCTTGGCTTATATTAGCACACAAAACCAATGATGAAAGTGATATGGGAGTAAGGGTTTATCAAAGACCGGCCTCAAATGACATATTTGCACTAAGAAGAAGCAAAAATCCTCCATTTTGCAAAGAGGATGAGAACCAGGACATAGCTTGGTACAAGTTCCACCCTTTCCTACTATTTCTTCAAGGAATACTCACCAGTGATAATTTCTTTACCTCAAGCATTTAGTGGATATTTATTTTGAAAATTGGATAAAGGGGGATATAGATGGCAATTTTATTGTTTCATTAATCATATAGGTTTACAATTTACATGATGTTCTATATAGGATAGGGATAGATGATATGTACCTACTCTCTTGCATGATCATTCCTACATCTTTTGGGCTACATTGATATTTTGATGGTGCTGTTTAAAAACAAAATCAGGTGTTATTTGCATGCCTACATTGTGCAGAAACAGAGACAGTTAAAACCTTTCATAGAATTAGAAAGAGAAATCTAGGTCATATTTTATGTTTTGTTGGAGAAATGTGATATTTCATATTTATAATGACATGGGGGTAAGCATGGTACTTTGTTGTTTTCATGTCATTCATCTTCAAATACTGGTTTGTTCGGTTGGGTTTATAGACTATTTCAAGTTTTAGATCTTCGGGTACTTGTGTGCAGTCCAGTCTCAGGTCCCAATATAGTATAGTTGGTTTAGTAGATTTCTTTGGTTACATAGATTCTCTAGCTTTGCTTTGCTATATTTTTTTCATATCAATCATGGCATGCTGCATTTTTTACATTTTATGGCATATAACATCAAACGTTTCAAATGTTTGAAATTAGCACCCATCTTTGTTTGGATCTTTTGCAAGGAATGCTGAAATGTTAAAAAGAATATAGAGTGAACCACAAAAAGACCGGAAAGTCCCCACTTCATCTCTTATTGAATCAATCAAACCTTTCATGATTCACACATTCAAATATGGTGCTTAATTTTCTTGATCAGTTCGTCTGGGAATTGGCTGGAAATAGATCTCCCTGAAAATGGCATGGTTGCTAACTTTTAATTGAACAAACCTTTATATTAGAAAACCTTTGTTCGTCTTTATTTCGTAAGTCCAGGGAATCAGTTGCAAACTTGTGAAATTTTGGCTATTGTCTCCTAGAAAACCTTTATAATCACATGAACACAAGTGTGCCCGGAAATATAGGTTTTTGCTTATTGTTAGTTAATAAAATAATATCTATTTATGTAAAATTTCAGGTATACTCCAATAAACACATGTTTACACAGAGTACCAGCTGCAATAGAAGAAAGAGGCAGTGACTGGCCTGCAGACTGGCCAAACAGACTATTCACCTTTCCTGATTGGTTAGGAGACTTGCAAGGGAGGCTGCATGCCGACCAAGAACATTGGAAAGCTGTTGTTGAGAAATCGTACCTTAATGGGTTGGGCATTGACTGGTCAACAATTCGTAATGTCATGGATATGAAAGCAGTTTATGGCGGGTGAGATATAGCCTTTCTATTATTTATTCATTGGTACTCTCCTAGATGATTTTAAATAGGTTGCCGCCTTTGAATGATTGAACAAGGAGGTTATTATTTTTTTTTTTTTTGCAATTTTAATTGGATTACAGGTGCAAACTTTCAATTTATTTTATTGTAGCATGTGCTTATAAATAATCCCAACCCACCTGTAAAGAAAAAATTTTCAAACTACAAATGAACAACACTCAGACAGAAAGTAGTATTGCATGTGATTGACTGATCAAACATTTTTGTCATGGATTTGAATTTTGTAAGCCATCTATAGAGAGAAGTATTGCACGTCTATTTTGAAAATAAAGTTTTTTTAAGCCTTTGTTTATCTGCCTTGTCTCTTCTTTACTTTCCCTTTAAGTGTACAGCTTCTATAGAGTATACAACACCAAATAACTGCCACTAAGTTGAGTTCTAATGCTGCCAGACCTCAATTACAAAACAATTTCCTCCAACTATTAATTTTGCACTGATGAGTTATAGTACTGAGAATATATACTCTATTAGTTTAAACTCTATACAATTTGTTGGTTCATACATTTGTTACCATTGGCTACAATTGAGGGGAATTGGTCTACTGGACTAGAAATCACTTCTTAGGTCTATACAGGATGAAATTGCTGCTTTATATAGGTGCATTGTAGCTTAAGCTCTGTGCACTGATGTCTCTCTCTCTCTCTCACACACACACACAGAGACAATAACACATTTATAAATGTGAAGAAATTTTTTTTATCTTTTAGCATAAATTTAATTATGTTTGATTATGTTTTTATTAAGGTTTGCAGCAGCTTTAGCATCTCAGAAGGTCTGGGTGATGAATGTTGTACCAGTGCACGCACCAAATACTCTTCCGATAATTTTTGAGCGGGGGATGTTTGGTGTCTACCATGATTGGTGTGAACCATTTAGCACCTATCCAAGATCTTATGACCTTTTACATGCCGATCATCTCTTCTCTCGGCTTAAAAACAGGTAAAAATGCCTTCTTTTTCCTGTCCTTTTCTTTTTTTTGTTCTTTTTTTTGTCTTTGTTAATATAATGTGTTTCAACAAGGAATTATCAGTGTAAAAAGAATAATAAGAATCTCATTTTTCCTCACAAAAGAGTGCAAAATATCAAATACATACTCCTTTCTTTACCTTTTCTTTGTGTGCAAGTTCCCAAACTACCCTTCTTTTCCTCACATTCAAGCTGAAAGAAGAAACAGATTTTGAAGAACCCAGAAAGGAAGGATCTAGATGATATTTTAGAATGTGATATTTTCCATCATTTGTTGGGCTATTCCCGATTTTTTAAAAGGGGACAAGCGTCTCAGTATAAAAATAGAACTTGTATTGCTGGTGCTGGTTCATGTAAATTATGATACTATCATACTAATCATATGTATATGGCTGTGTTTTGACATGGATCTTTGATGCCATCTCCAGATGTAAACATCCTATCGTCATTGTAGTGGAAATGGATCGGATTTTGAGGCCAGGAGGCTGGGCTATAATCCGTGACAAAGTAGAAATAGTGAATCCTTTAGAAAGTATATTGAAGTCTTTGAATTGGGAGATACGCTTGACCTATGGCAAGGACAAGGAGGGTATAATTGTGGCACAAAAGACAACATGGCGACCCTAAAAATTAATTCAGGCTGCTTCATTTTCAACGAGGCGGTTTAGTGGTTGCTTCTGTAATTGTATTATTTAGAGTTATTTCAGGGGAAAAACAGTTTTGTGACTTCAAAAGGGTAATTTTGAGTGTAAAATGAGATCTGTGCGAAGGCGGACAGGACAAAACTGTAAGTTCTAATTTGTATAATTTGTAGATTAATTGCATTTATTCTTCTTGTATACTTAAAATGTAACTGAGCTGTCAACACACATTTATTGGTAATAATATCTTTTCATTGAAATTTAAATTGTTGATCATTTATCAGATGCTCTTTTTTCTTATTTGTTATATATCTTTTAGTGTGTAGTATACTTCTTTGTTAGTCACTGAACATATTGGTACTGCCACTGAATCTGAAGGCAAGTACATGATGAGATTCAGCATGCTACTGAAATATGGACTTTTTTTATGTGCGCCGTGAAAAGCACATCATGACATTGCAATAGCTCTACAAAACAAGTACTTTATATACTCTCTGAAACATTAAAAGTGCCATTCCTTTGGAACGAGAAAGAACTATTATTGGCCCGAAAAGTAACATTAAAAGTACCTTAACAAGTACTTTAATCTCAACGGCTAAAAGAAGCCCCGTGAATTCTAACACTCCCGAAAAAAATTATTGGCCCGAAAAAAATGAACCGTCGAGATTAAATCGGATGGCTCCGATCAAACACTACCACTGGACGTTTTAAAAAAACGTCCAGAGGATCCGCTCCCCCGTTCCTTTACCTATTTTCTGTGATGAGATGAGAAAGAACTTGACACAAAACTGGGATAACTTAACTGTTAAGGTCAGATTGCGGAACCCAACGACGTCAAATTATGAGAAAAAATAAAACCTGTTGCAGGAGATCCGCAAATAAACAAAATTTTTTTAGGTATACAAAAGGAGGAATCCTAATTTCATCATAGGTTTTCCACCGTCTCGGTTTACTACCAGAGCTTAAATAGCACTTTTTTTTTTTCCATCTTCCGGACCATTTCTAGCACTCGAAAAAATTACATGGGTTTTATTCATCTGATATATAATGTACAAGTTTAAGGTGCATTATCATGCATATATTATTTTGTACATCATGGCCTTGTTGGTCGGATTAATTGATTGTTCTTATTATTAGTTTTTATTGAAAAAAATGGGGTCCTAAAAAAATTGTAAACAAGTTTTCAAAATATAATTTGGTTTATATGAGATTTCATTATATAGATTGATTTGATTAAATCAGATTTGTCAATTAATAAAAGTACCATAATGAAGACGGAAAAAATCTTCATAAAAGTCACCTAAAGACTAAAAAACATTAAATAATTATTTTTATATTCTTAATTGTAATAGAATTATCATATAAAAAAATAAAATTTTGAATTATAGTCTTATTTTTATATAGGTGAAATGTAATAGTTTAAAAAAAGTTTATATATCCCTATTTTATTTTTTGAGGGTTGGCTTACGCCAGCAGTCAAATACTATAAGAAAAAAGGAATATTTACAAAGTTAATTACAAGACGGAGCTGAGCTCCTAAAGAAAACTAAAATTAAATGTACGTATAACCATATTTTCATATGCAAAAGTATTTGATTATAATGATTTAATCCGCTCTTTTAAATTTATTTCATTACAATTGATCCAATGAGATTCGAACCCAGAAATCCATTTCGTTCCCTCTTTCATGGACCAGTATCCTCTGCTCATCTTTTAAGGTGAGCACGGTGTCTATCTTTAATCCGAGCCGTTCGATTTAATCATGACGGTTAGATTTTTTTTCGGGCCTATCAATCTGATATTATTCACGGAGCACTATCATTGATCGGACGGTTCGGATCTAAGGTAGGCAGAGGATTTCATTTCCTCTTTCATGTACTCTTGACTCTTGAGCCAGTTGAGTGAGTCCAGTCCAGACTCCAGAGAGCCATGGCGTGGTTCTCTCCTTTACGGCTCCAAAGCAGAACCTCAAAATCTGCGCCTTACACTGTACAGTGCTGATGCTGGTGCGCTTTCAAAGCCTCTCCTCCGTTCGCATTTCTCTCCGCCTCTGCCACCTCACCACCTCCTCTCTCTCTTCCTCTCTACCATTACCACCACATCGCCACTTCTCTCCTCAGTCATCGTTGCAAACTCCTATCGACCAACAATTTCCTCTCTGCGCAAACCACCGACCCGACACAGCCTCTCTATTACAATTCGTTCAGACTCTCTGTTCCTCTGGCCGATCTGAGGAGGCGCACCACCGCCTTCTCCTGCTCCTCTCTTCCTCAAATGCCTACACCAACCAAACCTACAATGCTCTCCTGAACTCTCTCCTCAAATCCAATTCTCCACTCCTGACACTTCGTCTTATTCTCCGCCTCTCGCATGTCAAACCTTTCAATTCAATCTCTCTTTCCACGTTTAATAAATTAGTTCACCTTCTTTCTGATCGTTTCCTTGGCCATGCGCATCGCCTTCTATTTCGACTGCAGTGTGTTGGGCCATTGCCTGACACGGCTACATACACTATAGTACTAAATGGGTATGCGTCTGTAGGGGATTTTGATGCTGCACGCCACCTGTTCGATGAAATGCTTGAGTACAATGTGTTCCCAAATTCACTTACACGAAGTATTTTGATTAAAGCTGCGCTGAGGAAGCGGGCCCATTTGTCAGAGGCTAGTTTGTTGATGAAACAACTCTGGCTAGAAATGCAAAAGGAAAAGGAGCAGAGAGGAATAGAAGAGTCTGTGAGAAATGCGGCTTTTGCAAATTTGATACAGTGTCTATGTCATGAGGCTCTTTTTCATGAGGTCTTTCGAATAGCTGAAGAGATGCCGCAACTTGATTCTGTAAGTGAAGATTTTGCATACAGCCAAATGATTGATTCCATGTGCCGTTATGGTCAATTCCATAGTGCGGTGAAAATCATCAACATTATGAAGAAGAGAAGCCTCAAACCAAGTTCAGTCTCCTACAATTGTATAATTCATGGGCTTTGTCTCAGTGGAGATTGCATGAAAGCATACCAGCTGCTGAAAGAAGGAGACAATTTTGAGTACACACTTCCAGAGGTGACATACAAAGCACTTGTGGAGTCGCTTTGTCGAGAAAATGATATTGCCAAGGCCAAATATGTGCTAGAGATCATGTTAGCAGGAGCAATTGATGCAGAGACTAAGACACGTTTTTACAACATATTTCTCAGTGCATTGCAGATTGTCCAAAACTCTAGTGAGCAACTTGATGTACTGGTGAGGATGCTTGAGAAGCAGTGTCAGCCTGATATTATTACGCTAAATACTATTATTCATGGTTTTTGCAAGGTTGGCAAGGTCAATGAAGCAAGAAAAATAATGGATGATATGATCAATGGTACATTTTCCTCATGTGTACCAGACGTAGTCACCTTTACCATGATTATACGTGGGTTACTTGATAGTGGTCAATGTGATGAAGCCCTTGATCTGTTACTTAGTATGTTACCAAAGCATAGTTGTGCACCAAATACAGTAACTTACAATGCCACCATAAAGGGTTTATTTGGGCTAAAAAAGGTTGAGAAAGCCTTGGAGGTGTTTGATGAAATGCTCAGAAAGAGGATTCCTTGTGATAGCTTGACTTACACATACATGACAAAGGGTTTATTTGAGGCTGATAGGATTGAAGAGGCCAAGAGATTTTGGGATGATGTCGTATGGCCTTCAAAAAAGCATGATGAATTTGTTTACTCAGCATTTCTTAGGGGCTTCTGCCAAGCAGAGAAATTTGATCAAGCATGTGATTTCTTGTACAAATTGGTCGACAACAGGGTCAATCCTGGGGTTGTTAATTATAACATATTGATTGATTATGCTTGTAAGAAGGGGCTCAAAAGGAATGCATACTTCATGTTGAACCAGATGAGAACTAATGGGTTGGAACCCGATGCAGTTACATGGAGGACATTAAACCAGTTGCATCACCATCATGATAAACCGGAGATGGTTATGAGCACCAAGTGCGATAATGATCGGGAGGTCCAGGATCTTATAACAAATTCAAAAGAAAACTGCAAAAACAATCATTTACATCTTGAATTGGATGAATTAATGGAAGGCTTTGCGGATCCTTCACTTTCTACTGAGCAAGTTGAAGGGACTTCTGATGTACCTGAAGATGTAAACTTTTCAAAACATTCAAGACATAATGCAAAAGAGCCTCTGTCCACGATAGCGAGAAGGGTGTTTGGGTTATAATTTGTTTTGTTAATCCTGTATTTATATTCAAAACATATTCTTTGATTTAATTAAGATCTTGTTGTGTCTTCATCATCAAAGTTATTTTGCCCTTCATGGCTTCGAATATTAATGTGCATAGTGCGTTAATGTTCTAGTCAGCGGAAGCAGTGAACAATAATTATTAGAGGGATAAGAAAGGGAGAAAGAAACAGCGCCATGTAACATCAATGATCTAATAAAAAATATTAGATGACAACATACAACGCCAAATGTTTAAATAGTTAGTACTTTATAATTGATAAATAGGTTTAATGGAGAGCAGGTGGGGTGTTGGAAGGGCATCAATTAACTAATCAGATGTTGACTGGCTTTTTATTTCTTATAATATGGGGGCCCAATAGTTCATATATATTTAATTGTCAATTTATACTAGTGTTTGTCTCTATTAAGCATTATTGATAGGAACTGTTGGCTTGTTGCTTATGGCCGCTGCAATCGAAATGAAATTTAAAATGTAATTGGCGTAGTCAAAAATATCTTTCGGAAAAGTAATATTGCACGATTCTAGCTCGCTATCGGCAGCATTTTGTATTCTTTGTATCTAATTTACCCAGATAAGCAAGGCCAGAGAAATGACATGCCGTTCAAGATTACTGGTTAGAATTACGAGCCTTACATTCGTGAGACGAGCAAACTTGCCCAAAATTTTAATGTCTGAGATTTCGAACACAATCTGATAGATCATAGATTATCGAAACGCTAAATTTGATATGTGTTCAATAATTGCAAATTGCACATCACAGAACAATGCCAATAACCTTTCTTCTTGAAACAAACAGATATTCAAATTCAGCTGAGATGTACAAAGACCTAAAGAAGAAAATTAAGGAGATCTTCAGGCTATTTTTTCTACAAAAGAAGCCTACCACCCAGATAATTTCTAATTCCCATGTAAAAGCATTTGCAAAAAAATGTAAGGGAAAAAAAGAAAAAGGGGGGGGTTGTTATAGTGCGCCTCGCCATTTCCGAGTCCAAGATGCATACTCAGAACCGGGCGTTCTCAAAGCCATGAAGATCGCTAACCCGATTTAACGACTTCCTCATTATTGCCACTTTTGCCAGCTGTTCTGCAGCCCGCCATGCTGATGTTGGTGTCAGTGCATCAGCAGCTGCAACATGCACTGCCTCATCTCTTGGACGCCGCCTCAGAGACTGATATGTTGGTGTCAGTGGATCCTGCCGCACCTCCCGCCGCCGCGACTGCACTTCCTTAATCTCAGAATCCAACCTTTCAATAAGGTGGTCCCGGTCCATTGAAGAGTGTCCAGATCGAGATTGCACTTGTGTCTGTAATAAAAGGGATCGAGCTGAAGAGAGAAGATGTTGTGCTGTTGCATAGTCCATTAACTCGACAAGTCTCCTTGATTCAGCCAGTGCTCGAGTTGTCACAAAGAGGTCACGCAAATGGATGGATGAGCTATTGCAATCCAGAGGAGGTAACAAAAGAGGTTTTTCCGGCCCACAAATGGATTCACGGGAAGCTGGATCACGGTAAATCCACCTGGCTGACAATGACATGAGATCCTGTTGTTGAAGCGGAGCTCTTAACTCCAGCAAAAGTTCCTTTTCTTCCTCGGCATAGAGATCCCCAAGCGGTACTGTTACGACCCTGCCTCCTCGACCTCTACTGCTGACCGGTAATGACACTGCCTGTTGCCCAGCCCCACATGAATAGACAGACAATATCTCGCCACAAGGGAAGCTTAATTGTAGCTGTACATTCTGCATCACTACACTGACGAGCCCACCTAGGCATCTTACAAAGGCATCCTCTTTTCTTGGTGTAGCTTCCAGTGTTTTGGATTCTTCAGCGATTGGTATCTCCACATGTGCAAAGCGTGTAGTTGCTTTAGGTGTTGGCACTTGATGTGTTGTAGTATGATCCCTCTCTTTCTTCATCTCCTGTTGTCTGTCAGAAAGAAGCATAATAGTAGCAACAGGATTACGCTCCCTCCTGTCTTCTAACACCTTTGTGGCCTTCTTTAGTGCATCACCGATACATGCATTGCCCACGGCACTACCAGGTGCATTTCCAGCAGCCACAACCAATCGATCAACGATGCTACGGGCAGAGCGCTGACCCTGTCTGGACATGCGCCGCAGTGGAAGCAATCGCTTTGCAGCTGTGCCAGAGAATGCGACAAGAGATAACCTGTCAGATGGTCCAAGTGATGCGATAACAAGTCGTACAGCCCGTTTGAGCATTTGCAATTTGTCTCCAGTCATGCCCTGTCCAACATCTAAGACAGTAACCAGGTCGACTGGGGCAGCCCTTACATGGTTAGTCTTGGCAAGTGGAGGAGCTTTAACCTTGATTGACACCACGTATTTACCATGTTTACGGCCGGTTGACACCAGGGCAGCCTCGGGGAACACACCAATTGTTAATCCGGAATTTATATCGCCTGATTCTGATTCCAATTCTAGCTCGGCATCTTCATTTGCTTCAGGAATGGGGTTGAATCCACCATGATTAACCCTCGATTTGAGCAGGGGTTCATCATCATTATACACCTTGTAAATTTGATTGGAACTAACCGGTTTAGAATTCTCTTTCCGGGGTGTTCGGTTTTCAGCATTGTCATCGAAGATTTGTTGTTTTGGTTTGGGGGAAGGGGCTAAGGGAGAATTGGGTTGTAGACGGAGGGAGGAGAGAAAAGGGGACTGTTGCCAGGTGGCCGAGCAGACCGGGCAGGAAAGCGGATTGGATCGCATGTAAGTTGAGATGCAAGGAAAATGGAATGCATGTCCACACTCTGCCGTGAAAACAGCCATGTTGCCACTAGACCTACTCTTCACACTTTGATCACACACACCACATCTTCCCTGATGAAAGACAAGAGATAGCTAATTTAAAATCAACCAAAAATGTCAATAGATCTAGATACTATATTTTCACATATTTCTATGTATCACTTCTACAACAGGCGAACCTAACATCCCAAAGTCAAAAAAGAAAGAGAGAAGAAAAGTATAGTATTGGTCCTACAATAATTAGATAGATCTCTCTGACAAGATAAAGCTCAAACAAAACAGAGGAAAAGGCAAAAGAGAAAAAGAAGCACAGAAATTTTAATAAAAAAGCAGAGAATATAATATCTCTCTTCCTCATCCGTTCCCATCCTGACACGCACATGAACAGCAAACAAAACCTCATGGTTCTTCCAAACCATTAACACTTAATAAAAAAAAAAAATAATGCAAAATGAACTCAAACTACCAAAAGATGCAGATTTGAACAGAATTTTAAAAAACTCAACATGAAAACAAAGACCAAGTACCCTGGAGAGAAGAGATGCCTTGAAAAGAGCAAACTTGGACGGAGATCGGGGCGAACACGGTGCCGACGCGGCGGCTACCTTCTTCACGACCTTCTCCTCCTCTGCCTCACACTTGGTCCGACACCGGAGCCCACGTGGGGTGTTTGCATTGGAGAAGAACGAGATCTTGGAACAACTCCGAGGACTGGGGCTATCTCCGGCAGCCGTATCTCGTCGAACCGAGGTGCACAGAGCTCTTCTCCATCCCGTTCCCATGTCTCTCACTTCTCTTCAATATAACCTTTGCAAATCAAATCTCTTTCTTCTCAATCTCTAGCTCTTGTTAGAGAGAAAAATGAGATGGGTCTTGAAGGAAGAGGAAGGTTGGGTGAATCATTAGCTTATGATGTGGTGAGGTGTTTTATTGGAGAGAGATGCTTGCTTGGGTTCTGGGCTCTCTGATTTGTGATGAGGCTTGGCTTGTTACTATTTATTTGTTTTGTTGGTTACCTCTACTCGCGGTCAGTATATGCAATGTGCACTGTGGAGGTAACAGTGCGGAGGGAACAGAACTAGGGAATGAGGTGATAGGAAGCTGGAGGTGGAATAGATAGGTAGGTTAGTCTAATAGATGAGATGAGGTGAGAGCAGCTGCTATATTATTTATCTCTGTACTTCCCATCCCCACCTTCTCATCGTTTGTAATATTTTGTTATATGGATTGGGATCTCCAGACTTGCTACCTGTTTTGTACCTGTTTTGTCTCCAAGCTATATTTGGTTTGAAATATGAAGGATAAAGATTTTAAAAATATAGTTTGGGATTTAAAATTTGATTTGAAAAGTAATAATGTAATTCATTTTTGTTAAATTATGAACTGAATTTTTCCATCTACAGCTGGGATCAAGATAAAGATTGATATTTTTTTTTCATAATAAATTCCTTGGAAAGATGAATTTTTGCAGAAATATAACTTAATTGTATACATAATAAACTCGTGAAAGAAATAAAAAAAAAAAGATCTATTGTTGTGTATTATTTTTTTTCATCCCTTCCCTCGAACATAATAAATTCTTTTGAAAAGAATAAAATAATAATATAACAAAATATTAGTGTCAGACATTATAGCTATGCTTATATTATTGTATTTATATAAAGTCTAAAGGTTTAGCTATTTGTTCAGCAGATATTCCATGTACATTTATTACAAAATTAAAGTTGTCTCGAACATAAATTGTTTTATACAAATCATGTGATGGAAAAATGTAATCTTTTAATGAATGGATTGAGAAGTTCACGAAAGATATTTTGTGTTCTTCTTTAAACAAATTTCTAACAATAATGAGAGACGGGATTAAAATATATTTTTGTCAAGAAATAAGAAAGAGAAATGAGAGGATAGATCTCACATGTGCTCTAAACAATATCAGAGTGGCTTAACCTTCTTTACATTTTAATAATACTTATCACGCTTTATAAAGTAAAGTAAGAAATCAAAGCAATAACTTAAGACACAAAAATATATAGATCAAATCGCATATGCATAATCCATATTCTTAAAAGTCAATCTAATTCAATAAATTTTGAAGAAAAGAAATAGAGTCAATTCACTTTCCATTGTATCTACATAAACCCACATTTAATTTAAAAAAAATGATCATTAAGTGAAGATAGATGTCCAAAATTCCAATTTTTGACTATATCTTTTATCTCAAACACTTACTGAAAGTTTCCTAGAAAGAACAAATAAGAAACAATTACTAAGTACTAAAATTTACAATGATAGTTTCAAAAGTTAATCCTCTTATGCATGTTTATCTCGTAATAAGTTGAAACTACTAAGAAACTTCTAGCATATCTTACTTTTTAATCAAGAAGTAGCACTGTAGATGACTGAAAGTTACTTTTGTGGGGGTAGGATAAAAAAAGTTAAGACTGTTGTTGCTTATCGTCGGCCGCAGCGGTTTTTATCTTTTGATACTATATTGATGAAGTGGCAAATTTCTGATGGATGTGACGTTTATTACTGGAATTGAAGTAACACCTATTGAGTCTACATCATTTAATGCTCACTGAATCAGTGCAGCCAGACTCCTCATTGGGATTCTATATTTATTTACAGATTTTCTATTACTCCAGCCTTGTTTGGTGTCGTGTCACAATTCCACCCTGTGTTTGTGACTTGTGCTGTTGTGCAGACAAAGATGGTACTGTGCTTTGGTGAAAAGAAAATGTTGCCTAGGGGCTTTAAACACCCAAAAAAAACAAAAAAAAAGTATATTGGGACAAAAATATGAATAACTTTATGAAAATGATATATTCTAGGAAACTGCAGAAATGAAAATAATTGTTAGAATATTTATTTACTAACTTATATATATTTTTGCCTTTATACGTTTCTAGAATTGTTAGTTTTAGGAAAAGATTACGCACTTTAATTTTAAGAAATTCATAAAGTTTTAAATTAATATATTTACAATTTTCATATAAGATCAGAAGTTGGTTGAAGATCCATACAAGTTTTTTTAACTAATTTTAAGCTCTTGATTTCCTACAAAATATATATTGTAAAAATTAAAACTTTAAGCTGACCCATCAGGCGGATAAAGTTGAAAGACTTGGAACTCCGAATGTAAAATTGATTTTATAAATTAAATATTAAACTTATCGAAAGTTTATAATAACTATAAACTCATAGAATTAGTGTTATCTTTATATCTTATATTGGAAACAAACTATTTACGTGCACACTGGAAACGCTCAAGTAGATCCCAACCCTTGGTGGGGACGATGGCCGTTTTTCTGGGCAAGATGCCAAACTTGTAAATATTTAATTGTACAATAGAGGTCGCCAACAAAATTGCCATTCTATTGCTAGTTAGGTAAAATAATTTGACTTTGTTTCACCCGCTCCCACCTTTTGCCCTTGTTTCAAATCTTGGCATCTTCTTCTACAATTCAAGATCCTCCGTGCCGTTTCCCATGTATTTCTCCGTGTCTCAAGTCACTCGTACACCAGTTTCATGCGTTGCAAGCTGCCTGGCACCTTTGATGCTTATAGGACTCTTTTTGTGAAAGAAAAATTAGCACAAAATTTAAAATATTTTGTACCGTTCACTAGCTGTGCAGCGCATGGTACCGCAATAATATTTACAAAAACATAACGTGCAATATAGATATACAGTAACTTCATTATTTTTTACAGAAAACAAATTAAAATTCTGCCAAACACATAAAAAATATAACATATGGACATTGTTAGGCCTTATGTAATATATTATCTTTTGGTTTTCTAAAAAGTTTAAATATTTATAGTTCGTGGGGACCACAAGTCAGTGAGCTGGGTTCTTGAAAGTTCTGGAAAATAAATGACAAAAGCAAAAACAGGAAATCTGGAACTTCCATTCTCTCTCCTTCTTTCATTAATTTAGTATATTACGTGAAAAAATGGAAATCACGATCACTGCCCCATACCTATCTGCCTTTTCTAACTCAGGCCTGCTTTTGTCTTTTTTTACTTTTTCTGATTTTTTTCCAGCCTTTTTCGTTGGATTTAAGGACCCTCAGAAAATATTCGTCAGGTCGATTTAATGATTGAGCGCCCAATTGCAGTTGCTTCACAACTTTATTTATTATTTCACCAGAACCCCTGTAAAGAATTAAATATTCATTGAAGAGATAGATCAATTCATTCATCCATGTAAGCTTTGATATTGGACTGCAATAAGAATGTCTTTTTATTATTGACAGAATTTCAAAAGTTTAACCCAAGGAAAACGAAGAGAATGATTTCTGTTTAGTATGTACTTAGCATCTGTTTACAACTTTTTCTTTTGTAATTTATTGGAGTTACTGTTTTATTTTTGTAATTTTAGCTTCGACAAATTTCTGATAGCTGCAGGCAGCTGCACATCTCCTGTATCAATTTACAATTCATTAATTTATATCCGCATTCAATACGCTTCAGACAGATTTTCTTTTTCCAACTGACGCACGTCTCCTTCTCCTCTTCCTCTCTAGACCTAGACTGATAGTCTGATAGACTCTCTCTCTCTCTATCTCCTTCTCTTTTTTATTTGAAATTCTCTCCCTTGAAAGTCCTTTTTTCTCCTTTCTCTATCTCTGACTTTTTGGCTCATGGAGTTGACCGAGTGAAGTATTTAAAATCCGCAAAATATGTTATGTATTTCCCTGTTTGGGGTGCACCGGGTGCTATTATAAAAAAAAAAAAATGTTATATGTATTCCCAATGTAGTAAAGCCACGTAAAAAAGGCCCACGGCCCAATTTTTATTTATTTATTTTTACTTTTTGTATTTTTAAGGCATATTATATATTTTTTTTATAAAAATCCGCGAGGAATATAAAATTATTAACTTAGGGTTGTAACTTGTCATATGGACTCTTTCTTCTTGGTTAAAAATGGATTGGTGATGATATAATATATCGATCATAGTTAGAAAAATAAGAGAAATGTACGGCCAAAATGTACTTAGTTGACTTAATCAGGATTCTTACCTTAAAATAAACTTCATCATGTTTACCTAATATTTGTGCAAGGTACGATTAGTCAACGCTACAAATCCCAACAACAGCCATTATTGACCAGCAAATTAATTATCTTGTTAATATATAACGGAGCTCCTAACAGGAGCTAGCTAGAGTGTTAAACTGAAGACAATAGAAATCTCCAGCTCATTGCCTAATGGAGAATATTGAAGCTATATTTAGATTGATTGACGTTTGTTTGGTTTTAGCCCATGGAAAATGTTCTTTGCAACCATTAAATACCTTATTTTCTGTCGTAATTCATTTAATTAGTCAACAATTGTCTAATCAATCGTTTTCTTTAATTAGCTACTACTCCAACAACTAACTTTTTAATTGTGCACAAATTCGAACAGCAATCCAGCGAAATTCCGATATATACTATGTGGTTCTTACTTGTACTATAGGGATACATCGAGCTTCGCTCGATTTTGAAATTTTTACTGATATTTAATTATTGAATTTGTTGCAACAAATCGAGTTTTATTGTACGAAATATTTGTAAAAATTTTAATATTGGATAAAATTAGTTCTAAGCTTCAACAGTGGAAAGGGGCCTTCCTTTCTATAGGAGGAAGGCTCACATTAATTAACTCTGTTCTTAGTGCTGTCCCTGTGTATACCCTATCCATGTATAAGATGCCTGAAAATGTCAAAAAACAAGTAAATGCACTTAGGCGAACCTTTTTGTGGCAAGGTGGTCATAGTCATACCAAAAAATATGCTTTAGTAAATTGGGCCAGAGCTTGCTTGAGAAAAGAGTTTGATGATATGGGCATTCTAGAATTAGGTCAAATGAACATTTCGCTTTTGCTCAAGTGGTGGTGGAAACTCAAATCTCCTAATTACCAGGGTCTTTGGAAGACTATGATTAGAACAAAATATGAAAATACCAGGAATCTTAGTAATATGTCTCCTTTTTGGAAGGAAATTCAGAAACTTAATCCACTGGGCTGCAGTTCTTGTAGGTATCAACTTGGAGACGGTAAGGTAGTTAGTTTTTGGAATGACATTTGGGTAGGAGAATGTAGTTTAGCTAGTTGCTTTCCTTTTTTGTACAATATTTGCTCCAATAATGACTGTACAGTATATGAGGTAGTTACTGCCCATGGTAGAAATTTGTTGTTTAATAGATCTTTGAACGAAATGTTATTACATGATTTCTATGAGTTGTTAGATATAATACAACATACTGTACTTTCTCCTGAGAAGGATAAACCTATTTGGCGATGGGACAGTAAGGGCACTTTTTCTACTCATTCTTGCTATAACTTCTTAAACTTTGGTGGAGTTAAAGTCAAACATAGTAACCTCTGGTGGAAACTTAAAATTCCTTATAAAGTTCAGATTTTTATGTGGCTGTTACATAGAAATAAGATTCTTACTAAAACCAACCTTTTGAAAAGGGGCTGGATTGGATCTCCTAACTGTATTTTCTGTACACAGGATGAAGACAACAACCACTTATTCCTTTCCTGCCCTTATATCCAACACATTTGGTTCTGGATGGGCTATAGTCAGAATATCTTCCATTCTTGGACTAATTTGCAAGATATAGTGAATTTTTCTTTGTGCTTACAGAATAATAATAAACAAGCCTTTTTGATAGTGTATAGTGCTTTCTGTTGGAATGTTTGGCTCACTAGAAACAATTGCGTTTTCAACAATGCGACACATCCCACTACTAGACAATTACTAACTAATATTTGTGCTACGGTGAACTATTGGACAGGGTTAGCTAAAATGGAGGTGCGAGACTGCATTGCGCATTGGATACCACAAGACTGGGAATGCATCCCACTTCAGATGATTCCGCCTACAGGGATGCTAGCCGAAAGGAGTGTAGAGATGGATATGTCTTGCTTCCAGAGTGTGGTGGTGGCTGGATAGTGTTGGGAGATAAAATTTCTGAAGTTGCACTGTGTTTAGTGCACAAAAACTTTTTCTTGAGCATTTATCTTTACCAATAATTAGAAATTGTTCAGTGATTGTTCAGATTTGGTTTGCCTAGTGCTGCGGTTATAGCTGACACTCTTGGCTTTGTGAATAGGAATGAGGGATTTAGTGTGTTTTTTGGGTTTTTGAAATCTTAATAATAAAGGGATCATAAGGCAAATTACTACCGTTTACAGAGGGAGAGAAGTTGGCTGCTGGATGGCTAGCGTTTGGAGATCATGTTGTTGTTTTTCCAAGTTAATTTCATTTTATTGTTTTTATTGAGTTGTCTTACATATTAGATAAGGATGAGCTGTGGTATTGCTTTGTAAATATAATAAGGGGAACTGGGTAGAAAGAGTTATGAGAGAAGGGGCGGTTCTTGATTTTCTTTTCGGATGCTTTGCTTGTAATAAACTTGTGTTTCATATAATGAAACGGTGACCTATAAGGTTACTTTCTGAAAAAAAAAATATTGATTATCATTTGTAATGAGTATATTGAAAATAAGATTATATGATACTATTTCAATTTTATAAAATTATATTGCATAGAAATTTAAAACAATGGTTGAAGAGACCAAATAACAATTAGGCATGAACTACCTTAGATTCTTAAATAATATGAAGGGATCACAAAAATTAGAAATAAAACAATGCGCTGCTAATTTATTTTCTATTGGTGAAGCAGGTCAGTTTTATGAGCAATTGTACTCGGCACACAAATAGTTATAAAGTATCCCATTACAGAAATAAGAAAAAATGTTATTTCACATTGCTTGAAGTGTCGGACTACATTTAACTAAAAGATTCCGATACCCACACATCTTTATTTATAATATTGATATTAATATTGATATTGATATTGATGCGTTAAATGCTCGACTGTTTAATTCAAATACTTTCGAGTCTAAATTCTTTATGGTTTATGGTGCACTTTAAGAATGCGCTTGGATCACTTAGAATTAAACTATGATTTGTTATTTGGGAATAAAAATATTATTCTTTAATATTTAAGAATTAACTATAATGGATACAAAATATTATTTTTAAGTGGTTTGAAATCTAGAATTTATAATTGGACTAAAAAGTTATCGGGAAATGAATCGGTGATGCTTTGCCGGAGCTCCACTAAAACTGAAAGTTTGCTTTTTTATTATATTGACTCCTAAAACTGTTGATTTTTAAACTAAACAACAGTTGCTACTATGATACTTTTGTTGATGTAGTACACTAGGACATTTAGCCTAACTTAGTTTAATTTATAACGAATAGTGCATGGCGTTCTTGGAATTGGATATGCCAGGTTGGCTATGATAAAGCAAAACTTATATGCATAGGCTTTTGGTACACCCTGGGCTCCATTAACTGCGCCTTCTGGCTTCTGTCAAAAAAATGCTGATGTTAATTAATTACAAGTTGATTAATCGAAGCAAAATAAAAACAGCATTTCGTATTATTTCGCTTAGAAATAATTTAATCTAAGCTACAACGCGTTAAAGATACTTGCATTTGAAGTTTGTTTGCTTTAAAAGCTTCAAAAACAGCATCTTTTAGAAGAAAAAAATCAAAAAAGAAAATAATATAAAATAAATTAAGCTTTAAACGCGGATAAACTAGGTCAGTTCAGTTTGTTCAACTTCACGCGCCTTACCGTTTTGGATCTATGAAATGCATATCTAGGTGCATATACGTTTAGGGTTTAAATTGAAAACATTGTAAATTTAAAGACCACAATTAAAAGAATGGATGATATGATAAATAAGCAATGTAACAAGGACATGCTGTGCATTTTGCTCGCTTCCCCACGGTCCAGGCCAAACATACATACTACGAAACAGGAAAAATAAACAAATAAATAAATAAAATGAAAATAAAACCTTATTCATCTTTCCAAATTCATACATATGGTTGGTATCATGTATATTGATGTAACAACCTCTATTTGATCGCTATTTTTTGAAGATTTAACTTTTGTGATTTTATCATCAGATATATTTATCTCCAGATTATTATAAACCAAAGTACGACGTGTCTAAATTAATATTACGTCAAAACACAATAAATGTAAAATTTATATACCATCAAATTTTATAGACGAAGAAATACAGAACGACATTTCACAATCAAATTGTTCTACGATTTACAAACAAAAATGCAGCGGTAATTATTAGCACTCCTCAAACTTTTTATACAAATTTAAGGAGCGTCCCATACCAAATTATATACGAGCACAATGCAATATGACTCAGCTGAATTGTAATCATTAGAAATTAGGAGTCATCCACTAAAATACTTTTTAACACAAATTTATTGTGCTTCAATATTTTCTATGACAAAACAGAGTGTAGAGTGAGCAGTTAAACTACTGGACTATTTGATAAATTTACGGCGCAATTTTAAAGAAGTGGGCAGTTTTCAAGATTTTTTTTTAATGAAAGTTTTTTCAAGTTCCTATTGAACACTTATTTATTTATTTATTTATTGATGTAATGTATTTTTGGTTGTGACAGCCCGTAGGCCATAAATATGAATTGAAGTTTTTTTTTAAAAAAAAACCCAAGGCATCCCTCATTTCACCTACTATAGAAATAAGAAATTAATATTTTTGATAAAGGTCAGTTAAATCAAATTAACTGTATCCATCCCTGATAATTTATTTTGCAAAATTAGATTTTTTTTTAGAAAAAATTGGATATAACCCCCTCTAATCTTCTCTATCTGGATATAACCCCCTACAATCTTTAGAATTGGATATAACCCCCTCTAATCATGTTTATTAGGGATATAACCCCTTTTTACTAAATTTAATTATTTTTAGAAAAGAAAAAGGCAGCAGCATAATTTTATGACAAAACTACCCTCCCTCCAAACGTTTCGTCTTCCTTCTTTACAATATTAACACACTGAATTCTACCTTCTTGCCAAAAACATTTTTTTCTTTTCTGATCTCGAATTCCATGTAAATAGCTAGTTTTACGATAGGATACTTACTCAAGAGGGATTGTTAAGAAGGAATGTACCGTTCCAACAAGAGTGTGCAATGTTTAGATCCCTAAACCTTGAAACCACGGTGCATTTATTTGCTACATGTACTTATGCAAGAAATACACGGTGCTTACTAAAACAAAGGAGCCCCTGGTGCTTGCTTAGTTTAGTTTGATTTCTTTATTTTTTTTTCTTTATTTCTTTCTGTTTGGCAACCACTGCCCTTATCTAAAAAAAAAAATGAGACAGAAATATCATACGAGACTCTTTCTTGTTCAAATGAATTTCTCAAAATGATATTTGACTCGGTAGTGCAGAACCTCATATGAAATTGGATACGACAAGGAATGAAAAAGGAAAAAAAATATGAATGTTCAAGTTGATATTTGATCTATATTAATTGTCATTCGCTAAAGAGGAAGAAACAGGGAGAAAAAGACATAGAGAAAGGGTAATTTGGACATATAATAATATTAGCTGTTTTTTTCTAATTTAAAAAGAATTAAATGGTTCAAAAGGGGTTATATCCATATAAAATATGATTAGAGGGGGTTATATCCAATTCTAAAGATTGTAGGGGGTTATATCCAGACGGAGAAGATTAGAGGGGGTTATATCCAATTTTCCTTTTTTTTTACTGCTTAATATGTTTCTTAATCGGTACAATGTTTTATTTAAACTTCCGCTATTAAGTTATTGATCTGAACTCATAATCTACGTTTCGTTCAAAATTTTTCTTATAAATGAATCTGTGAAAACAAGTATGTCCCGTTTGCAAATGGCATCGGTCCTAGTATTAATTGATTGCAGCTAGGTTCAAGTGAAATGGAAGAACCCTTTCATTTCATTTCGTTAAGAAAAGATTTGATTTGATCTAGAACGCGGACAACATGCTTCCAGCGAATTGTTTGCTTCCAAATCTACACACATCATCGTCGCACAAAAAATAAAATAAAAAACCACACACACGTATCGTTGGAAAAAAAAAATAAAAAGGAAAAACAAAAGTAAAGCTTCAAACACAGATAAACTAGGTCGGTTAATTTTGTTCAAACTTCATGGGAGGAACTTTTTGGGATCTATGAAGTGCAGATCCAGATATCTAGACGCGTATTAGTGCAGAAAGAAAGCACACGTCGATGTTATACACGCTAAGTTTAGGACTCCAAAATGAAAAGACTGATGATACTTTAATATTTTGATGAGTAATATATGTTTTGAGAGTTAGGTTTCGGCATGTTGCAAATTAAAAGAACTGTTTTACTCTGTATTAAAATTTTTAATTTTAATTGAACAATTTGAGCCTCTTAATGTGATGTATTTATGTATGATTGTATATATAAAATTTTACTGGAGATCAAATTTGAGCCTCTTAATGTTATTGGACGTTCATTATTATTATATTTTAAATAATGACCTTTCAAAAAAATTCCTCAAAATACCATTCTTTAGCAAAACTTCGAACAGATATCGAACAATTCTATGAAAAGTTATTAACAACAAGGTGTTCGTTAATCATATTGAACAATTCTTTAACAACTAGAGGGGCTCATCGAGCTTTGCTTTTGCATGGATTTTTATTTTTTTTCTAATAATTAAGTTATACATATAAAAAGAAGATAATTAAATTTAGTACGGCGGGTCAGATTAACAACAAAAAGGGGCATGAGGATAAAGCAGTGCAGTCAGTGCTACCAAGGTGGAGAAGAGAAATGTGGACAGAGACTCCAAGCAACACAAAAGGGAGATGGAGATATGATGAAAAAAAAAGGTGTCACAAAAATCAGAATCAAAACAATGCGATGCCAATTATTTTATGCCGGTGAATCGGGTCAGTTTTTATGTGCAATAATATTCGGCACACAAATAGTTATAGAGTATCGCGTTACAGAAATTGGAAAAAATGTTAATTCACAATACTTGGAGTGTCGGGTTACATTAACTAAATGATGATTCCGACACCCACACATATTTATTTATAATTTTGATTTGATTTGATTTTGATGTGCACAATGGCATTAAAAAGTTTTTACGCTGCCCAATAAATACTGAACAACGTAGTAAAATTGGAACTATGAGATGGCGGGTTTTGAAATATGCAACGCAAAAGAAAGTATAATATGGGATTTTTTTTCCCCCGATAATATACATAAAAAATGTTAATATTTTTCCAAACCAAAGTCAATATTTTTACAAAACAGGCAAAAAATTAAAAAAAGCTTTGCAAATCAGGAAATGATATTTGTAAAAACTCGGATATAGTTACATAATTTTTATGAATATTTATTCATTAATTATTTTAAAGAAATTTTTATTTTTTATTCTTTAAAAACTGTATAAAAATAAATATCCAAATAATTATTATTCCTAAACCTCGCCACTATACTTAAACAGTAGATAGTGCTATATTGTTTCAAAAGAAGTGCACAAAGGAAGTGTATTGTTGGGGTGAGGAATCAGGCCGCCCCATGAGACACTGCCTCCAAAATTGGCAATGAACCGAGAGTTGGCGTCTATATTACGAGGCAATATGGCATTGCATGTGAACTTGTTGGATCCGAGCATTTCAACCCAAACTGTCATCTCTTGAATTTATAGTCTTTGACCGTTCATTTATGTGCCACTCTCCATCAATCCAGATTCTATCTCCGTCGTGCAGATGGCTATTGATTGCTAATTGTCCCCAAGGTTAGACCGCACAGGTCCACGTAAGATATAGATAGGATGTATTATTTTGTTAGGGTGAAATATATAATTGTTATATATAACAATGCTTATTTTATAATCATTGTTATATATAACAATATATAATTTTACAATTATTTTGTACGTCGGGTATTAAATTCCAAAGCATATTTTCCCTATAATTTTGAATTTGGGTACCAAAATGTGTCTCCGCATGTGATCATAACAAAAAACGTTTGAACATGATTGCAAGTCATATTTACCGGATAATTCAACGGTGGATGGGAATTTTAAATAGACTTGAATTCTGATTATCTATTTACGTTCATAATTTGAAATAAATGATCTAAATTTAAGCATGGTTATAAATTTCAGTCCACACAGAATTTACCTATTTGTAATTTATCTTTCAATTCATTGCATTTCATCCCTTGTGATAGCTATCTTAATCATGAAAATTATAATTTTGTCCAGAAAATCGGATCGAGAATTGAAAATTATCAGTAATTAACTAATTATGCAAATACATGCTTTAAGGAGCAGATACCAAAGAGAAAGAGAATTTCTCCCTTTTTTATATTTTACTAGATTTGTACTATAAAAGCATCTAGTATTAAATTTTTATTTTTGGGAAAAATATTGGAGTTTATGCATGCGAAGAACACATCGGTATACAAAAGTTAATAAGGAAGAATGTTTTATTTGCTCTGTAATTAATGTAAAATATAAACAGAATTAATGATCTGTAAAAAAAGTTTCATGGTCGTAATTGTTTTTAATATTAATATTTCGATGTCTGAGTTCCATATCAGGAGCTCGAGAAGTCGACAACTTTTTTATCACAAGTGATGCATTCATGATGCCGAATATTTTTGAAAGATCAGTTTTTATTGAATATATTTGAAAGGTAAAAAAAAAATGCATCAAGATTTTACATTGCAAATATTTTGAATTTTAGTTTATATAGTTGTCAGATAATTTGATCTCATATAAATGTGTTGTATAAAATGGAGAAGGCTAAGTCTAACAGTCCAATTATTTAGTTTCGACTTCGGTCGATAGAAGTTGGCTGATACAGTACCTACAAATGGAGAATTATATTTCTCTTTTAATATTAAATAATTCATGTATATATATAATTTATTAATTTTAGGAACTTTATATTGAATAATGCTAGAGTCTAACACATTTGATATTTGTATCAATCAAACACAATTAGATCTCAAACCTCGAGTTGCAATGACTGATTAGAACCGCTCATTAATTATGTTCTTCACAGTAAAATCTCATTAGAGATCAAATTTATATTATATTTAAAAATTTCACAATATTTTTTTCATATTTTTAAAAAATCGCTGTTATTTGGACTATTCAAAATCTAAAAAAAAAAATAAATCAATGTATAAATTTAGTCTCAAACGAGATCTCAATGCAAAGAAAACAACGAACTATTCAGATCGATCATTTATAACTCGAGAAATAAGATTTTAATGTGTTTATCGTTGATTATAAACATGATTTTATCGTCGACTAACATAATTATAATCTATTTATTTTTCACAAAATAAAAATAATTTTGTTACTGACATTAATAACTATGATCTAATTTTAATATAATTATTATATCATACCAATATTATATATGATGTGCGCATACTTAATATTTTCTATGTGTATGGATTATCATGCATTAACCCAAGCTTGGTTATTTGACTATAACATGGACCCCAAATGACTATCTTCCTGATGATAAGTTTTTAAAATTTGGGGTCACACCACATCGCATTTTGTATGATCAAGTTGATGGAGTTCATTATATATATATTTCCTTGTGTAAATTAATTTTAAAATAAAATGATCCGATTCTCTACAAACCGCGGGCGGCGTTGATGCGCGCACGTTTTCGCCACGTTAGACCCTCTCTCCCTTCCTCTACAATGCATGTGTTCTTTTTAGCAGATCCTCCCAAGTAATTTACTAAATTGCTCTTTGACCAAGTTTCTGACAGCAAAAGTAAGTGTCTTTATTTTATTAAAAAGAACCCATTTTTATTGTCGTGGGCTCCACTTGTCATAGGCGGGACTACTGACAATTGCTGTATTTTAAAATCAGCGAATCCCTAGTTCGGAATTCTCGGTTTGGAACTGTATTGGGTTGAATAATTATAATTTATTGGCGAATAATGAATGAGCTTTGTTTCAAGAGATCTTGTTACTACGTACATCGTTCACACCTTGGGATCTAACAAATGCAATATACGTGCATAAATTAACTTATGTACTGATCATGCACCAGGTTAATTAAGATTTATTTAATCACTTTGTTAACATTATTAGGCGATCAAGTTGTTTGTTTTCACATGGAACCCTCCAAAGAAAACAGTTTTAATTTAATTTAGAGACGAATAGAAATTAAGAAATTTACAGGAAATTTGACCTGCCAATCCGACTGGATTTGGTACAATGTCATTCGTCTTATGTAATCTGTGATTAATCAGATGCTATAACATGGTGATCACATGGATTAAAAATTCTAAAAAATGGAAGAAAATTGTTAGGTACATTAGGAAAAGATGGATCGTTAATTAAATAAATATTGCTAATGATTAGATGGAGGGAGTTGAGAGAGAAGTGCGACCCACTAATTAACTACAGTTCTTTGTTTGTTTCTATGTTTCATTGTTCGATTTCTGAGTTAGCTTCTTTTTATGAACTAAAACAAACAAATACCTAATCATGAGAGGGGGATGGGGGTTACATACATAATAGACCTTGAGAGTAGAAACTTGTATAATTGGGTGCATGTGAGATTGTTGGCGATATTTATTATATACTAAATTATTCTATAACTTTAACTAGTTTCATTTGATTGACCGTTGGAAGGTATCTCTCCTATCTCAACTAGAGGCACTAACTGTTTTGATTAAACTATGTGTGTAGATCTGTGCAACATTGTACAAACTATTACTGTTAACTACATCTGGCCTTACAACTTGTATGGGCATATAAATAACTAAACAAATTAACAAAGCCATTGATTCCCATAACCCTATACTCAACAAATCCATCTCGGTACTGATGGTGTGTAATGAAATCCTGGACCCGGGAGAACCTATATAGTTATCTTATATAACGGTTGAAGTTAATAAGATTCACAGAATATATTCAACCGTCAAATCCGTCACTTATTAGGGCTGTCAATGGGTAGGGTACGATACGGTATAGATTTTTTTCATATCCATACCCATTAAAATTTTCTTTACCCATACCCTACCCTTACCCGTTAAAAATTGACTTTACCCGTACCCTACCCTTACCCGTTAAGAATTAACAGTAAGGGTAGGGTAACGGTAGAAAATTGATAATAATGTTAATAATTAAAAAAATGAATAATATGAATAAATAAATAATATAAAATAAATATATTAATAAAGTGCAACATTGAATAATACTTTAAATATAATAAATTCCTACAATATCTTTTCATGTCAATTGTCACAAACAAAAATACATAACTAATTACTAATTATACTATATTAAATGGAACATAGTGCAAATTAATTTATTCGTATGACATAAGTGCTCCGTCTTCAGTAACGCACTCATTTGTTGAAAACATAGCAAGTTAAGAATATTATTTATATAGTTGAATAAATATTCACATGCTAAATTTTGAAAAAGATATACGTACCCATTGCAAAAGCTCTTGACCAATCTTGAGTACAGATCAATGCTTCTAATACATCATCGTTTAGAGAAGTTCTATAAAATTGGAAAGAAATATATATTATTTAATGTTGTATTATCTTACACAAATTTACCAATTTTATTGTCTAATTAGTTATTAACATATTAATTAAAATCTTAGTATCATATCTTTCTAATCATGATAAAGATTATAAATTACATATCTAACGATACGGGTAATTAATGGATACGAAATAGCCTTACCCATACCCATACCTAATAAATTAACGAAATTTTTTTTTACCCATACCCATACCCGATAACTTAACGAAAGTAAAATCTTATCCATACCCGTCTTATCGAATACGATACGGATTGGGTAAATGGGTAATAGGTTACCATTGACAGCCCTATCACTTATGTAATCATGTTATTCAATTTAGTATCTCATCGATGTGTGTGCATCAAAATGCTCATTTGATTTAAGAGTAAGCTAGCTTGTTCAAAATTTCATTAGGATACGACATTATTGCTAATTAGATAAGTTTTGTTTATAAAAGAACAACTATTAGTTATTTTGCTTTTTTCTTTTTTGAAATTTTATTTTTTGAAATATTATAAAAATGAATATGAAAAGACTGTACAATTGAGTTCCTGTAGAGCTTAAGTTTAATTTGAGTTTCAATTCGTTTTTCCAAATTAAGCCCGACTCATTTCGATTCCTAATTAAGTCTGTCTCAAATTAGAGCTAGGTCAGTTTGTTTGAACTTGACTCTTTTAAACTCAAATGTAGACAATTTCTTTCTATTATACTAACCAAAGTACTCTTCCTTTTGACGTAGATGTACCTTAAAAATTTATATGTATGTTAGAATCAAACTAAATTATATTATCAGTTGGTTGTACTTGTTGGTGAGGCGGCAATCAATTAATTAGTTCTGAATGCAAGATCACTTGGGATAGGACAAGTGAAAACTTAATTAGTGGAATGATTAATTGAAAAGGATGATGCATAAAAGAAATAATTAATTGTGATCTCCATGAATTCACTGTGAATTTCCCTATAAAGATAGATTGGTCTATATATGTGTGCTGGTTGGTCGAATTATAAGGCAATAGAACTTAAATATGTAAAATATATTTAGCTATTAAGTAGTTAGCAAATTGGACTTGAATAAAAATTATTATATGTATAGATGACAAAAAGGGTGATAAGATTGATGATGAAGGTTGGTTTGTCCTGATTTTCTTATTCGTAGGAGTAATTAATATTCCATAAATGGCCCATCAATCTATAATTTCAAATTAATTTATTTCAGTTATTTATAACTGAAAAGATAGGATGGATTGAAGATTTTTATTAAAATTTAGAGATAAATATATATGAACAGAAGAAGGGACGTTTTGCATGAATGAACAGAGCCTAACCAACCAATTGATCAATCTCATAATTGATCCAATGATTGGATGATTTATGAGAGAGAATGAGATGAAGATGAAAGAAGAGTAGAGATGCACTGGCGGTTGATGCAGAAACCCGTCCTGCTTCTCACCATATATTCTCCTTTTGTTGATATATTTTATGTACATATACATTAATTTCTATTCCTGTTTGGTCTTTATATCTCTTTATTTCTAGAGTTCGTTAGTCAGTTTTCATTTTTCTTAGTATTATTATTATTATTTTTTATCAGGAACCTACTTCTACTGTACGGATTTAATGACGTGCATATATGTTGGTGTCAGTCAGCCCTGTTAGAGAAATGGAAGCTATATGGCTTATCATGATATTTTTGTGTTTCCCTTGCCACCATCCGTGTGTACAGTAGTATGTATAAATGTTGACCACGGTTTCATCCGAAACCTGCTTTTGATTTATTTTATTTTTTTTTGGTTCCCCCTTTTTTAAATGAAAGAGACAATAATAATATACAAGGAAATATTTAGTGATAACTTTATTAGACGCTCATTACTAGGAGAACAAGGAGTCTGATAATAATTTAGAAATCAATAACATTTAACACAACACATGATTCATAACTACTCCAAATTATCTTTCTATTAAAAAGCTAGTCCTGTCAAGGGCTTATCTATATTATCTGATATACATTAATCAATGAGATATAATTTTTGGAACAAATACATATTGGTTTCTTAGGACTTATCCTTTTCTTAAGACTATTCTTGAGACGTGTATTTTGTGCTTGAAGGTTGAAACAATCATCAGGGGTCTATTACATTACACAACAAATCAACAGCAAACAATTCTCAATGTAGAGGTTTTGCGTGAATGAAATGATTTTCTATACATTTATATTCTAAAAATATGGTAAAAGAGCTTAGCAACAAGTGGGAATTATTACTTTCAAATATACCGGGTATATATAATATAATAAATTAAAAACAGATGTCAAAGTAGTGCTTGTTATTAAATTTCAAAGCTTTATATAAAAAGGATCAGGATAAAGTTAACTTCCGTTTTGTTTTGGATGGTTAATTTGCAAAACTCACCCGCGGTATGAACAAGTGCAATAATTTCCTGTGTCTGATTCCAGCTTGTTAAGTTATTTTTTCCATTGTAGTCTCTATTTTGCAACCATGACATTTCTACGAGAACTAATTTAATCAAACTCAGCCTACGGGCATCAAGATAAAATAAATAAATTAAAATAATCAAACTCTTCGGCGTATGCAGGTAATATTAACACAAAAAAAAAAAAAAAAAAAAAATTGCAACAAGTATTTACAATGGTACATGTTGACAGGTGTGGAATTAGGGGGGTTTTGTATTTTCTGCACTTAGCTCTTGAGAAGTTGAAGTTTAATTTCTAATATTTTGCAGATTTGATACCCGGAATATATCATCGGAAAATATATCTTTTTCCTTCTGATGGTTTGCTAAATAATGTTCCATAAATATTTTGGGCTGGCTATAGCTTCGACCCAAGGTACTCTTAGATGATCGTCTTGTATGCATATGAAGCTAGATATGCACTACAGCTTAAACTATTTTCCCATTTCATGAACCGTATATTTCAATGCATAACATGATAGTGGTAATAAATCATTAATACGACATTATGCATGAATCATATTACTTGCATAAGCGTTTGAATTGTTTCTATCAATACTTCACCCATATAAACATTTATACACGAGAAGATTATTGTGTTTGTAGCAAAGGAACCTCCTTTCAGGAAACATCAGAAGCAATAATAAAATATTATTTTCTTCACAGTTCTCCTTGACATTTATACATCCACTAAGCTCACCTCCACAGGTACTCAAATTATGCATGTTTATCGCTGTAAAATCTCCAATAGGAGGAACGGCTCTCCCACAAAAAATTCAAATAGATGCTATCATCTACAAAAAGATGATAAATTACCCTCAAAATGAAATACATATATTTTATACTTGAAAAGCAAAAACATAAAAGCTCTATAATGTTGCTGATACTGCATAAAATAGACTAACAGATACAAAAAAAAAAGAAAATAATCAAGAATTAAATAATTTGCGGAAAGGCCCATCCTTTTTGTCTTTAGCAGCCTCAGTCAATGCAAGGAAACGCTTGAAACCGGTGGTGGCAGCCCCACGGCCAAGTGCAGCAGCACGAGTCAGCACATCCTCTCGGGAGTATGCAGAAAGTGGAGTCGTCAAAGCAGAAGCAAAAGCGGCAGCAGGAGCTGAAGATGCCGAAGAAAATGAAGCTGCCAAAGCAGAAGCAGAAGCAGGAGCAGAGGATGAAGCAGGGGTAGGTACAGGTGGCAAGGCAACACTGGGGGCCACAGTAGGGTGTCTAATGTTGGCAGTGGTAGCAGCGTGCTTGTTAAAATCCTCCAATATTGTTTGCTGATCAGCTTTCTTCAGGCCCTGCACCATTGCGACAAGTACCAATCATCATAAAGATGTGGAGAATTTGTTTCAGAATTTCCCTTGAATCGAGGGTTAGTTTTTTTTAAAAGACAGATAAGGGTGACGACCTTGAGTTCGAGAACACGCTGGAAATCAGAAAGGGTGCCTTCAGGAAGGAGGGCTCTATAAGTATTAGCAACTGAATCCACAGGCGACAAAATCACCTACAAATGTTTACCATTTATAAATCTATCAGCTCATCCAAGCACATCACAATATAATTTCGAGGTAAAATGTGTTTTCAGCTTACCTTTAAAAGAGCTTCAGCTTTGCTCATTTCCCGACTCACAAACTTTGAATAGCTTGTCGTTGCTGTGGTCTGTAAATAAACCCAAAAACCATCACCAGTTAACAAGAAACAGCTCTTGGTAAATACACACACACACACACACACACACACGTGTGTGCATCCAAGGACATAGAAGCATCAAATACCTGCTTCCCCAATGTTGGTATTTCCAACAAAATCGTCTTCACAGCTTGAGTATCCAGAAGCATCTAAATTTAAGGAAAGAATGAAAGGTTATTTACAATATTAAAATCAATTTATAAACAACCCATTTAGCACAGAACTGAATCTGAAGCTTGAATGCTCGATAGTGAGAAATAAAACCTGTTGTGCGCCAGTTTCTGATATGCTCTTGCATTTATAAATGTTTTGAGAGAACCGGGGGCCAAGTGAGGCTGCCAGCTGCCACATTGCATATTTTCAGTATTAAAACAAAAAGAAGGGATCAAAGACAGAAGAAATATGTTTTTATAATGTTAAAATATACCTTGTCCAAGAAAAATTGGAAGTAGGTTGGAGATAGAAGAGAACCAAGCACAGGGATACTAGCTGACAGTATAGAGCTTATGCCATTCACATATCTGCATTATCACCGTCTCTGGCATTATAAACGATCTTATTTGACGAAAATAAAAAGAGAAGAAAGAAAGAATGTGCAATGCATACTCAGATTGGTCGCCAACACTTTCTAGGCTGGCCCAAGGGACCCGCGTCATCACAAGCATTTCAGCATCAAATTTAGTTTCGATTCCATTCACAAGTGTTATTAGTGCTTTTGTTATCACTGCTGAGAACTCATCCTGCCAAAACCCATTAAATTTCATTAATCATTATTAGCAGAAATTAGCAACCTCATTTCTAAATTGAAAAAGGAAATCAGTTCACATATTTTTAATGTACACTGCAAGGTTTCATTTCAATAGATCTTTAAAAGGCAAAAAGCAAAAAGGTAAAAAGCAGAAAAAGTAAGAAAGAGAAGCAATGTGTGCTTGCCTGAACTTCAGACATGTCGACTTTATCAACAAATTGAGGGTCAATCATATTTGAAACATTTTCAGCTAGCTCCCCTGACTGACCATGAAATAAAGAGGATGAAATATATTTAAATGAAAAGGACAAAGAAACTATATTATGCAATAGATAAAGGGACAAGTGCATAACATAGCAACAAAACATGTTAAATATTTTAAACATATCGATTTAGCAGATATGCAAGAAATTAATGAACGTGTTATTCTTACCGTCTTATGGCAGTATTCTGCCGTATTCACAATGTAGCATATCATTCTCTCATCTTTGTCTGAGGTCTGCATTTCAGAAATTATTAAAATATCATATACAACAGAAACCCAAAAAAAATAGAAGGAATGTGAGATATAGCAACAGACCTTGATTTGCCCATCAGTGCCAGTTGCAGCTGCAACTATGCCTGTACCACCTTTAGGCAATCTATTGTATAGTCTGTTTGCATATGCTTTTAAAATCCTCTGGAACACCTGCTCAAGGCAAATGAAAACAAACAAACAATCTACAAACTTCTCTATATTTCTTCAAAATTTAAAGCAAAATGAGTGTGCAACAATCAGTATAATACCTGGAGCAAATTGAACAGGGTTTGGCTCTGGGTCAAAGCACTACACCTCTTTAAACTTCTGCGGATAATTAAAAACACCTGCATGCTACTTGATAGGATATTTGTTTGGCTTCCCTCTTCTGTTTCCCATGTTTCTTCCTAACATTATTATAGCAAATTATGCAAATTAATAACTTTATTGATTTACTTATTAATCACAAATGCAACACAGGTTGAAATAAACTTCTTTTTTCTCATTAGAAATGCAATATATTGTTATGATGGACTCTACTCAACAATTGATATACCTGTACAAGTTTTTCTAAATTCTCCATAAGTGTTTTCTCCTCCAGCTCCACATAGACCGTCATATGTGCCTCAAAGCATGATGAAATTATGCCTCTAAAATTGAACTGCAATCATTCACAACCATTCTAGCTTAATTGATTACAAGAATTGTTAGTAAATTTATTGACGACAGATTTGCAGAACATAGAAAAAGAGAAAACATGAATAGGCTACATAAAAGAGATATCTTACCCCTGCACCAGGAACTGCTAGATCTTTCTGCTTTTCTTTTTCCTGCAACCATAAAATTCATGAGTAAGTTCTATAAACTAGGTCAAATTGGTTTTAGTATAAAATTATATTGCACATACCATTTTGGCTTTGGCATCAGGATCAGATGAGGCATCTTTTTTCTGATACTTATTTCGAATTTCAGCAATTCTTTTGCGGTCAGTCCCTTCATCATCTTCTTCGGGTTCTTCGTCATCATTTGCTGATTCTTTGCTTCGAGATTTTTCAGTCCCACCACCAAACTTGGAAGCCAGTTCCTCCTCAAATTCTAGCGTTCTCTGCAAAGCCTGGTAATGCAAAGAGAAAAAAAAAAGATTTGCACCATGAATTACAGAGAGAGAGAAGGGAACCAGGTTTATTGTTATAATTTGTGGAAGATAAATACCAATAGCAAGGTGCCAACATCTGGCTTTTCTTTAAGGTTGTTCAGTATGTCAACAAGTTGTGCCCTGAAACATTTATTAGGTACTATTATAAGTATGCGAGTATAGAAAAACGATATTAATTAGGTAGAATAAATAGCAAGAGGAAAAGAAACCTGGTAATCTTGCAGAACTGAATGCAAAGGAGATAGTCAACATGCCAGGTTTGTGGAAATATTTTCCATATTTCCTCATTTGTCTTTAGCCGCCTCCTTATCCATGCATATCTCCTCTCTGTCTTGTCCAACTTTGCTAGTTCTGTTTGTAATTATAATTAAACAGTATAACTAATCAAAAGAAAATAAAGATGAAGTTGAAGGAGAAAACAAACAAAAAGAGATAAGCATATAAAGGGCAAGACCTGCTCCTTCAAAGATCTGACGATACGAAGTTAGTTCCTTATTACAAAAGTTCTTGACTAATTCTTCCCTAACAGAGGGCTCCAAAGCATCAACAACAAGGCACGCATCGGACAGTTGTTGTAGTAGATTTGGCTCTTCTGTTTCCTTTCCAGTTCCTAAGCTGAAAACCATGCCATACAATCAAGTGAATATAACAATGTATAGAAAAGATGTAATTGCATTTCACTAATTGTAATGTTAAAAAGCATTTTGCCAACCTTGAAAAATCAGCAAAAACATGAGATTTCAGTATCTTCTTAATGTTCCTGAACTTATCTCGTAGCTCTGTTATCTTTGGAACATCCATGTAGGCTTCAAAATGGCTGCATAGCTGGTTAACTGCCTGCAGAATATAAATTATCAGAGATAGGGAGGGGGGCGGAGAGATAGAGATAGAAGAGATGAATTAACTAAGTTAAATAAAAAAACTATGTACAAAATTTTTTTGCAAAAGTTACCAATATTTAAAACATTAAAACAAATTTGTGGTACTTGCAAAAAAACGAGCACTAACTGGAATTCTAGAAATGCAAAAACTTTGTTGCTTACTCAATGATGCCAACCATATTATTAACACATCTAGACCTCACCTTGAGCCAATACATGCCTACTTTTTTCCTTACTTTTCTAGTTTGTCCCATATGTCTAAGGGTAACAATATATCAACACCCAAACTTATTTGACACCCAATAAAATGGTCATTGAACTTTAAAATGTAAAAATTGTACATATGGTCTTTGTAGTTTAGATAGGATGTCTATTAATTTTGATACAATTTGAGATTTGTTTGGTCATCGATCAAGCTCCACCAACATTGAACCGTTAAATTTCCAATTCACTTGATATATGACCAAGTGATCCTCAAATTGCACCAAAAATTGATGTGCAATCTATCTACACCATAAAAAAGATATCTGCAACTTTACATTTTTATTTTGATAATTGTTTGATTGAATGTCACGGGCGGCAAATAAGTTTGGGGTTGATATAAGCTATCTCTCTGTCTAAACTCTAGTCACAGTGCGTATATTATAAAAAAGAAATTTGAAACAAAAATATTCATTTTGGCAAAGATGTTTAAGTAGTGCTTGGTATCCTAAGCAAAAAATTCACAGAGGCAAAAGAAAAATATTGCATTAATATTCATTGTCCATAGGTCTTTTTCACTATTGCAGTACCACAAAATCATGGGTCTTTTCTGCAAATAAGGACAAACAATGGGGACAATATGTGAATTGAAAAACAAAAAGAGGAAATACAGGAAAGTACCTCTAATTGGGCAGCAGCCTCTTTATATTGCCTTTTTGCTGCCATTACTTGAAGTTGCTCCACTGCCGACACTGCATTACGATACCAGTACTTGTCTCACTCAAATATGTCAGAAATACAAGCTTATTTCACTGAATATTTAAATATTTAAATATTTACCAAGCATGGTAAGCCGGTGCAGAGCAGTGATGGTGGTTGTAATATGCTTCTTAGCACAATCCAATTTCTTAATATCACGGCAAATCTCTTGCACCATTGTTTCACTCTGCTCTGCCTTTGTCTTAATTTCCTTTATTTTCACCATCAATTCCTGAACAGCACCAGTTGCTGCTGCAAGTTCTTCCTTTGCTTTTGTTCCTGAATTACTCTTTTTCCAACACAATATAAGACAGCAATTAAAAAGTAGCTAGTATTTGTCAACTTGTCATTTGGCTTTTCATTTGAGAAGTAGAACAACTCTTCGGCTATTGGTTTGGTAAATTGAGACTTTGTTCTAATGGTTGCCATTTGCATTCCTTCATGAACTAATAGTACTTGGTTCAATTAACTCTTTTCTTTTGCTCCAAACTGACAATGTAAATATTCGTTTTGTTTATGTTTTCAATGAGAAACCCAAGGAATCGTACTGGCTTATGATGAGCACACAGATAGACACAAGTATATATTCAATACTGTTAGAGAAAGCTTATTATTTTCATCATATTGAGGATTGTGCAACAATTTTCCTTTTCTCCAAACTGACAACGCATCTATCTTGTTTCCCTTTAATGAAAATCATTACGGCGGTATTTCACCAACCTACCTTAAAAAATATATATTATTAACTGGATTATAAGCATGGAGTTTATATAGAGTTAGCTCGCGTCAAAATTTGTAAGCCAATTTTGAGAATTTAATGACAGAAATGACAGCGTAATTCAGAAATTTACCTGCTGTCTAACAGCTGCAAGTATACTAGCATCGACACGGCGAATCTCACTCTGTATCTTTTGCATGAGTGGCTCTACTCCAGTTAACGATGCTTCTGCAAATTCACAGTTATAATGTTTCAGTTGACATGAATTCCACTATGCTCAAAGATGGATTGGATCTAAAGCAACCAACTTTCCAGTACTCCCATTCCCTCTTCCAACAATTGACGCAACAAGAATACAACTTCAAAACAAATTGATTTACAAAGCATAAACCAATCAATACCTGTGGGAAACATCTGGTTGATGTACTCCAGAGCACTTGATTTATCCATCTTCCTTCTCAAACCCTCAAGAGCACTTTTAACAATTGTTGCTAAGCTACGATTTGACCAGGGTCGCCTGAGATCGGCCAGAGCAGTGCCACTTCCGATTTGGTACAAACCTTTTCCCAATTGAGGCGTCGATCCGACGAAGAAGAAGAGAGAGGTTTCACAGATTTAGACTCGGAAGTAATGGTTTTATCACTTGCATCCAAGAGAGCAATAAAATCGCTCTCATTTTTAGTTCTGAGATCTCATTCTTAGCAGTTGCATTTTCGTTATGCTTATTTTTATTTTTATTTTAATTAATTCTATTTTTCTTTTTTCGAAGGAAGACAATGAAGGTCCAAGGTCGATAGTTGGGCCTATTTTATAAAGCCCACTTGGAGTCCTTCAAGCCCAAACTAGACGGAGGCCCAAATAGAGGCTCTACGCTTCACATGACATAACGCATGCTTTTCTTTGGTTAGGGTTTTTGCATAGCTTTTCTCTCGTCTCTGCTTTCTCTTCTCTCCGCCTCGAAACAAAGGCAAAGGCTAAGGTGCGAAGAGAAGAATTCGGAAGTGGAGATATGGCGACGGTGGTAGCTACGACGGAGGAGGATCCAGTGTTGGCGGTGGTGCGCTTCTCCTCCGAGCTTGCCTGGGCCGACGCTGGCCCTGAGGTGTTTCTCTTCTCATCTCATTTCCTCTTTCTGTTACTCGATTCGTTATCAATGGTACCATACATATGTATCGAAGTGATATGTAGTCGCTTGTTGGTTGGTTACATGGATCCTTAAGCAGAGTCAGAACCCTGGGCCTTCAGTTTGATTTTTTTTTTTTTATGTATTTATGGTCAGTGTAGGATTTTAGTTGGTTTGGTTAGATTTTGAGGTAATAGATAGAGGGTGTTGTTTTGATGGCACAGGTAGCAGAGCCACAAGTTACTCGGCTATGCTTTGAAGCCCAAGATTGCCTGGTGAGGGAGAGGTACCTGGATCTGGTGTCTCTCATGCTCACATCAGCTGATCTTATTCTACCTAAAGTCTCAGATAAAGGTACTAATGTGGTTGTGTTCTTGCTTCCCTAACTTCATCTTGTACAGAGAGAGTAGAAGTTAAATGGAATTATTATTATTATACAAATGTAGATTTTGAGTGCATAGTCACTGTGATATGCAACTTGGTTACAAAGGCTGGTACACCTGATGAGGCACTTGAGATGGCCAAGCTTATTTCCTCTAAACTTGCTCAACACCCAGATGACAAGCCTCAACTGCGGCTTAAAATGTACGATCACATGTCTTACTCAACATTTCATTAATTTATTTCTGTGATGATTAAAAGAAAGGAAATACTATTGCAGGTTGTTCTCTTTATACAATATGCTAGAGAACCCTTACTGCCGATTCGTTGTCTACATGAAGGCCCTTGAAGTTGCCGTCGCTGGTAAATTGACTGACAGCATTGTACCTTCTTTTAAGAAAATTGATGCCTTTCTGAGTGAATGGAATATTGGCAAGGTTGATCAGCGGGCTCTTTTTCATGTCATCTCTAACATCCTCAAGGACAGTAAGAGGTTATCTCTCTCACCCCTTTCCTGTCTTCCTTTTTGCTGTTTTAATATATCCTATATTGTCTCATTTATTGTTTATTGGTCGTAGCATGGGCAAAGAATCTTTCACGTTCTTGAGCAAGTACTTGGCAACATTTTCGGGTACTGGTGAAGATGCGGTTGCTATGAATGAGGTGAAGGAGGATGCTGTGCGTGCTATTGTTGAGTTCATCAAATCTCAAGACCAATTTCGGGTATCTTATACTGTCTTCTTTTTTATGAAAGAGAAGTTATAAAAGAGTTAACAAATAGTAATGTGATAGCATTCTATGATTTCTATGATAGTGTGATTTGTTAGAGATGCCAGCAGTGACACAGCTGGAGAAAGATGAGAAGCATGCATCAATATATGAACTATTGAAAATATTCCTCACAAAGAGGCTGGATGCTTACTTGGAATTCAACTCTGCCAACTCTGCTGTTCTTCAGACCTACGGTCTTGTGCATGATGATTGCATAAGCAAAATGAGGCTGATTACACTACTCGACCTTGCTTTTCATTCCCCTTCTGCTCACATCTCTTACTCTGATATCAGAGATTCTCTTCAAGTAAGTGGTACCTTTGCTGTTTTATTTAATTTTTTTTTTCACTTTCTCAATGTTATATAACTTCCTTGCAACTTGCACCGGAGAATTTTTGTGTGATGCTTGCATATGTTTCTCATGATTTGTATTAACTCCAACAGTGGCATATGTTTCTCATGATTTATATTAACATCCAGTACGCCTTCTCTTCTGCATCCAAGTAAACAAAGATTATTTATATGCTGGGTTCTGTTTTTTTTCCCATTTTGGTGCAACTTGCTTGGGTCAAGATTACAATGTCAGGGGCAACTTGGTTATTTTTGTGTAAAACTCTTTTTTTTTCAGTGGGGTATTATTTGCAAATAGCCAAGAACATATTTATATTTCTGCAAAATGAATCCTTAATTAATTTCTACTGAAAGGGAACTATTCTTTTGTTGCACTAAATAGATTAATGATGACGAAGTGGAGTATTGGATAGTTAAAGCTATTACTTTGAAGTTGCTAGACTGCAAGATGGATCAGATGAGTCAGACTGTCATTGTCAGGTATCACCTTCAACTATTTATCATAAAGCTGTCCAGATATATCGGCAAGATTGCGCTACAAATTCAATTCGGGAAGGAGTGATTGAATGATGAATTGTTCATATAATTTGTTTCCCATCATGCAGCCGGCATACTGATAGGATTTTCGGGCTCCCTCAGTGGAATAGCCTTCGTTCCAAACTTTCAGTTTGGAGGGTAATTTCTTCCCTATTTTCCTTTTCTTTTCTTTCTTTTTTTTTTTACTTCATGTTTTTACTGTGGGGTTACAGGTGTCAGCAAAGTCAGGTTAAATATTATTATGTTGTTTTACAGGGAAATATTGCAAGCGCAATAAGCACAATACAAGCAAACAAAATATCAGAAGAACAACCATCTGCTGCTCAAGGCCTTGTGCGCTCCTAAATTTATTTCTGTTTGATCTTAGTTGGAAATCAAGGCTCCACAGCAATTTTTTCCCACTATACATCACATACTGTCTCTCCAAGGGAAACTTCTCCAGTTTTGTCTAGGTCCATTGCATTATATTTTGTTTCATTCATAAGAGTTTAGAGACGTAATTTGAGTTGTTAGAAAGAGGCCTTTGTGCTATTGTCTTTGTGTCGTTAGATTGTTTTTTTAACCCTTTGAGCCTTTATGTACTTGAAGGATAAGATTGTAGTTAAATTTATGTACTTTCTAGTGCATCGTGGAAGTTCTTCTCTCTTTCCTTTTTGTTTAGTTTGTTTACATCTTAAATTTGCTTAATTCTGCAAAAACTTTGTGCTAATTTACCTTGTGGTTAATTGAATAGCTGGAATTTACCGTATATAGTGTACATGCAGCATGGCTGTATGGGCCTAAGTGTCATGGTAAGAACAAGATCCATTTGAGCTAACTTAGAAGACACGAAAGTTTTGCACGTTCCATTAATCCCGCCCGCAGAAAATTTGAACTTAATTTATAAGCGAATATGATGATCAATCAATATCAAATGTACTTATTACCTTCCATGAGTTTAAATATTCAATTAAATTAGACTAAAGCCTGAAGAAAAATCTTAATGGAGAGCAAGTCTTTTTTTAGGAAAAAAAAATGTTGGGTAGAGTGGTAGTCTCAAGTCCTAACCAAAAATTTTGAGTAATTGAGTAATAGAAATAGACAATGAATATATATATATGGTGTCCCTTATTATGCCCTACCACCTCCCTGACTTGTGGATACCAACTGTCAAGGAGCTTCAATTAAATTTGACTAAAGCTCGAAGAAAAATCTTAATGGAGAGCAAGTTGCTTTTTAGAAAAAAAAAAAAAAAAAGTTGGGTAGGAGTGATAGTCGCAAGTCCTAACCAAAGTTTTTGAGTAATTGAGTAATAGAAATAGAAAATGAAAAAATATATATACGGTGTCCATTATTATGCCCTACCACCTCATCCACTTGTGGATACCAACTGTCAAGGAGCATGTATCAGCATGCGAAATGACCGACAGATGTATTGTCTTTGTATAGGCAAGTGGACTTTAGTCGAGTTGGTTGATTATACATACATGTTGTCGACATTTGTGTTTTCTACCTCCGCTTGTGTATGTTGATGGTTTTATTTTGACAGCACCTAATCCTGAAAATTTGGGACCTACTAGCATATAGAGTAAAGAAATGCATGTATCTAAATTCTAAAGGCTTCAATCAATAACAAATGCATTCCAATGTGCTAATATTAACCTATAACAAAAATGGCTTGCTTCTAAGGCAACTCAGCTAAATAATAAACTTAACTTCAATTTCAACAGGAACTGAAGAGTAAAGGAAGGACAAAAAAACCTATACCACTGCTGTACAACAAATGAATACACTTATTTTCTTTTGATAAAGAATAATTGATTGACATTAATTGGCAGCACTGAGTCTTGCTTCTTGGCCCCTTGTATTTTGCATCAGATGTACCAGCATGACCTTGACATTCTCACAAGCTGGTGACCACACATGCACAACTGGTAACAATACGTGCACAATACTAGTCAGATACACATACAACAGAGACAACTAGAAAGGAGAAAAGAAGTAATGAAAGCAAACTAACAGAGATTAAAGTAGCTACCTTTTTGCAATGAATCTACTCCAAGGTGTATCATGAATATGTATAAGTCAGAGCAATTATGGTTACAGTTTCAGAGGTACAACAGGATGAAGGTTGTTGCTGAGATGCCATCCATTAGGATACACCACATCTCTATAGTCTAAGTGGAGATGCCAATTCATAATGTTTGCACAATCTGATGGCACTGCTTCCATCTGTGTTTCATCCTCTACTAATTGCTGTATAAATGTTGTCTCCTACCAAATTTTTTTTCAAAAAAAAAAAGTAAATAAAATTTTACTTCACACTAAATGAAGGCAGTGGCAATTCCACTTGTAGCAAAACGTAGAATTATTGGCAATAGAATATTCACTGTACCTGAAAACCTTCCTTCACTGTATCCAATTGGCGGATTGTGTTCCATGCAAGGTGGACCCTCTTGTCAGGGTCCCACAGCATAGTAGAATTAAATGCAAAACCAGACATATCCACATGAAATCTCCTTAATCTCTTGCTTTTTTCGTTTGTATGCCAACCTATGACCTGACCATTCTTGCAAACTGGACCCTCCAGTATGGCCTTGCTCTTGTCATGTGTCAGCATTGCAACTGGCCATGTGCCGAAACCCCTAAATTTATTCAATGTGATTGAAACCTCAGCTCTATCCCAAACTTGTATAATTTATTTGAAATTTTTCATAAAATTTACAGATACAGGTCCTAAGCAAATAATTTGAGTACTACTAAGTACTAACTACCTGAATATACTGGTACCAAGCTTAGAATTGAACAATTGTTATTAAAAGTCGCCCAAAATAGAATTATAACTTGAAAACTTCAAATTTTAGAAAAAGAATCATACCTAATTTCCCTCAACCGATCAAACAACTCGAGCGAATAGATATTATCATCATCAGCAAAGTACACGATTCCTTCAAGCCTGTGATGCTCAATGAGATCCAATGCCTTGTTCCTCTGATGCACCCCTCTATCCTTAACCTCACCTGAGGTGTGCTTACAGGAGATGTGCCTGTACATCACTCCAGACCGTCTCAGTATCGACGCTGTCTCACTCGAGGTTTTCGATCCCGTTTCTACCACAATCCACAACAGAGGGGGCGGCACCAGACACAGAGTCTGTGCCAACCGGTGCAAGAAGTAGGCTTGCGCCGCATGGTTATAAGTAGGAGTCACTACAATTATTAGCTTCTGCTCAGGTACATCATTCAATTGCTTCATGCCCAACTTATCGGGTCGGTGATCAGACTGAATTAAGTGTTCTCGGTCGGATTCGGGTTCGGGATGGTGCTCGTAAGTGGAGGAGAAGACGGTAAGACCCAATACAATACCGGAGGCGAAGAAGAAGATCAAGAGCCGGAGGAGCAAAGGTGGGTGGTAAGGAATGAAAGCTGAGGTGGGTCCTCTTGTTCTGAGAGAGGAAGAAGGGGAGGAGATTGATCTATGGTGTGGATTGGGAGAGAAAGTGCGACGCACCGAGACAGAGGCCATGAGATCAAATCTCTCTAGTCAATCACACTCCAACTCTGCTCTCTTTAGTCTGAGAGAGAGTAGAGATTGTGATTGTGAATTGAAAGAGGGAATGGAGGCGCTGATTGAGGCGATGATGGAAAGAAATTGGGGGAGGAGGTTGGAGATGTGTAACAAAGGAGGAGAGGTCTGAGGTCTCCATCTCTGGGAAATTGATTTGAGAGCTTGCCTTCTTTGTTTTGACTTGGACTTGGCATTCGTTTGCCTTGATCTCATTGGCCACGTATCTTTTTCTAATATTAATGTTTAATGGAATTATTATTGAACTGTTGTTCTTTATTTGTGAGTTAATTAATTGATTGATGAAATTTCTTATTGAGTTTAGGGAAGTTTGAAGTCAGATGAGAAAAGGTAAATTGGTTTTTTGAAACGTAGGTATCAGCTCTACCTTACATTGTTATTTGCATGCCCAGTTGCACAGTCAACTGTCATTTTCACAATTTCCCAACTTATGTCCCAAATAAAAGAAAGAAACATTCCGCTTGTTTTTAGTAGATTTTATTGTGCTCCTTCAATATTTCAACCTCTCGACTTATCGCTATATTTTGCTTTTGTTGTTTGAACAAGGTTTTTAGATTTTTCATATATAGTTTTGGTGAAAAGTGAAAACATTCATTCTAGTTGGACATCATTTTTTAAATAAAAAAAATAATAAATTTATAGTTGGATTTCAATATATAAAAAGGACGAACTTTTACGTTCTTGACTGAATCAGTTTTTTTTTTTTTTCATCTCTGAAACTGTCCATTTTTTCCTTTTTCAAACCACGTGGTTTTTGACAAAAAAGAGAAAAAAAAAAAAAGAAATAATGCATGGCCGGTAGTCAATCAGTTGGCACAAGCATCTTCCCATTAAGCCCCCCTGCTTGGAACATCAAATAAGGCCTGGCCCTACCTTTTTTTTTTTTTTTTTGTAACTAGGTAAAAAGAAAAATAGAACGGATACTCCTGACTATATTCAATATATTTTTATAATTTTTTCAAATATTGATTTAACATTGAATCTCTACATAAAAAAAGGGAAAAAATAAATGAAAAGTTCGACAAATCGGATAGTTTTGAATATATGGCTTCGGGATGTATCACTTCAATATATATGCCTCTATTTTTATGTGTTGTCCTTCTATTTTCAAAACTTTGATGACGGCAAATATGAAACTCAAATATCAAAATAAAACTGTTAAATAAACTTTATGTCATTTTTTTCATGTACACATACAAAATTACTATCCTGATGTAGACAATTCTCAATATTGATTTTTTAAAAGCATTAATTGTCATCATAATTAAATCAAAACTAAAAAGTTTTTTTAGAAAGACTAGGTAGAGGCTACCAAGTCTCTCTATAGTTGTTATGTACATATAGAGAGACTAATGTAGGCCTTATCCAGTGATTTTATTTTATCGTTTAAGTTTTAAAATTTGTATATGAAGAATTAGAAAATAAAGGTAGGATGGAGGTATCATAAATGACCCTACTCATAAGGTAGTGATACATATATATTCGGTAAGAAAAGGTATATAAATTATTGTACTTCAGATTGTGCAATTTTCTTGCCCTCGATTCCAATGCTCGTTAGCTTCCTTAAAACCGCCATCAATTTCACTTTTTCAGAGACAAAATTAAAAAAAAAAAACGAAAATTCATGATGTACTACTATGAACTTTTTGGTATACTGGACTTGGTTGAACTTAAGTATTTTACTGAAGCTATTAGCTCGTTTATGACGCAGCGAGAAGCTTTAGGAAAAAGAAAATGCAAGTGAATTTATTTTAATGATTAATTAAGGACGACATGGAAGTTGGTGGGATCAATTTAATAATGTGCAATGTGCTTCGTCTGTTCTGGTCAGAAGTAATGTAGCTAGGCATGTTTTGTGCTCCAAGCAATTACATTTGATCTCTGTGTTATTTAAGGAAAAGGGTTCCACATTTTAATGATTTTACAACAGTCGTGTCGAACCAGAAAAAAGTAGACCACGTCCGCGTGAACCGTACAGTAATGGAGATATAGTCACGGACACGAGGAGACACGTGCTTCCCGCAAGATAGACCCTTCAAAACCACCTCTAAACTATTATATAATAATGGTCAAGGACTCGAGGTTAGTGATTCCTCAACTACCAATCTTTGCCAAGTATTCAAGTGTCACGGATACACCGTTAAGCGTGCTGTTGTGGTGTTGAATCTGTCAGAATCTAATTACGTAGATCATCAGGTAAAAACTAACATGCTTATGCTTAAAACCCATTTGAGATATATAGAGAAGATACAAACTGTGTCATCCAACGTGTGGGTAAACATATATTTGGGAAAAAAAAATTTGTTTTGTTTTAATAAAAATAAGGATGAACATGTGAACAGCATATAAAAAAAACTGTTGAAAATATATATTTCTTAATAAACAAAATTCTATTAAGCGCAATGTTTATTTATTTATTTTTTCATTGTGCTTTATACATAAATACTGATAGATAATGTCAAATTAAGCATATGCATAAAGAAAAGCATTCATATAAAAAGGAACTGAGGGAAAAAAAGATTTTTTTTTTTTATAAAAGGGAAAAAAGGATAGTTGAGGAATCGTCTTACTCTCAATACTGATATATCGCATTTTTTTCCCCCAAACGCATTACGGAGCTCTGGGAACAAATACGTAAAACAAAGATAAAAAAAAAAAAAAAAAGAACCCAATCCCATGCGGTTAACATGCATCGAGCATAAAGAGGACTGTTAAAATCCTACAGCCGCACGGATGGACTTATGCAATGCATTCAAATTTCAAACGATCGATCTAAATTGTTCAATATATTTTTTATATTGAAATTTAATTAGAGATCAAATTTTATATTTAAAAAAATTAATATATTTTGGATTATTAAGTTATTATTAGAGGGCTCAAAGTTGTTGGTATGTTTCAGGAGCCATCCGACTTGGGCCTCCATGTCCAAGTTCAGGTCCACTAACTACTCGGTGCCTGTTAACGGAAACTGATCCTAGATTGATCTAATATTGCAAATTTATCGGGTCCAACTCCAATAGAAATTTCCAGAATATTAAAACGTCGTCTGCTGGCAAATCCGTTCCCTCTCTCTCCTCCGCGTCTCCTTTTTTGAACGAAAAGAAGAACCGAGAAGATTATCTTAGAGAGGAGGAGAGCGTCGAGGAGAGCATCCGAATCAACTCGCGAACCCAACCCTCGTATAGGGTGCACAGAGGTGCAATATTCTGCAGCTGATATACCTTGAACCTCATCAATTTCAATACATATTTCTTTACTATTTAGTTGCATAGTAAATTTAATTGAGCCTAAGTATAAATTTTTTTACGTATTGCCCCTTCCCAGTTATTTATTTCTAATCTCATTTAAACCCTGTATCTGTATAGATAATTTTAGTTTACTGGTTTGCCAGTGTAAATTAAGAAATGAAATTACAGCAATTAGGCGAAATAAGTATAGACATGCTAGGTTACTTGGTCGTTGTTAATGAAAACGAGGCATTTTTGTGTGCTCTTGGGCTCATCCGTGGTAAGGATGGTGACCAACCAGGGCAAACCAATGAAATACTTTTTTTTCCCCCTTTTTCTTACTATATTGATGGATTGAAATCGGGGAATTGAAATAGTGAAATATTACAAGCAGTAGAAACTGGTGATTGTGGGTGGGTGGCCGTGTTTTTTTCTCAATTTATCCATGTTGGTAGTTTTTTTTTGCCGTGTTCTGTAATCGTAAAAAAATAAAAATTGAATTTTTCTAAACTGACCATGGCTGGGGGGCATGGTCGGCTGGTTGCTTATATGGTTTGTAAAATATATCAGCTTTTCATTTGGTCTTGTCATTGCCTTTTCGTAATGATGGAAATCCACTGAATGAACATGCTGCTCACTTTGTAAAGAGTAAAGTATTCAAACTGTCCGCCTGGTAACAAGGCTTCAAATTTTATTTTCTTCAACTGAATTATTATTGCTAACTGTTCAGGTTGGCTTTTCCTTGTACAATGTACCCTACGTCATCTATTGCAAATGCATTAGTGGCACCATGTGTATCTCCAGCATTACCTGCCATTCCCCTCAGGAGATTAGAAGGTAAAGGCATTATTGAAAAATGTAAATCTTTTTTAATTAGTAGTTTAAATTGCTATTAAGGTAAATAAAGTTATGGCTTAACTGAATCTGGTTGTTTAGGTATAGGCTTAATTAAAATACTGTACTAGAATGTCAACTTGCCTGTTAGGCCTTTTGTGTTACTTGCCCAGGTCATACTTTTAATGTGTAATCTTATCATGCAAAGACGAGGTGACACGTGGTTCTTAATTGTATTGAACCATATGCTTTATCAGAATGCAAAGTCGATGTGACACGTGGTTCTTAATTGTATTGAACCATTTGCTTTATCAGATTTAACCCATGCTTTCTTTCTAATGTAAAACATGTATGTAATCTGAGACATGTTATCTTTTACTTGTTTATAGTATATCTTTTGCATTACATTTTTGAATGGCATAGTTTACTGAGGATCATCCATCTTAACACATATAGGTAGGAGGAAAATTCTAGCACGTGATGCTTCAAGTCCAAGTGCAGTTTCATTTGCCAGAGCAATTCCTCGTAAAGCTAAGTTACGAGCCACTGTACTGGTAAACCTTTTTTCTCCTGCCATGGAAGTTTTGCCAATACAAAGAGTTATACAAGCAGAAGCATTTGTCAGATTGGTATATAGAATGCCATCTGCTGTGTAGGTCCTTCGATTGAGGGTTTGATTTGCTAGTATTATGTCCAGAGGTTTCTCGTCTCCTTTTTTCCTCAAAAGGACAAAGTAAAATAAAATGATTAAGAAGTAAATGGAACCAAGGGAAAATAAACGTATAGATACATGTAACTGCAATCACCCAGGCACTGTTATTGACAATATTTTTTCCCTATTTTGTAGGCTGCCGCTGGTGCAACTCAAACACAAACTGTTGAGAGGAAGTCAATCCGCATTCCTAATGGGCCTGTTTCAGGTATATTTCTCTGATTAGCATTTAGCTTTATGAAAGAGGAAGGGTCACATCACAACTACAAAATTTATATTCTGAAATCCAACATTACAAGCATCATATATTTAATATATCATCTTTATAAAAATGATGAGATTGGCTACATGTTGCATCGTTTAAAAGGTGATTTCAATTTTTAATGGTCTGGTACAGCATAAGGAAGATTTAGATTGATCTAGGATAAAAACCTAAGCTCTGGTAGATTGTCATTCTTTATTTTGTTACCTCAAGCTTACTTTTATTGCAAATAGCTGCTGAGATTTTCCTGGTTATGTGTAATTAAAACACTGGCTTTGTTTTTTATACGTTTTAAGGGCTGAAAAACTAATGCAAGCTAATTCCTCTTCAGAAGTTGCCATGCTGATTCATTGTTTTTTTTGTTTGGGTCTCTTGATGTCATAAATAGCAAATCTAACTTCCTTCATTTTCTGCATGCATGCTATCAAATGACATAGACCAGCACCAACAAATTAAATTATATTTGAAAACTATATTTTGTGATATTGACAGAGAACTGATTTGTAGCAGCCTGTATTGACAATTCATATTCTGATAGAAGTGTTTACAATGCGTCATGAGAACAGTTTCTTATGTAAAATTTTTCAGTTCAGTAATGTGTTTGTTTGTTCAGGCAAGGTGATGGAGCCTAAACTATACCAGGGTGGCGGGGGATTTCCTCCCTACCGTGGAGGTGGTGGTGGAGGCGGCGGGGGAGGTGGCGGATTTGGAAAGTCATCAGGCGGCTTCTTCCTTTTTGTTGTGGTTATGCTTTTGGATTACTTGAAAGAGGTTGAGAAGAAATGGTTCAAATTTGATGACGATGAATATTACAACCAACTTTCTTTCTAGATTCGTCCCCTACAGCTATTTTTTTTGTGCTTGTTTCAAGATTAGGTCCAAAATAGAATACAGGGAATGTAAGCGACCGGGGGGAATGGATCCTTGTGTTGTTTGCAGTATGGGGTATCAATTTCACTTCTATGATGAGAAACTTATAAGATAGTTCATCTTGCTCTTTTAGTGTATTTTCGTCTTTTCATCGAGTTTGTGAGGTATACAGGAAATTATTCAATGAATATATATACTAATAACTTTTGCGAACGTCCTTTAACTATGCCTTTTCCGCTTCCTTCTTCTGGTGTTATATTAAAGAGAACGGTCTAGGATCATTTTCAGTGGTTTAAATTGAGAATGGTAGTTTGTTGGACAGCATCTTGTAAATTTTAACCTAGAAATTACCTCTCGGCTCTCAAAAAGTTACCACACAAGTACCGAAAACGCTTCATTGTTAGTACAGATTGGCAATAATGTTGCAAAACTTGGTGCGCATCTTCTTATGTTGAAGATAATTTACGAGGCACAAATTTGCCATAATGTTGTTGGAAAACTTGGTGCTCGTCTTCTTATGTTGAAGAGAATTCTTAGGTTCCGACAATCCAAAAGTGGCTTGTATAAAACACCAAAAATTTTAGCGTTCCATTTCCACTAAAATATATAAGAATATCAGTCTAATGAAAAAATGTTTTATTTTTTTTCGAATTCCAGTCGACAGATATTGTTTGTCGTATGTAAAATATTTGACTTTTAAAATTCAAAGACCAAATTAAAATTAAAATTAAAATAAACATTGCTTTTAATATCAAGGATCATTGCGTAATCCACTAAACTCAAAATTAAAACTGAAGTACCCACTGGCACTCAGCTTGTTTGCTAAATGGGCCTTACATGGGCTCTCAGGTCCATTCGAGATGTCAGAGCTCTCCAGGACTGATCCCCAGTTAAGGTGGCGCTTGCTCTCCGTCTCCCGCCACCACGCGGTCCTAAATCCTAATCTGGTCATATTCCCTCCAGTCGACTTTAAACAGTCACTTCTCCTCTACTTCCTCGACAGAGCAAGAGAATCAGTGTGCAAACGAGCGGTCGAGGTGGCTCCAGTTGACCCCATATGAAAACTTCCCGATTTTTGTGATTTAGTTGACTTGGTTCTGAAAGTGTTTTTGGAATCTTGTTACCTGGTAGTTTGTATAATTTAACAATTATTTTATGTTGGTGTTTATGATTTTTTGCCTGCGTGCACTTGATGCACCCCTAAGTGTTGGTGTTTATTACAATTAGCGTTGTTTTATTAAGATAATGTAAGGAAACACAATTTTTGTAATACTGGTCTAATTTTACCATAAAGAGAGGAGATATGAGTGAAGTATATAAGAGAGAGAGAGATGATGTTACTACTTATTAGTATATGAATGTGTTACAGTTTGGACGAAATATATCTAGGCACAAAGTTATACCGTTATGCGGAAGTCTTGGATCGAAGGTGATCTCTTTCACGTAGTGGACTGCAAGCCTTCGTCTTCTCTACACCAGTGACAGCAACCACATTTAAGCAAACGAGTTCTGCCTTGGTTCCACAGTACAAGTGCCCTCGACTCACTGCAAGATCACAAGGACAATCCGTTGTGACCAAAACACCCCTCTCGAGTGCTTGATCTTGTATAGATGCACAAGACCAAGATGGTGGAACTCTCCCTCTTTCTTCTGTCTCTCTCTGAGTCTTAAAACTCGTACAGAATGAGTCTGCAACGTCTCTTTTATAAGGGACGTTCAGATCTAACAGATAAGGCATCGTTTCATGAAAAGGTGCCAGTCTGTCTGTTTTTCCAGCGACCCGCTGAAACAATGTCTCCACCATAATAATAATACTAACATCTCCCTCTTGGAGACTTTGTGAGCAGCAGTGTTATCTTCATACGGGCAAATGGACCGTGCGACTGGCGTATATACCTGCATACGGGAGCTACAAGGATACACTTTAACTAATGTTAAAGCCACCCAAGAGCCTCGACCCTTTTCTAAAAGAAGCAGTTTATATGTATATACTAATACCCTAGATCTATCAAATCAACACTAGACATAACATCGCCAACCAAGCTAAATGGCCTATGTTTAGTCCCTTTCAATCTAAGTTTCATAAATGTTCCCTTTCTCAGTCCATATGACGAGATAGGTGGATCCTGAACATAAAGAAACACTCTTTGTGTGATTTGAAATCAATCTTCCTTATGCACTCATGTCAATCCAAGTAAAATCAACCGCTTTCCGAGTAATGCACCGGTAGACCGAATCATACATAGCCATAGGTAACACACCACAGTAGACAGAACATTGATCGTACTCTTCATGACATAGTCACTAGTCATAAGGGTATTTATTTGGGATTTACACTATGAGGAGACAGCTGGTATAGGTCCTGGGACCACTCAACTCAATTCCCAACGCCGCCAAGCACACGTGGTATGAAACACGTGCTACAATGAACTGTCTATCAACACAGACGTATGTCAAGTTCATTGTACAAGTTAAGATCCAATTGCAATCTATGTGTCTATAGTCTAGACCACACTTATTGTAACTTATCCTGAGATCCTCAACAATACCGCTACCACGAGCGTCAAGGAGAAACTCACCTTGGCTTCTCTTTGAGCTACATGAGTTGTGGGGATCAACTCATGCCGACTCGCCTAAAAGAAGACAAATCTCATCTTAGTCTAAAACTAAGGCGACATCAAGCTTCGGCCACAGAAGTAGCTACATTAGTCCTCGACTAATCGCACATAGCTTGATAGAGTCTCATCTCTGCATGCCCCACGCATCAGAGGCGAATGCTTGTGTAAATAAGCCATTCTAGCTCAATGACATACTACCATAATGCTAACAATTTAATGAACAAATTAAATATGAAATTGAATAAAGATAACAGCAATCAATCAATCATATTATTATCACACTGTTCATACACACATACAAACATACATAAATAAACTGTCCACAAATAACAGTACAAGCGGCCAGCTACACAAATCAACGGCCCACCAGGAAATCATGCGACCCGCTTGAAAGTCAAACGGTCCGCTCTCGTCCTCAGACCGAGAGCTCTGACATGTCTCATAAACAGATCACGACTGATCGGTTTTGTCATTGGGTCAGCAATCATTTCGCCAGTCGAAATATGCTTTAACATGATTTCCTTGTGCTCCACTAAGTCTCTAACAAAATGGTACTTCATGCCTATGTGCTTAGTCTTGTCATGAAACTTAGGGTCTCGAGAATACGCAATTGCTGCCGTATTATCGCAATAAAGAGTCAAAGGTTCAGAAGTAACCTTGAGTACCCCTAAATCATGCAAAAACCGTTTCAAGCACATAGCTTCTTGCGCAGCACTCGCACAAGCAACATACTCGGCTTCCATAGTGGAAAGCGCTACACATGTCTGCTTCTTGCTGCGCCAAGAAATGGCAGCGCCACCTAGCTTAAACACATAGCCAGAGGTGGACTTTCTCTCATCTGGATCTCCTCCCCAGTCAGCATCGCTATAGCCAACTAAATGAATATCATTTCCTTGATAGCATAGTCCATAGTCCAGAGTGCCCTTGAGGTACCGAATAATCCTCTTGACTGCATGCCAGTGTGCAAGTCCAGGATTAGACTGAAATCAGCTCGCGAGACTCACCGCATAACAAATATCGGGTCTCGTACACATCATCGCATACATAAGGCTCTCAATAGCACTTAAGTATGGCACATTCTTCATCTTATCTCTCTCTTCATCAGTTTTGGGACTCATTTCAGAACTCAATTTAGTGCTTTTATCAACAGGAGTGTCATAAGGTTTACTCTGTGCCTGAGCAAACTTCTCAATTATTTTCTCTAAATAATTTTTCTGAGATAGTTTAAGAAACCTCTTAGATCGGTCTCTTTCTATCTTGACACCTAGCACATAGCTAGCTTCACCCATGTCCTTCATGTCAAACACGGATGACAGCCACATCTTTGATTCCTCGATCAAAGAAATGTTATTTCCAGCCAATAAAATATCGTCAACATACAAGGTCAAGATTAGAAAACTGTTCTAGGACTGCTTCATATAGACACAGTGATCTTCTTTCATCACCTCAAACCCATTTGATAAAACGGCTCGGTGGAATTTAAGATTCCATTGTCGTGAAGCCTGCTTGAGACCATAAATGGATCGGCGGAGTTTGCACACTTTGTGCTCCTCCCTTTTAGCCACAAACTCTCGTGGTTGTTCCATGTATATCTCTTCCTCCAACTCTCCGTTGAGGAATGCAGTTTTAACATCCATTTGGAACAGCTCTAAGTCTAATGATGCAACGATGGCCAGAATTAAGCGGATGGAGGAGAATCTCACGACAGGTGAGAATGTTTCCTCGAAATCCACTCCCTCTATCTGGGTGAATCCCTTTGCCACTAAACGAGCTTTAAAACGGTCAATTGATCCGTCTGCCTTTCGCTTGACTTTGAGAATCCACTTATTCCCAACAGCTTTGCGACCAGGAGGTAAATCAACTAACTCCCAAACTTGATTCTTTCTCATGGATTCCATTTTTTCTTGCATTGCCATCATCCATTCCTTAGCATGGCGACTCGAAAGTGCATCCTGCACATTTCGTGGTTCAACCAAACAATCCTGAGCAGCCAAGAATATTTCTCCCCTATCGATCTGAAATCGACGGCGAGGTACTTGTCCTCTGGCACTTCTGCGAGGTTCAGGAATTTCTGTCTCTAACTCCAAGTCAGCGGCCCGCTAGAAATTCCTGGCGACCCGCTGGTAAGACCAGCGGCCCGCTCAAACTGGGCGACAGAGAATCTGTTTCCATGGGAACGATTGTTTCTGCAACATCGCTAACCCTAGGAGGTTGAGGAGGACTTACAAAATCTCCCTCTTCCTCCTCTACATCTGGGTTACGAATGTTTTGAGGAGAAACAAGCGTTTCAAACAGAACTCTATCTTGTGAAACCTCACTTCGCTTAGAAAATTCACTCTCAAGGAATTTAGCGTCTTTTGACACTATTTCTGTTATTGTCCCACTCAGATTATCTCCAATAAATATGTACCCTTTTGACTCATCAGAATATCTAATAAAGATACACTTCCGTCCTCGAGGGCCAAGTTTACCATATTTATGAGATGAATCATGGACATAAGCCATACACCCCCATGGTCGTAGATTAGCCAAATCTGGTTTTCTACCGTACCATAGCTCATAGGGTGTTGCTGTAACAGATTTAGAAGGCACACGATTCAATACATAAGTGGCTGTAAGCAGCGCATCTCCCCAAAATGAAATTGGTAGATTTGCCTGAGCCATCATAGATCGAATCATCTCAAGCAAAGTCCTATTACGTCTCTCAGCAACTCCATTTTGCTGAGGTGTATAGGGAGTCGTCAATTGACGTACGATTCCCTTTACATCACACAAACTCTTGAATTGATCAGAAAGGTACTCGCGACCTCGATCTGTCCTAAGAGTTTTCACACTTGTGTTTAATTGATTCTCAACCATCGCAAGATATTTTCTAAAGCATTCCAATGCCTCAGATTTATGGGAGATCAAATAAACATAACCAAAGCGAGTATAATCATCAATAAATGTGATGAAGTAATAGGCACCATGCCTTGCTCTCACATTCATTGGACCACAAATGTCCGAATGAACCAGTTGCAAAGGAAATGAAGCACGAACCGCCTTACCAAACGGTTTGCGTGTGGCCTTACCTGCTAGACAACTCTCACATGTAATCAAAGAGACATTGGTTAAGGGACCCAAGAGTCCATCCTTAGCCAATCTATTCATTCTCTCTTGACCTACATGACACAATCTAGCATGCCAATCCATAGAAGCATTCACATACAATTCAGATGAAGATACATTACACTCAACAGAACCAACAATTGTATTAAGTACCATAAACTTATTCTCTAGATAATCATCACCAACAAGTATATCATTACAGTACAAATTCACACAATTATCCACAAACACAACTTTAAATCCAGTTTTAACTAAAATTAAAACAGATACAAGGTTTCGTAGAATATTTGGCGCATGTAACACATCATGAAGTACAATTTTGTGACCAGTGTTGAACATAAGCTCACAAGTGCCAATGCCAAGCACATTTACACTACTATTGTTCCCCATAAAGATGCGTCTACTCCCTGCCGGAATTCGACGATACTCCAAGAATGCCATGCGATCTCTCACTATGTGATCTGTTGCTGCAGAATCAACAGTCCAAACAGGATTGTTTTCTGTTAGCATAAAGCAACTAGACACAAATAAATCAGCATTAAACAATAATTCAGAATCAGGAATTTCTGCGGCCAACAGGACATCCCAGCGGCCCGCTGAAACTGAGAGTTGTACCTTCGGTTTCGTGCAATCACGAATGAAGTGACCAAACTCTCCACAATTGAAACATGCCCCCTTGGCCTTTTCAACTTTCACTTTCCACGCCTGTCGCGTTTCTTGTCTTTCTTGGAACTGGAAGCACCTTCAGTTCCAGATTTTGCATTCTTCCCTTGTTGAGAGTTCTTTCCTTTATTCTTCTTCTTTTGAGAGTTAGAGGCAACAGCCATCATTGCCTCTCCAGTAGCCCTATCGGCCTTCTCTGCCATAAGCCGGTCATACTCAAGTTCCACATGATGTGCAGCTTGCTCAAAAGTGCGAATATTGTCATTATGGGTCAGGTTAACCCTCATGTGCTCCCATGAGCGAGGGAATGACCGAATGACTGCCTGCACTTGCTGCTCATCAGTGAGATTATGACCAGCACGCGCCAACTCATTAATCATGTTCGCCATGGCATTAATATGTTCTCGCATCGAATGATCGGGTTTTTTCTTATAGCCATCGAACTTAAGAGTCAATTGGCGCAGGCGGGTGGTAGAAGTACCACCATACTGGACTTTGATCGCATCCCACAAAGCCTTTGTGGTGCGATACTTCTCAAAACGAAGAAGAATGTCATTGGACATGCTGCTCAGCAACATCACGCGAGCGGTATGGTCCTTTTTCTTGAACTCTTCATTTGCCGTAGCCTTAGTGGTGTCACTAAGCTCGGCCTCAGTCAGTTGTTTTGTGAAAGTTTCCTCTAAACTCTGGTCCTCAAGGAGATACTGAACCTTACGATGCCACACATCGTAGTTACGGTCGTTCAGTTTCTCCCCTGAGTTCAAGTCAGCAATGATGCTCTTGCTAGCCGACATTGTATCTACAAATACAATAGAGACAAAGCACAATATGTATGCTGTTAGCATTCTCTCAAATAAGTCATAACAACTCAGTTATAACTATAAAACCTCGCTGCTCGATTCTAGAGTTAATACTAAACACTTATATAACTTAACCTTGATGACTAAAAGAAAGTCTAGGACAATCAATCAAATCGCAAGAGTTAAGTATCAAAGTGTTTACATAACTCAAATCGACGACAAGGATCAGAAACTAGATGAGAACACATAGTCTACCAATCTAGAATCACCCTTTGTGCTGTCTTATATGCGAACTATCACGATATCGTGAAGCTCAAGCATCTCTCTCATGTCATGAGAAACACTCTAAGTGTCTACCATCATGACCAGGTCAAATTTGGGTAAGGTTGAGGGAGTACCAGACATATATTATCACTAATATAACATTCTGTACAAATTTGATATTAATTAGGCATTAGTCTGGTTGTTTGTGTCATTTACATCTCTGTCTGTCCAGGATCAGCGACCCGCTAGCTCTCCTAGCGACCCGCTGAGATCTCTCTAAGTCTTCAGCGGCCAGCTTATCTCTCAAGCGACCTGACTTAATTTCTAGCGGCCCGCTGAATACATCTGCGACCCGCTGAAACTTCCAGCGGCCCGCAGAATAAATCTGCGACCCGCTGGTCCTGGCAGACCAGACGTCCTTTGGTATGTTTTTGCCATTTCTGGCCTAAACCACGTACCAGAAGCATTTTCATGGTGTTCTTTGTCTGGTTATGGTTCTCAACAACCAAATTGAGATAATTTTTATCAACCCTAATGACTAAAACAATATTAATCATTTATAAGGGTATAAATCACACCATAAAACGATAAATCGACACAAACGGCTTAGACAAGGACTTCACAGTCCAAACCCTACGAAAAGAGGCCTTAATGGTTCTCTGATACCACTGTTAGAGTTTGGACGAAATATATCTAGGCACAAAGTTAGATATACCATTATGCGGAAGTCTTGGATCGAAGGTGACCTCTTTCATGTAGTGGACTGCAAGCCTTCGTCTTCTCTACACCAGTGACAGCAACCACGTTTAAGCAAACGAGTTCTGCCTTAGTTCCACAGTACAAGTGCCCTCGACTCACTGCAAGATCACAAGGACAATCCGTTGTGACCAAAATACCCCTCTCGAGTGCTTGATCTTGTATAGATGCACAAGACCAAGATGGTGGAACTCTCCCTCTTTCTTCTGTCTCTCTCTGAGTCTTAAAACTCGTACAGAATGAGTCTGCAACGTCTCTTTTATAAGGGACGTTCAGATCTAACAGATAAGGCATCGTTTCATGAAAAGGTGCCAGTCTGTCTGTTTTTCCAGCAACCCGCTGATCATTTCAGCGACCCGCTGAAACAATGTCTCCACCATAATAATAATACTAACAGAATGTGTAATATCTTAATTACAATCGATGGTTGTAGATAGGAACACACTATGATTGCTTAATTTAAGGCTTTATTTAGGCATCCCTGTAAACAAAACCATAAAAATTACTGGCAAAGGAAAGGCGTGACCGTATTTTTTATAGTTAAAAATAGTTTTCTCTTTTACATTTTCTATAATTAAAACTATTTTTCTCTTTTTTTTTATTAAATATATTAAAATAGTCGTACCAATTATTATGTAATTTAAAAATTAAATATATTTAGAAATCCAAGGTGGTTCATGTCTAATTGAAACAATATTATATAATCTAACTTTCAATATAAATAATATTAACAATTTTTTAAAAAAAATCTTTATATAATGAAATTCAATTTGTTGCAACAAATTCGATAATCAAATGTCAGTAAGAATTTTCGTATCGAGCGAAGCTCGATGTATCCCTCTAGTTATTAATTAAAAGCGGTAACCGCAATGGCTTTTAATTAAAAATAATTTTTTTAATTTAATATATTAAAATATATATATATTTTTCTATTGAACAATACGAGGCTGCATGGAAATAGTTAAAAATTTATTTCACCTATCATCTAATTTTAGGTCACATTGAAAAAACTAAACAAAATTGAGCGAAATGTGATCTCGAGCACTAATTCTTTTTATACACATCTTGCTAATTTAATGTTTTTTAAAGCTATTAAATTAGCATTAATTTTTTTCTATGTCTTGCTAATTAACTACTAAAACTAGTCACAACTCACAAAGAAACTTACGAGGGAAACAAAACTATTGTGATCTTCATAGTTTATTCATGTTTGTATGTCATGACTAATTCAACAAGTAAACATATCGAAGTTTCTTTTTAAAGATTAAAAAATATATAAAAAGTACGAGACATTTAATTGATAACTTATATTTAATAGTCCTAAAAAAAGAAATTTGAATATGCATTAAATCATTGGAGGAAACTAAGAAAATTCAAATATGATAAGAAAATTTAAATTCAATAAATAAACCATAGTTTGTCAAGCTTAGACTCACGCTCGCGCTTCATCGATGTCACTACCAATTGTTTACATAATAGATGACCCCACCAGTGCCAATCGCCTCACTAGCTCCGGTCGTCGCACCATCGACCCGTCTGACATGGTACTTAGTAACTGGAATTGCTTTCCAGCATCTCTATGATTCCCATCATTTTCTGAAATCCTCATTAATTATCTAACATTCTCATTAATAGAAGACCAGTGGATGATAGAAGTATAAAATCCAAAGATGAAATCCAACATAATTAACACGTTTTTTATTTTTGTCTATAATCTCACAGAGATGCATATAACTGTTCTAGGTATCTAACTGTTCTAGTTAATATATATAATTGTTGAAGTTATTATATATAAATATTCTAGTTATATATATTAACTGCTCTAGTTAATATACATATAAATATTGAAGTTAATATCGTAACTGTTTTAATTAATATATATAACTGTTGAAGTTAATACGTAATTGAAATTAATATGTAATTGTTGAAGTTAATATGTAGATGTTGAAGTTAATATGTAATTGTTGAAGTTAATACGTAAATATTGAACTTAATACGTAACTGTTGAAGTTAATATCGTAACTGTTGAAGGGAGCGAAACAAAAGGGCAGGGAAGGGGAGCGAAACGGAGGATGAGAGATGGATTTCCAAAAACGAAAAACGTGTTTTCTATTAATGAGGATGCTGGATAATTAATGAGGATTCCAGAAATGATAGGGATGATAAATCTTGGAGATGATCTTTATCGGACCTGCTTAGTAACATATATGTCCAATTTCTCATCATATCGTGTCCCTTTGTGCAATCAGTTAATTTTGAAATCGCATATGCTTTGTTGCCATTAATTTGGAGCCGTGCCTTTTTTTTTCACTTTTAAGTATTTTTGTCTAATATAAATCGTTTTTGTGCAAATAAATAAATAAATAAAAGACTCAAACTCGGAGTTACAAGTCGATAAACTGCATTGGGTTCTATTGTGATCGATCTTCTATCTATATTTTGACTATGACTTTGTCGAGATAATCCGAGTTTGTTGGAATTCTTTTTTATTCCGGATAAAAATGTGGTTTTAAATATTGTAATCACTAATCAGGCTTAAAGTATGGTTAAAAAAAAATTGGATCGAAAACTTGTTTGAGGATTCAGAATCATATATAGAAACAACACTTTTGATCTAAACGATCTTATTATTAATTATTTATGAATATATTTTTCATCGGAAATAATTAATCTTAATATTATTCTCAAACTATCCAAACCCACCCCGAAAGATTTAAAAAATAATTTAAACGTAAAAATTAACCATTGTAATATTGTATTGATATCAAATTCAATCCAAACGTCATAAATGATTCATTTTATAGGCTTCATATCTCAAATTTCAACGCATTCACTTATTGTGTACGTTAGATTAGAACGCAGTTTTATTCCCGCAGCAATTAATGAAGTCATGGAATTTTTGTCACTTTGTCAGTGCATGTCCTGAGAATTGCAAAGATATTACTGAAACGGATGAGAATGAATAGATACAAATTTAAATTTTATAAGCAAGTTATAGTTTTTTCGAGATTTTATAAGCAGCTATCATGTTAAGCAAGTTGCCATAGTTGACTTGTACAATTCTTCTGCTTGATTGCTTCTACCTGTTATCTTCCTTTTATATTAAGCAGATGCTAAAGCAGTAGAACAATCCTCCCAGCAGTCTATTATCCATCATTGGTTCAATAATTGAAAACGAGTTGCAGTATTCTATTGTGAATTTTAGTACTTAGTGATATGACTTCAAATTTAATAAATTAATTATCAGATTTAGGCTCTTATATAGACTTGGCTGCATATGGAATTGTGGATGAATACTTCTAGATTATGATAAATACGCACGCCTCAACAGCTTGAATTAATTATTAATATACAAAAATTTTCAGTCCTCAGCTTGAGATGAACCGATAATTTTTTTTTCTTAATGATTGTAATACATGCCAATGAGAAGTTTTATAAAGTATTATAATTACATACCAGTGAAAATAAGAAAGAGAAAGAACTAGGAGATATCACACCAATTAGCTAGCGACGTGTTTGTAAAAAGTTTTCTTTTTTTTTAAATTTTTTTATTTGAGTGTCGGCGAAACACTGACAATTTTCATTAAATTAAAACAAAGTATTACGAAGGCATTAAAAAAAAGAAGAAGAAGAAGAAGACTTACTGCTACTCTGTGTTCGTAAAACTATTTGTTGGTGGTAATGAAAATACATGGCAAATTACTACCATTTTCTTTCTTTTTTTCTTTCTTTCCAAAAGCGACTTCAAGAATCATCATTGATATTGATAATAAAAATAAAAAAAAGAGTTTAATTTCATTAATCATTATAATACCGCTCATGGTTAAATAAATAAATAGTCAAATGATTGAAGTATTAAAAATTGTTATCACTATAATACCACATAAGTCCCTCCCCAGACTCTCTCTCTCTCTCTCTCTCTCCAAGTATACTTTCTCGAAGAAAAAAAAAATTGTCAAATATTTACGACGTTGTCAACAGAAATATATATATTTACAAAAAAATATTGTAGCGGGCTTAATAAAAAAACATACATAGATTCTAGAAAAACCTATACCACCAACAATTTCACACAAGTCTTGTAACAACCTAGATTTTTATCAAATCTTGTAAAACTTTTTTTTATTCAAAGTATTTATTTATTTATTTATTATTATTATTATGTTCTTTATTTTTTTTTAAAATTGAGGATTTTGATTAAGGTTTAATTTGACCTTTAATATTTTAGTTCGAAATTTGGATTAGTGACATAAGTTAGAGGATTAATTAAAACTAAATTAAATATTATTTAATTATTGACGCTAGGAGTAAAGGATCAGACGTTTAAGAATCGTAGTGGCTCGAAAGTTAGTTTGGATGATCATTAGTGAGTTCGTCTTCTTGTCAGGTGCGGGTTTCTGGACTTATTTGTAAAGTTGTTATCTATTTTATTGTGCATATTATTTTCATAAATTGTTGTTGCATGGCATGTTGAATCGGACACGTTTTGGATAGTGATTAATATCCGTTTTTAATTGTTGAAAATCTGCTTGATGGGATAAAGTTTAGTGAGCATGAAATTGCATCATTAATATACATGGCATAGAATGTATGAATGCATGCGCATCTCATAATTGTTAAGTTAATGAGTAAAGACAGTGGATATTAAAGTGATAAATGTTAAAGTGCAAGTGGATGGTATCCGTTGTACCAAGTGTTTGGCCTGAGGGCCCTAGTACTAGCGCGCTTCCCAAAAGTTATATGTTCGCGACAGATAAGTGGGCTTCTTGGGTTAGTGGATTTAGTGTCAAATAAGTGGGCTTGGTATAAGTGGGACGGTTTACCAAGTGAAAATAAAAATTGACAATTGACTTCTTGGGTTAGCTAACGAAGGAACTACTTGCTACCCATTATTAGCGAAACTTGAAAAATGATATATTGGATCATGCATTAGAAAGTTAAATATAAATATTCAATAAAGGTTGCATATGAGATTTACTTGCATTTTAATTATTATACAATGAATAGTCTTTGCACTCTGTTGAAATCTATACTGCATTTAGTGATTTGCATTTGTGTTGCACCATGAAATGTGATGCCTCTTACACTGTATATAATTATGAGATAGAGATACTTGATCATGTTGTCAGTATGTATTTGGTAAAGTTTTACAAATCTCCGGGCTGGAACTGAATACTGCACTGAGAGAGTGTCTGATCTCTCACCCGTTTCCATTTTAATATGGGTTCCAGGTATTGAAGACGATGAGTTCGAGCTTTTGCAAGAAAAGAGAGAAAAATAAACGGGTCAAATAAATGCCATTAATTGTATTGTTCTATTTTGTTTAAATATTTTGATACATTGAACTAGCATGTGAGTATCGTATTCATCTCACATGTTAGTCCTTGCCGTTTGTCATATTCTTTTCTTATCGAATAAATAAAGTTTTATGTCATTTTATGTATGAATTATTGGTATGTATGTGATGTTTGTTTCGTCTTGCGTAGAAATACGCTGCAGGTTGTCAAGATGCACTCGCGAGTCATTTAAAAATGACTCGGGATGTGACAAGTTTTTTTTTTTTTTTTTTCCTTTTTTTGTTGGGATATTTCACCTAAGTCTTCTGCTAAATAATACAAAGAATTAAAAAGAGACATGAGTCCAGACAAAACCGTTTGACTGGTTTGAAGGGCACGTCTGCCATGGCACCAACGAAGTATAAAGAATATCTATTATTCGCTAAGTCCGGATGCTTGTTTCCCCACAAAAGGTTGACAAGCGGCATTATTTACTATTTTTTTTTTATTAAACGCATGGAATCTATATTTCAATTTATCAATAGTAGAATAGAGTTAGTCTAAATCGAATAAAACTAAAGAAAAACCAACGCCTGTTTTTAAATATAAAACTATATAAAATTCATGTCTGCATGTTGCGGTGACTCCATTTGATCACATTCAGTTACAACAATATAATCTTAGCTGATTCCTTGATCTGTGTGCCCCCAATCCCATACCATATTACCATTAGATCCAGTATCATGATCATGCGATGAAATTCAGAATTTCAGATAACTAAGTTTGCAAAATTTTTCGATATAGTATTGAAAAAATTTGCTTCAAAAAAAAAAGTACCGAATAAAATTTGGTTTATTTGAAAATTCTATAAGGGAAAAGGAAGGAAATGAATGAGTTTAGTTTATTTTCGAGTTCTAATTTTTAGAATATAATGGAATGAATCGAGAAAAATAGGAAGATTTTTCTACTTACTATTTTAAGAATTAAGTTTTCTTATTATTTTAGATTTTTGGCCTGATTTTAGTGGATATTACAAACTGATTGCATTATTAAAAGTAATGCTACGAGGTGTTGAGTAGATTAATTAGGTACTTCTTGTTCATCAAAAAGGTATAACACATGAGTTAATTAAAAAGAATCTGTACTATAAAGCAATACGAGCAATGATTTTCCTCATCTGAAATGATCTTGTCCTGAATAGTCAAGTCCATCTCCGTTTTGATAAGAATTTATAAATATATTTACTTATGAAGGAATTTACAAAGTTGACTTCTCAATTTTCTTTTTTTTTTTATCAAAATAAAGTTCGAAATGATGTAATTTTATTTATATATATGCATCTAATATAGATGCAATTTGATTATGACGTAACAGTTAAATGTTGTTAGTCAAGCTTTAATTTTTTATTATTAGTGGTTTAAGGTTAGTATGAAAAATAGAAGGGAAAATTTTTTATGTACCCCTCAGAAACGTGGAAATGCAGGATTTACCCCCCGAAAGTTCAAACTCCGGATTTTGCCCCCCCGAATTTATGACACCGTCTGTATTTGCCCCTCTGCCATATTTTCTAATATAAATAATTATTAAATTATACAACTGAAATTTTTAGACGATTTTACCCTTATTCGGATCTAACCCAATCGAACAAATCGATCCAGACTCAATCGAACCTTTCTTCTCCTCTCTCCGATCCAGACTCAATTGAACCCTTCTTCTCCTTCTCTCGATCCCTTCTCCTCTGGCGCACACAATGAACCCTAGGTGCAGATCCTTCCGCCACATCCACCTCCGTCCTCTCTCTGAACCCTAAAACCGTCTCGCACTTCTCTCTCGCGCTTCTCTCTCGCACACCAGACCTAGTCGAATCGACTCGACTGAACAGAAGAACCCTAGATCGAAGGCGAAGACCTAGTCGCGCACCAAACCTAGTCTGAGTTGATGGAGAGGAGATTCTCATCATTCATTTACATTGCGTGAGAGGAAGCTATTAGTCTGAGTTGGCGAGAGAAAAGAGACAAACTCTAGATAGAGACTCGCTCTCCATCAACAATTCAACATAGATATGTCCTCTCTTTCGAATCTCCTCTCTCTGCGCAGGCGCACTCGACGAACTCGCTCGACAAACTCTAGATAGAGACTCCCTGGATCCTGTCTCTCCATTGCTGACCTTCGAGAAACCCTAGATCGAGGCTTCTGATTTTCCCTCTCCCTCAGTCGATCGTGCCTCTGATCTGTCAGGCATATCTCCTTATCTCCCTCCCTACCAATTACTGGTTTATCTTCTCTACCCTATTTACTAGTTCTTGGTTTAGAGTATAAATTTAAAATTACTGGTACGCTGGTTCTCGATGTACTGATACATCATTTGCATGGTTTAAATTAATGGTCACAAGGCAAATTACAGAAATAACAATCACATTCTTTTTGTAATGGAGAACAATTACTATCAGATAAAGAAATGAATAGCAATTATGCATGTACAGTGGATTCTTTAATGTTATGCATTTTAGGCTTATAGCTTGTATTTAAACTAAGATTACGTGATGAGAAACAGGTTTCAGCCCTATTGAATCTGTTTTTTTTTTTTTTAGTTGCAGGATGAGAAAGGCAAATAACAATGCTGCAACTCAAAATTAAAATGAAGAGCAGAATGAAGAGCTGGATGAAGAGCATTAAATCTGTTTTCATGTATTTTGGTTCTGCATTAAATCTTTGCTGAAAACTATTTGTAATAGGAAACTAGATCAATTGACTTGTTTTTATTTTGTAATAGGATAAATAGCAGATGTATTGTGTGTTATGTGACTTGTTTTTCATTATTTCATTTGATGCTGTTATTTGCTTTTGCTTTCATGGATGTGTTATGTGACTTGTCTTTTATATATATATATATATATATATGCGTTTTTGTCATAGTGCATGGTATAGATACCATTGTTATTAGGAGATGCTTTTCTTAATTTCATTTTATTTCTATTAATAGCCTCTGTAGAGTGATTGATGGATCTACACATCTTAGTTTCTGACACATTACGATTTAGTACCAGCAGTACACATCAAGGAGAAATCATACTAACATTTAACTCTTAGGCCATAGGCCAACTTCATTAAAAGAATATAAACGTTTACATTACATGTATGTAGCCAGCTAGTATAAAGCGAGCAAATGGCCACAAAGAAGTAAAAGATAAAAAACTAACTAAAATTAAACTGAAAGAAAGGAAAACAAGAAGAAGAGTACCGTGGAACTTCCAAGCCACCAGTATAAACTAAAAAAAGAAAATGCAGGGGGCTATTTCTAAATAAAAGATAAAAAACACTGATCTACTTCTAATTGAATACCAAACTTCGCTAGGTTGTTCCAGTTAGGTTGTACATCCCATGCTGCAAGTCCAGTAATTCTTGCATAGTTGGACAAACGATGAGTTGGCTGAACTCCTCTCTTGTCTACATGATTCAAGGTTATATATGCAGTGAATTGAATTCCTGATGAGTTGTATTGTTTGGTGTAGTATTGGCCCTGATCTCCATGAAGATACGTTATGAACCGTCTCCTCTGCTATTGCCAGCACCAAGTTAAGGCAATTGGAAAAGATATGGATTCTATGTCTATTGGTACCAAGTTAAGGCCTTCCCTGATCCGTCCCATGAAGCATCAATCAGAATCAACCACCCATCATCTGGTGTGTCTCTCCTCTACACATTCCTGTCTTCTCTACCAGGTAGCAGTACCGACAGCATAGACTTTCAATTTTTACCGGGTTTGAGCATTTGTAGAACCATCTATTTGGATTCGATCCAGTCCTGCTCAGAAGCTTCTTCACGGTAACACCACAGTCGGGGCATGGTACGAGAGGCAACCCTTCACTGCGACTTGGCTGGGGGCCGACGCTCGACGATGCATGCAAGCCAGATTGTGCGTCTCTCAAACGACGATGCATGAAGATCGACAGAGGTGGTGCGCGACTAGGTCTTCTGTTGAGTCGAGTCGATTCGACTAGGTCTTCGCCTTCGATCTAGGGTTCTTCTGTTCAGTCGAGTCGATTCGACTAGGTCTGGTGTGCGAGAGAGAAGCGCGAGAGAGAAGTGCGAGACGGTTTTAGGGTTCAGAGAGAGGACGGAGGTGGATGTGGCGGAAGGATCTGCACCTAGGGTTCATTGTGTGCGCCAGAGGAGAAGGGATCGAGAGAAGGAGAAGAAGGGTTCAATTGAGTCTGGATCGGAGAGAGGAGAAGAAAGGTTCGATTGAGTCTGGATCGATTTGTTCGATTGGGTTAGATCCGAATAAGGGTAAAATCGTCTAAAAATTTCAGTTGTATAATTTAACAATTATTTATATTAGAAAATATGGCAGAGGGGCAAATACAGAAGGTGTCATAAATTCGGGGGGGCAAAATCCGGAGTTTGAACTTTCGGGGGGCAAATCCTGCATTTCCACGTTTCTGAGGGGTACAGAAAAAATTTTCCCAAAATAGAATTAATTTATTTACAAGTTGTTAGGGCCAAACCCGCTGCTACTTCTTCCCAACAGCATTAATAGTTTAATACTGAAGTAAATCAGAGCCACTAAATCATAATCTGTCAATTCAATTATAGCTCCATCCAATACAGGCGCACAAATCCTAGCCGTTAATTCTACACATCCGGAATCCATTCCAATCCCAGCTCTCCTTGAACCTTCCTTGGTTGTAGAGGATCACACACAAATAAGTCTTACCGGCTTTAATGGAGTTTGACAATTTCTTTAACTCACCACCTACATTTTTCTCCCATGTCTCAAGCTTCCCTTCCATAATTATTTCGCATTGAATACTTCCCCTTCTATACCAGGGACGGAGCCAGAAAATTTAAATTTTAGAATGGGGTTCACTAATGTTTAGAGCTAGTAACACAAATCGAGGTCAAGCAAGTTGACCGTGACCAAGGCTTGATTTTAAATACATAGAATTTTGTCGAATCAAGTTTAATTGAACACGAGCCACAATCGAGCCTATACATCATCGATTATTATACTTTATATATTTCATAAATTTTTAAGCAAGAAAAATAAAAACTAATTAATATTTATTATTTTCTAGATTATTTATATATATAAACTAAAAATTTTTATTTTTATAATGATATTTTAAAAAAGTTAGTATTTATAATAAAAAATAAATTAATTATATATCAAATTAGGTATTAAATGTTATAAATAAGATAATAAAATTACATATCTAGTTATAGATATTTTGTGTAAAATTCAAGTGAGTCAAATTAATCACGAGCCAAAAGCGAGTGAGACAATTTCGAAAAAAAGTTAGAATCAATCTCAAGTAAGTCACGAGCATGATTTTTCTCTCACTCTACTAATCTTTCGAAAAAAGATCTCACAAACAATTTCATAAAAAAATATGCATGGGGTTCAACAATAGAAAATCACATAAATATTTATGGGGTTCAAATAGATTATATATATAATAAATTTTTATTTCAGAACTATCAATATTCATCTTTAATAACATTATTCTTAAAAACAGGTGTGACATTGACACCCCTACGTTGAACTTAAATCCGTCTGTGTCTATACCCATTTCGCTTTCAAATCTTCCCGAGATCGAAAGAAGCGGAGTGGAAAAGAACTAAAGAAGAGAAGAAATGGGAAAGATGAAAGTGATGCCACCAGTGGAGGAGGTCGACCTTGCCTCCGTCAAGTACCAGCCCCAGAAAATCGACGGTACAATTTCCTCTCTCTCTTTTATGGGTCTCTTTTTTTAGTTCTTATTTGTCTATAATCTAGTCTGTTAATACAAAATTGAGTATAAATGATGAATGAACAGCGCCACACCTGACTGGATTTTCGCTTAAGCTTTTTGTGTGGCTGATGGAGTCGCCTGTCTTGGGTCCTCTCATTATTTCTGCCTTGAAGAACCAAAATAAGATGACTCAGGTCTTCTCATTTTTCCATTTTATTTCTTATTAACTAATAATAAGTTAAATAGCACGCGTACACTGGTTTGCTTTATTGTGTACCTCAGTTTAGTGTAGTTTCTTTCAAATTACTTACGTTTTTTCTGCTGCTTTAGTCCAAATTTGAAAAAAGTAAATTCCATCAACAATTAAAAGGGAGGTAAAAAAAAAGGCTAGGACAAGATCAATAATTGAACTTTTTCTTTCTGTCTTTTTTCATGGTTCTGACTTCTGGCTTCTGAACTAGAATTGTGTCATTGGCATTCTACGATCCTAATATATCTTATAATCAATTACAAATATGTTATGCGCTTTTATTATTTGGGTCTTGCAGTTGCTCCGGCACACTTTGATCCCAGAGCGACCAATGTACCGTCCTGAGTTTCCACCTCAAGGTAAACCTATTACTTGCTAATATTCATTTAAGATAATGCTTTACTAGGACTTTAATAGCTGACCATGAGTATAATTTTACTTTCTCAGGAAATATATTTGAATAATAAATGTGCGACTGTTTGTGGCTTTCCACAAAAGGACTTTCTGTTTATTTATTTTAGTGTTTAAATGACAGAACCTGAACAAGGGGTGGTTATTGTGGATGAAGAGAGAGATCCAATTGACCGGCTTCACACGGCTGCAGATGCTCTCCCTAATTATGACCCCTCCATTCGTTGGAGCAAAGAGAGCCCTCCATTCCTCTACTGGAAGATACGAGATTATGCACATGCATATCGACATAACATTACCACACCTTCTGTTGTATGTTTTCTCCGTCTATGTTTATGATATTTTCAATGTTGCAAGCCAGGGAGCATAATTAGAAGCTTTACAAACATCCAATTGCTGCACTGCTATTAACCGATTTGTACAATGGCTCTTTATGTACATTGACTGGAAAGTAATAACAAAAATGAACCACAGTTGGTTCTGTAATCACTGATTCCTAAATTTTTTTCATAGTAAATATGTCTTTTTTATGAATTATGATGCCATGAAGTCTGAATAATTTTGAAATATGAAGGTAGCAGAACAACTAATATCAGCAATAAAAGAGTGGAACACGACGAATCCATCCATGCCCATGCTGATACACTTCAATCCTGATAATGTCAGAAATCAAGCAGAGGCTTCCACTTCAAGATTTGTTGAAGGTGTTCGTAATAACATAAATTGCTTATGAAATCAGTAAACATACAATAAAGTACCATGTATAATAGGAATTCATTATAGATTAAAACATCTCATTCATAATAAATATTTTGTGCATAGGGAAACCGATATCTATATTGGATGGAATTTTCATAGCAATCAAGGATGATGTTGACTGCTATCCATTTCCAAGCAGAAGTAAGTCTTCTTCATTCACATCGGCTATTTCTGTGTGCATACCATCAGCAAGTGCACAAATTTATCTTTGAAATGGTATTGCAGGTGGTACCTCATTTTTTGATCAGGTACGAAAAGTGGATAAGGATGCAGTGTGTGTGGCTCGATTGAGAAAATGTGGTGCAATACTAATAGGGAAAGCTAACATGCATGAACTCGGACTTGGAGTTACTGGAAACAATCCTAACCATGGGTATTAACATTTGATGGCTTTTATATCTTCAGTTCAACTGTTCTCTTCTTTTCACTTTTACTGTTTTTGTACTCACTGATTTGGTTTCTTTTATTTGTTAAATTGCAAATGAATACAGAACAGCTAGAAACCCACATGCTTTAGACAGATATACAGGGGGTTCGTCATCAGGTCCAGCCTCAATTGTTTCGTCTGGCTTGTGTCCTGCTGCCATTGGCACTGATGGGGGTGGTTCAGTGAGGATTCCATCATCACTCTGTGGCATAGTTGGTCTGAAGACCACTTATGGCCGAACCGATATGACTGGGTACATATAGTTTCATCTTGCATTTGTCTTTGTTTATCTGATTAAGTTATTGCCTTATTGGCCACCAGAACTTAATATTCTTTTGTGTACGGGAGTTGCCATCAAACTGTTAACCCAAAAGCTAGTACTACTAGACATTGACAAAATTGAACCTGAGGTTTTTCCTATTAACTCGAAAATAACTTTCTGCTCTGTTTGTTCAAACACTGGACCCAACAAATAAAGCTTCCTTTCCATTAATTAACTTTTTCAGATTTAGATAATAAATAAGATTCATTATTAGGGGTAAAACTGTCCACATATAGCGAAATGTGCCTTTTAAATATTATCAGTATTAAGGTTGGGTTTTATTTTGTAGATATATTAAACCTTGCCTTTTATCTTCAAAATAGAAACAGATACTGGTTGCCATACAACAAACATTCGGTGTTATTGGGGGTGGTGGGGGGGGTTACCTTTGCTATTATGCACCATTCTAAATCTTCCAACCAATGCAATGACAGTGTTGTGTGCGATGGCGGGACAGTTGAAGTTGTTTCTCCACTCGCGGCGTCTGTTGAGGATGCTATGCTTGTGTATCTACTTGTTCTCCTTATCTAATTTCTTTATATGCTATCATACTTGCTGTTTTATTTATGGATGCACTGTCCTTCTATCATGTAATGTTTAGATACTCAGCAATAGCAGGCTCCTCTCCTTCTGATAAAATCAGTCTGAGACCTGTAAGTAATTTTTTCTTTCTTTACCTGCTTTTACCGTTGCTCAGGATAGTGCAAACAGACTGTGATGAAATTCCCTCACCTCTTATGATGTCTCCATTTAGAAATAATCTTAATTGTTTCTAAAGATATCATAGCTATTATTTTGAGAACTTACAATCTTTTGTATGTTACTTTCAGTCACCTCTTTCTTTGCCGACCTTGTCATCTTCTGATAATTTAAACATACTGCAATCAGTGAAACTTGGAAAGTACTCTGAGGTGCCAGTTTTTAAGATACTTGATCATTTTATTTTCCATCTGCATAGACTTTTTCTTACTTAATTTTCTTATATTTATTTTTTTTATAATTTACAGTGGTTTCATGATGTATCAAATACTGAGATCTCGACTAAATGCGAGGATGCACTGCAACTACTTTGCAGTACTTTCGGCAGTCAGGTAAACACATAGCCCTTTATCATTTCCCTTTTGCTTTCTTTGTCTCTTTCACTTTGTGTCACTATTATGAAATTATGTGGTGGGGGTTAATTATTATTATCTCCTGTAACATGGTGCTGCCTTTTCCTTCTTTGTTTCCTTTTATTTTGTAGATAGAGGAGATAGTTTTACCAGAGTTAGAAGAGATGCGGACAGCACATGTTGTTTCAATTGGTTCTGAGTCACTTTTCCCCCTTAATCCTTTTTATTTGGAAGGGTTAGTGTTCTGACATTTTCTGTGAAAATTCCCATTTGCATGTTGAAGTCTATTTTTACATTTATAGAATATGAAGATCATTAAATTGGAGATTACTCCGAGGAGGGAAAAAATGTTGAAAAAAGAAAATATCTGAAAAAGAAAACTAACACATCTGAGCTCAATACTTCGCTTGTAATTTGTAAAATACTACCTTCAGTTCTGCAATTGTTGCGATAAGTCTATAATGCAAGTCAATTTTTTTAATTTAGTACTTTATTTTGTTCCATTAAGATAAAATAGCAGACACCAAATATCTCTAGAGAAACCTTATCATATTTACATTCGAAATTTGTTTTCTATGTTATCAATTGTAAAGGAGGCGATCTGATTTTACGCTGGATACACGAACAAGTTTGGCACTTTTTGGGTCCTTCTCTGCTTCAGACTATGTTGCATGCCAGCGTTTACGGTCCCCTCTCTCTCTCTCTCTCTCTCTCTCTCTGAATTGTGATTTTAATAGATAGAAGGGTACTCATGGATCCCTTTTTTTTTTAGTTCTATATGTTGTTACTTGATGTGGTTTTCCATATCGAAATTACAGGAGGAGGATAATGTACTATTTCATGGAAGCATTTAAGAAGGTCGATATCATTGTGACCCCTACTACTGGGTATCTTTTCTTTGCTTTGTTGGTTGTCGGACATAATATTAACTAATTATAGTTGAAACTCGAAAGATACAAATATTACAGTGCATCCTCCAATTTTATCAGTATTATATAGCGTGAAGTTCTCTTGGTCTTATTACTTTTTTGCGCTTTAAGGATGACTGCACCAAAAATACCACCAAGTGCTCTGAAAGTGGGGGAGTCTGATTATGATGTATCAGGTGAGAACTCTATCACCTTTATAAAATCCTAACCTGCCAGCAGATCAAGAAATTCGAATGTTACCTTGAACCAACCAATCAGTTTACCTCATGTCTGGTCTGGAAGGGTTCAAGTAGCCAAATTGTTAGGTTTGGTTGGTGTTTGGTGCACATTGCAATTTATTATCAAATTTTTAATGAGAAATATGGTACTACAAGGTTAAGCCTGGTTTTCTACAAAGAAAAATACTTCAATGAAGGGCAAAAGAACTAAGTCCTTGTTAATAAAACCAAGTATTGACTGGCGCAATTTCTATTTTAGTTCCAACTTTGGGACCTTTGGACATGAGGATTCCCTTTGAATGTGCTGTGCTAAAATGATTTTCTTATCTATTTTCTTCATATTTCGGAGCGAAATTTAACATTTCTGGTATGGTTTGATCTGTGTTGACATAGGTTATCTGATGCGATTTGTGCAACCTGGAAACCTTCTAGGTTTTCCTGCTATATCTGTTCCGGTAAGTTAATGTCACTGAAAGATAAGTTTGCTTCATTTGTATATTGAACTTAATATACTATATATTAAAATTTACACCCTAACTACTATATTGTTTTGCAGATTGGACACGATAAAAATGGACTACCAATAGGACTCCAACTGATAGGCCGGCCCTGGGCTGAGGCTAGCTTGCTCAGGGCTGCTTTTGCACTTGAGGTAAAACATTCTTTGGGTTTGGTAAATTCTTTAAAAAATATAATAAAAAAAAACTGAACCATTGTTAATACCAGTGCATATATCTGTACAGTTTACTGGTACCATACTGGTAATTCATAACTTACAACCAGCATGCTGTATAATAGATCTCATTGTATCGGTCATTCATTGTCGTTTTATTTTTATAGTTGGTTTGTTGAGTAAATGTTTTACATCTACAGGAGCTTTGTATGAAATTCCGCAACAGACCATCTGGAGTATTTTTCAATTTGCTCACCACTTCATGAGAATAATGTAATATGCAAGTGCCGTCTATTTTAGACCATCAGGGCGGGAAAAAAAAGCTGTTTCCTTTGTGGATATGAAAACAAGATTCTCAATAAAGCCTGGTGATCTTGACGAATAGAATTGAATTGTACTGCTCCCTTTTAAATATTTTATTGTCAGTATGCTTGAATTGATAATCTCGTGCATAGAATACATTGGGTTTGATAAGAGTGATAAATGAACATCTGGTTACGTATGATTGACAAAAGTTGCAATTATAATACTTCAATGAGTTTATTTGTTAATATTTTACTTTAAAGGTTGGCTACATTGCAACTTCCAAATTATTAGTCACCTTTCTGGTGCTGTCTTATGTTTTTGTTTTAAATGTTTGTTTTTCAAACTAGAGTAGCTCGTGACATGGCAAATAAAATGGCTCTCGTATTTCTCCAGAACCATTTAGGTGACCGATGTCAGACCAGTTCTTACTACCGCGAAGCTGATTCTCTGTACTAGTTTTGTTCGCAGTTGTGATTAGGCATTAGCACATTAGAGGCACACAAAGAAGTACAAGCATATATACGACCGATCACAAATAGAAGATAAATAAATTGGTATTCTTAGAAAACAGAAAGGCGCAAGAAAATAAAGTACAGCAATGATCTAAAAAATACATGACAAAGGTTATGTCCACTAAAGTAAGACATAAAAAATCACAATGGAAAACAATACGACCATAAATCTATTGGTGTATGGTGGTTAATGAAGACGATGATTTTTGTCAATGTTTGAAATTAAATGAACTACTCTAGTATATTTAACGCAATCGGACCAAAATGTGGTTTTTATTTCTGGACTGGTAGATCGTTTAGCCAATTTAAACCCAGATTAAACTGAAATCTTATCACTCTGTGGCTGCGACTGGTCACTGGGTTTGTCAAGTCCTGATGGGATCTTTCCAGGGTAGTTTGTACTCGAGGCTGCTGCTCCAATCATGCTGCATAACATTTCCCACCATTAGTGCATTTATACTTGAAAACTCTATTGCTACAAGCTCTGTATGTGTGTGCATTATGAGTGTGTGTTTGTGCGTGACAGAGAGAGAGAGTACCTTCTGTCCACCAAGACAACAGACCGGAGCTCACAGTTGGCGAAGCTGCATAATCCATATATCAGATGTCAAATTTTTTTTTCCTCTTTTCTTATATTGTTAAGGATTAAGCTCAGGGAGAGGGGGAATAGAGAGAGAACAAACTTACTGTTTACACATGTCCTCTTGAATACTCGGATGACAGTCCTGCCCAAAATTGCTGAGCATATGATATAAGAAGCCACTATGGCTCACTATTGCTATTTCTTTCTCTTCTCTTGTCCACAACCTAAATTGAAAAATGGCAAATAGGTGACAAAAGAAAATGTTTTATCTACTTGCCTACCAAATCTGACATATCTATACCAACAATTCAAATTGCAGAGGATTGAAACCTTAGAAATATATGTAAAACTAAACAAACAAGTTCATACCAATTAATAAACTTTGCCCCTCTGGCAGCAACTTCTTCATTTTTCTCTCTCACGTCAGGCTTCCACAGAACATCTTCATCATTCTCGATCTGTAGTAACAAAAAAGTATAAGAGAATAAGATCTATGCTTCTTGGTCACTATCATCCTCAAAGTTTAGCTAAATAATAGCTATTCCTATGATACCATGGAAGACCAATGTAAAAGTTTAGGAGTGATGGAAGGGAGTAAGAGGACTTGCCAAAGAGAAATTAATTGCAGGAAAAGCAGGGTGATACTCAGTTATACTTCTCCTCTTGTCACATGGGTGCTCTCCCTAATATTAAATATTACATACACTTTCTTAGTTAAAGCTAGTAAGCAATCTTGAAGTTTAATGGATTAAAGGATAGCGAAGAAAAAATATCATAAGAATGGCTTTACCAAATGCTCTCTGCAGGATTCAACAGCAAGAAATGGAGGGGAACCGAGGCTAGAAACAGCAGGTCGACCACTATTAAATGCATTTTGCACCATGAGAGGTGGTGCACTAATGCCATCAGTATATCCCTCTCCACCAAAAACACCCACTGCCGTTTGCATTGTCCTGTCATTATTCATTACCATCAATTATAATTCACAGGTACTACTTTGATAGAGATAATAAAGAAGCTAAAAATAAATGACTTAGCCAGCACAAGTACCTTAGCAAAGGGGAAGTGATGACCAGATCGAGTTCTTTCACAAGGCCAGTTCTTTGTACATGCATTCTCAAATTATCAACCTATACCAATGCCATTTGAATTTACATAGATGTAATGACAAGTGGAAATAATCATGCAAAGTCAAACTGAATAGATATACATAAACAGAAAGAAACCTGGCTCCAACCGAGATCGGTCAGGTGCGCATCAAAATAGTCATAAGACATATATGCACTGAAATCCTTTTCTCCTGCTACATTGTGGATCCCTTGTGCGTGTCTCACCTTAAACATTTATTTATTTTTTTCATTTTCAATTAGTATATTGAATGTATGATCTGGAGTTAACCACACTAATTATGTAGGTTAAGAGGGAAACAAAAAGATAAGAATTAACTCACAAAATGTAGGGTTTTGCAACGCTGCAGAGGGTACATGCCAGTGCTGGTCGTGCCTTCCATCTCTACACAGAAATCAGAAGTTTCTACCTTCAAAAAGAATAAATAAATAGAATAATATCTTATACCAATCTGCTATCAATTTCACCGCCACTTTTGGGAATTAGATGCCAAGGGGTTGTGGGTTGTTGGTGGTGGTGGTGGGACGGGGATTACACACAACCAGAATAAATAATACTGGTGAACAAATCAGTCGTTTAGAGTTATAGTTTGCTATTCCCAATAATTACCATGATAATGCCGGTTAATTAAAAAATGTGAACTAGTTGTTCAGAGTCATAGTTTGCCAGTATATCGAAACAAGTCAAAGAAAAATTAGACCAGGCCCAAATTGTCATTTAAGAAACAACTACAAGCTTAATCTCTCATACAATCTTTCTTATCTTATTAAAAAAATGCTGGTGAAACAATCGTACAACTAAATCAATTCTGCTTATTATCCTAAACTTTGACAATCAGAACCACATCCTGCCCAAGGTTTTGATCCAGTGAAACACGATTCGATCTCATACCCAGAATTAATTTTGGGGAAAGAAAGGCGATGACAACCCATAAATTAAAAAATAATATTATGCATTAAAACAACGCAACCACTAGTCAATTAGTCTCATGAGCGACCCGCTAAAGAAATGACACCATAGAAGAGGGAACAAGAAAGGATCGAAAAAGATGCGAGGGAGTACCTGAGGAGGTTGAAGAACAGCGAATAGAGGAGAGGCGGGGGCGAATTGATCGAAAGGAAATGGAGGAAAAAGAGTGATTAATAAATGGAGACGAACAGGACGGCGAAATGGTAATAAATTGCATCGCAGAAGAGAGATCGAAAATCGTGCAACTCCCCTTGTTTCACGAATAAATAAAGGCGACAATTGGTTGGTTGGTTTGGTTGCCACTTTACGATTGATTGCCGCTGGGTTTCCTAGCATCAACGTCAACAATTACGGTACGGATCGAGGGAAATTTTCCTTGTTCGTATTTATTCAAATTAATTTTAGTGTTATTTTATTTTTATTATTTATTAAATTTTGATTTATTTATATTTGAACTTTATTATTAAAGCTACCGAATAACTGTCGGGTCAACGAATAATTTTAAATAAAATGATAATTTACATAATCTAAGTATTAAGTAATAATTGAGTAAAATAGTATCATTTTAACATAACATGTATATAATATCATAAATAAAAAAATGCAAAAAACTTATAAGATTTCTTAACCTTATTATTTAAAAATTTTGGGAGTCGTAATAAATAAAACCATATGAAATATTTCATAAATTAAACATATGATGTAATTAAATTAATGAGAAAGCTTTCAATCAAAGCGCTTTGACCGAAGTCCCAGTTAAACCTCGTCAGATCTCAATTTTGAAAGTTCAAATGACCGATCCAAACCGCTCAATATGATTTTCATATCGAAATCTCCATGCACACCAAATTTTACATTTTTTTTGAAAATTTTAAGTATTTTTTTCGGATTTTAGAAAATCGTTAATCTAATTTGTTCTGAACCATTCAAAAAATGCAGTTTTTAAAAATCCAAAAAAATACTTAAAAATTTTAAAAAATATAAAATTTGGTGTGCAATGAGATTTCAATATGTAGATCGTATTGAACGGTTTGGATCGGTCATTTGAACTTTCAAAATTGAGATCTAACGGGGTTTAACCGGAATTCCGGTTAAAGCGCTTTGATTGAATCCTTTCTCTAAATTAATAATTAAAAACATCATATATAATTTTGTATTTTTTTATTTAAATAAATAATGAATAAGGAACAGTTCATTTGTGTCATTATGCGTAAGCTAATATTTTTTCCCCTTACCGTATCCTTTATCTAAATCGGTGAGAATTTTCTTTTGTTCTCTCATACGATACAAATTAAATTAATAGACAAATAAAAAGTTTACTAGCACCTCTATTTTTTCTACATCTTTTGACGATTAGAAGCCTGACGGCCTTTCCCACTTCTACTTTTACGGAATTACTTTTCTGTTTCTTTTGCTTTACGTCTCAAAAAGGTTCATACTTATCAACAATTTTGTATTGTGTATGCCTAATTCGCAGCAATTAAACAACCAGAGTCCGAAATTATGAAGTCCAAAATAAAGGAAAAAAAAATGAATTCAAGTTTTTTTTTTAAAAAAAATTCTATGTCAAAATATCTTAAAAATTATTATTACTAATCATTCGATATGTTTCATAATTTTCAACCAATGATTGTTATTGTTTGGGAAAGAAAAAAAATGAACAGCTGACTATGCAAATTGTGGAAACACTTGTAATCTTGTATGCTCATATAATCATTCCGCGTTAGATCCATGACGTGATTGGCAGAGACTCTGACTCTAATTAATTTGATACAAACAAAATCTGCATGAAGTTTTTTTTTTTTTCAAAAAAAAAAGGATTTTTTTATGAAGAGTCATTTAAGAATTTATAATTATATATAGTGTCATGTCTGTAAAAGCCACGAGTCCTTTGTTGTTAATTTTCAGCTAAGCGGTGGGTCATGAATGAAGAAAAACTGTAGGAGCATCAAATAGAAGGCGGCTATGAGAATCTCAGAATGCACCTACCAATCTCTTGCGTTCAACAGTTGCATAGGGAATAAGAATAAAGAATTTCGGAATTCGTGCTTGTCCCTATTCCTTATTCTTATTCCTTAGTTTTGTTGGTATAGGAATAAGGCCCGGAATTAGCCCAAATTCTTTATTCCCATGGTGTTTGATTTGGCACCAGAATAAGAAATAAGAGGCTTATTCCTATCCATCCCCTTATTCTCATGCATCCAAACACACCACTTTAATTACAAAGTAACAAACTTTCCTTCTTCATTTCACATTGCATTGGAAATTTGGAGAGATGCCAAATGGGTACTGGTGGAATATCCCCCTGTCTACAGCCTATGAAATGATACTCTTTTTTTTTTAAAAAAAAGTTTAAATTATACCTTGAGGGGGGCCGCAGCAGTCTTGGATTATTAAGAAACATTGTCACTTCTGTGACTGAGACTGGTCGCTGAGTTTGTATAATGTTTGAAAAATGGCAAATAGGTGACAAAAGAAAATGTTTTATCTACTTGCCTACCAAATCTGACATATCTATACCAACAATTCAAATTGCAGAGGATTGAAACCTTAGAAATATATGTAAAACTAAACAAACAAGTTCATACCAATTAATAAACTTTGCCCCTCTGGCAGCAACTTCTTCATTTTTCTCTCTCACGTCAGGCTTCCACAGAACATCTTCATCATTCTCGATCTGCAGTAACAAAAAAGTATAAGAGAATAAGATCTATGCTTCTTGGTCACTATCATCCTCAAAGTTTAGCTAAATAATAGCTATGCCTATGATACCATGGAAGACCAATGTAAAAGTTTAGGAGTGATGGAAGGGAGTAAGAGGACTTGCCAAAGAGAAATTAATTGCAGGAAAAGCAGGGTGATACTCAGTTATACTTCTCCTCTTGTCACATGGGTGCGACTTTAAACACTAATTTGGAGTCAGATTAAACTGAAACATTGTCACTTCTGTGACTGAGACTGGTCGCTGAGTTTGTCAAGTCCTGATGGGATCTTTCCTGGGTAGTTTGTACTAGAGTCTGCAGCTCCAATCATACTGTCATGATATTTATTATCGCTGTTAGTGCATATATACTTGAATTTCACTGATGCTGCACGCTGTGTTTCTGTGAGTGTGAGTGCGTACGTGCGTGAGAGAGAGAGGGAGCTACCTTCTGTCCATCAAGACCATAGACCGGATCTCACATTTGGCAAACCTGCATGATTCATATGTCCGATGTCAAATTTTTTTTTTTCTCTTCTATTTTTGTGGGTTTGGTAATTTGGTATTAGGGAAGAGAAATTATGCATACTGTTTACTCATCTCCTCTTGAATACTGGGATGACAGTCCTTGCCAAAGTTGCTGAGCGTATGATATAAGAATGTATTATGGGTCACTATTGCAATTTCTTTCTCCTCTCTTGTCCACAACCTTAATTTAAAAATGACAAGAAAAGGGACAAAACAATATGTTTATTTATTTATTCACTGCAATTCACAAAATAAAATATAATGTATCTCTGCTAAATGGCCAAGTGCTAACTGCTAACATTTGAAATTTAGAGAATTGATACCTTCAAGCTAAATGAAATTAAGCTGAACAAATTTTACCATACCAGTCAAAAAACTTTAACCCTCTCGCCCCGACTTCTCCATATTTCTCTCTCACATCAGGTTTCCACATAACATCTTCATCATTCTCAATCTGAAGTAACCAATCAGTTTAAAATAAAATAAAAAAACGTATTTTCTTCTTTTTCAGTATCATCATCAAAGTTTTGCTATATTATAGGATGATACCATAGCAGACCAATATAAAAGTTCAAAAATGATGAAATGGAGTAAGAGGACTTGCCAAAGAGAAATCAATTGCAGGAAAAGCAGGACGATACTCAGTTATACTTCTCCTCCTGTCACATGGGTGCTCTCCCTAAAATTTTATTTTACATAATTGACAAGGAAATCACCCTCTTAATTAAATCTACCAAGAAATATTGAAGAGTAATGGATTAAAAGAGAGAGTAGAGAAATAATAAAAAAAAAAAAGATCACAAGGACTGCAATTTTACCAAACGCTCTCTGCAAGATTCAACAGCAAGAAAAGGAGGGGAACCCAGGCTAGAAACAGCAGGTCGACCACTATTAAATGCATTTTGAACCATGAGAGGCGGTGCACGAATTCCATTAGTATAACCTTCTCCACCAAAAACACCCACTGCTGTTTGCATTGTCCTGTAATTATTCATTGATTTCATTCCCATCAATTATAATACACACATACTACTCAATTGGATGGAGATAAAGAAACTAAAAAAATGAATGACTTAGCTAGCGTAAGTACCTTAGCATAGGGGAAGTGATGATCAATTCGATCTTTTTCACAAGACCGGTTTTTTGTACATGCATTCTCAAATTATCAACCTACAGCATTGCCATTGAATTTTCATAGATGCAATGACAAGTGAAAATGATCATGCAAAGTCAAACAGAATAGATATACACAAACAGAAAGAAACCTGATTCCAGCCGAGATCTGTTAGGGGCGAATCTAAGTATTCATCAGACAAATATGCACTGTAATCCTTCTCTCCTGCCACATTGTGGGTCCCTTCTGCGTGCCTCACCTTGAAACATTTTTATTTTCATTTTCGATTAGTACATTAGATAATGGTGATGCAACGGTGTCGAAAATTTTTTTAAAAAAAAAAAATGACTTACCAGATGTAGGGTTTTGCAACGGTGTAGAGGGTACATGCCAGTAATGGTGATGCGTTCCATCTCTAGTTCTCTACACAAAATCAGTAATTTCTACCTTGAAAGATTATTCATGATCTATTTTATAAAAATGGTATCAATTTCATTTCTCCTTTTGGGAATAAGATACATTAATGGGTGTGGGAGGGAATACTGAGTGAAAGAAAATGGGAAGAAAAGCATCGGTTGTTCAGAGTCATATTTTGCCAATAATATCAAAGCAAGTCAGAGAGAAGTTATATATGCCAGTCATAAGCTCAATCTCATTTAATAAATAATAACTACAAGCTTAAGAATTAATCTGGTATGTTTTATTTGAGAAAATGTATATATATATATATATTGAAAGCTAGGTGGCAATAGCCACACCAGCAGTTGTATATTAAATTATTAATAAAGAAACAAAAGATTACAAGGCGTACATTCCCAAGAAAAGAGTAAAAGGAGAAAAAAAAAGAAAAAGTAAGGTTGGGAATAAAATCTAGCCGGTGGAACAATTGTTTCAGCTATACTAATCTAAATCGAAATACTTAATCTGACATTTGTTCCTAAAATTCACTAATCAGTACAACAGCCTGCCCCAAGTTTTTGATCCAGTTAAAATCAATTCGATCTCATAACAGAAAGATTGCGTTAGGGAAAGAAAGTTCATGGAAACCCGTAAAATAATAATGGTGTGCATCACAGAAACACAAGCACCAGTTTTAGTCTCGTATCTAGAAAGATGACAACATATATTGCATTGCAAAAAATGGATCGAAACAATGAGATGTGAGAACAGAAGTACCTGTAGAGGAAGAAGAAGAGCGAACAGAGGAGAGTCGAAACCGAGGAACAATGGTGGTTGAGAAATGGAGAGGGAAGTAGTCATAATATATTGCATTGCAAAAGCTCGTGCATGAATATATAAGTGTTTTTTTTTTTTTTTCTTTAATGGCAGCCCGTAGAACGAATCAATGAGTTGGCGTGGAACTTTTTTTCTTTTTATTTTTTAAACATAGAGTAAGGCGCGGAATCAATATCCGTAAAAAGCAATGTGAGAATTGAGATGCTAAGATGTGGATTTCGGAAATTCGAAATGGACTTAGATATAAAGTTCTTTGCGGATTCTCTGTTGCTGATTTCCTGTCGCTTCTCAATAAAATTAGTTCAAAGTTCTCACGCTTTACCAATGAATGCATGGATTTCGACATAGAAAGTCACGAAAATTTATTATATTCCCATTCTCTCGGCATGGTTTCCCATGCTGAGGTACCCTTTTTATTTTTTATTTTTGGTTTTCAGTTCAATCCTTGTGGTTGTTTCATTTACAAACGGAGACATGAAATTGATTTTGTTTAATGATGTATAATCTAAAATATTTTATAATATAAATATTATAGAAGTACTTTACTATAATTGAATATCAATTAATAAAATTAAGGTCATGGGTGAATGAAGTCTTATAAATGTTGGTGTCGTTTGGGATGGTTAGGAATAGGGTAGGAATAGCATAAATTTAGGAAAAAACACTATTCACAGGAATTGGAGGAATTGGCTATTCCGAAAATTAGAAATGTTGTTTGGATGGTGAGTTTAGGAATAGCGTTGGGAAGTGTGAAAAAGTAGAGAGAAAAGTGTTGTTGGGAAGAGTGTTATTGAAAATTGTGTTAGGAATGGAATTGGCTATTCCAAAACCGTTTGGATGAAAAATTCAGGAATTGGCTATTCCTAGGAATTGGCCTATTCCACTCATCCCAAACGAGCCCGTTATTTTTATTCCAAAAGAATTTCATTTTTATAAAATAAGAGTTATAGAAAATTTGATATGATAATAGAATGATTCTGCCAAGCCGAGTGGTCAGCTCCGTGGATTTGAGGTTGGGACAAAGAGAAGAGCACCGAGGACCACCTCTGCAGCTACAAAGAAAGCCATACAGGCGGCGTTAAGCGAAGCGGGCATTGCACGCGATGTGGGAGATGTAGGTACCTCTTCCTCTCTTCTCTCTCAGTCCGAGCTGCTAGCCTTGTCCTCCTATTGTGGGGTCCTCCAGCCTGAGCCTCCCTTTGTTGACTCTCTCACCGCACCGGCACAGCCAGCTGAGGCCCCGGTCGTTGGCCCGGCATAGACTTCAGCAGCCAGCCACTTTCTCTTTGGTTTTGTTTGTTTTGTTAGAGTTGTTACGTCAAAACTCTGTGTTTTATTACAATGTTTAAGAACCTTTCTTTTTTCTGTTGGAATGTAAGAGGCATTTCGGATCTTAACAAGTGTTCAGTGGTTAAAGACTCTATTAAAGATACAAAATGTGATATTTTTTGCTTGCAAGAAATAAAATGGGCTTCTTGCGATTTTTTTCGAGTTCGCTCGGTGTGTAGCTTTAATTTTGATTCCTTTGCTTCTTTACCCGCTTTAGGCACAAGAGGTGGTATACTTCTTGTTTGGAATCGACGTTTTACTTGCTCACGTACTCTGGCACTTAGTTTCTCAGTTACAGCGTTCCTTTCGTTCAATGACTTCACCTTTAAGGTGACGGCAGTCTACGGACCAACTTCTGATTCGCTTAAGCATGATTTCCTTCTTGAACTTCAGTCCATTTACGCCCTCTCGGACGACCCTTGGATTATCTTGGGTGATTTCAACTTGCTCAGACATCCGTCCGACACGTCCAGCAATGGGACTAATCTCAACCTGATGCTTGAGTTCAATTCCTTTATCTCTCGCTGCTCTCTTTTGGAGGTGCCGCTTTCGGGTAGAAAGTTCACTTGGTCAAACAAAAGACCGGTCCCGACTTTCTCTAAACTTGACCGAGCTTTCCTCTCGCATCATTGGCTCACTCTCCCGTTTTCCTACTCTCTCTCGGACTTACCAGCTACCACCTCGGACCACGCTCCCCTACTACTTTCTTTAAAAGTCCCCCCCACTGTGAAAAGAAGACCATTTAAGTTTGAACACTTTTGGTTTAGGTCTCCCGAAATTTCGCAAATTATTGAGCAAGCCTGGACTTCAGCAAACTACGCCACAGATCCCACAAACAACCTCTTAAATAAATTTGCCTCTGTAAGGAAAGCGGTCTCCACTTGGGCAAATTTGAAATTTGCTAACTCGAATCGTTTCCTCTCCAGAACCAAACTCATCATACAATTCCTGGACTTGTTAGAAGAATCTCGACTGCTCTCGTTAGAAGAGTTCTCTCTTCGAATCAAGTTACGTGAACACGCCTTTGCGCTTATCTCTATCCAGAAGGAAAAGTGGAAACTTCGGAGTGGTGCTAATTGGTTGAAACTGGGCGACAAAAATACTAAGTTTTTCCATGCGGTCGCCAACACTAGGCGAGTGACTAACTCCATCTCCTCCCTAACTTTTGCCTCTGGTGTTGTATCCGATCCTGCGATCCTTAAAGATGCTTTACACTCCCACTTCTTGAACACTCTTTGGTGTCGACCCGCCCGTTCCACCACCTTACGATCTTTCAGGTCGAGTGGGCTCCCATTTGGATTTGCGGTCCTTGGGCCTGCCTTTCTCTGAACAGGAGGTTTTAAAGGCAATACAAGAGCTCCCTTCTGGGAAGTCCTCTGGCCCGGATGGTTTCCCTATTGAGTTCTTCAAGTACTTCTGGGGAATAATTGGGCCCGACATCTTAGGTAGCTTGGATGCCTTTCAAAATGGCAAGCTAAATCTCCGGAAACTAAATAAGGCAACCATTACTCTTGTACCCAAGAAGCAATCCCCCCAGCATGTCAACGACTACAGGCCTATCAGTGTTATCAACTGTTTTATTAAAATTATCACAAAAATTTTGGCAAATCGTCTCCAAAGCTTCTTGGCCTCTCTGGTTTCTCCTTTCCAGACGGCTTTCACCAAGTGCCGTTCTGTAATGGAGTCTTTCATGATTGCTAGAGAGTACTTGTCTTTCTACCATAAGCAAAAGATACCGGCACTTTTGTACAAGGTAGATTTTGCCAAGGCTTTTGACTCTATCTCTTGGACTTTCTTGACTAACCTGTTGATAGAGCGAGGTTTCCCTCCGCGTTGGATTGCTTGGTTGTTGGATATTCTTAAATCTTCTTCTTCAGCAATTAAGGTCAATGGCGACGTCACGGATTTCTTTGTTCACCGAAGAGGGCTCAGGCAAGGTGACCCTCTATCGCCTTTGCTCTTTAACTTGGTAGCAGATGCCCTCCAGTCGTTTATACAAAATGCCTCTTCCCTTACTTCAGGCCCTATCATCATCCCACCAAGGGCTCTTCAGTACGCGGACGATACTATTCTCCTCTTAGAGGCTTATCCACGTAACCTAGTAATTGTTAAGGAAGTCCTCTCCAACTTTGCCAAGCTTACTGGACTGCTAATTAATAATGACAAAAGCCTTTTCATACCAGTTGCCATTCCAGACTCCTCTCTCGTTGGGTTCTCACAGATTTTGAATTGTGCTCCAAAAGACATGCCGGTGACTTACTTAGGTCTGCCTTTATCCATTCGGAGATTAAGGAAAGTGCACTTCAAGCCTCTTTTAGATGCGTTTCAAAGAAAACTTGATGGCTAGAAGTCAAGTCTTCTCTCTTCAGCTGGTCGCCAAACTTTGGTGAAAGCCGTTCTTACCGCGCTGCCTCTCCACTTCATGCAAGTTATTCAACTCCCGGCATGGCTAATTAAGCACCTGGATGGAATTTGTAGAAGCTTCTTTTGGAAAGGCAAGGGCAAATGTTTGGGTGGTCACTGCCTGGTCAATTGGAATAAGTGCTGTACACCTAAGAGTACTGGTGGTCTAGGCTTTCTAAATCTCAACTTGCAAAACCAGGCGCTTCTTCTAAGATGGCTGTGGAAGTTATACGCTGAGCCCTTCTCAACTTGGACCACTACAATTCAAGCTCTCTATGGTACTAGAGATGTTGCTTTGCTAGCTCACAACAACCTTCTCTCGCATGGAATTTCGGACATCTTGAAGTACCTTCCTTTCTTCTCTGTCTCAATTAACTATCCGGGAACTGATCCTTCGCTTTCTTGGAGGTGGACGAACTCAGGTACTTACACCTCTGCAAGCGCTTACACCATACTGGCAAACCCTGGGATTACATCGCCTTACCATCGCAAGCTGTGGAAGCTCAAAGTACCTCCCAAGGTGAAGATCTTCATTTGGTTGCTCCTGCAGGATAGACTGCTTACTCAAAACAACCTGCTGCTAAGGAATTGGCCTGCTAACGAGGGGTGCCCCTGCTGCTTGGCAAGTCCTCTAGAGACTGCTCACCACCGTTTCCTTGGTTGCCCTCTGGCCTCCTCTATCTGGAACAGGTTGCAACAACTCTTCAATCTTCCTACTCTTCTCCTTACGGACGACTTGCTTGCCTTCTGGCTAACCAATCGGTCTGCTTTGGGTTCCGAGTGGGATATCATTTGGGCAGCCACCAACTGGACTATTTGGAAAGAGCGCAACAATCGGATTTTCAACTCTAAGACCAAGCCTTTGTTTCTGCTTGAAAAAGACATTGAGTCTCTCGTGGTTTTTTGGAAGGCTTTTGCAGGCTAGCTATCTACAGTTTTCTTGGTTTTTGTTTTCTTTCTTCACTTTCGTGTTTTTTTTAGTTTGTCTAGTGTTTGTATAGGTGCTCTTCTCCTTTCTTTCTCTTTTTCCTTTCTTTTCTTTTTGTAATTAGTTTGTACAGATTTTCTTTTATTAATGAAATTTTGTCGGTGTGGTGCTTTACCACCTGACCTTCAAAAAAAGATAATAGAATGATTCGGTACTAGATTTAGAATGTGATTGGCTGAGAATCTGACTCAAATTAATTTGAAACAACAAAAGCTATAGGAGATAATTAAAAAAAAAATTGTATGAAGATCGTGTCATGTAAATATAATAATTTATATTTACTGTCATGTCTATAATCATTAGTCCGCCCTTTGATATTAGTATCCAGCTGAACATCAATTTCAGCACGGATAATGGTGATTTAGCATAGATCAGATTCAAATCTTAGAGGATCTAAGAAAATTTGATATTAAAAATACCGTAACACATCTCTCCAGAACTTTTTTTTAAGTTTTCAGCAAAGTTTTGTGTGCATGTGCGTGTGCGTGTGTGTATGTGTTTTTTTTTTTGAGGGCCAGCAAAATGCCGACATTTTTTTTTTTTAAAAAAAAAAAACTTACAAAAGTATCCCAACAAATTCTAAATCATTTACAAAAGTTGTGGGTGTTGAAAGAAGAAAACTATACAGCCTCAGATAAAAAGCAGGAGACAGGAGGGAACTCAAATTCAACGTCGCACGCTTTGGTTCTATTTCATTTTGCACGACCCTGGAGATGCTGCAATTCATGGGACATCGCGTATTCGCGTGTGAACTGTGAACAGCATACGAATCGAGAAATAATACACGTCACGCTAGGGCCTGGGGATGTGGCCGTAAATGATTTCTCATCACAGAGCTGGCTGGGGATGTGGCCGTAAATGATTTCTCATCACAGAGCTGGCGCCTGCCAGCAGAGTCTGGAATAGTTACTTAAAGGCCCATAAATAAAGCCCATTGAAATTTAAGGCTCAAACTCCAATCGTTCTATGAAAAAAGAAAGAATGCATTGGAGAGCCTATATCACAATTCAAGGCTCCCAAAAATTGTAATTTATGTAAATAGAACCACACAACTATACCTGTCAATATCGACGTTTCGTTCCGTCCAAACGGAACGTTAAACGAAAGGAAAATCAGTTTCGTTTCTGAAAACGGAAAGGAAACGGAACTGAAATTTGTAAACGTTACCGAAACGGAATACGGAAATCGACCGAAATCAATGGTAAAAGAAGGACGGAACGTTAAACGGAACAGAAAACTGTTTCGTTTGACGAAACGGAACGTAAATGGAAAGGATTTCTGTTTCGTCTGGAACGGAACGAAAACGAAAATGGGCCGTTCCGTGTTCCGTTTCGACGTTTGACAGGCCTACACACAACACAAGACACAAGAAATTCATATATTTTTCTTTCAATAAATTCAACTTCTTATTTTGTGTGCTTTTTTGAGAGAGAGGGAGAGAGAGCGCGCGAGAGAGAGTAAATTAATCAATATAAGCTTATCACTTACTTTTGACTTTGAGCCGTTTGTTGATGCTACTATGAATTTGAGATGTAAGACCGAAGGACATTAGGCTGTATCTTGTATGGGAACAGAATTGATATATAATAATTCATGTTGGCATGACCAACTTGGGTCTTTTGTTAACTTTCATTAATCAGAATGTGATTTTTTTTTTTTTTTTTGATAAACTAGATAGCGACTATCTTTCTTTTTTTTTTTTAATGAAAAGAGTTCCGAGGTGGACATCCATTGAAAAATAAAGAGCAGGTACAAAAAGTATATCAGTCAAGTATCCATAGCTGAAAAGGATCAAATAGCTAATCCGAAGGATCAAATAGCTGAAAAGGAAACTAAAGACCAGAGCTAAAGAATCCTCAAGTCGCTAACTATCTGCCCTCTAAAAGCAACAAATATATCCCATCAAAATAAAAGCACAAAATTCACATCAAAACACAACCACAAGACACATTACAGACAGACTAAAGAAAACACCACCAAACAAAAGCCGCTAGAAGCAGAAAAAAAAAAGACGGATAAGCAGCTGAGGTTTCCATGAAAGTTCTTATATGGCCTCTAATCTGATACATGTCCATCACTTGTTTCACTGCTTCTTTGCATTGCTGCTAGCTCCTGAAACTTGCCTCTATCTAAGTACTCCATAAATGAAACAAACACATAATATGAAAGTAAATTATATGAGAACTGGAATTTTTTATCTAAATGATTTATATCTTAAATAGTATATTACTGTTGTACAAATCCAACAGAAGTCATAGTTCATCCATTCACATTAAGCGACTATCTAGGAAATCAGAATGTGAAGTTACGAAATGTTCATTGATTCCATATCATCAATTTTCAGAATTTTTTTTTTTTAAAAAAAAAAGATCATGCATGATCCAAGTCGTATAATGTGAATGGATGAACTATGACTTCTGTTGGATTGGTACAACAGAAATATACTATTTAAAATATAAAACATTCCGATAAAAATTCCAATTACTAAATTATCAACGCTAAACAGTCATTTATACAAACCATGTAGGTGGAAAAGTTGCCTATAACAGGTTACCCTTTGTAGCTACAATTTGTCATCAGTTTCTTACCACGAAATGGTTAGGTAATCAACCAAGATTTGCTCAGCTTGGGGGAAGTTTCCTCGGTACCAAATTTTCCAATTACCAATGATATCAAGGCGTGACATGCCACTGCGAGAAAATATATACATTTAAAAAGGATCTTCCGTGTCTGAATTAATTGTTGATTATATATAGTATTATAGTGGGCTCCGGGATGATGTCATCAGAAAAAGTATTGAACTTCCTTGTGCCACGGAATTACTGGGAACTTGCACCCTGTACTTTGTTAATTGATAATTGTCTAAAAATCTGGAAGATTTCTTTGATATATATACATTGGAGCATGACTCACTGGGCCATTTGCCAGTCTAGCGACTTGTCGTATGTTTTTCTTATATATATATATATATTCTTCTTTTGATATCCTCAGTAGCTAGAAGTTATGTTTTTATATGTAAATTTACAGGCAATCAAACATCTTTTGGGGCCAACGTGTCTATGTGGGTGAGAACAGAACAATTTATCTTGGTCAATATCAAATTATATCTAGTTCACTAAGAACAATAGAACAATAAACACTATCATCGACAGATATGATGTCCCTGGTTTCCAACCTAATAATGCATGCGCGCATGGCATGTCTAGTTTCCAGGAGGAAACCCTGTTATGCAGAGATTCAATTAATGAAATAATACTCACCATCTACTTTCATTTGGTCTTGGAAATGATTGCAAAAGACGAATTAGTATTCTTTTTCTTGACAAAAATACGGAATGAACTTAAAAATGAAGTCAAATAAATCAGGATAAAAATTCAATTTTATATTCAAAACAATATCTGATACTTTTTTAAGCATGAGCTTATAAATATCATGGTTTTAAGCTTACAGTGAGTGTGTGAGTGCGCACGCGCGTATTCAGTCCAAGACTCCAATTGTGTCGTTTTTATTATTATAAACATAAACAGTGCAGTAGCTGAGTATATATAATCATTGCCTTATCTTTTCTTTATTATATTTTCTTCAAAACACTAACAATATCTATCCTTCCTTCACCAAAGAGCACTGATTATGTAGAACTTAAATGCCAACTTGCAAAGAGAAATAAATACACCACTAACAATATATTCACATAATCTTGCGAGAGCACACAACAAACACTCTTCATCAATATCCACCTACTAACAGCACTTGCAACCTAATTTTGCGGAAACTTACATATGCTATCTTTTACATTACAAAAAGGAAAAACAAAATATCACTCTTTCAAGAAGCATCAGGCATGTGATATAACTATATTTTCCAAGGCAGTGTCGCGCTGTTCATCTTGTGGCTGTTGTATTGGGAGGGTGTTGTTCTGTACCGCATGGCGGGTCCTGACAATGTGGGCCCTCCTAGACCTAACCCTCCATCTTAGTATTTCCACTATTATGGAGTTTACACTCATGGCAACTCCAAATCCGGCAAACGTTGCAAGTATTATCGATATAACAGGTTGCATATGCAGCTGAAATTTCAGCAGAAATTAAGCTTATGTCAGAAATGTATTTACAAGTAACCAAAGATATGTCCTAATATCAAAACATCAAGATAATTGATTTAGAAGAGCGGGGAGGATGTAGACATTTAAATCGTTCACATAGGATATTCAGCTGTTAAATCATTTTTTTTCTTAGCCACAAAAAAAAAAAAAGAATCAATTTATTTTAATATCCATTTGCATTAGAAAATGCTCCAAAACAGGGGATCTTATAGTGACGCTCTATGTGAGAATGTGATAGTCCTAATAGAGTCTTTCAAGACTAATTTTAAAAAAGTGCATGCTTGTTTAAAGGTCAAAAAGGCATACTTACATAGGAATAGAACAGATGACTAAAGAAAACAACGAGCAAAAACTGAACCGCTGCGTAAATCCACATATACTGTCTCATTGCTGCACCAGATATTATTTAATCATTTGCACTTGTAACTTGATAAATTGATTTTTCATTGGATGCGAACTTCTACATACCTATGGTGGTAGAAGTCAGAGAAGCAAAAAGTCCGAGAATGCAAGAGAAAGGCAACGATATGGCCAATGCAGCAGTACCAAAGTCAACTACCTGAGATAAAAAAACCCAATTGCACAATATTTGAAACAATATGAGACATGATTTTGGCTGAATAAGTGAGGAACACAAGAAGAAAGGCTGCATGGGATAGGCTATGTACCAATAGTTGCTCCAAGAAGCAGAAATATGCAAGCATGCTCACTATTACCAATATCGGCATCCCCTGCCACGTACTGAAAACGAAAATACAACATATTAAATAAGTATGACATAAAGAATTGTATTGCACAATAAAATAAATGACAAACAAAACGTGCTATCATGCCTAAATTAATAATAACAATACTAACCTATATTGATAATAGATGTCTTGATGGACCCGACCAGAAGCTCGTGCATTTGCATTACGAGCAGAAGTATTTTGAATACGAAGTAAAGTTACAGGCAAGTTTTTAACCTCATGCTTGCACACTTCACAATCACTGTTTCCCTTGATGCTGAACCATTTTATGGCACACTCCTTATGGGCTAAAGCCATTTCACCCTTACACAAGCACTCTAATCTTAGGGTCGTATCGTTCCCTTCTGACAACTCTGTCAAACAAATACGGCACACTGCCTCTTCCTCTGGTATATCCTCTCCATTATTTGCATCCTCATTCTCTGACACAAAAAAAGAAAAAGACAATGAGCCCAAAATTTACTACTGAAGAATAATTTTGCAAACATAATTATTATGATCTGAATATGGTTCAGATAGGTACCTGTTTCCACTGATATTATTTCTGGTGCAGGACCACTTGTCTCGGGTGCTCGTGGTGTGGAAGGAATAACTCGAAATACCACGCCTAGCGAGTCCATTCTCTTTAAACTGTTTGCATTGGCTACTTTACCATTTAATGGAACAGACTTTGAACGCCATATTTTTTGTTTCACATCATTTCTCTGTCAATTTGAAAATAGACAAATTAATATTTGATCCAACATTTTTTTCCCTGAAATAAGGAGATCAACACTTACTGCACTAGAAGTGCCTTCTGCAGTGGAAGCTTCTTGCGAAGACTTTTCAGGCAAGTCCACTTCTGTGTCAACAGGAAGTGAAGATGATCTTCTCACAGATGGACTAAGTAATTTAGTCAAAGACAGTGACCTTATAATAGAACTTCTCTCCCTATTTCCCCTTGATGATCCATCTGTAACCAGTGGATCACTTCTACCATCAGTTACTGCATCTCCATTTCCAAACTTCAAGCTTGTAGCTGACAAAAGCTTCTTAATAGAGCTCCTGGATCTTTGGACTTTCGCAGAAGCAGGCCGAGGCGGAAGTCCACTTCCACTCCGGGTAGAAGAAGAACTGGTCGGTGTTGTAAGTGCATTTGCTCTTGCAGGATTGGTTGTGCCACTTCTTGGAGGTATGTCAATGGAAAGATGTGGCCTTCTTCCCTGGCTTACCTGTCTCGTCTCACGAGTTGTCTCGCTCGAATTACTGTCGGTCTGCAGCTGGAATGATTGACAACCATTAAAAAATAAGTTATACAACTGACCGAAGAGAATTTGGGGAATTTTTGAACTAGTATCAGTGAGATTTGTCCTTGAGACCTATACTACCTCATGCCTTCTAGAGATAGAGTCAGAGTATAGATATTAATAATAATAATAATAGCAATCAACAATCAATGCGTCAGATACATTTTTTCCAAACATTATTATTGCTTCCACTATTTGGCCTTCCCCCAACTAACAAAAGCACACATATACGTCCTATTTTATTTTTTCCCTTCCTTTGTAAAATATCATATTTAATTACAGATTAATTAACTTGTCAGAGCTGACGTTACTGGTACCAGTCCATGAGAAATCTCTGACCAACTAACATATACCAAATTATTTATTAAAAAGTACTGGTCTTGCATATTAACAACCATAAAATAGCAAAATATGTTGTTTATCAGCTCAAGCTAGAATCATGATAGGTACCACTAATGTTATTCATATCACAATTTGTTTATTCCAGTTTGACTTCGCAATTTGATCAACCCCAATTCGTCAAAGAGAACTTGACCAACTCAAATCAAATCAAAGAGGACTCAATTGCAATCACAAACTTAGAAATTCAGGTCAAAATTAGCGGGAAAACAAGCACAAGACTAAAACTAAGACATGCAAAGTTCATAAGAAGTACCTTCTCTTGAGAAGAATCAGGATCCATGGTGAAGACTCAGTGAGGAAAGAAAGAAGAAAGAATGAAACAGAGTGAAGTATAAGTGGAAGAGATAACGAACAACAGAAAGAGCAGCAACAAAAGAGCCTGAGAAAGGAAAGAGGCGAGTGCCTTCCAGCGCTGAAGCACTCAATTCTAACCTCGTCTTTCAATGTCTCTCTCAGTAAATAGGAAAGGCAATGGGGCGGTGGGGATGGGAAGCACCAGCAATAATGGTTTAATTTTGGAGTGCATATGTGTTACAAAGAGAGAGAGAGAGACTGATTGATGTTAACAGGTTACTAAGCTTCTCCGTTTGTGTTGTATATATATTAATGTAATTAATTACACAGATGATAGCCACGCGTCCTGTATTAACTTCTACCAGAATGTTCCACTGATTTGTGGGCCTCACATGAGGTTCGTTTTTATCCGTGTTTTAGTGATACTGTTTCCTTTTTTGTTTGCCAAAATCTTGCATTGGTCCACCAAAGCGCTACTCCTTGCCTACCCGCGCTTTTTGCGTTTTCCCTCCACTACATTATGGTGCAATTCTACTACCGTACAATTATTGGTGGTGGCTTTTTCAAATCTGCGCTGATTCTGTCTCTATATTTTCTCTTTAAACTTTTGATTAAAATGATTTTTATACGAAAATTTTATTTAGTTATAATTAATTTATAAAATTTCGTTACTATTAATAATATGAAAATTGTAATAAAATGCATCAAATTTGTTTATTTTGATCAAAAAGTTTGTGATGAAATGAAACGAAATGAAATATGCGTTAAAAAAAATAATTATAATCAGTACCTAAAACTTGCTTTAACTCCTTGCCTACCCTCGCCTTTTGTATTTTGTAATTTTTTTTCTTTTGGGTAAGTGCATATTGCAATTTTTGCCCGCCACTATCGTTCCAATTCTAGACGTACAATTATTGTTGGCTTTTAAAATCTTAAAAATCTGTCACGTACGGAATTCGAAAGTTCGTATGGAATTATGTTGGAGATAGTTGGGAATTATAGATAGGATAATCATCAAAGGAAATCTTGTTTGCAATGATATAAACGCTTAACAAGAATATTTGGATATGAGATCATTGTTACGTAATTTAGAAATTTTGAAAGATATTATCATCAAAATACATATTATTTGTACTGATTTCTTTAATGGAAAAAATATGGTATATTGTTCGGAAAAAGAAATGGAATAACAGATGTTTCCTAGAAAAAGAAAAACATCCTTTAAGTAGGCAACCAAAATCTATATATTGCGTAGGACGGTTCTTTAATTAGTCTAGATGACGAATATTATTCTATATAAATCTTTGAAAAAATTTGTAATATAATGAAATCTTTTACCTCTACAAAAATTGGAAAATGCTCCTAGATATAATTAAAATGAAAATATTAAGTGTTATGAACTTAATTTGGTTTGATTTTCTTGTGTTGTTGTGTCGAACATAAAAGATTACAAGAATTTTGCTCATATTATGACTGAAGATCTACGGGATGTGCTTTTGTTTTGGCAAGAAATATCTCTGTGGAACAAACTACTAAAGAATAATTGGAGCAGGACGACAAGAGGAATAAAAAGCACACGTACAAGAGATCCAACAAATATTTAAAATTATTCTAAAATAGTGTTCAAGCATTAAATTGACATCATTTTGAATATTTCATCTTTTTTATGATGCTATTATGGAAAGTCGAAATATGATCTACATTCATTAATTATCGGAAATAGTTCCGAACGATCATTTCAGAGTAAAAAAAAATGTCATGTGGAGGTCAAAAATCTTCTAAACCCAAAATCATTAGTTATAGAACGTACCTGGTGGTTTCTCTATCTATATTATTTTTCAACAATGTTCATATTTTTTTTTCAAACTTGGAGGAAATTTTCAAAAAAAAAAAAAAACAATAATTACACTATGTTGTTCTTGACATTATGAAAAATGTCAATACATAATATGTTACTTGAATGATAGAAATAATAAGCTATTTTCTAATTATAATCTTATTGAAACTTAATATTGTTTTTACCAATTCAATACAAGGCGCTCAACCCTTCAAGCATTGTAAAATTGAAATTAATATCCTAAAATCTGGAATTTTATAAATATTAAATGATCGTGGACATAAAAGCAAAATGTGCGAGTGCGCGCCTTCACTGAGTTCACTCTCCCGGAAAAAACAAATTGTTCAATAGTTGGCCTTTTTCGACTCTCATTTTTTTCTAATAAGATCAACAAACTGGTTCAATATTCTACCATCTGAGGAATTGTACGTTTCAATTCTTTAAACGCTGAACCCTTGGAGATGCCGATGGACGCAATTGTTGTATGATTAGATAAGTGTTATATGGAGACCTCGGCGAGGACGGAAATATTTTAGTCCGACCAGCCAGCCTACTCAGACTTGATCCGGTGCCTTTTTTTTGGATAAAACCAAGAGTTATGGTTTGACGGGTTCTTTGTTTTATATAGCAAGGTTCAAATTATTGTTGGTACACAATATTTTGAAATAGTCCTCATATGCATATATATTATGGTACATATGTGTGATTTTTTAAAGTTAGTCTATCTCAAATTTGATCCAATTTAGCGTTTGTTTGGTCATATGTAAAAAATTGTTAAAATTTTGCTAAAAATTTGAATTTGTTCAATTGAAAAGCTGCATGACTTTTAAATTAATTCAAATTTTAATATATTCTAATTCTAATTCAGTGATAAAATAAATCTCCTCTTTTGAGCGTGTCCCAAAACTCAATTGATGAAAATGAATAAAGGGAAAAAAAATCCAATGTCATGTTCTTATTTTTAGAGAGAGGGAGAGAGAGAGAGAGTCACATATGACATAGTTTCAATGTTTCATGATTGAGATTCTTGTCAGTGTTGGAAAATAAGAGTGCAGATCAGATAGAAGAAACTAAGTCCAGGTTCATATTAAACTTGGTAAATTCATCGAATTAGGTCCAACAAGTTTCCATGTAATTACTGGCCAATATCAACAGTTAGCCGCCGTAAATCTGTTTATTTATTTTTCTAAAGGGATCGTACAAATGTGTCTATTAGCATGAAGGAGACAGGCATTATAAAAAGGTACACTTAGGCACAAAGTTCTAATCGTCCCCCAAGAAGTTTAAATTTGATGCTTTGTGAACAATTTTGGCACTACCTATAGGGACCAAAATCCTCTGCAGCAGTGTTGCTGGCAGCGATTTCGTCCGAGCCGTTCGATCTCATCTCAACGGTTAATTTTTTTCGGACCTATCGATCTGGTATTTTTTACGGGGTACCCATCATCCATCGGACGGTTGTGATGCAGCCGCTGCCAACTGCTGCGCTGCTGAGGATTTCGTTCCCTACCTATAGTACCTACTGTGGTGATAATCATTCACACATAAAATTTTGGATTCCTACTTGATCCCAAACATCTCATTGGAAAAAAAAAAAAAAAAAAATGAAAACGTGAACTATTCAGCATGAATCTCGAAATGCCAATTAATAAAAAATATTGGTAAATGACATCCATCCAAGTGGAAACAAACAATTCTACTAGTAACAGAATAGTTATCTGATATTGATTAGTATAGAAATTGGTTGAGCTTGAGCTCCTATCTTCGAATGCTGGCTCACACAGTTGGCCACATGGATTGATGCCACGGAGGGTTAAAACTAACGTGAGCAAATTAACCCACTAAATTAAGAGACTCAAATTAGTGCAAAGTTGGCCAGTAGTAAAAGAGAAAAGTGTATTTTGCATGCTATTATTAGTCATATTTACAGAAGTGCCACCTAATACTTGTAATCTCCATATTTGTACAGGTGGCAATCTATTATTATTATTATTAGATGATACGTGGTTGAAAATGCCCTATGAGGCTGTACGTAAGGCATAGGTGACCAATATACCTGTCAAACGTGCGAACGGAAGCGGAACAGGCCTGTTCCTTTTTCGTTCCGTTTCAGTAACGTAACAAATTTCATATTTCATTTCCGTTCCGTTTCGCTAAACGAAACAGATTTTCCATTCCGTTTCCGTTCCATTCTCTATTTTCCATTATAATTTCGTATTTTCGCGTTCCGTTCTCTATTTTCGTCTTCCGTTTCCATTTCGTTTTTGAATACGAAACTCAAAACCCTTCCGTTTTCATTTCGTTTGGACGGAACGGAACGAAACGGAACAACGTTGCAGTGGACAATGGTGCTATACGTATAAGGAGCTTAAATATTATATGTTATTACAATTTTTTCTCATCCTAATCATAATTCTGCATTTATAATAATTTAAAACTTCAAGTAATAATTGATGGTGCTATACATTAAAAGGAGACTACAAAAAATATTGTTACTATAATAAATGATTTAGTTCCACATATATGTAAAACTGACGAGGCATCCAGGAAATCATTTTCAAAGAAAAACGATCTTCAGACAAAATTCTAGTTATTAACAAACTAAATTATTCTTGGAGGCACTTTCCCTTTATGTAATTTCTCCACTTTTCATCTCATCATAATCATAGTTCTGAATTTTTAATAACTCATAATTTAAACTAAAAAGATAATTTCAATGTTGCTTTACATAAAAAGAGACCAAACTTTATGGCAAAATTTTCAAAATTGTATATTTTTACTCATCTTAATCATAATTATGTATTTCCAATTTTCTAAAATTTAAACATCGAATGATAAATGTATATTTTTTTTAAAAGGGCAATCATGTCAAAAGTCGCAAAAATTGAAATGAAACCATCATGTCAACGTATTCATCCTAGGGGATCGCTTCCCCAAAATAAATGAATAAATAAAAAGAAAAAAAAATGGAATCTAACCAGAACCAGTAGCTGACGCTTGGCTACAGAGAGCCAGAAATTTGGGATTAAAAAGTCAGAGGGAGAATAACTATGGGCACTTTTGGCATGGGTGAGTTTAGTGGGTTTAGTGGTGTAAGGTTAGTACTTTTTGGGATTTTCGAGGTACTTTTTGAAATTTCGAAGTAGAATAGTGAGGGGATGGGATTTTCGAGGTAGCTCCAACTAACCCCTCTAAACTCTCATGCCAAACACACCCTATATTCTGAACAGATAGAGACGCAGTAGAAGTCATATTTAATCAAAAATGAAAAGATATGGTCGTGTCAGCATATCAGTTTGTTATACATGTGGCACCTTGATCTGCATTACCATCATCTAATAAAAGGGTTGGCCGGTTCGGTAGGCGCTCCTGTTTTATTATATATCTAATAACTAATGAGAAAGAATAGAGTTCAATGGAATGGAGGAAATTCGTTCATGTAATTATGTTATTTTTATATTTCAAATTTCAAACGATCGATTTAAACTTTTTAATGTAAATTTATCAGAAAAGAATTTTATATTTATTTAAAATTTTGTACTGTTTTTTCAGTATTTTAGAAAATCATGATATAAATTTGTGGACCTCCAATAGTAATGATTTTAAAAAATATGAAAAAATAGTAAAATATTTTAATATATATATATATATATATATATATATATAATTTGTTTTTTTTATAAATTTTTAATATGGAGAATACATTGAACCGTTCCGATTGATTGTTTGAAATTTGAAATGTAAGGACGATCTTATAGAACGAATTACATCCGTTTAATATATTGGACCCTAGTATTTTTTTTTTATATCCTATTAAAAGTTTAAAACACCAAAATCGACCGCAAATATGTGGCTTGGAAGTGCTTACCCGTAGGGGAAAAAAAGAGAGTAGTTCGGTAAATTGAGTATTCATGAAAGATGTCCTTTTCTAATTAAGAATAACTAATTATTCAACCATCCTGAAACACGTTTAAATGTAAATTATTCTTATTATTATTACAGGATAAACTCTGATGGGAACGATAGTCAACCTCATAACGACCGTCTTTAAATATTTTTCACGCGGGATGGACAAACATAGGAAATTGCTAGTCATATCGACTGTGGTGGGTAGTGCATTTGTAAATGAAATATACGCAATAACGCCACCCTGCAATTTGCTTTGTATTAGATTTGCTATACACATAAATTTAATTATGGGATTGAAATATGTTATATTCACATAAAATTTGTCTGACAATCTTAACAACAGCTTAAATAACCATTACTAATAAAAAAAATTTTAACTATATTTTGTCTATATCATTATATTAGTTGTGTATCCAGTTTAATAAAATTTGAAATTTAATTGATCATTCATTGATAGGTTTGACAAAATTATATTTTATCTTTTTCTTTTTGGTTACTTAATGATCAGTAGCCACGTAATTTCCCAAAATGCACCGAATTTAATGCACAATTTATCTATACAAAGAATATATACAGAGCTTGTAATACCTCCTCGTCATATGGCTTCAGCTTAAACAGATTCTTTTTAGACCTCTTTTCCTCGTAACTCGTAAGCATATCATCACCTGTGATATTTTTTAATGTCGATAAACAACATTAAGCTCGTTCCATATGGGCCCAGATACAGCGAATTGCCAACAGGATTACAGAAATGAAGACGAGTGTAATTCGCACTCAACCCAGAAATAAGGAAAAGCCCATATTCCAGAAGAAAAGCCTGTTTGGCAGAGCCCAATGCGCGAATAAATTCAGGGTGATATAAACCATCCAAGTTTTCCCATCAAGCGCCATCTAACAGGACAAGCCGAAATAGTATTTTTTTCTGCGTGCTGACGTCAGCAAAACTTTGACCAATTTTCGAAATTTTTTTGGTGCTGACGTCATCAAATATGCTAATTTAAGGGTTCAGTTAAATGTTTTAAAAGTTGAATTAAAGTGTATAAGTGTTCGGTTAGTTGCACCAATAATTTGAAATTTTAGTATTTTGTGTTCAGTTAAATACGTTATGGGATGAACTTAAAGTACATATATGTTCATTTAGTTGCAGCAGAAATTTGATTTCGTATTTTTTGTGTTCAATTAAACTAGTTAAATAAAAAAACAAAATTAACAGATACAACAAACATAGCAAACATTTACAATAACAATATGGACATTTACAACAATTGATGTGATATTTCTGCTCTTAAATTTATACCCAATTATACCTAAAATCAGTTGCAAGCGTACAACAATCGTCTAAGTATTATCGGGGTCGAACCACAGGGATGAAATATTCAATTAATTAAGTTAATTAAACTTTGATTAACTTGATTGGAGATACAAAATAATAATATTTGTAACAGATTGAAAGTAAAGGTTTACAGATAAATAAAAGTCCTAAATTAACAGTTCAATGAGTTAAAAGGCTTAAATACTAATTAAAGATTAGGGGTTTACTAGTAGCTAATACTTTTCAGTTTACTCCAGAATCAGCGGCCCGCTGAAACTCAAGTCGTTGACTCCTTAAGTGGGTCGCTGAAGGCAGGGGGCACAGACAACCCGCTGGATCTTCCTGCGGCCCGCTAGGATTTGCGCAGACTCCACTTTTTGGTTATTTTAATTGTTACTTTGTGTAGGGAACTAATCTTAACTAAGGCTCCTCAATCCCACTTCCGTTTAAGGCCATGTTTCCTATAGTTAATCTTATTTCCCTCGAGTACAACCTAGATTTCCACTCCCGTTTCTTGGTCTAAGTTATATAAGTTTATGCTTTACGACCTACGACTCCCTATACTTCCGTAATCGGGAAGGGCTTCAACTTCCGTTTCTTGACCCTAGCATAACCTTCCGGCACCAACTCTCGTGTTAACCATACTTTAACCTATTTACTTGAAAACATTTGGATCTAACCACCTAACAATCAAAAGACGTCTCTCTTAACGGGTGCAAGCAATTCAATCCAAGCAAATCAGTTAAAGTAATCTAAACAATTCAATCAAAGCATAAAACACAACATGTAAACAAAGAAAATAATCTCAAAGCATATTATCAATCATAAACTAAAAATGTTCACTACTATGACCCCTAATATACAACTACTCACAAGTATTCATCATGAAACAACAAAAGGTATCTGAATAATAAGAAAACATAGAGAAAGAAACAAGATTACAAGTATAGAAACCAGATTTCTCTCTTTCTGGTCCTCTCTGCCACTCTTTCAGCGGGTTGCTGATGCTCCTGGCGGTCCGCTGAAAACTTCGACTGTGCTCTCCAAAGGCTGAATCGGCTCTTAACTCACGAACTTGGCCTTCCTGTCGACTCCTGGTGTTTATATAGTCGTGAGAAACTCCAGAAATATCGAAAACGTGTGAGTTGAGGCGTCGAAAATAGGTAAGGCGGCGTAGAGGTAGATGCAGAACTTGGCAATGCTATTCAGCTGTCGGTTCCTTCTTCAACGGTCAGCTGTTGAGTCCTGCGGCCCGCTGAAATCTTCTATGTTGCCAAGTCTCACCTGCTACTCGCTGCATTCTTCTGTGGGTCGCCGAAACCTTCGGTGGGCCGCCAATCATGATCAAATATCAACTGTCTCGCTTCCAAAGTGGCAAAATCAAACAGATCCTGTACAAAATAAAAGTAGCCATAGCAGTACCTTGCTTCTAATCTAAATTAACAATTAAAACGTTAGAAATGCACACAATCAATGAAATTAAGTCCTAATATAAGCGGTATTTATATGCATAATTCCCGCTTATCAACAATCAACTGAACATATATACAAATTTTCTGAGTAAGAAATAAATGATCATATTCAACATATAAAGTGAAATATATTATTGCTGCATCTAGCTGAACACTTACACACTTTAATTCAACCCTTAAAATATTTAATTGAATCCTAAATTCAGCATATTTGATGACGTTAGCACACGAAAATTTTCGAAAATTAGTCAAAAAAAATTTTGCTGACGCCAGCACACGAAAAATCTGAGTTTGGATGGCGCTGGATGGGAAAACTATGGATGGTCAATACCAATTCTGCAATAAATTTCTCTTATTCGTTCGCTTTTCTTTTTAAGTTTTAAATCTCAGCTTAAAGCCTTAAACATAGAAACAACTAACAAACACACATTGCAACTAAAAAAAAAAAAATTTAACAAACACACCTTTGACCTTACTATCTCTTATGCCGTTGAATTCGTAATCCTACGGCTCTCTCTCTCTCTCCTCTTCTGACTGCGTTCCTTCGAGAAGAGAAGGCCTCTCTCTCTCTCTCTCTCTCTGCCTTAACGCAGGTATCCTTCCTTTGGACTGTTATTAATAAAGAATTGTACAAAATAATTCAGTATATTTTGAAAGGTGATTTCTTGAAACTTAACTTGAATTTCTCAAGTATGGTACTATGGTTGTTGTATTGTATTGGTCGTTTCTTTGATTGGGTCAGATGTTAATATTTAACATTAATTTTACTAGGTGCTTTCTTCAAAACTATTGTGAATTCTTTATGATGATTTGTTTTGTATTCTTGATCGTTTCCGTGTATTAGTTTCAACTTGTGACTAGGATGCTTTTAATTCAATTGACAGAGGTCTTGACTTGATTTAACCTTAATCTTCAAATAAACTAACTGTTTTTAAAACGATTTAAAATCGGTAGAACATTATACATTGTACAAAGTTTATTAGGAATTTCCAAGTGGTATTCAATTTTCTAAAATACATAAATAAGTATATAATTTGGTGATAGAATGGATAGAATTGCATACAGTATTTTTAACATTTTTAGGAACTCCTAGAGAACATTATCTTTTATAAAAAATTTGATACCATTCACATAATTTTACAGAAATAACAATAGATAAACATAATGTATGGTTCAAACTTCAAAGGGTTTTTATTAAATTAGAAAATTAATGCAAATACATTAAATCATTCAATTCTACAAATAAAACAGAGCATTAGCAACCATAAAAATCAAGCTGTATTGGGTCCTCCTGCCTTACTAATACCAAATGTGTCAAACTGTCAATGCTTGATATGCACTGTGCTAGATATTTCAGTCCTGCAAGTGGTAGTAAAACATGTAATCTAGATCCCACATGTAGAAATTATGACTAGCTGAGTTGATACTTTGCATGTAGGATAGCTAAAATTTCACAAGGTCAGCTGGTCAGACCTCAGCAATGACGCCCTTCGACACATCATGGGGTTTTTATCTCTGCCAGATATCCACCGTTTTAGTGTTGTTTGTCGAAATTGGAGAAGGGTGGCAAATCAAAACAATTGTTCTCCTGCTAAGCAGCTCCCATGGTTGATGATGAGGGAGGATGCTTCAACTAAGAAGCGCAGCTTTTACAGCCTGACAGAGAAACGACATTACTATATTGACATCCCTGAGTTGCACAATCAGCAGTGGATTGGTTCCTCATTCGGGTGGCTTTTTATTATGGACAAAAAATTCATTCCTCGTTTATTCAATCCGTTTACAAGAGAATGCTACGAGCTACCCCTGCTGCCAAAATTCGAGGAAGACATGCTGCAGCAAAGATTGGCCAAGGCTGTCTTATCCCATGACCCCAAGTAAGAAGTCTGATTTCACAGTGTTGTTTTTATATCGTATTTATTAGTAAGTCAAATATCGAACGGAGTTAGCCCTCTAGTTTATTATAATGTTTCAACTACTCTATTCACTTAACACAATATGGCGCGATACGTTTAAAAAAAATAGTGCACACACATGAGATGACATGATACATTTGAATGTACGAGGACAAGTATGATAATGGAGAATAGTGAATAGTGAGAATAAAGCTTAGTCAAGATGAGTGCTTATTCATGAGATGAAATATTATTTAGATGACGTACTAAGATTAGAGACGAAAGAAATTGATTAAACAAATATTTGTGTAAATTAAATCTTGCTTAAACATATCATAATTTGATAGTTTTTAATGAAGATAAAATAGAAGTAACAATCATGGCCAATATAATTAATAATAATAACAAAATAATTATATTTGAAACAAGTAATAGTAATTTTTATAATGTAAATAAATTTTTGAATTAGAGTATTATACCGTTTTTTTTAATTAATTCAATACATAATTATGTTGTCGCAACAGTTCAATTAGGTTATTTTGAGTTTACATTTAGTAATAATTACTGTAGATAGCAATATGTCCCCAAAGAGTATTATAATAAACAGCTAGAATAAGACGAAAAGCTAGTTCTACATCTGCATGGCAGCATGGGCCCGGATGTCAGCGAGTCAATGGATTTTTCCAATAGAAACGAAAACGATTAAACGAAGAAGAGCGTCTTTCCAATTGAACCCAGGAAAGAGCCCATATTCCCCAACAAAAGCCTGTTCGGCAGAGCCCAATTCGCGAATAACATCCGCCTCCCTCTTATTCGCTCGCTCCTCTTTCAGTCTTTTTGGTTCTCACTTCTCACTTCTCACTTCTCACTTCTCAGCGCAACCAAACACAACACCTTATATATATTCTCTCTTACAGTCTCTTATTACATCGCTCATCCCACGCCAGTCTGAGTCTCTTATAAGTTATACCCCAACACAACACCCCCTCCCCATCTCTCTCTCTCTCTCTCTCTCTCTCTCTCGATTCCGTTCCCCCAATTGGCCAGAGGAGAAGTGCATTCGTGGTATTCGTGAAAAAGAGAAGGCCCTTCTCTGTTCCGTTGGCTTCTTTGGCTTGGACCTTAACATTTAACAGGTATCTTTCATTTCTTTCTGACTGTTCTCATTAAAGATTCATACAAAATGATTCAGCTTCACCATATGTTGCAAGGTGATTTCTTGAAAATTGATTTGATTTTCAATTATGTTTTTATTCCTTATTAGTGTAGAATTGATCTTTTCTTAGCTATTTTGCAACACGGTGCAAGGTGCAAAGGTGAAAGGTGCTTTCTTGATTTTTTTTTTTAATCGTAATTATTGTTTTGTCCCTTCTTACTTCTGTTAATATTCTTTTAATTAAATTGACAGAGGTATTGAGTTGAATCTAACCTTAGCCTTCCCCTGTTTGTTAGAGAAGCTTGACAGTGGCTGTCAAGTAGTGGTACCACAAGTGGTACATTGACTAGCCTTCCCCTGTTAATAAACTACCCTTTACCACGGAGTACAGAAAATAAATTAGCCAGGCACCTATCATTTGGGGTATTTGATATTTGTATTAATCTTATTTGTAGAGAGCTATAGATAGCATCGTGGAGAAGTTTTTTCCTTTTATTTTTTTCCTGCTTTCTTGGCACCTTGTACATGTAGGTTTTTTGCCTTCAACCATTTGTTCCTATAAATATGATCATCTTTGAATGTATAATAACAAAAATAAAAAAAATCCTTATCTCTTTTTAATGGGTTTTTTTTTGTAAATAAAAGAAAACTTTGAGAAGCATTCTTTTTTATTCTTCTTGAGTAAGAGTCACTCAAAAGGCCACACTTAGTACTGAACCAAAATGAGAGGATATATTAGACCGGCAAAAATACAAGGTCCTACAACATATAAACAAACGTTGTTGCTTCTTTGCTAGATAAAAAATGGCAGCTGAAGACAATAAGTCTGACAGAGAGTTCAACTACATTGAATATTCTCTGTGGCCAAGCACAGAGGAGATCCCACAAGCTTCATCCTCTCGGCTCCCTACTACTCTGGGAGATCCCCAAACCCCAGAAGGTCCCTCAGCAGCTGACGACATCGAGTCTGGCAAAGAGTTCAGCTTCTTTGAACATTCTCTGTGGCCAAGCACAGAGGAGATTGCACCAGCTTTATCCTCTCCTTCTCCTGCTAATAAAGACACTCCCCTAGTTACCAGAAAAGGCCCCTCAAATTCAAGTCCTGGTATGGTTGAGAAAAACGTAATTGTCCTTAGACTTCTCATCCCTAGCCACAAGAAGGGTATGATTTTAGGTCGAGGAGGCGGGACTATAATGCAACTGTCGGGAGAATATAACTGTAATGTCATGATAACGGGTTCGCTCAAAGGCCACGATCATGTGGTAATGTTTATTTTTTTTTACATTTAATTTTCACAAAAGACTGTTTTTTGAATAAGGCTTGGCACACGTAAATGTCATGTGCCTTAAAAAAAAATCCCCAGTTGGCAAATACCTCTGGCACAGGAAACTCATCAAAGGTAATAAACAACAAATGACATTTTCAAATTGAGTTCCAGTAAATTTCAGTGCCGAATACATAACAAGGCAACTAGCCAAGCAAATACCATCCAGACTACCTAATTTGATTTTTCATCTACAGCCTTCAGAGTAAATTTGACAGTCTGTAACCGGTATCTTCCCTCACCACCTTCAATTCAACTGTGATACCGTCTTTACCACAAATCATGTCAAAGAACCACAGTCTACTCGCAAAAGACTGTTACATCTTGGAATAATTTATTCTTTTATGGTACGTAGTTTACATTATATTATATTGGTTCAAACTTCAAACCTATAATACTGACAGGTGGTGATAACGGCAGACGAGAATAATAAGGTGAAAGCAATTCAGGCATTTATGAAGATTTATGAACTTGTGTATCCTGATGGTGTGATCTTTAATATCACTCATTTGCTGGTTAGAAAACACCATGCCTCTCTGCTAATGGGAGATCCGTCACTTCCACAGTTAAAAGAGAAAACGAATACAGACATTATCAAGGAAGGTAAACATATGTCTTTGTCTTTCAAATTATCTGAGCAATTATTATAATTTACTGAACTTTTTTTCTTATAAGATGACAATCGACTCTTTGCATTACCGGAGGACTCCATAGTAGAGGTTTTCGGTCCATCTTCAGGGGTCAAAGAAGTTATGCACTTTTTAGCCCAACATTTGAGCAATTTTAGTGTCAATGCCTCAATGGTGTCTCTTTTGCTTGTCACACCGGTATGAGTTCTACTTCTGAGAATTTGCTTCTGAAAAACTACATATCTCAATATATTTATCCAGACTGTCTTTATTCACAGGATATTACACTGAATTCGTACTGGAGGAAACGAATGGGCTTAACTCAGCTAGGGCTAGAAGATGAAAGTTCTACTGGAGTAAGTTATTTAGTTTCTTATTCTACATTTTCATTATGCCAGGTAGGAGGGGTGGGGAGGGTCTGGCACAGGGTGGGGAAAGATACTGAGGAGTTTTGCATGTTGGAATTGGGCAATACTAATAATGGATTGTTTTTAATGTGTATTTAGGTTGTCGACTTCATTGAGGGCCCCGCAACTGTCTTAGCGTTCATCGCTCCACTGATGAACGAATACTATCCGGGCATGAAGTTTAGACTTGATGTCTCAAACGAGGGTACACGTGGCCCCAACATAAAAATTGTTGGCCATAAGCGCCGGGTTATTGAGGCTAAAAGATATGGTGAAGTAAGTTTTGCAAGATTTAAAAGTTTGTTTTTGATTCTATTCGTCAGAAACTGTGATAAATATGAATTGCTATGTATTCATTAAATGTTGCAGGGAATCTTAAGGCGTTGTGCAGGAGAAGCAAGCGCCAAAAGTGAATTGAGTTTAAATTTAGGCCCATGTCCTCAAACTGGATTGGCTTCTCACCCAGTGGATCAAACTGAAGCCGATGATGCTGGTGATTTAGTAGAAGAGTAATTGTTTGTTAAATATAGAGGTGTTCATACACTTTTCTGCTATGCGGATTTATTGCGTTCATACTTTGGTTAATTGGTGATTTTGGTTTTTTTTTTATGACATAATAGTAATTGTTCGGTTTTTTTATATATTTAGTACATAAAATAGTTGGGGGAGGACGGGGGCATTTTTTCAATAGTTTCAATTATTGGTTGTTGTTTTTTTTTTAATCAATTACTATGACTTGAATTCGTGTTTCAATTGTTCCATATATTTTGTTCATTTGCATTAATCTGCTAGAGGCTCAGTTATGTTAATTGCGAATAAGGTGGAGTATAATGCTCTGAAGAGATGATCTAGTTCTTTTAGTAATACTGTGAATAAATTAGCCACATTGTGAACATTCATTGTAAATTGTAAAAATATCGAATAGGCAATGGAACTTCATTGCATTTTGGAAAGATAACTTTTCAAAATTTATAGACAAAAATGTGTAAGTTCAAAATTAGTAATTTCTTTCATATATAGTCGCTAGATAAACTTGACATAAATTTTTTGCCAAAAAAAATTTTGTTAATATTAATGATTAGTACGACTATTTTAAGTTTATTTAAAAAATTATAAAAAAAGAAAAAAATAACTATTTTAGGCCACTATTCATAGCGGCCACGGCTTTTAATATATATCTTAGATTTATTGTTAAAAAATAGAAAAGTTTAATATGCACAATGATGCATAGACCTTCTATGCATCACAGTCTTTTTCGTCGGGATATTTATAAATTGACAATTCTAATTTAATCAATTCTAATCTACATAATGAAATCTCCTAACAAATTAAATTTTATTACTATTTTTTCCAATATTTTAGAACTTTTTAAAAAAATAGTAATAACTTTTTAAAATTATAAAATTTGATTTATTAGGAGATTTCAATATACATATTAAATTGAGTAAATTAGATTTGTCAATTTATAAAAATACCGACGAAATCTATGCATCATAGTTCACTATAAACTAACCCTACAAAAATTGGCGTTACCAGAAACAAACATAAAACTAGCGTACCATTTTTCCCCTTTTTCTTTACGGTAAAATTTAATATGGATATTTTGAAAATTATTTAAATTAAAGACAAATTTGTGAGTGAAAAATGCCATGTTTTAAAAATATACATAAAACTATTTTTGTAACTTTATAACGACATATCTTGAATAAGTTATTCAAAAATATATATTAAAAATTAATAAGTTTTTTATGACATAATTCTAATCCTTTCCGGTTCAGCTCTGTTTTCGCTATTATATATACATTATCTCTATTCTTTATAAAAACATCAATTCAAAGGTCTACCCAAACTGTACCAAAGGTCTATTTAATTTTGAATCAAAGGTGTATTCCAATGTTAAAATATACGATATAGACCATGGATTCTTATGATCTGATCATATCAATGGTCTGGATTAAATAACAAGATAGATTTTAATTTTTTTTTATCTAGACCGAGTTAGAATTCAAAATATAAATAAAAATAGAATTTAAATTCATCCTGGAATACACGGTAAGAAATAAATACAAATAGAATTTAGATTCATCATGGAACATTTTTATCATGATTATTATCTTTTTTATTTTTTATTTTTACTTCCAACTAATCATAGCGCAAGCACATAATATCAATCAAAAAATAAAATGTATATTTTTCTAAAATTTTACAAATAAAACAACTTATAGATTATTTATATATAATGCGAACTTATAATATCAATAAAAAAAACTGTATATTTTTCTAGAAATTGTACAAATAAAACAACTTATAGATTATTTATATATAATGTGAACTTATCTATTTAATTTATCATATTCTGATTATATCACTTTACAAATATAAGACATATAAATTAAAATAGTAAAAAAATATTCTCGTAAAATGATATTTATAAAAAAATTACCCATGTCTGGGTGTTCGCATTTGCATTTGATAGTTATTAACTTATATATTATATATATATATGGGGTAAAATCCGCGTACTAAGCCGCTTCCTTGCCTCCGCCTTGTCCCGATCTCTCAGCACCCCAGAGAAAAGGTATCATTCAGAATTTAGAACTAATTTAAACTCTTTGCTCTCTCTGGCCGTTTAGTGCGGATCGTAGGAAATTGGTCGCGTTCATGTGGTTTTTGCAGAAAGCTAGATATGTAATCCATATAATTTCTCTTTTAGTGTAGTTAAGGTTAGATATATATACCTGCTGATTATGTCTTCAGCATATCAGAATCCACTCTGATAAAGTGATAATCAATTGCTGTTCAATCAACACCTGCTGCAGAAACTTCCTTTTTATGTGAATCTGCCCAATTCGATCTTTTAGTCTAATTCAGTGTATATAGAACCGACCACATTGATTATTTACAATTTCAAATGGAATGCATCAATGCAATGGACGATTGATGCATTTGATATTCATCTACAACTAATGTTTAAGGGATTTTCAGTATTCATTTGCACCCTAAAGATACTAATTATTGTCACACATATTCTATTGGTGTTCTGAATATCATCCCCCAATTTTAAAATATTTTCCAATGTCCATCCATAAGAAATAAATTCCTAATATATATTAATTCCTATACTTCCATAATGATCTTAAATTCTAACTGTCAGTGCTTGAATAAACCTGTCACACCCCGAACCAAGCCATAATCCGAGATGGACAACCCCGCCACGTGTATACACTCTACTGCACACACGTAAGGCTAATAAACAGTGAAACAGAAAGCAAATGATCACAAATAAAAGTGCATAATAATGGTATAGTCGTTCACACAACAAAAGAGACTGATAAATATACATATCAAAAGATCAGTCATAAAACAACAAATACTACATAATATGCAACGGAAGCTAACTAATCCAGCTTGGCTTGGTCTTCTGGCAAAGACTCCTCTACGGTGTCATCCAAACCTGAACCTGTCTCCACAAATCAAAGTATTGTGGGATGAGTACATTAATACTCAGTGTGGTGATAGAGTGAGCCTACGGTTCTGGTTAACTCTAGCTAGAACTAAACCGTACTTAAACATTTTTAAATCCTATAATGTAACATCTATGTGAAAGTTTAAAGAAATGATGCTACTAATCTGCAATTCCTAACATGCCCAAGTAAACATGAAAAGTATCTGGAGAAGCGGAGAATATTAGTAATATAATAATGATATACGGTGAATAAATATATCGATACGAGAGTCAAGCACCCACACTCAATGGTCAATCATAAGTCACACAAAATCCATAATCAATCTCACAAGTCCCAATATGACATGAACCGTACCAACAGATCTACCTAACTCAGCTCTGCTCGATAACTCAACTCTGCCCCTATTCCCACATTCCCGCTAAAGAAGTGGGCAGTAAAACACGGTACCGGTAAACTGACGCATGGGGATCGAGAGGTAGTCTGCTATAATGGCACACTCAGCTCTTAGTTCAAGTCAAGTCAAATGGTAATATAATACAATAAACAAAACAAATAACCATCGAGTGACCGCAGTACCGCCTGACGGTCGGTCTGCTGAGTGATCATTAGAAACGCGTTGCCCACGATCTCTATCATAAGGAGACCACCGGCATTTAGCTTGGGTGCAATCTCCCGATAATGGAAACCCCAGACAAAACGAACTTATCACACTCGGTCTCGCTATCCTGATCCGCACCAGATGCAAGTGTTGATTAAGGGCACTTTTAAGTTCATTAATCACATTATTATTAATATGCCATGCATATCCTATAAGTGCAATCTAGTTTTGAGTTAATGAGATGCGCTTAACTGTTTACTTAATGTTAATGACATGATATGCACACAATTAATTATTGATCTAATCCTAAACTAAAGAATAAACAAAACCTAAGGCATCCACACCTGGAAAGTAGGGCCTAGGGAAGACTACTCTGCTGGAGGGTCGACGTAGTCCTGCTCAGTGCCACCGCCCTCGAACTCGGGGTAGTACTCGTCTCCCTGATAGTCTGCCTGGTCACCTGGTGAACGAAACTTTCGTTAAAGCTAATCTAACGATAAAACCCGTTTATCCCTCAATTTGGTTTCAAGTTCCGGCTAGGTTATCTATAACCATACTTAACTTCTAATTAATTTAAAAAGGGACTCGGTATTAAAATATATTATTATACTTAATTAGTTCATAAAAATAATTTGACGGAGTTCCGTTTGAAACTAGTTGAGAAGGAAAGTTAAGTTGCTAATTTTGTAAATATTTTGTTAAGTTCCAACTATAAAGTTAATGTGTAGAAAGACGTTTTTGACGATTTCTATAAGTTCAACTACGACGTTTGGAGACGTGGCATCATTAGTTTGGTTTAGGAAATTAATTGAAAAGTTTAGTTAATAGTTAAATAGTGTTTTGCTCAAGTATGAAACGCTTTTGATAAAACAACTAAAACAAGATAAAATTCGTTTAAAAAGGTTAACGAAGAAAACTAAATTTGTTTGAAATTATTTTGGGATCATACTGTGTCCGTTTATATCATAGTATCTGTATTGAAAATTATTTTACGGACAATCTAATCATCTCCCATTTGTATAAGCCCACATTTTATATCCGAATCCGTCTCGATTAATTTCTCGGCCAAAAGCTTTTAACTCAAAAATTCGAATTGTGTTGCAAAAATAACATATGCCATCACAATAGTGTAGTTCTAGTTTTAATTTTCAGAAGTTAAAAGCTATAAAATGATCCAAATAATTCCAGCCCACAAAACAGAAACGAACTGGGCCCAAGCAGTAAATAATCGCAGCCCACAAAAAATAAAAATCCACAAGGAACAGTAACGGACCAGAACAGGCCAACAGGCCCACAGAACATAACCGCACAACAAAGAAAGAAGGGACAGAGCCCAGGTTGGGGGAGGGCCCACCTGTCAGGAAACGGATCGGGTACACTTGATTTCAGCCCGACCCAACAACACAGAATTGCACAAAAGACCCTAGATCATTTATATTCACCAAACAATTTACCAAACAGACCCTAAAAACAGAAACAATTATACACAAGTCCTAAAGCAGTTCAAAATCATTTACAGATAAGTCCCTAAATCAGAAGAGTTATCAAATGAGTCCCTGGACTCGTACCAGAACGCAAGACAGAGAGGTACAAGGCTGGTACCAAGCCTGTACCAGCCAGGAAACCAAGCCGAAGGCAACATATAGCCAAGAAATATGTTAAACAACAACTACAATTATTCTAAACTGATTACACAAGCAACACAGAAGGGAAAGACGAGTATAAGCCCTAACAGAAGCATCAAACAACTAACATATCGATTAATAGCTCCAAACAAGCATTCACAACAACTCAGATGGAATCATCAGCAATCACATCTATCCTACAACAGTTCAGTAAGGCATTCTTCAAATCCATCGAGCCAACAGAAAAACAGATCACATCAGTTCAGAAACAACATCAAATTGAGGCATCAACTTTCCACAGATCAATTATCAAGCATTCTCAAGCCTCAATCAAGCACAAAGGCCTCACAACACACAATATCAAGTTGAGGCAACAAACATCACAGATCGAAAAGCAAAGGGGCTAGGGTTTCAAAGCTTTTACCAACAGCGAAGGAAACGGAGGAAGCACAAAGGAAGAGGGGGAAGCAAGCTCCACCAGCACCACTGTGACTCTCCGGCACCACCACCACCTCGCCTCGCTAACGCCGCCGTCTCCTGCTCCGACTTTACAGCCTCCGCCTCTCTCTTTCTCTCTCGCTCTTTACCTTTCTTTCTTTGTTCTTACCAGTTTTGCAATGGGTCTCGCAGAGGGAGAGAGAGAGGAGAGGGGTGACTTAATAAGAGGGAGTGAGAGGGGTTCGGTCGCTGAGGTGACGGGTCACGAGGTGGAGGTGAGGGAAGACAGATGGTGGGGTCTCGAGAGTAACGGAAGTCAAGGTGGGTGAGTCGAGTGGTTGGCGGAAGTCGCGAGAGTCGCGAGCTTTTGTCAGAGGTGAGGGAGATGGAGTGACAGGGAGAAAGAGGAGAGAAGGGAATCCGAGAGAAAAGCACAGAGTCACGAAGACTCTCTTTGGCGGAGAAAGAAAGAGAGAGAAGGAGAAAAAGGGAGAAATAAAGGAACCAATCGGACGGCTGAGATAAATCACAGGTTTAAAACTCAGATCAAACGGTTCAGATCAAAGGAATTAGGAAAATCAAATGTTCCAGCAATTAAAACTAGGATTTTGACACCAATCAATCTATAGAAAAATTTATAAAATAGATATTTGAAATTAACATGGCATAAAATAATTTGTTAAGCAAATAAAATTTTCCAATGGCCGTAAATTAATCATCTTATCGGATTCAAAAATAAAATTGTTTCTAACTCACAAATGGGATTTATGATTAGATTTTTTTTTGTTTTTCTAATAATTAAATTATTAGTTTTCTTAGAAATTAATAAACTTTTAAATAAAATAAAATAATAAAAAAAAAAAAAGTTTTGGGTTTTTACAGCCTACCCCCCTTAAAAGACGTTTCGTCCTCGAAACGAAAAGAAAAGGAAAAGAAAAAGAAAAAGAAGAAAAGCAAACCTGAAGAGACAAACAACTCAGGAAACTGCTCAAGCATCTCGCTCTCAAGCTCCCAAGTCGCCTCGCGAGGAGTGTGGTGCTCCCACTGTACCAGAACATGTCGGATAGTGCGTCGACGAAGTCTGGTCTCCTTCGCGTCCAAGATTCTCAGCGGTTTCTCCTTGTATGTCAGATCCCGCTCAAGTTGCAAGGGTTCGACATCCAACACATGAGCTTCACTCGGAACATACCGCCGAAGTTGAGAGACATGGAAAACATTGTGTACACCCGACAAAGAAGATGGAAGAGTGAGTCTGTAAGCAACGGGTCCGACCCGCTCTTCTATCACAAAAGGCCCAATGTAACGGGGTGCCAATTTTCCTTTCACGCCAAAACGAGTAACTCCCTTTCTAGGTGAAACCCGAAGTAAAGCTTGATCACCTTTATCAAACTTCAAGTCTCGCCTTTTCGGATCGGCGTATTTCTTTTGTCTGTCTTGAGCAGCTTTCAACCGCTCATGCACTATCTTCATTATCTCAACACTTTCCTCAACCATCTGTGGTCCGGTAGGTCGGTAAGTACCTGTAGGTCCCCAACACACCGGAGTCCTGCACCGCTGACCATAAAGAGCCTCAAAAGGGGCCATACCAATACTAGAGTGAAAACTGTTGTTGTATGCGAACTCGGCGAGATGCAAGTGATCTGACCAATCTCCGCCCATAGAAAGCGCACAAGAACGCAACATGTCCTCTAGTGTCTGAATGGTACGCTCAGATTGTCCATCTGTCTGAGGATGATGAGCAGTACTGAAGGTCACGGTTGTTCCTAGAGCATTCTGAAACTGCTTCCAGAAACGAGAAGTAAAGCGAGGGTCACGATCTGATATGATCTCAACTGGGGATCCATGCAATCTATGAAGATTCTGCATGTACAAGTGTGCCATCTGTTCTCCGGTGAGACCGAATCGAAAAGGTATGAAGTGTGCTACCTTTGTAAGAGTATCCACAATGACCCAAATTGCATTCTTCTTGGACTTGGTATTCGGCAATCCAGTAACAAAATCCATAGTGATCCTATCAAACTTTTTCTCGGCTATCTGCAATGGATGAAGTAAACCTGGAGGTCTTTTCCGGTCTGCCTTTACCTTTTGACACACAAGGCACTTGGCTACAAATCGCGCAACTTCACGGCGCATGTTTCGCCACCAAAAGTAGATTTTCAGATCTCGATACATCTTGGTTTCGCCGGGGTGAATGGTGTAACCCGACTCATGTGCCTCTGTCAAGATCTTATCCTTGATCTCTTGCTTGTTCGGAACACAAATCCGATTCCGGAATTTCAAAACTCCATCTTCTCCAACTTGGAAGGGAGTTTCTTGCCCAGATTGTGCTATTGCTCGCACTTTCTCAAGGTGAGCATCTTCTTTCTGAGCTTCCTTAATCTCATCCATCAAAGTTGGTTTCACAACCAAACTTGAGATCAAACCTGAATCGGTCACTTGGTCAGTCTTCTCATGTGGTGCAACCCACAACTCCAAGCGTCTCATATCCTCCAACAAGTCATGCTGTTGTGTGATCAATGTAGCCAAATTTCCGTGGTTCTTACGGCTCAAAGCATCGGCTACCACATTTGACTTTCCTGGATGATACACAAGTTCCAAATCATAATCTTTCATCAATTCTAACCACCTGCGTTGTCTCAAGTTCAATTCCTTCTGAGTGAACACATATTTCAAGCTTTGGTGGTCAGTGAAGATCTGGCACTTTTCTCCATAAAGATAATGGCGCCATAATTTCAAAGCAAAGATTACGGCTGCCAGCTCTAGGTCATGAGTGGGATAATTCTTCTCATGTGGTCTCAACTGTCGGGATGCATATGCAATGACATGTCCATCCTGCATCAATACACATCCTAACCCAAAACGGGAAGCATCGGTATTAACCACATAGCCAGCTCCAGGTACTGGCATTGCCAAAATCGGCGCGGTCACAAGTCGGTTCTTGAGCTCTTCAAAGCTCTTTTGTCTTGCTGGAGTCCACTCAAACTTAACTCCCTTATGTAACAACTGTGTCATAGGGAGAGCAATCCGGGAGAAGCCTTCAACAAATCTTCTGTAGTAACCTGCTAATCCCAGAAAACTACGGACTTCAGTCACTGTGGTGGGTGGTTTCCATTCAGTCACTGCAACTATCTTTTGAGGATCCACCGCTAATCCATCTTTGGAAATGATGTGACCAAGGAATGAGATCTGTTCCAACCAGAACTCACATTTTGGAAACTTGGCATACAACTGATGCTCACGAAGTCGCTGTAAAGCCAACCTCAGATGATGCTCGTGTTCTTCCACACTTTTAGAATAGATCAGAATATCATCTATGAACACCACAACAAAGGAATCCAAGTAATCCTCAAAAACACGATTCATCAAATTCATGAAATATGCTGGGGCATTTGTCAGTCCAAAAGACATAACCAAAAACTCATAATGCCCGTAGCGTGTGCGAAAGGCCGTCCTTGGAACATCACTAGGCCTAATCCGCAACTGATGGTACCCAGATCTGAGATCGATCTTGGAATACACCTGAGAACCCTGAAGCTGATCAAACAGGTCATCAATCCTGGGTAACGGGTATCTGTTGGGTACAGTGACCTTGTTTAACTCCCTGTAATCGATGCAAAGACGGAGAGTTCCATCCTTCTTGCGCACAAATAGCACAGGGGCTCCCCACGGAGAAGTACTTGGTCTGATGAATCCTTTTTCTAGAAGTTCCTCCAATTGAATCTTGAGCTCCTTGAGTTCAGCTGGAGCCATTCTGTATGGAGCTTTCGCCACTGGTGTTGTGCCTGGTTGTAACTCGATGCAAAACTCCACCTCACGATCCGGGGGTAATCCAGGTAAGTCCTCTGGAAACACGTCTGAGAATTCCCGAACCACGGGTACAGTATCAAGATCTACGGTTTTCGAGTCAGTAGACACCACAGAAGCTAGGAACACTTCACATCCGGATGACATCAAATGCTTCACTTGCAAGGCTGAGATCATAGGGATCCGGGTTCCTGGTTTCCGACCTTTGAACACAAACGGTACGGTTCCTTTCTTTCCAAACCGGACACTATGGTTCTTACAATCAATTACCGCACGATGAGTGGTTAACCAATCAAGGCCAAGTAGTACATCAAAGTCTCTCATGTCGAGTACTACAAGATCAGCGGTTAAGTTTCGGCCGGCTATTTGCACTTTGAGATTTCTGCAAATCTGATCGACTAAGACAGTTTTACCAAGCGGGGTTTGCACTAACATCACTCGATCTCTCGGTTCGGTTTCCCACCCATTAAGTTTCACAAAATCCTGGGATACGAATGAATGACTAGCCCCAGTGTCGATCAACGAGTAAGCAAAACAATCGGAGATGGAAACCATACCTGCTATGAGCTCATCCTCAGGAAACTCATCCTCAATGGGCACGGCATCGGCCTCAGAAATGTCCTCTCCAATGGTCGCATGCACACGAGCGGTATCACGCCCGAACTGACCAGTCTGTGCGGCGCCTCGACCTCCATTGCCAAATCGGCCACCGCGCTGAGGACCACCGCGGCCACCGCCACGGGGCACAAAAGATCCACGGCCACGACCAGCATCAAACTGTCCACGGCCAACTGCTCCAGAATTCGGCACAAAGGTCTGCCCACTGTTGTTAGAACTCGAGCCAGCAATGGAACGGTTTGGGTTCTTCGGGCACTGTGCCATCCAGTGATCAGGTGAGTTGCAAAGTCGGCACCCGCCTCTGTGAAGATAGCAAGGGGTCGGGTAGGTCCGGTTGCAGAACCTGCAAAAGAAACGGTTAGGAGCCTGGGTTGGTTGCGGCCTGTTCTGAGTTGTCACCGCCCCACGGCCCTGAAAAGCAGGCTTGCGAGCACTGCCACCGTCTGATCTCTGCCCATCTTCTCTAGTCTTGCCACGAGACACCATCAAACTTTCCTGAAAAATGGCCTTGTCCATCAGAAACTCGACAGACGCGCCACTGTAAGTATCCATCACACTTGCCAACCGAGGATTCAGACCACGGATAAACCTGCTTCTCTTTCTGCGTGGATCAGCCACCAAGTCCGGGGCATAGCGAGACAAACGAATAAAGGTCTCACCATACTGTTGTGCAGACATGTTTCCCTGGACCAAGGTCTCAAATTGGCGTCTCAGCTCTTCCTGTTGAGTTTCTCCCAGAAAACGGGCTCGGAAGACATCTTCAAACCACTCCCATGGAATATTAGGGTCCTCGCCAACGTACTGTGGCTTCTGAGAGGTCCACCAATGCCTCGCATCATGGTCAAAGAGTGTGGCAGCTATCTCCGTCCAGTACTCGACAGGGGTACGAGCAAGGCGGAAGTTATCCTGTACTGCCAAGAGCCATTCTTCTGCAGCTGCGAAATCACCTCTCCCATCAAACCGAGGAGTATTTTCCTTCTGAAACTCCCGGCGAGCAACCACAAACGGGTCCACCTGAGGTCTATCAGCTCCTTGTCCCGCATGTTGCGCCACGTTTGCCCAGAACTGCTGAGCAAGGGTCGCAGGGTCTAGTCCAAGAGTAGGAACTGCTGGAGGAACGGGTGGTTGTTGAGGCTGAGCTTCTTCCTGTCGAGCGGCACGCCTTCCGCGTCCACGCCCACGACCACGACCACCCCTAGAGTTGGCCAAATCCATAGCAATCTTACAAACGGAAAAGATTGCAAGTTAGAATTAGGCTAACCAAAACAACTTAGAAAGAAGTTTAAGACTTAAAGTTAGGTAAACTAAGTGTAACTATCTAGTTCATTAGCTGGGATATTTATGATTTAAACACTCGCTCTGATACCACCGAAGGATGTCACACCCCGAACCAAGCCATAATCCGAGATGGACAACCCCGCCACGTGTATACACTCTACTGCACACACGTAAGGCTAATAAACAGTGAAACAGAAAGCAAATGATCACAAATAAAAGTGCATAATAATGGTATAGTCGTTCACACAACAAAAGAGACTGATAAATATACATATCAAAAGATCAGTCATAAAACAACAAATACTACATAATATGCAACGGAAGCTAACTAATCCAGCTTGGCTTGGTCTTCTGGCAAAGACTCCTCTACGGTGTCATCCAAACCTGAACCTGTCTCCACAAATCAAAGTATTGTGGGATGAGTACATTAATACTCAGTGTGGTGATAGAGTGAGCCTACGGTTCTGGTTAACTCTAGCTAGAACTAAACCGTACTTAAACATTTTTAAATCCTATAATGTAACATCTATGTGAAAGTTTAAAGAAATGATGCTACTAATCTGCAATTCCTAACATGCCCAAGTAAACATGAAAAGTATCTGGAGAAGCGGAGAATATTAGTAATATAATAATGATATACGGTGAATAAATATATCGATACGAGAGTCAAGCACCCACACTCAATGGTCAATCATAAGTCACACAAAATCCATAATCAATCTCACAAGTCCCAATATGACATGAACCGTACCAACAGATCTACCTAACTCAGCTCTGCTCGATAACTCAACTCTGCCCCTATTCCCACATTCCCGCTAAAGAAGTGGGCAGTAAAACACGGTACCGGTAAACTGACGCATGGGGATCGAGAGGTAGTCTGCTATAATGGCACACTCAGCTCTTAGTTCAAGTCAAGTCAAATGGTAATATAATACAATAAACAAAACAAATAACCATCGAGTGACCGCAGTACCGCCTGACGGTCGGTCTGCTGAGTGATCATTAGAAACGCGTTGCCCACGATCTCTATCATAAGGAGACCACCGGCATTTAGCTTGGGTGCAATCTCCCGATAATGGAAACCCCAGACAAAACGAACTTATCACACTCGGTCTCGCTATCCTGATCCGCACCAGATGCAAGTGTTGATTAAGGGCACTTTTAAGTTCATTAATCACATTATTATTAATATGCCATGCATATCCTATAAGTGCAATCTAGTTTTGAGTTAATGAGATGCGCTTAACTGTTTACTTAATGTTAATGACATGATATGCACACAATTAATTATTGATCTAATCCTAAACTAAAGAATAAACAAAACCTAAGGCATCCACACCTGGAAAGTAGGGCCTAGGGAAGACTACTCTGCTGGAGGGTCGACGTAGTCCTGCTCAGTGCCACCGCCCTCGAACTCGGGGTAGTACTCGTCTCCCTGATAGTCTGCCTGGTCACCTGGTGAACGAAACTTTCGTTAAAGCTAATCTAACGATAAAACCCGTTTATCCCTCAATTTGGTTTCAAGTTCCGGCTAGGTTATCTATAACCATACTTAACTTCTAATTAATTTAAAAAGGGACTCGGTATTAAAATATATTATTATACTTAATTAGTTCATAAAAATAATTTGACGGAGTTCCGTTTGAAACTAGTTGAGAAGGAAAGTTAAGTTGCTAATTTTGTAAATATTTTGTTAAGTTCCAACTATAAAGTTAATGTGTAGAAAGACGTTTTTGACGATTTCTATAAGTTCAACTACGACGTTTGGAGACGTGGCATCATTAGTTTGGTTTAGGAAATTAATTGAAAAGTTTAGTTAATAGTTAAATAGTGTTTTGCTCAAGTATGAAACGCTTTTGATAAAACAACTAAAACAAGATAAAATTCGTTTAAAAAGGTTAACGAAGAAAACTAAATTTGTTTGAAATTATTTTGGGATCATACTGTGTCCGTTTATATCATAGTATCTGTATTGAAAATTATTTTACGGACAATCTAATCATCTCCCATTTGTATAAGCCCACATTTTATATCCGAATCCGTCTCGATTAATTTCTCGGCCAAAAGCTTTTAACTCAAAAATTCGAATTGTGTTGCAAAAATAACATATGCCATCACAATAGTGTAGTTCTAGTTTTAATTTTCAGAAGTTAAAAGCTATAAAATGATCCAAATAATTCCAGCCCACAAAACAGAAACGAACTGGGCCCAAGCAGTAAATAATCGCAGCCCACAAAAAATAAAAATCCACAAGGAACAGTAACGGACCAGAACAGGCCAACAGGCCCACAGAACATAACCGCACAACAAAGAAAGAAGGGACAGAGCCCAGGTTGGGGGAGGGCCCACCTGTCAGGAAACGGATCGGGTACACTTGATTTCAGCCCGACCCAACAACACAGAATTGCACAAAAGACCCTAGATCATTTATATTCACCAAACAATTTACCAAACAGACCCTAAAAACAGAAACAATTATACACAAGTCCTAAAGCAGTTCAAAATCATTTACAGATAAGTCCCTAAATCAGAAGAGTTATCAAATGAGTCCCTGGACTCGTACCAGAACGCAAGACAGAGAGGTACAAGGCTGGTACCAAGCCTGTACCAGCCAGGAAACCAAGCCGAAGGCAACATATAGCCAAGAAATATGTTAAACAACAACTACAATTATTCTAAACTGATTACACAAGCAACACAGAAGGGAAAGACGAGTATAAGCCCTAACAGAAGCATCAAACAACTAACATATCGATTAATAGCTCCAAACAAGCATTCACAACAACTCAGATGGAATCATCAGCAATCACATCTATCCTACAACAGTTCAGTAAGGCATTCTTCAAATCCATCGAGCCAACAGAAAAACAGATCACATCAGTTCAGAAACAACATCAAATTGAGGCATCAACTTTCCACAGATCAATTATCAAGCATTCTCAAGCCTCAATCAAGCACAAAGGCCTCACAACACACAATATCAAGTTGAGGCAACAAACATCACAGATCGAAAAGCAAAGGGGCTAGGGTTTCAAAGCTTTTACCAACAGCGAAGGAAACGGAGGAAGCACAAAGGAAGAGGGGGAAGCAAGCTCCACCAGCACCACTGTGACTCTCCGGCACCACCACCACCTCGCCTCGCTAACGCCGCCGTCTCCTGCTCCGACTTTACAGCCTCCGCCTCTCTCTTTCTCTCTCGCTCTTTACCTTTCTTTCTTTGTTCTTACCAGTTTTGCAATGGGTCTCGCAGAGGGAGAGAGAGAGGAGAGGGGTGACTTAATAAGAGGGAGTGAGAGGGGTTCGGTCGCTGAGGTGACGGGTCACGAGGTGGAGGTGAGGGAAGACAGATGGTGGGGTCTCGAGAGTAACGGAAGTCAAGGTGGGTGAGTCGAGTGGTTGGCGGAAGTCGCGAGAGTCGCGAGCTTTTGTCAGAGGTGAGGGAGATGGAGTGACAGGGAGAAAGAGGAGAGAAGGGAATCCGAGAGAAAAGCACAGAGTCACGAAGACTCTCTTTGGCGGAGAAAGAAAGAGAGAGAAGGAGAAAAAGGGAGAAATAAAGGAACCAATCGGACGGCTGAGATAAATCACAGGTTTAAAACTCAGATCAAACGGTTCAGATCAAAGGAATTAGGAAAATCAAATGTTCCAGCAATTAAAACTAGGATTTTGACACCAATCAATCTATAGAAAAATTTATAAAATAGATATTTGAAATTAACATGGCATAAAATAATTTGTTAAGCAAATAAAATTTTCCAATGGCCGTAAATTAATCATCTTATCGGATTCAAAAATAAAATTGTTTCTAACTCACAAATGGGATTTATGATTAGATTTTTTTTTGTTTTTCTAATAATTAAATTATTAGTTTTCTTAGAAATTAATAAACTTTTAAATAAAATAAAATAATAAAAAAAAAAAAAGTTTTGGGTTTTTACAAAACCTGCTCGCGCTTGAGTATAAGGCCATGTATTAGTTTTACCAGAATGCGTTATACACTTCATGGTTGGTTCTTATATAAGCATTGTAGTTTATTACTAGATAAATATGTGCTTTATGAAAAATAAAAATACGGCTACCTCATTCTTTTCTGTCCCCCCAACCCACCCCAAACAGGAAAAAAAAAAAAGAACCTTCAATAGTCTGCTTGTACAATAATATAAATGGTGCATTATATCAAGGGGTTTGTATGGTTACAAGTCCAATATTCTCAGCTAAATTTGGTTGTTATTTTGTAGAATTTTTTTTATTAAAAATAATAAAATGGCTCCTGTCATCACTAATATGCAATCAGCAACCATAAAACAAGCTGTATAGGGTCTTCCTATCTTACAGATATTAACTATATCAAAGCAGAATCTGCAAAATATGCTAGATATTCAGCCTCTGTCATGGTAGCAAAACATGCAAGCTAGATCCCACATGTAGAAATTATGTCTAGCCAAGTTTGAATTGTATTTAACTATTTATACTTTCCATTCAGGATAGCAAAAAATTCACATGGTCAGCTGGTCGGACCTCTGCAGTGATGCCCTTGGACACATCATCGGGTTTTTGTCTCTGCCAGATCTCCAAAGTTTTAGTGCTGTTTGTCGAAATTGGCGATGGGTGGCAAAACAAAATAATTGTTCTCCTGCTGAGCAGCTCCCATGGTTGATGATGAAGGAGGATGCTTCAACTAAGAAGCGCAAGTTTTACAGCCTGACTGAGAAACGGCATTACTACATCGACATCCCTGAGTTGCACAACCAGTGCTGGATTGGTTCCTCATTTGGATGGCTTTTTATAGTCGACGGAAAATTCATTCCTCGTTTATTCAATCCGTTTACAAGAGAATGCTACAAGCTACCCCTGCTGCCAAAATTCGAGGAAGACATGCTGCAGGAAAGATTGGTCAAGGCTGTCTTATCCCATGACCCAAGTAAGAAGTCTGATTTCACAGTGTTGTTTTTATATCGTATAAATCTCACTAAGATGGCCGTTTGGCGGCCAGGTGAGAATAGGTGGAGATGCATACCATGCATGGATCATGTTGCAGATGCTATTTTTTTCAGAGGAAATTTCTATCTTGCATGCAGTAGTGATTTGTTTCTGATTTCCGACGTCGGGTCAAATCCAACAATGAAGCTGGTTATGCCTCTATTGCTTTCTGGAATCGAGTATCTAGTGGACTTTATGGGAGAATTGCTACTTGTGGAAAGGCATCTAACAAATTTAGGAGAATGGCCACATCATTTTCATGTTGTCACAAAAAGATTTGCAGTGCACAAATTAAATTTGGAGGAAAAGACGTCCTCTGAGTGCAAGGATTTTGGTGATTATGCTATATTTTTGGGTACTAGTTGCCCGTTGGTTGTTAATTCTCAGTTATTCCCTGGCTGCAAAAGAAATAGTATCTATTTTACGGACTTGGGTATTAAACTTTATCCTGAAGTCTATGGATGTGATGATATCGGTGTCTATGACTTTCCAAGAGATGCCATTGAACCCTACTATCCGTCTGAGATTTTCCATCCATTTGCAGAACCACCAATTTGGCTGACCCCCAATATTAATAAACTTTGAATGTTTTAACATAAGATCAATGTCCTATTTGTGTCGATGAGAGATTGAAATGTTGTTTTGGCTGCTTGTTACTTCTTGTTATGGATTATGTGTATTTTCTTTGTGGTACCAGCTGTATGATACCGGTTACTTGTTTTGTGATTGTGGTTGTGGAACTGGTCGTGTTTTGCTGGTCTATTGTGGCTGTTGTGAGTGTGTTTGGTAGCACTGGTGGTTAGGTTCCTGAGTGCCTTGTTGTGGGCTTGCTTTTTGTTACTTTTTTTTTTTTTTTTGTTCTGTATGACTTTGTAGGATTTAAATGTTGAGCAGGCCTCCTATGCTATTTGATCCGGAAAAAAAAAAAGGAAAAATTGAAGCAATGAATTACGATTTATAAGTAACAAAAGTCTCGTACAGTTATCTATCAGAAAATTTATAATGCGAAAGTGCGTATCTCCTTCTATTTGCTTCATTCTGTTTGTTGGGTCTTGGTTGTTGTAGATGAGCGTTGCTGGGGTTATATGTCAGATAGGATCACTTCGTGATGTGGTGTGTGTGGAACTATCAGCAGTTGGCTCGACTATAGCTCAGGGTGCAAAATTTTGTGCAGTTGACAGTGTAAGAGCAATTAGTGATATTATTTCTCCCGTTCTGGTCAGATTGTCAAGGTCAATGATCAGTTTAGTAAGTCTCCTGGTATGATGATCACATCCAAAAGATGTGATCTGTACCTGTTCTTCTAGTTTGGAAAACAAAATATTAGAACCCCTGTAATCTCTGTTGATTAAACATGATTATGATGGTGTAGTATCGAATCATGCAATTATTATATATTCTGATTTGAATATGACAGCTGCCAGTAAAAGGGGAGCTAGGGACAACTGGAACATGTAAAAAAAAAAAAAAAAAAGGTGCATCGCAGCACTATAAAATAGCCCTCTTCACTAATAAAAAACAAAGTACATCACAGCAAATCCTGGTGTGACTACCAGTACTGATTTGTACTCTTCACTCGAGGATTTGCTGCCAGAATTTACAGATTTCTTTTACCCCTTGGGCCCTTATATAAGCTGTTGCACTAAACGTGATATCTCTATTTGTAATCAAGTTCCACATAAAACTCTTCCCACTGTTTTATTGGCACGCACCCACGCACAAAATGCACCGACTGTCAAGGGATTGCAAGTAGATGAAAGCATGAATAGAGCAAATATATTCCACTAGTAAGTCAGCGAGCTGAATTTTAAGCCTGAAATAACTCTACAGCTATTACAGATTGAAGATTACAATATATAAGCCTAATTATTCTCTCATCATAACTCAAAACAAAATTTAACAACTAGATTACACAATAAATAGCAGTAATACATGTAAAAATGGCGAAGGGCCTATAAAATTCTTCTAATAAATTAGAATATTGCCAAAAAAAAATAGTCAACGCTGAAAAAGCATGACCATTTCACAGTGGTTGGTATGAGGAAAGAGATCCACAGCCATGGATCTAACAGGTCGGAAATGCTCAGAATTCGGCATGGATTTGGTCCGATGCCTGGCCAAACCCGCACTGCTCATATTCCGCCACCCTTTGTTCCCTTTATTTTTCTCTGGTTTATCTGATGTGGGTGTGCAAAGCTCAATGGCATTAGCCACTAATGAATCTGGATTACAAGAAATATACCTATACAAGGAAAAAGTATACAGCCTTTAAAACACAGCCACTTCAAAGGAATAAAAAAAAAAAGGAGATGTTTAGAAAAATTTATTCAGGCTTACACCAGACGGCGGATCCCTGGATGAGTTCTGAGAGCTTTAATTACCTGAAAATATCATTTAATGAGTTCCAAGATTTTCAATGTCCTCCAGGAGGTTTCAAATGCCTAAATTTTCAAATTCTTAATAACTCAATTTCTAGAACTCAAATACAACAACTACTAAGCCTTTTGTCCCAAACAAGTTTAGGTAGGCTAATTTCTAGATCTCAAATAACAAAACAAAATTGCTAAAATATGATGCATATTATTTCCATGAGAGCATAAAAAATTATGACATTTTAACTGTCTTCACGGACCATAGAACTTGAAAATCAATGTGCAGAAATCTAGCACATTCCTCAATGGCCTTTCACAAGCTCTTTATGCCAATAAAAACCAAAAATAATCATAAATAGAAAAACTGATGTAAAGCCACACCTAATGGTTCGTTTTATTTTGACATCTGAGTTTGAATTTGAGTCATTAAAGATCCAAAAGTTGAGGCATTGGAATAATATGCTAAGTAGTACGACCTTTAAATCCTCTTTTGTGTGTAGTTGTTTTTTTTTTTTTTTTTTTCTTTTCCTGTGGGGTTTGGGGGGTGGGGGACGGTGATATGAACTTCTGAATTTGAGATAAAGTCAGGCTTAACGAAACCCTTCATCCATATCGGTTTGAGCGTAGCATTTCTCCATACAAAATATGAAACTAAAACAAGGAAAACGACAAAATATAACTTACTGTAGGATGAAGACCAACACGAGGTGGGTCCACTATAGCCACCACATTTTTGAACCGATGCTGTTTCTCTTTACCATCAGATACTGTGAGTCCCGCATCAGTGCCACTAAAATTCTCTGTTTTTTCAGAACTGTCGATGATATCTTTTTTCTGCACTCTATTGCTCTCTTGCTCATCAGGAGCTTCTAATTTTACTATAGTAGAATTTTTCGTATCTTCAAGGACTTCTTCACTTTTCTTTGAATGACCATTGCTATTTGAAATGACTTTTGATGAGGCGTCAGTAGGTGCACCAAGATACTCCTTAAGCAGAGAACCCATCACATCCTCAGCCTGTCATTGTAATCATAAATTTTCAATAAGAAAATATCAAATTAGCAAAATAATCAACTATACTTTTGGGATTCAGAAAGCAACATTGCCAAATTTAATTTTACAATTGAGATAGTTAGAGTTGTTTTCTTTCTAGAGGACTTCTAATTATTAATCAAGTATAGCTTGAGATCTTGAGTATTAGTAACATAATAACATCCTTGAATTTAACAGGAAGGTGATATTGCACAGACTATGCAGTGCTATCAATGTGCTACTACCACTAACACTTGCCCTTAACCAATTCATCATTTTGCACTCCATATGGACAACATTGACAACTATGAAAATGTCTAGATATCACCAACTACTGTTAAGAGAAAAAAATAAGGGATATAATACATGAATAAAATTAAAAGAACCTTTGCACAGATGAACTTGCAATTTGTTATGCCATTTATAATAGCATTTCTCTGCGCATCAGATACTGCTGACTCATTCATCTCTATACCAACTACCTATGGAAATTTAAAGAAAGTAGAACAAAGAGGGAATTAGTACTAAATAGCATATACATGAGTGACCTCATCTATAAGAACTCAAGAAAAAAGAAATGTGCTAAAGCTAAAGACAAAATCAAGAACAATGTAAAAGCAGGAGCAAACCATTCCAACACGGTGGGCAAGAGTTAGTCCAATAGTGCCGGTCCCACAGCAAACATCAAACAACAAGGTATCCTCACTTAATTCAGCCCAATCACCTGCCAGTTTATACAGCCTTTCTGCTGCAAGCGTATTAACCTGTGCATTTTCATTTTAGAACCACGATATTTTTACATAAAATGAAAGAACGGATAAAAAGCTAAAAGTTCTAAAGGAGAAGTGTCATTACTTGGAAAAATGCAGTTGGAGAAATGGAGAAGCAGAGGTTTGATATGTAATCATGGATATTGGCTTTATCTATTGAGAGGCAATCTGAACCATCTGTTCCACCTCCAGCTACCAATAAAGGAATCAAAGGGCAGTCAGCTGGAGCAGCATTTGATATACCAGTGTGATCCTGCCACAACAGAAGAGAGAGTTGCCTCATGAAAGAATTTGTAGGGAACAGCAGCATTATTCTAATACTGAACATTCTCAGAAGTGCAATTGAAAAGCAACTTTTTTCTGTGATATTTGAAAACAAACAACACATAATTTTTGCAAATTGCAAGTGAGACCAAATTTCACTGAAAATTCAGCAAATAACACCTGTCCATTGATTACATGGAGAAAAGATGTATTTCATTAAGTTAAAATTATTGGCTCTACTTCGAGTAAACCATTTTTCCCCGAATCCACAAAAGGTTAGTAGGTTGATTTGATGTAGCCATGAATATGAATATTCAGAGGGCAATTCAATGAAACTTATTGCTCGGGTATGACTATATGAGAGTCAGTTGCAAGTAACCCTTGATAGTGTTTAGTTTCAGAAATGTGGACTTTTTGGCAAAAAAAGTAAAAAATCGGGTCTGCATAAACTCAAAACTGTAATATCGAAACTATACAGACACAGGGAGCAGATTATAAATACCTGAACAACAATTGTAGTAAGAGGTAATGAAGGTGAAGCATCATTTGCCCCTTGAGAAAATGCCATCCTCATTTTCTCAAACTCAGCTTTCATTACCTCTTCTTCAACACCAGATGAACAAACCTGTAGTATTATTATATACGTTAATTTCATTTTATCAAATTAAATATCTAATCCATTTACACCTGCAACATATTCTTATTAGGCAACTTATATATATATAGCTTCTATGTACTAACCTGTATCATAAGCATCAGTTCTTTGATCTGCATCTCAGATTCTGCATTAATACCTTGATCTGGATTCCTTCCCTCTCGAACCTATAATTACAATTTTAACATATATAAAATTGTTCAGAAATCATAATAGATAGTCATGAAACTTCTTTATTCATTAGGTAAAAAGTGTCAACAAGTTAATGGTTCAAAAGTTTTGGGAATTTTTTAGCAGGACTGACCCACATACCATGCTTGGAAGTGGATAAAATCAGTAATAAGATGATAACTCTTATCCTTTGTTAAAGTGGTGATCAGAGTTATATTCTTATCCCCGCATTTTATCCCATAGCCAAACAATTCTGTGGGGTTAATGTGTTTGGTGAAAGGTCAGGGTTTCTTAAGCAATTGCAGGGAAGTACAGAACCTTTTATGCTTAAGTTCTTATCCTCAAATAAAACATCTAAACAAAAAAATATATATACCATTGGAAATGCAAAATATGCTAAAATCATGTGTAATCAACATTACCAAAATTAATAGGTTGACTTGACATCACAACAGCCTCTAGCAGGCTTGTGAGATTTTTGGAATATTTACAGAACCTAGCATGCTGAATAGGAGACGCACAGAATGACCATGCAACTTCTATTTAGGCCTCTGAATTTTTAATTATTACTCAGTTACTAGGCCTTTATGAATATTTATCCTAGTATAGTATCATATAAGAGTTTATTATAAATCTGAAGTAAATGGTCAGATTTAAACTAAATCAAATATCTTTTGAGGATAAAGGAACATTATAGAAATTAAATTTTAAAAAAACAACAATCAAATTGCATCTTTTTTTTCAAATATTCATTGAAAATCATTTTATAATACATTACTCCTATTATTTAAGTAAAGAAAAATAGACGTACAGCCAGTTGGCGCCAAAATCCAGTGTTGTTAATTCTGTTCCATACGGGCAATTCTGACGAGCCCAGAAAATTTTGGAAAATCATGGCATATGTGCATGCTAATTTTGATACGTTAGGGCAATCTGTTGGTTCCTCTACTGCAGTCACACCTTCCCTACACTCTCACATTAGTATTTACAATGTTACCAGCAGGAACATTAGACTAGTACTCTAGAAAGGTAAGAGAAAAATAAAATTTACAACTTTATCTAAAAGCAAAAGAAAAAAATAAATTTTAAAAGAGAAGGGGATAAATAACCTGAAATTCCCAAGCATGAAGCCAACTGTTATGTTTCCATCCAAAGAATAGCCAACAGAAAATTCACACTTGTTTCTGTACCCATTGGTTAAAGGAGATTCCAATATACCTTCTAGCTTGCATGGAAGTCCACCTAAATAAGCAGCATTTCCATAAATTGGGTCACTTCAATATCCAGTGAGATTCAAAAGTATTGTGAACAAAAGAAAACCATTTGAATGATTATATGCATATAAATAGAAAATGATGCCTATATGCATATAACATTATAAATAGAAGGGTTATATGCACACCTATCTCTCTAGATTCCAAAATCCAATCAGGAAGTGGAAGAGCATCTGGGCAGGCCTTCCTTGCATTTCTTGTCTAATATTTACAGGTATTAAAAACTTAGGTAAGAGAATAAAAGATAGGCTACACAACCTGTCTAAAGCTTCAGAGTTCCAGTGTTCAAAAAAAATAATAATAATAAAGCTTCAGTGTTCCAGAGTTCACATGTTACTTCCTGAACATCATGTTTTCCACATAGTACCCTTCCACCATTTTTCATAGAAAAAATAACTGACAATCTGAGTTCTTTTGCTTTACTTTATTTGGATTTCAACCTTTATTTATTTTTGCAGGGTCGGTTGGAAGTTGGACAATTTGGGAACTAGCGGCCGAAACTTCAGAAACATACCACGAAATCTAGGCCAATTGTGTAATGTACTATAAACACATTGCAAACTCAAATAATTTTGAGCAAATGTAAAATATAAATAAAAAAAAAATAAGAATTTTACCAGTTTCTTGAGAAGTTGTGAAAGGCTGCTCTTTTTATGCTCTAATTGGTCAGAATATGACAAATGTGCAAGTGGTGTGACCACTTCGCGCACACTTTTTCTTGTTGATGAATTCATGCCTTCAACTAAGCCACCATCACCTTCAATATTATCAGCACTACCTCGCTCTCGAGCTCGGTACTTATTCTCAAAGGATCTTTTGATGGCATCTCTCAACTTTATTGTCTTACCTCCAGAGGAGCTCTCCTTCAATATCTTTTTTTTTTAAAAGAAAAAGAAATGATTGTTTGTTGCATAGTGATAAACAGGGCTAATCAGTATTGAATCAAAGGAAACAATAAATGGTTATCAAAATTCAATATAAAACTAGTACCTCCATAGCACTCTCGACCTGTTCAACATTTTCAAAGGTGACAAAACCAACTTCCATTCCTTTCTTCTTTTTAGCTGTCTTGTAAGAGATACCCTGCAAATTTACCAGTGGAAAAAAAATTTTATAATCTTCCTGCACAAACTCGCATCTGTTGCAATGCCAAGACGTGCATGCTATCTTAAACATAAACTCTAGAAAAGAAAAATAATTTGCATAATTCAGAAAAGGTACTTTTTCTTCGAGAAATTTCTTCAATGCGTCATGGACCCACTTTCTAGGCAACCCAACAAGGCACTTATCCAATGAGGACTCATCCAATGCCACCGGTTCTTCCTCTTCTTCTTCATCATCCTTCTCCATTTCATCAGCTTTCTGCATCTCTTTCGCCTTATTGGATGTCGGGTCCCATGTGTTATCGGGTCGGGGCCGCAACTCCTCTTCCCCATGCGCATACCGACACGTTTCACCATGACTGCAATTTGCACCATAGCGCCTGTAGTAGGAACACAGGCTAGTCTTCCAAAGCGGATTACTACTTGAATTCAAATTCGAATTCTGTTTCTTGCTCTCTGGATCCGAGGTATGTTCTTCTTCTCTCTTACGCTTCTCTGAATTGATCACAGCCGTCGGTTCAGGATTAGACGGCTGGATTTGTTCGGTGGGAGGAACAGGGTCTGTCTCCATCGGTTGGTTGGTATTGGCTGTTGTGTTTTGAACGGAGTCAGGTTGTCGTGGTTCATCTCCGGAGTTGTGTTCTCCAGTCGCGACTTTGTCGGGGTGGCTGGGAGCCGTTGATTGGAGATCGGACGGACGAGGTTCTTCGCAGGGAGCCGCCGGCGTTGTCTCCATTGGAGGAGGTTTTTCGGCTTGAGTGGGAGTAGTAAAGAGAGGCCTAAAACCCTTTCGGTGAATGGTGATCGTTATTTTTCCAACCTCCTCTGAGAATACAATCTTTCTCGCTCCGTAGGCCTTAAAGGGGTTATAACGCTCTCAGGCTTTTTTTCTTCTCATAGGCCAGATAAAATTATCAGGCCGAATGGGCCGTCAGGGAAAATTTCTGGATAAACTGATTTACAAAATTACAACCCTCTTTTTTTAAGTCTAAAACGTTTACGGTAAAGAGAATTACTCAGCGTCATCCAACCCAGCGCCATTCAAGTCATCCACAGAAGCGTGCTCCCCTCCTTCAGCGTGTCCCCTACCCTTCCCTTCCTTTCCTCCCTTCTTTCGCGAGTTCACCCCCCTCCAGACGCGTCTCTCCCTCTCGTCTCTCACGTAGGTCCCTTCGCGAGTTCTCCTCTCTCCCTCCGCTTCCAGGTGCGTCTCTCCCTTCCGTTTTTTCTCTTCCTTCGTGAGTTTCCACTCCTTCCCTCTGCTTCTTTTTTCTTTCTGCCTTCTCTTTTCCTTTGTGTTCTCTTCTATTTCATTTGTATTTGTTTTTTTTTTCTTTCTCACTGGTCTTTTTTATCTCTTTTCTTTTGATCTCATGTTATATAACTGTGCAATTTATTTGTCATTTCCGTTCAGTTTATTTGCTCACTTTTACTTTTTTGTATGAGTCTACATTGTTTGTTACATCTGTTCAGTTTATTTATTATAACTGTGCAATTTATTTGTCATTTATGTTCAGTTTATTTGCTCAATTTTACTTTTTTTGTATGAGTCTACATTGTTTGTTACATCTGTTCAGTTTATTTGTTATAACTGTGCAGTTTATTTGTCATTTCTGTTCAGTTTATTTGCTCACTTTTACTTTTTTGTATGAGTTTACATTGTTTATTACATATGTTCAGTTTATTTGTTATAACTGTGCAATTTATTTGTCATTTATGTTCAGTTTATTTGCTCACTTTTACTTTTTTTATGAGTCTACATTGTTTATTACATCTGTTCAGTTTATTTGTTTTTTATGTTCAATTAATTGATATATATGTTCAGTTTATTGTTTTGTATGTTCATTATTTTTCTTGTATATATACACTCTGATTATATGTTCATATTATCTTTGTATCTGTTCAATTTATTGTTGTATATGTTCATTTTATAAGGCAGGATAAACTGTGGGGGAGAGAAAGGGGAAATCGATCGCCAAGGAGGAGCGGAGGACGGAAGGTAGCACGAGGGAGGAAGGGTTGCTAGCGAAAAAGAAAGGGGTGTTAGGGGGGAAGGTCGCGTGAAGGCAGAATTGCGCGTGAGGGACGCCTCACCCAGACACGCGGAAAAAAAAAAAGCGAAAGTCGAGGGGAGGGGAGAGTTGGATGGCGTGGATGATTTTTCGGTAGATGACGCTTATCATTCTCGAATGTCATTCACAACTACATCGTATAAATAGCCAAACACCGCACCATATTTTTCTAAACTCTAGATCAGGGGCGGATTTATTCAGAGGCAAGCCCAGGCACGTGCCTGGGCTTGATTTTCTGAAATTTGGATTTAAGTATTGATTTTCTGTATAAATCAAAATATTAGAAGCCTAGTGCGTGGGCTTAATTTGCTCTAGTGCCCAGCCTTGGTTTTTTATTGTTTTTATTTTCCTTCATAACATCTTCCTTGGCCACGATGGTAACTTTGAGAATTGGCATTGCTCCATTCTTTTCCTTCTTGCAGATCCAATTAGGTTTAACTATATCTCCTTTATTATGATTCTCTCAGCCCGGGAGAGAATATAAGGTGAAATATTATCTTTAATTACTCACCTTGTGGCTCCACTTTGCATTTTCCTAGACCCACAAGCATACGCTCTAGTTTGTACAAAAGAACTTTTGTTAATGGTTATGACGTGCATAACCATGTGCAGTACTGAAGTAAAAAAATAATTATTCATTTATTGGTAGTAAGTAATTTGTGATTTCTTTTGGTAAGTTATATTTTATTATTAAATTATTATTAAATTTGTATCTTCCAAAATATTATTTCTCGTACATTGGAATCCCATGCTTGCGGTTCATTAAATTTAGTTTAGGAACTATGGGAAAAAAAAACTTATTTTTTTTTATTTTGTTAGTTAAATATGTGGAAAAAAAATTCTAATTGTACTGGTTATTAGATTTTAAAAAAATTATATTAAAATATTATTTATTATTTTTTATATTTAATTTAATAAATGTTATAATGCCCAGGCTTAAATAATTTCTATATCCGCCACTGCTCTAGATTGGATTTGAATACTTGTAAGTTTTCACCTCCGTTCTTTAGCCTATTCCAACTTTTTAATAGTCTACTCTACCCTAAATTGTTTGGGACAAAAAAAAAAACTTAATTGTTGTTATTGTATTAATTACTGCATTATGCTTAAATGTCCATATAACGAAACAAGAACAGCAAGGGGTGTACTTAGATTAGATCAAGTTGAGCCTATCCACAAAATATGAAAATGGATGAACTTGAACCGCTTTATTTTAAAAATGAAGGCCGATCCAATCCATTAAAACCCTTCAATAAATTCCGCGCACAAATGGCAAAAGAGTTTGAACCGACCATCTCTCTGACTTTTGAAACTTTTAGGGTCGGAAATTTAATGCCGGATATTTTATGAGGCTTACTTCTTATTTTATTAGACTATATCTGATCTAAATGCTACCCTACTGCTTGCAACAAAACAAAAGTTTCTGTTGAACGCTTGGACCGGATCCATAAATGTACAACAGAACAATGCAACATGGTGATTAATTGATAGATATGGCAATCCAACAGATTGGATCGGGTTCGAATGTGATTGCCAATGAGTTTGATTTTGAAGAAAACGAGTCGGGAGTCGGGACGCATTAGGTGGGACGGGTTTTAGATTGTTTAACTTCTAATTGCGTGCAGGTCTCGTGTTGGTTCGGCTCCGGAACATTTTCCCATCTTTATTATTCTAGTAATTGAACTAGTCAGATTGGGTGGGATCGTCCTACTTTGACTTTAAAAAATTATGGAGTCATGAATCAAATCAGGTCGAATTAGGTTGAGCTTCGAGTTATTTGCTTGATTCTCATAACAAGTTAGATTGAATTGACTCGGATTGAATTCGAATCAGTTCTATCTTTAAAAAAATTTAAATCGAGTATAAGTTGAAATGACAGAATAAATAAAATATTGGGGTCAATTCAAAATTAGCCACCACTACTACTGACCAATAACTATGTAGCAACTATTTAATGATGAGTAATAACTATTTGAGCAACTATTTAATGACGGTAGCTGAACCGCGCCAAACATTGTCCGGACCTTGGTGCACTGAATTTTAACAGCATAATTTAGTTAGTGAGACTTTTCCAATAAGCAGAAAGATAAATAATTGAATTAGGCAAATAAAAAGTTGAAGGTGTGTAGCGGCAGTGCACACGCATCCTGCGGCGACCACCATGCTTCTGCTCAAGCGCCATTCACACGTGCGGCGAAGTTCTATAGTGACCACTGAGTTATGTGGTCCCATTGCAACAATAAGGATTTTGCTACATGGTCCCAAAAGCATAGTTAGTTTTGGACTTTTTTGAGTCATGATACCGTTCGTGGAATAAAAAAATGAAGTCAGTGTTTACCTCTTTTATATATATAGAGATAGAGATATAAGATATACAACATAAAAGTAATTTAAAAAATTGAGTAAAATTAAAGTTAGTTTTATAGATAGATTAAAATTACTCATCGGATTGTTTAAATGTCATTGCTTTTATTTATTATTTAGCTTGTTGACCATAAGCAGATCGAGCTAAAAAAAAATTCTTAAATATGAGTCAAATGATATTGGTACTAGTACAATTATCGGTTCAAAATCATTAACTATATGGAGAACGATAAAATGGTATTTACACTTTTAGAGGTCAAATATACAATTTTCTATGTATGTTACATGTGTATGATTCAGACAAATGTGGGGTATACCGATCCCAGTTATTGTACTAGGACTGTCTATATAGTTATAATATGCTACATTTGGTCCTTTTATCCGATTTTAATTTGTATACTTGTTTAAACACTATGTTTTAAATTGATATAGGCTCTACTTTGTTTTAATTTTACTTCACTTGCCAATAGCTCCCCTACAGTTTTTCAGGTAAATAAGGCCAATATAGAAATTGGCAAGTTAAAAAATTTGCGTCAGTTACCTCACGAACAAGTTACTTGTGTAAAATTGCAATTAATAGCTCGATTATTTATACAAAACACTGTGCAGCCCCATTATTTAACTTGCGAAATGTGGTGCATGTTCTAACATTAGCTTCTTCTCACAAAGTAATACTTAAAACGGATTCACTACAATGATTAATTTGATAATTCCACAATGCATTTTCGAATTGATTGATTAAATAAAGAATTTTAAGTATAAATAATTCATAGACATGTTGTTAACATTATAAATTGATTGTGTTATAAATTTTAGACAATTTAAATACCATTGATATATCATCAAAGGTCATTAAAGCATGACAATTATAAAATACAAGTATTTTAATAAACGGTAATACTTGTATCAAATTATTATATTTTGCATAAGATATTAGAACTCTTTTTTTTCTTTGGAAATGTTGCCATGAGCTGTCCAGATATCATAATTTTAAAATTATTTTAGACGATCCAAGAATCTGACCCTATTTAATACAACATAAAAATGTTGTTGATACTTTTTGGCACCGCCTCAAATTTAGCATATTTCATACACACCTCACCATGCCAAAAAAGCATCCCTATACCTATAATTTAGAAATTTATTTTTTTAGCCATATAAGCAAAGTTATATAATTATTAATTAATTTTTATCACTCTAATGTATTTGCAATTTAAATGGTGGGACCCACAAATACGATAAAGAGAGTTCCGGCAATTGAATGAATGTAGATTTTTTTTATGGCACTTTTAAAAGCAAATGTAAAAAAGACGGTGCAATATTTTTAATAAAATAAAATTAATTAATTTGATTAATTTACTAAATTTATATTTTTTTGGAAGAGATACTAAATTTATAATTACTCAATAACTTCATAATTAGAATTAGAATTGTCAAAAATATACTTTGCAATAGAAAGAAACAAGCTCTATTGCTTTGCATGCGAGATTTGGAATTGGGAATTATGAAAACATCCGCCTATTTTTAAGTTTTTTTTGAATCACGCCGGTGTAACCATTTCTAGTTCTAATTTATAATAGCAAACCTCCCTTATTAAATAATAAAAAATAAAAAATACGAGTTTTCAAAACAAAATAAATAATAAAAATACGAGGACGGCAGAGGTGGGGCCACGGAGTGCGACCTCTTTTCTAGGACCCACCCGAGAATCTCGCATACGTGTGGAAGATCTAGACCGTCCGATCTGTCCTTTGACCGGTCTAGAAACGGTCTGCCGTCATCCGATTTTCTCAGAAAGGGCAAAACATCAATAAATTATCTACATCCTACAGTATGATATATGTACTAAACTGTGAAAGACCAGCCTCTTATTGGTCAGAGCGTCGCATTAAATAAATTGGTCTAATACAACTGTGCCACGTCATTCTGAGTAAACTATTGTATAAGCTGAGGTGCGCGTAGTTAATGAAAACTGTCCTTTTTTCTTCTAACGTTCAAACAGTCATTTAATTACACATTCCAGTCGGATTAATTCGTCAGATATAGTGGCCGTCAGAAAATATTAATTAGGCTGTATAGACGTGGTGTTTCCGTACAAATCAATACTGAAACCTTCGAATACATGACAGTCGGGAACGAGTCGAATTCGAAAAATAGATCAAGCTTGATTTGAAATTGAATTAAACTTTGTTAAACCGAGTTTCATAAAATACTAGCCTCAATCAAATTTTATCCGAGCTCAATTATTATTAATTTACATATATATTTCATATTTTTAAGTCAAATAAAAATTAATAAATAATTATTATTTTCTAATTGTTTTTATTTATAAACTTAAATTTACTCATATTATAATAAAAAATTAAAGATGTTAATATCCAAAAAACATAAGAAATACAAAATTTTTTTCTAAATTAAGTATTTAAAAAATATTACATATAAGACTGATACAATAACATTTCGAGCTTATTTTGAGTTAAATTCAAGCAAACAAAAATCAATCACGAGTCTAAATTAAACCGGCCATTCAAAATTCGAATTGATTTCAAGCAAGTCACAAATCGCAAATTATTTGCGAGCTCATGTAACAGGCAAGTTACATTGGCTTCTAGTGTACGAGTTAGTGTACACCAGGTGTAAGCAGATAATAAAAGAAACAATAGCGAGGGACAGAGAGAAGTTCAACGATAATAGCCGGAGAAAAAGGGAAGACATTATAGCGCAAAACCCCCTCGTTTCGTCTTTTTTGTTATCTCTCTCTCTCTCTCTCTCTCTAAAATCTTCCTTTCCCTTTCGATTGCACGCATGCTTTGAGCTTTGTCTTCCGAAGAGACATGAAACGAGAAAACCCGTTGGAGAAGAAAGGAGTTAGAGAGGAGTACAAGTGAAACCCAAGTTCGTTTCTTCTTCCTATTTTGGTAGCGACATACTTTTATATATAATCCTTTTTCTTTTCATCTTTTGAGGTTCTGTTACCCATTTTGATAAACAAAGCTATTTTATTATACTCCTCTTTCACAAATTAGAATTGCATGCTTAGTTCTAAGCTCTTTCCTTTTCATCAACTATTTACTTTATGTTTGTTTTACAAATCAATCCTTTATATAGAATCCTCCCTCTTTAGACCATGAAAATTTTTTATCCTAAATTTTCAGAGAAATTTATGTGGCAATGAATTCGAAGGAGGAAATGGCGATAAAGGAGGTGCACGACACCAACGCTCAGAACCCAACAAACGACAGGACAGACAAACTGAGCTATGAAATATTCTCAATTTTGGAAAGCAAATTTCTTTTTGGATACAGCGATCCGACAAAATTGTTGTGCCTTCCGAAAGAGCCGGCGCCTCCACCTCCACCACCACAGCCTCTTTCTCTCCAGCGGGGCCGTGTTTGCATCCTATCCATTGATGGCAACCCCTCCATCCATGGTGGAATCATGGCAAGCAAAGCCCTTTCTTACCTTGAACAAACCCTCCGGTTAAAATCAAGCAACCCACAAGCTAGAATTTCAGATTATTTTGATTTGGTTGCCGGCACTGGCGTCGGGGGTGTTTTGTCTGCCATGCTCTTCTCCTCTGATAATGGGTCCCGCCCGCTTTTCACTGCTGATGACACATGGCGCTTTTTGACTAGTTGGTGGCCGAAGTTACTTGGTCAGAAGACCAACAAGAGAGGTGGTTTTTTCTGGCAGAGAAATAGACCTCACCATTCATCTACAAAAGCCATGGAAGCTGCCATGAAACAACTGTTCGGTGAAAATCTCACTCTCAAAGACACACTTAAGCCGGTTCTGATCCCCTGTTATGACCTACAAACATCTGCACCGTTTGTATTTTCTCGGGCTGATGCCATCGAGTCTGAGAGTTATGATTTCAGGCTATGGGAAGTGGGTCGGGCCACCTGGGCAGAGCCAGGCCGGTTTGAACCAGGGGAAACCCGGTCTATAGATGGAAAAACTGTTTGTTTTGGCATAGATGGTGGTTTGGTGATGAGCAACCCTGCATGTGTTGCCATAACTCATGTGTTGCACAACAAGCAGGAGTTCCCATTCGTAAGAGGGGTTGAGGATATACTGGTGGTTTCACTGGGTTGTGGATCTGGGGGTGGCAGCGAATTGGCGGGAGGTGACTGGAGGAGGTGGGGACAGAAGGAGTGGGCCCAGCCTGTGGCAAGGATTGCAGCTGATGGGGGGGCTGAATTTGTGGACCATGCTGTGGCCATGGCATTCGGCCAACACCGTGCTGCCAACTATGTCAGAATACAGGTATTCATTAATTATTTAAATATTATTTATTTTGTTGCAGAAGTAAGCATTTTATGATGGCCAAATTTTGTCTTCTCGGGTAATGCTTGAGTGCCACCCTTCTTTTTTTTTTTCAAGACAGTTCTTGATTAGGTCAAATTTGGTACGCTTTATTGCTAATCAGTCTCTAGTTGGCTCCTAGTGTTAACCACCTTATAATAGACAAAGATAGCTTCTTCATTTCATATTTTGAATAGCTTTTGTGGGGGCTAAAACTATGTGGCTGATTCTTTCTCAGATGAGTTGTCTGTCATCATGGACTCATCTAGTGTAAGATAAATGATGTTCTCTCTGATGGTGCATTTAGGAGAGATCAAACTTATGAACACTGTTTGCTCCAGTAGCTGGATCTTAATTACGAGTATGGAAACTATGAGATTAGTATGTAATTTTAGGTTCATTTAAAATCTCAAATTAGATGCTCAGCTTAAAGCATAATTTAGATGATAGCATTGGTCATAGACGGTAAATATAGATGTTTACCCAGGCCTGGTACCGTAAGCTATGGTGGGTGTTGCGATATGCAATCTGGTTTATCAAGTTGATCTAGCAGCATCTCAACTTCGATGAAATGAAACTCAGTGCATATGTAACTGAAAAAAATTGTTAGCTCTTTGTTAACTCTTCATTATTGGAAGCTAAGGAAAATGAAACAAAATGTTGTAGTTACCATACTAGTGTATTTAGTCCATTGTGACTGGTACATTTGAACAACATGAGGGACATGTTATGGTATGTTGGAGTAAAAGTATTTCCTAACTGAAACTTACAAACTTATTGGAAACCATGTCTTGGATGCAATATAGACAGCTTTGAAATGGCTGTCTGTATGCTTTGGTTGTAAGCTAAAGTATAAAAATTGTTTGACTTAGATTACAAGTCAATATTTAAAAAATGTATTAGTCAAAATAGTTGAATCAGTTGGCTATTCGTCGAAATGGAGATGTTTTCACTATGTTTGAATATAATTTTCTAATTAAATATTGTTGTATCTCATTAGATGCCAGTTTTTTTTTTTAATTAATGGAGCATGGATATGAACGATTGATATGCTTTGGTTGCAAGCTATATTTTGCAAATTATTTGACCAGGCTAAGAAACCAACATTTGGTAGTACATAATGATTATGTTGAATATAAAAATTATCCAGACTTCTGTTTCTGCTGTTATTTGACAATTGTTGTTTCTGCTGTTTCACAGGCATACAGTGCTCCAAGCACCTCAGCATACAAATCAGATCCAGACTGCCATTTGGGTTCAGGTTCTATAGACCCAGTTGCTCTTGAGGAAACAGCAGAGCATATGTTGAAGCAGAAGAATGTGGAGTCGGTGCTGTTTGCGGGTAAACGGGTTGCGGAAAGCACCAACAAGGAGATATTGGATAAGGTCGCTTCTGAGCTTATCCAAGAACACCGGACTCGGCATTGTCGGATTGCCCCAACAGTTGTTATAAAACAATCAAACTCTTCTGATCGATCCTAATTTTGAATTTTTAACTGGCAAAATATGATCTCTCAACCAATAACTGAAGCAAGTGAGGTTGCCTAAATTCTGTGCTCTCTCTCTCTCTCTCTCTCTCTCTCTCTCTCTCTCTTCTCTTTTTCCCCCAGTATTATTGTCATGTGGTGAGTCTGCTATTTTTTACTTGGCAGAATAGATTACCTTCAAAAGGAGTAAAGAAAAGGAAGAAAGAAAGAAAAAGGAAAATAACTTGTGAATATGGTTTGATGTAGGGAAAGTAGGAAATAAATTTTTTTCTGTTTGATGAATCCTTTTGATTCTTGTTTAAAACGGAAGAAATTGCTAGATTAGTCATAATTTTCCCCTTATTATTGCTTATTGTAAATAATAAAATTTGGTTGTAAGATCAATCCATTTCTATAAAAATTTGTTTTTGTTAGTGCAGAAGTGTTACTTCTTTCTGTACTTGTAATGCTAAGTCACATACTTGTGAGAAACGGTACAATGTTTTGCATAATTAAGCAATCAAAGAATGAAACACTATTAGAACCTATCTCTTTCTTTTATCTTTGAAGAGTTGAATATATATAAAAAAACACATTTATCCTCATCATGATCAAATAGTTTCAACTTGGTGAAAGGTCAGTTTATTCTTTTTTTATATATAAGTGAGAGGGCACTTGAACTTATCTTCTAATGCTGATGTCCCAATTTGAAAGAATAATTGTGATATGCAAAGACATCTTTGAATATTATATTGGTAGGTAACTATAACTACAATGATTGCTTCTATGTCTTTAACAATGATTAAGGTTGGTACACTGCCTCCGACAACACTCATTAACATTAATAACACAAACAGTAGTCTCTGTTTTGTATGCATTCTAAGTTAGCTAGAGCTTGGAGTTTGCATTGGCAAAATACCATACGAGTTTTGTTTCTTAACCTACAGTTCCAGTGAGAAAATGGTTTTAATTAATTAATTTTTGACATGCTTGACAGAGGCTGTCAGTTGTAGAAAATGGTTTTAATTGTTGCTTTATTTATGGGCTGGAATGATTTCCCATTATTTGCGGGCACAAGCAAGCAATTCCCTTCATGCAATTGCAAAGGTTGACAGCTACTGCAACTTCTAATATAGACAACGAAACAGTCTCTATCCATAAAAGGAGATAGTTTAATTGAGCTCCCCTAAGCATCTATTCTTAGTAAAAACCATTATTGAGTTAAGATGGTGGCATTTTTTGATGCGTACAAACAAGAAAATAGGACAATTCCTTTTAAGATATAGGTCCCATTTCCTCGCCTTTATTTCTTCATAAAAAGAACAGGTCAGAACCACAGTCCTTTAGGCTGTTGCCTTCAAAATGAGAATATAGATAGTGCAATAAAGGATGCGCTTTTCCACCCTTACTAGTACCATGTTTCGTACCCTAAACCATCTTGGAAAGTAAATACCACTTTCCACTGTTCCACATAATATAGTAAGGCATATGCCACAAATTTTGAGTTGCTTGATTTAAAACTTAGAAACTTTATTGTGGACTATAAACTGAGTTACAATTCATATGTTCCTAGCAAAAGGAGGGAGCTATATACAAATGTTAAAAATAAAAAAATATCCTAACTACAGAACTGTGAAGCAGTTTGGTCACAAAATATATAAAGTAGCTATTGGCGAGTTTTATCCCGACTCAGAGAAAAGGTACCGGACGATGTCCGGCAGGACAAAAAGCACTTCAACCTATCAAATATTATGTGGTCACTTCAAGACTACTTATGGAAGCTGTCATCAAAGGGTACATGTCATCATCGCCTCGTACAAATTAAATTGTGACTCTTTACCATAAATTCAATTTGATACATCTCCAGTGCCAAGAATACTGTTTATAACCTTAAGTGCCGCACAATTAAAATCAATATGATAATTTGAATACCAAGGACAACGACTAAGTGGTCTGCCACTTCAATATATCAAATTTAATTACTCCATCTCTAATCTAAACGCCACAAACCAATCTCTCAGTGTTGTCCACCTGTCTCAAGTTGGTACATCTCACAACACAGAATGTCCTCAGATGAATTGATAAACAAACAAGTTATGTTGGGTCTAACACACTGTATTTACTGTCTCATGGTTGATGACCTGCTGATACTGACATCATCAGGTCCCCTACAATTAGGGATACATTTATTTTTGTCGTGGAAAGTGGCATTTTTAAAAAAGTTGATCACCAATGGGTACACTTTGATGGTTGTGATCACAGTTCATCACCATACAGCCAGTTGCGGTCTTGGTCGAAACAAGACGTGGGATTCTAGTGCCAACACAACATGCTTAGGATTGCCTAAAACATTTTTCCTACCACAAAGCCAGTCTTACTGCTAATTCTTCTCGATTAGAGGATAAAGAGAAACCAACTAGAGAAAAACCAACAGTGGGCGTTGGAATCCTGAGTCTGGGCCTCATAACGTTCTTTTACGCGAAGGATTTTTGTTTCTGTACTATAGTGGGCTTTTTCTAAGCCCATATTTAACAAAAAGATCATTATTATATTTCCCAGTTCCCAGACTGGCATAGTGGCATACTATGATACTATCTTGCATTTCTGAAGCTTTAGTTCATGTCGGTACGTAAGGCCTTAACTGTTTTTCTAAGACTGGCCAGTAGATTAGAGTTCAGGACAATCTGCAAGTTTTGACATTCCTCTATTATTTTTTATTTTCACCCTTTACCAATTGACAACCATTCTTATCCTATTCTGATTTCAGTGGTAAAGTAGAAGACGCTCTGTGAATATCAGCTAATTGCTTCTTAATAGCAGTTAGCACGTGAGCTTATTACAAAGATCATACTTCTAATCATTTTAGTACATATCAAAACCATGTTGTTGAAGAGGGGAAAATTCGCCTTAGGGATGGCATACACAAACCTTAGAGTACTTAAGTAAAAAACTTATGCCATTATTAAGGTTTAGTTATGTTGACTAAAAAAGATTCGGGCAGAAAGATTAATTTCTGGAAAAAATAAAACAATAAGCCAAACAACCATTCGCATTTCCCAGAAAAATGTTCGTTTCTCCTATATAAAAAAAAACAAATAATGAGATATTGGTCTTTAACTAGTATGATTTCTTTTCCTTTTTAACATTTTATCCAAAGACATCTTCTAATGTACGGTTCACGTTGATGCTTTTAAAGATAACCCCTAGCTGCAAATTTGTTTGTTTATTAAACAATACTTGAACATCTATGGCTGAGCTTTACTTGTTTAAGACCGAAGATTTAGCCATAATCACCGATTGCTGGGGCAGTTCTCGGATCTGCTAAAATATTGAGATACAGTACTACAACCAACCCTCGTTAAGTCATGAAGAAATACTGATATAACATAAGTGCTTTTCTTCCTTTGCGCTAAGCAGGACGAAGCTTATAGTGCACCCACCCAAAGAAATTTACTAAATATGACATTATTCTGAACAACATAATTCAATATGTATCTTTTAAACCTTCTATTAAGTCATGAAGATATATAAAATAAAAAAAACAAAGTCACAAAGAGATGAACAAAATGCCCTTCTCAACAGATTGGCCACTGCCACATTTCCCAAATAGAAATCAGAACGAAAAATAAATCTTGCTAAGTCATCGGGAATATCTTATAATTTATAAGGGCTCTTAAGCATTGGTATCATCAGACTCGCCACGAGATGTGACCTCTATGGCCCCTCCTGCATTCTCACCTGCTAACCTCTCCTCTAGTGCCTTCTCTCCTCTTTCCCTGCACATCAGTTGCCCATGTGTTAACATGATTTCATCATTTCAACTCATTACCCAAAGTTAAGGCTTCTTTGGCTGTTCTTATACAAGGGCATGGGATCAAAAGTGTAAAAGGACTTGGGAATACCATATTCTAGTAGGATTTGATATCCTATAAATAAGGATTTTTTTTTTTTTTTTTTAACTTTGCAGGCAAGACATTTCCAGGCTATTCAATTTATTTGTTTATCTTTTAGAGCCATAACCCAATAATTTTTAATGTTGGCTTTAAATATCAAATGGCCAGCTGTAAAGTAATAATTGAATTGAAATTGAATCTCAATGTTACCCAAAAATAACCAAATATAACTCAGGGTTGATGCAAATGTGAAAAAAGTAATTGACTTTCACAATACAATAAGAAACCTGTTGTGTTCAGTGCAAAGAAGAAAAGAATAAAGCAAGCCCATATGATATTTCTTAATATCTATTATCCCGGGGCCAGGGCTTATACTGGACAACAACCCAGCATACTTGCCTTTAAGGAGTTTCTCCGAACCCTATTATTCCTTATCTCAGCTTGAAGCGTGATAAATAAAGCTCAGTTGATTAACAACACTTCTAGACTGGTAATTCTATGGAGCTAGACTATAATTTTCTAAAGTGATTCAAGTAATAGAAACTCTTAACAGAACAGAAGAAAAGGAAAAAGAACAGATACCTTCGCCTGGAAGCCTTAGAAGGGTCAGAGACAGGTAGAGCCTGATGACCAGCCCTAGATCTTGCGCAGCAAAGCTTGTCAAATGCATTTGCTACCGGCTCCGTAACTGGCCTGACATTTTATTAGGAAAAATTGAAACAGATAATCAATACAATCATATATTTATATGTATATACATATTTTTGTAAAAAAAAAAAAAAATGGGCAACATTGCCAAGCTTGGGCGTAACTGAATTCTTAAACCTGACCAGATTGCAACCCAGTTGGCCAACCCTATTATAAAATTGAGGAAAAGCTTAAGGTATATCTAATTATTTACCGCATGAAGTCTGGGAAGAAGCTGGCAAAGGAGAAATCATCACTAGGATCTCCCTTGAGGCCGGTCAAGGGGTTCTTTTGGAAATACCGCAAGTATATCCAGCCCACATACGTCCCAGCCAATAGTGTCGGTAAGAAGTTGATTGATTCGACTACTATGAATGCCATGACAGTTGAGAATACCATCACAAATAGTGGCATCCACTGCACATTCCAAATATTTGTTAATTAATAAACAAATATTTGTTAATTAATAAACTTGGTTACTAAAAATGTGAGTACAGTAAGAAGAATAGAAATGCACACTTTGGCTTTAATTTTCCAAAAGAAGCACATCGGCAGCTCCAGATTTGGCAAGATTTGCTTCAATGCCACAAGGAATCCAGCAAGCACCCCATGGAAGCCTGACAGTGGAGTTGTACTGTCCCGAAGACAAAAGGCAAGTTATTCAGAACTCATATTATGCACAGACTATACAGTAGAAATTATGGAACCAGTTTACAAGGACTAGCACAAAATAAGCAGATGAACTTACAGGAAACTCTCTTTGCCAGTGATGTAGTACAGAGCAACAGCAATAACAAAGGCTAAGATAGATGAGATGAAATTGACAAGGATGATGAACTTGAGCAATTCCTTGCGGCCCCACACAGGCTCTATGTCCTTCCCACAGAAAAGAAGCCCAAGCGAACTTCCTATTGCCTAACTCAAGAAAAAAAAAAGAAGAAAGTATATTTATATCTAACATGAACAAGCCAAGACAATTGAAAACACAACTAAATGCCAAGAGTAGTATTACTCACCCCAGGAAGAACTTGCTCTATATAACCAGCAGTGAACAGTGTCCACACAAATGGTATTGTCCTGTAATGTATCACAAAAGATTTTCCAATTAGTAAATTTGCTTATTGAAAAATAACCATTTTGAAGAGGAGAGGTGGGGTAGTACTTGGCAGGAATAATGGCTAGGTAGTTAATAGAACCAGGAATGAGCTGGAGCAATGCATAACCACCAATCAATACTACGACTCCACCTTTGCATGTCTTTGTGAACCCTTTGCCTGGTGTCACAGCCTACATTTGATTACAAGATATAGTTGCCATTTAAACAAAGAGCACCTTATCGTAATGCAACATAACAAAGCACAATAGTTTCTATATATGTTAATTGATTTATATTAAATAATTATTAGAAATTAGTTTCGAAAAGGTATTAGACAACAAGTTAGGTCACTAGTTTGAAGAAATACAACAGAGAAAATGTTTATCATTAAATTAATAACTACCATGTAAAACTGCCTAGAAAATTTTCCAAAAAATTAAACAAGCTAAAATTAAGTAGAACTCCATATTCTATCATGTATACAAACTTATGCCTGGTCTAGTAGAGATAAAGAAGGCACGCATGGAAAGGTGAGCAATAGTGAAAATGCACTTATTATTTTCTCAAAATAACTTATGGTAGAATAATTTGATAATTATAGTTTGTTTCCAAATGTGAATTGAACAGTCCTCCATATATATTTTTCTTGAATGTTCTTCTTTAATTTGGTAAGTTCCAGGACATTTGGATAAGTACATTATTGAAATTCAATAACTAATTTAACATAGGTGAGACATCCTTTTCTTTTCTTTTCTTTTCATTCACACTTTTTTTGTTAAGAAAAGTGAAAATTCGAACAGAAAAATACAAAAAATCTAGATCAGAGAAATTAGATCACATCTTCCTTACAAACCAAGTAGATCACATCTTATCATACTTCAATCTAAACTTAGAAATTCAGAATCGGATGGCAATTAAAAGTCAACGGCTAGGAACCCAGCAAAAAAAAAAATTAAATAAAAGATAAGGAAGAAAATCTTCCGAATCCGAGACTAAAAATCAAATCAAGAGCTAAAATCGTAATAGAGATCCAGAGAAACCAAATACACCTACCAAGAACTAAATTGTGGGTATTACAAACTACGTAAGCTTGAACAAATTAGATCAAGCGAAGCACCTATCTCTTTCTCTGTCAACAAAGTTCAAATCTATCCAGGAAAGTAAAAATTGACTGAGTAAAACACTAAAACTGACCGGAGTGGTGGAGGGATGGTCGGAAGAAGGCGCCGCACCCTCCATCATTCCTTCTCTTCGCCTCCTTCCTGAGTAGATCTAAGAAGAGAGAGAGAGAGAGAGAGAGCTTTCTTTCTCTCTACTCTTACAAAACAATGGGGCTTTAAGCGTGCGTTCTCCTGTTCCCTTTGTGCTGGGGTCAAAGTCCGAGTTAAGAGTAGTTGTTATAACACTGCTCTCCATTGGATTGGACCAGTAAAGTATGGTGTATCTTTTTTTTTTTTCTATTATCAAAATTATTGATTTTATTTTTTTGGTAAGGGACTAAGGGCCCTTTTGCTGAAAATTATTTTTTTGTTGCGTATTTTATGTCAATTGTCAACCAGTTCTCATGATAAAGAGAAGATATTAACGTTTCACCCCCTTTATTTAGTGGTATTGACTATCATGGTTGGTGGAAGCCTTTTTTTTTTTTTGTCTTAAATTGCAAGCTAGCTTTTATTTTATTTTTTTTTTTACAAAGAAATATAACATAACACTGAATTTACAAAAGTTTGGTGATGGAATTATCTTCAACATTGAGCATTAAAATTTAAAATCCCAGAAATTTTCTTATTATATAAATACAAAAGCATAATTTGCTTGAATTCTAGTAAAAAAAAACACTACTAGCAACATAAACTATAAATATTAATTATTATTTGTTATTACTGTTTAGTGCTTACTAATCAGTTTAAAAAATATCAAAAAAAATTTACTCTATGTCTTGAAATTAATGTTTCTTGCTTTGATAAAAACTGTTTATATTTCTTAATTATTTCTATTAAATCCTAAGTTTTAATGCAATATAATGGGGAAAATAAGTCTATCCAATTCTATCAAGGAAGTTGGAAGTATCCTAAGACGAGGACTAAATCATATGGCAGGATTATGTTGAAATGTTGACTAATTTTATAAATTCAAATTTTAAAATATTTAAGAGCGGGGGTTGGAAGATGTAATTTTCTCTCTTCAAAGACAAGATTGAGATTTAAGAGAGCGCACGGACCGGGCGACATAAGCACTTTCCTGGTCTTCTGTAGCCATACAAATGTACCTGTGAGTGCACCTAGTTACTGACCAATTGCTACGAATGTTATCAAGCTAACTTGGAATTGTTCATAAAGGGGGTTATACTGATTACTATACAGGAAATTGTACAGAAGATCTTCGTAGGCAAATGGGGACCAGGTCGCTTAGTCGCTGCCTCAAGCCCTCAACTAGGCTTTGAGCTGGAAGTGCCTATTTTCCACTTAACTAATATCTTCCTAATTAGTTATCCATCACACTTAGCTACCAGTGATGACTGATGAATATGAATATTGAACTAATGCAAACAAGTAGTTATCTCGTCATATTTTCCCCAAAGTGTGTGCAATTTTTATTTTTCTTATCTTTTTAAAGTCATTGGTTAACTGTAAATCACATATCTCCAGCTACTTATACTATTCATAATTAATTTAAGTTTATATTTATTGTTTCTTGTTCAAATGAAGCACAATATTATAAAATAAACGTTTCGATTCAGTGCATTACAATTTATTTAATCGTTATGCCAATATATTTTTTCGGAATAAAACTTAACTATATTTTTGGAAAGTAATTTAACTAATTTTCAACTAACAATATTGCAAAAATATTCGCCTAATCACAGTAGTTGACTTACTGAAAGCCATAACAGAGAATATAAAGTATCTCGTGGGCACACGCATAATATTTGTTAATAAAGACTATGATGGCTTGCAATTGTATTACAATAATGATATAAAATACCCAAAATATATATAGAAATTAATAAAAAAATGTATTTTTACTCAATTTTTGAAGGACTTTACAATTAAATTTGTTGGTGTAAGAAAACTATCTATTTATTGGTCATCTCTTAAACCTACTAATATGTTTTCATATGAAAAAATATGGATAGCATCGACATATATACACTTATTTTCCGCAATACAAATAAACAGTTTCTTAACAAAAGAGTTTGTGTACGCTTTTGGGTTTGCGAAGCAGAGTTAAGGCTTTTCATATCAGAGAAAGAGACGGCGCATCTACACCGGAAACGTGATGTGTTGATTAGTCAACGAGGAAGGAGGGATAACCTCTATTATTAATTTAATAGAATCATCCGCAATTAATGTGATCATAATTTGTTTTTCGAAAGCTAATGTGATCATAATGTGTTACTAAATTGTTTGGATAATGAATATGTTTTCGGGAAGAGTAATAAATTGAGAATCAACTTTTCCTCTTGAACAGTCACGTGATCAACATCAAAATACATTATCAGGTTTAATAAAATAAAATAAAATCACATATTTTTTTTAGTTTAAATATATGTCATAGTAAATTCGACATGACCGAAAGTCATTTGTTTGAGGATTAAAAATTGATAAAATGTAAAATTTTAAACTTCAAAATAAATAATTATTTAATTTTAAATAATGTCAAATTTATACACGACTACATTTATATAAAGGAGAACATATCAACAATTATATTTTTGTAATTACGATTAGTTATAATTATTTTGTCAATTTGGAACTTTTCACAGTTCTTTAAATAATTTCTCCTCAATCTACCATTATATTAGCTTTAATCTTTGTACGTTTATTAAAAAAAAAAATCACGAACTTATCTTTTCAACCATCAAATTCTCAAAATAAAAATAAATTAATCTCCTATACTTTTCCGTAGAATTATTTTATTTTCCTATAACATATTTCATGACTTGGTGGGTTTTGTGAAATTGATTACAGAGAACGTGATTCATAGTTCCCTTTTAATATAATTCTTCTGCAAGTGCTTATTCACTGATTCAGATCTGAAGTTCTGAACAAAATGTTGGACATAAATAAAGAAGGAAATTGGCAAATTGCACCAGGTATCCACCAAACCAAAGGAACAATAGAAAGAGAGGTCTAGCGAACACTTTTCTGGCATGAGTGCTCCCCCAAACCAACCGACCGATGGAAGAAAAAAAAATTAAAAAAATAAAGGAAACGCTTGGCAAGAGAAAAGTGAAACAGGTCTTAATCAATAAAATCTCTTAATCTCTATTAAGCACGCGTTGTCATACGTGGTTATTGTTTGTTAACTTCACAATTGTCAGTATTAGGTTCCCAGATTCTATTGTGATTCCCAAATAAAAATGTAGCATGATTGAATTAATCTGAGTTTCCGAATGAAGTTAAATAGTACATTTAACAATATTATATATTTTGAGAAAATAAAAAAGTTAACCCTGGTCCTACTGGAGATGATGGTTCATAATTTTGAAGCTCAAAGCCAAAGGTGAAGTCATACATGGCCAATGTCACTGTACTTCTCTTTTGCATGTTTGTATTTTTCTCACCTAACAATATGTCAATAACTGCATATTTTTTCAAGAAAAAGAAAAAACAACAATTAATGCGCTAACGTCACAAAAAAAGGAAAGAAAAAGGAATTCTCCTTCAGTTACTACTCAATTACAGTATATATTCCAGCTGTGGTGGGTCAATATGAAAATAAAATTGAAAAATCTGAACCAGACTTTAAGCTAGACAAATTAAAATAAGAACATTATTTCTTCAAGAAAAAAGATAATATGAAAAATATAACTAATTTTTAAAAAAGTCTGAACTTGCTTTTATTAGATAATTCAGATCTGCCTCTATATCAAGGATTCCCGGTAACAATATTATCCCAAATTTTATATCCAGGTCATGCACCAAGTTTTTTGGGGCGAACATGCCAAAACGTATTAATGCGACATGACAGCTAATTTTTTTCAATTTATAAAATATGCTTATAGAAGAGCAACCTTTTTTCATGAAGAATTATAAGTTTGGTATAATTTATATCGCCAAGCAAATAATGTAATGAAATCTTTAAATATTGCTTTTTTTTTGTGGGACTTAGGTCAATTTATGTTGCGCAGCTTAATTCATCCTTTTTCAAGGGGGGCGTTGCTAACTAAACTTGCTAGAGTGCACAAGATGCTCAATACCAACCGACACAGTCCCAACGAGGGTTCTCCTGGTCATTTGTTAATCATCAATTTTTGAAAATTCTAATCAAAATTCAGAAGAAGCCAGTAGGACAATAAATTGAGATAAACTCGCGAGTTACCTTTCCTTTTTTTTTCAATTTTCTTTTCATTTCACTGGAATTTCTGAAATTATTTTTCTTGAGTCTGTTCTGTTGATCTATTTTCTTTATAAATGAATTAACGTTTTATTCGCACCACACATTTCTTATCTCTTCACTAACGAGTTGTGTTTGGATGGTGCAAGAATAGAGTAAACAGTGAACAGATCAACACTTTATTTTTTATTATTTCAAGCTACATCCAGCATACATCCAATTCATCTTTAAATAGTCTATTCTTTATTATCAACAGATCAGTTAGACATTCAGACAACATATCAAATTCGAGAATAAAATTTATTATTCACTACACTCAATTCTCACTATTCTTTATTCTCTCTTTTCATGTTTATTTCCATGCATTCAAACACGCCCCAAATTCTTCCCCAAAAAAAATAATAATAATTAGGCCATCTTTTTCCGAAGAAGCTGTGCTTCCGCATGACTTCACTAATCTGAGTGCATTCTGTAATTGGCACAGACATGAAAATTTGCATTTGTACCAACCAGTATCAGTGACAGCTTGCTTTAGAATCTTCTAACAATAATAGGCAAAATACACGGCCGGTCATTGATTTAATTTATTACAATAAGAGTTAAATTGAAAGATATAAATACTTAACGCCTTAAAAAAAGAATTTCTAGTAAAGCTCACTCAACTATCAAGTATCAAAACATCAAATATTCACTTTAGAATAGTACATATTTGCAAGAGCACGCATAACTATTGACTTCACTAAAATACTAATTACGAAGTGAGCGTTGACATCAAGCTTGTATAAGAAAAAAAAAAGGACTCTATATAGCCATTTTTATATATGCGGGTCTTGATGAATCCTGAGATCTCATTCTGCACAAATTTCATGATAAATAATGACTCTTTTGTGGATCCAGCCGGCTGTCAAAAGTAATTTGTAAAATTTTATGCGCAATTAATCTCTTTTTTTTTTCTTTTTTGCAAACCTATTCGTTAGGCTATATGTTTGGTTGGCTAGCTATAAATCTCATCCCACATATTCAATCCTATGCAAATTAGCCGGAGAAAAAGAAATAATTCGATGGGACATCTTATATTTCCACGGATTCATGAAGCAACAGTTCACATGATAAGTCAGCATAGAAAACAAGATAGGATAGGAGCATAAAGACAAACATGAGAAAGATGATATCAATATCGATTGTTCACTTTAAAACATTAATTTCGTTAAAGCTCACTCAATACATTATGTAAGTAATATCAGTTTTTATAAAAAAAAAATTACATTGATATGGAACTCTTGAAAACAAATAATAATAAATGATGTTTTCCTTACAGGTAAACAGCATTCTAACCATTTTCATAATTATTTCAAGTGTGGTTTTTTATTATTTAATTTGTAGAACCGTCTTGTTGTCAGATTTCATTTCGGATGACTAAGTAATTTTCAAACTGAAACAAAACAAACGACTCATTGCAGCTCTATGTCCGTATTTGTTTACCTTCCAAATCGGATAGATCTCTAGAGTTAACTTTTCACAAAATCACTGATCTCTCGCTGCCTCTTCTCTTCCTTTCAATTCTTGACCTTCCGATTTGGAGAGAGTAAACAGTTCGGGCAGAGTAAGTTAATTAATTTTTTCCGTCACCTTCCCTTCCTCCCCCTCCACGAACTCGTTCTGGAGCAAATTATTAGACAGTTAAAAAAAAAAAAAAAGACTACATATTCTCTTTGCATTTCATGGAAGATTAATAGTTGCATTTTTACTGGTAAAAGCGTCCAGGTAATTCCTGATGACAGGAGAAACCTTAATAGTATGATTAGCTTTCACAACCAAAATGAATTCAGGCTGATCTGAACCCTTGCACGATTGAGCTTAAATTCAAATTATTGATTGGCTTAAACTGAAAAGGGAAGGAATCTTACATAGTGCTAAAATTCAACTTTTGTTAGAACTGCGGACCGCTCAAACAGCAAAGACAGCAGTCTTCATTTTATATTCCATAAATGAACTGAAATTGAAAATAAATCAGTACCCAACAAATATTGATCAATTCTCTTTTATCATTGGCGCTTCATCAACTCCAACATAACCAGCAGACTATCAAATACCCACTCTAACAATGGCTGCACAGGTGTCTTCAACACGAACAGCTGATTAAACACAAGTATACCATAAAAATTTTAACAATATCGCGCACAGTGCAATGACTACCTAGTATTCTTATTCTTAAAATAATAAACTTCCATTAACATGGACAATGTCTAGATAGTTTTAATACTACTGATTGCTATTAAAAGTGAAACAAAATGTCATTATTTCCTATATGCATGTAGATGAGTAATAAAGATAAATATGAATGTTTTGTTTTGTTCTTGAGTTTTGATTTTTTTCTTATTATTTTTTTTTCTTTTCTTTTGTTAAATTTGTGCAAGGTGAACACATGATAAAAGCATAGGAGATATTTGGAGAACTACTCTTTTATGACTATGTCAATTACAAAAAACAAACTACACAAGAGAGCAAACACTTGCGCCACGCTCGGTAAATTTACACAAGCAGAGCAAACACTTTATTTTCTCTCTATTTCTCTCTTTGACACGCAGGCACATGTTCCAAATCCTAATCTAAAGGTTTCCCATTTAGCATTTTAACCTACACCTCTTTGGCTCACTCTCATTATTTAAAAACTAAACTATGACCGCTTAAAAAGAAAAGGTTAAAAGGTTAATTCTGTCTACAATTCATCCTTCAAAGGCTTATCAGTCGTCTTGGACTCTGTTGCAGGTGCATCCGTTGTGCTCTCAGACTTTCCGGCAGATGATGTTGTAGATGGTTTTTTCAGCTTGAAAGGGATGGAAGCATGCTTCTTTAGGAATTTGTAGAACTCCACCATCGTCCTCTCCCCCTCAAAGATGATCTAAATAGAGACCAAAAACAAAATAATGGTAATTATCTATATCTCAAGCCTTAAAAATTAATATTCAAAATAGAATTATGTTCCAGTGAGGCAAAGGGAGTGTGTACCGGCTCGAAGTTTTTGTTGCCAGCAGGAAAGAAGAGAATTGTAGGGAAGCCATCTTGCTGATATCCAAAACAAATTATTTTAAAAAATATTTACATGATAGAGAGGTGCATAAAAAAAAAAGGAATCCCTAGACAGCTACTGTCAAGTTCTCGAAAAAATTTATATAGAAAGAAAGAGGGAGAGAAGAGAGACCACGGCACGAGGGTGCTCATTGGAAGTTCCATCCATTTTAGCAATAACAAGAGAGTCAATTCCACGCAGATGTTTTGCTAGCTTGTTGTAAATGGGCTCCAGTGCTTGGCAATGGCCACACCATGGTGCATATATCTGAATCCATTAATTTTGTACTCAGGTTAAATCATTATTGCATAACATAGTTTACAGATTTATCTGCAGCAGCAAAACGTAGCACTGACCTCCAGAAGAACATCCTTGGATTCATCAAGTACAATCTCATCGAAGTTGTTCCCAACCACTATTTTCACATCTCCATCATTCTGTACCAGTTATATCAGAAATCAAAATATAAATTAGAGACATGTAGAACTTCAGGGAATAGAGGATGCACAGTTAAGGTACTTACATTTTCAGGAATTGGGTCAGATTTGTAGAATGGCTGAAGCTTTTCTTCGAGGAAATCCTCAGCGAATTTCTATAAATATTACAAATTATCAAAAAGGGTTAATACCATTATTGACATGTCAAAGTAAGCTGTATTATTGACTGTTGGTTGTAACTTAACCACACACGTGAATGACATTACCTTAATTTTCTCCAAGGTAAGTTCACCCTCAAGAGAATACTTCTTTTGATCATCATTTCCAGAGAATGCAATAACCTGTTTTATTTTCACAACGAAAAAATTTATAAAATAAGTAGCAGCATCTTTAGGCATCAACCCAATTGTAAGAGCCAATATACAACAACAAACAACAACAACAACAACAACAACAAAGCCTTCAGTCCCAACAAGTCGGGGTAGGATAGAAATGATAATAAAAAATTTATAGGAAAGAGTTCTCCAACCTTAGGTCCCTCTCCAGTTACACCAAAGTAAGCACAAACTGGCACACCAACTTCCTCATCGTCCTTTGCCACATGCACAAATATTAGCTGCAACCAATCAAGCATAGTAAAACAATTAGGGAAAACTAAAAACCATCACAAAGACGAAGACAATGTAACTCGATTAATAAAAAATCATATGCAGCCTCACAGAAAAAGGAATAATTACAATGAAAAATTGACATACCTTCCCCTTAAATGACTTTGCTGCTTCTTGGAAAATGGGAAGGATATCCTTTGTCTCATTAGACAAGGTAAAGAGCAAAATCTAGAAAACAGCACAAAAGTAAATAAATAAATATAAGACGTCCTTAAAATGCCACTCCACATTGCATATAGAATGTGAGAATATTTGTTGACTTGATTAGATCACCCTTTTGCAGTCACTACAATTTACTTCTCTTCCGGTTTAACAGATTATCTTTGGAAGAAACTTGATAGCAAAGTACTGATAAAAACAAACCTGTTTCTTAATAGCATTGTCAAAAACAGATTGGGCGCTTTCAGATGTGAAAGCGGTGACCAAAGGAAGCTTGTTAGCAGCTACAAACTCAGCAACTCCAGATGTGCTCAACTCACCATCTGAAAAATAATAATATTGACATTGCATCAGTTAGGTAAGTTTCCAATTGCCACAGTGAATCAATTAAGTGTTACCAATTATTAGCGAGTATTTACCAAAGTAGGTCAATTTTTCGTCCTCTTTCTTTAGCAAAACCAAAGCAGGGCGCTTTGCCTTGGGGTCAATGTGAAAGACTTTGGCTACATCTGCATTTACAGTTTGGTAGAAGTTGACCTGATCTTCAAGTTTTGAGGCAGCTGAAAGCTCATCAGAATCAGCACCCTGCAATCAATTTTAAGTCCTATTTAATATAATGTGGACATGTGATGTTGTAATCTGGTAAATACTTTAGTCAAATAAGATGGATATAAGTTTACAGGCTAGATTATAAAGAGGGGGCTTGTATCTCCTTTAAATGATTATGGATATGGTCTGTATGACGCATGGTCCTTTAATCGGGCACTATCTGGTGAATTAAGGATGAAATTTCTCAGAGGTCATTAAATTTTACTGAAGTCACATATGGATCACTCAATGCTGATTTGTACCTCTCAAGACACTACTGTTCCCTTTTGATTCAATCAAGTCACTCCATCCCTCCCTTGCATAAAAAATAAGCAACACAAATCTCCTTGTCTTTCGATCCATTTTTCCTCTTAAAAATTCTTCCACGATTCTCCATTACAACTCAGGTCTCCCTCTTTTCCTCCCCACTTCCTAAAATCACATTCTACCATTCCATTCTATTCTCTACTCTTACGGTATCTTTTTAGATTGAAGGAGAAAGAGAAGATACACGAGATATCAACAAATTGGTGAGAAGAAAAGCATGGAAAGAACTGAAGGGGGGATAAATCAAAATCGATAGACCAATATATGATCTGAAACAATATTTGCTAAGATCCGTGATTTATCCTGAATTTAATATTAGAATGTTACCACCAGATAGGTCTAAGTGCCAACATTTCAATAGATTGTTAAGATTTTTCACCAGGTATGTTCCGATTGTCAATATTTCAAGTAAAAATGTAAATTCAAACCATTGAGTGTATAAAACAAGCAACAATTTCAATCCTTCTCTTCTATACAGCAAGTAGTGTATAATTCAACAATCTGTTCAACAACCCTGAATGATTATGTTGTCCGTACATTCGCCTCTGATAGTGTTTTTTTTTTTTATTATATGTCAATAGCACTTTTGACATCTGTACCAGATAATGTGTTACTATTTCCATGAAGTAGCATAACAGTAAATCACGATCTTCTTTATCACTATTAAGTATTAGTTTGTAAAATAGCCAAAAATATCGTATATACTATAATAGCCAAATGACACAACTATAAATAAATTTTGCATAAATACAAGCTAAATAAAGCAAACTTACCACAAGGGAATCAAGGTAGCCCACGACAATTTTGTCTTGAGAGTTCAAAATCTGTTCTGCTTCCTCAACTGTTGTAATATTCTGAACACCTGGTCCAATTTTCTTCTTAATCCATGCCACGATTGTATCCCTAATACCACAAATTACTCAAAAATTTCAATTTAAATACTAAATATCAGAATTATACACAATGTAACCAATTAAAGCTGAACCAAAGCAAAATTCAGATCGGGCAAACCACGGCCAGTGATCTCTTCTCACCTGGTTCTACCACCTGAATAATCCAGGCGCACGCCATCAATGAAGAACGAAACAGTAGGAAACCCTTGGATATCAAACTTCTGTGCCAGATCGGTTTCCTCAGTGGCATCAACCTTCGCCAATGCCACCTCAGCACCTTCCTCAGCCAGCTCCTTCGCGGCAGCCGCATACTCGGGCGCGAGCATCTTACAGTGTCCGCACCACGGCGCATAGAACTCGACCATGACATGCTTGTTATTCGAAACAAAGGAGCTGAAGTTGCCGTCCGTCAAAACCGCCACGTGGCTCTCGTCGAACAGCGCCACCTCGTCCTCTATCTCTTCGTGATCGAATTGGGGCAGATCGGGGTCCGACTCGGCCGGATCTGCGCCGGAGTCGAAATCGCCATGGTCGTGGTCGTGGTCGGGTGAATGCGGATGGAGCTCGTCCTTGTCGACCTGAGAGAGGAACGCTATGTCGTCGTCGTCGTCGGTGCAGTGGACCAGGTTGACGGAGAGGATTGCGGAGATGGCGAGGAGAGCGAGGAAGAGAGCACGAGGAGAAGCCATTGTTGGAGAGAGAGAGAAAGAGAGAATGATCGAATGAGAGGAAACGGGTTTTAAAATGGGGGATTGGAGGGGTTTTGAAGGAAAGAGACGCGCTGGAAATACATGTGACAATGTGCCGCTAGTGGAACCAAGGATGAATAAAAAGAATTAACGTTAATTACCCTTAATTAACGATTACCGTTAACTAAATTAAATTTAAAATATTAAATATAAATACTATTGTGTTCAGTTTTTTGGCATAATTTGAACTTTAATCAATCAATGCATTTTTTTAATTTTAAAAATAAAAGAACAGGATATTTTTTGTAGCTAATTTAAGTGAATTACTCCACTGCATAATTTATCGTAGTAAAATAGTTTAAAAATATTAAATTTGGTTACAATTTAATAAAGAAAAATATGTAATGCAGTGAGTAACAAATTTCTTGTAGATTTTTTATTTAATTTGAAGAAAAAATCTTACCGAAATGTTAAATTATTCGATTTGAATGGATTTATGTTTTTTATTAGTACACTATTTTTTTCATGTTAAATTGTCTGTGGTTTTCTATATTTTTCATGAGTGCAGAATTGACTGATTCGAAGAGTAAATGATTGATCGCATTTGAAATTGGATTGTTAATCTTCAACACCAACGGCAGAAATGATTAAACAAGAAAAGTTAACGGCGTAACGCTTCCATTGCCATGTTAATTTTTCCGCGGCGCACCTAAAATAAACGCATCCACCGCTGTTAATGGAAGGTATACACCTGATTGGCAGAATGACGTGAGACTACCAGTTATGTTTTGACACGTGTCCCCGAAAAATGGTTTGGCAAGTTTTTGACAACTTTCTATTGTAAATGGCATCATTAGTCGTTACAAACCCACAAAGAGAGCTGTAGCCTGTAGGGCTGTAGGTCTGTAAACAGATTGGATTTTAGAATTGCGCTGAAATAGTAACCGAACTGAGGCTCAAAAAGGATTTGTAGAAGCCCATTAAAAAGCCCAAGTAATTTAAGGTTTCTCCATGGGCTCAAATTTCTACTGGCATCCCGTTTTTCTTTTGTTGATCAACAATCTATTTTTTAGTAATAGCTTGCTGCCAATTATCTCGATTTCCAATAAAAAGACTGTGAATTGCCAATAAATCTACTGTTATATTACCATATATTAAGCTTCTGGCGGCACTTTCTTTGGATCGATCATTGCTGCACCTAACATGCGTCAACTGACGATAGCCTTAGTTTCATTCAGATTCTCTTGTTCAGTTGTTTGTTCCTATGGTTCTGTTGCAACTAAACAAGGTCCTGTTCCACTGAAGAAAAATACTGTTATGGATTTAGTACAAGGAAGCCACCGTGAGGTTGTAACAGAGCATCTTATGGATTTTAAGTTCTGCATTTCAATAGACGCTCATTATTCTTTACTTTCCTTTTTTGGTCTGAGAGAAATTTCATAATACCTCTAGAAAACAATAGTTTGTTTTTTAATTACTCGATCAGAATTCAGAAATACTGCAAAATAGGTGAATGTGATCATGCTGGCAGAAAAAGTTGTTTCATAAAAACGGAACCTGGGCAGGTTTACAGCGAATATTATCAATACTTTTTAAAGAGAGTTAAGATTTCTGAGATCTTTTAGAATTTTTTTTTTTGAGGGGCTGAATGTTACTAATTTAAATACTAATATATATCTTTCCTTTACATTGAAAGTTTATGTTGAAGAAATTTAGGTTAGTGATCTGTAAATTTAACTGTATTCAGGGAACCTCAAAGCCGTCTTACATTCATATAATGAAATAAGTGATCCTCTTACAAAATACATATAAAAACAATTATTTTTAACGAATTTAAGATTAGTATCGCAAAAAAATAAAAAAAAAAAATAAAACTTCGCACTGAGAGCAGGCAACTTGGTTTGTGCCGACAATGAAGTGGGGGCACCAAACCATAGACTAATGTTATATCGTACAAAAGTTTCATATAGACATATAGTGATAAGAGAAAATGGTCCTGTACTGAAAACTATAAAAATTAATTAATTAATTAAATTAATGGTCCCAATAACTGCATGCATTGAAGAAAGGAAAACTAAAGTCTAAACAGAGGGACCCAAGCAAGCTCTTATTCCTTTCCTGCTTATCCACATCCAGCAGGTGACCAAAGAAAAGGCGAGTGCTTTCGAATTGTTTTTTTTTCAAAAAAACATAATTTATGTGATTTATGGATGGAAAGAATACAAGATATGTGCCTTCAAGTTTCAACAGCTTTAGGAGTTTTTATTTTTTATTTATTTATTTATTTTTTGCTTCTAATGGAGATTTTTTTTGCCCTTGTTACCGTTACTAAGTTTCACGCTTAATATAAGAACAGAAAAAAGAATATTGCTGCTAGGTATAACGCCTTTAACCACGTTATGAGGTTGTTAATGAATCAGATTAGATCATAGAATAATTGAAATATGATTCTATAAGATCTTACAGTATTTATATTATGAATATGTAACACAAAAATATTAGAGGATTCAATACGCTCGTATCAATTATCTTAATGGAATTCGAACCGGATTAAGATTGCAGTTCATATATTTAGCTAAAACTTTTCAAAATAGCATATATGCAAGCATGACAGCAATGAACATAATGAATTTTGCGTTATCATAACAGTTCAAATTAAATAAAACACTTAACTTAAATTGTATGAGTAATTTTAATTCAATTTTATTGACATACAGTTTTGATAAATAAAAAAAATGATTAAGTATATGAGATTAATAATATTTATAGAACTCTGGGCATATTCGAATATGGATTTAGATCACGGAGATCCAAAATCCATTAGAACGCTAGCAGGTCCACAAAAATTACCTGTTGCATTTTCAGAATCCACATGAGTACATTTGTGCAGATTTAAAACAAATTATCATATTATCGATATTATTAACATGCCTAATAGAAAGGTGGGGGGCTTGGACCTCCAATTTTATTTATTTTTTTAAATACATATTATTAACATGCCAACGTGAACTTTTTTTTTTTTTTTTTTTTTAAGCTAAGAGCCCAAACAGGGGATCCAATTCATTAACCAAAAGAGTTTAAAGTCACAACTCCGTGACTACAAGAAAAAAGGAAAAAATAAAGTCATACTAAACTATCCTATTACAACACATCAGTTTAAACCAAAACTCAAATAACTCCTGAAAACAACAAAGCACTAAAACAGCAAACAACTTTTTCTTCCAGACATCATTCAATCGCCCAGTAGATCTTCATCTGAGGCACTCTCCACATGCCCCTCTGACGTCTCCTGGGAATCAACCTGTCTTGCCGGAGTTGTGTTCCTATCTTCAGCTTCTCCTGCTATCTGCCTTTCCCTTTGGTTTGCCTGAAACACCTGATACTCTATGCTATCAGTTGGCCAAAATCTGATGATCCCGGTTGAAGCATTTTCTCTTCTGTTTGCCAAACCTGTCAAATCTCCTGTCCAGTTAAAAAAGAGATTTAAAATATTATAAACTACACTTTGGAAGTTTGCATCCCTTGAGTCTCTAAAAATTTTATTGTTTCTTTCTTTCCACTGAACCCAAAAAGTTGTTGCTATAAAATTCATAGCAAACACCATTTTAGCTTTTAGAAGAGCTAAACAACTACTCCAAATAGAAGCTATATCTCTGCAATGTAATTTAATATCTTTTGAGTTACTATCATTAAAACTATCACATACTTTACAAATTGCTGGGCATTGAACTAATAAATGATCAGCAATCTCTAAATTAGGACAAAAAGGACATTTATTTGGACCTATCCATCCCTTCTTTTGAAGATTTTCCTGAGTCAAAATTTTATTTTCAATAGCTAGACATAAAAAGAGCTTGATTTTTAAGGGGAGTTTTGCTATCCAAACCGAATGATTTAAATTAATGTCTACATCTCCCCTATTTAAAAGAGCATAACCAGATTTCACTGTGTAAATATCCTTTGGATCTAATTTCCATATCACTGCATCACCTCCTTCTGTAAAAGGGTAGCTGTGCAGTAGATTAAAGATAGCTACTTTTTCTAACCTCAAATTTGTAGAAATAACTCTTGTAAAAAATAAATTAGGGTTTCCTTTATTCCAAATTTGGGCTACAGTAGCATTTGGTCTTTGAGACTTCTCATAAGCTAAGGGAAATTTTGTTTCTAAACTTTCTTCCCTAAACCAAATGTCTTTCCAAAATTTGGTATTAGAACCATTTCCTACTCTCCTTTTCAGACCTACATTAATAAGGGGAATAAGGGCATTTATTTCCTTCAAGAAAAAAGAGCTAGTACTAGGACAATTACCCTTATACTTTACTGTTACTATATCCTTCCAGATAGAAGAATGCTCTTCTGATAAAAATTTCCAAAACCATTTTCCCAAAAGAGCAACATTCATATCTAATAAGTTTAGAATCCCCCAACCACCAAACTCTTTCTTTTTACAGATTCTATCCCATTTAGCTAAACTATATTTTCTAGTTAAATTTCCTTGGCAATTCCCCCATAGAAACTTCCTTCTAATAGAGTCTATTTTGCTGATTACCCATTTTGGACACTTAAATAAGGATAAATGGTAAAGGGGAAGAGTTGATAAAACTGAATTTAAGAGTACTAATCTCCCTTCCAAGGATAGTAAGTTTCCTTTCTAGTTATCTAGTTTTTTGTGAATCCTATCTATAAGTAAAGACCAATCAAATTTGTTTGGCCTCTTCCAATTCAGAGGTACTCCTAAATATTTCAAAGGCAAGGAACCTACTTTACAGTGAAGAATATCAGCTAAGTTAGAAACTTCCTCATCTGAAATGTTTAGAGGTACTAATTCTGATTTGGCATAGTTAATCTTTAAACCTGAAATGCCCTCAAAGGCCTTTAAAGCCCATGTAAACTTTTCAACTACTATATTTTCTGATTTAACAAAAAAAAAGAGTGTCATCTGCATATTGCAGATGAAACACTCTCCTTCCAGAGGGTAGAATGGGACCAATTCCTTGAAGATGGTCCCTTTCTAATCCTTTATCTAAAATTTTGTTTTAGATACCAACTTATATTGTTTTATAACTTTATAACTTGAGTTTTTGAAAAATATATAGCAAGGAAAAATCGAAAAGAAAATGTGGCAGTCTCGGAATTAATCTAAGATTTTAAAAAATATACTTTATGTTTTATACTATACAAATATATTGTATAAAACTTGATGTGTTATGAAAAGAAATACTATATACAAAAATGATTTAGCTTAAAATTGACCGACTGTACTCACATACTCTGCACTACAAATTTGGTTCAACGCATAGAAGTCCCTTCCTAAAGAGTTAAATTGAACTCTCTTTTCTCTCTTTCCAGTTTCCACTTATCTGAAGAACAGGATGGCCAAAATTCTATGGTCGTATAAACAAAAAAGGTTTTGTCCATCAATATAGTAATTAGTGAGTCACTTTTAACGAATATATTAACACATCCAGAAAAAAATATTATATGCATCGAATCAGTATATGTTAGCATGTTGGGCTCTTCTTCTCGTTGCCTAGGTTGACCTTTTTATTCATTCTTTTTCTATTTAAAAAAAAAACCTTTCGAGTACTTAAAGGGTCGTATACCTTTAAATTAATCATTTCTTTTAATAAGTTTAAGTCTACTGCTCGTCGGCTAAATTAGTTTTGGATTGATTCAAACATCGATCAATGTATTTAAAGTTCGTGTTTTGGGGTTTATTTGGCAAAATAATGATGAAATACTGCTATTTATATGCTAAAAATAATATCGCAGGTCAAGCACCAATTTTTTCATTAACGATACGCCCTAATTTTTTTTTGGATCATTATGTAATAATTATATCCCATATTTTCTCGATCGTTTGCATCTGGGCATTGGCTTGGAAATGCTATTAATTATTTTACAGACTAATTTAAAAATATAAATTTTATAGTGGACTGAATTGTTTAACCGGACTTAAATCCATATTGTTCAATCAAAATTATGGATGGATATTATAATTGATAAAGACTTTAAGTCCGGTTTTAAATTTTTATTTCATCGTAGAATTAACCTTAATGTAACACTTTCTTATTTGTAAGGAGGGAGTCGCTAAAAGTATTTTATTATTTATTTACTTTTTTATGAACACAATTATCATTTTTATCAAGTGTTTCCAATTAATTGTGTACTCCTAGCTCTATGTATACATCTCTAGTAAGAAATACATTGACAATAAAAACAAAAATATAAAAAAAGAGAGAATTCATTTGAAACGAAAATACTAATTTATTATTTTATTGACTTTTTGTTTAATCCTTTTCTAGCTCTATTTTATTTAAACTGAACATACAATACCCGAGAAAACTAAGAATAAAATAAAAAGCAAGTTGCACATATGTATCAATTGTGGCGATAAAATACTTGCAACCGAACAATCAAATTTTCTAATTTTGTAATGATTTTTTCTAACATTTCATTCTATTTAAAGTATTACCAAAACAAATGTTAAACAAATGTGAATACAAAAAAAGAACACATATTGAGATTAAACAAACGGTTTACTATTAATAGAAAAAATGAAATAATTTTGACGGCTGATTTGACCCGACATATCCACTTGTTCATTTTTTTTTTATAAAAAGTTTAATATATTCCACATAAATTTACAAATAATTTACGGTATTGTTTCAGCTAGAAAAAATTTTCTTAGACTGTGTTTCTTTAATATTCTACTATTATGTAAATTGAAAAATTAAATTAAGATACTATTATTACTCTTCACCTAAATTTTATTTCCAAAGCAATTAATTATATAATAAATAAATTCAGTTACGGTAAAATATATGTAATTAGTGTTATTTTCGCACGTTGTCTGATTATTATTTGTTCTTGATCAATAATAGTTTATTTTTTCTTCTTAAAAAGGAGGAATTTTATGAATAACAACAGTGTAATATCATCATCGTCATCAACAGCAACAATCAACAATAATCGCGCAAAATTTTTCAAAGATGAACCAATGGATATGCGTATGCTACAATAATAAAGTCAGATCTCTCATTACAAAACTACAAAAGTATTTTTTTAGCATTTTTTTTTTGGGTTAGTTGTTACTATACTTTAGTACAATTTTTAAGTCGGCACCTAATCATCGTACTAGCACCAATTTAATTACGAATCTCCGACTTCCAAAATATAAATATATATATGTATATTAAATTATTAATATTTATATTAATCCTCTCCAGCCGGCCGTATAAACTATAAACTATAAATTATATAAATAAAATAAACAAAATGTACGCTATTGAGAAAAAATAAAATAAAAGGCAATAAGGAAGTAATCCACGACACATGAGTCTCCAACAGTTTTCATGATGTTCGAGAATATTTTATGCGGCGAATTAATCAATTTTAAAGCAAAAAAAAAAAAAAATTCATGCGTTTCGTAACAAAAAGTAAAATACATACAGCTGAGTTATGCACGACCATTTCTTTTTAATTAATGCAATTCGTGGCCTTCCACTTATTCCTTAATCCCAATATTAAAATAAGAAAAAAAATAATCTACATGCATATATGCAATATTATCCTTCTAAAGATGCAAAAGCAAATAAACAAATTAACAAAAAAAAGTAAATAAAAAAATAAATAAAAGAAACAACAACTGAACAACAGAGAGTAAAAGGAAGTAAGAACGTATGCAATAGTTTGTATCTGTGCGAGTTTGTAAGCTTGTAAAGTATTATGGAAAAAAAAGTTTACAAGCAAGACTTTTGATTCAAGCATGATTAGGCCCATACATACTTAGCTCAGGGGCTTTTAATGAATGTCAAAATTTTATATGCCACGTGTTCTAATATGCATTTTATTTCAAGTTTCAAAATATAATATATTTTGTTTTATATTTTTGTCCCGCGGTAAATATTTTTTTTACCGTATTAAACTTTTTAATAATTTGAGTTCACTTTTATTCGATGTAAAAATACACGAACCACATCATTTTCTCAAAACAAAAATAAGGCGTAATTTGGGCATGGCAGAATACAGGAAAAAACAAGCCCACAGAAAAAGAAAATATAAAGAGAAAGGCAGAATAATACTCGTTATCCTATCTTAACTAGAGTCGCATGTTATTATAAATCTAAGAAATGTTCCACTTTCCATAAAAAATTGTTTCATCCCTTTACGCGGGCATATAAAATATGCTGGTTTTGCTGTCATGTAAAGCCACATGTGCACAGCTCAATTTTTGCTACTATTTATAATAGTACGAAATTTTTTTTGCGCAATCATTCTCAGAAATAATTCATATGATTTTTCCTTAAAGAAATCCGCGTCGGATATGATAAGTTCTTACAACAAAAGTGAAGTAATGTTAAATAGCGAAAAATTAGGTTTTTTTTTTTTTTTTTTCCCAAACTGTCAGATTTAAATTAAACCATTCAAACCAATCTTTTTTTTTTTTTGAAAAAAACTATTACTAATTTCCGGATTCTCTCCGAGACTCGAACTTAGTATGTACTGAATTTCCAACTTGGATATAACCCGTGATGAGACTTAGAGAACCACCTCAAAGAGAGCTTGTTAGATTGATCGTAGAGTTTTATCGTTCCTGTTTGTCATTATTTTGTAATTGCTGATTTGTTAGGGGGCTAGGTGAATAAGTACAGGGAGAGATGCTCCACTGTTTGTAAGTCATTGTGTAGAGCTGTATAGATTCTCGGCTGAGATGTTGTTTTTGTATCAAACTTTTGCTTTCTAGTTAAATGGAAAGTGGTAGGGATAAAACCCCTACTTGTTTCAAAAAAAAAAAAAAAGAGAGTATTAAACAAATAATAACGTCGAAAATATTTAGATGCAATTGCAAGGCAAATTCTGCTGTATATTAGTTTTCTTTTTTTTTTTTACATGAGTCAAAATTCAGATCATTTTTTTTCAAAATTATGAACGGCTGTGATTGATCAGGACTCTAGTCAGTTGATTAATTTTAGTACATCATAAATTCTTAATTATAATATTATTTGATTTTTTATTATCAATCGACATAGTTAAGCAATAATTAAATGAGTAATGTTAGAGTCAAAACCCGTTTGGCACTTGAGCTTGTCAAACGCAATCGAATCTCAATTTTCAAACTTTTAATGGCCAACCGAACTGTCAAATTTGTTATCCATAATGAAAACTCTTTAGATATTAAATTTTATATTTTTTTTCAAATTTTTTACAATCTTTTTTTTTCGAATTTTAGAAAATCTTCAATCTAATTAATTTTGGGCCCTTTAATTTTAAATAATCTGAAAAAAATACATAAATATATTTAAAATTATAAAATTTGATCTCAAAATATATTTCAATATAGAGATCATATTGAGCAGTATGCACCGGCCGTTTGAAATTTCAATAGTTGATACTCAAATTGCGTTTTACGTTAAACATATTTAAATCTAGCATTCCCTAATTAAGTAGATAATTTCACCGAACATAACTCCATCGTTTTGATGTTCAATATGATTTTCAATTGCCGAACTCCACATTATGAGGCACGCAAAGGCTGCAAGGCGGGGCCGAGTTTTTGTCAAAACATATCTAACAAAACACGCATCGCATGTCTTCACGTGTTAAGCATCCAGAACATGACTAACGATTGAAAACGAAAGGCAGCACCGCCAACTGATTTGATTTGAGGTGCTTGTTGAGTTGAGTGGGCTCCGTCTATGCGGCGGTTTTTAGTTTTTAGTTTTTCACCATTGTCAACCAATTACCACTAGAAGAAGGTTCTTCTTTTGGATAGCTTGAAAGTTGGTCTGAAGTTTGACTTTGATAATGATGAGAATTCAAGCAGTAATCTTTCGGTCATTTCTTAAAAAATTATGAACCAATTGTCAAAAAATGGTTACCGCAAATAGTCACTAGATTTTCTATAAAAAAACTTTCTTATGTTTTGAAGAAAAATTAATATATATTACTATAAAGAAACTTATCGTACTATACATGTCTAAGTTATTTGAACTGAATTTTGGTTTAGTCAGAACATAACGAATTTATTGAATGCTTATCATCTTATGCTTAATGACTTAAACGTATCCTTTTTTATATTAATAAAACTAGGTCATATTTTTTAATTATAAATATTACAAGAATTTTTGGATTATGAGTATTTTATTTATTTTTTTATTTTTGGATTATGAACTAGAGTAGAGAGGATTATTATGAAGTATAAACTAGCGATCTCTACTCGAAGTGTGTTTCCGTTAGCCATTGAATAAGAGACAGACTCTCTGTTAGTTCTCTCTTACTGTACTCATTCATATTTATTCATTCATTGTATTCATTTCAAATGAAAAGATTGAAATATTAGCACTCGTTATAGAATCAGTACCAGCGATGAAAAATCTTGTGAAAACATTCATAAACATGATGATTTTATGTTTAAATTAAATTAATTTTAAACTCAATTTTTAGGGCGACTCACATAGTAAAAGAGTAAGATCGATAAATTAATAAATTGCATGTATAAGTTATGGATACAAATCTTGTAAGATGCAAGAGATGTTGGAAGTACTTTTTACCATTGTAGCAAGATAAGAAAATTTTCTAGAGAGTCTTTGAATTTTATAATATTTTTGTACGTTGAATTTTGTCTCTGTAAGTGATCAGGAGAAGGGAATAATATATTATTTTTATAATTTATTTTATCTTTTGAATGTTTTTTAAAATCATGTAATTATTAGAGACAAACCACCAATGCCTGAATTATAGCTTCACTAGCAAGTTCTTCCGATTTTGCAAATAATTTCATTAAACTAGGTTACATAATTTCTTAGAAATCGTACCATTTTCTGAACTTTCATGATCTTTTGGTTTCTTTCACACGAGGCAAGTCCAAATTTTAACTTTTCAAGGAACATAATCTACTATATAAAAAATAAAAGCAATATTAAGAACACGTTTTTTTTTCACCATTTCATAACTGAAAGATTTTTTTTAAATAATAATTTAAGAACCTTGACTCAAACATTTCTGGTACTGTTGTAAATTTTCGCTTCAAACACAAGCACAAAGTTCCAATTATTTTGTAATTATTCTACCCCTACTAATTTTATAGGATTGAAGGACGGAGTTGAAACTTACCATGCGTATAGGGAGCAAGAATTATAAAATAAAAAAGAAAAAAATATTTATGAAAGAGTATATTTCCTATATGAATTAAATTAATGAATTCTCAATTAATAGGCGAGCATATTATAATTTTTTTTTTAAAAAAAGAAAGAAATTATACATGTAAATCACAGTATTTTCTTTTTACATTGGGGGCTGTCTCCCTTGCTTCCCTTGCATTTGCCACTAATACGCCAAGCCACGATACCTTGCAAACTACCTGCAACCGCCGTTGTCCCATGTGTCCCAGGTTCGAATTTAACTAGATTTAAATAATAAACTATCTAAGTCTTTCAGAATCGATTCAAACCCCTCAAAAGATCTCAATATCTCCAAAAATATATCAGTACCTAATTGATATTCCATCGTTTTTAACTGTTCTTCCCAAAGTCTTATTAAAAAAAATTACAAATTCCTATATAATAAGTTGTTACCACTTCCCAAATTTAATTTTGAAAAAGAGGAGGGATCAGGGCGTTTTTTCGGTGCCTCCAAATGCATCGATTTCGCTTTTCTTTATATATTAAAACTTAAAATTCAAACGCTGCATTTAAATTATTGATCTTCTTCAATTCAATGAGCGACACATTTTCATGCAATTTTATAAAATTTGAAGTTCGTTATACTTGATCAAGTGACCAAAACTTAAATGTATTATAACTAATCTATTATAGTTAGCAAGATTCGTTCATATTTTAGTCTTTTGATTATCAAATAAAATTCAATCTTTATAAATAATTGTATAAAAACACATTTCAGAGAGAATAGTATCAATGATTTGGATTTCATATCGCAAAATTTTAAAAATAAAAGGTGAAATGGATGCACTTTAAAGCACCAAAAAAAAGGGCACCGGTTCAAAGAATCCAATCCATATTACAAATCCCGTGCTCTTTTTTTACAAAATTTAAATTGGATTTTTCTCTCTGTTTTCAAGTTACGTCAGCAGGAAAATTGAGATGGAATCTTGCAAATATATAGAGAACACCATATCCAACTCTCAAAGAAAACAACATAAAAAAAATTAGCATATCAAACTCTATTCATGCCAACTAAGGGTGTGATAATCATGACGTAGTAATGACGAGTTCAACCGAAATAGGGCTGATCGTTGTCATTTTCTCTTGAGTTACGATAATACTGTCAAGTACTCATTAAATTAATCTTCATAATTAAAGAGAGCACATCATTAATTATGTATGACCTTTGTACTAGTTTTGATTGCGGTGCCACCATGTGGGGATTGTAGTTGTCCCTAGCTGTACCTACTGTGCACGTCTCAACTGCAAACCGACATTTCCGTGTTTATGTTGCAACAAGTTCGAAAATCTCTCTTTTAATTTTTTTTTTGAAAAAGATGAGGGTCCTCAAATTTCCACAAAATCTCTCTTGTTATTAACACTATAAAAAAATGAACTCGTGTTACATCTTAGCTGCCAACCATTCTTTAAGAACACTGTTTTGCATTATATCTGCCTAGCTTGAAGTCATTGATTCAAAATTTGTCAATAGTTAACAACACGTGAGAAGCGTGATATGAGTATTTTTATAGATTATATTAGTTTTAAAATTGGTTTACATTAGGAAACAATTATAGGTCAATGTAATATCTTTTTGAAGTTTGATTTGTTATAGTGAACAGAAGTTTACACATAGTTTTCTAAATGATATGATATATTGACACTCAAATTTATTTTTAATTAACTACGATGTTACAATCCATATTGGAATATATTGAAGTTGAAAACTCAAATTGTAGATGTATTTGGATATATGATTGATATCAAAATCGATACAATTTGGATATTGTATTGATCGATTTATCTTAACTATAAACCGAGGATATATATAATGTATAATTTCATTATTTTGTTTTGTTGTTTTGATAATAATAGTTTTGAACTCTCGTTATAATTATTAATTTTTTTATATACATACGATCTTAATTCAAAAAGGCACTATACATATGATATTCCTACTAAAACAACTATTTCTGTGACGTAGTTTTTATGATATGGCACATTGTTGCTGTCGTGTTCCGCTATAATAATTGAAAATCTGCATCCGAAATAACAATTCCAAACCAAGTCTCCATCTAGGTTATATCCCATGTAAGCATTTCCATATAAAAAATCATGTATATTGCAGTTCAATTTGTACACAATATACAGCTTTGATGAATTCAAAATTCAGTTCGCCCCACGGACCGATTTGAGGAATTTCGAATTCAATTTGAGGAATTCAAAAGTCATCTTGACTTGACACGGCAGCAATGATAATTTCCACGTGGCCATTTGAGACTTTCAACCGTCAGATGAATCCTCAATGCGAATATGCGATTGACCCAAGTTGAAAAGCAGCCACGGAAACAAGGAAAACATCCCAAACAATCCCAAACTTCTAGTAATTAAAAATTGAAAGAACGGTACCGGCTACATACGTGGAATAAGCCTTTTGGTTTATTTAAAAAAGTAAAAACCTCTTGGTCTGGCTTACCTCACCAATTATCTTTTACTTTGCCAAGTTGTCTATGCAGACTGTGCATGTGCCATGTGGCTAGTTTCTGAGGGAGGAGAAAATTCCCAAATGTTATGGAAACCAATTAGGAAAATATTTTATTTTGGTACGTCCGTAAGGCACTTGTAGTCCAGCCAAAAAAAAGGGGGGGAAAAAAAGAAAAGAAGGATAATATGTAAAGGTAGCATGTTGTGTCCCAAAAAGTTATATCAAAACAAGTCTTAGCTGCGCCTTTAATCTTACTGTATCTTTATACCAAACACGTCTTATTTTTTGTTAAAAAAAATTAGATATGTTAATCATCACGTATTTATCCTGCATACAACTTAGGTTAGAAAGTTAGCATTTTCTTTAGATTGAGAACAATTTTTTTATTTTTATTTTTTCTCAATTTCAATAAGGTAGTCGATAAATGCATTGTGCCAATAAACAATAAAGGAGCCATAGTATGGTAGAGATAACATATTTTGCTCCTAATTTAAAATATTATAGAAATATACTTATTTTAAATATATCTTCCTTAAAAGAAGGCAGAAATAGACTTAATTTAACTATTTTTTTAAGTGCTAACATGTACTTGTAATTCGAAATAATGTTTGAAATCATATTACATCCTAAATATGTCTATTTTTTTCCCTATAGTATCTTCTGATAAATATTTTATAAAATCATTAGAAAGTAGATCAAAGTGACTTTCATTAATTTAACAAAAAGGAGAAATAAAAAGGAAGATCAAGTTCGTGCTTAAGAAAGAGATAAATTTTATTTTTTACTACTAGGAAAATTGGTATTAACATGATATGAAAAAGATAAAAAAAAAAATCATCTTCATTCGGACTTTAAATCTGTGATGTGAAAATTTTGTATGTTTGTGTTTACTATGCTTCCTTAGATCACAAAAAATTACTTATGCTACGAGCAAAAACGTACCTATTGCTTTTTATTTTCTACATTATCGTGAGATTTTCAAATAATTCTCAATCTTAAAGATGGGAAAGAGAATGGTCCTTTGAGTTTAAATAAAGTTATTTGGATTTGCATCGGTTCGATTTGAAGGCCTTTAGATTCAATCATTTCTACATTTTTATTGAGTGAAATTTAATATTTAGATTGTTTCATATTTGTGATTATTTGTACTGTTTCATTTTTTTTGTTAGATTGGGTGACTTTATGCAATTTAGTTCTTGTGTGTAGTTGGATCACTACCTCGGGATAAATAGAATTGGGGTATATGTCCTTTCATTATAGATACATTGGTTTAGACTTTAGACTTTAGAGTCGAAATCATCAATATAGTGGAGTCGAGGAGGCACATGTAAATATAATAAATAGTTTTGAATGAGATGAAATTTTGTCAAAAACTCAAAATTGATAACTTAATTGAAAAGAAACATATATATCTATAAAAAAATTGGCAAAACCATTGATAACCTTTTTGAAGATAATCATTATCCAGATGGAATTTGTTTTGAAACCATCAAGACGATAAACATATGAAAAATATTAAAAAAAATTTGGTCTGCTCTTATCTGCCGAGTGCCGAGCGATACTCCCGTAGGATAAAGTAGAAATTCCACGTGTGAGTCTAGATAACACCAAACAAGCCAATGAAAAGAAGGGAGGGCTCAAGAGACGAGACGGTGGGTGACCGGCTATAGCCCTTCCACTCTGCCCGACCCTGCTGCCCGCCGGTCAGCCGTTAAAAACGCTACTCTCTTTATCTTTCCATAAATTTTTTTTCAATAAAAATAGAGCCCTGCAATTTCTAGTTTTTATCACTCCTGCAATTATAACATTTCATAGTCAATATAAAAGTAATAATGTGTACTAAAATTAAATTTTAAAATTTCCTAAAATTTTTTCATTGAACATGATTCGTTAACATACGAAATACTAAAAATTGTAGAGAATAAAATGTTTAATTGCAGGGTAGTTAAACGGCGTTTCCGATTTCCTTATCAGTAATCTACTCTATTTCTGTCCCCCATCTGTGTATATAAAGGCGAGGCACATATTTTTTGAAGCAACTTGTCTCAATTATAATTCCTCTAATTTTACACCGCTGCCATCGCTCTCTCCCCACAAAAATCAATCCCTTGTTTTTCTCCTCGCTCCCTCACCATTGGATATTCGTTTCCTTCTTCTCTTCTTCTCTTCTTCTGTTCCCGTGTTATTCTCCTCCACTCTTTGTTGCCTCTTCTAATGGTAAGTGTTAACTTGGTCTATTTCTCTTAATCGCTCGCAAATTCTGTGAATTTCCTTTGAATGCTATAAGGGTGAAGTACTACTATTTTTGGAACGACCCCAGAGAAATCTTTTTGCAAAGAATTGTTGGTTTTTTTTTTTTTTTTTTTACCAATTCTTATGTGACTTCTTCTTGTCTGTCTAATACATTTTTTTTGTGTTTTGTGATGTGATACTAAAAAATTTCGCATTGAGATGATTACGGGAAGCAATTTGCATATTGCCAAGTAGTTTAAAATTCTAATTAGAGGCTTAATAAAACTCAGTTTTAGAAAGAGTATATATAGAAATAGAACAGATTGATAATTTGTCTTACACCAAAAATACATTAGGCTGCGGCACTTCTTTTAAAGGAATCAGATATATCATAAGACACATGCCAATGCAGAATATATTTTTGCTATTGGTACAATTTTGAAAGTATTATAGCTACCATGTTGAAGATTTCAATTTGGCTTTGAAACCATTCTCTTATTATGCACTGAAAACGAAATTGCAGGGAAAATTTAGAAAAGCCGAGAGGTGTATTTCATGCACTACATTCAACATTCTTGCGCCAATCTACAAGAGACTTGATCATGAGGTAATCCTGAATTGGCTGATTTCTCTTATTCTTTGGTCAATTTTTTTGGGTTTTTGTTTGTGCTTTTTTGCACCACGTCATGATCATTGATTGGGTTTGGTCAATGTAGAAATTAAGTGCGTTTGATTGATTAGATTTAGCATTAAAAGTGATTGTGTTTTGTTTGGGACTTTAATACAAGATGGGACCATGTTTCTGCATTAGGTGATGAGGATTATCATTCTTTTTTAAATTTTGGTGTCCTTGTGTTTTGTGGCGGTGGGAGACAAATGATTAAAAATTTGTCCCAGTTGGGGTTTGTTGGGTGGGTTCCATGTGTCATTTTCTTTCTGTTGGCATGGGAACATTGCAGTTTTGTTGAGGGATTAATAGAGGCTATTCGTTCTAATTTAGATTATTGAAAAATTTCTTTTATTTATTTATTTTTGTTCTGTCGAGTTTCTAGCATTCTCTCGTACATGTTTCTGTTTTTTGTTGCTTTTTGGGTCACATCTGTCATTGTTCATATATTTTTGGTAGGGGTTGCTGAAAATAAATTATACATTACATATACATATGCATTTACATATTTAGCATAAATTTTGCAAATTGAAGTGGGGAAACTAACTCGGATAAAACTTTTCTAGCTCTGCAACTGGGGTTTTGTGTGTCTTTGGCTCTTTGCCCCTCTTTCTATTTTTAGGTAAAATATTAACATATGTATAAATGTAAGGGAATATATATACTCTTAAATGTGTGAAGATGCTAAGTCGAGGCTGCTGGATGTGTCTCAAAGCTTCCAAATTCTTGTTCCACCTTACCACAAATTGAAAAGAAATGTCTTTTTATTCTTTTCAGTAATTACGATGCTAATTCATCTTTTTCCTGAAATAGGATCAGGGCTGTAGAGAGAGTCAATACAAAGCATATTGGCTGAGCCGCAACCAAAAGATAATCGACCGTTTATTAGAGGATTGTTCTTCCATAATCTGCCTTCAAGTATGATTAATAATTATATTTCTTTCTTATGCATTCAAGTTTTATTTATTTGTTTTTTTAATATCAAGTTATCAACAGTTTGATATTTTTTTTGCTGTAAATTTTTCAGGAGGTTTGGTTGGGCAATGAAGAGCTGGTTGATATGTATGAAAAGAGACTTGGTGATGCTGGTTACATCAGCTTCAAGCTTGCTAGAGCAAACAATCGTGGTGACGGTATGTTCAAAATTTTTGTTTTTAATACATTGCTATTCCATTGATTTATAATTGTATTGCCAATTTGTTTCTTTAAAATTAGTACACATCACTAAAAATATTATTTTATCATAATTACAAGAACGATTTCTGGACATTCAGTTTCAGCAATGTATCAGGGTATTTTCCTTGACCAAGTTTTGAATAACAATAAGATTTAAGATCTTATCTGTAATTGTTCCAAAAACAACTTAACCAATTTTAGGCTTTATATCATATCAAAAACATTCTGCTTGAGATGAAGAGCTCCATTTTCAAAAGTTTCCAGAATATTCTTATGGTAACTGACCTATAAGAAAGTCCGAAAGAATTAGGTCTAGGGAAAACATGACTTGGATATGTGCAGTACTAGGTAAACTGTGCAATGAAGCCATTTTAGAAATACATGAAATGTAAAGCTTTATCATGTAGTTTATATATCAGATTCTGTAGATTTCGTAATAGGAATATATACTGAACACATTAAATGATTATCTATCAGCGGTGAACATACTTTTAAATTTATCCGAAAAGGGATGAGGGGTGGCCTGGCGGGCTGTTGGCAATTCTGGAGTATGCCCATAACTGTTTGTTTGCAGAGAAATATATTATTTACTACTGTACAGGCAGGCACCTGAGTGACTCAGAATCAAATCTTTGCAAAGTTGTAAAAAGCTGGCATGTCTTGGTTGCTGGACCCAATTTCTAGGGTGCCCATATTCACCATTTATTCTGTTAATTTTTAAATGTAGGTCTGTTGACTGCTGTGCATAGAGATACCTTCAAGGTTGTAAACTACAAAAACCTGCATTTCAATGATTTTGGGGACAGAGTGGCACAACTCTTACATGTGGAGTCAGTAGTACCATTCTGGCCGTACCGAAACAACAATAGCAGCAGTATAAAGCAACAGATGCTTATTTTGAATACTCATCTGTTGTTTCCCCATGATTACAGCCTCTGTATTATTCGCCTTAGGCAGGTATATTAATATTGTTTTATTTTTCATGGAAATGTTATTCACACAGAGAAACTTTTTTTCACATTTTCCAGTACATTTGTTAAAATTCTTTGTTTTATTTAAATTTAGGTGTATAAGATACTTCAATGCATAGAATCATACCAAGAAGAGCATAAACTAAGTCCAATGCCAATAATTCTCTGTGGGTAAGTTTTTCTTTTTGTCTAAATACCTCCTACATTTTACCTTATGTGATAATAAAGCACACATCTTGAAAATTGCAGGGACTGGAATGGAAGTAAAAAGGGTCATGTCTACAAATTTTTGAGATCCCAAGGTTTTGTTTCATCCTATGATACTGCCCATCAGTATACCGACAGCGATGCAGATGCCCACAAGGTAATTAATAATTATAAATTTCTCAAAAGTGTTATTTTGCCTTACCAATGGGCTATTGGCTGCTCATCAATAAGGAAATTCTCTCAGAAGCAGGGTATCTAGAGTAACTTAACATCACTTTTGACAAAAGTTACATTTCTGATGTTGAGTTATTGACTTACATTTTTTTATAATTATGTTATCATGGTTGTACAAAACAGTGGGTGAGCCATAGAAACCATAGAGGAAACATATGTGGAGTTGACTTTATATGGCTTCTGAATCCAAACAAGCATCGAAGACCTCTCAAATCCAGCTGGAACCATGCTGTCTTTGCTATGATCAAGGTTTGACTTGTTCACCTCTTTTTGCTTTCCTTTATACATTTTTTTTGTGCAAATTTTTGATTCTCATATCATGTCTATGCACTGATTGATCTCTTTTTTTGTCCTGATTTTTAGTGCCTTCTACAAGGAGCATCACTTTCAGAAGAGGATGCATTTGCATATCTCAAGGCCAATGACTCAGCTGATTCTGTCACATTTTCTGGTTTTTGTCAAGCTCTCAGTCAGGTAAACTCACTCCTCGACCTCTTAATCTTTTTTTCTTTTTGTTGATTTATTAAAATAGTTGGTTTGTTTCATAAAAGAAATAATAATTAGAAATATTCTTGTGCATGAATGTACAGCTGGGATTGAGTGGTCCATATGGGCTTACTACAGAAGAAATGCAGGATTTGTGGGCCGAGTTCGACATTGACTCCAATGGTTCCATGGATTTTAATATATTTCAGGTGAAACAAATAAATCTATGGATTTTTTGTTCTTTGCTTTGTTACTCTGAAGAGTACTTTACCTCCTTATTTCTCATACTTTGCAATTGAACTTTTTTATACCATAAAATTAATGGAAGCACCATCTTAAAAAGTGCAGTTTTTGTTTGGGTAGCCATTTGCTATATGTTAGGTTAAGCAATGTCAAAATGATGATGAATGGATCTGTGGCCGAAAAGAAAATGAAACCCAAATGTTTAGTCACCTTTGCTTGTAGCTGTACAAAGTTTACCTTCAGAAATCAATGTAGTCTACTTTCTGCTTTTGTTTGGTTAAAGAATTATGTTACCAATCACACTAATTTTGATTTTTAAATGGGTGGATGTGCAGAAAAATATATGGAAGGGCCCCAAATGGTGGGATCAACCTGAGCAAACAAGCAGTCCTGAGAAAAAACTAATTGTCAAAAATGAATCTGAAGAAGAACGAGAGGAATTGACATTTGGGTTTAATGTAAAAGATGCGGTGCTGTTCCCTCCTGAAGTGGAAAAAGGGTTGTGGCCCGATAACTATTCCCTTTCTGACCATGCACCTCTCACAGTTGTGTTCTCGCCTGTGCAGTTACCTTGTACTCAGCCTGTCTTCTAGGGGTTTGTCTTTGGATTATGATAGGTCAATAGACTGTAACGTACAACTGTACAAAGGTTGGTTACTGAAGCGATTTGCTGGAGTTTAGGAGCAAATCAATCAGATACCTTCTTTTTTCTTTTGAAATATGTTTTATTATGTTGAGCTTTGCTAGAGAGGGGGACTGTGAGATGACCAGTTGTAAGTATCTTTTGGTGGTTATCTCTTGATTAACATTCCCTATTGTACTTTTGTTACTGGGACAAGTTCCTAATTGACTAATTTTATTCCCCTAGAAACGACTGATGAGCAGTCAAATATATTTACATGTAACGCATCACAATGCTTGAAATGACAGAAATTAAAAAACCAACCAAATCATCGATCTACTTCATGTGATTGGCACAATCCAGTAATGCGTTAGTTAGTTGAAGTCAGGACCATCCAATAGATTATTAATTTAATGATTGCATCTGTCATGGGATTCAAATTTTATATTGTTTTGTTCCGGGCAATTATATTTTCAAACATGATGACTTGAAATAGCCCTCCTCGCTTCTATAAAAGTTATATAGTCATATAATTAATTACCCTGAAGGTAACGTCCTTAATGCTCGGTATAATAATTGTACCTCACTAGCACACACCGTACCTCACATTGTTTAGTTTAAGCGTGGTTTTGAGTCAGTTCTTGGCACAAAACTACCTAAGTCTCCGAAAAAATATGCAACTTTTCTCGTATTATTTTAGCTACATTTCCCAAAGATATTCGACCTTTGTCTATTTTTAGATGTTTATTGAATTATGCTTGAAAATAAATGCTTACACAAAAATTGATTCAAACTCTAGTTAAGAATCCATGGTTGGCATTCACACATTAGCTACTTTTTTTTGTAATCAATTTTGATAAAAAAAAAAAATCGGATATAAATCCAAGACAAGATGATATAGGCGCCTTTTTAGAAACTTCGTTGATAGATTAAAAGAGCAAGCTTTAAGAGCAAGATATGCTTTTCCTCCAACATTGTCAAGAATTAGTTCATTGCTGTTTTCCCAATGTAAGGTATATAATCCAGCTAGTTCTCAGTTCAATATGAAGCCAGGAACCATTCTCCAACAACTATAAATATAAGAAACCAGTCTCTTCAAAACCCACAATATACCACAGAAAACTAAACCTCACCAGTAACTCTTGATATAACACTGAAAATGGCTTCATCCCATGCAAAATCCCAACGGTCTGAGCACGGGGTCCATGAGATGATCTCAAAGCTCACCGATCGCCTAGTTTCCCTCGGTCAAGGTAAATCAGAGCATGAGAACAACCATCATGCACATCATGATACCGATCAAGGCATCAGGATAATCACTTTGGCCGGGGAAAACAAAGGTGCAGCAATGAAGGCAACGAGCTTGGACGAACTTGAGGATACTCAAGGCATGATACACAGTGATGAAAACTCGATGAGTGCCTACACAAATAGCAACTATCAGGCTGTTAACAATTCCATCATGCTTGAAGGGAGCTGTAGTGCCGAGGATCCCGGTGTTCACATAATAATAACCGATAATTTGGATGATGATAGTAGCAGCGATGATAGTGAAAGTGACAGCGACAGCGATAGTGACGAAAGTGATGACGAGGATAAAAAGGGTAAAAAAGGGAAGAACAAGAAGAAAGAGAGCAAGAAGAAAAAGGAGGGGAAGAAGAAGAAGAAGGATGGAAAGAAGAAAGATAAGAAGAAAGGAACATCAAAAGGAGAGCATCATTCTGAGAGTGAAAACGAAGAGAAAGGCAAGCATGATAAGCAAGGGGAAGAGGAGACGGAATAGTTGTAATTTGGAGTCATAAAAGTCGGACATCCGCAGTTTGAGACATTAATAATAATAAAAAAAGATTGCAAGTATTTCTTTTGATTTGTATTTTTCCCTCATGTGTTAATTAGCATTGATAATAAACAAGATATTTTATTGTGACAATATCCTTTAAAATAATGATGTATGCAAATTTTCTGAAATTTTGTATCTTTCCAATGTTCTGAGGCGAAGTTGCTGTAAACTTCAAACTTAACCGCTGAATTACCAGATATAAATCGAGTACCAAAAGAAAAAAAAAATTGTTCTATTCCTTTTCTCAAGCTGTAGAAGCAACTTATTTGATGACTTTTTGCTTTTAATAAAATGAAACAAGTGAAATTGAAAAGATATCAAGCAGGCTGAACTTAAAATGGGCCTAATAAGATGACTTTTCGCTTTTTACTTAAGCCCATAATTAAAATAGGCCTCGCCCGGCTCATAACTGTATATACTATGGAATATCTTGTGTAACTAATTATGTAGTTATTCATTATTGATAAATCAAGCTCAAACTCTCGATCATAATGACTCGCTATAGATTAGAACACAAAAACGTAGGCTCATCGAACTCGAAATTCAAAAGCGCATCTAAACTAAACCCTGCTTCTCTTTCTATAATTCTATTTGGGTTCTCTCTTCGTCGGCTGTTCACAGCAATGGCGAAAGAGATGGAAACCAGTGCAACCACCTCCACACAATCAATGCCTAAAACCCTAAAACGGAAGTCTAAGCTAAAGACGAAGAAACCCAACAAAAAGCTGAAGGGCCCACGCAACTCGGCCATGGCTGAGGCGAGAAAGCGAAAGAAACCCAGCAAGAGAATGCTTCAAATGTTTTCTAAGAGAGCCAAGAGGTATGACTCCGACTCTGAATCCGACGAAGAGGAAGAGAGACAAGGAAGCGATGAAGAGGAGGAGAGAGATGATGGTTTGAGTGGGAGCGAAGGAGAAGGAGAAGGAAAGGAGCATGGTGGAATTACGAGGTTTTCTGAGGGGTGTAGAGCTTTTAAAGTTGCTTTTTTGAAGATTATGAAGAAGAGTCTTCCTAATGATCCCTTGGTTTGCTCCTCTTTCTCTTAATTTCTTTTCTGTTAGGTATAAATAATGGTAACAAAGATACAAAAGTTTAAAGACCTGGTTGTTGAGTGTTATTTTGGTAAAGGTAATTCATTCTTTTGTAAAGGGAAATGATCTTACCATTCCAGAACTACGAATTTTTGTAAGAATATCCAACATAAGACCATTGCAAAATCGATGTGCTGCGGTGTTGGGGGTTCAATTTTAAATTGCATGAAAACTAGATAGTATGTATCTGTATGTTTAGTTTTGAATTGAATACCTGAGAGTTTTACTGGATCCTCCACTGGGTCTCACAGTGGAGTTTTCATTAATTTCGTGAACATGGTGGTTAATTTAAGCAAATTTCAAGACATTACCTTCATGAATAGAATTTCATATATTGGACGGCTGGCTGAGTAAGTAATTTTAGATGGGTTAATTCATTCATATAAAGCATTAGTTGTTAGAAGTGAAAATTGAATATGTAATTTTCGATAGGGTTTTAGGAATCATTTTACATTTTAGCTTACTTTTTGAAGGCACAATGTGCTGCAACTGCAGGCACATAACCTAACATAGTACATACAGTCATACATTGATATTAATGGTAATAGATGTAACTTGTTTATTGAAGGGACCCATATTAGCAGCCCACAAAAAGCTTGTTGTGGCAAAACTAGCGGAGGAGGAGGAAGAGCATAAATCAAAGGGGCATGCCAGGAAGAAGAAGCAATTGGTGTGTGCTATTTTTTTCCAGATCAGCTTTTTTATGTACTTCATTCTGGCTAGGGTCTAAACTTGTTTATTTCTTGTGCTTTTTTGTATATTAGGTGGCAGAGAAGGGGCATGTGAAGCCTGAAAGTTACTTGGATGCTAAGGAAAAGCTTCTGATTGGTATTGCAACAAAAGGAGGTAATGAATGAACTGTTCTTGGCTCTTTATATCTTTATATTTGTATTCATATTAAAGCAGAAACTAAACTTTTTTTGTCCTTTTTCTGCATATGTTTGACGATGGGCGTGCAGTTGTTCGGCTGTTCAATGCTGTAAGAGAATGCCTTCTGATGTTGTATTTAAATCCTAGTTCTGAAATTGTATATTTATTGTCCTTTATTGTGTTATGATGAGCAGGTGAGCAAGGCTCAAAATCCTCAAAAGGGACTAAATCCTTCGTCCTCTAAGGATGCAAAAGGTTATTGAAGTTATACTCTTTTTTCTTGCGTTCATTAATCATTAGAAACTGATGTTTTGTTATAGTTTTTCCTTTTTCTTTGTTTTCACTAGTTTTACTGATTGGCGCAAAGTTGAAAATTCACAAAATACATCTTGATTCTGAATAACCAGTAAATGATATTTTGAAATTGTTCGATGCTCCCTCCGGGTACTGTACTGGTTTAGAGTTTCTAATGGAGCACTCAGGGCTCTGAATGTCTTTTAGCATGGCTTAACATGTCATAAAATATTTCTGATCTCATGATTTTGTTTGAATTGATACAGCTTTGGCCAAGCAAAGGAAGCAAACCTTTTTATCTGAGTTAAAGAAGCAAGCGGTAAACTTTTGAACTTCTAATTTGAAGTTTCCCATGTAATCCATCACATCTATTTTAAGCTAATGATTTTATCTTGCTATCTTTAGGCTCCTTCTGTAGATGAAGAGTCAAATGACTTAGGATGGGCCCCGCTGCGAGATAGCTACATGCTTGGTTCAAAGTTGAAGGATTGGGACAAAATGGCTGTATGTCTTGTCTTTACTATACTATCACTGTGAATTTGGCTAGATTGTCTATTATAACCTGGTTATGTATACTGTCCTCTGTTGACTTTAATTGTTATCGTGGAATCCTTTTCTTCACCCTTTTCACATGGTATCCCACCACAGTTTTACCCGATTATTTGCCATCTTTTATAAATTTCTCTGACAATTGTGACAAATCTTGTGGTGTTGTACAGGATACTGATGTAGGAGGTGACGATGGAGAGGAGTATATGCAGAGCTCATCTGACGAGGAATAGAAACCTTATTTATTAGAAGTAGATAAAAATCAAAATAAATTCCTGTAGTGTTTAGAAATATGTCACTAGTTATTGCTATTGTTACAGAAAACATCTGTTTCTGTTGGTTTTCCAACAAGATTTTTGATTTGTATTTGTATTTAAAATTTTGTAAGATGTTCTTTTTATTATGTGTTCAGCTCACTAGTTGATCATGAAGTATAATGAAAAATTGACATGCTTTGTGTGGCAAAAATTATCTGGTGTTAGCAAAAATTATAGGGTCTTATTAGAGGATTTGATTCTGATTTGATATATTTTATTTTCTATGGCAAATTTTTTGTTGTAAATTGTCTGGTCGGTTAGTACTTTATTTGACAAAATTGTAAGTTTTGTTGAAGTTCTCTAGTGTACATTGCGTGTAAGACTGTTTTTAGCAGTTAAATCGTGTGGGGTACGGTATTAATGAACTTTTCAAATAAGTGACGAGTAATAGGCATGTTTTCACCTCACACACAGTAATGAAGGATAATGGTGCTTAGCATTTTGTTCAGCAAAGGGGTTTAGAGATCTTTGATGTTTCCAAAATGGTATACTCGAAATGGTCCTGAAGACGAGGCAAGAAATATGTATTTTACAGGCAAGTGGCCAAGTACAGAGATTACGAGAAGTGCATCATTCAGAAAGCAGAAGATTACAAACATTTTATTTCCTCAAACCGGTACTGAAATATACAGAAGCACAAACAAGCATCTATAGCAAGCTTAGTAATCGCTTTGGACCCATACATTTAATACTCAAATCCAACGCTTAAACATCTCAATGCAAATTATGATTTTATTAACTACCTATTGGTAAAATAAAAAGGGAAATCAATAATTATGGCAGGGCACTCAGCCTATTAAGGTACTTTTAAGGAGAAACAACAGCATTGTCTCGACATTCCCCTCGATATGCCACGGTAACATTATTGCACTCTGCTTCTGGACAGCCGCATTCATACGTCACACCATTGACCCCGCACACGGGATCGGCCTGGAAGCAGTTTATGGTGCAGGTCGTAGAGTCGGTAGCAACCAGGGATCCGCTCGGGCATGGTCCTGTATCAGCTGTGTGAACATAAGACGTGAAGAGGAGGAAAGAGAAGATTATGGACACAAGTATGAGAAAGTTGTTGCCGAGTGCCATCTCTCTCTTGTTGTAGACTGGATCTTGGAACGACAATAGTTAAGAAGGTAATCCTTAAATAAGACATCTAGTAACTATTGAGTGTGAAAGGGACCTCTGAGTCAATACATACTTATCTAATTATTACCTTATCAGCCACAGAATCCAGGTAGGTGGCTCAACATAAATGTCAATGTAACATGGTCAAATCTCGATCATTTGTTACTTCTATCATTTCGGCCGCAACACTCTCAACTCTCAAGTCTCAATTCATATTGAATCCTGCAATTTTCTATCCTATTCTGGCCTTTCTTTGATCAAAGTCTCTTCTGTATTATACTGTTACTTCAATTATTTTTGTGGAAATCCTTTCTTCCCCTTTCCACATTGTATCTCACTACAATTCACTCAATTAGTCAATTAGCTACCATAATTTATGCATTTCTATGACAATTGTGACATATATTATGCTGTACAGGATACTGCTGTAGGAGGAGGAATATATATGCAGATTTATCTGATGAGGAATAAAAAACTTAATATATAAATAGCAGTAGATGAAAAGCAAATTAAATTCCTGTAGTGTTTAAAAATCTCTCATGAGTTATTGGCTTATTGCTATCGTTACAGAAAATATCCGTTTCTGTTCGTTTTCCAACATGATTTTGATTTGTATTTAAAATTTTGTAAAGTGTTCTTTTTATTATGTCTTCATCTCACTAGTTCACCATGAAGTAGAAAGAAAAACTGATATACTTTATTAAGCACAAATTATGCGGTGTTAGCAAAAAATTTATATGGTGTTACGTAGATTGGCCGTGCCAGTAATCAAATTAAAAAAATTGTTCTGACTAGTCAATGGAGACATTTTTTTTTTTTTTTTTTTTTTTGTAAATTACTGTGTGTAGGACTGTTTTTACCAGTATCAAACTTCAAAATTTTTTACTGAACTTCTGAAATAGGGGACTAGAAATGGGAAGTGACATGTTTTCACTTCAAACACAGTGATGAAGGTTAATGATTCTTAATATTTTGGTCAGCAAAGGAGCTCAGAGATCTTTGAGGTTCTCAAAATGATATATTCGAAATGATCCTGAAGGCAGTGAAGTACGTGATTCTGAAGGCGAAAGATTACAAAAATGTTTATTTTCTCAACAGGAAAAGAAATTTAGAGTAGTACAAGCAAGCAGTGATACCAAAGCTAAGTAGTCATCCTTTTTTGACCATAAGTTTAACCTAGATCAAGATCCCCAAACTTAATGCTTGACTCATCTCATGACACGAAACTCATGAGTCAAGCTAAGCTCTATCAAGGAGAAACCGCACCAGATCTGCCATTGTTTCGACATGCCCCACGATATGCCACGGTAACATGGTTGCACGCTGCTTCAGGACAACCACATGAGTACGTCACGCCATTGACCCCACATACTGGATCGGCACGGAAGCATTCTATGTTGCAGGTGGTAGAGTCGGTAACAGCCTGGGACCCGCTTGGGCATGGCCCTGTACCAGTTCTGCGAGCATATGGCTCAATGAGAAGTAAAGAAAAGATGGTCATGAACAGCAGAATGCGAAAGTGGTTGCCGAGTGCCATTTTTCTCTGGTTCTGGACTGGATCTAGGAATGGCAATGGTTAAGTAGGTACAATCCTTTATATAATATATATCCATGTAGTGACTATTGAGTGTGAAAGGGGCCTCTCACCTTTGACTTTGAGTCAATACATGCTGATCTAATTATTTTCCTTATCACCTATGAGCCATCTTATTTTGGTAGGCGGCTCAGCATTAATATCGAAGTGACAAGGTCAAATCTCAATCATTTATTTATTTATTTTTATCATTTTGGCCACAGCACTCTCAAGTCTCAATTTGTATTGAATCCAGCAATTCTTGTAACCTAAACCGATCCTCTATCCTATTGTCCTGATGGATTGCCACTAAGATGGTCAAATCTGTACAGAGCAATTCCCAATTTACCATTGAATTTAACGGTTACCAACTCATGAATGACCCATTTTAAGGAAATACATAGCTGTTAATTACTCTCCTCCAAACCTAGACCACCAATCACGAAATCTCAGTGTCCAAAATTAGACACTACAATTTGATTTCTCTATAAAATACCATTCAGAGAATGTGGAAATCATTCTTCCTCAAACATAAATTAAAAACAATCCCCAGTGGGTGTAACAGGTGACCAAGGAGCCAATAAGGATGGGTGCCTGTGCCAGCCGACCAAAGGAAGTGAACGGCCCCAGCCCCGCGGCTCCACCAGTCGAAGACTCCTCCGTCCATGCCACCATCACCAACCCCACTGAGGTTCAACTATTTTTTTCACATGTCATTGCATTTAGTTTGCATTGTATCAGACATACTGCATATGTCATAGTTTCTGCCAATATAAATTAATTATTCAAATATAATTTTATTAGGAAAAGAGTGATGCTGTTGAGGCACCCTTGGTCGACCTCTCAGAAACCAAACCCGAAGAAACCACAGCTGAGGTGTCAACTCCAACTGCTGTTAAAGAACTAGCCCCTGCCTTGAGTGAGGCACCAGTTGAGGCTGCTGCTGAGCCCAAGAAGGAAGAAGAGAAGGCTGAAGAGACCAAGGAGGAAGAATCCAAGGCTACAAACTGATTAAATTCATTTGTAACCAATTTTATGTGATGTCGTTTATTTTTTTAATTCTTTTCAATTTAAAGTGACGATATTCCTTATTATTGGCGTGGATGAACTGAATTTGATTTTGATAATGAGATGTCCTTAGTTGTGTTATTTGTTCTTTGCAATTAGCTTCAAAAAGGCGTTGGATTTTTTATAGTACGAAGGCTAAGAAGAATAACAACTCTTAAGCCCATATTGACTACGCTCATTTAATTGAGAGACTGCTAATTAGTTGAAATTGAAACATATTATTATTCTGTAAAAATTGTAAGTTTTTTTTTTTTTTTTTTTTTTTTTTTGAGTTAAAGATGAGAGTTATCAGTCAAGTCTCTCAATTAAAACGATATCCACATAGAATCTTTAACCTGGTTTCATAATAAGATGAATTATGCTTATTTCACTTTGCACATCCCAATTCTCATTATACATGATAAACAGACATGAAATACCACTCCCTAACACAGGAAAATAGACAGAAAATTATTGAACCCATCATGGAGAAACTACATACTTTTCTCCTTTGATTTCATCAACCATACTTCTACCATGGGACCCAAACCGAAGTTCTTTTCTGGGACTGCTGAGGACTTCTCTCCTTGATTTCATCAATCTTATTTCCTCTGAACCATGGGATCCAAACAGAAGTTCTCTGGGACTGCTGAAGACTTCTCTCCTTGATTTCATCAACTTTACTTCCTCTGAACCATGGGATCCAAACAGAAGTTCTCTGGGACTGCTGAAGACTTCTCTCCTTGATTTCATCAACTTTACTTCCTCTGAACCATGGGATCCAAACAGAAGTAGTTCTCTGGTACTGCCGGTATGCCTCAGCACGGTACTCTTTCTCAACCATGCGCCTCTCTACTAGTACTGTCACATAACCTAAGCACATGCTATTAACTAAGGGCCCAACAAACATCCAAGTATACCCCAAATTCCATGCAAAAAGGTACAAGCCCCACCAAAACAGTTGTTCTCCAAAGTAATTGGGGTGGCGTGAGTACCTCCATAGACCTGTCTCAAGATTTGGCATGACTGGCATATCAAGTTTCTTTGAGGTCTCATTTCTGGTCACAAATTCATGCAGCTGGGTATCAGCAAAATATGCAACTGTTATGCCAGTAATGCATGTTAGAAGTGCCATTAAATCATAGATGCCCCATGATTGGTCGCTTGCATTGATGGCATACATGGGAAGACAGATACCAATTATAAATACCTGTCAGGGATAGATTTGTTAGCTGCAGATGCTAATTTTAGTTGGTGCCCTGTACTGGCAAAAGTCATGTATATATAATCTTAGAATACAGTCAACCATTCTTGTTCCAAACAAGCTACGGGAACCATGAGCCATGAGGGACACAAAATATAAACATAATTTCTATAATCACATGGAACCTTAAAATCTCAGACTAAATCCCATTAAATCACACAAGCATTTTCACAAACATGCGGCATGCGTAAGAAAACCATCAACAATAAATGTAAAAATCACTAAATTACTAAGTCAAATTTACCTGTTGGGAGAGATACACCACAAAGAAAGAAATCCACCACCAGTTCTTACCATACTGCTTCCTCATATCACTAAATCTCCAATCCTCTCTCTTTCCCCACTCCCATTTCTCTCTTCTGAAATAATTATGAGTTAACCGAATGCTCCAAACCCAAGTTAATACAATAACAATATTTGATCTCAGTCCATTGCTTTTGCTATTAGGATGACTTGAGAAGTAATGTACCAGGAGTACTGGTATCACGGTCCAGTACAGATCAATCAACTACAAAGTAAGACCAAAAAATGGGCAAAAATAGTAAATTCATAATTATTATTTAGCAATCAAGTAACAATAAGTTTTGGGCTTTGTTACGTACCCAATTGTTGGATAGGAGGAGACCAATGACCCAGAAGAGGAGATCGACATTGAAGAAGAAAAGGATATTTGCAAGAAGTAGAGGGTGCTCATAGCAAAATGACCAGATGTTTGAGCGAGGAAAGGAAGAATGGTTATGGAGAAATGAGAGGTAGAAGAGAATAGAAGGGAGAGGTGTGAGAATAGCTATAACAAAGTTCTTTATTTTGCTATGCTTTTCCATGGCGATCTATAGAGATTTTGAGTTGGATGAGTTTGGGAGAAGTGAGACTGTGCTTATATCAGTGAGGCGATAGAAACTTATTAATTAAAATAGAAAATGTACGTAGTCTTTCTTTTTTGAATAATGATTGGAAAGCAGCTACTAAGTCTTTGTCAGTAACTGTATTTTATTTATGCTTATCTCCTAAACGATACAGATAATATATATAAACTAAAGATGCTAATCTAATTAGATTTATGCTTATCTTCTTACATTTTATTTATGCTTATCTTCTTACATTTCTAACATGTATATACACTATGCAAATTAGTCCCTGAATTTTCTAATTTTCAATCCAAGAAAACTGAACCTTTCATTTGTATAATAAAGGGGCTTACACTAACAAAGTTTAACCTACAAAGTATAACAAAGGTACTGACAATGAGGATATCTGATGAACATGAAAATGACATAGTATTTGTGTCCGGTTAAGCCTAATTATATCCCTAATTTGTGCCTTTTTCATGTTCATTGTTCTTAATTTTTCCCATTTCGCACGAAAGACAGAGATGTTGTTGTTTTGTTGTTTTTATTGTATTTCAGGTCAAAGGGTGCACCCGCATCCAAGGGTGCATCCTGGCACAGAGTTAGAAGCTGTATTGTCTCAATAATGCAGGTCAAAGAGTGCACCCGCATCTCAGGGTGCATCCTGACGCAGATTTGGAAACAGATTCAGCTCTTCATGTCTCAAGCGACAGCTAGCTCTCCCTGATCCGATTTCTTTTATTGCAAGGCTGAAAATGGAAAAGTTTTGAAGTCCTCCAGGCTGAAGAAGAGAAATCCAAGGAGGAAATTAAGGAAAATTGAAGAAGGCTAGCAATAAAAGGAATTGAGGCCGCTGTCCAGAATCTACACCTCTCCATTCCACAATTCAGATCTGATTTTCTTCCTCTCTCTCTGGTGCACGAATTTTGACCTAGGGCTTCGGCCCTGGTCTCTCTTGGGGCGGCGGCTGCCTCTCTCTTGGTGACAGCAAGGAGGATAAGGGGCTGCAGCACTCGATTCTAGAGATGAAAGCCAAGAAAATTGGTTGTATCTTTGTCTCTTGTTTGCTTCTGATGTTTGTGTTTAAACTCTTATTGTGTTTTATTTCTGTTATGAGTAGCTAAAATAATTTAGGATTATGATGTAGCGACTAAAGTGCTTGGATTATTGAATGCTTAGTTTATTTTTATATCATAGTTGTTGTTAATTCTTTCTATTTTTTTTGTTGTTCTTTGTGTTGTTGGATTTGATTGATCACTTGCACGCTTGATTTATTTCTATTTTGAAGTTAATGTTGAGTTGTTAGACACAAAGGTGTGACTGATTTCTCCTAACTTTCTAGCAATGCGCTTAGATTACTCGCTTGTAGTTTAGGTAGACAGATTCAAGAGGAGGTTAGGATAGGTTATCATCAAACGGTCCGCTCAAGTTAGTGGATTCGGATTTAAACAAGTAGCCATGCACAAAAGTACTTTTAAACCATTTTACCAACACAGATCTGTTAAGCCATGAGAATACAAATAATACAAGCTTCATAAATCCAAGTATTACAAAGTCGTGAAGTCATAATCCTAGCCCAAAAATATTTGATTACACTCAGTTCAGTTCAGCTTGCATCCTGCATCAATCAGTTGCATCGTCTGCTTGCATTCTGTCCAAATACTCCACCTGCATTCCCTGGTTGCACTCTGTCCAGTGCGACTGCATCAGTTCCCTGCACTGTCTTTTTAATTAGTTGTTTACTTTATTGTTTTACCTAGTAGTTTAATCACCATTCTCCTTATTTGCCAGGTCTAGATTACCATAAATTGTAAGTCCGGTAGTTCCAATTCACCTCCCTGTGGGATCGATCCCTAAGTACTACACGGTTGGATAGTGCGCTTGCATTTCGACCATTAGGATTAGGGTTTTTAGTTTTGTGTTACCCTAAAAGCGACACATCAATATCATTCTATTTATCTAATTAGACGCATATTTGCTTATACCATCTATTCCAGAGTTCTAATTCGGTCTGAAAGCAACAAGGCAATACACTGCTTTCTTAATCATGAGAAGGTCAGCTTATACAACCACATTATTAAGGAGCTATTTCCCAACTGTGACATTTGAGTATTCATTTTGGTCCTTATGCCTTTCATATGTCTCACATGCTTGACTCAAAGTAAAGGAATTACACCAACAAGGTCACTATGTCATCAGTTATAGGGTATTTCAAAACTTGGCAGCTAGACTATCTCATCCATACTTTATTGGATATATTTAAACTAGCACATAATTTAAGACGTGCTCTTTAATATTTGCAGGTAGATATTACTTGGCAGATGCAGGCTATGCCTTCACACCATCATTTCTTACTCCTTATTGTGTTGTTAGATACCACCTTAAGGAGTATTCGAACCAACCTCCTAAAATTCAAAGGAATTGTATAATCTTCGTCACTCATCTCTACGAAACGTAGTAGAACGATGCATTGGTGTGAAACCTGAAGAGTATTTGCAATTTACTAGTCCTTGCTTGCACTGAAATGTTTTATACAGGTACGTACCTGAAGTTTTTTTATTAATCCGAATTTCCATGATAATTACAATATAAAGTTTGTATGCAGTATGCAACAATCTTTTTGTTCCTTTCATAATTATCGATAAAGAAAAAGTATGTGAGACTGAAGTTTTTTCTTTTATTGTAAACGGTAACTTCCATGGTACAGTAGAAATACTAACTTTCTTCATTTGTTTAATTAGGCGAATCCAAAGATGCAGGGAATTCAAGATAAGGAGATATCTAATTTCGATCTCTTACGTGATATTTTTGAGCTAGACCTAGCAAATGGTGTAAAGGGTTCTACACCCAAGGAAAGGTGGCAATAGTGGAAAGATTCGGCAGTGACTATTGATGAAGTAGACCAACTACAAGCTGAAAATGTTATAGTTCTGTAGCTTTACATACAGAGAAAGATTATGGCTGAATGTTGAGATGTAATAATTGGGTTTAGACACGGTGATAGGATAGTTCTTGCTTTAGTCAGCTGCTTGACAAAAGTTGAAAAGCTGAGAGCAAGTGTTTAGTTTCATTCAAAAACACATGAAAATACACTTACTTGAAAAGGCACATGTAATGGTTATGATGCTTGCATAGAAGCGACTGAGAAATTTTTTTCTGGACCAATAAGATGCTTGTATTATATGATGCTATGCTGTTCTATACTACATCCTGTACAATTACTGGAAATGGTGTGCATGCCTTGTCCTTTCAAGGATTTTATTTGGCATATTCCTAAAATGTGTTAGCTTTTTATGTTTTTACAGTCTTGCAAGTTTCAAGGGGAAGCAACTATACAACATGGTCTTAACCCTTTAATTAACTGAAATGATGTCAGTTAATAATTTTGATTTTCTCTCTGATTTCATCTAACTGTATTAGCATGTGGATGACAACTCGTGAAGTATTATTCTGCAAAGTGGAAATTTGTGCTCGTGTAATTTGGCAAATTGTTGATGTTAATGATAATATTTTATTTTTTCAATAAATAAGTCTTTGTGTATCTTGATATCAGAAATAGATTATTAGAAGTTCTTGGGTCCGCATGATTATACAAAATTATGTTATACTGACAAATGGAAACAAATAAAAAAAAATATATATAAATGTTTATACTGTGGTGGGACTGCATGACTGAGAGTACTTTGTAGAGCTTATTTTTACTTTTGTTCTGCTTGGAATGGCAATTTTCTTGGAACTTAATTTGCTAAATGTTGTCAGATCAACTGTTGGTTATGTTTGAAAATCTGCTTCTGATTTTTATATAATTATTTGAAGTTATTAAACTAGTTTCTACTACAGTACTTGGTGAATACTTTTACAATTGGATCCCTGATACATGGAGAGTACTTAGTTGTGCTTTGAGGGGGGTAAAATCACTTGCAAATAGAGTATTTCAACTTGATGATCTTGCATTACTACAAAATAGAGTACTTGGTTGTGCTGTGATGGAGCAAGTACTGACTACTGAGGCAGAGGCTAAAAGGGTATGCAGGAGTGAAGATTGTGGTGATTGGGTACCACTACAAAAGCAACAAAGTGTATGAAGAACGTGGTGTTTAATTTACACATTCAAGTGCTTAAATGTGAGTTAATGATAATTAAAATGATTGAAAGTGATACATAATGACAACTGGCATGTGCACGTAACTATTTCCATGGTATGCAATGTAAAGAACTTAAGGTAGCATCTCTTGGTACTAATTATTTCATCACCATACCAATCGTTAGCTTCCCCACCAAATGAAGCCTTCCGTAACCAATTAACAGCACAAAACCCCCTTCCCATTCCTAATATACTTATTTGGGTTGTAGTTCAGGTATTAAACGATCCCTTTCTGGTACAACATATGTTCTCTAAACTTCATCGGTACCAATCCCTGGCATAACTGTACCAACTAGTGCACCGATTCAAATACAACTGTTCTAGTAAAGATCACAAGCTCTAAAGAGACAGATAGGAGGGCATAATAGTCAATTTCAAAGCATGAAATCATTTCCACTCTAATTTCATGTTGTTTCCGATCATCAAACTTCAATTCCCGTGAATTCTCTTTCTGTTGATTCCGATCACAAGATTTCAATCGAAATCATTTCCAATCAATTCTTTTCCATTGAATTGAAATCAATTCTCACCACACCACCTTTCCGATCAGAGCCACTGGCTCCCTTACCCAACAAAACAAGCTATTGCTAAAGGAGCGACTTCAGGTCTGATCAGGAGTTGTGTCAGACTCGAGAACTCCACGGTGGCGTCTGGGCTGAATCTTGGCAGCTTCCGGCCTCGCCTCACAATTGTGAGTTGGTGGCTTGATACTTGTCTATAATCATATCATTATGTACTTACTAAAAATTTTACAGTTAAGAGAAACTGCCGAACAATGGTAGCTACTAGCTAGTAATGATATTGGTTACAGCCGTTTTCTCCATTAAGGTACAAGTATGGTTTGGTGCACATATTATTGGGATTATACTGAAGCTTATTATAGCTCTAAGTTCACTTTATTTTTCCATGATGGCAAATGGCAATTAATTTAAAACTAGACTTTGATATCGCGTTTGCAAGATACAGTAAATCAAGTAATTTTTTAATTGATTAATAAAACATTGATTAATTAAAATTATTTAAGATATTATAAATTTATATTAGTGCTTTGTAGGTGTTTTAGTTATGTAAAATATATTACAAATTTAGTATTGTTCATTTTATAAATTCTTTATATTAGTGTCGTATTATGAATGCCATATGAATATATGATTTTGGTGTTACTTTCGTGAGTTTAGAATAATGTAATAATAACCATCTCAAATTAGAATTTAGAAGTGGTAGGTAAACACGTACTTCTTTGGATAAAGATATTAGAGATCATAAGCAATTAAGAGCAAAAAAAAAAAAATAATAATAAAAATAAAAAAGAAAAAAAGAAAAAAAAAAGAGTCACACGTAACAACTGTTATTATTTAAAGAATATTGTGACATAACTTCTTATTTCAAAATGCCAAAGTTAAATTTGCAAGAACAATGCGGCCATCTTCTTTCTCCATAGCATCTTCCTTCCCTTGCATGTACATAGAATTTTCTCACTACTGCACACCCCTATTGCCGGAGGGAAGTGACCAACATAGTTAGATTCTTTTATTTTATTTTATTTTTATATATATTTAAACACGAATAGTTAATTAATACTATAACGTAAATATGTTAAGTTACACTTACACATTTAGTTGTCATAAGACATGACTTACCTAGCAAGTAGCGATTACTTCGGTAACCACAATTTCATATACTGGTACAAATAATTAACTTTGCCATGAGTATTAACTAGAGATCTTAAATTATAAAATTATTTCACTTGGCATATCACAAATTTTATTACACATGATAACCAGACTAAAATTAAATATTAACACCCCCAGAAATTCACAGGAAAAGAAGACAAAGCCAACTAAATAAACCCTTCAGAGAGGAATTAAGTACTTTTCTCCTTGATTTCATCAACCTTACTTCCTCTGAACCATGGGATCCAAACAGAAGTACTTTTCTGGTACTGCTGGTATGCCTCAGCACGGTATTCTTTCTCAACCATGCGCCTCTCTACCAGCACTGTGACATAACCTAAACACATGCTATTGACCAAGGGCCCTACAAACATCCAAGTATACCCCAAATTCCATGCAAAAAGGTACAAACCCCACCAAAACAGTTGTTCTCCAAAGTAATTGGGGTGACGTGAATACCTCCATAGACCTGTCTCCAGGTTTGGTACGATTGGCATACCAAGTTTCTTAGAGGTTTCATTCCTGGTCACAAATTCGTGCAGCTGGGTATCAGCAAAATATGCTACTGTTATACCGGTAATGCATGTTACCAGTGCAAGTAAATCATAGATGCCACATGGTTGGTCGCTTGCATGGATGGCAAACATGGGAAGACAGATACCAATTATAAATACCTGCCAGAGAGAGATTTGTTAGCTACATATGCTATTTATAGTTCTGTACTGGCACCATACTGATATATAATTCCAGAGTGCTCTCAACCATTCTTTTTCTGAACAAAGTAGGAACCCTGAATGGCACAAATGAACCCAAAGTACATAGTCCCATGGAAACCACAATTTGGTGAACATAGAAAAGGAGTCAGATAACAACTAATTTTCTTAAACTCTCCTACTAATTCCCCAAAAACCACATAGACATTTTCACAAACATGACGCATGCATGAACAAACCAGCCAACATAAATACCAATTTCACAAATCATTAAATAAAATTTACCTGTTGGGAGAGATACACTGCAAAGAAAGAAATCCACCACCAGTTCTTACCATACTGCTTCCTCATATCACTAAATCTCCAATCCTCTTTCTTCCCCCACTCCCATTTCTCTCTTCTGAAGTAATTATGAGTCAACCGGATGCTCCAAACCCAAGTCACCACAATAGCAATGGTTGATCTCAGTGAATTGCTTTTGCTATTAGGATGGCTTGAGAAGTAGTGTACCAGGAGTACTGGTATCACAGTCCAATACAGGTCAATTAACTACAAAGTAACAACAAATTGCAAAAAATAGTAAATTCTAAGTTATTATTAAGAAATCAAGGAACCATTATCTTAAATTGGATTTGGTTACATACCCAATTGTTGGATAGGAGAAGACCAATGACCCAGAAGAGAAGATCGACATTGAAGAAGAAAAGGATATTTGCAAGAAGTAGAGGGTGCTCGTAGCAAAATGACCAGATGTTTGAACGAGGAAATGAAGAATGGTTATGGAGAAATGAGTGGTAGAAGAGAATAGAAGGGAGAGGTGTGAGAATAGCTATAACAATGTTCTTTATGTTGCTATGCTTTTCCATGGCGATCTCTCTCGAGATTTTGTGTTTTCCTTTCCGAGGTGAGTTTGATGTGTTTGGGACAAGTGAGGTTGTGCTTATATTAGTAAGATAAAAGAAACTTTTGAAAATTAAATTAGAAAAAGTAGCCTAGGTTTAATGATTGGAAAGCCGCTAACAAGCTCTATGTGCATACTTTTAAAGTAGTCTATTTTGAAGTAATTTTTTTATGCTTATAGTTGATGATACTTCAGCTTTAATACAATCTATACTGCTACTATATATATTTAAGAAAGGTATATGGATTTTATTTTAATTTTCCGAACGATTTAACTCAAATTTTAAATTTAAATGAATAACAAATTAACCACTGTTATCTAAATATTGTCATATGTAGTTGTTTGGAATTTGTTTTTCCAAGTTAAGAATGATAAACAGATACCACGGATAAATTGTTTAAATGTATGTATGAAGCCCTTCTCTTTAGATTTAGGTGTAAATCTTAACAAGTGCATAAATACATTTCAACAATATGTATCTGACTCATTATTTTGAATTTGCAAAAAGAAAGTTTCGAATGAGTACTTTTTGACAATACTTAGAGCGAAGCGATTAATTTTGATAATATTATGATTTAAAATTAGATTTGAATTGATTGAAAAATAAAACAATCTGTTTGAATTTGAAATTTTAAAATATAAATAAAAATAAAAGTTAACATCTGTGTCACTAATAAAACCTAATATTTGGACCTCCTTTTTAGAAATATACCCCTAAAGTATCTACAGTTTTTCTACTACATTACTCTTGGTTGTAGTTTTACGAATCTAGTAATCATTCAAATTATAATCAGCGACTCAGATGTTTAAACTCCATTTTTTTTTTACATTTTAAAAATATTATATGAAGGTTCCAATATCTGAAATCATGATGAGTTATATTAAATACATTTTGAATAGTTGATGTAACATAGTAGAAATCCAAGCCGAAATTTTTTTAAACAGCAAAAATTAACCTAAGTTTTTTAAACAGAGCATAGCTTGTAATTTTTTTTTTAACAATGGCATAGCTCGTACGCCCTTTATGAAGGCGTACCATTCTAGAGACTGTACGCCCTTTAAAGAGGCGTACAAGAAGGAAAATGACAGAAAATAATTCTCTGACGCGTGGTCTGACTTCGCTGTAGAAAGGAAAAATTAATGCATCTCTTGTACGCCCTTGTGAACGGCGTACAAGAGGGAAAGGGACAAAAAATTAAGACCTTATCGTACTGGAACCTTTTGGAGCTAGCTCTCCACAGTTTACCTGGGGGACTGTCGTTAAAAATTTTGCAGTTGTTGTGTTGACAAAGCAATTCAAGTGAGGACTGAGGAAACTCCTGAAGATATATTTGGCAGCTACCAAAGCTGATGTATTTATACTGGAGGTAGATATTAAAGCGATAAAGAATGAAAAATTATGTTAAATAATATGTCATTTCAATAATAGTTAAGTAAAAGAAAAACTTTCTAATTTATATATATAATTTGGTTTAGAAGTGTCTTTTAGAGATAATCTAGCAGTTAGACATAATTATTTCTATGTCAATTTCAGTAATATAAAAAAAAGTGTTGATAAAATGGGAAAAAATACAATAATGGAAGTTGCATGCATTAATTCCACCAAACCTAATGACATCCAATTATGTTGGGAACTCTACCGTGAGTCTTTATTTTAAGTACAAATTATTTATATTTACAAAGTGAAGGTAAATCAATTAAAGTAGATACTAAATCATGTAAATACATTAATGTTTTATTGTATTCAACAAATAATACTATTAAATAAAAATATTGCCACGTATTACATTAGCAAGTAAATAGAAAGGATAAAATGACTTACAGTTTAGATATTTGATTAAAAAAAATAAAATGACTAATCACCAAATTTTATTAAATAAAAATAATATATCCAACATAGCATCATAAAATAGTATAATGATCAAATGCAATTAATTCACTACAGGCCGTGAGGTACAAGTTGGAGCAGTATCTACTCTGTGCGTAGCAGAAAAGAAAGAAAAAAGGTCAAAGATGCAGCTTTTGGAATTTGAACTGATACTTATTTACTCTCTCTCTCTATCTCTCTCCTTAACTCTCTCTCTACCGCAGCAAAAACAGACCAAAACAGACCACGCGCCAGGACAGGATCTGAGCAGGCGTCTGATTTCTGTCGTTTTCCCTCTTGTACGCTCTTTAAAAGGGCGTACAATCTCTGGAGTTGTACGCCGTTCAGAAAGACGTACGAACTATGTCATTGTTAAAAAAAAATTATAAGCTATGCTCTGTTTAAAAAACTTAGGTTAATTTTTGCTGTTTAAAAAAATTTCGGAAATCCAAGTGTTAGTTGGTGGCTTGATACTCGTCTATAATCATATACATTGGTACTTACTACAAATATTATAGTTAAAAAGATACTACGAATGAATGGGGGTAATGATGGTTATAGCCGTTCTCTCCATTAAGGCATGGTTGGTACATATATGATTGGGATTATATTGAAGTTTATTATAGCCGCAAGTTCGCTTTATTTTTCCATAATGGCAACACCTAAAACAACTAATTTAAAATTTGTACTAGTATTCTTGTAAGCAAGTAATTTGTACTAGTATTCTCTATTCTGTATCCCACTATAAACACTTTAGGCCATAAATTTTCAAATTCATTCAGAGAGTATCACTCATTCTGTAGCGGTTTTGTAGTGGGTCATATTTTAATTGAACATCAAACGGCTCATGACAACCCGATTGATCCCACTTAAAAAAAAAAAAAAAAAAAAACTGATCTATCCTTTATTCGTTACAGAAATCCTTCATTGTCTGTGTAATATTCAATTTCGAGGTTGTTACCATAGTCTTAGACTCTAATAAATTATTAGCAGCGGAGTATTATATCTATATAATATGTGCCAATTAGAGTTTGGATAACTACTGTAGGCATGCTTCGGCTTATAATAAACGTAGGGCCATCTCTTGGGAATATAAAAGAGCAACTTAGACATGTTGATATCGTTTATATTTCATTTTGATATCTGAAATTTATAATTATTTTCACAATGGTAGACGAAAGTTCTTTCCGCGCAATCTTCATTTGCATATTAATTGCTGGTGTGGAATTTCTTGTGGATTCGGATATTATTTTCGGTTCACGAGTGAGTCTAAATTTTGCCGACGTCATTATTAATAACCAATTGGCTATTTTTTTTTTTTTGAATAAAACCTATTTGTTATTGCTATGCAACTGAAATAAATTTGCACAAAATACACTTGAGATAAAATTTTAGGATTTAAACGCATGGTAAACTTAAAGGGAGGAGTCTCCTCGGCAAAATCAATGACAAGGAAAGGTGATTTTGAAAGTGTAAATTATTATTTGCCACAATTTACATCTTGTTAGTTGAAACTTGAAACCAATAAAAATTTCTTAGAAGGATAATTGTGACAAAGTAAGAAGCTGACTGGGTGTGATTGCCAGAATTTGAAATTAAAATGTAGAGCATAGGGGGCATTATTCAAATATATTCCGTCCACCTCAACATATATGTCATTAGTTAATGTTTATCCAATTTAGAATCTAATAGTTTGATAAAAGTGAAAAAGTTTTGAAAATTAACATTAGTGACTTCCAAGTTAGTTAGGCGGAAGTAAAAGAATGATATTAATTTTTGAAAAGTGGCCTAATGGCCTGTTTCATTGAAAAAGCAGATGAGTATTACAATTTACAACCCTACTGTACCACTCTGTACCGCACGGTATCACTCATCACTGTCTACTCTCCATTACAGCTAAATTCAAGCAAGGGGCCGTTACTCGTCCCTCGCAAAATGCATCTTTTAAATCCCCAGACTCCAAACCCTTAATTAAAAACTTGAGCCCATTTTTACAATGTTTGACTCTCTATAGAAATCTTGGAACCCAATTTTAATGGTCCAAAGTGTTGAGCCCAACTTTAGCCCATGAAAAGACTCAAATCCAACACAATGCTAAATTGCTAATTGCCCTAAACCCTATCCGAGAGACAGAATATAACTGAATTACAATAGGTGGGGTTTTGCTAATCCAGGAACTTTTGGCTGTGCCACTTCAACTCATCAGTAAAAGGAAGCTAACTTACCTTGTGGTCGATAACAATCGAAAATAAACATATCCAGGAATAAGTTGACAAGTTCAAATCTGGTGGCTATATCCAAAGAAGTTAATTTAGTACATGGGTTATATGCTAGGTGGTAGGAACATAATCAAACATCTCCGAAAGTACAAAATTTTCTAGTTTGAAGGATACATTCAAATTCCTAGAAGCTTAAAAGTTAAAATTTCAGTCAAGTCGATCTTCTGGCTTATATATTGAAAGCTCACAATTGCATGAGTGTGCATATCAAATTAATTGTTGAATTCTTAAAAGGAAAATTAAAGCTAGTAATTGCAACAGATTATTTCCTGCAAACTAATTTAAACAAAGGTTCAACATTCCCTAAACATAATAGTCACTTACCTACTGATAACCACACAAACAAGAGTTAAACAGCGAAATACATAGAAATAGGTAGACTAATACTTAGCCCCCCATTACAAACCTTGCATGGCATGAAAGTCTAGCAACAACAGATTCTAAAACTCAAAATTCAATAAACTTTCATCAAAGACAAAGTTCTCTATATTAAAGTCTTGCAGAAACTCCGATAGATCGGAATCATCTGCTACTTCTGGTTGTATGTCAGAGAACCCAGGCACATCTTCTCCTAAATTACCTCCAACTGGTGTATCAAAGTTTTGCAGAAGATCTGGTAGATCGGTACCCACTGCTATCTCTGGTTCCTTGCGAGAGCACCCTGCAGGCATATCACCTCCTAAATAATCTCCAACTGGTGTATCAAAGTTTTGCAGAACGTCTGATAGACTGGTACCCACTGCCATCTCTGGTTCCTTGCCAGAGCAACCCGACACATTGTCTTCTAAATTATCTACAACTGGTGCATCAGGTATGGGGTTTTCAAATTGAACAGATTGATCATGCGCATCAAAATTGTTCCTGCTAAGAGTCATCAAGTCATCCCCAACTGGTTCCTCCTCATTCCCATCTATCGCATTGATAAACTTTTGTTTCAATGAACCTGAATCCTCAACAAAATGCAATGCACGAGCTTGGCCAATATTTTTCCACGGCAAACCACACAACTTACCATCGGGTTCTATTCGAAGCCCAACAAAGGGATAACGTGGGTACGGGGGAACCAGACAAGGAGCAGTTGTTACATAGGGATATTGCGGGTATGAGTGAACTTGACGAGATGCATTTGTGTTGCCATTCACTACAAACATAGAGGGGCTGCTTATTAATCCGGGAGGTGTTGGTGCAAAGGCTTTTTTGGGGAAGTTATAGTGGAAATGCGGGTTCAGCATGATGCAACTTAAGGATGGTAGTTGTGATGATGATCCTTGGAGGATTGCTTTTCCATTCTTTTTCTCAGCTGGCTGATTTTCCTGCTTTTGAATTTAGAAAATAGAAGTTAGATTTTATAATACTGCTGTAAAAACAGTATGCACATTTACAAGGTAATTTCATATATATAGAAAAAGACCTAAAGAACGTTTTAATGCACCCTTCTGAGGGTTGGACCAAACTTTAGAAGTTAAGCTGTTTGGGCTTTGCATAATTATCAAACAAAGTTCGCATATACCAATTCTCCAATTTGGATATCAGACAATGACACTGATGAAACCAAACTAGTTGGCCGAGATGGACAATATATCCTGACAAAATGCACAAATTAATGAACAAAGTACACAACTACACATCATGCTATTTTTCTTTTCATTACTTATATCAAAATGCTAAGCATATGTGACTTTAAAGAAAAATCACACAGAATAAATTGGGCCTGATATGCAAACTGAACTGTATAGCTTTGGCAAATTTAACTTTACATGAGAGTATATCAGTGTTTCTTAACTCAATGTATTATAATAAGTAGCTTATAAAATGTATCACTACAATTAACTTATATCTTAATTTGATTTTAACACAGCTAGAAAAAAAATGCTATCTAATCCTATATATATGAGAAGAGAAATTTTAAATTTGCCTGAAGATTGCTTGAAGTCTGGTTCACAACATTCGCTACGATAACATCATCTGTAGTCGGACCTGTAATAAGACAAAAAAATTTACAATAATTTGGCACAAAAAGATCATAAAAAAAATTAATATATTCCTTACCTTGGTTTTGTGCTCCAATGCCTCCTGAATTCTTATTTGAAGGAAGCTCATGAGGATTCGAGCGCACACGTTTCTTTCTTCGACCATTAGCGTGCAACTCTTCATTGTCACTATCGATATGAACTATTTCAGATGCAGATTTTTCATTTGAATGAAGGCCTCTATGACTGGAAGCCTCTCCTACATATCTCTTTTCCTTCTTTTCAAGTACTTTCTGGTGTACTATCTTTATACTCTCTACTGTTAGTGGCTTGGAGATATGGAACGAGGCACCCTTTTTTTGCACACATTCAGAAAGGAGCTCACGCTCATTATGTGCACACATAGCTACAAAATCACAAAGGTAATAGCTACTATAAATATAAAGTTAAAGTTGATATTAAGCAACACACTAAAAATAAAAGAGAAAAACAAAATTTGAGTTTCCAATAAATATTAAGTAACATACTAAATACAGGGAAGTTTTTGTCCTTGTGAATATGATCTAAGAGGTCGAAACCAGTAAGACTAGCGAATCCGGTAGATCCGACATGGACTTCTATCAAAGCAAGGCTGTATTCTTCATCTTTGCTCCCTTGAAGAGCATAGAATGCCTCTGCGGCACTTTGGAAAGCTACAACTGCTCAATATACACAAATATTGTTGTTGTAAAGGTTTTATTAGGCAAGACTTGAAAGTAATTTCTAATTAAAGAAAGATAAGAAAAATATTAATTGATAGCACGGAAGAGATAAGTACCTGCAGAAGATTCAAAATTAATGAAATTATTAGATTAATTCTGAATTTCATTAAAGGAACTTGCCACAAAAAGCCACAAATCAAGATGTTCAAGCATTAACAAACCTTACAAGAGAAAGTAGACAGATTATATCTTCAGAATATTGAGGTTAAAAATTTTAATTTATTTTCAAACTCTATAGGAGACTTATGCGAGGAGAAGCTAGTTTAATTTTTTTTTAAAAAAAAAATTCAAATACGATGTTAATTAGGAAGTAAAACGAAATTGGATTGCTTTCAGGAAGGAAAAAAAAGACCCCTACCTTTGAAATTAAAATTTTCAAATAATTTTGATGCTACATGGAGGCATATGAGGTCCTCATCCACAACAAGTGCTTTAGTCATCCTCTCCTTGGAAGATGACATCTGAAGTTTTGCAAGAAAAACAGAAATCGCTATGAATCGGCTCTCTCTTAGGACATGTTTACACTTCTTCTGGAATATAAAAGGCAGTGATTTTGTAGGGTAAAATACTGAAGAGAACACAATAAAGCCCAGATGTGTGGCCGACGACTTTGTTTCACACACAAGCAAATTTTACAGTCTTAGACACGTGGCAACTTTTATTTGGTTGGTTGCTCAACAGTCTGATATGGTCATAAATTTCAGACACATGTCCATTAGAAGTTCTCTTGTATTATTTTTGTAAAGTAAGTGAAGTAAGAAAACTCACTAAAAGAGACAAAGAAACGTCAGTGAACTCTACCAGAACTCTAAAGTGAAAAGTTAACAGACTATAAAGATAGAGAACTTTACCAATTTCTGAAATGTACCTCAAAGTCACGCCCAAAATCTTATTTTCAAATTTACATTTTATTTTCAGATAATTGTGATATGTATTTGTGTGCATGGTACGAGAAATATTAATGTTAATTGAGCACACAAATTGCACTGCGTTTTTTCCCCCTAAATTTAGGTATTATTTCGTTTATGCATGGATCTACCAGAATGTGTCAGCGTTTTGAAATACAGACGTTCACACGTGCTTCAACGGTCGACAAACTAACTAAATTTTCGCGCGAAAACATTAAATTTAAACTGACTCGTACAATCTATCATTCTGTCAAATGTGTCGGTATTTTAAGAAAAACAAAATGGCGACATGCGCCTTAACAGTCCACATATATACTTCGTAACGATAAACCTAAAGGACAGGTGACAGAATTTTAAGAGTGAACCATAACTCTACATATATATAAAGAGTTTAATATATACTTTAAATTATCAGTCCGTTCATATCTTCATATCAACCATTTTTTAAGTACAAAACAACAGGTGATAGAATGTTAAGATAAAAAGAAAACATAAATAATTTCAAAATTGAATTCCTATACGTTTTAATGCACTGACTGGCATTGTATACGTTTCCAAGCGTTTCTGTCATATTTAGCCAATGAAATATGGCTGCTTTTAAAGGATTACAATGTATCCACCACCCTTAATATAATGGATTCCACATCAGAAATTGGAGGTTTATCTCTTGTGCTGATGGATATTAATGCGCAGATAGCACGTAATTAATTAATTAATTTCCCTTTAAATAAAGATGTAGTAAATCTTCGTTCTCTGTTCTTTTTTTTCTTCTTTCTTGTAATAAATTGGCATAGGTTTTTTCTGCCATCAGCAAATCTTTGTGTTGTTAGCAATTAGATGCACACTCCCAAGTGAACTGATACTAATTAAGGCTATTTCAATTTTAAACATTTTTTAATGAGCATCTATCTCCCAATAGTACTGTTGTTTTAAATTTTTACAGGTCGAAATCACATCATTGAATTATTTATACTATTTTTTTTGTGGGCATTAAGGTATGCTCCTCTTTCAGTAATTAGCATGCGGCCATCACATAAAGTACAAAAAATCAAACAAGTTCACAAAACCATTTACCCGAAAAAAAAAAAAAAGAAGGTAAGAGAGACACGAGCAATGAAAGTGGGCAGCAATTAAGGCCTTTTATGGAACTCACATAGGGAACTTCCTGCGTTTAGCATAAGGCCAAAACTTCTCAAATTTTCTGACTTTATTGCACTTAAGTAGCCATATAATGCACAGTGAACTGACAGTCGGAAAGAGGGAGGCATATCTTTCGGGGTAGTGCCAGTAATAAATAACTATACAATTGACGTTAGACCCTTTTTGTTTATAACATAATTTTATGTTTTAATTGACGTCAGACCCTTTTTTTTTATATAATAAAGCGTACGTATAGCGGCACTTGTGAAAACTTAAGGGTTTCCATGAAAATTTTCCTAAAAAATTACAATAATTGTTTTAAAACAGTAGAATGCATGTGATTTATTGCTCGATAATTAAGGCATTTTGATTTCTTTTAATCTATTATTCGATATTTTTGTACTTATGCAAAATTTGCATTTGATTGACAAGAAAAAAGAAATCGGAAGAAAAATCAGGTAAAAAAAATGAAGTGAAACCCAGACATGCATGCTATGCTATCTTGTTGGCCGCTGTCTTTCTCCTTTGCACGATATAACCTTTTTATTCTCTCTCCCCGATATCTGCTCTGCACGAAAAAAAATAATGGAAAAAAGATCCTGAATTCAATCCATCTCTGCCTCTCTAAACCAAAATGTTGAGAAAGTTTAAAGACCAAACATTACGTTTTGGAGAAATAATTTGTTATGTGATGCTCTGCCAGATGTCAATGTTCAATTCGATTCAAATGGCCGACTTCGTCCTTTATTATTGTCCATTGCGTTAATTACAACAGTTCCGATAAGGATGCCTACGGGATTAATTGAATACCCAAACGAAAGAAGGGGGAGAAAGAAAAAAAACCTTAGTTCCGGTAAGGCAATTGAATTTATCTACGAATGATCTTTTTTTTCATTTATGCATTTATGAATTCATGTCAATATTGATCAAGTTTGACATGTGGCACAAACTTAATTTTAATTAGCAAATTGTTGCACTTTTAAAATATCTACCTTCGAATTTATCGATGAGAGTCAGAGGAAACTCATTTGTCAAATTAACTTGCTAAATAAAAATATTACAATGTTTAACGATATTTTTTTTGTTGAAATCAATTGAATCGATCGAGCATTGGAATAAATCATAGTTTTTGAAATTAGTGAACATCTTGAAGTGTTTGAAACTATATATGCTCGGAATCCAAATTTTCTTTTCACTATTATTATCAGATTTTATATAGAGAAGTACCTTCTTAAGTGATCATGTTTTTCTTTATTGTTGGCATAGATTGATGATGGGATTAAGGATGCTGTTTTAATCACACACTCGTATGTGTCACATTGTCAGGTTCCGGGACGTGACAATAACTGAACAATACATTGTTATATGTTAACATATGACATTTGATAATTATTATATGTTGTATGCATTTTAATTATGAAATAAAAATGCATGTTTACACGTATATATTGTTATTCGCAAAAAGATATTTATATACGATCCGCTTAAAACAAATATTTTACATAATTATTTCAATATTTGAAAACATTTGCATTACTCCTGGAACTAAGTAATTTGTTGCATTATTTGTGACAATGTCAAATGCCACTTTTCCAGCGTACTTAACTATATCTTTATGTATTGTTTAATTTATAAATTTTTGTTACAAATACAATTCAAAACGCGCGTCTAACAAAACTTTGCTTTGGTACAAGTTTCCTTTTTTTTTTAAAAAAAAAATTCCGAATACTGTGTTTAGTTACGAAAGTACTAATTGATACACAGAACAGGTATCGACGGTGGTAATAAATGGCATTCATGTTTAATATTAATAATCAAACTATTGGCTGTTTCTTTTGATTCTTATACCGACAAATAGAACAATTTTGTCGGTATTATATAATGAGATTGAACATACTGGCTGGGGATTGACTTAGAGGATTATGCCACGTTTTTATCTCTCTCCCGATCCTTCAAAGCTAATCTTAATAATTTATATTCTTGTTGATTGTTTATTATATATGATCATTAGTTGAGAAATTCCTGAGAAATTCTCTGAGATAATTTCGGTGCTTAGAACATGCTTTACAGCTCAGATTATCAAAATTTTAATAGTCTTTCTCTCTGGCACAGGACGCAACATCACCATACGTTAGTTGACAACGGTCAAATAAATGATGCTCAACAGCATCTATGTGCTGAAATTGAAGCATAATGTATTGAATTTATATATTATCAGGTATTAATCCTACAGAAAAAATATGGCATTCCCGCTTCTTTTCTGTTTTTCCTTTTTTTTTTTTTTTTGGCAACATGATGTATATATATTTTCATTTTAAAAACAAAAAGGAATAGGAAATCCAAACAATGACTACACGAAACGTAACATATTCTTCTTTTTGGTTAAATTAAATCTTATAATTTAACTATTGATATAACCAGGTCCAAAGTCAAGATAGTATTATATACATATTGTCAGTTAAGTCTCCGGAGGTTGGGGTTCTCATTCTTTTGTAATGTGAACCAGGCATTGTACAAAGCACACCGGCCGAGTCCATTTTACGCGTTCACTAATTTAATTTGATTATGAAAATTTATGTTATCATCACTTAATGATCAGATAGTGCCAGCTCTGTAATGTCAAATTAGTGTTCAGCATTTAGTTAACGTCTGTTTATAATGATTTATACAATTTAAAGTCAGAGATATGCAGTATCCTTCAGACCTACCGTTGCAGGGAATTCCTATGGAAATTTGTGTGGCAAGTTGTATAACTTGTTGCCATAGATTTTTTTTTTTTTTAAAAAAAAGAGCTCACTTACACAATTAAATGTAGAAGAATTCTTTTCAGTTTGCTGTGAAAAAAAAAAAATACGAAACATTTACTTAATTCTATTCTATTGCTTCTTGATTTCTTTTTTAAGGAAAACCAATAGGCATATATATAAAGTAGAGAAAGTCGTAATGAAGTAAAAAAAAAAAAAATCAATGATAATGGTGCTTAATCTATAGAATAGAGAATGGAAGGAGGATTATTATCAAAGCCATCATTAATCAGTTAATTTGTAGTTTGAAAGTGTTAATTTGGATCTATTTCAAGGGTGATTAATAGTGTAAAATTATATATTATTTAGATAAAAATAACAGGTGATCATTAAGACACAATTGTTTTCGAAAAATAGAAATTCAAAGGCTACTTTTCATCATATAACACGAGAAACAAAGTGATCAGGATAATGCATGCACCCATATAGTAGTACGTACTAGAGTGGCCACATTAAATCGCAAACATTTTAACTAATGCAACCTTTGGAAGATGAAGATAGAAAATTAAGTCAACTACAATAGTTTTATTCCAGTTAAAAGGGACAATAATAATATAATCCTTTAACTACAATAAGACCATGCATGCATGTCTAGGCTTTTGGCTTCTTTATATATATAGGCTTGAGTTCGAACATTTCATAGTCATCTCAACTCGTAAGCACATATCGAGAAGGCATTGACATTTTCTATTCTCACCATGAGAGCTCTTTTGATCATTCTGTCTTTTCTCCCTCTAACCTTAGCAACGCTTCAGGTTGGATTTTATAAAACTTCATGCCCACAGGTCGAATCCATAGTTGAATCAGTGATCGAAAACCGTTTTTTCAATGACTTCTCCATCACCGCCGCGCTCTTAAGAATGTACTTTCATGATTGCTTTGTTAATGTGAGTGTCCATTATTTGTTTGAATATTTGTGTTTGTTATTTGATACCCATCATGGGCATGTCTATCGCACGTGTTTAATGTACATATTATTAAGAATATATTAAAGCTAATGTGGCTAGGTGTTGTTATGAATTAGTTTCTTAAACTGGTTTTCTAGTTCAGAGACTTCAATTATTAATATTCAGAGAGCACTTTTTAATACATATACATGTTTCATTTTTTCTTCATCTCAATAATTGTGTTGTTATTTTATTGTGATCGGCTAGGGTTGTGATGCTTCAATCCTCATTGCATCAACGAAAGACACACCATCGGAACAAGATGCAGGCCCAAACCTAACAGTACGTGGTTTCGATATAATTGCAGAGATCAAGTCGAGCATCGAAGCCGTTTGTCCTAACACTGTATCGTGTGCAGATATCATTGCACTAGCCACACGAGATGCAGTTGTTCAGTCAGGCGGCCTGAATTATTCTGTACCAACAGGTAGACGCGACGGTCTCAGATCAGACCCGAATGATGTCAACCTACCTAGTCCATCACTCACTGTATCAGAAGCACTACAATTCTTCACAGATAATAAATTGTCCCTAAATGACATGGTCGTACTACTCGGGTGTCACACGGTGGGTGTGGCTCATTGTGTATTCTTTCGCGACCGTTTACAGGACTTTAATGGGTCAGGTTTACCTGATCCAACCTTAAACCGAACGCTCCTGACCAAGCTCAACAAAACTTGTGGTCCAGTCCAAAAGCCTCTTAATCAGGACAACACCGCCTTTTTGGATCAGAACACATCATTTTTCATCGACAATAGCTACTACAAGCAGCTCCTGGTTGGCAAAGGTATTCTGCAGATAGACGAGGAGCTGGCATTTGATAGTTCGACAGCTAACTTCGTGAAGTCATTAGCAAGTAATTCAAGTGGCTTCTTGCAGCTTCTTGCAGATGCACTCGTGAAGTTGGGAAATGTCGGAGTGCTTGAAGGTAATGCAGGGGAAATCAGGAAAAACTGCAGCATCTTTAATTCCAAGCTGCCTCCTCCTGTACCATCTCCTGTGCCGCCACCTTCACCTCCTTTGTTGCCTCCAATTGCACCTTCAGCTCCACCCTCACCAGCACCATTGCCACCACCTCCACCTCCACCCTCATCATTGCCACCACCTCCACCCTCGTCATTGCCACCCCAGTCGAATCCACCGTCAGCTTTACCCTCAGCTCCAGCACCATCATATTTGCCTCCAGCACCCTAGCCATGACCATATATAGTCTGTGCTCTCAAGGTCTCACGCCCACACTCCTATATACAAGTACTGTCGCCATTGCCAGAGATGCATCATTACATTTGCCGTCATCATCTCCTATCTGAAGCCTTAATAATGATTACTATTAGATTCCTTGATGAAGTTGTATTTTTTTCTTTCTAATTCTTTGTAATGCCTCAATGTGCTCTAATATAGTAATATATAATTTATTGGTTTGAAGTAATACTAAATTTTTAATTGCAGTTTATCCCCAATCAAAGGAATATGGTCTGGAGTCTTTCCTACAGGGTGTTTGGATGTGGTGGAATAAGGGTGGAATAAGGGTGGAATAGTTTCTTCCCGGCGTAAATTCTTCTTCCTAACAAAAAATTTATCCAAACAACATTTCTTATTTCTAGAATAACAACTCTTCTCACTCTTCTTATATAACATTCTTTCTAATAACACTCATCTTTTACTTTTCACCTCAATAACACTCTTCTCAATAACATTATTCCCAACTTACCATCCAAACAACATTTCTTATTCCCGAAATAACATTTTTCCGCCCGGAATAGTTCTTCCTTCCTTATTCCTAACTCATCCAAACAAGCCCATAATTATGTATCTGTTCCTAACACTGTGTTTAGTTATGTGTGCTTGCATGATCTGACCTGGATTGAGTCTTCTTGTAATTAAAGTTTGTTACTTTGATGCACCATGCAGGTATTAATTAACAAACCCTGCAAAGAAAATACAATGTTTTGAAAACCGACCCGGATGTTGAACCGGTGAAGCTAAAGGTTTGATGGTTCAATTGGTTCGACCGGTCGAACCGGTGGAAAGAACCGGAAGACATCATTGTAACTATATACTTTATATAAATTAAATGTTCACTTATTAACAATAAAAACCCATTGGCCTAGTGGTACTGCATCACTTTGCTATACTAAAAGTCACAGGTTCGATTCCCACCACCACAGAAACAAATATTTAAAAGCAATAAACCGGCGGTTCTGCTGAAAACCGGACCGGACCGGCCGGTTTGTTGTGGTTCGTTAGCAGACAAAAAACGGCTCACTTTGGACCGGACTATGGTCCGGTTCGCGGTTGAACCGGTCGAACCGGCCGGTCCGGTCCGGTTTTCAAAACACTGAGAAAATATACTACTAAGAAAATTTTTTTTTTGGAAGGAAATACCTAGTTGACAAATGTAACAACCAAAACGGCCATAAAAGATCCGAAATAAAATTGTAAATATGCTATTAATAGTTTAGATATGTTGTCTAAATTATTTTAATGCAATTTTAAAATTTGTTGGTCATCAATTAAGAACCACACTAAAACTAAACTGTTAAGAAAGATCTCGACGTAAGACCAATTGATTTTTAAATTTTACCAAGTTTGATAAACAATTTATCTAAATTATAGAAAAATATATGATTTTTTTTTTATTTTCATAATATTTGAAATGTTTTCAAGAAAGTTGAATAAATTATACCAGATATATTTATGATGTAGCTAATTGTAATAGTACCACCAATTTACTATTTAATTTTATAAAGTTAGATTTATATCTTAAACTACCACAACTAAGTACTAACCCAAAAAGTAGATGGTCGGACCAAATCTCTTAAATTTAAGGCCCAAAAGATTGCTTCCATTAGCACTCACCGGCCTAATTATGAACTATCTGGCCGCCCGAGACGGATCCATATTCTTCTTTAACTTAACCAAACGGAACCGCTGCTAGCCCACAAATATTTCTTTCGATCATCAACTAATCACAGCCATTTTTTTTAATAAAAAAATCGGCAATAAGTCAGACGGCGATTGAATATCCAAAAAAAAAAAAAAAAAAGTCAGAAGGTGAGTAGAGTTTCCCATCCTTTTTTTATTTTCAAACTTCGCCTTTTTTTGGGGCCAGTCCGGAAAAGTGTCCATTATCCGATAGATTTTTCAAACCATGGAAGCAGCAGCAGACTACTATTTTTTTATATTAGAGCTTTTCTATGCCTATGTTTTAATTTATTTATTTGATTACATGTTTGGCAATTGATTGTGAATTTTATTTTTCCATTTTTCATGTCAAAAGAAATGTTTGTAGGTTTAATAAATGCTAATCAAGTGGTATATAAGAAAATGGAGAGACGTAGGCAGGATCCACCTGTCATTACAGATGAATATGCCGAGGAACACATTGACCAGCAAGAAATTTTTTATATCCTTCTTTGCTATATAATTTCCGAAGTTTATGTTCATCCAAGTTCACCCTTAAGAAAAATTAAGTTTATTTAAATGTCCCTGAGAATATGGAAACGGTACTGAATCTAATCATGGCAGGCTCCACACCTTACAACAATGTGTGGAACTTTCCTCCTAGTAGTTCCTTTTTTTTTTTTTTTTTTTTTTTTCATTCTGTGACTATATGTATGGAGTATTCTTCTTTCTTAACAGAAGAGATAAACAATTAATGAAAATCGAACTGTGATAAAAATTGGCGGCTTTTGTCCAACTTTAAAGATGTTCATTGTTCAAGATCTGTTCTATATACAGACTGGTACATTAAGTTTCTCAGATTCATTCCATTAAATTGAACTTACTTTATTATCCTTATTTTCTGGGACGTTTATACATGTTATTATAATATTACCCTGAGGTTTTGGGACGGTTATATATGTTATTTTAATATTATAAATTGTAAATCTATTTTTCTGGTCCAAACTATTCATACCAAAGCAAGTGTGTTACATTTATTTGTTAACACCATCTAACAAATGAATCTGTTATATATGTTTATTTTAAATTGAATAATAATCAGAATTGGGAAATCAGAAATTCATGAGTCTGCCTGAAAATAGAAAATACAAAGGCTCTGACTTCCTGTACGTCCATGCTTTTATATGCTTCCAAATATATATAATTCCAATAATTCTAACTGATCGTTCACTTAATTTAGCCATTAATCAGTTAAGAAGCTTCTCAGACATTCTCTGAGATGATTCTGGTGCTTGGAACATGCTTTCCAGGTCACATCACAAATTTTCCTGGAACTTTTCTCTCTCTGGCACATGAAGCAACAACACTGTGCGTTAGTTAATACTGATAATATGAGAAAGTGCTTAATAACATCTCAACTAATGGCCTAACCTAAAATTAAAGATGCTGTACAATGCTTAATGCAATTAATAACATCTCACTTAAGGATCATGGTATGGCTACAATATATATAACGTTTCTGATATTTTGTTTTTGTCATCAAGTTTCATGTTGGGAAAGTTAATTATTATCTGGAGAATTTTAATTCAAATTTTTGCAGTATATAGTATTATAATTCGCTGCTTTTTATACATAATACGAATTATTTCCCAGTGATAATTCACTTTTTCAATACATAAATATGAGTGAATTATTTCCCAGTGATTATTAGCAGGGTGTCTTAAGTTTTAAGCTAAAAGCGGAAAAATAACTAGACAAACTTATATGCCACTTTGTAAATTATATAAACTGGTAAATTCAACCCCAAGTACGAATAAAAGTAATATATTAACATATCGCCGGTGCTTCAATTTAAATTTATATTTCTATACAGGTTGGTGGGACAATCATGCTTATATTTAAACAAGGCATATGAAGCACACCGACTCCACGCGTAGCTAGGTTCGTTTGGGGAAATTTATGCTGTCAAAACTCAATTAATGATCTGTAGATTTCTAATTCTAAATTAATGTATAGCCCCTAGCTGAGTAGACTAGGTTTTATTTATTTTCAAATCAAGCTACCGTTGCACAAATCCTATAGAAATGTTCGTGACGGTTCTCAATTTTCTTCAAAATGCCATATTAACTCACATGGATCGCTTAACATAATATTTAATTCATAGAGTGAAGACAAATTAATACAATGGTCATTATCAAATAAACACAAAAAAAAAAACAATGATATATTTTTCTCTCATTAAAACAAAGTTAACATAGAGCATAGAATCCTAAGGAATTTTGGTTAACAGAACCTACTCTAGATAAACTTCAACAACTTAATTAGCTCAATCAAAGCAGAGGAACGTTCCAAAAGAACCAAGAATAAAATATTCCGTACTGATAATAGAAGAATGCATGCATACCCATAGTGGCTTTATTATAAAAGTTCAACTTTCACACTAAATTTCTACTCAAAAGAAAGGAGACGTTGCCATTTCCTGTTATTACCATGAAAGCTCTCGTACTCATTCTAGCTTTTCTTCCTCTGACCCTAGCAACCCTTCAAGTGGGTTTCTACGCTACCACATGCCCTAAGGCTGAATCCACTGTTCAATCAGTGATCGCAAACCGCTTTTCTAAGGACCCCACCGTCACTGCTGCACTTCTACGAATGTATTTTCATGATTGTTTTGTTAATGTAAGTGTCATTGTTGTTGTTAACTTATATGTATCCTTTCAGTAAATGTAAGTGTCATTGATATTTCATTTTGATTCGAGTATTTAATTAATAATTCATTTTGATTGGCTAGGGATGTGATGCTTCACTTCTCATTGCGCCAACCAACAGCACACAATCAGAGAGAAGTGCCGGGCCAAACCTCACAGTGCGTGGTTTCGATGTAATTGATGAGGCCAAGTCGAAACTAGAGGCTATTTGTCCTAACACTGTCTCATGTTCAGATATCATTGCACTAGCCACACGAGATGCAGTTGTTCAATCCGGCGGTCCAAACTACACTATTCCAACAGGCAGACGTGATGGCCTGAGATCAGACCCCAATGATGTAAGCTTACCGGGTCCATCACTCACTATATCAGAAGCGCTACAGTTCTTTATTGAAAAAGGGTTTTCGCTGAATGACATGGTTGTACTGTTAGGGGGTCACACAGTGGGTGTGTCCCACTGCACATTTTTTCGTGACCGGATGGAGAATTTCAATGGGACGGGTGCACCTGACCCGACTCTGGACCAAAAACTCCTTGCAAACCTTAAGCAGACTTGTGGTTCAGTTCAAAAGCCATTGGATCAGGATAGTACTGCCTTCTTGGACCAAAACACATCATTTATCGTCGACAATAGCTACTACCAGCAACTCCTAATTGGGAGAGGTATTCTGCAGATAGATGAGGAGCTGGCATTTGACAATTCAACAGCAAACTTCGTCAATATGCTGGCAAGTAATGCGACCAGCTTCTTTCAGCTCTTTGTGGATGCACTAGTGAGGTTAGGAAATGTTGAAGTGCTTGAAGGTAAAGCTGGAGAAGTCAGGAAGAATTGCAGTATCTTTAATGCAATGCTGCCTCCGCCTCCTCCTGTGCCATCACCAACAAAATCACCTTCACCTTCTCCTTCGCCACTACCATCGCCCTCTAAATCACCTTCACCTTCACCTTCTCCTTCGTCACTACCATCGCCCTCTAAGTCACCTTCACCTTCACCCTCTCCATTGGCATCACCATCAAAATCACCTTCACCCTTGCTGGCACCATCACCATCAAAATCACCCTCACCTTCACCTTCACCTTCACCTTTACACTCACCATTATCATCACCATCAAAATCACCCTCATCTTCACCCTCTCCATCTCCATCGCCACTAAAATCTAGTTCACCTTCACCCTCACCATTGTCACCCCAATCAAAATCACCTTCACTGTCACCTTCGCCATTGCCATCGCCACCAAAATCTCCTTCACCCTCTCCATTGCCATCACCATCAAAATCACCCTCGCCGTTATCATCACCATCGAAATCTCCTTCACCTTCACCTTCACCTTCACCCTCACCATCAAAATCTCCTTCTCCTTCACCATCATTATCAAGAACGCCTTCGCCCTCGCCATTACAGACACCGTCAAGATCACCTTCGCCTTCGCCTTCACCCTCGCCATTACGGGCACCATCAACATCACCTTTGCCTTCACCCTCACCATTACTGGCACCGTCAAAATCACCTTCACCTTCACCCTCTCCATTACGGGCACCATCAAGATCACCTTCGCCTTCACCCATGCAAAATTTAGTACCATCAAAAGCACCTTCACCTTCTCCAGTGCGATCACCATCCAAATCACCTTTACCTTCACCAGCACCATTGACAGCACCTTCAAAAGCTCCTTCATCTTCATCCTCACCATTACCGTCATCTCCACAGTCACATTAATTCAGTGCTACCCTCACCATTGTTGCAATTGCCTCTCAGCTCTCATCATTCCGCTGTTTTACACCTATTTACCTTCACCACTAAAACGACTGCACCATCACTGTTGCCTTTATCATCGCCAGTACAATCCGCATCTGATTGAAAATCTTACTTGTTATTACAATTATATTTCATGACTTAAAAGGAAAACTAGATCAATTGATATGTAATAGTTAGAAAAGAGATAGAAAAATTAGTTCATAATGTATTCTTTTATTCATTAAGTAAATATTATTCCTTTGTTATTGTATTTACAATTTTTTTAGTTATCTGAATATACCGCTGTTGTTACAAAATATTTGCATACATCCATAATAAATGAAGACATCATGAAGATGGTGTAAAATTCTTATTTCACCAAAGGGTAAGATTCGTCAATATTAGGGATTGAAACTTTGAAAGTGTTGATTGAATATTTCAATAAAACCAATTCACCAGAATGGTATTGGTGTTAAGTGACAGTATTTTCAAAATATCTTCGTACTATAGTTAGAAATAAGGAGAGAACATGAGCACATGTTGTTTCATTGAACAAAGTTAATAGTTGACTGCATTAATTTTTTTGAAGGTTAATTGGCGAGTTGACTGCATTAATATCCAATGGGTGGCGCTGTATTCTATTGTAGTAAAAATAAGGGCCAAATAGCCTTCTCTTTTCATCACAATAAAGTTTCTGTTAGAAAGGAAACAAAAAAAAAAAAAAAAAAATGGCTAAAAGAATTTAAGGTCTAAAGAATGGCTAAGAATTGCATATAAAAAAAAGAGAAAAATGAGTTACTAAATCTATTGAGATTATTTTTATCAGAACCCAAAGGCAAAGGAGCAATTTCCGAAATATTCAGCATATTACTCAAGACTGCATCTAGAGTTGAACTATTTTATTACTATTATTATACGCAGTTACGCACCATGATAACAAACAGAGACTCGGACAGAGAGTGAGAAACATAGATAGAGGTGGGAATGTGGCAAGCTTCAAGATTTTACTAGTGAAACTCTATGCTATTTTCTTAATTATTTTAATTGTTGTCTACGTACATAAAAAATCTTATTAATGTTAACTGTGCTCACATGGATGGATGAGGTATACCAAGAATTTTAATCATATTAAACATGTTTTAAATTCAACTCTCCTTTTTTTTTTTTTTTTAGTGCCAGACGGTTAATTACTTTACCCATGCGTCATGAGTCAACGAGTTTTTGTAAGTTATAAATGCCAGCTTGGTGAATTAATGTGCCCATGCATCAGAGTCAACGATCTTCTTGTTTCTTTCTCACCGATGTGATGTTTTATTCGTTTTGAAATTTTCGAGCAATTTTTAGGAGCCCAAAAAAAGCAAGGTTCCACTTCCACAACACAAAATTTAATACTGATCTACAATGCAGAAGCCATAACTGCAGCACAAGCTCACAGTAGTCTCCCAAAAATTGTGCATCTCGATTACAAACTTTTGAGCTGAAATTGTGTTCAATAAATGTAAATTTCTAAAGTATTTTTTTTTGAAAAATATAAATAAATGTTTAATATTTGGGAAGGGTGAGACATAAAAATCAGGCTCATGCTCATTCTCATTTGAAAAAAAAAATCAATAGTCCAAATTTGCAAAAGCCTTGATTTACAAATCAAACACTTGTAAAGGCTGAAATTTGAGAACTAGCCATCATATAACCGGGATTTGAAATTCTGATACTTCTATTCTATCATATAGCCGCTACGAAGATCTCGAAAAAAAAAGAAGAAAGAAACAAAAAACTCTTGCATGGACTAGAATTTCAAAATCAGTCTCTTAGTAAAAAAAATGTATGTATTCTATTCATTTACGTCAGAAAAAGATGTTTACAGCATGAATATCCAGCTTTTCTAAAATTCTTTTATATTTATATGTTTTAGAAATTTTAAAATAAAAAAAGTTCGGATTTATATATAGTTCTCAGAAGACTACCACAACCTTTTTGGTAAGAAAATGTCAAGGTCTCTATGCGAAAGAAGAGCTATATTCACTTAAAAAAATTAATCACATCTGTCCATTCCCCACCAGGTATACCTCAATTGGTTTGCTTACCCACCACCCACAAATGGACGTACCAGCTGCTGCAGTAATTCCCACCCTGAATAACCCCCTAACCTTCCTACTTGTAAAACTAAAATCCTAGAAGTAGCCAATTCCCAAAGAACCCACAATCTGTGCACCCCAATAAACAACATTGCTTTTGTTCAAAATGTGAACAATTTCTCATGAAAATTGTTGAATTGGTACGTATAATAGAAGTTACTTGCCCAAGAGGCAGGGTACATAAGTATCATTTTCCAATTTGAAAATAGTTTCATAATTTCTAGCCATTCAGAACGTACATCAGAGTAGAGGACTCTGGAATTGCGTACCTGTCAGAGGTTCTTGATATCAACAATAGCAATACTAGTAACTGGTATCAGCCCTTAGAATATTTATTATGATTGTACTGTCAAATGAAATTTTACACATTATTGGCATTTGGCAATCTTTTTCCATTTCGGTCATACCAAAGCAGAGCTGAAATTTTAATTGGTTTCAACTTAAAACATATATCCACATAATGGTCAATTACATCTAAAGGGATTGCTTCTCCGATATTGAGGTCGCTGCTGTACGTTGTTGGCATGCATGCGAAGAATTTGAGCTGAATCTGATGCTTTCTGCGGGGTCTTTGGAATTGGAGGTTAATCGATGTTCTTGCACGATGCATGTAATATCCTTTCAAGCTGTATCTCAGCTTCCCATTCTTTTCTATTGGTTTTCTTTTCTTTTTAATCTTTGGGTTTTACAGGAATTTACTATAACGGGCTTTGATCTAAAATCTTTTAGTGTAGCAAAACCGTCTTATGGCCTATGGGCTTTAATTCGAAAAAAATAAATCAAAAGAAAGGGTGGGATTGATGAAGGGAATCTGAATTCAATGTAGCCTATCCAAATCTGGATTCAATGTAGCCTGGATAGTTAATTAAGTTATATTAAACGGTCATATTTAATCTGAATGACTGAATTCTATGTACAGTAGTATTAATTAAATATGATGATTTGAGTGAATGAAAACAGATATTATAAAAACAAATAGATTAAGCTAAATCTTTGCTGCATATCCATGATTAATGAAGAGACTTATTCTGAGATCAATGTTATTCAACTTATTCCTCAATGACACATATCCGTCAGATGAAAGAGACTGATGGACCAATAGAATGAATATTAACTGTTTTGGGATCTCACATTAGTGAAGCAGAGGCAAATAGTAAAGAATTAATCAAATATATATTCTTCTCTTGCTATGTAATCAGCTTTCCATGGTAACGACTTGAAAAATCATGAGTTCTTATAACATGCATTTATGTAAAATTGCTGACATTATTCTTGCTCTGAACAAGATTTACAGTGCAAGTTCTGAATTTAAAAATTAGTACTCTGAACACATTATATAAGAAAAATATAAGAAGTGAGAATATGACTTGAAATTACTTCGTTTCACATACTAGTAAATATCAAAGATCATAAAAAACGCCACAAACCACAATTCAGAAACCATGGACATGCTCTTGCAAGATAACATGCATGATGCATCCAATTTTGTTGCTGTCTGCGTACACAGCATGAAAGTGCATAAATTTGAGCGGGCTAAGATCAGAAATTATTTTCTTCGGGAGCTTTCAAAGCTGAGATCGAGTATAATCAAAACAAAAACAAACAAGAAGAAAAAAGAAGGAAAAAAGAAGAGGATGAGACTGAAGTAGCTTCGAAAGAAAGGATATATATCAAAAAACACAAGAAGAAATGTGTTGGATAAACAGCAACGGCCGTGAGATGGAAAGATTGTTAGAGTAGTTCAAATTTATTTTTCCTCCTAACCCCGCTATGTGAGGTTGTGGCCGTGCGATCACCCAGCAATGGCTGAGATGTAATTTCAGATTCGAAATCAGCTGATCCCACACCTGCAATGAAGCACAACCCTCGTTTAAGCGCACGATTTAACAAATTTGAATAGAGAGAAGAATGCATTATTCTCAGCCTTTCTTTGCAAAAGTCTTCATTATACAATGTAATCACATCCGGAGTTTGACTATTTACAATTATACGCAACATGAGTACATGACTAACGCACAGAGAGAGAGAGAGAGAGAGAGAGAGAGAGAGAGAGAGGAGAGAGTGGTAATCATCAAGGTTTTTCTAGTGAAAATTATATGCTTTTTTTTTGTTATTATTATAGTTTATCATCTACAATAAATATCATTTTATATGGCTCAATGTTCCTTTTTTAATTAAGCGCCGACCGGTCAATTAATGTACCCATGCGTCACGAGTCATCAATGTATCATGTGTCCAAGTCAACGAGTTTCTTATTTTCTTTATCACTAAATTATAATTCTTTTTGAACTTTTCAAGCAATTTGTAGAAGCCCTAAAAAACATCCAGAATGCAGTATTTAATACTGAGCTAGCCATGACTACAGCACAAGCACACAAGTCGCAATAGCATCCCAAAAAACGGTGCATCTAGATTCCAAAATTTTTTATAAATTTTTTTTAAAAAATGTTAATTTCTAAATTAAATTAAAGACAAATATAAATTTTAGAAATTTTGAAGGATATATATTAACCTCCGGCTTAGGAGAAAAATAAAAAATAATTTAACGGTCGAAATTTTAAACTCCCCCCATCCTAAAAGCAGAGATTACCCAAACCAACTCTTATAAAGGGCAGATATGAAATTTGGTCCTTTTCTTTGGTCAAGATTTCATAATCCAACTCTTTTAAGGACTACTCTCTCTTCCTCCTCTCTCACACACAAAAAAAAAAAAAAGCTTTTTTAAGGACTAGAATTTCAAATTCTATCTCTTAGGGAAAAAAAATTATTTTATTCGTTTGTGTCAGAAAAATGTTAGGTCCGGAACACCCAGCATTTAAAAAGCCCGGAATTTTCAGTTCTTAGAAACACTTGTACTGCATCTTCTATAATTAAATTTTGAGGCCCCTTAACTTTCGAAATTTTCTTTTGAGTCCCCTTTGTGATAGAAGAGCTACTTTTCACTTCAAAAATATTTATATGCCACTAAATAGCCCATATAATTGATTTGACATAAATGATCTAATTACTTCATTACTTGTTGGCATAAATCAAGCCCCTCCTTATTTACACACTGGTTTTTTCTGATCCAATATTACCTTGAATATCTAACTCTCCAGCTGGTGCTTCTGTCTCTACTAGTGTTTTCTCATCTTTTACTGCCCAAATCAACAACAAAGCGAGAAGTGGATAACTAATTGTTGTCAGAACCCAATTTATAATTAACTGAGTCAGCAAGGGAGTATGATGGGTATCAACTTGCCATGCCACCGCTGCGCCTGCACTCTGTATACTCTTATAAAATCCGCTGTACCTGTAATATATCAGATGTACAGATTAACCAGTTCATCATCAGAGAAAAATTGAGTGATTCTAGAATAAGCTAAAAGACTATAGTAAACCTGACTAAGATGAAGAAGAATCGTGTCCAATATTCTAATTATTAAGTAAACCAATATACAATGGAAGGCACTGTTATCTAGACGCAATCAGCTTATCCTATTTTCGAAAGAAAATATTTAGGAAAAAGGTACACAGCAAAAAGACCCCACCATATGTTTAAAAATATAAAAAACATTTCAAGTTTCTTAAACAATTAAAGACAGCTCTAAGGTCTGAAGTATCTAATTAAACTACTTGATCCAAAACAACAACAGTATGAGCTGCCAGAAAGTTCAAACTTGAAAAAATTAAAATTGTCAACTTGCAAACTGATAAGAAATTTAAACAAACCTGCTAAGTATCTCCGAATCATCTGCAAGTGCACCAATCACCCAATAAACCAAGCTCTGGAACATAGCATCGAGCAATCCATAACTAAAATACAACACAAATGGGCCCGCGTACCTCCCACCCTCCTTAAAATCAATCAGATCTGTCCATTCCCCGTCTGTATACCTCAATTGATTTGCTAAGCCACCACCCCAAATGGCAGTACCAAGTGCTGCCACAATTGCCACACCAAATAATCCTCTAACTCTCCTACTTGTAAAACTAAAATCCAATAAATAGCCAATTCCCAAAGAACCCACCATTTGTGCACCCCAATAGGCAACATTGTTTAAGCCTTTGGTTCGAAGTGTGAATAATTTCCCATTCACGTTGTTGAATTGGTATGTATAAAAGAAGTTGCTTGCCCAAGAGGCAGGGAGCATAAGTAGCATTTTCCAATTTGAAAATAGCTTGACAATTTCTATCCATTCAGTTCGTACATCAGAGTAGACGACTCTGGAAGCACTGGTACCATCATTGCGGACCTGTCAAAGGTGCTTAATATCAACAATGATAATACCAATATATCTGCCAGGTACCAGCCCCTGAATATAATTATTTACATACCAGGCACTACTGAACAATTTGCAAATTTGGCACTGGTATGGTGTTTCTAAGAATGGCACCTATCTAAAGAACTTGCACACTTTGCAAACCTTTTTCCTTTTGGTCCATAATGAATCGCAACAGAATTTTAAAGGTTTCAACTAAAATATATATCCATTTAATGGTCAATTACATCTCCTTCACAGCAAAATGGTTCTTTTTTTCCATTGTTTTTGACGGTTACCAGTTTTTTCAAAACTGTGAGGAACTTCAGACCCATATTTCAGTATAGCTTTGCATAACTCTACTTAATAGAAACCTAAACAATATAAAATACCAAATTTTAAAGTTACTGATTTTATGTACCACTTTAGAAGGAGGCAAGATAATGAGAGCAAATAGGGCACCAACGACCATGAAACACATGAATGCTATGTAGGTGGAGTCAGTAACAGAAGCGGCCCCACTGCTCCTATGGTAATTCAAGGTAAATGGGATTAAACCACCGATCACGCCGCCTAAGTTAAAAATGGTCCAGAAGAGAGAGATGTAGGACCCCTTTCTGTCTTGGGGCGGGTACGAGGTCATTATTGCACCCTGCCCGGCCCATAACAGACCCGCTCCAACACCTAAAGCATTTCATCAGAGTTCAAATAAAGTACCTTTCTTCTTCTTTTCCTAATTGATGTCAGTTTAAGTACTAGTTTGTATGATTCCATCAATTATTATGTTTTGGCTGAACGAAATTAGAGACCTCTAGTTCTGGGTTTCCAATGTTTAATTCCAATTTGTGATAGACCAACAATTTCTTGGACAAACTACTTATTTTCCAGAAATCGGTACATTTATACAATTAGGATAGGATAATAGAATTCCAAAATTTTACGAAAATACATGTAAAAGAAGATTTAATTACCTAAAACTCCACCAGCAATTATAGGAAAAATCTGGCTCTTGTGGTGATTATAATACAAAAAGGAAGAAACATAAAGGGGGTAAGTTAAGGCCGCGAGAAACAGCGTAAGCCGGGGTCCGAGGAGGTTGAAAGCGGCTCCACCGAGTATACCCGAGACAGAGAAAGCAGCATATAGTGCCGTGTTGGCATTGCTCGCAGCTGTTGGATCAAGCTGGCCTCCTCCTCCCATGCCAGACAAGGCATTGAACATACCAGGACAACAGAAGCAAACCAAACCTACGAGGAGAACTTGAACAAAAGGAGAGTTGAAGCGCCATGGCTTATGCAACTGTGCGTTTTGGGGTTTCTCTTGCGTGAATGAGGCCATTGGGGAGAAGGAAGAGAAGCAGAGTATCAAGGGAATTTGGGGGAACTAAGAATAGTATTAGATCCTGAATCGAATTGATGTTGAGAGGAAATACATTATTATGGTGTTGATTGGTTTGTTTGTTTTGTTTTATTTGGTTAGTCAATGACTCAATGAAGATAGGAATGGACGAAGGAATCTGGCTGGATTCAATGCAGCCAGTATATTTTATCCATCCAGTAATATTAAACTATCCTATTTAATTTGGATTCCATGCATAGTGATACTAACTAAATATGGCGGTTTAAATTGAATGAATAACGCATATTATAAAGTTTAGTAAATTGAGCAAATAGCATATTAGACATGGATCTATCAATAACGCTACCATTTAGCTCGAATTTGACGTGGATCTAACAATAATAATAATTTTTTGTACTGAACTTTTTATATGACCTGAAAAACAAGCCGTTCAATTAAAATCATGAGTTACTGTGATTGATAATGGCTCAATTTGGAGAGACAAAATTAGTTCACTATAAAAGATTCCTAATTCTTTTTTTTTTTTTTTTTTTACCTCGAATTAGACATGCATCTAACAATAACATTTTTTTTTTTTTGAAGACTTCATTAGCCATATGTGACTTGACTCATTATCTCAAGTCATTGTTTGGCTTGCTTTCACAGAATTGCAACAATAAAATTCATTGGACGAAATGTGAACGAAATTTTTAATGTCGAATAATTAGAGAGTCCTATAAATTTATTATCGATATAATTTCGATGATATTTTTTTTTTGAATAAAAATGGGGGTCACGCCCCTAATTTCGATGATATATATAATTGTTTACGTTATGAAAAACTGCGATGTCAAGAGGCAATTTGCATTTTGTTCAATTGTCCCCTTGTTTTAGTGCAAAACGGAATCCTGATAAATGATAACAGAAAGTATGCGGTGAGAGGGAAGTACGAGAAGTTTGAAAGCTTGGAGGAAACATATTTCTGTGAGCGGAATAATCGTGTGAGGCACATGTTGGTTGATGGACATTAGAAAAGTAAATTAAACCGTTCCTTGATTCAGCTTGTTATCTTATGAGTGGATTAGAAGCAAGCAGTTGTGAATTGGTGTGAATTCAAGTCAACACTCAACAGTGACATTGTTGTTTGGTGTGGACCATCCTCCATCCAATCAAATTAAAAATGTTCAGATTAAAAATACACCATAAATAAAAAAAAATAAGAAGTACAATGACAACTATTGATTATTGGTCCGCGACATTATTGGTTTAATTTAAAAGCCTTAGAATGAAATGTTTAGTAGAGGTATGTTGGGTCAAATTATGGCCCACGATATCATTTCGTCTTGTAATGTTACCGATTCGAATAATTGAGCACCATCATTAAAAGTCTATGAAAACGATAATTGAATGTAGGCCACAATTGAACAATGACAACAGAAAAGTGGCCTTGAATTTAAATATAAAAGTGGGCCGCAATCAATAAATAGGTTGAAATGAACATATGTTTGGAACTTCATGAATACTATTGTACATATGTAATACTTTTATCCACTCTCCATCTGCAAATGTATTGAACTCCATGGCTTGAGGGAAAATGTGATTGCCTATGGGCTGTTCTACCCAAAAAAAAAAATAAAATAATAATAATAATAATAATAATAATAAAATAGAGTAAAAAAAAATGTGATGGGAAACAAGCAGAGATTAGAACCATACATAAATGTGAAACGAGCGGAGATGTCGGTGGAGCCACTCTGCCTACACACAAAAGAACGTGCAAAATGCAAATATGACCAGAAGGGGAGAAAAAAAAATGACAAATATAAGTTTTAAAAGTTTTAATATTTGTTTATTAGTTTTGTTCTTTTGTTAATTAATCATTGTGGCTTTCCATGCTGCACGTTGCCAGCAAGTGCAGTCTATTGGGGTCAAATTGGTGATAAGATCAAAGCTAAAAAAAGTTGCTGAGAAGTACAAACAAAGCAAAGTGGGGAGTTTATTAAATAAACTTTTGCTTTAAATTAAAAAAGACACCATCATACTTTTTTGCTGCTTTACAAAGAAATTCTTTTCAAGCGCAACGAGTAGGATAATATTTTCATAAGAGCTAAATTAATTAGGTCAAAGACTTTCAAAAAAAATTTTAGGACCTTCAAAAAAGAAATTAATTAGGTCAAAAGTTTTAAACTATTTTCCTGTGTCAACTAGCCGAACATTATTTTTATTTTTTTTGGTCATCTAACCGACTCCTTGCAAGTGCGCGTTTACCAACTTTTTGCTATACCTAAATTATCTCGATATATAGAGGTGAATTTAAAATCAAACTGATTCAAACAGAAGTTTGACTCGATTCAATATGTGATCCGACAATTCTGCGGAAGTTATACTGACCCAGTTCGATCTAGTGATCTGTTCAGTAGTTGCCACTATAAAGGTTACAAAATCCGATTCGATCCAAAAGTTCCATCCAACTTGAATCAAATGATTCAAATCACGTAGAAAATTCAAACTAGACGATCCAAAATCTGATCAAATATGATTCCTTATTCTATAATTCTTCTAAATCAAACTAAAACTGCTCCTTTCGGTCCGATCCAAACCCCACCCAATTGCCACCACTAAATAATGTTTGTTGAAAGTTGAAACTAGAATGAACGGAAGTACCTTCGAAAGAAAATTCTCTAACAAATTGTATCATCTAGTAACCTTTTTTTTTTTTTTTTTTTTTTTTTTTTTTTTTTTTTTTTTTTTTTTTTGTTCTCACATTCACACAGTAAGGAGCTTACAGTCCTTGCTGGTTAACTAATATTACACCCAAAATCAAACTATTTAGTACATATTAACATACAATTACAGCTCACACTAGTTCACCATGCATTTTAATATCTGGTAAAAACGTTAAAATTACCACATTAGCACGATTAAGAACACACCAGTTCAGCAACCTATTTCAATAAGAGCTAGTCTGCCAGTTGAATTGCTAGTGCGTTCCAAGCTGGTTCACCAGAGCCAATGCATTACTTGTTACTTGCGCAGCTTCGACCACCTTTTGCCTTATTGCTGTCTTGACCTTGGGGCCGGCCGACTGTGAAAGAGATTCAAGGCATGTCGTCTCATCCGTGAGGGCCCCACTAACCCAGGTCTCCACATTGTTCAAATGCCATGCATATCGGGAAGCCTTGGCCCGACCCAAATGACCCATTTCTTTGATCGACTGCCTTAATTGGTCAACACTATCTTTCAAATTATCCGTGCAATCTTGTATTGCACTGCCTTCAGTTGACCGGTCAGTTTCGAAGAAACTGTTTGGTTTTGGCCGGGCTGACAGGTGAGCCACAAAAGAGGAAACAGAACGGACCCGGTCAATACTGACAGTAAGTGCAGTGTATGCGAGTTGGTGGGGGCTATGTTTGACAGAAGGAGCATAACTGACTAGGGACTTGTAACATACATCGGGATAGCGCGTGGTCTTGCAAGACCGGCGCACAAAATCAGCTGGGTTGGATGAAGCAGCAGAGATGATCGCTGAACAGGCCAACAAGTAGATTGTGGTTAGTACAAGGGTTGTCACAATTGAGAAACTGTTTCGTTCCATGTTCACTTTTTTTGTGCTCTCTCTCTCTCGTTTGTCTATCCCTCCAAGGTGGAAGGGTTTTATACATAGATCACACATGGTACATCATACATGATAGATGGCTGGTATTTGTTTATTGGGTATTAGATTCTATACAGATTACAGACCCGACCCGGTTATTCTTGCTTTCAGGAATTTTAAATGCTACATCCGAATAATTAAATCTTCCTGGCCTGGCTTTGTTTAACTTTAATAATGTTTAATTTATTTTTTACTTATTTTGTTACGTGACGAGAAATTACTACTTATCCAAAATCTAAATAACTGATAAATAATGAAAAGAACCAAAGCTTACAAAAAAAAATATCATCACAGGAATCACACCAATTGTGTAAGAAGTGTGGTCTACTTCTATGAATCAAATTCTTTTTAATTTGATTTAAACCAAATTTGATGTTACAAACAGTAAGCAATGAATTTGAATTTTATGTTTATGGATATGGACCTAACTAACAATTGAACTCTGGACTGGATCTCTCTGACTGGTTGTGCATTTTTGTCTCTCCTTGTCAGGTACAATTTTAAATAGTAACCATGTCACGGATCTCGGAAATTTTGTTCCCATGATGGTCCCATGCTTCAAGATCAAGCCATTTTTTTCTCCTGACATCAAAACAATTTAATAACACAATCAAGTTAACAACCAATAGATTAAGAATAGTATTTATCTCCATGTCATAAGTGTCGAAATAACTATTAGCTAAGTAATAGTGAGATCTTCATTTTTTTTTCTGGCCTTTAAAGTGCGTAAACTGAAAATTATGTTAAAGGTTTAAGCCTCTATTTTTATTTGAGAAAAAAAATCCTGGCCTTTCTCAGATAATTTATGTATCATAGGCTCATAGCTATAGCGTAGCCAGAAATGTAGGCTATTAATTGCTGACGCCTTTAAAAATCAAAATTCAATACAAACCAAACCACGAAGGCCTATTCATGCGTGGACCGTTCTAGAAGATAAAATAATAATTGTGGAGGTTCCTTCGTTATAGCAAGGTACAATTAATTCAACTTAGGCATACATACAAAACAAGCAAAGGTAGTGCCGCCCTCTTGTATCTTCCTATGGATACACAAGCACATGGCACTTGGCCAATTTATTTGCGTCTGTGGGTTTAGTATAGTTACTAACTGAAAAAGTATAGCAAACAGGTCACTAGCTGCTCGTGCAGTTGCTAATTTAATGCTAGAATATATACAATATCAAGGGCAGTTAAAAATCATTGTCATGAAACTATTGACATGTATAAACGTTTGACAAGATGTGAATTTTTTGTCCCATGTTAATAATCTGCCTGACTTAGCACAAAAGTTCTGTCCAGCAGCCAGCTTTTGTTTTCTAGTTGTAGCTGTTGTTGCCTTTCACTTCACTACTTTTAACTAGGACCGAAATGGTTCTGGAATCTTCCAATGTGACGTGGCTGTACGTTGTGCTGTTGGAGGTTAGACACTGTTGGTAATTTTGTACTAAGTAGCATGGGTATCATTGTGGGGGTGGACAGTAATGTATGGCAACACTGAGTGGAACCGTTATCACTGAAGTATGACGCCATTTGTAGTTGATATGCGCTTCAATCATTTCTATAATAGATTATTGCGTAGGAGCAATTGGTAGGTTTTGAGCCCCAGGGATTGAAGCTGAGAACAGTTCAGCTGTTCCTCAGAGGGGCCAAATGGAGAATGAAAACATAGGAAGGAATATAGGGTGCCGGATCAGAGATGAAGAGATCAACTGGTATACCAGGCCATACCATGCCGAAGAAAACAATTAAAAAGAAAAACTCTGAAAAGAATAAGAACAATGCAAAAAAAGTCTAGCTTCATATTTCAGTTATTAGTAAATGTTTCTAAAAAATAAAAGATAAGAATCCACAATTTAAAATTGTTATAGTGACTAGCTATACGCCTTCATTTGACCAAGATTTAATAATTGTTAGATATATGACCAAAATTGTATAACACAATGCTCATCACCAGCGACATAGAAAAGGTTAGCATCAAGAACTGCAAAGATATAATGAAAAATAAAAAGAAAACGACACAACCAACAGATTCTGTTATCAGAAGTTCAAACCATAGAACGTCTCTAATAATAAGAATACAGCATAATTATATCTACAACTTCCGTCCCTTCTCTCTAAAGTAATAGCACACATATACTACGCCAAAGAACTAATAACAACAGTCGACCAGTCTATCTGGAAACTCTAATCAGCGCACTTAACCCCAGATAGATAAACCTTAGATTGTACCACACTAGTACCAATCATGAAGCCTGGCATGACCATGAGACCAACCTTAGGTCTCTCCCCTCCCTCTCCAGAAATAATTACATCTTTAATCACACTCTCCATGTAAACCTCAGAAAACTCGGTGCCTTGCCTTACCTGAAAAATCCTTACTTTTGGTTCAAAGGAATGCGCCAGTCGATGCAGAAGCCAGACTGACTTTGCCATTCTGAGAAAGGCCTGATAAAAGGGGGTTCTTGGGTGGCCTCCGCTCATGACATAGTTCCTTTGATCCATATTTCCAAAAAAGGCTCCTTCCATTTTTTGGTGCACAACAGTTAAGTACCTTGCTCTGCAAAACTTCCCAAATATGGAATCTGGGTTCTGGCTGAGCACATCTAATGGGTCCATGGCCCGCACAGCTAAAAACTGGTGGAAGAATCCCTCATTAGAAACAGAAACACTGCCATTGCCGTTTTCAGTTCCATGTCCAGATTTCACAGAAAAGCTCTCCTCTTGAAATCCAACAAACATCCTCTGACAGATATAAGACTCGAATGCATACTTCTTGTGGGCCCGCTTTGCATACGCCACTCCAGGGCCTACTATGGCATCTGCAGCAGCATCAAGGTCCCAACCAGCAGCCTTCATCATATTAATCAATGGCTTAGAGAAATCATGAATGGCTTTATAGGTGGCTTCTACAGTATTTGTGAAAAGATTAGGGGTCAATTCAACGGAGAAAAAGTTCTCCTCATCTTCTTCATTTTCTTCATCCTTTGAATGGAGGCCTCTTTGTTTCAGCTTCTTCTCCAATTTTGCCTTTCGACTTTTGGCCTCCTCAATTTGGGACTGTAATTGGTTTATTTCACTATCTCGGGTGTGGATTTGGGTCTGGAACTTTTTGACCATGACTTCATAGGTTTTCAGCAAGTTTTGCTGTTGCTGGATCTCTGTGAGAAGGCGTGCATCTTGAGGTGAAGCAGAGATGGTTTTAGGGTTGCGATCTCTGCGATAAAAGGTTTAACAGTCATTATTAGTGCAATGTGGACCATGCCATACCAAGACATAAAGGAACTATGATGCTAGTTTTAAAAGCCATACCAAGACATGAAGACTAACCCATAATGGGCAATTTTAAAGGTGGCTCTGGAACAAGACATGAGGAAAGGAGAGTATCATACTTGAGAAAAAAAAGAGAGGACGAACCAGAAAGTAATTTCCAATTTAAAAGGCAGGAAAATGTTTAGTGATTAAGTCCCATAAGCAGAAAGTACTTTTTTTCTATCAATGGCATGCACCAAGAAGTCTGCCTTTGACAGCGACTAAGCAGACTTTGGTGTGCAGATATGCTGTATTGAATTTAATCACAAGTGCTCTTTGAACAAGAGATGCCAACCATTGATTCAATAAGCCTAATATTTTCTAATTATTCATACTGGTCATCTCTTTTCAATTATTTTGCACTGAGATCTCCTCGGGACACTCATTCTCCTTTGAATTTGACCATCAGTAAATCATGAAGAACATTTAAAGTGGTCAAGCATACCTGCATCCCAAGCTTTTCTACTATTGTTCAATGTTTTTTTTTATTTTATTTTTTTCCCTTTTTGCTTTTTCCATTATACTGGACCAAACTAGCAAGTAGCAACCGACCTGAAGCTAATAGCAAGCAACATGGAGCCAACTCAAAACAGTAGAAAGCCAAGATCAATCTCAGTATTATGTTGACATGTTAGAGGTTGAGATAACAAGGTAACTTAGCTCAATTTTAAGCTTGAGCCAAACTCAAGGTGCATTCAGTTCCCAGGGGTCAGCTCAATTGCAGTCCAAGTTGTTAGAATTTACACAGAATAAGTTTGGAAGTTAAAAAAATTGGCTCTGGGCTAACTTTTGGTTAGGAATTTGTAGCAGTGTTGGGAGGGACTCCAGATTTTTACTTTCGTAGTATACAAAATTGAATCAGTACATATCCTTTCTTGAGTGTTCATATAGTATAGATTAAGATAATATTATTAAAAATAACAGGCCATGATAGAATTTCTCTTTAGACTAATGCTAGATATATTTGTTTTGTTTAAAATGTGTACTGGAAAAGGCAATGCAGAAAGAGAGAAATTTGGGACAGAAGAGGGAAGGAGATCTAAGATGTTTTCATCAGAATCTACGAATTTCTATCTATTCATATACATTTGAGCACATTCCTCCTGTACACCTGAACAATCATGAAACTTTATGTCAATTCCTAAAATTGTAGGATTGGACTGTTTAAAGACCCAGTTCAAACTGCAATTCGAGAAGATCCTAACAATTTCTAAGAAATCAAAACAAACAATTGGAGGCTAAAAACATCTGGACTCTGGATATGTTTATATTATTGTGTTTTGCTTTATGCGGGTACATGAACATCAGAAACAACTTCTTCATTCCCTGTTTCGAACTCCCACACTCGCGTCCCTCCTCCCCCTTCCCCCCACAACCAACAACCAAAACCTATCCCTCAACAAACCAAGGCACCTCAGTAATAATAAGAAATATATACTAATTATGTCCCACAAGAAAAAGAAAATGTAAAAGTTATCTGTTTGCCTGCTAAGGGACCGAATCATAAAGATTAAATCATTGAAGCCACTTTTTTACTGGTAAAAACTCAACAGATTAGACCATGTGATATTTCTACTCCAGCTGTTGAGACTGAATTTGAATACGAGTTGGAAAATTCTCATAAAAAATGCATGGAAGCAATTATTGGTAATAATAAGGTCAGGTTATAGTTTCTGGGGATGGATTTGTGTCACAATGTGACCCAAATTTTTCAGCTACACCAGTTCACAACCAATAGGAGACCACACAAGTAGCAAAAGTAAACGTCTACTATTTACTAATAATAGATTTAAAGGAGGCAAAATATGTACTTTCTATATTTAAAATCTTTTAATTATATCATTATTTGATGGATAATTGATTTTCCCTTGTTCATACCTATATGAGTGCTTTAGTTCAGACAGTTTGGTGAGCTCTTCTATAACAAGTTTATCAGCTTCCTGAATCCGGTCAGGGTCATAAGGTGTGTGCGCATCCTGGAGCTGGATATAAGCCGTCTTCAGAGAGGATATGTTGCTAAATATCTTCGCAATGAGGGTATCCATGGAAATATCCCTGCTATTCTGATTATTTACACTTTCATCCAGAGGCTGAGGATATACTTTATCATTGTTTTGGTTCTCCTTCTGTCCAGGTCTTAGCATACTTCCCCACTCTTGTCAAGGAACTTACTATACAAAGATAAAAATCCTGAAAAATAAGAAATTAAACATTTTACTTAGATCAGACAAAGAAATGCAAAATAATAGATCAAAAATATGAGATCCAGTGCAACTAAAAAAAACCCATTAATCAATTGGATCATTCTTCAATTTCCACTCCGACCAACAACATTTTTTCGATTGAATGGTAAAATCCACAGTTCCTACCCAAAACAATAAATAGTAACAACCCAAAAGAAAAAATGTAAACTTTCAGTGATTCAGAGAGAAAAAGACAGATTTAACCTCGCGGGCGGTTTGAGTTGGGTGAAGATCGGACGGAGAGGCCGCGCGCTTGCTTTGCTTCAAAAGGGGGAAGATTTCAATTAGGGATTTTTGGTAAGGAAGCAAAGTACTGGACCCGACTGGAGAGAGTGCATATCCCAAAGTGGAGTTAGGCAAAGGAGTCGCTGAAGAAAGTGGAATAGAAAATGGAGAAAGAACTTTTGCATCGAATTTTCTCCAGTTTTGGAAAACTGGAGGTCTCCATTAATATGGACCGACAACGTCCTTGTTAGAGTGAATGGAGAAAGGGAGAGAACAGGAAGAAAGAGAAAGTTAGGAAACATATTGCTTCTGGATTCTCTTTCTGCTGTACTGTGCAAATTTGGGCCAGGTACTTGAAAACTATATTTAATCTAATATTTTTAATGCGTTTGATTATTAATTTTGAATGGGGCTAATTAGTGAAAGCTTGTATGTTGGGATGTTATCCTTTTAGGAAAAGAAACTTTATAGAAACGCTGAGCAGATTAAAAGTTTAAATTTATAAATAAAAAATACGCATAATAAAAATTGATACGCTATATTGACAATTCCAAAAACTAATCAATAAGTAAAACCAAAAATATATAATTAAATATATATACCATAAACTTTAGATAGATTGTATATGAAATTTAATGCAATTTTAAAATTGAACAATCGTCCATCAAGCAGTTAATAATAAACGATCCAGTTTTAGGACCACTTTATTGACTGCAGGCCAAACCATTTCCGAATTGTTTCAAGATTTAATGATTTATGCACAATATATCTTAATTAGGGTAATAAATGTTCAAATTTATTTTGAACTTTGATAGCCGTTTTTAGCATTTTTTTTAAATAAAATAGTTGTCAATAAATTCCTCCTCACTAGTAATTCATCAACTCGCAAAGTAGCAATTTTTTTTTTTTTTTTTTTGGCAATTGACTAGTAGCTTGTTTTGCATCTGCAAAGGAGGATGTGCCGCATTGTTCATCCCATGAAGCAGATAACACTTTTTTAAGGAAGCAATACTAGAATCAAACATGTGCTAACGTCAAACATGATTCGAATGCAATTTGTTAAAATCTCTATATTAAAGTTTACATTTTTCAAATTTTTGAACATTCTTCAGATTTTTAAAATTAGAGGATCCATTACTAATTAGATTGAGTATTTTTAAAATTTTTAAAATTCTAAATAAATTCGAAAAATATAAAATTTGGTAGATATCAACATGGAGAACAAATGGAGTGGTCGGATTCGGCCATTATAATCTCAAAATTTAAAATTTGATCGTAGATATATATAATATGAATAAATAAAATTGTGCGAGCGAGGATAACATCCCAAATACTTGTCAATTCAAACATAAATGGTCCAGGAACACTAAGATATGACTTAGGGTGTGTTTGGTTATGTTTGGTTATGCAAATCAAACAAACCATGAAATAAGAACAAGACTTGTTCAAACTCTTTATTCTAATTCCATCTTTTTGGAGAATAAGGAATGAACAAGCTTCTTATTCCGAATTAGCTTGTTCATCCCTTATTCACCCACGTGAACAAACACACCCTTATGTATCCGTGCCAATCTAGATAAGTTTTGAAGTTATTTGTAAGTTTCTGTCCCATGGAAGAAAAATAAAAACTACATATCATAATTAAGATTCTGATCACTGGTCATTGAAAAAAAAAAAAAAAAAAAAAAAAAAAAAACAGATACATTACTGAATGCATTAAATTTTTCTCTGGTACCACATAGCTGGAGTAGGCCAGAATCCAAGAATATGATGCTGATCAAGATCAAACTTTTCAACAAAATTACTCTCTAAATTGAAAATAACATTTTCGACCTGGTACCCAGGTCCATACCAGTACATGCTTTCTTCAGGAGACTCTCCAATGTAAAAATCATCGATGAAATAGATACAGTTCGCCCTGAACCAAGGGACATCTCGAGTTGACACTGACAACGATCCACCAGGCCCCAAGAGAATTACGCGATCCTTCAAGTCTCTGACCTTCGTCCAAGTTTGTTTGTCCTCCTCTAATTTGTGCACTTCAAAGCTAAACGTACCACCACGTTTTCTCTCTATCGTACCATACCTCTGAAGAAACAACAACTCACCAGCTGACTCAACTAGGTACTTGTTCATGACAGAATCCACATTGTAATCATTGGGCTCTGCTACATTACTCACCGTCAGATCATCAGGTCCTTGATAATTAATTATTGCTATAGATCCCCTTCTCCTTGCTGCATATATTTTACCCTTGTATATCGCCACGGATTCGAAATAGTCTATAATTTCCTTCTTCTTTTTATGCAAATTATTTGTACATGATGAGGCATTCACTGTTGACCAAGTTTCATCTCTAAGCCGACAGATGGCAATTTTATCAGAATTTGATAAAATGGCAGCAACAAGACAATTCGAGTCTAATGAAGGACTCTCTGAGATAACAGCTTGTCTTAAGTAGTTTGATATGGCTACAACGATTCTCAAAACAAATGATTGCTCTACAATTTTCTTAAATTTTGGTAGTACGGCTTGATCCGGTACAGGCAACTCTATCTTAACTAGAGAAAGAGGATTAAATAGAGTAACTTGAAGGTTGGAATTTACAGTTAGAAGCCAACCATGGGATGAAGCACAAATCCAAGTGTCATCCAAATTTATTGGCAGCGTGTAGGTCTTTGAGGTGTCAAGTTCAAAGAAAGAGCAAGATTTAGTCTCCCGATTGTACGGGAGTAAAATTATAGGTGCTTTGTGATTGAATAAACCAGGGTTTTGTCTTAGGCAGGAGCATCATTCTCTGCATGACAAGGCAAGTTTGTGCAGTAAAGGAGGGAAGCTTATTTTCTCTGCAATTTGGCAATGCACATCAGTCGGTAGCTTTGACCAATCGTTCCTCCTGGCAAAAGCATATTGATATAACATGCCATCAAATAAATATAATAATTAACTACGCATGTTATAAAATTAGTATGATAATGATCTGAAAAAGAAATTGAAATAATGAGGGAGCAAACAGAATTTTGGTCCAGGCTGGTTTGTAATCTGGTACTATTGGACAGCTTCATGCAAACAATAAAGAAATAAAAAATAAAATAAAAAGAAAGTGATATTGACACCCAAAATTCTGAAACAAAAACTTGTATGTTCAGAGAAACTCGATAGCTTTCAAATTTTTTGCATTTAAGAATAAACAGAGTAGAAAACTACAACCAATTCGTGACTGAGATTTAGTGTATGTACCTCAAGGTGCAAGCATGTGTTACCAAGTTTTTCTCCATGTTTTGTGCTTTTTTGTGGATGGACGGTGCAAATTGTGCCTCCAATTCCAATGTCGACTCCATGTCAGAGCTTTGCGGTGCCAATGGGAAGGATTATGGATGCTCTATGGTCTATCAATGAAGTTGTCTAATTTTGAATCTTGTTATTAGTTTTTATTACCAAGCACGGCAAGTTGCAGAAACAAAGTGCTTGACATAAAAAATAACAAGAAGTATTTTGACGGTGTAATATAAACTCGGCAAGTATCTATTTATTAGATAGCAATTTCCGGAATAAGAATTCAAAATTTAGGACTACAAAACTCGGGAAGTTATCTTTTTTAGAGTTGCAAATATCGGCTTATACTAATAGGGTCTAGCCAAGTATAGATTGCAATCTAGATAGCCGGTGTAATATAAACTTGAATTGTATGTATAATTCATAGATTTGATTTCTCTTTAATGGGATAAAAAAGAGAATAAGAGAGTCATGTCTATTTAATAACCATTTTCTGATTTCTCTTTAAAGGAAATTTCGACGTGTGTTGAATCCTGGAGAAAACATATCTAGTCTTTTATTTCTTTTAGCTGTATAGTTTACTTTCTGTTTCTTTTTTTCTTTTTTTTTCTTTTTTGACTTTTGTACATATTTTTATTATTAATAAAATTTGTCGGCGTGGTACTTTGCCATCTGTCCCTAAAAAAAAAAAAAAAGTTCGTTTATGTACTATGTAATGTGTAATTATATGATAACTTCATAGGAAAAGTTTTACCTAATCGTCTTCGCGTCAAATTGACTTGAGTATTAACACTGATTGAGATTGAGAAAAACGAATATAATTGTTAAAAAGAATAAATTCTGTAATTATTCTCACTAAGACTATCTTGGGCTAGATGACCCATGCTCTTAAAAAAGGCCCATCCAAGTTTCTTGCAAGATATATAATGGTATCACACATTCACACGTGCCCTTTGTTAACAGTCCTGATATGGAACATCCCAATAATTTTGACATCCTGACATTCCACAGACCCACGTGAAACAGCCAGCCCATATGTGATGCACGCTGCAATTTGAGCACCAAGCACTGGGTTATGACATCACGTTGACGTCATCATAACGCTGACGCTGACGTCACCTAGACACAGGGAGTATTTAAATTGGTGTAAAGCGGTATATAAATGTGTTTTTTAAATAAGTTTTGAAGGTACTAAGGGAGCATATACTTCTTCATAAGGGAGTATATACTTCTTCGTAAGGATCTAAATAAGTTTTTAAGATACAAATTTTGACAAGCTTATTCAAATAAGCATTCTAAATACTAAGGGAGTATATAAAACTTCATAATGGAGTATATACTTCTTCATAAGGGGTCTAAATAAGCATTCAAGATACAAATTTCAGACGAGCTAGTTCAAATAATCATTGAAAGTACTAAGGAAGTATATACATCTTCATAAGGGAGTATATACCTTTTTTAAGGGATTCAAATAAACATTCAAGATACAAATTTCAGACAAGCTTGTTCAAATAAGTCACCAACATTAAAACTGAATTAACCGTATATCAATCCTAACAATAAATCAAATTCAAGTTATTATTCTTTCAAACCAAACATAAAATCATTACAATCAAGTTCAGACATGCTAATAAACTCAATAAAAATTGCAACAGTAAGCATCAATCATCTCAGTCAAAGTCAAGGTGAAGGTGAACACATTCGCTCACATTCTGGAATTTAGGCTTCACTCGATTTATAATGTCTAATAGCAAACAGTAAGCAACCACACGCTTATCATCACCTACATCAATCTGCAAAAGAAAATTGTGCAATTTTAGAATATATACTCCCTTAATCAATATATTCAACACCAAATAATAGATATAATATGGAATAATGCCACAATACCTAATACATATTCCTTGTTCAACATACTTAAATTTATACTCCCTTAATCTATATATTTAATGCCAATAATAGTGAATATATAATCGTTTCTGCAATTTTCGTAATTATAGGGAACAATAGATATATACTCCATTATTTAGTATACTTCGATATATACTGCCTTAATCAATATATTTAACCCACTACATTGATGAATATACTACCTTAATCAAAAAGAGTACTCCCTTAACAATATTAGCTGAAACATGTTCATTATTCAACATACTTGTATATATACTCCCTTAATTAATATATTTAATCCCCACATTGATGAATATACTCTATTACAATGATGAATATACTTCCTTACTAAGCATAGATTAATTAAAATGCATCATCTGATATATACTCCCCTGTATTGATTATTATACTCTCTTATATTGATGAATATACTCTTTTAAGCAAAATAGCTAACCATGTTTCTTATTCAGGATAATTAGATATATACTCCCTTAATCAATATATTAACTCCGATGAATATAAACCCTTACTTATCATAGATTAATTAAAATATATCATTTGATACACTCCATTGTATTGATTAATATACTCCCTTATATTGATGAATATACTTCTTTAAGAAAACATAAGCTTAGTATATACTTCTATTGCAATTTATATTTACTCCCTTAATTTAATGCAAACTTGTACAAGACGATATATAACAGACTAATAATGCACCATCTTAATACGTGCTCCCTTATCTTATATTAAGATAACTACACCGAAAGAAAAAAAATATATATATAGCAAAGTAACTACTGCACATTTCTACTAGGTGATACATTGTGTACGAAGACTAAAAGATGAATCAAGAAAATGTAATAAATATGAATAATTACTTTAAAACCCCTTCAAACTACACAAAAATCTAACAAAAATGACATAGCTACTTTAAATTGCATCAAATGACGAAAAATTGTAGCATTAGATACATTTTAAGGGGTTGAGATAAGTAGAGTTTATTAATTTCAGAAGAGAGGAGAAGTGAAATACCGATTAGCGTCGATAGTACGGACAGAGGAGTGGCCATCGTTGTTGTCAGTGGTAAGACTAATATCTTGATTTAACTGTAGCCTAACGCAATGTAAGAGTGACAATTGATGATGACGAGAGCGAGATTCTGATCTGATCGATAGATCTCAGCGAGATAAAGAACAATCTGAGCAAGAGAGACAGAGATTTGAGCGAGAAATTGCGAAATTCACATAAAGGTAGTAACCTGAGATCCATATTGATGTCAAATTTGTCTCCTTAAACCAAAACGAAGCTTCAAATCTAACCTTATTGAGAATTGAACACGAAAAAACACAAAATCAAACAGTAAAGATGAAATTTGCGAAAGGGATAAAGGTTTAGTGATCTGATATGATCTGATCGATACAGGACGAAGCGAGAGAGAAACAAATCTAAAAGAGAAACGCACCTAATCGGATCAAAACATGGACGAAGCGCTCGCTTCGCTAGAGAGATAAAGAGAAAGGCTGATGGCTCTCCGCAGAGAGAGAAAGAAATAAAAATATGATGAAGCGGAAGAGAAAGAAAGGTTTTGATCGAATTTGAAAAATGAGAAATAGCGATCACGTGAGTTGCACGTGAGTGTTGAGAATTTGATGGGCCTTTATCGATGTGAGCCCGTGGGATGTCAGGATGTCACCATCGGTAAGATGGTAAGTAGTATATTTGCTTTGTTAATATCAACTAACAAAAATATGGTCAAAAGACGACAAGTCCAGGTAACAAAGGCCCATCCAAGTTTTTTTATTCGATCTTGATTTTTCATATAACGGTAACAACAATTTTATTTTCAAATAAATTAATAATGTTTGTCTAATTTTGAATGCATGTTTTCATAATAAGTAATATTAATATACGTTTGGATTCTTGCTGCTTAAAATTTCTAATTTTCATTTATGTGTTTGAATTAAGCTGTGTTTAGTGTGTGTATTCCTGCTGTTTGGCTTGTGCTCAGAAGCATTCTGTGATCACAAGGGTTGAGATAGTTTTGATTGAATATTTAGGTAAAAATTATGATATTTGCTGGGATAATAGAACGTGTGAATTCATGTGTCAAAATTTCACTTTGTCACTAGATTCATAGGCAAACTAGAGGAAACTAAATAAATTAAATTTTTAAAAAAAAAACAATTACTTGACTAAAATATTTTTTACGCGGGATTTTATTTCATTTGAATTGATTTTTCAGAATTTCGTTGGTTCTAATAATATTGAAATTCAAACTAAATGACACTAAATTGGTTCATTTTCATAAAAAAATTTCTAATGAAATGAAATGAAATCCCGTTTAAAATGGAAGGATTTTGACAAGGGCTTAATTAAATTTGAGTCGGTAGTCCGATTTTTTGCTAACAAAATTAACTCGTACCCTGGCTCTTCATATTCAGAGTGATTTCTCAATCCGCGATCTCTCTCTCTCTCTCTCAAGCTCATCTAATGGCGGATGAAGGGAAATACACGATGGAAACGGGTCGGGCGGACAAGTCGGTATGGCTGATGAAGTGCCCACCTTGTTCTAAGAGTGAATGGAGAAAGGGAGAGAACAGAAAGAAAGAGAAACTCTGGAAACATATTGCTTCTGGATTCTCTTTCTACTGTACTGTGTAAATTTGGGCCTGGTACTTGAAAACTATATTTAATCTAGTATCTTTAATGCGTTTGATGATTAATTTTGAATGGGGCTAATTAGTGAAAGCTTGTATGTTAGGGTGCTATCCTTGTAGGAGAAGAAACTTTAATGGATACGCTAATGGCAGTTCCAAAAAGTGATCAATGAGTTATTAAAACCAAAAATATATAATTAAAGATATCATATTATAGTTTAGATATATTGTATACGAAATTTGATGCAATTGTAAAATTGATTAATCATCCATCAAGCAGTTAATAATTAACGATTCAATTTTAGGTGCACTTATTGACGGCCAAACTATTTGAGATTCATGGACAATATATCTAAATTACGGAGAATAATTTCCTCACTAATAATTCATCAGCTCGCAAACTAGCATTTTATTTTATTTTTTGTGGCAATTAACTAATAGCTTGTTTTTGCATCTGCAAAGGAGGATGTGCCCCATTGTTCATCCCATGAAAAGCAGATAACAACCTTTCTTTAGGTATGTATAGAATAAAATTGTTCAAGTGAGGGTAACCTCCCAAGTACTGGTTGTCAATTCAAAGTTCAAATATAAATTGTCCTGGAACACTAAGATGTGACTTAATAGTATTCGTGCGCATCTAGATGAGTTTTGAAGTTAATTTTTAAGTTTTTTGTCCCATGAAAAAAAAATCAATAAAAAAAAATGTATAGAAATAAATTAAAATTAAAATTCTGATCATTGGTCATTACCAAAAAAAGAAAAACAGATAACATTATTGAACACATTAAATTTTGCTCTGGTACCACATAGCTGGAGTAGGCCAGAATCCAAGAATATTATGCTGATCAAGATCAAACCTTTCAACAAAATTACTCTCTAAACTGAAAATAACATTTTCTACCTGGTACCCAGGTCCATACCAGTACATGCCGTCTTCAGGAGACTCTCCAATGTAAAAATCATCGATGAAATAGATACAGTTCGACCTGAACCAAGGGACATCTCGAGTCGATACTGATAACGACCCACCAGGCCCCAAGAGGATTACACGATCCTTCAAGTCTCTGACCTTCATCCAAGTTTGTTTGTCCTCCTCTAATTTGTGCACTTCAAAGCTGAACGTACCACCACGTTTTCTCTCTATAGTACCATACCTCTGAACAAACAACAACTCACCTGCTGACTAAACTAGGTACTTGTTCACGACAGAATCCACATTGTAATCATTCGGCTCTGCTACATTACTCACTGTCAGATCATCAGGTCCTTGATAGTCAATTATTGCTATAGATCCCCTTCTTCTTGCTGCATATATTTTCCCCTTGTATATCGCCATGGCTTCGAAATAGTCTATAATTTCCTTCTTCTTTATATGCAAATTATTTGTACATGACGAGGCATGCACTGTTGACCAAGTTTCATCTCTAAGCCGATAGAGGACAATTTTATCAGAATTTGATAAAATGGCAGCAACAAGACAATTTGAGTCTAATGAAGGACTCTCTGATATAACAGCTTGTCTTAAGTAGTTCGATATGGCTACAAGGATTTGCGAAACAAATGATCGCTCTACAATTTTCTTGAATTTCAGTAGTGCGGCTTGATCCGGTACAGGCAACTCTATCTTAACTAGAGAAAGAGGATTAAATAGAGTAACTTGTAGGTTGGACTTCACAGTTAGAAGCCAACCATGGGATGAAGCACAAATCCAAGTGTCATCCAAATTTATTGGGAGCGTGTAGGTCTTTAAGGTGTCAAGTTCAAAGAAAGAGCAAGATTTAGTCTCCCGATTGTATGGGAGTAAAATTATAGGTGCTTTTCGATTGAATAAACTAGGGTTTTGTCTTAGGCAGGAGCACCATTCTCTGCATGAGAAGGCGAGTTTGTGCAGTAAAGGAGGGAAGCTTATTTTCTCTGCAATTTGGCAATGCACATCGGTTGGTAACTTTGACCAATCGTTCCTCCTGGTGAAATCATATAATGATATAACATGCCATCAAATAAGTATAATAAGCAAGTACGCATGTTATAAATTTAGTATGATAATGATCTGAAGAAGAAATTGAAATAATGAGGGAGCAAACAAAATTTTGGTCCAGGCTGGTTTGTAATCTGGTATTATTGGACAGCTTCATGCGCAAAATAAAGAAATAAAAAAAAAACGATATTGGCATCCAAAATTCTGAAACAAAAACTTGTATGTTCAGAGAACTCGATATGCTTTCAAATTTTTTGCATTTGAGAATAAACGGAGTAGAGAACTACAACCAATTCGTGACTGAGATTTAGTATATGTACCTCAAGGTGCAAGCATGTGTTGCCATGTCTTTCTCCATGTTTTGTGCTTTTTTGTGGATGGACGGTGCAAATTGTACCTCCAATTCCAATGTCGACTCCATGGCAGAGCTTTGCGTTGCCAATGGGAAGGATATTATGGATGCTCTATGGTCTATCAATGAAGTTGTCTAAGTTTGAATATTGTTATAAGTTTTTATACCAAGCAAGGCAAGTTGCAGAAACAAAGTGCTTGACATTAAAAATAATAAGAAGTGTTTTGACGCAGAGATGAATTTTCAAAAGGAATCAAAATGTAGTCGTACGCAAGCTGGGCAACAGGGAAAGCTAAATGGAAACATAATTAAATATGGAATCAAGTAGGATATGAATATAAATGGAAAATGATGATATTTTTCACGATTTTACCATCGGTAAAATTTCTTTCTCACTAACAATTAACAAACTTAATTAAAAGGGAGAAGATAATAATCGGAAAAATATCAGAGGGACACAATTTTGGAAGGTTACGTTAGGAAATACGGAAATAGCAAATATAAATGAAATTAGATGCTGCTGTATTAGAAACAAAAGATAATGACAGCTTTCAAATATTATCTTTTACCAAAAAGGGACGGTTAAAAAGATTCAATGGAAAATACATAGCAAATTAATGATTATGCTACAACAAATATTTTTTTAATTAAATTCGGAAATATTAAAAAAATATATATACTTCAAACAAACCTCGGAGGACTTCGGCATTTTTTTTAAAACAAATCAGTAATAAGGAAAATAATAAAGTGTATTAAGTGGAATTCAAAATGACGTGGTCAAACGACAAAGAATTTGATAAATTAGTCAAACATTTATATATATTCAATATTATAAAATATCGTTATTTGTAATAAGGGAAAAACAGAAATTTCATAAATTGGATAAACAACATGAAATTACAACACGTTGATTCAAACTTGGGCATTTAACATAGTGCAAAATTTTAATTGAAAAGTTACAACTAACATTAAAATTTCGGGGTGTTACAACATCACACTCCAAAGGTGCCGATGGCGATCCTCCTTGCGCTAGCGACTGGTAACATTTGGAACCTACTAGTCCGTAGTTAATAAATTGAGGATTGCTAAAATGTTATGTCTAATGTGGATATACTCGTTCAATGCATTGAAATTTCTAATTTTATGCTTCAAATAATCGATACAAATCGCTAAATATTTATATACAAGTTGAATTGGTCCTTTTGGGAGAGTTTTTTTTTTTTTTTCTGGAATAAGAATAAAAATTTAGGACTGCGAAAACTCGAGGGTTTTTTTTTTTTATTTTTTTTAGAGTTGCAAATTTCGGCTTATACGAATAGGGTCTAGCCAAGTATAAATTGCAATCTAGATAGCCGTTGTAATATAATCTTGAATTGTATATATATTCGTAAATTTGATTCCTCTTTAACGGGAAAAAAAAAAAGGAATAAGTGAGTCGTATTTAATAACCATTTGCTGATTACGATGAAAGTAAATTCAGTTTAGCAAAAAAAAGATGCCCTTATACATGGGCAAATAAAGAAACAAAAAATGTTAGATAAAAATCCTGGTTTGTAGATATGTTGCTAAATTTGTTTTCTTATATTAGAAGAAAAATCAAAATAAATTGTTGCTTCGATCTAGCGATTGATATCTAACCACAAATCAAATCGATCAAACGACTCAAACAAATAAATACACGCTAGATCTGATTTTCATATAACGTATAACCCCTCTTGGATTCCTAAGTTTATAAGGGAGGAGTAGAGCTAATATATAATTATATGATAACTTAATAGGAAAAGTTTTACCTAATCGTTTTTACGTCAAATCGTTTTGAGTATTAACACTGATCGAAAATGAGAAAAAAAGAAAATAATTGTTAAAAAGAATAAATTCTGTTATTATTGTCACTGTCTTGGGCAAGATGATCCATGGTCTTAAAAGAAGGCCCATCTTAGTTTCTTGCAAGAATTTTCTTTTTACCCAATTCTGATTTGTCATATAACGGTTGCAACAATTTTATTTTCAAATAAATTAATAATGTTTGTCTAATTTTGAATACATGTTTTCATAATAAGTAATATTCATATACGTTTGGATTCCTGTTGCTTAATTTTTCTCATTTTCACTTATGTGTTTGAACTAAGCTGTGTTTAGTGTATGTATTCCTGCTGTTTGGCTTGTGCTTAGAAGCATTCTGTGATCACAAGGGTTGAGATAGTTTTGATTGAATATTTAGGTAAAAATTATGATATTTGCTGGGATAATAGAACGTGTGAATTTATGCGTCAAAATTTCACTGTCACCAGATTCATAGGCAAACTAGAGGAAAATAAATAAATTAAATTTCAATTAAAAAAAAAATACAATTACTTAGGCTTTGATCAAAATGTTTTTTTTTTTATGCGGGATTTTATTTCATTTTTTTTCATTTGAATTGATTTTTTAGAATTATGTTAGATTTAATAATACTGAAATTCCAACCAAATAACACTAAATTCGTTTATTTTGATAAAAAAAAAAATCTAACAAAACGAAATGAAATAAATTCCCGTTTAAAAAGGAAGGATTTTGACAAGGGTTTAATTAAATAATTATAAATTTGAGTCGGTAGTCGGATTTTCTGCTAACAAGTAACAACATTAAACTCCTACCCTGACTCTTCATATTCAGACTGACCCTCAATCCGCGATCTCTCTCTCTCTCTCTCTCTCTCTCGCTCAAGCCTCTCCATCTAATGGCGGATGAAGGGAAATACACGCTGGAAACGGGTCGGGCGGACAAGTCGGTATGGCTGATGAAGTGCCCGCCTGTCGTGACCCGATCTTGGCAAGCCGCTAGCGCCGCCTCTGGCTCCAGCGATCCCAGTCAGAACCCTATCGTCTCTAAAGTCGTTCTCTCCCTCGATCTCCTCAATCCCGACGAGTCCTCCTCCATGCAGGTTCAATCTCCTTCCTTTCTTTTTTTTTTTACCCTTTATTATTATAATCCAATTTTGACTTTAAATTGGTACTGTTTGAATGTTGGGTGAACTTTGTTTTATGGGTGAATGGAAATTTATATACAGTTTAAGATGGAGATGGCACAGACAGACACAGGCAACACGCCCAAGAGCTACTCTCTGAATATGTTCAAGGACTTTGTTCCTCTCTGTGTCTTCTCTGAGTCTAATCAAGGTGGTTGTACTTATAAGAAATTCCAATATAGTTTTTGAACTTTTAAGATAGTTGGGTTTTTTGTTGGATTGTTGCAGATTGCTAGCTAAATTATAATGAATTAATCTGTTATACTGGTTCTTTTATTTATTCTTTTAAATAGGCAATGAGCCTGAATTAGTTGATTGGTCATATATACCAACTGACTTCCAGCTTGTAAAATTACCCAAATTTGAAAAAAAAAAATGTTGTAGTTATAAAGAATAATATGTAATTTTGTGAATTTGCAGGGAAACTAGCAGTGGAGGGGAGAGTGGAGCATAAATTTGATATGGAACCACATACTGAAAATTTTGGTGAATATGGGAAATTATGCCGAGAGAGAACTAACAAATATATGGTCAAAACACGGCAAGTGCAGGTATTACGCTTGCCCTTTTTTGTAAGACCATTTATATTTGGACAAAGATTTGTGTTGGTATTATACCAACGAGAATAAAGGTTATTACTGATTATAACAATTAGGTATCATTGTTATCATTTATCATTAAGTGGTAGTATCAGGTTGCAAACTAAAGCAGAAAATGAATATTCTTTTTGGTTTGTAGGTATTAGATAATGATCATGGTGTACTTATGAGGCCAATGCCTGGAATGGTTGGTTTGGTGTCTTCTGGCACAAAGGTAAAATAAAAGTTCCAGTTCCTTCTTAGACTTCACCAACTTTTCTCGTTTTTCTTTTCTTTTTTTCAGTGCAATAAATTTGACCTTCAAATTGTTTGTTTGTGCAGGAGAAGCAGAAGAAGTTGACACCAACAAAAGGAACTGAGATGAAGAGAACACGTCGTGACAGGCGTGAGATGGAAGATATCATCTTTAAACTCTTTGAGAGACAACCTAACTGGGCCCTTAAACAACTTGTGCAAGAAACTGATCAGCCTGAGGTAATTTACTCACAAACACATCCTTCTGGTACAAATTATTATAGTGCCAGAATCTCAAAATATGAACCAGTGTTGCTTCATAGAATCTTGGTTTTAACAATATTGTTGTCTAATTGGTGCAGCAATTTTTGAAGGAGATACTGAATGATCTCTGTGTGTACAACAAGAGAGGTCCGAATCAAGGAACCCACGAGCTCAAACCTGAATATAAAAGATCCACTGAGGATACTAAGGACAATGTCTAATGGAACTGCAGCTTTTATTAAAAGAAAAAAAATGATACTTGTGTGAATTCTTTAAGCTAAGTTTATTTATTGACATAGATTTAACAATTGGAATCATAGAAATGCAATGGCTTGATCAGATCTTTGGGTTGACACAATCTCATGCACATTCACTATTTGATGCTTATGTGGTTTTGTTAGAGGAGAACAGTGAATTCTAGATGCTAATAATTTGTGTGTCTAGCAGTGTTTTGTTTGAGTATGATTGCTGGTAATGATGGAAAATTATATTATAGTATTTTCGGGACTATCTTATGTGTCAATAAATTCAAAAGAGGCAATGCTTAACAAGTTAATTTCCATTTTTGGTTTTGGTGTAAATTGTATATATTTCTACCATCATACCTATATTGCTTCAATAAAGGCCCAAAACAAACACTGGAAAACACCTCTACCATCGTACATATATTATCCATCTCTACCAACGTTGACAAACACTGGAATAATCAATATTGACAGAGTCGAATGCATCTCCTAGAATAAAGACCTCTAGAGCTGATTGGCCTAATGTGAATTCTGTGATTATGGTGTATCAAAAACATCCAGTGTGTAATGCCATTCTATTATTCATTAAAGTTGGTCCGTTGGATTGTTTTGATATATTTATCCTTTCAGAGGGCCTGTCAGTATAATTAGTATACTGCAATGTGTTATATCAGATCCCTTCTAATCAGTTTTTTATTCGGACCCAACCCAATAGCAGGATATCTTAATTCAGATAGTGTAGAATCTGATTAATCCGGCATCTAGGCTTAATAAAACAAAATGGATTTGTAATCTGAGCAAACTACATATCTGGTATATCAAAAATGTGCTGGAAAAACTTGTATTGTGCGTCGTCTATTTGGTCGAAATTTAACAATTACATCAAAATTCTGCATCTTAAGAAATTAATGTTTTATTTTGACAGGATGATCTTGATTAAACAATGTTTGTTCTCTGCTGTTAACATGGCAAGTGCTGACTAATTTTAACATAAGTGTGATTCACCAAACAGGTAAGACACAACCCACATTATGGCGGATTTAACTTTCATGCTTTTTAGTATCAGTTGTCTCATCAATATGGACAGTCCAGACCAGACACTCGATACAACTGCAGACCATCCAACCACTACATCTGATCTGAACTGTGGCCTTATATCAACCACCCACACAAAACCCTGCTATGCCTGCTGGCTGTCCAACACAGGATTTGTTGAAGCTGGACCCAAGTATCAGTATTGGAAAACGTAACACTGATTTGAGCGCCTTGGTCCTAACATGGTCAATTGCGAAGATAAAGTTGTTAGGGTTTAGATTACAGCAAAGGTTCTGGATTGGTTCGTGACATAGCTCTGCCTGCTCCACTGCATCAGCTGACAATGCTGCTAGATGCTCCCTCAGATGAGCTTCTCAACCAGGTTTGCTCAGCGTCTCAATTGAGTTGCTCTCCTCCCTCTTCTAGAACCTTCTAACCATCTCTCATTCAAAGGTACACATTCAACGAAAAATTTCAATCAAGGGCTTAGATGTTCCTTAATATGTATATTTTTTAGTTACTGAGATGTACAATCAGAAAGGAACTCGGGATACTTTTAATCTGTATTGCTTGTGGTGCTCTGACTTAATCAGCTATGAGCATGTTTGTAACCAATTGCAATGGCATTCAAAAGTCAGTTTGTTATTCCGCAATAGATGCTGCATTTTTGTTTGAAGTCCTGAATGATACAATTGAAGTAGTACTATAAGGAAGTACTATCACTGGTTTGATCGCTCTAATTGATCCGACTCTTATGAAATCTCATTATTCATTTTCCTGCAAACTGTCATTCTGCTAATGCAATTTTATAGTTTTATCTTAAAAATAATAAAAATAACTCGTTAGCATGAAACAGGAGAAAGCAGCGGTTTTCCAGAGAAGAAGGCATCCAAATTCGCTATAGCCAACTCGAGCACACCTTTAAAAGCTTCAGGCGTAGTCACAGCTCTGTGATCTGATAACACCACATTGTCCATATGAGTTAATTCCTCGGGCACCTCAGGTTCATTTACAAACACATCTAGACCAGCCCCACCTATCACTCCTTCCTTCAAGCACCTATCAGTAAATATCACATATAGATGAAATAATTAACTATTAACTACAACCATAAGGAAATACTGTACAAGAGGTGATAATCTTACCTCACAAGTTCTGGTTCATCAATAAGAGCTCCACGACCGACATTGATGATAACACCATCCTTGCCTAATGCGACCATCACATCTCGGTTTATGATGTTGCGGGTCTCGTCTGTGAGTGCACATGAGAGTATCAAAACATCGCTCTCACGAGCTAATTCAAGTACATTGGGGAAATATCTGTATGAAGGATAGTTAGGTTTTGGTGCTCTAGAAAAGTAGGAGATGGGGCAACCAAATGCCACTAGCCTTTTCGCCACATGAGATCCGATGCTTCCTAGCCCGACAATACCAACCCGTTTCCCGCTGACCTAGCATTTTGTTATCAAACAGATTAAAAGAGTCGGTAAAACATGTAACCTACGTTACCTACGATAGTCAAGAAAAAAAATGAATAACACATGCCGGATTTATGTTGTATTGTTGAAGGCCCAAGTTTGGTTAATCCAGCCCATATAAAGAACCAAACTGTTCTGTAATTCTTTCTTTCTGTTCTTTTGTTTTTTATAATTTCTTTTTAAGAAAACCAAAACGTTTGTTATATTATATTTTAACGAGGATAAATGTGTCTGGTCAAATTCTTGTTGACCTCGATAGAGACACATTATAATAATACGTGTCGCACTCTCCAAGTCACCAGTCAGGCAGTAACCACAGACTTACGGAAGCTCAAGCCACAACATGATAGTATTTTTGACTGCCACAGAAGATCAGAGGGTCGATGGTTCGGAAGTCAAAATCAAGTCGACACCTTCCAATAACATTGGGGAATCTATTCTAGACAACTACAACTTTTTTTAATAAAATAAAAAAATTAAAATTAAAAATCGAAACCTTCGATCCAAGCGGGTAATCCCCTTTGAGCATCCACAACCCGTTTCTGACATACCGATCCGCCATGGTGACCTTCCTCAACACATCAACCAACAAGCCCACGGCGAAATCAGCCGCATCAGGCGTGAACATCTCCCCGGCATTGGTGACCGCAATGCCTCTCTTTCGACATGCATCGACATCGATATGGTTGACCCCTGCTGTTGTGCAGGCAACTATACCGAGAGAGGGGAGCTGGTCCAGGAGGGATGAACCAAACATCCCATATGGGGCCGCGATGAGGACAGCCCTGATGTCGCGGCAATGGGTGGAGAGGAAGGCCGGAAGAGGGAGACTCGATTCTTCGGCTTTGATGAGGTCGAAATGAGGGGAGAAAACGCCTTCGAAGTATGCGCTGATGCGCCGGAGTACTAGTAATTTGGGTTTTTCTCCAATTTTAGGAGTGTTAGTAGTACAAGTAGCAGTAGCCATGGGACTTGGATTTGGTCAAGGGTTGATTGTTAAAGTTGAGAGATGCTTGGGGTGGTGGGGAACTGGAAAGTATTGAAATGGTTGAAGAATGGAGACGGATGATTTTTTATTCTACCAAATGTTCCTATATAACCTTTTTTTGAGATCAGTTATCTTGTTTACCTAATTAGATCGGAAAGGTTTGTTGCCTCTCAAAGTTCGGCGAGTTTCGTCATCATTAAAAAATGAAAATACAGGGCCCAAAAGCGGTTGGAGGCTGATTCATGTGAACAATATTGGGAGTTTGGGACCATCTGATGAACATGTTGCTATTTTTGTAGGAGACTGGTAGTAATCGATCAGAAATGAGCAGTTCGCATGATGCCCATACGAGTCATTCATTCATGATGACCACAAAATTAAAATATGAATGCACTAAAATGAATTTGATACTTTCAACTTGCTTTATTTATTTATTTATTTATTAATTATAATAGATTAGTTATTTTGTACGAAATAAAATAAAAATAGTAAAAAATTATATGAATACATAGTTCGTTTAATTTAAAATTTCAAAATTTTTTTTTGAAAGTGTTATAATAATTTAAAAAAGTTTAAAATTTATTAAAAAAAAAAAACTTGTGACAATTCATCATATGCGAAAGTTGTGATACAGAATTTCTAGAAATCACAACATTACAATAAGAATAGTTTAATACGGTATTTTCAAAGTTTTTGTACTAACAATAATAATATACAATAATAATGTCCTGATCGAGCTAAAATGCTCAAAATCGGACTGGATGTTGATATCAAAAATTAAGAAAGTTAATCCTTTTTTTCAAATATTCATCAATTAGTTACTAGTAGTTGTTTTACTCACAAAAACCCTACGAGAATATATATACCTCCCGGTAAAGCATATGCATGCCACCTGTGAACAGCCTAGTAATAAGATAATAACACATGCCGAATTTGTAAATTGTAATGTATGGTTTAAGGCCCAAGTTTGGTTCATATAGCCATATAGAAATAACCAAACAGTTTTGTCATCTATTGGTTATTTTTTCTTTATTTTCTTTTGTTTTATAAATTATAATAACTTTTTGACGAAACCAAAACGTTTGTTATATTATGTTTTAACGAGGATCAATGTGTCTGGTCAAATTCTTGTGGACCCCGATAGCTACATCATATGATATTAATAGAGCAAGGTTTCCGTGCCACATTTTTTTTATGCCAGTGATGTTTACCTGGGAGGTTTGGAACCTTTGGACCCCGATAGCGATATCATGTATATTAATAGAGCAAGTTCCGTGCCATATTTTTTAATAAACAAAATAAAATAAATGAAATCTAAAACACGAAACCTTGGTACCAAGCGGGTAATCCCCTTTGAGCTTCCACAACCCGTTTCTGACATACCGATCCGCCATGGTGACCCTCCTCAACACATCCACCAACAAGCCCAGGACGAAATCAGCCGCATCAGGTGTGAACATCTCCCCGGCATTGGTGACTGCAATGCCTCTCTTTCGACACGCGTCAACGTCTATATGGTTGACCCCTGCTGATGTGCAGGCAACAAGGCCAAGAGAGGGAAGCTGGTCAAGGAGGGATGAATCGACAGTCACTATAGGGGCTATGATGAGAAGAACCTTGATGTGGCGGCAATGGGTGGAGAGGAAGGCCGGAAGTGGTAGACTCGATTCTTCGGCTTTGACGAGGTCGAAATGAGGGGACAGAGCGCCTTCAAATAATGCGTCGATGTGTTGGAGTAGGAGTACTTTGGGTTTTTGTTCAATTTTAGGATTGTTATTAGTAGCAGCCATGGGGTTTGTCTTGGATCGATGGTGAAGGATGAGCGTCAAAATTCAGATAGGCTTCGGGTCGTGGGAATTATCGAAATGGTTGGAGACACATGTTGTTCGATCAAGTTGTTTGCTATGGTGCGCTACCAAATGTTCTTCGGGGAACCTTTTTTTCATGAGATATTTCTTCGTTTATTCGAGGTTTCGTCATCTCTTTCGTCATTATCACTGCTCATTTATTGACAGAGCCGTGTAAAAATACACGGCCCATAAGTATGTTGGAGGCTGCTTCATGAGGACATTATTCTATTCGGCCATCTGATCTACATGTTGACATTTTTGTAGGAGGTTGAATGATTTTAAGATCAGAAACGGGTAGTTCGCATGTGTACGAGTATATTCAAGTAGAATATATAGTTTCTCACTTTTGTGCTTTGGATGACCAAAAAATAAAATATGAATGCACTTCCATAGATAATAATTTTATTCAAAATAAACTAAAAAGTAAACATAATTATGTGAATTAATAGTTCGTTTAAATTAAAGATATTTAAATAAATTTAAATTGTTGTATTTTAAAATTATATTAAAATTATTGTGACAATTCATGAAATGTAAATTAATTTGCAATGATGTCATACCAAAAAAATCCAATAAACGTGCTTTTAATTCGGTGATTTAACAGTAAAAATTTTTGGGAGGCAGTTAGGCAGATATCGATTTGGCGAGATAAACCACAGCACAAGCTTTAACAACAATCCGGCAGAATGGCAGATATCGATTCAGCGAGACCAAATGATAATCCTTCTCCTCTTTTACAGTAAATTAATGACACCCTAATCTACCTAAGTCAGCCCTTCTCAATTAAAGGCCTAATTTGTTCCCCCATCCATCAATTAAATAGCTTAATTAGTTAGGTGGACAATAAATAGATAGTCCAGATTTATTTTTTGGTTTAATGTTCTTGGATAGGTAAGATTCATTCCTTAATTGAAGGATCATAATAAATTGTTTCGCTCCCGAATTTTTTTTTCATTGTATAATAACTATATAATTTTTGGATCAGGTCAAGTTGTCTACCCAAAATTACTAATAATATCTAACCATAACAACCTAGAATTAATATTGGACCGGAATTAATGTGTACAAAGTTTAGAATCTGGTCCTATGTTCAAATTCTAAGCACGTACGGTCGTCCAACTCGTGTCATTCAACCTCAAAATTATGGCCTGACTCGTCCTTCTATTTTTTTTATTAGCCTCGGAGATACAACATTTGGCCGTAAATTATTTACCAAATTAATTAATATTGTATAATAACTATATAATTTTTGGATCAGGTCAAGTTGTCTACCCAAAATTACTAATAATATCTAACCATAATAACCTAGAATTAATATTGGACCGGAATTAATGTGTACAAAGTTTAGAATCTGGTCCTATGTTCAAATTCTAAGCACGTACGGTCGTCCAACTCGTGTCATTCAACCTCAAAATTATGGCCTGACTCGTCCTTCTATTTTTTTTTATTAGCCTCGGAGATACAACGTTTGGCCGTAAATTATTTACAAAATTAATTAATTCTTTCAAATGATAAGTAGGAGTGTAGGACAACGTAATTTAATTTATGTCGATAAAATATTATTGCCAAAATTCTCCGTAATACAAAGACCTATAGATTAAATTTTAAATTTGACATAAATTAAACTCGACACTTCCTTGAATAAGTAATGTAATTAAATTCACTGACCTGAGCACCAAGCAGGCCATCTCCAATCACCGGCCACAAACCTCTCCGGACAAGCCGGTTTCCCATAGAAATCTGTCTCAATACATCAACCAACAAGCCTACTGCAAAATCTGCCCCATCCGGTGAGTACGTACTGGCGGCATTTGTCACAGCCACACCTTTTTTACAACAAGCTTCTAAATCAATATGGTCGACTCCAGCGGTCAAAGCAGCGATGATGCCGAGATTTGGGAGGAGAAGAAGAAGAGAATTCTCAATTGGGAGGCAATTTGGACCTGAAGATATGATGGCTTGAACGGATTGGGCATGGTTGGAGAGAAATGCATTCAAAGGAAGAGGGGATTCCCATGGTTTTAGGAGGTCATAATTTTGAGAGAGAATAGGTTCCAAATAAATGGAGAGCGGTTGGAGAAGGAGAACTTCAGGCTTTCCTTGGGGTTCTTCACTAGTCACATCACAAATTCTCTTTTCCATTTTTTCATTACCTTGTGATGCCGATTATAGTTAGATTTATTTTTACGAATGAATGAGATGACGATAATTGTTTTAGAAGGGAAAGTTTTCAATCATAAACGGGACCGACGTGTTCCAGAAGAGGCAAAATTCTTTTGTCCTTATATTACTTTAAAACGGTATTTAAAGTACCCCTTACAATGTCTTTTTATTACTTTAAATAGGCAACAGTTGATGAATAAATATAAAATATCATAATTTTCTCGAACGGAATGATTAGAACCAATGTTTGAAAACCAGATGGGACCAACCGGTTAAACCGAGAAGGCGAGAACCACGCTAGTGACGACTTGACACTTTTGTTCCCAGTCAGTCCCCCATCTAATTTTTCCCAGGCCGGTCCAAGGCTCCAAGCTTATTTCTTCCTAAGTACAAATGGGATGCAGTTTTACTGGCCCAATTTCTCTCACTCTGCAGTTAGATGCAGGCCCACATAGTGCAACAGACCAACAGTGAGTAGGGCTGTCAATGGTACGTCACTTACCGTTATGCCGTTTCGTTTAACCTAAGTGGAATGGTTTGTGGCATAGAAAATTATACCGTTTTCTAAACGAAACGGTAGGTGGCATAAAAAATTATACCGTTTCGACCGTTTCAACCTCATTTCAAACCGTTTTATGTGTAATTTTTGAAGTGGAACGGTTGATGGCACAAAAATCTGTTTCGTTTAATAAATGAAACGGTAAGTGGCAAACCGGTTTCATATCGTTTTTTAAGTGGCACAATAACGGCAGAGAGCATTTTCGTGGTTTTTCACCACGTTTGACAGCCCTAACAGTGAGTCTTGTCTAGATTCGTTTCCATAGGCAGGACGAGGTGTTGGATGACAACTAAAATGAAAACCCAGGTAGCTTGTCTAAGCTTACAAGTTACAAGTAAATCAAAGCTCAATTGATGGGTCAATCTATATACTCTGTAGGATTCTTACCGAAATATATCTGAATTGGATGTTTATTCGTATAATGAATTGTTGAGAAGCATATGCATACCCTCAGCCAAAGGATTTGTTTTTGTGACAAAATCACTAGGAAAGCCATAACTAAGCTATGAAATATCAAGTATCTGAAATTCATTTTTTTTTTCCTAATTAAACTTTCAAAATATATAGCTAAAATAGAGAGACACAGGCTTCAGCCTACGTTCATAAGCGCAACTTCATATGGAGCACAAAAATCATCGGAATACATCTTCATCATTACCAGTACAGAGGTATATATAAAGCACTACATCTTTTATGATGCTTTATATACATCATAACTAGATTATTCAACTATAATGAAATAAAGCTCAAAACCAGCTTTTACTCTGGCAACAACAGCAATCCGCCACCACTGGTGTTACCAATGGCTTACCTGCAAAAAATGCTTCAAAATTTGCAATACAAATTTGGAGAACCTCTGCCATGGCCTCAGGCGTAAATACAGCCTGGTGTGGGGTGAGCACGACATTCTCCAATTTGATCAACTCCTTTGGGATGTTCGGTTCATTCTCATATACATCAAGCCCGGCACCTTTAATCTCGCCTTGTAGCAAAGATTGGACCAACTCAGCCTCATCAATGTGAGCCCCACGTCCAATATTTATAATAATTCCCTCCTTGCCAAGGGCTTGCAACACTTGCCTGTTTATGATGTGGTGAGTTTCTTTGGTTAGCAAGCATGACACAATTAGGATATCAGATTCAGTGGCCAGGTCATTGATATTGGAAATAAACTTGTAATTGACATTTGGCTTTGGTTTTCTCGACAAGTAGGAAATTTTGCACTCAAATGCCTTGAGTCTCTTAGCGATTGCATATCCAATGCTGCCCAGCCCAACAATTCCAACCCGCTTACCTCCTAGCTGGAAAATTTAAAAAAACAATTTTATCAATCTTCTACTCAACCTTCCAGGCAGACACAATCAAACTTCCTATAAGAAGGCAAATATGCAATCAGATTAGTGCATCTTTCTGTTAAAGAAAAGAACTGAGACAAAGAGAAAACCAGTTTGTACAAACTAAAAAATTTGATGTAGAAACTTTTACTTGGTTGAGCATTACACTAGATTCAAGGGGGTAGAGTTCCCTAGTATGGACCACGAAACCTCCCTCACATACTTATCAGACAGTAAATTTTCTAACAAAACATCAACCAACAACTTCACTGCATAATCAGCGACATCCTTCAAGTAGTTTTCCTGGCATTAGCAACCAGTACTCCACTCCTCCTATACACGTCCAAGTCAATATGGTTAACCCCAGTATTGGCAGAGACCACACACCTTGATGAGGGGTGTTGGTCCAGGAGAGCCGAGTCTACTTGATCTAGGCCACCGTAGTCCAGAATGGCAAAGGCCAAAGCTGAGAGAGGAGATGAAGCTCGGACGAGGTGGAATTTCGAGGAGAAAGCGGCTATGAAGTAGACAGACTTTGGCTGATGAAAACAACCGAGGGAAGAACCGACGTTACAGATACCTCAATAGGTTTCATGGTTTATTTATTCCTTGGAGGGTGAAGATTGGTTGTTAAAAAAGTAACAATTTTAATCTTCTAACAATGTGTGTTTGGACAGTATAGACTAGAAGAAATCTGTTGATGCTGTTGTTTCCATTCTCTGGTGCATCTGCAGGTATATTACACCATGTGACAGGATACTGACAAGTGTCCCCATGTAGGATAATTAAATTGAAGATAGGTATGTGGATATATAATGTGTCTAGGTATTTAGTTGTTTTAAAAATTTTTACTGCTTTCCAATATTTGAAAATGAGTGAATTTAGTTTAGTTTTTTAAGTTAAATTTTTTTTTTTTTTTATATTTTTCACTACTTTCCAATAATTTTTTAGTTAAATTTTCAAAGATAATTATTATCAGCTTACTGTGAAATTGGCCCTGCTTCAAATGTTTAGGGTCCTCAACTGGGGAGAGAAGCGGGTGCTCCCATGAGTATTAGATAGTCTACAGATAATCACAACCATTAAATTCACTAGTCGCTTCAGATTCTCATGTTTAGATGAACATGCACATCCCGTCGTTCCAGTTCAATAGTAAGTATTTCACTACAAAAAAAATATAGTAAGTATTTATTAATTTATTTTTATTTAAATCTAAATAGAGATAATGAAGTGTTACACAAGAAAACCAGCCCCAAAGTCTTACACGAGACGCAACAGAGATAAACCATATCCAATCATGAATGGATGATGCTAAAGTGGGAAACTGCAATTAAGGTCTAATTCAAAATCAGCCAGCAAAAGGAAATCTGGACGGCTAAGGATGATTTAATGATATTTGCTTTTAAATATTTTCTTTCAATTTATATCTTTATTTAGTAATATTTTTTAGGCAATAATCTAGGCTGATAGCCTATAAGTCCATTAGTTGTATTAAGATATAATAAGCAAGAATATACATCAAATCTCCTCTCTTTTCCTCTCTCAATTCTCTTTCTACTCGATTCTCACAGCACTTCTGTCTTTCTCTCCCCGATCTATCTTGAAACCTAAAATTACCCTAACATGAAGCCCTACCATATAGTAGGTAAAAAGCAAGTTTTTCCTAAAACCGTTGAAAACTCGAAATAAAAACTGTTCAAGGTCATGGAACACTTGATATTTGTTCCTGACCTGTACTAGGCTTTTCTTCTCAATTCTTACCTCATTAATAATGAAGAAAGAAAATAGTTCCAATTCAATCTGCTGGCTCATAAGAAAAATTTCAAAATCCTTTAATCAAGTAAAATTATCATTCTTATTGACAGAAGTAATAGTAACATTTCTTATATATAAAAAAAAAAACAATCAATATTGTGCACCACAAGTTCAATAGTCCTGCTAGCTAGACATATTGATCCTCTGAGTTATTTTCTTTTTCTGTTATTTTCTTTCAAGATTTGTTACAGTAGGTTACTTGCTTTAGTATTAATATACTTATTTGTTACATTTAAGGTTTATGAATTATAATTTTATATTACGGGATGAGTCTACAATAAAAATATTGACTAGTTGATAATATTCCAAACTGTTGTCAATATGAAGTAATCGATCTAATCTATGATCATGTTATATGTGTAATATGTGAATTAGTTGTAAATTTTAAAATTAAAATAGTTGCAGTGTTTGTTAAATACAAAATCCATGTATGTAAGATGACAATATCATTTTACAGTTTCCATGCAAATATCTATTAAATTTCCTTTTTAAACATATCCCTCTCTGTAAGTGACAGGCTGTAACATTGTTTTCTAAGTTAGTGCAGTACTACCGGATGAATCTTCTTCTTCTTAGTTAAAGAATCTCAAAACAAGTATTGAATTTAATAATATGAACAGTTTATGTTGCGAATCAACACTGGTTTTGGTTATTACTATATTCAGATTAAATCTACTAAAAAAGAGTTCAAGGAAGTATTCTATGGTTTCTATCAGGACTTGACATGTCATAAGATAAACCAAATACCTTTTTTAAAGTGAAAGGGAAAAAAAAAGAAAAAACAAAAAACAAAAAACAAAAGTAAAATATTGCAAGTACCTTGGATCCAAGCGGGTGGTCACCCTGTGTCACCCACAACCCGTTTCGGACATACTGATCCGACATCGTAATCCTCCTCATAACATCAATCAACAAACCCACTGCATAATCGGCTACATTTCTAGAATGTGTCTCCCCCACATTTGCCACATGCACACCTCTTCTTTTGCATTCCTCCAAGTTTATGTGGTTCACCCCGGCGCCTGACGACACGATGCACCTCAAGGAAGGATATTGGTCCAGGAGAGCCGTGTCCACCCGGTCATAAGCAGCTGAGATGAGTGCTGCGCGAGCAGATGTGGAGAGTGGGGAGGAAGGTGAGATGAGAGTGAATTTGGCGGAGAGAACCGGCAACCAGGCGTCAGAGAGCGGACGGAAGAGAAGGATCGGAGGGAGCTCCAATGATGGACTTCCATCGGAGGTGGCTGAGCCGGCTTCGGCGGCTGCCGTGTGAGTGGGCAAGGCGTACATGTTTACTTTTTCTCGGTGAGGAATTTCGTCGAACAGGTTGCGAGCCGTTTGGTGTCCACTTGGACGGAAAGCGGAGGTTTGTTTAATGCGCATAAAACATGTTGCTTTAAGTGTTAATCTTTCTACGACTAATTACCAAATGATATGGAGGCATACACAAAGTTCTACAGTTGATTGACCAAATGCCCCAGTGGAACTTAATTTTCGTTTTGATTTTGTGTATGGCAGTATGGGGAATGTAAAAGTAAGCGAGTGCAATGCAAGGCATTAAGGCAAGCATCATTAATAAAAAAAAAAAAATCATCAACAAAAAGTGCAGACAAGCTGTCCCTGTATCTTGGAAGATTAGATAATTTATATTTTTTTGGTTGGAAGATACCTCCAGTTTCGAAAATACTGGAGATATCAATATCCTGTTATTGTTGTTAGAATCAATTTTTTCAAATGCTATTGGTGCAGTTTGACAGTTGTATAGTAATTTAGTGTATATCGGTTATAAAAAGATAATAAAATGATTATGCGGTGATAAAACGACGATAAAATTGTAGTGCGGTATGAACAAAAAATAAGATAAAACGGCGATAAAATAGAAAATAAAAATAGAGTTTTTTAAAAATTTGGTTAGAATATAGAGAGTTCCATTTCCATATTTCCCCATTGGATCACAAAAATTTGGGAGACAACCAAACTGGAGATAATCAAGGCATCTAAAATACTCTGTTCCAACTCTGGTGCACTTGTCCCATTACGTACCTACCAAGTAGCATATTGTTTTATTTATTTATTTTTTTGATACGCGTTCATATGTGTTTATTTAAGATGTTAATACGAATATTATCGAGTTAACTTTAAAAATTATCTTATATAATTTTCTTTATCTTTCTTTTCTTATCCCGTCAACGATCCTATGCGCTAAAAAAAAGATTTCCGGAATGCACATTGTTGTTTGGTATTATTGAAAAAGTTCTTCAAATATATAAAAAGCAATATGCACATTCTTAGTTCGTACGTATAAACATGAATGACAAGCAATTTTTTTATTTATAATTATTATTTCTTTGCTTTGTGTTTTTTGGGCCATGACCATCAGTTTTTAACCACACTAGACAATGCTATATGATATACATGAAGTCATGAACGGATGAACTCCTCCATTTAGAAAGTACCCTCACAATGCTTAACATTTTTAGCATGAAATTTAAGAACAAGTAGGTTAAAAAGAAGAGTTTGACGACTAAAAGTTGTCGTAATTTATATCTTCTCATTTGATTGATCTTAGTTCGTTTACATTTTTTTTTCAAAATTATGCAGTTAGGTTTATCGGATATTGATAATAAATACAAATATGTTAACTTATCATATGAGTCTATGAGATAGGAGCTATTTTGTAACCAATGAATTATGTGAATACTATATACGAGAATGTAGCTAGATTTACTCATTATTTATTTGGGCTAAATGGGATAATTATTTTTATCATTTGTTTACAATATTAACTCATAATGAACAAACACAGATAAAATTAATACTTTACGAAATGATAGAAAACGAACAATGTTAATTACACCTTTATTTTAGAACTTCCAATTGAATTATTAAGGACATTAACAATCTAGAGTTCATTAATTTTAACTTTCTATTAAATATTCAACCACAGAAATTAGCTTATATATTTTTTCTTTATCTCCCTTCATTATCCTTTGCAAAAACAAGATTTCAGGAAGGGCGTAATCTTACCTGAGTCCCTGGAAGTCCTTCAAAAATATAAAAGGAAGTGAATTGGTAATTCTTTATTTCTACGTATCAACATGAGACCAGTAAATGATCGACCACACATACTTACAGTATCTGATCTGAATATCTGATGTACATGTATCTCTCCATATATAATTGGTAAACATACTTACAGATCATTACCTACAAAGGAATACATCAAGACAAGCACTACATTTTATGATCTTTATGCAAATCATAACCATATAGATTATTCAATTCTAATGATTTGAAGCATATATACCAACTTAGATTCTCTTACAATAAGTAATATCAGTGAGCAACCACAGGTGTTATCAGTGGCTTACCTGCAAAAAATGCTTCAAAATTTGCAATACAAATTTGGATAACCTCAGCCATGGCCTCAGGTGTAAATACAGACTGGTGTGGTGTCAGCACCACGTTCTCCAATTCGATCAACTCTTTAGGAATATTTGGTTCATACTCAAACACATCAAGCCCGGCTCCTTTAATCTCACCTTGTACCAAACATCGGACCAACTCAGGCTCATCAATGTGGGCTCCACGTCCGATATTTATAATGATTCCCTCCTTGCCGAGGGCTTGCAACACTTCTTTGTTTACGATGTGGTGAGTTTCTTTGTTTAGAGAGCACGACACGACTAGGATATCCAATTCAGCAGCCAGGTCACAAATATTGGGAATGTACCTGTACAGTTGGCTTTGGTTTCCTTGACAAGTAGGAAATTATGCACCCAAATGCCTCGAGTCTCTTGGCAATTGCAGATCCAATGCTTCCCAGCCCGACAATTCCAACCTGCTTACCTCCTAGCTGGAAAATTTGAACAAATTTGTATTAATTTGCATCTGAACTTTCCAGACAAGTAAAACTTCCTAAAATCATGCAAATATGCAACCTGTTTATTGTGTTTTTCTCAGTTAAAAAGAGATCTGAGACAAAAAAAAAAAAATCTACTACTTTTTGGAGCACTAATTAGTTACCCAGGAGCCAAGTGGGCAGTCCCCTAATGTAGACCACAAACCCTTCCTCACATACTGATTAGACATAGCAATTTTTCTCAAAACATCAATCAACAACCCCACTGCATGATCGGCCACATCCTTAGAGTAGACCTGTCCGGCATTAGCCACCAGTACTCCTCTCCTCCTACACTCTTCTAAGTCAATATGGTTGACCCCAGCATTTGCAGAGACCACACACCTCAGTAAGGGATATCAGTCCAAGAGAGCTGAGTCGACAACAATCGAGGCCACTGTATTCGAGCATGGCACAGGCCAAATCTGAGACCATATTGGATCACCTTGCTTTAACCCTTTCTTTACTAAAAAAAGACTCAGAAACATTACCATTTATCTTCATAAACAAGTAAATCCTGAATCCATCTATCATCAAAACCTCTAGACTGCAAAATTCAAAAAGAACCTCAATGCACTCTGTCATAAGCCTTTTCCATATCCTTTTTTTAACATCCCAAATTGCTTCATAGATTAATTATACTCTAAATTGAACAACATGTTTCTAATTAGAAAAAATATTAGACACAAAATAACTGACCACACACATCTTACCCAAATAGGAGACTGAGACTGTTGGGGTTTACCATTGTGAAAACTCAAAAGCAACAGAGGGCAAGTTTGAAGAACAAAAACAATCTGGTTAATTTACATCAGACAAATAAAATGAAGAGCAGCACAAACAAATAGAAAGACCAACCATTCATTGGAATTCTTACATAAACAATAGAAGTTAGAATAAAAAAAATTATAAAGTAGGAGTCGCCATATAACCAAAGTGTGTCTAAAACACATTTCATTGATGATTCAGTTCATAATAGATGACATTGACTATGGACACAACCAATGTATCCAGAAAAATAAAATATAAAATCCTACTATATAGACAATTATTATGATTCCGAAAAAAATAAAAGAACTAATAGTAAGCTCTTCTAATAATAGGTCAGAAATGTGAAAGAATCACAACCAATATATCCAAAGAAAAACATAAAATCCTATATATTACTAATCCTAGAACTAAGATCAAGATCTTCTAACACGCAGTATATCCAAGAACCCAAGAATCAAAGAATCCACCCAATTTACCCAAGAATAGCATGTCAGGGGAACTATCCACCACTGATCACTGAGCAAAGGGCTTTTCCACAACAAGGCGGCCTTGGATGTTGGTGAGATTAACGACCATCACTTTAACCTTGCCATCAGAAGCAAGATTCGAGGCTGAGGCAGGTCCACCACCACCGGCGCCAGCACCGGCACCCTCAGCACCCTCTTCCTCCTCCAGCTCTTCCTCCTCGTCCTCGTCTTCCTCCGCCACCTCCTCCTCCACCTCTTCCTCCTGCTCGTCGTCGCCAGAAGCAACTCTTCCATTTGGCAACAAATGAACGCGACGGGTCGGATAGGGAAGCTTATGAGCGCCGCGCATGAGTCCGTGGTGCAGCTCCAGATCGCCTGGTGTAAACCAATTATAGCATTTCTTGCACTGCACAACTGGCTTGGCTTTGTTGCGATGAACAGATTTTTTAAAGTGAGAGGTGGCCTTCGTCTTGTTCGGCAGGAAGAGCTCATGACGAAGACAGTAGTAGACGGCCTTGGTCGGTACTAAGATGACAGCGCCGTCGTCATCGTCGGAAAACTTCGGATCAAGGTTCGCCATTAATTTAGGTTTTTCGAAATGTCGATGATCTTGGCCTCTTGGGATGAGAAAAAATGGGACTGGGGTGAGAGAGAGAGAAATCAGAATTGGGATGAGAAGAAATGAGACTGGCGAGAGAGAGAGAGAAATCAGAGGAGGTTTAAAAGGTTTATTTAGTAGCAACGATTATTTAGCTTTATAATGTCTCTGCACATTTAATGGACAAATTTACCCTCTTACTAATCAAATGCAATATATTTGATGAATTTATTTATACTTAGAAAAAAGAAACTTTCCATAAATTTCACTAGTAATTTATTATATATCTTTGTTAGACTAATCTTTCTTTTTCCTCTAATTCTTATTTCATATTTATTTTAATTGATCGTATTTAATTAAAGAATTATAAAATAAGTATTGAAATTTTATGTACTTATGCTTAGGAGGGTACTGCCCGTAGCAGTTGCCGATCTTGAACCAGATTTTGGGATGGGAAGTGTTAAAATTGATGAATATTTGTTACCGGGAATATATGCATTCTTTTTTTTCTTTTTTTTCTTTTTTTTTAAAACAAAAAGTTTCGGGCATGATATCTTTTACCACATAATTGGTACATTAGATAAGGGGTACTAGTAAGAGGGTAATTAGTTTCGGGCATGTCGTATTAAATGCTAATGTTATTCGTCCATTTCAAGTGCACTAGCATGAAGCTTATTTGGTTTGTAGGGGAACAAAATATGCAAGCTGCATATTTCTTTATTTTCTTTTGTTTAGCCAATTGAGATTTGGCTGTAATATCTTTTTGTATAAAGTCGACCTTAGCTAGCTAGAAAATTTTCTATATGTGGGAGTGGGATGGATCATGGATGTTATCTGCTATTGTAACAGTAAAACTTGTTTAAAGGAAGGTAGACCAACGGAAGCAGTGGGGAAAAAACTGTAATTGCATACTTACATTTGTGAGAACATTTGCTGAATATTTTATTTATCTATGCCTCTATTTTTGCTCAATGCCATTCGATTCACAATTAAGGCCTAATATATTTTTCCCATGGCATTCACCGTCAAGGTAATAATAATAATAATAAAAAAGTTCCTTGACGGTGAGTGATAATCGTTCCTTTTTTCTTAAAAAAATAAAGAGAAAATACTGTGGATGTTTTTCCCCTTTTTTTTTCTCCTTGGTGATGTGCCCATTGGAAGAATTTTTGTTCAGCCTATATTTCTGGGAACGTTTAAAAACTGGATAACGTTAACAAATATTTAGTAATTAATAAGCTTTCCATATATAAACGTTGTCATATTAATATACGTAAGATTTTTGCACGTTCAATTGTATCAATAAATTATTGTGAGTGGATAATATTTTTTAATTGTTTTACTTACTTTCTTATTAATTATTAAAAAAAATCATTAGAAGTGTTAGTTTTACAAAAAAGCACATGGGGGTACAAATTATAAAATTGAAAAGGTCCTTTGTGAAAGAGCTCTTCGGTATTTGGGAAACGAGAAGCTCTTTCTTTCCGTACGGAAAAGCAACTGCCAAATTTTTTAAAAACAAAGATAATGCACGTGCTTTAGTTGAAATTATGAAAAGGTAGGAAATGATATCGAACTAGCTATTCGCGCGAGAAATGTTGGATCAAAATTGGCCTCTTTTTTTTTAACAAATAAAGTATCTCAATTTACTCAATAAATATTTTAATTTGTTTTATTATCAATCTAAACACAAAAAAAATTATTATTTTGATTTGTTTTATTAGAGCATTTCGAGTAATTCTGCATTCATTTTAAGTCATTTGATGACAATAATCAATATTTACTTTCTTCATATTTTCTATAATATGTTTATGAACTCAGATATTCAAAATGAAAGGATTATGCACTATAATTACCCATATAATGTGCATATTATGCAGATTCTGGGTATATTAGAGCATTACGAGCGATTTTGTATTCATTTTAAGTCATTACATAATAATAACCAATATTTAAGTTCTTCATATTGTCTGGGATATTTTTATGAACTCACTTATTCAAAATGATTAGATTAAACACTGTAATTAGTAATTACGCATATAATGTGCAGATTATGAAGATTCTGGGTATAGTAAAGCATTTCGAGCGATTGTGCAATTATTTTAAGTCATTTGATCACCGTAATATATTTTTAACCACTTAATATAATCTAGAATAAGTTTATAAACTCATTTGTTCAAAAGGATTGGATTATACGCTGTAATTACGCATATAAGGTGCAGATTATTCAGATTTTGGGTATATTAGAGCATTTCGAGTGATTGTGCATTAATTTTAAGTCATTTGATCAGAATTATCTCTATTAATGTCTTAATATAGTCTAGAATATATTTTTAGACTCATTTATTCAAAATGATTTTATTATACACTGTAATTATGCATGTAATGTGCAGATTATGCAGATTCTGGGTATATTAGCGCATTTCGAGCGATTGTGCACTTATTTTATGTCATTTTTTCACAATAATCTATATTAAAGCTCTTAATATAGTATACATATATTATGAAATCATTTTTTCAAAATGATAGTATGGATACACTGTAACTACACATATAATGTGCAGATTATGCAGATTCTGGGTTTATTAGAGCCTTTCGAGTGACTCTGCATTTATTTTTAGTCATTTGATCATAATAATATGTATTTGAGCTCTTCATATAATCTAGAATATGTTTATGAACTCGTTTGTTCAAAATGATTGGATTATACGCTGTAATTACGTATATAATGTGCACATTATGCAGATTCTGGTATATTAGAGAATTTTGAGCGATTCTGCATTCATTTTAAGTCATTTAATTACAATAATTTTTATTTAAGCTCTTAATAAAGTTTATAATATGTTTATGAATCAACTTATTCAAAATGATTGGATTATACACTGTAATTACGCATATAATGTGCAGATTATGCAGATTCAGGGTATATTTGATCATTTGGAGTGATCGTGCATTCATTTTAAGGAATTTAATCACAAAAATCAATATTTAAGCCCTTCATATTGCCTAGAAAATATTTATGAAATCAATTATTCAAAATGATTGGATTATACGCTGTAATAACACATATAATGTGCATTTTGCCCGATTGTGCATTCATTTTAAGTCATTTGATCAAAATAATGAATAATTAAGCTCTTCATATTGTTTAGAATATATTTATGAGCTCACTTATTCAAAATAATTTGATTATACGCTGTAATTATGCTTATAATGTGCAGATTATGCAGATTCTGAGTATATTAGAGCATTTCGAGCGGTTGTGCATAATTTGATTATACACTTGATTTATGTGCTCTTTACCACTGGAGTGAATCTGCTACATAAGTTTCCCTCAGTCTTTTGTCTGATCTAATTTTATCACGGTAATTATTTTCCAACTTAAATGCAGAACAGAGAAACTTAATTTAATGAATATAAGGTAATCAGCAGTAGTTTTGAGAAGCATAAGTCTTGTAAAGCTACATAACATAATCTTGTCTATTTATACTGATTGACTCCAAAACGTGTCTTACTTTACGAGGCGGTAATGTCGATTTTCAATGGGGCATAAAGCAAACAAATTGCATCCAAGAACCTCAGTTTTTCTTGGATTCTCGTCCATTATATCCCTTTTCCCCACCGTTATATAGTCTCTACAGCATTGGTGCTCCCTGCTGCTTGCAATATAATAATGTTTCGGTTCTGGGAGCAGAAGGGTTCAATTTCTGATGCAATGTCTGTAAGTTTTCTATGAAAAAAAAAATTAAGTTAAAGAGAAGAAAAAAGGAACATAGTTCTGAGCTCTACTTGGTCCTCATTAACTAAATATTTTCCTCTCCTTTGATGAGATTGTGGAGCTAAATGTTCATATGGACTGTGATGGATGCCAGAAGAGAATACGAAAAGCTATCACTAAACTGGATGGCATGAATTTTAAGATCAGCCTTGCATATGATACTTAAAAATCAAATCCAAATTTACTATATTCACAACATTAATTGATCGATGAATGATGACAATATGACTTCTTTTGCAGAACCAGGGAACAGCTAAATACCATTTTTTTTGTTATAGTAATTAACAAACTAACTAATTAAGAATTTGTTCATTTTGTAATTTTCTATTTAAGTTTTTTATTTCTTTTTTTTTTTTGGTTGCAGCATAGAAGTATAGAACATATATGACTTTCTGTTACCTAGACCAAGGTTGCCTTAGAAACTAACAAGCAATATTTTACATAGGGGTCGATGATGTGGAAATTGACATGGACACAGGGGCGGAGCCAGGAATTATTTATTAGGGGGACAAATCTGTTATTTACATTTAATTAAGGGGACAAATTATATAATTTTTGTAAAAACAAAAGAAAATACACATGAAAATTTAACATTTTTTGGAGCATAGGGGGAGCAAGGCCCCCTTCAGCTCCCCATGTGGCTCCGCCCTGCATGGACAAGCAAAAAGTGACAGTTACCGGATACGTGGATCAGTACCTAGTTGGCGTGGAAATTGACGTGGACAAGCAAAAAGTGACAGTTACCGGATACGTGGATCAGTACCTAGTTGGCGAGTCCTTCCGAATTAGTAGTCCGTCAGACGTCGCGGAAGTTGGTTTTTCAGGGTGTTAGAAGGAACGTATTTCCACTGTGGCAGGAGGAAATGTCACTCCATCAGTGTTGGGAGTGCGTAAATGGTTCCTAACTGACGTAGTTTGGATCCATTTCAAAGTATGGCCAAATTATGTTGATGATGTTGGTTCACTAGGAGAAAGTACTTTTTATGATGATTATTAGTGCATTTAATTTGATATATTCCAAAAAAGGTATTTTATTATTATGTTGATAATTGGTTGGATTTTGGTGCATTTTCATTAGGTTGATTTTAAAATCTTTTGAAAAGTATCTCCGATTGACTTCTAGAGGTTGGAAGTCGAAATTGTTCCTACTGAGTTAAAAATTATACTCATCCTCCCTCCCATTTTTAATTCACAAAGATCATTAAGGAGTAAGATTTTCGCTAATAGCTGAAGCCACTGCGTAGACTTAATCTAGAAATATTTTAGTTTTTATTTATGAGTAGTTTAAGAATTTTTATTAGATGTTTTATGAAGGTTTAGTATTTCAGTAAGTCTTTCGCTGCGAGAATATAAACTCGTATAGGGTCGAATGAACTCAATTTTGTATTTGAGACTTTGTACCAGTATTTTGAGGCTTTATTATTTTAATGATGCTCATTTTATAATGATTGTTGTTAAGTTGTATACATTCCGAGGGAAAAAAAATATTCTTCGCGGTGTGACAGATTTGGTGAGATTTGGTGCAATTTCTTGTTGACGGAATTGTCCTTCCATCTCTCTCCTAGCCTGATCAATTGAAGAAGAGAGCTCGCTATTGAAGAGAAGAGCTTGCAAAAGACGGTTTTGGCAAGGAGTCCATTTTTCTCATCCTCCCTCTCAAGCTCGTGCAGCCAAAAAGCAAAGACAAAAGGTGAAATCATTTCTCTATCTATGTTCCGATCACAGAATTTCAATAGAAAAATCATATACAATCAATTCTTTTCCGATGAAATGAAATCCAATCTCATTGATATACTTTCTGATCATAGCAGCCAAGGCTATGATCGGAAAGAGTTTTAAAGCAGAGCCGGAAAGAGTTTTAAAGCAGATTTGAGTGGAATTGATTTTAGAGGAAAAGAAATGATTTGATTTTGAAATGAAATTCATTGATCGAAATGAAATTCAAAATGAGATTTGAGGGGAGTGAACTCCCATCAATTGAACAATTTGAACTTCCATGGTTAATTCTCTTCCTTTCCGATAAAATTGAATTGGATGGAATCGGAATTCCAATTCTAAATCCATGCGTAAGTTTTGTTTCCGATCAGGGCCAAATTTTTTTTTTTTTTTTTAAAAAAAGAGACCAAATTCAAAAGGGGAATGCTCCTCCCTTCTTGGCATGATGCATAGCATTATTAACCTACAAACTGTTCGGAAAAAAATAAAAAATAAAAAATTCCTCTGAAAGAAACAAATCATGAGCTCCTCTCCATATCTCACTGCCGCAGGCGCTTCTATCACCAGTTCCAACGGAAGTTCACTGTCAGATCTTCCACCTCTCCTTGCCCCCCATCCACTCTCTGACGCCTGGTCGACGGCTCTCTCCACCAAATTCACCCTCATCTCACCTTCTTGCCAACACTCTACCTCCGCTCACGCTGCGCTCGTCTCAATTTCTTATAACCAGGTGGACCCAGTTTTCCTGGACCAATATCCCTCCTTGAGGTGCATTGTGACGTCAAGTGTCGGGCTAGACCACATAGACTTGGAAGAGTGCCAGAGAAGAGGCGTGCAAGTGGCCAACGTGGGTGAATCATTTTCCACTGATGCCGCCGATTATGCAGTGGGTTTGTTAATTGATGTTTTGAGGAGAATTACTATGTCGGAGCGATATTTGCGATACGGGTCGTGGGTGACACGGGGTGACTACCTGCTTGGATCAAAGGTATTTTGTGTGGTATCTTTTTTTTCTTTCTTTTACAAACATACTGATATTTTGGGTCAACCAGTCATTTGCAAATGAATTGTCTCAACACGTTATTAGTCAGTAATATTGACTCAAAGCATTGTGTAAGGAGAGTAATTTTGATGCCAGAGTCAATAATATTGACTTCAAGCAGACAAGCAGTGTGAGGATAATAGTTTTTAGTGCCAAATTATGCCCGAAGCGTTCTCCATTGATGTGACCAATTATGTGGTCAGGCTTGTTAATCCTGTTTTTAGGAGCCTTACTGTGCCTCATCGTTATGTATCTGATGGGTCATGGGTGGTCTGAGTTTTGAAATGTCTGAGATACACTATGTATCTAGTTAGAAGAATTAGTAGGAAAAAAAAAACAAAACAAAATATCATTGTTTGATTATTATGTGTGCCATCAATTGGTTCAGGAATTGAAGATTAGAATGTAGGAACAAGGTCAGATTTTGAAGACAGGTAATAAAATCATGTTATGCTTTTCCAATGTACAATGTTTCACCTTCTCCAAAGTTATTCAATTTGAGCTGTTAATTAATGCTTTAAATACAAAATATATTCATCATTAAAGACTATATTAGAGTTATGATGGATGCTCTTCCCTTATTTATCCATGAAATCTACCGAGGGATTTGTACCATTGGATCTTCCCTTGTGACTTTGAGGTTTGAGCTATTTTGTGCACCATATTCCACCCCATCAACAAATCAATTTGACTCTGCTCTTCTAGACTAATACCCCTCAGTTCAAGAGGTGTGTACTCTCAGTTTATGTTTATGAATGCTGGGTTGGGTAGTATTAGAGAGAGTACATGTGGCTAGTGTGAAAAGTAATCTTTTGTGTATAAAGAGAGAGTACAAGTGGCTAGTATGAAAAATAATCTACCCCATGTTGCTGATCCTGCAGTGCGGTTGTAATGTTCTAGGAAATTTGGTAAGAGGAACTATCCTTTGATCAAAGATATGCTAACAAACAAAGTAAGTTGATATATTTTCTTCTACTATCAATAGAAATTGAGTTCTGCGTTTGTTTTCCTTTTTACTAAGAAAGGCAGTTTAATCTGATTGTATGTTTTCCAGCTAGGAGGTAAACATGTTGGAATAGTCGGGCTAGGGAGCATTGGATCAGCCATTGCTAAGAGACTCAAAGCATTTGGTTGCAAAATCTCATACTTGTCAAGAAAACCAAAGCCAGATGTCAGTTATAAATATATTCCCTATATATATGACCTGGCCACTGAATCCGATATCCTAATTGTGTCATGCTCGCTAACCAAAGAAACTCACCACATCATAAATAAGCAAGTATTGCGAGCCCTTGGCAAGGAGGGAATTATCATAAATATTGGACGTGGGGCCCACATTGATGAGTCTGAGTTGGTTCAATCTTTGGTTCGAGGCGAGATTAAAGGAGCCGGGATGAACCGGACATTCCAAAGGAGTTGATTGAAATGGAGGATGTCGTGCTCTCACCACATCGAGCTGTGTTTACTCCTGAAGCCATGTCAGATGTAATCCAAATTTGTATTGCAAATTTTGAAGCTTTTTTTGCAGGTAAGCCATTGATAACACCAGTGGTGGTAGCTGATTGATGTTGTCGTCAGAGAGCATTAGTTTTGTTTATTTCATTATAATTGATAATTTAGTTATGATAATGATTTGTATAAAGCATATAAAAGGTGTATTGCTCGATCTACCTTTGTAATGATGTCTTCCAATTATGGAGGGGTTCATGTACATCAGATACTATTGGTCATCGTATTGATGGCTAGATGGCCATTCCTGTTTCTAAGCAGAAATTAATAATGTGCATATTACTTTCATATATTTGAAAAAAAAAAAATTAGCATGAAGTCAATAAAGATTACATCCTATCGTGAAATCTTGTTTTAGCATAGGATAGTGGAAGTGGAAAGGTTGGAAAGAAAGATTAAGAAAATTATAACTAATTTTTATTCGTTTGAATATTTAATTAAAGTTAAAATTATTTAACTCGACCGTTAATCGTCTTAATGTTAATATTTTAGATAAACACATATGGACACGTATCAAAAATTATTACCCTGGGAATGACATTAATTATTTTCTTTTACGCCATCAATTTTGCAAAAAAAAAAAGACATAACATGAAAAAGTTGTTTCCATTTCCTTTTGTGGGTTCAGGAAAACATAAATCATCTATTTCTATCATGTCATTTAATCCATTTTCCTAGCCTCTGTCTAGTTTTTCTATTAAAAAAAAAATTACTCTTAAAAGAAAAAAACATTTGCACTTTTCTTACCAGCCCCCACCTAAAAGAATAAATGCCTTTCTTATGATGCAGTGATCGTCTCTTTGATCATCTGCAGTCGTTTTGTGTCCCAAATCCCAATTTCTTTGTTCTGATCGGATGTTAAGTTTTGAACTTAACTTTTTCTTATAACAATAACAGCACAATGATATGTTCAGTTTTTTTTTTAAATGGAGACATTTTTCCTAACAGAAAATGTAATTTTCCGAGGTACAGCGGTACAGCGACAGCCTACTTGCAATTGCATTGTGCACCGACTTACTTTCACAGTCGCATACATATAAACCCAACAAGAAAAATGATTTGATTTGGAATTTGAACATTCGACAGTAGCACTTTACCTGCCTTCATATCATTTGCTAGTAACTAATCGTAGAAAATTGATAAGCAAAACATTTCCCTCATTTACCAAGTCAACATGACCCATCTACCATTATTAGTAAAGTGCTTACAACCTGTTCGGCGAAATTCCACACTGAGAAAAACAAAACCCAACATGTACGCCTTTCCCTCTCACACAGCCACCTACATCACCACCTCCGACGAAAACCCAACATCGGACCTCCCACCTCTCCTCATCCTCCGTCCACTCTCTGACGCCTGGTTGTCGGCTCTCTCCCCCAAATTCACTCTCATCTCACCTTCCTCTCCACTCTCTACCTCCGCTCGAGCTGCGCTCATCTCAGGCGCGTATAACCGAGTGGACCCGGCTCTCCTGGACCAATACCCTTCCTTGAGGTGCCTTGTGAATACAGGTGCTGGGGTGAACCATATAAATTTTGAGGAGTGTCAGAGAAGAGGTGTGCAAGTGGCGAATGTGGGGGAGACCCATTCTAGAAATGTGGCCGATTATGCGGTGGGTTTGTTGATTGATGTTATGAGGAGGATTACCATGTCGGATCAGTATTTGCGAAACGGGTTGTGGGTGAAACAGGGTGACTACCCGCTTGGATCAAAGGTAATTATGAATATTTTACTTAATAATTTTAATTATCTTACATGCGGACACTTGTCAGTAACCTGCCACACAGTTTAATGTGTCTGCACATGCATCAGGTAATCAAAATAATATCACCAGAGTGCTACCAATCTAGAATGTTGTCATTAGAAGATAAAACACAGTACTTGTTTAGCAAATTCTCTTTCTTGGATGTCTCAAAGATAAGAATACCATAACATGGAATCCATTGAGGGATCTGTACAGCCAGTACTACCTTTGATCGTTTTTCTTACTCAACCCGATGCCGACTTCATTGCCGCTTTCTCCACCAAATTCCACCTCATCCCAGCTTCCTCTCAGCTCTCAGCTTCGGCATGTGCTATGCTCGAATACAGTGGCTTCGATTGTGTCGACTCAGCTCTCTTGGACCGATATCCCTTACTGAGGTGTGTGGTCTTTGCAAATGCTGGGGTCAACCATATTGACTTAGAGGAGTGTAGGAGGAGAGGAGTACTGGTGGCTAATGCCGGACAGATCTACTCTAAGGATGTCGCCGATCATGCAGTGGGGTTGTTGATTGATGTTTTGAGAAAAATTACTATGTCTGATCAGTATGTGAGGGAGGGTTTGTGGTGTACATTAGGGGACTACCCACTTGGATCTAGGGTAATTAATTATTGCTAAAAAGTAGAAGATTTTTTTGCCTCAGTTCTTTTTTAACTGAGACACAATAAACAGGTTGCATATTTGCATTATTATAGGAAAGTTTTACTTGTTTGGAAGGTTGAGTTGCAAATTGATACAAATTGTTTGTTCAAAATTTCCAGTTAGGAGGTAAGCGGGTTGGAATTGTCGGGCTGGGAAGCATTGGATCTGCAATTGCTAAAAGACTCGAGGCATTTGGGTGCAAAATTTCCTACTTGTCAAGGAAACCAAAGCCAACTGTTAGTTACAGGTACATTCCCAATATCTGTGACCTGGCCGCTGAATCTGATATCCTAGTTGTTTCGTGCTCTCTAACCAAAGAAACTCACCACATCGTAAACAAAGAAGTGTTGCAAGCCCTCGGCAAGGAGGGAATCATTATAAATATCGGGCGTGGAGCCCACATTGATGAGCCTGAGTTGGTTTGATGTTTGGTACAAGGTGAGATTAAAGGAGCCGGGCTTGATGTGTTTGAGCATGAACCAAATATTCCGAAAGAGTTGATCGAATTGGAGAATGTGGTGCTCACGCCACACCAGTCTGTATTTACACCCGAGGCCATGGCTGAGGTTATCCAAATTTGTATTGCAAATTTTGAAGCATTTTTTGCAGGTAAGGCACTGATAACACCTGTGGTTGCTCACTGATATTGTAAGAGAATCTAAGTCGGTATGCTTCAAATCCTTAGAATTGAATAATCTATCTGGTTATGATTTGCATAAAGATAATAAAATTTAGTGCTTGTCTTGATGTATACCTTTGTAGGTAATGATCTGTAAGTATGTTTACCGATTATGGAGGGATACATGTACATCAGATCAGATACTGTAAGCATTTGTGGTCGATCATTTACTAATCATTCATGTTTATACGTAGAAATAAAGAATGACCAAATTACTTGCTTTTATATTTTTGAAGTACTTCCAGGGACTTAGGATAATTACGCCCTTCCTGAAATCTTGTTTTAGCAAAGGATAATGAAGGGAGATAAAGAAAAATATATAAGCTAATTTCTGTGGTTGAATATTTAATAGAAAGTTAAAATTAATTAACTCTAGATTGTTAACGTCCTTAATAATTCAATTGGCAGTTTTAGAATAAAGGTGTAATTGACATTGTTCCTACCAAATATCTCTCTCTCTTGTACAAAACCATTATCAATAATATATCTTTTCCGCATATATTCTCTCTTAGCCAGCATTTATAATAATCCGAGTTAGGCGAGAATTCCCTGGGATCTTCCCCCCCCTCTTTCCTTTGGTATCAGAGCAAGGTAATTGCGATGACTAGTGAGTAGTCATCTCAGGTAAGGACCGGAGGGCTCTGTTCTGACATTATAATAAAAATTATCTTTGGCTTGATTATGTCAAACAGTGTAATAACCTCAAAAGATTTGTGTAATTTAGAGGGTTAAAATAATGTTACTTGTGATATGATATGTCAAGTTTTACTTAAAAAGATATATTGTCAATTAAAAATTGAAAAGACTGGAAAGTCGCAGAGATAAGTCGACTAGTACGGGTGACGATTGCGTTGAAATATATCGAATTAAGAAAAACTTGAGTAATTGTATGCATGATCTAATGTTATTTTAATTCTTAAAATTCAGGAATACTTATGAATTAAAGACTTGTATGACATAATTTGACTAAGTTGATAATTGAATTATACTCAAATGAATAACCCGATAGCCCTTATCTCTTTTAAACATTGTTTAAAAATTGTTACCTTGAATAGCAATTAATTTATGAGTGATTGGAGATTAAGTGCAGATAGTACAATTTATAAAGAAGCACTTAAAGCTACTGAGACATTACACCCACCAGCAGTAGGTTTTGTTAAGACTCAAGAAATAACCGGTAAAGCATTAGAAGTAATTGCAAAACAGAATAATACTTTAATCCAATTACTTCTTAAACTAACCGAAGATGTTGAGGACCTCAAAGTTGCAGTTAAAAGGATTGAAGCAGCTAAAGCAAAAGAAATAACACCAAGTGACGATTTGTCGGAGTCACTTGGGCAAATCCAGGTGCAACTAAAGAAGCTGAGTTTAGGTGAACCAAGCAAGCCAGCTATATCAAAGCCGAAGGGCAAACTTTTTGTCTTTAAGGATCCTAAGGAAATCCTTGAAACAGAAAGAAAGAAGCTGAAATGAGTCGAACTCAAACAAAGGTGGAAACTGAGCCACCTCGACCCTCAGTTACAGGTATGGGTCCCAACACCACAAACCCAACCATTCAAGACCAAATCCGAGGCTATCGCCTAGGAGCACGGTGTGTGGACTTTTTCGTCATTTCTCGAAGAATGATCGGGTTTCCTCAAGAAAGGGAATAAGCCTTAGATTCACCCCTCACGAGCCTAAATTCAAGTATAAAATGCTTCATAACAACAAGAAAACGTTAACGAGAATCTATTCTCATGAGGGTTTATTAATTTTGTGGATCCTTTCCTTCCAATAGGCGCAAGCCCCTATTGTTAATTACCCCGTGACGAATCACGAGAACCTCTGATTAAGGGATTCGAGAAATTATATGTCGTAGGCTAGAAAAGTTGTTATCTCAATTTATTTTAGGATTGAACTAAACTCAATTGACGTTACTAAATTTAGTTGACGGGGCGCAATTGAGAATTTATTTCTTTTGGCTTAAACTTGACTCAATTAACGGTACCAAACCTGATTAACGGAACCTAATTGAGGACACTTAAAACTTGATTTTATTATTATTTTTATTTTTATTGATTTTCGTTTCTAAGATCTAAACTTCAAAATACTTCTATATTTTTCGAAAATATATATTTGAAAGTACTTAGTTGGAAAATAATCCTATTTTAATTTGTTTTGGTTTTGAAATTATTAGACTTTATTTTTGAAATTCCATTGTAAAAGATTTAATATGTTTATAGTTTTAATGAAATTTTTTTTTGTAACGAAAATACTTCAACAATATAAAAGCCTATTATTTTGGAAGATTTTAATATCAAAATATCAGTAAATTTGGTTTCTACGTATTTTTAGAATTTTGTGGATATTTTATTTGGATTTTTCTGAATTTCCTACTATTTTTGGTGAATTTTCTAAGTTTCAGCCGATGTGGAGGTTTCTTGTTAAGCCACGTGGATAGAGAAGGTGAGGTGGCTGCTGACCGGTCTTGATGAGGTGGCGATGCAGATTTATGCTTTTAAAACGTTGGGTTTACCTCCTTTATGCATTAATAATTGGACTTATCTAACTGATGAAGGATTTAAACCCTAAGTATCAAATAAATTTATACCTAGAACCTAACCTCACTAGTCGTTTGGAGTAAGGTTTAGGGTCGAACCCAAGGGACGGATTTCTGAGTACCGGACTTACTGGTTCTCAAAAGCTAGACAGATAAAAAGGGATGTTTTTGAATGAAATAAATAACTAAAAGAAAGGTGCAAGAATATAGATGTTTTTGGGTGTTTTGGACTCAAATAACAAGACTCAGACAATTGAACAAACACTGGATAAAAATTGGGTTTTTCTAAAGATAAAAAGGCGTCCTAGGGATCAGATTTCACTAAGTTTAGCCTCCAGAGAAATCGAAATTAATTGCTTTCACAATTAATTCGAAGACCTGAAAATCCTGTCTTCAGTTCGACCCGAACCAGACCAGTTCGGTCCGAACTGAAGACGTGGATTTGAGTTGTTGAGTGATATACTTGACTTTGACGATGCCACGAGTCTGGACTGGCTGAAACTACAATCCCTAACCCTCAACTTTCGCCTATCGGGCCAGAAACTAGTACAGGACTCTACCAAACTCGCCCAAGTTTACTAGACCTAAACTTTCGTGTTGGTACAAGTTTACAAGGGTTTTACTATTTGTTTTCCTTAGTTATCTAAACTCTCTTTCAAGCAATTCAGAAGTTCTGCCTTTCGGCACAACTAACCTATCCTCTCAGATCTATGGCTTAACCCAAACACTTAACTTACAACTATTATCCGTTTAAATTTGTGACTTAACCAAACCCTGCAGTAGATTCAGAAGCAAAATAAATCAAACAACAGCAATAAACTAAGCAACAATTAATTCCAAATAGATAAATAGCATGTCAAGTATCAAGCATAACATAACAACAACATCAAACTAAACCTAAGCTACATCTTACCCTAAGACTAAAGTAAACTACTCAGACATAGTACTAAAACAACAAATAACAACAGTAGTAAAGTAGTAGAGATACAAGCCCATAGAAAATAAAGATAAAAGCATCAAAAGAATAAACTAGAATACTCCTTTAAAGCTAATACTCAGTCTTCTAAGGCAGTGGATGGTGGATGAGCGTGAGATCTAGAGCCAGTCGCTGCCGTCGCCTCGAAAGCAATAGAAAGAGCACAAGAATCGATGAAGAACTCCAAGGAGGTGTGGAAAATTCGTCCAGAGCCAAGAAATCCAAGAGAGAACCAAGAGAGTCTGCCGTCAGGGCAGAGGGAACCTTAAATAGAAGCCTCAAGTGCTTGGGGAGCAAGCTAGGTCGTCCAGAGCATCAAATCTCGCCAGAAATCATCTTCCTTACTTAGAAAAACATGCCATATACATCACTTCGGGGCCAGATAGGGGTCAGTTCGACCTGGAGTGAGAAACTGGCTGAAGGCGCCCCAGTTCGACCCGAACAGGAAGGCTTCGGTCCGAACTGGTCTTGGAAGAAGTAGAAAATGTGCTAAGTCCGGTGCAGAGCCTGGTTCGGTCCGAACTGGAGATGTTCGACCCGAACTGAAGCCTGGACTTAGCGTCTAAGGTGGCATGTGGCCCGCATGACGGTCTGGAACGTGTGCCTAGCGCCAGGAATGAGTCGTCTGGCCTAAATGCAAGCATCCTGAGCTTCTTTGAGTCTGTTTTCCTCTTGTTCTTCATCAAAACCTGAATACAATGAACTAAAGCGACGGCAAAGCCGAATCCTGGAAAAACACAAGGAAATGTCAAATAATAACAAGGTTTGGGTTAAATTTAAGTGCCAAGTACGGTCCAAATACCAACAAATAAATGAGATATCAAATCCCCCCAAACTTAAACTTTGCTTGTCCTCAAGCAAGAGCCTAAACTTAGAGTTCAACTATACTTAGACTTAAAAACAATTACCCAAACCGAAGTTATGCTAGAAACCAAATACTAATGCCCACAGTCAATCACACAAGCAAATCAAGCCAGTCAATTAGAATTCATCAAGCACAAGGATTTAGTGTCCTAACAATCAAGCCATGCAACTCTTGGTCCTAATAGAAGTTTAGCCAATCAAGTACCCTAGCTTCTATTTCATCAATCAAACGCAACTTCAAAGTCACTCACCCGTTCCTTTCTATGTCTTACAAAAGTTTGTGAAAAGAAAACTTAGCAAGTCCGAGAATTTTACAACGAGAGAAATAAACAACAATTCACCAATTTAGAAATAAATGTGTAAGTCGAGTTGCGGTGATTTACATCACTTAGGGTTTTACGCTATTGAGACTTGGATTGAGCTACCGGCACATGACGCACCGGGGAGATCAAACAAATAAATGCACGACCAAGGCCACGGTACACTTGGGCCAGGGCTCCTAGCAATTTTCGTAATCTTTTCTCCAATTATTTGTGGAAGATCAAACAAGTTGTCACACGACCAAGGCCACGGTACACTTGGGCCAGGGCTCCTAGTGACACTCGCTATCATTTCTTAATTTGGATTAATTGAAGTCCCTTCGCACCCTCATTTTCGCAACTATTTAGATTTCAGTCAATTTAAGCGCTCGTTGGTGATTCAAGCATTAAAAACCATCTAACTCGTCTTATAACTTCCAAAGTTGCTAAATTTTCTTTTAGGCAAAAGAGTGTAAGACCTAGAAATAGTTCACTCGGTGAGAGGTTGTGAGAATCGACTTAGATTGAGTTGATAACTATTAAGCATCCAGGTTCGGGTCCTATCACGGCTTTAACTCATTATTTCGGTCCATTGGTGCACAAATCAAGTTCAGGTTTCTAAACAAACAGAAGTACTTGAGATTTCTAAAGGAAAGGCCCTTAAAAGTGTGTGATTTTAATCAGTGATAGTCAGAAAAGAAGGGAAGGGCAAGAGCACTCAATTTCCAACAAAATTTCAAGAGAATTGTATAAAACAGACCTTCAGTTCGAACTGGAGTGGACCAGTTCGAACCGAAGTGACATGGTGAATTCCAGAAAACGACTAAGTACCCAGTTCGGACCGAACTTGATGGTTCGGGTCGAACTGAGCAGTGGTGCAGTGTAGAGTCTTTTAATGACACCAGTTCGGACCGAACCAAAGCAATTCGAGTCGAACTGAAGCCAGAAAAACAAGAAAAATTTACCCCTCCTCTCTCTAAATCGTCCAAAAACACAGAAAAGAAATAAAAAACAACAAACAACCAGCGAAAATAATACGCCCCCCCCCAAACTTGAACAGAGCAGTGTCCTCGCTGCTAGACATGCACACAAAAAATAAAATAGGAGGGTAAGGCGGCGTACCTGACTAGAAGAGAGGAGGAGGGAAAATCCCAAAGGGATCTTCCGGTCCGGCTGGCTGCTGCTGCTGTGGTGGCACGAGGCTGGGGTAAGCTGCCGGGTCCGATGGAGAAGGGCGCGGCACATCAAAATCCTGCTCGGGATAGATGTAAGGGATGGAGGAGGTCTTGGTCGGCCGAGAATGAGGATTGGGCTGCCAAGCCATGTGCCATGGCTGCTGCTGCTGCTCCATCTCTGGTGGGCTGTGATAAGAAGAAGCCTAGGAAGCGGTGCTGTGGATGGAGTGCACCGGTGAGCCCCAATTCGGGTCATCTTCATCGCCGGGCCAGTAGTTGTTGCGGAGGAAGAAGTTGTTGTCGTAAGCAACGTCCGCAACACGGTCGAGGCGCCGCCCGTACTGCTGCACCTCGTGAGAGAGACGGCTTAGGTGCATGCCATGGTCTTGCTGGACAGCTGTGTTCCGGCGCACCTCATCCCTTGTGTCAATCGTGAGGGTAGTGAGATTACCCATCATGTCGCGAAGCGCAAGGGCCCACGGTGGTGCCTGAGAGAAGACGTCCTCCGCCCCCTCTTCCATTGCTGCAGCCCCTTGGTCGGTTGGCATAGGAGCGGGCTCGACCACTGCTGCCCTGCTGGAACTTGCCTCCCCCCCTGCCGACTGTGGGCGGTAATCAGTGGCGATGAGCCACAAGTCGGGACGGCGGAGATTGAGCCGGTGAGAATAGGGGAGAGGGAAGTTGCTTCCATTCTTGCGGAGCCACACAAAACTGCCATTGGGCATAATCTCAATGAACCCGGCCCCCTTGAACCTCCACTCGTCATAGAGAGAGAATCCTCCGCAAATTGACTTGGGAGGGAGTGGAAGGTTCATGCGGGTGGCTAGAAGGGAGACATAGCCACCCATGGTGATGCTCCCCTTGGGCACTCGGTCGCGTTGGTAGATCCAAAACTCGACCATAATCTTCACCACATTGATCTTGGGAGGGTTGGGCTGAAGGGAGTACCAAATGAGGCCCAACTCCTTGTCATTAGTAACATTCGCCGTCTCGCCCCTCGAGAACACTTGTGAGGCATAGGCGCGCATGAGAATGCGGAGAGTTGGGTGGTGAACCAAGCGGGACTTCCGGGCTTGAGAATGGCCGGCAATGCGGATCCAAATGGACTCGCTAGTCAAGTCGCTCGAGAAAGGAAAATGTTCCACCGGACAATCCCTTTCTAAGCCAAACACCTCGGCCACATCTTGCAATCGGGCCTTGTGGGTGGCGTTGGCAAGACGGAAGACAATGATGTCGGTCCCGCCTTCCTCCATGAGAGTTAGAGAACTCAGAAATTCCAAGGTGAACTTGGTGTAGGCCAGATAACGGTGGGTCCAGAAGGCAGGAGTGATGCCAATCTTGGTGGTGAGCTCGAGAAACTCTTCAGCCACCCCAAATTTCTCAAGTGTTGCTAGGTCTATCCACCGGGTGTGCTCGAACTTCCGGTCCTTCATCTTCATAATATTGAGATACTGGAACTTCCATGGGATCTCAAATGTCATGGCCTCCTCAATTGTATGGGCATCTGGGTGCCTTTGGAAGTCGGGGTGGTCCTGCATGGGATGCGAGGGCCCGGCTGGTCTAGGAGGAGGAGGTGGTGACTGAGCAGGGGCACGAGCACGAGAAGAGGAAGCCCCTTTGTCGCCCTTAGAACTGGCACGTGTCCTAGGCATGATTGAGTGAGACAGCAGCGAAATTCTTCTAAGTCCAAGTGCAGTTCGGACCGAACTTGGTGAGTTCGGGCCGAAGGGAGGGTCAAATTGGGGTCGAAACAGAAAAGGCAGGCCTTCGGTTCGGGTCGAACTTGGTGAGTTCGGACCGAACTGAAGGAAGGCTGTAGAGGTTTTGGACTGGGGTCCCTTCGGTTCGGACCGAACGGTGGGCTGTTCGGGTCGAACTGAAGCGGGATTCTGGTAAATTCTATCCTGATTCCTGGTACAGTGCCTCTATTCTGGTAAAATCGTTGTATATTGCCCCAAACACTGGTACAGACCCTTAGAAATACTCACGAAACTAGTCAAAACCACAAGGAAAGGATTGAAACAGAAAAGAGTGGGAAAAGACCTCTGAAATTCCTTGAAGACTCGAAAAACCCGCTGGTTTGACTCGGTGAAGTGAAAGAAGGAGCGGCTTGAGTGCGAAGAGCCCTAGGGAGAGAAAGAAAACTCCTGAAGCACACCAGGGAGAGAGAGAGAGCCTCGATGGCCTTCCTTGGTGTGAGACGGCTGTTGCGAGACACCCAGCGAGTAGGGGCTCTAGGGTTGTCGGATAAACCCTAGAGATGGTGAGTAGAGTCCCCGAGAGCGCCCTGGAACAAAGAGAACCACGATCCGTCGACTTCGGTTAAAACTTGGAAGAACGTGCCTTGAAAAACCTATCAAAATGCCACACCTATATGAAAATCCGAGAGTAGAGAGTGAAAGAGAGAAGAGAGGAGAGTAAAACCCACTTCAGATCTGCAAAAATGGTGAGGAAATGAGGGGGCGCGACTTTTGGGGAGAGGGCTTCGGTTTGAAACGGAAAGGAGCGTGGTTTGGGGAAGGGGTGCGAGTGGGAGAGAAAGGAAAGAGAGAGGGAGAGACGGCTTGGGGAGGGGGTTAAATGGGAGGCTTAACGGGTCGGGTAAGGGATTTAAAACAGGCCCAATAAAGAATAAATGAAAGGAATAAAAGAATGGGCCTGGGTCCCATTAAAAAAAATTTCAGCCCAATAATCGCCGTTCGGACCGAACATAACTAGTTCGGACCGAACTCAATCCTGCTTTGCCTTCAAGCTGGTCCAGGTCGAACATCTGAATTCGGACCGAACTGAAATACTTCGGACTGAACTGGTCATGATCCCTCTCCTTAGCCTTGCTCCCCTGCTTCCTTCCTCCGGGTCGAACTGGCTGGCTCCAGGTCGAACTGAAGCTGGCTACTTCGACCTTTGCAGCTGGCTTGAGGTCGTACAGGGATTCCTCGCAATCCAGGTGCTCTAGTGCCAACCGCTCTCCTTGATTCCCCCAAACTTGCTCTGAAAAGAATCACAACTCATCCCATCAAAAAATATTTTTGTCATTTTTTTTTTTTTATAATTTTTTTTCACTAATTTTTTTTTTTTCTTTTTCAAGGAAAGGAGAGGTAAAATAAATCTAAGAATTAAAAACCCTTGGGTTGCCTCCCAAGAAGCGCTTGTTTTAGGTCCCTAGCTTGACCACCTCGCTTCTACTTATCGGATCGGTAAGGTTCGGAGAGAGAAAGAACAAAGGCTTCCTCAATCTTCTCATCGGCTATGTAATGCTTCAATCGCTGCCCGTTGACCTTGAAAGGCTCCGAATCCTTGTCGCAGATATCAACGGCGCCGAATGGGTAGACCTTGACCACGCGGAATGGCCCCGACCACCTAGATCGCAACTTGTCCGGAAAAAGCCTAAGTCGTGAATTGAACAAGAGCACCAAGTCGCCTTCCTTGAAATCTCTCCTTGAAATATGCCTGTCATGCAAAAACTTGGTTTTTTCTTTGTAAAGTTTAGCATTTTCATAGGAGTTTAGGCGTACCTCGTCCAACTCATGCAAATCTAGTATGCGCTTTTCACCGGCTTTGAGCATATCCATGTTGATAGCGCGAGTGGCCCAATATGCCTTGTGCTCAATCTCAATTGGCAAGTGGCATGGCTTCCCATAGACAAGCTTGAAGGGGCTCATGCCTATTGGTGTCTTGAAGGCTGTCCTATAGGCCCAAAGAGCATCATCTAGCTTATTGGCCCAATCCTTGCGAGACCGGGCTACAGTTTTCTCCAAGATGCTCTTAATCTCCCTATTAGACACTTCCACTTGCCCATTGGTTTGCGGGTGATAGGGTGTAGCAACCTTGTGGGTGACTCCATGCTTCTTCAAGAGATTGTCGAAGGTCCGATTGATGAAGTGCTTTCCCCCGTCGCTTATGACTGCCCTTGGAACTCCAAATCGAGGAAAAATGATCTTTGTGAAGAGCTTGACCACCGAGTTAGCGTCAGCTGCCTTGCATGCAATTGCCTCGACCCATTTTGAGACATAGTCGACGGCGACTAGGATGTACTCGTTCCCATTAGAGCTCGGAAAAGGGCCCATGAAATCCACACCCCATACATCAAAGATCTCCACTTCGAGAATCGGGTTTTGTGGCATCTCATTCCTCTTGGATATGTTGCCCGTCCTTTGACACTGATCACAAGAAAGTACAAAAGAACGTGCATCTTTGAAAAGAGTGGGCCAAAACAAACCTGATTGTAGGACCTTGGCCGCTGTCTTGGAGTATGAGGCATGGCCCCCATAGGCGGATGAGTGACACCCGGCCAAGATCGGCCGAATTTCCTCATAAGGGACACATCTCCGGTAGACATCATCAACTCCAATCTTGAATAGGTATGGCTCATCCCAGAAGTAGAACTTGGCGTCGGATTTGAGTTTTTTCTTCTCCTGCCAAGTCATCTCAGGGGGCAGAATCCCACAGGCAAGATAATTGGCCAAGTCAGCATACCAGGGCTGGTCACTTCGGCCTGGACCATCCCCAGTTCGGGTCGAATTGTGCTCAAAGGCCAGGATTTCACTGGCAAGCCTCATCCAGTCTTCATCACTCCGCTCAGTTCGGTCTGGAACGCCATGCATTCGACCCGAAATGAGGGCCAGCAGCTCCAGACTAAGCTCCGTTCGGTCCGAACTGCAGTCTCTTCGACCCGAAGTGAGGGCCAAGTCCTCCGAAGTGGGTGGTGGTGACCCCGAACTGAGGTCAGTTCGGTCCGAACCTTGGTTAGTTCGGGTCGAACTGAGGTCGATCTTCATGAGATTTTCGTGGGGAAAGGCATCTTCAATTGGCAATTCTTCACCTTTTTCTTCTTTCCAATACAGCCGAGACAAGTGGTCTGCCACTAGATTTTCTGTTCCTTTCTTGTCTCGGATTTCCAGGTCAAATTCTTGAAGCAAGAGGATCCACCTTATGAGCCTTGGTTTGGCATCCTTCTTGCTCATTAAGTACCTCAACGCGGCGTGGTCTGTGTACACGATCACCTTAGAGCCCACAAGATAGGATCTGAACTTGTCTAGGGCAAATACAACAGCGAGGAGCTCCTTCTCCGTGGTCGTGTAGTTTGCTTGAGCCGGATCAAGCACCTTGCTCGCGTAGTAAATGGCCACAGGTCTCTTGTCTTTCCTTTGGCCTAAAACAGCTCCAACCGCATAGTCACTCGCGTCGCACATGAGCTCGAATGGTTGTGACCAATCCGGCGGTTGTAAGATTGGTGCAGAAACAAGGGCTTCCTTCAACCTGTTGAAAGCATTAATACAATCATCATCAATAATAAACTCACAGTCTTTAATCAATAGATTGCTTAATGGCTTTGCTATTTTAGAGAAATCTTTTATGAATCGGCGATAGAATCCGGCATGTCCAAGGAAGCTTCGGACATCTTTGACATTTTTAGGGATCTCTAGCTTTTCAATCACTTCAATTTTGGCCTTGTCGACCTCGATCCCTTGAGATGTCACCACGTGGCCTAGCACTACGCCTTTCTGCACCATGAAATGGCACTTTTCCCAATTCAGCACTAGGTTGACCTCTTTGCATCGCTGCAAAATTTTAGAGAGGTTAGCAAGGCATGAATCAAAACAAGAACCATAAACAGAAAAATCGTCCATAAACACTTCCATCTCTTTCTCAATAAAATCTGAAAAAATAGCCATCATAGCTCGCTGGAAGGTGGCTGGTGCATTACATAAACCAAAAGGCATACGTCTATAGGCAAAAGTACCCCAAGGACAAGTAAAGGTGGTCTTATCTTGGTCACTAGGATGGATGGGTATTTAAAAGAAACCTGAGTAACCATCTAAGTAACAATAAAAAGAGTGATTAGCGAGTCTTTCTAAAAGTTGGTCAACAAAGGGGAGAGGAAAGTGATCCTTTCTAGTCGCCGCATTGAGCTTGCGGTAGTCTATACACATCCTCCATCCGGTCACGACTCGCGTTTGAATCAGCTCGTCCTTGTCGTTCTTGACCACCGTCGTGCCTCCTTTCTTGGGGACCACGTGCACCGGGCTCACCCACTTGCTATCCGAGATCGAATAGATAATCCCCGCATCGTGGAGCTTTTGCACTTCTTTTCTGACCACTTCGGTGAGAATTGGGTTGAGCCTTCGCTGCCCGTCTCTTGATGGCTTGTGGTCATCCTCCATGAGGATTCGGTGAGTGCAAATAGCGGGGTCGATCCCTTTCAAATCTTCTATTGAGTATCCAATAGCACCTTGGTGAGCCTTCAAAACTGTCAATAACTTCTCAACCTGCCCTGCATCTAATTCAGAGTTAACAATAACAGGGTACGTTTGATTCGGGCCGAGAAATTCATACCTGAGAGAGGCAGGCAGGGGCTTGAGTTCAACTTTTGGAGGCTCAGTTCGGTCTGGACTAGCCTGGTTCGGGCTGGAGAGGTCCAGAGCCATTGCATCTTCCATCTGGTTGCCTTCAGTTCGACCTGAACTGGGTTGGTTCGGTCCGAACTGGTCTTCATGAACCTCTTCCCTATCTGCCGTTCGACCCGAAGACAGTGGGTTCGGTCCGAACTGAGGGGTAGGATCCACCATTTCATCTAGTTCCTCAGCCTCGATCGATTCCTCGACCTCGATTGCTTCCTGTACTTCAGAAAGAAACTGTTGGTAATCATGGAGAGAAGACTCATACCTTTCCTCGAGTGTCTCCTCAATCGTTGGCTCGATTACCTCGATCCTAAAGCATGTGTCGGCGGAGCTTGGGAACTTCATGGCATGATTAATGGAGAAGTGAAGCTCCTCCTCCCCCACTCTGACCAAGATCGTGCCGTCTCTGGCATCCATCAAGACCCAGCAGTTCGGAGGAACGGGCGCCCCAAGATGATGGGCACCTCCTGATCTACTTCCATGTCCATGACCACAAAATCTCCTGGCACTAAAAATTTGCCGACTTGCACCGGTACATCCTTGAGCATGCCTATCGGTAGTCGCTCTGTGGAGTCCGCAAGCTTGATAGATATAGCTGTCGGGCTTAGCTCGCCGAACCCTACCTTTTCATAGACTGCCTTGGGCATGAGGCTGACACCGGCCCCCATATCGCATAGAGCCTGCTTGATGATGGCATTTCCGATGACGCAGGGGAGAACAAACCTCCCCGGGTCCTCTAATTTGGGCGGCATCTTCCTCAAAGCTTCGCTGCTCCCTTGTGTAAGAGCAACGGATTTCAACTCCTCTAGAGTCAACTTTCCGGTACACAGTTCCTTCAAAAATTTAGCATATACCGGCACTTGTGTTACCGCATCCATGAAGGGGATCGTGATCTTCATTTCCTTCAAAATCTCCTAGAATGCCTTGAATTGGGCATCCTCTTTGCTCTTCCTCAACCTCTGTGGGAATGGGACAGGAGGTTGGTAAGCGGGTGTGACTTGAACGCTCTTTTCTTTGTTTTGGCCAGCCTTTGCCTTTGCTTCGGACCGAACGGAAGTTGGTTCGGGTCGAACAGCCTTGGGTCCAGGTCGAACAGGCCTCTTGGCTGGCTCTTCAGCCTCCACTTCGGACCGAACAGCTGATGGTTCGGGTCGAACTGTGCTGGTGAGGGGCGAGAATGGTGCTATCTGCTGCCGAATGGGCTCTTCTTCAGCTGGTTCGGCCCGAACTGGGACTGCTTCAGGTCGAACTGAGGGCTGGTGAGCTGTTTCTGCCGGCATGGGTGGGTCCTCGTACTGCTTCCCGCTCCTCAAGGCATGGAGGGCCTTGCAATCGGCATTCGGGTTGACTTGAGGCTGCCCTGGGAGCTTCCCTTGCTCCTTGGCGAGATGTGCCTCCAGTAAGCGCTCCATCCTCTTTATTGCCCCTGTGTTAGATTTCAATTCATCAACATCTGCCTTAATTTCAAGATTAAATTTAGTTTGGCCGGCCATAAAGGTATGGACGACTTCAGTAAGTTCGCCAAAGGCGGACTTCCTTTGAAAGGGCTGGTCTCTATTGTTGGTGAACTGATTATTTCTATTAAAATTCGAGGGGCCTGGGCCGGTGTACGGGTATTTGTGACCAAAGTTCCCGTTAATGGCATTGACTTGAGGACTGTCGGTCTCGGGTTTAGCCAAAGGGCAGTCGACAGAAGTATGCCCCTCCTCGCCGCAACACCCGCATTCTCCTTTGTTAAGATGCGAGCCTTGTGCGGATTGAAACACGGCAAGCTCCGCCTCGAGCTCGGCGATCCTCTCGTCCTTGGTTGTGACGCTGTGCACTTGCTGCCTCGAGTTTTGTCGGCGAGAGCTGACCATCGGCATCCAATGGTATTGCCTCGCACACCGGTCAAGTAGCTCTCTTCCGGCTGCCGCATCTAGCCGTAGGAAACTTCCACCTGAAAGAGAGTCAAGGTTGATCTTAATATTGTCATACAAACTGTTATAAAAGGTTTTAACTATCAACCACTCTTGAATCCCATGATGGGGGCACGAGGTTTCTAGATCCCTAAACCGCTCCCAAGCATCACTCATAGGTTCATCCTCTTTTTGTTGAAAGTTTGTAATTTCCCTCCTTATTGAGTCAGCCCTATCAGTTGGAAAGTATTTGTCAAGAAAGGTTTGAGCCATGTCATCCCAAGATCTAATTGACCCATTTTTCAAAGTTTTATACCACTTTTGGGCTTTGTCTTTGAGGCTAAACCTAAACAGCAAGAGTCTAACAGCTTGTTGTGGGACCCCATTCATTTTAATAAGTCTAGTGTAATAAAAAAAAGTTTGAAGATGAGCATGGGGGTCCTCGTGGTCGTTCCCATGGAACGGGGTTTGTTGGACCATAGTCACGTGGGCGGGGGCTATCTGCATGTTGTTGGCATCGATTCCAGGGATGACAACCGGCCCTGCTACGTGCTTGGCCCTCGGAGCACAATACTCCATGAGAGATTTGTTGGGGTTGTCATTCTCCCCGTCAGAGTTGTTGCCAACGCTCTCATCATCGTTGGTCCATCTGCGACGCTCATCGTCGAATTCTCGTCGTTCTCGCTCTAATTGGAGCCTGAGTCGCTCCAAGCGCTGTGTCTCGGCCGCGATATCAACTTGAGGGTTGTTCGCTGCCATGTTAGCTCCTGCTTCTCTCTGCACTGGGTTCAGTTCGGGTCGAACTGGAGATGTTCGGATCGAACTGGAGGTCGAAGATGACCCTGGTTGCTGCGCTTGGTTGATTTCGCGAAGAAATTCGACCTGCTGCAACTCTGGATCTTCCTGCAACCCACGGAGAAAATACCTACGCAAAATAGGAGGTTGGGACTTTGATCGAGGCCCCTTCTTCCTACCTGCCAGTCCTACAAAATAGAGAGAAAGCAAATATGAGAAAAACAAAAGAAAAGTCTAGTCTCTTGATACTACAACAAGTATCCAATATCAACACCGTCCCCGGCAACGGCGCCAATTTGATGAAGGATTTAAACCCTAAGTATCAAATAAATTTATACCTAGAACCTAACCTCACTAGTCGTTTGGAGTAAGGTTTAGGGTCGAACCCAAGGGACGGATTTCTGAGTACCGGACTTACTGGTTCTCAAAAGCTAGACATATAAAAAGGGATGTTTTTGAATGAAATAAATAACTAAAAGAAAGGTGCAAGAATATAGATGTTTTTGGGTGTTTTGGACTCAAATAACAAGACTCAGACAATTGAACAAACACTGGATAAAAATTGGGTTTTTCTAAAGATAAAAAGGCGTCCTAGGGATCAGATTTCACTAAGTTTAGCCTCCAGAGAAATCGAAATTAATTGCTTTCACAATTAATTCGAAGACCTGAAAATCCTGTCTTCAGTTCGACCCGAACCAGACCAGTTCGATCCGAACTGAAGACGTGGATTTGAGTTGTTGAGTGATATACTTGACTTTGACGATGCCACGAGTCTGGACCGGCTGAAACTACAATCCCTAACCCTCAACTTTCGCCTATCGGGCCAGAAACTAGTACAGGACTCTACCAAACTCGCCCAAGTTTACTAGACCTAAACTTTCGTGTTGGTACAAGTTTACAAGGGTTTTACTATTTGTTTTCCTTAGTTATCTAAACTCTCTTTCAAGCAATTCAGAAGTTCTGCCTTTCGGCACAACTAACCTATCCTTTCAGATCTATGGCTTAACCCAAACACTTAACTTACAACTATTGTCCGTTTAAATTTGTAACTTAACCAAACCCTGCAGTAGATTCAGAAGCAAAATAAATCAAACAACAGCAATAAACTAAGCAACAATTAATTCCAAATAGATAAATAGCATGTCAAGTATCAAGCATAACATAACAACAACATCAAACTAAACCTAAGCTACATCTTACCCTAAGACTAAAGTAAACTACTCAGACATAGTACTAAAACAACAAATAACAACAGTAGTAAAGTAGTAGAGATACAAGCCCATAGAAAATAAAGATAAAAGCATCAAAAGAATAAACTAGAATACTCCTTTAAAGCTAATACTCAGTCTTCTAAGGCAGTGGATGGTGGATGAGCGTGAGATCTAGAGCCAGTCGCCTCGAAAGCAATAGAAAGAGCACAGGAATCGATGAAGAACTCCAAGGAGGTATGGAAAATTCGTCCAGAGCCAAGAAATCCAAGAGAGAACCAAGAGAGTCTGCCGTCAGGGCAGAGGGAACCTTAAATAGAAGCCTCAAGTGCTTGGGGAGCAAGCTAGGTCGTCCAGAGCATCAAATCTCGCCAGAAATCATCTTCCTTACTTAGAAAAACATGCCATATACATCACTTCGGGGCCAGATAGGGGTCAGTTCGACCTGGAGTGAGAAACTGGCTGAAGGCGCCCCAGTTCGACCCGAACAGGAAGGCTTCGGTCCGAACTGGTCTTGGAAGAAGTAGAAAATGTGCTAAGTCCGGTGCAGAGCCTGGTTCGGTCCGAACTGGAGATGTTCGACCCGAACTGAAGCCTGGACTTAGCGTCTAAGGTGGCATGTGGCCCGCATGACGGTCTGGAACGTGTGCCTAGCGCCAGGAATGAGTCGTCTGGCCTAAATGCAAGCATCCTGAGCTTCTTTGAGTCTGTTTTCCTCTTGTTCTTCATCAAAACCTGAATACAATGAACTAAAGCGACGGCAAAGCCGAATCCTGGAAAAACACAAGGAAATGTCAAATAATAACAAGGTTTGGGTTAAATTTAAGTGCCAAGTACGGTCCAAATACCAACAAATAAATGAGATATCACTAACTATGGGCTTTACTTCCTTTTTATTTTTCCTAATCAACATGGGCTCAACGTAGAGAAGGCACAAGGCTTCGTCACATAAAATCAAGGGGTTTTTAGCGCTGAGACGCAATCGAAGGGAGACGAGTTCTAATTCTTCCTAACGGGCTCATGAATGGCGGGTTTGAATCCGTTAGCGACTCCGGCCGCCGCAAGGTCGGAGGAAGGGTTTCACAGCATCGTGAAGCTGAGGGGAGTGCAGTGGTGTACTCGGTTTTCGTTGCGTCGGCTCCAAATGGTGGGTGAACCATGATGCTAGTACGGCTTGGAATGAGTTGGTACCGGAAGGTTTGGGCGAGTTTGGTTTGTACCAGAGATGATGTTTACGGTATCATGGAGGTAGGTAGAGAAGGTTCATGGCTTCAATTTATCTTGAGTTTGCATATTTTTGGTAGAGAAGTCGGAGATTGGTACGGGAAGGTGAAGCAGTGATACTGAGAAGTTTGTATTGGGTTTTGGCTCAACCTGGCTAGGGTATAGGATATTGATTTTGGTTGGTTTTACTCGAATTGAACTGGACAACATCAATTACTGACCTGACTTTCGAATTTCTGTACTTTACCTATCCAATTTTACGTCTAATGTGGTCTGGCATGAAGAACTTCAAGTTGTACAGTTAACATAGTTAACATATAAGTCGTTTGTTTGGTGTAGGTATCAATACACGTTTCTATCCTTGTCATTCTATACCAATAACCACTGTTTCATATACAATCGTTAATCAAGAGCCAAACTTTGATATATTGATCAGTAACAAAATGAGTAAGGAGGAAAATTCAAAGGCTAATCTTCTCTTTCTACACAAGAACCTGTAACTCCACTTGAACAAAATCAGCTGAGAATAACATATAGCACTTTAATAAATAAAGGAAAAAAAAAAGCAATTAGGCAACTAATGTACATTACACATCCGTATTCTGGATATAAAGTCATAAATTCAGAGGAGTTATTGATGCTTAACATAAGCTTACTGTCACACTTATCCAAAGTATAATAATGCTGCCTGACAGTTTCCAATTAGTCCCTTTATCTTATAATTATTAAATATACATAAGACAGTGTATTACGGCAATTGATTCCCCATGAACCAGACTTTATGTAACTTTGCCACTTGCAACAGATCAAGGCTTGATCAAGATCGTTAAGCTTAAGCACAACACACTATATTACAAGGAAGTACTGTCCCTGAGTGCAGTTATAACTAAGGTCAAAGTTCAAATCTAATAAGAAACTTCATTAAAGTCAAATGGATTTCAAATTTCGTACTTTACCATTAACACTCAGCATTTAAGCATCTAATTCGACTATCTCATCAGCTTATGGTTCAGGAACGATTCAATTACAGAGATTCCATGCAAAGGTCCTTGTAAATGCTACAACTATGCATTTCAGTCCAGAATTCAGTGTTATTATAAAAGATGTCAATTCTGACAGAAATTCGGCAGCACCTCCCTTCTCCTTTGTTCAATTAACTGAATCTTCTCTTCCATGGCCGAAACCAATAGGAGAGAGAGAGATGCTATCATGATCAGGAGAAACTCCAATCATGATTGAGTGCTAGAGATTGAAGAAACTCCAACCTTAGCAATGGAATAGGTATTATCTGAAGAATCTTTAGACAAAGCTTTAGATCGGATCAAAGGAAAGAGTAAGAGAGCAGAAGAGAAGGCAAGCACTGTTAAATTCGCAGGAATTGAATCAAAGAAACAATTTCAAGACATGATAACAAAATCAAGCAATATCAGATCAAGAATTGAAACAGGAGAGTTCAAATGCACTTTGCAAAGATCAGAACTTTATCAATTAAACGCCAAATTCTTATTACAAACTCGATTCATACCTTTTCTCTTACTTTTTTTCTCAATTACAATCGGCTTCTGAGCTCTAATCTCGACTAATTTGACTGTCCTATACTTGCACTACAAGTGTTTGTGGAAATGCTTCGCTTACTAAGCTTTTTACAATGAAGGTGTGTGTGTGTGAGTATCAAGCTCAGAAGTCTCTGAAGAACATCAACAGAGGTTCTGTAAGTGTGTGTAAATGGATGGAAGCGATTTGGGGAATGGATTTCGGACCCCTGCTTCTTTGTTTGGTGGAGTATTTATAGGCAGCGATGGTCTAGAACCTTCTGCCAGCTGTCTTGATCTCCACCCTTCATTTGATGTGTCCACCGACTGGCCTTGATCCGACGACTATTGTGATATTACGCTGGATGTCTTTCTAGAAGGTTAGACGGATTCCATGGGAAGCTTTGACCAGGCGGTTATGGCTTCACTTCAATCTTTGTCGTTGCTTTGTCTACCTCACAGATCGCTCCTGATCGGACGACCCTCCTTTCGTTACACCTTGAGGCATCTAGAACGGGGCAGCACACAATCAATTGGAGAGTTTGTTAGGCCGTTACACGGTTGCATCGATTCTCCCTTTCTCCTTCACGTTTTTTTTTTCTTTTTCTTGTTCTGTTTAGTTGGGGAAGATGATCCCTTCGACGGGCCCCACCCGTCAGGTTTAATGAGGCACACAGCTTCAGCGACACTGTACCCTCATTTGGTTGTATGTGGTTCACCATGCACCAGTAGCTACCAAATCCTACTTTGCACACGGTTCATGAGAAACAGGCTTATCCAACATCCATTTCGTTGGGGGAATTCAAACTTTGATGGTTTGCCTCTTCTCCAGTTCTTTTGACACCACACACCTCCATTTCTTTCATAAATTGATTTTCTATTGATGGCTCATATTAAAAAAAATTAATTGGGGCACTTCTTGTGGGTATTTCTCCATGAAATTTTATCCTCAAACCCATAAAATTATGTAGAACACAGTGGTGCCAAGAAGTTTCCAAAAATACCCATCTTTCTATTTTATCAATTTTCACCAAAATTATGGGCTCTTTTGCATAAAATGGGTGTTACACCACTCCTTTGGGCATTCTCAAGGCACCATAATTTTCTTCATGCTCCACTGTATTTTTAGGTAATTTTTCATGATTTTTTGAGCCCATTTGATATTTTTCATGAATTTTCTAAGTCTCCTTGTATTTATTTATCCATGAAATTTGTTTCATTATTTTCATGAATTTGGCCCCATAAAATTGGGTCAAACAAATGCCCCCCACTGGAATTGGTTGTGACAGTTCTGAAATGGGAACAAGTGATTCCAGTGGCCTCTCTTTCTAGACCTCTTTCGCACGGTCGAATGGCCTTTTTGAACTTTGTTCTTAGTTTTGTGACTATGAATGTGGGACCTTGGTGTTGGTTGTGAAATTATTATTGCCGCACTTGCTTGTTCACTCCCTTGCATTCCTTGTTTCTTGCTATTGTTGTTTGCTGCCTTTATGTGTGTCGACACATGTTGATTTTAAGCCTCCATGCTTCGGGACCTCTCTTTCATGTCTTGCCTTTACAAAAGCGAAGATTTCTTCCTCCAACTTCTGTTTTCTCTTCTTTTCTTTTACTTCATTTGGACTTGGGCTGCACATGAACCCGAGACTCAATTTAGGCTGGGGTATTTTGGCCCGCTCCTTTATTTCCTTGGCCTGGATTCATGTGGGCCTGTCGCTGTCTTGAATTTGAACTTTTAGCCCTCAGATATTTTTGGCTCTTTATATGCTTCGACTATTGTACAGTTATTGCGCATAATCAACCATACAAGCAGTTTCTCTCCCATGACGCGCCATTTTCATTTCTTTTCCACACCTTTATGCTGTACGTTTCCACTACTTAGCAAGTAACGTCCCTGACTCCAGGAGTTTATATAAACCAGGGCCTCATATCATTATTCTCATCCCATCTTCAACACCATATCCTTCGTGTCTTTAACATCTCTCTTTTAACCTTTCTTAATCATGTCTGCTCACAAGCGTCCAAGAAACACTATGGGTTCCTCTTCCTTGTGCATTAACCCCATCGTGCCGAGCTGGTCCTTTGCCCCAGACAACCGCTATCTTTTTCGAGATGAGGCGGCTTTCAACAGTTATAATGATGATATGGGCCGTGAGGAGCGACCCGTCGCTGAGTGCTTTTTCTTTCGTCACCAGAGGCGTATCTCGGTGGAACATGTAAACCTTATTCACGGCTGGCTTAATTCTTGGAATTTACATGGTCTGGCGGAGTTAGACAACCCTTATCACCCTCGAATCACCCGCCTTTTTTATGCCAACCTTCGCATATCTTATGATCATTATGGTGCACCCTCGGCCACTTCTTATCTGTTTGGTCAATTTCTAGTCATTACTGCGGATAGCCTGGCTGAGTTTTTACAAGCCTCCAACACACTGGATGGCTCCACTACATATGCTTTTCATCGCTGGCCCCGAGGTTTTGGTAGTTATTAGGAGTGTCTTCGCTGGTTCAGGGCCGTTCCGGCCGAAGGTGACATTGAGATGGCCTCAACTGAGCATCTTCCCGCTCTTCATAGGTACTTGCTTTATTATCTTTCTCCTTTCTCATCTTCTTTTCCGTTTCTCATCTTCTTTAACTTCTTTTCTTTTCAGATTCCTTTTCATGATAATCAATGACATCATATTTCCTCAAGGAGCCATATCCAACCATGCTCGTCCCGGGTGTCTATTCTACCTTCGCCACCTTATCTTTAGGAACCACCCCATCAACCTGGGTCACATGATCATCTTCCATATGCATCAAATGGCCATAGCCTCTCACAGTCATAGAGCTTTGCCTTATGGCCACCTCATAGAAGCTCTTATGCGCCGTGCACATATCCCCATCCCAGAAATGCTGTGGGGTAACCGTATTTCCAAGGCTCATGTGGCATATCCTCGCAACCTCCTTTCTTTGTTCGACTGTACAGGATGGGTGGAGTCTTCCATGAACATGCTGGTTCCTGATCCCAACCAACCCATCAACGAATATATCTTGGCCCCCAACGCTGAACCTAACCAGTACAGCCCGGTGAGGGTGGATTCTCCTCCTGCTGACGATGGCTCTATTGCTCTAGCTCTTGAGGCTCCTGCCCCTGTCTCAGTTTGGACTCTTATTGACCAGCGCTTTGAAGAGTTAAGTGCTCGCCTGGATGCGATAGAAGGAATGCTTCAAGCCATCACCACCTCCCTTAACAATTTGGGAGGCGGCGTTGCAGCGGCTGCGGTCCCAGAATAGAAGGGATCTTTTCCTTCTGGTTCTTTGTGCCTCATGCACATATATCTTTATGTTTTCTTTAGTTTGCAATAGGCTTTCCTATCATTTATTGTTCTTGTGCAACCTTTTCTTCAAACTGGCCGTATTTGTATCCCTTTGTGATTAATGAATGAAACCTTCCTTTCACTTTTGTTTCTTCTTTGTCTTTGTTTCTTTCTTGTGTTGTGTGGCTGCCCCAATGTGGTTGATTGCGGGCACTTGTCCCAATATGGTTGATAATCAGCTCTTGCCCCAACATGGTTGGTTGTTGGTTCTTGACTTTTGGAATTTCGTTATTGAAGGTTGATATAGTGAACATGAACATTTAGGTTCTTTATCGTCCACTATACTTATAGATACCAAATACAAAGCGTTATGCTCGTTTTGATATCTATGAGTCAACATTGAGGTTGGCTCTTTAGAAACTAGAACATTGAGGTTCTTTAGTATCTTTTCGACATTGAGGTCGATATAGAAGGCATGAATATTTAGGTTCTTTATCGCCTACTATACTTCTAAATATCGAATACAAAGCTTTTATTCTTGTTTCATATTTAAGGATCGACATTGTGGTCGACAAAAAAAGTAACATTGACGTAGTGTCGGTGGAGGATGGGTGCCCTCAGATAGCTTCATAGGGCGGTGCCTTAATACCTTCAGACGCCACACAGGCTTCTTCATTAGGCATAGGTGTTTTCAGAGAACCACCAAGGCTCTCTTCAACACGGCTTCGCGTTCTCTGGGACCCAAGAGTCCCTTCATCGACCGCGGATTTGTAGGGTAAATTTTATTTTTGTGCATTCAGAAACCACACAAGTCTCCTCAACACGATTTTCCTATCAAACTACAATATTTGGCTAGTGGATTTTGTGGAGCTGAGAATTTTATGGAAGAAATGACTTATGGGGCCATAAAGGTAAGTCACCCTTTTTTTCTTACCCTCTCATACTCACCCTCTCATTAGGTATGGGCACTCATTGTAATGACTCTCAATCGGCATAGGCGCATTGACACGGCATTGGCGTAGCGATCAAGGTTTTATTGGGTAGTATTTTGGAAAGGGGTTTCGGGATTTATTGGGTACGGTATTGTTTCAAAATGGTTTGACTTTCATATTCAAAGCTTTATTCTCACGAATTTCATAAAGTGTTGGCCTTCGGAGGACGTTCCTTTTGAGGTTATAGCATTTCTTCAAGCTATGCGTATTTGCTTGTATGCCAGTGCATTGTTTGCCATTTGGAGTTACAAGGATGCACTGTGGAAGTGCGGATTATCGCGTTAGATCGCGACTAGCCTTGTTGAAGCAAGACTTGTGGCTTTTGAAGCACAATGGCGCTTTATAAAGCATGGTTTACCGCGTTAGGGTCACGGTTTGTCTTGTTGAAGCATGACTAGTGGCTTTTGAAGCACAATGGCGCTTTCTAAAGCATGGTTTACCGCGTTAGGGTCACGGCTTGAATCAAGACTGGTGCTTTGAAGCACAATGTTGCTTTTTAAAGCATGATTTGTCGTGTTGAGTCGCGGCTTGTCTCGTTGAATCAAGACTGGTGCTTTGAAGCACAATGTTGCTTTTTAAAGCATGGTTTGTCGCGGCTTGTCTCGTTGAATCAAGACTGGTGCTTTGAAGCATAATGTTGCTTTTAAAAGCATGGTTTACCGCGTTAGGGTCACGGTTTGTCTCGTTGAATCAAGACTGATGCTTTGAAGCACAATGATGCTTTTAAAAGCATGGATTTGTCGCGTTGGGTCGCAGCTCGTCTCGTTGAATCAAGACTGGTGCTTTGAAGCACAATGATGCTTTTAAAAGCATGGATTTGTCGCGTTGGGTTGCGGCTCGTCTCGTTGAATCAAGACTGGTGCTTTGAAGCACAATGTTACTTTTAAAAGCATGGTTTGTCGCGTTGGGTCGCGGCTCGTCTCGTTGAATCAAGACTGGTGCTTTGAAGCACAATGTTGCTTTTTAAAGCATGGTTTGTCGCGTTGAGTCGAGGCTCGTCTTGTTGAATCAAGACTGGTGCTTTGAAGCACAACGTTGCTTTTTAAAGCATGGATTTGTCGCGTTGGGTCGCGACTTGTCTTGTAGTGGAGATTTGAGATGCACACTTTCCAAAGTGTGGGGTAATTAATTTTTTTAGATGCATATTTTCCAAAATGCGAGATAATTTTCTGAGATGCACACTTTCCAAAGTGTGAGATTTTGGTAATTTCAGAGATGCACACTTTTCAAAGTGTGAGATTTTGGTACTTTCAGAAATACACACTTTTCAAAGTGTGGGATTTTGGTATTTTCAGAGATGCACACTTTTCAAAGTGTGGGATTTTGGTATTTTCAGAGATGCACACTTTCCAAAGTGTGGGATTTTGGTAATTTCAGAGATGCACACTTTCCGAAGTGTGAGGTAATTTTAAACTTTCATTCTTCATTTCTGAATTTCATTCTGTATCCCCGATCATGACACACTCGTCAAGTCTCGAGTATGTGGTGTACACTTTCCAAAGTGTAAGGTCTTGGTGATTTCAATCTTTTATCATTCATTTCTGAATTTCATTCTACATCCCCGATCATGACACACCTGTCAAGTCTCGAGTGAAGTATGTGGTGCACTCTATCCAAAGTGTGCTATCTTGGTAATTTCAATCTTTCATTCTTCATTTCTGAATTCCACTTTTCGACCCTAGGTCACAACACGCTCTTCAAGGTTTAATATGCCCACTTTCCAAAGTGTGAGACTTCAATATTTCATCTTTCATACTTCTCTTCCTTATTCTTCTCCATTTTCTCTTTTTATTATTCTTCTTTTTCCTTCTTATTCCTTTCCTTGTTTCTCTTTTTTTTTTATTTCGCTTTTCTCATTCTCTTCTTTTTCTCTTCTTTCTTATTTTCTCTTACTTATTTCTTCTTCTTTCCTTTTTTTTATTCTCTTGATCCTTTCAGATCCTTTTTCAACTTTGATTTCACTTATGCGGTGATGGTTTTTGCAGCACTTGAGTGGGGAGTATGATTTTGCCATTTTGATACTTCTCTTCAATCCAGTCTTTGAACACAAAGCAATCTTCAATTTTGTGCCCTACTACTCTGTGGTAGTGACAAAATTTAGAGTCTTCACTCTTTTCAATGTCTCCGGGGCGTTTATTTTCTGGCAACTCAAGCCCATACATTATGGCTAAAGGAAACAACTCCTTGACTTTACCCTTTCTGAATGAGTATGGTTTTCTCTTTCTCTCCATCAAAGAAATACGTTGTGGAGGTGCCTCAGGATTGTTACTCTTGCTGGCTCCTTCGGGATATGATCTCAAGGTAGATTCCCCAAGCGATTTTATATCCTCATCGACCGCTTTCTTGAAAGAACTCAAAAGCTTTCGCAACTCATTATTAGATTTCTCGTGGGGTGCGGGTCTTTGCCTATATTCATCAGGTACTTTGATATCCCCTTCCCAGATTCTTTCTTCGACCCAATCTTTGAATGTGTAACAATCTTCTATATTATGCCCCAGCACTCTATGATAAAGGCAATAGTTTGGGTGACCCTCCTTTTGTATTTCCTCGGGTCTCTTACATTTAGGCAAAGTTACCAGTCCATCCTTCATGACTCCTTTGAAGATCAGGGTTGTTTTGTCTTTTCTAAAGGTGTAAAGTTTACTCATTCGTACCTCTAAGCCATTTTCCGTCTCGTTTGGACTCTTATTCTCCTTTGTTGTCATCTCCTTCACATCTTTTCCCTTTTTGCTTCTATCTTCGGGTTGGGTGGCAACTCTAGATCCCTCCATTTTCTCTTTCTTCTTAAGCTTGTCCATTCTTGTTGCACTTATCCCTTTTTGTGGCACTAGCAGGGGATAACTATATTTCTTCTCATGTTTAGCCCAATGTGCGTCTCCCCTAATGACCTTTTGTTCTCCATCTTTGAGGTATTTCAAACACTGATGTAGGGTTGACGGGACGATGTGATTTTCGTGGATCCAAGGTCGTCCCAAAAGAGCATTGTAGTGTGTATCAGCATCTATCACGTAGAACTTGGCAAGAGTCTCCAATTCTTCAAATTGTATTTGCAAAGTGATGGCTCCCAATGCCTTTTGTGAGGTATCATTAAATCCATGTATGACTAACTTCTCTCGAATTAAGCGCTTGGCAGGTAAGCCCATTCGATGGAGGATTTTCAAAGGTAGGATGTTGATGGCAGATCCTGGATCCACCAACATGCGCCCCAGCCTGATTCTATTCGCTTTGCCAGTTATATAGAGCGGCTCATTGTGCTCTATAGCCTCCATTACTAAGTCTTCTTCATCAGTAAAGGTGATAGAGCCAATTTGGTTGGCATATGATGCCTCCACTATGTGTTTACTCGTAGAGCAGTGTGGGCTTACATCATCATTCAATTCTTCACCTTGAATCTCAATAACATGGCATTCATTTCCAATACCTTGCGACATCACCTCATGAGGAGCCGGTTTTTGTCTAAAACTAGGATGAAGTATCAACTTCCCCTCCTTAATCATTCGCTCAGCAATATCCTTGAACACATAGCAATCCTCGACTAGATGACCCGGCATTCTATGGTATGCACAGTATTTTGAGTTGTCAATTTTACTTTTATTTCTAGGTGCTTTCCTTTGAGGTAGTTCTAGCTTCTTGCTCCTTAGTACCATCTTGAGGATTGCTTCCGTCTTCTCCTTCTTGAAAGAATATGGCTTACTCAGTCGTTCAGATAAGAGGATCATTGGTTGACTACCATCCCCTTGATTGTCATCTCTCTTGCTCTTGCTTCGGCTGGTGGAAGCTTCATAGGTTCTCGCTCCATTGCCTCTTTCTTTTTTCACTTTGATTGCTTGAAACTTGTGTTTCCTTAGGTGGTCCCATGCGTTCTAGCATTGCCACTCTTGTCATTAGATCTTCGTAGGAGGTGATATCACTTCCTCCAAGTGACCTTTGTAACCAATCATCTAGGTTTCTAATCAAAAACTCCACCGCCTCCTTTTCAGGCATTTGATGGGTGCACATTATATTAAGACTTCTCCGGCGGCTGATGTAATTGAGGGCCGTTTCGCCCACTCTAGGCTTTTCACATGCCATATCGGCTGTCGTGATCCTTTGCTTAACCATCGCAAACTTCGAACAAAAGGCCTCCTCCATCTCTTTCCAGGTTTTTAAATGAATCATTTTCAAGAGAGCTATACCAACCAAGAGCGGCACCCTTCAAACTTAGTGGGAATTGTTTAAAAAGGAGAGCTTCTTCGTTCATAGTATTCCCGCATACAAGGCGGAATTGAATCAAGTGCTGGTCGGGAGTAATATCTTCGTTTTCCGTACCGTAAAACAAATTAAACTTGGGAATATTGTAACCTTGGGGGTATGGGATCTGGTTATATCTTTCGGGGTATGGTCTTCCGCACTTCTTCTCTACATGGATCAAGTGACCTGCCCCAGACGCTTGTAGCTGTTGATTGATCATCTCTTGGATCACTAGTTTGGTTATCTCAATCTTTTCAGCTTCAACCCGGGGTCCTGCCCTAGGATTATCATCCTCATTGTGTTTGGATCCATTCCTCCTTTCTTTCGAGGATCTCCTTCTGTGCTTCTCATTTTCATTGTCATCGGATGAGTCATATCGGCCTCGATTCTTTCTCATCTCCTTTGATGACTTCCTTCGCGACCTTTCTTCTTCTTCATCTGAAGATTCACATCTATCTTTCCTCCTTTCATCTTTTGAGACCCAATCTTTGGGCCTTTCTTCTTCCTCCGATGTGACATCTTCTTCACCAAATTCTTCCAATAGATTTTTCTTTTCCAAGAATTTAAGCATTTTCTCCATTATTCTATTTGTCTGTTTTTTCTCTTTCAACATTTCTACAATTACGCATTTCAATTGAGTGTTCTCATTTTCATCATTATTATCATTCTTGGACCCATTTCCTTTTGTTTCATCATCACTATTATTTTGATCAACCCTAACAACCTCTTCTCCTTCGTCTCCTTTACGGTTATGACAACTTGTAGAGGGTTTATCTTGCTTGTTTTTGCCATCCTTACGGCTTATAGGAATTTCTTCGTCACTAGTAGCGTGCACAAATGCGTGCATTTCAAATCTTTTGTCAACCTTTACCATGTTGACACGAGCATGGATGACTGGCCTTTTCTCTTGCCACACCATGCGTCTCCTCTGATTGTGCGGCTCTTGATTAGCCACCTCAACCACTAAACAGGTTTTGTCTTTAGGCACCCATATTTTCTTGGGTTCTTTTCCATTCCCTATAGGCCTCAATCGCTCTTTGACTGGAGTTGTTGCTTTTTCTTTGACCTTTCCTCCCAACCTTTCTTTCACGGGAGTCGATACCCTTCCTTTTCTCTTCGGTCCCAATCTTTCATGGACCGGGGTTCGCGGGAGTGAAAGTCTCTCCTTGATTGACAACCTTGTCTCAGGGCTCCTGCCCCGAAATTTCATCTGATACTCCGCTGGGAACTCTTCTAGTGTTTTGAGTTGAGCTTTGGGAGAGTTCTTCCTAACCAAGCGAAGTGGTGCAAAAGGGTTACTCACGGGGAGATTAGGCTTAGTCTCTAGCTCCCGTTGATATGCCCCTTAGATTTTTCCGAGAGTTCTTACACCACTGGTAGTTTGAGCATATGCCTTCCTCACCGCTCTTTTCTTCTGAGGAGAGCGACGATTGGGTCTACGCCTCCTTGGTGAAGCTGTTGGAGCCTCATGGACTCTTTTCTGTGGTACAAGGGCCCACTCATCTTTTTTATCCACTGCTTGTACTTCGGGCACAAATTCTTCAATGCCCCTAGTGTCTTCTCCTTCATGAGCGATCTCCATTTGCCCGTCCTTGCCATGCACTAGAGGTACATAGGCAAATCCGAAGGGCATGCCGTCGAACATGAACTGGCTGTCAAAGCGGATGGGGACGGCCCCAATGGTGAACATCCCGCTCGGCTTGCTCATCTCAACGCTTGCATTAAACGCCATTTCAAACCTACAAAAACAAATATCTCAATGTTATCGTTAGTACATTTATTTAAAATTTCACAATTTTAAGAAACAACTTATCTATCCTATATACAATATATTCCTCGAATCCCAAAGATGAGAGGAGAAAGAGGTCCCACCGGGCGTGCCAGAGAATCTGTATGGACTTTTTCGTCATTTCTCGAAGAATGATCGGGTTTCCTCAAGAAAGGGAATAAGCCTTAGATTCACCCCTCACGAGCCTAAATTCAAGTATAAAATGCTTCATAACAACAAGAAAACGTTAACGAGAATCTATTCTCATGAGGGTTTATTAATTTCGTGGATCCTTTCCTTCCAATAGGCGCAAGCCCCTATTGTTAATTAACCCCGTGACGAATCACGAGAACCTCTGATTAAGGGATTCGAGAAATTATATGTCGTAGGCTAGAAAAGTTGTTATCTCAATTTATTTTAGGATTGAACTAAACTCAATTGACGTTACCAAATTTAGTTGACGGGGCGCAATTGAGAATTTATTTCTTTTGGCTTAAACTTGACTCAATTAACGGTACCAAACCTGATTAACGGAACCTAATTGAGGACACTTAAAACTTGATTTTATTATTATTTTTATTTTTATTGATTTTCGTTTCTAAGATCTAAACTTCAAAATACTTCTATATTTTTCGAAAATATATATTTGAAAGTACTTAGTTGGAAAATAATCCTATTTTAATTTGTTTTGGTTTTGAAATTATTAGACTTTATTTTTGAAATTCCATTGTAAAAGATTTAATATGTTTATAGTTTTAATGAAATTTTTTTTTGTAACGAAAATACTTCAACAATATAAAAGCCTATTATTTTGGAAGATTTTAATATCAAAATATCAGTAAATTTGGTTTCTACGTATTTTTAGAATTTCGTGGATATTTTATTTGGATTTTTCTGAATTTCCTACTATTTTTGGTGAATTTTCTAAGTTTCAGCAGATGTGGAGGTTTCTTGTTAAGCCACGTGGATAGAGAAGGTGAGGTGGCTGCTGACCGGTCTTGATGAGGTGGCGATGCAGATTTATGCTTTTAAAACGTTGGGTTTACCTCCTTTATGCATTAATAATTGGACTTATCTAACTATGGGCTTTACTTCCTTTTTATTTTTCCTAATCAACATGGGCTCAACGTAGAGAAGGCACAAGGCTTCGTCACATAAAATCAAGGGGTTTTTAGCGCTGAGACGCAATCGAAGGGAGACGAGTTCTAATTCTTCCTAACGGGCTCATGAATGGCGGGTTTGAATCCGTTAGCGACTCCGGCCGCCGCAAGGTCGGAGGAAGGGTTTCACAGCATCGTGAAGCTGAGGGGAGTGCAGTGGTGTACTCGGTTTTCGTTGCGTCGGCTCCAAATGGTGGGTGAACCATGATGCTAGTACGGCTTGGAATGAGTTGGTACCGGAAGGTTTGGGCGAGTTTGGTTTGTACCAGAGATGATGTTTACGGTATCATGGAGGTAGGTAGAGAAGGTTCATGGCTTCAATTTATCTTGAGTTTGCATATTTTTGGTAGAGAAGTCGGAGATTGGTACGGGAAGGTGAAGCAGTGATACTGAGAAGTTTGTATTGGGTTTTGGCTCAACCTGGCTAGGGTATAGGATATTGATTTTGGTTGGTTTTACTCGAATTGAACTGGACAACATCAATTACTGACCTGACTTCCGAATTTCTGTACTTTACCTATCCAATTTTACGTCTAATGTGGTCTGGCATGAAGAACTTCAAGTTGTACAGTTAACATAGTTAACATATAAGTCATTTGTTTGGTGTAGGTATCAATACACGTTTCTATCCTTGTCATTCTATACCAATAACCACTGTTTCATATACAATCGTTAATCAAGAGCCAAACTTTGATATATTGATCAGTAACAAAATGAGTAAGGAGGAAAATTCAAAGGCTAATCTTCTCTTTCTACACAAGAACCTGTAACTCCACTTGAACAAAATCAGCTGAGAATAACATATAGCACTTTAATAAATAAAGGAAAAAAAAAAGCAATTAGGCAACTAATGTACATTACACATCCGTATTCTGGATATAAAGTCATAAATTCAGAGGAGTTATTGATGCTTAACATAAGCTTACTGTCACACTTATCCAAAGTATAATAATGCTGCCTGACAGTTTCCAATTAGTCCCTTTATCTTATAATTATTAAATATACATAAGACAGTGTATTACGGCAATTGATTCCCCATGAACCAGACTTTATGTAACTTTGCCACTTGCAACAGATCAAGGCTTGATCAAGATCGTTAAGCTTAAGCACAACACACTATATTACAAGGAAGTACTGTCCCTGAGTGCAGTTATAACTAAGGTCAAAGTTCAAATCTAATAAGAAACTTCATTAAAGTCAAATGGATTTCAAATTTCGTACTTTACCATTAACACTCAGCATTTAAGCATCTAATTCGACTATCTCATCAGCTTATGGTTCAGGAACGATTCAATTACAGAGATTCCATGCAAAGGTCCTTGTAAATGCTACAACTATGCATTTCAGTCCAGAATTCAGTGTTATTATAAAAGATGTCAATTCTGACAGAAATTCGGCAGCACCTCCCTTCTCCTTTGTTCAATTAACTGAATCTTCTCTTCCATGGCCGAAACCAATAGGAGAGAGAGATGCTATCATGATCAGGAGAAACTCCAATCATGATTGAGTGCTAGAGATTGAAGAAACTCCAACCTTAGCAATGGAATAGGTATTATCTGAAGAATCTTCAGACAAAGCTTTAGATCGGATCAAAGGAAAGAGTAAGAGAGCAGAAGAGAAGGCAAGCACTGTTAAATTCGCAGGAATTGAATCAAAGAAACAATTTCAAGACATGATAACAAAATCAAGCAATATCAGATCAAGAATTGAAACAGGAGAGTTCAAATGTACTTTGCAAAGATCACAACTTTATCAATTAAACGCCAAATTCTTATTACAAACTCGATTCATACCTTTTCTCTTACTTTTTTTCTCAATTACAATCGGCTTCTGAGCTCTAATCTCGACTAATTTGACTGTCCTATACTTGCACTACAAGTGTTTGTGGAAATGCTTCGCTTACTAAGCTTTTTACAATGAAGGTGTGTGTGTGTGAGTATCAAGCTCAGAAGTCTCTGAAGAACATCAACAGAGGTTCTGTAAGTGTGTGTAAATGGATGGAAGCGATTTGGGGAATGGATTTCGGACCCCTGCTTCTTTGTTTGGTGGAGTATTTATAGGCAGCGATGGTCTAGAACCTTCTGCCAGCTGTCTTGATCTCCACCCTTCATTTGATGTGTCCACCGACTGGCCTTGATCCGACGACTATTGTGATATTACGCTGGATGTCTTTCTAGAAGGTTAGACGGATTCCATGGGAAGCTTTGACCAGGCGGTTATGGCTTCACTTCAATCTTTGTCGTTGCTTTGTCTACCTCACAGATCGCTCCTGATCGGACGACCCTCCTTTCGTTACACCTTGAGGCATCTAGAACGGGGCAGCACACAATCAATTGGAGAGTTTGTTAGGCCGTTACACGGTTGCATCGATTCTCCCTTTCTCCTTCACGTTTTTTTTTCTTTTTCTTGTTCTGTTTAGTTGGGGAAGATGATCCCTTCGACGGGCCCCACCCGTCAGGTTTAATGAGGCACACAGCTTCAGCGACACTGTACCCTCATTTGGTTGTATGTGGTTCACCATGCACCAGTGGCTACCAAATCCTACTTTGCACACGGTTCATGAGAAACAGGCTTATCCAACATCCATTTCGTTGGGGGAATTCAAACTTTGATGGTTTGCCTCTTCTCCAGTCCTTTTGACACCACACACCTCCATTTCTTTCATAAATTGATTTTCTATTGATGGCTCATATTAAAAAAAATTAATTGGGGCACTTCTTGTGGGTATTTCTCCATGAAATTTTATCCTCAAACCCATAAAATTATGTAGATGGTGCCAAGAAGTTTCCAAAAATACCCATCTTTCTATTTTATCAATTTTCACCAAAATTATGGGCTCTTTTGCATAAAATGGGTGTTACACCACTCCTTTGGGCATTCTCAAGGCACCATAATTTTCTTCATGCTCCACTGTATTTTTAGGTAATTTTTCATGATTTTTTGAGCCCATTTGATATTTTTCATGAATTTTCTAGGTCTCCTTGTATTTATTTATCCATGAAATTTGTTTCATTATTTTCATGAATTTGGCCCCATAAAATTGGGTCAAACACACGGTTAAGGTATGAAGCGAAACGCAGATTACCAGGAAGATCAAGGTCGTACAATCGTACTCTTGAATCTCAGATGAGCCCAGATGCTGAGTTAAACATCTCTCAGTATAGGCGAGCCCAACAAGTACAAGCAGAAACACTATACCGGGCAGGATGGTCAGAAAATCAACACAGAGTGTATCAACATTACTCTGATGAACGAGTGTTGGTTACAGAAGGCCAACAAATCGAATTACCATTCATTACCGAGGGGAGTTTTCAAACTCTTTTACAAGAAGGTTTACAACATTTACATATTGGTATGATAATGGTAAGATTATACACTTTGCATAGAAGAAACGCAGGTGTTAATGCTCTGGTGTTACTTCGTGACACTAGATGGGGAGATAGTAGAGCTGTCATAAGCTCTATGGAAATGGATTTGTCATCTGGAACTCAATTAGCATATACTGCTCCAGATATAACTCTCTCCATTCATGATTTCAGGGATCATATACAGATTGTCATCCAAACACATGGATATGAAGGATGGCAAGGTGGAGAAAGCAATTTATTGCTCTCTAGATCTCTGATAGGAAGGCTATCTAATACCAGTCATACAAATTTCAGATATAATGTTCAGAACGTGGCTGACCATTTAGCTAGCAGAGGAGTTCGTGCTATCCCAGGCACACCAAGGACAACCGAAGAACTCCAAGAAAGACAATGGATCATAAGGCCTGCGATTATATCAAGGGTCCAGATCCCGCAAGATGTGAACATTCATTCTAGAACCGATGGATCTTTATCCATCAGGTTTGCGAATTATTCTGCAGCTACACCACCAAATGATGATATTCAAAGGGGTACAGCAGATGAAGAAGAGTTAGAACAAGAGTCAATCAACTTGCTAACTCCAGAAGAATACTGGCCATGGGATTCAGATGAGGGATATTGGGATAACATGCCAGAATTCCCAGACCCTAGCGAGCATAGTGATGCAGATAGTGCTGAGCAAGATGAAGATTACATTCTTGGTTCATGGTTCGTTGAAATACTCGGAGCAGAAAAGACTGAACCAACTGTAGAAATGCTCGAACCGATGTATCCATACGTTTGGATAGATGAATTTGATGATAAGGATCCAATAATTCAATTCATTTCAGAAGAAATCAGTTGGGCGGAACTGGTAGATAATGAACAATATTGGCATCAAGATGAGCAAGCATTGATGATGACTTGTCAGTGGGACGAGTCTGATGAGGATGAATCAGATGAATTAGAGCATTTCCTTAATGCCCTACATTCACCAACTGAACCAGACTTACTCAGTTTGCTTGTGGGACAAGGTGGGAAGGATTGCGGCCTCCCCCAAATTCCTCAAGTATCTGATAAATCTGAGATCAGATGGGATCCTGAACCATCCGAATCAGTCTATGCGTTGGAGGATATGGAGTATCCACTCCTAAAACAATTAGTTCAAAAGGAGTCGGTTTTCTCAACAGCCGAATCCTCACTCACAAGGATACCTCAAGAACCAATCATGGGTCCAGCAATGTACCCACCAGCATCAAGCAGTAGACAACCAACAGGTCTACAAGTGCCAGAAATACGTGCAAGACTAAACAATATCCGAGGAGGGTATGCAAACCAAATGAATGAGAGATATAACCTCCCATCAGCACGAGCAAACCAAGGAGCTATTCTGGTTTTACTAGAAGATATTGGGCTCTATGAAGATGTATTTTCTAGATGAGAATCAATCACCTTGAATCTTATCAATGAACGAAATTGGGCAGATAACAGAGCCAAAGTAAATTATATTGAAAATTTACTAGGCGAAATTGAGAAGAAAATGTGGATTCAGTGGCGCATGATCTATAACGCCGAATATGAGGAACTAATAAACATTGCCGATGATCCTCAAAATGTGTTATCACAGATTAGGCGAATGTTTTTAATGGAAGATCCAGCAACAGGATCAACCGATGAGCAAAATAGAGCTTACCAAGATCTGGAAAGGCTTTCATGTAATTATGTCAAAGATATATTCAACTATATCAATGACTACAAAATTTTGGCGGCAAAGTCAGGAAGGATGTATGTTTCTGAGGAACTTTCGGTTAAGTTTTTCAGAAAAATGCCCCCAATATTGGGAAATGAGATAGAAAAGGCATTTGTGGAAAAATATCCCGGAAATACAATCGGGGTAATGCCAAGAATCAAGTTCACATATGATTTCTTGGCTGAGCAATGCAAAAAGGCTGCTCTTCAACGCAGTCTTAAAGATCTGTCATTCTGTAGTCAGATACCAGTACCTGGCTACTACCAGAAGAATAAAAGGTATGGTCTTAGAAAATCTAAGACATACAGAGGGAAACCACATGATACCCACATCAGGGTATTCAAGAAGAAGCACAGTGACAAGGTTCGAAAGTGCAAATGTTTCATATGCGGTGAAGAAGGACATTTTGCCAGAGAATGCAAGAAGCAGCAGGGGAATATTGCCCGAGCCGCTATTGTCGATAATCTCGACCTTGATGATGATTGGGATGTACTCTCAGTCGATCTGAATGAACCAGATAGCGATGCTATCTGTTCATTTTCCGAGGGGGAAGGGAGTAATGGAACAACTTTTACTGCCAGTATAGAAAATTTGCCCTATGAGTCAGCTTTTATGCTGAATACAACAAGTTCATGGCGATATATCGTTCCACTTCCCGAGGAAATGAAGAATTGTGTGCATGAGTGGGAAGACAATTCGCCAATACCCACTGAGCACATCAGATGCAAAATCTGTAAAGATGTCACAAACCAGAAGATGCGAGCACATTGTGTAAGATGTTTTCTAACAGTATGTCCTATGTGCTCAAGATTCCAACTAGGGAGACAATTGATAATTCAAAAATCCACACTGCAGTATGATAGCAAAGATGCGTTAATCAGAGAACTGGTTGAGTATACTAATTTCCTGTTAACAGAGAATCAAAGGCTAAAGGAAAGAATACTTGAGTTAGAGCTATCAACAGAAATGAAGGAACTCCCAAGAACAGATAAAGGCAAAGGGTTGAATATACCAGAGGACTATGATGAGGAATTAGACTATGATATCCCACAATCAAACAAAGGGATAACTATAAAGATGATGAATGATGAGTATATCTCTACTCAAGTTCCAGACCCACAAAGAGGAAAGAGAGTCTTGAATAGACTCTACAACATTAAAATACAAATGGAAATTCCAGGCTGTGAGAAGTTCACAGTACAGGCAATCCTGGATACAGGAGCAACGATATGCTGTGCGGATGAAGGCGCGATACCTGAAGCCGCATTAGAGCCAAGCGCGTATCCAATTCAGATCAATGGTGTTAATTCTAAACAAATTGCAAATAAAAAACTAAAAGGAGGAATGATGTCCATTGAGGAAAATAAATTTAGAATCTCATTCACATATGTCTTTCCAATGGCACAAAGTGATGGTATTCAGATGTTGATTGGTTGTAATTTTATCAGGGCAATGCAGGGAGGTCTGAGAATTGAAGGTCAGATGGTTACCTTCTACAAAAACATCACAACCATAGCAACAAAGGTAGAAGCTGAGATAGCTTCACCAGCATCAATCTCTGAGTTAGATCTAACGGAATTGGAATTCCAAGAAATTCAGAGAGCAGTGGCATATCCATGTGGAGTTGAATCAACAAAATTCAAAGAAAAATTTAACTCACTCCTCAACAGGTTAAGAGAGCAAGGCTACATTGGAGAAGAGCCTATGAAATACTGGAGTAAGAATCAGGTTGTTTGTAAATTAGATATTATTAACCCTGATATTACTATACATGATAAGCCATTAAAGCATGTAACGCCAGCAATGAATGAGCAATTCAACAAGCACATTCAAGCGTTGTTAAAAATAGGTGTCATAAGGCCGAGCAAGAGCAGGCACAGAACCATGGCTATGATGGTAAACTCAGGTACCAGTATTGACCCGAAAACAGGACAAGAGGTCAAAGGTAAGGAAAGAATGGTCTTTAATTATCGTACACTTAATGATAATACTCACAAAGACCAGTACAGTTTACCAGGCATTAATACAATTTTGAAGAAAGTAGGGAATAGTCGGGTTTACTCAAAATTCGACTTAAAAAGCGGATTTCATCAGGTGGCGATGGATCCAGAGTCAGTAGAATGGACAGCCTTTGTAGTCCCAGGAGGACTGTACGAATGGTTAGTTATGCCGTTCGGTCTGAAAAATGCACCAGCTATTTTTCAGAGAAAAATGGATAATTGCTTCCGAGAAACAGAGGATTTCATAGCAGTTTACATCGATGATATCCTAGTGTTTTCAGAAAATGAGGATCAGCATGCAAAACACTTGAAAGCTATGCTGTCAATCTGTGAAAAGTGGGGACTTGTTCTCTCCCCTACCAAAATGAAAGTTGCTGTTCCAGAAATTGAATTCCTTGGAGCAGTGATAGGTAGTCAAAAGATAAAATTACAGCCTCATATTATTAAGAAAATAATATCTTTTGATGAAAACAGGTTGAAAGAAAAGTCAGGAATGCGTTCTTGGCTAGGAATTTTGAATTATGCAAGGTCATACATCCCGAAGCTTGGAACAATCCTTGGCCCTCTTTACTCAAAAACAAGTGAGCACGGAGACAAGAGGTTAAAAAGCTCAGATTATGAAATAATAAACAAGGTAAAATCTTTGGTACAAAATTTACCAGACCTTGAGCTTCCACCACAGGATTCTTACATAATTTTGGAAACTGACGGATGCATGGAAGGCTGGGGAGGAGTCTGTAAGTGGAAAAAATCCAAATACGATCCCCGGAGTTCGGAGAAAGTATGTGCATATGCAAGTGGGAAATTCCCGGTTCTGAAATCTACAATAGATGCAGAAATTCATGCTTGCATGGAAACAATGAGTGCTCTTAAAATCCATTACCTCGATAAACCAGAAATTACTTTAAGAACTGATTGTCAGGCGATAATTAGTTTTTACAATAAATCAGCATCTAACAAACCATCTCGAGTTAGGTGGATTAGTTTTGTTGATTTTGTAACAGGTACTGGAGTCAAAGTCAATTTTGAGCACATTGATGGAAAGCTAAATGTCCTAGCTGACTCACTTTCTCGATTAACGGCAAAAATGGTTTCTACCGTTAATTGCTGTACTATTGAAGGATATTTGGAGGAACTTGAAAGGGTTTTGAAAGGATTGGAAAATATGTCACAAAAGGCGCAGGAACAGTTCGTTGAGGTTATCAACAATCTTGGTAAATTGTTCTAAAGGAATCGCAAGCAGGCATAAGGGACTGCTGGAAAAACCCCTTATTGTATCTTAGGATAAGTCTGGTAGTGATCTACGGAAAACTACTGACTGTTTTAGACTTTATTTAAAGAATCATTTTTATTTGTTTGCTTGAAGATTGTTTTTATTTTTGCAGAAAAATGGTGCTTGATTATCTTAGAGGAGTCATGCGGATGTACGAAGGTTCACCAATCATGACAGCCAAGCCTAGCACTAGACTTGCCTTTACTCAAGCTGAACGATGGGGAACCCTATGTGGAAATAATAATTTAATGGATGAATGTGAACTAGTCACCGTCGATTATTTGACTATTTCACCTTTATCATTTCAACTGCAACAAGCAATGTATGGAAGACTTCAAGAAAATTACATTGCTCAGCTAAATAAAACAATTGAAGAATTGGAGAGACTCATAACAATGAGTTATATCCAAAAACTCAGGCTAGAACAGCAAGTTGGAGGAAAGGATAATTGGTACAGGGACGCTATGGGACCTGTTAACAATAAAATCCAAACCCTCCTTGATCTCCACCGACAGTTAGATCAAATCAAGCAGGGTCACTTTTATTAAAGCATAAGAATCTTTTAGTGTTTTTGCTTTCGGTGCAACCAACGGTTGGCATGCATCCTTTTAGAGTACTTTTATTCCTTGGCACGTGGGTGCAGGAATTATTACTTTCTTGTAGTACGTTTTTATTCCTTGGCACATGGGTGCGGGAATCATTTTTACTTTGTCGGGAAATTATTGTCCTTTTGATTCCCGATAATGTGTAAAAGAGAAACCAATTGTGGAAATCCACTATTGCTAATGGACGATGGGGCCCAATGAGCACCCGCATAGCAATAATGAGATTCTATACGGTCTCTCTATATATATGTGTTAGATATTCGGAAGAAGGGCATCACCCATCCTACCAAATATCTCTCTCTCTTGTACAAAACCATTATCAATAATATATCTTTTCCGCATATATTCTCTCTTAGCCAGCATTTATAATAATCCGAGTTAGGCGAGAATTCCCTGGGATCTTCCCCCCCTGATACCAAAGGAAAGAGGGGGTTTGTTAGATGCTGATTTATTGTAAAAACTAATTATCGCCTGACAATCAGTTCTTAAAGTAATTTCTGTTGGAGTTATGTCCTAGAAGTCAATATTTAATGACTTATTTTCTTAGTTTATGTTAATGATGATATTTGATCATTTGTTCCTAGAGTTTATTATTGACAGATCATTCAGGTTGAGGATCTGAATTGTAGATCTCTGTGGATCATTCATTAGAATGACAATAATAAATCTGAATCGTCCATAATCTTGATAATTAACAAGGAACATTAATTATCATAAAAGATTAGTATGCAAGTTAAGTGATGATTAAGTTCTACAAATCATAGGTAAGGAGTTACCAACTTAATTGCATATGTGTATGTTATTGGAACATAGTACAGGACTTGACCCAATGAAATAAACATATGGATTGTGTTATGTGTCATTGTTTATTTCATATGTTGTTGATTCTAAGTTTGAGATGCTCAGCTTTTCCACATGAGGATAGGTTCAATAAATATCGTCTAACGTTGATTCCTGATAAAGGCTGCTATAAGGACTTTATTTATGTTCTCTTGAATTGTGCGGGGAAAAGTTGTTCATCAAGAAAACCGTATGTCCCTCATTAATATACTTAATGAGTGATGATATCTGTTTGGGCCCCTTGATGGAGTTTGGATTGTTTGGCCAACTTGTACAATCAACTCTAGATCAAGAAATGTATAATCTGCAAGAATGACACATTCCTATCTTGGATTATACAAGGATATCGTGTGACATAAGAATCAGACAAAGAAATACTAATATTTCTTATGCAGGATTGAGATATTGTAACGGTACATTATTTATACGAATTGGGAATCATAACGTGTTGCTAGATACCGCTTATGATTATTGGAATTAAATAAGCGATTTAATTCCATGGCCAACATAGTATAAATCCTCAAAGGGTCGCACAAATAGAACCTGAACCACACGTGTATTATTTATTTGTATTGGAGAATACAAAACATGATGGGTTGATTAATTAATTATATACCGTTATGAACCGTTATAATTAATTATATCAAGGAGATCATGTTAGAATAAATTAATGCATAAACCAACCTATTGTTAATTATCATCAATTTGATAATTAATAGTCTCAACTACACTTAATATAATTGTTAGAATTATATTGAATATATAGGCTTTAAATAGCTAAGTCTAATTAAGCCCAAATAACAAATAATTAAAAGGCCCATTAGTTAATAGAATTAATGAGCTAATGAGAGATGAATTTGCCATTTGGTAAATTGGGCTAAAAGCCCATATAGGTGGCGCCTAGGGCATGGTGGCATGCTTGTAATTTGTTTGAAGTTTGGAAGAGGAATGAGAGCTCTATAAATAGACCCCAAGGGGTGGCCTCTCATCCAACTTTCTCTCTCCTCTCTTCCCTCTTCTCCTAGCCGCCACCTATCTCCTTCTTTGGAGATTTTCGAAATCTCCATTAGAGGAGCTCTCATCCTTTGTTTGTTAGGGCCCATGTGTTGGGATTAGCCACATAATTAAGGTGTTAATTGTGATTAAGTGTTGGTTGCTCTAAAAGCTTGCTAGCACAAGCTCTTGAGAGGTGGTGAAGCTTCTTGGTGGATTAGAGGAAGGAGAAGAAGGCGCGGAGTGCACCCCATCGACTCCCATGCCATGGATTCGAGCCTCATGAATGCGATTTCATGAGAGGTACAATTTCTCCTACCTTCTCTCTTGATTGGATGTGTGATTGCTTTAGCACTAGATCTATTGATTTGCTTGTTGTTAATGGTGATTAATTAGTTGTAATTAATCTAAAATTGAAATATGAGCATTTCCTAACAGTGGTATCAGAGCTATGGTCGTGCTTAAGGTTTTTCACACTTAATTAAGTGAGAATTCGTAATTAGTTAAGTTAATTAGTGATGTGCATGCTTGCTGGCCCTGGAAAGGCTGTTTTCTGTCTTGTTGCTTGTTTTTCGTAGTGTAAAGCTCTCTAAAATTTTTTCCTTCTTATTGGAGGTTGTAGCCCTTTGAGTTGTGGTTATTTTCCCACTGGAATCATTGAAATTCGATGTAAAATGAATTTTTAGTGATTTAAACGGTAACGGTGCGCAGATCTGTTATTCTGCTGCACAGTTCTGTTGTTGTGGTTGGTAACAAATAAGTTTGTATACAAAGTACCTGTAACTTTAAATAGGATTAATCTAAACTTGATGCTCTTTCTGAATGTGTAAATTTTGTTGCATATTTCGGATTTTATGTGGGCGTTCAAGGATGAAAAGTGATGAAGTTGTCAGATCTGTTTTTTCAAACAAACTGATTGTTTTGAAAAACTGTACTTATTGAGAAACGTTTATGGAAAAGTGTTGAAATGGAAATGTTCTCCTTTAAGTCTGGAATCTTTGAAAATTAATTTCATAGATTTTCATTGAGATTTGATACCTCAACCGAGTGAAACCTTTTTGGTCGACGGTCTGTTCCCGAACAGGATACCTTGCTTAAATGCTTGTTATCTCGTTGATCTTGATTATAACTTGTGGATTTTCTTTTCATGGAATGATAGCCTATTGTATGTAGTATTTTTCTATGTAAATTGTTTGCTGGAAAAATATCAAGGGGATGATCATACAGATCAAAAGGTTGAGACCCATAACAGAATTTTCTCTAACGGTACTTCGCGCACAATCTGAGGATTTGTCTTTTTTGGTTCTCCCTGATGGTAATTGATCTCTCCTTGAGTTTTTTACAGGTAATCACAATCTTTGTAAGGAGTTCTCTGGATTTATTTCAGATTTTTTGGAGACCGAATTATTTTGAATTTTTTCGGGCCCCGAATTTCGTATTTTAATTAGTTAAAATAATTTCTAATTAATCAATTTGATGAAAGGTTAATTAGAAGACTCCTTAAATACCCTCCTTTCTGTTTTGATGGTTGGATTTAATTTAAAAGGGCTTAAACAATTAGTTGTTAAGGTTAAGCCTTCTTTGCATTCGAAAACTTGAGCAACAAGTATGCACAAAGATTCTAATTAATGAAATTAATTAAGAACAAGTGAATCATGTATATTGTATATGTGCTAACTTTGTTTTGTAGGAGGATGTGGGTTTGATATGGCTCAAGATGTCAATGCCTTGTGTGTTGTAAAATGTTGTGAATGCATGTGATTGCTTGTAATGTGGCCTAAGGTGCCTTGATAATTAATAATTGATTAATTTTTGATGTAACTTGTGAGTCTTGCATGCCCCTAAGGCCTAGGCGGGTTTTAGAATTTTATCACATGTATTTATTTCCCTTAATTATTAGATAGGATCTTAGTAATTAGTGGGAGGGTTTGATTAGATTAGTTTCGTTACATGGAGATACGACGGAGACTAATGCAAGCGGGAGCCATACAAACCCACGGCAATGTTTGAGATGCTTATTATTATGTGATTGTTTGTGAATGCCTTGAATTGTCATAGGTAGGTATGGGTGTATGCTTACACGACCACCAAACAAAGTCACGTAATTGCTTATGTCCCAAATTAACTTGATTTAGCCAAATCGTCCTCCTTCTCTCTATCCCCTTCAATACAATTGATTGTCTATTGATGCATTCCTGCCGACGCGGACATCGTAGTCCATCATTGTAGTCGGGGTGTAAATCGGATTTACTAGGAGCAAATAGAGAGAAGTTGCTTTACAACGGACCCACTCGGATTGGACGTTGGGACGAAGTTTGTAGATATACTTATGATATCTCACAAACCAAGAATCATATGGACAAGATATGATTGGTTGGAGAACCTACCTTATCTAGTTGTTTTAGGTGTCATGCCGACGCTGGCCCCTATTTCAACGAAAATGAGGATCTTGGAATCCATTACATTTAGGGACATTAATTAAATGTAGTGGGAGTTTTGTTTATCATTCCATAAACAAAACATTGCATAAACTAAATGACCTTAAATTGAAATTGTTATAGATATTAAATATGTTAATTTCGTTGCGATAAATCTTTGGAAAACGACAAGCTCGTTTCTAAGGTATTTACTTGGAGAAGAAATACCGATTTCTAAGATATGTTCTTGGAAATGAGAAACTTGAGCAAGTTTAATCCCAAAAACGTTCCTCAACTTCCCGAACATAGCTTCGCAATGATTGATTAGTTTTGACGAAAATTATTCAATAAAGCGAATGCTTATATCCTTTTAGAAGTTCTAGACTTTTGAATTGGAGAATTCATAAGGACTAGACTAGACTTCTATACTCTCATCCACTTACTCAAGAAGACGTTCTTAGAGAAAGTAAAAGATAGACTCAATCATTTATGATCGAGTAATGGAGTATGAATTAACCAAGAGACTCTTCTTATAAGAAGATAAATATTTCATTAGCTTGCGAACCGAAAGGTTTGAGAAACTAATTGACAACTAGAGATATTAAGATCTCCAATATCAAGGATTGTTGATGTTGTCATACAATCTCTTTCTATGGATAAAGGATATATTGTTCGCACACTTGTTAGTGCTTAAAATGATTGGTTAAGTATTAAAGGAATACTCTACCAATATATGAGTTGAAACTTTGAGATCCTCACTAGTGACCGTGTGTCACATGAGATGTTTCATTTGCCATTTATGGGAGGCATTTGAAAGGTTGTCCGAAATACCATGATGTTCTAAACCTTGAGATATTTGTCGTTCAAATTATCTCACTATCTCTAATTCACACTAGTAATTAGGTGCTAGTTCATGTGCTCGCATTTAACGAAATGTGTAGACAATGATGAATAAGAGAAAGTTCGAGATAAGTAAAGTAAAATCCGTTTTGGAAATGGCTTATACGTCTAGGCCGCTACCATTGAATACGTAGAGTTATCTTTACTAAATAAAGAATTTGTTTAGGAATTTGAGGTTATATACCTTATTCCAAACATCTCATAAAACCTTATCTCCATTTCATATTTGATGATGGATGATCATGTTTTGTAATAGAGAAATGTCGTTCTCTTATTGTTATGAATTTGTGTATAAGATTTCACGCATCTTGATTGAATTTGCTTGAAATAGATAAACAAATTTCGAATGACAAATATGTAAGACTTCACATAAAGTATTTGACTTTTATGTAAAATAGTCGCTTAGTCGAATATAAACAAGAATCGCATTATGAGAGTCTACGTAACGTGGAGCTCGTAAATCAATTTGATTGCAAATCAATTGAAATTCATGCGAATCGTGTTTGTTAAATGACAAAAGCGCCTTTGAACTACGAAGGTTTAAAGGACAAGTAACCTTATTAAGAATTATACATATTGATGTATATAGACCTACAGGTACTTGTGCAATTGAAAGGTTGTTGAAACTTTACCACTTGACCAACAATCATTGTAGATATTAACGTATCTATTTGATATGGTATAAGTATGAATCTTTTGACAAGATCAAAAGGATTTCAAGAGTAAAGTTGAAAAACTATTCAATAAAAGCAAAAGTCTTAAGATGGATCATGGTAAATAGTTAAGTCATATAGTTTGATGTATTACCTAAAGAGTATGAAATACGTTTCACTACTCGCTTCATGAGGAACATTGAAAAATGTATCCAAGGATGAAGGTATCGACCATTGTTTGATCGGTAATAAATCAAATTGACTTGTTCGACTCATGTAAGGAATTTGTGTTTGAGGACAATATTGTTTACACTGAATAAAAATTCCATCGAAGTCTATTGAGAAAGATATCTTACGAGATTCGATCTCTAGGTATATTGTTTGTCAAGATTTGGTGTTGAGAAGCTTATTTCAAGGTTCGATTGATTGATAAGCTTGGACCCAAATAAGACGCTTAATATGATGTAGGATATCTTGAACTAACCGAAAGGTACTACTTCAACGAACATGATAAGAACAAAGTAGTTGTTGCTCATCATAACGTAATCTTGAAGAATGATATTCTCAAGAAGAAGTAGTGGGAGTAAAGTGAGCATTAAAGGAGTTTATGCGTCACTACAAGAAGTACATTTATAGGAAACTTGTCACTCCATACATGGTGCTTAATGGGAGTTGAGCGGAGCTTTATTCACAAGTAGTTGTGAAAGGAAGAAGTTTATAAACACGCTCACTTCTAAAGAGTGCTCAAACATCTCACGAATGGATGATGTTCGAGAAACTTATGCAATATATTAGGATCAAGAACTTACTCTACAAGATGTTGTAGAAGTAGTTTACTGACCTCAAGCACCAATCCTACAAAGATCAACGAGAATGAATTGCCTAAACTGAAAGGTACATAGGCTTCACAACATCCTCGTACTTGAGATATGAGGATCCGTTGATAAATACAGAAGCGATGGAAAGACCCGATTCCACAAGTATGGTTTGAATTTGTATGATCTTTAAGTGCAATCCATATATATATCAACAAGGTATAGACCTTGATTGATGTTCAAGAAGGAGCGATCCATCTAGAACATTTAGATCTTTAAAAGGAAAGATAGATATGGATAGCAAGTCGACTATGTACAAAGCACAATTTCATGATTGATGCTATGTGTAAGTCGATAACCAGTTGACCATGTACAAAGCACGGCTTCTCGCTTGTAGCTGTGTATAAGTCAATAAAGATCATTCTAACAATAATTATATTTCGTATATATAGATATATGAAAAATACATCAAAACCGCCTTCTTCGATTGAATGAAGGAAGTTGTTGTGTATTTGACACAAACCGAAGATTTTGTTGTATTGTTAGAGACGTATATATGCTTCAATGATCCATTAATGGATTGAAGCAAGTATTGTGGAAATTGGAATAAACATTTTGACAAGTAAGTCAAGGAGTTGAACTTCATCAAAAGTATCTTGTATAGACAAGATATTCAGTGGGAGCATTATTATGTTACATGTATTGTACAAGATACAAGACATTAATTGGGAATAAAATTAAAGAAATGAATATTGTCAAGATCTCATTGGAGAATGTTTTCTCAATTGAGAACTTGGGTAAGTCACCTAAATCCAAGGAAACAAAATCTATGGAGATAGATTATGATGGATGTCAGGTTTGAGCAAAATGTGCATATAATGACAAGGTGTTATAGTTACACGAAAAGATAGACTCCTAGAAAGGATGTCTAACCATGTTGTATGGCATACACTTGAGTTCTACTCGGTGTATTGCAACTCAATTCGAGAAGAGTGCACGATACAATTCGAGCATCCTTCTGTCACGAGTTTCATAACGGACGCCATACTTATGCACATGCCCCTATGTATTGTACCCAAGGAGTATGACAAGCAGTTGTCAACTGGATACAAAGAAAAACACATTTGGACAATAATCGAGAATATCTTTGAGTATCTTATGAGAAAGAATGATATAATTTTCATCTGGTAAGATGAAAGAAAGCTCATATAAATTGTTATATTGATGCTAGTTTTCAAAAGATTGATATAAATACAATTGGGCTACATATTTTGTTTAAATGTGGTGTTGTAAATTTAGAAGGTGTTCTAAATGTGATATTACAACCGTTTCCGTCACCAAAACAAAATATATAGCAACTTGTAAAGCAATGAAAGAATGTAGTATGGATCGTGAAGTTCTCAGTCAAGCTAATATGGTTCTATGCATCTCGAACCATAGCTTAAACTTGAAGAACCCAATAATAAATTGGTGATCCAACTAAGATCTATGACGATGGCACTTGATCTCACATGATGATGATCAAGAACACATATATAGGAGTATATATGTATATAGGGTCAAACAAAATTGGATAGGTTCGCGGACACAGCGAACACTCTAACTTAACCTCTACCTTAAGCGGTATACGATATGCAGTTGTGCATCCATGCGTGATGGACGTATGAGTAACTTGCTTTAAGTGTATCTTATTTCGAGGTTCGAGACATGTATATATATGGATATATGACATTGTTTTAAATTCTTCACTTGCTAGAAGTCACTATTGATTGACTCTAGGCCAAGTGGGAGATTGTTGGAGTTATGTCCTAGAAGTCAATATTTAATGACTTATTTTCTTAGTTTATGTTAATGATGATATTTGATCATTTGTTCCTAGAGTTTATTATTGACAGATCATTCAGGTTGAGGATCTGAATTGTAGATCTCTGTGGATCATTCATTAGAATGACAATAATAAATCTGAATCGTCCATAATCTTGATAATTAACAAGGAACATTAATTATCATAAAAGATTAGTATGCAAGTTAAGTGATGATTAAGTTCTACAAATCATAGGTAAGGAGTTACCAACTTAATTGCATATGTGTATGTTATTGGAACATAGTACAGGACTTGACCCAATGAAATAAACATATGGATTGTGTTATGTGTCATTGTTTATTTCATATGTTGTTGATTCTAAGTTTGAGATGCTCAGTTTTTCCACATGAGGATAGGTTCAATAAATATCGTCTAACGTTGATTCCTGATAAAGGCTGCTATAAGGACTTTATTTATGTTCTCTTGAATTGTGCGGGGAAAAGTTGTTCATCAAGAAAACCGTATGTCCCTCATTAATATACTTAATGAGTGATGATATCTGTTTGGGCCCCTTGATGGAGTTTGGATTGTTTGGCCAACTTGTACAATCAACTCTAGATCAAGAAATGTATAATCTGCAAGAATGACACATTCCTATCTTGGATTATACAAGGATATCGTGTGACATAAGAATCAGACAAAGAAATACTAATATTTCTTATGCAGGATTGAGATATTGTAACGGTACATTATTTATACGAATTGGGAATCATAACGTGTTGCTAGATACCGCTTATGATTATTGGAATTAAATAAGCGATTTAATTCCATGGCCAACATAGTATAAATCCTCAAAGGGTCGCACAAATAGAACCTGAACCACACGTGTATTATTTATTTGTATTGGAGAATACAAAACATGATGGGTTGATTAATTAATTATATACCGTTATGAACCGTTATAATTAATTATATCAAGGAGATCATGTTAGAATAAATTAATGCATAAACCAACCTATTGTTAATTATCATCAATTTGATAATTAATAGTCTCAACTACATTTAATATAATTGTTAGAATTATATTGAATATATAGGCTTTAAATAGCTAAGTCTAATTAAGCCCAAATAACAAATAATTAAAAGGCCCATTAGTTAATAGAATTAATGAGCTAATGAGAGATGAATTTGCCATTTGGTAAATTGGGCTAAAAGCCCATATAGGTGGCGCCTAGGGCATGGTGGCATGCTTGTAATTTGTTTGAAGTTTGGAAGAGGAATGAGAGCTCTATCAATAGACCCCAAGGGGTGGCCTCTCATCCAACTTTCTCTCTCCTCTCTTCCCTCTTCTCCTAGCCGCCACCTATCTCCTCCTTTGGAGATTTTCGAAATCTCCATTAGAGGAGCTCTCATCCTTTGTTTGTTAGGGCCCATGTGTTGGGATTAGCCACATAATTAAGGTGTTAATTGTGATTAAGTGTTGGTTGCTCTAAAAGCTTGCTAGCACAAGCTCTTGAGAGGTGGTGAAGCTTCTTGGTGGATTAGAGGAAGGAGAAGAAGGCGCGGAGTGCACCCCATCGACTCCCATGCCATGGATTCGAGCCTCATGAATGCGATTTCATGAGAGGTACAATTTCTCCTACCTTCTCTCTTGATTGGATGTGTGATTGCTTTAGCACTAGATCTATTGATTTGCTTGTTGTTAATGGTGATTAATTAGTTGTAATTAATCTAAAATTGAAATATGAGCATTTCCTAACAATTTCTGGTTTATCGAGGTAATGGATTTTAAGAGCACTCATTGTTTCCATGCAAGCATGAATTTCTGCATCTATTGTAGATTTCAGAACCGGGAATTTCCCACTTGCATATGCACATACTTTCTCCGAACTCCGGGGATCGTATTTGGATTTTTTCCACTTACAGACTCCTCCCCAGCCTTCCATGCATCCGTCAGTTTCCAAAATTATGTAAGAATCCTGTGGTGGAAGCTCAAGGTCTGGTAAATTTTGTACCAAAGATTTTACCTTGTTTATTATTTCATAATCTGAGCTTTTTAACCTCTTGTCTCCGTGCTCACTTGTTTTTGAGTAAAGAGGGCCAAGGATTGTTCCAAGCTTCGGGATGTATGACCTTGCATAATTCAAAATTCCTAGCCAAGAACGCATTCCTGACTTTTCTTTCAACCTGTTTTCATCAAAAGATATTATTTTCTTAATAATATGAGGCTGTAATTTTATCTTTTGATTACCTATCACTGCTCCAAGGAATTCAATTTCTGGAACAACAACTTTCATTTTGGTAGGGGAGAGAACAAGTCCCCACTTTTCACAGATTGACAGCATAGCTTTCAAGTGTTTTGCATGCTGATCCTCGTTTTCTGAAAACACTAGGATATCATCGATGTAAACTGCTATGAAATCCTCTGTTTCTCGGAAGCAATTATCCATTTTTCTCTGAAAAATAGCTGGTGCATTTTTCAGACCGAACGACATAACTAACCATTCGTACAGTCCTCCTGGGACTACAAAGGCTGTCCATTCTACTGACTCTGGATCCATCGCCACTTGATGAAATCCGCTTTTTAAGTCGAATTTTGAGTAAACCCGACTATTCCCTACTTTCTTCAAAATTGTATTAATGCCTGGTAAACTGTACTGGTCTTTGTGAGTATTATCATTAAGTGTACGATAATTAAAGACCATTCTTTCTTTACCTTTGACCTCTTGTCCTGTTTTCGGGTCAATACTGGTACCTGAGTTTACCATCATAGCCATGGTTCTGTGCCTGCTCTTGCTCGGCCTTATGACACCTATTTTTAACAACGCTTGAATGTGCTTGTTGAATTGCTCATTCATTGATGGCGTTACATGCTTTAATGGCTTATCCTGTATAGTAATATCAGGGTTAATAATATCTAATTTACAAACAACCTGATTCTTACTCCAGTATTTCATAGGCTCTTCTCCAATGTAGCCTTGCTCTCTTAACCTGTTGAGGAGTGAGTTAAATTTTTCTTTGAATTTTGTTGATTCAACTCCACATGGATATGCCACTGCTCTCTGAATTTCTTGGAATTCCAATTCCGTTAGATCTAACTCAGAGATTGATGCTGGTGAAGCTATCTCAGCTTCTACCTTTGTTGCTATGGTTGTGATGTTTTTGTAGAAGGTAACCATCTGACCTTCAATTCTCAGACCTCCCTGCATTGCCCTGATAAAATTACAACCAATCAACATCTGAATACCATCACTTTGTGCCATTGGAAAGACATATGTGAATGGGATTCTAAATTTATTTTCCTCAATGGACATCATTCGTCCTTTTAGTTTTTTATTTGCAATTTGTTTAGAATTAACACCATTGATCTGAATTGGATACGCGCTTGGCTCTAATGCGGCTTCAGGTATCGCGCCTTCATCCGCACAGCATATCGTTGCTCCTGTATCCAGGATTGCCTGTACTGTGAACTTCTCACAGCCTGGAATTTCCATTTGTATTTTAATGTTGTAGAGTCTATTCAAGACTCTCTTTCCTCTTTGTGGGTCTGGAACTTGAGTAGAGATATACTCATCATTCATCATCTTTATAGTTATCCCTTTGCTTGATTGTGGGATATCATAGTCTAATTCCTCATCATAGTCCTCTGGTATATTCAACCCTTTGCCTTTATCTGTTCTTGGGAGTTCCTTCATTTCTGTTGATAGCTCTAACTCAAGTATTTTTTCCTTTAGCCTTTGATTCTCTGTTAACAGGAAATTAGTATACTCAACCAGTTCTCTGATTAACGCATCTTTGCTATCATACTGCAGTGTGGATTTTTGAATTATCAATTGTCTCCCTAGTTGGAATCTTGAGCACATAGGACATACTGTTAGAAAACATCTTACACAATGTGCTCGCATCTTCTGGTTTGTGACATCTTTACAGATTTTGCATCTGATGTGCTCAGTGGGTATTGGCGAATTGTCTTCCCACTCATGCACACAATTCTTCATTTCCTCGGGAAGTGGAACGATATATCGCCATGAACTTGTTGTATTCAGCATAAAAGCTGACTCATAGGGCAAATTTTCTATACTGGCAGTAAAAGTTGTTCCATTACTCCCTTCCCCCTCGGAAAATGAACAGATAGCATCGCTATCTGGTTCATTCAGATCGACTGAGAGTACATCCCAATCATCATCAAGGTCGAGATTATCGACAATAGCGGCTCGGGCAATATTCCCCTGCTGCTTCTTGCATTCTCTGGCAAAATGTCCTTCTTCACCGCATATGAAACATTTGCACTTTCGAACCTTGTCACTGTGCTTCTTCTTGAATACCCTGATGTGGGTATCATGTGGTTTCCCTCTGTATGTCTTAGATTTTCTAAGACCATACCTTTTATTCTTCTGGTAGTAGCCAGGTACTGGTATCTGACTACAGAATGACAGATCTTTAAGACTGCGTTGAAGAGCAGCCTTTTTGCATTGCTCAGCCAAGAAATCATATGTGAACTTGATTCTTGGCATTACCCCGATTGTATTTCCGGGATATTTTTCCGCAAATGCCTTTTCTATCTCATTTTCCAATATTGGGGGCATTTTTCTGAAAAACTTAACCGAAAGTTCCTCAGAAACATACATCCTTCCTGACTTTGCCGCCAAAATTTTGTAGTCATTGATATAGTTGAATATATCTTTGACATAATTACATGAAAGCCTTTCCAGATCTTGGTAAGCTCTATTTTGCTCATCGGTTGATCCTGTTGCTGGATCTTCCATTAAAAACATTCGCCTGATCTGTGATAACACATTTTGAGGATCATCGGCAATGTTTATTAGTTCTTCATATTCGGCGTTATAGATCATGCGCCACTGAATCCACATTTTCTTCTCAATTTCGCCTAGTAAATTTTCAATATAATTTACTTTGGCTCTGTTATCTGCCCAATTTCGTTCATTGATGACATTCAAGGTGATTGATTCCCATCTAGAAAATACATCTTCATAGAGCCCAATATCTTCTGGTAAAACCAGAATAGCTCCTTGGTTTGCTCGTGCTGATGGGAGGTTATATCTCTCATTCATTTGGTTTGCATACCCTCCTCGGATATTGTTTAGTCTTGCACGTATTTCTGGCACTTGTAGACCTGTTGGTTGTCTACTGCTTGATGCTGGTGGGTACATTGCTGGACCCATGATTGGTTCTGGAGGTATCCTTGTGAGTGAGGATTCGGCTGTTGAGAAAATCGACTCCTTTTGAACTAATTGTTTTAGGAGTGGATACTCCATATCCTCCAACGCATAGACTGATTCGGATGGTTCAGGATCCCATCTGATCTCAGATTTATCAGATACTTGAGGAATTTGGGGGAGGCCGCAATCCTTCCCACCTTGTCCCACAAGCAAACTGAGTAAGTCTGGTTCAGTTGGTGAATGTAGGGCATTAAGGAAATGCTCTAATTCATCTGATTCATCCTCATCAGACTCGTCCCACTGACAAGTCATCATCAATGCTTGCTCATCTTGATGCCAATATTGTTCATTATCTACCAGTTCCGCCCAACTGATTTCTTCTGAAATGAACTGAATTATTGGATCCTTATCATCAAATTCATCTATCCAAACGTATGGATACATCGGTTCGAGCATTTCTACAGTTGGTTCAGTCTTTTCTGCTCCGAGTATTTCAACGAACCATGAACCAAGAATGTAATCTTCATCTTGCTCAGCACTATCTGCATCACTATGCTCGCTAGGGTCTGGGAATTCTGGCATGTTATCCCAATATCCCTCATCTGAATCCCATGGCCAGTATTCTTCTGGAGTTAGCAAGTTGATTGACTCTTGTTCTAACTCTTCTTCATCTGCTGTACCCCTTTGAATATCATCATTTGGTGGTGTAGCTGCAGAATAATTCGCAAACCTGATGGATAAAGATCCATCGGTTCTAGAATGAATGTTCACATCTTGCGGGATCTGGACCCTTGATATAATCGCAGGCCTTATGATCCATTGTCTTTCTTGGAGTTCTTCGGTTGTCCTTGGTGTGCCTGGGATAGCACGAACTCCTCTGCTAGCTAAATGGTCAGCCACGTTCTGAACATTATATCTGAAATTTGTATGACCGGTATTAGATAGCCTTCCTATCAGAGATCTAGAGAGCAATAAATTGCTTTCTCCACCTTGCCATCCTTCATATCCATGTGTTTGGATGACAATCTGTATATGATCCCTGAAATCATGAATGGAGAGAGTTATATCTGGAGCAGTATATGCTAATTGAGTTCCAGATGACAAATCTATTTCCATAGAGCTTATGACAGCTCTACTATCTCCCCATCTAGTGTCACGAAGTAACACCAGAGCATTAACACCTGCGTTTCTTCTATGCAAAGTGTATAATCTTACCATTATCATACCAATATGTAAATGTTGTAAACCTTCTTGTAAAAGAGTTTGAAAACTCCCCTCGGTAATGAATGGTAATTCGATTTGTTGGCCTTCTGTAACCAACACTCGTTCATCAGAGTAATGTTGATACACTCTGTGTTGATTTTCTGACCATCCTGTCCGGTATAGTGTTTCTGCTTGTACTTGTTGGGCTCGCCTATACTGAGAGATGTTTAACTCAGCATCTGGGCTCATCTGAGATTCAAGAGTACGATTGTACGACCTTGATCTTCCTGGTAATCTGCGTTGCGCTTCATACCTTAACCGTGCTCCTAGGCGATAGCCTCGGATTTGGTCTTGAATGGTTGGGTTTGTGGTGTTGGGACCCATACCTGTAACTGAGGGTCGAGGTGGCTCAGTTTCCACCTTTGTTTGAGTTCGACTCATTTCAGATTCTTTCTTTCTGTTTCAAGGATTTTCTTAGGATCCTTAAAGACAAAAAGTTTGCCCTTCGGCTTTGATATAGCTGGCTTGCTTGGTTCACCTAAGCTCAGCTTCTTTAGTTGCACCTGGATTTGCCCAAGTGACTCCGACAAATCGTCACTTGGTGTTATTTCTTTTGCTTTAGCTGCTTCAATCCTTTTAACTGCAACTTTGAGGTCCTCAACCTCTTCGGTTAGTTTAAGAAGTAATTGGATTAAAGTATTATTCTGTTTTGCAATTACTTCTAATGCTTTACCGGTTATTTCCTGAGTCTTAACAAAACCTACTGCTGGTGGGTGTAATGTCTCAGTAGCTTTAAGTGCTTCTTTATAAATTGTACTATCTGCACTTAACCTCCAATCACTCATAAATTAATTGCTATTCAAGGTAACAATTTTTAAACAGTGTTTAAAAGAGATAAGGGCTGTCGGGTTATTCATTTGAGTATAATTCAATTATCAACTTAGTCAAATTATGTCATACAAGTCTTTAATTCATAAGTATTCCTGAATTTTAAGAGTTAAAATAACATTAGATCATGCATACAATTACTCAAGTTTTTCTTAATCCGATATATTTCAACGCAATCGTCACCCGTACTAGTCGACTTATCCCTGCGACTTTCCAGTCTTTTCAATTTTTAATTGACAATATATCTTTTTAAGTAAAACTTGACATATCATATCACAAGTAACATTATTTTAACCCTCTAAATTACACAAATCTTTTGAGGTTATTACACTGTTTGACATAATCAAGTCAAAGATAATTTTCATTATAATGTCTGAACAGAGCCCTCCGGCCCTTACTTGAGATGACTACTCACTAGTCATCACAATTACCTTGCTCTGATACCAAAGGAAAGAGGGGGGGGGAGATCCCAGGGAATTCTCGCCTAACTCGGATTATTATAAATGCTGGCTAAGAGAGAATATATGCGGAAAAGATATATTATTGATAATGGTTTTGTACAAGAGAGAGAGATATTTGGTAGGATGGGTGATGCCAAATATCTCACCATATATTTATAGATACAAGGAAGTGCTTTGTGTAGCTATAAAGTAGCTTACCAAAGATTCCCACTAAGAAAAAGCAAAACTCACTTAACAATCCACTCAAAAAGAACAAGCATACTTAAAGTGAAAACACACCAAACTAAAAGTTATTATAATAATTGAAGCATCTTAGCCACGTGTGTGGTCTCTTTCATGCTTCTAGTCTATTGGCGATGGCATCTTCTAAATCTGAGTCATAATATTCGGTGCCATCATTTCCTACCATAAGGTCTTCATCCTCAAAGCACCTTAGATTATCGCATAGCTGAACAACTGTGGCTTGATCTCGGTAGACTTCTTCATCTGAGTCTTCCAGGGTTAAATATGATAGTGAACTATCTAGGTACATGTCCAAGGTCGTGACAGGTCTATATCTTGAATTCTCACTCTGAAAGAGATCTAAATTCGTTATACCAATAAAAGTTTTTAATGGTACGTTTATAGTGGTTTGTCCATCTGATCTAAGCACTGGTCTGTTATCCTTTCTCTTCATTGAGCTTGGATCCCATCGAGGAATTGTTCTTGCTATGTGGACAACTGTATTTTCTTCAAACCTATAATAATTTATTAGGTCTGAAACTTTCTTAGGTAACCCTTCAGGTAGGCTATGGGTGAAATCAATGGTGTGAATAAACCCATGTGCATAGAGATTTGAAATCTCTTCTGGAGTCCATTTGTAATATTCATCCTCATAAATCTTCATTTTTCTTATTACAACTCCAATTTGCATAACTCGGGCTCTGTGAGCTATGTGATATAGCTCCTGAAGCATGGCATCATATTGCTGCCAACACATATGTTTGATTTTATGACTGATCTCATTAGGCAATTCTCCTAAGAGATTGTTCCTTAATTTAGGGATCAAGAACGACCGCTCAAGTGTATGAATTGGATTTTGGTGGTGCCTCACCCTCTCCTCTATTTTTTGTTTGGAAGTGGATATGTCTCTTATCTTCTCTTTAATTTTTTTATTGTCCTGCTCTAGTGAGTAAAGCTGGTTTGCGAGCACATGTAGTGCTTTGGCCTTTTCTGCTTTGTCAATGGCGACAAAGTTAGCGTCAAGCAAGGCTGAGCTTTTTAATGACAATTTTGCAGAAAAATCATTTTGGAAGATGGGACAATCATCGCTGACTGGCATCTTATTTTTACCAATTGAGACCATTTGCCTCTTTTCCCAGGCTCTCGGTTGAGAGAAACCATGGATTTTCTTCGTCCTAGCAGCATATGTTGATGCTGAGAACTGTTTTATAGAGGAAAGAGAACCTTCACTTTTCTTTACTTTCTCCTTTCCTTTTGGAGAAATTTTCGTCGTGTCGACCTGCATCTGCATTTGACATACTCTTAGCACTTAATATACTTAAACCTAAAATCATCCCTAAAATATTTCTAATTCAAGGTTGTTTTAAACAGATTACTCGGTAAGGGTGCCTTTTAGGGTTGCTCTAACAAATTTATTATTACATATCAGCAATTTAAGCCAGCAGTTCCGGGATGCTCATACCTTTCATTAATTGTTTCTTCAAATCTTTCAGCCATACGATAATTGCATAAAAATTCAATAAATATTTTAATTTTTGTTTAGGTGCCTTCTTACTCTAATACCACAATTATTACGAACGTACGGTACTTTTCCGCCTTCTGCGTACTTATCCCCTCCTTTATCGCCTATAACATGGTCTGGTAAGTTCACGTCTCCTAAACCTTAAAATAATTATTTCATATTTTATACGATTACTATTTGGCCGAAATATTCAATAAAGCAATTCATTCATGGTAGTTTTGTAAACATTTCCTGCTAACCAATCTGGCTGTAAAGCTCACAAATTTTGTCAGAACAGAGCCCTCCGGCCCTTACCTGAGATGACTACTCACTAGTCATCACAATTACCTTGCTCTGATACCAAAGGAAAGAGGGGGGGGAAGATCCCAGGGAATTCTCGCCTAACTCGGATTATTATAAATGCTGGCTAAGAGAGAATATATGCGGAAAAGATATATTATTGATAATGGTTTTGTACAAGAGAGAGAGATATTTGGTAGGATGGGTGATGCCAAATATCTCACCATATATTTATATATACAAGGAAGTGCTTTGTGTAGCTATAAAGTAGCTTACCAAAGATTCCCACTAAGAAAAAGCAAAACTCACTTAACAATCCACTCAAAAAGAACAAGCATACTTAAAGTGAAAACACACCAAACTAAAAGTTATTATAAATAATAACTTTTATGAGTTAATATTGTAAAACAAATGGATAAAAAATAATTTATCCCATTTAGTCCAAATAATAAGTAAATATAGCTACATTCTAGTATATAGTATTCACATAATTTATAAAATATAACAAACAACTCTATACTTGTTAGTCTCATTATCTCGAAAAAGTTAAATTACAAATTAAAAAAATTTAGCATATATCAATCTAGTCACAATAATTAATAAGCATTATATAATTGCAGATAATTAAAATAATATTATTATATTTATAAGTATTTTTAAAGACAATGGTTACAAAATAGTTCCTATCTCATATGATAAGTTAATATAGTTTTTGTAATACTTATCAATATCCGATAAGCTAACTGCATAATTTTGAAAAAAAAAATGTAAACTTACTAAGATAAATCAAATGAGAAGATATAAATTACGACAACTTTCTTTTTATTTTATTCGTCAACTCTTATTTTTAACCTACTTGTTCTTCAATTTCATGCTAAAAAATGTTAAGCATTGTGAGGGTACTTTCTAGATGGAGGAGTTCATCCGTTCATGACTTCATGTATATCATATAGCTAGCATCGTTTAGTGTGATTAAAAAACTGATGGTCATGGCCCAAAAAACACAAAGCAAAGAAATAATAATCATAAATAAAAAATTGCTGGTCATTCACATTTATACGTACGAACTAAGAATGTGCATATTACTTTTTATATATTTGAACAACTTTTTCAAGAATACCAAAAAACATTGTGTTTTCCGGAAGTCTTTTTTTTTAGCATAGGATCGTTGAAGGGATGAGAAAGAAGGATAAAGAAATTATATAAGATAATTTTTAAAGTTAACTCGATAATATTAGTAATATTAATATTAACATCTTAAATAAATACATATGGACGCGTATCAAAAAATAATATGCTACTTGGTACCAATACCATGCATACCAGTAGGTGCGTAATGGGACAACTGCACCGGAGTTGGAATCAGAGTATTTAAGATGCCTTGATTGTCTCCAGACTCCAGTTTGGTTGTCTCCCAAATTTTTTGTGATCCAATCCGGAAGCATGGAAATGGAACTCTCTATATTCTAACAATAATATGATATTGATATGTCCAGTATATTCTTAACTGGAGGTATCTTTCTAACAGAAAATATAATCTTCCGAGATACATGGACAGCTTGCCAGCATTTTTTGTTCATAATTATTTTGTTAATGATAATGATGCTTGCCTTGCATTGTGCACTCACTTACTTTTACATTCCCATATACATAAAAATTAAACGAAAATCAAGTTCCACTGGGCTTTTGGTCAATCAACTCGTTTACTCTCAATTTTGAGGTGTATCTCTCTTCTCTTCCCATTTCTTTCTTTTCCTTTTTCCCAATAGATCCTGAAGCAAAGCCTCAAACAGAAAAAAAGAAGAAGAAAGAGACGGAAAAAAAAAGAATGCTAAAATATTTTAAGCTATTAGATCTAATCGTGATCGCGAAAACAAAGCGGACGGCTCATATTCCCGCATCGTATAGCGGGCGGCCACGGAATTTTATTAATATTATAGATTAATTAAAAAAACTGTGGTCCATATTATCCCTTATTACGACATGCGATCTGAGCCCTATAATTTTTGCATCGATCTGCATTTATGCCAGAAGTTTACCCTTCTTAATTACCTTCTTACTAATTTGAACTAAGAAATTTTTATCTAGAAATTTTAGTAAGTTTTTTATGGCATATTTTTTATATTTTACATCAAAAATTTTGGCAAGTTTGACCAAATAAATTGAACTATTTTCAATCTAAAAAAACATAGTGCAATGAAACTACGACTTATCTAGTACGAATAAACATCAAATTCAGATATCTTTTGGTAAGAATTCTTCGGTACAAAGATTGACCCATCAAAATTACCTACCCGGGTTTCATTCATCGAAAAAATTATAACTAACTTTAATTAATTAAGGAATGTTAAAATAATTCTATTTTAATCCAAATTATATAAATAACCTCGCAGTATCGAATTCCGAGATCCCGATACAAATTCAGCTTAGTATTGGATTCCCATAATCCGATACTAACCATCTCAATTTTTTGTCGATTAAAATTTTATCCTATTCAAACAGCTCATAATTGGCATGTATTATGTTCCGACACAATTTTTTAATGAAAAAAACTTGTTAAAATTTATGGACAAAAATTTTTTAAGTTCAAAATTAGTAATTTCTTCCATAAAAGTCGCTATATAAACTTGACATAAATTTTTTGCCTAAAAAGATCTTGCTATTATTAATGATTAGTATGACTATTTTTAATTGGTACGACTATTATTAATTTATTTTAAACAAACTATAAAAAATAAAAAAAATTATAAAAAAAAAAAGTCTATTTGTGGCCCTGGCCGCTTTTTTTACGGCTTATAATTAATAGTATAATTAGGAGTTGAGCCCCTAGTGCAAATTTTGACATTAATTTAAACCCTTTCGAAAAAAATCCCCGCTATCTAAGGTAATGATGTAAATACATTTGCAAGTAGCCAGACCAAAGTTGACTTACGGAGCGGGTCGATTTAACAGTGGCGAAGAGACTCGTTTCAACTTCTTTAATCTGGGTTCACAGAACAGTAACCCTACATGGTACTTTACTGTCTTTTTTGCCGACAGAACTAGTTGGACACGGAGATTTATTTTGCAAATTGCAATTGAGACGCCGCCTGCGGTTGTGATAAAACGACGGGTATTTCCTAAAAAATAATTATAAATAAAAATCCTCAAAATCGAGCGAAGACGTTTTGAAGCCAGCCGTCAATAATGGATCCTCCCCCCTTGGATTCTGATCTGCAGGATCAGCATCTTAGTCATCGGTAAAGTTTCTCTATTTCTATCAACTTTGTCTTTGTTATCTCTTCTTAATCAGAACTGCATCGTGCTTTGTAAATTTGTGTGAAATTATTATGGATCTTATTGCTTGCCTTAGGCCATTACTTAAACCAGTTCGAACCTCCAATAATCTTCACCTCTCCCGCGCCACCCCCCCATATTTTTTTTTTTTTTTTTTTTTTTTTTTTTTTTTTTTTTTTGTGGCAGGCTCCCATGTACAATTCAAAGTATCTATGGATAGGAAACGGAAAAAGGTTCAAAACTTTTGGGGTTTTACGCTAAAACTTTTGAAACCCATATAGTTGAAATTCAGTTTTTTAGATAGCATGTTTTGAACCAGTGGGGTTTCTGAGCCTATCACGCATATCATTATCATGTATATGGGGGAGATGACGTTCATGTTAGATTATTTCTACCTAGAGATGGGCTGACGAGCCTGTATCAAGCGGGTCGCTTCTGAACTGAGCGCCGCTTAAGGATCTTGTCAAACGGACCGCCTGAGGACTCGGTCGCTTAGACTGGTGTAGAATAAGAAATAATCTGATTTGTGGGATGATTTTTTTTTTTTTCTTGGTGATCAACATATTGTGTATTATGGTAATAGGCTAAATATGAATCTTTCATGTACATCATCTGTTTGAACCCCAAAAATTGAAAAAAAGGAAAACATTTATCTAATGATGCCCCTTTCATCTTTCCTCAATTTACTTCTTACCTATTGAAAGCAAAACTCCAGTGTTTCTCTCCTCTTTATGGCTTGTGAGAGCAGTCAGAAAAAAAAATTTCATCCCGGACTTTTTTTCATCTAATCTTCTTTTTGCAAAACAAAAAACCATCATAATCGATCAAGGTATTACTTTTAAAATGTATATGGATATGATTTGACCGCTATCCGATCCGTATCCTATTGTTTTCACCCCTAGGGATTCATCATTCGTATATGTTGTCTTACCATGGGATGCTCTACCATTTTGGCTTGGAAAATACTGACGCCTTATTACCCACAGGGATGCACTACACTTATGCTTAAGCCAATAAGAATTCTTTTTCTGCATCTTATGTTAATACCAAATCCATCTTTTATAGCATCAGATGAAAACTGAAGATATGTGTGCTCTGTATACCTGTTAGTTCTTAATTAAAGTATTTAAATACACTATTTAAATGTTTACTTGCCGGATATATACCCAAGTAGAAATGGAGATTTATTTTTGCAAAATAATTTACCGAAACCAAATTTAAAAAAAAAATGATTTCATTTTATTTGATCGGAAGCTAAGTTGAACTTGGTGAATTTGGGTCAGATTTGGCAAGATTTCTATGCTGGTGAAATTATGCATTTATCAGATGTATAGCAAACAGGCCCTTACATCTGATGAATCCATGAATTTGCAGGAACCATTTGTCATTGCTACCAGGTGTTACTCTCTTTACATGAACCACTTATGCTATAAAATTTGAATCAAACAAAAGTGAACTAGGGAATGTTCTGTACTTAAAGCTAATATTCAGTTTCATTTGTTCTTCCTATGCAAATTGGTACGCAAAAGCATTTGAGAATATATATATATGAATGAGTTGGGTTTTTAATTCGACCCTTTATGTTTGTACTACATTAATGTGGACATGGTTCTTCTTCTTCTTTTTTTTTTTAATGTGTGTAGGAACCGGGATTGGTCAAAATTGCAAGATGATATAGCTCGTCTAATTGCGAAGAAATTGTGGTTCTACCCTCATCATCGTAAATTTGCAGCAACTTGCACTAATTGGTACCACTTAACCAAGGAAGTGCATGGCCCATTTCAACAAAACTCTATTATCCTCCTCCTTCCATACAATAATCAATCAGAGATGTGTACTTTGTATGACCTCTCTGATTCAAGAACTTATGAGTTTGGCTTAAGTGTGCTTCGCGACAAATTTATTTATGGGTCATCCAATGGTTGGGTTTGCTTAAGCGACAAAGATTACAATATAAGCCTCATTAACCTGCTTAGCATGCAGCAATTTGAACTACCTTACCCATCTTATGCACTTGATTTTATCAGCGATATGTTGCATACTCCTTATATTGAGACTGAGATAATGACCAAGATTGCAGTATCAGGTAGCCCGTTGTCATCTAATGATTGCATAATTGCTGCTATTATGTCGACGTTTGAGGAGCTTTTGGTTTGTCGGGTCGGAGACAAATCATGGACGCCAATTAGAATAAAAGAATCCAAACTCAAGTCAATTAAGTGCTGGCAATTTTTACACGATGTGATATTCTTCCAAGGGAAGATCTATGCTATAAATGGTGGGTGCAACCTGCTTATAGTGGATTTTGATGGGTCCAATTATGTGGCTCGGGACACTTTTGGTCCTAGTTATCAACCAGGGGATAGTATTGGGCATCCATCAAGATGTGAGCCATGCATTGAAGGCCTAGAAGACCTTTTTGCGCTAAGATTGTATCTTGTGGAGTGCTCTGGCAAATTGCTGGCTGTCCGAAGACTTTTTGACGAGCATCCAGCTGATGAATCATTCAGCACACGTTACTTTGAGCTGTTTGAGTTTGAAGAATCTAAAGAAACATGGAGGATGATTCATGGATTGGGGGAGAGATCCTTATTCGTGGGCCAAAATGGATCAATTTCTGTCTCTGCTATGGAGATTCCTGGATGCAGGCCAAATTGCATTTATTTCACTGATGATTTCTTCCGTGGACAGGTAGATTGGGAGTTTGGGTTTCGTGCTGATAATGGCGTGTTTTGTTGTGAACATGGTTCTATAGAAAGGTTTTCCATTTCTCACTCAATGGCACGGTGGTTGGTTCCTGCTATGTGGTGCCAGTTGAAGTTGTAGGCTTCCATGATCTTTTATTTCTTGTGTAGAAAATGTTAATGCAGTACTTCGACATCTGTACACTGTAATATGCTTTAAACATTGTTGCAAATGACACGAGGTTTGTTTGTTTGAATTTGCAGTGGATCATTTTGGTTAACAAAGAATTAAAGAAAATATGGCTCAAGCATTTTAAGTTTAATGTTTGTGATTCGATTGGTTGTAATAAATTGTACGAATAATTGTCACACAACTAAATGGCATGACATCTTAAGGGTTCCAAAGCTCATTGGCAATTATAATTTGCACTACAAAATACAAATGTTATAAATATAAACATTTGGTTCTAGGTGGAATTTTTTGTAGAGAAGAATTAGTCAGGGTTTTCAACCGTGCCATTCTGGGTTTGTTTTTTGAATTTTTTAATAATAAAATATTAACCTCAAGAATTTTAATTGGAGCACAGATTTTCTTGATTTTTAATCATCTTCATAACATCACTTGAAAATTGTTTGATTTTGAAATTACTTTGATTTTATTTCAAAGAAGTTTTATATAAAATGTTTATTTTTATAACATTTGAAACTAATTGTTATAGTGAAAATACTTCAAATTGACGATCACTAATTCTTCTAATTATCCTATGATACCTGTATATTATTTAGATTTTAATATCCTATTAGTATTTTGTTTATATCGTGCAGGGCGTTCTATTAAATAAAATAAATTTGTTGAAGATTTCGAACTCATCTGGCGCCTTTAGATTTGGTCCACGTTATCGGGAAGGTGTCGGGTTGGCAGTGCCACGTTAGCTTCCAGTTGACGCCATGTAGGCAAGGAAAGACGAATGAGTTGTGAGTCAACAACTATGTGGACTTGGCAGCGTGATATCGGACGTTGGACTTCTTTCTCCCTTTTCATTTCTTCACTGTTGGGCTCGACTGTATTGTTGGGCTTCTGCATCTGGGTTTGGATCGCTACGCTTCTAATTAATATTCTCACAGTGCTGATAAGTGCAATCAAACTTTTGAGCAATCAGGCAATCAAAGCCAAAAATAGTAATTTTGCGCTGCCAAAAAAGGAAGGCGCGCTCCTCTCTTCACCTGCGTCCCCTCCCCTCGCCTTACTCGCGTCCCTCCCCTCTCACTCGCATCGCCCCCCTCCCACTCGCGTCCCCTCTCACCCGCATCCCTCCCTAACCCCACTTGACTCCTTCCTCTCTCCTCTTCCCCTCCCTTCCCAGCCCCTTTCCCTACTCTCGCCCCTCTCCTCTCCTCTCTCGCCTTCTCTCATCTCTCTTCTAGCCAAATCTAAATCTTATTGACTCCCTCATGCATATTAGTTACTCCCTTAAATAATCTAAATCTTTCGAAAAAAGGGAAGATCTCAAAGAGAAAGAAAAAAAGAGAAAGAAGGAAGTTGAAGAATCGAAAAAATACGAAAAATGGGAAGATTGTTATTTATTCCCCAACAAAAGAAAGAAAAAACAGATTTTGGATGTTATTTACTCCATGACATATATTATATACTCCCTTACTACATATAATATACTCCCTTAATACAAATAACTTATAGCTATTTATGTACTCTCATACAATAGCAGAAATCAGATTTAAAATACTCCTTTACTACAAATAATATTCCCCCCCACTATAAATAATGTACTCCCCTATAGCTATTTATGTACTCCCATACAATAGCAGAAATCAGATTTAAAATACTCCTTTACTACATATTATGTACTCCCCTATAGCTATTTATGTACTCCCATGCAATAGCAGAAATCATATTTAAAATACCCCTTACTACAAATAATGTACTCCCCTACTATACATAATGTACTCCTCTATAGCGATTTATGTACTCCCATACAATAGCAGAAATCATATTTAAAATACTCCCTTACTACAAAAAATGTACTCCCCTACTATAAATAATGTACTCCCCTATAGCTATTTATGTACTCCCATACAATAGCAGAAATCAGATTTAAAATACTCCCTTACTACATATTATATACTAACTTACTACAAATAATGTACTCCCCTATAGCTATTTATGTACTCCCATATAATAGCAGAAATCAGAAAAGAGGAAAAAAGGGGTAAAGGAGAATGAAAATCGTGCATGAATTGAAAAAACAGAAATCAGAATGAAAATCAGAGGAGGGAGCGAAATTGATTACGAGATCAGAGCGAGGGAAGGAGAGAAGGAGCGTGAGGTCGCGTGGGAGGGTGAGGCGCGCGGGAGGTGAAGGCGGAGGGCTGGATCGGGTGGAGACGAAGGACTAGATCGGGTTGAAGAAGAGGATGAAGATAGATAAGATGCGCCGAACGAAGGAGGTGTGCGAGAGCGAGATGAGAGGAGGTGCGCGTGAGGGGAGAGAATTAGACTCTCGCGCTGACATAAGGAGATGCGCTACGAGGTGAGCAGAGGAGAGGGGAAGGAATCGCGCAGATGAGTAGGGTGAGGGAAGAGAGCGCGGACGCTTGATTGCGTGATTGCGCGTCTCTCTGATTTAAGTAATTTCCATATTCTCACATGATAACTAACGGGGCTTTAAATAGGCGCTAGTATCAATCTGGGAATAGACTCGGTATAGGTTAGAAAATCAAACTACTTATATTATGATGCCTGCTCATATTCACAAACATGCTTAACTTAAATCAAACAATTTTTGTACGAGGCATACATATATGGGAAAAGGAAGCTAAGTCCAAAAGCTATATGCTTCATGTACCGTTTTTGTACCTATAGACATATCATTTCAAATTGGCGTAATGCCTTTTCTAATATCATTCAAATACCATGTACGTAACCTTGGTCACAATTATAGTCATTTCATTACAAGTGCCATGTTTTCATGAGCCGATAGTATATTAATTATCATTACAGACCATATCATTGTATCCAACGAATTATTGTTACAAACAAATTATCAGAGCAAATGGCATATCATGATGCTTATTAGACAAAACAAAATGAATTGAACCTTTTGACTTCTTCAATAACAAATGATCCTGTAACAAAAAAGAGGAGTCAGTGTATTATGTCGTAAATATTATTCATATTGTACAACTTAATTCAAATTCTACTTTCTAAACCAGCTGAAGACATCATGGGTGAACTATAATTTCATTATTATAAGGGATCGACGCCTTAAGGGTATATTATAAACTTGTCAATACACTCTAAGGTTTCTTGCACTTTGACCCTTTATTTTTATAGCAATTTCGGATTATTCCCTTCTCTAAACCTGACAGGATGACACAGGGATATCTATTGACATAGTAAGCTAACAAGCTACAAGTATGTAATGCATTGACCGTCTGAATTTGTGGCACAACAGCTCTGTTGCTAATGTACAGAAAATAATCCTGACATGACTCTTATGTCATCACTAACCATGCAATGATTATGAGTTAGCATGCAACAGATCACTTATTATCATATCATTTCTATAGAGCAAATAAATGGGGGTTATAAGAAAGGAAATAAAACCTTACACTCCTTGTTGAGCCTGTATCAAGAAAGTAAATGAAGCTAGTAAGTATTATTATGAACATCATGTTATTTAAACTAAAATATTTATATCTCCTTATATGGCTTATTTTACACTGTTTCCTTTTTTACTCATTAGTACCTTGAATCAGTCAAAATTCATAAGAAGGGACCATATGTTTACTGAGCTGGACAATTCAAACCTTTAAATATTTTGGTTCCTAACTCTTTAACAATTTTACATACCATCGTTCTGACGAGATGGGATAGTATAGGGTATTAGTTGGTACTGCAAATTACTATAATCGCTCAAGGGATTTCATATGACAACAGTCATTTCTTTTTAGTAAAGTCTGGTCAGACCTAAGTTATGTCACTCTTCTCATGTAACATATCATTGTACCTTACTTATAACCAATAGACAAAAGTCAAGTTCTTGTACCATGTTATATGTGTAATATGTGAATTAGTTGTAAATTTTAAAATTAAAATAGTTGCAGTGTTTGTTAAATACAAAATCCATGTATGTAAGATGACAATATCATTTTACAGTTTCCATGCAAATATCTATTAAATTTCCTTTTTAAACATATCCCTCTCTGTAAGTGACAGGCTGTAACATTGTTTTCTAAGTTAGTGCAGTACTACCGGATGAATCTTCTTCTTCTTAGTTAAAGAATCTCAAAACAAGTATTGAATTTAATAATATGAACAGTTTATGTTGCGAATCAACACTGGTTTTGGTTATTACTATATTCAGATTAAATCTACTAAAAAAGAGTTCAAGGAAGTATTCTATGGTTTCTATCAGGACTTGACATGTCATAAGATAAACCAAATACCTTTTTTAAAGTGAAAGGGAAAAAAAAAGAAAAAACAAAAAACAAAAAACAAAAGTAAAATATTGCAAGTACCTTGGATCCAAGCGGGTGGTCACCCTGTGTCACCCACAACCCGTTTCGGACATACTGATCCGACATCGTAATCCTCCTCATAACATCAATCAACAAACCCACTGCATAATCGGCTACATTTCTAGAATGTGTCTCCCCCACATTTGCCACATGCACACCTCTTCTTTTGCATTCCTCCAAGTTTATGTGGTTCACCCCGGCGCCTGACGACACGATGAACCTCAAGGAAGGATATTGGTCCAGGAGAGCCGTGTCCACCCGGTCATAAGCAGCTGAGATGAGTGCTGCGCGAGCAGATGTGGAGAGTGGGGAGGAAGGTGAGATGAGAGTGAATTTGGCGGAGAGAACCGGCAACCAGGCGTCGGAGAGCGGACGGAAGAGAAGGATCGGAGGGAGCTCCAATGATGGACTTCCATCGGAGGTGGCTGAGCCGGCTTCGGCGGCTGCCGTGTGAGTGGGCAAGGCGTACATGTTTACTTTTTCTCGGTGAGGAATTTCGTCGAACAGGTTGCGAGCCGTTTGGTGTCCACTTGGACGGAAAGCGGAGGTTTGTTTAATGCGCATAAAACATGTTGCTTTAAGTGTTAATCTTTCTACGACTAATTACCAAATGATATGGAGGCATACACAAAGTTCTACAGTTGATTGACCAAATGCCCCAGTGGAACTTAATTTTCGTTTTGATTTTGTGTATGGCAGTATGGGGAATGTAAAAGTAAGCGAGTGCAATGCAAGGCATTAAGGCAAGCATCATTAATAAAAAAAAAAAAAATCATCAACAAAAAGTGCAGACAAGCTGTCCCTGTATCTTGGAAGATTAGATAATTTATATTTTTTTGGTTGGAAGATACCTCCAGTTTCGAAAATACTGGAGATATCAATATCCTGTTATTGTTGTTAGAATCAATTTTTTCAAATGCTATTGGTGCAGTTTGACAGTTGTATAGTAATTTAGTGTATATCGGTTATAAAAAGATAATAAAATGATTATGCGGTGATAAAACGACGATAAAATTGTAGTGCGGTATGAACAAAAAATAAGATAAAACGGCGATAAAATAGAAAATAAAAATAGAGTTTTTTAAAAATTTGGTTAGAATATAGAGAGTTCCATTTCCATATTTCCCCATTGGATCACAAAAATTTGGGAGACAACCAAACTGGAGATAATCAAGGCATCTAAAATACTCTGTTCCAACTCTGGTGCACTTGTCCCATTACGTACCTACCAAGTAGCATATTGTTTTATTTATTTATTTTTTTGATACGCGTTCATATGTGTTTATTTAAGATGTTAATACGAATATTATCGAGTTAACTTTAAAAATTATCTTATATAATTTTCTTTATCTTTCTTTTCTTATCCCGTCAACGATCCTATGCTAAAAAAAAAAGATTTCCGGAATGCACATTGTTGTTTGGTATTATTGAAAAAGTTCTTCAAATATATAAAAAGCAATATGCACATTCTTAGTTCGTACGTATAAACATGAATGACAAGCAATTTTTTTATTTATAATTATTATTTCTTTGCTTTGTGTTTTTTGGGCCATGACCATCAGTTTTTAACCACACTAGACAATGCTATATGATATACATGAAGTCATGAACGGATGAACTCCTCCATTTAGAAAGTACCCTCACAATGCTTAACATTTTTAGCATGAAATTTAAGAACAAGTAGGTTAAAAAGAAGAGTTTGACGACTAAAAGTTGTCGTAATTTATATCTTCTCATTTGATTGATCTTAGTTCGTTTACATTTTTTTTTCAAAATTATGCAGTTAGGTTTATCGGATATTGATAATAAATACAAATATGTTAACTTATCATATGAGTCTATGAGATAGGAGCTATTTTGTAACCAATGAATTATGTGAATACTATATACGAGAATGTAGCTAGATTTACTCATTATTTATTTGGGCTAAATGGGATAATTATTTTTATCATTTGTTTACAATATTAACTCATAATGAACAAACACAGATAAAATTAATACTTTACGAAATGATAGAAAACGAACAATGTTAATTACACCTTTATTTTAAAACTTCCAATTGAATTATTAAGGACATTAACAATCTAGAGTTCATTAATTTTAACTTTCTATTAAATATTCAACCACAGAAATTAGCTTATATATTTTTTCTTTATCTCCCTTCATTATCCTTTGCAAAAACAAGATTTCAGGAAGGGCGTAATCTTACCTGAGTCCCTGGAAGTCCTTCAAAAATATAAAAGGAAGTGAATTGGTCATTCTTTATTTCTACGTATCAACATGAGACCAGTAAATGATCGACCACACATACTTACAGTATCTGATCTGAATATCTGATGTACATGTATCTCTCCATATATAATTGGTAAACATACTTACAGATCATTACCTACAAAGGAATACATCAAGACAAGCACTACATTTTATGATCTTTATGCAAATCATAACCATATAGATTATTCAATTCTAATGATTTGAAGCATATATACCAACTTAGATTCTCTTACAATAAGTAATATCAGTGAGCAACCACAGGTGTTATCAGTGGCTTACCTGCAAAAAATGCTTCAAAATTTGCAATACAAATTTGGATAACCTCAGCCATGGCCTCAGGTGTAAATACAGACTGGTGTGGTGTCAGCACCACGTTCTCCAATTCGATCAACTCTTTAGGAATATTTGGTTCATACTCAAACACATCAAGTCCGGCTCCTTTAATCTCGCCTTGTACCAAACATCGGACCAACTCAGGCTCATCAATGTGGGCTCCACGTCCTATATTTATAATGATTCCCTCCTTGCCAAGGGCTTGCAACACTTCTTTGTTTACGATGTGGTGAGTTTCTTTGGTTAGGGAGCACGAAACAACTAGGATATCAGATTCAGCAGCCAGGTCACAAATATTGGGAATGTACCTGTAACTGACACTTGTCTTTGGTTTCCTCGACAAGTACGAAATTTTGCATCCAAATGCCTCGAGTCTCTTAGCAATTGCTGATCCAATGCTCCCCAGCCCGACAATTCCAACCCGCTTACCTCCTAGCTGAAAAATTTGAACAAACAATTTGTATCAATTTGCAACTCAACCTTCCAAAGAAGTAAAACTTCCTATAAGCAAGCAATATGCAACCTATTTATTGTGTTTTTCTCAGTTAAAAACTAAAAAGAGAACTGAGACAAAAAAATAAAATAAAAATCTTCTACTTTTCGTAGCGCTAATTAGTTACCCTAGAGCCAAGTGGGCAGTCCCCTAATGTAGACCACAAACCCTTCCTCACATACTGATCAGACATTGTAATTTTTCTCAAAACATCAATCAACAACCCCACTGCATGATCGGCGACATCATTAGAGTAGACTTGTCCGGCATTGGCCACCAGTACTCCTCTCCTTTTACACTCCTCCAAGTCAATATGGTTGACCCCAGCATTTGCAGAGACCACATACCTCAGTAAGGGATATCGGTCTAACAGAGCTGAATCGACACAGTCCGAGCCACTGTATTCGAGCATAGCGCATGCCGAAGCTGAGAGCGGAGAGGAAGCTGGGATGAGGTGGAATTTGGTGGAGAAAGCGGCGATGAAGTCGGCATCGGGTTGAGTAAGAAAAACGACCAAAGGTAGTACTGGCTGTACAGATCCCTCAATGGATTCCATGTTATGGTATTCTTATCTTTGAGACATCCAAGAAAGAGAATTTGCTAAACAAGTACTGTGTTTTATCTTCTAATGACAACATTCTGGATTGGTAGCACTCTGGTGATATTATTTTGATTACCTGATGCATGTGCAGACACATTAAACTGTGTGGCAGGTTACTGACAAGTATCCAAATGTAAGATAATTAAAATTATTAAGTAAAATATTCATAATTACCTTTGATCCAAGCGGGTAGTCACCCTGTTTCACCCACAACCCGTTTCGCAAATACTGATCCGACATGGTAATCCTCCTCATAACATCAATCAACAAACCCACCGCATAATCGGCCACATTTCTAGAATGGGTCTCCCCCACATTCGCCACTTGCACACCTCTTCTCTGACACTCCTCAAAATTTATATGGTTCACCCCAGCACCTGTATTCACAAGGCACCTCAAGGAAGGGTATTGGTCCAGGAGAGCCGCGTCCACTCGGTTAAACGCGCCTGAGACGAGGGCAGCACGAGTGGAGGTGGAGAGTGGGGAGGAAGGTGAGATGAGAGTGAATTTGGGGGAGAGAGCCGACAGCCAGGCGTCGGAGAGCGGACGGAGGATGAGGAGAAGTGGGAGGTCCGACGGTGGAGTTTCGTCGGAGGTGGTGATGGCGGCGGCTGTGTGAGAGGGAAAGGCGTACATGTTGGGTTTTGTTTTTCTCAGTGAGGAATTTCGTCGAACAGGTCGTAAGCACTTGACTAATAATGGTAGATGGGTGATGTCGACTTGGTAAAGGAGGGAGAAATGGTTGGGTCATCATGTTTCTACGATTAGTTACTACCAAATGATATGGAGGCATGTAGGTGCTACTGTCTAATGTTCAAATTCCAAATCAAATCATTTTTCTTGTTGGGTTTATATGTATGCGACTGTGAAAGTACGTCGGTGCACAATGCAATTGCAAGCAGGCTGTCGCTGTGTCGCTGTACCTCCGAAAATTACATTTTCTGTTAGGAAAAATGTCTCCATTTAAAAAAAAAACTGAACATATCATTGTGCTGTTATTGTTATAAGAAAGAGTTAAGTTCAAAACTTAACATCCGATCAGAACAAAGAAATTGGGATTTGGGACACAAAACGACTGCAGATGATCAAAGAGACGATCACTGCATCATAAGAAAGGCATTTATTCTTTTAGGTGGGGGCTGGTAAGAAGGAACCGTATCCTCTACCCATCGCTTTAAGATGGGTAGAGTGCCCATCGCTCCGCGTCAGCCGTCTGATTTAATCTCAACGGCTAAAAGAGTCCCGTGAATTCCACCACTCCCGAAAAAAAATTATTGGCCCGAAAAAAATGAACCGTCCAGATTAGATCGGACGGTCGTGATGAGATGGGCACTCTACCCGGACTCGCATCCTCGGCAGTCAAAAAAGGACTGCCGATGGGAGTCATTTCCTTATTTTTTTTAAATTTAAAAATTTTAAAATTCAAATGTCGAATCCAAACCGTTGATCTTGTTCAATTTAACGGGCGATGCGTTTTCATATAAGTTTTATAAAATTTGGAGTTGATTTGATATTTGATTAAGTGCTCAACAAATGAACGAACCTGGTTTAATTAATTCTAATACGTTCATTTGTTGAGCACTTAATGAAATATCAAATCAACTCCAAATTTTATAAAACTAATATGAAAACGCATCGCCCGTTAAATTGAACAAGATCAACCGTTTGGATTCGACATTTGAATTTTAAAATTTTTAAATTAGAAAAAAAAAGGGAAATGACTGCCCTCGGCAGTCTTTTTTTGACTGCCGAGATGCGAGTCGCACTCTACCCATCTCTATTGCGATGGGTAGAGGATACTGGTCCCTGGTAAGAAAAGTGCAAATGCTTTTATCTTTTAAGAGTAATTTTTTTTTAATAGAAAAACTAGACAGAGGCTAGGAAAAGCAAAGTGTAAATGTCTTCCACACTATTACTGCTATTGAATTGAGTTTTTTTCAGAATCAAACCAAAACTCTTAAGTTTTGCATTAAATGACATGATAGAAATAGATGATTTCTGTTTTCCTGAACCCACAAAAGAAAATGGAAACAACTTTTTCATGTTATGTCTTTTTTTTTGCAAAATTGATGGCGTAAAAGAAAATAATGTCATTCCCAGGGTAATAATTTTTTATACGTGTCCATATGTGTTTATCTAAAATATTAACATTAAGACGATTAACGGTCGAGTTAAATAATTTTAACTTTAATTAAATATTCAAACGAATAAAAATTAGTTATAATTTTCTTAATCTTTCTTTCCAACCTTTCCACTTCCACTATCCTATGCTAAAACAAGATTTCACGATAGGATGTAATCTTTATTGACTTCATGCTATTTTTTTTTTCAAATATATGAAAGTAATATGCACATTATTAATTTCTACTTAGAAACAGGAATGGCCATCTAGCCATCAATACGATGACCAATAGTATCTGATGTACATGAACCCCTCCATAATTGGAAGACATCATTACAAAGGTAGATCGAGCAATACACCTTTTATATGCTTTATACAAATCATTATCATAACTAAATTATCAATTATAATGAAATAAACAAAACTAATGCTCTCTGACGACAACATCAATCAGCTACCACCACTGGTGTTATCAATGGCTTACCTGCAAAAAAAGCTTCAAAATTTGCAATACAAATTTGGATTACATCTGACATGGCTTCAGGAGTAAACACAGCTCGATGTGGTGAGAGCACGACATTCTCCATTTCAATCAACTCCTTCGGAATGTCCGGTTCATCCTCATACACATCAAGCCCGGCTCCTTTAATCTCGCCTCGAACCAAAGATTGAACCAACTCAGACTCATCAATGTGGGCCCCACGTCCAATATTTATGATAATTCCCTCCTTGCCAAGGGCTTGCAATACTTGCTTATTTATGATGTGGTGAGTTTCTTTGGTTAGCGAGCATGACACAATTAGGATATCGGATTCAGTGGCCAGGTCATATATATTGGGAATATATTTATAACTGACATCTGGCTTTGGTTTTCTTGACAAGTATGAGATTTTGCAACCAAATGCTTTGAGTCTCTTAGCAATGGCTGATCCAATGCTCCCTAGCCCGACTATTCCAACATGTTTACCTCCTAGCTGGAAAACATACAATCAGATTAAACTGCCTTTCTTAGTAAAAAGGAAAACAAACGCAGAACTCAATTTCTATTGATAGTAGAAGAAAATATATCAACTTACTTTGTTTGTTAGCATACCTTTGATCAAAGGATAGTTCCTCTTACCAAATTTCCTAGAACATTACAACCGCACTGCAGGATCAGCAACATGGGGTAGATTATTTTTCATACTAGCCACTTGTACTCTCTCTTTATACACAAAAGATTATTTTTCACACTAGCCACATGTACTCTCTCTAATACTACCCAACCCAGCATTCATAAACATAAACTAAGAGTACACACCTCTTGAACTGAGGGGTATTAGTCTAGAAGAGCAGAGTCAAATTGATTTGTTGATGGGGTGGAATATGGTGCACAAAATAGCTCAAACCTCAAAGTCACAAGGGAAGATCCAATGGTACAAATCCCTCGGTACATTTCATGGATAAATAAGGGAAGAGCATCCATCATAACTCTAATATAGTCTTTAATGATGAATATATTTTGTATTTAAAGCATTAATTAACAGCTCAAATTGAAGAACTTTGGAGAAGGTGAAACATTGTACATTGGAAAAGCATAACATGATTTTATTACCTGTCTTCAAAATCTGACCTTGTTCCTATATTCTAATCTTCAATTCCTGGACCAATTGATGGCACACATAATCAAACAATGATATTTTGTTTTGTTTTTTTTTTTCTACTAATTCTGCTAACTAGATACATAGTGTATCTCAGACATTTCAAAACTCAGATCACCCATGACCCATCAGATACATAACGATGAGGCACAGTAAGGCTCCTAAAAACAGGATCAACAGCCTGACCACATAATTGGTCACATCTATGGGGAACGCTTCGGGCAGAATTTGGTCATATCCTCGCACACTGCTTGTCTGCTTCAAGTCAATATTATTGACTTTGACATCAAAATTACTCTCCTCACACACTGCTCTGAGTCAATATTACTGACTAATAACGTCTTGAGACAATTCATTTGCAAATTACTGGTTGACCCAAAATATCAGTATGCTTGTAAAAAAAAGAAAAAAAGATACCACACTAAATACCTTTGATCCAAGCAGGTAGTCACCCCGTGTCACCCACGACCCGTCTCGCACATATCGATCCGACAAAGTAATCCTCCTCAAAACATCAATTAACAAACCCACTGCATAATCGGCGGCATCAGTGGAAAATGATTCCCCCACGTTGGCCACTTGCACGCCTCTTCTCTGGCACTCTTCCAAGTCTATGTGGTCTAGCCCGACACTTGACGTCACAATGCACCTCAAGGAGGGATATTGGTCCAGGAAAACTGGGTCCACCTGGTTATAAGAAATTGAGACGAGCGCAGCGTGACCGGAGGTGGAGTGTGGGGAAGAAGGTGAGATGAGGGTGAATTTGGTGGAGAGAGCCGTCGACCAGGCGTCAGAGAGTGGATGGGGGACAAGGAGAGGTGGGAGATCTGACGGTGAACTTCCGTTGGAGATGGTGAGAGAGGGAGAGGAGTTCATGATTTGTTGCTCTCAGACGAATTTTGTCGAACAGTTTGTAGGTTAATCATGCCAAGAAGGGGAAGGGAGTAGCTTTGCCCTTTTGGTCTCCTTTTTTTTTTTTCTGTAGTGAAGACAAAGTGTGAGCGAGAAAATTTCTTATCGTACATAAAGTTTGCTAATATATCTGTTATGTCTTACGTATAGCTAGTTGAAAGAGAAATATCAAATATATACTTATGTTTACCTACAACATATTTTAATTTCGAATTTTCGATCTCTTTTTGTGTATTTGGGTTTGTCGCTATAACTTCTTGAGTATTTTTATAAGTTATTGACAAAAAATCATCATCCAATTTAAGAAATATTGCTCATTAAAAAAAGGAAGCCTTTTATAACAATAAATAAACTTCGCACGCATATGCTTTTCTCAACATTAAAATTTAAAAACCAAATAAGAATTATCATCACTGGCGTTAACATAAAATGATCGTTAAAGTAAAGTTTTCTTAATCTTTATTTCCACCCTTCAACTATACTATGCTAAAACAAGATTTCGCGAAAGGACGTAATCATTTTTGAGTTCCTGCTAATTTTTCAAAAATACGAAAGTGATATGCACATTAATCATTATTAATTTCTACGTATCAACATGAATGGCCATCTGCCCATCAATCATACTGACCAATAGTATCTGATATACATGAACCCCTTCATAATTGGCAGGCATCCTTACAAAGCGATATCAACCAATACACTTTTTATAGTGCTTTATACAAATCATTTTCATAGCTAAATTATTAAATTATAATGAAGTAAATAAAACTAGTGCTCTCTGACAGTAACATCAATCGGCCATCACTGGTGTTAATAATGGCTTACCTGCAAAAAAAGCTTCAAAATTCGCAATACAAATTTGGATGATATCTGACATGGCCTCAGGTGTTAACGCAGACTGGTGTGCCGTAAGCACGACATTATCCATTTTGAACAACTCCTTTGGAATGTCTGGTTCATTCTCAAACACATCAAGCCCGGCACCTTTAATCTCACCTTGTACCAAACATCTGACCAGCTCAGGCTCATCAATGTTAGCTCCACGTCCGATATTTATGATGATGCCCTCCTTGCCGAGGGCTTGCAACACTTGCTTGTTTACGATGTGGTGAGTTTCTTTGGTTAGCGAGCACGACACAACTAGGATATCGGATTCAGTGGCCAGGTCATAAACATTTGGAATGTACTTGTATTTGACAGTTGGCTTTGGTTTTGTTGAAACGTAGGAGATTTTGCAACCAAATGCCTCGAGTCTCTTAGCAATTGCAGATCCAATGCTGCCTAGCCCAACTATTCCAACATGTTTACCTCGTAGCTGGAAAATTGGAGCAAAAATCAATATGCAATTTAATCTTTGTAGCAAGTAGAGCTTGTATAGGCATGCAATCGGATTCAACTGTCTTTTAGAGTAAAAAGGAAAAATTAACTCAAAAAAAATTTCTACAAAATTTCAAATGAATTTAACTCAAACTATAGATAAAAGAAAAATCTATTGATAGTAGAAGAAATAAGTGCACTGTTTTATGCATACTTCTCTGATCAAGAGGGCAGTTCCCTCTTACTGTCCAGGACCCCTCTCTCACATTCAAATCAAACATGGCAATTTTTAAATTACAACTGTACTGCACGATCAGCAACATATAGTAGATTTTTTTTTTGGCCAGTTAAATCTCTCCTTGTACACTAGCCCAGCTCCCATGTCAATATGGTTGACTCCAGCATTCGCGGAGACCACACAACTCTGACACAGGGTTATTTGGCTAGAAGAGCTGAGTCGAAACCACCTGTTGATGGGTGGAATTCAGTACATAGAGTAGCGATATGTAATTTGACGATCTACACTGAGAAAAACAAACAATGGAAGATCCAATGGTACAGACTGTCAGTAGGTTTCATGGTTTGGTATCCCTTGGAGCATGGAAATTGTGAGTTGGCCTTGGTAATGGAACCAGCAGAGCAAGCTTTTCTCACTTTTGGAAAAAAGTGAAGGAGTTTGAACAGGTTATTAATATCAACTGTAGATATCAGATAGGTCATGGCAGGTCGGTTAGATTTTGGGAAGACACTTGGTGTTTAGATAAACCTCTTTCTATTGAGTATTTCTCTCTTTATAAGATCTGTTCTAACCCAGGTATTAGTGTTGCCGAGGCCTTGAATGATGTGAATAGATCAATTTCCTTTATCAGGAATTTGAGTAGATTACAAATGGCTGAGTGGAATCAGTTAAAAAGTTTGATAACTCAGGTTTCCCTAGTTAGCTCATCTGATAAAATCATTTGGACTAGATCTAGTAAAGGAGAGTTTTCAGTTAACTCTGTATATCAGTGGCTAGAACATGGGGCGGTAGTTAGTACTGATTATGATTTGATTTGGCAGCTCAAATTACCATCCAAGATTAAGATTTCTCTTTGGCTGTTGGTTAGAAGAAGGGTATTAACAAAAGATAATCTCATTCTGAGGGGTTGGATCGGTGACCCCTTCTGTGTTTATTGTACTCATATTGAAACAATAGATCATCTTTTCTTTATTTGTGATCACAACAGATTTGTTTGGAGCTGGTTCTTAGAACAGTTTAACTGTTGTAGCCCATGTTCTTTGGAAGATCTGTTTAGTATAGCCTCAAATTTAGATAATAAATGTGCTTTTTTGCACTGGTGTGCAGCAATTTGCTGGATTTTATGGAATAAATGGAATGATGTTTGTTTTAATAGATCCTCACCTCATTCTACATTTTCAGTTTGCACTGCAATTAAAGGGTTGATGAGCTATTGGCAAAGCTTATGGTCAGCAAAGCTGAAAGAAGAGATCTGGAGTATGACACCTGTGCTCATGGTGCTGCCTGAGCAGCTGCTAGGGGCTCCAGGGATAGAGGAGGATGCAGGAACTAATATCCTGGAGCAGTGGCGGAGATAAATGTAACAAATGGGGGTCAATTGACCGCATATTAAAAGTAAAAAATGCTACCTTGCATGTACAAAAATGTGTTCATAAGATGAAATTTTGTATAAATATACTAATGTGAACCCCATAAAAAATAATCTGATACTTTAATGATGAACCCCATACATAATTACTTAAATATGCTATGTTTCTGTCCTTTTTTTTTGCCTTTGTGTAGTACTTAGTTTTAAATTATTTTTCTATTTTTTTGTTTTGTAAACTTTGAATTAATATGATTATAAATGTGAATTTATAAATATTAATATATGCATGAATTTATTTAAAATTTAGTATGACAATATTAATATTGTGAATTTATTGAACCCCATTAGAAAATTTTCTGGCTCCGCCACTGTGCTGGAGGTGTCAGTACTGGCTTGTATCGGCTTTTGATGGGAAAAGTTCTGAAGGGGTTTGCTGTAAGATGCTTACTAGAAGGATATGTTAGATTGTCTTTGTGGCTGGTGAACTTTTTGATGCTTGTGTGTTTTTGGCTCGTTTGAGTTGAGTTTCATGGTCTCTCACTGTGAAGGGGGTGTATTGACATGGTTATAGTTCAGGCTGGGTGATTTAGTCTACAGTAGATATGTACTGTATTTTGTTTGTTTAGATTGTTCGGTTAAAGCTTGACAATTCACTGTATTTTGTTTAGTGGGTATAAATTTTGGTTTCAGCGAGTGGTGATAAGCGGTACAGACAGGGTTTAGTTTGATTAGTTTTATAGGCTTGAATGATATATGGCTCTGTAGTTGTAACTTTGCTTTTGATTGGTTTAATTGTTGCATGGTTGCTCCTCAATAAAATGAAGAGTGGTGGGCGCTCCCCACTTATCTCCAAAAAAAAAAAAATGGAGTAAAAGCTACAAAACTTGACTTCTTATCTCATGCATTCATTCAGGCAGAGCATTGACCAAAAAGACTTGTGCTCAAAGTTAGTCTTTACTCACAAATAACTTTTATATTGAAAACATTTATTAACTGTTAAACTATAAGAACTTAGAAAAAATGTAACTATGTAAGACTGGGACCGTACTCAGAATATGAAAACATGATTTTATAACCTTCCTTTAAAAATCTGGCCTTGTTATTTGTTTTATAATATACAAATCCTGAACCAATTAATGGCACCTGACATGTCATCAAAATCACAACTGAATTTTAGTTTTTTTTTTTTTTCTAAAATCTTCATTTTGAATTTTAATCTACTAATTCAGCCAACTTCTTTTGAAACACAAAATTTATTATTTAACCAAGGATGTTTCAGCTTTGTGCAATTTCTTCTTTTGAGACCAATTAATTTCCGCACCGAGTGGCAAGCACTCAAGTATCAATGCAGGATCTATATGACCTAAACTCTAACTCAGACAGTGAGTATTTACAAAAAGTCAGATCGCCCATGACTCATTGAGTACAGATCAACAAGCTTAGCATAATCAGGCCACATTCTTGGAGTATACAATGGAAGTGTATGATACTAAAATTAACTACTCCCTCACTCACTGATCTAAGTCAACATTATTAACTTCACGCCTTCACGCATTAAGACAAGACACTTCCAAGATAATATGGTTCAATTGAAAAGGCAGAGAGGGAAGAGGAACAAAGGACAACAGAAAATTTGGATGAGAGAGCCTTGCTTATTTAGCAGAGAGTTGATGGACTAAAGCCAATCATACAGTGGAGATTTATCATGCCAGAATGAATCCATAATCCATTATTTTGGGGAATGATTTAAAAATTATTTGATTATTTCCCACCATAGGAATTAAGAATTTAAGAGTGGTTCTGGTTATTGTATTATATTTGTTATATAAATAATATTATTTGGCTATTAAGAGTATCTTATTTAGGAATGACATGTTGGAGTCGTGAACAATTGTTAATTTGCTGACCTCTGGTTGGACCAAGATATTGGTATGCTTGTAAATAATCGAGAAAATATCATACCTTTGATCCAAGCGGGTAGTCACCCCGTGTCATCCACAACCCGTTTCGCACATACCGATCCGACATTGTAATCCTCCTCATAACATCAATTAATAAAACCACTGCATAATCTGCCACATCTTTGGTAAATATTTCCCCCACGTTCGCCACTTGGATACCTCTTCTCCGGCACTCTTCTAAGTCGATGTGGTCCACCCCGACACTTGTCGTGGCAATACACTTCAAGGAGGGATATTGGTCCAGGAGAGCCGGATCCACCTTGTTATAAGCGGCTGAGACGAGCGCCGCGTGAGTGGAGGTGGAGAGTGGGGAGGAAGGTGAGATCACAGTGAATTTTGCCGAGAGAGCCGATGACCAGGCGTCGGAGAGCGGACGGAGAACAAGGATAGGTGGCAGATCTGACAATGAACTTCCGTTGGAGGTGGTGATGGAGACGCCGGCGGCGGTGAGAGAGGGAGAGGAGCTCATGTTTTCGGAATCGTATCCTCTGCTCACCTTTAAAAGGTGAGCAGGGTGCCAACCTATTCTTTCAACCGTTGGATTAGGATCCAACGTAGCACTCGCTTATGGGAAAAAATTGCTGAAATCTACTCATGCCCGACTGCCCGGTTCGCGTTTCTCTTAAAAAAAAATAATAATTTTATAATATCTGCTCGTCTCCTCTCCGATTTATGCGACGCTTCGAACCTAGTCTAGCCATCCCCTTCTGTCCCGTCTCTCCCTTCTCTTTAGATATCTCCTCATTTTTCATCACTATTTTCTCCATTAATTTGCTTGAAATTCACTTAAGTGCTCAAGGATGCTAGACAAGAATTCATCTTCAAATGACATCTATCTCATAACAAAAATGGAATCAAGTTAACTCATATCAAAATGAAGGTGCTTAATCAAACATACTTTATTCTATCTTGTTATTGCCTTTGGTCTTATTTTGCTATCAGATACCTCTTTTTGAAAAATTGCGCAACCAATCCCTTGATTATGATTCGCATCTCCAGGTATTTCTCATGCCCAGTCTCTCTTCGCACTTCGGATAAAGCAAAAATGTACACGGCATGATTGAACAACGATTAGCATCCTTTTAGTATTCTGACAATTTGAAGGATGTAAACTTCCTGAGGATTAGAACTGGAAATTCATATGGCAGATAACCACTGAGCTTTCATGGAGAGAGAGACCTCATATTGCTCCTTGATTTTGGAAAGAGCAGCTCCATAAGCGGAACTCCAACTCGTCTTGGGAAGGCGAGAACGAACGACCCAGATGAAGGATCATCGGTGGGGTCCACTGCCACCGGGCCGCGCAGGAGAGGGAGAGTCAGATCGAATGGGACGACAGTCATCGACGGATTTTTTTTCTCTCGATCGATCTCGATTTAGCTTTTCAACGGTTACGCGGAGGAGACGATGTACGTGGAGAATTATAAAATAGTCTTTTTTAGATGGGATCGGAGAAGAGGGCAGTCGGACTGGGTCAATTTTTCCAAATCTCTGAGCGCGCCCGTTGGATCCTAATCCGACGGTTGAGAGAAAAGGTTGGCACCCTGCTCACCTTTTAAAGGTGAGCAGAGGATACGATTCCCATGTTTTCTTACTTGCCAAGAAGAGAGGAACTTTAACTATCGCTATTGGTCTCTGTTTTCTTTCCTTTTTTTTTTCTGTGTAGTGACGACAAAGTGTGAACGAGACAAATGTAACCTTCCATATTATATTCGAGACACCAAGCAATAATTTTTAATTCGTACATGATCTTTGCATATGAATATGTTGTCTTACGTATAGCGGTTTGAGAGAGAAATATGTACTCCTGCAACATATTTAATTTAGGTCTCTTTATGTATTTGAGTTTATCTTATAATCTCTTCAGTATTATTATAAATACTTGAGAAAATCATCAATCCAGCTGAACAAATTATCTTCGTTAAAAGGAGAAGTCTTTTATGACAATAAGTTAACTTCGCACACATATGCTTTTCCCAATATAAGAAACCCCATTACGTGCGTTAAGCCGTTAAATAAAGCTTATACAAAAATTACGTTCAAATTGAATATTAAAGTTTTATTATTTTATCAATTGATCTTAATTTAAACTTGATATTTTTTTAAGGCTGGTTTCTAACCAATGATTTTATTATAAAAAAAATTAAAAATAAGTGCTCTCTATGTAATTTGAGTCAAACCACTAGACCAAACAATCAAGCTTAATTTAAACTTGATACTTGAATGATTCGATGCCAACGAACATAACACTTTTTACAATATTGTACATCAAAATCTGTAGAATTTTGCTGCCTAGAGTAATGAAGTATGGCTCCCTGTTATAGTGTATGTTTGCATATATTTTGTAAAAAAATTTGTACAAATATATATCTCGAGATGTATTTTTTGTTGAGCATTGCTGCGATTATTTTTTTTTTATATATATAAAAACGGTTAGGACTTGGGCCCTTCAACGTACGGTTCACTGTGATTTGGTTTAATAAAATTGGAGGTCATAGTTATTTAATTTTTTTAATTAAACACATGCATGACTTGAACCTTGACCACATATGTGAATTTTTCTTAGAGAATTGTACATTTTTAAAACTTTGGTGCGAGTTGAGTTGCGCAATTTTAGAACAGTTGTTGCTGTTCTCATCATCATTTTCATTGTTTGTGAAATTTTGGAAAATGAGGGACTAAAATGGAAGAGCCTAGGTGTCAATTTTGATTGGGAAGGATCTCTGGACTGCTGGATCTAAGTATCTAAGGGCTAGTTTGGAACACATGGGAATAGGCTAATCCCAGGAATAGCTTATTCCGGGACTAAATTTTTCATCCAAACGCAATTACCAATTCCAGGATTAGCTAATTCCAGGACTAACACAATTTCCAACAACACTCTTCCCAACAACACTTTTCTCTCTACTTTTCACATTTCCCAACGCTATTTCTAAACTCACCATCCAAACAACATTCTTAATCCCGGAATAGTACTCTTTCTACTAGTCCCTTGAATAGTATTTTTCCTCAAATTTAGTCCCAAATTAGCTATTCCTAGCCTAATCCCAACCCATCCAAACGAGCGCTAAGTATCTAACATAGACGGCTTAGATATTTTTTGCTCCACTTCTGACTCCAGACTCCAGTGAGTAGTGACCAGTTATACGTTTCTCAAGTCAAATGATCATTCTCAAAATATCAATTAATTAATAAACTAATTAGTTGCACCACAAGTCCACAACATTCAAACTATGAGAGCGTTACACCAAAAGAACTTAATTACCTTTGATCCAAGCGGGTAGTCGCCATGAGTCACCCAAGACCCGTCGCGCACATACCGATCCGACATCGTAATTCTCCTCATGACATCGATCAACAAACCCACCGCATAATCAGCCACCTCCTTGGAAAACGCCTCTCCACCGTTCGCAACTAAAATTCCTCTTTGTGCACAAGCTTCCATGTCGATATGGTTTACCCCTGCACTTGTGGTAACCACACACTTCAGAGATGGATACTGGTCAAGGAACGCCGGGTGCACCGGGTTTAAAGCGCCTAAGACAAGCACGGCCTCGGTGGAGGCTGCTAGCGGTGAGGAAGGGGAGACTATGGTGAATTTTGCGGAGAGAGGTGATGAAAAGGCGTCGGGCACCGGACTGAGGACGAGGAGACGTGGGAGATCGGATGGTGGTGATTTGTCGGAGATGGCCGCGGGGGTGAGAGATGGAGAGGAGTTCATTGTTTGCTTTTCCTTCTCGGTGTGGAATTTCGTCGAACAGTTTTTTTGGTGGTTGGTATGCGAAAGAAAGGAGCTTTGGAGAAATTGTTTTGGTTAGAGTTTTAAATAGAATATTACGATTATTTTCAAATAGATGACGTGGATTATCAAAATGCCGGTCGGTTTTGTATATATTTCCTGGTGGTGTTGTAAATATTTCCTAGCAAAATGCCGGTCGGTTTATCCTTTAGTCAACGACTCGTCAAAACTTCCAAAACCACATGTAAAAAAATAAATAAAAAAAGTGCCACCATAATCTATGGTCTAACACGCTCACTGAATTCATTTTCTTCTCTCTAAAATATCATCTATCAAAATAAAACTTTTTTTCGGTGTTCTTTTGTTTTCTTAGTCTAAACTTGTAATACAATAAACATGAACAATTAAATATAAATAATGAATTTTTAAGGGCATAATATTCTAAAACTACGACTTATAGCTACTTGATTAATTGATAATTATATTACAACTACGATAACTAATTAAACAATTATCAAAATTTTAAAAGTTAAATATTAACGTCGTTTAAAACCCTTTTGATTATCAACCAAGTGGCGCATTACTAAGCCATTGATTTTAAACCGCTTGATGGACCAATCGATTTTTAATTGCACCAAATTCGTTACACAATCTATATATCTATACTATGAAAAATAATTTATTAATGATGTGTTTTTTAAAAAAGTTACAATGCAAGCATGTTGTCCCTGTACCTAGGAAGGTTACAGTTTCTGTTCAGAAAATACTGAAGATACAAAGGCATCTTATATACTCTGATATCGACTAGTGCAGTGGTACACTTACGTACCCGGTACTGGTACGAGGGTTTGGGTACCCAACTATTACAGGTAGCCATACAGGCAATTATAAAAAAATAGTAAATAAAAAGCTACTAATCCAAGTATCCTATTATGTTCTACAGTATTAAAATTCAGAAGATTAACGAGTTGAGTTCCACTGATTTTAATTTCCAATTAAGAATTCAAACAAATAAAGTTAACTTATTTAATTTTCTTAATCTTTCTTTCCAACCCTTTAACTATCCTATGCTAAAACAAAATTTCATGAAAGGACGTAATCTTTTATTGGGTTATTGAAAAGTTCTTCAGATATATAGAAGTAATATGCCCATTCCTAGTTTCTACGTACAAACATTAATAACCATCTAGCTAGCCATCAATCACACTGACCGATAGTATCTGATATACAAGAACCCGTCCATTATTAGCAGACATCCTTACAAAGGTATAACAAGCAACACGCCCAATATAATGCTTTATATAAATCATAATCATAGCTAGATTATTCAATTACAATGAATATAAAGGTATATCATAGCAACGCGCCCAATATAATGCATAAATCATAATCAGAGCTAGATTATTCAATTACAATGAAATAAAGCAAAACCAACCTTTGCTCTAAGAAAACAATATCAGTCAGCCAACACTGATGTTATTAATGGCTTACCTGCAACAAAAGCTTCAAAATTTGCAATACAAATTTGGATGGCATCTGACAAGGCTTCAGGTGTAAACACAGACTGGTGCGGCGTGAGCACAACATTCTCCATTTCAATCAACTCTTTTGGAATGTTCGGTTCATCCTCATACACATCAAGCCCAGCACCTTCAATCTCTCCTTTTACCAAAGATTGGACCAACTCAGGCTCATCAATGTGGGACCCACGTCCAATATTTATGATAATTCCCTCCTTCCCAAGGGCTTTCAATACTTGCTTGTTTATGATGTGGTGAGTTTCTTTGTTTAGTGAGCACGACACAACTAGGACATCAGATTCAGCAGCCAGATCATAAATATTGGAAATATACTTGTAATTGACAGCTGGCTTAGGGTTTCTTGACAAGTAGGAGATTTTGCAACCAAAAGCCTCAAGTCTCTTAGCAATTGCGGATCCAATGCTTCCCAGCCCGACAATTCCAACATGTTTACCTCCTAGCTGGAAAAATTTGAACCAACAAGTTATATCATTACACAATTCAACCTCTGAGGCAAGTACAGCTTGTATAGGCATGCAATAAGACTAGACTATCTTTCAGAGTAAAAAGGAAAACTAAGTCGGAACTTAATTTTCTATTCATATTACGAGGAAAAAATCTTGTAAATTGTTAGCTTATCTTTGAACTTTGATCAAAGGATAGCTCCTCTTACCAGCCGGGAAACCCTCTCTCCCATTCGAACATAGTAATTTCTTCCTAAAACATTACAATCGTACTGCATGATCAACATAGGGTAGTTTCTTTTTTACACATCGGCCATCTCTACTTCTCTCCTTGTAAAGTAACCCAACTCCAAAAATCTATATGGCTGACTCCCAGCATTCATAGAGACCCCACACCTCTGCACTCAGGGGTATTGATCTAGAAGAGCCGAGTCAGAGCAACCTCTGTTGATGAGGTTAAATTTGGTAAAAAATGTACTATGAAGTCAGTAAAGGGTCAACTGAGGAAAAAAAACCAAGAAAAGGTCTAAAGCTACAGATCCCTCAGTAGGTTCCATGGTTCATTTTCCTTTGGAGTGTGGAAGTGTGAGTGGGGACTTTGAGCTACAACTACAGATTTTTGACTCATATCATGTATCTTAGTAAGTGGTTCAAACATATGTGTGCTGATTTTTTATTCCCTGAAGCATATATGAATAATCTATTGGCAGACTGATCCAATAAAGCTTCCACAAATCTCAGAAATAATCCACATAAAATCTCACAAACTTGCACAAAGCATTATTCGTTCTGGCAGAACATCTGCCAAAGCTTTGTACTATAGTATAGTTTTTAATCGTGAACAAATTTTGCATTTAAAACATTAATTAACAGTTCAAATTGAAGAACTTGAAAAGATGGAAGACTTTACTTTGAAAATCAGAACATGATTCTAAAATCCACTTTTCAAAAACTGGCCTTATTCTTTTACCAGGTTTCTATTCTTCGAATCCCAGACCAATTGCTGGTGCACATCATCAGAAATTCAAAATCATGAACAACTTTTCAAACAATGATACATTGTTCTTTCTAAATTCTTAATTTTGAATTTTAATCTAGCTAGATGTTTTTTTTTATTAACAAAGAATTTATTTTTTAGCTTTGGCCTTTGAGCAATCTCTTCTTATGAGTGAAACTAGTTTCAGCACAGGATTGCAAGCACTGAAGGGTCTGTGAAGGATCTACATTACATAATGTCTATTTCAGACAGTAATTCGCCTATGACTGACTCATCAAGAGCCTGACCACATAATCGGCCACAACTGAAGTACACCTCAGCAGCGCCGTTCGACATTAAAGCCACTCTCCCCATACACTGCTGCAAACATAAACATTAACAAAATAAATAAAACACACTGCATACCTTTGATCCAAGCGGGTAGTCACCCTGTGTCACCCACGACCCGTTTCGCACATACCGATCCGACATTGTGATCCTCCTGAAAACATCAATCAACAAACCCACTGCATAATCTGCCACTTCCTTGGTATATGTTTCCCTCAAGTTGGCCACTTGCACACCTCTTCTCCGGCACTCTTCCAAGTCTATGTGGTTCACCCCGGCACTTGTTGTTACAATGCACTTCAAGGAGGGGTATTGGTCCAAGAGAGCCGGGTCAACGCGGTTCAATCCGTTTGAGACGAGTGCAGCGCGAGTAGAAGTGGAGAGTGGAGAGGATGGAGGGATGAGAGTGAATTTGGTGGACAGAGCTGACCACCAGGTGTCAGTTTGGGTCGGAGGAAAAGGACAGGTGGCAGATCTGATGGTGAACCACTATCGGTGGTGGTGGTGATGGAAGCGTTGGAGGCGTTGAGTGAGTGAGAGGAGTTCATGTCTCAGTGGGAAATTTCGTCGAACAGGTTGTAGCCTTGTAGGTCGTATGGTAATAATAATATACTATCCAATAATATAATATAATTATATAACACTGATGCAGTGAATCCAGTGATGCAGCCAAAAAGAAAGCAATGGATCGAGAGAGTTCGTATTTTTTAATTCATCCATAATGTTTGTTAGTATATCTGAGTTGTCTTGCGTATAGGGTATAGCTGATTCAAGAAAGTTCGTATTTTTTAGTTTAAGTAGAAAAATATACGTATTACATTACATGTATTCGCAAAATCATAGTTTCAGCATTTTGAATATATTTAAAACTAAGAATTTTTGTTATGTATTTGAGTTCGTCATTATGATCTTTTCAGTGTGTTTTACGGCTACTTGACAATATTGTAAGTGTTCAACAAATAATGGTTCTCCTAAAACATATGTATCCTTACAATAAACTACACACACATTCTTTCTCACTGTAAAAAACGAGTAAAAGAATTTTCTTATCATTCTTCGAGATATCGCATTTATAGTTCTTATTTTTGAATTTGAAAGAAAAAAACTAGTAATATGGCTACCTATTTCATTATAGAAACAAAATTTATTTACGGATATTTTGGTCTTTCAATCATCAGAACAATACAAAAACTCAAAAGATGTGATTGATTGTACAAGAATAAATAAATTGGAAATATAGAATAATGGATAAGCTTATTTCTTATTTTATATGTTTTATAGAAATAAAAGAGGAAGTCACATTCTCATGTTATATCATAGTTTGGAGCGTGACATATCAACTATTCCCTCCTCCCTATATTCTTTGCAACTAAACACACCCAAAAGAAAAAGGGAAAATTGGATATAACTAAAAGACAAAACTTATACGAAATTTATATCCATTCAAAATGAATATTTAAGTAACATTCATATGCGGCAATTAATCTAATTAGAGCTAAGAACTAACTCTTGGTCCAGTGACAATATATCTTGAGTGAAAAGTCGCAGATCCATAGTCCAGTGGGAGAGAGGAGGATTTTTCATAGACATTTAATTTAAAAATAAGTTAGAAGAATTGACTCCTATTTATCTTCAAAAAATTAATTTGATTAGAGCTAAACACTTAAACTTGATAAATGAACGATTGGACGTCCAAAAAAACTTGTATTTATTTATTTTTATTCTTAAATAAACATCAAAACCATTAGAATCCGCTCAGCACGGACAAAATGATGTATGGCCGTATGGGAGCTACGGCTCCCTGTTTTGGTGTGTGCTTGCACAAATTTTGTAAATTGTAATAATTTTTATACAAATATATATCTGTCGGTGTATTGTCTGTTGAGCTTTGCTGTGATGATTTTTTTTTTTTACTGTTTAGCCATAATTTAACAATTTAATCGGTTTCATCGGCATTTTATGGCAGATTTTCGTTAGAGAATTCCGTATTTTTTTTTCTTTCTAAAACCTTGGCTGCCATTTAAGTTACATATATATACAAACTCAATTTTTAAAACCTCTGATCCCGGATCCAATCAATAGAGATTTGAAAATTGAATAGTTGTTGCTGCTCTTAACACCATTTCCCTGTTTTTTGAATTTGTGGAAAATAAGGGACTTAAAAAAAAGAAACACTGTCTCTTTTAAAGGCAGGATCTGTACTGCTTGATCCAACACTGACGGCCTTGATGTCCTCATTTGGGCCGAGAATACTACATGTCTACATGATAACTCTAAGAAATGGAATGATCTTAGGCCCCACTACGCTTTAATGCAAAAACTGAAAAAGAGTTCATGGACAGAATTTGTGGGTGTCAATCCCTGTCGTTAAAAGTTAAAACCTTCCCTCCTAATTTGAGATTATAGAATAATTCGTACAGTCATTTGTAGTGATAGAGATTAGTGATAGAGATCAAAGAGTTATTACAGTCCATTTGTGCGTTTATAAGGACTAGTGACAGAGATTAAAAAATTCGTATGATATCACATATTCTTTTGTTACTTACATTCATTTGTAGAATTTTTATTTATTGTAATGATCATTCAAGCAGAAAATTTAAGAAGTTATAAGGAATTATGTCTCTCAACATTTTTAATGCTAATCAATTAATTCATAATCAAAATTTGGTTGCACCACAGCCCTAAGGCTACGAGTGCTAGCCGAGAAAAACATTCACCTTTGATCCAAGGGGGTAGTTGCGTGAGTCACCCACGACCCGTTGCACACATACCGATCCGACATCGTAATTCTCCTCATGACATCGATCAACAAACCCACAGAGTAATCAGCCACCTCCTTTGAAAACGCCTCTCCAGCGTTATCAACTAAAATTCCTCTCTTTGAACAAGCTTTTCCAAGTTAATGTGGTCTACCCCTGCACTTGAGGTAACCACACACTTCAGAGATGGATATTGGTCCAGAAATGCCGGGTGCACCGGGTTCCAGTCGCCTAAGATCAGCACGGCCTCAGTGGAGGTTGCGAGCGGTGAGGAAGGGGAGATTATGGAGAATTTTGCACAGAGAGGTGCTGAAAATGCATCAGGGATCGGACTAAGGACAAGGACACGTGGGAGATTTGATGATGGAGATTCGTCGGAGATGGTAGGGCTGAGAGATGGATAGGAGTTCATTGTTTTCGTCGAACAGTTTTTGTGGTTGGTATACGAAAGAAAGGAGTTTTCGAGAAATTGTTTTGGTTAGAGCTTTATATATTACGATTATTTACAAATAGATGACGTGGAATTAGTGATTCGTTGTATACATCAACTTAGTGCCAAAGACTGGTGGTGTTGTATATAATATTTCAAAATGCCGGTCCGTTTAATTATCCTTAAATCAAGGAGGACGGGGCAAAATTTCCAGTCACCAAAACCACACGTCAAAAAAAAAAAAAAATCGCCATAATCAATGATCTAACACGCATCACTAAAGGACCAGGATCCTCGGCAGTCATTTAAATGACTGCCGAGAGCAGTCCTTTAGTATTTTTCATAATATTTAATAATTTTAAAATTCAATTGTCCAATCCAAATCGTTAATTTTGTTCAATTTTACGGGCGATGCATTTTCATATAAGTTTTATAAAATTTTGAGTTGATTTGATACTCGATTAAGTGCTCAACAAATGAACGTATTAGAATTAATCAAACCAGGTTCGTTCATTTGTTGAGCACTTAATCGAGTATCAAATCAACTCAAAATTTTATAAAACTTATATGAAAATGCATCGCCCGTAAAATTGAACAAAATCAACGGTTTGGATTGGACAATTGAATTTTAAAATTATTAAATATTATGAAAAATACTAAAGGACTACTCTCGGCAGTCAAAAAAATGACTGCCGAGGATCATGGTCCCATCACTAAATAGTTTGAACGCAGTTAATTTTCAAATGAATTCCATATGTATATAAACATATCTTTGATTAAAAACATGAAAAGGTGCATCGAGCATGCTATAATTGCTTGCTTGAGAATGTTGTTGTGTGATATCGGACGTATTTTTTGAATCTTGCACAGATATATCTATGTACAAGCAAGCAATATCTTATAGATTTTAAGTTGATTTAATTTGGTTATTTTATATACGAATTTGAATTTAATTTATTTAAGTTGGGTGACCGTAAGCAATTTAATTAGAGTATCAGAGGATTGTATATTCTTTTTTTCAATAATCTAGATAGCGGCAATCTGGAAAAAAAGAAAAAAAAAAGTAAAAGGAAATAAGAAAACAAATAGAACATAACTGACTTGCGACAATCTAATCGTGGATGGAGCCTAAATTCCTGCTTTATCAAGCCAGATTGCCTAGAAGGTGGTCGCAATTGAAGTTGACTGCCGAGTAGAGAACCATGTTGAATTTAGGAGAGATAACTAGGGCTGCTAACGGAAGAGCCGTTTTCATTTTTCGTGTCCGTTCCGTCCATACGGAACGGATAACGGTATGGATTTCGGCAGCCGTTTCGAAAACGGAACGGATTTCGGTATTCGTTTATATAAAAAATGGATGAATTTCAGCCATTCCGTTACGTTCCGTCCATACGGAACGGATAACGAAATGCCGAAACATACCGTTTCAGCAAACGGAACGGCAAACAAAATGGCATGTTCTGTTGCCGTTATGAACGTTAGTCAGCCCTAGAGATAACATTGCCTCCGTGCACAAAGATTCTGAATAGATCAAAGGAAGGTTGGTACTTAGTAGTACCACACAGGCAAGTGCACAGGGCTGAATTGAATGGGCAATTAAGAAACTTGTTAAATATTGGGCCAGCATCAACTCCTAATAGGCCCATCTGTTGCTTCACTTGATGAATCAAGATATATCTAGAAGTTTATAGATATTCAATATATCGGTTAATATAGAACAATCAAGAAAATTGTATACTACTTCTAGGCATTTCCATAACCGACATTGAAGTGTATAAATAGGTGGTAAAGAGCATTAGTTTGGATCATCCAAGTAAGAAAAATAAATACTAGTTCAAGCATATAGTGTGGTGCTAGTGTAGTTAGGAGGTGTAGGATATATTGAGTAGTAGAGTTGTAATCTTGGAGGTACAATATTAGAGAAGTAGAGGTTGTAACGATAATTCTAGTAATAATAAAGAAGAAATTTTGAGCATAGCGCCTCGCCTCTACTCAACAATCTGGTATTAGAGCCGGTTCGAGCCAGTGCTGTCGGAGCGGACGGTCGGGTTCTTGCGACGGTCATGCATAGTGTCGAGAGTTGTGATTCCTAAAAAGAGGCTTGCTAGACATCGTCAACCTAGCCGAAGTCATGGATTTCGCAAGTACGACTAGTGGTCTTAAGAAATTAAATAACACTAATTATACAAATTGGAGAACTTGCATAGAGTCTTACCTACAAGGTCAAACCTATGGGAGGTAGTCGGCGGATCTGAGACAACTCCGCCAGAGGTTGTAGAGACCACAATACCAGTAGGTGACGCAGACCCAAATCAAACCCCAACCTCGACCGGAAGAAGAACACCATCCGTAGAGAAATCGAAAGAAACTGAAGCTCTAGGGAAATGAAAAATCAAGGCCGGAAAGGCCATGTATGTACTCAAGACAACCATAGAAGAAGAGTTGCTTGTGTACATACGAGATGCGGCCACACCTAATGTCGCATGGGACACTCTGGCAACATTGTTCTCCAAGAAGAATGATGCCCGCCTCTAACTACTCGAAAGCGAGCTCATGACAATCTCACAAGGGAGCATGACGATCAACCAATACTTCACGAAAGTGAAGTCGTTATGCAACGAGATTGCACAACTCGACCCCGAAGAGAAGTCAGCGAGCAACGCATGCAAAGGATTATCATCCACGGTCTTAAGTACGAGTATAGCGGGTTCATAGCGGCGATCCGAGGATGGCCAACTCAGCCAACCTTGTTGGAGCTTGAGAATCTGCTCGCAAACCAGGAGGCTTTAGCAAGACGAATAGCAGGAGTCTCACAACAACAAGAAGAAGAGGCGTTATTCAACAGCCGCAGGAAGGGTCGATCCGACAAGGAGTCGAAAGGCAGACCCAATCAAAGGCCAAATCAACAAGGAAGGCCGAAGGAGAAGAGTTACTCTTCAGGGGGAGCTCGCAATCAAAGAAACAACAGCAACCAGCCCGAGGACCGAGACGATAAATGCTACAACTGTGGCAAGAGAGGACATTATGCTCGAGAATGTCGGTCCAAGAAGAAGGTCCAGGGGAACATCAACGTCAAAGGAGAGTCGACACGACAAGAACCATAAAAGCAGCAGTGAAGACGATTGGGATGTTGAAGTTGACTGCACGGTTGCAACTATTGAAGCGAAGGAGGTACAAAGAGAGAAGAAAGAGGTCGCACTGACTGCTGTGACCAAGTCAGAGTGAATCAACTACGAGAGTGACTAGATTGTCGACTCCGGTTGCTCAAACCACATGACCGGCGACATCAAGAAACTTGAAGACTTGGAGAAGTATAATGGAAGGCAAGTGATTGTGACCGCCAATAACTCCAAGTTGCCGATCGCTTACATAGGTAAGACAACAATTCCTTCTCGCTTCAATCCAGAGCAAATCGAGTTGCAAAGAGTCTACCACATTCCCGGTATAAAGAAGAACCTATTGTCGATCTCACAACTAACTGCACAAGGCAACTATGTATTGTTCGGACCGCAAGAAGTTAAAGTGTACCGCAACATAAAGGCGTCAGGTACACCAATCATGGAGGGCCGAATAGACAAGACTCGGAAGAATGAGACATCTGATCTCTGGCACGCACGACTGGGGCATGTGAGCTATCACAAGCTGAAGCTCATGGTCGAGAAGTCGATGGTCAAGGGCTTATTGGACATGGAGGTACGCACCGACACAGTATGTGCGGGGTGTCAATTTTGTAAGGCACATCAACTTCCTTACCAACAATCAAAATATAGAGCTAAGGAGCCCTTGGAGCTAGTTCACTTAGATGTCTTCGGGCCGATCAAGCAAACGTCTATAAGCGGCTCAAAGTACATGGTGACCTTTATCGACGATTTCTCGAGGTACGTGTGGGTGTACTTTATGAAAGAAAAATCTGAGACACTTTCCAAGTTCAAGGAGTTCAAAGAGAAGGTAGAAAGTGAGCTCAACAAAAAGGTACTGTGTCTTCGTACTGATAACGGAAGAGAATATGTATCACACGATTTTGACACATACCTAAAGAAACACAAGATCCGACGACAGTTAACCTGTCCCAACACCCCACAGCAAAATGGTGTAGCAGAAATGAAGAATTGACACATAGCTGAAACATGTCGAAGCATGATACACGCCAAGAATGTGCCAGGAAGATTTTGAGCCGAGTGCATGAAGACGGCGGCACACATCATCAACCGTCTACCTCAAGAGAAGATAGGTTTTATCTCGCCGTTCCAGAAGCTTTGGAAGATCAAACCCACAGTAAGTCATTTTAAGGTTTTCGGTTGTGTGTTCTTGTGTTTATGCCTGATCATCTTCGAACCAAGTTCGACAAGAAGGCGGTACGATGTATCTTTGTAGGCTATGACGATGAAAGAAAGGGCTGGAGGTGTTGTGATCCTACAAACGGGCGTATCTACACCTCAAGAAATGTAGTTTTTGACGAAGCATCATCATGGTGGCCGTCAAAAGATGTGATCCAGTCTGAAGCTAAAGACATGGAGGCGGAGATTGAAGAAATGACAAGAAACATAGCATGAGATGATTATGATGTCCAAAGTGACGGCGATAAGAGCTCAACTCCTTCAAAATCCAAGAGTTCGTGGCAAACAGGAGTGCATGAAGAAGTTGAAGATGCGACTCCGCAACTGCCGGTAGAAGTTGAAGAAATGCCTCCACCACTTCGAAGATCGTCTCGACAAAGACATCCAAATCCGAAGTATGCGAATGCCGCAGTAATCGAGGATGTCGAGCCAACATCCTATGAAGAAGCGACAAAGAACGACAAATGGCAAAAAGCTATAGAGGAAGAGATGACGGCTTTGAGACAAAATCAAACATGAGAGTTGGTGCCTAAACCTAAAGGAGTGAAGCCAATTTCGTACAAATGGGTGTACAAGGTGAAGACCCGAGCAAGAAGATCAATCGAGAGGTACAAGGCGCGACTAGTTGCACGAGGATTCTCGCAGCAATATGGACTAGACTACGATGAGACGTTTAGTCCAGTGGCAAAGTTAACAACGGTACGTGTTCTACTAGCCTTAGCTGCAAGTAAAGGATGGAAGCTTTGGAAAATGGACGTGAAAAATGCCTTCCTACACGGTGAGCTTGATCGAGCCATTTTTATGAACCAACCACAAGGGTTCGAAAGCAAGGCACATCCAGAGTATGTGTGCAAGCTCAAGAAGGCATTATACGGTCTCAAGCAGGCTCCAAGAGCATGGTACGGGAAGATTGTCGAGTTTCTCGTACAAAGTGGCTACACAGTGGCAACATCAGATTCGAGCCTATTCATCAAAGAAGTCGGTGGCAAGCTCGCTATAGTTTTGGTGTAAGTGGACGATCTCATCTTAATCGGAGACTTTACAGAAGAAATTCGACGAACGAAAGATAATTTATCAGTTCGGTTTCAAATGAAGGAGCTTGGAGAACTCAAGCATTTTCTAGGGCTCGAAGTTGAGAAGACAAAAGAAGGTATGTTCCTTTGTTAACACAAATATGCAAAGAACCTTCTAGAGACATTTGGATTGTTAGAGTGCAAGCCACTATCTACACCAATAGAGCCAAACCTCAAGCTTCGTGCTGGAGAAGGAAAGGACTTAGAAGACGCTAGAATGTACCGACAGTTGGTTGGTAGCCTCATTTATTTGACGCTTACTCGACCAGACATAGCATATGCAGTCGGAGTAGCAAGTCGTCACATGCAAAACCCCAAGAAGTCACATCTAGAAGTAGTCAAGAGAATACTACGATATGTGAAATGTACTTTAGACTATGGCATCATATATCGTAGAAGAGAGTTTTAAGTGACGGGCTATTGCGATGCCGACTATGCTGGAGACTGTGACACGAGGCGGTCAACAACCGGGTACATATTTAACTTAGGATTTGGAGCCGTGTCTTGGTGCAGCAAAAGGCAACCTACGGTATCCCTCTCCACAACAGAAGCAGAGTACAGGGCGGCAGCTATGGCAGCACAAGAGAGCACGTGGCTAGTGCGACTACTGAAGGATCTTCGCCAACCTGTAGATCAAGTGACACTTCACTGTGACAATAGGTCAGCGGTATGTTTAGCAGAAAATCCAGTGTTTCATGCAAGAACTAAGCATATAGAAGTACATTACCACTTCATAAGAGAGAAGGTTCTACAAGGAGAAATTCACATGGAATTAACACTGACCGAAGAGCAAGTTGCTGATATCTTCACAAAGGGTCTCAATGCGAAGAAGTTTGAAGAGTTGTGCAAACAATGTGGAGTGCTCAGTCGAGCAACAATTTAGATAGAGTTAATGCTGAGGGGGAGTGTTAAATATTGGGCCAGCATCAACTCCTAATAGGCCCATCCGTTGCTTCACTTGATGAATCAAGATATATTCAATATGTCGGTTAATATAGAACAATCAAGAAAATTGTATACTACTTCTAGGCATTTCCATAACCGACATTGAAGTGTATAAATAGGTGGTAAAGAGCATTAGTTTGGATCATCCAAGTAAGAAAAATAAATACTACTTCAAGCATATAGTATGGTGCTAGCGTAGTTAGGAGGTGTAGGATATATTGAGTAGTAGAGTTGTAATTTTGGAGGTACAATATTAGAGAAGTAGAGGTTGTAACGATAATTTTAGTAATAATAAAGAAGAAATTTTGAGCATAGCGCCTCGTCTCTACTCAACAAAACAACAGATGTGAGGCAGTTTGACATAAATGTTGCTGACAAAGGATACAATTCTCAACAAAAGGGTTGTCTCTCGTGCAACTGATCCTGTGTTCTCACTGTTCTGACCCTATCATGCGGATGAGAAACAGCTAGATTAAAGGGGGAATATTAAGTTCCCAAATCAATTTCATTGGAAAGTTGACATTTTAATTTCCATGTGCGATCCACTTCTAATCTGAACCTTTCCAACAGTAAAAAGGATCCGCTAGACTGCTGTGCCGCGTCTAAGAAGATGCTCTGATCAAAGGAGAACAGAACACTATTAAATTCTTACTCTATATATATCTATTAACCGAACGAACATTAGAGTATTGCTCACCATAAAACCATACGGTGTAAGTACATAATAAAAAGCCTTTTCGTTGAGTGGTAAGAATACAATACTCTGATAAGTAACAAAATAGTTTCATCAATTCAGACACATATAGATCAAATAACAAAGAATAACTGCAAATAAACATAAAATTACTGAAGAATTTTTGGGTTTTACGAGTCTCTGGGCACTATGGAAACTGTTTTGTTTGGTCTAGTATTTGGGCCTAGTTGAAACTGTTTTTTTTTTGGGGCCAGTGTATTAACTTAATTATTGGATACGAATATGGTTAAAGGTTATTTCGTCGTATCCATTAATGTAAAATTTTACATACATATATATGGAGGATGGCTAATGTGCTATCCGTGGCACGCGCCACCCATTTTCTATATACTCGTTTTTCATGATCCAAAATCCAAACGACCAATCCAAACCGTTCAAGTTGATCATCATATTGAAATACCCTAGGAGACCAAATTTTATATTTTTTTTAATTTTTTTGCTATTTATTTTGATATTTTTAAAAAACATTATATTTCAGGCCGTCCACTTTGACAAATATCAAAATACATAGCAAAAAAATTTGAAAAAAATATAAAATTTGGTCTCCTAAGGTATTTCAATATGATGATCAACTTGAACGGTTTGGATTGGCCGTTTGGATTTTGGATCATGGAAAACGAGTATATAAAAAATAGGTGGCACGTGCCACAGATAGCACATTAGCCATCCTCCATATATATGTATATATATGTATATGTATATATAATCATGTTATTAATATATTTCATAAGATATGTTTCGATTTTCATCCAAATTAATTTATGTTGATGAAAAAATTAATTTGTATAATTATTTATATAGATTTTTTTTTAGTTCCATTGATATGAGAATAAATTTCATGATATATGTTATATCTAAAGTATTATCTAGATATTATACTTTATCCATATATTTATTTGATATTATATATTTAGCACATTATATTTTTTTATTAAATTAATAATATTATTATTACCCATTATGTAATGTTACGTACCTTTACTGTTAATTTTTAATGGGTACCAATAGGATACGGATAAAGCCATTTTAACGGGTACAGGTAGGGTATGGATAAAAAAAATTTAACAGATACGGATATAAAAATAATATTCGACTTGACAGAATAGCCATAACCCAAAATAACAAATAGATTTTGTTTTAGCCACTAGAAAATATAGTCAGAATTGTTCATTTTCTTTTTTTTTTTTCTCTTACTTCTTACATCATCCGGTGAAGTTTCTTTATATCCTTGCATATCTGAAGAGAAATAACATGCTCTATACTTGAGAAAGAGAAGTCAAACCCGTTCTTCTTGTTTAAAACTTGGTCCGTAGATTGATTATACACGTTCATATTAACATTAATTCGAAGCATAAATCCTGTGCTAGGTAGAGAAATTAACTAGCCCAAGGTTGGCTATATTCAACTAAGCTGCATTTATATATTTTTTTTCCCCAGAATTTTCTTGGCTCTGGCGATATCTCCATAATCAAATGGAAAAAGACTATGCAAGAATTCGATTCTCTTTGCAAGACATCTTTTCAATCTAAATACAAACACAATTGTCAAAGTGAAAAGCATGAATTCACCAATATTGAAACTCGTATATACAAGGGCTCTCAGAACCTACTTAAGTACTGACTTGATTAAAACCCTCTTGTGCATCATGCAACTGTGAACAATTTAGCTATCACTACATGATACATATGCCTGTCGTAACCTAACATTTCCTATTGGGGCCAGAATTAAAATTCTTGATGCGCTAAAAACAAAAAAATTAAGGGCTAGTATCGGTCAAACTCTTAATATATATGATACCGTCAAATTCAAATCTTCCTTTCATTCCCGGTTTATACTACTGTATCATTAAATTTAATGTGTTATGTTGCTCATTAAATTTCATGTTCCCCAGAAAAGATTTTATTTTCAGCTCAGCAGGTGGTTTAACTGACATCTTCATGATTACGTGTGCCTAATTCAATAGGCCTATTAATATCTCTCTCCTATATTTCACACCGTGTGTCGATAAAATCTTAGATTCCAAATCCTTCATGGGCCCTTCAATAATATCACAAGCTGGGTGCATACGCAATGAGAGCAATCTAAATTGTTGTTAAATTTTTACCCAACTTGACAATTTAATTTTGGTGGCTGTGTGTAATGGTAGGTGAAGATGTCTAAAAATTTGGTCAAAGAACTCTCCACTACTGCAAGAAAATTTAATTTATACCATCATTATTCTGTACTGCAGATCCAATACAGTATTTATTTCATGGTGCGCCATAAATTACTACTAGTGGTTTTTCGCGCATTGCGCGATCTATATTTTTTTTTATCGACTATTTATTTGTGAAAAATATTTGCGACAATATATAATCATTTTAAAATAATAATATTGGGTTAAAAGAAAACCAATGAAAGGCTAAAAGGTATTGTGGTAATAATAAATCAGTGATCTATTATTTCAATTTTTATCGCCTAATAATAAATCAGTGATATAACACTTTTTGCAATAATATAAGAATTGTAGACTGTAATGACTCTTTATTGTCCACTTTTTGTGTTTTACATTTTTTTTCCCAGATGTCCAAGGCGGACCCCGTGGGCTCTTTTACTACGACGCATCAATTACACGGTCCAAAAAGCAGAGAATTATTATCATTTGAAAAGTACCCCATAGTTTTTCTTATTTACAAAAATAATTACACGATTAAATGAGCCCATAACCGAATTACTAAATTTGTAGTTTAATTAGCTACAGATAAACTATTTGCGCTTCTGTGAAGAAAAAAAAAAAGAGGAAAGAAAATACACAAATATAGATATGCTAGTAACCCTATATATCATTTCAGATTTCAATAACACAAAGATTATTATAATGAAATAATCCTAAATCATCATGCAATAAATCATAAATGCTAAATGTTTTTTTGTTCTTTTGATATAAAAACGGTACTAATTTTGTCATGCAACAGGTATATATCAAGTTGACAAATGATAATGCATTAAGGTACAGACAACATAAAAGTTTAAATCCTAAATGGTCTTACAGAGAGCATGAGGGAACAATGCAGGTAACAACTTGGATCATACCAAAATTTCTTCTCCTCAAGCCAGAAAGAGTATGCATTGCCTATAATGTTTAAAGTAGTCAAATAGTAATACTCATTGTTCAATAGTGGCATCACAACAGGAACAGATTATGAACGCCATAATCCAAATTAAAAAACAAAATTGTTAAATTGGAGAAATGGGAAGCTATTTTTATGGAATTATCAAAAACCATCAATCTACAGAGTAGGCTTCACATTTATTAGGTATAAAGCTTACTTTGGATATGTTACTTTTTTTTTTTGTTTCACATTTTTGTACTCTGTAACAGAAATGGAACTGCATAATTCAAAAGGACAAAAACCTTTCATTCTAGTCCCCTGTAAAGCCTACTTTAGATATGTTACTTTTTAGAATGCAAAATTATTTATCAATATTAGCCATGCAAATGCTATTTCATTAGCTAACCAATAAATGTTTTGTTTTATTTTGGGTGTTCTTAACGAAGTTATCAATGATAGCAGTGGAGAACCCTATATTGGCATGGTAGTATGGTACCAATTTGAGGTCCAGATATTGGTAAAGCCTTTGCTATTTGCAAGGACAGCCAAACTGGTCTCCTATATTGAAATACATAGCAAATGTCCTACAAATATCTAAAAAAGAATATCCTGGATTAGTGCTAAAAAACAACAAATTGACAACATAATTTATTTATTCCTTTATTTTACTAAAATGCCGACAAACATCTCATCACCTTATTCACAGCCAGATAGTGCATATTTATGGCTCCAAAATAGAATGCAATTGAAAAAAACTATATATTTTGAAAGTATAGCTATTGAAACCCTATGATCATATTGCCTTTTTGTCAACATTGTAAATCCAAAAGACATGTACTGAATACTATAACATCGATACTTTATAGCAAACAATGAATAGAAGAAGGAAAAAGAAATTTGACTGGACATCCGTAAACATACAAAATAAGAAATAATAGTTTTTAAAATTTGCTTCTATAATAACAGTTTTCAAGTACACCTAAAACTTGAAATCAAATATGTACCTTCCATTTGGTCTATGTGTCTATGTCTGTCAACTTCATTTCTGCTCAAGTTTTAATTCAATAAAATTTTCTTATGTATTTCTGAAAACTAACCTAAAAAATTGAAATGATATGATTACTTGGGCAACTCTATGCGAGGCTCTGAATTAAAGCATGTGACATTTGTTATTACCTTTTCTTGCACCCAATTTGTAGCTGCTACATATGCTTTCCATCCTCTTTTGATTTCAGGTACCCAAAAAATGAATGCGAACCGAATTAGGAAAAATACGAATGCACAATTGAAGTATACTTCAAAATAAAAAAAATTGCATGTGATAGTATAGACTCCTGCAATTCCCTTTTTCTATCGTCATATTTCTTAGAAGAAATGTAACAACAAAATAGAGTTAAATGGTAATAAAGCAAAGATATTTATGAAATAAATGCAATTAGCATTGAGAACCCAATAGTACCTGGTTATATCAGTACCTGAATCAGACTCTAGATAATTTATTCATAATGCAATTAGATTCCATGAATTAGCATGAGCTAAATACAGATAATTTATTCATAAATAATAGTACGTACCTGGTTATACCAGTAAACAGTATCGTACATGTTGAAAATTGAATACAATTGAATCAAAATCAAAGATAATGTAACTTACTGATCTCTACTCTGATGGCATGGCAGTTGCTATACACCTTCCAAATGTGAAGCCAATGGAGAATTTGGAAATACTGATAAATTACAGTCATAAATTTAGTAAAGCAAAACAATATGCAATTTTGTCCAGTATGTATAGAATTATTCAATCTATGAGTATGCAGCCTAACACACCTGTTCACAACCATGAGAAGTAATCGAGGATGCCATTGGTGTCTAGCAACAGCATTTTTTGTTTTGAGAGGCAATGAAGCTAACACGTAGAATACTTGACTGCAACATTGCTCCCTTCTCCAAAACGACTTAGGAAAGATAGGGATCTGAATCCATCAAAACCAACTCAAAATGACAGTTTGAAATATTGACCACTTTACCCTTTGAACAAAAGGTGATTTTATACCCGCATATCTTTAACCAGTTTGAGTTCAACTTTGCATAAAAATTTTAATATACTCCAATAAATTTGGCCTGGTGAAACTGGACCCTACATGTTAGCTTTGTCAATATCAAAATCTTTATTAAAATGAGTATGTGTATTATTCCAACAGCCACAATGGTATAAGGTAATAATCAGCAAACCTATGAGTAACTCTTAGCTTGGCTGCACCTAGAGCCTCCTCATCTTTTTACACTGCTCATGTCTTCTCCTTTCCTCCATTGCGATGTCTCTAACAAAATAAAAACTAACCTCAAAAGCAATGGGCAAGGACATCGCTGTTCATTTTGTTAAAAATCATCAAAAAAATATTTGATTAAGAATGAACATTAGCCATGTACTGAACTAATTTATAGTTGTTCTAATTGAACATCCACAAATATTTGAGCTTCAATGGTACTTACATCTCTTCCCTGATTAGAGATACTACTCGAATACAAAAAAATTACATCTCTTGTGTATTATCACTGTAAGCAAGGATAGAATGGATTATATAAAATTATTAATAGTCCAAGGTACAATGGTTAGAACAAAATCTACCTCTTATATATAGTATGAATAAAATGACTCTTATAACCATCTTTATATAACAAATATTATTGACAGAGAATATCAATACTTACATTTAACCTGAGTCTCCCCAAAAGAAGTTCTTCAACCTTAACCTTGATCTGGCAAAGGAGTACATGAAATCAACATTCATTTTGTGTCATAACTCATAACATTGTTCAGTGGACAATTATTTGGTAAACACATGAGGAAACCTTATTTGAGCTCTTAGGCCAAGAAATAAAAAAGATGCACTTGTTCAATCCATGAGTGAATCAGCACACACCTAACTTTATATAACAAATATTAATTATAAGTCCCTTTGGATAATGCCTTCAATCCATGAGTGAATCAGCACACACCTAACTTGATATAGTACCTAATTAAATAGCACAAATGAATAAGGAAAAATGAAATCGATTCGCAATCAACACGAAAAGAAAACAACAAAGATTTTTTTTTATTGAAAATAGTATTTTAAAGTTGCCGTTTCATTATATGAAAGATGAAAAATACAATATAAAGTAAAAAAAAAAATAAAGGTACTTATTTATTTTCGTAATTTGTGTTGTCATTGTGCCTTTCTTATGTAGCTATATAGTAAATTCAATACAACTAATTCAAATAAAAATAGAGGTACTTATCAGATACATGAGATTATTTATATGCCCAATCTTTGTACCCTCCAAGCTCCAATTCCTGCCCAACATAAGAAGAAAAAATAAAAAATCTGTTAAATAGAGCCAATACAAAGCAAGTGTTTTAATCTGGATAAAACATGATCAAGGTAGATAAAGACAGCAATGACCTGACAATAACGCCTCAATCATCGACAAATGAGTATGCAAGAAAACAGAGAAATAAAGACGATTAACCCTAGATAGCAGACGACAACCTTCAACCCTTGGCGGAAAAAATCTGCAATCGACTGAGAAACAAAAGTCATGAGCACAAAATCGAAGGAAGATTTAAGAAGACAACAAAAAAATTAGATGGAAAACAGGAAATCAACAAAAAAAATAAAATAAATATAAAGTAACCATAGTACTATACTCACTCAGCTTGGCAAGATCTTTCATTGTGTAGCCTCGTGCTACAGTGAAATCAACTATCTGAAAGGAAAATGGTGAGGAATTTCCATAGAAATAGTAGTGAATTAAGAGGAGCAACCTATACAGCGATCAATTTGGCGAACGCTGCGAGTTGAGATGGGGGATGGAGGCTATTGAAAGCAAAAAGAGAAATCCTAGTTCTCAAGAAGCAAGACAGAGAGGAAGTCGAGCAGTTACAGGTGCGAAAATTGGCAAAGTGAGAGAGATGAAGCATATGTTTGTGGTTGTGTGAGAGAGGGAAGAAGAGAGCCGACTGTGTGGACTTTTTCGTCATTTCTCAAAGAAAGATCGGGTTTCCTCAAGAACGAGAATAAGCCTTAGATTCACCCCTCACGAGCTTAAATTCAAGTGCAGAATGCTTCTTGACAACAAGAAAACAATAACGAGAATCTATTCTCATGAGGGTTTATTAATTTTGTGGATCCTTTCCTTCCAATAGGCGCAAGCCCCTATTGTTAATTACCCCGTGACGAATCACGAGAACCTCTGATTAAGGGATTTAAGAAATTATATGTCGTAGGCTAGAAAAGTTGTTATCTCAATCTCAATTTATTATTAAACCAAACTCAATTGATGTTACCAAACTTGATTGACGGGGCACAATTGAGAAAATAAAAGATAACTCTTTTGGCTTAAATCGAAGTCAATTAACGGTACCAAACCTAATTAACGGGACCTAATTGAGAATACTTAAGATGCTTTATCAAAAATTAAGTCTTGGTCATTTGGCGACTTATAAGACTGGAAGAGCTTGATTTGATGGTTCTTGGCCATTTGGCGGTTTGGAAGAACTGGGTCCTCGTCTTGGTGACTTATAAGACTGGAAGAGCTTGATTTGATGGTTCTTGGCCATTTGGTAGCTTGGAAGAACTAGGTCTTGGTCATTTGGTGACTTGTAAAACGAGAGGAATTTGATTTTAGAGTTCTTGGTCATTTGGTGACTTGGAAGAACTAGGTCTTGGTCATTTGGTGACGTATAAGACTGGAGGGATTTGATTTTAGAGTTCTTGGTCATTTGGTGACTTGGAAGAACTAGGTCTTGGTCATTTGGTGACTTGTAAGACTGGAAGGGCTTGATTTGGTGATTCTTGGCCATTTGACGGCTTGGAAGAACAAATGATTTTGGACCTAATTCCTGGGACGGTGCGGGTCGTTGTAGGAAAGATGTTTTGACTTTATGTCGACTTTGATCTCAACTTTACTTGAGAGACTTTTCCTTGACTTGAAGAGGTTTTGGGCCACGTTTTGGGTGTCGTATTTGGACTTTTAATTTTTTTTTAATATTTCCTTTTGGGATTTAGTGATTTTTATTTATTTCAATTTGATTTTAGAGTTTTAAAAGGTTTTAAAATTCATTTTTAGTCTTTGAAGATACTTATTTCAAAATATTTAATTGAAGAATAGTCCCTTGAAGATTGTCTTAATATTTAAATTATTTAAATTTTGTTTGAAAGTTTTATAGAAGATTCATTTAAATTTTATTGTGTTTATCTTTTGTAAAATTCAATTTTATAGCAAAAATACTTCAAAAATATAAAAGGCCAATATTTTAAAAGGTTTTAATATCAAAGTATCAGTAAATTTGGTTTCTACACATTTTTAGAATTTTATGGATATTTTATTTGAATTTTTATGAATTTCCTGCTATTTTTAATTAATTTTCAAAATTTCTGCTGTCTTGGAAAACCACTATTGGGCCAGCTGAGCAAAATGGGCCGAGGTGGTGTTTACGTGGGCCTGATCTGACGATGACGTGGAGCTGACGCAGAGAAGAGGCTGGCGCCAGATCCCTTCGGAAGAGATGGCAGTTTTGCTACGAGGTCCCTTCTTTCTTCTTTATTTCCGTCTGACAGTGTTTTGGCGACTTCGACCGCCATTTCCGAATAAGTTAGGTTTATTGAGATCGTGGGAACAAGGAGAAAGCGGAGGTGGCACCAGTTTTCGTTGCGTCGCCTTCTTTTGGTCGTAGGGTCAAAGGTTATCGGCGACAATACCGTTTATTTATTCGATTCAGACCCTAAACTTTTCTATTTTCACTTTCCGACGAACAGAGCCACCGCAATGTTTCTGACTTAGCCTATTAGGACCATGAAAGTAAGGAGAACACCGTGGTTTAATTAATTGGTTTTGCGTCTAACTAATTCAGGAGATGAACATAGATTTTTGATATGGGTCCATGATGCGTTTGGTACCTGATGGTTTTGAGTTTCATGCATCTTAAGTTGCATCAATTAGCCTATCTGTCATCCATTTTCTGTGCCACCAACGCTATAAAACTTACATAAGGGCTTTACAAAGGGCAATTGACTCACATAAATTTGATATGGTATAGTTTATTGGTCTTCACAAACTGTCGTTTGGCAAAGATAGCTTCTAATTACATGTATACACAGTTACATCAAAATGCATGAAGAATAAGATGCAAACCAGTTCGTATGGCTTATACCCAGATCCTATTTTACATTGTCAATTATCATCCCACATATACTCATCAATCAAAAGCTCAATTACTTATATTATACTGCCATGTATAAGGAAGTCTGTGTGGGTCACAGAGGCAAGGCTTATATGTGACATAGATACAAAGAAATTCACACAGTTTGTATTTGGCACAGATCTTAACATATAGTACCACTTCACCACTAATTTCCGTCTTTTACCATTAGTAATATTCAAAGCAAAGAAACATGTCCTGCCATGTACCTTCAACACAAATATTCACTATTGTGAAAGAGGATTCAATCGCTTTCTCACACGATCCTGTACTCTTATCTGAGCAGTAGCAACAATTTAATAAAACAACAAACATACACCACACATGCACATTCTGGATACAAAGTTATTGCTTCAGAGGAGATTTTTAACACCTAAAAGAAGTTCTCTATGGCAACTATCTAAGGTCTGACCATATTGCTTGAAACTTTACTAACTAGTCCCTTAGTTTCTAATTATTACAAAACCTGAGGAAAAGGATAGAATTCAGATTTTAAGAAGTAAAAAAAAAAAAAAAACGACTGAAACGAATCAGGAAAGAAGCATATTATCTAATACGTCTTTGCAAATCAAATCTCATTCTAGAGAGCTAAGCGAAATTATAGAATTTTCACAGATTACTGGACCTGAGAGAATTAATCAATACAATCAACCATAACTGCAGGGAAGTATTCAGATCTAAAAGATATATGCGCTATGGTCCAGGAATGATTAAATTAAGGAAATTTCATGATAAAATCTTTGTAAATACTACAACTGTGCCTTTAAGTCCAGATAATATCACATCTTACATTAACCCCACATCTATACATGTATAAGAATTGGACCAGAATATAGCTTAATGCTTAAAAGAATCACTTTTGTTACAAAATGGTGATAAACACAAGCTCTTTCCATCTCATATGAACTGTGTCATGCAACAGATACATATGTGATGTACAATTGAGCTTAATGTTCAAAATTCACTCCTGGCATGACTCAGCTATGCTTGAGACCATGCAAGAAATGATGGAAGTTCAACTCATCTCCATGGTCGCTGAGCTAAGCTCAAGACATCCAATTAGAGAGAGAAAAGGAAGAGGGAGTTTCAGGGAAGAAAGCTCTCATTATCGTTAAACGAAGGTAAACATAAATCTCTCTCTTTCCATCTTATACACACTGAGCCATGCATCAGATATGTATAAGATGTATATTTGAGATTATGCTCAAAGTTCACTCCTGACACAGCTCAGCTACGCTTGAGGCAGTGCAAGAAGTGATAGGTGTTTGATTCATCTCCATGGCCGCTGAGCTAGGCTCTAGACGCCCAACAGAGAGAGGAAAGAGAGAAAGGAAGTAAATTGAAAAAAAAAATCAACGATCAAAGAAATACACTTCGCCTTTCTCATGGTTTATAATAAATGAATTTCAGATTCAAAACAAGTTTTTAAGAAAATTTAAACAAGATTTTTAACCAGTATACACAGTCCTAGTTCACCTCACCATAATCACTGAGCAATGCTTCAGATAATCATGGTGAAAGTTTTAATTTGCTGTCATGTCTCTTCGGATCATTACAAAACAAGAAAAAGGAAGATTGAACGAGCTTCATGACATCAAAGACCATAAGAACTTAGAGAATATAAAGAAATTGCTTCGTTTACATTACAACTGAGCTATGCAACAGATTGTAATGAAAACTTGAACAAGAGAGAGATCGAGCAGTGTCGAGTTCAAAATTCAAAAGGAATAATAAAGAAATGGATAGCGAGCTCTTTCTCTACCATGACTGAGCCATGCTTCAGATCGTGATTAGAGATTGAGCTCAGGAGAGATAAGAGGAGATTAAACGAGATCAAAACCAGGACTTAGAAATAACAACAAAGGAATGAACCATGAGTTCTATCTCCACCATGACTGAGCCATGCTTCAGATCATGATTGAAGATCGAGCTCAAGAGAGCTAAAAGGCGATCAAGCAATGCTAATTTCAACAATTTGAGAAGAGATCCGCAAGAAAAGCAAGAACTAAAACCGAATCAAATTGCATCAAAATTCAACTTCATTACTTTCGGAATTCACAAAATCCAACACAATTTCAATCCCAATCGCCTAACTTACCTCTTTCCTTTACAAGATTTCAGCCTTTTCTTTCTCCTCTTCTTCTCTTTTACCACGCTCACCAACTGTTTTACAAAATGCTACCTAAAACTCTCCTTGTGTGTGTGTGTGTTTGAGCAAAAATGGTGAAGTCTGAACTTGCTCTCTTCGTCCCCTTCTCTCTCCTCGAGCTCCTCCTTTTATAGACGAAGCACTCCTTCTCTTTTCCGTCCAGGTTCGATGAATTCACCTCTCGAGCCCGGCGGTTTTCGTCGTAACAAACTCGTTCCAACGAGTTTCTGTTAGAACTCCTCTCTTCTTCTTTCTTTAATTTGGCTACACTGAGTGCACCGTAGTCCAGCTCTCGCTCCAGGAATTCAGCAACATGTGTTTCCCTTCCACGTGGAGCTCCAAGTGCATTCTCTTTTCTTTCACAAAGGGAACAATTTTGATCCTGCGTTTTTTTCTCCAGCGACATTTCTCTAGTTGTTCCTTGCGTGCACTAGGTTTTCATGCACCACCAAATGCTTGAATAATCTCTCTTGCTTGGTGTATGATGGAACAGTTGTGCCCGTATCTGACTATGATACGGAGGGAATTTTGAAATCCCTCTCTCTCTCCTCTCTGTTTGATTTGCCACTGGAGAGAGCCAGTTCTACGCTGAAATCCTGATTTCTTTTTTTTTCTGTTCTACTATCTTAATCTATCACCATTTTACATTTTCCATTTGTATTCTTATGTATTGTCTCCAGGGCCAAAATATACAGTCATTTGGGAGCATGACGCGCATCTGACATTTTTTATTCGGGTTTGTCATGAGGAAATTATCCATTCTTTTGTCTCCATTTTTTTTTATTTTATCCTTCTCCATTATTTCTCAATTTCTATTTATCACCATTTTTTATGTCTCAACAAATGCCCCCACCAAAGAATGCTGGGATGCAACTTCTCTTTACTGTTTTGAAGAGTAGCATTCTTTGGTGCACCCACATTTCGTCCCAGTCTGGATGGGTTTCATTCAATCTTACATTCCTTTGAGTTGAACAGGCTTCACACTTTGTCCTCATTCATGGACTTGAGAGGGATATTTACCAAGGTGGTTAGCTGTGTTTGGGGCTTTTTGCCTCTTTGCACTTTCACCACTTTTACTGTTTACTTACTTTGACCGCTGCACCTTCATAGCACGCCTTGTTCTTAGCTATTTGAAGCATTCATCCCAATTCTTATCCACTGGTTTGAGAAATTTCACATTTTACACTTGTCCAACGGTCCCCCATATGACATCACCCAAAACGGTATAGAGACAAAGGAAACTTCTTCTGCTGACTGCACCCTCATCTATTTTCGCCTTGTCATTTCTCTGGTCTGGACTTGGCCCACTGGCACTTGTTTCACTGACTGTCATTCCTCCTTGGCTGGTGCATGCATCCGGTTTACATAGTGCCGTTTCACACAACATGTAATCACGAGAGCTGTCCGTGTGGGTCCCATTTCCAGTGATATGCACTATTGGAGCTGCGACACCCTTCATCCCACAATTCCCTTCATAACAGCTTATCCATTTTCCTTTATTTTGTCAGCATTCTCACGATAAACCCTAAGAATTTCTTTATATATTCCTTCCTGCTTCCAATTTCATTTCTCCCAACTGAGCCGTCTTCTCTCTTTTCTCTATTTCAAATCTAGTAAGGGGCTCCTACTACCCTCTTCACTTCTCTCTTCATGCTTATCATTTCATTTTTTATTCCTCCTTCATGCTAAAGATACATTTTCTGTTTCTTTTTATTGGTTCTAGCATTGCAAATTTCGGAGAGAGCATTTTGGGAAATCAAGTTGCTTTGATCTTTTTTTTTTTTTTTTTTTTTCATGTTTCTTCTTTTACTAATGATTCAACAGTTACAAAGAACTTTCTTCCACAAATTTCCTTTTCTATTAGCATTTCTCTGATGACCTTTTCGTTTAAACTTTTATCTCTTGATGGGACAGTGAGCTTTCATTTTATTGGCATGGTGTGTCTTGGACCCACCATCATGAGGCTAGTTCCTCTATTCCAAAGTTTTGGTTTAGAATTATAACTTTTCATCTAACTGGATCCGATTTTTTTACTTCAAGTTTTGCTAGCCTTTGAACACCCCTTCTCTCCCCTTTTTTTTTTTTTAGAGCAGTGAGCTTTTAATACCAGAATAGTGTGCTCTAGTATTCATGAATCATTATGGTAAAGCTAGCTCTTTGTGGCCTCAAAGATTTCATTCAAAGCTATTGACTTTGGCCGATTTGAATGGTTTAGAGAGTAGAGATACCTGAACCCTTTGCAAAACAATCTCTACCATCCTATTTTTTCTTTTTTTTTTTAATCAACTGGCACTGGGGCTCATCTCAAAACCTCTTGTACTGTTTCCTCCTTTTCTTTTTTTTTTCAGGGAATTTTAGTTGAAAACCTCCACTCTCTTATTCTTTTCTCTGTTCTCTCACTCCAGCATTATTTGTTTCTTATTTCTTTTATTCAGAGCATTTTTCTTCTCCCGATCACTGTTTTGCAGCCTGAGACTTGTATAACTTTCTTTGAAACCACTATTTGCAAATTTCTCTAATACTGGCACTGTTTCCTCTCCTTTGACGATGTATTAAAAGTTTGTGGCTTTCAGTGTTTTGAGTAGTGTTCATTTAACATGTCATTGCCTTGGCCAGCCCAATATCTCTGCCTTTATTTCTTTGCTTAACACTTTATGTAGACACCTTGCTCATCGTACTGATTACAAACCCTCAAAGCCAAATATTACCTTCACAGTTTAGGCTTTTAAATTGGGACCTTATTTTTGCTTCTTTTCACCTTTTATTTCTAACGCCGTTTTCTTTTGTTGAATTGCAGGGAAGAAGTTGTGGTGCAAGTACTCAGCTTGGTAATTTTGGCAGGCGCTCTTGAGACCTTGGATCAGGTTTGTTACTCTTTTTATGTGCCTCTTCCTAATTTTCATGCGGGTGACTGGGCTTAATGATCGTATAAAACATGAACTTGTCCCTACTTTTTGGCATTCATTTCGGGCTGGGAGAGGGGTAATTGCAATTGTTGTGTTCCAGCCACACTCTGACATAAATGGATATGCTTGCTTGGCCATGATTTACTCTTTAATATTTGTCATGAATCACACGAGAATTTGCCATGCCATGCTAAACACTTGTGCATTAATGCCTATAAACCGGCTTTGCAATTCATTGCACTGACTTGTGGTTCAGTAGGCTTGTATTGGTTTGATTTGCAACTGTCGAATGTTAATTTAATAGTTTGATGTTGTGTTTAACGCCATGAATTGTAAGATCATAACTCAACTGCCACTCTTCTCTCCTAGCTTAACCTCTCGGTCTGATGCATAGCTCAGCTGGGGGATTGAGTGAGGTTTGCAAGAGGGATTAATAATGTTAATATTGTTGTTTGCCCACTGCTCTCATTTTATTGCACCACATTTGACACTTAGTAATTTAATTGGTGGAGCTGTTCGACCTTCACGGTTTGTAATGCTTTGATTTACTTGTCCCGGCATTTCCAAGCTTATTTTCTTCATCTGATGCATAGCTCAGTGGAGAATTTGGGTGAGGGTATTGCCGGAAGGGTGAACCACTTGAAATTTGCAGCATAGCGCAGTTTCTTTTGGTTAACCATTCTTTGTTAACCATATGTTGTTTTTTTTTTTTTTTGCTTGAAGTGGGATTAATCTGTAGCCTGGCTCAGTTGATTCCATTTCTTTAAGCTTTTGCTAGGTGTCCATCTCGATCCAAGTATTATTTTGATACTTGCTTTTTCTGAGATTGGTTACTTAGCATTTGCTCTTTTCACTTCGAACTTACCTGTTTCATTACTTCTTTTATTCCCTTCCTTTAGAACATCATGGTCACCTGGTCTCGTCCCGGCAATATGAGACCTCAAGATCCCTCTGACGAATTTATAAGACAATTCCTTAAACAAGCGGCACTGGAAGACAGTTCTCCAGCGAGCCTTTCTGAGTGGAGAGCTCGTTTGCTTCAGGGTCGTGATATTTTTCAAGGACGTGTTCCTCGTCATGAAGCGGCCCCTTCCCTTTCAGATGTGGACCCCCTCGTGTTTGATCCAAAACAAGACCCCCCCATTTTAACCAAAACCGTTGAAGTAGAGTCCTTTTCTCGTTTCCCTCCATGGCATTCTGACCAAAAATTGCCCGACATCTGTAAGACCGACATGGTAACTTTACTACCCGTTGATCATCAGTCTAGTAAACCTTCTCTCAGGTTGATAGGGCCTCAAATGATAGATTCCAGTCGCCACTTTGGGTGGTGTTCCAAAATTTACAACCTTCAAGGAAAACTAAGGTCATGTGTAGGTCAAGTGGAGTGGATTCGTTACGTTCTTACCCATGAAAGGGCAGTCTTGGAGAGTGCAGGTATCTATGAGGCTGTCTATCTTTCTTTATTTGACTACGCTTACAGCGAAGACCTCATGAAGGGTTTTATGACCAACTGGAATTATGCCACCAACACCTTGTTTACTCAGGATAAAGAGATGGCACCATCTTTGTGGGACATGTGGCAAATTTCTGGTTTACCCGTTCTTGGGCTCCCTTATGAGGAGTATTCTCCTTCGGACATTCACCTCTTTGGGACAAAGCCCGATGGCTCTCCTAATTGTCGTGAATCTCTTAAAAGGGTATATGAGATCTATTATAGACTTTGTGAGAAGAGGAGGTCCCGCAAGTTTATCCCATTCTCTGCCTGGATCTCTCATTTCATGGATTTTCCGGAAGGAAAGAACGTCGCCGGGGTTGATGTTTCAAACCCTCTCGGCACTGGTTCTAGCTCCATTCATGCTGACGGCTACGGACTGGGTCTTTCTGATCTTTCTTCTCTTTCTGAAAGCCGAGAAACTTTCTTAACAGCCTTTTTTGCGTGGTGGTTGTGTTATTTTGTCATTCCCGCCGCTCCAGCTCATTCAATTAGACCTGAAGTGTTCTCAATGGCCAATCTCCTTGCTCGCGGTGAACGAGTTTCCTTAGCCATTCCTGCCTTGGCTAATGTATACCGTTCTTTGAGAGCCATCGCTGCCTCTCGAGATCCTTCTTATTGCAAAGAGGTTGTACCATTTCACTGGATAAGCGGTTGGATTCATGCTTATTGGCCGGTGCACTACACCACGGTGATGCCTGATTCTCTTCGTGAAAGACTGCCCGCATTATCAGATATTGCCGGTGCGGCGGTATCACCTCTCAAGGCTATTGATGCCCACTTTCAATTCATTCGCAATCGGTCGCATGATGAGCCCAAATACCCATGGGTCCTATCAAAGGGTTCTCCCATCTCTTCTGATTGGTATATCACTGATACTCCTCGAGAGTATCCCGGGGCGTTCTCTCGCTTATTTCTTGCTAAAGAGGACAATTATCGTGATGCTGAATTTTTAATCTGTATCAGGGAATGCTTCCTGCCTCTTAGGCTTGGGGGAAATCGCCTAATTTTAGAACCTTATTACCCTCAGCGCATTGCTCATCAATTTGGCTTTGACCAATACATACCAAGCACCTATCTTTCTCTCGAGAATCGCGTCATTGACTTGGCTTTCTTCAGTGCTTGTTGGCATTTTGCTCTCCGCCTAGGCACTGGAACTAAATTCTTGATGCCTAATGCCTCTCGCCGTGCTAGGTTATCGGCTCTTGTTTTCAGGCGGCACCGGGAACTAACACGGGCATTTCATAGGAGAGATAAAGCTGAGATTCAAAGGTTCATTTATCCCTTGGAGGAGCAACAAGGAAGAAATTATGATGTTCCTGATGGTCCAAAATTTCCCTTGGAGTTTCCTGACTTTGGCGGATACGACGGCGTGGCTATTCCGTCGACTCCTTCCACCCTTCGTCAGCCTCGAGTCATTTTCGTCTCCTCCTCTCCTCCTAGTAAGTTTATCTTTATCCATACTTCCTTGTCTTTCGACTCATCATTTTATCTCCCCAGCTTACTTACTTCTTCATCATCCATAGGGGCTGACGAGGCTTCTACTTCCTCTCCAAAGAGAGCCTCTTCAACTTCTACTAACGAAGCCTCTGAACCACCGCATGAAGCGGAGCCTATAGAAGAAGAATTCGTAGAGGCAAATCAAGGTTATGGCATCGAGATTGAACCTGAGGCGGTTGTTGAGTCCGAACATGAAGCTGAACTCAATGAGCCACCGGTGGCAGAGGAACCGGTAGAGGGGCCCGAACTCGAGGAAGAGCCCGAACTTGAGGAAGAGCCCGAACTTGAGGAAGAGCCTGAGGCTGAACCTTTAGAGGGAGAACCTGAGGTTGGAGAAGAATTTCATGAGATTATTGCTGGGGAGCCTATCCCTGTCATTGATTTGGAAGATGATGACGATGATTTTATTCCCGAGGTTATGCCGATGGATATGCCTATAAATGAGTTCCCTATCAATCATGCACCTCCTGATTTTATGATAGTGACCGTGGGACATGCGATTGATTCACTTCAGAGGCTATGGGAACTAAGTCAAGAGACTGGGATCATCTTTTTTCCTTATGATCCAGCTTGGTTGGCGGGTGTCCCTCACGGAATACATATCCCCGCTTTGAGAGAGTTGTTACTGGATCATGTTTCTCCTTGTGCAAGAGAATTACGCCGCCTGACTCATGATTTCTCTCAAGAGCATTATGACCAACTTCTCTCCTTCCAATCAGTGTGTGCTCACGAGCGCTCCACAGTAGCCAATTCTTTGAATGACTTGTTGCGCCGGCAACAAGAGACGGCCATGCGAATTTCTTGGGTAAGGAGCCGTTTGGAGTCTTTGTGGGCTACCCGTGCAGGGGATGCGACCCTCACTCTCATGAGAGATGAATTATCTCTTCTAAGAAACACAGCTCGGAGTATCTCTACTCGTTTGGTGAGTGTCCTGGATGACTTTCACACCGCTTCAATGAATTTCCATGTGGCTTTTGAGCAAGTAGAGAACTTTGATCGCCAGCTTAGTGTGCGCAAGCAAGTGGTTTCAGACCATATACATCAGATTTCGATGCGGTTAGATGCCATTCGCCAAGCCTTTGCTCCTTGAGTTTGCCACATGTCCTGGGGTTTATGTGGTTGTTGGGGTAGTGGAGCTTTAACACCTTAGTTATCCGTGTTAGCTCTTGTATCTCTTCTTTTCTTCTTCTCCTTTTTTTTTAGTGGAATTTGGTAGCTATGACTGTTGTGGAGCTAACATCTTAGTGCTCTGTGTTAGCTCTTGTATCTTTATTTCAAGAACTTTATTTGTCATTATTGTCGTGAATGTTTTGTATGAGACTTTGACACTTTTATTTGTTTGAATGCTGCTACTTCTATTATGTGTCTGTCTCTGTCTTGACTTCAACACTCTCCTCTCTTTTATTTGTTTGGTAACATTTGTATTATGGATTTTGGTTCTCTTCCTCCTTATTTTCAGGTTGAGTCATGGAGGACATGGACCCTGCGCTTCCCCACCCTCACGAGGATGATGATGCCTACTGGGCCGTTCACCCGCCTAACCCAGAGCTTGCCTTCATGCAGCCACCTCCTCCGCCTATCTTCGCAGGTATGTTCGTATCCACATTTTTGCTGTCCTTGACCTTGTATGTGTTCGTATTCTCATGACCTTTTAACTTTTTGTGATAGGCATGACGGTGCAGTCCCTTAGGAATGAGGTGATGGCTCTTTATGAGTCCAGTCGGGGCACTCCTGCCGTCTTTCACCGTATCTCTGCTAGGCTCTTCTCGAGGCTTTCTCTAGAGCTTCCTTCCAACAGGGGCGTTCCGGCTGAGGCAGCCGTTCTCATTGGAGAGTGCTATGCTTGGCTGACTCCTCTTCGCTATGATTTCCTGCTTCAGGAGTTGGCCTCTATTGAGCATCGCCTTGCTTCCTGTGCTCGCGCTATGGACACCGTCTCTGATGCTCTCAGGACTCTCTCTCTCCGCTATCAGATCATTACTGACCGCATTGCTTCCCATTGTGTTGCATGTGCTGATGCGGACCGCCAAGCTGACCTCTCATTCACACACCGCATGGAGGCGCGTCGCTTGGACCGTGAGTTGCAGTACTTGGGTCAGCTGGATCAGGACTATCATCACATCCTGAGCGAGTGGATCAAGTTTCATGCTGTGGTTAGAGAGCGCTACCATGATGCATCCAGGGAGGTGTTCGGATTTCGTCTCAGGCTGGATTCCCGTGTTACCTCTGCTCGCTCTTGTTTCCGTGGGTTGATCCGTCTTTTGGCGGAGGCTAGAGAGAGGTCTATCGAGGCTCAGGCTCAGGCTCAGGCTGCTCCTGCGGCTTAGCTTCTTTGCATCTCTTTTAGGCTAGTTGTTTTGAGAGTTGTGACAGTTGTGAGGTTTATCTTCTTGTTTTTGGATTTGGGCTGAAGCATATTGAGATGGATCATGCTTAGCCTTGTATCTTTATTTTGGGTGTTATTTGTCGAGTTTTGGACTTGGGATGTCTGATGGTTGGTTAGATTTGATCTTTATTTGTTTTGTGGCCTTGGATTTCTTCTTTTTCTTTAGTTTGCATATTTATTTTGCTTGTATGCCTACGATTATTATTTGTGCCTGATGGAGTTTTCGCGCTCAAGGCTTCTTTCCAACTTGTTCGCGAAGCGACAGGTAACTTTATTTCCTCCCTACTTTCCCTTGTGCGGGGGTATTTTGGCCCACGTTTGGTTTTACTTGTTTTACATGGTATAAGATACGCACGAATTTACCCTATGCCTTAGAATAGGGTATTTTGGCCCATATCTACATTTCCTTGGGTTTAAATTCATGTGGACCCGTCATTGCTTCGGGCTCAAGTTTAGGCCTCTACGCTTTTTCTGACTTTCCAGGCTTTCAGTTATGCATACGAGCGGTTTCTTCCTCACGATGTGCCAACTTCCTACTTTTATCCCTTCCTTCATCTCGCATGTTTTCCACTACTCACAAGTAACGCCTTTTCATTCACAAGTCTATATAAGTCGAGTCTCCGTTTCATTTTCTTCATCCCATCCTTATATCTTTCACAACCATGTCTTCTTACAAACGCCCAAGAAACACAATAGGTTCCTCCTCCTCAGGTGTCAATCCCCTGGTACCAAATTGGTCATTTGCCCCTGACAACCGCTATCTCTTCCGTGATGAGATAGCCTTCAACAGCTATCATCAAGACATGGGTCGTGATGACCGCCCTGTGGCCGAGTGTTTCTTCTTCCGTCACCAAAGGCGTATCCCAGTGGAGCACATCAATCTCATACACGGTTGGCTTGACTCTTGGAGTCTCTATGGACTTGTCGACATGGACAACCCTTATCACCCTCGAATCACGCGCCTTTTCTATGCCAACCTCCGTATATCTTATGATCATTATGGCACTCCTTTGGCCACCTCCTATCTATTTGGCCAGTATTTGACAATTACTGCAGAGGGTTTGGCCGAGTTTCTGCAAGCTTCTAACACACTGGCTGGCTCTACCACTTATGCTTTCCATCGCTGGCCTCGCGGTTTTGGCAATTATTCAGAGTGCTTGCGTTGGTTTAGGATTGCCCCTGTCGAGGGCGATGTTGAGGTGGTCTCTATTGAACACCTCCCTGCTCTCCATAGGTATTATCATCTCATAACTTCTTTTGCTTGTTTCTCACTCATATTGTTCATTCTTTTCCTTTTTGCTTATCCTCAACAATTCTCTTGCCGCAGGTTTCTTTTTATGGTGATCAGTGGTATGATCTTTCCCCAAGGAGACTTATCCAATTACGCTTGTCCTGGGGATCTGTTTTACCTTCGTCACCTCATCCAGAAGCGTCACTCTCTCAACCTGGGTGACATGATCATTTACTTCATGCACCAAGCGGCCATGGACTCTCACGGCCATCGAGCCTTGCCTTATGGCCATCTTATTGAGGCTTTGATGCGCCGTGCTCGTATCCCTATTCCTGAGATGTTGTGGGGAAACCGTATCTCTGAGGCTCACGTGACCCATCCTCGCAATCTCCTTTCCTTGTTTGATTCTACTGGATGGGTAGAGTCTTCCATGAACATGCTCGTTCCCGACCCCAACCGTCCGATTAATGAGTACATCTTGGCCCCTAATGCCGAACCCAACCAGTATAGTCCAATAAGGGTGATTTCTCCTCCTCCTGATAATGATTCTGCGGCCTTAGCCCTCGAGGCCCCTGCCCCTGTCTCCTTTCGGGCTTTTATCGACCAGCGCTTTGGTGAGTTGAGCGCTCGCTTGGAAGCGATAGAGGGAATGCTTCAAGCCATCACCACTACTCTTGCTAATCTAGGGGATAATGTTGCTGCTGCTGCTGTTGTTCCAGAATAGAAGAATTTTCTTCTAATTCTTTGTGCCTTTTGCGCATGTATCTTTATGTTTTCTAGTAGCTTGTATTAGGCTTTTCTTTTCTTTTGCTTGCTTATTGTATCATTTTCTTGAAACTTGTATCACTTCATGGTTAATGAATGAGTCCTTTCTTTTACCCCTTTTGTTCAAATTCCCATCTTATTTTATTTGCAAATCACATGGCTGCCCCAATGTGAATGGGCTTGCCCCTGATAAACTCGACTCATTAATTCTGGCATGCATGACTTAAGGGACATGGTGTTGTTGTGGTTTGTGTGCCCTCAGATGACTTCATAGGGCGGTGCCTTGATGCCTTCAGTTGCCACACAGGCTTCTTCATTAGGCATAGGTGTTTTAGAGAACCACAAAGGCTCTCTTTAACACGGCTTCGTGTTCTCTGGGACCCGAAGGTCCCTTCATTGACCGCGGATTTGTCAGGGTAAACTAACCCTTTGTGCATTTGGCGACAACACAGGTCTCCTCAACACGATTTTTCCTATCAAACTACTATATTTGGCCAGTGGGTTTTGTGGAGTTGGGAGTTTTGGTGGAAGGATTGACTCATGGGGCCGTAAAGGCGAGTCACCTTTTTTCTTACCCTCTCATCCTCACCCTCTCATTAGGTATAGGCACTCATTGTAATGGCTCTCAATCGGCATAGGCGTATTGACACGGCATTGACGAAGTGGCCATAGGGTTTTGAGGTTTCGGCCGATTTATTCCTTTATCATGCTCAAGGCAAGGTTTATTGACCATGGCTAAAAGTTTTTGATGAACTCTTTTTTAGTTAGGTTAATCCATGGGGATTGGAGCTTCTCCTTCCGCCAACCAACCACCCCTTGCGGAAGGTAGGAAGCTTTTAATTGGATGTTTTAAAGGATGTTCTTGGTTTTTTTTTTTTGTTGAGGTTTGTCGGCCTTATTAGAACTTTGTTGAAAGCTTTATTGGTAGTATGTTTTATAGACAATGGCCATTTTAGTGAGATTGGTAAATGGGGAATTGAGCTTCTCCTTCCGCCAACCAACCACCCCTTGCGGAAGGTAGGAAGCTTAGGTTAGGTGTTTTTGAGAGGAGTTTTTGGTTTTATTGGGTTTAACGGCCTTATTAGAACTTTGTTGAAAGCTTTATTGGTGGCCATAAGGTTTTTTTTTGGTATTTATTGAGCATGGTTGGGATTTTTGGATTTATAAGGTTAAATTTCATTTCATTTCATCATTTTTTTTTATATGGTTTTTGTGAAAGATAGATCTCATGCATAGTACTTTTTCAAGTACCGTCCGTTGATAGGTGGGATTGTGCACCTTCCTTCTTTGTCCACGAGCTTGTAGGACCCTCCAGTGTAAACTTCCTTGATAACATAGGGTCCTTCCCAATTAGGTGAGAACTTCGGGCCATGATGATGACCCAATATAGGTCTTCGCAAGATTAGTACCAAATCTCCTTCTTTAAAGCTACGCGGTCTTACCATTTTGTTGTATGCCCTCTCCATCTGGGCCCGATACAATTCTAGACTTTGTTGGGCCATTAACCTTTTTTCATCCAGCGCATCAAGCTCGTCGAGCCTTAGACGCATTTGCTTGTCCATTGGTAGACCCGCATACATTGCTACTCTCAAAGATGGCAATTCTATCTCTAATGGTAAGACAGCTTCCGCCCCGAACGCCAAAGAATATGGAGTGGCTTGAGTTGGCGTGCGGAAGGTGGTGCAATAAGCCCATAACGCCTCTTGTAATTTCTCATCCCAACTTCTATGATTATCTCCCACTATTTTCCTCAAGAGTTTGATCAAAACTTTGTTGAAGGCTTCCGCTAATCCATTCGCTCTTGGGTTATAAATGGAGGAATATTGCCACTTTATCTTGTGTTGCCTCGCAAAGGCACAAATTTCACCACTTTTAAAAGCGGTACCATTATCAGATATTATCTCCATTGGGGTGCCAAAGCGGTATAGCACATGGTTCTTCAAAAACCGGATTATATCCTTACTCTTTACTTCCTTTAATGGTACGGCCTCGGCCCATTTTGAGAAGTAATCAGTGATTGCAAGAATGAACCTGTGTCCCCTTGAGCTTGGCGGGTCAATTGGTCCTATTACATCCGTCCCCCATTTATTGAATGGCCATGAGGCCACTGTTGGGTGCAACGGGTTAGGGTGTTGGTGTATGAAATCTCCATTTACTTGGCACATGTGGCATCTCTTTGCATAATCCTCACAATCCATGATCATTGTTGGCCAATAGTACCCCATTCTCTTGATGTGAAGTCTCATTTTGGGACCCGATTGATGAGCCCCGCAAAATCCCGAGTGTACTTCTCTTATAATCTTTCGGGCTTCTTCTTGTGACACACACCTCAACCACAACTGGTCGTATGAGCGCCTATATAAGGTGTCATTCACATAGACATAGCGAAGAACCCGCCGCTTCAATTGCTCTCTTTCCATTTTTGCATTGGGGAGGACTTGGTGTTGGAAATAATCCACAAATGGTTTTCTCCAATCCTCTTCGTTATTTGCCCCTACTTCCATTACTTCATCGGGGTCTCTCATTTGGTCTTCCTCCCATTCTTCTAAATCCACATACAGATGAGCATTGGCTTCTCTTTCGATCTCCATGAGATAAGGTGCCAATGACCGGCGATTCCTTATCGTGATTTGAATCTCTTCATCATCTGGCTTACTCAATTGTGTAGCGACCCGAGCCAAGGCATCGGCCATGCCATTAGAAGCTCGAGATACTTTCTCCAAAGTGATCTTTGTGAATTTAGCCATCAACTCTTGGGCCCTTTCGTGGTATTTCACCAGTTCGGGTTTCTTCACTTCAAATACCCCTTCAACCTGGTTGAGAATTAATTGAGAGTCTCCACACACTTTCATTTCTTTTATATCCATCTCAATGGCCAATTCTAATCCAGCAATCAATGCCTCATATTCAGCTTCATTATTCGTGCATGGTTCAGTCAACGCTATGGAGTGTCGAAGAATACCTCCTTGAGGTGTGATAAAAACTAAACCCACTCCCGCACGAATTCTGGGCATCTCAGGTCTCTTGGAAGGTTGAATGGCGGATGACCCATCAAAAAACATCACCCATCCTGATTCTTTTCCTTCAACACATAGGCTTTGCTCATCAGGAAATTCACACCTCAAAGGAGAGTCATCTGGAATGGGGTGTGCGGCCAAAAAGTCGGCCATCGCTTGACCTTTTATCGCCTTTTGAGGGGCGTAGGTAATGTCAAATTCCATTAGAGTAATGGCCCATCTTGCTAATCTCCCCGTTAGCATAGGTCTTGTCATTAGATATTTCAATGGATCCACTTTAGATATCAACGTGATCTTATGAGACAACATGTAATGTCTCAACTTCTTTGTAGCAAATACCAAGGCTAAGCAATGCTTTTCAATGGGGCTATATGATTGCTCGGCCCCGACCAACATGCGGCTCAGATAATACAATGCATTCTCTTTGCCTTCTTCATTTTCTTGAGCCAATAAAGCACCCAAAGACCCTTCCAAGGCCGTAGTATAAAGGACCAACGGTTTTCCTTGGATAGGCGCGGCCAAAACAGGTGGTTTGAGGAGATATTCTTTAATATCATCAAAGGCCTTTTGACATTTCTCATCCCATTTGAAAGGCACATCTTTCTTGGTCAAATGGGTGAATGACTTGATTCTTCCTGAAAGGTTGGCGATAAATCTTCTAACATATGCCAACTGCCCCTGTAGAGAGCGAAGTTGCTTGAGTGTTTTAGGAGGAGGCATCTCCCTAATCGCCTTGATTTTTGCGGGGTCAATCTCAATACCCCTGTGCCTTACCACAAATCCCAAGAATTTTCCTGAGGATACCATGAATGCACACTTCAATGGGTTCATTTTCAAAGAATACTTTCTCAATCGCTCGAATACTATCCTTAAATACTCTAAATGTTCATCTATGGATCGAGCCTTTACGACCAAATCATCCACATAGCATTCAACTATTTTGTGGATTAGATCAACAAAAATTTTGGTCATTGCCCTTTGATAGGTGGCCCCCGCATTCTTTAATCCAAAAGGCATTACTTTGTAGCAAAAGATGCCTATCGGTGTACGAAAAGATGTGTGGCGTTGATCTTCCTTGTCCATGGGAATTTGGTTATATCCCGAAGATCCATCCATAAAAGAGTACACCACATAAGAAGAAGTATAATCGATTATCAACTCCGTTACGGGTAATGGAAAGTCATCTTTCGGGCATGCTTTATTCAAATCCCGAAAATCCACACAAACTCGAATCTGCCCATTCTTCTTCTTTACTGGCACAATATTGGCCACCCAAACGGGATTCTCTTCCTCCCGAATAAAACCCGCATTAATCAACTTCTTTACTTCTTCCACAACCTTTTCCTCGAGCTCGACCCGCATCCGTCTCGGGCCTTGCTTGACGGGTTTCACATTGGGATCAATTTTTAGTTTGTGAGATGCTATGGCAGGGTCAAGTCCCGGCATTTCTGTGTAATTCCACGCAAAACAATCTTTATACTCCATGAGAAGTACTTTTAGTTGTTCTTGCTTTTCCAAAGGGAGTGAAGCGCTTATAAAGGTGGGTCGAGGATCATCTTTAGTGCCCAAATTCACCTCTAAGAGCTCATCAATTGTATTTTGCCCACCTTCCTCGAGTTCTTGAGGAGCATTCTTCGCCACTTGAATGAATCCTTCCTCCTCGGGTTGAGTTTCAATGGGCGTTATGCCCACCATGTGGCTTTCTACAACCTCGACCATCAAGACCTCTCCTTAAGGAACCTTAAAACCCAAACCTTTGGTGTTTTTCCATTTTCCATCCACACCCATCACCCATCTTGACTTTCCACTCCATAACTCCTGAAAAGCTTTGGCTCTTTGTTTGGAAATAGGATCTAGGCAACGAGATCTTTGGAATAGGGGCATCAACTCCTTATTATAATAGCCCATTACCTCAATTCTTTTATATTCATCCTCTTTTTCATTTAACCACTTCTCCCAATTATCGGAACATGCTGCCCCATCAGATGGCTCTACGCTTTCGGCCTTGTAAAACATGTTTCCTTTGTGTAACACTACCTTCTTTTGCACCTTTTCTGCCTTGGGGGGAACGTAGAAAGTCTCTAACTCCTTCACTTGATTTACTTCCCTTGGGGTGAGTTCTTTGAGGTGATCCACGGGAACTTGCTCAATAGCCATTGAGTCTTCACTCCGATCACACACATAAATCGGATTTCTCTTTCTTTGGCCTTGGTTCTTAGACTCACTTGTAACATAGGAGTTTCTCCTTGGCTTTCTCTCTCCAACTTCTTCATCAGATGACCCGACATAAATGGGGGTCTTAACAACACAAGAGACTTTAGGTTTACTCCTCAACCTTATATTTTCATCATCTCCATTTTCTTTCTCCGCCCGCCACTTGAGTCGAGGGGATGTACTCCTTTGTGAGGCGGGAGTGAAGAAACGGTCTATTTCTTCCAATTCAACCTCATGTACCCCATAATATTGCGGGTCTCCTTTGATGGTTTTTTTGTTCACCATCTTGAAGGTATTTCACACATTGGTGCAAGGTAGATGGCACAAGATGGTTTTCATGTAACCATGGTCGACCCAACAAGGCTTTGTATGATGTATCGGCATCGATTACATAAAATTTTACAAGGGTTTGAAGCTCCCCGAATTTCATAGGGAGAGTCACTGATCCTAATGCCTTTTCTGAATTTTGGTTGAAGCCATGAATATAGACATTTTCATCACACAAGCGCCTTCCTCCCAAGGCCAATTGATTTAATGATCGCAATGGCAAGATGTTGATGGAGGACCCGGGATCCACTAGCATGCGGCTCAGCTGGCTTCCATTTGTTTCTCCCGTAATGTAAAGTGGACTATTGTGCATAGCCGTGCCTATCATCATATCTTTATTGGTGAAAGTGATTTGGCTAGACGGTTCTACATAAAGTGCCTCCGTCATTTGCTTTTCGGCCAAATACACTTGGAACTTCTCGGGATGTTGCAATGCTTCCATCATTATGTCCCTAAGCTCTTGTGACATCATGAGCGCCTCAAATACACTCATCAGAGCTGGTGTTCGCCTTAAATGAGCCAGGATGTTGTATTCTCCCATAGCTCCTTTTGGCCGTTGACTTGGGCCCACTTCATCATTAACCTCTCGGGTTTGATCTTTACCCTTTTCTTTAGCTTTCTCATTTTCTTTTGGTGCTTGTCTCTCGGGCAAATTTGTTCCCGAACGCAAATTCAGATGGCAGTCTTCTTCCTTGAACATGCCTTTCGAGAAAAGTCCCATATAAGGCGCTTCGTTTTCATCCTCTGAATCGTCATAGTAGTAAATTGTAGAGTCTTCTTCCTTTTCTTTTTCTTCTTCTTTTTCATTTTCTTTTTTGCTTTCTTTTTCTTTGTCATTCTTTTCTTCATTTTTCTTTTCATTTTTCTTTTCATTTTTCATTTCTTTCATTTCTTTTTGATTACAATTGGTTTTTGACACCTTTCTCACTTGAAAGTCTTCTTGGTCAGACTCATCACTTACTATGACTATGATATTACACTCAACGTCGCGCCTATCACTTTTCCTTTGGAACACCGCATTCGCTTGAGCATGCGGAGCGGGTGTTTGTTTATAACTATCAGACAACACCAGTTCTCCTTCCTTAATCATCCTTTCAGCAACATCCTTGAAGACATAACAATCTTCGATCGGGTGTCCCAATACCCGATGATAAGCACAATATTTTGGGTCATCCACCTTGTCTTGTTCATGAGGCCTCTTGCAAATGGGCAATTCTATGGCTTTCCCCGTCAACAATTGTTTGAGCCGCAGTTTTCTCTTTTTTGAAAGAATAAGGCCTCTTTAGGCGCTCGTTCAAAGGAGTTTGAGATCGGGTATTACTACCACCATTATTGCCACTATTTCTACTCCCTTTATAGCCACCACCTTGGCTTGTAGAAGCTTCATTAGCTCCCGCAACTTTGATTGGGCCTTGGCCTTTGCTTCTATTGTAAGTGGATTGTGACTCCTTAGGTGGTCCAATATGTACCACTCTTGCCACGCGAGTGACCAAGTCCTCGTACGTGTAGATATCACTCCCGGAAAGCGGCCTTCTTATCCAATCATCCAAATTTCTCACCAAAAATTCCACCGCCTCCCTTTCAGGCATTTGGTGAGTACATCTTATGTTTAGGTTTCTCCACCTATTGATGTAATCGAGAGCCGCTTCTCCCGACTTAGGTTTTTCACTTGCCAAATCGGCCATCGTGATCCTTTGGGTTACCATGGCAAACTTGGCTCTAAACAAGTCTTCCATTTCATCCCATGACTCCACCGAATCATTCTCCAATGAAGAATACCACTCGAAAGCGGGACCCGTCAGACTTTGGGAAAATTGTTTTAAGAGGAGAGCCTCGTCATGTGAAGTATTACCACATGCATTTCTAAATTGTACCAAGTGTTGCTCGGGAGTAATATTCCTTTCACCCGTCCCATCAAACAAATTGAATTTTGGTACTTGGTAGTTTGAGGGATATTGCACATGCTCATATCTCTTTGGATAAGGCCGACCACATTTCTTTCCAAAATTAACCAAATGCCCCGCACCCGAGGCTTGCAATTGTTGGCTTATCATCTCTTGGATGACTTGTTTGGTTGTTTCAGGCCTTTCTACCCCATTTCGGGATCCTGCCCCTGGGATTTCGTCCTCGTAGGACCCGTACTTGTTCTTACTCCTCCTTTCTTTGGAGGGTCTTCTCATTATTCTTTCATCTTCGGACGAGTCATACTTGCCTTTGCTTTTCCTTCCTTTTGAAGGTTTCCTTCTACTCCTTTCTTCTTCTTCTTCATCCGAAGAGTAGTATTTGCTTCTACTCTTCCTTTCTTTCAAGGGTTTTCTCTTATTTCTTTCTTCTTCCTCATCAGAGGATTCATACTTGCTTTTGCTTTTCTTTTCTTTAATAAACTTCTCTTTGCGTCTAACTTCCTCTTCAGAAGAGGAAGGGTACTCTTTGTCAAGCTCTCCCAACAAATTTTTCTTTTCCAAGAATTTGTACATCTTTTTGACAATATCTCTCTCTTTCTCCCTTTCATTCATCAATTGAGAGATCCTTCTTTCATTCTTTTCTAGGATACTCTTCAATCGTCCTTTTTCTCCCTCGGCCCAACGGCCTTCATCATTACTTTCATTTTGATCGATCCTAGCAATCTCTTCTTCTTCATCTCTTTTGCGATTGTGGCAACTTGCTGAGGGATCATCTTGCTTATTCTTGTCTTCCTTTCGGTTTATAGGAATTTTTTCGTCACTGGTTGCATGCACAAATGCGTGCATCTCAAACCTCTTGTCAACATCGACCATGTTGACACGAGCATGGATGACTGGCTTCTTTTCTCGCCATACCATGCGTCTCTTTTTATTTTGTGGCTCTTGACTAGCCATTTCAACCACCAACCGGGTTTTGTCTTTTGGTACCCATATTTTCTTGGATCCCTTTTCTTTCTTTATGGGCCCCAATCGTTCTTTGACTGAAGTTGTCAGTCTTTCCCCCAATCTTTCTTTCACAGGGGTGGATGCCCTCGCCTTTCTTTTTGGTCCTAGCCTTTCATGGACCGGGGTTCGCGGCAATGAGAGTCTCTCTTTAACGGACACCCTTGTTTTAGGGCTCCTACCCCTGAATTTTGCTTGATACTCGACTGGAAACTCCTCCAATGTCTTAAGTTGGGCCTTTGGAGAATTCTTTCTGACCAAGCGGAGTGGTGCAAAAGGGTTACTAACGGGGAGATTAGGCTTAATCTCTAGTTCCCGTTGGTACGCTCCTTGGATCTTCTTGAGAGTCCTTGAATTGTTGGTGGTTTGGGTGTAAACCTTCCTCACCGCCCCTTTCTCTTGAGGAGAGCGACGATTGGACCGGCGCTTGACAGATGATGTCACAGGGGTAAGGTGAACTTCATTTTGTGGGACAAGGGCCCACTCACTTCCATTATCAACTGGCGGCATCTCAGGCACAGTTTCCTCGATGCCCCTTATATCTTCATTCTCATAAGCAATCTCTATCTGCCCATCCTTTCCATGTTTCAGCGGCACATAGGCGAATCCAAAAGGCATGCCGCCGAACGTGAATTGATTGTCAAAGCGGATGGGGACGGCCCCAACGGTGAACATCCCGCTCGGCTTACTTAATTCAATGCTTGCATTAAACGCCATTTCCAACCTACAATCACAAACAACTCAATGTTATTGTTAGTAGCGTTTATTTGAAGGTTTGAAAATTTTGAGAAACGAATTTCTAGCCTATACATTATATTCCTTAAATCCCGATGATGAGAGGAGAAAGAGGTCCCACCGGGCGTGCCAGAGAATCTGTGTGGACTTTTTCGTCATTTCTCAAAGAAAGATCGGGTTTCCTCAAGAACGAGAATAAGCCTTAGATTCACCCCTCACGAGCTTAAATTCAAGTGCAGAATGCTTCTTGACAACAAGAAAACAATAACGAGAATCTATTCTCATGAGGGTTTATTAATTTTGTGGATCCTTTCCTTCCAATAGGCGCAAGCCCCTATTGTTAATTACCCCGTGACGAATCACGAGAACCTCTGATTAAGGGATTTAAGAAATTATATGTCGTAGGCTAGAAAAGTTGTTATCTCAATCTCAATTTATTATTAAACCAAACTCAATTGATGTTACCAAACTTGATTGACGGGGCACAATTGAGAAAATAAAAGATAACTCTTTTGGCTTAAATCGAAGTCAATTAACGGTACTGATATCTCATGTTTATATATGGTTTTAGGCCGGACTTTTACCCAAACTTTAACTCAAAACCCTTGATTCTATTTAGTTTTACTTGTTTTCTGTTTATTTTTGTAGAAATTTGGTACTGCTTGGGTTTTATTTTGATTTGTAGGGACTTGGAGCGAATTTGCAGCGAAAACGACTCAATGCGGCACGAACCAACGCACCAATCGGGCCTTAAATGACCCTGTGCGACCGCACAGGAATGCCATGCGACCGCACAGGCCCATATTGGGCTTGGATGGTGCGCATGTGACTCAATCTTGGGCCGATGACTTGGGTGCGACCGCACGGGCCTTCGGTGCGACCGCACAGAGCTCCAAACCCTACCCCGACCCCTATTTAAGGCGCCCCAAGTGCCGAAATTAGGGCATCCATCATTCATTCCCCATTCTTCCTTGGCGGCGCCGCAACCGAAACCTAACCCGATCCACCTCCTGCGGCCCCTGTGCGACCGCACAGGGGTCCCGTGCGACCGCACCACCCCCTTGCCGCCTTGGAAAGCATCATTTCTACCCTCCTTCGCTTCATCCTTCCACCCAAGCTTTCTCCTTGCAGATCCAGAAGATAGAAGAGGCTCGAGAAGGGGCTTTTGCCTTCCTCTTCCCCTTTTGGTTTTACATGGAATTTGTATCAATTTGCTTTCTTGCTTTTGCTTGTTTTTGCATCATGTTAGGTTAGTTTAGTTATGTTCTAGGGCTAGTTGAAACTGAGGTTAGGTTTGTTGATATGGCTTGATTCTTGGTTTCTATTGTGTACTACTTGCTTGGTTTCTTATTGTTTATGCTTGTTTGTGTTGAATTACTTGATTGAACCTCCTATTAGGTGAACGATCGCATCTAATCTAGGTAAGGGTGTAGATTGTTTAATTGAACCAAATAAGTGCTCAAGGTAGGTTAGGAGCCGAGAGTTAACCAATTTAAGCCCGAGAGGGACTAATTTCTGCTTAGGCGAGAGTCTAGTAGATGCCTTGGAGAACCAACAAGTGGACTTAGGTCTTTAAGCCAAAATTACGAGAGTTGAGGGTTAATTACCTAATGGGGGCTTTAGACTAGGTTCATGCCAGGTTCTGTGACCAAAATTACGAGAGTTGAGGTTCAGGAGATTAGGTATGGCTAGATCTGTCCCACACAAGTCAGAAACCGAGTTTTCGTGTCATTTTAGCATTAACCTAGGGCCGTGCGGTCGCATGGGATCCTTGTGCGGTCGCACAGGATCTCCAGGCACGCACGAGTCGGCGGTGCGGCGCGAGAGCGACGCCCGTTGACAGCCCGAAGCCTAACCAAGGTGGAACCGAACCCCTAGGACATTTTTATACCTTATTTTACCTCCAAAAACACCAAAACTTGCTACTGTTCTTTTTACCTTTGGTTTATAGTTTTTGTTACTTGTTGATTAAGTCCAAAACATTTCCTTTTACCGTCTAGATTTTGTGAATAAGTAAGGTTTAGTACTCATCTTACCGTCCCTGTGGATACGACCCCGACTGTACCAACGAAATTACCGTGCGCTTGCGGTTGTTTTTAGGTTACTTTTGGGTATATAAGCTCACACATCAGGTACCAAACCTAATTAACGGGACCTAATTGAGAATACTTAAGATGCTTTATCAAAAATTAAGTCTTGGTCATTTGGCGACTTATAAGACTGGAAGAGCTTGATTTGATGGTTCTTGGCCATTTGGCGGCTTGGAAGAACTGGGTCCTGGTCTTGGTGACTTATAAGACTGGAAGAGCTTGATTTGATGGTTCTTGGCCATTTGGTAGCTTGGAAGAACTAGGTCTTGGTCATTTGGTGACTTGTAAAACGAGAGGAATTTGATTTTAGAGTTCTTGGTCATTTGGTGACTTGGAAGAACTAGGTCTTGGTCATTTGGTGACGTATAAGACTGGAGGGATTTGATTTTAGAGTTCTTGGTCATTTGGTGACTTGGAAGAACTAGGTCTTGGTCATTTGGTGACTTGTAAGACTGGAAGGGCTTGATTTGGTGATTCTTGGCCATTTGACGGCTTGGAAGAACAAATGATTTTGGACCTAATTCCTGGGACGGTGCGGGTCGTTGTAGGAAAGATGTTTTGACTTTATGTCGACTTTGATCTCAACTTTACTTGAGAGACTTTTCCTTGACTTGAAGAGGTTTTGGGCCACGTTTTGGGTGTCGTATTTGGACTTTTAATTTTTTTTTAATATTTCCTTTTGGGATTTAGTGATTTTTATTTATTTCAATTTGATTTTAGAGTTTTAAAAGGTTTTAAAATTCATTTTTAGTCTTTGAAGATACTTATTTCAAAATATTTAATTGAAGAATAGTCCCTTGAAGATTGTCTTAATATTTAAATTATTTAAATTTTGTTTGAAAGTTTTATAGAAGATTCATTTAAATTTTATTGTGTTTATCTTTTGTAAAATTCAATTTTATAGCAAAAATACTTCAAAAATATAAAAGGCCAATATTTTAAAAGGTTTTAATATCAAAGTATCAGTAAATTTGGTTTCTACACATTTTTAGAATTTTATGGATATTTTATTTGAATTTTTATGAATTTCCTGCTATTTTTAATTAATTTTCAAAATTTCTGCTGTCTTGGAAAACCACTATTGGGCCAGCTGAGCAAAATGGGCCGAGGTGGTGTTTACGTGGGCCTGATCTGACGATGACGTGGAGCTGACGCAGAGAAGAGGCTGGCGCCAGATCCCTTCGGAAGAGATGGCAGTTTTGCTACGAGGTCCCTTCTTTCTTCTTTATTTCCGTCTGACAGTGTTTTGGCGACTTCGACCGCCATTTCCGAATAAGTTAGGTTTATTGAGATCGTGGGAACAAGGAGAAAGCGGAGGTGGCACCAGTTTTCGTTGCGTCGCCTTCTTTTGGTCGTAGGGTCAAAGGTTATCGGCGACAATACCGTTTATTTATTCGATTCAGACCCTAAACTTTTCTATTTTCACTTTCCGACGAACAGAGCCACCGCAATGTTTCTGACTTAGCCTATTAGGACCATGAAAGTAAGGAGAACACCGTGGTTTAATTAATTGGTTTTGCGTCTAACTAATTCAGGAGATGAACATAGATTTTTGATATGGGTCCATGATGCGTTTGGTACCTGATGGTTTTGAGTTTCATGCATCTTAAGTTGCATCAATTAGCCTATCTGTCATCCATTTTCTGTGCCACCAACGCTATAAAACTTACATAAGGGCTTTACAAAGGGCAATTGACTCACATAAATTTGATATGGTATAGTTTATTGGTCTTCACAAACTGTCGTTTGGCAAAGATAGCTTCTAATTACATGTATACACAGTTACATCAAAATGCATGAAGAATAAGATGCAAACCAGTTCGTATGGCTTATACCCAGATCCTATTTTACATTGTCAATTATCATCCCACATATACTCATCAATCAAAAGCTCAATTACTTATATTATACTGCCATGTATAAGGAAGTCTGTGTGGGTCACAGAGGCAAGGCTTATATGTGACATAGATACAAAGAAATTCACACAGTTTGTATTTGGCACAGATCTTAACATATAGTACCACTTCACCACTAATTTCCGTCTTTTACCATTAGTAATATTCAAAGCAAAGAAACATGTCCTGCCATGTACCTTCAACACAAATATTCACTATTGTGAAAGAGGATTCAATCGCTTTCTCACACGATCCTGTACTCTTATCTGAGCAGTAGCAACAATTTAATAAAACAACAAACATACACCACACATGCACATTCTGGATACAAAGTTATTGCTTCAGAGGAGATTTTTAACACCTAAAAGAAGTTCTCTATGGCAACTATCTAAGGTCTGACCATATTGCTTGAAACTTTACTAACTAGTCCCTTAGTTTCTAATTATTACAAAACCTGAGGAAAAGGATAGAATTCAGATTTTAAGAAGTAAAAAAAAAAAAAAACGACTGAAACGAATCAGGAAAGAAGCATATTATCTAATACGTCTTTGCAAATCAAATCTCATTCTAGAGAGCTAAGCGAAATTATAGAATTTTCACAGATTACTGGACCTGAGAGAATTAATCAATACAATCAACCATAACTGCAGGGAAGTATTCAGATCTAAAAGATATATGCGCTATGGTCCAGGAATGATTAAATTAAGGAAATTTCATGATAAAATCTTTGTAAATACTACAACTGTGCCTTTAAGTCCAGATAATATCACATCTTACATTAACCCCACATCTATACATGTATAAGAATTGGACCAGAATATAGCTTAATGCTTAAAAGAATCACTTTTGTTACAAAATGGTGATAAACACAAGCTCTTTCCATCTCATATGAACTGTGTCATGCAACAGATACATATGTGATGTACAATTGAGTTTAATGTTCAAAATTCACTCCTGGCATGACTCAGCTATGCTTGAGACCATGCAAGAAATGATGGAAGTTCAACTCATCTCCATGGTCGCTGAGCTAAGCTCAAGACATCCAATTAGAGAGAGAAAAGGAAGAGGGAGTTTCAGGGAAGAAAGCTCTCATTATCGTTAAACGAAGGTAAACATAAATCTCTCTCTTTCCATCTTATACACACTGAGCCATGCATCAGATATGTATAAGATGTATATTTGAGATTATGCTCAAAGTTCACTCCTGACACAGCTCAGCTACGCTTGAGGCAGTGCAAGAAGTGATAGGTGTTTGATTTATCTCCATGGCCGCTGAGCTAGGCTCTAGACGCCCAACAGAGAGAGGAAAGAGAGAAAGGAAGTAAATTGAAAAAAAAAATCAACGATCAAAGAAATACACTTCGCCTTTCTCATGGTTTATAATAAATGAATTTCAGATTCAAAACAAGTTTTTAAGAAAATTTAAACAAGATTTTTAACCAGTATACACAGTCCTAGTTCACCTCACCATAATCACTGAGCAATGCTTCAGATAATCATGGTGAAAGTTTTAATTTGCTGTCATGTCTCTTCGGATCATTACAAAACAAGAAAAAGGAAGATTGAACGAGCTTCATGACATCAAAGACCATAAGAACTTAGAGAATATAAAGAAATTGCTTCGTTTACATTACAACTGAGCTATGCAACAGATTGTAATGAAAACTTGAACAAGAGAGAGATCGAGCAGTGTCGAGTTCAAAATTCAAAAGGAATAATAAAGAAATGGATAGCGAGCTCTTTCTCTACCATGACTGAGCCATGCTTCAGATCGTGATTAGAGATTGAGCTCAGGAGAGATAAGAGGAGATTAAACGAGATCAAAACCAGGACTTAGAAATAACAACAAAGGAATGAACCATGAGTTCTATCTCCACCATGACTGAGCCATGCTTCAGATCATGATTGAAGATCGAGCTCAAGAGAGCTAAAAGGCGATCAAGCAATGCTAATTTCAACAATTTGAGAAGAGATCCGCAAGAAAAGCAAGAACTAAAACCGAATCAAATTGCATCAAAATTCAACTTCATTACTTTCGGAATTCACAAAATCCAACACAATTTCAATCCCAATCGCCTAACTTACCTCTTTCCTTTACAAGATTTCAGCCTTTTCTTTCTCCTCTTCTTCTCTTTTACCACGCTCACCAACTGTTTTACAAAATGCTACCTAAAACTCTCCTTTTGTGTGTGTGTGTTTGAGCAAAAATGGTGAAGTCTGAACTTGCTCTCTTCGTCCCCTTCTCTCTCCTCGAGCTCCTCCTTTTATAGACGAAGCACTCCTTCTCTTTTCCGTCCAGGTTCGATGAATTCACCTCTCGAGCCCGGCGGTTTTCGTCGTAACAAACTCGTTCCAACGAGTTTCTGTTAGAACTCCTCTCTTCTTCTTTCTTTAATTTGGCTACACTGAGTGCACCGTAGTCCAGCTCTCGCTCCAGGAATTCAGCAACATGTGTTTCCCTTCCACGTGGAGCTCCAAGTGCATTCTCTTTTCTTTCACAAAGGGAACAATTTTGATCCTGCGTTTTTTTCTCCAGCGACATTTCTCTAGTTGTTCCTTGCGTGCACTAGGTTTTCATGCACCACCAAATGCTTGAATAATCTCTCTTGCTTGGTGTATGATGGAACAGTTGTGCCCGTATCTGACTATGATACGGAGGGAATTTTGAAATCCCTCTCTCTCTTCTCTCTGTTTGATTTGCCACTGGAGAGAGCCAGTTCTACGCTGAAATCCTGATTTTTTTTTTTCTGTTCTACTATCTTAATCTATCACCATTTTACATTTTCCATTTGTATTCTTATGTATTGTCTCCAGGGCCAAAATATACAGTCATTTGGGAGCATGACGCGCATCTGACATTTTTTATTCGGGTTTGTCATGAGGAAATTATCCATTCTTTTGTCTCCATTTTTTTTTATTTTATCCTTCTCCATAATTTCTCAATTTCTATTTATCACCATTTTTTATGTCTCAACACCGACCACCTCTATTTATCTCTAAACGGAAATTTGGTGGCTAGGTTTTCTAATCCGAAACTCAAAGACAGACCGAGAAATATTTTTAGATCGCATCTCTAGTTCCATCGGCTTTAGAGAGGAAGAGTGGGGAAAGAGAGAGAGAGAGCGCATTTGGACAAAAATAAAGTAACGGGATGGGAAGTAGAGAAAGAACCACTAAGGCAAGCACTCCGTACGCTAATCAGATGAGCGAGTCTATTACCGGTCCGTAGAGTGCGAGAGAGAAGGGGAGAGATTGAAAGGGAGAGAGAAAGATACCCCTCCAACGGCAGAAACAAATAAAATCGGACGGACATGATCTGACGAACTCGAACGCACGGCTCAGATTGATTTATTAGTGCATCAACAGTGCTAACTACAGTGGTCAACCCAACGCCTATTAATATATGTTCTGATAAGGGAACTGGTCCTTTAATAGCTCGAATGCTCGATCATAAGCAAATATATATATGTACACAGGGGCGAAGTTATGCAAGTTTTGTTGGGTCCAGGGACCCACCTGAAAAAAAATAATTTACATGAGATAATCACAATTTGTAAATAAAGAACAATGCAAAGAAGGTCGGGATCCATCTAAAAAATTTGAAGGACCCAAGTGAGCAGATTGCGTTTGCTAGGTGAGCAGATTGCGTTTGCTAATCACATAGTGACTCGTGAAAAATTGTATAGGTACCCAAATCATATTTGTTCCTGGTGAATCGTCTTCTCTCTTTCTCTGCAATGAAACTTATTAAAACAAAATTTAGAACATAATAGGAGATACTTGGATGAATAATTGTCTTGTTTTATTTTTTAATGCCTTGAATTATTATTTTAGATATTGGTATATTTTTTTTGGATTTTGTGTTATTATAGATATATATATATATATATATATATATATATAATTTCTCATAATTTTTTTTATGTTATATTATTTTATAATTGTTTATTTGAAAATTATTGTTATACTATGTTTACATTAGACGTTATGTCGTTACATATATTTTTAGCAAAAAAAATTTTATGGACCCTTCTGAAAAATAACAAATTATCTCCGAACTTTGTAAATTTCAAATTTATAATTTTCCTGTTCGGTTGTCTATAAATGATCGTTGCTAACCTAGAATATACCTGAAACCAACCTGTAATTTTTCTCTTGATCATATATGTTTAATGTTAAATTGGTACCTGGAGGCCGCCGGGACACCATTAGTGTTGATGAATGTAAGTGAGCTCATGTCAGTATACAGCTCGAGTCCCAGTGCCAGGTCAAGCTGTGTTGTTAGTTAGTTAATTGGTTAAGGACACACACTCGTTGTCTAATATAAATTGACTGACACTGTACTAAAGATTCAAGATTTTTTTTTTTTTTTTTTTTTTTTTTTTTTTTTGGAAACAAAAATGAGGCTCTCAGGCCTCATCTTTCATTAAATAAGATTCAAGATGAATATAACAAAATTGATTCATCTCCTTTATTGACTTTTCTATAAGTAGGTTCCGGTAAAGAATTTTTTCGCAAATAAACTTTCATTTCTACTTGGGTATATATAATGTATCCAGTAATTATGAAAGGTTTTTGAATATGTAGCTAACCATCTTTTATTAATAACTAACATGCATACAGAGAAAAAATATCTCAGTGCTAGCGTTCATACTAATAACCGCTGAAAACAAAGATCCACAAAGTCCTTAAGCTGTGTCACCAGCCTTCGCACCCCTCAGCATTGTAAAAACTAAAAACACCCGTTCTTTTTTCTTTTTTCTTTTTTTCCTTTTTCTCTTTTTCTTATCCAAATTGTTTTCTTTGCATTGTACCTAGAAACCCTACCAAAAAAGTAAAATTTGAAGATTGTCGAGAGGTTGAGTAATTTGACCGGAGATTGTATCTCAATTTTTTGTTCTTGCTAATATTCGTGAAAAGGAAAAAAATTCCTGAGAAATCCAGAAAATGCATCTTATCCTGAGACCGCTAGCTTAAACCTCAATTGTGTTTGGGTTGTTAAATTATTGTATAGGTAGCTAGAGAGTTTTATCAGATTAAATGCTATAGCTAGTTCTGTTTCAATACAAACAATTCGATCATAAGATTTACCAAGTACAATTAATACATCATCTGAACATTAGAAAGAGTTCCCAAAACAACGGTTTGAAAGAAAAAGAGAACAGCCACCTAATGTCGGTTTGGAATTTCAAGCTAACTCCTTCTATACAACTTTTCACTTATTTCTGGTTTCGAAACCGACTGCTAACGCAAGATCGCCTTTTAAGATGGAACTTTACTATGGCCTCTGGATGCTCCCTCTGCAACTCAACTTCAACTGAAACCCCTTTACATCTGTTTTTTACTTGTTGCTTTGCGCAGGAACTCTGGCAGGGGCTGCATCGACTTACTGGCACACCTCTTCCAGTAATACATGATGATTGCTATTCAACTTTTTTAGAGACTGTTAACTTTGCGACTGGCAGTAGAAGAATGCAGGCCATTGTTTACATTTCATGTGGGGCTTGGTGGCTGTGGAAAGAGAGAAATGCGAGGACTTTTACAGGCGAGAAGAGCTCAGTCCAGAAGATCATTCACGATGTTTTAATTCTTGCGAGAGATTGCTTAAGATATTGCTAATAGGATTTTCGTTTTTTCTTTTTTTCTTCTCTTCTTTTTTTCTGTTCTTCATTACTTGCTGTACCTAGGTAGCTACTACCTAGTCTTTCTAAAAAAAAAAGAAAAAGAGAAGCTTTACCTAAAAGATGGTCCAGCACACAGTGCCGATCTGAATCGACACGGAAACTATCCATCCGAAAAGTTATTGACAGCAGTCAGCACTCAGCAGGTTATATATTGGCTTCGTTAGGACTGAAGGTTACCATTATTTTTTGCAAGTCCTAACGAAAATAGTGACCAATCTCTACATTCTTTTTGGTGCAAAGCGTCCAACGCTCCTGTACGCCGAAACTAAGGTTCGAATCACTTTTTTTTTTTAACTCTGGATTTGATTTGATTTAATTTGGTTAGGAATTATTTGATGAAAATAAACTAATTAATTTGATTTTATTTCATTTGACTTTTCATTTTATTAGATCGAACAAAATTCTAAAAATCATTTCTAATCAAATAAAATTCCGCATGAAGATGATGGAGTGCCCCCTCTCCCCCACGAAGGCGATTCTGGAGGCGAAACTTCTTCACCGTGAGAAAAGTGCAACACCTTCGATTTGCAGATCCTTCAAAGAATTATTCGACAACTTCTACAAATATCAGGTTATTTCTCTTGGTGCCGCTACAACTCTCAGCTTTGGTAGGGATGCCGGTCCCAAAACTTCATCTCCCCTTCCTTTTAAACCTTCCAAGGTTAAACCTCTTATTACCAATGTCAAATCCAGAATCGCTCCTCTTCTCCCTACACCCCCTCTTTCTACCCTCTCTCTTAATCTCTTACATAGCCCTTCTATTATTAAAAAACTGGAAAAGCATGTTCCAATGACTTTCTATAAATTGGCTGCACCTCCGCCTGCTTCTGATATACTTCCTGACAAGGTCCCTATTTTACCTGAGAAAGCTAACTCAGATACATGGTCTGAATGGATTCTGGTGGTATCTAAGAGAGCTCGTTACTTTAAAAATCGTTCCAAGAAGAACTTTAGTGCCCTGCTTTCCTCTAAAAAGAGGATTTTGATTAAAGAAAAAAAAAATGCTTCAATTGTTTGTTCAAAGGGCACTCACGTTCAACATGCAAACTCTCAATGAGATGTCTTGGTTGTTACAAATTTGGCCATGAGATCAGGACCTGTTCTCTTCTTTCTCCTAATTATACTAATCTTGTTAACAAATCTCGTACAACTCTTAACCCCGTATCAAAGGGTCCTGAGCTGCCTCGAGTTGAGCTTGCTCGTGCTGTAGATATCTCTTCTCAGGGCTCAGAGCTCTTGCTAAATGTCCATAGCCCTTCTCCAGTTCAGCAGACAAATGGAGGGCTTGAGTCCTTGCTTCATTTTTGGGAAATTAAGATCTCTTCCATTCTTAGAGGAGATATCGCCATTTTGTCAAATATGGCTACAATTTCTTTCTCAATTGCTGTTTTCAAGGCCCCTTTGATGCTTTTAGCATTTAATGTCCCTCTTCTATTGAGGGGATTTGAATTTCTCCCTAACTTTTAACGTGATGGTCATGATTGCCAGCAATTATTGCCTCCTTTGTCTCTTGCGCCTGCATTGCCACAACAACTCATGCTAGAGCCAAATCTTTCAGAACAGATCCTAGAATATTCGTCCACACTTAATGATTCCTTGTTCAATGGATTTATCAGTGATTCTGATCAGGAGTTTCCTCCTCCAGGATTTGGCCTTCCTTTATGGGCTGACACACAAACTGACAATCTTGCTCTTCTAATGAGCCCAGTGTTTGTGTCACCACTTGCTTTGGCAAGCCCATCCCTTAGTGCAGATTTGGCTAATCATCAACACCTGACTCAACCTAAAACTCCTGCAAACATAATTGCTCAGATACCAGTACCAAGAAGGAGTAAGAGATTGAGAGAAAAATTTTCTGGACCCTACATGGATGTTGTTAGCAAAGCTCAAAAGGTTAAGTATAACGCTGAAGAGCCTTTGAAAGGAATTAAGTTCAACCTTAATTTGAAGAAGTCTCTTCCAGACTTCAAGAAAAAAAAGGGACCAATCTCTCGTGAGCAAGCAGAGGCAATTGTGAATGCCGCTGGAATTGAACTATCGGAGGAATTGCTGGCATCGCTGGTTGAAGCCGGCATCGTCAGTCTCTGATTGACTTTCATGCCATTTCTTTTCTCTTTGTATCTTTTTCTTTGTTAGGAATACTTGCTCTTTGTTTTAATGAATCTTCAAATTAAAATTCTTTGTTGGAACGTTAGGGGGTTGAATGATAAAGACAAGAGGTTGGCAATTAGACAAACAATTCTGCTAGAAAAATCACATTTTGTCTGCCTTCAAGAGACAAAATGGGATGTTGTGTCTGATGGATTAATTAGAGAGACGTGTGGATCCAGGTTTAAGAATTATCAAGTTGTGGATGCTCAAAATACAAGAGGAGGTATTCTGCTAGCTTCGGATGATAACCTAGTCACAGTTTCTGGTGCTATGGCAACTCGTTTTACTTTCTCAATTGATTGTTATATTAACCATGATGGAACACCTATGAGGCTATCTACGGTTTATGGCCCTTCAACATCGATAGATAGAGACACTTTCTTAAATAGTCTTTCTCTTATCTCGTCTGTTGGAGATGCCTCATGGATTCTTTCCGGTGATTTTAATATCATTACTGATCCAGGTGAAACAACAGGTTCAACTATCAGGAGACACGATATTGAACTTTTTAATGCAGCTATTTCAAACCTTTCTCTGATTAATTTGCATCTCTCTGGTCGATCTTTCACCTGGTCTAATAATAGAGAAGAACCAACTCTGGCACGTTTGGATCGTTTCTTCATCAACCAAAACCTTTCCCTGAAATTTCCAAACATTCAACAAGAAGCTATTGCAAATACCTCCTCTGATCATTCCCCTCTGCTATGCTTGATCAAAACAGAGTTTCACGGTTCAAATATGTTCCGCTTGGAGAATTACTTTCTTAAATTACCAGAATTTGCTGATTTAGTTAGAAGTTTCTCGTTCTCTAAGCCACCAGCTACTACTCCAGATTTTTTTCATCAGAAATTGGGTTTGCTCACGAAGGTAATAACTCAATGGTCCAAAGGAAGAACAAATTTGGTAAAATTTCAGGCAGAGGTTATTCGCGATTTTCTGACCTGGTGTGATAAAGAAATGGAGAGTCGCACCCTAACAAAACTAGAGAAGTTGGTTAAATGCTTGTTGAAGAGAAGGATGGTAGAAATTTCTGTCATGGAGGAGGCTATATGGAAACAGAGATCATCATTGAAATGGAGACTTGAAGGTGATAGAAATACAGCGTATTTTCATGTGATTGCTTCTGCTAATAAGAGAAGGAACTTTATTCAAAAATTGGAAACTGATGATGGTTTTGTTACGGACCAAAAAGAGAAAGAACGGGTTTTCTTTAATCATTTCTGCTCTCTAATGGGCTCTGACCAACCGAGTTTGACTTCGGTTGACTGGACGGATCTGTATGATCATCAAAACTCTGATTTCAACAGTCTAGTTAGGCCTATTTCCGAAGAAGAAGTTCTGCAAGTTATTAATAGTTGGCCTGCTAATCGTTCTCTGGGACCTGACGGTTTACTGGAGATTTTTTCAAATTCTTTGGACCCGAATTGGCTCCTGAAATCACAGTCACTCGTAATCATGCCTTGCAATGAGGCTCACTAAAACCCTTGAACTCCTCCTTAATTGTTTTAATACCAAAGTCTCAGATGGCTTCTGCGCCTAAAGACTTTAGGCCTATTAGTATAGTACACTCTCTCCAGAGAATTTTTTCGAAGATTATGACTAACATGTTAGATCCTTTTTTGATGGATATCATTTCTCCCAATCAAACTGGGTTCATGAAAGGAAGGAACATTACAGAAAATTTCATGTATGTTCAAGACATAATACATTTTGCTGTTAAGACCAAAACTCCAATGGCTTTTTTCAAAGCGGACATACACAAGGCTTTCGACACCTTGAGCTAGAGTTTTGTCGAATCTGTGATGCTTGCTTTGGGTTTCCCTGCAACTTGGGTTGGATGGGTTCAAGGATGTGTTTTACATGGTGTTTCAAGAGTGGTAGTTAATGGCAATGCAGGCAAACCGATTAATCTAAAGCGTGGAGTCAGACAAGGGGACCTTTTGTCCCCCTACATTTTTATTTTGGCATATGCTTTCTTGTCTCGTTGGTTAAAAAGATTGGTACATTTAGGTGCTATTTCTGTTCCCTTTGATGGTGCCTTTCCAAGCCTTTTCTATGCAGACGACTCTCTTTTTTTCTTCAAGCCACAAACAAATGAGGCCTTAACCCTGAAAGCAATTCTTAAGATTTTTGGAGAAATTTCTGGTTTAAAAATTAATCCAAGCAAATCGGATTTGGTTACTATTTTCACTGAGACACATGTTGAACTAGCTCTGGCTGATACTTTGGATTGTAAAAATGCTTCTTTTCCAATTACATACTTGGGTTTACCACTCTCTGATAGAAAATTAAGGAAAGAATATTACAATATCTTGATAGACAAGTTCCATAAAAGGCTCAATGACTAGTCTTCGTCTCTTCTCACCATAGCCGGCATAATTGTTCTCATTAATTCATGTCTTTCATCTATCCCGGTTTATTTCATGTCAGTTTTCAAGTTATGGTTTGGGTTATCAAGCACTTAGATAGATTGAGAAGATCCTTTTTATGGCACTCTTATGGAAACCGAACAAATAGGTTGGTCCTTATTTCGTGGAGTACAGTCACAAAGCCAAAGAAAGTAGGCGGCCCAGGACTTGTCGATTTGGAATCTTTCAATCATGCATTACTCTCCAAATGGTTGTGGAGATGGTTATCTAATAGGCGCTCATTATGGACTTCTTTGGCACTGAATTTTCAAAATCAGTACCTATCCTCACACCCTTTGGCGAGCAAGTTGACGGTGATTTTGAAGGGCTATGTTAATTTATTTTCAGCAGGTGCACACATACAGATTGGCGATGGGACCACAACACTTTTCTGGCATCACAACTGGGGTTCCAAATTCTCAAATATATACAAATTCCCTGTTCTGTTTTCATTTGTGCTTGATCAAGACATTTCAGTAGAAAGCTTTGCTAGAGCAATACCGAATGCTAGACTTCTGTTCTCTCCACTGCTACAAACTTCCTTTCAGGCTGAACAACAGTTTACAGAGATGCCCTCCTTGATCACAACAGTATTGATGTCTTTAATACCGGGACAAATGGATTTGTTTCGGTGGAAACTACCGGATGGAAATGAGGATTTTTCGACAAGATCAGTTTACAATTTTCTGAATTTGTATCCTTGCGAAAATTCACATCTTTCAAAAATTTGGAAGTTAAAGATTCCTCTGAGATTTAAAGCTTTTTTTGTGGCAAATGTTGCTAAATAGAATCGCCACACTTGACACGCTGCAAAAAAAGAGGCTGGTCTCTTCCAAACAAATGTTCTTTGTGCAGAGGTGCTGAAGAGACGGTGTTTCACTTGTTCAATGAGTGCCCTTTTTTCAAGGCTCTTCTTGGTGAAGTTTCTAATGCTATTGGCATTAACTTAGAGCAGATCAATTTGCACTCCTCTATACTCACGTTTAATTTTTCCCATACCTCTCTCAAAGATCTTTATGCTATTATTTTCTTTGTTCTGTGGAGAGAAAGATGTGCTAAAGTTTTTAGAAACTCTGAAAATTCTTCGTCTGACTTGGTCTCAGGAGTTCTTACAGATTGGTTGCCGCTGAAGATTTCCAACTTATAGCAGCATTCTTTCTTTTATTTCTTATTTTTGGTTTTTTCTTCAAAGTCTTTAGCTACTGGTTAAAGCATTTTGTAATTAAATACTTTTTATTTTAATCAAAAGGTAGGGGCTTGACCTCTATTTTTCTTCAAAAAAAAAATTCTGCATAAAAAATATTTTGATCAAAGCTTAACGAGTTAATTGAGTTTTTTGCTTCGCGTGTCTGGTCCTTTGGTTGACGTCATCAACCGTACAAATCAAAGCACTAAATCAATGAAAAGAGTTTGCTTTTTCTCCTATGTTGTACTATAGTTCATTCTTAATTTCCAATAGCAGTAGTATTTTTTTAAGGATCAATAAATTTAAAATATTTATGTTTAATTCTATACTCATAGACTTTATCATTTGACTATTTAATTGTAAAAAAAATACACACGTATTCAATACTTATGTTTTAAATCCGCCACAAAGTTTATAGTTAGCAAGAGTTTTCTCCTCGGTCATCACACAGCCTGCCAAACTTCTGCCAACTATTATCTTGGCAGTGCAACACTGGAAGAGTATGGCATAGTTTATAGTTAGCAGGGAGGTTTTGACTGCTTGGGATAATTATTGGAATTTCCTGTAGCTTGTTTTTTAGGGAGGTTTTTCTTTCCCTTTGCTTTTCAACTTGTAATTTGTTTACTCTTTTCTTATTATCAATGAATTGCTGGCGTGGCTCTCGCCACCTAGCCTTCAAAAAAAAAAAAAAAAAAAAAAAAAATCTGCCACAAAGTTTATACTACTACACATATCTGGAGTGCTGTATTCTATACTTTTGTTTTGAATCCGCCACAAAGTTTATACTACTACACGTATCTGGAGTGCACAAAAACGTAAAATGAATTAGAAAAACAAATATACACCTTTTTGTGTTAGAGCCGCATCCAAACACACTCTCTTCGTAAATAAGGGTACGCTTGGGATAAAGGTTAGTAGGGTTAGTGGTGTAAGGTTAGTACTTTTTGGGTTAGAGCTGAAGAATGGTGGGGTAGTGATTGGGTGGGGTTAGTACTAGCCTAACGTTAGCGAATCTTGTTTGGTGTGGTACGTTGAGCTTACTACTTTAAGGTGAGTGACTATTAGTCCTATAATTATTATTAACTATTATTAATTAATTAGTAGTTATTAATAATAATTAATTTTAATAAAAATTATTGTTATTATCATTATTAATTATTATTTTTATATTATGGAATACTTAAACTTATATAATTATTGTTCATTAATAATTATCATTACAACAAATATTATTAATTATTAATTAATTAATACTAATTATTTTTAATTAAATATTAATAATTCTTAATTATTAGTTATTAATTAATATTAATTATTATTAAGAGGTAACAAATTGTTATTATTATTTATTATTTATTGTTATTAATTATTATTTGTTTAAATATTTATTATTAATGATTAGTTACTATTAATTATTAATTATCATTATTAATAAAGATTAACGCTAACCTCATGAAGGGTGAAACCACTAACTCATCTCTTGGGAGAGTTAGTGGGATAGCAAAAGGTTAGTGCTAACCTTAACGAACCTCCATTCATTTGGTGAATTGAGGTCCACTAACCTTAGGTTAGTGCTAACCTACCCCTTGCCAAATGCACCCTAAAGTTCTATTTTCTATTTCTTCACATACTTTGGAATTAGGTGGTCAAACTAGCACTTCATATTCATAGGTTAATTAACAATCAAGCGATGCTTTAGAGTTATTTTTCAAGATTCAAAATTTAAATGTCCAATTCAAACCGTACAATATATTCTCCATATTGAAATATTCGTTAAAACAAATTTTTATATTTTTTATTTTATTGCTATTTTTTTCAAATTTTACAAAATCGGTAATCTAGAAAGATTATGAGCCCTTCATTTACAGTGATTTTGTAAAATCCAAAAAAAAAAACAAAAAATTCAATTGATATCTTCACGCATATTATATGAATATTCACATGGCATTGATGATTAGTGTGTGCTAACAATTTGTAGTCACTCATCTATATCTTGTTTTCTGAAAAAAAAAAAAGCAAAAATCATAGGTTAGTTTGAGTCATCATTTCTTCATCTAAGCAAATAATTTAAGCAACCATGCCCCAGTACGCTAGAGTATAAACTCAATGGTTCCGTATTTTGTTGGAACATTGGAGTAAACTAAATATGTACTTATTATTTATTCATGATTTAAATTTTAATCTTTCTCGACTATTCAAAATTTCAAAATAATTTTGGGTCGAAAATGACCGTTTATGGGTCTCACGTATGATGATTCCGAGGTGCATCTCCAGCTAGCCACGACAGAACCAATTCAAGCATTGAGGGCACTGTGCACTCAGTTTATAGCGATGAACCGCCTTATTAAAGTGATTTTCAGTTTGAATTTTTAATATCTTATTTCTGGAATTACTCAAAATTTCAATATAAAATTTTAATTATGTTGTCCCATATGTTGGAACTACTGTGTATAAATTTAATATATTAGTCTTTTATAAATTCCTAAAGATTATCTCGATCACTCTTATGCTTATAAACAATTGTTTAAATTTTCAGTCTAAAATAAATATCAAGTCATTTTAGACAATTACATTAGTTAATGACTAAGAACTTTTCTCATATATATATACAAAGAAATTGGCTAAAATGCTTTGCAAATAGCATCTATGCTTTAGAGTTCTGAACTGTTCGATTTTTGTTTAGATTCACGTTGGGATCTAATTGAGCCGCTAAGATAGAAGCGTTTAGGCACTGAGTTTCTCCGCAAATTTTTTATTTTCCGTCTACTATTTTTTCTCTTCCGTCTTCATTTCTCCTCTAGTGCTTTTCTTCTAGATCATCTTCTTTCTCATGGTTCTCTCTAATCGATTAACTTCTTTGCCGACTGAATATGGACTGAATATGGGGATACGAACCTATTTGTTGGCTCTGTTCTTCCGCCACTTGCCTCCCTTCTCTTGTGAACTTCTCTCTCTCACTCACTGATATGCTAATCAAAGGGTTTCATGCACGATTGCATCTTAGAATATAATTGAATTAAAGCTTTTGTTTAAGTGCTTTGCTAGAAACTCCAATTGAGAAAAGCTGGAGCATCAGGAACTACAATTAAGAACTCTAATCGAGAATTTTATAATCGTCATAATATCACAATGCAACTTATTTTTTAAATATAACACATTCATTCTCACATTAATTTGACAGCCGCTGTCAATTCTTCAAAAAAAAAAAAAAATTCATTCTCACATTTTATATAACATTGCATAAATCAAAATTATAAGAACACATTCAGCACAGTATTATATTCCAAATGAAGTGATATTTGACCAATGCCAATGTACTGGAAGTGCAATATGAAGCAATATTAAACTCATCATGCTCCTACTGAAGCAAACAAAATGATCATATCAGAAAGAGTGTCAAGCCTTCATCTTCTACATGCTGTTGCAATTTACCAGACTTAAAGTAATTACCATGACGTAGGAATCTGATACAGACGACATAAAACCACAAAAAGGGCTAAAACCCCCCAAATTTCACTTAAGTAGTTGAAATTTATCTCTTATAGGAAGATAGTCAATTGAAATTTTCAATTAAAACCCCCAAAATTAAATATTGCTAAAATCTACAAGTTGCCCAAATTTTACAAAATAGTTACTGAAAATACCCCACTGGGCTCCTTCACTAAAAAAAAAAAAAAAAAAAATCATCCTTCTTAAGCTATTGATGCACCTTCCAACAGATTTTAATCATTGCCAAATTATCCAAGTCCTAATCTTCTTGTGCATCGTTATTGTAAAAGTCTTTTGCATTTCCAACAAAAGATCAAAACTCTAAATCTCAACATAGATCGGTGTAATTTGTACGTGCGTGTTCAGCATTGGCTTGTTGGCAATTGTTAATGATTCACCTCCATTGCAATTGTTTAGGGTTATTTTTAATAAAAAAATAAATACACTCAGAAATTTTAATAAGAAAAACGGAATTATTTTTTTTTTAATAAGGAAAAAGTCCTAACGCGTTCAAGAACCCAGTTAATGGTCTGGGTCCTAACGCGGTCAACGAGGGCGTTAAGGGACCCTAACGCGGTCAACAACCGCGTTAGGAGCCAATTTATTTAGTCAGTTGTTCACGAGTCAAAGTTTTGGCATTAAAGTCAGTAGTAAATGCTGGGAGTTTCCTAGGAGCAAGTCTGTGTATCCTACGGCCTACATTCTCATGAGGTGGTGAATATTGCTCATGACAATGATGGTAATCATGAAAAGCTACCAAGTCCAACTAGGGTTCTTTTAGCTAATTTTGGTACTAGTATCTTTTTTCAGTTTGACATTTTACAAAACAAGCTAGAAAGTTTGCAAATTTCGATCGTACAAGTTTGAACTAACAAAATCTAAAACATATATATATATAACCAGTTAATTGATTGACGTACGGACAATTTTACAGAAGCTGATTGGTTTTGAATCTTTATTGTTTTTTTTCATAGAAAAAACAGGTTCAAGCTCCTACTTTTTGATTAATTAAATTAGTACAATTCAAATTATAAGAAAATCAACATGCTAAAATAAAAAAAACAATGTCTAAAGTTGAAAAAGGAAAAAAAAAAAAAAAAAAAAACTGCTTCAAGGAGGATCAGTTTTGAATCTTGAAACATACAATTTGAATTTTATTTATATAAATTAGATATTTAAAAGAAACAAACGAAGTTTACTACACAAATTAATGGTAAAATAATATGCATCGTAATTTAGCAATGTGAAATAAATTTCTCGCCAGTTTTATGATTCCCGCGCGTCGGGCATTTTATTATTTGCAAACTTTCTAGCTTGTTTTGTAAAATGTCAAACTGAAAAAAGATACTAGTACCAAAATTAGCTAAAAGAACCCTAGTTGGACTTGGTAGATTTTCATGATTACCATCATTGTCATGAGCAATATTCACCACCTCATGAAAATGTAGGCCGTAGGATACACATAGAGTTGCTCCTAGGAAACTCCCAGCATTTATTACTGACTTTAATGCCAAAACTTTGGCTCGTGAACAACCGACTAAATAAATTGGCTCCTAACGCGGTTGTTGACCGCGTTAGGGCCCCTTAACGCCCTCGTTGACCGCGTTAGGACCCAGACCATTAACTGGGTTTTTGAACGCGTTAGGACTTTTTCCTTATTAAAAAAAAATAATTCCGTTTTTCTTATTAAAATTTCTGAGTGTATTTATTTTTATTAAAAATAACCCAATTGTTTATGCTTATCATGTTTCAATTCCTGCAAGTTACATTAAACAATGCACGTGTTATTCAATTTCGAAAATGCTTTGAGACCATTATAATGCACTCTTGACAAATGGAAGAAAAGGCTCTAATTAAATTATACCCATATTGAAAATCAGTGCAAGTGACACAACAATAAACAGTCCAAAGAAAAGTCAATATAACTATATTGATAAAAAAAATGAAGGGAAACAAAAACATCGGTAAAAAGGATTAATCAAATGCACAAATATCATATGCCACGTACTAATCTAAGACTAATCACGTTTTTTTTTTTTTTTGAAACATTGTCTAATCAGTGTTAAATTGCTGGGTATAAGACCTACATAGCACCGAAAAAGCAACATTCTTTGACAATGGTATATGACCTTTAACAGTACTTATGTTCTTTAAATGTATATAACCTGACATTGAAAAGGAAAACTGATGGCACAGAAAAATAGAAGTTGTATAAATGTTGGGAAGTTCTTCAAATTAATTGCTAATTGCAAAGTTTAAACCCTATTGACACTTTGTACAGGTAAATGAGAAAAATGACAGTTCGTACCAGCAATCCCTATTGACAGTTCGTACCAGGAAATGAGAATATGTCAAAGCAAGGACCCTTTATCCATTTCAAGTGATGCTCGCTCGATTCTTGCGATGGAGGTGCCTATTGTCAAGAGAGAGGTATTGCGATTTGGAGAGGGGATGGATGGGACTCACGGAAGAGAGAGGTACTGACAAAGAGAGGATGCTTCAACGCACAAAATAACAGAGAAGCGGAACGAAACAAATGAAAAGTTCAAAAAATAACGGAGAAAAAAGGGTGCTGAGGTTTCCATCTGAACCATCGGATTTTATCAGCGCACAAATTTGGAGTCGATCCAACGGGCTAAAACACTAAAGCACAGACCTCCTATTCAATCTTTTTTATTTTACAAATACGATAACTAATTAACAATTATCACAATTTAAAAAAGCAAAATACAATATGTAATGTAGTTTAAAACCCTTTCAATAACCAATCAAGTGGCCCAAAACTAAAACATTGATATTTGAAACCGCTTGATGGACAATTTGTTTTTTAATTGCACCAAATTGGTTACACAATCTATCTAAACTATAAAAAAAAAATATTAATGATATAAGTTTCTAAAAAAATTATATAATTGTTTGAACGTAGTTCAAATGAATTCCATATGAATATAACATATCTTTGGTTAAAAACATAAAAAGGTGCATCGAACATGCTATAATTGCTTCCTAGAGAATGTTGTTGTATGATATCGGAAGTACTTTTTCAATCTTGCACTGACATATTTTTATACAAATAAGCAATGTCTTATAGAACTTAATTGATCTTGGTTATTTTATAGACGAAATTTGAATTTAATTTACTTAGGTTTCTGACTGGTAAGCAATTTAATTAGAGTATTAGAGTATTGTATTCTTTTTTTTTTCAATAAAAGGAAAAAAGAAACAAAAGAGAACAGAACAGAGAGACTAGAAAGTTTTCATGAAAGGGGTGACTTTGCAACAATCTAATCGTGGATGGAACCTAAATTCCTGCTTCTTTATGAAGCCAGATTGCCTAGAAGGTGGTCGCAATTATAGTTGACTGCCGAGTAGAGAGCCTTGTTGAATTTAGGAGAGATAACATTGCCTCCAAGCACACAAAGATCCTGAATAGATCAAAGGTAGGTTAGGAGTGGCACGCAGGCAAGTGCACAGGGCTGAAGTGAATGGGCAATTAAGAAACAGATGTCAGGCAGTTTGACAAAAAGGTTGCAGACAAGGGTTACAATTCTCAACAAAAGGGATGTGTCTCTCGTGCAACTGATCCTGTGTTCTGACCCTATCATGTGAATAAGAAACAGCTTGATTAAAGGGAGAATTTTAAGTTCCCAAATCAATTTCAATGGAAAGTTGACATTTCCATCCGTTACTAGGGTCTTGTAGACTGAGAAGGCTGTGTAATTTCCATGTGGGATCTACTTCCAGATTAATTGAACCTTTCGAACAGTGAAAAGGATCAGCTACACTGCTGTGTCGCGTCTAAGAAGATACTCTGATCAGAGGAGAACACTATTGTATTCTTACCGTATCTACTTAACGAACATTACAATATAAAACCATATGGTGTAAGTACATGTATAAAAGCCTCTTCATTGAGTGGTAAAAATACAACACTCTAATACGTAACAAAATAGTTTCATCAATTCAGACACATACAAGTCAAATAACAAAGAATAGCTACAAATAAACTTAAAAATACCGCAGAACTATTTGGGTTTTATGAGTCTCTGGTGTGGGCACTATGGAAACTGTTTTGTTCGGTCTAGTATTTGGGCGTAGTTTAAACTGTTTTGTTTGGGCCAGTGTATTAACTTAAAATCAGTCTTACTGACTTACTGTCTTTGGAAAAGAAGTAGTAATTGTTTATTATTTTTTTGAAATAAGACCATTTATTTGGATAGATATAATACAGTCAATAATTTGATTATAATTGTTTTTATCTTTCTTCCGCATTCGACTAAAATTATTATTATTATTTTTAAGATAAACGACGGAATCACTTACCAGTTATATTGAAGTTCCAACCAGTTGTATTGAGTGCCACGTTCTAATAATTCACTACTTGATGCCATATAAGATTTTCAATTAAACTCCAGTTTATCTAAGTATTCTGTTCAGTAAGGTCAAACTCTCAATATATATGATACCGTCAAATTCAAATTTTCCTTTCATGCCCGGCTCATACTACCGTATCATTGATGTGTTTTGTTGCTCATTAAATTTCATGTTCCCCAGAAAAGAAATTATTTTCAGCTCAGCAGGTGGTTTAATTGACATCTTCATGATTGCGTGTACCTAATTCTATAGTCCTATTAATATCTCTCTCCTATATTTCACACCGTGTGTGGCTAAAATCTTAGATTCCAAATCCTTCATGGTCCCTTCAATAATAATACAAGCTGGGTGCATACGCAATTAATGAGAGAAATCTAAATTGTTAAATTTACCCAACTTGACAATTTAATTTACTGGCTGTGTATAATGGTAGGTGAAGATGTCTAAAAATTTGGTCAAAGAACTCTCCACCACTGCAAGACAATTTAATTTATACCATCATTATTCTGTACTGCAGATCCAATACAGTATTTATTTCATGGTGCACACCATAAATTACTATAAGGGAACTGGTCCCTTTTAAGTAGCTCGATCATAAGCAAATATATATAAATCCACCTCATGTGCCCTGTACATAAATTTATAAATAGGGAGATATATAGATCTTATTATTGTTGGATTTTGATAGATAGAAAAAAATATCGTATAATTGCCTACAAATATATCATATAGAGGTAGGCTAATGTACTTGGCTAATGTAATGTCCCGTACTTTCCACTGGTTCCTCGAAATAAAAATTCAAACGGTCAATCCGAACCGTTTAAGTTGTTCTTCATATTAAAATCTATTTGGAGACTAAATTAATTTTTTTTCATTTTTTTTCTATTTATTATGATATTTAAAAAAAAAAACACTATAATTAGATATTTTAGCCACCCACTTTGAAAATATCATAATATATAATGAAAAATTTGAAAAATATATAATTTAATTTTCACTCAATATGTTGAACAATTTTTAACTGATTGGCCGTTTGAATTTTAGATTTCGAGAAACCAATGGAGAGTATATCTAGTGTACACTAGCCGACCTGTATATAGAGAGAGAGAGAAAGCACAATAAAAAATAACGATAATGTACTAAATTTATAAGATATTAACATATTATGTTCAAAATATTTAATTAATAGAAAGATTACAGAAAAATATCCCTTAACAATATTCATCCTTAATCAACAAAGATCTATTGTGCCCGGAACAAAATTTTATTAATTTATTTAAAAGAACGCCACACTGAACCAACCAACAATGCACGATTAAGAACCAGCGGTTCATTTGATCTTCATTTGGTCTTGTCAGAAGCGTTGAGATCTTTCTTGAACAACAACTTCTGCTCAAAGTGCTGGGAGAAGGTGCGGGGCGTAAACTTGGCCGGAGTTTCTTCTGTAACCAGCTCCTCCAATGGCCTTAGCATGAGTTTCACTGGTGGCTCACAGAAGACAGCCCAAGAGATGCGCACCTTCTCCTTGTTCACCAGAGCCCGGTGCAGTACACTCTTGTACCTGCCATTGCTCAGTATCTCTAGCGAGTCACCAATGTGGACAATCATTGTGTCTGGGATGCACTCAGCTGTGATCCAACGATCATCCTTCAACACCTGCATTAGTATGCATAGATACATGGTGGTGGGAATTTGAATTGAAGGGGTTACGAATATATGACAATTTTTTGTTTTGACAGTTCTTATTAAATAAGGATTGTTGTTCCGTCATCTACAGATTGCTCATTTATTAACATTTTTTAATTTGACTGTTTCTTAATGTGATAATACTCCATCAAAGATGGTTAAATACAAGTTATTCCAAATTAAAAATATTCAAAAACAAGTAAACATTTAATAAACCCATCAACATGTATAATCATGGTAATAAATAATAAATAAAAATATATAATTTATCTGTTTGTGTCAAGTATTTATCGACTAAATTTTCATGTTCATCATCTCCGAACTTTGTAAATTTCAAATTTATAATTTGATTAAGTTGATTATCGAAATGATCAAATTAATCTGCTATAAATGATCATTACTAACCTATAATATACATGAAAACAACCTGTAATTTTTCTCGTGATATATGTTTAATGTTAAATTGGTACCTGGAGGCCCGGGACACCATTAGTGTTGATGAATGTAAGCGAGCTCATGTCGGTATGTGCCTCGACTCCCAGTGCCAGGTCAGGCTGCGGGCATTTTGGGTAATAATTGATTTTCAATTGCAGAGCAAGGTCTTCTGAACCTCGGAGCTCTCTGTCGAATCTGTCCTCATCTAGGCCGAGACCAAGTGACAGAATAGAGAACACCTTTGCTGCTAATGTCCTCATCTGCTTCCCATACTCCTTGGTCACTTCACTGTTTCAGTAATTGGAAACAAAATTAAAGCAATATAAAGCTGCAACAATCAAGCAGAGGAATAAGATCTTGTGCTTTGGCAATTTTTGCAAACAGAGTCCAAGCAAAATGTGTTTAGAATATTCTGCCCATACTCCTTTGCACTTGGAGTAAGTAGACGCTCATTTCTTGGGATCAAATAATTAAAAAATAACTTAACATATGCCTATGAAGCAGTGTTCTCAAATTGTGATATGTCGTGATGTGACCAAATTATACCAAATTCAACAAGACTTAAAAAGATAATATTAGTAGGAAGAATATAACCTATTTTTTCTTCTTCTGCACCTCTTATATATTTTCTCCCTGTAAACTTAATTTTGTTTAATTTAATAAACTTTTATAACTAGGCTTTCACACTATTTTCTTACAAAAGTAAAAAGAAATATTTTTGCATTTGCCTAATTACACTAAAACTCTAAATTTTGGTTGGAATTTGTTGCTTTGTGAATATGAGAAGTTCTCGGCCCTAAAGGACTGACATTTTTGTCAGAATTGATACCTTGGTTTCTATGTTTGTAAGAATGATTATGCTATAACCTTCAAAAAATAATATAATGATTATGCTATTTACCTTTTAAACGACATCAACAGGAAGTTAGAGCAAATGCAAGGGAACACATGCAACTACGGCATATTTAAAAAACATAACTTCGCGTTTGGATTAAATCTTTCGAGTCAGAATTACCACGGTATATTAATTTTTGTCAAATTATTAAAATGCAAATTTAATAATAAAAAAAATGAGGACAACCTGCAACCATACATTATTGTTTGGATCTAACAGACTAAAATAGGATTAAATGTTTTGACCTGTTAATTACCCATGGTAATCTGACAATTACTCTTAATCAAGAGAATCTTACTTCTTGGACTACAACCTACCACATGTTATGCCTATAATATACGCTAGTAAACATGGATCCCGAAAAAAGACTACCAGTCATTTCTTTTCAATTGTTTTATTGTCTTTGACCAGAGCAGAGAACTGTAACTAATTAAAAGCGTAAAGCCAAAGTGAAAATCACGTAAGTAGATTTGCCAACGATACCACTTAAATGTATTGTTGCAATTCAACTAAAGGAGGACTTAAAGCTTCTACTTTTCTTCCAAATTAATGTAGTATTCTAAATTTTTTTTAGAAGAATTGACAGTGGCTGTCAATTGAGAATGTAGTATTCTAAATTGTTGGTGCACCTATTTTATTAATTGCTAGGTAAAACTAAGCAAATGAATTGGCAGAGTGCGATTAGTATAGACCAGGGTACATGGCCAAGTTTCGCCAATTCATTATTATGAGAGGTACCAATTCCACTTTGATAACTCAATTAATAACTAAGCTTAAAGAAACTTTGTTAAGCAAACCCCCTTTTTTCCCATTGTGTAAAGAGTTTGAATAGGAATGAATGTTCTAAATTTTAATGTGAATCTTTCAATATGTCAGTAATTTTACAAGGAATTGCACACCTCTTGTTACTTAAAAACAAAAACAAGAATAATTTCATTAATTAGAATTTCTCCAAGTGAAATTGTGCAAACTGAGCTAGGTTTGCAATGTAAGTCAAAACCAATTAAAAAAGAAAATCAAAACCATTTGCTTGTGAATTATTTCCAAAAATAACTGCTTGAATAACTTCTTATTATTAGAAAGTCTCTGGTTCATTTTTTAGTTGAGTCAGCTAAATCCAATCCCAATTGATAAATCGAATCCAACTTAGACAAACTACATGAACATATCAATCCTGGTCCTCAATATCAGAACCATGATGGAATCTAAAGGCACGCTACATTGAATTTTGCACTTACATGTAGTCTGAAGGCTCCTTAGGCCATACCGTGAAATCTGCCTTCTCCTCCGGGTGGATGAGGTGGAAGAAGTAGTCCTCCCACTCGAGCTGTCCACTCGAGTTATTGGACAACTTACTCCCGTATCCCTGTATGTTCCCTGATGCTTGGTCATTCGCATATCGCTCCTTCTGCTCTACCGGCAAGTCAAAGAACTGCTTGCCGACGTTTTGCACCTTCTCCAACAGCTCAGCTGACATGCCGTGCCCGGCAATGTGCATCACTCCCCACTCCTCTGCCGCCTTTCTGACAGAATCTACACAGGCTTGTTTGATCTCTTTGTTTTCTGAGTTGAAGTCCCCTAAATCGACCACTGGTATCGGCAGGGTCCCCTCCTTTACTTGTGCCTCCACCACTTCTAACGCATCGCCCATGTCCTTGCGCTCCTCTACTGGTCGAATGTACTCAATCGGAATGGCATTGAGACCGTTTTGGGCCAAGCTCTCCACTCTAGCTGGAACAACCACCATTGCGTTGATAGAAATTAAATGCAATTCGTTTTCAACTCTGTTTTGTTCTTATACCCACTCTTGCTATATAGAGAAGGATAAATTATTGGCTTGATATATATGGCCGTTTATTTGTTGCTCGAGTATGATGACAGCCTCTGGCCTTTATATAACATGTGTGCGCGCATCCGGAAGACTAAACTGCTAAAGTAAGTTTGTACTGTTCCCTTCTGTATTGTCGTGTTCCACGTGTATCTGTGTTTTTTGTATTTTTTTTTCCCGGTCAATATATAGATCGCCCATGATCGCTTCTCATCAAGCAACTACACGTAGATAGTGTTCTAAAAAAAAGTCCGAATCTTGTATGCAGTATTTTATGCGTATCGTATCTGACTTTGATGATATAGACACGACATGCGAGTTGTCAATACACGGTACGACACGACACAATATGGCACAAGACACAGCACGAGAGATGCAAACAAGTTTATAGCGAGAGTTAAAAATGGTAAATTTTAGAAAATAACAAGAAAAATCTTTATATTGTGTATTTTTAAGGATAATTTTAAAATTTGAGTATCAAATTCATTCATAAACATAAATAACATAAGTATATAAACTATGTTTTATAAAATTTAAATGTATGTGTTCAAACATGACACATCATGGTATATATATATAGAGAGAGAAAGGATTCAATCAAAGCGATTTGACCGGACTCCCGGTTAAACCCGTCAAATCTCAATTTTGAAAATTCAAACGACCGATCTAAACAGTTCAATATGATCTCCATATTAAAATCTCCTTGCATACAAAATTTCACATTTTTTTAAAAAAATTTTTGCTATTTTTTTAGAATTTTTGAAAATCGTTAATCTAATTTGTTCTAATCCTACAAAAATTGTGGTTTTTAAAAATACGAAAAATAGTTAAAAATTTCAAAAAAAATATAAAATTTGATCTGCAAGGAGATTTTAATAGGGAGATCATATTTGACGGTTTGAATCGGTCATTTTAACTTTTAAAAATTGAGATCTAACGAAATTTAACTCTCCTCTCTCTATATATATGGACTAGGCTAATTTCTGTTTGCAATTCCGACTGGGATTGAAACCGCTTCTATTAGACAAACCACAGATTATCTCCATAAAAAAAAATAAGAAAGACAATATAAAGAGTCGACGCACATGCCGAGAGATTTGGCCTCAACCATGCACCCCAGAAACAATGGTGCAGCAAAGATAGACTATGATCCCGTATCTCGGATCTTTCAATTATTCTCTAAAAAAAAAAAAAAAGAATCTGCAGCGCAAGTCATGCATCAAATACAAAATTCATGCTGTATTTATAATCCAGCGGTTAGGATCTATCATATTTTTCCTAAAAAATAATCTGCAGCACAATTTATATAGATATAATTGTGCCTGATTGTACTGAGGACAGCTGGTACGTGTATTACCACAAACAAGAAATGTACGTATATCTCTCAATGCAAATGTTTCCTTAGGCCTTTTAGTTTCTTTAGTCTTTTGACTTTCTTAGATGTTTAGATGTTTTCCTTTTTAGGCTTCTCTTATTTTTAGCTAAATTTTGTAATTATGCAAAGAATCTGCAGCTCGGCCCCCATTTTTTACTTTAAAAAAAAAACGGGGCTGATAAGGATCATCTCCAAGATTCATCATCCCCATCATCCCCTGAAAATAACAGTCATTAATGAGAATAATACTTCATTAATGATAGAAAACGCATGAATCTCATCATCCCAGCGCTATTTACTCCCTCTATCCCTCTGTTTTCATTTTTGGAAATCCAATGCTCTCATTTTCCGTCCTTCTGTTCCGCTCCCTTCAACAGTTATGATATTAACTTCAACAGTTATGATATTAACTTCAACAGTTACATATTAATTTCAACAGTTATAAATTAATTTTAACAGTTATATATTACTTCAACATTGATATATATTAAAGTCAACAGTTATATATATTAACTATAATAGTTAATGTATATAACTAGAACAATTATGATATTAACTTCAACATTTATATATATTAACTAGAGCATTTAATATATATAACTATAACAATTATATATATTAACTTCAACATTTATAAATATTAACTAGAACAGTTAGAAAATGGAACAACGTGTGCAGGGAATGTGAGATGATAGACAAAAATAGAAAATAAGTTAATTATATTGGATTTCATTCCCTGGATTCTATCATCCTTATCATCCCCTGGTCTTCTATTAATGAGGGCGTTGGATAATTAATGAGAATTTCAGGGATGATGGAGATGATGGGAATCATAGGATGATGGAAAGCAATTACATTAAAATAACAGGGGGTATTTCATCATTCAAGTGGTCCTTAATTCGAATTACTAAAAGAATTTTTTTTTTTAAAACCAACCTTAAAAAAATTTAATAAATTTTCAAAGATATCGATTCCGTGATAACAACTGGCAACAATCTCACCTTGATCCAGTTGTCACTTGTCAGGTTAAAAATTAAACATGCATCTCATAGACACAAATAAAAGAACCTATCTCATCAGAGTTTCAAATTAAAGAATACTTCTCTAAACAATCCAGGACAAACTAAATATGTACTTAAACAACACATCACCTTGAAAAACGTACTTAAGGGATAATACAAATAATTCTTCTCTAGAAATCTGCTCTGCTTGTACTTAAATAGCAACTTAATGAAATATAAAGTGCAGCAAAGTATAAAGACAACTGGAGCAATATATTATATATGACATACTTGAGGCTATAAATTAAAGTATAAAGGACTGGCGAGGAAATTAAAGCTTAATTTGAATACTCCGATTTGGTTTTAAACCGAAATTATTGCTTCAGCCCAGACTACTGACACAACCTTTCTATATTTTGAGTATGTATAATATTTTTTTTTTTAGGGCCAGGTGGCAATTACCACACCGACAATAATTATATTAAAAAAAGTAATATTTACATAGGAGAAAGATAAAAAAAAAACCTAAAAACAAATAAAAGAAAAGTAACTAAATTAAAGAAAAAACTAAAAAAATAAAAATCTAGTTAAAAGAAAAACTTAAAAGATCCTAAGCATGTCTAATTCAAGCGTTGATATCCTCGCAGATAATTTTGAGCAAGAAATCCACCGAAGAATCTGTATTTGAGAAGATTCTTCTGTTGCGCGCCTTCCAGAGATTCCAAGATGTGGCGGCCCAAATAATGTCCTAATTTTGAACTCCAGAGCTCCTGTTAGCCAACCAAAAGTTACAACGATCAAGGGTGAAGTTCATGGTTGGTATCCTGAATCTAATTTGTACCACAGTCCAAACAGCTATCGCAAAATGACAGTGCAAGAAAAGGTGGTCAGAGGTTTCAATGGCGCTCATGTTGCAAGTCGGACAAGAAGTAGCGGTGGGCCATCCTTTCAAAAGGAGAATTTGTTGAGTAAGCAAACCATCACGGAGTAAAAGCCAGAGGAAAATTTTAACTTTTGGAGGAGTTTTAATTTTCCAGAGAAACGGATAGAACCAGGAGCGGACCCCTGTGTTCGACAGTACATTATAAGCGCTGGAGGAAGAGAAGTGTCCATTCTGAGTCCATCTCCAAATGACAGTGCCATCAGAATTAGTAGTGGAGAGATAGAAGAAGGGTGCAAGTTGGAGTATGTCAGTCAAACCAAAAGAGACATCGCAAGAATTCAGGGTGTTGATGTCTAAGGTGCGATACAATAAATGCACGGTGGATGTCCAGACAGACGTTGTATCATGATTCAATTTCCAAAGCCATTTCATGAGAAGTGATTGGTTTTGCCGCTCTAGATCAATTATTTCTAACCCACCATTTGATTTAGGGAGGCAACAAGTGGCCCAGTTAACAAGACAGTGTCCTCCAAGACATTTGTCTTTCCCTTTCCAAAAAAACCTCCGTCTGATGCCCTCAAGATGTTTTAATACCCAACGAGGCAATTTGAGGACTTGCATGTAATGTAGCGGGAGAGCTGTAAGAACAGATTTGACTAAGGTAAGTCGTCCCCCGAAAGAGAGAAATCTAGCCTTCCACCCATCTAACTTGCGCTGGAAGGCATTAATCAAAGACAAGAAGTGAATTTTCTTCGGTCTACAAATTGTCAGAGGCAAGCCCAAGTAGGTGATAGGTAACTCTTTTGGATCACAGCGGAGAATTGAAGAGATGCGAGGAAGTGAGGTTTTCGGTATGGAAATAAGGACAAAGAGACATTTGGCATCATTAACACGTAAACCTGTAAGCAGCGCAAAGTTCGAAAGGACTTCAGAGACCACAAACAGAGATTTTTGACTTGCTTCCAGGAGAATGATTGTATCATCTGCATATTGAAGGGCCCGTGGAGGAATAACAATAGGGCCAGAAGTAAGACAGGAAGAGTTTGTGAAGAAAGACTGTAAAGCATCTGTGACTAGAATGAAAAGGAGGGCAACCACTTAGAATATATAGAAGGCTCGTAATAAGTGAATCTTCCAGGGTGTTGACACTACTTTTATTTTGTTATTAAAGGACATTACCTCCTGCATCCTCCTGGACTAGGCATGTTTAGAATTTTCTTTTTCTTTGTACAATATTTTATATAACTAGCTCTCTTTATTTTTATTTTTTTAACCTTTTATCTTTGTAAATTTTTTATTAATAAAATTTGTCGAGTGGTGGTCCTCTCAAAAAACACTTTTTTTTTTTTCCTTCGTTCAAATTTTGAGTATAAGTTGCGTAACAGAGTTGCACAAAATGCCTAAAATTGTGGGGGGGGGGGGGGGGGGGGGGGTGGGGGGGGGAGGGGAGGATTCAATATGAAGAAAATACATTGGAGTATTTTTTTTCATTTTTTATGAAATAAATATGTATAATTTTTTTTTCAGATGTGATGATTGATTAATAATAGAATGGCTAAATTGTCAATGAAAAAAATTAGATGACTAAAAATATGTATTATCTACCTCATATTGCCCTGTTTTTAACAATAATATTTTCCTCTCGTCTTTCTGATTTATTATTATTTGCAGTACTGATTCAAAATTACTTCTCTGATATGATGATATTTTTTAAATTAATTTGGACTGAGAAAATTCTTTTATCAGCATTTCTGCGATGATCACAAGGTTTTGTTTACAAGCCTATTCATAAACGATGCTCTCTTTTGACCCATTGGTCAATTTTCAAATAAACAGATAATGACATAATCTAATTTATAGAATTACTGATGCTACTTTCTATACTTGATACTAACGGCTAATTGTAGATTATTCTGACTGAGCAGGTTGAGCTCAATCATTAATAAAAATTCTAAATTAACTAGAATTTTCACTAGCTGTTATATTATTTATGCCAAATCCACACCGGTAACAAGTAACAACAGCACCGAGCCTTTTCCATGGTTTATTTAGTCAATCAACACGCATGGTACAATTCATAATGAGGTCTAACTTCTCACTGTGTACGACAAAGTCGAAGCATTCTTCAAATTTAATCCAAAAGACTTTTGGGTAAGAGAAGCATATCATTGACAATAACTGAAAACATTGTTAAACAATATCAATTCCATCCTTGTTAAACATAACCGATAGCATAAAACAGAGAGATTCAATAACACACCTAGCAAGCAACAACACAAACCATGGTAACAGAAAAGTATTATCTCACCAATTAACAGAGTCTGACGAATTGTTTTTCAAAATTATTTTATAAAATGGCACAATTGCCCTTTGCCTTTAACTCTGCCGATTCTTTTTGGGCCTTCTCGAGTTTTTCTTTCAGTTTACGAATCTTATCATGAGACTCTGCTGTTTTTTCCTCAAGTCTTTCGTTGAGCTTATGAATCTTATCATCAGACTCTGCAGTTCCTTTGTGGGCCTTCTCGAGACTTTCCTTGAGTTTATGAATCTCATCATTAGACTTGAGCCGGGCAGCCCGCTCCTTTGCTAGCTCCTTCTCCAGTCTCTCTATGGTGTCATTTAGCTTCTGCATTACCTATTTAACCAAATTGAAACATAGTTTCACAATACAACAAAATGTACTAAGACCGATATTATTCATTGTATTCCTACCGAAATTACAAGCATTCTATAAGCTACTATGATCTACTAACAAGCAACAAGTCCGGGATCAAAGTTCAAAGCTCTTTGTACTGTAAGTGATATGACAATAAAATAAATAAAAACCTACTTAATTAAGTAATTCACTATTTGTCATTGCTCACCTTTACAACAAATATTTAAATGTTTGAGGTACTTATTTTTTATGCTTAGGTAGAATACAAGTTTTTAGATGCTACCAGGTACCTAATTGATCGTAAACGAAACTTGATCAGCCATATTTAAAAGTAGGCTTAGACCTTAAATGTAAATGGAACACAAGTTTTTGTAATTGTTAAAAAGTCACCATTTCTGTGATGCGAGTGAGTTGATCATTGTATGATTTGTAAATCACTTCCTTCATTGCAGCTATTTGTTCTGCCGATTGCCCCCTCATATTATCAATAACCTTCTCCTCATCATGTAATTTACGCGCCTCTAGCTACAATTGCAAGAGCACATACCTCAACAAAGGAAGACATGCATAATACAAATAACGGGATGTATTTGCTATGTGGATCTACAAAATATCATCAATACATCATTACCTTCTGTATTAAATTCAGCGAATTCAAATGTTACCTTATTTTATTTTCTTGTTGAATCATGTGGAAAGAGTAAAGGAACGTATTAAACGCCAAAAAGGATTCTAGTTCCCAGAAAAAGAGAACTACGTACCACCATATGATGAGAAAAGAATAAATAAGATATTTTACCTCTGATATGAAAAAATCTTTCTGAAGCGTATAGTATTTAAAAGGAAAAAGGGAAAAAAATAAATACACGTGCTTCTTAACTCCATTTACGCTCTTTCCAAGAAAAGAGAAGGAATGCAAGAAGTTGTTTTGCCAGTACCTTGATTTCACTAAAAATCTCATCAGAAAACGGTTTTCCTCCATTATTTGCCATCACACGGTTAACATAGAACATCAACATCTGAACTTGATCATCTTTCTCATTTTGGTCCTTAGTCCTGTTGTTGAACAGTACTACTCTGTTCTTGCACGTTTTAATAATGGTCTGCAAAAATAATCATCATGAATTAAGCACGAAAATGACTAAATCAATAACCAAAAAGCAAAAAAATGAAAATGGGAGAGTACTTAATATTCATGGAACCAAATTATAGGAATCCAAGAAAGTATCAACCTTAACAGGTTCAGGTGCCTTGCTGAGATACTCTTGAAAAGTCTTCCTCTCTTCATCCAAGTCATCTCCACCGGTAAAAACAAGGACCATGTAATCAACGATACTCTCACCAAAGAACATCTGAAGCCTCTCAAGGATGGTCTCTTCTCCCTCTGAAAAACGAGATCTGATAGAGAACACCAGTATCACCGCATGTATACCGTCTTTGGCCAACTTAACACATTTAATTATCTCCTTTCCAATTTCTTTCGACCCAACTGACCAATCAAACAGTCCTGGTAAATAAAAAAATAATTAAAAGAAAAGAAAAGCAGTATCAACACAAAATAAACATGTAATAATTAAGACGACCTTCTTCATAAAAATTATGCTTGCTTCCCGATTATAAATAATCATTATTCAAAACCCAGACAAATCACTCTGGATGATAAAAAAAAAAAATATCATGACTAACCACGTGTTTTTGTTGCTATTTAGGTTATCCGAACAAATGTTTCCATTATATAGATGTACGTAAAACTGGCTTTAAGAACCAGGTGAAATGGTAAATATTTTTGGAGTGGTTCTCGCCTGACCTTCCCAAAAAATAATAAAAAAACAAAAAAGAAACAAAAAAAAATAAGTGATAAAGAAATAAAAAATTGATGAATGCTTTGCAGTTATCTGAAAAGGTATGGTCTGGTTATTACTTTCACTGTACGAAACAGATAAGCTTTCACAAATCGATGCATGATTGTTAATAATTCCAGATTTTTTCCAATATTTGCCAAAAAAAAATACAGTAATACTAAAAAAAGCAAAATCTAAGACAAAGAGTAAATTGGCATATTCCATCAATTGAAACAATTCTGCAAATATTAAAATAACCACATTGCAAAAGAAAAACAAAAAACTAAATCGTACCAGGTGTGTCGATTACATTGACCTTGCGGCCATCACTTAGGACAGTGCTCTCCATTTGGCAAGTGCAGGTCACACCACTCATGTCTGAACTCGACTCAAACACATTTCGGCCAACAATACTGTTGCCCGTTGCACTTTTGCCGTACCCGAGTTTTCCCACGAGAACTAGCGTTATTGCATCATTGATTGAAGCAAGCTCCCAATCATCTTCCGTGGTGCTTGATCCTCCCATCACCAAATCGAGTGGTCTAGAATTGAACAGTGAACATATATGATAAATTTATAATCAAGAAATTAAGAGGTGTGATGCATGGTAGACGGGAGAAGCGTTCTATAAGGAGCAACCGCAAGATAATTAATAACCACAACATAATACAAACGAAACAAGAGCAGGACCAAAATGCTGCCAAATATTAAACAAATAGTGTACCTTCTAACATAGTTTATTTATATTGGTAAAACTCAAAAGCCTCAATTTAGAAGAGAAACGTAGATTAAGTTCGAAACAAAAATAAAAATACAAACATCACTATTTTGGGAGCTATGACAGTTTTATTTAGGCTCGACCCAGCAACGAGCGTAGATTACAGTTTATGGTTTTAGCATCTTTCCACAGAAGAAAAATCTAGAGAGTATGGCCTTACTATTCTAGCCGAGGAGGCGAGGATAGTGCACCTATCTTTGCCTTATTTCGCAAGGCTAATCCAATCAGTTGATTATCATCGAAATATTAGGTGTTGAAGAATTTATGGGGTTTTCACTCTACAATTTCTCTCCTTTTCTTGGTACGAAGCGACGCAGAAGAAACAAACAGGGAGTCAAAATTTAAATTTTTAACTCGAGGATAGTTCCCATTTATTGTACAAATCAATTTTGTTCAAGAGCTTTTATGATTTGATCTTCCCCAAAAAAAGTCTCATTATTTCCTTTTCATTAATTATTTTGAATTCAAGGCCAGGGGATCTGTACTTGCCAAGCCGGCCTATTGGGCTCAATAATAAGATGACTTTTATTTGCGGGAGTGATAAACTTCATCCAACAAAATATCATTCACGTCATCCAAAAAAATAAAATGAATATATACACATACAAAGTGAACATATATAATAAACAAAGTGAATCCATACACCTATTGGATACTCTTTTAGTACTGCTGACTCAATAGATACTAGAGATTGCTTGTTGACTAACTGAACACTTACACATATTAGATGCTCCCTTAATATAACAAACAGAACATATAGGGAGTAGGAAGCACACAGAATGACAGAAAAGAGGGACATGGAGAAGAACAAGGCTAAAGAGATGGAGGTAGGGGAGGGAGGGAGGCGAGAACTCTAATAAGAAGGAGGGGCGGGAGGAAGACGAGACACGAAATGAATGGAGGGACGGATCACACTGAAAAAAAAAAAAGAAAAAAAAACATAAAGGAGAATTTGAATGATATTGATGAAATTTGGATGGATGGTAGGAAGCAATTACCTTTTATTTGTGAGTTATCTTCTTTTAAGAACATAATTATAATTATAATAACGCATATGTTGAGTTTGTGACAATTAAAAGTGTCATTCGTTTGATGACGGACCGCATGCTGCATGCATGCACCATTAAAAGAACAAAGCACAAAGACGTACGTGGTATTGTTTGTTCGAGTTAATATCTCGAAAGATAATATTGTTGTGAAAGAGAGCGGTACAAAGTTGAATTGTGTCATTATCAACATTTTTAAATTCCTACAGGCAATCAAACCAGCCAAGGGGCCGGTATGCGGTTTTACCGGTTCTATCGATTTGTGACGGTTTTATACTGGTTTCTGCTAGTTACATATTTAACTATTTAACATAGTGGCTCGTGGATCAATATGGCCTCTCAGCCTATAGTGGATGAAAGTTTAAAGAAACTTATACCTACCCAAACTCTATTATGAACCTATACCTACATGAAATACAAAAGAAGAAATCTACTTTAAAGAGGACAAAAGTTTTTTTCAACCCGACCCGTTTTAATACACAGGTAAATCCCCATCCCATTTCAACAAATAAAATTATTAAAACCCACCACTCAACTATCTTTGGGAATTATCCAGAAGACAAAACCCACTTCTCCATTACTCCATCCTTTCTCCTACTACACCCCCTCTTCACCACTCACCAAAGTTTCTCTAAGTTCTAACTCGCTTGGAACTACGATGGAAGACAAAAATCAAGATCACATCCGCAAGTTCTCTGGCCTATTAGCTACAAATGGTGCTTCTCACTCCTTAGCCGTCTCAAATCAGGAGAACTCAATAAACAGATGAGATATTAAACGGTCTGAATTTTCTTGAGAAAACGGAAAGAAAAAATTAACGCAAATAGAAATGAAGAAGATAAACCAAACCGGCCAATATTTCCGAATTTTTCGGTTCTTGACTAACTGGTTTTGAGAGCCTTTTCCTGCAGGGTCAGCATCCGAAACCCGGTTTTACCGGAAATTTCCGGTAACCGGTAGGGTTTTTAAAAACATTGGTCATTACAATACCATTATTAAAAAATGCCCCAATTATAAAGTTCAAATTTTGTCAAGTTCAATATTATGGATTTGTATCTTGCATTTTACTATATCTATATGTACTTGCTTTTATTTATTACAAGTTCATGCCAGTTTCTATTTTTATTTATTAATGCAAGTTGGCTCAGGGATGAATGTTGAGACCTAAATTGTTTAGGATTGGACTATGTAATAAATATTGAGGTGATTTAGATTTATGTCACTAAAAATATTTGAAATTAGCGATATGTCATCACTAAAGGATAAAATTTTTTATATCAGTACAAAATAATGGAATTTGATAACTGTCATCCTTCGAAATACCATCGTTGCCATCGCTGAGCCAGTGATCCCCTCAACTGGCGCATCCTTCTCTCATCCAGCGCACTTTATTTCGTACGTAAATGTTCAGTTGGATAAGTACAAATGTTATGTTATGTTATTTGAGTATAAATGTTCAGTTAGTTGCAATAAAAATATAAATGTTATAAACAAAAATGTTCATTAAGTATAAAAGGTTAGTTTAGTAAGTACAAATGTTCAGTTGGGTTAGTACAAACGTTCTGTTAATTGAGTATAAATGTTCATTTAGTTGCAATAAATATTATCAGCAAAAATGTTCATTTGGATAAGTATAAATGTTTAGTTTAGTGAGAACAAATGTTCAATTTTGTAAGTACAAATGTTCAGGTTTTTACATATAAATGTTTAGTTTATTAAGTATAACTTTCAGTTTTTTTGATATGTGCAATGTCAAGCGAAGGGGTCACGAACCGGACAAAAAACACATGAAAAAATTATAAGGGGTTATGAACCGGTCCGGTTCAAATTAAATTATTTCCGACTCTGCCCCTGGCGCGCCTCTCTCTAAGACTGGTGAGACTGACACGCGACTCTATATAATAAATCCATTAGTTGACGCATTTAACTGAACACTTTTGATTATTAAACCGAACATTTTTAACATGCACCTGCTAACCACAGCGATGGCGCGCGATGATTTTTTTAGCGATAGCAATTATCATTTATACAAAATAATAGAAATTAGTTTTATACCATCGGACAATTGGTACGACAATTCCCTCTTTTTGAATATAGCATTGTAAAAATAATATAATTTAGAAATGTGCCATCATAAAAGATAAAATTAGTATAACGCCATTATAAATCAACAAAAATTAGTTTTATGCCATGCAAAACAAAAAAATATTTATTAAATCTAATTTTCCAAGAAAATGGATTTAATTTTCAAGATTTATTTAGTGTTGATTTTTATCAGGTTAAAAAATTAGGATATCCATTTGGCAATAGGCACTTCAATTATAGTGCATGAGAGTAATGAAATTCACTAATATTCTTGTGTAATTCACTGGAAAAAATATGTTGCGAAGGAGAAAAAAATAACGAATTTCATTATGCACATAAAACTTCGATTATAGTTAAAAACTGATTTTTATCAGTTTCGTAGTCCGTTAAAACTAATGGAATGAATAGACAATAAACTTTGAATCTATACCATGGAGAAGAGGTTAGCACTTGAAGGTCAGCGCCGTCAATTTTTTTTTTCTTATTTTTAGGGTTTATTTTCATGAGGATAATTTGGTCATTATTAAAAAAAATGACAAGAACGATGATGGCATTTATAGAAATTTGTATGTTTTCAGAGAAAATAGTGATGACATAAAGCTAATTGTAATAATTTTACAATGACATAAATATAACTAGCACTTTAAGGGTGGTATTTTCCAAATTGACAATAATTTGTATTGGCATAAAACTATTTTTTCCTAAATATTGACTTTACAAGAGGGAAACATACAATTTACGCTAGTGACAAGTACTGACAACTTAGTATGTGTTCGTCTCTCTTGCTCTCTACCCACTCTAAAAACTCTAGCGACACGGACGAAAGCACTAACAATTCTTTTCTGGAAAATCGATCTACAATCTAGTTTCCTAAGAAAGATACCACGTCAAGGATCAAGAAACATAAATAAGGAGCGTGACTACGTGAGAGCATCGCAAGGTGAAGACCTTTTGTACATGGGGAAGGTGAAAGGAAGAAATAGAAAAAATGGAGAAATGTATCAACATTAAAAGCAATCTGTCTCCTGGGACAACTGAATTCTAAAATTTAATTCATTGTGAGGTAAAAAATTTAATAGTAGGTTTGGTCCACATTAATTTATCTTAATATACAATCAATACCACCTGTTTGTCATTTTGCGGGTCCCGTCATCGCCTCGTTTTTTCCTCGTTGCACTGTGATAGAGATTAGACAGTTGTAACTCTAAATACCACCCAAAAAAAAAAACCAGCGCACCACAAACTACAATATTCCTCTTTTGTTTTCTTTTTTGTAGTCTTCAAACTAAAATAATACGCATCTTCTTGCTTTCTTCAAAAAAAAAATATTACGCATCTTCGGTAAATTACACGGTAAGTTTCGAAACTACTCCGATCCAAATAGTCAATACTACTTCAGTTGCTGTAAAATAGCTTCCAGGCAACAAAATAATAAAAGAAAAGATAGCTTCCAGCTATGCCAATTCCATCAGACCAAACAGTCATTAATTTAGGTCCCGGTCTAGGCCCATTTGTCATGATTCGCAATAACTTTACTATTAGGCCCAGTTTGTCATACACTGATCATTTTATAAGAAAATATAACCAAATAAGGTTTACTTTATTCATCATTTAGCAGGCTCCCCGGTACTGCAACAGGTACAGCCGACAAACAAAAACAAATTACACCCACCATAGGAAAAGGACAACAGCCGAAAAAAAAAAAAAAACAGCAAAACCACATAAATTCAACTGAAAATTACCATGTCTTCTCAGTTCTTATTAAACAACCCAAATTTCTAATTGGTGGCATCAGGCTTGTGACCGTTAACTGCTTGTGCTGCTGCAGCTGCCGCAGCCTCTGCAGCCTGTTTTTTCTTGAATAGCTTTTGCTCGATGTGCTCTTGGAAGGTGCGGGGCGTGAATTTGGCAGGTGTTTCATCTGTCACTAGCTCCTCAAGTGGCCTTAGAACTACCTTTTCCCTTGGTGGTTCACAAAAGACGGCCCACGAGATGCGCACTTTCTCCTTGTTCACGAGACCACGGTGTAGGATGCTCTTGTACTTTCCATTGCTCAATATCTCCAAGGTATCGCCAATGTGAACGATCATTGTTCCGGGGATGCAAGGGGCTGTGATCCAACGGTTGTCCTTGTAGACCTTTTGACAGATATACATACTTCTAGTCAAAATAGTCTGACAACAGTATACACGACACCAAATATAACAGGATCAGTAAAAATTCTAGTACTGAAATGTGTGAATTTACCTGGAGGCCAGGGACGCCATTATGTAGGATGAATGAGAGGGAACTGATGTCGGTGTGTGCCTCAACACCTAGCGCTAAATCTGGCTGGGGACACTTTGGATAATAGTTTATCTTTAATTGCATCAGGAGGTCTTCCTTGCCTCCAATTTCTCGCTCCAACTTGGCTTCCTCCAGTTCAAGACCAATTGAGAGGATTGATAGCATCTTGCTGACAACGGTCCGCAAATGCTCAGCAAATTGCTTTGTTACCTCTCTGCAGTTATTTCCAGCATCATCAAAGGTTTTCCGTACAAAAAAAATAAATGATGAAAATTAATGAGATTTCAATGTTGCAGGAGAGAGATTCTATCAAAAGAGTTAAAAGGTAATATACAAATAAAAGTTTATTACCAAAAAAATACGACCATTTTTTTTTTTTTTTGACAAAGTAATTTACCAGGCATGTAGTCTGGTGACTTTAATGAGGACTAAATATAATTCAAGCTTCTTCATGCAAACTTTCAGAGACCTATTATTATGCATTCTAAACTTAATAGAAGAACAGACGAGAAATTATAATTTAGGAAGAATAAACATGGTTTTGAATGCAATTTATGTACAGAGCTATAACAATTCGAAATATATTAAAAAAATCAATTGTTCTGCTCATGTTTCTTGCTGACATACATTTTATTATTTTCTAATTAAATTTTGAGCTGTAGTATTTTGTCCCAAGATCTAAACAAAACAGTGGCTTTGCTATCTTTTAATTAAGATGCACTAAATTTTACTCAAAGTTAGAACTATAAGTAGATTATGTTGTATCAGGAATTTCCCCCAAAAAAACAGAGAATTGACCGACTTACACGTAATCACTCGGATCTCTGGGCCAAATGGATAGATCAGTCTTGTCGACTGGATATATTAGGTGGAAGAAGTAGTCCTCCCATTCGAGCTGCCCGCTCGCATTGTTTGCTAGCTTGCTCCCATACCCCTGTATCTTTCCTGAGGCCTGGTCGTTTGCATACTGCTCCTTCTGCTCAATTGGCAGGTCAAAAAACTTCTTCCCGACCTCACGTACCTTCTCCAAAAGATCCTCTGGTATGCCGTGATTGGCAATGTGCATCACGCCCCACTCCTCGGCAGCCTTTTTGACGGAATCTATACATGCCATTTTTGTTTCATGGTCGTCTGAGTCGAAACCTTTTAGGTCAACCACCGGTATCTGGGGGACCCCACTGGCAATTTGTTTCTTGATCTCCTCCAGGGCATCGCCGAGGTCTTGACGCTCTTCCACCGGTCTCACATACTCGGTCGGTATTGACTCAATGCCGCTTTGGGCTAGGATTTCAACCCTTGGTGCAACAGAAACCTTTGCTGCCATTGCTTTTTTTTCCCCTTCTCTCTTGTCTCTCTGTTCTCTGTTTCTTTGTATCTTGCTGGAGAAATACCTTGAGCAAACAATCAAGCACTTGTAATATGGAGAATAGCAAAAGGGATTTTATAGAGTCGAGTAAGTTCTGATTTAGCGTACCAATTATGCATGTGAGTACCAACTCTCTCCACCAAACAGCTCTCGTTCGTTTGCACTTCCTCGTTTTGAACTTGCTATTTTATTACCACTTGAGGAATGTGGAATGTAGGAGCCTCCCAACAAAATTTTCACTGCACGGATTATGTTCGGATCAAACCATAATGAGTTTTTTAACTGAATTTATAAAATATTTGACTTAGTCAAGTGTAAATTTATATTCATATATTTTTCTAAATTCGAAGGTAAATTCATATATATATGTTGTCATAGAAAAAATAAAATTGGTTCAGATCAAGCTTTCAAAATTTAAGATGTCCACATGTTTGTTTGTCCATCTGGCCGGTTTGGCACAAATATAACTAAATTTGTCGAACTAAACTTATATTCAGTTTGCATAAATATAAATTGAACTGATCGAATAATCCCATCAACCGAAGTACAAACTGAACAAGAAAAAAAAACAAAAAAAAAAAAAAAAAAAAAACAAATCTTAAGTCGGCTATTTAGTTATGCCGAATTTTTTTTTTTTATGGTCAGATGGCAATGTACCGACAAATTTTATTAATAAAATTTAAAATTATTTACATCAACAGAAGAAAAAAAAAAGGGCGAGAAAATGAAAAAAGAAGAAAAATATAAACTAAATCCTATACAAGTGACTTTCTAACTAAACCCTAGGGAAGAAAAAAAAAAAGAGGATTGTAGTTATGCCGAATTAGTGTAGAAATTTAATTTATAACGTTAATTATATTTGGGAGTGCCTAGTGTCCAATATATAGGAAACATACACTCGTCTAACGTGACGAAATTTTAGTTTTTGAGTTTAGAATGGCCGGTCCGAACCGTTCAAATTGTTCTCCATAATAAAGTCTCCGTAGAGACCAAATTTTATATTTTTTCAAATTTTTTTACTATTTTTTGGAATTTTTAATATGCTCAATCTAAAAAGTTATGAACCCTCCAATTTTAAAAATTCAAAAAAAATAACTAGAAAATTTGAACAAATATAAAATTTAATTTTCAAGGATATCTTATAGATCATATTGAGTGGTTTGGATCAATCGTTTGAAATTTTAACAGTCGATGTTTGGATTGTGTTTGACGTCCTATATGTTTGATTCTAGCATTACTCATTATATATAGTTACATGATAAATTATGCATTATAGTGTTTTATAGTGTAATATCAAGATAAATATAATTTTATTTTCGGTTCATTTGGTTTTTAGTTGACAAAATGGTTTATAAACCGAAATCCGAGCTTCTACTATATAATCTTAAAAAAATAATAAAAAATAAAAAAAAAACTGAACCTAACCCAACAGTAAATCGACCAACCATATCATTTATCCAAAACAAAACTTCTCAATTAAAATAAAATGACTGAACAATTTAACACTCCTGTCATAAAGAGTTCTCCGTCAAATTTGGAACTCATCGTCCCATGCTTTGTACCATGTAAGAATGTCATTTATCGATCAATTTTTAATAAGAATATCTTTCTTCAAACGAGTGAAGAAGATTAATTTATTTGCCATTACAAAATGCACGAAGAATACCACAATCAATTAATTTATCAAATTAAAATTTTCTACTAGTTTATCAACTAATTTATCAAATTAAAATTTTCAACTAGTTTAACAACTAATAAAGTTCTAAGTTTATTTCCCTTCATGATTTATAAGTGAATCGAAGAAATTATCCAATTCGTTTGAATGTCCTCAGTCCATTCATTGAAATTCCGGCACCGAGGACGAAATCAACTCAAATGTAATACCAGAAACCTGTTTAGATGTCATTTAAGAAATGTTGAAATAAATTATAAAAAGCATGAAATATGCGAGAGAATTGTTTTCGTACTAAACTTTTCCATTTAATGTACATTTCTTAATTCAATATCATGTCTCTCTACAGTAAATATTCGACATTTATCACCACATTGCTTTCAAAAGGCATTTATCACCACATTGCTCAAACTTGATTTGGGTTGGTGCAATAAGGCCATCCACATTGTATACCTGAGTCGCATGTTCCTGACATAAAATAGTATACATTGAGCAGGGCAATTACAAGATAATAGTCAAATGATTTGCCTCAAGAACACAAAAGCATATAGCTAAACAGAACTATAAGGGTTTGGTCGAAATGGTCTACACATGCATGAGGTTTAATTTTATTTCATTTGATTAGAATTAATTTTGAAGAATTTCGTTAGATCTACTGACATAGAAATTTCGTTCAAATAATAATGAAATCAAATTTATTTATTCCGATCAAAAAGTTTTAATAATATAGGAATTTGAAGGAGTTGTCACCGGCAAAAAAAATAATAAAAAAAATAAGGAACTCATTCTGATCATAGAATCTTCCACAGTGCCACTTGTGGATACCATAATGAGCAAAACGCATTATATTAAGGATTTACCAAGCTAGTAGGCATTAGTTCCCTTGTTTAAATTTTCAAGTCTCCTTTTTCCTTTTGGTAGTTCTGACTTACTGAGAGTTTGGGGCTCTTACCGTGCTTGGACCAGTTGGCACATACACTAGGGAAGCAAAACACGTGGTTACCAAATCTTGTGTTACCCTAGCACGAGCCAACAAACCTTCTCACCTCTCTACCAGTGCCTAGCATATCATTGGCATTTTGGGACAACTTGTCTTCTTTGAAGCAATTTATTGCATGAATTGATCAACTTACATCATCTAACTTGTCTGATAACAAATATAGATACCTTTATAAATCAGACAGCATCATAATGTATAGAGCAAGTTTTACCTAACCGGACGTGAGTCCTTCGAAAACTGTTAGCTTCCCCTTTGTAAAAGTATCATATGTGTTTAGAAACGGGCGTGATGATTAATATGACGTCAAAAGATTCATATCATTTAATTAGATGAAAAGAGGCAAAAGGGGGTTTAAGGAATCTTCGTCTATGACCAGACGTATGGGCCTGTCTAATGCAACTTTTGGGCCTAAATTGGTACACCTCTATCCAACAATTTTTATATACAATGTACAAATTTCAATTTGACTTTCACCTTCGTTTATGGGCCCATTTGATGTAATATAATAACATCGGCCTAACTACAATAAAATTCAATTTATTTTACATTCGGCTTATTATTTTGTACGGTGCAATATAATGGCCTAAAAAAGGACCACAAATTAAATCAAAGGTGAGCCTGAAAAAAAATAAACTGTTGCCAACTGCCCCCTTTATGAGCTCCTGGAAATAAGGCGATCTTTCAAAAAGAACTTCCAACCATGTCTCTTTATCCCAACGCAATGAAAGCCGTAGCCATTTGCCAATAAGCGTGAAAGAAGGGCCAGAATGCAATCAAAAGAAGCAGGCACACCCTAAAACTACCGAATAGCGTAGTTTCTAGCAAGATGGAGGGGAGAAACCTCGATTATGATAGGCAGAGAACATATTGCGTATCAAATAATACTCCAATGTTAGATATATTTTCTACAGTAAATTGATGATGTCAGCATGATTTTATCATTTCACTTTTTTTTTGGACTTGGGTCCCTCACTCCAACCACAAAATATTGCACGAAGAATGTGTAAAAAATTCTGATAAGTCCATTAACTTATTCTAATGTTCTATGTTCTTTTGTGGTATTTTTTATGTTCTTTAACAACTTTAGTTCTTTATCATTTATTTATGCACCGCAGAGGATTTAGAAACAAAAACATAATAAAATAAGTGATCATCTTCATTTCTCATAGCAATGGAAGCCTCCGTTTTTGGATTTCATACTAAATATGGTTTTGTTTTTAAACTACTTAGTGCCTTTAACAATTCACTTGGTTATAAAAATTTATCTACATTCTCAAACAAAAATGAAGGATTCAGGGATGTAAAAATTTTTAATTATTGACTTATAAATATTTTAAATAATTTCTTTAATCTCATAAAATAATAAGGATAAGAGTTTCATTATTTAATTATTTGGAGCCTTGAAAAAATCATTTGGCTATGAAAATTTATTTACTTACTAAAAATTATATAAAATATTTATAATATAAAATTTTATAATTATAGATTTATAAAATATTTTAAATAATTATTTGAATCTCATGAAATTTAATATGCATAAAAGTTTCTAAAATTGTTTGGTGGCCTTGAATAAATCATTTGGCTATGAAAATTTATGTACTTACTCAAAAATATATGAACAATTAATTGATGTAAAATTTTCAAGTTACAAACCTATAAATATTTTAAATAATTTTTTGAATCTCACAAAAATTGAATTTCCGTAATTTCATAAATGTCATTAGGTTTTTAATTATTCTAATATATTTACAACTTTATTAGTGTATGAAATTTTATATAAATGATGTCAAAATTATAACAAATCCAATTGTTCCATTGAGCTATTTTTAATTTAATCATATAATTATATAAAATATGGAATATGTTTGGTGCTTTTAAAATTATTTGAGGACATTTATTAATTCAATTGACCATAAAATTTTATATCCTTCATCAAAAAAAAAAATGAAATACCCTGTAATATAAAATTTTATAGTTAAATATTCTAAAATATTTTTGTTAAATTTCTAAATCTGATTACTCAATTCTATTATTTTATAAATATAATTTTGTTTTTCTTTGTTTCTAAACCTTTCCAAAATTTGTTGATTTATAAAATTTTATATAAGTAAAAAAACCAATCCAACTTTTTACTCCTCCTTAATTAACATAACAAAACATCACGCGCGAAGCGCGTAATAAAATGCTAGTTTTTGTAAATTGCGTCATGTTAATCCCAACAGTAGAATATAGAAACACATGCATATTATTCATAAATCAATTTAAAAGTCTTATAGGAAACTAACTGTATATTTAGTAAGACTGGTTTTCTATTTTCTGAATTAAGAGAAAATTATTAATTAGAAATATTTTAGATTATCCAATAACAATATATTTTTCATATAAAAATCTAAAAAATAAATTCTACACATGTAAATTTTGTTTTTCTACAAAATGTAATATATAAATTTGAATTAAGCAGTTTAATCAACTGCTATAAATATTAAAAATCAGAAAATAAAATTGTATTATCGACAGATCAATGATATGTATTAGTGTTTCAATTTAATTGCTGTATTATTTTGTACTTCATCTATAGTAGTGTACTAGTGTGTACCCCCGTGGGGACATTCGATGCTGTAGATTGTTAAGTATTTCTAATGCACAGCTCAAATCTCAATATAAAACATAGCCGTTGAGATTTTGAAAATATTCTACAAATAGGTGCTAACGTATCCTATTAATAGGACAAATATATAAATCACTAATCAATCTTCATAGTTCGGAAGAAGTCGAATGGAGAAATTCTTAGAGTTTTATGTGGAATAAAAACTCCGATATAAATTCAACTCTATTTATATACTATCTATTTATTGAAGAAATTAAGAAAATAATTTTCAATCCATATGTTAAACAATTTAAAGTACATATTAATTATGTAAGAATTAAGCGTACGTAGATCCCAATATCATTCTTTTCTTAAAAAAAAAAAATCAGAAATATACTAAAGGTAATAGTACGATTTCAAATCAAAGTTAACGTATCAAGTGGTCAATTTGAAAGTACAAACAACATGTAAATAGTACCAGAAAACAACAAATTATTTACAATTACCAGGAAAAGAGGAAATTCCCCGACAAAAGCAACTCCAACCTCACAGATCCCAGCTCCAAACAAAACTACAGACGCATCATGGCCCATTAGAATGGACAATTTACAAGATTTAACTCTGTGTGGATACTTGTAAATAACAAACCCGACTTTGTCTTGAACAAAGGTGATTTGAAATAATAAAAATTAAACAACTCCTACCTGGCAGTCAAGTCCCTCAAAAGTTAATAAGTTGCTGTCATGCCCCTCCTCTAGCTATTTATGTTATCATTTTTCAATAGTGTTTTAAAAACTGAATCAGACAGGCTACCTCAAACGGTCCGATCTGGGGTGATGCGGAACCAGTGAAACCGGTCTGTCTGGTTCGGGTTTCGGTCGAACTGGTGAACTCGACTATCCCATTTATGCTAAATTTGACTCACGCTATTTTGATTAACTATTTTTAAATTTTTAATACATTTCAATTTATAAAAATTATGGCATTATTACATCATTTTTTTTAATAACCTATTCAACCTATCGAATCGGTTCGATGTTATAGCTCCTCAGTTTGATGGTTCATCCGATTCTGAATCACTGCAGTTGGCTACTTCGCTTCATATGAACAGTGGAAATTTCTCGTCCTTAGCCAAATATGCTAAAAAGATCTAGCCGTGCAGAGCTGATGTGAAATATAAGTCTGCATAAAGTTGTTATTTCATTTAAGGAAACTATTTATGTCAAAATTAATAGCATCACATGTTGTGCTCCCGTCAAAGAAAGAGATAATTACTGATTTACTAATCATCACATTTACTGCCACCAACCCAAGCAAAGCATTGCCAGGAAAAACAAAGGAAACAGTATCCAAGTTATCATGGATAATCTTGACACAGACAAAATCTATATAGTTAAATCAAGTTTTGAATTATCATACACAAAACAACACTAGAATTATAGGGGACAACGCAAACGATAAAATTAAATATTTACAACAGTAAAACAAACAAAATGAGTTGCCTGCCACGTGCTTCTGCAATCCCATCTTGATTTGATGAGAGAGAGAGATGAAGATCTACATTTAATAAGGAGGAGAGAGAAGAGTTGATTCAAAAAAGTGCCAAGGAGAGGTGTCTGTGTGACTGACCAGACCCATCCTTAGACCATGAATTTGAGCGCCCGCCGTTTCCGTTGAAATACCCTCACGTCACCTGATGTCATTCTAGGCACCAGTATTCTGCGTGCTAGAGACAAAAATTGATGAAAGAGAAAGAGATGCGGCGGTTTCTCCAATGAGCTCGTCTAGTATCTCCTGTTCCACCTCGGCTGCCACGTCGCTTGCCTGGTCTGCAACTGCCGGGTGATTTGTCAGCTGTCTTATGTTGTTTACCGGCATGTCGACCGCCACCAGCGCATCGATATCGGCCAAGTATTGGCAGTCGGCTGTCGGTATTCTTTCAATCTGCTTCCACAGTCGTCTCAGCAGCTGCATTCCGCTACCTGAGTAGCTGCTAGTTCTGCTGGCATTATACTCATCATGATATACCGGACCGATGCTCCGGCCCGTGCAATCAAGGAGATCACTTAGTAGCTCCTCCACGAGATGGAACAGGAGTTTTCTGTTCCATCGATGTCGAAGGTTGCTGCTGCAGTACCTCGAATCATCCACTGGAAGTTCCACCTCCAGCTGATGGAAAACAATCGGGTCGACAGGTAGTGATGGCGAGTAGCGTTTGGTGGACTGTCTTGAACCCATGAAGCCACCTCGGTAAAGTATTGATCGTATGTATTTGTATTCCAGGTCTTGATCCGGTCGAGTGCGGCATGACTTCGGAATTTTTGGTTGCAGTGAAGATGTGTTCTCGTCCTTATTTAGCTGAAACAATTAAAAAAAAAAAAATAGAGAAATCTAGTATTAGACAATGCATTAATGTAAGCTAGTGCATTATTTTAACAAGAAAAGAAATGATTACTTATTTTGAATCAAAGTTGCTAAAAATTAATACCAGTGGGGACCTGAAGAGTTTAGGCGTTAGCTCACTCTTCTCTATTACAACGGAACAATTCTTCTCTACAGTTCCAGTAGCAATAGAACCTGATGTTGGTGGAGTCGGCTTTTTGAACCGTGCTGTGAAGCGCTCGTTGGTTCCTTTCTTGCACTTGCCTGGTTCTGCTAGTTTTGGTGGAGGTGGAGGTGGTGGCGGTCGTGATGGTTTCACCCGTACTGGCTTTGCCATATCGCGCAGAGTAGGGATGTGATCCTGCAACTTAGCTTTGATTTGAATTTCAATTGTTTTCACCGGTGGAGCAGAAATAGGTCGGGGTGGCAGTGAAACATTATCAGCTACTGGTTTGGTTCGGCTTCCTGCATCGTTCTTCTGAACTCCTCGTGTATTAGTTCTTTTCGACTTAGAATTGCAATCTTCACGCGCATTTTCTCTTCTATTAGTGATGCTCTCCTTCATTTGCTTCACGATCTCTTTCGCATACTCTCTACTCCTGGGGCTCCTATTCTCATCATGATATTTTCTTCGATGCTTCATAGTGTAATGTGTTGGTGATGGTGGCAATGAATATTCACCAACTGGTACTTTTGAATGACTTGAATTTGAACTTAAGTTTGAATTCTCTCGATGTATTTGAAGAGAGAGCCTTGCATCAGCATCATATGACCGGGTACAAGAAGCCCGGGGAGTGTCCGGCAAAGACCGAGAGCCCACATCACTATGTCTTGCATTGCAATTTATATTTCTTAAAGGTTGTCTTGGCTCTTGCTTAGACTCATGTAATTTGCTACTTCTTGGGTCTCTCCTCTTGAGTTGGTTTCGTGAAATTTCGCTCATTTGCTTTTGACGGGCAGTTGCCGGTGGAGATGGAGCTGGATCAGGTAAGCCACTAATGCCCATCAACCGAGCTACAAGACTAGGAGTGCGCGGTGTCTCAGGTGTTTGTGGGACTCGCCTTTCATCTTCATCTTCTAAAAGAGATTTTTTTCTGCTGTGTTTTTTGATCTTGTTAGGTAAAATGTCGAATGCTGGAGCTAATTGCACTCCCACCTTGTTTACACAAAAGAAATAAGCAATAATTACGAACACTTCGACCCTCAAAAAAAAATAATTACGAACACTTCTAGAAAGACTATACGAGTCGACATTGGTTTACTGCATTGAAGTTTTTAATTAGGAGATTCAAATAATTGGATTAATTAACTAAACTCAAATTTACAAATGAAACCAACTCGTTACTACAATTTCGAAGATCAATGAAATTTGAAGTATATATAATGTTTCTTATAATTAAGGCAGCAAAAGAAAATCAAAATAATTTATGTAAGAGCAGAATATTGAATGAAATTTCCATACCGGTATCTCAAAGTACAAATCATCGACCACCGAAGAAGTTGATGTCTTTGCCTGTTCAATAATTTCTTCTCCTTCGAGGCTATTTCTCGGTGCCTCAAGACCTAAAACGCATGGAACATTTTCATCTTAAGAGAAAAAGAAATTACATATCCGGGTATGTACAAAGAAGAGAAGAATTTTCCTTTGCATTACTTGCACTTAATTCTAAAAAACAAGAGTACAAAGAATATACCTTTCAAATTACTTTGCGGTTTTCTCAAGTCTGAGTGATGAACTGAGTTGGCCCCCATGCGACTGCTGCCATGGCCACCGGTGAAGAGAAGGTGGTGAAAGTCGAAGTAATGAAGCATGCCACCCATGCAGCCAGAGGCAGTGATATCTCTTTCCCCTCTGGATATAGACCTACTCCAGTGTCTCTCCTTCCCCATTATCTAGCACGGAGAGATGTGTTGGTTTTCAAATATGGATCGAGTGGCTGTGAATGTAGAGGATACAAAACAAATTTTCTTGAATGCTTTGAAACCTGAAGAGAGAAGAGACGTTGAAGCAAGTGGACAGAGAGAAGAGGAGGGAAAGAGGCAGCAGGAGATGATTTTAAACAGGGATCGGTCGGTCTAACTTAATTAAGAGGGTCCCAGCGGGAAAAACGGATCGGTTTATTCAATTGAATTGAATCAAATCAATTCTCTTGTGAAATTGAGGAGGATATATCACTAACTGACTACTATACGGTATATGGTAAGTTTTGCAAATCTAACCCTGAAACAGTACTATATATACTTTCTTTTCTTTATGTTGACACATGAACAGGACATTGATTATGCGTCCTATCTGTAATAAATATACATATTGATTTTGTACTCGATCATGATTTGCTTATGAAATTTCAAATTTCAATGCCATCATATACACCATAAATATGCCGTACGAAGTACGAACAATATATACTTGGTATGGTAAAAAAATATATAATTTTCCAAGGAAAACGAAATAAAAATTTTAATTTAATTTTAGTCAAAGATTTTCAATGAACGTACCAGACAATGAGGAATGGCAATAAATTTGACTACAATATCAACAATGAAATTGCGGAGAGCGATATTGACCAAAAGTGCATAAAATTTACAAAAGAACAATAAATGTTAACGACCCAACATTTCTAACGAATTTGCCTGTAAATGTGATGGGCAATGCAAAGAGATATATAGTGCTTACCTGAAAACAATAAAATATAGAATCAAAACAATATGTGAAAGGAGTATCACTCCCAAAGTCCCCAATTTGTCTTCCTGATGAATTTTTTTTTATTATTTTGTCGCCATTATGTTGAATATAAGTAACGTACGTTGTGAATGATTTAGAGGCAAATATGTATGACTACCAAACACATTTCTTATAATTATATTCGATAAAATTTCTTTTCTAGTCTCTTTGTAAACTCTTTTTTTTAAAACTTTACTAAGAAGTATATATACCAAAACTTGAAAAAATAATCTATGTTTGATAAGAAAATATAAGATGAGGATATAGAGATTTTTTTTTCTTTCTACCTCCTGTAAGTACAACCTACATGTAAGGATTGGGATGCGTTAATTATCAATAGTTTAGTTTGACGATCTTGGCAATCGTAATAGATAATTCTAATCTTAACATTCAATAGTTCTAATGTGATCTATAATTGAAGCATATTTATTATTTGTCAATTATATGAAATGTTGATGTTCCATGGTTGAACTGCCTTTGATAAAATATAAATACTAAATGATAAAAATATTTATATGCCATCACTCATTGACAAAAAAAAAAAAAAATTTGTCACTTGTTAATTAATTTGGTCATTCTGCCACTTTAAATATACCACCATTAAATTTTTATATTAGAAATACATCACTATAAAATATTAAAACTAGAAATATGTCATCGTAAAGTAAATAAAATTTTAAAAATTTCTCTTTTAAAAAATTAAAAATTTAAATTTAAAATTTAAAAATTTTAAACTAGAAATTCTATAATTTTAAAAATTTTCAAATTAAAAAAATATGAAATTCTAATTTTTCTAATTTGAAATTTTTTTTTGAAGCGAAAATGAGACTCTGAGGCCTCATCTTAAATTAATTAACGAAAAAATTTAGCAAGACGCTAAAGTTACAAAAGTATCAGTAAGTAACAGTAAATAAAAACGAAGAACAAAAATATTTGAAAATTTGAAATTTAATAATTATAAAATCCAATATTTGAAGATTTAAAATTTACAAATCTAAAATTAAAAATTTGAAAATTTATTTCATGCCAATAAATTTCTTATTTATTTCTTAATAATTTAGTCTAATGAGGGCACTTAGGATATTTTTAAAAACTTAGAGTGACATTTCGCTAATTAGAGTGGCATATATCTAATTCTGATAAAAAAAAATAATAATAGCATAAAACTAATCTTGATTTTATAGTGGCACAAAACTAACTTACGATTAGGAGTGTCATATCTCTAGTTATTCCTTAAAAGTAAGTTACCTATCCAAGTTGTGAAACTAATGAATAAATATGTAGTCCAAAATTTTAAAATAAAAATTATCACAGATGACAAGTCATTTTTCATTATAAATGGAATTCACCCGTTTGTGATTACAGTCAGTTCTGTAAAATCTTGACTACTAGGAGTACTGTTAATGGAAATAACATGTTAAGGAATATATATATGCAGAAATCAACCCTCCCCAAAAAACGTGTGTTTAGTCTTTTTATTTGTACTTGAAGGATAAATTTTACTCCTATCAATGTAGGAAGAGCAAAAGAAGAAGCCCACAAAATTTTATAATGCCAACATCAATGTAAAGAAATTTAATTATCATATTTTGGGATGGTCCTGGTCTGTATTGGGGAATTGGAAAAGAGTCGTTCCTCGTTTCTACAACAGGGGAAAGTTGTTATGATGCCATCATCCCTTTTAGATTTATTTATTTCATAATTATAAATTGATGTGAGGAAGGTTGTGGTCCTGGCACTTGGCAGCAAAAATATAGTTTCCTCTCGGAAATTGAATTGAATCAGATCGTACGGTTATTCTATGGACGCCTACATGCTACATGTGTCAAGTGGTGGCTATTTTTGCTGGTTTCCTGTAATAGAGTCAACACATCACCCTCAAATTAGAAAAACAATATTGGAAAATTTTACAATACTATTATGATTGTGTTTCTTATACTGCATATGTCATGCATCTCTTCGTATTAATTTATGGCGTTGCATCTGATTGATACCAAGTTATTAAGAATTAATTACTTATTTTATATTCTCTGTGGTTAATTGCCTAACACTTGTATATCGATTTTATATGAGGGATCAAAAAAATCTCTGACATTTTACGTTCATTTAGATACGTGCGTAATTGCGTAAAAAAAAGAAAGCAAAGTGTGCGCAATACTCGCATGTAAAGTGTTCATCCGAATATTTGATGAATGTTTTGGACAATTCAATCAAGTCATCACATATACAACAGAATCCAAATGTCCGGCTGTTGTTTCAATCAAATGCTAGAGCTGTTGCCTCCTAAGATGGATCCTGATCCTGTGTCGCACGGCACCGCGCTACACGCATCCTCAGCCGTTCGATTTTTATCGGGCAGTTCATTTTTTCGGGCCTATTAGATTTACGGGACTCCCTTATCCATCAGATTCAGATCAGACGATCCACAGCCCGCGCTACACGCTGTGCCGCGCGACAGCTGATCTGAATTGTCCTAAGATAAGCTGTTGCTAGAGGAAGGTTGGGATCTTATGCGGCACACTTTGTACTTGATTTAGGTTCTGTATTTTACTAATAATTCTTACTCTAGGAATCTTTTGTAGAATTTTGTTTAGAGACCAGTATTCGAATCTTTACAAATATTCATTTGACCAAACTTAGATAGATGAAAAAAATAGCATCTCCATGCATATTACTATTTCGACATTTCATATTAAATTATTTCTTTTCATTATAAATACATTCCAATAAATAAGTACATATCATCGCAAAAGTATGTTGTGTTGAATATCTTGGCGAGATGCCCAATTGCCCCCTATTTAATTTCCCTTCAAAAAGAAACAATAATAGAAACAGAGGCTTCTTCATTCTGCGGATCTTACTATTTCATTCCCTTTTTAAATGGCTTCTGCAAGATTTGAGAAATATTTTATTTGAACTTATATAATTGGATCATATATTCAAACTTATAAATGTCACTGTACGTAATAGCAGAGAACAGTAGAACACAATATTCATTGGCTAGAATATTATTGTATAATATATGAACTACCTCATCCAGATCTACAACAATGTTGCTCATTTGATGATCTGTGCTCTGGAATATGCAAATTAATTCATTGTACAGATTTAGACAGTTGAAGAGGCACTGCAAGGGTCAGCAGCACCAGAGGAGAGAGAGAGAGAGAGAGAGAGATGACGACTATACCCACGAGATACCCATGACCGACTGCACCCCTCCCTATGCCTCTCTCTCTCTCTCTCCCTTCGCTGCCTCTTTGAAATTAGTGCCTACTTAAACATTGATTAACTAGATTTAATGACTGACTGATGACATAATTACTGGCATTTAATACGTGACGTGTTGAGTTTTTATTGGGGCAGTATGTGCTGCTCGTTTAATTTTATTGGACGTCAGATCTTATCCCAGTATCCCCATCTGCAGGCGTTATCTGCTTGAATTAAATTATTCTTGCATGGCGATGAAATAGAGGTAATTATTACTCTAGAGGTCCGTTTGTTAGAGTCTAATATAATTTTGCATTATTACCCTATACAAGATTACAAGAATTATTTCTGTTCTATCCGACCAAGTTGGTTAAAAAAGGCAAATTTCTTTTTTAAAAAAAAAATCCTGACGCCAACTAATTAATTAAGAGCTCATATAGATATATAAATTGATCAAAAGAATTATCCCAAAAAAAAAAATGTATTTGCATTCAATCTCTTTAATCAATGTATCTTTGAAAATAGATAAATAGTACTTGTTTCTTGCGTACAATCTTCAACAGTATAATTAAGAAAAGCAGCGACTGAGATATTCAGAAAAACATAGTAATGGAACTAGGCATTCATTTGCAGCCCCTGTCTCTATATGCACACAATCACAACTTCAGATCATTTGAGAAAGTAGGCATGTCATAGGAAGTACTATATAGTTTCCACTACCATGCAATTTTTTCAACGTTTATAGTGAATATAAATTAATTTCAGTGTACTTGGTTTTTAAGAACCACCAGCTATAATCCAAAAAATATGCTCAAAGAGCACCAACATCATTAATTATCCAAGTCCAGTTAATTGCGCTAGCCCATGTGAAATCCTTATTATGAAGCAGCAGCTTAGAGCTACTTAGTGTTTGTTTTTATCTTCTTGTTGTTTTTAGTTTTGGGCTTGGGCCATTAATTTGGATACCGTTTGTTAAACCACATCAATGCAGAGAAAATATTTTTTATTGTCAAGAAAAGGAAAAAATATATACACGCCGCACAGAAAAGTTGACATATATTTATTTATTAACAGATAGGTATTGAACTGCCTCATGTCAGCCAATGAGCCAATGAGGCTATTGCTTGATGGGTCTTCACCATAATAACTTAAAAATAAAAACTATACTTCAACTTTAATTTGAAGAGTATGTCCTGCGGAACAACAAGAAAATATGTTAGCTATTCATGAGCGCCTCATGGTTGCTATATATATATAGAGGATCGCTAACGCGCCATCGATGGCACGTGCCATCGATTTTTCATTCACTCGTTTTTCAAGATCCAAAATTCAAACAATCAATACGAACCGTTCAAATTGATCATCATATTGAAATATCCTTGGAGACCAAATTTTATATTTTTTAGAATTTTTTTTTGCTATTTATTATGATATTTTCAAATTGGAGAGCCTGAAATACTCCGATTATAATGTTTTTGAAAATGTCGTAATAAATAGCAAAATAATTCGAAAACAATGTAAAATTTGGTCTCCAAGGGTATTTCAATACGGTGATCAACTTGAACGGTTCGGATTGAACGTTTGAATTTTGGATCTCGAAAAACGACTCGATGGCAAGGGACCCTCCGTGCCATCGATGGCGCGTTAGCAATCCTCTATATATATATATATATATATATATATATATATATATATATATATATATATATATATATATATATATATTCCTTAAAAAGACCTAGGTGGGTATTTATTATCGTGAAAGTATAAAATATTCTATTATAATCCAAATTATTTGACTAGAATCGAAATAATCATCACATTTTTTTACAAAGTCGATGCGCATATCATGAATACTAAACTATAACAATTATGAGATATAGATAAAAAATAAAAATAAAAAGTAAGACGCAAAAAAAAAAAACAGCATCTAAATATACTATAAATTACAAAAATCAATCTAATATACATAAAAAAAATTAGCATAATTCCTAAAGGCGGTTAAGAGATGTATTGCATTTCAATACATCCATCCATGATGAGGGTTGTGCAGCTTTTTAATAATGGAGGTGGTTTTGACAAGGAACGATTAATGAACGTACCTGCATGTAGTGAACGCCTCCAAGGGCCGGGCCGGGTTCTCGGGAGGCCGGGTCTAAAAGGGCCTGCTCAAGGGCCGGGCAGGGCCGAACTTAGGGAGGCTTTTGGAAGGGCCGGGCTTAGAAGGGCTTAAATATGAAGATTGAGCCTGGCCCTTTTCAAGCCTGGCCCTTTTAGGCCCTCCGGGTTTCAAGAGGCCGGGCTCAAAGGGCCTAAAGGGCCTGAAGGGCCGACGAACGAACAATATTTTTCTTAAAAAATTCGTTTTAAACTATATTTAAAATATAAATATTTTATTTATAAAAGATATAAAAATAGTATAAAATATTTAAATATAAATTGTAAATTTTATTTTTCATCTTTAATTTGAATTTAGGACGAGTTATATTATAACGACATAGAAAAAATTAAAAAAATCAGTTTTTGTTAATATATTAATGAATTAGAATAATTGAATATTATGAATGCATGAAATAACATAACATAAAATTTGAGAAATATCTATTATAACATCAATAAGTTAAAGAAATTTAATATTATTTAGAATGATCAGTTTAGATTGGATTGGATTTGATCAGATAGGATCTACTCTTGAGTTGAGATTATGTCTGATTCTTCATAAACCTGGCCTCTCTAGGCCCTGGCCCTTCGTAAGCCTGGCCTCTCTAGGCCCTGGCCCTTCCAAAGCCTGGCCTCTCTAGGCCTCTCTTCAGCTGAGATTGTGGCCTGGCCCTTCCTAAGCCTGGTCTCTCTAAGCCCTGGCCCTTCTTAAGGGCTTAGAGAGGCCGGGCCGGCCCTTTGTTTCAGAAGGGCTTGGCCAGGGCCGGGTCCAGGGCCAGAGGCTTTTGGATGTTCACTACCTGCATGCTGTGGGAGAACCTTTCTAGTTTTGAATAAGCACATTTGATGTTGTTGTGCTGACGTAAGTGTCATGGAGTCTTTCACTCAGAAGATATGTCCGTTTAAAGCATTGTATTTATTAACAGTATATATTCCCAGGGCACATTCGTTATTTTCAATTGTAGATGATTTTATTTTAATTGGTAAGTTGTGAGGGCCTACATTCAATAAATTTCAAAAGAAGAGGTGTTTAATTAAGAAATTATTCCTGTCTTTTTTCCTATCCCTGCTTGGTGTGTCTCGCCATTCTTGTAATGCCATTCGTGTATTATTAATTATAAGGTCTGGTTTTAGAGGCAATTGCTTCCGTCTCTTTCCACTCTTCCTTGGTGCATGATGCCAGTCATGTATCTAGACGTGGCCAGCAATGTATGATCCGAAAATTCCGTTTAATTCGATTCAAATTCAAACTCAATTCGACCCAACTATTTCAGAAGTACTCATCTATATATATCTCGCTTAGATTATCTCAAATCTAAAAAACTGTAAAATCAGATTATTTAAAAATTGGATTCGATCTGAATTAATCTCAGTGATCTACAACCTGAAATGATCTAACTATTGGACGATCCGATCTAAATTCTAATAATAAAAAATTTTAATAATAATACGAACATGAAACGACCACAGTCTAAGACAATCATGACATGAAATGACTCGACTCGACACAGTCCGATCTTAATTTAATTTGATCCAATTTGAAAAACGAAAAAAAAAAATTTGAAATATGATTCGACACGAATAGAGAAAAATTTAAATTCAAAAGTGATCCAAAGGCAATAACTCTAAACTAGTAAACTTATTTAACTTGACTTGTGACGATCAAAATTCAAAAGCAATTTGAAGACGGAGTAACTAAAACCTAACTCTAACCCGACCCATAATGCCTCGAGATCCCGACAATAATTCGAAATTACTTATATGCTCGTATCTTATGTGTTAGGGATGGACAGTCTGCTGACCTGGGCAAGTCGTACCCGAATAATTCGATGGGCACGTGAATAATTTTTAGATCGAAATCTCTGCTTTTCTTTTTGTAAAAAAATTTTAGTTTAAAATTAATTGACTATTTAATTAAAAAGTCCGAAGTTAGTATAAAAAACTATAGTCTTAATTCGGACATTTAAATTAACCTGACAATGATGATCGGCATAGTTCAAAATTAAAACCAATTATTTAATTCGGACATTTCAATTTTTTTAATATTGAAATGAGTCTTTTTTTTTTTCAAACATAAAATTTCTCGTGGGAGGTGTGGGGAGAATGTCACTATCACATGCAATTGGGTCGTGACAGCTCGGAAGGTCTGATTAGAACTTGAATGGTTAGTTAGAGCAACTGTGGTCACAAGACGAAAAAGTGAATATGACAGTATTTGACCGTCGACCTTCAAAAAAAAGACAGTACTTGACTGTCATAAAAAAAAAAAAAGACAGTATGTGACGTAAAAATGCGTTTTGATCTCAAGTGGCATGCATGTATTCTGTAACCAATTACTTCAACATGACATCCAAATACTTTTACAGATCAAAAGTTTTGTTGTACTAATATCTGTTGATATACTGTCATGACAACTTACTTTTTATTCAACAGCAATCTAACAAATATGCACTACGAAAAATATTTACCAAATATGTAATCATATTCTAAACAAAAGTATATATGATACCCTACTTTCTAGCTAGCTACTTTTTTATTCTCACATTCAGCGCACCAATTATAATTTCTTCTGCTGCTGTACGATACAGTCTTGGACCAATAACCATTTGTGGATTTGTCCTGATGATGTAATTTGGTAAATATTATAGATCTTGATAACTCCTGTTCACTGTGGCTGTGGGCCCAAACTCCTCCTTGGGCACAGTAAAGTGAAAGATAGGTCTTACAATGTTTTTTGAAATACAGGTCTTACAATGTAAGAGTGGCATGGGTACATATTTGACCTTGTATTCAAGCCTTCACAATTATCCGGTATTGTTTCGTTTTGCTTAAAAATAAAAGTATTATATATTTTTTGTTCATTTTTGGACCATCGGAACCAAAATGTATAAATGTGATGAATTCGTCGATGTGATTTAAAAAAAAAAATTAAAATGAATTTCATCTGTTTGTGTTTTATGAAACAGTTCAAACAGAAAAATAAAACAATACTTTAATTAGAATAAATAATGAAATTTTAAATCAGAGATCACAATGTAAAATTAATATGTTCTCTCATTTGTATGTGTTAATTCATTGTGACATAACAACGAAAATTGATCATTTAAAATGTTGTAGAAATTTAAAGGCCCTATTAGTATTACCCAAAATAAGTAAACAAGTGCGGATTCAAAATAATATGTCAAATCAAAGGACAATAATTTTCTGAATTCCTGTTTTTTTGTCTGTAAAATTTAATTATATATGGAGTTGACACATAGGGAGACGCCAACATGGCAAAAAGATCATTACCAGATATTTGATGAATAAATTATTTGTTTTGTTCGAATATAGAGAAGGCACACGAAGCCTAGAATAAATCAACGACCTAATAAAATTCATATTAGTACTTTATCATCGTTAAAGTTGCAAAGTCAATTTGCAACAAGTCACTTTTCTCAATATGTTAAGGCGTAAATTATTTATATAATAATTGTACAACATAATTTCCAAAAACAGCAAACAGAAGATAAATATCATTAGTAGTAAACATTGGAGCACTTTGATAAATTAAATAAAAACACTAATCGTTAGTGTGGTAATATGGAATACAAGAATTAATCTAACCTTACAACTCAAAAAAAAAAAAAAAAAGAATTAATCTAACCCAAAACAGACGAAAGCCACATAAATGGCCTCCAAAGTTGTTTCTTTTGTCAGATCTATAAATGTTATGAGTATTAATTTTGTAAAATATTTATTGCTCTAATCTAAATCCATAATTACATTAGAAGGTTAAAAGAGAGAACAGAGAACAACAGTGAGGGAAGCATAGGTTTGTTAAATATCAGAGATCACATCAAACCAAAAATCTCGCTGGCCATGGAAACATAAAATAAATACGTACACAAGCACAAACAAATGAACCACAGACATTTATTGGGAAAGCTGTAACTTATTTTAACTATGGCCGAATATTTATATCTTTACTCCAATCCTCATATGGCACATTTATTTCTGGGGACAACTCCTTGAGGTGTATTCTTTAATAAATGTCCTCCTCTTATCAAAGAAAGGCTAATAAAATCAGGGATGAATCAGTGCTAACAGTGCAAGCCCGGTTGGGACAAGTTTGGAAGAAATTAATGTTTCTCAAGAGAATTGGTTGCAGTGCTCTTTTATATGTGCTTGAATTGGTTGGTTGATTTCGGTTTCTCAGTGCCACAGCCAGCGAAGCCAATTTGAACTGCATGGCCGTCATTTTTAAACATGCAAAAAATAATTAAAAAAATATATTTTTTTCTATTAAATTTTGAACAGCATGAACATCATGACCGTCATTGAACAATTAGTACTTACAACACAACTTAACCTCTCTGTACACTAGTGATTATCATAAAATTGCCCTAAATGCGTTCTTATGTGTGCATATTCAATTCAATGACTCAAGACACTAATAAAATGAGGTCAACTTTGGTTAATGTGTATTAATTACAGTTAGCAGCCATTCTGACGTACAAACCAACAGTATCATTATTCAAATCCATTCATATTTAATTCATTGTCAAATGTACAATGGTAGATTTAAACCAGCAGAGTCTGTAATTTTGTCAAATCCATTGTCTTTTGTGCTTCCATCATATTTCCATTTTTCATAATTTTTATAGTAAAAAACTTATAAAACTTATCAAATAAACCCCTAGCGATGGTTGGTTTCTCAAAGTATGAAAATATAAATAAAAAAAATTAAGTTTACTTTATTTGATAGAAATCATTAATTTAAAATTTCAATTTGGAAATTGTTAAAAAAATAAAGCATTTTTAAGACCTTACATACTAATTAAAACAAAATCAAAATTTCGTAACTTTTCACTTATGTGTAGGAAAAATAATGAAACATAACTAATAGGATTTATTTAAATATTTCGGTTTCGTATGAAATTAGATTGTTCTAATTCTATCATAAAATCCAGCCTTCCATTGAAGGATTGTATTTTCCTGGTTCAATTTTAAGAAAACTTTTAATTCGCGCGCACATTAACACATCTATTTAATCAACAACAATTGAAGCAGTGGCATCAACTCTTTCTCACTTCTCTCTTTTTTCCTCTGTTTTTTAATTATTTTTAACTGATGTGGACTCTTATTTCTAGGATCTTGGTGGCATCAACTTGTTGCAGAAAAATGCTTTTTAGCAGTAAATTAAATAGTTTTGCAGCGTGCAAAAGCATAAACAATAGTTCATAATAAATAGTCGAGGACTCATTCGTATCTTAACCAACTGAATTTAAAACTGTATATTCGGTTGTCAGTATGTAAAAATAATAATTATATCATTTTTGTTTTTACATGGACGGGCCAGAAATGAAGCACGATGCATGAGAGGTCGAGGGAGCTAGAGGACTATTATGAATATAACAGAAAACATCAATATTATAAATAAAGATGTGTGGGTGTCGGAATCTTTTAGTTAAATGTCATTCGACACTCTAAACATTATAAAATAGTTGTGAGATAGCATTTTTTGATTTTTGTAATATGATACTTTATAATTATTTGTGTGTCGGGTATTATTGCTCATAAAACTGACCTGGTTTACCAATAGAAAGTAATTTGGCAAGACATTATGTTCTTTCTTATTTTTGTGACCCCTTTCTATTTTCATTTTCATCATGCCTCCATCTCTTTTTTTTTGTTGCTTAGAGTCTCTCTCGACTTTAATTTCTCTTCATCACCATTATAATTTTGGTTTACGAAATATAAATCAAATTCATTCAATTGAGAAAAAAAAACATCAATCTTTTACGATATATTTTTTTATGTAAGTCATTTAAAAACATGTTACATTTCATAAATAATATCAACATAATATTAAATCATATTATTTCAGATAATTATTACTATATTGTCCTTCAAAAAAAAAAACTATAACTATATTTACACACATATATTTTTTTCGTTAAATTGATCAAACTCTTGAAATTCAATCAAATCAAAATACCCACAATAACTAAATTATATTTCTAAAGATAAATATATATTAACAATATATCCAAAAATGAACATAATTAAACTATAGAAACATAACAAAAATATTCTTATTACAGATATCTACATCGAGCGAAGCTCGATATAGCTCTCTAGTAGTAATAAAATGTCAAAAGAATTCCATATTCAATTAGATTCAAAATGGAAAAGTCTGTGATATTACTTAATAAATATAACTAAGGTAAAATTATATTATATTTGCTAGTTTATTCAAATTGAAAATAAAATTTTTAATTTTATCTATTAATTTAAGTTTAGTTCTATAACATTTTAAGAAGTCATGCATATCAATAATTTTATTGGAAGTGGACTTTTTGACGATTTCCTTCTGTATAATTTTGTCAATTGTCATGTAGCCTCGGAGGAAATTATCTCTGATTATAGTAATGCAATAGCTGACACTCCATTATTATTTCTTTATATAATTATTTAATTAAGGATTTATTAATTGACTTATTTATTTACTTACTTAGGAATTTAGGATGTTCTTTTAGATAAGTCGACCATGGATAAAAGTTAAGGAGGCGTCAAACGTTGTGCCGTGGAAACACATCCGAATTCAATTAATCTTTTCAAATATATATTGTCATCAGTTTTTTTGTTCTTTTTAAATATGCTCGTAAGTGGGACACACCGATACAGTCGAGGAATAATGGCTTTCCTAGAAACGAGATAACGGAACAAGTCAAATAATTAAGAATATATATTTTTTTTGGACTCGAATGCTTTCTCGCATATACCTTCTGGCCTAAATAAGCTCTCAAGCCACATGTCATATTATATATTTCACTTTGTATAAACTAGAGTTGCATTTTAAATTTTATTCTGGCCAAAATATTTTAATTTAAAACAAAATAATTTTTTAAGAAATGTAGTTAGTAAATTTTGTGTAAAAAAATTGTCTTCTGCCAATGCTAAATAAAATGTATGATTATAAATATTATAATTACCAACATGATAATTCGTAGAAAGGACCACGAAAAGAGTAATATCATTTTTAGATTACATTGCTCGCTGGACAAATTAAACACATATCACTTTTAAATAAAAAATTAAAACAGATAAATAAGAGAGACAAAGTCAAATGGAGGACGACGTGGATAATGTGTGGTAACTCAAAAAATTAAACACATAGCGTACAAATGGAGGGGGGAGGGGGGAGGGATAAACACTATTATAGAAATAAAGGATGAAAGACTCGAATAAATGTTGTAAGATGAGTTATTATTGAATGAATTTTTGTTTGACAGTTTCAAAATACCATCATTTTGTTTCTCATAATTTTATTTGAATGATTGAATGATTGAATAATTGAACGATCCACGCCATTCTAGATGATATGTAATTTCATCAAAGAATGTGATTTTCTTAAAAAAAAATTTAAGAAGTCTCCAATTAGTTTAGTTTAATTTATTGACAATATGATAAATTTGAGACTAAATCCTTTTTCTCTAATTAATCCATCGTTTAGCTAGAAAAGTTCAGGTAACAAATTATGAGGTGGAACTTATTTTAGGAAGTGTTCTTTTGGGCAAAATGATTGAGTTTGCTTCTTGTTTGATTAGGCAGGGTATATTTAGGGACAGGGTTCATATTTTGTTATGAACGGAAGGAGGTGGCCACAAGCCAAGTCTCGTTGTTACTCATTTCAAAGAAGAAAAATGGAAACTAGACAGAACCCGAATTTAATTCAAACAGTGTACATCATTGTAAATCCTCTGCACATAAATAAAAAGTTGAAACAAAGAAATGCAGGACTCTGCTTTAAATTAGGCATTCAACAAAATTTTTTTTCTTCCAACGCCATGATTGTACTCTTGTTGAAAGTTGAGAAAATAGAACCATTCAATTAATTATATTTTCAGTTAGGGATCAGTTAAATCATTTTCCTTCATTTTGAAAATAGGGGTCATTTGGATGGGTGGGGAATAGGTAGGAATAACAAATCCTGGGACTAAATTTAAGGAAAAAGTGAGATTTCGGGAAGCGTGGGAATAGTGCTATTTCGGGACTAAGAATGTTGTTTGGATGGTGAGTTTAGGAATAGCGTTGGGAAGTGTGAAAAGTAGAGAGAAAAGTATTGTTGGGAAGAGTGTTGTTGGAAATAGTGCTATTTCTGGGATTAGCTATTCCTGAAATTGGTAATTGTGTTTGGATGAAAAATTTAGTCCTGGGATTAGCTATTCGGGGGAATAGGCTATTCCCAAGGGATCCAAACGACCGGACCCCGATCTGGTGTAGCGCTACACAGCTTGTAGCGCACCCAGAGCCGTTCGATTTTGATCGGGCGGTTCATTTTTTTCGGGCCTATCAATCTGGTATTATTCACGGGGCTCCCTTATCCATTAGATCAAAATCGGACGGCCCGTGCTTTTTCTCTCTCTGCGCTACAACTGGTGTCGCGCGACACCAGATTTGGATTCCAAACGACCCCATAAGGTTTTATCCAGAAGGAAATGCATGTGGGCTGGCACAATTCCAGAGAAAGAGACAAAAAAGATAAAAGCCCATAAATGTGGGACGTCGTTTCATGACCTGTACAAATCTTGAGCCCACTTGTACCGGGGATACCTTACCTATTCGGCTATTTCAGATCAAATTTCAAAATGCACTTGTGCTAATTGTGGTCCTCAGATATAATTTTTTACAATATTTTGTTCAAAAGTTAAGGAAAATATCAGAAATTCCTGGTTTTTTTAATCCTATTTTAAGTTAAAAAATTTGATATGTATTTTTTTTTGTTACTGTTATGTTTTAAAGTCGTATTAATAAGGATAGAATATACCCCTTTTTTTTTTATAGAGCCATTCTTTTGCAAGATTTTTTGCGCCATTTACGTAGATCTATTGTAGGGATTGAGTTTTGACAATCAATGTTAGTTAATTACGACTCTGCCACTAATTAATTTTCTCAACTGTTTCTGCGTACGAATTATTATCCGGTAGTCCTCGCCTTTTACATCTTGATTTTGTACCGGTGTACACTTTTCTAATTGAGATTTGAGAAACAGCATTTTTTTAATTTCAAATTTTCTGTATATAGGAAAATCGTACTTTAGTACTTGGACCATTTTTTTTTGTCTACTGCGTACAGGACTATTTTTATTGGGACAGTGTCCTTGTAAGAAAAAATATATCCCTTATAATTTGAGGAACTGGGACACAGCAAGAATTGTCAAAAAGTTAAAGATCATGACTCATGAGTTTATAAATCTGTACGGTATATTTTTAACAGTGAATCTTACCTACTGATGATAAGGATTAATACTACTATACATGAAATATTAAATAGACTAGCAAGCCTGAATAGCATTAGTATTCGATAAAAAGGGTGGTATTCATTTATTTGAATAATACTATAGTACCATTATTTTTTAGTGTTCTTGCATGAATGTATATGAACAGACTATCCAACCGTATGATGATGGTGTCATGGAGGGTATGCGGATAGAATTAAACCTACATAATATAATTAAGTTTAAAAAATGAAGGAGAGAAAATGAGATATCAAACGGAAAGTAAGTATATTCTCTAGTATTTCATTGGGATCTAAATCATAAGTATATTTTTTGCGATGTATAATTTTAAATTGCACCCATAATTCAAAACTTATTTTCCAAATCTTACTTGTCTGTTTTGATATAATTTGGATATATAAATATAATTTATAGCAGTTGCATTTGTCTCTTTACATTGGGCACATAAGACTTCTGTTATATAATGTTTTGAAAGGGGAAGGTCCGAAGGTTCAATTGAATTTATTTTTACCAAACAGAATTGCTAAAAGCATCAATTATTCTATGTAAAACCGTTACTGTTACTATTGACTGACAATATATTTCCAGGCATTAATCAAATTACTAGAAGCAACAATAGGTTAGGCTCATTATTTTTTTATGTAATAAAATAATAACCTATTTAATGCTAATTAAGAAATGAAAACTTTTTTTTATTGAAATTGATTTGCAAATAGTAAGACATAATTTTTAATGAAAAATCTTAAAATGTTACGCATAACAATAAAAATACTCAGTCGGCGTCAACAGTGGATGGAAAAATAAAGCATTTTGCTAATATTTTATTGACTTCAACAGTTGATGATATATGATTGTTAAGGATACGTGCATGTATTTGCACAGAGTATGTTGTACGGAGACATCAATGTACACAATCAAGCGAACTATTCCTTCGCAACAAACAAAATTATATCTCAGAAATAGCTTCAGTTAACAAGGGATTGAAACGAAAAACAAAATGAAAACAGTGCAAAATCCAAAGCATAGAATAACCATCTCAGATACTGCTCTGATCTGTGAATATGGCAGTGATGATGGCAATGTAGGCCTATTCTGTGGCCTACTCTGATAGCTTGCACGAGGGAGAATAGAGAACGGTGCTTGTGTGGGATCCTCATTTTATTACTCCAAAATTAAATTAACAATTGAATAGAGTTAGTAAACAATCCGAGCCTTTGTTCAGATCCCACCCAATTGAATTTTGGGGATGTTAAAGCTGCCAAGAAAGAAAAGGAGAAGTAGAAAACGAGTTAACAGCATTAAATCTGGTCTTATCAGCCTTCAAACATTAGTTATGTAGCTATGTGTGTAGTGTGTATTTTGTCAAACTCAGTTTGAAAAATATAGGCGTACAGACAATTGGGAAGACACCTACACCTAATAAAAAAATGCTACTATGTAAACTTTACTTAGCAACAATATTATGAATTTTGATTGATTAAAAAATTAATTTGAAGGCTTTGATCCCATATCCTTGAAGTTTATAAGGTCCTTGAATTCTCACTCTTATGTAAAAACGAACGAATTATTTATATATGCATCTCTACTAGCATAAGTGGCACTTAATTCAAAAGATTAAAGATAGTCAACGCTAAGCTAGTTGACATTAATTATTTTCCAGTTCAAAATACACACGTTAGAACCAATTGAAGGATCTGTCTTGTTCAGTTTTTCGTATGGAATGCAACTTGAATAAAGAAAATTAATTATACACATGCAAGTAAAATTGGGCTCAATTTGAAAATTTATTGAACAAAAATAATTTGATCAAGATGGAATCATCTGAGGAGACAGGTAAGTCAATTATTCTTTTTAATTGAGGCAATTCAAATTAAATCTAGATCCTCCGTACTTGAAGTATTTAAAAGCTCTGTTAGTTTGATTTTAGCGGACCTACAGGTTAGTCAAAACAGTTTGATTTTTCGATTCACTTCGGTTTAAACATATGCTTGTTTGATTTTCCTTTACTGTATTGGTAGGTCCGGTTTCTATAATGAAATCCAATAATACGGAGACATCAAATAAAATAAAATTTAGTAAATAATAATAAATAAAATTTTATTGTTATTGTTATTATTAACATATTAGTACGTATTTTAGAGTTAATTCCATATTAATAGGTAAAATCTTATTTTTTTTTTATTTCAGCTTAGCAAACTTTAAATTTGATTTATTTGGTTCGATTTAGATCGAATCGGCCAATTTTCCATACTGATTTGTTTGATCGACTTTTTTGTTGGTTGTTAGTTTGATTTGAACAAACCGACTAATACTTTTCTGCCAAAAAAAAAAACAGTGCAAATAATGAAATGAAATTACCTAGAGAGCATATATGTCTATTAATTAGTAAATGATAAAACTTCGAAGAAAAAAATAATTAAATGATAAACCTCATCTGCTAGCTGATAATTTATTATCATTCCCAATTATAAAATTTTCTTTTTCTTAATGTTTTGCTACCAATAACTCCTCTTTATTCGATTTGAATTTTTTTCCCCTGAATATATAGGGATCTGAAAGAACAAAACGAGCCAAATGCGGAGGGTTTCTAAATGAGATAATCTAACATTTATTATGGAGGATAAAAATGGGCATCATGTGACTCTCATGCTGTCCTCTGCCTTGTCTGTCTCTTCTCTAATCCTCTGCTTTCTGGTCCCTTTTTTTTTTTTTTTCTTTTGAAATTTTATAAATGGAATTGGAATTGGAATTGTAACTGTGTATGGATTGAAAGTAGCATACCTGAATTTTTCCCTTCTTTTTTCTTTATTTCTCAAGTACAGTCACCTGAATTTGTTGGCTTGTAAGTTTAGTTGAAATATATATATTTTGCAAGTGGTGGGAGGCCGGAAAATTTAAAATTTGAGTCCCATGCACTTGTATATATATGTGATATAAATTTGAGTCCCATGCACTTTTAGTTCGCTTTCTACGGATTTTTGTAACTACTTATGAAAACTTGTTCACTGGTCTATCACCAAATAACTTTAGAAAAAAGAACATAGAAGGTATTTTTGGTGACTATCTTTGCATTGAACCTGAATATTGTAATTGATAGAGTGAGGATATTACCAAATTACTGAGGGCTCACGATTGAAACTGAATATATTTATATACATTTTTTAATTTAGATTACGACTCTCAAAAATTGTTCGTTCTGAACTTGTGAACGGATGGGTATCACGTCTTGTATAAACTTTCTCTAAGCGTACTTCTAAAGTAGAGTGAGTCCAAAACAAACTAGGCCCATTTTTTATTTTTATTTTTTTTAGTTAGATGTCTAAAAAAAAATATTTTTATTTTTTTAGTTTGGTTTTTGAATCTAGCGATTTTATATTTTAAAAAATTTAAAAATTGTTATCTCCGTGATTTAAACTACTTAGTTGGAGACTAAAAAAATTAAACTATTAGACGGAACAACCCAGCTCTAGTCCTAGAAATATTACTATCACATCTCTTAAATATACACAAATTTTGTTGTATACTAAATTTTTTAACCGGGCTTCAACCTAGATGGTTCATTCAAAATTATGAATAGAAATGAATGATCAAGATCAAAGTCCAGTTTAAAATTTCTATCCATCATAAATTATCATGTATTTTGTTGGTCTGGATATTGATTATTACTCAGCCCATTTCTTTGAATTTAGCGTGAAGTATCCTTTTTCTTGATACCGGGTAATTTATTATTATTTTTTTGAGCATTTATTAGATGTTCTTATATATTGAGATTTATGCCTATAGGAGGCTTACTTTCTGCTCTATATCTTTCTTATGATTTTTTTCTTATTTTGTGATTGTAAATAACATTGATTTTTTCGTTGTTGATTTTGTGATGTAAACAATTCAAGGGTGGTGAAATCAAATAATAATTTGGGTGTTTTGAGTTTTCTCATGGAGTTTAACACTTTAACGTTCGCAAGTGAGATAACAAGAAAAAAAAGGTAAAAGTAAAAGAAGAGGGGGGCTGGGGAATGGGGATATAGAGGCACAGCCTAATTCAATAATGTTGGCCCATATTATTACGCAAAACCCTTAAATAACGCTGTATAATGGGCCGGAAATAAGCAAGAAAATCAGAAATTGACTCATTCATTTTTGCAACATGCAAGTTCATTGCTGATCCTACAATTTGCGGAATATGCAAAGGAAATTCAGTAAACTTGACCAATTTAATTAATAATTATTATAGATAATATATCCGTACCATGGAGAAATCATTCAATTATTATAACAGATCTAGCTAAATAATTAGTGATACTTCATCAGTTCTCTGGCGTTGTTGTTTGAAGTCATTATAATGCGTTGTACTTGTGACAATTATAATGTCTTTCCTTATGCACTAAGGCTCCCCACTTCCTGCATTTGCACTTACATGGGTATTTTGTTGTTGTAATTGTAAAACTGCAACTTCTACCGTTGTCAAATGTCAAGCTTTTAGGGGGGAAAAAAGTCTACAATTTCTTGCAGATACATGTCTGGCTTTTGGGCCTATTACTTTCGTTTCTTTCTTCTACTCTTTTTCAATTTGATCTGCTAATCTTATTGTTGGCTTTGATGTTTTGGCACCATACAAGATGATTCAAACGTTCGTGCTTTTATAAATACAGTTTTTATGATGAATTTTGTATCTTAGTAGTCAAAATAGAGAACTGTTCTTTTAGAACGCCTTTTATTTAATAGAACGCCTTTTTTTTAATAATTCTCATCCAGCAAAAAGTAACAAGAACGTAACATTTATATATTCACTTTCCTGTTGTAAATTAACATCAGAACATGAAAACCATATGTATATACAGTACAGTCGTCAAAACCATCAATATACCCCTCCATCTCCATCAATACCAACATAACCTAAGCCTATCTAATAAAGTGCGTTTACACACTGTGAACCCAGAGTCCCAAATATGAGTTGCTATGGATTAGCGAATACGACTCTGGACCAATTATTACTCCTGCGAAACTAATCCAATTGCATAATATGTAACAATTCTGATATCCAGAATTTGACAGAAACAACATTAGACCAATTGGAGCTTGGTTATGACATACTTTTCTACCATTTCTTAATGTCGATTCCTCTGTGCCAAAACATCACATAACACGACTATACAATAATTTGTACTAAAGATTTGTAGAGCATTCAGCCTCTTGAACTGAACTTGCTGGCACTGGCATACCCGGACGGCTGATCTGCATTGTCATGCAATTGACTTCTAGTTTATACCAGCCAGACACCCATGGACCGACTTTCCAACGAAGGTTCCCTTCTATTTTCAAATTGAGACTTGTAAGCTTTATGGCAGTGCCTGACGCAGGTTGCCTGCTTGTTGGGCTCACCAGATTAGCTGAGAGGATGTCACTGTCAAGCTCTCCTTGATTGAAAGGCGGTAACGCCACGTCAGGTGAAATTTGTACCCCGGCATATGCTAGGTAGGCATGTAGGTTGTCATAGTATATGCTGGCATGCGAATTTGGATTCTTTGAGATGAAGGTGGTTGATATAGTAGAATTGAAGGAAGATAGGTCTTTGAGGTAAAATTTGGGATTGTTGGGATGAAGGAAGAGCCAGAGGAGGACAGAAATGAAGAGAAGAGAGAAAATCAGGCCAGAGAGAGAAATAAAGAGCTTTCTGTTGCTTTTGAGATGGTGAAGTAAATTGTTTTGGCCTTTCTTGGAGCAATCTTTCGGAGGTGATTCAGTGTATTTAATAGACATTGCTAGTAGAGAGGAGGGAGGGAAAGAGAGAGAAAAGGAACAAGAGAAGAGAAAGAGAAACTGTATGGATGAAGTGAATCGGAGAGTTGGATTCAGTAAGGGTTTAATAAAGTATTTAGGGAGGGTGGCGTTTTTCAGTAATCTTGCACATAGAAAAGCATGGCAATGATTAGATATCAACAAGAAAAAGATGCAATTATTCATGGGGATCCACTACTATCTTTTGATTTGGAGATAAGGGTTAGTATTGTTTGGTTTCATTTTTCAACTAGCCCTTATGAGGAGTTTATCAATCCAATTGCAAAATTGAGCTTTTATTTTACCAAATTAATTGTGAATACTTCTCGACTAAATTGTAAGTAGTGCACAGAAATTGTACTTAAACATAGTTACGGTTAATTTAGGTCTCAGGAGAGATCAAATGATGATGTATTCTGAATTCTGATATATCCAAAATACTGCTCCTATAAGATTATTTAAGAAATTATATTTATTGCTAAAAGTTTATTATTACATTAGACAGCAGTTGTAATCTCATTTTGTTAACTGCTGAATTAAATTAATGAGAACCAGTCTAGCTAGGCTTGTTTGCATCTATCCACTAAAACATATTTCTCCTTAATATTATTAACTTCAGACATTTCATGTTGCCACAAAATGATTGCTCTTAGTACAACTTAATTTATTTCTAACGAGGTATAGGTTTTTAAATAAAGACCGTTAGAAAATGAGGGGGAAAAAAAAGAAGAGAGAGAGATCTCCTGCCTCCAGGATCAATCTCACAAGTTACTGAGATGCAAATGGTTATATCTGGGGCATTTAAGGATATCCAATTTGAAGTGCAATATGTAAAAGTAATAACATCATTACATGAAAGAAAGTAAATTGCACGTTCATTATTGATTCTCAAGTACCTTTCTCTTGCAATTTTCAAAGCGCACCTACCTATTTACCTTGGATCTCTATAATTCTAAGTGGGTCTTTCCTATTGGTGAACAGGCACTTGTAGCACCAGTCATTGGTGTGGAGAAAAACAAAATTTAATCTTAAAGATTTGTCACGCCTGCATCTCAAGGGAATTGTATAATTCATGTGATGATTTTTGTATTTGTCCCACATATATGCTGGTGTCAAACTAATTAATACGTTGTAAATTCGACATTAGTCGCCTTACAATTCGCTACATAGGTTAATGTAACAGAAGAACAACGCTGGCTACTTAGTGGATAGACCAATCGTAAATGGTGAAGGAGAGTTTGGATCATTCAAGTATATGCATGGTGGGTGAAAAGCAATAATGAACAATGCAATCAAGCAAACTTAATAATTAGTTCTGAACCTGTCTTAGTTCTGAAGTTCGAAGATAATTTAGTGGTAATCAATTATGAAGGCATGCAAGAGAGCATTTAGTCCTTTCATGCATGGTCCCAGCATTTTTTTTTGTCCTTCTTAGAGAGGCTGCCAAGTAATTAGTTGCTCCCAGCTTTTATTGCGCTCATATTTTCGGTATTGACAAAAAAAAATTAAAATTTGTTATTAATTTTAATATAAAGATGATGTAATTACTCTGCACATGACAAATATTTACTTTTGACAAGGTGTGATTATTCGAGCAATCAGAAGTGATCATTCTGAAATTTGTGTAAACATACGAAATTATTTCGTATTTCACTTTACTTTGGTATGCATAAAGAATTGACAATATAATCAAATTTTAATATGTTATCAATATTTCTTCATCTCGAAATAAAATCAAAATTAATATGTATTTCTATATGTATGTATTAAGATCAGATAATCTAAATCTAATTGTTTAAATGGAATATCAAGTATGAGCGAAAAGTTGGCATCGACCAATACTCAAAAAAGATAACAGTCATGACTTCTTAGAAAATAATTAAAAAATGATTTATGGCTTGTAGTGATTTTTAAAAAGGAGGAAAGTAAGTGAAAAATTAATCATCATTTAACCAGAAAATTGAGTTTAACAAGTAACCTATGTGAAAATCATTGTTCAGTCCTTTTATCTCCTGCGCACTTTATTTGCAACTTTTTGTACCTTTTTGTTATCTTTTTATTTTATTTAATAATATCATGGTTTGTCATTGTCATCTTGCCTATTAGAAAACATCATGAATTTTAGTTCACCAATTTCACTAGTAAAATCTGATATAGATATGGCAAAATTCTCATACAGAAATTGTGTCATTAGAGAAGAATCAAGAGGATGCTAGCTCGAAAAGTGTAATTTTAAAACAAAATGTTATAACTTTTGGAATTTGGATTTCAATTATCTTCGTCAAACTCTAGAATTTTTCTTTGTCATGATAAAATTGTAACTATTCATCGTAACAATTGATGTGTCATGAAAGTCGAAATTACAATACAATTACTCTATTTAAAAACTTACAAGTGTTTGTTTGTAAATACACATATATTATTCTTCAATGCATAGGAATTAGTGTTGTTAACGTGACTTCGGTTTCTATTATCCTAGATTATTTGTTAATAATTTCATTTTAAATATTAATCTATAATTATAGCAAATGCAATATATACTAGCTAATTGACAAGTATGTGGCACAGATATGCAAAGCTTTTCCACTTGTTAACTTACCAGCAATCAAATAAAAACAGTTATATTCTGTAGACAGCAGTTGAGTATCAAAAAAAAAAAAAAAAAAAAAAAAATCTACTCCAGTTCTCTCGTTAATGATAAACAGTTGACTGTTAGGAGCCCAAGCCTATGCTTTAAATTGTTAACCTTGTTTATTGTTCTCGTCAGAAGTAAATAAATTAGTTAGGGGGCGTTTGATTGTGTAGTAAGAGGTTGCATAAATTAAGGATGGCTAAGTGATTATGTAGTGTTATGTAATGGATGTTTGGTTGTGTAGTAAGGATGAGTAACTTAATGCATGTATATATTCATGTCAAAAGACTAAAATGCCCTTAAATTTCAATTATTTAATTTGAATTATTATTATGTATTAATAAGACGTGACCTAATTATTGTTAATTATTAATTATTATAATTTTTTTTATCAATGATAATAATAAATTATTTTATTATTATGAAATATTAATAATTACTTTTAATTAAATATTATAAACATTATTAATTATTTAACAATAAAAATCATTATTATTTATTAGTTATTATTAATTATTTGTTAATTATTAAATATTAATTATTAATTATTATAAAAATTAATTGTGAATGATAATAATAAATCATTGTATTATTAAGAAATATTAATATTAAGTTTAATTAAATATTATAAATATTATTAATTATTGATTAATTATTTTTATTATTAAATCATTATTATTAATAATTAATGTTACTTGTTAAATATTATTAATTATTATTTAATTTTTAATTATAATAATTCATCTTTATTATTAACTATGATTTTTTAATAATTCTTGTTATTTAGTAATTATTAATTATTATTATTATTATTATTATTTATTTCTAAGGGGTATTGTTGGCAAAAAAGTTAAACGGGACCATTACATAACTTATACAACCTAAAGAGGTTGCATAAGTTATGCACCCTTAAGACGTCTTATGTAACGGGTGTTTGGTGATATAAGAATGCATAATTTAAGTTATGCACTCTTTAAGTCACAAACAAACGGCCCCTTACAAATTATAAAGGAGATATTTGGTTACACAGTTTACAGAGTTCCTTTCAATAATAAGTTACCAGAACTGAGCATTGCCTGATTAAAGCTAACTTTCAGGTGGGAAGGGAGGCTCCCTGGCAACTTTTCGCTTCGTTTTCTTTCCTACAAGTTAACAATATATCACCTGATTTTCTTAGGAGCGGAGATTTTCTACTGTTTAAAGAACTATTTGTACAAAACGTATCTATGAACATGTCTTCAAAATGTTTTGTACAAGAGGTCTAGCAAAAGTGATAGAACCTTTTTTAACGGCTATTTTCAGTGCACCCAAATATGACCTCAAAATTTTGTGAGAATGTGAGGCAGGTGGGATAAACACATTGTAAGTGAGGCATGCACGGAATCAAAAAAGTTTTGGAGAGAATCACACGTTATATATACCAATATTATATCACATCAAAATGTTTAGATTGTAAACATGAAGATTAGTAATGAAATAATTTTTATACTATTATAGAGGTCAAATGTGAATTTTTGAAGAAAATATTATATACAAGTATATTATTCAATAAAAAAAAATGAGAAACGTTATTTTTAATTCCTTCTTACTGAATCCGCCAAAGGCAGAGACGCGAAAGAACAAATTTTATTTATGGAGATTTATATTGCTAGTCAATTGAATGCCCACTATTTTAATTGCAAGTAGTTGCTATGTATCCAATTTGAACCTTCCAATCAATAATGTATTGTCTTGATGAGCACTTTCTAGTTATGGTCTGTATCCTTGATTCCTTTCAGACATCTAATTTAAGTTAGACAATATTTGCATTTCCTGATGATGATTGGACAATCTAATGAGAGGTCATGGTCAACTTTTTTAGTACATTATGTAATTTTGAGATTCCAAAAGAATTTACGTGACTTAAAATACCTGTGAGGATGTGAAAAGTCAATCAACACCGGCAGATAGTGGACTAGTTGTTGAATTGTCGCTTCTATGAGACTATGATCCTTTTTTCTTTCTCCCTAGGAGGTTACAATAAAAAACAGGGTTGATAAGGATCATCCGCTAGATTCCTCATCCGCATCATCCGCTAGAATTTCCCTCCCGTAACTAATGCGTTTTTCCCCTCTTCTCAGCGCTTTTCCTTTTTAATCGCGCCGTTTCGCCGCTTTTTCCGCTTTCCCCGGCGTAGTGACGCTGACGTCATAGTGAGGCTGTCACCGCCATTCATCTTTTCGCCTTCACGATGGACGCTCTGCAGATGATATGGCAGCCGTTAGATCTCGTGTTTGAAATCCGACGATCAGTATTTGAGTCCGCAATTATTCTTAGAGAAATTATGGAAGATTACATGTTGAGTCTGCAGTATTTGAGTCCGCAATTAAATGTTGAAATTATTGAAGATTACAAACAAAAATATTGGAATTATTCGAAATAAAGTTGAAGTTATTGGCAAATGTTTAGTTATTTTTTTATTTGTTGAACTATTATACACAATTAACGAAATTGCTTTAAGCACAATTATGAAATATAATGTTGAAGCTATTATGCATAATGTTGAAATTATTATGAATAAATAATGAAATTATCATACTATATATTGAAGTTATTAGCTTAAATTTTATTAAAGTTAAAGAAAGGTTATTGATTTCATTCAATGCTCGTATTTTGTAAGAAAAAAAAATAAAATTATGAATTTAATTCCGGTAGGTGGAAAGCTGGTGTATTAAACGTCTTTACCATTCGTCTTCTTCATTCTTTCTGCCTCCAGTCTCCTTCTTTCTTTCTCTTCTCTAATCTTACTGCAACAATGACAAATGGCGATAAGTCTAGAAACAACGTTCTCCGTGAGAATGAGGAGGTTACTAAACAGATGTCCAAACTTGCCAGGAGCATTGTTATTCTGGCTAATACGTCAATCAAATTGGTTGATGTTATACGAGAGATGCTGTAGGAATATCAAACAACCGAATTTGAAGTCTCAGAACATTTCTGAAACCGTTTTCAAATTGTTGGACCTAGCATAGAGTGGCGCAACAAGATGATGAGATGTAAGTATTTTAATTTGAAGCTCCTTGGTACTAGATGTCCAATTTTAAAAGGGAAAAATACAAAATTCCTTGATCCTAGAGCTAAAACAAAGAAGGTCTGGGTTCGACTTGTTGATGTTCCGTATGGTTGGCGTACCAGTACAGGAGTTAAAGAAATAGTTACATTTGGAAAGATTTGTACCATCGACAATTGTAACTTTCTGCAATTAGAAAATTGCTGGATACGTGTTCAGGTTGAGGTTCCAGAAACACAAATTATACCAGAATATATGATTTTTGATATTGAATGGTCAAAAAAAAAAAACCGGAGCAGGCCAAAATTTGGTTTGTTGTGGAAGAAGAAAACCATAAGACTGAAGATCTTGAGATTATTAAAAATATTACCAAAATGGTTTGGTCTGAAAAGGAACAAGCATTAGTCGATGAATGTACCATGCATGCTGGTAAGACAAAGAAAAGAAAGGCTCCTTTCTCAAACAATAGTCGCCTTGTAGCCAAAAAGGTTAATATAGGTTCTAAGAGTGATGCTGGTGTCAATATGAGGAATCAAACTGGGAGATTGATTGAGAGAGGAATCCAGTTTACTAGTTATTCACAAAAAAAGAAAAGTTGTACCAGTTATTCTGGTAAAGGAAAAGCTTTAGCAATTGACAAAAAGACAGAAAGAAAAATGTTGAAAAAGGCTATGAGAAATAGTAGGGATACAAGAGGTGAATGTGGTCAGTCATCCCATATTAAAAGGGATTCACTAGGTAGGTTTGCTAGTAAAAATATTGTGTCAGCAGCTGGTGAAAATGACAATGAACCTGACAAAGATACAGCTCTTGTAAATAAGGTTAAGGTGGAACATGATTTGGTTGATAATGATGATGATGATGATGATGATGAGGTCGTGGTGGTGGAAGTTAAAAACAACAACAACAAGGTCTGGCACATTGATGTTTCTTCTTCTTCTACTTCTTCTTCTTCTTGTTCTACTTCTTCGTTTTCATGGTCTTCTTCGTCAGATTAAAATGTCAGAATTTTGTGTCGTACTTTTGAGATGTCTTAAGAAAATAGTTTTATATATCTAATGGTTTGTGTTCTACTTTTAAGATGTTAGTTTCTTTTATGATGTATTAGCAACTAACTAATGACAGATGTAGACTGTCATTTTAGAAATATGAAGTAACTTATGTGTGCAAACTTATGTAAGTATTTATGATGCCAGCAATAAACAGCTGATAATGCATTATTAATTTTCTTTTTATTTTTTATTTTTTTTATTTGTTCTTACTGTCCATGCTTATTTGGTAGTTATTTTCTCGTGTGATGAATAAATTAAAAGAAGTGTAAACAAACTGAAAAATATTGCCATCAACAAATAAGATAATAACTTCAATAATCTTAATTATAACTTCAAAGAATAAGTTAATAATTTCAACATGAACATTTAGCAAACATTTAGCAATTGTCTATGCTACTGAACAGTTTAATAACAAAGCATACAAACATTTAGCAATTGTCATGACAAGTACTAACATTAACAAACATTATCAAAAGATCGACAACAAGCAAAAAGTTGAGAAAATTAACAAGAATCCAAAAGTACATCAATATCAGAACCAACACTGTTATAACAACCAAATAATTATTAATCTGAAACATTTGAACTATTAGAGCCTGAGGAAGCAGGCTCTTGATTTGGTTGTTCCCATGCTACACCTGGTCCAAATGCACCATTCATGAAGTCGGAGATTTGCATGAACCCTTCAATGTTGACCTGTGCAGGAGTTGCAAATGGCTCTTGTGCCACTATAATCTCATGGGGGAAATTAACAGGATGTCCACCATGCACAAGAAGAATGAGTTCTTGTAGATTTCCAGGACCAAAATACGGTGCAATCCTAATAGGTGTACCAAATCCTGAATTCATAATAAAATTAGATCTGTTATAATTTTAAATTCAATCAGTATAGAAAAAATTATTTCAAAGCTTACTAAACTAACTATTGTAGTAATATAATTTGTCATTGATATACGATACTACATATATATGATAATTATAAGCAATTATATCGGATAATTTGATAAAAAAATTACAAATTGGTACAGTTAAGACAATTATATACATTTGGAAAATGAAAAATAAACCTGATGTGAGGATTCTTATGGCATTATCGTTCCATAAGTTGAGAGGTACGTTTGTTAGGCGTATCCTGGTGAAATAAGTAGATCTTTCCATCTGACTATCAATGCCGTGACTCCATCTCACAAATTGAACAACTCGATCGCCTAAATTAAGATATTGCATCTCACAGACCTGGTTTCTCAGTGCTACAGTCCAACATCACAGTAAGAACCGGTTGCGATTAGGATGAATTGGTGTTAGACGGAACCTGTTTATTCCTCCTCCAAATCTTTGTGCAAGCCTTATGATTATGTTTTGGACAAGATCATCATTAGCAAATGGTTCTCCTGCAATTGCAAAATCTCTAAGGATGACATTGGGAGGGTATACATTATAAGCAGGCATGTAGACATTCAGCCGTGCAGGACGATGATTGTTGAGGATAGCATCTGGATTCTCCATATTAATGTCTATCCAATTTTGAGGTGGTGGAACAACAGGTTGCCAATTATTATTTGCCATTTTTTTTTGCTGCTGTCTACAGTATTTGAGAAAAATAGAACTGTGGAGATGTACTATGCTTGGCCAATAATATATATTACGTACAAGCTGAAGCTAAAAGGTCTTACTTGAAATCAAAAGGTGCGACTTAATAAACGAATGGTGCAGTTAAAGAATGCGAAGGGGCGCAGTTAAAAGACGCTAGGAAATGGCTTTATTAAAAATTTAAACATCCGTATAGACTTATATGTTGAATAATTTGTTTGTATCCTCTGTTGAGTTCTGAAGAACTGCAGAATAATAAATTTTGAAAGATGGAAAATTTCAAAATTAATTGTTGAAGTTAATATATTTAATATTGAAGTTATAATGTTGATCGGCTCGAAAACCAAGTCAAAACAAGTCCTTAGAATCACCGATGTAAATAGTTTGCAGTGATAGCTTAAGGGTCGAATCCACAGGGACGGATGTTCAAGTTTTAGGGCTTAACTAATCCTAATTGGTCTAATTTGGCGAGTAAAAGTTGGTGGTAATAATAAAGGGTTGAAGTTTTCTTTTTGGTGTTTTTGCAATAATAATTGAAATTAAAACAATTAAACTAAGCAATCGATAAGGAGTAACAGTTCCAAACAGTAGCAAACAAGGTTTAAAATACAAAATTCAACGATTGGGCAAAGTTAGGGTCAATTGCTTCGGGTTCCTACTCATGGCCGTGTTTGGACGGGTCCGACTGAATTCAGACGGATCCGCCAGAACACGTCGCCTGGTCAGTTTACTCAGTTAAACGTTCTAATTGAAATGCAGGATCTCAAGTTGTTCCAGGGCTTACAGCGCTAACTCTCGTTCTTGGCTTAAACACCTAAGTTCAACTCTTTGACCCTCCTAAAAATCCTAAGTTTCAACTCTTGTTCCATGGCTTAGGTTTTCTAGGTTTGACTTTCTTACCGTAAGGACAACCTTTATCTCTCGATCTCAGGTAGAGACATGTCTCTCGACTAAGTCCCGGGTTCACCTCTCGGCTACTACCAATCCTAAAGCAAGTGATTGTAAAAAGGCTTAAGAGTTTCGGTTCTTGCTACCTATCAAACTAGACTTGGCCACGTCTATTGGGTATAAACCATCAATCCAAGCAATTCACAAACAACAAGATTTATCAAGCAAAACAAGAAAGCCAAAGCAAATCAAATAAAACGTCAACAAGAGTAAAAATCACATAGCTACCAAGTATCGGTTCCCTACAATTGCCCCTAAACAAATAACTACTCACACATAGTCATAAAACAACCACAAATCAACAAGTATACTGTATCAAACAACATATCAAACTAGTATATAGAGATTACAACAATCAATCAAGCAGATCTGATGCAAATTCGGTTATGTCGGACCCGACAGAATCCTGGCGGGTCCGACTGAATCGCCGGCGGTTGCTGCTCTCCAAAATCGCTCCAAAACTTGACCTAATTGTGTAATGAATCTTTCTCTCTCTTCCTAGGCGCCTAATCAAGCCAGGGGCGCGTCCTAGGCACCAGCCAGGCAGTTTCCAAAGCTGGCCTGACTTCCTAGACAAGAAACTGGCTTCCAAATCTGCTTGCTGGACCGTTTCTAGCGGGTCCGTCCAAATCCTGGCGGGTCCGTCCAAATCCTGGCGGGTCCGTCCAAATCCTGGCGGGTCCGCCTGAAACCTGGCAGTGGCGCTTTTGATCATTTTCAGCTCTGTTTAGTTTCTGTCGGGTCCGTCCAAATCCTGGCGGGTTCGTCTGAATCCTGGCGGGTCCGCTAGAAAGCTGGCAGCAACAGTTTTCTTCGTCTTCAGTGCCCGCTTCGAGTCCAAAATGGCGCCAAATCTTCCAAAAACCTGCAAAACACCAGGGGCAATAGCAGTACCATAATTCTAACATAAAAATGACATAAAATGAACTAAAAACACCACTTTCCGATTGGAATTGGGGCCTAAATGGGGTTGAAATATATGCACGAAACCCTCTGATCAAATGTACAACTATTGTTGTTATGAAATCTATCACTTTTATTAAAAGAAACATAGTTTCCTCTCATTCATACCAGAAGAAGGTTGTACATCAGAAGAGTGAGGTACTGGTACTGGTGCAGGTGCTGGTTCAGAAGGAGCATGTGTAATAATTGCAAGTACATAAATTGAAAAATCCAGTAATATGTTATGTTGTTACAGATAAAAAAAATATTAAATTTAATATTATTAATTGTTGAAGTTAATATAATTATTATTGAAGTTATAATGTATAACTATTGTTGTTATGAAATCTACCACTTTTAGTAAAAGAAACATAGTTTCCTATCATTCATACCAGAAGAAGGTTGTACATCACAAAACATCAGGTACTGGTACTGGTAATATCAACATTTAAATATTTTTTCAACTCGAGCATATTCCAAACTGATGATAGAGTTATAATTAAACAAAACATTATATGTACTATATTTTGCAAAGGCTGAACAGTAGAAGGCTGTGGAACTGCTTATAATGCAGAATGAGAATGTCCAACAATTGTAAATAGTTGTAATAACTGGAACTATTTTGTACTATTAGTTGTATGTATATAAAGCAGGTTGAGGTTTATAACTATTGAAATTACAATATATAACTTTTGAAGTTTCATGTTGAAATTATAATATGTAAAATTATGAACTATTTTTTAAAAAAAGATACTTGAGTTGTCCAGATCAGGGTGAGATAAATAGACAACATCACTACTACCCATGTCATATGTCAAGAAATGCAAATATTAATTCCAAATCCATGATATACTTCTAGTTAAACAAAACATATTATACAATATCATTCATACCAGAAAAAATCTGAACAGCAGAAGGCTCTGGTACAGCTGGTAATGCAGGTTGAGGTTGTCCAATAACTGCTGGTAATGTACAATGATGTTGTCCAATAACTGCAAATAGAATTTCGAAAGATGAAAATTTTCACTAAGCAAAAAGAACACATCTTAGGATTCTATTGTAAATAATATATAACAATATATGAAATTATTTACTTACAATACGAAGGAGAAAGATCAATATGATTGAGATCTGACTGAGATACAATGTTCAAGTCAAGCAATTCCATGCAACTAAAACCTGTAGGAAAATAATAAATAAAACTGTAGTTCATATATTATTTTTTACAGTTGTAATTAACATCCTTAATGTTGAACTAAATATGACTTATAGTTGTAAACAACATTCTTAATATTGAAATTAATATGTCTTACAATTGTAGTTCATACAACATTTTAAGAATAAAATTAAAATCAAATAAAACTATAATTAAAAAAAAAAATAATTACTTGATTGCTGCTCTATACTGAGATTATAAGATTCATTCAAATCAAAACCTGTTACAATCAAATATTACATCAGCTAAAAATCACAAAACTGATTCTGATTCTGATTGTGATTCAAATTCAAATATAACTTCAAGTGTATTTCATTGATTCATCTAATAAATCCCTTACGAAGACATTGACTACATCAAAATATACAATTATATATGATCTACAATTTGTAATAGATGAAATTTTTCAAAAAGAATAATAGACAAAAACGATCAGAAGAAGATCCAGTTGTGTTCATTACTTACCTAACCTATCCATTTTGCTTCAAATTGTCGCCTGAGATTTTCGAAATTAGACAACACCGATCAGTGAAGAGCGATCAGAAATCAATCTAGCGATCGGAGAAGAGTGATCACTGGAGAGGAGAGATCGAAGAAGAACTCCGATCAGTGGAGAGGAGAGATCGAAGAAGAACTCCGATCAGTGGAGAGGAGAGGTCGAAGAAGAGGTCCGATCAGAGATCGAAGAGGAGAGGAGAGATCGAAGACAAAAGGAATAACGGTCGAGTAAGGCAATATCATTTCTCACGCGCGCTCAGCACGTGAAAGAATCTTAAGAATTTCCGAACGGATGATGCGGATGATAGAATCCTATAGGATGATGGTAAGCAATTCCGCAATAAGAAATATTAATCCTTTTATTTTTATTTTTATTTTTAATTTTTTTATAAAAACAGTGGAAAAAGTATGGCGAGGAAAAAAAATTATTCCAAAGAATATGCACTATGCTGGAATGGGTGAGGATATACACGGATCAGAACCATAGGAAGGAAAAAGATGCCTTTTGCAAAGATGATTAAATAGAGGATAGCATTCGTATCCACAAATTCTTTTAAACAGAAAAAGGCTGCGAATGCTATCAGAAATCAGCTTTTGCGAAGGACCAGCATGCAAATGTATGAATTCGTCATCTAAAGGTGGAACATTTCTATAAACCGAAAAGATTTCAAAATTTTCTTATTAAAAAAGAGAAAATTTGTCACGTGAATAAGACCTAAATCAAAAGTAAACAAAAGAAAAAAATGAAACTACTTCAAAATAAAAAGGTGGGGGTAATGGGGTATCTTTCCCATTTTTTCCAAAAAAAAGGAAAAAATAACTGGCATTCTCAAAAAAATGAAAACAAATAACATTTAATGGTACACAACATGGAACGCCATTTTACCGGAAAGATAAAATCCTTTCTACCAAATTCGTTCAATAGTGTTAATTTCGACCTAAAGATAAATCCTTGGCCTAGGGGCTAAGATCCGAAGAAATTGAATATTTTTTTTTTTTATTCAAGAAGTTCTTCAGTCTTTCACTCATGGCACCTCAACGTACTTTGCAATTTGTTACGCCCCATATTGGTAGCGTTACACAGAGAGCACGGAGAGATCCAAGAGAGGAGGGAGACATCTATTCTTCCGCCAACCAGCCGCCCCTTGCGGAAGAATGGAAAAGCTCTCTAACCCTAGTTGGGAAGAATCCCCCCCCTTTGAGTAGAGAGACAGTGCCTTTTATACAAGGTTGTTAGGGCAACCTTATTATGGGCCAGACTGGGCCGAATTGGACTGGATGGGTCATTTCGGACCCTATCACCAGCCCTCCAGCTTTTAGTGGAAGCAATTCCAGTGAAAGCTGAAAGCAAGTTTGTTGGACTGGATGGGTCATTTTGGACCCTATCACCAGCCCTCCAGCTTTTAGTGGAAGCAATTCCAGTGAAAGCTAAAAGCAAGTTTGTTAGAAGAACACCTATAGAGGAATGAAGGGAGCTCCCCTTCCGCCAACCAACCGCCCCTTGCGGAAGGAAGATGGAGCATTTATTTTCTTGCCCTCTGACGGCCTTTCCAGCCATCTTATTATGGCAATATTTATATATCTTAGGCTAAGCTGAGTCAGATTGAGCCGTGTCAGGCCGGACCGGGCCATTTGGACCCTATCACCAGCCCTCCAGCTTTTAGTGGAAGTAATTCCAGTGAAAGCTGAAATTAATGTTATTTCCTCGAGATTTGAAGTCCTTTTGAATTTTATGTCGAGGTGAAAACTTAGTATAATTGGCTCGCGAGGTTGACGAGATCCGCGAGGTCTTTGTAGACGGGATCTTAGTAGACGGGATCGACCTATCCCTCACTAAGAGGTACCGGAGGTCTTTGTAGACGAGATCGACCTTTCCCTCACTAAGAGGTACCGGGAATCTTTGTAGACGAGGTGAGTGACCCTTTTGACCTTTTGACGCGGTGGTCGAGCTCTTTAATATAGTCGACTCGCGAGGTAGAGAAGTCGATGAGGCTGACGAGGTCGACGGAGTTGGAGATGTTGAAGAAATCGACGGGGTTGGAGAAGTCGACGGAGTTGGAGAAATTGATGGGGTTGGAGATGTTGGAGAGGCCGACGAAATAGGCGAGGTCGATGAAACTGGCGAGGTTGACGAAGTTGGTGAGGTCGACGAAGTTGGTGTAGATAGGACAATCTGCATTGATTGTTTTTCTTGGGAGAGGCAAGCCGAAAAAATCACTTGCATTATCCTAGATGAAGAGCATGATGACTTAATTCAAAATGGCTCAGCTATCACACCCCTCCTTCTCTCTTTTTTTTTTTTTATTTGAGATATGATGAGAAGAGACCGAGAGGTTGTTAATTATTTACTGTCTTGACATTGAGGCCGACCGTTCCTAAGAATAGGTACTAGGTTTTGTTGAAGACGAAACCGCCCGTTCCCTAAGAATAGGTACTAGGTTTTGTTGAAGACGAAACCGCCCGTTCCCTAAGAATAGGTACTAGGTTTTGTTGAAGACGAAACCGCCCGTTCCCTATGAATAGGTACTAGGATTCATGGTTTCCCTTGTTGAAGATACTAAATTCTGAATCCGACTCTTCCCTTGGTGTAGGTACTAAAATCTGAATCCGACCCTTCCCTTGGTGTAGGTACTCGGATTCATGACTTCCCTTGGTGTAGGTACTAAATTCTGAATCCGACTCTTCCCTTGGTGTAGGTACTCGGATTCTGAATCCTACCCTTCCCTTGGTGTAGGTACTCGGTGTAGGTACTCGGATTCTGAATCCGACCCTTCCCTTGGTGTAGGTACTCGGATTCATGACTTCCCTTGGTGTAGGTACTAAAATCTGAATCCGACTCTTCCCTTGGTGTAGGTACTCGGATTCTGAATCCGACCCTTCCCTTGGTGTAGGTACTCGGATTCTGAATCCGACCCTTCCCTTGGTGTAGGTACTCGGATTCATGACTTCCCTTGGTGTAGGTACTAAATTCTGAATCCGACTCTTCCCTTGGTGTAGGTACTCGGATTCTGAATCCTACCCTTCCCTTGGTGTAGGTACTAGGATTCATGACTTCCCTTGGTGTAGGTACTAAATTCTGAATCCGACTCTTCCCTTGGTGTAGGTACTCGGATTCTGAATCCTACCCTTCCCTTGGTGTAGGTACTAGGATTCATGACTTCACAAAACGATGCAGAAAAAATTCAATTGCATATCTTGAATAAAAAGGAGAAAGGAAGAATAAACCTTTCCTTATTGGAGATGAATTTCCCGTTGGCTTGGTAATCTGTAGTGCCATTGATATGTGCTTGTTGATACAAACGCTGGCTCGATGTCGCTGCATCGCCCATCAATTGCCATACTCCTCCAATCACTCATACGGAGGTGGCCGACACTTATTGCAAATGTCCTCTAGTCACGAGGTAGAACTGCACTTTGTTTGATAAACATGACTATACAAACTTATCAGTTTATCATATATCAATTATAATCACATGTCGAAAAATTGCAAGTTGTAATTCGCCAAAATTGACACGTTGTAATCATAAAAATAAATCATAGTAGATGCTGAGAGTCGAAGTCGAAGTCGTTCCCCATACAGGTACTAGACTGAAGTCTGATCTCGTTCCCTTACAAGAGGTACTAAAATAATAATCTTGATCTCGTTCTCTTATACGAGGAAGTACTTGAGCAATTCTACTCACGTACAATTTATGTCTTGTAAAGAAAAGCATTTTAATCCAATAGCCAAAAATATGAGGCGTATTCACATCACAAAACGGTGCAGAGATTGCTTGTGTGACGTTGCAGGTCATTCACCATAAGCGCAAACATTAATAAAAATGCACCACATGATGAACCACATTAAATTAAAATCTGCATGCATGATATTGCTATGTAGAATCCTCATGATGCCGTAACTTAAAGATCATCCTATTGTTGCGGAATTTTCATGAAGTAACAACAATAATTCACAAATCATCATGCACATTGCTGTGCAAAATCTTCAAAATAATTTATAAGCACACATGAGGTTGGTACTTGGTAAGCAGAAGCTTAGTGACACGCACACAATTTGTGAATTAACACAAATAAAAGTGGATACAAAAGTGGATACGCCAATATGTGAATTAACACAAGTAGTGGATATGCCATCTAAATGGCCTAGTAGCCTCTGTTCACAAGTTTGAAAATAATAATTCCCTTCTGTACAAACTGTGTTTGGTTTTATATAATCTTGCCCTATGTTGGTGGTTGCCAGCTAATGCTACTGTTCTGTTTGCTTACCCTTTATTTTCTTATTTTGGGTTTTAAATGTATTGCACTCGGACACACTACTCTGAACTGGTACTCAACCATCTTCAAGCATGCACTGTTTCTATTTTAGGTAGAAACATCTGAGTTAAATATTTGTCTCGCACATGATTTTATATCTCCTTTATTTGTGTGAGAATTCATCATGAAGCTTCAGTTAGTTGGATAGAAATATTGTCATATAACTAATCGTTTCTTTATTTGTATAAGGTGCATACCAGCCCTATCCAGTAGATAGTGCGAAATAGTGCTAGTTAAACATTTTTCTTTGTAGGCTGCTTGTAAGGATTTGGGAAAACAGCAAATTATTTCTGATAAATCTAGAAGCAGTTCTTCGTATTGGCAACCTGATGAACGTTGGTACCAATAATTCGCTGAGAATCTTGAAAATAAGTTATCCTTCATACTGAAACTTAAGTTCAGTATTGAACGACTTACTGAAGCGAGGGGAGGAAGGGTACCGAACTGGTACTACCAACTAGTACCAGTTCCTAGAGCAGACATTATCATGCATAGAATAAAATCAAATAATCTTAGCAGATGTGCCCAAGCAGCGTCTCAAGGCATGCACATCCAAGCATCTAATTTACTTAATTAAGCAAAAGCAATGCCGAGACAGTCGAGCTGTATTCAAACTCAGTTAATAGAGAAAGGGGAGGAGAAATTGCAAACCGAGATGGCTCCGATAGAGAGGAACTCGGTGAAGAAGCATGACAGGTTAGCAACCCATCTTGCCGCATTGCTTCTACATTCTCTTCGTCAGCTCAAAACTCACAACCTTCGCTCCTCCCATTTCTCTCTCGTTTCCGCAAGTCAGCTGACTACGAGGTATCACGCGTCATGCCGACATAGGCCAATAGGGTAGCGCGCAAGCCCGCATTAGTCACTGTGGGAGTCGGGAAGGTGTATTGCTTGAGGCCTCGGACTCCAGAACTTGGCCCTGGCTGCGTTGCAAGAGGTGACAGAGGTCAAAGATCGGTGGAGGTGGCTGAAGATCTGAGCAGCGAGATGAGGTGTGGCGACTGCCGCCTGGCAGTGGTTGGAGGTAGCTCACAGGGAGGCACGACGCCAGTGGAGGCGGCGAGGTGTAGCCAAGAGGATCTGTTCCTCCCGTAATAGCGAGATGGTGACTGGTTTGCTTTGAGTCAGAGAGAGAAAGATCAGAGAAAAAGAGATCTCCGATCCCCCTTTTGTATTACTCCTGTTTTTTCTTCATTAGTGTGGAGAAAGGAAAATCAAAGAGACGCACCAAGTCGGGCGCCTTGGATCGGATAGAGATCTCCGTTCGCCCTAAATACGTCGCTCTGTAGAGCGAGGTTAAGCCCCACGGTGGCTGTTACGCCCAGTCTTGGTAGAGTTGTTCAGAGAGCACGGAGAGATCCAAGAGAGGAGGGAGACATCCATTCTTCCGCCAACCAGCCGCCCCTTGCGGAAGAATGGAAAAGCTCTCTAACCCTAGTTGGGAAGAATCCCCCCCCTTTGAGTAGAGAGACAGTGCCTTTTATACAAGGTTGTTAGGGCAACCTTATTATGGGCCAGACTGGGCCGAATTGGACTGGATGGGTCATTTCGGACCCTATCACAATTAACCACCACCACTCGCATCCCAGCTAAAGGATTGAGTGTGTTCACATTTTATGCGTCCATTTTTGCTTATATCATTCAGTAGAGTATGCTTGCTCTTTTACTTCAATGAAAAGTTGTCTACTTTGTAGTGTTTTATGATGCTTAATTATGTACTTATTCCTGCTTTTGCAACATGTGACATGTTTTTATGTTTACTTTGTTACTTTATAATGTACAGTTGCAATCTGAAATAATGGCTAGCGGAAATATTTTTTGCATATTCCATACTAATGATGAAAGAAAAATTTAACTAAAGGAAAAAGGAGAGGGCTGTGCAATTGCTAAGTCATATGACTCATATCTCTATTGAAAATTTGAAATCAAGGACCATACAGCGGCAGCGAACTTGACAAAAGAATAAGGCAGCCCCAAACTTGGAAAAAGAAGTAGAATAAACAAAAATATTAGACAGGCCCAAATAATTGCTTCTAAAATAAATCTGGAACTGTAGAAAGTTAGATAGATGGGAAAGTTTGTAAATGAAAGAAGTAGAATAAACAAAAATAAGGTTAATCAGCTAATAATTAATACCCTCTCTTAGACTTATCCAGATGCAAGTGTTTACAGAGCAGTATACTGTCTTGCGGTTGGACCAATTTAACACCACACAAAATATTACATTTGATTATACTAATACTCCAATAAAAATTTAAATGAAAATTCAGAATATAAAAAACAACAAAATTTTTAACTTTGTGTGAAGAGTACAGCAAGTGAACGCCAGTAAATGGCAAATTACTACCAGCATAACTTATTTCCAAATGAACAAATTTTCATACAAAGTGGAAAGACTATTCTGAAAACTAGGCAACAGCAGAAGCTATACAATTACAAAGCACTAGACCAAAGATAGTTAATAAACCTTAATTTTTGAAAATCATGATAAACTTCATTGGGAGAAGACTAAGAAATCACCAATGCAGCAACTCTTTTAAGGGACGCAGCTGCCTTAAGAAGGTCAGATTCGGAGTGAGATGCTGAGACAAAAAAACGTAACCCAATAGGGAGCTTACACTTATCCAGGGATGATCTTTTTGTTGTCGCAATAAGTACTGAATCCTCCTCCAAGACCTGAGTTAGAAGAATTTGATTTATTTCAGCCAATAGAAAATATAAACAAAAATAGCATGATTTAAAACAATTTTCTGGATAATGATAAGGTACAATGCCATACATTCACTATGACAAAAGATCTAACATAGAACTGGCAAATCTGAAATGAACAAAAATCCCACATCACCTGCCTGAGCAGGAATCTGACTCGGTCCAAATTTTCCAGAAAGTTAATAAATAAAACACCGTGGTTCAAACCCAAACAAAGGATCCTATTGCAAACCAGCTTCTGGAACCCAATTAATTCAAAGAAGCAAAGAGTAAACAGATATTTCCAGACTCAAATATCGAGAACTTAAAAGAATGGATCCCACAAATGAACCAACCCAAATGGCCCAACTTGAAATAAACCTGCATGCGATTTGAACAGCCTCATGCTACATCTATGTGCTTAATTGAAACTAACACTACATGTGAATTAAATCCCTTATAACACATACCTGTTTAGCAATGGAATCAAGGAGGTCCATATCAGTCTTGCCAGTTCCAGTTGATTTCTTCAGTTTAAGAAATACAATGGGAGATAGTATGTGACTAGCTAAAACAAGCCCTGGCACATCTGACAACTCTGCATTTACAAATAAATACATTATGATCAATAATTTGTTAACAAATAGTTCATAACATAAAATTGAAGAAGATAGAAGCATCATTCCTTATTTGAAATCTATGACCTTAATCCTTTAATAAGCCCAAAAAGAAAGCCAAAAGAAACAAGAAGAAGAGAAGAAAGGAAGTACCATAAAAAAAAGTAGCAATGTTAGTTCTTAGCTTGGAAAGAACTGATGGATTTTCCTCCAAGTAATCAACTGCTGCAATTGCAGCACTCGCAAGATATGGAGGCAAAGAAGCCGAGAATACATATCCTGAGCTGCTCAACCTCTACAAAACAACACGAGGGTCTCATTCATATTTACTCTTTTTTGAAGTCGAAAAGGGGAATCTGATAGTAAATTCAATTGGTCATAAACTATTCTTTTATTTTATTTTTCTTTAATTGCACATACTTGGTGATCAACAACTCTGACACTTCCAGTGCAGAAACCACCGTCAGTGGCTAGAGCATTTCCCATTCCAGCCGTTATTATATCAATTTTCTCAACCTGCACACCAAAAAATTATTTCCAAGTAAGCTATAGAATTTATAATCAAGAAGGGATAAAAAGAGCAAAATAGCTTGTACAATTATGTAGCAGCACTGCATATTTCAGTTTATTACTGTATTTCTAGTTAATTAAGTTTTCAAATTCTCAGATCAAACCTTTAATTGACTAAAGAGATTTTTTTTTTCGGGGGTGTGGATAGGCCTGCGGACATTTGTGTATGTGCATGTCTGTCAATACATTTTCATACTGAAAAAATGAAAAAAAAAAAAAAAAAACGCACCGGAACTCCACAATGATCAGCAAGACCACGACCTGAACTTCCAAGTACACCAAAAGAATGACTCTCATCCAATATAATACGGAAGCGGTACTTCTCTTTCAGCCTCACAATCTCATCCAATGGAGCTATTTGTCCCGAATTCTGCAATCAATCAGGGCCAAGGATATAAGTTGTTATAGCAAACATCAAATTTCAGAACTAGAGCCCAAAAAACTTGCAAACCAAAGGTGATATCACAGTTGCTATAGAAAATCTCAACATATCATTTGCAACACTGGATAAATGGTTTCTCGCATGGCCTACAGATCAATAAATACCATGATCAACCTGATCATACAGAACTGGTGAAAATGCCACTACTACCCCTAAAGGCTACAGCTAATCACACATCTGTAATATTTTGGTGATTTTTGTTAAGGTAACCTTGTTTTTCAAGTTTTCAGCATCTGCATTGTAAGACATTACATTCAGCCAAATTAACCCAAAAAAACAAAAATATGAACCTGGTAGATGGCTTCAACAACAATGTACCGGCGGACTTTCTCTGGGTGTTTGCTACGACGGGTGACCTCTTCCAATTTATTTTCTAATGATTTCATGTCATTATGCTTGAAATAAACCACAGTGCTTCTTGAAAGGTATAGCCCATTCTGTACTGCCCAGTGTACCCCCTCATCTCTATTTTTACATCAATATAGTAAGTTAGGCAACAAATTACCAGATAAATAACAGGTAACAATCAAATTAATGGTCACAAATGGAGCTAATTAAAACATGAAAGAATGAAAGAAAAAGTAACTTACGCAACAATGATATCGCCTTTCTTACAGAAAGCAGGAATAACACTGAAAATAGTGGAAATGCCATAGGAATAGAGGATTGAATCAGGTGTTCCCAGGAATTTAGCTATTTTTTGCTCACAATCCAGGTGCACATCTGTGTACACATTAACTTATGTCAGATACAATCTTTAGTTCTTGGAATGATTGGAGAGATAAGAAACAGGAAAACATAGCAAGAAGAGAAATCTCACCAATGGTCCCATAAAATCCGCGAGGCCCGCAAGAACCAACACCATATTTCTCCAGTGCACCAACACATGAATCCTAAAATTCACATGAGTTTAGAGTTTAGTGCATGAGTTAAATCTAAATTGGAAACAGGGAATGAAGGAAAAAGTCGGATTAGAAGAAAAGTTCTTACAGTTATCTTTTCATTTCCAACGAGACCAAGATAATTTGCAGATGCAAAGTTCACTACCTCCTTTCCATTAACTATTGCATGTGGTCCTGCAGCACTACACAAAAAAAAATATAAATTAAAAAATGAAATATAATAAAAGAAGAAAGAAATCAGGAAAATAGAAAGAAACTCAATCTTTCAAATGTATTAATGATCTGTAAACCTACAAGAAAGGAAAGCACTGAATATGCTTTAATTTATTACTTCATCCAAGGACTGCAGAATAATGCATCAATAAGAACAGAAGAAAATTGAAAATAGGATAATTAAAATGTGCACCTTTCCAGAGTTGGTGGCTCATACATCATGTCCTCAGTAATTTGTGGAGTCAGGGGCTCAGGCACCCAATCATCACATAGCTCATCTATTTCCTGTGTTTATATTCATCAGAAGAACTTTACATTAACACAACACCACAGATACAATGTTCAACACCTTTGACTAAACATAAATACAAGGCACTGTAAAATTAGTACCTTTTCTGTCAGAGGTTTCTTAGGAGGTTTGTAGCTCTTTCTCGTAAGCTGGAACAATATCACCACTACAAGTAATGCTTCAACCACTAGGTGGCCTTCATTTTGAAAATTAAAAAAACAATTAGATTCAATTTAAAAGAACTTTATTATCAATAAAGCGAATTACAAGGTATTCCAAATGAGTGTTCTTAGGCTTATATTCTCTTTTCTCAACTTCTTCTACTCTGATAGCTGTATACTAACAGAACTGGGAGAAATTATAAAAGGAAAATTACCATCAATAGGTACACCGAAAACAACAGCTCTGGTAGGAGCATCAAAAGCCGAAGAGACCCAGTCCAGCACACTTGCCGTTACATTCACCATTGCTAGTGCCATTTTTCCCTCTATAACCAATTGTAATTTCCCAAATATCCAATAAATCACCAGAATTCAGTCTGTGTGAAGAGGGGTGCAGCAGACCTGAAAATAAGCGAATATAGGGAGTTGTTACCTCCACTTTGGACAAAACCTCAGAATCTTTCACATAAAATTAATAAACGATTGGTAAGTCACATTTAAGATTTAGCCAAATCACTGAGATTGTACTTTCTAAAATCTAGCCGAGTGCATTGCAATTCTCCTTATGATGTGCTAATTTTAAGTGAAATTGCACTTGATCTGCTAAAATAAACTATTCACGAATGTATATTGTAACTGAATTGCAAAATTACGAAATAGAGTTCAGATTTTCAGCTCGAAAGCTTTATATAAAGTCATTAATCTTCAATTCAACACATCAATGAGCTTGTCGAATTGAACTAGAACAGAATCCAGAAAGAATTCAACAACAAATCTAATCTACTAACATAGAAGAAGGAATAGACATCTAAGGAAAAGGGACCTTACCGTTAGGAGCCCGAAGTACCTCTCTCTCTATCTCCCTCTCTCAGTATCTATACCAAATCTATGTAAAAGCTGACAGAGGCGGCGATTTATAGGAGAAAGAGACGGGAAAGTTTCAAAATTGGAAATCAAAAAACTAGTACTGAGAACGTGAAGGATACGAAGGTTGGTCTCCTTTGGAGAGCTCTGACGATGAATCGGAGGAATCAGAGGTCAATTTGGGTGTATTTTTTTATTCTCTTTGGAGAATTACGCATTTGCCCCTCGGTGCATGTTACTTGGTTCGTCGCGGGTCGGGTTTTCGAGAAATTCGCATCCGACCCAACCTCGTTATACCAATCCAGCCCTTTTTTGTTCACTATGGCCTATGGACCGAGAAATGTGTCACCACTCACCAGTGATGAGTAGCCGAGTAGGTCACAGATCTGAGTGTTATTATCAAATAAAGTAAAGAGAGTACAAGGAGAGAATTTACACTATCAAATAAGAGGTGATATTTTCTTAATTCTCATGTGTATTGGCTAGGTGAAAATGAGAGTTTAGTTTCTGTCGACATGCATGTATAGATTCAAAGTTTATTATCATTCTAATTTGAGAATTTTCATTATTATTGTTGTAGCCTACCAATACCATAGGTTGGGAAAAATGAGGTATACATCATTTGATGCTATCTATTGTTGTAATCAACTTGCAAAATTTTCTAACAAAAATTCACATGCTTAGTTTATATTAAATTGTTAATATCATTAATAATTTGATGCATTTCACTTTTGGATTATTCCAAAGCAAAGAAACAGATTTTTTTAGGGCCTTCTAGTTCTGGTGATACCCCCACTAAGTAAATGTTATTAGAGCATTGGAAGGTACGGAGGAATAAAGGCTACCCATTGCATCAAATTGCCATCTCTTTTGTACAAAAGAATAATTAAAATTCAGTTGAATGCAAAGTTACTTTATGAATTTCAAAACATCAAGCGTTAAAGATGAAGATTGTTTTACTCATTTATTCCATTTTATAAGCACTCCTTGGCATCTCAGAACACTAAAGTCTTCCTGAAGACAAGTTTCAAAAACCAGAGAAGAAAAATAATGTTCTCAATCAAGACCAACAACAATCGGAATAATACAAGCTGAACACAATGTAACTGCTAGCACATATATTTCTTTCTCTAATATAACAGAACAAATCATAAGAGCAAACAATAAGGAAAATGCAAACACAAAAGATTCTAAATTGATATGCACTAAGGATCAACATAACAGTTAGGATTTCCAAGCACCGGTACTTGGCCAGTGAACCCCTTCTGAGCAGCAACTAGCATATCACACCTCACATAAAGAGTGCCCCACCTTCCGTAAAATGGGCCCGGGTGAAATCTAATCCTTCCCTGCACTACTAACCGCAATCCAACAAGACCATACATCTCATCTGTCATCAACCCTTCCATCACATCATAGGACACTGGAATTGCTGTACATTCACCAACCACAGGCGACAAAGCAAGGGCACTGCCAGGCTCCTGTGCCAGTGCTGGTAGCTGAGTTGAATATGTGATCGCCTGGTTGCGATACGAGAGAAAGGCCGAAAGACAATCATAACTGATGGAAGTACGTTTATTAGGGTTTCGGATGAGTATTGTGACTTGCGCTGAAGTGGATATGGTGTTAAATGGTGAGGTAGAGTTGGACAGAGAGAGTATGGAAAGTGAGGTGATGGAGAAGTGGGGGTGTGATGGGCGGTAAACAAGGTAGAGTATTAGAGCAATTATGCCCAAAAGGACAAAGAAACCAACCAGAAGAACACATAGGCGAGCAGTACCAGAAGATGATGGGGCAGGAGGTTTCTGGTATTGACGAGGTAATGGCTTTCCATCAGGGTGGTACGGTTTGCCCTCGTGGTGGTGATGTTTGCCATCTTGGTGGTAAAGATTTGGATCGTGGTGGTGCGGTTTGCCATCTTGGTGGTAAAGATTTGGGTCATGATGCATCTTTGGTGGAGAGGAGCAGTGACATCTCTCGGGAAAATCAGCCATGAGAGAGGCAGAGATGTGGTCTGAATTGAAACAAAGCCACTGTCTACTTAAGTTTTATAGAGCTGGGGGATTATGCGAGGTGTCTACTCAAATATTCTGATTCTTTCAAGAGAATCATACATAATTGCTGTCCACTTTGTTTATAGTCATATAAAGAGTGATCAAAAGCAAATTAATGGAAAGAAGAACTTTGAGATTAGCTTGATCAAAGAAAGCGCAAGGAGCATATATGCTCCTAGACCTTTAGCTTTGGCGAGAGTTCCTTTTGTTCAAGCTTTACGTGTTTCTAATAGAATCTATTCCCTTGTCAATAAGCTTCGGCTTCACTGTTCTACTTATCATGTACTCGGGGTAATATAATAGATGAAAAATAAAATAAAATATTAAGCTATGACCAACCGACCGAAGTGATGCATCCAAAACGGAAAATACACTAACTCTACTGCTCAAAAAGGGCAGTAACACAAAAAAATTGTTCTTTATTTATAATATCCATTTAAAAAGCGGTCATATATAACTCAAGAAACTAACGAAATATTATTAAACGAAATCATCAAGATTTTTGCCTAACTCAACCTAACTAGCAACACCAACAGCAGATTCATCATAAGAAAAAAGAAGAACCAGTCAAATTGACAAATTTTGAATTATTTTGAAATTTTGGCAGTGAGTTCGCGTACGAGTTTGGCAGCGACCATGGCGGTCATGCCATCAACTGTGTCACGTTGGGGGTTGAACTCAACCACATCAGCTGCAACAACATCTGCTTGTAAATTATGCAGTATGTTTAGCACGTCACGGAATGAGAGGCCGCCTGGTTCAATGTGGGATACACCTGGTGCAAAAGCTGGGTCTAGGCAGTCTACATCCACTGATATATACACACCCTTAACCCCTTCTCCTAGTTTCTGTCCCACACACACACAAAAAAAATCAGGAATGAGAACAGAGTTGTTTCAGCAATTAACTTCCAATTCCAATGTTCACGAGTCCAAGGCAAAAAAACAAAGAGGAATAGTGATAAAAAATGAAAAGATATTAGACAGAGAGAGAGGATACAAGATTTTCAAGCATTTCGCGGTCCTTAGAGAAAGTGCGCATTTCATACTGCTCAACACCAAATCTCTTCCCTTGTTCACGTCCTTCTTTTGTTATGGACCTTAGTCCTACCTTGAATTCAAAATATACAATTATTAAAAGCATTCAACAAAGAATGAAATATAAACAAATATATGAAGTAATAAGTAGGTTTTTTTAACTTTACATTACAGAAATACCACAGGTTCTCAATCCTGGTTTAAGAGGCACAACTCCACCCCCGCACACACACCCAAGTACCCAACTCAACAACAGTGCAACGTATAGTTTTTTCAAGAAAATTTGCAAAATTACGCACATAATCCAAATTGATTATAAGTTAGGCGCCGTCCTGAATCCTTTTCCCCTTGGTAAGTTGTCTACTTGTCTCCTGACTCCAACCCTGCCTGATGTAAACTAATTATATAAAATTGGGCTGTCAATCATTGAGTTGACTCAGCCCGACCCAAAATGTCATAAGAATGACCCAATTATACAGGAACTAGGTCAGGTTGGTATAGAGGGGGAAAAAAGAAGTGTTTTATTGATTTTATTTTCAATTTACATAAACATAGGCTATCAATCCCTGATCAAACTACAGTAAATACTGGTGTCAGCCCTTAATCCAAGGGCATGTAAGATGGACCCAATAATTAGTGGGTCAGGTCAGGTTGCGTCCAGACCAAGCATTTATTGACCTGATGTAGGTTGGTTCAAAGATTAGTTAAGCAGCTCATGACCTGACCAATTCAACTTTTATAGTTCTATACCTTTTTCCATTACATAATGTTTGTAATGTACCCTTGTGTAGTTGTGTTTCTTCAAAAGAAAATGTTTGTAATGTACAGATTGAATAGACATTGAGGCAAAACATGCACATGACACTTGAGTTAGGACTTAGGACCCATGTGCATTCACTAAGGCAAGCATCTGCCACCTCAACAGTTGACTCTTTTGTGGAAACCATGACTAATATATATATATTAAAAAAAAAAACTACCACTTATATAGATCAGGTTGGATGTTGGTCAGGTCAGCTTGACCTGCTGATGGGTCAAGCCCAACGAGTACAGGACAGAAATAATATATTATTATTGACCCTTCTACTCTTACCAAAATATTTCCACCCTATATAAATTTGATTTCAAAAAACTTGAGAAAAATTAAAAAATATATTAAACAAAACCACCTCTACCAGCTGCTGGTTGAATCGGATGCGGGTTGGGTCTTCTCAACCTGCTGGTGGTCAATTCCAACCCAAATGAAAAATGTAATCGAACATTACTTACCCTAACTGACCCAACCCAACTCAACATTCCTCAGCCCTATGCAATAACTCGTTCTCCGTAAATTTGAGTAAAAAAGAACTTCTAAACAAAACTCACTTGAAGGAGACGTCTTGCATAGCCTCCTTCCATTATACGCGCAAAAGAAGAAGCATGAGAGTACATATTTCCTTCAAATGCATCATAAATGTCAGGATGTGCATCCAAGTGAAGTATGTCCACAGGCCCACCGAGCTTTTCTGAAACAGCTCGTACCACTGGGTATGAAATCGAGTGATCCCCTCCCAGCACCAGCGGTCTAAGAGGTTCCTGCAGAATAAGTCCAACAATGTTGATTTTCATGCACAATAAGCAAAGTTTTCAGCGTCAAGAAATAACATAATAGCAATTATTGAACAATAAAATAGATAACACTCTTATATGTGCAGTTTGAAAAATGGAAATATCATGAGCACCTCCACAACATCAGAAATATATAGTGACCCTCAGAGTAACAAGCACATGGCCATGAGACTTTCTATATAACATTGTAAAAGAGAACTCCTCATCCCATGGATGCAGATATAATCCCCTGAAGTAAGGTCAACAGAAGGGCACTGGTTACATTTTCAATTTCGATGTTTTAATGAGGTAAGCGTGCTATTCTCTAAATTCCACAGGGGCATTCGTGGCACTTCCCTTTGTACAGGCAGGGGTGATAGTCTGATGTTTTGCACAATTTAATATGAAATTATTCTAATAGACAATTACCTCTTCCATAACAATTTTAACTGAATCACTGATAATATTCATGAGCCGGTCATCATCTACACCGCAATCACGTATCTCTTGTATCGGAACATCCCCCACATCTGTTAGAACACGTGGGTCATTCAGCTCCTTCCCTGTACATTATAAAAGTAGAATAAATTAGATCCTTAATATCCTTCCTTTTTCATGTGTTTGTTTATAATTCTATATGCAGTCTACCATAAACAGTTCATCAATTTTTCCACCCAAAATTAAAACGGGCCATACCAATGATATCATAAAAGGTTTCTTTTGGTTATATGGTATCTGCTCTGATTAGCGGTACTTAATTAACGTAAGGTTTACCTATGACATGTTAGCACTATGAACTGGTATCATCAGGTCAGTACCAAGGCAAGCAACCCAAATCAGAAGTGCCTTGATTAACAGTAAAATTTTAGTAAAAGATACCTTCTTCAGTGGAAGAATTGGTGCTGCCACACCATATAGCCTCTCTAATACGAGGAGGCGCAAAGGCGGGACCTTGAAGAAATGATGAATTGTGCCCCAAAGGAATTCCTAGTAGTGATGCCGATGCCTTCACACCACCTAATGCTCTTAGTAGTTCTCCCTGTTTGAACACAGACATAATTAAACAATCAAAAAGATAAGTTTCAACAATTACCATATTTCAATAAAACAATAGTACACTAACCATACAAAAATAACACCTCTTTAACTGGTATCACTATATCTATGCACAGGAAACCACCTCCTTAAACCCTACCAAAATTATAAATGACAAAGATATCCACTTCGCATCTAGAACTCAAACGAATTTTCTTTCTACTTGTTATAAACTATTGATCACATTATCAGCTACCAATTTTCATTAAACACACTCTTATTATTAAAACCCTCATGGACCAAAATAATAACCACGACAAAATTGAAGAGGAAATGATAATAAAAAAGTAAAATTAAAACCTTTAGCTTGGCGCGCTCGCGGATAAGTGTGAGAGAGGCATCGATGACACGACTCTGACCTTTCTCAATCAAAGACGGGGGGATATTAGCTGCACTGAGCCTTCTCACATGGTGTATCCATCTCGTTCCCTGACTCATTTCTCTAAATCCCCGAATCAACCCTTTCATAAACAAATTCGAAGGAATGTTCAACAGAGAAAACGTAGAATTTCGTTGCGAAAAGGTACGATAAAAGTTTTAGATCGAGCAAAGGGAAAATAGAAAGAGAAGGTCTTTTTTTTCCCTTCTCTCTTTTTGGTCGAAATGTCGAATGGATTCTGAAGTGGTGGAGTGTAAATTCGGAGTGAGTGATAGAATCAAAATGGTGATCTTTCCTGTGAAAACTTTGCAAAACCCCTATCTTTTTACAAATTTTTACGGATGAAGACGTGGCTAGTGTTTATTGGTAGGAGTTATTTTAACTTTCACAATGCAGGTTTTATGTTAAAGTGTTTGTAAACTATTTCAGTGAGTTGTGTATTGATCCTATTCCCATCCCTTCTTCAATAAACGTATAAATTCTAGGTGCTCAAGGTGTATGGTTATCTGCCCACTGCCTTGTGGGTCCCACTGAAAAAACTTTAACTTGGAATGGCGAGGGTGTATTGCTGAGGTGGTGGTCTCGGTGAAAGGAAATATTATCCTGCGCGCCTCATCTGGCGTTTAGTTCATGGGGGTCTCCAGTTGGGAGAATAAAGTGAGGTGGCATTTTTAACTGGACGGTTTTGTATTGGAGAGAAGAGAATAAGTATGACTGAAAGTGGGGAAATGTGTCTGCTTATGTTGTCTTTTTTCCCGGGCAGGCGAAAAGCGCTGCACTTGCATGAATTGGGCACGTTTCTCCATTTATTAGTGCGGTGGTTGGGGCCCACCAAGAAGACAGGTCTCCATACTGTTCTGTTTTGGGCTTAAAAACTTTCATTGCTTGAGCTGAGCCCAGTCTTCTCCTCGGTCTTAATTTTTATTTTAATTTCGCAACAAGTTAGCCCAGTTTTAAGATTACAATTTACAAATTTCGAACCCGAAAAAGAAAACAATCTGCATTTTGCCATCGCTTGAACAAAATGAACATATTTTTATTTTAAAAAATAAACAAAGTGAACATATACAAACAAATAAGTTCAAAAAAGATTTAATATACATATAAAATTTGAACAATAATATAAAAAATAAAATCTAGTTCATAATTGAATAAAGTGAACACATATGTAAACAAACTGGACATATAGATAAATAAAGTGAATAAATACAAACAGAATGGCACGAGATGACGCTTGGAGAGATGAAAAATAGTAATTTCCAAAAGAATTGCTACAAAATGATATAGACGGAGGCCCCGTCAAATTGACCTTATCTCAAATTTAAAAGTTCAAAGGATCAATGCGAACTATTCAATGTGATCAAAATCTCACTGCCGACCAAAATCTTATATGTTTAAATTTTTTTATTATCGTTTTAAAATTTTAGAAAATTTTCGATCTAATTATTCTGAACCCACCAATAACAAAAAAAAATTTAAATAAGAATTTATATACTAGATTTAGTCATTAACAAAATTTTAATATGAAAAACACATTGAGTAGTTTGAATCACTCATTTGATCTTTTAAATTTGAGATCTAATTAAGTTTGATGGAACAATTTGTCAAATCACTTTGACTGCAGCATTTCGCATTAAGTTTTTAATGGATATGGATATTAAGTTTTTTCTATTGGATATGGATATTAAGTTTTTAATTCAAATTGTTAAAAGATATTTCTTAGGTAGATTTTGGGAATTTATAAATATTTAGACCGAAAGGTATTCTAAATATCATTAATACGCGGTACGTGACGCGAGTAGCCCCTCTAAAAATTGAGTATTTCATACCACGTTCTAAAAAATACTAAATAAAATTGTTAGAAATTGGAATTTGATTATGATCATACCAAGTTAAAGTATCACGATTACTTGGACAAAATTTCGAATAGTTTTCCGGTGGCTTAAATTTTAAATTCCAATTTGAATCTGAATCAATCGCAGGAGTTTATAATTTTCATTGAACGGTCTAAGTTAATAAGAAGATTAGTGGCAGATGTTAAGTCTGCGAGCTGATGCCGCATAATACGCAGCGAATTATCCACTAGTATCTAACTTAAAAAACATATAAGAGAAACGAGAAGTGAAGAAAATTCTATCACTCTCCCAGTCCACAATAGTGCAATTACACAATTGCAGAGGATACACACACGGATTAAGAAAGTAGATAACACTTCTGACGCGAACAGACTGTTAGCGACTAGAGAGAGAGCAGCATAAATTAGGAAAGATAACACTTCTGATTGTCTGCGAGAGAGAGAGAGAGAGAAACATGGCCACACTACAAGCTGCGTCAGCTCTCTTTCACTCTTCTTCTCGCCATTTCAACTCGAATTTAAGGAGAATAAACCCAACAAGAAGAAGCAGCATCAAAATTCAATGCGTCGGTTGGGTATTTCCTGCTCCTCTCTTCTTTTTTTCTCCTTTCATTATTCCACAACCAATACCTTCTCACAGTTGCAATTTTGAATTTTTATTACACCTTCAAATTTGATGGTTACCTCTTTGCAGAACTTCCCTTTGCTCCTTAGGTCCTTATTAGTTTAGCGGTTGAACCAATTGTAATCTGCTACGTACCCTAATGAAGTATTTATTGATTACTGTTAAAGGAGAAATAAAAGTGGGGACAGTGTAAAGCGCAGAACTATACATGCAGAATATCAACAATTAAAATAAAAAATGAAAAAGAAGACCAAAAATTTCTAATTTCTTTCTTGTTTAATTTTAAAATTTTTGTATGGTAGGATCCAGAGGGAATTCTGGGGCCACCACAAGGGGGTCACATAGCTAGAATGGAATTCAAAAGGAGAATGGACAAGGATTCTGCAGCTCGTGAAGCTTTCCAGCGCGAGGTAAAGCAGGAGCAGGAGCGGCGCCGTGCCAAAAGAGAGGTGCTATTTCTCTTCTAAACCATTTTTTCAGTAATATTTAGATTACCTTTTGATCATCATTGAATTATTTATAAAATGTTGCTATTGCTGGTTTTACGGGTAGGCCAGAGTCGCGCCTGATACCATTGAAGGACTTGTAGAATATTTTCTAGACACAGAGGCACGTGAGATTGAGATCGAGATTGCCAGACTGAGACCCAGGTTAATCGGTCATTTTGATGTCATTTTTTTTATTGTAGAACATTAATATTGCTTTGATTTATTTTTAGGAACATTTCTATTCATAATGAATTTCAAAAAATAATTGTTTTATTTTTAATATTTAGTTTTTTTCTTGCTTCTCAAAGTTTATTAGTATTGCTGCTATTTTAGGTTGGACAAAGCCTTCTTTGATCATATACAACGTGAAATTGCACAAATACGATTCGCAGTAAACAAAACCCAGGTTATTATAGGAGCTTTGCCCTCTTGCAAATTATCCTGATTTATGGGAAAGACAATTAAAAGTGTTGTTTCCTCTGTAGGCTATGGATGATAGATTAATTGAGTTAGAGGCAATGCAAAAGGTTTTGCTCGAGGGAGCTGGTCAGTTTTCTCTTTGTATTTGTTCAAGTTTTAATTATATTGGTTTTCTTGCATTCATGCCCTTAGAAAAATTAAAATCTCAACTTTGGTGTGTGAGCACAGGGTTTTATGAGGCATTTTAGGACCAAACAGGTTTACTTGCCTGATTTGTTTGTCATAAACTTAGGTGCCATAGCTCTTGTAGTGTTCTCTTTTGTTGCCAATTCATAAATTTTCTTTTCTGTGATTTTATCATGTGTTTTTTTTTTTAAAGCATAATAAAGTACACTCAAAATCATCCTTTGCTTCACAGCATTAGATCAATTAAATGGTGCATATGCATCATTAACAATTAATTCATTTTCTTCATTTTCTATGCATCTTTGTAATGCAGAAGCATATGATAAGATGCAAGCAGATATGGTATCAGCTAGGGAGAGTTTGACGAAAATTTTGCAATCTAAAGATAGAAAATCTACTGTAAGATCATATCCACTTGTTTGCTTCATTTTTCAATTCCAAAATGTTTTACTAGTAGTGAACTTCCAAATTGCATGTGCTGTTCCAGTACATATTTTGTTATCTCACATACTTTAATTACACATTGTGAAGTTTTCTTTTTATATATATATTATTCATGTTTATTTGGACCATTTACACGTTTCTACATCATAGATGGTTAAGTTTGAATGGATACCTCAGTTTAACAATTACATAGTTGTTCCATTAGATTAGCGTTCGAGGGATATTTTAAATGAACAAAAAAAAGAGCAGAAGAATTAATATATTAGTTGTTTGTCAAAGGGTTTTAAGTTTTTAATATCAATGATTAATTGGAAACAATGAACAGTTGCTGGAGATGGTGGAGAAAAATGAGCTTAATAGATCACTATTGGCACTTCTTGATGAAAACATAGCAAGTGCAGTGAGCAGCAATCAGGTGCTCCTCTAATTTTCCCCTTTATTCGTTTTTTTTTTTTTGTTGCATTGTTGCTGTTTAAATTTTTTTTAAAATACACACTGTTATGAACTTCTTCTGAAATTAGAAATAAATTAATTAAATCGAAATATTGGAACTTACAAAGTTGGTTAATCTATAATATGAAACTGTCAATCTGTTTTTGACCTTAATTTAGTCATATCTTCAATTGGATTATGCTATATTTAGTAATGGGAAAACCTGAATGTAAGATGTATTGGTTTCGTTTTTTGTTTGGATTTGATCTATTTAAACAAAAAATTTTCTTGCTGGATTCTTAATTTAATGGAATGTCAACTCTAGAGGCTTACTTAAAAAGTCCTAATACAAGGTACTCTTGCTCGAGTTGACTGTACTTTCAAAGTGACATAATTCAATATTAATTAATTTTTTGTCCATTTAAACTTTTTCAGAAAGACATAGCTGCTTTCATGGAGGATGTTCGCTCATCTGTTGTGAAGTACATTACTGTCTGAGTCAAAATATAATAAAAGAAAAATGTAATTTGTAATCCAAAAAGAAATAAGCTTGACTTTTAATTTTCTTTCTCATATATTTCGGATTTAACTTTATCCAGTTTAATGGATTCGACGAGTCCAATAAAAAACCCGGATTCGGGTTGTTTATTCGGTGCACGCCCGACCATTAAAAAACAGAAAGGTCTGGAAATGCACGGGTGCTGCGTTGTGCTACACCTGGAGCACAACATAACTATCGTAAACCTACGTATGAAGACAAGTTCATTTCTGACCATACCTGTCCAAGCCAATTAACCCGCTCCAAAATCTAAAATTTGAAAGAAAATCAAAGAAAATATGGAGGAATGTAGGTTTATGAAAATGTGAAAAAAAAAAAAAGCAAACAAATTTATTCTCAAATTTGGAGTATCCTCTTCTTTTCTCATCCCTTCCTTTTCTTTTCCCATTAGATTCTGGAGCAAAACCTTAGACCCATACTTTATTCAAACGGCGAGTCGTTAAAAGTAATCACATGGTATGGAATTGTCCTTGGAAACTCCATCACTGTCACAGGTAATTGCTTAGAACTATCCAATTCAAAGTCATCAAGGGCCATCCAAAAGGAACGCTCCACACCTAATGCTCTCCTACCTTCCCTCCGAACGTGTCTTTCCCTCTCTCAGCGCACCATCTCCTCTAAACGTACTTTTCTCTCGTCCAGTGCTTCTCTCGCCCGAGCACACCTTCCGCTCTCTACCTCCTCCTCTCTTGTCCCCTTTTTTACCTCTTTCTTCTTTCTTTTTCTTTTCTCGTTTTTCTTTTTATTTTTTTTTTGTTTTTCTTTCTCTTAAATAATCATGTTATTTCATGACAATTAGTAATATATGTTGTATATATGCTTACTTTTATCTTTTGTATGAGTTTATGTTGTTTGTTATATCTATTCAATTTATTTATGTTCATTTTTATGTTTTATATAAGTTCACGTTGTTTGGTATATAATGTTCAATTTATTTGTGACATATGTTCACTTTGTTTTTATATCTATAAACTTTTGCATCTTTATTTGTTCATCTTATCTTTGTATATGTTAACTTTATTTTTGTATATATTCATTTATATATATATATATATATATATATATGTGTGTGTTCATTTTTATCTTTTGTACGAGTTCACGTTGTTTGTTATATATGTTCAATTTATTTGTTATATCTATTCAATTTATTTATTATATATGTTCATTTTTGTTTTTGTATCTATAAATTTTGATTCTTTGTTCATCTTATAATTGTATATGTTAATTTTTAGAAAGCAAGATAGAGAGTCCAGTGTTGGAAGCGAAAGAAAATGAGATAGAGGTAGAGTCTATGGGAAAAAATCGAGACAGAAGGCAACGGAAGGAAGAAGATGCGCCAGGAGTAGAGAAGGAAATAGAGGGGAGAGAGGAAGGTGCTAAGAGAGGGAGGTCGCGGAGAAAGTGAAGGCACGGAGAAAGAGGGCGTGGAGAGAACAAAAAAATATTGAATGACGTGGATGATTTTTTATTGATGACGATTATCACTTCTGATATCGGCCTCACATCAAGTACATTTCTCTATAACGTACTACAAAATTCTTGAACAGACTTGGTCGATAAGTTCTGTAGCTATAGTTGCGCTTGAAGTCCTCAAAGATTACCGAAGACCGCCAGTTGCTTGCTACATTTTAAATGCGGGCCCACTTTTCATATAATGATTAATAAATTAGAGGAATGATGCATCCGATTTGGATAAGATTTTCACTATAAATATTTATTTTTGAAAAAAAGTGAGAGCGCCATGTTTTTCTTATAATCAGCTGCAAAATTTATTAGTAAAAAAAAAGAAAGAAATATATTATTTCACTAAACATGACGGTTATAGTTTCGTTGCTCTATGGTTTTTAGATTGAAGAATAATTCAATCTATTTCATCAAATTTGTCAAAATTTTCAATTTAAACTATAAAAATGGTCGTAAACAAACTTGTCAAAATTATATAAAAAAAAGAAATTACAAGTTCAAAATTAGTAATTTCTTCTATAGAAAATCGCTATATAAACTTGACATAAATCAACGCCTCAATTCGAGCATTGAATCAGATGAATGTTGTGATATTTCGGCATCTCTAAGAGCAGTACTGGAGCACATATCCCATTCCACATAAGCAAGCGTGGAGTCTAAAATAACTACACTCATTTTTTTATTTGCAATTTGGTTGATATTATGGGGAAAGAAACTAGGGAGTGAGATTGCATGCTTCTATAAATAAAGAACTAGTGCTGTTTATGTTAAGAATAGAGTCAACTTATGAGAGGAAATTTATCTCAATTTCAAAGTACGTGGAGAATAGAAATTATGTCTTTTTTTTTGTTTTATTTTCCCACTCTAGATGTGAGTAGTAATCAATGTCACTTTTATATATTTGTAGTCTATAAAATATTCAAATAATAAAGTCCAGAAAAATTAAATATTGTTATTTAAATTTTTTTTTGATCTTGTAAATATCTTTTCAAAAGTATTATTGATTAAAAAAAGGGAAAGTCGTATGTAAACTTTATTAACTACTAGTTATAAAGCAGAATGTGCATCGAACCTTTTTAGTCAAATAGAGAGTTATTTGGTTTTCCATTGTAAAATTATTAATACTTAAGTTTAATAGTTTTCCCATGGATTAGAATAATTTTGTAGAGTCTTGAATTTAATTAATTCATGCCTTAATTAAAATATGAAGCATATATGTACAATTTTAAATTTAAAAAAAAAATTAATTTAAGAAATATTAATTAATAAGATATATAAAAGAATTGTGTATTAAGCATGGATTTTTTTGAATTGAGATAATATCGTGTAATAACCATGTATTTATTTATTTAAATAAAATTTATAACCTAGAACCTAACTTCACTAGTCGTTTTAGTTAAGCTTTAGGGTCGAACCCAATGGACGGATTAATGATTACCGGACTTACTGGTTTTCAAAAGCTAGACAGGAAAATAAGAGTGTTTCAAACAAACAAAGAGTAACCATGCAGTAAGTAAATATTTTTGGTATTTTGGAGTAAAATAATTCCAAATAAAAGCAAGACTGAAAAGACAAGTTTTTGGAGATTTTTATAATAAATAAAAGTGTCATAGGGATCGGAAATGACCTAGGCTTAGCACCGAAAATCCCGGAGTCGATTACTTTCGCAATAAACCCCGAAATCTCGGATTCCGAGGTTCTGTCCAACCCGAACTGGCGGCAGTTCGACCTGGACAGAATGCCTGGAAACGAGTTGTGCTTCCGGACTTCTGTCCAACCCGGACAAGACTTGTACGGGTCGAACAGAAGGTCTGGATATGAGTTCAAGGCTTGAATTGGACGATGTTCAGGGCTCGGACCGGCTGTAACACGAGTTCTAACCCTCAACTTTCGCCTTTTGGATTAAAACCCAGCACATGGGACTCTACCTAGCCCTCTTAAGTTCACTAACCTAACTTCGTGTCGAAAATTAGTTCACTTAGATTTGTCTAATTGTGTTCTTGAGGATATCTAAATGTTCTCTCAAACTATTTATGAGTAACAACTTTCGCTGCTAACTAGTCTCCCCTTTCAGATCTACAACTTATCCCAAGTACATTGTTTAACTCCAATTGATTAACCTAATCTTGTAACTTAACTAAATGTGGCCATTCATTTAGAAGTAAATCAGTTCAAACAATAGGATTAAACAAGCATCAAAATAATACTAAGTAGACAAATAACAAAGTCAAATATCAAGCCAATCATTCATCACAACATCATCCTAAACATACATCATAATCCTACCCTAAGACATAACAGAACTACTCATACATAGTACTAAAACATTCAATAATAATAATATAAATCACAAGATACAAGCCCATGAATATTAGAGATAAAAACATAAGAAGAAATAATCGAATACTCCCTCTATGTGTCGAAACTCAATCTTCTAGGGCAGTGGAAGAATGGAAACGTGGGAAATCTGAACTGCTCGCTACCGTCGCCTCAGAACAGTAGAGAAATCACAAGTACCGATGAAGAAATCAAGGTCGAGTGGTAGAAAATGGGGCTGGAAAGGTGAAGGAGGCCATGGAGGCCTCCTCCTCCTCCAAGATGGAGGCTCTCTCAAGGTAAAACGTGGAATGAAGGAGAAGATGCTCTCTGCTGGGCAGAGAAAAGTCTTTTTGTAAAAGTTCTCCAACTTGGAGAACAAGCCAGAGGCGTCCAGGCTGCAATCAGGGGGCCAGCCAATCATTTTTAATGCAAAATCACCTTCCAAATAGGTTATGTTCGACCTGAACAGCGAGATTTCGACCCGGACATAAGCTCAGCCCTGGGAACCACCTTCTATTCAACCTGGACAGGGAGATTTCGACCTGGACAAAATTTGTCCAACCTGGACAGAGCGGCGAGTTGAAATGGAGAGAGACTTCTGTTCGACCTGGACAAAATCTGTCCAACCTGGAGGCACTCAGTTCGGGCTGGAGAGTGGTCAGTTCGACCTGGACAGAATCTGTCCAACCTGGACAGAGTGGCGACTTCGACTTGGAGTGGAATGGGAGCAACGACTCGGATTTCGACCCAAATAGGACTTCGTCCAGGTTGAACTGAGCACAGCAAGTCCGAAATCAAGGTCTAAACTGAGCGGCGTGGCCCGCATGTCAGTCTGGAATGTGCCCCAAGCGCCAGGAATGAGTCATCTGGCGTGCAAACAAGCGTGGACAAGCTTCTTTGAGTCCGTTTTCCCTGAATCTTCATCAAAACCTGTGTCAAATAAATAAAAGCGGCGACAAAGCCAAATCCTGGAAAAACACAGCAAAATGTCAAATAATACAAGTTTTGGGTCATATTTGGGTGCCAAGTACGGTCAAAATACTAACTAATAAAAGCGATATCAAGGACAATTTCTCTTGTTAATTGCATTAGGAGCTGACGAGTTGAGCATTAGCCACCTTCATTTAATAGAGATTAATTAGAAGGAAGACAAGCAATAAAGGATTAGCTTTCTCCTCTTGTTTACTAACATAGACTTAGAGGAATTGGTTAATTCTTTTGGTGGACTCGAGGCTAGAAGGAAGGAGATGTGGGAGAGCACGCCACCGGCTTCAAACGATTTGGTTTTCCTCACAAGAACGATTTGTGAGAGGTAAAATCGTTTTTCCTACACTTTTCTCTTGTGAATTGATGTGTGAATGACCTTAAGCCTAGATCTATCGTGTTTGATGATTGTTTATTGCTAATTGTTAGTTATAAAATAAAATTAAACACTTCCTAACACAAGAGATGGTTGGCTGAGGTTTAATATATGAGCAATAAAACGAGATGGGTTGAAAATAGTTGAAGGTATGGGTCCTGAAAGGAAAATTTCTTCAAGATGAATCGTTTCAACATTTTTCTTATCCAAAAAAGTTTGGAACAATTAAAAAGCTCTGATGAAATTAGGCGTGCGAGGTTATTTGAAATCAAATCAAGAGACTTAAGATATTGGTGCTATCTGATATGACTTTAATTCCATTAAAAAGAAAGTTACTATTGGAATTTCAATTTCAAAGTACGTGGAGAATAGAAATTATGCCTTCTTTTTTTTGCCACTCTAGATGTAAGTAGTAATCCCTGTCACTTTTATATATTTGTAGTCTATAAAATATTCAAATAATAAAGTCCAGCAAAATTGAATATTGTTATTTAAAATTTTTTTTGAACCTCGAAAATATCTTTTCAAAAGTATTATTAATTAAAAAAGGGAAAGTCGTATGTAAACTTTAACTACTAGTTATAAAACAGAATGTGCATCGAACCTTTTTAGTCAAATAGAGAGTTATTTGGTTTTCCATTGTAAAATTATTAATACTTAAGTTTAATACTTTTCCCATGGATTAGAATAATTTTGTAGAGTCATGAATTTAATTAATTCACGCCTAATTAAAATATGAAACATATATATACAATTTGAAATTTTAAAAAATTTTAATTTAAGAAATATTATTTAATAAGATATATAAAAGAATTGTGTAATAAGCATGGATTTTTTTGAATTGAGATAACATCGAGTAATAACCATGTATTTATTTATTTATTATTTTTGTAAAAAATATTTTAGGGATGCATTTTTGAATTATTTATTATTTATTATTATTATATTGATCGCCTCAGAACTTTGATTTGAAAAGGAAGATAAAATTTCTGTGGAGAGAGATATATGCGCGCTGCTAATATGAGTCATGATTGATGCGAGGACTGCTAATGGGTGTCGATCCGAACAACAAACAACCTAGTTCGAGCAACAAATTTAAACTCTTATGACTAAAATACCCCTATTTACTCTATTGACCTATTTATTCTGTTATATTGTGTTTCTTAAAATAATCTAATAACTTTATTTAATTATAGCATTCAAAAATTAATATAGAATAATTAATTACTGGATATATAAAAAATATATTTGATAATTTATTTTTCCAATCATTGGGTGTATATGTTTTGCAGTCTCCTAAAATCCACGTGGCATTTTGTTATGATTTCAATTTATTTATTAGAACAAATTTCGATTTATTAAGAATATTCTCATTTTACCGGTGGTCAAATTTGTACCCTAAAAGGCCAAAATTCATGTGTAGCTAATATTACAAGATTGAGACTCCTAAGTCATCGAGCAAAGATATCGAACCTTTGATGTATGAAAGAAAAATATTTTTCTTTTTATTCTATTATTCCGAATCCAAATTAAAATTCTCATCGTCAAAAAAAAAAAGGATTGAGTAAAACAATTGTGATATCATATATACAAGTGTGATGGATGAGATTTAGCACTTGATATTTAAAAAAAATAAAATAAAAGTTGTCAACCAAAAAAAAAAAAGATTTCAAAAGGAAGCAATGGAAGGGCAATATTGTCATTTATAAAATATTTTGTTGCTCCGGGGTAGTGATTTGCACAACATCTATTTGAGTCCGAGCGACGTTAATAAGATATTTTAGACAAATATGCCCCCATGTCCATTCTGATTTTCTTTTGTTAAGATATTCCTAGAATCTTGTTTTACCTTAATTATATGCACTTTTGAACGACTTCATTATGTTTACCCTAAGAAAAAAAATGCTACAACGTTATTCATCTTCTTTAGCTTCCAACATTTTTTAATATTATTTCTTTCTTCCAAATTATAAATAAATATTTACTATGCCAAAATTTGAATTTTCTAATTCTCCTAAAATTTTAAAACAAATAAATAAAATTGGAATTGGCACAATTTTTTTTGATTCAGTGCAGCACAAAAGAAGGCAAAATTTGTGATTTTATTGGTTTAGTGACTTTCAAGACAAATTGAAATATTATTTGTTTTAATTCTAGTTTTCGTGTTGACGCTTGGGTAATTGTATTTTTATTTCTTTTGAGGAGAGAGGCTGCTAAAAAAATGTTGTTTAATATACATATGCTCCCAAAAAAAATAAAAAATGGGATGTAGCGATTGAGGAGAATCCGTGAACCGTGAATGTTATTGAAGTAGTTTGTGTCTGAAGAGGAAATAAATCATAGAGGAAAAATACGGAGATAAAATGTGTCCAATTCAAAATAAGGATACTATGGTCATTTAAAAACTATTATGTTGTTCCGACTCAATTTGATGCTGTGCGGATCACTACCCGTTGCTCCGATCAATTTCTGTGTTGTCCGGATCAGCACCGATGGGATACACGAAAGACTACAGAAATTATAATCATATCGGATCTGAGCTGAACCACTATTTAAAACCCAAATAAATCCCAATTTCTGCGCCTGTCTCGTCATTCCCAAACCCAAGATTGAATTGCACATTTGCATGCACCCATCCGTCTGACCATCTCCTCCAATTCCCAAACCCAAGATTGAATTGCACATTTGCATGCACGCATCCGTCTGACCATCTCCTCCAATTCCCAAACCCTTTCATCTCTCTTTCTCTTCTCCTTTCTCTCAAATCTTAGAAATGTCTAAGCATTTGGTGCAGACGCGGGAGAGCTTCATTTCAAAGGGCGCAGTTATCTTGGTTCCGACTGGGGCGTCTTATTTCTGTTTGGACCATCAGAAATTTATTACTAACAAACCGGCCGCGACGTCCCATTTCGACAAGTCAGTCCATGGTAACAGAAAAAGACTTCAGTGCACTAAATGCCTGAACTTCTTTGAAAATGCTGATGACTTAGAAATGCACCGTGCTATAATGCGCAAGAAACACACATTTCCGTTCCCTACAAAGAATGTCCCCCTTGACCCTGATGGCGATTCTGGCGAAGAGGAGGAGGACGTTGGAGAAGAGTATGATGCGGAGGAGATGGACGGAGAAGAAGTCGCCGCCGCCGCCGCAGCCGCTGGAGTTGCTAAAGCAATGTTGGTGAATGTGCCTTCTGCTCATGGCCTCGTTCGCCAGGTCTGTACTTAACTTGAATTTTGTGTATACTTTTTAGTTAATTAATTGCGCAGCTTCTTTATTTGGGTAATTTTAACTACCTTTTGCCCATAATCTAGTCAGCCATGTAACATACCATTTTGTAATTTGAGTTCTTGATCTTCTTGACTGGATTTGCATTATGCAAGGCTTTGCCAACGTGGCTGTGTTATTTTCTAGGGAACTATTTTTCTATTTTCATTTGGTAGTTTATAACTGAGCTCAAAAGATCAATGTGTGGAGATTCGTTTCAGTGCTGCTTTTAGTTGAATTGGTGTTGAAGAGTGTTTTATTGGGTTTATAACTGGATTTTCATTGTAAATTGAGTTTTTCTTTTTTTTTTCACTAATTATACTCTCTCTAAAATTTAGGTGAGGGACTTTGTGTGATGGACTGTTGGTCGCCATTTGTTTCCTAATTTGATTTAATATGTTTGATTCCATTAATTATTAATTCAACTATAGAGGTATATGTGTTACTAGATAAGGATTTCATTAATTCCTATTAGCTACTTGAATGGGGCCATTGATGTTTTCTATGATTTATTGATTTCTAATCTCTGTAGAAGTAGATATGGCATGGATAATTTTGGGCCAGAATGAAGGCTTGTTTCATTCAGTTATAATTATTGACGCTTTTTTTTTGTTCTTCTTCTTTTTTTTTTTTTTTTTTTTTTTTTTTTTCCTTTTCCTTGATACGCTATTTTGTTTGTGACTTACTTAGGCTTTCAATAAAAAGCAGGCAATCATGCTTTTTTCCAAAAAAAAAAAAAAAGGCAACTGCAAAGGTTGATGCCAGTACCATATTGGCTAGGCATTGGGTTATAATAACATGAAAAAATGTTGGATACAAACTCTTGATGCTTGTAGCTTGTCAAAAATCATTATCGCGTTTCCTTTCTCTCGTGTATAGTCTAATAGCCACTCATAAGATAAGAACAATTCATACTCATATAATTAATTTTGAGTTTCAATAATTGGAAAAAGAGCATCACCCCGGTTGTAATTAACGTTATGTTCTGACTTCTGAACACATGGTTAAAAAACAAAAACTAAAAACTATAATAAAAATTAAATTATAATGATTAAATAAACGAGCCTAGGAAGGCGTCAATTTTGAAAATGGGTGAAATTGCAAAGAAATGGAGGTGAGCGAAGACCGACGAAATCCCAACTAAATTGGTCCATCTAATCTAATCTGTGCCGTCGGATCCAAACCTCGACCCTGATCTTCTCTCATTCTTTACTCCTTCCGGCGGCCCTTCTCTTTCCTCCCAAATTCGTGGATCGCCATACCTGCACCATAGATGGCTACTTCTCCACATCCGAAACGCGAGCGCATGAGCACACCAACAATCGCCTCTCCTATTCGTCGATCCTTTGTTGGTGACGTCATCAAGACGCACGAATTAGCATGCGAGGGATCTGAGGCATCTCCGGCGACGGGACCCACCGACGTGGCAGCGTATCGTTTCACCAGATCTGACCTACACCTAATTTTCCCTGGGAGATCACAGTGCACCATAAAGAAAATCTTTCCTGCTGACGTGGCGGCAGGAGAATGTTGGCGAAAGGATTGCTAGAGATTGGGTGCAAGGTTTTCCCACTTCCGGCCGGGCCGCCGACGCCTTCAGTCGGGACCCGTGTGTTTGTCCCTAAATCCAAACCTTCTCTGAAAACGGACGGCCCATATCCGTTCTGCGAAGCAGAATAACTTCAACAGCCAAGATGCTGACGTGGCGGATAGTGATTGGTTGAGCCTGTTTAGCCACTGGGCAATGGATAGGAACAGTGGTGCAGTGGCTGATGGGTTGGACCCAGCAACGGCAGCAAAAGCACCACCCAGTGGGACTGCCATGGAAGGGAGAGAGGAGAAATTGCCGCCGCTCCCCGGACATAGTTTACACAAGAAAAAAACGCAGGGCTGAATTCCCAGGGCAGTAGTAGGCAATGTCCAGAGCAAGAGATATATTAGCAAAAGGAAACACAAGAGACCCACCTTAGAAGCCAGGGATTTGGGTTGAGGATATCAGAAAATGGCATTACGGCGAAGCTTTAAGGTTACCTGTGTGGTGCTGGGTGTGCTTGTGGAGTTGAAGTGTAACTGGACCCCAGGAAATTTTTTTTGGGTTTTCTCTTGTCGGTTTTCAGGTGGATCAGGAGTAGTTCTAGGAGCAAACTTCTGGAGTTTGATTTCATTTTTGTTGAAGCGCCCCCATTGCTAGAGCTTTATCTCTTCACGGTGTTCATTTCTTGCCACTGCTGGAGGGTAGAGATGTAAGATGTAAGCGTTACCTTCTGTATCCCATTTTTCATTCTTAGTTCGCATGTTTCTTTTACTCTCAGGATTCAGGAATAATATGAGGCTGTATCAATGGTTAAAAGTTAGAACAAGTCAGTAAGTACCATGCCTCTCGGGTATCTAAGAGCATAAGCAAACACAAATAAACATGACGGTATTAAATGATAATCTTAGAGCTCAAGCATGTAGTCAGACGATTAGAGTGTTAATTCGGTGACTGTGAGCATGAAACCATCTACTCTTTCTGAAGCATTTTGCTGGTATTGGCTTGAACTGCTGTTTGATACAAATTAGAGTCTAGTGCAGTCACAGGACTAGGTTCTTTGCATCTTCACTTATAAATTGTTATTATGCGTTAAATTTCCATAACTTGTACATACATTGCCTTTATGAATTGTGATCACTTTCTAAATATTTGCTTTTCCCTATTCAGGGTGCTGTAGCAGGTGATTCCATACCCTCAGTTGGGATATGCAAGATGCATGAGTCTAGCACAACCATACCTTTTTTTATCCCTCCACTTTCTTCTCTGTCTTCCTACTTCAAAAGTTTGCATGTCGCCATTTCTCTCCAGCTCACTGGATATACCAACCAGTCTTTCTTGTAAGTCCATCTTCATATTCCTCTAAAGATGCCTCAATTTCTGACCTTACAATAGAGGACTGTGCCAATACCTGTGTTTACAAGGAAACTACTAATCTGGTAGGCACTTGCGCTAGTAGCTCAAAGGTGTCGGAAACTCCCACAGGCATTTGTGCCAGCAGTTCAGAGGTTTCTGAAACTCCTGTAAGCACTTCTTTTAGTAGTTCAAAGGCATCTGAATTTCCTGTAGACACTTCTGGTAGTATTTTAAAGGTATCTAAACCACCCACTATTCAAGACAAGCCCGCTGAAGGCTTTTTCCCCTCTTCCTGAATTTTCCACTATGTTGCATTCCTCTAACTGATAGGACACCAGCAAAGAAAGAGGAGTTTAAGCAGGATTACTCGTTCTGCAAAGTCACTAGCAGAAAAATCGCTTCCAGCAAAATAATCTGTCACTTCTATCATAAGCTCTTACTACCCAAAGCCGCTTGAGCTAGTGATGTGTCAACTCCACTTGGAAAGCACAGGAGGTCCTCTTCTGTGAAGAGTCCTGTGGATCGTGTCCATGAGCGTCGAGCCCTAGCTGAAGCCAAGCAGAACATAGAGTCAGTCCAGTGAAGGCTGATATTTTGGTAACCCTAGAGGACCGCTGCCACAGGGAACATGATGCAATATTATCAATGGCTGAACTGAATGGCTCATATGTGTGACCTTACAAGATGATAGCAAATTTAGGCACATACCCAATGAGATGAGACCCTGTGTGGTTAACCGCTTCACACATGCTTACATGTGGACTGTTGATGATGTGATGAGACTTTACTTCATGGAAAAGCTTGATTGGCTGCTTTTTAAGGAGCTGCATGCCGAATGTCAGGTTCGCAATTCACGTGAGAAGAAGGAGAAGGAAGTGGGACCGGTACAGATACCCACACCTGGTGTTTCTCTGGTTCCGGGTTACAATTTGGGTAGGGTTTCTGATTGTTTTGTGCTGCCTGACACATATATCCAGCTTTTTGGATGATGAGGTGCAGAGGGCCATGAAGAAGGAAGGTGTGATTTACGAGGCTGATTCAGATGATGAACGGTGGCTTTATGATTTTAATGGGAGAGGGTTGGGTAGGGTTAAATTGGAAGAGTTTGTGATGGTGATAAGTTTGTTAGAGAAGGATGCATACAATAATCCAGTTGGGGTCGGAAAAATCGAAGGAGTGTTTGAACGCTGCAAGGAGTTGAAAAGAGATGATGCATTTGTTGGCATGTATGAGTATTGGCTGAAGAGAAGATATGCTAAAGAGAATGCTTTGGTCAGATTCTTCCAGGTACTCTGCTTTTAGTCCTCTTGTTTGTTCTGAACTTCTGATAAGGGCTGCACAATCATTTTTTTTTTTTTTGGGGGGGGGAATGAAAATCCACAAGCAAAATGAAAAAAAGACCTCTTGCACCTTTGCACAAAAGCTTGAGTTGCTCTTTTTCAATTTCATCCACAAGCAAACTAGTATTAGTTAGGATCAATAATTAGCAGCTTTATTTTTTATTTAAAGACATTATAAGCATTATACATTCTCAAGCCATACAATACAATGAATGAGTGATGTTCTTTTTTTTTTCTGAAGAAGAAGTAATTCCTCACTTGTTTATAAAATGTAATTATGTGTAGATGGGATTTCGTAATGTTTGCTTTGACTCTAGTAGTCTTCTCAGGCCTTTCTAAGTATGTTATAGTTTTTAATGTGAAATGGATAAATCCAATTTTTGTAAAATATATAAAATGTAGTTATGAGAAATTTTAACTTCACATCCTGATCATACACCTTTATTGAATGTGCTTTTGCTAAACAGGTTAAGTACCAGCACCGAAGGCACGAAAAAAGTAAATTGGATAGTTTCCTGGCTTGGTGTACTATATAACAATATTGAGGGACTTCATTGTAAATGCGAAATTTTATGTCATGTTTTAGAAATTCTATATAGTTACTTTTTGTTGATTCAGTGCTTATAGTGATATATAGATGACATACTTGGGTAAAACAACAAAAGAAGATTAAGTAGTTGTAGGTACCTGTTGGTACCATATTGTAGTAGAGGACATGGCTGCTTGTAATATGTGATGGCGTTATTTGTTTCTAAGTGAAATGGCTGTTATATTTGATTCCTTTATTTATTTATTTTTTTTTTGAAAAAAAGCTACCCAAATGGTGTAGCCAGTATACTAACTTATGCAAAATAAAGAGTTTACAATCTAAACGAATCACCAGAGGTGATTACCCAAAAAAAAAAGATATAAAAACATAAAAAAAAAAAGAAAAGCGACGAAGTCTGATACAAACCAAAACCCAGCCTACTACAAACATTAGAAAAGAAAAAGGGAAAAAGCTTCCCAAAACAACCCCAAATAGGACCAGTGAAATCACTCCATCATCTGCTTCTCATCATATTGCGGAACATCACCATCAGTGTTGTCAGTATTTGGGAGCAAGATGTCAGTTATGATGGTCGTCATTTTTTCACAAAAATAAGAGAAAAATTAAAGCATACCTGTTAAACAATACACTGGAGCTGTCCAGTAGTCTGTCAAATGGACGATTTTTGAATAGGCGATAATTGAGTCTGTAACTAAATGCTTTGTTTGTTTTTTTTTTTTTTTTTTTTTTTTTTTTTTTTTTTTTTTTTTTTTTTGATAAACTGCCCATGGGCAAACTCATTACTTAGCAAATAAAATTACAATCTTAGAGTTTCAGCGAAGCTTCCAAATAAAAGACATGATCCCTTATACTAACTAGATCCCTCTTAAAACTAGAAACCTAATAAGCCAGATACTGGTAAAAGAAAACACATGAAAGATAAAAAGAGGATAAAAGGCAGCAATAGACTTCTAACAAAGAAAAACTAAAAATAAAAGTAAAGAGGGGTATAAGGGGATTTGTAAACAAAACAGAATGAAGCTACGGAGGTCTCTCCTGCACCTGCTGGTAAAAACTGGTATCAATCCTCATATCAATTCGCATCTCCCTCATAATAGAAACCGTTGGAATCCCATGGTATCTGACACCATCTGTTCTTGCATAGTTTGCCATGTCACCTCTTCAATTTTTCCTCAAGTCTACACTGTCAGCATAGCTTCACCAGCTTTGTGGCATGCTAGACTTGGTCATCCCTCCCAAGCTACCACCTCCAAAGCCTTAAACATGTTTTCTTTACCTTGTACTGTATAAAAATTAAATAATTGTCAGCACTGTGCTTTAGAAAAATCTCATTTATTACCTTTTAATTTGTCTACCTCTTCATCTACAAAATCTCTATAACTTATTCACAGTGATGTATGGGGACCCTCTCTTATTGTTTCTTCAAATGCTTTCAGATATTACATTATCTTTGTTGATGATTATATCAGATATACTTGGATTTATTTTATGGTTCACAAACATGAGGTTGTAAATATCTTTTCCTTGTTCAAACAACAAGTTGAGAATCAGTTTAATACACATATTCAAACTCTAAGAACAGATGGGAGCACAAAATGTAAACCAATTGACACCAAATTCCCCAAATTATCCACCAATTATTATGTCCCTACACCCCTTAACAGAATGGGTTTACAGAAAGAAAGCATAGACACATAATCGAGTTCTCTCTAGCTATGATTTCTACTGCCTCCATACCTCATATGTACTGGGATGAAATCTTCTCCGGTGTTGTATATCTCATCAATCGGTTGCCGTCCAGCTCAATTCACAAATCCCTTATACTTCTCTCTTCAATCAATCTCCAGATTACTCATTTCTTCGAGTAATTGGATGTTTGTGCTTCCCTCGTACCCGCCATCATAACTCCAATAAATTTCAATTAAGGTCTATGCCGTGTGTGTTTTTGGGTTATGCCTTCATATTGATACTAATCGAATTTTCACTTCTCGAAGTGTACAATTCAATGAACAGGTTTTTCCTTTTGCAGCTACCTCCAACAGTCGCACTAATCTCTCTGGGCCACCTCTGTTATATCTTCATATGCAATGTATCTCTCAGGCCCAGCCCTATACCTCTCCTTTGCCAGTTACAACTGCAGTCAGCCCAGCTAGGCGATCAGGTCCATCTGGTTCTCAGCCTACAACACCAACAACTGCCACACAGCTGCCTGTACAGCATTTGGCGCAACCCATCCCAGTTATCTCAAACTCTTCTCCCGTGTTACCGTTACCTGACTAACATTTAAACACTACCTCTGACCGCCCTGTCCCCCTCTTACCGAAACTTGACATTTCAACAAACACCTTCTCTTCCTCCATATCTCACCACTCCACTTCACAATTCTCTTCCTCTTATCTCCCTCCATCCCTTCTTCCACCTCCCATCCCATGATTACTCATACCAAGGATCATACACGTAAACCTCACAGTTGTGGGCCTAACAACTGGACTGAGTGTGTCGCACACATCAATGCTATATTGTTGGTGATAGCCTTTGGCAACAAGCCGAATTTTGTGTCGTTCAATTGTGCCATCAGAGCTTCTCTTGTAGGGGAAGTACAAACTCATGAGAAGATCTGATGACACAATTGAATGACACAAAGCTCGGCTTGTTGCCAAAGACTATCACCAAGCCGAGCTGTGTTTAAATGAAGTATCTAAACCGCTTATCAAATTTTAATCCAACGGTCCATATGAAAATTGTATGCGCGAACCGTGCTCAACATAAAAAATCATAATGAAAAGTATAGTTTACAGCTAACATATCAATTTAGGCCAGCAAACTAAAACATGACTGTCGTTGACCCCGATAAAATATAGCCATGCATTGTAAAATTAAAACGGGTGTGCTTCCCATTGATCCAGTAAGTTGGGGTCGTTGCAAATATATAAAATTAAATTTCACAACTAAAAGATATGAAAAAATGAATTACAGATAAATTTCTTATAAGAGCGCAACAAAATATAATAACATTTTAATAAAGACTCATGTATCGAGCGAGATCAGCCCCCTAGTTAGTAAGTAGTTACATATGTAGATGCAACACGGAACATTAATCCGTGGGAGATCACCGAAAAAAAAATATATTGGCACGATCATTAATCCTCGCTTATATTAATCTGCACTAATTTCTATTGCGATATAGAAAAGTAAAACTAATATAATAAATAGCCTACTGTTCAAACTAACAATAAAATAGCTTACTATTCGTGTTATTTGATAGGACAAACAAACCAATTTCTCATTGCAACAATTTTGAAAGCATAATACAGTTTTTTGATTCCAGTACAATGAAATCTACGAGTCAAAGCGTACATTAACATTTTGTACCCATAAGCAACAAAAGATCATTGCAGCTTATATCTTCAATTGGCACCACATAGCAGGTACCAACCACCGAGCCATTGAATGAGAAATGGAAAACCTCTCTACATTACCATCTTCACAGCAAAACACACCATTATCAGCACGAAACCCAAACTCCCATTTGAACTGTCCACGGTAGAAGTCATCCGTGAAATAAATGCAATTCGGCCTGCAACCAGGAATCTCGAAAGCAGAGACAGAAATCGATCCATTTTGACCCAAGAATAAGGATTGCTCCCCTAATCCACAAATCATCCGCCAAGTTTCTTTAGATTCTTCAAACTCAAATAACTCGAAGTATTGTGTGCTCCATGAATTATCTGGATGAAACTCTCCAAGTCTTCGAACGGCTAGCAACTTACCAGAGCACTCGACAAGATACAATCTCATCATATAGAGGCCTTCAATGCATGACTCATCTCTCGACGGCTGCCCAATAATATCTCCTTCTTGGTAACTTGGGCCAAAAGTGTCCCAAGCAACATAATTGGACCCATCATAATCCACTATAAGTAGGTTGCGCCCACTATTTATTGCATAGATTTTCCCTTGGAAGAATATCACATCATTTAAAGATTGGCAACAATTGTTCGACTTGAGTTTAGATTCTCTAATTATAATTGGAGTCCATGATTTGTCTCCTAAACGACAAACCAAAAGTTCCTCAAACGTCGACATAATGGCAGCAATTATACAATCATTAGATGATGATGGGCTACTCGATACTACAATCTTGGTCATTATCTCAGTATTAATAAGAGGAATATCCAACTGCGTACTGCTGATATAATCTAGTGCATAAGATGGGTAAGGGAGTTCAAATTGCTGCATGGTAAGTAGGTTAATGAGCCTCATATTGTAAGCTTTGTCATCTAAGCAGACCCAACCATTAGATGAACCATAAATAAATTTGTCATGAAGCACACCTAAGTGGAACTCGTAAGTTCTTGAATCAGAGAGTGTATACATTGCACACGTCTCTGATTCATTATTGTACGGGAGGAGGAGGATGATAGAGTTTTGTTGAAATGGACCATGCACTTCCTTTGTTATACGGTACCAATCAGTGCAAGCTGCTGCAAATTTACGATGATAGGGGTAGAACCACAATTTCTTCACAATTACACGAGCTATGTCATCTTGCAATTTTGACCAATCCCGGTTCCTACACGAAAAAGTTCACATTAATATAAAATACACTTAAAAACGATCTCCAAATGATATAATAATGGTTTAAGAGATATCAAGTCTTCCCTACAATGACAAGTCCAAGCTTAATATTTACATACTAAGTGGTAAATGTCCAACATCAAAGAGAATCAGTCATAGACGTAATGATTTATATTAGATTTACTATGGAGAGTTCAACATCAATTTTTATTCCAAAATTTATAACTCAAATGCTCAGAGCAACGAATTACATAGCAAGAAAGAGGAATTCAATATTCATCTAAACACTTTAATTAAGAACTAAAAGATAAACAGATTAGAGTCATTAGACACATCTCAATGCTAGTGTTAATATATTAAATAAATGCAAATGCTCATAAAGAGCCCTCAAGTTGTGAACAATTGTATTCACACCCCTGAATACAAATACTATTCAGTCAAAAGGTTTCATAAAGAAGTTTAAACATAAAACCCAAATTTCCAACCTTTTTCCCTTTCTCATTGACAATGAATTATACCTGGGAAGCCTGCCAGAAAAGAAGAAAAAAAAAACACGAATTTTGCTGAGAGGTTAAAAGTAATTCAACCAGAGATCGTATTTCAATTGTAGTTTATGAAGAGGTAATAAAAAGCCTAAGGAGATTTACCGATACTGAGACCGCTAAAACCCCAATCCAGTAAGTGTTTAGGTTAAAGTAAATTTATCACCAGAGAGTTCTGTCAGATTATTCTGTAAAACTGTCTTCTGTTTCATGATAAATAAAAGGGTGATTTCCTCACCAATTTTCAAAAAAAAAAAAAAAAAAAAAAAAAATAGAAGAAGAAGAAGATCCATAATAATTTCACCGAGATTTATAAAGAACAACTAGATTAAGAAGAGTTTCAGAGACAAGCTTTACCTGACAGGAACACTGTACAGATCTAAATCGACGGGGTCGCGATCCATCGGAAAGTTATATTTTTTGGGGGGGAAGGAAGAAGACTTTTATCGTCGGTTCGCAGGCGGCGTTCAAAGTACATAATAGATTTAGGCAAAATTAGATATAACCGCTTGAAACATCTCCAACTATATCCCCTCGAAATTTCAAATTAAGATATAATCCTTTTAATCATTATTCCAACAATAGATATCCCCTTTTAATCATTTTTTTTATATATTCTAACAATATTTTTTTTAACAAAATAATTACCACCCAAGTTTGCATGAATATTTTGTACAATATTTCGTAAATGACTCATCGTCAGAAATTGAAATTATAGTGATTTTGTAAAATCTGTAAAATATAGTAGGAGAGTCTATCTAATGTTTGGGCGAACTTTAATATGTGAAAATATTATCTGAAATAGAAATATTATCCATTTTCAATATTTAAAAGTCAATGTTATCTTGATCTGCGCTGAAACATATTAAGAAATAAAATCAATAAAAGTAACACAGGTGAATAGCTCAAAAAAATAATTCCATGAAAATGGGCTGATATTTTATTTTATATGGTTATAAATAAAAAAATCTTATGTCAAAAATATCAGTACATAATCCAGTCTAATCTTATTTTATTTTATATGGTTGTGAATATTCATGCATATTTTGACAAAAAAATCCTCCAGGTTTATGCTTACTGTGTAGATGCGTTTTTGAAAGGAAAATAATTAAAATACAATTTTAAGAAATGTGTATTTCCCCCTTTTATATAGGCTAGCAGAAGCGGCCTATCCAATATGTAGGCAGACTTTTATTAAAAAATATTGTTATATTTTGGATGAACAAACATCATGATATTGTAACTTAAATTTAAAATAAACGACTAAATTTTTCTCAGCAAGTGCATCTAATCACTTATTTAAGTAATGTATTATTTCAGATATGTTGACTTATGTAAAAGTAAAAATTTGAATTATTTCAGAAATACAGCTGCGTTTACCTTTATTGTAAAATTCCTGACTTATTTCCATTAGCTTACTTTTTGTTGATCTATATTGTAAATTCCTTTTGTAAAACAATTTTTGGTAGACTTACCTTTTTAAAATGTATCAACATTCTTAATCTTTTTTTATTTATTACAGAATATACAAAAAAAAAAAGTTATGTTATAAATGGCAAAAAATTTCCCATATTAACCCCAAATTGTGTGAAGAGTTATTTCTTTTATAAATGGCAAAATATTTTTCCATATTAGCTCCTTATAAGTAAATGGCAAAATATTTTCCTTATTCAGTGCGATTTCTCATTGTATCCGCTTAATATTTCCTTTAATGTCTCCAAATTGAGTACCTCAATGCAAAATTATTTGATTAATAGAAGGAAAATATATAGAACGTGATTTGAATGACAAAATATATGGGACATGATATAAATAATGCACTGCTAAGAGAAATACAATTTAATTTGGAATAATCACAGAATCGTAAGAAGCTAATTGGTAAGAAATAATGATGCAAAAAGACTAAAAATTTTAAATATTAATCTACTATGCCGAATGAACTTGCTTATATAGAGTTAATTAAGTAACGGCTAGAGCAGTCCAAATAACATCTAATTTAATTGGCTAGATGATGGACATAAATGATACGTGTAGATTAAAGTCACTGATGTCACATTTATATATATGGTATTTGGCCGGACTTAGCCCCAAAATCACAACCTAAACACTTGAAATTGTATGTTTTCAGTTTATATTTGTAGGATTTTGTACTGCTTTCGGTTTTTCTTTAAATTTTAAAAATTTGGAGCATAACCGACGTAAATTGGCGCATTTCGGGCTTCACAGAGGAGTTTGTGCGGCCTACATTGGCCCCAGTGCGGAGTGACTTGTGCCAGACGCCTCATACCTGGCTCGGGTCACGTTGTGCGGCCTACACCACGACCAGGAGGTACTTGTGCGGCATACATGGCATCCCGGACACCTCCAGTGCGGATCACACCTTGTTGTGCGGCCTACGGACTCTTCTCAAGGCACTGGACACCTCCTGTGCGGAGTACGGACACCTCCTGTGCGGGATACACTGGGCTGGATGACTCATTCTCGGCCCAGAACTCAGCTGTACCCCGAACTGGACCCTCCTGTAGCCCGCACAGCCCAACTGTACCCCGCGCAACTCACCAAACCCTACCTACCACCCTATATAAAGCGCCTCCCATGCCCTAATTCGACATCTCTCTCTCCTGGAGACTCCTGGCGGCGCCTCCACTTCATTTCCACCTCAGATCCACTGTTTTCCCCGATCGTACTCCGCACAACCACCTGTGTTGGCCGCACAGGACCCCCTGTAGGCTGCACAGGACCTCTTCCCGCCTTGGAGACCGTCATTCCGGCCATCTCTCACGTGGTTTTTGCTCAGATCTGCTCTATTTCGACTTGTAGAAGACAGAAAGGGCTTAACCAGGGGTTTTTCCTCCCCTTTCTTCTCACTTTAGTCTAGATGGAGATTGTATCCCTTTATTTTGCTATTTGTGTTTGTTCTTGCACTATGTTAGGCTAGTTTACTTGTGTTCTAGGGCTAGGATGAACTTGTGGTTATGTTTGATGTGTTGATTTGGATGTTTTAGTTTCTATTGTGTACTACTTGTTTGATTATTGTTGGTTTATGCTTGTTTGTGCCTATTTGATTGTTTGAACCTCCTATTAGGTGATTGCGCACACTTAATTTAGGCCAAGGGTGTAAAACTTTGACATAGGTTGAACAAGTGACTTAAGGTAGGATTTAAGCCGAAAGGTAGTCCAATTGGTACCCGAAAGGGGAACGTTTTTGCTGTAGCGAAAGTTAAGTAGATACCTTTAGGAAATCAACAAGTAGACTTAGAATAGTTAAGCCAACAAGCGAAAGTTGAGGGTTAACTAGACTAATGGGGATATAGACTAGGTTCCGGTTCCGATACCTTTACCAACAAGCGACGGCTGAAGTCTAGGAAGTCCAAGTCCGGCTGGATCTGTCCCACACAAGTTAGAAACTAAAATACCGTCTCTCCACATCATTTACCGAGGGCCTGTGCGGCCTACGATTGTCTCTATGCGGCCTACAGTGTGCCTGTGCGGCTTACACTGGGCCTGTGCGGGGTACAATTGTACCAGCCTCAGCACTAGTCGGTGTTTGGCGCGAAAGTGACCAGACCCGACAGCCCGAGGCCTAACCTGAGTGAAACCGAACCCCTAGGATGCCTTTTTATAAGACTTTACAACCGTTTTAAGCCAAAAATTGTTACCTTTGTGTTTTTATTACTTGTTTAGTTTATCTTTAGTTTATTTCAATTAGTTGTCTTGTATTGTTTGAAAACCCGACTCCAATTGCTAGATCTAGACTTTGTGAAAGTGTAAGACCAGTACTTGTTTGACCGTCCTTGTGGTTCGACCCCTAACCATTGTCCAACGATTACCGTACGCTTGCGGTGTTTTTTGGGTTATATTAGGGTATTATTAGCTACACATCAGTCACACAAAATACAAACGGACAAATAATTAATAGGAAATCAGAAACTGATGTGAGCTCAAAGCCTTTCAAATTCTTAGGTATTAGTACGACGGTTTAGTATTAAATAAAGCATTGATGTTGATAAAAAAAAATATGGAAATTAATATTAAAAAAACAACGAGAAAATATCAAAGAAAATTTTGAGTTTTTTATTAATATTTCCAACAATCCCCACAAAACTCAAAATTTATGAAATGAAAAGGACATACGAATCAATTAGAGATTTTATATAACCAAATGATGAATTTTAAAGAAACAAAATGAATTTCATACAATCGGACGATGAAACAAATAGCTGGATATTTATATTGCTCATCGTAGAAGTAGTTTACAAACTTTGAACTTCACTTAGTGTTGATGGATTAAATTTGGAGGAGACAGAGAGAACATAGGACTTGAAATTGTTCCTTGAACCCAAATTACACCATCACACACGCAATATGAAGTCAGTCATCGCGGGGTGCGCATTATGGCCATACGCAAATAACTTGAATTTTTCATGAGAGTCTTAAGGGCTTACCCATGCCCCGCACTGCGGCCGTATACAGGCACTCTCATATAGGTGAGTCCCTACCAAGGATGTGTGCAGATTCACATCCCACGGAAATTACCGATTTGGTCCTCATTAAAAGCATTACTCGAGCTAATTTGCTCATCCTTATGATCTACATAAAGCACACTCACCATAGGGATGGGGTTGGAGTCTATGCTCCTAAAAGTGTGTGCTCTTGATCACTTGTCGGTTTGTTATTACCCATTGAATCTCTTTCCAGTGATCACCCTTTCGGAGATTGGGTTGCCCCCACAAGTGGCCCTTTAGGGCTAAACCCATCGTCCTCGATGAATATAGAACTGAAGTTCTATATGAGTCTTTTAGTTAGACAATCATTATTTTATTTTTTTTCATATATATATTGTATCATTTTATATATTGCTTTATAGATTATGATCTTTGATTAATATGTCATTTTATCTTTGATTTTATTTTATTCAATCACTGCCGTAAATTGGCAAACAATTATGATACATGCAATTGTTTGTGAGATAATAAAAATTCAGTTTTGGTACATTTAATTATACCAATTTAACTTTTCACTATGATTTTGTTCGTAATCATTTTCTTTAATGTTTAAATAATGTGATATCAAATTAGGAAGATTATTTGTACAACCATATGATATGATTTTTTTAAAATCTTTTTGTATATAATAAATTTAATATTTTTTTTACTGGTCAAATAAAATGGTAATGATCTGATAATATTTCTTTTATTATGATCATATGATGTTGTCAAAATTCGTATAAATTTATATTTGTCGCCATGACTAAATAAGCATGATAATTAATATTGACAATTAAATATTTAGTTTATTCATAACCCCCACAGTTTCCTTTCACTTTCTCGGAGGTAATTTATTTAACAACAGTATATTTATTAATATATTTCAGATATAAAAGATATTTATTTAATTCTTAAAGTGACAATAAAGTTTATGGTGATCAATGAGAATTAAAAGGTGGCCAGCCTTTTAATGTTCATGTAAAACACCAATGTTTAATATTAGTTATTTTATTTATTATTGTTATTATTTAATAATTTAGTTAACATTACTGAAATTTATATAACTGATGTTATATGAAGTTTATTGATGACAGAGCATATAATTTGGATAACACAGATTCAAACTTTATTTAATAACTCATTTTTTTAAATATGATATTAAAGTATTAATTAAAAGTCGTGGACCGCTTTTGTGGGTTTGATTACGCGGTCAATGTAACCGTTCCTTTCATTTTCGCTGATATCGGATCGTCGATTTTTCTCCTCTTTTTTGAACCCACCATGGCCTGGCCTCTCTTCGTACTCAACTTTTCTCCCTATGCCTGTTCCTCTTCCTCTTCCGCCGACCACGCCACATCTCCACTCCAGCCCCTCCTTCGAGCCCCTCTTGCCGTCTCTCCGCCTCCTCGGCTCCTCCTCCTCCAACCGCTATGGAAGTTAATCTGACAGCTGTCCCTGGGGTGAGCATGGAAGATGTGGGAGTTGATCAGGAGCCCAGAAGGAAAAAGGAACACCGAAGGATTCCAAGCACTATCGCCATTGAGGAAGTAAAGGCGGGGCATCTTCCCTCTAAGAGTCTTCTTTCTTTGTCCTATGTGTGTGTGGCGACAGGGATGTGTCTGTCAGCATGCAAATGTTTTTACTTTCTCCCTCAAATGAGACCAGGTATCGCATTTCCTTTTTTTCGTCTCTTGATCCATTAGGTTGTCCTACTGTTTCTTCTTTTCATTGTGGTAATTGAGACCTCTGCCTCACTCCCTCTCTCTCCCCTTGATAGTGAATTTTTTGTTTCCCACGCTTATATTTCGTTTTCATGATGATTTTCCAGGACAGTGACAACATTGCTACAAGAGTTGCCACGAAAAAGGACTACGCTAAAAGAGGTGGCAGGGTGATAATTTCTTGCATATACTTATAATTTATTTTATGCCTTTTAATAAAGCTTTCTATCTTGCCTGATTTTGGGGCATTTTATTGAATCAGATGGAGCGACAAATGCAATTTTAACAACATTCAAGCCATTAGTCAGTTGTTGGTTCGTATATCAATACTTAATTGATGCTCAAGGTATGGTCCTATATTTTTTTTCCTTAGTTAGCTCCAACTATTTTGTTGCATTTGTGCATTGATAGGTCAATAGTCTGGACAATTCTGTTGATGGATGCATGGCAAGGGAGTTGCTTTGCTGACTACATTTGTTATCTTTTTCTGATTTAGTTGTCAGCTGATTTATGTATGGATTGGAATTGGTTTGATAGGTGATTTTATTATTAAATAATATTAATTTCGATTTGCTGGTACACTATTCTATCATGATATCATCATCACATATCTAGCACTAAGAACCATAGTTAATTTATTTGAAATTATTAAAATGAAATACCAATGTGGGTTAGCTAATATCAGTATGGTTCGTACAGGGACAAGAAAAGTGAAGATGAGGTGATTGGCTGAGAGAGTTTGGTTTTAGACTTATACAAGGTAGTTGTATTTCACAAAAGAACAAGAATAATAATCTGTTGTTTGGCCATCCAGTGAAGTCGAGCAAGTTGCTGATAAACAAGGTTTGTAATTTTTTTTTCCAGTACTTTTGTTCCTTTTTTATTTTGAAGGAATTATGTCACTAAATTTTTTAAACAAAGAGACGTCATATATTGGATTTCTCAGTTCTCTTTCGACCAATTGAAGGACAGCCAGAGATACATATCTTCAAGTTCATTTTCTTATTTCATTAAATCCGACATTTTGTTTAGTTCAATTGTTAGCAATTGTGGTCAGAGGAATGAAGCTCCTCTCTCCTTGGGTTGTTAAATGCCCAAGTTCTTTGTTTTCTTTTCAAATTGAAAGTTTAGTATTATAGTTGGACTTTTCTTTAAAATGAATTGAAGAAACATAAAAAATTATTGAGGAAAGAATTATTACCCCTATAATTTCTGTTCTTATTATGATACTGAGCATCAGTTATAACTATTCCAGTACCAAGTGAGCATCAGTTATAACTATTCCAGTACCAAGTTAGTAGGAACCTTTCAGGCATTTTCTGATTCGTTGCTTTATAAAATTCAACTTTTTTATGAATTCTTTAATGCATATTTTTTTATTTATGCAAAATAGAGAAATGAGGTAGGCTGTGTGATTGCTTGCTGGTACAGGCTGTGTACAAGTCAATGGGATATGGATAAAATTGGTTAGAGGTAGGCTGTGGGATTGCTTGCTGGTACAAGCTGTGTACAAGTCAATGGTGTCTCATACTGATGCTTGCATCTTATTTGACATATTATGCAACTATTCAGTTTGCTTACTTATTAAATTTATATAGTTAAAAGTCTAAATTAAATGGAAGAGTTTTTTTGAAATTGATAAAAGATATGTTTAGAGATTTAAAAAAACAACGAATAAGATATGATAGAACCCTGCTGTCACAATTTTAAAACATGGTCATGGGATACTTTCATTAGGAACATGGTTCAACATCAGGCTCTTTGCATAAGTGAGTTCAGATTAGCTTTGTAATAATTTGTTGCAGCAAATCTGGGTAATTATTTTTATATAATTTCTCATCCATATCTATGGATCATGCTGAACATAATGTTATTATCAGTTTTTTTTTCTGCAACTGATATTTTTGTACTTCCATTTTATGTAATTTGAAATTACAATAATATGTAATCATGTAATTAATTTATTTTTTTTGGCCTTTTTTGATTCCTTTATGTATTATTGTTGGGAGAAATTACAACGATCTTTAATGTAATTAATTACGTTTTATGCAATTACTGATTCTTATGTATATTATTATTTCCAAGGACAAATTATAGCATTCTGTAATACGATTTAATATCCTTTTGTGTGCCTCTCGATTTCTCAAATTATAGCATTCTTTTGATGAGATTAATTTTTTTTTTGGTGCATCCTCAATTTCTCTTTATTTTCATTCTTGCGATTTGTTTACAAATTTATGCAAGGCCGTAAATTAATACTAAAATGGGCTGACGTTATTTCGGCTTGATATGTTTCCACTTTTTATCCAACAATACAGTAATGACTCATGAATTGATGATACATTAGGGTTAATTATTACCATAATTTTCTTATTGGACCAGCTGCATGGAAACAAAATAGAAGAATGATGTACGGAGGAGACAATTAGAAATTTTTTTTATAAAACCGACAGATGCCATTTATCTTTCTTACCTTCTTTATTTTTCCTTAATTTATTTTTATGTTTCTATCATTTATGTTAGTTTCTTCTATTTATTTTATTCTCTTTAATTTATCATAAATTTCTAATAATTGTATAAATCTATAATATTAATTAAAAGCCGTGATTTTTTGTTTCCATAATTGATCACATTTTTGTGATTTTTTCTATAATTGACCACATTTTTTATAGTTAAAAATAGTTTTTTTTTTGGCATTTTCTCTAATTAAAAATAGATTTTTTTTTGTTAAATACATTATTTAATTAAAAATATATTTAGAAATCTAAATAGTTCATGTTGAATTATTGTCCTCTAAAAAAATCATAGCGCAGCGAAGCTGCGACTCCCTTAACTAGTAAGTATTCTTTTTTAGTTATAATCTATGGTCAAAATAAATAGAATTTATTATGATGGTAATGGCAATATTTTATTCGAAAAATCATGATATTTGATTCTTTAATGCAATTTATGTTGTTTATTTTACAATTAAATTCTGGCAATTCATTTCAGCTCAATATACAACACCTATAAATGAGTTGATTGATTTTTTTCAGTTATTCATTTACTCACCAATTTAATTGGATTCATTATGATTATTAATTCTCTTTAACTATTTCTACATCGTAATTAATCAAAATATGAGCTACGAAGTACTTTGACGAAATTATGTATTCATCACAAAACTGATAAACTCATAAATATTTATTCAATTATTTAATAAAATTCCTCATTAATATTTTATTTTATCTTGAATCAATTCACCATTGCATTTTTTTTTCAGTGATGCAATAATTTAATAATTTCATATTCATTTGAACAGCTATACTGATTTTATTATTAGAAGATTTTCTTGATATCTTCGATACAACACAAAATTTGGCAATTCAAATTTCAATTCATATTTAATTTAGAAATAGAACTAAATAATAGTTCATTTTGAATAAACAATAGTCGCTGAAATTATTAAAATATTTTTATTTGAATTCATAGATTAATTAAGGATCAAATATTCCTTTTGAAGAATTCATCAGCTATATTTAGATATATATAACAACAAATTATTAGAATCAAAAACTGATTTAGATCCCAACTGATTTATTAGACTAATGAAGATTTGTTAATTAAATTCCTTCTAATATTGGTAACATGTTGCACAACAGGTAGAGCACATTTCTACCTGTTGGTACCAACTCAGGTGCTCTACTACAAACTGGTACCCAGCATGTGTTTCTAAGTGAAAGGAAACAAAATTGAAAAAATGGCATGTGCTATATTTCACTTAGAAACAAATAACGCCATCACATATTACAAGCAGCCATGTCCTCTACTACAAAATGGTACCAACAGGTACCTACAACTACTTAATCTTCTTTTGTTTTTTTACCCAAGTATGTCATCTATATATCACTATAAGCACTGAATCAACAAAAAGTAACAAAATTCTTGCAAATTGAGATAACTATATAGAATTTCTAAAACATGACATAAAATTTCGCATTTACAATGAAGTCCCTCAACATTGTTATATAGTACACCAAGCCAGGAAACTATCCAATTTACGTTTTTCGTGCCTTCGGTGCTGGTACTTAACCTGTTTAGCAAAAGCACATTCAATAAAGGTGTATGATCAGGATGTCAAGTTCAAATTTCTCATAACTACATTTCATATATTTTACAAAAATTGGACTCATCCATTTCACATTAAAAACTATAACATACTTAGAAAGGCATGAGAAGACTACTAGAGTCAAAGCAAACATTACGAAATCCTATCTACACATAATTATATTTTATAAACAAGTGAGGAATTACTTCTTCTTCAGAAAAAAAAAAGAACATCACTCATTCATTGTATTGTATGGCTTGAGAATGTATAATGCTTATAATGTCTTTAAATAAAAAATAAAGCTGCTAATTATTGATCCTAACTAATACTAGTTTGCTTGTGGATGAAATTGATATGTTAGCTGTAAATCTAATATAAATCATTACGTCTATGACTGATTCTCTTTGATGTTGGACATTTACCACTTAGTATGTAAATATTAAGCTTGGACTTGTCATTGTAGGGAAGACTTGATATCTCTTAAACCATTATTATATCATTTGGAGATCGTTTTTAAGTGTATTTTATATTAATGTGAACTTTTTCGTGTAGGAACCTGGATTGGTCAAAATTGCAAGATGACATAGCTCGTGTAAATGTGTAATTGTGAAGAAATTGTGGTTCTACCCCTATCATCGTAAATTTGCAGCAGCTTGCACTGATTGGTACCGTATAACAAAGGAAGTGCATGGTCCATTTCAACAAAACTCTATCATCCTCCTCCTCCCGTACAATAATGAATCAGAGACGTGTGCAATGTATACACTCTCTGATTCAAGAACTTACGAGTTCCACTTAGGTGTGCTGCATGACAAATTTATTTATGGTTCATCTAATGGTTGGGTCTGCTTAGATGACAAAGCTTACAATATGAGGCTCATTAACCTACTTACCATGCAGCAATTTGAACTCCCTTACCCATCTTATGCACTAGATTATATCAGCAGTACGCAGTTGGATATTCCTCTTATTAATACTGAGATAATGACCAAGATTGTAGTATCGAGTAGCCCATCATCATCTAATGATTGTATAATTGCTGCCATTATGTCGACGTTTGAGGAACTTTTGGTTTGTCGTTTAGGAGACAAATCATGGACTCCAATTATAATTAGAGAATCTAAACTCAAGTCGAACAATTGTTGCCAATCTTTAAATGATGTGATATTCTTCCAAGGGAAAATCTATGCAATAAATAGTGGGCGCAACCTACTTATAGTGGATTATGATGGGTCCAATTATGTTGCTTGGGACACTTTTGGCCCAAGTTACCAAGAAGGAGATATTATTGGGCAGCCGTCGAGAGATGAGTCATGCATTGAAGGCCTCTATATGATGAGATTGTATCTTGTCGAGTGCTCTGGTAAGTTGCTAGCCGTTCGAAGACTTGGAGAGTTTCATCCAGATAATTCATGGAGCACACAATACTTCGAGTTATTTGAGTTTGAAGAATCTAAAGAAACTTGGCGGATGATTCGTGGATTAGGGGAGCAATCCTTATTCTTGGGTCAAAATGGATCGATTTCTGTCTCTGCTTTCGAGATTCCTGGTTGCAGGCCGAATTGCATTTATTTCACGGATGACTTCTACCGTGGACAGTTCAAATGGGAGTTTGGGTTTCGTGCTGATAATGGTGTGTTTTGCTGTGAAGATGGTAATGTAGAGAGGTTTTCCATTTCTCATTCAATGGCTCGGTGGTTGGTACCTGCTATGTGGTGCCAATTGAAGATATAAGCTGCAATGATCTTTTGTTGCTTATGGGTACAAAATGTTAATGTACGCTTTGACTCGTAGATTTCATTGTACTGGAATCAAAAAACTGTATTATGCTTTCAAAATTGTTGCAATGAGAAATTGGTTTGTTTGTCCTATCAAATAACACGAATAGTAAGCTATTTTATTATTAGTTTGAACAGTAGGCTATTTATTATATTAGTTTTACTTTTCTATATCGCAATAGAAATTAGTGCAGATTAATATAAGCGAGGATTAATGATCGTGCCAATATATTTTTTTTTCGGTGATCTCCCACGGATTAATGTTCCGTGTTGCATCTACAGATGTAACTACTTACTAACTAGGGGGCTGATCTCGCTCGATACATGAGTCTTTATTAAAATGCTATTATATTTTGTTGCGCTCTTATAAGAAATTTATCTGTAATTCATTTTTTCATATCTTTTAGTTGTGAAATTTAATTTTATATATTTGCAACGACCCCAACTTACTGGATCAATGGGAAGCACACCCGTTTTAATTTTACAATGCATGGCTATATTTTATCGGGGTCAACGACAGTCATGTTTTAGTTTGCTGGCCTAAATTGATATGTTAGCTGTAAACTATACTTTTCATTATGATTTTTTATGTTGAGCACGGTTCGCGCATACAATTTTCATATGGACCGTTGGATTAAAATTTGATAAGCGGTTTAGATACTTCATTTAAACACAGCTCGGCTTGGTGATAGTCTTTGGCAACAAGCCGAGCTTTGTGTCATTCAATTGTGTCATCAGATCTTCTCATGAGTTTGTACTTCCCCTACAAGAGAAGCTCTGATGGCACAATTGAACGACACAATATAGCATTGATGTGTGCGACACACTCAGTCCAGTTGTTAGGCCCACAACTGTGAGGTTTACGTGTATGATCCTTGGTATGAGTAATCATGGGATGGGAGGTGGAAGAAGGGATGGAGGGAGATAAGAGGAAGAGAATTGTGAAGTGGAGTGGTGAGATATGGAGGAAGAGAAGGTGTTTGTTGAAATGTCAAGTTTCGGTAAGAGGGGGACAGGGCGGTCAGAGGTAGTGTTTAAATGTTAGTCAGGTAACGGTAACACGGGAGAAGAGTTTGAGATAACTGGGATGGGTTGCGCCAAATGCTGTACAGGCAGCTGTGTGGCAGTTGTTGGTGTTGTAGGCTGAGAACCAGATGGACCTGATCGCCTAGCTGGGCTGACTGCAGTTGTAACTGGCAAAGGAGAGGTATAGGGCTGAGCCTGAGAGATACATTGCATATGAAGATATAACAGAGGTGGCCCAGAGAGATTAGTGCGACTGTTGGAGGTAGCTGCAAAAGGAAAAACCTGTTCATTGAATTGTACACTTCGAGAAGTGAAAATTCGATTAGTATCAATATGAAGGCATAACCCAAAAACACACACGGCATAGACCTTAATTGAAATTTATTGGAGTTATGATGGCGGGTACGAGGGAAGCACAAACATCCAATTACTCGAAGAAATGAGTAATCTGGAGATTGATTGAAGAGAGAAGTATAAGGGATTTGTGAATTGAGCTGGACGGCAACCGATTGATGAGATATACAACACCGGAGAAGATTTCATCCCAGTACATATGAGGTATGGAGGCAGTAGAAATCATAGCTAGAGAGAACTCGATTATGTGTCTATGCTTTCTTTCTGTAAACCCATTCTGTTAAGGGGTGTAGGGACATAATAATTGGTGGATAATTTGGGGAATTTGGTGTCAATTGGTTTACATTTTGTGCTCCCATCTGTTCTTAGAGTTTGAATATGTGTATTAAACTGATTCTCAACTTGTTGTTTGAACAAGGAAAAGATATTTACAACCTCATGTTTGTGAACCATAAAATAAATCCAAGTATATCTGATATAATCATCAACAAAGATAATGTAATATCTGAAAGCATTTGAAGAAACAATAAGAGAGGGTCCCCATACATCACTGTGAATAAGTTATAGAGATTTTGTAGATGAAGAGGTAGACAAATTAAAAGGTAATAAATGAGATTTTTCTAAAGCACAGTGCTGACAATTATTTAATTTTTATACAGTACAAGGTAAAGAAAACATGTTTAAGGCTTTGGAGGTGGTAGCTTGGGAGGGATGACCAAGTCTAGCATGCCACAAAGCTGGTGAAGCTATGCTGACAGTGTAGACTTGAGGAAAAATTGAAGAGGTGACATGGCAAACTATGCAAGAACAGATGGTGTCAGATACCATGGGATTCCAACGGTTTCTATTATGAGGGAGATGCGAATTGATATGAGGATTGATACCAGTTTTTACCAGCAGGTGCAGGAGAGACCTCCGTAGCTTCATTCTGTTTTGTTTACAAATCCCCTTATACCCCTCTTTACTTTTATTTTTAGTTTTTCTTTGTTAGAAGTCTATTGCTGCCTTTTATCCTCTTTTTATCTTTCATGTGTTTTCTTTTACCAGTATCTGGCTTATTAGGTTTCTAGTTTTAAGAGGGATCTAGTTAGTATAAGGGATCATGTCTTTTATTTGGAAGCTTCGCTGAAACTCTAAGATTGTAATTTTATTTGCTAAGTAATGAGTTTGCCCATGGGCAGTTTATCAAAAAAAAAAAAAAAAAAAAAAACAAACAAACAAAGCATTTAGTTACAGACTCAATTATCGCCTATTCAAAAATCGTCCATTTGACAGACTACTGGACAGCTCCAGTGTATTGTTTAACAGGTATGCTTTAATTTTTCTCTTATTTTTGTGAAAAAATGACGACCATCATAACTGACATCTTGCTCCCAAATACTGACAACACTGATGGTGATGTTCCGCAATATGATGAGAAGCAGATGATGGAGTGATTTCACTGGTCCTATTTGGGGTTATGTTTTGGGAAGCTTTTTCCCTTTTTCTTTTCTAATGTTTGTAGTAGGCTGGGTTTTGGTTTGTATCAGACTTCGTCGCTTTTCTTTTTTTTTTTTTTATGTTTTTATATCTTTTTTTTTTGGGTAATCACCTCTGGTGATTCGTTTAGATTGTAAACTCTTTATTTTGCATAAGTTAGTATACTGGCTACACCATTTGGGTAGCTTTTTTTCAAAAAAAAAATAAATAAATAAAGGAATCAAATATAACATATAACTAGCATATTACAAGTATGTGTTCTACTACAAACTGGTACCAAGCATGTGTTTCTAAGTGAAAGGAAAAAAAGTTGAAAAAATAGCATGTGCTATCTATTTCACTTAGAAACAAATAACGCCATCACATATTACAAGCAGCCATGTCCCAAATTGTTGAATCTCAAATTGTTGGCATTTACTAATCAGCTATCAGATCTAATTATGTTGAAATTATAAAATTCAAGTTGTTCAGTGTAACTCAATTCTGTTTTGTAATGATATTTAGTGTTCATCTAATTAGCCATAAACTAATATTTAGTGTTCATCTAATTAGTCGTTTGAGAATTTTCTATCAGTCTTGCGAGCACATTCTTATTTTAAGGAAATAAAAATAAAATATATTTCACAATTTTTTTTAAAAAACAGCATTATATAATATTTTATCAGTAAATATTATCAAAATAACGCCATTACAAGTATGTGCTCTACTACACACCGGTACCAACTCAGGTGCTCTACTACAAACTGGTACCCAGCATGTGTTTCTAAGTGAAAGGAAACAAAATTGAATAAATAGCATGTGCTATCTATTTCACTTAGAAACAAATAACGCCATCACATATTACAAGCAGCCATGTCCTCTACTACAATATGGTACCAACAGGTACCTACAACTACTTAATCTTCTTTTGTTGTTTTACCCAAGTATGTCATCTATATATCACTATAAGCACTGAATCAACAAAAAGTAACTATATAGAATTTCTAAAACATGACATAAAATTTCGCATTTACAATGAAGTCCCTCAATATTGTTATATAGTACACCAAGCCAGGAAACTATCCAATTTACTTTTTTCGTGCCTTCGGTGCTGGTACTTAACCTGTTTAGCAAAAGCACATTCAATAAAGGTGTATGATCAGGATGTGAAGTTAAAATTTCTCATAACTACATTTTATATATTTTACAAAAATTGGATTTATCCATTTCACATTAAAAACTATAATATACTTAGAAAGGCCTGAGAAGACTACTAGAGTCAAAGCAAACATTACGAAATCCCATCTACACATAATTACATTTTATAAACAAGTGAGGAATTACTTCTTCTTCAGAAAAAAAAAAGAACATCACTCATTCATTGTATTGTATGGCTTGAGAATGTATAATGCTTATAATGTCTTTAAATAAAAAATAAAGCTGCTAATTATTGATCCTAACTAATACTAGTTTGCTTGTGGATGAAATTGAAAGAGAGCAACTCAAGCTTTTGTGCAAAGGTGCAAGAGGTCTTTTTTTCATTTTGCTTGTGGATTTTCATTCCCCCCCCCCCCAAAAAAAAAAATGATTGTGCAGCCCTTATCAGAAGTTCAGAACAAACAAGAGGACTAAAAGCAGAGTACCTGGAAGAATCTGACCAAAGCATTCTCTTTAGCATATCTTCTCTTCAGCCAATACTCATACATGCCAACAAATGCATCATCTCTTTTCAACTCCTTGCAGCGTTCAAACACTCCTTCGATTTTTCCGACCCCAACTGGATTATTGTATGCATCCTTCTCTAACAAACTTATCATAAAGCCACCGTTCATCATAAAGCCACCGTTCATCATCTGAATCAGCCTCGTAAATCACACCTTCCTTCTTCATGGCCCTCTGCACCTCATCATCCAAAAAGCTGGATATATGTGTCAGGCAGCACAAAACAATCAGAAACCCTACCCAAATTGTAACCCGGAACCAGAGAAACACCAGGTGTGGGTATCTGTACCGGTCCCACTTCCTTCTCCTTCTTCTCACGTGAATTGCGAACCTGACATTCGGCATGCAGCTCCTTAAAAAGCAGCCAATCAAGCTTTTCCATGAAGTAAAGTCTCATCACATCATCAACAGTCCACATGTAAGCATGTGTGAAGCGGTTAACCACACAGGGTCTCATCTCATTGGGTTTGTGCCTAAATTTGCTATCATCTTGTAAGGTCACACATATGAGCCATTCAGTTGAGCCATTGATAATATTGCATCATGTTCCCTGTGGCAGCGGTCCTCTAGGGTTACCAAAATATCAGCCTTCACTGGACTGACTCTATGTTCTGCTTGGCTTCAGCTAGGGCTCGACGCTCATGGACACGATCCACAGGACTCTTCACAGAAGAGGACCTCCTGTGCTTTCCAAGTGGAGTTGACACATCACTAGCTCAAGCGGCTTTGGGTAGTAAGAGCTTATGATAGAAGTGACAGATTATTTTGCTGGAAGCGATTTTTCTGCTAGTGACTTTGCAGAACGAGTAATCCTGCTTAAACTCCTCTTTCTTTGCTGGTGTCCTATCAGTTAGAGGAATGCAACATAGTGGAAAATTCAGGAAGAGGGGAAAAAGCCTTCAGCGGGCTTGTCTTGAATAGTGGGTGGTTTAGATACCTTTAAAATACTACCAGAAGTGTCTACAGGAAATTCAGATGCCTTTGAACTACTAGCAGAAGTGCTTACAGGAGTTTCAGAAACCTCTGAACTGCTGGCACAAATGCCTGTGGGAGTTTCCGACACCTTTGAGCTACTAGCGCAAGTGCCTACCAGATTAGTAGTTTCCTTGGAAACACAGGTATTGGCACAGTCCTCTATTGTAAGGTCAGAAATTGAGGCATCTTTAGAGGAATATGAAGATGGACTTACAAGAAAGACTGGTTGGTATATCCAGTGAGCTGGAGAGAAATGGCGACATGCAAACTTTTGAAGTAGGAAGACAGAGAAGAAAGTGGAGGGATAAAAAAAGGTATGGTTGTGCTAGACTCATGCATCTTGCATATCCCAACTGAGGGTATGGAATCACCTGCTACAGCACCCTGAATAGGGAAAAGCAAATATTTAGAAAGTGATCACAATTCATAAAGGCAATGTATGTACAAGTTATGGAAATTTAACGCATAATAACAATTTATAAGTGAAGATGCAAAGAACCTAGTCCTGTGACTGCACTAGACTCTAATTTGTATCAAACAGCAGTTCAAGCCAATACCAGCAAAATGCTTCAGAAAGAGTAGATGGTTTCATGCTCACAGTCACCGAATTAACACTCTAATCGTCTGACTACATGCTTGAGCTCTAAGATTATCATTTAATACCGTCATGTTTATTTGTGTTTGCTTATGCTCTTAGATACCCGAGAGGCATGGTACTTACTGACTTGTTCTAACTTTTAACCATTGATACAGCCTCATATTATTCCTGAATCCTGAGAGTAAAAGAAACATGCGAACTAAGAATGAAAAATGGGATACAGAAGGTAACGCTTACATCTTACATCTCTACCCTCCAGCAGTGGCAAGAAATGAACACCGTGAAGAGATAAAGCTCTAGCAATGGGGGCGCTTCAACAAAAATGAAATCAAACTCCAGAAGTTTGCTCCTAGAACTACTCCTGATCCACCTGAAAACCGACAAGAGAAAACCCAAAAAAAATTTCCTGGGGTCCAGTTACACTTCAACTCCACAAGCACACCCAGCACCACACAGGTAACCTTAAAGCTTCGCCGTAATGCCATTTTCTGATATCCTCAACCCAAATCCCTGGCTTCTAAGGTGGGTCTCTTGTGTTTCCTTTTGCTAATATATCTCTTGCTCTGGACATTGCCTACTACTGCCCTGGGAATTCAGCCCTGCGTTTTTTTCTTGTGTAAACTATGTCCGGGGAGCGGCGGCAATTTCTCCTCTCTCCCTTCCATGGCAGTCCCACTGGGTGGTGCTTTTGCTGCCGTTGCTGGGTCCAACCCATCAGCCACTGCACCACTGTTCCTATCCATTGCCCAGTGGCTAAACAGGCTCAACCAATCACTATCCGCCACGTCAGCATCTTGGCTGTTGAAGTTATTCTGCTTCGCAGAACGGATATGGGCCGTCCGTTTTCAGAGAAGGTTTGGATTTAGGGACAAACACACGGGTCCCGACTGAAGGCGTCGGCGGCCCGGCCGGAAGTGGGAAAACCTTGCACCCAATCTCTAGCAATCCTTTCGCCAACATTCTCCTGCCGCCACGTCAGCAGGAAAGATTTTCTTTATGGTGCACTGTGATCTCCCAGGGAAAATTAGGTGTAGGTCAGATCTGGTGAAACGATACGCTGCCACGTCGGTGGGTCCCGTCGCCGGAGATGCCTCAGATCCCTCGCATGCTAATTCGTGCGTCTTGATGACGTCACCAACAAAGGATCGACGAATAGGAGAGGCGATTGTTGGTGTGCTCATGCGCTCGCGTTTCGGATGTGGAGAAGTAGCCATCTATGGTGCAGGTATGGCGATCCACGAATTTGGGAGGAAAGAGAAGGGCCGCCGGAAGGAGTAAAGAATGAGAGAAGATCAGGGTCGAGGTTTGGATCCGACGGCACAGATTAGATTAGATGGACCAATTTAGTTGGGATTTCGTCGGTCTTCGCTCACCTCCATTTCTTTGCAATTTCACCCATTTTCAAAATTGACGCCTTCCTAGGCTCGTTTATTTAATCATTATAATTTAATTTTTATTATAGTTTTTAGTTTTTGTTTTTTAACCATGTGTTCAGAACATAACGTTAATTACAACCGGGGTGATGCTCTTTTTCCAATTATCGAAACTCAAAATTAATTATATGAATGAATTGTTCTTATCTTATGAGTGGCTATTAGACTATACACGAGAGAAAGGAAACGCGATAATGATTTTTGACAAGCTACAAGCATCAAGAGTTTGTTTCCAACATTTTTTCATGTTATTATAACCCAATGCCTAGCCAATATGGTACTGGCATCAACTGCTTTGCAGTTGCCTTTTTTTTTTTTTTGGAAAAAAGCATGATTGCCTGCTTTTTATTCAAAGCCTAAGTAAGTCACAAACAAAATAGCGTATCAAGGAAAAGGAAAAAAAAAAATAAGAAGAAGAAAAAAAAGCGTCAATAATTATAACTGAATGAAACAAGCCTTCATTCTGGCCCAAAAATATCCCTGCCATATCTACTTCTACAGAGATTAGAAATCAATAAATCATAGAAAACATCAATGGCCCCATTCAAGTAGCTAATAGGAATTAATGAAATCCTTATCTAGTAACACATATACCTCTATAGTTGAATTAATAATTAATGGAATCAAACATATTAAATCAAATTAGGAAACAAATGGCGACCAACAGTCCATCACACAAAGTCCCTCACCTAAATTTTAGAGAGAGTATAATTAGTGAAAAAAAAAGAAAAACTCAATTTACAATGAAAATCCAGTAATAAACCCAATAAAACACTCTTCAACACCAATTCAACTAAAAGCAGCACTCAAACGAATCTCAACACATTGATCTTTTGAGCGCAGCTATAAAGTACCAAATGAAAATAGAAAAATAGTTCCCTAGAAAATAACACAGCCACGTTGGCAAAGCCTTGCATAATGCAAATCCAGTCAAGAAGATCAAGAACTCAAATTACAAAATGGTATGTTACATGGCTGACTAGATTATGGGCAAAAGAAAGTTAAAATTACCCAAATAAAGAAGCTGCGCAATTAATTAACTAAAAAGTATACACAAAATTCAAGTTAAGTACAGTGTACAGACCTGGCGAATGAGGCCATGAGCAGAAGACACATTCACCAACATTGCTTTAGCAACTCCAGCGGCTGCGGCTGCGGCGGCGACTTCTTCTCCGGCCATCTCATCCGCATCATACTCTTCTCCGACATCCTCCTCCTCTTCGCCAGAATCGCCATCAGGGTCAAGGGGGACATTTTTTGTAGGGAACGGAAATGTGTGTTTCTTGCGCATTATAGCACGGTGCATTTCTAAGTCATCAGCATTTTCAAAAAAGTTCAAGCATTTAGTGCACTGAATTCTTTTTCTGTTACCATGGACTGACTTGTCGAAATGGGAAGTCGCGGCCGGTTTGTTTCTAATAAATTTCTGATGGTCCAAACAGAAATAAGACGCCCCAGTCGGAACCAAGATAACTGCGCCCTTTGAAATGAAGCTCTCCCGCGTCTGCACCAAATGCTTAGACATTTGTAAGATTTGAGAGAAAGGAGAAGAGAGAGAGAGATGAAAGGGTTTGGGAATTGGAGGAGATGGTCAGACGGATGGGTGCATGCAAATGTGCAATTCAATCTTGGGTTTGGGAATGACGAGACAGGCGCAGAAATTGGGATTTATTTGGGTTTTAAATAGTGGTTCAGTTCAGATCCGATATGATTATAATTTCTGTAGTCTTTCGTGTATCCCATCGGTGCTGATCCGGACAACACAGAAATTGATCGGAGCAACGGGTAGTGATCCGCACAGCATCAAATTGAGTCGGAACAACATAATAGTTTTTAAATGACCATAGTATCCTTATTTTGAATTGGACACATTTTATCTCCGTATTTTTCCTCTATGATTTATTTCCTCTTCAGACACAAACTACTTCAATAACATTCACGGTTCACGGATTCTCCTCAATCGCTACATCCCATTTTTTTTTTTTTGGGAGCATATGTATATTAAACAACATTTTTTTAGCAGCCTCTCTCCTCAAAAGAAATAAAAATTCAATTACCCAAGCGTCAACACGAAAACTAGAATTAAAACATATAATATTTCAAGGGTAATTCTAATGTGGACAAAAAAATATTAACCGTCCATTCGTATCAATCGAACGGTCAGAACTGCATAAATAACTTTCCGACATCTAAGTTTCTCCGTTTTTTATCCGTCAAGTTGAATACACAATTTTTTTCGGAAGGACAAAATGGTCCATTTAAAAAATTTGCGGAAGGCTAAATAGTCAAGTTAATCTCTTCCTTCCGTTGGACAATCTTTACAGTGCTTTGGATGGTCTCATCATTTTTTATGAACTTTTGCCGAGACTTTGACTCCATGTCTTAGGAACTATTTTGATATGCATGATTTTTCTTTATAAGATTCTGTTTTTTTTTTCATATAAACTTGAATTATACAACTAATTTTATTATTGCATATGGATTAATAGTATAAAATCATATTATGCCGACATTCAATTTATGAACATTGATATTCAATAAGCTTACCATCATTTCATTTACGCTAAATATTAATTATATCTCTTAGTAATATAATTTTTCTAACATTTGTTGTCATTTTAATTAGATACATATTTATTATTTAAGAATAATAGTTCAAACTCATATTAACATGCTCGTGTATCTTCTATTGTATAATATATAAGCACAAATCAGATTAATAACAGTCATTTGATTTGATCCAAAGCTCCATATACATTTGGCTGCTAATTGCAAAATTTGGAAAGTGATTAATTTTTTTGACAACAACAAAGAATCTTCTACTAAAATATCTCGATGTATCCGCAAGTATTTTAATAGTTAGAACAAAATATGTATGATTTTATTCGACAGAATTAATGATTAGACTTTAACAGCTAATTGATTTTAGGAGAAAAAAAGATTGTCATTTATGCAACAACGATTGACAAAATATGGTGCCAAATATAAAAATGCCTTTTGCTATTTAAACCGCCTTTTATGCAATCTCCTCTTATCTTCTGTAGACAACACACAAAAAATTTGATAATTTGAGGGCCTTCCTAGATCATTAGAATCAAGTTCGATCTTTTTAAAAAATGTCCTCATATATGAGTAAATAAATAACAAAATAAGTTTAGGCAATAAAGATATGTTGTTAAATCTATCAATACAGGTAGATATATTGCTCGATTTTTTTCTTGTAATAAAATCAATCAAACGACATAAATAGGTCTGATTTGTTTTTAATGTATGCATGGAATTACAACTACTAAAATATGAAAAAGGTCTAATTTGTTTTTAATGTTACCTTATTTCAATTTTTTAATGAAATTACAATAAAAATTGACTTTCATGCATGAAAAAAATGTTATTACTTGGATGGATAATGATTAATATCATTAAATAAAAAAAAATCTGATACGACTTAATACAACTAACACTACACGACATGAACATTACATGTTGTTTCTTAAAAATGATATTAGTATTGTTTTTTTACACAAGTTCGTAACTTTAAAAATAATAAATAATCTGACACAACTTGATACAACTAACACACACGTCAACACGATACAACTTAACACGACATGACTTGATTAAATTTCATCTGGATTTTAATAAACTTCATTGTTCATCATACGAGATCTTTATTTTTCAAGAAGTTTTGAAATATTAAATAACATTTTGCTTTAATTGATATTTTCATTTATTTTATTTCAACTACTAACTAAGGCTTCATAGCTTATAAGAATTAAATCTTATATTCTGAATAAATTTAAGAAATAATTCAGTTTAATTGTTCGATTTTTAAATATATTACAGTACGATTAAATAACTAATCAAAACTACATGTAATTATTTTTATTTTTATAAAATACTCATTGTGATGATAATTACTTGTAGGATAGAATGTGATTTTTAAATCCGTATAAAATTATTTAAAATTTAAATTTAATTTCATATTATTGAGTGATTTTTAAGATGAAAAAAAAATCACGTTTAATTCCTTAAAAAGCCTAACTTGAAAAGCTTGACATCACTTGGATTCTAATGATATAGGTAGACCCTCAAATTATAAAAAAATAGTAACAAAAATAAAAAAAATATAAAATTTGGTCTCCGTGAAGATTTCAATAAAGGAGACAAATTGAGTGGCTCGGATCAGTTGTAATCTAAAAAATTAAAATTGAATCATGTTTGACAAGTGTACATGTTTTGACATGCTTGACTCTTGCAAACAAAACAGATAGCTCCTTAACAAAAAGCTTATTAGTATCGAAAAGCTTATTAGTATCGTGTTATTAAATTTTTTTTGAACCATTACTAAGAGTTTGTTTTATTTTTCAGATGATTTTCTTTGTTTTTTTGGAATGATAGACAAGTTTAGTATGAACCCACTATTTGTCATGAATATATTTTTTTAAAATATTCAATGATCTTATAAATGAATGACTTGGAATATAATTGAAACATAAGAACGAAATCTTATTATTTTTTTTTATGCATGTATTGTACTCACTAAGGCTTCGTAACTCATAAAAACGAAATATTATATTTTGAAAAAAAATAAAAAAAACATATTTTAGTTTTAATTATTTATTTTGAAATATATTATAGTACGATTAAATAATATAGGAAGGCCTCAAATTATTTCCTTGTTTCATTTTTTTAATTATTTGATATACAATTTCTACTTCTTATAAATGCATGGATCCAAGAGGTATTACATGTTAGATCTAGAGCGTATCCACCTGTTTGTGTCGTTCGATTAATTTGATATGTGGTCAGATATCAATCTCTAGACAAAACAACAATATATTTTGATTTTCTGTCTAATACATAAACAAATTGAGCAAACATATCTACCTGTGTTGCTAGATTAAACAACATATCTTTCTTATCTAAAATTATTTTGTTTTTATTTGTCCACATATGAGGGCATTTTTCAAAAAGATCAAACTTGGATTCTAATGATCTAGGAAGGTCCTCAAATTATCAATTTTTGTGTGTGTTGTGTCTTCTGTAGAGAAGAGGACATTGCATAAAAGGGGATTTAATTAGCTAAAGGCAATTTTATATTTGGAGCCATATTTTGTCAATTGTCGTTGCATAAATGGCAAATTATTTTTTTATAAAATCAATTAGTTAAAGCATAATCATTAATTGTGTCGAATAGAATCATATATATTTTGTTGTACTTTTTAAAATATTTAAGGATACATCGATATATTTTAGTAGAAGATTCTTTGTTGTTGTCAATAAAAAAAAAAAAATCACTTTCTAAGTTTTACATTGAGCAAATGTATATGGAGCTTCGGATCAAATCAAATGACGACTGTTATTAATCCGATCTGTGCGTGTGCTTATATATTATACGATAGATGACACACGAACCTGTTAATATGAGTTTGAACTATTGTTATATTAGTAAGCGACATAATTAATATTTAGCGTAAATGATATGGTGGTAAACTGATTAAATATCAATAATCATAAATTGAATGCCATAATATGATTTTTTTTAATATCAATTCATATGAAATATTATTAGTTGTATAATTCAAGTTCATATGAAAAAACTGACAGAATCTTATAAAGAAAAGTAATGTATTATCAAAATAATAAATTCATTTTCGGTTGATCATGCATATCAAAATAGTTTCTAAATATATATGGAGTCAAAGTCTCGGTCAAAGTTCTTAAAAAATAATGAGAGGTTGATCAATCCAAGCACTATATAAAGATGGAATCACATCCTTGTCCAGCTGAAGAGATTAACGGAGAACGGGAGAAGGTGGTATGCCACGCAGTCACTGCTCAACGGGAGAAATTAACGGAGAAGGCTAAATACCGATTTTATCCCTCAAACAATATACGGCTGCGATTTATCAGAATTAAAGAGCTATGAATTTTTTCTGTCCACCATAGCATGAATCAAAAAAATCACAAATTTTTGTCTTCTTTTGTGCTGCACTGAATCAAAAAAAATTGTGCAAATTCCAATTTTATTTATTTGTTTTAACATTTTAGGAGAATTAGAAAATTCAAATTTTGGCATAGTAAATATTTATTTATAATTTGGAGAAAGAAATAATATTAAAAAATGTTGGAAGCTAAAGAAGATGAATAACGTTGTAGCATTTTTTTCTTAGGGTAAACATAATGGAAGTCTTTCAGAAGTGCATATAATTAAGGTAAAACAAGATTCTAGGAATATCTTAACAAAAGAAAATCAGAATGGACACGGGGGCATATTTGTCTAAAATATCTTATTAACGTTGCTCGGACTCAAATTGATGTTGTGCAAATCACTACCCCGGAGCAACAAAATATTTTATAAATGACAATATTGCCCTTCCATTGCTTCCTTTTGAAATCTTTTTTTTTTTTTTGTTGACAACTTTTATTTTATTTTTTTTAAATATCAAGTGCTAAATCTCATCCATCACACTTGTATATTTGATATCACAATTGTTTTACTCAATCCTTTTTCTTTTTTTTTTTTTTTGACGATGAGAATTTTAATTTGGATTCGGAATAATAGAATAAAAAGAAAAATATTTTTCTTTCATACATCAAAGGTTCGATATCTTTGCTCCATGACTTAGGAGTCTCAATTTTGTAATATTAGCTAAACATGAATTTTGGCCTTTTAGGGTACAAATTTGACCACCGGTAAAATGAGAATATTCTTAATAAATCGAAATTTATTCTAATAAATAAATAGAAATCATAACAAAATGCCACGTGGATTTTAGGAGACTGCAAAACATATACACCCAATGATTGGAAAAATAAATTATCAAATATATTTTTTATATATCCAGTAATTAATTATTCTATATTAATTTTTGAATGCTATAATTAAATAAAGTTATTAGATTATTTTAAGAAACACAATATAACAGAATAAATAGGTCAATAGAGTAAATAGGGGTATTTTAGTCATAAGAGTTTAAATTTGTTGCTCGAACTAGGTTGTTTGTTGTTCGGATCAACACCCATTAGCAGTCCTCGCATCAATCATGACTCATATTAGCAGCGCGCATATATCTCTCTCCACAGAAATTTTATCTTCCTTTTCAAATCAAAGTTCCGAGGCGATCAATATAATAATATTAAATAATAAATAATTCAAAAATGCATCCTTAAAATATTTTTTACAAAAATGATAAATAAATAAATAAATACATGGTTATTACTCGATGTTATCTCAATTCAAAAAAAAATCCATGCTTATTACACAATTCTTTTATGAGGAAGGTTCCGCTGTCAACATTTTAGTTGTCACCAAATGCCAACATTTTGTTATTTAGTTACTTTTTCAAATTTTAAAATTCAAACGTTAAATGTAAACCGTTGATCTTATTTAGTTTAACGAGCGATGTGTTTTCATATAAGTTTTGTGAATTTTGGAGTTTATTTGATGCTCGATCAAGTGATAGTAAAACAAACGAACCTCGTTAACTATGATAGATTCATTCTAATACGTTCATATTTTAGCCTTTGATCGAGTATCAAATAAACTCCAAAATTTGCAAAACTTATATGAAAACGCATCGCTCGTTAAACTAAACTAGCAAAAGATGCCCTCAAGATGTGGGCAAATAAGAAAATAAAATATTGATATTATTTTTGTTTCATATAGAACTTTACATGTTATAGACAATAAAGATATGGTAAAATCAATAATTTATTAGTCATTCCTTTTAAATAAATAGCTAATTCGGTAGTAACTTAATCTTTTCTAATAAAAAATCTTGACCTTTTAATTTAAAATTAAGATCTAGACCACTGATCAAATCAAACTACACAAATCAATGGTCCATAATTGATATAAGAATTGTTTACACCCTTTTATATGACATGTTTACTCATTTTATATGAAATGTTTACTCTTTTTGTTAGGTGCATTTATAAGTAGTAGAGATAAGATCAACGGTTTGCATTCAACGTTTGAATTTTAAAATTTGATGTTCGTCCAATCAGGACAAAATCCTCGTCAACGGTTTGCATTTCCAAAATCTCTTCCTCACGTATCTTATCTTCCTCACGTAACATATCTTATCTTACTCACGTAACATACCAAATATTTCAGCATTATCAACAAAATCTACATCCACGTTATTCACAATTTCATCTAAATCAGCATTCAATTCTGTATTATCTACATTTTCATCATCAAATATATTTTCATCATCCAATAATACAATTTCTTCCTCATATTGTGAATTCAACATAGTTTTACTACTCTCTGCAGCATTAAATGATCTCCCCCCAGTCTCTCCATGAAGTGTCCACTAAGTATAATCCGACAGAAACTCATCTCTAATCAAATGAACTTTCACTTTTTCAAAATTAGACCATTTCACCAAATTCTGACAAATACGACAAAGACAACATATTTTATCACCTTTATTCTCTCTTATCAAATCCTCTTTAGCAAAACTCATAAATTCTTCAAGCCCTTTCAGAAATGCTGACGGAAAACGATTACTTAAGTACATCCACGTCCGATCCATCTGAATAAATAAAAATATATGCGAAATGTTAGGGTATATATGGGTCAATTTGGTCACATTAGGTTTTCGGGCCGGTCACCATCCTAACTCACTCTTTGGATACTCTGTCTCATTAGCGAGCATACGTTAGATGTAACCTGTTGTTTGAGAAAAATTCGACAGCATTTCCCCTAATGTTCCCTCAATGCGCCAACACACGATTGCTTGTGAGAACGCATCCGTGGAAACATAAAGGGAAATGACGTCGAATTTTTCTCAAACAACAGATTATATCTAGCGTACCACTCGCTAATCCTAAATGAGACAAAATATCCAAAGAGCAGTCCCAAAACTGGGATTATCCGAGATTAATCCCTAATGAATTAATGTCGGACGGGCAACGACCAAAATTTGGTATTGTACTGGTATTTTTGGTCCTATATGACAATACCATTAATTTAAATGCAATGCAAATTATTTATGCATGCATAATTTAGTAATAAATAAAAAGACGAAAGTTATGTAAAATATACCATCAATATTATGATTAAATTCTTCTTCTTTTCCGATGTAATTCTTGCCGTCTTCAATGAGGCCTAAAATTATGCAATACAAAACTACTAATTAATTTAATAAATTTAACCCGAAATATATAAGAAAAAATTTTAAAAATATGAAATATAGTTAAAATCAATTTTTTTTACCAAATATATAGTGTTCTTCTCCTTCTCCTTCTCCTTCCAATTTAAATTTTCTAGATTTTTCACATATTAATTTCTATTTTTTTCAATAAAACCGAAATAAAATAAGGAAAAAATAGAAAAATATGAAATAGTGCTCAAATTTAGTTTTTTTTTTTTTTTTTACCTTCGATCTGCTCTCCTCCTCATCCTCTTTCTAATTCTTATTTTTTTTCAGAATTTTTGCAAATTTTTTGCTAATTTTTTGGAGTGAAAAAATGGAATATTTAGTGATTATAAATTCTATTAATTGGTAGTTGGTGCGGTGCTTGGAAGAAATGGAAGAGAGAGATGGCCAGACAGATTTTTTTGAAAAAATATCTAGACATCCTGCAACGTTTTTTATGTAAAAAGCGTACATAAAAAATGTTGCAGAATGTCTGAACAGCTTTTTTTTTGCGAAACGCGCCAAAAATTCCAACATTTAATAAATTTAAACGTTACAGATTGGAAAATAGTTTTTCACGCCAACAGCCTCCCAGGGATCTGTAACGTTTTTGAAAAAAAGGTTACAGATGGACTATTGCAGAAGGTCTTTTTTGTGGTAGTGCTTCGCAACTTTATAATGCAGAAGCATATGATAACATGCAAGCAGAAGTGGTATCAGCTAGGGAGAGATTGATGAAGATTTTGCAATCTAGAGATAGAAAATCTACCCTAAGATCATATCCACTTGTTTGCTTCTTTTTCCTATTGCAAAGCATTTTACTAGAAGTGAATTTCCAAATTGCATGTCTGTTCTAGTATGTATTTTCTTATCTCACATACTTTACTACACGTTCTGAAAATGTTATATATATATATATAAAACATATGGTGCATACTTATGTGCGGGGGGCTTCGATGCATACTGATCTAAACCGTCCAATATAATCTCCGTATTAAAATCTCCTTACTAACTAAATTTTACATTTTTTAATCCGATTTTTAAAAACCGCTATTTTTGAACGGTTTCGAAAAAAAATTAGATTAGCAATTTTCTAAAATAAAAAAAAAGTAAAAAAAATAAAAAAAAATATAAAATTTGGTTAGCAAGATAATTATAATAGGGAAATTATATTGGACGGTTTGGATCTGTCATTTTGAAGCAGTTCAAAGATTTTGAATCAGTATAGGCCGAAACTCCTGTATATTAGTATGCACCATAATTTTTTTTCTGTCTGTTTATATATTGCGTGTTATGTGGACCTGGACCATTTACACTTTGGTACATCATAGATGGTGAAGTAACTGAAGTTTGAACGGATACCTCAGCTAATTTTTATTACATAGTCGTCTCAATTAGACTAGCATTCGAGGGTAATTTTATGTGAACAAAAAGAAAAAAGCAGAAGAATTAATATTCTAGTTCTTTGTCCAAAAGGGTTTTAAGTTTTATAATATGAATGATTACTTGGAAACAATGAACTGTTATACTGGAGATGGTGGAGAAAAATGAGCTAAACAGATCGATCTCTACTGGCACTTCTTTATGAAATCATAGCAAGTGCAGTGAGCAGCAATCAGGTGCTCTACTAATTTCCCCCTTGATTAGCCTTTTGATGTTAAACACTTAAATACACAATTTTATGGACTGGCCTGGGCAATTAGAAATGAATAAATTAAATCAAATATTGGAACTTCGTAGGTTGGTTAGTCCCTAGGTAACTGTTAATCTGTTTTTGACCTTGTTACTACCAATACTGGTAGCGCTGTCTAGCGAGCAAGATGAGATCAAAGAAGGGAGGGAGTGTTGGAATTGTGTTCTAAAAGTTATCTTATAGTGATTACTTTTATATGTTATATTTATGAATTGGATGTTATTACATTTTGTTCCATGAGTTTATATTCATATTTAGAAGTGTTTAAGAAGATGCTCTTGGTCTTGAACCGCAGAACTCTAAATAAAATGAATATATATCTCTAAAATGTTCACAGGTCTTGAATATTAGCAGGAACACTAATATGTCATATAAGACTGTCGTGTTGATTAAAAGTACGTTGTAGTTCTGTAAACGTTGATAAAGGATTATCATTTAATAACACGAGTATATGAAAAGTTTCATATATTGAACAGACCTAATTGATAAAAAATATTATATGGATTGTGTTTGTGTCATTAATATTTTTTTTTATCGTGTCATTAATTCTAAAATTGATATGATATATTTTTCACATAAGGAATATGCAACGTAATTATTATTAAAAGCCATTTGAAGCAAGTGGTGATAAAAGTAATAGTTCTTTGTATGTAACTTGTGTAGGAGGAAAATATATATGTCAATAGCTAATTGCCACTCATTAATTGAGGAATGATATTATAAAGGGCCCCTTGGTAAAGTGAGATTATAAATGGATCCAATATAACTGAAGTGCAGTTATAATTATATAATCCTACTTGTTAGAGATCAAGAAAAGATTATAATACAAAGATGACACAGCCCTACTTTGTATAATAGTCATAATATCATATGGCAAGGAATAGACACAAGTAATGTTAATAACATTACTAGAAGGATCGTGTTTCGTAAAAGGATTTGCTAAACATCTATATTATTTGGGTAGCTGTAATGTATGCTAGAGTACCGCTTACAGTTTATGGAATAAAATAATTATTCCATTGCCAACATAATATGGATCCTCAATATAGGTCACACCAACTGAATGGGAAACAAGAAATATATTTTCTATGTACAAGGTTTCATGTTGCATGAAATAAAGTACAAATAGAAAATTATATCACATGACGTGATTAACTAGCAAAGAATAAATTTATCAATATGTGTATATTATGAGGATAATATAAGTTTCACATATTATAATAATATATGAATATTATTATGAAATGTATAAATTTATTTGAAGCCCAAGCCCAATTATTTTAACAAATGAAGAAGAAAGAAGGCCTTAAATTCGGGTCAGAATTTGAGCCAACTTTAAATAAAAAATTAGTATAGCAAACGATAACCATTTTGGGCAAATGATATATGAAAATTATAGCCCTTGAAATGTAGAATCCAATGGTCCAAGTTTCAGGACGTTTGGAGTTTCCTACAGAGAGTTATCAAGGTTTTAGTGCTGCAACGTCAGAAATTAAAGTGCTGTTTTAATTTCTGGTTAGTGGCTTTAAATGCTATACGAATTTGAGAGGTTTTATTCAGATGTTTTTGTGTAAAAACTGATGAGAAAAATTGAGAAGACAAGTAAGTCTTCATGTGTTGAAGCTTTGTTCTCCTCTTCTTCTAAATACTTGTTAAAATATTCTATCGATTAAGCAATCGATTAAGATACGGGCGACGGAGCTAGGTGTTGACGGGGAATTCGCTAGCACGGATTCGACTGTCATTTTGTTTCGGATTCAAGGTGAACCGAAGAGGAACAGAGCTTCGTTAAAGACCATAGGTATGGTTCTACAATCCTTCTTATAGGAATATATTTGATTGCGATGCAAATAAATAAAGAAAGTTAGCAATAGTAAGAACGATCCTAGATGTTATCGGTTAATAAAATTTTAAAAATTACCCGATTAGCATCATGAAATCCTTCAATTGGTATCAGAGCATAGGTTCTTTATTATCGCTAATTAGACTATTTTATTATGTAATTTTAATTACATAAGTGCTTAGTTAATTGTTCTTTTGTTTTGCGGTTCTAAAATTCGTGCTGAATTTTTGTTACACATTTTGCAATATTGTAATAAGATAACTGGTTAATTATTTTTGTATTTTCTAAAATTCTTACTACAGTAGAAGAAGTTTAGAATAAGATAATTATATAGATCAAGATTTTTGGACAGATCTATGAGATTATACAAAAATAAAGAAATTAGTGCGCTGCTGGAATTTTTCAGCAGCAGTAGCAGTTTTTTGCTGAAATCAAAATAACGTTTTCTCTCAAATGGATTAACATATTTTGATGAAACCAGTTTCTAAATTTAGATATCGAAGTCTAGTTTTGACATAATAAAACTTTTCTATACAAAAGTTTTATGGAATTTCGTCACAAAGGCAAAACAGCAACAGTGCGCAGTTTTTCTGTGACAAAACACAATAACGGTTTGTATTTTCTTTTAAATGATTAAAAGATTATTTTTCAAACTATGGTGCAAATTGTAACAGAGAATTATAAATCATGTTAGGGATTTAAATGATTTAGAGAACCGCAATTACTTAAGAAATGGAAATTAACTAAAAGGTACAAAATAGTGCATCGGTATGCAATTCCTATTATAATTTTGTTTTGCAGGGAACTGAGTTTGTATGTCTCATTCCAATGCCTTGTGTGATGTAAATTTTATGTGATGTGTATGTTTGATTGTAAGCAAGTTTAATAAGCGTTTATTAATTAGGCACAAAAGGCAATTTATGTATAGGATGCCTTTATTTATTATTACATCATATGCATTGTGAGAATGAGATGGGTTCCTAATACTTGCACTTAGCAAATTTTATTTTTGAAAGGATTCATAATAAAGTTTGGGGCAACATATTTATTTTTATGCAATTTTTCATCCAATGGTGCAAGAAGACAAAGCAGTGGATGAAGAGAAGCGCAAGAGGCATACAAACTCGCAAATGTTTTGTGATTGTTTTATGTTATGTGCTTTATGATTATATGTGAATGATATGTTAGGATAGGTATGGGTGTATGAAAACAGGACCTACCAAACTATAGTCACATTTGAAATGTCCAATGAAAAATTAAGTATTTTTCCTTCTTATTTTATCCACTTTAAGCTAGAGATTATTAAGATGCATGAGTGTAATTTCTAATCTTTAGAAATCGTGGAATGTGTTAGGATATATTATCAGGCCATTGATAAATGGATTAAATGTGAGGCATTTGGTACATTTATTTTATGGAGATAATTAGCCGAACATATTGACCAATAAAATAAGTTTGCTTAAAGGGAAGTCAAGATCTAGGCTTGAAGTCCCGGGAAAATCGTTTAGTAAGAAAAGGTTCTTAATAAACAACAAGAGTCATAAAGTTTAGAAAATTGCAAACGATTGCAAAAGTTTTTTTTTCTAAAAGGTTATGACTAGTAAAAGATTACTTACCTTGATTTTATAATTCGGATGAGTTCGCTTTATTTATGATAGGATCTTGAATATGCTGCATAATGGACAAATTTAAATATGTAGTATGAAATGTTACATAAATATTAACATGAAATCCTTTAATTTTATTTCTATAGAATGACAAATAACGTACTTATCCAATCCATAACTCGAAAAGTGCTTGTTGGAAAATGTTAGTTCCAATTTTCTAGATTAGAAAGTAAAACTCCAACGTATCATCAGATAGGAGGATCTTGTAAATGTATTGGAGCACGATGCACCAATACTAAGTACGGAACCCTCTGATGAAGAATAATGTTTGGCGTGAAAGTATTGCAGAATGAACTGGATGTTCAAGGTCTCATGTTGGCAAGTATAGTAATTGAATTTACTAGAAAGTTCATAAACCATACTCCAAAAGAGATAATGGAACTTCATTCAAGATGTTCTTGCAATAGCAAGAAAGTTCAAAAGAAAGGCAAAAAGAAGATGCCTAAAGGGAACAAGGGGAAAGGAGAAGCTCAAGCGAGCACCTCCAAAAGCAAGAGAAAAAAAACTTGCTAACTCCGCAAACTGAGATTGTCATGAGTAAGGACGTTTCAAGGTGAATTGTCCAAAGTACAAGGCTGACTTAGACTCGGGCATAATAGAGCGGAAGCGTCCCAAGGTTCCAAACGGTATCTATGTTATTGAAATTAATTTAACCACATCTATTCACGATTGAGTAACTGATACTAGATCGTGTGCTCATATTTGTGTAAATATGAAGACACTAATGAATAGAAGACATCTCAAGTGAGGTGGAGTCACTTTGAAGGTGAGCGATGATGTTAGTATCTCGGCAATGGCCATTTACTCAATAAACCTTCATTTATCTAGTGGTTTATTAATTAATTAATTTGGATAATGTTTATTATGTTCCATCTATATGTAAGAACATTATATCTGTGTCGTGTTTGGACAAAGATGGTTATGTATTTACTATTGCAAACTCGTGTATGAGTATTGCAAAAGATGGAATTTTCTATGCAAATGCTACTATTCATGATGGTTTATATTTGCTAGAAGTGAATGATAAACATGTTCTAAATGTCAATAACAAAAGACTCAAAGTATCTCATGAAAACAACACTCTCTTATGGCACTATCGTCTTGGTCATATAAACGAGAAACGCATTAAGAAATTACAAGATAGTAATCTTCTTGGTCTCATGGATTGCGATGCAATAGAGACATGTGAATCTTGTTTAGTTGGTAAAATGACTAAGAAACCTTTCAAGAAGAAAGGTTCAAGAGCAAAAGACTTGTTGGAATTGATACATTCTGATGTATGTGGTCCAATGAGAACAAGTGCACGAGATGGTTTTAGATATTTCATTACGTTCATAGATGACTATAGTCGTTTTGGCTATGTTTATCTAATGAAGAACAAGAGTGAATCTTTTGACAAGTTCAAAGAATTCAAGAATGAAGTCGAAAATCAACTTAATAGGAGAATTAAGATTTTGCGAACTGATCGTGGAGGAGAATACTTGAGTAATGAATTTGGTACATATCTGAAAGAGTGTGGTATCATACCACAATTGACCACCAGGAACACCTCAGTGGAATGGTGTATCTGAGAGGAGAAACAGAACATTGCTTGATATGGTTCGATCAATGATGTGCCAAACAGAATTGCATCTTTATTTTTGGGGACATGCATTGCTAACTGCGGCTTACACATTGAATATTGTTCCATCCAAATCTGTCGAGAAAACTCCATACGAGTTGTGGACAGGAAAAACTCCTGAATTATCTTTTCTCAAAATTTGGGGATGTGAGGCTTACATCAAACGATTGATGTCAACCAAACTAGAACCCCAAGCGGAAAAATGCTTCTTTATAGGTTATCCGAAAGAAACAAAAGGATACTACTTTTGGCACAAGTCAACAAATAGAATATTAGTTGAAAGAGGTGCAATTTTCTTAGAGAAAGAGTTTCTCGAAAGAATCAAAAGTAATGGGAGTAGTGTAACGCTTGAGGAAACTCAAGAAACATTACAAGACCTCGATCAGGTCATGGATGACACCCATGTAGATCGAAATAACCCAACCACAGTTCCGACGGCTAGTGGGAGCATTAGTGTACAAGTTCCTCAGCCTATTGAGGAAGAGGTTCACGCATCACCACATAGTGTTCAATCGAGTATTGAACTAATTCCACAAGAAATTGTGCAAGAGGTTCAAGATACTCATAATGAACATGAAGAGCCACAAGAACTAAGAAGGTCAACAAGATCTAGAAAGAAACCTGATATATATCTAGGGCTTCATGAGATCTTGGTAATGGATGTAGATGATCCAAAGACCTTTGAAGAAGCAATGAAAAGAGAAGACTCAAAATCATGGTATGAAGCCATGAAATCTGAAATGCAATCCATGTATGATAACCAAGTATGGAACTTGGTAGATCTTCCTCAAGGAAAGAAAGCTGTTCAAAACAAATGGGTTTTCAAGAGAAAGATGGACACGGATGGAAACATGACAACATACAAGGCAAGGCTTGTAGCGAAAGGGTTTAGTCAAGTTCAAGGAATTGATTATGACGAAACTTTCTCGCCTGTTGCAATGTTTAAGTCAATTCGGATATTACTAGCCATTGCAGCATTTTATGATTATGAAATATGGCAAATGGATGTCAAAACAGCATTCCTGAATGGGAATTTGGAAGAGGATGTGTACATGGTACAACCTCCAGGTTTTGAAGATCCAAATAATGGTAGTAAAGTATGCAAACTTCAAAGGTCTATTTATGGACTGAAGCAAGCATCCAGGAGTTGGAATAAGCGCTTTGATGAAGAGGTTAAACGCCTTGGATTTATTCAAAGTAAGGAAGATACTTGTGTATACAAGATGGACAGTGGGAGCTATATACTTTTCTTGGTTTTGTATGTTGATGACATACTATTGATAGGCAACTTTATTCCCTTAATGGAGCAAACAAAAACTTCATTGAAAGAGATTTTCTCAATGAAAGACTTGGGTGAAGCCCAATATATCTTGGGAATCAAGATATGTAGAGACAGGTCACGTAGACTCATTGGTTTAAGTCAATGTACATACATTGGCAAAATGTTGAAACGATTCCACGTTCAAAATTTCAAGAAAGAAAATGTACCAATGAGTCAAGGTGTAACACTTAGCAAGTCTCAATGTGCTGTCACACGTAAAGACATTGAAATCATGAAGAATGTAGAATATACTTCTGCAATTGGTTCTATCATGTATGCTATGGTGTGTAAACGACCTGATGTCGCGTATGCTCTAAGTATGACAAGTCGTCATCAAGCCCATGCAGGTCCTGCACATTGGAGTGCGGTCAAGAATATCCTTAAGTATCTTAACAGAACTAAGGATAAATTTCTTGTGTATGGAGGGAAACGGGAACTCGTTGTAGAAGACTACACCGATGCGAGTTTTGCAACCTATTATGATAAAAGGTCGCAATTTGGATATGTATTTAGTCTGAATGGATGTGTTGTTAGTTTGAAAAGGTTCAAACAATTAGCAAACAACTGACTCAAGCATCCAATCAGAAGTGATGGTTGTTGCTAAAGCCAACAAAGTAAATGTTTGATCAAGGAGTTCATTGAAGAACTTGATGTGGTTTACACCACAAGATCAAACATATGGATAGAAAAATAATTTGTCATTCAATACTTCATTAAAGAAGATAGATTAAAATTATTAAAGGTGAACACGGATAATAACACAACATATCCACCAACAAAGCCTTACTCTCAAGCCAATGGCAAAGTCCACTTTGATTCCACGTGTTTAAAGATGCATGGAAAATGGATAGAGATAACAAAATGAGTCAAAAGGCAACCCTAGTCTTAGAGTTAATACATAAGTATGTATAAGAAGTAACTTTAAGAACAAGTGGGAGATTGTTGGAATTGTGTTCTAAAAGTTATCTTATAGTGATTACTTTTATATGTTATATTTATGAATTGGATGTTATTACATTTTGTTCCATGAGTTTATATTCATATTTAGAAGTGTTTAAGAGGATGCTCTTGGTCTTGAACCGCAGAACTCTAAATAAAATGAATATATATCTCTAAAATGTTCACAGGTCTTGAATATTAGCAGGAACACTAATATGTCATATAAGACTGTCGTGTTGATTAAAAGTACGTTGTAGTTCTGTAAACGTTGATAAAGGATTATCATTTAATAACACGAGTATATGAAAAGTTTCATATATTGAACAGACCTAATTGATAAAAAATATTATATGGATTGTGTTTGTGTCATTAATATTTTTTTTTATCGTGTCATTAATTCTAAGATTGATATGATATATTTTTCACATAAGGAATATGCAACGTAATTATTATTAAAAGCCATTTGAAGCAAGTGGTGATAAAAGTAATAGTTCTTTGTATGTAACTTGTGTAGGAGGAAAATATATATGTCAATAGCTAATTGCCACTCATTAATTGAGGAATGATATTATAAAGGGCCCCTTGGTAAAGTGAGATTATAAATGGATCCAATATAACTGAAGTGCAGTTATAATTATATAATCCTACTTGTTAGAGATCAAGAAAAGATTATAATACAAAGATGACACAGCCCTACTTTGTATAATAGTCATAATATCATATGGCAAGGAATAGACACAAGTAATGTTAATAACATTACTAGAAGGATCGTGTTTCGTAAAAGGATTTGCTAAACATCTATATTATTTGGGTAGCTGTAATGTATGCTAGAGTACCGCTTACAGTTTATGGAATAAAATAATTATTCCATTGCCAACATAATATGGATCCTCAATATAGGTCACACCAACTGAATGGGAAACAAGAAATATATTTTCTATGTACAAGGTTTCATGTTGCATGAAATAAAGTACAAATAGAAAATTATATCACATGACGTGATTAACTAGCAAAGAATAAATTTATCAATATGTGTATATTATGAGGATAATATAAGTTTCACATATTATAATAATATATGAATATTATTATGAAATGTATAAATTTATTTGAAGCCCAAGCCCAATTATTTTAACAAATGAAGAAGAAAGAAGGCCTTAAATTCGGGTCAGAATTTGAGCCAACTTTAAATAGAAAATTAGTATAGCAAACGATAACCATTTTGGGCAAATGATATATGAAAATTATAGCCCTTGAAATGTAGAATCCAATGGTCCAAGTTTCAGGACGTTTGGAGTTTCCTACAGAGAGTTATCAAGGTTTTAGTGCTGCAACGTCAGAAATTAAAGTGCTGTTTTAATTTCTGGTTAGTGGCTTTAAATGCTATACGAATTTGAGAGGTTTTATTCAGATGTTTTTGTGTAAAAACTGATGAGAAAAATTGAGAAGACAAGTAAGTCTTCATGTGTTGAAGCTTTGTTCTCCTCTTCTTCTAAATACTTGTTAAAATATTCTATCGATTAAGCAATCGATTAAGATACGGGCGACGGAGCTAGGTGTTGACGGGGAATTCGCTAGCACGGATTCGACTGTCATTTTGTTTCGGATTCAAGGTGAACCGAAGAGGAACAGAGCTTCGTTAAAGACCATAGGTATGGTTCTACAATCCTTCTTATAGGAATATATTTGATTGCGATGCAAATAAATAAAGAAAGTTAGCAATAGTAAGAACGATCCTAGATGTTATCGGTTAATAAAATTTTAAAAATTACCCGATTAGCATCATGAAATCCTTCAGGGAGGCCATCATTCTTCCGCCAACCAGCCGCCCCTTGCGGAAGAATGGAAAAGCTCTCTAACCCTAGTTGGGCAGAATCTCCCCCCCTTTGAGTAGAGAAACAGTGCCTTTTTATACAAGGTTGTTAGGGCAACCTTGTTATGGGCCAGACTGGGCCGAACTGGACTGGATGGGTCATTTTGGACCCTATCACCAGCCCTCCAGCTTTTAGTGGAAGCAATTTCAGTGAAAGCTGAAAGCAAGTTTGTTGGACTGGATGGGTCATTTTGGACCCTATCACCAGCCCTCCAGCTTTTAGCGGAAGCAATTTCAGTGAAAGCTAAAAACAAGTCTGTTAGAAGAACATCTATAGAGGAATGAAGGGAGCTCCCCTTCCGCCAACCAACCACCCCTTGCGGAAGGAAGATGGAGCATTTATTTTCTTGCCCTCTGACGGCCTTTCCAGCCATCTTATTATGGCAATATTTATATATCTTAGGCTAAGCTGAGTCATATTGAGCCGTGTCAGGCCGGACCGGGCCATTTGGACCCTATCACCAGCCCTCCAGCTTTTAGTGGAAGTAATTCCAGTGAAAACTGAAATTAATGTTATTTCCTCGAGATTTGAAGTCCTTTTGAATTTTATGTCGAGGTGAAAACTTAGTATAATTGGCTCGCGAGGTTGACGAGATCCGCGAGGTTGACGAGATCCGCGAGGTCTTTGTAGACGGGATCTTAGTAGACGGGATCGACCTTTCCCTCACTAAGAGGTACCGGAGGTCTTTGTAGACGAGATCGACCTTTCCCTCACTAAGAGGTACCGGGAATCTTTGTAGACGAGATCGACTTTTCCCTCACTAAGAGGTACCGGGAATCTTTGTAGACGAGATTGACCTTTCCCTCACTAAGAGGTACCGGGAATCTTTGTAGACGAGGTGAGTGACCCTTTTGACCTTTTGACGCGGTGGTCGAGCTCTTTAATATAGTCGACTCGCGAGGTAGAGAAGTCGATGAGGCTGACGAGGTCGACGGAGTTGGAGATGTTGAAGAAATCGACGGGGTTGGAGAAGTCGACGGAGTTGGAGAAATTGACGGGGTTGGAGATGTTGGAGAGGCCGACGAAATGGGCGAGGTCGATGAAACTGGCGAGGTTGACGAAGTTGGTGAGGTCGACGAAGTTGGTGTAGATAGGACAATCTGCATTGATTGTTTTTCTTGCGAGAGGCAAGCCGAAAAAATCGCTTGCATTATCCTAGATGAAGAGCATGATGACTTAATTCAAAATGGCTCAGCTATCACACCCCTCCTTCTCTTTTTTTTTTTTTTTTTTTTAGATTTGATGAGAAGAGACCGAGAGGTTGTGAATTATTTACTGTCTTGACAATGAGGCCGACCGTTCCCTTATAATAGGTACTAGGTTTTGTTGAAGATGAAACCGACCGTTCCCTAAGAATAGGTACTAGGCTTTGTTGAAGATGAAATCGACCGTTCCCTAAGAATAGGTATTAGGTCTTGTTGAAGACGAAACCGACCGTTCCCTTAGAATAGGTACTAGGTCTTGTTGAAGACGAAACCGACCGTTCCCTTAGAATAGGTACTAGAATTTGAATCCGACTATTCCCTTGGTGTAGGTACTAGGATTCATGACTTCCCTTGGTGTAGGTACTAAATTCTGAATCCGACCCTTCCCTTGTTGTAGGTACTAGGATTCATGACTTCCCTTGGTGTAGGTACTAAATTCTGAATCCGACTCTTCCCTTGGTGTAGGTACTCGGATTCTGAATCCGACCCTTCCCTTGGTGTAGGTACTAGGATTCATGACTTCCCTTGGTGTAGGTACTAAATTCTGAATCCGACTCTTCCCTTGGTGTAGGTACTCGGATTCTGACTTCCCTTGGTGTAGGTACTAAATTCTGAATCCGACTCTTCCCTTGGTGTAGGTACTCGGATTCTGAATCCGACCCTTCCCTTGGTGTAGGTACTAGGATTCATGACTTCCCTTGGTGTAGGTACTAAATTCTGAATCCGACTCTTCCCTTGGTGTAGGTACTCGGATTCTGACTTCCCTTGGTGTAGGTACTAAATTCTGAATCCGACTCTTCCCTTGGTGTAGGTACTCGGATTCTGAATCCGACCCTTCCCTTGGTGTAGGTACTAGGATTCATGACTTCCCTTGGTGTAGGTACTAAATTCTGAATCCGACTCTTCCCTTGGTGTAGGTACTCGGATTCTGACTTCCCTTGGTGTAGGTACTAAATTCTGAATCCGACTCTTCCCTTGGTGTAGGTACTCGGATTCTGACTTCCCTTGGTGTAGGTACTAAATTCTGAATCCGACTCTTCCCTTGGTGTAGGTACTCGGATTCTGAATCCGACCCTTCCCTTGGTGTAGGTACTAGGATTCATGACTTCCCTTGGTGTAGGTACTAAATTCTGAATCCGACTCTTCCCTTGGTGTAGGTACTCGGATTCTGACTTCCCTTGGTGTAGGTACTAAATTCTGAATCCGACTCTTCCCTTGGTGTAGGTACTCGAATTCTGAATCCGACCCTTCCCTTGGTGTAGGTATTAGGATTCATGACTTCCCTTGGTGTAGATACTAAATTCTGAATCCGACTCTTCCCTTGGTGTAGGTACTCGGATTCTGAATCCGACCCTTCCCTTGGTGTAGGTACTAGGATTCACATCACAAAACGATGCAGAAAAAAAATTCAATTGCATATATTGAATAAAAAGGAGAAAGGAAGAATGAACCTTTCCTTATTGGAGGTGAATTTCCCGTTGGCTTGGTAATATGTAGTGCCATTGATATATGCTTGTTGATACAAACGCTGGCTCGATGTCGCTGCATCGCCCATCAATTGCCATACTCCTCCAATCACTCATGCGGAGGTGGCCAACACTTATTGCAGATGTCCTCTAGTCACGAGGAAGAACTGCACTTTGCTTCATAAACATAACTCAATGCAAACTGGTCAGTCTATATAATAACAGTTATAATCACATGTCGAAGATGTCACTATTTGGCAACTCGCTTGATAAACGTTAATGCCCTCAAAGCGCAAGGTACCTTTGCTCAAAAAAATTAACTGTATCGTGCTCAAGAAAATTGATTGTACTAGCAGTGTTACTAATTCTAATAATCCTCATGCAAGATTGCCATGTAAAATCTTCATGAAGTAACATTGTAGCAACAACAACTATCATCATATATGATATGGCCGTGTAAAATCCACATGACACCATGATTCCAAAAATTTCATATTGTTGCAGGACTTTCTTGGAGTAATAACTCAAAAAACATCATATAATATTGACGTGTAGAGCTTTCAGGAAGTGACGACAACAAACACTTAAGGTGTCATCATAAATAAGTTGTACGGAAATTTAGAAATGACACTTTATAAAGTGTATAAAGTGTCATTTAGGGTGCGTAGAAACTTAGTGGCACACGAGAATTAAATCAACGCAGATGAGTGGCATATCTAATTGCACATGCCATCTAAATTGCTTGGCAGTCTCTATACAGAAACTTCAAAGTAATGATAATAACTCAAGATCGTTGTATAGGATCTTCATGAAGCAATTAAAAGATATGTCTTGGCAACTGACAATTAAAAAAGACGCAACATAATACTTGACCAACAGCCTTGTGGTCGTGGGTTCGAGCCCCACGGCCGGCCACAAGCCATCAGTTAAGTACAAATAAACAAACTAGAGAGAAATTAAGATCGACGGATGTGAAATATAAAAGCCTCATGCAAGAACAGTAGCCTTAGTAGCCTTCCAGACAACTTCGACTAAACAAATTTACGTGGGCAAAGCAGACTATTATATTAGAAACAGAATGCTAAATTAAGCAAACGAAATATTTTTCCTTCTAAGGATTGGATTTCACTTTCCCACTGCAACTCATATACGGATTTGCATCACATATCAAGCACAAACCCTGTTTGGGCTTTGTAAAGTATGCTCAATTTAAACCGAAGCATTTGATAAATGAAGCACTTTAAACAAAATTGTAGCTGTAGTAGTGAGTTCAAGAAGTGAGACAGTAGTAGCAGACTTTTGATTGAAGAAAGCTTACGAGATGAGAAGAGAATAGCATACTGTTGAAGAAAAAATGAAAGGAGGTTGGCCAGCATGGTCTAAGGAGGTTTATCATTTATACTGACAAGTATAAATTTGATCCCCTTTCAGGTCCGGTACTTAAATGTAAGTACTGGCTATGCTTCTAACAATTCACACACAGAAGAAACTTCTTTACTGGTCAAATCTTCATATAAATTGGTAGTACAGGAGCTTCGGGTAATTTATTTACTGCATAAGACTTCATGAAAGGAATGTGACGGGGCACATAATCATGTTCCATGATTAATTCCTAGCCAACTTGCATATACTATACTGAACAAAACCAGTGACCTCCATAACAATGAAAGGAGAATATCCACGGTGTCGCTCTATACTTAACCACTAACTGTTGTTAACGGCGACACCAATTGTTTTCTCATTATAATTTAAGTTTTTATAGGCTTTGAGTTCATTAGTAACATAAATCTGTTTGTTAGAACTACTTCAGCATATCAAAGCCATACAACAAAGAATCAGCCTTAGGTCCTTCAAGAGAAAGTATTTGAATGATTTTCTAAATTAAATCATATAACACCAAGGGGTCTTCACTCTTCGGGCAGCTTATGCCTTTTTATGGAGAATCAGCATATCTCTTTTACATAAACGTAAAAGGCAGTTTGAACTTGTAGGATTTCATCTTTATAAATAAGATTTGTCACCAGACTTGACAATCTCAATGTCTTCGGTGACACTTGTTTCAATGCAAAAATTTATTTATTTGGGTGCTTAGTTACGCAACTTATAGTCCTTCGTATTACTGCAAAGGCCAGTACAGGCCAAGCTATTGCAGTGAAAGAGAAGGGTACCGACTGTAAACCAAGCAATTTCCAAAAGCCAACACAATCAAATATCGCATTAGCTTAACTAAGCCAAATCAATCAAACTTGATGCGAGCTCAGTCAAAGAAGAAAAGAAAGAAGAGAATGGTACCGACTGACACACGAGCAGTCGCGGATCTTCTGGGTTCTTCGGGCACAGTATGTCTCTGACATCCCGGCCTCCCTCTGCACCCACTCTCTTATTTTCTCCTCTGACGCACCGACCCCACTCGCCCGTAACACTATCCGACCCTCCCAGTTGCTGCATCGCTTGCGCAATGCACTCTGCTTAGAACTGGATGGAGCGATTAAGGCTGTCAGATCGGGAATTGTCGAAGAAGATCAGGTTCGGGATGTAGATTGAAGGAGCGCGAGAGAGAGTCCGATCTGAGATTTGATGAGAGAGAGGAGAAATTGCAAACCGAAGGGGAGAAATTGCAAACTCAGAAGTTGCAAACTCACCAACTGTCACACCCTATACAGCTTCCAAATCATCGATCAGTTGGTGGCAAGGTGCGACACCAGCTTCGACTCCCAAGGCAGCTCACGAGAGGGTCTGAGTATCGGCCATGGCGGTAGTGAAGATTGAAGATCTGAATGGTGAGGTGAGGCACGACACTGGCGATGGCGGTGTGGTGGTTGAGGTCGGAGATCCAAGTAGCGAGGTGGTGCGGTTGCGACGAGCTGGCCCCCTCAGGCCTTGGAAGATCAGCTTCCAGACTTGGAGAGCCGGAGGCCAGAGGAGGAAAGGGTGAGCGTGGTGAAATCCGACGGGTCAGATGCGACGAGAGAAGGCAGCGCCGCCGCCGCCGCGTCAGAGTTAACAACATATGGCGATGGAACTTGCGCACGGTCGAGAGATTGGCGAACGACCGAGAAGTGCTTCATATTTTGCTTTGTGTGGGGCTTAGGCAGGTTTTGTGTTTCTCGGTTGGGAGTCGCCATTAGCGAGAGAAACGAGTAGATTCTCTCTTGCAAAGTCAGAGGAAGTGTAAGTCGTCCCTGAAAGAGAAAAGAGAGAAAGAAATCTGAGATCGGAGAAGGTCTCAGCGATTTCAGATTTTGCGGGTAGCCCCACGGTGGTTGTTACTACCAATACTGGTAGCGCTGTCTAGCGAGCAATATGAGATCAAAGAAGGGAGGGAGGCCATCATTCTTCCGCCAACCAGCCGCCCCTTGCGGAAGAATGGAAAAGCTCTCTAACCCTAGTTGGGCAGAATCCCCCCCCTTTGAGTAGAGAAACAGTGCCTTTTTATACCAGGTTGTTAGGGCAACCTTGTTATGGGCCAGACTGGGCCGAACTGGACTGGATGGGTCATTTTGGACCCTATCAGACCTTAATTTAGTCATATTTTTCAATTGGATTTATGTTATATTTAGTAATAGTATATCAGAATAGAAGATGTATTGGTTTTTTGTTTGTTTGAATTTCATCTAGTTTTAATTTTATTTTTTTTGCTGGGTTCTTAATTTAATTGAATGCCAACTCTAGAGGCTTATGCAAGGTACTCTTACTTGAGTTGACTGTGCTTTCAAAGTGACTAGATCAATATTAATTAATTATTTATCCATTTAAACTCTTTCAGAAAGACAGCTGCTTTCATGGAGGATGTTCGATCATCTGTTGTGAAGTACATTACTGTCTGAGTTTGTAATCCGAAAAGAAATAAGCTTGACTATTAATTTTCTTTCTCATATATTTCGGATTCAACTTTATCCAGTTTAATGGATTCGAATCCAATAAATACCCGGATTCGGGTGGTCTGTTCGGTGCACGCCCGACCATTAAAAAACAGAAAGGTCTGGAAACGCACGGGTGCTGCGTTGTGCTACTCCTGGAGCACAACATAACTATCGTAAAACTACGTATGAAGACAAGTTCGTTTCTGTCCTTAAACCCATGCTTTATTCAAATGGCGACTCGTTGTAATAATCACGCGGTATGGGATTGCCCTTGGAAACCCCGTCACACCGACTCCAACAAAATATCCTTCTCCATTCCACCTGTTCGTTTCCGTTTTGCTTTTGGGATTAGATTCTTGAATAGGCTTGGTCCATAAGGTCTATAGTTATCGTTGCGCTTGAACGCGAAGTCTTGAACGGATTAACAAAGTACGCCAGTTACTTGCTTTGTTTTGGACATGGGCCCCACTTCCCAGTATAATTAATTAGAAAAGTGATGCATCCGACTTTGATAACATATGTCGTACTCGATTGAAAAATTTATAATTTTGTCAAGAAAAGTTTAAAGAAATAAATTATTTCATTATATACTTTTTAAATCAAATAATTTTGACATATTGCAGTTTACCTTAAAATAATATTGGCTTGGTTCAATTTGAAAGACCAATTATATTATGACTATTACTGTAGTAATCATTTTTTAAAAAATAGTCTTTATTATATATAAGTTTCTTACAAATTAAATCTATATTCTTTTTCTTTATTTTAAGTTTAATATTCTCTTTCTTTATTGCATGTATACTGTAAACACAATTATTTGTCAACTAGTGGACTTGCTAAAACTATGTATATTTCCGATAGACACATGTCATCAACTTTATCAAAAAAATAAATATAATTTGTTAATTTCCGATTTTAAAAGTCAGTAGCACAAACCTCTCCAAAACAAAGTAAATTTATACCTTTTTCATCCGAAACCTTCAACGGCGTCTTATTACGGCTTATACACCAGGTGTAGCGAAGACCAACAACAGCCGAGGCAAATCACTGGCCGCTGAGCAAAACTGGTCCATCTAATCCACACCGTCGGATCCAAATCTCGACCCCAATCTCCTCTCATTCTTTCCCTCTCCTTCCTAAATCCCAATCTCTCTCTCTCTCTCATCAAACCCTAGACTCATTCCGGCGGCCCTTTACTTTCCTCCCAAATTCGTCGATCACCACACCTCCACCACAGATCGCTCCTTCTCAACTTCCGAAACGCGAGCCCATAATAAGCCCACCAACAATCCCTTCTCCTATTCGTCGATCCCTTTGTTGCTGACGTCATCAAGACGCATTCTTGCCTGCCGAATCAACATGCGAGGGATCTGAGGCAGCGTATTGTTTTACTAGATCTGACCCAAGAAAGTTGGGGCAGGAGAGCTTTGGCGAAAGAATTGTCAGAGATTGGGTCCAAGGTTTTCCCACTTCCGGCCGGGCCGCCGATGCCTTCAGTCGGGACCCGGCGTACGACCCGTGTGTTTGTCCCTAAATCCAAACCGTCTTTGAGATCCGACCCGTTATCGCAGTCACCGACGGCCCATATAAGATCTGTGAAGCAGAATAATATTAGCAGACAAGAGGCTGACGTGGCGGATAGTGATTGGTTGAGCCTGTTTAGCGACTGGGCAAGGGAGAGGAACACTGGTGCAGTGGCTGATGGGTTGGACCCAGCAACGGCAGCGGAAGCACAAGCACCCAGTGGGACCGCCATGGAAGAGAAAGAGGAGAAGTCGCCCGACATAGTTTACACGAGAAAAAGGGCAAGGCTAAACACCCAGAGCAGTGGTAGCAATGGCCAGAGCAAGAGATATGGAACTGTATATATAAGAAAAAGGAAAAACAAGAGACCCAAGATTGAAGCCGGGGATCAGAGGGAGGGATTTGGGTTGAGGATATCAGACAAGAAAGCAGTATCTTTGGTTCAAGTTTATCCCACAATTGTGCCTCGTTCTTCGTGGGATCTTGCAACAAGGGTGGGAGTATCAGAAAATGACATTACAGCAAGGTTTAAGGTTACCAGTGTGGTGCTGGGTGTTCTTGTGGAGATGAAGTGTGACAGAAGCTCGAGAATTTTTTTGGGTTTTCTCTTGTCGGTCTTCAGGTGGATCAGGAGTAGTTCTAGAGCAAAAATCTGGAGATTGATTTCATTTCTGTTGAAGGGCCCCATAGCTAGAGTGTTCTCTGTTCATGGTGTTCATTTCTTGCCACTGCTGGAGGGTAGAGATGTAAGCTTTTCCTTATGTAATCCAATTTTCCATTTTGAGTTGGTATGTTTTTTTTACTGTCAGGAATAAGGGAGGCCATATTAAGGGTTAGAAGTTAGAACAAGCCAGTACCAAGCCTCGTAGGTATTTAAGAGCATAGACAAGCACAAATAAACAGGAAAGTATTAAAGGATAATCTTAGAGGTCAAGCATGTAGTCAGACAATTAGAGTGTTAATTAGTTAACTGTGAGCATGAAACCACCTCTTTGTGAAGCATTTTTCTGGTATAGGTTTGAACTGTTTGATACAAATTAGAGGCTAGTGCAGTGACAGGACAAGGTTCTTCGAATCTTCACTTATAAGCTGTTATTATCTGTTAAATTTTCATTATTTGTATATAAATTGCCTTTATGATCACTTTCTAAATGTCTGCTGTTTCCTATTCAGGATGTTGTAGCAGGTGATTCCTTACCCTCAATTGGGTTGTGCAAGATGCACGAGTCCAGCACAACCATACCTTTTTTATCGCTCAATTTTTCTTCTCTCCCTTCCTATTTCACAAGTTTGCATCTCACCATTTCTCTCCGCTCACTGTATATGCCAGCCTTTCTTGTAAGACCATCTTCATATTCCTCTAAAGATGCCTCCATTTCTAACATAACAGTAGAGGACCATGCCAATACCTGTATTTCCAAGGAGACTACTAATGTCATAGGCACTTGTGCAAGTAGCTCAAAGGTATCTGAAACTCTCACAGGCATTTGTGCCAGCAGTTCAGAGGTATCTGAAACTCCTGTAAGCACTTCTGCTAGCAGTTCAAAGGCATCTGAATTTCCTGTAGACACATCTGTTAGCAGTTCAAAGGTATCTAAAACATCCACAAGCCGAGACAAGCCCCTGAGTTATTCTAACCAGGCTCTTTCCCCTCTTCCCGAATTTTCCACTATATTGCATTCTTCGAAACTGAGAGGACACCAGCAAAGAAAGAGGAGTTCAAGCAGGATTACTCGTTCAAAGTCACTAGCAGAAAAATCGCTTCCAGCAAAACAATCTGCCACTTCCATCATAAGCTCATACCGCCCAAAGCCGCTTGAGTTACCTCCTGATGACTCATCCCAGAGTGGTATAGATAGTGATGTGTCAACCCCACTTGGAAAGCACAGGAGGTCCTCTTCTGTGAAGAGTCCTGTGGATCGTGTGCATGAGCGTCAAGCCCTAGCTGAAGCTAAGCAGAACATAGATTCAGTCCAGTGCAGGGCTAACATTTTGGTAACCCTAGAGGACCGCTGCTATAGGGAAGATGATGCAATATTATCAATGGAAGAATCTGAGTCAAGTGAATGGCTCATATGTGTGACCTTACAAGATAATAGCAAATTTAGGCACAAACCCAATGAGATGAGACCATGTGTGGTTAACCGCTACACACATGCTTACATGTGGACTGTAGATGAGGTGATGAGACTTGAGTTCGTGGAAAAGCTTGATTGGCTGCTTTTTAAGGAGCTGCATGCTGAATGTCGGGTTCGCAACTCACGTGAGAAGGAGAAGGAGAAGGAAGTGGGACCAGTACAGATACCGACACCTGGCGTTTCTTTGGTTCCAGGTTACAATTTGGGTAGGGTTTCTGATCGGTTTGTGCTGCCTGACACATATATCAGGGTTTTGGATGATGAGGTGCAGAGGGCCATGAAGAAAGAAGGTGCAATTTACGAAGCTGATTCAGATGATGAAAAGTGGCTTTATGATTTTAATGGGATAGGGTTGCGTAGGGTTACATTGGAGGAGTTTGAGATGGTAATAAGTTTGTTAGAGAAAGATGCATACCATAATCCAGTGGGGGTTGGGAAAATTGAAGGTGTGTTTGAGCGCTGCAAGGAGTTGAAAAGAAATGATGCTGTGGTTGGCATGTATGAGTATTGGTTGAAGAGAAGAACTGCTAAGGATAATGCTATGGTCAGATTCTTCCAGGTATTCTGCTTTTACACCTCTTGTTTCTTCTTATAAGGAGTTGCTGATTATGGGCTGCACAACCAGTTTGATTGTGTTATTCTATGTGCACGCTGTTATAAAATTCAGATAAAATATATTTTGTTGGAAGGTTCCTTGTTGTCCAGAATATGTATGCTTTTCTTACTACAAATATTGAGCATGCTGAATTAGGATTGAAGTTTTTCTTACTACAAATATTGAGCATGCTGTTATAAGCTCTGTAGATAAAATATAATTTGTTGGAAGCCTCCTTGTTGTCCAGAATATATATGTTTTTTTTTTCTTACTACAAATATTGAGCATGCTGAATTAGGATTGTAGTTATTTTTAGTTTTTATTTTTATTTTTTCCCCAGCATAATAGAAAATTTATGGTTCTATTGTGCTTGTAAGAAGAGTGCTGTTTAAGGAAAGTATATAAATACCAGTAATTGTTTTGTTCTTTATCACCTCTATATATGGAAGAAATTTTCTATATGAATTTGCCTAGAAATTTTGCCTCTAAAGCATCTCTTAATGGAACCCATTTATAGAGTTTCTAGCATTTGGACTTTATTTGTATTGTTTTACTTATATCTGTTATTTGTGTGATGTTTGTGATGGAAACAGTGGGAAGAGAAGCCTGTGAAGGTAGTTCAATGGGCACAAAAGCCACATCTCAAGAAAAAGAGATCCTTTAAGAGGCAACGCAGCCAGGTTGTTGCAAGGCTGAAATCTGAACAAACATCTCATCATGGTATTTTTTGTATCCATTACTTTTAATAATTAATTGTTATTTTATTTTCTTTTTCTCATGTATCATGAATAGGAGATGGCTAGTATGGGTGTTATCTGTTATGTGCTTCAGCAGGGTGGATATATGTATAGCATAGTGAAAAGCATGCAAAAACAGTTATTTTAATGCATTTTATGTGCAGATCCTGCAGAGGATGAAGCAGTTCAAAGAGTTCAGGAGGCAGAGGCTGCAGCCAAACGGACAGTGGAATCTGCCATACGGCTCCGTACACGAGCTCAAACCTTAATGGAGCAAGCTGAGCTGGCAACCTACCGAGCCATCATGGCGGTTCGTATATCTGATGCCCTGAACCGTATGCCAGACACTGCACTGGATTCTCAATCTGATCAAGACGTGATGCCTTTTCCATAATTTGAGTGGATGGTGGATTTTTTCCCCGCTTCTTTCTTCTCTTTATTTGCTTCTTGGTAAATGGGGAGCTTTTGGTTTTATAAGGGAAGAAACAATGGGAGCTTCTCTCTCTCTCTTACCTCCGTCTCTTTTTTTTTTTTTTTCCTTGGTTTTTCTTGTCAAGCCGAATTTTCTGGCCGGCATATTGAGAAGATCTGTAATTTTTTGTATAAAGTTGACTTAGCTAGCTAGTTAGATCTGTAGGTAGGAGGGCTGATTGTGGTATTGCCAGTTGGACTTATTTCGGATGGAAGTAAAATAATGGAAAATGAAAAAAAGAAAAAGAACTGTGAAGTTGCATGTTGGAGAATGTTTGTTGAGAGTGCTATCCAAGTTTTATCGGAAGTTATAATTTTAGGAATAGATTTTTTTTTGAATTTTTAATTGTCGTCATGATGTACAGATGCATCAAAGCGGTGAACCGGAGCCCCATCGTGCATAAGTGTATGCTTCATGGGATTCATGGGGACCAGGATCCTCTGGACGTTTTTTTTAAACGTCCAGTGGACGTTTTGGATCGGAGCCGTTCGATTTAAATCAGACGGTTCATTTTTTCGAGCCAATATTTTTTTCGGGTGTGGTGGAATGCACGAGGCTCTTTTATAGCCGTTGAGATTAAATCAGACGGTCCAGATCCCTAGCCGTCCACCAAACGTCCAGAGGATGGACGTCCAGAGGATCTGATTCCTGCTTCATGGATAATGGTTGCTAATTGGTACCATTACCAACTTATCACTTGCCTGTAATATTTAAGATTAATTTCACTTTATAGTGGTACCTGCATTCTTATATGAACCTGTTTGTACCTGAAAAGCTAGTTATACTGAAGCAAATTATTTATAAAATTTAAGAGGGTGTAAATACGTTTGTGATAGGTTTTATGTGTAATATACTTTGATCTTTCATACATACTGTTATATATTATTTGTAATTGAAAGTATTTATGCACATTTTCAGTAGATGTAATTTTTTCAAGAAAAAACATAAAAATTTTTGAAACACAAAAGGCATACATTCTTATTGTTGCTTTATTACTATTTATTAAAATTTATTTAAAGAAATTCAAGCCTCAATTCTAGCATCGAATCAGATGTATTTTGGGATATTTGTGCCTCTCTAAAAATACATATTTGGTGATGTTATGGGGAATTAGACTTAGGACACGGAGTGAGTGCATGCTTCTAATTAAGTAGTACTGCTTTAACATTTTCTATTCACTGGCACCACATAGCACAGACCATCCACTGATGGGAGAACTCTTTACAATACATCTTTATAGCAAAACACGTCATTATCAGCATAAAATCCGAACTCCCATTTTAACTGTCCACAGAAAAAATCATCTATAAAATAAATGCAGTTCGGTCTGCACTAGAAATCGATCCTTTTTGGCCCACGAGTAAGGACTTCCCCCCTATTCCATGAATCATCCGACAAGTTTTGTTAGTTTCTTCAAACTCAAATAGCTTAAAGTATTTGTGTGATGAATGAACCATCATCTTCAAAATACTTTCCAAGTCCTCGGACAGCCAGCAATTTTCTAGAGTGCACACTGCCCAGTTAAGTTCAAAACAGGAACAATGACGTTGATATAACAAAAAGCTTGGTCATTAACAAATTTTGTTTGCCATCAGATGTAGCATATTTTGCATTTCTTACTAGGATTATAGACCAAAAATGTGGGGGGATAAGCTGGCTTGGTGTTTTTTTTTTTTTTACAGCAAGACCTTAATAAAGCACAGTGGGAGATCAAGGGATAAAATTAGCACAATAAAATTAAAATCTCTACGTATCATGCGCATTAATTTCTGTAATGATGCAGAATGTAAAAAAAAATTAATTAAAAGAAGTCCACAATTCTAGTTGATGATTTAGTAGAACCAATGGAATAAATAACCTACATAGAAATTGAAAACCTTGAACTATTTTTCTTTAATTCTTAGATGGCGAAAATTAGCCACTGCAATTGCAAACAAACCGATTCTTACAGCAATAATTTTTGAAAGCAAGCATCAATAATTCTTAAAGACGTATGGAGTCGGTGGCGGAGAAGAGTTGGAGGACGAGATCGCCGTTGGTGGGAAAGAGGAGGTGGAGAAAGGAGGTTGCCATTGCCAACGACGGCATTGCCATGTCCTTTTAAAATGAATCAAATATTTCTAAGTTGGATAATTATACTTATAATTGCATTTGAAATATAAACAGTGATCAATCTTTTCTTTTCTTATTTTGTATTTGAGAATAAAGGTGGTATATGAATACTTTAAGAATATAGCATAAAAACAAAGAATTTATTAATAAAGAAAAACATTAGAATCCAATGCGACATTAACCATGCACAAGTTTGTGTTTTATATGACAAACCACACTCTTATTTTTTTTTGTTTGTCAAAATCTCAATTTATTGGTGTAATAGAGAATCTTAAGTCAATTATGAAATTTTATCTTTTTTAAAAATAAAATTGTCGTGCCATGTCCTCTTTCATTTTTATTCAGTGGGTGGGGCATGAAAAAAACGGTTGGCAAAGAAAAATGAAAGGAGAATGGGCACATATTAACCCTCATTTTTATCTTTGAGAAAAGAAGTAACATAATTGCCTAAAATGACTCGATATATATTTTTGATTGAGAATTTGAACAATTATTTATAAGAATAAGAGTGATTGAAACAATCTTTAGGAATTTGTAAAAGAGTAAAGACTAATATATTAAATTTACAAAGTGAAAATAATAGTAGTTCCAACATATAGGACAAAATCATTTTAAAATGTTATATTAAAAATTTGAATAGTTCAAAAAATAATATAATAAATTTCAAATCATAAACAAATACATACGTGCATAATGCATATTTGGTTTACTCCAATGCACCAGACAAAATACGGAACCATTGGGTTTATACTTTAGTGTAGTTGGGCATATGATTGCTTAAATTATTGGCTAGACGAATGAAATGTTGGCTAAAACTAACCTATAAATTTTATGGATTTGACATTATAAAATGATTTTTGTTTTTTTTTTTGTTGAGAAAACAAGATGTAGATGAGTGCAATGTGAATATTCATATAATGCGCATGAAGAGATCACTTAAATGCGAATGAAATCTAATCAGAGATTAAGAAATGAATTTAATATTTTTTTTTAAAATAAAAGTAGAGCTTTAACAAATGGATTGTAGACACATGTACGTACACATATTACCCAATGTAGCCCTACACAGGATTTGAATTTCCATTCAAATTTTTAAATTTTTTATTGTCTTTTAAAAATAAAGAAGTTTGACGTGGGTGAGAATCTATAATTCTATGAATTACTTTTTACTTTTTTAGTGATTGAAATATATAGAAATCGAAAGGTTGCAAATAACAAAGACAAAAAGTATTATGCTTGGATCTATAAAATCTTTTAGATAAAATTAACAATATTACTTTCTGGAATTCCGTTAGTTAGATGATGAAATGTTAGACAAAGTGAATTGACGTATGATTTCCATAGATTGATTCAACGGACTGCAATGCAATGCTAGAAGACACTGATCAGCAATGCAATGTGAATATTCATATAATGGGCATGAAGAGATCAATTAAATTTGAATCAAATCCAATTAATGCAAAAAAGAGATTAAGGAGTGAATTTTATTTTATTTAATTAAAAGTAGAGCTTTAACAAATCATATTATACATATATCAAGGGGCAAGGCGTACGGAGGGATTCGGCCACCGTTCAAACCACTATGGTTTGTACAGTGTTCTGAATCTGCTGTGGTTTTTCAGATTCTATTTAGTAGTAACAGTGTTGGGATTTCTTTTGGCAGCTTTCATATTATATTTAAATAGTATTTTTAATTTTATGTTGTAGTTTTTATATAATGTCCCGAGCTTAAAAAAAGATATATTGATGAATCAATGCAATGCGAATATTCATATAATATGAATGAAGAGATCAATCAAATTCGAATCAAATCCAATCAATGCAAAAAAAAAAAAAAAAAAAGAGATTAAGAAATGAATACTGTATTTTTTTATTAAAAGATAGTAGAGCTTTAAAAAAATGGATATTGAAATTAATGTTGGGCTAAGTAATGAGACATAGCACACCAATCAGTCTTCTCCAAATAACCTGGTTTTGACAAAACGAAAAAATTCTCGTGGAAGTTGTACACAATATCATCACTTTTTTTTTAGGGTATTGTTGTCACTTCCAACGTATATACATATTTATTTATAAGCTCGTGGTCGTGGGCACACTTCCAGAAATATTTTATTTTTGTTTAACTAGAAAATCCAGATCAATGCGTGTCATAAAGCGAGCAAACTTCCCAAAACTCGGTTAACGGTTAATATGTGTAAATGTACTTGAATTGCTACCCACTCAAAAATCTAACCAATTTGAAATTTATGCAATCATGAGGCATAAAATAAAAGATTGATCCACTAATTTAATTTGAGGACAAAAAAAAAGAAGAAGAAAAATATAAGCGCCTGAATCCTATCATATCCCTGATTTTTAAGTTTCTAAAAATATATTAAAGCCATTGATCATTTTATAAGAAACTTTTAAAATTTTACATCTTGTTAGATTCGGAATATATAGACCCAGTTCAACAATTGAAAAACCTTCAATCCACAAGTTAAGTAACCTCAGTCACTCATCTGGCCCGTTTACCTCTGCCGGATCATAAAACAGAACTCTACCCCATCCAAAATTCTTGAATTTTTATTTTCTTTTAAAAATAAAGAAGTTTGCTGAGTGAGAATCCAGAATTCTATGAACAACTTTTTGGTGATTGAAATAGAAAAATATTAAAAGTTACAATTAACAAAGACAAAAAGTATTATGCACGGAACTTTCTCGAATTCTTTTTAGATGATGAAATGTTAGCCAAAGTGAACTGATATATGATTTCCGTAGATTGATTCAACGGACAAGTTTGAAAAATTAACCACATCGCACCTGGTACTGCAGTCATCGATCTTCTGGAGTGAGATCGTTTACAGAAATAATTTGCCGTTATAGATGCAACACGGAACATCACAAAAGATTTTAATCGGAAAGAGGAAGATTGCTATTTTTACGTAAGTCCAAAATATAGCTATTGGGCTATTGGCTTCAAAATAAAATGCTCTCCAATCACTACTGCGAAGCATACAAGTAATAAATTCTTAATCGTGTTTCTCCGTTTCTTTTGATTATTATAATTTTTTAAATATTTTTACAAAAAAAATGGACGCTATCTAGCAAGTTAATTGGGTTTCTCGCTTTGCGTTTCTCCTCTATACTAATAGTTCATTTTTAATATCCAATGGTATTAGTATTTTTAAGGTTCAATAAATTAAAATATTAAATATTAAATTTTGTTAGAATTTATCATTGGGATGTTTAATGTAAAAGAATGTACATCAGTTCAAACTTAAATTTGTACTTGTTTTTAAATGCGTCACTAAATTTAAAAGTCGCAGTACCTCCTACCCTTATGAGCCTAGAAAACAGAATGGGAGTAAGCCCGTCTTCCAAAAGAGGGTTGGGCGCCGTGGACAACTACTCGCGTCCGGAGTGGCAAAAAATCATAAGGTGAACAAGTAAGAAGAGACTTTTTGGTGTTTAATATGGACAATTGGACATATATAATTATATATGATAGAATTCTAAAGGCTGTACATAATATTTTAGTAATTATTGTATTGAAAGAAAGAGGGTCCATAATATGCACGAATACGAAATATTTCAGTAAAATTATAATTTTTTCTTTCTAAAATTCGGTTGGTTGGTTAGAAAATGAAATGTTGACCAATTAAATGGTGGGCACACGCCGCACACCCTGCTTATAGTGGATTACTGGATTTTGATGGGTCCAATAATTATGTTGCTCAAACTTCTGGTCCAGACTCCCAGTTACCAAGAAGGAGATGTTACTGGAAATCGATCGAGATGTGGCTGAGGTGGCTTACGCATTGAAAACTTGCTAGCTGTCCGAAGACTTAAATGTACAATATTTGAGTTGTTATTATTCTCCGTTTGCATATTATTAGTATCATTATTCTAATTCAATTAGCACGATTAATGCTTAGCATCTCCCGTTTTGTGGCCACCCACCACACACACACATAGACAAAAAAAAAAGTTCCTATTAAAAAGAAAATCGATTAAGAAAAGAAAGAACCAAGAACCCATTTAAGTACTCAAATACCTACTGAAAATGTCTATTATCATTATATCATATATTATTTAAGATTTATTTTTTTATTTTTTTATTTATTTTTTGTTGTGGTCACTTGCCAGTTTAGAACCCTTTCGAAATAGAATACCATAACTAATTTAATTACTCAATACTAATCAACAGGACACAAATTCATGGACTAAGCAGAAATACAATTCATCATGCTAAAATTACAAATTCAATCTCCTAATAAGGAAATTAAAAATCATACACGTGCTATAATACAAGTCCTTGGAGCGATACAACATTTATCGCCGTCAACTTCACCAACCTAAGAGGGGAAGAAGAATCGAGAGCATCTCTGACAGATGAATTTTCATCACCGGTGATCTTGTCATCTTTTACGCCAGAGATTATGCCACTTGGAAGTACGTCAACAATTTTTGTTGGAAAGGGTAAAATGTGCTTCACATTTCCCATTAACACGATGTGATACTCCAACTCACGCCAATTTTCAAAGAAATTGAGGCATTTCGAACACCGAAAAACTTTGTTGCCGTGGGTTCCTTTTGGCATCTCTCTTGAAAAAAATCTTGTGGTCTAGACAAAAAATAGAGAGCCTTGTCTGGAACAACAATGGTAGTCGCTACCAAATATAAATCTAAAAAAAAAAACAACAATGACAGCTTCGTTCTCTATCAGGTCGAGACGCCTTTCAACAAGATGTGCATGTGTTTTCGTGCATTGCCTATAAAGACTCGATGTATAACTTAGATTGAAATTTTGGAATATTATTTATAGGCCTAAGAGTGATTGAGATAAATTTTAGAAATTTGTAAAAGACTATTATATATTTAAATTTACAACGTTAAAAGCATGGTAGCTCCAGCATGTGAGACAAAATAATTCAAAACATTATGTTGAAATTTCTAATAGTCGAGAAATAAGAGATTAATTTTAAATCATAAATAAATATACACGTACTTCTTTAGTTTACTCCAATGCTCCAACAAAAATACAAAATGTTGACTAAAACTAATCTATAATTTTATTGATTCTACATTAAAATGATTTGTTTTTTTTTTTCCTTTTTGAAAAAACAAGATATAGATGAGTGATATTGCTAATTGTTAGCACGCACTAATCATCAATGCCATATGAATATTCATGTAATATGCATGAAGATATCAATTAAATTTGAATCCAATCCAATTAATGCAAAAAATATTAAAAAATGAATATTGAATTTTTTTAAATAAAGTAGAGCTTTTTAACAAATGGATATTGATTATGTTGGGCTACTGTAACCAGACAGCATATCAATCAGCCCACCCAAATAACTTGGTTTGACAATAAGAAAAAGAATCTCGTGGAAAAAGTATCATCTCTCACACACACACACACACACAGATATATATATTATTAATAAGCTCCTGGGAACTTCCAGAAATAACTTATTTTGCTTAACAAGATAATCCACATCCATGAATTAACTTCCTAAAACTCGGTTAATTTGTGTAAATGGACTGGAATTGTCACCCAACTCAAAAACCATTACCAATTTCAAACTTATGTAATTATAATTTATAAGGCATGAAATAAGAGGTTAATCCGCTACCTTAATTTGATGAGAAAAATAAAAAATAAAAAATAGAAGTGCTTGAATTCTATCAACCCCTGATTTATGAGTTTCTAAAAATATATTCGAGCTGTGGTCATTTTATATTTTCACACCTTGTTAGATTGAGAATAATAGAGTGAACCCAGTTGGACAAGTTAAATAAACTCGATCGTTCATCTGGCTCGTTTATTGATACATGCATGTAGCTATATCTGCCTCTGCCTGAACGTAAAATTAAACTCTGCCCCATCAAGCATCCTTGAAATTATTTTCGTTTAATTATAAAGATGTTTGATTGGCGAGATTTGTCCATGGAAGATGTTCGGTTGCAAGGTCACGCAGAGTACTGCCGTGATTTTTTTTTTTACAATAAGTAACAGATCCTAATTAAGGATACTAATGATTAACAAAATTAGTTAATAATACTGATAATTTAGAGCCCTCGCAAAAATTTACGAATGCCATAGATATTAGCGTTCCTATTTTATTTCCGCTACTGTTCATCTATGTTTGCCGCGTGATATGAAATTTGTATTCTTTTTGTAATTTAGTCCATATACATTTCATATTTACAAAATATATTGACTGAATGATTCCAAATTATATATTTAAAAATAATAATGTTTTTAAAATATACGATTACAAATTATACATTCAATTATTTGAAAATACTGAGATACAATCACAGGTTGACTGTACATAGTCTATGTTGCTTATACTACAAGCACCCAGGGATACACTATTTTGGAAAATACTGAGACTCACATATATATAGTGAATTCTTTCTGAACCCAGGGATGCCGTGCATTTGTGAAAATACTGAGACTGTAGTAACCACTAACCAGGGATGCACTACCCTCTACACACAAGCAAAATAAGAATACTTTTTTTTTTTTGATACACATGTGCATACCAAATCTGTCGCGTGTAGCATAACATGGAATACTGAAGAGAGGAATGATCAAATTTCTAATTACAAATGCTGAAGGATGGGACATCTGTGGTCCACAGCTTGAGGGCTCCTTACAGGTCTTTGCAGTCAGAGGTAATTAGTATGAACATTAGCATTGAGATATGTCTGCACTGTATGCTTGTTAGTTCTGCATCCCTTATGTTCAGCAAAAGCATGCTTATGTACCTATTACAGCAATTCTTGGTGTTGTCATGTTGTTTTAGGCCACTTTTATAATTTGGGCATTATAATTAATTTTAGCAACATGCTAGTCTACATTTAACCAGTTCTTTCATTATCAAGTATTTTTGGATTGCTCGTGATTAAGTCAATCTTAAATAATTTCAAAGTTCAAGTATTGGTCTGGTCTAAAGCAATTGTGCGCAGTATATTATAAACCATTAAAGGCCATTAAGCCTGATGAATCCACGATGTTGCAGGACCCACTTACCATTGGTACAGGTGGTGCTCACTTAGAATGAACCTCTAAATGTTGTGAGATCTAAGTCAGATAAATGAACTGGGGCAAGTTCTGTACTTTCGTTTCTAGTAGTTATTTTATTAGGCTTTCTGAGATTTGTGAAAGAAACAAAGAATTATGTTTAAAGCTTAATATGGAATCTGAGTGTAAAAAATGTAATTGAGTTTAGTTCTGGAAACATGAAATGCTTGTAAATTTGTAGGATATGTTGACTCCCGCTAGTGCAGCAATAAAAAGAATGCTAATATTCAGGTTCCTCTGTTCTTATTATGTAATTTGGTACCCTGTGAGCTAATATATTTTTAAGTTTTGATATAGAAAATGATGTTGAACTGAGCACCATAGTTGATCTAATTAATAAATATCATTGTCTCTGACTGATTATCTTTGATATGCTGAATCATCCTCCAGGTTTATTTAAAATTAATAGTATTGGTCTGGTCTGGTCTGTTCAGCGGCCGAGGCAGAGGTAATATCTTTGATTTGTGTCAATCAAAGATATGTGTGCTCAGACCAGACGTCGGCCACTGAGCTTATATCTTTGACTGACCATTAATAAATAACATTTCGTAGCAGAGACAGAAATTGATCCAATTTGGCTTCCCCAACCCGTGAATCATCCTCCAGGTTTCTTTGGGGATGTTTGGCAAGGCTTGGGAATAAGAACAAGGACCTTGTTCTTGTTCAAAGTTCAAACTCAAATAGCTCAAAGTATTGTGTGCTCCCTGAATCATCAACTGGATGATTTTCTCCAAGTCTTCGGGAGCCAGCAATTTGTCAAAGAACTTCACAAAACACATCTTATCACATCGTCTTCAATGCATGAATTTACATCTCCTTGGTAACTGATATCAAAAGTGTAAAGTGTTCGGAGCAATATGATTGGACCATCATAATCCACTATAAGCAGATTGTTCTCACTATTGCATAGATCTTCCTTTGAAGAATATCATCACATCGTGAAGGAATTTAAAACACTAGATAAGTATAACCATAAAAGTAAACTTTATTAATAATCTATATTTGGTCACTAAATTACAGATTGTTCGAGTTTAATCACATCTAATTTTGATCACTCTGTGAAGAATTCGTCTAATTAACTAACTAATATTCAAATCTGATATTTTAGATGTCCCGGACTTCAGATTTATTTAATTGGTACTATAAACTTGTTGTATGTTGAGCAAATATATTGATTAAAAGGTTAATTAGATAAACTTTTTTAAAAAATGATCAAAATTGGACAATTTGAATGTCCGGTGACCAAAATTGAACAATTTGAAGTTCTAAATAAAAATGGATTATAAGATAAAGCTTTTTTTTTTTTAAAAAAAAAGAGGTCCTGGCAGCGGCTGCCAAGAGAGAAAAGAAAAAAGAAAGAAAAAAGAAATGAAAGCAAAACAAGGCTTGCTAAAACAAGAAAAAAGCCGGGCAGTTAGCAGTGCCCAGCGAAGAGAAAACTCTTCAGAGGAAATCCAATGCACGGGTAGCCGTGTTCCGAGATTCATGCCTGAATAGCCTGTTGTTTCTCTAAATCCAAAGACCCCAACAAGTCGTTAGAAATAGGATCAGGGCATAAGCACCGTATTGATTGCAGAAGTCTGTAAAAGCTGATCCAATTGCCCTCCCCAATGAATCAAGATCCCTGGGGAAGCAAAAGCCAGATCCGAGTGCAAATGCACTCCACGCACACATGAATCGCAAACGGGTATTGGAAGAATAGGTGCATATCCGATTCAACTTCACTTGAGTTACATACATAAAGCACATCCGGGTTGAAAAATAATTTTAAAAACCATTACCCAATAATTTTAAAAACATTATTTTAAAAAACATTACCCAATAATTAAAAAAAATTTCCCTAATATATATTCAAATGATCATGTCCAACCAAATTAACACTAATATGCTAAATTTGTTGAACGTTAAAAGAAAATTGAAGACAACACTACTGCCACGGAAAATAAATATATCTTTTATAGTTTTTTATTTTTATTTTTTGAGATTGATATCTTTTAAAGTTTCAATGGCTTCCTGGCTGCATGCATTACTTGAAGAAGTGCCAGTCCCCACTACAACAATTAGCATGCACTTTGATTACTTGGGTCTGTTTTGTGTTATTTTATGTGTTTTTGTTTTGTAATTAGTTTCACTTAGATAGTCACTGTCTAGTTTATCTAAAAAAATATTGTGGCCGCAAGATTTTATACAGATCTTGATAATTGCATGCTTCTGCAAGATTAGTTTGCAAGATCAGTCATTATGTTGCCCAAATCAAGTTTATTGCAAGTTAGTTTGCAAGATCAAATTCTGTGTAGCAAAGTGACTATATTAGAGTTTACAATAAAGGTCAATATTTACATTTCTATATTTTTGCCACGAAACCTTTGTCGCAATACTGTCCGCCTCTTAATTGTATCATGTAAGAATGTGATATTGCTCATGCTGAATCTACAAATGCACTTTTCTATTTTATAACTAATTATCAAAACCGCTGAATTACTTTCTCACACGATCACGGCCGTTTGATTTCGTGTGTTTCCTGAGGAAGGAAAGAAGTAGCGCAAATTTTGCGAGTAATCGTGAAACAAGCTAAAAAAGTGAAAAGTCTTCGAGGAAGTCCTTTCTAGAATTTGATGTCTATCTCGTTTCATTTGATCCTAAAAAAAAAAGAAAAAAAAGAAAAAAAAGAAGATTATCTTGTTCCATTTAACTGACTTCGCGCACATGGGCGGGATCAACCTCAAACTCAAAGCCTGCAATGTTTTTTTTTTTTTTTTTTTTTTTTTTTGGATATTCAGCATGCCATGTATATCGAACAAAAAAATAATCTTCCAATTAAATTATTATACAAAACCTCCATTTAAATAACTCCAGCTTTTATTTTCTGCGAAGTATCCACATTTTATTACATGCGACAGACAACACAATCAAATACATAATCAAAATAATAGAAATTCTCGATGCACTTGGGAGACCCACGTATGACTCTTGGAGGATGCTGCCTGCAACTTCTTCCAGAACAAATGTTTAAGTGAATAACTTATTTTATTTAATATCCCTAATATGTATTTACCATCTCGGACAACATGACATCTAATGATATTTAAATTAATATTTATTGATACGTAAATTATTCACTATATATGTAAATATTCAATATAATATTAATTTATTTGAGTAATTTTAAAGTTAAACATGTTTAACACGTGAGTCTATCAAACACGGTTGGGGGTTTTCAAGCCTTAATTGATTTAGTTGAACTAATTTTACAGTTGCCTTGAACAATATTTGTCGTTAATGGAGGTCTATTATATTATTGATTAATCATTCGGCGGACAAATTCCAAATTATCTAATAAAATTCAATCTAAAACCATCTTAACTTGTCTGTTTGGTTGTATCATTTTTTATAAAAGTTAGTCTTATATCTAGCAATTGGAGTCAAATCCTTAGCCAAATAAGCACAAATGATCCAAAGCTCTAGACCGATATTTCTTTCCGTTCTATTGGTGTTTTGAGTTGTCAGGGAAGCACAAATAAACCAAAATCTATCAATGCTTATTTTGGTTCTAATTACCTATTTTGTTATTTTAATAGAAACTTGCTATGTTGTAGGAAAGATGAGATGTAATGATTTGAGTAATGAAGATGGATCCAACAAAATGTTGAAGTATTTCTATTGTCAATTGTTGATCTTATTGCTGCTTTGATTATCATCTGTAAATTACTTTTGTTCTTTGAAAAAAATTGTTAGGTTATAATTGAATCCTAGTAAAATTGGTGGCAAATTTTATAGAAATTGCAGAATACCTCATCTCGTCAAGTGTTCTTATGAACCAAGGGAGTAAATAAGATAGAATATTTTTAATAAGTAATATCTGATTCATATTTTAGACCATATAGAGAGTTTATATATATATTATTGTGAACAAACGATTTAGAGTGAATGCAGAATCACTTGAAATGCTCAAATGACCAAAGAATATGCATTATTTCCATATTATATGCGTAATTACTATCTAAAATCCTATAATTTTGAATAAGTAATATATGAATCATACTCTAGATCGTATAAAGAGCGTAAATATATATTATTGTAATTGAATGACTTAAAATAAATGCATAATCACTTGAAAATACTCAAATGATGCTCAAAATATGCATTTTGTGCACACTATATGGATAATTACTATGTATAATTCAATCATTTAAAATAAGTAAGATCTGGATTATATTCTAAACCTTATAAAGAGTTTAAATATGGATTATTGTGATAAAATGACTTACAATGAACACAAAATCACTTGAAATGCTTAAATAATGCTCAAAATATGCATTATTTTGCAAATTATATGCATAATTACTATGTATAATCCAATATTATTTTACAACAAAGATCATAATCATATTCTAGACCGTATAAAAACTTTAAATATACATTATTATGATCAAATGACTTAAAATGAATGCAGAATATCATCAAATGCTCAAATGATGCTCAGAATATGCATTATTTGCCCATTATTTGCTTAATTACTATGTATAATCTAACATTTTTTAATAAGTAAGATCTTAATTATATTCTAGACCGTATAAAGTGATTAAATATAGATTATTGTGATCAAATGACATAGAATGAATGCCGAATCGCTTGAAATGCTCAAATGATTATCAGAATATGCATTATTTGAACATTATATTATAATTACTATGTATAATCCAATATCTTTTAATAAGTAAGATCTGAATCAAACCGTATAGAAAGCTTCAATATAGATTGTTGTGATCAAATGACTTAGAATGAATGCAGAATCGTCTGAAATGCTAAAATAATGCTCAGAAAATTTATTATTTGCACATTATATGCGTAATTACTATGTATAATCCAATATCTTTTAATAAAAAAGATCTGAATCATATTCCAAATCATATAGAGAGCTGAAATATAGATTATCGAGTAACTAAGAAAGAACGCAGGATAGTTTGAAACGCTGAAGTGCAGCTCATTATATGCATTATTTGCATAATTACGATGCATAATCTATTATTTTTTAATAAATAAGATCTGAATCATATTATAGACTATATAAAGAATTTAAATAGTGATCATTGTGATCAAATGACTTAGAATGAATGCAGAATCGCTTGAAATTCTCATATAATGCTCAGAATATGCATTACTTGCACATTATACGTGTAATTACTATGCATAATCCAAATTTTTTTAGAAGATAGAAATGAATCGTATTCTACATATAGAGAGCTTAAATATAGATTTTTCTGACCAAATAAATTAGAATAATTGCAGAATCACTTGACATGCTCAAATGAGCTCAGAATATGCATTATTTGCACATTATACACGTAATTACTATGTATAATGTAATATCTTATAATAAGTGAAATCTTAATCATATTTTGGACCCTATAGAGAGCTTACATATCGATTATAGTGATTAAATAACTTATAATGAATGAAGAACCTCTTGAAATGCTCAAATAATGATCAGAATATGCGAATTTGCACATTATATAATTAATTACTGTGTATAATCCAATATTATTTATTAAGTAAGATCTGATTCATATTCTAGACATTATAAAGAGCTTAAATATATATTATTATGATCAAATGATTTATAATGAATGCAGAATCGCTTGAAATACTTATATTATTCCTAAAATATGCATTATTCCTAAAATCATATTCTAGACAATATAGAGATGAAAAATTACAATAAAAGAATCTAAAATCACCTGAAACTCCTAAATGATACAAAGAACATGCTTTATTTATATCCATATTTTCAGTGCAGAATGCAACATATTGAATTAATATGATCTGAATTATATTAAAGAGATTAAAAATAAATTATTCGGATCGAACGACTTGGAACGATGTAGAATAGCTTGATATGCTCAAATGATGTTCAGGCTTTGCTTTATTTGCACATTATATACGTAATTACAATGTAAAATCAAATATTTATTAACAACTAAATTCTGATTCATATTCTGGACCGTCTAGAGAACATAAATATAGATTATTGTTATCAAATTACTTAAAATAAATCCAGATTCGCTTGAAAATCCTAAACAATACACAAAAGAAGGTTTATTTGCACATTATATGCGTAATTACTATGTATAGTAAAATAATTTTAATAAGTATGATCCGAGTTTAATTGCAGATTGAATAGAGAGCTAAAATGACCAAAAAAGTTAGAATAAATGTTGAATCGCTTGAAATACTTAAATTATGATCAAAATATGTATTATTTGCACATTATATGCATAATCGCTTGAAATGCTCAACTGAGCTCATAATATGTATTATTTTTACATTATTTGCGTAGTTTGTATGTATAACCCAATATTTTTAAATAAGTATGGTTTGAATCATCTTCTAGAATATATAGAGATCCTAAATATAGATTTTTCTGATCAAAAGACTTAGAATGAATGCTGAATCATTCTACATAGCCGTTATCTAGTATTTCTAAAAAAAATGAATGCATAATCGCTTGAAATGCTCAAATTATGCTCAAAATATACATTATTATCACACTATATGCATAATTACTATGTATAAACCAACAATTTTTAGCAAGTAAAGCCTGAATCATATTCAAGACCGTGGAGAGCTTAAATATAGATTTTTCTGATCAAATGAATTAGAATAAATGCATAATCGCTTGAAATGCTCAAATGAGAAAGATTTGAATAATTTTCTATACCATGTGAAGAGCTTAAATATAGATTAATTTGATTCAGATATTTGTTATTAACAAATATTGCATTAAACATAGTAATTACGCATATAATGTGCAAATAATGCATATTTTTAGCTCATTGCATTCACTCCAAGTCTTTTCTATCACAATAATCTAATTTTAAAAACTTGATTCGATCAAGAATATGATTCAGATATTACTCATTGAAAAATTATTAGATTATACATAGTAATTTCGCATTTAATGTGGAAATAGTAGATATTCTGAGCATCATTTAATAATTTCAAGTCATTTTGCATTCATTCTATGTTTTTTAATCTAGACCATATAGGGAGCTTTAATATTTAATTATGATCAAATGACTTAGAATGAATGTAAAATCACTTTAAATGCTCGATGAAGCACAAAATATGCATCATTTGAACATTATATGTTTAATTACTATGTATAATCCAACAGTTTTTAACATGTAAGCCGAATCATATTTGAGACTGTATAGAGAGCTAAAATATAGATTATTGAGATCAAATGACATAGAATGAATTCATAATTGCTTGAAATGATAAAATGATGCTTGCAAGATTATATGCGTAATTACTATGTATAATCCAATATTTTTTATTAATCAAAGACCTGAATAATTTTCTCGACCGTGTTAAGAGCTTAAAAATAGATTATTGTGATAAAATGACTTAAAATGAATGAAGAATCGCTTAAAATGCTCAAATGAATCTCAGAATATGCTCTATTAGCACATTGTATGCGTAATAAGTAAGTAACATTCGAATAATATTCTGTACAGTTTAGGGAGTTTAAATATAGATTATTGTGCCCAAATGTCTTAGAATGAATGCTGAATCGCTTGAAATGCTGAAATGAGCTCAAAATATGCATTATATGCACATTATATGCGTAATTGCTTTGTATAATCAAATATTTTTGTTAAGTAAGATCTATGTAATGTGATAGACCATATAGAGAGCTGACATATAGATTATTGTGATCAAATGATTTAGAATGAGTGCAGAATCTCTTGAAATGCTCAAATGAGATCGAAATATGGATTATTTGCAAATTATATGCGTAATTATAATGTATAATCTAATATGTCTTAATAAGTAAGATCTGAATTATATTCTAGACTATATAGAGAGCTTAAATATAGATAATTGTGCTCAAATGACTTATAATGAATGCATAATCTCTTGAAATTCACTAGAACATGCATTATTTACATATTATATGCTGTAAATACTATGTATAAGCTAATATATTTTAATTAGTAACATCTGAATGATATTCTATGCTGTATAGAGAGCTTAAATATATATTATTTTGGTCAAAGGACTTAGAATAAATGCAGAATCGCTTGAAATGCTCAAATGAGCTTTGAATAAGCATTATTTGCATTTTATATGTGTAATTACTATGTATAATCCAATATTTTTTAATAACTAAGACCTGAATCATATTATAGATCGTATAGAGAGCTGTATTTACAGATTATTGTGATCAAATGACTTAGAATGAAAGCAGAGTTCCTTGAAATACTCAAATGATGCTCAGAATATGCGCTATTTGCAAATTACATGCGTGACTACTATGTATAATCTAACTTTTTCTTTATGTAAAATCTAAATCATATTCTAGACTATATGGAGAGCATAAAAATAGAATAATGTTATGAAATGACTTAGAATGTATGCACAATCGCTTTAAAATGCTCCAATAAGACATATAATATGATTATTTGCCAAGGGTTTAAATTTCGGTTTTTTCGGTATGACGGTCTGGGGTTGATTTGTTATTTCGGTGTTATTTCGGTGATATAACGGTGATATAACGGTGACTGTATACAGATACTAAAATTGTTATTGTATTATATACTTGCTTAAATGTGGGTCATGTTTGTTATTTGGGTGTTATTTCGGTGTTATTTGGGTCATGTTTTCTTATGATATCAATATATCATTAATTCATAATGTTGACCATTCTTTTTTTTTCGCTCTGGGTCCATTTTATATGTGCCTTTTTTTTAATGTTACCATTTCCCGTTAAAACGTACGTTATTTCGGTGAAAAACGGTGAAAAAATGGCGAAAAAACGGAAATTACGCGTTACGTTATTTCGGTGTTTTTTTCTATGACGTTCGTGTGGTTGGATACAAAATACCGTTATTTCGGTTATTTCGGCGTTATTTAAAAGCTTGTTATTTGCACATTATATGCGTAATTAACAGTGTAAAGACCAATATTTTTTAATAAGTAAGATTTGAATCATATTCTACACTGTATAGAGAGCTTAAATATATTTTATTGTGATTGAATAACTTAGAATAATTGTAGAATCGCTTGGAGTGCTCAAATGAGCTCAGAGTATGCATATTTGCACATTATATGCATAGTTACTATATTTAATACAATATTTTTAATAAGAAATATTTAATTATATTCTAGACCATATAGAGAGCTTAAATATAGATTATTGTGAACAAATAACTTAGAACGAATGTAGAATCGCTAGAAATGCTCCAATGATGATGTAAATACGCATTATTTGCACATTATATGCGTAATTACTATGTATAATCCAATAGATTTGAATATGTAAGATCTGAATCATATTCTAGACCATATGGAAAGGTTAAATAAATATAGATTATTTTGATCAAATGACTCATAATGAATGCAGAATCTTTTGAACAAATCAAATGATATATGCTTAGATTATGTATTATATGAGCATTATATGCATAATTACTATGTATATCGCATTATATTTTAAGAAGTAAGATCTGAATGATATACCGTATAGAGAGGTTAAATATATATTACTGTGATCGAATGACTTAGAATAAAGGCAGAATCGCTTGAAATGCTCAAATTAGCTCAGAATACGCATTATTTTTACATTTTTTTGCGTAGTTTGTATGTATAACCAAATATTGTTAAATAAGTATGGTTTGAATAATCTTCTAGACCACATAGAGATCCTAAATATTAATTTTTTCTGATCAAATGACTTAGAATGAATGCATAATGACTTGAAATGCTCAAAATATGCACTATTAGCACATTATATGCATAATTACTATGTATAATCCAATAACTTTTAGTAAGTAAGGTCTGAATCATATGCTAGACCCTGGAGAGCTTAAACATAGATTTTTTCTGATAAAATGAATTAGAATAAATGCAAAATTGTTTGAAATGACCACAGAATATGCATTATTAGCACATTATATGCGTAATTACTATGTATAATCAAATTTTTTCGAATAAATAAGATTTAAATAATTTTCTATACCGTGTGGAGACTTAAAATATATATTACTGAGATTAAAAAAAACATAAATTGAACACAGAATGACTTGAAATTATCAAATGATACTCATAATATGTACTATATCCATATTATATGCGAAATTACTATGTATAATCCAATGTTTTTCAATGAGTAAGATCTGAATTATATTATTGATCGAATCAAGTGCTTAAAATTAGATTATTGTGATCAATAGACTTAGAATAATGCAAACTTGCTTGAAATGCTTAAATAATACTAAGAATTTGCATTGTTTTCACATTATATTCGTAATTGCAATGTATAATTAAATTTTTTTTTAATAGGAAGATGTTAATCATACTGAAGGCCGTATAGAGAGCAAAAATATAGATTATTGTGATCAAATGACTTAGAATGAATGCAGAATCGCTTAATTGCTCAAATGAGCTAAGAAGATATATTGCACATTATATGCATTATCGCTATGTATAATCTAATATTTTTCAATAAATAAGATCTGAATCATATTGCAGACCATATAAACAGCTTAAATAAAGTTTTTTGTGATGAAATGGCTTAGAATGAATGTAGAATCGCTTGAAATGCTCAGATGACGCTCATAATATGCATTATTTGCCCATTATATGCATGATAGCTATGCATAATTTAATAATTTCGAACAAGTTAGATCAAAATTATATTTTAGACTATATAAAGAGCTGAAATATTGATTATTGTGATTAAATTGCTTTAAATGAGTTTAGTATCGCTTAAAATTCCCAAATGACATTATTTGCAATTTATATGCGTATTTTCCATGTATAATGCATCATTTTGAATAACTAATAAATGAATTATTTACACATTACTCTAAACTATATAATAAGCTTAAATAAAGATTATTGCAATCAAATGACTTAGAACTAATGCAGAATAGCTAGAAATGCTCCAATTATACTCAAAATATGCATTATTTACACATTGTATGTGTTTAATAACTATGTATAATCCAATAGTTTTTAATATGTAACATCTGAATCATGTTCTAGACAGTATAGGGAGCTTAAATAGAGATTATTGTTATCAAATGACTTATAATGAATGCAGAATCGCTTGAAATGCTAAAATGATGCTTAGAATATGCATTATTCGCATATTATATGCATAATTACTATGTAATCTAGTAGTTTTTAATATATAAGATCTGAATCATATTTGAAACCATATATAAAGCTTAAATATAGATTATTCAGATCAACTGACATAGAATGGATTCAGAATTGCTTGAAATACTCAAATGATGCTTACAAGATTGTATGCGTAATTACTATATATAATACAATATTTATAATAATTAAAGACCTGAATAATTTTCTAGACCGTATTGAGAGCTTAAATATAGATTATTGTAATAAAATGACTTAAAATGAATGCAGAAGTGCTTGAAATGGTCAAATGATGCTAAAAATATGCGCTACGAGCAAATTATATGTGTCTTAATTATGTATAATCCAATATTTTTTTAATAAATAACTTCCGAATAATATTATGTACGGTATGGAGAGCTTAAATATAGATTGTTGGATCAAATAACTTAGAATGAATGCAGACTCGGTTGAAATGCTTAAATGAGCTCAAAATATGCATTATATGCACATTATATGCATAATTGCTTTGTACAATCCAATATTTTTGTTAAGTGAGATTTATATCATATTCCTGACCGCATAGAGAGCTTAAATATAGATTATTGTGATCAAATGATTTAGAATGAGTGCAGAATGACTTGAAATGCTCAAAAGAGATCAGAATACGCATTATTTGCAAATTATATGCGTATTTATAATGTATAATCCAATATTTTTTTAATAAGTAATATCTGAATCATATTCTAGATCGTATAGAGAGGTTAAATATAGATTATTGTGCTCAAATGACTTAAAATGAATGCAGTATCTCTTAAAATTCACAAAAGATGCCTAGAACATGCATTATTTGCACATTATATGCATAATTACTATGTATAATCCAATATTTTTTAATAAGTAAAATTTGAATCATATTCTAGACCATATAGAGAGCTTAAATATAGATTATTCACAAAAGATGCCTTAAACAAATGACTCTAACTGTCCTATAAACATCTCTTGATGCTCCATCACTTGTGTAAAATAAGCCTTGAGCATTTCTTCAAATATATATCTATAAATCACTAAAATGAGATGTTAGACGGGTTTTGGTGTTGTTTTGCAAATCGGCAAATAATGGATTAAATTGTTTAATTCAACAATCTCCCCCTTTTGCCGAATTGCAAAACAACACCGAAGTAAAGTATAATATATAGCAAATAATAACACGGACCTTTACTTCAAAATTCTCCCCCTTTTTGCAATAAGGGAAAAGGGCATTTTTGGTAGAAATCCTAAACCGCTAAGGTTTAAACCTAGCACAAGTTAATTACTCCCCCTATCTAAATTAATTTTGCACTACAATACAAGGATTTTTAGAGGGAGTTTGGTCAATAAACTATTGTCTAATATGTTGGAGTTATGTCCTAGAAGCCAATCACTATGGCTACTTCTGTGGTTTATGTTATTGATGATATTTTATCATTTGTTCCTTGATTTATTTATTGATAGATCATTCAGGTTGAGGATCTGAATTGTAGATCTCTATTATTCATTTGTTCATAAATGACAATAATAAATCTAAAGATGTCCATAATCTTGATAATTAACAAGGAGCATTAATTATCAGATAAGATTAGTATGCAAGTTAAGCGATGATTAAGTTCTACAAATCATGGGTAAGGAGTTACCAACTTAATTGCATATGTATATGTTGTAGAACATAGTACAGGACTTGACCCAAATGAAATAAACATATGGATTGTGTTATATGTGTCATTGTTTATTTCATATGTTGTTGATTCTAAGTTTGAGATGCTCAGCTTTTCCACATGAGGATAGGTTCAATAAATATCGTCTAACGCTGATTCCTGATAAAGGCTGCTATACGGACTTTATTTATGTTCTCTTGAATTGTGCGGGGAAAAGTTGTTCATCAAGAAAATCGTATGTCCCTCATTAGTTTACCTAGTGAGCGATGATATCTGTTTGGGCCCCTTGATGGAGATGGATTGTTTGCTAGCAACTTGTACAATCATCTCTATATCAAGAAATGTATAATCTGCAAGAGTGACACATTCCTATCTTGGATTATACAAGGATATCATGTGACATAAGAATCAGACAAGGAAATACTGATATTTCTTATGCAGGATTGACATATTGTAGCAGTACATTATTTATGCGAATTAGGAATCATAACGTGTTGCTAGATACCGCTTATGATTATTGGAATTAAATAAGTGATTTAATTCCATGGCTAACATAGCATAAATCCTCAAAGGGTCACACAAAATAGAGTTTTAACCAAACAGTGCATTATTTATTTATTCGCAGCAGTGAGTATTGCGAAAATATGATGTGTTGATTAATTAATTATATACCGTTATGAACCGTTATAATTAATTAAATCAAATTGATCATATAGAAATAAATTAGTGCATTTGCTAATCCTAGATTAAATATTAATATGTTAATATTTAATCATGTGCAACACATTTAATTAATTGAACTAATTGGGCTTCTAAATTAAATGGTTATTTAAAGGCCCGATTTGAGGTGTATGAAAGGAGCAACATGAGAGATGGATTAATGGGCTTTGGAGCCCATAATTCCTCCACCTAATTTCGGCAAGGAAAGGGGCAGATCTGTCCATTTTATTTTGGATGAGAGACCTAGGTTTGGAGCACTATAAATAGGGGTGTCTCTTGGGAGAAAACCCTAGCCGTCACATTGCTCCCTTCCCTTCTCTCTCTCCTAGCCGAAATCCCACCAAGGGAGAAGAAATTTCAGAATTTCTTCATCCCTTCCTCTCATCTCCACCTCTCAAAGTTCATGTGTTGAACGATTTTCCCTCAAATAATTAACTAGTTAATTGCTTTGGAAGAGGGAAAACCTTAGGATTAGCTTTGCTCTCTTTGAATCGCTAGCACGAATCTTCTAGAGCTTGGTTAATCTCTTGGTGGACTCGAGGCGGCCGGCCGGCGACATAGGAGGAGTGGAGAGCACGCCACCGACTCCCACGCCTTGGAAAAACCTCCTTAATACGATTTAAGGAGAGGTATAATCCTCCTACACTTTTTCTCTCTTGTGTGTGAATGCCTTGCACTAGATCTTGTGTTTTGCTTGTTTTTGATGGGATTAATTAGTTGTAATTAGTCTAAAATTAAAATAATAGCATTTCCTAACAGTGGTATCAGAGCTATGGTCGTGCTTAAGGTTTTTCACACTTAATTAGTTGAGAAATTCGTAATTAATTAAGTTAATTAGTGATGTGCATGCTTGCTGGCCCTGGAATGGCTGTTTTCTGTCTTGTTGCTTGTTTTTCGTGGTGTAAAGCTCTCTGAAATTTTTTCCTTCTTATTGGAGGTTGTAGATCTTTGAGTTGTGGTTGTTTTCCCACTGGAATCATTGAAATTCGATGTAAAATGAATTTTTAGTGATTTAAACGGTAACGGTGCGCAGATCTGTCATTCTGCTGCACAGTTCTGTTGTTGTGGTTGGTAACAAATAAGTTTGTATACAAAGTACCTGTAACTTTTAGATAGGATTAATCTAGACTTGATGCTCTTTCTGGATATGTAAATTTTGTTGCATATTTCGGATCTTATGTGGGCGTTCAAGGATGAAAAGTGATGAAGTTGTCAGATCTGGTTTTTCGAACAAACCGATTGTTTTGAAAAATTGTACTTATTGAGAAACTTTTATGGAAAAGTGTTTAAATGGAAATGTTCTCCTTTAAGTCTGGAATCTGTGAAAATTAATTTCATAGATTTTCATTGAGATTTGATACCTCAACCGAGTGAAACCTTTTTGGTCGACGGTCAGTTCCAGAACAGGATACCTTGCTTAAATGCTTGTTATCTCATTGATCTTGAATATAACTTGTGGATTTTCTTTTCATGGAATGATAGCCTATTGTATGTAGTATTTTTCTATGTAAATTGTTTGCTGGAAAAATATCAAGGGGATGATCATACAGATCAAAAGTTTGAGACCCATAACAGAATTTTCTCTAACGGTGCTTCGCGCACGATATGAGGATTTGTCTTTTTTGGTTCTCCCTGATGGTAATTGATCTCTCCTTGAGATTTTTTACAGGTAACCACAATCTTTGTAAGGAGTTCTCTGGATTTATTTCGGATTTTTTGGAGACCGAATTATTTTGAATTTTTTCGGGACCCGAATTTCGTATTTTAATTAGTTAAAATAATTTCTAATTAATCAATGTGATGAAAGGTTAATTAGAAGACTCCTTAAATACCCTCCTTTCTGTTTTGATGGTTGGATTTAATTTAAAAGGGCTTAAACAATTAGTTGTTAAGGTTGAGCCTTCTTTGCATTCGAAAAACTTGAGCAACAAGTATGCACAAAGATTCTAATTAATGAAATTAATTAAGGACAAGTGAATCATGTATATTGTATATGTGCTAACTTTGTTTTGTAGGAGGATGTGGGTTTGATATGGCTCAAGATGTCAATGCCTTGTGTGTTGTAATATATTTTGAATGCATGTGATTGCTTGTAAAGTGGCCTAAGGTGCCTTGATCATTAATTGGTTAATTTTTGATGTAACTTGTGAGGCTTGCATGCCCCTAAGGCCTAGGCGGGGTTTTAGGAATTTTATCACATGTATTTATTTCCCTTAATTATTAGATAGGATCTTAGTAATTAGTGGGAGGGCTTGATTAGATTAGTCTCGTTACATGGAGATGCGACGAAGATTAATGCAAGCGGGAGCCATACAAACCCACGGCAATGTTTGAGATGCATATGATTATGTGATTGTTTGAGAATGCCTTGAATTGTCATAGGTAGGTATGGGTGTATGCTTACACGACCACCAAACAAGAGTCACATAAATTGTTTTGTCCCAAATTTCGATTAAGTTAATTCGTCCTCCTTCTCTCTATCCCCTTCAAGACAATTGATTGTTTATTGATGCATTCCGCCGACGCGGACATCGTACTCCATCATTGTAGTCGGGGTGTAAATCGGATTTGCAAGGAGCAAATAGAGAGAAGTTACTTTTCAATGGATCCTAATCAGATTGGACATTGGGACGAAGTTCGCGATGCGAACCAAGGATCATAAAGTTGTATGATCGGTTAAGAGAACCTACCCTATATTAGTTGGCTTGATGTTGTGCCGACGCCATCATCATTTCAACGAAAGTAGGGGACTTGGAAATCCATTACATTTAGGGACATTAATTTAATGTAGTGGAAGTTTTACTTTATGGAAGTTAAAACAAAAGCATAAACTAAATGACCTTAAATTTTGATATTGTTGTAGATGTCTTCCTCGTCTTTTACGCTACGTTCTCTTCTTGAAAAAGAGAAACTTGCCTTCAATGGTGCCAATTTTTTGGATTGGCACCGCAACCTTAGGCTTGCCCTTAGGTTTGAGAAGAAGGAGTATCTCTTGACCACTCCCTTACCTCCTCTTCCTGAAGAGAAGGCTCCCAAAGAGGACCATGAGAACTATGAAAAGCATCATGGAGACGACATAGAGATGTCGGTCTTGATTGTTGCAGTCATGGACAATGAGCTCCAAAAGGAGTACATTGATAGTGGTCTTGGAGTGTTTGAAATCATCTCTCGTCTCTCAAGGACATTTAAGACCAAAGCTCGCACCGAAAGGGGCAAACTCATCAAGGCCGTCGCCAACACTCGTTTGGCGGAAGGTCATGAAGTTGGCCCACACGTCATGAGGATGGCGGGGTTGTTTCGGCAGCTTGAAAGCCTTGACACGCCCTTCCCACCGGAGGCTGTCCAAGACTTTATTCTCAACTCTCTTCCTCAGAGTTACTCGGGGTTCGTTGTGAACTACCGTATGAATGGCATGGATAAAAGTTTGGAGGATCTCCAAAACATGCTCATGGAAACTGAGGAGAGTCTCAAGAAAGAGAAAGGGTCTAAGGATGTTCTTGCTGTGAATGACAAGGGAAGGAAGATCAAGAAGAAAGCCCGAAGAAACAAGAGAGGCAAAGGCCCGGTGACGCCCCAAGGCTCGTCCAAGGGAGCTCCCGTGGGTTCAAGGAAGAAGAAGAACCCGGCCACTTCCGATACCGTGTGCTACTATTGTAGTGACAAGGGCCATTGGAAGAGAAACTGCCCCAAGTACCTTGCTGATAAGAAGGCTGGAACCGTCCGTCCTTCTACTTCAGGTATATTTGTCATTGAAACCCTTCTCGCTACCTCAAGCAATGACTGGATATTTGATACTGGTTCATGCGCTCACATTTGTCGAAATGTGCAGGCACTAAAGAGTAGGAGGCGGCTCGAGAAAGGCGAAGTTCAACTCCGCGTCGGTAACGGCACGTGCATATCCGCTATGGCCGTTGGGAATGTGGAATTATCTTTGCCTTCTGGTTTTGTGTTGGAACTCAAGGATGTTTATGTAGTTCCATGTATCACTCGAAACATTATCTCTATCTCATGTTTGGACTTGGATGGTTTTGATGTTGTAATAAAGAACAAGTGTTTGACTTTGTTTCGTGATGAAGTTCGTTATTGTGTTGCGCATTTATCGAATGGTCTTTATATGCTTGATTGTAATGAACTTGTTTTGAGTGTTGAGAATGACAATAGGAAACGTAAGATTTCTCAAGAGAATGCTACTTTGATGTGGCATTGCCGCTTAGGTCACATCAATGAGAAGCGCATCAAGAGATTGCAAACTGTTGGTCTCTTGGATCAATTCGCTTTCGAGCCAATTGACACATGCGAGTCTTGTTTGATGGGAAAGATGACCAAAGCGCCTTTTCCCAATAAAGGGACGAGGGCAAGTGGCTTATTGGACCTTGTACATACCGATGTATGTGGACCTATGAGCATTTGCGCACGTGGTGGTTATTCATACTTCATCACTTTCACCGATGATCATAGTAGATACGGGTATATCTACTTGATGCGGCACAAGTCCGAATCCTTTGACAAGTTCAAAGAATTCAAGAATGAAGTTGAAAACCAACTTGGTCGTAAGATCAAAGTTTTACGTTCCGATCGTGGAGGAGAGTACTTGAGTCATGAGTTTGGTGATTATCTAAAGGAGTGTGGAATAGTTCCACAACTCACTCCGCCGGGAACACCACAATGGAATGGTGTATCCGAAAGGAGGAATCGAACTTTGCTAGACATGGTTCGATCGATGATGAGCCAAACCGATTTGCCTAAATCGTTTTGGGGTTATGCATTAGAGACCGCAGCTTTTACACTAAACCGTGTTCCGTCTAAGTCCGTTGAGAAAACACCTTATGAGATTTGGTTTGGTAAGAAACCAAGCATGATGTTTCTCAAGATTTGGGGTTGTGAAGCTTATGTGAAAAAGCTAGTGAGCGATAAGCTTGGACCCAAATCGGACAAGTGTCATTTCGTAGGATACCCTAAGGAAACAAAGGGATACTACTTCTATAACCGTGTCGAGAACAAGATAGTTGTTGCTCGTCATGCCGAGTTCTTGGAGAAGGAATTTCTCGCAAGAAGAAGTAGTGGGAGTAATGTGGTTATTGAAGAAATTCAAGAACCACCACAATACATGCCTCAAGTAGGTAATGTAGTTATTCCCAATGAGGTTCCAAATGAGGTTGTAGCCGAACCCGTTCCACAAGCCGTTGTGGAAGAGGTTCAAGAGAATGCTCCCTCAAATGAGGACTCGAACATATCGCGAGTCGATTATGTTCAAGAAACTCAAAGTTTCGAGGATCAAGAACCAACTCCACAAACCGTTGTGGAACAAGTTCAAGAACCTCAAGAACCTCAAGCACCAATTCTACGAAGGTCTACAAGGGAAAGTCATCCACCCGAAAGATACTTGGGTTTGCACGATGCCCTCGTCATTGCGAATGACGAACCTTTGACCATTGATGACATGATGAAGAAATCCGACTCCAAGGAATGGCTAAAAGCCATGGAATCCGAAATGCAATCCATGTATGACAACAAGGTTTGGACCTTGGTTGACCTTCCCAACGGAGTAAAACCCGTTGAGAACAAGTGGATCTTTAAAAGAAAGGTCGACATGGATGGCAACTTGACCATTTACAAGGCACGACTTGTTGCGAAAGGTTACAAGCAAATTCATGGTATTGACTATGAAGAAACCTTCTCGCCCGTCGTCATGTTCAAGTCAATTCGGATCTTGTTAGCAATTGCCGCATTTTATGACTATGAGATATGGCAAATGGATGTCAAAACCGCCTTCCTAAATGGAAATTTGGAAGAGGATGTGTACATGACACAACCCGAGTGTTTTGTGGATCCTAAGAATGCTAACAAGGTTTGCAAGCTTCAAAGGTCCATTTATGGATTGAAGCAAGCATCGCGGAGTTGGAACAAGCGCTTTGATGAAGAGGTCAAGAAGTTGAACTTCATTCAAAGCGAAAAGGAACCTTGTGTTTACAAGAGGATTAGTGGGAGCGTGGTCGTATTTCTTGTTCTATATGTTGATGATATACTCTTGATCGGGAATGATATTCCCGAATTGAATGATGTCAAGGATTCATTGAAGAAAGTGTTCTCAATGAAAGACTTGGGCGAAGCCGCCTACATCCTAGGAATCAAAATCTATAGAGATAGATCTAGGAAGATGTTAGGCTTGAGCCAAGATGCATACATTGGCAAGGTGTTGGAAAAACACAAAATGGCTAGTTCCAAAAAGGGTTACTTGCCTATGTCACATGGCATATTCTTGAGCAAGACTCAATGTCCGACGGAAGATGCAGATAGGAAATTCATGAACAAGTTTCAATATCCATCTGTGGTCGGATCAATCATGTATGCCATGCTATGCACTCGCCCCGATGTGGCACATCCGATTAGTGTGACTAGTCGATACCAAGCTAACCCTGGTATGCCACACTGGATCGCAGTCAAGAATATCCTCAAGTATTTGAAGAGAACACAAGATAGCATCCTCGTGTACGGTGGAGACCAAGAGCTCGTTGTAAGTGGTTACACCGATGCTAGTTTCCAAACCGATCGAGATGATGCTAAGTCACAGTCCGGCTATGTATTCCTGCTCAATGGTGGTGCCGTAAGTTGGAAAAGTTCCAAGCAAGAAACTACGGCCGATTCCGTCACCGAAGCGGAATACTTAGCGGCTGGTGAAGCAGCGAAAGAAGGCGTTTGGATCAAGGAGTTCTTGACCGAGCTGGAGGTGGTTCCAAGCATCTCAGGTCCAGTGGATCTCTACTGCGACAACACGGGAGCCATAGCTCAGTCCAAAGAGCCTAGGTCTCACCAAAAGACCAAGCACATTCTACGACGATTCCATCTTATCCGTCAGTTTGTGAATGACGGGTGGATCAAGGTCAAGAAGGTGGACGGTGCCGCGAACACAGCGGACCCTCTGACAAAGCCTTTGTCTCGAGCCGCACATGAGTTGCATGTTGCATCCATGGGGATTAGGCGTATGCCTGAGTGGCTTTGAGTTGTATCTTTTTCTTTGAGGCTTTAGTATGAGACATGTATATTTTGGATATTACATTGAGTACTATGCACTTGCTAGAAGTCATTGTTGATTGACTCTAGGCCAAGTGGGAGATTGTTGGAGTTATGTCCTAGAAGCCAATCACTATGGCTACTTCTGTGGTTTATGTTATTGATGATATTTTATCATTTGTTCCTTGATTTATTTATTGATAGATCATTCAGGTTGAGGATCTGAATTGTAGATCTCTATTATTCATTTGTTCATAAATGACAATAATAAATCTAAAGATGTCCATAATCTTGATAATTAACAAGGAGCATTAATTATCAGATAAGATTAGTATGCAAGTTAAGCGATGATTAAGTTCTACAAATCATGGGTAAGGAGTTACCAACTTAATTGCATATGTATATGTTGTAGAACATAGTACAGGACTTGACCCAAATGAAATAAACATATGGATTGTGTTATATGTGTCATTGTTTATTTCATATGTTGTTGATTCTAAGTTTGAGATGCTCAGCTTTTCCACATGAGGATAGGTTCAATAAATATCGTCTAACGCTGATTCCTGATAAAGGCTGCTATACGGACTTTATTTATGTTCTCTTGAATTGTGCGGGGAAAAGTTGTTCATCAAGAAAATCGTATGTCCCTCATTAGTTTACCTAGTGAGCGATGATATCTGTTTGGGCCCCTTGATGGAGATGGATTGTTTGCTAGCAACTTGTACAATCATCTCTATATCAAGAAATGTATAATCTGCAAGAGTGACACATTCCTATCTTGGATTATACAAGGATATCATGTGACATAAGAATCAGACAAGGAAATACTGATATTTCTTATGCAGGATTGACATATTGTAGCAGTACATTATTTATGCGAATTAGGAATCATAACGTGTTGCTAGATACCGCTTATGATTATTGGAATTAAATAAGTGATTTAATTCCATGGCTAACATAGCATAAATCCTCAAAGGGTCACACAAAATAGAGTTTTAACCAAACAGTGCATTATTTATTTATTCGCAGCAGTGAGTATTGCGAAAATATGATGTGTTGATTAATTAATTATATACCGTTATGAACCGTTATAATTAATTAAATCAAATTGATCATATAGAAATAAATTAGTGCATTTGCTAATCCTAGATTAAATATTAATATGTTAATATTTAATCATGTGCAACACATTTAATTAATTGAACTAATTGGGCTTCTAAATTAAATGGTTATTTAAAGGCCCGATTTGAGGTGTATGAAAGGAGCAACATGAGAGATGGATTAATGGGCTTTGGAGCCCATAATTCCTCCACCTAATTTCGGCAAGGAAAGGGGCAGATCTGTCCATTTTATTTTGGATGAGAGACCTAGGTTTGGAGCACTATAAATAGGGGTGTCTCTTGGGAGAAAACCCTAGCCGTCACATTGCTCCCTTCCCTTCTCTCTCTCCTAGCCGAAATCCCACCAAGGGAGAAGAAATTTCAGAATTTCTTCATCCCTTCCTCTCATCTCCACCTCTCAAAGTTCATGTGTTGAACGATTTTCCCTCAAATAATTAACTAGTTAATTGCTTTGGAAGAGGGAAAACCTTAGGATTAGCTTTGCTCTCTTTGAATCGCTAGCACGAATCTTCTAGAGCTTGGTTAATCTCTTGGTGGACTCGAGGCGGCCGGCCGGCGACATAGGAGGAGTGGAGAGCACGCCACCGACTCCCACGCCTTGGAAAAACCTCCTTAATACGATTTAAGGAGAGGTATAATCCTCCTACACTTTTTCTCTCTTGTGTGTGAATGCCTTGCACTAGATCTTGTGTTTTGCTTGTTTTTGATGGGATTAATTAGTTGTAATTAGTCTAAAATTAAAATAATAGCATTTCCTAACATAATAAGCATGTAAAATAAAATAAAGAATTGAAAGAACATGCATGCACATAAAAAATGATAATAGGCACACAAACATAATATCATATATCATAAAGTCAAATGAGTTCATACATGACTCATAAACCACAACACATAACAAAAAAAAATAAAACCACATAGTCATCATAAAAACTAAGATAAAACGAGACCGAAAGAAATCCAACAAGACAAGCCATAGGTCAAAAAAAAATAGAAGAAAAGAAAAGAGGCTAGGTCTCGGCAAGGCTAATGGCTATCACTCATCATCATCTTCATTGCCTCCTCTACTTCCGGAACCCTTGGACATGAGCTTCTTGAAGTTCAAATCCACCGAAGCCCAAAACTTGTGCAAGTCCTCTTAGTTGCGAGCCATGCTTTGCTCCAACTTATCAAACCTCGCATCAATCCTTGTGTTCAACGCCGCAAACCTCTCATCAATATAGGCGGCCACATTGGCATCAATCTCATGGGATGCCGCCCGTCCTCCGGGCACATGCAACGGCTCATTGCCGATTTCCTCATATTGATTCACCTTAGCATTTGGACGGAAGAGATAGACATTGCGGTGGAAGGGACCGGGAACAATGATGTCATCTACGGAGATCCATCCGGTGCTCTTGAGATAGTGAAAGAGATTCTCGAGCTCGGCAAACTCATTTGCATTAGTTGGAACACCCCAAATTGGCATGTTCAAGTCTATGCCTTCTTCGATGAGAATACGAGTGATGATGTGAGCATAGGGAAAACAAGACTTGAACGAAGTCTCGGTTTTGTACATGTGAGCAAGAATAATATGAGGAATATTAACTTGGGGATCCGTTTCCAAAATGGATCGCAAGAGATATACCGCAAATCGTTCCACATTGGTTTTGACGGTTGCCTTGGGAGTTATTATGTTGTTGATGATCAAGAAGAGGTGGCGGTGAATTGGTTGGCATGGAGGTTGCGCCAACAATAGAAGAACCTATGGAAATCCTCATAGGATGGAAGAGTTTTTGGCCAAGTCCCGTGAATGTATATCTCTTCCCCTTCATTGGCTAATCCCAAAAGCTCACTTAGTCTTTCTCGAGTAATCTTAATGTGTTTTCCAAACACATAAGAATTGGCGGTTGGTACACCATTTTCCCATGACACATTCAAGTTAGCATAGAAGAATTTAATCATTGTTGGGTGATACCTTTGATTGCATGAGAGTAAACCCGGAATATGCCAAAAATCCAATTTTTCTTTTATCCAATTCCACTCACGAGTTCCCAATCTCTCATCTCCACAGGGATTTTCGAAGTAAAAACAATCGGAACATTCCCTTTTGGCTTCAAGAAAACCTTGCCAATTCCTATACCCGGCCGAATCATCAAACAAATACCGATTGTCGGAAGTTAAAGCCCAATTAACCAAGGGAACTTCGGGCACGGCTTGAGGTATAGGTTGCACCGGGGGGTCAATTTCCATGGAGGGACCCGAGGTTTGGCCTTTGGTACCGGTTCTAGACCGTTTGGTTTTGGGGGGTGCCATGACAATTTGAAATAGAGAGAACCGAAACCAAACCTTAAAAGTGACTTGAGGAAGTGAAGGAGAAGCCCTTGGAGAGTAGGAATCCAAAGCCAATTGAAGATCCAACGGTCGGATTGCCGAAAATCGAAGAAAAGCCGAGACTAGGGTTTTGGGCGATTTGGGTGAAAGAGAGAGAGATGGTGGGTATGGCTAGGGTTAGGAGAGAGAGGAGAGAGAGAGGAGTGTAGTGGTGGTCTTGGTTTGGAGAGAGAGTGAGTAAGGAGGGAGTATTGAGGGAGATTGTGTGAAGGGGTGTGAAGGAAGATAGAGAGAAAAGAGAGAAAAGTGTCTCTGGCTCTCGGGTTGGAAGAGAAACGAAGAAGGAGAAGAGAAAAAGCAGTCGACCAAATAAATCTCCGTAAAGCGTTACTTGACGCCATAGGGCGTTGTACAACGCCAAGCTCCGAAATAATAAAATTCAAAAACTACAAACAACGTCAGCTGACGCTCACAGAGCGTTATGTAACGCCACAAAACAGCGTCACACAACTCCATATGGCGTTGAAAAATGCTTCAAAGGAACTTCAGACCAATACAGTGGCATTAGACGACGCTGTATGGCGTTAAGACACGCAAGGAACATCAAAATAGATTTTGCAAGTGATTTTAACTCAGCGTTGTATGACGTTTTAGGGCGTTTTGCAACGCTGCAGAAAACGTTATATAACGTTTTTAAAATAGAGAATAAAATAAATAAAGAAAAAGATTCGAAATTCATTTTGAGACAAAACAACATAAGGAGCGTTGCACGACGCTAAATGGAGTTAGGCAACGCTGGTACCAGAAAAATCGATTTTGAAGGGAAAACCCTGAGAAAACTAATAAACCAATAGATTTTTCAAATAAGTACCCAAATAACATCAAAAAATATAGCTCAAAAATAGTACAAATAAATGGATGCAAGGATATGATATGCAAGAAAATAAAAAAATGCAAAAAGCACTTTTCTTGAACCATAACCACAAACAATCAATTAAGAATCATACAAATGATTCTTGCAAATTCTCCCCCTTAAAATTTGACTATAGGAACCGGGGAAGAACGAATGGCTAATCAAGCCTCACTAGAACCGCTTCCACTTGTTGAAGCAGGTGTGGAAGCGACTTTAGGAATCCAAACAACATTTGATGAACCGGGGGTGTTGTTCAAATTCTTAAACTTGCATTCTAATGAGATATGGCCATTCTTTCCACAATAATTGCAACAAGCATTAGTCGGCTTGTTCACTTGTGTGCTATCTCTAACAAAATGGGTTTCAAAATGACGTCTAAGCTCTATGGCCCTAAGCTTTGGATCATTAGAAAAAGTGTTTGATTGAGGATTCTTGAAATTCCGATTTTCAAAATTCCGATTTTGGTGTTGAGAGGCATTGACATTTCCCCAATTTCTTTGAGGTCTATTTTGGGTTCTAGAAATCCTATTGTGAGTGTCATTTTTCCTATTTTGCCCCTTGTTGTTAAACACATGAAAACACCCGTCGGGACCCTTGAAATACAACTTGTTTTGAACATTTTTGGAATCCCGATTGTTTTGGAAATTCTTTTGTGGACCCCTAAAATTCTTTTGACCGTTATTAAAATCCTTTTTGGCACCATTGAAATTCCTTTTAGAACCATTTAAAGAGTTTTGCCCTTGCCCGTGTGGTTTCCTATGATTGGTGCCTTTTTGAAAATGCCTCCCATTCTTTGTTGGGCTTGATGGGTTTCTTGACACAAAAGAGGATTGATTCCCCTTTTTGTAACCAAGTCCCAATTTGTCGTTGGGTTTTTGACCCACATACAACTTTTCAAGATCCATCTTGGTGCTACATGAAGCACTAGATGAGCTTGAAGCCCTTTCAACATTTTCCAAAACTTTTGCCTTGCCCAAATGAGCTCGACATTTTTCACACTCTTTTGGTTTTTCAAATTCCTCAATCATACCCTTATACTTACTTACCAAAGCTTCAAGATCATTGATCTTAGTCGTCAAAAGACTAATTTGCCCCTTTTGACTTGCAATAGTCTTAAGGGACTCATCTAGATAATCATTCAACCTATCAAATTGAGAGTTTGTGTCATCATTCAAGAAAAGTTCATTTTCGTTCTCATCATCGCTATCACTATCAAGATAAGAGTTTAGATGTACCATATTGTCAACCTTAGGAGCCTCATCTTGAGTGGAAGTTGAAGTAGAGGTTGAGGTTGAGCTTTGGACATCATCCGCTCTAGTCTTGCTCAAAGGATGCACATAAATTTTGCCATTGTTAAATTCTTCAAAGGCTTCCTTCACCACGTCATCAAGGTCATCATCCACAGGCATCACCACTTTGGCCACCAATGCAAGGTTGTCAAAGTCGACTTCTTGCTCCGAATCGGATTGGCCGGATGAGCACGTGTCGGACTCACAATCCCATGTGGCTTGCATGGCCTTTTCCTTCTTTCTCTTGCTCTTGAAATGGCTCTTTTTCGACTTGTACCGGCCATCATTTTTCTTCTTGCTCCCATCTTCATTCCTCAAGTGCGGGAATAGCTTGAAGCAAGAGTACATGGTATGCCCTTCCTTTTGACACACAAAACAAAGAGCACGGTCATCATTTTCAAGTCTTTCTTTATTGAAATTACCTTCAAAGATCATGATGGCCCGAAACATCTTTGAAAGCACGGCTCCTTGTTGTTCCTCATCAAGGTCGATAATGCTCTTGGTTTTCTCACTAGAATGGTGCTTTCTCCCTTGATGGTTGTCATGATGAGAGTGCCTTCGGTGGTCGGATGATGAGCCACTTTCTTTTGCCGCCAAGGCCATTGATTTGGGCTCATACTTCAATTTTCCTTGTTGCTTGAGCTTTTCTTCCACACATCGAAAGTGAGTGTAGATGATCTCGGGAGTGAGATTGTTGTGCGACCTTTGTTGTGTCTCAAGATTGGAGATGAGGTTGTCGAATCCCGATCTTCCCTCCAAGGACCTAAGCATAACTCCTATAACACGATTGTTAGAAGGAGTCTCTCCAATGTTGGTAAACTCATCGAGCAATTGTATAAATCGTGTATACATCTCCTCGATGGGTTCACCATCCTTTATGTGGAAACTATCTAATTTAGACTCCAATTCGTATTGACGAGAGTTCTTAATTAGAGAATTTCCCTCATAACGGTTCATGAGAGAGACCCACATATCATGCGCAATCATAGAATTACCAAGAATAGGAGAAATGGACTCATGGACCGAGTTAAGAAGCACATTGACGGCATTGTCATTTTTGGTTTTCTCTAATTTGGACTCTATGGTCTCTTTGCCGTCACTACCATACTTTGGTGTGTACCCCTTGTCAACTATATCCCAAAGTTCAATTAAGTTGAGGTAAACAACCATACATCTCTTCCAATATCGGAAGTTTTTGCAATTGGAACCAAATTTGTCCGGTTTTTCTATAACCCTCGAAGCCATTGGAAACTAAGGTTACACAATTAAGTTGGTCTTAATCTAAGTAACCCCTGCTCTGATACCACTTTGTTGTCCCTAAGTACGGCCTAGAGGGGGGTGAATAGGCACAAATAAACACAATAAACCGATTTTAACAATTTTGCGGAAACAAACAATTCGATGGTTCACACAAGCAAGTAATAAGATAAATAAATGATAGAGAAGAGACACGCAAACTTGATTACGGAGTTCCGACCCGCTAGGAAGTGCTAGCCTTAGTCGTACGTCTCCGGGAGTTTCGCTACCACTCAAAGGGTGCGCTCCGTTCAATTCCAACAAGAACGTGTCTACAAATTCGAACCGAATCGCCTCGTCACAATAGACCTCGAGGTGGATCGGTCTAACTCAATGGAAAGCACACACAACCTTCCTTCAACGTGAGAATGATGCTCACAACCAAAACACTCAAAGATTCTTGCACTAATGAACTTGGAGTTTGATTGAGGCTAACTAATCTCAATGATTTTGCTAAAATAATGCTCAAACAAGTCAAGTATGAGAAACTAGCTGTTTGGAGCTCAAAGGCAAGTGTTTTGCAATGTATTCAACATAGAGAAACAACTCAATAATGGCTGGTATAAATAGAGGGCGCAAACAGCTCCAAAACAGACTAATTTCCTGTGGGGCGTTGCCTAACGCCAGACAGCGTTGTGCAACTCCCAAGTTACCGTTATAAATTCCAACGGCTAGTTTATCTGACACCTGTCAATGTCAGAGCGTTGTGCAACGCTAGATAGAGTTACACAACGCTGGTCAAACTGAGTTGAAAAACGAAAGGCTGGTTTGACCAACTAAGACTGGCGTTACACAACGCCAAACACCATCACACAACGTTAAAAGCAAGCGTTGCATAACGTTTCAAAACGTTATACAACAGTTCAAAAACAAAACGTTTTACAACGACTTAAAACGTTAAGAAAATCAATAACGTTAAGGATTCATACCAAACGTTACCAATTCTTCGTCAAGTCAGTGGATTCATGCGTTGTATAACGGAAGGAAACGTTATACAACATTAAGAAGGAGGAACGTTATACAACGCCAGAAAGCGTTGCCTAACGCTTTAAAGGGAAAGACACTGACTTAGCGTTGCCTGACGCTGGATAGCGTGGTGCAACGTTGTATCACTGCTTGCTAGAGGTTTTGCAAATTCAAACGAAAAGGACTCTTAGCGTTGTGTGACGCTACATAGAGTTATGTAACGCAGGACAGAATTTTGAGCATTTTAAACAGCAAATTGATTGAGATTAATTTAAAACAAAATTAACCTTAAACAAATGACTCTAACTGTCCTATAAACATCTCTTGATGCTCCATCACTTGTGTAAAATAAGCCTTGAGCATTTCTTCAAATATATATCTATAAATCACTAAAATGAGATGTTAGACGGGTTTTGGTGTTGTTTTGCAAATCGGCAAATAATGAATTAAATTGTTTAATTCAACACTATGTAACCAGATAACACTAGAATAGGATAGTGAATGTAGTCCAATCAAACTCGCATCCTGCAAATAAAAAAGAGTGGGTCAGCACATTAGAAAAGAAACATGAAAACAAAAAAAGTCAAGGATTGTTGAATGTTGATCCAGTTTGAATTAAGGTAGTTCTATGCAGTTTCCAAAGGGATCTGAGAGGGAATTTGGCAAAACTAAGAATATAATTAAATGGTACTGGAAATCCACTAAATTATCTCACTAGTTTCAAAGGGATGGAATTTGGCCAAAGTAAGAATATAACCAATTGGTACTTCAAATCCAAGGATGATCAAATAAATTGGAGATGTCATCAGTTTGTGGATATCAAAAGAAACTAAAATTGTACAGGAAAGAAAAAATAATACAGGAACATAGAGCAACACCAGAAACTGTGAGTCAGATATACTCCATCAATATCTTCTAGTCATTCTGAGAACTCGCGATACTGAATCAATAATGACCAGTCAGAAAAAAAAGACTTTGAAATCGGTAAAGTATGAGAAATGATTGGATAAAATTCAGAATGCTCTCCCTCCACTAAATGCTACAAATGGCACAAAGGACAGTCAAAAAAGGAAGTTTGGTACTAAACCCTTTCAGTCAAAGGCCATATGACCAAGCTAGAGAGATATGTGTCTCTCAGCGATACGACATCTATCACACGTATTTGACACGGCATATCTACAATACTTGACCTAAAAACGAAATTTAAGGACTCACTTCAAGTAACAAACTATTTCTTGAAACCCGACCATCCAATTCAATATTTTAAGACAAACTATCATTAAGACATACACATAATTTATATAACATTCCCGTTTATGGTACTAAAATTCAAGGGATAAAACATTATAATTGCAAAGTATAATTTAATGCATATTAATATACTTGGTTCACTCCAATGCTCCAAAATGTATATGATATCATTGAACTTGAATACAAGTGTTATTTAGATTATTTTTCTAGATAATGAATTGTAGGCTGAAAGAAACTAACATATAGTTTTTATTTTTTGGTTTGTTTGTCTTTTTATCTCTAGATTTTTCTTGATAGTCGGTTTTAAGATCTCTAGAAAAACAACTTTAGATGGGCAGGTGCTAGCTGTCAGCATGTAGCTAGATCATCGATGCAACATGAATATTCATATTAGGTGCATGAAGAGATCAATAAAATTTGGATCAAATCCAAATAATGCAAAAAGAGATTAACAAATGCAAATTTGGAATTAGTGGTCTAATTTCCTTTGCCTCTTTTCGCTGAAAGGAGGACATCCCAGATGTATATTATTATCGTAATCAATAACTGTGAGCTCTCCCGAATATTCTTAAATGCATAATAGATTTGCCAAAAAAAATAATAATAAGAGGAATTCATTGATATCCGTCCGGCCCAAAATTTTATTAATTTTACCTAGCGTGTTTGATTTACGGAACCACTCCTACATCTCTTTTACAAAATCTAAGAAAGAAAATCATCAACAATAGATATCCTCAAAATCATGGAACATAGAATCCTTACCGGGCTTCACCAAGCATCCTGGTTTGACAAATTCCTTTTTTCTTGTGGAAGATTTGATACATAATATCATCACATTTTTGTTGAGCGAGGTGTGGTCACATAAAAAACATGTCATCTTTTTGTTTAACCAGATAATCTATATCAATGCATCGAATAAAGCAAGTAATAGTTTCCTATAAGATTTACCAAGATTGATCCTAGCTTCACAAATCTATGTGAATTTGTGTAAAGAACGGAATTGATACCGAACTCAAAAGTATTAATCAATTTGAAACTGAAGCAAAATTGAATGCATAAAATAAAGTAACTATAAATAATTAAACAGTTATAAAGGTTCAAAAATTTAAATGACTATGACCTCCTTTTTGTTTTAAAAAAAGGCATAAAATAGATCCAGTAATTTAATTTGGGGACAAAATATTTATACAAGCGGTGGCCTATATCACTTCCTATTTGTAAGTTTTGAAACTACATTCCAGCTATTAGTCACTTTCTTCTATAGAAACTTTTAAGATTTCACATCTTGTTAGATTGAAATTGCCCAAGTGAATGAACCCTGTTCGACAAGTTAAATAATTAACTTAAATCGCTTATCTAATCCATTAACGTTGACTAGTGCAACGATAAGAGTTAAGGGTAGATTGTATAATTTGAAAAAAAAAAATCTGATATAATTTCTTTTTATTTACATGAATTATTTTTAGTGTGCTTTTATTAAAAGAGTGACATATATAAAATTTGTGCAGTTTTATAATGACATATATCAAATTACTTGTTTTGGGATGACATATTTGAAATTGAAGTGTTTTAGAGTGGCATCAAATAAATTTTTTCCTAATAAATATAATAAATAAAATTTTCCGAAGTAATTTAGTAATTAAAGATAAATAAAAAAAATGAAATTGGGAAATGCAGGTTTAGTACCAAAACATATTCATTTTAATAAACCGTATAGTCACATGTTATCTAATAATAAACTAAATTTAAGAATTATTAAATGATTGTCAAACGAGTAAAAAAAATTAGTATTAATAAAAAAAATTGAAATGTCATTATTCGGTAATTCGGTGCTACTTCGTAACGGGTTGCCCTTTTTTTTTTTTTTTGAAAGCTTGACAGAAGCTGTCAAGGAACGTACGTTCAGAAAGGACAATTAGCGTGGCGAATGCAAATGATAACTCAGGATTACGTAGAGGGGTGAAATCCAAGCCCCATTCTGACCAAAACAAACCCAGAATGGCACGAATGAAAGACTAATTCTTCTCTACAAACAATTCCACCTAGAACCAAATGTTGATAACATTTGTATTTTGTAGTGTAAATTATGATTACCAAAGAGTTTTGGAACCCGTAAGGTGTCATGCCATTTAGTTGTATGACAAGTATTCGTACAATTTATTACAACCAATCGAATCTCATACATTAAACTTAAAATGCTTGAGCCATATTTTCTTTAATTCTTTGTTAGCCAAAATGATCCATTTGCAACAATGTTTAAAGCATTGTACAGTGTACAGATGTCGAAGCACTGCATTAACATTTTCTACACAAGCAATAAAAGACCATGAAAACCTACACCTTCAACTGGCACCACATAGCAGGAACCAACCACCGTGCCATTGAGTGAGAAATGGAAAATCTTTCTATAGTACCATGCATCTTCACAACAAAACACACCATTTGAGATTGCATAGTTGCTGCTATTTTCTCGACGTTTGCGGAACTTGTGGTTTGTCGTTTAGGAGACAAATTATGGACTCCATTTATAATAAAAGAACCTAAACGCAAGTCATATAAGTGCTGGCAATTTTTACACGATGTGATATTCTTCCAAGGGAAGATCTATGCAATAAACAGAGGGTCCACCCTGCTTATAGTGGATTATGATGGGTCCAATTATGTTGCTCGGGACACATTTGGTCCCAGTTACCGGAAAGGAGATATTATTAAGCGTCCGTCGAGAAGTCTCTCTGACATTGAAGGCCTCCATGTGCTGAGGTTGTACCTTGCGGAGTGCTCTGGCAAATTGCTGGCTGTCCGAAGACTTGCAGAGCATAATCCAGATAATTCAATGAGCACACGATACTTTGAGTTATTTGAGTATGAAGAATCTGAAGAAGCTTGGAGTATGATTCGTGGATTGGGGGAAAATTCCTTATTCGTGGGCCAAAATGGATCAATTTCTGTGTCTGCTATGGATATTCCTGGCTGCAAGCCTAACTGCGTTTATTTCACGGATGATTTTTACCGTGGACAGTCAGAATGGGAGTTTGGGTTTCGTGCTGATAATGGCGTGTTTTGGTGTGAAGATGGTACTGTAGAGAGGTTTTCCATTTCTCACCCAATGGCACGGTGGTTGGTACCTGCTATGTGGTGCCAGTTGAAGATATAAGATTTCCAGTAGCAATAGTCGTTTCATTGCTTCGACTCCTGTTTGTCATTGTACTGGAATTGAAGAACTGTACTGTGCTTTTAAAATTGTTTTTTTTAGAAAAACTTGACAGCGACTGCCAAGTAGATGCTTTTAAAATTGTTGCAATGAGAAATTGGTTTTTGAAAAATGCTGTGGTACTTTTTCGCTCAGAAAAAAATCAAAGAAATATGCTTCAAGGTTTTCAATTTTTAAGTTGGTTATTTCGTTGGTTCTATCGACTGGAATAGCCGGGTTTTTTTTTTTTTTTGTTATTAGTTTTACTCTGTATCGTTACAGATATAAACGCAGATTAGTATACGCACCGATTTGTTGATTGTGCCAATTTTATCCTGTAATCTCCATGAATATTCGATGGGTTCTATTGTGGCTGTCGACTGTCGAGTGTCGACAATTGCTGCTATATTGATATCGCCACAGAAGATAGATGATTGCACTAGCTGGTGTTTTTTCGTGCTTTTTTTTTTTTATGTCGATGCAAGGCCCGTAGGCCGTGCTTTGTCGTTTATAATAATAATAATTATTATAATAATGAATAATAATAATAATAAATAAATAACAAATAATAATTAAAAACAACAACTCTTGTTAACGCTTCATCCTCTATTTTGAGAGAGGAATGTTGATTTTACCAAAAAGATTTTTGTATCCGTGCATATTACTAATGGTTTTTCAATATAATAATTACAAGAACATTATTTACAACCTTAAAATTCCTTGTAAAGTGATCAATATCTGCTAACAAACACGCCCACCTAATGTGTGGACAATTTAATATCCAACTAAGTTTTATATTTGAGTTCCTTAATTCGACATGAATAGACATATTCCTGGCAACTATATTTACTTATTTCTAAAACAAAATGAAACAAATTTCTTTTTGTCTATCAAGAATCAATAATGAAACGTGTCTTATGATCTTTAATCTGTTTATCTTAAAAAAAAAAAGCTTTTGAGGGTGTATCAATTGTTCTGGCTTCACACTGATAGATTAGAAAACAATCTAGTCCGGAACTAATTTTCATAATTTAGGTAGGTGTTTCAGCTCCGCAAGCTTTACCACCTTGAAATTGCATGTATTTATACAAGTCAGAAATGAAAAATATTTGCCTTATGATCTTCACAATATATTAAAATATGTCCAATTTAACTCCTCGACCCCACAACAAACTCACCCCCTTGACCTTCAACATAAAATAATGTACTCTTGTATCCCAACTTAATTTACCATCCATACCAGAACGATCTAATCAATCTGATTAAATTAAATAGAGGAATTTATATCAATGGAGTACAGTCGAATATATATATATATATAACTGACGAAACTAAAATTTAGATTTCTTAGTGCTCTTCAGATAGAAAAAATAACATTTCAAGAAAAAAAGTCATAAAATGGACACCCCAAAAAAAATTCCTGTAAGTTTGCTGTTAGGATGTCTTTCTGGCTTGTCTCTTGCATTCCATGTTATTTAATGGGGTGAAATTTTGCCTTCAAATCCAAAGTTCCACCATACATAACTTTGCCCTTCAAGCGGCTGATAAATTGTAAGAGTAAAAAAAGAAATTATTGGAAGCTTTACGAAGATATGAACAAAAAAAAAAAATCTTGATTGTACATAATAATAATAATAAATATATAAATTTGGACCTTCGTGATTCTCAAGTGAGTTACTGTTCTGCTTGACTTTTTTGCGGGACATATTTTTTATCTAGATTTTATGTGGCAGCTTCCGTATAATATTTAATAATATTCTCAATTTTATGACATTTTTTATAAAGGCAAAATCGGATATAAACCCTTGTAATCTTCTCTATTAAGATATAAACTCCTTCAATCTTTAAAATTGGATATAAACCCCTCTAATTCTATTTATTTTGGATACAAACCTTTTTTATTATTTTAAACTATATATTGAGTATCAAAAATCAGAATTTTAAAATTAGGACTGAAATACCCCCACCTACTGTCTCCTCTCCTTCCTTGCATTTTCTAGCGCACTCTTGCCTTCTCTGCGTCATATCCCGTCCTTTTGTGTTCTCTCTCTACACCAGCACAAAACTTAAAATCATAGGTATGCAATCTGCTTCAAATTCATATATGCAACATCAGCGTTGTATCTTGCCGTTCATATCATAAATATGTAAGAAATGTACACACCAATCTCTAATCAAACATGCTAGATAAAAATAATAATAATAATAAAATTTTGGGCCCCACGGACGTCAATGAATTTCTTTTACTTTATTTTTTACAAATCTTATTTTCTTATTAATAAAATTTGTCGTAATTGCCTCCTGGTGTAGAGAAATGGAAACGACTTCGAATATTTCTAAGTCAAATGACTTGATATATGATTTTCTTTTACTTTATTAGTTTGTCTATTGTTTATTAAAAATATTAGTTAATAAAATCATATATCAAGTCAAAAATAAAAATCAAAACGACCTCGAAAGAGCCACAAGCTTTTTTGCCGCTCTATTAGTAGGCCGTCTTAACTTTCTGCCTTATAATTGTTGTAGTTTGAAATTTGTTAAGACTTTTTGAGTTCGATATAAATTCCAATACATTTACACAAAATTTAGGAGAGATTCTATGTCACACCCCGACCTGAGGGAATGACACCTCCTCCGCCACGAGAACGGTTCCCCGCTCTCGTAAGGCGAACAGACAGACATACTATTTTTTTTTTCATTCCATTTTCTTGATTTCGGCCCAGAATGCACACAACATAACAGATAAACACGCCAAAGTATTTATATTATTGCAAACCGCTATTTACAAGAGCAGTTTTCTAAAAAAGGAAAATCAAAACACACACAATCCCACTACCAATCCCGGCTTATTCCTTTACAAGGAACTGGTTATCTCAAGCTCTCTCTATATACATATAAACATATAAAATAAGTGGGGGAAAAACCATCAACCCAGAAAACCCAACTGCTGCTACTAACTAATGAAACCAACCACCACTATCCCGGCACCAAACCTGACACAAGGACTAATAATACTCCACATCACCACGGACACACCATAGAAAACACACACACACTGGACATCCCTAGAAGAAGTTAGCGATCAGAACGCTTCCTCTTCCTGAGAGTGAGCCTCCGGCTCTGGCTCAACCTCGGCCTCGGACGCTGGAGATGCAGGAGGCATCTCAAAATACAGATAAGCCAGTACCTCTGGCAGCTCATCCAGACAGATACACAAAACAGCTTCATAATTCAGACTTGGGATCCGTACCGCAAACTGAAGGTAACTACACTCGATAGTAGCGATAGTACTACGCCTCACTCCATTTCGCCTCTCCTGGAACCCCCAAGCGATGAGGACACATGCAAAACAAAGCACAGAGTGAGATACAATCTCAGTACGGGTTTTAGTTCCAGTACGCGGATCTTAGTACGAACCGTGTAACGGAATCTATTCCCCTTTTCAGATTATCAATCAATAATTCATAAATTATTTACAGAAATTTTCAATACTGTTGGTACCATACGAAAAGGTCCGATGACCGGCATACTGCATCATGAATATGCACAGAAACAACCAAGCATAATTATTTCACAGTAATTGCATTTACTCAAGCTCTTATCGGCCGGTCAGATTCAGAAAAAACTTTTCCCAAACCATAGGTCCAACCCTAGGTACAGATTTCAGAGGGAATTTCCAGAAATAATAGCGTTAAAATCCTGGCCGAGTAGGTGGCCAAACCATACTCCGGAGAGTAATACAATTCAAGTTTATATTATGCTATTCAGACTGAATAAGGATGGTCCGATTTAATTCTGAGTCAGATTCTTCGGTCACACACGAAGATTATGCAACATAGTCAATTTACGGAAGCCATTCCAGTCTTTGGGATTCTGACTTTTCAAAGTTATCAAAGAAATGATAAGTCAGATCCATACTACTTACTAATCAAACGAACAGTTCAATTCAACATGAGTTTCATGCATTTAGGGTTTCTTAATAACTATATGCATTAAATGCAACCGAATTCTCAACATGCTATGCATGAATTTAAAGATACCGATATCCGAGTTTGAACAAAGAAACCGCGTAAATTCCGCACCTTGCTGCTTACTGCTCCCTTGGAGTTTCAGGGTCCGTGCCTGTTTACAAACCACAGATCAAGTACCGTTAATATTTGTTTAACGGGTTTCCTTTAATCTGAGTCTGGTTCCTAACGTTTAACCGTGACCATCATAGTTGGTTTTCCAAGTCCTTTGTTTACCATAATTATATTAAATTTACTTTAGTTACTTCTCCAATCATCAGAAATAATGTTTAACGTTTATTTCCTAATATCGAAAATTAATCATCATATACAGAATTCAGAATACAGAAATATCAGACAGAATTAGGAAATCGTTAAACACAATCAAAACAAAAATCAGAAAATATAAATCAGAGTTATTTTATTTTAGTGGGATCCAAAAGTCTGGTTTATTTGCCACAGTATCCGTTCATTAGTTTCACAGACTATTATCATCATTTCCCTAAAAGCTCACGAATAATATTAGACTACAGTTAGTCTATATCAAGCTCAACAGAATCCGTCATTATCATACAGATATTAGATTTTAATCAAATCCGAAAATCTAATCTTAGTCAATATCTAATTAGCCCACAATTAAATTTCATTTCCGAATCAATCAAGCCCACAGAAAAATCCAGCCCACAATCTCTTTTATTTTCCAGCCCACAACGGAACAGACAAAGCCCAGCAGAAAGGCAGCCCACAGACAAAGCCCAACACGCCAACTGACTCAACCCAGTCAACTGGACCCAGTTGACTGGATCAAACCGTAACGGGTCCGACAAACGGTGCTCGGATCCGATAAGTCATCCCTTTTTCAATTAAGCCCTCAGAAACTTATAAAGCCCCTGAATTTCGCACAAAAGCCCCCAGAATTTTTTTTTCCTTTCTCTGTCACAATTTAGCCCTCCGATCTTTCCACTTTAGCCCTCAGAAATTTTATTTTCTTACAAATTCATCCTTGGGCATCGCAGCATCTACCAGAATAGTATCAAATCACCAGAGGTCGTACCAGTAACTGGTACCAACCGTCCATCAGCCTCAAATCATCATTTTATGCATGCTAAATGCGAGCTACATGCCTGGAAACCCTTATGTACCTCAGTTTACATTCTATATGCCCAAAAATGCATATATAAGCACCAAACCCTATATTAATGTTTTTTCCTTCACTGTCAGCAATCCGATATGCATATCTATATGCAACTTAGCTTCAATATATGCCTATTATCTCACCAACAGCTAGTATAGCACATAAAGAGATATATACAAGTGAGATCTTTATGACAGATAGCATGAACAACATAATATACACAACTTACCAGCTAACAGTTCCTATGGTTCATTACATAGTCATATAATCATATTAGTTTGCTAAATATGCATCTTAAACTCAAATATGAGAAGTACCAAGCTAACCCTTCCCAGTGTATCCTCATATACATGTACCCATGACAGATAACAATTATATCTATGCCATATATGCTCATAAATAGCACTAACATGCATGAATCTTATGCAATCTATATCTCAAGCTCAACTGACATTGCCTTCATCATCAGATCCAAATTTTATGTTCTAAACAGCATGATGCACATATATATTCCTACTATACCCCAAGTATATGCTTATATGCACATGTTAATGCAGCCTAGCTTACAAACACTCACCATCAAATCTCAGTTAGCCTCAGAACAGATATACCTCATCACAGGTTCTCTCATAACAGAAAAATCAGTAAGCATGCCCTCTATATACAGATTACAGTTAGTATATCACAACATAAGTAAAGTGAACCCTATTACAGTTGCCTAAACACCAAGGAAATCAATTATATCGCTACATAGCCACAATTTACAAGCCAACACAGATAACATTCCAAACACAGAGAAATCAAAGACAGGGACCAAGAGTTATACCTAACTCGGAGGATTTAGCAAATCGTCTCAAGAATTCAAGCAAAACCAAAGCCAAGATCAGGGTCAAGCTAATCAAGAACAAGCTTAGTTCCATCCACCTATTCCTCACGACAGTAACCAAAAATTGATATCAATTCCCTAACAAATTGATATTAGATTTGACAAATCAAAGGAAAGGAAACCATTACCGTCTCCACAGCCGACTCAACCCTCGTATCTCCTTCTCCCCAACTGAAACCCTAGCCGAACCCCAAAATATAAAGCAGCTTACCTCGACGGACTGGGGAGAAGAGGACAAGACGGGGAGTTGCTGTGGAGCTCCGCATGGCATCCACGTAACCCCTCCCTCTTAACTCCTCTGACAACCACATCGATCGGAGAAGAGAGGATGTGAACTCCTCATGCCAACACAAGGAAGAAGAAGGAGGTGGCTACTGCGCAGTGGCTAGCCTATGTAAGGAAATGCTCAAATTTTAATTTTAGATTAATTACAACTAATTAATCACCATTAACAACAAGCAAATCACAAGATCTAGTGCAAAGGCAATCACACACATGAGAAAAAGGTGTAGGAAGATTGTACCTCTCATAAACGTTCTTGTGAGGTTCGAATCCAATGCGTAGGAGTCGGTGGCGTGCTCTCCTCTCCTCCTAGGTCGCCGGCCGGCCGCCTCGAGTCCACCAAGAGATTAACCAATCTCTTCAACCCTTGTGCTAGCAAGAGGAAGAGAGAAGCTAATCCTTGTTTTTCTCCAATTAACTAACTATTTAATTATTGGATCTATGTTCAACACATGAACCCTATTGATAAATGAGGAAGAGAGAGCAAGAAGAAGAGAGAAAAATCTCAATTTTTCTCTTCTATTTTCGTCCAAAATGGGAGAGGGAGAAAGAGGTAGGTGGAGGCTAGGGTTTCTCACCTCAAATGGTCCCCTTTTATAGACCAACCACTCTCCCAACAAGTTGCACCAAATTACAACCATGCCACCCACATGGCTGGCCATAAATGGGCCTAGATGGACTTTATAATTATTTAATTGTTCCTCTAATTCAATTAATTAGTGGCCCAATTAATTGCTCTCAAGTTGGACCTTTTATTTACCAATTAAATAAAGGCCCGTTTGCTTAAATTAATTACTCTAATCAATTCGTGTTGAACAAAATTTTAATTATCAATACCTTGATAATTATTTAAGGATTAGCATATGCATTAACTTATTTCTATATGATCCTTTTTGACTTAATTAATTATAACGGTTCACAACGGTATATAATTAATTAATCAACTTATCATATTTTCACAATACTCACTGTTGTGAATAAATAAATAATGCACTATATGGTTAAAGCTCTATTTGTGTGACCCTTTGAGGATTTATGCTATGTTGGCCGTGGAGATAAATCACTATTTATTTCCAATAATCATAAGCGGTATCTAGCAACACGTTATGATTCCCAATTCGCATAAATAATGTACCGTTACAATATCTCAATCCTGCATAAGAAATAAAAGTATTTCCTTGTCTGATTCTTATGTCACATGATATCCTTGTATAATCCAAGATAGGAATGTGTCATTCTTGCAGATTATACATTTCTTGATCTAGAGTTGATTGTACATGTTGGCCAACCAATCCAACTCCATCAAGGGGCCCAAACAGATATCATCACTCATTAAGTATATTAATGAGGGACATACGGTTTTCTTGATGAACAACTTTTCCCCGCACAATTCAAGAGAACATAAATAAAGTCCTTATAGCAGCCTTTATCAGGAATCAACGTTAGACGATATTTATTGAACCTATCCTCATGTGGAAAAGGTGAACATCTCAAACTTAGAATCAAACTGATATGAAATAAACAATGACACATAACACAATCCATATGTTTATTTCACTAGGTCAAGTCCTGTACTATGTTCCAATAACATACACATATGCAATTAAGTTGGTAACTCCTTACCTATGATTTGTAGAACTTAATCATCACTTAACTTGCATACTAATCTTTTATGATAATTAATGTTCCTTGTTAATTATCAAGATTATGGACGATTTAGATTTATTATTGTCATTCTAATGAATGATCCACAGAGATCTACAATTCAGATCCTCAACCTGAATGATCTGTCAATAATAAACTCTAGGAACAAATGATCAAATATCATCATTAACATAAACTAAGAAAATAAGTCATTAAATATTGACTTCTAGGACATAACTCCAACAGCCTAGAGGCGCCGCAAATTCAACCAACCAACACGCGACACAGAGAGGAGAACAGAAGAATGGGCTCGACTGAGCGTCGAAACAATCGAGAGAAGGAGAAGAAAGCCAAATCGGAAGAGAAGGAAGGAGAAACGAGTGTCTCTCGGAATTTTTATTAAAATACCCTCGGATCTTTTGTGGCAGAGACATTGTGACTTATGGTGTAACAATCAACTGACATCCCCTTAATTCTGATTATTATTCCTCAATTGGAATAATTAATCTAATCCAGAAGTCAGATATTCGTGGCAAATATACCAATAAATTCCATAATTTAAACTGAACATTTCCATGTTCTCAGATCAGAAGATCCCGCAACTTTTACTGTTGCAACAATTTATTTAATTTAATTTCTTGACCATACCACTAATTATTGGTATTTCCGGACAGATAAGGACTTGGTTACCATACTACGGTCACTATTGTTACATTCTAAAAGCAAACGTCAATCCGAGTAAATTTGGTAGGAAGCAGTAGTTACCCGTTCTATTGTACGTAAGGTTTTCCAAAAGGACAAAGATCGTGTTGTGTTAGTACGACACGATATGCGTGTTGATGGGATAAGAAGTATGAAATTAGCACGACACGATCGTATTATCCTGTCATATCTGTTGTGTTGAGAATCCTGAAAAATTAACATGATTTGACACAGCATGACTCGATGCGACACGGACACGAGATGAACACAAATTTAATTTTTGACATTAAAAAAATAATATCATAGTTAATAACTCATAAATAATTCTTCTTTAAAATTATTTTTATAAATGGTTATTTAAATTACTTTTATATTAAAACTCAATTTATAACCGTACACATTTTTTTAACGTCTATTTAAATTTTTTTTGAGACATTTTATTTTTTTAATCTGTTCAAGCAACAAAAAAAATTGTTAGAAAAAATAACACTTTCAATTAATATTTTAACAAAAATGTTCCAACAATTTTATACTGATATATATACTGAATTTGTAGGACAATCAAATAAATTGCAACAATATTTTTTTCTCCATTTTAGTAATTTAACTAATTATTACAAAAAATAAAGAAAAATTTCTAACACGATTTGACACGACTAACATGACGTGTCAACACGAGTCGTGTTAGAATGTGTGTCGTGTCGCCTCTTCTCATCATTTGGCACAACACGAGACTCTAACAAGATCATATTTGACACGACACATCGATTAGTAAACACTATTTGGACGCCTGCGACATAAATTATCTGGTTAAACAAAATTAAAATATTTTTGGAAGTGCTTATCAGCTTATCGGCTTGATTAAAAAATAACTACACTAAAAAAAAATAGATTTTTTTTTTATAGATTATTTCTGGTCATATATAGACTGAAGAGTTTATATCCAGCAGGTCGTTGGAAATGGTACTAGAATTAGGAAATAATCTAGAATATTGTGGGCTGATTTAGCTTAGTATTTATGGTATTGTGTATTATGACAATAGATTAAATATGGCTATGAAGAAATAGTAGATTTTGTACAATAGATGTGATGTCTCTTCTAGATGGTATTATTAGGAAACCATGTCTATTTATAATGGACAAATATGTAGTTTATGTCTATTTATGCTTTGGCTCTCTCTATAAAAGAAGATTTGGTCACCAAAAAATAAGACAATTCACGAATTCGTGTTGCATACCTGTGTTGATGGCAGCTTATTTAGCATCTACCTCTATTATTTCATACATTATTTCACAAAATAATTAAAGTTATTGGGCATACATGTGTTGATAGCGGTTTTATGTACTTTCAGTTTTAGTTTAGAGTTTAGACGCCGCCTGTGATTCCTGTAAAACCGAGAGTCTTCCTCTTTCATCAAAGATAATTATAATAATAAAAAAAAAAGAAATCTTCCTCTCCCCGAATAAAATCGACCGAACTCCTTTTGTTATAACTGCCTTCAATAAATTTCAAAAAAGATTTACTGGATGGATCGTCCCCCCATGGATTCAGATCTGCAGGACCATCCTCTTAGGTAAGCTTCTCTCTTTCTTAATCATCTCTCTCACAAACTTTTTTTAAAATTATTATTTGAACCCCTAAAGTAAATTCTCTCGCACTGTTTTGTATTGACCTCTTGGTTGCTTTTTTAATGCTCAGAACTCTGATGTATTAGTCGTGCTTTGTAAATCTGTGTAAAATTATTATGAATTTTGTTGCTCGCCTTACGCGTTTTGTCTCTTCACGAACAAATTTTTAGCTAGAATGAAAAATTGAGACGCGATCTAAGGTTGAATTACATAAAATCTCTTAGAAATCTTCAGATCTTATTTATTTATAATTTGGAACCGGACAATGCAAAGAATTTATTTTATTAAGAAAAGGAAAAGGCTTCAAAACTTTTATGATTTTACCATAAACTTTTTTTTTTAAACCTTCTGAAATCCGTATTTAAATCTAAATGTTGAACACGTGGGATTTATGAGCCCATTATGTATCATTGTCCATTTGTATAGAGGGAGGTTGTTCAGTCTAAGCCACGCTGGTGCCTCTCACAATTTTCCATGCTCCTTGTCCAGTACAAGTTAATTCTGACAGCAAAAATTGCGGGGGAGGGGGGGGGGAGGGGGGGGGGTGGGGGGCTGCGGGGTGTGGACGGTCAAATGACTTGGGTAAAATTAATCATGAGTTATACTGGCCTTCCTGAAATTCTTTTTGCATCCCATAATTGCTACTCTGTAGCTCAGAAACATGACAAAAGGGAGGCCAAAGCAGGCATGAAAATATGAGACAATAACATAAGCATTGATAGACATGTTCACCTCATGAGTGAGATGATGCCTGAAACAAGTACAGTACCTATGTTTTTTAAGGTCTGTGAACATGAGAGGATGGGGTCTTGTAGCTTGACTATACATAATTCGTGTTACACATCAATCAGTACCCAGAGATGCAGTAGCTTGGAAAATATTCAAATACTGTGAAGCACACATACACTTAGGAGGGATAAGTGAATTCAGTTCTCATCCAGGGATGGATGCACTACCATGCATTTTAACTTAAAAATTACTGAGACCGTAGTACCCAGGGTGCATTACCCTTTCAATCAAGTAAATTAAAAATTCTGTTTTGCCATCACATGTAAACCATATCCCTAATCTATAGCATCACATGAAAACTGAAGATAGGTCTGAGCATATTCCTCTTTTCAAATACTGAGGGGTAGAAAGACTGTTCTATACAACTTGAGGGCTCTTTTCGGGTCTTTGTGCTGAGAGTTAATTAGCATTAACACTGGCATTAAGATAGGTCTGCACTGTATACCTTTTAGTTCTTAATGAAGTGTTTAGAAACACTTTTTTAAGATCTTAGAAACACTTCTAAATGTTTACATGCTGAATATATACCCAAGTAGAAATGAAAGTTTATTTTTGCAAAATACTTTACGTGAACTTACATAAAAAATAGAAAATTTTTTGTTCTATGGGATTTAAAGTGAGATTTTAACTAAGCTGAACTCGGTGAATGGGTTAGATCAGGGGCGAAGCTACGTTCATTTTGGTGGGTCCAAGGACCCACCTCAATTTTTTTTTTTTTACTTATATATAGCAATAATTTGTTAATAAAAAAATAAAAAAGAGACATGGACCCATCTCAAAAATTTGAAGGACCCAGGTGAGCAGGTTACGTTTGATTTGAATCGCATAATGGCTTCTAAAAAATCACTCCGGGATCCCGATCGTGTTTATTCCTAGCAAATTGTATTCTTTCCTTCGAAATGAAACTTATTAAGACAAAATTTAGAGTAGACTAGGAGATGCTTGGATGAATGATTGTTGTAGTGTGTGTGTCTATATATATATAAAGCAATGTCTTCAAAGAGATTCCTAATTAATCTATTATGAAAAATTATCATAAAATAAAAATTCATAAGAAATTATAATATTTTTATTTTATCGAATTATTTTTTTAATATTAAATATATTATTTTTATCTTATGTTGTTTTATTATAGATATATTTAATTTTTCATAATTTTTATGTTGCATCATTTTAGAATTATTTATTTCAAAAATTATTGTTATACTCTATCTATATTAGACGTTATTTCGTACATACATTTTAAGCAAAAAAATTTTATGGACCCTGCTGACATGAATTTCTAGCTTCGCCACTGGGTTAGATATTGGCAAGATTTCTATCTTGGTGAAATTATGCATTTATCAGAGGTAGGCCAGTGCATCTGATGAATCCGTACCAGGTGGTACTCGCTTAATTTGCAAGTCTCATATTTTATAAGATGTGAACCCGATAAAAATGAACTAGAGTGGGTTCCGTACTATTGTTTTTAGTACTTATTTTATTAGGCTCTATGAGATTGGTGAAAGAAACAAATGATTATGTTTTTAGCTCAATATGCAAATTGAGTGGAAACAATGTCGTGAAATTTAGTTCTGGAAATATCAAATGCTTGTTAATTTATTCAGTGTGTGACTATTTACTGTTAATTCAGGTTCCTCTATTCTTGTCATGTAACTTGGCACCCTAAGCATCTGAGCTAATCTTATTATTAGTTTTGAAATAGAAATTGATGGTTAACTGAGCACCATATAAATTTAATACATAGCATTATGTCTTAGGTTGTTAATCTTTGATATGCCCTCCATTCAACAATGATTATGTACTGATTGGGCTTGGGTTTGCGATTTTATAGAAAAAACCCAGAAGTGATTATTGCATCACCTGAGACTCCTTTCCTATTTTATACTAAATTAATGTAAATTTTTTTTTTTTGTGTAGGAACCGGGATTGGTCAAAATTGCAGGATGATATAGCTCGTGTAATTACAAAGAAATTGTGGTTCTATCCATATCACCGTAAATTTGCAGCAGCTTGCACTGACTGGTACCGCATAACAAAGGAAGTTCATGGCCCATTTCAACAAAACTCTGTCGTCCTGCTCCTCCCATACAATAATGAATCAGACACATGTGCATTGTATGAACTCTCTGAATCAAGGACTTATGAGTTCCGCTTAAGTGTGCTTCACGACAAATTTATCTATGGGTCATCCAATGGTTGGGTCTGCTTAGATGACAAAGATTACAATATGAGCCTTATTAACCTTCTTAACATGCAGCAATTTGAACTACCTTACCCATCTTATGCACTTGATTTTATTGGAGATAGGTTGGATGTTCCTTTAATCAAGTCCTCTTTAATGACCAAGATTGCAGTATCAGGTTGCCCGTTGTCATCTTATGGTTGCAGAATTGCTGCTATTATGTCAGCATTTGATGAACTGTTGGTTTGCCAGTTAGGAGACAAATCATGGACTCCAATTATAATACAAGAATCTAAACTCAAGTCACACAACTGCTGTAAATTTTTAAACGATGTGATATTCTTCAAAGGGAAGATCTTTGCAATAAATAGTGGGCGGAACCTGCTTATAGTGGATTTTGATGGGCCCAATTACGTGGCTCGAGACACTTTTGGTCCTGGTTACCGAGCAGGAGATGCTATTGGGCATCCATCAAGATGTGAGCCATGCATTGAAGGCCTCTATGTGTTGAGATTGTATCTTGTGGATTGCTCTGGCAAATTGCTGGCTGTCCGAAGACTTGGAGAGTATCATCCAGATGATTCATTCAGCACACAATACTTTGAGGTATTTGAGTTTGAAGAATCTAATGAAACTTGGCTGATGATACATGGATTAGGGGAGAAATCCTTATTCGTGGGCCAAAATGGATCAATTTCTGTCTCTGCTACGGAGATTCCTGGCTGCAGACCGAACTGTATTTACTTCGCAGATGATTATTACCGTGGACAGTTAGAATGGGAGTTTGGGTTTCGTGCCGATAATGGTGTGTTTTGCTGTGAAGATGGTACTGTAGAGAGGTTTCCCATTTCTCACTCGATGGCACGGTGGATGGTCCCAGCTATGTGGTTACAGTTGAAGATATAGAATTCTCATTAGCAATGTCTATTCTCGGTTTCTTCTGCGTAGAAAAATTTATTGCATTGCTTACACTTGTAATTTGCATTTTATACTGGAATTGTAGTCCTGTATTAGGTTTGTAAAGTTATATTGCAACTGAGAAAATGGTTGGTTTGCTTGGCAATGCAAAATGTGTCTTTTTCGTTAACAAAAGGAGTGAAACACATTTATGTTTCGAGCTTAAAGAGGGTGATTCCAATTGGTTACAGACTTACAGTTAATTGCAGGTGTACTTGTCAACAAATCAACAACTGGAATTGCGAGATATAATTACGATTTTTTTTCCCCCCTCCGTTTAGATTCCCTGTATCAAATATATACAAAAAGGACTTTGTACGAGCCTAACGGGTTACGATTTTCTTACGGCAGTCTTTTACTTTCTGAACAGATATGATTATTTTTGCTTATTAAAACGGCTGCAAAAATTCGGCTCCACCGAAGTAGCAAATAGCAATACATGAGAAGAGCCCAGTCAGATTGGGTTTGATTTTATTCAGAGTTGGGCTTAGAATGGGAATTGGAAGGTTGGGTTTGTTACTTGAAGTGGGTCCTTGGATATCACTCCTGGTCAATCGCCAAGTTCTTTCATTTGGGTTTGAAGGTTGGGTTTGTTACTTGAAGTGGGTCCTTGGATATCACTCCTGGTCAATCGCCAAGTTCTTTCATTTGGGTTTGAAGGTTGGGTTTGTTACTTGAAGTGGGTCCTTGGATATCACTCCTGGTCAATCGCCAAGTTCTTTCATTTGGGTTTGTTATGGACTTATGGTTATTTTGGAATTACTATTACAAGTACTGATATTATTCAACTAAGGTGAATCATGATTAAAAAAATATATACTCGTTTAAAAATATATTGTGTCGGTCAATCTGTACACTCATCACAACATGACACAAAATGTTCTTAAAAAATTGTTTGCGCCAATGTGACACAAAGAAAGAACACTAATTATATAGAATTGTATCCACTTAATTAAACTAAATAAAAAATTGTTCATCGAAACAAAAGAAAGAACACTAATTATATAGAATTGTATCTCTACACTCATAAAAATTGTTTGCGCCAATGGATCCACTTAATTAACTAAATAAGAGTTTCAACAATTTTAAACTAATTGTATAGAATTGTTGAAATACAATTTTAAACTAATTGTATAGAATTTTAAAGTTGCATAACATAATAGAAAAAGAAAGGATTTACCAGAAAAGGAATCATCTGACCCTTTTCAGGCCAAGATAATTACAGATACCGAATATTTATTGTACAAAACGGCAATAGATACTACCAAAAGAGCACCACCAGAGAAAAATCAAAAGTTAAAAAACCGCACATAAACTTAGGGATTTAAGCACTTCGTTGGCTCGGTCAGTAATCTTCTTATTCTTGATAGGACACGTGGCAGCAACATCAGTGACATAATCCCACCATAGTCACGGTTTGTTGGATCTCGATATATAGCGACCCAGTGTCCCTGACGACGCGCAACTGCAATAGGTTCTGTATCATAAGTCCATAAGATCTTTGCCATCATAACTCGTACTGAAATCCTACTTTGGATCACGCACATTGTACCTGCCATGTATTATATATACACCGTGACTTGTACTGTTTGCTTAGAACAAATGATCATTGACAGCACCCTGAAGAACCCCACATATTTCTTATCAGTAAACTTCTAAGGCAGCCTAGAAATTTCAGATGTAATATCTAAAATATAATTATTTTGAATTTCAAATGCTTGTAAGTAGTATTTACAGGAGAGGTGGCTGATTAAGACCACCAAACCAAAGAAAAATTGTTTTAACCAAAGGAAAATTTCACTTATTAAAAAAATATAAATGATAAAATAACTTCTTGCATAGCAATAATGATGAACCTCATTGCTCTCTAAAAACCAAAGTGTAATTTCAGCAATTACAAGTAAATTCCTTTAATTTACATAGAAAGAACACTAATTATATAGAATCGTATCCATTTAATTAACTAAATAAAAATTGTTCATCGAAACAAAGAAAGAACACTAATTATATAGAATTGTATCTCTACACTCATAAAAATTGTTTGCGCCAATGTATCCAATTAATTAACTAAATAAGAGTTTCAACAATTTTAAACTAACAGTATAGAATTGTTGAAATAAAAAACAAAATACTAAACTTTAAAGTCACAAATACTAATGGTTCTCACTGAAAACGGTAGAAAACTAAAATATAATTTATACACGAGGCTGTATGTCCTTCCATAAATGGTCTTAAGTTTACAAAAATATATATAAATATAAATAGAAGCACAAAAGTATTGGAAACAAAGATAGTGGCTAGAGAAGCGTAATTCGTCTTAGAAAGGAACCCCGCTGCCCCCATATGCACACAAGTAGTGCCACATATAATCGACTAAGCCCACTCGCCGAATATATCGGTGAAACGTGAGCAGAAGTAAATAGGAAAAGCCGACTAGAGTTGACCCAAGTACAGTCTGTACAGAACAAATGGGAAGTGAGAGGTATTCAAAACGCCATAGACCATGTTCACAAAATAAATCAGGAAGAAACAAGATTAAATTCCCGAAATGTATTATATTTATGAGCATATATAATGAGATTAGAACAAATCCCAGTCTCCCTCTTCGTTCCCAAACGGCCAAACGCTCTAACTTAAACAGTCTCCTCCTCTTGGCTCTTGGCTCTTTCCAAGAATTGGAAAGCAACTAGCCAAGAACTACTGAACCAGCACTTCCAAAAACAACCAAGAACCCGAGATGAATTCTCACTTTTCAGAGCGGCGCCAGAAGCTCATATCGGAGGGAGCAGTGATCCTAGTTCCCGATGGAGCAATTTATTACTGTCTCGACCACCAACTGTTTTTCAAGAACAAGCCCGCTATGAAGCTCCACACTTCTAACCCTTGTCATGGCAAGACTGGACGCATCCAATGCCCGAAATGCCTCAACTTTTTTGATACCCACCACGAATTCGATCTTCATGTGGGACTCGTGGCAAGGAAGCATTCCTTTCCGTATCCAACGAAGGATGTCCGGATTGAGCCGAATGGACGGATCGCCGGCGGCGAGGAGGCTGAAATCAAGGTGGTGGATCAACCCTTGAATGCCGGCAGCAATGTAGGCGGTGGCGAAGACGAAGGGTCGGGCGGTCAAAGCCGTGTCGCGAAAGTGCTGATTGTCAACCTGTCTTCTGTGCAGGGAATGAAACCCGTGGTGGGAGAGTTGGCCTAAACACCTTGGTGCAATTGTAATTAATGACTTGGATTCCATTTTTAAATTGGATTTTATTCTTCCTCTATTTTTCTCTTTGTGATGCTATGGTGATTTCTTGATTGATCAATAAATTGTTTTGTCTAACTAGAAATTGATTGATATATCAAATATCTCAATGACTTGTGATTGATTGTGAAATCGGAATTGTTTGTGTTGGCCTTATATCAGCTTGGTACCAGTCTTGTTTCTATTTATCCCAGTTTACAGCTATACCTTTAAGGCTTTGAAGTTTGTTTTGTTATCTACTTTTCTGTGAAATGGACAAGTGGTGATAGTTTTCTTTCCCTTTATATCAGAAAAAACAAGACTGCATCTGATATACTGTATTATTAATGACCTCTTCAGAAAGCATTTCTATGCAATCAGCCAAACTCCTTTTTCAGTAGTCAATTTTAACCCCACCTTCACAATTTCCCTTGTTTTCATTTACAAAGTCGAATGCCCATTTCTTAACTATAGTTCCTACAACTGGTTTCATATTTAACCAAGGGTCCCTCACATATGCTTTTTTATAATAATGCATCAGCAATATGAGAAGAATTGAATTTTGGAAGTTGAAATACTTGTTTGCAAGATGTACATAAACCTCTGTTAAATATTGCAACAATATGTACAGTACTGGCATTTCATTTTTTCACTACCAGCTCAATATCTGGTTTCGGCCACTGTATGCTTTTCTTTGCATGTTGAGTTACTGCAACTATAGTTTCTGGAGCGCAGGATTTGTTATCAAATGCTTTCTGATACTTCTGCATTTCCATGTGTAATACTATGATTTTGTTCCCTCTGCATTTTTGGATTGAATTTTGATGGTCCAGTATGAGAAATTGGATTTACAGATGGAGAAGATAAACAGTTTGTGACTTGAAAATTGAAGCTTTCAATTTGTCTCTGCGAAATTGCAGGGTGCAAATATTAAAATGATGATCATTGAAATTCTTATCAGAGAGTCAAAATTCTCAGCTTGGTCGCATCCGCAAAAAGCAAACACTTCTACCAAATTTATTAATGACTCGTTACTTATTAAGTTTATATTGCTTAGCTTAATGAATATAATTTAGAATGTAGTGCATATATGTCAACTCATGTGGTGTATTGGAGTATCTTTCGATCTCACCTCTTGTATATTTGCTTTAATATTTACAGAGAACGAGAGGTATTTTGACGTTAATTTGAATCCTTCTCAATCTCATGTAAATCGTCTCTCTACTAACTATCAGTATATATCTAACACCTTTTCTAATATCGAGAAAATTAATAGTCAGGACAACCAAAAGAAAAAAGAAGATGCCTCCAATAACTGAGCCTATTGCACATCCGATCATGCCAAACTTGAAAATTACTGAATTGACATCGGCCTTGAACGCTTCATGCTGGTCTTTCCTATTTATTACATGCACATCATGCTTTAAACCCTGCAAAACATCAATCAGATGGCTATAAAACATGATTACTTACACGATTTTTCGTTATAATGGCGACTGGTGCTTCAAAAGTTGCACTTTTTTTTTATTTAGATCATGCTAATAAAAACCATTACATAATTATTTCCCAAGTATGTTTAATTAAAGTGTAGAAGTAATCTGTGACAATTGCAGAAAATTAATAGGACCTGATTGTAACTAATGCCAAAACAAAAACCACAAAAATTTGAAAAGGGATGATTGTTAAGTGGTTAATGACATATGTTTTCATCCATTTCCTGATAATTAAGATGGGTTCCAATGTTCATTGCATGAAACTAAACAAACTTGAGCTTTTAAAAATGTGACTCTTACTAGTGTGAAGAGGCTGGAGAAGAGGAAGAAGCTAAAAGAGATCATCTCAAACACAATAAGGTTGCGAAACCGATCATGAAAGGCATTACATGATGACTGTGTATTGTTACCTAGCACCACTGTAGGGGTAACAGAGAGGCCGACAAGTACAGCTGCAGTTGCCAGGGAATTGGTTCCTAACAATTCATCTAGCACCATGATTTGGATGCTGGTCTTGCCGGCATCTTGACTACTATTATGGCTGGAACTGTCAATCAACATATAATGAGTAATTGGAACTATAATAGTGAAGATTTATACTCTCTAATGTACTTCAATCCTGAAAATGAACAAAATTTTAGCTGAAACAAAAGTAATCCCATTAATCTTAATGTTCTTTTGTAAATCGGCAAAAAAATACTTTTACCATGGATTTTACCATAAAAAGATGATTTAAGAATATGAACCATTTTTATAGGGAATATCAGGGTATGATAAGCAGGAGGATAAAAGTAAAGACAACAGAAAAATTGCTTACCTCTCCATAATTTGAGAGAGAGCAACAATGAGTTACTTGCAATATTGCCGCTTTAATTTTGTGTGGGGAGAGAAAGGGGAAGATGGGGGTTAGGGAGGTTAAGACCAGCAGCGATGATGTGTTCATCAATTAGGTAATCTGCTTTGTAGCATTAATCCAATGATTCACTAATACAATGACCTTCATATAAACTAAAATTGACTCATCCATATTTTATTATATCACTATCAAGTGCGCAGCTCTGCCATGCATCCTTAAGTGGTTCCCCTTACTATTCTGTTTTCTCTTTTTTTTTTCTTTTTTTTTTAAAAAAAAAGGGATTTATCTCCTTGTAATATCGCGATTTAATAATTGATCAAGAGGCGAAATTTTATTGCTTGCTGAACTTGTCTGAAAATAGAATTCAAAATGAAAGTAAGTGAATAAAGAGGAAAATTAATTAAAAATTAGAAGGTAAATAGCAGAAATAGCTGTCACAAACTCAAGATGGGAAGATTTGTTTGAACACAAATACACAATGAATTTCAAAACTAAAATACCATCGGGCCTCCTGTACGTCAACGTTTACGTTACAATATTACAAATTTACAAGTAACTTTTTGGGCCATTATTTTTTTAGAAAAGTTACTGGGCCCGTTTTTATTTGGACTATGTAAAAATGGCCATCCTAGGTACGAATTAGCTTTCAGATAACACTTTAACATCTTAGTTTTATTCTTTTATATATATATCCCACTCTAATATCGTAGTTAATACATTCCCTTATAATCTATAAAGTAATTGCCTCATCCCAACTTTATTCCTTCTACAATGAAATCATAGAATTGTTATGTTTTATATGAGGTATATTGTAGAAAACAAGTGATATTGTTTAGTCTGTGCAGCATGATTAGACGCATCTTCAATTCGTTAGTGAATGTAAAATAATAATAAAAAAGTAGAATGCCGGATTTATGTCCTCATCGATATAGGATAGGTCTTATGTTATATAAATGGACAATCTGATAAAAAAGTGTAGATCGGTAGGGAAGAGTATCTATCAGGATCTTCCGATCTTTTCTTGAGGAAAAGGGGCCGTACGTTTTTTTTTTTTTTTTTTTGAATAATTGGGTCATGCGTTCTTAATTCGATGTATTAATCTTGAATCTTCAAGGCTTGTCAATCGAGTCATCCATTTAATAATCAAATAATACCAAAATTGGTAGCAGGATTCTGTGGCAATACATTCCAAATTCAAAGTACCTTTGACTGAAATTTCGGTGACCCAAAACTTTAGCGGATAATGGGGTTCCGTCAGATCCTCGGGATGGCCATCCAGTGGACGTTTTTGGGATCTGAACTGTCTGATTTAATCTCAACGGCTAAAAGAAGCCCCGTGAATTCTAACACTTTCGAAAACAATAATTGGCCCGAAAAAAATAAACCGTCGAGATTAAATCCGACGGCTCCGATCAAAAACTACCACTGGTCCCTTCCGGAACTACAAATTCTGAAGTTGAATTGTTGAAATGACGTCTCTCGAATACCGTAAAAAAGGAGGTTTTTTTTTGGGGAATTCTTTTGTTAGTACAGATTTGATTTGTTTTTCAAAAAAAAAAAAAAAAATTTATTAGGCACAGCGTTAGAGATTCGTTTTTTTCTTTTTTTATTTTTAAATTTGGCGCACGTTTATAATAAGTAGCTACTAAGTTTATTTAAAAATGTTTGTCAATTGGTGCGAAAAAAATTGTCCATTTTATAAAAACTTGTGAATGTAATCTAATCACAAATCTGACAAACCGGCTTAATAAGTATCTTATTATTATTATTATTATTATTATTATTATTATTATTATTATTATTTTTCAAGTAGCTCATGATATCATGGAGCGGCTTAATAAGTATCTTAATTTTTTTTTTCCAAAGTATCTGATGGGATATTTCATGAATTTCAAATTTTATCAATTATTTGTATGGTCTATTAAATAATACAAAATTTTGATAAATATCGTAATTATATATATTATATTTATATAATAAATTTATTGTCAGTCAAGTTTTTAAAAGTTATTTTTTTAAGAAAATATAATTTCTTCCGTACAAAAAAATAAAACATGCACACAATTTTTTTTTAATAAAAATAAGGTTAAGATGTTCAACTTAATTAAATTTTTTATAAGGAAACTTTGAATCAGATTTTGAACCTACGTCCCCCTATAAAAGCTGATGACTCATATAAGATGGTGTAATCAACTGCTTTTCCAGACCAATGATGATTATATTTTTTGATGATTAGTAAAAAACTAAAATCTTTACTTATTCCTTCAATGGTCAAATCTAAAAATAAAATAATTAGGAGGTTGTATAATAGTTAATGCTAACAATTATTAAAGACAGTACCAATTAATAAATTAATTCTGGAATCTTAACTTATTAGTATACTTAAATTTAGTTGTAAATATGATGTACTGTTGTTCTATACGTTCCCTAAAGCACTCCGCCAACTGAACAGAAACATTAATTATGAAAAAGTATCACAAGATCATACAGTGATGGAATTGGAACAAAATGGCAGGAGTGCGTTAATTAATATAATCTCTCTAAAACATTCTTATCATGCATTTTGTTCTGAAGCTATCCCTTAATAGAAATAAATCACTCTTACTAAAGTTATTGCCTTTTCCACGCCACTTAGATGAAATTAATAGAATGATTAAAATGGCTCGGATTTCTTCTCTTTTTTTTGTTTGTTTGTTTTTCGAGCTTAATTACTTGGTAGAGGCCTAGAGGCTGTAATGGTGAAAGGTCGACGGGATTTTGTTGCAAATGAGCAATCTTACGATGGCAATCAATAGATATATATACACATACGCTAGACATGATGCCAACCATTACAATTTTCGTAAACGGACAAAAAAAAATTATATAATTAATTAATTAATTATATTTGAAGAGTTGGTACATACGCATACACTATAATTAACATGCTTTATTCAATGTCGCAATTAGTTATTTTCGTGTATGTTTTATGTAGAACTAGAGTTGGACATCGAGCTTCGCTCGATACATGAGTTCGTTATAAAATTAAAATTAATTTTTTGGTATAATGGCATCAAAACTATCAAGCTGCACACTTAATATAAATGATAATCAGAAAGAAACTTATAATCAACCCTACAAATAATATTGAAGCATATTTTTTTTACAATGTTAGAACAAATAAAATATACCACAAGAGCAAAATAACCAAAGCTGTAACTAAAAATTAATACAAATGTTATATGTTATTAATTTACATTAAACATAGGTGTAAACAATAAAAATCTATATTGATTGAAGCAAATAAGGGAAGAAATTTCTAACCTAATAGATCAAAGCATATAACAAATCTATAAAATATATATATATATATATATATATATATATATATATATATATATATATATATATATATATATATATATATATATATATATATAAAATTTATCTTATAGTATATGAACCCCTAAATCATTATAACACACTTCTCCTATTTAAACATAATCTATCAGTCAAAAAAGACATGCTGGAATTGTAAACAAAATGTTGTTTTCATCATAACAATATAACATAACCAATAAACCAAATAATTTTTTTTTTATCTCAAATAAACTAAAGAGCAATGATTTTTTTTTTTTTTTTACTTAAACTTGCGGTCCCCTTTAGCTTGATTTTTTTTTAACTCTTCCGATTGAGCATTAACCATTGGCTTTGTATTCAACAAACATCTCTTCTGACCTCCTCCGTAAATAAATAAGGGAATGATTTATTGGATATATTATGGGAAAATAATAGGATCTTATTAATATTTCCTCTGAAAACTTAAATCAGACGATGAAAAGCTAATGAAATTAACCAAGAGCGAATAATATTTCACCATGCTTCTCTTGTAGTTGCTGAACGATGAGAAATAGCTGATAGAAACTTTTATTAAACAAAAAGTATAAATTAAAATCTTCAAATTAGTTAAACTAAACAAAATTAGATTAAAAAAGAACTGTTAGGGCTCGTTTGGATTGGGGTGGAATAGCCAATTCCTAGGAATTGACAATTCTATTCCTAAATTTTTCATCCAAACGGTTTTGGAATAGCCAATTTCATTCCTAACACAATTTTCAATAACACTCTTCCCAACAACACTTTTCTCTCTATTTTTTCACACTTCCCAACGCTATTCCTAAACTCACCATCCAAACAACATTTCTAATTTCCGGAATAGCCAATTCCTCCACTCTTCCCACTCTTCCCACTCTTCCCACTATTCCCAACCCATCCAAACGAGCCCATACTGGATCTAGTAGTCTTAAGTCTATTCTTTAGCTTCGGTATGGTATCAATATCTAAGTTTCCTCTGCATTGCCTGTATATGAGCCAAGTGAAACATGCCAGTCTCTTTTTTTTTTTAAGACAAGTTTAATATAACCTCCATATGTTTGGTCATACTACATCTAACCCTAACCCTTCTCACCTCGCTGCCAATCCCAAGCAAAAGTGAAAAGCCCCTTATTGTTTGTCTCGAAATCAAATACAGACCCTTGCTCTACTGTTACAAATTTTGTCACAGATTCAAATATAGAGCCATTCTCTTCAATAAAACAATCAATGCCATAAATTTTTGTTTCACTTCACAAAGACCATTAAATAAGTCCAAAATCCAATTGAGAGAAAACTAATAGCATTTCATTTACACCCTAGGCGAAGCAACAAAAGGCATTAAACCCCTCAATGAATACGGGTCTAAAACTCAAACCAAAAAATTCCAATAGAATCAGTTTTTGAGTTCAAAAAGGCTAACTGGATCGGGTCTGGACCCGATGGCAAAAGAGCTCGCGGGGTCTGGTTTGGTATCCGAGTCTAATAAATAGAACCTAACGCAGTCAATTAATAATAGATCGAAATCCAATAAGGATATTTTCACAAGGGTCCTTGTGATAAGAACTAATCACACAATTTACAAATAGCATCAAATAGTAATGGATAAGTTCCTGAACTGAACTATTGGACATATTAGAACTTAATTAATGTGAGTTAAAAACATAGTAACAATATGCTGATTTGCTACTGGTACATAATTGATGACATGAAGTAGTACTTCATTTGTAAAGCGGAGAAGTCATTGAAAAATAAATTAGAAGGAAAGAAATTATACAAAAATTGATGGTCAATATTTGTTTTAAGTCGCTCTTCATTTGTAGCTGGCACTAATCAGGATCTTAGATATTGGTTTCTTTTTAAATTTCTTTTGTTATTACTGGTCGAGTAGCTCCTATATTAGAGAAATAGTTTCATATTTTGTGATAAATTAAAACATGATCATCGTTCTATATAAATTGTAACAATAACCTCTAGGCCATATCAATATTAATGAGAAAATAAGTGTTTTTTTCCTGTACAATATAAAAATAATCTAAACTTTCATGGTTTACCTGGGTAACCGCCATAGCTCAGTACATACATTGATAGGTTTAAGAAAGGTACACGATATGCATACCTATTAGAACTGTCTTGTTTAGTACATCCCATTCCATTAATCACCAATATCATTTCTCACCTACAAAGAAAAGTAAATATTAATAATACACAAACAAAACATGATGGTAGAATAATAGAGAAGCCCTTTAAAAGTTACATATTTATTAGCTGCTATTTTATGAGTATCTTTTCCAAGAAAGACTGTTGAGCTGTTATGGACTTATGGCTGCATTTGAAAGAAGAGGAAATTGTCCTACCAAATATCAAAGAATACCATATAAGGCTCTACCTATATTATTTAACTACTAAACAGTATCATATATGGCTCTACCTATATTATTTAACCACAAATATATAATAAATTCTGGATTTGCCAAGTGAACCATGATATCAAATGACATAATGATTGAAAGAAACAAATTTACTTAACTTACGGTTGATATCCATGAGATATCCATGAAGGAAAATTAAAGAATACACAAATTTCAAGAATCAAAAGGATTTGCTTACCATAAAAGTTATACGGTATATATATCGACACAACAATCACAGAACTCCAAATAACTGTAATCAATGTTCATTAATTGAAAAATTGAAATTCCCTTAATCCTAGCTCAACATGTAATGCAAATCTCATGAAATTAAAAACGCCTATACACAGAAATTTTATTGCACATGTACCACAATTGAAATGTTAATTTCCTCTTTCTTCTATGAAATGGACAAAATAAATTTGCAAATTTGATATATCTATATTGTTCTTTTTAATATAAATCAATATTCTAAATAAAAATGCGAACCAACCACCTGGATTAATCTCACTAAATATTTGGAACCAAACTCCAAAATTGACTCCCAAATTAAAATTTAAATAACTTTTAAATTTTAAAATCATATTATAATTGTTCTAACTTTAAAAACTTCAAAAAGTTTAAATAAATGTCAGAAAAAATTATATTCTAAAAAATCAACAAATTACATATTAATGAATGATAATGTTAAACACAATTTTGATAATTTCAATCACTTAAAATCACATAAATAAGATAAAATTTAAAAAAATGATAGATCGCTAAGGAAAATCAAAATTCACTAAAATGCTGAAATCACTTTGAAAACCCGTTTGAAATTAGAGTCCTCAAATTTGTCCAGAACTGATTGTTTGAATTTCCAATTAAATTCAAAGTTGACTCGAATTATTTAACACAAAACTTTGCAGACCTTTTTGAAAATTTTTAAGTTCCCGACTCTTTGAGAAGAAAATTAAAGTTAAAAAAAAAAGTGCTACCACTCGGTTTTCATGTTACATCATATATATGGACTCATGCATCATTGATACTGCCGTAGCTATACGATTTTTCTTTTATAATAAAGAAAAAACATAAGTACATAACACATGGCATTGAGAGGGAATTCCGTTAACATTTCTGAAACAATCTGCATTTGCACATCTCGGATTAATTAAGTGAGAACTTGCCAGAAAGAGGTTCCTTAACACGGGCGGATCCAAATGATGGCATCGAAACTGAGAAGAGCGTCGGTCTTTTAATGAATAAAGAAATCTATGTAATATTTTTCATTAGAAGTATAGAACAAGCATGCTATATTTCACAAAAATGTTTACTAAATTGCGTGGCTACGGTAACCTAATATATGTATGTAACTATGCATGTATGAGTTTCCTTTATTGAAAAGAAAATGAAAGATAAAATAACATATCATGACCAATTAATTTATTATGAAATAATACAAGGGAAACAATATCATAATTGCATGTCGTTTATATGGCAAATAAAGTTATGTTACAAAGATCCAGATATTATATTTTAGACCGTTATTTGTAGCCAGAGAAGGTCGTAACTCTAGAGAACTACGTTTTTCTTTTCAAAAGTAAGCAAAAATAAAACGTGGAGGTTTCATTTAGAGGCTCAATGACGTCTGTTTTGTAATTCAAAAAAAATATTTAAATCATAAAAATATAGTTGTAAGTGCATAACCAATTACATTAAAATAATATATGGCATATTTATATCTTAACAAATTCGACAATCACTTTAATCAATATAGTATATATATTAAATGTATAAAAATGAGAGATATGAGCTATGTTTGCAGTTTATCTAATAATTTTTAAGTTTTCAACAGTTTGAAATTAATTATTTCTGATGCATCAGTAATCATTGTTTGTATGAAATTTCAAATTCGAAGACAATCGATGCTTGGAAATAAAATAATGCTCTTGTATTTCTCTCTTGGGAATTTCTTCCTGCAATCAGGAGTATCGACAATCAAGCAATCACTCCAGCTATCCCTTCCTAATTTATCACGTGCTTTCTTTCCCATTCCCGTCATCACGTGAGAGGCACGTGATTTTTCATAATTAATTCGGATCCCTTCCTAATTTATCTCTCTTTCTCTTTCGCTCTGAAAAACTGCCATTGTTCTCGCTCTCTCTTTCTAGAAAAACCTTTCTCAGGCAAGTTTTCTCTCTAAATTTTCAGATGCGATCTCTCTCTCTGACGCTCTTTTTGAAATTTTTGTCGAATTTTACTTAATTACACTCCCTTTCTCGTTTCTTTCTAAATTATCAGATGCAATCTCTCTCGTTTCTTTTTGAATTTATGCTATTTTGCAGCGATCTTACTATCTAGAGACGATTTTGTGCGATTCATGTTAGTGCTCGGCTTCCTGCGATTCAGCGATCTTGCTATTTAGGTAATTCCGCTTCCTTGTATTTTGATTTAACAATCGATTTGGATCTAGATTTGTATTTTATGACTTTTAATTCATCAATTATTGTTGTAGATTCGAAGTATTAGTATGAATTCATTCTTTAAATCCGATTTGATTGATTAAATGTTTGCTTTAGATCTGAATTTGTTGATCAAATGTTTTTTGCTGTGGAAATCATTGAATGTTTGAATTATTGCTCTAGGAAATTGATATATGATGTCTTGTAATGTATATTAGAATCTTATATTCTACAATGAAATATCTGATTATCTGATAATTATGTATAGTGTTGTAACAGTAAAATTTTAGATGGTTTTTTAATTCAATTAAATAAGAGAGTAACTAATTTGACACAAGGGAGTAATTAATTTTCAAGGGAGTAGTTATGGATGTGATAGCATTTACTGAGATTGATGATATTCTTGGCAATGGAGTACCTTATAATTAGGGATTATATTAGTACGGCTGAGGGTTTACTTTTTTGTATGGGGTATTTTGTTACCATCATGATGGTATATTGGTTCCTATGTTGAATTGAGTTTATTTATATTCTGATGTTATCAACTTTCGATATTTTTTTCAGGTGATTTGTAGTTCATTTAGCAATGTCACTAACAAGTACATGTCATTTATTTGGTTTGTATTAGTTTTCATATTTAATCGAAGGGAGCTGATAGTTTCATATAAGGGATTAAATTATTTTACCAAGGGTGTAAATTATAGAGCTGCATACTATCTGGTTTTTATCGATTTTCATTTTAATTGAAGGGAGCTTACAGTTTCATATAGGAGAGTAACTTATTTTACCAAGGGTGTAAATTAATGAGATGGATGTTATCTAATTTTTTCATTCTGTTTGTGTAGGTTTTCATTTGAATATTGGCTTTGATGTGCACATGGCTTTGATGTTATCTGTATTTGCTTGTACTTTTTGCTAACAATCATGTACTTTTTGAATCTTATTATGCTTGTGCTCTTATTTTTCAGATTGAGGTTGATGACGATAAGAAGGTGGTTATTTACCGTCTGATTATAGACCTTGTCATTAACAGGTACATGTCATTTCTTTGGTTTGTATTAGTTTTCATATTTAATTGAAGGGAGCTTATAGTTTCATATAGGAGATTAACTTATTTTACCAAGGGTGTAAATTATTGAGCTGCATACTATCTGATTTTTATCGATTTTCATTTTAATTGAAGGGAGCTTATAGTTTCATATAGGGGAGTAACTTATTTTTAACAAGGGTGTAAATTAATGAGATGGATGTTATCTAATTTTTTCATTCTGTTTTGTGTAAGTTTTCATTTGAATATTGGCTTTGATGTTATCTGTATTTGCTTGTACTTTTTGCTAACAATCATGTACCTTTTGAATCTTATTATGCTTGTGCTCTTATTTTTCAGATTGAGGTTGATGACGATAAGAAGGTGGTTATTTACCGTCTGATTATAGATCCTGTCATTAACAGGTACATGTCATTTCTTTGGTTTGTATTAGTTTTCATATTTAATTGAAGGGAGCTTATAGTTTCATATAGGAGATTAACTTATTTTACCAAGGGTGTAAATTATTGAGCTGCATACTATCTGATTTTTATCGATTTTCATTTTAATTGAAGGGAGCTTATAGTTTCATATAGGGGAGTAACTTATTTTTAACAAGGGTGTAAATTAATGAGATGGATGTTATCTAATTTTTTCATTCTGTTTTGTGTAAGTTTTCATTTGAATATTGGCTTTGATGTTATCTGTATTTACTTGTACTTTTTGCTAACAATCATGTACTTTTTGAATCTTATTATGCTTGTGCTCTTATTTTTCAGATTGAGGTTGATGACGATAAGAAGGTGGTTATTTACCGTCTGATTATAGATCCTGTCATTAACAGGTACATGTCATTTCTTTGGTTTGTATTAGTTTTCATATTTAATTGAAGGGAGCTTATAGTTTCATATAGGAGATTAACTTATTTTACCAAGGGTGTAAATTATTGAGCTGCATACTTTCTGATTTTTATCGATTTTCATTTTAATTGAAGGGAGCTTATAGTTTCATATAGGGGAGTAACTTATTTTTAACAAGGGTGTAAATTAATGAGATGGATGTTATCTAATTTTTTCATTCTGTTTTGTGTAAGTTTTCATTTGAATATTGGCTTTGATGTTATCTGTATTTGCTTGTACTTTTTGCTAACTATCATGTACTTTTTGAATCTTATTATGCTTGTGCTCTTATTTTTCAGATTGAGGTTGATGATGATAAGAAGGTGGTTACTTACCGTCTGATTATAGACCATGTCACTTATAGGTACATGATATTTCTTTGGTTTGTATTAGTTTTCATATTTAATTGAAGAGAGCTTATAGTTTCATATAAGGGATTGACTTATTTTACCAAGGGTGTAAATTATTGAGCTGCATACTATCTGATTTTTATCGATTTTCATTTTAATTGAAGGGAGCTTGTAGTTTTATATAGGGGAGTAACTTATTTTTACCAAGGGTGTAAATTAATGAGATGGATGTTATCTTGTTTTTCAGATTAGGTTGATGATGATAAGAAGGTGGTTACTTACCGTTTGATTATAGCCCCCGTCAATGAAGTGAAGTCTACTTTTCGTGATAATGTGTTCACATTGACTTAAGTGACTGATGTTGTGTTGTGTTGAACTTGGTTAGGATTTTTGATATTGTATTGTGGTGTGTTGAACTTGGTTAGGATGTTTGATGTTTTGATGGTATAGATCTGTTTATATGTATTGATATTGTGTTGATCTTATGTTGAATTAGCTATTAAATAGAGTGTCCTCATTATTACTCTCATACATACTCCCTAATTCCATCACTCCCTAATTAGCAATTAGATACTCCCCATTTGACAATTAGATACTCCCCAATTAGTAGTTAGATACTCCCCAATTATCAATTAGATACTCCCTAATTTGACATTTAAATAATTAATAAAACGATTGCTGACGTCAGAAAATGCAAAATGCTTTTAATCGGTGATGAAAAAGGTGTGGTGAAGTCAACAATTATGGCAATGATAAGCGCCCTCTCACATTGAGTGTTTTACGGTTGTTCGCCGTTTCTATTTTTGGCAATCGCGTACTTGCTAATTTAGTCGCTGATTGCGTGATTGTCTGATGGGTTGATTGCAGTTATCAGCCCTGATTTCTCTTCGTCTTATCTCTTTATTTGAAGAATTCAAAGTAGAAAAGGCCTAGATATCTCCCAATTACGGCCCAAAACTGTCTTTATAATAGCGGGCCTTTTAAATCCGCTACTTACCTGGATCGAGCAAATAAGAAATAACTTAACTTAACATAGGGAATCAGTGGGTACCATAATCTTGGAAAAACTTCATATAATAAATAGGAAAAGAATTCAACAAAAACGCACACTCATTTTCTCAAACTTACCTTAGCACACTGGGTGGTTTAAGAGAGAGGAGATGTGGAGGCGATTTGCGCATCTTTCGCTGTCCATTTCCAGGACGAAGCTTCAATCGTTTGTAAGGGGTTTCTCGGTTTGTTCATTTGAATTTCTCTTGAAAAATAGGTTAATTAATTGAAAGTAAGCTCAATTCGAGCATTGATTCGGATGCATGTTGTAATTTTTAAAAGCTGAGTTTCTTTTCTAAAATGGAGGAAGGTGTTTCACTAAATTTAGAATTTCAATTTGTTTGAAGTTTTGGAATTTGTGGTACTATGTAATATGTATTCGAGAGAAGATTAGGAGCACTACTTGAACTAGATATTAACTTGTAATTAATGGTTTGAGTTTAGATTAATGGTATCGGTATTAATTTTCTGAGCAGGAACCCACAGTTCTGAAGCTCATCAATACCTTCTCTTCTGATTCTGTGAGTACATTTTATTTGGCAAACCTTGATTGTATATCAGCTTTTTAATCATTTTTTGTATTATTAATATGTGCCGTAATATCTCGTGATCTGTACCAAATGAGTAATCAATGGTGTTATTTCCATTGACAAAATGGGTACTTCTCTTTCATACTTCAACTAGGTATGATGATTTTAAAAAATAGTACCATTTTTGGTTTGCTGAAGAACCTGTATCAGAAATGATTAGTATGTTGGAGGTGCATGGGGTTGGACTTTTTGTTTTGGTAAATGCAGTATTTGCCGTCGACTGGTTGGGAGAAAATGACAGTGTAGTTTCAAACAATATGGTATTTTTGGAATCAATATTAAAACATTCATTTCAGCATGCCAAAGGTTGAACCAGAAGAAAAGGAAATCCCAGCTGGTTTTATCTATATTCCATTCATTATTTTTGACATGCTCTTTTTCTGGATGATGAGATTTTGACATATTTCTCTAGTTTTTTCTCTTTTTTCTGAACATATAAGAATGTTAGAAAATATACATCTTAGTCTTTCTGTATTGATTTCTTCTCTCTTATCCTAGGGGAGTGATGGTGTGGCTTCTTCTAGGAAACCTTTCATCACCTTTGTTCTAGGTAACAAGCATTTTGAGAAACTTTTTTATTTTAAAAATCTTGCTGGTATCATATGAATGGATCACTATTGAGTACCTTGTTTTGCTAAAATTAGTTCTTTATTACTATTTGAAGGTGGGCCTGGTAGCGGAAAGGGAACACAATGTGAAAGAATAGCATCAACATTTGGTTTTGCTCATCTAAGTGCAGGCGAGCTTCTCAGAGAGGAGATGTCTTCACACTCTGAAAACGGGTAGTGCTTCTAATACAACTGTCTCCATTATTAACTTAAAAGTGAACTGATTCGTCTTATTTAAGTAGTGGTATTGACTGTCAGTGTGAAATGGAATTAACAATGCCCATTGCAGAGTGGTGCATCTTTATTTCTTTAAGTAATTTATTATGGGATTTCTGTTTCAGGGAACTAATACGAAATGTGATAAAAGAAGGAAAAATAGTACCATCAGCAATAACAATAAGCTTGATTAAAAAAGCCATAGATTCAGCCACTTCTGACAAAATTCTTATTGATGGCTTCCCCCGAAGTGAAGAGAATCGTATGGCTTTTGAAAAAATTGTGAGTCTTCTATAATCCATTATGCAAATGTAATTTTGCAGATTATGATATAGCAAGCATTTTTAGTGTTTTTTTAATTTTTTATGACTTTCTATTAAAGATGTTATTTGATTGGGGCAGGGCTGGGTTTTCTGTGGGGCATTTATGTGTCATACTTAAAAAAAATGGTTACATCACTACTATTTAGCCTGCATGTAACTTTCTGAAAATATATGCAGATAGGAGTAGAGCCAGATCTAGTGATTTTCTTTGAATGTCCTGAAGAGGAGATGGTCAAAAGGATACTAGGTCGAAATCAGGTCAATTATAAACTCTGTAGTCTGTACATCACTTTTCCAACTTCCTTGTTATTGTCACACTAAATCTGTTGTATATTTGTTAACATAATATAAAGTAGGGAAGGATAGATGATAATATGGAGACAATAAGAAAGCGACTCAAAATTTTTGAGGATTTAAATATGCCTGTGGTCGAACATTACTCTTCGAAAGGAAAAGTTCACAAGGTATTTTTATACCCCAGTTTTTCTGTTTTTTGATATATTTTGGCCCTGAGTTCTTTTACTTTCAGTTTTTAGACAGTATAATGTATGTAAAGTATTAGGATTTTAGACGATGCATGAATAGCTGTAACCTGCTATGATTATGTTCATTTCCCTGCTGAAACTGAACCAATTTCTTTTTGCGAAGTAGCACATAAGCCACTTCAATGGAATGAATTAGATGAATTAATAGAAGACTCACTTGTACTGGTCTAGTACTCTTTCATGTTGTACCATCATTATGACAGATTGTGGAAGACCCTATCAAAACTTTAAAGCTAATCTAATCAGTAGTGTAAACTTCAAAATGGAATCAAGTTGAAATAAGACATGCTGTCAAGTACCAAGTACTTATATCACATTGTTCAAGAAAGGGCTTTTTGAAACAATCACCCAACGATTACCCCTCAAATTGCTGAAAGCATTTATGATGATGAATTTGCAAAATTGCCATTAATGAATTAGGTTTTATTAGGCTCTAAACTTGAATCTATAAATTTGATGACCTTCTGAAGAATGTTTTGTTAGGCTCTAAACTTGAATCTATACATTTAAAAACCTGCCCACAATCCCTTTGGCTTTTTGAAAATTTTTTTTTTCTCTCTTAAGTTTTATCCCTGATTTCTCGCTCTTTTGGAAAACAGTGCAATCTGACACTATCTTTCATAAAAATGAGCATCTAAGAGTAAAAAAAGGAACTCATTGAATTATTCCTTGTCATAATAAAAGGATCACTTTTTGGGAGAAGTATTGGGATGCTCTTTGCAAATATGGAGACATTAGTTGGCCTTTCTTTTTTTATTGGATTCTCCAAGGTCAGATAACACATTCTAAAGAGCTTGTGTTTATACAGATAACTGCAACTGGAACTGTTGATGAAATTTTCGAGAGGGTTCGTCAGGTCTTTGCCTCTCTTAGGTATCTGAAGGCATTCTTTTCTTTTTGAAAAACTAGGTTGCCTTTCTGCTTCTTATCCACTAGTTTGTCAAAATCAAGGATTTTGGTTCTTATACCAGCCAATCTGGCACCAGATGTGAACTCAGTCTGGTATTTATTGCAAGTAACTTATACTATTTAGCTAAGTGTAAAGTGTGAACAACCGAATTGACTATTTTGCTGTAATAGCCTGACCAGATTTATGGAGAAAGCAAAGGCATCTGGTACTTAGAAATTTATTTTGAATAGATTGAGTTGGTATGGTAAATCTGGCATCCTATCTCACCTTGAGAGGAAGTTGCCTGCATTTTATATGATCTGGTGGCACCTGGATTGGTTGCTTTTTTTTTTGCTGTTCTCATTTCAATGTTTTAATATGATGTACTCTCTTTTTTGACAGACCCAAGTTGTGTTTAGAGCATTGAAATTAACTTCCGTCACCTTTTCTTATAGATGGCAGGTAACAGTAATCATTGCCTAACAGTTGCGAGTAGTTTCAGTTTCAGTTGTCCTTGTTCAGAAAATAATAACCTGAATATAAAATTAACACCCCTCACATTTTGTAATAGTTGGAGAAATTATCACTTTAAATTCAACTAGATAGTATCATATTTGTCATTGTAAAGTGGATTAAGTATGCTATTCTAAAATATCAACTTTTGTCTCTTTTTCTAATTTTTCGTTGGAATTCAAATATTCTTTGAAGTAGTTGGAAATTAAGTATTCAATCAGACTTCTTTTTGGAAACGGTGGAATAAGAGCTTGTTCGGAATAAGAGATTTGATGCGCGTACCAAACATGGAATAAGCACGTGGGGCACCGTTTTCTTATTCCGAACAAGCCTATTCAAGGCCTTATTCCAATTCCATGTATATGGGTGAACAAGGAGGGAACAAGAGAACAAGCACATGGGCACCTTTTCCTATTCCGAATTGCTTATTTATGTTGCTACCAAACACACCCTTAATCTTGAAATAAACTAGGTTTGATTTTTTAAAATATGCTGAAAAACCTATTAGCTTGACAAATTTTCTATTGGTGTATTTTCACAAATCTGAATTTGCCATTGATGCTGTAAGCTGGCAACACTTTTTAAGAGATTATCAGGGTAGCTTAGTTCTGGTAAGAGCAAAGCAACAAATACTAAAATAACTCACATTTATAGAACAAGATCCATTTCTTCATAGGGTAGCATCAATTGAATAAAAGAGCATGATATTTTCCAGAGCAATATGAAGAGAGCCTTTAACATTTACCATCTCCAGCTTCTCTTACTATATTGGCGCTATTTTGTCATGATTATATCATACATGATGACACTTCCAAAGGGTAATGCTATCAGTTTTCAAAGGATATTTATTTGGTGATGTTGATGGTAATTGCGGGTGCATGTACTTGATTGGTTAGTGGGAGACCACTGTAGTGCCACTTGTTTGATTTGGATTTGAATGCTGATTGGGGAAAGATCATTCCTCAAAGCTCTTTTGGGTAATCTGCGGGAAATTCTTGAAATAGTGAAATTGTATATATGAATTATGGATTAGTTGAGTCACATTGTATGCATATCAAAATGTCTAATACTCCTACGAATCCCATCAACGCTTTCTTGTATATGAGCACATTGTATGCATATCAAAATATCTAATACTCTACGAATACCATCAATGCTTTCTTGTATATTATGCGAATCAACCACCGAAATGCTTGAGCATATTTCCACTATATAAACATGATTAGGCTGGATGAAAAGTGCACTTTCTGATGAGAATACCAGTTATAAGATGCTAATATATACTGATAAAAGGGAAGCAAGGGTTGAATTATGCAGTGATCGTTAAATGACATCATTGATCATATCAAGGGTTTCGATCAAACACAGCAATGATCAACAACCAGCAATCAATCAATTAACAGTCATGGTAATTATTTACCTAACCATTGTATTACCAAACGTAAAATATTGCAATCTGTGTAATTTAGTAAATAGGAAACAGCTAATAAGCCTATAAATATACACTTAAAAGCTTCACTTACGGTGATTCAATAGTTGAAGCCTGAAGATCAGAACAAAAAGTTCAATTCTTCATTTCTCAAAATTCAACACTTCCAATTTTTTTTTAATGCACTTTCTAGAAAACTTAAAATTGCTTCTTGTTAATTCGAAATTAAAACACATTGTCGTGTCCTTTTTTTTTTTTTTTTTAAGTTGTCTCTATATGTGCCTAAGAGCTCACTGGCTCCACCATCGTTAATTTATAATTTACAGTACAAAATACGAAATGTTCCCAACATTATGTCCGTCCAATCAGGGTTTCCAAAGTGACCTAACTTTTAATTTAAGACATAACGAGAAAGCAAAGGGAATACAAGGAAAAGAGTTTTATCTAATTGGATGTGCCATTTCTGGGCATTTGTTCCCTCTCCAATTGTTATAGTATTTTCTTTCTTTCTTTTTTTTAGGTTGAAGATATATTAGTAAACCGTGTTATCCCCTGAGTGGAAATCAATGTTGTCGCTGGAAAATGGATCGCATAGGAGTCTAGAAAAAGATTCCTTTGCAATAGGAAAACTTGCAAAGAATAAATAGTTCTTCTTTAGGAACAGATCATAGATAAAGAGTTTCACATGTCACAAAATTTTTTTACACGGAGAATAATACATTTGGAAGGTTAATTAGTGTTGTGAATATGAAAAGAAGAATCTAAGCGATTTACATCAAACAAATATTCAAATACACGAAATGATTGGTATAAATTAATGACATGGCATTGTTTTAATGTGCAGAGGTACAGTGCTGATATTTTTCATCTAGATCTAAAGTCCAGTTAACTGGTAATGTAAAATTAAGGGTTTTATTTTCTTCCTGTTCTATCCGTCTTTTATGCTCAGCATGTGACCAAATTTGGTATATATTAGAAATTCTTGTGAGATACTGTGACTTGTTGACTTGTAGATAATCATGATTAGAATTAGCAAGCATACAAAATACAAATTAGCATGGCGGGGATATGGGTGTTTCTTTGAGGAGGTACCTACACAGAGTAGCTAGGTTCCCCTAAGGGAATCCTTGTAGAACCTACTGATATCCTCAAGAGTGGGGTTCCTGGTATTATTGGTACTAACATGGATTAGAGAAAATACATAGAGATGCAATGTGACAATATTCTTTGTGACATATTATGTTGTGCTATTTCTTTGGTTTCTAATTATTTCTTAAGAACAAAGGAAAAAAATGACAGGATAAAGTCAAAAAGAAAAAGCACACTATGACATGTGATCTATTTTGAGTATATCTCATCATGTATCACCAAACAACCATATTTGGGATAAAATTAAGATGGCATTAATTCTACATAATGGCATGGAATAAGACATTTAAACATTTAAGGTTCTTGTCATTGTGCAAGAAGCAAAAGTCTATTAACCTATCGCCTGCTATGTTCTGTTACTGATAAATAAATGAGTGTATTTCGTTGTCTAGCTAGCTATAATCACTTTTAATCATACATGTGTTGTGAAATGTGAATGTAAAAGCAACTCTATAGGGACATCAACAAGGCGTTAGGATAATTCATGCGATGTACAACGAAACATAAAAATATAGGATTTTTCTATGGAATTGGGCATCTATTCAATTCAGCCATATAGACCGGGGCTTCATTATGTTAATGGTAAAGGCGATACGTAGGGTTATCTGGAATAAAAGAGAGAGAACAATTTCACCATGGAAACGACATGGAGCAAATGCTAGCTACATTAATGTTAGAGTTATTTAGATTTGGCATACTCTTCTTTTTCTTTTTATGTTTGTCTAGTTCGATTTAGATTTTTCTTTCTGATAATGATTTTTTTTTTTATTTTGGTGAGGCTTTATTGCAAGGATAATTTCAATGTACGTACATGGATTTTCCTGGCATATTCATTTAATAATTTAAAAATAAAATAAAAGATAACATAAATATTTTTCCATTTTTAATTGGATAAGTAGTAATAAGACAAAACCACGTTAATTATCCGCTCTAGGTTAGAACAATTTAGCTACTGAGCGTGTCATCATCACTTAATTTCTTGCTTAATTAAATATCGTTCGAGACTTAAAAAAAAAAAAAATTGGTAAGTTTACTACTAACTATATTAGCGCTAGGTGTAAGTAATGGACCCAGGATAAAATCGCCGCCTACAACAGTAAAATAAAAGTTCAGTTATTACTATAGGCTTCTCAATCGCGCGTATAATATTAGCTTAGCCATAAGCTACCAATTGTGCCTAAGTTATAACATAATGATTATATTATAAAAATTAGTACTTTTTAGTAAATTTTCTAGACTGGCCTCAGAGCAGAAGTTCATGCATGCATTCAAGTTTCACGCGCATACGCGTTTTGAGACTTGAAATAGGGAAGAGAGATTATAAACACAATAATACAAAAGCTAGAGTCACTCGAAAACTGAGAAGAGCGTTGGTCTTTATTTTCTTGCGGTTGGTAAAATTCATGACGAAAAAGTTAAATTTAAAATCTAGTTGTCCTGTTTTGTCTATTTCAATTTATTATAGCTTCGACATTTGTTGACTTAATTATGAATGCGCGAATAATGTCCTGAGCAAACTTCGTAGTGACAGCTAATTTTTTTTCTCAAACAAAGGAATCCTGTATATATTATAAGTTCCATTTGAAGTAGAGAACAAGCATGCTATATTTCACAAAATGTACTGATTAATTTTGCGTATTGCTATGGTAACCCAATAATATAAGAACCCTTAATTGAGAAGAAAATGAAAGATAAAATAAAATATCACGACCACCTCATTTATTATAATCTATGCTTTGAAATAATACAAGAGAACAATATCATAATTGTATATCGCATAAAAGGTAAACCAAGTTATGTGATGCAAAAGTACATATATTATATTTTAGACGGTTATTTGTTGCAAGAGTATTGAGTACAAGACGGAGTAAATATTTTTAATTGGATATCCATTTATGTAACTATAGCAGAGGGCTAGAGCAGAGGGTTACAATTCTAGGTGGGTGAAAATAAAATGGAGGTTTTGTTAAGGGGCTCAAATGTTGTATGTTTAGTAATTCAAAAATAAATTCCAATTTTAAGAAAAACAGTCGTAAGTAATTATTAACCAATTTGTATAGTGATGTCGAATTACATAAAAAACTCTTGGATATAATAATTTAATGATATTAACTAATCTTGACCTAACTAATTAACCAAAAACTACTGCTAACTAACTTTTTAATTAACCTAGAGACTAAGAAAAACTAAAATGCAGGTATGATGTCTATAAAAATAACGAGATTGGTTTGAAATTAATTGCTTTTGATGCATCACTAAACAGTGCTAAAATTGTATGAAATTCGATTAATTAATAGCCTATTTTTATATATACCCAGCAATATAGTTATGAACTTTTTTTTTAGTTTTCAAGCTTGTTAAATTAATTTGAAAGTATATCAGTTAAAATCCAAGATAAGTTTTTGGTAAGTGATCCCTTTAATTATTATGGGTCAAATGATGACTGACAAGTAACAACACATCAATATACAAACTGTCACTCATATTCTTAACAGAATGAATGCGACGCATATATATATAATTGGTGAGCTGGAAGTTTAAATCTAAATTTTTTTGTTGGTTAGTGTGTTAATACGAACACGTTTTCTCAATTAAATATTCTTCACATGGATTCCCCAGTTTGTTAGTATTGGGGACACCAATCCCGAACCTTCATTGTACTGATACCTATATTTTCCCCCCCTAACAATAAATCTTGCAATAATTCCCTCGATTTAACTAACAAAACTTAGACTAGCCATGTCCCCTTTACATGTTCACGAATTCTTCAATGTTAATCACAGATAAATTGTTTACTTAGTTACGTACGTATACCGCTGGGATCTGCCTAAAATATCAATTTTAATTTGAAATTGTTAACATAACACAAATATTAATTTGCTGTTTCAAATATACATAAACACATATAACAATATAAAAATTCAGATTTAAGGTCTGTGCACATTTTTAACAAAAGTGGATATTCATCAGAGAACTGCTTTTGGTGAGAAACCTGACAGTTAGCTGGGTTTGAATAATGACAACAGAAAAACATCAAATTTACTTTATGAAATTCACTTTATCATATTTGGGTTGCACTCCAGAGATCTGTTTTTCAAATTGTAATAGATACTTCATCCAACTTTACTAATGACCTTAGTCTTGGATACAAAATTTGAGATGCAAACTTTTTGAGGCAAGTTAAGAGGTGATAAGACAGAATTACTTAAATAAAATAGTTAACAGTAAGTGGGCCTGAAGTAATTAATGGTGCTTCTATTCTATTCTTCATGGTATATATGCCAGCCAGGAAAGAGAAGAAAGGAGAAAAGAAAAGAAGCAGAAAGAAAGAGAAGAAAAAGGGTCAACTCTCCTGAGAGGCAGCACAGGGCTCGAGGTTGTAAGAGAGACAAAACACTTGCATCATTGAGACTCACCCCTTTTTACATATCTTTCACCAGCATTCCATTTTTTATAATTCAAAAAAAGTTAAAAACCATTTTTTTTATTCGGATTTTCTGATACGGATTGTAACATGATACACTGTGAATTAAGTAGCTGACAAATGTATTTTCACTGAGAATTAAAAAGAAGCAACTTAAACCCAACCTCTCTACAAAGAAAGTTGAATTCTTGATAGGGGAAAAATTGGTTACAACACGACTATTCATCTGCTTTTGGGACTTGTTTTGTCTCTCCTGTTCTACTTATAAATACATAATCACTTGCTTTTGGGTGCTTCTTTATTTCTGCCAAAAATTGAAATGATGGGTTGTTTTCAGCAAATTTAATGTCTTGTTTGTTGATTATCCATTTCCCAAAACTAACACTGTTAAATCAAAAGTTAAAATGTTTGTGACATATCAACTTTTTCCCTTTTTTACATAAATGTATGCATCCCAGAACAGCTTTTGAGTTTCTAGAGGTGCAAATTAATAGCACTTATTCAAAATCAACGTCATACGTTTTATTCATAAAAAATACAGAATTACATTTTTAATAAAATGTGATCGTTTTATTTTATTTATTTTTCAAAATTATGCATTCATGATACAAATTAAACAATATTGAGTTTGTTTTGTGCAAATGTAAGAACTCATTTTTAATCATCGAGTTTTTCAATTTCTAATCTTGTATAAAATAAAATCCAACAATAATTATATATTTATTTTATGTGAATGAATTGCAGTTGGCATAGCACATAATAAACAGTTCATATTTGTTTAATTGTCATTCAAATATTTGAAATTTAAATATCTAGAAAACACGACTTTACACCATAATAAGACATCAAACACAAATAATTGAATTTCTCCTCGAGAAACAATATGGAACAGAGCTGAATTAACAAAGGAGCCGCTTGCTAAAAAATTCAAGGTAACGGACATGCCCAGTGAATTGTCCACTGGAGCGCAATAGGGCGAGTAAAACAATGGGCACGCCTATTTAGGGTGGGGCCCAATGGACATATACCGTGGATTTACTGATCGGCGCAGCATTAAATGCTATACAATAAAGTAAAATTCATCCGTAGTACTCCACGTATATCCTTAAAGCTGCATATCCTGCATCTTGCAATCCCTGACAGTCGGCTTCTCTCCTGTTCCTACAGTATCATTCCCTCCGGTTCTGAGATAATTTAGATCGTACGTTATAACTGCCCAAGATTTTAAAAATAGATAGCTTTTATTCCAATTTAATTTACCTCAACGATTTTACGCTTTTAATTTCAATAATAAAAAAGAACTAGCAAGGTTGTGCCTTTCAAAAAGTACATTTTATGTTTTTGGTTTCAATTATTTTTTGGAAAAATTAGGATACGCCATTAAAAAATCGGAAAATGTTGCCTTCAAAACGGAAAAAAGAGACATGTTATAAAGATGGAATATAAGATTTCACCGTAATTTGCCGAGTATATAATTTGAGTAAAAATTGAAGGGCACTATGTTATGGATGCAGATAAAATTACATTAGTATAGTATCGAAAAAAAATACACAACATAAGGGAGTATAGTATAATTTTGAAAAGAAAATACACAACATATTCATTTGTACTATTTCATTCACAATCCAAATGAACCCTATATATTATTATTTAAAAATTAATATTTATCTTATTCTTACTATTTCATTCACAATCCAAATTAATATTTATTTTTATCACAAAATAAAAAAGTAATCAAGGAAACCATTTAGGAATGGGAGTCATGGGGCGGCAAAACACATGAGTTCTGTTGGTCTAATTTACCTATGTTGATCAGGTTAATTATTGGTCAGCCAACTTAATTTACTTGTTTTCGTTATATTGTAGCTAGCTAGTAGGAAAAGTTTTCATTTATATTCATTATCATACTAATAAACCTCAATTGTATGTAACTTATTTTGTTTTATAATTAATATTCGTCCCAGAAACGAGCTTTTATACTGTATAAGTTTAAATCTTAAAGAGAGTGCAGACCGCTCGGGCCAATTCAGAATTGGATCGTGGCATAAGCAACACTATTTTACAAGAAACTGCTAACTTGGCCATGGCTCTGCTCCTCTTTTTTTTTGGTTTCAGCTTCTTTATTCACTTTTCTTTGTACTCACTATATAGCCACTATTTAGTTTATCAAAAAAAAAAAAAAGAAGTTTAATTCTTAAGCTTTTTAATTTATTACTTTGTCTTCTCGAATGCCCCGCTGCATATATGATAAAGTTAAGTTGTAATTTCCCAGGCTAAAAAAAATTAATCACCAAATTAACACCACTTAACCTTGAACCTAATTTTATAGACATGGGTCAATGATCAATGGCTTACCAAACTTTTATTGGCACACTTTCAGTGCCTGTGGGATCCAATCATATATCTGTGGTTTACTCTAACTTAAGATGTGCTGGGGGATTTAAAATTCTTAATTTAGATCTTGATAAAAACTTATCAGAATACACTAACAATAGTGTATATTCGCGTTTATTAAATAGTTATAAGATAATGTGTTGGCTGGTCCATATATATGTTTAATACTGTATGGACATAATCAGCAGTTCTTGCAGTTCTTATAACTATATGTTTAAATAGTTATACGATTGTTTACAATTGCAAGAACTGCTGATTATGAACTCAGCTCGTAACTTAAAACGTAATCATTTCCACATGCTTTTGAATTCATAGCTTTTGAAGTTGTTGCATGTATGAAGATAAACTTTGCTGTGAATTATACCCCATTAATTAGGAGTTAGATACAGCTCAAGAGATGGCAGATATTTTTGGGTGTAGTTTAGCAAATTTCCCTCTTAGATACTTAGGGGTGCCTATACATTGGAAGAAGCTAAGAAAAACTAATTGGCAATATATCATAGATAAATATCAGAATAAATTGCAAGGTTGGAGTGGTAACATGTTATCTTATGGCGATAAAGTGCCCCTAATAAATAGTGTTCTTACTGCTCTGGTCCTTTACATGCTCTCATTTCACGTCATCCCAAAGAATGTATTAAAACAAATAGATAGAATTAGATCGAGATTCTTGTGGTATGCTGGAGATAAAAGGAAATATCATCTGGTTAGGTGGGATGTGGTTTGTAGACCTAAAGAGGAAGGTGGTTTAGGCATAAAAAATTTACAAATCATGAATGATGCCCTTTTGTGTAAATGGGCTTGGAAATACAAAGACCCTCTGTACTCTAGGTGGTGGAAGGAAATACTAAAAGTTAAGTATGAAATAATAATTGTCAAAGATGGTCTCCTTTTAGGAAGAATTTAAGGAGATTAGAGCAGATTGTCAATATTCATAGTAATTATATATTGGGGGATGGCAACAATATTAGGTTTTAGGAAGATAAATGATATGGAGAGTGTGCTTTTCAAATACAATTTTCTGCCTTGTATAAAATTTGTCTAGATAAAGAGTGTAATGTGGCACATATAGTAGAAAAAAGGTATTGCTCTCAATGAGCTGTACTTTATTGTGAACTGTGTCAACTTGAATGCTTCCTCTGATGTGCTGGTCTGGGGTAATTCAACTAAGAATGAATTTTCTGTCAAAGAGATTTACAATTGGTTAGATTTTAGAGGAGTGATAGATAAGTCATTTTCACATATTTGGAAGATTAATATACCAAACAAAATTCAGATATTCTTCTAGCTGTTATGTAGAGATAGATTGCTCACTAGCAGTGGCGGAGCCAGAAAATTTGACAATGGAGTTCAATATTATTTAGTATTGATATTACAATAAATTAAATAAATTTATACTATATATATATATATATATATTAGAAAATTTTTGTCTTGGACGATTTTTTTATTTGCACTGAATCTAAATCATTCATTATGATTGATTATGGATCCAATGGCTCTCGAAAAACTCATTAATGCATGGCTATTCGGATTATTAATGTCCTGTTGATCGTGCAATCGACAATTTAGACATTAACAATTACTCGAGATATTTTACAATTCATTTCGATTTTATTCCAATAAAGTGCTTAAAAATTTTACCTAAAAAAATATTAGGACTCAAAATATAGAACAATTTTATAAAAATTACAAGTTATAATAGATTTTTTTTTATCTTCTAATTAATTCTTTATAGTCTCATCCTTTGAAATCGTCAAAAGATGAAATGTTATAAACAAACAACAGAATAAAATAAATTAATCGATTGATAAAAATTATTATGGTTACTGATTGCATATTAATCTTTTGTAATATTCAGTTAAATAAACAAAAAAACTACATATTAACAAAATAAAATAGATTGTAAAGTTACATATTTAAGTTCAATTAATAAGTTCAATATGCATGTGCTAATCATTACTAAAAATGAAAGTTCATGAAATATTCGAGAATACAAACATTAATATTTGTGGCAGACTAATATATATCTGTCATATAAATATTTTTTTTTCCAACAAGAATAAATTTTTCAAATCCAATATGGGGTTCACTAGTGAAATATTTTTTTAATATCTATGGGGTTCAAATGTTGCATATCTACAAAATTTTTCATTTTGCAAGTGTAAACTTTTCAAGATAGTATTATTTTTGTATAAATCAATGGGGACAATTGACCCCCATTGATTGTGCTTAGCTCCGCCACTGCTCACTAGAGATAATCTAGCAGCGAGAGGTTGGGAGGGAGATGTATCATGTGTATATTGTTCCTTCCTGAAAACTATAGACCATGCTTTTTTTAATTGCCATCAGGTTAAACCTATTTGGATATGGTTTTTATAGCAATTTGGTATTGATGAGGCACCTCCAAATGTGAGAAGTTTGTTTGAGCTGTTATCTCTCATAGATAATAAAACACACAAAGCTGCTCAAATCTGTTGGTGTGCCATATTGTGGGTGATTTGGTTAACTTGAAATGACTGTTGTTTTAATCATCAGAGACCTTGCTCTTTGAGGGTGCTTGGAGCCAAATTCCATGCTCTGATGATTTACTGGGCCGACTTGTGGGACCCTGGGCTGAAGGCGCAAGCGCTAGATTTGTTGCCAAGAATCGAGCATCTACCGTTGCAACTGACGATGGGAGAGCACATGATGTTTGATGGATGACGTCTCTGATTACTTCTTGATGTATTTTGACATATAGATGTTGTTCCTGAGTACTACTTTTTGATGTATTTTGTTATATAGATGTTGTTCCTGAATATTTTTGGCTGGATAGTTAAGCGTTGTAATTGTTTGATATATTTTGGATTTGGGTGTGGTTAGTTATAAGGGTAGTTTTGGTACTACTAGTTTAGGTACATATGTGATGCTGGTATTTGGATGTAACGGATAGTTTCTGTTGTTTGCTTTTCTCAGGCTCTGATCGGAAACCCAAACAAGCGCGAGAGAAAAGAAAAGAAAAGAAAAGAAAAGAGAAGAAACGAAAAGAAAAGAAATCTGACACGAAATCGTTTCTGGCGATCGACGGCGGTCGGAGGAAATCGCGAGAGTTCGATCGCCTACCGGAGAAGGAGAAGATCCAACAGCCGAAACGAGTTCTCGCCAAATTTCTTGGTTTTGGAAGGAATTTACTAAGCCAAAATTTTCTCGCCAAACGAACTCTCCGCACCTCCTTCCTCGGTTCCAATCAGAAGATTTGGGAAACGGAAAATTCCATTTCCAATTCTCACGGTAAATTTATGTTTCCGATCAGAGCCTCATGGTTTTAATGGAAAAGCTGTGGGAGTTTCCCACTTGTTTAAAAAAATAATAATAATAATTAAAATTTTTTTTATTATGATGCCCCTAGCTAGTAGGATTTTATTGAGTTTTTTTTTTTCATATAAGTCCTATAGAGAATTAAAAAAAAAATCATGTTAATTTCCATTCATCCAACGATAAATAATTTAAAATAATTTTCATTTTAAGATTTTTTTATTAAATATTTTATAACCGAATATATTACTTGATATTTAAGCAAAAGGGTATATTTGGTAGACGAAAAAAGTAAAAAGTAACTAAATAACTCATACCATAACTCTCATTTAGAACAATATTATGCTTTTATTTTATCGATCATGGCTCGATTAATTACAGACACAGGCCTAAAAATCATTTCTCAGTTTAAGAATATTTTTTTATTTTATTTAGAAAGTATTATCAACAATACCAAGTAAAAGCGTTATCTACATGTTCGATCTAATTCATAATATTTTTTTTAAGTGTTAAATTGGAGCTATCATTTATATGTTGATCTCTCATAGTGCTCAATTTTATTCAAAGTCACCAGGGAAGGTAATGCGTTATTTGATAAGTATGACGTCTACAAAATAAAAGTTAGCTGGTCAACCTATACCAAAAATATTTGTATTATGGGGTACGAACCTAGGATCACCATGTGGTCGATCGTTTTCAAGGAACTCTCCAAATCTCATTTTTAGTTTTTACCCCTCCCGTTTTCTCAAAGGTTTTAATTTAGAAGGGTCCTAGAGAAAAATCCTCTGTAGTTTCTAAAGACTGGAGAGAAACCAAACAGCTAATGAAACAAAGATACTTCTAAAGTAGTAGTCACAGAGAAAAGTACCGGGTTTTGCGGAAACCAAGGACGGCCTCCTGCCTTCCACGTGGCAAATTAATATCCGTTTGATCTTCTAACAACGGCTGAGGATTTCTTTAAGTTGATGGAGACCAAAAGGCCATTGTTGCAGCCAGATTTGATATGTATTCCTTTCTTTAATCATTTCCAATTCTTTTACAAGCATTTATCTCCAGTTTTCCGGAAATGCAGTTGTCCGGTTTCACTAAGGCTATCTAATTAGTTCTGCTGCAAACAAGTGCAATTAAAAATAAAAATATGATCATTTCAACATTTATGCACGAGGATATTATCAAATATAAATGTTTAAACGATTCATCGAATATACATGAAGTAATTTAAGAGCCTCCTATAAATTTGACATTTTTATAGTGGATTTTTCAATTTGATTTATGCCAAGATCAATCATATGCATTCGTTGTCTTAAACAAATTATTTATTTTTTCAGCCCATATAAAAAATTGGTTTAATGCAGAATTCATCTTAATGTAAACATTGGTTGAGTTCTTTAATTAGTTAAAATGCTCAAAATGTTTATATAAATTATATGAAAGTAGTTGCACCACAAGCTCAGTCACACAGGCGCATAATTAAAATTTGTATAGCTGATATCCGTGGCACGATTTCCTTAAGCAAATCCTCATTTAAATTGCTAGGGGTAGTATGTATTGGTATGGTTTTATTTAGGAATAGTGGAGAGGTATGTGTCTCAATGCCAATGGAGAATATCGTAGTGACAATACTCTCATCACTCCCACTATAATTCACACTGTCACCTTCTCATCATTTTGAATTATTCCTAAAATGATGGTGCTGGCTCTTTTATAGTTTTTACTCCTACGAAATTTTACAAAATTATCCCCTCAAACAATCAAATTAAAATTGGAAAAGAACGTTAAATCCTTCAAAATTTTGCATACTACTTCATTACTGATAAGAGCTACTTTTAAAAATTCATACTTACGAATTGAAATAATTTGTTTTTTTTTTAATTGAGTGGAACATACAATTTAAAGGCGAGTCTAAATAGAATAAATGGGGTGCAATGTCACCCTTTTTTTTCCAATCAAATATATATTTGATATTGAATAATTTCCTTAAAAATCACCATTTGATGAACCCCATAAAAGTGCAGATATAATTCTATTGATGACCCCATAATTGAAAATTTATTTTTTTGACATAATAATTTTATTGATATCGATAAAAAAATTTTATTTAATCTTTATTTATATGAGTGAACTCCATTCAAAATTTTTTGCCCTCCCCACATATCAACATATGCATATGAGAATATATATATATATATATAGGAAATCATTTTAGGGTAATGTAAACTTGTAAATATCAGCTATGTTCATGAAGGTACTTCAAAAATCATTTTAAAAAACAGGACAATGAAAATATGTATGTATTCTATCAACACAAAATAAAATCAAGATAATCAAGTATGCATTTTATCTATATATTAAATTTTTTTAAGTAAGGACGCATTTAACTATATGTTTCCTTGTTTAGTTTAATATTATAATATTATAAATACATAGATGACAATTGATAGTAAAGGGACTTGAGTGGGTGTTCATGCAATTTTACTAACATCTTACCATTGTGAAAAGAGTGGGAAAGGGCGAGAGGGGTAGGTGTAAATTTTTTACAAACTCATAAATAGAGAAAGAGAAAGGCAAGTGGCAGAGAGAAAGAGAAAGAAAGAGAGAGGCAGCAGACTCCATGGCGGCGTTGCAGTGCTCCCTTCTAATTCTGTGTCCTTAATCATCCTCCTTTTCTAACCCTCTCTGACTCTTTTTCTCCATCTCTTCTGGCTGGCCTCAGTCGCACAATCTGTAGAGAGAGAAACAAATATTAGAGAAAGAGAGCAATAGAGAGAGAGAGTGAGAAAACAAATCCCAACGCCCGTCGTGTGGCGCGGACAAACTAGCCAGATAAAGAGCATAACCCTCTTTCTCATCTCTAACAACTCTCTCTCTTGCTTCTATTATTAACTCCCTTTCTTTGTTTTTTCCTCACACAAAGGTACGGATCCTACACCTTTAATTTAATCCCCCTTCTATTCATATCCATCGCTAGTACTCTATCCTCTCTCTCATATTCATTCTTATTTAATACACCTATAGGCACTCACTTCAGTTAATGGCTCTTAATCCTTCCAACTCAAGAGACTACAATGGCTGGTTTCTCTCTAGGTAGAGGAGAGAGTCTTCCTTCTGACAATCAGGTCCCTTCTTACACCCGTGGCTTTGAACTATGGCAACAACACTCCCACCACCACCTCTTTCCCTCTTCTAGCCTACTTAGCTTTTCCCACGAACCACTTTCCGGAGTTCAACATACCGGCAGTGGCACCGGGACCAGAGGTATGAGGGGTGGAAGTGGGGGAACGAGCTGTCAGGATTGTGGCAACCAGGCGAAGAAGGATTGCTCAAATCTGCGATGCCGAACATGCTGTAAGAGTAGAGGGTTTCAGTGCGCTACTCATGTCAAGAGCACTTGGGTCCCGGCTGCCAAGAGGCGAGAAAGACAACAACAGCTGGCGGCTGCTGCTGCTCTTCAACAAGCTCAACGTCACAGGACTGGTGGTGTTGGAATCCTACAAGATTTAGGAGGCGGCGAGAGTTCGAAGAGGCCGCGAGAATTGATGTTGCATACTGGTAATTCTCGTTTGGTGAATGCACTTGCCACCACATCTGGTAAAGATATAATATACGATCTGTTCCAATTTTTGTTCCGATCTGTGATCTGGACACTGCATATGTCTTTGATCTCTCTCTCTTTCTTTTATTTTTTTTTTTAAAAAAAGTTGAAATAGTCTGTGGTCTCTTTGCTAGTCTTTTCTTTCCGATATATATTTGAATTTAATTTGAAATTTTGGTTTTGAATTTTTTTTATCCCTTTCTTTCATTCCCGTTTCCTTTTTTTCCTTTTGGAAAAAATATATTTGGAGTGATTCTTCTAAATTAATAGTTGGATCTCGCTAGTAGGATTAATGCTACATATGATCACTAGTTAAAAGTTTTGGCGTTCTTCATCTGTTATATATCTTTGAAAGTATATGCATACAGAAATATATGATAACAATTTTAAAAGATAAAAATACATATCACTTAATAATGAAAAAAGGAAAAAAAAAATCTGAAACCTAATATTTCTTTTTTTTTTTTTCTGTCTTTATTCTTCCTAGATCTTCCAATCGTTGTAAGGGATCTTATAAAATTTTGTTTTTCCTCTTAAGCTTGGTGGTGTCCTTTCAAACCCTAGTTCTTAACATGTCACTATAACATAACATATATAAAAGGTTTCTGGTTTCTGGATAACCAAGCAAAGTAGTTTTGTTTGTATGCAATTTGCTCCAATAAAATGAAACATTTGTCGAAGTTTCTGAACAGTTTATTTCATCGATCATTTTGACTTTGAATTCACAATAAAATGAAAGAAATGAAATACAATTTGTAGCCAGCTCTACTCATGGTGATGATTTATGGTATTTTTCTTCAATATCTTTCCAATAAACCGTTTGACCTGATCAAGTTGCATGCAACTTCTAATTACAGGAGGAGGCATGGAAGCATCTGTTGCATTTCCTGCAGAGGTGAGCTCACCAGCTGTATTTCGCTGTGTTCGCGTGAGTCCTATAGACGATGCAGACGATGAATTTGCATACCAAGCAGCTGTTAATATTGGTGGTCATTTGTTTAAAGGAATACTTTATGACCATGGCCCAGAAGGTTCTGGAATGACTCCTAGTCCACGTCAGCATGCCGAGTCGACGTCATCAGCTGCCGCAGCGGCAATTACTACAACTGCAGCTGCAGTAACTGCAACTACTGTAGCGACTCAAGCCGCCTTATTGGACCCACTATACCCGGCTCCGCTGAGTGCTATCATGGCTGGTACACAGTTCTTCCTTCAAAACCCACGACCTTGAAGAGAGATGGAGAGAGAGTCAATGAAAGTTAGAACTAGCTAGTTATTCATCCATTTTTCTTAACAAAAAAAAAAGATACTTGACCTAGTCATTGATGTTATTTAAGAATAGGAGTTAATAGTTCCTTATGCACATTTTGTCCAAAAAGATGATCCTTTATGCATGTCTCTGTTGTAGTTCTTGCTAGGTTTTCAATACTTTCGCTTTATTGAGAGTTTGCTGTTGTCATGGTTAGGCATGAAGCTTTGAAATTGGGTCATTTCAGTTAGGTTTAGTGAATAGTTAGGCACAAAAAGGTCCTTAACCCAAGTTCCTTTTTCTTTCTTGTCTATTGCTGTTTGATGTTTCTTTTTTCATATGAAGCTGTTGGAGGAAGAGAACCGTTTCAAATCTTTATTTGCTACGTTGATAAATCTTTCCAAAATGCGATGTCCGATCGATTAATCAATTCAGTTTTCTTGGTTGTTAGTTTTTGTTGTTTAAAACATTCTACCATTTTGGTACTCTCTATTCTGTAACACTTGAGCTATATGCCTATCTTTTCCGCAACAAAAGCGATGTGTTGGCCATGCATGCAATTAATACTCTCTTCCTCCCTCTTTCTCTACCTCTCTCTCTCTCCTCTCCCTCTCTCTCTATATGATTTTTTAGCTATTTTCACCAATAATGCCAAGTAGAGATTTTTCTTGTAGATTTTTGGTTCAAATTTTATTATATATCATTGATTTCATTGTGTACAAGTCCTTGGTTGGCCTGGATATGGATGAAGTACTAGTTGGAGTCTCTCTTAATTTTTATTAATTAGGAGATGTTCATTTCTAAACAAATTGTCTGACAGGTGTCAGTTCCCTAGAATATAATCAAACTATTGATTAATTTCAACATATGCACGTACTGCGTATTGTATGTCATGAAGTACGTTCACTCAACTTTGATTACGTTAAGATATATAATAAAGCATAAAGGCTCCCCTTGTGATAACGAAATAAAAAGTAAATTCCAGACTTCAAGAGAACTAGAGAATTGGTTGAGGGAACTAAAATGAAGAAAAGAAATCTAGTTCAGTTCTTTAAAACAAAAAGGAATGAGAAAGAAAAGGTGATTGTTATTTGTCAATTCATCGATCCCAAAGTTCTTGTTAGTTGTGACCCTATTAAAGCATGTCTCTCTGTAATCTTTACCAGCAGAGGTTGCACTTGTCCAAATGAAGTGAGACTATGATCACAATATTTAATTCAATAACTAGTTAGTTTTTGGGTGGTTCTTGTTCTAGCATTCGCGTAATGGAACAAATTTTGATGCATTAATTAATTTTCATAATTGCTACTTGCTAGATCAATTGTGTCAGAAATGCCAAATTAGGTCAGGCAATGTGTAAGAGAGGGTAAATGGGAGTAAAGTGAAGAAGTCTTGCAAGTTAATCCAATTTAGTTGTGGTGCTCAAAACTAGATGAAATTAAAGTCTTCCGGCCTAGAGTTCCAAAAAGTAAAATATTAATAAATGAATTGTCACAAATTAAGAGCACTGATCCAATATAAACAAACACATACATGTGAGCCTTTCGTTCAAATTTTTAATTTGATAAAGTGCTTTATAATTATATTATATTTTCGCAAATATCTATGAAATTCATAAAAACAATGAGCCATTTAATGACGTAGCTTTAACTAATTTCAGATTAGTCAATGTATAACCCTTGTCTTTTTGCTCTTTTGATTACAATATGCTTTACATATTCTATTAATTATGAATGAGTCTTCATGTACGTTGCCATAGAAGCGCTGGCATGCATGTTTGCAAATTAAGATGCACATACTGTTTGTGTTCGATATCTGGTATAGGCATATACGTACATGCCGAGACATAGCTGCAATCATGTCCGAGGAAAACACAGACTATCCTACATAAAACATATACGAAAATAACGAATGGCGACGTTGAATAAAGCATATATAGTGCATGCGTATGTACCAACTCTTCATACATAATTAATTAATTATATAATTTTGATTTGACTGTTTGAAAATTATAATTGTTGCCATCATATATAGCGTATGTGTATATATCTATTGATTGCCATCTTATGATTGTAACAAAATCCGATCGACCTTTAATTCACCTTGACAGCCTCTAGGCCTCTACCAAGTAAGCTCGAAAAACAAACAAAAAAGAAGAAATCCGAGCCATTTTAATCATTCCTACTAATTTCATCTAAGTGGTGTGGAAAGGGCAATTAACTTTAGTAAGAGATTATTTCTAATTAAGGGATAGCTTCAGAACAAAACACATGATAAGAATGTTTTAGAGAGATCAATTATATTAATCACTCCTGCCATTTTCCAATTCCATCACTGTTTGATCTTGAGATACTTTTTCATAATTAATGTTGCTGTTCAGTTGGTGGAGTGCTTTAGGGAACGTATAGAACAAAAGTACATCATATTTACTACTAAATTTAAGTATACTAATAAGTTAAAACTCCAGAATTAATTTATTGGTACTGTCTTTAATTAGTTAGCATTAACTATTATACAACTTCCTAATTATTTATTTTTTAGCTTGGCCATTGATGAAATAAGTAATTTTTTTAGTTTTTTAACTAATCATTAACAAAAATATTATCATCTTTGGCCCGGAAAATCAGTTGATTACACCATCTTTATGAGTCATCAGCTTTTATAGGGGTACGTAGGTTCAAAATCTGATTCAAAATTTCCTTATAAAATTTTAATTAAGTTGAACATCTTAACCTTATTTTTATTTAAAACAAATTGTGTGCACGATTTATTTTTTGTACAGAAGAAATTATATTTTCTTACAATAAATTTATTGCATAAATATAATAATATATAATTACAATATTTATCAAAATTTTGTATTATTTTATTATTTAATAGACGATACAAACAATTGATATAATTTGAAATTCATGAAATATCCATCAGATACTTGGGAAAAAAAATTAACATACTTATGAAGACGCTCCATCAGATACTTGGAAAAAAATAATAAAATAAGATACTTATTAAGCTGGTTTCTCAGATATGTGATTAGATTATATTCACAAGTTTTTTATAAAATCGACAATTTTTTTACGCACCAATTGACAAATCATTTTTAAATAAACTTAATAGTTACTTATTATAAACGTGCGCGAAATTCAAAAATAAAAAAGAAAAAACGAATCTCTAACGCTGTGCCGAATCAAATCTGTACTAACAAAAGAATTCCCCAAAAAAAAACCTCCTTTTTTACGGTATTCGAGAGACGTCATTTCAACTTCAGAATTTGTAGAGAAGGAAGAACAGTACCCCCATTATCCGCAAAAGTTTTGGGTCACCGAAATTTTAGTCAAAGGTACTTTGAATTTGGATTGTATTGCCACGGAATCCTGCTACCAAATTTGGTATTATTTGATTATCAAATGGATGACTCGATTGATAAGCCTTGAAGATTCAAGATTAAATACATCGAATTAAGAACGCACGACCCCTTTTCCTCGGAAAAGAACGGACGATCCTGATAAATACTCTTCCCTACCGATTTACACTTTTTTTATCAGATTGTCCATTTATATAACATAAGACCTATCCTATATCGATGAGGACATAAATCCTACATTCTACTCTTTTTTTTTTTTACTAATGAATTGAAATTGCGTCTAATCATGCTTCACAGACTAAACAATATCACTTGTTTTCTGCAAAATACCTCCTTATGTAAAAAATAACAATTCTATGATTTCATTGTAGAAGGAATAAATTTTGGATGAGGCAATTACTTTATAGATTTTAAGGGAGGGTATTAACTAAGATATTAGAGTGATATATATATAAAAGAATAAAACTAAGATGTTGAAGTGTTATCTGAAAGCTAATTTGCACCAAGGATGGCCATTTTTACATAGTCCAAATAAAAACGGGCCCAGTAACTTTTCTTAAAAAAAACAGGCCCAAAAAATTACTCGTAAATTTGTAATATTGTAACTTAAACGTAGACGTACAGGAGGCCCGATGGTATTTTAGTTTCGACATTAATTCATTGTGTATTTGTGTTCAAACAAATATTCCCATCTTGAGTTTATGACAGCTATTTTTGCTATTTACATTCTAATTTTAAATTAATTTTCCTCTTTATTCGCTTACTTTCATTTTGAATTTTATTTTGAGACAAGTTCAGCAAGCAATAAAATTTCTCCTCTTGATCAATTATTAATCGCGATATTACAAGGACAAGGAGATAAATCCGTTTTATAAAAGAGAGAGAGAGAGAGAGAGAGAGAAAGAGAGAGAGCAGAATAGTAAGCGGAACCACTTAACGATGCATGGCAGAGCTGCGCACTTGATAGTGACATAATAAAATATGGATGAGTAAATTTTAGTTTATATGAAGGTCATTGTATTAGTTAATCATTGGATTATGCATTGATTATAGCCTAATGCTACAAAGCAGATTACCTAATTGATGAACACATCATCGCTGCTGGTCTTAACCTCCCTAACCCCCATCTCCCCCTTTCTCTCTCCACACAAAATCAAAGTGGCAATATTGAAAGTAACTCATTGTTGCTCTCTCTCAAATTATGGAGAGGTAAGCACTTTTTCTGTTGTCTTTACTTTAGTCCTCCTGCTTATTGTACCCTGATATTCAATATCAAAAAGGTTCATATTCTTAAATCATCTTTTTATGGTAAATCCATGGTAAAAATCTTTTTTGCCGATTTACAAATAAACATTAAGAATAATGGGATTCCTTTTGTTTCAGCCAAAATTTTGTCCATCTTCAGGATTGAAGTACATTAGGATATAAATCTTCACTATCATAGTTCCAATTACTCATTATATGTTGATTGACAGTTCCAGCCATAATAGAAGTAGTGCAGATGCTGGCAAGACCAGCATCCATATCATGGCGCTAGATGAAATGTTAGGAGCCAATTCCTTAGCAACTGCAGCGGTGCTTGTCGGCCTCTCTGTTACCCCGACAGTGGTGCTAGGTAACAATACCCAGCCATCATGTAATGCCAGTCATGATCGGGTTCGCAATCTTATTGTGTTTGAGGTGATCTCTTTTAGCTTCTTCCTCTTCTCCAGCCTCGTCACACTAGTAAGAGTCACATTTTTGAAAGCTCAAGTTTGTTTAGTTTTATGGAATGAACATTTGAACCCATCTTAATTATCAGGAAATGGATGAAAACATATGTCATTAACCACTTAACAATCATCCCTTTTTGAATTTTGTGGTTTTTGTTTTGGCATTATTTACAATCAGGTCCTATTGACTTTCTGCAATTGTCACAGATTACTTATACACTTTAATTAAACATACTTGGGAAATAATTATGTAATGGTTTTTATTAGCATGATCTAAATAAAAAAGTGCAACCTTTTAAGCACTTGTTGCCATTATAACGAAAAATCGTGTAAGTAATCATGTTTTATAGCCATCTGATTGATGTTTTGCAGGGTTTAAAGCATGCTGTGCATGTAATAAATAGCAAAGACCAGCATGAAGCGTTCAAGGCCGATGTCAATTCAGTAATTTTCAAGCTTGGCATGATCGGATCTGCAATAGGCTCAGTTATTGGAGGCATCTTCTTTTTTCTTTCAATTGCAATTGTGATACAGATCAAACTCTGTGAATGAAATAAGAACACTGATTGCTTTTCTTTTGGTTTTCATTACTATTAATTTTCTCGCTATTATAAAAGGTGTTAGATATTACTGACAGCTAGTACAGAGACAATTTACATGAGATTGAGAAGGATTAACGTCAATATACCTCTCATTCTTTGTAAATATTAAAGCAAATATACAAGAGGTGAGATCGAAAGATACTCCAATACACCACATGAGTTGACACATGTGCGTATTCTAAATCATATTCATAAAACTAAACTTTGGAATGCCTTGAAAGGAGGTGAGACGTTGTTTAAAATGTCATAAGAGGATTGAAAGCTATGGCCACCGCCTATCCTCTATATCGGATCAAAAGCTAAACTTCGGAGCCACAATGAACAAAACACAGTTGAGGACCAAACTTTGGACTTTCCTCTATGACATTGTTGTTTAAGCATATGTTAGGGTTCTTAGGTGTGAACACGAGTATGAAGTTCAATCATCTTCTGGTGCGTGGGGTCCACTGACAGTGTGGCTCTATAGTCGCGCAAGGCAGCTGAGACATTGCCAATGCGCTTATGAAAGGCGGCACGGGAACGGAGGAGGTGGAGGTCAGCCTTGAATGCAATGGCACGGCTCAGCTCAGCTATGGCCTCTTTTTCCTTGTGGATATCCATCAAAACTGTAATGGATTTCATAATAGCATGTTAGCGGAATTTGTTGTCAACAATTGAGCTGCAAATATAATCACTCTTATTTTAAAGGCTAAAGATAGCTTTTGAGCAAAGTGATGCTTAAAATAAGATCATGGACGTCGGTCTCAAAGATCATGGTAATTATTTGCAAAAACTAAAAGTTCAAACTTAAATTCTAAATTTAAGTACAATTCTCCTTCATTTGCTTCTGGGCAGATCCAACGAATATTTAAAATTTTTTTGATCGGTGAAAAAAGTAAAAACAGAACTTTTAATCAGCACATAAAGAAACAAATGGCAAAAAAGAACATTACCAGTAGCCCGGTACCAGTATGGGTATACTCGCAAAGGATCCAACTTGGTGACCATGTGCAAGTCGGCCCTGGTGAGATCAGGCTCACAGTACTCTGACCTCTGCTCATAGGCAGAGGCATTGTTTTGTACCTTCTCAATCAATTTAGTCATGTTTTTATATGCTTTATTTCTGTCATTTCTTAAAAAGTGAACACGTGCAAGACCTTGATGGGCCCATGTGTGACCAATTTTCAAGGCATTTGAGTAGCACTTAGCTGCCTGATCAAGCTTGCCACAATCCACATAAATATTGCCTAGATTGTTCAGAACCTGGGCAAATTTGTTTAAAAAAAAGGATTGTTGATTACCTGATAAATATATTTACAATGGCGGAGAAAAAATATGCAATAAAAAAATAGTTAAGAAAACTGTCTGTTGCTTTGCACAGATTTGTCCCATTTTTCCTGAAATTTGTATTGGTCAACCATCAGTCATGAGCAGTACTAGAGTTTCCTTTTCCACAGTGGCATTGCCAATTTTGCAAACTACCAACAAAAAAGCTCTCAAGAACCTATTAATTTCCTGCATAAGCGGCAACTTTTGACCAACAGACGAGTTGGGGCGGGTGCATCTTAAAGTAGTAAAACAAAAACAAGAGAAAAGGGGCGGCTCCAGTATGTCTCTCTTGGACATCTCTTTTATGTGCATGAGTTTAATTGAACCTTTTATCAGGTTATAATAAGAATCCTCATCATTATCAAAGAAAAAGAAAATCACACACCTCACCCTTGCGCAGCCTATCCGAAGCACACTTGAGTGCCTCCTCAAGCAAGGAAGCCACAGCTGCAGGCAAGGGGGCGTGGGGTTCAGAGCGAGCATGAGCTGTGGCCTTCAGGAAGAATGCCTCAAAGGAATGGTAGATTGCTATTGATTCTTCGGCCTTGTGTAGGCCCTCTTCAAAGTGGCCAGTTTTACACAGGATCCACCCCTCATAAACCAGCCTCTCATGCTTGCTTGATGCATGCTCTCGTGCCAATGCAAGGCTCCGCATTGCTGCTTCAGGGCAATTCAACCTGGGAAAACATTAACAGAAAGGAAAGTAATATATTAACCATTCTACTAATCTTTTAGTTCGAAAATTGTAGCATGCATTAAAATTAATATAAAATATATATATGAGGGGCCAAATGTAATTATTTATTTTTTGTTTTTATTGTTTCCTCCATTATAGCTGTGAGTTGCAAGCCCAAGAGGTTTTGCTTTGGCTGGAACTTATATTTAACCAACCAACTGAAAACATCCAAAAGAAAAGAATAATAATTTAAAAAATATAAAAAAGTTAACATGAGGATCCTTCAATGCCACATTAATCCTCATTTATTCCTGTCTCTAATATACCAAAAGAAATTAACAAATCAGCAATTAGTTAATTACTTAAAAAGAAGCAAAGATTGACTGAAGTACAGAACCCCTTTGGGGAGGTCTGACTCGAGCATCTGGCAAATCACACTAAGTGATCCGATATCATCCACAGCAGACCAGCGGTCGTACAAGTGCATCCAGCAGTTGCCAGTTGTCCACCTCTCCACATGCTCCATCACCAGCACTTTCATCTGCCCCACCTGCACCCTCTTCTCAAACATCCTCCACTCTGGATCTAACGTGATCATTGCATGTATATCTCTCAATGCACCCCTATAATCCTTCAAAGCAATGTGAAAACAAAACCGCATCTCTAGGCACTCTAGAGAAAGTTTGAAGCCCAAGACCCGGTTTATCTCCACTAGTGCAGCTTCTATGTTCTGTTTCTTCATTAAATATGCAGCCCGGTACATGTATGGGTATACAAGAGTTGGATCTGACTCGGTGGCTTTGTTGAGGCTCTCCCATTTCGCATCTCCCTTGGAGTATAAAGACCTCTCTTGGTACATCCATCCGAGTGGCATTTGACAAGAGGAGATAACTGAGTCTAACATCTTGATAGACAGATACTTATTACCTCTTAATGAAGCAAGTCGTGCCAAACCAGCAATAGAATAAACATGTCCAGCTGAATAAGCTAGGTTAAATAGATATTCAGCCTCTATGTACTCTTCCCTAAGAAACTTAACACACCCAAATTGGTGAAGTGCAAATTGATTCTGGTGTTTCCCAGTAGCTGATTCGACCAATTTCTCAAGAAATAATACTGTGGTCTCAGATTTTGGATCCACACTCATGGAAACCTCACTAAGGAAACAAAACAGGGAAAATGATGCATTACCAACAAGGGTTGATAAATGAGCTTTGTTCATATTGTAGAAGAGGTTGACCACATGCTCTTCATTTAACCAGGCAGGCAACTCATCTAATAGCAACTTCAGACAAGCTGCAGCCAGAATGGTACACCCCAGTTCTAAAGCACACTCCAAGTAATAAATTGCATCTTGTCTCATATGTACAAAAGAGGCAAGTTTTCTGCCACAAGCATCTTTTAAACCCTCGCAACAATACATATTTGAGAAATCGAGGATCTCAAGCAACACTTCAGGAGCAAAATGGGGTAACTTAGCAGTTAGGCTAAATTTACTCACTGCGCACATAGCAAGCGGTGAAATCCCATTATTAGACATGTCAACCACCTCGAGTTTTGATTCTTTAAAACCTCCAGTAAGCATTGTGCGAAGAGGAGAAGATAAAGTTGCAATCTTTCTCCTATCACAAAGTACCATATCATCCCCAATTTTGAAATATATCATATTTGGTCCCTGAAAGGGGTAATTAGTTTCTTCAGTCATGCTTTCAGTTGATAATCGGACCACATAATCCAAGAGGTTGAATTTCTGGCAACAACCACGTTTATGACAAGAGGAAAGGAGATCAGAAATGGGTTCTTCCCCTTTCTTCTCATATTTTAACCAGGCAAAATAAATTAGGTCCTCATGAATTGAGGTTGATCTTGCCCATGCCAATTGAAGACTCCGCAATGATAGCTTGATCTCGCCTAAGCCACGGAATACCTGGTATTGGAGAAGGGATAGGTTCGACTTTTGGTTCGGTTTGCACGTCTCTAGTTCCTCATGAATTTGTGCAAGGATTTCAACATAGTTTGTGGGTTTAAATTGTGGGAAGAGCGGTGGCTCGGCAACCTTTATTAAGGTTTCTCTGTTCAAAGATAATAAATTCAGAAATGAAGTTTGTTCTTCTTGAACCGAAATTTCTTGAAACAATTATAAAACATCCTATGTAGCATTTTAAGATTGCATTATGACAAGTTGGTATTGAGAAGCAAAAATAAGCTTTTGAGCAAAACAAAGTATTTAATAAAAGTATTTCCATTGGTAAAGGCAGACAGAATTATTATCCTAAGTCCTAACAGAAGAAAATGGTTTGTTGTCCTCTGCAATCTCAGTTAAGGTATCTTAACTAACTAAAATAAGTACTTTCAAATTTTCATGCCATGTGTATGAGTTAATTACACGAAGGCATCTCAAATTAAATCGGAAGAAAGGTATTAAGAGAATACAGAGACATTTTGATATTCAAATAGGAAAGAACCTGTGACCTCGTTTACCATGTACAAGTTAAAAGAGTTTGCACATAACAATATGTATGTATTTCCAAAAGGCGTTCAGCCATTCACACACCAAAAAATAAAAACAAAAAAAAGCACAAAAGCAAAGAAGAGACTTACATAGAAGCAGGAGATTGTATGGAGGGCTTAGAAGAGAGCTTTCCTTTATCATGCAATTTACTTTCTCTACAAAAGAGCTCAGAGAAAAATAGCTTCCTCATTTGCACATACCACTCAAGAGAGCTTTTAATTGTTTTTTTATGAGTGCTCTTCTCTTCTTTTGTGGGAAATGAAGAACTTGGAAGTTGGGAGTGAGAAAGCGCTTATTGCTCGTTGAGTCATCGCTAGTGAGTTTACTGGAGTTACTATTTCTCCATTATCCTCTCCAGTTCCGTTGAAGTTGCACTGCACATACCGTCTTGTTTACACTTTACAGTCGCGATGTCAGGTCTCCATGTGGGTCGCGAACGGGGCTACATTGGTCATCTGCTCTCGGTCTTCCACGTTTTGCACCGAGCTCGTCTTGCTTCTTTCTTCGGCGTATCCGGTGTTTGTCAACAAACCAATAGAAAGATGATAAAGTGGAACGAGGCCAGAGAGAGTACATCAGGACAAGCAGCGAATAAAAGGATTCCTGAACTCTCTTTCTAGCCTTCTACTTCTAGGTCTGTTGTGTTCAGGAAGCCTATTGTTGTGGAGAGTACGGTGGGAGCGACACAGGAAAAAGACAAGGATCTAAAGAGACTCGTCTCTAGAAAGATCGACGGCTCAGATGTAGCAATGGAGAATCAACGGACCAGTTCCGTTATTGTGTACAGTTGTATTAGGCAAATTCTGGCAAAAATGGCCTGGATTAACTTTGGGCCAAAATTTGGGCTTAGTGTAGACTTCCTGAACGAATATCTCGTTTCTCATTTGGGAATTGGGAGAATTAAAAGTTTCCGATCAAACAAACATACGATGCTTTATGTGTTTATTGTTTGCAAACAAACAACAAGCCAATAGTGAAATTACAGTAGACTTTAGTGCTCACAAGTCACAATACTTTATCGTATTGCTGTTATGTAAGTCTCTATCAAATCCTTTATTTGGACAAAGATTAAAAAGTCGATTTTGAGTTTTTTCTGACCTAACTTTTGAATCTTGATTATTGAACGAATAAATTAAGAACTAACGCGCACTAAAACATAAAAATATCAAAGTACTTCAGTATTACACTGATTCTGAATTATGCAATTTTAGCTCGATGAGAGAATTATATTTTATTATTTCTTTTGTGTGGCTTGTCGCTAACCATGATACTGATTTAAATTCAAATATAGAGTGTTATGTCTTCCATTTTTTTTCCCTTCATCAGATAATTTTGCATGAATTTTCTATTTAGGTAATTTTCTTAAAATATTCTACATTTGACCCTGATGAAATTATGACTATATTCAACTGTTGACCTCATAGCTTTAAAAATTCATATATATATTTATATAATTATTTTATTGAGGTTGATATGATCATATTCATACAAAATTAATTATTTAATTTTTAGTGCCCCGATTAAAATTCTTTTGGCTCCGTCGATGCTTTACGTATAATAGGTGACAAACAAAAGAAAAGCCACAAAATGGTCTAAATAGTACACATAATTTAATGATTAAATTATTAAAACTCTAAAGAGCGGATTACCAAAGTATGAATACATCATCTCTCTTGGTCTTATCCTACTCCAACCTCTTTCCCTATCTTACACTCCACTTCACGCTCGCTCTTTCTCGCTCTCCCCCACACTACACTTCACTTCACCATTCAAAACCACATAACACCGCAAACAGCTTCAACGAATTAGTCACTTTTCTGACTCTAACTAATGGCCAGGTAAGGCCTTCAACTTTTTTTTCCTTTTGTCTTTTTTCACTTGGTTTTTTTGGTTTGTAACTAGTCGATCGTTAGTACCAAAACCCGGATGCATGTAGTTTAATTTCAAAAACTGGACGACATATTTCGTGCTCAACTTCTATGCATAACAAACAATACCCCGGTTGCATAGTGGTGAAATTTACAACTTTTGAAACCAGAATTGTGATTACAATTACTTAAAAAATTCCATAATTATTTATCCCTTAACAAAATTGCCTACCATTCTTGCATGGTTATAGCTGTCAAATCTTCAAAATAAAAACAAAAGAAAAGGTGGTATTGAATTATTAGTATTTTCCCTTGAAAACTCAATGATGTTGCTCACTGATATATAATTACATTTTTCTTGAGCTAAAATAGTCAAGGAACTCAGGCAAAGAACAATGACAGTAGCACAACAAACATCCATGTCTTGGCACTCGACGAGGTGGTGAGCGCCAACTCACTTTTCACGGCAGCGGTTTTTGTTGGGATATCTCTAACATCCGCTTCCTCACTCAGCAACAATTCTCTCTCCTCCTGCAATGCTGGGATGGACATGGTGCGGAGTGTTATAGTGTTTGAGGTCATCTCCTTTAGTTGCTTCCTCTTCTCCAGCCTCGTTGCACAGGTTATAACTTTCACCATCCATGCATGTGTGGATAGAGCTCAAATCATACATCATCAATTTAATTTACAGTGATTTAGTTGGAGAATTAATTAGAAAGTTCCTTTGGATGCAATATATATTAGAATTTAGAAAATTTAAGATAACACGTTGAACTAAAATTTAAGATTAAAAAAAACTTAACCGAAGTTCTTTTGATTTAGTCTATATTAATTATTAATATAACGCACCTTAATGAAAAAAAAAAAACACAGGGTCTGAAACTGGCTATGAACCTGATCAATAGCAACGACCCGGATGAGGCGTTCGAGGCTGAGGTCAACACGAAAGTTCTTTCGCTTGGAATGATTTGCGTAGGAGTTGGATCAGTCTTAGGTTGCATATTTTTGCTTTTGTCATTAGTTGATGTGGTTCAGATCAAACTTGGACTACTTTCATGTGGTGGCGAGGCGACAATTCGGGCTGTGACTGCACTTGTGGTGTTAGTAGGCTCTTCTCTGGCTCTCTATATCTGGACCATTTATTACTCTTTCACGCGCTAGAAGATATATGGATCCTTATAGTTTTTACGAATGAATTATGTAAGACTTCTAAGTGTATGTCTTGTTATGTGTTGGATACTTAAGGAAATGAATTATCACTGTTAGCTCCATGCATGTTGGAGAACCATATATAAAAAAACGTAAGCCTGAAGAGTTTTTTTTTTTTTTTTTTTTTTTTAAGACGTAACCAATAGGAGTTGGCTCGCATGCTTTTTTAAAAAAATATATATAATGATGTCAGTTGTTCATCGATGAATAAGTATGAATTGAGCAATTTACCTTAATATAGTTCTGAAATTTCAACAAATTAAAAAATGAATATTAACTTAATAATCTTAAATTAATGAATTAGACTACAATGCTTTGTAAGCAATAAAGCTTTATTCAATTAAATTTCCATTTATTATTCTGCATTGAGAATTTGAGATTGCTAATTGTGTAGGTTTTGAAATGAACGGTTAGATTTTAGAAGGAATCTGGTTGACAGGTTGAGAGATGGCCTAAAAGGATGATCGGAGAAAATGCCAAACCTTACCGTCATGTGCAAAACAGCCGAAACTACATTGATTCGCCGAGGATAAATGGGTCACGGTGCTGAATTCTGTTACTCAGGCCCAAAACCGGATTGTTGCGTCTGCTTACTTTGCATTTGCAACATCACAAATTAACAAAATAAGCCCATTGGGTGATGATATTTTGAGCTTTTCGGCCTAAAACTCATTGAGTGCAACTTTTGAAAGTTCAACAGAATCGGGTATTATTAGGAGGCGCTGAAAATTTAAATTAGAATCGTCATCGGAGAGTGTTGACAGTCTCTGACAAGTTTATCAAACAAAAAAAAAAAAGAAATTCTCGATGGAGAAAACTAATACTGAAGCTGTGTTGTCAACTTAAGACAATAATTTTTTTTTTTAAAAAAAGGAAAAATAGAACTTAAGAGTTTCAATAACCTTACCACGTGCAAATCTCATTTGAAAGGAACCTGTTTTTTTTTGTTTTTTAGGGTCATTTGAAAGGAACCTGTTATTCTACTTAGAAATAAAAATTTAAAGATACGTAACAAGTACCGTAATTCGTAATTAAGCTACAGGTATCCAGTGATCGGAAGATTCCACAATGTACAAATCAAATGTCATAGGCATAGCAGATTGTTTTATATTCAAAGTCACTTTTGTACAATACAAACTGCGCTCGATGGAGGAACATTGTGTCATTGTTAAGCGATAATTAATTAGGATAGCCTATTTGTCTAATAACTAGTAAAAAATGTCTGTTGCAATTTTATTATGTAGAGAATAATGATAAATGTAAGGCATAAATAATATGATTTTGAAAATTCATTGTAAACTATTGTATACACACAATCTGAATCCTTATGCTATAATAAGGCAAATTTTATTTTGAAAAAGGATATAATTTCTAAATACATCTAATTAATTATTAGTATAATAATAAACAGATATCAAAAGTGACAACTAATTTGTAATATTTGTTAATAATTAACAATACCATCACAAAAGTTGATTTTCTTAGTTAAGAGGATTGGGATTTTGAACTATTGCTTTCAATTGCCCGTAATGCAAGCATAAGTTAATAAAAATTAAGACGCTTTCGAAATGCGAAGTCACTCGCAGATGATTTTCACGGAGACAATTTATTTTAATAAAGGAAAAACAACATTATCTCGGTTTACCATTTCTGGTTAAAATTTCAGAATACTTTAAAAAATAACCAGAAGAAGAGATATCAAAGAGACAAAGAATACTAGCATTTGAATTGTTCGATAAAAAGCTACAAAAATAGTACCAACTACCACTGGTTTCGCTTATTTCAAGTAAGAGATCAACCAATTAATCCATCTTTCCCCAACAAAACAACAAAAGCACTATCAATCAGAAACAACTACAGCTTTCTCTTGATTATTAGAACATCGGTTTTGGCTTATCAGCTGAACAGCTCCAGGATTGAGATCTGCGAAGAACGGGGCGGGCTCGCACCTGGAAGTATTCATCTAGAGTTATTATAGAGGCAAAACTTGGATTTTCTAGCATCATTTTTGCCACTATGTAGCCAGCAATTGACCAGGTCTGGAACTTGCGCGCCTGTTTCCCAACAAACCGACCCCTCTTTCCATCATAGTACTCGGGCCATTTGTCTTTTATCAGTTTCTTTTCAGCTAGTTCTACTGCCTTCTGAGCTATATGGGGCCGACCAGTCTTGATGCAAACTGCAGTCAGCAGCCAGAGCAGCACTGGAAAATCAAATCACAAAAGGATTTAGAGATTAAATACTGCATGTACAATAAAAAAAAAAGGACTTCTTCTCAGTTAACTTCTTTCTTACTCGTTCAGTCGTTTTGATGTGCTGGAAATCAATCAGTACACTAAAACAGAATATAGTGATAAATAAATGAAAATTGCACCAAACTACAGCTCAAATAGACTTTATATAGCTATATACTTTCTTATAATCACTTACATAACACAAGCATTGGAATTTTATAGCCACCACCTACAACATCTTTTTTCTTTTATTTATCAGTGTGCACATTCTTAATTTTTCTTATTTCTGGTTTGGAATCAACATAAAATGCTATTGCAGCTACTTCAACAAAAAAGAAAGGGAATTTGCAAGAATGGCTGAAAGTAATGCATGCGTGCATAAACTATCTAAGTATCTATTGCTGATTTCGACACACCATATATGTGTTTCATGTCTAGTCTACATGAACATGCAAAAATCAACTTAAATACACACTTGCTCAGATTTCAGAAACAATACAATGATCAAGAAAGTATTACCTGGCCAGGATCCACCATTGTGATAGCTCCAGCGGGTATTCTTCGGATCACAGCCAGTAACAATCTGCCACTCATGGTCCTCCATTGCTGGGTAGCACGCCTTAAGAGGCATCTCCCCCACCAGCTCCTGCCACCTTTCCTCCACCAAATCCATTATCGCATTACTCTGCTCACTTGTTGCCAGAGAAGATAGAATTGCCACAAAGTTGCCCAGACAAAACCATCTGAAATCCATGCGGGAAGGGCTCACATTCCCTATGAAGTATCCACCCTTTCTTGGCATGAAGTGAAAGAGCCATTCCGGCAATGAGTCAGGCATAACATTGAATTTGTTGACTGCTGTGTGGGAATACTCTTCGGTCTTGTACCGATATATATTATTTAGTTGCGGGAGGTCGAGCCAGAAGTACTCTCGGATGTGATAACTTAAAGCTTGAAGGCGTTTGTTGATCAGTTCAATTAGGTTTTTTCCATCATTTTCGTGCTGTAAATATTTGCCTGCACACCGCAACGCCATGAAGAAAAGGGCCTGTATTTCTATTGGGTATCCATAAACTCCCTGCATTTGAAGGCATTTGTTCAACTAGTAAATTGACAACAGCTTAGTTTTACAGGATACTGGAACTGAACTGATCCAGTATGAACAATACATAAGAGGAAACAGAGAGAACGTACCATTCTGCGATCAATCATGCAACAGCCATCAGCACACAAAAGAGTAGGGAATGTATCAAACCCTTCTGACAAGCATAAGCCAAGAATAAGCCGAATACCGTTCTGAATCGGTGAACAAAGGGCAAGTGATGTATCTCCAGTTGACTTGGTGTATGCGTGTAGGAGAATGATCCACCAAAAGCCTGAGTCAACTGGTGCGACCCGACCAATGGCACTCTCACCAAAATCGGCTACTATTGCTTCTCTAGTATTAAAGTCATTTTGGTTGCACACCTTGAAACTAGCCGGCATAACACCATCACCAAGTTTAAATTGGTCAATTTTCTTCTCCGCAGATTGGAGTCGTACAGTATACAAGAGAAATTTCTTCACTATTTGAGGCTCCCTTTTCAGTAGGTATGCTAGGCCAGCCGGTATGAAGTCCCGAACAAAGACCTAATCACAGATGTTTAAGAAAAGTTACAATATTCGTAAATTAGAACATAAATTAGTAAATGAAAAGAACTATTAAATGGGAAGAGTTTCAAATAAAATGGTAAAGTACTAGTATGAATTCAGTTCTCTACATGACGGCCAAGCCAAGTGATGTGATGAATAACTTTTATCAGAGGTAAATAAAAAGTTCATAAAAACATAAAAATAAACACCTGGTCATAGTTAAGCGAATCTTTAGCTGTGTCAAGAGCAGCAACAGTACCAACTGGTTCACCGTTGAAGTTAACCACTGCTTTGCTCAACTCCTTCCAGGCTTCAATCAATAAAGGGCATGGCTCCAATCCTGACATGGGCCTTGGTGTTGCCACAACCGACCCGCTTTCACCAGAGTTGTCATTCTCACATATACTCTTCTCTGGTATGTGTAGGTTATCATGGCTCTTCACTGCATGCACTACAGGAGATAATTGGAAGTTGTGGGATACATCAAGTGACCATTGCCGCCCAATGTGGGCTGGTTCTGCCCATTTAGAGAGATCTTCTTTTGATACTACAATCGGGACCTGGTCAATGGCACGTTGTTTCTCAAAAGAGGATGCGTTATCATCAACGGAAGGTGCATCAGATTTTGTATTGGAAGAGGTTGCACCAGTATTAGCTGAAGGTGTGTCAAGTGGTGCTTCGGATGAGGTTGCACCCTTATCATCTGAAGGGGCATCAGATTGTGTCTTAGATGAGGTTGCATCAGATTTTGTATTGGAAGAGGTTGCACCAGTATTAGCTGAAGGTGTGTCAAGTGGTGCTTTGGATGAGGTTGCACCCTTATCATCTGAAGGGGCATCAGATTGTGTCTTAGAAGAGATTGCATTATCATCCAAAGACATGATAGATAGAACTAAGTTGGCCTGAGAATTGAACAGAGCAGAAGCAAGTATTAGAGAACTTTGCAACTAGTTTACAGATTCCAAACAGTTATGTATGACCAAATCTGACCGGTACCGTTGCATTGCTTATACACATATAAAATATATATCTAGTTACAATACTCATTGATCCTTAGTTTATCCCAAATATAGCATAAAATCGCATTATCGCAATTAGAGACAAATTTAACTTTAAGAAATCATAAGCAAAAAAATACAGAAACGAAAAAATTCATGCTTACAAGAAAAAAAAAAATGTGGAATTTACAGAATTTCTGGCCTACTCTAAAAACACATCATGCCTTAGTTGTGAGTAACCGAGTGCAAGAAGCACTCATCTTGAAGACTACATACAACTCTTACCGAAATTGTTCCAAAAGTGTGAGATTAAGATTTCTTGATACCGTTATGGTGTGTCTATCTACCTTTCTAACAAGGCGGTACCTCAATTATAAATTACGAACCTACATAGCAAATAAAACTCTATTTCAGCAGATCTACGACAACAACTGAGCTAGAAATTCGTCAAAAAATAAAATTCGAATTAATATTTTTGCAATCTGAATCCAAGATTTCAGTTTTGAGAACTTATATCACTATCCGCTATATCACAAATATTAATCAAAATCAAAATAAAAGGGAATTGATGTCAGTCTTCATATTTTCAATCGTTGCACCAAATCCAACTCAAGTCAAGTACTAGTATAAAATAACAAAATTAGATCGATTCAATAAAGAACGAGTGTGAGATCATCAAGAAACGCAATGTATTATTGTACTATTACATTTACAAGATAGAGACTCGATCTAACGATCCTAACATCGTAGAAAACCTCTCAAAAGCAGAGAACTAAATGCAAGAAAGATTGAATCTTAGATCTTGGAAACCAAACGCAATAAGTGAATACGAAAACGAATCGAACCTTTTCTATCATTTGGGGAAGAATCGATCGGAGGAGCGTCTTTGGTTTCTTCACAAGTTTCAAGCTTTTTTCTTGAGAGAGAGAGAGAGAGAAGGAGAGTGAAGAGTTGGAAGCAAGAAATAATGGGGAGGCTTCTTTCTGAGTGTACGGATTTATAGGAGCGCCTTGTTATATCGGATCGTTACACGTGGCAAGGTATACAATCCAACGGTGGAGCTAGATAGATTATTTAGTTTCTCTTGGGTTGGGTGATGGGACGGACTGACGGTTGAGGCCCTTGCTAATTCATAATTAGCAGAAAAAGATTGGATTCCCAAGTTCTTAATTAATTAAACCTCACAAAAAGAGTCCTGTAATGTTTGAAAATGAAATGACCCAATCCTTTGGTAATTAAAGTCTAGCATTGTTAATACTTGTAGTTAATTACAAACATAATTAACCTTTATTAAATTAATTTTTATATTTTATATGAGTGTGCAGTTTCTTCAAAAAAAATTTTTGTAGTAATAAGAATAAATTATAGATAATTAGATCACATTTTTTAATACTATGTGATTTCAATTAATATTACAAATAGAAATTGGATGAGAAATTTGTCAGGTCTCAGTAGTCAGTAAGCATATTTTAACCTTCACTTAAACCGTTGGATGAGAATGTTGCCACGTATCACAATCTCCGAATAGCAGGGAGTCGGGGCTGTTCAATAGTACAAGACTGTTGAGCTGGCGCGGACTGGCTAGTGGAATCAATTTTCTTGTAACAAGTTTTGTTTGAAGTTGTTCTAGACACACGTGGTAGAACAATAACACTGTAGGTGGGGCTATCCTATTGCGTTTGCCGCTTTGACTTGTCTAGAGTAAATTATCAAAACAAATTTCACAATTTTCAATAAATATTTCCAGACTGAAATTTATCTGAACACAATTGGAATGTTGTTTCTTCATAACAATCTTATGATTGATGACAATTTTATATTTTCATGAAAATTTTATCATAGACTACAATTTAAAATTTTCAAATTAATTCACTTCAAAACAACAATGAATTAACAAATTATACAAGTTATTGAAAACTTTTTATGCAAGTGTTTTAACTTGACTCTTTACTTCTTTTGGGTTACTTCAAAATTATAGTTAAGATCCTCGAGTGATTCAATTTTTGTTACTACTCATTAACAAAATTTCCGTATAGCTTCCATGGCAAATTCTAACGAAGACTACGACTATACGAGCATGCAATTCATCCGAAAACAGGAAAATATAATTAAAGATATATCATATATGTTATGACACTAGACTAGCCGTTAGTTTATATAATTAGTAAACAAATTAAAGTACGTTTATTTTCAAATAACATTAATCAGTTTGCTCACATAAAATCTAATCAAAATATTAATATACTATTTAGCATAATTAGATAAATTATTTAGTTTATAAATGAAATTATTTAAATTTATTAATTAATGCAACTACACAACCAAGTAATATGGATTATAATAAAAATATCTAAATAAGTGAAATAAAATAACCATTTAGAAATATTATTATTGTTTAGCAAAATTAATTTATACAAAAAATCCCATTAGAGAGGGTTATTTGTCAGCTGTAAGTTAATTATGTTTATTTACTCAATTAATTAAATGAGTTGAGTTAGAGGAGGGAGTGAATCTAGGATAGAAATGGCCTTAAGTTTCTAAATGACTTTATTTGCGATAACAAGAGTTATCCTTTGGATTCGAGGTATCTTTAATTTTGTAACGTATTAGCGATAACTATAGAGATAACTATTCTTATCCTTATATTATTCCGTCACGAAACATAACACATATGTAGTTGGTAGAACTAAAAATAATAATGACATTCTAACGCCATCACAGCTTAACGTTACCCTTTGTCTAGCATTTTTTTTTTATCATGTGAATACTCTTTCTAATTATTCATGTTAAGAAAATACTATAGGAAAAGTTTTTCTTGATAAAATACTAATAGTATTAAAATAGTTAAGTAGAATTGCAATAAGAAAAAAAAAAAAAGGCCTTGTTGTTTTTTTTTTCTTTTCAATTCTCTCGTCTTAATTCTCTCTTTTTTTGAGTAATTTTTTTACTAAATAGGAAATAGAGAATAGCACATAATAATGAAAAATGAACTAATTTCACACTTATTCAAGAAAAGTAAATACAAAATATAAAAAAGAAAAATAGACTCATTGCAGTCCGTAAGAAGATCATACTCTCCGTTGCCATGAAATCTGTATAATCAATTTGATGGATGAGAATCTCCTTTCTTTCTTTCCTTTTTTTTTAAGTATTGGCAGTGATTGTCAATAAATAAGAATCTTAAGTACACAAGTCTCACTTAAATGCTCGCTTAAATGCTCAAATATTGTTCAGAATAAGATTTATATGTTTATTAAATACAAATTTTGTATGTATAATTAAATATTTTGCAATAAGTAAGCTCTGAATTATATTTTCAACAATAGAAAGAGTTTAAATGTCACACCCCGAGAAGTACTTTATTTTCGGAATGTACACAACTTAACAGCAATCATAATAAAATGAGCATCATTAAAATAATAAAGTCTCAAAATACTGGTACAATTGTCTCAAATACAAAATTGGGTTCATTCGACCCTATACGAGTTTATAATCTCGCAGCGGAAGACATACTTGAATACTAAACCTTCAAATAACATCTAATAAATATTCTTAAACTACTCATAAATAAAAACTAAAATACTTCTAGATTAACTCCACGCAGCGGCTCCAGCTATTAGCATAAATCTTACTCCTTAAGGTCCTCTGTGGAATAAAAATGGGGAGGGGGTGAGTATAATTTTCAACTCAGTAGGAACAATCTCGACTTCCAACCTCTGGAAGTCAATCGGAGATATAATTCCAAAGATTATAAAATCAAATAATTCAACTTAATAATGAGGATTAAAATCCAACTAGTTATCATCATAAGAAAACATATACTTTCATGGAATATATCAAAATTCAATTAATGATCATCGTGAAAATTACTTTCTTTTGGGGAACCAACGTTATCAACATACTTTGGCCACACTTTGGAATGGATCCAAACTACGTCAGTAAGGAACCATTTCGCACTCCCAACAGCGGATGGAGTGGCATTTCCACCTGCCACAGTGGAAATACGTTCCTTCTCACACCTCGAAGGAACCGACTTCCGCCACGTCTGACGGACTACTAATCCCGAAAGACTCGCCAACCAGGTACCGGTCAAATATAATCAATTCTCCTCGTGTGTATAACAACAGTCAACTTAATTAACTTCCCCATAAAATTTTAATTCTCATCATTGAAAATACACCAATTTATTAATTTAAATCTTCTCCAAAAAAATCATATTTCAAGTAATTTGTATTTTAAAATACCAACTATATACTATGTCAAATATTTTGATCGAAAAATTGAAAACAATAGTATCACACAATTTTAAATATTTCCAACGTATTAAATCTATCAATTTGAAATAAGTAGGGAAAAATTATCAATGATTAAAATAAGGACTATAGTAAGCTTCAAAAACGCACCATTATAATCCCTGGTTTTTAAAATAAAAATGACATTTATTGAAAGTATTTTGATTCATAAAATTATGATAAAATTGTAGAATATTTTACAAGATTTCCAACGAGCTAAAATTTACTAAAATCGGAATTAAAATGAGAGAGATACGATATTTCAAAGTGTGCATGGAAATCAAATGGAATTTCGGAATTTTAAAAAAAATATGGGTTACTGAGATTCGAACTCGGGTATGGAATGAACAAAGCCTCATGAGCTCTGGCGCAACCAACTGGGCAACATTTGTATGAAGTAAGTGTGCATAGTTATTATTTAAACCAACTAACAGAAACCTTCTTCTCCAACAGGTCAAACCCGCGTATTTCACAGTTTAAAAACTGTTTTCCATTTTCATATCCAAATTCCGTTCAACTATATAAAATTTTCATTATAACTCATGTAAACTATCTATCTAATACTTACTTGGATCAAAGCAACAAAATGGGATTGAAATTCAAAAGGAAGAGGATGGAACAACAAAGGTCGGGACGGCCCCTACCTTAGCGACGAACTCTTCGGGGAGACACCGTACACCCTTCCCGCTCTAGCCCGCTCCTGCCCAAGCTTCTTCTCGTGCTCTCAAGCTCTCAGAACTCGTTTAGATGTGGTTATGATTTGGTTTGAGGATTTGGTGAACCATACAACCTCTATTTATAACCAAAATTTTCACCTACCATATTTTCATATTTTACACATGTATTTGAACCAAATTTCGGCTTCTACCACTTCATACTTCACAGTATACAAGTTTTACTAAATTTTCTAAGCATTTATTGTAATGTTTTATCATGTTTTATCATGACTACCATGTGTTTGTTGAAATGCCTGAGAGAAGGCCGAGATTTTTGACCATTTTAAGTCCATTATTTCATGTGAATTCAGTAGCCCACAATTTTCTTACGGCTATGCATTTGTTTGACGGCTAGATTAGGCTATTAGCTCGTGTGCAAAATGGGTTTGAATGTGTTGCACATGTTAACAGTCATGTAGTGTTTGACAAAAAGCTTAAGTGACTTAATATCATGCTTAATCATTTATATCTTGTTAGATCATAGTTATAACATTAAATATAGATTAATGTGATCAAATAACTTAGAATGAGTTTAGAATCGCTTGAAATGCTCGAAAAATGCACAGGATAAGCATTATTTACACACCATATGCATGTTTTCTATGTATAATCAGATATTTTATAATATTTAATATCAGAATCATATTGTAGACAATAAAAAGAGTATAAATATATATATATATATATATATATATATAGAGTTTTGCTATGGTGAGTCGCGACTCACAGAGGCTTTGGTGAGTCGCAATCCAGGCCATCCGATCCGTTTCAAAAATCGTGCAGATCTGTGTGATGGATCGGCGCTGAATCGAATTAAACTTTTCCGTTCCGTCTCTTTTCTCTCCGTTTCCTTCTCTTTCTCTTTACTCTGTCTCTCTCTCTCAAATCGAAACAGATCTGAGAGCTGAGCACCTCCTCAAACCCTAAATGCTACGCTGAGATTGGGAATCCGAGCCTCAGCGCGTCTCGTCGCGATCGTTGCCTCCTCTCTCATCTCGACCGTTTCCTCCTTTCTCTTCATCACTGTTGCTTCCTCTCTCCTACCGCACGACTTTCGTCGATTTTGCTCCTTGAACAGGTTCTCTCTCTTAAACTAAGTTGATATCTTTTAAACCAGCAGCTTCTTTAATCGCTAATAGCTGCAATTCCTTCCGTGAAAACCAAAATCTTTGTCAATTAAAGGCAAGCTTTCTCTTTAAACCAGATTCTAGGAAAATTTTGCAAAATTGCTGATTAATTTTTCTTATATCTTTCTCTTTGAAATCGTTGCCTCCTCTCTCTTTATCTTTTTTGCAAAATTTCTGATTAATTTTTCTTATTTTTCAACCGTGGAGAAATTTTGCTTTAATATGTAATAGAGGCCTAATTGTGGATATGTCAACTTCTAGGTCAACAAATGCTGTCAAGGACGATGAGCAAGTTCAATTGCAGTCTCTAATTTGCTGTCTAGGAAGACGCACATGTAAGGTTTACTCGCAGCTTTATGGCTGAGGTTCAGCTACATAGAGCAGTAAAGGAGATCACTCCAGTCTGGTCTGCAATACCTCTTTAATTGGAAGATGGAGAGGAGGGAGTAACAGGAGCTGGACTGGTGGCTGATGGGGAGATTCAGCTGAAGGCAAATGGGAGACTCGGTGAAGCTATGGTGATGATAAATGAGGCTTTAGAAATTGTTAATGAATAGTTATGTTAACTTTTTTCATTTCTGTGAGAAAAAAAGGGTGTTTTTAAGAACTTATGGGGTCTTTTTTTGTAATAATTGGATTGCTTATCTATTTTGTTAGACACGTCAGCATTAGAGGGGTTATAGGGGGGCTGACTTGTGCTTTACTATGCTTATTTTTGCTAATTACTGTCAAATGTAGATAGTGTTTTGGAACTGGTACCAATTGTGTCTTGGTACCAGTGTAGTGTGTTTGACCGTTTGAGTTTTTGAGGATTTTGTAAATTGTAATACTTTGCTTCTGGTAAATGAAAGTGGTAAGACCTTTTTGGCCTTACTTGTTCAAAAAAAAATGTTATTTAGTTTTTTATTTCTTGTTACCGTATGTGATAATTTGTGTGTACCATGTTATGTAGGAGATTGTTAATATGTCTGTACCATGTTATGTAGGAGATTGTTAATTTGTCTGTACCATGTGATAATTTTTATCAAATCAATTTTTGTCGGTGTGCTTGTGTATCTGTGATAATAACAAATGTGCTTGTGTGTTGCTTACCGTCTGTGATAATAACGATGGCTTGACAACAAACTCTGATCAGTCTTTATGCCTTGTTTTATCAAATTGCACTCAAGAATATGCAAATTGCAAAGAATGCGATAGATGCAATCTCATTGTGACTAGAGAAATAACTGGTACATGGGAAGTTGACGTGTAGTATGCCTTTATTGATTAATTCATGGTACTTGACATACCTATTATAGCATGCCTTTATTAACAATTGATCAATTCACATCTATCGCTTAAAAATGAAAGTCACAACCAATTAGAATCCATGGTACTTGAAATAATTGTCACAACCTTTATTCATTGATTACTAATACTAATGGTACTTCAAACATAACTAAAACATGGTACTTGAAATAAGAATCAATTAGAAGCTAACATCCTTTCATCCGTTACAATCCATTAGAAGCTAACATCAATTACAATCCATTAGTACAACAAGTAGAAAACTTAAGCAACTAAAATAAAGAATCCACAATTACTGTCTTTGCTCTGTCTTGGACGAGTGCATCAAACCAAACAAAGAATCTACAACTTCTTGACATCTACAAGAATTAACAAGTCTTAAATAATTCAATTTGAAAAATTATTACATTATAATGAATATACTGAAAAAGCACTCTGCATCCAAAAAACCTTCGACAAGGATTAGAATTTGTCCATGCTGTTTTCAAAATAACTAACTCTTTACATTGACACTTTGGAAAACCAGTGCTCACATTTGAACCTTCCATGGGGATTAATTGAAAGAAATCTGTACAAATATTGAAAGGAAATTAATTCAACAACATTAAGAACAATTCTGATTTAGCAGCATCAAATTATTAGCTAAAATCACAACTTGCAAAATATCAGATTTAGAAGAACTTGCAAAATAATAGCGTAAGAGGCAATTCTTTGTAAGGAAAATAGAAGAATTCTTTGTAACTTTAATTGTTCCTTCTAAAGCTGATATAAGGAGCAATTCTTTGTAACTTTTATTATTTCTACGGGCATTCATAAAAAAAAAACAGTAATACTAATTGTTTGAACTCACCAAGAACAATTCATGAAAATCAACAAGAATAGTAGAATTATTTCAAACCTTAAGGAGACACGCTCTCACACAAGAAGCAAGGCGTGCAGTAGGAGAGAGGAAGCCATCGTGAGGAGGCAATGCCAAGGACGAGAGAAGAGCCGAGGCGTTGATAATGATAGAAGAGCTTCGGAGGAGAGAGAGAGATGGAATAGGTTCTCTGAGGCTCTGAGAACCTATTCGCGCAGAGAACTTGAGGCGCCGCTGCTCCGATCCACTCTCAGACTTTCTAGGGTTTGAGGAGGTGCTCAGCTCTCAGATCTGTTTCGATTTGAGAGAGAGAGACAGAGTAAAGAGAAAGAGAAGGAAACAGAGAGAAAAGAGACGGAACGGAAAAGTTTAATTCGATTCAGCGCTGATCCATCACACAGATCTGCACGATTTTTGAAGCGGATCGGATGGCCTGGATTGCGACTCACCAGAGCCTCTGTGAGTCGCGACTCACCATAGCAAAATTCTATATATATATATATATATATATATATATATATATATTATGAGTTTGGCTATAGTGAGTTGCAACTCACGGATTCTTCCGTGAGTTGTGATCAAAACTTTTGGATCTGATTCAAAATGACCGATCCAAACCGTCTAATATGATCTCCATATTAAAATCTCCTTGCAAACCAAATTTTATATTTTTTCGAAATTTTAAGTATTTTTTCGGATTTTTAAAAACTGCTGTTTTTGAACGGTACATAATTAATTAGATTAGCGATTTTCTAAAATTCTAAAAAAATACTTAAAAATTTCGAAAAAAATATAAAATTTGGTTTACAAGGAGATTTCAATATGGAGATCATATTGAACGGTTTGGATCGGTCATTTTGAATTAGATTCACGAGTTTTGATCGCAACTCACGGAAGGCTCTGTGAGTTGCAACTCACCATAGCAAAACTCATTATATTATTGTGAATAAATATATATAATGAGTAAAGAATCGCTTAAATGCTCAAATATTGCTCAGAATAAGCAAGCTCTGAATTAAAATTTCATACATATTTTGTATATATAATTAAAATTTTATAACAAGCTCTGAATTATATTTAAAACAATAGAAAGAGTTTAAATATAGATTAATGTGATCGACTCACATAGATTGAGTGCAGAATTGATGAAATGCACAAATATTGCTCAGAGTGAGCTTCATCTGATCATTATATGCAAATTTTATATGTACAATCACATATTTTATAATTAGAAATTGCCAAATTATATTCGAGATTATTTAAAGAGTTTAAATATTGATTTACGTTCAAATGACTTAGATCGAGTGCAGAATCGCTTGAAATGCTAAAGAAATGCACAGAATAAGCATTATTTACACAAGATATGCATGTTTTCAATGCATAATCAAATATTTTATACTATGTAAGATATGAGTCATATTATAAACAATATAACGAATTTAAATATAGATTATTGTGATGAAATGACATATAATGAGTGCTGAATAGCTTAAATTATCAGATATTGCTCAGAATAAGCTTTATATGCTACATATATGTGTATTTTGTATGTAGAATTAAATATTTTTTAATATGTAATCTCTGCATTATATTTTAAACGATATAACGAGTTTAAATATAGGTTAATTTCATCAAATTACTTAGAATGAGTTCTGAATCGCTTGAAATGCTAAAAAAAAATGCACAAAATAAGCATTATATTCCTCAATTTATACATATTTTCTGTATATATGCAAATCTTTTATAATATGTAAGATCCGAATAATATCGTGAACAATATAAAGAGTTTAGATATAGATTATAGTGATTAAATGACTCAGAATGAGTGTATGATCGCTTAAATGCTCAAATATTGTTCAGAATAAGATTTATCTGATTTTTAAATACAAATTTTGTATGTATAATTAAATATTTTACAATAAGTAAGCTCCGAATTATATTTTCAGGAATTTAAAGAGTTTAAATATAGATTATTGTGATATGAGTTTAGAATTGCTTGAAATGCTCCAAAAAATGCACAGTATAAGCATTATTTACACTCCATATGCATATTTTCTATGTATAATCGAATATTTTACGATATTTCATATCAGAATCATATTGTAAACAATATAAAGAGTCTAAATATAGATTAATTTGATTAAATGACTTAGAATGAGAGCAGAATCGATTAAATGCTGAAATATTGCTCAGATAAGCTTTATCTGATCATTATATGCAAATTTTATTTGTATTATCAAATATTTTATAATTAGTAATCTCTGAATTATGTTCGAGATGATTTAAAGAGTTTAAATATTGATTTACGTTCAAATGACTTAGATCGAGGGCTGAATCGCTTGAAATGCTAAAGAAATGCACAGAATAAGCATTATTTACACAGTATATGCATATTTTCAATGCATAATCAAATATTTATACTATGTAAGATCTGAATCATATTATAAACAATATAACGAGTTTAAATATAGATTATTGTGATGAAATGACTTAGAATGAGTGCTGAATAGCTTAAATTATCATATATTGCTCAGAATATGCTTTATATGCTACTTATATGTGTATTTTGTATGTAGAATTAAATCTTTTTTAATTTGTGAGCTCTGTATTATATTTTGAACGATATAAGGAGTTTAAATAAAGGTTAATTTAATCAAATGACTTAGAATGAGTTCTGAATCGCTTGAAATGCTAAAAAAATGAACAAAATAAGCATCATTTCCTCAATTTTCTCCATATTTCCTATGCATAAGCTAATATTTTATACTATGTAACATCAGAATAATATTGTAAACAATATAAAGAGTCCAAATAAAGATTATTGTGATTACATGATTCAGAATGAGTGCAGAATCACTAAAATGCTCATCTATTTCTCAGAATAAGCTTTATTTGCTCGTTTTATGCATATTTTGTATGTATTATTAAATATCGTTTGGTTAGTAAGCTCTGAATTAGATTTTAAACAATATAAGAAGTTTAAATATATTAATGTGATAAAATGACTTAGATGAGTTAAGAATCGCTTGAAATGCTTAAAAAATGCGCACAAAAAGCATTATTTACACAATATATACATATTTTCTATGTATAATCAAATATTTTTTAATAAGTAATATAAGAATCAAATTGTAAACAATATAAAGAGTCTAAATATAGATTATTGTGATTAAATGACTTAAAATGAGTTCCGAAAAGCATAAATGCTCAAATATTGCTCAAAATAAGCCTTATTTGCTCGTTATAAGCATATTTTGTATGTATAATAAAATAGTTTTTAATAAGTAAGCTCTGAGTTATATTTTAAACAGTATAAAGTGTTTCAATATAGATTAATGTGATGAACTGACTTAGTATGTGTTGCGAATCGCTTGAATTGCTCATGAAATGCACAGAATATGCATTCGTTCTACAATATATGCATATTTTCTATATATTATCAAATATTTTATAATATGTAATGTCAGAATCATATTTTAGACAATAACAAAGAATGTAAATACATATTATTGCGAATAATTGATTTGTAATGAGTCAAGAAACGCTAAAATGCTCAAATTTTGCTCAGAATAAGCTTTATTTGATGATAATGTACATATTTTGTATATATAATTAATATTTGTAACAAGTATGCTCTGAATTATATTTAAAACAATTTAAAGTGTCTAAATATAGATTAATTTGATTAAATGACTTAGAATGAGAGCAGAATCGCTTAAATGCTGAAATATTGCTCAGATAAGCTTCATCTGATCATTATATGCATATTTTATTTGTATAATCAAATATTTTATAATTAGTAATCTCTGAATTATATTCGAGATGATTTAAAGAGTTTAAATATTGATTTACGTTCAAATGACTTAGATCGAGGGCAGAATCGCTTGAAATGCTAAAGAAATGCAAAGAATAAGCATTATTTCAACAGTATATGCATATTTTCAATGCATAATCAAATACTTTATACGATGTAAGATCTGAATCATATTATAAACAATATAACGATTTTAAATATAGATTATTGTGATGAAATGACTTAGAATGAGTGCTGAATAGCTTAAATTATCATATATTGCTCAGAATATGCTTTATATGATACTTATATGTGTATTTTGTATGTAGAATTAAATCTTTTTTCATTTGTAAGCTCTGTATTATATTTTGAACGATATAATGAGTTTCAATATAGGTTAATTTAATCAAATGACTTAGAATGAGTTCTGAATCGTTTGAAATGCTAAAAAAATGAACAAAATAAGCATCATTTCCACCATTTTATCCATATTTTCTATGTATAAGCTAATATTTTATAATATGCAAAATCAGAAACATATTGTAAACAATATAAAGAGTCCAAATAAAGATTATTGTGATTACATGATTCAGAATGAGTGCAGAATCACTAAAATGCTCATCTATTGCTCAGAATAAGCTTTATTTGTTCGTTTTATGCATATTTTGTATGTATAATTAAATATCGTTTTGTCGGTAAGCTCTGAATTAGATTTTAAACAATATAAGAAGTTTAAATATAGATTAATGTGAAAAAATGACTTAGATGAGTTCAGAATCGCATGAAATGCTTAAAAAATGCACAGAAAAAGCATTATTTACAAAATATATCCATATTTTCTATGTATAATCAAATATTTTTTAATAAGTAATATAAAAATCGTATTGTAAACAATATAAAGAGTCTAAGTATAGATTATTGTGATTAAATGACTTAGAATGAGTTCCGAAATGCATAAATGCTCAAATATTGCTCAAAATAAGCCTATTTGCTCGTTATAAGCATATTTTGTATGTATAATAAAATATTTTTTAATAAGTAAGCTCTGAATTATATTTTAAACAGTATAAAGTGTTTCAATATAGATTAACGTGATGAACTGACTTAGTATGTGGTTCGAATCGCTTGAATTGCTCATAAAATGCACTGAATATGCATTCGTTCTACAATATATGCATATTTTCTATATATAATCAAATATTTTATAATATGTAATGTCAGAATCATATTTTAGACAATAAAAATAATATAAATGCATATTATTGCGAATAAATTATTTATAATGAGTCAAGACACGCTTAAATGCTCAAATATTGCTCACAATAAGCTTTATTTGATGATAATGTACATATTTGGTATATATAATTAATATTTTATAACAAGTATGCTCTGAATTATATTTAAAACAATTTAAAGAGTCTAAATATAGATTAATTTGATCAAATGACTTAGAATGAGAGCAGAATCGCTTAAATGCTGAAATATTGCTCAGATAAGCTTTATCTGATCATTATATGCAAATTTTATTTGTATAATCAAATATTATATAGTTAGTAATCTCTGAATTATATTCGAGATGATTTAAAGAGTTTAAATATTGATTTACGTTCAAATGACTTAGATCGAGGTCATAATCGCTTGAAATGCTAAAGAAATGCACAGAATAAGCATTATGTACACAGTATATGCATATTTTCAATGCATAATCAAATACTTTATACTATGTAAGATCTGAATCATATTATAAACAATATAACGAGTTTAAATATAGATTATTGTTATGAAATGACTTAGAATGAGAGCTGAATAGCTTAAATTATCATATATTGCTCAGAATATGCTTTATATGCTACTTATATGTGTATTTTGTATGTAGAATTAAATCTTTTTTAATTTGTGAGCTCTGTGTTATATTTTGAACGATATAACGAGTTTAAATAAAGGTTAATTTAATCAAATGACTTAGAATGAGTGCTGAATCGCTTGAAATGCTAAAAAAATGAACAAAATAAGCATCATTTCCTCAATTTTCTCCATATTTTCTATGTATAAGCTAAAATTTTATACTATGTAACATCAGAATCATATTGTAAACAATATAAAGAGTCCAAATAAAGATTATTGTGATTACATGATTCAGAATGAGTGCAGAATCACTAAAATGCTCATCTATTTCTCAGAATTAGCTTTATTTGCTCATTTTATGCATATTTTGTATGTATTATTAAATATCGTTTTGTTAGTAAGCTCTGAATTATATTTTAAACAATATAAAAAGTTTAAATATAGATTAATGTGATAAAATGACTTAGATGAGTTCAGAATCGCTTGAAATGCTTAAAAAATGCACAGAAAAAGCATTATTTACACAATATATACATATTTTCTATGTATAATCATATATTTTTTAATAAGTAATATAAGAATCAAATTTTAAACAATATAAAGAGTCTAAATATAGATTATTGTGATTAAATGACTTAGAATGAGTTCCGAAAAGAATAAATGCTCAAATATTGCTCAAAATAAGCCTTATTTGCTCGTTATAAGCATATTTTGTATGTATAATAAATTTTTTTCAATAAGTAAGCTCTGAATTATATTTTTAAAGTGTTTCAATAGAGATTAATGTGATGAACTGACTTAGTATGTGTTGCGAATCGCATGAATTGCTCATTAAATGCAAAGAATATGCATTCGTCCTACAATATATGCATATTTTCTATATATTATCAAATATTTTATAATATGTAATGTCAGAATCATATTTTAGACAATAACAAAGAATGTAAATACATATTATTGCGAATAATTGATTTGTAATGAGTCAAGAAACGCTAAAATGCTCAAATTTTGCTCAGAATAAGCTTTATTTGATGATAATGTACATATTTTGTATATATAATTAATATTTGTAACAAGTATGCTCTGAATTATATTTAAAACAATTTAAAGTGTCTAAATATAGATTAATTTGATTAAATGACTTAGAATGAGAGCAGAATCGCTTAAATGCTGAAATATTGCTCAGATAAGCTTTATCTGATCATTATATGCAAATTTTATTTGTATAATCAAATATTTTATAATTAGTAATCTCTGAATTATATTCGAGATGATTTAAAGAGTTTAAATATTGATTTACGTTCAAATGACTTAGATCGAGGGCTGAATCGCTTGAAATGCTAAAGAAATGCACAGAATAAGCATTATTTACACAGTATATGCATATTTTCAATGCATAATCAAATATTTTATACTATGTAAGATCTGAATCATATTATTAACAATATAACGAGTTTAAATATAGATTATTGTGACGAAATGACTTAGAATGAGTGCAGAATAGCTTAAATTATCATATATTGCTCAGAATATGCTTTATATGCTACTTATATGTGTATTTTGTATGTAGAATTAAATCTTTTTTAATTTGTGAGCTCTGTATTATATTTTGAACGATATAACGAGTTTAAATAAAGGTTAATTTAATCAAATGACTTAGAATGAGTTCTGAATCGTTTGAAATGCTAAAAAAATGAACAAAATAAGCATCATTTCCTCAATTTTCTCCATATTTCCTATGTATAAGCTAAAATTTTATACTATGTAACATCAGAATCATATTGTAAACAATATAAAGAGTCCAAATAAAGATTATTGTGATTACATGATTCAGAATGAGTGCAGAATCACTAAAATGCTCATCTATTTCTCAGAATAAGCTTTATTTGCTCGTTTTATGCATATTTTGTATGTATTATTAAATATCGTTTGGTTAGTAAGCTCTGAATTAGATTTTAAACAATATAAGAAGTTTAAATATAGATTAATGTGATAAAATGACTTAGATGAGTTCAGAATCTCTTGAAATGCTTAAAAAATGCGCAGAAAAAGCATTATTTACACAATATATACATATTTTCTATGTATAATCATATATTTTTTAATAAGTAATATAAGAATCAAATTTTAAACAATATAAAGAGTCTAAATATAGATTATTGTGATTAAATGACTTAGAATGAGTTCCGAAAAGCATAAATGCTGATGGAAGCAATTTGCTCAAAATAAGCCTTATTTGCTCGTTATAAGCATATTTTGTATGTATAATAAAATATTTTTCAATAAGTAAGCTCTGAATTATATTTTTAAAGTGTTTCAATAGAGATTAATGTGATGAACTGACTTAGTATGTGTTGCGAATCGCATGAATTGCTCATTAAATGCAAAGAATATGCATTCGTCCTACAATATATGCATATTTTCTATATATTATCAAATATTTTATAATATGTAATGTCAGAATCATATTTTAGACAATAACAAAGAATGTAAATACATATTATTGCGAATAATTGATTTGTAATGAGTCAAGAAACGCTAAAATGCTCAAATTTTGCTCAGAATAAGCTTTATTTGATGATAATGTACATATTTTGTATATATAATTAATATTTGTAACAAGTATGCTCTGAATTATATTTAAAACAATTTAAAGTGTCTAAATATAGATTAATTTGATCAAATGACTTAGAATGAGAGCAGAATCGCTTAAATGCTGAAATATTGCTCAGATAAGCTTTATCTGATCATTATATGCAAATTTTATTTGTATAATCAAATATTTTATAATTAGTAATCTCTGAATTATATTCGAGATGATTTAAAGAGTTTAAATATTGATTTACGTTCAAATGACTTAGATCGAGGGCTGAATCGCTTGAAATGCTAAAGAAATGCACAGAATAAGCATTATTTACACAGTATATGCATATTTTCAAGGCATAATCAAATATTTTATACTATGTAAGATCTCAAACATATTATAAACAATATAACCAGTTTAAATATAGATTATTGTGATGAAATGACTTAGAATGAGTGCTGAATAGCTTAAATTATCATATATTGCTCAGAATATGCCTTATATGCTACTTATATGTGTATTTTGTATGTAGAATTAAATCTTTTTTAATTTGTGAGCTCTATATTATATTTTGAACGATATAACGAGTTTAAATAAAGGTTAATTTAATCAAATGACTTAGAATGAGTTCTGAATCGCTTGAAATGCTAAAAAATTGAACAAAATAAGCATCATTTACTCAATTTTCTCCATATTTCCTATGTATAAGCTAATATATTATACTATGTAACATCAGAATCATATTGTAAACAATATAAAGAGTCCAAATAAAGATTGTTGTGATTACATGATTCAGAATGAGTGCAGAATCACTAAAATGCTCATCTATTTCTCAGAATAAGCTTTATTTGCTCGTTTTATGCATATTTTGTATGTATTATTAAATATCGTTTGGTTAGTAAGCTCTGAATTATATTTTAAACAATATAAGAAGTTTAAATATAGATTAATGTGATAAAATGACTTAGATGAGTTCAGAATCGCTTGAAATGCTTAAAAAATGCACAGAAAAAGCATTATTTACACAATATATACATATTTTCTATGTATAATCAAATATTTTTTAATAAGTAATATAAGAATCATATTGTAAACAATATAAAGAGTCTAAATATAGATTATTGTGATTAAATGACTTAGAATGAGTTCCGAAAAGCATAAATGCTCAAATATTGCTCAAAATAAGCCTTATTTGCTCGTTATAAGCATATTTTGTATGTATAATAAATTTTTTTTTAATAAGTAAGCTCTGAGTTATATTTTAAACAGTATAAAGTGTTTCAATATAGATTAATGCGATGAACTGACTTAGTTTGTGTTGCGAATCGCTTGATTTGCTCATAAAATGCACAGAATATGCATTCGTTCTACAATATATGCATATTTTCTATATATTATCAAATATTTTATAATATGTAATGTAAGAATCATATTTTAGACAATAAAAAAGAATGTAAATACATATTATTGCGAATAATTGATTTATAATGAGTCAAGAAACGCTAAAATGCTCAAATATTGCTCAGAATAAGCTTTATTTGATGATAATGTACATATTTTATATATATAATTAATATTTTATAACAAGTATGCTCTGAATTATATTTAAAACAATTTAAAGAGTCTAAATATCGATTAATTTGATTAAATGACTTAGAATGAGAGCAGAATCGCTTAAATGCTGAAATATTGCTCAGATAAGCTTTATCTGATCATTATATGCAAATTTTATTTGTATAATCAAATATTTTATAGTTAGTAATCTCTGAATTATATTCGAGATGATTTAAAGAGTTTAAATATTGATTTACGTTCAAATGACTTAGATCGAGGGCTGAATCGCTTGAAATGCTAAAGAAATGCACAGAATAAGCATTATTTACACAGTATATGAATATTTTCAATGCATAATCAAATATTTTATACTATGTAAGATCTGAATCATATTATAAACAATATAACGAGTTTAAATATAGATTATTGTGATAAAATGACTTAGAATGAGTGCAGAATAGCTTAAATTGTCATATATTGCTCAGAATATGCTTTAGATGCTACTTATATGTGTATTTTGTATGTAGAATTAAATATTTTTTAATTTGTGAGCTCTGTATTATATTTCGAACGATATAACGAGTTTAAATAAAGGTTAATTTAATGAAATGACTTAGAATGAGTTCTGAATCGCTTGAAATGCTAAAAAAATGAACAAAATAAGCATCATTTACTCAATTTTCTCCATATTTCCTATGTATAAGCTAAAATTTTATACTATGTAACATCAGAATCATATTGTAAACAATATAAAGAGTCCAAATAAAGATTATTGTGATTACATGCTTCAGAATGAGTGCAGAATCACTAAAATGCTCATCTATTTCTCAGAATAAGTTTTATTTGCTCGTTTTATGCATATTTTGTTTGTATTATTAAATATCGTTTGGTTAGTAAGCTCTGAATTAGATTTTAAACAATATAAGAAGTTTAAATATAGATTAATGTGATAAAATGACTTAGATGAGTTCAGAATCGCTTGAAATGCTTAAAAAATGCACAGAAAAAGCATTATTTACACAATATATCCATATTTTCTATGTATAATCAAATATTTTTTAATAAGTAATATAAAAATAGTATTGTAAACAATATAAAGAGTCTAAATATAGATTATTGTGATTAAATGATTTAGAATGAGTTCCGAAATGCATAAATGCTCAAATATTGCTCAAAATAAGCCTATTTGCTCGTTATAAGCATATTTTGTATGTATAATAAAATATTTTTTAATAAGTATGCTCTGAATTATATTTTAAACAGTATAAAGTGTTTCAATATAGATTAATGTGATGAACTGACTTAGTATGTGGTTCGAATCGCTTGAATTGCTCATAAAATGAACTAAATATGCATTCGTTCTACAATATAAGCATATTTTCAATATATAATCAAATATTTTATAATATGTAATGTCAGAATCATATTTTAGACAATAAAAATAATATAAATACATATTATTGCGAATACATTATTTATAATGAGTCAAGAAACGCTTAAATGCTCAAATATTGCTCAGAATAAGCTTTATTTGATAATAATGTACATATTTGGTATATATAATTAATATTTTATAACAAGTATCCTCTGAATTATATTTAAAACAATTTAAAGAGTCTAAATATAGATTAATTTGATTAAATGACTTAGAATGAGAGCAGAATCGCTTAAATGCTGAAATATTGCTCAGATAAGCTTTATCTGACCATTATATGCAAATTTTATTTGTATAATCAAATATTTTATAGTTAGTAATCTCTGAATTATATTCGAGATGATTTAAAGAGTTTAAATATTGATTTACGTTCAAATGACTTAGATCGAGGTCAGAATCGCTTGAAATGCTAAAGAAATGCACAGAATAAGCATTATTTACACAGTATATGCATATTTTCAATGCATAATCAAATACTTTACACTATGTAAGATCTGAATCATATTATAAACAATATAACGAGTTTAAATATAGATTATTGTTATGAAATGACTTAGAATGTGTGCTGAATAGCTTAAATTATCTTATATTGCTCAGAATAAGCTTTATAGGCTACTTATGTGTTTATTTTGTATGTAGAATTAAATATTTTTTAATTTGTAAGCTCTGTATTAAATTTTGAACGATATAACGAGTTTCAATATAGGTTAATTTAATCAAATGACTTAGAATGAGTTCTGAATCGCTTGAAATGCTAAAAAAATGAACAAAATAAGCATTATTTCCACAATTTTATCCATATTTTCTATGTATAAGCTAATATTTTATAATATGCAACATCAGAATCATATTGCAAACAATATAAAGAGTCCAAATAAAGATTATTGTGAATACATGATTCAGAATGAGTGCAGAATCACTAAAATGCTCATCTATTGCTCAGAATAAGCTTTATTTGCTCGTTTTATGCATATTTTGTATGTATAATTAAATATCGTTTTGTTGGTAAGCTCTGAATTAGATTTTAAACAATATAAGAAGTTCAAATATAGATTAATGTGAAAAAATGACTTAGATGAGTTCAGAATCGCTTGAAATGCTTAAAAAATGCACAGAAAAAGCATTATTTACACAATATATACATATTTTCTATGTATAATCAAATATTTTTTAATAAGTAATATAAAAATCGTATTGTAAACAATATAAAGAGTCTAAATATAGATTATTGTGATTAAATGACATAGAATGAGCTCCGAAAAGCATAAATGCTCAAGTATTGCTCAAAATAAGCCTTATTTGCTCGTTATAAGCATATTTTGTATGTATAATAAAATATTTTTCAATAAGTAAGCTCTGAATTATATTTTTAAAGTGTTTCAATATAGATTAATGTGATGAACTGACTTAGTATGCATTGCGAATCGCTTGAATTGCTCATAAAATGCACAGAATATGCATTCGTTCTACAATATATGCATATTTTCTATATATAATCAAATATTTTATAATATGTAATGTCAGAATCATATTTTAGGCAATAAAAAAGAATATAAATACATATTATTGCGAATAAATGATTTATAATTAGTCAAGAAACGCTTAAATGCTCAAATATTGCTCAGAATAGGCTTTATTTGATGATAATATACATATTTTGTATATATAGTTAATATTTTATAACAAGTATGCTCTCAATTATATTTAAAACAATTTAAAGAGTCTAAATATAGATTAATTTGATTAAATGACTTAGAATGAGAGCAGAATCGCTTAAATGCTGAAATATTGCTCAGATAAGCTTTATCTGATCATTATATGCAAATTTTATTTGTATAATCAAATATTTTATAATTAGTAATCTCTGAATTATATTCGAGATGATTTAAAGAGTTTATGTATTGATTTACGTTCAAATGACTTAGATCGAGAGCAGAATCGCTTGAAATGCTAAAGAAATGCAAAGAATAAGCATTATTTACACAGTATATGCATATTTTCAATGCATAATCAAATACTTTATACTATGTAAGATCTGAACCATATTATAAACAATATAACGAGTTTAAATATAGATTATTGTGATGAAATGACTTAGAATGAGTGCTGAATAGCTTCAATTATCATATATTGCTTAGAATAATCTTTATATGCTACTTATATGTGTATTTTGTATGTAGAATTAAATATTTTTTAATTCGTAAGCTCTGTATTTTATTTTGAACGATATAAAGAGTTTAAATATAGGTTAATTTAATCAAATGACTTAGAATGAGTTCTGAATCGCTTGAAATGCTAAGAAAATGAAAAAAGTAAGCATTATTTCCACCATTTTATCCATATTTTCTATGTATAAGCAAATATTTTATGATATGGAACATCAGAATCATATTTTAAACAATGTAAAGAGTCCAAATAAAGATTATTGTGATTACCTGATTCAGAATGAGTGTAGAATCACTAAAATGCTCATCTATTTCTCAGAATAAGCTTTGTTTGCTCGTTTTATGCATATTTTGTATGTATAATTAAATAACGTTTGGTTAGTAAGCTCTGAATTAGATTTTAAACAATATAAGAAGTTTAAATATATATTAATGTGATAAAATGACTTAGATGAGTTCAGAATCGCTTGAAATGCTTAAAAAATGCACAGAAAAAAGCATTATTTACACAATATATACATAATTTCTATGTACAATCAAATATTTTTTAATAAGTAATATAAGAATCATATTGTAAACAATATAAAGAGTCAAAATATAGATTATTGTGATTAAATGACTTAGAATGAGTTCCGAAAAGCATAAATGCTCAAATATTGCTCAAAATAAGCCTTATTTGCTCGTTATAAGCATATTTTGTTTGTATAATAAAATATTTTTTAATAAGTAAGCTCTGACTTATATTTCAAACAGTATAAAGTGTTTCAATATAGATTAATGTGATGAACTGACTTAGTATGTGTTGAGAATCGCTTGAATTTCTTATGAAATGCACAGAATATGCATTCGTTCTACAATATATTCATACTTTCTATATATAATCAAATATTTTATAATATGTAATGTCAGAATCATATTTTAGACAATTAAAAAGAATATAAATACATATTATTGCTAAAGAAATGGTAAAGAAGCATTATTTACACAGTATATGCATATTTTCAATGCATAATAAAGTACTTTATACTATGTATGATCTGAATAATATTATAAACAATATAACGAGTTTAAATATAGATTATTGTGATGAAATGACTTAGAATGAGTGCTGAATAGCTTAAATTATCAGATATTGCTCAGAATAAGCTTTATATGCTACTTATATGTGTATTTTGTATGTAGAATTAAATATTTTTTAATTTTTAAGCTCTGTATTATATTTTAAACGATATAACGAGTTTAAATATAGGTTAATTTAATCAAATGATTAGAATGAGTTCTGAATCGCTTGAAATGCTAAAAAAATGCACAAAATAAGCATTATATTCCATAATTTGTGCTTATTTTCTTTATATAAGCAAATTTTTATAATATATAAGTTCAGAATAATATTGTAAGCAATATAAGGAGTTTAGATATAGATCATTGTGATTAAATGACTCAGAAAACTCGTATGATCGCTTAAATACTCAAATATTGTTTAGAATAAGATTTATCTGATTATTAAATACAAATTTTTTACGTATAATTAAATATTTTACAATAAGTAAGCTCTGAATTCTATTTTTAACAATATATAGAGTTTAAATATAGATTTCTGTGATCAAATAACTTAGAATGAGTTTAGAATCGCTTGAAATGCTCAAAAAATGCACAGTATAAGCATTATTTACACACCATATGCATATTTTCTATGTATAATCAAATATTTTATAATATGTGATATCAGAATCATATTTTACACAATAAAATGAGTAAAAATATATATTATTGTGAATAAATGATTTAGAATGTTTCAAGAATCGCTTAAATGCTCAAATATTTCTCAGAATAAGCTTTATTTTATCATTATATACATATTTTGTATATATAATAAATATTTTATAACAATTAAGCTCTGAATTATATTTAAAACAATAGAAAGAGTAATAAAATAGGTTAATGTGATCGACTGACATAGATTGAGTGCAGAATCGCTTAAATGCTCATATATTGCTCAAAATAAGCTTTATCTGATCATTATATGCAAATTTTATACGTACAATCAAATATTTTATAGTTAGGAATCTATTAATTATATTCGAGATTTTTTAAAGAGTTTAAATATTGATTTACATTCAAATGACTTAGATCGAGTGCAGAATCGCTTGAAATGCTAAATAAATGCACAGAATAAGCATTATTTACCCAGTATATGCATTTTTTCAATGCATAATCAAATATTTTATACAATGTAAGATCTGAATCATATTATAAACAATATAACGAGTTTAAATATATATTATTGTGATGAAATGACTTAGAATGAGTGCTGAATAGCTTAAATTATCATATAATGCTCAGAATAAGCTTTATATGATACTTATATGTGTATTTTGTTTGTAGAATTAAATATTTTTTAATTTGTAAGCTCTGTATTATATTTTAAACGATATAACGAGTTTAAATATAGGTTAATTTAATCAAATGACTTAGAATGAGTTCTGAATCGCTTGAAATGCTAAAAAAAATGCACAGAATAAGCTTTATATTCCATAATTTGTGCTTATTTTCTGTATAAAAGCAAATTTTTATAATATGTAAGATCAGAATAATATTGTAAGCAATATAAAGAGTTTAGATAGAGATTATTGTGATTAAATGACTCAGAATGAGTGTATGATCGCTTAAATGCTCAAATATTGTTCAGAATAAGATTTATCTGATTATTAAATACAAATTTTGCATGTATAATTAAATATTTGACAATATGTAAACTCTGAATTATATTTTCAACAATATATAGAGTTTAAATATAGATTAATGTGGTCAAATAACTTAGAATGAGTTTAGAATCGCTTGAATTACTCATAAAATGCACAGAATATGCATTCGTTCTACAATATATGCATATTTTCTATGTATAATGAAGTATTTTATAATATGTGATATCAAAATCATATTTTAGACAATAAAAAGAGTAAAAGTATATATTATTGTTAATAAATGATTTAGAATGCGTCAAGAATCGCTTAAATGCTCAAATATTGCTCAGAATAAGCTTTATTTGATCATTATATACATATTTTGTATATATAATAAATCTTTTATAACAATTAAGCTCTGAATTATATATTAAACAATTAGAAAGAGTTTAAATATAGGTTAATGTGATCGACTGACTTAGATTGAGTGCAGAATCGCTTAAATACTCAAATATTGCTCAGAATAAGCTTTATCTGACCATTGCATGCAAATTTTATACGTACAATCAAATATTTTATAGTTAGGAATCTCTGAATTATATTCGAGATTATTTAAAGAGTTTAAATATTGATTTACATTCTAATGACTTAGATCGAGTGCAGAATCGTTTGAAATGCTAAAGAAATGCACAGAATAAGCATTATTTACACAGTATATGCATATTTTCAATGCATAATCAAATATTTTATACCATGTAAGATCTGAATCATATTATAAACAATACAACGAGTTTAAATATAGATTATTGGGATGAAATCGTTTAGAATGAGTGCTGATTAGCTTAAATTATCATATATTGCTCAGAATAAGCTTTATATGCTACTTATATGTGTATTTTGTATGTAGAATTAAATATTTTTTAATTTGTAAGCTCTGTATTATATTTTAAACGATATAACGAGTTTATATATAGGTTAATTTAATCAAATGACTTAGAATGAGTTCTGAATCGCTTGAAATGCTAAAAAAAATGCACAAAATAAGCATTATATTCCATAATTTGTGCTAATTTTCTGTATATTAGCAAATTTTTATAATATGCAAGACAAAAATAATATTATAAACAATATAAAGAGTTTAGATATTGATTATTGTGATTAAATGACTCAGAATGAGTGTATGATCGCTTAAATGCTCAAATATTGTTCAGAATAACCTTTATCTGATTATTAAATGCAAATTTTGTATGTATAATTAAATATTTTTACAATAAGTAAGCACTGAATTATATTTTCAACAATATATAGAGTTTAAATATAGATTAATGTGATCAAATAACTTAAAATGAGTTTAGAATCGCTTGAAATGCTCAAAAAATGCACAGTATAATCATTATTTACACACTATATGCATATTTTCTATGTATAATCAAATATTTTATAATATGTGATATCAGAATCATATTTTAGAGAATAAAAAGAGTAAAAATATATATTATTGTGAATAAATGATGTAGAATGTGTCAAGATTCGCTTAAATGCTCAAATAATGCTCAGAAAAAGCTTTATTTGATCATTATATACATATTTTGTATATATAATAAATCTTTTATAATAATTAAGCTATGAAATATATTTAAAACAATAGAAAGAGTTTAAAAATAGGTTAATGTGATCAGTCGACTTAGATTAAGTGCAGAATCGCTTAAATGCTCAAATATTGCTCAGAATAAGCTTTATCTGATCATTATATGCAAATTTTATACGTACAATCAAATATTTTATAGTTAGGAATCGCTGAATTATATTCGAGATTATTTAAGAGTTTAAATATTGATTTACATTCAAATGACTTAGATCGAGTGCAGACTCTCTTGAAATGCTCAAGAAATGCACACAATAAGCATTATTTTACACAGTATATGCATATTTTCAATGCATAATCTAATATTTTATACTATGTAAGATCTGAATCATATTATAAACAATATAACGAGTTTAAATATAGATTATTGTGATGAAATGACTTAGAATGGGTGCTGAATAGCTTAAATTATCATATATTGCTCAGAATAAGCTTTATATGTTACTTATATGTGTATTTTGTATGTAGAGTTAAATATTTTTTAATTTGTAAGCTCTTTATTATATTTTAAACGATATAACGAGTTTAAATATAGGTTAATTTAATCAAATGACTTAGAATGAGTTCTGAATCGCTTGAAATGCTAAAAAAATGCACAAAATAAGCTTTATATTCCATAATTTGTGCTTATTTTCTGTATATAAGCAAATTTTTATAATATGTAAGATAAAAATAATATTGTAAGCAATATAAAGAGTTTAGATACGGATTATTGTGATTAAATGACTCAGAATGAGTGTATGATCGCTTAAATGCTCAAATATTGCTCAGAATAAGCTTTGTCTGATTATTTAATGCAAATATTTTATGTATAATTAAATATTTTACAATAAGTAAGCACTGAATTATATTTTCAACAATATATAGAGTTTAAATATAGATTAATGTGATCAAATAACTTAGAATGAGTTTAGAATCGCTTGAAATGCTCAAAAAATGCACAGTATAAGCATTATTTACACACCATATGCATATTTTCTATGTATAATCAAATATTTTATAATATGTGATATCAGAATCATATTTTAGACAATAAAAAGAGTAAAAATATATATTATTGTGAATAAATGATTCAGAATGTGTCAAGAATCGCTTAAATGCTCAAATATTGCTCAGAATAAGCTTTATTTGATCATTATATACATATTTTGTATATATAATAAATCTTTTGTAACAATTAAGCTCTGAATTATATTTAAAACAATAGAAAGAGTTTAAAAATAGGTTAATGTGATCGACTGACATAGATTGAGTGCAGAATCGCTGGGTTTAAATATATTTTCAATGCTGGGTTAATTATATTCAAGATTATTAAAGAGTTTAACTATATATTCATATGATCAAATGACTTAGATTAAGTGCAGAATCACTTGAAATACTCAACAAATGCACAGCATAAGCATTATTTACACAATATATGGTTATTTTCTATGCATAATAAAATATTTTATCATATGTCAGATCAGAATCATGTCATTAACAGTATAACGAGCTTAAATATAGACTATTGTGATTAAATGACTTAGAATGAATGCTTAACAGCATAAATTGTCAAATATTGCTCAGAATAAGCTTTAATTGCTGGTTTTATGCTTATTTTGTATGTATAATTAAATATATTTTAATAAGTAAGCTCTGAATTATATTTTAAACAATATAAAAAGTTTAAATATAAATTAATGTGTTCAAATGACTTACTCCAGAACCGCTTGAAATGCTCAAAAAATGGACAGTATAAGCATTATTTACACAATATATGCATATTTCCTATGTATAATCAAATATTTTATAATATGTAATATCAGAATCGTATTTTAAACAATATAAAAAGTACAAATATAGATTGTTGTTATTAAATGACTTAGATTGAGTGCAGAATCGCTTAAATTCTCAAATATTGCTCAGAATAAGCTTTATCTGATCATTATATGCAAATTTTATTTGTATAATCAAATATTTTATAGTTTGGAATCTCTGAATTTTATTCGAGATTATTTAAAGAATTTAAATATTGATTTACATTCAAATGACTTAGATCGAGTGCAGAATCGCTTGAAATGCTAAAGAAATGCGCAGAATAAGCATTATTTACACAATATATGCATGTTTTCAATGCATAATCAAATATTTTATATTATGTAATATCTGAATCATATTATAAACAATATAACGAGTTCAAATATAGATTATTGTATTTAAATATTTTTTAATAAGTAAGCTCTGAATTATATTTTAAACAATATAAAGTGTTTAAATATAGATTAATGTGATGAAATGACTTAGAATGAGTTGTGAATCGCTTGAATTGCTCATAGAATGCACAGAATATGCATATTTTCTATGTATAATCAAATATTTTATAATATGTAATTTCAGAATCATATTTTAGACAGTAAAAAGAGTATAAATATAGATTATTGTGATTGAATGATTTAGAATAAGTCAAGAATCGCTTAAATGCTCAAATATTGCTCAGAATAAGCTTTATTTGATCATTATATACATATTTTGTATATATAATTAATATTTTATAACAAGTAAGCTCTGAATTATATTTTAAACAATAGAAAGAGTTGAAATATAGATTAATGTGATCGGCTGACTTAGATTGAGTGCAGAATCGCTTGAGAAGCTAAAAAAATGCACATAATAGGCATTACACAATATATGCATATTTTCTATGTATAATAAAAAATTTATAATATGTAAGATCCGAGTCATATTGTAAACAATATAAAGAGTCTAAATATAGATTATTGTGATTAAATGACTTAGAATGAGAGCACAATCGCTGAAATGCTCAAATATTGCTCTAAATAAGCTTTATCTGATCATTATATGCAAATTTTATATGTACAATCAAATATTTTATAATTAGAATCTCTGAATTATATTCGAGATGATTTAAAGAGTTTAAATATTGATTGACGTTCAAATGACTTAGATCGAGTGCAGAATCGCTTGAAATACTAAAGAAATGCACAAAATAAGCATTATTTAACACAATATATGCATGTTTTCAATGCATAGTAAAATATTTTATACTATGTAAGATCTGAATCATATTATAAACAATATAATGATTTTAAAATGCACAGAATAGATTATTTTGATTAAAAACCAATTGCGCCACATCTACAAAGATAATATAGATTTCATTACATTGTCCTAATGGAGCCCTTGTAATTTCTAAGTTCTAACTGCACTTTCTCATATTTGAAGTTGCTTAAAAGAAGTTTTTATAATTATCACTTTAAATTTTTTCTTAAAGAAAAAAAACAAAACAACAACCACAAACATCACATATTTAATTATTATTATTTTTTTTTGAGAATAATGCCCATGGGCCTTATTTAATTATTTATTTATAGTTTTAAAGAACAGCTCTTTCATTTGCATCTCGTCCAAAGTCAGTGCCACATTTGGCGTCAAGAGCCGGGGCTGCAGCGTTCCATTGCTTGCGTTGATATTGGAAATGGATAGGAAATCTAATAACACCAAATTTTTTGGGCTATTAAATTTTATAAGGAAATTGTATGTCAAATTATCTAAAATAAAATAATATATGGAAAAAATAATTTTAAATTCGCAAGTATTTTATTATAAAATTTTAAATTAGGTAATGTTACAATAGTGACATAGTCTTTTGCAGTGACAATTGAAGTTTAAATTTTGGTAGATTTTAGACCGACATTTTTATTTGGAAGATACCTGAATTAATGTGTTCCTGTTGAACCGACATTTTTTTTAGGTAATTGTTTCTTGTCATCCGTTCAAATGTCATCCATGCCATCCAAACTCTTCTATATCTTTCTTTCAACGTGATTTTCCCCTCCATTCTTTCTGCGCCTCATCGCCCTCGTATCTCTCCCTCTCGTTAGTGCTCTCATCTCTCTTCCTCCCCTACCTCCCTCCTTTTAGTCTTGTTCTTCTCCATCTCCATCTTTCCTGTGTGCTTTCTATGCTCTAAATGTTCAGTTTGTTTCAATAAGTGAATGTCTAATATGCGTAAGTGTTCAGTTAGATTTAGCGAGTATCTAGTATTTATTTAGTCAGCAATACTAAAGTAGTATATATGTTCACTTTGTATGCATATATGTTCACTTTATTTTTTTTGGATGACTTGGATGACATTTTGTTGGATGACAGTTATCATTCCTGTTTTTTTTATGGGTACGCACGGCGCTGGGCTGGACACTGGGTACGTATCCTTATGTTTAATTCATGCGCTGGGCCTGGACATTGGGAGGCACGCAGAAGGCCCAAATTTCACAAGCGCTGAAATTTCTTCATTGAGCGGTAGGGTTTGTAGTATTCAGTCAGTTAGAACGTTCCAATATATATAGTGCACTTAGACAGAATTATGTGAACATCGCATCCTTTCGTGAAAATGTTGCAACCTTTCGTGAAATGTTGCAATTTTCCATCTTCTGCGCGAAGTTGAACCCTTATATACACTCTTCTGTGATGGCAGAGAGTATGTGTGAGTGCCTCTTTCAGTTCTTACTGTAAATTAGACGAGAGAGAGGGTTAAGGATTTTCTCAAGGGAGCAAGTCAAGGCCGGCATATCCCTGTATACACCATCAATTGGGATTAAGACATCGGTCTTGCGAGTCTTCTCTGTTGCAAGGATGTAGTAGGAGGCAAAGGCTAGTGATATTCAGGTTTTGACGTGGTGCTTCATCATTTCTTCACAAGATCTCATTCATTTATTGCAATGGCAGGAGGTAACGATCCTAACTCATGATTTTTCGTGTTATATGAGTTAAATAATCACTTACAGGGTTACGTTGGAGCGATTCTTTTTTTTTCGCATGATGGAATTCATGTAACATGACAATTTGATCCCTTAGAGAAACTAAATGATCATTAATTAAACGATCCCTTGTTGAAATAATTTGAAATAATCTGGTGTTCAAATATGATCCCTTGTTCAAATAATCCGATCCCTTGTTCAAATAATCCGGTCCCTTGTTCAAATAATCTGGTCCCTTATTCAAATAATCTGAAATAATCTAATCCCTTGTTCAAATAATCTGATTCCTTGTTCAATAATCTGATGTTCAAATAATCTGATCCCTTGTTGAAACAATCTAACCCCTTGTTCAAAAAATCTGAAATAATCTAATCCATTGTTTAAAATAATCTGATCTCTTGTTCAAATAATTTGATACCTAGCAAACCTCATTGGCAGTTGTCTCAACAAATGAATGCAAGTACAGACCAAAAAAATGCAATTTACGCAAAGACCTAGAATATTCAACTAATCTACCAGAAATACCCTTGATGTACAGGCCTATTGTAAAACTTTATGGAAAGCATCTCATATACTTGTGTAAATTGAAACAAAATCATGTACAACTATGGTTTTTGCATCTGACAACATGCCTTAGGAGTTGGGACTTTTCACAAACAGGACCCTCGTTTCGACTTTTATTATAAAGACGTTAGTTGACACTTGACACACAAAATGGAAAAGTCTGTCAATTATTTAAAGAAATCAAATCCTAGACTCATGTTGTTTAACATGAAAAAAAAAGGAGAACATAGTCATATTAGAAGGAAACAAAACATAACATATCAAGAGCAATCAGGCAAGTATTTTATTAAATCAGAAACTATCTAAGAAGTTCAGAAAATAAAAAAAAATGCAAGAAGACAATGACAATGCAAGAAAACATAACCTACTTCTACTAAGTTAACTCTTTATATTTTTCAACCTAAACAATTACTCTTATTAATCATACAAACAAAATGGAGTTAAACGATGCAATTGAACTCAAGTCAGCGAGCGCCTTGCTGACGTCAGCACGCAGAAAAATGGAGGTGAGGCTCATTTTTTGCATGTGGATGTGATGGATGGGAAAATGGGGATAGTTGTATCAGACTTAATATTTATTCAAAAAACCTCTTGTACAATGGACCGGATCTATCTAAAGAGATAATTACTAAAAGTTGGACTTGGCCCAAGGTAAAGTGAGAACGAACGGCCCAAGTAAAATTAATTAATTCATCGTTGAATCAACTACAGTAAAAGTTAAAGCAAATAATATTTTGAAATTTTTACTTTGTTACTCGAGAGGCGCATGCAGTTAAAAATATGTCAGCTATTTAAGATATATAAAACACCATATTTCATCTGTAAATTTTATAGCATTTTTTTTCGAATGCATAGGAGTTCTTTTTTTAAAAATAAAATAAAATAAAATAATAAGTTCGTATAGCAGTTGTACTTAGAACCTAATAATATAAATATGTGTACTAAATTAAATGCAAAGTAGGATATTTCTTAGAAAATGTATTTAATAATTATATCATGAAGTTACCCTCTATCATCTTTTTTGAACAATTCATACAACTTAACTAGAATTTACTTTTAGTTATTGCCTTTTTAACACTTTTGGTATTCATTTTACCAAATCCTCTAAATGCTTGATTATTACAAGGTACACATTTATCTTGTAAACTTTGACACTCATTGCCTAAATCATTCATAGTTATTACATAATGCACATTAACTATTAAAATATATAACATAATTATAGGACTATTACAAAATAAATTTCATGCATTATCTTTCCCAAGAAAGTTGGGTTAATTACAACTGAGAGGTAAAAAGAATGAGAATTAGAAAGAGGTGGGCTCAATATTATATTTTAAAAAAATACTTCTAATTTTTTTAAGACATCAAGAAAGTGTAATAAAGTACTTAATAAAACTAAACTGAATTCATATATTATTATGTAAAGGACTTGGATTTTCAACCAGATGATTATAAGAGATCAAATATACCAAATACATGGCTGTTAGCTATATCCGGCAACTAGTCTATACGAATCGTCATCAAACCATCAAGATTCCGAAAAAAGAAATGGCCTCAAGTTCTCGGCACAAAAGGCGGTCCCAACAAATTTTAATGGACCTGAGCTCCTGAAATTCAAATTTGATGGCCTTGGGCTCCACCAAATGATGATATGAGGTTAACATTTATTCCCCACCCAGGATAGGGATTATCTGTGATTGTACCAGTGTGGAATCATAATGTTTCCTATTTACGGATTAAGGAATTAAGTCTTATCAAGAATACCAAAATAAATGCAACTAGTGACATTAACACATAAATTAAGTATTGATATCATATCTGTTGCATAATTTACGTGTGAAAATTGTAATTAGAGAAAATAGTGCAAATTCTGACAACAAAATTCATTCAACTTTTGACATTTGTTAAAAATTTATTTGGAGAAAATAGTAAGGACGTAAGCTCCTGAATATATATCTTTTTTGTTTCCAATTTAAATATTGTGATTCAAATGATGTATATCTTTAATACATCATGTATATGAGAATGTCATGCGTATGTTCCAATTTTAAGTTTATTTTTTATATATTTTTAATATTTCAAATTTAACTCTTCATGAACTTCCAACTGATTTTATCTGATATTACAGTAAAATATTGTGAAAAAAATTTCGAGATCCTCTTTTATAATTTTAGTAGAACTTATGAAACCAACTCGAGTTTTGTTAAAGAAATAGATGAAAGAAAGGTAACCAAGATCACAGACAAGTGACTTCATCATTTGGCTACACGAAACAGACGCAGAGATTCTGATTAATTTACATTATCTCCAATATTTAATCACTCTTATTTTACAGTTTAGCCTTCTAAATATATATAAAAAAACCAAACACATGTCCTGCTATTCCGGAGCAAACAGACTGACAGACAGCCTTCATTGCTGCTCTCCCAAGCCATCCAATGGCCATCCTCTCCTTTAACCCCACTCTCTCCTCTTCTCCCTCCTCTCTCTCCTTCCCTAAACATCCCCAAAGAGTACCCCATTTCGCCTTCTTTCCCTCCGCGCCAACCCCACTCACCTCTCCCTCTTCCCTCTCTCTCTACCCAAAACGCATCATGCCCAATTCTCCTTCCTCACGTGACCCCCACGTGACCCGAACCAGCGCTCTCATCGACCCCGACGGCGGCTTTCTAACGGAGTTGGTGGCGCCTCCGTCAGAGAGGGACGCGCTCCGTCAAGAGGCATCCACTCTTCCTTCCATCTCGCTCAAACAAATCGACTTGGAATGGGTGCACGTGCTGTCTGAAGGGTGGGCCAGCCCGCTCAGTGGCTTCATGAGAGAGAACGAGTACTTGCAATGCTTGCACTTTAATTGCTTGAAGATGGACGATGGGTCGATCGTGAACATGTCTCTCCCGATCGTTCTCGCAATTACCGACCAAGAGAAGGAGGCGATTGGTGCCAACGAGAGCGTCGCGCTCTTGGGACCCAGCGGTGGTGCTGTTGCGATTCTCCGAAGGTGTTGCAATCTCAAAGAGAAGAATTTGGTTCAAAATTAATATTTACCATTTGTAGTTCTCAAACAGAAACAGGGTAGTTTGAATATGCCAGAAAATTGTATTTTGAGGAATCTTTCAGTATCATATGTCCGAAATGGTAATAGGAAAATGCTTTGCAGATTTTACAACCAACTCCTTAGTCTGCAATATTCAACTTGACTCTGACTTGGCAAGTTGTCCCCTTTTCAAATTTTAGTTAATCAATTAGCAATTCACTACATGGGGTCAACAATCACATCTACTGTACTAATTGGTGAATCTAAATTATTGAATTTGTCAATAAGTAGTATCTAATTGGAGGTACACCCACTATTTTAGTGGTGATATCTTGAATTAATACATATATAAGAACAAAATTAGACCCAGCTAAGCTTTAGTTATAACACAGTCTTCTCAACATACATGACAGGATAGAGATATACCCCCACAACAAAGAAGAGAGAATAGCACGTACATGGGGCTGCACAGCTCCAGGTCTGCCATATGTAGAAGAAGCCATAACCCCAGCCGGCAACTGGCTGATTGGTGGGGACCTACAAGTGATCGAACCAATCAAGTACAATGATGGGTTGGATCATTACAGATTGTCGCCGCGCCAGTTGAGAGATGAGTTTGACAGGCGCGAAGCTGATGCTGTTTTTGCTTTCCAATTGAGAAATCCAGTGCATAATGGACATGCACTTTTGATGAATGATACTAGGAGGAGGTTGTTAGAAATGGGGTATAAGAACCCGATTTTGTTACTTCATCCCCTGGGTGGTTTTGTTAAGGCGGATGATGTGCCTCTGGATGTGCGAATGGAGCAACATAAGAAGGTATATTTGTGCATTTAGGTGATATCTATGATTTATGTGTGCCATGATGGTTTCAGCTGTGCTGAGAGGTTTTACCAGTTAGGTATTGCTAAGGCGGTACATGAGTTGGCCAAATTCATACTAGTCTTTTGCCCAGTATGTATTTGAAGCTGACTGAAATGTATAGCATGACCAGTGCAGTGCTGGCTCAAATTATCAGTATGTGTCTAACTAGACCTGATAGGTACTATACTGAAATTTGAGATATAATGATTTTTACTTTTTTAGGACAAGGAAGCATGTGCATATATAATATCTCACCCTTCTTTGTATCATACCCGATGTGTGCAATGTTAAAATGCAAGACTTATTTTATTTTAAATTTCTGTACTTAATTATAACAGGTGCTAGAAGATGGGGTACTCGACCCAGAGACGACAATTGTGGCAATCTTCCCTTCTCCTATGCACTATGCAGGACCCACAGAGGTGCAGTGGCATGCAAAGGCACGCATAAATGCCGGTGCCAATTTTTACATAGTGGGACGCGACCCAGCTGGTATGGGTCATCCCACTGAAAAGAGGGATTTGTACAACCCTGACCATGGAAAAAAGGTTTTAAGTATGGCCCCTGGGTTAGAGAAGCTCAATATACTCCCATTCAAGGTATTGCAATTACCTTCTATATTATTCCTCTGGGTATTGCTATACTGGTTTTGTTTTACTGAGACAAGACGACTGCACCAACTGTAGTAGTTGGCTTATTTCTGTTGTTCTGGCTGGTATACTGTACTAGCAGTTTTTTTTTTTTTTTTCTTCCTCCTAATGTCTGGTGTTACTGCACTGGCAGCTCCTGTTTACACTTTCATCTTTAATTCTGTAGGTGGCAGCATATGATCAGGTTGCCAAAAAGATGGCATTTTTCGAGCCTTCACGCAGTCAGGATTTTCTTTTCATATCTGGAACCAAGGTATTCTGATTTGGTATCATATTGTATAGTATAACGTTGCATATTATTGGGCTTATGCACTTAAGGCACATTATTCTCCAAGTTAAGATTTTCTTTCTAGATAACAGTCTTATTCCTTCCTTTTAATACTGTAGATGAGAAATTTTGCAAAAAGTGGAGAGAACCCACCTGACGGATTTATGTGCCCTGGTGGCTGGAAGGTTCTTGTTGATTATTACAACAGCTTACAATCTGAAGAAGCTGTTGTCAAAACAACTGTTGGAGCCTAGCATTTTTTTTTTCACTTTTTCTTTTTTCCTGTATTTAAACATTTAAAGTCGCCCATCATTTTGATCTCATATAGAGAAAAGGTATATATGATAGCGATCACAATTCTTGTTGAGGAATGACAATTCACATTCCACAACTAACATGTCAAATAATTATATATAATTTATTTTGGTCTGTTGTAGATTGTGCTCCAAAGTTCTATTAGAATTCCAGAAAATTTGCAACTGCTTTGGCCTTTGGCAGCTGGTTTCTTTATTTGGTTTCCTTCGAATTAGGATTGATAATTTATGATCAATCTTGTACAATCAAGCAGTAAATAAGGGACAAATTTTTACTGTCTTCTTCCTATTCAAATTGAAACCGGTACAAAATATGTGTATACCGTCCAATTTTTATTAAACAACTTAGGTCTGATGGCATGATTGCTCACAGTCGGTTTTCATTACATACTCTTTGAACGGTTGTGTCATGCAGAATAAACCAATGACCAATGTCATTTTGGATGTTTGCCCACATAGCAGTATTTGTGACCAACAGTATTATACCATTTATCTGTTCAACATTTTTTTTTTTTTGATGGATTTGAGAAAGGTCAAAGCCCTTCAACTAAATAGCAGATAAGCAAGTTTTGTCGCATTTTGATATCTGAGAAAAAATTGCCTGCACTTATTTTTTAAATTAGAAACGATTGTCAGATAATCAGCAGAACCTTAGATATTAATGGTGATATGCACTTATTTTTCATCTTTTAGGTAAAATAATAAAGCAGAAATAGCCTGAAGACTCGAGGTTTCTTTATATGTATATATAAAAGCATGAGAAGAAAAGAAAATGTAGTTACAGTTTTTGGCAAATCATCATAATTTAATATCTAAGTAGGGCCGTCCTAATTCCAGCGTCTATAAACTATGTCCCATTAAAAAGTAGTTAACAAACGTTGGATTAAAGTAATCATTTTGTCTAAAGCTTGCTTAGGTCCTGACTTGTAATCATTTTTATGCTAGCATTAAAACGTTCAACTCTGACCCACTCTAAAAGGAAAAAGAATATTTGAAACAGGCAAACATGACACAATCGGCCCAGTTAAAGATATTTTGTTAAAATTCATTTCCAATTTTCTTCGAATACTATAATATAATAGTTGGATAGCAAAGAGTCAACGACAAGGCAAACAAAATTAACGGCTAATGCAATATTTTTCCGATTTTACATCTAAATCTAATATTGCCCCAAAATCTTATAGACTATAGACAGAGTCATAAACTTTTAATCTATAATATAATATACAAAATTTTCATCGAAAAGGACACCTATCTGCTAACATATAATGTGCTATCTAATTTACTCGCATTTATCACATGATTTAAGCTTGCATTAATATGGATTTGAATTGTTCACATTGGTAGATATTATTTCCTTAATCATTGACATGAAAGCATGAAAATGAGTTAACAAAAGTGATTGAAAATCTTCATTACGAAATAGTTCCTCCAGAACCAAATACCACTTTCTACAGGCCCATATACGAAAATTACAAAATTGAAACAAACAAAAGAGTTTATGTGCAAAATTGCGAGTCAACAAACAGAAGGGGGCTTCTGGCTCCAAACTGAGAGAGGAAAAGAGAAGAGAGAAATGAGACAGCTGATCCCAGCTCTCTTTCTCTTCTCCTCTCTCTTCCTTCTCTTCACCTTCCTCTCCATTAACCCTCTTCCTGTCTCCCTCCCTTTCCCCTTCTCCGCTCTCTTCCCTCCTCCCCATGCTGGCGCCTACAAGCTCGTCTTCATCCTCGCTGGCCAGTCCAACATGGCTGGCCGTGGGCCCCTCTCCTCTGACACTGACCCCTCTCCTCACCTCTCTGTGCTTAGACTCAATCGCTGGCTTCATTGGGAGACGGCGCGAGAGCCGATGCATTATGACATAGATGTTAATAAGACCTGTGGTGTGGGGCCTGGTTTGGTCTTTGCAAAATCTGTGCTTCAGAAAGGTCAGATCTTGTCACAATTTTGATCAATAGACTTTGTAGATTAATGGGTTTATAGTGCATATGCACCTTTTATATGTAGGCCTTGTAATTGCTAATTACTCTTTGTTGAGTATGATTGATGGTAAATTACCAAAGCCATATTGAGACAAACTTTGGTTTAATAAAGAGCTGGGTTCATTGTGGAATTATAATGTTAATTACTGGTATGGTATCAGTAATGGCCATTAAAGAATGTGGTACTTTATTGGACATGTTCCTACTGTTATTGGCAATGAGTTTTCAAATACTCAATATCTTCAAAACTCTTGTATTGTTGTAGTCTCTGTTGATCTCCATTTTGGATTGCCCTTTATACTCAAATTAAGCAAAAAATTATAGAAAACAGAAAAATATATACTACCTACTCAGAACTGGTAAAGTTTGCAGCTGACTTTTTGGCAAAAATTGGTACTGAGTTTCTGTTTGTGTGTCTGTTTTCTATGGGTCCAAAGGGGTTGTTGATGGGGAGTAGGAGGGGATTTTATTTGTGCAATGATTATTAGTTAGTTTCATTATAGGTCTTTGGGTATAAATTGGTTAAAACAATATCTTGTTCCCAAATAAACAGTGCATTCTAGCTATGGAGAAGTTGTGATTGGTCTGGTTCCATGCGCCGTTGGAGGTACGAAAATAGAAAAGTGGACTAAAGGGTTTGGATTATATGATTCAGCTGTGAAAAGAGCTAAAGCGGCTGTAGAGGCAAAAAGGGGAGGAGGGAGGATAGAGGCACTTCTGTGGTACCAAGGGGAGACAGATACCATAAATTTTGATGATGCGGAGGTTTATGCTGAAAAGATGGAGACACTTATCAGAAATTTCAGGGCCGATTTGGGCCTTCCTCATTTACCTGTTATTCAGGTATCGAGAGAAATTCTTTTTAACCTTTTGTGTTTCTCTTTTCCTTTTCTGTGTTCATCCTAAACATTACCATAAAGGTTGGTCTTGTAACCATGGATATGAATTTCCAGAAAAATGGAATAAGTATTTATTTGAATGGTAAGAGTAGTACAAAGAAAATGGAATAGAATGTAAAAGCTACAACAAAAATACTTCCAAGAAAAAACATAGACACCCAACAAAGTCAATAGAGAAATTTACCCCTTAAGTTAAATTTTTGTTAGTATCGTGAATATAATTATTTATATTGGAACACTTAAATGACTCATATTTCACAAATTGCTAATTCCATACAGAACTGCTGGACACCTTAATGATGTGTTTTGTCAAACCCGAGTTTTCTAATTTAGTTCAAACCAGTTATAGTGAGCAAAACTAGTTATAGTGAGCAAAACTTGTTTATCTAAAAGCAAAGTTCCTTTATTTAGGCTTAAAACAAGCTACAAAACAATACACTGATTAAGTAGAAACAATGCTGCACTTTCGTTCATTAAATGCTCTTTTGTTCAATTTATTCGTTACAACCTTTTTTGTCATCTACTTGCCCCTATACTATTTGGTGATGTTTTAAAGTGGCTTCTTCATATAAAATGTCAATGACATCTGTTAATTGTCTTCTGATATGGTGTTCAATATAGACATAAGTATCGTTAGTTTTTCAAAATCAACAGAAATAGCAAGGTAGTGGTCACAGCTATCTCTGTCCGCACAGGACCCTGTTAGGATTTTGTGGCTACCATTCAAAATAGAGAAATTTTTTTCTTACTAGGAGAGCGACATTATGATGATCTGAGATCTTAGGAGAGAAAAAGTGGAGGGACAATGGTTATCCTGAGCCAAAGGGAAATTGTGCAGAGAGAATGGATTTGGGTTTCATCTTTTGTCAGTTTTTGAGAGAGTAAACAAAGATCAAAGGATCAGGGGGAAGGAATGTGGGATTAATAAGCCTGGTGCCATGTCAGGTTTACAGCAAAATGATGTACACTGAAGATGACATGTCACTTTGAACATTCAAGATAGTTATAAGCCCAACTTTAAAAAAATCTTTGTTAGGCCATTTTAACAAGTCATCAAATTAGAGAAACCAAAGTGTGATTCTGTACAGATAAGTGAGAAGTTTTTGGTCAGGGGCAGAGCCACAGAGGGTACAGGGGAGGGCTTTGCACCCCCTGTGATTTGAATATTTCTACAATTAGCATGTTATTTTAAGTAAAATTGTGTATAAAATAAGCAATTTGTCCCCCTAAAGTGAAATTTTTGGAACTTTGCTCCCCCCAAAAAATTATTCCTGCCTTTGCCCCTGTTTTTGGTGATAAACCAGTTTAGAATTTTGAATAATTAGTATCATGTGAGCTTATGTAATGCCTTTTTTCTTTCTTGATTTTTTTATATTTTGAGGCTGTTAGCTTTTGCTTATCCAGCATGAGCCTCAGACGTCAGTCTGCATTTTTTTTTTTTTTTTTTAAGTAACGAAGTTAACTACTGAAAACAGGATTTGCTTTTTCCCGATAATTTGTACAGTTGAATAAATATACTCTATTCTAAGAATAGATAACTCAGATATCCAGTTCTTACTTTCTCTTCTTTGTTTCAGGTTGCACTTGCCTCTGGAGAAGGCAACTACACAGGAAAAGTAAGAGCTGCACAAAAGGGAATTCAACTACATAATGTTAGAACTGTAGATGCATATGGGCTGCCCCTTCTAAATGACAATTTACACCTTAATACTGAAGCCCAAATTCGTCTGGGTCACATGTTGGCCCAGTCATACTTGTCTTTACTAGATGAAGTCAACTCAACTCCACAACCTTAGCTAATTCTTATTTGGTGGTTATTCCCACAATAATGTGGTATTCTTATACATCTGTACAGTTTAAAGGAATTCTGTATGCTGATGCCAGGTAATAGTACCATTTCTATTTAATTTGATATTTGTATCTCGAAAGCTAAGGAGATAAATGTTTAATTGGGAGAAGCTGTAAGTATTATTGCGGGTTACTCGATTAAGGAACCAGGGGAATTTTCTTCATGCTGGTTCCTTTGCAATTTACAGCAAAGAAAATTTTGTTTGAAGATGCCCTCTGGAAGAAGGGTATCCAAATTCTGTCTAATAGCAATATAGTTTCTTTTTTCTCTTTTCTTCTGGTGTCATTCAAGGATCGCCTATAACATTGAATTCTTTAGTTTTTTATTAGCGCAACAATTTTGTTTTTCTCAAAGTTTAAATGCTAATGCTGTGGAAGATTTAAAATTCGAAAAGACAGCATTTCGACCACTGATGTTGGTGAGTGGAAGATGTACTTCTTTCTGGTGTCATGGTTTTGTCTGAAAAGAACACTGAGCCAAAAAGAGCTATTAAATCTATATTAAACATTGGTTCTTCAATTTTCTATTTAATTTCTCTTGTTTATCCATCTTCTATTTGGCGCTTCCTGTAACTATATTTAACACTGAGCAAACCATATTTAACGCTGAGCAAATTTATTAGAAGAGAGCATAATTGAAAACATGATGAGGATTTTATCACAAAAGGTGGGACAAAACACCTGATGATGGATGCTGATAATACACTGGGGATAATACTAAAAGAGATTCGGTTCCATGTCTCTATCAAGCAAAAAGGTCACTTAATACCTTTTCTGCTTTCTTTTTATTTCTCCTTTTTCTCTTTTACCAGTTTACTTAATCTTGGAGAGGTTTCTACCACATAGATTGCTTCTCTGCTGTCTCCATCCACTCCCAATTTTTTGTCCCATTTAGTCAAAATTTTCTGTGGAGCTTTCCGGGTAGACAGATCTATATGTTTTCTGTTGAAATTACTTGAATGAAAAATTTAACATCTCGAATTGCATGCAAAACGGAACGAATTTAATAAAATTACAATATACACAACATTTTTGTAATTATAAAGAATATATGACAATTTATTTTCTCAAAATTAATAATTAAGTTGTTGGTTTGCTCACTTGTCAAGTAAAATTAAATGTCATATCTAATATAAAGATAAAGATGTTTCAATTAGCATGATACTTGAACATCCATTTAGAACAGCTCCGGTTGGTCTTTTTTCTTAGTGATATGAAGTACAACAACTAAATTTGACTTCTCTTTCGTGCTATATGTCATGGATTACCGATTATTTATAATAGTGTCTTAGAAAACACAAGATTTCTAGAGGCTATTTAATAATTCACTAGTACCCGCAAATTGTTGACTAAGCAAAGTACAGAAATAGAGTTGTGACTTGTGAAACTGTTTTATCTATCAAGTGTGTGACTAACTTTGCGTCGTTTCTGTAATTCTTTGTGTGTAAATTGTTAGAAAGCACCATTTGATTACCACACAGGCCTGTGCCATAGAATAACCCTAATTTTCTCCTCGTTTGCATCATACCTAAGACGGTGCAACAAAATAAAGTCACCAGTTGCACAAGAGGCAAGCACACTAGCATTTGTCCGAACTTTTTGATATAATAAATGAAAAATTTTCCAAATAAAATTTATAAAATTACAAACGAATTTAGGTAGATTGGAATTTCAAATCCTGTCCAAATTCATTTCCGTCAAACACAAATGAAGTCTGAGTCATTCACTAATGACTCTAAACCTGTTTTACTTTTGTTATGATGTAGGCCGGCGCCCCTGCTTGGGCTCTTTATTAAAAAAAAAAAAAATCGAAAACAAATGAAAGAAGAAACGTTGGTTAAATGCACGGCCCAAAAGATAGATCAATAAAATAAAAGAAAATCTTGGTCAAGTCTCGGCAATAAAATTAAAAATATCAAACGGCCCGCGTATCGTACTACTATGACACAAAAAAAATAGAATACAGTTTTAAATTTCAACTCGAAAAAACTGAAGCTGCATTTTTTCAAATTCCGACTCAAATTATGGCTTTTTTTTCCTTCTTAATTTTACGCAATGGTGAGAAAAGTCTGTTAAAATTGGAATTTGTGATCCCTACATTTCAAAATTTTACAGTTCTTTTGTGATTATTTTTTTAAAAAATAAATTTCTTATTTTTTTATTCAGTTAATTGAAAAGATTTGAGTTCATTCTAATATTTCACATGAACTCACAAGAAAATATTAATTCGAAATAAAAAATTATTAACTATTACCAATAGGGATTAAAACTGGAAAAAAATAAATTGAAGCATCCAGTTGAACTGTTGAAGTGACTTCCATCTCCTCTGGAACAAAACATCTTTCGGTTAGTGTCTCCATCTTTTGACGAGCACTGGGTTTTTGGATAAGACTTAAGAGACAAGGACCTAACAATAGCCATAAACACAGCTACCTAGATTCTTTGATTCCACTTCTCTTTTATTAATCATTTATTGTTATATTTTGAATATACTTGTATATTCTACATTTATTTTGTAAGATTTTGAGAATCAGGAGTGTTCTTTTTAGTGTATCCGGTCAGGTTATCTCGTTAGATATGAGTTTCGTTCGTTTCATCGGAACCGAATGTACTACATGGTTCGCAACTCAATACAAATTTAATTAGTACTATTTTAGTATATACTTAAGGATAATTTTGCCCTAGATATGTGGCTAAAATCTAGGCCCTTCATTTAACCCCTAATTAAATCATAACCATTCATCATTTTGAATGAATAGTTTAGTATATAGTTAGACTATTTTAGTATATAATTAAGGATTATTAATATCTATGACAGAAGTACTGACTAATTAATATTTCGTTTGTACTTTTGACTGTTTGTCGGTTAATAATTAGACATTTTCTTGTATACACAAATTGTGGTTTGTGTTTGGTACGAGTGCAAGGGAAAATCATCATGTTCAAGCCATATCATTCTTAAACTGAAAATAAATTGAATGAAAGAAAAAATTCCTGCAAAAGTGCAAATTATACATACCGTCGTCATGTTGGTAATTTAATTCTAGTCATTAACATTGGATTCTGTCGAGTTTGGTGATGATCCTAATGGTTCGATTCTTTCCGGGTCAAAATCATAGAAGCTGTACCATAACATGATCAAGAGGTAATTATTCATTACATGATAGTTCCTTGTTTGATATTTTCCCCATCTTGTGTGGTGCCGATTGCCACCAAATATTGCGTCACGCACCACCTCATACTATTCTCGACGGCTCAAAATAAAATAAAATAAAATAAGATATATATTAGAGACGGAAGGGGAGGGGGACCAGGATCATCAACCGTCCGATTTAATTTCGACGGGCAGATATTTACGGGCCGCACAGATCTCGACGGCTCTAGTATTCATCACGGGACATCCATTATTGATCGCAAGAACCAAAGACTTGCATTGCGTATTTAAAAAATAAAAAAAATAAAAAAAATAACACGCAGAGGATCCTGATTCGGAGAGGGAGTGTGGGTGGGTTTTGGTAATTGCATAACTAACTAAAGGGTTACTAATTAAAAACTAAATGTATCTTACGGAATTAAAATAAAAGGAAGATCTAAATTTTTAGTCAAAAATATCACAAATACTGTTAGACTCTCAAATTACGACCTTTAAATTTGGTTTTTTTAGAATATTTTTTTTTTCAAAATCAAGATCGAAGTTTTGAATAGTTAAAAATCCAGTCGTCAATAATTTGTTAAATCTCGTCGGAGTTTCAAATTCGAACCTATCAAAATATTTATTGGAATTTCAAAGCACTACAAAAAAGGTTGATATCTGCAAACAAAACAAATTTAAATGGACACACACAGAGCTACATATGTTGTCTGCCCCTTTAGTAAGCGTGATAACAGTTGATTAACTTTAGTGCTTTTTTTTATATCGATGTTTGATGAGAAAGTAAAGTAACATAAAAGAGGATAATAATATTGCAGAAGTAAGTTAAATTTTTTTTTAAAAAACTACATGTTCTGAAACTGATGAAATTTTAAAGGTATTATTTCACATAAAGTCAGATTTTGAAAAAGACAATATATCTCTTCAACGAAATTATATTTGGAGTAAAATGAATGTTAAATTTTTGTTACTCGTCTATAGTTATATATGTTTAATAAAATTAAGTTAATAGTAAGAATTTACTCCATTCTCAGTTTACTTATTAAACTAGATAAATATTTCACATTTTAAGAATAACAGCTCACACTTATTATTTTCAAAAAAAAAAAAAAAAGGACAAGGTCATAACTCTTTAGTCACATGTTATATATTTCCTATAAGAGAAGTAATGTCATGAATTTAATTCGATAGCGGGTCCTTTGACCAGTGCAATGTGGACCAGGATCCTCTGGACATTTTTTTAAAAACGTCCAATGGACGTTTCGATCGGAGCCGTTGAGATTAAATCAGACGGTTCATTTTTTTCGGGCCAATATTTTTTTCGGGTGTGGTGGAATGCACGGGGCTCCCTTATAGCCGTTGAGATTAAATCAGACGGTCCAAATCCCGAGACGTCCACCAAACGTCCAGAGGATCTGATTCCAGTGCAATGTCACACAAATGCCAATCTATACCTGACTAGATCAACTGGGTTCCTTGGACCAATCAGCATGACATGGAACCTGTGCCAGAGGAATATGAATATCCGAGTTGGTGGTCCTCTCGAGTCTCTCGTTTCCTTTCCGAACCTGACAACCTCCATTTCCATGTCACATTCCCAATAGTTTTAATCTTTTTCAAATTAGTGGTCCAATTATAAGAAAGGTTTCTCTTCTCCGACAGTTTGAAGCTCCCTAATTTTCTTTCTTGGAGTTAGTGAATTTTAATCTACACTGCATTTCTTTGTAGTTATGGTCACAAGTCACAACTCCTGTATAGAAAAAGTAAAAAGATAATTATAGTGTATATTTTAATTCTTATGATACTTTTTAATATAGATCCAACAGATAAAGTTGAAAATATTATATTTTCAAGTTAAAATTATAATTATTAAATATGCTGCTTATATTGAATGTATCATAAAAAATTGAATGTATGTTAGAATCATTCTAAAGGAAAAAAAATAATAATAAAGAAAGTATATTTCTATTATGTATTCTAATTAGAGACTATTTATTTAGAATAGGGGATGAACAATGTTTCCCTCCATCATGCACATTGATCATTCCTCATGCCCTCCACTTAATAAAGCTTACTTAGATCGGAATTACATGGAAAAGAAAGCACCTCGCCTACAATTGCGGAAATGAAATTCTTTAAACAACAGTAGTGTTGTCCTTATTCAAGTTAATCAATATTTAAAAATTTTAAAAATTCAAACGTTCAATCCAAACTATTGATCTTGTTCAATTTAACAAACGATGTGTTTTTATATAAGTTTTATAAATTTAGAACTTGATTTGATTCTAGATCAAGTGGTCAACAAATGAACGAATATGGATAACTATCACTGATTAATTCTAATATGTCATAGTTTGGTCACTTTATCGAGTATCAAATTAACTCCAAAATTTATAGAACTTATATGAAAACACATTGTCCGTAAAATTGAACAAGATAAACTATTTAAATTCAACATTTGAATTTTAAAATTTTTAAATATTAATAAAGTTTTTAAGGACAATACTCTTGCTGTCGTTTTTACCGCAGCAGAAGATGCTGGTCCTACAATTGCGTACAAATTGGAGTGTTGTAGCAGTGCTTCGATTTGGAGCACAGATCATGCCAGAATTAAGTGGCAATAAATGTGCCAGAAAGGCATGGACAAGAAAACATGAGAAAACCCAAGATACCTCCACCTCATCTCACGAACATACAGTCAATTCGTGTGTGTCATTTGCAATGGATAGCTCACTTTTGAATTAGAAATTGGTCGTCAATTCATAACTTGTTGATGGTTTTGACTCGTGACTTATTACCGATCAGATAATTAATATCTAGGTAAATAGGATGCCGTGGTGTCACAACCACATAAACACAAACGTGCTTCCTTTGCTTTGAGGTTTCCGGAATAGAGCCTTTGAGAAGGGCAAAAGAATATCCTCTTTATTCTTTGCTATTATAAGTTAATGATTTCTTCACAAAAATAAGTGCAACTATAACAAGGATATTTAAAGTCATTAAAACCAAAAATGTAGCTGCTATGATCTTACGTACTGCATTGTACTTTTTTCTATTAAAAATGATCCGTTTGTTATAAAATTGGATTAGTCTTCGTTATATTAATTTAAAAGAGGATACGAAGTATCAGTACTTATATGACCAAATGAATGTTTTTTTTTTCCTTGAAGAATATCAAATGGTTTCTATTGTAAGAAAAATTTCTGTTAAGAGTATATTGCGCTTAAACATACCACAATATAAAAAAAATACTAATGGCCGAGTATTACCTTTTCTTAGTATGTTCACAAGTTTTTTATTGCATAAATGTATAATTGATATACGTTTACTTTACAGATATTGTTCCATTAGGTTGATAAATTAAATTGATTTTAAAATTTGCTTACTAAATACTAGTGTATTCGAGTAAATCTTATATAATAATGCTGAAATGAATGCTAGTAACTCTGACGACGTGCGTGATTACGCATTTGGTCTAGTAGCCAAATGTGATGGCAAATTCTATTTCAAACAATGACTTATTTTCTGAAGAAAAGAAGACTAGGACTTGCAACACATCTCAAGGAACACTATGTTTGTTTCACTATTTTTTTTCTCTCTACGTGAGTGTTTTTGTAAGAATTAATTTCACTTTCCAAAGCCATGTTTTTAAATCGCTTCATGTACTACTTAATGACTTAATGTACTACCATGACATTCTAGTCCAATTATATATATATTTACTATCTTTTATTTTTTTATTTTTTTATTCAAAGTCTACCGACTTTTTTCTTTTATAAAAGAAAGTCAAACTTTGTAATCTACATGCATTGCATTCGGACAATTCAGTGGGGTCGACAAATCTGAAAAGCAAAAAGATTCAGCTCCATTATGATATTTTAGTGAACAGTAATGTGCATCATACGATTAAAACAAAGAAGCAAAGAAGACAATGCCTGATTGTTTCCCAACAACCAATACATATCCGATCCAAGCCGTCCAATCTACAGTTTCATTTCTTATGCAAATGGACCCACCATTTAGGAACAAAAGATGGAAGGGGAAAAAAATATTGATCCAGGACAAAAAGCAGGGGAAGAAACATGCATGTAAATGATCTCTTAATTCTCCATTTTATTTAGAACGGACCAGCATGACATTAGGAGAAACATGCCATATATAAAAAATTTTCGTTAGTTTGAATAGTATTCTCAATCAATAACAAATATAAATGTGGAATTCAATAATGAAAGAACTAGGAAAATATGAAAATACGTTAATTATTTTCCACTTAAAGTTTATATTTAGAATCGTATGGTTTCAATTATGGAAAAAAATTTTGCATTCTCCAAAACTCCGTTCTAATAATTTTACCAAACAATTGGAAAGATAAAAACTGAATAACAATTGAATATTTCACCCCATAATTATTAACATCAACGAAATGTAATTAAAGTTTATCAGATTAAAGAAAGACACCATCTCAGATTAAAGTTTATCCGGATTGAGTCGCTTTATAGCTCAACCAACAAACCTAATACACCCTACTGCATGCAATTATACTGAACATGTAACTTATAAATTAAATTAGAATAATTTTTCATACTACTAATAGGGACGGAGACAGAAAAAAGAAAAAAGGATTGGGGGCCAACTGCGCTTTTGGAACAGAGTAATTGAACCTTTTTTTTTTTTTTTTTTTGAAGGAGCCAAAATCTATATCTAACTATATTAAATTAACCAAAATAATAAACAAAAACTCGTCTCTTTGAGAAGGCATCCTCATGAGTCATGGCTCCGCCTTTGCGAGTACGGTGAGGTTACTAGTCTCCAATCGCCATATATACAACTAGTACTATTATCTTATTGCATGTCGAAACGAAAAATATCGCGTATATTGACATTTGACACTTACCGAAACAAATGAAATTGGACTTCAAATTTATCATCGGAGAATACATCTAACGTATTAATTAAAAAGCCGTGGCCGCTTTTAAATATTTTTCTTTTTTTTTATAAGTTTTTTAAATAAATTAAAAATAGTCGTATCAATCATTAATATTAGCAAGATATTTTTGAACAAAAAATTTATGTCAAATTTATATCGTGACTTTCTATGAAAGAAATTACTAATTTTAAACTTTCAAATTTTTGTCTATAAATTTTGACAAGTTTTATTAGACAGATTTTTTTTTATATTCTACATATTACATTAGAAATTTTTATATTTTATATAGCGCAGAGAAGTTGCGACTGCCATGCCTAGTCATTTATAAACCGAGTTAGTTAATAATAATATATTTATAGCATGTTGGTTTGTAATATGTAAGTATCTAACTTATCTAGTTCTCTCAGTGGAAATTATTTTTTTGTGCAAATTGGTCGAAAGAAATATCGATTTAATAAAAAAAATGATAATAAAGTAATATAAAACTTCATCCAAACTTCTCGACCATCTTCAACCCTCGTCTAAGCTCATCAATCCTCAAGGACACCTCCATTGCGTTCAATTTTGGAGGAGATGGGATTTGTGAAAAAAAAAAGAGTGCATGACAATATTTTACTAGAGGGAAGTACATTTCTGTGTTGTTGTTGTTTTTTTTTTTTTTGGTCTATATATATATATATATATATTTTTGTTTTTCGGCTGAGTGCACCAGCCAATATAAATGTCAAAAGAGAAGCAGTGCCCCATCAGCCCATCACCACCGAAAGTTGTACGTATTGCTCCTCTGCATGCCATCAGTAATCATACTTTGTTTTTCTTATTATGCCTATAACGTACGTATGATTACGTATTTATGATGTATCCATTCTAAGGTAAGGAAAGTTATAAATTCAAACCATTGAAAATAAATTATACTAGTTAGAATAATTACAAATTTGTGCCCGTGAATGGAATCGAACATAATTTGCATGTCCTGCGTCCAATGGAACAAAGAAGAGAAGAGAAAAAAGTTCTTTAAAAAAAAAAAATGGTCCGATGTGAAGGAGAAAAAATTGCCCGGTAATATGTAAAAAAGCAAAAAATATTGCGTGTAAAATTCATTATGAATGTAAATTCGTCAAGATAATTTGGTTTACAAGCTTAACTATAAACTCTGTATGATCAGCCTGACATGACGAATTCAAATCGTTTGAACCAATTTAAGTGAAAAAATTCCTGTTGTTAAGATACTAAAATTTATAAAATCATTTATTATTAAAGGATCAAAAAGTCGTACACTAATTGAATGTATTAAATTAGACTTTTAACCTTCACTTTTTGACCGCTTAATTTTATACGAAACAAACCAGAAAATTTTACAAATGAAATGTGAATATATAATTTATCGAATAGATTAGTTCGGATAATTTGGATTTGTCATTTCGGATTCGGAATCCAAATATAGAGTCTAGAGTTAAGCTCATATATTACCTTTGTAAAATTTAAATTCATAGTAAATTTATTTGAGATTCTACCAAAAATAATTTTGAGGAAAAAATAAAAACAGATTACTCTCATCATGCCCATTCATGTCGATCACACAGGGCAGGAGCCAGGAGCGGTCCAATGATCATTATTCATTGATCAAGCATCTCTCTCTCTCTGTGGATAAAATTAAGTTTTTATTTTTTTTTTTATTTTTTTTTATGACCTTGTTGTCACAATGAAATGTGCTCTATCAACTTTGTTTGGCAGCTCTATCTATTTTGTTTTAAAAGAAAATTCTAAATTTAATAACTTAGGAGGTATAAGAAGACCCTGATATTTGAGGTAAAAAATGATTAAACATTTTAATTCTAAATACTTTCAAAAGATGTCATTTTTTTTGAATTGTGAAAAGATGTCATGTTAATTCTGAATCCGCGACTTTCATTTGCGGAGTATCTTTTTGGTCACTAGATAAAAAAATTATTTATTCAGGAGATTATATATGCTTGTTTATTGTCTGCGAACAAATTCTCTGGTAACTCAATTAATTTATTTCCAGTCTTTAAAAATAATTTATATTTACCTACATCGAACATTTTTTTACTAAAATCATTTCAACCAACGTGAATTATTATTCGTCGGATTTCATTTCTTTTTAAAAATTTTTGACAACAAAAGCAAATTAAACAATTTGACCAGAAAAAAAGCATGCTCCAATGCCTCAATTACGATTTATATATGAAGACCAAGTAACAAAAGTACCTTGTTATTTTCCATTACGTGAATGAATGTGGCTCTGATCAAAATGTTCTTTTAAGCGGGATTTCATTTCATTTAAATTGACTTTTCAAGATTCCGTTGAATCTAATTACATAGAAATTCCAACTAAATGACACGAAATCCGTTTATTTTGATAAAAAAAATTCTAATGAAATGAAATCCCACATTAAAAAAAATAGATTTTGATCCGTACCTATATAATTCATCCCCATAAAAAGTTAATATTGATGCCCCCTACTTGATCCTTGTGTTCCCCCTACTAAATATGCTTGGTGGGTCCATTTTTGATATAGGACATTTGTAATAATAATATAAAAATTTGAAGGACAAAATAGAAAATACTGTAGCTTTGTCTCGCTCAAATCATGTTCGCAATAAGTAGGACTATATTATACACCCATTATAATTTGGAATATCAGATCCCATACTGTTATATGTCACTGACAAATAAGCCTGTCAAGATTCAAAAATATTAAAAGTAAAAACGCTCAAATCATGTTCACAATAAGTAGGACTATACTATGCACCCATTATAATTTGGAATATAGATCCCATACTGTTATATGTCACTGACAAATAAACCTGTCAAGATTAAAAAATATTATATTAATAAAATAGAAATGCAATTAGCCCAACATGACGTGGGATTCTGTACCTAACAGAAATGATTTAGATAATGACACATCAGTGATGAACCAAATGCGGTCATGAGTCAGCTTAAAAGGCTTGCTTAGACGACAAAGAATGAGCATTACTTGTCCTTTTAGTTGCCTTTTTGGGTATTGTCTTTCTAACTTTGTGGCCTCTAATTAAGATACAATTAGTAAATTCAGTTGTTTCAGGTTAGATTGAACCTCAGCGTGTCATAAAGAAAGAGTATAGTTTTTGAAGAATGGAGAGAAGTAGATGCACAGTACTTTCTAATTTTGTGCGCATGAGCTAAACCGACCCATGTGATGAAACAAATTAAATCCAAATTATCCTTTTGACTGCACCGACTCTCTATTTTGATTTGTTGTGGACTCTCAATTTTGTTAACTGTCACTAGATGTTTGGAGGCCACAAAAACCAATAATTCTGGTTTGGGAATTTCCGGAGAGAATCTGAATTTGACACTAGCTGCCCTTTTGGCAAGGAGAGGAATAGGTATATTTTAGAATGAGACAAAATAAAACTAACATCCTGAATCATCCTCTCAAAATTCAATTTGAATAGTTTATATATATTTTATCATAACGGTCGAACGTTATTTCTTGAACAGAAAGATTTATATTTTTTTGAATGTCTATGGGCAATAATAGCAAAAATCTCGAAAAAAAAATTAATATTTTAGAGAAAGGCTAAGATCAAATGACGATCTAACCGCTCAATATGACTTCGAATTGAAATCTCATGGTCAAATTTTATATATTTTCTTAATTCTTTTAGAAAATTTTCAATCTAATTAGTTATGAATCATCTGATAATAGTATTTTTAAAAATCCGAAAAAAAACTTAAAAATTTGAAAAAAAAAAGAAAAATTTAGCCAGAAGAGAGATTTCAATATGAAGAACATATATTATGTGGTTTGGATCGGTCATTTGAGCTTTTGAATTTGATCTGATCGAGTGATCGAGTTTGACAGAAAAATCTATCAAATCGCTTTGACCATAGCCAAACTCATTATTTTAAATAGGACAAATGTCTTAACTTGACTTCATCTAGTTCATAATTTTTTTTCCTTCATTTTTTGTATCATCTTATACGGTCATGTGTTAGCATCTACCGACATTTATGATAGATCACATTATAGTTAATATGAATCGTCTAGTCAAATTTATATAGCTATATTATCACAATACTTATAAATTATTTTAATCATTTAATTTTGATAAGATAATGCAATACATATTGGAAAAATTAACCTTTCTATTAGGGTAGATGTTGTCATTTGAAGTCATAACCTTTCTATTAGAAAGGTCAGATTCGATCTTACAGAATTTTCGAGGCGAGTAAAAAAATTTCACTGTTCATGAATTAATCTAACGGATTGGATCATGTCAACTGGACTTCAGAAATTTTAAGATAATAATAAATTGAGTTGGACCTTGTCGGATCAAGGTTCGAATCGCGGACTTTGTATCACAAATTCACAATTCACAATTCGGATCTGAATTAAGTCGGATCAGGTCAAATTTGGGTTAGTTTAACATTCCAAATTGTTTGGGTCTCTGGTCGGGTTTATTGACACACGAGTCGATCGTGTTCTTTTTTTTTTTTTTTTTGGGTGGGGGGGGGGGGGGGGGGGGGGGTAGGATCATACGATCATACGATCAAGAATTTGCCACTCTGCATTAGCATAACATGCATTGGCAATGATAGCGCACAAATATACGGTAGAACCTTGTTCATCTAACGTTTTATCGTAGTCGAATAAGACAGGAACACCGGATCAGGTCATCAGTGTCGACGTGTTACGCGGAGAGAAAAATACAAGGCTTCCATTCGTCCACGTGTTATATTCCGTACAACCCGTGTTCGAACTTCGAACAATCCAATCACTGAACTGCGTCTCACTCTCACGAACCTTCGGATCAGCTTAAGATTCTTTCACATACTTCATTTTCTTTTCCATAAAAATCTCTTCCCGGTTTCCAGCCATATTCAGGTTAGTCAACATTGTCATTTTCGATTCACGCATATGCTTAAATACTTAATTAAATTCCAAACTCATTTACGTCATTTTATTGAATAGTAATTAATTATTGTGATACATATGCTGTTGGGCCTAGCGTATGTGCTTGATTGGTTAATCAAGTTAGGCAAAAGAAGGAATTTCAAAGACATAATTTGTCAGGGATCAATTTGGGTTGGTTTTAGTCCAAATCGGAATTAAATCTAGTGCTTAGGTAACCCCCACCCTTAAGCTAATTGGCTACTGTTTTGTAAGCTATTCGGTTGGTTTAAGGGTCATAGACTCTTAGTACCCCAGCTCTAGGATTTGAAGATATTTATTTGGTTATTTATTATTTTTTTTTCTTATATCGATTCAAAGTGCATATCAGTGGAGCCAGAAAGTCTAGCAACAGAAGTGGATACATTTAATAGATTTATATAAAAAAACATTGATGATTGAACGAACTTAATGTGATGCCATAATTAGTCATTAATTTTAAATAATTTTCCAGTATTATTGGATTTTCTTTATTAGATCATTGTGCATAATGACAAAGCCACAAAAACAACAATAGTAACATATGACCGTCTATGACATCACTTGTTCAGTTGGAATAAAATATTAAAATTTTCAGTTGTTGGTATCTTATGCCAAAGGAACCAGCAAAGTAAATATATCTTCAATGAAAAAAAAAAACAAGGTAAATAAATCTTCATAAGACGTATGAAGTTCATTTCAATACTTATTGTGTTTGCTAAATTGATTTCTATTCTATATTAACTTCCACCCTTAGAAAAATTTAAAACTTAATATTATAATTAGTATATTAAAATCATATGATCAAGTTGCCATAAGGGACAAAAATTGAGGCTTTCCTACAAATTTGTAGCATAAAAAAGTTCCGCCCTTAGAAAAATTTAAAATTTAATATTACAATTAGCATATTGAAATTATATGATCAAGTTGCCATAAAAGGACAAAAATTGAGGCTTTCCTACAAATTTATAGCATAAAAAAAGCACAAAAGCATATGATGATATTTATTAAAATTTTATTATCTCGAAACTAGTGGGTTCTACTTTCTCCTGTGCACATCGGCCCCTTATCTAATTAGCGAGCGTCTTGCAATTTTCTGCATAAAAAAGGACAACTGAGTCAATTTTATTCACGTGTAAATTTGCAATAACCCAATTAGCAAATAGTGGGAGATAAGATGATAAGAAATTAAATATCAGGGTTTAAGAGTTAGACCTTTCATAACGGAAATATGACAACGGTAGTTGCTAATACAAGGAACATAACTAGGTGTAGGTTACATCATGTTGAATAAGTAAAAATAAAAAAAATAAAATATTAGTTCGTATGCTTTTTTTAGGTGTTTATAGGCGTCTACCAATAATTTGTCACTCGATCCGACCTGTGCGACTGTGTCATCCAAACCGAAAAATTGACAAATTAAAATCTATAATTAGATATAGATAAAATTTTGACTAGTCCCAAAATAAACAATTAAGGATTTGAAAAATAAAATATAACTACTTCATGAGCTCATCTTAGATCTGTTCTTCGCCTCTGTCCCTTTTTGTTGGTGTCAATACATTTTCTGCCATTTTTTCTTTTGGCCATGTTTGACAACGAGCTTGTAACAATAGTGACTGTAGTATGGTAACCAAGTCCTTATCTGTCTGAAATAACCATTAATTGACGGTATAATCAAGGTATTAAATTAAATAAGTTATTGCAACAGTAAAAGTTGCGGGATTTTCTGATCTGAGAGCATGGAAATGTTCAATTCAGTCCATGGGATTTATTGGTGTGTTTGCCACGATTATCTCACTTCTGTATGAGTTTAATTAAATTATTTAAAGAAATAGCTAATTTACAAAATGTTATATTAGTGAATTGCTACATGAAAGGCCACACAATCTTCACCACAAAGGATCCGATGGGATTTTAATAAAAGTGTCGAGAGACACTCGTCTCTTTCTTCTTCCTTCTCCGACTTGTCTCTTTTTTCTTCGTTCTTTCTCTTCGAAGCTCGTCCACGAGCTCTTTCCTTTGTATCGAGTCCTGATTGGCTCTGGTTTCGGTTGCCTCTTAATTGACCTCTCGATGGTCGCCATCTCCTTCTTCCTCTCTGTGTTGGCACGAGGAGTCATCTCCTCTCCTCTTCGATCGATGGCGGGCTGTCAGAGAAGTAATGGGGGAGCGACGTGGCTGTCATGCACGCATCCACAGCGTCTCCTTGCCTTGTCTCCTTCTTCCCACTCGTCGAGGTAAGTGCCGTTATTAAAAGGGGCTGAGTTAGGGTTTCGGAAATTGGGGGAATTCGGGGAGGAGAAGAGAAGGGAAGTTGAGACGGCTTGGAGACGGTAATGACATCCTTTCTTCCTTGATTTGTGTTTTCTAGTATCAATTCTTATGAAATTGATATCAATTTTCTGTTATTGTGAGTGCTAGGTGCATGGATTTGAGCTTATTTTTAATAAGCCTAACTTTGATCTTAGCCTTGGTTGTGCTCGAGTTCTTGAGGCGATTTCTGAAATCCAACAAGTTAGGTATAGCCTTTTTGGTCCCTGTACTGTTTTCTTTGACTTGTGTTGATTCGTTCAATCTGTTTGTGCACTGTCTGTCCTGCTGTGTTGATTGTGTAGGCTGAGAAGAGTAGCAATTAATATCTGCTTAATTGTTGTCAAGGTTCACTTTAGCTAATTAGGTTTATACTAATTGTAGTCTGATCTGATATGGTTGATTTTGCTTGATGGTTGGCTGTTTTGATGAAGCCTGTGATGATATGCATTAATTTGAGGCTAACTGTGGGCTTTTGTGGGGTATTAAGGCATATTCATACGCATATTTGCATTTATATGATGTATGACAGTAGAGTATATGATAATTAAAGTTATATTATTGCATGGCATGATGAAATCAGTGGATTGAAGTGTTTAGGAAATTAATTTCATGTTAAGAATGCTCACTGGTGTTAGGATTAAGCATATATGTGTTGGAGTTATGTCCTAGAAGTCAATATTTAATGACTTATTTTCTTAGTTTATGTTAATGATGATATTTAATCATTTGTTCCTAGAGTTTATTATTGACAGATCATTCAGGTTGAGGATCTGAATTGTAGATCTCTGTGGATCATTCATTAGAATGACAATAATAAATCTAAATCGTTCATAATCTTGATAATTAACAAGGAACATTAATTATCACAAAAGATTAGTATGCAAGTTAAGTGATGATTAAGTTCTACGAATCATAGGTAAAGAGTTACCAACTTAATTGCATATGTGTATGTTATTGGAACATAATACAGGACTTGACCCAATGAAATAAACATATGGATTGTGTTATGTGTCATTGTTTATTTCATATGAGTTTGATTCTATGTTTGAGATGTTCACCTTTTCCACATGAGGATAGGTTCAATAAATATCGTCTAACGTTGATTCCTGATAAAGGCTGCTATAAGGACTTTATTTATGTTCTCTTGAATTGTGCGGGGAAAAGTTGTTCATCAAGAAAACCGTATGTCCCTCATTAATACACTTAATGAGTGATGATATATGTTTGGGCCCCTTGATGGAGTTGGATCGTATGCATGCAAACTAGACGATCAACTCTAGATCAAGAAATGTATAATCTGCAAGAATGACACATTCCTATCTTGGATTATACAATGATATCATGTGACATAAGAATCAGACAAGGAAATACTATTATTTCTTATGCAGGATTAAGATATTGTAATGGTACATTATTTATGCGAATTGGGAATCATAACGTGTTGCTAGATACCGCTTATGATTATTGGAATTAAATGATGATTTATTTCCATGGCCAACATAGCATAAATCCTCAAAGGGTCACACAAATAGGACTTCAACCACACGGTGTGTTATTTGATTTGTTTGTATTGGAGAATGCAAAATATGATAAGTTGATTAATTAATTATAAACTGTTATGATTAATTTAATCAAAGAGATCATATGGAAATTAAATAATGCATGTACTAATCCTAAAATAATTATCAAGATATTTATAATTGATTCAATACATTGCAATATAATTATTGGAATTATATTGAGAGCATGGGCTTTATTTATTAGTAAATTAATAGTCCAACTAAAGAGTAATTAAAGGGGTCTTTAATTAAATGAATTAGAGACTAAATTGAGCAACAAATGGAGCCCATAACAGCCCATTTCGTGGCTGCCCTAGGGTGAGTGGCAATGTTGTAATAAGCTACAACTTGTCATGAAGAGTGGTTGGCTATATAAAGGGGTCTCTTTGGGAGCAAACCCTAGCCGTCATCTCTCTTCCTCTCCCCTCCCTTGCGCCTCCACCTAGAAGAGAGATTTTTCTCTCTTCTCCATGGCTCTTCCCTTCTTCTCTTAGCTCATGTGTTGAGCACAAATCTATACCTCTCAATTAGTTGATTGATTAGAGAAGTGCAAAAGGATTAGTCTCATCCTTCTCTTGCTAGCACAAGATGAAAAGATGGTGGTTGGGCTCCTTGGTGGACCCGAGGTCAAGCACGAGGTGGAGATGATGGAGGAGGCACGCCATCGACTCCCATGCCATGGATTCGAGCCTCATGAATGCGATTTCATGAGAGGTACAATTCTTCCTACTCTCATCTTGAAATGCTTATGAATGATGTTGAAACCTAGATCCCTTGTGTTTAGTTGTGATTTCTTGCTATTTGATGGCACAAAAATAGAATTAAACACTTCCTAACAATATGTGCATATTTCACTTATCTGTTATGAATATAAGATATATGCATGATATTTTTTAGGTTTATATGACTGTTAGCTTGATGGATTGTAAAGTATGAGCATTTGGTGCATATTGTGTTATCTGTCATGACTTTATATAGCTTATATAGTTATATTATGAATTGTATGAACTGTTAATGTAATACTGTGCATATACTGAGTTTAAGATGCATATAGGCATATTGATGGATGACTGGAATGAGGAAATAATGGATTTAAGATGCATTTATGCATGCTTAGTTGTTGACAGTGGAGGAAAAATTATGAACATGCATTTTCATATATATATATATATATGCACTTTCTAATGCATATGGTGTAAACTGAGGCATATGAGGCTTTATAAGCATATAATTCGCATACAAAATGTATAATATGACTAATTGAGACTGTTGGAAGATTGGTACCAGTTACTGGTACAAGAGTTGGCGATTTGGTATGATTCTGGTAAGCTTAGCAATGTCCAGGGATGATTTTGCAAGAAAAATAAATTTCTGAGGGCTAACTTGAAAAATTTGAGGGACTTAGTTGTAACAGAGAAGGATTTTAATGAAAATTATGGGCTGAAATGAAAAATGCAAGGGCTTATAAATTTCGGAGGGCTTTACTAAGAAACTGTGGGCTATCGGATCGGGTTGGATTTGTTAGGAACTCAAGTCCTTGTGCATTTTTAATTTTTATTAATATTTAATAAGCAATTAACATGCACGATTAACGGATCTAGTTATTCAAGCAGTTAATATATAAAAGAGAACGTGTAGGGGATTATACCTCTTCTAGTATCGTAACTAGAAGGCTCGACCTTTGCTTAGGAGTCGATGGATGCGCACCTTTGCTGCCTCTAGTCCACCTAGAAGATTAACCAAAGTCTATAAACAAGTGCTAGCTTGTTTTGAGACGATAGCTAATTTCCTTTTGATTTTCTTCGCGCGATTAACTATTTTTCTTGGAAGAAAAAATAACGCTCAACACATGAGCTATTGAGAGAGAGATGGAGGCGCCTAGGGCAGAAAATTTTCTGCTCATTTATTTCTTGCGCAAGGGAAAAAGAAGAGAGAGGCAAAAGATCTAGGGCTCGGTGTTTCCATAAACAACGTTGCCATATTTTGTTATTACTAAACCTTGCTCTCTTTCCATAATTTTGTCTTGACAAAATTATTCCTTCATTGCTGAAATTTTGTGTATGATTATAGGCTATATAACATATTATATTAGCTTATTAATCAACTCCATTAATTAATCTCAAATCAGGCTTTTAATTAACTGATTAAATAAAAGATCGACTAGCTCATTATAATAAATATATGTTGAACGAATTTAATTATTAACATATTAATAATTAATTTGGAATTAGCATATGCATTATATTGTTTCTATATGATCCATTTGAGTTAATTAATTATAACGATTCATAACGGTATACAATTAATTAATCAACTTATCATATTTTCGCAGTACTCGCTACTACAAATAAACAAATAATGCACGTATGGTTAAAATCCTATTTGTGTGACCCTTTGAGGATTTATGCTATGTTGGCTATGAAAATAAATCGCTATTTATTTTCAATAATCATAAGCGGTATCTAGCAACACGTTATGATTCCCAATTCGCATAAATGAATAATGTACTAATACAATCATTTAATCCTGCATAAGAAATGAGTTTCTTATTGTTTTGATTCCTATGTCACATGATATCCTTGTATAATCTAAGATAGGAATGTGTCATTCTTGCAGATTATATGTTTCTTGATCTAGAGATGATTGCACAAGTTGCTAGCAAGCAATCCATCTCCATCAAGGGGCCCAGTAGATATCATCGCTCATCAGGTGAACTAATGAGGGACATACGGTTGTCTTGATGAACAGATTTTCCCCGCACAATTCAAGAGAACATAAATAAAGTCCGTATAGCAGCCCTTATCAGGAATCAGCGGTAGACGATATTTATAGAACCTATCCTCATGTGAAAAAACAGAACCATCTCAAACTTGAAATCAAACACTGATAAAATAAATAATGACACTTAACACAATCCATATATTTATTTCATCGGGGTCATATCATGTACTATGTTCTAGTAATATATACATATGCAATTAAGTTAGTAACTCCTTACTTATGATTTGTAGAACTTAATCATCGCTTAACTTGCATACTAGTCTTATATGACAATTAATGTTCCTTGTTAATTATCAAGACTATGGACAGTTTCGATTTATTATTGTCATTTACTATTAAATGAAATACAGTGATCTACAATTCAGATCCTCAACCTGAATAAACTGTCAATAATAAAATCCAGGAACAAAAATGATCAAATATCATCAATAACATAAACTAAATAATTAAGTCATTAAATATTGACTTCTAGGACATAACTCCAACAGGATTTTCGTTTGTTGTGTCGGACCCGTTACGGAATGGCTCAGTCAACCGAGCCATTTGACTGGGTTAAGTCGAGTGGATTTTTGGGCTGATTTGTGGGCTGGACTGGTCGGGCCGAGAAAAATTAAAAGAAAATTAAAATGAATAGTGGGTTAATTGTTAACTAATTAAGATTAGATTTTAGGATTTGATTAAAATCTAATATCTGTCTGCTAATGACGGATTCTGTTGAGCTTGATTTAGACTAACATTAGTCTAATATTTAATTGTGGTTTTCGTTAAGGAAATGATGACAATAGTCTGCGTGTTTAATGAACAGATACAGTGGTAAATAAACTAGACTTTCTGATCCCGCTAAAATAAAATAAAAGAAAATGAAATAATTCTGATTTATATTTTTTGATTTTTGTTTTTAATTGTGTTTAACTATTTCGTAAATTCTGTCTGCTGATTCTGTATTCTGTTTTTAATATTAATTTTCGATATAAGGAAATAAATGTTAAACATAATTCTGGATGATTAGAGAAGTAACTAAAATTAAATCAACGACATGACTTAAAGGACTTGGAACCAAACTATAACAGCCAAGGTTAACGTTAAGAACCAGACTTAGATTTAAGAAAATCCGTTAAATAAATATTAACGGTACTTGATCTGTGGTTTGTAAACAGACACGGACCCTGAAGCATCCCGTGAACATTAAGAAGCAAGGTGCGAATTTATGCGATTTCTTTGTACAAACTCGGATATCGGTATTTTTAAATTGATACATAACATGTTGAAAGACATATGCATTTAATTCATATAGGATTAAGAAACCCTGAATAAATCAAATTCATGTTGAATTAAACTGGTCGTTTGATTAGGAAATGAGTCTGACTTGGTCATCCATTTGTTATCTTTTGGACCGTCATAATTGCAAAAGACTGGAATGGTTTCCGTAAATTGACTATATTGCATGATTTTATTGGAAAATCCATAAATCTAATTCGAAATTAAATCAGACCATTCTTATTCAGTCTGCATAGCATAAATACGAAATTGAATTGTGTCACTCTCCGGAGTATGGTTTGGCCACCTACCTGGCCAGGATTTTAGCGCTATTATTTATGGAGATTCCCTCTGAAATCTGTACATAGGATTGGACCTATGATTTTGGGAAAAGTTCTTTCTGAATCTGACCGGCCGATAAGAACTTGAGTGAATGCGATTTTCTGTGGAATAATTATGCTTGATTTGTTTCTGTGCATATTCATGATGCAGTATGCCGGTCATCGGACCTTTTCGTCTGGTACCCACGGTATTAAAATTTCTGGAAATAATACTTTTAAATTATAATGATTATATATTAAATAAGTGGGTGTGAATTCTGTTACTCGGTTCATACTTAGATCCGCGTACTGGAACTAAAACCCGCACTGAGATTGTATCTCACTCTGTGCTTTGTTTTGCATGTGTCCTCAACGACTTGGGGGTTCTAGGAGCGTCGTAATGGAGTGTGGCGTAGTACTATAGCAACTTTAGAGTGTAGTTACCTTCAGTTTGCGGTACGGATGTTTGTGTGTCGCTTAGATGAACTGCCCGAGGTACTGGCTTACTTATATTTTGAGATGCCTCCTGCGTCTCCAGCGTCCGAGGTTGAGGTTGAGCCAGAGTAGGAGGCTAACTCCCATGAAGAGGAAGCGTTCTGACCGTTAGCTTCCTTTTCCTTGTTGGGAGGGGGTCCGAGTGTGTATGTTCCCTCTGGTATTGTCTTGTAGTAGTTTTGGTTTTAGTATGAGCGGTGCCGGTTTTTGGTGTTGGTTTTTATGAGTCTTTTCTCGGGGTTGTGGCGGCAGTATCACGGTATGACGGGTGGTTTTTCTCTTCTGATGTATTATATGTCTATATGTATATAGAGTGAGCTTGAGAGTACCAGTCCTTAGGAAATAAATAAGTCGGGATTGGTCATAGCTTGGTGTGGTTTGCTTTACTTTTGTAGAAAAACTTGTGTAAAACTGAGCTTGAAATAATGTGAAATATTTTGGTGTGCTTATCTGTGATGTTGTGTGAATTCTGGGCCGAAATCAAGAAAATGGAAAGAAAAAAAAATAGTCTGTCTGTCTGTTCGCCTTACGGGAATGAAAAACTGTTCTCGTGGCGGAGGAGACATCACTCCCTCGGTTCGGGGTGTGACAGAAGTGATAAGTAAACAATGTACTCCTCAGTTAAGCAGCCAAACACGCTTAAATTAGTAGTAGAGTGAGTGGGAGCAGAGGTGTAGATTAAGGATCACATTAACGGATTCAGTGGCTTAATTAAGTTAAATTAACTTGAGTTAGTTTCATAATATTTATTGTTCTTAATTTATGATTTAATGATATAAATTTATAATACTTATTTACTTCATGTTTGTATTTTCATATTTTGCTATTTTAGGTATTAGTTATTTAAAAAAATTACATTATTATTCGAATCTCATCTAGAAGTTATTTTCTTATTTTATATAATATAATTCATAAAAAAAAATTAGTTTTTTTTAAGTTTATTAGTCATGCCATATTATATAATCAATATATACTATCAGTTATTTGATTTGTTTCTCTCCTCTTTGATATACATTAGATATACATCAAAGCAGATTCATATTTTTTAATGCATTAAATTTGCAGATAGTACATTAACATATTTCATTTTTATAATGCATAAAAGTTAATTGGAGAAATGCTAAAATCAAAGCGATATGGACGGAGGGTTCCGTCAAAACGGACTTTATCTCAAAATTGAAAGTTTAAATGACTGATCCAAATCATTTAATGTGTTATTCATATTGAAATCTCCATTCTGACTAAATTTTAAATTATTATGAAAATTTTTAATATTTTATTAGAATTTTAGAAATTTTTTGATCTAATTAGTTCGGAACTCTCCAATAACAACCGTTTTTAACAATATGAAAAATAGTTGAAAAATTGAAAAAAAAATATATATAAAATTTGGTCGACAAAAAACTTTCAATATGAATAGTAGTACATTGAGTGGTTTTGAATCGGTCATTTGAATTTTTGAATTTGACACAGTGATCTATCAAATCGATTTTGGCCTAGCCAAACTAATGTTAATTGAATATAAATCAGTCCGTAGAGTTTGCAAAATTATAATCGCATATAGAGATAATAGAATCCGACCCATCAACAGGCTAATGCTGTTGAGCAGCAGGGATTCAGGGGTATTCAACTTGCAAGTTGCAATTTGCAGATAGAAGGTTGTAATGAGTTTAATTAATGCATGTATCTAATTTCATGCCTTTTCTAATTTCTAGGAATAAAATAAGGCAAGCGATGGGTTTATAAGGCCCCCACCAACCTATCCCTCCCCCTCCTCCACAGACCTCCCTCTCTTCTCTCACAACTTCCTTCAGATAGAAAAAGAAAGAAACGATAACAGAGAGAGAGGGACTGTATCCATTTGTATTTGTGTGATTGTACGTTACCACTTCTCTCTGAGCAAGAGAGAGAGAAGGTTGTCATTATTGTCTGTTCTTGGGTGTATTTGTAAATGGAAGAACAGGTGCATAAGAAATCTACTGGCTCAAGGTTCCGACGGGTTTGTGTGTTTTGTGGAAGTAGCACTGGGAAGAAACCCAGTTATCAGCTTGCTGCTATTCAACTCGGCCATGAATTAGTAATAATTTTTGTTCTATTTTGAATTTAATTGGGACTTTTCACACTTTGTTTTTACTTTTGTGTGCTAAATTTGGAGTTGAACCCATTTGGAAAGAGTTTGTTTTCTATTTTAAGAGGAGAGAGAGGAGAGATATATGTGCTTTAGTGGTAAGATGAGATTGATTTGACAAGACATGTGCGTTTCATGTTTCAAACTTAGGTAATGATTGTGCTTTCAGGAGGCAAAATCAAATAGATTTTATACTTAAACCTTGTACAGAATTAGATGAAGCAAACCAATAACATGAATTGATGTAAAATGCCTTGCAAATAGTAAAAATTACAATTTTTAGTTGACAAATTAACATTTATTTGTAATTTTTCTAAAATGGGTTTCTCTCTTTTCTTTCATGTTTTGTTTTTTCAAGGTCGAGAGGAACATAGACCTGGTGTATGGTGGAGGCAGTGTTGGGCTCATGGGCCTTGTTTCAAGGGCGGTCTACAGTGGGGGTCGCCATGTCGTAGGGTAGGGTCTCTGTTTATCTCTACCTCCTCACTTTTCTCTCTATTTCTTGCACACTAAAACAATAAAGAAGTAGATAAGTTTCTAATACATTTTTCTTTGAAATTTCCAGGGTTGTTCCAAGGACTATCATGCCTAGAGAGGTAAAGTTAACATCTTCCAATTTAATTTATAAAATTTTAGTTCACCTCCTCCCTTTTCAATTACTTTAATTGATATTTCTGGGAAATTACTGCTGTGCTTGAAAAATTACAATTATTGACTCCTCTTTGTAACTATTTGTCCATATCTTCATTCTAGTGGAAATTCATTTTTTTAAGTAAAGAAATTATTTGCAGCTTTTAGAAATGATATGATTGTGCATTGTAGATAATTGGAGAGACAGTGGGGGAGATTAAATCTGTTTCTGGAATGCACCAAAGGAAGGCTGAAATGGCAAAGCAAGCCGATGCGTTTATTGCATTGCCTGGTAACTTCTAAATTTGAAAATTTTTTATAAACTTGAGCTTTGGATAATATGAACACTTTTGGGGCTGCAAATGAAATCGGTTGGATGCATAATTCAGTGCATTAGCTTCTTGGTCTGCTGTAAAAAGCACAAACAAGCTCGTCAGGATGTACTAATAATACTATATAGGGTATAGGGGCCACCATTTGTTGTACTATAGCACAAAGTTTCTAATGGTTCCTTCTATTTGTGTAACTTTATATTATAATTTAATAATTTGGTCTATTATCTTTATTCACACTTATCTTTGCAAGTTTTGACCATGTTTAATTTAAGTGAAAACATTAGATTTGGATTTTGGAAGGCGTTGTTTCTGAAATCAAACTTATTCAGTTCTTATTCTCTTCTCCAGAGTACTTCACTTTCAATAAGACAGGATCCAATCATTTGCTATATATACATAGTTATATTATAGCTAACTAGGTTTACTTTTGTTTCAAAATCATGTGATTCAACAGGAGTGCTTGTGATATTGGTACTGAAAAGATACAAAGTTTCATTTGTTCCCCTGCCCCACATGACCTCAAATGTTCTAAGTTATTAAATGAACCTAAATAAGTTAATTGTTGTACAAATATTTAGGTGGCTATGGAACATTGGAAGAGCTGCTTGAGGTCATCACCTGGGCTCAACTTGGAATCCATGACAAACCGGTAATTTTAATCACATTTCTATCACAAAGGACCCTGTATGATATCCAATTATTTTTTTTTGCCCTCCATCTCCAATTATCATATAAATACTTTAGAACTATCATAGGTATGATACAAAATTATTAGTTTTTCTTTCCAAAGGGATCTGATTTTACAAAAAAAAAGGGCTTCTATTTTTCCCACTAACTGGTATGCACTGTGATATGAAAATTCAACATGTTAGCAAATGATTTTATTAACTTTTGTGTTTCCATTATTTCTTTGAAAAAATTAAGAAGGTTACTGGTTCTGAAATGATATTCAATTAAGTATGTCCCATTCATAAGTTGTCGATACAGGCGACATAAGTGTTGAAAATAAGGAAACAAAACTGTTCTGTATTAGGGGATCGTACATGATAATGTTATATTACAAAAAAAAGTCAAAAAAGTTTTTGAGGTTATGAATACAACTTTTCACCTTCCAATATAGAGGCTCCAGTGGTCTCTTCTTCTTTTGTTGATTTTCCTTGCTATAATTAATAACACTCAACTGGTAGCATAAAGTAACTAATAAACAACAAATGGACCAAATTGTCATTATCTATGAAACCAAGATGACTATTAGTATTAGTAGTTAACGATTACTTGTGTGTATGATTCACTATCTTTTTTCTTCCATCTATATTTTCTTAAACATGTTGTGCACTTGCATGAGGTTAGGTGGGTTTGTTGAATGTTGATGGTTACTACAACTCTCTCCTTTCCTTCATTGACAAAGCTGTTGATGAAGGCTTTATTATGCCATCTGCTCGCCACATTATTGTCTCTGCTCAGACTGCACATGAACTTCTATCTAAACTGGAGGTAAATATAAAATTGCCAGACCCCCAGTTATCTGACTGTTAAGTGCATTCATTTTACATTATCAAAATTATCTGCTATGAAGGCCAATATAGAATTCATTAAAAATAAGTTACTTGCCCTTGCTGGAACCTTATCTCTACATACACTGTATTACTCAAGATGAACCAAATTGTTTTTACTTAAGTGAAATTATATAAAAGTATGTGCCGAATTACTGAGCAAAAGGAAAAGAAGAAATAAGAGGGCACCTTGGCATATGTGCATTATATTTGAATATCATTTTTTATTGAAATCTGAAATTTATTTTCCCTAAAGAGGTTACGTTGATATTTTAGATGGCAATACATTTGTTGTAAACATTTGAATTTCTGAGGAAATGGACGAACCTGACCAAATAATTCTTTGAGCATGTAGTACATTTATCGTAAGCAATTGATATTTTCCAAGGGAAAAAATGGAAGAACCTGACCAAAATATTATTGAAAAATGTAGATCTGTTCAAGTGGAATATTCCTATGCAGATTGCAACTAATATTCAAATTGTTCTCTATTTACTTATCCTTTTAAATAAGAAAAGTTAAAGCATACATGCACTTGCTAGAACTAACCTACTATATATCTATACTTTGCTAATCCAGACAGTTGAGTGGATGTTTGATGAAACAAAAACGTTCTTAATTTTTTAATGCCTACCTAGCTTTGTTGTATGTCTGAGGTTTCACATTTGTCTGAGAATAGAAATAATAAAATGATGGCAACTAGGGAAGTATCCTTGCTATTTAATTTGTTTTGGTACACCCAATTTGTTGTAGTCTAGTTCATGTATTGGTCCCTACCTTTTTCAATGGTCCATAGTATCTTTTTTTCTCTTCCTATTGTAGGGAACATTTTCATGGGTGCCCAAACAGAATATCCTGTTATCAAATATTGGATGCATTTATACAAAATGTAGAATAAAATTACATCACGTTGGTTCTTTCATAAAAAATTAAGTCCCTTATATTATTCGGGAATGACGCAATATCTCTGGTGTCCTCCTTACCTCTTAGAACAGAAACTGAACTGTGGCATGGATCAATTACAACGAATAGCTTTTGTTTCTCTTTTCCATTGTATTTCCTTTCCCCCTATGACTTTCTCTAATGTTATATTTTTATTCTAGGAGTATGAGGCCATGGAAGATGGCGCAGAACAGAAACTGAGCTGGGGCATGGACCAATTGCAACAAATAAACGGGCCTTCCAACTTAGAAATGTCCCGTTGACCAACTGTCAGATATAATTATTTGTACATATTCTGTTAAAGATCTTTGTATAATCTCACCTTCTAGTAGTGGATTGAGTTATTAACCAACACATGCACTTAATTAAGGAGTGTTTTTCTTTTTTGTTTTCTACATTTTCTATTGTGCTTGTCTCCTGATATAGAAAGGAGTGGAATGCTGCATGATATCTTTGTACATGCAGATTTGGATATTACAATTTTGGTCCTTGCAACTTACTGTATTGCATGTTTGTGGGTATTTAATTGAAGCAATATTCTTCTTTTCTTTGTATGCTTTTGTTGAGCCTGTGCAGATGTAACCTGAGACTTGTATCAGATGCTTGAGAGTTGAGATTATTCATAAAAAAAAAGAAAAAAAAATGAATGGTGCTTGTCATGTAAAGAAATTTTAAAACTCTAAAAAAAAAGGACATTGGTGACAAAACACAAAAGAAAGAAAGATTCAGTTTGCTACTTTGCTGTCCTGAAATAATTGTCTTATTTCCATGAAAAAATTGGAGAAACAGAAATCTCAGGTAACTTTAATGCTGTTATATGGCTTTTTGAAAAAGCATAAAGTATGACAACTTTTACTTTCTCTTCTTTTTTATGTTTTTTCCTGCTTGTTGGTGGTGTACTGGTGTTGACGTGGAATTTGGGGCCCACAGGGAATTGTCCCATTAAGAATTATTTTTATGCTTTTTTTTTTGAGGTACAGAATTCTTTTTATGCCGAGGCTTCTAACTTTTCTGACCTCCAAAGGTTACAGTCTGCTGACGTGTAAAGTATAGATTTTTGTTGTACAGTGTATTTTGTCGTCTTCATTTCATGTCGGTAAACTTGTGATTTTCAATTTTTGACTAGTAAATTTACAGTTACACTCTCAAACCCTTATAATTATTGACCTTTTTTATTCCCGTGTATTTAAGGAAACCTGATACACTGTATATCATTCTCGAGCTTAAATATTACTCAATATATCAATATAAACATTCCGTCCGATATAACTTACAATTACAAAATGAGAATGCTTAAATGTGAATGGTCAGTGACTTTTTTTTTTTTTTTTAGAGAAAATGAGTTAGTTTAATTTCCATTTCGAGGAAAAACAATGATAACACGTGGATACACTATGCTATACCTCATAAATAAACTTTACTGATATTTAAAAAAAATACAAGTATAATGTTGCTTGTTTCCTCCGTCGCAATACAAGCTTATCCACGTCGATACATCTCTTGTTTAAATCCTAAGTTGCTTATGCCTAAATTACGAGTGCAATACGAGAAGAAAACAATGTACTTGTCACAATAAATTGATAAAAGGAAGGAGGGCTTATTTAATATCAATATACCATTGATCAAACACGCCTGATACAATGTACAGTGTACCAAAGAGGAATTGCTACTTTTATGTAAGTGGGCCTAACAATAGCGTCTTTTGTCGACACGTGTGTGAAATGGGTGAATGAGGGGTTGCTTGCTTACTTGCTTTACAAATGCTAGTGGATTCACCTTTGACGTGTTAAAGGGACAGAACCTTTTCCTTTAAGTTTTGTCGGAAGGTATCTATTTATGGTTGTTTCTTCAAATAATTTTTGTTTTTAGGTGGTCAAAGTCAAATATGAGTTGTTTATCTCAAATTAGACGGTTTTAAACAATTAATATGATTTTTCCATGATTAATATCAGACAGCACAATCAGTTTTTGGTTGTAAGGACTTGATCAGATCGAAGTTTGACTGTCAGATTAGATATAAAATGGACCTCCCAGATGACTCTGAGACTGCAACCATGGCTGTACAACTGGAGATGGCTGAATTAAAGGCGCCAGAAAATTTTAACATGCAACCATTCTCAGTTATAAAATATCACCAAGGTTTCTTTTGGAGAGATGGTAAAAGTATCTGAAGATTCCAACAGGATTTAGTTATGCTTTTTCAATTTGTTAAACCAACAAGGGAATTTTTAGGTGATTTTGGGCCTAAGGCACCTCGAGTGAACTTTTCTCACCGGGTAGAAATGATTTTATGCTTGCGGCTCCCTTTCTTAATTTTTTTGTTCCCTTTTTACTTGAGCAAGGATAAAAACTGCTTAGCCTTCTAAATATCACATAATAAGAGCCCACTAAAACCAGTCTCTGGTAGCCTGGTAGGTCTCAAACAATAGCAACAATTACCCTTCACAACAGGCACAACTAATTATAGCAGGTCACTCCATTGTGTTAGTTATATCATCAATAGTTAGAATTTTGATTATTTGTACGCTAATATTCTTTTAAACTTTACATTGGTTAGGGCAACAGAAAGATATTCTAAACTAGGGGAAAATTTTATTACAATAGAAACGTATGATATAGAACATGTTCTGCATTTAAAATCTAAGGAAAAAAATATATTTCTCCCTACGTAATAAATAGTAAAAATAGAAAGAAGAAAATATTTTTGAAACAAAATTTCAATATACAGATAGAATTAAAAAGATTGAATCAATTGTTTAGATTTCAGAAATTGATATTTTAAAGGAAATATATCGACGTCAGCGGCAGGTGAGAAGTAAAACTGCATTGCAGTCTCCAATAAGGATCAATTCTTTATGTTACTACATATCATTTTTATTGCCTACATAACGAAAGTATAATATATATTGCTAAATAAATGTATTATGTAGACTAACATGAACGTAGAATGTTTGCACAATTTCTCATTAATTTATTGTGATAAGATTTATCGTTTAACAAACAAGCGCATAATAAATGAGAAGGGAACAGAGAAAACGAAAAGGAAGTAAGACCACCTAATACCGCATGAAACGAGGAAAACAATAGTGTTAAACATCACCCCATCAAGTCATCAAAATTATTGTTTTATTTTTAGAGATGCTAGCTAGCAAATAATTATTGTTGTTATGGTGGCCATCATATTTTTTAGCCAGCATAGTGTTTGTTTGTATAAGCAGAGCGGCAAAACCACCTCAGATCCTCCCTGATCGGGACTAGAATATGCCAATGGATCAAAATATTAACTTCTGAACTTCTCGAGGGGACAAAAGCAAAAGAGTGCGACAAGAAAAGACTCTAAAACCCTACATCTCACTCACTCACTCTACTCCGCCGCTTCCCTCCCCTCCTCTCGCTTCCTCTCCTGTCCGCACCATTTCTCTCCGACGAAGGGAAGGAGACTCACCTAAATGAGTAAATCCCTTGCGACTGAGTTGTGAAAGAGATGGGAGGCGAAGGGAGGATGGGAACTGGGAGTGCGGCAGGTGTGGGAACCACAACTACACTTTCCATTCACTTTGCAATTGGTGCAAACAACCACGCTCGACACTAAGACGCTTCGAGATTCCAAGTGGTTTCCCCAAAGTGGCCATTGGATCTGTTCTGGTGCGTGTTTTTTCTTCTCCTTTTACAAATCTTAATTGTTTAAATTTTGCCTCTTTAACAGCTGACTGATTGGAGAGGTCAATTTGTGGTATAAATTCGAATTACAAGCTGGATTTTTTGTCCTTTTGGTTATTAGACGATCCCTAATTTGGTTGCTGAACTGAGGCGACAGCGGAATTGTAACTAAGCTAGAGCGGAATTAAGTCTTACATAGAAATAAAAAAATTGGTGTAATAATTCCATAATATCCTGGTACTTTCAGGTAGTCACCAACTGAACCTTCTATCATATTGATTCTTAGTTCTGATATTTAAGTCAGATGCAGTTCTTTGAACTAATTTTAAGCTAAAGTGTGATTTTTCTTTGTTTCAGCTGCAAAACTCTGACAGAGATGGAGGAATCCTAGAAGTATGCTATAAAGATTATTCTGTAGGGAAGGAAGTACTGGCTCTAAGAGTTGCAGCGTTCATCAAGAGGTTCAAACTCGACATTTCTTGCATGTTGAAGGTATCTTATTAAAATATATATAAAATATAATTCTCATATAAATTGTTGGCACTTGTGAAAAATTGTTAGCTAAGTTTTTAGATTTTCATATTCGTGCATAACCTGGTATATTGCACCAGAAGTGAGCATATCGACTATTAAGGTGGAAGGTTATTGAATAAAATTTGGTATGTCAATGACATGTTTGTATGTGATCGATATTATGACACTTCTCAAATTATATGTCATGATTAATTACCAATAATCTGCACTTATCATAACAAGAAATGAAATTGATATATTTTTGTATGTCAAATCGCATCCCGTTCAACTTGCAACTTCAAAATGTCAAACTCGTTGAATAATTTTTGACTAATTTGTTCTTTATTTTATTAACTTTTTGAATTCCATTAGTCCAATTTTATTCCATATGGTTATGCACTCGAGATAAAGATACAAATCCAAATTAGTAATTTTACTAATTTGGAATATTAGTATGATTTTCTATGACTTTGTAGACTTGGTAGTTGTAGGGATAAATTAGGATGTATGACTTTGATAAGTGCCACAATACCAGTCACATGCGAATATACTATTGATGTACCTATTTTAAATCACTAACTTTTTTTTACTTAGCCGTCAGTATACTCACTCCACTCCTGGTGCAGCTATATCAGGCTATGCGCGTAGATGAAAATTTTTAAAACTTAGCTAAATGCCGACAATTTAGATAAGAATTATCTTTTTTATATATATTGATCAATACTAGTTCAAGATGCTAGGAAATGTTTGGCTTGGGCCTCTTAATGAGAATGTTGCTACTCTTTGCACCAGTGCTTTCTTGCCTACTATACTATATATGTAATTGCTTTCTTTCCCATGACGACATTTTTGAAATTTCAATATCACATGAGGATGAAATACTATACATTTCATATATATTTGTTGATCAATACTCTTTGCACCCGTGCCCCGCGACAGAGGATGTGATTTGATATCACATCATCTAATGCTCTGGCTTGGCACGAGAGGCCCCTTTCCTGAGCCATCTAGCTGCCAACCTAAAGAAGCTCGTGCTTGATACCTGAATGAATTACTAATTAGAGAAATGCCTTTCTATCGTGTCGAAGAGGGTCCATACCCAATATAATCAAAGCTTTTCAATTCAGGCCATATACCTGATAAAACTTAAGGAAAGCCCTCTATCAGAAATTATATGATTTAAGAAGCCCTTCTGAAAAAAGGAAATGCCTATGGTATAACTCTGGAAAAAAAAAAAAAAAATCAATTTTCATGATATCCTTGAGAATATCTTTGGATTGAAACATATTTTGTTTGAAGTGCATCAAAGTGATCAAGATGTAGTTACAAGCATTTCTTTTTCAAAGTTGGTTAGTAATTGCTAAAGTAACAAAATTTTGTTAAGATAAATAAAAATTACAGTTTTTTTATTTAAAAGATTTAATTAAACTCTAACATGAGTGGAAGCTTCCTATAATGATATCTTCCTCAAAGTTTTTCTTTTGGTTTTTTAGGGAGGCTACATAGAGGCTATTTATAGAGTATAGTTTTCCTTTTGAAGCAGCATAGCCTCTGAAAATTCCCCGCTGCGAGTTGCATGTGTAGCAAACTTGAAATCTTCCACCACACTAATTACATCTGGTATGTCTGTTAACAGTGATAAAAAATTAAAAGCAAAAAAAATTCGTAAAAATAAAGATAAAAAATGGGGAAAGACAAATGTACTATCACTATCCTCTTATTTCAAAATGGTTTTTAAGATGTAACTATTCTCTATTCGAACAACAAATGTATATGTAATACGTTCCATTGAGAGGGGATATGTAAAATTAAAACGTATCACATGTAAAAGGAAATAAAATTATCTATAAATAATAAATATATTGAGGCTATTGAAAGGTATACTGTTGAGCTACAGTACTACACTGTATTACGCACTTAGGTTGCTGGACAAACAATACTCTCAATATGAAATACTACACAATTAACCCAAAAAATTTTGCTTTCATGGAAAAAAAAAATGACATTGTACACATCCTCGTATTGGCACACGCATAATTATTTTTATATATTTGTATTCTTAATTGCTGCCTATCAACTTTTGATTACTGAAAAAATTCATTTAATTAAAAACCTAAAAATATGGAAAATATTAATATGATTATAGAAAATTTTATATAGTATGGTAAAATAATTGAAAATCTCGCGGAGCTAGATTCAGACGCTGATGTATATAAATTTTCCATTTTGACAGTATTTATTTGTAGTCGTCTAGTCGACATCAAGTTTTGTGGTCTTAGATTTGACACAACACACACACATATGTATCTCATTAACAAATTGTAAATCTGCACCAGTAACAATTTTTTTTTTTTAAAAAAAAAAGAAAGGAAAATAAAAATTGTAAGGGAGGATTGAAAATATTTTATTACAACCTGAAAGGACTTGAGCTTGGGACATGGTTAGCTTTGCCGCAAAACCAGAGAAGTTAGGAGTACAGCTGCACACAATTCAACTTAGTGCTAGGTCAGAGAAAGGCTCAATTAGGGTTGTAATCTATTTATTCCTCATTTTTCTTCTTGCTTATGCTTATGGGGATTGTATTTTGCAATTGTATCTGCTATTACTTAGTCTTACTGGTGCCAAAACTCCCCAAACTATTTTTTTTTTTTTTTTTTTTTTTTTTTTTTTTTAACGAGTGATGAATCATTTTTTCCCCAGTTTATTCTTCTTTGCACCGTATAAGCTCCTAGTGCAGGTACATCTGTGCATGGCCCGGCACGGATGGTTTTTAAGAACTATTAGGAGGCCATGGTTTTTAATTAGAAGAGTGTGAATTTTTGCGGGGTTTGATGTCAGAATGACGAGGGCTAACTCTCAGTATGCATCTTTGCTTAGTTTGATGTAGTTCTCTATAGAAAATTCATCTGGTTATCTTCGGATGCAGTTCCCACAGCAGACGTTTGAGATATTATTCTAGTTCCTACAGGTATCTCACTGGTACCGGACCCTGTTTGCTTGTCAATACTTACAACTGCTATAAGGTAGTAATAGTAAACATGCAGTAGTTTAGTTTTCATCTGCAGAAGACACGTCACAATAGAGACTATTCGTACTGTTTGTAAAGAATTACACTATTATCTCGACACACTAAATAGGTACATATAATGGAATCGTATTAAAGGTTGGTAGAGTGCCCACCTCATGTGTGGAGCGTTGGATTTAATCCAACGGCGCACGATGATAAGGCTCTCCCTCGACCCTGCCCCTCTTTCCGCCCTCCTTTGCCCGAGTCCTTTCCGTGTATTTAAAAAAAAGACGGGGGTTCATCTTCTTCGTTAGCGGGCTCGCATGAAAACGGGTTTGGATCCGGTATTGATTCCGGCCACCGTGACTAATACGGAGATGTTCTACAGCATCGTAGTGAATCGAGGAAGACAATTATGGGGTTATATTGTGTTGCGTCATTTTGAATAGGTGGGAGAACTAGAAAGTGGTACGGTCGTACAGGAGAGTGGTACTGGTGGCATTTTGAGAAGTAAAATTGTACCAGCAAGGGGTCTTATGGCATCACAGAGATAAAGAATGAAGGTTGATGATTTCAATTGGTTTTGCATTAGCTTGATTTTGGAGAAAGAAAGAGGGGTTGGTACAGTGAGTTCTGTGAGTGGTACTGAGAGGGGGAGATGTTGGGAATTCAACTCGAATTAGCTTGGATGAGGGATCACATTTGGTTCATTTTATCTAATTTTTGTGCGTGGACATGTATGGTTTGCTACTAAGACTCAATTGACATTATTTTTAACAATTTTGGACAACATGCTATTTTTTTTTTTTTTTTGAGTTTATTTTTATGCTATACGTGGAACTAGATATGGCTTAACATGATACTATGAGTTCTGTACGCACTAACTTGAGTTTTTAACAATCTTGGCTTGTGCTTGATACATATATCAAATATATGAAGGAAGATTCAATCACTTCCCATAAGAACATGTACTCTTGTCTAAGAAGTAACAGTAAATAAAGGTTTAGTAAAAGAACAAATATACATCATACATATGTACTCTGGATGCAAAGTCATAACTTCAGAGGGTTTAGTGAAAAAACTGATTTGCTGTACCAGAAATGCCCCTGGACAGAAATAAACTGATTTTCTTTCAAATACAAATCAAGATGACATACATCAAGCAATACAGATCAAGATGATATACATCAAGCAATACATTTAATCCCTCTGATAACGTTGTCCAGGGGTAGTCTTTTGTGCATTGACCAGAATAGAATTTTTTTTGCAAATAAACCCAAAAAAAGGGAAATTGCTAATAGTTGCATTGACCAATAGTTTCATTTCATAATTTAATTGTTTCATTACGAAATGGTGGCAAATACTTCCAACTAAACTTCCAACTATTTCGTCCATTTACAAAATGGTGCCAATACTTCCATCTATACTTCCAACTATTTCTTTCATTCACAAAATGTTCACAAAATAAAGTAATTCCTCTTAAAGTTGTCTATTCTTGAGAAATATGAAAATGGCTGCAAAAAAAAAAAAAAAACCTCATAAGTATGAAACTTAATATAATTACAAATTTTAATATATATAAAAAAAACAAAGGAAGGGACTTACTATATGTCTTCAAGGTTGCCAGAGCACCCTATATTCACTTCCGGCATATCTTGTGATATGTGTATATTGCTGGATTTGGGAGAGAATAAGGTTTCAGCTACAGCTAAAGAAAATTAAAGGATTCATACTCAAGAACATTTTTCACTCGAGTCCATGCATACTCTGGAAGGACTTACTAAATTGTAAACATGCATTCTCTTGCGGCATATTCAAAATTAAAGGACTGAATAAATTATAAAAATTGGATAATTTACAACCAAATTATAACCGAAATTAGTTTGTAAGTGAAATAATTTACCTCGACGAAGGTTGACTATTTGAGATACATAGAGCATTGCCCTTCTTTCTTCTCGACAAGTTCTCATTCCAAGCTTTTTTTCGTTTTGAACGCTTGTCACCATCTTTCTTCTTTAGGCAGAGTGAATTTTCGGGTTGCCTATTCTCTTTGTCTTCACCACAATCATTGGTTCTTGAGGAGGGATTTACATCTATCTCATCCACTTTCTCTCGAATGGAACGCAATGCATTGAGCACAAATTGGCTTTTACCTTCATCATGGCAAACCTTATCACATGTTGATGCTAGCTCACGCATCATTTGTGCGTGCCAATTTCTAACATCCAACATAGCATCCTCAATGACCACTCTTCCTTGTCCATCCACAACGGATACATCTTTTGCATCTTGTGTCCAACGTTTAAGGATGTATTTTGGTGGTATAATCTTAATTTCTTCTCTATCCAACACTTTTAGTGCATGACAACACAAAATTCCCACTCTTTCAAACATCTTACAAGAACATACAATACTTTGGTCATTCCGATTCCAACCAACTTGTCTACTCTTACCGGAGCATTCTTTACTACTAATGTTACACATACCAACCAAGAATGTATTACCATCAATGACTTCTTCTATGTAGGCCGAACCGGATAACTCATACTCCTTTTGAAATAACTCAAATATTTTGGGTGTATACAACTTTCCGGCTTCACAAAGAATTGGAACTTTTAACCCCACTCTAGGTATCTTTCTTCTCATCTCATACTCGGATTTGATCTCTTTTTGACTTTTTCCATCAACAACCCTCTCAAATTTCTAGAGATTTATATCCAACTTACAATTTAAGTATATCTTCAAAGTCGAGTTAAAGCTCTCACTAGCTTGTGTGCTACGGATCCCAAGAGTGTAGGCATTCTTTATAAAACAATATGCCCATTTTTCTTTACAACCATATATGAACTTAATCCATCTAATGTCCTCCTCATCCTCTAACTTTGTGGCAAATTCTTTAATGGCTTTCTCAAAATCATCTTCATCCTCATAGTTGAACATACATTGAGAGAACTCTTTGTACATGTCAATACCCTTCTTTTGAAGGACATAAATCTTTTTTGGCAATTTTGATATATATGCCACACACATAAACCATGCTTTGTATCCGACATTACTTGCTCTAAAGCATTCCCTATTGCTATATCTTGATCCGTAAATATGGTTATGGGTCTTTTGCCACCATGTGCTTCTAGAAACTTTGTGAATACCCATTCAAAGGAATTGGTATTTTGGTCACACATGAGCGTCGCACCAAAAATCACAATCTCTCTAAAATGATTAAAGCCAACAAAGGTGCTGAAGCCCCATTTTTCCTTATTGGTTCAAAAGTGGTATCAAAGATAACTACTTCACCAAACCGGGCATAAACCACAATCATTCTACCATCCATCCAAAGAATATTGGTAATCTCTTGATTTTCGGTGATATCCTCAAAATGTTGAAAAGAAGGATTCTCTGAAACCCGCTTTGCAAAATACTTCGTTATAGCAACAGCTGCCCCATATTGCATTGCTTCATTTCGCTTGTTCCTTAAGCAATTATTAAGGTCATCAATGGTGTAACCAATGCTTCTAACTCCACCCGCTTGTCTACTTAGTAAGTCATGTGTTTCTCTTGGTCGGATTCCCGAACTATCGGCTAGGTGAATGTCAATGCGGGCTACTTCAGAGACTTCACGTTGGCTAGATATTAGATGATAAGCTTCAGATTTTTTGGAGAGGGTGGTTGTGATTGCCTTCATAACTAAAAACTTTGTATTTTTGGCAATCTCTATATAATTTAACCTTCAAAAAAACTTTACAATTTGTTCGGGTCTCAGCCCGAGGGATCTTTGTCAAATGATCTCGCTTATCCTTTTTCCTTAGGCCTTCTGATTGGCAGAAATATGTGTATGAAGTGTATACTCCATCTTTTCCCTTTTTTCCAGATCTTTTTTCTAACTCCAAAACCGACACTTCCACCATAATTTCTCCAATACAACCATGCTTCGTCTAGGGTTGCAAATTCCATACCCAAATAAGGTGCCGATCAAACTCCACTAGACTCCATATCCTATAGAAAAGAATACTTTAGAAAAGGCAGTGTCTTTGTTAAAGAAAAAATGTTTCAGATTTATTCTGGTGCAGCAGTGTCTTTGTTAAAGAACTTTTCTCTTAGAAGCATGACAACTTTTCTCTTAGACACAGAAAAGGCAGATTGCTTAACTATTTATTAAAGCATTTTTGTTTCATACTCAAAACAGCAATGATTATTGATTCTTGAGAATGCTTTATTGATATGATAAATTGAGTAGAAATTGAGTTATCAGGTCTATATGAAGCATGGCAAGTTTTCTCTTAGACACAGAAAAGGTATATACAAATTTGAAGTTTTCATTTCTAAAATTAAAGTTAAATACAAAATTATGTACAAAAATGTATATAGGAATACATAGCATGATTCTCTCTTACTCATAGAAAATGAAAATGTTTCTCTCTACTGAAAAGCATAGCACGAAGGTATATACAAATGAAAATTATTAACATAATGTATATAGGAAAGCATAGCACGAAGGTATATACAAATGAAAATTATTAACATAATGTATATAGGAAAGCATAGCACGAATTCATTATCAATAATATTATTATAAAACCTTTTATCTCTCTACTCTCTCTCGTAGCATATACTGGTAAATTCAATATCGGTACTATGCAATTTTCAGAATCGTTTCACACAACCTTTAAATTTCTTTAGAAATAAGAGACTCATTGCATCTGACATGCACGAATTCTCAGGGTGTTGGTGTAATTTTTGCACAAACTGACCTTTGGTTGTGTCACTATTGTAGTATCCATTTGTTCTATATCTTCAATATTAGTATCCTCAACCAGCCCACCAGATACATCCACCATTTCTTCCTGTGCTGAGCAATTTTCCTGACGGAAAGGAGAATGGGTTAGAGACTGCGATTTTGATTCAAAATTGTCCATCGCATCAATTTTAGAGAGAAAATCGGAGGTTTTGGAGACTGAGATTATTTACCGAGACGGACGAGAGGTTTTGGCGGGATTTGGTTCCAAAATCGGAGAGGTTCTTGAGATATTTTTCTTTTTTAATACATCGGAAGAACTCGGGCAAAGGAGGGCAGGGTCGAGGGAGAGCCTTATCATCGTGCGCCGTTGGATTAAATCCAACGCTCCACACATGAGGTGGGCACTCTACCAACCTTTTAAAGGTTGGTAGAGGATACAAGTCCACATATAATACCACAGCTCATTAGTAGACGCGAAAATAAAATTATGAACCTTCAATCACTAAATTCTTGAAAGAAACAGAATAAATTAAAGAAAATAACAAACAAAACAATGCAAAGACATCTCTACATTGTCAACCATGAAAGACAAAGACTCAAACTAAAACAAGCACCAACCCCCAATGCACAAAAGCTATAGTGTAACTCAAAAAGAAGAAAAAAATTATGACAAAATAATCATTATAGCACACTTCCAGGGTTAAGCCCTCCGTCTCTCAAGAGTTTTACACCTGAAACAAACCAAAATCACAGTTTAGATTTACAGGCCTACATCTCACTAAAATATCAGTAAACTGCAGAAACCAATCAATGATGAAAATAATAATAATATACAAGAGAAGTAGAGATGTGACCAAAATAATGTTGAAGATACCAATTGCAATGGGTTCTTGAGGCATAATTATGATTGTTACAGTTACTACACATCCAATACCCATCATGCCATTGGTTTGCTCTGCAGAAGTATATTACTTAACATGGGTAATTTGCAGGTACAAATTTTCAAAATATATTAGATCATGTAACATAACATGGGTAGTGATGGCTGTGTTTCTTAAGAAATGCTAAACACAAACTTAGAAATGCCAATTTTCCCTTTTTTATTTCAGCATTAGGGATTAAACGGGTAGTGATGGCTGCGTTTCTTAAGAACTGCTAAACACAAACTTCATCCCATCATATCTTTTTTTTCACGCATGCACAAACTTATACCTGTAAGGCTGTAACAAGTCGGGTACGAGTAAATGGGCATTTAGATCATATATCTCATCACAGGAAACATGCATGTGAAAGGAAAAATCATTTTTTCATTAATAAAAAAGAGAGAGCATCTTACTTGAGGATGTCTATGAGACCCATGTTGTAAATTCTGTTGAAGGCTCACCCGATGATAGGCACATTACACTTCTTGCACTGATGAATGAAAAGGATAAACTTCATTTTACTAGGAAAGAAAATAATATTATAAATACCAAATACAGAGTTTTATTATTCGACAATACATTTCTCTCATTCCCAAAATTAATGAGACGAGCACAGTCTAGTTTGACCTATATAAGCCCAAATCTATTGGATCGTCGAGAGGAACTTAACAAAATTTTACTCACTTCCGTGGAAAAGAGAGTTCTTATTTACGTCAAAAAAAAAAAAATCATTACACGTTTATAACTTGACTGCGTCATTGTTTCTATTAGAAAAATAAATTATGGACAGAAAATAAAATGTAACCTTCTGTTTTTTTTTTCATTTTATATGTTTATTTATTTATTTTTTTATACTTGGCCTTTGTCGATCACAACCTACATTATCACGTGACATTTAAAAATCTTCCTTGAGTTGAAATGACGTTTAACAATCTTAAGTTTTCAACTTAGGCACATGATTTGCTATAAAATGGATACATGAACTCAAGCAAAAAAAAAAAAAAAAAAAAAAAAGGAAGATGAGGATTGAAGAATAAGTCGAGCAAGATAAAAATCAAAATTTTCCTCATGCTTAGAACTAGTTTAGCCTAGATTAAAAGATATATATTGAAACTCTATTACTTATCTCTTATAATGATCTAGTAAGCTAGAAAATGTCAAGTTTCAAGTGGTAACATAACATTACTTAACGGTGGTAGTAGGTCACCTATAAGCTGTTTTTTAATTGCACCAAAGTTGCTCTGGTTGCGTTGCAAAAACATAATTTTCTGTTATACAGTAGCAGTCCTATGCAACATTGCTCTTTCAAGCCTATTTTGACCAGTTTCTATTCCGATTTTGAAGAAACTCAAAATATAAAAGTTGTAGTTTTTGGTGCCCTCTTTCCAATGATTTTTAAATCACTTAAATCAAAGTTCCGAGCAAGATTTTTGGTCAAAATACTAAAAAATGTATGATGAAACTGCTAATAGAGTTGTGTAGACTAAGAAGGGTATCGTATCGCAAAAGAACAACCGTTGCTTTGATGTACTTCTTTTTTTAAGCTGTTTTGGCCACTCTGTGTTCTAAAAAATCGATGGTGCCCCTCTAGTATACCCTAGCTCTACCTTTTTCTCTTCCAAAGGGCCGAGTACCTGCACTAGGAGTAGAGATGAAAACGGATGGTATAGCCGGGTTCGATCTCCACTTCAAGCAATTATTTTATTTTAAGCTGAAAGACGATAAATAATTTGTGTGGAAGTCGTGCATTCATTTTGTTTCAATGTTTAAACGATTCATTTCGCCAGTATGGCTGTGCTCCAGAATAGCCTTATTAAAGAAAAGGAGCGTGAAGAAGAGAAAGGTTGTCCATATTTTGTTATCCTCCAAATCGAACGATAGAACAGTAACCTCTTCATCCTTTAAAAAGGTTAGTCTATCAAGCCACCTTTCATCCTACCGTACAAAGGCCTTTCTTTTTATTTTGCCATTTAATGTGTTTATCTTTATTTATTTATTTTTTTTTACGTAATAAAAATGGATAGCAAGCGGTAGTGGATATTAGAGGTTTGCTACTAGTATCATTAACGACAAATGACGAAACTCCCAAATTTTCAATACAGAAATGTTTCATTTTTCATAGTGAAACAAAGTACAAAAAGAAAAAAAGAACATACACAAATTTGAACTTGACTTACAATTTATACAAGAATTTATTCTTTTTATATATTTTTTTTATCAGATACCTTCAAGATGCTAGGAAATGTCGGATTTAGACCTTTTGACGAGAACAATGCATCTCTTGGTGCCAAGACTTGAGTCCTTTCCTCGTACACTCATTGGCGAAGAGATTTTAACTTCTGGATTCCTGCTTTCGAATACGAAGGAGTATTACATGACAGATTAATATCAAACATAAATCTAATAAAATATTGAAAAAAAAAGAAAGAAGTATTGTCTAGTTTTATTTGTACCTAGAATAAGAATAGGTGCAGATTTTGTACCTAATCTCAATATCTACAAGAACATAAGAAAACTCTTGATTGTGTTTTTATCTCCAATGTGCTTTGTGCATATATGATATCCATACCCTGCTTTTTCGAAGCTGAGCCGACGTAAAGTTGGGTATAGCACAACACAAGATTGTTGTTTACAACTAAAAATATTCAAAATATATAAATATGGGTTCAGCTCCGAGAAGGGAATGTAAGAATATCATAAATCATAAATTGAGCACAGATGACATATACAGATTTAAAAGGAAATAGAATATATGACACCAGGATATAAAATAGAAACGTATTTGCACATCTACAAATTTGCTCTAGTTGATCTAATCATTTAGCCATACAATAGAAACGTATGGGAAAACATGTTCTGCATTTTGATATCTAAGGAAAAAAAAAAGAACGTGTCCTGTATTTTGAAATGGTGATTTCAAGTTTCAAGTTTCTAGTTTCTCTCTCAGAGGTACTTTGAAAACATGAACAAATTGCCTAAGAACAATAGGGTTCTGACTTTTGACCCATGAGTATTTAAGTCTTAAATAAATTCTTGGATATTCGAAATACTATGGTGGATTAAATGCTGCAGCTCTTTGTGCTTCTGTTTTAGCTTGTTTCGTCATGTACAAGGAGATGAACAAGTACAACTAGAGGGACATGGATTTTTATCAGGCCAACACTACATCAGAAGTTAGGTTGCATGTATTCAAAAATAAATAAAAAACTTTTACTCACCTGCAGCTATGGAAACACACACAGTGGGTCCCATGTCCATTTTTATCTTGAGGTGTCGAGGTGACAAGTACTCCCCTTCAAGTTGTTTAGAAGACAAACCATCGACATACCACTGTGCGCCTATAATTTTATTGTTGCAGTTGCTAGCACTGAATAAATCACCGGTTTGACAAATACCTTTTCATTGAAAAGTTCCCTACCCAGTATCATCAAAGCTTTTTAATTCAGGCCATATACCTGACAAAAATTAAAGCGAAGCTCTTTATCAGAAAGTAGATGATTTAAGATGCACTCATAGAAGAAGAGAATGCTTATGTATAAGTCCGGAAAAAAAGAATTAATTTTCAAGGTATCCTTAGGGTCTGCTCCAGTCGTTGATTTTCGATGGAAGGGGAGGGAGAGTAAAGTAACAATAACAGATTTACTTGCTCCAGAGTTTTAGACTGGTGGAAAGTAAGGAAAGAGAGTGTAAGATCTTTCCATTAAAATCAACAAAATTGTTACCCTGAAATCGGGGTGTACATGGAGTAAAGTCTGTCAAATGACAAAAAGAGCCACGTGCTAATGGAACGAAACCTCTTACTAAAGGATAAAGTAGTCATTTTCATATGTTACTCTCTCTGTTCCTTCACTCCTTCATATGTGACTGGAGCAAGTAAACATTTTACTAAAGTAAACTTTGACCCTTCTACTTCCGTCCCCTAACTTTATCTAACCTTCCATTCCTTTATGTCTCAGCGCCTGGAGCACAGCCTTAAGAATATCATTGGATTGAGACATATTTTGTTGGAAATGCATCAAAATAATCAAGATTACAAGCATTGCTTTTCAATATTGGTCAGTGATCGCAAGACTAACAAAATTGTGTTCAAATAAAAAAATTACACTGTTAAAAGCATTTTAAAAAATTCAATTGAACTCTAACCTAAGTCAAAGATTCCGATGATGATATCTTCCTCATAGTTTCCTTCTGAAATAATGCATTGAGTACGGAATTATAACCAAGTTTGAGAAAATCCCAACTGCAAGTTGTGTGTGCAATAAATTGTGATTAGGCTGCACACGTATTACATCTAGCATATCTAATAACAGTGAAAAAAAAATAAAAACAAGATAAAATCCATAACAAATAAGGATAAAAAAAAAAGAGAAAAGACAAATGTACAATCATTGTCCTCTTAATTTAAAAAATGGCTTGATGATATAACAATTCTCTACTTATACAGCAAAAAATGAATACGTTCCTTGTATGAGGGAATATGTAAAATTAAAACATGATATCACATTTAAACGAAATACAATTATCTATATCTATAACTAATAAATATATAAAGGCCAATGAAAGGTACTACTGATGAGCTACAATTCTACACACTTATAGTCAAACTTAGATTGCATGACAAATAATACTCTCAGCATCATGGAATACTATACAGTTAAGTCCATAACAATATGCTTTCAAGGAAAAAATAGCATTGCATAAATTCTTGAATAGGCCTGTCCAGAATAAATCAACTTTATTTATTATTCTTCTCAATTGCTGCTTGTCAACTTTAGATTAATGGAAATTTTCATTCAATTTAAAACAAAAATTATGGAAAACATTAATATGATTACAAAAAAATTTATAGTATGGTTAAAAATTGAAAACCTAGCGAGCTAGTTTCAGATGCTGATGTATATAAATTTTCATTTTTGACAATATTTATTTAAAGTTGACATCAAGTTCTGAAGTCTCAAATTTGACAACCCACATGCATGCACGAGCACCTCATTAACAAATTGTAAATCTGCAACCGTGGCAAATTTTTTTTTTTTAAACAAAAAGAACAAAAGCAATTAAAAATTGGAAGCTATGGTTACAGATCCACACAATTGACCTCACTATTGAGGTACCTCACAGTTTCCTCCTTACTGTTCATATATAGATTTGATCATAAGATAATGTGCTAATACATTTGAGTTGTAACTATATACACATGTAAATAAAAGTTAAAATAATGTCATCAAATAAGGGAACACTGGGGCTTCAAGAGTAAGTGGCTTACATTTTTCATTGATACAAAATTATTTAAAGCAAAATCAGCCATATACCTCTTAATTCTTCTTCAATCAGGCATATAGTTATCTAACTAATCATAATTAATATTGATATTTATCGTTTTTTGTTAATGAATCATATTTAACAAATATGTTGAGGCTCAATTAGTAAAACCCTCTACACATCCATATAAAAATTCAATATAGAAATCATTCATCATAGAGGAAACAAATATAATACCTACATAAATTAAATATTATACTTAAAAGAAATATTCGCTTTACCTTTTCCAATTCCTCCTAAGGCTCATGATTTTGTTAGTGATCTGGAGATCCAGGACTGTTCAACTCCATGATATTCTCTATTTTACAAATATGTAAAAGATAAGAATAACAATTTTAGAGGCAGTAGATAAAAAATCTATGGTTAAACGGAACATCATTTATGAATTAAAAAATAAAACGACACAAAATTTTAAACAATTTGGGTTATTTTTCTTTTCTTTATATTTTGAGCTTTCCAATAAGTAGGATTTAATCCTCTTTTTCTCTTTTTGTCCCTCGTTTGCACAATAACAAAATTAATTTTTCTTTTTTTTTTAATAAAAAAAGTTAGATCTTATAAAGGAAAAAAAAATAAAAACGGGGATGCGAAGTCTAACATGTTAGAAGAAAGAACCAGGATGGGGACTGACAAGAGAAAAGGAACAAAATATTTATTTGCTAATTAATGAAAACATGAACTCTAACTTGCATGCAATTTGTTCAGTCTTGTATTCATGAGTAAGAGAAAAGAAATTGCGATTATGAGTTTGGTGGGACAAAGTCTTACCTGGAAACTGGAAAGTAAGTCCGAGAGAAGAGGAGAGGAGCGAGACGAAGTGGTCGAGGGGGATTAGGTATAGGTATATTATAGCAGTAGCAGGATTTGAGTGTTTTGACGGATCACGAGGAGTTAATGAGACGAAATGGAAGAAGAGGCGCCGCTATCTCTCTCAGCAGCGAAATCGATCTAGGGTTAATGAGGAACCCAGATCCTCGGCAGTCATTTTTTGACTGCCGAGAGCAGCCGTTTTCCCTTTTTTTTGATATTTAAAAAATTTAAAATTCAAATGTCGAATTTAAACCGTTGATCTTGTTCGATTTAACGGGCGATGCGTTTTCATATAAGTTTTATAAAATTTGGAGTTGATTTGATACTTGATTAAGTGCTCAACAAATGAACGAACCTGGTTTAATTAATTCTAATACGTTCATTTGTTGAGCACTTAATCAAGTATCAAATCAACTCCAAATTTTATAAAACTTATATGAAAACGCATCGCCCGTTAAATCGAACAAGATCAACGGTTTAAATTCGACATTTGAATTTTAAATTTTTTAAATATCAAAAAAAAGAGGAAACGGCTGCTCTCGGCAGTCAAAAAATGACTGCCGAGGATCTGGGTCCGGTTAATGAGAGGGATCCGTATCCTCAGATGTCTAGAGTGGACATCTCTCATCGTGACCCTCCGATCTAAATGGACGGTTCCGATCAAAATGAACTCTTCATCCCTCAAAAACAAAACAAAACAAAAAAAAAGAATACGGTTCCGTTCCTTAGCGATTTACTTCCCTCCGGCGCCGCCCAACCCCGCCCCACACCCCCCCTCTCAAGTCTCAAACCTCTCGCAGAAACCCAGAATCTTCTCCCTCCCTCTCTCGCGTCGATAAAGTGCCAAGGAAAATCTACGATCTACTCTCTCCAATCACTGATATCAAGGCAAGTCTCTGATCCGCCAAAGGTAAATACAAGCGAAGCTTCATTTTGTAAATATTGTGCCTCTTAGTATTGTTACAATGTTTGTTTACCTATTCTTCATCTGTTATCATTTTACAAGTGCACTAGTAGGTCTTTTTTTTTACGGGGTTCTAGCAGCACAGTTTGCAATATCGAAGAAATTTCAGGTCGTTGATAATTGCTTGTTTTAATTGCTGTTAAATATTGTTTCAGGTCATTGATATTTTTTTTTTTCTGATTTGTGCTTTAGTCAAGAGAATGAAGCACAAGAAAAGCGAGCCAAGTAATCTTTAGAGTAGCTTTAGCAGGTCTAATTTTTAGCTGTGCAGGACAAGGAGAAGAAAACCAGAACAACAGAGCTCGCCAGCTATTGTGGTCGAGGCTGTAGATATTTTAGTTTGGTTTTTTCTCTTTTATTTGGGATTTTCTTTGGATTTTTGCAAATCGATTGATGCTGGTTTTTTTATTAGAGTACTTGAATTGATGTATGGATGTACTCTCTCTTAGTATGGATATCATTTGTTGTTGTTGTTTTTTTTATTAACTAGTGCTTATTCTCTAAAGAAAAAAAGAATATCATTTGTTGTTGTTTTCCTTTTTTTAAAAAAAGAATGAACCAGCAGCATGATAGATAGTCTGTTTTCTTTATAAAGCAAATATGTGTTCCTGTGCTTAGTCTATTTGAACATGAACATACAAACTGGGCAAAATATTCATGCAATATTGACATCAAATATTAACACACAAATAGTTCAACTTACACAAATCCAAACATTAATATAAGGCTAGTATAATTCAAACATAAACATACAACATAATAGAACTAATCATTTATTCCAAATTGACCAACACTTAGTCACTAACAGAACTGAAATTATAAAAATCAAAATAATCTCTTCTGACTTCTCTTCACTCTATGTACATCAAACATAAATTCAGTTCTTATTTCTTTCAAATTTGTACCACATCGGCAGGGACCCTGATCCTGTGTCGCGCGGCACATGTGTAGCGCGGCACACGAGCCGTTCAATTTTGATCGAGCGGTTCATTTTTTTCGGGCTTATTAGATGCACGGGGCTCCCATAGCCATCAGATTCAGATCAGACGGCCCACAGCCCGCGCTACACATGTGCCGCGCGATATATGATCTGAATCCCATCGGCAGTGCTCCACATGTAAAGGTTGGGGTTGCCGGTGCACAGGACAAGCCAGGGGCCGGGGCCCACCAGTGGGGTCCCAAGCTGCAGCCTTGATTGAGTCCTTGTGGATTAGTAACATATGTTAGGTTCTTACTGATACTACCATCTTGAATATTAAGAGCAAAGTCATCACTCAGACTCAAATCTGACATATGATTATATGAAGCTGGAGAGGCTCATCCACTTCCTACAATACCAGCCTTCAAATTAGATGCAAGCAAGAACAATATACTATTCACTTATACCAGTATCAGTATTCATGCCACTGCCATATTCACAAAATCAAGCAAGTTTAATGCTTGCAAAACTTAAGCATAAAGATGGTAACGTAAATAAAACTCAGATTAATCAAATTTAATTAAACCCCAATCTGATTGGATTGCAATGAGTTGCTACCTATTTTTCAAAAAAAAAAAAAAAAAGAAGAACTCCACTTATATTTTCAACGTCAAGGTGTCAACTCTATATCCAAAATTAGCATCTCGTCTTAAATGTTAAAATCGTAGGGCATATTTTGGAGTCAGGGTGTAGACATGAACATTAAGCATTGAATGTAAAAATTAATTTCAATAACTTAATGTGTTAGAACAAAAACGGATATGATTAAAAGCCTATTTGTCCATGCACAAAAGTTGAAAATCAACTCATAAAAGAGAGAGAGACTGGACTTGCCGCTATATGTAAAGGCAGATCGCAGAAAGAGCGTCAGTGAGGGGAGAGCGAGTGGCAACAGGCATCCTTTATTAACACAAGAGAGGATCTCAATGACAGCAAGTGGGTGAAGGCGTCACTTTATCGACGCGAGAGAGGGAGGGAGAAGATTCTGGGTTTCCGCGAGAGGTTTGAGACTTGAGAGAGGGGGTGTGGGGCGGGGTTGGGCGGCGCCGGAGGGAAGTAAATCGCTAAGGAACTGTATTCTTTCTTTTTGTTTTGTTTTGTTTTTGAGGGATGAAGAGTTCATTTTGATCGGAACCGTCCATTTAGATCGGAGGGTCACGATGAGAGATGTCCACTCTAGACTTCTTAATAAGATGTCTAGAGGATAGGAACCAGATCCTCAGCAGCCGTTTAAAACGACTGCTGAGCGGTCATTTTTTTTTGTTTTTTTATTTTAAAATTTAAATGGAGAATTCAAACCGTTCAACTTGTTAAATTTTACCGGCGATGTGTTTTCATATAAGTTTTATAAAATTTGAAGTTGATTTGATACTAGATTAAGCGGTCAACAAATGAACGGACCTGATTAGATTAATTCTAATACGTTCATTTGTTGACCGCTTAATCTAGTATCAAATCAACTTCAAATTTTATAAAACTTATATGAAAACGCATCGCCGGTAAAATTTAACAAGTTGAACGGTTTGGATTCTCCATTTAAATTTAAAAAAAAAAAAAAAAAACGACCGCTCAGCAGTCGTTTTAAACGGCTGCTGAGGATCTCGTTCCCTAGAGGATACGGATCCTAATGAGAGTGTGCATTTATACATAGACTCCGTCATTTTTCAGAAAGAACCTTTTACTTTTTTATTTTTATTTTCTTGTATTTGTTTAGGTGTGTGATTTATGTTCTGATTTTACTATTTCAATAAACATAATTCAATATTGAAAAAAAGAAAGAAGTATTCTCTTGTTTTATTTGTACCTTGCGGAATAAACATGGGTGTACACTGTACATTTTTTATTCAATTCCAAAATCGACAAGAGCGTGAGGAAACTCAGGTTGTCTCAAATAAAAAGGAATATTACATGAGGAAACTCAGGTTGTGTTTTTACTTGAGCAAGGAAAAAAAAATGCTTACCCTTCTAAAGGTTACATAATAAAAGCTTTATCAACTGAAACCATCTTAGGTAAGTCTCAAACAATAGCAACAATTACCCTCATCAACTGGCACAATTAATAGCAGGTCACTCTCATTGCGTTAATTCTATTATCACTGGTTAGAATTTTGATTACTTGGACACAACTGTCTGGTAAAATTTACTTTGGTGAGTACAATTGAAAAATATTTTAAACTACGAAAAAAATGAATTAGAAAGGAATGGTTTAGAATTTTTATTTATTTATTTTTTTGTCAAAACCAGGAGGCAGTAGATCATTTGTTTGTGGATTAGGTCTTGGATAACAAGTTAACAGAATTTTATTTTTGGTTGTCAACCTACGGATGGTGTTTGAGATTTTAGAGAAGTTAATTTCTTATGAAGCTGGTGCACTTAATTAGTGGTTATTTGAAAAAAAAAAAAAAGTAGAATCAGAGATGCAAGTTCATTTTTCGCGCGGGTAGATATAATAAGTTAGGAGTTTTGGAGCTGCAATCCTTTGATTTCTTTGTAATGAATCATTTTTCCTTTTCCCAGCTTATTCTTGTTTGCAAGGTGTCAGCTCCTAGTGCAGGTACATCCGCGCATGGCCCTTTGGACCAGAAAAGAGTAGATCTAGGAAAAAAAAACTATTATGAGGCTCTGTATTTTAAGAAGAGTTTGAAGTAATAATGATGAGGGCTAACTCTCAGTATGTACCTTTTATTTTTTTTGGTTTGATGCTGTTCTCTATAGTTTGTTTATAACTTGATGCATCTTTAGGTTATTGTCGGACGTAGTTTCTCACAGCAGACGTTTGAGATGTTATTCTAGTTCCTACAGGTATCTAACTGGTACTGGTGGGTGACACTGTTTGCTTGTCAATACTAATAAAACTACTGCTATAGGGTAGTAACAATAAACATGCAGTATAGATTTCGTCTGCAGAAGACACGTTATAGTGAAAACTATTCGTAATGTTTGTAAAGAATTACACTATTCTCTCGACACACTAAATAGGTATATATAATACCACAGCTCATTAATAGACATGAAAATAAATTATGAACCTTCAGCCACTAAATACTTGAAAGAACCACAATTAATTAAAGAAAAGAACAAACACAACAATGCAAAGACATCTTCATATTGTCCACCATGAAAGACAAAGACTCGAACTAAAACAAGCACCAATCCCCAAACTTAAAACTTCACTTTCTGGTCTGCTAGATTTTGGATAATATTTTTTTAACCAAACTTTGACATCATCTACTCATGTTAAGTGCTTTTCAGAAAAGCTCATGAGATAACAACCCAAAAAGGTTCTGTTAGCTTTTTAAAATCTTTAAATAATTATCACTGAGTAATAGCATGGTACCAACCATTAAAAACCTGAATACAGATACAGTGATGAACAGTAATGAATGCAATGTTGTATTGTATTGATTCTGAGTACTGGTACAGGGATATTTATATCCTAATAATTAGTAGCGGCAATTACATCATTAATCTAACCTTAATACATCATCTACTCTAGATACACATACAGTGAACCTGGACTCTAAACATCTGTATTGTCGAATATAGTCAGTGCTATATGGGGGTCTTGCTACTGCTATCAATTTGGTGCGACAATTAGTAGAGAGTAGGTTCCAGTTTTCTACAATCTGGTGCAATTTGGTGCGACAATAGTTGCAATATTTGATGCAACAATTACTGATAAAATTTCAAGGATTTATTGGATTCTTTGGCTTTTCATCACCTAATATTACTAACAGCAACGAAGGAAGGCACTAATTTTCACACAAATTTAATCTAGGGTTTGTAAAATCTTTTTTCTTTTACCAGAAAGGGATGGATTTTTACCTTCCTTGCCGCAGCATCCTCAAATCGCTTGTTTACCCGCAGGTCTTGGGCGTCATCGACCTCGACTCCGCCAAATTTGATTCTCTGCTTCGCGTCGCGTGAGCGGTAGATGCAGCGGGAGAGGGGGAGAGTCGTGATTTGCGCCCCGAAAAAATTATAATTAATCTTGATTAATTAAGAAAATTTAAAATAATTCATTTTTAATCAAAATTTTAAAACTATGGTCGTAGTATCGGAATTCGAGATTCCGATATAAATTCTGCTTAGATCCCGGAATCTGATACGTATCGGAATCCCGGAATCCGATACTAAGCAAACAAATGAAGTTCGGTAATACTAAGCAAACAAATAAATTTCTTACCGAACTGTGCCAATTTGTCGTTTCCTCTCGTCTGCAAGCACCGCTCACCTGAAAATGGTGAGATGCTTTGAATATTTGTAGAGAATACAACACGTTTTTAATTGAAGAGCTAAACTTTAAAATTTTCTATTTTACAACTCAGGACCTGCAGTAATATTGAGCACATCATTCTAGGGGTTTCATGAGATGGTAAATGCCGTTATAGAGCCCATTGTGAACACGTATGGTGCACTTATTCATGGGTGTGCAAGAGCTGGACAGGTGGCAAAACCTTTTGGTGCCTATGGAATTATGCAATCAAAGGTATAGCTTTACATTTTGTCATGCACTTTTATTTTGCGTTTTTTACTTATCATACTATAAAACTATTCTAGTCTGAAATGCACTCGCGAGAGAGACTTATTTTTAGGCGGGAATAGAGGCAATAATTATTGTATAATTTATTCCGTCGATAAATAACAAGGAAAAATTGTTATTGATAAAGGATCAGAGGAATAGAGGTTATATTTGCCATTAATTCTAACTTTCTGCATGTTCTTTAAGAAATTGAAATGTCATCAACTAATCAGAACCAATTTTGTCAAGAAGAAACAATACAGTTGATAATTCCATCTCTGTTATTCTGATTTCTATATTGTTAAATATATATGCTTAATGAGGGTGATATTTGCAGTAGAATGTGCAGCCAGATAGGGTGATCTTCAACAGGGACGGATCCAAATAATTTTTAAGCATAGACACAATAACAAAATTATTAAATCAATACTATAATAAATTTAATATAAAACTAAAATATATAGGGTGTGTTTGGAAGTTAATGGAACAAGGGACGAACAAGCACGTGGGCCAGACAACTTGTTCCTTGTTCCCTGTTCGTAGTTCGCGAGAAAAGGTGGAACTGGGAACAAGGGTCTTATTCGCTGTTCCCAAAATTTTTTTTCATGTTTGGCAGACACGAACAGGCTCTGTTCGTGAACTACTAGTTCGTAGATGTTACCAAACATATCCATAATAAATAAAAAATTTAATGTAATATATTATTTTCTAGAACATAATAAAAAATTGCACTATTAAGAATTGATCGGGAAAAATAATTTAATAAAATGTATTAAACCTTATTAATAAATAGTGAAATTTTAATTTTTTATTATTGAATAACATATCAAATTATAACAAGTAAATGTAACATTAGAAAATAAAATTGAAATATTTTTTTCGTTTTTAGTTGTATGCCACAATAAAAGATTTTTGTAAAACTAAAAGTCAGTTAAATATGAACTTGGGTGAGAGAAAAAAAAAGAAGGAAAAAAATAAATAAAGAGTAAGTATTCACACGGAAAAGAATCGCATAGAATTGGAGCAAATTTTCCTTTTACTTTTTATACAAAAATATGAATATTTCGAGCTAAGAAATGAAAAAGAGACAACAAGAAAAAACTATATGCTCGGCACAATTGATGTTAAAATATTTAGCTTGTGTGAGTCCCAAGAAAACTTGATAATCATGCAATATATTTCTTATTGTTAGTACAAAATGCTAATCATGATAAAAAAAAAGGTGAAATGATCTTAGGGTGACTTGTTTTCTGAGCCACAAAAAATGAAGGATAAATTAAAAAGTCCAGGCCACTATGCTAACCCAAAAAAAAGGAAAAGGGAGGTGCGCATAAATACATGCAATGTTTCACTTGGGTGTGCAAGTATTGTTTGGAAAAATATAACATCTTTGTGTTTTTCTAGGCATGCATGCTGAGAAAGCCAAAATTCAGGGAAGTTTGGTGCTTCTGGTACCACAATACTAAAATTGATAATATAATATAGAAAAAGAAAATTGCACATTATATCTAAGATCCAGCTGTTAACTCCCATAATCCATATCATGTAACAAATTTAACAATGAATCTAAAGAAAGAAAGGCGAGTCATAAAAAGAAAAAATCCAGTGTCTTCCAGATGTAAACCCTGATTGTTTTAAATATAACTCGAATCCTAATTTCGCAATGCATTCCAATGCCACTAATTAAAATCCCATATGTACCTATCTATACTTAGGACCAATTACCTCAAAGACAAGGAGGGTTCTGAATATTTGAAGTCTCTAGCACTAGCAGTGTCTTTCTTTCTCGCTGTAAAGGCGAGTGAGAATCCAAGGAAAAGACGACAAGAGGTGAAAGTTCGACTAAAAACTTGTATTCTCTACAAATATTCAAAACATTTCACCATTTTCTGGTGAGCGGTGCTCTTCCAGACGAGAGGAAACGACAAATTGACACAATTCGGTAAGAATTTCATTTGTTTGCTTAGTATCAGATTCCAGGATCCGATATTAAGCTGAATTTGTATCCGGATTCCGATACTGTGAGCATAGTTTTAAAATTTCTTAATTAATCAAGATTAGTTATAATTTTTTCGGTCCAACGCCTAAACGTGGAACATTGAATTTCAAATCGGACGATTGGTTCATAGAAGTTCAGTGAAGGCCAACATAGTTTTGGGCCACAATTTGGATATATCTACGCATTTTGACTTTCAATTTTATAACGATGGAAACATCAAACACACACATGACACATCACACACAGAAAAGAGCATAATTATTTCAGGGCATCCATAATCTTCCGGTTTGAAATTTCATACAACTTTACCAATGCTAAACTATAAAATCCGTGCTAAATAAAGAGATGTCTTTTGAATTGTGTAAAACTAGAAAATAGATCAATCAAGATTCTTAAAATGTCTCTATTAGATTTTTTGTGGCATTTTATTTCTTTTAAGTGTGAAATCATTTTATTTTTGTGGCTACAAAGAATCAATAGAAGTTGCACTTACGTAGCTAGTCACCTAAGGAATTAGTTATACAAAATTTTACTCTCTCTTTGATCTATCCATGTAGATCCAAATGCCTAGAATTCTGCCTTGCCCAAACCTTTCCAAATGCAGGTTATACCATTAAATTGAACACTTCTCTGACATAATAATATTCTCATGATAGAATCGTTCATTCCTACTCCTAATGACCCACCAAAAAATAAATAAATAAAAATAAACAACAGAGGCCCTGGAAAATCGAAATAAAAATTAGTCTAAAACCTGCACATTTATCTATGTTATATCTAGTAATAACGACAAATCTTACTTCACATATTAAGTCAATAAATTAATAAACAATATAATTTATCTCCTAATAACTGTACTAACTAATGGTTCCGAGGCAAAGCATGTCGTTGCATCAGGTACAAAGCATTACAAAAGATGCCTCAAAAGACCACACATCAAACATCATATAACAACAAACACTGATACAGGGGGGGGGGAAAAAAATTACCAACAACACCGACACATACGTCAAACCAACATACAGGATTAGCAGAACCCTTAGTTACATCAGGATTCTTCATCTGCAAGGAAAAAAGTCAAAAAAAAAAAAAAGCAAGCTGGTTCAATTACTAGGGAACTGAAGCAGGCTTAACAAAGTCAAACAAACTGACAAGTCGCAACATTTACTATAAACCCCCTGACAAAAAAGGTTTAATCCCTTTCAAGCCAAATGGCCCAAAGAAAGGAGAACAAAAGGGTCAAAACCAAAGTCCTATCCTTTGCATGTAATTTAAGGCAGTAGTCCAAAAATTCAACACAGATTCAATTGGTAATTGCAAAATTACAAGGTGTAGTCACATTAAAAGCTGACCAAAAAGGCAAGAAGAATAAGTGAGCACAGTTTCCTTTTCTCTGCAAAAGCTACACTAATCTTATCCTACCAACCTTATAGAAAGAAGATTATCGCAGGTCAAACTTTACTTTGAGAGGAATCTTGAGAGACCAAATGACATATAATATTAACCACCCGAAATTTGAGAAAGTCATAAACTGAGCTAACTGTGAAATTGGTCCCCCAAGTCATGTTTCTTGGTTAGGCTCTTCCGAGAAAGAGATTGTGAAAGCTGAATAAGATCTCTTATCTCTTTATGCAAAGCAGTAGAAGCTCCCCCTTCTCATCGGAAGCATGAGACTACCCATTTGCCAAGTGTAAGCATTTATGAGGTTTGCTTTTGCATTTTAAAAGATCAATATGGGAATTGGGACATCATAGAAGAATTGTTATACCATACAACATGCACAAAAATTGGTATTAAAGCCATGTGCAATCTGTTTCCAGTAACCCAATGCTAAGAATAGGATGCATGGCTTTAATGTCCTTCCAAGAAGGGGAAAATTTTCTTGCTAGATTATAACGCATCATCAAGTTGCATTATAAACATAAAATGCGAAGACTTGCAAAATTGTTGGAAGTGCATCAAAGTAATGAAGATGGTAGTCATGAGCATCCCCCCCCCCCCCCCCCCCCCCCCCAAAATGTCAGTTAGTGATTGCAAGACTAACAAATTTTACTAAGATAAGTAAAAATTACACAGTTACAAGAATTTTATGTGATTCACTTAAAGTCTAACCTGAGTCATATCCTGGAACTTTGAGCTTCGTACTTCCGTAAATACAATCGCGTAAAGGAATAATGCGATTCGCCCTCACACTAAATACATCTGGCCTATCTGTTAACAGTGATGATAAATTAACAGTGAAATAAATACATAACAAATAAAGATATAAAAAAAGGAAAAAAAAAACAAATTTACTATTGCTATCCACTTAATTTTAAAATGGCTTGATGATGTAACTGTTATCTACTCGAACAACATAAACGTAATACATTCCTTGTGCAGGGAATATGTAAAATTAACGCATATAACGCGTAAAGGAAAGTCAGGTGCTACTGTGGAGCTACAGTACTAGACACTTAGATTGCAGTACAAACAATACTGTCCGCACAAAATATTACACAGCTAATTAGACAGAAATCTGCTTTCCAGGAGGAGCACAAAATACTCCACAGTAAAGTCCACAATAAATTTGTTCTCAAGGGAAAAAACAAAAAAGACATTGCAAAAATGCCAGTATAGGCACACACAGAATAAAATTTTATATTATAAAACATATTATGGTATGGTTAAAAAATTGAAAAAATCTTTTGGAACTAGATTCAGAAGATGCTGTACATAAATTTTCATTTTTGACAATATTTTCTACTAGCTGACAACATGTTCCGTGGACTTAGATTTGTCAACATACGCGCGCGCACCCGTGCACACAAACACACACAGTACCTCATTAACAAACAGTAAATGTTCACCGGTAGCAATTTAACTTATCTGTGATACAATTTTAAAAAAAATACAAAGAAAGCTGGAAGAATTGGACTTATAGTTGATTGTAACCTGCAAGGATGTCAGCTTGAGACTCGGTTAACTTTGCCGCAAAACCAGACCAGGCACGGTTAAAGCTGTGCACAATCGATCTCACTGCTTCCTTCTTACTGTTTCATATATATACATTTGATGATAAAACGATGTTAGTAATACATTTCAGTTGTAACAATATACACATGCAGATAACGTCAGGATGATGTCACCAAATAAGGGACAAACTGGGGCTTCATGTTCCCAAATTAAGTGGCTTTCAAGTGTCATCAATACTAAATTATATTTAAATTCGAAAAGTAAAGCTTAGAATGAAGAAAAATAAAACCTTTTAAAAAGAGGAGTTAGCATCTCATGGTGTGAAGCTGTGACAAGTTCTGGATCATCGTACTTTTTTTCTCGCAGTAACACAATATAGATCTGAAATTCGAAGGAAGTTTTAGCAGAATGACATAATATAGGCCCTGATCACAATCCCTTTTTTTTAACGTAGGATTTCAATTCATTTCATTTCATTGGAAAATTCTTAATCACAATGAGAGGATTTGGTGTCATTTGGTTGGGATTCCTATGTAATTAGGTCTAACGAAATCCTATGAAATCTTATGAAATCAATTCAAATGAAATGAAATGAAATGAAATCCCGAGTAAAAATCATTGTGATCACGGCCATATAGATCACATATTATTGATGCATTACATACTTTCTTCTTTGGAGCATTAGAAGAAAAGGCATTAACTTGCTTCAGAACTGTGGGTTCCTGCAAAAAAAAAAAATAAAAAAAATAATAATAAATAAATAAATAATAAGAAATAATACCAAATTTATAAATTTAAACTGACAATATTAATAATAAAGTTAAATTGTAGTCCAAGTATAGCTCCCTCTCTTCTCTCGAATACAAATTGCCAAAATAATTAAAACATGCGCTCGAATTGGGCTTGTTTTCAATTTAATCAACCAATTGTCATAGATGCCGGAATCCCTTACCGACGATTGAAGCGTCGTCCTTGAAACGACCGTTGAAAGATGCGCGAATCGCCTCAACATCTTTCTCGAAGCTTACTTGAGGAAACAATTTTGCCTCTGATCTGATGGAGGTAGGAAATAAAGAGGAGAGGTTACTTGCTCAAGAAGTTGCGCCATCAATTCCCAATGATTATACTAAATTTGCTCACTCGAAAATCGGAATGTACACAAGGTGACACCCAGCTCATCTGACAATAATATCCTGGCACTAAAGCGGATGATGTCAAAAAAATAAACTCCAACAATCCTTTTTATCTCATTATTATTTACTGGTAATTACTATCTACCATCCACCGAATTACCATCCAGCGCCATCCAATTTTCTGCGTGCTGACGTCAGCAAAAAATTTTTGACCAATTTTCGAAAAATTTTTGTGCTGACGTCATCAAATATGCTGATTTAAGGGTTCTGTTAAATGTTTTAAGGGTTCAGTTAAATGTTTTAAAGGTTGAATTAAAGTATATAAGTGTTCAGTTAGATGCAACAATTATTTATTTCACTTTGTATGTTGAATATGATCATTTATTTCTTACTTACGAAATTTGTATATATGTTCAGTTTATTGTTGTAAATGTTCATATTGTTACTGTAAATGTTTGCCATGTTTGTTGTATATGTTCATTTTTTTTTATTTAACCAGTTTAATTGAACACAAAAACTACGAAATCAAATTTCTGCTGCAACTAACTGAACACATAGATCTTTAAGTTCATCCCTGAACGTATTTAACTGAACACAAAACACTAAAATTTTAAATTATTGCCGCATCCAACTGAACACATACATACTTTTAAATAATCCCTTAACGTATTTAACTGAACAGAAAACACTAAAATTTCAACTTATTGGTGCATCTAACTGAACACTTATATACTTTAATTCATCCCTTAAAGCATTTAACTGAACACTTAAATCATTTAACTGAACCCTTAAATCAACATATTTGATGACGTCAGCACCAAAAAAATTTCGGAAATTGGTCAAAAAATTTTGCTGACGTCAGCACGCGGAAAAAAAAGCTTTTTTGGCCTGTTGGATGGCGCTGGTTCAATTGGATGGTATTGGATGGTTTTTTGTTGGATGGTGTATATAATTTCTGTTTTTTAATAAGAAAAATGTTATATCAAAATATTCTAAATAGAAAAAAAAATTATTTATTATTTATTTTAATAAGAGCCCCAAAATAGGGGCACTACGGGGGCCGTTATAAACCATGGAGTTAGCGGCAGTGTGGGTGCCGCTAATAGGCATTTATGGGCACTTTTGATGCCGCTATAAATCCACCATTCTTGATTCTCCATTAAATACCAACCAAACAAAATTTCTAATTCCGGAAATGGCAACATTCTTAATTCTCCATGAAACTCAATTTTTTTTTTCAACGTGATCTCTGTTTCAAAATTCATATTCACAACGACTGTTTGATGGATTATAAATCCAGCATTCGACAGGTGTATAAAATATTTATGTATTGTATATTTTATTTTTATGCTCAATCGAAAATGATCAAATCGATTTCAGTTATTTGAGTATCAATGTGTCATAACGAGTGTTCACAGTAGCAGGATCTATTACCGAAGTCTGATTCCCCTGACGTACAATGATGATCATCAAGGTCACTGCAAATAATAAAGGATGTTTAATTTATTTTTAAAAGAGATTCAATCGGTAGTTATGAACCACAAAATTAAAATAAGAAGATGAATAAACTCTATTCTTACATGTATAATAGTAAAACGTTTTCTGAGTCAACATTAATAGTCAAGTTATTAAATTAAAGTAGTTATGTAGACCATTCGTTAATTAATCGCTATTTATGATGCCTACCTTTAATTGTAAAATTCCAATTTTACTTTGGATTATCCAATATGAAGTATACGGTATATTGGAACCAACTACTTAGAAAAGTTCGTTAACCTTTGAATTGTGATATTAGTTTAGACTTAGTTTTTAAATCTCTTTCTTGTTTATTTTATTTACAAACTCAAACTTTGTTTTAAAATCGATTTTCTCATAAAATTTTTTGGTTAATTAGAAATCAAGTGTAATTATTAATCCGTCCTCGTAGTTCGACCCTTAGTTTTACTACGATTGATTTAAATTAGGTAGGACCTAGGTATTTCTATTAGGTTTTAAGCCTCAATCAATAACATTAATTGCTGTAAAAACGCCTTGCAAATAGTGAAAATTACAATTTTTAATTGACAACTTAACATTTATTGTAAGTTTTTTAAAATGTGTTTATCTCTTTTCTTTCATGCTTTGATTTTTCAAGGTTGAGAGGGACATAGACCTGGTGTATGAGATTTTTTATATGTTTCTCTCTTTTCTTTCATGTTTTGATTTTTAATTGACAACTCAACCTATGGATGGTGTTTGAGATTTAGAGATGTTAATTTCTGTAGAAGTTATGAAGCTGGTGCACTTATTTAGTGGTCATTTGAAAAAAAAAAAAAAATGGAATCAGAGATGCAAGTTCATTTTTCGCGCGGGTAGATGTAATATTTTAGGAGTTTAGGAGCTGCAATCCTTCGGTTTCTTTGTAGTGAATCATTTTTCCTTTTCCCAGCTTATTCTTGTTTGCAAGGTGTCAGCTCCTAGTGCAGCCGTGCAGGTACATCCGTGCATTGCCCTTTGGATCAGAAAAGAGTAGATCTAGATAAAAAACTATTAGGAGGCCCTGTATTTTAAGAAGAGTTTGAACTGGACCCTGATCCTGTGTCGCGCAGCACATGTGTAGCGCAGCACACGAGCCGTTCGATTTTGATCGAGCGGTTCATATTTTTCGGGCCTATTAGATTCACGGGACTCCCATAGCCATAAGATTCAGATCAGACGGCCCACAGCTCGCGCTACACATGTGCCGCGCGATATATGATCTGAATCCGTTTGAACTTTTGCTGAGTTTGATGTAATAATGATGAGGGCTCACTCTCACTATGTACCTTTTTTTTAGTTTGATGCAGTTCTCTATAGTTTGTTTATAACTTGATGCATCTTCAGGTTATTGTCGGACGTAGTTTCTCACAACAGACGTTTGAGATGTTATTCTAGTTCCTACAGGTATCTAACTGGTACTGGTGGGTGACACTGTTTGCTTGTCAATACTTAATACAACTACTGCTACAGGTAGCAGCAATAAACATGCAGTATAGATTTTCGTCTGCAGAAGACACGTTACAGTGAAAACTATTCGTAATGTTTGTAAAGAATCACACTATTCTCTCGACACACTAAATAGGTACATATAATACCACAGCTCATTAATAGACATGAAAATAAATTATGAACCTTCAGCCACTAAATACTTGAACGAACCACAATTAATTAAAGAAAAGAACAAACACAAGAATGCAAAGACATCTCCACATTGTCAACCATGAAAGACAAAGATTTGAACTAAAACAAGCACCAATCCCCAACCCACAAAAACTATAATTCAACTCAAAAGAAAAAAATATTTATGACAAAATAATCTTTATAGCAGGCTTCCAGGGTTAAGCCCTCCATCTCTCTGAGTTTTGCACCTGAAATAGACCAAAATCACAGTTTAGCTGAAAGTAAAATTTACAAGCTTACATCTGACTAAAATATTTGTGAACTGCAGAAACCAATCAATGATGGAAATAACAATAATATACAAGAGAAGTAGAGGTGTGATTCCAAAATCCAAACATTGAAGATACCTATTGCAATGGGTTCTTGAGGCATAATTATGATTGTTACAGTTACTACACATCCAATCCCCATCACGCCATTGCTTTGCTCTGTAAAAGTATATTTCTTCATTCATAAGATAATTTGAAGGTATAAATTTTCAAACATGGGTAGTGATGGCTGTGTTTCTTAAGAAATACTATACACAATTTTAATCGATGCCGCAATTACCTATTACACTCATATCGAGAATAAAAATCAATAAGAACTTGTACATTGGCCAAAAGAGTATCTGCTTCAATTTCCTTTTCAATTTTAACTCCATCATGCACTTGAGCAGTAATTCAAGAAGAAAAAAAAAAGTAATGCAAAGTAAAGTTACCCTTTTCCAATGAGAGCTGGAAAGCTAATCTGCGCTTGTGGCAAAATCGCAGAATTCCCATTTCCAAAAAATTCATGCCCATTCGACTTTTAAACCAACCATGAAATTGAAAATAGAAGATCATTAAAAATCAACACAAAAGAGGAAGAAAATATCAAAAAGATAATGACGGTTTCAGAACTGAACTTCAACAAATTAAATATTTGAGATAAGCTTTTAAGTACCTGACCAGCATTAAGCCTTTTGCTTTCCCAATCACTCGCAAAGTCATCAGATGCCAACCGTTTAATACCTAATGCTGAAATAAAGAAGCAACAAAATAAATGGTCCTCCAATCGTATCTTTTTTTCACACATGCACAAACTTATACCTACAAGGCTGTAACAAGTCAGGTACAAGTAAATGGGCATTTAGATCATTGTGCAGAACGTCATATCATCCCATCACAGGAAACATGCATGTGAAAGGAAAAATCATTTTTTCATTAATAAAAAAGACAGGGCATCTTACTTGAGGAAGTCTCTGATACTGATGTTGTAACTTCTGTTGAAGTTGCACCAGATGGCATAGGTGCATTACACTTCTTGCACTGATGAATGAAAGGGCTAAACTTCATTTAACTAGGAAAGAAAATAATATTAAAAACTAAATACAAAAATATACAAAAGTGCAAACCTGATCACGAGATGAGTAGTTGTGAAACCCGCAAACACACATCCAGTCCCCATTTCGCCAATCTTTGGGGAGCCCTAAAAACTGACCTGAAGCCGTTCCACCAAATCCCCAATTATGGTTGCTGCTTGGGTTGGCACTTGTGGGGGAATGCAACCCGTAACTGCCAGTCTGGGCCCCGTACATCCAGCTAAGACCAGCAGACATTGAGGCTGACTGCATATGAGATCTGCTGGGTGACCCAAGACCTGTTTTGAGACCTTGTTGCTGGCGAGAGAGGTAGTGGGCATATGAAGGGAGGAGGGACATACCCGGTAAGGCTAAAGCTGGTACAGCTGCCTCTTCTCTTGAAAGATTACATTTCTTACAACTTGTTCTGGAGGCATAGTTGTTATTACTACAACCTAGATTATTTTTTTAATGTGGGGTTAACCACCAAACAGAAAAAAGAAACAAAAGGAAAATGGTTCAGTTTGGTTTTCTCGTTCCTGAGTAAGGTATGAAGTATCAAAATAAACTGAGTCCCCACTCCTCCACCCAATGGCTAGGAACTTCCTTTATATTCCTTAGAATTAATTAAAAAATTTTAAATTGCCATGTTGGCATCTATTAAATGAAGCCACTCCATCTATTATTGTTAATATAGATTGCTTGTTCTAACAATTTAGAAAATTAAAAGGAATCAGTAAAAAAAGGAAACTAGTCAATATTTTAAGAATAAAATCATCTGAAATATCTTATTTTTTAAATTATAAATGCTCTTTATTTCTCTCGCATCTCGCCTATTTGATACAAACATGTTTATTTTTATATGGGAACAAAATTTAAGATTCAAGAATTCACATTCAATAATGTAAAGAGGTGATTTTGATATATTTTTTCCTCATGACATCAGCATATGCACTTAATTAATTTATCTTTTTTGAATTCTTTTATTGAGTCAGATAATGCTCTTATTAAAAAGTACAGTTACATATACCCACATGTCAACATTTCAGCCTCCACCCTGGTTTGGGTAGTAAGGCTTGGTACAGGTGGAGGCCAGTCATTAGCAAGTTGAACAAACTATTTAAAATATTCTGATTTTCATTCCTTTGAGCATTCTGTTAATTGTTTGCCTAGTTTGGCTCATACAAAACAAATCTAATTTTCAGATCAAAACTATTGATTGCATCATTTGGTCAGGGTTCATAAATAGCAAATCTAATATTCAGCTTAAAAACATTGATCACATCAGTTAAGTCGGCCAGGATGGAAATTAGCATATGTATATATCAGTTGTCAGTGGTTGATGGTTTACAATTCACGACCGTTCTATGAACTTACTGCCGCCATGCAACAAACAAAAAAATGTGGACTATCGTAGACATTAGTTACGTGAGGAATTTTGATTCTTCATCCAAGATAAACAACAGATAAAACTGAGAAGCAATATAACACAGCCCAAACTCTACCAGGATGATAAGGCACTTCTTTCGGCCAATCTTTATGGAATTATAGCACAATTTTTTAATATTTAAGCCTTTGATTGAGCTCTACCTTACTTACAATTAGAAACCAATTTGCATTTTCATAAAAACAGCATCAGCCTCAGTTCAACAACTAAATTAGGCATCACCCAACAACCAAAAAGACAAAACCCACCTCGTAATTCAAGTTAATCACCATAAATTCACCTCCCCAATCAATCACTCGTCAAAGAGGTAATCTTTAAACAATAAAAAAATTGTTAAAAAAAAAAGAGAAGAAAGAACACGCACCAGAACAGATCCAATCGCCAATTCGGGGCAACCACTTGGAATCACGAGGAGTCTTAGTATCGACTAGAAGGCGCGGTTGTTTGCATCGATTACAAAGAGACCGGAAAGCGTAGTTGCGGTTGCCACACCCGCCGCACTCCCAGTCCCCTTCCCTCCCTTCGCCTCCCATCTCTTCTACACCTCGCTCGCAAGGGGTGGCGTAAAGTCTTCTCCTTTGCTTTCCTTCGTCGGAGAGAGATTGAAGAGGTAGCGAGAGGAACGTGGGAATTAGAAGGAGGGGAAGGGAAGGAAGGAGGAGAGGGAGAGGGACCTCGGAGATGGCATATTCGGTCGAGGATCCTAACAAAGGGTTTTACATGTCGTATTCTTTTGCTTTTGCCCCTTGGAAAGTTTAGAAATTGTTAATTGGGGTTCAGAGGTATATTCTAGTGTTGATCCGGGAGGATTTGGAATTTTGGATGTGGGTTTTTGCTGTTGTGGTTGTAAAATGTGACCTTAATTAATATTTAATTGCGTAAATGACCTTTCAGCAGGCTCTTTGATTTCTAGAGAAAATGTGATGACTGATGAGTGAAACAACAATAATTATTATGTGAGGTGATGTTTGAAGCAATTTATACGAGATAATCTTGTCTTGTTTCATGCGGTATTTGGTGGTCTAAAACTCTTAACTTGCTTTTCATTTGCTCTGTTTCCTTCTCATTTGTTATGCGCTTGACTGTTTGAACGACAAATCTTTTCACAGGTAATTCATGAAATTTTGCAAACATTTTACGTTCTTCTTAATCTATATACTACACTTAGGAAGCAATGTTTATAATACTTTGTTTCTGTTGGCAGTAAAATTAATTTATATTAACATAAATAATTGAATATTATCACATTGCAGTTTACTTCTCACCTGCCGCATAGGTCAATATTTTCCGTTAAAATCTAAAGTTTTGAAATCCAAACAATTGATTCGATTCGTTTAATTTGATCTATATATTGAATTCTTTTTTGCAAAATATTTTATATATTTTTATTGTTCTATAAATGTAATTTACAACAAGATTTCAATATGTAAATTAATTTAAGTACTTAGGTTCATTATGAAAATCACTTTAATTAGTTCGGTTCACGATATCGTTTCACTATACCTTTCTCTCATCGCCCAAAATTAATGAGACCAGGATGACCAGCCGTTTCCAGTGTGACCTATATAAGCCCTGACCAATTGGATTGCTCGACGAAGCAGCCCAACAAAATTTTACTCGCTTCCGTAGGAAGAGAAGAGTTTTTTTATTTATTTTTTTTTTTTTTGAAATAAGAGCTATGTTACCGGAACTTCGAAACATCAGTCGTACCCGTACTGAGTACGAACCGGAATACTGGTACCGTATCCAGTACGTACCGTACGGTTAATGGTCAACCTTCAACGGTCAATGTGTTGATATTAGTGTGTATATCATTTATTTGTGTAAATTCCAAGTTTATGTCATTTATTTAAACACTAAGCCATAGCTAAACAAAATTATGTTATACACATTATATTTTGTAATATAATATAATTATATATCAATAACATATTCAAATAATATATATATATATATAGTGAATGGATAAAATATACTAATGTGTACGGATCGTCCCCTTACACATGAGTCATTTTTCAAGATCTAAAATTCAAACGGTCAATCCGAACAGTTCAAGTTATTCTGCATATTGAAAAATCCTTGGAGACTAAATTTTACATTTTTTCAAATTTTTTTACTATATATTATGATATTTTCAAATTGGAGGGCCTGAAATACTCTAATTGTAGTGTTTTTTGAAAATATCATAATATATAGTAAAAAAATTCGAAAAAATGTAAAATTTGGTCTCCAAGGGTTTTTCAAAATGGAGAACAACCTGAACGGTTCGGATTGACTGTTTGAGTTTTGGATCTCGAAAAACGACTCATGTGTACGGAGATGATCTGTACACATTAGTGTTCTATATCCATCCTCTCTCTCTCTCTATATATATATATATCGTCATACCCGTACCGGAGATTTTTAAAAATTTTCGTACCACCGTACCCGAATCGTACCGGGTATAGTACTCGTACCCGTAACAATGCAACATAGAATAAGAGCAACCCAAACATGATTGCCTGCTGGCTGCTGCAATTAAGCCAAGAAAAGTCAAAGGTACACGGATGAATCATGTACTAACACAATTAGGTCCTGATCAAAATGATTTTTATTGGGGATTTCATTTCATTTCATTTGAATTGATTTCGTAGGATTTTATGGTGCCGTTTGGGATGGTTAGGAATAGGTCTATTCCCGGAATAGCCTATTCTATTCCTAAATATGTCATCCAAACGCAATTGTCTATTCGAATAGTCCAATTCTAGGAATAACACTATTTCTAATAACACTTTTCTCACTACTTTTCATCCCAATAACACTCTTCCCAACGCTATTCCTAACTCACCATCCAAACAATATTTCCTATTCCCGAAATAGCTTCTTCCCACTCTGACATCAAATATGCTCATTGTGATCAAAATTTTTGCAATGAAATGAAATAAATTGAAATCCCACGGTAAAAAAGATTCTGATCAGGGCCTTAATCTTTTCCCCAAAAATACAACAAGGGTACTCCTACACCGGAGAAAACCACCCAAGAAACATCCACACACACAAAAAAAAAAAAAAAAAAAAATATCTGAAAAGTAAAAACAGATACAATGAGACTCTTTACACACATGTGCAAAGAAACCACCTGTCCACCTCACACCAGAACACAAACAACAAACTAAGTATCTAAACAGTTAGACAGAACAAAGAGACTACACGTCTGTAAGACCAGAACATCAATTTTGGACTTCCCGTTTGTTGTAGTTTACGTAAAAGAAATTCATTACAAGTTTACAACTTGACTGAGTCTTTATTTCTATTAACAAAATAAATTTTGGACTGAAAATAGAACCTTACCACTTGTTTTTCCCATTTTATATTTGTTATATTTTTTTGTGTACGTAAGAAAGATGGATACAAGCAAATTGTGGATATTGTCATGCACATTAGGCTTGAGGTAGCGTCAAAGTCCAAATATATAGAATAATTAGTAGGGAGCATCCAAGTCTATCTATAGATATTAATTTTCATTTGATAGCCAATAAATGCAATTTTTTTTTACAATTTAAACCTTTCTTATTCAACATAAATAGAATGGTGACAATACAGTAATACTAATTAAGTTTTTTTAGATGGATCACTTGGTCCATTCGAAAAGTAAAGAACCAAAACACTGAGCACGCATTACCTCCCATTATTATATATTATTTAAAGAGGTTTTTTATTTTTTATAACGACAAATAATAAAAGCTTCTTTCAAATTAAGCAGTGTCAGCATAAAAATCTTGAATGATGGTTCGAATTGCGAGGGGGATCCGCACTGAGTGGTTCGAGCCATCAGACCAAGTCAAACTTCCAAATGTATAATCTCCTTGAACCTTTCGATTTGCCACAAAAGTAACCTTGAATGTTTTTACCTTGTTATTGTTATCAAAAGAAAGCAAATTCGGCTCAACAAATACACTGACTCCAGCCGGTGGCTGTACAAAAGCCTTGTAAATTAAGTTACAGGGTCCCACATTAGTAACTGTACGCCAAACAGAAACAATATCCTTAAGATCCGTAATGGCAATTGACGGAGCATTTAGTTGATATTGTTGATCTACATATGAATCACATTCATCAGATAGACCGAGAGTACAATTCAAGAACTTGGTGTAATCGTTTGGGTTTATGTCGTAAATTAGACCGGGATCAACTATCTTGTTTGGATCAATGTGGCCGCCACCGTAATCGAATGGATCAGCAATTTTTCTTGGAGTAGCCTCAGCTTTTATTTGTACACCATACGCATCAACAACAGATGCTGCAAATGTCATTTAGAAATTAGGCGCTTATCTAACAACAAATTTCAAAAAGCGATTTATTGGCCGTAAATGAAACTAATACTTCATCGAATCACATAAAGTTATGCACTTATACTGGCATTTCAAATTTGTAATCAATCTTGGTTTGTACTATCAGCTTGGGTGCATAACCTTAATAGAACAAAATTAGACTAAGTAGCACCCAAAAAGTTTAATAAAAACAGAGAGTAAGTTTGCCAAAAATTTCTTATATAGCGAGTTTGTCATTTTCAAGTGGTAAAACAGGAGATGGTTTGTTGATGCATAAATAATATTATTTTTCCATTACCTGTTGTGACAATTGCCGATTTAATAGCTGCAGGGGACCAATCAGGATGTATAGATTTGATAAGTGCAACAATACCAGCCACATGCGGACATGCCATTGACGTACCAGAATCAAATTCGTAGCCTTCTTTTTTAGCGGCTAGTATGCTCACTCCTGGTGCAGCTATATCGGGCTATGAACATAAATGAAAATTCTTAGAACGAATATAATAAATTAGATTGAAAACTCGATTTTTTTTTTCATACAAAACATATTCTATGAAAAAGTCTAAAATACAACAACAATATTACAAAAACTCGTTTTTTTATGAGTTTTCTATAAAAAAAACTAATTATTTTTGTGATTTTTCTATAAATCAAGTAATGAAAACATTATTTGATTTTTTATAAAAAAATTACTTGAAAACGAGTAATGAAAACATATATTTAATTTATGAGTTTTCTATAAATCAAGTAATGAAGACATATACTTGAAAACTCGATTATTTACAAAAAGTAATTTTTTTCATAGAAAACTTACTTTTTGCATGAACACACAAAAATAGTTTCAGTTTGTAGCTTGAGATACATTTTATTCACCAAAATAATTTTAAAGTCATGATCAATAAAAACCAATGATTATAAAAATTAGGAAAATATTATTTTCTCAAAAAATAAGTTAATAACTCAAATATTCAAAGCAACAAATCAACTATTGCCATGATATTTTAATTTTTTTTAGAAAATAAAATTGTAAGAATAATCAAATTGAGTATCATGATTAATAAAGACGATTTATTCATTAAAATACCTTAATGTTTAGTATAGATCGTTGAGTATAGAGTTGAAATTTCTTAATGTTCTTGGATCGATTTTCAGGCCAAGAGTTGTTGTTTTCATAAATTAAATTAATGGCTGGAAAATGTGTTATGGTGTCCTTTGATTTACTTTTTCAGATACTTCTCTTTATTTTTCACTTATTTGTTCTAATCAATGCTCAATTTTTCGAGCATTGGAAGAAAGGAGGCTGGACCACTCCAACAAAGTGGCGCCACTAATCTTATGACTTGACTGCGGACCTTTCACGCGCTTTCCTCATTCTTAGCCACCTTGGGCAACATTTCTCAAGTATCTTCACCTCTCTCCTTTTACGAACACCATTAATGGTGAAATACAACTCGACTTCCATCTAAATCCCTCAAAATCAGATCGTTCTCTTCCAATTTTGTTCTGATTCGACCGATCAGAGCAAAATCGATTATTTTTTGGAATTATGGTGCCAACAATTTATATATAAATTATTATATATAGATCAAATACCTTGAGAATGCCAGTAAATGTCGGGTTTGGACCTCTTGATGAGAATGCTGCAACTTTTGGCGCCAATACGTGATCTCCTACTGTATTATATGCTGGAGAGATTTTAACCAGGGGATTGCTGCTTTCAAATTTTAAAGAAAAATTACATGATGGATTAATATCAAATCTAGCAATATTGAAAATAGAAAGAAGTGTTCCTATATATATTTCATTTGTACCTTGTGGAAGAAATATAGGAGGAGATCTCGTTCGCAATTTCAAAATCCACAAGAGCATAAGGAATTTCTAGTTGTAGCGGTATATTCACCGTGTATTGTGCATATATGAGACCCCTACCCCCCGCAATTAATACATCTGTTAATGCTTCAGCAAAGTTTTTTCGAGGTAAAATTTCTGCAATTGTAGTGGGACTGTAGCACAGTACTATCTTATCGGTTATATTCAGCTTGGTTAATGTGATGTTGTCACAACTGAAAAAACAAAAAAAAGACATAACGAGTTCAATTATCACTATTGTGTTAAATAAATTTTGGAATATTATCAAATTAAATATTATTCATATATTGTTTAAATTTCTTGTACTGCACCTCTCACCATAAACAAGCATGGTGAAACCGTTGGTGTTAGATTGTTGAGTTTCATAAAAGATCGATTGGCCCTACAAAATAGAGATATAAATTATTGATTTATATAATAAAAATAAAGTTAAATTTTATTTAATGTAAGAAATTAAGCATCAATTTAAACTACGTACCACCAATCTCTGTTTATTTCCAAGAGTGATAACTGTTGGGAAGGACCGATCCATTGTGGTAGCCGCCACGGATATAACCCAAGGCATATTATTTTGTATGCTCTGAGGCGCTGGCCCATTATTTCCTGCCGCAAAAACCACCGGAATCCCTTTGGCAATGGCATGTAATGTTTCTAAAAACTCAGTAGGGCTGCCTATAGACATAGATATAACATCAACACCGTCATCTATCGCGTGATCTATTGCTGCGAGTATGCCTGCCCTACTACAACCAAGGTTGGCCCAACAGACTTTGTATATGGCTAGTCTGGCACGAGGGGCTCCTCCCCTGACAGATCCAGCTGCCAACCCGTGGAAGCTTGTGTTTGATACTAGGTTACCTGTATATATAGAGAAATGAATTTTTTTTAATCTTTTTTCTCTTTGGGGTAATTAATTATTGGATATATGATGATATATTTTATTGAGATCATACTTAGAATCAAATTATTAAATAATACAATAATGATGACGAATTTCAAAGCAATTTTTGTTTTGTCCGAGTGCAATCGAAATTGTTAGTATGCAGTCAAATATGAACAAAAATACATGATATGCATTTTGAAATCTAAGGGGGAAAAAAAATCTTAATTACCTGCAGCTGTGGAGGCACAGTGGGTCCCATGTCCCATCTTATCCCGAGGTGACACGTACTCTCCTTCAAGTTGTTCAGAAGAATACTCACTGGCATACCAACGTGCACCAATAATTTTATTGCTGCAATTGCTGGCATCAAAGAAATCACCAGTTTGACAAATGCCTTTCCACCGTGCCGGTGGGGGTCCATATCCGGTATCATCAAAACTTTTCGATTCAGGCCAGATGCCTAGTAAATATTAAGAGAAGCCCTTCATCAGAAACCAGGTGATTTAAGAAGCTTTCATGAATGATGGGGGAGATCGACATTAGGATGCCAATAGAGTATAAGTCCCACTACCGCCAAGAAAGAAAAAAAGTATAAATCCCTAAAAGGATATTTTTCAAGGCACCCATTAAAATATTTTTGGATAGAAACATATTTTGTGAGGAGTCTTTTGTTGGAAGTGCACCAAAGAAATCGTGATATATTGTAGCTACAAGCATTTTTTTTTTTTTTATTCAAGGTTGGTTAGTGATTACAAGACCAAGGAATTTTTTTAAAGGAAAATTATAATTACAAAGTCACAAGCATATTCAATTAAACTCTAACCTGAGTCGATGACTCCTATAATAATATCTTCTCCATAGTTCCCCTTCTGAAGTAGTGTATTAGATTGGGAATTATAATCAAGGCCAAGGAAATCCCAGCTGTGTGTTGTGTGTACTTCAGACTTGTGATTAGGCGTCACACTAATTACATCAGGCATATCTGTTAACAGTGATGAAAAATTAACAGCATAAAATTAATTAATTAACAGCCTTAATTGATTTATAGAAAATTAATATAAAAAAGGAAAAGATAAAATTTACTATCACTATTCTAAGAATTTTAAAATTGTTTGATGATGTGTAACTATTCGCAACTCGAACATAAAATTATAATACGTTCTCGTGCGTGAAAAATGTTAAATTCAAACATATCACATGTAAAGGAAATACCATCATGAATAATGCTAGCATCAAACACGTTTTATGTCAATGTGATTCAAGTCTCAATTGTTAAAATTTCAGACAGCCAATCCAAATCGCTAAATGTGCTCTCCATGATGGAACTATCTTCAAGAACAAATTTTATATTTTTTTTCTCGAAACTTTTACCTATCTTTTTTCAGATTTTTTAAACTTGGATGGTTCGAAATTAATTAGATCGAGGAATTCATAAAACTCAATAAAAAGTTTAAAAAATATAAATTTGATCGCCAAGAGATTTCATCATGGGAAAAAATGAGCAGTTCAGATTGACAGTTGTATTTGTAAAAATTGAGATTTCATTAAGTTTGACAGACTCAAGTATCAAATGTACTTGACTCTAGCATTACTCATCTATCACCATAAAATAAAAAAATACATATATAAAAAGGCCGGTGATAGGTGCTACTACAGACTTACATTAATTGTAGTAAGTACAAACATATACTCTCCACAGTCTCAGATTTGGCAAAACACACACACACAAATACTTACGTATATGCACTTCATTAACAAAGAGTAAATGCGGCCGGTAGCAAATTTACTTCTTTGTGTTACCATATAAAAAAAAATAACAAAAGCATTATTTTATTTTATAAAAAAGGAAGAATTGGACTTATAGTTGATTATAATTACCTGAAAGGAGCTGGGCTTGAGACTCGTTTAGCATTGCGGCAAAACCAGAGAAGCCATGCTTGTAGCTGTAAACGATTGAACTCACTGCTTCCTTCTTACTGTTTCATATATACATATAGATGTTCATAGTTAAACAGTATCGGTAATACATTCGAATAACTATATAAACACGTAGATAACGTCAGGATAAGTCACTAATGTATTATAGGCATGCTGCCATGCTTTAACGTCAACGGTCAACATAAGCCATGCACTTTTCATGAATCAAGGGAAAAACCTGGATTCAAGATTTCAAGTACCCGAATTAAGTGAAATTTATTGTTTTTCATATATTCAAATTATTTAAATAGGAGAATGAAGCTTAGAATGAAGAGAGAAGCAAAATAAAAACCTTCCAAAAAGTGGAGTTAGCAGCTCATGGTGCGAGCCTGTGACAAGTTCCGGATCATTGTGCTTTCTTTCTCCCAGATACACGATATAGACCTGAAATGCATAGAAAATTTTAGCAGAATGACGTATAATATATAGGTCGTATGCATTTAATTGATGCAATACATTGTTTGATGCAGCAACTCCATGTACTGTTGATTTGGAAATTTGAATAATGCAGAAATATGCTGCAAGTAGGATGGAAGAGAAATGCTTCAAATTCATTTTTGCTATATATGTTTTGTGAAGATAGGTGTTGGTATTTGCTCTCTATATATATTCATACTTGGAGAGTTGGTAGGATGAGTGACGGACTCTAGTTTAATCAATCAAATAAATCAGAGTCCTTTGAATTATTAAGACATGCATATGCACTGTTTAATATTTAGAACAGAAAGGCACTGTCAGTCTGGCTTAAATAATATTAAACGGGTTGCAGATTATACTAATCGGTCAAAAATTTATGAACCTTTCCTTAATTTTGAACTCTCATGTAACTAATTTTTAAAGACGGGTATCAAAACCGAGCAACCTACCGAACAATCAGTCCTTTTCTTGTGACTAATTTGGAAAATGATATTTTGAAAGCAGAGTCTCTCTTGCCCGAGTAATTCTATCGATTTATTATTGCCGAGCTGAGCTTAGACTTGGTCGCTCTCTCTCTTCTCTTGTATGTGATTCTGTTTAAGTTTTTGTTTTAGTGTGCTTGTAAATAATGGTTTTTCTCGTAATTAAATTGTATTACGACCAGAAAAGGGATCGCACATATCAACCAAAAGCCTCTTTTCATCATTGCAAGTCTCGATATATTTCCGACTGAATAAATAGTTTTATTCAAGCCTCTCTGAATACCATGAACTATCATATTTAGATTCATCCAACAATTAATCATCTCCTCAATGTCAACAAAACTTTTGAAACTATATTAAGAAATTGCTTTCAGCAGCACTTGGACATTTTTTTTTTGTTTCCTTTTCTCATGGTATGCGATTCTGTGTAAGTTTTTGTTTTAGTGTACTTGTAAATATGGCTAGTATCCAATATATAGGACACAAGCACTCGTCTAACATGATAAAAATTTTGTATTTTGAGATTAGAATGGCCGATCCAAAACGCTCAAATTGTTCTCTATAATAAAATCTTCGTGGAGACCAAATTTTATATTTTTCAAATTTTTTTACTATTTTTTTGAAGTTTTTGAATATGCTCAATCTAAAAAATTATGAATCCTCCAATTTAAAAAATTAGAAAAAAATATAAAATTGGATTTTCAAGGATATTTTCATATAGAGATCATATTAAGCGGTTTGGAGTGGCCGTTTGAAATTTTAACGGTCGACGTTTGAATCGCGTTTAATATTCTATATATTTGATTCTCGCATTACGCTGTAAATAATGTTTTTTCTCGTAATTAAATTGTATTACGACCAGAAAAGTGATCGCACATATCAATCAAAAGCCTCTTTTCATCATGCCTTTCAAGTATCGATATATTTGCGACTGAATAAACAGTTTTATTCAAGCCTCTCTGAATACCATGAACTATCATATTTACGTTCGTCCAATAACTAATCATCTACTGAACATCAACAAAACTTTTGAAACTATATTAAGAAATTGCTTTCAGCAGCACTTTGGACGGTTTTTTTTTTGTTTCCTTTTCTCATTTCCTGAAGACTACTATATATATATATTCGAGAAAGACAATTATTCGTTACTTTTGGATAAGTTAAACTATCATTATTTTCTACTTCACAGAGAAACTTTATTGGTTGAATCCGTTGAGAAGCCTTTTTAAAATTAAGAAAGAAAAGTCAGAAACTAAAAGGAAATAAAATATGGTTTTTTCTTCTTTTTATACATGCTTTAGCTCAGTGCCGTATTTACAGGAATTGACAGCTCCAAATTCAGCGGGTTAATTTCAAACAATTTTCATTACAGGAATCGATCTGCATTTACATTTATAATTCATAAAAGAACTAACAAAAAGAAATAGTAATTACGGTTAACGAGAAATGTCATTTTTTTGTGGTCTTTTGGTAAGATGACAAGTCACTGTCATGATAATATATTAATTTTTCCTATAAATAATAAAGATGCTTGGATAAGTCAAAAGGATACAATTGAAATGGTGTCTATATTGACATTGTTACAAGAAAGTGTCATCCGAGGGATGCCTACATTAAATAGTACATCTCCTCACCAAAGTGTAATATATAGAACCGTAGAGAGTCATCAAGAAGATGCCACTACCACAAAAAAGACCTTCTGCAACAGTCCATCCGTAACCTATTTTTTCAAAAACGTTACAGACTGTTGGCGCGAAAAACTATTTTTCAATCTGTAACGTTTAAATTTATTAAACGTTAGAATTTTTGGCGCGTTTCGCAAAAAAAAAAATCTGTCTAGACATTCTGCAACGTTTTTTATGTAATAAGAGTTGCAGATTTGCAACGTTTTTTACATAAAAAACGTTGCAAATCTGCAACGCTTATTACATAAAAACGTTGCAGAACCAAGTCAATCTGTAACGTTTATTTAGTATTAAACGTTACAGAAGGGAAATTTGAAATTTTTTTAGGTATAAACGGACGAAAAAGGACTCTCTCTCTCTCATTTCCACTCTTCTTCTCCAGCCGAAAAATTTCTAAGTTTTCTCTCCGAAAATCCACCTCTCTCCACCGGCGCACTCGACAGCCGCCCCCCCTCTCTCTCTGCCTCGACAGCCCCCTCTCTGCCTCGACAGTCGCCCCCCCTCTCTCTCTGCCTCGACAGCCCCATCTCTGCCTTGGCAGCCACCCCTACTCTCGCTGCCTCGACAGCCTCCTCTCTGCCTCGACAGCCGCCCCCTACTCTCGCTGTCTCGACAGCTCTCTCTGCATTCAAGGTTCCATAACTTCATTCTCTCTTTTATGAGTTAAAATGGCTTGGATCTGTTTGTACATAATTTAAAAAAAATGGGGGACTAATCTGAAATTGGCTTGGATAATGCATGATGGTTGAAATGGTTGAAATGCTTGATAATGGGTTATTGCTTGATAAGTTAAAATGCTTGATAAATGGTTGAAATGGTTGAAATGGTTGAAATGTTTGATAATGCTTGATAATGGGTTATTGGGTTTGATAATGCATGGTTAATTATTGAATTTGATATGGGTTATTGGATTTGATATGGGTTATTGGGTTTGATAATGCTTGATAATGGGTTATTGGGTTTGATAATGCTTGATAATGGGTTATTGGGTTTGATAATGCTTGATAATGGGTTATTGGATTTGATAATGCATGGTTAATTATTGAATTTGATATGGATTATTGGGTTTAAATATCCGTTTTTAGAGGGTTTAAAGATTTGATAAAAATCTCATATTTATATATATTATCAACTACTATGATGTTTTGGTTTGTTGAATTGAAAATGTAGGAAATCGATCCGGTTGGATTACCATACTCGGAGCAAGACATTAGCGAAGTCGTGGATGAGCTCATGGAATTTGTTTATGGTAATGTATTTAGATAATTTAATTTTTGAAATGTATTTGTAAATAAATTGATAGTTTGTTGAATATTAAGTGTGTTTTTGGATAATTTAACTTGTTTTGTTATTTTGATGTGTGTATATATATGTGTGTTATATATTTGTGTGTTTTGATAATGTGTATGCACATATATGTGTGATATATATGTTTTGGTACATAACAATGTACCAGTTGGTACGGCTAGCAAAATGGGCTAGCCACAAAATATAAATTGCGCATTAAAAAAAAGGATTATGCAACGTTTTTTTACTAAATAAACGTTACAAAAGATGGCCATTTGCAACGTTTTTTTAATAATTAAACGTTACAGATTATATTCGAATATCAGAAAAAAAAATAATTTAAATAATTTAAAAAATAATTTGCAACGTTTTTTCCAAATAAAGGTTGCAGATTTGCAATGTTTTTTTCAAAATAAACGTTACAAAAGGGGTCAGAAAAAGTATGGAAAAATTCTTTTTTTAATAATCTGTAACGTTTATTTTATTATAAACGTTGCAGATCTGTAACGTTTTTTCCATTATAAACGTTGCAGATCTGTAACGTTTTTTTGGATTTGCAACGTGGGCTTCTGCAACGTGGGCCCAAACGTTACAAAGCCTTTTTTTTGAACGTTGGAAAAACAAAAATCTCGCGTAGTGTGCTTTTAAACGGTGCTAACGAAAGGGTGAGAATAATTTATAAACCATATTAGTTGTTTTGATTATAATTTTTATTGAATTCATTAATTCCGTAAATCATTTAACACTCCTGTTAAATTTTTCTTCCAACATATACATTTTATATTATATATTAGCGATACGAGATGACCAACATTTTGTTAGATATTGCATCGCTCACAAACAAGACTCATAATTTGATACGTGTGGACGTGACAAAAATTTGGCCTGCAACATATGCGAGATAAAAAATACTTGGTGAGAATGAATTTCGTTCTAACATATTGTAAAGTAAAAAAGGTTTATATTTTCAACCTGTTAACTTAATATTGATACATATTTTCTATGTTAAAAGTCATTTTATTTTTTTCCCCTAGCTATAAAGGAAAGTGTTACACAATTTTTATAATTTTCAGTTGAACGTGCACCTTATTATTATTATTATTACTAGAACGAATTAAAAAAATACTAATTCAAAATTATCCCAATGACATCAATATAAAATTTTCAATGTAGATGTCATTTGTGTGGATACATGACCAGGCCAAAGTCTTCAAGTATAAACGCATGGCACATATTAGTCAAATAATCCTTCGTTATTCTGATTAGATCACAAATGCAATAAGACTTTCTCTCTTAACTAGTTGTAATAAAAGACGGAATTATTAGTAGAAAGAAATCAGCCATCCTTTGACAGAGTCTGTTATTCTGATACGAACAGAAAAGACATTGTCAATGTTCTTTAGATAGGTTGGTAGCTCTTAAGTCCTACCAACCTTCTTATATAATTTTAAGCTCTTATTTAACTTATCAGGCATCGTCCATTTTTCTCCAGCTATATATATTCTCGAGTACTGATTGTCCATAATCCGTTGATCTTGCCTTAATTAGTATAAGTGAAGATACAGCAAAAATAATTAGGAACTAAATTTCTCATTCACTAATTGATATTTGTTTATACTTTTCCTGACAGACAATATATGAATAAATACTTAATTATTAACAAACTTTTTTTTTATGAAGGATAAAAAATAAAGTTGGGATGAAACCTTATAGAAACTGTCCATGCAACCGTTGGATCTCCGCTAAAAAGTGCGACAAGTCAAATAGGGCAGACAAGATGAATTCGCCGTCAGCAAAGTAATGGGATAAAAACAAACGGAGTAGAGAGAAACAAACACCTCTCTCTCTCTCTCTCTCTCATACACGATGCTCCAAGCTTGCACAATTGTCCACTCCGTTCTCTTCTTCTAGTCGGAACACTGCCTCTCTTAGGCTTTGATCAAAAAAAAATTTTTTTTTTATGCGGGATTTCATTTCTTTTCATTTGAATTGATTTCTCAGGATTTCATTGATATAAAAAATTTCTAATGAAATGAAATAAAATGAAATGCCGTGTTAAAAAAAAAAAAGATTTTGATCAGGGCCTTACTAAGAACTTTCTCTCGATTTTTTTAATAATTGAGGATTAGATCAGATAATTCCCTCTTAGTTTTTCTCCTCAATCGTTGACATAAAAGCAACAATTATGCAATCTTTAGATGACAACGGGCTACTTGATACTGCAATTTTGGTCATTATCTCGGAATAATTAAAAGGAGTATGCAACATATCTCGGATTCATGCAGTGTCAGTGAGTGCAAGCTGCTGCAAATTTATGATGGTGAGGGTAGAATCACAATTTCTTCACAATTACATGAGCAATATTAACCTGCGATTTTGACTGATCCCTGTTCCTACAAAAAAGTTCAAATTAATATAGTACAAACGTAAAAGGATTCTCCAGAAAAAAAAAAAAAAAATCATTTCAGAGATAATAATTCTTCCCTATAATGACAATTGACAAGTCCAAGCCTAATCTTTACATAAGAAGTGTTAAATGTCGACTGTATCAAAGAGAAGTAGTCTGATATTTATTAGATTTAGTATGGTGAGTTCAACTTCTATTTCTATTTGAAATATATTTGCTCAAGTTCTCAGTGTAACGAATTATATAACAAGAACAGAGGAATACGAATACATTTAAATTTTTAAAACTTCATTGCTGCATTAGTAAGAGTCAACAAATCAACAAATTTACAAGCATTTCATATTTCCAGAACTGACCTTAACTACTTTGTTTACTCTCAACTTGCATTGTAAGCAGAAATCATAATCATTTGTTTCTTATCCAAAGCTCAGAAAGACTAATAAAATTACTAGAACCGAATGTACTTACACTATACCTTAGTTGTTCTATTTTTTTTTTTTTTTTTTTTTTTTTGTTGTTGTGTTCACATCATATAACGTAAGGAATGGAGGATTTAAATGACAAGAATGGGGAACACTGTCCCTCATTTTGGAATTATACATGCAATTATTTAGGAAAAAAATATAAGTTTGAACCTCATAAAATGATCGCTGTTCGATCCCCATTGCGTTATTTATCTATTATAATGATTTTGGTATTTGAAAAAAATAATAATAATTTTTTTTTAGGGTCGGAAAAAAAATTCACCTACACAGACTGAAAATTTTTTTGGCTTCTCCATGAACAAAAGAGGTTAATGCTATGTGAGTACCATGAAAATTGACTAAATATAAAGTTAATTCGAACACTCCAATGGCATAAACAATTCAAAACCCCTTGATAATAAAAGAACTGGTAGACTAGCATGTTGCCAAAATTAATTCAAATGCACCAACTACTAAAACAACCCAAAACAAGTTGACAATAAAATAACTTCGATAATGGTATGTACACATTTTACCCTTGAACAATAGGGGTGTCATCTCGACTCACCCATTACTAGTTTTCCACTTCTCCTTGAAATCTCTACAAGAACCAATTTCCTGTCTTTCCCCTGACTTGTTTCTCTTTCCATATACGTTAGGAAAAGCCAAAGAGGAATAAATGCATAATTTCACTAAGATAGAAATATTGCCAAATCTGACCCAAATTCACCAAGTTCAACATAGCTAAAATCTTACTAGACCACATTACAAAATCAGTTTTGTTTTCAGTGTTGCTTCCAGTAAATTATTTGACAATAAAAATTTCAATTCTAATTGGGGTATATTTATCCAGTAAGCAAGCATTTAGAGAGTGCATCTAAACACTTTAATTAAGAACTAACAGGTAAACAGAGCAGAAACATCTCAAAGCTAGTGGTAATACTAAACACCCCATGAATGCAGATACACCCGTAAAGAGGCCTCAAGTTGTGTACAATTGTCTTCCTACCCCTCAGCATTCGTAAATAAGAATTCAATCAGTCACATCTTAAGTCAGAGAGGTTTTAATAATAAGTTTAAGCATAAAACCCAAAACTTTTAACTTTTTTCCGTTTCTTGTTGACTATGAATCGTATCTGGGAACCCTGCCCAAAATAGTGCAGTCCATCCTGCATTTTTAAGAGATGGTTTAATCAGATAAGATGAGCTGACCTCAAAATTTTTGAGAGGTTTATGCAATACAACCAGAGATCGTATATCACTGTGGTTCCCGCTTACATTGCTTTATGAAGAGGTAAAAAGTCTAAGGAGTGCAATGAGAGTTTCCGGTATATACTGAGACCTCTTAAAACCCCAATTTTTTTTTTTGGCGACTTAAAAAAAATTAAAACCCCAATTTAGTAAGCGTTTAGGTACTAGTTAAATATCTTCCCATTCCGATCCGACTCGGCGAGTCGAAACGATATAGGCTGATACCAATCCAATATCAGAACGGATATGCAATTTTATCTTAAGAGTAAATCTCCGCGGAGCCGACTCATGGTGGAATTGGATTGGGGTTCAGAGAGAGAGAGATGGAGAAGAAAAACGCCGGTTCCCAAGCAAGAAAGATAATAATAAAGGAAATAAGAGGAGGATTGAACACTTTTAGGAGTAGAGTCCAACGTCTCACATAAAAAACCAGAATATGTTTATAGAAGTATTGAACACAATCTAGTGGCACCAAAATATGAAACGTTGGACGAACGTTCAATCTTAGATATTGTAAAAACCTTTTAATCTAGAAAATTATGTTATTTCTCTATAATGAGAGAGACAAATCGAGACGCTCTCTTTCCTTACGTTCTATCATTTTTTGCACACAACTAGTAAACATTTTTAACTCTTTCTTAGCGTAGCTACATTTCATTCAATAAGTATTCTTAATGGCTATTTTTTTAACAGCCGAATGATCATCACTATCGAACTTCAAATCAGCCATTTATTTATTTATTGAAGGAAAAGAAAAAAATCAGAAAGAACATCACGACCACCTCCTTTTCCTAATGTAGAAACTTTACAATACAAAATTAGATTAAAATTTTTTTTAACATTTCATCGATTTCATCATCAATACATTTACAGTAAGCAGGAATAGGTCCTACAATATACAGAGGATAAATCTTACTCCCAACATTTTGCCTATCATGATTCTTTACATTTCTGTACATACCGACACAAGCATGCACTAGAAAACTTGTCAGAACCTCCTTTTGTAGATCATAACACAGTAATAGATAATCTGACAATGCTCATACACACCTGAGCTATAGTCATAATATTATCCTTGCAGAAGTCAAGAGGGAAAGGAAAAGGGGAAAGATCAGATCAGAGAAGATCTCCAATTTTGATATGAGAAGCCTCCAAGAGAGACGAGACTGGAAAGCAAATTGGAGCAGATTTTTAGTCAGAAGCATAAAAAGAGGTCGGAGGAGCGGTCGGTGGTTCTCCGATGATCTTTTTAGACCATGAGATTTACAGTGGGAGCCATTGTTACCGCATCTATCTACCATTGAAGAAACTGAGCGCAGCCAAACAATATTGAAGAAAACACATCGACTAAAAGTTCAACGCAAAATTCAGCACCCCCCTGGCCCTCCCAGAGAAACTGAGCGCAGCCAAACCAAATAATATATTTGATAGATAGTAAACCAGAAGTCAAACAACATTGCAAACGCTTGCAAGATTACTCTTCCTTAGCACACAGCACCCCAAGCAGAGGGCCTAATTGCATTTTAGATTTAAAAGGTCCAATGCAAAGCATTACAAAGCTGCCTAAAAACACAACATAAAACTAACATACAACAAAGACGGATACACCAAGTCCAAAAAAAAAAAAAAAAACAACAGCCAAAGCATAGAGTTAGAGCAGAACCCTAAGTTTTCTTTGTATAAGGATTTTTTGCATCAGATTTTGTACCTGCAAGATAAAAGTCAAAAATAAAAATAAAAAAGACAAGCTCGTTCAATTACTAATGAAATACTGAGCAAGACCCAAATTCTCCCTCGTCCAGAATTGAACCATGCTTAACACACTAAAAAAAACCTGCCAAATTACATTTATCATAATTACCCTGAAAGATATTCCTTTCAAGCCAAATGGCCGCCCATTGGAAGGAAATTGTAATCATGGCAGAATTTCTTTTAAAACATATGAGACTCATAATCTGAGCTGACTATAAAATTGGTCCCCCAATGCTATGTTGCTTGGTCAGGCCCCTTCAAGAAGAGAGAATACAAGGACTGAATAAGATTCTCTTCTCTTTACACGAAGCACTAGAAGCTCCCCCTTCAAAGGGGAAGTTTGAGACTACCCATTTGCCAAATCTGAGCAATTAAGATTTAAAAGGTTATCTCTTTTGCTTTTTTCAAGCAGCAAAAGAGAATTGGGAAATTCATGGAAGAATTGTTACACCATAAATCATGCCAAAAGCTGGTATTAGGGTCGCTACCAATCTGTTTCTTGTGCCAAATATTAAGAATAGGAAGCATGGCTTGCTAGATTAAATAAAATCATCAAATTGCATTTTGGAATATAAAATTAGGAGACTCGCAATTTTGCTGGAAGTGCATCAAAGTAATCAAAATGGTAGTTATAACTTATAAGCCATTTTTTTCAAAGTTAATTAGTGATTGCTGGACTAAAATTTTAATTAGGATAAATAAAATTGTGGTATACACAGTTACAAGAAATTAAAATGATTCAATTGTTTCATACCTGAGTTGCCGACTTCTATAATTTTCTCTTCTCCATGGTTTTCATAATTTCCCTTCTGAGGTAGTATTTCAGATAGGGAATTATGACCAAAACGGAGAAGACCCAGGCTGTGACTTTTATGACAAAAATGATACTTGAAATTTCTCCTCACATTCACTACACCAGGCATTTCTGTTAACAGTGATGAAAATTAACAGAAAAATAAAATTCGTAACAAATAAAGATAGAAAAAAAGGAAAAAAAAAAAACAAATTTACTATCACAATCCTCTTAATTTAACAATGGCATGATGATGTAATTATTCTCTACTTGAACATGACATGTAATATTTCACTTGTGCAGAGGATTGTAAAGTTAAAACATGTCACATGTAAAAGGAAATGCAATCATCCATAAACAATACACATACAAAGGCCTGCTACAGTTGCTACTATTGAGCTACAGTACTACACACTTAGATAGTTAGATTGCATTATAAACAATACTCTCTGCACAAAATACTACATAGTTTAGTCGAAAGAAATCTGCTTTCAAGAAAAAAAAAGAAATTGCACAAGTGTTTGTATAGGCATGCGCAGAACGAAATTTTTTATTTTATTATATTTTTTTTTTGCCTTTGTCAACTTTTGAATATTGAAAATTGCAATATAAAAATAGAACAAAAGAATTTAAAAATAGAAGATGAATTGGAGTTATAGTTGATTATAACCTGCAAGGCTGTGAGCTTGAGACCAGGTTAGTCTTGCGGCAAAACCAGAAAAGGAATGCTTATAGTGGCACACAACTGAATCCACTGCTTCCTCCTTACTGTTTTATATATACACATTTGATCGTAAAAGAAAGTTTGTATCAAATTTGAGTAGTAAGTTAGTAACTATATACAGTTATACACGTAGATAACACAGGATAATGTCATCAAATAAGGGTACACTGGGGCTTCAAGTTCCCAAATTAAGTGGCTTTCATGTTTCATCAATACTAAGCTATTTAATCTGATGGTGTTAGAATGAAGAAAAATAAAAACCTTCCAAAAAGAGGAGTTAGCAATTCAATGTGTGAGGCTACGACAAGTTCCGGATCATCATGCTTTTTATCTCCGAGATAAACGATAAAGGTCTGAAAATCAAAGGAAGTTTTAGCAGAATGACATATAATCTGATGGTGTGAGTTTGTATTCCTCTTTTGTGTCTATTTGCTGATGCTACTTTGTGTTTATCTTGCTCATATGCACTATGAATCTATGATGTTTGTCTTGCTTTTATTATTGTATAACCCAGTATCACTATTTTTTTTTTGTGTGTTGGTTGCTATCTAGAATTTTGTAGGACTTGTTGTTTGGCTTAAATAATTGAAGCTGGTATCCATCTCGGGGCATTATTTTTCAAAAATTGATGCATTACATACTTCCTTTGAAGCATCAGAACAAAAGGTATTAACTTGCTTCAGAGCTGCGGGGTCCTGCAAACAAAATTAATACCGAATTTGTCAATTTAAACTGACTTTATTTAATAACAAGTTAAATTGTAGTCAAAGTATAGCCTCCTCTCTTCTCGTGAATACAAATTACTAGGGACAAAAGAATATTGTCAGCTAGTAGTGAGTCCAAAATAATCAAAACATACCCTTGAATTGGACTTATTTTCATTAAATTAACCAATTTTCCTAGATGCAGGAAATCCCTTACCAACCATTGAAGCTTCATCCTTGAAACGACTGTCGAAAGATGTGCAAATCGCATCTCCATGCCACCCTCTCTCTCTCCCTCCCTCCCTCCCTCTCCCCCCACCCAGTTTAAAGGTGAGTTTAAATGAATTTAACGTTTTTTCTAAGGATGAGTTTAAATTACTTGCCCCTTCGTAATTGTAATACAAAACTATAAAATCATATTAATTTTACTAACATGTTCGAGCAACCGGTCCAACCGATCGAACCAGTGAACCAATTGTTTTGCAAGTTTGACATCCAATCCGGTTTTCAAACCATTGCAAAAATAAAAGTACTCGTTACAATAGTAAATGGAGACCAGAGATATAGTCATGTAATAATATTGAGTACAACACATCAAAAGAAAAGTACAACACAACTTTCAGCACCCCTCCTCCGAAAGACCTAGCCCAGTCAAACCAAACAATGTATTTGACAAAACGGCACACAAATTCAAACAACACTGCAAATGCTTGCCTAGATCACTTGTTCTTATCACACAGCAGCCCAAGTAAATGACCTAATTACATAAGATTTAAATGGTCCAATACAAAGCATTAGAAAGCTGCCTTAAAAACACAACATAAAACCAACAAACAAGATCAAACACAGATACAGCAAGTCCAAAAAAAAATAAATAAACACACACACACACAGAGACAAAGCATAGAGTTACTTTACCAGATATTCATACTCCAGACCGCGATTGTTTCCATTTGCACCTGCAAGAAAAAAATTCAAAAATAAGAACCAAGCCAGTTCAATTACTATTGAAATACTGAGCAAGACCCAGATTCTCCTTTGTCCAGAACTGAACCATGCTTGACACACTCGAAAAAAAAAAAGAACTGGAAAATTACATTTACCACAATTCCCTGGTAATATATTCCTTTCAAGCCAAATGGTTGCGCAACGGAAGGAAAACAAAATGTTTAAAAGCAAAATCCTATCCTTTGTGAAATTTAAAAGCAGCAGTCTAAGAATTCAGCATAGAACCAACTGGTAATTAATTGAAGATGAGATGGTATAGCAAAATTAAAAGGCACCCAAAAAGGCTTGGCGAAAGTATAACCAGGTAAAGAATACGTGAGAAGCAGTACACTTTTCCTGCAGAAGGTACCCTCTAGAAAGAAGATTATCACAGATTAGAATTTTCATATGAAACACTAGCTACGTGAAAAGCTTTACTATGAGGGGAATCTTGAGAGACAAAATGGCATCGAGTTTCCTAATATTACCGACCCTAAAACTGAGAAAGTCTAACTTGCCAACTGCCAATCAGTATATCTAAAAAAAAATTTGAGAAAGTTGTAATCTGAGCTAACTATAAAATTGGTCCCCTAATGCCATGTTGTCTGGTCAGGCTCCCCTGAGAAAGAGAAAGAATTCAAGGGCTGAATAAAGTTTCTTTCCTCTTTACACGAAGCACTAGAATCTTCCCTTCTACAGGGAAGTTTGAGACTACCCCTTTGCCAAATCTGAGCAATTAAAGAGGATATCTCTTTTGCATTTTTCAAGTATCAAAGGGAATTGGGAACTTCATAGAAGATTGGCTATACCATGCATCATGCCAAAAATCGTTATTAGGGCCACTACCTATCTGTTTCTTGTACCCAATACTAAGAATAGGAATCATGGCTTTAATGTCCTTCCAAAAAGGGGGAAATGATTGCTAGATTACAATACATCATAAACTCGCATTTTGGAATATAAAATTAGGAGACTCGCAATTTTGCTAGAAGTACATCAAAGTAATCAAGATGCAAGTTACAAGCATTTTGTTTCTAAGTTGGTTGGTGATTGGTAGCTAACAAGTTTTATTAAGATAAATTAAATTACACAGTTACAAGCATTTAAAATGAATAAATTAAACTCTAACCTGAGTCGATGATTTCTAGAATTTCCTCTTCAGTATACCTTCTATAATGTGCATTCACTGATGCTTTAGAATGGAAATTAAAACCAAACTCAAGAGGGTCCAGCCTGCCGTCACTTGCGCGCTCAACATAATACTTGAAATTTCCACTCACATGCATTACACCTGGCATATCTGTTAACAGTGATGAAAAATTAACAGCAAAATAAAATTCATAACAAACTTCTTAATTTAACAATGGCATGATGATGTAATTATTCTCTACCTGAACAGGAAATGTAATACTTTCCTTGTGCGGAGAAATATGAAAAATTAAAACATGTCACATGTAAAAGGAAATACAATCATCTATAAATAATTCATTTGACCTTGTGGGTCAATTCTAGCCAACCCCAACTTGTTTGGTACTAAAGGTTTTGTTGTTGTTGTTATAAAATTATTAACATGATCGTAGAAAAGATTACAATATGGACAAAAATTGAAAATCTCACAGAGCTAGATTAAGGAGCTGCTGTATATAAATTTTCATTTTTCAACAATATTTACTCATAATTCACACCATTTTCTATATCTTAGATTTGGCAAGACACATGCACATACACGTACCTCACTGACAAACGGTAATTGCACATCAGCAGCAAGTTCATTTGTGTGTGATGGCAATATAAAAATAGAAGAGAAGAAATTAAAAAAAAAAAAAGAATTGGACTTCTAGTTTTTTATAACCTGCAAGGCTCTGAGCTTGAGACCGGGTTAGACTTGCGGCAAAACCAGAAAAGGCATACTTATAGTGGTGCAAAATTGAACGCACTGCTTCCTCCTTACTATTTTGTATATACATTTGATCATAAAACAATATTAGTAATACATTTGAGTAGTAACTGTATACACTTAGATCATAAACAATATTAGCAGGATAACGTCATCAAATCAGGGAACACTGGGGCTTTAAATTCCCAAATTAAGTGGCTTTCATTTTCAATAATAATAAAAAATATTTAATTAGAGGAGTAAGCTTAGAATGAAGGAAAAACAAAACCTTCCAAAAAGAGGAGTTAGCAACTCATGGTGTGAGGCTATGACAAGTTCCGGATCTTTGTGCTTTATTTTTCCCAGATACACAATAAAGACCTGAAAATCAAAGGATGTTTAGCAGAATGACATATAATCTGATGGTGTGAGTTTTTGCACCTCTTTTGCGTCTGTATGCTACTTTGTTTGTCTTGCTCATATGTACTGTGATGGTTGTCTTGCTTTTATTATGGTATGGTTCTATTTGGTTGTATAGTCCAGTATCACTCCTTTTTTTTCTTTTTTCTTTTTATGTTGGCGGCTATCTAGAATTTTGTATGACTTGTTGTTTGGCTTTAATAATTGAAGCAGGTACCCCATCTAGGGGCACTAGTTTTTCCAAAAATAGATGTATTACATACATCCTTTGAAGCATCAGAACAAAAGGTATTAACTTGCTTCAGAGCTGCGGGGTCCTGCAAACAAAATTAGTACCGAATTTATCAATTTAAACTGATTTTGTTTAATAACAAGTTAAATTGTAGTTAAAGACTAGCTGCCTCTCTTCTTTCAAATACAAATGGCTAGGTAAAAAAGAACGTCAGCAAGTAGAGAGGCCGAAATAATCAAAACATACGCTCGAACTGGACTTATTTTCATTTAATTAACCAATTTTCCTAGATGCAGGAATCCCTTACCGACCATTGAAGCTTCGTCCTTGAAACGACCGTCGAAAGATGCGCGAATCGCTTCCACATTCTCTCTCTCTCTCTCTCTTTCCCGCCACCCTTGTCGAATCTTAGTTTGAGGAAACGATTGTGCCTTTAGGATCTTCTCCAGGCAGGATAAATAGAGGTGAGCTGAGAGAAGAAGAAGACAGCGGTTACTTGTTCAAGAAGTTGCGCCATTAATCCGACCAAATTTGCTCCCTCCAAAATTGGAAAGTTGATACCAGCTATTGCGTGGAGGTGGAGGGACCCGGATCCTGTGTCGCGCGGCACATGTGTAGCGCGGCACACAAGCCATTCGATTTTGATCGGACGGTTTATTTTTTTCGGACCTATTAAATTTACGGGACTCCCATAGTCATCAGATTCAAATCAGACGGCCCACAGAGATACACTACACACGTGCCACGCGACATATGATCTCAATTCGGCGGTGGAGCGACATAAATTTTACTCCTCTTGCAGGGGCAAAATAGTCATCTGCTTATAATATTAATTAATATACTTATATTTCAAAAAATTAAAATTAATATGCTTATAATATTAATTCCTTTAATTTCCTTCTTCGTATATAGTACTGGAGTAATAAGTGAAAGAAACATGTAAGGATTTAACCTCGTAATGAAACCATTCCTTTCGTTTCTTTTTAGCGCCTGAGCCTGGAGCGTGCGTTCTCTTGATTAGTTTCCAATTATTCAGTATGAACCTTTTCCCAGATTATTTCCTTTTTGTTCGATCCAAGCTATTGCGTGGATTTGAAGGCCGCTTGATGTAACGACAGTTTTGGGCCGCAATTCGGAATATATATTTCAGATAATAAAGAGAGGCCTTTTTATTAAATATAAGTCTCGGAAGGCGGGATACACACACTGACACGCATATATCGTTCACTAGGCATAGGCATAGCGTCGCAGTGCGTTCTTGAACTTGAAGTATTTGAAGAGAATATCTAAACATTTTTATTTTTGTTTGTGGGCCTCATCCACATTGGTGAATGGTGAAATTCATCACTCTGATATTTGTCCAAAAATGCATAAATTAATTTTTTTAGAAGTAGAGTCCAACGTCTCACATAAGAAACCATAAAATGTTTATAGAAGTATAAAACACAATCTAGTGGCACCAAATATGAAACGTAAAATTGTTGTTAAAACGTTGGACGAACATTCAATCTTAGATATTGTTAAAATCTTTTAATCTAGAAAATTATATTTCTTCTCTATAATGAGAGAGACAAATCGAGACGTTCTCTTTACGTTCTTTCATATTTTGCACACAACTAGTAAACATTTTTAACTCTTTCTTAGCGTAGCTACATTTCATTCAATAAGTATTCTTAATGCTATTTTTTGAACAGCCGAATGATCATCACTATCGAACTTCAAATCAGCCATTTATTTATTTATTGAAGGAAAAGAAAAAAGTCAGAAAGCATCACGACCACCTCCTTTTCCTAATGTAGAAACTTTACAATACAAAATTAGATTAAAAAAAATTTAAAATTTCATCGATTTCATCTTCAATACATTTACAGTAAGCAGGAATAGGTCCCACAATATACAGAGGATAAATCTTACTCCCAACATTTTGCCTATCCTGATTCTTTACATTTCTGTACATACCGACACAAGCATGCAATTGAAAACTTGTCAGAACCTCCTTTTGTAGATCATAACACAGTAATAGATAATCTGACAATGCTCATACACACCTGAGCTATAGTCATAATATCATCCTTGCAGAAGTCAAGGGAAAACACCACAAATGCCTAGTAAAGAACCTAAATTGTCAATATCAAAAAAACAAAAGAAAAAAAAAAACTAAATGGTAACCTTGGCCAGATCCCACAATTACTAAGCCAGTTTTAATTGATATTTAAATTGTTGGCCCTGTCAATACTCTTGAAATTTAGGCAAGGTATTGACCCATGTCCATACAAAAATGAGTCTAACCAAACCTTAATTATATTCAATTCAATGTTCTGGCTTTCTAGCATGATAAGGTAGGCTCGAGTTCAAGATTATAAGAGTGTTTGGATCACTCGAGAATAAAACTAAGCTTAATTATTCGGAATAAAAATTGTTATTCCTAAATGGTTAAGAATAAGTTTGTTTTAATCTGAATTGAAAGATTATTCACAATAAAAATTTAATCCGGATTAAAAAAATATATATATCCAAACAACCTTGGATAAATTCTGAAATTGGGATCACTAAGAAAAAACATTATGATCTAAATGAACTTATTCTTAATAATTTAGGAGTAAAATTTTTATTCTGAATAAGTAAACCCTAGTTTTATTCTTAAGCGATCCAAACACACTCTATTGATTAAATATTAAGTAACATAGTTAAAAAACAGAATTAAAGGATACATCATCTTTAAGTTCCCCAAATATCTGTTACACTAGCTCCAAGATCTGATGATAGCCAATAATCGGCATCCATCTGCAATTCAGAATATACCCTCATGAAGCCGCTACTTAATAAAACTACCAGAGAAATAGCTGAAAGAAAAAAAAAACTGGCCAATATAACTTTGACCAACAAATGCCTGAAAACCAAACTAGACACAAGCAAACCATATGTAAATGGATCCGAAATCACATAACCCCGCATCAAACAGAGCCCGAGAATCACCAGACCAGAAAGTAACACAAAAACTCAACTCTAGATGCAAAATTGGCCAGTACCAGAGTGACCAGGGTTCAACTTGCGCAGCTCACCTCTTTGCAAGCCAAAATTAGAATACTTACATTCTCATCAGAAGGAGCTATTCGCATGATGCCGCCAATGTTATCTTGTGATGAGAGAAATGGATAAGAAGAAACTCTTAATTGAGAATCTACATTTTCATTTATAGTTTTACACTCCTCAGCTAATCCGTTTTGATTTTGGTTTGAAGTCTCTGCTCTGTCTTCATGGCTGCTGCTTAATAAAAAAATAAAAAAAAAGTACAAGAAACAGAATTTTACAAAACTCAGTGTCTTTATAACTTATCTAAAATTTTAAAAGAACAGATCCTGTCAAATATAGAAAAATGTCCCAGCATAAGAACAAAAAGGATCATTTAGAATGGTAATCCAGTTTCAAATTCTGTTAAAAGTACATAACACATACCTAAGTAAATAGCAGTCAATAGGCCCTGTAGAACTTCTCATTAGAATCTGATAATGCCTCTGAGGAAACTCAACACCCTGTTAGCGCAAGTTCATGGAAAAGTTATTTTCATTCATGTTTTACTCATCATTATAATGAAAATTACTAACCTCATCTGGGTCTGGAACTTCAACACTCGTCCCATGAGGTGCTTTTATTGCAATTAATGTCGAATTCTGCAATTAAATATGAATTAAATTCATCAGGAAAAGACAAACCAAAAGGAGCAAAAAGAAAACTGAAAGTCATCTTGACCATAAACCTGGAAGCATGGAATACTGTTAATATCTTCCTTGCTAAGAAAAAGCCATCTGCAAATATGTAAGAAAAAGCATGATTCATGATGAAAGCATAGATAAAAGGTGGCATGTTATTGAATGATGGTGCTCATTAATTAATAATAGTACTTAAGATTTTTATTTTAGATCATAAACATACAGCATATTGGAAATAAAATGAAAAAGAAATATATAAAGTCAACCTTTGGTTCTGCTCATCAAAATAAAATTCTTGTAAATTATCTTTCATCGCCCTGTAACGAAAGAAACATACAGGGTTACATCAAGGCAGGAGTGACAATCATTTAAGCAGGATTACATCACTTGTATTGTAGTAACTTTAGGGTGACTTCTAAATGCGTTGTGCCCTTAGTACTTGTCATGAACCAATTTTTTTTTCCCAACATGCTCTTTTCGGAGAATTCATAGAACCCATCCTCTTGAAATTCAAATTTCTTAAAATTCAGTAACTTGTACTTCAAAAAAGATTGATCACTGGTTGATGATAAATTATAAGATAAAAAATGTAGTGTCTATGAACATATACATATTTTAAATTCTGCCCTATACATATTTACATATAGTGATCATTTTCCGATTTGTAGTGTCTTGATTTTATTTTAGAAAAATGTTACAACCATTGCTAGGGTGACCTTAAGCTAAAAAGGATTCATGAACTTATCCTGAAAAATCATAAAATCGACAAAAAAAATGATGAATTCCAACCATTGAATCCAATCTACTTCACAAGCAAAGCATAAACATAGATCACGAGGTCAACACAGGAGTTATTTGGCACATTCATCTTTCAACAATTTTCAACCCCTAGAACTTATACACAAAAAAAGTAAAATAAATAATATAATTACAAATTTGGAACACAAGTAGCTGGCTCATGTCCAACGTAGGCCCCCGGAGGCACCCGTACGTAGCGGAATTCTCAATCGCTTTGAAAACACAAGGAGAGGCAGAGGTAGACCGAGATTGACTTGGGAGGAAGCAGTAAAAAGGGACTTTAAAGAATGGAACGTCTCCAAGGAGTTGGCGTTGGATAGGACCGCATGGAAGCTAGCAATTCACGTGCCGGAGCCATGAGTTTCGAAATTAGTGGACGTGCGTTACCTTAGATTTGTAGGTTTTAGTATTAGCTCACGGCTTAGGTGTAGGTCTTACTACCACTACTATTATTATTATTTATTATTATTATTATTATTATTACTATTACTACTACTACTTTATTTTTTTCCTATATTATTTTTAGTATATCTAGTCCTACTTTTTACATTTACTTTTTTCGGTGACTTGGTGACTTTTGTTGGATTTCCTTTCTAGCCTACCCCAACTTGTTTGGGATAAAAGGCTTAGTTGTTGTTGTTGTTGTTGTTGTTGTAAGTAGCTGGCTCATGAAGTAGATCAAGATCAAGGGTTCAATACTGTCTTTAGGGCCAATTTGATGTTTACTAATTAGGTTCAAGAACTTCAGTAGTGAGCTTAAGCTCATTAGCTTAACTCAAAAAGTTATTATTCTATTTTAAAGGGGAAAATTGATAAATGTATTCAATATAATTATAAGATAAAAAATTTATAGTTAGATCAATATGCATATACTGCAAAAAAATTTCGATCAATGTTTATGTTTTTTTTTTCCTTTCTCTTTTGTTTTTGGCCCAAGCAAGTGTTCCCAATTCCACCACTGATTGAAATAGAAACAGCAATGGAAAAAGAATAAAGAAAGAAATAAAGAAAGTAAAAACAAGACCTTATCATCCCGTCCAGTCTAGACTCTTCCTTTTGAAGAAAATCGAGTTCGGACTGTGAAAAGAAAGATATAAACATTCATAAGGTGAAAAATGTTAAGATAAATTTTACACGATTAACATAATTTGACTAATGGTGGTACAAATGTGGGAAAAGGGAACCTTCAACGAAGCAAGTTGCTCCTCTAGCTCCTTTGGCTTTGACATGTCATATCCCCTTTTTAATCAAAATAACAAACAATTTTTTAATTAAATCAATTTCGGACTTTCTGGGGATAATCAATTAAGCAAACAAAACCAAGAAAAAGAATATCAAGTCAAATGAAATGGAAATTTACTTCCAGCGGATCATGTTCTTCAACTTCTTCTCTATTAAATCTACTCCCTCTAAAACATTTGTTATATCATATATCCTCCTCTTCTGTACCTGTAGCAAAGTAAAATAATTTATAAGAAAATCACAGCATTCAAAATAAGTAACCATGTAAACAAAGATATTCTTCATAAAATTGTAGTCTATAATTGAATAAGGACCTCCAAAGTTTCAGCAGCTTTATTCAAATCAAGAGTTCCATCTTCAGCTTTTTGGAGCAAATTTATAAACTTCTTTGTCAACAATCCTGATTAAATGTTAGAAAACCTTTTACAATAAAATTAACCTAATATCAAAGAGTACCACTTGAGAACAAAACAAGTATGACAAAATTTAACATCTCATACCTAGGGAACTATCATAACGGCAGTTATTGGCAAGCAAAGCATTTGTTGGGTCGCCTGCAACAGAATATTTAAACCACAAGCATTAAAATAGTGAACAAAAACAGAAATTTGCATATCCAATATTAATAAAATTTCTTCATAACAAACCCAGACTTCAAACAGGTTCAGTGCGGTCATACATGAAGGCCAAAACCACAAAGGCACAAACAAGTTCCTATTTCACCTAATCTGACTTAACAGGACCATGTCCTTGAGTCTCCTTCACAAAAGAGCAAAAAAAAAATAAGACTAAAATTAATTGACAAATTTCACATGTAAAGAATTTGGGAGACTTGCCATCAATTACTGCAGAATTATCACAGAGAAATCTTTTACTTTTTGGAGGCTTTATTTTTTTGGGGGGCTTTAGTCCAGTAGGAAGTGCATTCGCCACATCTTCCATCTTAATTTCTCTACTAAACACAGCTTCAGGCTCAGGATTTTCAACCTTGACCTTTTCTTTTCCATTTAGCTGTTCTTTCACCTACAAAGGCATAACCAACAATCAGATTTTTTTTTTTTTTCTTCAGAACAGGTGTAACTAGAAGTTTTAAACCTGCCTAAACCAAGTCAACCAGCCCAACAATACCATCCACACCATTTTTTCTTTTGCAAGTATCATTGGAATTTTGGTTAATGCCATTAGGGTTACAGCGTACAGGTGCAATCATAATGTCCGTCTTACCTTGCACCCGTTGGCATTATATACCACAACATAATTTATCCGTACAAGTTTATTTATTTATCTTCATAGAAGTTGTGTTCATATTTTGTATGTTTCCAAATCAGAAGTTCAGAACCCTCTTTAAGTTGGAAAAGAAAAAAATATGGCTGACTGAACAGAACTAATTCCATGTACAATCTATGTCTTAATAAAAGTAACATCAAGTCTTATTTATATGTTAGAGTAATTTTATGTTCTAAAACATTAGAAAGGATAATAAATTCAATTGGTTGATGTAGCATTTATTTTTCAAGGTTTAAAATGGCATTTGAGGGGAGGGTTGCAGAGGGGGTTACTCAGACATTACCAAGCTTGCAGCCATAAAATGGTTGATAAACCATAATATGTGCTTGTCTAGCAAACAAAGTATTTTCATGATTTAAAATGCACTATTAAATATGAATGTAATACAAATTATGATGCAAACATAAGATATCAATTTTACAATAGCTTATTAATATTATGAAATGTTGTACGGGAACAAAGAGATTCATATGGTTTCACTATTCATTTTCTTCTTTTAATCAATTATTTTGAGATGAAATCAAATAGAAAAATTTTACTAACTGATACAGGCCAATAATGATCAAATATTCTTTGGACTTAAGCAATCATTATAACAGATTCTGAACAAAAGAAAAATCACATTATATTACTCTAATATAAAGGAAAAAAAGTTAACAATGCACATTTGTATATGCCATACAGTAGGACCTAATAATACGATAAAGAAAAATATAAAAGTGATAAATTCTGATCTTAAAAGCTCGTATTTCCAAGTTGTGGTGTATTTGGTATGTGAACTTTATAAGACTTGTTAAGGTCAAAGCTAAATTACAAGCCATCAGATAGCTATACAATTTTGAAGAAATTAGATCACTTCAATGAGTTGTAAGTGGACCAGCTTGAAAACAAAAATTTACCCAGCACAATTTGGATCAGTTATAGTTTCTATTAAAATCAATATGAACCGGTCACTGTGCACCCATGCTTAGGACACTGACAATTCAGAAAATAAACCAATGAAATAAATATTTTACATAATGAAACGCGATAAGATTTTAAGCCCACATTTGATATTTTACATAAATATGCTTAGGACACTGTCAAACACGTTTGATATTGAGCCCATCAAACGCAATCAGATTTTGATTTTCCAGATTACAAGGGCCAATCCCATATGCTCAATTTGTTCTCCATAATGAAATCTTCTTGGAGACTAAATTACATTTTTTCTAATTTTGTTTTGCAATTTTTAAAACTTTAGAAATCCTCCAATTTTAAAAAATACGAAAAAAAAATAGTAAAAATTTAGGGTAAAAAAAGTAAAATTTGGTCTCCAAGAAGATTTCCGTATGGATATCACATTGAGCGGTTTGGATTGATCATTTGAAAAAAAAAAAATTAATAGTTCAGCCTTAGATCGCAATTGACATCAAACACGTTTTACTCTAGCATTACCCATATTTTACATGTACTTCAGAAAATATGCACCAACAGTCACAGAGTTCAATAAGCAAAGTTGTTTCTATTAACAACATAGTAACAGTTATCGAAACCAGATAAGCACCTACTTTTTTACGATCAATAATATACTTCCCAGTATCATACTTTGCTACGTCTGTTTCTGTACTTTTATCTCTCTTCTTTCTAAAGTATCTTCACAAACAAATTCAAGCTTATCATCTCTTATATGGAATGCATTCAAGAGTATGGGGAATGAAACGTCAATATCGGAAACACTAAAACTACTGGTACAGTGGTACCATTATGTGTAGTGGTCAGAAAGTACAAACAAGTTCACCTATACACAATTTATAATATTTAATCAGTCTGATCAATAAAAATAAAACAAGCGGCATTTAGACTATAATAACCAGATATAGTGTTCAGACAGAATATATGAAATATAGGAGTTTTCCCAAGTGACGCAGTAGAGCACTAAATGATAGAAAGGTTCTAATTTTGAAATAGAACTAGAAACACATATTCCCGTCCCTTGCCCCAAAATCCAAGTCCCAATAAATAACAATCACAATCAGTATAAAAATGTTCATATTTGAAAAAAGAAACTCAGTAACCAAAGGCTCATCTGGCAAATCGATAAATACTGCTATAATAGCAGTGATTGTAAAGAGTATGGTAGAAGAGTGGTAGTAGGAAGAGTGACAGAAAGTGCTACTAGGAATAGTACTTATTGTGCTTGGAATGGAAAAATAAAATAAAATTAAAAAGAGTAATCTATCCCCTCTTTTCTCCACTCCACTATCCCCATGTTTCCTTGGATAGAGGAGTGATGCTCGTCTGGCACTATTATAGCAAATTTGCAAATGGCACCAACCTTTTCACAGAACAGCACTGAAGAAAGGGCTGCCAACAGCCCCTGATTTGTTCAGTTACCATGGGTGGCTGGTTTTCTACTGAACCTAGCTTTCTTATCTAGTCTCACTAGATACATCTTCTAGAAACTTTATAAAATAGAACTTGTTCCTTTTCTTAGGCTATTATAAAAGATCCAGCAATTTTCCTGCTTCCCATCTACCCAAGCAGTACAGCCTAGAACTAGATACTCAGAATCCCCCCACAATCCATTTCAAATTCACCAAGGATAACCTTCTAGGTCAAAATTTCACTTATTTATAATATCATTTTACCAATGAATGACCCAAAAAATCAGAAACTCCAACATAGGAGTATAAGCTCAAGAGACCAATAGCAAGCCAAGAGGCCCATTTTTTGGTCAAAAAATGGAATTCCTAAAATTTTACATCAATTACCTAAACTCATACACATTAAACCTGAATTACAGGATCCTAAACAGTAAAACCAACAATTTAAGCATCAATTCCAAGCTTGGGAGGTAAAAAAGTAAAGACCCAACAAAGGACTGAGCAAGAGACTAACCACAGTTTGACCCAAAGTAGCAAAGGAGCGATCTGAAGTGTCAGATGTGATCAATCGTGCGGCTGGAGTGGAGGAGGCGGCTAGGAAGGGGAAGTGGCGGTTGGTGGAGGCTGGACGGAGGATCGCCGGAGGCGTGATTCTAGGCGGAGGATCTACGCCGGACATGGCTGAGGCGAGAGAGACTAGAGAGAGAAATGGCGGGTAGGGTTTTGATAGAGAGAAAGAGGGAAGAAGAAAGGAGAGAGGGAAAGAGAGAAGGGGCGCGGTGAGAGAGGGAAAATATAAAGCTCTCTTTGGTTTTGTTTTGGTCTATTGTTTAATTCCTGGGTTATATTATCCTTTCGCTTTTGTAATTTTTTGTGACTTTCAACCTTGGTCTTTTTGTGAATTTGGTTTTTGATAGGCAGCTATGGAAAACAATGGGCGTTTGCGTCATTGCGTGCATGAGTAATATTTTTGAAGTTTCAAGGGGCGGAGTGAATTGCTGTTTTCCGCTTATTTTGAACTTTTGTGAAATTGAGTTCGGGAAACATTGGTAAATTGATCGGACCGAATACTGGATGAGGGCACGAGGCGAGGCTAAGAGCGCGCACAGTCGGACTGCTAAAGACTTCCAACTTCTCCCCATTTAACATTCAAAAAGAATAAAATTCTCCCCATTTTTTCACTAACATTTTATTGGGACAAAAGACTATTTTTTTTGAAAGTTGGTTTGAAACCAACGATTTTGGAGTAAGAAATTTGAAAATAAATACCCTCTCCCTGAATCGAACCAAGGACCACTTGGTTGGTGGAATAGAGCGAAACCACTGGGCCGAACAACCCAGCTTAGGGACAAAAAATTATTAAGTTGATATAATTATTTTCTATGGTATATTTCAAAAATATTATGTATTAATAAAAGGTGATAACATTTTAAAATGGACTTCAATCTTAATCATTTGACTCTGTTCAAATTTTAAAATGAACAATATAAAATTAAACCTGATTACAAAATTTAGTCCACGCCAGAATTTGCATTAATAAATATATTTTGTATACTAATCCATAGAAACTTCATTGTTTAGAGTAAAATATAAATCAATTAAGCCGGCATAAATACGAAAGATTTCTTTTTTGCTACAACAACACTATTGCATGTGAAAGGGTTTTGAGGAAACTTATCAGTAGCCGTAAATATGTTATCAATTAATTATTTGAATTTACTATATATATTGCTGACTTGATACGTGAAGTAATATAATTGATAAGTTATATTAATATTAAAATAAATCATATATACTTTATTGTTAAAAAAAGATGAGATATTAGCATATGATGTCTATTACAAAATGGTCAAATAAAAATTATATTCTAAACTATGTGATTTGCAATTTTGCTATTAATTTACACAGTGGGACGTCTTAGGGCTTGTACCATCTTAACAAAATGAAATATTAAGCGGCAATATGTCTGAACTTTGAAATGAGCAAACGTTGGGAGACGCAAATCGTTTCTCCAAAAGGCCAATTCCGGGTGCAGTGTCGTAACGTCACAACAAACCAGGGGAGAGAGAGTTCGAATCCAAACGACGCGCCATCGTCCCAGCCGCCTTCGCTGGACCTCTTTTTTCACGTGCCCATTCTGCGCTGTCGCGAGAGTTACTGGCTGCGCTCAAACACTTAGTGCTACTCCGCGTCCAGCCAACAAATTGCATACCAATCAAGTTCATTTTCTTTCTCTCTTTTAACCAGTACCTAACGTCTTAAAAAATAATTGATCTCCAGGAATCAAGATCTTCTGCGGCCGACAGTAAACTTGGAACGGTGTTGTTATGTGTGTTCGCTTTTCATTGATATCCTGCACACAAAAATTGCTACAGAGAAGCCGTATTTCAAGGCAACATAGACAGTATCGTACTTGTGATACAGCCTAACTCTTTTAAGGCATGATACTAGCTTATCAAGATCTCAAATGCGCATTATTTAAATAATACAAGGAGATAATAATGTTAATACGCTGATGAAACTTATCATAACACAATCCGTTCGGACTTGCGAAAAAACTTACTCAATAAACTACCTAAAATTCAAAACAGCAAAATTGCCCCCATTTTTTTTTTTCCCCTTCTCAGATTTGGGAGCGCGGTTGTTTAAAATTTCAATCAGAGTGAAAACTTTTTGTTGGTTAACAAGCAAATTAGCTAAGCTGCTTTATCTTCAATGGCACCTCTCGTGTTGGAAATTCTAATCCCACTGAGAATGTAACCCCCAAATGCATTCATTTGCATATGTGGATGCGTCCGCGATGGAAGCACCTGATAAGAACATTTTTAAACACACGAGATGTAAACAATAAGAATGAACTGATTAAGTAATGAGAAAGAACCAGCTAATACAACAACATTTCAGGTTAAACAAGAAATGATACCTGATATTCACGAAGCCAAGGTTCAGAAATCTGTAGGCCAATGGCCATTTTAGAGGCCTGTAGTTTGTGCATACATGTCGCGAGGGGCTGCACAGAAATAGAAGAAGTTAACAATGAGAACTAAAAAAAGGGTTCCAAAAAGTAGCAAGAACCTGTGTATAAGAAGTTAAGAACTACCTACAGTACTGTACCCATCAATACCCAGGGGGTACCAGTTAACTTTTTCTGGAGCAGTAGCTTCCTTTAAACATTTGTCTAATGGTCAAAAATTCCCTTTTACATTCTGAGTGTTGCCAGTCAGTGTCCAGACTGAATCTACAGAACGACTAAATGCCAAGTGAAAACAATAAAACAGAAAAGCAAACCTGAAGGTATTGGTGATAGATAGCAAAAGGTGCAGAATAAGCTAAAAGGGGGAGAAGGTCCATTATCAAGCTCTCCACATCCATTTCTGGAGCTGCAACAATTAAGCTGCAGAAGAAAAGAATATTTAAATCATAGGGTAAAATAGAAGTTGGACTTCAATGACCCCCCCTCCCCGCATCCACCACAAACAACCATAACACACACCTCCCGAACCATTCCTGTTGTACCATTCTGCCATTTAAAATGGAGATAGAGAGGGTGTGTTGAGGTCAAGGAGGTTTGTGAGGAAAGGAATGGGTAGGCAAAATAAGCCTCACAATTCTGGTAACCATACAGAGGGTTTCTGTATGGTTACCATTGTCCTTCCATGAATGTGTACTCTTCAGCAAGTCAATATTTACAAGAGGAACAATAGCTACCTTGTGAAGCCATTGTCCTTCCATGATTTTACAATTTCAGGCGAGGCCTTCCTTCCAGGTTTTACTGCTTTCAGACCAGTCAAAGTATCATCACCATTATCCCTAGAATCTACAATACATTATGCCAATGTTAGCTATCAAAAAGATGCCAGTAAGTCATAATAAAGTTGCCAAGCATTTCTAAAAAAGTACTGATGGATTTGTACCTAATAAGGAATCACCATCCTGAAGGAGCTCATTTGATGGATCAGGCTGAGCAGTCTCCGGTGAGCCAGGTCCTACATCACTTGGATCTAACATGGCACACTCGGAAGGTGAATTTTGCAAAGGCGAAAGGTCACTAAAAGGTGCTTGCAAAATCCTGTAGTAACACATCATCGATAACTCAACCTCATTCACGAAAAAGGAAATTTACAAATTAACTTATGACAAACAGTTTAATACCTGGCACACACATCATTGCTAAAATTGAACATCCTCACTATGTCAATTTGATATGGAACATTCCCAATGTATGTACTACATATATATCCAGTACCTGCCATATTTCATAACAAAATTTAGAATTTTACATTCGTAATTTTCTGTCAGCAGCAAATTCAGTAATCCAGGATGTACTACAAGGTGATTTGTACCAGTATAGAAAATATATACAAAACTTGACTGGAACATACTAGTGGCATAACATGGTGTTGTATCACGCTGGCTATTATTGAGTAACTCAGATTAATTAGGAACTTAGGAGTTCCCTCACCAACTAACCTTTCATTTCCATAACCTTCAAATAAAAAATAATAAATAGATAAATTAAAGAGTAAACATTCAAATAGTACACTTTTAGAAACTGGATACCTTCAATTTTCAAAGACAAAGTGAGGCTTTTACACTTTGTATAGATACCAGGAATCAAAAATAAAAAGAAAGTTAGAAGTGTTACATCCAACTCTTTCAGCTACTGAGCCGACAACTAAACCTCCAAGCTTGTCAAAGACTAGCGCATCAGAGTATGGGCCCACATTAGCCATAGACAATAGCATAGACAATGTATCTACTCTCATAAACCTAAATTGCAGAAGAATAAGAACTCAAAGGTTACCACAAACAATAACTAGAAACTATTTGCACAGAACTGAAGATAAATTAAAGGATAAACACTTACCCAGTTCTTTGTGGGTGTTTCTTGAAATATGTCTCACAAATACTGCAGCAGAAGTAACAAAAATAAGACAATACAAATCACATTAGATATAGATAAATTTTGAAAAAGGAAAATATAAAATAAAGATATTCAAACCTTCGCATGGAAGGGCGCCTGAGAAGCACTTTAGGTGCATACTTTTTTTGTTTCTTCAACTTGTATTTCTCCTGATGGAATTAACAAAACATCAGGAAGTTAGCCTTTTAGAATATAAAACTAATTAGATTAACCATACATATGGTATAAAGATATAACTCACTTGTGAAAAAGCAGTTTTCTTTTCGAATGTGGAGCTATTGGCTATCAAAGCTTTTACTATTTCATCCCCGGTGGCACCCTCGCTGCATTAATTAAACGTACTTCAGAGTTCAAACAATTATAACCCTCAAAAGATACTTGCAGAACTTATTCAGAGCATTAAATAGGAAACCTAACCTTCGCATAGCCTCAATATCCTCACTTGATAAACTTTGTGCAGTATTGTTGTCTATAAGTGATCTATTATCTCTAATTTCATTGAAAGATTGCCCCTCATCTTTACTAATTTCTTCTACACAATTCCCTGTTATTAATCAATTTATTCAATGCGAAGGACAAAAACCAAATAAAAAACACAACATAGAAAACAAGAAAACTAGACAGCATTAGCTACAGATCAGCATACACTGCAAAAATATTTGAAATTTATTAACTATCCCTTAATAATCCAATATGTCAGACAAAACTCTACAAGAACTCAGATTCTTTCAAATGCCGATGGTGTTAAACTTCATCACTTGACTGAAAAATCTGACCACTGAAACTCTCGTTTCCTCATCAAACCCTTCCTCCCCATTATATAGCCATTCTATAAAATAAGAGACCACTGAAACTGCCATCCCTACATTTTTTTTTGTCCTCTCCAGGATCCCCCATTTTCTTATTCATAATCTTCCAAATGAAATAAACCTTTTAATAAATGAAACATAAGCTGTAATGAAAAATTAACACACTTAAATGTCTTATGCAATTTCATTAATTAAATACTTGACTAGCATGACTAAAAGTCTAAAACCATTCCATGAATGATAAACTACTAATTACAACTTTAAGTTTATATTTAAACCTAAGTTTATGTCAGAGCTAGGCATAGCACTGATTGATCAGCCAGTGCCATAGTTCCAAATCCTGAATTTTTGTTTTTAATGTTCAAATGGTCAACCTGATGATATCTTAAGACAGTGTGAATTTTGGTTCCTACAAGGTCTTTGGCATGAGAAGGGGATCCCTTTATCTTGAGTAAAAGGATACTCTTCCTACAGGAAAGAACATGTATTTCATAAATCAAACAATAGTTAAATATAACTTTCACCAGATGTATAAATCGTGCTTTTGGAATTTTGATCATTGAGGGCAAAAACAAAGTTTCAAACATCAGGAAGCTATGTTGGAAATTCCAAATAATTAATTGTAAAGAGTGACTGGCGTAAAGTCAGCTTCCTATGCTAGCACTACTTGCTGTAGAAGAGAAATTCATCGAGTATACCTGCAGAAGATGGGGCAGAGCGTGATAGGTGGGGACCACCAGGGCCGGTCTCAACTGTAAAAAGGGAACCAAAAGGGCATCCAACGAGAGGCCTAAGAGAGCACTTCTTGTTGCCGATCTTAATTGAGCTGAAATTATAAAACCATCAATTAACATAAATTCTACAAGTGCTGCAATTCAGTACACATGAAAGTCAAGAACAACTTCGTTCTTTTTTCTAACAAAATTTCAAACATTAGTGCATTAAGTTCTGCTTACTACTACACTATATGCAATAACAAAACTTAATGTCCGATACTGCAGGGGCGGAACTAGAGGGGGGGGGGGGGGGGGGGGGGGGGGGGGGGGTGGCGGAAGGGGGCGACACATACGCCAAAATTTTGAACTTCTGTTTAGAGTTTTTAGTTATGCCTCCCCTAAAATATTTAAAGCCCAGTTAAGGCTTGGCCCAAACTAACTCTCCCCTCTCACATGTTCTGAAAACTGAAATTTTCATCTCTCGTATCTCATCTCAGGCTCAGCCGCTCAACTGCTCAAGTCTCAACAAAATCCATAAGTTCTTAACCCTGTGGCTGCGTGCTCGACGGCGACGACGGGGGCGACGAGCGATGGCGATGACAGGGGCGGCGAGCGACGACAGTGACTAGGTGACTGGTGAGTGAACTTCATTACAAATTCTGAGGGGTTTTGCATTTTGGTGTTATTTGACACTCCCTCAACCCCCAATCATCTGAATTTGAAATTATTTGTACAAATTTATTTGTAATTTTATGATTTTAATCTTAGAACTTGGAGTCATTACTCATTAGTCAGTAGTCATAGACAATTCACAATCGGCACTATATTAAAATGTCATGTGTCAGAATGCTGATCCAAGTTTTAAACACTGATTGTGCATATAATTTAGCTTGTAAATTGGAAAAACATGACAACTAAATAAACGAAATATTATTCTTTTGGTCCCTTTTGTTCTGATTTGATGCATTTAGTGCTTTTTATAAGATGGCAGGCACAGCTTTTACCTGATAATTTTAGCCTTTTATTGTTTACTTAATGTTTCATTCTTCATATTATTATCTACTGTTAATTGTGAATGTGATATTAGGACAGAATTGTCAGTTCTGTTACAAGGAAGGCATGCATTGGATCAGCTATCAAGGTTTGGAATATGGCTTGCTGACACATCCGTGAGCTTCTCTTTATTTTATTTCAAATTACCATATAATTAGTAGCTTTTTTTTTTTTTGATCTTCTGTTTGTTTTCATTCAACAGCTTACTGAAGCTGATGCACTTGGCTTATTACCAATAGCAAGACATTGAAAAAGATGAATGAACAAACTTATTAAAAACCAACTAAGGTCAGTTTGAAATCTTCGCCTACGCCAATTCTAAATCCTGGTTCCGCCCCTGCGATACTGGAAATTCCAAATCATCATTTATAATAAAATTGGACTCTTGAGAGAGAGAGAGAGAGAGAGTACGCAGAAGGGGAGAGGCGGGAGAAGACGAGCCGATCTCCATCGTTTATATCTAGAAGCACACTACACCCTTCCCACGCCACAGCACGGTTCACTTCCGACAATCCGTTCGCCTTGGCGGAGGAGGCCGCGACGGTGGAGACGGCGGCGGAGGTGTCTTCCGTACCAGTTAGTTTCTCTTCTTCCATGTTTTCACTTTTCAGACACTTCGCGGAGGCTCAACTGGTTCTCGCAAGCAAGGGGACAGTCGCAGTGGTTTCAAAGGAATCAATGTTGCATTTCATTGAATCAGAGCCGTCCGTATTGATAATGCAGCTAGGATTGCTCCTTAACTTACGTAGTTGCAAAATCTGTACCGTCGATTTTAGCGGCTCCGGCTTAAACTCCAGCGGCTCTTACCCAAGAGAGAGAAACCCTTCTCTAATCTCTCGTTACTGATGAGAAATGACACATCCAGCCCAAATTATATTTGCTCCTGATAATTTGATTTTGGGCCTATATTTGATCCGTTGGGTTGGTAGAAATGTAGAATGGAATAATGTAGGCCTATATTCTTCTCCTTGAATACTGATAATAAGTCATAGGTAGAGCTGTCAACGGAAACTAAATACACGTTATTTCGTGACGTTAAAGATTAACGAAACGAATAACGAAACCGAAATTTATTTCGTCAATGAAACGAAACGACAAACGAAATAGACCGGTATACAAGACACATAACATAACGGTAAATGAAATAGGATGTTCCGTTTTCGTTATTTCGTTTTCGCGTCAAGAATTGTACAAGTTTAGAATTATTGAAATAGCAGAAGATGGGCGGAGAAAACGAGGGGCTAAGGGCTACTCTTTTTTTTTTTTGATGAACTGCCCGTGGGCTTAACATTAATAAATAAAAAACAGATTACAACAAAGACGTTTGTTCTGAACCACATACCAATACTACTCCCCCAAATCTGGTATCTACTTAAACTAAAAATAAAATAAAAAAGAAAGAAAAAGAAAGAGGAACAATAATGACGGAAGTTAGAATACTAAAGAAAAGAGAAAAACTTGCTTAAAAATTAGAACATCCTAAAGACCCGAAAAATACCAGAATATTAAAAGCGGAGGAGCCAGTAAACGAAAAGGCAAAACTCAAGGTGGTCTCTCTTGCACTTGTTGGAAAAATCTTCCATCAATACTCATCCCAATGCTGTGTTCCCTCATTATCTGAACCGTGGGGGTTCCATCAAAACTGGTTACTCTCCTTCTTGCACTGTTTGCCAAAATATGTGCTGGTCTAACTGCTTCTCTACTGACATGTTGTACTGATATCCTTCCCTCTATCCTTTCCATCTGATGTATGATGTTCAAAATGACTCGCCTCGCTCTCCATGACGGAATTGAATCCAGATTACGTTCCTCCAGGGCTGTGATTAAGTTCAGGCAGTCAGAAAAAATATACACCGTCTGGCCGCCTTGTTGTTCGAGAGTTGTCACCATGTCAGTTACTGCTATGCTGAACACCAATGCCTCTGCGTGGAAGGGATCAGTCGATTCATAGCTCTCCATTTTGATCCTATCCAGGACCCCAGCACGATATGACAAATAAGCCCCTCCTGCTCTGTGTGACGTGTCCCATGAAGCATCCACAATTAATTGCCAACCTTGTGCAACAAACTCATATGGTATGAGCTCATTTGCAATGTTTATAGGTTGAATTTCCTGATTCCTTTGTGCATCCCCAAAAACCCATGCGTTCACCTTTCTACAAATAGCAGTAGGATCAAAATTTCTCTGTTGGAAAAGCATCTCATTTCTTGCCAACCAAATTTCCCAAAGGGTATAGCAGAAAATACGGATTGCTTCTTCATTCATCCCTTGTGTAATGTAAGAGACAGCATCACTTATGTTGATAGGTACATCATCAGTTCTAATTCCCAATTGCCCTATGAACCACACCATTCTTGATCCTTGACAGAAAAAGAAACAGTGTGTAGCAAATTCATTCTCCAGTTTACACCTTGAGCACATAGGCGAGATGGACTGAATCCTATGATGCATATTACTCGCAAGAGGCAGGCCATTTGTTAACAATCTCCATAAAAATACTTTCACCTTAGGAACTATTCTTTTCCATTTCCAAATATATTTCCAAGCCACATCCACCAATTGATCATTTTTCACCAAGGATTCATATCCTTCCTTCACTGTGTATCTTCCGCTCATAGTATGTTCCCATATCAGCTTATCCTCTAGTCCCTGCACTCTTACCGGCTTCTGCACAGTATTTACAATCTCTTCACATGCTTCCTCTCCTAGCAGACTTATGATTTTATCTCTGTTCCACTCACCAGCCTCAAAATCAAAGATTGTTGCCACAGAACTCTTTCTATCATTCATCGTGGCATGTGCACAAATCTGCCATCTTGTATACCATGGCTGCGATAAAACTTTTACTTTCTCTCCATCCCCCAACTGCCATTTTACATTTTCTTTAAAAAAATCCCTCAATTTCACTGTTTGCCTCCATAGTGCACTTGTTCCCACCACACAATTTGCTCTCCAGAATCCGAGATTTGAATAATACTTAGCAGTACAAACTTGCACCCAGATTTTGTTTTCCTCCCTCATCATATCCCACACAAGTTTGAGAAAAAGTGCATCGCCAAAAGGTTTCAGCTGCCTCACTCCTAATCCTCCTTTGTCTGTAGCCTGACATATCTTTCCCCAAGCAACAAAAGACATGTATCTCTGCTTGTCGGTTTTTCCCCAAAAAAACTTAGCAATTAAACTTTCCATTTGTTTTATTAGGCCCTTTGGAATGATTTCAACACTCATAAAAAACACCGGTACACTCAAAAGGGCAGATTTGATTAAGACCAATCTTCCTGCATGTGATAACATGTTGGAACGCCACCCTGTCAGTTTAGCCTTGAGTCTGTCCAGCAACATGGCTCCAGTCTTCTTTGCACAGTTTCTTTTGGTGAGTAGCGCCCCTAGGTACCTCTCTTCTTCTTCAGCAGTGTCAGCTCTGAGCTTGTTTTGCACCATTTGTCTCACTTGAGTATCACATTTCTTGGAGAACCAGATTTTAGATTTTGTCGGGTTGATGACCAAGCCCGACACCATGCCGAAAGCCTCCATAATGCGACTGAGCTGTTCGACCTCCGTCTCTTCTGCATTTCCCACCAAGATCAGATCATCTGCATAAATAACATGGGTTAGTATAGGGCATCGGGGTGCCAAACGCACCCCTCGAATGCAATCCTCGCGCATTGCCAACTTCAATTTTCTGGTCAACACCTCCATCGCCATTATAAAGCAATAAGGTGACATAGGGCATCCTTGTCTCAAGCCTCTTGTCGGGTAAAAGAACCCATCACCTGAGCCATTAATTTTAATAGTGACTCTTGCATGCTTGAAAGCATAGAGCAACATCTCAATAAACTTGCCCGGCACATTGAGATAAAGCATGGCATTTTGCAGGAATCTCCAATCCAACTTATCAAATGCCTTAGTAATGTCCGCTTTGAGCATAAAGGCTTTATGTTTGAACTTGGCCGAATTGTAAGAATGTAAAACCTCTTTCACAAGAACAATACTGTCAGTTATGCATCTTCCAGAGATAAAGGCTGTTTGTTCTTTGGATATAATTCTTTGAATGAAAGGCCTAAGTCGGTTTGCTAGCATCTTCATGAGGAGTCTATAGATTACATTACCAATACTCAGAGGTCGATAATCAGTTGGGGAGAGTGGTTCTGCAATTTTTGGAATCAAAACAACATTGCAACCTAACCAAGACTCAGGCACAGTTGCAGTAGAGAAAATTTGTCTAATTTGCATCACCAAATCGTGCCCTATAACAGCCCACTGCTCTTGCAAAAAACGACAAGTAACCCCATCGGGCCCGGGCGTTTTATCGGGGCCCATTCGAAAAAGGATTTTTTTGACTTCATAAAAATCAGGCAATCTAGTAAGGCTCTGGTGGGCTGTATTTGGAATGATTGGATTATCAGTGTCTTGGTTAAGGGACATAAAGTAATTTGAGAGGTGAACATGAGTTTGGTCAGTATTAATTGTGGATTGGGCGGAGTGTTCTGGTGGGCTGTAAAGGGCCTTGAAATAATGAAGAAAAGTTCTTCTAATTTTTGTTTCATCTCCCGTTAATCTGCCAGACTCATCTTCCATAGAAGTAATAAGGTTGTACCTCCGGCGGTTGGTTGCAACCGTGTGAAAGTATTTTGTATTTCGATCTCCATTCTCCTCCCATTGGACTCTTGCCCTCTGCCTCCAGTACAATTCATGTTTAGCCTCTACTTCCTTATATTCCTCTAACAATTTTGCTTCCAGTGCATGGTCTCTGCAAATCGGGTGTTGCAGTTGCACATCATAAATTTTACTTGCCAATTCCTCCAATATTTTCTTTGGTGTTTTATGGTTATTTGCCCAGTTTTGGATATTATTTCTCATATCATTCCACCTCTCCTTCCAGGATCGACCTGCCCCTTGTTCCCATTTTTCTTTCCAAGAATTTTGGAAGCCGGTTTCTTTGAACCACCAATGCTCCATTTTAAACTCCTTTCTTCTATCGGGTGGCTTCTTTATGCGCAAAAGAATAGGGCAATGGTCGCTATGAATCATAGGCAGGTGATTCACATAAGCATTGGGGTACATTTCTAGCCATTCCGGCGTCACCAAAGCCCGGTCAAGTCTTTGATATATCGCATCCGACACATTTCTATTATTTGTCCAAGTATAGGCGGGTCCCTTGTAGCCAAGATCCACCAGCCCGGCCCTAAACACAAACTCTTGAAAGTCTAAGGTATTTTGTTTCACCCTTGCACTGCCACCATACTTTTCACTAGGGTCAAGTATTTCATTAAAATCACCAAGTAAGCACACCCGGCCATGCATCCTTATGAGCTGAGTTAAAGTTTCCCAAATATGCCTACTAGAGAAATGAGTTGGATCTCCATAAACCCCCAAGATTACCCAAGGTGGCTTATCTTTAACAGTAACACGAGCACAAATATAGCTTAGGGAAGAGTTTAGAACCTCAATGTTGACCGACCCATTCCATGCCATGCACAAACCACCTGCTGTATCTCTAGCTGGGACCGCAAAGAAGTCATAGCCAGGGATAGAATTCATAAAGCACATCATTCTTCTCCTCGAGGACTTTGTCTCCGATAAAAACACAATGCTAGCACGTGTCGAGCGGAGAGTGTCTCGCAGGAATTGTTTTTTCCGCGGGCCCCCGAAGCCGCGGCAATTCCAAGATATAACATTCATTGAGGACTTGGAGGCGAGTTTGGGTTCGCCTCCCTGGCCCGCTTGCAGTTTATCTGCAGGTTGTTGGTGTTTGTTTGTTGGTTGCCTAGAGAAATGACTTGCACAAACTCCTCACTGTCGACCATTGACCTCTTTTGTTTTTTACTTGTCCCTGTGTCACTTGATTCTGTTGCTTGATTGATATTAGGGTTTGGTTGATGTGGCTGGTTGTTGGCCGAGCTTGTGGCCGAGGAAGAAGAGGATGCAAAACCTTCTCCTCTTGGTACCCTTGTTCTATCAGCAATCCATCTCCCTATCTGCATTTCTGGTATTTCCTTATCATACTTCCCCTCCTGCTTCATTCTCCATAGTCTCATTTTTGTTGGACAGTTCACGCGATCATGTCCAATGAAGCCACAAAATAAGCAAACATTGAGAACCCCATTATACACTATATATGCCCAAAACGAGGGCTTGTTTTTTCTGTTTACTGGCACTTTAGGTATGAGTGACTCGTTAAGTTTGACAAGTACTTGTTGCTTGTAAAACTTTTCATTACCATAGAAACCAATCTTTATATCTGACAGAGCCGCCCCTACTTTCTTAAAAACCAACTTCACGCCTTCTAGTGTCACAGTTTCTGGCGGTATGCCATGCACCTCCACCCATGTTGCCATTTCATTAACCAACGGTTTTGTTGTATCTTGAGACCCTCTTGCCATACGACAAACAACCATATATCCACGTACATGCCATCCTCCTCTCAGGACATGAAGAAGTTCTTCTTGCATTTTGAACTCTACTATAAAGTGATTGGAACCTGCTGCTTCAATTTCAGTGTCAGGGTGCACTGCCCAGACATTCCTCATTGTAGAGGAGAAGAGTGTGTGAGAAACCGGCCTTAGAGATAGCACCCTAGCAATAAGGCATTTTGACCAATTCCTCTCTTTTTCTGCATATTGCGGTATGTCAACTGCATGGAGATTCTCATTCTCATTGGTGCTCAGAGACGCAATCTGCGCCAAGAATTCCTCGTCAGTTAAATCCATAATTTCGGATGGTAACAGGCAAACTGGTGTGGTGTTTAGGATTTGGTTGCTAGAAGAAGGGGTAGAAGGTCCGTGGTTTGAACAATTAGGATATGGGCCAAGTATGGATTGGTGGGTATTTAATTTGTTAGTTGGGGACGAGAAATTAATATGGGTATTTAATGGGCTGTGGTCATAAGTCTTTTCCTGTGGGCTATTGGGTTGTAACTCATAGGTGGGCCCCTGTACACAGTCAAAGGAGGAAGGAGATTGATGCGAAGCACGCCTGTTAGGCATGCCAGGCAGTGTGTGGGGTTTGGTACGTGTCAGTTTGGTGTTGGTTATGGCTTTTTGTGGATGAAATTTTTGGAAAACTACCTCTCTAGCTTTTTTGCCATCAGACTTACTCAGACCCTTCCTAGTACTTGACACAGCATTCATGGCAAATTGATTCTCGGGTTGTGTTACCAAGCAATCATAGTTTGGTAAATCACATGTCACCTTTCCAACAGCATTCTGCAAACATTGTGCTTTGTGGAGATTAACATTTAATACCTTTTCTTTGTTCAATTGGTGTTGGTCAGAATGGTCCTCTTGTTGGCCCACACTCGAGCCTAGTGATTCAGCAGTCAATGCCCCTCTGATTCCTTCCATTTTTTTCTGTGCACCTGGTGCATGTGGAAACTGCATGGGCAAAGGGTTTATGCTGTTACAATTTTGTTCCCGGCATCGATCTGCCTGATTGCTACTCTCCGCCTCATCCACAGCCGGTTGACCGAAGCCCCGAGCATTATGTAAATATCTCTCATGTGTCCTGAGTAATGATTGGTGAACTGTAACATAGGTATCTTCTCTCTCAGTCTCAGTAAAATAGTACCTGACTTGATCAGCACTAAGCAGGTACGGGTTCTCATCCATGGACCCCTGATGTGACATCCTCCAGCAATCAATTTCAACTCTACAAGCCCACCAACCCTCTGTGTGATCCAGGATAAGGTATTCAGGGATTTCAAATGGGTCGCTGCACTTGATGCAAATCCTTAAGATACTGTCTAACACCTCTGTATCTTCTTCAATGATTTCCTCTATAAATCCCAGACCCCCAACAGCCTTCTCAAAAAATTCTTGTTCCCAAAATTCAAAAGGGTAGTCAAAGATTTTCAATCTAATCACATATTCCGGATGGTAATAAGGTTTCCAATTTTTCACATAACCTTGAACAGTAGCTCCTAGATTTTGTAACCAAGGCAAAACCATTTCTGTGATCACCTCTGGCACCAGGCGATAAGGGATTTGTAGAATTATGGAATTGGTTGTAGGTTTTCGGATCCTATATTCTCCAGCTACACTCCCAAAGGTTTGAACAAAATAGAACTGTATTTGATTTATAATGTGAGTATTATGGTTCATATTAGGCCAAGAGATGACAAGTGAACGACTTAGGTCTTCATTTAATCTATTAAAGGTGTTATTTGTAGGCATGGTGACATGTGTAAATTTCCTTCTGGTGAGTCTAAGAGGGTATTCCTGGATGGTCGATGGTGTATGACGGTTGAATTGCATTTTCGAAAAACAGCTGGTAGCAAGAGTATATGAGTAACAGTGATTTGTGGAAAGTTAAGAAGCGGTGAGTACAGTGGGTAATAAAGGAATAGTGAAAGGTGAGCTAAGGGCTACTCTGACTAGCACTTTCTCTTCTCCTTCTTTTTCCCTATCTCTCGCACAGTGCTCCATTTCTCTATCTTTACACCACTTAAGAAAATGAAAAGAAAAAAAAGAGAAAAAATAAACAAAAATCCATCTCTCAGCAAACCCTAACAATGGAGAAGCATCAGCAATGGAGAAGCATCTGTGCGACTCGAGAGCCGCCTCCGTAGAAACCTACCACCAGCTACTCCTCCGTTCGGGTCGCCCACTGGTCGCTTCCGCTTCTAGCACCATTTACGACAGGGTACGGATAAGGAGAGGTCGCCGGACTAGAGGATAAAAAAAGGCACAAACTGGAGCGGAGCTCGGATTGGGAGGTCCTTGACCCAGATCCCGTTTCCAAATGTCAATTTATTTTGTGTCTTTTTTTTTTTCTCAGAGATGTTTAAATTGGTCGAATAGTTTTCTTCAAACAAGTTGGAAAGTTTTGATTCTTGGAAAAAGTCAATGAGAATTAGTACAATCTTTGAAAATTAATTCCATTCTCGTTCATCTATTTCTCCCCTTTTCTGAGGATTTGAGCAAAATATTTTTTCACTACTAATATGTTATGATTTAACGTTAAATCGTTTAATCGTTTATTATAAACGAAACGATTAACAGAATTAATTTTTATGCCGTATAATTAACGAATTGGTTAACGATAATGTAAACTATGCTGTTTAGTTAAACGAAACGCTAACGATCAGGGGTATTTCTGTGATCGTTAGCCACGTTTGACAGCTCTAGTCATAGGGGACATTTTGATATTTTATTTTATTCTTTCTAAGGCCATATCTGCTCGAAATGCACTATAGAAAAGATAATGACAGAATTGTGTAAGGACATACACCCAGCATATGTGTATTAATTATTGCATTATAATATGTATAAATTATTTTATTTGACTGAGAACGTGAAGGAAAAACTCATTTAATTAAGTTGACGGTATCAAGAAAGTTTGAGAGTGATGGCATCGACCCGGTACAACTAATTTGCACCGTTGGAATAGCAAGTCTGTAAGATGAATCCAAATCAAGAGAATTTGAGACGATAGTTTATAGTTGAAACAAGTATCAAACAAAAAAACATGACGAAGCCAGTTGTTCTAGAACAGTTGCAATTATCCTGTACTTGTTTTTATTTTTTTTGGACTTAGGAGAAGGCACCAACATGAGAAACGGTACACTGATCAAAACCCAATAAAGCCAATGTGGTCCAATTACGTGCTACGTAAAGATATAATAATTATATATATCAGAAATTATATCATGTAGCATGCTAGCATTGGGATGCCAGATGTTGTCTTGGTGGGGTTGTATAATTAATAGATTGTACGTTTGCTCGTAGCAAGAATGTATAATGCAAGAGCATCCAACCTTGAACCGCTGAGAAAACGCCAATGAAGAAACTATAATGACGCCACTTGACTTGTAGCTATTATCCCACCAACTCGTTTCCTTTCTTGCAATTTGTCAGAGCTCGCTTTCTTCTTTTAATTACAGAATTCCACATACATTGCCCTTGCGTGCCACATGCCCACATGAGGTTACTAAAGTAGAATTATCAAGCAACCTTAATTTTTTTAAATAAAACAAGCAAAAGGTTATGATAATACATTCCTAATTAGAGCTGATTTTTTCTATATATCTTTGATAGTTTTGGATGTGTAAATTGTTATCAATTGAAATGTCATTATTTATTTAACTCATCCTCTTATTTTGTTCCAAATAAAAGAGAGACAGGATGGCAGTTCATCCACGCCAGTAAAAAAAATGTGCACTAGTGTTTATACCATTCTCGAAAAAAAAAAAGGGAATTAAACTTTATATGAGAGTGTTCGACGAAAATTATAATGTGCCCAAAGCATGGTCCGATGTTGAGGGGTTGAGCATAGGGCTGTCAATGGATACGGTACGTTACGGTAGAAGGTATTTTCATATCCGCACCCGCTAAAATTTTTTTTACCCGTACCATACCCGTACCCGTTAAAAATAGCTTTACCCGTAATCTATCCGTACCCGTTACGAATTAACAGTAAGGGTACGGTAACGGTACATAATGGGTAATAATAATATTATGAATTTAATAAAAAAAATATATCATGTGTTAAATAAATAATATCAAATAAATATACGGATAAAGTACAACATTTAGATAATACTTTAGATATAAAAAATATCATGAAATTTATTTCCATATCAATGGAATTGAAAGATATCTATATAACTAATTATAAATTATAATATAATATAGTATAAATTAATTTTTCATCAACATAAATTAATTTGAATGAAGATCGGAACTAATAACATATCTTATGAAATATGCTAATAACATGATTATATAGACATATATTTTTGTAAAATTTTACCCGTTTGATAATGGGTATGAAATAGCCCTTACCCGTACCCACACCCAATAAGTTAACGAAATTTATTCTTTATCCATACCCGTACCCGTTAGTCTAACGAAAATAAAACCTTACCCATACCCGCCTTATCGAATGCGGTACGGGTTGGGTAAACGGATAAACGGGTTTCATTGACACCCCTAGTTGAGCAGTGCATTTGAGTGTGTATCTTTCCGTGTGTTAATGAGATCACTTGGTAATTTATTTTGTAGGGTGAAGAAAGCATATATCACTATCTTATTATAGCCTGTATTCTTCACCTACCAAAATAATAGATAAATTTATTTGGTTATGTTCTATTTGAGATTGCAACAAAGAGAGTCGTACCCCCAAGTAGAAAAATTTAAAAAAAAACAATTAATGCATGGTAAAATCATTTGTTTTGCTAATTAAACACAAATTGTCCTAATTCATAGCCAATTGTTGGCATTTCATTGACTGATCATAAAATCATTTCAGTTACTACATAAACTTAAATATCCCTACTCCTTATAAAATCATTCATTAAATGGTGTAAACAATTTCAGTCAGTCAAAGGGTATATCCAACGATTTATATCAAACATAGAACATTAATGTTTAAAATTTCATTTGATCTATGGTGTAGATGATAACTACAGATGAAAGGTCATTAAATGTTATTTTCTCATCTAAAAAAAACACTGAAAATGTATGGTCATTAATATAGAGTAATAAACTAGTGATTATCAGTTTATCACTGGAATGGTAGGTTGCTCTGAAGATAATACTTTTTTTTTTTGTTCCATGTATGCAGATCAGACGATCGATTTTATTGTATCTTTAATTTAGTTTATATGAGTTATGATATTAATCCATTTTTAGTTATCATAATTTTAAAACAATCTAATTCAATATTTTTTATGGCAGGATTATTGTACAGACTTCACTTATTTCATTGGTAGAGATGACAGAGAGTTCTACAAATATCGTTATATATATACAACTTAAGACTGGCGGAGATGCAAATATCGATATCGATTCATTGATGTCGATAGTCACCATAGATTGAAATCAAGGTTTTCATACGTAGTTGGTGTAGACAGACTCGTTTTGATTTGGATTGAACGGTTCCAAACTTTTAGAGTTAGGTATATTGTTAGACAATATTGGAGCAAAAATCAAAACCTACACCTTGTACCATGTCCGTGCATTAGAAGGGCCAAATTAATGTTTGTTTAATTAATTGAGAAAAGCTCTAGTTATGAGATTTCAAAATAAATTCCATTGCTCGAGAAGATAACAAATGAAAGCAACAAATACATCATTTTATCATATAATAATATGGTAGTTTTGGAAGCTACAACCATACCGAAGTACCTCCCATTAATTATTAGGATAACAAATGAAACCAACAAAATACACCATGTTATCATATAATAATATGGTAGTTTTGGAAGCTACAACCATACCAACGTACATCCCATCAATTATTAAGGAAAAATTTAGTCCCGGATTAGCTATTTCTAGCCTAATCCCAACCCATCCAAACGAGCCCTATGAGCACTGAAGGTCATTTCATGTTGGTTTGTTTATTAATAAATAAACTCATAAATATATCACAACTTAACTAGGTAAAAATTTCTAGTGGTAATAATATTTTAACATTACTTGAATCTTATAGTTTCCATTGAAACAAATTCAGACTATCATATTTTTTCTTTTACAAAAACGTGGAATAAATAATACAGATCAATTCTCGTTATTCATTTTCGCCGTTTATGTTTTAGAACGTTATTGTTAAAAAGTGAAGGCATGATAGAAACACCACAAAAATAAAAGAACTAAGTACATATATATAGGGTTGTAGTATATATTGTACATAAAAATTTGGATGTTTTATACAAAAGGAACAATCATCCTTGCTCATGATTTGTATATTAAATCAAAATTATTTCCCCCTACCTACTAATAAAATAAACTAATGAAATATTATTTTGTGTATAAAAAAGAAAGCCTTTTTAAATATATTAAGTTTATCTTACTCTTATATATACGTTAAATAAAGATGTCCAAATAAAAATTGAATGCGCATTAGAAATATTTTAGAATTATTTGATCGTACGATTCTATAAGTAAAATTATATAAATATACATAAGTTCTAGATTAATTGATTCTTTACCTGTGCATGATTCACGCACGAGTGGCTTGCGGGATCTTGTGCTAATAAATGGCTAAACAGGCCTTTAGTCAAATAATTAAATATGTATATTATTATATTTTATTTTCCTTTTACACTTTGCAACAGAGATTGTCCCAATTTGAATAACTAATGAAATAATATCAACATTCTTGCAAAGGTCCTAACATTTTTGTGGTATTCTGTATCGTTTCAACAACTAATTGGTTGATCATGGCTTGCAATGAGATTTATGTAGGGAACTAAATTACAAGTCGCCAAAATATAAATATAAAAACCAGAAAAGTGCTACAAGATTTCAATTTACGAAATAAATTGAAGAGAGAAAAGACAAAAAAAAAAAAAGAAATCGCAATTAGACAACCACTACAGCAACTCAGCAAGTATGAACGAAATTATTGGATCCCATTTACAAAAGATGGATAAACTAATTAAATAATATATTCACATTTTTGTTCCGTTAATATATCTACTCTAACTAGATTCCCTTGATAGAAAGGACCACAATTATCTAGTTAAGAGTTAGTGTACCTCCTAATTAGGTATCGAAGCAGCTCATCTTACATGGAAAATTAAACAATATAGTTCAGTTCAACCAAACCAAAAAATAAAACAAGAAAAACAAAACAAAACCAAGAAAAACCAACCTAACACTAACCTCATGCCATGCACTGTCCCCCTCCAGAAAAATCTTGGCCATACAACTACAGACTACTTTTATACTTCTCATCTTTTGTACATTCAATCAGAAAAACCCTCAAAATTTGTTCCTCTGTTTTTCTCATTTCATGAAATAACCTACTTTGGTGTTACATTACATGCAAATAACTTTTTTTAAGCTCGTTGTTCCAGTGCTAAATTTACAACTTTACAAGGCCACAAACGAAGTACAATCGTAAAGGTAGATAAATAATTTATAGCTTTTATAGGGAATGACTTGTAAGATTTCCATCGAGCCAACTTGCAGTAATTGTATCTCACGCATAAGCAGGGAATTTAATTTCAGATAGTTATATCTACAGTTGAAAGATAGATCTAAAAAGAGAGTATTGAATTACTAGTTTACTACACTTGTGCAAGAATCTCTACGTCCATACTGTTTATTATTTGTACGAAGTGCATTATTGATTACTTGTTTGAACTCTCCACTTAAAAATTCCAATAATTTAAAATAGTGCGACAAAAGAGACGCAAGAGAGAAGAATCCGAAAAATAAAATAAAAAATAAAAATAGCACCGTCCAGACTCCAGAGTAGACCACATTTATACATCTTCAGTGTGCCTTAATTACTGTCAGGTCAGATCTGCAGTCAAATTTAAAAGCTCTTACGAGGTTAATACCGTTAAAATCTTTTTTACAGGGTGCCATTTGCAAAAAGTTCGTTAAATTGTCTAGATGCCGAGTTGCTGACTTTTGAGTGGGTCGCCTACTCGCCTAGACTCGAGTCACAAGGCACAAGCGGTGGGAAATACGTGAGAGTAATTATGGGATTAATAGAGGGTCCATGCACAAATTGGCATTTAAAATAAAGAAGCATCTTAGATCGAGCGAAGATGTGCGAGCGAGCGATCTGAAAAGAGAGGGAAGCTCAACTAAACTTAAAGCCTTCCTTTCCTTGCGGAGACTTCAGAACAGAGAGAAATTAAGAAAGAGAGTAATAAAAAACAGAGAAAAACAGAGACTAGACGACCAAGCTCTAGTTGCATATAACAAATCCAACTAGCTATTTCTCTGTAAGATCCATTACAGAGAGAGAGATAGAGAGAGAGTTCTTGGTCTGAGAGATTCTTCCAATGGCAGCCACCACTCTCCTCCAAACACCCGATCGCTACACTCGTCAACCACACCAGCACCAGCACCCCCATCACTCACATCGTCGTCGCCACAAAAAACTCCCACCCCCGGCACCGCAACCGCAACCGTCTCCTCCGGTTTCCTCATGGGAGCACTTCAAGTCTCTCTTGAGCTGCCGTAGTCTCTCCTCGGTCCACATTGTCGCACCTTCCTCCAATGCCAAACCTCCAATTGCCTCCCGTAATGTCACCGCCACTGGTACCGGCATATGTGGTACTTCTCTATGTGCATTGAGGGATGTAGTGCATGGAAATACCCGAGTGGTGCACCGGTCTGACAACACCGACTCGGCCTCAGCTGCCTCGGTCGAGTCAGTTGGGTCAATTGGTTCGGCGTCGTGTAAGGAGACTGCACCACTTGCTAGGAATGCAAGGCAAAGAAGGCATGGGCATTCTCAGTCACAGGATCGGTCACTCAGCAGTGGATGCGGCGGGTTTCAATCAAAGGGAGGTGGCGGGATGCCGCTCAGGGGTCTGACGGGTTGTGTCGAGTGCCGTGCGGTGTCGGTTGAGCCCATGTCTAGGTAATTGGCTTACAATTGATGCATCTTTGTGAATTTGCATGCAAATAATTGTTAACTTTTTAGTTTTTTTGGTTCATTTGTAATTTTCAGAGTCAAGTTTAGTAACTTGATTTCATTATTTGTTCAGCAGAGAAGGTCGTGAAACTCAGTAGTTTTTATTCACGCACAAGTTACCTCATTACACCTTTTTTTTTTTACAAAATTACAATTCAAAAGTCCTTGTTTAACAGTAATTAGTAAGCAAGATAAACCATCCTCTTCACGTTTCTTTTTTAAGTCTCTTTTGACCGTACTTTGGTCATATTCATTTTCCTTTTGACAAAGTAGATTGTAATTTTTTTTTGCTTTACTGCATAAAGGTAACTGAATCTTGTCATAAAATAAATTTTAAAGAGGATTGTAATGTAAAATTACAGGAGGTATCCAAGACCCAGAGCACTCTGTGTTTGCCCAGATTGTGGAGAGGTTTTTACTAAACCTGAAAGCTTAGAGCACCATCAAGCTACTCGCCATGCTGGTAATTTTAGCACTTCACCCTTTGTTTTTACTAAACTTTGGTACCTTTTGTACATTTATGACTTATCACTATTGTTATGTTGTCATGTTTTGAATTTGTCAATTTATTGTTTCTTTCAAGAAATTAAATGTTCACAGGATAAGGTTGAATGAGGGTGTCGCCTGTCAGATCAATGTTGATTTCTCCTTTAGTCCTTTTTATCCTTTTTCTTTTTCATTTTCCCCAAAAAAAAAAAGAGAGGAAGGAAAAAAGAAAAAAAATTAAATGTAGCTTGGCAATCTGAAACTATACCAAAAAACCATAGTTAATAACTTAATATACGATCGGTAAGGTACAAGCAAGAAAATGCGGAATTAATTTCTTGTACTTTGTTTGGATGGAAGTTGAAGGTACTTAATTCGTTCATTCACTTTTCATTATTAGAATAATCATCCATGTTGAAATTTGTCTTGGAGTAATATATCTTCATCTGTTCAACCGTACTATGATTATGATACCGCACTCAAATTTATGACAGCATTTATGATTATTTTTTTGGAGAGATGACTGCATTTATATAGTCTATCAAAAAAGGCGATCGAAAAAGGCAACAAAATCTATGCTGACGTTGCTACTTGACCTTCAAGCTGTCACATACGTTGCTTAGCACACTGACGTAAAGGAAAAAAAGAAAAAATAAATAAAGGAAAACAAGAAACTTCTGCTTGATTTAACAACCCATCTTTTGTGTTTTTAGCCTGTGAACAAAATGATGGTAATAGAAAAGAAAAGGTACAAAAAGAATATATTTATAATAATCAATAATTAATTGGTTTGAACTTTTACTTACGCAGTTTCAGAGCTAGGACCGGAAGATTCGGGCCGCAACATCGTCGAAATCATCTTCAAATCCAGCTGGCACCAAGCACCCTCGCCCTCGCGCACACCGTCAGCTCGTCGACCCGTATGCCACATTGACCGCATCTTAAAAGTGCACAATGCACCACGCACTCTCGCCCGTTTCGAGGCCCATCGAGCGACTGTCAAATCCCGTTCATCAGCCCGTGCAGCTGCGGATGGCAACGAGCTGCTCCGGTTCCTGCCAGCTCCCATCAGCTGTGCCCTCGGTCTAAATGGCTCCAATTCTCTGTGCGGCTCCTCTGCATGTGGCGTCTGCTCGGCCATTCGCCATGGCTTCACACCGCCTGCTCAGACCGGGGTGCGCACAACTGCTAGCAGTGGACGTGCACACGATGCGTTGAATCAGTCAGATAATTTGTCAGGGCTGAATAGAGCGATGGTTGTGTGTAGGGTCATAGCCGGCAGAGTAATGCATGCTAAAGGTGGGGCCGAGGCCGGTGCAGAGGCAGATGGGTATGATTCAGTGGCCGGTGATGCGAATCTCGAGGAGATGTTTGTGATGAATCCAAGGGCAATCCTTCCCTGCTTTGTGGTGATATACCGTACGATCAATTGATTTGATGGTTGGTTTATCGCATTAATTAACAGGAGAATTGAATTGATTATTATTCAACTGTATAGTGCAATCAGCCAATTAGTTAAGGATAAAAAGTCGTGTGGAAAGATGGCCGGGCAGTTTTGAAAAAAAGATCAGTGTGTAACCCAAGTGCTGCTTTCTGAACATTCGTGAGATTATATTGGTTGTATCGTATGAGATATATGCAAGACCACAGAAGGGTTGGCTACAAAGGAACCGTGCTCATCACAACATTTTTGGATCTGGGTTTGGGTCCTTTGGGAGCACCTTCTCATCTTCCAGCTTGGCTTGTACATAGAATAAAAAATTATGAGAAAAGGTAAGGTTTGTTATGTCTAAACTAAACAAGTCCTTGTTCTTTTTGGTTATTAGCGAGGCTTAATTTTATTGAAGTGGACAAATCAAGAAGAAGATTCTCTCATCTAAACTCTGGCTTCTGATTTGTTATTTATTTTGAACTACAATGCTTAAATTTTTAATAAAAAAAACTGTTTTCAGTAGTTATAAATGTCTTGCTTCTGTACTTCAACTGCTCTTGGATTTAGTATCCATAACATGATGTCTACTGGTGTCTGCAACTGGGTTTAGTAGATGGCTAGAATGCTAGATGCAGATTAGTTGCCATGTTGCTATCTAGATCTCTATGCTAATCATTCTGTGTTTCTTGTGTTTATCATTTCTTGCCTTGTAAATATTTTACTTATATTTTCTTTTCTTTGGTTAATAAAATATTAGTAGCAGGTTGTTGACCGACTACTTATAAAGGAAAACAATATAATTTAAAATTATATTGTCTTTAGTCTTGACAAAGTTTTTATTGTAAGTGTAAATTTTATCAATTTGTTTTTCATTAAATATTCTGTACAATAATGGCATCTACGCTCAAAACTTTATCAATATAGGAATACACTGTAGTATATATGGACGCTTTTTCATCTGACAATTTATAGTTTTGGACGTCGCGTGTAAAACAGTTTATCTTAAACATCCACCTCTAATAATGGGGAAGCGAAATAAACTCAAGTCTGATTACTCTATGATAATATAGGAGGATCGAACTTTATCTTTACTACAAATGAAAAATATCAAATGTTATCCTTCACCCATTTTCCCTATATTTTATTAACCAGAAAATGTTAAGATTTATTGCCATCTATGGGACAAATCTTGACGAGAATTATGCTTGGCAATCTCTTTTTCAACTGCCATTTTAAAAAAGAGGCTACAAAATAATAAGAGAGGAAAGCAGAGCCATACACGAATATCGCTATTTTATTTGACAAGTAAGCAATACAAGTTGTCTGCATTCATTAAATACAAAACAATACGGATTATAAATCTTATTCTCTTATCAAAACCTAACTAGATTAATTTTGTCATTCCAATACAAAACAATTTCCAGACTTAATTCAGCACCTGTTCATATAATTAAATTGAATATTTTAACTCATTAAAATGTGTTTATTGAAAAATAAACACACTTCCATTCCTCTTTTTGATAGGACTTCAATTTGCCGAACTGCGCTGTAATAGCCTTCCATTTCTCGGCAGCTTTCATTTGTCGTGTTTGCCTAGAAAGTTTCGTCTCTTTTTGCCCTTTTGTTTTTGTTACACGGTAGAAGTAAATTATTTTCAACCTCGAGCCAAGGTTGTTCCTCATTTTCGTCGGTAATATTATGTCACGAGGATCTTATCCTTGAGCAATGGGTAATTTTCTTTTCCCCTATTATGGGAATTCCTATGGAACTAAAACTGTTATCTTTTTCCAAGTCAATATTGAGAATTATTAAACCCAAATTTCATTTAAACAACAAAAATCACTCCATGGTAAACCGTAGAAAGTTATGAAAGAAATTACAATTGAAAACAATGAAGAAAAAATAAATATTAAAAAAGGTAAAATTGATTCAAATAATAATTATTTCAACGGTTTTACACTTAATAGAATGTATAGATGCATAATGTTTTTTTAATTATTTTTTCTCTCACTCAATTGGTTTGTTTAATTCAGCCATTAATTAGTTGTTTCTCGTGGTGCGCCATTCACCAACCACATTATGCCATGATCATTTTAGTGTTATTATTAAGCAAATAAATCAGTTACATTATTTGAAAACTTACATTAAATATAAATAGAGATTTTTTATTTGAAATAAATCTAGATGTACTTCATTATGAGTTTCATATTAGATGAAAGCTTTTGCATTATTACACATTATTACTTGAGCTATAGCAATGGACCCATATTTTATTATTGCAACCTGTTTATTAATTATGGATCTGACCCCAGTATTCCAAATTCATTGCATTGCTTTTCTTATTTGCTCATCGAAGCATATCAGCTTGGATTTCCAAAATTCCACATTCCCCGGTTCAACTGTATCGATCACCATATCTTCAATTGAAATATATCAATAAATCACAAAGACAACAACTATCAAAAGTCATGTAAGGCTTGATGATAAATAGTGCATTTTGTAAATACATATTTTTTTATTCGAATTCCACCCTAAAAAAAAAAAAATTCTCTTGTATGTTACCATTTATGTGGAAAATTGGCCTCTTCAAGCATAAGTCGTCAATGCGTCAATTGCACAGTACAAAATGCTTTATAATAGATTCACCTTACCAACCGTAACCCTTAAAAAGGCAAAAAAAAAAAGTACACTATTAATACCGAAAGTCGTTATTCAGCATTGTCAAATTATTGACATATTTATTCAACAGCTAGTCAAACTCCGATGTCTAGGGAAAATAAATGGGGCAATTTTTTCGTTCTAATTAACATTTCTAAATAGTAATCAATCTAGTATTTCTAGAAAAAAGATTTCTAATTTCTCACAGTTATATAGGACATTTAATAAAATTTACCCGATGAAATATAACGGTAAGCGCTATAGTAAACTGGTAATTACTTCTCTACTATGACATGTATTGGGAGAGCAGCTGCCAGCCTGCCACACTTCTTTCATGGCCTTAAATGTGGCCTCAATCAACTAAAAATAACAAAAGACCTGCACAATGATGGAAATATATTCCAGCGTAAAAATTTGGAAAAAAATCAATGCAACAGTTGAAATCTGCACAGAAAAATTATTTCAGTACAGACTTGGTGATATATGTCAAGAAATAATGTTAATCTCGGTGATTTTATGACTTGAAAAATGAGATATAATGCTACGAATATCATTTACAAATGCGCAAAAAGATAACCAGACGATATACATATTTGTGCAAAATAAATTCATCATCAGAATAAGCACAAATACAATTTTCAGCTTTGTACTTAATAGTTAATGAAGAACAACTACTAAGTTCAGTGATTTTATTGCTCTAAATAAGATGTTAATTAGAATGTACGCAACGAACCATAAATAAATTCGTGCAGTATATAAATTTGTGGACAAGAGATGATGCAGATGTATCTCATTGACATATATGTGCGTTCTCACAATATTGACAATTATATTTTACATAATTAGTAAAAATGGCTCTTATCTTATTTTCCGAAAAAAAAACAAAAATATTGGATATAACCCCTCAAATCTTGCTCATTCGGATATAATCCCTACAATGTTCGAAATTGCAAATAACCCTAAAATCATGTCATTTTTGGATATAAACCCTTTTCATAAATTTAAACAGTATTTTAAATAATAAATTTCAGTTTTTAACATATGACTAAATTATCCTTCCTTTCACGAGACACTGAATCAAGCATCCCATCTTGTTCGTATATTTCTTCACGATTTTAAATAATGTGTAATTTCATGTTTAATGTTTGCTTTCTTCAATTATTTTCAACTTGTGCTTCTCAAGTTGTTGACTGAATAAAAAAATATTATTAAGGAAATGTGTATATACCATCATAATAAGAAGCTAATGTCGTGAACCATCAAGAAAAATTGTCTACAAATGTTTAATGAAGAAATTACATTCGGATGGGTTACGCAAACTACCTCAGACCTTTGATGCCTGCATCCAATGACAAATTTCGATTGCATGTGCCACTGAAAGAAAATCACCGGAAAAACCTCCAAATCCAATTGAAGCGCCACCTCCAGTTTGTTTCGTTTAGTTTATTTTGGACAATAAAAATGCACTATGGAGGTACATTTCGAAACTTTAGCACCTTTAAAACTGACTCAAGGAAAATTTCTATATTAACTTCTACCTTTGTAAAATGAAAGCATCAATTTGTATTTCAGACATTAATCAAAAGACAAAAAAGAGGAACAAACGAGGATATGGAAGGGAAGGGAGGAGATGAAGGGTGAGGGTAATTTAGTCATATGTATTAAAAACTGAAATTTATTATTTAAAATAATGTTTAAATTAATGAAAATGGTTTATATCCAAGAATGACATGATTTTAGGGGTTATTTCCAATTTCGAAGATTGTAGGGGTTATATCCGGATGAGCAAGATTTGGGGGTTATATCCAATTTTTTTTTTTTAAAAAAAAACACCAATAACGGTTCTCAAATAATGTCGATACCGTATATTTTATCGTATCACAAGTATAAGCAACTATCGTATAATATACAGCGGCGAGTCCAGTAAGGGGCAAGAGTAGGCACTTGCCTACACTTATTTTTTTGAAATCAAGTTTAATATACTATTTTGGGTTTTGGTGCCTACGCTTGAAAGTAAAATGTGCCCCAGTGCTTTGGTTCAAACTGGATCTACCATTTATTTTTGCTATCTGGTGGGCTTAGCATCGTTCGGCTTCAAATGAAATACCGATTCGTTGATTCAAAGTTACAAACGTCTAATCACGCTCGAGATTTTAGATTTTTTCTACGATGATCCGTCTTTTTATTCTTTTTTTTTTTTTTTTTGCCTTCCATGTTTATTAGCGACTCATTTTCCCACCCAGTCATTTGCCTTTTCATTTTTTTTATTTATCCTTTCATTTTCGTGGACACGTGTAGGACAGTAGGAATAAGTTATGTGGGGCCCAAAACATTGGTTTTTCTATATAGGGGAAACAAATACATGTATGGTTAATTGGTTATGGTATCTATTAAGCATATATTTAAGCTAATCATAATGATTAATTTGATGACAACAAAAATTATTTGTGAATATTATTTGTTATAAGAAGAATATAAATTGATATACTCCGTACTAATAATTCGGTTTAAAAATTATTTTTTATTAAAAAATATTATTTTTTTAAAATATTTATATTTAATTTAATATTATTTTATTGTGCCCATGCTTAAAAAAAGTTTGGACTCGCCACTGATAATATATGTAATTTTATAGCTAATTAAATGTTTTTGATCGACAAATTTGTTCCTTTATCAACTTAACTGATCTGAGAAGTCACACATCAATCCGTACAATCAAACATGGCCTCCATTGAATCTTCATCAATTGTTGTTTGACTAACCAATATTACTGGTCATGGTCCCTAATTAATCATGGAATCGAATTTTTATCTTCAATTAATATTTCAACCATACATAGGAAACTTTTTCAGATAACTCCAAAAGATCATAATTACAAATGACAAGGGAGGAAAAATGAGGATGCATGAAACAAGGTAGAGTTGACTATGTTATTGACTTATCCTCAACAACTTTAGTTTAGACTCATAATTGAGTTGAAAAAACTTTACATTCTTCCGATATTTGACAAAGCACCACCAAAAGTAGTAGTCACATGAACTTCACAGGAGCATTCTTTTAACCAAAACCTTTTCAAAAGGCAGACAACAAAGAGAAAATCATTGTATGATAATTAGTTCACTCATATTGTATTGAGAGATGATTCAATCTCATCACCTTTTCCAATTGTTTTCTTGCCTTTCCAGTCTCCACATGCAACTTGAACAACCCCCACTAAGAACTAGATTTACCTAATTTTGTGGCACGTGCAGCACAGCAGCGTATGCAACGAGTAAATGGAGATATATATGAGGAAATTACTTTTTAATATGGTGTAAGTATCTTTATTTGGAGATGTATCTCTCTGACAAGCACCGAATCCCAGGCGCAGAGGTGAGACAGAGACTCAGAAAATGTGTTTGAGCCTTTAAGGGGGGACTGCTAGCCATGGCATTTGGCCTCTTGCATGTTAGTCTTAACAAAGATATATTAGTATTAATTATTTTGTTGTCACATGCGTCTAATTGCTTATATAAGTTTGACATTTCGATTTTAATTGGATACCAATTAACCAGAACTTTTCCACCAACTAGCCCATTTTTATTTTATTTTGTGTCTGTGTTTTATTTCGAGAATGCGGCTGGTTAAAAGTCTGTCACTCTGTTTATTAACTTAATTACTTACTGATTGACCTGATCTATTTACATTTTTATATAGCAAGCTCAATTTCTTATGTATACCAAGAAGAAATCTTTCAAACAATCAAATGTATTTCTTCGATTTCCCGGTGCATCTTTCAATTTAGTTGGTTTTATATATCAGTACTGGTTATTAAGTGATTAATATATAGAAATAATTATCCATTTTTCTTAACAAATTAAAAAAAAAACATTCTTTAGGGATCAGAGATATGTATACACTTTTCTTGTTTATTTCACTCATCATATGAGAGTATTTCTTGAATCTAGATACTTTCTGAATCTATTATAAAATGTCTATAAACTTGGCTATATGCAGAAACACTTTATTTTGCAATTTTCTTTATCAATAACTCTTTTCAAGCAAAATGTGGTTTCTATAATTGTTAATCATGACAATAACATGGCATTCTTAGGTACATACTTACTAATGAGCAATGATACTGGGATATTTCATCAACTAGCACCTTGTGTGCTCAAACTTAAAATAGCTGCCACTACAACAGAAATTATTTTTAGAGACGCCCCCTTTAGAGGCGGTTTTCCATAAACCCGTTTCTAAAAATCACTAGTGGCATTTTAGAAATTTTTGTCGATTATTTTTAGAGGCGGTTTTTAACAAAAACCGTTTCTAAACTTTTTTGCCAAAAATAAAAAAAAAAACGAAAAAATGGCTGTTTATATTTAGAGGCGGTTTTTATAAAAAACCGCCTCTAAAAATGAAGGTCATTTTCTGAATTTTTTCATATTTTTAGAGGATTTTTAGAGGCGTTTAAAAATATGTATTTTTAGAGGCGGTTTTTTATTAAAAACAGCCTCTAAAAATACATATTTTTAGAGACTGTTTTTTGTTAAAAACCGCCTCTAAAAATATGTATTTTTAGAGGCTGTTTTTTATAAAAAACCGCTTCTAAAAATGCTGAATTTGATTTTTAATTTATTATTTTAAAAAATAGAGGCTGAATTTTATTTTTAATTTATTATTTTAAAAAATAAATTAAAAATCAGAAATTGATTTTTAGAGGCGGTTTTTAACTAAAAACCGCCTCTAATAATCATAATCCGATTTTTAAAAAAATTTTCATGATAAAAAACATTCAATTATGTAAAATAGTAATAATATAAAATATTAAAAAATATTTAACTATTATAAATAGTGAAAATATTTGATGTTCAAAAATATTTGATGTTAAAAATAGTTCAAATATAAATTATTTAAGTAATTAAAAAAACAGTAATTAAATTAAAAATCAGAAATTGATTTTTAGAGGCGGTTTTTAACTAAAAACCGCCTCTAATAATCATAATCTGATTTTTAAAAAAATTTTGATGATAAAAAATATTCAATTATGTAAAATAGTAATAATATAAAATGTTAAAAAATATTTAACTATTATAAATAGTGAAAATATTTGATGTTCAAAAATATTTGATGTTAAAAATAGTTCGAATATAAATTATTTAAGTAATTAAAAAAACAGTAAATAAATTAAAAATCAGAAATTGATTTTTAGAGGCGGTTTTTAACTAAAAACCGCCTCTAATAATCATAATCTGATTTTTAAAAAAATTTTGATGATAAAAAATATTCAATTATGTAAAATAGTAATAATATAAAATGTTAAAAAATATTTAGCTATTATAAATAGTGAAAATATTTGATGTTCAAAAATATTTGATGTTAAAAATAGTTCCAATATAAATTATTTAAGTAATTAAAAAAACAGTAATTAAATTAAAAATCAGAAATTGATTTTTAGAGGCGGTTTTTAGTTAAAAACCGCCTCTAATAATCATAATCCGATTTTTAAAAAAATTTTGATGATAAAAAATATTCAATTATGTAAAATAGTAATAATATAAAATGTTAAAAAATATTTAACTATTATAAATAGTGAAAATATTTGATGTTCAAAAATATTTGATGTTAAAAATAGTTCAAATATAAATTATTTAAGTAATTAAAAAAACAGTAAATAAATTAAAAATCAGAAATTGATTTTTAGAGGCGGTTTTTAACTAAAAACCGCCTCTAATAATCATAATCTGATTTTTAAAAAAAAATTTATGATAAAAAATATTCAACTATGTAAAATAGTAATAATATAATATGTTAAAAAATATTTAACTATTATAAATAGTGAAAATATTTGATGTTAAAAATAGTTAAAATATAAAATATTTAACTAATTAAAAAACAGAAAATAAAAAAATAAATTAAAATTCGGATTTGATCTTTAGAGGCGGTTTTTAACTAAAAAACAGCCTCTAAAGATCATATCCTATTTTTAAAAAATATTTCATGTTCCAAAATATTCAAGTATTAATAATACTAAAAATATAGAATGTTAAAAAATATTGAACTATTAAAAACACTAAAATATTTGATGTTTAATAATTTTTTACCATTAAAAATAGTTAAAAAGTCCTTATGTGGAAAATAAAAGAAGTCTAGTGTTATGTCGTTAATATTTTTCAAAATTATAGATGTGCCACTCTAGTTAGATAAATACCACTCTATTTTCTTTTTCAAAAGTCCAAATTTCTCTCATTAGATCAAATCATTACAAAAATGAAAAGGAACTTATCGATAAGAAATGAATTTTAAAAATTTTGAAATAAAAAAATTGAAATTATTATAGTTAATAGAACTCTTTCTAAATGAGACAACATCATATGACATTATAAATAGTGTATTCTTATTTATAAAATTATTATGGTTTTAGTTCTTTAAGGTAATCTCAATATATCATTTTCCATAAAAGATATAAAAATAAATAATTAACCAATCATTATAAATACATTGTCCAAAATTTAGATACCATTTAATTATTTATTTCCACAAATGACTAAACATTTGACCTTTTCAAATGGGTCATTCGTATATGTTTCCAAAATGATACAATTTCATAATATACTTACATTATTAAACACATCTCTGGTAATAATAATAATAAAATGAATATTTCATGTTCATATGCTATATTAGTTTATATGTTATATATATTAAAACTAATAAAATCATCTTATATATTATGATTAATTCTGCAAAAAATAATTTAAGATTTTTTTCCTTTTTAAGATATGTAATAGATTGTTAGAATTATATGACATATTTTATGAAAACTTTATGTGATGTTTAGGTTTGAAAACTTTCAAAGTAGATTTTGGAGGTTCAGACAGCGTTTTTTGGTCCCGAAAATGGTCGTTACGAGGTCAATCCCGTAAACCTTGTAGATCTCGTCGCAAGCTTTCCGAAAAGTCATCATATGCCAAAAACGGACGTTCCTATCAAAAGTTAAGCCTCCTTGAAGTGATAGTGTTCCAAAACATCGATTTTTTAAGTGTTTTCTTTCGTCTCTCTTATATGTATATATAATATGTTGAGCTACTCGTCGTGAATCATAAAAAATATTCAACTATGTAAAATAGTAATAATATAAAATGTTAAAAAATATTTAACTATTATAAATAGTGAAAATATTTGATGTTCAAAAATATTTGATGTTAAAAATAGTTCAAATATAAATTATTTAACTAATTAAAAAAACAGTAAATAAATTAAAAATCAGAAATTGATTTTTAGAGGCGAATAATAATTTGAGGGTTCTTCATTTGCTAAGTACCATAGTGCTTATTTACTTAATAAAACTTTTTATTGGTCAATAGCTTTTATTCGATTTACATAATAATTTCCTCATATTACTAAAGATATGACTTTTTCACATAAAAATTTTCATATCCAAACCATGCATGGATATGAAAGAATAATTGATATTATTTTTTGTTTCATATAGAACTTTAAATGTTATACACAATAAAGATATGATAAAATCAATAATTTTTTTTGTCTTTCCTTTAAAAAAATGTATATCTTTATTTTATGAATTATTATAGTGTCAATTTGTACATCCAAGCTCAAATACTCGATTCTATTCCATGGAAAATAAATTAAAAAAAAGAAAAAAATCTTAAAAATACTAAAATAAATTATTTTCAATATTTAACTATTTGATGTTAAAATAAATTATGCTTAATTAATAGTTGTACATTTTTTAATATAACAATTTGATGTTTAATAGAATATTAAAAAAATAAAAAAACAGAAAAAAAAAATTTTTAATTCGAATTTGATCTTTAGAGGCGGTTTTTAACTTAAAATCCGCCTCTAATAATCAACAAAAAAAAAATCATAATCAACAAAAAAAAATCAGAATTGATCTTTAGAGGCGGTTTTTAACTTAAAAACCGCCTCTAAAGATCAGTTTTTGAAAAATTTGGCTACTTAAAGCCCCGGCCCTCTCTCTCGTTCTTCTCTCACACACTGATGTCTCTCTCGATCTCTCTCTCTCTCTCACGCAGCCAGAGATGATGAGAGCGGCGGATAATCAATGCTCTTGTTGAGCATTCTGGCCATGTCCCTTATAGGTATGTTCATGCTACCTTTTGGTCTATTTATTCATTCTTTTTTTAACCTTTATACAACTTAGCCTCTAACTTATTTAATATTTTTTCAGAGAAAGCAAATTGACTAGGTTGCTAAGAGATTCGTTGGGAGGGAAATCATTATTGTGTTATTGTATATTTGTATTACATTGTACAAGAGCTAACATACTAATTGCTACAGCAATTGATAGGGATTCAAGAACTGTATGATTCTCAACAAAAGTTAAGCGAAGAATTGACTGAAAAAATTGAAAAGACCCAGGTGAGCCTTTCTTTTGCATTCTGTCTAGTACATATGTTAGGAAAAGGAAATCTATTTTATTAGACTAATTATTTTTCTTAAAAAAATTCAGAAAGAATTGGGGGATACCAAGGATGCACTACTCGACTTAGAAGAGAGATACAAGCAAGCAAAATGTACCATAAAGGAGAAGGAATTGTTGCATTTTAAATGTTGCATTTTAGCATGATTATTTCTTCTAATTTGTATTTTGATTAAAGGAGAAGGAATTTGTTTCATTCAAGCATGATTTTCCTACTTATTTATTTATTTCTTCTAATTTATATTTTGATTATAAATTAATATTTAGAAATTCTTCTTTGTAAGCGAGATAACTATCTGTTGAGAAATTGAGCTGTTGTTATAATGTTATTCCAACTATAACACGGAATAATGCTGACAGTCAAAGGACTGTTATGAATTGTTTGTATGATTGTTGTATGATTGTTATGAATTGTTTGTATGACTGTTATGAATTGTTTGTGCTGTTGGTACAAAATGGTACTATTTCTGGCTAGCAAAAAATGGGGCTAGCCCTAAAATTTAAAATTATCTAAAGATCTGCTGCTATCTTTAGAGGCGGTTTTTAATTAAAAACCGCCTCTAAAGATACATTAATTTATTTAATCTGATTAAATATTTAATTTAATTCATTTAATTATTTTAAATATTTAATTCATTTAATTATTTAATTTAATTTATTATTATCTTTAGAGGCGGTTTTTTATAAAAAACCGCCTCTAAAGATCATGAAATAATTCATTTTTTTTTTCGAATCTGGCTATCTTTAGAGGCGGTTTTTTATTAAAAACCGCCTTTAAAAATACATGAATTTATAATTATTTAATTATTGATATCTTTCGCCTCTAAAATATTTTTTTGATATCTTTCGCCTATCTTTAGAGGCAGTTTTTTATTAAAAACCGCCTCTAAAGATACATGAATTTATTTAATCTGATTAAATTAATTATTTTAAATATTTAATTTATTTAATTCATTTAATTAATATCTTTAGAGGCGGTTTTTAATAAAAAACCGCCTCTAAAAATGTATTCTGAAAAATTCAAAATCTGCGTATTTTAGAGTATCTTTAGAGGCTGTTTTTAATAAAAAACCGCCTCTAAAAATACATCTTTAGAGGCGGTTGTTTATTAAAAACCGCCTCTAAAGATATAGAAATTTTTTTTCAAATCTGACTTATTTTTAGCCACGCCATTTTTAGAGACGGTTTATTAGTCATTTTTAACGCCTCCTATTTTTAGTGACGGGTGAAAATCGGCTCTAAAAATGCTTAAAAAACCGCCTCTAAAAATGTTATGTGGTGTAGTGTGCGATGCCAAGTTGCCAACCGAAGAAAACACATCGTAAACCATCATGATTGTATGACAAAGAAATTCCAGTCAGACCCATCCTCGTACTGTCCAGCATATGCAATCAGATTTGAAAGAAGTCTTTTTTCGGGAAAAAGAAAAAAAAAAAGAAAAAAGAAAAAAGAGAGCAAAAGTAAACATAGAATCCATCACGTCTTAAAACATATTCTACTACCATACAATCAGTGCTGATAACTGCAATCAGCGCCTAAAGCAATCACGCAATCAATAGCTATTTTAAGTAAGTGCGCTCAACTCTTCTTTCCGAAAATAGAAATCGCGAAACTCTCTCTCACGCGATTAACCCTCACCTCTATTCTCCTGCGCTTCACCCGCCTTCCCTCCCTTCGCGCAATTCCTCTCCGACACGCATCTATCCTCTCCCTCGTGCTTCACCCACCTCTCATCTCCCTCTCATCTGAGTCCCCTCTCCTCTTCCCTTCCCCACCTTTTTCCTCTCTCGCCTCTTTCTCCCCATGCGCCTCTCTCTTATCGCATCACCTCCTCGCGTCTCCCCTCCTTCCCGTCACCTCCCCTAGTGTCGCCACTCCTTTCTGTCACGTCCTGTCGCATCACCCCTCCCTTCTCGTTACGTCACCGCCTCTCTTACATACTATGTTCTCACCCTTACATTCATTATTTACACCCTTATTGTTATTTAGTTACTCCCTTATAGTCATTTAGTTACTCCCGAAACTTAGCATAACCAGATCTAAAATGTGTGTTACTCCCTTATAGACATTTAGTTACTCCCTAAGTTAAATTAAAATACTTCCATGAACTAGTTATTTACTCCCCTCATAGTGTTTAATTACTCCCTAATAAAGTTACACAGAGAGTTATTACTTACTCCCCTTTACTATTTGAGTTACTCCCCTGTACTTGTTATTTACTTCCCTTATAGTGTTTAATTACTCCCTAATAAAGTTACACAAAGAGTAATTATTTACTCCCTCGTACTATTTTAGTTACTCCCCTGTTCATATTATTTACTTCCTTTATACTGTTTAGTTACTCCCTAATAAAGTTACACAAAGAGTAATTACTTACTCCCTCGTACTATTTTAGTTACTCCACTGTTCATATTATTTACCTCTTTTATATTGTTTAGTTACTCCCTAATAAAGTTATACGAAGAGTTATAATTTACTCCCTATTATTATTTTAGTTACTCTCCTATACTAGTAATTTACTCCCTTCGTAATGTTTAATTACTCCCTGATCTCATGTACTTGTTATTTTACTCTCTTGTGGTAGGAGAACCAGATCTGAAGAAAGAAGAAAAAAAGAAGAGAAGAAATGAGAAAAGAAAAATTATCTCAGAAAAAAGAAGAAGAAATGGCTAAAGGAAGAAGAAAGGGGAAAGATTAAAGGAGAAAGAGAAGGGAGAAATAGGAGAAGAGGAAGGAGAGAACCCGGATGAGAGAAGAAATGGAGCGAGAGAGGAGAGTCGCGCGTCTCTGCGGGTGATCAATATGACGGTCGGAGAGGAGGCTGGATCTGATTTAATGAGAGGGTGCGGAAGGGAAGGCTGGATCTGATTTAAAATCGGGCAAGGTGAGGGTGAGAGAGGAATAGCGCTCTGGCGCAGGGTGAGGGTGAGAGGGACGCGTGATTGCTTGATTGCGTGAAAGACTGATTGTCTTAAGCATTTTCCCCATACAATTAATCGAGCCTCGAATTTCCTCAAAGGTCCGAGCCCAGTAGGCTTCCGGCCCGAAGTGATGAACACATGGTCTAATATACGGATGAATTGAAAAAGTTTGAAAATGGCCTCTAAACCCAGATTATTTATTATTGGATTGGGGTTCATAGTTGTTTGGGCCTTGTAATATACTAGAATTTTATTTTCTGTTCTGCACAGCACAGCTAAATAAGAACGCAAGAAAATTACAGCGCAACAACTTGCTCCATCATATGAAAAGTATCGAGGACAAGGTAATTGCGCTACGTAGTTAGGTTTAAGTTAATCAGAGAGATTTACTTAGTAGTATTGTTTGGGTTCGTGAAAATAATGTTGTTGTGAACGTTCATGCTGTTGGTGCTCTCTCCTTTTAAAAGCCCAACGTTGGATGACTTATCACTATATGGCAACGTGCTCTAAAAAATAAATTGTATATCTAAGAAATTAATTTCTGAACCGATGATAAAAGAAATAAGTTTCTAAATATGGTGTTTAGTATGTAAATTAATAATTTTTGTATAATGGGATATTGGAGAATATCTTAAATTTATTAATTTTGTAACATTAATATGCCAACTGTTTTATTTTCACTAGTACGATCCAGGTTCAATTATTCAAGATTTCCAATAACCAAATTTTCATTTAGATAGTTAAAATAAAAATATTCACAAACGATATCCTCGCTGTCAAAGGTTGAACAAGAGAAAGATCTTACAAATTTTATTTGGCTGATGAAACAATTGATAACCTTTTCAATAATTTTTCTTATGTCAAACAAATATGATCTTGGGATAATAATAAATTGATAACTGTTTAGTGTCAAAGAGCACCCACCGGTTCTTACTTATTACAAGCTAAATTTCTCGTGGTTCTTACTTCTTACTGCTTTTTTCGAACAGTTTGGAAAGGAACATATATTTTAATTGTTAAAGAAAAAAAATATAACAAAAAGACCGTTAGAAATTTAATTCTACTAATTTTGAATCTGTTTGAGTGCTTTCACCATATATTAGACTATGGAGATCTGGGAGACAGTGGGATGAGTGGGTTTCAATGACTTAAGAGGATGAGTGATATTTGTGTAAATTTGTAGCGCTTCTTAAACATATCTTACTCTATATTTTTTATCAAGTGGTATGAATAATGAATGCAAAAATGTTAGAAACTTTATGCACGTAACATATCTGTTATCATTCTTAGCTCCTAATCGGAGATATTATATCTAGATATGATATGTATAACTAAACTGAGATATAATACATTAACTTGATTGTTGTACGTAGTAGTGATTAGTGAAGCATGTTTTGTTGTAGTCAAGCTCGAGGAAAAATAAAACTAAGCAAAGATCATTTCAAATTTTAATTATTTTTATTTGTTTTATTTTAATTATAAATTCTTGAATGCTGTTTTCATTTTTTTTTTCAAACTTAAAAAATATCACCAACATACAAATTATATCTTTTTATTTCGAATGGATATATCCGGTCTGATTAGGAAGAACTTGGAAATGGGACTTGATTCCCAAATATTTGATACTTCAAATCGATCAAATATTACGCTAACCCAAATTTAATTGAAAAATCATCCAACACAAATATACGAACAAAAATGATAGGACCCAATATATTGATCCAATACTCCACCTGAATCCCCGCACAACCTTAGATTTTATGCATAGAAAATTTCACAACTTGAGAGCTACGGTGATCCAATCCCATATGCATGATCCAATCCCATCTGATACACACAACCATCCGTAATAAGAACTCATCCCAACGCCACAACATTGTAATTACTACCTAATACAACCGAATAAATTGAAACCCAACAAAACATAATCAAAATACGTTAGAACCAATTAATTAGCTGCACAAATATCTAATTCATCTCTTCTGTCTGAACCTTCTATTTTTTCTGCTTGCTCCACAACTGCAGATCGCTTAAAGAACTCTATACAATCTTGCACGGCCTCGCTCCGGTGTGTATCGAGATTCTGATATACCCGAGCCGGTGGTGCCTGACGTATTTCCGTAGTTGGCGAGACAGCTGATGAGATCATAATTAGCCTCAAAAGCACCTCGCGCAACCGATTGAACAAAGATATCGGTGTGGTGAAAGTTGTCTGCCGACGCCGCAACCTGGGCATGCATGTAATTGTAGCCTCAGACGAAATCATGGGCGGTCTTCTCATATTTCTTGCTTGTTGCATTTCAGTGGTATTCGTTTGATCAGGCTATTGCCAATATATAGATGATTTGTTTTTCCAACAAGGTAGCTCTGTTGCCAAGTTAAATATATATTTTCAATAAAATATTTTTCACCCGTATTGGACTGTCCAATGGAATTAAGGCAGTAGCCTTGGGGGAGCCACAAATTTTGTTTGTAATAATCGCAACCTATTGTTTTTTCAGAGATAACGTAGTTTATTAGTCAAATTTTATACATGCCTTAATCTTAGTTATAAAGAAGTACATAAGCTGAATGCTTAAATCTAACATTTACCTTGAACATATATAATAATTAATTTTTTTAACAAAAAATGAATGAAACATTTAATTACATCATCATAGGCAAACAAAAACTTAAGGGAAATGTGTATTTTTTTTTTTTTCCAACGATACATACTCCATTGTTTTTAATGCACAAAAAGATTAAATTATATTTTAAGAAATTTACATATTTTATTACTTTTATATACAAAAAGAATGATGATTGAAACAACATTTATAAATGATAGTTACTACAGCCAAAAAAAAATAACCATAAATTGCCTCCTTATTAGTAAGATTTAATTCGTTTTATATATGAGTTAGGGAGGTCCTGATACTAAATCCCTCTATAATCTGTTCCTCTGATTAAGGCGGCATTTATGCAGATGCTCTTTTGTCCTTTCCTCCTTCGCTTTCAATTCTCAAATTTAATCTAGTTTGTCCACTGGTACATGTGTTACCAAGTACCAACAGAGATCAAATTTAAGGAGCATTTCCTGGATTTTACTGTTCCCCAACTTGACAACACCGGTGTGGGCGGCCACCAATTATTGCACATTTTGGTGCCTCATACTAAAATTGTATGGATTTTATGTGGCGCACCAGCCCTGCAGCTGAAGCTGTATAGAACCACTGCAATACATAGTTTATTTTGGATATGTTTGGATTAGTAAAGTCAGCTTACTAAGTCGGATTTTTTTTTCAAAATCTAGACAAAAAATATTCTACTTTAATTAGCAACAGTATTAAAAGTTAAAAACTTATATAAAGATGAGAACATGAATTTGTCTTTGTCTAAACATGTTCCTACATTCAAAAAACGAATAACATTTCTAATAATTACTTACCTAAATCAAAATGTTTCCTTCATATTTCAAACATAGCTCATGGTACTACTTGCATCATTTCTTTTTTAAGAGAGGTACTTGCATCATATTGACCTGTGTGGCTCGTCGCACTGGTTGGTCGTGGAACAGTTGAAAAATATTGTCTCAAGAATAGATGCACTGGATCTGTATCCACGCTTCTGAAAAAGTAAGGAATTTCCTTCTGGCTATTGTCAGTTATTAATTAAAAAATGAAAAGCAAAACACATGCATAGCTTCAATCACAGATTTGGTCGGTGCAGCCATGCTAATCTGACCAAGATATACTGCATACCAAAATATTGGTTAACTCAATCTGATATCAATCAAAGCTGTGACAAGATTTTTTGGCATCACTTCAAAATATCTATCGATAGACAATTTATTAAAGCTTAAAAAAAAAGATTATTTCTTATGAATGGGGCGAATCAACGATCATTTTCTGTTGCCCAGGATGCTTCATGTATTTTTAAAAAGTATTTAGCTCACGAAAAAAAAATATTAAATTTGATCGATGTCGTGGCTAAATTGTTTATTATAATATATTGCTAGACTATAAGCTCTTATGTATATAACCACATAATACTTCTCTTTCAATTCGTAGTTTCTGAATATATATTAAGTTAAAAAGTAGCCTACGGGCTATTTCCTTTTTCAAAAAAAAAAAGGTTAAAAAGTGATCTATAGTCTCTACAAATAATTGAAAACAATATCCAAATCTAATGGAACAAACATGGCGGGCCCATCTTTTTATTTTTTCTATGCTTGTGTCCAATTTTCAATCATTTATGGTGTGCAAGAGCAAATGTCGATCGATCATCGATCGAAAATTTTGTACGAGTAATTTTATTTTTGCATGCAGTGTATATCAGGACTTCTTTTACTCGATGAATAGGTTGAAACCTTAGATGGATGAACTTGAACTAAGTTTAAATTTTGAATCTAAAAACTAGTTTTCATATTTTGTTTCGAAGAGTTATGTTTCGTATGCCAACATAGTTAGAGGCAATTAAATCGGAACACAAAACACGTTATTCTTAAAATTGGAGGGCATTAGATTGGACGGTTGGACCTCTCTATCCTTTATTTATTTATTTGTTTATTTTGTGAAGGTTTATGAGATCCTACAGTGGAGGGCAAAAAAGGAGAATTGAGGGAAAATGTGGGTGTTGGACTAATAAAGGGGGTGCGCGCGTACTAATCCAGTCCTCAGGGTTTTGCTTTTTTGAAGGATTATTTTTGCACCTGTTTTGAGGGTTCAAAAAACTGTGTAATGTGGTTGTTCCAGTTAATCAAATGGGTTCTTTGCGTAGTTCAGCTGGTAGCTTTGGTAAAATCCTTTTAAATTCCTGATGTAGTCATTAAGTGATGCACTGTGAAATCCTTAAATTAAAACTCCTTTCTAAAGGGCTCTTTATTAAAATAAAAGGGCCACATATTCTGGTCTGAGAAAGCCCAACTTTTTTTTTTTTTTTTTTTAATTCAATTGCCGACAAGGTTAGCAAATTTTTATGTCGCCTTTCATGTACATATATCATGGAGCATCAGGTATAAGGCGCACAACCCGTTACATGAAACACCAAATTTTAACATAACCTTCGTAGCAGGTTTGGTTTCACCAGGATATCGCTGTCATGAGTGAGGTTCAGATATTAATTAGCAATAAAAATAAATAAAGGGGTAATCATTTCAGAAAAAAACAAACATAGTACAGTATTAAATATTATTATACTAGTGCTTTGCATAATGACTACACTTGTCAAACTTTAAACGCGTAGCAGAAAGTTAGTAGCTTCTTTATGGGAAAAAAAAATAATATTAAATGAAAGAAGACAAGGTCTGCGTTAACTATCATTTTGAAAAATATCTTGTTAATCGTCTTCTTTTAAAAGGAAAAAAAAGGAACATGACCATAATCTGCTTCTACTTGTTAATTAACGTTTTAACGCTAATACTATATAATTATAACAAAAAAAAAACAATCCAAAGATTTACCGTTCTTCTTAAATAATAACAATTCTCCACATGTTTCCCAATAGATAAATAAATAAAAGAATATTCCAAGAAAATCGACTCCAGTTCGATCCACTTAATTGCAACAGAGCATTTAATATTTCAATGATGACACACAAACATTAATTAACACGTGCAAAGGCAACCCCTTGTCACCTTAATTACGCATACTTGGATTAATAAATATGACAAATAATCGCCAAATGATTAATTAAGAGTCTATATATCAAAACAATTTATGTTTGTTTCCCTTGAAATTGTTTGGACAACGATGTATAACAAAATTTCATGCATAAGCAAGTTCTCTGTCTCATACCTCAGCAAATAAACCTTTTCCGAAGTACCTCAGAAATGACGCAAACATTTCCTTCCAAATTATCTGTACCTTACGCAAATTAAAAAGTATAGTCCAACCACATCCTTCCGCAAGCTCACACATAAAAATACACAAGCAACCTCTTTCCTTTTTGATAAATTTTTCCTCGTTAGATCACATCATCAGAACAAGAAAACAAATATTTATATTGTTACATCTCAATTCTGTAGCATTTGTTGACGTTTGCAATTTTTTCGTTGTTATCTAATATTAAACTTGCATGATTTCATCATTTGTAAATTGGTGGCTTTATTTTAAAATTATTGTTGATGTTTATCTTTTTCCTAAAATGGAAAATGGATCCGGCACGAAAAATTTAAGTAATTGTCTCTGAATTTTCGGATACATATGTAATAGCTTAGAGGGATGGATCCTCTACATGTAAAAGTCGTCAGGCTTAATTAATTTCATCAATTATGGTTCATGAACCAATATACATATCTAAGAGCATTAGTACGAGAAAAATGCAGTTATATTTGTACGGAATTGCGCCGTCAGTATTATTTAATTGCCAGGACATATCCAAGTTCGTAATATATTGATTTGCAAGGCACTACGAAGGTCAGTTTCCAATGATGATGCCATATTGCCTTTATTTTCCACTACTGAGCTTTACCCCACATACTAAAGATAGCCTATCTTAATCGCAGTGTACCATTAAATGTGTAGAGCAAATAATGGCAAGACAACTTATTATTGTTTGACATAGGTAATTATGCATACTGAGTTTTTTCCTCTTCATTTTTTCCCTCAAAAAATTGAATATATAGGGAGATCCTGTCATTTTTATATAGAAAGAAACAATTTTACAGTGATGAATTGTCAGCTCGAGTGTAACCTTGAAGCAAAAATAATTAAAAAATAAAATAGTAAACAATGGTTTTTACAAAAAAAAAAAAAAAAAAATTAAAAGAACTGCTCTTGTATGTTATGAAAACTTTCTGCTGTTTGGCAACAAGCTTTATGAAAATTTGCTGCTGTTTGCAACAATCACAAAATATTTATGTTTTTTATATTTTAAAAAAATTAATTATTGATTGAAAATGCTCATAGATTCTTGAAATGTGTGCACTATGATATATAAAAATATTAAATCATTAAAATCAATTACATGATTTCAAACAATGAATACTGATGAACAGAGAATTTCGGTATAGAACCATGTACCATCCTTTTTTTCAAAAAAATATATATATTTTTTTCTCTCTCTCTCCCTTTTTTCAAAAAAAAATATATATATATTTTTCTCTCTCTCTCTATATATATATATATGAAAATGACAGAAGAGATGAATTTCATTTTCTGATTGGTCCAATAGACTTCTGGTTTGAGTCCAGTGGTTTAATTATATGCCAAATCTTTCTACTAATCTTTTCCAAAAGTAGACCTCTCAAACCATACCTTACTTTTTCAAGGAATAAGTACCTTTCACCACATAACCAGAGGAGTATCTGGCTAGGGTCTCTCTCTAGAATGTCCAAGTTTCAAGCAAAGAGTTTTAAGGTTGTGAAAGCAACCCACAGAGGCCAGAAAGGCAGAGCTAGAGTTGGCATCTGGCCAGCTAGGTTAGTGCATGGCTTTACAAAGATACTACTGGGGTTCTTCTCTTTTCCCTCATCTAGGCCACAGATTTCAGTTAAAAGCTCCCTCATAATTTCAAAGGAAGCCGGCAGTGCTGATACACCGAAACAGTCATGCAGTGCGAATTTACATCCACTGAATCAGCACTATGACGAGGCCATAGCAGATTGTGTTGAGTTCTTCAACAAGTCATCATCGCGAGATATTAGGTTAAGAGCACCAAACTTGGAGGATCTATAGTATTGATAGTTTTTAATTTATGCATGATCATTGATCAAGTAGTTGTGTTGTACTTAGTGTCTCTGTCTCTCTCAATCTCCCTCCCTTATGAGTCATGTAAATCTATTAGCTAGTCAAAACAAATGATGTGTGCGGTCATTCATAATTGTGAGATAAATCATAAATGCAGTTCCTTAAATTTATTTATAATACGTGAAAAGCAAATGTGGTAGGTACCATAAAGATACACAAATTAAGAAACAAATCTTCAATTATTGTATTGTATATGTTCACTCTGTTATTTAAAAGGCAGATCAACTTACAACAGACACATGCCAAAATATATAAGCAATGAAACCGTGTATATATAAGCAAAGAAACTGTATTCAAGCAAAATCACAATTTGATCCGATAACCTCCACTTTTCGGTTAAGACGGCTAAGCTTTCTTTTCCCTTTTTTTTCCCCTTTTTGTTTAGATATATATGAACCATGCCGACTTAACTAAAAGGTGTAGATTAGCAGATACCAGTTTAATCTTCTATTGTGGAAAAAAGGTGCAAAATATCATTCTTTCTATATAATTTTGTTTGTAAAATTTATCTATGGTTAATAGTACACATGATTACGACTGCTTGGAGATGCATCAAGGCCATGACCTTTCTTCTTGATGAAAAGTGCTCCTATTAATGGAATCAAAGGCTTCTTCTTGCTACTCTTCTTCTTGCTCTTAAACAGATCACTTTCATTTCCAAGTGAAAATTGCCTTTCCAACATAATGGTTGTCGTTACTGGCGGAGTGTGAGTCACAGATGGTGGACTAGCAAATGTGACATACCTCTTCTTTTGCAGTTCAACTGTTGGATTAGCTGGGGTTTTCTCAATCTCAACCTCATTTGAAATTTCGACATATTTTAAGTCCTCAGTCTCCAGCTCAATGACCTTCTTATCGGACGATTCATGATCCTTCAACTGTTCCAATTCGACCTTCGCCTTGTCGAGCTCTTCCTTTAGTGCACTGATTCTTCCTGCCATCCTTTTGTTCTCAGCTTGTTCTCTCTCAAGCTCTCTCCTTGCCTCTTCAAGCTCTGCCAATATAGAGCCTTGGCGTGATTCCGTCTTCTCCATCCTGCTCGCTGCTGCTCGAATCTAATATAAATATATAAATGGTGCAGACAGTTAAATTTATAAATTTTCCGGTGGGTTTAATTTTAGTTATATATATTTGTGATATAAACTATGCAGTCTTGACTCAGATGAAGAACATGTTTATAAATTCAGACATTAGATAGGTCTCTACCTAATATTTATTAATGGGCCACGCTTGTTTATAGGTAATTAGATTTTACTTTTTATTATTCTGAGTCCAATTTTATTCATGTGTTGGGACAGGTAAATTTGAAACGGGCCGTAATTAAAGACCTTTATGTTAATTTGCAATAAAGTAAACAGAGATTTTTGTTCTAAAATTTGTTTATACTGTTGTTGCAAGCTATGTTGAGATAAGGTTGTTGGCAATACTTTGCTTCGCCAACAAGAAATGCATTTCAATCAAAATGTACAAGTGGCGTGGCCCAAGAATACTAAAGACAGTAACTGGATAGACCCTCCACCTCCAGTGTCGTTTATGGTAAACAAATTTGTTTTAATTGAGCACTGTTTTCAAAATAGTTGTAATAACTTAACACTCGTCAAAATATATTCAATGAGTTGTTTTATCCACTATAATGCAAAATAACCCGAAGGATTATAAATTGATAGAATCTTTTAACAAATACCATGAACTAGGAACATAGATACTGCATAATTTGATAGAACTACCTTATTGTAGGATAGTTTTTAATCATAGACTAGTTCGTGGTTTTCATTATATCGGATAAGAAAACAACCTTACAACCATTTCCCCTCTTTTTTCTGACAAAAAAAAAAAATACCTCTTTCTAGTTCACAATAATTCAGAAGTTGATACTTAAATATTTTATGAAAAATGGGAAACATTGAATTAGTTGTTAGATATTATCTGATAAATATCGTACATTTTTCTTTTGGGAGAGAAAAAAAAGGTAACGCCCTAATTTAATTTTTGAACAAGAAATTGATTGTTTTTCTACATTACCATAAATTGGGTTAATACTGAATTTAAAGGATTAAAAAAAATGAGAGATGTATATACACTACCTCACTGATGCGACCGGCATAGACCTCTCCAGCCAGCACCTTTTCTCCAAACAACATGACAGCTTCCTTTACTGATCGAAACGGAGCACTGGTATCGATCTCAGCTCTTCCCACAAGCACAATACCATCATCCTCTCCTTCCATATTCTGCAAGAGTTCTATGGTGATTTATTTACACAACGTACAGCACTACGTTATAGTATTTATCAGAGAAGTGCCAAACTAATAATAGGTGTACGTAGATAAGACAAGGCGAAGGTCTAGATTGATAGAGTGGTTAGTAGAGAAAAGATAAAGAGAGAGAAAGAGTTGAGGTGGTAGAAATATGGTGGGAATGTTGGTTAGAGAGAGAATTTGCTTAGGAAATCATAAAAAATGATATAAGAAAACGATGGTTATTGGGTTCTTTACTTCCCCGCCACTTCACTTGTTATTCCGTTATAACCATGCATGGAAAGGGTCAGTTTTCAAAAATAAAAATAGGAGGGAAAGCCAGCAAGGAAAAACATGAAGATCAATAGTTTGTTGACAGCTGGCAGTTCAGCATACTTTTGCATATATATCTTTGTACCTTTTTTATTCCAGCACAAACACAATTGAAAATTTGTAAAAAAACGCAACTTCCACTTTTGTCGCTACATGAAAGTATTTTCAAAGAAATGTGAAATGTCATAGGACTCGTAGAAGCAAATTAATTGTGGTTTGGTTTGCCTTATTCTACTAGCTAGTCGCATTTATGCAAAATGCTATCATAGAAAATGTTCTCCGTATTGCCAACAAAATGCCAATGATACATACTCAAGCTAATTATGTTTTCAAGATATGAATATTTTCTCAGTATTACCAATAAAATGCAATGATACATCCTCAAGTGTTTTCAAGATATGAATATTCTTAGTCAACTTAGCATTCCATTCCATAGAACACTAATTAATCAGGTTCTTACAAAGTTTTAGCCAATCTCCTCTTGGTCAGAGGACCAAAATGAACTAATCTGATTAATAGAATTAATGCAAATTGCAAAGTCAGTTAATTGGTGAGCAAAGGTTGTTTTACGTTTGGTAAATGGTCCAAGTTACACCGAAAAAGGAACGGACCATATAAATCTATAGTCTATAGACAGAGAGATACTACCTACTATATGAATCTTAAATTTGTATATTACTTTATGTACTTATACATGGGCCAGGTTGATAGGCTAGCTTAAGAGAACAATTTGGGCCTAAATCAAGCTAAACTTGTTCAATGAATAATTTTGTTTAGCCTTTCTATTTTATGAGTGCAGCTTTTGTGGCTCAAGATGGCATCAATCAGTGCCAAGAGATATACATATCATTACTTCCATTAGAAATTAGCAATTCGATGTAACCAGACATTTTGCAATATGCTTACATTGATTGATTTTTTTTGCACTTGTGGTCTTCTTAGTTGATGCTTCTTTTGGATATCATGATCGCATAAGGCCCAAGTTTTGTTTATATTTTCCATTCATAAGGGAAGCGTTGTTATTACACATGAAATTTAACCTCACACATTTCAGTGACTAACATTTGAATCTAGCTAACTGATTTCTGAAAATGACATTTACAAATGTATATGTCGGCAAACGTGTAACGAACTATCAGAGGTTCAACAATTAATTTTGAGTACTTGAGAGTGACGCCTTGATTTACTCTGTATGATTACTACCAAAAGATGAACAAGTCCCACCTAACAAGTTAGCGAAAAAAAAAATGCAAAAGAACTCAAAATAGCAATTTGAATAGTTGGGTTAAAATTTATTAGGCAACAACACAAATAGTTTGCTCTATGAAACGTCAGCACATGACAAACAGTGGTCCCTGGCATGGCATGTAATTAGACTTCGCCATTTTGCCAGAAAGGAAAAGAATAGGAAAAGTTCAAATTTGGTAACATGCATACCAGACTGTTGTGACAGCTTTCCTACAAAAACTTCACAACTTTACTACGTTTTTCCATCTAGACTGGTCCAAAGGAACGTTAATGCTCTGATGATGATTAAGTGTGATGAGCGATAGAAAAAATTCAATTTAATTTAAAGGAATAAATTTTGTTGATCGGAAGAGTGGCGACACAATTCTAGTTTAGTTCAACGAAAACCCACGCAATTTCAGAGTTAGCTGATCAGACGCACACCCCGTCCGTATAATTTCTAATGCCAACACGAATTCCTTTTCATCTGTATCCATTTCTTTTATTTATATCCAGTCAACGCTTCAATTCATAGGAATAAAATTTCTATTAAATTTTATTTTACTTGGTATTTTTGATATGGTCTGCCGGATACATTATAAAACCAAAATTTCTTTTAGCATGACCGAAATCGTGAGATCAAAAGCCATCCTAAAATTTGTGAACAAACTACAAAAGCCCTGACTATATTGTGGTATTGTATAGTTTCGTCTGAAATTTACAACTAGACAGACCTAAACTTCAATTTTTTATTGCTCATCAAAGCCCTTTAGCAAACTACGCAGCTCTAATGGTAAACGCACCCAATTTCCACAGAATGAACACTGCCAACAACACCATTTGTACCAGTTATTGCAACTATTAGATAATTTTTCATACAAAAGAAATACACTTGACAGGAGAAATCTACATAAACTCAGCTAGGATATCTAGCAGATACAAAGAACAAATTATTGAACAAAAAAATATCAGAAAAGCAAGTATGCCAAAACAGCTTGAACTGCAGCATCTCTTTCACTTTCAAGAAAAGGGTGTAAATTTGAAGTCAACACAAGTTCAAATCAATATGGAATCCATATTTCCAGATTTGAAGCCTCAGGTAGAATTATTACGCATACATATTGCAAAAAAAGAGGAAAAATCCTACAGGAGATGGAGACTTGAAGAAATCATGAACAGAAAACTATTGATGCAAGCAAAACCCTCAATTTCTATAACTCTTCAGTGGTGTGCTTTAGCTTCAGCCTTCTCATGGGCCTTCTTTTGAGACTGTATCAGAAAAGATAAATCTTGTTACTTTCAAGCAAAAGGGCCACATGCAGATAGTAGTATATATCAAAAGAAAAACAACAGATTGATTAATTTGGCTGATGCCAGAACAGGACAGTTCAGTACCAGTAGGTACATCAGCTACAGACTTGACCAAAATCAGATGTAGCATCTAATAACCAATTTTAGGACAGAAAACAGCAAACAAACTTAACCACATTTTGCCTTGAGCAGAAGATAGGAGATACACACTCAGATAATAAGCAATTAAAATAATTAACAACTAACTGTACTTGGATACGACTGAGTTTAAAAACTTTAAACTTTGCGTAAAGAGTTCGCCAATATTAAAAAAAAAAAAAATAGGATTAGTGAAAATGCAACTAGCAACTAATAATTAATAACAAATATGGTTCAAATGCCTCCCCCATGCCTCAATAACAAATAAAAAACCAACCAAGTACTAACCAATAACAAATTTTTCTGCACAGAAAATAAACTAGCAAGCCAATGTCTGGAAAAGCAACACCATTTACAAGGAACTAAAGCAAAATTGTTGTAACTCACAAAATTCATTGCAATATCTATCCAGATAACCAAATTAGTCAATGTGTATCTGAAAATTAAATCCTAAATAAATCCAAAGATACAGTGATGTTGAACCTCCCAGAAAAAATAAAATAAGGAAAGTATAGGCTTTATAGGCTAAGAGCAAATCAATGGTGCCTCAGTCTCAGGCATGGACAATCTAAACTTTCCTAGTAACTTAGATAATCAAATCCGTAAAAAATGGTCTAATTGATTTCATTAGCTTCAAAATTCAATACTTTGGCACAAACCATGAACGCAAACTGGTTAAAATAAAACACTAATTAAATCCATAATTACATATCCTTTTATCCAAACAACAATTATTTCATAAGTGCCCAGTATCGAGAACTAATACCAAGAAACAATAAAATCGCCTAAACCTCCAAAGTTAAACAGAAAGGGAGAGCGAATCAAGATCTGACCTTTAGTACGGATAGCTTGATGCTTCCATAAACTGCTCCGAAGGCAAACGCTGATGCACGGGCCACCTATTGATCAGATTCACCATCGTCCCCAAATTAATAAAATTGAATTAAATAATAACAGAAGTTAGATCTAAATTCGAGATCGAGAGAGAGAGAGGCATACGAATGCGAGCGTGCTGACACCGGAATATGGACCAGGGAGGCCGGCCATTTTGAAAGAGAAGGAGATCGGAGAAAGCGAGAGAGATGCGAGAGAGAGAGAGAGAGAGGGGTAGAAAGAGGCGTCAGACCGAGTGTGAGAACTGAGAAATAAAAACCCTAGGATTGGAGACGACTTTATGCGAAATGGACCCTGTCGAAAATGATTATAATGTTTTGAGTACTCTAGAATTAAACGAGTTTGACGTGAAATGCGATACAAGAAGCACCTGTTGAAATTTTAATTTTTTTCTTTAGCATTTTTACCTTTTTCTTTGTACATTAGATAGGCTACTAACTTATCCAAAAAATAAAACTATTTAAAATTTAAACGGTCAATCCATACAGTTAAGTGTGATCTTGATGATGAAATTATTTTGAAGACTAAATTTTGTATTTTTTTTGAATTTTTAGTTTTTTTTTTCGGATTTTTTAAAAATTAGATGGTCTGAAACAAATAAGATTGAGGATTTTATAAATTAAAAAAATATAAAAAATATAAAATTTGATCATGGAGAACAAATCGAACGGTTTGAATTGATAGTTGTAATTTCAAAAATTAAGATTTGATCGCATTTGCAGACTCGATCGTCAAACGCGTTTGATTCTTGCAATACTCGTAATGTTTGATAGTGTGTTTCCACTCCTGCGAATTCTTCTTACGGTTATAACATCGGCAGAATTTTCCAGTTCATTTTAAATTATGATCGACCACAATTATTCATAATTTTAAATAAACTTTAGATTGCAGATAATATAAAAAATATCATCTCCTGAATTTATTTTAAATATAGTTTAAGCCTTTGGAGTATTTTCGTCCGAAATTTTCTAGCGACTGTAAGATTTTTACATTATTTTTTTCCTATTTTCGACAATAAGTTCTTAGGAGCACATATCTCTCAAATTAAAAATTGATTTAAATTTTACGTGGAAATATTATATCATTATTATTAGCTCATAATTTTATTTTATTACTATTTACGTACAAAATTGTGAGGTTTAGTATCATCATTTATATCTATCGAAAGACAGGGTCGGGAAATAAAAAACTGTACAAAATATACCCTTATGTCAATTCAGCAAAAATTATAAATTATTTCCCATCGACTATTAGGCCCACATTCTAGTGTAAATTTAACACACTTAAAATTTACTTCAGCAAACATTATCAAATTATTTCTATAATTTGTTCTCTACATTATTTTTGCTCCAAGGTATTAAACCAATTGGACTTTTGTAGCCTTGTTAATGTTATAATTATGGCACCATATATATTAACTAGCAGCAGTGCCCGCTCAATGTGCGGGCGGACTTTAAATGTGAAAATATTGTTTTACATGGATGTGTTATCCGTTTTCAATAAAGGTCAATGTTGTATTGATCGGCAGTGAAGGTAGCAGCGGTATTCACCGATTTAAACAAATATAATTAATAAAAGTAGACATATGTACAGCTTAAAATAAACCGTATTTTGAAAACAAAATCATCAAATCATACTTTGAAAATTATATTTTTAAAAATATAAATAAAATTGAAAATATGAATGGATAACAATAAAGAAGAAAAATGATATTTTAGATTTGCTTAAACTATTCCATTTTGGCAGTAAGGAAAAGAGCAACAAATGAATTTAGAATGGTTAATTTACCTTAAGCTTAAATTTTGGTTCAATAAAATGAAATAATTTCCTTAATCAAGACATGTATCGATCTTTACTTATTACAAAAAATAAAATGAAATAATATAAATGGTGCCAAAGTTCTTGTTCAATAAACTTGAAAAAATTTTAATACAACCAAGAAAGTATTAATTTTAGTTTTGCATCTATCTAGTCTATCTAGAATATAAATACTTAATAATCATGCATATTATAATTAATAAGAAACATGGTGCCGAAGATATATGCAGGTACGTACAATTTTGAAATAAAGTTTCCAGCTAATACTCTCCAGTCTCTGATGGACCACTATTGCAAACAAAGCAAAAGCGGCCATCAGTGCCATGACCCTTTGTTGTCGAAGGGTCTTGACTCTTAGCGTTAAATACAGATCTAAACCGTACATCATATCAGATTGCACAGATCAATGGTTTATAATTGATATTAACAATTGTTTGAACCCCCTTGGTAATTTTTGTTATGACCTTTCGCAATGTGCATTTATAAGTAGTAGAGATGAGATAGTATACCTATAATTTGAAAACATCTTTTAAAGATTGAGAATATTTATTAGTACTTGCTATTACTGTACATGTCTTGCCAAAATCGTCTTCATTACTACGCCGCAATGGTTTTATAAAAATTCGAGAAACTTTGATGGCTAAATCTATGAGTATATATAGAAATATATATTTCCAAATATTTTAACAATGTATTAACTTCAAAACAATATCACCAAAGATTATCAATTTGGTACGGATTTTTTTATTGGTTTGCATAACATGTAACATGTATTCCTTTTACATGGGGCTTATTAGACAAAAAAAAAAAAGAACTTGAGAATTCCTTACGAATATCACCATTAAATAAAATATTAAAGTGAGATCAACAAATAAACTGATCAAACACACTTGTATATAATTATAAAATGATAATAAGTGTACAGACTAAATGTAAGACTCTTCACTGCACGAACACTAACCCTGTACAGATTATATTTTAAATTGAAAAAGGATACCTATTTGATATGATTGTAAACAGCTCATCAAGTAGTTGCATGACAGTCTCAAATATTTTAGCTAAATTGAATATGATAAAGCAAATCAACTAAAAATTGAACTGAAAAAGGATCCCTATTCTCAATAGCATAATCCAAAGTTGTCAGTACATCATCATACCCTGCCAAGAAGAAGTTTAAGAACATAAAAGAATTATAAACAATGTGACCATGACAAAGTCTTGTCGAATATAAAAAATATAATCCAAAGTTGATTGATAATATTTTTTTTTGATACGCTGTCAGCACATTTCTACAAAATAATGAACCATAATATAAAAAAATATTTAAAAAGAATAGTTTGAGAATGACCTGCAAACCAATGTCACCGGGAAGAGATTATAGTGCCCCATTTGCAAAACTGAAGGAAATGATTTTTAGTAATAAAATGAAGTGAAGATAGAAAGAGAGCCTGCATAAAGGACTAAGATCGTCTCCGTTAATGGCATTACACGACCCGGTACTGATAGGAAACCAAGCATCACTGTAACCAATCTTGGTTAGGTCAATTACTGGTATGGACATGCATGTACTCCCAGAAATTGTTGTATCGGACAACAATTTCTTGATCAAGCTAACTTGAACTGAGACCCCACTCAAATGCAACACTACCCAAGGCCGCTTGATCAGGCTAACTTGATCAGGCTAACTTGATCATACAGAGACTAAGTTTCACTCAAATGCAACACTACCCAAGCTCTGACATGATAAAACTATGTAAGTCAAAGTTACAACAATTGAGGTTGGATTTCGGACAATTGGATCATAATTAGCATCCCTTTCTACAATTTACCATACTGGACTTGAGTAATCGGTTTATGGTACTACAACAATTTACCATTCATGAGTTATCTCAAGAGAAGCACCAAGGACACCGTTTTAGTTCAGCTCTACATTTTTTTTTTGCTAATTGCGATAAAAGCAACTACAGCAAGTTACAATATATTGGATAACACTCATCCAGAGCCAACAATGCATGTATCACGTTTTATATACATACCTATCAGTCATAAGTCAAAGAAATTGGAAAATATATCAACTGCATATTTGTATGTATTGAAAATGGGTAGCAATATAGCACATTATACACACAGTAACACCATCAAATTGGGTCAACAGATAGCCTAAAAGGATATTTTCTAAACTTTTCCAACAATGCCCCTGGGAATTCTTCCTACTTGCTGTTTTGGTCAGAAATAAACATTTTAAAATGGAAAAAGCAATTCCATGAAGCTATATACATTACATACAAACTGTTCGTACGGTTCATGAGGCACATTTATACTAAAGTCCATGACTAAAGGCAAAATATGAAAGTACTGGCATGCCCAAATTTATACAAAATGCAAATATGAAAGTACTGTCATGCCAAAATTTATACAAATTAAATGTCTGTGCCAGCACAACTTGATTACCTCCCACAAAGCATCTATAATCACCAGCCACTGTCCTCTCACGACCTCATAGCCAGACATGTCTTGTTGGTCTGGCAAGGTGGCTCTACTTGCATGTTTGTTGGGTTTTCCAATATACATAGTTACATACCTATCATATAAAATATATAAAATAGATTTGTAGAATGTGAGCTAGCATGATATCAGTTCAGTTCAGTTCTTTAAGCTTTCTCAATCCGATCAGCACACAGCTTGAGAATCTCACTGGATTTCTCCGCCGGTGCTGTCAAATTCACTGCTTGAATAAAAATTTTAAAAATAGTCAAAGCGTCAAACTATATTTCCAGATTTTCAAATATTATAAGACAAAATTCTGTTTTAAGATAGCAGTCCAACTTCTTGATCCAAAGACCACTATATTATGTATGGCCCTTGCTTATCATCAGACAAAGAGAGTTTGGACAAATTTCGAAACCTACCTTGCCGAGTCATGTCAACATTATGAATTCATATATCGACCATCATTTTATCCAGTATGTTCTTTGTGCAGCTGGTTTTCTTCTTCTATGCAACACATTTTCTTCTGAAATGACTAATTTGTCCTTCTTTATTTCACTGGCTGTTTGAATAAACTGTCACTAACTTTCATTTACGCTGGGGTAGTTTAGTCATTTAAAAAAAAATAATTTTGCTCTTAATGAAAAGCATGTTGCCCAAAGCATTTCCCGAGTTAACCATCTAACCAAAATCTCGGTGAGCTGAAGCATTGCTTTAAAATGGGGAAAAAAACTGACCTTTGCATTCCTGTGAATGCATAAATAATGAGTTGATTGAACTCACAACTGGTTTAGCTCGCTTCTATGATAGAGGAAAGAGACGGGTTCGAGCTCCACCACCTAGAATGATAGAAATTATTGCTTGCGGATCTGTCAACTGCATCCCTTTCTTCACCTCAACATCTAAAGGCTTCACCTGATTCATCTGTAAATTAAGAAAACCAAAATCTTCATATATAGTTCAAGCTGATAGTCATAATCCCAATAGAAATAATAATTCACTGCACCATCAGATATGACAGAACTCCATGTTTAGTGATATAGAGTCGCAGACTTGATTGCATTATGAGCTGAAAAAGACTTACTACAAATATTCCACATTCCATAACAGTATACCATGATAAAAAAAATTTCTGTGATTGATAAAAATTTTAAATTAAGGCCAAAAATATGATTTTTTTTTTCCCAAGTGAAAAACATGTGATAAAATAATATTTTCTTTAGTTCATGTTTTAACCCATTTGATGATAACATTTTTCTATATATAGCATATTAATATTATTGGGCCAGTTTGCTATTTATTATTTATTTATTAATGCATCGGTCTATAATTCTTCTTGTTCTCCAACAATATTTTTCAATTTTCTTGTTAGGTGAATTTCAAACATAATAGTGCCTTTCCTAATAAATTCACATGCCGAAGAGTAGATTATTTGTAAGCAATTCCACTAACACCATGGTTTAACCATGCAGCAAGTTCTTAATCCCTCAATTGCAGAAAACATTTCTAAAACCATGTTTAGTGGAATCAAAGAGTAATGAGTTGCCACAATATCATACCAGGTTCTAAATCAAAGAAAGATCCGTGATTATGATTCCAATAAGAAACTAATTTAAAGTTGCAAATAAAATTAACTAAATAGAAAAAGGGGGAAACAAAGAGGGGTTGGGGGCACACCTGAGGAGGTGAAGATCCGAAGAATTTGGCGGAGAAGAAGAGGTGGGGCCGGATCGACGGAGAAGGAGGAGGCGGCGGCGGCGGAGAGGCAGCATGAGGTGACGTGTGCGAGGTCGGCGAAGGTCGAAGGAGGAGGCGTACCACATCTGATTTCAGACGGCAACTTTCTATTCTCGGCTTATTAGGGCGCACGCGAAGAGGGGAAACGGGGGTAGGGGGAGGGGTACCACATCGCCACCAAGGGGTTTCCTTTTCTGCCATGTCGCACCAAAGGAAATGTGAAATGTTATACGGAGGGGGGTTTCCTTTTCTGCCATGGCTGCCGAACAAGGAGAGGGGAGGGAGAGTTATACGGAGACAACTTATATTAGAAATGAAATGTTATATGGAGATGAATGAAATGTCTAAACACTTCTCCTTAACAGCGGCGGAAAAAATTAAATGGGCGCAAAAAAAAAAAATTGGTTATACGGAGATTGCACAGATCTAAACCATCCAGCGCCATGCCTTTTTCCTGTCAAAAGTCTGACCCTTAAAATTAAATACAGATCTAAACCGTAGATTGCACAGATCAATGGTTTATAATTGATGTTAACAATTGTTTGAACCCCATTTGGTGATTTTTGTTGCGACCTTTCTCTACGTGCATTTATAAGTAGTAGAGATAAATCATGCTAGTGTATGTAAAAAATATATAAAAAAAAGTTAATTATTAGAAATTTATATAGATAGATAGATAGATACAAAATCATATTAATTTGTCACCAATATAGCACATCCATAAATACAATCTTTTTTTTAGAATTATTTAACTATAAATTTAAGATTAACAAATTTACTAAACACCAGCTAAATTTCTCAAATTCTCCAGAAAAAAAAAATATTAACATTAATTAAATATCAAAAATCCCGTCCGTACAATATGACATCATGGCTGGTTCCAACTATACTAGCGCTTTCTTGGGCTCGGAGAGAAGCGGAAGAAGAGAGAAAAAGGAGAGAGAGGAGGAAGAGAATGGCGGAGGAGGTGAGAGCATCGCACATTCTGATAAAGCACGAGGGATCCAGGCGCAAGGCGTCCTGGAAGGACCCCGACGGCCGCGTCATCTCATCCACTACTCGCGAGGCTGCTGCGGCCCGCCTTCAGTCTCTCCGCGAGGAGATCCTCTCTGGCCGCGCTAAGTTCGCTGATCTTGCTGCCGTTCACTCTGACTGTAGCTCCGCCAAGCGCGGCGGCGACCTTGGTAAGATCTTTGTACTTGGTGTTGGTGAGTTTGTGTTGTAGTTAGTTTTATGGTAGGGTTTGAGGTTGATTTAGTGGTTATTGCATTATTGGGTGTGTTGTTTGAGTATTAGCTCAAATTGGGTGATATTTGACAAGTTTCGTAATTTGAGGATCTTTAGGGTTTATATTCCGATCTTGGGTCTTGGCAAAGCATTTTGTATCAGATGTTACAGCTTAAGCTTGGTTGAATTATATCAACACTATATATGGTTTGAATCACATAGATTTAGACCAGACAGTATGTCTACAAGTTATAACCTTCAAATATAAGATATCAAGAAAGTACAAATCTTATTGGTTTTATTACTAATAAGGTAGTGGGCTTATCTGTTATTGCAATGGTTAATTGATTCTTTGCAAGATTAGAACATGTCTATGTAATTAGTAAGCACATAGTTTTGCTTTTAGCTAATTTCTTATAACTTTTTTTGGAATTTTGTAAAAAAAAAAATAGTAAGGTTTGAATAGACACAATGGATTTTAGTTTGGTAGATCTCTAAGATATGATATTTTGTATTCTTTAACTCATAAACCATTAAATGGTATAAGATTTTATACATTGTGGATTTTTGGTTTGTACAGCTAAAAGATTCCAATACAATGTGAAGTTGGCTTGGGTTATTTAACATTCATATTGTGTCAATTCGTATGATTGAATATAACGTCAGCATATTTTATTTAACTCTACTGTTGTGGTGAGCTACAAATGCTTAAAAGTAGAACTTGATAATTCTACAGTGAACGATTTGTGGTTTCATGGTCTCTGCAAAGTATGATAATTGAGCTGAGAAGTAAAAATGTAATTCTTCAAGTCTTCTTAAGTCATCTTCTGATTTGAATAAAGCCTAACCTGGTTTGAAAAGTACTTGTGTGGATAATTAGGCTTGTAAGACCTAAATGTATTACACAGCATTTTGTTTTTTTCTTGATAGCTCTGCAGACTTGATTGTCATGCATTTCTACTGTGATTTAACACTGGAATAATTCTGCAATGCAATACCATATTAACATTGTGTCATAGCCTGAAGTATTGTTTTTGGAAACTTTTGATTTCATTTGTTCATGAGTTGTTAGCACTATCTATGAGTCTTTGAGGTGTTATTTTGGACAACATTATTAATCAGAATAGAAAAGCTTTGTTATGTGTTGTCAGATGTTCTGATATAACTTGACCAGTTTAGTTGTAAAGGAGCCATTTCCTCTTCGATAGAGTCTAATTTTTCATTCTTGATTTGGGGTTTATAATTGAATTCAAACTTAATACCCTCTTATTTACCACATGAGAATAGAATGCAGTACCAGTTTACCCCTGGAACAATACATGTGGGGTCTAGTACACCAGAACTGACGATACAACATCAATGGGGTTTAGCAGTTTCAATTTACATGGATAATACCAGTAACTTAGAACATATTTTTTGAAAACGCAGGTAAATTTGGACGGGGGCAGATGCAAAAGCCATTTGAAGATGCAACATTTGCACTGGGGGTTGGTGAGATCAGTGGCCTTGTTGACACTGACAGTGGGGTTCACATCATCCTCCGTACAGCATGATTCCAAACTTAGTTTTTATTCATGAGCTCATTTTCTTCTTTCTGTAATGTTGAAGCCCTCTTTTTACTGGGCGTATTTGTGTGCTACTTGAGCTGTATCTTGACTAATTTGGAAACTCCACATTGACTCCTCTATGGAATTATTTCAATAAATAAATTTCTATTAGGTTCATGACGAGAAAGAACTTCACATTTGGTTTCAGATTGTTATCGGCATGATCTTTCTCTGCTGTTTTGCTTATTTATAGGTTTGGATATATCTTCATGTTGCTCTAATGATTGTTGCTTTAATCGTACTACTGTAATATATGACAGCTGTCGCACAGTTGGATGGCTAGCAAAGTACTGTTACTAAGATATATGGCACCAATTTTGCTTGTAATGCGCAGTATAATTTCTGAAAGAGCCGTGCAAAACCGAGTTCAAATTTCTTTAAAGTCACCCCTTCAAAAAAAGTTGGGAGTGGCATCATATACATGATCATGAGTCCATTTGATATAGAAAGCAAAAAAGGAAACCAAGAAAAAGATTATTGAACATCAGAATTTGGGAGTTCTAATTTATTTTCTGGTAAACTAGATTCCTCATCCCTTGCAATGCTTGGTGCAAAGGGAGTTACGGTAGCACCCAAGGCTTCTGGTCCTAGAGAAGAAATCCTCTTGCAAAGTGCATCGCAGTTGCTAATTACTTCATTTAACCTTCCCTTTAGCTCTCCTACTTCCACTTGCAATGGATAGACTGCCAAATAGTTAAAACATGACATATAAGTAATTCAAAACAGGTAGCAGAGAAAAATAAAATAGCAAACATTAACCTAACCTAACAGGTTCCAGGTAAGAACGATTAAACATAAAACAAGTTGGAGGTCGATCCAATCCACCTCTTTGGCATTATTTTGTCTACTTTTATAATACTCCATTATCCAGTACCATACAAGAAACAAAATTTGATATGCACAGCAATCCAATCAACTTTTTACAGTTCAGCAATACTGAATCACGACAATATTTTGACAGTTAAGGGTTCAGACCTAAACCATTTGACTTACAATGAGAACCACAACCTTGTCCAGATCTTACAAGCTGCCAACCCATCATAATAGACTGCCTTGTATGATCTACCAACTATAGTGAGATGGAATGAAATTACCTTCGGCCAGGCTCAGGGAAGTGGATCTCATGGCAGCAACAGAATAGGTAAATCTTTGGAGAAGTTTAGCAGCCAAGGCATCTACTGTCTCTATTTTGTTTTCCAATTCTTCCTAAAGTACCAATTTGATACTAATCAATTATTAAATTAATTTTAAGTGCAAACTAGCAATTTTAAACAGCTGTTTTCCTATAAACTGAAACCAAACTAAGAAATTAAAATTATGCAACTTTCAGGCAATAAAAGTATATTGACAATGTCGTATCAATAGGTATTGAATTGGCCATGTTCTTGGTTGTTTGAGAAAACAGCAACCAACCCATCCAAAAATAAGAACAAGGAAAAGAAAATGAAGAAGCAAAAGATACCTGCTTTTGACTAATTTTCTTGGCCTTCTTCTCTTGCCATTCACGATATATAGAAAAAAGCTCTAACAAAACATTTGGATCCAAAGTACCTAGTAAATGAAACAGGCATAAAAAAAATGCAATTTCATAATAATAGTTATAAATACAATCATTAGTTAGTTGACTCTATGTGGTAATACGAGGTTTCATGAAAATTTCACCATACAGGTAACTACCTCTACATATGGGCAGAAATCAACACCACATTATATCTTTCCTATTTGGAAACTGGTACAGCAAAAAATGCTGACAAATTCCCAGGATTATTCATGTGATTTCTAATTTCTACAATTGAAGTCCTCTAACTGAATTGTGTATAAGTACTTGATTTTTTCTTTCGGCACTTGTTCTTACCAGAGGCTGAAGATGGTTTCTTCAGGAGGATATCTGTCAAGCTGCTCTCAGATTGAGGGCTTTTAAGCAATGGAGTTGCCTGAAACACCAGATTTAGTAATCATAAATGACTCCACAAAATAATAAAATCTTTAACCTTTGAAAACAATCCACATGTTTATCCTTAAACAAGGATAAGAAAGTATTTGGAGTACTTCAAAATTATTCAATTTTTCCTTTAACATATCAGAACAAATTTTCCTAGCAAAAAAACCCCTTTAAACCTTAGTTTTTTGGGCTAAATTTTCCAAATTTAAGTATATTTTATTTTGAATATGGAGCAACAAGGGTGTGAGCTTACAATTTTGAGAGCTCGGATTCGTTCGACCAATGGATCGACACCTTCGATCCTCTGTGATACTGTGGTTATCTCGTCTACGAACTGAAATAAAACATACTACTAAGAATTTAATTAAAAGATTCAATTGACAGAGCGGAAAAGAGTCCTTGAGAAAATTTTAGGAAATGAATTGAGAAGGTACCTGGGATTGTTGAACTGGAGATTGTTTAGAAAGGATGGATTCGGAGGCTCCCATTTGGTTTTTACGCCTTCTATTATTTCTCGCTTAATTGAAAGTGCAAAGAGGTTTACAAGGAAAAGGAGAGAACCAGGACGAACTAGTCATGTTCCTCTCCATTTGTCCGAATGGGAGACGTTTCCAGTAAGAACATCGACTATAGACTTTTTAATCGGTCAATTACACTGTGTTTGGTTTTAAGGAAAAAGATGGAAAGGAATGGAAAATAAAGAAGGGAAGGAAATGGGATGGGATGGAATGGTAAATATTTTACTTCCTACTGTTTGGATAACTAATGAAAGGGAAAGGAAAAGTTTTTCCTTTCCTAATTTTCTCTCTTTGGATGATCCAACTTCACGAATGTAAAATAGAACTAATTAAATATAATTGACTATTATACCCTGACTTCTTCGGGTTGTTTCTTTCAGCTTATGTAATATTTTAATATTTGCGCTTTTATTTTGTACTGGTAAAGTTCCACTGGAATCTGGTTAGATCACATCAGTACAAATTCATTTATAGCATCATGTATATTATAGAAATAAGTATCAATTCAGATAGTGATGTATATCAAAGAATATATTTTGCAAGAAAGAGGACTTTACAATTTCACAGAACGGCAAAGAGCTATTCTCAAAAGAGTATCTATTTAGCCCTCAAACACGAACATTTATACTGATAAAAAATGGACATTAGGAAAACCATTATCAGAATCCATTTTAGTACCATCGGTCCATATAAAATTAAATGCATATAAAATTTCAGAAATATTTTTGAAGCAAGAAGAAGCATATAAACATAACTTAAAAAGATTTTTCGGTCCAGGATTATTGTGGCGATGGCATATGACCAAATATTACGATTTTGTGATCAAATTACAAGAACACTATTATGTTTTGGTTCAGTCTTTTTTTCTCTCTAAACTGGAAATCAAGGTACTTGGTGTTAGAAATCAAGGTTTTTGGTTTGCTAGTACAGAACAATTGAAAAACGCAACGGGCAGAATTGGGGAAAAAAACGAGTGAAAAGAGACAACCTCAGAGCAAAATAACTGAAACAACTAGAGAAGTGGAGAACGATAACAAAAAGCCAAAATAACAAACCAACGAAGAAAGATTGGACGCTAGGTAGGGATATTGTTGTCCTCGTTAAAATTGAGTATTGCCAAGATTTTTTTTCCCATCGTTTACACTCCAAATCGGAGTGTAAATTTTTTGTATAGGAAGTAAATTATGAAGGGAAACTAATTTCCTTCGGTTGAAAATTTTCCTTCCGAAAAATAACAATCCAAACAGGATAAATTACCGATTTTCCTTCCCCTCTCTATTTTTACCACCGTTCCCTCAAATCCAAACAGACCGTTAGTCGAAAACAGTGATCAAGGGTGTTTGGTTGTGACTAAGAGATGCATAAGATGCATAAAGATGCATAACTTATTATCTTGGGAGGTACTTCAATTTATTTCCAACTTTACCCTTCAATTTATTACAATAATGAAATAATAATTAATAATTAAATATTAAGTACTTAATAATACTTAAAAATAATAATATTTATTAATTAATAAATAATTATTAAAAATAATATTTAATAAGTAACAATATTATTAAAGAACCATGACAAACAATAAAGATTAATTATTAATATTTAACAGTAATACTAATTATTATTAATTTAAAATAATTAATCAATAATAATTTTTATTAAATAATTAATTAAATTTATAATATTTAAGATATAGTATATTAATATTTCATAATATTAAAAATGATTTATTATTAATAATTAATTTTATAATAATTAATAATTAACAATAAATAGTAATTAATAATAATTAATTATTATTATAAACTAATAATTCATAAATAATAATAATAATGATTTGTTATGATATGAGGTCATTTTAGTCTTTTCACATGAATATATGCATGCATAAATTATGTCTCTTTATTCAATAACCAAATATTCATTACATAACACTACATAAGCACATACTACATAAGCACATATGCATCCTTAAGTTATGTAACTCCTTACTTCACTATCAAACGCCCCCATAGACTATAGTTGTTTGGTTAGAATTGGCTTTTTTTAACATGGAACATTTCATTAGAAAATTTCCCATCAAAATGGACGGATTTTGCGTCATTTGGTTAGAATTTTCATATTATTAGATCTAACAAAATTCCGAGAAATCAATTGAAATGAAATGAAATCCCACATAAAAAACATTTTGATCAAGGCCATAGTGTATTTGGTGGATATTTATGATTTTGATTCTCAAATTATTGGCAAATTTTTACTAATCAGCTATCCGATCTAATTATGTTGAAATTATAAAAATTCAAGTTGTTCAGTATAAGAAGTTTAAGTAATTCTATTTTGTAATGATTTTGTTCTTAATACATATTATACTTTTATTTATTATTTTTAATCTATGTATAACGGAATTTTTATATAAAATTTTTACAAAATATGTTTCATCTAACTTATAGATATGTAAAATCAAAACGTATGCATAATTAGCTATAAACTAATATTTAATGTTCGTGTAATTAGTCGTTTGAGAATTTTCTATCAGTCTTTCGAGCACATTCTCATTTAAAAAAAAATAATAATAAATTATATTTCACAATTTTTAAAAAAATGCATTATATAATATATTATAATTAAATATTATCGATTTGAGTATCTTTGAAAAAATTTAAAATTATAAATCAATCAAGGGGAAAACAAAATTGAGGTGATGTTTTCCCTAGTATTTATTATGGCCAGTTCTACTTGAATAGAAGAAAAAAATTAAGTTGTAAAAATTGGATTTCAAAGCCCGGTTTCTAACGGACCCTGATCCTGTGTCGCGCGGCACGCGTGTAGCGCACCTCCACGAGCCGTTCGATTTTGATCGGGCGGTGCAGTTTTTTCGGTCCTATCAATCTGTTACATGCACGGGCCCCCATAGCCATCAGATTCAGATCAGACGGCCCACAGCCCGCGCTATACGCGTGCCGCGCGACACAGGATCTGGATTCGGTTTCTGACTTGTCAAACATGTGAATTTTTCTTTTTCTTTCTTTTAGCAGTAATCAAAACCGCCGGTGTTTAAGAGCGTGAGGTTGTTTGATGCTTGCCGCCATGAGAAGCTTACGAAAAGATATTTTGATTAAGACATTTTGTTATTTTGATTTTAATTTCATGCTTCACCTAATATATGAAGTGTATTCTAATGTCATAATTTTTTGGTGTTATTAAATGCTAGAACTTTACTTTATTTGTATTTCCAAATAAAAATATTGAAACGTGCAATCTAAATAGTTAATCTTATTCAATTACACGAGAGATGTTACTGTAAAATTTTAATAATTGTTTTAGTCTGTTTCATAATAGATATAAAGATAAAGAAATTACATGAGGCCAATTGTGAGAAGATTAACAAACAAAACACATAATCAATTGTAACATTGAGAAAGCAATTTACTAGTAGTATTACTTCTTCGTACATTGCTTATAGTCATGATTTTTTTTTTTTTTTTAAATTCTGGATTAATAGTATGGATTGAATGTTCAAATTTTAAATTTTGAAATAATAATACAAAAAGTAAAGTGTTTATTACATCAAACTTATGGTATTAGAATCTTCCTATTCTTTTAAGGATGTGTTTGGATGCATTAGTATAGCTTCTCTTTTTTTTTTTTTCTTTTTTTTTTTTTGGAAGTACTAGGTACGTAGTAGCTTAGTATAGCTACTCTTTGAATAGCATCTTGGAATAGCCATATTTTACATCCAAACAAAATTAGAATAGATCTGGAGTTTTGTGTGGTTATAGCTATTCCTAAGAAAACTCATTTAGTAATCTTTTGGACAATTAATAATTATTAACCATAATAATTATATACATTTGAGTTGTACTCGTCTCAACAAAGAAAACCAGTTACAATATCTTAAAACTAATTCAATGACCATTTTTTAATCTATGTTCAGCTTTGTTTCGTGTTGATTTCACCAACTGATGTCTCTAAGTACCCAAAATGAATGTTCATATCGCATCTGTGACCAACATGGTAACAACACCTCCTCACATATATCTTGTTTTCACCACTACATATATATTAATTGAGTGTTCGATTCATAAAAAAAAAAATTATGTATTGGTTTGCCTTGGTCAATATTAAATCAACTAGCTTAATAATCAAACCAACTAAATATCTCTGCACCACATTAAAATTTAAATGGTTTCATATATCATTGAGACATTGATGTGAACCAAACATGTACTACGTAAGTCTAAACAATTATTTGTTATTTGTTCATGCTTTGAAATTTTAGTCCTTTATTACTTAATTGTTGGAAATTTTTGTATTTATTTTTCAACTCACATGTTTATTGTAATAAAACACTAATCATTTCATAAAATTTTAATGTGTGTGATTTATTAAAATAATTTCATAAAATTGAATACAAATCCAAAAGAATTAATATTATAATAGAGTCTTAAACAAAATAATCCAATAGTACTAATAATAATTATTTAGGTATCCTAATTTGACCATTTTGACCATGAACATACAAAAAGTTCATACAAAAACTAAGGATTAAATCTCATTAATTCAATAATATCCTAAATTTTTGGAAATTATTTAAAAATATATTCGGGTGGTTCACAGTTTAAAAAATATATTCTTATAATAATTTTTAAGATACCAACAAAATTTGATTGCCAAATCTGGGAAGCTCCCAAAAGGTTTGAAAAGATTTTGACATAATTCCACTTATCTGAAAAAAAAGAATGGTCAAAGCTTCAATATGTTTGAAGAAAAAAAAAATGCAAATATACTTTTAATTAAAGTAAATATTTTTTTTTCATTTTTGAAAATTGAATGAAACGAAACTAATCTCTAAATTGATTCTTTGACAAATTTTAAATCGTTTTTTGTAGATTATATCTTCCAATCTTAACATTTGGTAAAAAAAAAAAAATAAATAAAAATAGACACTCTATATTCGTGTGGTTGGAATTAACCTTTAATATCTAACGATCTATTCTAAAATCAAATCCAAACAAATCATTAAACGCCCACAACAATTTCTCGATCTTCTTTCATTTTTATATTTTTCCTTCATATCTTTTTGTTCTTCCCTTGAACTTCTATGTCAATTCTAGTGGTTTTAAAACTGCACAATTACAAATCTTGGACCATATACCAAACTTTCACATGTCGTCATACAACTTTTTTGACAAGTATAATTTATCTTTATAGTGCATAAAGAAAGGTCTCGGTTCGTTACCTAGGCTAATAATGAAATACTTGAATAATGTTTTGTTATATTGCATGAAAATGTACCCAAAGAAGCTTGCCGTTGGTGGTGGAGAAGAGGAGATCGTCGGAGAAGAGAAATATGTCGCTGTGACCTGCGATGGCGTTGCGGCTAGAATTGCTCCTATTAGAGTGAAGGTCATGTTTGTCAACGTAAATAATGTTCAGGTCTTTGGTATGTAATTAATTTTGTCATTTATACTTTACTAGGCCAACTAAATATACCATACATTAATATATTATTAAATTTAGGGCTGGGGCAGAATCAGGGAGGAGGGGAATAAATATCAATGCTTATTTTCTCTGGGATGTACAAAAATGAGAGCTACTAGCAAGGCCAGAATCAGGGAGGAGGAGAATAAACATCAATGCTTATTTTCTCTGGGATGTACAAAAATGAGAGCTACTAGCAAAGCCATTGCGCTTTGCACGATTAAGTTTTATTCTTCAAATTTTTATCACTGGATTTTTCATAAATTTCTTAAGAACATACATAAAATTTTATGCAAAAATGATTTGAAAAGCTTGTAAGCAATTAAATAAAAGAAATGAGTTGATTAAAAAATACTAAATGTTATGAGTTTTTCAATATATTTTAAATTACTTTGTTAAATTAGATTATTCATTATGAAAACTTCTTAAAATTTTGCAAGTTTTTTGTGTTGTAATTGGAAAATATATTCAAACATTAATTTTTTTTAGATAACATTTGATTTTTTAGGTAAAATAATAATCATGTTATAATTTATATTAGTGTTATAGTTTATTGTAATAACTCATGAACATATTTATAAATGTTTTGTTTGATGTCCACAACTAATTTTGTTTGAAAGACGTATTTCTCTTGTAAGATCTAATAACATGACTAATAATAGAAAAAAATATAACTTATTAAGAATATTTATAAAATTTAATCTAAAAATAAATTGGGACATGCTTGCAAACAACTAACAAAAGTACAAAATAACCGAAAATTGTTATATTTTGTGAAAAAAAGAAAAAACCTATATAACTTATTTCCTTATCATTTATGCCATTTAATATAATATGTAGAAAAACAGATCGTATAATATAATCATGACTAATAATTTGTATATTAAAATATATAATCAATGCTTGTAGTAAAATGTTTTAGAACTTGAAATTTGAAATATAAAGAATTCACATCAATTCAAAAATAAAAAATAAAAAAAATAGAGAAGTGAATTCTTTATAATTTTTTGAGAACATCCATAAATTTTATGTATAAATTATTTTGCAAAGGTCTGTAAATAATTAAATAAAAGAATTAAAATTTCTCAAATTGCTGATTACGTAAGAAAAGAACTCAGAAGGTAAAAAATATATATATAAAACTGTATGAAATAAAAAAGTGAAGGGCCTAACTGAATAAAAGCGAATTAACACCACAGGTGTGCTACCATCTTCTCTCTATCTATTTGACTTTATGTGTTCCCATGTACAATTTCATGTTTCACTTAAGAAAGATACTTGTGTGGGGATTGTTACATAGAGTAAAAGAGGAGTTAGCCACAAAAGATCTAATACGAATCCAAATTGGGTTACCCTTGTTTCTTATTTATTTGCTGTGGATGAATAAGTAAAGACTTTCGTGTTGCGTATTGAAAGATGTACTTATAGGACACCCGTTACACAACAATACTCAAAGTGGCCACAAAAAGTTTTCTTGTGCAAACTGTAGATAATATCCCTCAATATGAATTCTTTCTTGATTCTTGATGATTCTTGATGATTGATCCTTGATTGATAGTTGGATAATTGCTTGATAATTGTAATTACATAGAGGCTATCTTTTCCACATAATTCAGCCATACATGAAACTTACCATAATTTTGTAATTCTTCTCACTATTGGGTGGTAACTTGTACCAGAGACAGAGAGAGATTGGTTTATATAGTACAAACGGCTGTATGCAATCCACAAGGACCACAAATAGTCTAATACTCACTCTTTTCAGAAGAGGGGCTTTGATGGTGGCGATTCGCTTCTTGGACTTGTATGATTGTTTCTTCTTGATTCTATAATTTTTTTTTTTTTGCTTAATTGAATTCTTCTAGGACGTCTATATAGGTATGTTATTAGAAAAAAAAAAATATTACTTGGCTTGATTTGGCGCTTAGGCCTATGTAATCGGGCTGTGGTACCAGCAGGACTATTAAATGCTATTATATAATATGAATCTATATTTGAATTCTTTTTTTTTTTTTGATATTTCTCCTCTCTATATTGTCAGTCTTTTCATATAAAGTCTGTGTATAGATGATGATTTAATAGAGGCATGTTGTTTTATTCATCAATGTTCCTGACTTATTATTGTATGTATCACACCAATATATTTCTTTCACTTAGCAAATTTAGAGCATATCTCAGAGTACTCTGCAACGCTTGGTTTCCATTTGCTATTCAGGACTCGTATTGCAGTTTTGTGTGATTCAAACGAATATATTGAATGATTTACTGTTAATATATCTCATCTTTGTGAGATGACATTAGTTAATGGACCCGACGATGGTTTTAAATCGTATGATCCAAATAGAAAAGGAGATTCTTGCTATGCAAACTCTAGAATCAGAGGATACAAAGTTACAAACATGATGCGAGTCAAATGGCACAGCTCCTTACCTAGCCTACTGTTTTTTTCTGTGGTAATTATATGTTGCCTAACAGCAATAATAAATTTAATTATTCTGGCAAAAATTAACATTTAATCGTTCTCATTTCCATTTCTCTCCCTCTCTGATTTATTTATTATTGGTTTGCTTCCGAATAAATCCATTTTCTTACGGAATCCACTATGTCAAAATAAATCCATTTTCTTCGCTTTCATCTAGCAGTATACATTCAGTGGATCAAAAGAGAAGTTATACACTACTAAAATATACATTGCAGAAACATATGCTATTAGCCATTCTCAGCTCGGTCATAGGCATTGGACTTATGTGTCGGTGCAAAGGTAAACCCTTCAGGAAACTTGCCTAGCAACATCTCAGAAATCCTTCTGTTCCAAAAATAATCAGGATAACTGGATCAGGTCATGAATATAACACAAGCACATTGTTACAATAGAAGTCTTTTGTTTTGTTCTTTTTTCCAGAGAATCAGGCCAGAAGTACATTATCCCCTCTAAGCGCATGCACAGAGAAGAATTACAAAAATAATTGAGGCACATACCCAATCTGCAGCTGAGTCAGAACCTCAGAGGCCATTAGGGTTTCAAGATCATCGCGACCATAATAACTAGGAGGCCTCCAGTTGAGACGCTGAGATACCACATCCAGCAGACCAACCGGCACGTAGCGGTATGTGTAACTCAACCACTCCAACAAGAAATGCCTTGTTCTCTCCACACCTGATGCAGTATTTTTCAAAATGTTAGTATAAGGTGATTAATTTCCTTTCACCCTCTCTCAATTTTCTATCCAAAAGAGAAGGGGAAAAAAAAGCAGCTTAGTTGTTAAAACAAACAAAATACACCTTTATTATCTTCCCCAATGTTCAAGACCGAATCTCACAAAATCTTTTAATATGCTATATCTTTCTTCAAATGTCCCAATGCCTCTGCTCTTTTATTTTTTAAAATAACCACGGCTATGCATATAGCAAATATCAATTATCAATTATGCAACTTGTAAATTATCGATGGAATTAAATTACCATTAAATGCTCTAATCTAATTTAATATGCTAAAATTAGTATTATTATCGTGTCTACAAAATTGAAGAGCTCGACAGAGACGACTCTTTTAAACTATATATGTTTGATGACAAGGGCTTTTTGCCCTTGTTTTTCTTTAAAAAAAAAATTTGTTGATCGAGTTTAAACTATTTCAAATGATCAATCTAGTCATGCTCCCACGTATCCGAAATCAAGAGAAGACCAACTAAATTTAAAAGAACTCCAATCGTTCATGAATTAACCCGATACGAGAAAATGACGCAAACATGTTCGAATATATATATTAGAAATGCCCAGGGTTGTACCAAAATCAGAGTCAAATCCCTTGGCGTGTTATATCCACTTGTCTTTACAGAATAAAATACAAATTCGAAATTAGGTAAAAATTTGACAAAATCTAAAATTCAAAATTGGAGTATAATAAAAACATAATCAGAAATAATTCGTTTAAATATAATAGAATAATATTAAAATAATTTGACAAAATCTCACGCCACGTCGCCCACCCATCCAACTACTTATACCACTTCTGCCTCCAAAAAAATATTAAATAACTATACAACTGCAGACGCACATAATATGATACAGCGTCAGAGATAATACTATTTAAACACATATACACAAATACTTTCTTTTAATATATTTTTCTGCAATGGCGAACAATATACATTTGTATAATTAATTTACCATATATATTGTCCTCATCTCAAAACACATTATTGGGAACCTCCGTATTTAAATATCACAAATTCTCTTACAAAAAACAATCTAACCAGCTCCTCATTCCCTAACTAGCAAAGTTGTATCGCATTTCAAAGTCCCTAGGGGAAAGAGTAACAAACACATAACAAAGGGAAAAAATAATGACTTCCACAAGTGAGTTAGTTACCGGAGCACACATATTCAAGATCACCGGTTATTCTGTGCTGAAGGAATTTGGTGTCGATAACTACGTCTGTTCATCCACCTTCACAGTCGGGGGTCACGAGTTTTATATCAAAATGTATCCCGGAGGTGACGAAAAAGAGTGTGAAGAATTCATTTCCATCTATCTCGTGCTTAACAACGTTGACAAGGAATTGTTGGTGCAATACGACTTTTGTCTTGTTGACATCTCAGGTGATTCGGTTGTAGTAGGTCCGAGGTCCTACGTCGCAAGCCCCAGTATATTCACACCCAAAAATCCAGCTTGGGGCTTCGGTTGTTTCACCAAGAGAGCTGACCTGGAGGCATCACAGTATCTTAAAGATGACTGCTTCATGGTGAGGTGCAGGGTTTGGTTTCTGAAGGTTCGACAGTCAGTTGGGCCCTCTGATAACTTGCATCAGCATCTGGCCGAGCTCTTAGAGAGTGGCGACATGGCCGATATCACTTTTGAGGTTGAAGAGGAGAGTTTCTACGCACACAGAATAGTTCTTGCTGCCCGATCACCAGTGTTTAAACAACTTCTCAGCCAAAATATTGGTGAAAGCGATACGAGGTCATGTGTTCGAATTGAAGATGTGAAGCCTCCAGTCTTTAAGGCCCTTCTTCGTTATGTTTATACTGAAGAACTTCCTAGTGATGTCAATGAAGGTGATGCTGACAAGGGCTTGACTAGTTTGGATCAGCAAATGATTGTGGCTGCTGATAAATTTGCAATTCAGATGTTGAAATTTATCTATGAAGAAAATCTTTGCAACAAGCTCTCAGTTAACACAGTGGCAACCACCTTTGAGCTGGCTGAGAAATGCAATTGTAATCGGCTTAAAGCTGCGTGTCTTGAATTTGCAGCACAGCCAGAAAATCTGACTGCGCTGATACAAACACATGCCAAACTTTCGGTAGGATCAGAAGAACATAAAACAATTGACCTCACAGGTTTACCGGACCTTCTCAACAAACTAAGTCGTTCTTCTATTTCCAATTAGTCTTGATACCGGGTTATAATAAGTTGTTAAAAAAGTCTTTCTCCGTTGGGTTATTTTCTTATTTTATTTATTTGTATCTTACTCTTCTAATGTGTTATAATTTATTAATTTTATGTTGTTTTCTCTCTTTGTACAAGTGATGGAATTTTGTGTGCTTGTATCATTATAGTAAATTGTTGGAAAAGCCTTTTCAGTTTTAAGTAAACCTAGAAAAGCCAACCAAGAACCGGAAGTGAAATTAGAAGATTTAAGAAGGAAACTAATAATTTGACCATTAAGTTTTAAACCAGAGAAGAAATGGAGGAATTCTTGATCGGATCAGTAGTACTCACGTTAGGAGAAATAATGAAGCATAATTACAAGACAAACACCTTGCATCGATTTAGAGAATGGGAGCGATCCACTTAAAACTATAACCGATCCTACTAATTTGATTAAGTGCAACGAAGGCCCAGATTTGTGTAATTGGATGTTCTTTATCTTAATTCAGGTTATAATTATTACTGCATTTGTTATCTTTCAAATTATATTTCTTTGTTTTTCTTTGTATCAAATCATTTGTGTTAAATTAAATTTGGGTCACTTCCATCGTTCGAGTTCGATACCTTTCTAGAGTATAAGCGATATAGTCGTACGCTTATGACTATTGTAATATAGTAAGGAGAGGTTCTTATAAATTTTAATGTTAACATCTCACAGAGTCACAGGACACAAGCATAAAGCTAATCATGAAACGATCGATGCATGATTTAAAGAGGATAGAGAGAAGGTGAGCAGTTAGATTTAATTTTTGAGAGAAAACATTATGTATTTTAATTTGGTGGTCATGTAAGTATTTACTATCCACAATCAAAGGAAGATCGTGCCCGGTCAAACATGCTTAAGTCGGGGAGATTTGAGGTGCAGATCGATGATGTAGACAATTTGGATTAAAATTTAAAATCAAAGAAGCACCGTTATCATAAATGTACGAAGTGTCAGCGATGGCTACATATATACCCCCAACGAAGAAAGAGAAAGGATTTCAAAGTTCCAAGCAGGAGATTCTAGAGTGATAGCTAATCCAAAGGTTGATTGTAGAATTTGAGTGAGAGATCCAATCTATCTATATTTTAGGTTAACTTTGCTTTAAAATTATAAATCAAATCCTTAAATTTTTCATTTTTTTTTTAGTTTACAATTATATTTGTAAAATTTGGTACTTTTTCTATTTTTGATTGTTTTGCGGAAACTAGGAGCAAAAACTATGCCTGAAAGACCCAGTGCAGACCAAATTTCATGGATGCGAACCAAAACTGAGCCAGAAGACTTATTTTTGAACTAGAACCGTGCAGTTTAGAGTGAATTGGACAAGTTCGGACCTCATCACATGGCTCAGTTCGGACCACACAGGGCCAGTTCAATTCGCACGAGGTCCAGTTTGATCTACACTAGGTTGAGTTCGATTCGCACCCGTCCTAAAATCCTAGTCCTAACCTTATATATGTTGCCTCTTGTGCCAAAAAAATGAAGATCTTTCGACTATTTATCGTTTCTCTTACTTCCCAGACGGTTGCATGGTGATCGCCTTACCTTTGCCACAAAATTCCACAGGACCGCCAACGATTCGGTTTCGGTGTGCACCAACTCCTCGAGCTCAACTTAGGCGTGACAATAATATATCTTCTTTATATATATGTTTTGGCCGGACTTTATACAATTTAAGACTTAACCCACTATATTCACTGTGTCTATTACTATATTGACCAAGATTTGGTATTGTTATGGCTTCTCAACTATTTTTAAGTTTTTAGTGGAAACGACTCAATTATGTACACTTCTCAACTATCATGCATTATGGTGCAAACAGGAGGTGCTTTGGGCAACATAATTTTTACTTCGAGCAACGTGACTTTTTTCTAAATGTCCAAATTATCCTAGTATAATTAAGATTTGTTACCTAAATTATTTCTTTGTTGTGCTTTTATTGTATTTCCTTAACCGTATTTGTCTTGTCTTTTAGGTTTCGCTAAAATAATTGTATTCTATCTCCCTCTATATCTTACCTCTGTTATTTAATGGAAAGGAAATCAAAATTATCATCCAAATTACAATAGGAATTGGCATTTTCTTGAACTTGATCGGTTGGCTTGAAACTATGAATACTTTCTCCCAATAAAAATAATAAAAAATTTGCTCCCAATCCAATTATCAGAATAGTAGCCCTTAGCTTTTTTAAGTACATCAGTCAATTAAAAATTTTGCTCCCGAACTTTAAAACTCAGATGACTAATATTCTAAACACGCTAGTACTAAAGTTGCAACTGAAAGATTCCAATCACTATCCATTTCTTGATGAGCAACCTAACTGGACTCACTTGATTATTTTTCTCTCAAGCTCAGAACTATGAAAAGGCAGTACTATTCTTCTTTTTCTTTATCAAATTAAACAATGGAACACTAGATAATTGGTCAGATGATTCTAATTACAAATACCGCGGTGGAGGCAAGTACCGCTTCTCCTATTAAACCTGAAGCTAACAAAAATTGAACTCAATTAAAAATTATGTTATGCTAGTTAAAAGAAATCTCTAATTGGGAAAAGGGATGGAGGGAGGGGAAGTGAATTTGGAGCAAATAGATCGTTGAGGAAAAAGAGGAGGAACTGGAGTTACTCAAGTAGAGAGAGAGAGGAGAGATAGACCAGGTTTAATCGGGGGCTCGACTTATTTCCTATATTGATAGGAAGGGTAATTTAGACTTTTGAAAAAAAAAAGCGTTGCTCTAGGTAAAAATACTGTTGCCCAAAGCACCTCCCGGTGCAAACGATGCAAAGCCATCAATTGGAGATCTGGAGCAAGACCTCACATAGCGTGTCTCAGCCTTGTACAAGTCAAATGACTCAGATGTGGCTGAACCTGCCCGTGGTCTGTCCCTTGCTCCAGAATCTCAAATTTTGAATGGAAATTAGGGGGAATGGAGGGGAACAAAGGGACTGCTCTATAGAAAAGTCATTGAGAAGTGTAACACTATGTACCCCCAAATTTGGGGGTTAAAGATCTCTCTCTTCCATTTCTTTCCCTTTCCTTCATTTTTCTGGAGCAAAACCTCAGGGTATATCACATAGAACTCCGCAACGCCCGTTCCCACTTATGCGTGTCACTGAGTCGTACAGCAGTTTTGTGTCATTTAAAAACGAATATATTGAACGATGTCTATATAAATATCTCATTTTTGTCAGATACATCAGTTAATAGATCCGACGACTGTTTTAAATCGCATGATCCAGATAAAAAAGGGAATATGATTCTTACCATTCAAACTCTACAACAAGAGGATACATACATGATGCGAGTCATATGGCTCCTCTCCTAACATATTTGTCTACTCAGCGGCAAATATATGTTGCCTATCATCAATAATAAGTTCGATTATTCTGATAAAAATCAACACTTCATCTTTCTCATTTCCTTTTTCTCTCCCTCTGATTCATTTATTGGTTTGCTTCAGAATAATTAACTCTTCAAATAATTTATTCTTACAGAATCCAATATGTCAATATAAATCCATTATCTGTTTGCTTTAGTATACATTCAGTGGATAAAAAGAAAAGTGGTACACTACTAAAATATACATAGCAGAATATGCTACTAGCCATTCTCAGCTCGGTCATAGGCATTGGACTTGTGTTTGGGTGCAAAAGTAAACCCTTCAGGAACCTTGCCTAGCAACATCTCAGAAATCCTTATCTGTTTCAAAAATTAATCAGGATAACTGAATCAGGTCATAGATATAACGTAAGCTTATTGTTACAATAGAAGTCTTTTGTTTGTTATTTTTTTCAGAACGTCAGGCCAGAAGTGCATTATTCCCTCTAAGGCATGCACTGAGAAGAATTATAAAAATAATTCAGGCACATACCCAATCTGCAGCTGAATCAGAGGCCATTAGGGTTTCAAGATCATCCCGACCATAATAACTAGGAGGCCTCCAGTTGAGGCGCTGAGGTACCACATCCAGCAGACCAACCGGCACGTAGCGGTATGTGTGACTCAACCACTCCAACAAGAAATGCCTTGTTGTCTCCACACCTGATGCAGCATTTTCAAGGTGTTACTATAAAGGTGATTATTTCCCTTTCACCCTCTCTCAATTTTCTTCCCAAAAGAGATAAAAAAGAAGGCTGGGAAGATAAAAGAAACAAATGATACCTTTATTATCAGAACCCCAATGTTCAAGACCAAATCTCACAAAATCTTTTAGTATGTTGAATCTTTCTCCAGAAGTGATATCCCAATGCCTCTGCTCTTTTATTTCTGTAAATAACCATGGCTGTTCCAATAGCAAATATGTATTATTAATTATATGCAACTGATAAACCAATAAAAGACTAACATTGAAATTCATTACAAAAATTACAACCAAATGCATTTGTACCTTTATAAGAGCCCCCCGAGCAATCATGCATGTCGACAGCTTGGGGCATTGAGACATATGTTTGTTCCAATCACAATATGAGAAAACATCACCATTTCCTATGACATTTAACTCTTCAGGAGCATTATTGGAGCATTTGGAAATATAGTCCCAATCAGCAAGCTTGCTGTACCGTTGTTGCCTTGACCTTCCATGTATAGTCAAGGCACTTGCACCCCAGTTATAAATGTCAGCAACAAGTGATTCTATTCGGTTTCTCCCCTCAAAGTATCCTGTTCTTACCTATTAAAAGAGAGAAGAAAAAAATAATATTAGGTTTTCTTTTGAACTTAATTTCATTTCAGTTTCATGGTCAAGAAGTGAGTCTCCTCTATGTTTATTTTAGCTTTTTTGGCATCTTAGAGAGCTTATTTCCTCTTCTATAATCATTTTTTAAATTTTCCAAATTTGTTCTTCTTTGTGTTAGCTTGACTTTTATTTATTGTATACACGAGAACGTAATAGTAGTATTCCACCATTTTTCACTTTCCTCTTCAGATTTCTCTTTTTATGTTGAGGAGATTGTTTCTGGTAACTATTAAGCTTATTTTTTTTCAGATGCACTTGGATCATGATTTGAGTTAGCAGGGTAAGCATGCTGAGCTGGAAGCCTACATGAATTTACATTTTTATTTCCCCTACCTTTCACAGAGGCTCATAGTAACAAATATATAATCACGGCAAAATTTGACAATTCTGCCATATAAAGAAAAGGGTACCTTACCTTAACAGTCAAAGGTCTATCCATTATACCAGATGCGGCTTGAATAACACTTTTCATCCTCATAGGTTTTGTTAGAAGTGCAGAGCCAGCTCCTCTATTAACAACAACATCAATGGGGCAACCCATATTTATGTCAATAAAGTCAACTGAGCAGTTACTATCCACTAATTCAACAGTGCGGGTTACAGTGTCAGGATAGGACCCGCAAATCTGTACGCCAAATAAGTCCTCTGATGGGTGCCGCCTCAACAACGCCCATTCTGATGCTTGTCCCTTTTGTTAAAGGAGTAAAAAAATCCAAAAATGAGATCTAAGAAGTCACATGAAAAGAAAAAAAAAAAAGAAAGTTTCTAGTATGTCAACATTATATATATACCGCAGTATGTCTCTACGGAAATATACACACTACATACTGAAGGAAAAAGTTCGAAATAAAATAACAATAATATGAAACAAATAAGTTAACTTTGGATACTCCAAGAAAAAGTTTAAAACGAAACCAATAAGTTAACTTGTATGAATGGACATTTCCTGCAGTCTTAAAAGTCTGCAATGGTGCCAGTGCATTGCAAAGTATGATTTAGCCCCAGAAATGAACCAACAAATCATTTTTATACAACGTTCAAAAAATATTCTGGAGAGCAACAAAATGTGTACCTGTAAAAGATTGGTGCACATGGCCATCTCTCCGCAAGTAACATCTGCCCCAAATCCTTTGCAAACCCTCCTGAAAGGAAGATTACCAACAGTCGTAAGAGGGGCAAGGTACAATTTGCCCCTGAAATCAATTAGTTTCTTCTCCCGTAACTGCAGCTTTGGGACTATGTCAACCTTGCAGGATGACTTCAAGGCATCTTTTGGTGAATTGTTTTCTATTTTGCCCTCTGCTATTTCATTTTCACAGTCTTCTTGAACACAACATGTACCTGTTCATATTGCAACCACAAATTAAAAGCAAAAGCAACATCATTCCGTGTAGTAATATTAATTTGCTAAACTATTCAATTCCAGTAGAATTTAGAAATACAATAATTGAATAAATTATTATGCATTTCCACTGTTTCAATTTTAAATAAAGAAAAGGAAGCTAGTAGCCTATAGAGGCAAATTAAGGTTCAGTGACCCATCTGTGACTACTAAGTCTAATTTAATGACCTCCTGCAAAATTATTTTTGCTGGTACCATCACAGGCAATTTCGGTAAAAAATTGAGAAACTTGCAGCTATTACAAAATTATCATTAGTGAAAAAAAAAGGTGACTCACCATTACTAGTTTCATGGGTACTATCTGCATCACCTTCATTCTTTGACTTTTTCAAAGGCCTAGATTCATCATCTGTAATGGATTCTTCCTCCACTTTATCCCCCTCTTTCACACTTTCGTCATTTATTTCATCTTGTTCGCCGTCAGTATCTAACCTCTCTTTTTTACCACCCTGCGTATGAAAAATATCAACAATTCAACACACCAAAAAAACACAAAAAAGAATAGGAAGTTTTTCAAGCAAAAGAAAAAATAATAAGTTCAATGACTTTGGTTAGATTTATTTACTTTCTCTAATTTGAAAGATCTTACCTTCAAACCTAGAAGCTTGAGTTGAGCCTCAGCCTTGGGAAATTTAACCTTGCCCTTCCAAAGAGATTTTTGGAGATCTTTGTCTAGGTTGTTTATCTCATGACTCTTTCTGCGTTGTAAATCTTGAGACTGTATAATTAGGTTTTGCTTATGAGTCCCCAAAAAACGGCAGGTTACACCATATGGACAAACCTTTTCCTCACTATCAAATGGGCATGTCCCTTCCAAGTCAGCTGGTTTCTATAATTTTATAAAAAGAATAATTAAATTTACATCCATACATCTTACAATTATTGCTGAAATAAAATTATATTCCACAATTTGCAACAATTTCTTTCTTAATAGCATCAAAAGCAAAAAGGAATGCAGTGTACCTGAGCAAGATATGTTTCAAGGTCATGGTTGAAGCGGCATTTGGAACCAAAAGGGCATGAATCCACATTTCCAGTTCTCGCTACTTCTGTGCACATATTTGCGACCGATTTTACTTGCTGAATCCACAACAGAGATGACGCATCAGACAAAGGAATAAGATCATTCATAAAAAGCATTTGGATCAATCATTTCAATAATCTCTCGAGGCCAATGTACCTCGGTTTCAATGTTCCTAAATATCATTCATAGAGGTTCTTTAGATAACCAAACCAACAAAAACATTTCTATTCCTACTTACTAACATTGTACCCAGATGAACTAATCATATACTAAATTAAAACAACCACTAACCTGTTTTCTCTCCCTCTTAAGTTGCCTCTTAGATTTCTTCTCCTTCACTAAACCAGAACCAGCACCATCGCCAGACTTGTCCTTGCCAACTTCACCATCTCCAGTACTGTCTCCAGTGGACCTGACAGGAGGTGGGCGGAGGTATTCCGGCTTTACTGGGGCAATCGCCTTGGCCACGAGTTCTTCGGGCGATCGATGAGGGGCATCTCCTCCGCCACCTTCTAAGGCGGTTGGCTCGACGGATGCCGCCGTAGCGGCTTCGACCATTGTCAGTGGTTGTGAGTTCTGACACTAGGGTTTTAGAAGTGGCGGGATGAGAAGTGATGTCTGGAAATGGGAAAAAGAAGAAGATTATCGCAGTTCGTTGTTTCAGGCCTAGTTTACGTTGTTATTGGGCTGTGAGCCTGTCAGGCGATTCAAAGAATACAAATCAGGGTCCGTTACAAATTCAGAAGATAATAGAGTCGGACTGGTATCCTCAGGGACTCGCATCCTCGGCAGTCAAAAAAGGACTGCCGAGGGCAGTCGTTTGCCCTTTTTTTTGATATTTAAAAATTTTAAAATTCAAATGTCGAATCCAAACCGTTGATCTTGTTCAATATAACGGGCGATGCGTTTTCATATAAGTTTTATAAAATTTGGAGTTGATTTGATATTTGATTAAGTGCTCAACAAATGAACGAACCTGGTTTAATTAATTCTAATACGTTCATTTGTTTAGCACTTAATCAAATATCAAATCAACTCCAAATTTTATAAAACTTATATGAAAACGCATCGCCCGTAAAATTCAACAAGATCAACAGTTTAAATTCGTCATTTGAATTTTAAAAAAAATTAATATTAATAAAAAAAGTGGACGGCTGTTCCCAGCAGTCTTTTTAAACGACTGCTGAGGATGTGCACTCTAATAGAGTCTGAATCACAAAACGCCTGAATCACTGAATGGTATTGGTTAATTGGTATCTCCCATGTCGAAATCACATCGTTTGCTGACCCTTTAAGGTCGGCATAGTGCTAACATTCGATCTGAACCATCCGATCAATAATAGATGTCCCGTGCATAATACCAGATTGGTAGGCTCGAAAAAAATTTAACCGTCGAGATTAAATTAGACGGTTCAGACTGAAAGTTGGCACTCTGCTGCCTTACAAGGTCAACGAGGATACTGGTCGCTCCCATGTCCCAAGTGGACGAGTACCTCTATAGTTTTTCATCCGTCCGATTTAATCTCCACGATCTAATTTCGATGGAAAGTATTAAGTAGACTCCAACTGTACAATGCATTGTATATGTATTTTATTTTACTTTTCTTTTTCTTTTATAAGAAAATCATCTTTTAAAAATTATCCATGGCAATTGATTTTAACAAACTATTACAAAATATTCTTACTTTGTACAATAAAGATAGATAAGTTGATGTTGATCTCATATAATGTTTTTTTTTAAAATTAATTAATTGTTAAAATTGAGGTACTTAAGTTAGAAAAATTGAGAACTTAGATCACGATCCATGCGACTTCCTTGCGGCTACAAAATTCATACAACGGAGTCCTAAGGAATAAGGAATTAAGGATGCTATATGAGCAGAGACCACAATAATCTTACAAATGTTTTTATGTTAAATGAACCGGGTTGCTATGATGGCTGCCTGTTTTTAAAAACCAAAAGAAAAAAATAAAGAAATTCATGATCGGAATAGCAATTCTTAGTTTAGGAGAGCAAGTGGTTTCATTTTTTTTTATTATTATTATTCAGTGAAAAGAAAAACAGAGAATAAAAATGAACAGAATAGCATCAATAAAATAAAATAAAAAATCACAGATTATTGTCGTCATTTTAAATGCAAAAGCAAACTAAGAGAATTAACTGGATACTACTCTTCACAAATTAAAATTTCAAAAAATTATCAAATTTAAGATTTGAAGAAAATTGTCACAACTTGAGTAAGTTGTACTGATATTATTCCGTTGCTCCTATGAAGTTATGATAATCCTGTCGATCAAACCTGATACGACTCGTTTATCAATTTGTCAAATTACAGTTTTGATACGAGCTATAAAAAGGATTAAATAATTCTTTCACACGAATATATGATATTCTAAAATCTTGCAATAACTTGATAAATTAATATAACATGAGCTAGGCTATTGTAAACCGATTTAAAGCCATACAGTGTGATCTACATATCAAATCCCGTAGAATGTCAAATTGATTAATTATTTTACTATACTTTTATTTACGAAGACGGTCCTACAAAAAGTGAAAAATAAAATACAAATGCTTGCATATCAAATAGAGTTATCGATTGAAAAAAAAAATAATAAATATAACAATTTTAAAAATAGGAAAACTTAATTTCCTACAAAATTATATATTTAGATTATTGAGGAATTTGGATTGACTATTTCAATATAAAAATACAAAACTTTATACTATATATATTTTATACAAATGTTTGTAAGAAGTTTAGCATCTATTACTGTTGCTTGAAGTGGGATATAAGATAAGAGTTTTGCCATGTGGTTGGTTTGATTTAAGAACGTGGCTTCATTTGGTGCCAAACCAATTTAAGATAACCCTATCCTCTATTTGAACCAGCAATGTCGCTCCAAACAAACTTGCATTTTAACTTACCATAATGCCCTCCTATCTCGGGTCCCTCCTATCCCATCTCATGTTAATATAGGATTTAAATGGAAAACCGTTACTCAAGGATTCCATCTAACCCAATTGCCCGATCCAATTGCTATAAAGGGAACTTAAGCCGAACCATCTTCAAAGGAATCGGATCCAAAATCTTTATTGGATCTTTTGATCTCTTACCGTACCCATTCCCTCTCTTAGACCTTTTGGGGTCGTTTGGATGGGTGGGGAATAGACTAGGAATAGCAATTTCGGGACTAAATTTAAGGAAAAAGTGAGATTTCGGGAAGCGTGGGAAAAGTGTTATTTCGGGAATAGGAATGTTATTTGGATGATGAATTAGGAATAGCGTCGGAAAGAGTGTTATTGAGATGAAAAGTAGAGAGAAAAGTGTTGTTGAGAAAAATGTTATTTAAAACTATCCAAACGACAGTTTTAAATTTTGAACATATTTTCAAGTGAATTCATATAAATATCGACTGAGGCCACACTCCTCTCAAGTACAGCACTTATTTCTCCTCTCCTCGTCAATGGCGTCTAACGAAGGATTTTGTTCATTTATAAACGAAATTGCTAGCGAAAGAGCACCCACTTTCTTCAACTCCTCTCGGAAAATGGTCTTCTTTTTTTCCTAAATTTAATCCATAACAGGATATCTATCTAGATTTCATCTTTCATGTTCTTTATTCCTCTAATTATAGAAGGTAGATGAAGAAAAGTCCAGTTTGGGAGAAGGGAAAACGGAGTTGGATGGAAAGAGAGAAAAGGAAGGAAATTGGATGCAAGATGCACCTCGGTTTGCAGTGGAATTGGATGGGTTGCACTGCTTTGAGACATTAATTGGTACCATAATGAAACAATCTTGAGAGAGGAGAAGAGTTTGTGATTTGTAATGTGGGTACGTTTGGTGTGAGGATCAATTTTGCAGGAGAAAAGAGTGCGTGTTTGTTGTTTAGTATTTTCAAACATATTTGATATTTTGTATCAATCTACTCTAGCAAATTATCTTGCAATTTTGGACATTAGTTGTGCTTTGCTAATTAGAACGTGTAAGTTGCGCATGATGCGTTAAATCCAGGAAAGACTATATGTTCTTCGCTAATCTTTAGAATCAATTATATAAATGGGTACAATTTAGTTGTGTCACTGAAAATTAATTAAAAAAATAATTTTGTTATGCAACACAGCATAAATATTATTGAAACATGGACGTTAAAGTGGACTTTTATAAAAAAATTCACCGATGATATTAATATGACCAAATTGATAATAAATAAATATTTTAAGGATTAAGTAAAAATTTTGAAATTTGAAAATTGAAAAATGGTTACTAGTAATGTTCTAGGAACTATTTACGTGATTTATTCTATTGTATTGTAAACTTTGTATTATCTGGACATGCATTGTAAAATAGATCGTGTAGACATGTATAACCAATTATCAGCATTTTCATTCAACTTAATTAATCTCTATTCCAATTAAGTTCAATAAAAAATCTTAACCAAATTCATGGCCGAATCATCTGGACATGCATGTACTACGCTCCAGTAAGAAAAGAATGGCGACAAGAAGTCAGTACGAGAGAGAAATTGACGAGTAGGTTACAATTAATTCTGGGCCGAGTTTAATTTGGGCCAAACATGGGCCGTCCCTTCTGCTCAATGCAGTAACGCCAGCCCGCTCGTTCTGATTCTTTCCTAACGCAGCCTGTATGGTCACGTCACGCGTCACGTCCCTTCTGCTCTATTTCTGAGGATTCACGCTGGGGAATTGCTCCGCTCACTCTAAACTTGGAGATCCACTCCAATAAAGACCAAAATGCTCTCAATTTTCAATAAATATATTTTTTTCAAGTGCAATATATCAAGATTATTTTAGTCATTTCACAAAAAATTTGGAGTGGATCTAAAATTTGAGGAGTGAGCGGAGCAATTCCCTTCACGCTGTCTTCAATTTCTCGCCGGCTGCCTGCCGCTCGCGCTTTTTTCCCTTCAAACTCTCGTGAAATCTCATTTAAGCGCATCCGTTCCTCTCATCTCCTGTCCCGACTTCCTAGCTGTTTCAAGCGACACCGACCTGACGAGTAACGACCCTCCTTCTGCACACTGGTATGCACATATTTACACTTTTGACACCACACTTTTCTTTTACAATAAACCAATACAAACACATATGTCAAAACCCAAGATAGAAGATAGGTTTCATTTAGCTAATTCCTGCATGAAAAGGCTAAACTGAGTTTTCAGAAATTATTCTTTTGCGAACTCTATCATCTTTTGCGAACTCTATCATCTTCATTCTTCAAAACTTATTCTTCCCCAAGTCCTTTTCCTCTGCTCTGAAATTATACCAGAACCACATAAAAGGAGCATGTTCGACAAATTCATCCTTTCGAGCCTTGTGTTTTCAGAAACCAAATGATTATGTTTGTAATTGTCATTATTATGTTTCATCTTGAGAGAATCTTATACCGAACCTAAGAATGCAAAGTAATGCATGATGTACTAGTTTAGTACATAGTGAACCAGGCTAACCAGAATACCCACCCAATATCGAACCTGACCATGCCCAAGTTAGATGAATTTTTTTCTTGCCAGTAACATGTATTGGTGAGAATTGGTTTTTACAGCCACCTTATTTTTATACCCTTCTCAGCCTCAGTCTACATGGCACATCTTGAGAGTTATTAAATTCTGCAATTGTTCGTGATTGGCACCAACAATTTAACGGCCCTTGTTACAGTTCCCTAGAAGGTGCGTTAGCAAACAATGGGTAAGAAGAGAAAGAAGGAGAAAACCATGTCAATTAAAGTCATGAAAGCCCCTCAAGAAAGGTATGCTATTAATAATTCTCTTCATTCTTTTTTTCTTTTTCTTTTTTTTGGCAGTTTTCTTGTGCTGAGTACCAGTACAAGGAAGCTTAGCATTGAATATTAACCATAATGCATAGAGGTGACTGTCAACTGGCAGCATTACAAAGGCGTTAGTGCTCATTAGAACAAGCATACTGTTTCTTCCTATGAAATTTCAGCTTTAGTCAAATTATTTCATAATCCTATGATTAGTGGTCAATTTGTGCAATTAATAGCAGAGATAGCTCAAGTTGCTTTGAAGGAGACAGGCTTGATTTTCTTCTGGGTAAATTACAGAGGTAAAATTCATTTTTTGTAATTTGGGCTTATTTTCGACAGTTATTTCAATATTTTTTTTTTAAGATTGAGAGTCAATTTTATAGTGTAAGGTTGGTTTAGTCAACTCAATTTGGTATTATTATTAAAATCCTAACTATAGAAATAAGGCTGTGGTAGGTATAAACTAGGACGTGATTTCAAAAAGGATGGCAATATCATACTTCTATGTTTAATTCCGCTAAGCATCTATACCAGTAAGGTTTTGGTTACAAAACTGTCAGGGTATGATGACAAAATATTATAATTTTCATGTAGGAGCGTGGAACTGGCCAAAGCTTCCAAAGGACAAATATCTGATAAGATATGGACTAAGGTAGTCTATAATATTGGCAGTTCACTTTGTATCCAATGGAGTACCAAGTATTGGGTTTCTACCAGTATGGCCATTCTATTATTTCCTTCTTTTGTTTCATTTTTTTTTCCTCCTTGGCTTGATCTTAAGGTTGAATGCATTAACTGCAAGCTGAGAATGAATAAGGTTAATTCAGTTGAATTATTGAAGGATCATTAAGCATGCATTGTTACATTTTTTTTAGTGTCAGTTGTCTTGATTGGTTCAAATTAATGAGGCGTGGATGTAATTTGGTAATTACGTTAACCAAAATGTTGTTTAATGGTGTAGTTACATTTTGCAATTGGAGTAAACGATGTGACTCGTGTGCTTGAGAGAATGCCTGTAGCTGATTTAAATGAAAATTCAAAAGAGGACGATAAGATGAATAGAGTCCCATGTAAATCTCCTGTGGCACTTCAGGTTATTAATTATAATTTATCTTTGTCTTCTGTACTTGAGTATTTCATTTTATCTGTGCTGCATTGGCTGGTTTTATCTGAGATTTTAGATCACACTAAACCTCTTCTAGTCTAATTTTCTTTGTTTATGGAAAGAATTTGAAAGCTAGAAGCTCTTTCTGTGATATGATAAAAAAGGATAATCTGTCTTCATAGATCATCAGAGCTGCTCATGTCACGATGCACAAGTTCCTTGGGTACCCCTATAATATATGGGAAATATCTTTCACAACTTATACCATGCAAACAATGAAAAATGTCCTCTGTGACCTTCCTTTCCCTTTCTGTCATTTGAAGTATGTGGAAACTACTACCATTCAAATATCATTTAATAAGAATTTGTAGCATGTGTACTCTTGATCATTCCATTAATTTTAAGGGTTTTTGCCTGTATAAGATATTTTTAATGTCGCTGGGTTAGGGATGATACTTTGAGGCCCTCCAATGCACCTTAATTTTACAAAATAAGAACAAAAATCTTATAGTGTGCTATCCCTATTTAGGCTGTGCTTTTAGCTACTGATTGTAACCCTAAATGGCTGACAAAGCATGTACCAGTGATTGCTGCCTCTAAAAATGTGCCAGTGCTAGCATTAAGAGATAATAAAGGAAGTTCTCTTAGGTTAGGGCAACTGGTTAATGTCAGAACAGCTCTAGCCATTGGAATTAAGGTTGGTAATTATTTTCTTTTAATTGACCTCTTTGTTTCTTACATTTATTTCTTATAATATCAGATATGCCACCACATCTGTGTTAGATTTCATACAAGAAATGTTTTCCATGTTAAATGGGGAATGCAAGTGATGAGTCAAGGTTTTCATGACAGCTTCTTTCGTAATGCTATACATTGTGGGCAGTTTGCAGATTGTATAAATTGAGTGTGAGGGGTAGTTTGGGAATTATTTAAAACCAAGAAAGAAGAGGTTTTTCATGCTTCATGTGGTTGAGAGATTCCTGGATTGTATGGTAAATATGTTTGAATATATGGAATTTGAGGTAATGCTTTATTTCCTATATTAATTTTTCTTGTAATTCATTTTACAGGCCAGGAATAGCGTTATCAACAAAACTATTGACGAAGTCCTTTTGAACAGCAAAGCAGCCGAGGCTTCTCTTGCTACGGTTCAATAGTCTCTCATATGTTTGATAGAAGAGGTTTTGGAAGCAATTTTGCTAAGTTTGTAGTAGACAAGAAAATAGTGTAGCAACTAGCGAGATACGGTGTTGAAAATGTTGTAGTGGACAATAAAATATCAGACACGGAGAGAGACTCTTCTCCTTTTTAGTTTGCGTACCATGTAGGACTTCCTGAATAGATTTCATGGAAACAAAACAGTAATTTTATATATATATATATTTCGAAGTACCTGCTGGAACTGTCTGTGACAGAAGCAATACTCCAGGAAATTTTGTTTTTGGATTTAGACTCAATCTAATTCGATATCAAGCTCTTTCTACCTGCTTTCTTAAGCGGATGATGTGGCACAGCGATTGCGGGTCGACCATTTGCAGCTCCTCTTGGATTATTTCAGCAGAATCTCCAATACATATTAGTTTCCATCTGTTTAAACTTTAAACTGATAATTTGTTCAAATGGCAGTCAGGAGTATTTATTTTGACCTTATATTGCGTCGACAATTTGCTAAAAATCCATCCTGGTATACTAAACTAGCATTTATGTAGATGGGATTCTACCATAATTTTCTAGAGTTGCTCCTTTCAGATGTAAAAAGTGGTGTTTAAAATATGTACCGGACTCGTCGGTTCACCTGTAAAATCCGGAACTGAACCTTGGTTTGGTTGATTTGGCCTCTAAAACCAGGCTTTTAACGAAATGGAGAATATTGGCTGACCTTTAAAATGGAAAAAAAAAAAAAAAGCATTGTATTCGCGCTTTGCGCGATGAGGGATGTCTTAAGACCGACATGTAACTTTTTTTTTGTCGTTGGTTTGTTTTCAAGGGGCCTTAATTGTCTATGTCATTTTTAATGCATGGAAAGTGAAGTTAGCATGTAATTATTAAAAATTTTAATTAAAAAGTGTTAAAATTATGAGAACAAAACCAACTGTATGCATTTTGAGTAAAACCAAATTGTATTAAGATTTTTCTAAGTTTTAAAATTTGATCAACTTTTAATTTTTTTCAATTGCGGATAATCTATAATTGAATACCAATAAAATTGAATACAATCTTATAGATAATCTAAAATATTTGGCATCAATTGATTTCTCATAATATTTTACTATTCATATAAAATTTGATGAAAAAGTAATTTGAAAAATCGCCAAATAATATAAAGTTATAATGCAATTTTGCGAAATTCGTAAAATAAAAAAACTATGAAAATTGTTGTAAACATTGGAAAAAAAAATCAATATCATTGGATTACGTATAATTTTGTAAGCATACAAATAAAATGTAATAAAAAAAATTAAGTCTAGAAAGCTCTGTCAGCAACCCAATATTTAATATACTATTCTAAAAATTTGCAGAAGTAAAGAATTATCTAAAATATTGTGTAAGTATAAAATTTAAAAAGTTCGTATTATATATATATGTATATTTTTCATAATTTTTTTATTATGTATATAAAATACTATACATCAAAAAATTCCTGAAATGTTTGGAAACAATAAAAAAATAAAACTATATTTCTTAAATAATAGAATTAAGTCATTAGATTTAGAAATTCGAAAAGAATACTTTAGAACTCTATAATTATTAAATTTCATATTACTGGCTTAATAGTTGTACTAAAGAGATTCTCAACTTGAGCCTTAAAACGAGAAAAGGCATGCAGTTTATAGGGAAGAGTTCATACCCCTCAAAGCTCTTCGCCACATCGGCAGTGAAACCATTGGTAAGTTTAACAGAATTACCCGCTTGAGTGGGTCGACTCAGAGCAGAAAATTCTTAGAATTTGGAATCATTCTAAGTATTTCTTATTGTCGAGCCATAGTAATTGCACCTATCAAGGAAACTAGAAGAATTATGGAAATGAGTTCAAAGGGAAGAAAAAAAATCTGTATATCATGTTTTTTAATGAAAGATATAAAATTTTTATGGCCAATTGAATGAATAAATACCCTCAAATAATTTTAAAAGTACCACATATTCCATATTTCACAAAATTGTATGGTTAGATTAAAAATCTCTATGGCATGATTAGATTTATTATAATTTTGGGAGCATTTATATAAAATTTCATGCACTAAAAAAATTGTAAATTACTTTGAATAATTAAAAACCTAATGACATTTATGAAATTTTGAAGATCCAATTTTATGAGATTCAGAAAATTATTTAAAATTTTTTTAAGTCTATAATCATGAAATTTTATATCACTAAATTTTTCATATATCTTTGAGTAAGCACATAAATTGTCATAGCCAAATGATTTTCTAGGGCCTCAAAACAATTAAAAAACAAAACTCAATGCAAATTAAATTTTATGAGATTCAGAAAATGATTTAAAAAATTTTATATCACTAAATCATACATATTTTTTGAGCATGCACATTATTTTTCACAGCCAAATGAATTTTTAAAAGCATCATAACAATTTAAAATAAAACTATATTTATCTGAAATTTAGAAATGGAGGGCCCCATAAACACGTTAAATTCATCACATAATGTATTAATCTGAACACAAAAATACGACAATTAAATTTTGAGATGCAACTAATCGAACACATAAATACTTTAAACTCAACTCTTGTGATTTTTAACTGAACACCATTTGATGACGTCAGCAAGCGCTTCAATGACGTCACCACGCAAAAAATTGTCGCTGGATCTCAAAAAATTTCAGATGACGTCATTAGGCGGAAAATGTCAAATTTCAGATGTTAAAGCCCAATTTGGCCTATTGGATGGTATTAGATAGTAATTTATTGGATGGTGCATATCACACTTGCAAAAAAACTCTTGTTACTCGCCAGTCACCCCTACAAACATGTCAAATGGATGAGCATTGTCATACCCATAGCATCTTCAAGCGTTCATGCAAAACGTTCTCTTCGCATGTGTATCTTTATTTCAAATTATATATTTTTATAATTTAAATACAATGTAGTTTCGGATGAGTATTGTTTAGATTTCTGATGAATTAGTTTACTCAACTAGTGGCTACCGGACACTAAGCTGAAATGTTGGAGAAATCTGAAAAGAATATATCAATTGTCATTTTATAATTTTGTAGAAGTTATTATCAGAGCTGAAGAGCATGATGAAAGTAAAACTTATTGCACTTGTATTGTAGCAATTAATTCTGATTTTATTAGGCAATATCATGACATAGGGAAAATTTATTTAATTTTTGTAAACTTTTTGCTAGTTAGTAGATCCAAATGTACACTACTTAATTATATTACAACTAAATTTTAATGCATAAATTTTTCTTCAATTGTAACTGATTCTCATTTGAAGAAAAAACTTTACTATCATCATAGTAAATTAGAAGATCTAATGATAAAAAGTTAAAATAAATTGAACTCCATCTAGATGTTTAAAATTTTTATAGTGAACTTTTAATTCACGAAGTCAAGTTGTATTGTACCTTATATATAAACACCATTAGACATTTTTATTTCCTAGTGCATTAGATAGTTATATCACAACTCATTTTTTATTTAGGTTAAGAAAGTAAAAAAATTAACTCTGATACGTAGTTCCTTAATTTCATGAGATTAAATCTAGTTTATTTCTAATAAATATTATTTTTATGTCTATCTAATGCCATTTTATTTTTTTTTATTATTTTTTTGCAGATGGGCAAGTTTATTTGAAGGCAAGATGTCGGCGTTAAATTAATTCAAATTATCTAGCTAATTATTTTTTTTCTATTTTATCTCGACTTTTTTATTGTGTGTGTAGATGACTAGGTGTGTGGCTTTTCATCTTTGTTAGAAAATTTTATGATACATGGAAAGTCATCTTTGATTTCTTGGCGCTTTTTTCTTTATACATTTTTTGCTCTCGATTCTGGAACTACTTAAAGATTGCTTCTTGAAATACTTTTCACCATTTAGAACTATAATGTTAGAGTCGTTTTGGTAGATTTAATTAGATTCCCAAGTTTCTTTTTTTTGTTTTTGAGAATTTGGATATTTTCCCATTTCTTTTTTCCCAAGTTTCTTTTTAGATATGTGGGATTCAAATAGATATGTGGGATTTAGGAAAGTAAAAAGTTTACAAAAAGTTTACATATCTACTAACTAGCAAAATAGATAGTTGGTAGTTGGTATTGCCTAATAAACTTTTTGTAAACTTTTTGCTAGTTGGTATACTACACTAGCATTCAAATAGATATGTGGGATTCTACCAAAATTTTCTAGAGTTGCTCCTTATTGCATTATTTGCATACAACAGTTTGAAACATCTTGATGATCTAATAAATAGTAAATTCAGATTAATTTGCATTAAAACAGAAGATCGTACAATAATCTATTTTTAATCTTTTTATATGGTGTAGAATATAATTAAGATGTTTCTTATTAAGAAAATATGGGATTATACATATAAATACACATATAATGTGCAAATAATACTTATTCGGTGCATTATTTCAGCATTTCAAGCTATTATGTACCCATTCTAAGACTATTGATCACAATAATAGATATTTAACCTCTTTATATGATCTAAAATATAATTCAGATCTTAATTATAATTAAATATTGGATTATACATAGAAAATACGCATATAATGTGCAAACTAATACTGATTCTGAGCACTATTTGAGCATTTCAATCGATTTTGCACTCATACTAAGTTGTTTGATCACAATCTATATTTAAGCCCTTTATGTGTGGTTTAGAATATAATTCAGATCTTACTAATTATAAAATATTGAATTATACATAGAAAATACGCATAAAATATGTAAATAATGCTTATAATGAACATTATTTGTGCATTTCAAACTATTCTGCACTCGTTCAAAGTCATTTGATCACAACAATGTATATTTGTGGTCTTTATATGATCTAGAATACAATTCGTACCTTGCTTTTTAAAAATATAGGATTATATAGAAATAGCATATATTGTACAAATAAAACTTATTCTGTACATTATTTGAGTATTTCAAGCGATTCTGCACCCATTCTAAGTCATTTGATCACAATAATCTATATTTAACCTCTTTATATGGTCTAAAATATAATATGGATGTTTCTTATGAAAAACACTTGGATTATACATAGAAAATACACATATAATGTGTAGATAATACTTATTCAGTGCATTATTTGAGCTGTTAAAGCGATTCTGCACTCATTCTATGTCATTTGACCACAATAATCCATATTTAAACTCTTTATATGACATGAAATATAATTCAGATCCTACTTATTACAAAATGTTGCATTATACAAAGAAAATATCCATACAATGTGCAAAAAAGCTTATCCTAAGCAATATTTGGGCAGTTCACGCGATTATGCACTCATTCTAAGTCAATTGATCACAATAATCTATATTTAAGCCCTTCATAGGTTTAAAATATCATTATGATCATACTTATTTAAAAATATTAGATTATACAAATAATGCATATTCTGAGCCTTAATTGAGCATTTCAAGTGATTGTGCACTCATTCTAAGTTATTTCATCACATTAAACTACATTTGGGCTCCTTATATGGTCTAGAATATATTTTAGATATTACGTATTTTACAAATATTGGATTATACATAGAAAATATGCATATAATGTGCAAATAATGCAAATTCTATGCATTATTTGAGTATTTCAAATGATTCTGCACTCATTCTAAGTCATGTGATCACAATAAAATATATTTAACAACTTTATATGGTTTAGAACATAATTAAGATGTTTCTTATTAAAAAAAAATATTGTTGGATTACAAATAAAAAAAACACATATAATGTGCAAATAATACTTATTCAGTGCAGAATATTTGAGCATTTCAATCTATTCTGCAACTATTATATAGAAAATACACATATAATTTGCAAATAATACTTATTCAAACGATTCTCCACCCATTCTAAGACATTTGATCAGAATAATCTATATTTAACCTCTTTATATGGCCTAGAATATAATTCACATCTTCCTTATTATTAAATATTGGATTATACATAGAAAATACGGATATAATGTGAAAGATAATGCTGATCTGAACACTATTTGAGCATTTGAAGCGATTCCGCACTCATTCCAAGTCAATTGATCACAATAGTTTATATTTAAGCCTTCATGTGTCTATAATATAATTCACATCTTACTAATTATAAAATATTGGATTATACAAAGAAAATACGCATAAATAGTGCAAATAATGCTTATTCTGAACATTATTTGAGCATTCAAGCGATTATGCACTCATTCTAAGTCACTTGATCACAACAATGTTTATCTGAGGTCTTTATATGGTCTAGAATATAATTTAAACCTTACTTTTTAAAAATATAGGATTATACATATAAATATGCATATATTGTACAAATAAAACTTATTCTATGCATTATTTGAGCATTTCAAATGATTCTGCACATTTTCTAAGTCATTTGATCACAATAATCTATATTTAACCTCTTTATATAGTCTAAAATATAATTTGGATGTTTATTATTAAAAAAAATTTAGATTATACATTGAAAATAAACATATAATGTGCAGATGATACTTATTGAGTGCATTGTTTGAGCATTAAAGTGATTCTGCACTCATTCTAAGTCATTTGATCACAGTAATCGATATTTAAACTCTTTATATGCTATAGAATATAATTTAGATCCTACGTATTATAAAATATTGGGTTATCATGAAAATATGCATATAATTTGCAAATAAAGCTTATTCTAAGGAATATTTTAGCATTTAAAGCGATTGTGCCCTCATTCTAAGTCAATTGATCACAATAATATATATTTTAGCATTTCAAGCTATTCTGCACTCAATCTGAGTTATTTGATCATAATAATGTATATTTGAGGTCTTTATATTGTCTAGATTGTAATTCAGATCTTACTTATTAAAATATAAGATATATATACATAGAAATATGCATACATTCTGTAAGTTATGCTTATTCTTGAGCATTTCAAGCGATTCTGCAGTTATTCTAGATCATTTGATCAGCACAATCTTCATTTAATCTCTTTATGTGGTTGAGAATATAATTCAGATATTTCTAATTAAAAAAATATTAGATTATACATAAAAAATAGACATATTATCTGCAAATAATGCTTATTCTGAGCATTATTTGAGCATTTCAAGCTATTCGGCATTCATTTTAAATTATTTGATCACAATAATATATATTTGAGCATTTTATATGGTCTATAAAATAATTCAGATCATATTATTGAAAAATATTTGATTATATAAAAAAATATGCATATAATGTGCAAATAATGCTTATTCTGAGGATTTCTTGAGCATTTCAAGCGATTGTGCACTTCATTCTATATGGTCTAGAATATAATTTAGATCTAACTTATTAACAAATATTGGATGATACATAGATAGTGTGCATTATTTGAGTATTTCAAATGAGTCTACACTCCTTCTAAGTCATTTGAAAACAGAAAACTATATTTAACCACTTTATATGGTTGATGAAGGCTTAAAACCTAAGTATCAAATAAATTTGTACCTAAGACTCAACCTCACTAGTCGTGGTCGGTAAAGCTTTAGGGTCGAACCCAAGGGACGGATTATGAATACCAGACTTATTCGTTCTCAAAATCTAGACGAGCGATTTTTAGTGATTTTGGGTTAAGAGAAATCTAAAGATGCAATAAAATAGATGTTTTTGGGTATTTTAATTATCTAAAATAATCTAGAAAACAATGTAAAGGTTTTAGGGTTTTTAACAATATTAAGGGCGTCTTAGGATTCGGGTTTCACTTCAGTTTGGACTTAGAACCACTAATCTATCACTTTTGATGAATCAATTAGCAAAGCTCTAAGCAATTACTCTCCGCTCGGTCCGAGCAAAGACCTTACTCGATCCGAACAGAGAGTAAAGGTGTTCTAACTTGGTTGACTTTGGTATTTTACAACTTGAGCCAGGGTTTGTTGGCTAAACCTAGATTTACTAAACCTCAGCTGTCGCTTGTTGGACTAGAAACTGGTTTAATCACAACCTAACCTAATGAGATTAATTAGACCACAACTTTTGGTATAGGTATTAACTAATCTAAACTTGTTTGTTGGATTTCTTAAGGATATTTAGATGTCTTTTGGACTTATCTAAAAACTACACTTTTGGTGTTAGCTAATCTCCCCTTTCGGATCTACGATTTATCCCAAATACTTATCTAAATTAACTCAACTAACCTAACTTTGGAACTTAACTAAACGTGGCCACCATCTAGAAGTTAGTCAGGTTATATCAAGCAATTCAAACAAGCAACAAAATATAATACTCAACAAAACAAATCTCAAGTAATATCATAACAAGCAATTCAAGTCATAGCATCCAAACATCCATTACTTCCTACTCCTAAAACTACATAAACTTAGCCTAACATACTATTACAAACAATAACAAAAGATATAGAAATAACAAGATACAAGCCCATGGAAAATAGAGAAGAAAACATAATAGAATAAACCGAATACTCCCTTATGCTTCTAATCGTCTTCTAGGGCAGTGGGGTGTTGCAAGGCGTGACTCCAACCTTCCTCTTGCTGCCGTCGCTTCAAGATTCGGGTTTGCTTCGATGAATTTGGTGGAAATAGCGCTAGAAAGGGGGAAGGTGGCCATGGAGGCCTCCTCCTCCAAGATGGAGGCTAGGGTAACCAAAGATGCAGCCTCTGTAGAAGAAGCTGCCTTTTATAATCATCTCAGGCACTTGGGGAGCAAGTTAGGGCGTCAAGGGCAAGAAAGATTACCAAAATAATCAGTTTCCATGCATAAAATCTTGCCAAAACAGCTATGTCGGCTCTCTGCTCGACCCGAGTAAAGGGTTCATTCGGTCCGAGCGCTAACCAGGAGAGAGATATGCCAACTTCAGCACTGTTTGGGTCGATCATGTGGAGCATTCGGGTCGAGCAGAGGGTGCATTCGGGTCGAGCAAGGGGTGCGTTCGGACCGAACAAAGGGTGCGTTCGGACCGAGCGCTCAGAGAAAAGTGGTGGCTGTGGCCCTGTATCATGCCAAGTCCGAGCAGAGCCCTGTTCGGTCCGAGCATGAGTTATTCGGTCCGAACAGTGGCCTGGACAGTGCTTCTAAGTGCTAGGAATGAGTCGTCTAGCCATGCCCCATGCTAGGAATGAGTCGTCTAGCGTGCTGAAGTGTCGAGAATCCATCTAAGATGTGAGAATCCACCAAAAATCATCAAGAAACCTGAAAACAAGAGAAAAGACGACGGTAGAGCCAATTCCTAGAAAATCATAGCAATTTATTAAATAATTTCATGGTTTGAGTTTCATTTGATTGTCAAGTACGGTCCAAATACCTACAAATAATAATGATATCAAATCCCCCCAAACTTAAACTTTGCTTGTCCTCAAGCAACGTCCTAAGCTTAGAATTTTGGAATGTACTTAGACTTAAAAATTGAGTCGAATCCCAAACCAAGAAATGCGGTGAAACCAATTGCTTATGCCTGAAGTTTTTCACACTTCAACAAATAGAGCTAATCAAAATTAATTTCAAGGACTGGGTTTAGTTTTCTACAAGTTAATCCATGCCTCTCTTGGTCCTAATGAAATTTTTCAAAAATCAAGAACTCTAGCTTCACTTTATCAATTCACATGCAATCTCAATTTCAATTACCCGTTCTTTTTCGTGTCTCACAAAAATTTGTAAAGAAGTTTTATCAAAGTTGGAAAATTTATAATGAATCTAACTCAACCGAATTCTTTAGTTTTCACCAATTTATTTGTGCAAGTCGAGTCGCGGTGATTTACATCACTTAGGGTTTTACGCTATTGAGACTTGGATTGAGCTACCGGCACATGACACACCGGGGAGGTCGGACCAGTTTTTATGCCTTACCGCTACGGTCCACTTGTGGATCAATTACGCCTTACCGCGACCACCCTCCAATATTTGTGAATTTTTGTTTGTTTGATTTTTAAGTCTCTTCGCACCCTCATTTTCGCAACTATTTAGATTTTGTCCAATTTAAGTTTGCTTGTTGGTGATTCAAGCGATTAAGACCAAGTCAAGATTCATTTTATACGTTCCAAAAATTGATAAAAATTCTTTTTAACAAAAGTTTGCAAGCCACAAATCAGTTCACTCGGCAAAAACTTGTGAGAGTTGACTTAAAGTGATTTAACAATTTCAAGCATCCAAAAATCGAGTTCTATCCTTTCAAAACAATTTCACTTCGGTCCATTGGTGCATAAAGATCAACTAGAGATGTCTAAACATTCTAAAGCACTTGAGAAAATTTCTAATTCGCTTAAAACCTTTTCAAAACAGTGCGAAATTGTCATTCAAATCCAAATCGAGAGAATCTAGGCACAATCAACAAATTTCTCAAATAAAAATTTGGCGACATGAGTTGAAAAATTCAATTTTTCCTCCTATTTCCCTTCCCCCAAACTTAAATCAAGCATTGTCCTCAATGCACTCAATCAAATAGAAAAGTAAATAGGAAGGAAAAGAGAGCTTAGCCAATTTTTGCTTTGCATCGTGTTGATTTGATCCTATTTAATCTTCTCGATGTCTAGGATGGCTCCAATTGTCTTCTAGATCTGTTATGCAACCCGTATGAGGTCGTGCGGGGGTCTCTCAAGTCTTCTAACCCTTGGTGCTCTAGCACGAGTTGCACTTGACATTGTTGTGATCCTACAAAACAAACAAACACAAAACTCCAAATTAAACACTAATTTTTTTATATTTTAAAATTAAAAGAAAAAAAACCAATGAATAAATAAAATAAAAGATACAATGTCTAGTCTCTCGATACTTAAATAAGGATCCAATATCAACACCGTCCCCGGCAACGGCGCCAATTTGATGAAGGCTTAAAACCTAAGTATCAAATAAATTTGTACCTAAGACTCAACCTCACTAGTCGTGGTCGGTAAAGCTTTAGGGTCGAACCCAAGGGACGGATTATGAATACCAGACTTATTCGTTCTCAAAATCTAGACGAGCGATTTTTAGTGATTTTGGGTTAAGAGAAATCTAAAGATGCAATAAAATAGATGTTTTTGGGTATTTTAATTATCTAAAATAATCTAGAAAACAATGTAAAGGTTTTAGGGTTTTTAACAATATTAAGGGCGTCTTAGGATTCGGGTTTCACTTCAGTTTGGACTTAGAACCACTAATCTATCACTTTTGATGAATCAATTAGCAAAGCTCTAAGCAATTACTCTCCGCTCGGTCCGAGCAAAGACCTTACTCGATCCGAACAGAGAGTAAAGGTGTTCTAACTTGGTTGACTTTGGTATTTTACAACTTGAGCCAGGGTTTGTTGGCTAAACCTAGATTTACTAAACCTCAGCTGTCGCTTGTTGGACTAGAAACTGGTTTAATCACAACCTAACCTAATGAGATTAATTAGACCACAACTTTTGGTATAGGTATTAACTAATCTAAACTTGTTTGTTGGATTTCTTAAGGATATTTAGATGTCTTTTGGACTTATCTAAAAACTACACTTTTGGTGTTAGCTAATCTCCCCTTTCGGATCTACGATTTATCCCAAATACTTATCTAAATTAACTCAACTAACCTAACTTTGGAACTTAACTAAACGTGGCCACCATCTAGAAGTTAGTCAGGTTATATCAAGCAATTCAAACAAGCAACAAAATATAATACTCAACAAAACAAATCTCAAGTAATATCATAACAAGCAATTCAAGTCATAGCATCCAAACATCCATTACTTCCTACTCCTAAAACTACATAAACTTAGCCTAACATACTATTACAAACAATAACAAAAGATATAGAAATAACAAGATACAAGCCCATGGAAAATAGAGAAGAAAACATAATAGAATAAACCGAATACTCCCTTATGCTTCTAATCGTCTTCTAGGGCAGTGGGGTGTTGCAAGGCGTGACTCCAACCTTCCTCTTGCTGCCGTCGCTTCAAGATTCGGGTTTGCTTCGATGAATTTGGTGGAAATAGCGCTAGAAAGGGGGAAGGTGGCCATGGAGGCCTCCTCCTCCAAGATGGAGGCTAGGGTAACCAAAGATGCAGCCTCTGTAGAAGAAGCTGCCTTTTATAATCATCTCAGGCACTTGGGGAGCAAGTTAGGGCGTCAAGGGCAAGAAAGATTACCAAAATAATCAGTTTCCATGCATAAAATCTTGCCAAAACAGCTATGTCGGCTCTCTGCTCGACCCGAGTAAAGGGTTCATTCGGTCCGAGCGCTAACCAGGAGAGAGATATGCCAACTTCAGCACTGTTTGGGTCGATCATGTGGAGCATTCGGGTCGAGCAGAGGGTGCATTCGGGTCGAGCAAGGGGTGCGTTCGGACCGAACAAAGGGTGCGTTCGGACCGAGCGCTCAGAGAAAAGTGGTGGCTGTGGCCCTGTATCATGCCAAGTCCGAGCAGAGCCCTGTTCGGTCCGAGCATGAGTTATTCGGTCCGAACAGTGGCCTGGACAGTGCTTCTAAGTGCTAGGAATGAGTCGTCTAGCCATGCCCCATGCTAGGAATGAGTCGTCTAGCGTGCTGAAGTGTCGAGAATCCATCTAAGATGTGAGAATCCACCAAAAATCATCAAGAAACCTGAAAACAAGAGAAAAGACGACGGTAGAGCCAATTCCTAGAAAATCATAGCAATTTATTAAATAATTTCATGGTTTGAGTTTCATTTGATTGTCAAGTACGGTCCAAATACCTACAAATAATAATGATATCAATGGTCTGTAATATAATTAATATGTTTCTTATTAAAAAAAATATTGGATTATATATCGAAAATAAACATATAATGTGAAACTAATACTTTATTCAGTGCATTATTTGAGCATTTCAAGCTATTCTGCAGTTATTCGAAGACATTTGCACAGAATAATCTATATTTAAGCTCTTTATATGGTCTAGAATATAATTCACATCTTACTTATTATTAAATATTGGATTATACATAGAAAATACGGATATATTGTGAAAAATAATGCTGATCTGAACACTATTTGAGCATTTCAAACGATTTTGCACTCATTCTAAGTTAATTGATCACAATAGTCTTTATTTTAGCCTTTATGTGGTCTAGAATATAATTCACATCTTACTAATTATAAAATATTGGATTATACAAAGAAAATACGCATAAATAGTGGAAATTATGCTTATTCTCTGCATGATTTGAGCATTTGAAGCGTTTCTACACTTATTCTAAGTTATTTCATAACCATAGTCGATATCTTGCCTCTATATATGGTCTAAAATATAATTTGAATGTTTTTTATTAAAAAAGTTGGATTATATAAAGAAAATACGCATATAATGTGCAGATAATAGTTATCCAGTGCATTATTTGAGCATTTAAAGTGATTCTACACTCATTGTATGTAATTTCATCACATTAATCTATATTTAAACTTTATATATGGTATAGAATACAATTCAGATCCTATGTATTATAAAATATTGGATTATACATAGAAAATATGCATATAATGTGCAAATAAATCTTGGTCTAAGCAATATTTGAGCATTTCATGCGATTGTGCACCCATTCTAAGTCATTTGATCACAACCATGTATATTTGCGGTCTTTGTATGGTCTATAATATAATTCAGATCATACTTTTTAAAATATATAGGAATATACATAAAAATATGCACCTATTGACAAATAAAGCTTATTCTGTGTATTATTTGAGCATTCCAAGTGATTCTGGTCTAATTTTTATTCATTTGATCATAATAATCTATATTTTAGCTCTTTATATGGTCTCGAATATAATTTATATGTTCCATATTAAAAGTACACATATAATATATAAATAATACTTACTCAGTGAATTATTTGAGCATTTAAAGCTATTCTGCACTCATTCTAAGTCATTTTATCATGATAATCAATATTTAAGCTCTTTATATGGTCTAGAATATAAGTAAGATGTTTATTATTATAAAATATTGGATTATACATTGAAAATAAGCATATAATGTGGAATTGATGCATATTCTGTGTATTACTTTGTGCATTTCTGGCGATTCTGCATTTATTCTAAGTTATTGGGTAGCAAAAATCTATATTTAAGCTCTTTAATTTGTCTATAATATAATTCAGATCCTACTTATTATTAAATATTTGATTATACATAGAAAATACGGATATAATTTGCATAATAATGCTTATTCTGAGCACTATTTCATCATTTCAAGCGTTTCTGCACTCATTCTAAGTTATTTGATCACTATAATCTATATTTAAGTTCTTTATATGGTCTATAATATAATTCTCATCTTACTTATTACATTATTTTTTTATTATCTTAGAAAATATGCATATAATTTGCAAATAATGCTTATTCTGAGCAATATTTGAGCATTTCAAGCTATTGTGCACTCATTCTAAGTCATTTGATAATAATAATCTATATTTAAGATTTTTAAAGGGTCTAGAATGTAATTAAGATATTATTTTTAAAAATACAGGATTAAACATATAAATATGCATATATTGTGTAAGTAATGCTAATTCTATGCATTATTTGAGCATTTCAAGTGATTATGCACTTATTCTATAAGTCATTTGACCACAATAATCAATATTTGAGCTCTTTATATGGTATAGAATATAATTCAAATTTTTCTAAATAAAATAGTATTGCAATATACATAGAAATACACATATAATGTGCAAATAATGCTTATTCTGAGCATTATTTGAGCTTTTCAAGCTATTCTGCACTCATTCTAAATTATTTGATCACAATAATCTATATTTGAGCTCTTTATATGGTCTAGAATATAATTAAGATTATATTTATTGAAAAATATTGGATGATACAAAGAAAATAAGCATATAATATGCAAATAATACTAATTCTGAGTATTACTTGAGCATTTCAAGCGATTGTGCACTCATTCTAAAAAATTTGATCACATTAATTATATTTGGGCTATTTATATGCTCTATAATATAATTTAGATCTTATATATTTACAAATATTGGATTATACATAGAAAATATGCATATATGTGCAAATAATGCTTATTCTGTGCATTATTTGTATCTTTCAAACGATTATGCACACATCCTAAGTCATTTGATCACAACAATGTATATTTGAGGTCTTTATATGGTTTAGAATATAATTCAAATCTTAATTCAAATAAAGCTTATTTTGTCTATTATTTGAGCATTTCAAACGATTATGCACTCATTCTAAGTCATTTGATTTAAATAATCTATATTTAACCTCTTTATATGGTCTAGAATATAATTCAGATCCTACTAATTATAAATTATTGGATTATACATAGAAAATACAGATATAATGTGTAAATAATACTTAATCTGAGCATTATTTGTGCATTTCAAGCGATCATCACTCATTTTATCATTTGATGATACTTTTTTTAAAAAAAATATGATTATACATAGAAATATGCATATATTGTGTAAGTAACACTTATTTTGTGCATTATTTGACCATTTCAAGCGATTCTGCACTCATTCTTTGTCATTTGATCACAATAACTAATATTTAAGCTCTTTATATGGTCTAGAATATAATTTAGATCTTTCTAATTAAAAACAATATTGGATTCTACGTAATAAATATACACATATAATGTGCAAAAAGTTCTTATTTTGAGCATTATTTGAGCATTTCAAGCTATTCTGCATTCATTCTAAATTATTTATCACAAAAATCTATATTTGATCTGTTTATATGGTCTAGAATATAATTCAGATCATACTTATGTAGTATTCTGTCAAATGAAACGAACCAGTTTAGATGAGACGGACTGTTTCAGATCCGTGTTCAAATGGTCCGTTCCAATAGATACGGTGCACCTGGACAGAATGCTGTGAACATCTCACCCTTTCATCAAAACACTGCCTTTGCATCTTCTGAGCGATTTGAACCCTCTATATATACTTTCTCTGAGATGGCAGAGGGTATGTGAGAGGTTTCTTTCAGTTCTAACCCTAGTTTAGACAAGAGAGAGAGAAGATAACGAGTTTCTAGAGGGAACGAGTCAAGGCCGACTAACCCCTGTCAAACACCATCAGTTGGGGTTGCAACATCGGCTTTGTAGTGATTCTCTCACTGCAGGATATGGAGAAGATCAGAGACTAAGGAGACGCGCTTGGTTTGCGGGTTTCAAGTTCATCCGCTCAACACTCGATTTCGATTAGCGATGGCACGAGGTATTTTACGATTCTGGTTTATTTTCGCATTCTAGAATTTTTGTAGCACTTACAGTTGGTATCAGAGCGGGTTATGCCGCTGGATAGCCTTTATTGAAATAGGATTTCATAACGGTTTATCAGAAATTCTGTTGTAAGTGTTGAGTGGATTGAGTTTTTGTCTGATTTTCTTGATTGTCTGAATTCGTGGAGCATTATCTCAAGATCTGCTTATCCAATTTGAGTGAGGTTTTCAGAATTGGAAAGATCTCTGAGTCTACTTTCCAACGAGACTAACATCTTGAAAATCAAGTGGGTATACAGTGAGATAATCAAGTCGCAACCAGCAGTGGTCAGACAGTCGGGGTTCTGAATTTTCTGACCTTTCAGTATTACGGGCCAGATTTCTCTCAATTGATAATTCGGTTTTGCATGAAATTTTACGGGGATGTAGATATTTCAGATATATTTCCATAGAGTGTAAATTTGCAAAATTCCGATAAAGTATGAGTGAGATATGCTGTCTGTAAGATAGGTCATCTTGACAGTTTGTCCTGTTTTGTCTGTGATAGTCTATCTTTCGAGGGGCATAGCTTTTGATCTGTAAACTTGTTTTTGATGAAACTTGCATCATAAGAAAGACCTTTGAATCTAGTTTCTGTAATGACCAAGAACACAGAAAACAAATAAGTATAGAGAAAGTTATTGTCAGTTTACCAGAAAGTGTTCAGGCTGTCAGAAAGTTTCTGGATGGAACTTTGGACGCACCCTTTCGTGTGGGGCGATCCTTTTGGAGTTAGAACGACCGTTCCAACAGAGTTTAGTCTAGAAATGAATTTTAAGATGAAAATTAAGGTATAATCAGACATATGATGGTTCTCCATTGTTAATTAAAGCTTGTAGATTACATAACTATTATGGAATTCTGTAAAATAGTCACGGTTTGTCATAAAAAATAATTTTGTAAAGATGGTTGGCATTTTTGGTTAAGATTGATTAGTCAATGATGATATGCTTGAATATACTATAGTAATAAAGTATTGATGTAGTCCACAGACCATCATACTATCTGATATTCTATTAGTATTAGCGTTACAAGCATTACATTGATTAAACAAACTTGAAGAACTATACATGTGGTATAGTAATACACAAATTGTATTTATAAAGGATATGGCGGTCATTGTGCATATGGTAATTATTCAGATACAGATAATTATAATAAGATAATCTATGTTCTGGTTAAGTCTTTGAATGCAGACATTTTAAATGGACCGCTTGAGTCTTTAACGGGCCGCTAGGTAATATGTTTGCTTTAAGATTTATTTCGTTTAGATCATTCGGTTAGTGTTTAAACGTATCTGTCGATAACAGTGAAGGAAATAGACGATTATCTATTGAAATGAATAGTTACATATGGATTCATTTGTTGAAACCCATAGTTTGTTCATGATGGATTGTTGTGTGTCTAGGCGAACCGCTTAAAGGTTTAATGGGCCGCTGAAGTATCAAGCGAACCACTTGTGATTTTAGTGGACCTCTATAACTGGTGATAGATAGCAAAGTTATATGTCTTGTGATTAATATATGATAATTGATTGAAGTGTAGCCACAGCAGCTTCAATTATATTAAGGTATATATATTATATAGTGTATCTATAAATCAATTAGGAAGAAAGGACATAGCTTGTGTCTAGTGATGAATATATATATTAATATATTAAGGAGTAGCCACAGCATCCTTAGTTGGATTAAAGTTGTGTATATATAAAGTTTATAAAATCACATTTGGATTAAACGGACACAATATTGTAATAGATTAAGTTAACGAAGTTAGTATCGTCCCACAGGACTATTGACTTAGTTAACTTAATATATTAGGATATAATAGTTAAATTATGAATACTTAATTTGCCCACAGGGATTAAGGATAGAAATATAATTAACTAGTTATATCATATGGAGAATCAAAACATAGTATTTAGACTGTGTAAGAAATTGATTCATAAAGTTGTAATGTTTAATTACATAAAGAGTTATAGCATGATATTTAGCCCACAGGTAATATTATGCATGAATTGACTCATAAATATACATCACTTAGTTTGCATTGGTAAATTAAAGTATAAAGTTAAGTCTCAATATAAAGATAAGCATGTATCGGTTCTACTTTCATAAAGATAGCAGATTCCCTTTAAGAAATGATAATTATCAAAGTTCCTGGGTTGAGGATAATAGTTATAAGGTTTAGAAGGATACCGTTCTCCTTCATTTAAGTTGTAAGAATATTAAATTTATCAACCAGTAGGATCCATTTTTGAGGTTGAACTTATGAACATAAGTTATAATGAACAGTGGGAGCAGTTTAATTGCTTATGTTTCATTTTTATAAAGAATAAGTTCTTTCAATGTATAGTGATTTGGTTGACGTGCATATTAATGTAAAGTTCTTACATAAGACATTAGATGAGTAGTTGGCCTCTTATGTTAAGGCTAATGTAATAATATTCATCATAAAAGTTTATCTTTTAGGCTTATTACCATTATAGGAGTGTGAGAGCACATAATTGAAAATGAAGAATATAGTTGTTCAACAAAAGAGTCTATATAATATTTTTGAGTCATTACTTGTATATTTTATTTTGAACACTTATCCAGTTTAATATACTCTTGCCAAGATTTCCTATAAGGTTATAACACATATAAGGATAAATGGTCAGTCTAGTGTTTCTGACTATATGTGTTTAATAGGAGAATAGACATATTATGGACAAAGTTGAGTGTTCATATGGTTGAGATATGATTAACAAGTAAGAAAATGACTAGTTGGCATCAAGCTCATAGCTTGCATTCATCTCTTTAATTGATGATTACTCACAATATATGTATCTCTACATGCTTATAAGGTTTTAAGGTGGAAATAGAGAAACAATACAGTAAGCAAATAAAGATTGTGAGATCAGAAAATGGTAAAGAGATTAGAAATATGAAATATGACTAGGATATGAATCTAGAAATATTAAGTTCTAGAGAATGTTCAGATTAGTGGGAGTGATCAGTTTTAGATCGTACAAAAACTCCCTCTAATTCATAATTGGATATGTTATTAAGGATCAACAAATATTGATAATCCAATTATTGACATTCGTTAACCGACATATAATACAATAATAGATCAAGTTGAATATTTAATATTCAATATCAAGGTGATCTAATAAAGAATTAGGTCGGTTGTCCTAGTAATATTATGTAGTTTATCTACGAGACTCTTATAAAAGTATTATTGTTGAATAAAATTCTGATATTTTCCAAGATAATGAATTGCAGTGTGTCCATATTAATCGGTAAGAGTCAATGTTGTGCAATGAAGTCTGAAATTTGGTTAAGTTACTTATGGTTTTAACCTATTGGTTGTAACGGATTTCTTAAAACCAAAAGGGATTCATAAGTTAACATAAAGTAATACGAAGTTAGACTTGTCACCAGTGGTTCATTGAAAAGAAGTAGTGAATTACACGAAGATTTTCTCTCATGTATTAAAGAAAGATTCACTTCATATGATTATGGCATTAATAACTCATTCTGGTTTCGAGTTACATCAGATGGATATAAATATTGCAATTGTTAATGGTGATCTAAGGAGATGGTTATATTAAATAATCATAAAATTTCTTCTTTTGAGGTAATAAGTATTTAGTTAGCAAGTTAAAGTATTCTATATAAGAATTAAAACAAGTATTTCACTAATGGTATTAATAGTTTCATAAGGTTATTTCTTCATACGGTTTGAAGAAATATAAGATGAACTGGTGCATATATCAGAAGATTAGTGGGAGTTAATTTTATTTACTTGTTTTATATATAGAGAATGTTATACTTGTAACTAATGATAAAAGATAGTTATATAGGGTGAAATAATTTCTTTCTAAAATATTGATATGAAGGATATGGCTGAAGTTTTGTTTGTGATAGGCATAAAGGCCCATGTAGATAGGAATCAAGATATTCTTGATTTATCTCAACAAGTATATATCAATAAGGTATTAGAAAGATTCTGGAAGGAAATGTATTCACCGCGTCCAGTACCTGTTAATATAGGTGGTAGATTCATTGTGAATCAGTATCCTCAGTATAACTTAGAAAGAGAACAAATAGTAAATACTTCAAGTATCTAGGCAATTTGAAAGCATAAAGTATGATCAGTTTTGTGCATAAAGAACTGACATAACTTTTTCCATTTGAATATTTGGACTGATATCATAATAATTAGGGGATAGACCACAGTTAAATTGCTAAGAAAGTAATGATATATCTTTAAGGTACTTAAGATAGTGTGCTTATGTCTCAACAGACTGATAAGTTGAAGTTATTTTGGTACACAAACTGGTTGTGTCGATTCTAGTAAATCGAATTAAGGATACATGTTAACCAGTGAAATTGTGTCATAAAGAAATGTCTAACTGACATTGTTCGTTAGTTCAACATAAAGTATAGTTTGTTGTGTGTTTTGAGATTACCCTCGATGGTGTTTGAAGAGTTTTATTGTGAGACTTAGAGTCGTGGGATTTATATCTAAGTTATTAAGGATTCTGTATGATAATTCTGTTGCAGTCTTTCTAGTCAAGAATAATAAAGGTAAAGGTCGAGGTATTGACATTAAGTACTTGACTTTGAAAGAGCGCATTAAGTAGAATTAAGTGGTCATTAAATGTGTTCATATAGAATAGAAGCTGACCGATTCTTTGAATAAATACTGCAGCTAAAGGAATTCAAAGATCATGTAGCGGGTATATATAGGAATTGATCCTATAGTTAATATTAATCGTACGATTGTCTATTAACTCTTCATAAAAGTATAGATGTTTTCTCGTGTTGATTGTGCGCACATATATAGAATATATTTGATCATAAGGTTGAGAATTACATCATAAAGATTGACTTGGAATAGACGTTGGGTTTATTCATAAAGAATTCAAAATCGTATAAAAGGTTGGATTATTAGTTGTGTAGCATATTGTAATTGTAGAAAGTAATATTCGCATTTACTAGTAGTTTAAAACGCTAGTAACGATAAGATGACTTACTGCTACAGTTCATGTGTTACATTTCTAATGTTTAACATAAAGAAAACAGAAGGTATTTATATGCAAAGGATGCAAGTTCAAGTGGGAGAATATAGTATTCTGTCAAATGAAACGAACCAGTTTAGATGAGACGGGCTGTTTCAGATCCGTGTTCAAATGGTCCGTTCCAATAGATACGGTGCACCTGGACAGAATGCTGTGAACATCGCACCCTTTCATCAAAACACCGCCTTTGCATATTCTGAGCGATTTGAACCCTCTATATATACTTTCTCTGAGATGGCAGAGGGTATGTGAGAGGCTTCTTTCAGTTCTAACCCTAGTTTAGACAAGAGAGAGAGAAGATAACGAGTTTCTAGAGGAAACGAGTCAAGGCCGACTAACCCCTGTCAAACACCATCAGTTGGGGTTGCAACATCGGCTTTGTAGTGATTCTCTCACTGCAGGATATGGAGAAGATCAGAGACTAAGGAGACACGCTTGGTTTGCGGGTTTCAAGTTCATCCGCTCAACACTCGATTTCGATTAGCGATGGCACGAGGTATTTTACGATTCTGGTTTATTTTCGCATTCTAGAATTGTTGTAGCACTTACAACTTATTGAAAAATAATGGATGATACAAAGAAAATATGCATAAAATGTGCAAATAATCCTTATTCTAAGCATTACTTGAGCATTTCAAGTGATTGTGCTCTCATTCTAAGTCATTTGATCACATTAATCTATATTTGGGATCATTATATGGTCTACAATATAATTCAGATCTTACTTATTTTTAAATATTAGATTATGCACAGGAAATACGATTGTAATGTGCAAAATAATGATGATTCTGAGCACTATGCGATCATTTCAAGCGATTTTGCACTTATACTAAGTCATTTGATAACAATAATCTATATTTAAACAATTTATTTGGTCTAGAATATAATTCAGATCTTACTAATTATATATTGGATTATCCAAAGAAAATACGCATAAAATGTGTAAATAATTCTTATTCTGAGTGTTATTTGTGCTTTTCAAGCGATTCTGCACTCATCCTAATTCATTTGATCACAGAAATGTATATTTGAGGTCTTTATATGGTCTAGAATATACTTCAAATCTTATGTTTTAAAACTCATTGGATTATACAAGAAAATATGCATATATTGTGCAAATATAGCTTATTTTTTTTATTATTTGAGCATTTCAAGCGATTCTGCACTCATTCTAAATCATTTGATAATAATAATATATATTTAATTTCTTTAAATGAAATAGAATGTAATTCAGACCATAATTTTTTTAAATATAGGGTTATACCTAGAAATATGCATATATTGTGTATGTAATGCTTATTCTGTGCATTATTTGAGCATTTCAAGCTATTCTGCACTCGTTCTAAGTCAGATCACAATAATCAATATTTAAGCTGTTTATATGGTCTAATATATAATTAAGATCTTTCTAATTAAAACAATATTGGATTATAAATAGAAAATACACATATAATGTGCAGATAATGCTTATTCCGAACATTATTTGAGCATTTCAAGCTATTTTGCATTCATTATAAATTATTTAATCACAATAATCTATATTTGAGCTCTCTATATGGTCTAGAATATAATTCAGATCTTACTTATTTACAAATATTGTATTATACATATAAATTATGCATTTCAAGCTATTTTGCATTCATTATAAATTATTTAATCACAATAATCTATATTTGAGCTCTCTATATGGTCCAGAATATAATTCAGATCTTACTTATGTACAAATATTGTATTATACATATAAATTATGCATATAATTTGCAAATAATGCTTATTCTGTGCATTATTTGAGTCTTTTTGAAAAATATTGGATGATACAAAGAAAATAAGCATGTAATGTGCAAATAATGCTTATTATGAGCATTACTTATGTATTTCAAACGATTGTGCACTCATTCTAAGTAATTTGATCACAATAATCTACATTTGGGCTCTTTATATGGTCTAGAATATAATTTAGATCTTAATTATTTACAAATATTGTATTATACATATAAATTATGCATATAATTTGCAAATAATGCTTATTCTGTGCATTATTTGAGTCTTTCAAACGATTCTGCACTTATTCTGAGTCATTTGATCGTAATAAACTAAATTTAACCACTTTATATGTTCTAGAACATAATTAAGATGTTTCTTATTAAAAAAAATATTGGATTATAAATAGAACATACACATATAATGTGCAAATAATACTTATTCAGTGCATTATTTGAGCATTTCAAGCGATTCTGTACTCATTCTAAGACATTTGATCACAGTAATCTATGATCTTACTTATTATTAAATATCGGATTATACATAGAAAATACGGATATAATGTGCAAAATAATGCTGATTCTGAGCACTATTTGAAAATTTCATGCCGATTCTGCATTCATACTAAGTCATTTAATCACAATAATCAATATTTAAGCACTTTATGTGGTTAAAATATAATTTAGATCTTACTAATCATAAATATTGGATTATACATTGAAAATACCCATAAAATGTGTAAATAATCTATATTGTGATGAGCGTTATTTGTGCATGTCAATCAAATTCTAAGTCATTTGATACAAGAAATGTATATTTGAGGTCTTTATATGGTCTATAATATAATTTAAATATTACTTTTTAAAACATATAGGATTATACACAGAAATATGCATATATTGTGTAAATAATGATTATTTTGTGTATTATTTGAGCATTTCAAGTGATTCTGCACTCATTCAAAATAATTTGATCTCAATAATATATATTTAACCTCTTTCTATATTCTGGAATATAATTTAGATGTTTCTTATTATAAAATATTAGATCATACATAGAAAATAAGCATATAATGTGCAAATAATATTATTTGATCAAAATAACTATATTTAAGCTCTTTAAAGTTCTAGATTATATAATTCAGACCCTGCTTATTAAAAAATATTGGATTATACATGAAAAATATGCATATAATGTGCAAATAAACCTTATTCTGATACATATTTGAGCATTTCAAGCGATTTTGCACTCATTCTAAGTCATGCTCCTTATTTTGTCTATAGTATAATTCAGATCCTTATTATTATAAAATATTAGATTATACATAGAAAATATGCATACAATGTGCTAATAAAGCTTATTCTGAGCAATATTTGAGCATTTCAAGCAATTGTGCACTCATTCTAAGTCATTTGATCACAATAATCGATATTTAAACCGTTTATTGGTCTAGAATATAATTCAGATCGTACTTATTAAAAAATATTGGATTATATATAGAAAATATTCATATAATGTGAATAAAACTTATCCTAAGCAATATTTGAGCATTTCAAGCGGTTGTGCACACATTCTAAGTCATTTGATTACAATAATCTATATTAAGGTCTTTATATGGTCTAGAATATAATTCAGATTTTACTTATTAAAAAACATTGGATTATACATAGAAAAATGCATATAAAGTGCAAATCATGCTTATTTTGTGCATTATTTGAGTATTTCAAATGATTTTGTACTCATTCTAAGTAATTTGATCAAATAATCTATATTTAACCTCTTTAAATGTAGAATATAATTAAGATGTTTCTTATTAAAAAATATATATTGGATTGTACATAGAAAATAAGCATATAATGTGCAAATGATGCATATTCTGTGCATTATTTCCGTGTTTATATATTGAAACTCTTTATTTTGTCTAGAATATAGTTCAGATCCTACTTATTATTAAATATTGGATACATAGAAAATACAGATATAATGTGCAAAATAATGCTTATTATGAGCACTATTTGAGAATTTCAAACGATTCTGCCCTCATTCTAAATCATTTCATCATAATAATCTATATTTTATTACGTTATGTGGTCTAGAATATAATTCAGATCTTATTAATTATAAATATTGGATTATACATAGAAATACGCATAGAATGTGTAAGAAATTCTTATTATGCCCATTATTTGTGCATTTCAAGCGATTGTGCACTCATCCTAAGTCATTTGATCGCAATAATGTATATTTGAGGCTTTATATGGTCTAGAATATAATTCAAATCTTACTTATTAAAAAATATTGTATTATACAAAGAAAATATGCATATAATGTACAAATAATGCTTACTTTGTGTTTAACCCAAAAATATTGTGCCAAATTGCATGAAATAAATAGCCCATTTTATGACAAATAAATTCAAGAAAACTCAAAAATCCACGAAAAATACCAAACAAACTCCAAAAATTCCCAAAAAAAATGCCCAAAAATCCCCCATAAATTATGATGAATTATCATGGTTCTAAAACCCAAGAATTATCTACAGAAGCCCCAAAATTCACAAAGAAACTCCTAAATTCCACAAAATTCCCAAAATAAATCCATGAATAATTTCCAAAATCTGTCTGAACCATTAAATTCCTTATATTTTTATGAACCTACCCATAAAATTTCATCCAATAATACCTAAGGAAAAGTCCCCAAATGATTTATTTTGATTGGATAACAAAAATATATAAATAAAATTATGGAAATCGGATGAAAATCCCAGAAAAATCCAAAATCTTTGGCGCGTACACCCAATTGCAGGGGATCCTAGGGGGTGTGCGACGTCGCTGAGATTTAAAACTCCTTCTTCCCGTATCTGTTTTGCTTGCACTTGGTGTATGAACCGAAGCGTTCATTTCCTTATTTCTATTATATGGTCTATACTACACCGGGTGCCTCTATCTTCTTCACTCGTGGTAAACGCTGCTGTCTGGACCCCGCCTTGTCAGCTCCATCTTCCCTCACAGTAAAAACAGAAGATGTTTGATTCTTACCGCGAAAGCCGGTGAAACCGAAGGAGATGGCTACGTGTCCCTTCTCCAAACCGTATGACTCAAAACCATGGGCTCCCCAGCTTGATTTTGGCGAACCCTAACCCTAGGGGCAGCCTCAGATGAGCCATTAGATCAAAATCGAAGGTGCTTAAGTCAGCCGTGCTAAAACCGAGACTTGGGTTTAAACCCTAATACCCTACCTATATAAACCTCAAATGGAAGCAGAAGAAAGAGGAGATAGTCGCCGAAAGCTTAGATTAACCTTAGATTATTCAATTAGGATAGTTTTGCTAAACCTGTGAGAAACATTTCATCAAACAGTTAGAAAAGATAGAAAAGAGAGAAAATTGAGTGTTGCTTCTCTTGTAATTCTCTGTGTAAAGATCAGGTAAAGTAAATTGGAGCTTCAATTGAGTGTTTTTCTACTCTCTCTCTCTCCCTTTTTATCTCAGCCACCAAATCATGGTGAGCTCGAGTTCATATGAAAACAAGAGAACAATGGAGGTGACTATGTTCACTCCATTGAAATCCTCCTCTGAAAACAAATGAATATAATTGCATCATGATTTTATGATAGTATAAGTTGCATCGCATTACCTTAGATTACTTGTGCATTTCTGGAGGGAGGGGGCTCGGCCCACTTCCTCACCATTCTGAATAAAGAAAGATCAATAGAGGGGACAAGGTCCACTCTATTGATTTTCTCTTCTCTCTAGAGTAATCAAAGAGATAAAATAGACATGTTCATGTATATTTTGCATTTGCATCAAGTTTGGCCGAAATAAAATAAGTAGAAAGGTAGGGTTTTATTTGCATAAAAACACAAAATTGAGCTTGGATAACAGGTACTGGACCTCTTGGACAGCAGGGAACCATATTTTCCATTTTTGGAATTTTATGTGATTTTATACGAATTAATTAAGGCAGTAGGGGTACCTCATGAAATAAATTGTTATTTTCCAAAACTTTATATTCCGCAAGTTTGCTTACACAAAAAGTTTAAAAGTATGTTAATGGACATTTATACAAATTTTCATAATTTTTGGATAAGTGAAAAGTGGCTCTCTCATTTATTATAGATTTAAACAGAAATATGTATAAATAGTTAAACATCTTGCTAAAAAAAAATCATTAGATCGTTTTAACTGCCTTAAATACATTTTATATGTGTATTGTAGACCCTGTAAACAGATTTGCTGCAATTAAGCAACTCAAACACGAAATCATCAAAAATAGAAGTGTAATTGCATAAAATCGAAATCTGGAAGTTGAGAAAAACACAAGACGACTTGCTTTAACTCTTTGCATCAATTAAAACACTCAAAACAGGTTCAACTGGACTCAAATTGGGTATTGAACCCAGCTCAATTACTGTAATTTGAGTTACATGGAAGTTCAAAATCAAAACAAAAGGCATAAAATGCACAGTTCTGCCTTGTGCTTCACACAGCAAATTAAGATGTTCCAAACCAAAATAAACGCATAATCCAACTAAATTTGAATTCCTACATCTTCTCAAGTAATTACTGGCATAAGAAAAGGGACCTGTGAGCCCCAGCAGATGAACTCAGTTCAGATCAAAGAAAGTAACCGAGGTGCCTCAGTCCATTGCACCCTCTCTCAAGTTCCCTTATACAAAATCAACTCCTCCACTGCCACCTACGCACTCCCATGTACGTCTAAAACCTAGTGCTGGCAAAGAATGATGGCCATAAACCTGCTGGCGCCATTGATGGTCATTCATAACTCCTCAGGAGTTGCCCTACTCTACAAGCCGCCACAGCAAAAAGGGAGGGCACCAATACCTTCTCCTCTCCCTCACGATTCCAACGCACTCAGTCTCGTTCGAAACAGTGGCCGGAACAGCCGTAACATTGCCGGAGAAGGTTGAGGGGTCTATCTGCAAAATTACCTCAGTCGACGGAAGAAGAAAGCGTTCAAACGCGATTTCGCACAGATCTTCTGTGGCAAAGAGCGTGTGGCAGTCCAGTTCACTCGCTACACGGAATCCTGAGAGAAGTCAGCGCTCAGTCAGCCCTCTTCAATACACGTGGACCAACCAGGATTTTCCACGTCAGCTTGAATTTCAAAAATCAATTAAAAATATTATATAACTCAGAAAAATTCAAATAAAATATCTATAAAATCCTAAAAATCTTTACAATCTAGATTTACTGATATTTTGGTATGAAATTATGTCAATTTGTGCCTCTTTTGTATTTTCAAAGTATTTTCTCCTTAAAATGAAATTTATAAATTGTTAAAACTTTGAAAATTCACCAAAAATAGTAGGAATCTCATAAAAATACAAATAAAATATCCAAAAAATTCTAAAATTCTAAATAAACCAAATCCAATATTATTTTTATATGATATTTTGTTTAAATAAATAGTTTTCCTACTTTTGAAGTATTTCAATTATAAAAATCCAATTTTATAAATTCTAGAAAAATGATCAAATACTTTAATAATTTTATGGCTCCTTTGTCGAGTTTATTCAACATCAAAATTAATTTGACAATATTTAGAAGTTTTTTTTCCTTTTGTTAAAATAATAAATCATAATCACGAATTATTAAATAATAAATCATAAGTTATAAACAACAAATAAATCTTAGATAATAATAATAAATAAATAAATAAATAAATAAATCACAAATAAACAAATAATAAATAGGAGCAAATAAATAATAAATAACAAATAAGCAATAAATAAATAACAAATAAATGATATTAATTTTAAAGTATCTTCAAATCAAAATAAATCAACACAAGTCAATTAAAGTTGAATCAAATCAAATTAAATAAAAATCAAATCAAATTAGATTAAATGAAATAAAATCAAACCAAATTAAATCAAATAAAATCAAATCAAATTAAATGAAGTCAAAAGAAGGTCAAAATTAAGTTAAACTGAATCAAATCAAAGCAAAATAAATCAAACCAAATCAAATCAAGTCAAGTTCAAATCAAATTCAAGTCAAAGTAAAAGAAGTCAGCTTCAAGATCAAGTTTTTCCTACAAGAAGACCTGTCACGGTCCCAGGAGCCAACCTTTACAAGAAGGCCACGAAAGGCCCCGAAGGTTGTGAAATTTTGTATCTCGTGTTCCTACAAGAAGGCCTCCCGTTGCCCCAGGAACCAACTCTCAAAAGAAGGCCTCCCGTTGCCCCGAGAATTGAGAGATTTTACCTCTCTCAGATTGAATTGTAAGCAATTCATTTGAGATTGAGGATCGTTCCTACAAGAAGACCTGTCAGGGTCCCAGGAACCAACTCTCACAAAAAGACCGTGAAAGGTCCCGAGAGTTGCAAACTCTGTTCCTATAAGAAGATCTGTCATGGTCCCAGGAACCAACTCTCACAAGAAGACCGTGAAAGGTCCCGAGAGTTATAAATTCTGTTCCTACAAGAAGACCCGTCGTGGTCCCAGGAACCAACTCTTACAAGAAGGCCATCAAAGGCCCCAAGAGTTGTAAAATTTCTCTTCCAATCATAAACCAAATCAAAATTTAAAAGACCCCAATAAGGAAAGTTTCAAGTAATTAGTTTTAGGTAGTTTTAGGTTGACTCTTGTTAGATATTTCAAATAAATAGTCTTAGATATTCTTTGGTTATTTCCATTAAGTGATTTTAGATATCTTTTCTCAATTGTGTCCCGTCCATCAAGTTTGGTACCACCAATTGAGTCCAGCCTAAGCCAAAAAGAGACAAATCACTAACATCCTCAATTGTGCCCCGTCAAATTAGGTTTGGTTTGGTGCCTCAATTGAATCATTTAAATAACGACTTTTCTAGCCTATTACATTTAATTTCTCGAATCCCTTAATCAGAGGTTCTCGTGGGAAACTACGGGGTAATTAACAATAGGGGCTTGCGCCTATTGGAAAGAAAGGATCCACGAAATAATAAACCCTCATGAGAATGGATTCTAGTCGATGTTCTCTGGTCGTTAAGAGGCATCAGCACTTGAACCCAGGCTCGTGAGGGGTGAATCTAAGGCTTGTTCTCGTTCTTGAGGAAACCCAATCATTCTTCGAGAAATGACGAAAAAGTCACCACACTTTGAGCGTTACTTGAGCATCACATTAATCTATATTTGTGCTCTTTATATGGTCTTGAAAATAATTTAGATCGATCTTATTTACAAATATTGGATTAAGAAGATAAAGAAGGAGAAAACCATGTCAATTAAAGTCATGAAAGCAGTGTTTTCAATACCCTACCGCATACCGGAAAATTCCGGTAATACTGGGTACCAAAATAGTGACCGAAACGACGATATCCGGTATTGTGAGATAAAATACCGGAAATTTTCGGAAAATACAAGGAAATTTTTAATTTCAGCTATCTGGCCGATAAGGGTACCGGTAAGAAATTGAAAACATTGCATGAAAGCCCCTCAAGAAAGAAATGCAATAATTCTCTTCAATCCTTTTTTTTTTGGCAGTCTTCTTGTGCCGAGTACCAGATTACCAGTACAAGGAAGCTTAGCATTGAATATCAACCATAATGCATAGAGCAGATTATCAGCTGGCAGCATTACATAGGCATTAGTGCCCATAGAACAAGCATATTGGTTCTTTCTAAGAAATTTCAGCTGTTTTAGTCAAATTATTTCTTAACCTTATGATTAGTGGTCAATTTGTGCAATTAATAGCAGAGATAGCTCAAGTTGCTTTGAAGGAGACAGTCTTGATTTTCTTCTGGGTAGATTACAGAGGTAAAATTCAATTGTTGTAATTTGGGCTCATTTTCGACTGTTATTTCAATTTTTTTTCTTTTTGTTTAAGATTGGGAGTCAATTTCATAGTGTAAGGTTGGGTTAGTCAACTAAATTTGGTATTATTATTAAAGTCCTAACTATAGAAATAAGGATGAGGTAGGTCTAAACTTAGAACGCAGTTTCAAAAAGGATGGCAATATCATACTTCTATGTTTAATTCTGCTAAGCATCTATACCAGTAAGGTTTTGGTTATAAAACTGTCAGGGTATGATGACAAAATTTTATAAATTTCATGTAGGAGCGTGGAACTGGCCAAAGCTTCCTAAGGACAAATACCTGATAAGATATGGACTAAGGTAGTCTACAATATTGGCAGTTCATCTACTGGATTGTATCACTTACGATATTACCTTGTCGAGAGCTATGGAAAACTCTTAGCTATTCGAAGGAGCAAAAACACTTTGCTTCGAGCTCTTTGAATTTGATGCATGTAATGAGACCTGGAATATGATTCATGGATTGGGAGAGCAATGCGTGTACCTAGGTCAGAATGCATCAGTATCAGTTTCTGCAGTTGATATTCCTGGCTGCAGACCAAACTGCATTTATTTTACAGAAGACTTCAATAAGGGATATTGCGAATGCGAGTCCCAGTTTCGAAATGATAATGGAGTGTTCTGTTTTGAAGATGGTACTGTAGAGATGTTTAACATCTCTCATTCACTGTCACACCGGTTGTCCCCTTCTTTGTGGTGCCAAGTGAATGTATAGAGGCCTCTTACTAAGCACGTATTTTGCTGGTAGCAAAATGATAAAGCATATATGCATTCACAGAATGTGTGAAAATGTCTTTTTCATTTTGCTCTACAAAAATATAATGCAAAATTATTCCGAAAAAAATTTAACTTCTAATGTGTAATTTTTGAAAGAATTAAATTTTCATTCCAAATAATTTATGTGTTTCTTAAACTTTCTTTTTTTTAAAAAAAAAAAACAAAAAGTGAGTTCTCTTTTAGCAATTAATTTAATTTCTTTTAAAAATTTTGGAGACTGATTTTATACTTTAAAATATTTAATGATCAATTTAATAAAAAAAATTAACTTAAACCTGCTGTAAAAATTTAAGCAAAAAACTGATTTATCCCGAATCATAACATCTTGTTTTCGCACTATTTACCCACATCGACCCATGACAGGCGGGCCCATTCTATTTCTCGTTAGAATTAAATTAACGAAACATGCTCAATTCCACACCCAATCCAATATCTCTCCCTATCCCCACTCAATTCACACTCCACCTCTAAATTCTCAGCACCCTTCTAATGGTGCACTGCTCCTCTCCTCTTATCACCTCCCTTCCCACCTTCTCGTCTCCAATTTCTAAAACCCAAACCCGAACCCATAACCAACCCTCATGGGTCCAAACTCTCCGCTCCTATGCACGCGAAGAGAATTACCACGCTGCACTATCCACATATATCTCCATGTGCAATGCTGGCGTGGCACCAGACCATTTCGCCTTCCCTGCGGCGTTGAAGGCTGCGTCAGGTCTTCGACAGCTGTCAGTGGGGCAACAGCTACACGCTGCTGCTGTTAAACATGGATACCAGGATTCACCGGTGACTGTGGGTAATACACTTGTGACGATGTATGCGCGGTGCGGTGAGCTTGGTAGTGCCCTCAGGGTGTTTGACAAAATGTCCCAGAGAGACCAGGTTAGTTCTTTGGCAAGTTACTGGAATTGAATATTTGCTTGTAGTTAAGATCTTCAAACTTGTTCAAGGAAAACAATATGCTATCATCAACTCTCTTATGCCCCGAGGTCAAGTACTAAAATTGGATGAGTTATTGGACTTTATAATATAAAATAAATTTTGAATTTTGATTATATGAGTTGCTATTTTGGAAATAGTACATAAGAATTTATCGGTTATGCAGAATAATATGTATGGTGTAGTGGGCCTGGTAATGCTTGAGAGTGCACAACAAAAAGTCCCATGGGGACATAGTTTAAATATCACAAGATGAGAGTTTCTTTTGATAACTACTCTGTGTATTCATTAAATCTGTTTCTTACAATTTTTTAGTCTAGAAAGATGTTCCTGACCTCTTATTTATTTATTTTTCCTTGGTTTTTACTAATTCAGGGCAAAAGTTTAATTGTTCTCTGAAGTAAGAAATAAAAGACTAGAACGGTTCAAACAGAGGAAATAAACACACTAAGACATTTTTTTTGGATATCTTTTGTGACGCTAAAATTGCCAGCATCAAGTAATTGTACCAGGCCCTTGACTGAGATTGATGAACAGACCTATTGGTTAACAGGTGTCATGGAATTCCCTAATAGCAGCACTATGTCTGTACAATGAGTGGGTTCCAGCCCTTGATGCACTGCGTTTAATGCTAACAGAATGCTCCGAATTGAGCTCATTCACACTTGTAAGTATCCTTTTGGCATGTTCAAATATCACCGAGTCGGTTGGTCTACGGCTAGGCAGGGAGGTGCATGCCTATGGTCTCCGTAATGGGATATTTACTGATGATAAAATATTCACCTACAATGCCCTCATTTCAATGTATGCCAAATTAGGACAAATTCAAGACTCTATTTTGATATTTCATTGCTTCCATAACCGTAATATCGTCACATGGAATAGCATGATTAGCTCACTTGTGCAAAATAACCAATTTACCCTTGCTATTGAGACCCTTTATGAAATGGTGCGATCAACTGAGATAATACCAGATGAGTTTACCATATCAAGTATTCTCCCAGCATGTTCTAAGCTTGATCTGCTAAACACCGGTCGAGAAATTCATGCATATGTTTTAAAGAATGAATATCTATTTGATAACGCATTTGTGGCTAGTGCTTTGATTGACATGTATTGCAATTTGGGCCGGGTTGAAGCAGGACGTTTGGTGTTTGACCAAGTGTCAGTCCAAAGACATGGTCTATGGAATGCGATGATATCAGGTTATGCACAAAATGGGCTAGATGAAGAGGCATTAAAATTGTTTGTGGATATGGAGGTCATAGCAGGGTTACGGCCAAATGAAACCACACTAGCTAGTGTGTTACCTGCTTGTGTGAAATGTAATGCTTTTGAAAGGAAAGAAGCCATTCATGGTTATGTGGTTGTAAGGGGCATGGAAGGAGATAGATTTGTCCAGAATGCTTTAATGGATATGTATGCTAGAGTAGGTAAGATGGATGTTTCTAGGAAAATATTTTCTTTAATGGATGCTAAAGATGTTGTTTCGTGGAATACATTGATAGCCGGTCATATAGTATCCGGTACAGTAAGTGAGGCCTTTGAGTTGCTATTAGAGATGCAAAGTGAGAATAATGGCCTGATACCAAACAACATTACTTTGATAACTGTGCTACCTCCATGTGGGTCCCTTGCAGCATTAGCAAAGGGAAAGGAGATACATGGATTTTCAATCAGGCATGGGCTAAATGATGATGTGGCTGTGGGAAGTGCATTGGTCGACATGTATGGGAAATGTGGTTGTCTCGAACTTTGTAGAAAAGTGTTTGACAAAATGCCCAAGAGAAACTTGATAACATGGAATGTGTTGATCATGGCATATGGTATGCATGGGCATGGAGAGGAGGCAATAAAAGTGTTTGATGAAATGATTTTGAGCAAAGAAACCAAACCAAGTGAGGTAACATTTATTGCTGTGCTGGCGGCCTGCAGTCACTCTGGAATGGTTCACCATGGACTTGATCTATTCCATGAGATGAAATCAAGATATGGGGTGGAACCAACTCCAGACCATATTGCATGTTTGATTGATCTCCTGGGTCGTGCTGGGGAGTTAAACAAAGCTCACGACCTCATCTCCTCAATGAATCCTGGGCCCCACTTGGCTGGGGCATGGAGCAGCCTATTAGGTGCCTGTCGGATTCATAAAAATGTCAAACTTGGTTCCATTGCAGCTCGGCATTTAATTGAGCTTGAGCCTGATGAAGCTAGTCATTATGTGCTACTGTCAAATATCTATGCGGCTGCAGGCCAATGGAAGGAGGCAACAGAGGTAAGAAATGTGATGCGCCTCAACAATGTGAAAAAGGAGCCAGGGTGTAGTTGGATTGAATTGGGCAGTAGGATCCACCGATTTATGGTTGGTGAGTCATCCCACCCAGAAAGTTACCATATTCATTCATTTTTGGCTAGTCTGTGGGACAAAATGAAGAGAAATGGATACAAACCTGATCTCTCATGTGTGATACATGATGTAGACGAGGAAGAGAAAGAGAAAATCTTATGTGGGCATAGCGAGAAATTGGCAATTGCATTTGGTTTAATGAGCAATCTCCCAGGGACCACAATTAGGGTTACCAAAAATCTTAGAGTTTGTAATGACTGTCATGAAACAGCCAAGTTTCTTTCGAAAATGGAAGGGAGAGAGATTGTTTTGAGGGATGTGAGGAGGTTTCACCATTTTAGGGATGGGGTTTGTTCATGTCGGGATTATTGGTAGAAGAATAGGTAATTATAAACAGAAAAGAGATTTTGTAGAACATTTATTCTTGCTTAGGACTATTGGTGAATGATGTGGTTATGAAGTAGAAATGGTAAAAGAAGATAGTATACAACAATTCTGTTCATTCCTTTTTCTTTTTTCTTTTGTTTTGTTCTAATACCAGTTCAAGGAAGCTTTAGTGCACTGAATTAACCATAATACAAAAGTGTTAGAACTAGTGTATATGTTAAGAAGCTTACTGATTCAGTGATTTGGCATCTTTCTTAGAGCTTTCAGCTGCTTCAGTCATATTATTCTGGTAAACATATGATTAGTAGCCAATTTGTACAATTTTAAGGAAAGATAGCTCAAGATGTTCCGGAAGAGACTGGTTTGATTTCCTTTTGGGTAGATGACAGAGGTAAAATTCAATTATTGGCTTTAATTGGATTCATTTTGTCATTTTTTTTTTTTCAATTTGTCAAGATAAATTGGGAGTCAATTTTGCATTTAGGATTAGTCAACTAAGTTCAATAATATTATCAAAGCCCTAACTGTACAAAAAAAAATGAGGCAGTGACAGGACTCATCTAGGACTCAGTTGCACAGTATGGCAGCATACCTTTTTGTGTTTAATCTATTATGTATCCACTATAAGAAGAAAGTTTTTCAAGATATGACAAAATATTCTAATCTTTAGAGGGGGAGTGTGAAATTGGCTGAGGACTCAAGGACAAGTGCCTGATTAGATACGGACTAAGGTAGTCTACTTTATTGGCAGTTCGCTTTGTATCACGAGTGCCATGCAGTGGGTTTCGACCTGTATTCCTGTTATTTTTACTTCCATCTTTTGTTCCATTTTTTTCCTTCACTTGATCTTCAGTGTAATGGATTGACCGCAAACTGAGAATTAATAAGGCATTGGGTGTCTGAAAGGCGGGCTAACCTTTGCGAAATTGGATTAATTAGTGCTTAATGGACCTTCTTTTTCCTTTGAGGTTCTGCAATGCACCCTACTTATTTTACAAAAGAAGAACCACAATTTTATTATATTCTATATCTATTTAGGATGCGCTTTTAGCTACTGATTGTAACCCTGAATGGCTGAAGAAGCATCTAGCAGTGATTGCTGCCTTGAGAAATGTGCCTGTACTGGCCTAAAAAAATAATAAAAGGAAGTTCTCTCAAGCAGAACCAGTTAATGTCAGAATAGCATCTAGCCATTGGAATTAAGGTTCGTAATTTTTCTTTTTATTCAGCTTTTATGCCATTACACATGTGTTTCTTTTCATACAAGAGATGTTTTCCATGTTTAATAGGGAATATGAGTGATGTGTTTAGTTTATCATAACAGCCTCTATTGTAAATTTGTAATGCTGTAATTTGAGTGAAGCTCGGAAATGATTAGATTGAGCGTGGAGGGGTAGTTGGAAATTATTAGACAGAAGTTTCACATGCCCTAGATTTTATGGCTTTATGTTGAATAGATGGTCTTTGAGGAGGTGCTCAGTTTTCTTACAGTGTTTTTTTTAAGTCATTTTACAGGCCAGAAAATGGCATTGCCAACGAAACTATGGAGAAATTCTTTTGGACAGAAAAGCAGTCAAGGCTTCTCCTGTTATGGCTCAATAGTCTCTTCCTGTGCATTTGCTAGTAAACAAGAAAATAGTTTAGGAAGATGCAATGTTTAAAAGTTTGTAATAGACAAGGAAATAAGTTTGCTTCCTTTTGAATTGTGTTAAATGTAAAGGCTTCTGAACCAATTTCATGGAAACAAAACATTGATGCATAATTGCATATATACTGAAGTAATTGCTGTCCGTATTAAAATCCAAAAGCAATACTACAGATTACAGTAAATTTATATTGTGGGTATATACTATGAAATTCGATATCAAGCAACCCTCAGAAAGGAAGTAAACAGTTCTAAGGAGATACATTGCCTGTTGTCCCCTTAAAACATACCCTTATTGCCTTCGTCCAATTGTTGCGATTATTGTTTAATTTGGGAATAATACTAATGAAGCAAACGCAAGGTAATGAAGTATACTCTAGCCAGAGAACACCTCATGCCTCACACCCGAAGCCTAATACTGAATTCTGATTTCATTGTAAAGCTAACTAGCTAAGCCGTTCATTTGATTAGGCCACAGATCCAACTGGACAGTCTGATTGATATGACTGACAAACGAACAGATACTATTTGGATTTTCCTGTCTTTTCCACTCCATAGTTTTTCACCATAATCTCTATTTGGATCCAACTGGACAGTCTGATTGATATGACTGACAAACTGGCAAAAAAGGCAACATCGGATATAAAGTCCCATATTCTCTATTTGGATGTAAACCTCTCAGAACTTCAAAATAGGACAAACCCTTTTAATCATGTTTAGTTTGGACATAAAGCCTTCAAAATACCCTACGGGGTGTTTTAGTTTCAAAAAAATAAAATAAAATAAAGCCTTCAAAATTAGAAAAGTCAGTACTAAACTTTAAGATAAAATGAGGGGCTAACATTTTCTAAATTCGACTTGTCCCACAAAGAAAAGTTAGATATTCTAATTAACTTCTTGGAAGCCATTGTTGAAAAAAAATGTCCCAGTCTTACTGAGCTAATGTTGTACTATTATGTACAACAGGAACGATATTAGAAGAGAAAGTTAGAGATTTAGAGAGAATATTGCTGGAAAAAAAGCATCCTATTGATTTGGATTCAAAAAAAAAAAAAAAAAAGAAGGTAAAATGGGACGATGAACCATTCCTATTTAGGATGAAGCTTCAAAGGTATTTCTGTAATAATTTAAAATATCGTATGTTCTATATTCAAAATATATAAATTTAAATTTAAATTTAATAGAAACAGTTTAGTCCAAAGTAAACAAAATTAGAGTGTTTATATCAGGCTTTTTAGAGATTTGAGGAGTTTATATATCCAGATAGAGATAATTAGAGTGTTTATATCCAGCTTTGCCTAAATAAAAAGTCTATACTATACTGACCATTTGACATCTGGCCTTGTATTTTCTTCTAAACACTTCCAGTTCTCAGAAGCCATCAAAGCGTGATTTTACATGAAGTAAGGCCCAACTTCGGAGAACTAGGTCCAAAAACTATAGGAGAATACCTTTTCGAAATCTCGCATCAAAATAGAGAAAATAGAGGTTCTTCGGGAAAGCTCCCTCCGCCATGGGAAAAGAAAAGCAAGTTAGTCTGAGCAACCGACTCCTGTCTCTCCGCCACCACCTCCACGAGTATCTTTCTCTCGGTCTCAAGTACATCTCTCTCTCTCTCTGTTCCTTTTACAATTTGCTGGGTTTCTGTGTCCTTTTCCGAACAAGCTGTCCTGACTTCACACTAGACATTAGCACAACTTATTTTGAGAAGTTTGTGATTGCCTGATTCTGTCTTGTAATTTTATTTATTTATTTTGGGTTGCTTAATTTAGTGGAATAATTGTGTTTACTAGTGTCAATACCTGTGCCATCTCCAACTGAACTTGTATATCTTACATGATTTGGGAGATCTTTTATGTTGTTCCTGAACACTTTAATCTCTATATGTAGTTTTTGTTAATGTTTAGTATCAGGAACTTTCCTCTGTAAAAATATTACATTTCTCTTTTAGTTTCTTCAAAGTTCAAACCATACATTTTCAAATTTCCCTTTTAATATCTTCAATGTTATTTTCACGCGTTATTGGGGTTGGGTCATATTTCAAATTTTACTAGTATTAACAAATTGGATAAAGAATGTACTGGTATTTATCAAATTCATTCATGGAATTGTACATGAAACACTCAGGTTTGTTCACTTTCTGTAAATGTAGTATTCCCTTGTTTGTTCAATTGGATTACTTATGCGTTTCTATAAATAATAATATTATTGTTAACTGATATGTTTTTTATCTTATTTGTATTACTCTGACAGGTATAACAATGAGCAAGAGGCAAAATGGGTGTGCATTGATGCAGGGATCGAATCACACGCACTTAAGAGAATGGATGCATTTCTTGATTATATGTCTTTGTCTCTTGCACAACATCCCCTAGTACAGGTACTTAACCTCTATATGTTCTTTTCACTACATAGATTAATTTTTTATATTTTGTTAAGTGGTTGCATGATGCAAGTAATGTTGTGCTCCATCCGGTAAGACATCTCACTTATCCTAATTTAAAATCAACATGTCATTCACTTGTTGCTCCTATTTTATTGCTCCTATTTTATCTCTTGTAAAGATGACTAATTGCTTTTACCTTTTTACATCTCAATTATCAGATTAGATCTTTTTGACAATTAGGTTGTAGTTGTACAGATATGCACAACTAGTATCTTATAATTCTTATTTGTATTGAGCATGCATTATGAAAAAGGGATTTTCCATACCATTTTGTGCACGAGTGCGCGCGTGTGGACTGTTATTTATCTATTGCTTATTTTGTGTTTGTTTTTTTTTTTTTTTTTTTTGGGGGTGGGGGGGGTGTGGCAGTGTGGGTGTGTGTGCGGGAGGGGGGGGGGGGGGGGAGTATTTTAAACATGGTATGCTTTTACCTCAAATTTCTGCAATGTGTTTAAGTTGTACAACCTAATTGAGCCATTCCAACAAGACGTAGCATAGAAATTAGAAAACTGAAATCTCCTTTTCTTTCTTGATCAGGAATCTATTTCAAAAATTATACCTGCCTTAACTGGAATTCTCAAATCTCATAGTGCTGCATCTCAAAATCATGCTATTGAAGTTACATCGAAGTTGGTCTCTGTCATTCAGAACAGTATACGTGATTATCCTACATTGGAGATGATTGCTTCTCTTTGTCACCTCCTTTTATCGAACCATTTTGTTTGCACTAAAAAATCTTCTTGTGTTATCGCTATGTCTACTATTCTTAAAAAGCTGGGTTCAGTTAGTGGAGAAAACCACAGGAAAATTAAGGATATCTTGGATGCCAATAACATTGTTGGGTGCATTTCTCATTTATTGAATGAAATGGAGGGTTTCACAGAAACAGTCATATTGTTAACAACTATTGTACTGGGGTGGCCTGAAATGAGATATCGGGTTTGGAAAGACAGTAATGTAATGAAAATTTTAGAGGAGCATTGCGATAATTCAAATATTTCAATTTCAACCAATGTTTTGAAGGTTCTTTCTTCATTGGGTATGGATTTCTTTCTTTGTATTAGATTAAAATATAAATCAGTATGAGCTGAGTAAACACAACTTCATATAGCTTTTCACTTAGATAAATGCCAACAATATGTCAAATTTTCTTGACTAGTACATGAACAATTTTGGACTTGATTGTAATGTTACTGCCCTGGTCTGATGAGCCTTCCTGATTGCCTAATACCTTATAGAAGTGAGAAAATATGTAGGCATTAGTTAGCTTCAGCAGAGAATCGACCCAATTTAGCTTATTTGTAGTTGTTTCTGCAAATATGCTGACATAAAGGATGATTCCTTGACCTAAACTATCCTTAGGTTCGATGCAGACTATTTTTGGCAGAGAAAGGAAAAACAAAAACAGAATACCTTAGTTCTTTTGATGAAATAAAAAGCAAGAAAATGTTGTTATTTAATATTTTCTGCACCTATTCCAGTGTCTACGAGTTTTTGTTCTTTGATGGAATTTTTGTTTACTAGCTCTGTGCAGCCATGGTGCCAAACATATGCTTAAAAATGAAGCGCTATATCGTAAGATCATTAAATGCATGGGGAAGTCCAGTGCGGTTGGAGTTAGAATTGAATCTCTCATACTTTTTCGTCATTTCTTGGTAATATAAAGTTTTGTTCTGTTCAATTTTTTTTTTATCATTTGCTTTCAATGCATTGTTGTAATATTTAGAATATCCACCCCCATGGAAAGCAATTTTCTAGTCATTTAGTCCAATAAAAAAAATGTAAACATCACTTACTTTAAAGGGTGGGAATCCACTGTCAATGGATTAGTTTGACAATCTTGACAATCATAAAAATTATTTCTAATTTAAATTTACAGCATTACATATTCCACGGCCTTTGATGAACTATCATATCCTCAAACTGTATGAAATTATTTAGACAGCTAAATTATAAGATAAACAATCTGCCCAAATTTTTTTTTTGGATGTATTTTGTTCTGATTTGAAAACTTTTTGTCAAGATCGTCAAATTCACCCATTGTTATGGATTCCTACTCTATAAATGTAAGAGCATAACACTAATGCCCCTTCTATCTGCTCTTTAGGGTAAATTACCCTAAAGCAGTAAATGATGGTTTCCCTGAAGCAGTGTACTTCTAAGCAGTAAGTATTTACCTGCACAAGAAAAAACTAACTCCGAGCTCATTGCAAGACGAACATCCCTCAACCATTATGATAATTGCTGCAATGAGTTCAGAACACTAAAGACACCCTTCTTCTCCACTAGTACATGAACTGGCGTTATTTCCGTTATTCAGATGGGTATGCATGATTTTTCTTTCCCCCCTTAATGGGATTAGTTGATAATTTGAGAGCTGTATTATGTGTCTGATTTATACTTATTTTGTCTTCTCTACAAGAGATTTGGGGAATTGATCTCTACCACAAGAAACACAAACTACGAGACTATTGTAGAAGCCATAACTGATGCAATGGCGATTTCAAATGGAGGACCGTTACTTCTAGAGGCATGTCGTACCACATCTGTACTGACTCGTGAAGCTGGGCCTCATCACCTGCAATTGTGGGCTTGTAATATTGATAGAATTTCAGCAGACATTATCTTGAGAAGGTTCTCTAGTAATCAGAGTTTTTTGGGCAACAAGGAGACTTTAGAGGTCCACCAGCATGTGTGGGATATTCTCAGCTTCTTAGTGGCATATTTGCCCCAACAGTTCCGTCCAAAATCTATTGGACTGGATGATCTTATATCTTCTTCTTGGTACATTTTTTTACTAATCTTTTGTGTTGTTGTTTCTTGCCACAAGGGGCTTCCTTGCTAGATATCTTTGGATGGGTATTGTTTTCTTGGCATCGCTGCCATTTTGTACTTTATTTGATTAGTGCCCACTGGTTTTGCTCAAATTAGAACTTCGTATCTTATTTATGCCTGATTTGGTCAGTATTTACTGGTACCAGGATTAACCTGTACTGTTCCTAGGTTACTGGTTACATTCGGTATGAAGTAGAACCTTTCAGAACCTATATGAACTTGATAGTTTAATAGTTTTATATTCTCCAACATAATTTTTCAATTATTCCTTTTTAATTATTTGATTTTTATAATAATTTTTTTGGGTGGACAATAGCTCATGGGCTTTGACTGTTGTTGGAAGAAGAAGTAAGAGCATGTCATCGGACATACTATATCTAGATGAGCCGGTGTGCCGAGCCCTTCTCCTTATGCTGCTTTCACCCTGTAACTATGTTTCCCAAACATCCAGGTCTATTCTTTCAGCGCTATTTGAACCTTATTATGACTCCATTTCCCAGCTTGTTGAAAGAGTTTTTGCATCTCTATATTCAACTTCCACTGGAGCTGTCCCCACTTCTCAGGCAATATCAGACTTGACAATTTTGGGATGCCTTGCCACATTTCCTCAGTACTGTACCCTAATTTTAAAGAGGAAGGGGCTCAATATTTTGTTGGATGTCATCAAGGGGCGGTTAGATAGCGATATACTGGTTGACCGTGGAAAAGTCATGCCTCATTTGAAGAAACTTTACTCAGGGAAAACCTGTTGCTCTGAATTGTTTGATGACTGGGAGGGGGCAGACCTGTCACTATTCTATGCTCTAATATGCCTTTCTCAATTGATAGATGCCTCAAATTACGCAATCCAAGATTCAACAAACAGTCCTTTTTGGCGTATTTTAAGTGATGACCACATTGGTGAGGGACCGAAATCTTACTGTGCCTATATTTTGAGTTTGTTTGGTGTTTATGGATTTCCAAGCAACTTTGGCGCAAAGATTGGTGAGCTTTCTGACTTGAAAGTGCTAGCTGATATCAGGTTTTTGTTGTCTGCTGGGTATACACTTGATGTTCATGGGGCAATTTTAGCTGCTAGGTGCCCCAAATTGGTGCCCTCAAATATAGAGGCTCTCTCAGATAAAATGACCATTGTCAAAATGTCGGAGAGGGTTGATAGAGAGGCTTTGGGTAAGATTTTGGGTTATGTTTATACAGGATTTACTGAGTTGAATAATTTGGATGAGGGTTGTTTGAAGAAAGTCAAAGTGTTAGCTAACAATTGCAGTCTGGAATCTCTATCTCAGATGCTTAACAAAGAATGGCCCAAATGGGGCTCTTGTGGGTCTCGCTTCAATCTCACTGGAGCTCTAGGACTTGATGGGCATCCCTTCTTGTAAGTTTTCTCTATGTATCTCCTTCCCTTTTATATAAAAAAGATTTGTTAACTACATAATATAATTAATTTTGGAACATTTCAAATTCAATTTTTTGTGGAATTTTTTTTATTCCTTTTCTTAATTACTCCTAGATCCCAACCAGTTTGTATGGAACCCAAGTAATAATTTACTTATAATAAAGTATTTCAGCTGAATACTGTTAAATTATTATGCTTTTCTTTTATTGCCCATTTGCCCAGACATGATATCACATATATTTTCTTCATTGTAAAATGTTGTAGGGATGTGATTTTAGAAGCCAAATCAAGCAAGCAAATAGCATGCAACTACAGCAGTTGCCAATTGTCAACACCACATGTACATGCACATAAAATCATACTGTGTGCAAATTGTGAATATCTGCGTGGATTGTTTAGTTCAGGGATGCATGACAGGTGATCTTCTTTGAGATAGTAACTTTACAGCAGAGAATACAGCCAGTCCTGAGAAATGGAACTTTGCTATACAGTTAGGTTTGTCCTACTTGGTACTTTGCAAGTCCTATACCAGTCAGGTGCCTACCAGTTGTATTTCGTCTGATGTTATATGTTAATAAATAGTACAAAAATGTTGCTCTTAGTCATGTATACATTTGGCAGAAATTTATATGCAGAACCCTAACAGAGCAATGCTCCAAGGACTAGTGAGGTTGGTGATAGTAATCCTACTTAACCTTGAGCTTCCAATGTTATATGTTCATAAATAGCACAAGATATTGCTAGTAGTCATGTATTCGGTAGAAATTTATATTTAGAACCCTAACAGAACAATGCTCCAGGAACCAGTGAGGTTGGTGATAGTAATCCTATTCATCCTTTATCCTTTTATATTCTTTTATTAATCAGTGACTTAAAATGGTTTTCCCTGTGCAGTTTCTCCAATTTAATCAAAGTTCCCATAGACTATGAGGCATTGGTAAAGCTAACTGAATTTTTTTACCATGGTAAAATGCCCAAAGTTAACCCAGACTGCCGCTGGAAAAGTTTGACCCAAGAAGAGCAACTTTCTGAGCTTACAGCATATACAGAACTGTCTTCGCTTGCTGAATACTGGTTTTTAGAAGGAGTTGCAGAGGATTCTTTGAGTTCCATGCTCCCTTTACTTTCGTATGGGAATACAGACCTGGAGGTTATTATTAAAGTCGTTTGTTTTGCATACAATTTGGGACAATGCAGGGTTGTTGAGATGGGTGTCGAGAATCTAGCCCCTATTTACCCGAAATTGCGGTACTCGGGTTATATTGCTGAGGCAGGGGATGACGTGGCAGAAATGTTACGGGTTGAGCATGTCCGGTTCCTTGAGAATCATTCATCGAATCTCCAGTAGAAATTGTCAACTTCTATCCGTGTGAAGTAATAAATTGTTCAAATGCTAGTCAGAGGAGGGTCATTTCAGATGGTAACTAATTGGTAACAATGTGTCAGACGTGCATTTTAGTAGAGTTAATGGTTTTTTTTTTTTTTTTTTTTTTTTTTTTTTACTTTATTTTGTATTTAATCTGTATATATCTAGTTAGTTGTTCAACAGGGTGCCCATGTTAGAGAACACAAAATATTAGATTTCTTTCCTGTACATGCTTCAACTATAGTTTGTTATTATTTTTTTAGATGCTGACCATAACGTGCAGAGAAAAAAATAATGAAGGGATTTATCTAATTGTTTTCCTTCGATGGAGACTGCTTGAATTTCTGGTAGGGTTGTCCCAGGGTCCAAGAGGAACGAGCATTATGTTTAGTTATTCCCAAAAGTGAAGAGTCTTTTTCATACCAAGGCAAAAGTTAGCTATTAGTTAATCCTGTTGCAAGTACTGGAAAATTCTTTTCTTCTCCTTTTTTTTTTGCCCCCTTTTTGTTTAGGTGCTTGCTGTGTCGGACAATATTATGCACGGAACTTCCACTTATTTGGTTTCCGGGTGAAAGCTTCCAGTAATTTCTTTAAGTTTGGTGTGATCTTGTGAAATAAACATTAGGTTAAAAATACAAGGGTCTTAGAGCATTCCCATCTCAATTGTACATCAATTGTGAATGTTAATATGAAAAATGCAATATCAATGACAAAGACGTAAACTAATTTGTACGTCAAATTTGTTTAATTAGCACTTCAGTCAAGATTACCACATCCGTATTTGAAGTTGGTGGCAATTGCAATCGTGCTTACAAGTGCGAAGTACTCCTGCGCAAAGATTGTACCCGGTGGTGTGCAGGTCCAAGTGGTATCCTTATCAAGTTATCATGCAAGAGAAAAGTCAGGCTCACATATTTACCAAAAACTGTAAAATGAAGATATCTCTTAACGGTCATAAGCGAAGATGAGAAGGGCAAAGTTGCCCACATATTTTTCAACCTCTAGGAGACATACACAGGTTGATTGATAGCTGCTGTGCGGTGCGGTCATGGAGGATATTATGAGGAGAGACAAATCATTGCTATTTGGGTCAATTGTTGTTACTTTTTAGGAAATATTATTTGAACATTTAAAAAATTGTGAGAGATACACTGAAGGCATGAGAGAATGAAGGAGTGAGAGGCAGATAATTCAAACTTTGAAATATGACGGATGCGGTTCCCCACGCACTAAAATACTACCAAAATACTCTGAAAATTAGTGAAGGTCCAGACAACTTGGAACAATTAAAAATTAGCTAGGAACCAGAACAAAAGAACAAAAGAGCATATTTTAAACTTTGAAATATCAGCATTCAGCAGTGATGCGGAGCTTTATAACGTAAAAAAATAGCTAGGAACCAGAACAAAAGAGCATATTTCAAACTTTCTTCATGCAGCGAGATATAATTGTCAATTTAGACCAATAATCTACATAACTTACAAATAACTCTAATTATTTACATAATTTTCAAATAAACTCAAAATCCGTACCAAAACTCTTATTTTTGTCCAGGTCTGAGGAGGGGGAGGGGGGATGGTCTCACTATCCTAATTTCATTTATTTAATAATTTTGTTGAAACTATAATTGAAAATAGAGAACAAAGAGGAAACAATCGGAAAGATAGCCCTGGTTGCAATTGGAAGGCATGTGGTGGAAGATTAAATAAAAAACGCTGACAAATCGAAGGATGTATGTACGCCCTCCCACTATATATCCATAATTGCATGGTATATAATATTTTGAGAATTTGGAGAAAAAAATTAGTATTTTTTTACGTTTTAGTCAACAAATCTGACCCTGTTAAAACTTCTGAAAGGAACCGTTGATCAATTCATTTCCACAATTCAATCGCCCGGGAAAGCAATGCCCTGGTTACGTGTAAGACTGGTTGGACTTGATGGTATCTTTTGACTGGAAAAATTGCAAACTTTTTGCCATAATATGAATAAATGATCTTTTGGTTGTATGTAGCGGTGCTCTTCTGATGTATGTTAGAAGTTAGAACATTCTAGGTGAACCAATCATTTTACATTTAGCTTCCAATAATATTCCGTTATAACTTGCAATATTTCTACTTTTAATGTATCTTCCATCTTCCAGAGAGGTGCCGTTATAATACATTAATAATACACAATTAAGGCCAGAGAGGACTGCCGACCCTTTATTCTGTTATTCTGTTATTTGATCTTTATATTTCTTGTCATCGTCTAAAAGTGAGAAACACTTCTAAAAAAATTCCAATAATTTTGTGAGAGATACTAAGAAAAGGAGAACTCAATTAGTCTTTTTTTGTCCTTAATTTTTTTTTTTTAAAAACAACGAAGCAGATAATTCTGTTAGAAACATTTAAGACTCTAATAATTGGTTTGTGAAACACACTTTTAAATTTCATGTAAGAGAACCCGTGATGCAATATGGTCCCACACATACTTCACAAAAGGGGTGTTACTTTTAATCTTATCGTAGGATCAGACTGTAATTTTGACTGGAGATCCGTTACTCAGAGCTCGAAACATGCTTTGTTTTGCCAAATCGTCAGTTCATATTCGCGATTCGAGCCTTTCTTCATAGATTTTTGGGCCTTTATTTACAATTTTAGCAGTTTATAAGGTTGTTTCAGTAATTTTTATGTATTTTTTTTTTCTAGGTTTTGTATTTGCTATATAAGACAGATGTTGTGTCTTTTAAGAGTTGAGTCATATTTTAGAATTGCACTTTATTAATAAAATTGAGGATATGTGTGATCTCAGAATCAAAATCTATATTTTTCATACTTTTTCATTATATTTCTCTGTTATTTGTGCATCTAACCTGGTTTGTGAAACACTTTGAACCCGATTAGCAATTTCGAAAGAAAGCATGATAAATAATTTGCGGTTCAGACAATAAACATGCTTCAACATCAATTAGTTGTAAACTTGTTAAAGTTAACACACCAGAATTATAATCAAATTTTATGAATTGTTGACATAATTACCTGGTCATTTTTTTTTTTTTTTGAGGGTCAATTACCTTGTCAAATTGTTACTCTTCATAAGTTATATTTAACCCACCGGATTCAACACAACTGTGGAATCTTATACTCCTTTATTCACTCAACTATTACTCTCAAACTATCATTCGGAAAAAAAAAAAAACAACAACAACTCCCAAACGATATCATTATGAAACCCAAAACGATCTCCCAAATAACCGCAGCCTTGGTGGCCTTAATATTGATGCTCATCATCGTGCCTTTCCAGATAGCTGCATCATCTTCCGTTGCATTACCGGGATGTCCAGAAACCTGTGGTGAAATTCAAATTCCCTACCCCTTTGGCATTGGCCCAAGCTGTTCGTTGCCAGGCTTTGAGCTAAGCTGCAATATGTCAAGCAGTGGCTCACCTGGACCTTTCTTGTTCGATAGCATCCCAGTCCTGGATATAGATCTCACCTGGAGAGCAGTACGGGTGAACAAAAGCATAATTTCTAGCTGCTACAACCAAGAAATTACCAGTGGCATGACCAGCAATATTACTGATGGCAGCTGGAATCTGTCTGGCACACCATTCTGGATCAGCAATTGGCGGAACACTTTCATTGTCATTGGCTGCGATGTGATTGCCTCTATTACGTTTGGCATTAATGAGACAAATACGCATCTGGGTGGGTGCATCACAATGGGTTGTTACAGTGCATACATCACAAATTATAATGGGTTTTGCTCTGGAACGGGCTGCTGCCAAACATATGCACCTCAAGAGATAAACTATTACCAGGTTAGCCTCCAACACTGGAGTTTTAATAGCTCAAAGCAGTACAACTCTAGTCAGTACTGTGGTTATGCTATGCTTGTGGATCAGGATAGCATGTTTATGTTCAGCTCCAATTATATTGCCACCGTCGATCTGTATAAGCAGCAAATGCCAGTAGTTCTTGATTGGGGTATAGGAAATGAGCCATGCAAGACAGCACAAGCCAACAGATCCTCCTATGCCTGTATCAGCGATCATAGCTTCTGTTATGACTCAACAAACAGCCGAGGTTACGGGTGCACCTGCTCTCCTGGTTATGATGGCAATCCTTACTTGGAAGGAGGTTGTCAAGGTCTCTCCCTTTCTCTATCTCTCCATTGTCTATCAAATAGGAATTTTTCTGCCGTTATTAATCCCATCAGTTGGAAATTGAATGGTGATTCAGACTATCTGATTTTAATACGTTTGAAATTGAATATTTCTGGATAGTCAAGCAAAAACCCTCCAAAGTACTAGTGCTTAGTTTTCAAGTAAAAGAAAGCCCTCTTTTTTCCATAAACCTCAGCTGTGAGAGACTGGTTTTTAAAAGGGGTTGGTAAGCCCGATACAGACGAATATCTAGAGTAAACACCTCAGTTTAATGTTATTCTAAATATTTTGAATTATTTATTTGCACAGGAATAGTGAAGATCCGGTATCACCTAGGCACTAATTACCTAGCCCGCCACTATCTCTTTCCAGATCCAAAGACATACCGTAAAAATCATCTTATTCTCTAATTTTGTACTATGTTTCTAACTCGTAGGGTATTCTTGCCCTGCCTTCTCGCGACCCAAGCAAAACAGACGCGGAGTGTGTCAACTATACGTGCCATATGTAATTGGTAATTAATGAACCCTTTTTAATTTAAATTTTTAAATAATATTTCGATTGCCATCCATTAGTTCCTATATAGGTATAAATGAAAAAAAAAATAAAGGCAATTTATAGAGGATTGCTAAAATATGTGTAGCACGAATGGGCTCGTGCTACGAGTCGGAATCATGACTTTCATAATTCAAACGACTATCCAAACAGTTAATTTTTTTTTTTTTTTTAGATTGAAGTCTTTTTGGAAACCAGATTTACGTTTTTCTTGAGTCTTTTTACTAATTTTTCTAGATTTTTTTTAAAATTTTTATTATTTGTTAGTTCAAAACTAATTAGATGAAAGATTTTCTAAACATCTGAAAAAAAATTGTAAAAAATTTTGAAAAAAAATATGAAAAGTTTGCTACAAAATTTCATTGTAAACAGTTAATTGAATAGTTGAATTAGTCATTTAAAAGTTTGTCTATGAAATTAACAAAAAAAAAAAAAAGTTCCCCCTCTTTGGTTTAAACGTCCTTCCGGCTTCAATCTGAACACCATTATTGTATCAAACTAGCTTTTGATACGCGCTTCGCGCGTGAGGCATTGTTTTTTCAGGTTCAGGAGATTTTAGATAATTAACCATAAAAACTTACATTGAGCAAAACATAATATATGCGTCCATTGTGTACACTGTTGCATAAATCACTTCATATAATAATTTTGTGCTATGACACGATATACAAATAGTCAGATTGCAAAATTGATTTTAAGGCCATTCCTCCTTGAGATAAGGATACAACACTACACTGTAATTACCAAAAGTTATTTTTGTAGTAATCGAAAATATCCCTTGCGTCAATTTCTTCATGTCGCTATCAATCGAGATCCACACCAGTGACTATACCTATGAGTTGTACATCATATTCCATTAGTTGAATATAAGGGTATAAAGATTCAGACAGGTTGAAGAGAGTATAAAAAAATATTTCTAAATAGCAACAGTAGCAACAGACAATAACTAAGCTGAATAATCTTTCACAAACCATATAACAGAATTACAGAACAACAAAATGTCAGGCAATCCAAAATTTTGGGTGTTGTGTGTGTGTGTGTTGGAGGGGGCCAAACACCTCCCACAAATCAAAAGCAACTTATCTGTCCCTGGGAAAAGAAAGGCACCGTTTCTGCTTCTGTCCCAACAAAATGATATTTAGCAAACAACATGTTGCTCTACCAGTATAAATTTTGGTGATATCTAGCAAAATTTTGCAGACCTGCCAGTATAATAATAAAAAATGTTCCTTTTTCACTTGGCGATATTTAGCAAACTTGTTGCTCTATCAGTATAAATTTTGGTAACTACTACTGGGCTTGCAGAAAATTACATTTTATTTTTTTCGTCATTTCTTTGTAAATAGGGGGAAATATTCAATCAAAATATGCATACCTTTCTCCCTCTCCTCATCAGCAATTTTTGGATCAAAGTACTCCTGTTTTTCCAATTCTTTCTTTGCTCTCTCTGCATCATTCAACTTCTTTAGAGTGTCTGGGTTCCTGTGCTCTGTCAAGGCCTTCTGGAAAGTCTCAATGGCAATGTCAAAGTCCTTGGAAGATTTTGCGAGTTTCACAAGAGTCGTTCCTTGTCAATGCTCGAGCAATCATCTTGAAGTCTGACCGAAGCTCCCTTCCCCTTTCAATAGCTTTATCACAATCCTTTATGCATTCATCATATTGTGTAACAGAATAATCCCAAACAATTAGGAAAAAACACATGAAGGTACATGGATGAATGGGTAAAAAATAAGCAACTCTCACTGTTATGAAGAGCTTATATGAAACTCCTAGGCTGTTTTAACACTCCATGAAACCTAATAATCAGATTGCTAATTGCAATGGTTTATAAGCAACGAAAATTATAAACAAAACCTCTTTCATTGAAAGATCTCAGATAAACTACTGTTTATTTCAGATCAAATGGGTAAGCCTAACCAAATAAAAAGACCAAGTACCGAATTTGGAGAATCTTGTTTTGCTACAAGAAGCAGCCTGCCCTATGGACTACGAAAATGATTTGCATCAAATCTAATCTAAATCTCTAACAGAAATGGGACCATCTGAATGAAACTGTGAGATTGGACACCGATATCACAAGTAAAGCAAAACTCTATCATCAAATTACTATGAACCAATATATTTTTTTATTATATTAATTAATAAATAATAATTATTTTTATTATATAATTATAAAAATTATTCGCTATTATAATAAAGTGAGTGCTTCCTAACTTTTGAATTGATGTCTCTTTTACAACGACTTTGCCAGTTCTACGCAGTTGTGTTGCTGAATCACAAGTCTGGAATAAGATTGATATCAGTAAACTATACTACTGGTATAAAGCTCTTCTAAAAATTATTAAATTATATGCAAGCAAGTTAGAAAATGAGTAGTTACCATTGAAAACACAATCACAGCACGGTGCTTCAGTTTAGGATTTTTGTGGAGTGGAACACCAGCATTTTAAAGGAAAGAGACGAGTCCTATTGTTGATGGTGCGATTTCAAAGATCCTGTATATAATTAATGCAAACAACTTTTTTTTATCACTTCACAATTCTGTAAAAAAGCTTTAGTTGTTAAGTAGTTATGGAAGTAGAGAATAGAGACCTCAAGAAGAACTTCAAACTGAGGTTTGGTGCATCACTTTGCATGGCATTCCATGAGTCATGTACCAGTGCTTCCTTCTTTGCAGTAAAATTTGGTGAGCTCATTCTGTACTTAACAATTGTAAAATCTGCAGAGTCTTCATCTCTTCTTGAGTAGCCTCAGTCAATTTATTATATGCTTTTGCCCATGCATTTCTCATCTCAGGGCACCACATGTGGGGCACTGCCTCTTTTATTGTATCCAAAAGTGCAAACCTCATCACCTAAATAGATGGTCAAATTCATATAATAGTTAGTTTAGAACAAATATGTAACCATAATTCATATTTCCGCGCGTGAAGGCGTGCTTTATGATTTAAACAGGAAAGAGCAATTCATATAAATTTAGAAGTAGGGTAGTAAATTAGTAATGACCATATTTATGCAAGTGCGATTTTAATTTTATGCTGAGACAGGAAAGAGAAGCACTAATATGTCCAGTATTGCGTTGGGATTGTTTTGTTAGTGTTAATTAGCTTGTAGAGTAGTTTAATTGTTTGTTTGTATATCCGTGAGAGGCAGATGGTGTTTGGTGTTTATGTGTTTATTATTTTTTCTTATCATGGAGCCACAAAAGTGCTGAGAGCACTGGAAATTGAGCTAATTTATTGGCAATTTTGTTTGTTGAGGTGCTACTAAACTTCTGCTAAATTGATCTGACATATGTGTTTGATCTGTTTTTTTATCATAAATTACACACATAGTTATGATATGATTCGGGTCACTCCGTGATATTGATTTCAAGGACTTTGAAATAGATTAAATGACAATATCATATATGAAAGGAAAATAAATTAATGGTGCCCCTGAAATCTGAATCACATCCTTCCAATTTTGAACTGACATTTCTACTTTTTATATTATGGACCACAAACCTGAACCATATCACTTAATAAATATGTTACTATCTACATAGAAAATGCACAATTTATAGTTGGTACAATTATCACATATCAGTATATTTACCGGTACAATAGTGGGTATAGGATTTCACAGATTGGGCATAATTTGAGTCAGTTGATGTTTCCCCGTGTAGCCTCTCTATTAACATGCATCATTTAGGTTTATCTCTATTAAGTCAAATGTTGCTACTTACTGTATTAGTGTCTACAGCAAGCAGCTGGACTCCAGTCATGAGCATATCGAAGCACGTCGATTACTGTCCATCATCCTTCCACTCCTATGTCTCTGAATTTAATCATCTCAATTGCTCACTGCACCATTTCCTGAAAATGCACATACTTATGGCATTGGAATCACCCAGCAACAATTTGTACAAATTTAAGCTATACAAAGAAACTTTACATTTCAATATTTGGGTGTTTTAACTATATATATAGATACTAAAGCAAAGTCGAGTATTAATGATTAAATTTTAGTGTCCACCATATTTCCAAAAATACCCTTCATGTATGGTATGTGGTTAACATCAAAATATAAAACAAAATCAAGCTTTTAGAGGCTCACTGGTGTTCGAAGATAAGATTTTAATGCTCATGTTATAAATTTTTTTTTTAAGGAATTCACATATTTGCCAATACAAACATCATAAAATTCTAACTATAAGGAACTTATTAATAAAAAAAAGTAGCAAACAAACTTCCTGAACTCTTATGGAGCGAAGACTGTTAATTGGCATCAATGGTGTCAAAGATTAACACAATTATCTCTCTAGTGTCAAGATATGTTTTTAAGCATGTAGCTAGTTGATTTATAGTTACGATTTTAATTTTTGCTTGGACGATTTGCTTGTGAGAAAGAAAAGAAAAAAGGTTTATATATGTAATGCACTAACAAAAAGATTTATAAATGAAGAAAATCTGGTTTGCTCAACCAATCAGCCAGACCAAGATAGGGGCAGACCGGTTGCCTTGGCTTTCCCTTGTTAACTCACACTTGCCCTTTAAAGCACTCAAGTTATTGTATGCAAGACAAAAGTTTTTTCTGCGAAGAAGACCCACAAAATGAATCTATAACAGAAGCACTAATTTTCTTCATTTAAAATAGGCAAGTAGCTTGTATAGTTCTTTGACCCTTGTAGAGTTGCAATGTAAGAAATAATTTAGAAACATCAACAATCAACCAAAAATAGTTTCCCATCAAGATAAAATCACGTCTATAGCAATAAAATTCCCCAACCAACAACTCATACTGACCTAGACAGACCCCCCCAATAAAAAGGCAAAAGAAAAAAAAAAAACCAAACAAACAAATGCAGCAAACCTGAGAACAGCACAGCCGGCAACAGGCAACACCAGCAAATTCCAAAAGCAAACTGCAGCACGACCAGCTAAAATCCTAAAAAACCAAGAACAAACAATGCATTAGGCACAAACCCAAAATAACCTCTCAATTTCAACAAACACCATGGAACAGCACACCCAAAGCACCACCAAGCCAAACGCAATGCAACCACAAAATACCCAAACAGAATAGAAAATCCATGCAAAATAAAAAGGAGGAAAAACAGCGCACCAGAAAGGAAGAAGCAAAGGCGATGCACGGCACGCTACCAGCGAAGCAAAAATGAAAGGGCTTCTCCCCACGAACAGAAATAGCACCCCTAAACCCAACGATCTCTTTGACCATCTCTTTGACCTCTAATTCTGCGGCTGGGTCGAGGGGATCTTCGTCGTCGGAGAGGTCGCCGGCGATGCGGGAGAGGTTTTCTTTCTCTCCCTCTTTATCTCCTCTTCTTTATTCTCTCTCTCCCCATGAGATACGATAGGAACGAAGTTTGTCTTGAGTGACGGATAGATCGAGGTTGAATTTTGATCTGACGAACGGGATCCATCAAAGAAAAATGAACGATCCAGAAGAAATCAAACCGACCAGAACGAAGCGAAGACAAAAATCGAACGGCCCAATTCTAACCACAGCCCACCTAGAGAACCCACGTCATTCCTACGTCACCACAAACACTGTAGTAAATATTCCCAACGTTATAGTATTTTTTGAAGGGATCCAAAATAGTTTTAAGAAAGTGAAATTGCTCAAAGAGAATTTTTTGTCTGACTCGATTTAAACAAAAAATAAACACCGACATAAAATATAAGTATATAACTAATATTTAAGTGAGAATCTGATTGGATTGGTTATCATTGACGGTTTGCTGTCTGGGCAGGTTTGGATTAGGATCTAATTCGAGTCATATCAAGTGAAAATTGATCAAAAACAAAAAAAAATAGCATCGAATCTTAATTAACAATAGTTAAAGCAGGGTTTAAACTTGAGCCATAGATATCCCTACGTACCAAATTAAAGCCACAATATCATTCATTCTTCAACAGATAGGAATATCATTGTCTTTTTTCCTTTTTTTTTTTTTTTTTTTTTTTGGGGGGGGGGGGGGGGACATAGATAGAGGCTATCTAATAGGACAAATACCATTGTCAAATAGGTAAAAGGCAATTCTACAGTGATGCTGGTCATGTTCTGTTGGGGGAAAGCCTCTTGTCCAATTACTCAATCCAAAAGCACACATGTATCTATCACAAGAGTTAAGATATCAAAGAGCAATGTTCAAACTTAAATTTAAATAGTGGGATTGCAGAATTCTAAGATTAAAATCTGAATTACAAAATATGAAGTCAATTTTGTCTTTAGATATCAAAGTAGAAAGAGAATATGGATCAAACCTCTGATTCTTTTTTTTTTTGATAATGATCAAACCTCTGATTCAAGTTTTAAAAAATGACAAAGTTAACTGATTTTGATGTAGGATATATAACAAATTCAATTACCATCTCACTTTTTTTTTTTAACATGCTTTATTTATGTATACAGGTTTGGTAATAGGACTCGGACTTTGTACTGGCGTTAGTGCTTTTCTACTATGTTTTGCTATAAGGAAGCGTATTAAATTGTTCGAAAAGAGAAAAAATGAAAAGTTGAAAGAGAAATTCTTTAATCAAAATCGGGGTTTCCTTCTACAACAAAGAATAGCTTCTGACGATGATGCAACCCAAAGAATGAGAATTTTTAGGTTAGATGAGCTGGAAAAGGCAACAAACAAATTTGATAAAGCACTCATCCTTGGTCAGGGAGGTCATGGAGAAGTTTACAAAGGCATTTTGATGGATCAGCGCATTGTAGCCATCAAAAGGTCCAAAATTGTGGATCAGGCCGAAATCGAACAGTTCATTAATGAGGTGGTTATTCTCTCACAAATCAACCATAGAAATGTCGTGAAACTTTATGGTTGTTGTCTCGAGACTGAAGTCCCATTGCTAGTTTACGAGTTCATTTCAAATGGGACGCTTTCTAATCATCTCCATGCTGAAACTGGTTCCTTAACTTGGGACCATCGGTTAAAAATTGCCCTTGAGACTGCAAGAGCAATAGCTTATCTGCACTCATCTGCCTCCATATCAGTTCTTCATAGAGACATAAAATCAACAAATATTTTACTAGATGATTATTTCACAGCAAAGGTGTCAGATTTTGGGGCCTCAAGATCCGTTCAAATAGATCAAACGGGCATAACAACAGTTATCCAAGGGACATTTGGATACTTAGATCCCGAGTACTTCTACACTCACCGATTAACCCCTAAAAGTGATGTCTATAGTTTTGGCGTCATTCTTGCTGAAATGCTCACAAGAGAAAAACCAAACTCATCTACAATGTTTGAAGTAGGTGGTCTTGTTACATATTTTACTTCTAATATGAGAGAGAACCATCTCGAAGAGATTCTTGATCCCCAAATTGCTGCGAATGAGGAGCATAGAACAGAACTTGAAGTATTTGCCAATGTTGCACAAATGTGCCTGAGAAGGAATGGAATAGAAAGACCGACAATGAAAGAAGTGGAGATACACCTTGAGGTTTTGTGTCGATTCAACCAACAACATGAACATTCTCGTGCATCTCAAACTTTGGAGGAGAGGCAGCTTCTGCTTCACGACTCTGTAGCTGGAAATGACACAACCAGACAATATAGTTTTGAGCAAGAACTCCTCTCATCATTTAAGCTGCCTCGGTAAATGCAACTCTTTCAGCATGAGAATGTTGGAATGTCAAATTTTTAGTTTTAATATGACGTTGCAATAAGTGTACCTTTTTTATCTTTTCTTATATTCCTGAAGAACCTTTATATATGATGCATGGTAATGTCTTTCTCTGTAGAATGTACTATTCGTGTACTTACATATTAAGTTGATTTCATTTAAATTCTCAGTTTTAAAATGCAACATTGTTGTGCTTCTTTGAGTAATTTTCAAACTTTTGATATTATGTAGTACATGCTGTTTTAGTTATACATATGCATTAACTATGAATTGTTAGCAATGTTTCTAATTTGCTGCATGGGTTATTTCTAAATTGTAGGGCCTTAGCCATACAGCTTCAATTTATGCTACGCATTTAGGCTTTCTTTCACTGCTCAGTGTTAAATCAACACGGCTTGGTTAATCATTAATGATACTAAATAGCTGATGCTAGGTCCCTACAAATTAGCTGGCAAGAAAACGTAGTAGTGGTAATTTGTCTGGCATAAATATATATTAATGTACATAATCGCGTTATCTTAATCTCCAGACCCATTGGAAGACCAAAACATCAAATAAGGTCGGAAATTTAGAAACTAGAAAGGTCAAAGAAAAGCCGCATAACTATTATATACCTTGATTTTTTTAAATCAAAATAACTGAAAAATGAATTTTAATACCAAACCTTTGGCGAATACATTTTGAGATATAAACATGTCAGAACGCAATATTTTCATTATTACTAATAAAGTAATAATATAATTATAATTAATCCTTTAATTTAATCAACGGAACACCAGCTTCTTAGGTACCGGTAGTTAATATGCAAAATAATTAGATCAAATGGTATGAGCCCCGTTAGTTATTATGCACAATAAATTACGTATAATAGCCATGAATTGTTTGCAGTGGTACATCTATGTTAAATATTTGGTTTTGAAGTAAAAGTTGCATAACTCCACTATGCACCATTTATGTAACCAAACAAAGGTTGCATAAGGCCACATAAGACTACATAAGTTATTACATTTACGGAGGAGCCTTAAGTTATGCATTGGATCTCCAATAAAAATAATAATATATTTATTGTTATTTCCAGCTATACCCTTCAATTTATTACAATAATGAATAATAATTAATAATATTAAATACTAAGTACTTAATAATACTTAAAAATAATAAGATTTAATAATTAAAAATAATTAATTAATAATATTTAATAATAACAATAATTACTGAAAGATCATAATTAATAATAAAGAGTAATTTTATAATTAAAATAAATAATTAATTATTAATAACATTTTAACAAGATATACTAATTATTAATGATTCATAATTAATAATGACGATTTATTATTAATAATAATTTATTATTATTAAGTAATTAATAATATTTAATTAATAGTAATTATTAATATTTCATAAATCATAATTAATAATAATAAGAAAAGAAATGTGACTTGATATGTACTTATAATACATGAATGCGCCATTTGGTTTGGCTTGCACACAAAAAAATAAAATAATAAAAAATAAACCTGTCGCACCAATGGCTTTGGAGATGCGTTTTAAAAATTAAAATATATGAGAAAGCACCCGCGCCACTCTGCTCGGCTCAGCCACACTAATTTGCACTGTTAGAGCCTGCGCCAATGGCTCTGGCGCCACCAGAGCTCAGTCAGAACCCGCGCCAGTCCACCTGCGTTCTAACATGTTTATATCTCAAAATGTATGGTCAAATGTTTGGTATTAAAATTCATTTTTCAGTTATTTTTATTTAAAAAATCACGGTATTATATACTTTTATGTTTCCATTCCCAACTTTCAGTTCCATCGATCTGTATTGCACGCTTGTTAAGTACCACTGTACCAGTAGGTACAGCTGTCAGTCTTGCAAGCTCAAGTTAAACAGAATTTATCCTTTGTAGAGCAATTTTTCAGGGTGACAAATATTATTTGAAAATTATTCGCCATCGAGGTCTTGATCGAAATATTGCCAATTGACAGATTTAGGCAACTAAGAATGTTATGCTACTACTATCGCTTGGTCGAATAAGACCTGATATTTAGGCAAATTTGTCCACAAAATCTGCACATATTGTAGGGTTACCACGATATAACGTCTTTGCCTTTGTTGTGATATTTGCTCTCTTAATGGTTTGAATTCTCAGAGGAATTTTGTCGAACAGGTGGGTGTCCACACGATTTACGGCCGACGATCAACCAAACCAGTGGAACAATTAGAACACAAACCCGTGCATATATATGCTGAAAGTAGTTGATTAGTTTGCTATTGGGGTCAGGCAACAATTTGGGCATGTTTTTCAAAAACAATTACAAATTCTTGAGATGAAAAGACTAAACTACTAATCAAGTTATTATGCACGTTTCGGATACGATGCTAATATCTGAATCCATTTAATTTTCATACCTAATTCAGAGACATGACCGGACATAAAGGACTAATTAATCACTTTCAGCATATATATGTACGGGCTTTAAAATCATTTTCAATTCCCATATTGTTTTATTTATGTAACTTTTTTCTGTTTTTTTAACAAGCAAAGCTGTTTATTTTGAAAGACATACCCACTTTTTGAAATAAAGTCTATCAATCTTCTGCGTTTAGCGGAAATTGCATCTGTTAATGGCCGAATCACTAACGGAAATTGCATCCGTTAATGGCGGAATCACTAACACTCTGTGCTAGGCACCCACATTTTATGTAATATTTAAAATAAATATTTTTTTTTGCCTTTTAAATATTCCGAGGCCTTTCAGGAACTCATTCTTGCTTGAAATTTTATGTGCATTTTTGTAAAGTTATAAAGAATCGAATAATGCCCAAAAAAAATTATTTTGGACTTCTGAAATTTCTTCTACATTTTTTAAGATCGCATGCTATTTTCATGAATTTTACCAATTTATGAAATTTTTTAAAATTTAATAATCATCAGCAATCAACAAATTTGGCCTGATCAAAATGATTTTTACTCTGGATTTCATTTCATTTGAATTGATTTCGTAAAATTTTATAGGATTTCGTTAGACCTAATTATATAGAACAGGGGCGGAGCCAGAATTTCAACTTAGGGGGGGCGGAAATTTTGATTAGGTAGACTAAAATTTGAAAGTTAAAAAAATGTAATAAATTGATAAAAAAAAAAAATGTTTCATCATTTTTATAGTAGTAAATTTTCTAAACATGAATTGTATCAAATACAATAAATAAGTAATTTTTTCTTAAAAAATAATAAGTAAGAATTTTTCATATTTGAGTAATGTTATATTTTTTTATTTTTCATCTTCTAAATTTGCTCTAAAGGAAAATTATAATTAAACTAGTTTGAACAAACAATAAACTTAACTAGATTGTATTTGAACTCTTTTATTAGGGGTGTAATATGTTATGTATTAATAAAATTTAGCATATAATTGAAAAGCTCTTCATATAAAGTTAAATCTTAGGGGGGCAGACCCCCCTTTGCCCCCTACTGGCTCCGCCACTGATATAGAAATTCCAACTAAACGATACCAAATTCGCTTATGTTGATCAAGAATTTTCCAATGAAATGAAATGAATTGAAATCCCACGTTAAAAAAGGATTATGATCATGTCCAAAGTGATTTTGCAACTCGCGATATCAACATTAGAGACAGCGACATTTTTATATCACTTGTTTCGAAACTTAAAAAAACATACCAATTACCAATAATCGGTAAGATTAAGTTCGATCTCTATTGGGAATTGTTCGTTTCATATAAAAAAAAATAATAATAAGGAAAATTTTAACTTTTGGTCATTATTTTTGTAAACAAAAAATCAAATTAATTCATAACTTTTATATACTAAATTTCTTCAAAAACTTTTATATGCTAACGTGGTACTTAAACTTTCAAATCAAATATGAATTACGTCAGTTCCTTCATAAAATTAATTTAGTTTCTGTCAAAAAAAATGAAAATTCGAAAATATTAATTACCAATTTCTTAAATAAATATTTAAGATTTAAAAAAAATAAAAAACTTTTTTTTTTTGTTAACGTTTGAGAACAAAAGCTCAATAATCCACCATCCCGTGCTAAATTGCTAATCCACTTGCTACAAACAGTAAATAGAACTTCACTTGTCCAGCAGCGGGCTTCTCATATACCAAAAATTAAACGAAAAAAAAAAAAAAGAAACTTACCGCGACCGACCCTTATCTGGTCCAACGCTGCTCTGCCTATTTAAATAACCCCATAGGTGAGCACCCTGCTCACCTTAAAAGGTGAGCAGAGGATTCCATTTCATAGGGCCCCCGACACACCGAACCATTTTGTTTCTCCTTTCGAGTTTTCGATTAAACGAAACTTACTGCACTCCATTCCAATCTCTCTTCCGATCTTCCAATCGCCACCAATTCCCAATCCGCCTCGTCGAATCTGAACAACCAATCGATCCGAAACAAAGCTAAGGGAAGAAGAATCGGCGTTTCTCGGTGGTAAGTCTTTTCCGATTTAAGCGTTTTTTTTCTCCCAAATTGGGGTCAATTGGCCCCAAAATTGGATCTAGGGTTTCCCGATAGGTAAGAAAATCATGGTCGATGGGATATGGCGATGGTAGAAGGTCGTGATTAGACGAGAATTGTGTTTTTTAGATCGAAATTTAGCTAGAAGGTCGTGATTTGATGAGAATTGTGCTGTTTAGTTCGAACTGTTTAGTTCGAAATTTAGCGAAATTAGGGTATGAAATTTATCAAATTCGGAATAAATTTTCGATTAGTGATTCTGATCTCTTTGGAATTGTGATAGCCCTGGGTCAAAGTTTTAATCTAACAACTCGTATAGAAAGATTTGGTCAGAATTCTTTCCATTTTTTAATATTGATTAGGTTTTCTAATTTTGTACAGCATTGAAGCCATATTCAAGCCCTTTTGATCTACTATCAGGGTTTGGGTTACAATTGCACGAAGATGAGGCATCAGTATAACGATGTGAGTTATTTTCTATTCTTAAACCACTTCTTTCTTAGAAACTCTTTATAATATATGTCTAGTCTAAGGCCATCTGAAAATTTAGGTTATATTTCACAAAGGACTCTAACTGAGGAGTTTTCACATAATAATTAGCTAGAACTGGAATCATTGCTTGAGATTATTTGTTTGATCGACTAAAATGAAATGTAGGATGTGAGCAGGATTTAGGGTTATTTAGGAATGAGTTGGTTAAAGTTGGATTGAAAATTCTTTTTTGATAGGATTATTATGATGAGGAAGAAGGATATGAGGATGAATATGAAGAAGAGGAAGAAGAGCAGGAACAGGTCAGAGAACCGCCAAAATCAACAAAAGAAGAAAAGGAGTATCTTAGAGAGAGAGAGAAGCTGAAGGAAAAATACAGACAGAAACTGTTGAAGGAGACGGCCTCTGCTTTAGGTCGTTCTTCCTTACGCAACACCCCGAAGGCTACCTCTAATGACAAGTATGTATTATGTTTTTTTCTTTTCACCTGCCCTTTTTTCCTTAAATTACTTTTCTCATTACCTATTTGGAGCTGTATATGGTTAATCAACTAGTTTTGACTTGTTGGTTAGATTAGTTTAATGGAATTTGCGAGCAAACCATTGGTTCCCAGTGAATATCTCTGGGGGTTATGTATATATTTTGGGGATCTCGAAATTTTTTCGGGGTTTTCATACTGACATCAAATTCCTAGTGAATATCTCCAGGGGTTATGTATATATTTTTATTTATTTCGCAAGGTGCAGATGAAATTGTAACAATGGGAGACGGAAGAAGAACAATTATGTGAATGTAGCCTAAATTTTTCATCTGCTTTTAAGCACTACTCTTTTTTTACTGATCACAATACATTTTCTTACAGATTTGGATCCTTTTTTGGACCTTCATCGCCTGGAATTGCCCCACGCGTAATTGAAGAAACCAAATCTATGAAGGAGAATGGATATCTTCATTCTTCTTCTTCTAACCCTTCAGGCTCTTCTACTTCTGTATCTGTTAGTTCCTTTTTCTGTCACATTATTATTATTACTATTACTATCGAGGTTTTGATTAAATGGATTTGTAAAGCACAGTTTCAAACTTAACTTTTTTCTGTAGAAAGGTACTGTTCCGACGTCCTCGAGACCCAAGTCATCAAATGGACATAGCCATCGGCCTAGAGTAGTCAACGAGGTATGGTCTGCAAGTTTCATTATTAAAATATTCAAACTGTTCAAACATGCACCAAAGTAGTCAGGAAGCATGGTACTGACATATACTGCTATTTCTAGGGATACAGTTGTATTATCACATCACAATATCACATTTAGTTCCAAATATATTTTATTTACATTTTAAAAGAGATAATTTCATCTGGATTTTAGTGATCTCAACTGTTATGATCACAGATGTTTCTAGTAAATGATTAACCAAATTTCCATTGTATCTGCATTTTTCAACTCCCATCCCTAGAAGGGAGGTGGTGCATCTTTTAATGAGAGGGTGCATTTTTATTTTTTGAGGGTTATTTTTTTATAATATACAAGTTGAGTATATCTAAATTTGAATGGTGTATTTCTTTCAGGTTAAGAAGAAGGCTGAGATTCTGAAAGGCAACCGAGACTACTCATTTTTGTTCTCGGATGATGCTGATGTACCTCCTCAGCCCTCTACAAAAAACACTTCTCAGTCAAAATCTAGTAAGTTTGGTTTCTTTGTCCTGACTGAAGTTAATTCTTTGGTAACTCCTCAGCACTATGTAGAAAGGTGTAAAAAAAGGTTATGATAGGTTTGCATTCTGTTTTTTACTTGGTCCAGTCATGGTTGGTCCATTTTTCCTGGTGGATTGTTTCCAGTCATTCCACTGTGTCTTGGGTTTGTTGCTCAAAATTTGAGATTTGGGTCCATACAGTTGTGTTGTCCTTGCTCTGGCCAGTCAAGTACAGCATTTGGGTTGAATGTTTTATTTTCAATGAACAATTTCACTTCCTGAGGCACTCTAAAACCCAGAAACTATGTATCTGGAAACCCTATTGATCCTATATACCATGGGTTCAAGTATAGAAAGTACATGATCTAGTAGGTTCAGTGAACTTGTTGTAAACTGGTGACCAAACAACAACCAAGCACATCCTTTGGTTCTTTCATGGATAGATACTCATACAGGTTTCTCCTCATGTCAAAGATCCTTCTACATCCCAGCCCTCATCAGCTAAGCACATCAAGGAGCCATCAAGAGGGCATCTGACAGGGTCCAATGGTAGGTCAGCACCCTCTGCTGCAAGTACCACTGCCCAGAGACATTTGCAACAACAGCATCCGAGGCAGGGGAATACAGCTCAGAGGCACCCCCAGCAACAGCTTCAGCGGCCAGGTGCCTCGAGGCAGCCTCTGCCTCAATCCAACCGACCGAGACCCATGCCAAGTGGGTCTCACCGTTCTGGCCCCAGTACTAGTACAAAAGCTCCTACAAAAGCCACGGCAGCTAATAAGCCTCCTATGAAGGCTGTTAACGGTACCAGCAACAGTCATACTGTTGTAAAAAAAACTACTGTCAGTTCTAATTCTAGGCCGTATGTTTCTCCTCCTGCGCAACAGCGTCCAACTGAACAGAAAAGAATAGGTTCTTTTTCAGCGAAACCTGGTATGAAGTCAGCTCCACCTTCAAAATCTCAGGTTAGTTATTCGTCAAGAGCCTTAGCTGTTATATACCTAAATTAATTTATCCTAAGCTTTGGCTATATACATATCAAAGACACTAAAAAATGTTTGCGTCTTGACACCAATTTTTGTCATAAAGCAGCCTTCGAAACAGATGTCGTCAAGTGCTAATGGTAGAGTTAGAGAGCGGGAGGACAGGAATGTTACCTTAAAGAAAAAGCCTGCCGCAAAAAGACCCTTTGATGATGAAGATGAGGAAGCTATCAGCATGATTCGTAAAATGTTTAAGTATGTTTTTAACCTTATGAACGTGTTGTTGAAAATATATTATTGTTAGTAATAGCAATTATTTCTGTTTCCGTTTCTCACACAATTACTTAAATTGATTGCCTCTGCAGCTACAACCCTAACAGATGGGCAGGGTCGGATGAGGATGACAGCGATATGGAAGTTGGCTTTGATGTTATTCAAAAAGAGGAATTAAGGAGGTGCGCATATTCTTATCTATAACTTCTATTCATGTTTATTATTTGTAATAAATCTCATGTTTGTATTTTCTTATTAATAAATTCTCCCTTTGTTTCAGCTTAAAAATTGCAAGAAAGGAAGACGAGGAGCAATTGCGTCTCATCGAGGAAGAAGAAAGGAGGGAACGCATGAGAAAAAAGAGGAAATTGCAGCATGGGTGATAACATTATTAATAATATGGACGCAGCAATTTTTTTTTTTTACATGTTAAATTTTGGTCCTCAAATTGGGGGGTGGTACAAGGAGAAAGTAGTCTTTGTTTAAGTTGAATTAAGATGCTTAACTGATGGTTTTAGGTTGCTATTGATAGCATAATGTTAGGGTTGTAACTTGGGTGTAAGTTCGTAATTCAATTGCCAGTTTTTAGGATCATTTAATTTACTTTTCCTGCCCAGATTCGGATTGTTAGTGTGCTATGTTAGCTTATTTTGGGAGCTTCTAAGCTTGTTTTTCATCATTATTATTATTATTATTATTATAATCAACGAATAATTTAATTAAGCTTGAAGAGCATCGAGCGATTAATGTGCGCTGTGGTTAATTTTAGTGTTGCTACTGACACGATCCTCTTGTTAAGGTGTGCATATCCTTTTGTTCAGTTTGGTGCGTCTGTTACCAAAGCGTGTTATAGACTGAATAATTTATTCCTAGAGTCGCCTTGAGAGTAGGCTCTGAGATACTGTGGCATCCCAAACGGATCTGTTGTGACGGGAAGTCGGGAGCTAAGGTGTAGCGGGTCTAAATGAGTTAAATTATGGAATAAACAATACTTGATTCACAAAATATCTCAAGAGTTTCGTCCACAGAAATTTCTTTCACAATTAAATGGCTCGATGCACAAAATATTAGTACACAGAAGCGTCCTCCCTGGTCCTAGAGAGCTGATATAGTGATATCTTTAGTCGTCGTTTGTCAAGTTAGTCCATGGGATTTTTATTATTACAAAATTTGTTGTTTTATATTGTACGGATTAACCTGTTTCATTCATGGAATATTACTATTATAGAGAATCCCATTCTTTCATAATATACCTATTTATTGTGTATTAATATTTTCTATATATTCTCTAATATTTAATACTCATATACTAATTAATGGCAACATATATGGATGTGTATACTAAATAAAACATTAATTAAAGATAAACAACATATATGAAAGGAAACGAGTCAGTTTTCGACAAAAAAAAGAAGAAGATAAATAACATGTTGGAGGTGCATCAACGCTGCCGATAGCACGAATTTTAGCGTGCATCTGTAGTCCAATAACTCGCAGCTGTCAATCATGGCTGACTTTATAGACTTCCTTAATGAGGGGCGTTTGGCAACATCAAAGATTATTATATTAAAGAACTCAAGGGTGAAAATTATTGTTTTTTTTAGACAATTATAAATTAATTAACAAATTAGACTAACTTCATACATACCAAACGCATCATAAGAGAATACATCATATTTTACAAAAAACTATATCTTGCTTCTTCTTTTTTTTTCCCAGATATGAAGTCCAGAAACTAACCAAACAGAAATAGAAATCATTAAATGATTTGAGTTCGACTTAAAATGTATAGTCTTTAGCGTTCGCCTTATTACCTAGTCAGCGGAAAATAATCATGGCTGATTGGTGGGACCCAGGACAGGAGCGGATGCAGTATGAGGCAAAGGGGAGTTGGCCCCCTAAGATTTTTTTTTTTTAAAGAGTTTTTCAATTATATGCTAAATTTTGTTAATATATAACATATTGCATCCCTAATTAAAAAAAAAGTTCAAATACAATAAACAAATATAGTCTAGCTAAGTTTATTGTTTGTTAAAACTAATTTAATTATATTTTTTTCTTTTGGAGCGAATTTAGAAGATATAAATATACTTAAAATATGCCTAATTCGAAATTATAGCCCCTAAGTCGAAATTCTTGCTCCACCCCTGACCCAGGTCCTGAAACCGTGGAAATTTGTCAAATTTGAGGAGCCAGTTGCATTCTTTGGCGAGCATCAAACGCCCGACCACGAGAGATTGCTCGCCACGTCGCCACATCACAAAATATAGCCACAGTGGATATCATTGTTTTTACAGACCTCATCATAAGACTAACTGCATTCTAATTTGATCCAATTATTCAAAGACGATAGTGTTCAAAACCATTTCCACAAGCTACAATGCTACTTACAGAGCCAACAACTAGCAGAAATAAATCCAAAGTTTTAACTTTAACAGCAACTATACTACAGACTTACACCAAATTACAACACCAGATGCTATGGATGCTGTCCTAAAAACCCCCAGTACAGCATCTAAATTCAACTTCTATTTCCTTTCCCCGCCCCTATCCAAATCCAAATTTGCACTCTGTACTAAAATTAAAGAAAAAATAAATTAGCACTCTTGTTGTTATCACTCATTCCGCAATTTTTGCCTCTTTCTCATGCGCTCTCTCCTCTCTTGCTCCCTCCTCTCTTCCTCCTCGATGAGGCGCAATTGCTCCTCGTCTTCTTTTCTTGCAATTTTTGAACTGAAACAAAGGCAGGATTAGTGGCTTATAAATATTAATTTTAGCACCATGACCCTCGAGAAAATTGTAACAAATTATAAAGACAAATATAAGTTATGGACGAGAAATTTGCACCTCAATCGTTCCTCCTTTTGAATAACATCGAATCCGACTTCCATATCACTGTCATCCTCATCCCTCCCAGCCCATCTGTTAGGGTTGTAGCTGCCAAAGTAATCATTTTCTAATGATTATTTTAAAAATTCGGTAAAATGCTATACTTATTATGAGTATAGTGAAAGTAAATACGACTAGAAGAACAATAATAAATTTTCAACAACCACAACAACAGATACATACTTGAACATTCTTCGGATCAGGCCAATTGCATCATCATCTTCATCATCAAAGGGTCTTTTTGCAACTGGCTTCTTCTTTACCATGATATTCTTGTTTCCATGATCTCCAAATCTGCCATTAGCACTAGTGACCATCTGCTTTGAAGGCTGTTTCACACAAATTTGGTGTCAAAACGTAAATAAACAAAATAATAATATAAGAGTGCTTCTCTGATATATAGGTATTGAAAGCTTTGGACAAATGTACATAATAGTAATGTTTTTTTGGCAAATGTACATAATAGTAATGTTTTTTACTGTAACTAACCTGAGATTTTGACGGTGGGATTGACTTTATACCGGGTTTCGCTGATAAAAAGCCTATTATTTTCTGTTCAGTTGGATGCCGTTGCACAGGAGAAGAAACTTGCGGCCTTGAGTTTGAACTAACAGAAGTCTTTTTTACAACAGAATTTCGGTTGCTGGTGCCATTAACAGTAGTCTTTTTAACAACAAGATGCTGGTTGCTGGTGCCATTAACACTAGTCTTTTTAACAACAAGAAGCTGGTTGCTGCTGCCATTAAGACCTTCATAGGAGCCTTATTGACTGTCATGGCTGTTGTAGGAGCTTTAGTACCAGTGCTGGGTCCAGGACGTTGAGACCCACTTGGCATGGGCCTCGGTCGGTTGGATTGAGGTGAATGCTGCCTAGAGGTGCCTGACCACTGAAGCTGTTGCATCGAGTGTCTTGTGACGATTTAAGGAATGTGCCGTTGCGCTTCTTTCTATATGAGATTCTTGAAAATTTCTCGGAAGTCGCTGGAACACCGTATGTCAAACTTCGCAAACTTATTCAGACTCCTCCTTTATGTTCTTTAACCAACTATGCGGATAAAGTTGCTGGAGATATTGATTTTAAATTATGTGAACTTGAGTATATTGAGAAAGTAAGTAAAATAGACAAAAGAAAACTTGCAGCTGATTTGTTGCAACTGAAGAAGGGGACGATGATGGTTTCGGATCTGGCAGACCGCCAGTTGCATGGATGTTGTGATTTGACACATCTTGTGACTCAATTTGTTGACCCATGGCATCAAATTAAAGCTAAAAAAGAATTCATCCTTGATTCTATGAGAGTTGCCAATGTAATATATTTTGATGAGTCCTCGTTAGCTTTCGACAATGATTTTGATACAATGTTTTTAAATGAGCTTGATACAATGCTTTCAGTAGTATTATGCCTAAAAAGTTTTTTTAATTTACTAGATGGAGGGAAAGAAAGTTTGGCAAGACTGGGGAAGTTGCGAGATGGAGGGAAAGAAAGTTTGGCAAAACTGGGGAAGTTGCGTTAGTTTAATATTTTGTGTTTAGTCTATTAGCTTGATTTTGGATGTTGTGGTAATTTTTTGGGGAGTTGTTGATTAGTTCTGGTAGATTGATGTGAGGGATATTTTTGTGATTAAGCTGATGCACATTCCTCTTCTTTCTGTTATCTTTAATATTGTTATTTTATCTTTCTATATTATTTGAATACCTGTTATATGCCTTCCATAGCCAATTCTTCAATTTAATTCCTATTATTTGATGTGTGGTACCATGTCCTCTTGTATTTTGCAAATTGTTGAAAGTGGAATTTTTGTTATAAAATTACACTTTCAACAATTTGCAAAATACAAGACATGGTACCACACATCAAATAATAGGAATTAAATTGAAGAATTGGCTATGGAAGGCATATAACAGGTATTCAAATAATATAGAAAGATAAAATAACAATATTAAAGATAACATAAAGAAGAGGAATGTGCATCAGCTTAATCACAAAAATATCCCTCACATCAATCTACCAGAACTAATCAACAACTCCCCAAAAAATTACCACAACATCCAAAATCAAGCTAATAGACTAAACACAAAATATTAAACTAACGCAACTTCCCCAATTTTGCCAAACTTTCTTTCCCTCCATCTCGCAACTTCCCCAGTCTTGCCAAACTGTCTTTCCCTCCATCTAGTAAATTAAAGAAACTTTTTAGGCATAATACTACTGAAAGCACTGTATCAAGCTCATTTAAAAACATTGTATCAAAATCATTGTCGAAAGCTAACGAGGACTCATCAAAATATATTACATTGGCAACTCTCATGGAACCAAGGATGAATTCTTTTTTAGCTTTAATTTGATGCCATGGGTCAACAAATTGAGTCACAAGATGTGTCAAATCACAACATCCATGCAACTGCCGGTCTGCCAGATCCGAAACCATCATCTTCCCCTTCTTCAGTTGCAACAAATCAGCTGCAAGTTTTCTTTTGTCTATTTTACTTACTTTCTCAATATACTCAAGTTCACATAATTTAAAATCAATATCTCCGACAACTTTATCCGCATAGTTGGTTAAAGAACATAAAGGAGGAGGACGTTGAGACCCACTTGGCATGTGCAAAAGTCGGTTGGATTGAGGCCAGTGCTGGGTCCAGGACGTTGAGACCCACTTGGCATGGGCCTCGGTCGGTTGGATTGAGGCGAATGCTGCCTAGAGGTGCCTGACCGCTGAAGCTGTTGCATCGAGTGTCTCTCACCTGTACTACCCTGCCTGGGATGCTGTTGTTGCAAATGTCTCTGGACAGTTGTGCCTGCGGGACAGGGTGCTGACCTGCCATTGGGCCCTGTCAGATGGCCTCTTGATGGCTCCTTCATGTGCTTAGAAGATAAGGACTGGGATGTAGAAGGATCTTTGACATGAGAAGAAGCATGTATGAGTATGTATCCATAAAAGGACCAAAGGATCAAAGGTTTGGTCCCAAGCTCAATAACAGCTCACTGGACCTAGTTTTATACTCAGAACCGATGCTTCGATTTTATATTTAATATTTACAAGGATTGATTGGGTTTTAAGAAACATCATCAATATGTTTTATAGTGCCTCAACTCAAATTATTCATGAAAAAAAAATATTGACACAAATGTTGTACCCCAAGTGGTTAGAAAAGGACAACCAAGAATTGTGCGGATCCAAAGCTCAAATTCTGATCAACCCAAGACACAGTGGAATGTCCGAGAACAACCCATCAGGAAATGAACCAATCATGATTTGACCAAGTAAAAAACAGATCAATGCAACCTGCCATGCCTTTTTGGCAACTTTATACATAGTACTGAGGTGTTACCAAAGAAAAACTTCAGTCAGGACAAAGAAGCCAAACTTACCTGATCTTAATTGAGAAGTGTTTTTTGTAGAGGGCTCATCGGGTGTATCAGCATCATCCGATAACAAAAATGAGTAGTCTCGGTTGTCTTTCAAAATCTCAGCCTTCTTCTTAACCTGAAAGAAATACGCCCTTCAAATTAAGATATACTCAACTTACATAGTATAAAAATATAACAAAAGAAAAAAAAAATATGCACCCTAATGTTAAAAGATATGCTAAATACCTCTCAGGATTGGGATTTGAAATATGCAGAAGCAATGGGAAACAAGGGACACCAAAAGATATACTCAACTTCCTGATGAATCTTATTCACCCAAAAATGTACTGAAAGTTACATACAAAATATGGAAAGTAGGGACACTGAGCAATTACTCCTTTACTAAAGACATCCATCTTCATAATAATTGAGATTACCAATATCCTGATGGAATCTTATTAACCCCAAAAATGTATTGAAAGTTATATAAAAAAAAATTATGAGCCATACCTCGTTGACTATTTTAGGGCGATGATTCTGTCCATTTACTGACTTAGGTAATGAGGACACTGAAGCAGCGCCATTCTACAGTACAAAGTTATGTTGAGGACATTTAAAATTGAGTAAATTTTTTCGGAAGTCCCTAAACTTTGTAGATAGTCCAAATTTAGTCCCTCAATTTCAATTTGTCCTCCCACAGCCACTAAACTTTATATATAGCCCAATTTTGGTCCTTCTGTGATCTTTTCGTCTAACTCCGTCTCTTTTAATCGATTAAATTGCAAAATAGGGATCTGAATCAATGATGTGTCATGGGCCCCATCTTTCATACAATCAAAGAACTATAAAAAAATACTTATCCCACCTCTTTCTTTCTTCCATCCTGAGGCCACGACCATGGTCAAATCTATTTCTATCTTTGTTGGATTCCTCCTCCTAACTTTTTTTCCGATCTCTCTTATTTGCCTCCTCCTCCTCCGTCAAAGTCATCTCTGCTCTCCTCTTTGATCCTTCCTTTGCTTCTCGCCCCACAGTCCCACCTCTTTCCTCCATTCGTTCATCTCCTCCCTCTCCTTCAATCGCCAAAAATCCTCCATCAAATTGTTCAAATGAATCATTGAGGATTGCCAATAGACAATAGTCATTCACATATCAAATACAATGGTTTTTTTATTAAAGTGTATTTTTCTTCACTTTTTGTTTCCAGATATGCTCTATTCCACAACTCTGTTTCTCAAATGCTCGTCTAAAATATAAAAAAAAAATGTATCCAAACTAAGATAAATATGAAATATAAAAAAGTGGAGCCCTCCTTAATTGTTATATATTGAAGATCGTGTATAATACATTATATATCTTGAGTATATATGAGCTACTAAACTCCTATACGCTGCTTCTAATCTTTTAATTCAACTCTTCATCACATCATACAAATCCCACTTAATTCAAGACATATCACACATTATGAATCTGGACTTGAACCCAGTTGAGCTAGCTGCGGCTCTCTTCATTAATAGGATTAATAATCAGCCAAGGGGTGAGATTGCTTTTTAATTTTCTCATCGTCAATATTAGGATGGTCTGTGGGAGGCGGAGAGGTGGGACTGTGGGAGGCGAGAAGTGAAGGAAGGATCGAGAAGAGAGTAGAGATGTCTGAGGAGGGGGCAATGAAGAGAAATCGAAGAAGAAAGTAGGAGGATGGATCACAGAAAGAGATTCGACAGTGGTCGTGGCCTCATAAGCTGTATGGAATAAAGAAAAGAAAGAGGTGGGAATCAATTGAGAAAGAAGGAAAATATTTTTTAGTTGCATCAATGTATCACCGTATGAGAGGCTGGGCCCACGATACATTATTGAGTCAATGGATTAAAACAAACAGAGTTAGACGGAAAGATCACGGAGGGACTAAAATTGGACTATATACAAAGTTTAGTGGCCGTGGGAGGACAAATTGAAATTGAGTGACCAAAATTGGACTATGTACAAAGTTTAGGGACCTCCGAAAAAATTTACTCTTTAAAATTCCACGAACACACAACTTTAATCAATAATAGTAGTAATATAACACGGAAAAGGAACTAACACATACAGTAGTAGAAGAGCCCAAATGTTTAGAAGAATGCAGATACCCATTTTCCTTTAACGATTTGGTTTCTTCAATCACACGTGGGGCGATTCCAGGTAAGGAAGGTCCAAAAAAGGATCCAAACCTGTTCAGAAATTAAAAACAAGATGAGTAAAATAAGTATTATTCTGAAAAGACAATTAAAGTTGTAAGCTTTTGCCGCAGGTCATACATAATTTTACAATGAGAAGAGCATCATCTCAAGACCAATCTCATTATTCGCTTCAAAGGATACAGAAAATAATCACGTTATCACGTTTTCCTCTTATCCTGTCCCGCAAAACATATTTTTGACAAAACTCGCAGTTATAGAAAATCAACATAAATTAAAATCCCGTATCAAGGGCCTGCTCAGTCTAATCCTCACTAACCTGTATCTAGCCAAGAAGCCAAAAAAGTTGGTTAACCACACTGATCAGGAATCGTAAATGAGAAAAGGCAATTAAGAGAGAGAGAGAGAGAAGGAAGGTGAAAGAAAATCATAAAGTATACTTGTTCTCAGAGGAAGTCTTCGGAGTGTTACCCAGGACAGAACGGCCAAAAGTGGAGGCCATCTCCTTTGACAGTTTTTGTCTAAATTTTTCCTTCAGCCTCTCTCTCCTGCTAAGAAACTCCTTTTCTTCTTTTGTTGGTTTCGGTAGTTCTCTCACCTCTTCCTGCTCTTCTTCCCCTTCTTCATATTCATCAGCATAACCTTCCTCATCATCATCATAATAGTCCTCCTATCAAAAAAGTTTTCAAGTTTAATCAAACTTTAACCAACTCATTCCTTAATTAACCGCAATTTCTGCTTTAATTTAATTATTTCCATTTAACCTTTACATCCTACATTTATTATGTCTAAACTCCACAGTTAGACTCCTTTCTGAAATTCAACCTAAATTTTCAGGAGGCCTAAGCAGTATATTATAAAGAGTTTCTAATCCAAGTATTTTAATATTAAAAAAAATAACCTACATTGTCGTATGGATCCCTCATCTTTGCATGAAATTAACTGAATCCTGGTAGCAGATTAAAAGGGCCTCACTCCTACAAAAAGATTAATACATTATGAGACGTGATAGTAAAAATAAAAAATAATATCCCGACCAAAATCTTTTCCATATGAGTTGTTATATTAAGAATTTTTTACTCAAAGCTGTCTCGAAATTCCACAGAGATCAAATTACTAATCTGGAATTTCTTCTGATTTAAATAAATCTCATATCTTGAATAAGCTACATTTTGAACTAATTCACACAAAATACATATCTAGTAAAAATTCAGAGACTAAACAAGCGGAGGCGCAGAGACCCATTCCACCCCACACCTCTCACCAATTCTATCGTTTCTGAAATACCTTACTTAAAACTAGCACCTTCTACCAAAGTAACAGTCTACTACTGACCACGATTTTGAAAATCTATCGTCAACCCTATATCCGATTATGGAGAAAATTCCCGACTGTCTCCGATTTGGGGAGGAAACCCTAGAATCGGAAGAGTCAAGAGACTCACCGTCCGACTAACGCCGATGGTTCCTTCTGGTTTGTTCTAGAATCTAGACACCTATTGTAACTTCTAGTTGCTTCTAAGTTGTTAGCTACTCACTGGCTTTTAGTGTATTTTTTTTCTCTCCCGATTCTTCTAAGCCTTGGAAGAGAGACTCGACTGGGTTTTGTTTTGTAACTAGTGTTATGTACTTCAGTGGGTGCCGTGAAGCAAGATGGATTGTGGGTTCGAATTTGGACCGATGGTTGATTCATAAATAGGCGGCTGGAGGTAAGAATCATTTTCTTTTGTGGGCCGTATGTTAAAAACTTGTAGTTGGTATGTGAAATATATAAATGAAGTATAGACTATAGAATAGATTTATTAGTGAAATAAGAGAATTGAATTCGAGGTCATTATACGAAACATAAATTTTTTGTATATTTTAGAAATAGACAGAAAAATTTTTATGTTTTTAATCTAGTTTTAACATAATATATCTGTTCCTTTTTTTTTCTGTTTTTTAGCCTTCAATTATTTAAAGGTTCTGGAAATTTTCATAAATTAATTGTGGAAAGATCTATTATATTTCAATTTTTAATAGAAAAACATACATAAATTTACATTTTTTTTTTGTTTGATATTGTACAAACAAATTAAGTAATGATGAAATATGAATATTGAAAATTTTAGCCTATATTATTACCATTTTGTACTTTAAATTTCTAATACCGGATGATATAAACAAAATTAAAGTTAATGTTCCAACGAAGACCCAATCCAAAAGGCTATGGTTTTTCAAGTTTTAAATTTAGTTCTCAAACAGAGGGTCCTGAAGTATAAAGTAATTAAAAAATGGTTGGATAATAACGAAGATATATCATATGTTGATGCGAAACGTCTATAGTTTGAACATTAATTGTCGAATGTATGAATGTAATACAAGCATTCAAGGAAAAAATGAAAGAAAGACAGAACTTACCGTTGCTGGAGAAGACGCAAGGAGGAACCTGGAAGGAGAAAAAGAGAATTGTAGATGTGACAACCAAGCCAAATTAATTGAACTTAATTAGAGAAAGAGGTTAATGAAATTGGATGAAAAATGTAATTTTGGGGAGAACTATTGAATTACACACCTAACGAAAGTAGTTCAGTTGATCAATTGGGTGTGGGAGTGATTGGATCGTTGGATATCAGAAAAAGAGACTATGATTTATAAAGAAGGTAATGTTGGCTTTTAACGCAAAGAGCATATTTAAAGATCAATACTGTAGATTAAGGCACTTGAGGAACAAGTAGCTAGAAATTGCTGAGTATTTTTTTTATAATAAAATATGTGAGTAAAGTGGTGTGTTAAAGAAGAAAAAAGTGGTGTGCTAAAGAAGGAAGAAAAATTGAAAGAGCCGTTGAGAAGTCGCCGGACTACATGACTCCTTGACTAGGTAATTGGCAATTTGGCATACAAACGACCACGAGGGCATGTAAGTTTGTTTATGCTATTCAATCTACGGGTTAATACAGTCAAACCACTCGTAAAATATTAGAATTCTACGTAGGGAAGTAATGTGATCGATTTTATTCTCGCATTTCAGATTTCAAATGTCTGATTTGAGTGGTTCAATGTATTCTTTACATTAAAATTTATAAAATTAAATTTTAATATTTTTTAAAACATTATTATTTTTATAGATTTTTAATTTTTTTTACTATTTTAATATCATAGATTTTTTAAATACCGAAAATAATAAAATATTCGGAAAAAAGATTTAAAATTAGTTTTCTTATAAGTTCTCAAATGTAGAATATGTTAAACAGTTTCGATGGCTCATTAAATTTGAAACATTAGAACATTCACTTGGGACAGATGGACAATTGGATATCCGTCCAATAAATGAGACTAGCATTTTTAGCATTTTTCATTATGAAATGTATTTTCATTGTAGAATTTGACTTTAGATTTTCTTTTTTTGTTTCAATAAATAAGTACATCCAACCGATCCATTTTACATTTTTCCTATTTGTTGAATATGCTGCTGGTTTTTTATTTAATAATATTTAAATAGATTTTAGGATGCGTTCGTAGCTTCGATTCAAAACTCTCGACGTCAGTCGTGCACTCGTGCAAGCTAAGCTCCACCCAACTGCAAGTGTCCCTTCACTCTGTTCTTTGTATACACTTGGTCTGTCAACGGCAGTTGTTATGCTGTTTCGCCGTGATATAAAATGGTAACAAAACGATTAGTACGTAGCAGAGCAAAATGTTGCGTTTAGATAATAGTAACATTGAATCATGTTTCGTTTTTAAAAACAAACGATTAATGAAATGAAATATCATATCGCATTTTTAACGAAATGGCAAACGGAACGACATGTTTTGTGTCATTTCACCACGTTTGACAGGTGTAGTACACACTCTTTTCTCTGTGTATAACAAAATTAACTATTATATGAGTTATATCCATATCTCTATATATAAAAAGACCGGGTCAAATTAATCCATAACCCGTCCATTACGGGCTATCGGCTTCAAAAATCTGTTGTCGAATTAAACCGTAACCCATCTGAAATTCATGTTTTTTTTTATTGAAAACATGTCATACAACTATGGCCTAGCTCTATCATCCCATTTCTAGGAATATAATTGGTTGAAATCAATACACGTGATCAGGAATGCAAAATTGATGAGCAGGAATGCAAAATTGATGAGCACTAATACGTCTTTATTTATACACAATGTTTATATTAAATTTCATCAAAATAATAAAGAAGAAAACTTATTCAAACATTTTCCTTTTATAATACTAGGGTGTTGGAAGAAATCAATGTAAGAATTTTGGATGAATAAAATTTTTTTTGATAAAATTATTAGATTACACCTATTTAACAAATGCTAGAATTGTTCAATTGATCAATTTGGTGTAAAAAGTTATTGGACATTTGGATATAAGAAAAAAACTATGATTAATGAAGAAGATAATGTCGGATTAGAGGGCAAAGAACTTATGCAAAAATCAAAATCATATATAAATATGGAAGAATATGCTAAACAAAGATGGAGGTTAATTAAAGCAATTACAGAATTAATACTAGAAATGACCGAGTACGATCGGTCAAATTGGTTAGTGTTAAACAAAAATGAGAAATAAATTCTTAGTTATCATTACATTCCATCATTTGCTCTTTACAAATACCAGTACTCTTTACAAAAATAACAATATGATTAAATCACACAGTTTAATCATATTCATTACATTCCATCATTTGCTCTTTACAAATACCAGTACTCTGTGTTTTTCTATGCATATGGACTATTTGTTTTTAAAACAATAGAGTATTATGGCAGGTCATTAATTACTTCATCTCTAACATGAGAAAGAAATTATGAACAAAAAGAAACAACGAAGAGACAACCAACGAAGAGACAACGAACATCCAGTAGAGTTAGGAAGAAGAGACATACCTTTCAAGGAATATTTCATCGACATGACATGAAATGTCAAGTAGAGGATTGCCGATTCCTAACAAAAAATTTTCGCGCAGCATTTTGCTCTATGATGCTGCTTCTTTTTTTTATGTTTAGATTATGGAGAGAAAAGGAGAAGGAAAGAATAAGAGGTTGATTTTTTACTAATTACAATTTTGAGGGCGGTGATTTAAAACCATTTCTTTGTTGTTAAGCTATTGGTAATCATACCGACAATAAGCAATTAAAATCATTTGTTTCCCTTTTATTTCCATAGTTCACTGGATCTTCAAGTTACCTCTTCTAATTTTAATACTTGATTTTTTAATAAAGAGACACATATAAGAAGATGTGCATATTAAAATTAGCACCCCTGAAATTTAGTAACTAAGAGGGCGTTTGGATCATCTAAGAATAAAATTATGATTAGTTATTTGGGATAAAAAATATTATTCCTTAACCATCAAGAATAAGCTTTTTAGAGATCTAGAGTGTTATTTTTAAGTGGTCCAACATCCGGATTAACTTTTTATTCCTAGGATATTTGGATCATTTTTTTAATCCGGATTAAAAAGTGGTCTCAACAACTTCTTAATCCACATTAAAAAGATAATTCAAACGTCCTAGGATTAAAAATTTAATCTGGATATTGGACCACTTAAATATAGCACTTTAGATCCCAAACAATTTATTATTGATTATTTAGGAATAATATTTTATACTCCGAATAACTAATCTTAAATTTTATTCTTAAACAATCCAAATGCACCCTAAGTAATTTTTTGACATATTGAAATTGAGAATTATAATGACTTTAGCCAAAAGAGTTACAACAACAACATTCAAAGTGGATAAATAGAAGATGCCGAGGTTGAGTGAAAGAAGAAGGGGCAAAGAGATCAAGAGAGAAAGAGGAGTATAGTGGGAGGGCTGAACAATAAAGAGGAAGGAGATGGGATGGGAGGGTATTTTGGTCTATTCAAAATATTGAGTATAATAGGTTGATTTATACATTACAAGTGAAAATTTTCCGAATAAATTTAATTCGGGATGGCATTTTCTAAAAGTTCAATTTTGTGGTGGTATTTTTCTAATTTTTAAGTTTTAAGATAGCAAAAACCCAATTTTCCTATTAAACAATAATATGCTTAAACTCTGAAATTTCATAAAGATTGGGGTCATGTTTGTTAATTCATCCAAAGATCGATTGAGTAAGAGTTTGAGGCAATTGTTGTAGTGTAATATAAATCTTATGGATTTTTTCTTTCTTTTTTTTTTTTTGTAAAAGGAACATTATCATTATAAGAAAAATGCTCTGTTGATGCTACTGAAGTAACATTCTAATAAAAAAAATGCAAAACGAAGGAGTCGAATGGTTTGTAAAGGTTAAGAGATGATTTTTGTTAATCTAATTTGCTTATCGGAAAGAAGCAAGAAGAGAGGATTGGAGTTGAGCGAAGAAGGGATTGATCATCTTGTCACTCAATTGTACAACAACGTGCCAAATCTCATTAAACATTTGAAATTAAAATTCTAAAGTGTCAAATTTCAAATGTCTTCGAAATATTCTCAAATTTCTAAAGTTTCTCAAAACTCTAAGAAAATAAATTTGTAACCCAAAACCATAATTTTTGCCGAAATTTTGATTTGAACTCAAATCACAAAGATTGAACCAAAATCGAAACAAATTTAATTTGAACAATCAAATGATTAATAATTCAGATTGTCGAAATCCTATGATGTGGCGCGGCAACTAGTGGCATAGTAAAAAAATTCTTTTTTTTAAAGATTCCTCTTATATTTTGAATCCTCGAATTAGTTTCTAAATATTTTAAATTTGAATATTCTAACTTCTAAAAAAAATAAAAATGACTTAGGTTTATACACAGTAAAAATTAGAAAAATATAGAAATGCTATCACTAAATGACAATTTTTTATGCCATCACTAAATGACAAATTATTTTTATCCATCACTACATAGAAAAATTAAATTTATGCCACCAGTTAATTAATTTGACTATTATGCCCTTTTGAATATGCCACTATAAAAGATCAAATTAGAGATATGTCATTGTAAAACATCAAAATTAGAAATATGTCATCTAAAATAAATAATTGATTTTGCACTACCAACAAAAGAAATAAAAAAAATTTCAAATTTGAAAAAAAAATTGAAAATTAAAAAGTTTAAAATTTACAAATTTTTAATTCGAAATTGAAATATGAAATTTTGAGAAATTTTAAAAATATTGAATTAAAAAATTCGAATTTTAAAATTTAAATAAAAAATTAAAATTCGGAAATATAAAATTTTAAAATTTGAAACTTGAAATTTATAAAATTTGTTTTACGTCAATACTCTTTTTCATTTCTTAACGATTTAATCTAATGATGACATTTTGGAAATTTTTTAAAAGTTAGAGTATCATTTCTCTTATTTAAGTGGCATATGGTTAACTTTGATAGAAATTATGTCATAAAACTAATTTTAACCATTTTATAGTGGCATAAAACTAATTTACAATTTAAAAGTGCCATATTTTTAATTATCATTTTTTTATAGTGTTATATATCTAATTATACCATAAAAATCGTTACCGTCTAATCACTAATCCCACAAAATGCCTCTATAACAAGCATATAATTCATAAAAAGGAAACCACCAAGGAGGGAAGGACTTCGTGTAATATATTAAACGACAATTTTTAAAAAAAATGCTGGCTTTATCCTATAGCTGACAAATCTGCACCTAATTTTCTTGTTTTAGCGTCGGATTCGACCGTCCATTCTTTTTGAGCTCACTCCAAAACACACCACATTATGTTATAATTTTTAAGAAGATAGTTATCGTTAAATAACACGTATTTTTTTGGTTTTTGTGTTTTGAAAGAGGTGATATTATTAAGATCAAGCGGTTGAAAATATTTTATTTTGTAGCTTTTAACTAATCTCTTCTCTACTACTTATAAATGCACGTATACGAAGGGTGTAAACAATTCATATAAAAGGAGTAAACATGTCATATAAAAGGGTGTTAAACAATTCTTATATCAATTATGGACCATTGATTTGTGTAATTTGATTTGATCAGTGGTCTAGATTAAGGTCAGATTTTTTATAGAAAAAATTAAGTTACTACCAAATTAGCTATTTATTTAAAAGGAAAGACTAAATTATTGATTTTACCGTATCTTTATTGTCTAACATGTAAAGTTTTATATGAAGCAAAAATAATATCAAAATTTTATTTTTTTATTTGTCCGCATATTGAGGGCATCTTTTGCTAGTATAAATAATACACTACCGCAATCGGTCAACATTAACTAGTCAATACTTCAATAATTAACCTCTCTATCGGACGTAGCCTCTTGCGGTGCAGCCGTGCTGGTGCTATGACAATTTTATATTTACTAGATATGGTAGTAGCAGTTTCACTACGCTATATTTATTTAGATAACAATAATTCAATATGAACTATTTTAGATTTTCAAATATGTTTAAGTATTGAATTAAATAATAATTAGTATGGTCATTTTTAATATATTAAAAAAAGAGAAACTATTTTTAGCTATAGAAAATGTAAAAATAGATAACTTTTGTTAATTATTGAAATAGCGGTCACGGAATTTAACTAATACTATAGATAACGAAACTCTTATAGAAGCATTCATGCCACACCATCTAAACATACATACACATAAGCTCAATACAAAATCATTTAAATTGAATAACAAAACACACAAATTAAGTTGGGTTGTTCAGTCCAATGGTTTCACTCTACTACATCAAGTGCTTCTTGATTCGAATCACGAAAGGTGCATTTATTTCAATTTTCTTAAATAAATTAAACAATAATACAAATTCTAATTTATTTCCTAATTAGTGAAAATTAATCGGAGTTGAAATTACTCCCCATCCACTAAATTGCAGTGAGTGGCATTTAGCTTTGAGTTTTATTATTATAAAATTACATTAAATTTATACATCTTAAGCCATGCAATGCAATGGTCTCCACCCAAAAAATAATAATAATAAAATAAAATAAATTTCTGTAGAAACAAACTAAGCTCTCGGAACCATACTTGACTTCCAATAGTCTACTTTCAAGCGTGACGCGAAGCCAGCCAAGTTGACATATAATCTAGTTCCATATAAATATTTAAACTCAGAGCAACAGTGGCGCTTTTGAGTTTGGATTATATCAACTTGGAGTCCGACTGTCCGACCAATACACAATCACTAGCGAAACAAGGCTTATTTACTCGCTAGCACTGCTATTTAATTTTCCAAAGAAACAAAAAATTCTCAAAAACATAGACCAGGTCCACGCAAGTTCCTAAACAAAATTAAAGCAATCCATTCTGACGGATCTTCCCACGCCGTCGCTCTCCTCACTTCTCCCTCGTTCTCTCCGCCTCCTCTCTTATATCCTCTCCATTTCCTTCTCTCTCTTCTCTTACAAAACCTCTCCAATTCATTCCCATTTTCGACCTCTCTTGCACCTCTCTCTCTCTACCTCGAATTCGTTCCCATGGCGGCCTTCTCCGCCGTCAAGATCCCACCTCCGCAATTCACCACCGTCCGATCTAGTTCTCAGAGGCCTGGTTCTTCTCCATTCCAGTCCGTTCACTCTTCCTCTGCATTCAATTCGATCTCTTTCGGCTCCGCCAAGTCGGTGCGGTCCCGACCTCTCTTCGCTGTCTCTTCTGATGTCGTCAGCAGTGATAAGACCAAGGCTGCCAGCTCCTCTGCGTCTATTCCTGTGATTTTTCTTTCCTTTTCTTTTTCTGGGATTTTTGGTTTTCAATGCTTTGGTCTGTATGGATGTGTTACAGAAATCCTGAAATGGGTTTTGATTTTGTTGGAAATTTATCTAGTTTCACGGTAATTAGCTTTCAAAATCCTGCTTGATTGCATGCTAGGTGTTTGAATCAAAGTTGGCGCATTTTATCTCATCAAAGAATTAATATGGAGAGCACATAGTATTAGTGATCTGGTTAATTATTAGTGCAGCTGTCCAAATCAATTTTAATTAACACTCCTCAAGGTTCATCACTAATGGAAACATGCTCTGGAGACCACAGTTATTGGACTGCGAGGTTTATTGAAAGAATAATACTGAATATTAGATCCTGATACTGCCCGATTTCCACTTGTCACTTTGGTTTGGCAGGGGAGAACAGAATTTAGTCTTTTTATAAATAAATTCTGTTTAATTTGTATGAAACAGTAACATATCACGAGCTGTATTAAATGAACAGAAATGGACATGCAAAGTTGTAATTGACATGCACACAATCTAGAATGTTTATTATGGGCTCTGTGTCCTGGCAATGAACAAATTTATTCCTTTTTTGTCAGTGAATCTTACTTAATTTCCTTTCTCTAGGCTGTGACCAGAGAGGTAGCACTGGAACTATACGAAGACATGGTCTTGGGCCGGGCCTTTGAGGACATGTGTGCACAGATGTACTACCGTGGTAAGATGTTTGGCTTTGTCCATTTATACAATGGCCAGGAGGCAGTCTCCACCGGTTTTATCAAGCTACTCAACCAGTCTGACAAGGTTGTCAGCACATACCGTGACCATGTTCATGCTCTCAGCAAGGGTGTTCCTTCACGTGAGGTCATGGCAGAGCTCTTTGGGAAGGCGACTGGGTGTTGCCGTGGCCAGGGTGGGTCCATGCATATGTTCTCTGCTGCTCATAATCTCCTTGGCGGATTTGCTTTTATTGGTATGTTGATTCACTTATTGAGTTACTGTTATCAAATGGAAACTCTAGTTGGGTAGGATTGAGGAACCCAATTAGAGATCATTTAGCATTTTTAAGGTTCATTGTGAATAATTTTGTATTATTTAGCTATGGATATGTCTCCAACCCCATCCCCTAATCCAACCAACAAGATCTCTCACAGGAAAGAAAAAAAAAACAATAAGTAATGCTTTTGATGTACATCATCAATGAGTGTGCATACACCCAATGAACATTGAGAGTTTTAGAATTCTGTACGCTGGGTTTAACCGAAGTGCTAATCCTCATCTCTGATGATCTGACAACAGGTGAAGGAATCCCAGTAGCCACTGGTGCGGCATTCTCCGCAAAATACCACCATGAGGTACTAAAGCAATCGAAGCCTGAAGGCTTGGATGTGACATTGGCCTTTTTCGGTGATGGCACTTGCAACAACGGTCAATTCTTTGAGTGCCTCAACATGGCGCAGCTGTGGAAGCTTCCAATTATTTTTGTTGTTGAAAACAACTTGTGGGCTATTGGCATGTCACATCTGCGTGCCACATCTGATCCTGAGATTTGGAAGAAGGGGCCTGCTTTTGGTATGCCAGGTGTACATGTTGATGGCATGGATGTGTTGAAGGTGAGGGAGGTGGCCCAGGAAGCCATTGCCAGGGCTAGGAGAGGAGAAGGACCCACACTGGTGGAGTGTGAGACATACCGGTTTAGGGGTCACTCTCTTGCTGACCCCGATGAGCTTCGCAAACCTGGTATGATTTTATATATATTTTCTATAATAGTGTTTGTGATCCATATTAATTACCTTCTAGAGAACTATGTAATATTATGATGGTAATGTAGTTGAGACTTGAGACCAACTGGTCTACCGGTTTGCAAATATGGGCATTCTGATTTTGTTAGGCATGTTTGTGAAGACCACGAATCTGGGTTTAAACATTTGAACAGTGGTGAGAGTCAATCGACATATATAATTTGAACATCGGTGAGCAGACCCAAATGGCAGGAACTGCAACAATTAAGCAATTTAATTGTTAATTTCAGATTAAAATCACATTGAATGGAGTAATAAATCTTCAAGGATATAAACTATTTAATACATAATTTGTTGTAAATTAGATCAAATTCCTAATTAACTGCATCGGTCATTGTCGATTCCATTTAGCTGGACTGTTTCTGTAAGTTATTGTGCTGAAGGCCTTGAAGAAAATAGAAAAAATGGTTGGCAATTTCATATTACTCCTTGGGCTGTATTATAATTTTCTTTGTTACATCAGCCTTCTATTGTCCTCTCTTCTGAGCCCTTTACCCATCATTTCCCACTTTTGTTCCAGTTGGCAAGAAGTACATACGACAACTATACTTGTGGTAAATGATACTATCATGTTGTTGTTAGTGATAGTGGTCATCTTATTGCAGTAGTAAATTATTACTATGGATAATATTGGTCCTCATACTTTATAATTAGAACTAATTGAAGAATTATACTTACAGAATAGTCAATTTCACTATCATAATAGTGTGACATCACCGACAAACATGAGAAATCTTAATTGTCTCGATCTTTATACAATCTTCTGTTTAATTCTTTTCTTGTTTGCATGTAATTCCCATACTTCAGAGAGACATCTGATATACATATCATTTTACAGTGGCATATGATGTATGCTTTAGCATATTTTGCTCGCGATTACATCAAGTACTTATTCCTCTGTAACAAGAATACAAGATTGACACATCCTCAAAACAAATCCAGAAATAGTTATTAAAAGATTTCAAAAATATTTATTAACTAAAAAAAGTGAAATTCAAAGATAGCAACACTTGCAGAGTCCATATAAATGAAATCACTTTGTCAATTATGATCAGAATTAAGACTGAAGATCTGAATATGCAAGGAATTAATAATTAGTTTAATCTGGATCATAATTGTAGTGAAGAATGAATTTGGTGTACAAAACCAGCAAAACAATCCAAAAAGGGAAAACAATAAAGAAAATGTTGAACGGTATTCATCATTAAGGTTTGAGTCCTTTGTGCCATGATAACATCTCATCCGGTCATAAATAGTATGCAATTCAGCCATTTTTTTAGGGCATTACCATGTTTTAGCTTCAATCTCTTCATTCAGTGTGGCATCAGAAAAGAATGAGGCAGAGATGCTGTTATTCTTTTACACTTAGTGTTGAATGGTTGCTGTTTAGCAACTATCCTCAATTTAGCCACTATTACCCATGGCTCTTGTTTGTGAGAGGGATAAATATGGGATAAAGTTATCCCATCTCTCAAGGATAAGTTTCTCCTCTAGTTGTCCCCATGTTATCTTGCTCCAAAATGGATACAGTGGACCTTATTTAGGTAGCAGTTGATATCCTCACTAAATCTCGCACCATAAATTAACCTGCAAAATTGCCATTGCCAGAATTATCTTAAAAAATGTTAATATAATTTAGTTTTAATTGAAAATATTATGGTAGTATCATGCTAGTGCTGATACCAAACTCTGTTACCAAGTACTGAACTAGTTGCTTTTTGCCTTGTCAGATGAGAAGGCCCACTACGCTTCACGGGACCCAATTGTTGCCCTGAAGAAGTACATCATTGAGCACGGTTTAGCAAGTGAGTCTGAGCTCAAGTCAATTGACAAGAAGATTGACGATGTGGTTGAGGATGCAGTTGAGTTTGCCGATTCCAGTCCCCTCCCGCCTCGGAGCCAGCTGCTGGAGAATGTTTTTGCAGACCCCAAGGGTTTTGGTATCGGCCCTGATGGTAAGTACAGGTGTGAGGATCCCTTGTTCACACAAGGCACCGCACAAGTCTAGGACTTGAGAGAGTTTGTTGTACGAAGTGATTGAACTGCGACTTTTCTGTTCTTATGTTTCTTTTGATCTCTTTTTGTAATATGTTTATTTAGTTGTCAAATTGTCGGATGTTGTTTCTTGGTAATTGTGTCCAGAGCTGTCATGCGAGATGATAAGAATTAAATAAGTCCTAGTTTTCTGTTATCTCACTGCATGCTAGTTCGGTGTGGGCCTTCAATCTGACTTAAAATTGTTTCTCTAGTGCACTTTCTAGTATGGCTGTATGGGCCTTTCGAGTTGAGGGGGCCGACTAATTGCCGCTCTCTGGCCGAATAGTATTATGGCACTTCATTTTTTTTAGCCCATCTTTTTAGTAGTAATGTACAAATTTGTTTATCTATATATTTATTGTTGGAGTATCTCAAGAGCGATCGCCTATCATATGCTCTAATAATATGCTCCTTTATGCATTTGCAGTAATGTATTATAGAAATTAGTACACCAGTCTTTCCGTCGTTTTACATCACATAGTTTTGAAAGCTTTAATTTTCTTACATAAACATGTCGAATCGAACTATTTGGAAAAAAAAAAAAAAAAGTTGGTCAAAACTACGGGAACGACACGTTTGAGACGGTTAGGGTACCTTTCCTACATCTCAAACTTGGCTATTTTGATGATATTTTCAAAATCAGAGAAATAAGAACACAAAATGCGACAGTCTACTGGCATATTATACTTACCAATTTGCATTTTCAGATAGAGTATCGTTTAATAAACTCTGCCTAAATAAGTAAATATAGACTGCGCAAGTCGCGACTTGAGAATTCTGGAAATATATTATTATCGGATGTATATATATTATATTAGCAACGTCGGATGGCATTCGCTGTTTAGCTATGCAGACCAATTCTACAGGGTGACAAAGGAGTTCTATTTGCATAAATGTCCTCGTGATTTTCACATAACAGTGATCTCTTGCACGTAAAATAAACATAGAACCCAACGACGTGTAAAAGAAAAGAAAAGTTTTTTTTTATAGAGAATGAGAGGGTGAAACCTCTCATATCTTTTGAAATGTAAATATCCACTAGACTACAAGAGATCCTTGCCGAGTTCCGAATCCAGGATCGAAGAAATTGAGTGAGACTTTAGTCTTTAGGTGCTTTAAAGCCTTCCGAGCTAGTTTTAGTAATAACATTCAATAATGATTGTGACATTCATTTATCAAGCTAAATTCCAAGCAAGTTTCCATAAGTAAGAAGTATTGACAATGATGCAACGAAAATAACAATTAATATTTCAGAAAACATATCGTGTAAACTGCAATGAAGCAAGGAAAAGGTGCTGTCCTTCTTACTTGCATTCCTCATCTCATTGCACGTCTTGTTTTCATAATCTGCTTATATTTTCGTCTTTCAGATTATATGACATGCACTATAATGATTTAATGATTTATACAAAAATGTTTAGTTCTTCCAAGGCATATCTTTATTGGATGTTTACTTAAATGTTATGCCCCTTCATACTCTTCAGATCTTTTCTCACTCATTATGATGGATTAAACATTTTGAATTACATTCTTATGTATACGGATTGCAATTGGAGAAAACTAAACATTAAAACTAATTTGAAGGTCCTGCTATAATGACTAAAATAACTTTCCGTTCGCATTGAGAAAGAGTGCTATAAGATTCCACGCCACTTCTTTCCCTTTACCAAAAAGCACCTCATAGCCCAAATTGTGCGTCCAAACGAAAGCCGTTAGAACAATTGTAAACAATAGACAATAGTCTTAAATTTACCAATGCTCTACTTGCTATCCGTTTGTTGCCCATTACAAAACGTAATTTCACTATACATATATGCACACCTTTTGGCTTCTTAGCTTCGAAATACATCAAATGTGTTCCTATTGTGTTCTTATTTATTACGGAAATTTTATAATTATTCAATAGTCACTCCGACGATTTTTCTATCCAAAAATTAAAATCGTCGGAGGAAATTAAATTTGAATAAATATCAAAATTCAATGAATTTTCAACAATTAACTCTAACAATGCATATAATTAATGTAGTATTTTCTTTCTCGAGGTATTCAGTGTGCAGCGGAGAACAACAACCATCTAATAATAATTTACTAAATAGTAAATCACATCACAAATTCTCGTCATTGTTGGTTAATAATGCTGTCGCACAAAAACTAACGCTCCAATAAAACAATTATCATTTCATGGCAACACGTTCTAAGATCTACTTTCGTATGTAGTATTTTTGTCGACTGAAATCAACATTGCAATATTCAAATCAAACAAAAAGAACCTGAAAAACTCAACATAAACAATAGTAGGATGGTACGTTAGACCATCATATACAGTAGTTTAAAACACCTCATATGTCTTTGTGAACTTTGTGAATTCGCTATATTATACTTTTTTGATATCATCAACAATCTCCTGTAATGCTAAAATTGTATAGAAGAAAATTGTACTAGACTATCTATCAGAAGTTTCTTTATATCAGTATGTCAAGTCACAGGGATCTAGATAGGGGTTTTATCTCATAGAAAAACTAGGGGAAAAGTACTTAAGATGCCTAATTTTGATAAAATCCATACATGACATCATCCCAAGTAGGCAATTACCCTTCTCTCACTTTCATGTTAGGTATTTTTTATTACCAACACGAGAACCCTCAAAGCAAAAGGTAACTTCTAACAACAAATTTAAGTTCAATATAACCCTCGCCCCTCCCCCCCAACCCACCAAAAAAAGGAACTTAGAAGTATTATAATCGCTTCCCTATCCTTGCAAACTGTCTCGCTACACCAAATATAACTGCCTTTGTAACTAACCCATGATCGATGGTACACGCAAGTGCAACGGCCCCACCAATTGCTAATACCTTTGGTACATTGCCAATCCAGTGCTGGGGCTTCTTTGCTTCTCCATCACACTCCAAATCGGAACTATCTTCACTTCTTTCTTCTTCCCTCAATGCGACTTCTTCAGCATTAAATTTGGTGCTGATCCTTGCCATCTCAACATAATGTGAGACGGGCCCGGCATCCGGAGAAGATCTGACAAGCTGGTAAGCACGAAGGCCTGGCTCAATGCGTTTAACACAACCCCACATACCCTGGCGCACACCCAGTTTAGCAATCTCCCGGGGAATACCCATCTCTTCATGGTGAAATAGTAGCACTTCACATGCAGTCATTTGGCCATCTCTTTTCGACTCAACTATTAAAAGAAATTGATAAACTATTAGCTGATTTATAATTAATAAGTGAGTTTGAATGTAGGTCGTTTCACAAATATAGATTGATATGTGGATCAAATAATGTACCAGGACGAATGCACCAGCTGGAATAGTACAAGTCAACACGTCTTGGTTTGTTGTGCCTCGGCACATCGTTTGGAACCCCCTGATACATGTCAAAAATAAAATCAGAATAGAGAACAAGTTGTACCAAGGAAACAAGAAGCATCAGATGCAAATTATGCAATTGCACACCAAATGGACCAACACAAAAGAAAAATAATAACAAAGTAACTATAACTTGCCTTTGTGATACAATAGTAAGTTCGTCCAATATTCCATATCCTCCTTCCTATAACATACTCCCTATCACTACAGAAGAATGGAAACTGCAAAACAAATTGGCATTTATGTATAAGTAGGCGAAAAACATAATTAAAGAGAATCAGGACAATAAATTTGTCATGTCTACATTGTTGGGTTCTACCGAGGATTAGACCTCCATACATGGTTAATAGCAAGAAGAACTGACCACGACTGCTAAGCTAGTTTCATACAGTACAAGAACTTATGATAGAGTTTTCTGTTTGTACCTTTCTGACCCATTTGACAACCATGGTACCAGTTGCAGCACACTCATCTAGGCTTTCATGGTGAAGAAGCATATCATCCCAGCCATTCTTTGTTCTGAACTCATCATCCCAAAAGAAATCCCGCACTAACTCAGGCGTGGCATCCTCAAAAACTGTGCTACTGCGGTACTGTGTTGGACCTGCCTGCAAATTCAAGGAAGAAGAACTGGTATTACTGAAATGTACACAACATGTGAAGATGGTGATTAGCAGTATCACTGAACTAAAAGCCTGACCAATGTTTTAGTTAACCTCTCCCTAGCCCCCCTGTGAGTCCAATACAAAGCTGAACTTGGGATTAGTCTACAAGAGAATAACCAAATCCAACCACTTTTTCTCTTTCGCTTTAATACATTCAATAGTATTTGAACAAATAAAAATTTCTTAGAATCATACTTTTTGACAATGAAAATGTGGAATATGGTCAAAACCTAACACCTAACTGAAGAAATTAGAATTCCTCAAATTTTAGCTTCTATTAGACCATGACCATATAAAGTTCCATAACAAAGACTGAGCAAAGTAATTTAATATTATAAAAAAGCTAGTAAAAGTTGATAGGCTGGAGCATTTCAAACTATAGGCGAGAAAAAGAAAGACAGCATAAACCAACAAAAATGCAGACGTAGTAAGACAAAGCCGCGACCGAAATAAAAGTATAACTACCTCAGGATCTCTTCTCCAAGCTTGATAACTCCACGTAGGCAACGATTTCTCCATCATTTTATGCCATGTGGGCCCCCCATCTCGCTCTTCTACTAACCGACATAGGTGGTCTAAGTCTGACTCAGATACGGCCAATTCCTTCTTAGGCGTCATTGGTCGACTGCAAAATAAGAAATTAACAATGAGAAATTATTATACTAGCATCAAAATCTCCAAATTTGCAATCTACACAACAAGATGTTGCTTAGTTACAAAAAATAGAAGGAAAAGGAATTTGAATTAAGGATGTCTGCATTTTATGCTGGCACGAAATATTGATATATACACTATTATGTCGAATTAGTTCCATTAATAACTACAAAAATTGGCAATTCAGGAGACTAAGGATGCTATAGATGAAAAAAAAATGTAGAATGATGAAAAAAAAAAAAAAACTAAAATAAAAGCTACAAAGAACTATTTGTTGCTTCATTCTATGGCAAAGAATTTTAACCAAAGTGCAAAGGATGCATGCACTTAGAGGAAGATTATTAAGTGGTAAATCCTCATTAGCATAAGTAAATTAATTCAATAACGCATTTTATCAAACAGATCTCTTACCTTACAATAACCTCTTTTCCCTCCATGGTAGAACCACGGCTCGGTAAATTTACAGAAGAACCTACTCTATTTTTCTCCTCATTTGCACTTGAATCCGAATTCTGAAAACCCAACTTCTCAACTGCCCAACTAGGTCTCCAAGCCCAGCCAACGAACAAACCAACAGCCAAAGCAATCCATAGAGGCGCAAAAAAGATAGCCAATTCAGAAAAAATCTCTCCAATTGCTGGTTTCTTCAGGATTTCAATCAGACAATTCAAAATCACCGCCATTGATACAAATTAGCGCAGACCCACAAAAGATTCGCACCCAATTACCACAAAAGTACGCAAAAGATAAAATTTCCCGAGCTCAATCGATCGGATTCGAGGGTTCGAATGGCCAAAGAACCCCACTTTTTGGCGAGCAAGCAGAGCCAGATATAGAATTGCGTACAGAGGTAGCAAAGGAAAGGTGTGGCGGTTGTGCAAGCAAGGAGATTAGAGTGATGGAGATTTTTCCTCTCTCTCTCTTTTTTGGTTTGGTCTGAATTTAGGGGTTTTTCAGCTTGAAGACAAAAGGGGAGAGAGGAGAGATTGGAGATAAGGATTTGGAAGGGGCTCAGCCTCTTGTTTGGATTTCGTAACCAGAAAAAATAAATTAGTATTATATTGTATTTGTTGCTGAAATAACAATTTATGAGAAATTAAAATACGGTGCGGTGCCCAATAGAAAATAGGAATAATAGAAAGGAACGGTCAGAGGGTCAAATTCTCTCTCTTTATATATGCTTATTATATTTTTATTTATACGAGTATACTTGGTTCGAGTTATATAGACATATAGTTTGATAAGTTCGAGTTGATGGTGGGATAAGAGAGGAAGGGAAGAGATTGGGTAAGGATGGGAGTTGAGGGAACAAATGGGGTAATTTGAGCACTTTTATATATGGCAAATTGGAGAGATTTGGATTAGAATGGAGTTTGAGTAATATGCAAATGAAATGTGTGACCCGAAGCGTATACTCGTTTTGCACGTTGGCGCTGACTCACGCGGTGCATGAGAGTTGGCCGGAGAAAATATTAAAGGGGCTTGGAGTTTTGCACTATGCCCCTGGAAATTTAATTTTCTAAATACAAGTTTTGGAAACTTAATATTACAATTTTTGATTGATTATATGATGGACAAAAGTTTAAAAACAAGCTTGAATTCAGATCATCATGTTTGTTCATAATTTCAAATGAAAAATTAGAATTTAAAACCGATTATATAATTTAGTCTATAACAAAATTTATCAACAATTTATCATGCAAAGACAAATTAAAGTTATATTATAGAACTAAGGTATGAAATTTAGTTCTATATCTTTAAAATTAAAGTTAAATTAATATTTTGGAGCAAAATTTTTTACGTTTACGAGCGACATTTTATCATAAACACTTTAATTTATATTTTATTAATTTTATATTTAAGATTGTAGAATAACAACGACACATTGTATTATTGTTATTATTTGTTTACGAGTTAAGAAGATGAAGGAAATGATGAAGTTGATATTATAAAAGACATGCTTAGCAAAAAGATAAAGTATAGATAACTATATTTCAAGATAAGGCTTTATATTTCTTTTTGCCAAAAATTTTGGAATTGTGTTTGATGACACGTTAAGGATAAATATTGGATATAGAGAACAAAATAACAATATAAGCAAAAGAAGTGATAAAGATAAAAACAATAAGTTAGACTGCACGTCATATATAATACAGAAATATGGATATTACAATCTTACTCGACTTTTGAGTTTTAGACGGTCAAATCGAGATACTTCTTCATATTTAAACATTTAATATCTCACATTTATAACAAAAAAAAAATATTAGGGACTAAATTATTATTTTTCCTTTTGCTATTCTTTTCATATATTTGTCCGATGATCTGGAAAAATAAAAAATATTTATATTAAAAACTAACTATCCTTTTAAAATACAATTTTTTTTAAGATATAAAATATACCTTTTTTTAATAAATTCTTCAATAGGTCGATGGAATTAAACAACTCAAAGTTTATCATTTTTAATTCAAAAACAGAGATACGAAGCTCTAACATACATGCTATATCCTATGTGTCGCATAATAGCCTTACTCGAACTATTTTATAGATAATTGCCACCTCAATTTTTGAGAAGTGATAAAGCGATATCTAATTATACGTCATATTGCCTTGTATTTTCAATTCCAATTTCAATCAAATGTTTGACATAAATATTTAAGTACGATGGAGACCCTTACTTCTTGTTTATTCAAGGTATCAAATCCAGTGCGATAGTAGGGCAAACCAAAAATCAACCGCAGAGATTTTTTTGATAAAATCATTTTTTTAAAGGGTGGTTTTGCAAAACTATGCAATGATAGTGGTTGAGTAAAAGCGGGGGCCACTGGTTCCTTAAATCTGGTGGGAGCCAGCAGAGCGAGTTTCGTGTGGGACCGGGAGTCTGGGACCCATGGTCAGTGAAGCATTGCTATGCACCGGCCATGCATGTTGAATTGTTGACTGTTGACACTATTTGCCTGAATGGCTGAATCAGGTGTAGAAAGCTAAATTTTTGGACTTGGAAAATATTGGCGATGTGAGAATATATAAAAATTGAAAGTCTTTTGTAGGCTGGTCTTGGTCAAAATATAATATTGCATGTCATTGTATGATTGTAGGTATTGATGCAATTCTAATTAGAAGTTCCAACTGGACGGTGAAGTGCCTTAAACATTGGAATTAAATTATGTAAAACTGGGTTAGGCCGGAAAGAAATCATTGTCAAGGTCATGCTTAGCGTATTTTCTTAATTAATTATGTCTCTTTTTTAGGTATAGCATACGTCTTGACCGATATTATTTAATTTGCTGTATAGTTTATTAGTATGAATATACAACAATATCTCCCGTATGAGCTGTTTCCAGTACGGAAGGGAGCTTTTCATTTGAGGGTCAGTTTGGCCTCTTTATTTTGAGGTCGGAGAATTTAATTTGGTGAAGCGTCATTTCTATGTGACCCCTTCATTTTGCAATTATATGCTATTTTCACATGAATTTCCATATGTATTTGAGTGCTAACCTGCAATTGTTATCCGTCTATCAGATATGACATATGTATGTGCATGATTTTTTGTAACTTTAAAAGAAGTGAAGGTTAATGCTCATAGTATATTAGTATCAAATATAACTTTAATAATAAAAAAAATAAAAAGAAGAGTTAAAGGATCAGTCTTCTTCGGTCTAGCAGCCAAGAACGAAATATCTTAAATGAAAATTATGTGTTTGGAATATGGCTAAAGAATTTCTGCTGGATAATGGATTAAAATCGCATCTTTATTTAAAAAAAAAACAACAACAAAAAGAATAAGAATTTGCCAGTAAAGCGAAGAAAAGTACCAAAAGAGTTGGCCCCTTTTACGTCATCTCATAAAGATGAATTGAATTCATACAGTGAGAATAGAAGAAATAGACTCTTAACTGCGTCCTTTTTTTGGCAGTTGATTAATTTAAAATTGGTTGACTCTTCTTTCCATGAGAAAAAGCACACATCTACAAGATTGACTTAATTGGAGGACTTTTGTTGAGCTTGATAGCATTGGATCTTCTTCTGATTTTGTGCTGATTTGGGGTCTTTGAAATTTCCCTTTCTTTCTCCCGCCGTGTATTTGACTTTAACTAGCAAAAGATGCCCTCAAGATGTGGGCAAATAAGAAAATAAAATATTGATATTATTTTTGTTTCATATAGAACTTTACATGCTATAGACAATAAAGATATGGTAAAATCAACAATTTATTAGTCATTCCTTTTAAATAAATAGCTAATTTGGTAGTAACTTAATTTTTTCTAATAAAAAATCTTGACCTTTTAATTTAATATTAAGATCTAGACCACTGATCAAATCAAATTACACAAATCAATGGTCCATAATTGATATAAGAATTGTTTACACCCTTTTATATGACATGTTTACTCCTTTTATATGAAATGTTTACTCTTTTTGTTAGGTGCATTTATAAGTAGTAGAGATAAATTGGTTGCTCATGTTTCTCGAGTACAACTTTGTATTGAAATACAGTTACCGAAAAATATCATTATCCAATAAATAGTGTTACATGTTAAATCTCACTTGTCATCATTACCAATAATAAATCTGATCGTATACAAAAATACATAAGAACAAAGTATGATATTGTTATGAAAAATAATCATGTTAGTTAACTTGATAGTTGATGCCGTAATCTTAGAAGACTAGGACTTAGTATAAGGAAACCGAAATTTAAAAAAAAAAATAAGGAAAAAAGATTTGGAAATCTGTAAGGTGGATTTGTATGATCTAGTTATTAACTTATTATAAATTTAAAATGTTTATTTTCTTACAATTAATTTTGTGAGGCTAGGTAAAGTTCTATTAATTGGGCCGGGGCCCAGGGAAGTTTAGAAAGGAACAGGCCTACCTACCTCGTTCAGCAACGAAAATAACGTGCTTACTGCTTAGTGCTTAGGCGCGTCTGAAATTGGGCATATATCCGCACGGATGGGAAATGTTTTATGAGAAAATAAAGCTATGGTAGTATTTTTTTTTTTTTTTTCAGGAATGATAACTGTCATATGTAGTTTTGTCATTTTTTGTCATTGCTTAAACAAAGTGAATACATGATCAAACAAGTTAAACATATAGATAATTAAAGTGAACACATACAAATAAATAAGTTTTGTCATTCTTGTTCAGATTTTTATATGCATGTTCAACTTTTTTTTTATTGAACTTATTTGTTTGTAAGTGTTCACTTTGATCACTTATATATTCATCTTATCTATTTATGTGTTTACTTTGTTCAAGTGATGGCAAGGATGGTAAAATTGCAGATGACGGTAATCAATTTCTTTTTTTCTTGGATTAAATTATGTCATATTAAAAATAATTAAATTTATTTATTATCTCTACTACTTATAAATGCACGCATACGAAGGGTGTAAACAATTCATATAAAAGGAGTAAACATGTCATATAAAATGGCGTTAAACAATTTTTATATCAATTATGGACCATTGATTTATGTAATTTGATTTGATCAGTGGTCTAGATTAAGGTCAGATTTTTTATAGAAAAAATTAAGTTACTACCAAATTAGCTATTTGTTTAAAAAAAAAGACTAAATTATTGATTTTACCGTATATTTATTGTCTAACATGTAAAGGTTTATATGAAACAAAAATAATATCAACAATTTTTTTTTTTTTATTTGCCTGCATAAGGACATCTTTTGTCTATATGAGAAGGATAGTGACGTAAGTTATTAAAAACTGTAGGATTCACACGATGGTCCTTAAAAAAAGGTGTGACGTGTTATTTCATCTTAAGCGGTCCCGCTTATGTATATACCAAACGCTCTATTAGAAGAAATGATTTTTTCTGTATTTTATTTTTACCTTTGATTTAGTTTCGTCGATACTCTAGTTAGTATTGTCCATTTAAGTTAACTGTTATATGTTGAATGAAATGACAGTTTGTCAAATATATTCGTAATAAAAAAAATAAAGGCTATTTTAAATACAGCCATGGACATACATATCATATAGTTCATAAAAATTAAATAATTTTTTTGCCTCATTATCTAACAGAAATATAAATTACTAACTAAACAACCTTATGAAATGTTGTTTAAATCAATTTCACCATATTTATACATATTATGAATTACAAGAATGATTAAAAAAAATATATATATATGATTATATATTTGTTAACTATTTTAGGACACGGTTCTTATTTGATAAATAAAAAAGAGAAATACTTATCCATTTAATCGAATATACGGTATATGCCAGATGAATGAGTACATGGATTTCAAACTACCCCTTAAAGGTGCTAAATATGACCAACCACGCAAATGGCTAGGATTCTCTTATTGATAGGATAAAGCAGACGAATGTGTGCCGATTGCAAATATGAGGAGTTATAGTCTATACTTGTTGTTTTCGATTCGAGACTTTGTTTCTTCTGTCGCAATCGTCTGTTTTAAACAAATGATCACAAACGATTGATTGATACAATTTTGATGACATAAAAACAAATCAATCTAAAAGAGTTAGATGTAACGAGCTGGATTTTTTTAAAAAAAGTTTTACTATTTTAGTCTAAAATAACAATAGAAACCAAAAACTGCATGACTTTTATATTCTAAATTTTTATTTTTGTTATTTAATTTATTAATTTATTTCTTTTTGCGATTGAGCGCATGAGGTTTTAATTGGTTTGATGTTCAGTTTTTTTCATTGTAAAGGAAATTATGAATAACAACGTTTGTATCATTCTTTTAGCATCATCCAAATTATTCTCGAATTGATGAAGTATAGAAATAGTATGCCACTTATATCGTATTATTCATGAAATTAATGAAAACTATTTTGTTCTTATAAAAATATCAGAATATTGGTATATTATTTGGATGATAATTCTGTAAACATTTTTTATATCCCAAATATAAATTTTAAAATTTAGAAGATTATTCCCCCCGCAATTAATTTTTTAATAGGCTTTCAATTAAAAGGAAGTGTTTTCAAGTATGCAAGATCGTCCGCCGCAGAAAATCCAACGATAAGTGTTTGCCAGAGGCTTTCACATTTTTGTTCTCTCTTTCGCAACTCGCAAGAGAGATGGTCCATTCAGTCTTTTCGCATCACCATTAGTCCAGTACCGATTATTATTCCATGTGGTTGAGATGCTAACTTCGGTTTGGAGAAAGTAACAAAATCTTAAAAGTATCTGTAAATGTTGGGATCTCACAATTTTTAATTTTCAATACATCAAAATATGTTTTGTCAATTAGTAAAGGACACAGAATGGTAGACACGGAGGCAGATGCAATGTTTCGAAAAAAAAATGAGGCCGTTAGATGTAAACGTTGCATGCATGTTACCGCAATTAATGTGCCGTAGATAAATAAATCCTACAGGGAACTATTGAAAATAACATTCTAGTATTCACACCGCGGTCTCGACATCTCTGGAAAAAATTGGTACTTACTTACGCTATAAGTATTAGAAAAAAAAAAATCGATTGGGGTCAGACATTTAATTTAAAAATAAGGTGGGAGGATTGATACCTAATTTATCTTAAAAAAATTATTAGAAAAAAAAATATAAAAAAGGATATTTCATACTCGTTGTTTTCTAATTTTATTCACCTATTTCTTATGGCAAATGGGACTCACTGCTGTGAGATAGCACACAACGTAAAGATGAATCGATATATGATAAAGAATTTAAGATGAAATGAGAGAGCAAAGCATGAAACCCAAAATCTTAAACTAGCTGTCCTTTTTAAGGAGGCTCTCTAATTTCAAAATAAAAGTCTACATAATTATTAATTATCAAATATTAAATATTTTTAAAATATTACGATATTAAAATGTCGAAGAAAATTTTGTAATTTTTTTAATTATTTGCTGCTTTTGTAGACTCCGTCTCTTCTTCTTCTTCTTCTTATTGTTTTTTTTTCCGTCTGGTTTAACATTTCTCAACAATCTACTCCACATCATAATTTAATGAATATCTGAAGCTGTTAGGTTTGAAATTTATGTCTGGATTTATATTTTATCCAATTGAATACGTAAGGCGATACAAAGTGCAGCTGGAGCAGTCGCACATATGTCGTTGCGACATATCTTCTATTAGTAATAATTTTCCAAAAAATTCGATCCAGCAACTAGATCTGGAACTTCTTCAATAATATGAAGACATTGTTATAACAATGACACAATGTACTATTATCCACTAAGCATCACGAAAGTAATACTAATTGCTGAACAATATTTTGGACATTCGGCAACTCCCTTCTTTAGAGTATTCTTTTCTTCACTTTAGACTCTTATTTGTATTTTGTAGTGATTAAGAAACAAGTATATATTATGTTGTACGAATATGAATTACGGATACATATATAAATATCCAAATATCCAATACAATAAAGAATTAACCCATATATGACATGGCACTTTAAGAAAACTACATATATATAAACACGACATGGCACATGGAAACAAAATATTGTAGTACTCAGAAACATCTAAGGAAATCTTAGTGCTTTCTTGCACTTCAAATTTCAGAAAAAGAATTACATGTTTGAGAATTAAAAAACAAAAATTAGCAATTTGTAATTTTCAAATAATCAAATAAAAACGGGACTTTTTAATAATCAGTGTTTCGACGTCCTTTTAGAGTTTTATTAAAACACCAGTTTTGTAAAAAAGAAATTTTGCCTTCAGCAACATAAGAACAAGTGAACAACGAACCAAACCACAAAGATTCGAGCCGCGGCAAACACTCATGATCTTATGCTGGGCTGCGGGTCTCGCCACATCATGGGCCGTATTTAGCTGATCCCATTCCAATATGGGCCGTACTTTTTACTTTATTGTTTAATTTTATGAGATATAAGATAAAACAAGGAAGTGTTAGAACAGTTAAATCACCACAAAACATAGCTTAACATGAAAGCGTGTTAGGGCTAAGTTCAGAACAAGTAATTAAGCGTTTCCAATTTTTTTTTTTCCCTGTAGTGTGCTCTTTTGTCTTCTTTAAGACGAGCACACTTTACAACTCACAAGCAATAAAATCATCAAAAAGGCAAAATCGGAGCATAAAATGCTTTCTGAGTGAAAGAGCCTAACAATCTGACTGTAAAACACGCATGGTAGATTGGTACGCATGAAAAAGGTAAAGGAGAAGAGAGTATAGGAAAAATTGGTAACGCTTAATTACTTGTTAAATATCCTTAATTAGAATTTTACAAATTTACGTATTGATAAATTGTAATTCAAATGAAATTATCTGTTTGGTGTTGTCTGGCTGTCCATCTGTACAAGTTTATAACAGAGCTCTTATATTTTAAAGTTCTCCAGTTCTCAAGTTGAAAATTATTTTTTTGTCTCCATACATAGTCGGATGGTCCTTAGAAAACAATCCATTTTTTTTCCCACTCTAGCATATTAGAACAGACAATATGTAGAGACAAAGTTATCTCAAATTATTTCCAAAATAACATTGATTCCATCCGATATCGATCTGACGAATTCAGCTTACTTCGCAGCCTTCTCCAAAAAAAAAAAAAAAAGTTCTTCTTTTTTATTTGTTTAAAGTAAAAACATAAATTGACATCAAGATTTTCATAGTCATTAATGCAACGTTTTCGTTATAATACTCTATGATGCATCGTAGCTTTTAAATAACAAATACATTGTTCTGACGGTTTTTAAAAAATAAATATTAATTTACAAATGGGAGCCAATTGAAGAAACACATACTATAATCCTGATATACATACAATTCATAGAAATAAATATAGGCCCCAACCGACGCAACACTAGACTTTGACCGTATGATATTTTTCACTAAAAAAGAAATATATTTTTCACTAAAATAAATAATAATATATTGTATATCATTGTTTGCAATATGAAAACTGCTTAGAAATCTCCAATTATACACCAAGCATCTTCACCATCTAACTCCCTGACAAATTCAACAAAACAGAAACCCATATCCACCTCGGCCTCTTGTTTCTCAATGGTCAACCCATTCCCATGAGTTTCTCCGACCTCATTATCATGCCAATACATATCATACGATTCATAATCATCATCATGCTCATCATGGCAATCAATATCAAGATCACCGTAATCATCATGATCAGTGAGCTGACTGAGAAGCCAATTCGCAGACCCACAGTCAAATCGAACCCAATGCGCCCGATTTGATGATCCAATGAGCCTCTGTGACACGAGCAAATGATTGACCGCCACATCAGCACGGTGGCGGATTTTGTGGGTCCCCTTTGCTTTGCTGCGTGATTTGTTGGTAGGCCAGCTGCAATTACTGCACAGAGGACATCCACAGCCATATGTCCACTTGCTGGTGTAGCGAGAGTGGTTTGTGGGTTTAGACGAGACTCTGGTCATGAACTTGGTTGTTGGTACAGTTTGCAACTTGTTCACTATCCTGGTTTTTGGTTTGTTTATATCAGAATAAAGCTCGCGATACAATACCATCCCATGTTGTCTCCCTTCTCTTCTCATTTTGTGTGCGTATGTGTGGGTGGGTGTGTGTTGGAGGGGGCTAATGGAGGAGGGTTAGCAATATATATACAATTAAACGACGATATATCTTCTTCTTGGGATTCAAGTTTCTTGGTCTGACTATATAATAATGAAATTATTCAATAATTAATAAGAGTCGATCGGATATTCAATTACCCTTTTCTTGTTCCATAATGCAACCCCATAAATTAAATAAGAATTGCGCGTTCTACCATGGTCCAAAGAAAAAAATAATAATGCTAGAAAAGGAAAAAGAAGTTAATGATTCACCACTAAATCTTAAAAAAAAAAAAAAGAAAAGGGAAAATCAAATAAATGATAAGAAATGGCATAAATGCCGGGATATTCCAAAAGTTTTCAATTTCCTAGACCATGTCAAAAGAATTTTCAAAGATAATTTATACTTTTTTGCTAATATATAAAGGTAGCGAAAATGCGTAGTGTTTTCAAAATATATATGAAAGACATTTTTTTTTTGAAGGCCAGCAAAGCTGACAATTTTCATTAATAAAACAAAAAAAGTTTACAAAAAACACAACAAAAACAGAAAAAATCGGTACCAACATCCGGTTACCAGCGACCTCATAACAAAGAAAAACTAATATAACCAAAACTGACACCAACATCCGGTTACCAGCGACCTCCTAACAAAGAAAACTAATATAACCAAACCATACCAGTATTAACATCTGGTATTAAACTACTTACCAAATTTTTCCAAACCACCAATACCAATCCAACAAACTAGCTCGTGACTACGTACCAGTTGAAACTGATACCACAAAATAAACTAGGTTGTGTCATTGCCTCACACAACCTATGTATGCCACGATTGCCACTTGTTAACACCTTGAGCGTCTCCACACCGAGACCAACAGAGCAGTGCTAAACAAACCACCCTCGCATAGCCGACAATAAAGTCTTCTACCGAACGCCTTTGTCTTTATTCTCCTAAATATAACCAAAGCGTAAAGTTCTCGAAATATCTAAGACGTTTATCTTTTACTCTTCCAATTTAATGGCATTGATACCTCTCCTGTTCGTCTTCTGCCGATAATTACCAAGGCAGTGCAAGATTGGAAGAAAATGACTTAGTTTTTAGTAGAATAATGGTAGCTGGGGGAATTTTGTACGGTTTTCCTCAGCTTTTTATTTGAAACTTTTGTTTTCCTTCCTGCTTTGTAAATTGTAACTTGCTTCCTGTAACTTTTCCTTTACTAGCAAAAGATGTCCTCAATATGCGGATAAATAAAAAAAAAAATTTTGATATTATTGTTGTTTCATATAAAACTTTACATGTTATTAGACAATAAATATATGGTAAAATCAATAATTTAGTCTTTCCTTTTAAATAAATAGCTAATTTGGTAGTAACTTAATTTTTTTCTATAAAAAGTCTGACCTTAATCTAGACCACTGATCAAATCAAATTACACAAATCAATGATCCATAATTGATATAAGAATTGTTTAACACCCTTTTATATAACATATTTACTCCTTTTATATGAACTGTTTACACCCTTCGTATGCGTGCATTTATAAGTAGTAGAGATTAATGAAATTGCTGGTGTGGCTCTCGGCACCTAGCCTCAAAAAAAAAAAAAAAAAAAAAAAATTACTCTTCCAAAAAGAACCCCCGTTCCCTATGCATACTCTCTGATGCTTTATTAGCCAAAGAAGGAGGTTTGATGTCCTAATATGAGCGGCTAATCACAATTTACGAAAAAAATTATAAATTTTAATAAATTGATTTGACGCAAAATATTTTATAGAATTTAATTGATATACAATTAAGCAAGCACATAAGCAATTCAACCTAACTCGAACGAACAAATGACGCTACCGGCTCAAACCAGATGAGCTTAACTAATCCAAAGTTTTAATGGAGGTTTTTGAGACTAATTATATATCTCTTAATAATTTAGCTAGAAAAACTCGTATTGTCAAATGACTCAAATTTAGCAAAGGAATTAAGAAAGACCTCAATGGTGGTCGCTGATTATAATATCAAACAAAGGGTCCAAAATCTCTAAATTCTGTTACAACTTACAAGAGCATCCTTTTCCCTGGCTGCATATTTATCATAAAAGAACTAGCCGATTTAAACAACTATCATAAAGGGCGATCCATCTAAATGGATTAGCTGGCTGACCCGTTTAAACGGATTTGTCAGAAAACTGACAGCAGCCGGACAAATCTTTGTTTCAAATTCCGATTTAGATGATTAAAAAAACTACCAGAAAGATAATGACAAAATCTACAATTTTCATATATTGACTTTTCTGAGATTAGGAACAGATAAGGCTCAGTAGTTTCACTAGGAAAAATTTTTTTCGTACCCTATAAGATTTTTGGACGAATTTTCAAATTTCCATTTAGCTAATATGATTATACGATACTTCGTTAATCTCTAACTTGATAAAAATTTATTCTTGATATATATTGAGTTCATACCGACCCAATAATTAAAAGATTTTGAAGAAATATACCATTAAAAGAAAGCAAATCACAATTTGCATCTCTAACAGAATCTTATTAACGATGCATTCTCTAGAATAAAAAATGCCTAATATTTCTAAAAAGAGTATTAAACTTTGATAACATGATAAAACACAGAAAACAATCGATTTATAAAAGAGTTAAGCAGTTAACATAAGAAAGCAACCTAGAAACAACTTGCTAACAAGCTCTATCAACCCTTGACATCCTCATCAGAGTCCACAAAGAATTCCAAACCACTGTTGTTGTCGTCCACCTCTCCTCTGACTCCTCTCTTGTAGCAGTAATTTACCCTATCAGTTGGCGAATCACGTCGATGCAACTACCAGCCTACAGAACAGGATCAGCTAGAGGTTGTGTAAGCTCGCCCATAAATAATGACCGATTACCGGTGGCAACTACCAGCCCACATAACGCCCCAAGAGACGAACACTCATCGACAAACAGCGGGCGAGGCCACACCTTTTTTTAATTCCAAACCGGCAGCCAGGGGCAGAGGCAGGATTTTAGAACAAGGGGGGCAAAGAGTCACTACACTAGAATTTCTAGATTTTTTAGGTGGGCTAATTGAATAAATCATACACAAATACATGTAAATTTGATACTTTTATGGGGTTGTTTGTCATTTACAGGGGGGACAATGCCCACCTTTCACTGCACGTGCCTCCGCCCCTGCCGGCGGCTTCCATAAGGAGTTCTTCAATTGTTTTATTCCCTGTATCAGTCCTCTCCTTTTTCTTTCTCTTCCCAAAATCCATTTGAAAGTCTTGTAAGGCCTTGGTTGGCTTGGTCAAACGTGTGCTGCGGCGGAGCTGAGGCTCAGCGACTGGCTGATGGTGCTCGGAAAGAGGTGAAGGCCGCACCTTCTTGCGATACTGCAGGGTCCTAGACAAACCAACTTCATTAAGGGCTGCCTGAACAGCCTTCGATTTCCTTGCTACAGTCCCCTCCTTTTTCGTTCTCTTCTTAAAATCCACTTCAAAGCCTTGGAGGGCTTTGGATGGCTTGGCCGTGCGTGCACTACGGCGGAGTTGCGGCTCAGGCACTGGCTGGTGGTGCTGCTCAACTGGTGGGATAGGTTCGACTGCTGTTTCAATAGAGGCAAAGAGATCCTTCTGATCCAATTGGTTACCATTGTGAAGAGGAGAAAGGTTACAAATTAATTGTTCGTCTTTTTGAATAACATCAAAGTCGACCTCAAAATCACTGTCATCCTCGTACTTCCATCTATTAGGGTCGTACCTACCAAAGTAATCAATTTTTAATGATTTTATTAACAATTACTAAGTAAAATGCTATACTCATAATGAGTTAATTGAATGTAACTTTGATTATGAAAACAAAAAGTAGTTTCCAACAACAACAAAATAATTGATATACATACTTGAACATTTTCCGGATTATCTCAATTGCTTCGTCATCTTCTTCATCGAAGGGCCTTTTTGCAACTGGTTTCTTCTTTGCCATGTTCTTGTTCCCATGCTCTCCAACTCTACCATTAGAACCGGTGGCCATCTGCTTTGATGGCTCTAAAATTTGGCGTCAAACATGAATAAACAAAATCAGAGTTATATATAACTAAACGATGATACATCTTGCTCCAGATCGCAATAAAATAATTAATACTTTTCGCGTTCTACCATGGTCCAAAGAAAATAATAATAGTAATAATAACAAAGAACCAGTAAGAAAAGGGAAGAAAAGTTAATGAAACACCATAAATATAAAAAAAATATATAAAATAAAAATCATTTAAAAGAGAAGTAATCGCATAACTGACGGAGTTATTTCCAAAAGATTTATATTTCTTAAACCATGTCAAAATAATTTCCACCAATGATGTTTACTTTCTTGCTAATAAACATAGCGATGACATAATTAATGGAAAGTCTAAGGTTTTCAAAATGTCTACGGCATCATATAAATCATTTCTTTGCACATGCAAATAAACAAACATGAATATTGAATAATATAGAATTAAGATTTTTAATTCAAAAATATGTTCCTTGATAGATAGTCGAATAAAATTTTTTACAAATCTTAGGTCCATGTATTCGCAGCAACTCAACATATGTACTTGTATATAAATAATATCGACTTATTAATTTTAAAATAGTACTGTACCAATTAAGGAAACTTAACACTCTTGAAATTAATTTTGTGGAACACATTGAACTGAACAATCTCGACGGTTTGTAGATTATTAGATTTTCCTTAGAAGGCAAGTTGTTTATAACAACTTGGAATCAATAATCAATTAATCATACTTGCCAGCAGATTGCCAATTTAGTCAGTCCATAATAAAGAAACAAAAATTAATATGCCTCATAAATACCGAGTCATGGTTCTTTCCGGCTTGTATTTGATAATTTATTGGTTGACTAGCTCACCGACTTTATTAATTCGATATGTATAACTTATTTATAAGATTATGAAAGAGATAAGATACCATTAACTAAAGCATAAGAAATTACGGGTGGGGCAATTCCAGGTGACGAAGGTCGAAAAAAGGATCCAAATCTGTAAGAAAATGTATACGTGATTATTAAAACAATGAGTGGTGCTTAAAAGCAGACGAAAAATATCAGGTAACATTCACGTAATTGTTTTTCTTCAATCTCCAATTGTGTTACAATTTCATCTGGAGTTCTGGACCTTGCGGAATAAACAAAAATTTATAAATAACCCCTGGAGATATTCACTAGGAACTTGATGTCAGTATGCAAACCCCATAAAAAGTTCCCGAACTTTAGACTAACTCAGAGTATATATTATGGAACCAACATGAATCAAAAACTCCAGAACCATACGGTTTGCTTAAATTACCACTAACTAATTTAACCAACAAGTCAAAGCCAGTTGGTTAATCATATACAGGTCCGAGTAGGAAATGAGAAAAGTAATTAATAAAAAAAAGAGAGCAGGCAGAATAAAACATAAAACATACTTGTCATTGGAGGTGGCTTTTGGGGTGTTGCCTAAGGAAGAATGACCCAAAGCAGAGGCCGTCTCCAGTTTCTGTCTGTATCTTTCCTTCAGCCTCTCTAAAGCAGAGGCCGTCTCCAGTTTCTGTCTATATTTTCCCTTCAGCCTCTCTCTCTCTCTAAGATACTCTTTTTCTTTTTTTGTTGGCTTCGGTGGTTCTCTGGCCTGTCCCTGCTCTTCTTCCCCACCTTCATAGTCTTCTTCATATACTTCATCCTCATCGTAATAATCCTATTTAAAAAAAAAAAAAAATCTAAGTTCAATCCAACTTTAACCAGCTCATTCCTCGCTTACATCCTACATTTTATTTTAGTCGATCAAACAAATAATCTCAAGCAATGATTCTAGTTCTAGCTAACTATTTTTTACTCCAAAACTCCTCAGTCAGACTCCTTTTTGAAATTTAATCTAAATTTTCAGGTGGCCTTACCAGCTGGTAGATACTGCATCTAGACTAGACAGGTATATTATTAAAGAGTTTCTAAGAAAGAAATAGAAAATAATCCACATCGTTGTGCTGATGCCTCATCTTTGGGCAGTTGTAACCCAACCCTGGTAGCAGATTATAAGGGCTGGAATATAGCCTCACTTCTGCAAAATCAGAGAATACATTAGAAAAATTCTAACAAATATTTGAAAACCGAAAGAATTCTGACCAAATCTTTCTATACGAGTTGTTAAATTAAAATTTTTACCCAGGGCTATTTCAATTCGACAGAGATCAGAATCACTAATCGAGAATTTATTCTGAATTTGATAACTTTAATACCCTGATTTTGCTAAATTTGGAACTATATGACTCAATTCTCGTCTAATGACAACCTTCAACTGTAGCAATATCCCATTGACCATAGTTCGGAAAACCAATTGAGAAAACCTGGATCCGATTTTGGGGATTTGGTCGGGGAAAAAAATTGCTTGAATTGGAAAAGACTTACCGTAGAGAAACACTGATTCTTCTTCTTTAGCTTTGTTTTGGATCGACTTGTTATTCAGATTCGATATACTCTTAGAGGTGCATTAGGAATTGGGAATTGGCTGGAGACCGGAAGAGAGATTAGGGGTGGAGTGCACTAAGTTTTGTTAATCAAAAGCCAAAAGGAGAAACAATATGGTTCGTTCTGTCGGGGGACCTATGGGGTTATTTAAATTTGAATAGGCAGAGGAGCGTTAGACCAGATAAGGTCTCTGGCGGTAAGTTACCTCTTTTTTTTTTTTTTTTTTTTTTTTTTTTTTTTTTTTTTTTTTTTGGTATTTGAGAATCCCGCTGGACAACACAATTTACTGATATGGCAAATGGATTATCAATTTAGCACGGTATTTTGGACAACACAGCTTTGTTCTCTAACTATTCAAAAACGAAACATAATATTAAGTTTGTTTTTTATATTTTTATCTGCATAAATATTTTATAAAAATAATATTATATATATATTTTTTTATAAAAGAAACTAAATTAATTTTTTGAAGGAACTAACTTAATTTATATTTTGAAAGATTTAGATACACGTTGGTATATACAATGAAGAATTAAGTTGATTCTTTAACAAGCTTTTAAAAAACGCCGTTTTTTCCGAAATAACGGTATTTTGTATCCAACCGCATGAACGTCACAGAAAAAAGCGACAAAATAACGTAACGCGTCATTTCTGTTTTTTCGGCGATAAAACGCGTCATTTCTGTCATTTTCGTTTTTTCGACGACAAAAAAGATATTCTAGTTATGCCCATGATCATAAACATTTTTGTTGACATATGCATTTCGAAATATTTTATACAATGAATAAAGTTTTGTACTTCAATATCAATAAATATAATGGTGAAAATGACAATTTATCATTGTTAGCTCAAATTTGAAGAATATAATACATAGAATATTATCAATCTGAATAATATAGACCCAAAAGAAGAATATTTAAACAAGATCATTATCACCGTTTTTTCGCCGTTTTTTCACCGAAAAAACACCGCACCGTTAAATCAACTCAGGACCGTCATACCCAAAAAAACGCATTTTAAAAGCTTGTTCTTTAATAATGACCAAAAGTTAATTCTTTTCCTTACAATTTGTACTTTCCGTTTTTTTTTTCTTTTATTTTCAATTCAGAATAGAGATCGACCTTGTCGTACCAATAAGTGGTCTTTTAGTTTCAAAACAAGTGATATAAAATGTTGCTATCTTTTATTTTTTTAATACTGTTAAAATGCGTGTTGCGTAATCACTTTTATTTTCTGCTGATTGTGGATGATCATTAAATTTTTATACTTTTCGTGAATGGTAAATTTCTGAAAACAAAATGCGATCTCAAAAAAAAAAAAAAAAAAAATCTAACAGAATTTTAGAAGTTCAAAACAAGTTTTTGATACTATTAGATTCCTTATAATTTATTGAGAATGCACATAAAACTTCAAACAAAAAAGAGTTCAGAAAGGTCTAAAAAAATTAAAAACATAAAAAATTTTAAATTAAATAAATAAAACAATATGAGATTTGCAAATTTAAACGTCTAATTTGTCCTCTTATTGAAAATTATTGAAAATGACCAAAGACTAGTGCACCTATGAATAAAAAGATGCAAAGAGAAGGTGCCATTAAACAGATCAGGCCTGCTATCTATTTCGCAGTCCCCGGTCCGTAGCAAACTCTCTGCGCGTCTCCATACTCCAGTTTCCAACAGATTTTAATCAGGGCTTTCTTTATTACTCCAGGTTATTTGTTGCAACGGATAGATTTTTTTATTATGAGCTCAGTGTGTTGTTGGAAATTTGATAAATTATATGTTCGATCGTGCTAACAGACAACCCTACTACAATTAGTTGTTATTTGTTTGCCATTGTGATTTTTGATGTGAAAATCGGACCCTACTACTAAATAGTTGCCTGATTGGCACAATGACAGCAATTACAAAGAGACAGACACAATGGACTAACTATAGAACTCCTCTCATACACAACCTCTTTGATTTCATCATTAGAATTAAACTTTCATATATGCACAACCATAACATCAATTCCAATTTTCATAGTAACACGCCATAATAATTCCTAAACAAATCAAGCAACTACCTTTTCTGCACAGGTTTTAGGCAAACAGAAGAATGGCCAACTTAACAGAAACTAAAGATTCAGCAAAGGACCTAACACATTAGTCAGTCTAACTTGGTACATACTTCAAACACACACAATTCTCCTAACAAATCCTGCGGCAATACATGCCATAACACATCAACTAACCAAACAAGTTTCATGAACAAGTTCATTAAAAGCTGCTCGAAGGAGCAAAGCCATCAATCCCCAATCAAGATCCAAGCATCCTCCTCATCACTGCCTACATTCCTCTCAAATTCAACATAAAGGAATCCCATCATCTCTGCTGCATCCTGCTCCTCATTCTCAAGGCCTCCAGTCAGAACATCAGTCTCATTTTCTTCAACCTCATGATTAACAGAACACATGTCATCATCATGGCCTCCACTATCGGCTACAATCGGACCGTACACCTGTCCCTGGATCAGTTGAGTTTCTACTTGAACTACCTCATGTTGGACATAAGCCGTGTCAGTAACATCAGTATCGGCATAATCCATGTCATCATCATTATCATAGTCATTGAAGCCATCGTCACACTCGTTCATCAACTGGTTCAGCATCCAGCTAGAAGAGCCATAGTTCAGCCTGGACCAGTGGGGCCTCATGCTCGAGGTCCCACACCTATCTGGTACGAGAAGCTTACTGGATGAGACAGCATGGTGGCGCTGCTTGCGGGCCCCCTTAGACTTGTTCTTGGATTTGTCGAGGGGGTAGACCTTTTTCTCCCACATGACTCTTAAATTACCTGTGGCGGGAAGAAAAATGCATAATACATCAGAAAAACACATAACAAAAGTTAATCGTTTGAAGCGATTACAGATATTTTCCCCAATATAACCTCAATGCATGCATTTAACTTTTTCCACCAATTACACCAATTTCTCATTCCCTAAACTTTCTTGGGTTTTTTTAATGAAAATTGGCCCTTTTAAATTTTATTCCCTCAAAAAAACTGAATCAAGATAACAGAAAAAGAGGAAAAGTTCACGGCATCATTTGGTCTCAGTATAACCTTCAACCTTGATAAAGTAATTAATTTTCCTTTTCTACCCTTTGCTTTCCACTCAAGCGAGAGCAAAAGATTCCAAAATCCGTGTTCTTGAAAAAGGAAACCAATTTAACTGTTCGTTTTAAATCTAATTAAGAAAAAAGTTCATAAACGAAGAGCCTCGTAAATTCAAAATTGAGCCCATAATTACACTATTACTACAGCTCTACATGGCGCAAGCGAATTCCTTTTGTACAAATCAATTGGACGAAAGCATTCCCTCGATAAATTAAACTAAAGACAACATTTTGCGAACAATAATCTAGAAACTCATTTCCTAAACCGAATGATACAACACAAGATTCAAGAACCGAAAGGATAAATTAAACTAAAAACTACATTTTGCGAACAATAATCTAGAAACTCATATCCAGAACCGAATGATTGATTCAACACAAGATTCAAGAACAGAAAGGAAAGAGGAAAGAAATTAACAAATACCCAACACCGTTTCGAACAACCGAAACCCAATTTCTTAATCCAAACGACAAGAAAAGATGTACCTTGTCAGATCTAACTTCGCTTTGTATTCTCCAAGAGCAAGGAAGAATGGAGATGATGAACTTGTTTTCAAAAATAGAAAAGGGGAACAGTTTGGGTCGAAAGCGTGGGAGTTTGTTTCGTTTATTCTCTGATCGGTTATCGGAATATTCTATTATATCACGGGGTTGGGGCCTTATCTGAGTTCTCTCGTACTCTGTTTGCTATATATCTATAGTGTCTATTTAGCGGGTCAGTTAATCGCTTGAAGGGGAGGATGATCCATATTGGACTATAAGGTAGAGCAACAGAAGATCTTTAAAGAAAATGATGCGATAAGTTTTTCGTCTTGGTCCTACCAAAACATTCAAATGGTACGAGACATCAAATTGAGGGCGATAAGATTTAACCTGCATTTTGCAAACTTTTACTCTTATGTATCTAATTATCTGCTCCGTAGTTATCATCATCATCATTATTATTATATTATATTATTTTTTCATCTTTTTTTTTATTATACTGTGAAAAAAACTTTGTAAGCTGCAATTAATGTCATAGTTGTACTAAAATTATCAATGAGTTTTTGGTAATTATGTTATATATTTTAGGGGTAATTTTATGGTGGACTGAAATTTCAAACCGGGCTTGAATCATGATCAATCAAATCCCTTCATAATTTTAAATGAACGATCCAGATTTAAGCCCGGTTTAAAATTTCAGTCCACCATAGAATTACCCATATTTTAGTTATAGTCATGACTTTAAAAGTATTCGGTATTCCACTGAAAGAGACAAAAGATTGAGAACCCGAAAACATTTACGATGTTCCATCTTATAAAAAGTTGAAATTGAGGGCGGGTCACAGCACTAATATCAGTGGATGCATTATTTGGAAGTTCTTAATATATAGCACCCATTTTGCCTAGAAATTAGATAATTTTCTTAAAAGAGTTAAATCACAAAGAGATAAGCTACTTAGAAATAAAAAAAAATTACTCCGAATGATGAACTACTTGAAATAACATTTTATTTCTCCAAAAAAACGTATCCTTGACCGTTTAGAAATAATATTTTTTTTACTCCGAATAAATAATTTTAATTTTATTCTTAGGTGATCTAAACGCATCCCTAGAGAATAAGGACGTAGGAACCACAACTGAAAAAGTACCATCTTAAAATCTTAAATAACATAATAAACATATTTAGGCCCTGATCAAAATTTTATTTTTTTTTAACACGGGATTTTATTTCATTCGAATTTTTTTTTTTACCAAAATGAACGGATTTGCTGTTATTTGGTGGGAATTTTCATATAATTAGATTCAACGAAATCCTAAAAAATCAATTCAAATGAAATGAAATCCTGCATTAAAAACATTTTGATAAAAAGCCTTACTGAGACATTTTCCTTCTTGGGCACCATCTTCGGCGAACCGAGAAAGTATTTGGCGACTACTAAATTTGGGACCTCTTGCACATTCTCAAATACTGATATAACAAAAAAAAAAAAAAAAAAAAGGTTCATGCTTGTTGCTTGATTATTTTCTTTTGTTTTGTATTATTAATACAATTACAGATCATGACATTTTAGTAGTTCAAACAATGATAGCTCTCTATCTACACCATGTAACACTATTATTATCCCACAGTGTGCTTATTTCCAGATGATCCGTGTAGGTTATTAGCCAAAGCATTTTCAATTGATTGACTCGTAGAGTCGTAGCATATTCAACACCATTATCATTTTTTTTTTTTTTTTGAAGGTAGGGACATTTGATCATCAATGTTCACTCTATAGTGGTTCAGCACCGTCCTCTGTGTCATTTTCAATTATCAAGTTTTTTTTTTTATCAGCATAAAAATTGCATGCATTTAATCTTTTTTATACCCATCCTACTGTATTAAAAAAAAAAAAAACTACAAGTTGCTGTCCTAAGTGAATCGGGTCAAACTCATTAAACAAGCATACTAAATTGCTCTTAGTACCATGCCGATACCAGCATTAAGTCAGTCTGCATGAAGTATTGCTCAAGCCGGCTGGCAATGGAATTCGGTCTATTCCTTGCCAGTGTGATATCACATAACCCAACAAAATATTGAAGCCAGAAAAATTAATTTATGATATTCTAAGGATGTATACTGAACTTTGTTGGCGCATAGTATCTCTGTTTTTAGCCTGATGATATAACACTGGGCGCCAGAATCTAAAATTATATTCAATAACCAGCAGTTATGTACGCTTACTTCAACCAACTAGTAAGAACCATCAAGTATGCAATCAAGTGTAAGAAAAACAAAAGGTGGCTAAGACATCATACAACAGAGAATGGTCATCCTTGGTTCAACTATGAAACAACATGCACTTAAAACCTATTATACAACTCTATCAAAATTGGTATTGTATCATTAAAATCAACAGCCTTACACTACAGAGAAATATATGAAAAACCTGTGTACAAGTAATAAGATCTAAGCAAACAGTTGCACAATATTCAAAATCCAAGCAAACAAAAACTAAAGTAGAGTTGTATTAAGCAACATTAATAAGGAAAATTGAAAAGGGAAATCGTTGGCCCCATTAACAGGTAGTAACAGTCTAATTGGGCAGCACTTACGTCATCTCTTGAGAGAATAGGTCACAAACCTGTCCAATAAGTAGCTTAAAATTAAATAATTTTAGCCAAATCCCTAAGTATTTAAATTGACCTTGTTTAAGTACAACCACTATTCCCACAAAAGAAGACTTAGATATAGCTGAAAACACTGTTTATGACATTAAAAATGGTAGATGTCTATCATTTCAGACACCTGAAACCCTAGATTCAAAATATTGCCAGACCGGTCAAGTAAAAAACATGTTAAGGCATATCATCGATTGTATCATTATTAATAACAAACAAAATAGACACATTTTGCAACAAAAGAAATGGCAAAACTCAAGTATAACGTCTATCTGCCAGAAGAAATAACTAACCATAAAGATGTCAATTTATAATCTCCTCACAGAAGGCAGTACAGACACTGGATAGAACAATTTCCTGTTCATTATCAAGAAGAAACTCAACATTAATCCATAAGTCAAATTGTTACAGTAAGATAACAGCTATGTAAGCTAAAATACCTTTGTAAGGTGGTATCCCTCTAAACTTTCAATATTTGCCAAACATGTAACAACAATCTACAATGAACCAAAATTAGACAATCCAGTGTTAAAAATACATTAGTTGATAAGATTTTTAAAAAAGTACAATGTAAATAGCTTACTGTTAACGTCTGTTTCGGCGAGTTAAATTCAGTCAAAAGAACTCTAGGAGATCCCCTCTTTATTCTAGGTACTTCATTCAGTATCGATTGGAGTTTGTAAGCACAGTTCTACAAACAAAGTTGGAATATGGAAAGAAAGGAAAAGAAAACATATTACTTTAGGGAAGACTGAAAGAGTAAATTTGAGAGAGAAGAGATGTGAAATTAGATAATTAAAGGGACAAACCAGGTTAAGAAACTTACGCTATATGTCATTATACGAGGCATTGGGACACAAAAATCCCATTTCAAGTGAGATTCTGCACCATTCAGCTTATAGGCACCAAAAATAAGAGTTTTTGTAGGCACAACAAAATGAAATCCTCCGAGTGTATTTAGAGTACATGTGATAAACCCTAAATCCTGAAAGCCAAAACATAGTTATTATTTAATTTTCGTTTTAATGGGATCTATAAAGCAAATAGAGAAGCTATTTACCTCTACAAATCCTGTTATCTCATTGTTTTCACCTGAGATGGTTATTATGTCACCCTTCTTGATTGGCATTCTATATAATAGTACAAGATATTCACACATCTGTTTAAAATGAAAACAAGTTAGTTATTATAATGGTGGTTACCATGATCGACAGAATAACTCAGCAGCAATTTATTTCTAATTTAGGATGTTATGAGTACCTTAGCCATCTCAAGAACCAGATTAGATATCCCCGTAATCAGTGAAATTATGAATACCATCTTAGCTATCCAGATAACAATGTTAGCTATCCCCAAGATCAGTATAGTCAAAGGTCTGTTATCATGCATGATGTCAATTAAGTATTTACATAATATATAGGATAGACCTACAAAGGAAATTAATAGAAGATGAGTGTAGAACCTTGTAAGCAGAGACCATTTCCCTTTAAATCCCAAAATAGGAACACTAGTGTTGCTGGATTTAGTAAGTACTTTGCAGCCTTCTCTGATTTTCAAGTTTGTTAATGAATGTTTGACCTAATAAATTTAAGAATAAAATTGTAAGTCTGAGATGGAGAACATAGTACTGCAATACTGGTACATAAGGTTGTGCCCATTCCTACTTGGAACCAGTAAAGTAGCATGCTTGCACCCTGACAACTTCATTGTTTTTCTTCTTTTTTTTTTTTTGGCTAAAATAATATTTATACCACATGTTGCAATGATCATGAAATAGTAAAGTTCAAATTGATAACTTAATTGACAAAGATTGTCCAATTCAGTTAGTGTGAGGCAGAAGCAGATATATTTGAGGCTGAATTCTATAACTTGAAGCATGTCAGACATGGCTGGCCTATTTGGTTCTGGGGAAGTGGAATTTAATTTCTTTGGGCTTTGTTATATATTATGAAAACTTTGCTATTGCTGACTTGCAGATAAGCAGATTAATGGTTGAGGTTCACTGATTATTAAGATTTATCGATTATTACAGTTTTGATGTAATTGGTTTCATATCTTAGCTTGATTTGTAATTAATATGAGTATTAAAAGTGTATACAAATTGAAAGCTTCCAAGAAAAAATAATAATGACAGATCCACTCACAGTCAATTGACCTGAACCAAATTGATTCTTTGCTCTTATATGCATCTGGCCTGATAATCGTTGTAGCCTCTCCATTGACTACATATTAGGTCAGCCAACAATGGCAAAATAAAGCAAATTAATAAGACAGAAGATTTAATTGCATGATAACAAAAGAAAGAGAAAGTATTAGAGGAATATATAACAGAAATATACAACAGGTTAACCTTGTGGTCAAATTGATATCTGGAGGCTCTAAGACACAGCTGACCTGAGGGTACTTGTAATCTATCCATTTGCATGTTAGGATCAAATCAAGTGTTCAAGATAAAGCAAAATATGCTGCATGATAAAAAGGAAAGAAAGAGTTATAATAGAGAGATGCATAGGAATCAGATGATTCAGATCTCCTCAACCACTGTTCGACTATTTAAGATGTGGCTGACCACCTTCATGACTTTCACTAGCATCTTTCAAAGAACATACAGGAGTCCTAAAGATGCTGGAAACATCTTTCTATCATTCAAAATTCTAGATATTTTATTTAATCACTGACACATTTGATGTGCAGGAACATAAAATCCTAGGAAATGTGGTACAATCATAATGTGGTTGGAAACGAAAAAGAATTGCTCAATGTTTAATAGCAAATACTGGATCAAGAAATAATTGAAACCATTGATTACTCGTCAATGAAATAAGGAGCTAGCGTAATTTCCATAATGAACTTTTATTAACTAACCGTTCTGACCATGTTATAAGACCAAAAATCAAAGTTGAAATTAAAAGGTAGAGAGAGGATGTGTATTAAAAGTTGAGATAAGAACACTCATTTGTCTTATTAAAAAGAACAGTCACTTGCAATAACAGGGTAGAGCTAGTACACAAGGATCCTGATAAAAAAAAATGCTATACAACTATAAGAAATGGTACAACAAACATTTCATTAGAATGACATCTACATCTACCTAACAAGTAAAAAGCCATTTAACACATGGCACCTTGTTAGGAAGCAATAAAAAACATTATGCATCTCCAATTCTTATCTAACCTAACCTTCATTCCTTTCTGAATTGATTACATACCAAAGCCAGCAACAATTACAGTTAACAAGTAAATTTTGACCCTTCTCCTACTAATGGCTTGCCATTAGCAGCAACAAGAAAACAAGAATTCCATCACAAAGGAAAACAAGAACCTGTGAGTCTGGAATTCGGGATTTCTAGTATTAGTCAATTTCGCAAAGAGTTCATCACAAAACCCTACAAGTAGAGAAAACTAAATGGATGACACATACATCGACAAAGAAGGCGAAGAGAGTACCTTCGCTAAAGCAAAGAAATCCGGAAGAGGGAATTTTGGCCAAAGAAAGGAAAGGAGAGAGAATGTCGGATCCTTGCTTTAGGTCGCGAGATGGCGATACAACTGAAGGAGGGAAAAAGGGAGAGCAGCGATGGTGATTTTTAGCGCGAGAATGGAAGAGAGTGAAAGAGGTCGAAAGTTTTGCGAACAAAAAGTGGATCTTTTATTTTCTTGTATTTTCTTGAGAAAACAATAAATTTTAATATCGTCTCTCGTCTGGGGTTTTTCAATCGTGCGTGTCGTGTCGTGTCGTGTCGAAACACGATCGTGTTAGAGTCTCGTGTTGTGTCGTGTTGACACGAACTACTTTTTTACTCGTGTCGTGTCGTGTCGTGTTAAATGGTGAGGATAGGCAACACGACACGCATTTTGACACGACACGACTAACACGATCGTGTCGTGTCGTGTTGACACGTCGTGTTAGTCGTGTCACATCGTGTCATATTATTTATTATTTTTAAAATTAAAAAAATATTAAAAAATTAAAGTAAAGGAAAAAAATTACTAAATAATAATTAAATTAGAACAATATGAGTCAAATGATGGTAAATAATATGATATGGTATTATAAATTGAATTTAAATTATTAATTTTGTTTAATTAATTAACATTAATAATTAAATTTGTGTTAATGTGTCATGTTAATTCGTGTTCGTGTCGTGTTGCGTGTCAAATCATGTCGTGTTGGTTCGTGTTAAACTTTCTAATATCCCAACACAACACGATTATGACACGACACGTGTCGTGTCATGTCAACACGCACACCGTGTCGTGCTAACACGATCGTGTCGTGTCATTTTGGAGAACACTACTCTCGTCTCGTGTCACATTCCTGGGCCCAGGCCCCACTTGTCATAGACTCAATCCTTTCAGGCTCAGCCATCTAATTAAATCTGACAATCAAGGGCCCGCTTGTCGTTGTCCCATTGTAGTTGTAGGGAACGCTGTATTAAGCGGTAGCCGGTAGGCCCATTAGTGCTAATCCTTCTGCGTCTCTCTGTTTGACTTGGTAAAATCACCAACGGTCACCTCTAAATCACCATTAAGGGCTGACAAATTCTCGAAATATAAACATGTGTCGTTATCTACTCGTTTCTCTCTGTCTGCACATAATATATAGCGATTCAGAAGATAGCTTGTGAATAATAAATATAGGAGCATGTGTTGATGATTTTTTAAATTCATGAAAACTAAACCAACAAATTACTTACGAGTATCTCTACAAAAAAAAAAAATAATAAAAAAAAAATAAAATACCAAACGTATATTGTTTTTTTCTTTTTTCCAATATCTTAGTTATTTACAAGCAAGACCTTTGATCATAGTTGAAAGATCATAATTGCATGAGAAGGTAAGTTTCGAGATATTTCACCGGTAAAAGATTCAAAGCATTTCAGTGATATGATATTCCAGATTCGAAATCAATGCCGAGATCTAATAAATTTGTTTTACAAAAATTTCACCTGATCACTGAATGTCGGTCGACATTGTCTGAGCACAATAACGTTATTCATAAAATTTATAATTCGGACAAATATAAAATTATATAAAGAAGGACAAATCAAAGTTGGATAATCAAATTTAAACTAAAGATATATACATTGATTTTATTGCATTTAACAATTAATAACTGTAAGCCAGAACAAGCTACAAACAAAAAAAATAAATACATTAAATCACCAAAGCCAACTTTAGCGTGGAAAAAGAAAGAAAAAACTCCAACTTGGCTTGAAAAAGCAAACTTCTAACCCCCGTTGGATTCATGCACTGCACTGATCTTGATGCTACTTACTGTCTCCTGACAAAACATTCTCCTTTAAAATTAAATTAATACCCCTGACCCAAAGCTCCAAATGAGATAAACTACTAGCCTCAAAATGCACCTCCCGGCCATTTAGAGTCAAAACCCGGAAAATGGCCATTTTACCCTCATCCTTGATCCTTCTGTTCTTCCAGAATCCTGAACCAGGACCTGCTATTGCTTCCTTACAACGCACATTCCTTCTTCTGCCTTTTCCCCAATTTAACACACCAGATTTTGACATCCTCAAAACCTTAGCATGTCGTGAGCCTGACCCATCACGTGTATACTTAAATAACTCCTCTCCTTGCATGACATGGCGCCTTGCTATATGGTCTAGTAATATTTCTTCCATAACCTTATTAGATTTATCCAATTTCCTTGACAAACTTAATGCTGTCTCACCCCCCTCATTCTTTAAATCACACTTTGCCTTACCTCGAGATAGTAAAATCTTGCATGTTTCATAATTACCCTCCATCACAGCATACATTAGTGGAGAATAACCCTCCTCATCCAACAAGTTTGAATCGTAACCCATTTTTAGTAACTGGATAACTGATGAATTGTCGCCCTTCTTAGCTGCATAATGAAGTGCACTAAACGAATCTTGCACTATTATATTAGCCAAAGCTGCCTGAAGCAAAATATTTTCAAAGCAATCTCTTGTATTGGAATCCATTTTCTTGATAAATGAGAAAAGGGATTCTCCTTGAGGTGTTGTTGCTTTTATATCAGCTCCAGCCATTACTAAAAGCCGAAAACTCTCAGCCTGGCTGTATATTGTGGCTGCCATGACGGGAGTTATGCCCAATGCATCTGGCCGGTTTAGTTCCTCTGGTGATGAACTTAGAATGGTTGTCTGAAGTGGACCCGCATGGCCATGCCTCACCATATGATGCAAAGGTGAGAATATATTAGGATTACTGGAATTTATTCTCCCACCCAATTCCAATACCTTAGTCATAACATCTGAAATAGATGGTACAAATGCAGTTGGATTTGCGAGGCCTATGGCTGTTTCACCTTGTGTATTTGTAAGTCCTAGGTCGGCACCTGATTTAAGTAACTCAACAAAAGCATCAACCGTACCAGCTCTAGCCGATTCCATAAGAGGAGTATCTCCAACAGAGGTTCGCACATTGATGTCTATTCCATGCAAGACCAACGCCCCCAGTATATCCACATTACCAAGCCTTGAGGCTAGGTGTATAGGAAAAAACTCACGGCATGGAGTTTTAATGGGGAATTTAGCAGTAGCACCAATCCCGAGGAGGAAGAATACAGCATTAGGATTCTGGCAAAGGATGGCATGGGTAAGTAGGGTTCGGCCGAGAAGAGTTGATCCAAGCAAAATAGGGCTTTGTTTTAGGATTAGAGTTAGGATTTGACCAGTCGATTCAAAATATTCTACAGCGCACCATGCAGCATTGTAGGGTTCACCAAGGCAGGCACCCACCCTGACTTCTTCGCCTGCCACTGAGTCCCAAGACCATGCTCCGACTTGTATAGGGTGTTCCAGATTAGCACCAGCCTGTGTAAAGATGAAGATCAGAACACAAACAAAGCAAATTCTGAACAGATGAACATAATCATAGGCCTTCCTATCTTGACAGTTACCATCATAGGCCTTTTTTGTGACTAGACCAGTTTTGAGACCTCAGAGGTAGCCAAAAAAAAATTCAGATGTTGTATCACCAATTGGTTTGCATGGAATAAATAGTTCTGCAATTTCAGTGACTTGTAACAAAAAACAGAAAATATGTATATATGATATGGTCATCAAGGTAAACAGTGTGGTTACCTCCAATAAGCATTTAACAGCAGAAACTTGTCGGCTTACGATGGCTGCTACCAGAGGAGTGCAATCCACGTTCACATGCAATGCAGGTTTAACTGATCGTAATAGAACTCTGCTCATACAATTGACGTCCACCCCATTCTATTTAGAAAAAAAAACAACATATTATTACTATCATTTTGAAACAAACATAGCATGTGTTAGATCTCAACAGTTAACAGGTATACCTTGGTACCAGATACCAGCAATACTGGTAGGGTATATACTCCATGGCTGGATGACAACCAAAAACCCACATGTTGTCCCTTCCAACCTTGAACCAAGAGTTTTTTGTTGTTTTGAAAATTCAAGGATCACAACCTGGAACCCAAATCCACCAATGATGCCAAAAACCCAGTTTAAGTATGACCAGAACTTAAAAGAGTTAAAAGGATCCCAAAATGACCAGAACTTGTTTGACCTGACCAAAGCCCTATAAGACCCACAAACTTGCCAACTCAAATAACAATGATGACTGGCACCAAATGCAAACAGATACCAGTACGTTAAAAAAAAAGCTGAATGTACCTCAAGTAGCACAGTGATAACATCAACAAATCCCCTGGAGCTTGCAATAACAGTAGCATGTGCCAGGGCCATAGGCCCTACCATCTCTGAGGAGATCAGGAGCCGTACAACCTCAGTCTGATCTAATGAAGTCGCCTCAATCAAGGCATCCTCACAGGCATCTTGTGAGGCTCCATATTCCATGAGCATTCCAAGGATATCAATGTGACCTTCACGTGCAGCAGCTGTAGTTGCATATCCTTTGAATAGTTTTCTGTTCACATCAGCGCCAGCATCCTGATTATAATCAAACATAAGTTTACCGATTAGAGATATTTTGTTATAATGTGGCGAGTGATGTTAATTACAAATATGCCCTTGTACATTCAATATTCATCATTTTAAATTCAAATTTTCTAGGAATTCTGAAAAAAACACATCACAGTTTTATAGAAATGACCGTCAAATGTATGTGTATCAAAGAGGACGTACAATTAACCTCCAATAGTGGTATAATTTTGTAAATGCTAAGGCCAGACTCATAATGGTCTTTTAAAGGTACAGGTATACTGGTTTAAACTGACCAAGAACTCAATCTGAGAAGAAACCCTTTTTCATTTAGATGCTAAACATAAATTCATTAACAATTAGGCGAATTACATATCTACTTGAGCAGAAACTTTGAGGCCTAGACCAAAATTTCCCAAATTGACAAGCAAACACACAACTTAATAGCAAGATTCATACCAATAACCTCCTGACAACTTCCTTATGGCCAGCGTGCGCTGCAGCAAAGAGAGCGGTGACCTCTGTCTTCAACACGGTCCATTCCGTACGGACGCGTAAGGGAGCGTCTTCTTTCAAGATCACCTCACTAGACCGTATTCTCAGACACACCATTCCGAGTCCATTCAAATCCGAGTAAGAACGAGACGCCACATCAGCTGGAATCGCTTCCAAGTCGCCTCTCAGCGCCGCTTCTACCAGATTCTGAGAAGGAGATGCCTCTTCATCGGTTCGACGTATAGCTTTGTGACGGGTCGCGGATTTTGGCATTTTGGGTAAAATTTCTTCGTGCAATTTTGGTTTAAAGAGAGAGAAAGAGAGATCTTGGTGAAGTTTCGGATTGTGGGTTTGGTTGTAGTTTTTGCTTTTTTCTTGATATCTTGGAAGGTTGCGAGAATCGGAATTGAAGTTACTATGGCTGGCTTCGAGCGAGAAAGGAAGGGGAGGGGTTTATGAATTATGATATTACATTTATAATGAGCAAGAGATGTGCGGGACCCACTTGTCGGTGATAGAGTATCCTGTCGGTTTAAACAATATTTCTTGAGAATTAAATGGGTCCCGTTTTGTCTCAAACGTTCGGATTCATTAATTAGTTTGCGTGAACTTGGCATGAACCGTTACCCCAATGAACCGCGGTTACAAGTCTCAAAAGAACTTTGGAAAAATAAAAATTCACCGAGACACCGACCATATATCACTTTGGGTCAATTTATGTGTGTATATGCCAATTTATCTAGAAACATAAAAATATATAAATATTTTGAGAGAAAATAAGAGTTAAATGTTATGTTCATCAACTGATGCACATAATCATTATTTTGATTACGGAACAAATTAATAGTACCGAAAATTTTAACTAGTGCACGATAATAATTATCCGTAGATATAAGATCTAAATTATTATTGGCTTTCGCTAATTATTTTATAAATCTTACATTGTATATGAACTATATAATGCTTCAGTAATATCGATGGAAATACAAAAAATAATTATTCAAGCACCCCAAATATAATCATTATATTATTTACTATTTCAGTAAAATCATGTAAATTGTTTGAAAAAAGTAGTTACTTATGCCAATGACTATGAGTTAACTGTAAACCGAGTGTACACACTATTTCACCGTAAAGAATTCTAACGTCAGGATTTTCTCATTTAAAAAGAAAACAAAAGGGAAAAGAGAAAAAGTCAAAACTGTTGCGAGGGAATCCAAGGAAAACTAATACTGGACCAATTCATTTTAATGGAGTAATTTTTTATATTGGTCCAAGATCGCCAAATTGGGCCTCGAAATAAAAGGAAAGAAACTGCCGGAAAAATTAACAATATTATTAAATTTCGAAAATATGACTCAAATAATCAGAATTTTAACTAGGTTCTCAATATCGGACTTTGAAAGTCCGATATTAGCTAATATCGTTCTTTCAAATAAAAAAATTAAATTAAAATATAATCTATATAATATTTAAACAAATTAAAATATTTATATGTTATATGTTAAATTATAAATAATGATTATAAAATTTAAATTTAAATATAAGCTATATAATATTTAAACATATCAAAATATTTATATGTTATATTATACATATTTATACATTTTTTATATGTATATTTTTAAATATTTATAATTATTGAATTTGGATCATTGTATAAAAAATATTAAATATTCTCCTCTCCTCTCATCTCCACTCCTACGTTAGTAGAGCTCTTTTTTTTTTTTTTTCTCTCTCTCTTCTATCTCTCTTTGTATACTAGCATATTTTTCTCTCCTTTAATTATTATGTTCATTTTTCTTTTTAATTTGTATCAATCACCTCCCTTTTGTCTAGTCTAGGAACTATTTTGTGCTGATTAAAAACTTATTATAGTATTTTTTATGTTAATTTTAGATTAAAAAACTTTCAAAGTGGATTTCGGATGTTCAGGAAGCGTTTTTTGACTCTAAAAATAATTGTCAACAACTAAATAATTTTCATTTAATGATTCAGTATTAAATATTTACGAAGCAATTTATAATTTTTGGATTGGTAGGATGTTAATTTGTAGCATACGAGCGAGTTCAATTGTTTTGTCATTTGGTAGCTGCCTCTTGCCGTCAGAATTGATCAATTGAAGGCCCACACAAATTCACCATAATAGATCGACCTCGCACCGTGAGCTTCACTTCATTTACCAAAGCATGAATATTAACAACCAAATGCTAACTACCAATCCTATTAATTATTTATTCATATAAATATTTTGCATCTGACATCAAACGTAAATATGTAATCACGAACATCTCAATCAAATTGCATACAAATGACCAAGATAGTGTGGCCTTTATTTGATAAATAGATCGATATTACATTGCATTACACGACAGAGTCTTGATAGTTAATACTTAATACATATATAATTATTGATTCAGATGAAGTATATATACTCATATAGTCATATATCCCTCAAATTTAAAAGTAATATATCCCTCAAATTTAAAAATACTGCCCCGGCGTGGTATTTTGCCACCCGGCCCTCAAAAAAAAAAAAAAAAAAAAATACTGCCCCTTTAGTAAGGCTTCTGGCCGGCATAGTTACCGGGAGGGCTATAGTTACAAGTGATAAAAATACCGGCATTATTATTACAAACCACCTTTGCGCATCCAATCTTGGTCGAGCTACGCCAGACGACCTGGGTGTAATGGCCACATACTTTGCCTGAGGCACAACTGTTACTGTTATAATTATAGTACTGTTTCTCAGCCACCCAGGAGTTGACTGCATCTACACCGGAATAATCCTTGCCAGAGCCCTTAAAAATGTTCTCACCGTATTTTCCATTAGTGTTAGAATGCTGGAGCTTACAGTCGCCTTTTCTTTGATTGGCATAGTTTTGCGCATATGCTTGCAATGTCGAATCCCAAGTTACACCGCCAACACCAACGGCGGATCGTGCCTTCTTGTGGGCATTGACATAGTCTTGAGCAGAGTTTTGAGCTAGGCATGCATTTATCATGGTAAGAGCCACAACAAATGCAAAACCAAAGGCTACTGATTTGTTGCCTGACATTTTTGTTGCTACAATTGTAACTCTTTTATGCTTGTTTTTTGAGGTGCAAGGATACGTTATGCTGGGGCTGCTACTTATAGCAGGTAATGATGGAAAAACAATGGAAATATCAGTGGATTTGTAACGATATAATAAATATATTTTCAGAATAATAAATGATATTACTAAACTAATTTTTAAATTAAATGCTGAAGTATATACGGGATAGGGTAGAGATATAATAAGGGTAAATTTGTCTTATATTCATTGAACTGTGGTTTATTGAAAGTTGAAAGAGGTGCATTTGCATTTTTGCAAAATAAAATAAAGACAGAATTTTCTCAATAAGCCACATTTCCCACAGACTAATCTTACTCCTTGTTTTTGATTGGTCCAAAGAATAGTTTAATCGATGTTTGTCCAAAAAGACGCTAATTGCACTCTTTGTGTTTTCAGTTCATACTCGCCTGGCGGGCATTATTGTTTCATCTCCTATTTATTTCAATGCGCTACAGCCTTTTTTTACTCTTTGTAATTATTCCCTTCACTTTGGACTGAAGTGTTGGCGCATAGATTTTTCATTTTTTCTCTCTATTTGAGTAGTACATTCAAATATTACTCTTCCTTTCTTATCCTATTTTGTATTTACTAAGTGGATCACTACACCAAATTTTGACCGTTTTAACTGTTTTTTTTATTCGATGCTCTCATGATAATATAGATTTGACAATTGACATTGATGAAATTCTTTCATATAACTTTCATTATAAAGAGAAGCAAAGTTTGACTTTAGTTTTTCATTTCAAATTATATATTCGAATTATATAACAGTACAAACGTACCCTTCTTTGTTTATTAATTTTATTATAATTTATTAAAAATTGATTCCATCTAAATTTTGGAAGTACAGTACGTACAATATATTATTTTAAACATTCACTACTTTTAGAATTGGTTTTGAAATGGACTAGAGATGTGAAACGAACTTGCTAAATCAAAGGATGTCTATACCTGCCGTTAGGCCTGTCAACGGCGAAGAAAACCACGTGATGCCGTTTGAATAACGGCAGCGAAATGGATTTCGTTTCAATAATGAAACGACAAACGAAATATTGGTATGTGCCGTTTCGACCGTTTAAGTCTAGTTTTAAATCGTTTTGTGTGTAATTTGTGAAGTGGAACGAATAACGGAACGGATAATTCTATGCCGTTTCATAAACGAAACGGTTAACGGTATGCTGAAATCTGTCGTTTGTTTTGGTGGCACGGTAAACGACATGACACTTTTGCCACGTGATCACCACGTTAGACACCCCTACCTGCCGTTCCAGTACATCCATTTTCGGCCATTGGAGGAAAGTCCCTGTCATTTCATGTAATTGTTCATCTACTCCACAAGTGATATACCAAGAACGGTAATCTTCAAATACCCGATCAATTTGGATCAAAGCACAGTTAATAGCTTGAGGTCCAGAACGAAAATTCCCAAATTGACAATGAAAAAAGAAAGATTCATAACGATGTGGCCATCAAACCGGCTAGGATGGCGGTATGCGATATTACTGGTTTTATCGGTTTGGTGCAGGTTTACACCGGTCTGTACTGGTTTTAATATAGGTTTACATATTTAACAAAGGGATTACGACTAAAAAGGCTTCTTGGTCCAATGGATGGAGTTCTAGTGCGCCACAGAGGTGCAAGAAAAAGCTTGCAGCTCGTAATGACTCGATAAAAGCTTGTATTAGCTGTCTTGTTACAGCTCGAGTTGTTAACAAACTAGCTCGTCTCGTTTAAGGCTCGATAAAATAGCGAAACGAGTTCGATATATAATTTTATTATATATTTTTATACATTTAGTACTCAATTTGATAGAAAGTATATACTTATTTCTTAAGTATAAATATTAATGTTCAATAGAACTTCCGAAATAATTATAAATAAAAAATTATAACAATTGAGCTCGTTTATGTCTCGATAGTGGCTCGGTTCGATTAGCTCGAGGTCGACTAGCTCAAGTTCGACTAAGTCTCAAGCTAGAGTTAAGATCAGCTCGCTCGAGTTTGTCTCGTTTGCAGCCCTGACCCACAGTGCTAACGTGAGATCGATTCACGCCATCATAGAAAGCGGTGAGCTGACCTGTGTCTTCAACATGTATGGTCCATTCCGTACGAAAGCGTTAGGGAGAGTCTTCTTTCAAGATCACAACGGAAGACCGTATTCTCAGGTACACCACACCAAGTGACAAATCTCAAAAGATCTTTGGAAAAAGAAAAATTCGCCGACCAAATATCAGTTTGGGTCAAAATATGTGTGCAATATGCCAATTTATCTAAAAACATAAAAATGAATAATAATTTTGAGAGTAAATAGAAGTTAATTTTGTGTCCATTAACTGATGCACATAATCAGTATTTTAATTACAGAACAAAAAAAATACTAGCGAAAAATTTTAGTACACCATAATGTTAAATATGTATAAATATAAAGTTTAAATTATAATTGGGAGAAAGCTAATTGTTTCATATTTCTTAGATGTATATCAACTGATGATTTGGTCAGGGGCGGAGCCAGAAACTTATGATTGGGGGACAAAATTTTACAAATTGAACAATTCATGATTAATTAGGGAGGCAAATTATAGGAAATTTATAAAAAATAAAGAAAATATACATAAAAATTTAATGTTTTTTGGAGCATAGGGGGTCAACAGCCCCATGTAGCCCCCTATTGGCTCCGCCCCTGGATTTGGTAATATATTGATAGAAACACAAAAAATAATTATTCATGCTCCCAAATAAAATCATTGTATTGTTTACTATTTAAGTAAAATCATGTAAATTGTTTGAAAAGAGATAGTTAACTTAAAGTGTAAACTGAGTCTACACTTTATTTCAACACTAGAAAAGGATAGAAAATTCTAACGTCAGGATTTTCTCATTTAAAAAGAAAACAAAAAGAAAAAGAGAAAAAGACAAAACTGTTCAAAGGGGTTAGGGAATCCAAGAAATACTAATACTGAACCTATTCATTTTTAATGGGCTTAATTTTTTATATTGGTCCAAGATGCCCCAATTGGCCTGGAAATAAAAGGAAAGAAACTGCACTGTTGACCATTATTCATGGATTCGAATATTCCAAATCGTCAATTATTACTCTTTAGTTTTTTTTTTAAAAAAAGTATGTTGACAACAAATGTATTAAATTAATTATAATAAATTAAATAATTTTTAAGATAACAAATATATTATTGATACATTTTACATTGGTTAAACGTATTTGCGTATTGCATGCTATATAATGTTAAAATTAATTGATCATCAAATAAATAATTTACATTTAATGATTCAGTATTAAATATTTATGAATCAATTTAGTAACATAAGAGATTACATTTCATAAACAATCTATTTAAACTAGAAATAATACTGCAAAAAAAAATTAATACAATTTTATGTTAATATTTTCGGTTAACATATAATATTAATTGCCACTATATCAGATTTCTTACTATAAATTTCATCAGCTCTTCAATTCCAATACTCAGATATAAAATATTAGAAATAGAGCTTAGTTACAAAAGTAGATTTAGTAACGTGCTATGTATAGCTTTATTTCCGGTATCCTTCCTTAAAAAAAAGTAATCGACGCTCTTAAAATAAAAACAATTACTAACAATCTAATAAATCTACTAAAATCCCAAATTCAGGATCTGATTGGACTAAAAGCACAACTCGAGGGTTTAATTCGCAATTGAGCTTTCTTCTTCACATCTCCACTTATTATTTCCCTTCTTCGATCCGATCGAGCGAGAGAGAGAGAGAGAGAGAGAGATGGGTGGATCCGACGAATCGATCAAGTACGAGCTTTCTCAGACGGCGTACATAAAGCTAGTTTTGCACGCGCTGAAGCATCCTTCGTCAGCCGTCAACGGCATCCTCGTCGGCCGCCTCAGCTCCGACAACACCACCGTTCAAATCTCAGATGCGATGCCCGTCTCGCATTCCGCGTGCGGTCTCCTCCCTCCCCTTGAGATCGCTCTTACTCAGGTTTGGACTTTGGATTTTAGTTCTTTTATGCATTTTGGGATTGTATTTCTTTTAATCCCACTTTGCAAGTGTCTGTGTGAGAAATTCTAGTCTATCTGTTAAGCTGTTACCTTTTCAGATCAGATGAAAGTGAGTTCCTTGTTAATAAATTTTAAGATAGATAGGATTTTGTAGAATTAGCCCTTTGACCAATCATTGTACCTTTAACCAATTACTGTAATAAGTTACACTGTCACCCAACCTTATGGTATTGTTCATGATGATCAATTAAGTAATCATACTAAGAATTAGGCATTGTTTTTTTAAAAAAAAATTATGGCATTGTGAATTAATTTAATTTATTGTTAAGGCAATTTTATCTGGGACCCAGTAAAAACCAGACTATAGCATGCCCACATAAACATTGGCATGTCTTGCACTTTTCTTATAATAAATTGGTCTTATTGAACAGTGATGACTATCCAGAATTCCAGATGCTTTACTATATTAGACATTTTGGAGGGATCCAATGCTGATGACTATTGTTGCTAACGGTGTCAACTGTTTATTTGTGTTTAATCAACAAATTTAAACTGTTCAATGTTTTTATGTAAACTCAATTACAGGCATTCAGAATTATTATATGATTTGAAAATAATGACAGTTGTTATCAAGAGATTGAAAACATTGACACAATTTTGTTCATTGTTGTGGTTATTTCCTGATGCATACTGTAACAAATGTCGAATGGGGCAAATTTTGTGTCACATAGTGTAATATATGTATAAATTATGTAATCAATTATTTTTTCTTATTTGAAAGTTAAAACTTATAGTTTTTGTCACTTATTTGGTACTGAAGTTTTTTGGCATTGGATCCCTCTAATTTGAATCACTCTCTTCTATTTTTCATTAGTTTTTGGTAGATAACTCCTAGTTTACTCTCTTGTTTTTCTATGAAGATATAAAAATTGAAATTGTACAGGCAGAGGAGTACTATTGTAAGGAAGGTGAGCTGAACGTGGTGGGCTACTATCATGCAAATGAGAGGTATGATGACTCTGAGCTGGGTCCTGCTGCTCGCAAAATCGGGGACCACATATTTCGCTACTTTCCTCAAGCTGCAGTGCTGCTAGTATATGCCTACTTTAATGAATCTCATTTCTGACTACATTTTTATCTTTCTTGTTTTTAAATTATTAGAGATTTCCAGTCATATATTCATTGAATTTATGCAAATTTTTTTTTCTTGCACAGTTGGATAACAAGAAGCTTGATGTTTCAATTAAGGGAAAGGGTCGTGATCCTGCTGCTGTGGTACGTTACACTCTTTTCTACCAACCTTTTTCTTCCTAGTTGTAACTTATGATGGAAAGGAAAGTATTGGCAAATGGGTTTTTCATCAAAACAGTTATCAAAATCATAAAATTAGGATTATAGATAGTTCACTATAGATTAGATAGGTTGTACGCCAAATTTGGTACAATTTGTGAATTGTTTGATCATTCCTCAAGTGTCCATGCAGCTGAACAGTTTTGTTATTTGAGCCTTATGGCTGTGGAGGGAGCATTTGAAAGAGGCTGAGACATGAGTAGATATCTCTTTTGTTTTCTATTTGTTTAATAAGGGTCATAGGGGAATAAAAGGGTAATGGTTGTGACTCGTGAGAGATTACTGTGTTGTAAAGCTGCTGGTATGTTAAAGCCTTGTCCCGTTCGAAGGAAAAAGGAGATGTCACCATTGTGCACCACTATTTTGGTTGTTTGGGGGGGGGGGGGGGGGGGGGAGTTTCTCAATAATGGCAGATATTTTTGTTTTGTTCTCCTTTTATCAGTTGGCTTTCTATCTATGGTAATGGTTTTGTTTCTCAATAATACATCACTATCATGATATAAAGGCTTTCTATCTATGGTGTCAGCTATATTATACCAGTAGAAACCTGACTAGTTTGTAGTTATATCTTGTGTGGCATGCTCATACCAGCACAAACATGACTAATCTCCTGTGTGTATTTTGCCATTATTGATGTGTAATGTTCTTGTTTCATCTGAAAGTAATAATTAATAATAAAGCACACATAGTAGGGAAAGTAAATGCTTGTCCTTAATTTTTTAAAATTCTTATCCTCAAATATAAAACCTATTTCAGCTTTTCACAAGGGATTCGTCTAAAGCTTGGCGCCAGGTTGGTTCTGAGCGTACAAACCAGTTAGTTCTAAAAGAGCCATCAGCACATGCTTTATTGGCTGATCATATTACATCAAAAAAGTGGCTAGAAATAGTTGATTTTGAAGATCACCTCGATGATATAAGCAAGTAAGTTGTTTTGTTATGTGAGTCATTGTATCAGAATAGGGGCTTAAATTTGCCCTGCATGGAATCTGAAATTTTCTTTTATGAATTTTCACTTGCGCTTTGTTGCCTACTGGACAGGTTCCACCCCCTTTTTTATTAATTAATAGATAATATATATTAAAAAAAATTAACATAAGGTTGTCCAATTAAGAATCATGAATTATTTTTGTTATTTTATGTCTATTTGTTTCATTTTAATCATAGGGAACTTCTGACACGTCTTTGCATCCTTTGCAGGGACTGGGTTAATCCTAATCTCTTCAAGTAGAACATGATGCGCAATTTTGGGTCATTTGACAATTAATAGACAATTCAAACGATAAGTGATATTATTTATGATGTCTGTTGTGTTAATTGGAAAATACTTGTGCAAATGAATTTACATTGTTGTATTATTTTAATTAGATTTAATCTGATTCGCAGCAATAGTGAAAATTTTTGTTTTCCGATACTTTTTGGTAAATAATTTTGTTTTGGGAAGTCATGATATTCGACATGTCCTTAACTACATGTGGCAGATACTTGCTCTCAGTATAATGGATGAATATGATGTGCATTAGTTTTGTTGGTTAGACTAAACCACACAAAATTCATGAAAGCATTAGGAAAGTGGTGGGTCGTATAATCAGATGAAGTACACTTTTATTTACACTCAGTATAAGGCTGCGCTGCAGAAGCAGTAAATCGAGAGGAAGGAAAGGGAGATGAGGAGTTTTGACTTTCTCCAGTATTATGTTTTGAAGTGAACGGATGGGAATCCAAGTGAAAAATTTCAATTTATGGAGAATATTTGTCTCCAAATTTGGAGGTGAACAATTTTAACTAAAAGAATTTTTTTTCTTTTTCCAATTTTATCCTAAAAGATTTTTCACTGGCGATGGCAATGGACCCCGCCATATAACAAAGGACATTGTAGTCATTATACCTATTAATCGTGAGTGACACAATTTAACTTTAGCTTACAATTGGGATGAAGTTAACCTTGTGAGTGATGTTGCTTTTTTTTAAGACTGCAAAAGATATGTCGAATATCACAATGCCATATTAGCTAAAGTTTATAGATAAGCATTAGCATATAAAGACATAACAACAGAATAGTATTTTTTTTTAAGACTGCAAAAGATATTGCTTTTTTTTTTTAGCATTTGAATAAGTCATGTTGTTTGGTAAAATTTTAGTAGAAACAGCATATTTTAGCATGATTTTTCACCCCTTTTCTGATATTCCATCTAGTAAAAGAATATTAAAATAGTCTATTCGACATATTTTAGTTCTCTATTTCGCGGCCGGCATGACGAAACAGAACTCAGAAGGGATAACTATGTCGCAATTCTATTTTGGAACAGCGTCATCAGCCAATACCTACATTCTTCTAATGCACAAATTCTTATGGATCAACAATTATCTTGATACCTTAGGATAGCATCCTGATAATCTCAGTTCATTACAACTTTATTTGGTTGGCTGGCTCATGAACCAAACAACCTATTATGTCGTCCATTTATGGGGGCATCGTTAATCTCACTTAACGATCAACCCCCTTCAAATCTGGCCGCATCTGAGCTAACTAACTAAGACAATGTTCATTATTCACATAACCAGCATGATTTCGCTCAAGAAAAGATGTAAAAATTATCATGAGAAAGCATGCTAGCTGCGTCAATCTCTCCCCCTGCATCAATTCATCTTAAGCAGTTGCCGTCGCAGTACAGACCGGGAGATCCTTCTCCTGGTTCGGGGGCAGCCAGAGCACAGGATTTTTCTCGAAAAAGTTCACCGGCTTTAGATCAAAACTTGAGGAAACTGTCGGCATGATCGGGAAGTCCTCTTGGCATGGCACGTGGTGGAATCCGAGTGTGTACCACAGTACTATGTCCTTGTTCTCAATCGGCCTATTTCTGTACATCAGAAAGGAATTGTTGAAGTCAGTTCAGGATTAGCATAATGTAGCTCGTAGATTGGTGTATTATACTCTTTTTATCATTTAATAATTTAAATCAAGTACTTGTACGGTTGTACCCTGGTAGAGTAGTAGTTGAAAAAAAAAAAAAAAGAAAGAGAAAAAAATCAAGTATACCTGTCAGCCCAGACCGAGAGTGTATCTTCTCCTTTGCTCTGATAAACAAATAGCCCGCCAGCCCATTCTTCACTTTTGTTGTACGGTGTGACCCATATCTAACATCCCAATAAATCATTTCTTAGGTAGATCTTATGTTTAATGGGCTTATTGGACTAAAACAAAGCCTTTTTCAAGAATACTTGCATAGTTGCACGTTTCCTTGACATTTGTCAACTGGGAAAAGGGTTTTACTTTTGTGTTTAGAAAATATGCAAGAAAAAACTACCTGATTATTTGTGAAAGCGCCCCTCAATTGTGGCGGGTCATTCGGGTCAAGCATACTAGCAGCTGTGCCAGCTGATACGACCTTGTACCCTGTCGGGTTCCCGACCCTAGTGGTCTTTTCTGTGCTGAAAACATGAAACTCCTCCGGCTTGTACAGAGCAAGTTTTACCTGGGCTTCTTGCTCGGTGGCTGCCACGTGGCGTGTCGCCTTCAAGTAACTGGTTCTAGGCGACTCACCAGAAGCAGTCGCCTGACGAGCCAATTTCACTCGTGCGAACGAGTTGGCTGGCCCATCGACATCCATGTCGAGTCGGAAGGTGATGAAGTGGTCGTGAATTACGCCGATCACATTCTCCGACAAGAGGGTTCCGTACATGTCCTCGCCACTTGGGACATCTTTCGTGTGCGTGTAAGAAGTACCCTTCACCATTAGGATTCCACTAAGAGCCACCTGTGAATTTAAATTGAATTACAAAACATTTTCAGTAGTAAACAAATAGAGTTCTGAAGTAGGGTGCCGGGTTGCTATTGCATTTCTTATTCTTTTACATTATTTAATAAAATCGTCATCAGATATTCAGTTTATCTATGTTATTAAATTAATAGAAACAGCATTAGCTAGTGATATAATCACCCATTTGATTTTGCTTAGGTTCATTTTTTTATTAGAAAATGAAGATGATTCCTTGGCTTCACATGCCAAGGGGATATGGACAAGAAACGATACTGCGCAAGCAGACATATACATCCACTAAAGAGTCGTGAGCCAAATGCACTCTGAGTTCGTGACGCAACTTTTTTTAGTTATATTTCTTTTTCTGTGTAGGTTATCTTTTTGGTGGATGCACTTGCTACATGAGATGTCACTTGAGAGGGACAATTTAGTGAACTGAACTCATCTAATCAGGACTAAGTATATCAAGGAATCAATGTGTTGAATATTTTAATTGAGAATCTCTTTTCACCAAAAACCAAAAGACCAATCGATATTAGTTTCGTAAGGAAGTACCCGTGCCACAAGTTAATAACAAATATATATATTCAAGCAATCAGTTGTCTGCCACTTTGAGTGAAGCACATTTTCTGCAACATGAATCTAAAAAGGATATTAAGGAATCAAGCGAAATGATTAATTAATTTTCACAATTATTGGTGCCCTCTGCTTAACATTTATTTTTATTTTTATTTTTTGAGAAGATGACTAGAGTAAAATAGAGACAAACCCAACTTTAAAAGAGTAAAATATCTCAGTAGCTTTCTCTATGATTCGACGAAAGCAAAAAAGTAGACTAAGACAAGGACAGGTGATGCACTTGCACTTGGTGAGAAACCTGACCATAATTGATTGAAAATAATGAGAGAAAACAGGGAGAGAAATTAATAAGAGGTACCTTCATTCGAATAAGGCCATCAGTTTGAAACTCCCAGTCGACGATATAGTCATAGTTCGCCACCGACGCTGACATCCTGGCCACTAGCGTCACTTTCGGCCTTGCCTCTTTTATCTGCATCAACCCAAAAAATTACACTACCTTTAACCTTCTTTTTTTGTTAAAATCAGTATTTGATGTTACTGGTTCTGTAATATATCACTGGAGAAAATTCCTGTACATTTAATTGAAGGAAAATAAAGTACAACTTTTACGTGTTTTGTGTTCTAAAATCTTTCCCCAAAAAAAAAAACAAATAAATATCTTTTTTAAATTTGTAATAGACCTTTATAAATAGAATTTCCATATATCAATTTTCTGCAACTGCCAAACAAATTATACCTTTTTTTTATATTTTCCCCTTGTGTAATAAACCTAGCTGTTATGTTAGCCTGGGTTTTTATTTTTAACTGTTCTGAGAAATCCCTGTTTTTGTGTTTAACTTAACTTGTAAAAAACTTTTTCTTTTTTAATACAAATGCAGTTGGCCACTGGCCGACTAGCCTTCAAAAAAAAGAAAATTATGCTGAATTTTTTTAACTATTAGTAATAGAAATTAGAAAAGTCACCTCCATGTCTGTTATTGGGCACTCAGAATGGCGCCAGGCAATATCTCCAGCATATTTCTCAAACAAACAAATCATGTTCTCCCTCACATAAGGCTTTCCATCCGCCGTGACAAAAACACCGTCCAAATAATATGCATTTCTTGGACAGTCATTGAGTGGCACCAGTGGCATTGCCTGTAAACCGAATCCGTATTCACCCGCATCCATGTACGTCTTAAAGTACCATGCATTGGTCGGGTCCATGTACGGTACAAATAATTCTGACACAAACCCTTTGTACATAACTTCTCTTCTCTTGCCGGTTTCAGGGTCGATAATGCCGAGACCTGATATGATTATGCCGGCCCGGGCATCAGCTTTTATGTGGAAATCCCATCCTGCCCATTTTACCTGGTGGTCTTCGGAGACTGTGAAGCTCGGTCCGGAAGGCTGTTCTAATGAAATTGGATTTGGTGCCTTTAACCAGGCTGGTTTGTTATTTTTTGTTACGGTGTACCGGTAATCTGTGTTTGTTGAACTAGGAATCGGTATACCTGTCAAAAGGTGTTACAATTAGTTTAAAATTAGGGTACATTTGGGGAATAGTAACGCTTCAGAGATGCATGAAAAATGTTCGACATTGGACATATATACGTATACATGTCAGGTACATACAGAGAAAAAAGGTGCAGATATTATATTTTTTGTTTTGTCCAGGAGCCAGGAATCTATATGTCTTCAATTCTTCATGTATCGTTCAAACAGGACAGAATGGATAAGCATAGGGCATCGGGGGACTTTGTCTTGTTTGAATTAGATGAGGAAATTTGTCACTTATTTTGGAAGCAACCATATCTATAATATCTTGATTTTCTATTTTCAAGAAGAAATAAATAGATATGTTTTTAGAAAAAGTTTGTTTTCTTGCAAGAGCATGGTACTAAAATAATTTATATAATTATATAATTTCGTCTTGCATAATTATGTCTAAATAATAAAATTTTAAATGGGTAAAGAATCTAAAATTAGTACCATAATTTGAACTTACCATTTCCCTTGTCAGTGATCTCTACGACCTCCTTGGTATCCATGTCTAACAAAACAGTTAAACCCTCAATGGGCCTCATGTAGAAATTCGCGGTACCTTCGGCTGAGTAACACTGTATCTTTATCAGTCTTCTCCCCTCCTCGGTCTGTCCATACCAACCAAGAGATATGGGCAAGCAGGCGACGTCTGACATCCGGACCCCACGTGCAGTGATAGTCTCATTAAATGCCTTGTCAGAAAATGGAGCCCATGGGGCACTCATCATGTCCTCTATGGTCATTGTCGGGTAGCCCGATTCTGGTACCGGCAACGGTACCACTTCTTTGGTTGAAAGGTCAATGGATAACACATAAGGTTTGTTTTTATAACGAGTGACTGCTACTGCTTTTCGAGCAGGCAGGGTATTGCCTGGCTTCCATGATCGCACGACTGACTTGTCGGGCTCATCTAGAGAGAGAGAATGAATAGCGAGTGAAGAAGGTGAGGAAGAGAATAGTGAGTATGACAGGAGAATGGACCTGGCGAGGTTAATTTCTTGGATAGTCAATGGATCAAGTGGGTGGCTTGCGATGTCGGTTTCATGGTTCCGTGATGCCGGTTTTGTGGTAGTGACTGACGGGCCATGGAAGAGGAATGGAGAGGAGCGGGAGAAGGGGGGATTTGAGGGGAGGTGAAAGGAGAAGTGGGTGAATAGGAGGAGGAGAAACGCGCCGGTAGCGAGGAGGAGGAATCGTTTAAGAGAAGAGTAGTCCATGTTTACATACACACCTGCACCTGTGTGTTGTGTGTGTGTGTGTGGGTGGGTGGGAGTGAGTGAGTGTGTTAAGTAGGGGAGGAGGGGTGTGATGGAGAATTGGAGCAGTTGAGGAGGTGGCAGAGAAAGAGGAAGGATAAGAGAGAGGGACAAAGAAAGATACACTTGGAATCCATATTAGGAGGTACTTTTCTAAGGTTGCTGATGGCGAAATACAAAATTGGATGCATTGTGGCCTGGCTGTTTAGTACATAACTTGAATAATGGTTTAATTAAATTAAAATGTATATGATTAATTTGTAAAATGTATATGATTAATTTGTAGAATTTTCTGTAGTCCGTTTGTTAAAGATATAATTATAATTATCATAATGGATATCGAATTTTTCCCCCAAAAAACGAATAACATCTTAATCGTAAAACAGAACAATTAAAGTCAGTACATGACAATAAATCCTAATAGTTAGACAAATATTGATTACATTGCTATTGGAGTATCACCATTGAACTTCGGTAACATTATATCTCTGCTTAGCTGAACATATTTTATTTCTGTGTGCGCAAAATTTTATTTACTTTTTTCTGCTAGAGTACTTGTCCACATGTATCTAATTCGATTTCCCAACTGCTTGATGTAATTATTGATTTCTAGCTTACACTTCATTATTTAATTAATACTTAATTAATATTTCCATGATAGTCCAACAAAAAAAATTTCTGACTAATTTATCGAGTACATTAATTCCAACCATGATTAAAATTAGAATATCATTTATACCTGTTCGGTTTTTTGCAATATTATCGATCTTTGCATATCAAATGAAACTAATCTCTTTCTTTTGTTTTATTTATAAATTATAATCCTTTCCCAGCGTGATAAAAATACTGTCGGAGAAAATTCCTCGTTAACTTTTATTACTATTATTATGCAAAATTTCTCTATTTTCAAATTTGTACCCCTAAAGAGAGCTACGAATTGAAGCTAACGCAGAAGGTGAGTCCAGCTAAATATTCACATCTTACTTGACAGGCTTTCTTAATTGTCTCAGGAAACCCAGCCCAAAAAATGGGTGGAACTTTTGGATGAAAACTAAAAATAATCCTCGATCGTACCAACTTCCCTGCCGTCCGATCAGCGCTCTATCTATTTATATGTCGATTCTAATCAACGCTCTGCTTATTTCTATGTTTGATAAAAATCAAAAGATAATATATTTTCGTCTATAGGTTGATATCCAAACCGATTTTCGTCTATGTGTCAATTACTCAATTCTAATCAACGCGTTGCTGGATGGTTAATACGTAATACAAATCACCATACCGATTTTCCTACCGTCTGATTTTCTGAATTGTATACCAAAAAAGATATGGGCCTCTCGATCTGCTTTGGCGCTGATCAGATTTTCATATTCTTTTTCACAGAATGTTATTATCTGGATCGAGCGTACGACTGATGTCTAGTGCAGCGGATCTTATCTTTATTTTCGAATCCCAATTAGCTTGGTCTCTGCTTTATTGATCACACAAATCCAAGTGATTATTTAAATTTGAATGCTATGGGTCTTCAGAGTGTACCAACAAGCCTCTCTCTAACCTCATTGTTGTGTGCTTGCAAACTTGCGCCATTAAAGTCAGCGCTGACATCATCACTCCTTCCAGGAATGGAGGGAGTAGGGGGCAAGGGGGGCTTAGTCCTCTAATATTTGAAAACTGCAGTTAGTGAATAGTTGTATAATAATGATAAATATTACCTTATATTATTAATTCAGTACCTGAGAAAAGTCTCTAATATTTGAAAAGTTCCATCGCTAATTTTGTGAAAAGTCCAATACTAATGAATAATGGTGCAAATTCCTTTGAATTAATTAAGTTTTTTGAATTCTGCGATTAGATATACATAAATATGACGTGAATTCTGACTATGCTCGCATTATGCCTTCTTTTTTTTCTGAAGAATAAAGAAGAAGGAATACCATTTGGACCAGTGACATCGACACATCGTACAACTCAACCAGAATATATACAATATGGAATGATTATATGCAGTAAGTTAGAATATTTTCATCAACAGGGAAGGTGCGTACATATATAAATCCATGAGTAGTAGGTCACCAACACCAAAGATCTGCAGGAGACGCAAAAAAATAAGAGTACAGGAGACTTTGTGATAAAATATTGACTACATTTATTGTCATTTTTCATGAAAATTACGGAAAAAAATTATGTCGCTTCTCTTTTAAAAATGACCGAGTATTTTTTATTACGCAATCGTAACAAACTTTTCAAAATAAAAAGCATGGGAAGCCTAAAGAACTAAAATATGGAGAATATTCAGTCCGCACTACCGCAGTTTGCTGAAACTGGATCCCCAGAGAACCGGTACAGGGGATCTCAAGACGCAATTGTCCGATCCAGTTGCATTTTTTTATGAAGATTCCAGTCCTCTTGTCTATCTCTACCCCCACCAGTTCTCCACTCAATATATTAGGTTTTTTTTTATTTATCGATTTATTATTATTATTATTATTATTATTATTATTATTATTATTATTATTATTATTATTATTATTTTTTCTTTACTACTGACCCGGCGGAACATACTTAATAAAATAAAAATATGACACATTACTTATTTAGAAGTTTAGCTCATCTTTATATAAAAAAATAATATATTATTATATTATGATTTTAGAGTTAGTTATTTCAGTGGTATTAAATTAGCGACTATTTCGAAAATCATTTGTTTGTCAAATGTAAATTAGCATTCAAGATAGTACCGTTTTATTAATCCATCGTGAACTCAAAATAAACTTCTTCTGAGAGTTGCACTATTTTACTATTTGAACTCTTCCAAGCACACCTTTAGTTATGGTTGGTTCACCTTGCAAGTTACAAGTTGCATCTGATCACTTGCATTTATATTTCATCGAATCTCAAGAAAACTTAAAAACTAATCAAAATGTTTAGAAATTTTACAAAGTAATAAAAAAAATTTAAGTTTTTTTCACAGAACATTTTATACCTTAATATACTATAAAATTTCCCAATTCTCTATATTTTTTAAACATTTTTCTAGAACACCTATATTTTCTTACAAATTTCTCAACCTTTATTTTAGATATTTTAATAAATTAAGTTTATCTTATTAGAATTAAATAGATCTACATACATCGGATGAAAAAAAATATTATACCAATAAAAAAAATCTTTAAATAAAAGCTGAACATACATATAATTTCAGACAATTTGAACTTTCATACAATAAAACAAATACAATCTATTATGAAAAAGGTTTACACTCGCTACACAAAAAATATGAGTAATGCTATAATCAAATATATAGGACATCAAACACGATCCATATGTCCATCTTTAAAATTTAAAATGTCAATCCGAACCGCTCAATATGATCTCTATATTAAAATATCATTGAGTATCAAATTTTATAACTATTTTCAATTTTTCAAAATTGGAGGGTTTATAACTTTTTAGATTGACCATATTAAAAAATTCAAAAAAAATAGTAAAAAAAAATTGAAAAATATAATTTGGTTTCCACGGAGATTTTATTTTGGAGAACAATTTGAGTGGTTTGGATCGACCATTCTAATCTGAAAAAATTAAATTTTATAATGTTGGACGGGTACATGTGGCCTATATGTTGGACACCAGCCACTCCCATAAAATAAATGTTAAAAATTGAAGCACAAGTTTTCAAGGAATGTGACATTTACATAATTTGAAACCCTAATTGAGAAACATATGAACACAAAGTCCAGAATTAAATACAGTTGTATGTATTTAATCACACTTTAATCCGCCTAGGCAGATGCTTGGGATCTCAAAGGTAAAAAATCATCCTTTGAGTAAGGTGCTGCTCTTAGGATTGGATTTTTCTTAAAGAAATTGACAGGCTTGAGATCAAAACTGGCGGAAACAGTTGGCATTATGGGGTAATCCTCTTGGCACGGTACATGATGAAACCCTAGCGTGTACCAGAGTACTATGTCCCTGTTCTCTATTGGTCGGTCACTATAAAAGTATAAAAATATTAATTAGCTGCTTTATTTTTTTCATCATAATAAAGTAAACCTTTTAATTATTAATAATTTTACACATCTTTAAGATTAGACATTTTTTTTAAAATAAATTAATTTGATATTGCACTTACTTCTCGGTCCACTTAGCAAGTGTATCATCTCCCTTGCTCTGACATGCAAGTAATCCAGCAGCCCATTGCTCACTCCGATTATAAGGTGTCACCCAGATCTAAAGTGGAAAACAACCAACATGCTCACTTGTTATTTTGTGCAACCATAAATATCGAAAAACTAAAACAAAAATTTGGAGATCTTGTATAAAATAAAAAAACAGAGATCCCCAAATTTTGATCAAAGTCTAGTTGTAATCAGTTAATTTTGTTATTCTGTCTGAATGAAGCTGACTGTCGCAGCTGGAGTTTTTAAATAGAGAATTGTTGGGTACGGATTGGGTTTAATTTTGTTTGTGTTGGTTTTGGGTACCAAGGAATTAGAGAGCAGGGAGATGAATTTTCATCGATTACGGGGGGTAGGCTTTTGTATGTTGAAACTCGGATGTATTGTGGATGTTAATGTCTAGAAATAGAATTAAAAAAAAAAACACAAACAAACAAACAAACAAACAAAAAACAGAGATCCTCTACACAAAAGGAAAATGAATAGGAAAGAAAAATGATGTACCTGATTATTTGTGAATGCTGCTCTCATTTGTGGTGGATCATGCAAATCAAGAAGACTAGCTGCCGTGCCTCCTGGTACAATCCTATACCCGGATGGATTTCCAATGCTGTTTATCCTAGAAGGGTTCACCACATGAAATTCGGATGGATCATACAATTTGAGCTTTATTTGTGCATCTTTTTCTGTCTTGGCAACCTGTTTCTTCACCTTTAGGTAACTCTTTCGAGGCGACTCCCCTTCGTTAGTCTCTTGCTTGACCAAGTGTACATTCACAAAGGAATTATTCGACCCATCTACATCCATGTCTAGGTAGAAGTTGACGTAGTGGTCGTGGACTACACCGATCACGTTTTCCGTAATTAGGGTTCCATACAAGTCCTCTTCCTCTGGAACTTGATTCATGTTTTCATATGTGGTTCCTTTTACCATTAACATGCCTGAAGCGCTAACCTGTTAGTGTCACAAGTTATTGCGAATATGCTTATTTAATTAAGACATAAAGTTTAAACTTTTTACTTAAAATCGATGATAGTGATAATACCTTGATGCGAATAAGGCCATCTGTTTGGAATTCCCAATCGACTATGTAGTCATAATTCCCAACTGATGCAGCCATCCTGACAACCAGAGTTATCTTCGGCCGCACTTCTCTACCTGTTTGTTACCGTTTATTTCATGTAAAAAGTCATTAAATGACTAAGAAAGGAATTGGGTATAAATTCTACGAAGTTATAGAAATTAGTAAACTTCTGACATCATGTAGGATATAAAAATAAGATATAATTGGCAATTCGGTACTCCGTTGGTGACACTAAAGTTAATTAAGGCTTTGGTTAATATGATTTCCATGAGGAGTTTTCATTTCATTAGAAATTCTTTGATCAAAATTAAGGGATTTGATTTCAATACAAATGAAATGACATGTGAAAATAAAAATGATTTTAATCAGGGCATTACTCTCCAGTTATCCGTCCATTACAAATTTAATTCCTCTAAAATAATCTGACAAGGTACATATATAGTATTCACTACACAATTGGCCTCAATTCTGTTAAGTAATTTTTAGTAAGAAAAATATTTGGTGCCCTGTTTTACCTCAGGTTCCATGTAAACTTTGCTTAAATACACGAAATTTGAATATGCATAGAGGAACAAGAAATATCAAATATACGAACAACTAGAGTCGCTATACAAATCAAACTCGCCCAATTGTTATCTTTATTAGTTTTTTTTTTGTTTTTTTTCGAGACTTTGCTTTCAGTGGCTGTCAACGAATATCTTTATTAGTTGTTATAGTGCTATCACTTATCAAATTAGGTCTGATACCATTGCTGACAGCAGAAATAAAAGCCTACGACGCTAGAGCTAGCCATTGGTATATCTGAGCCATTTTCTGGATTCTTTGTCCAAAAAATGCGTGAAAAGTAAAACAAGGTCTGCTTTAATTTTCTCTGTCAAAACTCAAAAATGATGTTACAATTTTTTTTACCATATTGATTGTTAATTGATACTGACCTACTATATACTTTCTTGCATTAATTTCTAACAAAAGTTCATTTCAAGGAAAGAAGATGTACTGATTGACGGAGATTATCGTCTTTGTGCTTTTGAAAGGATAAAAAGGGTGGACTGAATATGGTAGGGAAAAATAACTTCTACCATTACCATCTGTACGTATGGTTAATTTTTATTTTTTTATAGAGTGCAAATAAATCATATGCTCTCAAAAAATAAAGAAAAAAGAAAAAAACATGCTTTCTCTTTCTCTCTTTTCTAGTCATGAACTTCTTTTTCATTCTACTGTTAATGCATTAATCACATGCAATATTTTATGCTTTCCCTATCTTTGTTTTTTGTTTTTTTCCTATGAAAAATTACGTGCTTTCAAATAGCATCAAAGCAGCATAACAAGAACAAACTAAGTTTTACGTTGATGTCTGGCAAATACCTATCAAATGTATGGTTCTAACTTCTAATATTATATTAAAAGATCTTTGTCAGCATTTGTGGAACATTTTTTTTCTTACTTTCTGTTTATTTTCTTACAAAAATTATCTATGTATTAAATATAATTATATAATCTTCAACAATTATATGTTATCACAAACCAATAGTAAGTTATATCCGAGTAAAAATTTGCATATCATCAATAATAGTCCACCATTATTTGTTTCGAGTTATTAAATAGATTCACGTATAAGTGGACGCTAATTGATAAACAGAACAGAGCTTTACCCCCATAATGACTTTGAACTCAATTACGAATCATATATATGTTCATATATAACTTCATATGCGTCGTTAAGAACTATAGTATATCCTCAGCAAGGATTAAACTCATTTATAGTTGGAATCGTACCCAACCCCTCGCAGCTCAAACTTGAAAATGAAATATTCTCAAGCATCACGTACTTAAGGGTATCTTTTTTAGTTGGAAAAGTCCAACCCTCTCTCTAGTCAAACTTTGAAAATGAAATATAACAAGTATCACGTCACTAATTATTATTATTTATAGTTGGAGATTTCAGTATGGAGATCAGATTGGATGGTTTGGATCGGTCATTTCGAATCAATCTAAGAATTTTGATCGCGACTCATGGAGGCTATGTGAGTTGCCACTCACTATAACAAAACTATTTCTCTATATATGTATATACTTGGGAAAGAACTACTTCCCTTCTAAATTTTTTAATAATATCATAATATAAATCATAATGGAATTAATTTTTCTAATTTTGAGTATATATTATGAGACTTCCAGTTTATATTTTAAATCCACAATTGCTACTTTAAAATGTGTTATCTATAGCTATTAAGAAGTATTTTAATATATATCCACCTGAGTCAAAGGCTAATTCTTTGGTCCACTTTATGTTATATATAGTTGTTTATTTGTTGTATATTATTTACAATACAGAAACCATGACTCCAAAACATCTAGATATGTAAATACAATGTACGCTTTATATATGTATATGACTATAGACGCACACAAACGTACCAGACTTCAACAAATATAAATCCTTGACTTCAACATCTAGTACAATAAATTGTGCTATAAAACTTCAAAAAAAAAAAAAAATTTCATCGTGCATGTAATTGTTTGAATATGACGGCCATTATTGTTTATCCGACAGAAAAATAGAACTTACATCTTTTCCAGTTGTGGGACCCTCAGAATGCTTCCAAGCCACATCTCCATCATACCTCTCAAAAACACACACCATATCAGATCGAAGATAGGGTTGCCCGTCTGCCTAAGCAAAAACGCCATCCATGAAGTATGCCCCGGTTGGACAGTCGTTAAGGCGGTCCAGTGACATAGCCTGTATCCCGAACCCATATTCCCCTGCATCCAAATACGTCTTGAAATACCACCCTTCTGTTGGATCCATGTACGGTACAAAAAGCTCTGATGCCATCCTTTATACATAACTTGTCTGTACTTGCCAGTTTCTGGATCTGTTACTTTCACCTAAACACGTTGGCACATGTCAGTGAAGGTAGCCATTGCTTTCACCAATAATTAATAAGGCAATTAAGTAGGTCAAGAAACATAACTAATTAGTAGATAAACCACTGAAAGCTATGTTTCAACTAAATCTAAAAATTGCACAAAATTAGGAAATACTGTGCTTATTGAGTATCTTTCTGATCTCTGTTCAGTTCAGCTAACATCTAGAATATCTTTGTCCGATTTTCACATCACTATGTTATTACATCGCCTTCATTTATTAGATAATCTTTTGTTGCCAACATTTTAAAAATGGTTATTTTTTTCCATCATAGAGCCAATTAAGGTCAACTAGTACTTGCATATAAAATTCTTAGTGTTAATAAAATGGCGTAGGATCCAAACATTAACACTAAAAATTATTCCAAACATTAAAAATGAAATTAAATCTTCCATTTTGAATATGATCTGCATGTATATATGTTAGGTAAGATTTAATGCTTGTTTTTTTATTGTAAAATGACATTAAAATTAATATTCGCAGAGTTAAGTGATAACTTTAGAATTTCAAAAGTACATATAATTTTACAATCTCCAATCGAAACACGCCATTTACTTCTAGTTTTGAAGTCCGGTCTTATTTGACTTTTGAGGAAGGATTCATGAAATTTGTCAAAATAATTTATTGTAAGGAATTTTAACTTTGGAAAGAACTTTATACACGAAGTAAATATCCGTTTTTTTTTACCTGAGATATTATTACGCCAGCTCTTGCATCGGGTCGGACATGCATCTCCCACCCGGCCCATTTAATCAAGTGTTTACCTACTACCTCAAAGCTTGGTCCCTTAGGTTGGATCATGAAAATGGGATTTACTTTGCATGAGGAAGGTTGATCCTTCTCCTTTTGCACCTCATATCGATAATCAGTGTCTGGATCACTGTTAACAGGAATCTTTCGATCAATATCCCAAATATGAAGTGTTTCATTACTGTCTATGTCGACAAGAGCGGTTAGTCCCTCAACCGGCTTCATGTAAAAATTGATAGTGTCTTTATAAGAGGAACACTGGATTTTCATCAGACGGCGTGATTCTTCCGAAGGACCGAACCAACCTGAAGGGAGAGCTCCACACGTGACGTCAGACGGGTCAATCCCCCTAGAAATGAGAGAGTCGAGAAATGTCGAATTGGAGAAGGGTATGGAAACTGCAGTCGCTAAGTCTTCTGGTGTCAGCGTGGGGTAACCAGATACTGAGGTGACTATTTCGTGAACTAGTATGGTGTGAGAGTTTATGTCGACCGTCAGGAGATGAGACTTGCCAGAGGAAAATGCTATAACTGATGCACGGCGAGGAGGGAAGGCGCGGCCTGGTCGCCATGCGAGAACAACTGATTTTGGCGGTTCTTCTAAAGATAAAGCATGGATGGACGGGAATGCATTGGGGAAAGAGAATTGTGAGTATGATCTAAGGACTGACTGGACAGTTGAGATTTCATCCAAGGACAGTGGATCTAGTGGGTGTTGTGGGGGTAAAGATGATATAGCAATTCTGTTTAGCCTATTCGTTTTTGTGTTGGAGATTGGAGGGTTTGTCCATGAGAAAAAAATTAGGAATATGGCTAGTAAGAGACAGCTAGAGAAGACGATGAAATGGCGTGAGGTGGTTGGCGAGGGATCCATTGGGTTAGAACTTAGAAGATTCGTGTTCTGAGATAAAATGTGGGACTGTTCGGAAACTTTATAGGAATCCAACTCCATTTATAAAATCGGCTGCAAACCTCTTATCTTTTCTATTTGGCAGTTTGCCCCTTAATTCTTCCAAATGAGACATTTACCTCTCAATTTTTTCTTAAAATACTATATACACCTTTTTCAACAATTTTAATGAAATTTTATAATAAAAATTTAGTTTTCAGAGATCATGACTAAAATGTCGTCTGCTTTAGAACCTGATGAAGAAGGTGAAGGGAGTGGAAGAAAAAATTGAATATAGAAGTTAATTTGCTCTCGATTATAAACTAAAGTAAAAATTAAATTGTTTAACTCACAGTTAAAAAGTGAAAAAATGAAAAAAAAAAACTTTCAATCTTACCCTTGACCTCTGTCAAGGCCTTTTCCAAGTACTGATTTATTATGTTTTACAATGTTTTTGTTTAAAATTATGTTTTAATTTTAATAAGTAAAGATAATTTGAGAGTTTTTTTTAGAAGATATTGACAGCGGCTGTCAACAAGATAATTTGAGAGTTTGTACTGTAAAATTATTTTTCGGTGCTGTATTTTAAATTTATTTGTTTAGAAAGGTCTCTACTGGTCCATTAGAACATTGTTCTAGTTCTATGTTTTCAACGGAACAACAATAAGATTCAAAAGTTTTCATTTTGTTCTTATTCCTCTTATTTTAAAGGATGCCAAATAAGATTTTTCTTGTTCTTATTCCTCTTATTTTAAAGGATGTCAAATAAGATTTTTCTTGTTCTTATTCCTGTTGTTCTTGTTGGAGTTATGTCCTAGAAGCCAATCATTCTGGCTACTTCTATAGTTTATGTTATTGATGATTTTATCATTTGTTCCTTGATTTATTTATTGATAGATCATTCAGGTTGAGGATCTGAATTGTAGATCTCTATAACTCATTTGTTCATAAATGACAATAATAAATCTAAAGATGTCCATAATCTTGATAATTAACAAGGAGCATTAATTATCAAATAAGATTAGTATGCAAGTTAAGCGATGATTAAGTTCTACAAATCATAGGTAAGGAGTTACCAACTTAATTGCAAATGTATATGTTGAAGAATATAGTGCAGGACTTGACCCAATGAAATAAACATTTGGATTGTGTTGAGTGTCATTGTTTATTTCATATCAGTTTGATTCTAAGTTTGAGATGCTCACCTTTTCCACATGAGGATAGGTTCAATAAATATCGTCTAACGTTGATTCCTGATAAAGGCTGCTATAAGGACTTTATTTATGTTCTCTTGAATTGTGCTGGAAAAAGTTGTTCATCAAGAAAACCGTATGTCCCTCATTAATATACTTGATGAGTGATGATATCTGTTTGGGCCCCTTGATGGAGTTGGATTGGTTGGCCAACATGTACAATCAACTCTAGATCAAGAAATGTATAATCTGCAAGAATGACACATTCCTATCTTGGATTATACAAAGATATCGTGTGACATAAGAATCAGACAAGGAAATACTAATATTTCTTATGCAGGATTGACATATTGTAGCAGTACATTATTTATGCGAATTGGGAATCATAACGTGTTGCTAGATACCGCTTATGATTATTGGAATTAAATAAGCGATTTAATTCCATGGCTAACATAGCATAAATCCTCAAAGGGTCACACAAAATAGAGTTTTAACCAAACAGTGCGTTATTTATTTATTCGCAACAGTGAGTATTGCGAAAATATGATGTGTTGATTAATTAATTATATACCGTTATGAACCGTTATAATTAATTAAATCAAATTGATCATATAGAAATAAATTAGTGTATTTTGCTAATCCTAGATTAATTATTAATATGTTAATATTTAATCATGTGCAACATATTTAATTAATTGAACTAATTGGGCTTCTAAATTAAATGGTTATTTAAAGGCCCGAATTGAGGTGTATGAAAGGAGCAACATGTGAGATGGATTAATGGACTTTGGAGCCCATAATCCTCCCACCTAATTTCGGCAAGGAGAGGGCAAATCTGTCCAAGATTTGTTGGATGAGAGACCTAGGGTTGGAGTACTATATATAGGGGTATCTCTTGGGAGAAAACCCTAGCCGTCACATTGCTCTCTTCCCTTCTCTCTCTCTTGGCCGAAATCCACCCAAGGAAAGAAAAATTTCAGAATTTTTCCTCCCTTCCTCTCCTCTCTACCTCTCATAGTTCATGTGTTGAACAAATTTCCCTCTAATAATTAATTAGTTAATTGCTTTGGAAGAGGGAAAACCTTAGGATTAGCTTTGCTCTCTTTGAATCGCTAGCACGAATCTTCTAGAGCTTGGTTAATCTCTTGGTGGACTCGAGGCGGCCGGCCGGAGACTTAGGAGGAGAGGAGAGCACGCCACCGACTCCAAGGGCCGTTGGATTCGAGCCTCACAAGAACGTTTGTGAGAGGTATAATCTTCCTACACCTTTTTCTCATGATGTGTGATTGCTTTAGCACTAGATCTTTGACTTGCTTGTTCTTAATGGTGATTAATTAGTTGTAATTGATCTAAAATAAAAAATGAGCATTTCCTAACAGTGGTATCAGAGACAGGTCGTGTTTAAGGTTTTTCACACTTAATTAAGTGAGAAATTCGTAATTAATTAAGGTAATTAGTGATGTGCATGCTTGCAGGTTCTGAAAAAGCTATTTTTCTGTCTTGTTGCTTGTTTTTCGTGGTGTAAAGCTCTTGAAATTTTTTCCTTCTTATTGGAGGTTGTAGATCTTTGAGTTGTGGTTGTTTTCCCACTGGAATCATTGAAATTCTATTTAAAATGGATTTTTAATGATTTAAACGGTAACGGTGCGTAGACCCATTATTCTGCTGCACAGTTCTGTTGTTGTGGTTGGTAACAAATAAGTTTGTATACAAAGTACCTGTAACTTTTAGATAGGATTAATCTAAACTTGATACTCTTTCTGGATATGTAAATTTTGTTGCATATTTCGGATCTTATGTGGGCGTTCAAGGATGAAAAGTGATGAAGTTGTCAGATCTGTTTTTTCAAACAAACCGATTGTTTTGAAAAACTGTACTTATTGAGAAACTTTTATGGAAAAGTGTTAAAATGAAAATGTTCTCCTTTAAGTCTGGAATCTGTGAAAATTAATTTCATAGATTTTCATTGAGATTTGATACCTCAACCGAGTGAAACCTTATTGGTCGACGGTCTGTTCCAGAACATGATACCTTGCTTAAATGCTTGTTATCTCGTTGATCTTGAATATAACTTCTTGGATTTTCTTTTCATAGAATGATAGCCTATTGTATGTAGTATTTTTCTATGTAAATTGTTTGCTGGAAAAATATCAAGGGGATGATCATACAGACCGAAAGATTGAGACCAATAACAGAATTTTCTCTAACGGTGCTTCGCGCACAATCTGAGGATTTGTCTTTTTTGGTTCTCCCTGATGGTAACTGATCTCTCCTTGAGATTTTTACAGGTAATCAAAATATTTGTAAGGAGTTCTCTGGATTTATTTCGGATTTTTTGGAGACCGAATTATTTTAAATTTTTTCGGGACCCGAATTTCGTATTTTAATTAGTTAAAATAGTTTCTAATTAATCATTTTATTGAAAGGTTAATTAGAAGACTCCTTAAATACCCTCCTTTCTGTTTTGATGGTTGGATTTAATTTAAAAGAGCTTAAACAATTGGTTGTTAAGGTTAAGCCTTCTTTGCATTCGAAAACTTGAGCAACAAGTATGCACAAAGATTCTAATTAATGAAATTAATTAAGGAACAAGTGAATCATGTATATTATATATGTGCTAACTTTATTTTGTAGGAGGATGTGGGTTTGATATGGCTCAAGATGTCAATGCCTTGTGTGTTGTAAAATATTGTGAATGCATGTGATTGCTTGTAAAGTGGCCTAAGGTGCCTTGATAATTAATTGGTTAATTTTTGATGTAACTTGTGAGGCTTGCATGCCCCTAAGGCCTAGGTGGGGTTTTAGAAATTTCATCACATGTATTAATTTCCCTTAATTATTAGATGGGATCTTAGTAATTAGTGGAAGGGCTTGATTAGATTAGTCTCGTTACATGGAGATGCGACGAAGATTAATGCAAGCGGGAGCCATACAAATCCACGACTATGTTTGAGATGTGTATGATTATGTGATTGTTTGAGAATGCCTTGAATTGTCATAGGTAGGTATGGGTGTATGCTTACACGACCACCAAAAAAGAGTCACATAAATTGTTTTGTCCCAATTACGATTAAGTTAATTCGTCCTCCTTCTCTCTATCCCCTTCAAGACAATTGATTGTTTATTGATGCATTCCGCCGACGCGGACATCGTACTCCATCATTGTAGTCGGGGTGTAAATCGGATTTGCAAGGAGCAAATAGAGAGAAGTTACTTTTCAATGGACCCTAATCAGATTGGACATTGGGACGAAGTTCGCGATGCGAACCAAGGATCATAAAGTTGTATGATCGGTTAAAGAGAACCTACCCTATATTAGTTGGTTTGATGTTGTGCCGACGCCGTCATCATCTCAACGAAAGCAGGGGACTTGGAAATCCATTACACTTAGGAACATTAATTTAGTGTAGTGGAAGTTTTACTTTATGGAAGTTAAAACAAAAGCATAAACTAAATGACCTTAAATTTTGATATTGTTGTAGATATCTTCCTCGTCTTTTACGCTACGTTCTCTTCTTGAAAAGGAAAAACTTGCCTTCAATGGTGTCAATTTCTTGGATTGGCACCGCAACCTTAGGCTTGCCCTTAGGTTTGAGAAGAAGGAGTATCTCTTGACCACTCCAATTCCCGATCTCCCTGCAAGCACTGCTCCCGAAAAGGAGCAGCAAGACTATGACAAGCACTTGGCGGACGACATTGAGATGTCGGCCTTGATTGTTGCGGTCATGGACAATGAGCTCCAAAAGGAGTACATTGATAGTGGTTTTGGAGTGTTTGAAATCATCTCTCGCCTCTCAAGGACATTTAAGACCAAAGCTCGTACCGAAAGGGGCAAACTCATCAAGGCCGTCGCCAACACTCGTTTGGTGGAGGGTCATGAAGTTGGCCCACACGTCATGAGGATGGCGGGGTTGTTTCGGCAGCTTGAAAGCCTTGACACGCCCTTCCCACCGGAGGCTGTCCAAGACTTTATTCTCAACTCTCTTCCTCAGAGTTACTCGGGGTTCGTTGTGAACTACATGGAGAAAAGTTTGGAGGATCTCCAAAACATGCTCATGGAAACTGAGGAGAGTCTCAAAAAAGAGAAAGGGTCTAAGGATGTTCTTGCTGTGAATGACAAGGGAAGAAAGATCAAGAAGAAAGTCCGAAGAAACAAGAGAGGCAAAGGCCCGGTGACGCCCCAAGGCTCGTCCAAGGGTGCTCCCATGGGTTCAAGAAAGAAGAAGAACCCGGTCACTTCCGATACCGTGTGCTACTACTGTAGTGACAAGGGCCATTGGAAGAGGAACTGCCCCAAGTACCTTGCTGATAAGAAGGCTGGAAACGTCCGTCCTGTCATTGAAAACCTTCTCGCTACCTCAAGCAATGACTAGATATTTGATACTGGTTCATGCGCTCACATTTGTCGAAATGTGCAGGCACTAAAGAGTAGGAGGCGGCTCGAGAGAGGCGAAGTTCAACTCCGCGTCGGTAACGGCACGTGCATCTCCGCTATGGCCGTTGGGAACGTGGAATTATCTTTGCCTTCGGGTTTTGTGTTGGAACTCAAGGATGTTTATGTAGTTCCATGTATCACTCGAAACATTATCTCTATCTCATGTTTGGACTTGGATGGTTTTGATGTTGTAATAAAGAACAAGTGTTTGACTTTGTTTCGTGATGAAGTTCGTTATTGTGTTGCGCATTTATCGAATGGCCTTTATATGCTTGATTGTAATGAACTTGTTTTGAGTGTTGAGAATGACAATAGGAAACGTAAGATTTCTGAAGAGAATGCAACTTTGATGTGGCATTGCCGCTTAGGTCACATTAATGAGAAGCGCATCAAGAGATTACAAACCGTTGGTCTCTTGGATCAATTCGCTTTTGAGCCAATTGACACATGCGAGTCTTGTTTGATGGGAAAGATGACCAAAGCGCCTTTTCCCAATAAAGGGACAAGGGCAAGTGGCTTATTGGACCTTGTACATACCGATGTATGTGGACCTATGAGCATTTGCGCACGTGGTGGTTATTCATACTTCATCACTTTCACCGATGATCATAGTAGATACGGGTATATCTACTTGATGCGGCACAAGTCTGAATCCTTTGACAAGTTCAAAGAATTCAAGAATGAAGTTGAAAACCAACTTGGTCGAAAGATCAAAGTCTTACGTTCCGATCGTGGAGGAGAGTACTTGAGTCATGAGTTTGGTGATTATCTAAAAGAGTGTGGAATAGTTCCACAACTCACTCTGCCGGAAACACCACAATGGAATGGTGTATCCAAAAGGAGGAATCGAACTTTGCTAGACATGGTTCGATCGATGATGAGCCAAACCGATTTGCCTAAATTGTTTTGGGGTTATGCATTAGAGACCGCAGCTTTTACACTAAACCGTGTTCCGTCTAAGTCCGTTGAGAAGACACCTTATGAGATTTGGTTTGGTAAGAAACCAAACATGATGTTTCTCAAGATTTGGGGTTGTGAAGCTTATGTGAAAAAGCTAGTGAGCGATAAGCTTGGACCCAAATCGGACAAGTGTCATTTCGTAGGATACCCTAAGGAAACAAAGGGATACTACTTCTACAACCATGTCGAGAACAAGATAGTTGTTGCTCGTCATGCCGAGTTCTTGGAGAAGGAATTTCTCGCAAGAAGAAGTAGTGGGAGTAATGTGGTTATTGAAGAAATTCAAGAACCACCACAAGACATGCCTCAAGTAGGTAATGTAGTTATTCCCAATGAGGTTCCAAATGAGGTTGTAGCCGAACCCGTTCCACAAGTCGTTGTGGAAGAGGTTCAAGAGAATGCTTCCTCAAATAAGGACTCGAACATATCGCGAGTCGATTATGTTCAAGAAACTCAAAGTTTCGAGGATCAAGAACCAACTCCACAAACCATTGTGGAACAAGTTCAAGAACCTCAAGAACCTCAAGCACCCGTTCTACGAAGGTCAACAAGGGAAAGTCGTCCACCCGAAAGGTACTTGGGTTTGCATGATGTTCTCGTCATTGCGAATGACGAACCTTTGACCATTGATGACATGATGAAGAAATCCGACTCCAAGGAATGGCTCAAAGCCATGGAATCCGAAATGCAATCCATGTATGACAACAAGGTTTGGACCTTGGTTGACCTTCCCAACGGAGTAAAACACGCCGAGAACAAATGGATCTTTAAAAGAAAGGTCGACATGGATGGCAACTTGACCATTTACAAGGCACGACTTGTTGCGAAAGGTTACAAGCAAATTCATGGTATTGACTATGAAGAAACCTTCTCACCCGTCGTCATGTTCAAGTCGATTCGGATCTTGTTAGCAATTGCCGCATTTTATGACTATGAGATATGGCAAATGGATGTCAAAACCGCCTTCCTAAATGGAAATTTGGAAGAGGATGTGTACATGACACAACTCGAGTGTTTTGTGGATCCTAAGAATGCTAACAAGGTATGTAAGCTTCAAAGGTCCATTTATGGATTGAAGCAAGCATCGAGGAGTTGGAACAAGCGCTTTGATGAAGAGGTCAAGAAGTTGAACTTCATTCAAAGCGAAAAGGAACCTTGTATTTACAAGAGGATTAGTGGGAGCGTGGTCGTATTTCTTGTTCTATATGTTGATGATATACTCCTGATCGGGAATGATATTCCCGAATTGAATGATGTCAAGGATTCATTGAAGAAGGTGTTCTCAATGAAAGACTTGGGCGAAGCCGCCTACATCCTAGGAATCAAAATCTATAGAGATAGATCTAGGAGGTTGTTAGGCTTGAGCCAAGATGCATATATTGGCAAGGTGTTGGAAAAACACAAAATGGCTAGTTCCAAGAAGGGTTACTTGCCTATGTCACATGGCATATTCTTGAGCAAGACTCAATGTCCGACGGAAGATGCAGATAGGAAATTCATGAACAAGTTTCAATATCCATCTGTGATCGGATCAATCATGTATGCCATGCTATGCACTCGCCCCGATGTGGCACATCCGATTAGTGTGACTAGTCGATACCAAGCTAACCCTGGTATGCCATACTGGACCGCAGTCAAGAATATCCTCAAGTATTTGAAGAGAACACAAGATAGCATCCTCGTGTACGGTGGAGACCAAGAGCTTGTTGTAAGTGGTTACACCGATGCTAGTTTCCAAACCGATCGAGATGATGCTAAGTCACAGTCCGGCTATGTATTCCTGCTCAATGGTGGTGCCGTAAGTTGGAAAAGTTCCAAGCAAGAAACTACGGCCGATTCCGTCACCGAAGCGGAATACTTAGCGGCTGGTGAAGCGGCGAAAGAAGGCGTTTGGATCAAGGAGTTCTTGACCGAGCTGGAGGTGGTTCCAAGCATCTCGGGTCCAGTGGATCTCTACTGCGACAACACGGGAGCCATAGCTCAGTCCAAAGAGCCTAGGTCTCACCAAAAGACCAAGCACATTCTACGACGATTCCATCTTATCCGTCAGTTTGTGAATGACGGATGGATCAAGGTCAAGAAGGTGGACGGTACCGCGAACACAGGGGATCCTCTAACAAAGCCTTTGCCTCGAGCCGCACATGAGTTGCATGTTGCATCCATGGGGATTAGGCGTATGCCTGAGTGGCTTTGAGTTGTATCTTTTACTTTGAGACTTTAGTATGAGACATGTATATTTTGGATATTACATTGAGTACTATGCACTTGCTAGAAGTCATTGTTGATTGACTCTAGGCCAAGTGGGAGATTGTTGGAGTTATGTCCTAGAAGCCAATCATTCTGGCTACTTCTATGGTTTATGTTATTGATGATTTTATCATTTGTTCCTTGATTTATTTCTTGATAGATCATTCAGGTTGAGGATCTGAATTGTAGATCTCTATAACTCATTTGTTCATAAATGACAATAATAAATCTAAAGATGTCCATAATCTTGATAATTAACAAGGAGCATTAATTATCAAATAAGATTAGTATGCAAGTTAAGCGATGATTAAGTTCTACAAATCATAGGTAAGGAATTACCAACTTAATTGCATATGTATATGTTGAAGAACATAGTACAGGACTTGACCCAATGAAATAAACATTTGGATTGTGTTGAGTGTCATTGTTTATTTCATATCAGTTTGATTCTAAGTTTGAGATGCTCACCTTTTCCACATGAGGATAGGTTCAATAAATATCGTCTAACGTTGATTCCTGATAAAGGCTGCTATAAAGACTTTATTTATGTTCTCTTGAATTGTGCGGGGAAAAGTTGTTCATCAAGAAAACCGTATGTCCCTCATTAATATACTTGATGAGTGATGATATCTGTTTGGGCCCCTTGATGGAGTTGGATTGGTTGGCCAACATGTACAATCAACTCTAGATCAAGAAATGTATAATATGCAAGAATGACACATTCCTATCTTGGATTATACAAAGATATTGTGTGACATAAGAATCAGACAAGAAAATACTAATATTTCTTATGCAGGATTGACATATTGTAGCAGTCCATTATTTATGCGAATTGGGAATCATAACGTGTTGCTAGATACCGCTTATGATTATTGGAATTAAATAAGCGATTTAATTCCATGGCTAAAATAGCAAAAATCCTCAAAGGGTCACACAAAATAGAGTTTTAACCAAACAGTGCATTATTTATTTATTCGCAACAGTGAGTATTGCGAAAATATGATGTGTTGATTAATTAATTATATACCGTTAGGAACCGTTATAATTAATTAAATCAAATTGATCATATAGAAATAAATTAGTGTATTTTGCTAATCCTAGATTAATTATTTGTCTATCTGTTCATGCTTGCCCATTCTTTTTCTAGTATCGGTGGCAAAGCCCATGCATATTGTTAATATTTAATCATGTGCAACACATTTAATTAATTGAACTAATTGGGCTTCTAAATTCAATGGTTATTTAAAGGCCCGAATTGAGGTGTATGAAAGGAGCAACATGTGAGATGGATTAATGGGCTTTGGAGCCCATAATCCTCCCACCTAATTTCGGCAAGGAGAGGGCAAATCTGTCCAAGATTTGTTGGATGAGAGACCTAGGGTTGGAGTACTATATATAGGGGTATCTCTTGGGAGAAAACCCTAGCCGTCACATTGCTCTCTTCCCTTCTCTCTCTCTTGGCCGAAATCCACCCAAGGAAAGAAAAATTTCAGAATTTTTCCTCCCTTCCTCTCCTCTCTACCTCTCGTAGTTCATGTGTTGAACAAATTTCCCTCTAATAATTAATTAGTTAATTGCTTTGGAAGAGGAAAAATCTTAGGATTAGCTTTGCTCTCTTTGAATCGCTAGCACGAATCTTCTAGAGCTTGGTTAATCTCTTGGTGGACTCGAGGCGGCCGGCCGACGACTTAGGAGGAGAGGAGAGCACGCCACCGACTCCAAGGGCCGTTGGATTCGAGCCTCACAAGAACGTTTGTGAGAGGTATAATCTTCCTACACCTTTTTCTCATGATGTGTGATTGCTTTAGCACTAGATCTTTGACTTGCTTGTTCTTAATGGTGATTAATTAGTTGTAATTGATCTAAAATAAAAAATGAGCATTTCCTAACAGTTCTTATATAGTCAGAACGCACCACAAAGAATAGGCGATACTTGACATCTTTTTAACAATTTGAACCTAATAATAGTTGATATCCCTTTCACTTTCCTTTACTCATGAACAGTAATATTTTTCAATTTCTTTCGATTTCCCAGCGAATTTCGTCCGAATTACCGCACAAGACTGTCCTATCACGCAGCGCGTGGGATGAGATTTCATTCAAGCCGTCCGCATCTCTTCTTTTTCTTCCCTCTTTCTTTCCTTTATCTCTCTCGCCGAGATGGCGACCCACCTCCTCCTCCTTCTCTCTCACCAAGCTGAACACCCAACTCCGCCTCCTTCTTCCCCGCTTTCTCTCTCTCTCGCCGAGTACCAATGACGACTGTCAATCAAAGAGGCGTGCCACGAGCCCACGGCGACTCGACAGAGAGGACGGCGGCCATGGAGCAGAGCTCGGTGTCGCCTCCTCTTCGCTGATCGAAGGTAGAGGGGAAGCAGAGGCAGAGGGAAAGCAGAGGCAGATGGGTTCGGAGGGAGTTGGAGCCAGAGGTAGACGAGAACCGGAGGAAGATGTATTAGAACGGCTGGGGCGGAGGTGAAGGCAGAGAGGGAAGCACCATCGAGTTCACTATCGAATTTGCCGTTCAGGTATTGCCGTTCATTTCGTTGTACTGTTGTTTATTTCAAGTGTTGATTTAGGGAATAAAAGTCATGCTGGAATGCAGAAGCACGAGATTGGGGGGTATTTTTGGTTACTCCATGCATAAGTGATGTTTCAGGTAGGTTTCACTTTTTGAATTACAATTCTTAGATGGTTAACTTCAAAACATATTCCTATTGAGTAACATTGCAATGATTTTTTTGTTCAATAGCTTTTTAAGGGCTCCTTAAGTCTATTGTTTTGCTGAAGCTGTGATAATGTGATCTTAAGCTGTGAGAAACAGTTTGGTAGTCTAAAGTGACGCTGGTAAAAGACTCTAACGCTGTTTATGGCTTAGCTTTAGGTTTATTTCACTTGTAGATAGGGGCCCTACTGCATTTGTAGAGCAATTGAAGACAACACATCTTATCATTGTACCTGCTGGGGTCAGCACAAGTTCTTACCGATGGTACAGGTACAGGGGGTGTGAGGCTAACAGATTCAGCTGGTATTGGAACGAGTGTAGGGGGTGATATTCTAGAAATCATTTTTAAGTTGCTTTTGGTAAATCTGACAATATATATTTCTTTTGTTCTGAAAAATTATTACATCATTTTTTTGTGTTGCCACAAACTAATAGATCGATTTGCATTGATTCACTTATCGAAAATACTGCATATATAGGTCAATAATGCATATAAGCTTTGTGGTTATGTGAATTAAAGTATGCTCTATGTAGCTGTCGCATAATCATTATGTTTACATGCACTGTTAGTAAAGACTTTGTGCTTACTAAATATTTCTTTTATATGCTCTATTTTGCTTAATTATTTCATAGTATGCTTATAGTCACAAGATTAGAAGAGATTTTGGTTTTCAGCATAATTGCTACAAATAATGATTATGCCATTACAATTGTTCAGTACTTGGTTTCAATTTTGCAAATTTATGAGAATATACATATCTTTTAAAGCCGTGAGTATCCAAAGATCATCATTTCTATCATCAAACTTCATATAAGGCTGCTTATATTGGTATTGAGTAATTACACTTTATGTGGCTGCATTTTTTTTCATGGTTAGATATGTATTCAATTAGTTCATTTTAGATAATTATTTTTATTTTGAATCCTGAAATATGTTTTTTTTTTCTAATTTAACTCAAAAGTACGGTCCTTGTAGGTCTGATAAAAATGAGGGGCAAAATGGGAATGACTCAAAATATTTATATTACAAGTAAGTGATCCATATACTGGAAGATTATATTTATGTTATAATATTCATTTTGTGTGGTTGAATTTTGAGATGTTTATATATTTTAAAATTGTTATATATATATTTTGTGTATATTGAAAAAGAGTAGTGACAGTCGCTATAAAAGATGGAGTGCAGGGTTTAGCTTCTAAAAATTTTATTTGCTGCCACCTCACTGTAGATATTGTCATCTCATGTATTCATATTTATCATTCATTCTCTCTTCTTCTACTGTTTGGATTTATTCACTCATTATAGAACTATTTTTTTTGCTGCACAAACTCATTTCAACCTTTCTTTTTATTTCTGGAACTGGTAAAAACCTCTAACAGGCAAAAAAGTCAGGTGCACTTCAAGATTAGGTTGCCTTAAGTAGTTCAAAATTAACCTCATTGCTGTCTCATTTCCAGCTTATATTGTATTTTATTCCTTATTTCAAGCTATTTATTGTGATAACTTCACTTTCAATTCTGGATGTCTTACAATGTTATAATGATAATTTCTATTAACCATTGCTAATTTTCTAAAAATGTGTTGTTCATTGAATTCTATGATAGATTGAGATAATAAAGCATCTAAATTGGCATAAGGCAGCTTCAATGGGATGACGTTATCTATCTCATACAAAAGGACCAAATAGGCTAGTTAAACTACTCAGTTATCGGTTTTGAAATAGGAGTTGTACTTGGATTATTCGATTGTTGTCTGTGCAAACTTAGAAACAAGTAGACCGCCTGAGTCCAGTCGACCTTCAGCGGTTTGAGCGGTCGACTACGAAAGTAGACGGGTCGCTCGCATCCGGATTTAAACCAGAAAGTGAACAACTCAGTCTCCTAGTTTACAATTTCATCAGGTTTTTATCTCGATTTACACGAATTCCATAGTTTAGCAAGTTAAAATAGTTTTAGTTTAATCCCACAATTATCTGAATCCTATTATCCAACTTGTTATCCTAGTTTCATTTAGCTTAGATGATTTTAGAGCAAACTCTCTGTGTAATTGAATAGTACGTCCCTGAGTTTGACAACCCGTCTATACAAATTAAGTTAATTTAGTTGCTGAATTGAGTATAAATCAGTTTTTATTTTCGGTAAGGCTTCTCAAACAACGATAGAGTAAGTTCTCATCACGCTACACCATATTTGGTTTCATAATTCCCACCTCCTCAACATATTTTCTTCCTTTCTATTTTTGGAATACGTGCCCAGCATCCTCATAATCGTTTTGCTTTTGTCTCCGATCCACTTCTCCTGCCCAACGTCCTCATCAGCTTTTGCACCCCTCCCTCGTTCTGACGCATATGTAGTTATGGAAAAAATACTAATTATTCTGATAACCAGGACAATTTGCTTACATAACTAGAACAAATTGAAAAATAATACTAATTGTCTTGGAAAAAAAATAATTGTCCTAAGAACTAGGACAATTAGCATACAAAATCAAGATAATTAGTTTGCAAAACTTGGACAATTAAGAAAGTATTATAAGGGGCATTTTGATGTATGCCACTGGATAAGTTCAAAATATGAAATATGACATCACAAAACTAATAAATAGCTTTATGTCATTATAAAATAATAGAAATTAATTTGATGTCACTAATCAATTAAAATTTCCATATTATTCTTTTAAATTTTCAAGGGGCATTAAAATTTGTTAATTTATAGCACACTACTACAGATATGCTCTTTTATAATTGTTAAAACAATCATTTCAGCAACTGTACACATAAGTCGATTTGATACTCGATCAAGTGGTAAACAAATGAACGAATCTAGTTAACTATAACAGATTAATTCTAATACGTTCATTTGTTGACCACTTGATCGAGTATTAAATCGACTCAAAATTTTATAAAATTTATGTCAAAATGCATCACTCGTTGTATTGAACAAGATCAACGGTTTGGATTCAACATTTGAATTTTGAAAATATTAAATATTGACAAAATATAAAGTTATGGCAACTTGTGCCACCAAAAAGTTATGGCACTAGAATCTTGCTCATCTTAAAATTTGAATATAATAAACTCCAGTAATCCCGTTTACTATATATGGATAAATTTTTTTTTCAATAATATAAGTATATTTTAAATAAAAAAATGAAATTTATAAAATGATGATCGAAATATCCTTCGAATAATTTTCTTCCCTTTTGTTTTGCGTTTTTGGACCTGTCATCCTCTCTGCGTTCTCTCTGAAAATGTTTTATTCCTCCGTTTTTTTTAATTGTTTTCTTATATGTGCAGCTTTAAGTGCGATTGGAAAAACAGTGGCCGCAGTTCTTGCAAAACTATTGAACAAAAAAAATGAGAATGACATATTGAGTACATTAATTCGAGGGCTCCAAGCGTGATACGGCTGATTGCATCATCTTTCCTTTTTTTTTTCATGTAACATATGTTTGGTTGGCTAACCTCCAATGATTACAAAAACTGATCTGCTCAATTGATCTGTAATTTTCTTAAGGCTTATCTTTTCATTTTTTTTTTTTTTATGGTTGCACCGGACATAGAGAAGAATTCAAATCTCCCATTTTGATATGAACTGGATGTGAGAATCTGTACTGGAAAAATGTAAGGCTTTGATCAAAACTAGAGTTAATATCGCGCGTTTGCGCGATCAATTTTATTTTTGTTTATTGCAAACAATCCTTAATTTTTTTTATTTTTGTAGGATATTCAAATTTTGAATAAATATATTTTTTTTCAAAGCATGCATGTATTTTATTTTATAGAACTTAACACAAATTTTTTAAATAAATATGTTTAAAAAAAAAATTTGGAGTCAAATGCAAATGAACACATAATAGTTTTTTATCGTGCTTTGCTCGATATATGGTCAATTATAATTTATTTATTATTATTTTTTATATTTTAATGGATGTTGTATTGAGATTTTTAACATAATTATATTCCCTTATTTATTTGGTTTACTGTGGATTGTATCTTATAAGTTCATATAATTTTGATAACCTTTTAATATGTATGAAATTATTAATAAAATATGCTCACCTAATTTGATATGAAAAACTATTATCAGTGATCATAATTATCATATGTTAATTATTGTGTAATCATCTTTATTATCTTTATAACAATGACACTATAAATATTTTACTGTTATTACTTATTAGTATGATATAATAATTACAATCATCATATGACTTTTTTCGTTCATAGCAATAATATTACCATTATCTTATTAAGATTAATAGTTTTTTTAGAATAATAGTTGTTATATAGTTATAATTAAGAACTTTTATTATATTATAATCAATTTTCAATGATCAAATATTCAAATCTTAAGGTTGCTTGTATGTCCATCTAGGTAATACAGATACTGCTAAGTGCCATAATGCAGGAACAATTTTAGGGAAATTTTACAAAAATTATAAAAGAAGGTTTAATTTAATGCTGATTTAATCAAATAACAACTTCCAAATTTCCAATTCAATCCTCCACTATTGGGAAACAAAGCGTTAATTTGCCTTTTTTGAATTTAAACAAGGCTGATCTATACATACATACGTACAAATTATTGCTGGTTTTCAACGGGTAAAATGTGCAACCATAGTACCTCGTTGATGCCAGACGTGATTGTGATGTCTCCAGGGAAGAGCCACAACAAAGAAGCATAATGCATTTTATTTAAAAAAAAAATAATGCATGTATATATGAGGCTCCATGTGGCCATGTGCGAGCCACTACCTCACAACAATGTAATGGATATCCAAAAAAATCCAGTGCAGCACTGTTCTTACCAGAATTGCCAATAATCTGTGCATACTCATACTCCAACTTTACATAGGTACGATCGGCTCGGATCTAGTGAACAAAAATCGGACGGACATGATTGAAGCATTGTGCTTACCAGTTACCACAATGCCCACATGCAAGTCACGCCTTCTCAAGTTTATATATGTATAGTTTTGGTGCGATTTTATTTTAATAGAATTGATTTCTCAGGATTCCGTAGAATCTAATTGCAAAAAATTTCCAATCGAATGAAATGAAATACAGTTATTTTGATTAAAAAATTTCTAATGAAACCCTACATAAAAAAATGATTTTAATTAGGGCCTAAGTTGTTCTTCGAACACCACACATGCCTTTGTATAGCGGTTACTTTCCCAAGAAGATAAGTGGACAATTTAATCATCATTTAATAAACCTGATTTTTTTTTTTCTATTTAGAAGTTGATGAATATTGGATTAAAGAGATTTAGATTGGAATTTGAAGATTTAAGATATTTATATTAAGAAGGAAAATATTTGAGAGAATTATATTTGATTTTTTCTAATAATAATTTTCTGAAAATATTTGTGTTTTTTTTTACTTTTTCTTTTTTTTTTTTCCGAAAGAGAGAGCCCCAAGCAGGGTCCAAAATGTTGAAACTAATTGTGTAAAACGTGGTTATTAAAGTAGTATTATTTTTAGTTTGGTTGATACAAAATGGGTCATGTTTTCATGAGTCTTATAAGAGGTTTGAGCAAACCAACTAGGACCCTAATTGAATTCTATTATATATATTATATTATATATATAACACATAATAAGTTGATACGCACATAAAGGGAGAAGGGAGAAGGGAGGGAGATAAAAACGGAAAGGATGCTAAGAACGCTGGACAAGTATTTTAAAAATAAGAAAATAAAAATATATGATGATGTGAACGACTTTGAGGAAGGAATGGTGTTATTCCGAAATTGAACCGACCACACAAATGTGGCTTTTTTTTTTCTTTTTTTTTTTGAGAAACCTAATCTGGCTGATTATTTATATTTGAATGCTATAGATCTTTATATTGTACCAACAAGCCTCTTCCGAACCACATTTCTATGTGCTTCCATATTTGCGCCAATAAAGTTAGCGCTGCATCAATACTTCTTCACAACACTGGTTTTCGATTGATCTGACAAACAAATTAATTATTGCAACTTTGCTGTTGTTGTTGATCGTTTTCGCAATTCTATAGCAGAAAGAAATTGTTCTAAGAATCATCTATAGATTTCCAAAGTCACTGGCCCAAACATATATTTTCTGAGAATCAATTTGGCAGTTTAAACTATACATTAATTCATTTTTGAAAATTCATCTATTAGTAAAACAATTGTTAGAAGGATAATTCTTTGGTGGGAAAAAATTTTAAACCAGAATTAAATTGTAATCATTCATGCATCTCTGTTCATATTTTTAACTAAAAACATCTGAATTGAAGTCCTACTAGAAAATTTGTTCCATATATAATAATTTTTCTTCTTATATTCTATTTAGCATCTTCATCTACTGCGTCCTTCTTAAAAGGTTTTTAAATCACAAGTTGAACATAAGAGGAACATGAATCTTGTTTTATCACAAGCACAGCACAGGTGTGGATTCTCTTCGATATTCCCACCATCTATTTTTGGGATTGGGGGAGGGAACGAGATGCTTTGGACGCCGAGTATCGACATCCTCCACTCAATTAATAATGAATGTCTTGTGATTAATACTAGACTGAAAGATAAAAAAAAAATCTGTTAGAGATTAAATCGGACGGCCCTTGCTAAAAGATTTTCACTAGATATTTTAAAAAATATGTCTAGTGGACCTGGTTAGAATTTGATCATATACGCAGCGGAATTATGTTTTGTGGTTCGAGGAGGCACGATTCAAGTGCAACTGTACAAGAACCATGCCCTTTAGGGTTTACTCAGCACGAGGATCTCAGAATAAATCAATCACACAATAAGATACAAGAGATATGAGATTTAACGAGGTTCAGCACTAACTTGGTGCCTACGTCCTCCACACACATGCACACTTTTTTTCTATTATTTTCTGTTAATGTCTGAGATACATTGTAAGAGGTAGAAGAAGGAATTAAATAGAAAAATTACAATGGAGATACACATCTCCTTCCCAAGAAACCCTTTATTTCTTTCCTTTTTTTTTCTTTATTGATACTATTACATCTCCTCACATAAGGAAACATATTATTTTTCATACAAGGACATAATTTCTGGACGTGCCATCAATACTTTCTAACTTGGAGACGCCTAGAAGTCATTCCAATGCAAGATACGTGACCGTTCTGGGTATTGTTCTCCCGAACACACAACCGAACACCACTGTTATGCATCCCATGTGGCCATACACACAGCCACATGTTTGTTTCAACACTCGTGCGACCATACACATAGCCAAACACATCTGTTCTAGATCCTGTTTGGCAGTACACACAGCCGAACACCACTATTCTAGATCATGTGTGGCCATACACATAGCCACATACTTTGTTTCCAAGTTTGATGCTGCCTAGAACATTCCTTGTATGTCAGATGCGTCCATTCTTGGTACCATTCGGCTTAGCTGGACCGAATACATAGCCGAATGCCTTGTTTCAACACTTCCCCTCAAGTTGGCATGTACAACTTGTCATGGCAACTAGACCTTTTGCAGCACTTTCTAACACTCCCCTTCAATTGGACATGTACTGACTTGTCAAGTCTCACTTGCATGGAGTGTTGCACACCGGTACATACCGTCTTCTAAGTCACACACCTCTTGTCTTCATTGGCACACAAATGTCACCATCCATGAGTCGCACACACGACAATGGCACACACCGCCACATGGATCAATTTCTCTTTATTGGCACACACATGCCACCATCCATGAGTCGCACACACGACGACGGCACACACCGCCATATAAATTAATTTCTTCACTTGGCATGAGTCACACATCTTGTGCTAGGCCTTAACACCTTGTAGCAGCATACACTATCATCCTCCGGTATACACCGATCTTGTCCGTGCCGTGCCCATGTCTTGGCACGCCCCGTGCACCATAGTCAACTAGTTTTTTTTTACCTCAAACCACTTTTATTATTAATACACATCACATGAGAGATATTGTTTTGTTTGCTAGCCTTATGCCAAGCAGATTGCTCCATATCTTCTCCTATCGCATCACATCTCCAACTTCTCCTTCTAATTGGCTTCGACTTCTTCGACCTAACATGCGCTAGACTTGAGCAAACTATGCTTGACTCGCACATGACTTGATCTTTACCTTCTCAGTCATCTTATAGAATTCATTGTGTGATACCATTTCCACTCACTCGACCACACTTGTGCTCGACCCGAGTACTCCTTGATCATCATAGCTACATGGATTAAGGCCACAGTCTTGACCCGCCTTTACCACTTGACCCAACTAGGACCACCTGACATGACTAGGGCCACTAGACTCAAGCTTGTTCTCTTGATATTCATCTTGGACGCCAAATGTTTCTCTCACATCAACTATCCCCCTGAGAGGGATATTTGGTGGCTTGCATACTTGGTTAGAACTCTTGACTTCACATGTCCTCGACTTGAAGACATCCAGCTCCTCTACTTGAAGAACCTTTCAGACTCGACTTGAGCCTCTTTTCTTGACCCGCCATGGACCACGATCTTGATTAGTACCAAAGATCTCTCTCAATTTTACGCTTCCCCTGAGAGAGATATTTGGTTACACATGCAACTCGCATATTAGACCCAACTAAGACCACGCTTGTTGGACCCGATTGGACCCTCTTACCTGACCTGTTTTGGACCACCATCATGATCTGACATAGGCCATCTCCTTGGACCTAACTTGGGCCACATTCATTGCTTCAAATCTGACCACTTTACTATCTATTCGGCCATCCACTTGGCCGAACATGTGGCAGAACAGGCAGCCAAACAGACCCATCATGGGTCATCTCAATTGTCATCGATCTCTTGTTATGACCCGACTCGAGCCAAATCATTATGCCTCCTATTCGGCAGGCCATTAGGCCGAACATACAGCCGCACCCCCACCAAACCCAACTAGGGTTACCTTTTTATACTCAACTTGAGTCTCCAATCTGATCCTAACTTGGGGTCATTTAAAGTTCTTCCACTGTCACATTTTTTCATACCTACACCAAAACTAACCATATGATAAAATTAATTCAAAAACAACTTACAATAAATTTGTTTACTCTGGATAAATCATGGTACACAACCAACCAACATCTAATTTTGTTGATTAAATCTCCCAGAAAATACAAATAAGATACCTTATTTTTATTGTGGCTTGACAGATCTTCTTTGTTATGGTGGTATTAGACGCCAATCACTGCTCGCGGGTCACACAACCTAAGAAGCCTCGCGACAACTTCATAAAATCCAGTAGCACCTGCTTGATGTAGCTGATGCCCTCACTCGTGCTCCAAGGTCGATGTAGAAAGCCACTCGAATAGTTGTCCATCTTTACGGCCTTTCTTGATTGAAAAAACACCCGCCATGCACTTGCTCGAGCTATTGTTTACCTTTCATCGTCTCTGTTTTATCTCTCATCCTCGAACCATGCTTTTATTTGTCTGTTTGGTTGGGTACTTGGCCAAGTGTTAAGCCGAACAGTAAGCCGAACAGGATGATTCTAACTTTGGTTTAGGTCTCGGAACGAACTTGGCTCTGATACCATGTTAGAATTTGATCATCTACGCAGCGGAATTATGTTTTGTGGTTCGAGGAGGCACGATCCAAGTGCAACTGCACAAGAACCGTGCCCCTTAGGGTTTACTCAGCATACAAATCAATCATAGGAGATCCATGAGATTTAACGAGCAACTTGGTGCCTACGTCCTCCACACACACACACTTTTTTTCTATTATTTTCTATTAATTTCTGAGATACATTGTAAGAGGTAGAAGAAGCAATTAAATAGAAAAATTACAATGGAGATACACATCTCCTTCCCAAAAAATCATTTATTTCTTTCCACTTTTTTCTTTATTCATACTATTACATCTCCTCACACAAGGAAACATATTATTTTTATATAAGGACATAATCTCTGGACGTGCCATCAATACTTTCTAACTTGGAGACGCCTAGAAGTTTCATTCCAATGCCCGATACGTGACCGTTCTGGGTACTATTCTCCCGAACACACAACCGAACACCATTGTTATGCATCTCATGGGGCCATACACACAGCCACATGCTTGTTTCAACACTCGTGCGGCCATACATATAGCCAAATGTCTTGTTTCGACACTTCCCCTCAAGTTGGCATGTACAACTTGTCATGACAACTTGACCTTTTGCAGCACTTTCTATCAGACCCGGGGTAGTCATGCAAATAAGTTTTATTAAAATTGACTTGATCTCTACTGCTGTCATAAATATTTAAGGGTACGTTTGGCATACCAAGGTTAGTGAGTTTAGTGGATTTTGAGGGTTTAGTCGAGCTACCTCGAAAATCTCATTCCCTCACTATTCTACCTCGAAATTCCAAAAAGTACCTCGAAAATTCCAAAAAGTACTAACCTTACACCACTAAACCCACTAACCTCACCCATGCCAAAAGTGCCCTAATGTAGATAACAAAAATGAAATGGCATTATTAGTGCACACAACTTGAAGAATGTTCGACAAGCTTCTCTATACTCGTTCTATCTCTAAGTTCCTATAAACTGATTGCTCTATTATATTTCACCCATGTATAATGATAGAACGGCAAACATATTATAAATAGTTATTGTATTTGAATGCTATTTTAAAATATTATAAAAACTATTAATCAGAATACCAATGAATATTTAACATTTTATCCACGAGATTTCAGTAAATGAGTTCAAGTAGAATTATTATTATTATTATTATTATTATTATTATTATTATTATTATTATTATTATTATTATTATTATTATTATTATTATTATTATTATTATTATTATTATTATTATTATTATTATTATTATTATTATTATTATTATTATTATTATTATTATTATTATTTTAATTATTATTATTATTATTATTATTATTATTATTAATATTATTATTATAATTATTATTATTATTATTATTATTAATATTTTGGAATTGAACTGCGGCATCTCATTTATATTTTTGTAAAGGAGTTGGACAAACAACTTAGAAAGTACCTACAATTTCTTACATGTTTCTAAACCATTTTTTTTAGATATTCTTAATAAATTATGTTTTCTAAATAGATCTACATATATCGGATGATAAAAATATTTGTACCAATTGAAAAAGAAAATCTATAAATAAAAGTTAAACATATATACGTACAACTTCAAACAATTTGAACTTTAATTCATACAATAAAACGCATACAATCTATTATGAAAATGTTTACATATACTCGCTACATAAAGAATATATGAAAATTGTTGGAGTTATGTCCTAGAAGTTAATATTGAATGACTTATTTTCTTAATTTATGTTAATGATGATATTTAATCATTTGTTCCTAGAGTTTATTATTGACAGATCATTCAGGTTGATGATCTGAATTGTAGATCTATGTGGAACATTCATTAGAATGACATAATAAATCTAAATCGTCCATAATCTTGTTAATTAACAAGGAACATTAATTATCATAAAATATTATTAGTATGTAAGTTAAGTGATGATTAAGTTCTACAAATCATAGGTAAGGAGTTACCAACTTAATTGCATATGTGTACGTATGTTATTGGAACATAGTACAAGACTTGACCCAATGAAATAAACATACGGATTGCGTTATGTGTCATTGTTTATTTCATACGAGTTTGATTATATGTTTGAGATGTTCAACTTTTCCACATGAGGATAGATTCTATAAATATCGTCTAACGTTGATTTCTGATAAAGGCTGCTATACAGACTTTATTTATGCTCTCTTGAATTGTGCGGAAAAAAGTTGTTCATCAAGAAAACCGTATATCCCTCATTAATACACTTAATGAGTGATGATATCTGTTTGGGCCCCTTGATGGAGTTGGGTCGTACGCATGTAAACTAGACAATCAACTCTAGATCAAGAAATGTATAATCTGCAAGAATGATACATTCCTATCTTGGATTATATAATGATATCATGTGACATAAGAATCAGACAAGGAAATACTATTATTTCTTATGCAGGATTAAGATATTATAACGGTACATTATTTATACGAATTGGGAGTCATAATATGTTGCTACATACCGCTTATGATTATTGAAAATAAATGACGATTTATTTTCATGGTCAACATAGTATAAATCCTCAAAGAGTCACACAAATAGAGCTTTGGTCACACAGTGCATTATCTATTTATTCGCAATAGTGAGTATTGCGGAAATATGATAAGTTGACTAATTAATCATATATCGTTATGAACCGTTATAATTAATTGAGTCAAAGAAATCATATAGAAATAGATTAATGCATTATCCAATCCCAAAATAGTTATTAATGAATTAATAATTATTTTAGAATCAACACATATTAATATAAATTGTTATATTAATTAATTGGGTCGTCGTTTCATAGCAAATGAATAGTCCAATTGAAGAGCAATGAGTATGGATTTTAATTATAGGAAATAAAAACCCAAAACAAATTGAGAAGAGGCCCATAATGGCCCAAAGAATTTCAGCTAGGGTAGGTGGATGACAAACTTATAAACATGTGAAAGTGCTCCATAGGAATTGAGCCTATATAAGGACCCCCTTGGAGGCTCAAATCCTAGCCTTCTCTCTCCTCTCTTCCTAGCCGCCATCCTCCCTTCCTAGCTGCCATTTCCCCTTCTCTCTTCCTCTTGCTCATGTGTTGAGCTCTCATCTTGTCCACTAAATTAAATAGTAATTAGTAGAAGAAAGAGAGAAAGCTAAGGGATTAGACTAGAGCTTTGAGTTGCTAGCACAACTCCTAAGCTTGTGACTAAACCGCTTGGTGGACTCAAGGCTGACGCCATCCAAGGAGAAGAAGAGGCGTAAGAGAAGCACGTCACCGGTTCCAAACGATTTGGATCGCCTCACGATATAATTTCTCCTACCTTTCTCATGTAAAATGATATGTGAATGGCGTTAAGCCTAGATCTATAATGTTTAATCTTGTGTTTAGCACTAATTGTTGGTTCTAAAATGAAAATTGAGCACTTCCTAATAAAAATATATATTTGATATAAACAAGTTTAAAAAATTATAAATACTTGTTAATGCATATATTTTTTATAAACAAGTTCAAATTTGGTAGAGATGGGGATTTGCTTAAGCTTGGTCCGGGGAGTAAATCTTTGAAGCTTGGTTGGCGATTGCCAAACTTAATAAATTAACAATAAAATAAATGTAATAAATTGAAACACAAGTTTTCAAGCAATGGGACAGTTACGAAATTTGAAAACCCCAATTGAGAAACAAGTGAACACATAAATCCAAAATTAAATACAGTTGTATGTATTTAGTCACACTTTAATCCATCTAGGCAGATGCTTTGGATCTCAAAGTTAAAAAATCATCCTTTGAGTAAGGTGCTACTCTTAGGATTGGATTTTTCTTAAAGAAATTGACAGGCTTGAGCTCAAAACTGGCGGAAACAGTTGGCATTATGGGGTAATCCTCTTGGCACGGTACATGATGAAACCCTAGCGTGTACCAGAGCACTATGTCCCTGTTCTCTATTGGTCGGTCCCTATAAAAGTATAAGAATATTAATAAATTGCTTTATTTTTTCATCATAATAAAGTATACATTTTAATTATTAATAATTCTTCCGCATCTTCAAGATTAGACATATGTTTTTAATAAATTAATTTGATATTGCACTTACTTCTCGGTCCACTTAGCAAGTGTATCATCTCCATTGCTATGACATGCAAGTAATCCAGCAGCCCATTGCTCAGTCCGATTATACGGTGTCACCCATATCTAGAGAGAAAAAAATCAACATGTTCACTAGTTATGTTTTGCAGCAAGAAATATCGAAAAAACTAAAACAAAATTGGGGATCTTTTATAAAAAAAAAACAGAGATCCTCTTCACAACAGGAAAATGAACAGGAAAGAAAAATGATGTACCTGATTATTTGTGAATGCTGCTCTCATTTGTGGTGGATCATGCAAATCGAGAAGACTAGCCGCCGTGCCTCCTGGAACAATCCTATACCCTGATGGATTTCCAATGCTGTTTATCCTAGAAGGGTTCATGACATGAAATTCTGATGGATCATACAATTTGAGCTTTATTTGTGCATCTTTTTCTGTCTTGGCAACATGTTTCTTCACCTTTAGGTAACTCTTTCGAGGCGACTCCCCTTCATTAGTCTCTTGCTTGACCATGTGTACATTCACAAAGGAATTATTCGAACCATCTACATCCATGTCTAGGTAGAAGTTGATGTAGTGATCGTGGACTACACCAATCACGTTTTCCGTAATTAGAGTTCCATACAAGTCCTCTTCCTCTGGAACTTGATTCATGTTTTCATATGTGGTTCCTTTTACCATTAACATGCCTGTAGCGCTAACCTGTTGCACCAATTGTGAACGATAGTGTCAGATTATACTGCAAATATGCATTTCTCTAGACAGCAATTTTAACTTTCTTCTTAAAATCGATGATAGTGATAATACCTTGATGCGGATAAGGCCATCTGTTTGGAATTCCCAATCGACTATGTAGTCGTAATTCCCAACTGATGCAGCCATTCTGACCACCAGAGTTATCTTAGGACGCACTTCTCTTACCTGTTTGTTACCATTTATTTCACGTAAAAAGTCATTAAATGACTAAGAAAGGAATTGGGTATGAGTTCCACGAAGTTATAGAAACTAGTAAACTTCTGACATTATTTAGCATATAAAAATAAGATATAATTGGTAATTTCGTACTTCGTTGGTACACTAAAGTTAATTTAAGGCATTGGTTAATATTGATTTCCATGAGGAGTTTCATTTAATTAGAAATTCTTGGATCAAAATAAAGGGATTTGATTTCAAATCAAATGAAATCTCATTTGAAAAAAAAAAAAAAGATTTTAATCAGGGCATTACTCTCCAGTTATCCGTCCATTGCAAATTTAAATCCTCTAAAATAATCTGACAAGTTACATATATATAGTTTTCACCAGACAATTACTTGGCCTCAATTCTGTTAAGTAATTCTTAGTAAGAAAAATATATGGTGCCCTGTTTCACCTCAGCGTCCCTGTAAACTTTGCTTAAATACTCGAAATTTGAATATCCATAAAGAAACGAGAAATATAGGAACAACTAGAGTCGCTCTGCATATAAAACTCGCCCAGGTTACCTTTATTAGTTGTTATACAGTGCTATAAATTATCAAATTAGATCTGATATCACTGCTGACAGCAGAAATAAAAGCCTGTGACACTAGACCTATCCACTGGTATATCTGAGCCATTTTCTGGATTCTCTCTCCAAATAATGCATGAAAATTTAAAAAAAGGTCTGCTTTTATTTTATCTATAAAAAATGATGTTAAAATTTTTTCTTTTATCATATTGATTGTTAGTTCATACTAACCAACTTTATAGTTTCTTGCATAAATCCTAACGAAAGTTCATTTGAAGCAAATAATTAAGATGCACTAATTGACGGAGATCGTCATCTTTGTGCTTTTGGAAGGATAAACAGGGTGGACTGAATATGGTAGGGGAAATAACTTCTACCATTACCATCTGTATGTGTGGTTACTTTTTATAGTGTGAGACTAAATTATATTCTCTCAAAAAAAGAAAAAAATTGCTTTGTCTTTCTCTCTCTTCTAGTCATTAACTTCCTTTTAATTCTGCTGTTAATGCATTAATCACTTGCAATATTGTATGCATTCTCTCTCTTTGTTTTTTGTTGTTTCCTATGACAAATTATGTACTTTCAGATAGCATCAAAGCAGCATAGCAAGACCGAATTAAGTTTTACGTTGACATGTGACAAATAGCTACCAAATTTGTGGTTCTAACAATCTAACTTCTAATATTCTATCAAAAGGATCTTTTCGGCATTTGTGGAACAAAATTCTTTTTCTTTAACCAACTAAATGGCCTGAACTTTCATTTTTTTTTTCTGTTAATTTTGTAATAAAAAAATTATCTATTTATTAAAAAATATAATTTTATATCATTAACATTTATATGTTATCACTTAACACATACCAATAATTATTTATATACTGGTAAAAATTTGCATAACATCAATAATGGTTATCCATTATCAGTGTTTCGAGTTTTAAATAGATTCACGGATAAGTGCACACTAATTGATAAACAGAACAGATCAGCTGGACCCCATAATGACTCTGTAGTCAATTACGAATCATGTATACATATGCGTTGTTAACAACTGTACTATATCCTCAGCAAGGATTAAACTCATTTTAGATAGGATGATTCCTATATGCTAGCTTTATAATATTTCCATCTTAGGTTATGAATTATTGTCCACACATCGAAACACACAGTATTACTGTGTATAGGAAATTAGGAACACAAAAAGTTTTGCTACGTAAGAGATTACATCAATGATTAATTCATTAATTGTTGTTGTTGTAAATAATTATTATTATTATTTTTAGTTGGAATAGTACCCAACCCCTCGCAGCTGATCAGACTTGAAAATGAAAAATACTTAAGGTCTTAAGGATCACATAATTAATGTTATTTTTTTTTTAGTTGGAAAAGTACCCACCCTTTCTCTGGTCAAACTTTGAAAATGAAATATAACAAGGATCACATCACTAATTCACACACACATAACTTAAAATATATCCATCCTACTCTCTTGGACTCTTATTTCCCTTCTGTTTTATTAATTATATAATAATTACGCCATTAATTGCAGACGAAAGTTTGTCTACTGCTTCCGAATTATCAATTTTTTTATTCGAATTTATGAATAAGGTCACATTTCCATCGTCCAAAGTAATATATGTATATGTATTACTTCGGTAAGAACTACTTCCCTTTAAAATTTTTAATAATATTCATAATATAAATCATAATGGAACCAACATTTATAAATTTGAGTATACATAATGAGACTTCCAATTTTTATATTTTATATTTTAAATCCACAACGGCTAATTTTAAATCTGTTATCTATAGCTATTAAGAAGTATTATAATATTTATATATCCACCCGTGTCAAAGGTTAAATCTTTGGTCTACTTTTGTTATATATAGTTGTTTTATATTATTTGCAATACAGAAAGCATGACTGCAAAATATCTAGATATATGTAAATACATGTAAGCTTTTATATTTGTATGACTAGACGCACCGTCACAAACGTACCAAACTTTAGTGTTTACTAAAAATCCGACGGGTCAGATCCGACCTGCGATAAATCCGTACCGTGGACCGGACCGACCATGGACCGTGATGGACTGAGGAGTTAGCCCGGACCGGATTTACGAAGGGTTTAGGCCAACCTTCTTGACAAAATCCGCGTCAAAACCCGTCCCGTCTTTAACCGTGGATCGACCCGACCCGGACCATTAACCCGTTCTAAATCCGTGCTTCCCCGCGGATAACCCCCACTAACCCTAAAACCCGGGCGAAACCCGCTAAAACCCACATTTTTCCCCTACTAACCCCCGGAACCGGATCCTCTGATCGGCATGAATGTGCGGATCACCTGGTCGGCAGAGGATCCGGACCGTTCGATTTAATCTCAACGGTTCATTTTTTTCGGACCAATATTTTTTTCGGGAGTGGTGGAATTCACGGGGTTCTTTTTAGCCGTTGAGATTAAATCAGACGGTCCAGATCCTCTGCCGACCAGCTGGTCGCCGACCAGAGCATCTGATTTCACTAACCCCTCACCCGTTGCCCCTTCTGGCCAAGCGCCAGCCACTATCATCCCTCCATGTGTTCTTCCTTTCTCTCTCTTCTCTCCGCCCAATTCCTGCCCGACACCTGTCCTCTCTCACTCCCCTCTCTCCTCCCAACGTCTCTAGTCTTCTCTCCTCCCTCTCTCCTCCCAACGTCTCTAGTCTTCTCTCCTCCAATGACCCAATCGGCCAATCGGATTTTATGCAAGTTGTATTGGTACGGGGAAAGAAACAGACTCTGGCATTAACTAAGGAAGAAGAGAAAAGATTGCATAGGCATTTCAATTCTCTGTTCGATATTCTATGTAGTCCTTCTTGTAACAAGTCACTGACAGACTTACAGAAAGAGGGTTCTCTTTCTTGAATGACTCGTTACAAATAATGCATTGGAAAGTTTTTCTAATCGTGAGAGATTTTGATGCAATCAATGGGTATGGTCTCGTGAACTTCTGTTGGCTTTCAATCAATGCGTATGGTCCCATAGATGAAGAATCCAATAGGTAATTAAAAAATTTTATTGCGCGTTGCTTACTTGCTTTTTCTTTGAGTGTTGATATATGTGACTGACTGACTGTGAGGCGGCCAGGCAGGTTGTTTTTCACCAAAAAATATTGACTGGAATATATTAGAAGAAAAAATGACCGAAAAAAAAAATGACAAGAAATTTTTTTTTACCAATGTACGTTATTTAGCCATGCACATTATTGACCGAAAAAAAATATTAATATGACAACCATCATATTAATAGTACTTGTATCGTTAAATTTTAAAGTCCATCATAATAGTTTTAATTTTTAAATCACGAATCCAAAATATATTTTTTATCTTTTATTTTTTAGAATTGGAAAATGGGGACGACACTCTTGCGCCGATCGTAGAAGCAATGACGACCAAATTTCTTAGATATTGGGACGTGGTACCTCTTGTGACTATCATCGCCAACTGCCTCAATCCATCATTGAATAAGAAATGGACCGTGAAGATGTTGCAAAGGTATAAACAAAATCTTGGTTTACCGACCCACAATGAGGAGGCACACGTCACCTTCACATTGGAAACCATGTTCAACATATACAACTCACGAAGAAATTCCGCCCAACTGGCTTCAACAAGGGCAAGTAGCCAAGGTTAGACTTTTAACTTATTTAAATGATTAATATACACTTTTTTAAAAAAATAAATTCATTAACCTATATACGTTTTTAAAAAATAAATTTATAAATTTATATACGTTTTTTTTTAATTTAACCGAGTCTTATATATTTTTTAAAATTTACTTAATTAATTTATATACTTTTTTTTTACATTTAATTGAAGCAGTAGTCATCACGGTTTATTAGACGAGTTGCGAGATGAGGATGACATGGTCGTTGGTGATGGAGGCATGAACGAATTATTGCATTACCAAGGGTTAGAGGAAGAAGATGAATCATTGGACATCTTGAACTTTTGGAAGAGACATTCAGGTGCTTATCCAACGCTAACGATGATGGCGAGAGACATACTTGCAATCCCCGTGTCTACCGTTCCATCCGAATCATGTTTTAGTTCGGCGAATAGGATTCTCACTGATAAACGGAGCAAGCTAGGCCCAAATATTTTCGAAAGACTTGTGTGCATGAAGGATTGGATCGATGCTGAAAATCGAATGCAACATTATGCTCAAGGTGAAACAACTTCCGATGTTGAAACTCAAGAAAGTGCTACTAGGACTGAGGTGGATTCGGACTACGAATATGATCCAAAAGATAACGACTTTTGGTATTTGCGCAAGAACTACTAGCTTGGTAATGATGGTATAATTTTCTAAACTCTTGTAATTTAATTTCTTCTAAAATTATTTCAACATATTTATTAAAAAATATTACTAACTAAAAAAAAGTTAGAATCCGCCTATGTTATTATTTTATAAATTAATTTAATAGCATAGCCAGTCCAAAGCCCGGAAAAAAGAAGGAGGGTACCTTTATATAATTATATTTGAATTTGTTCATTTATTAAATGCTATTGAATGAATTTAATAACCATTGATATTTTTCTAAATCTTCTTCTTAGTAAAAAAAAAAAAACGAAAATAGTTTTGAAACAAAAAATAAACGTACACGCTCATTTTCTAAGTTTTTGATGCAACTCATCAAAATGAACGTACATTCCATTTTATAAATATTATTTTTATTTATAACTTTAAATTAAAAATATAAAATAATCGGCAGGGTCCAAAATATAAAAACGTACATTCCATTTTTGATGCAACATTATACTCATAAAAACGTACATTCCATTTTTTATGCAACATTATACTCATAACATTTTTGATGCAACATTATAAAAACGTACATTCCATTTATGCCAGGTCCAAAAAAAAATGAACTTATAAAAAAACAGCAAAAAAAGAATATATAAAACCGGACCGGACCGGACCGTCCTAACTCGCGGGGTTAGGACCGGACGGGTCTAGCAAGGGTTTGAGTCAAGATTTCTAGGATAGACAGTGATAACTTGTCCCGTGGTAACCCGTCGACCCGTGGAGGACCGGACCTTCATAACCCGTGAACCGTGACGGGTTGGACTGGACCGGACCATTTGGTAAACACTACCAAACTTCAGCAAATTAATATAAATTCTTGACTTCAACATTTATAGTATGGCAAATTGTGCTATAAAACTTAAAAAATATATATTTTTTTTTTCTTTGTGCATGTAATTGTTTGAATATGACGGACAATATTGTTTATCCGACAGAAAAACAGAACTTACATCTTTTCCAGTCATGAGACCCTCAGAATGCCTCCAAGCCACATCTCCATCATACCTCTCAAAAACACAAATCATGTCAGATCGGAGATAGGGTTGCCCGTCTGCCCAAGCAAAAACGCCGTCCATGAAGTATGCCCCAGTCGGGCAGTCATTAAGGCGGTCCAGTGGCATAGCCTGTATCCCGAACCCGCTTTCCCCTGCATCCAAATATGTCTTGAAGTACCACCCATCTGTTGGATCCATGTACGGTATAAAAAGCTCTGATACCATCCCTTTATACATAACTTGTCTGTACTTGCCAGTTTCTGGATCTGTTATTTTCACCTAAACATGTTGACACATATCAGCGAAGGTAGCATTGCTTAAACCAATAATTAATAAGGCAATTAAGTGGGTCAAAAAACAACAATGTTTTTAATACCCTACCGACCATCAAACCGGCCATGTTGGCGGTATGAGGTTTTTACCGGATTTACCGGTTTGTGCCAGTTAGTACCAGTTATACTTGTTGTAGTATAATATATGTTATTGATAAGTTCTTTAGAAAAAAAAAAAGGCCGCTTGGGCCCATTGGTAGGAGTTCTTGTGTCCTAGGGAGTTCAGGTTCGATACACACCACTCTCCATTGATTTTGGAAATTTTTATATTGTTTGACTCACAGATAAATCGGTCGATATAAAGATTATTTAGTTTTTTTTCGGTTTTCCCCGGTTCAATAGTAACGAGTTTTAAGTACATTTTCCTACCGGATTTTGTCCCGGTACCCGGTAGGGTTTTATAAACCATGAAAAACATAACTAATTAATACAAAACCACTGGAAGCTATGTTTGAACTAATTCTGAAAATTGCACAAAATTAGAAAATACTGTGCTTATTGAGTACATTTCTGATCTCTGTTCAGTTCAGCTAACATGTTAAATATATGTCCGATTTTCATATCACTATGTTATTACATCGCCTTCATTTATTGGACTTGAAATGACGCTTGCCTTTTTGTGAATAAATCTTTTGTCGCCAACATTTAAAAAATGTTTATTTTTTTTTCCATCATAGAGCCAATTAATGTCAATTAGTACTTGCATATAAAATTCTTAGTGTTAAGAAAATGGCGTGGGATCTTAACACTAAGAATTGTTCCAACCATTAAAAATGAAATATCCATTTTGAATATGATCTGCATGCATATATGTTAGGTAAGATTTAATGCTTGTTTTTTGATTGTAAAATGACATTAAAATATTTGCAGAGTTAAGTGACAACTTTTAGAATTTCAAAAGTACATATATATAATTTTACAATCTCCAATTGAAACACTCCATTTGCTTCTAGTTTTGAAGTCCGGTCTTATTTGACTTTTGAGAAAGGATTCATGAAATTTGTCAAAATAATTTATTGTAAGGAATTTTAACTTCGGAAAGAACTTTATACACGAAGTAATATCCTTACTTTTTACCTGAGATATTATTACGCCAGCCCTTGCATCGGGTCGGACATGCATCTCCCACCCGGCCCATTTAATCAAGTGTTTACCTACTACCTCAAAGCTTGGTCCCTTAGGTTGGATCATGAAAATGGGATTTACTTTGCATGAGGAAGGTTGATCCTTCTCCTTTTGCACCTCATATCGATAATCAGTGTCTGGATCACTGTTAACAGGAATCTTTCGATCAATATCCCAAATATGAAGTGTTTCATTACGGTCTATGTCGACAAGAGCGGATAGCCCCTCAATCGGCTTCATATAAAAATTGATAGTGTCTTTATGAGTGGAACAGTCGATTATCATCAGACGGCGTGATGATTCTTCCAAAGGACCGAACCAACCTGAAGGCCCACACGTGAGTTCAGACGGGTCAAGCCCCCTTGAAATGAGAGAGTCGAGAAATGTCGAATTGGAGAAGGCTATGGAAACTGCAGTTGCTAAGTCTTCTGGTGTCAGCATGGGGAAACCAGATACCGAGGTGACTATTTCGTGAACTAGTACGGTGAGAGAGTTTATGTCGACCGTCAGGAGATGAGACTTGCCAGAGGAAAATGCTATTACTGATGCACGGCGAGGAGGGAAGGCGTGGCCTGGTCGCCATGCGAGAACAACTGATTTTGGCGGTTCTTCAAGAGATAAAGAATGGATTGATGGGAATGCGTTGGGGAAAGAGAATTGCGGGTATGATCTAAGGACTGACTGGACGGTTGAGATTTCGTCCAAGGACAGTGGATCTAGTGGGTGTTGTGGGGATGGAGATGATATAGCAATTCTGTGTAGCCTATTCGATTTTGTGTTGGAGATTGGAGAGTTTGTCCATGAGAAACAAATTAGGAATATGGCTAGCAAGAGGCAGCCAGAAAAGACAATGAAATAGCGTGAGGTGATTAGCGAGGTACCCATCGTATTCTGAGATAAAATGTGGGAGGGTTCGGAGGCTTTATAGGAATACGTGAAGTCCTTACATATATTAATATTTTTTTGCAAAATCGGTTGCAAACCCTCTAATTGTTTCTATTTGGTAATTTGCCCCGTAATTCTTCAAAAATAGATATTTACCTCCCAATTATTTTTAAATAGTATATGTACCCTTTTCAATAAGGATTTCGAAATCTGCCAATGCCTTTCCAGTTCTGATTTATTGTTTTTTACAATGTTTCGTTTAATATTATGTTTCAGTTCTAATAAGTAAAGGTAATTTGAGAGTTTATTGTAAAATTATATATGTTCTAGTTCTGTATTATTATTATTATTATTATTTTTGGATAAACTAGATAGAGGCTATCTAGTGATTGTATTTTAAATTTATTTGCTTAGAAAGGTCTCTACTAAGTCTATTGGAGCCTTGGTGCTATATAGTCATGATGCTGGACAAATAATACGAGATACTTGTAATCTTTTTAACAATTTTGTAAGAGGTTTAGGCTTGTGTTTTAACATCCTCGGTAATCTAGTGATTTTGTTGTTTCTCCATCGTAGTTCTTTCTTTTTTTTTTTTTTTGTAGAGATAGGAAATTAAGTGCGATGATGTAAGTTGAATGGTCGCAGGCATTAATGGGAGAGGAATTTTAGTCTTGATTTATAGAAAATAATTTTTCATATTAAAATTTCATTAATTTTATTGAAAAAGGTATATATCTCTATTTAAAAAGAATTGCTGATAAAGTATCAGATTTTGTAGAATTGAGAGAGAATTTTTCAACAGAGAAAAATTATAAGGGTACATGACTAATTTTGACTTTTCTTCTAGAAAAATTTCTTGTCCTTTTAAAATAAGTATTCAAACACGTATGCTTATTAGAACAAGTTCTGCACCTATTTAATCAAGGTTGGTTCGGTATTCAATTCAATATTTTTTATTAAGTGAGTGTTTTTACAGAAAAATTAAAGAAAAGATCCTAATATTTTTTCATTATTTAAGGAAAGAATCATACAAAAGCGGAGGTGATCAAAAGAGCAAATTCAACAACATATATGATTATATGAAGTTACAAAAAAGAAACGAACAACTCTAAAAACAAAAGTGCAAGTTGTTCTACTGGTTAAACAATCATCAGCGAATAGTCTCTTTTGCAATATTTCTGCGTGAATACGCAATGATCGTGTCGTACTTTCGAATCTATTGTGGTTTAAAAAATATATAAAATATATTTATAAATTACTTGACAGTGAATTATTTTACAAGAGGCACCTCAGCAGTCATTATTTAATTCTAGAATTTAACAACTAAGGGTCTGCTCTAGAATTCCAATATAAAGGTAGAGGTAAGGAACAGAAAAGAAAATAAGTTTAAGGAAATAGAAGAGAACTGAAATTATACATCGAAGGTAACAGTCATGATCTTTCTTTTGGACAATATTGCCCTTTAATTCAAATGGAGAGAGAAATTAATCGCAGGAGACTCCAATGTCAGAGGAAGAAAAGCAAAGGTCATTTTGGATAAAATATTGGATTTCTTCGTTCCTCCTTTTTTTTTTAAAAAAAAAAAGAGGCCATGGGGCCGTTTCTATTACTAGAAACAAAGTTTTACACATAGCTTACAACGTAAGATCTATACCCAGAATTCAAGGCCCCGTTTAGATGGATGAGAATAAGCCCAATTCCTGAAATAGTTTCTCCCCGGAATAAAAAATCATCCAAATAACATTTTTTATTCTTGGAATAGCTTCTTCCTGAAAGATTGTTTGGCCAAACTGGCGCTGGAACAGTCAGTCCCATGTCTGGAAGGGTGCGTTTCAGATCAGGGCTGACAGGTTCGTCCCAGGACTGGGCGACCATCCTGGACTCGTGTCAAACGGACCGTTCTATGCCTGGAACGGACCTTCCCAGGATCAGCGCCATATTAGGAAATAATCTATTTGGTGTGGGTAGATTTTGCTTGGTTTCCAAGTCGATTCAGAAATGGTAATAGTTAAACGTGGCTGTAAGTAATTGCAAGATTTTGTGCATAGATGTGTTGTCTAATTGTACGTGGTTATAGTTGGAAACAAATCCTATATTGATGATGGATCGATATGAAATTGTTTGGTGGCCAAGAAGCCTTTGGCCTATAAATACGGGGTTGGTCCCCAAGGGACAGATCATCTACGAGTTTGTCTTGTATACGTGAGTCGATAACTGTCATCTCTGCCTCTCTCTCTCTCTATTCTTCCATAAAATAGTAAGGGTAGGTGACCTAGTTTAGGCATTAGGTTACCAAGGCACGATCTGATCCTTTTGAAGGCATATCTCCCACCTTTGGCACATGCAGGAGGACAATCCAGGTGCTTTAGTGTACAAGAGACGAGAGCAACCAGCACATACTACTATAATGGCTAGTTTAGGTACGCTTCCGCTCTTTTCTGTTTTGTCAGTGTATTGGAACGGTCCGCCCCTCTTCAGGGACGGCCCGTCCCAACTATTGGTTCAGCGAGTTTTATTGATTGATGGGTTGTTTATTGCTTGATCTGTCAGAACTGTTAATCCTTTATTTTTGAAGCAGACCCAACAAGTGATATCAGAGCCACTCGTCGTGAGCCAATAAATTTACACATTGAATTTACTCCAATGCCTTTCTGCGCACTCTTCCCGAAATAGTACTCTTCCTTAAATTTACGCAATTCCTAGCATATTCCTGACACATCCAAACGACACCCAAATGTCTAAACTTATAGCTAACCGTTCCCCATCTAAAAATTACAACTCAAAAGTCTGCTACATTCGGATTTAGACTATTCAAATTACATCCCATAGCTACTCAGCCCTCATTTAAAACAAAAGAACAACATCGCAGTCCAGAGCACAAAATTACCAGCAGCACACGCCAGTACAAAGTACTCAAAATTTAGAATTATTACAAATACTTTAATGCAAAAAAACACAAGAAATTCTGAAACTTTTTAAAGTCTCTCTGCGTTTGTAGGGAGAAAGTATTTTTCTGATTTCTGTAATATGGTAATATGTAACTATTTGTGTGTCGAGTATTATTGCTTATAAAACTGAACCGGTTCACCCGCAGACAATAATTTGGCAAAACATTATTTTGTTTTTGTTTTTTTGTGATACCTTCTTATTTTCATTTTCATCATGTCTTCATCTCTCTTTTGTGTTGCTCTCCACCTTAATTTCTCTTCATCGTCATTCTTAATTTTTGTTTACAAAATATAAATCAAATTCATTCAATTGAAAATAGAAAAAACATCATATCTTTTAGGATATATATATTTTTATTTAAGTCGTTTATAAACATATTGTGTTTCATGAACTATAACTATAACTATATATACGCACATTTAATCTTTTCTTTAAATTGATCAAACTCTTTAAATTTATTAAATGACAACATATTTAATTTTTATTATTATGTCAAATACCGAGCGAAGCTCGATTAGCTTCTTTAGTCTAGATATAAAATTGCGTACAAAGAATTCACGGTTGTGCATAACGTACGAAACAAATACCTTTTAATTATAGTAAGTTAATGCACTATAGTACTGATTAATTTACTGACATCTTTTGCATAAAAATAATTTCTAAATACACTTGTGGTAAACGTTATTATTACAAAGTGCTATTATATTTGTTTAATTTTGAGTAATAGATTCGTTTTCATGAATCATAAGAGGTTGAAGCAGTAGCCTATAACTAACAATTGGACTGTTGCAGTGAATTAGTGTACAATATGTCAATTAATGTCCGTTTTTAACTTCCGACACATATAACTAAAAACCAATATGTCGCTGGACACCTAATGACATTATTTATTAATAACGTGACATTGATGGTTAGAGGATCCTTTCGTCCCTTGGCCCCTACTTACTAATGGGTGAAAAGCCCGGAATTCTGGGCAAAATCTTTTATACAACTGTAGGTGGTGGCCTGGTGGGTCATTTGGATTGCAGATCGAAGCTGTTGTATTAAATATTCTTGAGATGATTGGAATCTTAAATGAAAAATAGTTGAGAAGCGATGCTAGTATCAACTTCTTGTATATATAGCACAACAGCACAATGAATATAATGCCGTGATTTTTTTTTAAACGGAAATAACTAAAAAAAAATTTAAGAAGAAACCTTTGACTTGTGAATTTAGAAAAACAAATATGTCAGGGTGCAGGTAGCCTACGCCGGCTCTGACGGCTCAGTGAAGGCATCAGTGTCAGTGGAGCGAGCATGACGAAACTGATAGGATCGTCTTCTTAATATGAGACTAATGGATAATAGTGGAGATAAATGAGATACTTAGAAACTGAAATTTTTCATTCATATAGTTGATACAACTCTCTTGCAATTGATATTTTCTCTCTTCTAAGTTCTAAATTTCTAAGCACTCTTACATTGCTTATATAATCAAACTAGTCTTCATAATTAAACACTTAACTATCTAATTAAATAGCATAGTCTTCAAGACAATAAACAACAATAACTTCCTAAGCATTATTCTTGTAACTCTAAATAATTAAACTCTTTGACCATGCAAACTTAATTGAGTTTATATATCCAACAGAAACCACTAGCAGTGGCGCGGGCATGACGAAGCCAATGTGACTGTGTACGTTTTGTCAGCCTTCGTATAAAAAATATTTTATCATTTTTTAAAGTTGTTTTAGCTATTGAGACACTTTTTTTTGCGCCAATGTGGTTAATTTTGCCATGCCCACTCCATTGACACTGGCTCTGTCACTGAGTCGTCAGAGCCGACGCAAGATATGTGCGCCCTGACATGTTTGTTCTTCTAAATTCACAAGTCAAAGGTTTTTTATTAAAAAATTTTTCAGTTATTTCCATTTAAAAAAATCACGGAATATAATGGGTTAAGTTATGATTTAAGTGTAAAGTCCAACTAAAATATAGATATAAATAGGAGATATCAACGCTTTAAGTGCTTACTCCATTGCCATGAGAACCAAACACTTACAATTCTGTGGAATCTCTCTCTAATGGAGACTAGATTTTATTGGAGAAGAAGTACTAGTTTATTGTAGAGTTTCTCCCGGTTAAAATTCTGTCTCACTCACCCAACAATAAATTAGGGTATATCTATTTATAAGAGAGTTTACACCCTTAGTAAAAAGATGCAAATGAATGATTTTTTTTTTTTTTAAGATAAATTGGTAGTCAAGTCTCCGAACTTATTTTTATTCAGCCAGTCCGTCATATTCCTTATCGTCTGCGAACCAACTCCGCTGTTCCACGATGACTGATCTTTAATACGTTAATTTTATTATAATATGTATAAAATTATAATTTAGCCCCTTCTAAAATTTAGAATTTCAAATTGCTCTTCTCTAAACTTTTTTTTTCTGGTTCCTCCCTAATAGTCAACTCTATGAAATAAAATTAATTTCATTGTGCGTCCAACGAGAATTAAAACCGTTATCTCTGAAATACGACAAAGTCACGGATAATTTGCATCGAACTCCCACATTCATTTGTACAGAATTTTGGACTGAAATCTCTTACATCGAAAATATTCTACTTTTGCTTATGCACCGGCTTGTCTTTTTTTTTTCAACCGTCAGATATTTATATTTTTTTCAGAATTTTTTTTTAGTTGATTCTTCTTAGCCAGTTGTGTATAAAATTTCAAAAAAAATTCACGCTCTAATATGTTTTTAATTAACATGGATCGATATAACATCTTTTCATTAATATAAGTATATTTTAAATAGAAAAAAAAAATGAAATTTATAAATGATGATCGACGTATCCTTCAAATAATTAACTTCCCTTTTGTTTTGCATTTTCAGACGTGTCATTTTCTCTGAATTCTCTCTGAAAAATGTTGTTTTCGTCAATTCCTTTTAGTTGTTTAACTTATATGGGCAGCTTTAACTGCCATTGGAAAAACAGAGGGCCCAGTTCTTGCAAAACTATTGAAGATAATGAAAATGATCGATCGAGTACATTAATTCGGGGGCTCCATGCGTGATATGGCTGATTGCATCATCTTTCTTTTTTTTTTTTTTTATGTAACAACAAAACATGTTTGGCCGGCTAATCTCCACTACTTAGTAGTTAGTAAAATAAATAAATAAATGTGTTCATTTCATTATTTAGATCCAATTTAAAATTAAAACAATTAGTAATTTATCAAGCGAGTATTTGTCAATATCTGTAATTTTCTCAAGGCTTATACTTGGCATTTTTATGGGTTCACCCGGACATAGAGAAGAATTCAAATCTCCCATTTTCATATGAACTAATCTGTACTGGAAAATGTAAGGCTACATAGAAAAAAAAAATGTAAGGCTTTATAGAAAAAAAATAAAAAAAATGTAAGGCTTTTGTCAAAATGATTTTCGTGGGATTTCATTTCATTAGAATTGATTTTTTAGAATTTCGTAGAGTCTAAAAACATAAAAATTCCGATCAAATAAATGAAATTCGGTTATTTTGATTAAAAAATTTCTAACGAAATGAAATCCCGCGTAAGAAAAAAAATAGATATTGTAATCTGGGCTTAAGTTCTTCGAACAGCGCGCAGATCTCTGCACAGCAGTTACTTACTATCGCAAGAAGATAACTGGACAATTTAATCATCATCTACACAAATCTGATATTTTATTTATTTATTTAGAAGATGATGAAAATTCGATTACAGAGAATTATATTTGAATTTGAAGATTTCAGACATTTATTTTAAGAAGGAAAATATTTGAGAGAATTATATTTGATTTTTTCTAAAAATAATTCTGTTTATTTCTGTTTCTTTTCTTATTTTTCCGAAAGAAAGAGCTCGAAGAAGGGGCCCAAAATGTTGAAACTAATTGTATAAAACGGGTTATTATAGTAGTATATTTTTAGTTTTGTTGACGCAAAGTAGCTAGCGTTTTCATGTCTTATAAGTTATAAGAGTTCTGAACAGTAGCCTATAACTATAACCAATAATGTGGCAAGTTGGCAAGTTGATGAACCAGTGTACAGTATGTCAATGTCTGTATTTCTCAAGCCACATGCATGAGAAAACAGTATAAACGTGACAGCTTGGTTAGAAACTTAGATGGTTCGGAATCTCGTCCACTAGTTAAGGAGTAATAAAATGTGGAAGTTCGAATGGATTTTTTTTTTTTTTTTTTTAGAGGAAATAAGCTCATGAGCATTAAAATTTAAAGTTTAGTACAGGCCAGCCATTCATTACAATACACCCACCAACAACCCAAGATCCACATCCCGACATGCTAAGTAAAAGAAAAATTAAAAAAAATTTAAAAAAATACACTAGGGCCGAAAAGAAAATTAAAGAAAACTTTCCATTTACTATCCATCTACTCCAATTAATGCATCTCCTTCAACCCATCTTTCCCAAAGCTCGCCTGGAAGGCAGTAAGCGTTTTTTACCAAGACCATCTAGATTCAATTCCCTGTACATCTAGATTCATTCTGGCGAGATCGCTAGCTGAGGAGTACCCTCTGAAAGAGAGATGACGAGAGCGAGCTCCGATTGCTAAATCAATCGCCAATTTGATGTGATCCCTACCCACATGAGTAATATTAATCTTCTGTCTGCAATTCTTGTTTGTGTCGACATATTTTTTTTGTACACTGCCATCTGTATCCGTAAATAAATTATTTGACTGGGTACTTGTTTTATAAAAGGAAAAAAGATATGAATATGAATACGATTTTTTTAATTGCCAAAATAATGTTGATATATGAATATTTTAATCCAAAAAAACAGCTTTTTATTTTTTAAATTTATTTGTATGAAAAAAAAAAAGCATCACGTTGTCATATTTTCTACTTTCAGATATAACTTCGCATTTCTGGAAGTACCTTTATATCTTATATACTTGTTATTTATTATTATCATGAACATAAAGTAATATATACTTTTTATATTGATATCAACATTTAAATTTATCCGTTGATTATCTGCTCCATGTCGGGTCTTAAGTTTGAATTTTGATTTAGATCTGTTATCCATATTATTTTTATATCAACTAGTTATGGTAATCGCAGCTTTGCTGCGTTATGATTATTTTAGATGAATAAAAATTTAAACAAATTGTTTGTTTAATTTATTAATTTATTATTTTAGTGATGATAGTGAGAGATGAAGAACCAAATTGTTTGTTTATCTTGAGTGAATAATTTATTATTTTAAATAAAATAATAATTTATTATTTTATTTATCTTTACCAAATTTTAACAAATTTTTTTCCCTCTCTCAACCTTTCCTCAACTAATCGAGGAATATAATCTTTTTTTTGCCCTTGCGTTCTCTCATGTATCTTGATGATATTTAATTTGTCTCAACATATACCATTCTATTATCTCTAAGACCGGTACAGGACGGATGCAAAGGGTATTACTCATCCTTTTTGGTTATGAGATCATGCAAGTTGCAAGATTTACATAAATTTAAAAACAGGGAAGTCGGAATTATTCTATACATATTTATGCAAACACAGATAAATCAAAATGGGTTGACATACTTATATTTTTTTGCTCATGCATCAGGCCAGTACCATTCTCAAAGTGCATTGCATCTCACATGCATTTAACATTTAGCAGGTACATGATTACATTAATTAAGCCATAATAAACGATGGTAGTTGGGCCCTTCAGGCTTATTGGGCTTAGTACCTTTTTCACATTTGAAGGGGCACAATACAAACAATATTGACTACTAATATTTGCAAACACAGCAACTCATAATCAACATTATATAATATAGAATTTTCACTATTGCAAATATTAATTAAGTGCGATGCGATTCTACACAAATCTCTACTACTAATGATAAAAGAGAACCTTGAATTCCTAGCGATACCTGAAGTAAAAGGGAAGAGAAAAGCAGTCAGTAAATTTGATAATGAATTTGGAAAATAATGCATTGACTAACATATACATGGTGGTATCTCTAAGGGTTTGCAGTCACCTTGTTTCATATTCTAGGAGGGACGAACTGTCACCATTTCTGACTTATTTTAAACCGAATTACTAAGGCCATTGTTAGATTATCACATTACTAGCATGCTACTTCTAAAAAAATGATGAGTACCTCAATAAAAACAAACTGCGATAATTTGATACTTTGACTAAATTGCTTTATGCTTGATTAAAATCTATTTGCATTTTATCGAATTTATTATACTGCTACCAAGGTTGATTTTAACTTAAGAATTTATTGACTTGAGTGCGATATGATGAACTTTTACAAAATTATAAGACGATATAACTGCAACTCATAATTAGTATTGATTTCTTTATTGCAACACAAGTGAATACAAAGAGAGAACCACTTTTCAGTCATGGAAACAAATTTTACGGCCCTAATTATAACTTTAATGATAAAATAAAACTACCAGCAAACCTACAAAGACATACACGTCTAATCAAGACAAAATAGGATGGCTTGAGCTAAATCACTACATCTAATTTATTAATTTATTACAAACCATGTATGAAACGAAAGGGAAACACTTTAAGACACTATTGATTATTAGCTATTAGCTAAAAGGTGGACAGTCGAGTCTGATCATAAAACTGGCCAGTGGGCCCTCCTTGTGCCAAGGCAACCATTGCGGGGCCTTCAGCTCCTTCACTCACTGTCAGAGCCCCGGTGTTAGAATTGAAGTCGGTCCTTACGTAGCCTGGATTCACACAGTTAATGGTTACACCGGGATATCTCTTGGCAATAATTCTCGTATAGGCGTTCATTAAAACCTTTGATGCTCTATATGCATCGAATCTGGGCGGCCATCCATCTTTCTCCACCATATTGTCTCTGACATGTTTAGGAAAAGAGTTTGTGAGTTGGTCGATCCTCTCCACAGTTAGATTGTCAATATCCTCAAGTTCTTTCCTGAGCTTTTCCCTCAGATCCTGTATATGTAAAAATACACAATACATGTATGTTATAGACTTATTGAAATGAAAAGATGGCAGTACAGTGTGTTATATAATAAACAATGTGTTTGTCTTGTGTGCATTCCGGTATTTTTCACTCTATGTATCAGTATTTGCTTATGATCTAACTGGTGCTGGTAATGGTACTGATATGGAGGAGGTCTACTTGCAAGACTTTTAGGAATATATGACTGGTTCGTTGTACAGGAATTATATGAATATGGAACTTGGGGGTAAGTTTTCTGAGAAACGTGTACTTTTTTTTTCTTTATTTATGTTTGACCTTTTATATGTAAAAACGTTTTCTTAATCAATTTTTTACATGTCAGCTTGGCAACTTGCCAATTGATCTTTAAAAAGAAAGAAAGAGAGTGCTCATATAACTGGTCATGGAAGCAAAAACACGACAGCATGAATATATAAGGTGCAGCATAAAAGATAGCAGGGGCATCAGAAACTGAAAGATGTCAGTACATACACACACAATCAAGTAATTTCAGAGATTGACCTGTAATTGTCCCCGTGTACTTGAGACGTTCACTATTCTCCCGGCATTGGATAATTGTAGAAGAGGTAGAAATGCCTCCATCATATTCTTGACTCCACAGTAGTTCGTTTTCAGGCAATCAAAAGCTCTTTGGTAGCTTTGAACTTGGTATTTCTGGAACAGTTTAGCCCTTTCTGGTTGTGGAAGCTGTATTCACATCATTAACAATTAATATCCCTCACCAGTAAATAAAAAACAACCTAATTACTGTTTTAATAGATATATAAAAGAGAATGAATTCTCAATACCAAATTTATCATTAATGTACCTTTTCACCAATAGGTTGTGACAACTCAATTCTGGGAATTGCCGCATTATTCACCTATAAATTAGACAATTAGTTAATTATCCTTTATATTCTTATGGAGCAGTTTAAAGGATATGCATGTAAGCAAAGACAAAGTTTCTTTACCAGAATATCTAATTTCCCAAACTGTTTTTTGACAAAACTAACTAAAGATGCAATGCTGGAGTGATCAGTGACATCCAACAGATGAAAGATTACATTGGTGAACCCATAATCTGTAGTAAGCTTTTATACTGCCTCCTTGCCTCTTTTTTCATCTCTTGCAGTTAGAATGAGACCTACTCCATTAGAAGCCAGTTCCTTGCAAATCTCCAAACCTATCCTTTGTTCCCTCCTGTTACCACAGCAATCCTGAACACATACATACCAGTAAAATTTAATTAATATTCGTGATGGATGCAGCTATCGTCTTAAAATCAAATTAGTCTCAAGCTCCCAGCATCGATATAACTGCAACTTACCAGAACAAAATTTTGTATACCAGTATAGGAAAATTGCAATCACATAGCCAAATAAATGAAAAAAAAGCATAGGAGTCGATGCTTAATAGGGAAAATTCCAAGAAATTATTGGAAGAGGCAAAAATTTAACACAAAAAATTAAAGTATTTGGAATTTGAAGACAACAGAAATAATTAACCCAAAAAACTTCAACGTACCTGGAATTTGTGTATCTCGCCAGAGATTGTGACGATGGAGAGAGACTAATTAAGGGGGAGAAGACCCTCCATCTGGATTTGTGTTGTTGTGCCTTCTGTTTCCATAGGGTTCGATGGAGAGGAAAGAGGAGGGGCAAGGTGCGGCAGTGTTGGTGGAAGAGGAGGTGGAGAGGTGGAGAGGCGGAGAGACGGAGGGGGTGGCCTTGGCGGAAGGAGGAGGCGATGGAGAGGAAGACGAGCGGCGTGGCAGGGTCGGCAAAGGAGGAGTAGGTGGAGAGGCGAGGATGAGTGGTAGTACGAATCACGATTGGAGAGAAAGGCGCTGATGGGGGAGGCAAAGAGAGATACTGGGAGACTTTTAGCTTACAGAAAAAAATCGACGATCAGATTTTAGTGAAAACGAACGAACGGTTAGTATTTCAATATTATAAATGAAGATATGTGAGTGTCAGACTATGATTTTTTAATCGCTAGACGACGCGCTAAACCCTTCGCGTATTCGTTGTTGTGCGTTGGTATAAGTTATGGATATTTTGAAAACGTAACTTCGTTGATGTCTGTGATGCCGCCTCTTAGGACGAACGATATGACTCGTTTCACAAATCTCTCAGTAATTGTGCACGCAAAATTTATATTCCTTCCTACTGCCTCGCCCTCACGCTCACTCCTTTCTCGTCAATCTTTCTCGCCAATCTGGTCCACCTCCTCCCTCCGTCCCTCCTCCTTTCTCTTCTCTTCTTCTCTTCTTTGACAGATCTCCGACAGATCGGTGGAACCACAAAATCGAGAAATCGGTAAGCTAAATGTGATCTCTTCTTTGCCGCTGCCGCATACTCCTCCGATACCATTATTTTTTCTTCTAGACGTCTTTGCCGCCTCCTCCGCTTCACCTCACCCATAGCCCCTCCGCCAACACCTCCTTCACCGACTTCACCCCACCCCAGCTGCTTCTTTGTGCGCCCCTCCTCCCTCCTCCTCTTTCGTGGATTCAAGGGAAAATAAAAGGGATTCAAGACCTCAGAGGAAGAGGTTACTTTACTAGCAATTTTAGAGGGATTGAATGCCTAACGTAACTCCATCACGATGCTCCTTGCAGTAAGGTCAATTATTCTCCCCCTTCTTATTTATTTAATTTTTTTCCCTGAATTTCATACTCAAATTTGAGAACTTTGTTCATGAGATTTTCGTTCAGACATAATAAAGGAGGTTCTCACCAGTAGTCTTAAATCAATCAGAAGGTAAAGTGATTATGCAATTTTGTTCTTATAGTTCTTATATTTCCATCCTAATTCCCATGGAAAGAGCAACCTTTACAATTCGAATTTCTCTCAATTTTTCCGATGGGAACTGAACCCTGGCGACTCTTCATCAATCGATCCAATTCTAATGGGGTGTTGTCTTGGCTGCTTCGGTGGAGAACGCCAGAAGGAAAGGAATGATAGGAGGAGGTGCTGCTCGGCCAAAAGATTGCCGCATAATCAACGGGTATGACAAATTTTGGGTTTCTAGGATATTTCTGGTACCACCTGTGATGCATACATGCTCAATTAGAAATAAAAATTGAGGATGTTTGCATCAAAGCATTGCTCCAATTTATCTTTTTTTTTATTCATTATTGATTTTGATTCGTACAGCGCCATTAATCATATTTGTATCTTTTTCCCCAATCACCTTCAATTGTACAGTTTATGAATTTATGTAGAGACTAAGGATTCCTATTTTATTGCTCTGATTTGTTTGACATGGGACTGAAACACAAGTTTAGGGACAGATTTGAAATTAGTTGTAAACAATTATCCTATACCTGTGCACCCTCTGCCCAAGCCCAATAAGAGAACCCCATCAAGTACAACGAATTGTTTGTTGGTCTACATTTAATTTTGATCAAGGTATTGTTTTGTGGATTATATTATATTCTACGTAATGGCCATCTCTAAGGGGATGTGAAGAGACTTCAAGATTATGAAATAGTTGTCGCAAATTTGCAATCTATTTATTTCACAAGCCCTGCAGACCCAGTGCTACTCTAAGCATAATGCTTCTTTGTCTGGTTCTGATTGTGAAGAATTTTAAAAGTATTTCATGTTTGATGTTCATCTTGGATGATATGAATGTAAGGAAGTGATTTCGGACATTTGATTTCCAAGTAGGTTTTATTTATGGCTTCTTCTTTGTTTACTGAAAAAAAAATATATATTTTCTTATTTCCAAATTAAAACATTTACGAGTTTTCGCCTTTGGAAAATAACAGCAATAATGAATGAATAGGGAATATTTTATTCCATGAACATTATCTTTTGTAATTTGTATAATCAACTTTGATAATGACGTTGATGAAGAATAATGGATTTAGGCTATATTTTCTATTGGTTCTGTACAGATCCTATCCATGGTTAGATGCAATCCCAGATTTATGAGGTATTTTTCTTCACCAGTCAAGTGTTTCAACAATGTGAGTTTTTACAACTTTTCTCAACATATTTCTTTTGTCTCTTTGTCTGCATGTTCAAATTTCATTTTCTTTAATTTTCAGCCTAGAATTTTTTTTAAAAAAAAAATTAGCCTCTTTTGCTAAATTTCGAATTTTATTTATACCAAAATCATAAACGTTGGTATTTGTTGGCCAAACTCAAAAATGCCATCAACTGCATGATCTACCTTAGTCAGGTCTCCAGGTTGAGTGTTGCTACATTTGTTTTGACAAGGTAATGATAACACTTTTAGTTATCCAGTGAATAACAACAAGCCACCAGTAAAAAAAAATTGTAATATTTTGTCAAATGTCAACTTTTCCTGTTTAAGATGAAGTGATATGAGAACTAATAGAGGAAAACTCCAATCTATTGAATATTTTGGGAAAAAATTATGAATAATTGCACTGATATCACTGCATTTCTAATCCGTAAGCTTAAATTGAGTTTAGTTAAAACTAGGTGAAGTAGCCTTTATGGAGCAAATTTGATAAACCGACCAAACAAGTGGTGGGTTGAGCTAAAGAAATATTTGAGGGTCCATTCTTCATCATTGTTATTTATTTTAAACTTCTATTTGTAATATTATCCAAACTTCTATTTGATGATTCTGCTGCATGCCTGCATGACAGTAATGCCTTCATGAAACTGAGGTCGAACCAGTGCCAGATTGCTCGCTAGCTCCTTGCTGGTAAGATACAAGTTTTGTTTAGCTCTTTTAGGTGTGCTTGCATGTGTGCCGGGCTGAAGATCATCGAGCACGGTATTCTTAAGAGAGAGGTAATAGGACTAACAGCTAATAGAGCACTGCATGCTTGAAACAAGCTATAAGAGAATTTGTAGTTCTAGCACATAACTTGCTAACAGCTAATAGAGCTAGAAGATTAAGATAAAAGTTTAGGGGATATTGCTCTACATTACTGGCATTGGAAATTATCTTATGATTCACTAATTATCTTATGATTAATATCTAATGGCCATTGTTTCATAGAGGTCTTTATGAAATTTTCACAACTTCATGGCATGCTCAATTATCTCTGAACCTAGCTATGTTTTAAGTAGTTATTAAATGATACTTGGAGCCTCAGTTTTGTTTTCGTATTAATAATGACATTTATTACAAAAATGTTTTTCTTGGTTGTGGTCTTAATTCTTTCTTTCGAGAAGGGGATAGATTACACAATGTGGATTCCTTCATGATAAATTTTTACCTGCATGCCCAAGCCCCATTCTTCAAATGATTTACTGAGTGTACATAGTTTTGATAGATGTCATTTCTTGCCAATTGAAGATTTTTTTTTACCTCTCTATTAAATTATAACAATAAATTATAGCTTTATCATGTGATTTTTAATTTTAATTAACATATCGATTAACATATAGTTTGACATGACCATAACGGTGTTCCTGTATGATGTAATGGCACTCTTTGCACAAGATAGGTGAGAGGGGTAAGATTCTGGCAAGTGCATTATTGTTAAGGAACAAAATAATATATTTATATTGCTTTGTAAAGCATATGATTATTGTCTACTGCCATTGTTATTATTATGGTTATATTTGCTATTTTTATTTTTATTTTATTGTGAAGTTGCATTTGCTGATGCAATGTCCCATCATGGCAAATTCGATATCGAGCGAAGCTCGATTAGTAAATATAAATAGTTTATACAAATATAAAATTTCAGCAATTCCAAATTCGTCCTGATTATTATTGTTGATGGTGGTAGAAATCGAATTCGATAACCAGCCGGAATTACGATTAGATCTATTTCATAATTGGTTAATATCATCCCCTCTTTTTCCATCCATCCCATTCGCAGGCTCCAAAAAAATCTTTTACAGGCTAGCGACTGGCCTAGTTCTCGCTAAACTCCCTCTCTCCTAAACCCTAGCCGTCTCTCCAATTCTGAATGCGTTTTGCATCTTTTCCATTCACTCCTCGAATTTTTGCGTCACAGCTTCACTTTGTGCTCTCTCTCGTTCACTCATTTCCACTTTGTAAGCATCTCTTCTGGACCATGTTCATCGTTTGCTCCGCTTTTGTTATCCTTATGGTGGCTTCACATTTCGTACTGAATACGGCGCCAAGATCCCGTCCGTCGGCCTGGGCACGTGGCAAGTTGAGCCGGGTGTCGTCAGAAATGTTGTTTTGAGTGCTATTAAGGTCTCTCAATATCTTACTCTCTTTAGTTAATCTGTGTATAAATTTTGTTTTTCGCTTTTGATATTTGTCTGTGGTTCGTACCTTATCAATTTCATGGGTATGTGGCTATTATTATTTTTAAAGTACAGAGGACACCAATTTCCTCCTAACGAGTTGTCATACGTTAATTCAAATAATTCAAATTTGTAATACATATTAAGCAATTGGCAATCTTAAAATCAGAATTAGCAAAGGTCGTGATCAATGTGTTTGACAAATTTATGTCCAGATCTGTCGATTATCACCTTATTTAACAGAAAGTCTTTGCATTTAGTGAAAAGTTCAATTGATAAATTTTAGTTAGAGATTATCTTGTTCAATTTAGTACTGGTAATGCTTCTAAATCATGTTTTTGATCCATATCTGGTACAGTTTGTGTATTTTTATTTGGTTTTTAATTGTCAAACTGAACTAACCTTGTAATATTTTGAAAGGAAACTGAATTGTTTTGAACTAACCTCATTTTATTGCTTAATTTCAGATTCAAGGGACACAAGAAGCAAATTTCGACTGAATTTAGAGAGTTGTTAGTGATGAATTTAGAGTTTACATTCGATTTGTAATAGTTGAATGTAATTTACTGCGTTTGTTGTGGTTTAATTTATGTAATGAATGCTATTGTAAGTAGAATTGTTTAGTTAGTTTCTTTAAGGGATCATCTTATTTCATTTGTATGTATTGTACTATTATTAATGGATGATATTATTAATACAATTGTTCATTTTGTTGAAATAATGGATGATATTAACATGTTTAACTCTACACAAATAATAGTGAAATCAATTTTCTGCTTCAACTAACTGAACACATAAACCATTTAGTTTGACTTTTAACGTATTTAACTAAACACAAAAAATTACGAAATTTCTATTTTCAGATGCAACTAACTGAACAAATAAAACTTTTAGTTCAACCTTTACCGTATTAAACTGAACACAAAAGTACGAAAATTTCATTTTCGGATGCATCTAACTGAACACTTATTACTTTTAATTCAACCCTTATAGTATTTAACCGAACAAATAAATCAGTACATTTGATGACGTCAGCATCTAGAAATTTCTAAAAAAAATCAGAAAAATTTTCGCTAACGTCAGCGAGCGCCTTCCTGATGTCAGCACGCGAAAAAATGAAGGTGAGGCCCATTTTTAGCCTGTGGATGGAATGGATGGGAAAATGGTTGATGGTGTGTATCACACCTGGATCTATTTAAGCCTCAAAAGAAAATTTAGTGGATTTCAAAGGCCCATATAATTATCCAGGCCTTAAACAGGGGAGGGGGAGGTTGGAGTGGGCTGCGCTTGAATCCATGACCCTTTTGAAGCCGAAAGCTCCATCTTTTTCTTAGAATTCCTCTAACGTTCCATTCCGTTGTTGCGAAAGCTCTTTTCTTTTTCCATAATTCCTTAAGAACTAGAACTTATGCAATTTCTGACAGGCGGGAGTTTTGTTTTTTACTATTCCGTCATAATTTGAGTATTATAATTTTTTTTTACTAATTATATGAACTTTTAGTTGTTGTGCAAAAAGCAAGGAGCTTTGCTGGCATGTTTAGGTTTGCCGATAGTTGGTGTTCATCATATGGAGGCTCGTGCACTTGCTGCTAGGCAATACAGTTTTTGAAATTTAATTTGATTGTCAATTTATTTTGTAGTTATCGAATTGCATCATCTGTGACTTCTTTTCTGGATATATCTTATTGTATCCCAGGCTAGTAAACAAGAAAGTGCAGTTTCCTTTCCTAGCTCTTCTTATTTCTGGTATCCTTTTTTTTTATGGTATTTTCAAGAATTTCACTTCATTGTGTATGATGAAAATTAAAATGATCTCTCTTTGTATAGTTTCGTTGAACATAGGAGGTCACAACTTTTTGATTCTCGCACATATATATATAGTCTAGTTCACTGTGTACAACTAGGTAAAACGATAGATGATGCTATTGGTGAGGCTTATGATAAAACAGCTAGGTGGCTCAGCCTTGACATGAGAAAAGGTGGGGGTGCTGATTTAGAGGAGCTTGCTCTTGCAGGGGATCCCACCTCTGTCAAGTTTACACTTCTATGAAATTACTAAGATTAATTCAAAATCTGAGTTGAAGTTTACAGTTCTTGTTAGAAAAAGAGTGTGGAGCCGTTATGTGCGGGCCGCTGGCTAGACAAGCGGGTTGCTGAAAAGTGAACGGTCCAGCGGGCTTTTGGATGTCGGGATCAGAACCGACTCGGTTTGTTCTGATCGACTCCTATATATACCCCTCTGTTATAACCGACCTCTCTGTTGGAAACCCTTCGTGTTTGTGTCCAGAAACAAAGAGAGAGGTTAGGGTTTGAGAGGGAGGAAGCCATCCGATTGCTTGGAGTAATCGGATCACATGCACGAGTTGAGATCGGCATTTGGAATCGTGAAAGGTGACGTCAAGCCCTAACTTGAGGTTGTGATGTACCGGTTGCATACGGAGAGAGACAAGGCGCTGCAGAACCGAACTCCGAGAAGGGTCTAGACGTTCGATCAACTTCCTCTGCGGTATATCTAATACTCTAAGTTATTCTTATAGGTTAGATATGCATATAGGTTTATACCCTAGTCAAAACCTTCATTGGTATCAGAGCCATAAGGCTTCTTTTTGAAGTTTTGGATCTGTTTAAGCTTTAGGAACACCATGATTGCGATAGATCTATATTTGATTGTTATGATTTTACTCGACAAAATCCTAGACTTGAATTCTACGTGTTTTAATGCTAGATCTCGGTAGGAGTTCGTAGCAATACATAGTAGAAAGTCTAACAAGGGTAGAGTAACCTTTCTGGACAAGAAAACCCTCTCAAGCATCCCGGTTACGGGAATACCAGAATTAGGGTTTTAGCCCGTCAGTATCAGGCCAGTGGACCGCTGAAAACTGCAGTGCTGACAAACAACATCAGGTTGTTCTATATGGTTGTCAGAGGATCGCTGGCTGAGCCTGCGACTGCGAGTCGTCTGAACAAAAATTTGTGACCAGTCGTAATTACCCATTATACAACACCATATTTGGCTGTTTTAGATTTTTATAATATAAATCATTTTGATTGTGTTTTCTTTTCTCCTTTTTTTCTTCATAATTACCCATATGCCAGCAGTGTGATTGTTTTTGTTACTGTTTTTAAGGTGTGATGATAGCTTGGACTGGCATTGAGCACTATCTCATGGGAAGATTTGATCCTCCACCGCATCCTGACGAGCCTGAAGATTTCCAGGTTTTTATAAGAAATCTGTAATAGTAATAAATAAATGAAGTTTATATATTTTTTTTCCAAGTACTTAATAAACATTAATGCAAAATTGTAGTATGATTTGAGACCTCGATGGCCTTTGGGAGAGGAATATTCAGAAGGAAGGAGTGTTGCTCGTTCTGTCAAACGGGCTCGTGTGCATCCATCTCTTACCTCCATTATTCAGGGCTCTCTTACTCAACAATAGCACACAATTTTCGGTGAGAATGCTTGTTTTGCAAAAGGAAAACCATTCCACATTCTGCTTGAAGTATAGTGTACAGTTGATTTTTTTTTTTTTTTTTTCAAAAGCTATGGACGTGTGGTATAATTTATTCTGCTTTGTTTTATTTATTTTTTTTCATGTTGCAAGTGTTGAATTTTTTTTATTTTTTTATTTCAGGTAATATAAATATTTTTTAGTTAATTTGGTTCTGGATTTAACAATAAAATAAATGTAACAAATTGAAACACAAGTTTTCAACCAATGGGACAGTTACGAAATTTGAAACCCCCAATTGAGAAACATGTGAACACAAAGTCCAGAATTAAATAGAGTTGTATGTATTTAGTCACACTTTAATCCATCTAGGCAGATGCTTTGGATCTCAAAGTTAAAAAATCATCCTTTGAGTAAGGTGCTGCTCTTAGGATTGGATTTTTCTTAAAGAAATTGACAGGCTTGAGCTCAAAACTGGCGGAAACAGTTGGCATTATGGGGTAATCCTCTTGGCACGGTACATGATGAAACCCTAGCGTGTACCAGAGCACTATGTCCCTGTTCTCTATTGGTCGGTCCCTATAAAAGTATAAGAATATTAATAAATTGCTTTATTTTTTCATCATAATAAAGTATACATTTTAATTATTAATAATTCTTCCGCATCTTCAAGATTAGACATATGTTTTTAATAAATTAATTTGATATTGCACTTACTTCTCGGTCCACTTAGCAAGTGTATCATCTCCCTTGCTTTGACATGCAAGTAATCCAGCAGCCCATTGCTCACTCCGATTATACGGTGTCACCCATATCTAAAGAGAAAAACAATCAACATGCTCACTAGTTATTTTGTGCAAACATAAAAATTGAAAAACTAAAACAAACTTTGGGGATCTTGTATAAAATAAAAAAAAAAAACAGAGATCCTCTTCACAAAAGGAAAATGAAAAGGAAACAAAAATGATGTGCCTGATTATTTGTGAATGCTGCTCTCATTTGTGGTGGATCATGCAAATCAAGAAGACTAGCTGCCGTGCCTCCTGGTACAATCTTATACCCTGATGGATTTCCAATGCTGTTTATCCTAGAAGGGTTCACGACGTGAAATTCGGATGGATCATACAATTTGAGCTTTATTTGTGCATCTTTTTCTGTTTTGGCAACCCGTTTCTTCACCTTTAGGTAACTCTTTCGAGGCGACTCCCCTTGGTTAGTCTCTTGCTTGACCATGTGTACATTCACAAAGGAATTATTTGACCCATCTACATCCATGTCTAGGTAGAAGTTGACGTAGTGATCGTGGACTACACCGATCACGTTTTCCGTAATTAGAGTTCCATACAAGTCCTCTTCCTCTGGAACTTGATTCGTGTTTTCATATGTGGTTCCTTTTACCATTAACATGCCTGAAGCGCTAACCTGTTAGGCCAATTTTGACTCATAGTGTCACAAGTTATTGCGAATATGCTTATTTAATTAAGACATAAAATTTAAACTTTTTACTTATCGATGATAGTGATAATACCTTGATGCGAATAAGGCCATCTGTTTGGAATTCCCAATCGACTATGTAGTCATAATTCCCAACTGATGCAGCCATCCTGACAACCAGAGTTATCTTCGGCCGCACTTCTCTTACCTGTTTGTTACCGTTTATTTCATGTAAAAAGTCATTAAATGACTAAGAAAGGAATTGGGTATAAATTCCACGAAGTTATAGAAATTAGTAAACTTCTGACATTATGTAGGATATAAAAATAAGATATAATTGGCAATTCGGTACTCCGTTGGTGACACTAAAGTTAATTAAGGCTTTGGTTAATATGATTTCCATGAGGAGTTTCATTTCATTAGAAATTCTTTGATCAAAATAAAGGGATTTCATTTCAAATTAAATGAAATGATATTTGAAAATAAAAATGATTTTAATCAGGGCATTACTCTCCAGTTATCCGTCCATTACAAATTTAATTCCTCTAAAATTATCTGACAAGGTACATATATATAGTATTCACCACACAATTGGCCTCAATTCTGTTAAGTAATTTTTAGTAAGAAAAATATTTGGTGCCCTATTTTACCTCAGGTTCCATGTAAACTTTGCTTAAATACACGAAATTTGAATATGCTTAGAGGAACAATAAATATCAAATATACGAACAACTAGAGTCTCTATACAAATCAAACTCGCACAATTGTTATCTTTATTAGTTTGTTTTTTTTTCGAGACTTTGACAGTAGCTGTCAAAGAATATCTTTATTAGTTGTTATACAGTGGTAACACTTATCAAATTAGGTATGATACCATTGCTGACAGCAGAAATAAAAGCCTACGACGCTAGAGCTAGCCATTGGTATATCTGAGCCATTTTCTGGATTCTTTGTCCAAATAATGCGTGGAAATTAAAAACAAGGTCTGCTTTAATTTTCTCTGTCAAAACTCAAAAATTATGTTACAATTTTTTTTTAACATATTGATTGTTAATTGATACTGACCAACTATATACTTTCTTGCATTAATTTCTAACAAAAGTTCATTTCAAGAAAATAAGATGTACTGATTGACCGAGATTATCGTCTTTGTGCTTTTGAAAGGATAGACAGGGTGGACTGAATATGGTAGGGAAAATAGCTTCTACCATTACCATCTGTACGTATGGTTAATTTTTATTTTTTTATAGAGTGCAAATAATCATATTCTCTCAAAAAATAAAGAAAAAAGAAAAATAAAATGCTTTCTCTTTCTCTCTCTTTTCTAGTCATGAACTTCCTTTTCATTCTACTGTTAATGCATTAATCACATGTAATACTTTCCCTATCTTTTTTTTTTGTTTTTTTCCTATGAAAAATTACGTGCTTTCAAATAGCATCAAAGAAGCATAACAAGACCAAACTAAGTTTTACGTCGATGTCTGGCAAATACCTATCAAATGTATCGTTTTAACTTCTAAAACTATATTAAAAGATCTTTGTCAGCATTTGTGGAACATTTTTTTTTCTTACTTTCTGTTTATTTTCTTACAAAAATTATCTATTTATTAAATATAATTATGTAATCTTCAACAATTATATGTTATCACAAACCAATAGTAAGTTATATCCGAGTAAAAATTTGCATATCATCAATAATAGTCCACCATTATGTGTTTCGAGTTATTAAATAGATTCACGTATAAGTGAACGCTAATTGATAAACAGAACAGAGCTTTACCCCCATAATGACTCTGAAGTCAATTACGAATCATATATATGTTCATATATAACTTCATATGTCGTGTCAAAAAAAAAAAATATATATAACTTCATATGCGTCGTTAAGATCTATAGTATATCCTCAGCAAGGATTAAACTCATTTATAGCTGGAATCGTACCCAACCCCTCGCAGCTCAGACTTGAAAATGAAATATTCTCAAGCATCACATACTTAGGTTATCTTTTTTAGTTGGAAAAGTACCAACCCTCTCTCTAGTCAAACTTTGAAAATGAAATATAACAAGTATCACGTCACTAATTATTATTATTTATAGTTGGATATTTCAATATGGAGATCAAATTGGATGGTTTGGATCGGCCATTTCGAATCAATCCAAGAGTTTTGATCGCAGCTCATGGAAGGCTATGTGAGTTGCGACTCACCATAACAAAACTCTTTCTCTATATATGTATATATTACTTCGGAAAGAACTACTTCCCTTTTAATTTTTTTTAATAATATCATAATTTAAATCATAATGAAATCAACTTTTCTAATTTTGAGTATATATTATGAGACTTCCAATTTATATTTTAAATCCAGCATTGCTACTTTAAAATGTGTTATAGCTATTAAGAAGTATTTTAATATATATATCGACCTGTGTCAAAGGCTAATTCTTTGGTCCACTTTATGTTATATATAGTTGTTTATTTGTTTTATATTATTTACAATACAGAAACCATGACTGCAAAACATCTAGATATGTAAATACAATGTACGCTTTATATATGTATATGACTATAGACGCACACAAACGTACCAGACTTCAACAAATATAAATCCTTTTAACTTCAACATCCAGTACGATAAATTGTGCTATAAAACTTAAAAAAAAAAAATTTCTTCGTGCATGTAATTGTTTGAATATGACGGCCATTATCTTTTATCCGACAGAAAAGTAGAACTTACATCTTTTCCGGTCGTGGGACCCTCAGAATGCCTCCAAGCCACATCTCCATCATACCTCTCAAAAACACACACCATGCCAGATCGGAGATAGGGTTGCCCATTTGCCCAAGCAAAAACGCCATCCATGAAGTAGGCCCCGGTTGGGCAGTCGTTAAGGTGGTCCAGTGGCATAGCCTGTATCCCGAATCCGTATTCCCCTGCATCCAAATATGTCTTGAAGTACCACCCATCTGTTGGATCCATGTACGGTACAAAAAGCTCCGATGCCATCCCTTTATACATCACTTGTCTATATTTGCCTGTTTCTGGATCTGTTACTTTCACCTAGATGTTGACACATATAATAAGCGAAGGTAACATTGCTTTCACCAATAATTACGCTAATTAATAAGACAATTCAATGGGCCACACATAGCTAGTTATAGTATAAACAAATTCTGAAATTAAATGCTTTCTTTATTAAGTATCTTTCTGATACGTTGTTCAGATAATAGCTTGAAAAATATTTGTCCCCTTTTCATATCACAATGTCACATCGATCGTCTTCATTTACTGGACTTGAACATGATGGTTGCCTTTTTGTAATGAAATCCTTTGTCGCCAATCAATCCTCTTGAAATATTTTTGCATTTGCAAGTTAATTATAAAAATGATTCCTTCATCATAGAGCATTTTAAGGTTAACTAATTAGTACTTGCATGTAAAATTGTTAGTATATTAGATAAATTAAGGACCTAGGGTCATCTAGCTAGGTGCAGAGGACGATAAACCTTAAATTGGCATAAAAGAATATTTCTAAATATTAAAAATAATAATCTCTCATTTTGAATATGATCTATATATGTAAAATAAATAACAAAATTATGCAGATTTAAGTAATTTTAGCGTCAACTGACAACCTTAAGAATATTATGATACTTATGACATATAATTTTTCATTCCAATCGGAACACTACTCCATTTGCTTTTAGTTCTAAAGTCAAATCTTATTTGTCTTTTGAGAAAAGATCCATGAATTTTTGTCAAAAATAATTTACTGTAAGGAATTAAAACTTGGGAAATAACTTTATATATATACACGAAGTAAATATCCGTAATTTTTACCTGAGATATTATTACGCCAGCTCTGGCATCGGGTCGGACATGCATCTCCCACCCGGCCCATTTAATCAAGTGTTTACCTACTACCTCAAAGCTTGGTCCCTTAGGTTGGATCATGAAAATGGGATTTACTTTGCATGAGGAAGGTTGATCCTTCTCCTTTTGCACCTCATATCGATAATCAGTGTCTGGATCAGTGTTAACAGGAATCTTCCGATCAATACCCCAAATATGAAGCGTTTCATTACTGTCTATGTTGACAAGTGCGGTTAGTCCCTCAACCGGCTTCATGTAGAAATTGATAGTGTCTTTATGGGAGTAACATTGGATTTTCATCAGACGGCGTGATTCTTCCAGAGGGCCGAACCAACCTGAAGGGAGAGGTGCACAAGTGACGTCTGACGGGTCAATTCCCCTTGAAATGAGAGAGTCGAGAAATGTCGAATTGGAGAATGGTATGGAAACTGCAGCTGTTAAGTCTTCTGGTGTCAGCATGGGATAACCAGATACCGAGGTGACTATTTCGTGATCTAGTACGGTGCGAGAGTTTATGTCGACTGTCAGGAGATGAGACTTGCCAGAGGAAAATGCTATAACTGATGCACGACGAGGAGGGAAGGTGCGACCTGGTCGCCATGCGAGAATAACTGATTTTGGCGGTTCTTCAAGAGATGAAGAATGGATCGACGGGAATGCGTTGGGGAAAGAGAATTGCGGGTATGATCTAAGGACTGACTGGACGGTTGAGATTTCGTCCAAGGACAGTGGATCTAGTGGGTGTTGTGGGGATGGAGATGATATAGCAATTCTGTGTAGCCTATTCGTTTTTGTGTTGGAGATTGGAGAGTTTGTCCATGAGAAACAAATTAGGAATATGGCTAGCAAGAGGCAGCCAGAAAAGACGATGAAATGGCGTGAGGTGGTTAGCGAGGTACCCATCGTATTCTGAGATAAAATGTGGGAGGGTTCGGAGGTTTTATAGGAATCCAAGTCCTTATACATATATTAATATTTTTTTGCAAAATCCGTTGCAAACCCTCTAATTGTTTCTATTTGGTAATTTGCCCGTTAATTCTTCAAAAATAGATATTTACCTCCCAATTGTTTAAAATAGTATATATACCCTTTTCAATAATCTTAATGAAATTTGATATTTTAAATAAAAATTTAGTTCTTATAAATCATGACTAAAATGCCCCTCTGGTACTTAAAAGTCGGAGGTGTATCAAAAGGATTTCGAAATCTGCCAATGCCTTTCCAGTTCTGATTTATTGTTTAAAATTATTTTAAATTATGCCATGCCATGCCAATGCCTTTCCAGTTCAGATTTCGAAATCGTTTAAAATTATGTTCCAGTTATGTATTAAAATTTTTTTTTTGGATAAACTAGATAAGGCTATCTAGTGACTGTATTTTAAATTTATTTGCTTAGAAAGGTCTCTACCGGTCTATTGGAGCTTTGGTGCTATATAGTCATGATGCTGGATAAATAATACGAGATACTTGGAATCTTTTTAACAATTTTGTAAGAGGTTTAGGCTTGTATTTTAACTTCCTCGGTAATCTAGTCATTTGGTTGGTTCTTTTTTTATTTTTGTAGAGATAGGAAATTAAGCGCGATGATGTAAGTTGAAAGGTTGCATGCATTGATGGGAGAGGAATTGTAGTCTTGATTTATAAAAAATATTTTTTCATATTAAAATTTCATTAAAATTATTGAAAAGGGTATATATCTCTATTTAAAAAAAAATTGCAGGATAAAGTATCAGATTTTGTAGAATTGAGAGACAATTTTTCAACAGAGAAAAATTATAGGGGTATATGACTAATTTTGACTTTTCTTCTGGAAAAATTTCTTATATGTCCTTTTAAAATAAGTATTCAAACACGAATGCATATTAGAACAAGTTCTGCACTTATTTTTTTAAGGTTGGTTCGGTATTCAATTCAATATATATTTTTTTAAGTGAGTGTTTTTGCAGCAAAATTAAAGAAAAAATCCTACTATTTTTTTCATTATTCAAGGAAAGAAGCATACAAAAGCAGAGGTGATCAAAAGAGCAAATTCAACAACATATATGATTATATGAAAGTTACAAAAAAGAAACGAACAACTCTAAAAACAAGAGTGCAAGTAGTTCTACTTAGGGATGTCAAACGTGGCTGAAATGCACATAACAGCCCGTTTTCTATTTCGTTTAAAAACACGGTACCAGAACTCATTATGTTAACCGTTTCGTTTCCGAAACGACACAGAATTTCATTTCATTAACTGTGCAACTTCATAAATAGCACATGAAATGATTTTGAAACTAGACTGAAACGGTCGAAACAGTATGATTCTCTGTTTCGTTTGCTATTTCGTTTTTGAAACGAAATGAAATCTGGTTTCGTTATTCGTTTTGTATTCATTTCACGGAATAGTCTCTTTTGCAATATCTCTGTGTTTCGTTTGTTGTTTCTTTTGAAACGGTATTCATTTCACGGTATGATCCTCTGTTTTGTTTTGCTATCGTTGACAGGTCTAGTTCTATGGTTAAACAATCACCGGCGAATAGTCCCTTTTGCAATATCTCTGCATGAATAGGCAACGACCGTGTCGTACTTTCGAATCTATTGTGCTTTTAAAAAATATATAAAATATGCATTTATAAAATTACCAGACAGTGAATTATTTTAAAAGAGGCACCTCAGCAGTCAGTGTTTAATTCTAGATGTAAAAGTTGTTCATTTAACAACTAAAGGGTCTGCTCTAGAATTCCAAAATAAAGGTAGAGGTAAGGAACGGAAAAGAAAAGAAGTTTAAGAAGTAAAAGAGAACTGAAAGTATACATCGAAGGTAACAGTCTTAATTTTTCTTCTTGACAATATTACCCATTAATTCAAATGGGGAGAGAAATTAATCGCGGGAGAGTCCGATGTCAGAGAAAGAAAAACGAAGTTCCTTTTGGATAAAATATTAGATTTCTTCGTTCCTCCTCTTTAAACCCCAAAATTGGGGGTATACTGGTCTCTCCACAAATGAGGTTTTAAGGAACTGTCGTTTCCTTCCGTTTCGACCATCGATATCCAGCAACAACTCCAGAAGCAAGGTACAGTGGTTCCTCTTCCTTCCCTTCGCTTAGGTTCACTCCTTCTGGAGCAGAGCCTAAGAGGCACCACCTATTCGATGTCCTAATTAATCAGAGAGAGGATTAGCAGTGAGCCTGGTACAGGTACCACGGCAGTATATTTCTCATTAATTATGTGCAATTTAAGCTGGGCACTACATTCCTTAATTTATTCCAAAACATATATATATGTTTCACAGAATTTCGTGCGTGTACCTGATATATACGTATTACTAGACAATATAACATGTTCCTATTTTTTTTTAAATCTACTTTATCTACTTATAGTTTTTTATTGGAATGTCTTCTAATCCTCCTTTATATTTAATGGGGTTTGTGCAACGAGAGTCAGAGAGTGCAGAGTTCATTGACCATTGGCCATGTAATGTGTTTAAACGCATAACAACACAAATACTGGCTTGAAACGCAAATACTATATACAAAAGTGAAATTTTCGTATAAGCAACACAGTAGGTGATTATCAAAAATAGGGGCTCAACTCCTATTTTCTGTCAAAAGAAAGAATAACACAGTATGTGATTCATTTCGCAATATATAAAAAGAAGAAAAAAAAGTAGTTATTGGAAAATTTCTCCTAACATATATAGTCAACATCCGATATATTAGATATAAGAAATAAAGTAGAAAAGTTGGGAAGGAAGTTTTCTGGTTGGCCATCAGGCTTTCCTCATTTGTATTATCAAAATCGGCACCACTAGATCATAGATAGCAATGCTAATTAATTAAAATATCATGTTGCTTTTAGTTTTAGGCTTGATGTTGTCAAAATAATTTTTTCCTTGATTTTTTTTTTTTTTTTTTTTGTTGAGATCTTGACAGCAGTAGTCAAGTTAAAGATTATCGGAAAACACTAAGAAAGAAACAAAGAAAGAAAAGAAAGAAAGAACGCAAAGAAAAGCTTAAAGATTATCGGAAAACAGCGCTTCATTTTCTTGGATATATATATATATATATATATATATATATAATTATATATACTTTTGCCAAAACATGCACTACCGGTCATGCCGGGTTCCTAAATCTCCTGTTTTTGCGCTCTGTCCGCAGAGTCCAAAGTCCAGTTAGAAGCAGAGATCAAAATCCATTAATCATTTCCTTTCTGTACTCGCAAAGTGGTGCTTACTACGGACTCCTTAACCTGGTTCAGATATGCCAGTTAGGCAATGCATATGTCGCCACAAATATTTAAGAGTAGGCACAGTCGAAGAAAAGGTGCAGATCATCCTCTAACAATGTTTTGAAAACCAAACCAGCCACCGAAGTGGGAAGGTCACTGGGTGCGCCGGTTTTTCTATTTTGAAAATCAAAGGTTTAAATAGCGGATAGCGGGTTCATAGCGGACAACCTCAAGTCATAGCGGATAGCGTATAGCGGTCATTTAGCGGCCGTTATGGGATCGTAGCGGGCATGTATAAATATACTTGTTTATTATATCATGTACATATTTTAATTAAAAATTAAATATCATATCACAACATATGTATATTTTAATAGTTAAATTTAATACTTAGACTTTAAAATATATTATTTTAACAGACAAATCTCATTGTATTTAATACTGAACCAAGTCAGTGCTAAAACAAATGTTCGTAATACTGATTCTATATTAGCAGGTCACTATATTTCGTTAAAATACAACTATAATGCATATATATGTTGCTAATTTTCACTATGTTAGCCACCATAAGAAATAAAACACAAAAATAGATATTTTTTTAAGTAATATTATGGTATATCAATGAATACCGCTATAGCGGCATTTTTAGTTTAGCACCATAATGGTCTACTAGATCGTACAGCGATAGCGGAGCTATTGCGGTTCATAGCGCCGCTATTTAAAAACGGGAGTGCTCCGGTTCGCGTTTCAACTAGTTTGACCAGCCAGTCTGGTCAGGTTTTCAAAACATTGTCCTCTAATAAACGACTAGAACAAAGAGTGCAACCCGGTAGGACTTGTATAGAATGTTGTCAAATAGATTTTTCCTCCTGACAATAGCTTATCTAGAATGCTACCTCGAATCGAAATGTGAACTTTCAGTAAAATTACTAATATTTTACAATTTTCATTTAGCCTGAGTTTGAACCAATACTGAAAAGATACCATGCAAATTGAATCAGTTGCATGCATTTCTCTACATATATATCCATTTCATTTACATTTTGAACAAGTTAACTTTCGCTTTCCATGAGAGTAACAGCAGCAATTCATAGGTTAAAATAATGACCGGAATTTAGTTCAACCTTTTATTGCTTTTTTTAATAATGATTTCCATTTCTGCAAGTAATCGAATTAATAATCATCAATTCATCATTGAAAGTTTGAAACGTAGTGGTTAAGACTTCTGGCACTGCCATTAACTAATGAAGGAAAGGGACTTAAATAATATATATATGGTACAAACAGGGATCCTTCCTTCTGCTAATCTGCTTTTAGTTAAATCTTTTTTATTGGTGCAATGGTTTGATATATCTAAAATCTACAATATTATAAATAAAGATGTGTGGGTGTCAGTCCATGTTTTAGTTAGTATTAGTGCGACACTCCATCAAGACATTTGATTTTTGTGTTCCTACTTAATCTAATCCGTTCTTTTAGATGTATGTTAATTTTTTATGTGCTACTTATTGTGTTGTAATATGTGTTGCTTAGAGTTGTGTTCCCTTTATGTTGCATTATTGAGATCTATTTATATTTTAAATTTTTATGGTATCATCAATGTACATTTCAATAGTTCTTCATTTTAACTCGAATTTAATTTTTCTGTTTCTAGTATTTTTTCCATCGTATTACTCTCTTATTGTTGAATTACTTCACAAAAATTTTGTCATCAGTATAAAAAATTTCAATATATGGAGATATAATTTATTATTTCTACCCTACCAGTTATTACACTTTAATTTAATTAGAAACATAACAAACCTATTTACAATCAATATTTATTAAATAATAACATATTTATTTTTTATTACTATGTTAAATATCGAGCGAGGCTCGATTAACCCCTCTAGTCTAGAAATAAAATTGCGTACTAAGCGTTCGCGGTTGTGCATAACGAATTTGTACGAAGCAAATGCCTTTTAATTATAGTTAATGCACCAGTACTGATTAATTTACTGACATCTTTGCATAAAAATAATTTGTAAACACACTTGTGGTAAACGTTACTATTATAAAGTGCTATTATATTTGTTTAATTTGGAGTAATTAGATTCGTTTTCATGAATCATAAGAGGTTGAAGCAGTAGCCTATAACCAATAATTGGCCTGTTGCAGTGAATTAGTGTACAATATGTCAATTAATGTACGTTTTTAACTTACGACACATAACTAAAAACCAATATGTCGCTGGACTCCTAATGGCATTATATTTTATTAATAACGTGACATTGATGGTTACAGGATCCTTTCGTCCCTTGGCCCCTACTAATGAGTGAAAGGCCCGGAATTCTGAGCAAAATCTTTAATACAACTGTAGGTTGTGGGTCATTTGGATTGCAGATCGAAGCTGAGTTAAATATTCTTGAGATGATTGGAATCTCAAATGAAAAATAGTTGAGAAGCGATTCTAGTATCAAATTCTTTGTATATATAGCACAACAGTACAATAAATATAATGGGTTAAGTTATGATTTAAGTATAAAGTCCAGCTAAAATATAGATAAGTTATGATTCTAGTATCAACGCTTTAAGTGCTTACTTGATTGTCACGTGAACTGAACACTTACAATTCGGTGGAATCTCTCTCTAATGGAGACTAGATTTTATTGGAGAAGAAGTACTAGTCTATTATAGAGTTTCTCTCTTAAAATTCTGTCTCATTCATCCAACAATGATTAGGGTACATCTATTTATAAGAGAGTTTACACCCTTAGTAAAAATATGCAAATCACTGAACTTTATTTAGTCAGTTCGTCATATTCCTTGTTGTCCGCAAATCAAATCCGTTGTTCCACGATGACTGATCTTTAATGTGTTAATTTTATTATAATATGTATAAAATTATAATTTAGCCCCTTCTAAATTTAGAATTTCAAATTGTTCTCCTCTAAAGTTCTTTTTTTCTGGTTCCTCCCTAATAGTCAACTCTATCAAATATGAATTGAGTTCAATGAGAATTAAAACCGTTATCTCTAGAATACGACAAAGTCACGGATAATTTGCATCGAACTCCCACATTCGCTTGTACAGAATTTTGGGCTGGCATCTCTTTCATCGAAAATATTCTAATTTTGCTTATGGCTTGTCTTTTTTTTTTTCAACCGTCCGATATTTATATTTTTCTGATTTTTTTTTAGTTGATTCTTCTTAGGCAGTTGTGTACAAAATTTCAAAAAATTCAAGCTCTAATATGTTTTTAATTAACATGCATGGATCGATATAACATCTTTTCATTAATATAAGTATATTTTAAATAGAAAAAAATGAAATTTATACATGATGATGGACGTATCCTTCAAATAATTAACTTCCCTTTTGTCTTGCATTTTCAGACGTGTCATTTTCTCTGAATTCTCTCTGAAAAATGTTGTTTTCGAAAATTCTTTTTAGTTGTTTAACTTATATGAGCAGCTTTAACTGCCATTGGAAAAACAGAGGGCCCAGTTCTTGCAAAACTATTGAAGATAATGAAAATGATCGATCGAGTACATTAATTCGGGGGCTTCATGCGTGATATGGCCGATTGCATCATCTTTCTTTTTTTCTTTTTATGTAACAACAAAACATATGTTTTGGTCGGCTAACCTTCACTACTTAGTAGTTAGTAAAATAAATAAATAAATTTGTTCATTTTATTATTTAGATCCAATTTTAAATTAAAACAATTAGTAATTTATCAAGCGAATATTTGTCAATATCAGTAATTTTCTCAAGGCTTATACTTGCATTTTTATGGCTTCACCCGGACATACAGAAGAATTCAAATCTCCCATTTTCATATGAACTAATCTGTACTGGAAAATGGAAGGCTTTATAAAAATAAAATTGTAAGGCTTTTGTCAAAATGGTTTTCGTGGGATTTCATTTCACTAGAATTGATTTCATAGAATTTCGTAGAGTCTAAAAACATAAAAATTCCGATCAAAGAAATGAAATTCGGTTATTTTGATTAAAAAAAATTTCTAACGAAATGAAATCCCGCGTAAGAAAAAAAAATAATTATTTTAATCAGGGCTTAAGTTCTTCGAACAGCGCGCAGATCTCTGCACAGCATGTTACTTTCGCAAGAAGATAACTGGACAATTTAATCATCATCTACATAAATCTGATTTTTTTTATTTATTTAGAAGATGATGAAAATTCGAGTACAGAGAATTATATTTGAATTTGAAGATTTCAGACATTTATTTTAAGAAGGAAAATATTTGAGAGAATTATATTTGATTTTGTCTAAAAATAATTCTGTTTATTTCTGTTTCTTTTCTTATTTTTCCGAAAGAAAGAGCTCGAAGAAGGGGCCCAAAATGTTGAAACTAATTGTATAAAACGGGTTATTATAGTAGTATATTTTTAGTTTGGTTGACGCAAAGTAGCTAGCGTTTTCATGTCTTATAAGAGTTCTGAACAGTAGCCTATAACTATAACCAATAATGCGGCAAGTTGATGAACCAGTGTACACAGCATGTCAATGTCTGTATTTCTCAAGCCTCATGAGAAAACAGTATAAACGTGACAGGTTGGTTAGACACTTAGACGGTTCGGAATCTCGTCCACTAGTTAAGGAGTAATCAAATGAGAAAGTTCGAATGGATTTTTCAATAAAACTATACATGCGTCACTTTAAATTCAAGAAGCTGAGTTAGATATTCTTGAGATGGATGATTGGAGTAGGACCTTCATAGCAAAAAGACAAAAATATATATTATTTTTTTGCGGGCTATAAGAAAAACGAACGAGTTACTGAATATTTGTGCTAGGCTCTTTGCTCATATTAGAAATGATTTAATTAGTGAGATGCGACTAATCAAATGAATACATGATCATCCTAATGGTATGAAATTTGCAGTTTAAAGCGTTGTCGTAACTTGTAAGGGTACATTGTTACTAGTTAGTTTTAGAACTGGCTGGTGTGCTCTCTTTTCAAAGCATAGATGACCAGTTTAAGATGGTTAGTTTACTTTCTTTAAATTTATTCGTTTTAGATTTTACATTTTGAATTTACTTTTATTTTGCAACCATGGTAATAATATTGGAATTTAATACTATTTTGATGAATTTCTAAAATTGTATTTGAGCATAGTAAGCATACAAATTAATGTTTTTATACATTAAAACAATTGTATTTTTTGAAAAAAAAATAAAAAAAAAAGTTATATATTCTCACAAATAATTCGGGTACATCTCGCTAATAATACAGCTAATTAGTTGGGACCAAATGTTTAAGTCATCTCTTATTCTATTAATTAATAGGAAAACGAAGAACATATTTAAGCCAAATATTGGAACTCCAATATTGTATTATTCTTAGGGTGTAAACAGAGATAGATTATTTATATGTTTCATCCTTGTTTGTGTCGACGTATTTTTTTGTACACTGCCATCTGTATCTGTAAATAAATTACTTGACCGGGTACTTGTTTCATAAAAGGAAAGCAATATGAATATGGATACGATTTTTGTAATTGCCAATATAATGTTGATATATAAATATCTTAATCCAAAAAAACAGCTTTTTATTTTAAAATTTTATTTGTATAAAAAAAAAGCATCACGTTGTCATATTTTCTACTTTCAGATATAACTTTCCGATTTTCTGGAATTACCTTTATATCTTATATTAATATACTTGTTATTTATTATTATCATGAACATAAACTAATATATACTTTTTATTGATATCAAAGTTTAAATGTATCCGTTTGATTATCTGCTCCATGTCGGAGCTTAAGTTTGAATTTTGATTTAGATCTTTTATCCCTATTATCTTTATATAAATATAAATAGTTAATACAGATATAAAATTTCAGCAATTCCGAATGGTAATTACTATCTACCATCCACCGAATTACCATCCAGCGCCATCCAATTTTCCGTGTGCTGACGTCAGCAAAAAAATTTTGACCAATTTTCGAAAAATTTTGTGCTGACGTCATCAAATATGCTGATTTAAGGGTTCTGTTAAATATTTTAAGGATTCAGTTAAATATTTTAAGGGTTAAATTAAAGTGTATAAGTGCTCAGTTAGATGCACCAATAATTTTTTGACCAATTTTCGAAAAAAATTTTGTGCTGACGTCATCAATTATGCTGATTTAAGGGTTCTGTTAAATGTTTTAAGAGTTGAATTAAAGTGTGTAAGTGTTCAGTTAGATGCAACAATAATTTATTTCACTTTGTATGTTGAATATGATCATTTATTTATTACTTATGAAATTTGTATATATGTTCAGTTTATTGCTGTAACTGTTTATATTGTTACTGTAAATGTTTACTATGTTTGTTGTATATGTTCATTTTGTTTTTTTATTTAACTAGTTTAATTGAACATAAAAACTACGAAATCAAATTTCTGCTGCAACTAACTGAACACATAGACACTTTAAGTTCATCTCCTAACGTATTTAACTGAATACAAAACACTAAAATTCTAAATTATTGCTGCATCTAACTGAACACATACGTACTTTTAAATAATCCGTTAACGTATTTAACGGAACACAAAACACTAAAATTTCAAATTATTGGTGCATCTAACTGGACACTTATATACTTTAATTCAACCCTTAAAATATTTAACTGAACCCTTAAACCATTTAACTGAACCCTTAAATCAACATATTTGATGACGTCAGTACCAAAAAAATTTCGGAAATTGGTCAAAAAATTTTGCTGACGTCAGTACGCGGAAAAAAAGTTTTTTTTGGCCTGTTGGATGGCGCTAGTTCAATTGGATGGTATTGGATGGTTTTTTGTTGGATGGTGTATATAATTTCTGATTCCGAATCCGTCCCAGTTAACTCCTGATTATTCTTGTTGATGGTGGAAATTCGATAACCAGCCGGAACTACGAACAGATCTATTTAAGCCTCAAAAGAAAAAAAATTAGTGGATTTGGCCCATATAATTATCCAGACCTTAATCAGACGAGGCTTTAATCAGGGGAGGGGGTTGGAGTGGGCTGCGCTTGAACCCATGACCCTTTTGTAGCCGAAAGCTCCATCTTTTTCTTAGAATTCCTCTAACATTCCAAATATCCTACATACCATCTTAACATTTTGCCATCCTGACATCCTCACGGACTCACGCTGGAAGGCTCAATTGTTTCTCCAGATCACATGAGATGCACATGAGACAGACTATTTCCGAATTTTCAAATCGCCTCTTCAAATATTTTCGTAAACCATTCTCTCTCTTGCTTTGATCCGATCTCTCTCTCAAATATTTTGTGATCAGATCTCTCCAGCTGCTTTGATCAGATCTTTCTCTATGCTTTGATCGGATCTCTCTCAAATCATCTCAGTCAAACAGTGCGTTTTTTCTCTCTCTATTAGGGATCGTTCGTTGTTTCTCTCTCTACCAGAGCTCGTGCGTTGTCTTCTTCTTTCTTCCAGGTGAGTATGTATCCCTGTTTCGATCAGATCAAATCACAAAATCTTCATCATTATCGCAATTTTCATTCCTGCTATTTGATTTGTACTTTTTGTGTGTTAAATTTTCAATTAAATTAGATTTGAAGGTTCGTTTTGACATTTAAGAGGCGCATTTGACATCAATTTGAATCAGGTCTGTCTATCTCTATCTCGATTAGAAATTCTTCATCACTTTTATAATTTTCAATTATGTTGTTTGATTTGTGGTTTTGAAATTGGAAATAGATTCATATCCATTCTAGTCTTTCAAATTTCTCTAAAAATCAATTGTTTAGAATCGGATCTAGATTTTTACATTTCGTTTGAAATCAATTATTTGAATAAGCTTGATAAAATTTGTATCTTCAATGCTTATTTGAACTCCTTACGAAAAAGTTTATGCTATATTATTAAAAAGTATATACTCCCTTAGTATATCGAATGCTTATTCAAAGGATCTGGCTATTTTATGAATGCTTATTTAAACCCTTATGAAGAAGTATATACTTTTTTAGTATCTTGAATGTTTATTTGAAAAATTTTGACTGAAATTTTTATCTTGAATATTCGAAGCCCTTATGAAGAAATGTATACTCCCTTAGGAAGAAATATATACTCTCTTAGTATCTTCAATGCGTATTTGAACATGTATCAGCTAGTGTTATTAAAAGAGTATATTCATCAATATAAGGGATTAAATATATTGATTAAGGAAGTATATATCTAAGTATGCTGAATAAGGAACACGTGTCTGTTAATTTAATTAAGGGAGTATTTTCATCAATACAGGGGATTAAATATATTGATTAAGGAAGCATATATATTCTAAAATTGTATATTTTTTCTTTTGCAGATTGATGTAGGCGATGATAATCGTGTGGTTGCTTACTGTTTGTTATTAGGCCCTAAAAATCAAGTGAAGTCTAAATTCCATAATGTGAGCGAATGTATTTTCCTAGAATTTGACTGAGATGATTGAAGCTTGTCGTTGTGGTGTCTATTAAGTTTGTTAGCATGTTTGAACTTAGTTTTAATGATTTTATGTTTGGTTTGAATGAATAGTAATCTGAACTTGATTTTACTGTTATGATTCATATATAGTTAATTTGGCTTTAATGTTGGTGTCTTATTTGAATAAGTTTGGTGAAATTTGTATCTTGAATGCTTACTTGAACCCCTTATGAAGAAGTTAAACTCCCTTATTAAGAAGTATATACTCTCTTAGTATATTGAATATATGCTTATTTGAAGAATCTTGGTTGTTCCTTGAATGCTTATTTGAACCCGTTATGAAAAAAAATATATACTCCCTTATGAAGAAGTATATACTTCCGTAGTATCTTGAATTTTTTTTGAGGAATATTTGCTAAAATTTGTATCTTGAATATTGAACCCTTTATAAAGAAATATATACTCCCTTATTATCTTCAATTCTTATTTGAACAACATTGGATGAAGTATATAGTTCCTTATGAAGAATTATACACTCCCTTGGTTAATATATTTGTCACTTAATAAACATTTAAGCACTTTCTAAAAACTAAATGTTAAAAAAATAAATACTGCATTATTATGTATAATTAAATTCCTTGTGTATAGATAGATATTCTGGTACTGCCTTATTTTTCGAACTGATTTCCCCAAATGATGGAATTTGATTTATTATGAATGTTATTAAATGTGTTTATTTTTATTATAAAATACTTTTATATACTTCCTTACATCAATTTAAATACTCCCAGCGTCCAGCTGACGCGCACCCCGCATCGTTTTTGGACCAGCCCATTTTTGACGCTGGATCTGCGAGATGTCAGGAATGGCAAATACGTGGGATGCCGCGTATCAGCTCTGCTAACATTCCATTCCGTTGTTGCGAAAGCTCTTTTCTTTTTCCATAATTCCTTAAGAGCTGGAACTTATAAAATTTCTGACAGGCCGGAGTTTTGTTTTTTACTATTCCGTCATAATTCGAGTATTATAATTTGTTTTTACTAATTACTACGAACTTTTAGTTGGTGTGCAAAAAGCAAGGAGAATTGCTGGCAAGTTTAGGTTGCCGATAGTTGGTGTTCAACATATGGAGGCTCCTGCACTTGTTGCTAGGTAATACAGTTTTTGAAATTAAATTTGATTGTCAATTTATCTTGTAGTTATCGAATTTCATCATCTGTGACTTCTTTTATGGATATATCTTATCGTGTCCCAGGCTAGTAAACAAGAAAGTGCAGTTTCCTTAATTTCCTAGCTCTTCTTATTTCTGGTATCTTTTTTAATTATTTTATTGTATTTTTAAGAATTTCACTTCATTATGTATGATGAAAATTAAAATGATCTCTCTTTGTAGTTTCGTTGAACATAGGAGGTGACAACTTTTTTATTCTCTCACATACAGTGATTTAAATAGCGGCGTTATGAACCGCAATAGCTCCGCTATAGCGATACGACCTAGTAACCGCTATGGTGCTAAACTAAAAAAGCCGCTATAGCGGTATTCATTGATATATCATAATATTACTTAAAAAAGTATCTATTTTTTGTATTTTATTTCTTATGGTGGCTAAATAGTGAAAATTAGCAACATATATATATGCATTATAATTGTATTTTAATGAATATAGCGACACAATTTGTTACCTACTAATATAGAATCAGTATTACGAACATTTGCTTTAGCACTGACTTAATTCAATATTAAATACAATGAGATTTGTCTATTAAAATAATATATTTTAAAGTCTAAGTATTAAATTTAACAATTAAAATATTGTAACATAGTAAAAATTATTAGATTTGATTAAATTAATTGAGTTGGTTTTAAAAATAAAATTAAGGAAAATTAATCCAAAAAAAATAGTATTTTCAATAAAAATAAATCTTAAGTAACATAAAAATCAACTTGAATTCGAAATCTTTGATTTTATGTAATATCTATAATTAATACAGAATATTCTAGCAAAATCAAAGTTAAGTTAATTCTGAAATTTAGTATCAAATTGATTAAATCTTAATGAAATTGGTTACAAAACCATTTAATTTGAGTTACAGCACGATTGGCCGCATAGTCTGTGCCACAGAAGATCCTAAAGGAGAAATTTTAATAAAAATCCGAAACCCATCTTTCTCTTCTTCGCTGGCAGCATCCTCTCCCCCTCTTCTTTTCTTTGTTTTCTCCGATCGTTCGATCATTTCCCCTCTCTTCTTCGACTATGGGAAGCACAGATCTTGAGGGATGAAGTGTGGCCGGCCAATCACGCCTGGCCACGAACTTAGACGCGTAGGGTTTAAGCGCGTGAAGAGATAAGGATGAAGCCGGTGATTCAAACTTTAAGATTGGTGTAGTTGATCTTCACTCTTGATTCTTCTCTCTTCTTTGTTCTTTATTTAAACCCTTACCGAGAGCTTGTTGGGTTTGGCCGAGTGTTAAAGAAGTTGTAAAAAAAAAAAAATGAGTAAGAGAGGTGCCGACGGGTTGAATTTTTTGCTTGGATGTTGGATCTTCGGTTTGAAGCAGTAAGAAGAAGAATTTGAGAGGGAAGTTAAGAGAAGAACAAAGGTATACTCTCTATTTTTGTCCTTCAACTCGGGTCTTACTGCTTGTGAATTGGGATGAACGAAAATGATATGTAAACCTTGATTGGAGTTTGATAATGATTCATTCCGAGTTTTGAAATGGTTTATGGTTGGTGTTGTCAAATAAATTGGTTGAATTTGCGATTGGGTTGCTTGATTTCTGTTCTGAATTGAGAGTTTTGGTTTAGGGCTCGATTAAACCAAATAAAAGAGGAAATTGAAGTGTGTTGTGATTAACTCATGAAGATGCTTCTCTGAGTTGTTAGCGATGTAGGTACGGACCTTGTGTCCGCCTCAGTCGAGGCTGAATCGCCTCTGGTACCAATCTGGTACGAGTATAGTGTTGTCAGGGGCTGAATAGCAAAGAAACTTTTGGGTCGGAGGGCCTGTTTGTAAACAAAAAGGGTAAAATTATGAAGAAAAAGGACCTAAAAGATAATTAAAAGGATCTATTCGTGATAGAAAGGACTGAATAATAAATTATAAGGACCTGTTCGTGAAGAAAAGGACTGATTGGTAAAAATAAAGGACTGAAGTAAAAAAAAAAATTCGGTTTGGGCTGTCGGGTTGGGCTTCGGCTGGAGTAAAAGAAAAAGAAAAAAAAAAGGGGGGCTTTCTCTCTCTTGGCCCAATTCGAAAAAAAAAAAAAATGTTGAGTATGTTGGATTGTTGTTGGACCAGCACAGAAAATTAACAAAAATCCATTTGGATTTGGACTTAATGTTGAATAATTAACAAAACTTAATCTAATTAAGATTAAGTTATTAAATTGTGGGCTTAGATAATTAATTAAAAGAAAGGCCACTTAAATGTCGGGTATTCTTTTAATTAGTCGGTTTTCGGGAAATGATGAGAATAGTCCGAGTGAGTCGAGAACAGATACGACGACAAAATCACCGACTTTCTGATCCCAAATAATATTAAAATCAAATAACTTTTGGATTTTCGAAATTGTTTTATGACTTTTTATAATTTTCTGAATTCTTGATTTTTTTTTATTTCGGATTTTAATTAGTAATTATTTATGACATAAATTGTTTAATAAATATAATAAGTTAATATTAAGAGAAATATTTAAAATAATTATATAAATGAAAATAAATTAGTTAATTAATAAAGGTTTAACAAAGATTATATTAAAAGTAATATTAAACATAAAATAATTAGATAATTGATTAAGAAATAAAATAAACTAAGTTAAAATTAAGACAAAAATAAGATAATAAATAATAAGAATTTAAATTCACTGAAAAAAAAACAAGCAATTACTATAAACATAAATAGTTAAATATATATAACTATCAAGTAAATAACAAACATATGGAATTTAATTATAACATATTATTATTGACTGGAAAGTCAAAACCAATTATAAATTGAATAAATAAAATACTTAATAAAATATTTTCAAACAAAATTCTCTAATCTGAATTTCAGACCAGTCTGGTTAACCCAGTCCGTCAGTCTGGTTTTTTATAAGCCGGACCAACTAGCTGTAAACTTCCAGTTAGGTCAAATTTAGAACCGTTTAATTAGACCTTAACGGTTTTTGACCCATTTTACAGGGGACTGGACGAAGACCGATTCTAATCCAACAACAGGTGCAGATACATGGATTTTTATAGAAATTCGGTCTCGGTAACTTTAAATTTATGTGCATTGCATGTTGCTAATCTTATTGATTGCATTATGAATTAATTATTTTAGTTATAGAAACAGATATTACAACTCATGTTGTTTTATCTCCTTTGTTAAACTTGATATGAGATCAAGCAAGTTTGCTCATTCATTTGTTATGATGAATTGAATTGTACCAGTTCATCTTATTCTTGCTTGATAGCCTGAAATATGGAATGTGTTGGTATATGAATGATTGCAGAAAGGAAATTGTGAAAATTGTGAAATGACATGGAAATCAAAGCCACTCTTCGAAGTCGACTGATCCTCGACTTCGACCAGTTCGGTAGCGCTATTCGGATATGGAATTTCCTTTTGTGCTCAAGGAAAGAGATATGTCTCTTTTGTGCCTTGAGAAAGGAAAAGGTTTCCTTTTGTGCCCAAACCGGATGGGAAAGGAAAACCTGAGTGAGTTTTTGAATGAAATTCTCTTTTGTGCTCAAGGAAAGAGATATGTCTCTTTTGTGCCTTGAGAAAGGGAAAAGATAGAGAAAGAGAAAGGGAAAAGATAGAGAAAGAGAAAGGGAAAGATAAAGAATGAGAAATTTGTGGAATGCTCGAATGTGATACGCTTTTGAAATATGATTCTTTTTATGTTTATGCTTGGTTTATTTGCATCCATGCTATTATTTCATGTGACATAGTTGGACTCATTTTACTGTTATGCATGGTATGTAGTGTTTTTAAATATGTATTGCATTGTTTTGAAAATAATGTTTTACACCTATTGGTTATTTATTTATTTGTGAGAAAATTAGTGATTCATGTTGATTATAACGGGTGTTACTCTAGACCATGATTTCAACCAGAAATCCACGTCTGGAACTAAAACCCGCACTGAGAATTTATTTCTCACTCCGTATTTGTTTTGCATGTTTTCCCCGGCGGTTGGGGGGTTCCAGACGACATACAAGCTATGCAAGACATCATCTCAGGCGATCATTGACGATTCTTATGTATGATGAGATGATCAGGCCCCTCTCGTACACCATTGTCTAATTATGTTTCCAGACTACCAGACTCGGCTTAACTTGTTTATCTAAAATAGTATCAGTAGGTCAGGATCACCTTTTGATTAGAATAGATTAAATTAGCGCTTCTTGTAATCAAGTAGGACTAGATTAAGAGTCTATGTACAGACCCTAAACTGTCCGCTTGTGCTGTACCTTTATAATTTATGTAAAAGTAACTGTGTTATACGATTAAGTGTAAGTAAGTTTCTTTTATTTTGTTTCTTCTCTTTTCTACCTTAGTTGGATGATATTTTATAATATTATTCGTTAAAAAAAAAAACGGTCATAAGTCAGGTTAAGCCTTACGAGAGTACAATTATCTGTACTTTCGTGGCGGGAACTGCCATGCCCAGTTGCGGGGTGTGACAAATATGCATATGTTGTGATATGATATTTAGTTTTTAATTAAAATATGTACATCATATAATAAACAGTACATTTATACATGTCCGCTACGATCCCATAGCGGCCGTTAAATGACCGCGCTATCCGCTATACGCTATGACTTGAGGTTGTCCGCTATGAACCCGCTATCCGCTATTTAAACCTTTGCTCACATATATATAGTCTAGGCCACTATGTACAACTAGGTAAAACGATAGATGATGCTATTGGTGAGGCTTATGATAAAACAGCTAGGTGGCCCAGCCTCGACATGGGAGAAGGTGGGGCTGCTGATTTAGAGGAGCTTGCTCTTACAGGGGATCTCACCTCTGTCAAGTTTACACTTCTATGAAATTACTAAGATTCAAAATCTGAGTTGAAGTTTACAATTCTTTTATCTGGTAATTGAAAAATAATTAGATTAATGCCTTTCTTTCTTTAAGGGCTCGTTTGGATGAGTTGGGATTAGGCTAGGAATAGCTAATTCGGGATTAAATTTGAGGAAAAATACTATTCAAGGGACTAGTAAGAATAGTACTATTCCGGGACTAAGAATGTTGTTTGGATGGTGAGTTTAGGAATAACGTTGGGAAGTGTGAAAAGTAGAGAGAAAAGTATTGTTGGAAATTGTGTTATTTTTGGAATTAGCTATTCCGATCTTAGTCCACTTCCGTTTGGACGAAATTTTAAGTCCGGGATTAAGCTATTATCAGAATTAAGTTATTCGGTGCCATCCAAACGAGCCCTAAGTACTTAAATCTTTAGGTCTATGATATAACTTTTTGTTTCAATGCCTTCTCTTTTTCTCTGTATATTTTAGATGGTTTCTAGAGCTGCACCATCAAACAGGTATGTAAGAGCTAGCTCGGTTGAATGATGTAGCAGGAAGAAATAGTTTCGAACTTGTTTGTCCTCCTCCACGCTTATGTACTGATAATGGCAAACTATTGATTAGTTTTTTTAGGTCTGATCGGAATGCGTCACTGTTGAGAGTTCATTTCATTTCAATAAAATAGAGTTGAAAAGAAATGGTTTCAAATGAAATTTCATGATGGAAAACAATACAGAAGGAATTCAAGGGAATTGAAATTTGATCATCGAAAACCACGTAAAAATAAGAAAGAAATGATCAGATATTCAGATGTCCTTTGGATTGAGACCATATCAATGTGGTTCATATCGTTGTCATGATACATTTAAGGTTGCACCGATAGAGGAGAATTTGATCCATCTTTTGAAATAGTTTGGCCATATCCAATTTAGATTTTCTAATGCACCGGACAGCAGAATTCTCAACTGTACGAACGACGAAGATAGATCAAGATTGACATAGAAGAAAACAGTAAAAAGAGAATTCAAAAAACTGGAATGCTTCCAAGGTGATAGTGTTGGATATGAGAGTGTGAAAGTTAGTGATACATGTATCGAAGTCATGATATAGGAATATAGGGCCTAGGCCTGTCGACGGAAGTACCGTTATACGTTTTCCGTGCCGTTCCGTTCAAACGGAACGTATAACGGTATAGAAATGAGTTTCGTTTTTAAAACGGAACGGATAGCGAAATCAAGAGTTATACCGTTTGTATCTGTGGAACGTCAGACGAAACAGCTGGTTTCGTATCCGTTCCAATTCGTTCCGTCTAAATGGTAGGCTGTATGTTCATTTATTGCGTTGTCTCTCTCTCTCTGTGTCAGGCTTTGTCTCTCTGTGGTAGGTTGTAGCCTTGTAGGTAATAAATAACGAGAGATAATGGGATCCTATGAAAGAAGTGCCATCCAATAAAGAGACAGAGTTTGTGGTGCTGACAGGTGGCGCGCGCACGGTGTGACACCTCATTTCACTGATATTGCGCAAAAAGCAGTCCCTTAGCCATAGGTAAAACGTGACTCTGTCAGCGATTCATTTTCAACATTATATAACGTTATTAACGTTCAATAGGATGGAACGTCAACGAATAAAAAAATTTCAACCGTTCATCAAACGAAACGTTCAACGGCAGAAAAATGACAACCGTTGATCAAACGGAACGAATAACGTAAGTGTGTGTTTCCGTGTACGTCGTGAACGTTAGACATGCCTATATAGGGGTATGATCGAGTGATGTCTTAGATTTTTCAGTCATAGTTTTAGTTTGCAGTTGAGAATGAAGGTTTATCGTAATTATCATTATCATTTTTATTCTACTACTATTATTACTATTATTATTTTATTTTTATTTTTATTTTTATTTTTATTTTTATTTTATTCTTTGTGACCTTTATCTTGCTGAACTTTTTTTATGCTCTACCCAACTTGTTTAGGACAAAATACTTAGTTGTTGTTGTTATATAGTTGGTAGCAACTAGCTTCTAAACCTTCTCTTTACTTGCAAATATTTTTAACAGTTAATTAAGGCCCTGATCACAATCTTTTTTTTTAACATAAGATTTCAATTCATTACATTTCATTGAAAAATTCTTGATCACAATGAGCGGATTTGGTGTCATTTGGTTGGGATTCCTATGTAATTAGATTTAATGAAATCCTATGAAATCTTATGAAATCAATTAAAATGAAAAGAAATCCCGAGTAAAAAAATCATTGTGATCAGGGCCTAAAGGTAAGGGTCCATTGATCCTTGTTTTTGTTCAAAAAAATCTGACCCAATTTTTTTTAACCGTATCAAATTAATATTATATAGAGTTTTAATTTGAAATCTGACATTTATAAATTTCAAATTTATTTATTATATATATATATATATATAAACTGTTATAGAATTTAGTAGCCTTGATTTTTGACAGAAAAATAAAATTGAAAGCATAATGGCACATCCTGGCATCCGCCGATAAGAGGGAAAAAAAAAAGTCTCAAACCTGTCCTTTTTCCTGTTTATTTTCTTTCACTTTGTTTAAATACAAGGCCATAAGACTGATCGGTCACTATTGCTTAATTGATTATCTTTAAGTTCAACTATATATAGTAATCAATCTCCCTCAAGTTGCATAATTTTATTATTATATATCTGTACTATTTGGTCACGTCCAGCTCATATGTACAGCGACATAACTATTTTTAAAGAAATTAATCATGCATTATCTTTGTGCATAAAAGTACGAATTATAAATTGGACGATATATATATCCGAATAAAATTCTCTGGTCGATAATTACAGAAAATGCAATTGTCCATTACAATAGAAATCTAAAAATTTAAAAAACAGAGAAAGCAAGTCTCAAGAAAAAATACAAGGACGAATTATGAATTGGGCGATATCCGAATATATATAATTCTCTGGACGATAGTTACAGAAAATGCAATCGTTCATCACATAGAAATCTAAAAATATAATAAAAAAAGTAAAGAAAAACAAATGTCAATATATAAAAACTAAATGTCTGCAAATAGGGATTTTTCAGAGCCGCCAGGTGCTATAAATCGGCTAGTAAGCTATCCTGTTTAATGGAAAATCATTTCACCGAGCTTTAATAACTTCTAAAGAGCTATATTCAAAAAGTAACTCTAAAGAACGTTAGCTTGTAAAATCATATATTACTGGTGCGTAAGCTTCTTAAATCCTTTCGCGCTTAGTAATTCATTGGGAGCCTAAGTATTAATTAAGTCTTAGAAAATAAATTCCCTATTGTTTAAATCTTCGGCTAGGATTTGATTTGTTGGGTTCTCGTGGCAAAGACGTCATGCAGAAACTTTTTAATTGCGTCAGAGAAATTTGATAACCATAAATGGCAATTATGGCATGTGAAGTTGGTGACCTTCACACAAATTTATTGGCCTTTACCGCGTTCAAAGGTGGTCAAACATAAGGGTCAATTATTCTTCCTGGTCATGAAGATGAAAGTATAAAACACCATGCCTTCATAAAAAGTATAAAACATCATGCCTTGCCTTCTAATAAAACAAGCGAAGAGTGACGCGTTACTCTGAGTCTTAGAAGTGAACAGAATTTTTCTTTTGAGTACTTATATATCCAAAACGTTCGTATCAGGTCTTTTATTTTTTCTACTCTTTTTATGCAAATTTATAGATACGTGTGAACAGTGAAGAATGAGTTTTTGGTCTAGCGGTAAAGAGTAACGCATTTTGAGTAAAAGGTCACAGGTTCGAAAACTGATTGGATGTTTTATATAGACATTTATTTTAAAAATAAGTTGGGAGGTTTGACTCCTAATTTATTATATATATATATATATATATATATATATATATATGAATAGTGAAAATCAGCTTAATTTATGGGTTCTGCCGCTTTCCTGGATAATGAATTATTTTCAACAATTTCTGAGCTAATCTCTTGTGAATGTACCATTTCAATTTTAAATTCAAAAGTGTATCTAATCTTTAGTTATTAGTGGTATGTATATGGTTCATTCATTATTATTATCCAATTTAATCGAATGTTCAAAATTAAAAGGTTCAGCTCTTTTGTTTAGAATGAGAGCGCTAGATGTTAGAATAAAAAACTAATGTAAAATTTTTTTTCATCCCATTAATATAATTAATTTTTTAGTCAATCATAATTAACGAAAATACACACAATCAGAAAAAATAAAAAAGGAGACAATCTAATTTACAAGATAAGATGTTTTGCTAAATTTTATATTGAATATGTTCTATAAAATTATAGTCATAAATTTTGTTTTGATGATTTTCAATTGCCTCAAGGTCGGAGAAATTTTGACAAATTAATGAGACCGAAAGAAAAATTAAGATTTAAACCTTTAAATAATTAAATAATTAACGCAACATATTTATTCTTACTGGAAAATCTTCAATGACCATACCGTAGTAAAGTTCTACTACCGGTCATGGGGATTAGCAAAAATTAAGCATTTTCTTCCTTTCCTCTTTGATTTTTTAAACTGAAGGTCATTACATAACCGGTTAAAAGAAATCACAAGAAGCAGTAAACTCAAAAGAGTTAAAAAAACTATTTCCTTCAATTTTCCTTATATTTTTTCAGGTATGTACCTTCAATGCATCTAAATGTACGAGTCAAACTAGATGAAATCAAGTTCAAATGTTTTTTTTTTCCATTATAGTGTCTCTTTTATACCTCCATATTAAATTTTTTTTAACATAACTCAAAAGTCTAGCTAAAGGTTACTGTAAATTAAAACGGATAGATGTGTTCTCTGTCGTTTTTTTATTACAAATATGGAAAATTGTGACATTTCAATGTTGATTTGACTGACATCAAGAGAATGCAATTTACGAGATAGTTTTTTTCTTTTTTGCACTTATATCATATTCATATATATCAAAATGAAGCAAAATTGATGTGTTAACTATATGGCGCAAATTAATCAGAAAATTAGGTCATGTGTTAGGCTATATATATGTTACATCTTTTCCCATATATTACTACCAACGAAATGCTAAAATAAAAAGGAATGTTATGGAATGCGGGTTCAGTGAAAGAAAATCAAGTTACATCATTTTTATATATGGGAAAGTGAAACACAGTGTATACATGGGTCTAGTTAGCCTCTAACTAACGCATCCACTAACAATATTTTTCTATATATATAACTGCCGTATGTGTACAAAATAAACACACATTGTCAAAATAAAAAGTACAGATAAACACGTGGTTAAGTGATCAGCATGTATAGTTACAAATAAACACACGTTTTGTTTTGTTTTAGAAGACTGGTCATTTTTTTCTTGTTTTCTTATGCTTTTTGTCCGTTAGCTCTATAGCACCTCGCTATAATTTGTAACTTTCATTTTTATTAATGAAAAAGTTTGGGGCCTGACCCCTTCTTTTATTCAAAAAAAAAAAAAAAGTGATCAGCATGTATAAGTACAACAACTTGAATTTGTGTTGCGAAAGGTGAACCAGATTACTATATAATAGGGCCAAAGTATTTAGAAAAAATGCATATTAATTAGTATCTATGACTAAATGGTGAAAACTGAAACACAACTATTGAATTGTGTCAGACGGGAAATTTGCTAGCTGCAATATATATCGTAGCATAATTTTTTTTTTTTTTTTTGGAAATGAGTGGGGAGCGCCCACCGCTCTTCCTTTTGGAAGAGAAGGAAGAGCTTCCTAGAAATATTAAAAAACAACAGTTGACATTACAAACTAAAACAATAAACCCCAATCTCAAACATCCAAACACGACACCTGCCAAACTCTAATTAACCAATCAGCTCTACTTAGTCCAACCTGAATTGAAACCTCCAATCACTGAATCCAATCACTGGATCTCCATTTTTTACTAAAAAAAAAACTCACCCCCTAGCTAGAAACCTGAACATCTCAGAATCAAATACCTAGATCCAAGCTTACAGGAACCAAAATACCGCAACAGTATCAGTCACATTGCCAAAACCATATATCGCAGCATAATATAAGGTATATTTGGTTGCCATAGAAAATCAATTGATTAATGGCACGTCTTATTAAATTCAGTGTAAATTGACTTCAAGAACACGGTTCGTTAGTGCATGAATCTATGAAACTACTCGGTTACTAGCATAATTTTGATTAATTTAAGTTTTAAATAAGAAGTTGACCTTGTTTAGTTCAAACCAACGTGGTGAATTACTGTAAAAACACACAAAGCATATATATACATCCTCAACTCTGCATAAAACCAAATACCTTAACCTCCAGTACATTTTCATTAGAAACATTAACACAGCACTGCATATATACACCGTCAGTTCTGCTCATAACTATACCTAAAGCAGCTCTTTTCAATTACATTCATCTGTCTTCATGGCCGGATCATATCTTTCTCTTGAGACTGGATATGGACCTCGCAGTATGCAAGTGCCAACCCATGTGCCTATGCCAGACATTAAACCTCATCACTTCTTACCATTTGTTTTAGATGAGAGCCTTACCGTCCATGCCGGTAACATACTTATATTTTACACCTCTTTTAGCAATTTAAATCTTTTTAACGTTGCTATCTTATATATACATACAAATAAGCTGGGTTGTTCGGCCTAGTGGTTTCGCTTTACTCCGCTAACTAAGTAGTCATTGGTTCGATTCACGGAAAAAGCATTTATTTTCAAATTTCTTATAACAGAACCGTTGGTTTCAAACCAACCTCCAAAAAATATATACACACATACGCACACACAGTGAGAGGGGATTTTTCACTCTTTTGCTTCCTTAATTAATCTGTGTCTTCGAATTTGTATATGTTAATTGACAAAACTCTCTGTAGTTATAAATTTTTAGGGGAGAAGCAAAATTGGATTCCCAAATGCTCTATAGGAACTCCAATCATTAAATCAACTACTCGCTGGTTTGACAACTCACAGGAACTAATTGCTTTTAAAGTATGTTAATATATGTTGAACTTCATTTTGTTCTTTTTCTATCTCAAGTAATCAAGTTATTGCCACTGACAGTTATCTCACGTTTGAAAACATGAATAGGAGGGAAGGCAAACAAGTTTTGAGTATGCACGGTACGGGAATCCGACAACAAAAGTTTTGGAAAAAAAGATAAGGTGCAGTATAAAGCCCTTTCATTTTAATTTCTAGATACTCGGGTGTTGTATTATATTAATAAGTTATAGAAAGAAGCTCTTAAATTGGGGAAAAAAAAAACTGAAAATCGTTCAGACCTTTTGACACTATCCCCATAACATGGTTAATAAGGTACAATTTCAAGAAGGATAAAGGTTATTTCTACAAATCTCTCTTTCCACTCTTTCTTAATATCATGTTTTTATACTAATATTGTTATATGCTTCCCATCTTTGCAGTGCACTAGAAAGAGCAGAATCCACACTGTTCGTTTCATCTGGTATGGGTGCAATTGTATCAGTTCTTTTGTCATTGGTTCCACCTGGTGGTCATGTTGTTGCAACCAAAGACTCATACTGGGAGGCTAGAATGTTCATCCAAAACAAGTTGTCACTAATGGGAATCACAGTGAGTGTTTCTTCTTTTTGTTTTATAAGACTTAGATTAATTTTCTGGTATTCTTACATACCGCTTCCTATTGTGTATCATAGGCCACATTTGTTGATATGAATGACATGGATTCGCTTAAAGAAGTGCTGCAAAATAATAAGGTTAGTTTCTTCAACATAACTAATTTTAAATCTTGCATGCATGATATCTATGTTCAATATAGAAAAAAATCTTTCAATGAATTCAATTTATTTAATACAAACATCATCTGATTAATCGCATGATAGTACACTAATAAGTACTAAGTAAAATATATATCTTGAAAAATTTATCAGAAACAAGAGGGTCGTCAGAATATGGCAAAATTTTGCTTAATACAAAATGTCAGACTCAAACTAATTATTCATATTATATTGCATAGGTGTCCCTCTTCTATGCAGATTCACCAAGCAATCCATTGCTCAACTGCCTTGATATCAGGAAGGTTTCTGAGCTATGCCACAGTCATGGAGCATTAGTTTTCATTGATAGTAGCCTTGCATCTCCAATTAATCAGAAGCCACTGATTCTAGGAGCTGATCTGGTCCTTCATTCAGCCACCAAGTACATCTCAGAACATCATGATGTGGGTATCTTTTACATATATAATAAATTAAAAGCAAGTACTATTCATCATTTTTTCAGTCAATTTCTACCCAGTACAATAACTTGAGAGCCTGTACACGAGAATGGAAAATGGCCACTGACTAGTTAAACAGCCTTCAATCACCTTAGATGTGATCGAAAAAACGCAAAATTTTGTTATTCAGCGATAAAGTTATCTCCTCATCTATTCAGATCTTGCTTACATATATTGAAGACACCTTAGTTTGATATTCTTTTGGAAAAACAGATATTTAAAGATGTACAAAAAAAAAATGCTGGTAAATTCAGTCAGCTGGAATATTACTCTGCTAAGTATAACTTTTACAAGAAATTACATTATATATATTAAATCCATGCCTAATACCACTGACTTCGTATCTTTGATATGGGATTTTTTTACAAAAATGACTTGAATTAATTGACCTTGACTACTATACATGCAGGTAGTTGGAGGTTGTGTTAGTGGTTCTGAGAATTTGATATCCAAAATTCGCTCATGCCATTATGACCTTGGTTCTCCTCTAGTTCCAGTAAGTATTTGAAACCTTGATGGTACTTATCTGTTTTTTCCCTTCTTTTGAGCTTTAATTTTCTTCCTTACATTAATTTCTTACTCAATTCAATGTTTGCTTCTTACTTTTAGGATGCTGCTTATATGATAATAAGGGGAATGAAGACGTTGCACCTTCGTGTAGAAACTCAAAATAATACAGCTTTAAAGATGGCTCATCTCCTAGAGAAACACCCCCGGGTATGTTCATGCTATAATTAATGTATAATTAATAAATAGTCTTTATTTTCATCGCACCAAAATATATTGAGCAAAGCACCATCTTAATTGAACTGCACGAAAATTCTGCAGGTGAACCATGTTTAATACCCCGGATTGCCAACCCACCCAGAACATGATATTGCAAGGAGTCACATGTCTGGATACGGAGGAGTCGTTAGTTTCGAGGTAATTGGTTTTTCCAACGTGAAATAATTGTGGAGCCATTAGTCTATTTTTAGTGTTAGAAACTTAGAATTGATACAGTGCTAGAATTATAATGCTTTGACCTTTGAGTTTTCTGTGATACAATACAACAAATAATGACAAAGTTTTACTCAGCAAGATCTCGTTGCAAAAACTAACATGGCAAGCTAATCATCTATAGGTTGCGGGGGATCTGCAAGCTACTATGAAGTTTGTTGACTCGCTACGGTTACCATATATCGCCACCTCCTTTGGAGGCTGTGAGAGTCTAGTCCAACAGCCCGCTGTTATGTCTTTCTGGTAATAATTGTATATAACTGAGCTGTGCAACTTTGATATTGTATATGCTATAGCAATGTATTCTGAAGAGGACAGTTATGCAGTTATTATTGATCAAGTATATGGAGTTCCACTAAATAATTAATTTTAATGATGAATTTATTGTGTTGTTTGCTCATACAAGATACAACTATACAACTCTTAATACATTTTGCACAGAGTACGTTAAATTCTTTTTATTGCAAATTATGCAGGGATTACAGTGCTGCCGAGAGAGCTAAGATTGGGATTAAGGACAATATGATCAGATTTAGTTTTGGAATTGAGAAGTTTGAAGATTTAGCTGCAGACATCTTGCAAGCACTACAAAAATTGTAGTCTTCTGTACGCACAGAAACACCCTAACAAAGAGCCATAGTTGTAAACTTGTAATAACATGTATACTTGCTGAATCAATTAATGTATCGTTGATTCATTTTTTTTTTTTTTTTATAACTTTACAAGATGGTATAGCATAACAAAGGAAAGATATATAGTACAGATGGTATAATGTGTATATGTATAATGCTTCCATTTTTTGTATGGCAGAAAATTTGTTTATACTATCAAAGTCAAAGTATGTACTTCAATGAACATATATGTTCAATGAAAAAACTTATTTCAACAGTGTTTATGTTTGTTACTTTTCTTTTTTTCCTATATGAGAGAATGTTGTCGATCTTCATAATTAATTAAGCAATTAGCATCAATATTCTAGATGATTGTATAGAACCCTTCCTGGTGTATGTGGTACTTATAATGTTGTTGAAGTATAAAATAGGAGGTGCAATACGTACATGATTTCATTAATAAATGAAAGAGGGCCATTAGCCTTCTATTAGAAAAGGCAAAATGAGGTGATTAAGGTTCTACTACATATGCATGCATGCAGAGTAGAACAGCTCCACAATTCAGTAAAATGGCAATATATTGTTCTTTCATTATTATGTGGTACTTATAATGTTGTTTTATTGATTTCATCAAAGTTTAAATCTATCCATTTATTATATGTTCCATGTCGGATTTTAAGTTTGAATTTCGATATACATCTGTATAATCCCTATTATATTTATATCTGCTTTGGGAAATATAAATATAAATAGTTTATACAGATATGAAATTTCAGCAATTCCGAATCTCTCCCAGTTAACTCCTCAGTCCTGAATTCCTGATTATTATTGTTGTCATGGTGGAAATTCCATAACCAGCCGGAAGCCCGGAACTACGAACAGATCTATTTAAGCCTCAAAAGAAAATTTAGTGGATTCCAAAAGGCCCATATATTTATCCAGGCCTTAATCAGACGAGGCCCATGTAGTTCCTGCCTTATTGGATATATTTTCTCCGTTTTTCTCATTTGTCAGAATAAATAAACACAGAATCTGAGCTCACAAGCTCGCTCTAATCCACTTATGGCGGCCTCCATTCTCCCTGCGCCATCACTTTCCCGCTTCAAATTCCTTCTACTTCGTTCTTTCATGCCTCGTCTCCGCAAACCTTCTCTCATTTCTCTCCTCGCGAACCGATCGTTGATCTCTCCTTCTCTGAAACCATGTCTTACAGTCGCTACTCGCTCCTTTTCGAGTTTCTCTTCCCGTGATGATTTGGTGATGCTTGGAATCGAGACCAGTTGTGATGACACAGCCGCCGCTGTGGTTCGTACAATTCTTTTTTCTTTATAATTTATCTCAGTTAATTCCGGCTTTATAACAGTGGAATTGCAAGATATTTCATAAGTTGAATTACTGAGTGAGCATTCTCATTTAATAGGTTAGAAGTGATGGTCAAATTTTAAGCCAAGTAGTATCTTCCCAGGTGAGTCTTCATTCTTCAGTTCTCTTTTAATTTATGTAGCTTTTGTTTATTTAGTGACAGTAATTTAGTGTCCACTGATGAGATTCTTTTATGTTAAAAATGGTGAAGGCAGATTTACTTGTGAAGTATGGTGGTGTTGCTCCCAAAATGGCAGAGGAAGCGCATGCATTGGCAATTGATAAGGTCTTACTTTAATAATTTTTTTGTTACTTTTTGTTTAAGGTAACATAAATATATTCTAGTTTTATGCTAATTGTCTGAAAATAAAGGTAGTTCAACAAGCATTGGATAATGCAAAGCTTACAGAAGAGAAATTATCAGCTGTGGCAGTAACTATTGGCCCAGGCCTTAGTCTTTGTCTAAGAGGTATAATTTTCTTTTTCATGGTTTTCTATTTGTTAATAGTAGCTTTTTTGGATGGCACTGTCAAGTTTGTTAAATTACTTTATAGCTTTATTGGGATGATACTGCTGTGCTAGTTTTGAACAAAATGGTTGAATCTGATAAATCTCATCAGAGATTTCTGATCTCATTATGGGGGCTGGGTTTTGATTTGTTTTAAACGAGTTATATAGATTTCAGAAAGTTCTGATGAAATTAATGACATAGTCTTCCATCATTACACCGTCAGTGGATGTGAAACTGTGAATCGCTGTTTTAACCTCAATTTCTTTTGGAATTGTGTGCGATGCTCGTCATTATTCTTATGTTGCACAAAAAAAAAAAAAAAAAAAAAAAAAAAGAAAAAAAAAAAAAAGACACACAACTGGAATGCCAGAAATTGCTGAAACTCCAATTTTGTATTTCGTTAAGATTGAATGGACAAAGCTAGCAAGTGACACATCTGTATTTAGTGCTTGAGTGCTTGAGAGGAGCGAGAGAGAAGTTGTTTGGGGGGTAGGGGGTGGAGTGGACTGCGCTTGAACCTGTGACTCTTTTTGATGCCAAAAGCTTTTATATTCCATTGTTGTGAAAGCTCTTTTCTTTTTTCGTAATTCCTTGAGAGCTGGGGCTTATGCAATTTCTGATTGGTGGGAGGTTTTGTTTTTTACTATACGGTCGTAATTTGAGTATTATAATTTTTTTTGCTATGAATGTTTAGTTGGTGTGCAAAAAGCAAGAAGAATTGCTGGCAAGTTTAGGTTGCCGATAGTTGGTGTTCATCATATGGAGGCTCATGCACTTGTCGCTAGGTAATCAAGTTTTTGAAATTAAATAAATTTGATTGTGAATTTATCTTGTAGTTATGAAATTGCATCAACTGTGACTTCTTTTCTGGATATATTTTATTGTATCCCAGGCTAGTGAACAAGAAAGTGCAGTTTCCTTACCTAGCTCTTCTTATTTCTGGTACCTTTTTAATTTTATGGTCTTTTTTAAGAATTTCACTTCATTATGTATGATGGAAAATTAATATGATCTCTTTATATTTTCGTTGAACATAGGAGGTCACAACCTTTTGATACTCGCACATAGTCTCGGCCACTATGTACAACTAGGTACAACGATAGATGACGCTATTGGTGAGGCTTATGATAAAACAGCTAGGTGGCTCGGCCTCGACATTAGAAAAGGTGGGGGCCCTGCTTTAGAGGAGCTTGCTCTTGAAGGGGACCCCACCTCTGTGAAGTTCTCTGTAAGATTTTATGAAATTATTACGATTCAAAGTCTGAGTTAAAGTTTACAATTTTTGTATGTATCTTTTTAAGGCTGATTCTATGCTTATGGTTGTCTTCTTTGCTTTTCTTTTTCTCTTTGTCTTTCATTTTTTTTTTTTAAGGTTCCAATGAGGCAACACAAGGATTGCAACTTCTCTTATGCCGGCCTAAAGACTCAAGTTAGATTGGCTATTGAATCTCGAAATCTGTGAGCCAATTTTTTTTTTTTTTTTTTTTTGCTATTCATTTTAATTTAAATTGCTGTGATAACTTCATTTGTCATATAGAAATCATGATTAATGTCATTTATCTGTTTGTTAGACCAACAGAAAATGTTCCCATCTCTTCTGCCTCTTCGGATGACAGGAGATCTAGGGCTGACCTTGCTGCCTCCTTCCAGGTATAAATATATGCATCTAGGTTTATCCCAAAAAAATTAAATAAACAAGTACATAGAAAGGATGAAAGCAAGACACAGAAACATATGTTCTTATGTTATACATTGTTACTCCTCACCTGAAATTAAAATGACTTTGCCTTGACTGAAACTAGTAATCTCAAAGAAAATACAGCCAAAATTCAATGAAGAGACAACAAAAGTAAGATACTAGTAATCAAATCAGGAACCATTTTGCCTTAAGACTGAAACTCATAGGTGGTATAGGCAATGACTATCACTCTATTGTGTCAGTGAAATATTTACTGGTAAATAATACTTCTGTGTAGAGAGTTGCAGTCTTACATTTGGAGGAGAGGTGTCAGAGAGCCATGGAATGGGCTTTGAAGATTGAGCCATCTATCAAGTATCTGGTAATTGAAAAAGATTGATCAATGCTCTTTTTTTCTTCGAGTACTTAACATCTTTAGTTCCATGATTTAACTTTTTGTTACAGCGCCTTCTCTTTTTTTTTATATTTCTAGGTGGTTTCTGGTGGCGTAGCATCAAACAGGTATGTAAGATCTCGGTTGAATGATGTAGCAGGAAGAAATGGTTTAGAACTTGTTTGTCCTCCTCCACGCCTATGTACTGATAATGGTAAACTATTGATTTATTTTACTTGTGTGAGTTTACTATTTGCTCAAAACAACGTCGTATTTGGCTGTTTTAGATTTTTATAGTAATATGAATCAGTTTGATTGTGTTTTCTTTTTTTCTTTTTTCTTTATAATTACCCATATGCCAGCAGTGTGATTGTTTTTGTTATTGTTTTTAAGGTGTGATGATAGCTTGGACTGGCATTGAGCACTATCTCATGGGAAGATTTGATCCTCCACCGCCTCCTGACGAGCCTGAAGATTTCCAGGTTTTTATAAGACATCTGTGATAGTAATAAATAAATAAAGTTTATATATATATATATTTTTTTTTCCAAGTACTTAATGAACAGTAATGCAAAATTTTAGTATGATTTGAGACCTCGATGGCCTTTGGGAGAGGAATATTCAGAAGGAAGGAGTGTTGCTCGTTCTGTCAAACGGGCTCGTGTGCATCCATCTCTTACCTCCATTATTCAGGGCTCTCTTACTGAACAATAGCACACAATTTTCAGTGAGAATGCATGTTTTGCAAAAGGAAAACAATTCCACATTCTGCTTGAAGTATAGTGTACAGTTGATTTTTTTTTTTTTTTCAAAAGCTATGGACGTGTGGTATAAATGTATAATTGATTCTGCTTTTTTTTTATTTCATGTTGCAAGTGTTTAATTTTGTATTTTTTTATTTTTGATTTCAGGTAATATAAATATTTTTGAGTTAATTTGGTTCTGGATTTATGATGTAATCTATTTTTAATTGTTCCGGATTTTAAGATATACTGAGGCAAAAAATAATAATCCACTTTTAACAGAATAATCATTCTAAAATTATTTTTCTGTTGTTTAGTCGATAACCCCGATATAATATTCTTCATGATAATCTATTACTGAACCTATTCACATCAGTTTGATTAGATTCCTTCATGATAATCTATCTTTGGGATATCGAACTTCTAACAAAGCACATTTCCATACTTCGTGGTGTCGAATTTTATTCATTGGAAAAAAAAATTGGTTGTGCTCCAAAGACAATGCTTTCTCCAGCTCGTAATACATAATAACCATAGTTACCTATAGTCACAAATACTGAGGTAATCCTTACCACAGCAGTCTAACAGTCATTGCCAGTTTCAAGCAGAATTCGACATCCCTGGCAATGAAACTTCTGCATATATCATGTCACACCCCAAACCAAGCCGTAATTTGGGGAGGACAGCCCCGCCACGCATGTACACTCTACTGTACACACGTAAGGCTGTAAAACAGTGTCACAGAAACAATAGGTACAAAAATAATCACATAATAAAGGTAGTGTCAATCATACATCAAAAAGGACTGGTAAAATATATACATATCAAAATCTTCAGCCAGATGATAAACAAAATCATAATAACACATAAAAGACTACTCCAGCTCGGCTTGGTCTTCAAATACATCTTCGTCCGCTATGTCTGCCTACCTGAACCTGCTCCACAAGTAATTATGTGGGCTGAGTACACGAATACTCAGTGTGGTAAAAGAATATGCCAACAAGGTCTTGGTTAATATCTAGTTAGAAACTAAACCATACTTAAGTTAATCACTTTTAATCCTAACTGTCATTTCTACGTGTAACTGAGAGTATGGTACCAACTATACTACATGTACTGACATGCCAAGAAAATCCGAAAAGTATCTGGAGAAGTAGAGGATACTAATGATATAATATCATACGGTGTATAAATAATATATAATACGAGAATAAAACACCCTCACTCAATGGTCTAATCATAAGTCAGATAAAAATCCAGAATCTATCTCACAATGTTAGAGATATGTCCTATGAGCCAATCAGTTATTGGCATTATCTTTAGTTTATGTTATTGATGATGTTTGATCATTTGTTCCTTGATTTTATTATTGACAGATCATTCAGGTTGAGGATCTGAATTGTGGATCTCTGTGTTTCATTTTTGTTAAATGACAATAATAAATCTAAAATGTCCATAATCTTGATAATTAACAAGGAACATTAATTATCATAATAAGATTAGTATGCAAGTTAAGTGATGATTAAGTTCTACAGATCATGGATAAGGTGTTATCAACTTAATTGCATATGTATATGTTATCGGAACATAGTATAGGACTTGACCCAATGAAATAAATATATGGATTGTGTTAAGTGTCATTATTTATTTCATATGAGTTTGATTCTAAGTTTGAGATGATTCAGTTTTTCCACATGAGGATTGGTTCTATAAATATCGTCTACCGTTGATTCCTGATAAGGGCTGCTATACGGACTTTATTTATGTTCTCTTGAATTGTGCGGGGAAAAACTATTCATCAAGAAAAACCGTATGTCCCTCATTAGTATACCTAATGAGTGATGATATCTATTGGGCCCCTTGATGGAGACGGATTGTTTGCTAGCAACTTATACAATCATCTCTAGATCAAGAAATATATAATCTGCAAGAATGACACTTTCCTATCTTGGATTATATAATGATATCATGTGACATAAGAATCAAAACAAGGAAATTATTTATTTCTTATGCAGGATTGAAGTGCTGTAATAGTACAGTATTTATTTATGTAAATTGGGAATCATAACGTGTTGCTAGATACCGCTTATGATTATTGAAAATAAATAGCGATTCATTTTTCATGTCCAACATAGCATAAATCCTCAAAGGGTCATACAATGACAAAGCTCTTAATCAATGGTGCATTATATTTAGTTTGTTTGTATTGGAGAATACAAAATATGATAAGTTGAATAATTAATCGTATACCGTTATGAACCGTTATGATTAATTATTTCAAAAGGATAATATGAAACTAAATTAATGTAAAGTCTAAACCAAATAATAATTATCAAATGGTTGATATTTATTTTGTTTCAACTCAATTAATATAATTATGAGAATTGTATTAAACAATTAGGCTATCTTTAATTAGCCAAATTGAACCCAATTTGAATGCAATTGAAATGGGCCATTAATTAATAGAATTAATGAGCAAATAAAATAAAGTTTTATGGCCCAAAGGCCCATTTCGTATCTGGCCTTATGAGGGGCATTTTGGTCCCCAAATGTTGGGATTAGGTGGTCTATTTAAGGACCACATGGAGAGCTTTTAGGGCACCACTTTTTTTCCCCCCTCTTTCTCTCTTCTCTTGGCCGAAATTTTGAAAGAGAGAACAATTTTCAGATCTGAAAATTTGGAGCCTCATTTTGCATTGTTTTAGGTTCTCATGAGTTGAGAAATAGTTTCCATAATAATTATTTGATAATTAGAAGCAAAGGGAACTTAAAGTTTAGGCGTTTTCTCTTGCTTTGCTAGCACAAAGCTTAGAGAACTTGATTAAACTTTGTGTGGACTCGAGGCCGGCTGTGGTGGTGGTGGTGAGCACGCCATCAACTTCAAAGCATTGGATTTAACCTTCTAATTACGAAATTAGAAGAGGTAAACCTCCTACTCTCTCATTTATGTGTTAAACGGCTTGGATGACTAGATCTATGAGTTTTCTTGCTCTTTTAGCTTTGTTAATAAGTAATAAAATTAAATTTGAGCATGGCATGACTTTCTAACACACAATCCCAAAAATGACAGGAACCGTGCCTACAGAACATCCAGAGCCTGAAGCAAACGCCCTTCTTGACCCTATAGGAAGCTCCATTCTCAAACCCGGGCCACAGGGAATGAGCAGTAATACGCGGTACCCGTAAACCGAATACGTGGAGAGACGAGAGGAAGTCTGATAATCGTGGCACATACCCATGGTCCAAGTCAAGTCAAACAGGGAATATAATACTATAGTGCAACACAAATAACCATCAAGTGACCGCAGTACCGCCTGACGGTCGGTCTGCTGAGTGATCATCAAAAACGCGTTACCCACGATCGCTATCATAAGGAGACCACCGGCATTTAGCTTGGGTGCAATCTCCCGATAATGGAAACCCCAGGTAAAACGCTCTTATCTCACTCGGTCTCACTATCCTGATCCATACCAGATGCAAGTGTTGATTAAGGGCACTTTTAAGTTCATTAATCACATTATTAATATGAATGCATTTTCTATATATGCAAAACTAATCTTTAATTAATGACATGTGTTTAACTGTTTACTTAATGTTAATGACATGATATGCACACAATTAATTAATGATCTAATTACTAAACTAAAGATTAAACAAAACCTAAGGCATCCACAAGTCATAAAAAGACTGCCACACCTGGAAAAGTCAGAAACGATGCGACTACTCCTCAAGATGGTCGATGAACTCCTGACCAGTATCTGTAGTCTTGGGCTTGGGGTACAAGTCGTCCGCGTGTCCAGAGAAGTCCTGCGAAGCGCCTGTCGAACGAAACTCACACGTTAAAAGCTAATCTAACGATTAAACCCATTATCCCTCAATTTGGATTCAGGTTCTGGCTACTGTTTTTATACTAGACTTAACTCCTGATTTATTTTGAAAGGGGCTCGGTATTAAAATATGTTATTATATTTAATTAGTTTCTAAAAATAATTTGACGGAGTTCCGTTTGAAACTAGTTGTGAAGAAAAGTTATGTTGTCAAATTTTAGAAATATTTTGTTAAAATTTGGTTTATAAAATCAATGTGTGGAGAGTCATGTTTGACGATTCCTATAAGTCCCGACTATGACAATTTAGAGACGTGTCATACTTTGTTTGATTTAGGAAATCATTTGATGAGTTAAGTTATAATTTTAATAGTGTTTTGCTCAAGTATGAAATACTTTTAATAATCTATATAAAATAAATGTTGTTTTAATCAAAAGACTTAAATGCAAATCAACATAAGAAAACATAATTTATTTGAATTTGTTTTGGGATCATACTGTGTCCGATTATATTGTAGCATCTGTTTTGAAATCATTTTTACGGACAATCTAATCATTTCCCATTTTTAAAAGCCAACAACAATTTCGAATCCGTCTCGTTTAATTTCTTGGCCAAAAGCTTTTTATTTCCAAATCCCAACTATTCATTTCATGCCATCAAAATCATACATCCAATACCATATAGTTCTAGTTTTATTTTCCAAGTTCCAGTTTTATTCTCTCAAAATCCAACTCATATAATTCAATTTCTAAAAGCCACGTAAACACAAATAACAAAACCCAAGAGGAAAACAAGCCGAATGGGCCAGAGGAAAGAAAATGCGCAGCCCGCACAGGAGAGAGCCAGACGGATCCAGACAGAAAACACAACCCGACCCAACAACCAAGAACTTTACGCTATGAACCCTTGATTTAAAATATTTACCTAAAACTTACACTAAAGACCCTAATAACAGCATAATTTATAAATAGACCCTAAAACAATTCAAAAATATTTACAGAAAGGTCCTAAAACTCGAAAAAGTTTACAAACAGATCCCTGACTTCAGAAACCAAGTACACAGAGGCTGGCTACGCTGGTTTAGCGTACCAGAAAGGGGTACAGAGCTGGTACCAGGCCCGAACCAGCCTGATATCAGTCCAGAAAGCACACAGAAACACCAGATTGCCTAACTAGAGATTTTAACCAACTTAATTTGATTCTGCAAGCTACTTATCAGCTGAACAAGCAAGGGACATCCTAATTAACAACCTGATTACACTTAATTGATTAAACAAGCTAAGTAACAGACATCCAACAGGCATTGTACTCCACAAACATCCTCAACAGATCATTCTAAGCCAAACATAAGCACACATTTTAGTTTTAAAGCAGTCAAGAGAACAGATCAGATAACAAGCTCGTAAACAACATCCAAGCATCACAAATCACAGATCAAAACTAAGCATTATTTTTCCCCAATCAAGCACACAGATTATTTCCAAGTATCGCAATGCCTCAATCAATCACAGAGGCAAGCCACAGAATCAAAGGAAGTAAAGAAAAGGAATTACCAAACTGAGAATGGAAGAGAAACAGAAGGGAAGAAGAGGGGTCAGCTCACCCAGTGCGCCACCGTGCCTCACCTTCAGCACCACCACCTCGTCTTGTCGACCGCCACCGTCTTTTCCACCTCCGACTATACAGTCTCCACCTCTCTCACTCTTTTCCTTTCTCTATTTTCTGTTCTTATCGGATTTGTGATGGGTCTGGACAGAGAAAAGAGAGGGGCGACTGAAATAGGCGACAAAGATGGAGAGGACCTGGGGTCGAGTTGCTGAGGTGGCGAATGGCTGGAGGGTGAGAGGGGCAGTGGTAGGGTCCAGGTCAAGCACGGGGGAAGAGACAAATGGCAAGCCATCACTCGGCTTGTAGAAACCAGAGAAGAAAACCAGGGGCTTGGGGCCTCTTTGGTTGGTCGCGGGACAACGTGGAGGTGGGGTCTAGTGGTTTGCCACGGGGGAGAGAGGAGAGTGAGCTGATAGGGTAGAGGAGAAGTGGGGTCGTAGTCTCTGCCATAGGCGAGAGAGAGATCCAAGCGGATTGGTCGAGGAATCGCCACAGTGGCGCCATGGGTGACACGCGAGCAAGAAGAAGAAAAGGGAACAGGTGGGGCTTCCGTCGGCAGAGAAGAGAAGAAAGAGAGGGATTAAGAGAGAGAGATGGAGATGATCCGACGGCTCAGAAAAATCAAGCAGTTCCAAACTCGATCTAAAGGTCCAGATTGAAGGAATTTTAGTAATTGATTTAAAAAATAAGTACAACATAGATTTTGACACAAATTACACTCATGTTAATTTTATAAAATAGATAATTGAAAATATTTATGGCATGAACTAAATATTTAAGCAAATAATTCATTTGAAAATTTTATAATATAATCTAATTTGCTCAATCAAATAATTCCTCGAAAGTTTTGTAAACGGCCGAAATTGATATTTGATCAGATTCGAATATTGTCTTCCAGCTTTAAAAATGGGATTTAAATTTTTGATTTGATTTTTTATCCTTTAATTTATTTGTTTGCTTGAAGATTTTTATTTAAGTAATTTAACTCATAATTAATATTTTTCGGATTTTTACATATCATACATTCTGTTCCTGGTCATATAAATGAAACGCAAATTATAATTATAATAAATATATTAAGTTGGGCCTGCGTGAGTTGTGCGTGGGAGCACTGTAGTAAGCACAGTGCTCCCGATTTTCTGTGGCGCGTGATCTTTTGTGGCAAAAATAGTATTTAGAATTTTTTGTGACAGTTTTCATATAATATTTAAATAGTATTCTCAATTTTTTATGCCATTTTTTTATATAGCGTAAAATAAATCGCGCAACCATTTAATAACATATTCACATAGAAATGAATCACGCAACGTACGAGATTAGCGCTAGTTATTATTAAGAATGGGCATTTCAAAAGAGGGGAAAAATGAAAGGGGGTGATCTAATTTTGTTGAGACAAACACGGGATCCAACACAGATATATTGTATTACAAAACGGAACGTCTAACAGAACAAAAATTTATTTCGTATGTATAAACGAAATGGAAACTGAATTAAAGATTGTACCATTGTCAAAACGGAACAGTCAGAACGTCTTATTCCGCACTCATTTGAACTGGAATAATTTTTTTTTTTTTAAGAAAAACAAGGGTCAACTGGAATAGTGAAATACCTACAGACGGAACAACTATTATTCATTTCTCGTTCTGTTCAGTCGAAATGGAACTACTAGCGGAAAAAAAATGTGTTTCGTTTCTAAAAATGAAACGGAAAAGGAATTGAAAAAATGTATTGTTTCCATAACAGAACAGTAAACGAAATGGATTATTCCATGACCATTTTACATAATCAGCCCTAATGAGAAGAGAAGAAATTGTGCACATTAATGAGAGCCTACAGTGTTGTCTCATGGATGTTCTCCTTTCAAATAAAAAAAAAAAAAATTGAGTTTTAATTTCAAATACTACATTTATAAATTTCAAATTTATTTTTTATTTATCAAAAAACTATTTTAGAATTTAGTAGCTTGATTTTTGACAGATAAAAATAAATTGAAAGCATAATGACGGATCCAACAATATACCATAATTAAGGAGAAGTCTCAAATCTGTTCTTTTTGTTTTGTTTTGTTAGGTATACCTCCTTTTTCTCCTGTTTATTTTCTTTCTTTTTGTTTTAATACAAGGCCGTAAGACTGATCGATCACTATTGCTTGATTGTCTACAACTATATATAGTATTTATTAATCAATCTAACTCAAGTTGCATAATTTCATTATTATCTGTACTTTTTTGTCACGTCCAGCGCATATTTACAGCAACACAAACTATTTTTAAAGAAACCGTTCTCTTTGTGCATAAAAGGATGAACTATATATGAACTGGACGAATATATCCGAATAAACTTCTCAGGACGGTTGTTACAGAAAATGCAATCGCCCATCACATAGAATCTAAAAATAATAAAAAAAGAAAAAGAAAACAAGTGTCAATAAAAATTAAATGTCAATTTGGGATTGTTCAGAGCCGCCAGGTGCTATAAATCCGCTTGAGCAAAATCATTTCACCGGCTTTAATAATTTCTAAAGAGCTATATTCAAAAAGTAACTTCTAATGATCTTTTTTTTTTAAATTGAATCTAAAGATCGTTTGAGTAAAATCATATAACTGGGGCGTAAGCATTTTAAATCCTTCGAGTATATCACGGACGATTAGTTCTCTTAGGCCATGTTTGGTAGCTTCTTTAAGCTTCCTTAAGCTTCTTTAAGCATCTTTAACCCACCAAACAAAGGAAGAATAAGCTTCCTTAAGGAGGAATTGCTTCTTCCACCAAAATTGGTGGAATAAGTTCCTCCACAATTGTCTCGTCAAAGATTAGTCACAATTTTGAATAATTTACCATTTATTATATTTAATCATTGATTATAAATTATTTAATAATTTTAATAACATATTATGTACAATAAAAAAATAAATATTATATTTATAGTATAATAAGCAATATCTATCACGTAAGTTTGTAGCTAAAATTATAATTAATATTATGATTATAAGTATAAATAATTAATAGTATTGTTAATTTATATTATAAAAATAATTATTATATAAATTATATTTATATTTATCATTAATACAATACTAGCTACTAGCATGTCTATAATAATGATAAATTTGTGTTATAATAAAAATTATAAAAATTATTATTTTAATTAAATTTATTATTATTATTTTATTATTATAATTACAATTATTATAATATTAATTACATTTTGATAACCGATAATAATAATAATTATTATTATAATCACAGTGTTAAATTATCATCATTAATTATTATCAGTTTATTATTGAAATTAGGATTAATTAATATTATGATTACTACTAGTTTAATAATAATAATAACTATTAATATTTTAATAATTACATTTATTATTATATCTTCTTATTCCTTTGCTTTCCATAACCAAACAACTATGACATAACTTGACATAAGTTCTTCCTCCTTAATTTATTTCTCTTAAGTTATTCCTTTACCAAACACCACCTTAAGTCTTAAAAAAACACACATATATATATATATAATTCTATATATATATATATATATATAGCGCAATCTTAGGGTAGATTTGATTGTGGGGCTCACCTGCCAAAGACGTCATACAAATATTTTTTTATTTACGCCGGAGAAATTTGACAACCATAAATGGCACGTGAAGCTGATGACCTTAACACAAATTTATTGGACTGTACCGCGTTCAACGTGGTCAAACAGACAAACATTAAGGGACAATTATTTTATCCTGGTCATAGAACACCATTCCTTCGTAATGGAGCCTGCGAAGCGTAAGTGCGTTACGCGTTACTCTCAGTCTCAGAAGTTCAGAACTGAACTAAATTTTTCTGTTGAACTTATCCAAGTTTCAGGTCTTTTGTTTTTTTTACGCTTTGTTTGCAAATTAATTAATGGATATGTCATATGTGAATAGCGAAAGTCAACTTTACGGGTTCAGCCGCTTTCTTGGATAATGGATTATTTTGTTGGGCGACAATTTCTGAGCTAATCAAAGGAGAATTTTAATTAGAATAAGACAATTTGTAAGTTTGAGCTCGAGTATTCTTCTAGTTTAGTGCCTCAAGGTCGGAGAAATTTTGACAAATTAATAAGATCAAAAGAAAAATTAAGATTAAAAAATATAAATAATTAAACGCATATAGCAGCTGAAATTTGTTTATGCTTACTAGAAAATCTTCAATGACTGTACCGTACGTAAACTTCTACATCATGGGGGTTTCTTGCAAATTAAAAATAAAGCATTTTCTTCCTTCCGTCTCTGATTTTTTAAACTGAAGTCACCATATATCTGGTTAAAACAATTTACAAAGATGTTAAATTCAAATTTCTTAAAAATTTACAAAGCAAGTTTTTTGTTTCATATTTGCCTTATATTTTATCAGGTACCTTCAATTCTTCAAACGGTTAATATATATATGTTAAATTAGATGAAAGTTCAAATTAATGTATTTTTTTCATTTTAGTGTCTCTATTATGCCTCCGTTTCTAAATTCTGTATAATTAAAAATTTTAATTATAAAATGCCACCATAATAAAACGAATCGATGTGATCTATGTCGGTCTTTTAATGGAAATATGAGATTGTGACATTTCAATGTTTTTTGACTGACATCAAGAGAATGCAATAATATACGAGAGAGCTTTTCTTTTTTTATTATTTATATGATTATATCATAATAAAACGAAGCAAAACTGATATGTTAGGCTATATATGCCATCTTTTACAAATAAGCCAGATTACCAAATTTTATTTCCTATATAATTCCAACGAAATGCTAAAACAAAACGGTTTGTTATGGAATGAACATTCAGTGAAAGAAAATCCAGTTACATCATTTCTAATTAATATATGGGAAAAGTGAAACCCAGTGTATACATGGGCTAGTGATATGCCAAAAGTCCTTGGCCCTTAGCCCATCCTTCGGAAGACCGTCTTTAAACCCGTACCGGACCGGTCCTTTGAAAGATTTACAACGGACTAGGGCCTAGAAGGGCCGGATTTAATTTTTAACGAAGACGGATTTTGATGGGACGGGTATCGAAGGGCTAGGTCCGGCCCAATCCGATCCGATTTATTTGGAAGGGCTGGTTCAATATAAGTTAATAGAATAAAAAAAAGTATAAATTTTAGGTCTCATATTATTTTAATTACTAAAATTTATAATATGCTTCAAATTAAATCTTACTTTTAACATCTATATATTTAGAATGGTACGTTGGATATTTTTTTAAAAAAATTTTGACAGTGGCAGTAACAAAATAATTCGCCATTTAAAATCAGCATTTTTCAGAGGCATGCTTTGATTCCCATGGAGAAGTAGATTACCATCAACTACATTAGATCACTTAAAGTAAGCAATCAAGTCTACCAACAAGCTCTGCGCCATATCCTATAATATATCAAATCATTTATTAATTATTAATTACTTAGCTCATATAAAAAGCACTTCTCTATTGTTGGGTATTTGGTACAGAAACTATATATTCAGATCTGTGCCATATCCAGATCGTATAGTAGATCTGTAGAACTATATATTGATTTTGTATTTCAGCAGTTCTTGCACTGATCAATTTAATTAGTTGCCATGATTATATATGTATATAAAAATAATTACTATGAAATCATAAGAAAAATATCAATTATCATATGAATCTTTTGAGCCCTTTGGATCCTTAAGCCCGGCCATTTGAAAGACCAAGGGCTTAGAAGGGCCGGATTTTCAAAGGTCCGGACTACCTATTAAAAAATAAAACCCGTCAAATCCGGTCCTTCTTAGACCCTTTCTCGAACCCGGTCCAGTCCGGTCCTTATGTCAAACCCGTTAAATCCGGTCCTTTGAAATCCGACCCGGCCCTTTTGACTTTCACTAACATGGGCCTGGCCTCCAACCAACGCATCCACTTACATCACTTTTTTATATACAACTGCCGTATGTGTACAAAATAGACACGCATTGTCAAAATAAGAAAGTACAAATTAAACACATGGTTAAGTGATCAGCATGTAGATGTGTACATCAACTTGAGTTTGTGTTGCGAAAGATGAACCGGATCACAATATTATGGGGCCCATGCATGTATTCAGAAAAAAACGAATATTAGTATATATGAATAAATGGTGAGTAACAACTATAGAATTATGCCAGACGGCAAATTTGCTAGCCGCAATAGGTCGCAGCATAAAATAAGGCATATTTGCTTGCCATAGAAAATCAATGATTAATGGCACGTCTTATTTAAGTTTTCCAGTGTAAATTGACTTCAAGAACACGGTTCATTAGTGCATGCATCTATGAAAGTACTCGGTTACTAGCATAAATTTAATTAATTTAAGTTTCTTAATAATAATTTGACCTTGTTAAGTTCAAACTAACGTGGTGAAATACTATCACACGGCACAGCATATATATACACCCCCAATTCTGCTTAACCTCCTCATTCGCATTAGAAGTATAGAACATAACCACAGCACAGCATAAATACACTCTCTGTTCTGCTTATAACTATACCTAAATCACCTCACTTGCATTACATTCATCTGACTTCATGGCCGCATATCTTTCTCTTGAAACTGGATATGGACCTTGCAGTATGCAAGTGCCAACCCATGTGCCTATGCCAGACATTAAACCTGATCACTACTTACCAATTGTTTCAGATGAGAGCCTTACTGTTCATGCCGGTAACATACTTATATTTTACACCTCTTTTGTCAATTTATCCTTCACTCTTTTGCTCATTTAAACTCTGTCTTCGAATTTGTATACGTTACCTGACAAGATCTGTTTGTTTTGCTTTTATTAGGAGAGAAGCAAAATTGGATTCCCAAATTCTCTATAGGAACTCCAATCATTAAATCAACTACTCGCTGGTTTGAGAACTCAGAAGAACTAGTTGCTTTTAGAGTATGTAAAATAAATCTGTTGAACTTAAATTTATTCTTATTCTATCTCAAGTAGCTGGCACTAGCAGTTATCTCACGTTTGAAAACATGAATAGGAGGGAAGGCAATCAAGTTTTGAGTATGCACGGTACGGGAATCCAACAACAAAAGTTCTGGAAGAAAAGATAAGGTGCACTATAAAATCCTCTCTTGACTAGATACATACAAGGGTGTTTTCTATTAATAACTTAAAGAAAAGAAGTTTATAAATTGAAAAAAAATCAGAAAATCGTTCAGACCTTTTGACACTATCCTCATAACATGATTAATACACAATTTCAAGAAGGGTTGTCATTGTGAACCAAAAAAACTAAATTTATTTCTACTCTTCATAATATCATTTTTTTCACTAAAATTGCTATATGGTCCCAATCTTGCAGCGCACTGGAAAGAGCAGAGTCCACACTATTTGTTTCATCTGGTATGGGTGCAATTGTATCAGTTCTTTTGTCATTGGTTCCACCTGGCGGTCATGTTGTTGCGACCAAAGACTCATACTGGGAGGCTAGAATGTTCATCCAAAACAAGCTGTCACTAATGGGTGTCACCGTGAGTGTTTCTTTTTTCGTTTATAAGAATCAAGACTAAGATTAATTTTCTTGTATCCTTATATTCCACTTCGTATCGTATTTATCTCAGGCTACATTTGTTGATATGAATGACATGGATTCACTTAAAGAAGTGCTGCAAAACAACAAGGTTAGTTTTTGAACACAACTAATTTTAATATCTTGGATGATAGCTATGTTCAATATAGATAAAACTCTAGTAATATTTGCTATTAATTTATTTAATTCAAACATGGTTTGATAAACACTATTTGTATATGTTACACTCAAAAGTACACAAATGAGATACATATCTTGCACAAATTTATCAGAAACTAGAGGGCAGTCAGGATGTGGCAAAGCTTTTCTTAATAGAAAATGTCAGACCCAAACTAACTATTCATATTATATTGGATAGGTGTCCCTCTTCTATGCAGATTCGCCAAGCAATCCATTGCTCAACTGCCTTGATATCAGGCAGGTTTCTGAGCTATGCCACAGTTATGGAGCATTAGTTTGCATTGATAGTAGCCTTGCATCTCCAATTAATCAGAAGCCACTGACTCTAGGAGCTGATCTGGTCCTTCATTCTGCTACCAAGTACATCTCAGGACATCATGATGTGGGTATCTTTTACATATACAATAAACTAAATGCAAGTATTATTTATCATTTTTACAGTCAATTAGTGCCCAGTACAATAACTTGAGAGCTTGTACACCAGAATGGAAATAACAAGTTTGGGACCTTTGGCCAATGACTAGTTAGACATCCTTCAATCACACAATTTAGATGTGTTCTAAAAAAGGCATAAAAATTTGTTATCTTAGCGATGAAGCTATCTTCTTATCTACTCAGATCTTGCTTACATTGAAGACACCCTTAGTTTGAGATCCTTCTGAAAAAACTAATATTCAAAGAAGCACAAAAAAATGAATACTGGTAAATGTAGTCAGGTGGCATATTACTCTGCCAAGTATAACTTATACAAGAAATTACATTATATCCATGCCTAATACTACTGGATTCGTATCTAATTTGATGTTGGATTTCTTAAAATGACATGAATAATTGACCAGTGACCACTATTACATGCAGGTAGTTGGAGGTTGTGTTAGTGGTTCTGAGAATTTGATATCCAAAATCCGCTCATGCCATTATGACCTTGGATCTCCTCTAGTTCCAGTAAGTATTTGATGCCTTTATGGTACTAATTATTTTTTTCTTCTTCTTTTTCTTTCTTCTTTTCATTCGATTTCTCACTCAATTCAATGTTTGGATCTTACTTTTAGGATGCAGCATATATGATAATAAGGGGAATGAAGACTTTACACCTTCGTGTAGAGACACAAAATAATACAGCTTTAAAGATGGCCCAACTCCTAGAGAAACACCCCCGGGTATGTTCATGCTATAATTAATGTATAATTAATAAATAGTCTTCATTTTAATCACACCATAAAAATATATTGAGCAAAAGCACCATCTAAATTAAACTGCACGCAAATTCTGGCAGGTGAACCATGTATATTACCCAGGATTGCCTAGCCACCCAGAACATGATATTGCAAGGAGTCAAATGTCGGGATATGGAGGAGTCGTTAGTTTCGAGGTAACTTAATTTCTTATATTAGTAATCCAGGCAGTCATTAATCAATTTAAGTGTTAGAAACTTAGTAATGAATACATTGTAACAATTGTAATGTTTTGAGTTTTCTGTGCTGAAACAATTAATCAATGATAAATTAAATTATCAGCAAGATTGCAATACAAAACTAACCATGGCAAGATAATCATATATAGGTTGCTGGGGATCTGCAAGCAACTATGAAGTTTGTTGACTCGCTAAAGTTGCCATATATTGCCACCTCCTTTGGAGGCTGTGAGAGTCTTGTCCAACAGCCCGCCGTTATGTCTTTCTGGTAAGATGATTACATTTCTGTGAATGATAAATAATTGTAAATAATTAAGCTGTGCAACTTTGATATTGTATACGCTATAGCAAAGTATACTAAAGAGGACAGTTATGCAATTATATATTATTGTTCAATATATGCAGTTCCACTTAATAATTTTAATGATGCATTGATTTAATAAAGGATACAACGTCCCTATTGTGTATTTTGTGCATACAACTCTTATATTAATATTTTGTACGTAGTGAGTTAATATTTTTTACAAATTATGTGAGCAGGGATTATAGTGCTGCTGAGAGAGCTAAGATTGGGATTAAGGACAATCTGATCAGATTTAGTTTTGGAATCGAGAAGTTTGAAGATTTAGCTGCTGATATCTTGCAAGCCCTACAAAAGATGTAGTCTTCTATACACACAGAAACACCCTGACAGAGCTGTATATATATACTTATTGAATCAATTAATATCGTTGATTCATTTTTTTTATAACTTTTACATGACGATAGTGTAACAAAGGAAAAATAGTACAGATAGTAGATTTAATGTAAATGCATTGTTTCCATTTTTTGTATGGCAGAAATTATACTATGAGTACATAAACAAGTTCAATGAAAAACTCGTCTTGTTAGTGTTCATATTTGCCTCATTTTTTTCCCTATATGAAAAAAGTCGAAGATCTTCATAATTTAACATCAATATTCTAGATGATTGTACAGATCTCTTCGAATGATAACTGCCATCTGCAATTTTGTCATCCCTTGCCATCGTTTGGACAAAGTGAACACATAAATAGACAAACTGAACATATAGATAATCAAAGTGAACACATACAAATAAATAAGTTTTGTCATTCTAGTTCAGATTTTTATATGCATGTTCAACTTATTTTTATTATACTAATTTGTTTGTAAATGTTCACTTTGATCATTTATATGTTCATCTTGTCTATTTTATGTGTTCAGTTGTTCAAGCGATGGCAAAAGATGGCAAAATTGCAGTAATCAATTTCCAAATTCATTAAAGCTTGATGAAACAAGTCAAATCCAATCAATTGGTTAAGTCAACTTATCCATAGCCCAAAAGTAACACTTACTCAGGCCGTGAGCCCAATTAACTGCGCTTATGTTCTTTGCAAGCCCATCACGTGGCCAGTTTTAGTAGCCCAAAACTAAGCATCATAAACTTATATTTTATAAACTTAATTATGGAAGTTTTTCTTCCTGTTTTGCTTACATATATTTGCAGATGACTAATAAAAAATGAAGATTATATGTAAGCTGGGCATCTAAATTGAGAGCCATTCTATACCCAAACGCTGGATGTTTAATCTTCATATAGTACTGAATTACATCTCAAATTCATACCGATAAAAAAAAATAAAAAAAATAAAACTTATTTTAGTACGATAGGCTGATCATGAATTAAGAGACCACAGTGTAACAAATTATAGCTCAGAAACAACAAATTTTTGTAAAGCATATGATTCCAAGATTCTTAGGGTATCCTACAAAAGGGAATTGTTTTCTACATTTCTTGGCCTCGTTTGTTTAAGGAATAAGATGGCATAAAACTATTTTATTCCACTTTATGTTGTCAAACGCTAGAGGAATAACTTTACATAAAGGGAAGAACTTATACCATCTAAATAGATGGTATAAGTTATGTAACTGGGTCCCACGACATAAAAAGAAAAAAACCTTACAATCTTTACATTAATACCCTCTCATTATATAATTTTTTTAAAGATAACAAGGACATTTTAGTCTTTAAATAAATATTATGTTATTTATTTTTATTTCATAACCAAACATACGTTACATAACTTGACATAAGTATTTATACCTCCTTAAGTTATGTCATCATTTATTCCACAACCCAACACCTCCCTTAAAATTAGAGATGCATTCCTTTTGGACGAAAATACCTTTCGTATTACAATCATATTACAAATAGGGATGAATTGAGGGATGTAAATTGAAGCCAAAAGAAAGGTATTTTCATTCGAGATGAGTACATCTCCAATTTTAAAGAGTCTAAGAAGTAATTCCCCTACAACATCCCCACGTGGGCACACTGCATACTGCATTCTGACCCCTACTCAGGAAGTGATACATACACACGGAGTCTTTAGCTTGTCGTTTTGCAACACATGAATTAATTTTGTTCAGAGTTCAGACTTGACCACACTACCCATAAACCAAACAAAAGAAGTCTCTTTTATGGGCATGGACAAAACCAATAACTCACATGTTGCCCAAAACCACCTTACGTTGTTGGCTTGTTGCTTTTTAATTGTCTTCGTGCACTTCAATATATATACACTGCGGAGAATTTCTATGTCTTTATTTTTATTTTAATAAATTAAAAATTATAACGGAAATATTGAAGTAAAAATGTTATATAATCTTTTTTTTTTACGCGCTCATGATGTTGAATTTGCTTCGACGATATCAAGAGCTTGTAAAAATGCACTCATGTGATTAAATAAATTTTGAACATTCCTTTTGCATGTCATTGATCTTGTTAAATTAAAATTAAAATATCATAATGTTTACCTTCATATAAACAAAATATAATAGATCACATATATATATATAGGAATATTAATTTGTTATTTGTTTTTAAACATTTTTTATTAACAGATTTAATAAGTGGAGCCATCATAAAGACGTTAAAAGTGAAACAATTGAATTTTCCTCGTAGCTCGTAGGGCGGTGAATGTATATAGAGACAAATATACAACAATTGAGATTGTTCATTAGCTCGTAGGGCCTCGTAGAAAAAGTAGTGTTTGTTCTGGTGCAAATACTAAATGACAATGTGCCTAGCGGGTCCGTATGCTCTCCTCTACGATAAATATCACATGCAAATAGAGGCATAGATAAAGACATAAAGCGAGCTGATCATTCCTTCGTATTATTTTATATTCAATCCGATCAATACCAAAAGAGAAATAGTATATGGCTGAAAAATACTTCGAAAGCAACAATATATAAAAGGAAAATTATAAAAAAGGAAAAAAAAAAAATCCAAGACATTAATTGGAACGGTTGGAACGTACCTTAGAAGTTAGAACCATGGGCTGGAAGACCAATTTAGGGCCGAATGATGGTCTTAGAGCAAAACGACTCGAGCACACTTTCTTTTAAAAGTAATGAACTTAATATGGAAGTTGCAACTTGAACCTAAGGAGGATGCTTTCTGGGTTCTCAATTCTCAAGTCCGACGACACTAAATATTTTTTCCGGAAATAAGTGCATAAAAGTAATTACAGGAGAAAACTTGTGATAACTTAGTAAGGCCCTATCAAACTATAATTCTTGATATCTTTTTCAAATAGCATATTTATACACAATAATTGTATAATTGCTCGCCTTTCTTTAATTTCACAATGCATGGATAGTGGCACTGCAAGAAGGCTGTTAAATACAGAGGAGAAACGTAAAGGATCATATATGTATCATCGCCACTCCATTATGAAAGATTTTTCTTATCTATGCCGGGTTTTTGAATTTTTCATAATATTTTTTTTTAATATTTGATATCTTATTTCTATATTATGTATTCGTCTTTCTAACAATATTTATTTAAGAGCATGCATTCATGCATTCTCATATCCATCTAACACCTCCATAAACATCCAATTTTGAAGTTATGCAATTGAACATATTCGATATGCAAAAAAAACTGTAAAAGCATGTGTTTAACTAATGCTGTTGCGAGCACATGCATTCTGAAAGATATTATTACTGTCATTCTTTCAATAAACGGTCGTAGACAATAAAAAGATCGTCTTGCAAGAAAGGTAAAAAATGAAGAACCAAAGTAGCAACAGACAAATTAGCTGTGCTATACAATTCACATGTTGCACCAAAAAGGTCTTTACCTCTATGTTACATTCTTCAACCACAGTCCAGACGTACCAGCACAGTGCCCAATGGGTACATTTCGGCCTCAGGCGTGACACCTAAGTCACAAAAGCAACACAAAATAGCTAAACATAAGCTCACGTGTTGAACAAAAAAAAGTAGTAACGGAACAAAAAAATGGCAAATCAACAAATGGGATTGAAGTCACAAGTTAAGCCTAATTAGTACCGTTGTCTTTGCCTCTATGGATTCATTCTTCAATTACAAGAAACAGTACCAGCACAGTAGGTATAATTTTGGCTGAAGCGTGACAAGAAGTCACAATGCAACACCAACTGGTCCCCCCTATTTGTGCTCTGTTGCTTTGATTAGGCCCTTGTCTGTGCATACATCTTAATAGGGTTCACATGTGTCTAAACTTACATGACAAATTTTACATTAAAATAAAACAGCCGGATGATGACAGGGGCGGCTAGGCCCTTGGTTATCAGTATCCATATTATAAAGTAATGTTTACTTCATCAGTTCGCCAATCAGTTGTTTGTGTGCTGATTAACTGGAAGCAAACCAGCTGGTAATATTAGAAAGATCGGGGGTGGATTGAGAAATATTTGGTATTGAGAAATCAAATATTGCACGTAAATATTACAAGATTAGATCAATCAATTTATACACACACTATATACCAATTAAAATGAATTGAGAAGTACATCTGGTATTGAGAAACCAAAGATTGCGAATAAATTATTATTATTGTAAATGCAAATATTACAAGATTAGATCGATTAATTAATACTCAGCTTATTACACTAACTAGACCTCAAAACCCCTAAGCATCTACAGTCAGTGATCTGTGACCATTATAAACACAACAACACATAATTCCAACCATTTTCAAGCTAAGTGCACATGCATTTATCCTTGCAATCCATCTCATGTGCATCCCATCAACAATTAAGAAGGGCCATCGGAAAATTCGGGACATGGAGAACTATATACCCTGAAGATGCAGAAAGCAAAATCATCAGAGCAACAGCGCGCCTTAATTATCATAGTTCTTGAAGCAAATCCTCCATTGAAGGCCGTTGGCTTGGTACCTCATTCATACAAATCAATGCAATATTTGCCAAATTATCTGCCTCATTCTTTTCATAATTACCCTTCAAATTATTGTCCATTAGCTCTTCAAGACCACCCGACTCAGGTACTAGCCTCAAATTGGACACCTTTCTCTTGCCACTAAGTACTTGTAGTATCACAACACCAAATGCATACACGTCACTTTTTTCAGTGAACCGACCAGTGGTGGTGTATTCTGGTGCTAAATATCCCATTGCCGCACTTGCTTTTAGGGTTGAAAAAACTGCATCATCTGCCAGGAGTTTGTACAGACCTGACCCCAAAATCAATGGCTTGTAATTATAATCTAGTAGAATTTTTTCCGCCGATATACCTTGATGCACTAAATATGGTTTGTTTGGCTTAGTACTATGTAAATATGCAATCCCTGCATAAGAGAGAATCGGTTAGTTTTTCTCTTTTTCTAATAGGAAAAAAAATCAGAATTATTTTAGTTGGAAGTTGCCAATAGACCTGCCATATCTATCAAATGCAAAGAGCTATTTAAAAGGAGGTGGGGTCCATGAAAAAGAATTTTTCTATCAGCATCAAAACTTCTATCGAGCAGTGTCCTTAATTATGCCAATACAACTACATATGACCAGCTGTGCAAATTGTCCACAAATAAATCAAAATTACACTGTTTTGAAAAAATTTCCCAACACCCAGGTTTTGGTCTTGAGGATTTCTCAGCAAGATAAGAATAGTAAGCAGCAAGATCAAAAACAGTTCACTATTTTTAATTTCTTTTCCTTGTCAAGAACATGAACAACCCAAAGAAAATAAACTATTCTACAAATACAAGTTGTTCTAAAATCTTTCTGAACATGTATGAATATATCTCTGTACATATGCAAGTTGTTTACATATTGCAAGTACAAATTATGTAATACATAATTGTATGCATCATTGATGTATTCTGCTTTTTATTTTCAAGCATCTAATGCATTGTATATGACTACATAAACATACCAGTAAAGTATTTGAACAAGTTCTTTTGTCTGAGACTGCAGTTGTTTGTTTAAATTTTATTTGAAAGAAAAAATAAATAAATAAAAAGATAACAAGAGTTTACCTTTAGCAATCCCTTTGATAATAGAAATCCTAGTTGGCCAATCAAGAACATATCCATTTTTCTGGTCATCCAAATCCAGATACTTCACCAAACTTCCATTTGGAACAAAGTCATACACCAAAAAGCACTCTCCTCTTCCTCTTGAGCAACAAAAACCCTTCAAGCCAACTATATTTTCATGCTTCAACCCTAAAACCAATTTCAAGCCCTTCAAAAACTCAGCATCCTCTTGCTTGCAACTGGTTTTATTTATCCTTTTTACCACTACATTAGTACCATCCCTCAAGGTTCCCTTGTAACTTGCGGTAAGACCAAACCCACCTCCTCTCTTTCCCAATAAGTTCGCTTCTGAGAAGTATTGCGTGGCACATTCCACCTCCTCCAAATTGAACCTAAAACTTTCTGAAACAGCTTTTTCGTTGGCTAATGGGTCCCAGCAAGAATTGTACTCGATGCTGATAAGTGAACTAGGACTCCTCTGTATCGACCCATTTGACTTGGTGGATTCGTTGGTCTTGTTACTGCTGTAATGGTGCCGGTACCAGGTGAAGGTGAAAAGGCCAGCAACTACACTTACAGCACAGAATGCCACTACAGTGACAATTGCAGCTACCGAGGAGGAACTTAGGGACCTGTTATTGCAATGCATTTTGGTACACTTTGGATTTAGTTCAGATGGGACAGAGGTGTTATCAGATGTCAAGCCTGCGCTGAATGGTTTGGGTCCATTTTGATTTGTTTGGTCAGCTTCTGTGCAGATTCGGAGTGAGGAGTAGCCAGTACCACATAGGCCAGTGTTGTTTTCATATTTAAAGCCCTTTTGTAATCTCGAGAATTCTGTATAGACCACATGGAATATTAGTTGGAAGCAAACAAAGTATACTGTATATTTGATTTGACTCCAAAGTTACAGAGTGGCGGAGACAAACAGAAAGTATGTTTACAGTTAAAATATTTTACAATGGTAATGTGAATAAAAAGTACAAAAAAAAAAAAACTGTGCTCGGAACAAAAATATAATTTAATATATATTTTATAATAGAATAACATATGTTATATATAAGAAATTGCAGTGACCTAGTGATAATATTTAAAAATATAATTTTATTTCATGCTGGTTTAAAATTTTTTCTGGCCCTACTCTGAAAACATGTAAGCAAAATTTTGCTCATACCAGACTTGATCAGTTTGATAGGGATTGAATTGTTACAAGATAAGACGAGACTGTTTTAGAATCTAGTCTTACACAACAGAGCATGGTTATCAGATTTAATATATACAATTCCCCAGAGGTCCAGGTAAGTACTAGCAAGGGAGCATGTATTAACAGTAATTTGTTCTAGCCAGAGTTGAAACTTGAAAGAAACAAAGATGTAATACCAGGTGGAACAATGCCAGAAAGAGAATTGTTTCTCACATCAAGAATCACCAAGCTAGGCAACTGAGCCAACCGAACAGGGATAGAACCAAAAAGCTGGTTGAAACTCAGGTCGAGTCGAGTCAACCCAGTTAAGTCACCTAGACTGGCCGGGATCGCACCAGTTAACCAGTTCGATTGCAAGGCAAGCACATTCAGTTTCTTTAACAAACCAATTTGTGTGGGGATGCTCCCAGTTAGCTGATTGTAGCACAACTGCATCACTACATAATATAAAGGTAGCATATAAGTTACATTTCCCTTAGTGGGTTAATATCCTAACTAGGTCCATTACAGGTTTATCACAACCCTAGCCCCCTACCCAGTCCAGGTCATACCAAATTGTATTATAATTTATTTCATAAGGTGCTTCTTGCAACTTTTAAGACATTCTGGTTTGTAATTACAGGGATTGCATCCATTTTGCATAAGTTGGCTATTTTTTGAACAATTGCTTCAACAATTTTTGTTATGCATGGCATTTTAATTTCAGAGTTTTTTTTTTAAGTTTTAGAATAGTGCAGATGTTTTTAAAAAATAATTGTCAGATAGAGAGCCGGTTGTTCCCAGGATACATTTATGTGATGAAGGATGTGCAAGGTGGGAAAAAAAAATAAAGTGGATATATGAATGCGGAGGTAGTTGTAGCCTTGTAGGCAGAGCAGCGTCAGTCAACAGAGTAATAAATGGGAATTTACTAGGTAAATATCAGGAGCCTGGAATTTATGTTATAGAATGATTATTATTCAATATTTCTCTCGCAGTAGACAGTAAACTCCGAAAAAACCAAAACTACCAAAGAGGGACAAAACAGGAACTAGAAATTGTATATAATTATCAATACTTGAAAAAGACATGACCTTAAAATTGACATTAAAAACTGTCGAATAATCTAGCAAGTCAGGAAAAATTGCATTCTTAATAAGGAAAATTCAATCTTACATTCAGAAAATAAAAAGGCAAGTTTTTAATATATATACCCAAAAAATTGAACCCTTTACCTCAAGCAGTAATATATCCTATACTAACCCCAAAACTACTAACAATTATAATTTATGCCAGACATTGTAATATTCCTTAGGCTAACAAATATAAAAGTCAAAAGAAAAACAAAAGCACTTACCTTGTAAACTAGCCATATTCCCAATCTCTGAAGGGATACTTCCAGTGAGATTATTGTCATTAAGGTACAAATCAGCAAGCTCAGTCAAATTGGTGATCTCTCTAGGTATCTCTCCTTTCAAGGCATTGTAGTGGAGATACAACCCATTCAAGCACTTGAGCTGTGACAGGGCAGGAGAGAGAGAACCCTTTAAGCCTTTTCCTTGTAAAGAGATATTTGCAACTTTGCCATGCTCATTGCAAGCTACTCCTTCGAAATCACCATTGCGTGGATCTCCATTGCTTGACCATGAACTTAGGATCTTCCCATCTGGGTCTAGAGAGGTTTTGAGCTCCATTAGTGCATTCAGCTCTGGGTTGGCATGAGCAGAGCAGAGTAAAGAAGTAATGATGAGGAAGGAGTGTACTAGAAAGTAACCCATGAAAGTAAAGCAACTGCTTCTCTCTCTTTCTCTCTCTCTCACCCTTTCTCTCGGTCGTGGGAATTGGGAAGGAGGAGAAAGGTTATGGTGTGTACAAAAGGGAACGGGAAATAAGAAGGTGTTTTCTAGGGAGAATAACAAAATAGCTAAGAAATATTGATTCTGTGGAGGCTTTTTATGTGGTGTACATGGTCTATCATTGATTGCAACAAGCCAACAATTATAAGTGAAGCCATTATTAAGAAATTTCTTCAGTAATATCAAGTGGAGTAGATAGAAGCTCAAGCGCCTGATATCTTATATCATTATTATTTGATACAATTATTTAATACATAAATTAACTGTAAAGTAGTGATGAACAAAAAATGCTAAGGTCTTATAAGAAATGTCTTTTGGTAAAAGAAACCATTCATTTAATATGATTAACTTCTTTTAAAAGTTCTTGACAGCCGTTGTCAAGCTTTTCTAAAAGAAACTCTAAACAAATCATAAAACTAAATTAATATTCTAAGAAATAATATTCATATAAATTCATTTTTGTTTGGTCAAATAACTCTATTTAGACTCACACTGAAAATTTATAATTTGATGTAAATTAAAACATTATATTAATTATTATAACTACAATATAAATTGATAGCACATAAGTCAGTGTTGAGCAAAGTGAACTGTAGCTTCTCTTTCTTTAGCAACAATAGATGTATCAATAAGAAGCTAAGTGCTTATACTCATTATATGTAAAACTTTATTATTTAGTCATTCCATGTCCCTAACACTCAAGATATATATATATATATATATATATATATTAGCTTTAAATGAATTTATTAGTTCAACTCTACTATTGAAAATTGTTTTAAAAACATTTTTTTTTACAAAAGGGTTCTTATATGAAGAATTGAAAAATTATATATTTTCTCAAAATACATTATTGCGATACTTCTATAGAAGTACTTTATATTTACAATTAATAAAAATAGTATTGCCATAAATTTAGAGACATTAAAACTAAACTTTATGGTGCTATGATTGAACATTCTAAAAAGAAAAGCTTCCTAAAGGGCCAAATAATTCACAACATGAACACAACTAAAATTATTTTTCATATTTTATAAAATAACTACTATAAATAATGTCTTACAATTCTTTTAATAAAAACCTTGCTGCAGAGACCAATTCAAAATAGAAAACGAGGACTACTGGTAAACTGTAGTCTGTAGACCAGGTACAGCTATGACTTATCGTCTTCTCGCGCTCGTACATTTCTTGGGAGAAGTCCATATGGATGGACTTTTGGGGTAGTCTTTGCAGTGAATGCCATTAAATACGAATCTCTCCTGTTTATTCCTGCGTTGTTAATAAAAAATAAAGGTATGCTTGGGGCAACATATTTCTCCAATCTATGCATGGAAACTTGATTGCGTGTGGCCAATGGATGGGTTAGCATATTTCTCCAATGCGTGCTCATAAATCCTAATTCTCTACAGTCTACACTCAAAATCAATGTATATCTCTCTACAAAAATTTTCCTAAAACAGAAGTTATGCCACAAAATATTGTAAAAATAACTTGTGCATTATAATACTAAAATTCCATACTTCAATTTCAAATATAAAAAACACTTATTTGAATTTTAAATTTGAAATTAATAATCTTTTATGTGGAACAAAAATAAGTAATTATTTCTTTTTTAATATCCTAATGTTGATTTCTGACAGCACAAAAATTGTGACGACGACGGAAAAGCGACTATTATTTTCATAATCGTCGATTTATATATATCATAATCTCTCCTTAATTGTCTTAATTTTTTTTAATTTTCTTCCTATAACAATTTATTCATGATATTTTTTAAGTTGATTTGATTATGGCTTTCAACTTGTGTTTATAATATATTGGCAATGTCTTAATTAAGGTGAAATTATTCTCTCCTGATGCATGATGTCATTACATTACATTATAGCATTAAGTTTACTGAAGTATAACATTAATCAATATTGAAAGTCTTACAAAGCACGTCGAAACTACAAAGCCAATCACATGCTATATTCTAGTTTCTTCGGTATGTCTAGCGTGTATCGTGTAAACTAAAACTCGGTAATGTTGACCAATTGACTTTGCTCGTGTGTTGCATACTTGCATGTGATACTTTTTTCATGTACTCCATGTGCCTTTACTGCTTTTAATAGTGATAGACTTAAGAAACCTACAATATCTTTTGCGTATTTTTTGTGTCCCTAGCAACGCTTTTTATCTTGTTTATTGTATATACTTTATTGTATTTCCTTTAGTGCTAGTAGGAAAGCCATCGATTGTCACTTTTTGTTCTATCATGACCTATAAACTTTTCTTCATCAGTCCTTTAAACTTTAATTTGTTAATTATGTGGAATTTGGAGTGAGGTAACATTCAAGGGCAATAAATGAAAAACATTAATGGGACAATTTTGGACCCACATTTATAATCCAGGAGACTAATGAACTAAAGTCTAACTCTTAATGTACATTGATCTGTTTTTGCTTTATAGTTATTATCAAGATGTTACACCGGAACAACAAAAAACTGAATTAATTAATAAGAAGACAATTTAATATGTACAATCAACAGAAGCACATCAATAATCAATAATCAATAATATAAATAAAGATGTGTGGGTGTCGGAATCATTTGGTTAAATGTAGTCTGACACTTCAAACATTGTGAAATAGCATTTTTCTCTATTTCTGTAACATGATACTTTATAAATATTTGTGTGTCGGGTATTATTGCTCATAAAATTGACTCGCTTCACCAACATAAAATAAATTGACAACACATTGTTTATTTCTGATTTTTGTGACCCCTTCATATTTTTATTTTTTTTACATGTCTGAATCTCTCTTTTATGTTTCTCTTTTGTGACACCTTTCACATGTATAATGTTTGACAATTAATATGTCAAGAAAAATAAACATTATTATATAAAGCATCTATAGTATATTATATATTAAAAATAGTGGCCGCTATATATATTTTTTGATAATTAAATGTCAATAAGAATTTCAAAATCGAGCGAAGCTCGATGTATCCCTCTAGTAAAAATAATTGATAAAATGTTACAAAGTTAATGCCTTATTTCTTTATTCTTAAATTACGAAAAATTAAATAATAATAACTTCACTTTTTATTTAAGCCAGCAAATTAAGAAAATTAGATACTAAATAATAGTAAAGTTTTCACGAGCGTCACGTTTATTGTTGAAAGTATTAAACTATAATCAAATTTCCATTCACCAAAAACAATCCCGGTTGACTATATGATTTTCACTGTGAGGTTCATAGTTTCTTATCATATGTTCATAGAAAAGACAAAAACAATATAACTATATAAGTTTACAAATTAAACAATTTTATACTAGGTTTAATTTTAAGTTATTATTTTAAACAAATTAGTAGTGAGCGAATTTTCTTAAAAAATGTGCGACTTAATTTTACATTTTTAAAGTTGGGTTATAAAGAATGCCATACAAATTAATTGAATTTTGAAAAGACATCAATTAATTGACCATTATCATGCAAATTCAAGACTATAGACCTATAGTTGTGTTGGGGGCTATAGAAAAGTAAGGGTCATGCAATTCAAGGCTATAGACCTAGTTGTGTTGGGGGCTGTAGCCTGTAGAGAAGTAAACCTACAAAATAAAAATGAAGGGTGGGGTTGTTAAAAGGGGGTTGATGTGTGGAAGAGTGCCAGAAATTAGATACGGGTCACAGCTCACACCTCGAATTTAGTTGAGGTAATGGTCCACGTACCCCCATTAATCCATCAAGCATAGACTTTAGTTTTGTCCCTTTATGTGGTACATGATCTAATTGCGCTCTCTCGTACCAGATCTACCTTTGCCGACATTTTATCTATGTCTTTCTCTCTTTTTCCCAGACGATAATTTTTGGAAAAAAAATAATCACATTTTATCAAAGATATTAAATAAAAAATTATAAATGAGAATCCATTCCTAGATAATACAAATGAGTTGATCCACAGATGAAATTAGAAATCCACTCCCAGATAATGCAAATGAGTACATTACATTCATTTCATAATTTTCTGTTTTTTAGATATACCATTCATTTCATAATTTTTATTCGAAAGTAAAATATTAAAAAAAATTGCAATCCAAATTCTATGTAGATTTTTCATCTTCACAGGCCCAATCACATTTAAAATTCTGTTTGATATTATTCAAACTAATATCATATATGGCTTGAATTTTAAATGCTACATATTCATTGAGATGTAGAGTCATCTGGATAAAATCTGTGTTACTAATTTATGGCATCTCTTATATGAGACTTTTTTTAATCTTAACATTCGAAATTATCAAGTATATATCGGACAAGTATCTGTGCAATTTAGAAGTCGATACCTTTCAGAGAAGTAGAATTGTAGAAATGAACAGAAGTCAGCATTAAGTTTGGCCCATTACTATTTATTTCAAAAACTTGGATACTCCTAGCTACGTGTTTGGTTAGACGGGGTCTAAACCTTCTGACCTTGATTAATTTTTCACGATACATTTAATTTGTTCGTACATTTAGAAATTAATACAGTTGAATATCTCAATGGAAAGCACTATTTATAACACGAATTATTGAACTACTTATCCCTTGTTCAAAGAGCTGCAATGTAATGTGATCAACTGAACATGATAGTTTCCTATGGGCTTTAATCACCAAAAAATAATACAAAGTATCTGGGATATATAGTCATATAGATGATGAACATTAATAGTCATCATTTTAAATATTTCGTTTTTTACGCTATGAACTTTGTATAATATTTCCAATAGAGGCACATCAATGAGGGACTCTATAGATTAATTCCCTCGATTTAATAATCTAACCCGTATGACTCAATAGTGGATTTTGGGGTCCATAAAAGGAAAAACAAAAAAGAAGAAAAAAACGGCTCATAAATATTACAAACGCCCTTAGCTTATGACTTTATTAGTGAGAAGTCTAAAAAGTCTTATCTAGGTCTGGTCCTTCATGAGAAAAAGAAGCGTAGAAAAAGAAATCGTCGGAGAAAGAGTAGAAAGTAGAATAAAACAACTCGAGGTAGATTGAGACAAGCATCTGTTCCAACGAAAGAAAAATGATGGAAAGAATCCAACTCACAAAAGTGCCCCCAATCAAAAGACAAAAAACATATAGCAACGGTGCTTATACAATAAATACATTTAGACATGGGACCATACCACGAAACAGCGCCTTCTGATTGGCATTAAATGGTCCACCTAGTGAATGGAAAATTGTCATTTTCAGTTATGCGTTCCCTCATCTACTGTTTAGTTACACTTCCATTTGATATATGTGGTATATATAAATCTAGATATAAGAAAAATGAAATTGGAAATAGTAATTTCTCTTCAATTTAAAATAAATAATTACAACGTACATTTATTTATGTGGCAGATTTGGTTTGATATCTTATGACATACCGTTAAAACTGAAAAGAAAATAAATTCCCTTGTTTTTTGTTAAAAAAACTGAAAAAAATTTGTCAAAGTATTTAAACTTTTAGATTGTGCGTGCATCATATTTTCTTTTTTGTAAACAATTTATTTACATACAGATGCATATATTCCACTGTGAAATGCATATTTATCCCTCTTTTGTTTCTAGTGAAATCGTTAAATTGAACTCGTTCTCTCTAAAAAAAATCATGGAGCTACTTACCATCTATCCTGAACTAGTGTCGTTTTAAAATTTCATTGATCGTTTATTAAAATTGTTAAAACGAAAAAAAAAAAAGAAACTTACTTGGTTTGACCCCGAATGAATTTGTAGTTAATCAAAATTGATACATGGGCTACTTAATTGTGAAAATCTGTTCTATAAATTTATTTATTATTAAATAATAGCTTTATGAAAACACAAAATATATATATTTAAAAAATTATTTCCTAAACAGTTCATTATATACCCTTCCGTTCAATATTTTTTTATTGAAATTATTAGATTTATGTCACTGCGAAAAGCTGCTAATTTGAAAAATGTCATTGCTGAATTGTTAATTAGAGTATGCCACTATAAATCTGCTTAAATTAGTTTTATGTCATTATTTTCTCTTAAAACATAATAAATTCCTTAAATACCATCATCAAATCTATTATTTTTTTAGAAAATTCCAAAATTACCCTAATTAAATTATTCATCTTCCTCTTATTCCCCCTTAATTTTGGTCTCTAATGGTGAAAGGAATAAAAAAAAGGAAAAGAATATGGAATACCGAATATGGTAATTAACAACCTCACATCTTCGAGAACTAAAAAAAAAAACAAAAAAAAATTCAAAATCATATGCATCATATTATGTCAATATAAAATATTAAAAGCGCTGTCTATTGACTACAACATATATAAAATTAAAAACTTTGCACGTCACTTAGTAAAAAGAATTGTACAATTGATTGTCCACGTTTCTTCGCGCTTAATATGTGCTATTCATCCATCCTTTTCCTTTATTTAAATATGTAGCAAGACGAGATATTTCAAAGAAATTGAGAGTTCCAAATTAACCTAGGACAAAGGCAGTGAAAAAGGAGGGTGCGTGAAATATGGAGGAAATATATCTGTGCCAAAAAAAAATCTCACGTCCAAGCTCTTTTTATATAGCATTAACCTTTTTGTTCTGTTTTTGGGTTTTATAAAAGTTTTGCTGGGGTAAATATGGTATTCCCAGAAGAAAATTGGAACCTCCTAGCTTCACCAAAAAAAAAAAAAAAAAAAAAAGAAAAAAAGAAAAATGCAACATCTTTGTTTTGTCGGATGGACCACTAACAATTTCTCACTGGCTAGGGGTGTTCACACTTTCACACTTTCATTTGGGCTGTATGCCTTACACAAAACTGAAAAAGTGAAAAACTACTAAGCCTAATTAAATTAGGTCTGACCTCGGCTTTCAGCTTCAAAATTTGTACCGAGACATATTGACCAAAAACAATTAATTGTATCCATCTGCTTTTATCTAAAATTTATATAAGAATAATATACGATCCTCAAACTTTGTGCCCAGATGCTTTTGCTCTGCAATTTATTTTGAAGGTATATATGATGTACTTCAAAAAGTGTGCAATATCTTCCCAGTCGGTGATTCACTACGGAGATTCATTCCGGCAACCTTGCCACAAAGGAACCAAATTCTGAGAAGGGCGTTGCACATTCTCATGTAATAACTTAAAAAAGGTTTTTATCAAAAAAAAAAAAAAAAAAAAAAAGTGATGACTTAAAAGGGTGGAGAATCTTTCTTTGACACTTTATACTCTTTTTCAGCTTTAGCCCATGTAACTTTGCCAAAGAATTATACGATACAGAGTTACAGACTTGGAGCGAATCAGAAGACATCTCCTTTTTCCTTTGCTATCAATGCATTCCCACGTAGTGTCAACTCCATAATCATTAATTCCAACACAAGTACGTCCTTGATCAAACACTTAATTTTTCTTTTGTCCAGAAAATTTATAAACCTTCCATTGAGTACTTTTTTATATTTTATATCGTGTGAACTGTGAAGGGGACTCGCTCGGAAACGGGACGAGTCGCCAAGGCAGAGCAAAGCCGAGAAGAAAGAAGTTTTTCAAGCCATAATTTGTTGTAGCTTAATTTTTTTTTTTTCATGAGTTACTTTATTACAAATATCTGCTTGTTCTGTAGTATGAATTTAATTTTAAGGGCTATGGTTGAGAACTTCTACTTAGTTGTTGAATTTGTGATCATTATTTAGTATCTAGTTAAGTTAATTATTTTTTCCTTGTGTTTTTATTGCTTAATTATTGTTGTGCTTGAATGAATAATTAATCAATATATTCGCGAAGTGATGGCCATGTTTGATAGTTGGTAATTAGATCAATTGACTTGAATTGTAGTGTAGTAATAAAACTAATTGGTTGGTCAAAATCCGAGAAGTGAGACCAAGATATCAAGGAATTGAGTCTTTATCTTTAATCGAAGGTTAGGGTTTACACAAAAAAAAAAAATCAAGGAATAGACTAGAATATCTAAAATAAGCAATGGGAATAGAAATTTAGAAATTCTAGAAGTAAATAGATAATTAGGGACTTGACATGTAACGAGAGTTAGGATTAAGCCAATCCTAATTTTAGTATATTAAAACTTACATAAATACCTCGCTAAAAACTAGATAATCTAGCAAAAAAAATTATTTGTTAAGACGGATAGTTTCAACCCCAAACAAGTCGTCCGGAAGAGTAGGTTAGGAGTTAGAATATATAGTTTTAATTAATAGGTAATAGAAGATTCAAGTAGACCGTCCTGATCTAGGACGAGTCGCCTGATTTTTTGGCTGAGGTAATTTATTTGAAACCAGACCCCTTGATTAATTTAGGTTGATTAATACTCTTGAGTTAAGTTAAGATTAAGTCTAGAATTTAAACACAATTTTGTATCTTTCCTTTTAGTTAGAAAACCAAAAACAAAAAACAAAAACAAGCCAACTATTTAAAACCCCAAACGTAATATCTAGTTTAATCATTTAAATAAATTAGGAATTGAATAGTTTGTCCCGTGGATCGATTCTAATTTAACTCAACAAAAAGTTGTACGCTTGCGACTGTAAACCGAGTAGGATTATGTAATTTATTTGTAACTCTGAGCACGCATCAATTATTAAATATAATCTAATACTGAAATGTCAGACTTTCGAAATTTAAAGATTGAAAAATATTAAACATTGAAAAAATTTCAAAGTGAATTTTGAAGGTTCAGATGACTTTTTGTCTTTCCGTAAGTAGTTATAACATAAACTCTTACAATGTGCGGACATGACGTCATGAGGTTTTCTTATTAGGGTACGTCCCAAATGGTTATTTCTATCAAAAGTTTACGTTTAAAGTTTTCAGGTTCAAAACTCAATGTATCCGTCCTAATATAATACATTTAATTATTTCCTTTAGATTGAAAATCTCATCAGTGATGTTAGATATTATTATTGTTGTCCTTATACGCCACTGATGTTTATAAATTACAGTTTACTTTTTTAGTTTAATGTAATTACAACAATGCTAATATTTATGAATATTTTTATGCTCTCTAAAACTTTTCTCTAAATTCAAAGCTCATTACTAATACGAGATATTGGTATCGTCGTCATCCATATGACCATAACTGATGTTTATAATATTTTAAAATATTTCTAGCTTAATTCTCTGAAATATCAAAAACCAGAATCTGAATCTCTTAGATTCACTTTGATTTTTTTTTTTTTAAAATTATACAGTTAGATATGGAAAAAGATATTGTTGTTATTAAATCAAGGCTAATATTGGATTTGTAAAGTACGAAATTGCCGGTGTTAGATTCAGAAAGAAATAAATCACTAAAATATTAAAATTTAACATTATTCGATTATTTTCCCCCCAAGTTTTCTTGTTCATGCGCGGTCTTAATCTTTTGGACTCCCATCGCGCCATTTTCTATCGTAGGCCTTTAAAAATAATTCATACTTGGCCCAACCCAAGGTAATATTAAACAACATCATTTTGGATCAGACTACCAGTTTGACGAGCACATTTGATTTATACAACCATACTTCTTACTCTTATTAAAATTTTAAAAAAATACTGACTATATTTATTCAAGAGCAATAACTGAAAAATAAAGATGCAGTCGGCAGGCCTTCGAGCACCTTTGATTTTTCTCCTTCAATTTCTGGTGTAAATCAGCTTATAACATGTTTGGTTTCAATAAAAGCGAGAAAATTCTGGTATGGAAACAAATATTTCTATTTCAACTTTGAATCATGATGCAATCTTCTAGAGTCAAAATATGAGCGGATCTTCATTCCCTTCTTGTGCACATTTTTTAAAATTACTATATCTGCTTGCTGATTCTTTCTTAATTTATTGTCTTTGCACTGTATAAATGTAGAATGGAGAAATTTCGAAAATTGCAATTTTTGGAGAAGATGGATCAATATTATCGGGACAGGCAACTTATGACTCAGGTACTGCTGACTCCCTTAGACTAATTCTCTCTTTCAATATTTCCTTCAATCGACTATACTTTTCTTCGGTTTTAAGCAAGTTCTTCTTCTTCAATTCCAACATTTTTATTACGTCTTTAACAAACATTTTGAACTTCTTAATGATTTAAAAATGTATTTTCAATCTATAATCTGCTGATGAAACATCCAAGTGGCCTTCAAAAATAATGTTTCTTCAATTTGAAGCACTTTTCTTAATTTATACTATTTTTTTTAAGTATTAAAGTAGGAATGTAGGATTGTCGCCTTCTATCTGGTAGTCACATAACCAGCCTCTTCTCGTTCTTTTTAGAACTTGTATTTTCACAAATAGATCACGTCTTTTTCTTTTTTCTTTTATTGTTGAAACTGTTTCAAGTAGATCACTTAGGGTGGTATAGCTGAGACTAACAATTGATTGATCTTAGAAAAGGTATTACCCTTTCTGCTGGCGATTAACATTTTTTTCCCATCCTTAAAAAACTGAAATTTTTGGTTAAAAATAAAAGGAAAGCAAATTCAGACTTTAAAACTGTAATTAAAAACAATGTGGCACATCATTTCATCCCAGAGATTCATCTTCCAACCAAAACTATCATAGGTCAATTAGTGTGCGTATTGAAATACACTTCAATTATCGATTGCAATTAACAGATGCAGATGCGGATGGAATCACATATCAAAACCAACAATGAAGTAACATCAACTCCAACTGCACCTATAGCTGCGCAGGCAATTGCTGCTGCGATGCCTGCGCAAAAGGAATTTACATGGCCACCTAGCCCAGAAGTAAATGCTTGGTTCCCACGAGTGCTGTACGGTCCATCCAATAAGAAGAGATTACCTGTATTCAAGGAGATTTGTCCAGATTGAGCTTTAATTTCTTGTAATTTGTACCAATTTGTTCTTTTAAATTTTCCTCTTCATAACTCCAAACATTTCAATTCGATTACCTTTTACCAGGGTTCAGGCCTATAAATGTTTCTGACAAGGATGTAACTGGAGCTGAACTGAATATTTCTCTGGCAAAATTATTCTGTCATAGCTGTGTCAGATTAAAGTTAGTGCTCCATAACGAATAACATATCATTTTTATATTTAACTCAGTGAAATTTTAAAGAACAGTGGGAATAATTGAAATCATAGTGATATCCATTAACCATAATGTACAGTTATTAGTTCTAATAAATGAAATAGACAATCCATAAGCTATAAAGTGGTAAGAACCGCAGCCCGCAGGAATCATTTTACTAGTCGAAGTTTTTACCAGCACAGCTAAAAAACAACACAGCTGGTTTCAGGGAAGCCTAAAAAAGTTCCCACATAGTAGAAATAGTAACATTTACAAAAGCAAATTTCCCAATTTGTAACGAAATCATGCAAGGAGCGCATAAAAACGAGATTACATAGTTCTGGCACGTTTGAAATTAGAGTTGATGTCTCTTATCCCTTTTCCAGTAACTAAGTAAGGTGCAGAGGCTGAGGGTAAGGAAGGAGACTTTTCAATGTAAGCACATCTCTCATTTCCATTCCAGTGTAGAATGATGCGATTTGTGCATGAGTGCGACCAGCTATCACCTGTTCAACAATCCATCATAATAAAATCATTTTCATCATGCAAAGAATTGCACATGGTTCTTATTTTCTTTACTAACTTACCAAGGGCAAGCGTCAATTGAAATGAGCCATCGGTAAACTTGGTCGTCACTTGGTTCAATAAAACAACCTGCTACACACAAGATAGTAAATACTCTTAAATAGAAGCAAACACAATAAAGAACCAGTACTTTATTAATAAATGCAGGTTCATAATTTTTAAAAGGGAATAGAGTGAACAATTTAGAACTTAGATATGGAAGGATAAACAAAATAAATACACAAAACTTGGCACATTTTTCATACAGCTGTACAATTGCGTACTACATCATACATACACCTGTACACTTTCTGTACTTACAGGAAACTGTGCGGCAACACTTGGTGTTGAGCTTATATTGTAAAAGCCATAATGTACCAACAATAGAAGGTGTAACTTCTGTGCACGTCCCTTATCAGTTCAAACTAACAATAAAGCACTCCTTTTCTACAAGGTTTGATATGCATACATAGAAGGAAAAGGAAATGAAGAAACAAGAACAATGACTTTTAAGTATAACTTTCCCATAATGATTTAAAAAAGTTAAGTCAGTACAAAGGCATCATATTCTGGATGCAACATAACAGAAGTTAGAAGCAGTATTTATCAGAGAAAATACAAAAGGTACAGGTACTGACTGCCAAATTAAACATCTTGGAGAGTTTCATTAGCTTCAAAGACAAACCACCAAGAACCCTAGTCCTTTGAGCCAGATCATCAAAATCTTGCCGAAAATGGAACGTTACACTATCTATTATGACCAATTTCACCTACAATAAAAAAAATGCATATTATAAAAGAATAAAATATATACATTACAACTAAAATTATTTTTTTTGGAGTTAAGCCATTAAAAGTACTCAGAAATTGCAGGAAAGCCCCTATTCTTTCAGAATCTGCACACAAATCTACATTTTCTGTAGACAATTGTACAGGCACTGCAGTGATACTTGTATAAATCCAGCAGCATGCAAAAATAAACAGCTCAAGTATACAGTTACAGTTTAAATCACAAAATTTCACAAGCAACACTTTGACTTACATCTCTGTGCTCAGTCAGAAAATTCTCCAAGTAGTTTGTCGCAGCAATTTGCTCAGTATAACTACATATGCGGAAATAGAAGATGCCAGCCAGGAAATTATTAACTTGCAACCTTTCTTTGCACGATAAAAATTCTCTGCTATTACTGGGGAATTTATCGAGTATATCACATATGCATCCTTCAGCAATTTGATATGCACGCTCCGCCATGAAACTCCCTTCTGTATCTAATCATTAAATAAATTCACCAACCTTACAAAAAGTATGTTACTGTTTATAATATCTCAAAAAAAGCAAAACATTTCAGTCTTGACAAAACGCATGTGCAACAAAGTATAGAAAGTGTCAATGATCCCAAACCACTTAACATATTCTGCCTTACACAACTGAGAAAGCTAAAAACGAAACAGAATGACTGAAGTACCGCTGTTTTGCCTTAAAGTTACCCATCAGACCCAGTATTGACTTTATGTAGTATTTATCAACTTAGACCCTCATTTATTTACATGTGAGAGGCTTCCAGGGGCATACAAGTAAAGTCTAATACAGGAAATTGTTGGTCTAACTACCTCTTCAACTATAGTTGAGAAATCTACCTATGTAAACAGCCTTCCCACCAAGACCGCCATATTCGACAGGTATCTGCACATTTACTGCCAGTTGAATTCTGGAAACACAAAAGTATAGCATAAGCAACATTTGTTTGTTTTCAAGAGATAAGGCTTAAAATATCAATAACCATACCCTAGTTGAGTTTTGCCAATTCCAGGAACACCACCTACAAAGAAAAAATTACTGAAATTTATGAGATTATCCTATGTTTTTCTTGAATCCTTTTTAAACTCCTGGTTTGTTTGCCTTAAGCATTTGATTTCTATTTAGTGATGTTGCAACAGACACCCAGGTACGAACCTCTATTCTAAATTTCTAAGTACAATAACAGGTTTATGTCGTTTACCAACTTCAGTTACTTCTTTGCAATGAATACCACCACCAAGTATTGCATCGAGATCCTCACATCCTGTAGAAATGTGCCTCTGCATTTGCTCTTCTGACAACATGTCCCATGCTGTCACAGCCCCTATAATGTATTCAATGCTTTCATAAATTAGAAACATTAACTAGATGTCATTCGTATGCACGACAGATATATTCTGCAAATGACGTTTCTTTTGGCCAGATTTATCCCGTCTTTGAATAGTTGCGTTGTTTCATCTGCTACTTTGTATAATCCTATGCTTTATTACTAGTAATGTTGGGTACTAGATTGAAAGTACAAAAAAAAAAAAAAAATTATAAAAAGACCCTGAAAAAAAAAATTCCCTCTAAAAAAACCTGTTCAGTGAAATTGGCAATTAGTACTGTCTTTCCACATTGGTTCTCTGTACAAGAAGTTGTACTTTGGTGCAATTCAGAGAACCATTGGCTGGTTCTTTAGATTCAAATCTTGATTTTCAATATAAAAACAGCCAATTGAAGGACTTAATGTGATATATACATATTAATAGCTTGTTGAAAAACCAAATTTTATATTTTCTTTAGATTTTATTTACCATTTATTTGATAGGGAGAAACACTATTGTTTAAAAAGTTTGGACCATACAATAGCAATGGTAATCTCCCTATAAAGAAAAGGTAAGAAAAAAACATTTAAAAAATATAAAATTTAATTTGCAACAAGATTTTGATAGATAGATCACATTGAACTGCCCATATGGGCTGTTCAAATTTTAAAAATTCAAATATGAAAGCACTAGTCAATAAGTGCATTGCAAGCATCATATGACCATAGCATCATACAACTCTCTGTACATCTGTACAACTACATAAAAGGAATGTTTGGTTATTTAGGATATCCCATTTTATATTACTAGGGACTGATGCGGTACTAAAAAAATTGGTGTTGATGAGTGTTTTGTAAATAAGAATATTGCATATAATGCTTATTTGACCCCCATATGTTTTGCCAATTTTCTAATGATACCTCATACCGGTATTTCTCCAAAACCAAAAATCAGTAACTTTTTATGTGTATATTTGTCCCTGTCGTTCAACATTTAGGCCTCTCCCCATATGTTAGATGTGGAAGCAGATTATATTTTCAAGGGTTTGTATAATAGTTAAATGCTCCCCACCACATATGTGGAATTAAATATCAATATCGCCTCTTACAAACATAAATGACCTAAGGATAGAAGATTCAGTTTGGTACATGACTGAGATGCATGGTACTGACTGAAATTTACCAGTATCAGACATGACCACATGATATAAATTTTAAAAAGTACCTGGGATAATTCCATTTGGGATATGAGAACTTTTACATTCAGTAGTATCTGAAACAACCCTCAAAATCTCCATTGCTTCCTCCAGCTTGATACTTAACTCTACAAAGATGGTTCGAATCATTTTAGCACTCCTCTTTTTTTTTTTTAAGAGAGAGGGAGAGAGTAAAACCTTGAGCGAGAAGGGAAGGGGAGATGGATGAGAGAGAGGAGAGGTCTGTGTATAGGGGCGAAGCCAGGATTTGGCGACAAGGGAGGCCGAGGTCAAACTTCGAATTGCTCGGTGGACCGATCAAGCTTAAATATGAGTGTATATATCAAAACTGAAAAAAAAAAATCATTTTTTGTGTCATGCAAGATGTAACAATGGAAACCATAAAAAAAAAATGAACTATTGAGTAATGAAATATAGCCTTGATGGCTTGATCACTAATTAAATTTCTTGTCTCAAAAATTTACATCTGATTTCTATTACATCCAAGAATTATATATTCCTATTACATCAGAATTCTAATAAGATCATAGTTCAACAAAAGATACATCATATTTCTACTACATTATCTATAAAGTTAAACCTCTGTTAACTTTAATTTAGCCCTACGAGAACCTAAAAAGTCAATACAAATCTATAATTTCATCTGAAATAAATATCTTAGCAATTTCCTAGTAAATATTTTAGAGCAAATTAATAGCCAGTGAGCAGCTATGTTAGGTTTGGTGTAGGTAAAGAAAAGTGCAAATAATAAAGACAATAATAATTGGTACATAGAAACACTACGATCAGGTCAAGCAAATGAGTGGCGATTTCAAAACTAGAGATCATAACCGACCAGTGTTAGATTAGAGCAAATTACTCTCAAATGAAAATTGAAAAGTGAAACAGTACTACTGTACTAGAAAGATTAGAGCAAAAACCTAAATGTGAGCAGAACCTGAGATTACCTAGATAATAGATATGACGGAGCCTCAGAGGTCGCTAAATACCTAAATGTGAGCAGAACTTTGGTGCCAGAACGATTGAACGGAATCGAAAGGAAGCATGACTGTGATTTCGTGAACCACTGAACATTTTCTTCTTTTCCGATTGAGAGAGGGTTGCGACACAGCCACAGAGAGAATAGGAATGCCACAGAGAGAATAGGAATAGATATTTCCTATTTCACCATCTCATTTAACGGAGGAAAATGAAAAGGCTATTGGGCCTTATTTTTGTTGGGGGCCCAAATCATAAAATCTCATATACTAAGCAACTTTTATAATAGCGGGTAAATTTTTTTTCAAAATCAAGGGTGGGCCAGACCCTCCACGGCCCCTGTGCTGGCTTCGCCACTGTAGCCCTTTGCGAGCAATTTTGATCGAATTGAAGGAGAGATTGGGAGGTTTGATATCTCCATTTCGTCTCTCTGGTGTTCGCGCTCGATTTCTTTCCTGCGCAGGCGCCAACTTCTTACACGGCTCACTTGGTGATGGCGACTGTGCGAAGGGTCGGAGCTTCGAACGGACGGGATCCAATCAGATATACGTTACGGCACTGGACTTGAGATCCGCAACGCACGGGCCGTCTGGTTGAAATCAGACGGTGTAGAGTGCAGCTACAATTTTGTTAGTGAATTTATTTTCTTTGATAGAATATGAACTGTTCAAATATGATCCTACTGCGACACCAGCTGACAGCTGTCATTGCCTTTTACTATAAGATCTCAGCCCAACTAAATTTGTAATTTGTATGTTTATTGCAGCCCAACTAAATGGCTTTGTCGGATTACGGCCTTGATCAAAATGCTATTTACGGAATTTCAATAACATAGAAATTCCGACAAAATGACTCAAATCCGTTCATTTTGATCAGAAATGTTCCAATTAAATGAAATGAAATCCGTATATAAAAAAAAAGATTTATGAAATTCCATTTTTTTTTTTAAAGAAGAAAGGATTTTGATCGGGGCCGACATTTTCTGATTTTCAAATAAGAGCTAGACGGACGCCGAACATTAATTTTGATTTTAGTTTCTTGATTATAAGCTGAGCTTTCTATTGAAGTTCAAGAAAATTGAGAATTTAGGATCATTTAAAATCATTAGTTTAGGCTCTTTTTACAATCGTCCAAAATAAAATTTAAGTTCCTATGCAACTTTCATAATTCACAAACATTATTTATGTACTAATCGTCTATACATTATAAATAAAATATTCATATTGTATGATTTGAAATATAAGTATACTCTTTTTTAGATATAATGTAGTGACATGAGATCTGAAACATATATTTCGTCAAAATCTTGAAAACTAAAATTAAAAAATTAAAGAAAAAAAAGACGAATTGGGTCTGGGTTTGGATTTCTAGATTTTCTAATAAGTATCAGTGTGTAGAAAAGTCAAATGTATCTCTTTCATATTCCTAATTTTAAAGTAATTTAGGCCTTACAAAATTACTCGACGATCTAGCTCCGTATATTAATTTAATTTCAATTGGTCCACACGGATAATACAAAAATAATTTTTACCCTAAAAAAACAATCATCATATTGAAATAGTGTTAGTAGGATTATCGGTGACATTAGCTTTGAAACAATAATTATAAAAACATATTTTTCTGTACATTTTTGCATGTATACAAATAAAATTCCAGGATCTTTAACAAGTGAACTTTTGCCGGGAGTACTTGATTCAATGTTGCATATAGTTTAGAAGACAACTGTCCTTTATTAATTTTGCAAAAATCAGAAAGTAGAATTTTAATCTATAATTAATTTATTCTTTTATATATTTACAATTTACAATTCCTTCATACTTTTGACTCCAGATTTTTAACAACAAAGAGCGCCAATAACTCGATACAAAATTGAGGAATCCAAATTCGGTATAGCGCTGCACGGTGTAACGTGACAATCCGAATCATTGAAAATCAATTTAACGGTACTTTCTCGTTTCTCTCGATATTATTATAACAAATGCAGATCTAGGAATTGAACCAACCTTTTTAAACAACTGTATGTATGAACTGGCGCAAAGACCGATAATTAATTAATAGAAATTGAAACAATATATATATTTTTTGAATTAACACAAATCGACAATATGCACCTACATGCTAGATTATGTAATGTTTAGTCTCAGACTCACCCGTTTATAAATCCAGCTGTTGGAACTGTGTAATGATGAAGAGATGTGCTTAATTAGATCTAAAGAGCCACATGCCTACTTGCCAATACAAATAGACATGCTAGCGTGTGGTTTCCCCTACTTAATTTGACATTTTCTTTTTAATTCTTTGTTTTTTTTGAAATAAAAACAACCCAAGTAGGGTTACCAGCTTGTCATTAAGCAGAGTTTCAGTGTACAAACTAAAAAGAAAGGCTACAGACTCCTTTCTTATCTAAACAAACTATCCTACACAAAATCAATCAGTACTGAGAGTGCCTTCTAACCAAGACATCTCCAAGTCAGCAAAGCGAAAAAAGTATAGCTATGCAAAAACATAAGCAATCAGAGTAAGGCAGTAAAACAACTAAGAAACAACACAAGACACAGATCAGCACACGACAACTATCTCCAGCTTCTACATATTTGCTGATGATGTTGTATCACTAACATGTCCTTCACTTGTATCAGCGCTGTTCCTAGCAATGTTCTGCAAGTCTGCCAAGCTCCTGTAGCTACTTTTCATACCAGAGGTATTTCCTGTCCAACAATGAAACAAATGCAAAGCATTAAAAATGATAGTATAGCCAAATTGTTCATAGGTACACAAAATTGTGGAGTCAAAAGCGAAAGCTCTACATCGAAGACTCAATATTTATTTACTAAAATCGTTCCCACTCAAAATTATAGATGATAAACATTTTCCATCCGTGCTTTTTTTCTAAAATAAAAAAATATTTACTATTTCTAATCAATGCTTTTCCATTTCAGATGTAAAATAAAAATTTAATATCATTTCATTTTGTTGATTGACAATTTGACATCCAAGCATCCAGCCACATCAAATTGATCAACGATGTAGGAGGTGGATACTCGCTAGTTCTAGAAATGATACACTTTTGAATCCGTGCATTTATAAGGAGTAATGAAGTAGTGATACGCATCACAATGAATTAAAATTAAAAAAATATCTGAAGATCTTCATATGTGGAGAAAGTGACGTATATATACAAACTGTATATCAGTTATCAAATGATTATAACCTATGGGCTTTTTAATTGGTCCAAACAAAAAAAAATCAAACGATTATAAAAAAATGCAGATAATTCAAAATAAAAATCCAAAAATTACTAGATTTTTTTATGTTTGTTTATAAATATCTAATAATTATTTTTTCCTTCTTAAAAATTTGAAAGGAATATTTTTCTCATGATTCAAATTAAGACATCTTGTAGGTAGAAAAGAGATAAACCACAATAACATGAATTAAAAAGAATATACTGAATTTTGTTTTTTGAAAAAAGATGGAGTTCTTTGTTATTTAATTTTTTTAGAAAAAAGAAAATTAAGGGTGCACGGGGACTTGTCTTTGATCTCTTACCGCTAAACCATGAGGCCACATATTGAGTTTTATTTTTTCGAATTTAGGTTAAACACAAATTCTATAACTTCCGATCTCGAACGATATGATTTCTTAAGAAAAAATTTCAAAAATTTATGATCTTAAAATCGCATGGGATTAAAAGAGAATTTATGACGGCGTACGTGATGAAATTGTCGACTAAGGTCACTGGGAACCCAAAAAAAAAAAAAAAAACAATGGTGGGCCCACCACGTTTTGTCGACCGAAAAGAATGGTGATTAATGTAACGAGTTCAACGTGACCGAAAGGTGCAGCGATTCACACGAGCCTTAAGATCGCTAGGCGCTAGCCCTATATATATCTGCTACATGGAAAACTCCAAACCAAAATACTATAGAGAAGCCAAAATTTCAGACGTCATATTAGTAATAAACCGAAAAATTGCGGCCGTTAAATGCACATCTTGTCTATATCTTGCACCCTCCCTATCAACACGGCGTACTAAAAGAGTAATTTATAATTTTTAGAATTACTTGTCGTGATTGAATTTTGCTTTGATAAGATAAGTTAGATCTGATAGTAATGACTGAGGTAAATATATATATAATAACAGGCTTGACTCAAATATTGGTTTGTGATAACTTGTTTTTTTGTTGACTTAGTGAAAACTAATCAAGTTAGTCTATCCAAATACATAAGTCAGTTCACATTTTGTACTAAGTTTCAGTTCCTTGGTTGGCTGCTGAAAGCTAATTAAATTTATCCAACAAATAAGACAAAAAAGTCACTATGAAGTGCAAACCATGCAACTTGATCTTGTAAATTGTCTTTAACTCTTTATTATATTACCATTACGATATGAAGTCCAAGTTATAGAATATAAATTTTTTTTAGTTGAATTTAACGCTGCATGATAATGTACTTTATGTGTAAGTGTAACAAAATTCAAGGTGGTTTCGAACTTGAGAGCTACCGCTCAGCACTTATATATCTTAATTTAAAAAAAAATAAAATAAAGAAGGATCTTTAGTGGACAGCGGAGTAGTCCCTTAAGTGCTGTAGCATAAAATGTGTTAATTTCTTCCCATTAAGCACTCGAAGGATTTTTTTTTCTCTCGTCTTTATTTTTTTTAAAAAAAATAGTTTTATTTTTTGTTTTTTTGACAGTAACAGAAAACATATATTCATGTAAATTAAGAGAAATATAGTATTGCTTGTAACGACATTAAGTGTCATTGAATCTCTGACAGATGAACTTTCTAGAATTTATTATATAAAAACACATTGCAGAATCTGCTTTAACGATCAATGACATCTGACACCAATGGCGGCTTAAATATATATAGTTGGCTTAGCTAAAGTGCTAGAAACTTTTTTTTTTTATAAAAGATCGAAGGAAGGAAAGTTTATTTTAGAAAAATTTTCCACTTCGATTTGAATATTTGAATGCATTTTTGAATTCAAAAAATTGATAAATCGATATTTATTACCCGAAATTAGATCGTACTGGTGGTCAATTTTGTAAGAAGTCTTGGAGATTCTGTCTGCAACCAACATTTCAGCGTGCGGATCTAGTTTTTTGTCATCGTCAAAAAGGCAGGAGAAGAATTGTCAAGTTGGGAATGGTTTTTAACATTTAAATATGTGAACCACCATTAATTCATTAGCATGCAAAAGCCTAGTTTTTAACACTGTAACTATCGAAATGCCTATATCGAAAATAATTTAATATAGTAAAATTGAGGATAATGGTTAAAAGTTATTAATGAGAAGTCTTAATTCTTAACTTTTTTGAAAGCAAAAGGCACCTATTTTGAGGGGAACAGAATCTGGATATTTGAAATCAGAGGTAGGATGGTGCAACCAAAAGCAATTAACAATTTAGTGGAAGATACTGTGATGATTACATCCAACTAAGGAAATAACACTTTATGATCTGATACTTGTTTATGGCTATAAAAATATTTATCAGATAGGATAGTGCGACCAAAAAGCGATTAACAATTCAGTGGAAAATACTGTAGTGTGACAGCCGTTTGTTCTCTCCTATACTTATTTTTAATTATTGCTAAAGTAGACTGTTAAGAATCTGGGCAAATTTTCTTTTCTTTATATAGTATACAACTTAATGTAATAATTTTCGTTGCATCTGGAACAAACTTAAATTCAGTTTCAAATTCTGACCTTAAAATTTATATATTTTTTTCTTGAAGTATAATTTCATTTTGCTATTATTTTGATTACATATAATTGCGGTATATCTCTCATATAATCAGAATTAGTACATATAAATATTGAAATTTTACTTGTAAGACAACAAATTTGTACCGTTAAAATATATTTCTATATAGTCAAGTACCTTAAATTCTTAATGTTCACTAATTAATTTGTGAGTGTCAGTTAATTATTGAGTACATTTAACTATTTGAGAAAAAAAATTATATATATATATATACACACACACACACAATAACTTGTGTATCTTGAAAAATAACTATTATGAAAAAAAAATAAGAAGGTTAGGTTGCCGAAATAGTTACATTTATACAGAGATCAAACAACTGAAAAAACAAGGAAATGAGATTCCGCTGAAAATAGTTGCTAAAATAATTATGACTGTTATTGGAAAAAATAATTCAATTTTTTTTTCAAAAAGGGAAATTCTGAACATTAATTGCCCACCTCTTTTAGTTTTAAAACGTTCGAATTAAATTCTGTCGGTTCCGTTTCTCCAGTTCATATGAATCCCAATTCCAATTTCATTTCGTCGTTCTCCGCTTCCCATTAGATATAAAGCCGAATAAAATGATGGGAGTGCCAGAATACATATATACGAAGAGATCAAAGCCCGATTGATGATGTCTTCTAATTCAGTGCTGCTTAACTTTTGACTTGCACACAAAGATCATTATTGGTTCAGTATTTTCTATTTTGAAAACGCAATCATAAATTCATACTCAGGTCTGAAAGGGAAGAGCAGTTATAAATTATGAGTGAAGATTATTCTAGAAAGTTTCCTTAAAGTCTATCTGAGTTGATAGGTTGACATAATTGAAAGATTGTATATATTGACAGAAAGGAATGCATGCAGGCCTGGAAAACGAAAAAAAAAAAAAATGGAGCAGCAGAAACAACAAATCTTTGCAAAGATAAGATGCTCATAATTTTAAACTAGGAAATGAACATGCTTGTATCTTTTCCATTCTTTTATTCTTTATTTTTTTTTTGAGATTGAATATGCTTCTATCTACTCCATGTCAGGCCTCCCCAAAATATCGTACAGCCACTCAGCCAGCTTACTTTCTAAGTAAAAGGCACGAGTCTTTTCACTTTCCTTCATCCTATATAGATCCTTATGTCATGTGTACTGCTATAAATGAGATAGCGAAATAACTCGGCTAGCTTTGGAACCTAAGTAAGATTTAAACGGAACATGGTTGTCATATTCTCGGTGCTTTCATACTTATTTTCCTTTGTTATTGAGATTGTGGTGATGTATCAGCTGCTCGCCAATTTGAGAGAGGTTAGTAGAGCCTTTTGTTTCCAAAAGTACATAATAAAACGATGAAGGAAATATTGCATTTCCCTTTTGGTATAAATTAGCATGTGATCCGAAGACTTGAATTAGCTTAAGTTTATTTACTAGTACATATGGGCAACATGCGTTTTGTTAACTATAAATACGCTCGCAAATAGAGCGCATGATTTAATAAGTTAACACTAACTTGGCTTCTAACATTAATTTGAAGATATAGGCACTTCTAATTAATGTAATATTCTTTTGAGAAACAAATTATAATTTTTATCATTTTTAAATCATAAAGTACATAATATACCGTTGACCTGAATTAAAAGGAGAATATCGACAAAGGCAATCTTAAAGAAGTTCCATTCTCAAGAGATCATAAAAGGGGATTAATAATAGAAAGAGGCACATATTGTCATCAAAATTTAAACTTCTAGTTTATTCATATGCATTTTTTTTTATGTACAAAATTTGGCAAAACTTCAAAGGTGCCATTGGATTTATAATTATATATATTTTTTACATTATATTACTTGCATTTATCTTCTTATCTTACTAGAAAAGAACTAGAAATAGCAAATAGGATAAACGCAACCGGATAACTCCGGGGACCGGAAGGAAACCAAATAACAAAAAAAGGGAGATAAAAAAAAAATTAAAAAGGAACAAAACCAAAAAAGTTAAAATAGAAAATAAACACAAAGCAAAAGCAAAATCAACGCCGGAACAAGTGTTCCTCGCCGGTATCTTCGTCTATATGTTTGATCCATCGACTCCGACCACTCTTCCCCAAACTCGGTCCTTTACCAACCCCGACATGCACCACATCTACTCCTTCACCAATCGGCAGAAATACCGACCTCACTACTCGCATGCCAGCCCCGATCACTGCACCTGACACGACGTTGTTTTTCCTTGCATTATACCTCACCACCACCATCCCTCTTGGTCCTGGTCTCGCCTCCTTTACCACCGACGCAACATCTCTTCTCCTACCATCAACAACCAAAAAATCTACTCCTTTTAATTGTTTCATTACGTCCTTCGGCTCGGTTTCATCTTCTGATAAACAAACGTACTTTCCATGCGTGTGCTGCGCTGCTGTGGTGAGGGTTAGACTTGTGCTTGTGGGATTGTTATTTGATTGCGCATCAATTATAAGTTGCGCTTTCCACCCGCCGGCCAAGGCCGAGATGAACTCCGCCACATCGCTCTCTTCCTGGTCTTGATTTTCACTGGCTAGCGTTTTTACGCCTTCTATGTAGGCCTTGGAAGCTGTCTCAGGACACCATACCAGTTTCATGTTTGCAGTACTCTCTCTCTCTCTCTCTCTCTCTCTCTGGAACAAGAAACAAGGAAAAAGTGTGTGGGAAAGAATAATGAGCTAGGGTGGTTGTTATGGAAGATTGAAGAGGTTAATTTATGTACTCCAACTGGCAGTTGACTTTGGAGGGTGTCTTTAGAGATTAAAGCTTTAATTTTCTTATTTCGAAGATTAAGCTAACACGTCCATCGAGAGGCTGGTTTGGCCTTTTTCGACTATCGTCATGGTATGGATCCTTTGTGCCACTATTCTCATTTGTCATTATCCTCATCTCATACGTGCATGCACTTGACTTTCATTAAGTTAACTCAATTTATGAGAATTTTTTTTTTTTCAAATTTCATTCACTTATTGAGCCAACTTGCATGGCAATAATCGCATGGTAATCTTATTGTTCAACACTTGGAAAGGGAAAAACTCATAAATTTTTAATGCAGTATAGAAATCGAAGTGAAATTTAATCAAGACTTTAATTACATAATGAAATTTCAGAATACAAAACTTATGAAATTTGTTATTTTCTTGTACTAGTTTTTTTCGGGGTCTTTTGGATTTTTTTTCGTTTTTACAATTTTGGTTTTTAAATTTTATGTCGTACTACCTATATTTATTTCCTTTGTATTAAATAAAATTTCTTCAGTCTGTCCTTCCCCTATATTAAAAAAAGTAATTCTTGTCATGCCTTTTAATTCTTAATCTTCTAAGATATGTAAATAATACAATGAGAGCAAGTATTAAATAAGAAATATACAACAACGACAAGCACAATTCTTTCTCGCGATTTATTTGACTACCAAATTATCAGCTACAAAAGATCTCCTCTTAGGAAATACTAGGTCCTTTGGATAGTGGGATTTATTAAAAGTTGATTAGGATGTGACCTGGAGACACATATATATCCAAGTATATACTGCTAAATATTGTACAAAACGACAAATTAGATAGACCGATGAGCCGTTATGATCATCTCCAGTTCATACAATTAAATCGAGACGCCCCTTTAAAATTCCTACGGCCTAAAATTGTCAATGCCCCTTATATCCCTTTATGTCCATGTAATTTCTATCCTTATCTTTTCTACATACATGTGAACGAAATGGAGGAAAAGGTCGTTTCTGTTTTATCACCCGAGCGGGTCACCATGCACAAACCAAGTTAAAGTCTAGACATAAATTGTGTGACAATATATATGGTTGGTGTGACTTAGATTTGAATCTGGCACTCACTATGATGAAACTTGCTTAAGTTATCAGATGCCACTAAAGGTTTAAATAACATCTGGCACTCATTATGATGAAACTTGCTTAAGTTATCAGATGCCACTAGGTTTAAATAACAGATAATAGATTTAACGATATACTTCTATCATAGCGAATATTTTACTGCTTCTATTAGATAAAAATATAAAATATTATCACTAGAGATTATATAGTTGTTTTTTCTACTATATTTGTTTTATTTTAAGAATATATATTCAACAAAAAAATATCTCAAAACATAAAAGCTGTACTAAAATATCAAGTTTATTTATATGTCAATATATATTTCTCTAGCAGACACAAATAGTCTGCATTTTTAAGACTGATTCAGTTCAAAATAAAAATTATTAAAATATTTCTAAAATAACTAATTAATCCTAATCAGTCGAAGTTCCTCTCGCATTGCAATTTGACAATGAAACATTAATAAGTTGGGAAAAAAATTAAAATATAAAAATTGCAGCTTATTTTTTTAAAAAAAAATTACATAATTTTGAATCACACTAATCTAAGATCCATGAAATACCATTACTGTATCAGCTAAGAAAAATTATACATTGCGCCACTATATTTTGCTAAATAACCTGCTAAAATACTACTATGAATACGACGTTATCTTAGCAACTATAAAAAAATTTCTAAATGCATATTTTTATTAGTAGCGTTTATCTTATAAAACTGCTATAAAGGTCATTCTTTCTAATATTATAGCGATTATCAAATAAATCTTTGAATGTCACAAAAATGTTACTATATTACAGCATTTTGGGGGTGAAATTCAATTATAGTTTTTTTTGGATAAAATGCAATCAGGGGTATGAATTGTCTTTTGACTAGAGTTAATAAAATTAGGTATAAATTTTCATTTCTTTTGGGGTATAAATCAATGATTTCAGTAGTCGGTGATTTGGCAGCTTTGGAAACTAGAGAAGGCATTTTGTTCATTAGAAATGACAATTTGGAAATTAGAATGGATTGTATATTAATTACTGTTTGAGAAAGAGATGGTGATTAGTCTCTGTAAAATTTTGGGAGTTAACCACAAATACTAATTCATGAAAAGAAAAGTGAGGAGAGAGGTCCATCGTGCTAACAAAGCTTCTGAAAAAAATCTTGAGAGGCAAAGTTAGAATATGGCACATGACTTTCGAGAAAGAATTAACCCTCATTCTGTATACATGGAATGATGCAAGAAGAAAAATTTAATATGTTTTTTAAGAAAGAATGAACTCCTATTCTATATTTGGATCCGTCCTTATGTTCATTTATGTCACAAACTAGTTGGAGATATACATGAAAAAGAGCTATAAGAAATTATTTGGACGCATCTACATAGTTGTACAATTTTTTAAGAAAAAAATAAATTATACTAATTATCTTATTCATGTTTGAAATATTTTACTACATTCAACGAACTATACGAGCTTTCTGTTGATGTTGGTGACATATACATCTTAGTATATATATATTTTTTCAATTGAATGCTTCAAAATAAATTAAAATTTTGCTATTAAAATTAGATAGCGTGAAGTGAATATATATCATTAGATAATATTTTGCTCCGATCAATTAATTATTTTGAAAATTAAATTACACACAACTGGAGATGAGGCTCATTAAATAGGAGGTCTGGATTGCCAGCAAAAACAAGCAAAAGGGAAGACAAAGTCCCAGATGCAGACTGTACCTATCAAAAAGGCTGCCGTACTTATATATGAAATTCAAGAACATTTAACAAGGTCACCTTGAAATACAGTTGGCACGTTTAATGCATTTGTCAACTCTTTCAGCCAATGAAAAGTTCAAACATTTTAATTGCTTGAAGTATTTCTTGACCGCTTGTGTTGTGACTTGTGACTTGTGACTTGTGACTAGTGAGTGGTTTGACTGGGAGCACTCACAAATTGGCGTGGTTCAAAGTCTCTTTCTGGGTAATTGGGCCTGCAGGTTCGTCTCGCTTTTGGGCCTATACTTGTTTAGAGCTTTTTTTTTAAGGAATATTTCATATTTTAATATGCTTATGTGTTTCGTTTTAATGAAGCGGACTTTATGCCTGTTTGTTGAAAAATATACACCATCCAAGTTTTCCATCCAGCGCCATCCAAGAGGTCTAGACAGACCAAAATAGCATTTTTTTCCGCGTGCTGACGTCATCAATTTTTTTTGATCAATTTTCGAAATTTTTTTGGTGCTGACGTCATCAAATATGCTGATATAAGGGTTCAATTAAATGTTTTAAGGGTTGAATTAAAGTGTATAAGTGTTCAGTTAGATGCACCAATAATTTGAAATTTTAGTGTTTTGTGTTCAGTTAAATACGTTAAGGGATGAACTTAAAGTATCTATGTGTTCAGTTAGTTGTAGTAGAAATTTGATCTCGTAATTTTTGTGTTCAATTAAACTAGTTAAATAAAAAAAATAAAATGAACAGATGCAACAAACATAGAAAACATTTACAATAACAATATGAACATTTACAACAATAAACTGAACATATATACAAATTTCCTGAGTAAGAAATAAATGATCATATTCAACATACAAAGTGAAATAAACTATTGTTGCATCTAACTGAACACTTACATATTTAATTCAACCCTTAAAACATTTAACTGAACCCTTAAATCAGCATATTTGATGACGTCAGCACTAAAAATTTTTCGAAAATTGGTCAAAAATTTTTTGCTGACGTCAGTACGCGAAAAATCTGAGTTTGGATGGCGCTGGATGCGAAAACCATGGATGGTCAATACCAATTCTGGAAAAATATGCGTCTGTGACTCCGTGTCAATAGGGATTAGGGAATAGCATCATTTACAAAATGAAAGGAAAAGGATAAATCGTTGTCACCCATGAAAGCAAAAAATTATAAAAGAAATTACTTCTTAACATATACTCAACTTGAATATCTATCTATATACCGACGCACTAGCGAAACCTGTTGTCGCGGCTCCGCCGCGACCAACCCTATATTGTATTGAAATATAGCAATATAAATATTATAAAGTCAGCAGATACCGTTAAGTGGCCTGAGATTTAAGTGCTTTTGTATTAGTGTGTTGTTGTACTGTGAGTTTAAGGTATACAAACAAAACCAAATCTTCTGCTTTATTTCCACCCATCACACAATTGGACAACAAAATTGAAAAAGAGAAAAACTATATGAGTCGCAAGCAACTCATATATATATATTTTTTATTTTATCAGCTATGTTCAAATAATGGAATATATTTTCCTTAAACATTTTCCAAATTAAGTAATAAACAATAACTTAAAATTAACCAACTAAATACGAATGAGTTATATCTGCATTTATGACGACCTCCTACCGGCATTAGATCCATATTTGAATAACATCAGTAGTCAGTACCCACCATTTCATGTTAAATCAACCATGACCTATTATAAGAAACAAAAAAAAAAAAAAAATCGTAAAATTATCAGTCCAAAAAAAAAAAAAAAATTAGCCAACTTTTTAAGAAGAAGACCAGTACTAAGTATAGTTCCCGTAAGGATAAGCAAAAATTACAAGAGAGCAAAACTATATTCCTATGTTGTACTGGAAAAAAAAAAAAAAGCAATAGCCAAGTTTATTGAGAGTGCAAAAATGATGAAGAATTAAAAGATCACCCAAACAATTTTAAATATTTAAGTTAATTTTTCTAAAATGAAATATAATCACAAAACATATTCACATGAAAAGTAAGACCTGAAATTGATCTGTAAAACTTGTAAATAATCAATCACTTATCCACATTAGCAAAACATGCATTGTCACACCCATAATATTCCCAAAAAATCAGGAAAAATAAAGAAAGAAATTTAAACATGGAGTGATATGATTGTTTTTTTTTTTTAAAAAAAAAGTAGAGTGCATAAGGGATTTAAACACAAACGGTACAAAATGAAAGAAGCTACCAAACTTATTCTATATAACAAAATTCGTTGATTCTAGGTTTATTGTACTCCAAAATAATTATATACCTAAGATAGACTGTGACTGAAGTGTCTAGGCTGTTTTGCTCCAACCTGATTTCACACAACAAAGAAAATCCCACTAAATTAATTATTGTAAAAATCAAATTTTGAATGCTAAGACAGGCTAAAATTAGAAAAAAAATAATTATTTCAAAAATAAATTAATAACTTAAATGTTTGAAGAGAAAAATTAACTTCATTATTAAAAAAAATATAACTTTTAATTTTTTTCAAAATCAAATTATTAAAACAATTAAGTTGAGATTTAATGATTAATATAATAACTAAAATATGAAAATAATACAATTATGGGAGCTTTCCCTGTGGCATTTCAATTTTTTTTTTAAGATACGAGTTAAATTATTAAATCCATATTTCATGACATATGATAAAACATGTTTTATGACAAATAATTTTTTATAACAATACATCCATTAAACCATCTTAATAAATCGGTTAGGTTATTGGAGAATGAAATTAATTTTTTTTTTTTCATGCCGTTTGATTTGATGAGGAGAATAGAGATTATAAAATTATACAGATAAGCCGCATATTGAAAGAATTGTTGGTAGAAGCAGCTCACAATTTAATCTAGTACACCGAATAAATACATGAATGTGTCAATAGAAGCTGTTTCATATGGTTCACATTTAATTTTAGAAACCAAATTTGAAGTAATACAGCTCACCATCAAGATTTTGGACTACACATTTTACTATATAGAGAGTGCATATTAATGACTAAAGACCAACATACTTTTGAGCTCACAATTCTGCAACCGGTTCAAAATTTTTTCGAAGACCATGCGCACACAAAGTCTAACTTAACTGAAAGATTATTTTATCTACATCGTTTTTATGCACGGGGCCCACTCACACAGATTATGTGGGCTTTTCTGAGTAAGATCTGGTGAATGAGGCGTAGCTGAGTTCTTCCATACCTTAATAGATGGGTTGCCACACACTAAGTCACTCAATTACGACATTGATTATTTATGTTTGTGCTGTTGACCTCATCGAAAATAATATTTAATTTTAACCTCACCTTCCGATCAAGATGCAAGGGTCCAGATAATTCATGCAGAAATTCGAAAACGGTAATGTAGATAAGAAAAGTGAACGGGGTATCAAGCGATACTATGTTCAAACGAGTGGCTTTGTCGTCGCGGCTTCGCCGCGACCAACCCCTAGGTTTCGTATCTGTCGTTTGTTGTGTGTGAAATGTTGTTGTCAAAATTGCTAAATAGTTTGGTTTGTCTTTTGTAAGACTTGTTATGTATAATAGTCGGTATTATTGTATTGCTCGTGTATACATAAACAGGAAGAGGGGAAAAAACAGATTTAATTTTTGCTATTGGAGATTTTTGAATTACAAGAGAGGCCGGATACTTTATTGTTGATATTAGAAAAGGTACAAAGGTAAATATATAAGGTGTACATGAGTATCATACCAAAAAAGCCAAAAGCACGCGTGTACATGTTGTACATATGATAAAGTACTATTATATTATGTTGTAGTAGGTAGTAGTGTTCTCCAATCGTGTGTGTCGTGTCGTGTCGTGTCGTATCAAATACGATCGTGTTAGACTAGTGTCGTGTTGACAAGAACTACGTTTTTAATCGTGTCGTATCGTGTCGTGCTAAGTGGTGAGAAGAGGCAACATGACACGCATTCTGACACAACACGATTGACACGATCGTGTTGTGTCGTGTTGACACGTCGTGTCAAATCGTGTCAGAAATTTTCCTTAATTTTTTATAAAAGTTTATTAAAATATTAAAATGGAGAAAAAATAATGTTGCAGTTTATTTAACTATTTTACAAATTCAGTATATATATCACTACAAAAGTTCGGTATATTTTTTAACGTATTAATTGATAATTTAATATTTTTCTAACCCATCTGTTTATTGTTTGAACATATTTGAAAAAAAATATTTAAAAAAATTTGAATACACGTTGAAAAAAGAACCACAGTTATAAAGTGAACACTAATATATGAAAATAATTTAAGTAATCGTTTAAAAAAATAGTTTAAAGGACAAAGTATTTATGGTTTATTAACTATGATGCTATTTTTTTATAATATTAATGATTAAATTCGTGTTGTTATGTCGTGTTAGTTCGTGTTCGTGTCGTGTTGCGTGTCGAATCGTGTTGTGACAAATCATGTTAATTTTTCAGGATTCTTAACACGACACGATAACACGATCATATCGTGCTAAATTCGTATTCGTGTCGTGTCGTGCCAACATGATCGTGTTGTGTCATTTTAGAGAACCCTAGTAGGTAGCTTGCACAAAACGTGTGTGTAAGGTTATGGCCTACAGTGGAAGTCAAGAGTGTTGTGCTCCAAATTTTGTCATAAGACGAGCTGTCAGACGTAAGCAGAGAAAAAAAACCTGCAAAGACAAAAATGAAAAATGGCACGTGACGAAACAAAATCCACAGTCACGGTTCATATTTCGAAAAAAAAACCAAGACACAGAAAACTAGAACCCACAAAATGAGTAATTAATTGATTAATTTAATTATGTGAAACATGATAAAACTCATATAATTAATTAATTGGTTAATTATGAAAGACCCTAAAAATGGAAATGGCACAAAGGGTAAAACCAAATTAATTAATTAATTAATTAATTAACCATTTTTTTTCTAGGAGGCTCAAACCGAATTTCATGCAAAAAAAAAAAATTATACCCTACTGATTAAGATTGAGCGATATAAAGCTCCGACGCACAGGCAGGGTTCGATACCGCTACAAATGGGGACAACTCTACACTAGAGCAACCTAACTAGTTCATTCATTTTTGGTTTGGACTCATTATCAAATTACTTGGTATATTGGGTTAACCAATTTGATTAACATAACACCTATTTAATTTAATTGGATAAAGCCCACACGGATTAATTAAATCAGCCCATCTCGGCCCTTCTAGATTTGGCCCATTCAAATCCAAACGCGTACGCGTCTAAACGCTAAGCTGGATGTGGACTCAGCGTCGATTAATCGATTCGACCAAGTCAAACTTGGGTTTGCCACGTGTCAAACACCTGTTGACCCATTCCCACGGACCCCACCCATTTCTGTTAATGGAGAAAAAGAAAGAGAAAGGAGACAGAAGAGATGCTTACCTGAAGAAGAAACACGACGAAGGCAGTAGGGATCCTGCTCTCGCCGGCGCTACATGCCACCGCAGCTCAAACCAACCAAACCGCTGTGAAGAGGGCATCGCCACGAGTCCAACGAGACCGGACACGGCCGTCCACCTGGCCTACAACTCGGCAAATTCGAAGACTTCAGTAACTGGACCGAGATTTGGTAAAGTTCATTGCAAGAAATTAGCAGCTAAAAAGTTGATTAAACGACCTGGGGAGCTTCTCTAAGGTCCCAATAGAAGGTTCCCGACGTCAATTTCGACCAATTTGATGGAGGAAGCAATCGTCGCCACTGAGCTTGACGAAACCAGCTTCCTGAGATGCTCCAAGCAGAATAGGAAAGATAGAGGTACCCAACAAAGTTTAAGGCTGCTCAAAGATAATTCAAAAAGAGGCACAAACTCGTGAATTGACAAAAGCTGGAGATCCCTTATGACTGGAGGTATCCAGTACGAGAAAAGAAACCAAAAGACAAAGAAATGAGGCTAATGGAGAGGATGACACCTTACCTGCAGCCTACAGACTGGGAAAGGAGGGCTATTACTGCAGCTATTCCTTTGGCAGAAGGAGGGGTAAGCTCACCCCTTTGGATTGTAGCCGTTGGATGAAGAAAAAGTGTGATCACTTTATTCTTCATAGTACATAGCACTAAATGCTTGGCAGGAGGTGGCAAAAAAGCGTGGAATGGAAAGGGATAATTAAAGTACATTACTCGAAGAGAAGTTCACATCTCACCTCACACTATACATTGAAGGACTGGGATCCTCAGCAGCCGTTTTAAACGACTGCTGGGGCAGCCGTTCCCCTTTTTTGTTAATAATAAATTTTTTTTAAAAAATTCAAATGACGAATCCAAACCGTTCATCTTGTTGAATTTTACGGGCGATGCGTTTTCATATAAATTTTATAAAATTTGGGATTGATTTGATATTTGATTAAGTGATTAACAAATGAACGAACCAGGTTTGATTAATTCTAATACGTTCATAATTAAAGCATTTAATCAAGTATCAAATCAATTCCAAATTTTATAAAACTTATATGAAAACGCATCACTCGTAAAATTCAACAAGATGAACGGTTTGGATTCGTCATTTGAATTTTAAAAAAAATTATTATTAACAAAAAGGGGGAACGACTACTGAGGATCCCAGTCCATACATTGAATGGTTAGATAAAGAGCTGGGGTGTATTCCCCTAATATCTGACTGGATCAGATGATATCAAAGGAAACTAGAATAGGACTTGGGTGCACAAATCATTGAGGTACAACGCATGAGCTCCCTTATGTGGGCCCATGGGCAAATCTGTAACTGGTGAGAGGGACAAAAGAATGAAACACAAATGTTAGGCGTTTGAATACTCATAATTCCCATTCTACCCTCAGTAAAACTTGCAGCCTATGGCCATGTTTGGTAAGGCTATTTAAACTCCTTAAGGTGGAAGAAGGGAGTTATTCCTCATATTTTCTACCAAACAAGAAGTAAGCTAAGGAGCTTAAATGAGGAATAAGCTTCTTTAAACTATGACACCTCTTGAGGTGGAATAAAATTTGTTTGTGGGACCAATATGAGGAATAGTATTAAAAAAGTATTTTCTTTCCTTCTTTTGTTGTTAATGACCATGCTACCCACTTTTTTTTTTGTTATTTTTGTTACAGCTATCATTTCTTTTATATTTAAGAAGCATTAATTCATTTAATTAATTTGTTAATTTTTTGACTCAATAGTGATTTAATAATTCTTTAATTATACGTATTTAAGGATTGTGTCCGGGATAAAGAGCATGATTTTATTATTTGATTCATTTCAAATGATAATTTTGTCAGATATATAGAAATTTTTTTTAATAACAATTAAAGAACATGATTTCATTTGTTCATTATTTAAGAAGACACAAGTACAATTTTATTTGTACAATAATAATATGTTTCGTCCAACTCAACTGCACAAAATTAACTAATGTGAAAAGAAGGATAATATGGTCTTTTCATATTTTAACTTTAAATATTTTTCTATATCTTTGCTATTCCTTGATGTGCATAACCAAACAAGTTCCAACTTAACAAGACATAACTTGACATAATTTTTCCTCCTTAAGTTCTTCCTCCTAAGTTATTCCTTTACCAAACACCACCTATGTTCAAAAGAAAAAGGAAAGAAAAAGATCAAATAAAAGAAAAGATAAAGGCTTCCAGGATACGAGTATAGCCTAATCATCTGTGGATGAAAATAGTATGCAACATTACCTCTGATCAGTGGGCCCTAAAGCAATTGTGCTACACAAACAACAAACCACATGGATGACTATGCTGTTATTTGCTCCAGAAATAAAATAACAGTAATAAAATGAAATGGAGAAGAAGAAGAAAAAGTATCTTCACAACTGCAGCCATAAACTTGGAATTTGGTATCTTCTGTTACATGATCTGAGCCACCCCTTTACCTATGCACACATGGATGAGTGACACGTGCCCCTTATGCCAGTAGTGTCAGAGATAACCCCTCTCCCAAGTTCGTGCACAATGAGAAGGATAAGGATGCAGACCCATCCTGCCAGCTACAAAGAATGTAGGCCCTACTTGTCATACCCCTGGGTGTTGGCAAGTAAAAAGAAGTGAAGATTGCATAATTAAACTGTTACAATATTTCAAATGCCAGATGTCAGATACCCATTGGATAGTGTCAATGGATTGTGAAAAAAGAAGGTGAATACAGGCTTGCAAAGATGAGGCGGCAAGTCCCTCAAGCAATCAGCACCCTTCATCAAACATCAAGATTATCAGGAGGTGCCATATAGCACCAAGAAATAGAGCCAAACCCTAACATCCCTCCTATAAAATGCCCTTCAGAAGACAGAGAGAAGGGGAGGCCATTTGTTTTGTTTAGTCGAATTGCTGTAAAAAAAAAGAAGTGTTGTTTAAGGTAAAAGGAATCTTGTAATGGCATCCAATTTTAAATAAAAATGATTTTCATTCATCTTCTTTATTGTGCATCTGTTATTCTTCTTTTATGCATGTTTCTTTGTTCTTTATTGCATAATTTGGGTAATTTCCTTTCTTCATGCTTGTTCTCATGAGAGTTGTAGACAGTGCTGGTGGAGTACGTGACATTAGACTACGTCTCCACCAAGCTTGGCTATGATTTTCGTAAGTTTAGGCTAGAAAATATTTTCATGAAACTACACATATTGCATCCATTTCCTTTCTGATTGACATTTTTTTTCTGGAAGATGAATCACTGGTTCTCTGGAGTGCGTGACAATAGACTCCGCCTCCAGAGATATCATGTAGGTTCCTCAGTTCAGAAGCATGAATAAATAAAAAGTTATATTGCATCAACTTCGCATATTAGATAATGTACTTAAGGCGTTTGTTCAAACTGTCACAATCTCCAGCACGTATCATGGTGATAGTCCAAATGAGATTCATGCTTATCATTTTTATGTGTTTTCTTGAGCCTTCTTTTGTTAGTTTGTTAGATCTATCAGTTGGGCCAAATCACAGGGTGCGTGACATTAGACTCCGCCTCTGTGATCAAGTCTAATCTGTAGATCAAACGATTAATCAAAGATAGATGGGTTGAAATAAAAGCTTTAGTTTAAATAAAAAAACAAAGTCATATTGTCAAATGAATTTTGGGCCTGGTCCTAATTCATGCTTTAGATGGTACATCAAGGTCTTTAGATTAAAGGGTGAATGAGTTTAAGTTTTTTTAATTATAAGTCCTGATTAGTACATATCCGTATTTATAATACTTCATTTCATTTCAATAAGAAAGGGGGAAGGAGGAAAGTTTTGATTTGAGTAACAAAAATGATAGGTAATGAAAACAATAGATATATTTTTATCTCAGTCTAACTATTTTTTTTTATGTTCTTTGAGTAAAATAATAAAAGGGAGAGAAGAATTTAAGACTATAGTGTATTATGTATCGTCACATCTGTTAGACAGAAAACTTTTTATGGGTTGTATATATGTGAGTCTAAGATACACAAATAAATAGAAGACACAACAGCAGAAGAGAAGGAAAGCATTGTCTCCCCTTTAAAACCCGTTTTGATTATTCTTAGTTTAAAAAATGCATGGTTAAGTCGTCGACTGTAGTGAAGTTTGCATAATCTCTATTTTATTTGCATAAGATAAACTTGCATCCTTATTTCGAGTTTTCAAAAAAAAAAAAAAAAAAAAAAAAAAAAAAAAACAAACATAAGTTTATTTCATTCATTACTAAGCCTGAGTCCCTCTTGATAACATCTTATGTTCTTTGGATGATTTTGAGAATACAAGTTTATATGTCCCCGACTGCAAGATAAATTACGGGCCAGCAGAGGGTCGGTAAAAGCAGGCCAGTAGCACCTGTACTTTGGTATATGAATTTTACAAATAAGGAAAGATGAACAAGTCTGACTAAAAATCGATAAAAAATGTTTCATGATACACTCAAAGCTCGAATAAGTGTAATCTTGTATTCCTCAGGATTAAGCTTTCACGCAATTAGTACAGTGGTACATGAATGTTTAGAATCTGAATTAATGACATAAAGATCATTTCAGCAGTTTAGGACTATGTTAAACCAAAAAAATGTACATATATACTGTCAATTAAAATCAACTCGACTCAGTATACTACCTTATCAGGCTAATACCAGACCAAAATCCGAAATCCGAAATCATGACTAAATAACTACAGAATGAGGAACGGAATTTTAATTGTCGTCTTGATTGATCTTATGGTGACTCGACGGCGCTCGGTGAACAGTTCTTGGCAAGGACCCCTGTCGGGAGATATTACTTCACTTTCTCTCGCCGAATTGCAGTGAAGGAAAGGTCAAAATGCTCCAAAGCGAAGAACGCGACCTACACGGGTAACAGAGGTGCACTAAGGCCATGCCTATGATGATCTGAAACCTAATCGCAGCCCCTATGATGACCGGAATCCTCCGCTGGCATGAGAACTGGACTCATCCAGTCGACGGCGTAAGCTGAAGGAGGAAGATGGGATTGAACCAAAAAAAATATAAGTGAACTTGGCGCACAGACACGCGCGTGGACTGAACGGTTAAACGCCTCTTCAGCAGCTCCCTGATCAATTGTGGCGAAAATCGTGTGGCGGGTGTCTGACAATGGAACACAGAACATCGAATTTAGGACCAATGAGAATTTCTCAAACTGTTGAAACTTCAAAAATACATCAAAAATAGCTAAAAAATCCAGAAAATTTCCATAAAATACCAAAATGACCAGAAAATTATAAGGAATATTTTCATAGAACATTTCAAGTGCAAATTTCCAAACCAAAAAGAATTAAAACTAAAATCACAAAAAAAAAACGATTAATATTAATAGTGCAAAAATACCCAAAAATTAGACCACACTAAAAATTAATAAAAGTGTAAGGGTATGAACCCCTTTGACAGCAGGTATTTCAAGATGACAAATATACTTGGACAGCAGGTACAATCAGACGGTAACTGCCGTTAAGAACCAAAAATTATACAAATTCCCGGAGAATCTGGAAATAAAAACAAATCCAAACCCAAGCCCAAATCTAAAACACAAATCCCTGACTCAGATCAAACTCAAATTCCAGAAGACCCAAACTCAAATTCAAGTCCAGAAAATTTCAAACTCAAATTAAATCCAAATCCAGAAAATCCAAATCCAAATTAAATCCAAATCCCAAAAAATCTGAGTCCGGGTTAAAACCCTAATCCATAAAGTCCAAACCCAAACCTAGACCCTGAAAATTCAAAGTCTAAATTCAGAAAGTCCGAACTCAAATCCTAAGATGACATAAATCCAAAAACAACCTAAAACTCTAGAATCATATCAAAATTTCTAGAACCTAGGTACCAAACTTTGAACACGTCTGAAAATCAGAATTTTGTAAAATTCTAAAACATAAGAAGACCAAAGTTTAAAATGTCCAAAATGATCAGAATTTTAAAACACGTCTTAATACCGGAGTTTAAAACGTTTTTATAACCGAACTCTAATACGTCACAAGGCCAGAGATTCAACATGTCAATAGTTGACCAAAAATCGACGCACGTTCAAAGACCGGAACCTCTACATGATCAAATGCCTGAGTAGCCAGAAACGTCTGATAACCTTGATTTTAACACGTCAACAAATAGACCAAAGTTTTAAACATGTTGATACAGTGGAGTCATAAAGGAATTAAAGCTCTAATATATCTGAATACCAAAACTTTACACGTCTATGTCCGTTCTTCTTGAGCTTACAATGTGAACTAAGTAAAAAATAGCTAAATAGTTAAAAAGTTAATAGCCATCCAGCATCGACTCCCAATAATATTGGAAACCCTAAATTTCACTTATAAAAGGATATACATATTATTATCTTTTGCGCATCAGTCTTGCATCATGTCACTCGCTCATGTCACCATCTTGTACGCATCCTGCATTTCATGGAATCACCTCCCTTATTTTAATGTTAAGCGTCTTTTGTAAGAATAGCGAGAAGCTGTCTGTTATACCTAATCCATTGACTATTAGACGTGAACTGCAAATAACAAATAGAATGGTCAAAAAGGACACCAAAGCCTTACTGCCTAACAACTGATACAACCCTTCACCTCTTTGTCTCGCACCTTTTTGGACCCTGATCCTCGGAAGGGGGAAATGACCGGATACTTCCATGGGAGAAAAAGATATTGCGGACGAGATACCCCTCGATCGTTTCGAAACTCGGACATCGGCACCCACCTGAACAAAATGGGGGTACTGACGTGATTTCGAACCTTTCGAGAGTTTGATTGTTTACTGCAGGTCCTTTTTTTTTCAGTAGGCGCAAGCCCCTACTGTTAATTACCTCTGAACCATGTCAAGAGCACCTCTAGATCTGTTGTCAGCTCGCATGGTTTGTATCTGAGTGCTAAAAGCATAAAAAATCCATTCGAACTTTAAGATGACATAAATTGCTAAAACTACATAGATGATTGCTAAAACTGCATAGATCTCATTGAACAATTTGATGGAAAAATAAAAAGACAAAGCGAAAAAGTGGTGAGAGAGAAGTAAACTTGAGGAGGAACGTGAACGGGCAGCTTATCGACGGCGATCGGCAGCTCCTGCATGACCAGCTTGGCCTCCTCTTTTTCACCTTTTCGTTGTCACCCTTTTTCACCGAAGTCCTACATTTTTTTTTTTCCATATTTTATGGTAAAACTCGAGATCAAATGGCAAGCTTTTTATTTTGCCTATTCTGAGGAAGAGGGAATTTGGAAGAGACGAGATGGCCCGTAGGGGTGTCAAACGTTGATTACGGTAACAGAATGGAGCGTTTCGTTTTCCGTTCCGTTTTGGTAACGATATGTACCGAATTGATTTGTTAGCCGTTCCGTTTGGACGAAACGTGGCGGAACGACTCAGTTTGCACTATATTTCATACGAACATATGCCGAAATTCGTACCGTTTACCATTCCGTTTTGAAAACGAAATGAAATTTGGTACCATTTACCATTCCGTTTGGACGGAACGTATATGAAAAAGGGTAAACGGTATACTGCTGACAGCCTAGAGATGGGAAAAAGAGAAGTAAACGCCAGAATTTCAAGAGTTCTGTCCCAGCAAAAAGGAAGGGCTACCATTAAATGTCATGAACCACACCTCTTTAAGGATACCAAATGAATACAAAGAAAGATCAGTCCAGGATTATAATAGTATACCTGGTCCATTCAAATAGTTACCATATTCTATTACCACCGCCCTCCAATTCACCGCAGGATCAAAATCAGCATCCAAATAATTCAATCGGAAATTAGAAAATTGTACCGTAGATAAAAAAAGTAACGGGGATATCAAGCTTTACGAGGTTGAAATTACGTCTCTTCTAATTTCGTTAGTTATTCAAATACAAGTATCTCTCCAAACAGGAGACGTCCAGTGGATGCAGCACTAAGCATTTAATATGTTCTCAACTACGAATCTAACAAAGAGGAAATTAAAGACAAAAATGCCATGGTGAGTGCATTTGGAAGGTCATACGAGAATTTGGGAAATAAGAATTTATTTTAAATTATATAGCATCGATATTTTAAAAAAAAATATTTTGTCAGATAGCACGGCTGACACCAGACTCGAATAGGCACACGTCACCAATTATTAATTATTCATGAACTTAATAAGTTTGGAGATTATATATATTTATCGTAAGCTAAATTACTATTTATCCAAATACATATGGCAGAAGTTTGGAATTACATCACTGCAGATTCAGAAAGCAAATTTAAAACAAACCGGCCTTGAACGATTGACACTCGGACATTTAATGCATCAATACGACAGAAGTACACATGATATTTCAATAATAAAAAAAATCATTCTAAAAAACATATCTCGTCACATTCGTGTCGGTGTTTAATGATGTCCGCCCATTAGCCCATATACATAGGTTTGAGAAACTTGTGGATACGGTCATACGGAACGAACATGAGCTGCATATATATATATGTATATATAAAAGCAAGCAAAACATAATCAGAAAGTAATGGGTTGATAAAGCTGATCTACAGTGTACATAAGCTAACGCCATGTTCCAAGATTGAGAGTCGGTTCAACGCCGCACTAATTTGGTGTATGTTTGGTCCCCGGCAGAGACAGAAATGGACCCATGCATGTATCCTGTTCCTCCAGAGTAGTGATAACATGAAATGCCTTTTTACACAATATATATTTTTATTTTTCGATCCGCTGCTGTTGCTTTTTTCTTTTTTTTTTAATTTTTTTTTTGGGTGAGGTTGGATTTTTTTTTTTTTTTTTGGGGGGGGGGGGATATCGGTCATATATATAATAATAAAGAATAAATAAACAATAAATAATAAATAAAAAATAAAATAATAAATAATAATAATAATATATACATATATATAAATAACAAATAAATAATATTAAATATAAGAGAATCTTCAAATTAAATTAAATCAAATTGAATCAAATCAAAGCAAAACAAATCAAACCAAATCAAATCAAATCAATTGAAATCAAACTTCTTTTGTTCTCAAAGCCCCCAAATGGCCGAGAACCAATTCTCACGAGCCCTCAAATGGCCGAGAATTATGAAATCAAATTCCTTCTTGTTCGCATAAGCCCCAAATGGTTGAGAACCAATTCTCAAAGCCCTCAAGTGGCCGAGAATTATAAAATCAAACATCTTTTTTTGTTCTCAAAGCCCTCAAATGGCCGAGAACCAATTCTCCAAGCCCCTAAATGGCCGAGAATCTCAAATCTTATTGTTCTCCAAGCCCCCAAATGACCGAGAATTTCAAATCCCTTTTGTTCTTAAAGCCCCCAAATGACCGAGAATTTCAAATCCCTTTTGTTATCAAAGCCCCTAAATGGCCGAGAAATTCAAATCCCTCTTGTTCCTAAAGCCCCTAAATGGCCGAGGATTGTAAAATCAAATCACCCTCATAATGGGAATCTAGAAATTTCAATAGTTTGTTTTTAGATATTCTTAAATAAACAGTTTTAGATATCCTTAGTCTTTTTCAGGTAGATGGTTTTATGTGTACTTAGATATTCTCAATTGTGCCCCCGTCAATTAGGTTTAGTGCCATCAATTGAGTCCAGATTAAGCTAAAATAAATAAATAAATCATTTATTAAATACCAAAAGCATTTAAATAACCAGTTTTCCTAGCCTATTACGTTTAATTATTCGAATCTCTTAATCAGAGGTTTTCGTGGGAAACTACGGGATAATTAACAATAGGGACTTGCGCCTATTGGAAGGAAAGGATCCACAAATTAATAAACCCTCATGAGAATGAATCCTAATCGATGTTCTCCGATCGTTAAGAGTCATCAGTACTTGTATTCAAGCTCGTGAGGGGTGAATCTAAGGCTTGTTCTCGTTTTTGAGGAAACCCAATCGTTCTTCGAGAAATGACGAAAAAGTCCACCCACCTTGATGCTATTCGGACATGTAAATTGTGGGTTGATGTGTAAATTGAATTGATGTGGTATTTTATCTTTCTGTAATTGTGTGCTAATTCAAGTACTTCCTGTTATAGTATACTTCGTTTGCATACTCTTGTCACAAGGTACATATTGTGCTTACCGCTAGCTTCTGATCAACAAATTACAATGCTTCCTTTTACAAGTACTTCATATGTATTCCATGGTCGGCAAGTATATTTACCCGCTGACACAGATTTATATGAAATATTTTTTCTAACTTGTAGAATTATTGTCCTTTTACGTCATGCAGGTTCTCAAATTCAAACATATCAGAAGATCTTGCATGGATAATGGATTAGCAGTAACTTATTGTTACTAGGGGGTCTTCGCGCGTTGCGCGATCTATTTATTTTTTTATGATGCTTTGTGACTAATTAAAATTTTTATAGTATTTTCTGTTATTTTGATTTTTGTGAAAATCGTTTTAGGTTTGTTTTATATAAAGTTTGTATAATTGTATAATGCATAAGCATGTAGAAAGGACATAGACCTTACGAAGAGTAGATAAACAGGGGTCAACATTACAATTGGGACCTAAATGGCAATAAAAAAAAAAAACTAAAAAAAATAAAGGAATTGGGATCTAAATCTGAGGGATCTTTGTTTTTTTTCCCCCTTTCCTTGTCGATCGACGTTAATAGTTTATTTTGCTTTAATACCCACATCTTAAAAAATTTCAGTATTACATACCAAATATAATGACAAAAATATTAGACGGTTAGTATTGTCTATTGATGTTTCAAAGTAAATATATATGGCTTCTATACAGTATGAATTGAAGAAGACAAAATTCAAAAGAAGAAACCAATGAAAGATGAAAACATCAAAAATAATCTTTTTACTAATATAATATCCCATAAGCACCAAAAAGTGAATATCGACATGATGTAAATCTGTGTTAATTTTCTTTTTAGTGTGCATTGCCATTACTCATCTTTCTTGGTACTTCAAGTATTGGGATTGCAATGAAAATTGAGAAAAAGATGTTGCCTGTAAAGAGACACACCAGTAGCTTATGAAGATAGGAACTAACCAGATATTACCCATGTCAATGGTTGAACATGCTCAAGCAAAATCTTTATTACGAAATACTCTCACCCATGATCACAAACAGAAATAAGTAGAGATTTACCTTCCCTAACACATATTGTAAACTTTCCTTAACAGTCCCTCCAAATGAAGCAACAAAATCTTTTTGAACAGCTAAAAACAGAGCAAAGATAAAAACCAAGGGGCTCATTGAGAAGAGTAGAGAAAATACTGGAATGGAAAACAAAATTATACAGAAAAAAGGGCACACAGTTATTGTTTTAAGAAATACGATAAATGCGACGTATCTTTTTTTTATATATACTATTTTGCACTAAAGCTATGGAATTTTTTATAGGAATCGGCATCTGATTCTTAATGTTTGCTTACATTATAGTGAACGTGAAGAAAATAGGTACACAACAATGCGCCTCTTTGGATGTAGTAGATATACGCCTAATGAGAATTAGATCCTTTGTATCTGTTTTGTTTGTCAATAAAAAGAATGATATTCAGCATCTCTTTTGGGAATTTGACCAAATAAAAAGGGGAAGTAAATATTGATACCGTACTGGTAAAATATCTGACTGTCACAACACCAGTATCCCTAAAGATACTAAATAGTGCATGTCCATAAAACAAAACTGAAAAAAACACATACTGAATTGGAAATATACGATATTAAGGTTGACTTCTCTGCATGGAGATATCTTGAAGATGATTTTGGTGGGGATTATTATGGATATACCTAAAAAGAAAATATATTCAAAAAGTTGCAATTACCTAAAAGATGTACCTCTTCCTCAGTTGTTAGACTTAGTTTTGTCATAATGTACTTCTGGATTGAAGAAACAGTCAATTCATCATCCCTAGGATGCAGAAAGAGAGAGAAAATACCTTAGATCACACATAAAAAAATAAATAAATTATAAAATCAAATATAGCTAGTAAGTTCTGTATTATATAAAACTTCGCCTTAAACAATGAGATTGTAGTGCAAAATTGCCCCCCTCCCCCCACCACCAACCAACCTCTTATTAACATCAAGGGGGAAAATATAGACATTAATTTGGTCAGGGAACAAATTTACTTTTTTCTCAGTTTTGTTGGTCACCAGCACCAATGTGAAAAAAGGGGCACAATAGGCAGCAGAGAATTGGTCACTGATCCAACTGGTCTCATTAGCCTTATAGTGTCGCCATCTTTACTTTGAAAAAGCCACTGACTTGTCTAAGAAATCATACTTAGAACATAGAAGTCATGCATTGTTTCTCACATGGGTCAAAGGCATCCATTATCTTGTATTGTTGTGTCATATTGTTTTCTGTCTCTGACAAATATATATTATTGGAGTGTTTACTAAGACAAAATACGGAGGGAGAGAGCACACACCTTATTCGCAAGTAACTTGAAGATAACTGAGGTAGCTGACCACCTCCTTCCCTGAAAGAAATTAAAATTATTTTATTTAACGGGTACCCAACTTGTTTGAGACAATATGCTTAGTTGTTGATGTTGTTGTTACTTGGCAGGTCACTCTGCAAGTTAATAGTTTGAACACCATTCTTTAAACTGTTTTGGTCTTATTACACCAATATGATACTGGTTTGACCTAAAAAAAGAAGTACAATATCAATTGAATGGACATCTATATTGCCCTGGTTTTATTTTGACTGACATTATACTTAATAATTGAATGCCTTACAGAGAAAAATCAAATGCTGTAATTGCAAATAGAAAATTCAGAGAATCCTTCCTTGAAATTTGACCAAATTTTGCGTTCTACTAATAGTGTTAAATTTTTAAAGGAGGGAAAAACAAAAGCTCACTGCCAGTTTGCAAAACCTAGAAGTTGAGAGGAACAAAACCTCACATGAGTTCAGTTGCCAGCAGCCCACACATTCGAAAGGATCAAAATTTCTTTGCTACTCCGTACTCCCAATTGTTTTGTCCTGCCACAGCAAAATGCAAGGTCAACCTTAAGTTCCATGTATACCTAATTAAAAAGGAGATAAAAGGAAAAAAGGAAAATGGAAGCCTCACAAAAAATGGTGTCTCTTGAGCTGTTCAAATCAGTACGGAGGCCAAACAACAAAGAATCAAGAAGTATCATCAAGAATATCAATTTGTGAAAATCAAGCAAAAGCAACCCATTTTTAGCAGCCAATGACGCAAAAATCAGCCAAAACCGTCCTCTTAAAATAATATCCTTCAAATTGAAAACATATTTGAGCTCAGAAATCGCCAAAACTATTTAAGTGTCTTATTTGCTAATTCTTTTCCTTAATGTCTCTCCAGGGTCCCCTTGATCTGGCCCCTTTCCTCAAATATAGAAGCAAAAGCAAGAAAAAAAAATTAAAGATAAAGAAACACAAACAAAGATAATAACACAAACAAATAAAGAGCAACGACAATAGAAAAAAATAGAAAAGAGGAGACTGTCAGAGAAACGCAAAGAAAAGAAGAGGAAAAATACAGTGAAGATGAAAAGAATAGAAGGTGAAGGAGAACAGATTGAAATGTTGAAATTTGTAACCATACCCCAAATTGAGGTCATGTTTGGGATAGGATTAGTACTGACCACTTAAATCAAAATTTAATCCACAGAACCAAACATGAGGGATTGAAATTTGCAAACGCAAAAACAAAATCGATAGAATAATAGAAACCAAATAAAAATACCTAAAGACTCAGTAGAGTATTCTCAAAAAATAAAAATCCTTAATGGAGCGATAAAAGATGGAAAGAAAGAAGGTGAAGGAGAGAGAATGAGCTCTGAGAAAAGGGATCTGAATAACTGACCCAAAATATTAAACTTCTCCCTGTCGTTGTTTGCCTTCCCTACACGAAGACCATGGGAACCAAAAAAGAGATGCAAGGATACTAGACTGGCGGCTTAGAAAAACAGGTGCACGCGACAACAGAGAAGGAAACATCTCATGCACCGCGGGAAACACCAAATCGGGGTTGAGAAGGAGGCAGTGAAAGGCGCGCAAAGACCAAGACCATCCTTGGAATGACCTCCGTACGTACGGTAGCCACATGGGCCAGCTATTGGACTGGTCCGTCAAGTGCTTCTGCAAGAGAGGAGAGAGAGCGGGGAGCAGCTCAGAACTCTCTAGAAAAAAATAATCCAACGGAGGAGAAGAGCTAGATCTAACGGCCAAGATATACAGAAGCAGATTGAACGGTTTAGATCGATTTACTGGTCACCAACAGTGGGGCAATAGTAACGGGTACGAACCCGTTAGACGCCCTTTAATATATCTTCTGATTAGTTGGGTTAAGGTTTCTTACATTTTATTATATAGAAGATTGTACTATTTTATTTAATTAAATTTTTAGTTGATTGCGGTCATTGAGTTGTAAGTAATTTTGTACATTCTTGTCATTGTAAAATTATGAATCTTTGGTTTATAATTATAATATCAATTCGTATAGTGTGATTTTATGATTATTTTTTCATTTAATATTATGTGAATGAGAATAAATATGAACGTTAGATAGATTTTAAAGGTCTTGTTATGTTGTCATATATTGTGTTGCGAGAAATTTCAGATATTTAATTAATTATTATATTATAAATTAAATGCACGATAAGAAAAATTAAATAGCAAGATCATTTTGATCTTGCTAACCATTAAGCAAGTGTGTAGCAAGCTATTCATCTCTGGAAGACTATTTGATCATGCAATTGTTGGAAGAAAAATGTAGTATGAAATTCAACTTTGAAAGACTTTTTTGATCATGCTATCGTTGAAATTAAATTGTAGTAGAAAATTCATTTTGCAAGACTAGTTTTTATCTTTACCAACACTCGAAATAAATCTATCAATAGCTCTTTGCAATACTGAGTTAAGCAAGACAAAAGCAAGTCTTCCAAGAAAATATTGTAAGGGTTTTTGGAGTATATTGGAAGAGATTTGTGTGCATCTAAAAGTCATTCTTGTTGTAGTGACTTTAAATTAACCTGCAAATTTAAAATAACAAATGCTTCTATACTGACTTGTTTTCCAAGTACTATACACATTCGTCGAAATATTTTGCAACCCGAAAATAGCCAATGCCGGTTTGCAAGCACATCAATTGGTGTGTATTCATAGGCTGAAACTAGTTATATATAGTTATAAATATTTTACATCCGCAGAAGTTGTCAATGCGGTTAATTTGCAAGCACATCAGATTGGTGTGTATTCGTAGGCTGACACAAAAATATAGATAAAAGAATAACGTATATGGACAACAATTAAAATTATTTAACAATTCTGTCAACTACTTCAATGAATAATTCGATAAATTATTTAACGTCGGACATAATAGAACTGGGCTGAGTCACGAATCCAAAGGGTTGGGCCGTCATTTTCATATCCAACTCCTAAGTCAAGAATCAAGATTGAACATCACGGATATGTAAAGTTTGGAACCAATAATTTGACCGCGATTTTAGTACAAACTTGATCCTAATCCTACCCATTCTATAATCACCGTTAAATTGATATAAAATAAATGACTCTCAAATGTTTATCGCCGAAACAGCATGCAACAATCATTTGGCAAACTGCCAAAATCTGCTGCAAATGTGTAGGGGAGAAAAGAACAGAAAAATCTAAAAAATAAAGAAATTCTAACAATCCTCGGTAAGTTATGTAGATGTAGAAATGACATTTTTGAATCATAAATGTCGTGTTGGTGCTTTTCTTCTTTAAAAAAAAAAAAGTATCGTGTTGGTGCTTGACAAGTAGGTTGAGAATAATGAAAAGTTAGGAGTGAAATGAAATTGTAAAAGAGTAGAAATGTAAAAAGTTAGAAGATGTGTACCGCACACAGTACCGTTGGAGATTGCAACGATACACTTGGAGAGAGACGTTGTATATATACTCCTCTTTGTATAAGGAATCAGAATCAATAAAATAAAAAGAAATTCATACAATACATAAAAAAAGCTCTCTGTTTTTCACAAAGTAGCGTATTCGTATTTAGTCTAATTCCAATTTTGTGTTCTTTTAAAAATTAAATCGAAAATGATGCACATAGATCCGGAAAAATAAAAGTTAAGTATACATGAAAAATTATGTTACATCCAAATTCATAACACAAGTAACGAGTCCAATAATTAAAGGAGTTGTATAACGTAATTTATATCTTTGCATATTAGAAAATGAGAAATGAAAATTTTTTTTTTATGTAATTACATCCTGAAACATGAGAAAGAGAATTATATTAAGTGATATTCTATGGCAGAAACGCGAAAGTAAAGCGAAAGGAAGCGCTACTAATGGTACATCAGACCATATATTAAAGGGCGTCTAACGGGTCCGGATCCGTTACTGTTTCTCCACTGTTGAGGAATAGTAAATGAATCTGGGCCGTTCATTTTCTTTCTTCGATCCTGGTCGTTCGATCGCGTTCCTCTCTTTCGTTCGATCAGCTTCTAGAGACTTCTCGCTCTCTCTCCTTCTTTCTCGCAGGTGCTCTCGACGGACCGGGCAAATGCCTTCGTCCATGTGTTTGCGTACGGATGCTCCTAGGAGGCGTGCTCTCTCTCCTTCTCTCCCTCTAGAGCGTTCCGACCCCCTCTCTCTTCCTCTTTCTTATCCGTATTCTCTCCAGTTCTAATCTATTTCCCTTTTCCTTGATCTTTTCCCTTATTTGGCGCTAGAAAGGGCTAAAAAATAGTTCAGGTTGCTTGGTTTTCAGGAAAGCTCAGAAATGTTGTTGTTTAACCCTTCGTTTGCCCCTTTTTTTTTTTTGCAAATATAAGGTCAGAATTCAAAGATTCTCTTTGTTTTTTCCCCTTCCCTTTTTGGAGTGATTTTTTTTTTGCTTTATTATTTCTTTGCTGCATTGGTAGGGCCATATGAAGATGAGATCTGATCTCTATTGTTGTCATGGATTCTCAGACCTTGGTCGTTGACAATTTTTGTAGGACTACAAAATTAACATCTTTTCTTGCAAGTAAGTTTCACTTTTAAATTTTTTTTCCTATTATTTTGTTGCTAATTTAAGTGTTCAATGTATTTTGAAGTTGTATTTTCTTCGACTAGGGAACTTACTGCTGCATACTTATTGAATCATAAAGGTGTTGTTTTTACAGTAAGAGCTCCGTTGCAACAATCCAAGGTAATTTCTTCTATTATATGTTACAAAATATCTTAGATAAATAAAACACACCATAGTAAAGTGCTTTTTTTTGTGTTTGATCTAAATTTCTTAATTGTTTTAATGACTAAACCTACATGAAATCAGGAGCAAATTAGGCGAAGGATCACATCAGGTGTTTTTTCTCCTATTGAAATTTTTCATCCATTAATATATTTTCTTAATTCTAATCAGTTCTTGAATAAATACAAACATGATCCACGATGCACTACCCATGGCTAATTGTACATGAAATGTTTTATATTTCTTAATTCGTTTCAGCATATTTACCCTTGCCAGTTGCAACATTTGAACACAACCAAGACTTACAAGAAGTCGATACTTTCAAACTCAAATTGTTATTCTTCTTTTAATACATTAAAGGTAGCTATAATTGTTATTAATTATCTTCTCTTTAACTGGTATAGATAATATTGTTTGATCTTCAAATGACCCCATATCATTTTCAGCGAAGAGCCTGTTGAAATCAACTGATGCAAGATCAAATAAGCCTTTGTAAGTTTATCTTCTTTTTTATATTAATCAAATTGAATCAGTTAAATATCAATTTAGCTTTCAAAGTATAATAAAAAGCAAAACATGATGTTATTAATTTTATAGCTGGTCTTTGTTTCTTGCTATTGTTTTCTGCTTAATGTTTAGTTTACTCAGACAATGCAGCTTCCACTCTATTGTATTTTTCGCTTAGTTTTGGGATCTTTTAGGATGACAACAGGCTCACTTTAATTTTAGTTTACTTTTTCGCGTTTATCCAGTTCTTATACCATTTCTCACCATCTTAAAAGTCATCAATTGTCAACTGCCACCTTCTGTCACCAATAAGCAACTGATGCAGGGTTATTTCCCTATGTTCTTCCATTTCCATCTAATTTGAATTTAACATTATTTCCCTATGTTCTTCCATTTCCATCTAATTTGAATTTAACATTTCTGTTTTTATGTCAATTGCAAATTTCAGGCTTTGGCTGTGCACATGACCTTTGTCTCCCATGTACTGGTATGTATTATCATACTATATTGAGTTGTTTTTCTTTTTCTTATTTTTGTAACCATATACAATTATTTGTTAAATTTAGGATAATTAACTGGCAGAATACGATGGTCTCAATTTAGACAACGAAAATAAAAAGAAATTCCTCACCAATTAATTCAATTTATTTTCTTAACCTCAAATCAGGAAATTGATCATTATGTCGAACAGTCGAACTAATTGGCTCCTTACTATTATTGTAGGTGATTGATATTTCAGTTCATATGAAAATTGCTGCTTCTAAACTTACACAATGGAGTTTTAAAGATCACGTTTAATTGGTGCAGTCCTCAATTTATTTGTATCTTCTGGATACTGTGAACCTTTTGCAAGCAAATGAAAGGTATTTCTGGCTTCTCTTCATGCTCAGCTTCTCTTTTTTTGGTAATTTAATTAGATTTGATTGTCGATTTAACTGTGAGCTTATTGGGTCAAGGATGTCAATATGCAGAGATGCATTTCTGAAAAGTATAGCGCTTTTACAATTCTATTTCCATGAAAAAGAGGGATATCAATATTTTTTATCAGCATGTGTATTAACATTTGAAGTACCAATTTTCATTTATACCATGGATAAAAATTTATATATACAAAGTTTGGGTGATGTTTTCACTTATATTTATCAATAGATAATACCTACAAAGTTAATTTAAAACATAGCTAGCATAAGTTTTTAGGAAAAAAATAAAAAAAGAAAGATAGTTCGCGCAACGCGCGAAATCTCACTAGTTTATTTAAAGGTTGGATTGGATCTATTACTGCAATGGATGTACGGTCGGATCCTCTGGCAAGTGGCAACCCAATTTCAAATAGTAATAACAAAACGCACATGCTTCACAATCAAAATGAAATAATTTTTGAATTAAATGAGGCTTTTGCCTCCAAAAGTTGCTGTTACAGCGATCCAACTAAATGAAATACAACCAATAATATGAAATAAATTAAATGATTTAATTTTGTCCTAAATTCTAAGTCAAATGATAGGCAACTACAGAAGTCCATTGAATCCATATCATAACTTTAAATTTCATTGTAGTACAACTGTAATTAATATCGCTATTAACTAGATAAAATCTTTTGTATCTCAATTGACACAGTCAGTTAGCCTTAGCCACCGTCCTGTCTCTTTCATCAAATCCATAATCGCTGCTATCTCGGCTAGCACCTTCTCATCCGTTCTTCCCCTAATCAATGGTGGAAAGAACAAGCAAAATGCCGTCCCCGCCACAAAGCCCAGCGTTAGTGGTGTGGCAACCACTCTCGGCGGACACCACCACTTCTGATGCTTGGCCCAATACCATTCGACAACAACACAGACACCATGCAGCACAAAGAATGCAGTCACTTCTCCTGTTGGCTTCCTTAAGTTGTTGTAATAAAACATAAGCTCATGCATTAAACCGGATGTTAGGAATGCAGCTAATACTCCACCTAGAGGTCCAAAGTAGATTTTAGCCGGCTCGTAGATTGACGGTCTGAGAATGGCAGAGACCATTAAGTTCCACCGCCGACCCCAGAAATCTCTAAGAGAGGTTGTAAAGTATGGCTTGTTAAATTGAGGCTCTAACTCCATGCCAAGTAGTTGGCTAGTGATGGCAGAGGTGGAGAGAACTAACTCTAAGAATAAGTATATGTGAACACAATACATCAAGAGGAGGACATAATAGTTTAGTTCTTCCTTGAAACGGTAAATTGAGAAGAGTACAGAAAGGAGAGCAGCACGAATGGCAGTAGAAATGAGAAGTTTCGGAGATAATGTTGTCAATTGTTTTGGCTGTGGATCTACTTGTAGTTTAACAGGAAGGGTAGCCAAAGAAATGAAGCTGATGAGAGGGAGTGACGGGTTGAGGGGGCCCTGACCAAAGGAGAGTAGGAGAAGTTTGAACAAGCAAAGCCATGTAAGGAAGAATCCAGAGATGCCGCGAAAATGGATTGTGGAGAAGGTGAAGGGGATAAAGGGAAGAAGAGAGATTACCGGAAGAACAGAGAGGAAACGTGGGAGGCCAGGCCGGAGAAGGGACGACGTGAAACGAGCATAGTAGACTACGATGAATACAATCATAACTACTTTCGGCAGGGATTTCAGATCGGATTGGAGGGCTTCCATGGCTTCATTCATTTTGCTCCTTGGAATATTGGGACATTTAATTTCTCGTTTATATTAGTTTAAAATTTGAGATGTATGTGGAGTTACCAATCTAGTTGTGTGGACGATCAGAGGGACTGTATATGAGATCTCCGAGTTTTAAGGGACACTAGCACAAAAGTTGCACGCTATTTACTCTTTATCTTACATGTGACGCACTTTCTGACTAATCTTATTTTACATTACAGATCATAGTAATGGCTGAATATTATAAAGTTGCGGATGTGTCTCATGTGTTGTACTATCTTATAAAATTGTTCAGGTGGATGCCCATTCCCGTCGGCTAGTTGGCAGTAAACAATTGAAGAAGAGGTTCAACGGCTCTTTGATAAACTTGGCAACGGAAAGAAAGGTATAACAAAAGGTCTAGAAAATAATTGATAAAAAAAAAGAAAATGAAAGATAACAGAACCAAATATACGAGATCTGTACTGGATAATCAATTGAAGATATTGTAACCTTTTCCGCTTTTGTTTTCTGAAGTAAAAATACTGGAATTCGAACAAGATCTACATTTCTACTTTTAAAGAGATGAAAAAAGTGGAAGTAAACAACTGTTAAACGTCGCTAGAAGAAAGTTTCAGGTTATTAAAGCTTGCAGCACACCAATCTTTAAGTCGCTATCAAAGATAACGTAATAATTAAAATATTTCTTAAAATCAATTAAACTACATTGGATTAGGTCAGATGACCGAGACATTCTCATAAAGAAAATGAGATAATTTGCGATTCCAAAAAATATATATATAAAAAGATTGTACGACTTAGTTTAATTAACGGTTGGAGTTAGTGATGCGAGGTTTTAATATTTCGGATAGCAACAAAAAAGGAGTACACAACTTCACAAGAAAATGACATTTTTTTTACTCTCTAATTAATTTCGAAAGGACCAATTCTAAGTACATCAGCAATGCTAGAAAGCCTGTCTGTGCCTCATGCATCAATGCAATGGGAACCCCATTGAAGTCATAGACACATTATTTTAATCTAATAATTATTCTTAGAGAGGTCTACTCTTTCCAGAAGCAGGACCCAAGTGCCATTCATCCCCAACAAAATTGAAGCCACCCTTGCTAACAGCACTTCTAGCGGTCTTCTTGCGCCTTTTACAAAACATAGACACCCCTTTTACAATCACATATTTCACTTTAGCTAGTCTTCGGGACTGAACCTGGATCAGTGCTGCCTACTTTTAAAAAAATATTTATAGTGGTTTCTACTAGTTGGTAGCAGTAACAATTTTTTTTTCATAAAAAAAAAAAAGGTAGAGATGAACTCTGCCACTTTTGGAGAAGCAAAAGAAAGATTTTTACATAGCAGATTAAAATAAAAAAAGGTACCTGAAACCTGCACTGGTTTGTTAATCCTATCTAAAATCCTATGTCATCAACACTTATATCAGAACCAAAAACCCACCATCAAAGTATATATCAGATAACATCCCAACTTTTAACAAAAGCCACACACAGATCATGCAAAATAGAACAAAACAAAAGAAACAGAACTTTCCTCCATACCAGTATGAAGCCACTCTTCATTGGTATCCTCATCCCGACCCACTGGCACCTCCTCCCAGCTGAGTGCTCCAATTAAGTGTCCCAACCCACAGAAACACAAAGGCAACTCCTCAGGTGCTGGCATCATCTTCAACACCATGGCCTTCAACAGAGTGTTCCAGTTAGCTGACCAGTAATACAACAATAATATATTAGGTATCCAATTTTCAAATAAGCAGTGCCCATAAGTGAAACAAATAATGCTTCATTTATGTTTTTCCACAAAATCCAAAAAATTGCACTGGTCAACTAGACATTGATTTAATGGCTTCAATTAATTGAGTTTATAATTGTAAAATGAGGATACCGAGGTTGCCCACCTTGTGGTCCAAATGAAATACAAACAAGATCTATTGCACTTATTACAATTTACAATGATAAACTCAATCATAATAAAAAAGACGAAAGAGCAGAAAAATCTTAAAACATAGCCTCTCCAGTATAACTCTGAAATATTGCATGTATAGGCAGTGCCCTTGACAACCCCAGCAATCGGATGATAGGAAAAAGAATGAGTTGGAGGGGGAAAAAATAAACCTGAGCTTCTCAGAAATGTAGTTAATGCAAGCTCCTTGCAATCTTCTAAATCATTGAATCCTTTAGATTGCTTACTCAGTTACTCATGATTGGATCTCCCAACTCTGGGCATTTTCAGTAAGATTTTTTTCGGGTTATTTTTGCTGTTACAGTCAAAGAGAGGTTATCACCCTTCTCTCTACAAACAAAAAAATTCTATGAAATGAATAAAAATTTTAAAAATTATCAGGTTTGTGAATTACAATGTCACTTCTTTTCCTTTTCTCTTCCTGCATAGAAATGGGGACAATGTAAAAGAGCTGCAGCTTGGCCAAAAGACAGCAAAAAAAGGTTCCTTTTCAAATATACATGTATAATTTTTCACTATTGTTACAATTTGTATGATTTCAATTGAAGATTTTCATTTATTAAATCAGGAAACATATATGCTCTAAAATTTTTTTTTTTAAAAACCCTTACACTTCTATGCAAAATTGTACTTCAAGGGTACCTTTTGCAAGTCAAACTCATAATAGCTCCTGTGGGGGTTCTTCATTAAGTTTCTCCCTCTAAAATCCACCCTCCATTTTAGAATTCTGACATGGAAGTCATCCTCTGGAATATTTCTGATGAGTTGAAATACTTCATACAAGTTAATTTATTACTGAAGAATATATGATCGGTCGGAAATTTTGTGTTGGCACCAACATGCTTCTCAAACATTTTTTTCCGACAGAACCTGACATTGTTGGGCATTCAGCAAGTAAGTATATTAATAAGAAGATGACAGTCGCAAATGTCATTGCTTTGATAGTTTACATATGGAGTCCACAATAGCAGTTAATGAGACCTTAGAAAGTAAATAACAGAGGGAGAAAGATGGAAGGTTTACTGGTACTCTTGTTATAGGGGCAATTTTTACTCCTTTGATAACTTCATTTACTTTCATACTAACTTTACCTCTCCCTATTAAAATTCTTAAATGCTACTTTGTTTATGTGGGATTTTTCATCCTCCACCTTAATACCATCAATATCAGATTCTAAATTCATAGATGTTATTATGGATGACTAAAGTTGACCAGATACCGGAGTGTACTCCTGAAATAACAATTCCAAAAAACAACATGTGGCAAAAGCATGGCCCATTATAGGAGATTTTTGGATTGGATGTCCCAAGGTACACTTCCTTTTTTTTAATAACCCATAAGGAATGGATTGGATGTCCCAAGGTACACTTCCTTTTTTTTTTTTTTAATAACCCATAAGGAACTTGCAAAATAAAAGGCAAAAAGAACAAAAGTAAATTAAAAATTAATAAATACTTGCCTCCCATTTATAGTTACATTGAGGGCAACCACATAAGAAACAAGAGCCCTTTATAATACCAGAGAGGCAGAGATAAGAGATATCATATCACCCTTTATAATTCAGCGCCAATCTATCAGAGGTTTTGGAGCGAGAAGCTAGGGTTTATCGAGGGTTAGGTTGCTGGAAGAGGAACTGAGTAGAGGAACTTGTGGGAATTGTCTACACTCTACAGCAGAGTTGGAGTACGCACTGCGCACAGGGAGTGTAACAGGGCGGTTACCGAGCGCAGATATGTTTCCGTTATCTCTAATTGAAGGTTTAAAACTTAATCGTGTCTTGATTGAATCGGTAAGAGCCCATTTATCTGAGGCCGGTCCACTGGCTGCTTCTACCAGAAAAAGACGACAACAGGGTGTATCGTTGACATTTTTTTTTAAGCTTGGTACCTTTTCTTAATTATTTCCGTATTATTTTTTAATCCCCTAAAAAAGGAAAGTAATTAACTCAATGATTTTGAAAATGTTTTGAATTTTTTTTCAAGTTATTTGCATAATACAAATTTTAGAAGTTTCACAAATAATTTAGCAAATTATATTCATATTATTCGCACAAGTTATAAATAAGGTTTCTTTTAATTAGCAATATTTTAGTGTTTTGATATATTCTTCTTAAATAACATTGGTTTTTAATATTATCTATATTAATATAACCGTGTCAACTTTTAAATTGTCAAATAAATTTGAATTCTGAATTTATTATAATTCTACTCACTAGGAAAAAAACAAATAAAAGGTACATTTAAAGGAAAACTAATTTAAGAATTTAAAAAAAGGTTAAGATATAATATCTGAATATGTGTGCGATTTCAACTGCCGAAAAGAGGGAAACCGTTTCCATTTGTTAGAAATTATATAACATGGCATGATCAAGCACAACTTATTCTATTTATTGTCATGAAAATGCTGTGATTTTTTTTTCAGAATTTGTATACATTCCAATGTTTCACCTTGTTAAAACTATTCCTAACTAATTTCTGATCTTGCCAAGCACTGCATGTACCACGTCCTCACAAAATGTGATCACTCCCATGCACTCTGCCACTACACGCTCATCGGCACCAGTTCTCAGTAGTGGATCAAAGACTAACCAAAATGCAGATATCATGACAAAACCAATAGTCATTGGACAAGCAATGATCTTATGGGGCCGCCAAGTTGTGGCCCTCTTGACGATATGTTCCACAATTATGCCCAAACCCTGAAGCAAGAAGAATGACATCACCTCTCCAGTCGGACGAGTTGATGCAAGATAGTAAAAGATGACTTCATGCATAAGACCAGAGACAAGGAAGGATGTGATCAGTCCGATAGCTGGGCCCAGTCGAGGGGCAACTGGGTCATAGACTAATTGACGAAGAGTTTGAGAGAGCATGATATTCCATCGTCGGCTCCAGAAATCACGCAACGATGTGGCGAGAAACGGGTCATTGAACTGAGGCTCAATCGGCATGTTTAGAATAATCGAAGCAGTGATGCCAGTTAAGGTCATGGCCAGTTCAAGTCCTAGGTAGAGATGGCATGTGTATAAACTGAGGAGTGTGTACATGTCATAGAGAGGATGATAGCGGTAGAGATAGATGTTGCATATTAGGACTAGAGTTTTGAGGGATAGAACTAGAACTTCACTGATTGAAATTGGGCTAGATTTGCGATGCCCCTGTCGGAATTTGACGGGTAATGTGGCAGTGAAGAGAAAAGGAAGAAAGGATTGGGATGGGTCAAGTGGCCCCTTACCGATAGATAGAAGCAGAAGTTTGAGCAATGCAAGCCAAGAGAGGAAGATGGCAGCAATGGTGCGGAGATGGATGAAGGAGAAAGCTGCTGGAAGGATAGGTAAGAGAGAAATAACTGGTAGAAGGGCAATGAAACGGCGAAAGCCAGGAGGCATATGAAGTGAGGCGAGACGGACATAGCAGATGCCGGCTATCAGTACGAAGCTGACTATTACGGAGTATTTTAACTCCGTTAGGACGGATGGCGGGAGTTTTGGCCATGGATATTGGTGGTGATGCATGGTGGTTGTGGCTTGTGACAGGGATGGAAGTGATGGAAGTTGCTCCTGTTGTTAAGATCCTTTTGGCATTGTCATGCCAAGAGAGCCTCATTTTTATGCGATTGTTAGCATTTAGACCTGGAGCAAAAAATTATTTAGACTAATCATAAATATTGTGTTTTTATAAATGTTTTTCAGATGAGTTGATTGATTTCTGTAATTTTCTTGTTTTCAATTGATCTTTATTTCAATACAAAAAAATAATAATATATATATGCTACTTTTTACAAAAATCAGACTTAAGCAATCAATGGCACTCTTTCTTCATACAAAAGAGGACACCTTCACCTTGTGTAGAAATAGAACAGTTGAGTAATTAACGAAAATGTATAATGAACCGTATTATCTACAGGTAGAAAAGGTACAACCTTACTCGTCTTATGGTCTCTACGCGACTACGCCATTTCAATCGCCAAGAAATAACAAATCTTTAGTACCGGGCCTAATTTGGGCCCAAAATAGTTGGAAACAACATCAGTACCGGTAACCAGCCTCAGTAGTTTATACCTCGAAGTTCATACTCTTTAATTCTTATCAAAATGAGAATAACCATGCTTTCTACAATTCCATAATTTTTTTTGGAGAGTGATAAGTGTAATTCCTAGTTTTGTCATCCTGTATCATCCCAACTAAAAATGAAAAGAGTGTTGGAAACACCCTTTCCATTTTGGGCGCCGCTCTCTCTGCTATGCTCCCCTCTCTCCACTAATTGCTCTTATTAAAACAATCCGATCCCTTATTATACAATCTGATATCTTATTAAAATAATCTGATTCCATATTATACAATCCGATCTCTTATTATAACAATCTGATCCCTTATTATACAATCTGATCTTTTATTAAAACAATCTGATCCCTTATTATACAATCTGATATCTAATTATAGCAATCTGATCCCTTATTATACAATCTGATTTTTTATTATAACAATCTGATCCCTTATTATACAATCTGATATCTTATTAAAACAATATGATCCCTTATTATACAATCTGATCTCTAATTATAAAATTTGATCCCTTATTATACGATATGATATCTTATTATAACAATCTGATCCATTATTATACAATCTGATCTTTTATTATAACAATTTAATCCCTTATTATACAATCAGATCTCTTATTATATTATTACAATCTGATCTCTTATTATAACAATCTGATCTCTTATTATAACAATCTAATTCTTTATTATAACACTAGATGCATAGTTTCGGCTCCGCCGCAACCATGTTCTTGTCACACCCCGAGTCACTTTTTCACGACCCGAAGCGCACATCGACAACCCGCCGCATATAAAACGCAAAGCGTACAACATCATATACATTACAAATAATTCACATAAGATAAAAGATGCCACTTCTAATAATTTAAACCGTCAACAGCTAACCAATGCAAAGTAAAGAAAAAGAAGACAAAGACTATCAGGGTAAGTTTTAACAGAGACTTCCCTGATCGTTCAATGTTCCAAATCCATTTGAGTTCACCCTACAAATAAAAGAAAAATACTACAAAGCAAATGTGGCATCCCAGATAACCCGCATCCTTGAACCTTACTCTTCATGAGAAAATTCTAGTTACTGATCTTCAATACCTGGAACCCATATAAAATGGAAAACGGATGAGAGACTGAAATAATCTCTCAGTGCGGTATTCAGTTCCAGCCCGGAGATTGTGAAATTTCATGAAACCGTAAATGACAATTTAAGCAACAATACTATATGTACATGTGTTCTTACCATAACAACCATGCTATAATAATGATGACAAACTAATCACTTTCTAAATTAAAATTTAATAGTTTCACAAATATCTACTAATAACTTTACATTTTACTTTCCACTTGATAATCCGTCCCACTTATACCAAGCCCACTTGTTTGACATCAATTCCACTAACCCAGGAAGCCCACTTATCTGTCGCGAACAGATAACTTCTGGGGAGCGCGCTAGTACTAGGACCCTCAGGCCAAACACTTGGTACAACGGATACCATCCACTTCCACTTTAGCATTTATCACTTCCACTTAACATTTACCATTTAAATATCCACTGTTACTCAATAACATTTACAATATACTTTACATAAAATAAACTCTATGGTCTTTTCTAATTTATTTAACCTAATATGCACATGCATTCATATATATGATCAAGTCATGCACATACGTATTACTACAAATCTTTATATCTTTATGCTCACTTAACTTTTTATCATACAAAAAATTATGTAGTCACCGTTAATAGTAATGCATGCACTATATAAAAATAAATGCAAGTAAGATATAAAGGAAACAAGACCTGTACTTCTTACTATTGTATATGTCTATATAATATATATAAGAAAATAATTTCACATCAAACCAGGATCCGCACCTGTCAAGTAATGCGACACGTCGAAACTTCTACTCTTCTTGCTCTTCTTGATCTGCACCTAAATCAAGCGCAAATAACCCTAATTACTACATATCCGAAGGGAAGAGATCGTAATTATTTTAATCTACGAAATCCAAAACTAACATAGGACACCGGTGTGAGAGACGAACTGACTCGCAAGACAATCACCAAATTCTTAGGACTTAAGTAAAATATAAGTATATACAATTAAATATATGAAATATTCAACACAAAAGACAGCAATTAAATATATATAAATATATCTTAAAACTAGGTTCGTTTAGTCAAACAATAAAGTACTTAAAGTACTTGTATAATTTTCTCAACTTCATAAAAGTAATTCGGTGGTACTTTGTTTCCAGAACCAAACAAACAACAAAAACAATGCTTTGAAAATTCTATTTACAAATCCCACTTTCCCAGGAAATACAAGCGTATAACTAGAGACAAGAAAAATCTAATCAAACATTAACGGATCAAATTCATTTACCAAGTTCACAGGCCAAATAAATTTGTCGGTAGGAAAAATCAGTTTGCAAAAATTTCACAAAACGATTTCTGGCCAGAGCACGAAAAGTCAACAAGCATAAAAAAAATGAGAAGTAAAAATTAATTTATCACGAACACTAGTATAAAAAAATTAGTAGTTGTGAACAGGAAATAACATAGATCAATTAGGAAGACAAGAATACTAACCACGTTGATCAACCAGGATAGAATTCTCTTCAAGCAATAAAAACTGAATTTGTGAGATTTTCAGGGAAGAGGCACTAGATTTAATTGGAGAGGTGGTGGTTATTTTTAAATCGGCAAGGAAATAAAACAGATGCCTAGTTCTAAAGGAAAAAAAAACTACCTAAATAAAAACATCTAAAACTGAAATCTGAAGCAACATTGACAAGTGCCTCTTGGAAATAACTAACTTAATTGAAGTGCTAAAAATATCTGCCGCTTAAAAAAAATAATAAAAATATATATTATTCAGAGATAAATAAAAACTTTGTTGAGACTAAAAATTAGGAGTTGCATGAACAGTGCCGTCTAAAATAAAATCCAAGTACTTAAAATAGTAAGGAATAGAAGTTTTGATTCAAAACGTCATTAATAAAAACAAAATAGATAAAAAAATATTTTAATAAAATAAATAATAAAATTAAAAAAAAAATTACGGAATGTTATATCCCTCCCCCCTTAGAAGAAAGTTCAGTCCTCTGAACTGTACGTTCTCCTAGCGCATTGAATAATTCTAGATAATTTTCACGGATCATACTTTCTAATTTCCAGGTAGCTTCTCGTCCTACCACCTTCACCAGAAACCCAGAACACCATAATGTTTCAGTAGTGCATTGGTTGGTGGGCGTTCCTATTTGAAGGACTCTCCCTGTACTCTTCATTGGTACTGGGTATCTTTCTACACAATTTCTTGAGAAGACTGAAAGACTACACCTAGTGTCAACCAACACAAAATAAGGATATCCAGATAACTCTAACGCGTACCTGCCATGACTTTAGTAGAAATATCTGTTGCTTCAATTGGTCTTTCAATCTCTTCTTTTTGAGCTTGGTGTGTGCAGCAATGGTGGAGATGCATTCCAACACGACTCCTTGCTCCACCCCCAACTCGTCCTCCACGCTGAGGGGCATTAAATTCTCGACCTCCCGCTTGTTGTATTGCTCCACGGCTTGTACCTCCAGTATTGTTACCCTCCATGCCCCTCCTATCAGGGTGGGGGCACTCTCTTGCAAAGTGGCCATGCTCATTGCAGTTGTGACACAAGGCATTCAGATAGCGACACTGTGCCTCAATATGGGGCTTCTCACAGCGCCTACACCAAACCGTTGTACCCGATTCAGCAACCATCCTTGCCATAGAGTTACTCTCCTTTGGTGTCTCTTGCTTTTGGTCCCCTTCAATCCTTGGCCTAATGCTCCTTGGATTTCCTAATTGGCCAATACGAACATCATAAATCTCCACAGTGGTAGCCCGGAGCATCAGATCAGGGAGATTGTTGATCCCTGGAATATCAATCAGCTGTGCTAAACGAGGGTTCAGTCCACCTAGATATTGTTGCCTCAGACGGAACTCATTGTTGACGATGTCAGGAGCATACCTCATCAGATTTTCAAAATTAGAATTGTACTCCCCTACAGAGTTGTCTCCTTGTTTGAGATTGGTGAAGCATTGTCTTAGCATCTCACGAGACATCACGTCCATGTACCTTCCTTCAAATTGTTGTTCAAACCATTGCCAAGAAATACGTTCAATATCACCATCAAACCTCCTCTTGGTCTGTTGCCACCAGAAACGAGCGTGTCCCTCGAGGAAATGGATGGCTAATTCAACTTTGTTTTCCTCTGGAGCTCGAACCAAGGTGAATTTGTCCTTGATGTCCGCCAGCCAATTCTCTGCAGCTAGGAAATCTCCAGTACCATCAAAATTGGCAGGTCGAAGAGATAAGAATGAACGGTAAAGTTCAAAGAAATTCCCTCCTTCTTGAGGCCTCCTCTGATCGGCCTCCGCAGCAACACGGGCAATGCGCTCAAGACCTTGTAGTACCCTCTCAATGTTGTCAGTTCTGATTTGAGTCCCATTTGCAGCAGTGCCTTCGTTGGTACCATCTGCGTTGCTTGTAGAACCACCTCTACTTGCTCCTCCTCTTGCCATTTCTAAAACGAATAAACCCCGATATACTACCCCGTTAAAATAACTAAAAAAATTAACTTGAATGAACCAAAAGACAAAACCAATTATCACCTAAGAGAAGACTGAGAATAAGTCACTTAAAGAGCTCTCATGGCGGGTAATTATTTGTATTGTATATGCTGTCTCTGATACCAACTAAAGTTGTCACACCCCGAGTCACTTTTTCACGACCCGAAGCGCACATCGACAACCCGCCGCATATAAAACGCAAAGCGTACAACATCATATACATTACAAATAATTCACATAAGATAAAAGATGCCACTTCTAATAATTTAAACCGTCAACAGCTAACCAATGCAAAGTAAAGAAAAAGAAGACAAAGACTATCAGGGTAAGTTTTAACAGAGACTTCCCTGATCGTTCAATGTTCCAAATCCATTTGAGTTCACCCTACAAATAAAAGAAAAATACTACAAAGCAAATGTGGCATCCCAGATAACCCGCATCCTTGAACCTTACTCTTCATGAGAAAATTCTAGTTACTGATCTTCAATACCTGGAACCCATATAAAATGGAAAACGGATGAGAGACTGAAATAATCTCTCAGTGCGGTATTCAGTTCCAGCCCGGAGATTGTGAAATTTCATGAAACCGTAAATGACAATTTAAGCAACAATACTATATGTACATGTGTTCTTACCATAACAACCATGCTATAATAATGATGACAAACTAATCACTTTCTAAATTAAAATTTAATAGTTTCACAAATATCTACTAATAACTTTACATTTTACTTTCCACTTGATAATCCGTCCCACTTATACCAAGCCCACTTGTTTGACATCAATTCCACTAACCCAGGAAGCCCACTTATCTGTCGCGAACAGATAACTTCTGGGGAGCGCGCTAGTACTAGGACCCTCAGGCCAAACACTTGGTACAACGGATACCATCCACTTCCACTTTAGCATTTATCACTTCCACTTAACATTTACCATTTAAATATCCACTGTTACTCAATAACATTTACAATATACTTTACATAAAATAAACTCTATGGTCTTTTCTAATTTATTTAACCTAATATGCACATGCATTCATATATATGATCAAGTCATGCACATACGTATTACTACAAATCTTTATATCTTTATGCTCACTTAACTTTTTATCATACAAAAAATTATGTAGTCACCGTTAATAGTAATGCATGCACTATATAAAAATAAATGCAAGTAAGATATAAAGGAAACAAGACCTGTACTTCTTACTATTGTATATGTCTATATAATATATATAAGAAAATAATTTCACATCAAACCAGGATCCGCACCTGTCAAGTAATGCGACACGTCGAAACTTCTACTCTTCTTGCTCTTCTTGATCTGCACCTAAATCAAGCGCAAATAACCCTAATTACTACATATCCGAAGGGAAGAGATCGTAATTATTTTAATCTACGAAATCCAAAACTAACATAGGACACCGGTGTGAGAGACGAACTGACTCGCAAGACAATCACCAAATTCTTAGGACTTAAGTAAAATATAAGTATATACAATTAAATATATGAAATATTCAACACAAAAGACAGCAATTAAATATATATAAATATATCTTAAAACTAGGTTCGTTTAGTCAAACAATAAAGTACTTAAAGTACTTGTATAATTTTCTCAACTTCATAAAAGTAATTCGGTGGTACTTTGTTTCCAGAACCAAACAAACAACAAAAACAATGCTTTGAAAATTCTATTTACAAATCCCACTTTCCCAGGAAATACAAGCGTATAACTAGAGACAAGAAAAATCTAATCAAACATTAACGGATCAAATTCATTTACCAAGTTCACAGGCCAAATAAATTTGTCGGTAGGAAAAATCAGTTTGCAAAAATTTCACAAAACGATTTCTGGCCAGAGCACGAAAAGTCAACAAGCATAAAAAAAATGAGAAGTAAAAATTAATTTATCACGAACACTAGTATAAAAAAATTAGTAGTTGTGAACAGGAAATAACATAGATCAATTAGGAAGACAAGAATACTAACCACGTTGATCAACCAGGATAGAATTCTCTTCAAGCAATAAAAACTGAATTTGTGAGATTTTCAGGGAAGAGGCACTAGATTTAATTGGAGAGGTGGTGGTTATTTTTAAATCGGCAAGGAAATAAAACAGATGCCTAGTTCTAAAGGAAAAAAAAACTACCTAAATAAAAACATCTAAAACTGAAATCTGAAGCAACATTGACAAGTGCCTCTTGGAAATAACTAACTTAATTGAAGTGCTAAAAATATCTGCCGCTTAAAAAAAATAATAAAAATATATATTATTCAGAGATAAATAAAAACTTTGTTGAGACTAAAAATTAGGAGTTGCATGAACAGTGCCGTCTAAAATAAAATCCAAGTACTTAAAATAGTAAGGAATAGAAGTTTTGATTCAAAACGTCATTAATAAAAACAAAATAGATAAAAAAATATTTTAATAAAATAAATAATAAAATTAAAAAAAAAATTACGGAATGTTATAGTTCTAAATATTGATAGTTATAAAGTGGAGTTGATTTTAAAAGTAGGTTTTATTTAAAAAGAAAAATAAAAATTTGTCAAATTGATTCTACAAAAGAGGCATTTGAGAAATAAATAATATGTACCTGTCATGTATTTTTTTTTTTCCAACATTAGAATGTTGTTAAAAAAAAAGATGGAAAAACAATTTAATTGAATGTAGTTATGCTCCAAACTTTCACGATTTATATTTTCAACCAATATATATTATCTATTTTGAGTCCTAAAGTACAAGTCTACTTCCATCAATTTTTATTTAATTATCATATTACTTCTTTAACAATTTTTTTATCTCCTTTGACCAAATGAAAAATTAATAATAATATAACAAAATTCAATTTTAGATTTATTTTTTATTTGGTTTTTTTTGAGAAATATATATAAAAAAAAACATACAACTAAAACGGCATGCGGAACTGAATCGCAATTTTAACATTTCTTACTCAGAAAATGATCCTACAACAAAAAAGAATTAAACAATTACAATATATGAAAAATATTCAAACCTTACCTAAATATATTATATATGATTCTTTAGCCAAAAGGATAACATAATATTATAAGTTATTAAAAATAATAGTTACTGTTTGACTCATTTAATTCTAGTAAGGTTGGTCCCCCTTTTTGGGGGGCTTCAGTTCTATATATATATATATATATATATATATATATATATATATATTAAAGTAACTTAAATATGAGAAATTAAAATATTAATTTCTGTGGTGAGTACGATCCACATATTACATTTTGAAAAATCGAAAATACCAGTAAATAATAAATCATATTAAGTTTCCAATTCTATTTGTCTCAACAAATGATATTCACACGAGAAAACTGAAAAAATAGGGAAAAAATAAAGGAAACAAATTACCAACATTTTGGAATGATTTAATTACGCTCATCAATTTGGATTTGGAATAGCAGATTCTTTTTGGAAGAAAAAATTAGCATGAGAAATTGAAAGAGAAAAAAAAAACTTTGTTTTATGCCCTTATATAGATTAATATACGGCGAAGGAAACTATTATAATATAATAAATCGGTTAAGGAAAAAGAAGGAAATATGCGATTATGCTCTTGTAATAATTTTTATTTTATAAGAATTAAGAATGTAAGAATGATAAATCGATTAAGCTTTGCAACTTGAATTACCAAGAGGAAACAAAATCAAATTTGGATTGTTATAATCATTATGGACGACAGATATTTGGAGGCACATCTCCATTGCTATTTATTCCAATTTATGTACAGGCACAATAGAAAATTTTTTATCATAAACCATATGTATAAATCTTGACAAGAAAATTACAAATGTACATTTACTCTCGTAAACCAAGTTGATATAGGAAAATTATTAATTAAAATGGATATGCCGACAAAAAATGTTTGTCTTTACTTAATTAGGGAATAAAGTCGGTGGGATAAGAGATCATTTTTTTTCAAGAAAAATGAAGAGGAAAATTAGATTTCTATCGATGTATTAATTATGGAATAAGTTCCTAATTATAATTTGCAACTACTCAACTATTTTGTATGTTGTTTTTAGAATTAAAAAATCAAACCAACAAAATAAAAAGGAAGAAAACACCATAGTTCCAAATGCATACAGAAAGAAATCGTGATTAAACAAAATTTAATGATTCATCCAAAAAACAATAGAGAAAAGGAACAACGATATAAAGAAGGAAACGGAGGAATCGCAATAAACAAAATATATCATAATAAATGCATGAATTTCTAAGCACAGAAATTTATTATTTATAATAGAATATGGCTGTTGGAAAAAAGGAAAACCAGATTTGTAAAACTCTTATCCAGTCGGCTAATTATTATGGCCGGTGCAATTCTAGGAAAATGTCTCCATTTCATTTGCAATTTTTAGGCTACATTCACATGGTTCATACATATAAATTAAAAACCATTTGTACAAAAAAAGTAAAAAATTTTTAAAAATTAATTGGTCTATCATGGACCATGCGCATTTTAAAACAAAACTAATTTTAACCATTTCATACATGATATTTAGCTAAACCTGGTATTAATTAAATACCATGCACCCTTACATTATTTAATTAGTTGAAATATCCAAAGAATTGAAGAACATGTCCATCTATCATAAATATAATAATGCATGACCTAGATTTAAAGAATCCAACGGCCAAAATTTTTTGTGAGTACCATTTTTACAAGCAACTTAGGTTCCCTCCATTTATAAATTGTTAACTTTAATATATGTTTAATTTGTGCTGAAACCATAAAGTTATAATATTCTTCCATGAAAACTTTATTAGACAAGAAAATGGCAAAAGAAGCTTAACCAGGAAGCAAACAAACTAGTATAGTTGCCAAGTTAAATGGATCTGGAGGATCTAAATCTATCAAACCAACACCCTACTAATCTTTCTCGAGAAATATACATGATGCAATAATTGGAGTACCATTCCAACAAGGAACTGGACCACGGGAGAGGAACACAACATTTAGTTTGAATCAGTAGCTCGTACATGATAAGGTCGGAGGAGAGACGGATGTCGCAGGTCGGAAGAGAGACGGAGAGGCGGATGAGGAGATGCGGAGGTCGGAGGAGAAGAGGCGGGGGAGAAGAGGCGGAGGTCGGAGGTCGAAGGAGGAGAGGCGGGGGAGGAGAAGCGGAGGTCGGAAGTCGGAGAAGGATACACGAAGGAGGAGAGCGGAGATCGGAGGTCAAAGGAGGAGAATCAAAAAGGAGAGAGATTACAGAGAAGGGAGATAGATTACGTAAGTTTTAAGATGGAATGACAGAGATGACAATTTGAGGGATTGTCCGTAGCCATTCCTTTTTTTTTATTGAATGATATAGTTTCATGATTAATAATAGCATTCATGCGTATTTGGAATTTAGTCATATGCTCAAAGCCGCAAAAAGGAACCTTCAAAACAAACTCTCAAAAGTGCCCTTTACTGATTTTGTTGTTTCATTTACTGTTATTGTTTCTTAAACTGTTTTTATGCTTGTTAGCCTATTGTTCTGATTTCAATAATTAAATTGTGTAGCCTATTGTGGATGCAGCCTTTGCATGCTTTCGTACCAGTAGTCCAGTATATGTAGAAGATGCAGAGGATCAGCAAGATTAGTTTTAAATTCGTTACACAAAGAATATGAATTTATCATTGTTGGCTAATACTTTATCACTCATGTATATGTTGGTAGCACCGTAGCAGTGTATTTGCATCCTTCCATATAAACACATCAAAAATGGTGACTTGGTGAATTTTCAAGCTAATTATGGTTTGTTAAGAAAGTTATCTAAACATAATTGTTAAATGTTAATCAATTCTTTTATATCAATATGTCCTCAATTTTTTACCAAAAAAATATTACAAGAGTTCTTAAATTTTTATTTGTACTAATTTGATTTTTTTAACATTAAAAACGAATCATACTAATTTTAATTTTTTAAAAAAATAATAAATTAGTTTTTATTTAAGAGATTAAATTAAAATCAATTTATAGATTTTTCTTTTTAAAGAGTAAAAGCTGAATTTTTTATCTAAAATATCTAGATATACATTTGACATATGATTTTATGTATAATAGATGGATAGAGACGAGAACGATTTTTTGTCCTAGACATTAGATGAAGTTCTTTTTATATTGTACAAGTTGCTAATATGAAAACGACAAGTTAGTAGGTAACTAATAATGTTGAAAAAACTATTGTGCGTACTACAGGTTGCTCTCTCATAAAAAATAATAAAAATAATAAAATACTCGCCTTTCCTCTGCGCCGGAGTATCAGACCCAAAAATTAGAGGTTAGGTGATGGAACGGAACGTGCAATTGAACTCTTAACATGCTCCACACTGTAATAAAACAAGAAGTAATGGAAATATTTCATCATTTTCATTGATTTCGTTCCCTTCCTTTCCATTCCATTCCTTTGTTACAAATCTCTGGAGCACAGCCTACTCACGTTGCCAAGTTCCGACGCCCCATCGGAAAAAGATTCACAAAGCCAATGACTTTCTCCTTTTCCGATGATCTCCACAACTTCCCAAAATTCGGCGCCGCCGCATTCCTCCTTCTCTCCTACGCCCGTTTCGCTTCCTCCCGCCTCCGTCCCGGTCTCCTCCGCCTCTTCTCCCTCCTACCCATTCTCTGTCTCTTCCCTTTCCTCCCATTTCTCTTCTCCACCATTCATTTTCGCGTCATCTCCGCTTTCTACCTCAATTGGCTCGCTCTCTTCAAACTTCTCCTTCTCTCTTTCGACCTCCCTCCACTCTCTCCTTCCCTTCCTCTACTCTCCTTTCTCGCTTTCTCTTCTCTTCCCATAAAAGCCAAAAACCCGAAAGACCCACCAACCAAGTTTTCTCTCTATTCTCTTGCAACCAAAGCTGTGCTTGTCTCTGTTATTTTCTCTATTTACAGGTACAAGTCTCAGCTTAGCTCCTACGTTGTCTTCTCCCTCTATTGTCTTCACCTCTACATTGCACTTGATCTGGTTCTCTTCACCACAGCATGGTCCGTTGGTTGGATTATCCGGACAGAACTCGAGCCGCAATTCAACAAGCCTTACCTGTCGACTTCTCTCCGTGATTTTTGGGGCAGGAGATGGAATCTTATGGTGACCGACATCCTTCGACCAACTGTGTACCACCCGATTCGAAACCGGTATGGTCCCATGGCTGGTGTAATAGCTACATTTGCCGTGTCGGGTTTAATGCATGAGATCATGTTTTACTACATTACTCTAGGCAAACCGACGGGAGAGGTGACTTTGTTCTTCCTATTGCACGGAGTTTGCACGGCACTGGAAGGGTGGTGGGTTAGGCATAAAAATTGGTGGGTACCGCCTGGACCGGTACGGCCTGTACTGACACTGGGGTTTGTGGCTGGTACTGGTTATTGGTTGTTCTTTCCACCCATATTGAGAAACCATACTGATGATATAGTGGTGGCAGAGTGTCTTGCTTTGCTTGGGATTGGTGAGCAACCATTCTGATGATATACTGTGTTGCAAGAATGCATTGCTACATCAATTTGCTCAAGCTTAGGATTGTTGGAGAGGTTGATCGCTTTCATTTGGACTAATTTTGGTTCGAAGGGTACACAGGGGCCAGCAATTTTTGCAGTTCAAATGGGAATTTTTTGTTACAGAGACTAGGGTGGATACTGGATAGTTCCAATGTGATTTTGTATCTCTTCTTTATACATTGATTATCGTTTTATTGGTTATAATCCTGAGATGATGCCCGCTGTCGAAGGAAACAAAATTATTAATTTTTGCCACGTTTTCAAGGAAAAGGAAGACCTTGGGCGGGAGAGAGAACATGTATTGTTTTCTGTTAACAAATTTTTTTATGAAAATACAAGTTATCAGAAATCTAATTAAGTTGTTCTTATTTTTTTTTTAATCCTGAGCAAATGACTTTTGAAGCAATTTTGCAATACCTGATGTATGGTTTGCACTTGTTAAATTTATAGGAATCTGAACCTAAGACTAAGAATCACAACTTTTGGTAGTACTTAAAGGGGCATTTTTTTCCCCCGTATATTATAATTCTTTTTAATCCATTTGATTTAATTAATTGAATTTGTGCAATTTTGTTGAGATATTTACGAAACATTTCCTATAAATTTATGACACTAAAGATTATGCAAACTATCACTATGTGTGGCGTTGCCGTTGGCTGAGTTCCAAAACCAGGTTATAAAAAGGACCAAAAAAAAAAGTTTCAATACTTAAGAGTTCTGTTTTTCGGAAAAAATAAATGTAGTTTTTAAAACCTAAATAGATATTTTAAGTTTTCAATAAGAAAAATTCTTAAACTTGGTCAAGAGAACTAAATTGACTTCTACATTTTTATTTGCACAAAACAAACCCTTTCAAACTATACAAGAAGGGGAATTTTCAATTCTTCCTAAAATAATGTACCACTTCTTTCAATGGTATGGAGGCTCTTCCTAGTTCCTAGTGTACTCCTTTCAAAAAAATAAAAATAAAAATAAAAATAATAATAATAATAATAATAATAATAATAATAATAATTGCGGGGTCACCAATTTGATTTTTTTTTTTTGAAGAAAAGTCAAAAACTGAAAATATTCCGTGTCAGGTTCGGAGTCTCCTTGTTCTGTTAAGATGTCACTCACAACTATCAATGAACACTGTTTTAAGTATTAAATTGATTAATCCAGTGCCAGATTCCGAGTCTCCTTATTCTGAGTTGTACTGTGCATAGCAAATGACCAGTAAACCGGCGGCTAAATTGGGTACATCCACAGAGAAGACTTCGGACTTGACCAAAATATTCCACAAGAGAAGGAAGAAAAATGAAGAGAGAAAGACAAGGCATTAGGCATTAGCGCATCTAACATGGCATGGAATTCTTCGTGGGCCAGGGCCAGGGGCCATGGCACGCTATTTTAGCTACATCATGTGACGCCATCAGATCCGTGCGTATGGTTAAATTTTGTCATTTTTATTTGATAAATTAAATTTCAGTCATGCGTATGGTTACTAGATATTTTTGAGGGAAACATTATAGAAAGTTAGAAGCTACAACGGGACGCTTTTACTTTTGCAAATTGGTATCTGGTAGTCTGTTTGTTACTTCTTTTTAAGAAAAAAATGTGTCTGTTTGTTACTTTGTTATTCCACACTCCACAGGAAAGGAAAGGTACAGCCAGGAGCCAGCGTCAGAGTTAGTCTAAAGAAAAAGTGAGGTCAAAGTCACTTTGTTATGTTTCGCTTTCCCGTAAAATGAATTTTCTCCGGTTGACTAGGGAATGGAATGACTGAAGTTGTCTACTGGAACTCTGGAAGTGGTAATAGAATTTTAATACTTGCATTAAAAAAAAATTAACAAACCTATATTTAATTTTTAAATTTTTATCATAATTTCGACTCAACGCATAAATTAGTTGTCTTTGTATGCTTTAATTTTAAATATAGGATTTTCAATATTTAAATCTCAAATATATATAATTGTTTTTTTCTGGACGACTAGGTAAAATGCGACAGTAACTGAATCAATACATTTTATTAGTCTCCTCCACTCAGGGCACGCAATACAGTACAGGGACCACCTTAATTTTTTTCAAAGTCAAAATTAAACATTCTTGAAGTTTATGGATGGGTTTGGTGAAGCAGAAGAAGAAACCTGGAAACAAGGACTACTTACAAAGTCGTAAACACAAAGATAAGTAATTTGTTTTCAGGAATCAGGATCTACACCTTGTCTTCACAAAATTGTTGATTGTGTATAGTTTCATCATCAACTATACAAACAACAATTTCTATGTAACTACAAAGTGTTGTTTCTGTATTATAAACTTATAGTGAAAAATGCTTTTAGAACGTGTAAAGAAATATTTTACTAAATAAAACACAACTATTTTGGGGGGGGGGGGGGGGGGGGGGGGGGGGGGAATAAAAAAACAAACCCTTACTAGATGGAATTTGCTAAGATTGCTAATTAATTAATTGCATAGGCCAGGGATAATCTCCAACAATTAATTTTTCACCATGTACATGTCACCTGTGAAAAGCCCAATCATGGCCTCAATCTCCATCATACCGTTCTCTTGGGCACCACCTCGTAGCATCGCCGGGAAAAATAACCAAAAGCTGGTACAGGTCACAAATGTTACTGTACCAATTGTCGCCAATATTTTCGGAGGTCGCCACCAGTTTCCATGCTGAGCATACCACCCCTCCACTGCTGTACAAATTCCATGGAGAATGAAGAACAACAGCACCTCACCATTAGGTGGAAGAAGTGTGATATAGTAAAACATCAATTCATGCATTATGCCTGATACTATGAATGTAGCGATAACCGCAGCCGCACGACCCATACAAGATCTCACCGGGATGTACACTGATGGCCGAAGAATGGCAGAGACCATTAAATTCCACCGACGACCCCAGAAATCACGCAACGAGCTGGAAAAATATGGTTTGTTGAAATGTGGCTCGAGCTCCATGCCGAGTATTGCCCCAGCCATAATAGCAGCAGTTGCAAGCAGTAGTTCTAGAGAAAGGTATATGTGGAAGCATAACATAACAAGAAATAAATAGGGGTGTATTTGGTCTCTGAAACGGTACAAAGACACCAGACCAGCGAATAAGGCCGCTTTAATTCCAGTGGTTAGGAGATACTTGGGAGATAGGGAATGGAAAGAGGATTGATTTTTTTGATCACTTGTGGTAGGGAATTTGACTGGTAGAGAAGCAAGAGAGAGGAAGGATATGAAAGGGAGGGACGGGTCAAGTGGACCCTGGCCGAAGCAGAGAAGAATCAATTTGAAGAGACACAGCCAGGATATAAAAAAGCCGGCATTGGTGCGAAAGTGAATGCTGGTGAACAACATGGGGAGGAAAGGGAAGAGTGAAAGTACAGGTAGGAGAAGGAGGAGGCGGGGGATGCCGGGACGGAAATGAGACGAGATGAAACGGGCATAGGTCACAGAGAGAATTACCACCGCCGCCACTTTGGGGACAGTTCGGAGCTCCAAGTCAAAATCCATTGATGGCTTAGAGCTGAATTGGCTGAGGAGATGAATGAGGTTGAGATCCAAATGTACCTCTTATTCTGCTTGAATTTATTGATGTATATGTGAGTTGACTTCCTCCCGTCACATTGGACCGGAACTTCATGGAATCATAAATGAATAATAAGGTAGAATTAAAGATAGTTTAGTTGCCTGCTTAAATTAGAAAATATTGATTTTGCTTGTGGTATATATTACAAATTAGTTTAAACGTATTACATTATACTGCTTAAATTTAGAATTTTACCATCACAACTGATTATTCCACATCATTTTGTTGTGTTTTTCTTCTGCAATATGTTTGCAAAACTCTTAATTACAAATTCATTTATCTTCCTTCTGGGATTGAAAATATTAATTTTGGTCCAAAGTGGTACCATTATCGAACAAACACCTCAAATTTTACTCTTGTAATATACGTCGTAAGGCCGTAAGGGGAATAAAAAAGTTGGAGAAGAAGCTGTTGGTATTCTCAGTATTCTCACAAGTTAGTTATTTCTTACACAGTTACACTGCTAGTTTCTTAATGCCGAAAAACTTTCTAGCATATCGTTTCTATAATATTTTTTGTTATTAATTTATCGTACTTTTTGGTTACTAGATTGGTATTGTTATGAAAGGACAATTATACAGTGACATTTACAGGTAAAATTTCTACAGAATTGTTACCTAATTTATTTATTTTAGCAAGAATTCAGATAGAAATTAACCTTCAATTGTAGAGAAATAGGGAATTTGTTAGCACAGAAGGAAGATAATATAATAATTTAAAAAAATGCCACTTGTGCATGTTTTTAATGGGATCAATAGTGCTAAACGGACGGTCCAACATATTAATTAGTAGCAGCTTTGTTACGAAATTGGGGCCAGACCGTCAGAGACCCATTTTGTAAACCTATGCGCTGTGCAAAAAACAAAAATATTACTTAGCCTTGGTATGTCGTGGGAACAGAGATGAAATCTATTATTTAAGCATCAGCAATCTTCCTGATCTGTGTGGAACTATAAAATATTTTGAAATGAGTTAACAAATAGAATTATTTAGGAATCAGCGATCTTCCTGATCTGTGTAAAACCATAAAATATTTTGAAATGGCTTAACAAATAGCACGAGGCAACTACAAATATTTCCCAAATGATAGTCGTAATTTGATAGCATGGAAGGATCATACTTTAAGAAACACCTCCCCACAATAATGGGCTTTTCTATTATTATTATTTAATCTCGTCAATTTCAACTTCCATGAAAAAGACGAATGACCGGTCCACTATGTACCAAGTTTCTGCGACTGCATGTACATACATCGCATTAAGCACTAGGAGTCGATGCTTATTTCGCACATGGAGTAAATGCTTTTATTCCATGAAACGACCTCCAAACTTGATCAATCACTTCGTAGGTGTTATTATGCAATGAAAAAAAGTGAAGAAGAAAATTTAAATATATTTAAACAAAATAAGTCCGCTGATAGAAACAGTAGCATTCACTGCGCTTCTATAAATCATCATTAATTTTCCCCCTCATTTTCATTTTCTTTTCATTTTACTCTAATATTAGCCGCATCTCTCAAACTTACAAAGTAAGTCAAATTTATTTCTCTTCTTCCATTAATCAAACAATAAAATGCAATATAAAGCAAAGCCTAAACTGTATTACTATAATCCCAAGCTACAAAATACAACATACAATAATAAAAATAATACAATAAGATATATTAGCATTATTAAGTTAACACACTGACATTATAATAATTTACAGAACATCAATGAAATACACTCAACTCAAAACTCCTATCGAACAAACCACCACTAACCTACTGTAACTTTATCCTTTTGACCGTGACAAATTGGGATGCTCCAGCTGATAATTTTCTGACCTTTATATATGATTTTGCTTTCCCATTTATTAGGTCAACAATAAAGAAGTATACCTCAAATCCCCATTAATCAAGGTACTGGCCCACTAAGGACAGGTATCATGTCATACCTCTTGCATACCAGCATCAGGCCTGACTGGGTAGTCAAGGCCCTGCAAAGCTGGCATTCTTCTCAAATCCTCATCAGAATAACCAGGAATAAACCAGTATTTCTTGTCTGTTCCAAACACCTAAAACGTCACCAAAAATCCAGTTGGCTATTTCTGTTCAAAATTTTAAACACTGATACAAAATACATAACAAGAGTGAAAATGGAACTGAAAAGAAACCTGAGCAAAATTCCTTTTCCGGCCAAGATCATACTTCCATTTTGGAGTTGTTTTCTTTTCATACGCCTTTTGAGAAGAAAAAAAGAACTTGATTATTTTCCCATGCAAGTATCTTTAAAGATTGTTTAACAACCAAAACCATAATTAGGGTACTCCCGCAATTGGTAAAAGTTCTATATTTCCTTATTCTATCTTCAATAATATTTGGAAATTTTTTCAATAAATGTTAATTTTATATCCTTGCCTCAATTGTAGTAGTATTAGCAGAAACCAGAGAGATATGCATGATTAGAAAGCCAAGAACACTTAATGCAAATGCCAGGTTCAACACTACAATTACAAAAGAAAATAAAGTTTATTAGAAGAGTATAATCTAATTAAACGACAGAAAATAGGAGAGGGAGGGAGGGAACAATCATAGTACCAAATGTAAGAAACGTAGTTGCAAGAGTGCCAGGGGTGCCAGGTATCTCCACATCACTAAAGAAGGCAATGAAGTTGGGAAGCAATGATAAGGTAACCAATGTGGTCTCCAGAAATGTATAAAACTGCGAGTATCAAACAATATATATCATGTAATAATTAACACTTACCAGCAAATAATACAAAATTACTCTTTATCTGAAAATGAAATTATGGGAATAGGTACTCATATATGAAAGGAAAAGTGCACAATTAGTTCCCAAAATTATGCGAGAAAAATCAGTTTGGATTTCTTAACCTAGGATAATAATTTGGTCATTTTGTCAGTGTTGGCCAACATCTACAGCTTTGAATGGAAAGGACTGTTTTTAACTTGATAAAAAATTTAAAAAAAAATAACTATAAAGTCTATTTCTCTAGCAGCAGAACAAAACCTCCTCTGGTCCACCATTCAAGATCATCACAAAGAGAGAAGAAACACAAATAAAGATGGAAGAAATCAACTGTTGAAAGAGTTTAGCTGACTGATTCGTTCACACTGAAGTACCCAAAATATTCAATTCAGAACTCAACTTCCTTTTAGGGATGGAAGATAACTTAATAGGGCTGCAGGAAATGCTAGAAGCCTAAAATTTTGATGTCTCGTGCTTTGGTTTTTTAGTGTAAGATTATTTGAGTAACCTGAACATGATGGTACTTATAGGTTATTTGGAGAAATGACACAACAGAACATGAACACCCTAAATGGAAATAATTCATGCTCTTCAAACATGACAGGACCATTTTTAATAGTCTAGCTGCTCTTGAGAGACAAAAGCATCGAGAATACAAATATAGAGAAATGCATACCAGGAAGAGAAGGAAATATTTATAATTCAAAGCTCCAACACAATTCACGACCCATACACAATGGTGATCCATCTTAAGAACGCATCTCCCACCTGAAATGAAATAGATTCCTATACTTACCAAAAAGTTGGATATTGAATTTAAGCTGATAAGCAAAAGGTCATTTCAGTCCATAATGTTTTGCATAAAATGCCATCATTATCCTCATTTACAAGAAATAAACGTAAAATAGTGTTTAAAGAGGACCCCATAACTTGACTACGGAATGAGAGGCAAGAAATCAATGGAGACCGTATTGCCCTGTTCTGCAGTTCAATATTGAATACAATTCATCTACGTCAAGCCAGAACAATTATATTCCTCCATTGGATGCACTTGCACATTGTGTGCCCACTTAAACACTTCCACATCATGACCCATATATTTCCAATACGTCGCCAAGACATTTTTTTGTTAATATTTTTGTTATTTATATGCACCAGTAACGGTCAGGAGAAAAGATTCTGGGTTTAAGAAAAGCAAATCTGATCATATCTACCTTCATTTCTCTAATGTTTTTGATTTGTGGTTAATGATAGTTCCTTTAACCCCTAGGTTACAAAGGCATCTTTGGTTGCCGTAGAAGTTTTTTTGGTTAACTAACAGATGTCTCAGCTATTGAGAAATATATCAATGGCATATCCTTGCCTAATGGTGATCACTAATCTAGCTTTTAGCTTCAAAACGCATTTCTAATAGTTTTTCCTCATATGCCTTCATTTATGTCTCTCGAATAAAGCCCTAGTCATTTATCAAAAGAGCGAAAAACTAAAGTTGCTTCACTAAGAACAACAAAAGTCAGCTATTCAACAAAGAAATAAATGAATTCAATTTCCAGATTAAAAATGGGCTCACAAACAGAACAGTGGTGACAGCGTGGCGGCTTCAAGTGGTTGCATTTTCGGCAGTATCTTACTCTTGGAGTTCCTGCATCATCGAGGGGCCCCGGTTGCAGTGGCTGGCTAGCAAACTCTGGTCCCGTTAAAGGGGAGGTCTCCCCTCTTTCCTCATCCACAGCAGGCCTCCAGTTTGGGGGAACACTCCCCGGGTCTGTCAATACAACAGAGAAATAACTCCATAAAAGCATTCCCAGCTGCATGCCAATAGAAGTTCATTAGTAAACTAGGCAGTTCATAAGAAACAAGTACCAAATTTAATAGCACTTAACTGGTTAGTTTCATTTTACCAATGAATGCTGCCGAATCAGTTAAAGTGTGGTACTTTGGCTGAAATATTAACAAAGAGTCAACAGGTAACTGCTCCTAGTACCGGTACAGAATCTATCTTTTGAGTAGTATTACTTCAATGAAGTCAATTTATATAATTCTCAGCTCATAAGCTACCTCAAAGTGCAAGGAATAATGCTATAAATTTAAGACAATCAAGCTTAATTACAATCTAACTAACTAGACACAGTTATCATAAACCCAAAATTTAAACACTTCAAATCCAATCAAAGTCACAATCTTTCTAAGTAATTTCAATAACCCCATCAACCAATAATCAAACTAAATAATTACTCAAGTCAGTTCATACCAGGGCGTGGAAAAGGAGGAGAACAAGGAGAGCAGTGAAGGGGCCGACAGCTCCAGCAGGACCGGATCCAGAAATTGCAGAGAAAAGAGCGGGGCCGTAATTGCAGAGAACAACAGCATAATAGGTGACGCCAATGATGGCGAGGACGAGGAGAATCATGATGGATCCGAGACCTCTCAATGCCGTACAGAACTTGAACACGTTCCACGCCATCACTGCGCCCGATCTATGCATCGGTTTGGTTGTTCTAGCTGGAAAAGAGAGGGCGAAGAGATAAATACTTGGGATTGTGATGACTTGTGGTAGCTGGTCTCGTTCCCTCTCTCTCCCCTTGGGTTGGGTTTGCTTGTGGGGGTTTCTTGGGGAGGAGGGAGGAGGATGGGAAAGGAGGTGAGAGCTGGAGAGGAGAGACCTAAGAGGAGGTCAATGGAATTGTAATTTGGTGGGTGGTTTACTGGTTTGGGTATTTTTCTGGACTGAGGGGTAATTGGAAGAGCAGTAATTAGGATTATTGGTTCATTTAGAGTTTGTTAATGGGTTTGGTGTATGATATGTACTGAAGTTGGAAAACTTTATTAGATTTTGAGAAAGGAAGATTGTTTGGATTTGTTTTAAAACGAAAAATTTAATTGAAGTAATATAATGTACAAATTTAATTTCATAACAAAACGACTTAGGAATTTTTAAAGTTTTTTTTCTTATTTTGGAATTTTTTAAAATTATTATTTTTTAATGCAAATTAATATAAAAAGTTTCACATATTACAAAATTTTTTAAAAAAATAAAAATATAAAATTTAATTTCTTAGGATATATGAATAAGTTATAAATTGATTTAATTAAATAATATTTCTTTATAAAACATAATAAATGACCTCATGATTTAAAATATTTCCATAAATCATAATGCACGTATCATTTCTCTTAGAATTTAATTTAGCACTGTTTTTTTATTAAACGATCTCTTTAGTTGATCTCAAGGCATCGGGATTCCGTCATTCCGATTAGGGAGGGTTAAGAATTCAGACCTGTACTAAATATGTATTTTTAGAATATAACGACAAATAATACTAAAAATATCTCCATTATTTTAATAGTTGTTTTTATAGAAAGAAAGTGTATGATTTCAACATAACCCTTTTGTCGAATACATCTTTCATATTTTCTGCGACTAATTCTTTGTGGAAAAAAAAAAGATTGGCTAAGTTCGCTGACCATCTGTGGCAACAAGTACTTCAGAAATTTTAGAAGATAGTATTAATATTCTTAATTTTAAAAGAATAATAAGTTCTTATTCAACAATAAATGTATGCATTGGTTTTCTGACTTAAGGCATGCTTTTTATTTCAAAAATATATATATGTCAAAAAGTACGATATAAGAGAATCACATCCGATGCATGTGCTCGTGCTGTAGCTTAACTTTTTTGAACGCGTGATGCCGTTCGTTTAGATTTCGATCCTTGATAAATGTATGCAGGCAGTCTTCCATAGATGCGTTCAAATTAATTTGGCTATTTTAAAATAATTTTATGTTGTGAGCACATACGTTTGATCAAAACTACTAGATATGGCAGTAGCAGCTTCGCTACGCTATGTAAAATAAAAAAAAATATAATATAAAATATAAAAATCTGTCGTAAAAAACTTGCTAAAATTTATACAAAGAAATTTGTAAGTTAAAAATTAGTAATTTTTTCCGTAAAAAGTCGCTATATAAACTTGATATATGTTTTCTACCAAAAAAATTCTGCTAATTAATAATCCCATAAAAAGTCGCTATATATCTCAATCCCACAAGTAGTTTTTTTTTTTATATTTTATATTTTTTGTGGGATTGAGATATAAAAGATTCCTTTTTTTTTTCTTTCATCAATTCTTTCATTGATGATTTATCCCTAAGGATAATTTGGGTATTTTTAAAAAACTTCGAAGTAATTTTTTCTAATTAGAGTGATATATCTCTAATTTTAAAATAAGCTAATGGCATGAAATTAATTTTTAACCATTTTATAGTGGCATACAACTAATTTACATATTAAGAATGACATATTTCTAGTTGTCATTTTTCATAATGGCATAAATTTAATTATTCCTATTATGAATGTTTTATATGTTTATTTTGAATGCACGTATTTATTTCATCAGCATTAGAAAAATTGTCAACTAGACTGATTAGTCGACCAATTAGTCGGAAAGAATAGTCTAACGATCACTAATAGTGTACGTCGTGAGTATTTTAAGTCCTCGGAAAATGTCAACTTACTACTAAATATAATGAATCAGCTGTTAAGATCGATTAGTTATTTTCTAATGTCGATTGGCACGTGTTAGTCGGTAAGTATAACATGTCAAGCAACTAGTCGAGTACTGTAATAATATTGTTCTGAAAAATGGATTAAATTTTTTTGCGAACTGTTATTTTCTTTGTACAAAGGAATTGCAATACATATATATTTCTATACAAGTATGTTATATCTGACTAATTTGCCGTCACGCCTATCAGATTTTTCCTATTTTGTTTAAAAATTTAATTTATTTTTAAAATATCATCAAATTAGTAAGTTGATAATTGCTATTAACAAAAGATTGCCCATCTTGGGCAAAACCATATCCTCCGGAATTGACTGAAATGCTTCCAACTAGGGCCCATCTGTTAATTAACATTTATGTATACAATTAACATACCTTAAATTTAACCCTAAATACAACAAGAAACAGGAGCCTTGAGCATCTGCTTTTAAACTTAGCTCATCTACATAATCTACATAATCTACATAATAAATATAAAACATATAAAGGCCAGTTTCATCTATCCACATTCGGTTTCATAAATTACCAAGTTACATTGATCTCTATTCTACACGAATCCAAGCTGATGCAACCTCATATTTCTTTCGTTGAAGTCCATCTCCCTTGCAATAAAACCAAACATTAAGGAGTCAGGCTGTCATATAACCTCACATGTCATCATCTTCATCATCATGAACATTATTCCCTTTTGCCTCCCTAATTTCGCCATCACTACCAGCTGAGTTCGAAGGACTTAATCGTTGCTTCTTTATCATTGGCTCCTCATCCTCATCTGATTCTGAAAAGGCCCTTCTCTTTTTACTTCCTCGAGAGGGTCCACCCTGCACAAGGTCCCAAAATATTCACTCAGACACAAATCATATAGAGAAACGACAATACAAATTAAGATTATCACCGCACCTTGTTTGCAGCCAATGTTCCAAGTACAGCACATGAATATGCCACACTAATCAGTACAACACATACCAGTAAATAGCATATTCTCCAACTGGTCAACAATTTAATGAACATTGCACAGAAAAAAGTATGTTGTGCAAAAACGTTCACTAAAATTACAACTGAACCCTTCTATGCAGTTCTATGGTCATTTCAATTATGGTGATCCTGCACACTTATGAACCCCTAGCATCTTTTTTTAAACTTACCATGTCATCATCAGCATCAGAATCATCAAGCCCAGCAGCGGCTAGAAGATCTGGTGACTTAGGTGCAGCCCCTGCATCATCATCTGATCCATTTGCTGGATTATCAGCAAACTCTCTCTCCTCAGCCTCATCTTGGGACTTGTCGTTGTATTCCATCTCAGCATATCCTTCATCATCCTCATATTGTGCCTCCATTCTCTTGTCCTTCTTTCTCCTCCTGCTGCCACCACCGCTGCTCCTGCGTCGCCTCCTTTCTCCTCCCTCCTCATCATCAGGTCTCGATCTCTCCCTCCTCTTGCCACCAGAAGCATGGGTTGAGCTCTTCCATATCTCCTGCAAACAAATCAAGAAAAAGCACAATATGAATTAGTTTTTGAATTTGCTAAAGGACCATTTTTTTTCTAAGAATTGCATAACTTTTCTTTAGTGCACATTTCATAAAAAAAAAAAAGTCAATATCAATAATTGCTTTCCATGTGTGGCAGTTTAAAAAAATCACTTTTGGGCTTAAAACTGAAAGGAGAAGAAATGATGAAGTGATGGACAGCAAGAATCTCTAATCATCTCTCTTCGTCTTAACCATTTCTAGCTGACAGCATCTCAGAATACAACTCAGCACCGCATTCTTTGTTTGCGATCTGAGTTTTTTTGTTTGTGATCTGAGTTTTTTGGTTTCCAAATAGAGCATGCAAACTTCTAGTTTTGGAAATTTTCAAATTGTTGGTTGTCCAATTATGAAATGAGAACATAGTGCTTTTTAGCAGTTTGCGGTGGCAGTCTACCGTCTCATTTGAAAGAAATACAAGGGAGGAGGGAACAAGAAGACAAAGTTTCAGTGTGCCCAGTGAAAACAAGCATAAACCTACTAACTTTCCATAGGACAAGGCAATTCTTCCCATAACTATAGAACAATGATACAATAAGCAGCGAGTTCCTACAAAAGTAGTAGTCTTTGGAAGTGCGATAAAGAATAAGAAAGAGAAGTGTTCGGAGCTGCAGAGTAGAATCCGAAAATGTTGTGGCGATGATACTATGTACAAACTGTCCTAGACTTGGCAATACCACAATAGGAAGTCCTTTATGTTGTTTTCCCTAGATTTGTTAACATCAATATGATCTTTCTTCTATTTTCGCAGGTACATTTTTCTTCATTTATCTTTGCAAAGCTAAATAACTCCAAAATTATCAAGAACAAAAATCAAAATCTGTTATTCTTATGTTTGTCATTCTTCTCTTCTTCCAACTTATAATTTTTTTTAAGAAAAAAAAATCACTATTACCATCTAAGGGAAAGCTTAGGAGTAACATAAAAACTAGCCTGTGATACATAAATGTGTGGAAGTTCTGCATGAAATCAAGCAAAAGAAGAATATCCATAGGACGAAGATGCATTGATAAATGGAAGTAGTATATCATTTGTTGCAATTCTTTTCTCCCATCAAATGTCATATTTTAATCATAACCAAATTGGTCATTTCCAAGTTAGCTTTTGTCAGTAGTTACTGTTTAGCTATCTGTATAGAAATTGTTTCAAAGAAAACAGTTTTATTCAAAGTTAAACGAAAAGATAGGTCATAATAACTTATCCCATGGCCCTTTTTGCCCCACACATTTTCCCATTAGCAAAAAAATATAGCACAAGAAATATGTACCCAAAAAAGGCCACTTGACCAGAAAATATCCAGTCATACATATGAGTGGTATTTGACTCACCCTATTCTTCTTACCTACCTTAATCTGGACACCGGAAATGATCATTCCAAACATTGAAGTGACTGTTCCAAAATGTGGGAAACAATTCATTTCAGATACAGAAAAGTGATTATTTGCGAAATTCGTGTCGAAAAAGGAAACCTCGGACGTAAACCAAACAAAAAAGATTGATGAGCTGGGAAAAATAAGTGTGAGCGATGCTTTCTTTTCTTTTTTTCCTTTTTTTTTTTTGGGGGGGGGCGGGGTGGGGGGGGGGGGGGGGGGTGGGGAGGCATATTATTGAAAAGAGATTGCCAATGCCAAGTTACTGATATATGGTAGCCATATCAAAACAAAGTTGCTAGCATGAAGAAGTTTCATTACTCTCCTAATTGCTATATAATAGCCAAGTTACTCATATATGGAGCAGGATTGTCAACTTGTATCTTATAAAGAACAACTATATAATCTATAAAGAACAACTATATAATCTACAACACGACAACCCTCCTAATTGCTTCAATTAATTTTTACCAAATTTATATAAATTGCAAGTCTCTTCTTTATATCATCTTAATGAGGACAATATCCAAATTTGATGTTGTTTCATATTCACTATCTTCTGCATTTTAACCTTATCAATATTATTGGCTCGTTGATTGCTAAAAAGCTCTAAGACCCTGTATATAGGACATACTATTTGATTCCCAACAACACTAACATTAATTTCTATGGGATTGAAAAGTTCATGTGCTACTATCTCCTCATCCTTATTTGCAGTATCAGAAAAAAAAAACAAGATATATTACATAAAACAATCTCCTTTGGGTGGGAGCACAAGTCAGCACCTATATTGATTTTATGGCCAAGTTGGGTTTTCAATCAAAATAACAAAGTATGAAATCTTAGAACCAAAGATATAGAATATCCAGTTCAGAAATCAACCTTAACACGCTCAAAACGCTCTTCCAGTTGCTTGACTTGTTTAAGCTCATCCTCCTGCTTCCTCTTTTCAGCCTGTCCAGAGTATAGGTATAAAGTAATGATTCTATAACCAAGAGACCAATATCCAAATAAACATATAATATATATCTGCCACAAAGCAAATAAACTGAGCAGCTACCTATCCCACAGGCCAAAAATACATAATGAGTTGAAATATCATTATGCATTGTAGAACAGAAATAAAAACAAAGGATGTTAAATTAAGTCTGATTATTGTTTTTATTTCTAAAATTTTAATATCCAAAAACCCTTCAATATCATTGAAAAAAGATTAGAATAATCGGGGCTTATTTCCAGCAGCGTGTAGAAAGTCTATTTTTACAAATCCCAACAAATAAATAAAGATCTAAAAAAAAATCAGCAAAATAATGTACAACACAAAGGCATGCGTTGATACCTGCAACTTCCGCTGCTCCTCTGCCTTGCGGCGGGCCTCCTCAGCAAGGGAGACTTGACGAGCAACCTCAAGTCGCTGGCGAGTCTGTTGTTCTTCACGTTCAGCAGCCTCGCAGTGCACCTTGGCTGCCTCTAGCAGGTGCTGGCAGTACTCCACATGGGTACTGAACTTCTTTTCATCAAACCCATGCGAATGGTAGTACGTACACCCACACAGCTGCCTAAACATCCTGACTGCATTCTCCAGCTCAGACAAAGTAAACCGAATCTACAGTTTTGTTCCATATAACAGCTGTCAGATGCTACCAAATACATCAACAGGCTTAGCATAAACCAGATGCTCCATTAGCATTTGCTATTTGTTTCTTTTTAACTATTTGTTCACTTCTTCATCTTTGTACTGAGCCTTTCATAATCTAAGTTCAAAACCCAAAGTATATATATTGAAAGAAGGTATGCAATTAGTGCTCGATCCTGCATTTCTGACACAATACCACCTCAGTCAGGTCCAGTACTGTCAGCTGCATACACATATACATTATTTACCCTAAAATCTATAAATTAATGTTGAATGTCCTTTTGAGTTCCAGAAGTGTTTAGAAATGTGATTTTTTTAATTGCTTGTACACTATTCCTCCATAAGATCAAGAAAAATATAAATTACACTAGTTGTCAATGTACCAGTAAATTTATCTTTATCAGGTTAACATCTGAAACCATAAGTTTGAAAGAATTCGGTAGCAATGCCAATTACACATTTTCAGGCTAGCTGAAAATTTCAAGTTTCTGTGGAGAACCTACATAGAAATGGACAGAACTGGTTAGATTTTGAGTACCTCCTCAGCAGTTCGTTTGGTCTTTTGAAGGGTAGAAGCAGAGTACTTCTGCATGGCAACACCGATATTAAATCTCAAGGTGGGATTGGAAGGGGCAAGGTGGAGAGCTCGCAATAGTGTCTTTTTGCAATCTTGCCACTGCTCTGCATCATACTGAGCACGTGCAAGGTAAAGAAGTATTGTGCTGTCCGTCCCATTGTAGAACTTACGCAAGCAGTTCTGGTACTGTAAAACAAGATTTCTGTGACTTCTTAGATTGAGATTTTCATACTTTCTGATACAATGAAAAACTCATGTACATTAAAGCAGTAGAATGATATGCAATATAACTTACCATCTTTATTGCAAGAGAAAATTGGCCTTGGGCTAAATAGATATGGGCCAGATTTACCCATACATCAGGCATCTGAACAAGTGTGCTTCCTGATGCAGCAGCTTCTTGTACCTGAGTATCAACAAAGAAACTCTGACATGATTGAAGGAGAAAACATAATAACAAAACAGTTTCCAAGTAAAATTTGCAAAAATCAATCTACTTATTTATCAATTTTATAACAACATATATCATACAACCCTAAAAATAGATTGCCAAGAAGGGGAAAACATATTAAATAATGACAACATAAAAAAAAAAAAGATAACAAAATGTTTTTTACCTGAGTAAAGAGGTCTTTTGAGACATCAAAATGACCTTTCTCGGCAAACACAATTCCTGTCCCGTTAGCAGCATACATGTTTCCCTTATGCTCCTTCAAAACCTGCAACATAATTAAAAAAAAAAAAAAGTTTAACAAAAGAACATGATAAATAGAATCTAACAATGGAACCTACCTTCGTATAGAGTTCTTTTGCTTTCTCAAGGTGCATAGCCTCCACTTTTGAACCCTTCTTATCAGAGCTCCTCAGAGCAGCAAAATAATTCCAGTTTCCCTGCCAATTTAATAATGTAACAACTAACAATTAACAATATTCTATTTTCAAAAGAAATTAACAATATTAGCTATGGAGAAAAGACTTGAATTTTCAAGGATAAAGAAATATACAAGGGCAAGATTGGCATATGAATCATTGCCACTGGTTGCATCTTTGGCTGCACGGATGGTTTCCTTAGCCTTGAGCCAGTCATCCGTCTTCAACTGCAAATCAGCTAACATGCAAAGTGCCTGGGGGTATTTCTCATCAACTTTAAGGGCATCTTTCACCTGGAAACAGAAGATAACTAGTCAATTTCATAAAGATAGGCATTGATTTTGAAAAGAACTAAAGCAGTATTTTCAATACCATACTGGATAACGGAAAATACCAGGAAATTTCAGAAAGTACCGGATTTCGGTCATCTGGCTGGTAAGGGCGCTGGTACGGTATTAAAAACATTGAATTAAAGAAGTGCTTAAAATATACCAGCTCGATGCTCAGTTTAAAATCATGCCGTGCTTTTGCTATGGCTGCGAGCCTCAGGTAACCATCCACGTAACCAGGGTACTGTTAGGAAAAAGGAGAAAAACCGATCAGATATAGACATATGACACCTACAAATCTAAAAGTTAACTAAATTGTGCTCTTGGTAGTTGGGAAAAAACGAATATAATCACCTTCTTAAAGCCTACTTGCAACTAAATATAACTTGGTCTACCTGATAAACATTTTAGGTACGGTGGTGAATGGGCACAGAAAAGAGAAACGAGTTATGAGATCGACCTTGAAAATGATGAAACGGTACAAAATGCTGGCCTTGATGGTGTCATGACGTTGCTCCAATAGCCTTGCATAGTTGAAGAGTGTAGTGACCTTATCCCATGGAAGATCAAGAGACTCATTGTCTTCTTCTAGCTGGTGAAACAATCCTGAGTCCCTTAAATTAAGAGCATTGCCATAATTGTTCACCTTATGGTCCAATTTCTCATCCAAAAGGGAGACCCAAATCCCATCTCCAAGTGCCTCTTTGAAGGTTTGTTCTGCCAACTGGAAAAGCAAGAAAGCTATTAGCAAACAAATTGGTTTTCTCACCTAGTATGGAAATTAATTATGGAACTATTGTGTTAATTATTCATTAAACAAACAACATGTATCAGCAACATTGTTAATATTAAAAAAATGTGAAATTGTGAATTCAACTTTATTTGAGTAATGACATATGGCCATAAATAAACAAACCTCAAAGTCCTCCTTCTCAAAGTGCAGGACACCAATGGTGTTGAGTAGCTCTATAGGCATGTCTTCACCACTCTTCTTTAAAAGGTTCCGAGCCTACCAATATTACAGAGACCAAATATTTATTACATTTATAGCTGGTAAACAACTAACTAAAAAGAATCAACGAAAATTGTACTGTTTTCAAAGCTTCCAGAGCAGCGTTAGCATCAATAGGTAGCAACAATTCACCAAGCTCTAAAAATGCCTGCATCCAAATTTAAAAACAAATGAATAATATTTTTTCAAACTTTTCAGGTAATCATGGATAATTATGAGAAAATAACTATTCACTAAACATACAACAAGAACATCCCTTGCAAGTATAATATCCATCGTTTAGAGTTAAATCCAGATATGTAAACAGAAAAATGAATTTTACATTCTTCCATAAGCGATGGTAAAAAAGGAGAAAGAACCATGATCTAATCCCATATTTAAAAAAAAAAAAAAGAATCAAATGGAGAAAGAAGGAGAAACAATAAATAATTATTTACCTGAGAATCTTTTGGATCAATACGAGTGACCTTTTTGAATGTTTCGACAGCCTTGTCAAACTGTCCTTGCTGTGCATGAATGTGCCCTATGGCCTTAAGAATGAAAATGAAATACCTTTTACTAACCTCCAATTAATAAAATAGTACAATAGATTCTTTTTTAAGCAATGTAACAATATTGAGTATTTTTCCTGAACTGACCTTCAAGCTCTCAACATTTTCAGGGTACACTTCCAGTACTTTTTGAAAGCTGGAAAGTGAATTCTTTAAATCTTTCAACTTCAACTGAATTTGGCCCAAACCTATACAAGTTCAGTAGAAACCAGTACACAGAAATATAATTTAGAGCCTCCGTAGCATTTTATATTGATGTTTAAGCCAGGGAATTACAGTAGCAAGTGCTGTTTCTGCCCAGGGTCCAAAATAGTTAGCTTAGGAATTGCAGTGAAAATGAAAATCATGAGCTCAATTCTTAGCTTAGAAATAAAATAATAATAATAAGATTCATACCATAAAAAGGCAGAACAAAATCCTTTGGTCTTCTTATTTCATTGGCAGCAGCCATGTAGTACCTACCCGCCTTATCATAATCTCCCTATTGCACCGATATCCCAATGATTGAAAATGAGAATTTGCAAAATGGACTAGTCATCAAATCTTGCAAAATACACATAATGCTATTGCCAAAAGATCCATAATTAAGAGAGGCCATAACATAGGTACTGGATGAAGAAATAATGATACACAATTTTCCTTAATTCAATAAGCCCACCGTTTCTTTTGGAGATTTTAAGAACCTGACCAATCGTTAAGTTCTAGTAAACAATGGCTTCATCTGAGGATATTTGACAGGTAGCATTCGTTTGAAAAAAAAAAGGGGCTCCAGAAGCAAGTGGAAAATTCTGCTAGTTATTCATTTTTCACTTAAAAAGTTAAAATGGTATTTCTAAAAGTGCCAAAATACTTGTTTTCTGCTTGTAAGAACGCTCGTCATAACATAAAAAAGTTCAAAGCCTTTAACCCAAACAAGTTGGGTGGGCTAGGAATGACACCCTGACCCTGGTCATTTCTTTTGCATATGGCTAGAATTTTACGCTGGCTCACCAAGCCTATAGCAAGCATGTGGTCTTGAACCCTTGACTCTTAGAAGTCAGCCCACTGGTGTTACCACTTGAGCTACTAGACCACATGCTTGTCATAACATAAAACTAAATAAAAAAATATTTTTGAAATGCACATGTGTTTACAGTATGCACAGCTAATTTGGGAAGAGAATAGACCTTAGAGTGGTAAGATCTGGCAAGATTATAGAAGGCCTGGGACTTGAGGAGTGGGTGGTCCCCACTGTTCTCAAGGGCAGTCTCTGTCAACTGCTCAACCAGGAAATGTTGTCCGGTGAAGAAGAAATGGTTGGCCAGATGGTTTAACACCATAGGATTCACCGGGTCCAGGTCATGTGCCTGTTCCATCATCTCAACTCCCCTCCTGATGTTTCCAGCTACATGATTAAAATTTAGCATTAATCCAATTTTGTTTAGAAAATCCAAATGAAGATTCAATTAAGCTCAGTTATGGTTGATTTTACTCAAAACTTTAGTCAGTTAAATACTTAAATCTGAACTTTATGAACATAGCTACCATTTAATATGATTGCCGAGCTTTCCTATATTATATATAAATAAAACATTTAAAGATATAAATGGCTTTCAGATTTTTACCTTCATTTGTTTGCAAATCCAGCACTCCAAGAGCGACAGTAGCCTCCACATTGTCTGGGTCTAGCTGCATCATTAGAGTGAGAGAGAGAGAGAGAGAGTATCAGCCTAAATCAACTTAAGCCTACATGTAAATTAAAAGCCCAAAGAAGAGATGTGCAGGAAGTCATCTTACTTGCAAAACCCTGTTAAAAGCTTGGCGGGCCTTTCCAAGCTGGCCGAGTCGGTATTGGCAGTAGCCAATTCCAAGCCTCACAACAGCAGGGCAGTTCGGGAATAGACGCAACGATTCCTGACAGTAATACAAATAAATTATTGTTTGTTTATTTACAACATGTTTCTAAGGGGATGTTACTTTATTTTTACATCCAGTTCAAGGCCAGTTTGGTTTAAAATGGAAGGTCCCACAAAACATTCTTTTAAGGGTCCACTCCAAAGTGACCAGGTATTGTGCCTCAGAACTTCCAGCGGTGTGTATTAGACACTTATTGTAATACAGACCAAATACAAACAATATTCATATTTAAATAAAGTGCCTAGTACTAGAAAAATCCTTTTTGTACATACAAGATTAACTTACCCTATAGTTCTCCAGAGCATTCTTATAGAACTCCTGAGATTTCCTGATATTCTCTTCTTTTTCACCCATCATGAACAACACACAAGCCTTCAAAGATATAAAAATTAGAAAAAAAGAAATAGGAAAAGTACCAATAAATTAGAATCCAAAGGAAAAGGACAATGGAAAAAAAAAACAGAGAGTTTGGTTTTCTCCTATTTAAAAATGAGAGAACAATTTTAATAAATAACAAAGAATGTCATATCACCTGACCAAGGAGACCAGGGACATGCTTAGGATTGTACTCCAATACTATTCTGAAATTTTCTTTTGCTTTCTCAAGTTTTTCAAGTTCATCTCTAGCGATGCAAAGCAGAGCTGCATGATTAAAATTGAAAGAAAACAACAAGGATGGAATCTCTTGTTAATTAATGGATCATTTAATAATATTTCGTAATTTATTCATCATTATGTATTAAATAAAAAGCGGATTCTTATTCTTATGTTTTGTCACCAGTTGGAAATTAACCAAATGTACCAGCAATGCAATGTGTTCATTGTAAGTCATAACACTCTGATGGCACAAAGAGCATTTATTCAGGACATAAGAAATATTTTCATAAACATATTTAATAATGTTATCAATAAATGCAGGAAACTATACAAATTCTACAGTTGGATAATTTTTTTTTTTTAAAAAAAAGCAACCCTAATTAAGAAATGAATGAATGTAGAAAACATCCAAATTAAAAAACATCAACTTAATTTCGCCCATTAGTTTACCAAATCTTTTATGTTAAGCTGTTTTTTTCAAAAAAAATAAAAAATAAACTTTAAACATAACCAACATTTGCTTCTGTTTTAACTAAGAGCCAAAATCATGATATATTTCCAACACAAGACAGTATCGATTAGTGGGACAGAAAATGTATGTTCCATACTTCCATTATATACTGAAAACAATAGCCGTAATTCAAAATAGCCATTCATTTCTGAAAACAACACCCCAAATTCTTGATACATTCCCAACACAATATACTATTGATTAGTGTGATCGAAAATGAATCTTCCATAAATCCATTAAATACAGAAAACAATACCCCTAAGTCAAGTAAGCTATTCATTTCTAAAATTTCAAATTAAACAAAACAAAAGAGAAGTTGGGGGCAATACGATCTTTAACTCTTGACTTAAAAATTTGTTAACAGCTGGATGTTAGTTTTCAATAACACAAATGTACAGCTAATATTTGCAAATCTAAGAACTGTTGGGTGTGTTTTGGCACCAAGTTGGGCACTATTTGTGAATGACAAAATAAAGGTCATAATACTGGAAGCAAAAAGGCAAAATATTTTTTTACCTTTTCCAATCCAGGTAGATGGTTCAATTGTATCAATCCTGGAAGCCTTATTATAGTAACTGGTAGCCATGACAAAGTTTCTCTCCTTCTCCTCTGGAGGACCTGTTGTTGCCAGGAATGTGTAATATGCCCCTAAGGCATTTAATATGGCAATCCTCTCGTACTTCACATCAGCATAGTACTCGTCAATTTCTGCATATTTTAAGAAAATTAGCAAAAAAACAAAATAATTAAGATAAAAAAATGAGGTTTGAGATAGAAAAGGAAACAAGAAGCAAGGGACCTGGGCCTGATCCTTCGTCCAATATCTGGAGAAATTGATCAACTTTCCCTTGGCTATAATATTCTCTCTGCACGAAAAAGCATTTGCTCAGAACAATCCAGTGATTGTAAATTTAAAAACTTTCCAACGACACTAAATCATATATTAAGTACACAATTACTGTAGCATTGTAGACCTTTTATTGCAATAGAGCTGCCCTATTACAAAACATTACAGCGAGTTCATGCAAAAGTACAAGGGGATATAAATATTCTAAGGAAAAAGCAATATTGACATTTATAGGTATAATACATAGGTAAGCAGAAAACAAGAGAAAATATATTAATTAATTCTGCAAAAAAAAAAAAAAATTGTCAACAAAGCACCAATCCAAACCAAGCAATCAGCAAAGCTTTTTTAATGGGTATCAGCAAAACTTAACCAACCTTAATAACAACCAATTTCGAATCGCAAATTAAACCATACACCAACTTAAACAAACACCCAACAAATTAGAGAAAATGAGAGAGAGATCGATTCATACAGCAATAATTAGCCAGAGATCGAGAGGAGCTTGCTCGGCCTTGAGAATATCTACTATATCGCCCGCATCTCGAGGCAATTGATCCAGCGCCACGCACACCTCCTCCTCTGAATTTTGCACGGGAATATAGACACAACTCGCCATCCCAAATCAGACAATGCAGAAACAAAATAACCCACAAAAAATCTGATGATATCAGAACTTTTTCTCGTCAGAGTAAGGAACCAGAAGAGCTGGAATTTGGGTTGGCCTCCAAAAATCTCCCCAAAACCCTAGAAGTCGAGAGATTTAGCGCTCGGAAGGACACGAGGAAGGTATACAGGGATAAACCCTGGACTTAACTCAGTTTCTCTTTTTACTTATGTCGAGTTATTTCCTTTCCAAAACGAAGGAGAAGAAATAGGCAGTGAATCTTTTTGATTGTATGTGGACGCGCTTTTACGGAGTTTTATGTAGGAGTTGGATATTCGGTCTCACTGCTCGTCTGCTCCTACCGGACTTTGGGCTTTTTGGACTCACCTCTTCAATTTGGGCCGTCGAGGCTTAAAAGAGAGGATTACGGCTTCAATGGATGAGTGCGCAAAACTTTAGTATTCGATAAAAATAAAAATTTGAGAACAATGCTGTAAGCCTTTTTTTTTTTATTTCTTATTTTGTGAGGTGCTGTCTATCCTAGATGATTTTGAAGGGAAAATGGGCCCAAAAAAAAGGGGACAAGAAAAAGAAAAAGAAAAAAAAAGAAATGCAGGATTAACAATGATGTACCAATTAAATGCAGACGTCCATATATATACATGCTACTAGTTGATATTAGACCTGCATAACGTGGAAAACGAAGACGAAACTAAGCTGTTGCGTTAATCGTTGCGTTAAGGCACGAAAATTTTTTTGTCTTTGCGTCTTACGTTCCGTGCTTTGAACGCAACAAAATTTTTTTGCGTTGATCGTTGCGTTTAATTGCACGATCAAAACGATTTAACCGTTTAAAACTTTTAACCGTTTCTCAAATATGGATTTTGTACTAATTGATGTCATCAATTCCTGTATCAGTTCTATATACCAATACCTTTTCTCTTTACCAGTATCAAACAGAGAGAAAAAAAAAAAAAAAGAAATCAAAATAGAGAAAAACCTCAAGCAACAAGAACAACCAAATCAATACTAATCTCAACTTATTTCTCTTATTACAACTTGTTATTCTCATCTCAAAAAATATTCAACTAAGAATTAAGCAAAGTACCAGTCCAATTTAACCCCCAAAAAAAATATTCTCTTATTACATAAGCAGTCCAATCAAACCCCAAAAAATGTTTAGCAAAACCATCTAGTGCTAACAAATGGAGCAAAATACCAGAATACGTTACCTTAATTCAAGCTCCAACAAAACGCAAAACTAACTAACTAGTGCTGTCTTTTTCTTCACCTAGTAAAGATCAAGTGGGTGTTGTCTGTCAAAGCAGCAGAATCAGTGCCCAGACAAAGCCTAACTCCTGCCATAGAAGAAGGGAAATCAGTCACACTAGAATTTCTCCAAAATCAGACCAAAATCATTTCAAAAGCAGACCAAAATCATTTCAAAATCAGACCAAAATCAGTTCATACAAACCCAAATCTTTTCAAAATAGGCCAAATTAGGTCCCTGTTGTTCCCAAAATATTTCAAAATCAGACCAAATTACCTTTGATTTTTGCTAGAAGAATAAAAAAAAGAGAGCCTGCTTCAAGGAATCGAGTCTGAGGGAGGCAATAGGAGAGGAGGAAGCCGAGACTGAGGGTGGCAGTGAGGAGAGGTGGCTGTGCTTCGAGAGATGGATGTGCTTCGAGATGTGCCCGTGCTTCGAGACTGAGGGAGGCAGTGAGGAGAGGAGGGAGTCGAGAGGGTGGTGGCTTGATGCAGTGAGGAGACTATGGAGATGCAGTGGATCGATGTATGGGGAGACTATAGTGGATCGATGCAGCGGGGGATCGAGCGAGAGGTGGTGGATCGATGCAGTGAGGAGACTGAGGGAGTCGAGATAGCCTTTAGCAGAGAGAGAGAGAGCGAGAGAGAGAGAGATATGTGAGACTGATTCGGCGGAAAATGCAGCGGCGGAAGAAAACCTAATTTTAGTCTTCTCTGCATGGATCTCTCCGTTTCCATCTCCGCAATCCAATAATGATAGCATGGTAGAATTTCAGACGAAACAGACGAAATAAACGATAACGAAACGGATCTGTTTCGTTAACCGTTTCGTTTTGAAACGAAAATGGGTATGGTTTTGCGTTAACCGTTCTGTTTTAAAAACGAAACTGAAATGCTTGACCGTTTCGTTCCGTTTCGGACGAAACGAAACGAAAAAACGGTCGAAACGAGTATCGTTTTCAGGCCTAGTTGATATGATGAAAGGAACAATATTATTATTGCTTATCTCATTTAGTACAGTCTGTACAGACCAAAAATTCAAAGTAAATATCGATGGAATAACAATGAAAGAACGAACCGAATTTGATGATGATGTTTTATATTGTCCTTGTTTTTTATTTTTATTTTTTTTAAGATTGAGATTTTCTATAGAATTGGAAAAGTTTCCATCAAATAGATGTATATCATCCGATTTCTGCTCCTAAAATTGTAACTATGGAACTTGCTCTTAAGCATTTACAGCTCTGCTGAAAAATTAGGATTCATTTTTCTTTCCCTTGGATATTATTAATTTTTGTTTTGGCCATTGCATGGTGTTTCTTGTGCGGGCGTTTAATAATTCACATGCACCTTATCTCAGCATTTATAAACTTCGCTTCCAGCTCAACTCTAATACACAAAACCAAGAGCTAGTCCATACAAGTGCTTTCGCATTTCTTCAAGGAAAAAAAAATAATAAAGTCTTAACTGCAAATCCAATACAAGCTATGTAATATATATATATAAACAAGGTATATAGAGTAGCTATTGTTAATTGTAAGGCAAATCAATACCATGAAATGAAGGGACAAAAAAAAAATGAGGAAAACTACGTACATGTCTATGCTTTTTTTAGGCTTATATTCTTGGTGATCACATAAATGCACATATATAAAGGCTAACACTTCCTTACCAATCTTTGCATAAATAACTACTTTCCATCTTTCCTTTGAGAATTGTCTACTAAAATACTTCTCCTTCCATCTTGAGCTTTAGGACCACACAGAACTTTGCACTTCACCACACAAGAATTAGACGTGTACACATTGAATCCTGGAGCAACCAATAATTTGACAGTTACCGGTTGTGCAAGCTCAGTTTCGTCCATTGAAACATCTTCCATGAACCGAGAGTCAAAGCTCGTCCCTGGATCAACTCTCATAATGGGCACCGGTGGGTGGACTGACCGTGCCAGGAGCCGGACAGCCCATGCTGACTTGGCGGCACCGAAGAATGTACGAAGGATGTGCTCTGGCCAAACACGTGGTGCCCAGCCAAGCGACCCCACCACCTCGCTCATTCGTCTGTCACAAAACCGGCTTAACCTATCACTGTAGTGGCGTGTACCTTTGATAAGGACCTGGATTTGAAAGGATAAGTAATATCAAATTGAATAACTCATGAATTTCTATATAAGTTTTGACGTACTAATGGCAAATCAGGAAACTTCACCCTTTGAATTGAAATACAAGAAGAAAAAAAATATATAAAGTAGAATTGGATTCTGATTATGCTAGAACTTTTAAAATTTATTGGAAAATGTTTACTGGCAATACAATTTTTTAAGCAACGACAGAATGGATTGAGAAAAGAATGCTGACTAATGGCTTAAGTTAAAATTTCATTTCAATTTTTAATATCCATTTAATTAGGTGAAAGGAACCCGATATTAATAATATTAATAATAATAATAATTACCTGATCCCAATTAAGCTCTTGCAATGACCCGTACTCTGACTGATTCATCTTACACCGGGCAGATGGGTCGGCAATTTGCATCTCATCCTCATCTGTCAATTCAAACCCATTATAGAAAATCTGGTTGAGCAGTGCCTCCATGTGGTGGGGAAGCAGAACTGTGGGGCTAACATATGGCCTGACATTACTGCGGAGCGTACGTGCAAGCATCCTGATAGCTGATCTGGCAGCTGAGACCGACCGAAGAAATTTCTCGATTGATAGTGAACCAACAATGCTCGGCACGTCGTTTTTGGAGGCCAGTTCTCGGCGGAGCTCTAGAATGGCATATATATTATTTTTAGGACTTTGAACAATTTTTAATTAAAGTATAGAAGGACAATTGAAATTCAAAACATATTAATGAGGAAGATTCACATATGGACAAGAGGTTTTATTTCGAGGTACTGCATTAGAATTTAGTATGGTTCATGAATAGCATTCCAATGAAGGTCTGGCTTTTTTAAGTCTCAAATTTATGATTTGCAAAGAAGACAGTAACAAACTAATAATAATGACAATACCAACAAAAATTTTTGTTGTCTTTGTGTGGTTAAATATCACAATCATTGTCACTTCATTATTATAATTTTTATTACATCAACATACTTATTTAATCCTTTATTCAGTAATAAAAAGAGTACCTGAGATGGTCTGTTTGAGGCGGGAGGCTTCGACCACAGCGTCATCACGCTTACGAGCTGTCGCTAGAAGCTTCTTGGATAGTTCAGTGGCAACAAGCCGCCATTCCTCACTGGTATCGGAGGTTGAGTGACGATTACTTGCACGATCACTGTTTTTTTCTAAAGGCACAATTGAAGGACGGCAGTCTGCAAATGAAATGGAGCGACGGTTCACCTTCTGCTTTCTTTGAGGCACTGGCGGTGGCAGTGTCGTTGCAAAAGGCTCTGTGTACTGTTGAGGTTCATGAGCTGATACTTCTTTTGTAATAACTTTGGTGGTTCTCCCAGGTGTTTTCAGTTGAGGTTTTTTTTCTCTGTTCTCTTCCATTAATTCATCGAGTCTGCGTCTCTGTATGTAAAGAAAAAATTTTCACAATTTATAAATTAGGCTGATGAACGGAACAAAAAAATTTAAAGAAAAATCTATTTAGTGTTCATGCATGGATTGATACTTGAGAGCGGGATAAACGGGATTTTCAGCTGAATTTATAAAGTCAGTATAACGTACCAAGGTGTACTACTGTACCGACTCAATTACACATATAGGTAGGAGCTAATAAAGTATTTTTGGCTTGTAATCTTTTGTAAATTAATTTCTTTTTACGTCTCCATGATTGAAATTCCTACCATAGAAATATGAACAAGAATTGCCATCCGGCACCCTCAAAAAAATATATGAACAAGAAAGCAGGCAAAATAAAATAAGAAAAAAAATGGAAAAAAAAAAAGACTACTGAGTACTTACATGAGTGGATAGAGAATCATGAAGGTAATCAGACAAAGGAGAAGAAGCCATTGGAAAGTAGCCTTTCTGTCTCCCTCCCTCCCTCTGCTTTCTAGTCTTTCTCGAAACTTCTTCAGAGATTGCCAAAATTTTAATTTGGGAAAAGCTAAACTTCTAGGGAAGATTTGCGACGTACAAGTCAGAATGAAAAAAGAACCTCTAATAGATACCTAAAAACAAGAACAAGCAATGCAACCGAAGCAGGGGATGCACTCATTGACCAGCAAATCAGTATCCTGAGCAATCTTTGACAGTAACAAGTTCAGAGGCAATTCCTTGGAAGTGAAACATCTTTGACTATATCGTATTTATGCCTCTCTCTCTCTCTCTCTCCCGAAATAACCTCTCGAGGCGTGACCAAGGAAGGGGTTAAATATGGTGTTTCTCATCCTTGTAGGATTGTACCATGTCCATAACCATAATGTATACTGGGCACACAGTACTATTCAAAATTAAAAACGCTTGCAAATGCAACCCCAACTTTGTTTTTTTTTTTTTTTTTGTCTCAGCCAGGTCCTTGCTCTGGTTCGCTAATAAAGGCCAGGAGTGTATTTGATAATGTATAAAATCTTATTGACATCCTTACTAATTTATGTCAATAATTACTCATTAAATTTAAAACGCATGCATGTAATTTTTTATCATTTAGAAAGATCGTGCAATTTAAGATTATTTAATTATTAATTATCATTGAAAATTAAATTTTCTATATGTCAAGCCCTTTCAACTAATACATGCCATTTTCAAAATATTTTTTTAATATTACGCATCTAAATTATAGACAATATACCTTCAATTAATTTTTTTTTATAAGTATTGCGAATATTTTTACGGATCTAGAAAGAGTTCTAAAATGTATAATATATCCCAGAAAAGTTTTCTTCTTTTACTCGAAGAAATGAACAGATGCTAATTAATGAGCTCAACACATATGTATGCAGGGGTAGATTTTTTATTTTTTTTTAGGTAGGGAGACGATGGTCTCACCTACAATTTAAATGAACGGATAAAGGTACCGTACAAATTAAATAAAAGTTTCGATCGATCAGTCTTAGGTATATATCGCTACCTTTTATATTGTTTAATGCGTAAAAAAAAAATGGTTCTAATTACTTAGCCAATATATCAAAGTTTGAATCAGTCTTCTACATTCTCCAAATACGTACGTTTCAAAGAACCGGTCATAAAAACAATTTTGACGACACCTATACCTGCAGACATCAGTCAAGCTATACGTCTACCTATATATGGTAGATTTACTTTCTCGTTTGTCTTAACACCATAATCAAGTAATAATAATCAATTTAATCACTCCCTCCAACTAATTTCTACGTACTTACCTTGCTAAATTATTTCAATGTCGTCAATTTTCCGAAAATTTGTTTTTGGCCGTACGTGAAGCTTCAATGTTTTTCCTTCAAAATCATAATAATTTGTATTTTATTCAACTTAGATTACTTCATCAAGATTTTTGTCTAGTACACTAACATCACTTGACGAGGTGTACGGTGTGGATCTTGCCTTCAAGTAAAAGTAATCTAAATTTTTTTATTCACTGTTTACTTATTAAGGAGAATGCACTTTTGATATAGTAAAAGTACTCATTTTCATTATCACAATAAGTTCAATAATTGTAGCTCGGGGGTCTGATTTCTTGACGTATTGATACAACTATATTTTTTTCTAAACAATATTTTCATGCTATCAGTATCAGCACATTAATTCATTGAAAGCAATATGATATAGGTGGCCCTTAATTGCGAGCATGGTCAATAAGGAAAATGCCATTGTAGCGTGAATGAAAGCGCATTGATGCTAGTAGTTGATTTTTGGTGACCATGATAAATAGGCACATAAGGGAGTTATGAAACTGCTTAATCCTCTCCATTTCTCCCAAACGGGAGTGGTCCTGGTCTAAGACCTAGATCATGCTTGGATATATGTGCAATTTGATAGCGAGAGGATTAAAATTCGAACCCTATTAGGCTTTTACTGATACACAGCATTTTGAATTTGTTTGAACGAGGATGTTTGGCATGTCCTTGTCTAGCTAGCAATGAATTAATATTGTAGGCCAGCAGTTATTGTTTCTTTACTCATTGATTACAACGTGTACAATTTTTCCATGTTCATGACTAGTGTCTATGATAAGTTTCTTGCTAATGCATGATTAAGAGCTGTTTTGTCTTACAACTCCAAAATTAGTACCCAAAATGTGATATTAGTTGGAAGTGTAGATAACAAGTTGCTTCTTAATTCAGTAGAAGTTTCTTTAACTCTGTACAATATCAATTTGCAAATAGACAAGTCTTTTTTATGTGAACTGATGATCATTCTAACCCAGACTAACGGTCCATTAGTAATGGATTTAAATTGCTTAGTTACATTTTCCTCGCCTATTCACCTCCTTGCTTGGTTCAGTCTAAAATATCCGATTCAGCCGCAGAAATTTTTTTTTTCAATTGTTTTCAAAATAATAATAATTATAATTAACCTACTATAAATTAAAATTTTATAACTTTTCAATATTATAAATTAGTTACTTATACCATAAATTTGATATTTGAAACCGATTCAACGCCGGTGCTGTTGATTGCGCTGGAGAGGGAAGACGACAGGGGGCCGGGTTCGGTTTTTTATCAAGAGAGAGTAGAGCGCGCGGCAAGAGAATTAAATCGCACAACACAATTCGTGAAAATTTTTGACCTTTCTCGTGATTTCAGCAGACCAATATTTTCTCTAAATCGAACAAAACAAATTGAACTCGTGTGAGAAAAAACATTAACATCCCACTTTCATTACAAGTTTAGACGGAATCTATAACCCCTTAAAAGTTATTATATTATTCTTTCAATTGTTAAGGAAATATAAGCTAGTTTTCCGAAACCAAATTCAAAAACGTTCAATTTGCTTAAGTAGATCAAACTACGTCAACAGAAGTTATTTATAATTACTAATAATTGCTGGGTCCACTAACTCCCGCCTTGGCGCTGCAGGGGCGAAGCCAAGGTGGTGGCCTTGGTAGGCTTGGCCTCCCCACATTTTTTAATTTGACTAATATTTATAAGCTAAATTTAGTTAAAATTAAAATTGATAACTATGTAAAATGGCCCCTTCAAGAAAATAAAAGTTATACATTGGCCCCACTAAAGCTATTTTTCTGGCTTGGCGCAAATAATGTGCCACCGAATACTTGTGAATTTGCAATTTATAAGTTTCAGTCATGCTTGCATTTACTAGTACTTTAAAATAGGCAAAATTGGGTGTATACCCATGGAAAACGCACTATTTGCAAATTTTCTTTTCAAATTTGAATTTATTAAAAACTTAAGTTATTATCATAGATAAATTTATATTCGTTTTAACCACATAAAATGCTTATAATAAATAAATTGATATTAAAGATGGATTTAAAATTTAATTGACAAAATTAGTCATCTCAACTCTTTCTCTTTCTTCAACTCAGGTCCCACCCGAAAGTACAGATCGATATGAGAGCTCAACTCATGCACGATACATTGGCATACAGCATAAGTTGAATTTGTGCTATGCGACATGTGCTAGCCTTTCGCACGTATTAAAATTTTGTTTTAAAATATTAGCATTAAATATAAATTATAAATAAATTTAATACAAATATGATTGAAATTATAAATAACGTGTCATATACTTAATGGTAGGCAAGTTTGGAGGAACAATTTTTTTAACAAGTCCAATATGAAGTTTATTTTTTGATGTATTTTTTTTTATTTGTGCTAAAGAAATTTAGTCCAAGCAACCATGGGTACACCATTCGTCTCTTCTGTGCACCCGTTTGCTCTAAATTCAACGAAACCATTACTTTTGCATTTATATCTAACTATATGACATCTTTTAAGTACTCGAGATCTAAAAAAATCGAGACCATTAGTTTAGTATTTATAATTGCATTGACATTTTTAGGCTACAAATTGACATTTAACAAACAAGAACTATTTTAATAGACATGTAAGTTGGGTTAGTACTTCACTTACAGCGATGGTTTATTAAGATTAGCATTTTATAAACTAAAGACTTTATTATTAAAGACACCAACCTGCAGACTCTTTGTTTTTCGTGCATTACCACTAAAATAATCATTATATTTGTCTTAATTAGATGGGGACCATAACAATTTGGACACCACTAATAAAGTATGAAAAATATTAAATGATCTTAATACCAACTTCACAATTTGAAGGCGATGATATTATGTGATGAGGCATATTAAATTTTGACAGATGACAACTGCCTACATGCCATCCGCTGCAGAGATCTAGGTGCCAAAAACAGCCTCCCACCCAAAAGTATTCACAGGTCACTGAATATACCTATCTCTACTACTTATAAATGCACGTAACGTATAGGTGTTACACTCTAGGTCTAAGTAGTAAACAATTTTTTCTACTGTTGGATCGACTTGATCTATGGTTGGATGTGTATTGCTAGACGAAATAACAGTGTTATTTGGTTTTTCGTCTAATTAAGAAACAAGACGCAACGCACTTGACATTTTTAGAGCCTAATTAATAATGAAAATCTTTAGAGCCCTTTCTATTTAGAGTTGCATCTTCAGATTTGACATTTTTCTATGAAAAGATACAAGATAGTACGCCGTGCATGTATTTTTTTTTTTTTTTTTTGTTGCAAAGTCGCAATATTTTTTTTGGTCATTATTAAATGCGAACGAACCATATAAACTGAGAGGCATAGGCAATACCTTAAGTTAGTAAAAATGGAGAGTTGCCAATCAATTAATTTAACATTATTTGTGCTTTGTAATTGGCATTGTCTTGTGATTTAATTTATTTTAAATTTAAATTATTAAGTATAAATATTTTAATTATTAATTAGAAATGATATATCGTCACTTTGCCACAAATTTTAGTGACTTAATTTTTTTTTGAAGGTCAGTTTTAGTGTCTTAAATTGTCATTATATTATGTTTAATGGACATTAATGATGGCATGTCCTGACAAATAACTATAAGTTGCTGATAAAACCATGAAACATTCACAAAAAAAGTTGTATACCGAAGTGTTTTGTGAAATGATTAAGGTAATAAAATTTCATTTCAAAAATATTAATTGCTCTCATATTACACTCACACATGCACTCAATGTATAAAATTATCTTAATTTTTACACTGAAGTCTTTCTCTGTATAGAATACTGCTACTTTCAACACCAATCATGACAACGTTGATCTTAAATATTGAAAATAGACAACATATCTATGTCAAATAATATGTTTACATATTAAAGTCTGCCCGCACATTGAGCGGGCACTGCTGCTAGTTACGCAAAAGTAGGTGATCCGATTTGAATCATAGAAACAATTTACTCAAAACATTAAAATGTATAAACGCTCATATCGGATGGACGATATCCGTTTTATATATTGAATGCTAGCATTTTTTTAAATATTGAAGTACAATAACCAGCACAAAGAATTTGAGAAAATATAGCATGAATTGAATGCTATCAGGTATTTCATTTGTTCCAATTGCATTTAGGCCTGACAAAACGACCAAAAAAAATGTGATGCCGTTCTATTTTTAAAAATAAAACGGAACGTGACACCAATTTATTATGTCGTTTCAAAAATGAAACGGTGACGAAATCTGTATGATTTGCTTTTTATAAAACGAAACGAAAACATAATCATATCATTCTGTTTCATATATGATGGATCACCAATGTATATTTCGTTTTGCAGTTTCATATTCTACAAAGGTAGTATTATTCAATAGCAGAGAGAAACAAGGATTAGTCCATGTCATCCAGAAGAGATGAGGTGTCACTTTCGGGATGATCCACGTTAGCTAGAGGAGGGGTTTGATTGCTTTTACAACGATGTCTACATCATAAAGGTCACAGAAGATCAAGTAATGGCACAGGATTGGAGTTGATCAAGTCAATTGGTTCACATCCGTGTCTGTGGACCAAACAGGTATCGAGTCATACTTGATTTCGATTAGTGGACTCCACTTGTCAACATTTGAACACTGGTGCACCAGATTATTTCATAGTAATATGAAATTTTGTTAAAAAATTGTTTAAGAAATATTTTGCCGTTTTGATCGTATTTGTAAACGATAAAAAACAAGATGAAAATCAAAGCCGTTTAATAAACAAAATGGAAACGAAAAATTTTTTATCGTTTGATCAAACAGCCCAAAAACGATTTTTACTTACCAGAAATGATATACACCATTCATCCAATTACCATCCAATACCATCCAACAGGCTTCAACAGGCCAAATTGGGCTTCAGCCTTCATTTTTCGCGTGCTGACGTCATCAAAATCGCGTGATGACGTCATCAATTTTTTTCCGCAAAAAATATTCAAAATTTTTTTTTGCGCTGATGTCATCAAATGAATGGATTTTTGTGTTCAGTTAGTTGTGTCAAGGTTGAGTTAAACTTGTTATGTGTTCAGTTAGTTGCATCTTAAAGTCGAATTTTCATATATATTTGTTTAGTTAAACACGTTAAGGGATGAACTTAAAGATTTAAGTGTTCAGTTATTTGCATCTCACTCAAAATTGAATTTTCGCATTGTTTGGTTCAGTTTAACACATTAAGGGATGAATTTAAACTGTTTATGTGTTCAGTTAGTTGCAACAGAATTTTGATTTTGTAATTTTTTGTCTTAAGTTAAACATATTAAGGGATTAATTTAAAATGTTTATGTGTTCAGTTAGTTAAGGTAGAAATTTAATTTCGTAGTTTTTGTGTTCAATTAAACTAGTTAAGGGATCAATTAACATGTTTGTGTGTTCAGTTAGTTGTGATCAAACACGTTTTAATAACCTTGCAAAAGTGAACACTGATCAGTTATTAAGAATGATATGTATTATTGCAACAAACTGAGCAATTATACTTACAATAGCATCCATTACAAATGATTCTCTATTTCAATACATAAACAACAAGCTGATAAAACTAAACAACGATTCTGATCTACAAAATACAAACAACAAACTGCAAAGATTCATATTAAGTGCACGAATGGTGGATTTATCTTGGATCTTCGCTTTCACATTATCGATCGTGTCGATCGACGGCGATATAGTCGAAATTAATCAAATCTCATCAGCAAAAAATTAGAAAGCCCTTAAACCTTTTGCTAATCCAATTGCCAGATCTGGTAAAACAAGCAACATAACTCATCAATTAGCTAACTTGTGAAACGAGAATCAAATCAAATTTTCACACGAAGACAATTTTCACACGAGAGAGCAGGTTCGATTTCAAATTCAGTTCCACTGGAAGCAATTGGCAATGATCCCCTCATTATTTTTAAAAGCACATCAAAAGAGAAAAAAAGAAAAATTACTACGGAGAAATTACCTCCGATGTTGGTAGATCTATTCAACTAATTAAAACAAAAGTTGCAAGTCCAGATTAAAATATATATATATATATATATATATATATATCTTAAAAAATTAAAAAACAACTACCGTTTTAAGTCCTTTAGGATGCAGTCGCAACAAACTACAATACACAAAGCTAGATTTCAGACTTAAACACCTAACTCGATTCAATTTAAAATCTTAATAAATAGGGAAAAGGTCAAAACAGAAACAGATCTAATCGGAAGAAGAAAAACAATCACCTCAAGGGGAAAAGCTCATGAAGTCATCGGATGGATTCGACTGCTTCTCTCTGACATCCTGAAGGATCTGCTTCACGACCCAGTTGTTCCGGTTGTACCTCGTCGCCGCCGACGCCATGGCGCACTCCGAGCGAGTCTCCGACAGTGCACGCTAGTCCCGTTCCTCAACAAACGATATCGCAAAAAAATTGCCAGTGGATTGATTGGAGTAACATGAAGTTCTCGAACGAAGGCGAGCAGTTCTCCGACGAAGGCGAGAGCAGAGCATAGGAGATCTAGGGTTTCTGAACACGAAAGTGGCAGTCAATTCGGCTAGGGTTTGGTAGAGTGAGATGAGGTTCAGAGGATATAAATAAACTGTCGCTGGGTCCAATCTGGTCTGTTTGAAGCCGGTGGATGATGTGGATGATAGTCAGTTGGATGGAGAGTAATTACCTTTACTTATTACCAAAACCGTGATCGTTATCACGTTTGCCGGGCATAATTGCGTTGTTACTATTTCTAACTTGGGCTTAACATGTTATCCTTGAGCCTGAGCTGCATCCATAATACCAAAGTCTATTAGTGGGCTCAAAAACAATACTGATCCACATTAAGCCCTAATAATGATCACAACACTTCCGTCCCAACTCAACTCTCAACGGAGCTACGTCCGCTACTTTCCTGCTTCCCACTTCACTCCAGTTGAACCTTCCCATCTCCGCTCCCCTGAAACCTTTCAGTGACGAAAAATCTAGCAGTCTAGCACCACAATCAGTGGCCAATTCCCATGGAGACCATCGATCCAAGCCTCCCTCTAGAGGCCCCAGAAGGGGTTCTCGTAGATTGGTCCGATCTCCCAGTCGATCTGCTCCAAGAAATCTCGAAGAAGCTCCTCGACATCTTCGATTTCGTCTATTTTCGCGCCGTTTGCAATAAATGGCGCGCGGCCACCTCAATCTCTGACCTTCCACCTCAACTCCCTTGGCTCCTCCTCCAGGATCTTCGCTACCACAGCGAAAGTATTTGCTTTTACGCTCTCTTCTCTGATAAAATTCGAACTATCCACTACCCAATGGCCCGCAGCAGTCTCCTTTCTGGCCCTTCCCATGGTTATCTCTACGTCGACGGTGGGACATGTTCTCTTTTTAACCCGCTTACTAAAGATGAGGTCACTATTAAGTATAGGAAGGACCTTCTCCCTTTTCTGGTCTCTATGGGTCCTGATCCTATTGGAAGTGATGATTATATGGCTTTCTTCGTTGATAATTTTTTTGAAATGACGGGATTTTATCGATTACGCAGTTGTGAGTGGAAGTTTGTTAGCCTGCCGTTAAACACGGGCCGCCATTATTGCTTCAAGGGGATGTACTACATGAATGAAAATGGAACAGGTAACACTGTGGTTTTCAACATTGCTTGTGGCTCATCTTTCATGGTACCGTCTCCGAAGACCCTTGACAGTTCTGACTATGTATTCTTTGTTGAGTCCGCTGGAAAGATTTTGAGAATTGTTCAACATCTGGATCTGAGTTCAGATGTCTCAACTCCTAACATTGGTTACGATATCTATCAGCTTAATGTTGAAGATGAAATTGACCAGTCCAGGTGGGTAAAAGCCAATAGCATCGGTAACCAAATATTGTTCCTAGATAGTTTCCGTGGTATCTCTACTGCAGTTAGGCCGTCTACTGGATTAAGGGCAAACTGTATCTATTACATAATAAATCGTCTTGAAAGTTCTGTGCATTGTGGGTTGTACAAATACAACATCTCTGATGGTCAGTTAGAAAAAATTCTCTGTCCTTTTAACAATGGATGGACCTGGCTTGTGCCTAACCTCGTTAGCTCCCTACCTGCTGGTCATAATTAGCAAAGTAAGTATCACCTTCATTGTCTAATTTTTCGCTTACTAATTGATTACTTGTCAACTGTCCGTATAGTATTCATTTACTCATTTGTACTCAGACGTCTTATTTAGATTATGTATAAATTGAATACTTAACAATTTCCAGAGTTGAATGAGAGTGAATTGAGTTATAAATTTTTACTTTTATGGGTATTCTGTGCGTATGACCTAATATTATTGGTTTAGATGTTGGGAGAATCTATTGCTATAAATTCACTTCTTCTGTCATTTAAAAAAGCCAAAAGTGAAGTATTCTTTTAGTGTTATTGTGTGTTATTAGTTGGTATATGACTATATATTTTGCTTGGTTATATCAGTGTCATCACAATTTAGTTGATGGCTTTGTTGTTTTGTGTGCTTACTGCAATTTATTGTATATATGCATATAGTGTTTATTCTGTTGCTACTATTTTGTTTCTCCCATGATTCTTTAGTGCATATACTTATATCTATCGTAAGATTCTTCATATAAAGAAAGTTCTAAGTTGCTGACTGATATTTTTACAGTGTGTGCATTGTTAAGGTCAGATAAGAGAGAAGAGGATAAAAATCGTGCTCCAATCGTATAAGAGTCTGAAGTTTTTTTAGGGGAAGGGGATATTTTTATCCCTATTGCTTGGTTAAATTATAGAACATTGAATTAGTCTTAAGTTGGCCCATGAGCAAGTAAGAAAGACTTAACAGAGCTGAGTGGAAAATATAAGATGCTATCAAGTTCTAGGAGAGAATGAAAATATAATTGGTGTCGGTGACTCAGAGATCAAAGAAGAAATTACTACTCCCATTTATAGGAACTATTCTATTAGCTAATTTTCTTTAATATATTTTATATTTTATATTAAGAAGAGATTTCTTAAAATTGCAATTGGAACTTACTATTCTGTTTTGTGAATCACATTTTTAGTAATTATGACTTTTCCAATATGTTTCCATTATGGTCCATATAGACTGTTGTATAATCCTAGTGGAGATAGTAGGGCCTACCGTTATCTTGGACTGTCTGATTGAAATGAACAGATCACATTGGCCTGCTGATGTTACTGGGATTGTATTTAGCATTCGATACGCAATGCCCAACTGCTACCATAGAGTTTACTGATGCTTGTGTGAACAATTTACTTTGGTTTCTGATGTTTGTTTTTCTTGCTGACGTTGATTAATTTTACTCTATTTGTGCAGACAATTTGCGAGGAGGAAAACTCCTTGTTACTGGAATGGTGGAACATTCTCTACATCATGCAGATATCAGAAATCTAGATACTGGCGCAACGAGGGTTGTGTTGAAATTATGTGATGCACTAGTTTCCTTAGCATTATCGTCATACTTATCAACTTTCTGCATTTGGTTTTCATTTAATGTGTGCCTGTGGTACGAATTGTCATGGGAGCAATATGTAATATCAGTCAGAACCAGAGTCAATTGTATTGAGTTGTCGTGCGGCTAAGTATGATTTATAACTAAATTTTTTTTCCCTTTTCCTGAAACTAAAATAGCTTGCCCTTCTTGATTATCAATTATCACTAAATAATATAGCACACTAGCCAACACCATGACTTTGGAGCGACCACAAGAATTGTGCCAGAAAGATGGGTTTTGCAAGGGTTGTTGCTAAAATTTCTGAACTAAAACTTACCCGGCCCCCAGAAAAATGATGTTGTGGCATAACAATCTCCCACCGTATATTATTGAACAAATTGCGATCCGAGAGTGGGTTATGGTGATTTTTCTTCACACAAATAGTTTCCTTCCATTTTTGCACTTGCATCATTAGTTGCCGATCCTCTCTAGCCATCTTATTTTTTGCATTTTGCATTTTGTAATTAGCTTCACTCATGCTTTATATTCACTAGAGCGAATCTAACGCGTTGCGCGATTTATTCATATAAATTTTTTTTACAAAATTCAGAACATTATATAAAAAAAATACCTAAAAAAAATTGAGAATACTATTCAAATATTATATGAAAGCTGCCAAAAAAAATTCTAAATACTGTTTTTGCCACAAAAGATCATACGTCACAAAAAATCCGAAGCACTGTGCTAACTACGGTGTCCATGTACCTCTCACGCCGACCAAGCTTTATATATGTACTGTGTTACCCTGGTTAGGCCAGGAAGGACGCGAACCCGCACTAGGTGCGAACCGGTGCCCGGTTTTCCACCGATTCGCACCGAAAGTTCCACATGTCGCACCGAAAGTGCCACGCGGCGCACCCAATCGAACCCATGTCGCATCCAATTATTTGAATATATTTTAATATATTTGACTAAGTCGGTTCAATCTCCAGTACGTTATGGTTCGGTCTAAAATCATTATTTTGATGTCAAATGTGTAGAAAACAAGTAGAAAATTCTAGCTGAACGAATGATACTACTCCAAAATCATTATTTTAATGCCAAATTTGTTCGACATTGTTGAGAATACGAAAATTTGTACTCAAATTTCACTAATGCGACCGCTCCAATTGCAACATAATTAAAAAAAATAAAAATATACATATATATCACTGCATCCGAATCAGAGATTTTTGAAAATTTTCGAATCGCTGCATCCGAATCGCACCGGGTGCGGTTCTCGAACCCGAACCCATGCAACATAGTATATGTATAATGTTTCTCCTTGGTACACTTTAATTCACATCTCTTTCAATTCCTCTAACTCCATATTCTTGCTTTAACCTGTCGGGCTTTCAACGATTTGTACCGTTGAGACTACTTTAAAGCACCGTAAATAGTTCGAGCGTCATCTTCATCTTGTTAGGTGGTTGTGTATTATGGCAATTCATCTCGCTTTACTTCCAATACAGTTAATATTGAAGTGTTTCTTTTCGGCCACGGCTCCTTCGGCCACAACTTTTGATTTATCTTCTATTTCATGATTATTTTCTACAATATGTTATTCTTTCAAAATTCTTGCAAAAAGAAATTTGGGCGATCCTTCCTTATTCATAACCGACAAGTAGGGCTGTCAATGGTACTATTTTAACCGTTTATCCAACTCGTATCGTATTCGATAAAAGGGTATGGGTAAGATTTTATTTTCATTAAGTTATCGGGTATGGGTATGGATAAAAATAAATTTCCGTTAATTTAGTGGGTAAGGGTATGGGTAAGGCTATTTCGTATTCGTTAATTACATGTACCGTTATATATATATAGTTTATAATCATTATCATAATTGAAAAGATATAATTGTAAGATTCAATTATACGTTAAATCAAATTAAATTGGAAAAATATGATTGTAAGATTTAATTGATGCACTAATAATTAAATAGACAATTAAATTGCTAGATTTGATTGGGATAATGCTACATTAAAATTGGAAAGATATGATAGCAAGATTCAATTGATATGTTAATTAAATTTTTTCGATTTTCATTCACACTCTATATTGTTCATTCACGCGCTACATTAGAAAAAAAACACTAAATTTTTTCAAAAGATCCATTCTCCTCCATCATCGTTTGAGAAAATATTATATAATTAGTAATTATATAGTTATGTATTTTTTATGACAATTGAAATGAGAAGATATTGCATGATTTTATTATATTTAAAATATTATTCAATGTTGCACTTTATTACTATTTATCTGATATTATTTATCTATTCATATTGTACAATTTTTTTTATGAGTTATTAACATTATTACCCATTTTTTACCATTACCCTACCCCTACCGTTAATTCTTAATGGTTAAGGGTAGGGTACAGGTAATGCCAACTTTTAACGGGTAAGGGTAACGTATGTGTAAAGAAAATTTTAACGGGTACGGGTATGAAAAATGTCTCTACCGTATCGTACCCTACCCATTGACAGCCCTACCGATAGGTAATAGTAAAAGTATTAATGATATGAAACTTTTGATCACAGGTCATCAAAATATTTTGATTTTCAAGCTCGGACCATTATCTGTATGAAAATCAAGCTTAATACCTTGTTAATTATATGCACTAGGATCAAATTAAAACACCATGAATATCGTAGTATCATTTTGGTTGAATCCTACTATTTTGAGAATTTTCATGACATTTCAAATATTTTATGGAATTTCCTTTTCTTTCTAATTCCATAACATGTCAAGTTCAAATAATCCATAAGATTTTTATTATCTCATATATTACAAGCCTCATGAAATTATTTTAAAAAAAAATTCATAAGGATTCTCATTTCTCAATGATTTTAAGTTGTTCCATTGAATCGCGCAAGGACATGTTCTTCTGTCTTTTAACCTTAAAATTTTGTAGGCCAACACTACGGTCAAAGTAATTAAAAAAACTTGTTATTTTATTATCATATTAATTGTGGATGTCAATCTTAACGTTGGCAACTTGGAAGTTGGAATCCCATATATTGCCAATTGTCTCGCTACCTAGACAAGGCACATCTCTGGGAGATCAATTCAGTAAAGAAAAGATTAAGACATGATCCAAACTCCAAAAATAAATAATTAAAACCTGCAAACAGTGCGAGGGCTAAGCACTTTGTTTTAAAAAAATGTTCATTATTGCTGCTCAAAATAATTATTCTTATCCTTATTTCGTATGAGATCTCCCAAATGAAAATTGGCCAAAAAGAAAAAAAAAATGATGATGCTTGTTGCATAAAGAAAATGAGTTATGCTTGATGAAAAATTAAGAGTAATATAATATATAAAATGTGGGTGCCCGTGAAATGTAAATGTATGAGAAAAAAGTGAAGAGAGGGTGGGAAGGTACCAAGAAATATATAAAAGACACGGGAAAATGCCAAACTACATTCCAGTATAATAGTTTTGTTATGTGGGCCCTCACTAAAATTCAAAACAATATAAACTCAACAATACATGAAATTATAGCCTACTAAAAATAATCCAAACTCGCATGGTAGTCTAGTATACAGCTCTGTATATTAGGCTATATCGATTTTCTGAAATCCGAAAGTTGTATCGGTTTTTCAGTCTTCAGAAGCTGATATCACAACATTATTTTTAAAATTTTTATTATTTTTCATTTATTATCCAAATCTTATAACATATCCAATCAGTGGGCTCCAAGACAAATAGACAATACTTATCCACATCATATCCAATCAGTGGGCTCCAAGACAAATAGACAATACTTATCCACATTAAGCCCAAATAACGATCGCAACACTTCTGTCCCAACTCTCACGAATCCGGATCCTCTGCATGTTTTCCAGTGAAAGTTTTTAATAGGGACTGTTCGATTTGATTTTTTTTGGGACCTATCAATATGAGAGGATCTCGTTCAGTCAACAGAGGCACTGACAGACAAAGGCACTTCCTTAGCAGCCGCTGCTAAGCTGTCTAAAAAAAAAGACAGACAAGGCACTTCCCACTTCACTCCAGTTGAAAGTTGAAACCCTCCCATCTCCACTGAAACCTTTCAGCGAGGAAAAACTAGCACCACAATCACTCGCCAACTCCCAGTCTCCCATGAGGTCCATCGAATCAAGCCTCCCTCTCGAGCCTCCAGAAGGAATTCAGGTAGATTGGTCCGAGCTCCCTGTTGATCTGCTCCAAGAAATCTCGAAGAAGCTCCTCGACATCTTCGATTTCGTCTATTTTCGCGCCGTTTGCAAGAAATGGCGCGCGGCCACGTCAACCTCTGACCTTCCACCTCAACTCCCTTGGCTCCTCCAGGAGCGCTACGACAGCGAAAGTCTTTGCTTTTACTCTCTCTTATCTGATAAAATACGAACCATCCAGTGCCCACTGGCCCGCAACAAGCAGCTTCTTGGCCCTTCCCATGGTTATCTCTACGCCAAAGGTCGGACATTTTCTCTTTTGAACCCACTTACTAAAGATGAGGTGACTATTGAATTTAGGAGGTTCTTTTGCCCTTTTCTGGTCTCTATGGGTCCTGATCCTATCGGAAGTGACGATTATATGGCTTTCATGGATGATGATTTGAAAACAACAGGGTTTTATCGACCATGCAATCGCGAGTGGAGTTTTGTTGCACTGCCGTTAAACGACGTTGGCTGTAAGTCGTGCTTGAAGGGGATGTACTACATGAATGAACATGGAACAGGTAATACTGTGGTTTTCAACATTGCCTGTGGCTCTTCTTTTGTGATACCTTCTCCGAAGGCCCTTGACAGTTCTGACCAGGTGTACTTTGTTGAATCCTCAGGAAAGATTTTGAGAATTGTTAAAAATGTGGATCTGAGTTCACCTGTTTCTACCCCAAATTTTTGTTTCAACATCTATCAGCTTGATGTTGAAGGTGAAAATGAAATTGACCAGTGCAGATGGGTAAAGACCAATAGCATTGGTAACCAAATATTGTTCCTGGATAAGTTCAATGGTATCTCTAATATTGTTAGTCCGTCTACTGGATTAAGGGCAAACTCTATCTATTACATTCTAAATCGTTTTGAGAGTTCCGTTAGTTGTGGGCTGTACAAATACAACATCTCTGATGGTCAGGCAGAAAAAGTTTTCTGTCCTTTTAACAATGGAATGAATGGAAGTACCTGGCTTGTGCCTAATCTCGTTAGCTCCTTGCCTGCTGGTCATAATTAGAAAGGTAAGTATCACTCTCATTGCCTAATTTTTCTCTTGCTAGTTGACTACTTGTCAACTGTCCGTATAGTATTCATTTGCTCATTTGCACTCAGATGTCTTATTTAGATTATGTCTAAATTGAATACTTAACTATTTCCAGAGTTGAACGAGAGTGAATTCAGTTATAAATTTTTACTCTTATGGGTATACAATGCTTATAACCTAATATAATTGGTTTCGATGTTGGGAGAATCTATTGCTATAAATTCACTTCTACTGTCATTTAAAAAAGCCAAAAGTGAAGTATTCTATGGCTATATCAATGTCATCAGAATTTTGTTGATGGCTTTGTTGTTTGGTGTACTTACTGCAATTTATTGTATATATACATATAGTGTTTCTTCTGTAGCTACTATTTTGTTTCTCCATGATTCTTTTGTGTATATACTTATATCTATCCTAAGACTCTTCATATAAAGAAAGCTCCAAGTCACTGACTGATATTTTTACAGTAAGGTCAGATAAAAGAGAAAAGGATAAAAATGGTGCTCCAATCGTATAAAGAGTCTAGAGTTTTGTTAGGGGAAGGGGTTATTTTATCCCCATTGCTTGGTTAAAATATAGAACATTGATTTAGTATTAAGTTAGCCCATGAGCAAGTAAGAAGGACTTAGAAGAGCTGAGTGGGAAATACAAGATGCTATTAAGTTCAAGGAGAGAATGAAAATATAGTTGGTGTCGGTGACTTAGAGATCAAAGAAGAAATTAATACTCCCTTTTAAAGGCACTGTTCTATTAGCTGATTTTCTTCAATATATTTTATATTTTATATTAACAAGAGATTTCTTAAAATTGCAATTGGAACTTACTATTCTGTTTTTGTGAATAACATTTTTCGTAATTATGACTTTTCCAATATGTTTCCATTATGGTCCATATAGACTATTGTATTATCCTAGTGGGGGTAGTAGGGCCTACCGTTATCTTGGACTGTCTGATTGAAACAATCAGATCACATTGGCCTGCTGATGTTACTTTGGGATAGTGTTTAGCATTCGATATGCAATCCGCCCAACTGCTACGGCAGAATTTACTGATGCTTATGTGAACAATTTACTTTGGTTTCTGCTGTTTATTTTTCTTGCTCGATGATTAATTTTACTCTATTTGTGCAGACAATTTGCGAGGAGGAACGCTCCTTGTTACTGGAATGGTGGAATATTCTCTACATCATGCAGATATCAGAAATCTAGGATACTGGTGCAAGAGTGTTGTGTTGAAATTATGTGATGCACTAGTTACCTTAGCATTATCTTCATACTAGTCAACTTTCTGCATTGGTTTGCATTTTGTGTGCCAGTGGTACGAATTGCCATGGGAGCAATAGCCAATATGTAATATCAGTCAGAACCAGAGTCAATTGTATTGAGTTGTTATGTGGCTAAGTATGAGTGATAAATTTTTTTTTCCTTTTCCTGGAAATAAAGGAGGTTGATTATCAATTATCACTAAATAATATAGCACACTAGCCAACATCATGGCTTTGGAGCGACCACAAGAATTGTGCCAGAAAGCTGGGGTTTTGCAAGGGTTGTTGCTAAAATTTCTGAACTAAAACTTACCCGGCCCCACAAAATTGATGTTGTGGCATAACAATTTGTATTCTGTATTGAAACCCTCAGAAAATAATATTCTCTTATGTTGTGGCATTTTTAAAATTATATTTGTTTGTTGGCTAATGTTTAGTTAATTTTATAATTTGAAAAAAATTCATCGATATAAAAAATGTAGAATATTATGTTACAGTAATAAGTAATTATTATGATACATAATTATATTGAGTTATTTCAAGTCGTCCCCAAGTGATTGAACTATAATCACTTTGCATTTCTGCACGAACTTGAGGTTTAATCAAGTGTAAATGACCTCGAACTATAATGGCTTTTTCATATGGGGTTCTACCGTTCGTTTCTACTATTTTTCAGGCGTTCCATTTCTCTTTTCCTGAAAATTAGAAAGCATGCTATACTTGATTCATCACCAAGTTAAATGGCAGATATCATATCATCATATGTCTTGGAGCCAGAACAAGCATTGTGGCAGAAAGCTGGGGCATACAAATATTGCTAAAATTTCCGAACCAAGTAAGATGAACTTTTCAGTGACTATAAATTACTTGGCAGGGGCTAAACCAGTGTACACAAACACTGGTACAAAATTTTTCTTAAGGAAAATTTAGAGGCTCGAGTCTCACTTTCTAAATTGAAGATAGTGGTACAAAACGCCGCTCTTTCTGGTTGCCTTATTTTTGCTGGTTCCTCGCAACTCACTGAATTGATTAGACATTTCAGTCGTACCATATATGTGATCCTTTTATCTTAAACAGAAATCTAAAGGCTCGGGCTAAATTGAAAATGGAAGCAAGCATAAGAGTCCAGTCCTTAATCACTATGAGATCCAGTACTTAAACACATTTCAGTCGCACCATATATGTGATCCACATCATCTATAATTCAGCTTCAATTCCTTAATCACTTCATGGCCCAATCTGTAGCTATTTATTTCACTATATCTGAAAATTTTCCTGCACCTTTCATTCCACCTCAAGAAACAATATATGCTTGGAGATGCTTGCAATATGTACCAAGCTTGTTCTAGTTATTCGATAAATGGAGCATTCTGGCTTGGAACATGAGTTGCCTGGATGGATCATCAGCGTGTCAGAAGAGAGAATGCAGCTTTAGTATAGGATGTAACTACTAAACATATGGATTGCAATTTAAGAATTTTCCTTTAGAAAAAACAAAAACACACACAAAATGCCTATATCGACTACAATTCCATATTTGACAAAAAAAATCCAAGTTTGAAATAGTCATGCTTCAGGATGTTCTCTTAAAAATTGATTACTGATTGATTAAAAGTTTCTTATATCTTAATAAGTTCACAAAGAATTCTTTCGATGCCAAAAATTTTCATGTGATGTAAAAAAATAGATCAATTTTCATACAGCTGAAAATAGCATGAGCAGGTATTGTTTGGTTAAATTAATATCATTAAATAAAGCACCTGCTATCTGGATTATCTAGCAAAATCAGGGACCTGCTTTGATGCCTCGGTGCCAGACTTGAAAACTTGGATTTAGTGTGGTCTCATACTGAGTTCCCAAAAAAGGAGATCGAAATCTCTAATTGAAATTTTGTATAATCAAACAATAAGAAAATAAAACAAAAATTATCCTTATTCATAATGATAAGTGGTCAGTCATTCAATTAGCTGATTATCTTTATGCAAATATTAACTGCATATAAATATTTGGACTGTAAACGAAAAAAAAATGTACGCTCTTAAATTATTACAATAGTTGGAGACTCCATCCAGTGAATCGCTTGTTTCTGAGCGGTGCTTCCATATTGTTCTAAACTTTTGCAAATGGCTTCAACACTCATCAGGTGATCTATTTCTCTTTTCTCTGATTGCGTTTTCACTAATTTCTCAAACTCGGTTGGCCCTCTTGTCCCAAGTCCCAACCCACGTTAAGCCCAAATATGATCTAAGACATCTCTCCAAACTCCGGAGCCATTTCCTACGGTCCCACACTCCCACCCCACCCGGTCTTCGCTTTTCCTATTTATTCAGAAATTATATGCACCATCCAACTCAAAACCATCCATTACCATCCATAGGCCAATTAAGGCTTAATTGGGCTTTTCGGAAGATCCCAGGCGCTCCAGAATCTCATTTCCGCGCGATGACGTCATCAAAGCGCGTGATGACGTCATCAATTTTTTTTTTTGAAAAAAAAAAATTTTCGGAATTTTTTTTTTGCGCTGACGTCATCAAATGGACAGATTTTCTGTTCAGTTAGATGCATCAAGGGATGAGTTAAAGTTGTTAAGTGTTCAGTTAGATGCATCTTAACATCGAATTTTCGTATTTTTTTGTTCAGTTAAACACGTTAAGGGATGAACTTAAAGTATTTATGTGTTCAGTTAGTTGCATCTCAAAATTGAATTTTCGTATTTTTGTGTTCAGTTAAACACGTTAAGGGATGAATTTAAAGATTTATGTGTTCAGTTAGTTGCAACAAAATTTTAATTTTGTGGTTTTTGTGCTCAGTTAAACACATTAAGGGATTAATTTAAAGTGTTTATGTGTTCGGTTAGTTGCAGCAGAAATTTGATTTCGTAGTTTTTGTGTTCAATTAAACTAGTTAAGGGATCAATTAAAATAATTTATGTGTTCAGTTAGTTGTGATCAAATACGGTTTAATAACCATGCAACAAAGTGAACACTAATCAGTTATTAAAAATGATATCCATTATTACAACAAACTGAACCATTCTATTAATAATAGTATCCATTATTACAACAAATGGAACAATTCTACTAATAATAGCTTGGCAAAAAGAGTAGGCAAGTATGCAAGTATGCGTCGATCTTAAGGTTAGTCGCCTTGACAATTGTGTTGATCTTCCCAGCCTGCAGAACCAAATTAATGTCGATTAGAATAATTTTGAAAAAAAAATTGAATCAATTTTGCAACTATACTAAATTATGTAAAGGGGATAACTACTACTAACATCCATACGAACATAGATCTATACGACTTGCAAATTTCAGATCTACAATTCTAAAATACAAAAATTATATTTAAGAGGTCAGATCTTGAATTCAATTACAGAAATCAATCGAGCATCTATGCTAGTACTTATGCAAGAGATTCAGACAAAACCTAAATGCAATTAACACTATTCTCGACGAAATTCAATTCCAAACTAAACAAAGATAAAAACAATTCATTATCTAAACTCAATCTAGAATCAAACAAACAACGTACGCAAATCAAGAATGCAGATCTAGAAATCAGATGAAATAAACGGAAAATAAAAATTAAGAGAGATACAAGTAGAGATTGCCTTCTTCATCGTCCAAGTGCTCCAATATTTAGTGGCCGCGGCCGCCGAGAGGTTGCTCTCCTTCTCCGTCTTGTGGTGGTACAGGAGTGACGGCTGGTCGAGGAGGGTTCTCAACGGCGAGAGGAGGCGGAGGAGTGACGGGTGGGGAAGGGTGATGGCCGTGCGGGTAAGGCGAGCCCCACGGCTGGTGGTGGTACAGGTGGATCGCTAGTTTTTCTGTGGAAGAGCTCGAAAGAGGGTGATGCAGTCAGTAGCTTTTCGTTTCTCTTTCTGTTGCATTGCGGCTAGGGTTTGCTGGAGTGAAAGAGGTGATTTAGAGGATATAAATAGACTGGGCCAGTCGCTGGGCCCAATCTGGCCTGTTTAGAGCCTGTGGATGGTGTGGATGGTAATCAGTTGGATGGAGAGTAGTAATTACCCTATTTATTTATTTATTTTTTTTATTTTTTTATTTTATAAAGACTCTATATAAAAGGTCTTCGTTTGATCGTTTCCCCTTTCGTCCTCTCCCATCCGCGACCGCGATCAGACCTCATTCAGTCAACAATTCCCATGGAGGCCATCGAACCAAGCCTCCCTCTCGAGCTTCCAGATGTAGATTGGTCCGACCTCCCGCTTCCAGATGTAGATTGGTTCGAGCTTCCAGATGTAGTTGAAGCGATCTCAAAGAAGCTCCACGACATCTTCGATTTTGTCTATTTTCGCGCCGTTTGCAAGAAATGGCGCACGGCCACCTCAACCTCTGACCTGCCGCCTCAAATCCCTTGGCTCCTCCAGGAGCCTCGCTACGACAGCGAAAGTCTTTGGTTTTACTCTCTCTTCTCTGATAAAGTTCGAACCATCCACTGCCCTATGGCCTCTCACAAGAATTTTAGTGGGCCTTCCCATGGTTATCTCTACGCCGAAGGTCGGTCTGGTCGAAAATTTTCTCTTTTGAACCCGCTTACTAAAGATGAGTTGACTATTGAAATCAGTAGGTTATTTTCCTGTCACATCCCGCAGCCAGACATGACAGCTCCCGTCACGAAAGTACAATTAATTGTACTTTCGCAAGGCTTAACCTGAAAACTAAACCTAAAAATGACAGTAATTTTTTTTTTCCTGATAATATAGTCAAATATTATCAAGCTAAGGGTACAAATAAAATAAAGCATAACATAAAGAATATCAACTCACAGTCGATTGTAAAAAGGTACATGTCAACATATATATATATATACCTTATAGTATTCTCTATAGCACCATAAATGAATATAACTCGTTAGTTTCCTATGTAAAGGTGATCTCCGTCGCAACCCACTATAGCACCATAAATGCATCCTCTGGAACCCCCATCCATCGGGGAACATGCAAAACAAATACGGAATGAGAATAAAATTCTCAGTGCGGGTTTTAGTTCCAGACGTGGATTTCTAGTTGAAATCTTAGCCCGAAAGTAACACCCAAAATAACCAACATGAATAAATAATTTATTAATCAATTTAATAACTAAATTAGTCAAATAGTTAATGCAAAATGTTTAACCAATTCTATAATAAACCACAACTAAGAACCATTCCATTGTACTTCCTTTTTCCATGAATATGCACACAAACAAATTAAGAGAGAAATATTTTCTTCCCTTGCTACATGGGTACAGCAGGGACGTCTCCCGTTCCCAAGGCACAGTAGGGAATTTCATATCACAAGAGCATATCACACAGGTCAATCAGTTTATCTCAGTATGATATCAACAACTCACTCAGATCTCCCAACTCAACTAGTATGAGCAGGCGGAGAGAGATCTTCCCCAGACAGGGCAGGCGGTAGAGATTTAAAATCCCGGGCCCTGACAAGCGGAAGGGATTCCATATCCGTATAGTACTATCGAACTGGCCGAAGCCGGTGGCCGACCGACTCCGGAGAGTGGCTTTGATTATCATTTCGGAACATACTTACCATATCATTTTCAATTGCCACACAATATCATTCATGCTCATTCACAATTCCAAATCATCAGGCAAGATTAAGATGAGCTGGCACAACTTAGCTCATTCATAACAAATAAATATGCAAACTTGCCTGTCTGTAATAATCATTTTAACAAAGGAGATCTTTTCAACATGAATTTTTTTGAGTTGAAATATTTGTTCCTAAATCTACATGATCATTGTGTAATGCATTCAACGAAATTCACAACATGTCATGCATAAATTTAAAGTTACCAGGACCGGATTTCTATAAAAATCCACGTATCCGCACCTGTTGTTGGATCGGGTTCCGTCCGCGCCAAATCTCCTGTACAGTAGTCAAGGACCGTTAAGACCTGACTAAATGGTTTTATAAATTAACTCAACTCGAAAATCCTTAAATGTGGTCCGGCTTAAGTTACCAGACTAACTGAAGATTTCTATTTATTATTATAGTAATTGCTTGTGTTTTTAGTAAAATTAATTATTATTATTTATTATACCATTTCTCTGTTATTTTAACTTATTTTATTTTATCTCTTAATTAGATTTGTTTTATTTATTTCTTAATCAATTATTTATTTATTTTATGTTTAATATTACTTTTTTTTTATATAATCTTTGTTAAGCATTTATTAATTAATTTATTTACGTTTATATAATTATTTTAAATATTTTCTTTAATATTAATCTATTATATTTATCAAGTGGTTTATTTCGTTAATTAAATGTAAAATACAAGTTCGAAAGTCAAAGATCAAGAACTCAGAAAATTATAAAGATCATAAAACAAATTTAAAGATCTGAAAATTATTTTATTTTATTTACTTCTTTTCTCATTAATAATTATTTAATTAATTAGATTATTTAAGTTTATAATATTATTTTTAATAATTTCTTTATATATATAGTTTAATTCTTTTGTTTATATTTAATTTAAACAATTTCTTTAATGTTTAAATTTATTTTTATTTCATAAGAATTTAAATCATTTAATCAAATATAAACTCAAAATCTAAAAATCAGAAATCAAAATATCATAAAACAAATTCGAAAATTTGAAAATTATTTGATTTTGTTGTTATTTGGGATCAGAAAGTCGGTGATTTTGTCGTCGTATCTGTTCTCGACTCACTCGGACTATTCTCATCATTTCCCGAAAACCGTCTAATTAAAGGAATACCCGACGTTTAAGTGGCCTTTCCTTTAATTATTTATTTTAATAATAAACCCACATTATTAATTTAACTTAATCATGGATTAAGTTAGTTAATTATTCAACATTAGGTCCAAATCCAAATGGATTTTGTAAATTTGCTGCGCTGGTCCAAAACAATCCAACATTAACACCACTCAATTTTTTTTTTTTTCTCTTCACGCTAGCCCAAGAAGCAAATAAATCAAATTGGGCCGTTCACACATTTTTTTCTTTCTTTCTGGCCAAGCCCAAGCCCACTAACGAACGGACTCGACCAGGTCAACCTGGTCCAGTTGACCTGGGTCCGACCTATCGGGTCCGACAGATCCGTTAAGCCGACAAAAGGGATCCGACCCATATCCTCTGAATATTTTTCCAAAAAGACCCTGAATCATTTTATTTCGCATACAAGCCCTTTATATTTCAAATAGGCCCTTTTCCTTTACAAATAAGTCTTCAACCCCAAATTTTTTTCGCATAACAGTCCCTGCGCCCAACAACACCGTACCAGAACGGTACCAGATATACAAATAATATACCAGAGACTGGTACCACCTCACAACACACCTGCACAACACTTCTATTAGCGATCTAAACCATTAAATTAACCAAAACATCTATAACTCATAATTTTCTTAAATTTTCCACTTTCTTTTCTAACCCGAAATACATAATTTCATTTCATTTGTTGTATCCATCAATTTAACACGTTATCTACTCCACTTAACTTGTAAACTGAGCCTCTAACTTCTGACTAAGGTCCTCAATCAAGAAAAACCACAAAAACCTTAATTACTTTGTTAATAATCCTATTTCTAACATTTCAAGAATTCGGCTCAACTTTAATATCAAAAACAGTTACGGAACCCCACAAATTTCTTTATCATTATACTTTATACTCCTAATTAAGTTCCTATTAACCTATGATTCACCTCAATTTCGTGGTTAATTCAAATTTCAAAACAAAATTCAGAATCCTAAAATCTCATTTGTTAACCAAAATTAAAAGAAAGAAGGGAGCTTAATACCTTAATCCTCTCTCTGACTTCTCCATACTAATCTTCTTCCACTCTCTCTTTCTTTCTTCTTTTTATTATTCTTTTTTTTTTCTGGATTTCCTAACCGACAGCCAACCAAAGAAAAACCCCCATTTTTTTTTTCGGCCCCTTTTATAAGCACAAGAGAAAGAGAGGAGATCGAGATTGAGAAAGGACGTTGAGGATTAGTTGATCGGAAAGTTCACCATTTTCAAAGCCCAACTCATCTGCGCACTCTCTCGGATAAGATCGAAGGAAAAGAATAAGAAAAAGGATAACCGACTCAAGGTGGCCATTGCCGATTGGTTTGCCTCAACGCATCCGTCCTTGAGATGCGTGCTTCATTCCATCGGAGAAGAGAAGAGGCGATCAGACGATCGGAAAGGAAGAAGAAGAGAAAAGGGGAAGAGTGAGATGGTGCCAGCGCACCATTCTAAATTTTACTGAAATAGGCCCTTTGGGATTTTCTGTGGCAAAAACTATGTAGTCAAACGTGTTGCAACTCGTGTTGAATTATTTTAATTACGAATTTCATTAAGATTTAATTAATTTTAACAATAAATTTCATAATTAACTATGCTTTGATTTTGCTAGAATATTTTATACTATTTATAGATTTTACACAAAGTCAAAGATTTCGAATTCAAGTCGATTTTTTTTTTTTTTATATATATTGCTTTTGATTTAAATTTTTTTCCTTTATTAAGTTATAACTAAATTCAAGCTTGATTATTGTATTAAATCAAATTTTTGATTTGCTAGAATTATGTGAATAAATTTTGGATATTACACAAGGTCAAGAATTTCGAACCCGAATCGATTTCTATGTTAATTTAGATTTATTTCTTTAGAATATTACTATTTTTATGAATTAGTTTTCTTAATTTTATTCTTAAAATTAACTCAACTAATTTAATTATGTCTGGTATTTTCTATTATGTTACATTTCCCCTTTTCTGATCTGTATGGGTCCTGATCCTATCGGAAGTGATGATTATATGGTTTTCACAGATTATGATAATAATGAAACAACAGGATTTTATCAACCATGCAGTCGCGAGTGGAATTTTCTTGATGTGCCATTTACCATTCTTGGTAAGTCGTGCTTGAAGGGCATGTACTACATTTATGGTTATGGAACAACTATGGTTTTCAACATTGCCTGTGGCTCTTCTTTTGTGATACCTTCTCCGAAGGCCCTTGACAGTCCTGACCAGGTGTACTTTGTTGAATCCTCAGGAAAGATTTTGAGAATTGTTAAAAATGTGGATCTGAGTTCACCTGTCTCTACCCCAAACTTTTGTTTCAATATCTATCAGCTTGATGTTGAAGGTGAAATTGACCAGTGCAGATGGGTGAAGACCAATAGCATTGGTAACCAAATATTGTTCCTGGATAGGCGCAGTGGTATCTCAATTAAAGCTAGTCCATCTGCTGGATTAAGGGGAAATTGTGTCTATCACATAGTAAGTAGTGATGAAAGTGATGTGAGCTGTGGGCTGTATAAATACAACATATCTGATGGTCAGACGGAAAAAGTTCTTTGTCCTTTTGATGAAGGAACGACCTGGCTTGTGCCTAATCTCGTTAGCTTCCGGCCTGCTGGTCACTAGCTATTAGCAAAGTATTGCCCTCATTGCCTTTTTTTTTCTCTCTTAATAATTGATTACTTGTCCTTAAAGACTGTCGTTATATACTGTAATTCTCATTTGCACCTGACATCTTATTTAGATTATATCTAAATTGAACACTTTTTCTTTTCCAAAGCTGATTAAGAGTGAATTGAGTTACAAATTTCTACTCTTATGGTATTCAGTGCTTATAACCTGATATCATTGGCCTTAATGTTGGGAGAATCTATTGCTATTCATCAGTTCTTTCAATAAAAAAAAAAGCTAAAGTATTCTTGTAGTGTTATTTTTTTTTCGAAAAAAGGTGGGAGCGCCACCTAATTTCATTTTGTAAAATGAAACAAAATACAGACTTAAACCAAAAATATTAAAATCTATCTACCAAGTCTATCAGTTCTATCATTGCTATTCCTATCAATCAGTAACTAACTTCTCCACTCCCTGCAAGTAAAATCCCCAAACACAATTACAACTAGAATCAAAACAAAAACAAGTATGAGCACCTCAGCTCTTATGCTAACAGAAACTTCAAAACACCTATTAAAAGATAACACTCCACTTCATACAAAAACACAGAGTTGATTAAATTCAAGAAAAAACAGTTTATAGTTCAAGCTCTCTTCAATACACTGCAGTCCATTGTTGCAGCATATCATCTCTTCCACCACCAATGCCATGGTGACTTGGTATCTCCTGAAGTGGTATCAGCTCCCAATCAGTTGGTATCCATTTCTTCACCAAGTCTTTGATCTTTACATCAATATTGCCTGTCCAATAATCAATAGTAGAACAAATTTTCATTAGTATTGTTCTAGTTGTAGGTACAAGTTTGCTATTAAAAATAACATCATTGCGCTTTAACCAAATGGTCCAACAAACAGCACTGATGACAACCACAAAAGCTTTCCTCTCTAAATACTATAAGATAAAGCTTCATCCACAATTCCTTGGAAATCAGTCCAGGTTTGAAACATATTATTATAATAACCCATCCAAAACCATACTTTCCTAGCAACCTGACAATTGAGAAACAAATGGTCTTTGGTTTCTTCTTGATCACAAAAACAGTAAGTTGTGTCACCATACCAACCTCTCTTACTGAGATTATGTTTTGTGAGGACCCTATTGTGTGTCAGTAACCACATAATTATTTTATTTTTGTGTGGAATTGGCAATTTCCACCAAAGTAGAGGACATGGTTCCTGCACCCCTCTAAAATTCAAAAAAACATATAAATCATGTGAGGTGAAAGTGCCAGAATTACTCCATCTGCCCAGTATTTGGTATGGTTCTTGAGTATAATATTGAGGGATTAACGAGTGTTGAATCTCATACCATTCTTGTAGTGTTATAGTGTGTTATTTGTCGGTATATGACTATATATTTTACTTGGGTACAGTAATGCCATTGCAATTTCATTAATGACTTGGTTGTTTTGCATACTTCAAGCCATTTTTTGTATAATGCACACATATCTAGATTATGTTTCTCCCATGATTCTTTAATGCATATATCTACATTAAGAGAGAAGAGGACAGAATAGTGGTGCTCCAATCATATAAAGAGTCTTAGAGTTTTGTTAAGGGAAGGGGATAATTTTGTTTTCTCATTGCTTGGAGAAAATATAGAACATTGATTTAGTACTCCATGAGCTTGTATGAAAGGGTTATAAGATCTGAGTGGGAAATACAAGATGCTATTGAGTTCAGGGAGACAAGAAAAATCAAATTGGTGTCAGTGACTCGGAGAGCAAGCAAGAAATCACTACTTCCATTATATACCCTCTATGCTTTTAGCTGATCTTCTTCAATATCTTTCATATTTTATATTAACTAGATACAGATTTCTTAAAATTGCTATTGGAACTTGCTATTCTATTTAGCGAATCGCATTAATTTTTTTTAATTAAGACTTCTCCAATGTGTTTCCATTGCATTATGGTCCATATTCACTATTCCATAATTCTAGTGGGGATTGTAGGGCCCTACTGTTTCATCTTGGGCTGTCTGATCGAAATGAATGACCTGCTTAATGTTACTTAGGGATTGAACACTCGGATGGCCCAACTGGTACTATTGAATCCGCTGGTGTTTATGTTAACTATTGACTCTGGTTCCATATATTGCTTGTTCTCTTGCTGAACTTAATTTTTTTTTTCTTGGCTCTAATTGTGCAGTTAATTTGCAAGGAGCGCTGCTTGTTATTAGAATTGTGGAATATTCTCTACATTATGCTGGTATTCAGAAATCAAGGGGACTGGTGTGATCGTCGTAGAGTTGAAATTATGTGTAGTAATTGCCTTGGCATGTTCATACTAAAATTTCTGCGTTTGTTTCAAATTAGTGTGTGCTTGGCTTGGGTAAGAATTTGTCATAGACTCATAGTATATAATATCAAGTCAGAACCAGAGTCAAATGCATCGAGTGGTCGTGTGACTGAGGGTGATTTGTAATTTAAATCCCTTTGTATTTTTCTTTCCATAAAAAAAATGGCGTGATATCTTTTGATTTCTTTCATCAAATAATATAGCACAGTATAGCGGATATCGTGATTTTGGAGTCAGGACAAACATTGTGCCAGAAAGCTGGGCTTGCGTTGTCAACTTAATTCATTTATATATGATCTTTCGATCTATATTAAATTGAACTAAAACTTGTAAAATTTTTATGAAAAACTTGTCACAAAATTGAACAAGATCAATTTACTGAATCGTCAACTTGAATTTTAAATTTTGAAATATAAATAAAAAAATGATATTGTAGTATTCCGTGGAATAATAAAGTTGTGGTATTAAAACTTTCGTGCAAAACAATCACGAGTATTTACTTTAGAGTTAAACACTTTGATATTTGTGCCAATCAAACATGATCAAATATTAATTTTGGAGATTACAACGGTCAATTTGAATTACTCAATTTTTTTTTTTCATAATGAGCTTTTTGGAGATCAAATTTTATAGTTTTTTTTCGAATTTGTTGACTATTTTTTGAAATTTTAGAAAATCCTTAATTAGTTCAAAACTTTTTTTAAAAAAATGTATAATTTGGTCTTCAATAAAATTTCAATATGAAGATCACATTTTGAACGTTTTTTATGTCAAAAGCATTTAACTTTAGCATTACTCGAAATTTTATTTTATTTCGACGGCTCATATTTTATAGATTTATAGGTTAAAAAAATTATAAAATATGAAAAGCATAGACTATGCATTTCTCTTATCCCTCTCTCAGCGGAGCCATTTCCTCGGGAATTTCTCAGGTCACTCCCATCTTACTCATTCACTCCCAAAAATGACCAAAATATCCTCCACTTCTGTCTTGATTTTCTTAGACTTTAGCCCTGAAAAGGAGGGTATTTTAGTCATTTTCGGGAGTGAATGAGTAAGATGGGAGTGCCCTGAGCAATTCCCATTTCCTCGCACATTGCGACCTCACTCCAGCCACTTACCAATCCAGTTGCCCAATTGTAACCCCTCCGTTCTCCAATTTCTCCGCTTAAACCCTTACCTAAGAGGCTAAGACCGGACCGAGGCAAAACTCTAGCACCACAACCAATCGCTAATTCCCATGGAGGCCATCGAACCAAACCCCCCTCTCGAGCCCCCTGAAGGACCTTGGGTAGATTGGTCCAATCTCCCTACTGATCTGCTCCAAGATATCTCGAAGAAGCTCCATGACATCTTCGATTTCGTCTATTTTCGCGCCGTTTGCAAGAAATGGCGCTCGGCCACCTCAATCTCCGATCTTCCCCCTCAACTCCCTTGGCTTCTCGAGCATCGATTAACTGTAAGAAACAACGAAACTTTGCGGTTTTACTCCATCTTCTCTGATAAAATCCGAACCATCCATTGCCCCCCGGCCCGTGACAAGTATCTTTCTGGGCCTTCACATGGTTATCTCTACTCCAGCAGGACCAGCACCTATGATTCGTTAAAGCCTGAGTTTTCTCTTCTGAACCCAATTACAAAAGATGTGTTGCCTATTGAATGTATGAGGTACTATCGCCCATTTCTGGTCTGTATGGGTCCTGATCCAATTGGAAGTTATGATTATATGGCTTTCATGGATGTTTCTTTTTCTCAAACGATAGGATTTTATCAATTACACAATCGGCAGTGGAATTATGTCCAAATGCCATCTCGTGAATTAAACCTGAACCATGCATGCTTGAAAGGGACATATTACATGAATGAAGACGGAACTGGAGATACTGTGGTTGTCGACATTGCTTGTGGCTCTTCTTGCATCATACCTTCTCCTAAGACCCCTGACAGTTCTGACCATGTGTACTTTGTTGAGTCTGCGGGAAAGATTTTGAGAATTGTTAAACAATCGAATCAGAGTTTTGATATCTATCATCTTCATGTTGAAGATGAAATTGGCCAATCGAGGTGGGTAAAGATCAATAGCATTGGTGACCAAATATTGTTCCTGGACTGGCGTGGTGGTATCTCTATTACTGCTAGTCCATCTACTGGATTAAGAGGAAACTGTGTCTATTACTTAGGGACTCCTGGGTTGCAGAAGTACAACATAGAGGATGGTCAGACGGAAAACGTTCTTTGTCCTTTTTTAAATGGAAGCACCTGGTTTGTGCCTAATGTCGTCGATTAGCAAAGCAAGTAACACCATCAATTCCTAATTTTCTTTTGTAAAGTGATTACTTGTCCTTAAAACTGTCAGTATAATACTGTTTTGTTTATTCACACTGGAAATCATAGTTAGAAGTTAGACTATATTATTGCTAAATTGTATAATTTTCTCTTTCCTATGCTGAGTGAGACTGATTAAAGTTAATAATATCTAGTCGTATCTGGTGCTTGTAACCTAATATTGTTTGCTTCAAAGTTGGGAGAATTAATTGCTGTAACTTTACCTCATTTTTTTTTTTAAAAAAAAGCTAAAAGTGAAGTATTCCTTTAGCATTATAGCGTGTTATTTACAGTATATTTTATTTTGTTAAGACAATGGCCCTACCTCTTCGTCCTCCTCTTACACCATTGACCACCTGTGTGCATTTCTTGGCTACACATTCTGTGCAATGACAATGTCTTACTATAATTAATCCCACTTTCAATACCACCAGATGCTCCTTTCTTGTCAATCACATGTCAGGGTGACTTGGGTTTCACTACTCCTGACAGTGCTTTCGCTTTGGACAATTTTTTTATAGTGCCACTTCTGGTTCTTTTCGCATCCATTTATCTCACACTCGACGCTCAATGTCCCAACTGCTACTGTAGAATTAGTGAATTATTAATGCTCATGCGAACAAATTGACTTTGGTTTCCATTGTTTGTTTCTCATGCTAAACTGGTTTCTTTTTGCTGTATTTGTGCAGACAATTTGCAAAAAGGATTACTCTCTACACATGCAGCGATTCTGAAATCAAGGGGGACTGCTGGCGTAGTCTTGACTAGATGATATGTAGTAATTGCCTTAGAATGTTTATACTTTGTCAAATTCTGTTTTGATTTTCATTTAGTGCGTGCCTGGAATACAAATTTGTCATGCCAGCAGTATGTAATATTAAGTCAGAAGCATTGGATAATCTGTGTTGCTGAATATGAGTTATAATTTAAAACTCCATCTCTCTTTCCCCGAAAATTAGAAAGCATGCTATACTTGATGCATTAAATGACAAATAACATATGGCTTGGAGCCAGCACAAGCATCGTGGCAGAAGCCATAAAAGCCAGGGCATGCAAATATTGCGAAGATGTTGGAACTAAGATAAAGTTCATCGACTCCCTGTTACTACAAATAACTTGGCAGAGGGTCGCATGGCTCGCTGTGTTAAAACTTAAAAGGAAGAGTGTCATTTTCTTGCTGGTAATTAACAACTCGCTGAAATGCAAGATATATCACTGGCAGCTTTTATGTTATCCACTTAGCATAAACATTTTTCGTTCTTTACATTTTCTTAAGGAAAATTTAGCGACTCGAGTTTCACTTTCTAAACTGAAGATGGTAGTACAAAACGGTGCTTAAGAAAGAACACGTTTACGAAGAAATAATAGAAACTATAAAAAAAAGAAATAAATGGCAATCTAAACATGAACATCATAGTCAAGTCAACGCAATCTTTTTTCACTATTTCGAAATATTCTTCGGCAGTTTTATTCTGCCCCACGAAATAAAGATATGCGAGGGGATGCTTGTAACCAGTACTTTCTGTATAGAATACACCTCTATTAGAACTGTAGAACACTAGAGCCTTTCTGTATAGGATGCAGCTATTAAACATATGCATTCAAAGTCTATGACATTGCTCCAGAGATCATGAAATCACCGATTGTGAAACCAGCAAGTGGAAACTAGTGTTGCATATACCTGAACAAACATGATCATATGCCATTTGGGAATGAAACAGTAAAGAAAATCCAGAAAAAAAAAATCGAAAACCAGGAACAGCAGGAAAAAATCAAAACGAGACGTACAGTGTAAATCAGATAATTCTCAATTATATATTCGTAGGTCATCCATTAACCGAGCAATATTCTATCCATATTTGTAGGTCAACAATATTGTGATTTCATCCCAAGAATTAGGAATACTAACTTCTATCCATTTTCTGGCAATAGACTACTGAAGTTAAGAATTTAAAATGAACTTATTTCAATTCTAAATTGTGTGAAACATTCAGTCAAAAGAAGCAGTTGAGACATGCTGTGTTTCCAGGCAATTGAGCTATAGCAATGCTTTTTTGGAGAAAGCGAGGAAGCAAAAATGAACTCTTATGGTGACAAATATACCTATATTATGTTGGTTTGTGTCAACTTGACAATTGAACTGATATTGGGTTCTGTATATGTTATAATATTTTTTTTTTTTTGTGTTATAAGGTAATACTGCCAAGATAAATAAAAGATTGCACCTCAGAGTGCTTCTCATGATTATCTGGTTCTCCAGCGTCATGGAGTTAAAGTACATTCTCTTGTGCATCTAAAAGTACATTTCTTGCAGCAAATATAGATCATTCATTTAGCAAGTCAAAGAGCAAAACGAGAAATTACCACTCCCATTTCATATGCACTTTGAGACTAACTGAGTTTCAACAATGCAGTTCATATTTTGTATTAATAAGAGATCTCTTATTCTTAAACTGGTACTTGGGACTTCCTATTCTGATCTATGAGTCACATGATAGCCAACAATGAATTTTGGAATCCATTGTGGTCCACATGATATTCAACTATGATTTTTTGGATCGTACTGTTTCAGCTTGGACTAGCCCCCTCTGCTAATGTATTATATTTGCCATGTCAATTTGAGCTCAATTTAATTTAATTTCGGAATTACAAAGCTTTGAAAGCCAACTGGGAGAATATTAATAGTCATCTAATCTGTATCCTAATCAACATGGATTCCTTCGTGATATTAACGTGCTTAGTAGATAAGGGATTCTCCTTTTATATCTTACTTTGATAGGAGGAATTATGAAGTTACTAGCAAGATGAATTTGGTTTTACTGCTCCTGGCAGTATGTACTTTTTCTTTGGACAATTTTCATATAGTGCCACTTCTGGTCCTTTTTGCATCCATGTATTTTGCACTTAGTTTCTCAATGTCCCAATTGCTACCGTAGAAATTTTTGCTGATGCTTATTTGAACAGTTGGGTTTGGTTTCCATTGTTTGTTTCTCTTACCTAACTTAATATTTATTTATTTATTTTTTTTTTTTTGGGACTCCCATCTGTGTAGACAATTTACAAGGAATGCTCGCCGTGTTACTGGAATCGTGGCATACTCTCAACATCATGCAGAACTATTCAGAAATTAAAGGGGGCAGCGGAACTGGCTCAGTGTTGGAATTATATGATGTGTAGTAATTGCCTCAGCATGTTTACATGTCAAATTTATCTTTGGTTTCTTTTTTTTTTTTTTTTTTTTTTTTTTTTTTTTTTTTTTTTTTTTGAAGAAACTTTTATCTTTGGTTTTTGTTTAGTGTGTTATCTTTGTCATGCGAGCCTATGTAATAGCAAATCAGAACCAGAGTCAAGAACATTGGATTGAAATTTAATATCCATTTTGCTCTTTCCCTGAATATAAAAGAGCTTGATAATGCTTGATGCATCATATGATTTTAGAGCCGGTACAAGCATCGTCTCAGAAAGTCGGAGCATGCAACTATTGCTAAGATCCCGGAGCTAAGTTGCACTTCCCAGCTCCCACAAATGACTTGGCAGTGGCTCGCATGTCACACTGTTAGACAAGAGTACGTTAATTTTTTTGTTGGTTCCCTAGCAACTCACTGAATTGCTAGGTAGAGATGTCACTCGCAACATTTATGTGATCCACTAATCTTCAAACGAATTTTATGGCTCCTGAAAGAGCAAATTTACAAAGGAAAAATGGGGGAAAAAGGAAACAGAGAAAATTAATGGAGGACCAAACATATACAGTCCAAGTGCACACGTCTGCTAGTATTCAGCTCTCGTACCTCGATCACTTCATGCTTCGAGCTTAGCATTAAATAATAAACCTATCAAAATTAATTTATTATAGTCATCTATATTTATGAATTTTTATTTATTTAAACCTATTAAAATTAATTTATTATAGTCATCTATATTTATGAATTTTTATTTATTTAAACCTATTAAAATTAATTTATTATAGTCATCTATATTTATGGATTTTTATTTATTTAAACCTATAAATATTAATTTATTATAGTCATCTATATTTGTGAATTTTTCTACCCCCTGATCAATTAAAGTGGACTAAAAACTTACAAGATTTTATAAGAACATATATCTAAGGAAATTGAACAAAATCAATTATTTGAATTTTACACTTGTATTTTAAATTTATAAATATCTCTATCTCTACTACTTATAAATGCACGTAACGTATAGGTGTTACACGCTAGGACTAAATAGTAAACAATTGTTTCTGCCGTTGGATCGATTTAATCTGTGGTTGGATATCAATCGCCAGATGAAACAACACTATTATTTGTTTTTTCATCTAATTTTTCATCTAATATAGAAACGAATTGAATAACACATCTATTTGTATCGCTGGTAAATTAAGCAACATATTTTTTATTGTCTAACATTATTTTTGTTTCTTTATTTGTCCACATATGAGGGCATCTTATATGCTAGTAAGTGAAACAATAATGTTATGACATTTTGTTTCATTACAAACTTGTGGAATTGGAATCTAGTACATAAGCAATTGTTTAATCCTTTTCAAAATTATATTTGTTTATCGGCTAATATTTTGTTGATTTTATAAATTTTAAAAAGCTAGAATAATAAGAAATTATAAAAAAGCACAGAATATTATGTTTCACTTTAACGACGACGGACAACAACAAAGCCTTAGTGGATCCGGGTAGGTTATAATATTATGTTATGCTAAAAGCAAAATATTTTATATTAAATAACAACATAATGTTATCGAGTTATTTTAAGCGAAACTCATGTGATTTAAGGAAAAGGAATTGCATTCCTGCTCAAATTTAGTTTAAATGACATCGATCTGAGTAACGAATTACAAGTGATGGTATAGTTTTCAGAAAATGTACTTCAAAATGGAAGTTCGAAACTGAGTTAATTATAATTTTATATAATGATGAGCAGTCAATTATTTGATTGGCCGATTATGAGGTTGCATCAATGTTAATTGCATATAGAAATTTCAGTTCTAAAAGAAAACATAGCCGAGGTTACTTCTGGTTCCATCGTGTCCAAACTTAGTGACGGTTCAGATTGTCAGACCTAAACCTAAATATGTTCTCTTTCCTACGATAAAAAATAAAATTAATAATCAAATTTTGTACCTTTTCCATCTCCGCTTAAACCCTCAACCCTCATTGGTTCTGAAGACAAAAACCTAGCACCATAATCAGTCGCCAATTCCCATGGATTCCATCGAACCAAGCCTCCATCTGAAGCCCCGAGATCGGATTCGAGTAGATTGGTCCGATCTCCCTGTTGAGATGCTCCAAGAAATCTCTGATAAGCTGCATGACATCTTCGATTTCGTCCATTTTCGCGCCGTTTGCAAGAAATGGCGCGAGGCCATCTCAATCTCCGACCTCCCCCCTCAGCTCCCTTGGATCCTCGAGGAGCGAGAAAATGTAAAGGACAGAGACAGCCAAAGTCTGCGCTTTTATTCCCTCTTCTCTGATAAAATCCGAACCATCCATTGCCCGCCAGCCTGTGGCAAGTATCTTTATGGGCCTTCACATGGTTATCTTTACTCCTTTGACTTAAATTATAATGGCCCGACACATTCTCTTATGAACCCGCTCACAAAAGATGAGGTCACTATTGAGATTAGGAGGCATTCTGACCCTTACGTGGTCTGTATGGGTCCTGATCCTATTAGAAGCAACAATTATATGTCTTTCAGGGTTGATTTTCTTTCTGAAACGATGGGATTTTATCACCCACGCACTTGCGAGTGGAATTACGTCGAAGTGCCGGTTTGTGATTGGAACGCGGGCCATGCGTGCTTGAGGGGAGCATTCTACATTAACAAACCTGACACAGGTGCTACTGTCGTTGTTAACATTGCTTGCGACTCTTCTTTCGTGATACCTCCTCCTAAAACCCCTGTCATTCCTGACTTTGTGTACTTTGTTGAGTCTGCAGGAAAGATTTTGAGAATTGTTCCATTTTTGGATCTGAATTTAGCTTCCCCTTTTTGTCTCGATATCTTTCAGCTTGATGTTAAAGATGAAATTGACCAATCGAGATGGGTCAATACCAATAGCATTGGTAACCAAATATTGTTCCTGGACGAGAGCTATGGTATCTCTATTACAGCTAGTCCATCTACTGGATTAAACGGAAATTGTGTCTATTACTTATTGGGTTCTGAGGTGTACAAATACAACATCTCTGATGGTCAGGCAAAAAAAGTTCTGTCCTTTGTCAAAAGGAAAGACCTGGCTTGTTCCCAATCTTATTAGCTCCCTGCCAGCAGGTCACTAATGCTTAGTGGTTCTCTGCATTAGTCAAAACAAAGCAGTTGAGATGTACTCTTCTTTTAGGCAATTTTGTTACATTAATGCTTTTTGGGGGAAAGCGAGGAAGAAAAATTGAACTCTTGTGGTGAAAAATGTACCTATATTACGTTAGTTTGCGTCAACTAGGCAACTGAACTGATATAGGGTACTGTATGTTATAAATATTTTGTGTTTTCAGAAAATATTGCCAAGATAAATAAAAAATAATGCACCTCAGAGTGCTTCTCAGGATATTTGGTTCTCTAGTGTCATGGAGTTGTAAGTACATTTTCTTTCCATCTAAATATTGGTTCTCTCATAACCTCTAGTAAGGATCGAAGCTCATGATCATTTAAAAGTTTCTTATACGTTAATATTTTAGAAAAGAATTAGCATGATGCCCCAAAAGATGATGCACTTTGTCTCTTTGATGGTCAAAGACAAGAAAGCTTGCAAAGTTGAACCTTCCAACTAATATCAATTTCCATCAATTTTCAATGCAGGTACGATAAAAATTTTCTTATGATAAAAAAGGGTAAATGTTGGTTTTCGTTCTGTTTCATCTAGTGGCCTTTTTCATTTGAATGAGTTTGACAACCAGGTGTTACATTCACTAGTTGTCAAAACATGGGCTTGACATGTTATCCTTATGCCGCATCCATAAAACATCCCAACCGTCCTACACAAAAAAAAAAAAAAAAAAATCGTTCTTTCCCACCTCACTTCAGTCAAAATCTCTCCATCTCCATTAAACCCTCACCTAATTCCGAGAAGAAACCCTAGCACCACAAGTAGTCGCCAATTCCCATGGAGATCATCGAACCGAGCTTCAATCTCGATACCCAAGAACGAATTCGGGTTGATTGGTCTGATCTCCCTATTGAGATGCTCCAAGAAATCTCGAAGAAGCTTTACGACATCTTCGATTTTGTTTATTTTCGCGCCGTTTGCAAGAAATGGCGCTCGGCCACCTCAATCTCCGACCTTCCCCCTCAACTTCCTTGGCTCCTCGATGATTCAGACAAGGATCCTGGCGAAATTCTGCGCTTTTATTCCCTCTTCTCTGATAAAATCCGAACCATCAATTGCCCAATGGCCCGTGGCAAGTGGTTTTGGGGGCCTTCACATGGTTATCTCTTTGCCAGCAAAAGATGGGACGATCCGACACCTTCTCTTTTGAATCCGCTCACAAAAGATGAGGTCACTATTGAAATTAGGCCAGACGTTGGCCCTGTCCTGGACTCTATGGGTCCTGATCCAATTGGAAGTGACGATTATATGGCTTTCACAGATGTTCCTGAAATGAAGGGATTTTATCGACCACATAGTTGTGAGTGGAATTTCGTTGAACTGCCCATAGATATAGGCAGCGGGTCGTGCTTGAAGGGGAGGTACTACATGAACGAACCTGAAACAGGTGATACTGTGGTGATCAACATTGCTTGCGGCTCTTATTTTGTGATACCTGCTCCAAAGACCCTTGATAATTCTGATCGAGTGTACTTTGTTGAATCCATGGGAAAGATTTTGAGAATTGTTAAACATATGGATCGGACTTTATCTTTGGATCTTACTTTAGCTTTGTGTAATTCTAACTTTTGTTTCGATATTTATCAGCTTTGTGCTGAAGATGATATGCGCCAGTCGAGATGGGTAAATATTAATTGCATTGGTAACCAAATAGTGTTCCTGGACGGGCACAATGGTATCTCTGTTACAGCGTGTCCGTCTATTGGAATAAGGGTAAACTGTGTCTATCACTTGGAATATTATTATGATTCTTACAAACATCGTGCGACTGTTGAGGTGTACGAGTACAGCATCTCTGATGGTCAGACTAAAAGAGTTCACTGTCCTTTTATCAATGGAAGTACCTGGCTCGTGCCTAATCTCGTTAGCTCCCTGCCAGCTGCTCACCATTAGCAAGTAAGCATCACCATCATTCCCTAATTTTTCTCTTACTAATTGATTACTTGTCCTTCAGACTGCCAGTATATTTTGTTTCTCTCTCATCAATCACTTGTCAGGCTGAACTTTGTTTCGCTGCTCCTAGCAGTACTTTTACTCTGGATAATTTTTAACAGTTCCACTTCGTTCTTTCCGCAAGCATGCATTTCACACTTAATGTTCAATGCCCCAACTGAAAACTGTAGAATTAGTCATGCTTATGTGAAATTGACTTTGGTTTCTCTTGTTTGTTTCTCTTGCTGAACTTGATTTCTTTTACTCTATTTGTGCAGATAATTTGCAAGGACTGCTTGTTACTGCAATTGTGGAACACTCCTGCATCATGCAGCTACTATAAAATCAAGGGGACTGGTGCAACTGGCATAGTGTTGAAATTGTATGGTGTGTGGTAATTGCCTTAGCATGTTCATACTAACTGGCGTGGTGTTGAAACTATTTGATGTGTAGTAATTTGCTTAGCAGTTTTTTTTTTCTTTTTCGCTTGTTGTTCTTCTTTGGTTTCCATTTAGCGTGTGCCGGGTATAAAAATTTGTCATGCAAGCCTTATGTAATATTAAGTCAGAACACGAGACAAATGCTGGGTTGAAATTTAATATTCGTTTTTGCTTTCTCTTAAAATAAAGAATGTTATATGCTTGATCCATCACCATATACATAGCAGATATCATATTATTTTGGAGCCGCCACAAGCATTCTGTCAGAAAGGTAGGGCATGTAAATATTGCTAAGATTTTGGAACTATGGTAAACTTGGCAGTTCCCATAAAATGTTTTGCACTTGGCAGAGGTCCGGCCTCACTTATTAAATTGAAACTAGAAGTACAAGACAGTGTTCCTGAAAAACCAAAAGGATAAACATAGGAGTCCAGCCGACACTAGCATTCAGCTTCCATTCCTCAAATCATTACATGAACTAATCTGAACCAATTTTTTTGCCTATATCTAAATATTCTTTTGCACCTAACATTCCACAATAAATAAACATATGCTACGATATGCTTGCAATCTGCACCAAGCTTCAAATTAATCAATAAATGTAGCATTCTGGCATAAAAAAACATCAGTTTCCAGGAGGATCATCAGCAAATTAGGAGAGACATGCACCTTTGGTATACTGCAGAAACCTTCTTTAGAGGATGCAGGTACATATTCATTTCGGCAGGGCACGCATCCTTGCCATGATGTTTTTAACCGGAAGGATCTTGTTCCTCCACGTGTGAAAATTACACTTGAAGGCTGCTTTGAGCTTCCAAATTAAATTTCTGGGGCCCCGTACTGAAATTACTACTCATGCTATTCTGTTTGTCACTTTGTTGACTTTTGCTTGTGGTTGTTCTCAGATCACAGTGTGGGTACCTCAAGGTCAGACTGCCTTTCAACACAGTTGGGACATGAATATCAATGAGATGGTGTTGTTTAGGTCATTTGCACAAGGAAGAAAAGTGCTTCATTGGAATTTTAGCGGGCAATGGCCCCAATTATCATTCCAGAATGCAATTTCTCCTTGGAGACTTTCCAACAAATCATAAACGGAAATGAGGTCAACTAACTGCTCTGAATTGATTTGTCAGTTCTTTCCCAAAATCAGCTATTATTGTTAAGGGTATGTTTTCTGAAATGGAACCACCTATTACCGCTTCAGTGCAATTTATGGGCAAGGCTTATACCATTTACTTATTGGTCAATTGTTTAGCCCTTTCATCACGGAGCTACTCCATACGTGATAAATAGTAACCCAACTTATCACAAAAGAATAAACTATTATGTTAACTAGTACACGGTATTGATTAGGAACGGTCAAAATTGTATTTTCTTTTTCTTGATTAATGATATAACAATTACTTAACATATAAAAGAAGAGAAGAAAAATATTTTTAACAATCATATTGACTAAGAAGAAACATTCATACATATCTGTGCTTCAATATAGAAAAAAAAGGAACTGCAAACTTGCTACAGCCTACAGTAATACATGTGTCAGTGGCAAGAGGAAAAGGACTGTCACAATTCTTGACCATAATGCCCCTTGAATACATCTGCATCAAGCTAAATTGAACACAATCAACATCAAAAGTAGCATAAATATTTTTACTCGGTACTTGAATCTCAATTACAAAACTGATTATGTGTTTTCATTATTTTATTATTGTATGTGCTTGGTTGATCGTATACCACCATTATGTCTTCTGTGTTTATTTTTTTTTTTTTTCAACACTGTTATGAGAAATGATAAGTGATTGACCAATTGGTTGTATCTATATTATGTTTGTTTGCATCAATCTTGAAAACTCGTTTGTATAGTGTACTGCAAAGATTAATAAAACAATTCTACTCAGAATGCATCTCAGGATGTTTGTTCTCTGGAGCCTTGAGCAAATATACAATCTCTTTGCATCTAAATGTTTGTCCTCTTACAGCCCTTAGCGAGGATCAATTAAAAGTTTCTTATGTTTCAACAATTTGGAAAGAATTGGTTTAATTGCCGCAAAAATTTATGTATTTTATCCATTCAGACAAGCAGTAATGCTTGCAAAGATGAAACTTCATACTGGTAAGTGGTAATATGTGGCCAGTCTCCATCAGTTTTCAAATGTTGCTGAAAATAACACGACCGGGAAAGGTTTGACTAAATAAGGAACCTGCCTTTGTGCCTTGGTGCCAGACTTGAAACCCTGCAACCAGTAGTTTCAGACTAGGTTTCCAAAAAGGACATCCAAATATCCAATTAAAATTTTGTATAATCAAACGATAAGGAAAAAAGTTGTCCTTATTTATAATGACAAGTGATCAGCCACTCAATTGGCTGATTATACTTTTGCAAATATTAACAGAATATAGGAATTTATGCTCTCAAAGAAATTTTTTCTCTGAGCTTAAATTTGTGCAATTGTTGGTGACTACATCCAGCAAATTGCTTATTCCTGAGCGGTGCTTACATAGTGTTCGAAACTATACAGATCGTGCAGACCTAAAAAATTCTCTTATTATGATTAAAAAAAAAAGTTTCGTGATAAAACAAGAGGTAAACTTCGTAGGTTTTCAACTTTTCATCAGGCAACAATGTCAATTCTATTTTACCAAGTGGCAAGTGGCCTTTTCATTTGTGGAGTTAAAAGACAATCAACTGTTATTTCCCAGAATTTGGGCTACCACTAAGCCCATATTGCGCTCTGGGCTCCCAAGCAATACAATCCTCATTTAGCCCAAATATGATCTCAGACGCTTCCTCTCGCAGCGCGGCAGCGGGGATCAGAGCCACTTCCCACTTTCCAACGGTTGGAACTTCCCACCTCACTCAGGCGCCAATTCCCATGGAGACCATCGAACCAAGAAATCTCGTAGATTGGTCTGGTCTCCCTGTTGATCTGCTCCAAGAAATCTCGAAGAAGCTCCACGACATCTTAGATTTCGTCTATTTTCGCGCCGTTTGCAAGAAATGGCGCGCGGCCACCTCAATCTCTGACCTTCCTCCTCAACTCCCTTGGCTCCTCGAGCATCGAGACAATCTCGAAGGCAGCAAAGGTGAAACTCTGCGCTTTTACTCCATCTTTTCTGATAAAATTCTAACCATCCATTGCCCGCTGGCCCGAGGCAAGCATCTTTTGGGGCCTACCCAGGGTTATCTTTACGCCTTTAACTTAAGTCAGCACAATCTGGCACATTCTCTTTTGAACCCTTTCTCAAACGATGAGGTCACTATTGAAATTAGGAGGCATTCTGACCCTTACATGGTATGCATGGGTTCTGATCCTATTGGTGATTATTTGACTTTCAATGATTACTTTTCTAAAATGGTGGGAATTTATCAACCATGCACTTGCGAGTGGAATTATGTTGAACTGCCGCTTCATGTCTCACATGTGGACGGCCTTGCGTGCTTCAAGGGGAAGTTCTACATGAATGAACCTAAAACAGGTAATACTGTGGTGGTCAACATTGCTTCCGGCTCTTCTTTTGTGATACCTCCTCCAAAGACCCTTGACAGTTCTGATCAAGTGTACTTTGTTGAATCCACGGGAAACATTTTGAGAATTGTTAAACACATGGATGAGAGTTCAGAATATCTCAATTTCCATATCTATCAGCTTGATGTTAAAGCTGAAAATGACCAGTGGAGATGGGTAAAGACCAATAACATTGGTAACCAAACATTGTTCCTTGATTGGTGTAGTAGTATCTCTATTACAGCTATTCCATCGACTGGATTAAGGGGAAACTGTGTCTATTACATTGAACGGGATTTGAAACCCTTTGATGAGGTGTACAAGTACAACATAGAGGATGGTCAGACTGAAACAGTTCCCTGTCCTTTTAACAATGTAAGGACCTGGCTCTTCCCTAATCTCCTTAGCTCCCTGCCAGCTGGTCACTATTAGCAAAGTAAGTAGCACCCTCATCACTAATTTTTCTTTTACTAATTATTTTCTTGTCTTTAAGTCGGCATAATGTTGTTTGCTCATATGCCTTGGACTATCTCATTTAGACTGTGTTATTGCTATATTGTGTAAACTTCTGTTTCCAAAGCTGAATGAGAGTGATTGAGTTGTAATTTTCTAGTCTTTTGGGTACTCAGCACTTGTAATATAATACAATTTGCCTCAGAGTTGTGGGGGATTTTTTTACTGTAAATTAAGTATTGTCATTTATAAGAGCCAAAAGTGGAGTGTTTGTTTAGTATTATAGCGTGTTATTAGTTGGTAAGACTATATATTATACTTTCTTTCAGCAAGTTCGCTTTTTTTTTTTTTTTTTTTTTTTTTTTGTGTATCCTCCTGCCATTATTACTGCCATTATTACTGTACAATGTATACAGTGTTTCTCCTGAAGTTAGTATTTTATTTTTCCCATGATTCATCTCCTCTGAGAAATCCTAATATATAGAAAGCTGCATTGTGGTCTCTTAGGATATCTCTTAGGCAAAACTCTTACAATTTGTTCTATGAATCACATGATACTCAATTACGAGTTCTCTAACATTTTTCCATTGTGGTCTGTTCCTGCTATTGTATTATTCTAGTGGGGATTGTAGGGTCCACTTGTTTCAGCTTAAAATGTCTGTTTGAAAAATGCACCGGACTGTGGGGGGAATTTTTTTTATGTGAATAGTTTGTTTCAGATCAGATGGCAAGGATTAACAGCATCAATGAAGTCATTACCATTTGCTGTGTCAATTCTAGCTCATTATTTATTTGATTTCTAGAATAACAAAAATACAAAAGCCAACCAAAGACAATATAAACAGTACTCTAATGCACATCCCAGTTAACATGGATTTGTTAATGGCATTAACTTGCTTAATAGATAATCAAGGGTTCTTTTTTTTTTTATATATCTTCCATTAACATGAAGTATCATGAAGTATTTGTGAATTATTGATTGTCAGGTTGAATTTGCTCTTGCGGCTCCTGGCAGTACTGTTTCTCTTTAGACAATCTTTTAACAGGGACATCTCTGGTTCTTATTGCATCCATATATTTTGCACTAAAGATTCAATGCCCCAACTGCTCCTGTAATTTGATAGTTATATGATATATTGACTTTGGTATCCATTATTTGTTTCTCTTGCTGAACTTGATTCTTTTTCTACTTTAGTTGTGCAGAAAATTTTCAACAAGGACTGGTCCTTGATGCTGGAACCGTGAAATGCTCTATCATGCAGAGATTCTGAAATCAAGGTACTGGTGTATCTCGCAAAGTCTCGAGGTTATATGATTTGTAGCAATTTCCCTAGCATGTTCATACTGCTTTGGTTTTTATTTAGTTTGTTTCGATTACTGAGTTTAGGTTCTAATTTGAAATTCATTTTCTTGCTATGCCAGAAAGCAAAGGCTTGCAAAGATAGTTGTTTCTTTTTTTTCTTAATAATATTGCTAAGATTGAAGAAGGAACTGACATGAGTGCCTTTGTTGTTCCTGTTTCCTTGCAAATCACAGAATTGTTAGACATCGCTGGCATCATTTGTCTGATCTACTTAGCATAAAAATCTTTCTTTCTTTCATTTTTCTTTGTTTAAAAATAAATAAATAAGTTATAGAGGCTTGAGTGTTGCTTCTTAAATGGGAGATTACTGGACTGTTCTCAAGAAAAATCACATTTACAAAATTAATATTGAAAATAAAATCAAAGAAAATAGATGGAATAAAATCCAAGTGGACACATCTCCTAGTATTTAGCTACCGTCCATCGTTCCATGTGCCGAGCTTGACAATTTTTTCTGTCTCTAAATATTCCATGACACCGTTCGTAACACCTGAAATAATATATGCAAGGAGATGCTTTTAATCAGAACCGAGCTTCATATTAATCAATGACTGTAGCATTCTTACATGGAAGTGAGTTACCAGGATGTATTATCAGCATATACTGAGAGGGAATGCGCATTTAGTAGAACTGTAGAATATTGTTCTGTATAGGATGCATCCACTAATTAAACATATGCATCAATTAAAGAACTCTTCCCTGCAAAAGAGCACGCACATGTTGGGTAATCACTGTTCTTTGTGATGAGGTTGTCAACTGGAAGGTGCTTTGAGCTTTCAAATTATCTGTAATCTGACTATTACCAGCAGAAGTACTTCTCGTCTTTCTGTTCTATTTCTTAGTTTCTGCTTATGGTTGTTCTCAGATTTTAACATGGGGATATCAAGCTCAGCCTGCGCTTCTACTGATAACTACGTAAGGAATGTCACTGATATGGCGATGTTTGCTCCTCATTGACAAAGGACAGCAGCGCTTTGGATCAATTGTTCAGTTCAGGTCGAAATTCAGCTACTTCCGTTAAATTTATGGTTTTTGAGATGGAACCGACTTTTATGGGCTCAGTGCAATCATGGGCCTATATCTTGCTTCTACATTCTCATTTCTCAATTTGCATTCTTTTAAATTCTGAAATTATAGGCTATCAGCACACAAATAAGAACACCACTGAGTAATTGGATGGATAAACCAGTGTCTATTTAGCTCCATATTTGTACCCTCTAGGACCAAATTTATACCTCTCTGGTTTCCAATACATACGTCTTCGTTAGTATAATCTCGGAGCTTAAATTGCATGCTCGTTTATATTATTTCTCAACTCTTTTTATTTGTAATGTATGATCTATTTTAAATTTCTTATCAGTTCGAGGCTAAATCAGTAACTTCAAGTCATTTTTTAATTAAAAGTTTGGACATTTTTCAAACTAGTAAAAGTTAGAATAACGGATTGATATAATCTCGAGCACTTTTTTCCTATAACAGGTCTATAGAAAAGATTAAAGAGATTCCATGCAAACAATAATTAGTTGCGCAATCGCATCAGTACTTATTAAAAAAATACTACTAAAAAATTGCTGTAGTACATATATTATATTGTAGCTTTTAGAAAAGGTTAAATACTAAAGTCTTGAACAGTTGAACCAAATCTTAAATTTGGATTCCCATTTAGAAAGCAGTTGAAAATTAGTTTGATGGATTAGTGGGGTCAAGCAGAATACTCGTTGCCGTTAGAGATCTTTTATTATAGTTCTGGAGCCCAAAGGCTAGTAAATTATTCCTGTCGGTACAATTTGAAAGCTTAACAACTCGGGGAATTCATTTTTATGTCATAATATGGTCATCTTCTTCTATCATTAGATCTAACATCTTAATAAAAAAATTGCAACGTCTTTGTTTGTATTAGCTAGAACTTTTGTAGTAATTGGATTCTTTCTTACATCGGTAAGTGATTTCTGGTACCAAGGTATAGTACCAGGAAATATACATTATTTGTTTACTATCTATTGACCCCCTTGGTTTCTCTCACTCACTTAATTGAGGCACTAGATTGTTACACATCGGAATACTAAGATGCCACCCTCCGGAAAAGTTATGAGACATAAATTTGCACGTTCGTACAGAGAAAATAATATAAAAAGTATGTAATATCAGTGCATATAAATAATGCCAAGCATATTTTTGAAAGTAATGAATTCAGTAGTTAATTACGAGGATTAGTTAAATTCACACGAGGTGGTTAAGATACTCAAGGATTTTTATATGAAAATCTCAAAATGGGTGGAGGGGGTTGGGTGGAATGATTTGTTTGACTCGTCGTTTGTGTCAAATTGAACACAAGGAATCTGAGTCGTTGTTTTGAGTAGGATAGCTGGGAAATAAATGAAGAAAAAAAATAGTAGAAAATCAAGTAGCTCCAAATTTGGTGAACTCATTCTTACATAACAAAAATAGATAATTTAAGGGCTCTTAACGGCGCGATTATTCATGCTTTTGTTTGTTAATTGCGAGCGCCTCTATGTCTAGGACTCAGCAAACCATCACCGCTACTAAAGGAATATATGTACTTAATCCAACTAAAGGGTTAGTTGAACACAACATAAGCATAACGTGCGCGGTGACATGTAGCATTGCATTAGTTTGGATTAGTATATTTTGTACAGTTATTATTAAGCTAGCTGATGTCATGGAGTTTATGGAGAGATGATGACAGTGTGATCACTTGCTTACTAGTGTTAATACTGATAATTATTCAACGGCAGGGCAGGCATATATCTTCCGAATGATCTTAAACCCACTCGGTGATTTTAATCCTAAACATATTAATTTCGACGAGCCACATCAGCATGATAAGGGCTTCATATCTCCATAAATAGAAATCGCCTACTACTTTGGCACTAATATAAATTCTGTCTCTAATCATTCATCACACAATAGTAACTCTAAACAATAATTGCTATTGATCATTGTGCAACAGTGAACTTTGTTATATGTTTCTTTTTGTATAATTTAATTGATTTTTTTAAAGTAGTAGAATTTGGTTTCTATATCAATTAAATGGTATGTCTGGCTATTTACATTGGAGAAAGCAAATAATTTGTAACAGTGTTTTTTCGTATGGTAGAAAAAATTGCATCGTACGATACCATAATATCTCATAATAAATTATTTAATAATATAATTGTTGGGACCGTATGTCCGTATCGGACTAATTTAATACGTGCGGAAATATGTTGATCTGACAATTTGTACAAGCTGGATGGAATATTAACTTGATATAAGAGTCCACAGAATTAGGTCGGTTGGCAGAGGACCAGTATCCTCTGGACTTCTTCTAAAGAAGTCCAGTGGTCTTCTTTGATCCGAGCCGTCCGATTTGATCAGAACGGTTGAATTTTTTCGGGCCTATCAATCTGGTACTATTCACGGAGCTCTTTTATAGCCGTTGAGATTAAATCAGACGGCTCAGATCTTCCGAAGTCCAGTGGTCTTCTCTTTTAGGAAGACCAGAGGATACGGATTCGGTTGGCAGAATACAAAGCCCCACTGGAGAAGGTCTTCTTGGATGGTACCGTCGGACCCATTACAAGTCTAACTGGAGGCAACGTCTACGTAGAGTCTAGAGTGTCAGGGAAATCATGTATTGTCAGAGACATATCCTTTCGTCTCCATTTGCAGCATCCCGGATAAGTCTATTACTTCATTTCTAGTTTATAATTCAATTTTAGTGTGAAATTCAATATGTTTGATATAATTATGAAATAAATTTGTGTGTATGTGTCTGTGCGTGTCCATTTGTTGTGTTCTAAATTTTAAATTTAATAACTTATAATCATTCTTCAATCTTGAATTCAAAATTTTTTTTCTATCATATTAACCTTACATATATCATGTTATCACAATGTTATATCAATTAATTATCAAATAATTTATGTTAAGATAAATTAACGGAAGTTATTATTATAAGAATTCAATATTTTCTTTCATAATTTCTGATTCATTCAGTATTATAATTTTAGCTCTAAATCTTTTTAGAAATATCTACAATTAGTTATGGTCCTATTAAAATAAATTGAACTTGACAATCAATGATAGAAATATGTTCTAAATAGTAAGCTATCACATATAAATTGTTAACATGTATTATTTGTCATAGTTGAGACGCTTGTTCAATTATATATATAAAGTTAAATTGTAGATTCAATCTCTAACATGTAGAGAAAATTATCAATTTAGCTCATTTAAAAAAAATCTTGTGTTTGTCAATCAAGCTTAATAGTTTTGGTGGATCACTAAATCTCTTTTCCTTATGGATGCATCTTAATATTATGTTCTTCCTTTTACAATTCTAAATTGCGTAAAAACAACAATATGAGTTTTAAAATTTTCATCATTAACAATTAATATTAAAATTATCAAATTAATAACTATCAAGTTATTTTAGTCTGATATATAGAGAAGGTCCCTTCCAATTACTATGTTCTCTGAAATCCGATATGCTGTAATAATGATAAATGGAGATGACCTGACACCTTATGCCAGCTTTTCCCTCAGTAGGCCACTACTAGAAAAGTACTTTGACCAGTCAATACAGCGTACAATGTGCTCCGTTGGTTTTCCCAAATGAGGCAAGGTAGGAAACTGGGAATACGATACCAATAAAAATTCATCGTATCCTAAAAATAATAAATAACATTGCGTAACAATTTTATATAGAATAATTATAATGTATATGAAAAAAGGACAGAGGGGTTATATATCCCCAGCTCGCACACCGGTTGCAGCTGGCATTGTTCTTCCCTTTGTAAAAATAATGTGACAGAAGTATACAAAGATGCATAATTGTTCAATTTAGCAGCTCCAATAATTTTTTTTTATTATTATTTAATAACTAAAACTATATGCCTAAGTTAATAGCATTTTAGTGTCCCCACAAATTTTTTACTAATTTTCCATGAGTTCAAAGTTAAGTAAATAATTTAAACAACAAATGAAACCACGTGACTTGGCTTTTTTTTGTACATAATGCAAATGATTTACAAATGTTCCGTATCATTTTAAGGTGCACTGATAGTTTAAATATAAAATTCACTATGGTGTGAAAAAAAGCTTGCAATTTTTTTTGCAAACGGAACAAGGTAATATAAGTCACATTTCTAAATATTTAAATTGAGTTTAAAATTGTTTATTTTAAACTGTAAAGCTTTCAAAAGAGAGCAGGTAGAAGCAAGTCAATAAGAATTTAACTACAAATCTAAATAAATTTCGTACATCACATATTTATTTTGTTTCTTTTTTTAGTACACATACTAATTCTTTTTTTGGTGTTTTGCCAAAAAATATATATATTATTTTTCAAAGCTCCACTGCTTTTGCTGCCCCTCGCCTGGCATTTCCGTACGGTCCAACAAAGTGGGCCACATAGAGAGTGATTGGCGCGTAAGAATGGTGGTCCTGATGATTTGAGCTATTATATTAAGCAATTAAATACTGTTCCCAGATCCTCAGGCAGCTTTGTTTAATTACTCCTTTCCATTTCTCTTACAACTTGCATTTTCATCCATTCTCCAATCTCCAGAGCAGGAGAGAGCACTTTGCCACTGTCAATGGTTTCTGTGGGGCCTATCTGCCAGCTTATAAAAACTTTGAATTTAAATCTCCTTTACGTTCTTTATTCTTCTGCTTTTCATAATGGTGTTTACGGATTCCACCCTCTGTCATTATTGCCACAATTGTTACGTTGCTGTTCTATTTAACTTGTCACAGTCACTTTAATTAACATCTGTCGATTTTTTTTAATAGATGATATGCTTTTTTATATTAATTGTATTATTGTTAGAATAAATTTATACGAGTAATGGCACACTGAGGCCCCTGATCAAAATCTTTTTTTTTTTAACATGAGATATCATTTCTTTTCATTTCATTAGAAAATTTTCATTAGCTATACAGTAGCTCTTTAACAATTTATCACTGAAGCTAATTAAATTAAAGACAAATGTTACCCTCAAACATGAGCGAATATCCAAACAAAAGTTCATATTGCATTTATTTTGTGCGTTTTACAAAAGTTAATTAGGTATTGGATCGATATGCTTATTGGGAAAAAAAGATTTTTTTAAATTTAAAACCCGTAGGTTGAAAAAAATATATTTTTTTTTTCTTTCTAAGTCAAAGAGGTACATGTGGGACCCACTTTAACATTCAAATCATTTCCCCTCGTCCGTCAAAGAAAATATATATATGAACAGTGCGTATAGTCATGCATTGGATAATATTAATATATCAAAAGTAATTTGTTGAAAATAAAAAGCTATCCATTCTAAACTCTTAAGTCAGTCAAAAAGATGTGTACACCGGCGTGGGTTAGGTGCGTGCAACCTATTTTTGCGGCCAAAATCATTTCCCACATTTGTCAAAACATAAAAAGAGAAGTAAAATCATTTCTCACAAAAGACCAAGAGCACTGTGCTGCGACACTGTTCTGGAAAGGACTAATCCATCGATTAGCCCAATTGGTTTACACGAAAATAGAGAGGCGAGAAGAACCTTTCCTTAGTAGCTCCTCTATAGCTTCATTCTGATGATAAATAATAGTCTCTGTTTTGCACCCTCCTAATCACCTCACACATACCCCACTTTATGAAAAGGTCGTATATCTCTTTCTTATTTTACTACAGAAAGGTTCCACTTCTTTCATGGCTAAGATTGGTCATTAGTGTTTTTCAAAAAAAACAAAAAAAAAAGTCATTAGTGCGGTGTTATGAAATAAACATAACAAATCAGCAAAGATTCCTTGCGAATATAGTGCTTTAAGTCTTCTAATCATCAAATATTTGACCTGAGTACGTCATACTCGGAGCAGTTTAGATCTTTCTCTGGAATTGTTCAGGTCTAAAGCTATTGATTATTAATTTATTATATACTTTTTTGAAAGAGCACTGATTAAGTTAGGTGATGGCAGATTTTATATAGGTTTTTGAGCTGTTACATGTCATAAATGCCTCTGATGTACGAGTAAATGTTCATTTGATCGGTAAAGAAACTTGTAAAGCTCTTTCTTGGGGACTCAGAAAAGCTGTATCATACCTCAAAACTCATCTTATATTTGAGAAAATAAAAGTGTGGACTCACTAGGCGAGATTTTCCGTTTTGCAACGCTAAAGAAAAAGCTCTGTAACGTTTGTGGATACGTTGCAGAAGCCCACGTTGCAAATTCAAAAAAAACATTACAGTTCTGCAACGTTTATATTGAAAAAAATGTTACAAATCTGTAACGTTTTTTTCAATATAAACATTATAGAACATTAAATTATTATTTTTTCCTACTTTTTCTGCAAACATATGTAACGTTTATGCTGAAAAAAACGTTACAGATCTGTAACGTTTATTTCAATATAAACGTTGCAGAACCAAATTTAACGTTTTTAAATTATTTTTTTCTGAATACGGATGGAATCTGTAACGTTTATTTCAATATAAACGTTGCAGATTGGTACCTTTTGTAACGTTTAATGTGAAAAAAACGTTGCATAATTTTTTTTAATGCGCAATTTATATTTTGTGGCTAGCCCATTTTTCTAGCCGTACCAACTGGTACATTGATATGTACCAGAACAGATATCCCACATATATATGCATACACATTATAAAAACACACAAATATATAACACATATATATATATACACACACATCAAAATAACAAAACAAGTTAAATTATCCAAAAACAAAGTATCAATTTGTTTACAAATACGTAAATACATTTCAAATTAATTATCCAAATAAATTACCATAAATGAATTCCATGAGCTTTTTTCACGATTTCGTTAATGTTTTGCTCTGTGTATGGTAATCCAACCGGATCGATTTCCTACATTTTTCAATTCAACAAACCAAAACATCATAAATACAGTAATGAGATTTTTATCAATTTTTTAAACCCTCTAAAAACGGATATTTATTAAACCCCTAAACCCTAATTCCTATGTTGTTGGTATTGTAAAAATCGTTTAATTAAACCCTAAAATCTCTACATATTATGAAATCAATACCTTAGGTAGTTCTCCAACTGATGTCACATAGCTTAATATGTGCCTCATGGCCAACATCGTAAAATATCCGCACTCTGTACCACCCCAATTGTTCCGAAGCCTACAAAATCACAATTCAAATAAGTAGTTAGGAATTTGTATTAGAAACTCTAAACCTAATTCATAATTTTCGTAAATTTATTTCGTACCAGTCGAATATCTGATTTGTACGTACACTCTTTCCAGACTTCTCCATCGTATAATTTTTATATGCCCTGCATGCAATTCAATTAATTAAATTAGATTAGATATAATTAGTATTCCCCACAATCATTATTATCTTATTAACTAATTTGAAACTGGAACTTACGAAGTTATAAATGGCTTGATTACTAATTTTGATATTGGGTCATCACGAACCAAGGAATCCAGAAATAAATTTCACGCTTCTTGATATCAATGACAATGACTGTCTAATGAAACCTGCAATACATATTAATTTATTGATTTCATTTGAAAAGAAACAAACTATTGACTAATTTAATAATAATTGATCTCACCCTTGATTATACGACAAAAGAAAATATTGACATTCTGGATTCTCTAGGAACGATCTCTTCATTAAATTCACATTAAATCCTTAATTCTTCTGATTCCGCCAGGTAGCTTCAGGTAAAAATTATGGATCCCATATGGTGATCAAATTAGAGAACCCAATGCCTTTTGAAAGTTCATTCATCCAATACCTGAATTTCATCTAATAAATAATATATATTTCCAATTAAATTGAATATTTGAAACAAAACAAAGTTTAGAAATCATACCAGGAGTACAACTTGATGATCGAAATGTTTAGGAATTCTTTTTTGAAACATTCGAGAATATCGCAAAGGTTCAACATAAATGACACATCGGTGTGCGTACTCCAAGGGTTGCAATCAGGAAACTCAGTCGACTCCTCTCCCACCGGTGTGAATTTCGACAATGAATAGACTTTATTCTCGGAAGCAAAAAGTCTATTTTTTATGGGTGTGTTTCGTCCACTCTCATGACTCAGCTGTTTGTAAGTAAAAAGTTAGTTTAAATTTAGAAATAAGCTGCAGTTTTGTTATTGAAATTCAGAAGTGTCACCTTTAGAAGTTCTTTGGGTTGAATTTAAAAGTGACTTGACGTTTCTCCTACATAATATATTAGACCCTAGGTAGCCCGGTTGAACAGGCATGTTAATATATCACTTTAAAATGTGTTTTTCAAACGTTTCTACTACATAATTATCTTATCTTCTTAAGTATTTATTGAGTAATTTTCAAATGTGTTTTCATTATTTTCGCAACTACAGTTAATATATCACTTTTTTTTTCTTATTCGTGTGAAATCCAAACAACACGTGAATAAGAAATTTAGGCTTATTCGGGTCCTTATTTATATTCTAACAAAACCATGAGATTTGAATAAAGAATATGAATAGACATATATTTCTAAATCCTTATTCATATTCTTTATTCATGCAATATCCAAACACATCAAGATAATGAACATTAGAACATGAATTTGCATTTCATCTTCTCATATTTTTATTTGATTTAAATTGAACTTGAATGTTGTAATTTTTTGACAAATTCGTTTCAGATCATACTAAAACTTTAAATTTAAATCTGATTAATTATCTATCCGTTCTGACCTGCCCTTCAAATAGTGGAGTTTATATTATTATTATTATTTTGCGTTTGACGGCAAGAGAGTTTGGTTCAATTACATCCGAAAAATATTGTACTATGTTTATTAATAAATATAGTACAGGATTTAGTAAATGAAAAAATCTGCAATATATTTTCCGAAAGTACAATGAGATTTATTAAAGTGCGGAAGGTGGAGGGCGGTGGTCTCGTTATCACTGGAATCATTTTTTTTTTAATAAACCCTAGAATCATTATCTTGAACAGAGTCTATCCTAATAGCATCATAGAAAGAACTGTATTCATGATTTGCAGTCTTATCATTGCATGTTATCAATGATAGTCTGAAATATATAACTTTTCTACTATTTCTGTATAATTGTTTTGAAGTAAATTACGAAATATTATTTCTAATCAATAAAACCACTAGATATCTAAACTGATGGGATAATGTCCAAACAGCACCTGATGGGTGAAGTATCAATTGAACCCGACAGAGATGCTTAAACCTACCTGTTATAAATGTTCTGAATCGGTCAATCCTTCCATATTCCTCAACCAAATGATAAGAAGCTGGTCCCGATGTATTTTTTTTTTCCTTTCTTTTTTTTTTTTTTTTTTTGTCTTGTTTTACTGCTTCATAGCAAACAAACAGTTGGTCCATTTGGATTCACAAGATGCAGTAAAACTAGTGTAGAATATGGATTGCTTGGATATTGATTATCACCTAATCATTAATGATAGATTCGATCTTGTAAGAATAAATTTCAAATTATTTAAATGTGGGTACAATTTTTTAATGCAGAAGATAGCTTATTTAAATGTCATATTTTAATTTTAGATAATTTAATGAAATTCTTCGGGTCTTAGATGGATCAACCTAATTAGTTCATTATTGGTTTTATGTGAATCGGGGTCAAATATAATTAAATGAATCAGAATTTGCATCGATCGATCAGTTGGGAATTCTAAAATTAGAAAAATTCATAATTCATTGTCAAAATCTTTTTTTGCTAATCCAACTAAAATTCATTAGAAGTAAATTAACAAAAAACGTTGATCCGACTCAATATGTCCCTCGAAAACGAGCTCTCTACCTTTTGTATCCCGACACGAGATTCGTGCACCTTTGACCTCCAACTCAGGCGACCTCGATCCTTCCGAAGACAGCAACCTGAAATAACAACGTTAGCATGATTCTCGAAAATAAGGACTATATATGCACTACCACAAAAAAGATCTTCTGCAAAGGGCCATCCATAACGTTTTTGACGAAAAACGTTACAGATCCATGGGAGGCTTTTGGCGCGAAAAACTCTGCGGCAATCTGTAACGTTTAAATTATATTGAACGTTAGAAATTTTTCCCCGTTTGACAACAAAAAGAGTTGTTCCACCTTCTGTAACGTTTTTTTATATAAAAAGCATTACAAAAGATTTTCAAATTTGTAACATTTTTTATATATAAAAAACGTTACAGAATATCATTTCAAAACTGTCAGAGCTTCTGCAACGCTTTTTATATAAAAAAACGTTACAAAAGGTTTTCAAATTTGTAACGTTTTTTATATAAAAAACGTTACAGATTATCATTTCAAATCTGTAACGTTTTTTTTTATAAAAAACGTTACACATTTGAAAACCTTCTGTAACGCTTTTTATATAAAAAACGTTACAAAAGCACTGACAATTTTTTTTTTTTTTGCGGAAACACATATATTCTCTTCTCCTCTCTCTCGGTCAGTCTGAAAAAAATCTAAGTCCAAAACCTTCACTGCGCCTCTCCTCTCCTCTCAACTCTTCACTCGATCTCTTCTGCTCACCCCTCCCCACTCTCTATTCTAGAACTTTCACCGCCATTTTCTTGACGACCGCTGCATCTCCATTCTCTCCTCTCTCACTGTGGATGTAGCACTACATGATGAACCAAGAAAATCGTGGTCGAGGATCTCTTCTGCTCACCCCTCCCCACTCTCTATTCTAGAACTTTCACCGCCATTTTCTTGACGACCGCTGCATCTCCATTCTCTCCTCTCTCACTGTGGATGTAGCACTACATGATGAACCAAGAAAATCGTGGTCGAGCCAACGAAAGTCATCCGATGGACGAAAACCGTGGCCGAGTGAACGAAATCCGTAGCCGATGGACGAAAATCGTGGCCGAGCAAACAAACACCTTATCCGATGGACGGAAGCCGTGGCCGAGCGATCGAAAGTCGTGGATATTAGTTTTATATTATTTATATGAATGATTATGATTGTGTTTTCATAAAACACTACAAATTTTTGAATTTGATTTTTTATTTATATTTATTATTTATATGGAAAATTCGGGCCCATAAATAATTTTTTTTTAAAAGTTAAACTTTGTAACGTTTATTACATTAAAAACGTTACAAATTATTAAATTTTATTTTTTATTTTTAAATTAAATATTTTGTAACGTTTTCTATGAAAAAAACGTTACAGATTGTACCATTCTGTAACGTTTATTTTGTAAAAAACGTTACAATTCTGTAACGTTTTTTTAATCTACAACGTGCCCACAAACGTTGCAGAGCCTTTTTTTTGAACATTGCAAAATGTCAAATCTCGAGTAGTGATGCCATCGGCTGGGTGGTCGAACTTAGAAATAATTTCAAACCAAGTACATTAAGTATACCTTCTTGCCCAATACGTACTAGTGGGCAAGTTGAATTTGAAACCACCAATGGTGAATTGGTGATCGATCCAATTAAGAAAAATAAAATTGATGGTTATAGAAGTGGGAAAGTAAATGATCGATGTACCTAATTTGGAAAGCGGACGAAGTTTCTTCAGGTAAATTAATTGTACAATTTAATCTTCAAACCAAGTACATTAAGTGCTTATATACTTCACTTTGTTACTAAATTACGTACTAGCGGGTATGTTGAGTTTGAACCAAAGTATTCTTCGGAAAAATAAAATAAAATAAAATTTTGAACCAAAGTTGTCGATACAAACAAGAAAAAGAAAAAAGAACGGTTATGAAGGGGCAAAAGTGGACGAAGTTTTTTCAGGTAAATTAATTATACAATATTCAATTCAAATTTTTACCTAACCTTCTCAATTTTAAAATTATCACTTGTATCATCGAATTTATTCAATTTCCCTAGTACAGGTTGGTTAAGTGGCCGACACACAAACAACCCAATTTAAATTTTTACATCCTGACTAGCAATGTAGGACCTATATAGAACTTCTCTAGAAATGAATTGCACATTCCACATTCATAATTTCTGTCCTTTCAATGTTAAACCTACGTGTTATCAAGTCATTTTCAAAATCTGAACCTTCTTTTGATATCATGACAAAAGATAATAAAGTGACACTCGGTAAAAGGTACATATTTACGTGCCCAAATTCTAGAGCTAGCTTGAGATCACGAAAGGAAAATAATATATCAATGTCAATTCAGGTCGCAACAGCGACCAACTAAGGAGTTAAACAGTACCGGTCCTATATATGTACCAGCCTCCAAGTGTGGGCTTTATCAGTGTCTCACGCCTTTACCGACAGCCCCATCAGCCTTTGATGGCAACACCCGGGGCCCCTTTCAAACCCCGGACTATAAAGCTAATGCAAAAGAAAAATAAAGCAAACTAAAAGATTGAGAGACCAACCAACCATCATGCTACACGCAGGCAGATTGATTTGTATTTTCCATTTCCCATGACAACCGACCCAATGCATGTTGAGACTGGTAGTACTATATATTACTATATTTTATATGACAACCGACCAATGCATGTTGAGAGGGCTACTATATATATATTATACATATTATACATACCTAGAGCAACATCTAGGGATACATATGTTGCTACTGATAAAAGGCTACAGAGGGACCAAGCAGCCATTCAGTCTAGCTGATTGGTTATTTTAAGTACAACATCAAGGAGTAGAAATAGATGGTTTTGAAACCCTACAGCATTGTATGAACGTACGTTACGAACTAATACAAATTTATTTAATGTTATTATCCTAAATGCGAGTTTTAGAAAAAATTAGACCGATATTACTTCATAAATAAAAAAAAACTAATATTCACCTAGCTAATTACCGCATGCACTTTTATTATGCTAACCTTCCTACTAAAGAACTTTATCCTAACTATAAAGAACCATATATTATTCTGAAATGTTTGTATAATTTTGCTATGTCTCAACGATCATCAATCCATTTGTTCTCATTATATTAATTTAGCACTACAAATTATAAATAATCTTAGCTACATTATATATATAACTATGCCTGTGAGTACATAAAAGTGACATTTGACGAAGAAATTTGCTATGATTTTTCATGTTTCCGGCTAATGCAGTTGGATCTTGGGTAAGTGTAGCTTCAGTTTCTAGGAATTAGGAAACTCCATGTCCATTTCCAAATTTTCAATTTCGTTAAGACTGTTGCATCTTAATTTGAGGTTGATTGCTAGAAAGGTGGGGCCATGAATTATTTGTCACTTTCCTGAGAGCAGAAAATGTCTCATGCTATTCCAAGAAGGGGAGCCACCAGCACTGCACTGTTCCTTTGTGGCCTTTATAGAATTACAGAAATTGCACACGAGTAGCAGTACTGCGCGCTGCCATTTTTTTAAATCTAGCTACAATAATTAATGAATCTGATCGTAAACATCTAGATGAATTTAATCAGAATTGGTGGAAATATCCACAATATGGTATATTTGAATGAAATATTTTTACGAAACGAATGCTATAGGACCGAAAATACCGGAACAATATCGAATTTAGATCTTTGCCCATCCGAGATTAATCCATTAGGGATTAATTTCGGATAGTCCCCGTTTTGGGACTGCTCTTTGGATATTCTGTCTCATTTAGGATTAGCGAGTGGTACGCTAGATGTAATATGTTGTTTGAGAAAAATTCGACGGCATTTCCCTTTATGTTCCCACGGATGCGTGCTCACGAGCAATCGTGTGTTGGCGCATTCAGGGAACATTAGGGGAAATGCTGCCGAATTTTTCTCAAACAATAGGTTACATTTAGCGTACGCTCGCTAATGAGACAGAGTATCCAAAGAGTGGGTTAGGATGGTAACCGGCCCGAAAACCTAATGTGACAAAATTGATTCATACCCTTGACATTTTGCATAATTTTTTCTTGTTCAGATGGATAGGATGTGGATGTACTCAAGTGATTAATCAGCATTTCGGAAAGGGGTTGAAGAATTTATGGTTTGTGCTACTGAGTATCTGAAAAAGAAGGAAGAAGATAAAATGTGTTGTCCTTGTCGTCTTTGTCAGAACTTGGTGAAATAGTCTAATTTTGAAGAAGTGAGGGTTCATTTGATTAGAAATGGGTTTAAGCCGGATTATACTCGGTGGAAATTTCATGGAGAGACTAAAGGAGAATTTTTTAATGTGTTATTGGATGATGAAAATGTATTTGATGATACGAATGATGTCTTTGATGATGAAAATGATGTATTTGGTGATGAAAATGTGTGTGATGTTGAAAATTTAGATAATCCAGAATTGAATGATGATTTAGATGAAATTGTGAACAATGTGGATGCAGATTTTGTTGAAAATGTTGAAATTTTTGGTATGTTACGTGAAGAAGATAAGATAAAGTTATATCCCGGTTGTGAATTGTCAAAACTTAATGTTGTTTTCAAACTGTTTAATCTGAAAGCAAAAAATGGATGGAGTGATGCCAGTTTCACATCTTTGCTCAACCTTTTGCGTACAGATTTTCTTCCCAAAGATAACCAGTTGCCAGATTCAATTTATAAGGCCAAGAAAATGTTGTGTCCTTTGAAACTAGATGTAGAGAGAATTCATGCATGCCTGAATGACTGCATATTATTTCGGAATGAGTACAAAGATCTGCATAAATGCCCAATGTGTAAAGCATCACGGTATAGACCGAGAGATGATCAGATTGATGAAGATTGTAAGGGACCAGCTGCAAAGGTTGTGTTTTATCTCCCAATAATTCCAAGATTTCGGAGGCTCTTTGCTAATGCGAAGGATGCCAAATTGTTGAGATGGCATGCGGATTGTCGAAAAAGAGGTGATGGAATGCTCCGGCATCCAGCAGATTGTCCGGATTGGACGAACATCGACAGTCAATTTGAAGATTTCGGTTCCGAACCAAGAAATTTGAGATTGGAGTTATGCACGGATGGGATGAATCCTTACGGCAACATGAGTAGCCGTCAGACTACTTGGCCGGTCTTATTGTGTATTTACAACCTTCCTCCCTGGTTATGCATGAAAAGGAGATATTTGATGATGCCCTTATTGATTTCAGGTCCAAAGCAACCAGGGAATGATATAGATGTGTATTTACGTCCATTAATAGATGACCTTAAAAAATTGTGGCATGAGGGAGTGAACGTATTTGATGCACACTCTAGAACCGAGTTCAACCTTCGCGCCATGATATTTTGCACAATTAATGATTTCCTGCGTACGGTAATCTGTCAGGATATAGGAATAAAGGAGCCAAAGCGTGTCCTATTTGCCAGGAAAATACTCATTCTGTTTACTTGAAGAACTCCAGAAAAATGGTTTATTTGGGACACCGCAGGTTCCTTAGGAGCCGCAAACATCCTTACCGGCTAGACAAGGAAAGATTTGATGGTAAAGCAGAGCATGGCAGGGCCCCCATGCCGTTATCCGCTTCGGCAGTATATCAACAAGTTAAGGACATAAATGTGAAATTTGGTAAGAAATTTGCAAATGAGATTTCGAAAGGGATATGGAAGAAGAAATCTATATTCTGGGAGCTTAAATATTGGCAGATTTTGGAGATTAGACATTGCTTAGATGCGATGCACATAATCAAGAACATATGTGAAGCTTTGATTGGTTGCTTGTTGGAAATTCAAGGAAAAACTAAAGATGGAGTCAATTCGAAGAAGGATATGGTTGAAATGGGAATCCGGCAGGATCTAGCGGCACAAGCTAAGGATAAAAATCGAGCTTGGCTACCTGCAGCACAATTTAATTTAACAAAGCAAGAGAAGAAAAGTTTGTTGGGTTGTTTGAAGGGGATTAGGGTTCCTTCTGGTTATTCTTCGAATATATCACGAAAGGTGTCCATGAAGGATAACAAATTGTATGGTATGAAATCACATGATTATCACGTCCTGCTGACCGTATTACTTCCAGTCGCAATTCGAGGAATTCTGAAGGAAGACGTTAGAAAAACCCTCACTAAGTTATGTGATTTTTTCAATCAAATTTGTTGTAAGGTGATTGATCCAGATAAAATAGACAAGTTACAGAATGATGTTATTTCTACCCTTTGTGAGTTGGAGATGTACTTTCCGCCCTCATTTTTTGACTCCATGGTGCATTTGACCATCCATTTAGTTAGAGAGATCAAAATGTGTGGTCCTGTATTTCTACGGTATATGTATCCATTTGAGAGAGCAATGGGCCAATTGAAGGGGATGGTCCGTAGTCGAAGTAAACCAGAAGGAAGCATAGTGGAGGGATATGTTGCGGAGGAGGTTATTGAGTATTATACCGATTATTTGGAAGATGTCCAACCTATCGGACTTCCAAAGTCTCGACACGAGGGTAGACTTGAAGGAAAAGGTACAATTGGAGCCAGTACTTGCAGAGTGGATTTTGAAATGAGAACAAAAGCACATATGAAAGTCCTCCAACACCTTACCGTTGTGGCACCTTACATCAACATGCATCTATGCGAGTTGCACAAACAATACCCTTTTTATAACGAAAGGTCGATTAACATGGAGCATCAATTAAAGTTTGTGGAATGGCTTGAAGAAAAGGTAGCTTCCCAGTTGAAAGAAGGAATCGAGGTTGATGAAACCGTCAAATGGTTATCGAGAGGTCCTGATTTTGTGGTCGATACTTTCCAAAGGTATGACTTGAATGGATTTACATGGTACACAAAGAAACAAGATGGTAAAAGCACCGTGCAAAATAGTGGAGTATCAGTTGTAGCTTTATCTAATAATAATGGAAAGACCGCTACATATTACGGGTGGATTGAGGAGATCTGGGAACTAGATTACACGAAATTCAAGATACCTTTATTCAAGTGTGCATGGATTGAGAACGGTCATGGTGGAGTGAAGAAAGACAAAAATGGGTTCATAACTGTTGACTTCAAACGAACAGCTTATGCAGACGATCCTTTCATACTTGCAAATAAGCAAGCATTGCAAGTGTTCTATGTTGAAGATCCAGCTGTTAAGAAGCGGCATGTTGTCCTTCCAGGAAAGAGACGTATTGTCGGTGTTGGAGGTGTGGTGGATGAAGAAGCATATGACCACTTTGATGAAACACCTGCATTTTCCTATGGTATCGAAGAGGCAACACAACCAGTTTCGATCAGTTACAGGCGTACGGACAACACCGAAGGCGTGTGGATCGATAAGCGAAAAAGAAAAAGTAAAGCAGATGCATAAATAGCCCATGTGAGTTGGTCAAATTTTAATATTTAATATTTAATATTAATAGTTACCATTTTTTTATATTAATAGTTACAATTTTCTTTTTATTTTTTGAAGGACGTTGGTAATTTTTATTTTAATTTAGTATTTTTGTTTACTTGTAATTTTTATTTTTATTTAGTTGTAATATTATTTTTGTTTTCTTGTAATTTTTATTTTTATTTAGTTGTAATTTTATTTTTGTTTACTTGTAATTTTTATTTTTATTTTTGTTTACTTGTAATTTTTATTTTTATTTAGTTATAATTTTATTTTTGTTTACTTGTAATTTTTATTTTTATTTAGTTGTAATTTTATATATTTTTACTTGTAATATTAAAAATATAAACATAAAATAAAAATATTATAAAAGAAATTAATTAATATTTAAAATAGAAAAAAACTTTAAAGATCGAAACAGAAAAAAAATATAAAAAATAAAGATCGAAACAGAAATATATTAAATATTGAAACAGAAATATATTAAAAGTTTCAAAATCACCTTAAAGATCGAAACATAAAAAAAATATGAAACGTTCGATGACGTTTAATAAGTAAAAAAACGTCACAGATTGTCATAGTGGATTGTGACGTCAGCACCTTCTGTGACGTTTTTTTTTTCTTATTAAACGTCACAGATTGAATTTGAAATTTATTTTTTTTTGAAGTAGTTCAATCCCCCTCTTCCCCCCGACCCCCTCTCAAAAAACCTAAGTACAAACCCTCTCAGCCAACGCAGCCGATCGACACCCCCTCTCAAAACCTCCTCTCTTTCTGCCGACACCCACCACCCTCTCTCTCGCCGACAGCAACCCTCCCCTCTCTCCGTCTCTCTCTCACAGCCGACAGCCTCTCCACCACTCTCTCTTCACCACTCTCCACCACTCTCTCTTCGACCACCACAGCCTCTCCCTCTCTCTATTGTCCGACCACCACAGTCATCCTCTCTCTACTCTCCGACCACCACAGCCGCAGCCTCTCGACAGCCACCACTGCCTCCTCTCAATAGCCACCACTCCGGCGACACTCTCGACAGCCACCACTTCCTCTCGACAGCCACCACAGCGGACAGCAAGTACGTCATTTACTCTCTCTCATTTTTGTGCATGAAATGATAATGAGTTGATATTGGATTATGATATTGAAATGGAAATGATATTGAGTTTAATATTGGGTTATGATATTGAAATGTGCTTGAAATGATATTGGATTTAATGATATTGGGTTATGATATTGAAATTGAAATGATATTGGGTTATGATATTGAAATGTGCTTGAAATGATATTGGGTTTAATGATATTGGGTTATGATATTGAAATGGAAATAATATTGGGTTTAATGATATTGGGTTATGAGGAGGTTTAAAGATATTATATTGGGTTGTTTTGTGTTTTAATTTTTTTGGTAAGATGACTATGTATAGAGGAGGTTATGTCAAAAAATTTTAAAAATTATAGAATTAGTTAGTTATTAAATGGTAATGTTACTGTAGAATTAGTTAGTTATTTATAGGAATTGATATATAAATTGATATATTAAATTGTAAATATAGATGGAGAATGATAAGAAGAATGAGGTGAAGATCAATGAGAAGGATGTGAAAATTGAGAAGAATGAGGAGAAGGGGAAGAATGAGGAAAATATATATGCTCCTCCCAGGCGCACGAAAGTATATGTTCCTCCCAGATATTTCTACAAGCCTCCGGTTAGGAGGTCTGTATCCGCTGTTAGGAGGTTTCCATTGGATTGTGGCGGAACTTCTTTGGATAAAGAGGGCAGTCTTAAGGGGAAAGCGGTGGAAGAGGAGCATGATTAGTGTTAGGGTTAGGGTTATGGTTGTGGTTATGTTATGTTATGTTATGTTATGGTTTGTGCTATGGTTATGTATGAACTGATTAGGGTTTGGGTTTCTATGTATGTTTGTGTTTGTTTTGTTATAGGGTTTACATTTCTATGTATGAACTGATTTGTGTTTGATGTATGTTTTAAACTTCTTTATCTAATTAATTGTCAGTTATTAATTAGTTAGAATTTTGAATTGTTTATGTAATTATTTGAAATTACTTGAAATTGTTAATTGATATCAATTTAATAGATATGTCATCTGGAGAAGAAAGAGATTTGGACGAACCGATGGACATAGGAGAAGAAAAGGATGATGGAGAGAGCAGTCAGAAAAGAAGTAGGACAAATATGGAAGAATTTAGGCGAATGAAGGCGAATAATTACCCATTCAAGATTACATTTGACGCAAAAGGAGTGCCAACCGGTGATGAGCAATCGGTGGCCAAATTTAGTACATTCTGCTCGTATATAGCCAAGCTGAGAGTGCCGATCACAATTAATTCTTGGCTTAAAGACGTTTCAAAGGAATTGAAGACTGAGTTGTGGCAGGAAGTCAAGGTAAATAACTGTTTAATCTGAAACCCTAATTAGAGTGTTTATTAGTAACATTGCTAACTTCTTACTATTGGGACAATGTATTTCAGGAAAATTTCAACATCGACGGTGAAACAGGCAAGAAGAGGGTTATCTCAATGATGGGCAGAAATCACAGGGCCTATAGGAGTAGGCTTTCAGATAATTTCATCAAAAAACCTAATCCAAACCAAACCAAGGATCCGTGGGACATATATCCATTTTCAAAGAAGGAGTGGGAAGAGTTTTACCGTCAGCGAACAAGCCAAAAATATGTGGAAAAGAGTAAACGAGGGGCGTTGATGAGACAAAATTGGAAAGAGGTTCATAGAATGGGTTCAAGCGGCTATAGAGGACAGAGAAACAAGTACAAACCAACAGACAAGCTGATCATCCCAGGCAATGAACCCGATGGGAGCGATTCCACAACCATAATTATTGGCGACTTGGAACCAAGGAGTCAACAGTATTTTATGGGAAGAGCTGTGCCTGCTAGGACAGAAGGTAGTTACACATTCCATCAATCTAATTTCATATATTGATATTGAATGTGATTTGATATATATGTGATCTTGATATAAGTTCTTATACATTCAAGCCATCGGATACCACGACTATTGAAGCATGTCGTCGGTTACCTAATCTGACTAAAGAATGCAGTTCTGGATCCTAAAGAAGTCTTGAGTAAGGCAGTTGAGAGGCCAGAATATTATGGAAGAACGAGAGGAAGCTCTGGATGGACCAACATGACAGATTTGTATGATAGAAAGCCGAGAAAAAAGGGCGATGGAGGATACTTTACACAGAGCCAGATTGCAGAAATGTTGGATGCGGCGACCGCAAGATGTAGGGTTGAAATGAGGCATGAGTTGAATGAATGGCTTGTCACGAACGAAGTTCAAATTCAACCGCCGCAATTCTTACATACGTCGCCTCAGGTTGCTTCTGTCGAGGTAGACTCAGCAATGCCTAGAGATGATCAGTTTTTCCGAACGGTTGCCTCAAACTATATGCCTCCGGATCCGTTTGGCAATATTCAAGTTCATTTTTTCTTATCAAATCAAGTTAATGAATTTGGATATATTATTTGTGAAGAAAAATGTCATCTTAATCTATTTGCAAATTTCAGGAAGAAGTTGAATGCGATCTCTACTTGCATTGTAAAGAACGAGGGCGAGTTTATGCGGCCAAAGGGTTGATTCTTCCGTCATTTGTGGGTATGTTGGTACACAATGTGCCCCTAAATGACGGTGTTGAACCCTAAAATATTGTCATATTTACCTGACGAACCGATAGGTAAATTTCGAGACCATTATAAGCAAATTGATTGGGCCTATGATATACAAATAAATTTTCAAGAGTGGCTTGAAAAATTTTTTCGAATTAATTGGGAGAATATGTCCACGGATATGACGATCAAAATTTCAATGCCATAAATTCCAATGCCTATATTGATGCTAATATTAGTATGAAGAATAATTATATTAATTTAGCATCCAATATACATTTCTTTGGATCCATGGAGAATACTAATATGTGTCGGCCTGCAATAAAAAATATATAGTTGTATAATTTTATGTATATTTATACATGAACTTATACAATTATACATCAAGTTACAAGGGAATGGAATCATTACATGATGAAGTAGGTGCATCAAGATTTGTGCAATGATCAGATTTGATGGATGGTGTTTGATCAAACATAATCAATCCCCATGATTTTGGCCCATTCTGCAAAATAAAAAAAATGAAACCCGAAGGCCCATGAGAAAGTAAGAGAAAAAAAAAAAAGAAAGATGCAGCCCACGAACAATTCCAGCCCATAAACCCCTCTATTTCATCTCCTTCGTTTCATTACTGCCTTTCCTGTCGCTGTCTTCTCTCTGGCACGCTGAGACACGCGCTGAAACACGAAGGCAGGACCCTCTCTCTACTTCTTCAAATTAATGCCACGATTGCTCCTCAACTACTGCCTACAGGGGTAAACTAGCAAGGAGAGCTTCACCGTCCCCAATTGAACCCGTTACTGCTCCAATGGAGTCTGTTTTGATGATTGATGGAAAGCCACGACACCCTCAAATGGTCCCTCTTACCTTTCATCATGACAAGCAATTAACTCATGGTTAATTAGGCACAGTAGAAGAGTGGAGAATCTCGAGACCAATTCAATTTTATCTCTTCGCTCTCCAGTAAAAACGAGATGGAGAAGGCTCAATTACTTGGGACTTATAAATTTGAATATTGCTAAATTAAGGAAAAGGACGCACGATTGACTCGATTTAGTGACTCAGCAGCAACAAGGGAGCATTGTTGGTGATGTATAAGCTGCTAATTGAAAGAATCAGTGAATCAAATCCATGGTGACAAAGGGGCAGCCGTATAAGTTGGATGCCTCAAAATAGGAAATATCAAGGAGGCAGTAAAAAAAAGGGGGCCATGAAAGAATTTAATTAAATATGAAATTCTGGCTCTGATAGTGCAAATAACAAAAATTGAGATATGAAAAGACAAAATAAATAAATGGAAGAGGTGTTAGACTGATATGGCCCAGACCGAAAGGGATTTAAAGATTTGTATTTGAGATGCCAATCAAGTGAGCTGAGTATTTCCTTTCATCTGCTGCAATTTGATTCCAAAAGATAACATGTTAAAAAAAAAAGAGAAATAAGAAAGAGGCCAATTGTGAGAAAGATTGAATTGTTGGTTGTAAAACAAGCTTGAAGGATCAGTAACAACGTGTGCAAAGAAAAAGTAGTGAACCAGAAGTTGAGGGAAAATTGAGGCAAAGTTGGCAGCAACAAGGCTCATGGAATTAGTGATCTTCAAATGTCGTTAAAACTGGAAATTACACAACAGAGAAGAACCCAAGAAGATTGGTGATTGGAGATAAACTATTCACTGAATTTTAGTGAATTTGACACAGTGAAGCTCTGTGCAGATATGATGAAATGGCTAGAATAGTCACCAGGGGCAAAATTGTCCAGAGATTGAGGAACTCAAATTATTGGTGCCCTCTACAGCAGCCCATCCACTCCCTCTATAAATAAGTGTCCAGAAGGCCATGCAAAAACAAGCTCTCACCTCTCTTTGAGCAAACACACACACTATCATCAGAGGAGAGAAGCAACCAATACACCAAGCTCTCACACTCCAAACTCTCATAATACACAAGTCACAAGAGAAGCATTCACGCACTGCCACCAAAGAGAGAGATCTGAAACCATTTCCAAGCAACCATCTAGAGAGCAATTTGTTTAAGTTAGGATAGCTACTATATATAAAAAAAAAAAACAACAAAAAAGAGTGTTGTAGAATAACTTTGTATTTTCAGTTGTAAGCTACTACTTTCTTCATTCCACTTGTGTAATCTGTGCAAGTCAAGTAAGGAAGTTTTCTCCCTCTTTACAACATCTACTTTCTTTATTTTTCATTTTCATTCTGGTTTCATATATATTGCAGCAATGTGAGAAACAATAAGAAATAACGTTTATGTAAATATGTAAATAAGCTAACTTAGCACTAAGATGACATATGCATCTATTTACATATAAAATATGCATCTACACATTAAAAATAAAAATAAAAAAAATATGCATCTACACATAAAATAAATGCATCTAGTTAACACTAACAGATTATATATATATGCATGGGCATAAAAAAAAAAAAAAAAAAAAAAGTGTATCAATAGAAGTGCTTATTCAGTTCAGTTTCTTCTTTGCTTACTTTTCTTTTGCATCATTTCTGCATAATGAAAAATGGCATAAATAATTAAAAGTCAGTAAGTAACTACTTAACATTAGTACATCCTTTATATATGCATAAAAAAAAAACAAAACAAAAAGGATTGGACAGCAGGTACAACAATGGACAGCAGGTATTGAACAAGGACAGCAGATACAAAAAGAAAAATAAAAAAAGACAGCAGGTTTGAGACTCATTACCTCGCCAATGCAATCCAGGGAGGAGGCAACCTTCACACTCATCGTCTGGATCATGTCAAGAAGGAGACATACACTGGAAGATCTCATATGTCAGTTTAATGGTTTGTTAAACTTCATATACAAGCCATTATGCTTTCAGACACATTTTCATCCCCTTTCCAACCGAGGCAAGGTTGTTTCAACATCATCACTGTAATCAGACATTAACCAGGGGAAGGGCATGCCACAATGCCTCTATAATGCAACTGAAGGGCCTCACAAATTCAAGAGTATGCCAATATACTCTCCAATACCTCATTAAGCTTCTTGCATCAATAAAGATTTGCAAAACCAAAGGAGAAAGTGATTGGCAGCTAATCACCATGGCTGAACCAAGTCGTGGTGAATCCCTGGTCAGAGGCGCTCGGCCATCAAATTGACAATACAGACGCCTTCCTGTATCTTCCAAAGTGCTCACAGGCACCTTATCAAGTTCTCTTTGTGGCCTAGTAGCAATATCGGCCAACTCATTGCTCTGGTGAACCTGGGTCGAGGTAAAGCACCATGTCGGAGAGCTTCATCGACCAAATTGAGGCTACACTAAGTTTTATGAGCTAATCAGGATGTTCTCTAACATATCTCTTCGACTCAATAGCCTTCAGAAACTTACAGTCACCGCAAATCCTTATCGAAACCCTAGCCGAATAGGGAGGGGATGTTTACAGTGAAAGAGGAGGAGACAGGCCCGACTAATGGGTCTCACAACCTTAGGAGGATCCCACGACGCTATTCAACCTTAGTCTCAGGCTCGATGTCTGTCTGAAGGGCTTAATCAATCGATCATGGCGGAATACCTCGTCGCCGGGTCGAAGGAAGAAAGAGAGGAAGGGAAAAGAAAGGAATGGGATTTGCCTGCTTTCGGTGCATGGATAACGTTCAACACCATACCTTGTCTGCTCTCGGTCCACAAATTCATTAGCGATAAACCAAGTGCACGGAGACAAGTAAACAGATTCTTTAAAAACCGTCCCAAATTTGAGGATTTTTTGTGGCATGTTCCGTGTTGCGAGCGAATTCCGTGTGACGAACAACTGACATCCAACCATAAATTGCCACGTGTCGCCTCATTTAACCAGAGAATGGTGCTGTTGGGCTTTCTCTACGCTAACTTGGACCAACCAGAAGCTGCCACGTGTCCTTGGCTGCTGATGTGGCATCATCCTATTGCTGGAAATTTCAAAAATTTGTAGAAATTCAACCGTAAGTCAGAAAAATCCAAAACAAATTTCTATAAATCCAGAAAAATGCAAGGAATGCAACCATGCCAAAACCATTACTTAATTCCTTGCATAATATTTTCAAATCCAAATTCCAAATTCCAGCCAACCACAAATTGCCACATCACCCTATGATTAATCCAAAAATCCAATAACCTTCAAAAATTCACCAAAAATCATAGGGAACTCAGAAAAATGTGAGGAAAATTCCTGGAAACCCAGAAAAATGTGGAGAATTTATTTTGCTGATCATCATCACCAGAAACCCTACCAAAAATATTAAGACCATTATTTTATTTGAAACCCGACAATCAGAAACCCTTTTGGCTCGAATAAAATGGTTCGACATAAAATCATGAAGGCATGGACAACATCTCAACATGGAGAAGATCTCATACTCACCTAAGGCATTCAAGTAATCTCAGAAGAAAAAGAAAATAAATAAAAAAATGGGAGAAAGAGACCCCTTTCACCCAATCGGGAGGATCTCCATGTTGCATAAAATAAAATAAAATAAAAACTTCTCAAGCCGAGCAGATCGCAATAGGAATACCCCGGTGATCAAGGGTCAAGGCTCACTGGGCCTCATTGAAACAAGATGGTTCAAACCAGTGGATAGTCATCATTATGACTGACGCGGAGCAACTGAAGATATTCAATACTCTTGAAATGAGCAGGAGCACTGTCAAAGAGATTTAAGCTCAATGTTGAGAATCAGGTCTCAATATTGTGAGTTTGGTTGAATTGCGACTCGCTAACCAAGGCCGGCTACAACGAACACCAGAAGCAAATAATCCAAGATGAGATCGACATCAAGACCACGAATCAAACCTAGATCGAAGAATTCAAGACATAAGAAAAATCTCTCTTTGGTGCTTGAGGAAATTAAAACTGAATGATCTGGTCAGGAACAGAGCATCTGACATTTGGTTAAGAACCGATAGCTGAGGCTATGTACCCTGTTCAAGGACCAACTGTCACCATTCAACGAATGGTTAAGGACCCATAACTGAGGTTATGTACCCTGTCCAAGGACCACCGTCTTCATTCAAGGATTGGTTAAGGACCGATAGCTAGAGGCTATGTTCTCTGTCCGAAGACCAACTTTCATCATCTGACATTTGGTTAAGAACCGATAGCCGAGGCTATGCACCCTGTTCGATGACCAACTGTCACTCTTCAACAGATGGTTAAGGACCCATAACTGAGGTTATGTACCCTGTTCCAGGACCACTGTCTCTACTCAACGATTGGTTAAGGATCGATAGCTGAGGCTATGTTCCCCGTTTGAGGACCAATCGTCTTTTCATCAACGATTAGTTAAGGACCCATAACTGAGGCTATGTACCCTTTCCGAGGACTAATTGTCTCTATCCGATGGCTAGTTAAGGACCGATAGCCGAGGCATCGTTCCCTGTCCTAGGACCAACTGTCACCCCGCACGTGAGAAGGCCATAGGGAGTCCGACTCATGTAGCACCCGCGCGCACCCTTATTTTTGACACAGACCCGAGGGTGGTGTCACGGCACCTACAAGCCAAATGGACGGCGTCGTTATTTCAACGGTTCGGGTGGGAGCCGAACGGTCTATTGACATCTGACTGGGCACCAGATGAAGTTCAAATGCTTTGATTGGACGGAGCATTGATTTGATATCTTGGCTAGATACCTTGTATTACTCCAAATATTTCGAATGATAATTGGATCGTTTACCCAATATCCTGATTGGCAACCAGGTATCAACTTGACGTTTCGAGTGGCAGTCGAAACGAAGATCAACGCTTCGGATGGAAGTCAGAGTATTTATCTGATATCCTGGCTGAATACCAGGTATCGCCGTGAATATTCCGAAAGAAAGTCGAATCGTCTTATGAACATCTGACTGGCGACAGATGTTTTGCTTCAACGCTTCAAGTAAACAGCTGGATCATTTGCTTGACACTTTGGCTAGAAACCATGTATCAATGTAATGCTCTGAATGGTAATTGAATCGTGTCACTACCGTCTGGCTGGCAACCAGATGTCTCTTTCAACAGTTTGAGTGACAGTCAAACTCTATCGGTATCTTGGCTGGCAACTGGATATCGTTTGTAGGTTTTCGGATGGCAACCGAAACGAAGATAAACGTTTCGAGTGAAAATCGGATTACATTTTGGTGGATACAAGGTATCACCTCAAATGGCTCGAATAATAACCAAAACGAAGGTCAACGCTTCGAATAAATTCGGGTTATACCTTAAATGACTCGAATAATAATCGAATCGTCTCATTTGAACGCTTCAGACTAAGGCTGGACTGTTCATGGACACCTGCTGGACAGATGTCTCCTCAATGTTTCAAGGAGCAATTAGATCATTTACCTGATGTCTTGACTGGCCACCCGGATATCAATGTGATGCTCTGAATGGTCATTGAACCGTCTCATCGTCGTTTCGGAATAGCCGCCGGAACGTACCTCAACGCTTTGATTGGAGTTTGGACCATTTACCCGATATCCTGGCTGGATATCACTCTAAATGTCTTGAACAACAATCAAACCGTCTTTTTAAGATTCTGGTCAAGAACCAGGAGCCATTTCAACGCCGGAAGGGAACCGGATTGTGTCTCTGACATTGCCAGATGTCACTTTGACAACGCTTCCGCTGATAGCCGAACCGTTGAAGATATCAAGATTAACGAGCGCCAGATCGTCTTTAAATGCTCTACTCCCACGTGACGAGTATTTACCCGCAGTCAGGTTAGACCAAGGGGCAGTCTGCCTGGTTAGCACCCGCGCGCACATTTGACGCCCAAAAGCTTAAAGCCCGGCGAAGTCATCGACATCTACAAGCCCACAGGCCCGATGTTAAGCGTAATGTCTACAAACTCCGCGGCCTAAGAGTCCGACATTATCGAAGAAAAAGAAGAAAAAGAAAAGTTTATAAAGATCCTCAGCACCAAATAAAAAAAAAAGAAAAACCAGAAGTCACTATAACCCGACCTTTCGGAATTTCAGAAATCTGTTTCGGGAGATCCATGCCTCCAAGTCGTAAAATCCAAATCAAAGAGTTTAAACCATGATGAGCCACCCCGATTTTATCTAAAGAGCCATAATCAAAGAGCCAACCGTTCCTCACAAGAAGAAGTCACCGAAGTCCAAGCAGCAAAGATCAAACCAAAACCTCTCCAAATCATAAGCCTTAAAGACTGCTGTCCTTGCAATACCGAGTCCATTCAATAAATAAATACAACACTAACACTGCATAATAATTATGGTAGTAATAATAATAAAAAAAAAACACAAAAAGATGAAATGCATGCTAGGATAACAAATTGCATATTTACAATTCCCTAACAGCTTATGATACATATCCTTTGATTTTTCCGATCTAGAGGTTCTCCAGACCATGTCGGATGTAATTAACAATAGGGGCTTGTGTCTACTGGAAAAAAAAAGGACCCCTTTCAAATAATAAACCCTCGTGAGAGCTCAAGACCGTACCGTTATTTCTCCTCTGGGAAGTAGCAGTATCGGCATCTTGAGGCTTGCGAGGGGTATCTGATCCGCATTCTTTTCCCCCTCTGTTTCCTCTGTTTGAAACCCGAGGGCCGCGAAAAAGTGCGAGACAACAGTTATACTCTAATCAAACTTTGTGGGTGTGAGGAGGAGTTTAGGTCATGGTATGTCCCTAATACAGAGGAAGAATTAGGTCTTAATTTTGGGGGGCGGTTTCCGTGGCCGTCAATGGATGTGGAGCCACGAAAAAAGGTATCACAATCCGTTTCACAAATTTCAACTTTTTATTGAATATTTCAACTCGTGACTTAAGTGATAATTTTGAATGCAGGGTAGGGCGAAGGAGAAGGAGAAGGAGAAGGAGAAGGAGAAGGGGAAGGGGAAGAACGTGGCGAGTGAGGCATCCGTTTGTTCTCCAATTGAGTTACTCGAAAAGAAATTTGTTGATAGACTTACTGATGTCGAACGGAAAGTATACACATTGCTGATGTTTGTGCCTAAAGAAGAACAATTGATGGAGGTACCACATTGCAACCCTTGGGGCACGCACGACGAGGTGCACTTCTTCTTCAACGTTTGCGACGTCGTTGAATGTTTCAAAAGAGAATCCCTAAACATATCGATCATCAAGATGTACTCTTGGTATGATATTTCAAACTTTATTTTTTTTTATTTTGCAATATTGAATTAAACTTTGAACATATTGAAGTATTGGATTAATGCAGGTATTGGATGATGGAGCTTTCAAAAGGATATGGGTTCTCTAAACTCATCACCATATGGGATCCAGAATTTCTACCTGAAGCTAAATGGGTGGGGGACAACGTCCGTTTTAACGTGAATTATATGAAGAAGTCGTTCCTAGAGAATCCAGAGTGCAACTATTTTCTTTTGCCGTATAATTAGGGGTATGAACAATTATTAATAAACTTGTTAGTTTCCTTTACAATCAAAATAAACCTTAACCTTAATATGTATTTACAGGTATCATTGGACGGTCATTATCATTGATGTCAAGAAGGAGAATATTTACTTCATTGATTCCTTGTCACGTGAAGATTGTATACAGAGATTAGCACCTAAACCCTTCATAACTACGTAAGTCTCATTTTCTAAAATTAACAACAAAATAATAGTGACAATTTGTGATTGTGAGAATAATTCTAATTTATTTGAATGTAGGGCATATAAAAATTACAAGATGGAGAAGGAAATGAAGAGTGTGCGTAAAACACGGATATTCGATTGGTTCGAACTACCGGTACGCAACTTCTGATAAAAGGGTTATACACATTTTTTCATATGAATTTCTGAAATTATTTCGAAATCCTAACTAGATATTTTCTTGAATTGTAATTGTAGGCTCCGAAATAAAAGGGCTCTACTGAGTGTGGATATTTCACGATGTTAGCCATGAGAGCCATAATAAATCATGTAATACAAACCGGAGAACTACCCAAGGTATTGCTTTATTTCGGATATTTACGATTTAATAGCGGTTACAATACCAAAAATATGATCTAGGGTTTAGGATTTGATATTTAAATATTGAAAATCGATACGATCAAAAAATCAAATAGTTTAAGGATTTAAGGTTTAAGGTTTAAAATTTGATAATCAAATAGTTTAGTAAATATTTATGATATATATATTCAAGTAATATTTTGGTTTTATTTATAATGAAATGCAGAAAATAGATCCAGTTGAAAAACCATACAAGAAAGAAGATATTACAGATATCGTGAATGAAGTCATGGCCTTCATGTATGGTAATTTGTTCGGATAATTAAATTGGTTGTATGACTTGTACGTTAATTGGGATAAATATTAATTATGACTTGTTTTGTTATTTTGATGCGTGTTTGTTACTTGATATGAGATATATGTATATGTTTGTTTGTTTGATATCTATGAATGTGATATATATAATGTGAATGCATGTGAAATAATGTGATTGGTACAATATTGATACCAGTGGTACGGCTAGCAACATGGGACTAGCCACATAAAACAGCATATAAAAAAAATATATTGGAGCCTTTTATGATGTTTTTTAAGTTAATAAACGTCATACATTCTAGCCTTTTGTGACGTTTTTTAGACAATAAACGTCATTAAAATATTCCAGAAAAAAGGGGCCTCAAAAAGTAACGTCGAATCTATGACGTTTTTTATTTAAAAAACGTCACGGATTGAACCTTTTATGACGTTTTTGAACATATTAAACGTCACAGATTTACCTTTTTATGACGTTTTTTAAGATATTAAACGTCACAGAATCCCTTCCCTTTTATAACGTTTTTTTCAATCTGTAACTGGGTCTATAGTGACGTTGGTATAAACGTCATAGATACCTTTTATAAAATGTTACAGAACCTTTTATGTGGCGTAGTGTAAATATCATTGTTTTAGGTTCAACACTTCTTTACTTGGGATAATCTATGAAATTTCATCACTATTATTGTATTTGAAGGTTATAGTGTGTTTGCTTAATGTCACAAAAAGATATATTGTTACTTAAACTGAGGTGTGTGAATTTTTGACTAATTGAAAACATTTGGTAATGATCTTAATTAGAATAGCTTTCTTTTTGCATAGCATGATTTCTCTACCTATTATGAAAATATATTTTAATGTAATGGTGAACAAATATATATAATTAAGTTTATGCATTACAGTCCGCATATAAAACATTTGGTAAGAAAAATTGCAATTATTCAGATTTAGCTCTACACAGATACATACTTTCGATTAATGCAGGAATTTAAAAAAAATGTTTTAAACATAAAAAAAAGTTTATAGGGTAAACCAACTGTGTGCAAATTCATTACTCGTCAAAACTAATTATAGTCAATTTTTTATTACACACATTAATTAATTTGTAAGTCAATATAAGAATTTAAGTCATTTAATTTTAAGAACATAATGAAAGTAAATTTCAATTAACAACTCACTATAAAAAAGTAAAATTAGATAGCTAAATTCATATCGAACAGCATAACATATGCACCAGTTTGTTGCACCACAAATTGTTACATTAGCTAGCAACCATTCAATATATGCCACAGAAGAACAAAACCTCCATCCCGAGAAGTTAACCGAACCGCCATCTCCAATAATCTTTCGTTCCTTATGAGGAATCTTGCCTCTCATTTATCTTCCACCAGAAGAGGTCCCATAACAACATAACTGCCTGGCATCATCCTGAGAGTTCTACTCCAAATCATGAATATAACAAAATAAGGATCGAAACTTCCAGTTGAGATTCGCAGCTCAATTTGGATTTTCTAGTATAGCTATTTTTTGACACCATTCCTGATGCTCCTACTAACCTTAATAATATGTGGTCCGCTGAATTGTCGAAATTATGCCACTAAGGCTGTTTAACTTTCAAGAGAGAACAAAGAATTCAAACGAAGGTTAAGAAAAGAGGACAGGTAATATGGGTAAACAACAGAGGACATGCTTTGTCAGTCGTCTTAAATTTAACGGTAAAAAAATTTGTATATTGTCAGTGGATGGATCAAGATTTTATGATAAGAAATACATTTAATTATGGAGATGGAAGATTTTTTTTAGTAGTAGAATATATATATAAAGTAATCTTTCTGTATTATGTGTACGTCCTTTACACTTTTTCTTATTAAAAAAAATGAGGATCTGACGTTGTTCTCTGTTTCGGACACTAGTTTGGATGGGTGGGGAATAGGTAGGAATAGCAATTCCGGGATTAAATTTAAGGAAAAAATGAGATTCCGCGAAGCGTGGAAAGAGTGCTATTCCGAGACTAAGAATGTTGATTGGATGGTGAGTTTAGGAATAGCGTTAGGAAGTGTAAAAAGTAGATAGAAAAGTGTTGTTGGAAATAATGTTATTTCTGGAATTGGCTATTCCTGAAATTGGTAATTGCGTTTGGATGAAAAATTTAGTCCCGGAATAGGCTATTCTCACACGATACAAACGACCCCGTATATTCTAAACTTTCTCTGACCAAAATGCCTATTAAATTTGTGCTCCTTTAGAAATTCATTTGTAATGTTAGTACTTTTGTTTAATTTTTTATTTCCCTTTTTGTGTAAACCGCGTACGGTTTAATTTGCTCACCCATAGTCCCATAGCAAAGTTCTTGACTCGAATGTACAATTTCATTGCCCACATCAGCGGTTCATTAGCTAGCACGTGCAGTTCTACATCGCCTGGCCACGGTCCTAATCGCCAGGAATAATTTTAATACTAACCTGGCAGCAACATATTATATATTAATAATTTAATATATATCACGACTAGCAAATGCGGACTAAACATTTCATGCATACATCGAAGGGCACGATATTCTTTTGGAGGACAGTACGTAAAGTTAAACTAAACGTTATAAATCTTGACATAAGAAAAAAAAAAAAAAACGACCGACCAAAATTGGAATATTGGTTGGTAATATGCGTTGACAGCACTGTATGTTTTTATTTATTTATTTATATTTATAAATCGTGTCCACAAAAACAGTAAAAATATTGAATCATCCAAAACAAAACTCCTACATTGAGGAAATAAATAAACCATAATTTACAATTAAAAATAATTTTCTTAGATAAAGATGGAGTCGAGTGCCCAACTTTAAGTATTTATAAAGAATTTTCTAACAAAATTCAGAACACGTAATAAGATGGAAGTCCTTAATTACAAAGTGAAAAATTGATGCTTAATATAAAAAAAAAACTAAACATTTGCATATAATTCTTAAACATGCATGCAAAAGACAAAATATACTTGATATATAGTACCCAATTCTTTTACACTTTCTTTGTAGAGCAAATTTGCATAGGAGGGATGGGAATTTGATCCGCTTAAGTATATGTGCTGTTCATGGCGCGAACTTAGGAGGACAAGTGGGGCCATGTGTCCCTAGCGTATTCCAACATTACGCTCAAATTTTATTTAATAATATTATGACATAATATTATTAATGTCATGTCATTACTGCAATTAAAAAATTTTGGAGTAAGAAGACAATTCAGTAACGCTATGCTACGTGCTTTTGGTGTTAAAGTTTTTTTTTTTTCAAAAACCACCCATTTCATTAAGTAACATTCAGATATGAAGAAGACTGTTAGTGTCAATGTTTCAAATTAATTTGGCATACGTAGCGATCCGGTCGATCTTCTAATTCGTAGGTATCGCATGAAATTAAAGTTTGACATTTAATTTAGTGATAAAATTGCGAACATTATATAATGTTTAAAAATACCTTAGAATGTTAATTAAATTATAGCAAAAAAAACTTTTTTAAATTTTCAGAATCGGCTAACGTAGTCTGTTTATTCACTATTTTTTTAGCGACGATTGTAAATAGTATCTCAAGAAGCATTTAACTCATTCATTTTTAATAGAAAATTAAGTAAGAAATTATTCATTTGAATGAGAATATATTGGATATAGTGTGAATTATTCATAAAAAAAAAAGAGGTTTTCTTTTCATAAAACAAATATATGCGCTGGAGAAATAGTGGAATTAATCTTCATTTGTTATAACAAAAATTTTATGTTTTTTTGGGTCCAATCCAAAAAGAGCATCAAAAGGTTATCGAGATGATCATAATTTTATTGACGGACTTCTTTTGCTCATAAAACTATGAATATTCCCAAAAAAAAAAAAAATGTTAAACTGTCTCTAAATTTGACTATTGAGTCTTTCGATGATTCATAAATCTTATAGGGATGAATATGGAAAATTGCTCAGTGTAATAGAGGTGATCTTGAAATGCTTTTTATTGCAATATAATAATACATAAATTTTTTTAATTGATACAGAGCCCATGACATAACTTTAAATTAGAGAGAATCCAAAACCTCTCTAAGATAAAAGAGTTTGTGGTGTGGTGAGAGGAATTTATACATCAATTTTATATGATATTTTCTATTGCAAATTGAATGTTTGAAGTTTATTTGTTATATACCGTTCATTTTATTATCCACCGTTTGGAACGCTATATAATTTTACTCTTGACATATCTAGCTTAGGAAAATTAAATAAATAAATAGATGAGAAGTTGTGCCGTACAGTCTGACTGCCCCCATGATTTTTTCGAAATGGTTCAATTTAACAAAGTTAAAAAATAATTCAAGTGTAGGGCCATTTAAGTATTCAACCATTCAATATAATTCAACATTGTTTATATAGTAATATTTCTCTCTTATAAATGTTAAATGCTTACAACTAATTTCCAAGAAAAATAAAATACTATTGCTACTTTTATCTTTCATATTAAAAATTGATCATTTCACATAAGAAATATGAAGTTTTCCTCCAACATGTATCACTCGGAGGAAAGGCAATATACAAATTTAGACTGTCCTACACTGTACACAATAATGTAATTCTCTACACCTATATATGAACATGTTTCTACCGCGCCACCTACCATAATTGTCTGCTCTGTCGCCATTGTCGTCTTTAAACGAACTAGGGGAACTAGCACTATAGCATCTCTTGACAAAACTTTTTGCCAAAACTTTTAGCCAAAACGTGGGAGCCATATTTTGTTGTTCAGACTGAATCAAACGAAGGGGGTTGCTTGATACCTCTTACTCTCATGACCAGTTCTAAACAGAACAAGGGCCCCAAAACATTATGTAATGAAGCAACAGAAAAAAAAGTCGAAATAAACTCCGCTTCAAGCGGCACACCAAGTGAGATGGTGGCGGACAATCTTCCTCCAGCGCTACAGGATCAGAAATAGAAGGAATCAGACCTTTTTTTTTAAAAAAAAAAATCTATATTTCTGTTACTTTTAAAATTTTTGTTCAGGGTATGTAGAATGATTATGTATAGCAAAAGAGAAAAGGAGATAGAGTTATAAAAGTGATTTCATGACACATATGAGATGGGATGGCTGAAATTTTAAAAGTAATTAAATTGGCTGTAGCATTGGGATTTGGGAAGCAAATGAGAAGATGCTCATGCCAATTGGAGTACACTGATTATCTGAGCTTACCATATAACTTAATTATTGGTTGTAGCTGGAGAAAGATGCAGCTGCAGCAGCAGCAGCCTACGAAAAGAAAAGAAATAAAGGAAAAAGAAAAAAACATGAATGCTCTCTGTATGTGCCTATCCGACAGTGAAACGTGCCTCTCAGGCCAAAACTCTGCTAAGAGTACCAGTACATACATAATGGAGCAGCCACCTTTTTCCCAATTTTTTCTCTTTTTCTTCCTCTCTATCTTTTTCATCTTCCTCCAATCTCAGCTTCTGTAGTTACAACGTGAGGTTTGTTGAACTTCTCCATTGTAAACAGGCACCGGAGGGGAGCTTGAAATTCAATGTTTTGGGGATGGACGAGGTAAGTACAGGCTCAACAACTGCACCCAACGTGGTTTTCCCCTTTGTAGCATTAGTTGATGTGTACTACTGGTTTGTTGGTGCTCATAATAACTCCGTTTACTGTAATGTATATGTGCACGTACGGCCGCTTTATGCATTGTATTCGCCAAAATGCTCTGTAGACTGTACTGCCATTTCATTTAAGTAACCTAGTAAATACATAAATTCTCTCTGAAATACAACTATACTCTGGATAAAGTAAATTTACCACCATGTTTGAATGTCAAGGATTTGTCAATTGACATTTTTATATCAATTCATTTCATTTTATTTTCAAAGTGATAGTCCAATATTATTGTGCCTGTGACTAATCAAAGCAAAAAAAAAAATATATATATATATATATATATATATATATATATATATATATATATATATATAGAAGATTTATCCGTATCACTTGCAATCAATTTTATGGGAAAAGACAAAAATTCAATGATTTCAAAAGAAAAATTCTCGAGCAATTTATACACTGGAGAGTGGTGGAGGCAGAATCAGGGAAATGATGGGGACAGTAGATACGCAGCAACAAAGCAATGCAAGAACGACAGAAGTATATCATACCCTTGATATAGCAAAGAATCTCAAATCATACAAAGCAACTTGGTACCTCAACACCGGACTTAAGTAATCCACTTTTGTACCTGAGAAAGAGAGACTAGATGATGGGCATCTCACTTTCTTTCTTTTTGAACTGTTTGTGTCTAATACTTCACTCTCAAGTTGCAAAGGTTTCTATACAGCACCATACCCATTATTGCGGCTGAGCACAAAATTGATAAAACGTATGTTTATAACCATATACAGGTAACTAGTTTGAATCCTTTATCTTGACCGTGTTACTGCAAATTCACTAAAATATGTAAATTTCTCTCTCTTTTGCTTTCTTTAAGACAGACAAGAACTCATACACAAACCCACCAACACATGTCCCGCCAAGTACTTTTACGGTTACTAGAAATAAATTACATCCTTGCTTATTTAAATTTCAGAACTCAGATTTGATGTAGGAAATGAAAGCCCACATACTAGACAATAATAGATTACATTCACAATCAAGCAACAATTAGACACAAACTACCTAAATTCAAATCTCTAACTCCCCAACCCACCAAAATCTTGAGCAAGGGAAGTATAATTAAGGTCACAAATTTAGAACATGGGCAGAAATCTGAATTCTACCTCTCTTGACCAAGGGGGAAAAGAGTTAAAAGGAACCAAAAAAAAAAAAAAAAAAAAACTACCAAAAAAACCTAATTTTCAATTCTAAAGAACTAAGAAGAAAAATATTGAAAAAATTAAATAAAATGAGAGATACTAAATATTAAAATTATGCTGAAGGGGCATCTCCATAGGGGGAATCATGCAACACATCATCATCACCTCCGATTCCAAACAACTCGCCATCCCTATCTTCATCATTCAAAATATCCTTCCTCTCCAATTTTGAATGCGCAGCCACAAATACCAATTTGTGGGCCCTATCTGACCCTGGTCCATGAGCAGCAAGCAACCGAGTCATAGATGTATTGCACCTGAACCCGCGTGCAGTCACATGAAGAAATATGAGTCGAGCTGCCACCTTACCAAGTGATCTGAGTTCACTGAGACAAGTCTCCCATACAATCCGCCTACTTTGTGGGTTTGTGACCCGCAACTTGCCAGTTAATGGGTCTGTTTCTCTCACTTGAACTGCTTGGGCATAAAGTGGGTTAAGACCCTCCGCTCGCCATTTCATGAGCTCCATTAGAGCAATGTGGGCCTCTTCACGGCTCACCATTCGGGTAATTAACCGATCCACATCTTTCTCTTGCTCAGGTGTGAGGTACTTGAAAGGCGGGAGGTACTTGCCACTTGCATCCTTTTCCAAGTTCAAAGGGTCTAGAATATAAGATGCCGACCATGCTGGATGGTAGCTCTTCTTGAACCTTCTCTCAAGCAACTTGCGTGCAGGCCCCTCATCCAAATTGTACCGGCTTGACCATTCCTTTACCTTACATCTCAGGTTTTCCCATAGCGGTAAACACTCCCCCACTAATGGCCGGTCACTCTCTATTTCTCGTGCCATGTCTTGCACAAGTGTCACTAATGCATGCACTGCCTCCAAGTTGGTCCAAAATTGCATATCCTTAACCATATCAGCCAATTCACTGGCAATTTGGTCATTTATAGATACTGGTTTGTACGACTCATCTAACAGTGTCATCTGAATTGGCCTAGCAGATGTTAATATATCCTCTAGCATTGGAAAGACAAGTTTCCATGAGTTAGTGACAGGTGCGGTCCGTAGAAGCCCCGAATAACCTATCTCGTTTAGTTGGTACCTATGAAAAAGGGAACGTACAGACGAGTTGGTATTGAGGAAAGATGCTAATTTGACACAGTTACTAGCCACAGACTGAAACAATGGAAGGTCAGTGGAAAAGTCTTTCAATAAACTATGCAATGCCTGAATTTGGCATGCCAGATTAACCATCCATGGATTACGGTTTTCTAAATTACGCAAAGCCTTGGATTTAAACCTGTCAGAGACTATACCAGCACATCGATTCATGCCTCCTGCTGAACTGCCCACAACAACACTAATGGAATCCAATAACACTTCCTCAGCGTAGTCAGAGGGGGCCTGGGTCACAACTGGTACGGCCCGGTTAAAAACTGACGTGCCATTGGGTAGATTAATTGAGACAGATACAATGCCCCCTTCCCTCCAACCAGCAGTGGAGAGCTGAAAGAACAGAGCTTCCCTGATTCGAGCTTCTGCATCCGCCCGTGCATTTTGGTACCGAGCTTCTAACTGAGGCCCTGTGAGCAGATTGTGCAAAATTGGGGGTACCCCAACTTGCCTAAGGAAATCACGAAATTTAGGATGATCAACTGAAGAAATAGAAACTACACCGCATGATTCGTAGAACCAGTCACAGAGTAAAGATAAAGCTGACTCGACCTGATCTTTAGATAGGACTGGTCCTGGCGAAGCCTTTGGTGATTTTAGCTTCTTCACACTGTCTTCTAACATTGCAAGTGCACCTAAATCCTCTTTTCCACCTGAAAGCACAATTGGCGGTCCATGTGTTGACACAGATTGAAGTAAATGTGGAGCACCAAGAGCCAGTGGAGGGGTGTAGACCGAATGGGACTCTATCAGAGCTAGATGGGAAGAAACCGGCGAACTTCGTTTGCGGCCTGAGGAAGAACTGGTACATGGGTGTTGGTTGGAAGGTGGAGGCGGTATGGATGAGATAGGTCGAGGTGGAGATGAACCAGAGGAGGTCGAAGGAGGCATGGCGAAATTGGGACAAGTACCACGCTTGAGATGCTCTGAGGCAGTACGGGATGGGTTCGAAGCCGAGAAAACAGCATCACAAAGGGAGCATCGGAGCTTGACCGCTTTCGGGAGGCCGGTGTCATTGCTCTGTACCAGTACAGGTTCAAGGTGAGCCCAGTACCATGCACCCTTTCCTTTGATGGCTTTCGCACGAACCGTCATGAGTCCTTCATACCGTTTCTGCACTGCCCGAGCAGCGGTTTCTTCACTAGTGATGGAGGGGCCGACCGCTTCAGTCGGTGCACTCTCTGTTGCCATGTGCAAATAAAGCGAATGAGGTTGATGGGATTGTTCTGTTTCCAGCGCCTACGCCTTCTTGGTCTGGTACGGGTTGGTAAATGTAGATTGTTTCGATTGTACCGGTTGTGCGGCATTTAACCGGGAAGAAGGGATAGGGAGAGGGTTTTGGCCATGCCTATGGTTTAGTTTTAAGAAGGATCAAGAGAGAAAAGGAGTATAAAAAAAGAGAGGTGAAAGGGACAAAAAGAAATAGAGGCACTAAGCGCTCGCTATACAAAGAGATTTTAGTTAGACAGAAGGGAGAGAAGGGGAGAAGAGTGGTGTTGTTTTTCGCTCTTTCGCTCTTTCTTTGTTTGTTTACCTCTCTTTCCTTTTCATAAATTAATAGTTTCCTTGTAGGGGTTCTTGTGTATCTTCGCTCTTATTTTTCCTAGTATATCTCTCTCTGTCTTTCAAGTATGATTTAATGGCCCAACAAGACTTTGTATTTTGGTGCCTTGGTCAATAGTAGAGAGGGAATGGGAGAAGCGATGGAAGACGAAGGGAGACTGATAATAGAGGAAGGTGAAAGGGGTATTCTTGGAACTCGACAGCAGAAATACAATTTTTTAAGTACCTCCAAATTGCACCTCATTAATGGAGAAGCTATATAAAAAGAATATTGAGCGAGGAACATTCTTCAATAAGTTATATTCATTATATGGTTGGATTTCTAGAATAAATACAGAAATACTTGCTGCATAAATGTTGTTTATATTTTATCAATTAATGCTTCAGTCCACAAAATTTTATTTGAAAAAGAAGAATAATAAAAAGAAAAACGTTTTTTATTCATACAAATGCATTTTTTACAACATCATATTGCACTTATATACTTATAACATCATCTACTCATTAAGCTCGTTTTTATTTCATTTTAAATATTAATTAAATTTGATTAGAACGGTACTTTTCCTATTCTGAGATTATATAATTATTTATATTTTTTCTGCCTATATATTTCTAATAACGTCAGTTTTTTGTCTTAAGATCAATGATAAAAAGTTTTTGTCCTTGCAAAACTTTTTGTCCCTTCTTGATTTTAGGAATAGTCTATTTGGTTTGATGTAAATGAATTAATATCTCTTAATAAATACTGATAACTGTGACTATTGTTGTTGTTGTTGTTGTTATTTTAAAATAATTATATACTCGCAAAGTTGCAATCTTAAATGTTAAATCTCAAGAACTGAGAGATTATGTCAAATGAAGTCAGAAAATTCAAAATTCTGGGGTGCAATCTGGGTTGACCCATCAAAGCTTGTATGAAGAGAGAAATGGGGCAATATTTGCTTTTCTTTGGTCTTTGGTGCAGTGTTGACTGTCCTGCAAGAAAGGGTAATGCCCTGAAAAATGGGTTGCTACTACTCTATTCTATAATCTTTATTAAATGGTACAAATCCTTTATGTAAATTAATAGTGATTTCGTACAATGTTGATGTGTATGTGCGCTTTCTTACACATTAACCTCTACAATTATGTGGTTGTGGGGAATAGTTGGTAGCCCTGCTTGTTTGTGGGGAATCACCCCTAGTGAACATCCAAAAGCCTCTGGCCCTGGATCCGGCCCTGGCCAAGCCCTTCTGAAACAAAGGGCCGGCCCGGCCTCTCTAAGCCCTTAAGAAGGGCCAGGGCTTAGAGAGGCCAGGCTTAGGAAGGGCCAGGCCACAATCTCAACTGAAGAGAGGCCTAGAGAGGCCAGGCTTTGGAAGCGCCAGGGCCTAGAGAGGCCAGGCTTACGAAGGGCCAGGGCCTAGAGAGGCCAGATTTATGAAGAATCAGACATAATCTCAACTCAAGAGTAGATCCTATCTGATCAAATCCAATCCAATCTAAACTGATCATTCTAAATAATATTAAATTTCTTTAACATATTGATGCTAAGACAAGTTAAAAAATATATATTTTTCAAAATTTATGTTATGTTATTTCATACATTCATAATTTTCAATTATTCTAATTCATTAATATATTAACAAAAACTGATTTTTTAAATTTTTTCTATGTCGTTATAATATAACTCGTCCTAAATTCAAATTAAAGATGAAAAATAAAATTTACAATTTATATTTAAATATTTTATACTATTTTTATATCTTTTATAAATAAAATATTTATATTCTAAATATAGTTTAAACGAATTTTTTAAAAAATATATTGTTTGTTCGTCGGCCCTTCAGGCCCTTTAGGCCCTTCGAGCCCGGCCTCTTGAAACCCGGAGGGCCTAGAAGGGCCAGGCTTGAAAAGGGCCAGGCTCAATCTTCATATTTAAGCCCTTCTAAGCCCGGCCCTTCCAAAAGCCTCCCTAAGTCCGGCCCTGCCCGGCCCTTGAGCAGGCCCTTTTAGACCCGGCCTCCCGAGAACCCGGCCCGGCCCTTGGAGGCGTTCACTAATCACCCCTAGCTCCAACTCTTCCTTTGCACATGAGGCTAACCGAATTCAAATCCTGTGTTGCGCTACACACGGTGTAGCGCAATCACGGACCGTCCAATTTTGATCTGATGAATAAGGGAGCCCCGTGAAAATAACCAGATTCCTAGGTCCGAAAAAAATGAACCGTCCGATCAAAATCGAACGGCTCGTGGGTGCGCTACACGCCGTGTAGCGCAACACCAGATCGGGGTCCGAGGCTAACCCCGCTTTCTCGGGGAAATACATACTAATCAATTTCTTTTCTGATGGTTATTTTTGGTTCTTTAATTGTAATCTTTCTTTTTCTGGTCTTATGTTTAAAACAAAATCATCATCCTTTTTATGAGAATATACATATATTTTCCAAATTTTTATTTAATAAACGAGAGATAATTAATAAATTTTATAATATCAAAAAATGAAAAATTGAAATTCTGTTTAACCATTACGTTTTGACGCAAATGAGAAACGAAAGGTAAATTTTTGTTAAGACGGATTTTGAAAGCTCACTTCGAAATTAATAATTTTTTAAATGCTACCAAGAAGTTTTGAAAGGTCTTCATAATATTAATACTAGTTAAATCACTCAAAGTATGCAGTTCTAGAAATGTTGAAAATAAATATCATCCACATAAAATTAGTTGCAAGGAAGATTCAAATGACATTATTATTTTGTCTCAATCGGATCTCTTACAAGCTAAATAAAGAAAAATGTAAAACTCAGATAATAAACTAGCTAGAACGCCACTTGTGAACTATCGCACATTTTCTATATACATAATGGGTGTAAAAATAATTTATATTGAATTATAATGATCAAACATATTTCATGCTGGTAGCAGACATTGATGCCATCGTGGGTTATATAAGCTCATAGAAACACATCATTTTAAAAACTTTTTATCGTAAATCTACATTAGTAAAAATGACAAATATTATTTATGATGGAAAACATTTCTTATTCATTCTTTTGATTTTCATTTACAGATTTTTAAGTTCATTTTGATGTAAATCAAGAAAATCAAATAATATTGGAAAAAAATATTTACGAATGTTAATTGTTATATACTGTTCTTATCTGTCATTTTAAAATTGGAAAAGCAGTAATTTATTTTCTGCATTTTCACATGTAACAATTGGGCTATGTTGTTTATTCAAAAAAAAAAAAAAAAGTATACTATCAGACGTGTTTAAAATGTTTGAGATTTTTTAAAGAAAAATAGGGATCAAGTTGCTAAAAAATTTGAGTTATTAAACTTGCAAAAATTGATGCGCAATTTAGGTAAAAAAGACTTTGAGGCTACTGACCACTCTGTCAGTCTATTTGTAAGATGCCTTTGTTCTTTGAACGGGGCATAAAGCCCAACAACTTTTCGCCCTCCATCTTTGAAGTTCCATCAGCTACATTTTATTTTCCTTTTCTATTTTTTACTAAGAAAAGACGAAATTAAAGTTAATAAATTTTTGTCCACATAGAACTAGAAGTTTTAAATTTTTATTTCATAAAGAGGAAATAAGTGCTTCTTGTGTTTTTTTTTTTTTTTAAATTTCCGGTCCCATCGGTTTAAATCTGCATCGAAGGTTTCACTTTCGTCTGATTCATCATAAATTTATAATAGTCTAACTTCAACGATGGTTAATATTAAAATTTTTATTCAGAAAATGAGTTATCGGGATATCAAAAGATGTTCATAACTGATTATTTTTACATGATTAGATGAAAAATAAGATGTGTAATTAATAGCAATGATTAACTTGACAATAATATAATGCCATTAATTAAGTATATAATAAATTGAAAATTATGGACATGCTGTTTGGGTCTTATAAAAATGGTTGCGTATCAAATTTCATGTAAGTCAAATGTCATTTGATATTTCATTAAAGAACATTGAATCCGAATCCTTGCAAAATTTTGAAATTCTCACTTAACAGTAATATGTGCATTTTAATTTTATCACTCCTTTTGTGCATATATCATATTTATAAAGTATAGTCACATTTATAATGTAGCATATTAGAAGAAAAAATAATTTGAAAATGGTCAAAATTAACATATCAATCCCATCGTCAACAGATTCCAACTATGAAATCTGGTCAGTTGTACCTAAGTTCTTTTTATGGTATTGATCACTTCCTAGATTAGAGATTTAAATACAAACTTTCTTTCAAAGCGGTTTTATTTTTAAAAAACAAGCGTCCGATTCAGTAATCATAAAATACGGATATGAGTAAACTAATATTTTAGCTAGTAGATCATGAAGAAAAAAAATATAGAATGTATTGTATTTAATTGACTGTCATTTTCAATGGATCATTACATGGGATTAGAACCAGAATGTGGACTAAATCTACTGATTAGAACTTGATAGATGCAGTTGTTTAGTTGTAGGGTGGAAATTATACTCCTATTATAGGTTCGGACCCACTCATATAATTGCAACGGGTTCTGTGCAATTACCTGCTCAGGATTTTCTGTGGCTCAGCTCTTGTAACACAATGCTTGTACTAAAGTCGGAACAAAATTAGACCTTCCGATTATGCTATTGTAAATATGTAATAAGTTCTGAGAGAGAGAGAATAAAGACACCCATTTAATTACCCTAGGCTTATTATAATAATTATACGGTTGTTTTCATTTAATAAATAATAATTTTCAAGAAAAAGAAATTAGATCTTTTTCAGTTATATATCTTCGTATGTATATATAACTCAATTATGAGTTATATAATTTTGCGTTTATCTGATGTTGCACCGATAAAGTTGATTAAAATTTTCAAAGTCTGTAACAGTGATAATACATACACCAAATCTCAATTAATATTTTTTTTTCATATAATAAAGAAATGAGAGAAAATATGGATATCAAGAAATTTCTTTTTCTAGAAGGCAATCAATCAACAAAATGTTACAACTACTGAACTTGTGGACGTAGTTATATTTTATTTTGGTTATGGAGTAAAAATAGGGAATTGCTTACCATCATCCCCTCCTCAGCGTCATCCCATCATCCCCTTCTAAACGCGTTTTCTTTATTTCTATTTTCGGATTTCTTGCCCTGGTCCCCAACTCTGGTATCCATCTTTTTTTCTATTTTCGGAATTCTTTCCTATCTCTGGTTCCCAACTCTGGTCTTCATTTATGTCTATGGTCCCCATCAATGCATGTTTTCATTCTTTTCCATTTATATCTCTGGTCCCCCTCTCTAATCCGCATTAAGGAAGTTTCAATTTCAGAATTTAATTGTTTTAGTTAATATGTTTTGGAAAACTAATTGTTCTAGTTTTGAAACTAAATGTTCTAGTTTCAGAACCTAATTGTTCTAGTTAATATGTTAAAAAAAACTAATTGTTCTAGTTCTAAAAATTAAATGTTCTAGTTTCAGAACCTAATTGTTCTAGTTAATATGAGTAATTGTTCTAGCTCTGAAACTAATTGTTCTAATTCTGAAACTAATTGTTCTAGTTAATATGAGTATTTGTTCTAGCTCTGAAACTAATTGTTCTAGTTAATATAAGTAATTGTTCTAGCTATGGAACAGTTAGTATATTAAATGAATTTCCCTCTGTGTCGCTCCCCTCCCTCTCCTCTGTTCGCTCATCCCTTCCTTCCGTCATCCCCTCATCCAAAAATAGAAAACGCGTTAATAACTGCCAGGGAAATCATCCTTTTATGGAATGCAATTAAACTAACTATCGGGGATGATGGGGATGATGAATATTGGGGATGATCCTTATCAGCCCCGGTAAAAATATTATGTCTATTGTGAAGTGTACGCTTCTTTGTCCATGCTCTCATTGGCAGTATTATATATATTAAATGATAAATTTGATGTATGCTTTTTCTTTTACGAACAACTACTTAAGTGTCGTTCGGATTTCGGACCGAGATTTCAAGGCTAAACCCACGAAAGTCAATAATGTCATTTTTTGGTGCTGGAGCCCAAGGTGCGTGAAGCCATAAAAAAATCCACAGAATATCCTAGATTTGATTACCTGTATTACATAATTACGGAAATTAGTGACACGCGACAGGTACTGAAATGTATCCAGCCCAGAGGCACAGGCATCTGTAGAAGTAATCAATCCTCGTTAATGAATCATAAATTCTGTTAAAGTTATATTTGAATAAGAGCAGTTATGAGTCAATTAAGGATATGAACGACAACAATTATATCGACCTTAAAATGCTCAGACTCTATGAAATTCTCTAATTAAGCTATCTTTTAAGTTTTCACAAGAAAGACAAGAACATAAATCATAAAAACAAAGTAAGAAAGACAAGAACATCAGTACTTGTTGATCATGAAAAATCTATACTCATTAAAGGCGGTGACAAAATAGTCTTTTCACCGCCTCAGTTGATGTCACCCTAGAATCAGCATTACAATTTTGCACAATTTACTCTAACAGTAAGTATTCATTTCTTCCCTCATTATGCAAAATCTCATTAGCTGGACATCAGGTAAGAAAATGGCTTCAGCCTACCTTGATGCCCCAGCTGAAAATTGGGCAAAACCTTAACTGCTTGCATGTTGTTGGGGTGCCGGCCAGCAAGCGTGCGTTCCTGAGATGTGCCGGAGAGACAATGTGGGGTGCCGCATTGGAAACACCTCTGTGTCTCTGTCCCATACTTCCTGTTGTGCTGGTGTGGCTGCAAACGTTCCAATTAGGAAAATTATATACTAACAGAACAGTCATAACATTAGTTAATTACCTGTATAATAACTCACTTTATTTGAATAATGAATCAATTGTGGACCATTACATTTTCTGGGTTCTCAAATTTTATTATTAAATCGACCTTGTAAACAGTATATATAACTTACATATATAACATAACTAGTAATTAAAATTGCACCAGTGAACATGTATTAATAATTCATTATCATTTTACATATATAATTGTCACACCCCGTATCCGAAATACGAGGCGTGAGGTAAGACAGTATCTTTCGCATCCATCCGACGGCACGGCAACCTACGTCACAAGAAATAAAAGTAAACGGAGTCAGCTACAAAGCCGAGTAACCGGTTATTTAACGACGCAGCTTCTCTATAACTAATTTATATAACCAAAAATCAATCGATCGGATTAATCCACACATCAATAGCAAACAAATTTAAATATATTTTACAGAGATTAATGGGTCTAGATTTTCACAAATCCACTTTCTCATATCACTTTTCCACTAGCGCGAATCCCTCTTTAGGCGATTCCGCTTCACATTCCATTCCACTATTCCATTACACTTTTCCACTTCAATTCAAATCACATCATAGACCCGTTGACTCACAAAATATATCAATCACAATTCTCACATATCAGTTCAACAATTCAATCAAATAAGCCAAACGATATTTACATCAATCAATATGAAAATTAAATTATAGAGAAGTCCGGTTACCTTATCAGCGATTAGTCAATTACAAATAGAAATGCAAAGGTGGATCGACGACTGTGACGTAGAACTCGAATTTCAATCGGATGGAGAAATTAATTTTCAATTGGATGACTAATAAATTGGATTTGGTATTTTACATAAAATTTGGGTTTTCAATTACGAGTTCGGATGAGGCAGAAAGGATTTAAGAAGTAATTATAGGCAGGAGGCATGGGCTAAAAGACAAATAAAAAGGTTTCTTTAATAATGGGTGATATAGAAGGTTACTAATCGGATTTGGAAACAAGCATTTTCAATTTCGGATGGAATACGAAGGGAATTAAAGAAAGAATGGACAGTGGGGTGCGTGGCCTACAAGTTTAATAAATCCTGTAATTAAAATTAACCACAACAATTACGGTTATATCAAGGAACGGTTATATTTTAAACAGGGGACGATAGGAAATGAAAGGTATTTTGCAGGCAAGTTATACGTGAACTCCAAACCAAATTATATTGGATATTAAAAGAATTATCGAACAAGGAAAGATCTTTTCATATAAGACAAACAGAATAATTAGAGGGCAATTAATTGATGCAAGTTTGCCAACCAGAAATTTCATTCGGCAAGGAAAAAGAATATATATTTAATAGAGATGCAAATGGAATACTTGGCTGGTGACATCATTTGCTTTATGGGTTTTTCTAATTCGGTCAAAAGATGGTCATAATACATAGCATTCTTGTATGAAATACAACTATACAAAGACTTTGGCACTCACGATTGTGGAACATGTGATGAAATCAGAAGTTATACAACAAAAATAAAATAAATAATCTATCATATATAGGTAAAAAAAAAATGAATAAGCGTGGAAAAAAAATAATGATAATAATTTTAACTTACAAAAACATCTAGGAAAAAAAATAATAATACTACTATCACAATTTAATTTGCCAAATAATTTAAATAAGTTGATAACTAGTTAAAAAAAAATTCGGTATGTTACATTCTACCCTCCTTCAAACGAATTTCGTCCTCGAAATTCAAACAACTGACAATTCAAATGAAACGAATTAAGATCTTAGTGGATGATAACAAGTCAACTGAGAAAATTGAATTCAAGTCGGATTATTTCAAACGAATTAGAACTGAATTGGCACACTACAAGATATTTCAAACAAAACGATAACGGACCCAAACACAGTCCGAGGAACGAATGTTCTGATACCAAATGTCACACCCCGTATCCGAAATACGAGGCGTGAGGTGAGACAGTATCTTTCGCATCCATCCGACGGCACGGCAACCTACGTCACAAGAAATAAAAGCAAACGGAGTCAGCTACAAAGCCGAGTAACCGGTTATTTAACGACGCAGCTTCTCTATAACTAATTTATATAACCAAAAATCAATCGATCGGATTAATCCACACATCAATAGCAAACAAATTTAAATATATTTTACAGAGATCAACGGGTCTATTCAAGCATTTAATGTACGAATAACATACGTATTTTGTATCTTAAAGCTGTTTTTATTAAATTAGTATCAATTTTTGTTGGGAGGGACATGGTATAATAATTATTCCTTGAACTACCGTCGGATTAAATAAACAACAGTTGTATATTTAACTTTTTGGTTTGTTCGAATTACCGTCTATTTAAATTTTGAGGACAAAATTTTTTTTAGGGGGAAGAATGTAACATCTTGTTATGTTTAAGTATTTTCTTTTTCTTTCTTGTTCTAAAAATAATTTACAAGTATCATGCTTTGATTATTTTTGTATTATAAAGTTATTCCTTTGTTTTGTACTATATCAATACAAGGTCAGTTATTTTTATTTTTATTTTCTTTTCTTTTTCGAAGCATGAATGCATCTATTTAATTATAAGGGGCCAGGCCGCTTGGCCATTTATTTCTTGTTGGGTGTAAGAACCTTTGCGCAAACAATTATACAAAGTTTAATTATTGTTATTTTTAACTTGAAAATATAGAACTTAAATACTTTCATTTAAATGAGCCTATACTTGAGTTATTTCCGTATTATTGAGTCGGTAGTTATTTTTTTTGCTTTGTCTTCATTGGTAGTTATTTTAACCGGTTATCAAGATGCGCATATTACAACATATCAGACAGTTATTTCCTTCTAGAGACACCATACACCTATTTCTTTCCGTGCCATTAATAACCACCTTCTCTCTTACAAAAACCTAGCGTCTCCTTTCTAAAATACTCTCAATTTGTCTTGTACTGCTTGAAGAGAGATGTGTTGGTGGATCGGAGTGTTGTTTGAGATGTAAGTATTATTAACTCTTTAATCTAATCAACGTATTATACATCTTGTTGAATATCTCACTTGGCTCATGAATTCCTTTATACTTTTCTTGTTGTTTTGTAAGAGGTCTAAAAGACATTAATGTCTTTTATATATACCATCTAATAGATGTTGACTGGTTTGACATTAAATAATTCTGATCAGCAATATATTTTATTAAGGCCGATTCCTATATATATATCCCTTTGTTTGCACTGTGAGTTGGAATTTGTAAATGATCTCTTTGAAAGTTATCTTTATAAGGTAGCACCGAACTTATTTTATGGAATTGAAAAGAATTTTCTTTATTTTATTGTTCTACAAGTGGAACTAAGTTTATCATGCGTATAAATTGGTATTTATATTTTAGTGTCGACTAATTCAACACTGTTAAGAGTCACCAAGTTTGTTTTGTTTAGTTAGTGTTTCACGAGTACGCGTACCGGTGTTCTCTGTTAATTTTGGGCCTTCGTGAGTTATCTAGATATTATGTTGTCATTTAGGATATTTAGTAATTAGAAATGTTTATGCCGAAGTTAGGTACAAGTCGAGAAGGGTGAGAAGAATAGAGTTAGACGTGCCACATCATTTGACAGGTGCGGATCCTGGTTTGAAGTGAAATTTATTTTTCTATATATATATATAATATAAAAGTATATGTTTTATTTCCCTTTATATTTTTTTAATCGCTATTATTATTGTTGCATAGTGCATGGTTACATTTATATTAAGAATGGTTACACAATTTGTTTTTTTTTTAGAAATAGATAAGTATACATCAAGGTCATGTAGTTAGTGAGCATGGTTTGGCTATATAATTGTATTTGTATATTTGTTAGTATCAATTAGAAAAGATCATAGAGATTATTTTAAATAAAGTATATTGTTAGCATTAATGAGTAAAGAGAGTGGATATTAAAGTGGTAAATGTTAAGTGGAAGTGGACGATAACCGTTGTACCAGGCGTTTGGCTTGGGTGCTCTAGTACTAGCGCGCTCCCCAGAAGATATCCGTTCGCGACGGATAAGTGGGCTTCTTGGGATAGTGGATAAAGGTCAAACTAGTGGGCTTGGTAAGTGGGGCGTGTTATCTAGTGGATTAAAATATTAATTTGAATAAAGATTTGTGAAGTCATTTAAATTTGTTTCTGAACTATTAAGGATTACCATCAGTATAGTAAAGTGGATATGTTAGGATTCATGTTGCATCCAGTTATTCTCATTTTGTTTTATTGACATATTACTAAGTCATTAAATTTCACGAATCTCCGGGCTGGAACTGAATACCACACTGGGAGATTATTTCAGTCTCTCATCCGTTTTCCATTTTACATGGGTTCCAGGTATTGAAGACGATGTGTTAGAACTTTTCGTAAGAAAATAGAGGAAAGGAAGTGGGTCAAATAAATGCCACTGATTGTACTATTATATTTTATTTAAATACTTTTGATACATTGAACTAGCATGGGAGTCTCGTGTTCAATTCATCATGTTAGTCTTTGTCGTTTGTTAGACTCTTTCTTTATTGAATAAATAAAGTTTTGTGGCAATTTATGTATAGATTATTGGTATGTATGTGATGTTTGTTTCGTCTTGCGTAGAAATACGCGGCGGGTTGTCACGATGCACGCACGAGTCGTCTAAAAGTGACTCGGGGTGTGACAATAATGATAAGTCGATTGTGCAGATCAAAGAATATGAAAATTTCTTTGCTGATAAAGTATTCAAATATTTTCAAACCAGACACTAAGAATGACCCAATGTCTAACTTTCTATTTTGTGCATTTAAACCCTTCTGACATGATGAAATTACCAAAATCGATCTTGCAATTAAACTAAAAAAATGAAGCGATATATATAAACCTTGCGCCACTACAATTAATTAGATAGTTGGAGAAAGAATAAATACAGTTTACCCTCCTTTTGGCACATCAACTGTATATCAACTAGAGGCGGGACAATTAATTCGAGACTTTACTAAACATTGACTTGTGACAAGTTGAAGAGTGAACATGCATATATATAGCCGAAAGCCTATACCTCTACTCAGTGCACCTTTCACTCATTTAGATTGCTTAATTAACCTCTATAATAACTCACTTTGTCTGAATAATAGACCAATAGACTATTTGACATGCAATACTATTAAAATGATCATACTATTGAAATGTGCATGAAATACTATTAATCTGAGCTAATAAAAGAAATAAAAGTGACTACAACAAAATGCATACTAAAGTAAATAATGTGAACAATCTTCTTGGGCTGCTTTGAATTTTGGTAGTGCGCCAGCAAGGCATTATGTACTGCGAAAAAATAAACAGACATGTCCTACATACGGAGAATAGTCTAACACGGTATCACTGACCTGAATTTGATCCGCTAACAGCAAATGAGAAGAAAGTGGATAGTGTCAGATTCAGTACTGAATCGAGACGAATCCAAAAACATTTGAGATTTGAGTTGCATAGGCGGTTGACCCTGTGAAAAATCTAATTGGGTTCAAAATTCCAACGGTACTAATTGGAAGCATGCATATAATGTCTTAGACAAAAATATGAAAATGTCTTTTTATCTGTACGATTAGAAATATGAAATTTAAAAATATTCTTTCAAGTCCAGACTATATCAATGATTTTTGAAAACGCACTATTTTCTATAAAACCCTTAATTAATATTTAATAGATATGAAAGATTTTACAAATATGCGGCTCTTGTTGTTAATTACAGATGAAATCTTAGACTGCCGACTACATCACAAATCAAAGTGCAAATCTAGTAAAGCTAATATACGGTGCATGTTAGCCAATTATCAAGAAGGTTCTTCTCCCCTCTTGGAACAGAGGTCAATCATGGCCTCCTTTTAGTCATTTCATGCAATCCTTTGAATGATTCGGGCAATCTGATACGCATATATGCAGTCTTATTTATAATTATATTTTATATTCATATTCTAAAATGTAAGCATACGTCGGCGTATCACTAGAAGATATTTATAAGTGGAATAACGACCTAAAACACAATTACAATATGGTCTCCCTTAATGGTAGGTGTAGTGGTTCTAAGTGGGGTTATGATACTCTTCAGAACCCTCCTCTGCTTTTGTTTAGCAATTTTTAGTGACCCCACAAGCCAAAGACGGAAAAAGGAAGAATCAAGGTATCTATTGTAACTTGGAAAAATTTTAGTTGAACAGCCCTAAAGGAAACCTACACACCATGTAGGGGTTGTACCCTTGACATCACTAGATGCGCAGTCGTACAAATTAGGTAGTAAAAAAGAAATATGATACATATGATATAATTATCCAAATTGTTAACGCGAATTGAAACGATAACTGAGCTTATGGGTTCATATATATTTTTTTCATTGACAAAGATGTTATAATTAATATTATTAATTATTATTAATGTGGCCTATATGATTTAATTTGAACCAAGTTTATTTATGAATTTTTAATTAAAGGCTGCATTGATTTTGATGGAAAATCAATGGACCAGATTCATTCATTTTTGATCCCTTCAATAGCCTTAGTCTATATATACTAAATTCTGTCACTAAGAGAGGCACCCTTTCCCTTATTTCTGCCATTAAGAAAAGTGATAGAAGAGAGTAAAAACGCCATCAAGAAACCATCATTTTGGACTAAGGAATATTGAAGAAGGTCAGAAATTTCCGTCTAACGCCATTTCTGCCATTCAAATCTGTGAGTTTTTATTACGATTTATTGATTTTATATGAAATACATGATCTTGGACTGTCATAGAAAATGATTATTTATGATAAAACGAAATATCATAAATGAAATAAAAGTTCCACATTATCGATCTCATATGAATGATAATTAAGTTCATTTTAACGTAAAATACATGAAAGGGTGCATTAACGAGATGCGAATCCAAAAAGGTGCGAATACTAACATTGAATATAGACACCATAATTTTCAATTGTATGAACTTAAGTTATAAGGATTAATATACACTTCAAATTAATTAACACAACCAGTTTGAGCGACTCGTGTAATAAATGAAACATAAATTGTTTAGACGCAATATAAAATTGAGCCTTTCGTTTATACAATTGGTACGCCTTTAATAATAATAATAAACATCGTATTTATTAATCTAATAATGCATCCTTTATGTATTTTACGTTAAAATGAACTTAATTATCATTCATATGAGATCGATAATGTGGAACTTTTATTTCATTTATGATATTTCGTTTTATCATAAATAATCATTTTCTATGTGTGTGTTTTGCAAATAGAAAAAAAAAAAAAACTCATATTTATATTCTCTGGATATTTATGGGATCAAAAAATTGGATCTAAACTTGTCCAATAATGAATACTTAATTATATGGCTGATTTTGGTTATTTTAATTTCCTTATTTTACTGATCATGAATGTTAACACATACATTTACGTAATTATGCACTTTTGATTCCAGATTCTTTTGAATATTGATTATGCATCATATTTGTTTCGGCTTCTATATTCATTGAAAAATTGTGGTTTCATACGTGCTTACGTATACAAACGGTCCAATGGAAGTTTGTTATAAATTTTGCATATGAATAATTTAAACCATATTAAGTTACTTTTAATAATTTGGTCGTTATCAATTTTAACAACTTTAATTGTAATTACTATTTTATTAAAAGAAAGTATGTGATATTTATGTCCATGTATCACAATAAAGTTTTACATTTAATAAATTATGATTGATAATTTGAACAACTTTAATTGTCATTTTAGTTTATTAAGTGAAATTTTATTATGATTCAATTTGTTTCTGCCCAACGGTGATACAAATTGATTTTATGGAACAACTATTTTGTCAAAACTGAAAATTGTTAATTATTAATTTCAGTTTAATTAAGTATTAATCCTCATAGTTGTTAAATTCTGTTGTGTTATTTGTGATATTTTAGTTTATGTATCACTATTATGTTTATATTTAATAAATATTAAGGATGTCAATTTGAACAACTTTAATTGACATTATAGTTTATTAAATAGAATTGTCACATTGTCTTCAATTTATTATCTGCCCAACGGTGATATAAATTGATGAAATGATGAACTATTATGTCACAACTGAAATATCGTTTGGCGTTTTTGTTATTTATTTCAGTTTACTTAAATGTTAATTCTTTTGTCATGATATGTGAATTTTAGTTGGCTATAATATCCACCTTAATTTTTCTTGAATTTTTATAGCATTGATAAAACTAATTGTTCCAACTTCAAAAGATCCAATTGAGATTTGTCTTGGTATTTTTTTTTTAAACTAGACATTATGAAAAGATCTCGCTGCAATCATCAATAAAGGCAGCGATGATGAAATACTAATTTTGATAAATTATATCTCAAATTTGATGAGGTCATAACTAAGTTTGGAATTAAGAAAAACATCATAATTCAATGCATATATCTCAGGGTTAGTGGGAGTATATTTATCATTCTCATTTTGGATTTAGATGATATTTTATTAGCCGCTAAGAAATTCACATGATGTTATTTATTTATGCTTGTTTGATTATTAATATTATGGAAGAGTATTAAGCAGTCTATAATGACTCTTTCATTGTGCAAGCATAATTTGTGGCATATTGTAGAGTCACATATTTTTATTTTTGTAATAACAGGACTGCTATTTTGTGTTTTAAGAACAACAAATCAAGTGACATGTCTAATGAATCGACATTAAATATTTTGTTGTTATATACAAAGTCAAAAATATGGCTGTAGTAATACAACATATTAATTTGAGAACTATGTTAATTCTCTCTCTAAAGTATAACCACCCATTTTTGCCGGCACAGGTTCAGTTACTAAATTATAAAGTTGTTGTATTAAATTATGAATTAAGTGATGATGTGAAGCTTCATTAATGGCTTGACTTTGAATTTATGAAATTTACTTATTTCTTATGTTGCGCATTAGGGTTAATTTAAGCAAATTTACTTAAGTGGATCGAATGAAATCTATCAACCATTTGTTGGAAAGAATACCAATTCTATAATTAATAGGGATCAAATAACAATAATAGTTATTTTGATTATATTAGTTTAGTTTGGTATTTCTAACTGAACAAGGTTTAAGTTTTTTATTGGCCAATTATGAATTTTTTTAAATACATGATATTTTATAGGCCAAGTGGGAGAATGTTATAATTAATATTATTAATTATTATTAATGTGGCCTATATGATTTAATTTGAACCAAGTTTATTTATGAATTTTTAATTAAAGGGTGCATTGATTTTGATGGAAAATCAATGGACCAGATTCATTCATTTTTGATCCCTTCAATAGCCTTAGTCTATATATACTAAATTCTGTCACTAAGAGAGGCACCATTTCCCTTATTTCTGCCATTAAGAAAAGTGATAGAAGAGAGTAAAAACGCCATCAAGAAACCATCATTTTGGACTAAGGAATATTGAAGAAGATCAGAAATTTCCGCATAACGCCATTTCTGCCATTCAAATCTGTGAGTTTTTATTACGATTTATTGATTTTATATGAAATACATGATCTTGGACTGTTAATTGAAAATATTATTATGAATTAATATTTTAATTTCTAACAAAAGACGTATGAAAACAACGACTTCGTCTTTCTCATGTCATCACCACACCAAATTACCGTTATTGCTTTGCTTTCTTTTTTTTTTTTTTTTTTTTTTTTTTTTTTTTTTCCTTCAAGAACAGATCCCCAAGCTGGGAATCCTGCTCCTGCATTAGTATTACCTCAACGCGAATACCGTTATTGCTGAATGTCTGGTGACTGAAATCTATAGTCTATACGCGCAAGCGCACACATAAAATATATTATCTGATGACGAGCTTGAACAAAATGGTTAGTTTACGGTTGACTAATTAATGGATAGCCCATTAACTACAAATTTTCATGTAATAAAAAAAAATTCACAAGCACAATCAATCAATTATTAATATGAGAAAGCCCAAACAATCAGAAGTGCGGAACTGAACGCAATACTTTAATTATGTAGTACGTTAAACGAAAAAACAGTGAAGAGCCAACACGGAACGAAACAAAAACCTGAACATACACATTACACAGCTAAAAAAAAATTTAAATGTGTATCATAAAAAAAGTGGAAACATGCAATTTTTCTTTTAAATAATTTTAATTTTTGGTGAATAATGAAACATGCAACTTCGTTTGCGTACAAAATGAAGTGGGACAACCGAAAGTCCCTGGAAATCTTTGGGTAGGTAGGTGTGCTAGTAAACTATCTGGCCCCAATCCAAAGAAAAGTTTGCCTACGAAAAGCTCTATTCATTTTCTTGGCTCCTCTCCTATCTGAAAGGACAAGAAATTTTGTCAGTTGCAAATTTCAAAAAATTTTAGGTCTTTCGTTTTAGATCAGATGGTTGAGATTGCACCTAACAACAACGCATTTGATAATTGGGCCGTTTTGACAAATGGGTTTCACCAATGCATGTACCTGAGGAGTTGGAGAGGATCCGGAGGTCTTAAGGTACCCTATGCAGAGCCAGGAAGGAAAAACAAACAAGTAGAGACGTGGAATGGAAGCATTTAAGAGGGTCTTTTTGAATGTAGGGTGTGAGAGCATAAGCAATTTTTCATGCAAATGGCACGGCACAGAAGAAGGATTCAGAGCCAGGGCAGTTCTTTTCCATGCTCCATAGTCTTAAAGCCATTTTCTTCGTCCAAAAGCGGTCTCGCAAGGGAGGTTGTGGTTTCATAACTCCAGTTCCGTGTCCCCTTATCGTTGCTGATTCACTCAGCATTTTATATATATATTATTATTATGTGAATTGGTATCTATTAACACTTATTGTGCATTTAACTGTACAATATCTTAAATTCTTAATAATACTTATTTACTATTTTTTGGCGAAATGCAAATAGATGCAAGCCATTCAAATTAGTGATCATTTGCAAATCAAAATCTTATAGAAAACTAAATTTTTTTTTTTAATGATTTCTTTCGGTTTTTGAGATATAGCTATTTGATATTCAAACATAATTCGTATTTTGTTTTACTATATCAGATCTGTGCATATGTTAATCTATATCTAATAAGGTGATATATAGCAATGAATGTCTATTTTTTTTATTGTTCACCAAATAATTATTGTCTCCAAACAGCTTAATATATTAACAAGAAGAAGAACAAGGTGAAAAAAAAAAAAACGGAGGCGGGGAAGAGACCGGCAATATTTTCATTTCTCTCTCCCTCATGCATTATGCATACACATGTAAAATATTTTGTTGCTTTTTTAGTTTCAAGAATAATTTGATGGAAGTGGAGAATGTTAAAAAGATCCATTATCAAACACATAAGTGGAATCTGTGAACATATATTGAACTGAAAAGCATCCATATATGGAACTGAACACCTATAATCATAGATCGTTCAAAAAAAAAAAAAAAAAAAAAAAAAAAAAAAAAACCTAAAAGACAAAACTTTTATTTTTTTTTTCTTTTTGGAATACCCGTAGGTGAGTTTGAGTATTCAAATTGAGTTTGAGTTTGAAAGACAACGCTTTAAATAATTGAGCTCACTCAGGCCACTTATAAATTTATAATCATAGTCTTTAGCAATTATCGCGGGCGCAATCAGCGTTATGAGTTTGTCTGAGTATTTCGGAATCAATGATGTTTAGTGTATTAATTAGAAACATCATATCAATATTCAAATCTCACTACTCACAATTTTGTAAATAAAAAAAGGAGAGAAAACACGAATTAATGCATGCGAATAAACACCGACAAATTGTATTATTATAACTCAGAAATTAATAATTAATGAAGCCGAGGTTAACAAAAAAATGCTATGAAAAGTATGTGCTATTTAAGTCTTTATATTTGTTGTTTAACTTCGTATAAACCTATATATAATCTAACTTTAAAAAGTGATATGTCATTGGAATGACTTTCGAATAATTTTGAATTAAATTTTGGCGTGCATTACAACTAGGAATTTGTGACTTGTGATGCTTCGCTTCTCTCAACTTTTTGGATGGAAAAAAAAATTGCAATATATGTTACTACATATCGTACAGGTGCATTTACAGAAAATCAATTACATATGTATCTTTTTTCATAGAAATGCAGTCCAATTTAAGTATGTGTTTCAGTCTAATGACAACAGCACTGAATGACCTTGTGTGGATGTTTAATACATATATAATTAAAGTCAACCAAAACACACCATCACATGTACCATATTAGTCTCTCTTCAATTAAATGGTACGGGTTCATTAAATCATTTCGGACAAAGCTCGACTGTTTATTTTAAATTGAACAGCTTAAACAAAATTAACCTGCCATGACAGAATATACGGTTACAGTTTGATCTGAAATTGACGATCCTAATCTGTGTAAAATGGTTCCATAAAAGCCGTACAGTTTGAGAGACCAACTTGTTGAAACAAGTGTTGAAACGAGGGCGTTCGGCTGTGTGTACTGCCGAACAAGACCCAGAACAGCTATATTCGGCTATGTATATGGCCGCACATGAGGTGAGACAAGCATGTGGCTGTGTGTATGGCTACACGGGATCCAGAAGCCGAGTGTTCGGCTTGGTGTTCGGTTGGGTCCAGCCGAATGATAACCCAAATGGTGCATATCTGGCAGCGAGAAGGAAACTTCTGGAAGTCTCCAAGATTGGAAAGAAGTGATGGCACGTCTATGGATGTTTTACCTGTGTGGGTATATAGTTTCCTTATGAAAAAATATGTAATTGTAAAGAAAGGAAGAAAATTAAAGGGGAATTAATAGGAAAGAGGTGTGGGTCTCTAGAATAATTTCTATTAATAATCCCTCTCCTCCATTGTAACTTTTTAACCAGAAAAATCAATAAAAAATAGAGAGGCGTGTGTGCGTGAGGACGTAGGCACCAAGTTGGTGCTGAACCTCGTTAAACTTCTGTGTTCAAGTGTCTTTTTCTTTAATTTTTACATGGTATCAGAGCGTGGTTCGTTCGGAGACCGAGAATAAAAAAAAAATCCACCAAAAATCAACCAAAAACATACCATTCGGCCTACTGTTCGGCCGAACACAGAGCCGAACAGATCCAAAATCAGAGGAAAAAATTAGCCATGGCTAACGAAACTGAGACCAAATCGATCCTTGAGAAGCTAACCGAGTTGGTGATTGCACAACAAGCCCAAATAACTCAACTAATGACGGTTCATGCCCAAACGCCACCACCGGCAACTCCTGTGATTCAAAACTCGGAGGTTTCAGCCACACCTATCTCCATCAAGCTAGATGGCACTAACTACTCGATCTGGTCAGAAGTAGTGAGTATCTATGTCCAGGCTCGACACAAGATGCATCATCTCACAGGTGATCCTCCTCCTCCACCGATAGATCACACCACATACCCCAAGTGGAGCGCAGACGACTTAGTGGTCAAGAGTTGGTTGATTAGTTCTCTCGACCCGGCTCTTTTGCCCACGTATCTGCGCTACAAGACGGCGGGTGGGATGTGGAGGGCACTAGCAACCACTTACTATGATGGGAATGATGAGTCACAAGTCTTCGACCTCAATAGACAAGTGTCTCGTCTCAAACACACAGGTAAGTTGGAGGATTATTATAATGGATTGCAGGGGTTATGGAGGGAGATTGACTATCGCCGCCCAAACCCAATGACTAGTGCACCAGATATTGAGAGATTCAATGAGTACCTGAAAAAGTCAAGGGTATATACCTTTCTTGATGGTCTTGATGATCGTTTGGATAGTCTTAGATCCCAAGTGTTGCGACTAACACCGTTTCCAACAGTGGAGCAAGCTTATGGATTGGTAAGAAGGGAGGTCTCAAGACAAACTGTCATGTTAAAAGGCAGCGAAGGTACACATCAAAATTCTATGGTTATGTATACTAAAGGTGCTTCTAGTGGTAATTATCAGGATAAGTCGAAGTTGAAGTGTACCCAGTGTGGAAGAAATGGGCATGTGCGTGACACAAGCTTTGAGATCGTGGGCTACCCCGACTGGTTCAAGGGAAAGAAGGGGAAGCAGCAAAGAAGGTCTCAGGAAAATATGGCAGCCATTGGCACGAGCAACGAGGTGAATACGCCCCATTCGGCTGTCTAGAGCCGAACAGAAAGCCGAATGGCCACTTCAGACAGCCAGATTGAGGGGGCAGAGAGCAATGCGGGTCGGGCGCAGCTGTGTGCAGCCCGAGAATCTGCCTCCAGTGAACAAGGATCAGGTTTGATAGGTAACAAATCCGTTCAAGGTATGTTTCTTCTCACAAGTCATGATTTGAATTGGGTAATTGATTCTGGGGCTACAGACCATATTGAAGGATTTCATGATGCTAATCGGGTAATTTTTAAAATTTTATTAACCGATAACATCTAGGATCGTTCTTACTATTGCTAACTTTCTTTATTTATTTGCATCGCAATCAAATATATTCCTATAAGAAGGATTGTAGAACCATACCTATGGTCTTTAATGAAGCTCTGTTCCTATTCGGTTCACCTTGAATCCGAAACAAAAATGACAATCGAATCCGTGCTAGCGAACTCCCCGTCAACACCTAGCTCCGTCGCCCGTATCTTAATCGATTTCTTAATCGATAGAATATTTTAACAAGTATTTAGAAGAAAAAAAGAACAAAGCTTCAACACATGAAGACTTACTTGTCTTCTCAATTTTTTTCATCAGTTTTTACACAAAAACATCTGAATAAAACCTCTCAAATTCGTATAGCATTTAAAGCCACTAACCAGAAATTAAAACAGCACTTTAATTTCTGACGTTGCAGCACTAAAACCTTGATAACTCTCTGTAGGAAACTCCAAACGTCCTGAAACTTGGACCATTGGATTCTACACTTCAAGGGCTACAATTTTCATATATCATTTGCCCAAAATGGTTATCGTTTGCTATACTATTTTTCTGTTTAAAGTTGGCTCAAATTCTGACCCGAATTTAAAGCCTTCTTTCTTCTTCATTTGTTAAAATAATTGGGCTTGGGCTTCAAATAAATTTATACATTTCATAATAATATTCATATATTATTATAATATGTGAAACTTATATTATCCTCATAATATACACATATTAATAAATTTATTCTTTGCTAGTTATTCACGTCATGTGATATAATTTTCTATTTGCACTTTATTTCATGCAACATGAAACTTTGTACATAGAAAATATATTTCTTGTTTCCCATTCAGTTGGTGTGACCTATGTTGAGGATCCATATTATATTGGTAATGGAATAATTATTTTATTCCATAAACTGTAAGCGGTACTCTAGCATACATTACAGCTACCCAAATAATATAGATGTTTAGCAAATCCTTTTACGAAACACGATCCTTCTAGTAATGTTATTAACATTACTTGTGTCTATTCCTTGCCATATGATATTATGACTATTATACAAAGTAGGGCTGTGTCATCTTTGTATTATAATCTTTTCTTGATCTCTAACAAGTAGGATTATATAATTATAACTGCACTTCAGTTATATTGGATCCATTTATAATCTCACTTTACCAAGGGACCCTTTATAATATCATTCCTCAATTAATGAGTGGCAATTAGCTATTGACATATATATTTTCCTCCTACACAAGTTACATACAAAGAACTATTACTTTTATCACCACTTGCTTCAAATGGCTTTTAATAATAATTACGTTGCATATTCCTTATGTGAAAAATATATCATATCAATCTTAGAATTAATGACACGATAAAAATATTAATGACACAAACACAATCCATATAATAATATTTTTATCAATTAGGTCTGTTCAATATATGAAACTTTTCATATACTCGTGTTATTAAATGATAATCCTTTATCAACGTTTACAGAACTACAACGTACTTTTAATCAACACGACAGTCTTATATGGCATATTAGTGTTCCTGCTAATATCCAAGACCTGTGAACATTTTAGAGATATATATTCATTTTATTTAGAGTTCTGCGGTTCAAGACCAAGAGCATCTTCTTGAACACTTCTAAATATGAATATAAACTCATGGAACAAAATGTAATAACATCCAATTCATAAATATAACATATAAAAGTAATCACTATAAGATAACTTTTAGAACACAATTCCAACAATCTCCCACTTGTTCTTAAAGTTACTTCTTATACATACTTATGTATTAACTCTAAGACTAGGGTTGCCTTTTGACTCATTTTGTTATCTCTATCCATTTTCCATGCATCTTCAAACACGTGGAATCAAAGTGGACTTTGCCATTGGCTTGAGAGTAAGGCTTTGTTGGTGGATATGTTGTGTTATTATCCGTGTTCACCTTTAATAATTTTAATCTATCTTCTTTAATGAAGTATTGATGACAAATTATTTTTCTATCCATATGTTTGATCTTGTGGTGTAAACCACGTCAAGTTCTTCAATGAACTCCTTGATCAAACATTTACTTTGTTGGCTTTAGCAACAACCATCACTTCTGATTGGATGCTTGAGTCAGTTGTTTGCTAATTGTTTGAACCTTTTCAAACTAACAACACATCCATTCAGACTAAATACATATCCAAATTGCGACCTTTTATCATAATAGGTTGCAAAACTCGCATCGGTGTAGTCTTCTACAACGAGTTCCCGTTTCCCTCCATACACAAGAAATTTATCCTTAGTTCTATTATGATACTTAAGGATATTCTTGACCGCACTCCAATGTGCAGGACCTGCATGGGCTTGATGACGACTTGTCATACTTAGAGCATACGTGACATCAGGTCGTGTACACACCATAGCATACATGATAGAACCAATTGCAGAAGTATATTCTACATTCTTCATGATTTCAATGTCTTTACGTGTCACAGCACATTGAGACTTGCTAAGTGTTACACCTTGACTCATTGGTACATTTTCTTTCTTAAAATTTTTGCATGTCGAATCGTTTCAACATTTTGCCAATGTATGTACATTGACTTTAGCCAATGAGTCTACGTGACCTGTCTCTACATATCTTGATTCCCAAGATATATTGGGCTTCACCCAAGTCTTTCATTGAGAAAATCTCTTTCAATGAAATTTTTGTTTGCTCCATTAAGGGAATAAAGTTGCCTATCAATAATATGTCATCAACATACAAAACCAAGAAAAGTATATAGCTCCCACTGACCATCTTGTATACACAAGTATCTTCCTTACTTTGAATAAATCCAAGGCGTTTAACCTCTTCATCAAAGCGCTTATTCCAACTCCTGGATGCTTGCTTCAGTCCATAAATAGACCTTTGAAGTTTGCATACTTTACTGCCATTATTTGGATCTTCAAAACCTAGAGGTTGTACCATGTACACATCCTTTTTCAAATTCCCATTCAGGAATGCTGTTTTGACATCCATTTGCCATATTTCATAATCATAAAATGCGGCAATGGCTAGTAATATCCGAATTGACTTAAACATTGCAACAGGCGAGAAAGTTTCGTCATAATCAATTCCTTGAACTTGACTAAACCCTTTCGCTACAAGCCTTGCCTTGTATGTTGTCATGTTTCCATCCATGTCCATCTTTCTCTTGAAAACCCATTTGTTTTGAACAGCTTTCTTTCCTTGAGGAAGATCTACCAAGTTCCATACTTGGTTATCATACATGGATTGCATTTCAGATTTCATGGCTTCATACCATGATTTTGAGTCTTCTCTTTTCATTGCTTCTTCAAAGGTCTTTGGATCATCTACATCCATTACCAAGATCTCATGAAGCCCTAGATATATATCAGGTTTCTTTCTAGATCTTGTTGACCTTCTTAGTTCTTGTGGCTCTTCATGTTCATTATGAGTATCTTGAACCTCTTGCACAATTTCTTGTGGAATTAGTTCAATACTCGATTGAACACTATGTGGTGATGCGTGAACCTCTTCCTCAATAGGCTGAGGAACTTGTACACTAATGCTCCCACTAGCCGTCGGAACTATGGTTGGGTTATTTCGATCTACATGGTGTCATCCATGACCTGATCGAGGTCTTGTAATGTTTCTTGAGTTTCCTCAAGCGTTACACTACTCCCATTACTTTTGATTCTTTCGAGAAACTCTTTCTCTAAGAAAATTGCACCTCTTTCAACTAATATTCTATTTGTTGACTTGTGCCAAAAGTAGTATCCTTTTGTTTCTTTCGGATAACCTATAAAGAAGCATTTTTCCGCTTGGGGTTCTAGTTTGGTTGACATCAATCGTTTGATGTAAGCCTCACATCCCCAAATTTTGAGAAAAGATAATTCAGGAGTTTTTCCTGTCCACAACTCGTATGGAGTTTTCTCGACAGATTTGGATGGAACAATATTCAATGTGTAAGCCGCAGTTAGCAATGCATGTCCCCAAAAATAAAGATGCAATTCTGTTTGGCACATCATTGATCGAACCATATCAAGCAATGTTCTGTTTCTCCTCTCAGATACACCATTCCACTGAGGTGTTCCTGGTGGAGTCAATTGTGGTATGGTACCACACTCCTTCAGATATGTACCAAATTCATTACTCAAGTATTCTCCTCCACGATCAGTTCGCAAAATCTTAATTCTCTTATTAAGTTGATTTTCGACTTCATTCTTGAATTCTTTGAACTTGTCAAAAGATTCACTCTTGTTCTTCATTAGATAAACATAGCCAAAACGACTATAGTCATCTATGAACGTAATGAAGTACCTAAAACCATCTCGTGCACTAGTTCTCATTGGACCACATACATCAGAATGTATCAATTCCAACAAGTCTTTTGCCCTTAAACCTTTCTTCTTGAAAGGTTTCTTAGTCATTTTACCAACTAAACAAGATTCACATGTCTCTATTGCATCGCAATCCATGAGACCAAGAAGATTACTATCTTGTAATTTCTTAATGCGTTTCTCGTTTATATGACCAAGACGATAGTGCCATAAGAGAGTGTTATTTTCATGAGATATTTTGAGTCTTTTGTTATTGACATTTAGAACATGTTTATCATTCACTTCTAGCAAATATAAACCATCATGAACAGTAGCATTTGCATAGAAAATTCCATCTTTTGCAATACTCATACATGAGTTTGCAATAGTAAATACATAACCATCTTTGTCCAAACACGACACAGATATAATGTTCTTACATATAGATGGAACATAATAAACATTATCCAAATTAATTAATTAATAAACCACTAGATAAATGAAGGTTTATTGAGTAAATGGCCATTGCCGAGATACTAACATCATCGCTCACCTTCAAAGTGACTCCACCTCACTTGAGATGTCTTCTATTCATTAGTGCCTTCATATTTACACAAATATGAGCACACGATCTAGTATCAGTTACTCAATCGTGAATAGATGTGGTTAAATTAATTTCAATAACATAGATACCGTTTGGAACCTTGGGACGCTTCCGCTCTATTATGCCCGAGTCTAAGTCAGCCTTGTACTTTGGACAATTCACCTTGAAACGTCCTTACTCATGACAATCTCAGTTTGCGGAGTTAGCAAGTTTTTTTCTCTTGCTTTTGGAGGTGCTCGCTTGAGCTTCTCCTTTCCCCTTGTTCCCTTTAGGCATCTTCTTTTTGCCTTTCTTTTGAACTTTCTTGCTATTGCAAGAACATCTTGAATGAAGTTCCATTATCTCTTTTGGAGTATGATTTATGAACTTTTTAGTAAATTCAATTACTATACTTGCCAACATGAGACCTTGAACATCCAGTTCATTCTGCAATACTTTCACGCCAAACATTATTCTTCATCAGAGGGTTCCGTACTTAGTATTGGTGCATCGTGCTCCAATACATTTACAAGATCCTCCTATCTGATGATACGTTGGAGTTTTACTTTCTAATCTAGAAAATTGGAACTAACATTTTCCAACAAGCACTTTTCGAGTTATGGATTGGATAAGTACGTTGTTTGTCATTCTATAGAAATAAAATTAAAGGATTTCATGTTAATATTTATGTAACATTTCATACTACATATTTAAATTTGTCCATTATGCAGCATATTCAAGATCCTATCATAAATAAAGCGAACTCATCCGAATTATAAAATCAAGGTAAGTAATCTTTTACTAATCATAACCTTTTAGAAAAACTTTTGCAATCGTTTGCAATTTTCTAAACTTTATGACTCTTGTTGTTTATTAAGAACCTTTTCTTACTAAACGATTTTCCCGGGACTTCAAGCCTAGATCTTGACTTCCCTTTAAGCAAACTTATTTTATTGGTCAATATGTTCGGCTAATTATCTCCATAAAATAAATGTACCAAATGCCTCACATTTAATCCATTTATCAATGGCCTGATAATATATCCTAACACATTCCACGATTTCTAAAGATTAGAAATTACACTCATGCATCTTAATAATCTCTAGCTTAAAGTGGATAAAATAAGAAGGAAAAATACTTAATTTTTCATTGGACATTTCAAATGTGACTATAGTTTGGTAGGTCCTGTTTTCATACACCCATACCTATCCTAACATATCATTCACATATAATCATAAAGCACATAACATAAAACAATCACAAAACATTTGCGAGTTTGTATGCCTCTTGCGCTTCTCTTCATCCACCGCTTTGTCTTCTTGCACCATTGGATGAAAAATTGCATAAAAATAAATATGCTGCCCCAAACTTTATTATGAATCCTTTCAAAAATAAAATTTGCTAAGTGCAAGTATTAGGAACCCATCTCATTCTCACAATGCATATGATGTAATAATAAATAAAGGCATCCTTTACATAAATTGCCTTTTGTGCCTAATTAATAAACGCTTATTAAAATTGCTTACAATCAAACATGCACATCACATAAAATTTACATCACACAAGGCATTGGAATGAGACATACAAACTCAGTTCCCTGCAAAACAAAATTATAATAGGAATTGCATACCGATGCACTATTTTGTACCTTTTAGTTAATTTCCATTTCTTAAGTAATTGCGGTTCTCTAAATCATTTAAATTCCTAACATGATTTATAATTCTCTGTTACAATTTGCACCATAGTTTGAAAAATAATCTTTTAATCATTTAAAAGAAAATACAAACCGTTATTGTGTTTTGTCACAGAAAAACTGCGTACTATTGCTGTTTTGCCTTTGTGACGAAATTTCATAAAACTTTTGTATAGGAAAGTTTTATTATTTCAAAACTAGACTTCGATATCTAAATTTAGAAACTGGTTTCATCAAAATATGTTAATCCATTTGAGAGAAATCGTTATTTTGATTTCAGCAAAAACTGCTACTGCTGCTGAAAAATTCCAGCAGCGCACTATTTTCTTTATTTTTGTTTAATCTCATAGATCTGTCCAAAAACCTTGATCTATATAATTATCCTATTCTAAACTTCTTCTAATATAGTAAGAATTTTAGAAAATACAAAAATAATTAACCAGTTATCATATTACAATATTGCAAAACGTGTAACAAAAATTCAGCACGAATTTAGAACCGCAAAACAAAAGAACAATTAACTAAGCACTTATGTAATTAAAATTACATAATAAAATAGTCTAATTAGCAATAATAAAGAACCTATGCTCTGATACCAATTGAAGGATTTCATGATGCTAATCGGGTAATTTTTAAAATTTTATTAACCGATAACATCTAGGATCGTTCTTACTATTGCTAACTTTCTTTATTTATTTGCATCGCAATCAAATATATTCCTATAAGAAGGATTGTAGAACCATACCTATGGTCTTTAATGAAGCTCTGTTCCTATTCGGTTCACCTTGAATCCGAAACAAAAATGACAATCGAATCCGTGCTAGCGAACTCCCCGTCAACACCTAGCTCCGTCGCCCGTATCTTAATCGATTTCTTAATCGATAGAATATTTTAACAAGTATTTAGAAGAAAAGAAGAACAAAGCTTCAACACATGAAGACTTACTTGTCTTCTCAATTTTTTTCATCAGTTTTTACACAAAAACATCTGAATAAAACCTCTCAAATTCGTATAGCATTTAAAGCCACTAACCAGAAATTAAAACAGCACTTTAATTTCTGACGTTGCAGCACTAAAACCTTGATAACTCTCTGTAGGAAACTCCAAACGTCCTGAAACTTGGACCATTGGATTCTACACTTCAAGGGCTACAATTTTCATATATCATTTGCCCAAAATGGTTATCGTTTGCTATACTATTTTTCTGTTTAAAGTTGGCTCAAATTCTGACCCGAATTTAAAGCCTTCTTTCTTCTTCATTTGTTAAAATAATTGGGCTTGGGCTTCAAATAAATTTATACATTTCATAATAATATTCATATATTATTATAATATGTGAAACTTATATTATCCTCATAATATACACATATTAATAAATTTATTCTTTGCTAGTTATTCACGTCATGTGATATAATTTTCTATTTGCACTTTATTTCATGCAACATGAAACTTTGTACATAGAAAATATATTTCTTGTTTCCCATTCAGTTGGTGTGACCTATGTTGAGGATCCATATTATATTGGTAATGGAATAATTATTTTATTCCATAAACTGTAAGCGGTACTCTAGCATACATTACAGCTACCCAAATAATATAGATGTTTAGCAAATCCTTTTACGAAACACGATCCTTCTAGTAATGTTATTAACATTACTTGTGTCTATTCCTTGCCATATGATATTATGACTATTATACAAAGTAGGGCTGTGTCATCTTTGTATTATAATCTTTTCTTGATCTCTAACAAGTAGGATTATATAATTATAACTGCACTTCAGTTATATTGGATCCATTTATAATCTCACTTTACCAAGGGACCCTTTATAATATCATTCCTCAATTAATGAGTGGCAATTAGCTATTGACATATATATTTTCCTCCTACACAAGTTACATACAAAGAACTATTACTTTTATCACCACTTGCTTCAAATGGCTTTTAATAATAATTACGTTGCATATTCCTTATGTGAAAAATATATCATATCAATCTTAGAATTAATGACACGATAAAAATATTAATGACACAAACACAATCCATATAATAATATTTTTATCAATTAGGTCTGTTCAATATATGAAACTTTTCATATACTCGTGTTATTAAATGATAATCCTTTATCAACGTTTACAGAACTACAACGTACTTTTAATCAACACGACAGTCTTATATGGCATATTAGTGTTCCTGCTAATATCCAAGACCTGTGAACATTTTAGAGATATATATTCATTTTATTTAGAGTTCTGCGGTTCAAGACCAAGAGCATCTTCTTGAACACTTCTAAATATGAATATAAACTCATGGAACAAAATGTAATAACATCCAATTCATAAATATAACATATAAAAGTAATCACTATAAGATAACTTTTAGAACACAATTCCAACACATATGACCTATGACATAAAAGACTTCAAAGAATTCAGAGAGCCAAGGGTGAAAAATATTTACAATGCAAATGGGTTTGAATATCCAGTAAAAGGGGCAGGAGAAGTAGAAATTTCACCATCTTTGATTCTTCACAATACACTTCATGTACCCTCCTTGACAAATAGGTTGATCTCAATTGGACAGATAACAGAGGAATTAAACTGTGTGGTTCTTATGTTTCCTGATTTTTGTATTTTACAGGATGTCCTCACGAAGGAGATCATTGGGCGTGGTACTAAGAAGGGTCGTCTGTATCACCTGGAAGACCTCAAGATTGGAATGACTAACTTGGCTAGTGGAAGTTCAAACTTGGAAGAAAAAATTTGGACATGGCATCGTCGGTTAGGACATCCATCTTTTGGTTACATGAGAAGAATTTAACCTGATTTGTTTTGTGGAATGAATTTATCTAAGTTTAATTGTGAGACTTGTGTAAAAGCTAAAAGCCACCAAGTGACATATAATATTAGTTTGAATAAATGTGAAAAATCTTTTGAGTTAATTCATTCAGATGTTTGGGGACCTTCTCCGGTTGAATCAATCTTTGGGTATAAATATTTTATTCTGTTTGTGGATGATTGCACTAGAATGACTTGGTCTTTTATGTTGAAAAGAAAGGATGAAGTAGGTGAAGTGTTTAGAAATTTTCATGCTATGGTACAAACTCAGTTTGGGACAAAAATAAAAATGTTTAAAAGTGATAATGGAGGTGAGTTTGTGAATAGGGATCTAAAGGATTTTTTCAAGGAAAAAGGTATTATTCATGAAACAAGTTGTGTTGGAACACCACAACAAAATGGGGTAGCAGAGAGGAAAAATAGGCATGTTCTTGAGACTTCTAGGGCATTAATCATTGAGAATAGCGTGCCACAGAAATTTTGGGATTGTGCTGTGATGATGGCAGTGTATGTCATAAATCGGTTACCCTCAGTGATTAATAAGTACCAAACCCCCTTGAAAAAACTTAGTACCTTTCACTCAATTCCATCGGTCCTAAGTTTGCAACCTAAGACCTTTGGGTGTGTAGCATATGTGCACATTCAGAAAAATAATAGAACCAAGTTAGATCCATGTGCGGTTAAGTGTATCTCTTTGGGAGTTGGAACAAACCAGAAAGGTTATAGGTGTTTTGAGCCCAAGTCACACAAGTGGTATGTAACAAAGGATGTAACCTTCTTGGAAAACGAGTCGTTTTATCAAGACACCACGTGTTCCACTCAGGGGGAGAGAGAAAATGAGAGGAACCAGTGGTATCAACAAGAAGAACACACTTATGAAATGGATGGTTGTCCAGGTCTTAGAGAACAAGAAAAAATGACCCGGTTGGGTGTCCACTCGGGGAACCATTCGGCAGAACATGTGGCCGAACACATGGCCGAACAGGAACATTCGGCCGAAAACATGGTCGGACGAGATCATTCGGCCGAAAACATGGTCGAACAGGACTATTCGGCTGGCTATTCGGCCGAACACATGGCAGAACGGCTCACAGAATGGGCCGAACAGGTTAGGGAATCTGATTCTAGTGATGAACTTGACTTCCAGGATGGCCTAAATGCACAGGAGGAAGAAGTGGATGAAGAAGTGATACAGACTAACCTTCCACAGCCCCAAACATCTCCTGAGGACACTCCTGAGGTAAGTGGTTCTAATTCTTCTTATGTGCTTCCGCAGCGTCATAACCGTGGTAAACCACCAAAAAGATATGTACCTGAGGATGGTACTAGTAAAGAGATCATTTATCCAATTGCAAACTTTGTTACCACGAAAGGATTACCAGAACCACTTAGAAAGTTTAGTGATCAAATGCTAACTGTACCCATACCTGGAAATGTGAATGATGCCCTAAGTGATCCTAAATGGGTAGGGGCAGTGAATGAGGAAATGAAAGCCCTATATAAAAATGAAACCTGGGAATTGGTAAAGTTGCCTAAGGGTAAGAAACCGGTGGGTTGTAAATGGGTATTCTCAATCAAGTATGGTGCTGATGGTAATATCGAAAGATATAAGGCAAGGTTGGTTGCTAAAGGGTACACTCAGACTTATGGGATTGACTATCAAGAGACTTTTTCTCCTGTTGCCAAACTAAACACAATTCGAGTTTTGTTATCTCTTGCAGCTAATTTAGACTGGCCTCTGCATCAATTCGATGTGAAGAATGCTTTCTTACACGGTGACTTAGAGGAAGAGATTTATATGGAGATACCACCAGGATTTGATGAATTGAGGGTGCTGGACATGAAGATTCAAAAGGAGAAGAGCCACTGTTCGGCTGGGCATTCGGCCAACAGGAACCCGAACAGGGAGCCGAACGGCCCTGGAAACATGGTGTGTAGGCTGAAGAAAGCCTTGTATGGGTTGAAACAGTCTCCACGAGCATGGTTTGGAAGATTTTGCCAAGCAATGAAAAAATATGGGTTTATCCAGGGAGAATCGGATCATACTCTGTTTTATAAAAGAAGATATGAGAAAGTTACTGTATTAATTATCTCTGTTGATGACATGATAATTACAGGTGATGATACAGGGGAGATCCAGCGACTCGAGGAAAGACTCTCGAAAGAGTTTGAGATGAAGAATCTGGGAGGACTGAAATACTTTCTTGGAATTGAGGTAGCTCGGTCAAGTGAAGGTATAGTCTTATCTCAGAGGAAATACATTCTTGACTTATTGGCAGAAGTGGGTATGTTAGACTGTCGTCCAGCAGACACACCAGTGGTGCAAAATGAGAAGTTGGGCGAGTTTCCAGACCAAGTGCCAACCAATAAAGAAGGATATCAAAGACTTATGGGTAAGCTAATCTACTTGTCTCATACCAGACCAGACATAACCTTTGCTGTGAGCCTTGTAAGTCAGTTCATGCATAACCCAAGTGAAGCTCACATGGAAGCAGTAATGAGGATCATCAGATACTTGAAAGGCACTCCAGGGAAGGAATACATTTCAGGAAGAATGGACATCTTGACATCATGGGTTACACTGATGCTGATTGGGCTGGTAGTATCTCTGACAGGAAGTCAACTTCAGGATACTTCGCATTTGTAGGAGGGAATCTTGTTACATGGCGGAGTAAGAAGCAAGGGGTAGTGGCTCTTTCAAGTGCAGAAGCGGAACTCATTGGTGTTGTTAAAGGTGTATGTGAATTGCTATGGATAAGGAAACTCATGAGAGAACTCGGTTTCGAGTCAGGGGGAGCTATGACCTTATGCGTAGACAATAAGGCAGCAATTGACATGTCTCACAATCCTGTTCAACATGACAGAACTAAGCATATTGGAGTCAACCGACATTTCCTCAAGCAAAGTATTGACCTCAAGATCATCCAGTTGAGATTTGTGAAATCTGAAAATCAGCTGGCTGACATCTTGACTAAAGGAGTTACAAGCAACGTGTTCAAGAATGTGATAAGCAAGTTAGGTATGACAGATCTGTACATACCAACTTGAGGGGGAGTATTGAAACAAGTGTTGAAACGAGGGCGTTCGACTGTGTGTACTGCCGAACAAGACCCAGAACAGCTATATTCGGCTATGTATATGGCCGCACATGAGGTGAGACAAGCATGTGGCTGTGTGTATGGCTACACGGGATCCAGAAGCCGAGTGTTCGGCTTGGTGTTCGGTTGGGTCCAGCCGAATGATAACCCGAATGGTGCATATCTGGCAGCGAGAAGGAAACTTCTGGAAGTCTCCAAGATTGGAAAGAAGTGATGGCACGTCTATGGATGTTTTACCTGTGTGGGTATATAGTTTCCTTATGAAAAGATATGTAATTGTAAAGAAAGGAAGAAAATTAAAGGAGAATTAATAGGAAAGAGGTGTGGGTCTCTAGAGTAATTTCTATTAATAATCCCTCTCCTCCATTGTAACTTTTTAACCAGAAAAATCAATAAAAAATAGAGAGGCGTGTGTGCGTGAGGACGTAGGCACCAAGTTGGTGCTGAACCTCGTTAAACTTCTGTGTTCAAGTGTCTTTTTCTTTAATTTTTACACAACTCGTGTCTGTCTCCAAAGATGCGGTGTAGAGCAGGGGAACTGCCAGAGTAGAAAGTAAAACACATTCTAAAAAGAAAAAGAAATCAAAGAGAGTAGAAAGTAAAACGAGGAAATGGAAAGCAAAAAGCAGTTGTTTGTTTGACTGTGCGAGTAAAAGGATGAAGCAAGTTTGGCAACAAACAAATTGATATCAACGAAAAGGGAAGACCATCATCCAATTAAAAAGCTGTGCACCAAAGAAAGTTGCACCTACTTTATTTTCGCTCTTATATATGTACATCTCTCTCTAACTACAAAGTGCAAAGTTATCGCCTGACAGTAGTAACATGTGATACGGAAAGAGTATGACAAGAGCCTCATTAATTAAAGAAAACTTTGGGGTCTTACTATAGCTTCTTTTCCTTTTTTCTCAAGAGAGAAATAGACTTGGCTGGCAATTGATTTACTTTTTCAGGGAAAAATTGAAAAGGAGGCGGGGACCATGCAAATGTAATACGGATTTGGTGCATTACCATTGTATTGCTAAGTCCAGATAGTAGACATTGACATCGGAAAATGAAGGACAGTTCTATGTTCTTATTACATGATCTCATTACCAAAATTTTAGCATGCAAGAGCAAGGGTACATAGTACATTATTAATAAAGGATTCGCAGTGTTTTTTTCCTAATTTTGGTAAATATATCAGATGTTATATGAACTGCAGCTGGTACTATATGGCGTCGGAAAATGTTGGCCCGCCACTACTAAATGTATATTTTCATACCCAACATTTGATTTGATGTTGCCATGACGTTGATTCCTCTGTAAAATTTTTAATTTTATTAATTATTTAGAGAAAAGTTGCGGCAATGGAAGTATAGAATTCATAGAATTCATACTCTTGCTAATAATGGGGAAAAAAAATCATGATCAAATGATGAATGACATTCTTAAAATTATGTATTATTATAACTCATACCATATTTTAGTGCTGCATGATGAGCATCTTGTCCTGGAGAGCAATGAGGTATATGGTACAAATGGCATGAGTGTCAAACAGTGCTAATTGTTTTTATTTTACTTAATTTACATTAGATGTGTTTTCTATCACTTCAATTGCATGCTCGTAATAAAACGTAGACTTTGATTCTACGGACTGTAACCAAGAGAGAGCGCCAAATTGTCAAAAATTTGAACCATTGATTTTCCTTGCTCTTAATGCATATATAGGAAATTAAGTCGACATAATATATATATCCTTTTGTATGCATAATGTATGATGTGTATTATTTGTTCATATAATTAGTATTGCCATCTGAAAGTTTAAGAAGTAGCCACAATTAAGATTAATATTATTGGCAGCTTGGCACGGTTTGGAATCAAAACTTTGACATTGGATCTGCTTACGGCTCGTTACTCATTTTTACTAAAACTATACATTATTGCAGAGAGCTCTTATTTTTCTCTCTCACACTTTGATTGCATCCAACATGTTTTATGAGAAGCGAATCAATTGACAATTAATTATCTTCATAATCTTGACAAACATAAAAATGAAGTTAAAAAATAAAAAAATTTAAATCAAAATAGTATAAACATAATCGATATATGCAAATATCATGTGTATAAGAAAATGGTTACATTTGGTGCATACTTTACTGTTTATTAAGAGATTAATTTGAAACGTCAATAGATTGATTATTGATAGACCTGTCGTTATGTGTCTAACAAATAAACCGATTTCTACCAGAATTGGTTACACAACAACCTAAACAAGTATAGTCGGGTGTCGATCTCAGGGACGTTTATTTAGGAAACTAAACTCTCTAAAACTCTTAACTAAACTAGATTAAACGATTGATTTAAAGTATTGATTGAAGGTTCAGACTAAGAATTAAATGTTCTAAAGTTTAACAAGTTGAAGGTTGATTATAATATCTAACGAATTAGCCTAGGGTTCTGAACTTACAACTTGACAGTCACTATTACCGCGACCCGCGAGATCTCTCTGCGGTCCGCGAATAATACGTGTTAAACTATTATTACTTGATTGTTATTATCTGATAGTTTGTGAGGACTTTTCGGTCAAGTTATACAGGGGAAAGACTTCAACTTTCGTTACTTGGTCGATCCTAAACTGAACAGGACTCGAGTTTTCCCATATACCTTACTCTCTACTCTCGCATCGATTAAGGATTGTATGTCTATCTCTTGAGAACTAGGGTTCCATTTCTTCTCAGATCTGGTTAAGTTATCGCCTCTCGGTTCATATAATTTAGGTTTCTCCTCTCGGATAATTCCTAACCTTAATCATGACGGTTTGGAAATAAACTATTGAACAAGGTTTTGATGCCTAGCGGCTTGATACGATCGTTTATCAAGTGGGCAACCAGGGTCGTTAATCTAAGCCAAACAATCATATATAGAAACAAACATGCAAGAGATAAATCACAAGATCAAATAAAACAAGTCAAGTAATAATAATAAACTAATCAATAGTTTGTGCCATCGCCCTAGACTACTACAAACTACTCAGACATGGTCATAAAAGCAACGAGAAATACAGTACAAACATGATAGTAAAAGAATACAACAAAGAAACCCCCTATCTGCTTGTCTGCGCCATTCTCACGGCCCGCGACTGAAGGCTGCGACCCGTGGGAAATAACTGTCTTCTCGCTCCTCTAACTTCTCTCAGATCTGTCTCAAAAGTTGTGTCTAAAATTCGGTCCCTTGGTCTGAAGTCGAGGCATGCTTTTATAGGCCTGTGGGAGAGTGCTGGAAAGAGGGAATAACCGTCCATTATGCTCAAAAACGGCTGCCAAAAGAAACCAACTCGAAAGGCCATAACTGCCAAGTCTTCTAGAATCTTCAGGTCGGTTATGCTCGCGGCCCGTGGTGAGTCTCCAAGGTCCGTGAGCAATATCTTCAAGCAGCTCCAAAACACAGCATCTCTCTCTCCGTCTTCAATGCCTTCTCCTGTACAAAATGGTGCCGGGCGACGGCAACAACTCTATCTAAACACAAATGCAAGCTAAGTTAGATGAAAACACAAGAAATTAAGTTAAGTTCGGTTCCAAATGAGATAAAAATATAAGTATAGAATATGCTTATCAATTATAACAACGCTTAATGCACCATCAAACAATACCCATATCATATGATATATCCAACAGCAAATCAACAAATTCTTCTTGAATTTTTATTAAATTGCGTTAATTTAAAATAAATTATCAAGAACATTTAAAAAGACATTGTTAAGTAATTTCTTCTGTCTATTTCTCTGTTTTTTTTTTATTGGAGGAAATATATGAAAATGAAAATGACAGCATCCAAGCTTCAGTTGAATAAGGTGCTCGAGAGGCATTTTCGGATTTTCCGGTTGGCTAGGACAGTACCTTCACAAGCTTTTCTAGCGCAATTACTTTTCTCTTTCGATTTGATTCCTCACTGTATTGTATATATCAATATCCCATCATTTTATTTGCACATGCTGAAATGTTGTTCTAACTTCTGATGTTTTAGATTTTCAGCAATGCAATGTTTGGAAGAGTAGGCATATGCAATGCTGGGAAAAAAGGTTTTATTCCATTTCTCAGTGAAGCCAAATTACAGCTTTGGATCCCACAAGAAAGTACAATACTGGCTATTTCCAGATTTTGAATTGATAATTTCAGAAAGCCTGTCAAAGAAATAGGGAAGTACATCATTTCCCAGATCCCCTAACGATACATTTCAAAATCCATCTATTATGACTGGAAAATTACAGCATCCGTAGTCCAAAATACATTAATTTAATTCAATCTATGTTAACTCTCTTAAAAAGATTATTGTTTTAGGACAATTTTGAATTGTTTTCGGTTTACAAATCTTAAACCTTGTCAAGTAATTTCTAAAGTACAAACCCACCGGCATGATTTCAAGAGCGTCTTTTAAAGAGGTCTAAGTTGCTGCTCCTCGATCGTGCTCAGATTACATAGTTCTGATTATAAACCCAGATCGTCAAGGTTAAAAAAATTCGGATGGACAGGGTCCATTGATCTGCTTCTAAATAATTTTCAGGAATCAGGACTGACCGAGCAAAGATTTAGAAAGTCTGTAACATCTACTTAATATTAACTGTCTTTCTATCAAAATCCTTTATTTTTATTCGATTGACAGATATTTTGGAAGGTACATGATCCATAAGCATTAGTAAAAAAATTAAAAATGAAGGGCCTTTAATTTTTCGTAAGACCAAGATGTTATGGGCCCAGTCATAACTAAAGCCTTTCAACGCTTCGTCATACTAGCTGACAAGCTGTTCAATTTAGACCTTATTAAAACAGCTCTGGTGATTTGGTCGGGTAAAGACTCACGGTTTGGCTCAATTTGTGCAATTCATATCTTGAATTGAGAAAGAAGTACCTCAGAAGTTAGTTGCATCTATGATAATAAGTGTGCAGGTCACTCAATGGTAAGCAAGTATAGCTAAGTCGTATCGCAGTGCCAGAACACGACCCCATGCTTTGGCAGGTGATGATGGTAACTAAACATTGAAATTTATAAGGTTTTAAACTTTAAGTGCAAAATATTAAAAAAGAAAATTGATATCTATGTTCTCTAAAGTGCATGCGTACGTAACGTCATATACAATATCAATAGCCGAAACTATATCTACTACAGATATGCAAGTAATGTTCATTCATGCAATTACCAGTACAAAATAATGGTGCTGATATCAAGTGCACATAAATAAGAAAACTAAAAAAATTGAAATGGTAAGTAATTTTCTTATTTAATTTTTCTGAACAAATAGTATTCCTAGAATTAGCGATACACATATTGTTAACATAGATAAAGCCTGAATGCCAAAGGGACTTCATAGTCAACACCTTTTGGTTCATCAAACCACTTTGTTTTACACTAATATGTGCTGCTAATTAACATGGGGAAGAGTTGTTTCTGCTTCAGCCCAAGAAAGAAAATTATCCAGGACGGGTATTATTGGAAACTTGTGGGCCGTCATATTGATCCATGATTCCATGTAATAGTTGGGTTGGAGTAACTGTCTTTGGGCCTTATTGTAAGGTTTATTTTGAATATCCTATCTGTCTTTGGGCCAGATTTAATGACCTACCTTTAGAAATTCTGTCCACCTTTTAAGCATTTTGCAAGCTTCCCCAACTAGGTATGAACTCGCATCCTCGGCAGTCAAAAAAGGACCGCCGAGGGCAGTCGTTTCTCTTTTTTTTTTATATATTTAAAAATTTTAAAATTTAAATGTGGAATCCAAACCGTTGATCTTGTTCAATTTAACGGGCGATGCGTTTTTATATAAGTTTTATAAAATTTGAAGTTGATTTGATATTTGATTAAGTGCTCAACAAATGAAAGAACCTGGTTTAATTAATTCTAATATGTTCATTTGTTGAGCACTTAATCAAATATCAAATCAACTCCAAATTTTATAAAACTTATATGAAAACGCATCGCCCGTTAAATTGAACAAGATCAACGGTTTGGATTCCACATTTAAACTTTTAAATTTTTAAATATAAAAAGAACAAACGACTGCCCTCGGCAGTGATGCGAGTCCATGGGATGGCACTAGTTGCCGAATCCGTATCCTTCGGATTTCTTTTAGAGAAATCCAGAGGACTTTCTTCCATCTGATTTGTCCGATTTTATCTTAACGGTTAAAATTTTTTCGGACCTATCAATCTGGTACTATTCACGGGACATCCATCATCGTTGAGATTAAATCGAACAGCTCAAATGCAAGGAAATCGACTGGATTTCTTTTAGAGAGGATCTCGTTCGACTAGTTGCTTGTCCATGATTCAAACCTATTCCTTCAAGGCTTCACCCACCTTCACATTTAAATAGTTATAGTCTCTTTTATTGATGAATAAAAAAAAAAAAAATGCAATTGGATACACCGTGATCTTTACCTCCTTTCTTGAGGAATACTTCTGAGATTTGCTTTTCATTTTGACATATTTCAGGGAGACTTTTCTAATGTATGCTAAAAATTAATGGTGAGTTCATAATGTTGTACCTAGTACTTATTGTTTATGTTTTCTCTATATCTTGCAATTTTGAAGTTAATGTTTTATGCTTATGGGTTTAAATTTGGACCACAAAAGGAGGGGAAGTTACAGGCAGTAACCAGTTCCGATGGATGGCTCCGAGTGGAACCAATGTGTAAATTAAAATTTCCAATTTACTGTACAAAAGCACCAATATTGTACTAATCAATGATAATGTTGTGGCTGCTAGAGAAACAAAATGGCCAGTCAATAAGGTTATCACTAATGCGCCAAAATGCAAAAATTATACGATTAATATTTTAAATTAAACTGGTATTATAAAAGATCAAAAGAGTAAATTTTTTTGGAGGTCCCTAAACTTTGTCTATAATCCAGTTTCAGTCCCCTGAACTTCTATTTGTCCCTCCACAGCCACTGAATTTTCAAATACTCCAAATTTAGTCCCTCTGTTACAAATCTATTATAATTCCGTCTAAACATTCATTTGGGTGCAAATTAGAGTCACGAATTAGACTAGTGCTTCTTTCTCTTCCAACAGAGCCTCTCTTCTTCTTTTTTCCTCTACTTTAATTCCCTTTCTACATCTCTTCTTCTTCTCCGACGGATCCGAGTAGGATCGCAAAGTTCCCTTCTACCTCCTTTTTCTGTCCGCAAAGTTTAGGGACCTTAATGAACTCCAACACGTTCATTAAATTTATTAAATTTTAATAAGTTTCTATCATAAACTCAAAATGATTAGACAATTGTGCAGCGAAATGCACGTCCTTTTCTACAGCAAAGTAAGGTGGAACACACGCTTAAGAGACGGCGTAAAAATATCTAGTCTTCAAAATAACATAATTTTTATATGCTCTTAACGAAGAGCACGAAATCTCGATTTAACAATTGACATGCTTCATCGATCCTCGCTCCAAATCCAGGTGGTCTTGCACGGAGTTTTGTGCAGCTTTAGGTCAAAGCGATAGCATGAAGAAGCAATTTTAGCATATTCCTATCAAGGTGCAAGCATTCACGCTTGGGAGAGAAGGGATGCATGTGTAGACATGTGTTGCCCCCATCTCTATGATAAAACTTTAAGCTAAAGATTCAATTTTCTGAACTAGAAATCTGTGCACTTGCGGTTCAAAAAGTCTTCGTCATCAATTTTAAATTTTATATAGAAGTTCCAACAGTTAATCAAGAACTCGTTGACTTCAACTCTGTTGACATTTAGGTTTAAAAAATATATCAACAGAAAAAACTGCCCAAGTTATACACCACATCTCAAGTGGCAGCAGGTTTGCAACTCATTTGTACTGATCCAAAATTTGTATTCCGGCCTGAAAAAAGTTAAATTTGCGCTGGTACTTGCTCGCCCAAAAATGTAAACACGTTGCCACCACACATTAAGAACTTCGGAGATAGACGAGATACGTCACATAATTTTTCAAAGCTATTTGCAATATAGATATGAATGAACGTAATTAAGAGGCGTATTGAAACTTAATTTACTAATGTTTTACCATTATTATTACTTTTTTAAAAAAACAATCATTTCCCATTTGTGGAATTTGACTAATGCTTAATGTTTGACCTAGTTTCGCAATATTATTTCTAAAAAATCAAGAACAACTTGGTGCACTTAAACTGGAGCAATTTGTTAATTTTAAATTAGATACCAGTTATATGGATTAGTCTAAATTCCAACGTACTGCTAGTCTGATATATTTACAACTAAAAATGTTTGTGCGGGAGAACTATTCCATGTATTGTTCAGTCTATTTTCAGTAACAAAGAAGAGTACCAAATACTCAGGTTTGGGCCCATTAATGGCTTAATTACTGAGATGATTGCTAGTCTACAAAAAGTGCAAACAAAAATGGACAAAATAGAGTTCGTAATTGCTATGTTGCTGCTTTCTTTCATGAATGTTGATGGCAAAGGTATTCTTTTGTTCTTTATTTCTTAATTTTCTTTTTTGTTACTCTTTAAGTACCTTTTAATGAACCTGTTTAGTTGTGGTAGATTGTTAGTAAGTGGTTTTACTGACTACTTTCGAATAAATAATAGTTTGCTTCTATCTGATCTCTCTGTTCCTTTTAAGACGGATAATACAAGAACGAATAAAATACCTAAAGCAACGTTCTGATCCATAATTATATATATGAATATCCAATTTTGTTTTTGAAAATTTCCCAAAGGACCCTCTTGCAAGATTTCGCGTAGAATCTATATATTATGAAAATTGAGAATGGTTAAGAGATATTATGAAAGTGCATTAGCTCTATAAGTGGCGGGGAAGTTTGGAAAGCTTCTTTCTTGGTGCCACTCGAAGATGCAGCAGTCCTAATTAAGTTTGGCTACACAGGCTATGTTGAGCTCAATGAGTTACAAATCTAATAATTGAGACCGAATTTTAATAAGAAGTTTAAAACATAACAATCAACAATAAATAAATGAATGTTACTATGTAGTAACTCTTAACCACATTTATATTTACATCCACATCAGACACAAATTTCATCCTTTTCCGGATCTATATATACTTCTAATTAATGAGTCATCAGGATATTAATTGTCTCTAGAGTTTTCCAAGCATTCTGCTTTTATATATTGATAGCAGTATTGCAGCCTAATTATGTTTGTGAGGATAAAGACCCATGAACAAATTCTAGTGCCAAAACATATATGATTTAATAATCAATTCTGATTGAATTAGTGTAAGTGTAATGGGGTGTTTATGACTTTTAAATAATTTATGATTTATGAAGAGATTTGTTCCTCTTTGTAATGAATGATCAACTGCAGGAAATACAATAACCACAGGTGAGTTGTTGCAGGATAACGAACTCCTAAACTCGATTAACGGAAGATTTCAGTTGGGCTTCTTCAACACTTCAGGTTCAAATAACCGATATCTTGGAATTTGGATTAATGACCTTTATAGAACAGTCGTATGGGTTGCCAATGGGGACCATCCCATTATCAATGGTACTGGCATGCTTTACCTCTCTCCAGATGGAACCCTTTTCTTAAGAAACAGCATAGGCCAAGATTTATGGTCTACTGGTAGTCAATTCAGCCGAGGAGATCCTCAAGCATGTCTCCTGGATTCAGGGCACCTTGTTGTTAATGATACCAAAACAGGAAAAATTTTGTGGCAGAGCTCATACCAACTCTCTGACACCCTATTGCCACATACACCTCTTGGGTACATGAAGCTTTTGGATTCAATGTTTGAAATTCAGCTCTCTTCTTGGAACATTACTGATGTTGATCCATTCCCTGGACAATATGTCCGAAAATTGGATCCCTTTAGAAGGTACGAATTGGTTACTTTCAGGGGTTCCGATGTAATTTATAGGACAGGGCCCTGGGATGGTAACCGATGGAATGGTTTCCCTGAAATGACACAAGATTTGGTGAGGTTTGTTGTCTCAGCAAGTGAAAGTGGAGCGTACTACTGGTATGAGCCTTTAGACCCCTCGGTCCTTTGGCGTCTTGTCTTGAAGTCAAATGGCACAACATACCGTTATTATAAGAATGACAGCGGCTGGGTAGAATACTGGAAAGCGCCTGATGATTCAACCCCATCATATGCTGCATGTGGGCCATATGGGATTTATTCTGATGGCAACTGTAAATGTTGTGTGGAAGATTTATTTCATCCCAAGTATAGGAAGGATTGGAAGAACCGCATATTTTCTGGAGGTTGTGAAAGAAATGTTCCACTAAATGATGTAGATCAGGGATTTGTTGCCGTAAGTAATGTGAAGTTGCCAGACACAATCAATGCAGTTTCTGATGGAAAAAAGAGCATTAGTGAATGCGAGAGTTGGTGCCAGAAGAACTCATCTTGTATGGCTTACGCCTTTATCGGATGGCAAGGATGTCTGGCTTGGTTTGGAGATATTATTGATATGCAAGAATTCCTCGATGGAGGGGATGATTTACATGTCCGTGTTTCATCTAAAAGAGGTGTGTAATGTGTTCCAATGATTATAAAGAATATGAAAAAAGAAAAAACCACTTAACCCTATGAACATACAAAACTACCAATATTGATAGTGTAATCTTATTGTGATCAACTAATTGATTTCGTTTTTAAAACCAGCTTCAAATTTTACATTGGCTGCTTCTGTGCAACTTCTTTTCATAGTTAACGCATTTTGGATCCTGCTTGGGGCACACATTTTTTAAAAAAAATAAATAAAAAGAAAAAAACAAACGTGTTTGAACTTGGACTCATTTCAAATCGATAATTTTTCTCTTTGTATTACTAGGGCCAAATGGACGAAAAATAATTCTCATCACAGTGCCTCTCAGTATTGGCGCAATCTTGGTTCTCATAGCAGTAGTAATTTTGATAAAAAAACCAATAAGGTGGCCATTCAGAAAACTTCCACAAACAGGTATGATTTGGTTAACATCAATTGTTAAACAAAGTTTGTTTCTCTCAATTTAATTAACTATGCCTGATTATACTTCATTTATCTTATACCAATTAGTTGTGGAAAATAATTTACCCAATGGCCAAGAAGATATTCAAATTTTTGAATCCTTCGACTTCAATACCATAAGAGCTGCCACTGGCGACTTTAGTGAAGTAAACATCATTGGTGAAGGACAGCTTGGACCAGTCTATAAGGTAAGATCATCTGTCTAGTTTTAGTTATGCATTTGTGTTTCATTTAATACTAAAAATAGGGGAAAAACCACCTTCATTAACATGAAACAAAACGTGTAGAGACCCTAAGAAAAAAATATCAAAACCACCCTAACAAAGTTAATACTAGTAGTACTATTCTATACAACAATTACATGTGCTACTATTTTGAAATATTAGACTAAAAGACAAGCTGAACACAATTTAAGATCACTAACTGTACGAATTTTTATAGGGAGTTCTCTTACATGTGCTACTATTTTGAAATATTAGACTAAAAGACAAGCTGAACACAATTTAAGATCACTAACTGTACGAATTTTAATAGGGAGTTCTCGCAAATGGTGAAGAAATTGCAGTTAAAAGACTTTCAAAAAGTGCAAACCAGGGAAAAGAACAGCTAAGAAATGAGCTGTATCTACTTGCAAGGCTCAAGCACAAGAATCTTGTGAAATTAACAGGATTTTGTGTACAGCAACGAGAGATAATGCTGTGCTACGAATTTATGAAGAATAATAGCCTCGACCAAATGTTGTTTGGTACGGTAGTAGTGCACATTTTCATTTCCATCATCATTATTATTGTTGTTGTTGTTGTTGTTTGTTGTTCCATTTTTCACATATGAATAAAACATAACTAAAAAGTCATTAGATGTATGTCATTCTTTCCTTCTTTTTTTTTCTTGTCCACTCAAATCAGTAAAGCAGGTCACGTGTTTTGTTCTTTGGCAAATGGCTGGCAGGCAGAGTAGGTTGCATTTCCATTTGAATGCTAGAGATTTATGAGTGCATTACCGTGGATGTAATTTTAATTTGACCTTTTAATAGAAATCCTTTTTTTTTTTGTTTAACAAAGCCACTGGATTTCAAGAACAAGTCTCAGAACTAAACTGGGAACAGAGATACAGAATATTACAAGGAATCAGCTCGGGCCTTCTTTACCTCCATGAAGATAATGGCGATACAGTAATTCATCGGGATGTAAAGCCAGCAAATATTCTACTTGACAGAAAAATGGTCCCCAAAATCTCTGATTTTGGCCTTTCAAGGCTCTTTGAAGAAAACCGCTCCTTTTTTACAAACACTTCCATTGGCGGGACATTGTAAGTGAAAATCTGTCTGTTGAATTTTATTGGAATTTTTCTTACATGCATGATTAATTAGCTATTGTAGTAGTAACTACTTACGTTTTATGCCTATGGATTCAAACGATGAACACCAAATATGGATCAACTGTAAGCATTCTGCTTTTAATGTACAAAAAAGGAACTATTTTTACAAAGATCAATTAGTAATCAATGCTTCTAGTTGATGTTTAAGAGGAATTGAGTACAATAAGTTGGCTTCTTATGTACAACATAATTGCCGTTAAGTATTGGTTGATGTTTGCAGGGGATACATGGCACCAGAACTACAAAGTGGAATGCTTTCAACAAAAGCAGACGTGTACAGTTTTGGCATGGTTATTCTGGAAATAATCAGTGGTCAACGAAATGGCTCCCATCCTTCGGGGCTTGTCAGTCTGGTAAATGCATCTCTCAAAGTTTTTTTTTTTTTTTTTTTTTTTTTTTCCTTTCTTTCTTTCCTTTTCATTTTTGAGAAATTGGCATACAAATTATCACTCTCTCTCTCTCACTCCGACAAATCAATTTTCTCTGTACAATCAACACTTTTAGGTTCTTCAATACTTAAATGAAGGAAGATTGCTAGAATTTAAAGATACAAGACTAAAGGAACCCTACTCACTTGAAGAAATGAGAAGATGCATACACATTGCACTACTATGCCTTCTTGAAGAACCTCAAACAAGGCCGAATATGCGTGAAATCAATCTCATGTTAACTAGCCAATCAACCACTCTCCCCACTTTGCCTCATCTAGGTTCTTATTGGGGCAATGTCACTGACCGCACAACATTTTCTGACACCTCGGCCTTGCTGACACATGAATTTTAATGAAAAAAAAAGAGGCTGTTTGCAACCCTCAGGATTATGATACTTTGTGAACAATTCAATAAAGCACTTCTTCTAGTGCTAATTCACGTTGTGTTTTTTTCTTACTCACTTATTCTGTTTTTTCGTATTGTGCATATTCCGATTTTATTTTTTTAGTACCAGGAACTTGACAAAATCTTCAAATAATTGAAACGGTTTCAATTGTTTAAACTGTTGCCGACACTGTGGTATGTCTCTGTTTTGATAAAAAAGGACGCTAAAATTATTTAATCATAAGAGATTAAAAATGAACCAAAAATTAGGTTTGTGATTTGAGGTGGGTTCTAGTGCCTACATTTTGAATGCCCCAAATGCTCCAAAACTCACTTTTTAGTTACTTTTTCAAAATATAAAATTCAAACTTCGAATCCAAACCGTTGAACTTATTTGATATAACAAGCGATGCATTTTCATATAAGTTTTATAAATTTTGAAGTTTATTTGAAACTCGATCAAGATATTGAATATGGAACGAATCTAGTTAAATTTGATAGATTAATTCTAATCTGTTCATATTTTAGCCTCTTGATTGAGTATCAAATAAACTTCAAAATTTATAAAACTTATATGAAAATGCATCGCTCATTATATCAAATAAGATCTACGGTTTGGATTCGAAGTTTGAATTTTATATTTTGAAAAAGTAACTAAAAAGTGAGTTTTGAGGCATTCAAAATGTAGACACTAGAACCCTACTCTTGTGATTTACATAATGTTACATTATTGGAATTTTAAAAATTATATTTTCTAAAATATTATTTAAAGCATTTGTTAAGTGAGTAATTAGATCATTATTAGTGTGGTTAAATAAAATTATTATGCACCATTTCATTTCATGGCATGAAGATTTGGCATTTTCATTCACATGGGTGCATTTTGGGGTTGAGTAGCAAAAGAACTTTAAGATAAAAAAAAAAAAAATCCCAACCCATCTCTTTTCCCACCCAGCGTGCAAGAGAGGAGAAAATCCCTCATTTCTTTCTCTCTCTTGCGCAGCCCCCCAGTGAGCTCTCTTTCTCTCTTTTGCTCTATTTGAATCCACACAAATCCACTCCAAATAAATAGATAAAAATCTGGAAAAATTCGGAAAAAATAGAAAATGGTGAGTTGAAGTAGAGATCTATGTATGCAAGCTTCCTATTTTCAAAAACAAGACATATTAGTGTAAGGTTCTAATTTTTCCTACTTATTTCGGATTTTGAGTAGCATGGTTGAAAAAGGTTGCAAAATGTTATTAGTTTGTGAATATTTGCACTAATTAGTGTGGTTTTCCATTTCTTTTGAACTTATTTTGTTATTTTCGGATTTTTGGAGAATATTCCGAAATTTGTTGAAATTAAGTGTTGGATGTAGGTTTTCTAGCTATTTTAAGCTTGTATATAGTTGATGTTGCTAGAAAGTGGTTTCTTTTTGTGTAAAATGAGTTTTAAAACTAAGTTTAAGCTTGAACAATTATTTTACCCGAATTTAAACTTTCTTGAGGAATTTTGGTTAAATACTTATGGTATTTTACCAAGAGCACTTGTCATTTTGTAAAATCTATAGTTGTTTGAGTTTTACAAAAGTATTGGGTTTTAGAGAAAAATTTCAGCAAGGTACATTTTGCATAATGGCATCATAAAGTTGTATTTTGATAGCATTTTTGTGGTAAAATAAGTTTACATGCATAACCTTATTTTTGTACTTTTTGGACAGCAAAGAAAAATGTTAAATTTCATGAGTTTTAGCTTGTTAAATGAGTTCCAATGGCTTGTTTAGTATTATTAGATGTTAGGTTAATATATAGGAACATTTTATACACATTTAACACTTAATTTGCAAATTAGAATAAAAGTTATGAGAGGAAATATAAAGATTTTCAGATCTGAAATTTTTAATGTAATTATGTTTTTAAAAGGGTTTAATTTAGGGTTTTGCTTATTTTATAGATTTAGGAGACGAGGGTTTTGTTACGGGAGACGCCGGTGCGTCGAGTTCGCGTTAGTCAGGTTCTTTTCTTGAGGAGTTCAGGTGCGGATTCACATGAACTCAATGCTTTTACTTAGTAGGAATTATTTACTTTATTTATTATGCATGTTGATTTATTGTTGATTGCATGACTATCATATGACCGTCGCATTGGAAATTGTTATTATTATGACTTGAATGAATAATGGTACTTGGATTGAATTGTTGCATGTTGGATGGTATTCGAATTGTGAATGGAAGGATTGAATTGTGTATTGGTTATGTTTACTACTTGTACGGTTGGCCAGTTTCACGAAACATCGTGCGGATGCCGGCTAGCTACCGGTGCACGCTATGTAGTCAGCGCTGTTACATGGGACTCAGATACCCGAGCTAGACGGGGTATGAGGGGAGTGATTCTGGAATGTCAAGTAGGGTAAATTTGATATTGTTTTGGAAACAAGGAAATGAATTGGATTGAATTGTGATATGATTTGATTGATTTCAAACCAGACTTGTAGTTGCATGGTATGGACCAACTTATATTGCCGACATTTGTGATTATTTGATATGTTGAAATCTGATATGATTGAACTTGTTAGTCGGCATTGCATCATACTTATGCATTACTATTATTGTTTATTGTCTTATTACTTGCTTGTTTCTTTTTGCGGGTATTTAATTCCAAAACATGAAAGCGAAGAGTTCATGTGCTGGAACTGAATACCGCACTGAGAAATTTAATTTCTCACCGTTTCCACTTTGTGGGTTCCAGGTTTTGAGGCGAGGTCAGAGACGGTTTTTGGCGAGGAGTAGGCCCAGTCTCGAGTTATTATCACCACTATTAGTCCATTGGCTTTTTGTTGGTATATGCCATATGACTTGTACTTCTTTTATTTAGGCTATGTATATATTATTAGACTTGATTGTCATTTTGTGTACACCATGTAGAGTGGTACCACGGTTGTGTTTTGATGTATGATTGTGTGATTGGTTGGTACCACCACTTGGTATTTGTATGTTGCATGATTATTTATCTTATAACTCGTCTAGTCAATGGATTTGTGTTAATTAGTAATGATATAACTTGTTGTATGGTTAATTGATTAATTTGTTGTGCCTTGCGTCTACCGTGTGGTAGTCGTGGCGGAGATTGTCACGTGCTTGTTGGTTACGGGGTGTGACATCTCTTTTGTGGTATCAGAGAATGGTTACCCTACCCAAACCAGACCTATAGGACGTTTGAGTGGGGTTAACATAAGTAAGTGTTGTTTTGTTTGTTTGTTGTGGTGTACTAACTTGTGTGTAACAGGTTGAGTCGAGCACGCCATGAATCGTGGGAGGCGAACAACTCGTGGACGTGGTCAGAGGCAGGTTGTGGCCCCTGGTGCTCAGGGAGCGGAGTCGGAGGTTCAGGATCCTCGTGGCCCTCAGCCCACTTATGAGCAGCGATTGATTGATGCTTATGAGCGTGGCCGCCAGGCAGGCGAGCGTGCGGGTCCAGCCGCTCAGCCAGTCGTTGAGGAGGATGGCTTTAGGAGGTTGTTTGACTCCTTTAGTCGTTTGAGGCCGCCGACTTTTGATGGTGATGGTGACTATAGAGCGGCCGAGAGTTGGCTTGCCAGCGTGAAGGCAAAGTTTCGTCTTTGTCGAGCGCCGGAGGAGGATCAGGTGGAGTTAGCGGTACAGTTTCTGGAGGGTACAGCTCTGTTCTGGTGGGAGAGTACTCAGTTGGGCTATGATGGCGAGTTGCCGAGGATTCCGTGGACTTGGTTTGAGCAGTAGTTCACAGACCGGTTCCTTAGTGAGTTGCATCGGGAGGAGCTGCGAGAGCAGTTTCTGTCGCTCAAGCAGCAGGGCCGATCCGTGGCCGAGTACAACAAGATGTTTGTGTCTTTGGCTCGTTATGCTCCAGACATTATGGCTGATCCTTATCGTTACCGCCGTCGCTATGTCAATGGGTTGAACCATGAGATTGCTATGGCTGTTGATAATCCTGCATCACCAACCGTTCCCAAATTGATGCAGCAGGCTGAGATAGTGGAGTCGCACCGCAAGAGGGGTGTTGAGGAGGAGAAAGAGGAGAAGAGTCGCAATGTGCGGCCGAAACAAGGGCAGTCGTCTGGGACTCAGAAGCCGCAAGGCAAATCTATGGCTGCCCCAGCTTCTCAGGGTCAGAGAGCCACTGGCTGGTGCAGTAGGTGCAATCAGCCACATCTAGAGTCTCAGTGCCGGTTCTCGAACAAGGCATGTTTTCAGTGTGGCCAGACAGGGCATTGGAAGAGAGATTGCCCACAGTTGCAGCATGGGACTGCACAAGGAGGCTCTAGAGATGCCGGGGGAGCTGGTGGTCGTGGCAGAGGTGTTCCAGCGCCACGTGGAGGCCGGTTCGGTGGCCGAGTGACAGTTCATGCTGTTGCAGCAGTGCCTGACGCATCAGTTGAGACTGAGGTCAAGGCAGATCTTGATTCTAGTGCCGAGTTACTGACATGTATACTTTCGATCTCTGGTCACCTTGCATTTGTGTTGGTAGATACAGGTTGTAGCCACTCGCTTATTTCTAGAGTTTTTGTTGAGCGGTGTGGACTACCTACTAGACCATGTGATCAGTTATTGAGTGTAGAGACTCCGTTAGGACAAACTGACCGTGTAGTGGTTTGGTGTAGAGATCTGAAGATCTTAGTGTCTGGACGAGAGTTAGTCACTGATATGTTAGTTATGGATATATCTCGGTATGATGTTTTGCTTGGCATGGATTTTCTTGCGAGGTACGGGGCTCATGTGGATTGTGCTCGAAGGTTGGTTCGATTTGAGCGGTGCGGGCTTTCCCGTTATTCGCTTAGATGTCGGGCCCCTGGAGACCCGATACTTCTTGTGTCAGCCGTTGAGGCAAGGAATCTTTTGGAAGCCGGATGTAGTGCTTATCTTGTGACGGTAGAGTGCACAGCGACTGAGACCTCAGACTTAGCCTCGATTCCGGTAGCCTGTGATTTTCCTGATGTGTTCCCTGAGGAGATTGCAGGATTGCCACCACCGAGGGAGGTCGAGTTTGGCATTGAAGTGATGCCAGGCACAGTGCCGATTTCCAAGACACCGTATCGCATGGCACCAGCCGAGCTAAAGGAGTTGAAAGTGCAGATTGAGGAGTTGTTGGCCAAGAGCTTTATTCGACCAAGTGCATCGCCTTGGGGTGCCCCTGTGTTGTTTGTGAGAAAGAAAGATGGTACCTTGAGGTTGTGTGTGGACTATAGAGAGCTGAACAAAGTCACAGTGAAGAATCGGTATCCATTGCCGCGAATTGATGACTTGTTTGATCAGATGCAGGGATCTTCAGTTTATTCGAAGATCGATTTGCGGACTGGTTACCATCAGTTGAGAATTCGGCCCAGTGATGTTGAGAAGACAACTTTCTGCACCCGTTATGGTCATTATGAGTACTTAGTAATGCCATTCGGGTTGACAAATGCACCAGCGGCGTTTATGGACTTGATGAATAGAGTGTTTCGAGAGTACTTAGATTCATTTGTTGTGGTTTTCATAGATGACATTCTTGTGTACTCTCGGTCTTTTGAAGAGCATGCCGAACATTTGCGGATTGTTTTGAGCCAGTTGCGGGAGCATCAGCTCTTCGCTAAGTTCTCAAAGTGTGAGTTTTGGTTGGAGAAGGTGGCTTTCTTGGGTCATGTGATCTCGGGTGCCGGTCTGGCAGTAGATCCGAGTAAGGTTCAAGCGGTGACAGAGTGGAGTCAACCGCGAACAATCACAGAGATCCGTAGTTTTCTTGGATTGGCGGGCTATTACCGACGCTTTGTATCTGGATTTTCTTCCCTTGCTCGTCCCTTGACTCAGTTGTTGCACAAGGATGTTCCTTTTGTGTGGGGTTCTGAGCAAGAGGCTAGTTTTCAAGAGTTGAAGAAGCGATTGGTGTCGGCGCCTATTTTGGCAATGCCTGTGCAAGGAAAGGACTTTGACTTGTACACAGATGCATCGCGATCCGGGTTGGGTTGTGTGCTCATGCAAGATGGTCATGTGATTGCGTATGGTTCTCGACAGTTGAGGCCACACGAGGAGAATTATCCAACCCATGATCTTGAGTTAGCAGCGGTGATCTTTGCACTTAAGCTTTGGCGGCACTACTTGTATGGTGTAAAGTGTCGGATCTTTACGGATCATCAAAGCTTGAAGTACTTGTTCTCTCAGAAGGAGTTGAATTTGAGGCAACGTAGGTGGCTCGAGCTCATGAAGGACTATGATCTTGACATCCAGTATTATGCGGGCAAGGCGAACTTAGTAGCGGATGCACTAAGTCGCAAGACCCGAGCTAATATGGCTAGTTTGGTGACTTGTGAGCCGAGGTTGTTGGAGGAGATGCGCTTGATGAGTTTGAGTGTAGGGGTGTCAGCGGAGGTTGCAGCATCCTTACTAAGTTGTAGCACCAGTTCGACTTCAGCTAGTACATCTTCTTCCTCTTTGCTAGCTGCAGTTGTATTGGCCGCTATTGAGGTGCATCCAGACTTGCACGATCGGGTAGTTGTGGCACAACATGCCGACCCTAAGTGCCAGAAGTTCAGAGAGGGCATGGAGACTAATCCCAAGACTCCGTTTCGACTTGATGAGACATGAATGTTGAGATTTGGTGATCGGGTTTGTGTTCCAAATGATCCTGAGTTGAAAAAGTTGATCTTGTCTGAATCTCACGAGTCTGGGTATTCGATTCATCCCGGTGAGGTGGAGATGTATAAGGATCTGAAAAGAAGTTTTTGGTGGCCGGGTATGAAGCGTGAGGTAGCAAAGTATGTGGAAAAGTGCCAAGTTTGCCAGCAGGTTAAGGCAGATCGGCGAAGGTGTGCTGGTCTTTTGCAAAACTTGAGGAGGCCGCAAGGCAAGTTTGAGTCGGTAACGATGGACTTTGTGTCAGGTTTTCCTATGTCAAAAGGTCATGTGAATGCCATTTGGGTTGTTGTGAACCGATTGACTAAGGTGGCCCGTTTTATCCCCGTTCGTTCCGACATCTCAGGAAGCTCGATGGCTGAGCTATTCCTCAAAAATGTGTGTAAGTACCATGGCTGTCCACGTGAGATCATCTCTGATCGAGATACACGTTTTACTTCACAGTTTTGGAAAAAGTTTCAAGAGTCTTTGGGAACGAAGCTTTATTTTAGCTCAGCCTATCACCCCCAGACAGATGGTCAGTCTGAGCGCACTATCCAGACCCTGGAGGATATGCTGCGCGCATGTGCCTTGAGTTTTGGTGGCTCGTGGGTGGATCATGTGCATTTGGCTGAACTTGCATACAACAACAGCTTTCATGCAAGTATTGGCATGCCACCTTATGAGGCGTTGTATGGTGAGCCTTGTCGTACTCCATTGTGGTGGAAACTCAAGGGCACGTACCAACCTACAGGTCCAGACCTAGTCTCCCAGAGTGCGGAGAAGTTAAGAGTTGTGTTGAGCTGTTTGAAGTCGGCTCAGGACCGTCAGAAGCGGTATGCTGATGTGAGGCGAAGACCGCTAGAGTTTCAAGTTGGTGATGAGGTGTAGGTGAAGGTGTCTCCGATGAAAGGGGTGCATCGTTTCGGTGTGTCAGGGAAGCTCAGTCTTCGCTATGTCGGGCCTTTTGTTGTTGTAGCTCGAGTAGGGACTGTGGCTTATGAGCTAGATTTACACTCAGCTTTAGGTCAGTTTCACCGGGTGTTCCATGTCTCACAGTTGAGGCGTTGTGTCAAGGATCCATCACATAAGTTGAATCCCTCTCAGTTGCAACTCAAGGATGACTTGACCTATGAGGAGCGACCGATACGAATCTTAGACACGAAGGAGCACCGCCTTCGTAGCTGAACGATTCGTTTTGTGTTGGTCCAGTGGAGTCGTCACTCAGTGAGAGAGGCGACGTGGGAGCCTGAGGATGCGATTAGGGACCGTTACCCCGAGTTGTTTGCGAGCTCAGGTACGTTTTCGTTCAGAGGACTGAACGTTTCTTTTAGGGGGGGAGAATGTTACATTATTGGAATTTTAAAAATTATATTTCCTAAAATATTATTTAAAGCATTTGTTAAGTGAGTAATTAGATCATTATTAGTGTGGTTAAATAAAATTATTATGCACCATTTCATTTCATGGCATGAGGATTTGGCATTTTCATTCACATGGGTGCATTTTGGGGTTGAGTAGCAAAAGAACTTTAAGATAAAAAAAAAAAGAAAAATCCCAACCCATCTCTTTTCCCACCCAGCGTGCAAGAGAGGAGAAAATCCCTCATTTCTTTCTCTCTCTTGCGCAGCCCCCCCAGTGAGCTCTCTTTCTCTCTTTTGCTCTATTTGAATCCACACAAATCCACTCCAAATAAATAGATAAAAATCTGGAAAAATTCGGGAAAAATAGAAAATAGTGAGTTGAAGTAGAGATCTATGTATGCAAGCTTCCTATTTTCAAAAACAAGACATATTAGTGTAAGTTTCTAATTTTTCCTACTTATTTCGGATTTTGAGTAGCATGGTTGAAAAAGGTTGCAAAATGTTATTAGTTTGTGAATATTTGCACTAATTAGTGTGGTTTTCCATTTCTTTTGAACTTATTTTGTTATTTTCGGATTTTTGGAGAATATTCCGAAATTTGTTGAAATTAAGTGTTGGATGTAGGTTTTCTAGCTATTTTAAGCTTGTATATAGTTGATGTTGCTAGAAAGTGGTTTCTTTTTGTGTAAAATGAGTTTTAAAACTAAGTTTAAGCTTGAACAACTATTTTACCCGAATTTAAACTTTCTTGAGGAATTTTGGTTAAATACTTATGGTATTTTAGCAAGAGCACTTGTCATTTTGTAAAATCTAGAGTTGTTTGAGTTTTACAAAAGTATTGGGTTTTAGAAAAAAATTTCAGCAAGGTACATTTTGCATAATGACATCATAAAGTTGTATTTTGATAGCATTCTTGTGGTAAAATAAGTTTGCATGCATAACCTAATTTTTGTACTTTTTGGACAGCAAAGAAAAATGTTAAATTTCATGAGTTTTAGCTTGTTAAATGAGTTCCAATGGCTTGTTTAGTATTATTAGATGTTAGGTTAATATATAGGAACATTTTATACACATTTAACACTTAATTTGCAAATTAGAATAAAAGTTATGAGAGGAAATATAAAGATTTTCAGATCTGAAATTTTTAATGTAATTATGTTTTTAAAAGGGTTTAATTTAGGGTTTTGCTTATTTTATAGATTTAGGAGACGAGGGTTTTGTTGCGGGAGACGCCGGTGCGTCGAGTTCGCGTTAGTCAGGTTCTTTTCTTGAGGAGTTCAGGTGCGGATTCACATGAACTCAATGCTTTTACTTAGTAGGAATTATTTACTTTATTTATTATGCATGTTGATTTATTGTTGATTGCATGACTATCATATGACCGTCGCATTGGAAATTGTTATTATTATGACTTGAATGAATAATGGTACTTGGATTGAATTGTTGCATGTTGGATGGTATTCGAATAGTGAATGGAAGGATTGAATTGTGTATTGGTTATGTTTACTACTTGTACGGTTGGCCAGTTTCACGAAACATCGTGCGGATGCCGGCTAGCTACCGGTGCACGCTATATAGTCAGCGCTGTTACATGGGACTCAGATACCCGAGCTAGACGGGGTATGAGGGGAGTGATTCTGGAATGTCAAGTAGGGTAAATTTGATATTGTTTTGGAAACAAGGAAATGAATTGGATTGAATTGTGATATGATTTGATTGATTTCAAACCAGACTTGTAGTTGCATGGTATGGACCAACTTATATTGCCGACATTTGTGATTATTTGATATGTTGAAATCTGATATGATTGAACTTGTTAGTCGGCATTGCATCATACTTATGCATTACTATTATTGTTTATTGTCTTATTACTTGCTTGTTTTTTTTTGCGGGTATTTAATTCCAAAACATGAAAGCGAAGAGTTCATGTGCTGGAACTGAATACCGCACTGAGAAATTTAATTTCTCACCGTTTCCACTTTGTGGGTTTCAGGTTTTGAGGCGGGGTCAGAGACGGTTTTTGGCGAGGAGTAGGCCCAGTCTCGAGTTATTATCACCACTATTAGTCCATTGGCTTTTTGTTGGTATATGCCATATGACTTGTACTTCTTTTATTTAGGCTATGTATATATTATTAGACTTGATTGTCATTTTGTGGACACCATGTAGAGTGGTACCACAGTTGTGTTTTGATGTATGATTGTGTGATTGGTTGGTACCACCACTTGGTATTTGTATGTTGCATGATTATTTATCTTATAACTCGTTTAGTCAATGGATTTGTGTTAATTAGTAATGATATAACTTGTTGTATGGTTAATTGATTAATTTGTTGTGTCTTGCGTCTACCGTGTGGTAGTCGTGGCGGAGATTGTCACGTGCTTGTTGGTTACGGGGTGTGACACATAATTTATTTGTTTGTTAAAAAAAAAACTTAGTGGGTATATTTTGATATAATAGTCGATGGTTGGGTGACGGTTGAAATGGATATTAATAGTGGATTCATTAGGGGTTTAGTTGGAAGAGATATGAAGTGGACATACAAAAATTGTATCTGCATTTGTATTTTATGAGCAAATACATATGTATTTGTACGGATATAAAACTTTATATCAACTCATTTGTACACCCATAAAGATTCAACTAATAGAAACAAAAGTTTTGAGTTACGAAGTTAATTAAAAATTTTGACATTATTATTATTATTATTATTATGTGATTTTCACCATACATCTATGGTACAAAAATATAAGAGACTTATAAAAAAAGAAAACAAGTTTTGAGAAAAACATATAAAGTTTAGGAAATTATGTCTCTTTATGAGACCATAAACTAACAATATGTGTAACTGCATTTGCATAATTTTCATTATCCAATAAAAATTTTCTGCTCGAATCATTATTTGATTGGAGACGAATTTATATATTTATTATATGGAGAACAACGACTAACGATCTTGCATGTAGGGATTGCAGATTAACAATTTGTTGACTTGGCTATTAATGACATAGAAAATTGTATGATTTCTAAAGCCTATTAATAACAAAAATATTTGAAATTCCTTTTAATTATGTCAATTTTCTAGAAAATTACTCGATAAAGTATTTTAGTATGAATAACATATCTTAAATTGAACGTCATACAATTAGCGCTGGTGCCCGACAAATCACAAAAAAATACAGGACAGTGTAATTAAAAACGCAGAAGATACAGACAGAGCTCGCTCTTTTCTTTTCTTTTTTTCTCCCTGCGGATATTGAATTATGAAACCAGGTGCAAAACTAGCTGTACCAGAGTCATTTGTCCCATGAGGTATTTAATTACCATTTAAAAAGGACTAAAAAAAAGAAAGAAAAATCATATCTTCCCTGGTATTAGATATTTGTGCAGTTTTGGGCCTCTTGTTTGTGCTCAGGAGAACGAATACATTTTCTTAGTTTGTTAATAACTTCGTTGACATTTTTACTTCTGACGTCTGGGGATTAAATTTTAAGCAATGTCGATGACTTGCCCAATGAACTATAATATCTAGCATTTTTTGTATTAATTTAATTAATATTTAGAAATGCATCGCACGAATAATTGATATCAATCTTAATAATAAACCCAGTCAAGATTTTAATGAAAAGATAAGGATTTCACTTCACCCTATAAAATAGTGTAAAAAAAGAAACACCAGTCAAGAGGACCGGAGAATAGATATGTGTGTAACCGGTATTCAGATTGCCCAGTACATTAATTGGGGGCAAGAATATTAGAGCTGAAAACAACAACTATAATCATAATGATAACAATAATCTTTGTGATGAATAGACGAGAAACGGAATAGTTCTAAAGAACTCATAAGCATGACTTTCATCGTTACTATAAAAACTCAACATCGAGCGAGCTAATTCTAATTCTAATTTTATTTGATTATAAATCGAGTTGAAAATTAGTTAAACTATCAAGCTTAAACTAATTTGAATACCAATCGCCTTGAGCTATATACACAAACTTTATCGTTTATATTTTAATAATTAACTTTTATATTAATAAAACTGTAGTCTAATTAACATGCATTCGTTTCTTTATTATTTTTTACTAATATTTTATTGATTTCATAATAAAATTACAAGAAATTTGGCATTTCTATATAAACAATAAATTAAAACGAATAATTCTATGATGAACAGGAATTTCAAATCGGACTTGAATTACGATCATTTATCTAATTTGTTCATAATTTAAAATGAATGATCTGTATTTAAAATCGATTAAAAATTTAGTCCATATCAGAACTTACCAAATAAATATATTATGTAATTTTAAGGACTAGATATTAGTGAACATGCTCATAAATTGATCGGGCTATGATGAGTTGAGCAAGAACAAGCTAACCGATATAATTTTGATTTTGAGTTCGAACTCGAACTAGTGAAAATACAATCGAACAAATAGAGCTTGAAATAGAGTCAATTGACAATTTGATCTCGAATGAGCCACAAACTATGAGTTTTTTTACAGTCCTAATCCTTTCATAAAAAAAAAAAATGGTCCTTTAGATATGACTTAAATATCTGATCCGAAGTTTGAAGAGAATTTTTTTTTTTTTTTTTTTTTTTTTTCAGGCCGTTAAGTTTTAACTTTGTCACGGATCAAAATAATTGATCGAGATGCAAATATGTGTAATGCCTAATGCGACATATCATTCTACGCCTATATGCATTTATTCTCTAATGCTGCAAGTTTCTTCTATTAAGAAAACTAAGATGGAGTCAAACTCTCTTAACTTATTTTCAATTTAAATATCACAAAGAATACTATCTAGAATTCAAATCTGTGACCTTCACTAAAAGCGACGTGTTATATTTTATCACTAGACTAAGATCCAATTCTCAATGCTACAAGTTTCTCCACATAATGCTTTATAATCCCCCAATAATACAATCTACTCCTTGTTTTTTTGCTTATCGGGTAGCCAGTATTTCATTTAATTCTTACGAGTATAGTTGTTCTCTTATTTTTAATTCTATATAATGAATATCCTTTAGGAATATACTGGAAAACGTTACTCACTACTAGAATGAGAGTTATCTGCTACGCCTATTGGTGTCTTTATTCCGACACGATAAGCCGTTCGCGTCTGATTAACGACGCGAGGTTAGGGACCTTGATAGTCTAGCCGCGAATAATAAACATCTGAGTCGCTGGGACGCGAAATACATAAGTACGTCCTTAATTTTATTTTTATCGGCGTCCAATTAACGACGCATGTCGTCTCGTCCGAAGGGTGATTCAGCAGTTAAGCGCGTCTCTATTTAGACATTACTGTGTCGGTATACCGACGCATGTCTTTAGGAACGCAGATAATATATTGTCAGATTTTTGCGGGGCCCACATTTGATTACAGTCGACATGGCGACGCTGTTAATTACAGACCCTGATAATATATCGTCAGAATTTTGCGGGGCCCACTGTATATTCCTGTATATGCGTTGCTATTTATTTGAATCTATGACGTCGTTATACTGACGCAAATATTGATACCCATATCAATTTCATTTATACAGCCATTCAATTCTCCCCCGTACCAATTTCATTTATATACCCATACCAATTATGTACCATCACTTTCTGGTACCAATTATTTACCACAACTTCATATATTTGAACTCCATCACAAGTATTTGCAAATTAACAATCATACATTTATTCCCATTGTATTAAACTAAACATCCAGAATATATATTACACATCCAGAATTCATAGATTGCATTAAACTGAACATTAACATCCAGAATACATTTGTTAGAAATATCAAACTTGCACATGTTTTGATACAAACCAGAATTCAAAATTACATAACATTTGCAATAGTCTTTCTAGCATAAATCCTCATAACCGTCCACATAATCGTGCTGAGGTTGCTCGCGCGAAACATTGGCAACTAATTTCATGTATTCTCCCATACCATTTGCAAGGCTTGTCGATGCTAAGCACCCTTCATTTGTGGACGCTTCTGCAGTGTAGTTGCCAACAGGTGGGATTCCAAGACTTCTATGTTGCTGAAATAAAAAATCAGTTAGCTATCACTCTAATAAAGCCTACTCTATACCAAAAATTTTAGGTCAGCTTTGGTAGATGCTATCTGAAGTTGAGGAACAACAAGTCATACACAAGGCTTTATCAAATTTCACCCTATATTTTATTGTAATATACTTTCCAGGTTGCTGTACTTGCACCATTCACCCTATATTTTATTGAGCAAAGAATCATTCACCATTCACCATCTACCCAACCATTTCACATACCCTTCAATTCCATTTATAAGCAATTACAACATGTAAAATCCATTTCAATTCATTTAACTAACCTAAACAAACTCATTATCTGTCCTCAAACATCAACACAACAGTTAACATTGCACATCTTGGTCGATTCACCCTATAGATAGGATAATCCATAAAATTACAGTAAAGTTAGTTGTACTTACATTCATATTGATTGGCATGTTGATGGTGGGCATGACTAGCCCCAATTGCGCAAAGATTTGACTAAACATAATCTGTGTTGCTGCATCACGCTCGGCATCCTTCCTCTCACGCTCTTCACGCTCTTTTGCGCGCTCCTCAGCATACTTCTGCTCGCGGTCCTCCAGCAATTTCTCAACTTCTTCCTTGGTGTAGACTGTTGCTACAGAGCTTGCCCCAAAGGATGAGTAGTTTGCGGATCTGGCTCGAGTTTTTGCTGTTGTCGGCACGACAATCTTGTCGAACAAGCTTCCAAAGCCATAATTTCTTGTCCGATTTGCTTCACGAAATGCAGTCATCCAGGGTGTCTCCCTAGGCTTGTCTTGGTACTCTGGATCCTGCTCCAACTCTTTCACTCGATCCTATGTAAATAATTCAAGGAATTATTAAATCAAGTTTAAGAACACTTCTAATAAGTTGCCAACTTGTAATTCTATCAAAAGTGGAAAAAAAGGCAGCATGAGAACAAACTTTTAATTGATGCAGGAGGAGTAGAATCAGATTTTTAATCAAAATCATCAAAATATTCAAACCAGATTTTTAATCTGAACACATAGTATTAAACCATTTGTTGTATGATTAATCAAAACTAGAATCCAAAAATATTTCTTACCCATATCTCTTGCTGTTTATCATCAAAAAATTGAGTAGTATCTTCACTTGTACCATCATCTCTATCATTCTCTTCCAGCTCACTTGTAGCATCATTCCTGCCATGACGAGTTTTCTTTTTCTTCTTAGAGACATGGAGGTGAATGTACAATTCTCCATAATCTGGTTCCTCATCGGTCTTATTATCTTGTTTCTGCATTGAAACCCACATTATATTCGATGTACTCAACATAAGACAATGAACTATATTAACATTTTAAATTTCATACCCATTTTTGGACATATCTAAAAGTACTCATACTTCCTCCAGAATGTTTAGCCACTTGCCCGGAGTTGGTTCGGTTTGCTTTAGCTGTTTTGGAAAGGCTCTGCCATTCCTCTGAACCCCAGAGGTCACACAAAGGTTCCCAATGTTCAGCACTTTTGCACCATGCAGGAACCTTTGTCTTCCACTTCTCAATATCCATGCCAAATTCTTCCATGCAATCCAGTCGGCATCGACGGAGCACATCTTTGAACCTTTTGGCAGCAATACTTTCAAGAACCTCCCGACACTTTTCAGGAGTTTCTGTCTCATCTTTGCACCTCCACGTGTAGCAAGTCTGCACAAGACAGTATGAAATAGTATAAGTGATACCGGTGATTAAAAATCTAAGAATGGATTCTTATGTAAGTATTAATTGTTTGTTCCTACTGGTCTAAGAATCATTAATAATCAGTTTTAACAAGAGGGAAGAACTCAAGATGTGGCATAAAAGGTTACCAAAAACTGTTCCAGCACCAAAGCCTTTGCCTCATCACTGAACTCATGGAAACTATTCCATGGGCCGTCAAAGTTTTCCATTGCCAGCTGGCAAATGGTGGTCGGAAGCTTGCTGCAGAATGGAAAGGAGTAAAACTCCTTCTGACCAACCGGCCAGACCAGAGGTCGATCGGTAAGCACACTAGTTGGCTCCCGCCTAGTACTTCTTCCTCTCCCTCGACGTTTGAGTGCACTATTTGGAGGCTCTCTGACAGGGACCGCCGCAGGGTCCGCCACAATTTGGAGGGGCTGTTGCTGTTGCCCCGAATAGTTTGTGGGCCGACTCCTCTTCATTGTGGATTTGGTAACCACCATGATGCTCAATCTGAAATTTGTGCACAAAAACAAGTTTTAGATAATATAAACAAGCACAATTTTGTAAACAAGCACAAATACACAAATACACCCCTGGATTTATTTCTAGTAATATGAAACAAGCACAAATACACATACACATATATCAAGAAGATTATGCAAGTATATTGGCAGGGATTCATTTGTTAATTTTGGTCCTAATTTTGTAAGGAAATTTCAAGGGACAAATTCTAGCAGCAATTGGACAGCAAAGAGGCCTTAATCAGAGATGTATGCATACAGCTCATAAGAATGCTTAACAAAACCAATTACAGAGGCAAGACAACCAAACTATTTATAGTCATGCCTTTACCCAATCACAGCTCACAATAATGCTTAACAAAACCAATTTGTGTACTGATGGAATAACAAAAAGTGTGTTTAATTTGGAAAGTTCACTTACTGATAGGTACAATCAACAATTAAAGTCTGAGTAAGCCCTACTCATATAAGTCATATTAGGTTATCCTCTTATACTGAAAATATTGAAACCTGAGGATTGTTGTAAAGATAATGACTAAAGTGATGATAAAGACAACCATACCTCCAGAAGTTGGACAAGCGTACTTAACCTACAAAGAGAATTGAGAAAAGCAATAAGTTCACTTCAAATTGCACTTTTCAGAATTGAAAACAAATTCATGTATTTTCAGAATATTTACAACTCCTTTTCCTTGAAAACAAATTTATTTCTCATTGCACTTTTCAGAATGTGAGTGGACCTTTAAATGATAACAAATCATGTATTTTAATACTTGACAATTGGTTGTTTTATAGAAGTCGATAAAATATATGACAAAATATTAAGCAAGAAATAGAGAGAAATGACAAAATAGAGAGAAGAGAAACCATACCTCCAAGACTATCCACCTTCTGACCTATGCATTAAAGAGAGAAGATAAAATAAGTAATAAATTGGGTGATAAACTAAGAAATATATGCAGGAAATAGAGAAAATTGGATGATAATTGGGTGACAATTGAAGTACTATTTATACATATACACCTATCTCTGGTTGTTTCAAGGAACCATTGACAATTGAAGTACCAAACTTTAGTTCTTTAATTCACTTCAAAATTTAGCGTATACTCCTATCTCTGGTTGTTTATACATATACACCTATCTCTGGTTGTTTTACAAAGACAAATTGAAGTACCAAACTTTAGTTCTTTATACATATCCACCTATCTCTGGTTGTTTTACAAAGACAAATTGTCAGTTCGCTAAGTTGAAAGAAACAAGTATAAGATTGAGGAGAAAAATCGTATAAAGTAGAAAGTGTCCGGCTCTTTTTGTCGCGTCTTTCCCATTTAAAATGCCACTTTCGGGAGGGGAAGCAAAAAGAACATCAGATCAGATTATCCCCTCGCAAGTCAAAGTCTCAGCTACGGACGCCTCCCACTAAAGAGATGCTCGCTCGTACGGACTTATATTCTTACGAGAGTTTATTTTTGTGTAGGTCCTTTCTTTCCGACGGGCGCAAGCCCCCGCCGTTAATTACCCTGGTTACTTTCCTAGGCACCTCTAGATTGGGAAAATCAGGAGAACATATATTGCAGGCTATTAATGCAATGCTTATTTGTAAGGATATTTGTGTTTCTTCATTTATTCCTCTTTTGAATGTTCGTATGTTGGTGTCCGTTGTTTATCTATTTGATTTGATTTTTTTTTTATTGAACATGATGATTTGCGAAGTGATTTTGAGAAGTTATAACATTTTGGGGATGTGGCTTGGTTCGAGGAGATCTTTCTGGGACCTCGTGTAACTTGATTTCATTAGATAGTTGGGCTTGGTGAGCTTTAATCACCAAGACGATTTTAATTTTAATAAACGGGGTCTTCCAGCGTGATGGTGTCAGATGGAATTTGGTCACCTGAACGGCTTTATCTGGTGAGACGAGGTTTTGGCTTTCCAGCGTGATTTTGTCAGATGGGGTTTGGTCACCTGAACGGCTTTATCTGATAAAGCAGTGTGTCATTTAGAGTAAGGTCGTGGGATTACTCAAATGCCACAGGTCTTCCAACGTGATGGTGTCAGATGGGATTTGGTCACCTGAGTGGCTTTATCTGGTAAAGCGGTGTGTCATTTGAAGTAAGGTCGTGGGATTACTCCAATGTCACGGGTCTTCCAGCGTGATGGTGTCAGATGGGATTTTAGTCACCTGAACGACTTTATCTGGTGAGACGAGATTTTGGCCTTCCAGCGTGATATTGTCAGATGGAATTTAGTCACCTGAGCGGCTTTATCTGGTAAAGCAGTATGTCATTTAGAGTAAGGTCGTGGGATTACTCAAATGCCACGGGTCTTCCAGCGTGATGGTGTCAGATGGGATTTGGTCACCTGAACGACTTTATCTAGTAAGACGGAGTTTTGGGCTTTCCAGCGTGATTTTGTCAGATGGAATTTAGTCACCTGAGCGGCTTTATCTGGTAAAGCGGTGTGTCATTTAGAGTAAGGTCGTGGGATTACTCAAATGCCACAGGTCTTCCAACGTGATGGTGTCAGATGGGATTTGGTCACCTGAGTGGCTTTATCTGGTAAAGCGGTGTGTCATTTGAAGTAAGGTCGTGGGATTACTCCAATGTCACGGGTCTTCCAGCGTGATGGTGTCAGATGGGATTTTAGTCACCTGAACGACTTTATCTGGTGAGACGAGATTTTGGCCTTCAAGCGTGATATTGTCAGATGGAATTTAGTCACCTGAGCGGCTTTATCTGGTAAAGCAGTGTGTCATTTAGAGTAAGGTCGTAGGATTACTCAAATGCCACGGGTCTTCCAGCGTGATGGTGTCAGATGGGATTTGGTCACCTGAACGACTTTATCTAGTAAGACGGAGTTTTGGGCTTTCCAGCGTGATTTTGTCAGATGGAATTTAGTCACCTGAGCGGCTTTATCTGGTAAAGCGGTGTGTCATTTAGAGTAAGGTCGTGGGATTACTCAAATGTCACGGGTCTTCCAGCGTGATGGTGTCAGATGGGATTTGGTCACCTAAACGACTTTATCTAGTAAGACGATGTTTTGGGCTTTCCAGCGTGATTTTGTCAGATGGAATTTAGTCACCTGAACGGCTTTATCTGGTAAAGCAGTGTGTCATTTAGAGTAAGGTCGTGGGATTACTCCAATGCCACGGGTTTTGTATGTTAGGAAAGTCATCACAGAACCTCCTTCGATACATGATTTATTTCCTCAATCTGATGATCGACGGGACATGGTCCGTACTTTTCTTTGTGGAGTATGAGACATTTAAAATCCGTCATTTTGGTGAATCACAATTCAGCCAAATGTTCAAGACTGGATTATTTTCTGAATTTTCTGAATTACGGGGATCCCCGTCATAATAAATGGACCTATTTTTTTTATTGGAATTGTGGAGAAATTACTCGACACAAGCACATTCTCCTTATTTTTCTGAGCTTACAGGAATTTTCCTCATATTTTTCTGAGATTCCGATGATTTTTGGTGAATTTCTGAAGTTGGTCATTTACTGATCCGTCAGGAGTTCAGTATTTGAGTAACTCGATTTGTCTTGGTTTGATTTTTGGGTCATGACATTCAGTAAAAATGGGTTCCTCACATTTTTCTGAGTTTATGGAGATTTGACTTAGATTTTTTCGAGTTTTCTACGGACTTTGGTGTGTTTTTTGAAGTTTGAACGTGTTTGGAATTATTTGATTGGGCCATGTCAGCACCAAGCCACATGCGCATGAATGGCTGCATACTGTATTGTCAGGGATTTGTCGTTCCTGAGATGCTATAGAAGATCCTTCGTCGAGGGTTGGGATCGGGGCTCAACTGAGTCCTCTGATTTCTGCTTCCCTTATGTGGCGAGTCTATCTTACCCTTGCATTCGTGTTTCATTACATTATTTTTGAACGACCGATCCACAGAAGATCCCTCATTTTTTTATCAGGGGCTTATTGATAAGCAGAGAATGTCGATCAGTCTTCTTAGGGTTATCCGCCGAATATGCATTTCTCCCTCTATCTTGTTCTTTCTTCTTCGATCCGATCGTCAAGGCCGCAGCCTAGGCCCGATCGATATGGCCATCACCTCGAACTATCGAAGTCTACTGCAGGAAGGGTTTGTTAATCCCTGCGACGTGCTCCATCAAGCTCAACTCACCCATCATGGGATCTCTCCCGTGCTGTCTCCTTTTTTGCGAGAGCAAAGCTCCGGCCTCGAGCAGTAAAGGAGGTTTGTGGAAACTTTGGTTCTCTCTCCCTTTTTTTTTTTATCAAAGGGGGGTCTTTATTTGCGTTAGGCTATGACTTTCTCCCTGTATTCGTCAGGTGTTTGATGAGATGCTTGAGAGAAATATCGGAGAGAAATGAAATCGGTCGCACCTGGGTGTTTTGCACAGCATCGAGAGGGTGCTTGAACTTACTGGCCTAATGACTGTGCATCTATTCGACTAACCTATGTTGACAAAGGTGGAAGCGATGGTGACAATCATCAAGGTCACAATTTTTTTATTTTCGTTTCTTTTGGTTCGATTTGGCATATCTCCCTTTTTATTCACAAAAAAATAGCGATTTGATATAGATCGTCGACTTCAAGTCATCAGTTGATAGGCTCTTTGGCAAGTGTTTATTTCCTTCTGGATTTAACTTGGTTGATGCGAGAGATTTCTTATTGGGCCTGTAATTTCCCTTGCTTAATACACCCGATGCTGTGGTACTTAACAAAGGGGCTGACAGTGATCAAAGGTACGGGCTTTTTACCTTTTCTTTATTTTTGTTTTCTCTCGCTCTTTGAGAGCATTGGCCAAACACAATCTTTTGAGGGTGTGCTAAGTTGATATTTTACCAGCAGCATTCTTTGTTTCGGGTGGCTAGGAAGGTCTTTAGTGAATTTGCACTTTCTGAGATCGAACTTATGCTGGGGCAGTTTACTAGAAAGGTTTCGAGCGCCTACTGGTAAGTGTTTGATGCTTCTTACTTCTCCTTTTTTCTCTTATCATTTTGAGTTGATTTCTCCTCTTTCTTTTTTTTTTTGCTGAGGAACTATGATTTACTTTGTTGTGAGGGACAAGATTGGGAGTTTTGTTGTTGTGATGTATTGTTATGCGATGGAAATCATCCTTGGTCACTGATTATTTGAGGCAAAGATCCTTGGGCATATTTCTCCTGTCATGAGGTTTTCTCTCACTTTCTTTTTACTTTGTTATCTTTATATTGTATTATTTATCATATGATTTGAGTTTCTCTTTTTTTTTGTATTCATAATCAAACATCTATACATATGTGTAGATCTGTAACATTTTTCTGGGATTTTTATAAGTAGAGTTCTCGGCTGGAAGTTTCCTTTGCTCATGCGGCAGTGCTGAAGCAGAGGGAATGAAGGAATATTGCAGTTTCATGGAACTTAGGTGCACTTATCACACTGCAAGATATGTTTTTGTCCTTTTCCTCATTCATGTACTCATGCAGACATGTAAGCCTAGAGTAATGATACTTGTTTTTTTTTTGTAAGTGAAGATTGTGACTGGTGTAATTGGGATTTCATTATTTCTGCTAAGGATTTGTGTGATGAAAAGAAAAAAAAGGGAAAAAGCTAAGACAAGGGTAAAGGAAGGGAATTTACATGCTTAAGGAATTTAACACTATACTGTAGGACGCATTCTTTGGATAGTATGTTGGATATAAATATGGCTATTGTTTCCTCTTCATATATGGAAGAAGACCAATGTAAAATTGCTAGGGTAAAGGAATAATAAGGCTAATTAGCCCATGCTGTGGGCCTTTGCCATGTGTATACTATATAATAGCTTGATATAAATGAGAACAGATGTAAATCAGCTACACCCATGCACACCATAGATTGGTGACTGGGTTTTATCTAAAATGACTCTCAAAACCGACAAGTTCTCAATACAACAAAGAAAAAAGAATGTAGCAACTAAGCATCATTACCTCGTTTCTTATAGAACTTACTATCCTAACACTTTTTCTTTTCTCTCTATTATTTTCTCTCTTTTTTTTGTTTTCAGGGTTTTTCTCTTCTCAAGCTACTACCTCTTAAAAGCTAAGTTTCTTTTGTCTTTGCTGGGTGTTGGATGTTTCTTTCTCTCTGTATGTATGTGACTACCCCTCTCCTGTGTGTGTATATGTTGGGGCCTTTCTTCATGCAACTGCCTCCTTATTTATAGGCCAGGAGGAGGGGCATTTTGGTCTTCATTTACCTAACTTTTGTCTTCTCTCTCTTGTGCAGGGCTCATTAACTCCTCAAATGTCCTTCCTCATACCAAGTAGTATACTTCTCTCTCATTGCAATGTGGGTAGAATACAGCTTTAAGTGTTGTCATCTCAGCATTAATCCTGCTTTCAGATACGATTCTCTCTCCTTTTTTTGTTTGTTTGCTGTGTCTAGAGTCACAGTATAGGATTCTCTCAATCTATGGGTGCTTTCATCTGTACAACTTTTATTTTAATTGAGGCTCCAGAACCCTTGAGCTTGTGAGGATACGTATCTTATCCCTGGTGTGCATGACTCTAAGCCTTTCTGTATAATGTACATTCTTCTCTTTGACTGCACAGTGACTTCCTTCCAGGTTTATTTATTCCTTCATCTGTCATTCTAACTTGAGCTGCACCATTTTTTCTCCTCCATTTGTCATTCTTAACTTGAGTTATACCATTCTCTTTTCCACTGAAGCATGTATGAGCAATCGTAGGGCTGTATTAGGACATCATGACAACATAGTAATCATTTCTCTTCTTCCTGTTATGTATCTTGCTTGTATTCACCATTGTCCTAAGCTGCTCTTTCTTCTCTTTGCAGGTGTATTTCTTGGCTAACGACAGCTTGCTTCCCTGTGCTTGAGTAATCAAATACTATTCTTGGCATTTTCAGGCACTCTCCTGTGGCCATGGTAAGTTCTTTCTCCTCCCCCTTTATTTGATTTCATTTGCTTAGATCATGCTTTTTAGGGCTGCATTCCTCATTTTTTTACAAAAGGCATTTTCTTTTTACTTGCATTGTTTGCATGTTTGTTCACAAAAGAGAAAGTGGCTCCCTGCCAATCATGCTTGAGCTTCATTATTTTTATTTGGCACTGATGTAGTTCAATTCCATTATGCTTTTCAGTTGACAATGAGATACATTATCTGTATTTTACAAGTTTCATCGGATTGTCACTTGGCTCCTGCATTTATTCTCCGTTGTTATCATTTCTCTCACATTCCCCTTTTTTTTTGCATGCTTGGGTCACATCCAGTTGTTGCTCCTGCATTGATTACCACCTGATAACCTCCATCATCTTTGGCTGCGCCTGATTCCCCAAAGTAGACTGCTACACAGATCAGGTGAGACATGGGTTCTCTGGGTGTTGGTCATTTCTGCCCTCCCCCCATTCTGTGTTTGTTATTTTTCTCATATTTGCTCTTCTTCTTTTTTTTGCATGCATGGATGTGTCATACTCAGCAGCTTTCTTTCCCCCTGTATTGACTGCTTTCTGGGTGATCTCTGTCATTTTGGCTGCGCTCAATTGCTGCTCAGACCAGGTGAGTCATGAATTTCTGTGTGCTAGTTATTTTTTTGGCTCAATTCTTTTATTGTTTCTGGAATTTCATGCAATCTAACCACCACTGTTTGTTTCTTGCAGGTCAAAGTTCACTGTTTCCTTTCTCCAGCTGAGGCAGATTCTGTGGATTTGAAGCATTTATTGGTATGTACCATATTGGGTCTTTGGGGTGTTCCTCCTTTCTGTGGCATTTGATGTGAAGGGTTAATCCAGTGGCTTGATTATTGCTTTACTATTCTCTTCTTTTCTAAATAGGTTTAAATGACAGGTGGTTTTTGTTGGAATTGTGTTCTAAAAGTTATCTTATAGTGATTACTTTTATATGTTATATTTATGAATTGGATGTTATTACATTTTGTTCCATGAGTTTATATTCATATTTAGAAGTGTTCAAGAAGATGCTCTTGGTCTTGAACCGCAGAACTCTAAATAAAATGAATATATATCTCTAAAATGTTCACAGGTCTTGAATATTAGCAGGAACACTAATATGTCATATAAGACTGTCGTGTTGATTAAAAGTACGTTGTAGTTCTGTAAACGTTGATAAAGGATTATCATTTAATAACACGAGTATATGAAAAGTTTCATATATTGAACAGACCTAATTGATAAAAAATATTATATGGATTGTGTTTGTGTCATTAATATTTTTATCGTGTCGTTAATTCTAAGATTGATATGATATATTTTTCACATAAGGAATATGCAACGTAATTATTATTAAAAGCCATTTGAAGCAAGTGGTGATAAAAGTAATAGTTCTTTGTATGTAACTTGTGTAGGAGGAAAATATATATGTCAATAGCTAATTGCCACTCATTAATTGAGGAATGATATTATAAAGGGCCCCTTGGTAAAGTGAGATTATAAATGGATCCAATATAACTGAAGTGCAGTTATAATTATATAATCCTACTTGTTAGAGATCAAGAAAAGATTATAATACAAAGATGACACAGCCCTACTTTGTATAATAGTCATAATATCATATGGCAAGGAATAGACACAAGTAATGTTAATAACATTACTAGAAGGATCGTGTTTCGTAAAAGGATTTGCTAAACATCTATATTATTTGGGTAGCTGTAATGTATGCTAGAGTACCGCTTACAGTTTATGGAATAAAATAATTATTCCATTGCCAACATAATATGGATCCTCAACATAGGTCACACCAACTGAATGGGAAACAAGAAATATATTTTCTATGTACAAAGTTTCATGTTGCATGAAATAAAGTGCAAATAGAAAATTATATCACATGACGTGAATAACTAGCAAAGAATAAATTTATTAATATGTGTATATTATGAGGATAATATAAGTTTCACATATTATAATAATATATGAATATTATTATGAAATGTATAAATTTATTTGAAGCCCAAGCCCAATTATTTTAACAAATGAAGAAGAAAGAAGGCTTTAAATTCGGGTCAGAATTTGAGCCAACTTTAAACAGAAAAATAGTATAGCAAACGATAACCATTTTGGGCAAATGATATATGAAAATTGTAGCCCTTGAAGTGTAGAATCCAATGGTCGAAGTTTCAGGACGTTTGGAGTTTCCTACAGAGAGTTATCAAGGTTTTAGTGCTGCAACGTCAGAAATTAAAGTGCTGTTTTAATTTCTGGTTAGTGGCTTTAAATGCTATACGAATTTGAGAGGTTTTATTCAGATGTTTTTGTGTAAAAACTGATGAAAAAAATTGAGAAGACAAGTAAGTCTTCATGTGTTGAAGCTTTGTTCTTCTTTTCTTCTAAATACTTGTTAAAATATTCTATCGATTAAGAAATCGATTAAGATACGGGCGACGGAGCTAGGTGTTGACGGGGAGTTCGCTAGCACGGATTCGATTGTCATTTTTGTTTCGGATTCAAGGTGAACCGAATAGGAACAGAGCTTCATTAAAGACCATAGGTATGGTTCTACAATCCTTCTTATAGGAATATATTTGATTGCGATGCAAATAAATAAAGAAAGTTAGCAATAGTAAGAACGATCCTAGATGTTATCGGTTAATAAAATTTTAAAAATTACCCGATTAGCATCATGAAATCCTTCAATTGGTATCAGAGCATAGGTTCTTTATTATTGCTAATTAGACTATTTTATTATGTAATTTTAATTACATAAGTGCTTAGTTAATTGTTCTTTTGTTTTGCGGTTCTAAATTCGTGCTGAATTTTTGTTACACGTTTTGCAATATTGTAATATGATAACTGGTTAATTATTTGTGTATTTTCTAAAATTATTACTATATTAGAAGAAGTTTAGAATAGGATAATTATATAGATCAAGGTTTTTGGACAGATCTATGAGATTAAACAAAAATAAAGAAAATAGTGCGCTGCCGGAATTTTTCAGCAGCAGTAGCAGTTTTTTGCTGAAATCAAAATAACGATTTCTCTCAAATGGATTAACATATTTTGATGAAACCAGTTTCTAAATTTAGATATCGAAGTCTAGTTTTGAAATAATAAAACTTTCCTATACAAAAGTTTTATGAAATTTCGTCACAAAGGCAAAACAGCAATAGTACGCAGTTTTTCTGTGACAAAACACAATAACGGTTTGTATTTTCTTTTAAATGATTAAAAGATTATTTTTCAAACTATGGTGCAAATTGTAACAGAGAATTATAAATCATGTTAGGGATTTAAATGATTTAGAGAACCGCAATTACTTAAGAAATGGAAATTAACTAAAAGGTACAAAATAGTGCATCGGTATGCAATTCCTATTATAATTTTGTTTTGCAGGGAACTGAGTTTGTATGTCTCATTCCAATGCCTTGTGTGATGTAAATTTTATGTGATGTGCATGTTTGATTGTAAGCAATTTTAATAAGCGTTTATTAATTAGGCACAAAAGGCAATTTATGTAAAGGATGCCTTTATTTATTATTACATCATATGCATTGTGAGAATGAGATGGGTTCCTAATACTTGCACTTAGCAAATTTTATTTTTGAAAGGATTCATAATAAAGTTTGGGGCAGCATATTTATTTTTATGCAATTTTTCATCCAATGGTGCAAGAAGACAAAGCGGTGGATGAAGAGAAGCGCAAGAGGCATACAAACTCGCAAATGTTTTGTGATTGTTTTATGTTATGTGCTTTATGATTATATGTGAATGATATGTTAGGATAGGTATGGGTGTATGGAAACAGGACCTACCAAACTATAGTCACATTTGAAATGTCCAATGAAAAATTAAGTATTTTTCCTTCTTATTTTATCCACTTTAAGCTAGAGATTATTAAGATGCATGAGTGTAATTTCTAATCTTTAGAAATCGTGGAATGTGTTAGGACATATTATCTGGCCATTGATAAATGGATTAAATGTGAGGCATTTGGTACATTTATTTTATGGAGATAATTAGCCGAACATATTGACCAATAAAATAAGTTTGCTTAAAGGGAAGTCAAGATCTAGGCTTGAAGTCCCGGGAAAATCGTTTAGTAAGAAAAGGTTCTTAATAAACAACAAGAGTCATAAAGTTTAGAAAATTGCAAACGATTGCAAAAGTTTTTCTAAAAGGTTATGATTAGTAAAAGATTACTTACCTTGATTTTATAATTCGGATGAGTTCGCTTTATTTATGATAGGATCTTGAATATGCTGCATAATGGACAAATTTAAATATGTAGTATGAAATGTTACATAAATATTAACATGAAATCCTTTAATTTTATTTCTATAGAATGACAAACAACGTACTTATCCAATCCATAACTCGAAAAGTGCTTGTTGGAAAATGTTAGTTCCAATTTTCTAGATTAGAAAGTAAAACTCCAACGTATCATCAGATAGGAGGATCTTGTAAATGTATTGGAGCACGATGCACCAATACTAAGTACGGAACCCTCTGATGAAGAATAATGTTTGGCGTGAAAGTATTGCAGAATGAACTGGATGTTCAAGGTCTCATGTTGGCAAGTATAGTAATTGAATTTACTAGAAAGTTCATAAACCATACTCCAAAAGAGATAATGGAACTTCATTCAAGATGTTCTTGCAATAGCAAGAAAGTTCAAAAGAAAGGCAAAAAGAAGATGCCTAAAGGGAACAAGGGGAAAGGAGAAGCTCAAGCGAGCACCTCCAAAAGCAAGAGAAAAAAAAACTTGCTAACTCCGCAAACTGAGATTGTCATGAGTAAGGACGTTTCAAGGTGAATTGTCCAAAGTACAAGGCTGACTTAGACTCGGGCATAATAGAGCGGAAGCGTCCCAAGGTTCCAAACGGTATCTATGTTATTGAAATTAATTTAACCACATCTATTCACGATTGAGTAACTGATACTAGATCGTGTGCTCATATTTGTGTAAATATGAAGGCACTAATGAATAGAAGACATCTCAAGTGAGGTGGAGTCACTTTGAAGGTGAGCGATGATGTTAGTATCTCGGCAATGGCCATTTACTCAATAAACCTTCATTTATCTAGTGGTTTATTAATTAATTAATTTGGATAATGTTTATTATGTTCCATCTATATGTAAGAACATTATATCTGTGTCGTGTTTGGACAAAGATGGTTATGTATTTACTATTGCAAACTCGTGTATGAGTATTGCAAAAGATGGAATTTTCTATGCAAATGCTACTGTTCATGATGGTTTATATTTGCTAGAAGTGAATGATAAACATGTTCTAAATGTCAATAACAAAAGACTCAAAATATCTCATGAAAATAACACTCTCTTATGGCACTATCGTCTTGGTCATATAAACGAGAAACGCATTAAGAAATTACAAGATAGTAATCTTCTTGGTCTCATGGATTGCGATGCAATAGAGACATGTGAATCTTGTTTAGTTGGTAAAATGACTAAGAAACCTTTCAAGAAGAAAGGTTTAAGGGCAAAAGACTTGTTGGAATTGATACATTCTGATGTATGTGGTCCAATGAGAACTAGTGCACGAGATGGTTTTAGGTACTTCATTACGTTCATAGATGACTATAGTCGTTTTGGCTATGTTTATCTAATGAAGAACAAGAGTGAATCTTTTGACAAGTTCAAAGAATTCAAGAATGAAGTCGAAAATCAACTTAATAAGAGAATTAAGATTTTGCGAACTGATCGTGGAGGAGAATACTTGAGTAATGAATTTGGTACATATCTGAAGGAGTGTGGTACCATACCACAATTGACTCCACCAGGAACACCTCAGTGGAATGGTGTATCTGAGAGGAGAAACAGAACATTGCTTGATATGGTTCGATCAATGATGTGCCAAACAGAATTGCATCTTTATTTTTGGGGACATGCATTGCTAACTGCGGCTTACACATTGAATATTGTTCCATCCAAATCTGTCGAGAAAACTCCATACGAGTTGTGGACAGGAAAAACTCCTGAATTATCTTTTCTCAAAATTTGGGGATGTGAGGCTTACATCAAACGATTGATGTCAACCAAACTAGAACCCCAAGCGGAAAAATGCTTCTTTATAGGTTATCCGAAAGAAACAAAAGGATACTACTTTTGGCACAAGTCAACAAATAGAATATTAGTTGAAAGAGGTGCAATTTTCTTAGAGAAAGAGTTTCTCGAAAGAATCAAAAGTAATGGGAGTAGTGTAACGCTTGAGGAAACTCAAGAAACATTACAAGACCTCGATCAGGTCATGGATGACACCATGTAGATCGAAATAACCCAACCATAGTTCCGACGGCTAGTGGGAGCATTAGTGTACAAGTTCCTCAGCCTATTGAGGAAGAGGTTCACGCATCACCACATAGTGTTCAATCGAGTATTGAACTAATTCCACAAGAAATTGTGCAAGAGGTTCAAGATACTCATAATGAACATGAAGAGCCACAAGAACTAAGAAGGTCAACAAGATCTAGAAAGAAACCTGATATATATCTAGGGCTTCATGAGATCTTGGTAATGGATGTAGATGATCCAAAGACCTTTGAAGAAGCAATGAAAAGAGAAGACTCAAAATCATGGTATGAAGCCATGAAATCTGAAATGCAATCCATGTATGATAACCAAGTATGGAACTTGGTAGATCTTCCTCAAGGAAAGAAAGCTGTTCAAAACAAATGGGTTTTCAAGAGAAAGATGGACATGGATGGAAACATGACAACATACAAGGCAAGGCTTGTAGCGAAAGGGTTTAGTCAAGTTCAAGGAATTGATTATGACGAAACTTTCTCGCCTGTTGCAATGTTTAAGTCAATTCGGATATTACTAGCCATTGCCGCATTTTATGATTATGAAATATGGCAAATGGATGTCAAAACAGCATTCCTGAATGGGAATTTGAAAAAGGATGTGTACATGGTACAACCTCTAGGTTTTGAAGATCCAAATAATGGCAGTAAAGTATGCAAACTTCAAAGGTCTATTTATGGACTGAAGCAAGCATCCAGGAGTTGGAATAAGCGCTTTGATGAAGAGGTTAAACGCCTTGGATTTATTCAAAGTAAGGAAGATACTTGTGTATACAAGATGGTCAGTGGGAGCTATATACTTTTCTTGGTTTTGTATGTTGATGACATATTATTGATAGGCAACTTTATTCCCTTAATGGAGCAAACAAAAATTTCATTGAAAGAGATTTTCTCAATGAAAGACTTGGGTGAAGCCCAATATATCTTGGGAATCAAGATATGTAGAGACAGGTCACGTAGACTCATTGGCTAAAGTCAATGTACATACATTGGCAAAATGTTGAAACGATTCGGCATGCAAAAATTTTAAGAAAGAAAATGTACCAATGAGTCAAGGTGTAACACTTAGCAAGTCTCAATGTGCTGTGACACGTAAAGACATTGAAATCATGAAGAATGTAGAATATACTTCTGCAATTGGTTCTATCATGTATGCTATGGTGTGTACACGACCTGATGTCACGTATGCTCTAAGTATGACAAGTCGTCATCAAGCCCATGCAGGTCCTGCACATTGGAGTGCGGTCAAGAATATCCTTAAGTATCATAATAGAACTAAGGATAAATTTCTTGTGTATGGAGGGAAACGGGAACTCGTTGTAGAAGACTACACCGATGCGAGTTTTGCAACCTATTATGATAAAAGGTCGCAATTTGGATATGTATTTAGTCTGAATGGATGTGTTGTTAGTTTGAAAAGGTTCAAACAATTAGCAAACAACTGACTCAAGCATCCAATCAGAAGTGATGGTTGTTGCTAAAGCCAACAAAGTAAATGTTTGATCAAGGAGTTCATTGAAGAACTTGATGTGGTTTACACCACAAGATCAAACATATGGATAGAAAAATAATTTGTCATTCAATACTTCATTAAAGAAGATAGATTAAAATTATTAAAGGTGAACACGGATAATAACACAACATATCCACCAACAAAGCCTTACTCTCAAGCCAATGGCAAAGTCCACTTTGATTCCACGTGTTTGAAGATGCATGGAAAATGGATAGAGATAACAAAATGAGTCAAAAGGCAACCCTAGTCTTAGAGTTAATACATAAGTATGTATAAGAAGTAACTTTAAGAACAAGTGGGAGATTGTTGGAATTGTGTTCTAAAAGTTATCTTATAGTGATTACTTTTATATGTTATATTTATGAATTGGATGTTATTACATTTTGTTCCATGAGTTTATATTCATATTTAGAAGTGTTCAAGAAGATGCTCTTGGTCTTGAACCGCAGAACTCTAAATAAAATGAATATATATCTCTAAAATGTTCACAGGTCTTGAATATTAGCAGGAACACTAATATGTCATATAAGACTGTCGTGTTGATTAAAAGTACGTTGTAGTTCTGTAAACGTTGATAAAGGATTATCATTTAATAACACGAGTATATGAAAAGTTTCATATATTGAACAGACCTAATTGATAAAAAATATTATATGGATTGTGTTTGTGTCATTAATATTTTTATCGTGTCGTTAATTCTAAGATTGATATGATATATTTTTCACATAAGGAATATGCAACGTAATTATTATTAAAAGCCATTTGAAGCAAGTGGTGATAAAAGTAATAGTTCTTTGTATGTAACTTGTGTAGGAGGAAAATATATATGTCAATAGCTAATTGCCACTCATTAATTGAGGAATGATATTATAAAGGGCCCCTTGGTAAAGTGAGATTATAAATGGATCCAATATAACTGAAGTGCAGTTATAATTATATAATCCTACTTGTTAGAGATCAAGAAAAGATTATAATACAAAGATGACACAGCCCTACTTTGTATAATAGTCATAATATCATATGGCAAGGAATAGACACAAGTAATGTTAATAACATTACTAGAAGGATCGTGTTTCGTAAAAGGATTTGCTAAACATCTATATTATTTGGGTAGCTGTAATGTATGCTAGAGTACCGCTTACAGTTTATGGAATAAAATAATTATTCCATTGCCAACATAATATGGATCCTCAACATAGGTCACACCAACTGAATGGGAAACAAGAAATATATTTTCTATGTACAAAGTTTCATGTTGCATGAAATAAAGTGCAAATAGAAAATTATATCACATGACGTGAATAACTAGCAAAGAATAAATTTATTAATATGTGTATATTATGAGGATAATATAAGTTTCACATATTATAATAATATATGAATATTATTATGAAATGTATAAATTTATTTGAAGCCCAAGCCCAATTATTTTAACAAATGAAGAAGAAAGAAGGCTTTAAATTCGGGTCAGAATTTGAGCCAACTTTAAACAGAAAAATAGTATAGCAAACGATAACCATTTTGGGCAAATGATATATGAAAATTGTAGCCCTTGAAGTGTAGAATCCAATGGTCGAAGTTTCAGGACGTTTGGAGTTTCCTACAGAGAGTTATCAAGGTTTTAGTGCTGCAACGTCAGAAATTAAAGTGCTGTTTTAATTTCTGGTTAGTGGCTTTAAATGCTATACGAATTTGAGAGGTTTTATTCAGATGTTTTTGTGTAAAAACTGATGAAAAAAATTGAGAAGACAAGTAAGTCTTCATGTGTTGAAGCTTTGTTCTTCTTTTCTTCTAAATACTTGTTAAAATATTCTATCGATTAAGAAATCGATTAAGATACGGGCGACGGAGCTAGGTGTTGACGGGGAGTTCGCTAGCACGGATTCGATTGTCATTTTTGTTTCGGATTCAAGGTGAACCGAATAGGAACAGAGCTTCATTAAAGACCATAGGTATGGTTCTACAATCCTTCTTATAGGAATATATTTGATTGCGATGCAAATAAATAAAGAAAGTTAGCAATAGTAAGAACGATCCTAGATGTTATCGGTTAATAAAATTTTAAAAATTACCCGATTAGCATCATGAAATCCTTCAGTTTTTTGCGCATTTTTTTATTTGTTTGTAATGTTGGAGATTTTATATGGCTGTCTTGTAAACCTTTCTATTCAAATCCCTCTTTCTCCTCTTTTTTTACTTTTCCCAAATAGTGGGCACAGGGTTTATGGTTCGGTTTCAGGTTGCCTTGTCATACTTGTATTGCACCTAAATCCTTTTTTTCCTTTTTTTGTTTTTTTGTTTCCTCAATATGTTAAGCTGCTGTCGACCAATCTTTCACTCGAGCTTGGTCTTGATTTGCCCAGGCTCGATCGGCATGTTAAGCTCGTTTCCTTTGCTTTCCATGGATCTGTAAAGTGGTCAGCTTGGTATTAAGAACGAAGCATGTCAGTCCGGTTTTGCCTCTTGTTTAAAACTCAGACATTCTCTTTTAAATGGAACAACGACAGCAATGAACACTATCGCCTCCTCCCTTCTATTCGCTTTCAGACAGTGTTTATAATTTAGTTAGGTGAAGATCTTACAACGATCGATCCGGGCCAGAAAGAGAAGCGAGTCATCCCTTTTGTTTTGGGCTTATGCCTCAGTCGGCCCAAGCGGAATCCATTTTTTTTTTTTACAGTACTTGTGGTTATACACGTAAATCACCCAATTCGTGTATCTCAATGGATATTATGGTTACAATCCAAAAAACTTTTGTCCATAAACTATTAACAGGGTATAGTCTCTTGGCTTGTCTGAATTTGAGTATCCATTATTCGAATGTCTCTCAAAACGAAGGTGTTACGAGGTCGATTTCCGTAGTAAATTCGTGTGTTCTTGGAATTTTCATCTCCCATGACTTCTAAACTCGTTCGTTCTAATTAAATTTCGATGTATCGCGACCTTTTCTTAAATATTTTCTGGATGTCTCGTGTTTGTCACAACCACATATTTTTATGGGTCAACAAATGCCCCCCGCCAGAGTTGATTGTGAGAGTTTTGGCTTTGAACAATCTACTCTGGTGTTTCTTGATTTCAAAATTCTCCTTTCTTCTTATGACAATATGCTCATTTCTTTTCTCTCTTTTTAGTATGGATCCGCTTGATTCGGCTCATGGATTCTCTTTCGTGAGATCTTCCCCTTACGGGCCGTCTGACCAGGAAATTAATGGCCGAATTCGTCAATCAGATCCTGATAACCGTCATCAGGCCCTTCATCGCCACTGGCGAGACCGTATGTTATCGGGTAGGGATATTTACAGGGGACTATATACCCGTCATAGAAGAACAAATTATGAGGTTAACTCGACCAGTCCTTTTCCTATGGCTGAGCCTGTTTCATGGACTTTCTCGGGGCAGTCTCAAGTTGTCACACATTTTTCTGAGGCTGGGAATCCTTGGAGTGGGATTGTACGCGAGAAGGAATGCGTCTTCCTTGGCCCTGATGGGCAGCCTGATCCTTCACCAGTTCATTTATTGAGTACAGAGATGATGGCCGGTAGGGTTACCCCATGGTCTTTGGACTTTCTTCGTTTGAGTGGGTATTTAAGGGTTTACCCCGGTCAGGTTGAGTGGATTAGATATGTGCTGTCTCATATGGGTGATCTGCTAAGACGAGTTCATGTTTATGAGGGAGTTTTCCTGTCCCTTTTTCACTATCCACACAACCCGACTTTGTTTCGAGCTTTCGCTACAAGTTGGAATCATATCACCAACACCCTTTTCTTGGCTGATCGAGAGATGACGATTACTATATGGGAGATGTCTCAATTAGCCGGTTTGCCCATCTTTGGCTATCCTTATGAGGAGTGGGTCCCACCTGATACGGAATTATTCGGGATTCGATCTAATGGGCGACCCCGTTATCCTGATTCACTTCGTCAGATGTTTGACATATATTATGAGATTGCCGCGACTGATCCAAGAGAAGGTTTTCATCCCATGGTTTCTTTCGGAGATTGGATTAGGTTCTTCATGAACCGGGCATCCCCTGAGGACAACTGGCGTGTTCTTTCGCCATTCCCACTGATCCATTCGGTATTGGCCGGGCTGCTGTGAGCATTGATGCTACAGATTTGGGTATCACTTTTGATAAGCTAAGCTCTCGATTCTTTGATGATGAGACTATTCTCACAGCATTTTTTGCCTGGTGGCTTTGCCATTTTGTGGTTGTGGGTCATCCCGCAGGTTATATTCGCCCAGGGGTCTTTATGATGGCTAACGCCTTGGCACGAGGAGTTCGAGTCTCACTTGCTATCCCTGCTCTCGTTACTGTTTACAGATCTTTGAGGGAGGTCACTACTTCCCGTGATCCCTCATTATCTCATGTAGCGGTACCCTTTCATTTGATTGATGGGTGGTTATATGCTTATTGGAGAGACTTCCATGGTGTTATCATGCCGACCAGTTTGTCACGGCGCCTGCCTTTCTTGGCTCACATTGCTGGGGCATCTACCTTCTCACCAGATCAGATCAAGACTCACTTTCTTTTCTGGCAGCGTGGTCATATTGCTGCTTATACTTGGCCTCGAGTGTTTGTTAGAGGATTACCCACTTCTCTTGGTGAGGGAGTTCTTGTCAGGGATGACCCTCTTGCCTCTGGAGATGATTGGGCTATCATCGTGGCATTTATGATTAGTTTCAGGGAGGGATTTTTACCGCATAGACAGGATGATGGGGTTTTTATGGAGCCATATTGCCCTCAGCGAGTAGCTTGGCAGTTCGGATTTGATCAGGAGATCCCTTCTTTTACTATACCATTGCGTCCTCCCAGAATATCATTGTCATCTTTGAGTGATTATTGGATGTCTATCCTCCGTACTGGTACAGGGGTCAGTTTTTTTGTTCCCCACCCTGCTCGGATTGGTCACATTACTGTCCAGTATTTGCAGTGGTATCATGATTTGATAAGTGCCCACCACTCCCTGAATGAAGGTGATCTGAAGAAGTTTGTGTAATTGGCAGATCATTCTTCTAGGAAAAGGAGGAGGCCCGGTGTGTTATCTACCTCAGTCGGTTCTAGAAGATTCCCGGGCCCAATCGACTTACATGCTTGGCGAGGGATAGCAGGTAGTTTGGGTCCTCTTCCTTGTCCGAGTCCTCCTGGCGCTTTTCCCTCCTTAGCAAGAGAGGTTCCGAGAATTATTAGCCTCCCTTCTGAGTTATGGGTTGGAGTACTGCCACTTGCTAGCGCAGATCTGGAGACTTCTGGTAGAATTTGGCAATCTTTCTCTCCTTTCTCTTCTCTTACACGTCTCAGATGAAAGGGGTTATGCTTATTTTCTTCCCAAATATTGCAGGAACCATGATGACCAATCCGTTCTCATCAGGTCAGCCGGATGCAGGAGCGGGCCCTTCTTCCGTTCCTAGCGATAGCGCTCCGGTTGATGCCGTAATGGGAGTTATCTCGAGCTCTCAAGGTAGTCCCTTTGAGACGAATTTATTTTCTTCCTCACCCTTTCTCCTGTATGCTTACATTTGTTTGTCATATTGTTTCAGGGGTTATTCAGTCTCTAGAGCACCACCTTTTAGGAGATGAGACGGAGACTCAGGCAGAGATGGACTATGTCCCCTACTCCGACGAGGAGAGGGAGAAGGAGTTGCAGGCTTGCTTAGCTCATATTCTTTCGCATCCTGAGAGCATGGCGCCACTGGCCGAGGATAGATCAGGGGTTGTTCCTTTTCCTACCTCCTTTACAGGCGGCACGGAGGTCCCAGCTTCTGATGCCCCCTTGGCTGTTGTTGCACAGGGTGTCCTAGGGTCTCCAGTTTCAGTTGGACCAGGTGGAGTGTTTCTTCCGTCTATCTTTGCTATCATTGGCATTTTGTAGTCAGGAATTTGACTTTCCTTTCTATTGTAGGGATGCCTGTCACTGAGGGCACGACGCCTTCAGTTGTTCCAGTCTTTACAGATATGTCTGTTACCCAAGGTTTGACTCTCTCCAGTGTCCCAGCTTTCTTAGTTCCCTCCTTCCTTCTTTCTCTTTCAGGACGGGAGCATGTTGGCGGGGCCCAACCTTCTTGATGTAGTGCCTCGTATTGAGACACCAAAGTAACCAATCTTTGAAACGTGGTTATCCTGACTGGTAATAAATGAGACCTGATCCACGCAGGTAAGTTGCTTATGATCATCTTGACTTGATCAAATTCTTTCATTGGGGGTTGACAGCGGATGCTCAGATTCCTCCATCTTGCTATGTATTCCTTTATTGATTCCCCTCTGTTTAATTTTACCCCAGCCATTTGTATCATGGTAATTTCTTCGGCTACCACCATGAATTTAGAGCAGAAGGCATCCTCCATTTCTTCCCACGAATTGATGCTATTTTCTTCTAAGGAAGCATACCACTCGAAGGCAGTTCCTGACAGGCTCTGAGGGAATTGTCTCAAAAGCCAAGCGGGATTGTCGGCTGTGTCACCACATGCTGTCAAAAAGTGTACAACATGTTGCTCTGGAGTTACTTTAGTCCCGGTTCCGTCAAACATGCGGAAGCGAGGCACAGTGTACCTTTTTGGAAAGGGCTCCTTATCGAAATGTTTTGGATAAGGTCTTCCTACCCTTCTCCGAGGTTGTATTGAGTCACTGATTCCAAGATCCTTGATATGCCTGCGGACTATCTCTTGTATGTCCTCATTAGTTATGGCGAGTGTTTGATCTTCAGAGGAGTAACTCTGCCTTCTCTTCTGGCTTAAGGTTTCAAGTGGGGGATAACTACCCACCCTTTTCTTTGTCATGTCGCTTTTCACTTGCTTTCTTGAGGGTTCCTCAACATAAACCTTTGCAGGACTCTTCTTATGATGACGAGTCTCGTTTTCCCCGTCCGAGGTATCGGACATTGATTTCGCCTTCAACCTGGCCATCTCTTCACATAGATTCTCCATCTGTTGACTCATTCTCTCAATCACTTCTTGAAGGTGATTGTTTGGATTATCTTTCTCGTCCTCAGAAGTTTCTTCCCCTGAATCTTCTTGGTCATGTTCGGGTTCTTTCTCACTGCCTTCGCCCTCAACTGTGGAGGTAGAGGGTCGTTCTGCTTGTGTGGCTTTCTTTTTAGATCTTGTGGTGGCACCAGTTGTTGTTGTGGGTGCCTTTGGCTTGCTTGCGGGTTTCCTCCCTCTTTTGCCTGTTTTGGTCTCGGCTTGACCTTCTCCTTCGGCCGTTAGCCCTTCGGCTTCCGCTTCGTCATTCTGGCCTTTGCCGTCATTAAGTGTGTAAGTTTCTTCTATTTCTTCGGGATCTTCTACTGTGCCTGCCATGTACACAGCAAACGAGTTCCCTGGCTTTTTCTTTCGCCACTCCATTCGCCCGCTTAATTTGTCACGGTATGTTCTGGCGGCCTTTTTGATTTGGGCTTGCAGTATTCCCAAGCCTGCTCGCGGATTGCCTCGGAATTTCGGCTTGATCTTTTGCTTTTGTGCCGACAGCTCTTGTTGTATCTTAGAAAAGGCTATTTCTTCTGGGAAGATCAACCTTTCATGTGCAGAGAGTGTTTCATGCACAGGGAGATGTCTTTTCTCTGGGAAGAACACTCTTTCGCGTGCAGGTGGATATTTGAGACTGCGCACACTTTTACCACCCCTTTTCGATTTCATAGTGAGTGGTTTTGTTGCTTTGAGTGCCTGTCTCTGTCCAACATGTCGGTCAGAGACGTGTATCTTTCCTTGGCCAGTGACAGAGCGATATGCCTTGCGGATTTTCTGTGCAGTGGTGAGTTTCTTGGCTTGATTGCCGGTTGACACCGGAACTGTCTTGAAGCGGGCCGGTATGTCTCTCCATGCTACGAGACGAGTAGTTGGCGCCTTCCATTTCAAGGCTCTTAGTGGTGCAAATGAATTGCGCACTGACAAGTTGGGCTCAGTTTCCAGGCTGTTCTGATATGCCTGCAGTGCTTTGAACTCGGAGACTTTCACCCTTTTCATTGGTTTAGGTGTTGGCCTCGGAGTCTTGTTCTTACTTTTGTTTTTAGGGACTGCCACTGTTTTCATGGGCTCAAGTGAGGATGCCTTGCCCCCAACGATGAAAGGTGCATCGGTCAGTGCCATGGGGATAGCGATAGGCGTAGTCCCAATCATGATTATCCCAGCTGCGCCTTTGATTGTGGCAGAGGAGTTTTTGTTCACCTTTCGTGTCATCCGATTTCCTGAAAAGGCAATGTCTCGGAGTCATGGTTAGCACTTTGGGGAGAATCATGATAGTATTTCTTTAGCCTGCATGTTTTGCATATTTATCTTCCCAGATGAGAGGAAAAAGATGTCCCACCGGGCGTGCCAGAGAATCTGTCCGGCTCTTTTTGTCGCGTCTTTTCCATTTAAAATGCCACTTTCGGGAGGGGAAGCAAAAAGAACATCAGATCAGATTATCCCCTCGCAAGTCAAAGTCTCAGCTACAGGCGCCTCCCACTAAAGAGATGCTCGCTCGTACGGACTTATATTCTTACGAGAGTTTATTTTTGTGTAGGTCCTTTCTTTCCGACGGGCGCAAGCCCCCGCCGTTAATTACCCTGGTTACTTTCCTAGGCACCTCTAGATCGGGAAAATCAGGAGAACATATATTGCAGGCTATTAATGCAATGCTTATTTGTAAGGATATTTGTGTTTCTTCATTTATTCCTCTTTTGAATGTTCGTATGTTGGTGTCCGTTGTTTATCTATTTGATTTGATTTTTTTTTTATTGAACATGATGATTTGCGAAGTGATTTTGAGAAGTTATAACATTTTGGGGATGTGGCTTGGTTCGAGGAGATCTTTCTGGGACCTCGTGTAACTTGATTTCATTAGATAGTTGGGCTTGGTGAGCTTTAATCACCAAGACGATTTTAATTTTAATAAACGGGGTCTTCCAGTGTGATGGTGTCAGATGGAATTTGGTCACCTGAACGGCTTTATCTGGTGAGACGAGGTTTTGGCTTTCCAGCGTGATTTTGTCAGATGGGGTTTGGTCACCTGAACGGCTTTATCTGATAAAGCAGTGTGTCATTTAGAGTAAGGTCGTGGGATTACTCAAATGCCACAGGTCTTCCAACGTGATGGTGTCAGATGGGATTTGGTCACCTGAGTGGCTTTATCTGGTAAAGCGGTGTGTCATTTGAAGTAAGGTCGTGGGATTACTCCAATGTCATGGGTCTTCCAGCGTGATGGTGTCAGATGGGATTTTAGTCACCTGAACGACTTTATCTGGTGAGACGAGATTTTGGCCTTCCAGCGTGATATTGTCAGATGGAATTTAGTCACCTGAGTGTCATTTAGAGTAAGGTCGTGGGATTACTCAAATGCCACGGGTCTTCCAGCGTGATGGTGTCAGATGGGATTTGGTCACCTGAACGACTTTATCTAGTAAGATGGAGTTTTGGGCTTTCCAGCGTGATTTTGTCAGATGGAATTTAGTCACCTGAGCGGCTTTATCTGGTAAAGCGGTGTGTCATTTAGAGTAAGGTCGTGGGATTACTCAAATGCCACGGGTCTTCCAGCGTGATGGTGTCAGATGGGATTTGGTCACCTGAACGACTTTATCTAGTAAGACGATGTTTTGGGCTTTCCAGCGTGATTTTGTCAGATGGAATTTAGTCACCTGAACGGCTTTATCTGGTAAAGCAGTGTGTCATTTAGAGTAAGGTCGTGGGATTACTCCAATGCCTCGGGTTTTGTATGTTAGGAAAGTCATCACAGAACCTCCTTCGATACATGATTTATTTCCTCAATCTGATGATCGACGGGACATGGTCCGTACTTTTCGTTGTGGAGTATGAGACATTTAAAATCCGTCATTTTGGTGAATCACAATTCAGCCAAATGTTCAAGACTGGATTATTTTCTGAATTTTCTGAATTACGGGGATCCCCGTCATAATAAATGGACCTATTTTTTTTATTGGAATTGTGGAGAAATTACTCGACACAAGCACATTCTCCTTATTTTTCTGAGCTTACAGGAATTTTCCTCATATTTTTCTGAGATTCCGATGATTTTTGGTGAATTTCTGAAGTTGGTCATTTACTGATCCGTCAGGAGTTCAGTATTTGAGTAACTCGATTTGTCTTGGTTTGATTTTTGGGTCATGACATTCAGTAAAAATGGGTTCCTCACATTTTTCTGAGTTTATGGAGATTTGACTTAGATTTTTTCGAGTTTTCTACGGACTTTGGTGTGTTTTTTGAAGTTTGAACGTGTTTGGAATTATTTGATTGGGCCATGTCAGCACCAAGCCACATGCGCATGAATGGCTGCATACTGTATTGTCAGGGATTTGTCGTTCCTGAGATGCTATAGAAGATCCTTCGTCGAGGGTTGGGATCGGGGCTCAACTGAGTCCTCTGATTTCTGCTTCCCTTATGTGGCGAGTCTATCTTACCCTTGCATTCGTGTTTCATTACATTATTTTTGAACGACCGATCCACAGAAGATCCCTCATTTTTTTATCAGGGGCTTATTGATAAGCAGAGAATGTCGATCAGTCTTCTTAGGGTTATCCGCCGAATATGCATTTCTCCCTCTATCTTGTTCTTTCTTCTTCGATCCGATCGTCAAGGCCGCAGCCTAGGCCCGATCGATATGGCCATCACCTCGAACTATCGAAGTCTACTGCAGGAAGGGTTTGTTAATCCCTGCGACGTGCTCCATCAAGCTCAACTCACCCGTCATGGGATCTCTCCCGTGCTGTCTCCTTTTTTGCGAGAGCAAAGCTCCGGCCTCGAGCAGTAGAGGAGGTTTGTGGAAACTTTGGTTCTCTCTCCCTCTTTTTTTTTTATCAAAGGGGGGGTCTTTATTTGCGTTAGGCTATGACTTTCTCCCTGTATTCGTCAGGTGTTTGATGAGATGCTTGAGAGAAATATCGGAGAGAAATGAAATCGGTCACACCTGGGTGTTTTGCACAGCATCGAGAGGGTGCTTGAACTTACTGGCCTAATGACTGTGCATCTATTCGACTAACCTATGTTGACAAAGGTGGAAGCGATGGTGACAATCATCAAGGTCACAATTTTTTTATTTTCGTTTCTTTTGGTTCGATTTGGCATATCTCCCTTTTTATTCACAAAAAAATAGCGATTTGATATAGATCGTCGACTTCAAGTCATCAGTTGATAGGCTCTTTGGCAAGTGTTTATTTCCTTCTGGATTTAACTTGGTTGATGCGAGAGATTTCTTATTGGGCCTGTAATTTCCCTTGCTTAATACACCCGATGCTGTGGTACTTAACAAAGGGGCTGACAGTGATCAAAGGTACGGGCTTTTTACCTTTTCTTTATTTTTGTTTTCTCTCGCTCTTTGAGAGCATTGGCCAAACACAATCTTTTGAGGGTGTGCTAAGTTGATATTTTACCAGCAGCATTCTTTGTTTCGGGTGGCTAGGAAGGTCTTTAGTGAATTTGCACTTTCTGAGATCGAACTTATGCTGGGGCAGTTTACCAGAAAGGTTTCGAGCGCCTACTGGTAAGTGTTTGATGCTTCTTACTTCTCCTTTTTTCTCTTATCATTTTGAGTTGATTTCTCCTCTTTCTTTTTTTTTTGCTGAGGAACTATGATTTACTTTGTTGTGAGGGACAAGATTGGGGGTTTTGTTGTTGTGATGTATTGTTATGCGATGGAAATCATCCTTGGTCACTGATTATTTGAGGCAAAGATCCTTGGGCATATTTCTCCTGTCATGAGGTTTTCTCTCACTTTCTTTTTACTTTGTTATCTTTATATTGTATCTTTTATCATATGATTTGAGTTTCTCTTTTTTTTTGTATTCATAATCAAACATCTATACATATGTGTAGATCTGTAACATTTTTCTGGGATTTTTATAAGTAGAGTTCTCGGCTGGAAGTTTCCTTTGCTCATGCAGCAGTGCTGAAGCAGAGGGAATGAAGGAATATTGCAGTTTCATGGAACTTAGGTGCACTTATCACACTGCAAGATATGTTTTTGTCCTTTTCCTCATTCATGTACTCATGCAGACATGTAAGCCTAGAGTAATGATACTTGTTTTTTTTTTGTAAGTGAAGATTGTGACTGGTGTAATTGGGATTTCATTATTTCTGCTAAGGATTTGTGTGATGAAAAGAAAAAAAAGGGAAAAAGCTAAGACAAGGGTAAAGGAAGGGAATTTACATGCTTAAGGAATTTAACACTATACTGTAGGACGCATTCTTTGGATAGTATGTTGGATATAAATATGGCTATTGTTTCCTCTTCATATATGGAAGAAGACCAATGTAAAATTGCTAGGGTAAAGGAATAATAAGGCTAATTAGCCCATGCTGTGGGCCTTTGCCATGTGTATACTATATAATAGCTTGATATAAATGAGAACAGATGTAAATCAGCTACACCCATGCACACCATAGATTGGTGACTGGGTTTTATCTAAAATGACTCTCAAAACCGACAAGTTCTCAATACAACAAAGAAAAAAGAATGTAGCAACTAAGCACCATTACCTCGTTTCTTATAGAACTTACTATCCTAACACTTTTTCTTTTCTCTCTATTATTTTCTCTCTTTTTTTTTGTTTTCAGGGTTTTTCTCTTCTCAAGCTACTACCTCTTAAAAGCTAAGTTTCTTTTGTCTTTGCTGGGTGTTGGATGTTTCTTTCTCTCTGTATGTATGTGACTACCCCTCTCCTGTGTGTGTATATGTTGGGGCCTTTCTTCATGCAACTGCCTCCTTATTTATAGGCCAGGAGGAGGGGCATTTTGGTCTTCATTTACCTAACTTTTGTCTTCTCTCTCTTGTGCAGGGCTCATTAACTCCTCAAATGTCCTTCCTCATACCAAGTAGTATACTTCTCTCTCATTGCAATGTGGGTAGAATACAGCTTTAAGTGTTGTCATCTCAGCATTAATCCTGCTTTCAGATACGATTCTCTCTCCTTTTTTTGTTTGTTTGCTGTGTCTAGAGTCACAGTACAGGATTCTCTCAATCTATGGGTGCTTTCATCTGTACAACTTTTATTTTAATTGAGGCTCCAGAACCCTTGAGCTTGTGAGGATACGTATCTTATCCCTGGTGTGCATGACTCTAAGCCTTTCTGTATAATGTACATTCTTCTCTTTGACTGCACAGTGACTTCCTTCCAGGTTTATTTATTCCTTCATCTGTCATTCTAACTTGAGCTGCACCATTTTTTCTCCTCCATTTGTCATTCTTAACTTGAGTTATACCATTCTCTTTTCCACTGAAGCATGTATGAGCAATCGTAGGGCTGTATTAGGACATCATGACAACATAGTAATCATTTCTCTTCTTCCTGTTATGTATCTTGCTTGTATTCACCATTGTCCTAAGCTGCTCTTTCTTCTCTTTGCAGGTGTATTTCTTGGCTAACGACAGCTTGCTTCCCTGTGCTTGAGTAATCAAATACTATTCTTGGCATTTTCAGGCACTCTCCTGTGGCCATGGTAAGTTCTTTCTCCTCCCCCTTTATTTGATTTCATTTGCTTAGATCATGCTTTTTAGGGCTGCATTCCTCATTTTTTTACAAAAGGCATTTTCTTTTTACTTGCATTGTTTGCATGTTTGTTCACAAAAGAGAAAGTGGCTCCCTGCCAATCATGCTTGAACTTCATTATTTTTATTTGGCACTGATGTAGTTCAATTCCATTATGCTTTTCAGTTGACAATGAGATACATTATCTGTATTTTACAAGTTTCATCGGATTGTCACTTGGCTCCTGCATTTATTCTCCGTTGTTATCATTTCTCTCACATTCCCCTTTTTTTTGCATGCTTGGGTCACATCCAGTTGTTGCTCCTGCATTGATTACCACCTGATAACCTCCATCATCTTTGGCTGCGCCTGATTCCCCAAAGTAGACTGCTACACAGATCAGGTGAGACATGGGTTCTCTGGGTGTTGGTCATTTCTGCCCTCCCCCCATTCCGTGTTTGTTATTTTTCTCATATTTGCTCTTCTTCTTTTTTTTGCATGCATGGATGTGTCATACTCAGCAGCTTTCTTTCTCCCTGTATTGACTGCTTTCTGGGTGATCTCTGTCATTTTGGCTGTGCTCAATTGCTGCTCAGACCAGGTGAGTCATGAATTTCTGTGTGCTAGTTATTTTTTTGGCTCTATTCTTTTATTGTTTCTGGAATTTCATGCAATCTAACCACCACTGTTTGTTTCTTGCAGGTCAAAGTTCACTGTTTCCTTTCTCCAGCTGAGGCAGATTCTGTGGATTTGAAGCATTTATTGGTATGTACCATATTGGGTCTTTGGGGTGTTCCTCCTTTCTGTGGCATTTGATGTGAAGGGTTAATCCAGTGGCTTGATTATTGCTTTACTATTCTCTTCTTTTCTAAATAGGTTTAAATGACAGGTGGTTTTTTGCGCATTTTTTTATTTGTTTGTAATGTTGGAGATTTTATATGGCTGTCTTGTAAACCTTTCTATTCAAATCCCTCTTTCTCCTCTTTTTTTACTTTTCCCAAATAGTGGGCACAGGGTTTATGGTTCGGTTTCAGGTTGCCTTGTCATACTTGTATTGCACCTAAATCCTTTTTTTCCTTTTTTTGTTTTTTTGTTTCCTCAATATGTTAAGCTGCCGTCGACCAATCTTTCACTCGAGCTTGGTCTTGATTTGCCCAGGCTCGATCGGCATGTTAAGCTCGTTTCCTTTGCTTTCCATGGATCTGTAAAGTGGTCAGCTTGGTATTAAGAACGAAGCATGTCAGTCCGGTTTTGCCTCTTGTTTAAAACTCAGACATTCTCTTTTAAATGGAACAACGACAGCAATGAACACTATCGCCTCCTCCCTTCTATTCGCTTTCAGACAGTGTTTATAATTTAGTTAGGTGAAGATCTTACAACGATCGATCCAGGCCAGAAAGAGAAGCGAGTCCTCCCTTTTGTTTTGGGCTTATGCCTCAGTCGGCCCAAGCGGAATCCATTTTTTTTTTACAGTACTTGTGGTTATACACGTAAATCACCCAATTCGTGTATCTCAATGGATATTATGGTTACAATCCAAAAAACTTTTGTCCATAAACTATTAACAGGGTATAGTCTCTTGGCTTGTCTGAATTTGAGTATCCATTATTCGAATGTCTCTCAAAACGAAGGTGTTACGAGGTCGATTTCCGTAGTAAATTCGTGTGTTCTTGGAATTTTCATCTCCCATGACTTCTAAACTCGTTCGTTCTAATTAAATTTCGATGTATCGCGACCTTTTCTTAAATATTTTCTGGATGTCTCGTGTTTGTCACAACCACATATTTTTATGGGTCAACAGAAAGAAACAAGTATAAAATTGAAGAAAAAAATCATACCTCCAATAAAATCCAACGATTAACCTAAAATCAGAAAAAATAAAGTTAGCGAAGAAAGCAAGAGGAAATAGATGAGGAAATAGAGAGGAGAGAAAATAGAATCATACCAATTTGCTTTTTGTTGACTTGAGAAGAAAGCAGGAGTAAATAGAATCGCTCATAACTCTTCAGATCTAATTTCCGAAAAAAATTTGGAGGGAAATTTCAGCGCCTAATTGAAAAATTTTTGTGGCGGAGATGAAATATCTGTCGTATATACTCTTAGTATATACTTTCGGAAGAAAAATTTTGCGGGAGATGAAAAATTTCGGAAGAAAAATTTTGGGGGGAAATTTTCGGAAGAAATAGGACAAAATTTTCAGATCTGAAATATCTGTCGTATAGCGCTCGGAGAAGAAATATCTTAGATAGCGCTCGGATGAAACATTAGTATATACTCTTAGTATATACTTTTAGATAGGTTATCGCCAGATGAAATTTTTGGGTGGGAATTTTAGCGCTGATAATTTCAGAAATTCGGAGAAAAAATATCTAATTTCAGCGCTATTTGGGGAAGGTAGCTAGAGAATTGCGAGCACTGCAATTTTTCAATAGCAACTAAAATACAATGAAGATTATCCCAGTAGATATAATAAAAGATATAATAAAAGATCACTTTTAAAAGGTTATGCAATTTAAAAAATTATGCAATTTAATAAATATAATAAATATCTATTATTGAAATAGATATAATAAAAGATTATGCAATTTAATAACTAGGGATCGTAAAGAAAAGTTAGAGATTCTCAAGTGGCTGAAAGAAGATGTAAAGTTCCCAGATGGATATGCATCTAACTTGTCAAAATGTGTGAACCTCACCACTTGCACTTTCAATGGGTTGAAAAGTCATGACATGCACATCTTGGTCGAGCGCATACTCCCGGTTGCACTTCATGGCTACATACCGGATCCTATGTGGGAGGCTTTCACAGATTTATCCAATTTCTGCAAGTAGGTTTGTGCAAGAGAGTTGGACCCGATACGCCTCAAACAGTTAGAACAAGAAGTAGTTGTTATATTGTGCAAGCTTGAAAGGTTTCTTCCACCAGCATTTTTTGACAGTATGGAGCATCTCCTCCTTCATGTTCCCTACGAGGCTAGAGTGGGCGGCCCTGCAAATTGTCGATGGATGTATCCAGTCGAAAGGTATGCTTTGTCACATTTTAAGCTTTTTGTATATGTATGTATTGAATCACATATAATCGATTAGCTCTCGTCTTTATTGACACTTGTCAAATATACTCTTATCTATAGGCGTATCAAAGAGGCGAGGAAAAGAGTCACCAATAAGGCGCGCGTGGAGGGGTCAATTGCCGAATCCTACCTTACACAGGAGGTATCTGATTATTGCAAGTCATACTTTGCCTATGATTCCGGCTCAAGAGTTGTGAATGGCGAAACTGGAAATGCCGATTGCCCTATGGATGTCGATAGCCTTATGGAAGATCGGTTGTCCGTCTTCAGCTATCCAGGGCGTGCTCTTACTCGAGGTGATAAGAAGACATTGAACCTCCAGGACTTTAACAAGGCAAAACTCTGCGTCCTCTACAATTGCCCTGAGATAAAGCCTTATCTAGAGTATAATTCTTATTTTAACTCAATATTCATATATCTTACTCTCGAGTACAAATTAAGATACTTGATACTTAGAGCTAACATAAATTTCTTATAATATTTCGTAGGAGATATACTGAGCAAATCAAAAGGACGAGACGGCCGGCAAATGATAGCATTCTACAAAAGATTGTAGATAAGGATTTTCCTACATGGTTGAGAAGGACAGTTTTGGATGAGCCTGATCCTAATCCTGACATTAAAAGTCTATGTCTTGAACCAAGTCGAGAATACCATTCATATGGGGCATATGAAGTTAACGGGTTTGTTTTCCATACTAAAACTCATGGGAAAACTAAATCCAGAAATAATACCGGGGTATGCATCAAGGGAGAGTCGGATGGTGGGGGAGAACTTGATTATTATGGAATTTTAGAGGATATTGTTGAACTCAAGTATAGCGGATTTGACAATAAAGTTGTCCTATTCAAGTGTCATTGGTTTGATGTAACAAATGGTGTCAAGATAGACAAAAAGCATGGATTGGTCGAAGTCAAACACAAATCTAAGCTCTTGCCTGATGAACCATTCGGATTAGCAGCCCAAGCATTGCAAGTTTATTATCTTTCGTATCCATCGAAGAAGAGAAGTGATTGGTGGGTTGTGTACAAGTGCAATAGAAAGCGACAGTTTCCTTCTAGTGATAGCAATCCAACTGAAGAAGATGATTTTTTCCAAGAAGACTCAACTAATCAGTTCGATGGTTCATTTGACGAAGGGATGGACGTGCTCGATCTTTTGGCTCAAACAGGTGTTGAGGACCCAGTCAACCCTGCTGAGCTCTCCAACTCAAACCATGAATCATCACAACTAGCTGATCATGACATGTCAATTGCAAGTGAGGAATATGAAGATGACACTCCTGCTACAAATTTAGATGACATTGAAGATGACTGGTACATATCTATCTAGTTATTGTAGTTTCATTTGAAATACTTTAGAATACTATCGACAAACATGACAGTCCTTGCATCATTTATTTACTTTCGTGCATTTTATACTCTTCCAACTTTAGAGATAATTATGATATTATGTTATTTCGAAACAAAACATTACTTTTTGGTTCCTATGTAACACTTGCTGCATTTTGATTTTGTCTACCAGGTGATGACTCACGCTTACACTTCGGAAAATGTGGTGTAGAAGGAACTTGATGGATGTAACACCTGTTGCATGCATTTTGTGTTGTGTCACATTTTTATTTGATTGATGGATGTTATATTAACAATTTTCTCCAAAAGTATTTGTGGCTTACTTGTTAATGGATATTTTGGTATTGCTTTATGTATAATGTGAATTGGGATATTGGGTTTATGTATGCTGTGAATTTGGGTATTAGGTTTATATATGCTATGAATGGATGGTATTGAAACTGGTACACAGCAGAAAACGAAGTAATGTCTATATGCGTCGGTATACTGACACGTTATATTACCAAGTCATTTTAATTAAAATAATTTAGTAATTTGTTTATTAGCGTTGCTGTTGATTTGTGTCAATTAGCGACTCTAATGTATTTTAGATTACGTGATTGTTAGAAATAAAATCAACGTCTGTGTCTGAAAATGATTTGGCGTCCTAACTAATAGGTGTTCCTTTGATATGTGTCGGTCTACCGACGCGAATTAGTTTGATGTTATGCCCGTCCCTACAGATAAATTGATAGCGTCTCTGCATACAATACTCCTGCGTCCTAACTAATATGTGTCGGCCTAACGACGCCGTTTTTAAGTCCTCCCGCCCTCTTTTCCCTATCAATGTCCCTGCTTTATTTTGGGACACAGATACGTCGGTGTTCCGACGCAGAAAATCGAAATTCTAGTAGTGACTGGCATTCTTTCGTTTTTAAACTACGTTGAATAATGTGGCAAACAATCCATCCTATACACCTAGTCTAAGGTTCCGCCGATGTGTACGGATGAAAAGTCACTTGCAATATTTATGTGTTCACTTTGTTCAAGAAATATCAATCGATGACAGAACTACATATAACAGTTATCATTTCATTTTTTTTAAAGATAAATCGGATGTCAAGCCTCCCAACATTTTTTTAAATTAAATGTCTATGGAAAAGCCCTCAACTGGATTTCGAACCTATAATCTTTCATTTAAGATACATTGCTCTTTGCCACTGGACCAATGAGCTGGTTCTCCATTTCATTTTTTTAATCCCCCAATAATACAATCTACTCCTTGTTTTTTTTTTTTTTGTGCTTATTGGGTACTAAGTGTTTTTTTTTTTATTATTAGTCTTATATGGATGGATGAGAATAAAAACTATTTCCAGAAGAGTTATTTTCGGAAGAGCCTAATCTATCCAAACAACATTTATTCTTCCTAGAATGACACTCTTTCCACTATTTCGGGAATAAATTTTTTAAAATTTTTAATTCATCTCTTCCATTATTTTTTTCAACTCATCATCCCAACAACATTTCTTTTTTCCGAAATAACATTCTTCTCACCCTTCTTGTTGGAATAACACTTCCATTTTTCTTTCTGAAAAAGTTATTTTTTTCATATTTCCAACCATCCAAACAAGATCGTTATGAATATAGTTGTTCTCTTATTTTTAATGCTATATATCCTTTTTAATTAAGGAATATATTGAAAAACGTAACTGGCATTCTTTCGTTTTTAAAGTACAATACTAGCTACATTGAATAAGGTGTCAAACAATCCGTCCTATACACACCTAGTCTAAGGTTCCGCAGTCATCGTGTAAGGATGGCATTGGCAAGACACTTGAAATATGGACAGGAATATATAGGAAGACTTTGAAACTTTTTTTTTCCCCCAAGATAAAGGCTTTGTAATCATATTAATCAACATTTTCTTATTGTCTTGAAATAATTAAAACAACTTTATATTCTCTTTTCTATAAAATATATTGACGTAATGCTAAAATTTTGTACATCTAAAATAGCAGATCGACCTGTCAAGATAATCTCAATAAATACTAAAAATCTTTAATTGGGTCCTACGTACAGATGTATGGATATAACAAAACTGTGGGCGGGAGGTCTGCATTTACTTTATATAATCTAGTTTCAAAAACAGGAATAGAGTTGAGAATACTCCTTGCAAGGTTTACTGATGGTAACCCACATCATGAAAGAAATGCTAATCTACAAAGTCTAAATATGATATATAATTAAAACAGAGGAGCCGAGACAATGGATCATAGAATAGAATTCTTCATAGCAATTTTGCTGCTGTCTTTCATCAATGCTGATGGCAAAGGTACGCTTTATTATTGATTCTGTTCCTTTTTTATGATTTTGTTGTTTGGTTGCTCCGTGTGAAGCACCATAAGCGGGCTCTTCCGGTTTTTGATGTTTAGTCTGTAGAGAGCACTTGTGATTATTAACTGCAGATGAAGCAACAGTTTGGTTTGTTTAATCTGGATGCTTTTATGATAGGTATTCCACACACACACAAAAAAAGTCATCTTTTATAACAACTCAGATTATACTTGGTATGAACTATGAAACTTGCGTTATTGGCTACCTATATATTCATCACCATTTTGCTTAGGGAAAAGAAAAACCAAATATGCTGTCTTAAATTAATAAAATGCTATGGTAATCATGCGTGCGTTCTTTTTACATGAAAACACGTTCAATTAATTGATTCACCTCTATAGAGAGAGAGTTTTGCTACGGTGAGTTGCAACTCACGGATCCTTCCGTGAGTTGCGATCAAAACTCTTGGATCTGATTCAAAATGACCGATCCAAACTGTCCAATATGATCTCTATATTAAAATCTCCTTGTTTACCAAATTTATATTTTTTCAGATTTTTAAAAATTGCTGTTTTTAAACGGTGCATAATTAATTAGATTAGCGATTATCTAAAATTCTAAAAAAATACTTAAAAATTTCGAAACAAATATAAAATTTGGTTTACAAGGAGATTTCAATATGGAGATCATATTGGACGGTTTGGAACGGTCATTTTGAATCAGATCCACGAGTTTTGATCGCAACTCACGGAAGGCTCTGTGAGTTGCAACTCACCATAGCAAAACTCTATATATAAATATATATATATATATATATATATATATATATATAGAGGATTGCTAACGCGCCATCGATGGCACGTGCCATCGATTTTTCATTCACTCGTTTTTCAAGATCCAAAATTCAAACAACCAATACGAACCGTTCAAATTGATCATCATATTGAAATATCCTTGGAGACCAAATTTTATATTTTTTAGAATTTTTTTGCTATTTATTATGATATTTTCAAATTGGAGGACCTGAAATACTCCGATTATAATGTTTTTGAAAATGTCGTAATAAATAGCAAAATAATTCGAAAAAAATGTAAAATTTGGTCTCCAAGGGTATTTCAATACGGTGATCAACTTGAACGGTTCGGATTGAATGTTTGAATTTTGGATCTCGAAAAACGACTCGATGGCACGGGACCCTCCGTGCCATAGATGGCGCGTTAGCAATCCTCTCTCTCTCTCTCTCTCTCTCTATATATATATATATATATATATATATATGATTAATTGATTAATTTGGATATTATTACTGTTTAGAGTACTCATGATTAAGTATTACGATTCAACAAATTAAAGTTTGATGCAATTGCTTGTTGTTACCTTGTGTATAATAAAGAACCAACTGCAGGGAATGCACTAAATGCAAGCGAGGTGTTGCAAGATGACGAGCTCCTAACTTCAACTAATGGGATATTTCAGTTGGGTTTCTTCAGCACCACAAGTTCAAATATCCGATATCTCGGAATTTGGTACAACCTTCCTAGTAAAATGATAGTATGGGTCGCTAATAGGGATAGTCCAATCATCAGTGGCAATGGCACACTTTACCTTTCCTCGGCTGGAACCCTATTAATACGAAATAGCACAGGCCAAGATATATGGTCTACTGGTAATCAATTCAGCCAAGGAGAACCTCAAGCGTGTCTCCTTGACTCGGGACATCTTGTTGTTAATGATACCAAAACAGGGAAAATTTTGTGGAAGACTTCATACCAACTCTCTGACTCCCTATTAGCAAATACACAACTTAGTTATGTGAAGTTATTGGATTCAACCCTTGAATATCCACTGTCTTCTTGGAAGATTACTGGAATTGATCCTTCACCTGGGCAATATGTCCGCAAATTTGACCCAGCTAGAAAGAATGAACTGGTCACTTTCAAAGGCTCTGACATATTTTATCGGACAGGGCCATGGAATGGCACTAATTGGAATGGTTATCCCAAATTGAATACAGTGGACAATGTGAGGTTTCATCTCTCAGCAAGTGACGATGGAGGGCACTATTGGTATGAAGCTAAAGATCCATCACAGCTTTGGATTCAGGTATTGAATTCATCAGATGGCAGAACATATCGCTATTACTGGAGTGCCAGTAACAATAGCTGGGCGCTCTTTTGGACAGTGCCGGATGAATCTACCCCTCCGTATGCTAAATGTGGGCCATATGGGTTTTATTCTGTTGGAAGTTGTCACTGTTGCACAGATGATTTCCATTACAAGCAGGAAGATCAGGATAAACAACAATTTTCTGGGGGCTGTATAAGAGATGTCTCTCTAAATGGAACATACAATAAATTTGTTACTGTGACAAATTTGAAACTACCGGACACAATCAATGCAGTTTCTAATAGAACACTGAGCAAAAGGGAATGTTTGAGCTGGTGCCAGACAAATTCTTCTTGCATGGCTTATGCATACATTGGATGGCAAGGATGTCTGGCTTGGTTTGGAGATCTTATTGATATGCAAAAATTTAGTCCTGATGATCGATCTGGGGACAGTTTATATATTCGTGTTGCTTCCAAGAAAGGTATGTGGTTATTTTGCAGTGCTTAAAACAACATGGGAAATCAAAAGTTGCTAATATTGGCAGTAGTAACTCATTACATGAAAAAACTTTAATTGGTTATTAATACCAGCTTGGGACCTGATCGAACCTATTTTTTTTATTAATTAATTATTCTGCTTTTTGTCTTACCAGGGTCAAATAATCGAAAAATTATTCTCTTTGTGCCTGTCAGTATTGCTGCAGTGCTGATTCTCTTACTAGCACTAATCTTGTTAAGGAAATTAGCAATAAGTTGGCCATTTACAAAACATCTACAAACAGGTATGATTAAGGATATGATTTAAGGATAATTCTCAGAAGAAATGACATCACTGTAAATATATTCATAGCCATAACATACTTCATTCATTCTTATATTAACTTGTAGAAAATAATCAATCTGATGGCCAAGAAGATATTCAAATTTTTGATTCTTTTGACTTGAATACCATAAGAGCAGCGACTGGAGATTTCAATAAAGCCAACATAATTGGCGAAGGACAGCTTGGACCAGTATATGAGGTGGTCATCTATCTTATTTGTATTCAATTAATATTAAATATTATTGTGCTTTATGGCAATTGTTTATTTATGACTCGCATCATTTAACATCCCACGTGAACTGCTATAGGGAGTTCTACAAAACGGTGAAGAAATTGCAGTTAAAAGACTGTCCAAATATGCAAGCAAGGGAAAGGAACAACTTAAAAATGAGCTCTATCTTCTTGCAAGGCTCAAGCACAAGAATCTTGTTAAATTGACAGGATTTTGCGTACAGAAACAAGAGATTATCCTATGTTACGAATTTATGCGGAACAATAGCCTTGATCAAATGTTGTTTGGTATGTTCTACAAAATTTTTCTTATATTTTCTTTTCAAAATTTTCAAGTATGAATATGAAATAAGTACAAGATAACTAGAGATTATCTTCGAGTCATTCTTTACCTCCGTTTTTGTAGATCTGGTTAGAAATATAGTGTAATATTAAGGATCAGAAAGCCCAAGGCTTAATTAAGGTTATGGAAATTACTAAATAACGTACACTTGTTGGAAAGCTGATTTAATCGTTTCGAGTTAGATTTCCTTTTGCATTCTAAGAGATTAGATGTACACATTACTATGGATGAAACTTTAATCAATTCCACTTTAACAAAAGGCACAGGACTTCCAGAAGGGAACTCAGAGCTAAACTGGGAACAGAGATACAGAATAATACAAGGAATCAGCTCTGGTCTTCTCTACCTTCACGAGGATAATGGCGATATAATAATTCATCGGGATGTGAAGCCAGGAAACATTCTACTAGACAGAAAAATGGTCCCCAAAATCTCTGATTTTGGCCTTGCAAAGCTCATTGAAGAAGAGGGCTCTTTTTTTCTGAACACCACTATTGGAGGGACATTGTCAGTGAACAACTTTCTGCTTATATTTCAATTTGGTTATAATTTTTTGTAAAGAACAACTTAGCAATTTTGATGACCGATGAAAATTGAACCTCTAAAATAAAAAAACAGAGAATAATAAGGAACTGGTTCTACAGACCAGTTATAGTTGTTGTCAGAGGAATTGAGTAGATAAATTCCCGAGAACAGACCGATTATATATGCAAGAAAATATTGACTTGTAAAATTTCTTGATGTTTTCAGAGGGTACATGGCACCAGAACTACAAAATGGAATGCTCTCAACTAAAGCTGATGTATACAGCTTTGGAATGGTTATTCTAGAACTAATCAGCGGCAAAAGAAACATCTCTCATCCTACCGGTCTGATTAGTCTTGTAAATGCCTCTCTCTCTCTCTCTCTCTCCCTCTCCCTCTCCCTCTCTCACCCTCTCTCTCTCTCTCTTTCTCTAACTAATCAGCTTTTACTTTGTATAACCATTTAGGTACTTCAATACTTGAATGAAGGAAGATTACTAGAACTAAAAGACCCAGGACTAAAAGAACCCTTCTCGGATGGAGAAATAAGAAGATGCATACACATAGCACTGCTATGCCTTCTAGAAGAACCTCAAATGAGGCCGAACACGAGGGAAATCAATCTCATGCTAACCAGCAAATCAACCCCTCTCCCTAGCTTGCCTCATCTGAGTTCGTTTTGGGGCAATGTCGGCCCCTCAACAGTTGTTGACAGCTCAGCACTGCTGCATCATACCCTCTAATCCAAATTCCAAAAAGGTGTGGCTTCTGCTAATGCAATGTATTGCTATTTTTTCCTTAACTAAAATCATGTCATTTCTGCTACCTTGTGAGTTTACATGCACAAGAGCAAGTGCTTCGGTGTTATTAAGATTTCTACATGCTGATGTGTTGTGTGCATTGTTCACCTCTGTATTTTGGTTTTCAGAATGCAACCACACGATTGATGACAGGCCTCTGTATATTTTCCCTGAATGATGACAGTATTATTGTGAATTTCATTTCAGGTTCATTTTATATTTGGTCAGGTTTGCAACGTGAATGAGATTACATCCAATTTCTGGCAATTAGGCTCGGGATTTGGGTCATCTCACACTGTTATACAAATATAATTATCAGGTTTAGGTTAAAATAACCCAGAATTTAGGTATTTAGGCACTGTTATCAGGGTTTTTGAGAGATCCGTATTTGAGATCATGGACTGTACAGGCTTACAATCTAGCTTAGGATCAAATTTGTTTTGGGTTGCTTGTATTCGAATAGGATCAAGTAGGAAAGATTTAATTCTTGTTTGTCAGTTTGGGCGAGTCAATTTTTGGTGGAGGAAATGAAAATCAATCAGTTTAGCTGCGTTCAGGTACAAGTGTACGAAATCCAGATACAGGGATCTTTTTGGAGAAATATGGAGAATTTCTCCTGGAAGTGCTGACCAGCTTCTCTGACAGCTAGCAAGATTGGTAGCTGTTGCAATATAATTCAAATAAAAAAGTGGATTATAAATGGAGGAAGAACAAATTTCTAATATTAATTTCAATTCCATTACATAGTACAATCCCATGTATATATAAGGCTAAGAGTCGGTTTTTGTTTCAACCGACTTTACTCAAAAAATACAGCTCAAACTCATTTGGCATATCAATTTCAATTCCAAATTTACTACCAACAAAGTTTGACCTTTGACCATGCACTTTCATACACATACCGACATGCTGTTTTTTTATTTGAGTTTACATTACAAATTCCTCCCTTAAACTCAAATCTCTTCGGTCTTTCATTCCGATCTTCGTCTTGCAATTATTGAATAGCTCTGTCGGTAACGCCTTCGTGAAAATATCTGCTGCTTGATCACGACTTGCTACGTGGCTCATTTGCACATCTCCATCCTTAATGTGCTCGCGAATAAAATGGAATCGAACATCTATGTGCTTGCTTCTTTCATGATGCACCGGATTCTTGGCTAGCTCAATTGCTGATTTGTTGTCGACTCGAATCTCAGTCGCTTCTTCTTGTGGAAGTTTTAGCTCGCGTAGTAAGTTCCTCAACCAAATTGCGTGTCCAACGCAATATGATGCTGCTACATACTCCGCTTCGCATGTTGATAATGTCACTATTGGCTGCTTCTTGGACATCCATGTGAATGCAGTGTCTCCCATATATAACACATAGCCCGATGTGCTCTTGCGATCGTCTACATCTCCGCACCAATCACTGTCGGAGTAACCCATCAATTTGTATTTTTCTGAATTCGAGTATAATAACCCGAGTGCTTCAGTTCCTTTGATGTATCGCAAGATTCTCTTGATCGCCTTCCAATGCGAGTACTTTGGTTCCTCCATAAATCGGCTCACCACGCCGACACTATATGCAATATCTGGTCTTGTACATGTCAGATACCGTAGGCTTCCCACTAAGCTCCGGTATTTGCTTGCATCTACTCGATCTCCTCCCTCAAACTTGGAGAGTTTTGCACCGAGCTCCATCGGTGTTGACACGGGATTGCATTCATCCATCTTATACTTCTTAAGGATTTCCTTTGCATATGCTTCTTGCGACACAAATATTCCTGCATTTTCTTGTCTCACTTCTAATCCAAGAAAATATTTCATCAACCCCAAATCTGTCATCTCGAATTCTCGAGTCATGACTTCTTTGAATTCTTTTATCATTTTCTCATTATTTCCCATAAATATGAGATCATCAACATATAAAGCAACGTATAGCAGATTACCTTCCTTTTCTTTTACATACAGTGCATGTTCATATGGACATTGCTTGAACTTGTTTTTCTTGAGATATGTATCGATTCGTGAGTTCCATGCTCGAGGTGCTTGCTTCAGTTCATAGAGCGCCTTTTTCAATTTCAGCACTTGTGTCTCCTTCCCGGCTTTCATATACCCGGGTGGTTGCTCCACATAGACTTCTTCTTCAAGCACACCATTTAGAAATGCCGATTTTACATCCATTTGATAGATTGTCCACTTGAATTGAGCTGCTAGTGATATGAGAAGTCGAATTGTCTCCATTCTCGCAACCGGGGCAAAAACTTCATCGTAGTCAATCCCGGCCTTTTGTCGATATCCTTTTGCAACGAGTCTCGCCTTATATCTCTCAATTTTACCTTCAGCATTCATCTTCTTTTTATATACCCATTTAACTCCTATGGGTTGATGTCCTTCTGGTAGTTCGACCAACTTCCAAGTGTCATTCTTTTCGATAGCAGCGATTTCTTCATCCATCGCAGCTTTCCATCTTTTATCTCTCACTGCTTCTTCAAATGTAATATTTTCGGCATCTGCCAAGAGACATACTAAATGTATCTCAGGTGTTGATTCATATAGATCTTGCAAGCTTCTCGTTCTTGGTTGTCTTGGCTCATCTTCATCTTCGGTGCTCCCGTGACTTGTGTATGTTGTTGTCGGTGTAGAGGTTGACGATTCTCCTTCTTTATTCTCCATCTCCTTTTGGTTGTTCCAGTCCCATGCGATTTCTTCATTTACTTGCACATCTCGACTTATGATCACCTTCTTTTCAATTGGATTGAATAGCCTGTAAGCCTTCGTCTTCTCATCATACCCAATAAACATATACTTCTTGCTTTTATCATCCAACTTGGTTCTTCTTTGATCCGGTACGTGCGCATAGGCCATGCTACCAAAAATCTTGAGATGTGACACCGTCGATTTGATTCCGCTCCAAGCTTCTTGTGTTGTTTGGTTCGTCAATTTTGCATGCGGACATCGATTTTGCACGTATACGGCACACCGTACTGCTTCTGCCCAAAATTCTTTTGGCATATTTTTACTCTTTAACATCGATCGAACCATGTCGAGGATAGTCCGATTCTTTCTTTCTGCTACACCGTTTTGTTGAGGTGAATAGGGAGCTGTCAGGAATCTCCTTATGCCGTATTCGTCGCAAAAATTCGTGAAGGCAGTTGAAACATATTCACCACCTCTATCAGACCGCAATGCCTTAATATAATGGCCAGTTCTCTTCTCAACCATCGCCTTGAATTTCTTAAAAACTTCAAGCGCCTCAGACTTTTCTTTAAGAAAATACACCCATGTCTTTCTTGTATAATCATCAATAGAAGTAATAAAATACCTCTTTTCTCCAAATGATTTGGGTGTGATTGGACCGCATATGTCGGTGTGTATCAATTCAAGAATTCTCTTTGCACGATATTCTGCACTTTTAGAAAATGAACTTCTTGATTGCTTGCCGAGTACGCATCCTTCGCAAAATTATTTTGGGTAATCTATGTCGGGTAAACCATGGACCATGTTCTTCTTTGCTAACTCTTTTAGGCCATCTCAGCTCAAATGCCCAAACCGTAAATGCCATAGCGAGGCTTTATCTGTCATGTTGATTTTCAAACATGTTTCTTGCACGTTTCTCAAGTTGAGTTTGTACGTGCGATTCTGGGCCATCTCCACCCGTGCAATTAGGCAGTTTCTTTTGTCCTTCAGGAACATCACCCGATTTTTCATGAAAACCGAGTAGCCTTTTTCCATCAATTGCCCTATACTCAGGATATTACTTTTCATGTCTGGCACATAGTACACATTTTCAATTGTACTTTCTTTGCAGTTATGGTAAAATTTGATTTTACCTCGACCTTTTACTTGGATCTTTGATGCGTCTCCAAATGAAACGTGACCATCTTTAATCTCTTGTATCTCTTTAAATGGATGTTTGTGCCCGCTCATATGATTGCTAGCACCAGTGTCGAGATACCATACAGTGTCATTGTCGGGAGTGGTATCATCATGTGCCATCATTAGAACGCCATCGTCTTGTCTCTTCTGTCACGAAATTCGTGTTTTCTTCCACCTTCTTTGGTAATCGACAATCTCGCGCATAATGCCCATGCCGACCGCAGTTATAACAGTCGACGTCAGGACGGTATCCACGGCCACCTCTTCCTCGGCCACGTCCTCTACCACGAGAATTCTGTTGAAATTCAGTTGGCTGTTGTCTTTGATTATAATTGTTATCTCTTCCGCGGCCTCTACCTCGATTCTGGCCACGACCTCCAGATCTGCCTCCTCTTCCTTGGTGGTTGTGCTCAGCATACATCGCTTTATCTTCATTAATTGTCGCTTTTGCTTGCAGCGCCTCGTCAAGGGATTCTTCCTTTTTCTTCTTTTTTCTTTGCTCATGGGCCTCTAAAGACCCGGCTAACTCGTCGACGGTCATCTCTTCTAGATTCTTCGACTCTTCAATTGCACATACCACGTTTTCAAAATCATTGGTTAATGATCGAAGAATTTTCTCTACAACCCTTGCATCAGTTAGGGTTTCGCCATTTCGTTTGAGTTGATTCACCACCGTTTGCACACGGGTGATGAAATCGGAGACTCCTTCCGTCTCTTTCATTTTCATGGCCTCCAACTCGCCTCGCAAGGTTTGAAGCCGCACTTGCTTGACTCGATTAGCGCCTTTATATGCCTTTTCGAGTATATCCCATGCTTCCTTTGAGGTTGTCGCACCGGCTATTTTCTCGAAACCGGATTCATCAACCGCTTGATAAATTAGATAAAGCGCGGTTTTATCACCTTTGCATTTTTGCTTTAACGTCTTCAACTGAGCCACCGTCATGGCGTCTACTTCTTCCTCTGTCGGCTCTTCAAGGCCGATCTCGACTGCTTCCCATGCATCTTGAGCACCGAGCAGCGCTTTCATGTGTATGCACCAATTATCATAATTCGACTTCGTTAATTTCGGCAACGGCAAGTGTCCGATCGACGTCACGCCGGTATTCGCCATCGGCTCTGATGCCAATTTGTTGCAATATAATTCAAATAAAAAGTGGATTATAAATGGAGGAAGAACAAATTTCTAATATTAATTTCAATTCCATTACATAGTACAATCCCATGTATATATAAGGCTAAGAGTCGGTTTTTGTTTCAACCGACTTTACTCAAAAAATACAGCTCAAACTCATTTGGCATATCAATTTCAATTCCAAATTTACTACCAACAAAGTTTGACCTTTGACCATGCACTTTCATACACATGCCGACATGCTGTTTTTTTATTTGAGTTTACATTACAGTAGCGACCTGGCCATAAACCCTGCCAGGCCGTTCCTACAACCATGACCCAGCATTGGAACCGATCTTAGTAGCAGTGGTTCTCTTCCGATTGGGCATCTAATGTTAAGAGGAAGAAGTGTGGTACAAGGGTATTTGAATTCTGCATTCCGAAGGTTTAATTGGAACATATAAAGGAAGTTGATTCTCCTCCAAGGAAACAAATAAAGCAAGCGATGATGTACATACTTGAGACTGAGGAGCACAACTGCATAAGACTAAAGAGTACATCAACATAAATCTTACAGAAATTGATTGTCAACTCTCACCAATGAGTATGACTGATTACAACTTAATTAATTTCATCTCAAAAATGAAGAAAAAGTTATGTATATAGTGAAACAGAGAAGGAACGCCCCACTATTATGATCACAGCAAGTAAAAATTTTGCACGTATATATGATGAGCATTCCGTCATACTTCAACAAAGGATATTTATTTTACTTTCAGTTGTGCCATGCATGCCAAAAGTACGACCTTCATTTTTTGCAAGAAATTAGTAGAAGTAATATAGTCATTTTGTCCCGAGATATGAGATCACAGGTAAATCCCATTATTCTCAGGAAATACATAGACACCTTTTGGATGACAATTAAAATTACCATGCAGTGATAACTAATAATAAATTTGTCGCTAAAATCTAAATTAATAACATATAAGTATAATTAGAGAATTCAACCAAATAGTGTTTCAGCATTTGCATGATTAAACCAAAAAAAAAGGTACCAGAAAATGAGAGACAAAGTAACATTCTCCTGGCCAACGATTCAAGCTTGCAAGTGGTATCAGCTCAATACAGTTGAGACTGCAGACCACTTGTTTGTTACATATTTCTTTGCCAAAGAGATATATGTTCACTTGGCTGGCTCTACAGTTCAACATCAGGTTGACCAGTGCTGCTTCTAAACCTCTTGAGATTTGGCAACAAACGACGAAAGGGCTACCCCCACGCCTTACCACAATTTGGAGTACTAATAGGCTGCAACTTGCTGGATGCTATGGAAGCAGCGATGCTCTCTGATTTTCAACAACAGGAGCAACTCGCTACAGCAGTTGCTTTGGAACATTGAGTCCAAAACTAGAATCTGGCTGCTGCCAAATGGATAGGGCAGCTGGTTTTGGGTTCTGTTTTTTTTTTTTTACTTCTTTTAGTTTTCCAGGCACTCGGTTTCAGGGGTGAGTTTTCCTTCCTTCTGATAAAATCGGTTGCTGCTAGCTTGATACTGTATATGTTTAACTTTTTCTTTGCTTAATACAAATCCTGCCCTCAGTACTTTGCCAACGGGCCCTAAGAAAAAAAATAAATAAAAATAAAAATAAAATTCTCTTGGCCAAACCTATCCATACCAAAAGTAATGTGCTTTCCTCTAACCTGAAGATTAGGAACACAACTAAAACTCAATCTGTGTGCTTTATTACTATCACAACATTGAGCTATCTTAAGCTAGGAACAATCCAAGTTCCTCCCTTAGCAAAAGGGCAAGTTAAAGGCTCGGCTCTAGCTTCCTCTATGTCATACCTACAGAGAAAACTCAATGGCGGATCATAGATGTCTTGGGAGTGCCACTTAATGAAGTAAATGGAGTTTCCTCTGAATCCACTAAAATTTCTGCAACTGAGAGAAAAACCATTATCTTCGTCCAAGAATAGTATCTGGTCACCAATGCTAGAAATCTTTACCCAACGAGGGTTCCCTCCACTTCCACTTCGGAGATCCAATCGATGAATATGAAAGTGACAGTCAGCTACCTCTATCAATTCATTATCATGCAAAACCACCCGCAATATATCACCACCTAACTGCACCAAGTACGTCACGCCCGTTATACCATCGCACCCGTTCTCACCCTCAGAAGGTGGTGGTACGACATGTACCACCTTTCGAGTGACAGTGTTAATGACTTTTGTATCCCCAGTTTCGTCCTCATTAACATAATACATTCCATTGAAGTATGCATCCCGCAAATGGAACGAGCAAGATTCTTCAATCACCACCCACTTCTTTTCTACCGGCTGATACAATGCCAGAATACCAGTTTTAAAATCAGCTGAGTTCCCCGACAAAACCACGGGCTCTCCACTCTCAATCGGGTCAGGACCGACCCAAACCAGCTGGGGCCCGGCAATATCCAGGAAGGGTAGAACCACCTTCCTACCAGTCAATGGATTGAAAAGAGAGAACTGGAAAAGAGGCGCATCGTACAAAACTATGTAGTCATGGGTGGGGCCCATGATCCTGTCTCCTGAGAAATTTGGGGAAGGAACAGTATGGACTTTACCAGAGAAGAGAGAGTAGAAACGAAGGTTGCTATCAGGGTGATCTCCTTCCTCGAGGAACCAAGGAAGCTGGGGAGGAGGGTCGGAGACGCAGGCGGATGAGCGCCACGTGGTGCAGACGGCGCGAAATTTGACGAAATCGGAGATGTCAGGGAGCTTCTTGGAGACTATTTGGAGCAGCTCGGGAGGAAGCAGCGACCAATCGGGAGATCTGGCGATGGGTTGGGATCCGGCCATCGCAGCTGTACTGTGGCGTTTGGAGATTGATGGAAACTGGAAAGTAATAGTGTTGAATTTGTAGATCTGTGCAATTTGATGGATCTGGGTGTAATTTGGATGCAGAGATACAGAGATGGAAGGAAGGCAGAGAATTTGCTTAATGATGATAGATTGGAGAGGAGGATCTCAGTCGTACCTAGAAACGTCAAGGAGGCGGCGATCAAACCATAACAAATGACAAAAAAAGCGACGGATTGCCTGTCAGCTGCGATAACATTTTTTTTTTTTTTTTTTTTGAGAAAAGATTACATTTTATTTTTCGAGGTTGCAGGGTCGGAGGTAGTAGAGGGCAAGGAGGGGCTTGGCCCTCCTAACATTTTTTAAAACTGCATATACCAATTAAATGGAAATGGAAAGTTCAATATTAATGATAAATATAACTTCAAATTAATTCAATATATGAGAAAAAACATCATATTAGAAAAGTTCCACTACTAATTTTGTAGAAAGTCCAATATTAATGAATAATGGTGCAAATTACTTTAAATTAATTAAGTTTTTGGGTCTCTAACAAAAACAAAAAGCTCAATATTTATCCCCTCTCCTCGCCTAATAATTTTCTTTCATCTGTATGAATCAATTCACCAAGTTACATGCAAAGCACATCTAACATTTAAGAATCTACAATGACTTGCGAGGCTTTGGCACTTGGTTTCTCGCATCTCTCGTTATCACTTACAGGTTTCGTTAACATTGCCCCTCTCTAACTTCAAATCCTGACTTTGCCCCTGTGAGATTGTAACATTGAATTCCAACCATTTAATATGTTTACTATATTGAATTTTTTTTGTCTGCTCCAGAATTATTGAAATTTCAAAAATTGAGATATAATCAATGTTTGAAGATCGGACTGGCTATCGAACCGGAAGAGCTATAGCGTCGGTGGTTCAATCGATCGGACCAGTTTTCAAAATCAAATGACATCATAATGATATTATATAATTAATATATAGTTATATGTAACAAAAATTAAAAAATTGCAAGGACGTCTAATGTAAAGAAAAAGATTTAATTGATATTAATTTTAAGATGAAAGATGTATACTATAATAAAATAACACAATATACCAGCAAAAAAAACTGTAAAACAAACAATAAATTCTTGTTATATGCGAAAAATTTATAAATATGTGATATCTTATGATAAATTGGTGGTCAAGCCTTCCAATTTATTTTTAAATTAAATGTCTATGAAAAACTCAAGTCGGATTTCGAACATGTGACCGTGCACTTAAGATGCATTGCTCGCTTTGCCACTAGACCAAAAATGAGTTCTCTAAATATTTAAAAATCTAGCTATTGCCCGGTCAAACTTCATTCTTGCTTACATCTAGAAAACAATCTATCTGCTGGCCAAGAAGATATATACAAATATACATCTTTCGACTTCAACACCATAAGAGCAGCGACTGGTGATTTCCAATAAAGCAAACATTATTGGCGAAGGATAGCTTGGACCAGTATATGAGGTGAGATCATATTTCTATCTTATTTATACTCAGTTATTATTTAATATTGCTCGTATTGTGCTTTGTGACAATTGTTTATTCATGTGTTGCATCATTTAAGAACGCGTGTGAATTACTGTAGGGAGTTCTAGAAAGCGGTGAAGAAATTGCAGTTAAAAGACTTTCGAAATATGCTAGCAAGGGAAAGGGGCAGCTTAAAAATGAGCTTTATCTACTTGCGAGGCTCAAGCACAAGAATCTTGTTAAATTAAAGGGATTTTGAGTACAACAACAAGATATAATCCTATGTTACGAATTTATGCAGAACAATAGCCTTGATCAAATGTTGTTCAGTATGTTATACAAAATTTCTTTCATTTTCTTTCCAAATTGTTGAATATGAATATGAACTAACTCCAAGATCACTAGGGGTTTTCTTTATTCATTCATTACTTTTCAATTGATCCAACTGTTTACTTTCTATCTGTAGATCTGGTCATGTGTATAGTTTAGTATAAGGATCACTATTGTAAGGGGATTACCAAATGACGTACAATTGTTGAAAACCTAAGTTATGATGTGAGCATTACTATGGATGAAACTTTAAACAATTCCACTATAACAAAAAAATTCTTAACATTGGCACAGGACTTCCAAAAGGGGCCTCAGAGCTAAACTGGGAACAGAGATACAAAATAATACAAGGAATTAGCTCCTGCAAGGAAACATTTTATTTGGCAGCCTCTGCCAAGTTGTCTAAAAAGAAAAACATTCTACTAGATGGAAAATGGTCCCCAAAATCTCTGATTTCGGCCATGCAAGGCTCTTCGAAGAATAGCGCTCTTTTTTTTTTCTGAACACCTCTATTGGCGAGACCTTGTCAGTGAACGACTCTGTTAAAATTTCAATTTGGTTATAACTTTTCGTAAAGGACTAATTAGCAATTTTGATGACTGCTGAGAATTGAACCACTAAAAAAAATAAAACAAAAAAACCCTAACTTGTTTAGGTGCTTCAATACTTGAATGAAGGAAGATTACTAGAATTGAAAGACGCAAGACTAAAAGAACCCTTTTCAGATGGAGAAATAGGAAGATGCATACACACAGCACTGCTATGCCTTCTAGAAGAACCTCAAATGAGGCCTAACATGCGGGAAATCAATCTCATGCAAACCAGCAAATCAAGCCCTCTCCCTAGCTTGCCTCATCTAAATTCGTTTTGGGGCAATGTTGACAGCTCAGCACTGCTGCATCATAGCCTCTAATTCCAAAAAAAATATGTGGTTTCTGCTAATGCAATGTACTGGTATTTTTTTTTTTCTCTAATTTAGTACATTTATGTCATTTCAGCCGATCCAAAATGGTGTGGTTTCTGTTGATGCCATGGGCTTACTTTATGATTATAGAATATAGATGTTCAAGAACAACTCCTTCAGTGTTAATTAAGATTTCTACATGCTGATGTATTGTGTGCATTGTTCACCTCTGTATTCTGGTTTTCTAAATGTAATGTACCGAAAAAAAAAAAATTACATTCTGTAAATGACTGATTACAGACCTGTGTATAATTTCCTTAGAATGATGACAGTTTTATTGTGAAATTTGATTTCAGGTTAAGTCATTTCATATTTGGCTAGGTTTGCAACTTGAATGAAATTACATTTAATTTCTGGAAACTAGGCTCAGGATTTAGGTCATCTAACACTGTTATATAAACATTATTATCAGGTTTAGGCTGACTGGCCCCAGAATTTAGGTACTGAGACAATGTTATTCCGAAAAATTATCAAGGTGGCAGATTCATGTTTCAGATCAGGGAATGTACAGAGCTTAGGATCAAATTTGTTTTGGGTTGCTTGTACTTCAATAAGATCAACTAGGAAAGATTGAATTGTTGATAGTCAGTTTAATCAAGTCAAGTTGTGGTGAAGACGACAAGAAAATCAATTAGCTTGGCTGGGTTCAGATACAGGAATATGAAATCAGATAAACCAGGGAGCTTTTTGGAGAGATGGAGATTTTTTCCTGGAAGTGTTGACCAGCTTCTCTGACAGCAAGCAAGATTACTAAGTCCTCCAGCAGGCTGCACCTAAAATCATGACCATGTCCACCAATAGAACTGGCCATGGTGTAGTGGTTCATATCTGTTTGGGCAAACATTCAAAGAAGTGTGGTACCAGGGTTTTTCAATTCTGCATTTTGAATGTTTAAGTGGAACATATAAAAGGAATTGTTTTGTTTCCTCCAACAAAATAAATAAAGAGCTTAAACTGACAAGGATGTAGATATCAGGACAGGACCAAAGCTGCATAAGACTAAGAGTGAGAAGGAATTAAATTCTTCATTTTTTTGCTAAAATCAGTAGAATCACTATAGTCATTTTGCCCCGCGATATGAGATCACAGGTAAATCCCATTATTCTGAGAAAATACATAGCCACATTTTGGATGGCAATTAAATTACCATGCAGTGATAACTAATATACAATTTGTCACTAAATACTAAATTAATAACACATCAGTTCAACTAGAGAATTTAACTAAATAATGTTTCAGCATTCACATGCTTAAACCCACAACTAAACCTGAAGATTAGGAACGAGACACAAAGTAACATTCTGCCTGCCAAGCCAATCCATACCAAAAGTAATGTGGTCTCCACTAACCTGAATATAAGGAACACGACTAAACTCAATATTTGTGCTTTATTAATTTTACAACATTGAGCTATCTTAAGCTAGGAACAATCCAAGTTCCACCATTTACAAAAGGGCAATTTAAAGACTGGACTCTGGCTTCCTCTATGTCATACCTAATGAGCAAACTCAATGACCGATCATGCATGTCTTGGTGCCTCTTAATGAAGTAAATGGAATTTCCTGAGAGTCCACTAAAATCTCTGCAACTGAGAGAAAAACCGTTATGAACGTCCAAAAATAGTATCTGGTCACCAATGCTAGAAATCTTGACCCAACGAGGCTTCCCTCCATTCCCACTTTGAAGATCCAATCGATGAATAGGAAAGTGGCAGTCAGCCACCTCTAACAATTCATTATCCTGAAAAACCACCAACAATATATCACCACCTGACTGCACCAAGTACGTCACAAACATTACATCATCGTAATCATAATCGTCCTCAGGAGGTGGCGGTATGACATGTACCACCTTTCGAGTGATAGTGTCGATGACTTTTGTATCCCTATTTTCCTCGTCAAAAACATAATGCATTCCATTGAAGTAAAGGCATTGCAACAAGCTCGAGAAAGGTTCTTCAATCATCACCCACTCCCTTGCTACCGGCTCATACAATGCCAGAATACCAGTCTTAAAATCAACTGAATATCCCGAGAAAATTACGGGCTCTCCACTCTCAATTGGGTCAGGGCCGACCCAAATTGGCCGGAGCCCAACAATGGCAATATCCAGGAAGGAGAGAGCCACCTTTCTACCAGTCAATGGATTGAAAAGAGAGAACTGGCAAATTGGCGCATTGTACAAAACTATGTAGTCATGAGCGGGGCCCATGATCCTATTTCCTGGGAAATTTGGGGAACGAACAGTATGGATTTTACCAGAGAAGAGGGAGTAGAAACGAAGGTTGCTTTCAGGGTGATCACCTTCCTCGAGGAACCAAGGTAGCTGGGGAGGAGGGTCGGAGACGCAGGCGGATGAGCGCCACGTGGTGCAGACAGCGCGAAATTTGACAAAATCGGAGATGTCAGGGAGCTTCTTGGCGACTATTTGGAGCAGCTCGGGAGGAAGCACTGACCAATCGGGAAATCTGGCCATGGGTTGGGATCCGTCCATCGCAGCTGTACTGCGGCGTTTGGAGATTGGTTAATGGTGTTGGACTTGTAGATTTGTGTAATTTGGATGCAGAGATGAAGGAAGAAAGAGAATTTGTTTAACGATGATAGATTGGAGAGGAGGATAGGATCTCAGTCGTACCGAGAAATGTCAAGGAGGCGGCGATGAAAGTATGAAACCGCTTGTGTGAATATCCCGGTTCATCCAACAGCTTGATGAAACCTCCTGTGAGACATTTCTTTTTTTTTTTTTTTTGAGAAAAGATTACATTTTATTTTTCGAGGTTGTAACAGTGAATCCAACCGTTAATATGTTCACTATATTTAAATTTTTTAGTATGCCCTAGAATTAGAATGGAATAGAATAGAAAGGGATGAAAAAAAGAAGAGGAATTAAGACTTAATTTTCAAATTTGAGATGATAAAATTGGTGAAAATTTTGAAGAGCCTTATTTCTCTCGTTTTGAAATTCTTTTTTTTTTGTTAATAAAATTGGTGAAAATTTTGAGATGATAACATTTGAAAAAAAAAAATTTAGACACACTAGATAACGACTATTTAGTTAATATTTGAAATTCTTTTGTTATGTCAATTTGCTAGAATATTACTCAATAAATTATTATTTTCATGAGTAAACATGTCTTACATTATAACGCCATATTATTTGCGCTGTCGCCCGACAACTCACAAACAAGTACGGGACAAACTAGTGTACACGCTAATTTTTTTAAAAACGCAGAAGATACAGAGTGGCTCGCTTTTTTCTTTTTTCTGCGGCCAATGAATTATGAAAAACCAGATGCCAAACTAGTAACAAAGTCATTCATCAATGCTGCCGCGGTACCGCCTATTTAATTGTCATCTAAAAGAAAAAAGAATCTTATCTGTGCTCAGGAGAGGATGAAGATAATTGGTATCAATCTTAATAATTGACCCAGTCAAGATCTAAATGAAAAGATATGGGCATATTTTTCGTTAAAAAAAATAAATAAACCCAGTCAAGGGGGGCGGAGGAAAGACATGTGTCACAAATTTTAGTCCTAATATTTTTATAGGAAAATCGTCCTTCAGGTTCAGGTATCACACAAATTTTATTTTGATCCTTAAAGTTTTAAGTTTTTTTTTTTATTTTGGCCGTTGTATTTCCAACAATGTCGCGGATAAAAATAATTGGGTGACACCCAAGTATATGCAACAAGACCAAAGTATTGATTATTCAAATAGTATACACACACGACTATGCATTTATCCCTGGTGCTACAAGCTTTCTCCGCATATGCTTTTATAATTCCCCCAATAATACAATCTTCTCCTTGTGCTGATTTGGTGCTTATTGGGTACCCAATGCATGTCAGCATGTGTTTCTCTTTATTCTAGTTTAAAAAAGGGTATGTAATAAACATTAACCTTTGGATAACAATATACTGAAAAAGTAATTTGCATTCTTTCATTTTTTTTACTTTTTTTTTATAAACTACATTGAATCGAGAGTCAAACAATCCAATCTATGCACCAAGTTAAGGTTCCGCAGCCAATGCGTAAAAATGACAAAGTCACTTGCAATGGGGATAGGAATATCTAGAAAAACTAAGACTTTTTAAACAAAAGGTTTTGTAATCATATTAATAATTGTCTTATTGCCTCAAATAATTAAAACATCAAATCTCTTTTTCTTTCCATTAGACATTTAACATAATGCTCAGTTTTGTAATTCTAAAATAGCAGATTGACCCTGTCCTAGATAGTACTACTGATATATGGATATACTTAGTTAATTGTGGGCGGGATGTCTGCCATGTATTTTATATAATCGATTTTCAAAAACAGGAATAGAGCTGAGGATACTCCTCGCAAGGTTTATTAATGGCAACCCAGATCGTGGAAGAAATATTAGTCTACAAAGTGTAAATATATATAAAGTTAACAAAGTAGCCGAGACAATTAATGGATCATAGAACAGAATTCTTCGTAGCAATTTTGCTGCTGTCTTTCATCAATGTTGATGGCAAAGGTATGCTTTTATTCTTTATTTTTTTATTTTTTATTTTTGGTTTCTCTGTGACCTAATCAGTTTTTCTTTCGGTATTTTATGTTTACTATGAGAGTACTTGGTGATTATTAATTGTTGATGAAACAACAGTTTGCTTTGTTTGATCTGTATGCTTTTATGATATATATCACACGAATCCAGCTTTTTTCCGCTTAGTTGAACAATACAAACAACAAGTCATGAAAAATTATAGAATTGATATGAAAACTTGGGTAATTTGGCTATCTATATATCCACCTCCGTTCTGTTTAGGAAATATATATATATATATATATATATATATATATATGAAGTCATAAATTAAAAATAAAAAAAAGTTATGTAGATGCATGTGTTCTTTTCATATAAACACGCTCAACAGCCTCAACTAATGCCCTATATGTTGTTGTAGTAAATATATGATTAAATTGATTAATTTAGATAGCATTAGTGTAACAGAATGATCATGATTTAAGTTCTATGATTCAACAAAGTTCCACCACTTGCTTGCTGCTGCCTAGTATAATAAAGAATCAACCGCAGGGAATGCATTAAATGCGAGTGAGGTGTTGCAAGATGACGAGCTCCTAATTTCAACTAATGGGCTATATCAGTTGGGTTTCTTCAACACGACAAGTTCTAATCGCCGATATCTTGGAATTTGGTACAACCTTCCTAGCACAATGATAGTATGGGTTGCTAATAGGGATCTTCCAATCATCAGTGGCACTGGCACGCTTTACCTCTCACCATCTGGAACCCTTTCCATACGAAATAGCACAGGCCAAGATATATGGTCTTCTGGTACTCAATTCAGCCGAGGAGAACCTCAAGCATGTCTCCTTGACTCGGGACATCTTGTTGTTAATGATACCAAAACAGGGAAAATTTTATGGCAGAGTTCATACCAACTCTCTGACTCCCTATTATCAAATACACCACTTGGTTATGTGAAGTTATGGGATTCAACCCTTGAATATCAACTGTCTTCTTGGAACATTACTGGAATTGATCCTTCAACAGGGCAATATGTCCGTAAATTGGATCCTTCAAGAAGGCATGAACTGGTAACATTCAGAGGCTCTGATGTATTTTATCGAACAGGGCCATGGAATGGCACTGGATGGAATGGATTCCCAAAAATGAATAAAACAGGACTTGTGAGGTTTCATGTCTCCGCAAGTGACGATGGATCATACTTTTGGTATGAACCTAACAACCGATTGTACCTTTGGAATCAAGTCTTGAATTCAACAGATGGCAGAACATACCGCTATTACTGGAATTCCAGTAGCAATAACTGGGAGCACTTTTGGACTGCGCCGGATGAATCTGCTCCTCCATATGCGAAATGTGGGCCATATGGGATTCCTTCATCTGATGGCGGTTGTCACTGTTGTACAGGTGATTTCCATTACAAGCAGGAAGATTGGAATAAACAACAATTTTCGGGGGGCTGTATAAGAGATCTCTCTAAATGGAACATACCATAAATTTATTACTGTGACTAATTTGAAACTACCAGACACAATCAATGCAGTTTCTAATGAAACACTGAGCAAAAGTGAATGTGAGAGTTGGTGCCAGAAGAATTCTTCTTGCACGGCTTACGCACACATTGGATGGCAAGGATGTCTGGCTTGGTTTGGAGACCTTATTGATATGCAACAATTCAATACCGATGAAGGATATGGAGATAGTTTATATATTCGTGTTGCTTCCAAGAATGGTATGTGGTTATTTGCTGTAATTAAAAATTTAAAATAACATGACGACTTTAAAATTTCTAATATTCTGTAATATCTCATTACATAAAAATACATGAGTTAGTTATTAATACTAGCTGGCGGACTAATTGGACCTTTCTCTTATTGATTATCTTTCTCTTTTTCTTAATAGGGTCAAATAATCGGAAACTAATTTTCATCATTGTGGGTGTCAGTATTGCTGCAGTCGTGATTCTGTTAGCAACACTAATCCTGGTAAGGAAATTACCAATAAGATGGCCATTCAAAAAACATCTACAAACAGGTATGATAAGTAAAAGACTTGATAAATCTCGGATCAAGGTCGTTCATGTATCTATCAATATATGAATATATTCATAACTAGCTATTGCTTATATCAACTTGTAGAAAATAATCTATCTGATGGCCAAGAAGACATTCAAATTTTTGAATCTTTCGACTTCAATACAGTAAGAGCAGCGACTGGTGATTTCAATAAAGCAAACATTATTGGCGAAGGACAGCTTGGACCAGTATATGAGGTGAGATCATATTTCTATCTTATTTGTACTCAGTTATTATTTAATATTGCTCGTATTGTTTTTTATGATGATTGTTTATTGATGGGTTGCATCATTTAAGAACATGTGTGAATTGCTGTAGGGAGTTCTAGAAAGTGGTGAAGAAATTGCAGTTAAAAGACTTTCGAAATATGCAAGCAAGGGAAAAGAACAGCTTAAAAATGAGCTTTATCTACTTGCAAGGCTCAAGCACAAGAATCTTGTTAAACTAAAGGGATTTTGCGTACAACAACAAGAGATAATGCTATGTTACGAATTTATGCAAAACAATAGCCTTGATCAAATTTTGTTCGGTATGTTATACAAAATTTCATTTCTTTTCAAATTGTTGAATATGAATATGAAATAACTACAAGATCACTAGGGGTTTCCTTTATTCATTCATTACCTTTTTAGTCATGTAATATAGTTTAGTAAAAGGATCACTATTGTATGGAAAAAAAAAAAGAATAAAGGGGATTACCAAATAACGTACAATTGTTGAAAACCTAAGTTAATTGGTTAAGAGATAGATTTTATTTTGCACGTAAGAGATATGATGTGAGCATTACTATGGATGAAACTTTAAATAATTCCACTATAACAAAAAAGTCTCAACATTGGCACAGGACTTCCAGAAGGGGCCTTAGAGCTAAACTGGGAACAGAGACACAAAATAATACAAGGAGTTAGCTCTGGTCTTCTTTACCTTCACGAGGAAAATGGGGATACCGTAATTCATCGGGATGTGAAGCCAGGAAACATTCTATTAGATGGAAAACTGGTCCCCAAAATCTCTGATTTTGGCCTTGCAAGGCTCTTCGAAGAACAGCGCTCCTTTTTTCTGAACACCTCTATTGGCGGGACGTTGTCAGTGAACGAGTTTCTGTTTATATTTCAATTTGGTTATAACTTTTCGTAAAGGACAAATTAGCAATTTTGATGACTGCTGAGAATTGAACCACTAAAAAGAAGAAGAAGAAGAAGAAAAGTAACTTGTTTCACAGACCAATTGGCAATTATAGTTGTTGATATATGCCAGAGGAATTTAGTATATTAATTTCCAAGAACTGACAATTTAATATACAAAAAATATTGACTTGGAATATATGTTGATTTTTTCAGAGGGTACATGGCACCAGAACTACAAAATGGAATGCTCTCCACTAAAGCTGATGTATACAGCTTCGGAATGGTTATTCTGGAAATAATCAGCGGTGAAAGAAACACCTCTCATCCCACCGGTCTTATTAGTCTTGTAAATGCATCTCTCTCTCTCTCTCTAGCTAATCAGCTTTTACTCTCTCTCTCTCTCTCTCTCTCTCTCTCTAGCTAATCAGCTTTTACTTTGTACGACCATTTAGGTGCTTCAATACTTGAATGAAGGAAGATTACTAGAACTAAAAGACGCAAAACTAAAAGAACCCTTCTCGGATGGAGAAATAGAAAGATGCATACACATAGCACTGCTATGCCTTCTAGAAGAACCTCAAATGAGGCCGAACATGCGGGAAATCAATCACATGCTAGCCTGCAAATCGACCCCTCTCCCTAGCTTGCCTCATCTGAGTTCGTTTTGGGGCAATGTCGGCCCCTCAACAATTGTTGACAGCTCAGCCCTGCTGCATCATAGCCTCTAATCCCAAAAAAATTGTGGTTTCTGCTAATGTAATGTACTGGTATTTTTTCTCCATGATTTAGTGCATTTATGTCATTTCAGCCGATCCAAAATGGTGTGGTTTCTGTTGATGTCATGGACTGTTGTTTTATGAATATAGAATATAGATGTTTAAGAACAACTCCTTCAGTGTTAATTAAGATTTCTACATGCTGACGTATTGTGTGAATTGTTCACCTCTATATTCTGGTTTTCTGAATGCAATGTACTTAAAAAAAATTTACATTCTGCAAATGACTGATTACAGACCTGTGTATAATTTCCTTAGAATGATGGCAGTTTTATTGTGAAATTTGATTTCAGGTTAAGTCATTTCATATTTGGCCATGTTTTCAACTTGAATGAAATTACAAATAATTTCTGGCAACTAGTCTCAGGATTTAGGTCATCTAACACTGTTATATAAACATAATTATCAGGTTGACTGGGCCCAGAATTTAGGTACTGAGACAATGTTATGCAAACAAATTATCAAGGATTTTGGCAGATTCATGTTTCAGATTAGGTACTGAGACAATGTTATGCCAACATAGCTTAGGATCAAACTTGTTTTGGGTTGCTTGTACTTTAATAAGATCAAGTAGGAAAGATTGAATTGCTGTTAGTCAGTTTAGGCAAGTCAAGTTGTGGTGAAGAGGACAAGAAAATCAATTAGCTTGGCTGGGTTCAGGTACAAGAGTATGAAATCAGAGAAACCAGGGAGCTTTTTGGAGAGATGGAGAATTCCCCTGGAAGTGCTGACCAGCTTCTCTGACAGCGAGCAAGATTGCTAGCAGCCTGGCCTCAGTCCCAGCCAGGCCGCACCTAAAATCACGACCATGTCCATCAATAAAACTGGCCATGGTGTAGTGGTTCATTTCTGCTTGGGCAAACATTCAGAGAAGTGTGGTACCAGGGTTTTTCAATTCTGCATTTCGAATGTTTAATTGGAACATATAAAAGGAATTGTTATGTTTCCCACAAGGATGTAGATACCAGGACAGGAGCAAAGCTGCATGAGTCTGAGAGTATATCAACGTAAGTTGTACAGAAATTGAGCGTCAACTATAATTAATGCAGGTTCTAACTTAATTAATTAATTAATTTCATGTAAAAAACAAAACAATTTAAATATAGAAGGATTTTGCCCCTCTAATTTATGATCATAGCTACAGGTGAAACTTTTGTACCTGTATATGGTGAGGATTCAGTCATACTGCAATTAAGGATATTTATTTTGCTTTCAATTGGTGCCACGCATGCAACAAATATGATCTTCATTTTTCTGCTAAAATTAGTAATAGCAATATAGTCATTTTGCCCCGAGATATGAGATCACAGGCAAATCCCATTATTCTGAGAAAATACATAGCCACAATATAGTCATTTTGGATGACACTTATAATTAAAATACAGTGATAATTAATTATCAATTTGTCACTAAATACTAAATTCATAACATATAACTAGAGAATTCAACCAAATATCACATGATTAAACCCCAAAAAAATGTACCAGAAAATGAGATACAAATCTGCTGACCAAGCCAATCCATACTAAAAGTAATGTGATCTCCTCTAACCTGAAGATTAGGATCACAACCAAAACTCAATACGTGTTCTTTATTAATTTCACAGCATTGAGCTATCTTAAGCTAGGAACAAACCAAGTTCCACCCTTTGTTAAAGGGCAATTTAAAAGCTCGCTTCTGGCTTCCTCTATGTCGTACCTACAAAGCAAACTCAATGGTGGATTATAGATGCCCTGGGACTGGCACTTAATGAAGTAAATGGAATTTCCTCTAAATCCAACAAAATCTCTACAACTCAGAGAAAAACTGTTATGATCGTCCAAAAATAGTATCTGGTCTCCAATGCTAGAAATCTTGACCCAATGAGGTTTCCCTCCATTCTCACTTTGAAGATCTAATTGATGAATATGAAAGTGGCAGTCAGCCATCTCTAGCAATTCATTATCATGCAAAACCACCCGCAATATATCACCACCTGACTGCACCAAGTACATCTCTTCTGTTGTAACATCACACTCGTAATCATCCGCAGGAGGTGGCGATACAACATGTACCACCTTTCGAGTGAGAGTATTGATGACTTTTGTGTTCCCAGTATCCAACTCATTAACATAAGACATTCCATTGAAGTATGCATCACCGAAACGCGACAAGCGAGGTTCTTCAATCACCACCCACTCCCTTAAAACCGGCTGATACAATACCAGAAAACTGGTCTTATAATCATCTGAATATGCTGAGAAAACCACGGGCTCAGCATGAAATGAAACCTAACCGTACCAAATAAGCAAAAAAAAGTTTTGTTCTTTGCGTCGTTCTCAAAAAATAAAAAAGAAAACGAGTAAAAAGCTACTTCGTGATCACATAAGGTAACTATTAATTGATGATAAATTATATCTGATATTTCTTATTTTGTTTAGTTATGTAATATTCATAATTCCTACAAATCAAATTTCTATAAAGTTTTATGCAATTTTGTTTTACTAATAATTTATTTTTAAATAAATGTATATTTTTTTGTGTATTTTTTGCTATTATGTTATATTAAATATAATTTTATTTATTTATATTATCAAGCATTTCAAGAATAATAATCCAAAGGGAGCTAAAAAAAATAGTTGAAATAACAGTGTGCCAGTGACAGAATAGTTAATTGCAGAAGTGAGTTTCATTTTCTTAATATGAAACGATCCAGGGAGTCTACATCAACAATTTATTTCGTAAAATTGAATCCTAGTCTAACTAATCTGAATTTAAGACGTTTGATGATTTAACTTCTTCTTATAACTCAATTAAGAAAGTCAGGTTCCCGTCAAAAATGACCATTGTTCTTCAGACAATAATAAAATAAAAAGAAAATGAGTAAAACACTATTTTGTGATCTCATAAAATAACTAATAATTGATTTTTAATAAATTACATATAATATTTTTTAATTATTTTATGGCAATATTGGATATAACCCCTCAAATCTTCTTCAATTGAATATAACCCCTCAAATCTTCTAAATCGGATATAACCCCCTCAAATCATATTCACCAACGATATATACCGCTCTGACTAATTTTAATCATATTTTATCTTCTTTTAACTTATTTCTATTATTAATTAATTATTGACCAAATTATCCTTAGCCTAATGGACCTTTCTTCTTCTCCTCCATGAGAAATGCAAAATTTCTTCTCCGTGAGTTACTGAAAGGCATGGTATCTCTTTAGCAAGAACAAAAGTTCTTTTACCATTATAGAACCATATGTCTCTCTCGTTGTTTGTAGATCTGTTCGATTCAGTTGGAGTGATACTGGGCATAGTAAGAACCAATATATCTCTCTCATTATCTAGCTAGTATTAACTATTAAGCAATATTGGGCATAGTAAGAAGAGCAGAGTTCACGACAAGAAAATCCTATGGCACATCAAATAGATAAATATGATAGGAATATAGGATTAATAGAAGTACACAGAGGACATTGGTCATTGGCATATCAATTATTTTCGCATTATAAGAATTGAAAATTCGGCTCTTTTCGTTGATGAATTTGTGCCCACATGGGCTTCATTGGCAAACACAAAAGAAGGTGCAGAGAGGACGTGTAGAAGCTCATTTGTAGATCTGGTATAAGTTACATGTACATAACCTTCAAAAAAAAGTTACATGTACTGTCAGTACTGATGTACATAGTTTTCTTCCTTTCTTTTGTTCTGACCAAGACAATGCTTAATATATAATCAAACCTCCTCTGAAATAATAAGAAGGCAGGAAAACAAGCAATGAGTAATGGACAAAGGGTATTTGGTCAGAAATGTTAGAAAACAATTTTAAAAATTTTAAAAATGGTTAAAATTGGTTAAAGGCGTTTATATCCCTAATGAGTATGATTTGAGGGAGGTTATATCCAATTTTGAAGATTGGAGGCAGTTATTTCCAATTGAAGAAGATTTGAGGGGGTTATATCCAATTTTGCCTTATTTTAATTATATAATGTTTAAAATCATTACGAATTAATTTATGTAATGTTTTATACAATTTTTTACTAATAATTTATATTTAAGACCAATAAATTATTTTTTGTGTATTATTTTTTGTGCATAGAGGGTTCCGTGCATTATAACTACATTGTTGGTGATTTTGAAAATTGACAAAACTAATTTAACCAATATCAAAATCTCATAGTAAACAAAATTCACATATTTTTTAATTTTTATACTTTCTATTTTTGAAATATTCTTACCACTAATTTGTATAAAAAAATGGCAAACTTTAATTTAGGTGTTTAGGCACTGTCATGCCAATAAAAATATCAGGCTTTTTGGCAGATTCGTGTTTGAGATCAGGGAGTGTACAGGCTTACAATCTAGATTAAGATCAAACTTGTATTGGGTTGCTTGTACTCAAATAGGATCAAGTAGGAAAGATTGAATTTCTGTTAGTCAAGTTTTGGTGAAGAGGAAATGAAAAACAATCAGCTTGGGTAGGTTCAGGTCCAGGAGTATGAAATCTAAGATACGGGGATCTTTTTGAGAAAAATATGAAGAATTTCTCCAGGAAGCGCTGATCAGCTTCTCTGACAGTTAGCATGATTGATAGCGGCCTGATCATAGCCAAGCCACTTCCACGACCAGGACACAGCATTGGAAACGATCTCGGTGGCAGTGGTCCTCTTCCATTCGGGCATCTAACGTTCAGAGGAAGAAGAGTGGTACAAAGGGTATTTCAATTGAACATCAATCGTACAGAAATTGAACGTCAACTATTACTAATGACAGATTACAACTTTATTAGTTAATTCTATGTCAAAAAAGAACAAAAAGTTATGTATACAATGAAACAGAGAGAAGGATTGCTCTGCTCTCATGATCATAGCTACAAGTGAAAATGTGCCTATACATGGTGACTGAAGTGAAATTTTGCCTATATATGGTGACTGGTGAGCATTTAGTCAACCTTCAACAAAAGATATTTATTTTACTTTCAATTGGTGCTATGCATGCCAAAAGTACGACCTTCATTTTTTGCAAAAATTAGGAGAAGCAATATAGTCATTTCGTCCCCAGATATGAGATCACGGGTAAATCCCATTATTCTGAGAAAATACAAAGCCACATTTTGGATGACAATTGAAATTACCATGCAGTGATAACTAATAATCAATTTGTCACAAAATACTAAATTAATAACATACAAGTATAACTAGAGAATTCAACCAAATATTCACATGATTAAACCCCAAAAAAATGTACCAGAAAATGAGATACAAATCTGCTGGCCAAGCCAATCCATACTAAATGTAATGTGCTCTCCCCTAACCTGAGGATTAGGATCACAACCAAAACTCAATACATGTTCTTTATTAATTTCATAGAATTGAGCTATCTTAAGCTAGGAACAAGCCAAGTTCCACCCTTTGTTAAAGGGCAATTTAAAGGCTCGCTTCTGGCTTCCTCTATGTCGTACCTACAAAGCAAACTCAATGGTGGATTATAGAGGGCCTGGGACTGGCACTTAATGAAGTAAATGGAATTTCCTCTAAATCCACTAAAATCTCTACAACTCAGAGAAAAACTGTTATGATCGTCCAAAAATAGTATGCGGTCACCAATGCTAGAAATCTTGACCCAATGAGGCTTCCCCCATTCTCACTTTGAAGATCTAATCGATGAATATGGAAGTGGCAGTCAGCCATCTCTAGCAATTCATTATCATGCAAAACCACCCGCAATATATCACCACCTGACTGCACCCAATACATCTCTTCCGTTGTAACATCACACTCGTAATCATCCGCAGGAGGTGGCGATACAACATGTACCACCTTTCGAGTGAGAGTATTGATGACTTTTGTGTTCCTAGTTTCCAGCTCATTAACATAATACATTCCATTGAAGTATACATCACCGAAACGCGACAAGCGAGGTTGTTCAATCAATTGGGTCAGAAAACGCGACTACCAGCTCATTAACATAATACATTCCATTGAGTTTCATTTTCTTAATCTAAAACGATCCAGGGAGTCTACATCAACTGTAAAAACCCAAAATTTTTTTTAAATTAAAGTTTAGTAATTTCTAAGAAAACAAGTAATTTAATTAACTGAAATCTAATCGTAAATCCCATTTGTAAATTAAGCACGATTTTATTTTGAATCCGATACAATAATTAATTCCGGCCATTTGGAAAATTTTCGATAAAAATTATTTGCTTAACTAATTGTCTTATGCCTTGATATATTCAAAAATCTATTTTTATAAATTTCTCATAAGGTAATTATAGCTGAAAATCTAATTTTATTGCTTGAAGAATTGTTTTTCCTAAATTTCCTTTAACCTGGACCATTTGATCGAGTTTTAATCCTTGAATTTTTCTGAGCCGTTGGATCATCCTCGGACTTTTATCTCATCCCTCTTTTCTCTTTCTCTCTCCCCTCTCTCTGCTTCTCCGCCGAAGTTGCTTTGTTGACCCCTTTCACTAGAATCTCTCTTTCTCCCTCACCGATGGCAGAGAGATCACGAGTATACCACCTACTCGACCCACCCCATTGACTTTCCCTCTCCACTCGTGCTCACTCTCTCTCGCCTCTGGCAGAGGAACGCGACTTTCGCGCGACCGAACCCCTGACACCTCGTGCGCGCCTGCCACCTCAGCAGCTTGACTCCCTCCTCTCCCTCTATAAGTCATCCCTCTTCTCTCTCTCTGCCGAGACCCAAACCGACCCAGATAAGAACAGAAAAACAAAAGAGAAAGGAAAAAAAAGAAAGAGAGAGAAAGAGAGGTGGAGACTGTAGCCGGAGGACGAGGTGGTCGACTAGGTAGTGGCGCTGACACTGATGGCAGTGGTGGTGTCGATTGACAGTAGCTGAGCTCAACATTTTTTCCCCCTCTTCTCTTCTTTGCTTTACTGTCTCGGTTTGCAACTCCTCTCTTTCTATATTTTTTTTTTCTTTGTTCTGTGATATGATTGAATTGTCGAGGCTTGCACAAATTTGAACTGTGCTTTGTGTGTTTGCTTGGTAAATCGATCGATTGAGTGTTGGAGTTGTGCATTGCCTCCCTTTGAACTGTCAGGCTTTGTATGATTGATGTTGGCTCTGTGGATTGATTGAATGCTTTGTTAGACTGCTATAGAACTGTTGTGCTTATTATCGGTTTCATCTGAGTTATTAGAATGTTGTGAGAATGCTTAGTTAAGGCTATGGATGGGTATGTTCTTTGTTGGATGCCTATGTCTGAATCTGTGCTTGATATTGGTTTTCGTTAAGTCTGTATAAGGTTGCAAATGCTTGAATAATGTTGTTTCCTTATCTGTTAGTGGTTAGATGTCTCAATGCTTGTTGTTCTAGGTTATTTCTTGTTTGTTCGATCGGTTCAGTAGCTTGTATTCTTGATTTTAGGATAAATACATGTTGAATAGGCAATATCCCTCTTGTAGTGTGCTTTCTGGACTGATGCCAGGCTGGTACAGGCTTGGTACCAGTCGGTTTTCTCTCTGTGTGCTTACTGGTACAGTTTTCTTTAGGTCCAGGGACCTATCTGTGAACTTTTCCGATTTTAGGGCTGTTTCGTAAATATTTTTGAACTGTTTTAGGACTTCTGTGGAAATAAATCTGTTATTAGGAACTAAGGTGTAAATGTTGTGTGAATATATTTGATTCAGGGTCCTTGTTGTAAAATCTGTTTTGCGGGTTCGGATTTCATCCCCGAAACCCGACTTTTCCGTGTGGGCTTTGTTTCGTGCTGGGCTTGTCGGGCCTGCTTTTCTGTGCTGGTTATTTTTTCTTGTGTGGATTTCTTTTCCTCTGGTTGGACCCGTGAGACTTGGGCTTGCTGTTTTGTTGTGCGTGGCCCTTCTTGTTTTGCTGTTGGTTGAATTCTGAAAATGATTTGTTATGTGGATTTTGAGTTAAATAAAACTAGAACTATAAGTTATTTGATGGCATAATTATGTTAGCAAATTGATTTGGATTTGAGTAAAAGCTTTTTGGCCGAGAAATTAATCGAGACGGATTCGAATATAAAACGTTGGCTTTTACAAATGGGAAATGATTAGATTGTCCGTAAAATAATTTTCTTTACAGATACTATGATATAAACGGACACAGTATGATCCCAAAATATTTTCGAACAAACTAAGTTTTATTCGTTAATCGTTTGAAACACGTTTATCTTATTTTAGACTTTTCTTAAAAGCATTTCATACTTGAGCAAAACACTATTTAATTATTAACTAAACTTTTCAAATGATTTCTAAACCAAACTAAATATTGCCACGTCTCCAAACGTCATAGTTGGACTTATAGGAATCGTCAAAAACGTCTTTCTACACATTAATTTTATAGTTGGAACTTAACAAATTATTTCCAAAAATAGCAACTTAACTTTCCTTCTCAACTAGTTTCAAACGGAACTCCGTCAAATTATTTTTGTAAACTAATTAAGTATAATAATATATTTTAATACCGAGTCCCTTTTTAATTTATTTAGAAGTTAAGTATGGTTAAAGATGACATAACCAGAACTTGAAACCAAATTGAGGGATAAATGAGTTTAATCGTTAAATTAGCTTTAACGATAGTTTCGTTCACCAGGTGATCAGGCCGACTACCAGGGAGATTACTACTACCCTGAGCACGAGGACGGTGACGCAGGACAGGAATCCATCGACCCTCCAGTGGAGTAGTAGCTTCTACGCCCTACTTTCCAGGTGTGGATGCCTTAGGTTTTGTTTAATCTTTAGAATAAGAATTAGATCATTAATTAATTGTGTGCATATCATGTCATTAACATTAAGTAAACAGTTAAGCACATGTCATTAAATCAAAACTAGATTGCACTTATAGGATATGCATTGCATATTACTAATAATGTGATTAATAAACTTAAAAGTGCCCTTAATCAACACTTGCATCTGGTGCGGATCAGGATAGCGAGACCAAGTGTGATAAGTTCGTTTTGTCTGGGGTTTCCATTATCGGGAGATTGCACCCAAGCTAAATGCCGGTGGTCTCCTTATGATAGAGATCGTGGGCAACGCGTTTCTGATGATCACTCAGCAGACCGACCGTTAGGCGGTACTGCGGTCACTTGGTAGTCATTTATTATTGTTTGGTTGTTGATATATATTTATATATTCCGCTTGTTTCGACTGGACTCTATGGGGTTGTTTGCCACTTATCTATTAGACTACCTCTCGATCTCCCACGATTCAATACCGGTATTGACCTACTCCTCGACGGGGGTTGTAGGCTTGGAGCTATGACTTTTTATCGAGCTATGATTCTATTTAGGTAGATCTACTCTAGGCAAGGTCCATGTCATATTGGGATATGTGAGGATTGATTCTGAATTATGATACGCTTATGATTGACTACTGAGTGTGGGTGCTTGACTCTCGTATAATTATACTATTATCTCGTATACTATTCCACAAAACCAAATCTTTGCTATTTTATTTGGGCATGTCATAATAGGTAGAATTGCATCATTAACACTTTGTTTTACACTTAGGAAATTGCATTAATTTATAGGACCTTAAAAGTATTTAAGTATGGTTTAGTTCTGACTAGAAATTAACCAGAACCTCGTAGGCTCACTCTATCACCACACTGAGTATTAATGTACTCATCCCACATACTTTGATTGTGGAGACAGGTTCAGGTTTGGCTGGTTTAGCGGAGGAGGACTTAGCAGAAGACCAAGCCGAACTGGAGTAGTTATCTTATTACTTATTTTTAGGATTTTGTTTAGACTTTGGCTGGAAATTTTTGTTGTGTAAACATTTACCGGCCCTTTTATTGTATGAACAAACTTATCCTTTATTATGTGATTTTATTTGTGATATTATATCTGTGACACTGTTTATTAGCCTTACGTGTGCATAGTAGAGTGTGTACACGTGGCGGGGCTGTCTATCCCGAATTATGGCTTGGTTCGGGGTGTGACATCAACAATTTATTTCGTAAAATTGAATCCTAGTCTAACTAATCTGAATTTAAGACGTTTGATGATTCAACTTCTTCTTATAACTCAATTAAGATAGTCAGGTTCCCGTCAAAGATGACCATCGTTCTTCAAACAATAAAGGTCCACTCCAGAATATAAGGTGGAATGGAATGGAAAGAAATGGAGGAGGGGTGGGAACCAAATCTTTAACTCCCAAATTTGGAGTGACAAAATAGAGAACAATTCTATAGAAATTATTATCTCATTACCACACATTCACCTCCATTTCCACTATATATTTTTCCAGGTTAAGTCACTGGGCAGTGGCATGGACAGTGTCATCCCATTCCATCAACCTCAATCTCCCCATTCTGGAGCGCACCCTAATAAAATAAAAAAGAAGAGAAAATTTATTTTATGCCGCTTTCAAATTTGCCAATTTCTAATATGTCATTCTTAAATGACTAATTAACAATATGCCATCATAAATTGTAAAAAATTTGTTGTATGTCACTAATTCTTTCCAAAATATAGTTAACTAGATTATTCAATCGCGGCTCTGCTGCGACCAGTCATCTTTTGTTTGATTGTACGTACTTTGATAGGTTTGTTTTATGGTAATGAAGGTTTATAATCATGTATATGTATGGTTTATTTTTAGGGGACGAAGGATTGCTAGTAGCTAGTACGTGTTTGCTACATTCATTAGTGGGATTTATATTTATATTTATATTTACATCATCATCATCATTATCATCATCAACAACAATAATTTTAGGAAACGGCAAACCATATGATATGAGGACTGGCTCCACAAAGTTAGAAAGTAATAGAAAATTAAAAGGATGCAAAGGTTCATCGTCTAATTGTAGAACGTGAGCATACACAAAAAAAAAAATAAGCCTAAATTCCTACAAGTCCATTTCCATGTAGCCCAATCTGTGACGGATCACAGTAACAATAAATTTCGACTAACAATCATTCAGCTTCCTACAAATGAATTAATTGGCCACGGAATATCACATTCAATCCAACCTACATGCATATGAATATTGACCACTATATAATGCCACATACCATGTGTGAAGTGACCCCACTTTGCAGTACAGGCCCAGTTGGTCCAGCAAAAACTTTTTTTCGTATGGTGTATACAAAGCCAACAAAGGAGAACATTTCCTCCAAAGAATCACGTGAGTCTTCCAATGTGCAATCCACCATAAAACGGTTCATATTATACCATTATACGGGTCATCTGATCCTTCACACATAATCCGCACAGAAGAAAGCTATGAAAAACACAGCCTCGCACTGTTCATTCATTATTGAGGATATATGGTTTTTTCAATACTATATTTGTCATTCTGAGATTTGTTACTAATTAACAATAATACTATATTTTTAATACTATATTTGTAATTATTTAAATAGCTTAATTAGTTTAAATAATCTACGGAACAGTGAAAAAATGAAACTGCATAGAAGAAAGAATGCAATCAATGCATACCTATCCAGCGTTGGAGGAGGGTCATTGGTTGACTGTCGCACCTGAAAGCCACCACCTTTTCGTCGCTGTCTGACTGTCCTTACCTATCTGTTGTTTATGATGTCTTTATCTTCTCTTAATCTCTAAATCTATATCCTCAACATGGCAAGATGAATTCTCTATTGAATTTTTGAATTTCCGACGAAGATTCACTATTTTTTTTTTTATTGTTTGAGACTTTGAGTAATATTTTTATTTCGTCTAAATATGCGCAGAAGGGCTTTTACCAGAAAATATTATTTACCAGTACCGTAATGGTCGCTGCTTTCATGTTAAAATTTACCAGAAAATACTATTTCTAGATGTGATACTTTCGAGCATCTTTCATGTTAAATTGTGTTCGTTGTGATACATATCTGTAAGATAATGCTTTACTATTTAGAAAAAAAAATACCTGTACTGATTTTTTTATGCTATTCATACGTGCATAGCTGGCTTGAATAGAATTAATTAGGTAATTCGAGTCCATGAAGGAGCTATCGAAATTGTGCTCTTTCCACTCAATATTTTTCTACAATTGCGTAAAATAAATTTTAATTACTCCATAGTGGTATAAAATCGATTATTTTAATGCAATGGCATATCTCAAATTTTAATATTTTATAGTGGCATATTCAAAAGGGTAAAATGGTATTTTTAAATGGTCGATGGTAAAAAAATAATTTTTAGTTTTTTATAGTGGCATAGAAACAATTAGTCATGTAGTAATGGCATTTCTAGAATTTTCAAATTTTGCAATGGCATAAACCAAAATTCCCCTAAAAAGAAAATGAGTAAAACACTATTTTGTGATCCCATAAAATAATTAATAATTGATTGTTAATAAATTATATATAATATTTCTTAATTATTTTAATTATTAATGTTTATAATCTTTACGAATTAATTTATATAATGTTTTATACAAGTTTTTTTACTAATAGTTTATATTTAAGACCAAAAAATATATTTTTTGTGTATTTTATAATATGAGTAAATCTATTATGCATCATGATGCATAGAGGTTCCGTGCATTATAACTATAATAATAATAATAATAATAATATTGTTGGTGATTTTGAAAATTGACAAAACTAATTTAACCAATATTAAAATCTCATAGTAAATAAAATTCACATTTTTATATTTTTTTATACTTTTTTTTGAAATATTCTTACCATTAATTTGTATCCAAAAATGGCAAACTTTAATTTAGGTATTTAGGCACTGTTATAGCAACATAAATATCAGGGCTTTTGGCAGATTCGTGTTTGAGATCAGAGAGTGAACAGGCTTACAATCTAGCTTAGGATCCAAGTTGTTTTGGGTCGCTTGTACTCGAATAGGATCAAGTAGGAAAGTTTAAAGTTCTGCTAGTCAGTTTGGGCAAGTCAAGTTTTGGTGAAGAGGAAATGAAAAACAATCAACTTGGGTAGGTTCAGGTCCAGGAGTATGAAATCTAAGATACAGGGATCTTTTTGAGAAAAATATGAAGAATTTCTCCCTAGTAAGATTGGTAGCGGCCTGACCACGGCCTAGCCACTTTCACGACAATGGCCCATCATTGAGACCGATTTTGGTGGTTACGGTTCTCTTCCAATTGAGCATCTAAAGTTCAGAGGAAGAAGAATGGTACAAGGGTATTTTAATTCTGCATTTCGAAGGTTTAATTGGAGCATAAAAAGAAATTGTTTATTCTCCTCCAAGAAAACAAACAAAGCAAGCTATGTACATATTTTGAGAGAAGCACAGCTGCATAAGACTAAAGGGTATTTCAACATAAATTGAAGGTCAACTATCACTAATGAAAGACTACAATTTAATTACTTAATTTCATGTCAAAAAATAACAGAAAGTTATGTATATAACGAAACAGAGAAGGATCACCCCCCCCCCCCCCCCCCCCACTCTTATGATCACTCCTACAAAATTGAAAATTTCGCACCTATGTATGGTCAGCATTCAGTCATACAATTATTATTATTATTATTTTATTTTTTTTATTTTTTTTTTTGCTGTCGAAGAAACAGTCATACTTCAATAGAAGACGCCAAAAGTACGACCTTCATTTTTTGGAAAAATTAGTAGAAGCAATATAGTCATATTGTCCCCAAGATATGAGATCATAGGTAAATCCCATTATTGTGAGAAAATACATGGCCACAATTTGGATGGACAATTAAAATTACCATGCAGTGATAACTAATAATCAATGTGTCACTAAATACTAAATTAATAACATATAAGTATAACTAGAGAATTCACATGCTTAAACCCACAACTAAACCAGAAGATTGGGAACAGGATACTAACATTCTGCTGGGCCAAGCCAATCCATACTAAAAGTAATGTGTGCTCCACTAACCTGAAGAACAGGAACACGACTAAATTCAATATGTGGTTTATTAATTTCACAACATTGAGCTATCTTAAGCTAGGAACAATCCAAGTTCCACCCTTTACAAAAGGGCAATTTAAAGGCTCGACTCTAGCTTCCTCTATGTCATACCTACAGAGCAAACTCAATGACCTATCATGCATGTCTTGGTGCCTCTTAATGAAGTAAATGGAGTTTCCTCTGAATCCACTGAAATCTCTGCAGCTCAGAGAAAAACCATTATTTTCATCCAAGAATAGTATCTGGTCACCAATGCTAGAAATCTTGACCCAACGAGGTTTCCCTCCATTCCCACTTCGAAGATCCAATCGAAAAATATGAAAGTGGCAGTCAGCCATCTCTAGCAATTCATCATAGTGAAAAACCACCAGCAATATATCACCACCTGACTGCACCAAGTACGTCTTTCTCATTATACCGTCACACTCGTAATCATCCTCAGTAGGTGGCGGTACGACATGTACCACCTTTCGAGTGACAATGTCGATGACTTTTGTATCCTCATTTTCGTCCTCATTAACATAATACATTCCATTGAAGTAATGGCAACGCAACGAGCACGAGCAAGGTTCTTTAATCACCACCCACTCCCTTGCTACCGGCTGATAGAATGCCAGAATACCGGTCTTAAAATCAGCTGAATATCCCGAGAAAACCACGGGCTCTCCACTCTCAATTGGGTCAGGACCGACCCAAATTGGCTGAAGCCCGGCAATGGCAATATCCAGGAAGGGGAGAACCACCTTTCTACCGGTCAATGGATTGAGAAGAGAGATCTGGCAACTCGCCGCGTTGTACAAAACTATGTAGTCATGCCCGGGGCCTCTGACCCGGTTTCCTGACGAATTTGGTGAATGGATAGTATGGATTTTACCAGAGAAAAGAGAGTAGAAATGAAGATTGCTTTTAAAGTAACCTGCTTCTTCGAGGAGGAAACCTGCTTCCTCGAGGAACCAAGGTAACTGGGGAGGAGGATCGGAGACGCAGGCCGATGAGCGCCACGTGGTGCAGACGGCGCGAAACTTGACGAAATCGGAGATGTCAGGGAGCTTCCTGGCGATTATTTGGAGCAGCTCGGGAGGAAGCATCGACCAATCGGGAGTTTTTGCGAGAGGTTGGGATCCAGCCATGGGAGCTCCAGTTCGGCGCTTGCTGGATTGAATGTGGGTGTAATCTGGATGCAGAAATGGAATGAAGGTACTGAATCTGTTTATCGAGGATTGAGGATAGATTGGGAGGAGATCTCAGTCGGTCCTAGAGGCTTTAACGCGGCGGCTATGAAACCTCTCTGTGTGAAGATCTCATTAAACCTAACCGTACCAAATAAGTACCAAATGAGCAAAAAAAAGCTTTTGTTCTCCTTTTACCTTTTTAATTTTAATTGTTCTCAAAAAATAAAAAGAAAACGAGTAAAAAAGCTACTTGGGCCTTGTGGTCACCTAAATCTAAAAGGTATTAAATTTATTAATTAAAAGTCATGGTTAAGGACACAAATAGTTTTTTTTTATATATTATTTTTTTAACGTTTGTTTAAAATAAAGTAAAAATAGTCATACCAATTAAAAAATAGTCGTACCAATCATTAAAATTATTAAGATTTTTTTGGATAGAAAATTTATGTCAAGTTTATATAACAACTTTCTATGAAACAAATTACTAATTTTGAACTTACAAAATTTTCTCTGTAAATTTAAACAAGTTTTTTACGACATATTTTTATATTTTACATTAGAAATTTTTATATTTTACACAGCGCAACGAAGCTGCGACTACTATGTCTAGTAACTATTAATTGATGATAAATTATATCTGATATTTTCTTATTTTCTTAGTTATGTAATATATCATAATTACTACAAATTAATTTCTATAAAGTTTTATGCATTTTGTTTTACTAATAATTTTTTTGTAAGTAAATGTATTTTTTTGTGTATTTTATGCTATTATGTTATATTAAATATCATTTTATCTATTTTATATTAGTAAGGCGTTTGATGATATAACTTCTTCTTAAAACTCAATTAAGAAAGTCAGGTTCCCGTAAAAAATGACCATTGTTCTTCAAACAATAATAAAAATAAAAAGAAAATGAGTAAAAAACTATTTTGTTATCCCATAAAATAACTAATAATTGATTATTCATAAATTATATATAATATTTCTTAATTATTTTTATTTATATAATGTTTATATATAATGTTTATAATCATTACGAATTAATTTCTATAATGTTTTATACAATTTTTGAGAGAGGCACAGCTGCAGAAGACTAAAGGGTATATCAACAGAAATTGAACGTCAAACTATCACTAATGAGTAATGACAGCTTAATTTCATGTCAAAAGAGAACAGAAAGTTAAGTATACAATGAAACAGAGAAGGATTCCCCCACCATTATGATCGCTGCTACAGAATTGAAAATTTCGCACCTTTATATGGTGAGCATTCAGTCATACTTTTTTCTTTTTTTCTTTTTTGAAGAAACAGTCATACTTCGACAAAACATATTTATGTTACTTCCAATTGGTGCCATGCATGCCAAAAGTACGACCTTCATTTTTTGCAAAAATTAGTAGAAGCAATATAGTCATTTTGTCCCCGAGATATGAGATCACAAGTAAATCCCATTATTCTGAGAAAATACATGGCCACATTTTGGATGAACGATTAAAATTACCATGCAGTGATAACTAATAATCAATTTGTCACTAAATACTTAATTAATAAGTAAACTAGAGAATTCAACCAAATAGTGTTTCGGCATTCACATAATTAAACCAAAAAAAAAAATGTACCAGAAAATGAGATATAAAATAACATTCTGCTGGCCAAGCCAATCCGTACTAAAAGTATTGTGCTCTCTTTCACTCAAGATTAGGAACACAACTAAAACTCAATATGTGTGCTTTATTAATTTCACAATATTGAGCTATCTTAAGCTAGGAACAATCCAAGTTCCACCCTTTTCAGAAGGGCAATATAAAGGCTCGGCTCTGGCTTCCTCTATGTCATACCTACAGAGAAAACTCAATGATTGATCATACCGTCTGATAATGAAGTAAATGGAATTTCCTCTGAATTCACCGAAATCTCTGCAACTCAGAGAAAAACCGTTATCTTCATCCAAGAATAGTATCTGGTCACCAATGCTAGAAATCTTGACCCAACGAGGCTTCTTTCCATTCCCACTTCGAAGATCCAATCGATGAATGTGAAAGTGCCAGTCAGCCATCTCTAAGTATACGTTGCAGAAATCATAACAGTGCAAAACCACCAACAATATATCACCACCTGACTGCACCAAGTACGTCGCCCCCCTTAAAGCATTGCACTCATAATCACCCTCGGGAGGTGGCGGTATGACATGTACCACCTTTCGAATGACAGTGTCGATGACTCTTGTATCCCCAGTTACCTCCTCATGAACATAACACATTCCATTGAAGTAACAGCAACGCAAGGAGCACAAGCAAGGTTCTTCAATCACCACCCACTCCCTTGCTACCGGCTGATACAATGCCAGAATACCGGTCCTAAAATCAAGTGAATATCCCAATAAAACCACGGGCTCTCCACTCTCAATTGGATCAGGACCAACCCAAACAGGTTTAACCGTTTCCTTGTGCCAGAGCCAGGCAATATCCAGGAAGGGGAGAAACACCTTTCTACCAGTCAGTGGATTGAAAAGAGAGATCTGGCAACGCGTTGTATCGTACAAAATTATGTAGTCATGTGCGGGGCCCCTGAGCCAGTTTCCAGAGGAATTTGGGGAAGGGATAGTATGGATTTTACCAGATAAGAGAGAGTAGAAACGAAGGTTTTTTCTGTTAAAGTAGCCTGCTGTCTCAAGGAACCAAGGTAACTGGGGAGGAGGATCGGAGACGCAGGCCGATGAGCGCCACGTGGTGCAGACGGCGCGAAACTTGACGAAATCGGAGATGTCAGGGAGCTTCCTGGCGACCATTTGGAGCAGCTCGGGAGGAAGCACCGACCAATCGGGAGATCTGGCGATGGGTTGGGATCTGGCCATGTGAGCTGTAGTGGGGTGTTAGCTGGATAGGAGTGAGGCAATTGTGTGGGATGCAGAGATGGAAGGAAGGAAGGTAGTGGAATCTGTTTATCGAGGATAGATTGGGACTTGGGAGGAGATCTCAGTGCTTTGGCGGCGGCTATGAAATGAAACCTCTCTCGTCTTGTGTGAAGATCTCAGTAAACCTAACCGTACCAAATGAGCAAAAAAGCTTTTGGGCTCGTTTGGGATGGGGTGGAATAGCCAATTTCTCCATTTCTAAATTTTTCATCCAAACGGTTTTGGAATAGTCAATTCCATTTCTAACACAATTTTCAATAACACTCTTCCCAACAACACTTTTCTCTTTAATTTTTCACACTTCCCAACGCTATTCCTAAACTCACCATCCAAATAACATTTCCAATTCCCGGAATGACCAATTCCTCCACTCTTCCCACTCTTCCCACTCTTCCTACTGTTCCCACTCTTCCCACTATTCCCAACCCATCCAAACGAGCCCTTTGTTCTTTTTGTCGTTCTCAAAAATTAAAAAGAAAACGAGTAAAAAGCTACTTCGTGATCACAACAAATTACGTTTAATTGATAATAATAAATTATATCTGACGTTACTTATTTTTTAGTTTTGTAATATTCGTAATTACTACAAATTAATTTCTATAAAGTTTCACACAATTTTGTTTAATGATGATTTATTTTTTAAACATTGTGTATTTTGTGATATTATGTTATATTAGATATCATTTTATATATTTTTTATTATCAGGCAAAAATATATGGAAATAATTTATATGTATTTTCTGTAAATTTATTATTATTATTTTTTTTTTGATGAATGCCCATGGGCTAAACTTTATTAACTCGAGAAAAAATTACATATGTTATTGTTCCTCGGTAATCATCAACAACTACCCTGGTGCGCATGTCCTACTATTCTATGAAACAATAAATAAAGCAATAACTAAGAGTATATTAATTAAGGAAGCAAAAACTAACTTAAACAACCTAAACAAAATAAAAATAACATAACTACCAGGCCGCACCCTTAAATTTATTTTCATTTGTAAAGATCCCCAGAAATCGTTAATTATATCGTTCAGACTGCATGAATTCCCAATAATATTCGTACTCCTTTTTTGGATGAAAATTGAAAGAAGAATTTCTAAATTTGACGAAGAAAGAAATATTTTGCAAGGAAACAGTCCAGTTCCATTCGAAATTTGAAAATGAAAGAATTAGGTTATTTAGGTAGTGCCTCCTCCGGGAGCTAGGGAATCTGGATCCGATGTGGAGCATATGGAGACAATCAAATGGAGAAGAAAACTATTTGCGGGACCCACTATTAATTCTCAGTGGGGTCAGTCGTATCGCCACGATACAGGAGTTGTATAACTGGTCCACACAAATATGCACTCTGCACCGACCAGTCCGACTTACGCAACCTCTCGCTCTTAGAGACACCCATTCCCAACTTCTATGCGACGTTATTACTGTTATAAATATAAAACGGGTCGTTATCCAATAATAGTTGAAGAAAATTGTTGATCCGGTAGACGACTATCTGCTCTATGAATGCTACAGGAAACTCCCAACTTCCAGTCCCTTACATTTCCTTCCGCTTGGCTTCTCCATTCCTTTCTGTATAAAATATTCTCGAAGACTCTCTTTCCCCTTCTTCAACTCAACACTTTCTCCAACTCGCCCCATTAACTTCGCCAAAAGAGAAACCTCTCGAACAATTAACCATGTCTGAAGCAAGCGTCAGGCGGCGTCGTTCCTTTTCTAAAAGGGGGTCGCCGATAGATCATCATGCCCGTGCATCCTTGATCCGACGGTCTCAACAACCGAGGAAGAAACGAACCAGTAAGATTCTGCCACGTTGTGCTTCCGAACCAGTATTATGGATCGTTCAGTTGGTGCCCGATGATGTCGTATCGAAATCCGATAAGGAGGATCCTCCGCTTCTCTTTATCAATCCGACATTTTTTAGCTGCCACGATTTAGATGAACCGTCTCCCCTTGTTGAAGGTTTGCCCCGACAGCTCGATCCGTCAGAGGTAAATTATGCATTTTGGTGTTCCAATTTGATCATATTTTGTTATAAACATGTGCCTATTACAGAGGTATGAGTGTGCCACTTGTGTGAAATGTCAATATGGCGTTAATTTCCTAATTTGGTACATTTAGTGTCATCAAGTCCAAGTGTGCTTTCTACAGTATATAGTAAATTTTTAATTTTCTAACAATCTGTCAAACTTAGTGATAGCCACACTACTGACGTTTATTAATTTGGTTTTGAAAAGTCAACCTATCCTGGACCCTGTTTTAACTTTCAACTTATATTCAGAATTATTGTGCCATTCGCCTTAAAGTAAGAAATTATCCTAAAATAGTCAGAATTGAAAATTGTTTTGTTAAAATGTGAACAGGAGGAAAGAAAGGTTCTAGTAAGTGTGACTGTGGAGGGGAGTGTGGGACCCGTCAAGGCCATTGTCAGGCTGGGGGCAAGTGTGGAGGAAGCAATCAAAGCAGTTATTCAGAGGTACAGAAGCGAGGGACGGAGTCCGCCGCTGGATTCAAATATCACCGGCTCGTTCCAGCTACACCACTCTCATTTCTGCCTCGAAAGTATGTCTTAATTTACTTATTGACCTTTTCTTTCTTGATAAAACAGTAGGTGGTGTTTGAATGTTTGATAGTTTATTGGTGAATTTTGCTTTAAATTTTTGTTAATTTGCTTGAAATTAGATAAAATGTTACCAAACTATATAAGTATAACATAACAACAAAAATAGAAGTCTAAATGTTAGCTGTTTATTTTCTTAGAAAAAATAAAATGTAGAACACAAGTATATGAAAGAAAATAGAAAACTGAACCAAAAACAACAAAGACGAAGTGTTAATTTAAGGGGAAAAACATGGTACCAAGGAAGCATTATGTTCTTTATTATTGCATTTGTTCCTTTTCCTTACAAGTATTTTGTGGCTTTGAAAACAACCAAGGAAGCTTTCTATGATTGCTTTGTTTAGCTCGTTTTGGTTTGTTTATGAGAGATTAGCAGAACTTGTATTTTGTAAAACATTTTATCTTTTTTTTTAATTATATTTGCAGTTGGCTCTTCGTCAACAGCATTCGAAAAAAAAAAATTGTGTCTTTTGTTTGGCATAAGACATAAAGGTACACGTGTACTAAGCGAATGCTGTTTTTAATTTGAACGGTTTGATCCCATGGAATTTATTTCTTCTCAACTCCCATTCAATGGCATCTGAATAAGTTACCACAATTATAATTAGCAATATATTGGTGTTGGTACAATTATGTATCTGGAATGATCATATATATATAATATATATAATATGGTGTGTTTGGATGCATGAGAATAAGGGGATGGATAGGAATAAGCCCCTTATTCCTTATTCCGGTGTCAAACCAAACACCATAGGAATAAGGAATTTGGGCCAATTCCAGGCCTTATTCCTATACCAACAAAACTAAGGAATAAGAATAAGGAATAGGGACAAGCACGAATTCCGAAATTCCTTATTCTTATTCCCTATTCCAACAACATCCAAACACACTTAGAACTTAAGATAAAGAATTAGAACATCATTTTCCTTTCTTATTTTCAGTAAAGTAAATGAGCTCGGTGCTTTGTAATAGTGATAAAGGGGTTGGAATTTATTTGTCAAAATTATAGAAAAAATAAATAAATTCAACCCTTAAGAGGTTTCGCAATTTGGCATTGATAAGTTTAACCCTTAAGAGGTTTCTGCTGCGTGGGATTGATAGTTTTGATCCTCAACATTGAAATTGAATAATTTTGCTATTAAACTACATCTGTTCAAGCTTACAATTCAGACTTTATCACCAGGTTTGAACAAGAATGACAAAATTGGTGAAGTGGGCGGCCGGAGCTTCTATCTTCGCAAGAATTGTGAAACAAATGACTCCTATTCTGGGACACAAGAACGTAATTTGGTCATAAAACAAAGTGCCGATTTTATTTCAAATGTCAAAAATCAAGCAGTTAACACATCTCAATTATTTATGTCGTTTATCATAAAGAAGTTTAACAAGATCCAGAGGCGGACTATTAGGCTTTGGAGGGTGGTTACCTGTGACAATTGCTCTTAAATCTGTCTCCCCTTCTACCTTCTTTTTCTTTACTTTTACAATTGTATGTATGGTAGAATAGAAAAATATGGCCAGCCAGTTAAGAAGTTAGTTGAGTCTTTACTATCCTTGGTAGGCAGCATTTGGAAGAAACAACTAAAAACATCTGATTAGCCAGATTTTTGTAATGGCAGATCAGGATTCCCCATGAGTATGGGCAATTGTAGAAAAGTGATCTGTGTATGTATTTGTACATAGTTTTTATTTCATGAAGTTTCATGTATGCATTTTGATTATTCCTCTTGAATGGAATTATAGACGGTAAATCATCCAAAATGCCTCAAAATCAATGAATAGCTGTAGTGTCTATCGTTGGAGAAACATATAAAGCCTGTCTACCAAATTCTATAGAGATATTCTCACTTACCAGTCGGCAGTCGCTGCTAAATTTTCTAAAAAAAAATTTTATAGAGAAATTCAATATCATCAATTACTATATTAGAAGTCATTAATTCCATATTTTGGAGAAGTTTAAATTGCTTGATAGAAGAGAGAATATATACAAAGTTTATGGAGCATGCGTAAATGCATGTGTCATACGAATACTGTTAAATTTCAATTTTACTCTTATTTTTATTTTTGATGAACTATTGATTGATCAATTCTAACTCTTTATTGATAACGCCACGGATATATGTTGATGACACATCAATGTATCATCCAATACTTTTTAATAATTAGGATTTAAATTATATTCTATACGTTATAAAAAAACTTTAATTATAGCTTATTGCGATCAAATAACATAGAATTAGTGCAGAATCACATGAAATTATCAAATAATGCACAAAATAAGCATTATTTTCACAATATATGCATTTTTCTGTGTATAATCCAATATTTTTTAATAAGTAAGATCTGAATTATATTATAGACCATATAAAGAGCTTAAATATAGATTATTATGATCAAATAACTTAGAATGAGTGCACAATCGATTGAAATGCTCAAATAATGCTCAGATATTTTGCACATTATATGCATATTTTCTATGTATAATCTAATATTTTTTAATAAGTATAATCTAATTATATTTTAAACCTATAAAGAGCTTAAATATATATTATGATGATAAAATAACTTTGAATGAATTCAGAATCGCTTGAAATGATCAAATATTGCTCAGAATAAGTGTTATTTGCACATTATATGTGTATTTTTAATGTATAATCCAATATTTTATAATAAGTAGGATCTCAATTATATTTTAGACAAACTAAAGAGCTTAAATATAGATTATTATGATCAAATAATTTTCATTAAATGCAAAATCACTAGAAATACTCAAATAATGCACATAATAAGCATTATTTGCACAATATAGTCATATGTTTTATCTATAATCCAATATTGTATAATAACTAGGATTTGAATTATATTCTAGACAAAATAAAGAGCTTAACTATAGAGTTTTGCGACCAAATAACTTTAAAAAAATGCAGAATCGCTAGAAAATTTCGAAAATAATGCACAGAATATGCATTATTTGCAAATTATATGCTTATTTTCTATGTATAATCCAATAATTTTTAGTAAGTAAGATCAGAATTATATTTTAGACCAAATAAAGAGTTTAATTATAGATTATTGTCATCAAATAACATAGAATAAATGCAAAATCGCTAGAAATGCTCTAATAGTACACAGAAATAACATTATTTGCACAATACATGCATACTTTCTTTATGTATAATACAATAATTTTTAATAAGTAAGATCTGAATTATATTCTAGATCATATAAAGAGCTTAAATATAGAATATTATGATCATTTGACTAAGAATGAGTCCACAATTACTTGAAATGCTTAAATATTGCTCATAATAAGATTAATTGCACAAAATATGCATATTTTCAATGTATTATCTATTTTTTTTAATAAGTATGATCTGAATTATATTATAGACCTAATTAGAGGTTAAATATATATTATCGTGATCAAATAACTTAAACTAAATGTAGAATAGCGTAAAATGCCTAAATAATGCTCAGAATAAGCATTTTATAATAACTAGTATATGAATTACATTCTAGACAAAATAAAGAGCTTAAATATAGATTTTTTTAGACCAAATAATTTAGAAAGAATGCAGAATCGATAGAAATGCTCAAATAATGCACATAATATGCATTATTTACAAATTATATGCTTATTTTCTATGTATAATCCAATAATTTTTAGTAATTAAGATCATAATTATATTTTAGACCAAATAAAGAGTTAAATTATTGATTATTATTATCAAATAACATAGAATGAATGCATAATTATATTCTAGACCATTTAAATAGCTCATATATTCTATTTATAATCCATTATTTTTTAATAAGATCTTAATTATATTTTAGACTTTATAAAGAGCTTAAATATAGATTATTGTTATCAAATGACTTAGAATGAGTACAAAATCTTTTGAAATTCTTAAATAATGCACAGAATAAGAAAATTGAATAGAAAATTGTAATATTACAAAATCTTGCTACATTAGATATTACAAGATTCGAAAAAGTCTATTAAAAATAAATTAGTATATTTTTAAAAATATATTAATAGAAAATTAAATCTCACTAAAAAAAATTGCTAGATTTAGTATGTCAAGTAAATCTAGCAATAGAACAAAGTACAACATATATAGAAAAATCTAGTAAAAAAAAAAAAAATCTATCTAAAGACCATCTTGAAACTGTGGTATGTCTCAGATTTGATGAAAAAAAGGACGCTAAAATTATTCAATCATAAGGCTAGATTTAAAATGAACCAAAAAATAGGTTTGTGATTTGCATGATTTGATTGTTTGTTAAAAAAACATGGAGGGTACATTATGATATGATATGGTCGATGGTTGGGTTGACGGTTGGACATGCATTGATATTACTAGTTGACGCATGTGGCATGCATTCATTAGGATTTTAATTGGAAAAAGATATGAAGTGGAGATAACAAAACTGTAACTTGATTTGTACGTTGTTGAGCAAATACATGTATATTTGCACGGTACAAAACTATATGAACACATTTGCACACCCATAAAGATTCAACTAATAAAAACAAAAATTTTGAATTACAAAATAAATTAGAAATTTGATATTATGATTATTTGATTTTCACAATAAATCTATAGATGCAAAATATAAGAGATTTTTTAAGTAAAAGAACATATAAAAATTTAGGAAATTATATCTTTTTAAGAGACTGTAATCTAACAATTTCAGTAATTGTATTTGCATAGTAGTTTTCATTATCTATAAAAAACTTTCCTTTGAATCAATATTAGATTGGAACGAATTTATATATTTATTATATTTAGAACAACAACTAAAGATCCTTGGATGTTGGGATTCCAAATTAACAATTTGTTGACTTAGCTATTATTCTAATGAGATGAGCTAAAGTCATTTACCAATGCTACCGCCTATATTTAATTACCATCTAATTAAAAAATATTGTCTGTGCTCAGGAGAGGGATATATATATGATTGGTATCAATCTTAATAGTCTTAATAATAAACCCAGTCAAGATGGCCGGAGGAAAGACATATGCATCGCCCAATTTATAGTCCTAATAATTTTCATTGGAAAATCGTCCTTCAGATATCACACAAATTTCATTTTGATCCCTAAAGTTTTACGTTTATTTATTTTGTATTTTGGCCGTCATATTTTCAACAATGTCACGGATAAAATTAATTGGGTGACATCCATATATATATAGAAATGCTATGGTGCATTGCGATGTATTGAGGCTTTTGTACATCGCGATCATATTTGTCGTTGTTTTACAAAATAACAAATCTAATTAAACCAATACAATCTATATATTAAAATCTCATAACAAACCAAATTTTACATTGTTTTTAAATTTTTACTTTTTTTTTTCAAATTTTTTAAAACCTGCCATTTTTAGAATTTCCTTATTATTAGTTAGTACCCAAAAAAGAAAAGTTTTAGAAAATTCGAAAAGAAATAGTAAAAAAATTTAAAAAATATATAATTTGGTTTTTTATGATATTTCAATATGTAGATTGGATTGGTTTAATTAGATTTGTCAATTTGTAAAACAATTGACGGATAATGATCGTGATATACAAAAGACTCAATACATCGCAATGCACCATAGCATCTGTATATATACTAGGGGGCTAATCGATTGAGCTTCGCTTGAAATTTGACATATTAATATAAATTTAAAATGTTATTATTTAATAATTGTTGATTAAGAATAGATTGTTATGCTTGCATAAAAAAGAGAGACGAAGATAGGATGAAAATGAAAATAGAAAGGGATCACAAAAATGAGAAATTAAACAATATGTTGCCAAATTATTGAATGTCGGTGAAGCGGGTTAGTTTATGAGCAATAATATTCGACACACAAATAGTTATAAAATATCACATTACAATTGGAAAAATTGTAATTTCCCAATACTTGAAGTGTCGAACCACATTGAACTAAATGATCCCGACACCCTAACATCTTTATTTATATTCTTTATTTTTATTTGATACATATAATAAACATTGTCCTTTCGACAAACAATAATTTGTGTCAAACAATCCATCTTTGCACCTAGTTAAAGGTTCCGCATCCAATGTGTAAAAATGACAACGTCACTTGCAATGTGGATAGGAATATCTAGAAAGACTTTAAGTCTTCTTAAAACTAAAGGTTTTGTGATCATATTAATAATTGTCTTATTGCCTAAAAATAATTAAAACATTAAATCCTTTTTTTCCGTTAGATTAGATATTTTACCGGGGGAGAGCTAGAATTATGACTTGAGGGGCAAGATTCGAAAGACCATAACTTAAAATAAAATTAAAAGCAATATAATAAAATAATTTAATAAAAAAATTTGATATAAAAATATTTTAACTAATTAAATAAGAACAATATTGTTTTACATAGTTCAACACATAAGATGAAAGTACACGTTATAGCTTGCATATAATTTTTTTGAAAGAATAGTGACTTTGAATTTTTTTTTTAAGGACTATATTTTGTAAAAAAGTTGCACATGAAATTTCAACAATAATACAATTCCTATTTATGACTTAACACTAATTTTTTTGAAAAAAAAATTGAAAAAAAAAACATTTTAAGTTCTAAATGAAATGATGTCTCATTTTTATTTTGTTTCAACCAATCGACCAATCAAAATAAATATATTAAGAAGAAACCAAAAAAAAAATTTGATACAATACCACTATTATTTAATTCAGGAAATAAGAAACTTATCCACTGAGATGATTTTCGTTTGCTTTGTTGTTTACTTTGGGCTTAGTGCGAGACAAGTTTGAGAATGACTATTGGACTTCCTTTTTAATTGGGGGAGAAGTGGGCAAAAATTGTTTTTCATTGAAAGAATCTCTTATAAATAACAATATTAATGTATACCGAAAGTCCTTCCGCCCCTCCATTTGACATAATGCTCAATTTCGTAATTCTAAAATAGCGGACCGACCGGTCCTAGCTGGGTACTACTGATATATATATGGATACACTTCATTAATTGTGGGCGGGATGTTTGCCATGTACTTTATATAATTGAGTCTCAAAAACAGGAATAGAGTAGAGAATATTCCTAGAAAGTTTTATTGATGGCAACCCAGATCATGGAAGAAATGCTACTCAGCACAGTGTATATATATAATATATATTAAACAGAAAAGCCGAGACAATTATGGATCATAGAATAGAATTCTTCATAGCAATTTTGCTGCTGTCTTTCATCAATGTTGATTGCAAAGGTACGCTTTTATTCTTGATTTTATCCTTTTTTTTTTGGGTTTCTCTGTGACATAAGCGGGCTTTTCCTGTTTTTTATGCTTAGTGTGAGAGTACTTGGTGATTAGTAACTGTTGATGAAGCAACAGTTTGCTTTGTTTGATCTTTATGCTTTTTTGATATATAAAACACGAATCCAGTTTTTCCACTAAGTTGAAGAATTCATAATACAAACAACAAGTCATGAAAAACTTGGGTAATTTGGCCACAGGCCACCTATATGTCCATCACCGTTCTGTTCAGGAAAAAAAAATGAAGTATGCAGTCAAAAATAAAAATTATGTGATCATGCGTGTGTTCTTATATAAACACGTTCAATTAATGCACCTCTATATGTTGTTGCAATAAATTTATGTGATAAATCGGTTAATTTAGATAGCATTGGCGTTACACTGAGTGTATGGAATGGAGATTCTGAGAAGTAGAAAGACACCAGTAGAGAGAACAAACAGAATGAAATTGGACGATCACTAGAATGTTCCCTTCTGATATTATTTTAACATTGCATATGACTAATGACTAAATAAAATAAAGCAAAATACAAGGGCCTATTGGGCTTCTATATATTATAGTCAACTACTATCCAACTGAAAACAAACTAAAAGCAAATCTAAATTGACCTTGAGCAAAAATTGAACTTAGCAATCGGAAGATGTATGGTGAGCATATCGACCAAATTGGATTCGGTACCAATCTTCTTCCCAACAACTTTTTCTTCTGAAACCACATCTCTTATAAAGTGGTACCAGATGTTATGCTTGGTCCTCTCATGAAACATACTATCCTTTGTTAAATGAACGACATTTTGATTGTCACAAAATACCGTGATAGGACTATAAAGAGAAGAAATCTCACAAACAAATGCCATGTACTCGACTTCAGTGCTAGAGAGTGCAACGGTGGATTGAAATGTTGACTTTCAACTAATTGTACATTCTCTAAAAATATAAGACCTCCACTTATCCAAATTACCCGCAAAGTCCACTTCTACGTAACCCATTAGTTCCATATTTCAATTTTCAAACTTCAAGTGAGCATTAATGTTACCTTTCAAATAGAGGAAGATACACTTCACTATTTCCCAATGCCTTTTTTTAAGACAAGAGAGATACCTACTTACCATACTAACAGCTTGTGCTATGAGTACACACCATCAAGTATATGATACTCTCGACTACATTTGAATATGAAAATTTTTCCATATAGCTCTTCAAGAGGAGTTGAGACAATCTTCATTCCATGCCAAATAGGTGACAAATCTTTCTGGCAAACTCCTTTAAGAGAGAAAGAGGTTATAATTGGATCAATCCCTTGTGTTCTCTATTCCAAGGATTCTTTTGGCGGTCTCTAATTCTTTCATCTTAAATTCCGAACCAAATTTCCCTTTCAACCTCACAGTTCCATTCATATTGGAGGCCGCAACCAACATATCATTGATATAGAATAATAAATAAATAAATTTCTACTATCCAACTTCTTGATATAAACACAACTATCATAATTAGAGTAGAAAAAAATTTATGCTTACCATGAAAGAGTCGAATTTTTTTGAACCATTTCTGAGGTGATAGCTTGAGGTCATAAAGGATTTTCTTCAACAAACACATATGATCCTCTTTTTTCGCAACCTCTAAATCCTTCGGTTGTTTCATGTAAATTTGCTCTTCTAAATCACTATAGAAGAAGGACATTTTTATATCCAATTATTCCAACTCCAAATATTTTATTCCACTAAAAAGAGCAAAACTCAAATGGAGGTATGCTTAATTATGGGAGAGAAATACATCATTGCAGTTCACACCTTGCTTGCTTTTGGCTATAACCGTTGGCCACTAGACTTGCCTTGTATCGAAAACTTTCCGAATTTAAGCCATCCATCTTCTTCTTGAAAACCCATTGCAACTAGGGGTGAATACAGGGCAAATGTTAAACAAATATTTGAATTGACAATTTTGATCTACAAATCTTTATTGTACATAATTTTTTTAAAATAAATCTAAAATATATTACCATGCTCACTCTTTAGGAATTTATTAAAAACAAATATTTTGTTATCAATTTTATTGAATTTATGAATTTTATTTTTTATGATTTTATTTTTACTTAGGTGCATTATAATATATAGATATATTATTGTTTTCTTTAATTTTCCGTTAATAATCATGGTATGAAAAGTTTGAAAGGTGGAAAATGAATTATCGATCAAGATGTTTTTTTTTAATAAAAAAATATCGTGCGAAATAAAGTTCGTATCCGACAAAATATATCTATACCTATTTCCGTATCCGACAATATTCAAACCGTATCTGTATCCGCTTAACATCCGAACTGTACCGTATCCGAACATATCAGTAAATGTATCTGAATCCGACAAAAAAAAAATGAATACAGATATGATATATATGACCACTATCTGATCCATTTTCACCTTTACTTGCAATCCACGATCTTCTTGCCACTAGATGGCTTCTTTTCCAAGTATGGCTACTTTCCAATGAACGAACCTCTTCTTTTATGGCAGGAATCCAATTCGTTGCATTTTAAAAAAAAATAACTTTTTTGTAGGATGACGGTTCACCTTTTCAACGATTCAAAATAAAAAGCAAAATCGGCATACCTTGCTGGCTACTGAATTTCTCTTCTTTTTTGATCCCCTGCCAACAAATATGGCTGCTCCACAATTTCTTGTTTTTCATCTAAATGAGCACCAATATGTGACATAGGCCCATCTTTATCACTTTGTTGGATCGGCATCGCAAACTCCACCTTCTTTCTAATATTCTTATTCTCTTTAATATACGGCTCAAGTATAACTTTTTTTGCCTACAACATAACTAATTTAACAAAAGTGACATCTCTTCATATGAAAATTTTTTAATATGTGGCACATCACACACTTTGTACCCTTCATATTCACGGGATATCCAACAAAATGCACTTATTTGCTGCTGCTCCAACTTTCCTTCATTCATATGTACACAAGTGGACAACCAGTCAACCACACACCCTCATATCAAATCTGTCAGCTTACCGGACCACACTTCTTCATGTTTTGCACTCAATGGAAGTGGTAAGAGTTCGATTCAATTAGAGTGCAAAGTGAGTTGGATTCAATTAGAGTGCATTAACTCTGCACATGTTCCACTAAAACACCAATAAATTTCTGTAAAAAATTCCAATTGATTTGATTCTTTCACCATATTAACTAGACTTAAAAGGGCTTTAAAACCATACTTTATTCTTCCACAAAAGACTACGTTTGCCCACTCAAATTTACTCATTGATCAGCTTCAATTTCTGCCCAGTGCAGAATTTGCTGAGTCAAGTTTAATTTTTTCATCATTCTCAACAACATCTCCATCTCCGAACAACTCCCAAGTCACAAATAACCAATTCTCCGATCTACCGAAATGCGCAATTAAACAAATGTTTTGTTGCCGAATGGAGAATTGGTGTACCATCGGATGGTAGATCTACTTGGTATCTCAAGAAAGAAAATGTCTTTTATTTGTCACGAGTCACCAAATCAATCGGCACAAAAAGTCATACCAAATAACACTAGAAAAAATATATGACCTGGGATTTCATTACACGCACGAAGTGAGAAAATCCTCCGACTCGGTGCACCAAATAGAGGTGACGCGATGGAGAGTCAAAGCCTCAAATGTCACACTGCTCACGGAAGCAATTCAAACGAAAATCCGTGCTTTGATGCCAAACTATATATTACAGCTTAGTGCATGGAATGGAGATTTTGAGATGTAGAAAGACACCATTAAAGAGAACAACGAGACAATGAGATTGGTTACTCACTAGAGATTGTTTCCTTCCGATATTGTTTTAACGTTACATATGACAAAATAAAATAAGGCAAAAGGAATTATTTTACGCAATTCTTTCGCACCATTGCCAATAATTTCTAGAACCATCTGCGCCATCCTCATTTCAGCGTTTCGTTCCTTTCTTGTCGTTCACGCGCAATCTCCTCTCTCTCTTCCTCCTTAAAATTCAGTGATTTTCTATCTCCATTCTGTGATTCTCTCTGTTTCTCTGATTTCTCTCGCTTTGTTTCCCTTTATCTTCATGATTCATCATTTCCCTCTTTTCTCCCCTTTTGCTCCGTGTTTGTATTTCCTTTCCCTTTTTGCCATCTTCTTTTCATTTTTCTATCATGCCCTGATAGAAAATAGATTTTGTATTCAATTGATTCAAATGATTACAAGCATGAGAGTCTTTATATAGACCAATCCTAAAATTAATGATAACCATCTCCAACTATACATCTCCTACCAACCCTCTATAGTCTCTATTGATATCAATCCCCAATCATCATACAATCTTAATATCTCCTACCTAACCATATTCATATACTAATTATATTTCTAACATCCTCCCTCAAGCTCATCGTAGTGGCGCACACGATTGAGCTTGCCATCTTCGAAATGATTCAATCCTTGTCGAAATTGAATTGCCAACTTGCATTATACTCCTTGAAAAGAAAGAAAGAAAAAGATCGAGCTCTTTTGGCTCAAGAAGAAAAGGAGCTCTTTTGGCTCATGCATGCATTCACAATGGCTTTTTGCCTAGCATGTTCATGGCTCTTTTGAGCATTTGAAGTCATTTGAGAAAAGAAAGAAAAAAGGGAGTTTATGCTTGCATGGCATATTGTATTTTTCTATGAGAGGGGCTCTTTTTTTTTCTCGGTTTGAAATGGTAGGTCAGAGGGATTTGAATCAAGGTAGGCACATTTTCTTTGTTCTTGTTCCCTGATGTGCTCCAACCAAATACAAATGATCTTTAATTGCGCAGATCTCATGTAATCCATTCACTTGCAATGTTCTTCTCTCTCTTAGCATTTATTACTCTCAAGTCTCAACACATTAGGTACAACGATTTCAACATATAGAACAAACACTTGTGAAAATGGTACAATCAATAAAACAAGAATATGTGCCAATTCTCTTGACAAATTGAAATATGTGAGCTGCCAACTTAAGTTCGATCATGGTTCAAACACATCAAGGCATCATCCTCTCGGAAAAATCAGTCAAGAACATACCAGATCGTACCAGTCTGCTAAGATCGCATACAAAACTGACATATTGCGAGCCAAACCAACCTTACTATTGCAAGATCGTGTGATTTCTAATCGTGCTCGCCTCATGCTTGTCAACAGGGTCGGGTCTCGCAAAACGGGTCGGATCTTGAAGTTGATCTTAGATCTGGTTTGAGCAAGAAGCGGGTCGGGTCTGACGAAAACAGGTCCGATCTTGAGAGATGGTTAGATACTGTGCCGGACCTTGGTTGCACGCGACAGAGACAGATTGGACATGGTAAAGGCGGAGGTTGAGCAAGGCTGAGCACCATCCGAGTTTTTCTTTGGTCGATATGGCTCTTGAAGTCGACGAACGACGGAGCGAGAAGGACCTCGAATCGGATCGAGGTGGAGCCGCTGTTGCAGAGACGTCGTGCACTACGATGGAAGCACTGAGCGGAACTCATAGTGGTTGTGCGAGATGGCGAGGACTCGCTCGTCAGATCTGATCAACCGATCAATCTAGGGTTTCGGTTGATGCTTGAAGCAGCGAGAAAAGGCTCAATCTACGTGGTTGCTGCGGCGCTCAGCTGAGAGACGGTGGAGTGGTGCGACGGAGGAGGTGCGACCAGATCTGCTTCAGATCTTTTGTGAGAGATGAGAGATCGTAGAGGGATTTGGGAGAGAAGAGAATAGTGTGGAGATGCTTATTTGCTGGAATAAAGAAAACAGTAATATAAATTCTGGAATAAGAAATAGTAGACTGTTTATTACGTGGAATAGAACAGAATATTGGTCATTATTCCTGGAATAGGCGCGAGCCTAATTCCGGTATAGTACTGGCTCAGATACCATGATAGAAAATAGATTTTGTATTGAATTGATTCAAATGATTACAAGCATGAGAGTCTTTATATAGACCAATCCTAAAATTAATGATAATCATCTCCAACTATACATCTCCTACCAACCCTCTATAGTCTCTATTGATATCAATCCCCAATCATCATACAATCTTAATATCTCCTACCTAACCATATTCATATACTAATTATATTTCTAACATGCCCCATTTCTCTCCTCTTATTCTATTCACCTCCTCACGATGTTCATATATTTCTTCTCGTTTACTCTAAATCTTCTATTTTTATTTCTAAAGTTGGTACAATAAGAAAGTAACTAATGAAAGTAAATGTTCAGTTAGTTGTAATAAATGGTCATCTTCTTAGTGCATTTATTGAATATAATAAAAGAGCATCTTGTAGAATAAATGTTCAGTTAATGACAATAAGCAATCATTTAAATTTAAGTGTATATATATATTATATCTGTAAGGGAGCGGTGGAAGAGAGAGGAGGGAGTGAGAGCAGAATCAAGAAAAGTGGAGAGAAGAAAGCCAAGAATTTGGGGAGAGAGCACGTACAGAAGAGAAGAGAAAGGAAGCGGAAGGGAGGGAAAACAGAAGAGCACCCCAAAAATCAAAAGATGTGCCCGACGCTTCGAGCGACCTTTCCCATTTTTAGGGTGGGATGGCGGATGTCAAACCAGCATATTTCACTTATCACTTCCGAAAGCAAAATACATACGGGCTCATCGGGCTTCTATTTACAATCTGGGTTAACTTAGCAATTAATGTAACATAATGATGATTATTCAAATTTATGATTCAACAAAGTTAACCACTTTGCTTGTTGTCGCCTTGTATAATGAAGAATCAACTGCAGGGAATGCACTAAACGCAAGTGAGGTGTTGCAAGATGACGAGATCCTAACTTCAACTAATGGTCTATATCAGTTGGGTTTCTTCAACACAAGTTCAAATCTCCGATATCTCGGAATTTGGTACAAGTTTTCTAGCAAAATGATAGTATGGGTTGCTAATAGAGATCATCCAATCTTTGGCACTGGCATGCTTTACCTCTCAACATCTGGAACCCTTTTCATACGAAATAACACAGGCCAAGATATATGGTCTACTGGTAGTACTCAATTTAGTCAAGGAGAACCTCTTGCGCGTCTTCTTGACTCGGGACATCTTGCTATTAATGATACCAAAACAGGAAAAATTTTGTGGCAAAGTTCATACCAACTCTCTGACTCCCTATTAGCAAATACACCACTTGGGTATGCGAAGTTGTTGGATTCAACCATTGAATTTCAACTCTCTTCTTGGAACATTACTGGTATTGATCCTTCACCTGGGCAATATGTCCGTAAATTGGACCCTGCTAGAAGGCATGAACTGGTAACTTTCCAAGGCTCTGACGTATTTTATCGGACAGGTCCATGGAATGGCACTAATTGGAATGGTTTCCCTATAACAGGGACACAGGAAACTGTTAGTATTAATGTCTCATCGAGTGAAAGTGGAGCATACTTTTGGTATGAACCTAAAAACGCATCACAACTTTGGATTCAGGTCTTGAATTCATCTGATGGAAATACATACCGCTATAAATGGAATGGCACTGACTGGGAGCTGTTTTGGACTGCACCAGATAAATCTGCCTCTTTATATGCTCAATGTGGGCCATATGGCATTTATTCTGAGGGCAATTGTAATTGTTGCTCCAAAGAAGATTTTCATCCCATTAATGAGACAGATTGGAAGAAAAAGATATTTTCCGGGGGTTGTAATAGAACTGTCTCTCTAAATGGCACGGAACATAAATTTGTTACTGTGACAAATTTGAAGGTACCAGACACAATCAATGCGGTTTCTAAAGGAAACCTGAGCAAAAGTGAATGTGAGAGCTGGTGCCGGAGTAATTCTTCTTGCGTTGCTTATGCACTCATTGGATGGCAAGGATGTCTGGCTTGGTTGGGAGACATTATTGATATGCAAAAATATGCTGCATCTGGAGATAGTTTATATATTCGTGTTGCTTCCAAGAATGGTACGTGGTCATTTAGAGTGTTTAAAATAACATTAGAAATTTTAAATTGCTTATACTGGCTGTAGTATCTCATTACAAAATACTTGGCACTTGAACCGTTCTCTTATTGATAATCTTTCTGTTTATCTTGCTAGAGTCAAAATCAAAGTCAAAGTCAAACAATCCGAAAATTATAATTTTCATCATCGTGGCCCTCAGTATCGTTGTACTGATTCTGTTAGTGGCAGTAATCCTGGTAAGGAAATATCCAATAAGGTGGCGATTCAGAAAACGTCTACAACCAGGTACCATAACTCCATAAGTATTAAGGCTTGAGAACAAATCTCTGGTCAACGTTGTTTATTTATAATATATTTTAATTACATATATTCATAAATCGTAACTAGCTATTGCCTAATTTAACTTTATTTAATTCTTATATCAAGTTGTAGAAAATAATCTATGTGATGGCCAAGAAAATATTCAAATTTTTGAATCTTTCGACTTCAATACCATAAGAGCAGCGACTAATGACTTCAGTAAAACCAACATCATTGGTGAAGGACAGCTTGGACCAGTATATAGGGTGAGGTCATCTTTCTATATATATATATATAATTACTTAGCTTTATCTAATCCTACACGTATAATCGTATTGTTCTTTATAACAACTAGTGTGAATGTCGGGCGTTACACGATCTTTCTTTTAATTAATTGATTGCGAATAGTTTGTAATTTAATATCAATATCAATATCAATATATTTGTATCATATATACAATTAAAATACTAAGATTGATGCAATGCAATAATAAAATATAAATATTACATAAAAATTATAAAAATATTTTTTAAATTAAAATATAATTTGACATTATTTAATTCTCTCTAATTTTGTGAGAATGCTTATAAAATAAACATAAAATGAATTTGGGGAATCTTCCAAACAATTAGAAATAAAAATATACTATTTTTGAAATTTCTAAAAGTATAAAAAATTATGTAAAGTACTTTGAAAATCCAATCACTAAATTCCTAATTATTTTTCGTGTACGTACGTCACATTTCATGCATAAATAAATTGAAAATTTTTTTATAATATTTTGGAAGTCAATAATTAAAAATTATTATATTATATAACACAACACAACTTTGACACGACATGTCAATATTATCTTATATCGTGTTATTTTTCTTATATATGTTGTCTCATTTCGCACCACCTTCCTGCCGTGCCCATAGAACTGTGTCTGGTCATTTTGGAGAAGACTTGGGAAGAAATAATTTGTGCTTTTAATAAAGAGGAACAGATTTTGCACGCGGTTACCAAATTAGCAGAATTATTTAAAAATCGACACATAAAATCTGGAAAACTTTTGCTGTCAATGTCTAAATGGATCCGTACATGTTGCAGCTTTACATATATGTTATAATTGTTCATTCATCTGCCTCCATCATTTTTTACTATTGGTTAGATGGTCACAAATTTAGATTATTAAGATCATCAAGTGAATTGCTACAGGGAGTACTAGAAAAAGGTGAAGAAATTGCAGTTAAAAGACTTTCTAAAGGTGCAAGCAAGGGAAAGGAACAGCTTAGGAACGAGCTTTATCTGCTTTCAAGGCTCAAGCACAAGAATCTTGTTAAATTGGTGGGATTTTGTGTACAGCAACAAGATATAATCCTATGCTACGAACTTATGCAGAACAATAGCCTTTATAAAATGCTGTTTGGTATGCATTTTCTTTTATTTTATTTTCAAATTGTAGGATATGCCTATAAAAAAACTATAAGATCACAAGAGAATTCTTAGTTTCATTCATTTTATTTATTTATTTTTTTCTGACCCAATTCTCTAATTATTTGTAGTTCTGGTCATGTACATACTACAGTATAAGGATCAGAAATCCCAAGACTTCCCTTAAAACTCAGAATAAAAGGCAATAAAAGAGTAGAGGTTATGGAAATTACTAAATAGCATGTTCAAAAACTGAGTTAATCGTTTAGAATAGATATTAAGCTAGAGCCTGATTGGTGGGTCCAGGGACCCACCTTGAAAAAAAAATTTATTCAAAGTAATACTTATATGTAATTAAAAAAAATTTTATGGACCCATCTAAAAAAGTTCAAGTACCCATCTTAGTATTTTGTGTTGTTGTTATAGATATGTTTGATTTCTCATGAATTGTTTTTATGTTACATTGTTTTAGAATTGTTTGTTTGAAAAACACAATTATACTATATTTATATTAGATATTTATTGTCCATATATTTTTAGAAAAAAAAAATTATGGACCCTGCTAACATGAAATCCTAGCTACGCCCTGACATGTAGTAGATTAGATTTGCGCATTACTATCGATGAGATTTATCAATTCCACATTAACAAAGAAGTCTTGACGTAGATACAGGACTTCCAGAACAGCCCTCAGAACTTAACTGGGAACAGAGATACAAAATAATACAAGGAATCAGCTCTGGCCTTCTTTACCTCCACGAAGATAATGGCGATACAGTAATTCATCGGGATGTGAAGCCTGGAAACATTCTACTTGACAAAAATATGGTCCCCAAGATCTCTGATTTTGGCCTTGCAAGGCTCTTTGAAGAAAAACGCACCTTTTTTACAAACAGCTCCATTTGCGGGACAATGTAAATATCCCTGTTTATATCTGATTTATTTTGCTATTTTCTACTGTATGACTAACTAGCTACTATAGTAACTTCTAATATTATAGATTCAAAAAATCATGGACACCTAATTTGTGGGGGCAATCATTACCCTGCCTTCAAGAAATTAAAAATGGATAGAGGACTCGAATTATCTCCTTTTAATAAAAAGAATGCACTTTTTTCTAGAGAGTAGAGACCAATTAGTTATTATTTATTAATGCTTCATTGATGATGTTTTTAGAGGAATTGAGTAGATTAAGTTGACTTTTTATTTAACAATATAGTTGACCTCATGAAGTATTGGTTGATATTCGCAGGGGATACATGGCACCAGAATTACAAAGTGGAATGCTGTCAACTAAAGCAGACGTGTACAGTTTTGGAATGGTTATTCTGGAAATAATCAGTGGTAAAATAAACAGCTCTCATACGTCGGGCCTTAACAATCTGGTAAACCCTTGTTCTCTCTAATATATATATTCTTTTGTTTTATTTTTCACTTTTGAGATACTGGGCATGCCAATGGTTACTCGTTTTTCTCTCTCTATATATATTTTTTTACTTTTGTACATCGCGATGGAATTTCCTTATTATTAATTGGTATCCAAAAAGAAAAGTTTTAGAAATTTTGAAAAAAAAATAGTAAAAAAAATTTTAAAATATAAAATTTGATTTGTTAGGAGATTTCAATATATAAATTAGATTGGTCAATTTGTAAAAACGATCGACGGATATGATCGCGCGATGTACAAAACACTAAATACATCGCGATGCACCATATCATACCTCTATATATACATATATTAACTTTACTTTGTTCTTAGATACTTCAATACTTGAATGATGGAAGATTACTAGAACTAAAAGATGAAAGACTAAGGGAACCTTGCTCCGATGAAGAAATAAGAAGATGCATACACATAGCACTGCTATGCCTTTGTGAAGATCCTGAAATGAGGCCGAACATACGAGAAATTAATCTCATGCTAACCAGCAAATCAAGCCCTCTCCCTAGCTTGCCGCATCAGAATTCGTATTGGGCCAATGTCGGCCTCGTTAACAGCTCTGCCAGCACTTCTGCATCATAGTTTCTAATCTATAAAGAGTGTGGTTTCTGCTAGTGCGATGTACTACTATTTTGTATTTTACAACAATGACGTCGTTTCTGCTCATTAAAAATGGTGTGGTTTCTGTTGATGTATTGGGCTGCTATTTGTGAGTATTGCACTGATGCACAAGAGCAAGCCCTTAGTGTTAATTAAGATTCTACACGCTGATGTATTGTGTGCATTTTTCACCTCTGTATTCTGTTTTTTCAAATGCAACGTAGTTAACAAAATTTACATTCTTTACACGACTGGTGACTGGACTGTTTCTATTCTCCCTGGATTATTGATGACAGTTTTATAAATAATATTCCCTTTTCAAATTTTTATAACTAATCATTTCAATTTACGTTCTCCACCAAAGTGTCAAACATATTATCTATAAATAATATTTTCTTTTCAAATTTTCATCAATCATTTCTCATTTACGAAATGACAAATATAATAGATATCACGTCACTCTATGATATAAATCTAGACGTGATATGTGCATGGGTCACCAAAATTTGGCATGCAATAGATTCAAAATCCAAAAATATATTGGACATGAATTTTGTTCTATTAGATAATACGGTATTTTTTTTTTTTATGAAGTTCATTTTCATATTTAAGGACTTTTAAATTGTATACCAAAAAATATCCTATATCATTTTTATTTCAATATGCGACCAAAATTTCTTGCTAATATAGTTTTCATATTTTGCTTTTAGGCCAACAACTTTATAGACGTATATGAATTTTAAAATATTCAAATTTTTTACCTTACAATAATATTGGCTTATTATTAATAATTATTGTCTTAACTAAAAGACTTTTTATTTTGGTATATAGAGAGGTGCTATACAATATGTTGTTGATATTTGACACTTAAAATCCAATAGAATCCAACATCGTCGAGCGAAGCTCAACATACAGTTCTAGTGTTAATAGAATAACAAAAAAATAAATATATACAAAATTAACACATTTGAAACAATAATAATATAATATAAATTCTTATGAGAAACTATAATCACAATATAACACATTATTAATTCATCACAATAGCAATATAACTTTATAACTATGAAAATATATATTACTACTACATACTACATAGTAGGGTTATGTCGGTTATTATTATTTTTTTTTTTTTTTTTGAAGCAAAAATAGGGGTTAGGTCGAAATGAGATCCTCTGGACTTCTCAAAAAGAAGTTCAGTGGTCTTCCTCTAATCTGAGCCGTCGAGATTAGATCATATGATGATGGGTGCCCCGTGAATAGTACCAGATTGATAGGCCCGAAAAAATGTTAACCATTGAAATTCAATCGGACGGCTCCGATGAGAGAAAGTCCACTGGACTTCTCTAAAAAGAAGTCCAGAGGATACGGATTCGGGTTAGGTCGGTCATTATCCGGGGTTTTTTTTTATCGCGATGTATATTCATATATGTACAATTTTATAGCTAATCAGCCTTTTTTTTTTTTATCGCAATGTATACTCTTTTAGATGATAAGTTAGGATGAATGTTCATTTTACAAAAGTTCAATTTTTTAACAATGTGAATGGACGTTGCTGACCTGCTGCCCTCCATTGCAAACAGTGCACGCCTTTGTTGCTATTTCTTTCATTTTTTTTTTTTTTGTTACTTATTCTTCTTCTTTCTTTCATGGCCTGGGTAACAACAAAAACCCTAACTAGAGTTTTCATGGTACTATTGATAAAAAAAAAAGAAAAAAACAATATCTGGTTATTTGGAGACTGGAATGGTTATTATTAGACGAACTATTCTCGTACATATATCGTTACTATCATTGAAAATTGTTAATTCTGATCCATCTCTACTGTGTTCGTCTTCATTGACGTCTTATAATTTTGAGGCCATACAATGAATTTCCTCGTTTCCGATAAAACCTTAGGTTTGTTGGATTTCATTTTCATAACATAAAAACAAATCAAATAAGATAAAATTATGCAATGAATTAACTTTTTTTATGTGAGTTGAAAAACACATTTTATTAATTATAAATATTGATCATAGTTCGAATCGGATTACAAAATTGATCTATTGTAAAACATCCCATAAAATAAATATAAGAGTTAATTGTCAAAACAAAAAAAAATTATTATTAAACATTTCATTTTCTAGTGATTGCGGTTTACGTTTATACAAAGTTGTTGTCGTTTCCAACCTCAAATAAGACGCAAACGAAAGATGAAATAAATGCTTATAGAAGTTATTATTATTATTGTTATTTTTGAAAAAAATAAAAAGTAACAATGAAGTTATCGTTTGAGTTATTAATAATGCAAGAATTCACTACCAAGTCACAAAGCGCAAAAACCCTATCGGCATAAGTGGCAATCAACAAGCCTGACCGGGTCCATCCGGAGTTTTGGGCTCGTTCGTTTGAGTTCGATCGAAACTTCCTCAACCCAACTCGACTCAAATCCGATCCATCGTCCCACTCGTTGTCACAACTCACAAGTGACAAGTCACAACACTTCTCTTCTTCTTCCTCCTCCCGCTCTCCCGCCAAGGCTAACTAGTTTAGGGCTTTGCCAAAACCCTTTTTCCTTCCACTTCCCACTCCAAACCCCTCAAACAGCAATCTAACGTCCCCAAATCGCAATGAGCTACGCCGCTTTCAAGCTGCTGCACGGCCCCACGGGGATCGAGAACTGCGCCGCGGGGTTTCTCACCCCTACCTCCGCCTCCTCTGGTACGGACGGCAGCCCCGGCGGCCCCTTGCCGAATCTCATCGTCACCGCTGGCAATGTGCTGGAGATTTACGCAGTCAGGACCCTGGATGAGAAGACAGGGGGTGATAAAGGTTTGATGGATGGGATCAGTGCCGCGAGGCTTGAACTTGTCTGCCATCATAGGTGTGCTTTTTGTTGTTAGCTTCTGTTAGATTAAAGTTTTCAACTTTTTCAGGTTTTGTAATTGTTTTCATTTGTAAGAGCTCTAGGGTTTAATTGAGCTAAATTAAGTTTCAAAAACTGCCTACTGTTGATTTTATTAAACATTTATAAGGTACAAGAGAATTTGACTTGTCCGAGTCCGAAAGTTATAGGCTGCTTGATTTTTTACTTATTTTCAGGCTTCATGGCAACATTGAGTCTATGGCAGTACTATCTGGTGGATCTGAGAATAGCTCTGGCAATAGAAGGGACTCAGTTGTATTGGCATTTCGAGATGCAAAAATAACTGTTGTTGAGTTTGATGAGTCAACACATAGATTAAGAACCAGGTCTGCACCTCAATTTTTCTTCTCCAAATTGATCTAGTGCATTAGTCATTTGGATATTGTATCTGATTTATTATCAACCTTGGTTGGTGCTTCCTCTCAGTCCTACAGTTGAATCACCGGAAAAAAAAAGAGGAACAATTGAAAGCTAGTAAACATGAGCAATATCTTATTTCAATGATCCACTTTTGTAATTATCTACTTTTGTCCCACCTCAATGATGGTAGTTTTCCTCTGTTTGTGTAGTTCAATGCATTGTTTTGAGGGGCCTGACTGGCAGTACCTGAAAAGGGGAAGGGAGTCATTTCCTAGGGGCCCCATTGTGAAAGCAGACCCACAAGGCAGGTGTGCTGGTGTTCTTATCTATGGTCTTCAGTTGGTTATGCTTAAATCTGCTCAGGTGCTGTCTTTTCCTCCTCCGTTTGTTTTGCAAATTACTTATAAAAGTTTGAATTTCTAATTTGAAGAAAAATGCCTTTGGATTAGGCTGGTCATGGTTTAGTCGGAGATGAAGAGAACCAAAATGCAGCTGGAATTCTTTCTGTCCGAGTGGAGTCATCTTATATAATTAGTTTACGTGAATTGGAAATCAATCATGTGAAAGATTTCATATTTGTACATGGTAATCTAACTTCACATTTCTGTTTAAATCTTGTTCAATCGCAACAGCTTTGTTTTTGGTATGAATCTTGTAAAAATGGCATGATTACCTTGTTTGTTCATTTTTAAAATATTGATTTACCTTCTTGTCTAACAGGCTATATAGAACCAGTTTTGGTGGTACTGCATGAGAAAGAACCCACTTGGGCTGGACGTTTACCATGGAAGAACCATACATGCATGCTCTCAGCACTTAGCATCAGCACCACATTGAAGCAACATCCCATGATATGGTCTGCCAGTGTGAGTCTGTTTATTTGAGAAGTCACTTTAATGTTCTTTTCTTCTTTAGGACTTAGATTAGAAATCAACCTCATTAGAACCAATCATGTCATCACATGCTAGGTGAATTACCTCAATGGCTGCTGACTAGAATGAAAAATGTATTACTTAAACTAAACTGCAATGATTGTACCAGAATTTACCACATGATGCATACAAACTTCTTGCGGTGCCTGCACCTCTTGGTGGTGTTCTTGCTGTGTGTGCAAATGCCATCTACTATCATAGTCAGGTATTCTCTTTTTTTTTTTTATTAAAACTATTATTTGTTATCCATATTTCTCGTTTATGGTATCCTTGTTGTCTTTTTGGTTGGTGTGAACATGCTGTGTTCTTTTGCAGTCTACATCGTGCTCAATTGCTCTAAACAGTTTCTCTTCTCAGCCTGATGGAAGGTTTGTCATTTCCCTTGGATTATTCTTCATGTTTCTTAATCTGTTTGTATGTCTTTTAACTAGCAGTTGTTTTATTCTTTAAAGATTGTTTTCTGTGCGGGTTTTAATTGTACATGTGCCATCTTTCAGCTTAGAAATGCCAAAATCAAACTTCTCAGTTGAGCTGGATGCTGCCAATGCTACATGGCTATCAAATAATGTTGCATTGTTTTCAACCAAAACCGGAGACTTACTATTGCTAACATTGGTCAATGATGGAAGGTATAGCTCTTTATACTTTTGGGCTACATGGGGTCCTTTTGAACTGCTAATCTTTCAACAATATCAGTTAACCTGTTGTTTTACATGGCACATATGCTAAATGGTTGAACTATTTATAGCTTGAAATCCTTTTGATCTTGTTGAGTTTCTTTGCATTACAGGGGTGTGCAGAGGCTTGATCTCACAAAAGCAAGCACATCTGTTTTGACCTCGGTTTGTCTCACCTGTGCCATTCTTTATTAGAACTACATTATGAGATAGAGGCAGATTAAATTACTTTATGACCAAAATTACATGATTTTTTTAGTCGATTGAAAATTCCAATCGAAGTGTACACAATGCAGGACACTATCGTAGTTTTCTCATTGAAATTACGTTATATAGTTGGTCCTTTTAAGTTTTAACCAACAAACAGACATACTAGAAATGCTTTTGCGGTCAGTACTGGTACAATACTGGAAGATTATTTGTTGAGTCCAATATGTTGACTTACATTGGTATCGGTGACATACTTTCAACCAGACAGTACGAGTTGAATGTTCTAAGTGTCCAGTTTATGTATTTCAGTTGATGGGGCTAGGATGACTTTCAGAAGTGCATCAGTTCCAGGCCCTAATGAACAGAAAGTGTACAGTTGTGACTTTTTAAAATCCTTTCGTTTCCGTTTGTTTTTTAATTGAAAGAAAAGATGTCTGGCTTAACCCAAAAGCATTGAAAGGATCGGTGAAGGAACAATAAAATGATATCATTAAGTTTTTCGATGTCAGTGACCTTTAGGTTTGAGCAATTGATTTAATTTCTTTTTCTCTGTTTTTTTTTTTTTTTGGCAATTGATTTAGATTTATTGTTCTGCTGACTTTACCTCTTCTTTTATTTTTTCTCCAGGGAATGACAACTTTAGGAAACTCATTCTTCTTCCTTGCTAGCCGTTTAGGAGATAGCATTCTCGTGCAATATTGCTCTGGGGCATCTAACTCTACCATGCAAAAAAATGATGAGGTGAATGCTTTCAATTTTTAAATTGTCTTTTCATTGAGTCACTTTTCCAGCAACAGCCTTATAAAATCTTATCATGATACCGTATAAACAAACCAGGTTGGTGATATGAATGGAGAAAGTCCCTTGGCAAAGAGACTGAGGAGGATGCCATCTGACCCTCTGTTGGATGTTACTAGTGGAGAGGAGCTCTCTTTGTTTACCACAACCCAAAGCAGCTCTGATTCATCGCAGGTCTGTGCATCATATAGCTCTTTACTATTAATAACAGTTGCACATACTGATCCGTCACTGATCCATATCTGATTTTGAAAAATTCAACATTGGCATTACATTATGAAAATTACGTAGAAGTATCTCCTATTTCATTTTCCAAAATCTAGTAGGAGTGTTTTCATTCAATATTTTAAGAAACTGTCTGGCACCTTCTGTAATGAATAGGTTTTGATGACTTTTTCTTTCTGTTACCAGTTTGGCATATCTATTATTCTAGCAAAAGTTCTGTTGGCCCCTGACTAATTAGTGGTTATCCATACAGAGTTCATTTTCCTTTGTTGTCAGAGATTCTTTGATCAATATCGGTCCTATCAAGGATTTTTCATATGGCTTAAGGATCAATGCAGACCCTAATGCTGCTGGACTTGCTAAGCAGAGTAATTATGAGTTGGTTAGTGGCCTGATTCTCTATTCTTTTGTCTAAATTGCAATGCGTTAAATCTGATTATTACTTTCTTCATAGTTGTGCTGCCTCTTGAATATGACCTTCTATCATAAAAACTGAACTGTTTGCCACTTCTTTTTTTCCCTCCTATATGTTGTAAACTCGATTAGGAATATAACTTTCTGAGTATCTATTTCAGGTATGTTGTTCAGGCCATGGAAAGAATGGGGCTCTTTCTGTTCTCCAACAATCAATTCGTCCTGAATTAATTACAGAGGTTTCTCTCTAAAGTCTTTTTTTCATTATGCTGTAGCTCCTGCTCGTAGTTTTTTTTATTAATGAAACCTCTTAATGGTTGACCAATTTTAACGAGGTCTACTGAATTCCTATGTTAACTTGTTTGCATCAATTTTTTTCCTTCTTCTAGGTAGAATTAGCTGGTTGCAAAGGTATCTGGACAGTTTATCATAAGAACTCACGCAGCCATGCAACTGATGCCTCCAAAGCAATTTCTGAGGATGAAGAATATCACTCATATCTAATAATAAGTCTAGAGAACCGAACTATGGTAATTCAGTAATCATATTTGCGGAATTTGATTTTGTCAAATTTTCACTGTAAACAATTGGAACATCTTTTTGCCATTTAGTTTTATTAGTAATCCCTTGCATATGGATTCAGGTTCTGGAGACAGCAGATGATTTAGGGGAAGTTACTGAGACTGTTGATTATTTTGTCCATGGGAGCACAATTGCTGCTGGCAACTTGTTTGGAAGGTGAACCGTGCTATGTTTTGTTGAAATTACATCATTGTTATTAGAAGTTATTCTGGTGTTTCAATATCGTCCATTTCTACTGCCCTTCTACAGTTGATAGGAAATAAGATGTCAAAATTGTGCATATTTGGTGTTATTGTTACCTGCCATGACAATTATGTTTGCAAAATCGGATATCTAAATGCATTCATGTTTGCGCAGACGAAGAGTTGTACAGATTTTTGCCCGTGGGGCCCGCATACTTGATGGCTCATATATGACTCAGGAGCTTATTTTCAGTCAACAAATTTCTGACCTGGTACCAAGTTCTGAACCGCCTGCTGCTGCATTTGTCTCCATTGCTGATCCATATGTACTGCTCAGGATGACTGATGGAGCAATTCATCTCCTTGTTGGAGGTACTTATAGCATACAATATTAAATCATTTCTATGGATTTAGCTTATAAGTTCCCTGTTTCTTCGTATTTCTCAAAGATAATACTTGAAGATTATTGTTACTTTTGGATAAACAAATTATAAACTGATAAAAAATCATCTGTAATATCAAGTCTACGAGTATTCTTTTTAAATGGAAAAATTTGCCATCACAATTAATCTTCGCACTAATTGTTCTTTAGTTTCCAGCTCGTTTCATTAAGCCAGCCATTATAGTTGGTATATGGGAGATTACAATATGGAATTATGAGCAATTAATTAATGACATTGGAACGAGATAAGTTTCAATTTATCTTCTAATTCTTCAGTCATATTGCCTGCTGAATAATCGGGTAATAATCTTTAGGTAATGTCTTGTTGAGTTAGTTTAAGGGATTTTTGTTATATTATTTTGCAAACATCACAAAATTATGGGAATAAGATATTCTTTTTCAACTTTTGCACTATAAAAAAAGTTGTTAATGTTATGTTGAACAATTGGTCTCCCTTACAGGCGCTGCTATTCTAGCTGAAACTGCTGTAATTTTATTCTAAATTTTGATCTTGATCTGACATCAAGGGTCCAAACTCCAGATTGTATACAAATTTGTGAATTAGGGGGTAGCCAATCTAATTTGTTCACATAAATAATATGAACTTTCTGATGTAAATTCGATGTCTGTACTGGCTACTGAGATAGAAGTACACATGCTACAAGAGTAAAATATATGCTCCTACAGTACACATGCTACAAGAGTATAATATATATGTATTTTTTTCTTTTCCAGACCCCTCCAATTGTACAGTATCACTTACCACACCTCCAGTTTTTTCGGTCAACTCTACTGACCCGATATCTGCATGTACACTGTACCATGATAAGGGGCCCCACCCGTGGCTACGCACCACAAGCACTGATGCTTGGCTCTCTACTGGCATAACTGAACCTATAGACTCAAATGATTTGTTAACCAACAGCAGTGATGTGTATTGCATAGTCTCTTATGAGAGTGGCAAGCTTGAAATTTTTGATGTTCCAGGATTCAAGTTAGTTTACTCGGTTGGAAATTTTATTTCTGGGAAGACTTATTTGTCTGACACATGTAAAAGTAATATTGGGAAAGAAGAAACTGGACATGGACTAAAGGTAGTTGAAGTTGCAATGCATAGATGGCCTGGTCGATACAGCCGGCCATACCTTTTTGCAGTACTAAGTGATGGCACCCTTTTGTGTTACCGTGCATACTTTTATGAGGCAACTGACAGTTCAAAGGGAGATATGTCTGCTGATGCCAGCAGTGATGTCAGCATGGTAGGGCATGGTAACAGGCTTAGGAACTTGAGGTTTGTGAGGCTTCAGGTGGACAGTGGTATAAGGGAAGAGGAGAATAGTGATAGTATTGTACATAGGCCAAGAATTAGCGCATTTAATAATGTTGGAGGGTATCAGGGGTTTTTCCTTAATGGCTCGAGGCCAGCATGGATTATGGCATGTAGGGAGCGGCTTCGGATGCACCCGCAGGTTTGTTTGCTAAGACTTTTTGCAAAAAATTTCCTTGTTTCTGCTTGTTTCTTGTTGGCTTCATCATGTTAATATTGTGAATCTGTTGTAGTTTTGTGATGGGACAATTGTTGCTTTTACGGTTCTCCACAATGTGAATTGCAACCATGGATTTATCTGTGTGACATCCCAGGTACATTATTTATGAAATTATCACAGTATCTGTAACAAAAAATTATTTGTACTTCTATCATTGCACCTAGGTTTCTTTTCTCAAGAGTTGTGGGTGATAAGAAAATTCAACCAAATTCCACCATTACAAAAACTTTAGTTCTAAGAAAGTAAAGGTCATGTGCACTGCTCTTGAAATATTATTAAAAATGGTGCTTAATGGAACTTTTGTAGTTACATTTTTTGTATTTTGATAATACTATTTGGAACTTCTTGTAGGGTTTTTTGAAGATCTGTCAGCTGCCTGCTCCATTTAACTATGATAATTATTGGCCAACTCAAAAGGTAAAGCCTGCTGCCATAAATCAAAAATCTCAAATGCATGCATATAGTTTTGTTACACTTTCATTTTGATTATGGGAATCATATAGTTTTGCAATTTGTACAATTAACCTACTTAGAAGGGTCCATCTGGATATTGACCTGCACATAACTTATTCTTAGAGTGGGTTGGGTATCACTTTGGTTCTGCAACAAGTGGTGAACTCTTTTTGAGTTTGATGGTTCAGTCCAAGTTGTTAAGTATGTACCTACAGTATTCTCTGCTTATAAATAGCCAGATTGGGTCCCAGGTGTGTCCAGGTCTTAAATTGGGTCTCTGTGATGTGTGTTGCATGCATGATCTCTTTATTAATTTCAGGAAAAATGTAAATTTAGTTTTAATGCAAGTAAAACTGGACAAATATATATTAACATAAAAATATGTCAGAAATTGTGTGTATTCATAATCCATATATAAGTAGTAAATTAATGTTCAAAATAAAAGTAATCATGTTCTGAGATAACATCGGACTCTTTATTTTGGTAGTCTTCCTAATAAATGGACTTATATATTTTATACATATCCATCTACTTTTCTTTATAATTGCACCGTTATAATTGCACCGAGTATAGCATAGGTTCAGGTCAGGTGAATGAACTCAATGCAATACCTACAATGCCACAACTTTAGAATGGGGTTCTGTCATGATCTATGTTGGGCTTAAAAAACTAGAACTGTATTAATAATTTAACAGCGCATATTTTTGGAAGCATGCCCTTTCTATGTTTGATGTCTGGGTCATGTTTGTTGGCACTAGATAATCGGATAAAACATAGCACCTGTACTTTTGCTATAAAAATAATTATCTGTTGGTTGCCAACACTACTGCAATGACAGGATTTTCAATAAAAATGCTGATAATCGAAGTTTGTATATCCAAGAATCCTTGCAATGATGATGCTTCTGTCTTTTAACTCTATATGGCTAGTCTTTGATTTGTCTAAAACAAAATTATGCAGATACCTTTGCATGGGACTCCACATCAGGTTACATACCATGCTGAAAGGAATCTTTTCCCAACTATTATATCCGTTCCGGTAAGCATTGGCTTGTTTCAATGAGCTTGTATTCTGTGTGTGTATGCAGTAGTTGATCCTGTTCCATTAGTAAAAAAAAAATATAACTCTATTGTTCCTGTTCATGTAAACCTTTTATTTGTATGGTTTCTTGACTACTCCCCAGCCTGCCTTATAAATTCAGCTACAAAAAAGGGAAAAAACCCAGAGGGGAGAAAATAACCTGACAAAGTAAACCAGCAAAAGAGCTCATCTAGATTTTCTGAAGAAGTCTGAAAATCATACAAGGGATGTGCTTGTAGCATATTTTCATCTCATTCATCTTCTATTGTTATTGGACTATTGTTAGGTTGTTCGGCAGTTGAGTCAGGTACTTACTTCCCTGGCTGATCAGGAGTCGGGCCAACAAATGGACGTGGCTATCAATCCAGATGACATGCAAAAGACGTATACCATCGAAGAATTTGAAGTTCGAGTACTCAAGCCAGAGAAAGCTGGCAGTCAGTGGGAGACAAAAGCCACAATACCTATGCAGAACTTCGAGCATGCTTTGACTGTTCGCATGGTCACGTTACATGTAAGTTGTACTGTTGTACTATAGTTTGTAGGCCAAATATGGAAAAGCCCCTAAACTTGCAAAACTTGGTTCTTCAATGCAAAAGAGCTTCATTACTGGAAATTGCGAAAACTTGGTTCTTCATGAAAAAGTTCAGAAAAAAGTCCCTCTTGTTATTGTTCCCTTCTTAACAGAATTACCATCCCATAGCCCTCGAATATTCTCACCTTATGTGATATTTTTTTCCCCTTCTTAACAGAGTAACTTTCTACATGATAAAGCTGTTTTTTTTTTTTTCTTGTCATATTTTGATGGATTTATAGCATTTTTTTTTTTTATGAGTTTCAAACTTTTAATAGTCAATTTCAAGTTTTAGTCTTGTCCAGGATTAACTCGAGTCAGTTATGTGATGAGCCAAAGCAACTTCAAATTTGATTATATTCTTTTTTGAAATAAATGATTCCAACAATGATGCCTATTTGTTTACAAAAATTTGGTTTGATTTATTTTGTTTAATTCAGAATTTTTTAGTGTTGTCAAGTCTATTTGAGAGTAAAATGTTTATGCAATTGAACTGAGTTATAATTCTGAGTGTCTCAAATTTTTTGGTCTCTCTTGAAATAAGTTAAAAATTCTCAGTTCTTAAGTCTATAATACCTTTTCCTCTCTTTGTCCTGTCTCTGTGTCTTCAATATCTTTCTCCAACCTCATCTCTTTCTATCGTGAAAATTGCATCTGCATCATACTTCATTATATCGTCCTGATACTCAAAGAATTCAAGGCACTCGAAAGTAAAATTATTACAACTAGATTTGCATATCTGAGTTCACATCAGGCACTTATTTCCTAGTAAATATATAACCTATAAAATTCTCAAACCTAATTACTTCATTGGTTGGCCAGAATGGAGATGGTTGCTTGCAGTTGGTGTGACAGGGTTCTGGAGATGTTTCTAACACTTTGTTTTGTACAACTTATCATAATAGAAAGTTGTTTCTGGGACTGTCTCTTAACTTTTCTAAAGAATAGAGTGTCTATTGCATTTTCTGTCTTACACAAGTTCTTGTTGCCTTTATGGCATAGCCGAGGATCTTGCAAATTGTTTTTTTGTAGGAGCCTTTTGGTTTTAAGCATAACCAATGCTAACTGAAAGGAATCACTAACAAAATGCTATGCTTTTTACCATCTCAGAATACGACAACAAAGGAGAATGAAACCTTGATGGTTGTGGGAACTGCTTATGTTCAAGGAGAAGATGTACCTGGCCGGGGGAGAGTGCTCCTTTTTTCATTTGCTAGCAACTCAGAACCATCCCAAAATTTGGTATGAGAAAGAAATATTAATTAGAAAGCATCTGTTAAGTACTTAATATAAATTATCTTAGCATTTTTGTTGTTCAATATACCAATCTAATTTTCTCTAGTGTCATGTATTACTCTAGGTATCAGAGATATTTTCAAGGGAGCTTAAGGGTGCAGTGTCAGCTGTAGCATCTCTCCAAGGTCATTTGTTGATAGCATCCGGCCCAAAAATTACACTAAACAAATGGACCGGATCAGAGCTCATGGGGGTTGCCTTTTACGATGCCCCTCTTCATGTTGTTAGCCTTAATATTGTGAGTTTTTTTTTTCCCTTTCTTTTTCTTTTTGTCTTCCCTTTTTCCTCTCATTGTTTTGCAGCTATAATCAAACATCTCTGATTTATAAGATATCTAACTAGAAGCACATCTCACATTGAATAATTTCTCATAATGAAGTTATTACGAGCAAGTTAAATCCTCAATGCCTAGTTTTGGTGAGACAGACCTTCAATGGACGTATCAGGGTCAAGATTTGTTCCATTTTTCTGATTTCTTATTACTTTTTTATCAAATTACATCTGTTTGCTTGCCCCTTTTTTTTTGTATATTTTTGTTTCCTTTTCTGTTTTCTGATAGTGGTTGGAATGGGGTTCATAACTTCATATAATTAGGCCATGACATTATATTTGAAGTTATTGTTAGTGTGACTTATGAGAATAGTCCTTACACTGATTTAATTTTATTTTCTTTTAGGTGAAGAATTTTGTTTTGTTTGGTGACATACACAAGAGCATATTCTTCCTCAACTGGAAAGAACAAGGAGCCCAGTTGAGCATGCTAGCCAAAGATTTTGGGTCGCTTGATTGTTATGCCACTGAGTTCTTGATTGATGGAAGTACTCTCAGCCTTGTCGTGTCAGATGCCCAGAAAAATATTCAGGTCATTTTTTGGCAGTTTCCTAAGATAATGAATTTAGAAAATTCTTTCTAGGGAAACACTTTTTGTTGCCAGCAGAAGTGTGGACCATGTACTAAGTTAACGGATCTTATGGAGTGCGAACTATGCAGAAAGCTGCAGTTATATATGATTCACACTTTTTGGCACATCAAATACATATGTCTGCATCAATGTTTTCCCCCGGGCTGGGCAATGAATAGGAGATTTTCCGCTGCGCATAGTTAGTCCTTTTCTGTTTGTGTTACTGAGTAGACAATCTTGGGCACTAATGCTCTAAAACTGAGCACGTCTTTAAAGTACATCAATAAAACATAGCTATAGTAGAGAGATAATTAATTAACTTCTGCCCTTTGCCTGTATATACTATTATTGTAATTTTTGCAAGTTATTATGCATATACATGTTATGGTGCAATAATTTTTGCATAGTAACTTGCAACTTGAAAAAATTACAATAACAGAAATGCATGGTAATTAAAAAATCTGTTCTATAATTTTTTCTTACAAAATCAATTGTCTTTCCATTGGTGTAGATCTTCTACTATGCACCGAAGACGATGGAGAGTTGGAAAGGCCAGAAGCTCCTTTCACGGGCTGAATTTCATGCTGGTGCCCATATCACGAAATTCTTGCGCCTACAAATGCTCGGTGGATTGGGGCCCACGGCTGAGAAGACCAACCGATTCGCACTTCTATTCAGTACGTTGGATGGTAGCGTGGGTTGTGTGGCTCCGCTTGATGAGTTCACCTTCAAGCGGCTTCAGCTGCTGCAGAAAAAGTTGGTTGACATGGCCCCACATGTATGTGGCTTGAATCCAAGGGCTTTTAGGCAGTTTCGCTCTGATGGGAGGGCCCACCGTCCTGGACCAGACAGTTTGCTTGACTTTGAACTTCTTTCACAGTAAGTCTTATATTTATTGCTGTGATATTTGAGTTCATTTTATTTTGATTGAGGGGACGGGGCTTTGTTACTGGTCAACTCTGGTACTTGCATTTATCAGAACTTGGCTCTATTGACTGAATTCATAGTACATGGGGTTGAAATAGAATATCACAAGTTCGACTTTCTTGTTGTTCTGTGCATGATACTGCCTTTTTATTTAATTTTTTTATATTTATTTGTAGTTATGAGATGCTTTCCTTGGAGGAGCAGATAGAAATCGCAGAGCAGATAAAGTCTACACGATCTCAAATTCTTTGTAACCTCAGTGATCTTACAGTCGGTACAAGTTTCCTTTGAGGGTTCTTGTGGTGAACAGTCTAACTTCTGATCAAAGCACTAAAAGGACTTTAGCAGAACTCACCCACTGTATAGAGCTATTTGCACTAAGCACTAATCCATTCTGAGTTTACAGAAGGGTCCATATCTTATCTAACATTGGCGATAACCCTCGTGTTAGAAAAATAACATATCAAAATGGACCACCTATTTACCCCCCATTGAACAAACTTAATTACTCTGAAATCTCAATTGGTATACTTGTCTCATGGGCTGAAAAGCAAAAATGACATTGTCTGGCCGAAAGATATTGAAATTACTGAGAAATATGAGGAGAATATAATGGGAACCATTTATCCTTGACTTTGTCAAACAATCTAATAAATTGTTTGATTTCATCAAGAAAGAATGCTGCTCATCTCAAATTCGGATTCCTTATTTTTGCAGCTTCTTGAGAACTAGCTCTGTTAGACCTTTTTCTCTTTGTATTATTACTACTAAAAAAATTGTAAGCAATTCTTTGTTTAGATTCTTGCTGCAGCTGATCTTTATGAGTTGTGTACTATAACGAGCTAGATAGATGCGGTGCATAGGCTGTAAGATTATGGTTTTCTTAATGGTGTATTATTTTGTAATTTTTCACTCTAGGGATTCTAGATATCTAAAGTATTATTAAATCTGGTGCCGCTTAATATTGCGGAATCTAAGCCCTCCATTATTTTTCGCTGATAAATCTGATCCATTAAAAATAAATTAAAAATAGTCGTACCAATCATTAATAATAAATAATAAAGTATTATTAAATTTGGTGTTGCTTAATATTGCGGAATCTAAGCCCTCTATTATTTTTCGCTGATAAATCTGATCCATTAAAAATAAATTAAAAATAGTCGTACCAATTAAAAATAGTTTTACCAATTAAAAATAGTCGTACCAATCATTAATAATAACAAGATTTTTTAGAAAGAAAATTTATGTCAAATTTATTTAGCGACTTTCTAATTTTGGACTTGCAAATTTTGTTTATAAATTTTGACAATGTTTTTTACGACGGATTTTTTATATTTTACATTAGAAATTTTATTTTACATAGCGCAGTAAAGCTGCCATACATTCTTTCAAAACTTATCATGTGGTTTCGAAATAATTGTCATGTTGTTTAACTGATGTGGATTGTTCTTTCAAATTTATTTCGATACTATACAGTATACACGAAGTTCTTCTAATCCAAAAAAAAAAAAAAAAGCAAGCATTTCGACAAATTTAACGGCTCAGATTGTACATCTATGAGTTAAAATAGTAGATTCGTCTTTGTTTTTGTTATTTTCCAGAAGATGGAGAGACTTGTTTCGTCTTCAATAATACACGGGCATTTGGATCTTCTAAGAATAGAATAAGGATTAGTTATTCGAAGTAAAAATATTGTATTCTTAAACAATCAAGAATAGAAATTTTTGAGATTTAGAATGTTATTTCTAAGTGATCCAACATTCAGAATATTTTTTTAATCCGGATTAAAAATTAGTCCAACAACTTCTTAATTTAGATTGAGATGATCCAAACATATTAGGAATAAAATTTATTCCGGATGTTGGACAACTTATACTCTAAATTCCTAAAAAATCATATTCTTCACTGTTTAGAAATATTTTTTTTCCTCTAGATAACTAATTTTTATTTTATTCTTAGACAATCCAAATGCTCCATAGGAATAAGTTAAGATTAAGATTAAGGAAGAGTTAATATTATTTTAATTATAAGGTGCAAATTATTTTATTTATTTATTTTTTTGTTGTTGGGGGGGTGGGGGAGATTTGTCTAATAATTAGTGGTTGTAGTCTACTCAAGATGAAGCAATTATTAGTGTCCAATGATTGGCATCAAGTTGGTTCGTGAGTTTTAAGCTTTACTCTTAACTTTAACAAGTCATTTTTGTTCATTTATTTTCAATATAATATATGTGAAGGTCTGATCAATGTACAATCCCAAATACCCAAAAACTTATTTAAGAACAAATTTGACACAGTTGAACAACTAACAGGACCAAAATACTATTTTTTTTAATTGGAAAGGAAGTTTCCTAATCCTCTTTACAATGTAAACTAACATTTTCTTTTCTTGTCGTTTAGATGGCAAGTTGCAACTCATCCAATAATCGTCGGTTTCTAGTAGCGTAACAAGGCATCTAAAGCAGCACATGGCTAAGCTGGATGCCTTGCGGCACGCCCATGCAGCGGCGATTGTGGAACATGCATTCCTACGCAATTTCCTTGATTGGGGCCACCTTTCAATTGATAAAAATTTCACGCCAAACACAAACTAGACCAACTTATGCGAAAATAAGTTGCAACTGAATCATCTCGATATGTATATATGTAAAATATGAACATTTAAATCTAATGCAAAATAAGTTGGTAAAATCTATGCATTTTTTAATCTGAAAATACAAGTATAATTTCAACCTTTAATATTTATTCTGAACAGTCGAAAAAATTAATTATTAAGTAAATTAAAATTTATGTTTTATTCAATGCTTATTATTTTTAAAATCAATCTAGTTCAAATCAAACAAGCTAATTGAATTCTTGATAGATAAAATTCAAACCATCTTATAAATTCAAAATTATATTTTGATTCAAACTAACTCAATTCGGTTAAATTAGAAATCAAGCTCAAATGGAAGATAATTCGTCTACATCTAATATAAGTTTGTAATTACGACGTGAAAGAGTAATAACGTCGATATCAGCACACGACAGTTTTCTAATGATTTGATACGTGCACTGCTTAAACAGCAACATCGGAACCGCCACACTGAAACCTAATCTTCCTGTGGCCTTAGGCCTACCCATCTCACCTACCACACAATCAGTGTCTAATCGCCAGCTTCCCTCGTAATTAAACTGCTGGTATCTCTCATATTGCAAATTTGCCACTTAATCGAACCTTGTAATTTCTTCCAAACCAATCAAGCATACAAATCATACCATTCCCATCACATGTAGCCTCCAGCTCCATTTGAGGTCCAAGGCAACTGTAGAGCAAAATGAAGAGCTTTCTTCTAAAACTGAAGGCCTTGGGCAAGAAAGCAAGCACCAAATTCAACCAGCTCTCTTCTTCAGTTGTTGCCTCCATGGATATGCAAGCTCAGCTCAAGGTTGTGTTTGACCTAATCGACTCTAATGGAGATGGAAAAATATCGCCAATCGAGTTGCGAGAAGTCATGCTTCGACTTGGACACAGCAAGTCCACATTGGAAGGAGAAATTGAAGGTAACAGTACATAATTAAACTATATATAATTTTTATAGTTTCACACTACAAAGCCAAAAGTATTCAGTCATAGATTCCTTACTACAAATATGACATGATAACGTTTTCATGACAGGCATGGTTAAGGAGGTAGATCTAGATGGCGATGGTGAAATAGACTTCATTGAATTCACGCAAGCAGTAACAGGAGGAGGGCCAAAAGATTACGACCAAGCATTGGCTGAGGCATTTGAAGTGTTTGATAGGGATGGAAACGGTCTCATATCTGCAAGAGAGCTTAGAAGAGTGCTTGTAGGGCTCGGGTATAGTAAATGTAGCTTGAGAGAGTGTAGGCTTATGATAAGAGCTGTAGATAAGAATGGAGATGGTATGGTTGATTTTAAAGAGTTCAAGTCTATGATGAGCCTTCTAAAGGAGGAATGAAGTAGACACAGAATTATTTGAGTTTGGAAATGAATTGTAATTAGAAAAAGTTTATTGAGTATTTTTTTCTTTTTTCACAGAAGTTTGCATAAGGTCCTAGTAGACTTTTTTGTCCCCTAATTTGGAGGATTGGCAGGGTCGAAATACCAAAAACACAGATTGTTGAAAAAAAAATATATCATTCAAATATAGAAACTTCACCATTCCAACTACATGAAGCTATCACATTAGGCCTTGTTGGATGATACATAGCATCAATGCATGGTTCTTCAAAAGCCTTTAGTTTACGTAATAATTTACAGGATTTATAGTCATAAAAATATATAAAACCATCTGAAGAACCAGTGGCAAGTTCTTTTCCATCCAAAGAAAAGTTGCATTTTACCGGGAAACCCCAGACCCCATGATTTTCATACCTCTTATACTTATCTAGTCTGAAGGGACGTGTTGCAGTGAAAATGGCTATATAATTACCATTCGACTGTGCAACAAAGATAGGATCGTATGGATGGTACCTTATGCATGGGCATGTGTATGCCTCAGTGTAAACCTGACAGAAAGAGGAAAAAGAAGCAAAATTTAGGCACTTTCAGCTCTTCTAAAATATAATCGAGGTAATGGGCCTTAATATCTGATAGCTAACCTCAGTTGTCTAATTTAAACAATAAAACAAAAGAACAACACCCACTAGCTCTACATACTACATAGTGGTATCTTACATGCATGGTACCAAAGCACAGACCAAAATTTATGATAACTTATTACCTACCTGATTTGATAGAGGAATCTGCCGCAATACATCCCACACAACAATACAATTCTCACTTATTCTACTTCTCGATTCATCACTAGAAGAAATAAACTGTTTTCCATCTCTACTAAACTCCAAATCAAGTATTGGCCCCAGACCCTTCATATACTCCTTAACCGCAGATTCATTTCTGATATCCCAAAGCCTAATTGACCCACTTGACCCGCCAGACAGAAACAGGTTTGAATTACTGGGACAAAATCTTATGGTCTCCACAAATTGATCTTCCTTGAAAGATTTAATTTCCTTGCCACTTTCTACATCTAAAAGACGACTAGCACGGTCAAAGCCACAAGAGAGTACAGATAGACCTTGTGGAGACCATCTTACGTCCTTGACAGCGGCATCATGGAACTTCAAAATTCGAGCCTTTGGCTGTTCAGTGTTCCATACATTCCATATAATTATGGTCTTGTCCATCCCAGCTGAAGCAAGAAGATTTTCTGCAATATTATTTTTATTATTTTTGAAAAATTAGATACAGAGTAAGGGCACAATTCAACAATGCACAAAATTCAATAAAACTAAACACAAAAATGTTAAACTTGCCATAGTTCTTCGACCACTGTACAGAATTGACAGCATTTTTGTGACCAACCAACGAGACCGAGCGATTTGTAGGCAGTCTGTTACTCGCTACATATTTTCCTTGACTCCTTAATGATCCCAAAACCTCACATTTCGAATCCGAGCCGAGAAGTGGTCCAACAACTGTTAAACATAAAGGTAAACAACATTATAGAACAAAGATGATCCTTTATATACAAACCAACAATACAAATTAAAGTACATTAACAATGAAACTAGAGCACAAATTTGGTTAGAACCTGGAGAGCCACTGGCCGAGTTCGAAGCAAAAATCTGGGTTTCAGAGAGGTTAAGTCTCTCTCTTTCGCGCTTGGAGATGTATCTCCCGGGAAGAAGGGGAGGCTCACTAACGGCGGGGGCAGATGGAGGGAAGCGGTGGGGCCGGTGTGTCAGCGGCCGAGAAGGAGGTGGGTTAAGGTTGTACTGGGGAACAAATATGTCGGATCTGTGCCTCTTGGGAGGAGGGAGAGAGTAGTGCTCTTGAGTTGGATTGAGTTGGTTCGAGCGGCCCGTCTCGGTTTCTTCTTCGTCGGAGGTGGCTCCGGCTCCGTACGCTGCCGAGAGGAGATCCATTGAACTTGAACTTCTCAGCGTGGCGCGCTTGATCCGATGCGGTTGCGGTTGTGCGAGTTTACTGTTTAGACTTAAAATTGGGCTGACGATAGCTCGGCCCAGTTAGTGGGTAGTTAGTTGGTGTAATTTAGGCCCAATAAATACATAAAGGATTTGGCTACGCTTCGCTTCGAAGGCCGAAATTATTCGGTCTTCATTTCTCTCAACTGGTAGTTGACTAGTTGTACAGAATAGAATCGTCATCTTCTTTTTTTCTGAATTTGGGAAATGGCGGATGAAGGGAAGCTCACTCTTTACTCTTACTGGCGTAGCTCCTGCGCCCACCGAACCCGAATCGTTCTCAATCTCAAAGGTAACTTTTGTTTTTTTGTTTTTATTTTTTCTTTGCGATGCCTTTCTTTTTGGGATAATAGAATTGTGGAATTCGCTGAAATTGTAAAATGGTCCTTGTAGCGAGGGAAAGAGTAGTGAATTCAGAATAATCGGAACATCTATTGAGGTGGAGATTTAGTTTTGTTGTTGTCTAGTTTGGAACGTTCTGTGTGTTGCTTTTTGGGGGGGTTTGGGTTATTGAACTGCAGAGACAAACTTGGTTTATTAGTGGTTGGGTATAATGTGCTGATTATATTCTTTGGTTCCTTATTCAAGCAGAAAAAAGTGTTGTAGCTTTAATGACTAGATGAAGCTGATGAAGTACCTAATTTTGTTAATTAGGATTGAAGTATGAGTACAAGGCTGTGAATCTTCTAAAAGGGGAGCAATCAGATCCTGGTAAGCATTCAATATTACAGTTGTAATTTTTCTGATAGAACTTTTACATCTATAAATTTTTGTCTGTAGAGTATGAGAAGATTAATCCCATGAAATATGTCCCTGCACTACTTGATGGAGATACATTAATAGCCGACTCCTTTGCAATAGCTTTAGTGAGCACGAAGCGACCTTTGTTGTCTCTCAATTTTTTTTATCTTTTGTTAGTTATAAGTATTTAGCTTTCTTTCTATGGTCCTATTATTTCCTTATTGTTATATTATTTAATGTGAATCTCTGAATGGATGACAGTATTTAGAAGAGAAGTACCCTGAAAAGCCCCTCTTGCCTCAAGATCTCAAACTGAAAGCATTAAACCTTCAGGTAATAAAGAAAAATGAGCTTTTACTCTCTAACTTCTTTTGCAGTTGTAAATTCATCTGATTTGACCCTAGTAAATTTTAGAAATTCAATAAGATTTAAAGTAATGCAATTCCTCTGAAATGAATATGTGGTAAGAAAAAAGACCCTGTAGTATCTTGTATTTAAGATTATTTCATTGCTTTTATAATTATTTTAGCAATGCCGTCTTGCAAATAGTTCAGCAAATTCGTCGGTGTCAAACCCTATCTCTTCTACTTATGGATCATATTCATAGCACATATCTCTTACTTTTCAGATAGCAAGCATAGTATGTTCAAGTATCCAGCCGCTTCACAACCTTGTTGTATTGGTAAGCTATTCTAATTTTTCTTTGTTAAAAAAAAAAAGAAGAAACAAATAAATTATAGTATGCAAAAGTTACCCACTACTTGTTTGTAGTTGCAAATGAACCAGATTTCCTTCTGGCATATGCAGAAAAAACCTTTATTTGTAAAGGACAAACAATAATCTAAAGGAATTTGCTTTTGTTATTTCTTTCATGGAAAAATTGTACCCTGCCCCAACTCCATCTACAATATTATATTTTTGAAACAAAGGAGAGAAACTTACATCAGGGGAACTTACAAAGTTTGTTTGTATGATTGAATTTAAGGCAATTTTACCAACTTTATTACTTCTCGAGCCTGCTGGTGCTCTGTGTTAGTTGCAGTAGTTCATTTTTTCTTTGCGAATTCCACATATCCTTGGTCTCTTTTTAACCATCAATTATAGTGTGCTTTCTTTTTGCTAAAACTCTCTATAATGTTGAATCTGAGTTTTAATTTCACCCTTTTGTTTGTTTCGACAGAACTACATTGAACAAAAGCTTGGTCCTGAAGAAAAGAATACATGGTTCATCAATCTACTCAATAGAGGTTTAGCAGGTTAGTTTGTTGACTAAAGCCCTGATTATTTAATATGGTTGATACCCATTCAAGATGAGTTGTTTTGAGAAAAGTTATCCCTTTTTGTTTCATGATTTCATTTTTGGTACGAAATAGATCACATCGTCAAATTATGCGTAAACTAGGTTAGAATTTGGTAAACTTAACCTGAATTGTTGTTACTTGTTAGTATTTGAAGTGTGATCAACCACAATGGTAATTTTTAGCATTAAGGGAATTATTTCTGGTTGTTGACATCTGGCTAGAGTCTCATGTCTGCAATTAGAGATAGAGACCTCGAAGAGGCCAAAACTCTTTTATATGCAACCCTTAGTTTGTTTGCTATTCCAATGATGGTGTGCACAATTTCTCTTTGCACTATATGATTGCAGAGTGTCACAATATTGTAAATCTTCAGTTACAAAGTTGATGAGTAAATTGGGTTGTCTGAAGGAAGAGAGAGAAAGTAATTTTTTTAGAAGGAAGAGGAAGAAAGTAAACAGGGATACAATGGGTTTTTTTTTTTTTTTTTTTTTTTTTGTCTAAGCCATGGGCACTTTTTGTGAGGATGGATTTTTTTTTTTTTACTATCTTTTACACTAATCTGGCACTTTGTGTCTAGTCATCATTGATGCTGTAAGTGCGTTCTAATCATCAATTGTCTGATAATCTATGAACATCTAGCTCTTGAGAAGTTATTAAAAGGTTGTGCTGGGAAGTATGCCACTGGTGATGAAATCAGATTGGTGAGTTTCTGCATCTCTTTTTATTTTATAATATATTTATTTAATAAGAGTAATGTTTACTAATCAATGGTCATATATTTGAATTAGAAATTGAAGTATTGTGTGCTTTCTTGTGTACCGCTGCAAGTAAATATTACCTAGAACCTGCAAAAAGAGAAATAATGTGCATACCACTCTAAACATCTTTACATTATTTCCCCATTTTGCTTCTGAATAATCTAATTAAAAATATTTGTAGAGGAATATTGTGTGTGATGCTTGTAGTTTACATTGGCATATGGAATATTGCTCTTTATAGTGTTACATTTGTTTGATGTTGTACAATTATTTATATGATCTTTTTTTTCAATAGATCATTTATACATTACTTTATTTTGAGATGGCTATGGCACTTTACGAAGTAATCCATTTTACTTCGCCTTTGGTTCTTGAAATCTGAGGTTTCTATGGCCAATCTAAACAGTTTAATCTCTTTCACATATTGAAACCTCATTAGAAATCAAATTTTATATTTTTTTTGAATTTTTTTGCTATATTTTTATGATATTTTCAAATCGGAAGGTCTGAAATGCTCCAATTATAGTGTTTTTTTTAAAATATCATAATAAATAGTAAAAAATTTCGAAGAAATATAAATTTGGTCTCTAAGAAGATTTCAATATGTGAAAGAGATTGAACGGTTCGGATCAGCCATAGAAAGCTCAGATTTTAAGAAGCGAGGGCGAAGTATAATGGAAACATTACTTCACAAAGTACCGTAGCCCATCTCTTATTTTTTAAGTTTTAGTTAGTTAACAGCTGTCGGTACACATGGTTGTTACCCATTAAACTTCATACTGTAACTTGTGTCTGATGATTCCATTGTAATTTTTCTCTATATTTGTTGCTTGTAATCTTTAATTTTTCTACTTGCTATTCTCAGAAGGAAAGTCTTTTTGTAATTATCTGCAGGCTGATCCATTTCTGGCCTCACAAATTTATGTAGCAATCAGGCGAATGCAGATGGATATTGTAAGATTTTTCAGGGTTTTCACAATTTTGATGTTAATCATAGAGGATTTCTCGAACGTAAATGCTTATGAGAAATTTTATTAATATTATTTTATTTTATTTATTATTCTTTTTGCAGTCTAGTTACCCAACACTTTCGAGGCTATACCAGGTCTATGAGCAAATACCAGCATTTCAAGCTGCCCTCCCAGAAAACCAGCCAGATGCCCCATCCTCTTCTTAAGAAGGTCAGTTTGATGAATGTGCAAATGAAAAATATCGTCAGCTGCAAGGAGGAAAGACCGTACAAGAAACTCGTAATAGTATTATCTCTGTAAGAAAGCAGGTGTAATTTAAATAAATTTCGGAAAAAAGGAAAAGAGAGAATGTTTATCTGAAATGGAATACCATGGTTTATGTTGAATCAGTTGATAAAAGGAATATGGTCATTGTTCCATCCTTTCTACTTTATGAACTCTTGAATTGTTTCTGGCCTTCTTCATGATCAAAGCCCTTTGATCCTGAGGATTTCATGGTTTATGTATGTAATTTTATGATCATCTGAGAGTTTAGATGACATAATGGAGCTAACAAATAGAAGCCACATATTTGGTTCCCTCTTAACTCATCGATGATATGTTAGTATTTATGTCATTTTTGCTTTACAAATTGTTGCAAACAATACAAAACCTTGCGAATATGACTTTGAGAACTTCAACAAGTCTACAGTTCTGTACTCTAATACATAATGTTTCATAAAAGAAAACTTTTGTGATACAAATAGTTAGCGAATGATTGTCGCTACTTGAAATTTTATCAATTTTAACTCCAACTTATGCATATTACTTCACACTTCATCGACATTACAACTGAACGTTGATATGCTTAGTCTCCTGACTACCATCCAAAGAAAATGTCACTCTTTTAGTTGCATTGCCAGAACTAACCGAAACCTCATATTCTCCCAGAAACGCACTAAAACTATATGACCCGCGCACATTAGTCTGTCCTTTTATGTCTCTGGATTGCCATTCTTTCAAGAGCTTATCCACCACATCTCCAGTTGGGAGATTGTGAAAATTTGTGTCTGTAAGGCACATTTGATAGCATGTTCCGCTTTTATCTAGAGCTGTCCACAGCATGATGCCATGCATTGATGGGTGAGAAAAGCCTTCTCTCAACACCTCCTCTAAGTACGCTGCCTATATAAAAATTAAATAAATGAGCATAAGCATCAAAATTAATGTTCTGTTTTCGCACTGAACATGTACAATTTTGGTTTGATGCAATGAAATGCAATCAAACTAAATTACAGTCTGGTTCAGTTATCTCTTTTGTTTTTCATACCTCTTTTATGCACTGAGAAAGGAGTACATATTGGTTCAATCATTACCAGGAAAACCGAATTAAAGTAATCCAACAGTACCTAACCGTACTGGGTCTGAAAACTCTGAACACCTTTGCAGATTGTACCACAAGCAATGAAATGGAACCAGAAGTGTTTCAGACCTAGGCTTACGGCATTGAACTATAAATCAGAGATGATAATAGAACAAATTTTCTAACCTGATTTTGCAAACCTAAATTTCTGCTGATGTCAATCTCAGTCAACCAAACTGGCAGCTTGAGAGTTGCCAGCTTATCGAGCACTGCTCGCATGAGGGGAATATTTGGTTTCCCAAAATGCCCCTCCAATCCAATCCCTTGGAGCATGCCTTCATCGCCTTGCATAAGCTGTCTTAATCTCACAACATAGTTATCTACACTCGCATTGTCATCTTCACAAGTCTCAACAACATTGAAATCATTCATGAACAAAGTGGTGAGTGGGTCTGCTTGTTTTGCGGTTTGAAAGAATTCAAGTGTAGCATTGGGTCCAAGCCGTTCCTCGTAGAAATTGAAATGAAGCATCTCATTGCTGACATCCCAATGCACAAAATCACCCTTGTATCTAAATTTTGCATCATTGAAAGTTAGAAAACAAAATCTTGAAATCTCATTGCTCAATACCAGTACCGCCCTTAAGAAGTTTTCATGTTTGATTAGGAGTCAAGACCATCCTAGCCTAGAGCGGTTACAAGGTGGAATGGATTTTTTTTTTTTTTTTTTTTTTTTGGGTAGTCGTTTGCAATGGTAATTTTTGGACTTAATTGCTACAACACTCTTATATATGTTCTTATTCTTTACAGTCATTTATTAACTAATGCTGATATTACAATAAAGCACAAAAAACATCAAAAGTCAAATAAGAGGCTTGGAATATAGTGTTGGGCTTCGGTCATTATTGAAGTATTTTATAAAAATAGAAAATAAAAGCTGTTATCCAAGATGGTATACTCTCTACATCACAAGCACTCCATGTTGCAATTCTAGACCTCTTAAATCCAAAAGAAACAAATGAAAAACAGTCCTGAAAGGAACTTTAGTCTGTTCCTGGGCCTATAGTTCATACCTTCTCAGTAGACTCCTGATTCGAGAATTCACAGCTGCCTTCAAAGCATCACCAGTAAGGTTTCGAACCCAAGAAGGTGTATACTTGGGATCTTCCCAGAAAATATTATGGCCTCGAACTGATATCTGGTGCGCTCGAACAAATTCTAGCATTCCGTCTGCCAAGGTGTAGTTCAGCTTGCCTGGCTGTGGCTCAGTTGCATACCACTTGAGCTCGTTCTCAAATACTGCTGCATTGAATCGCTCAGAAAACCAATCCTATGATAAATTGGAGGAATGTTTTTAATCAAAATTATGCATCTGAGGTTATTTTCTTATTATCTAGTATTTTGGAGATGCCGAAGTATGATACAGTTCAATATAGCAGTTTCTATTCGATAAAACTGATGCACAGTTAATTTTAGCATGAGGAGAGGTTTCTGATTTAATTTAGGACAGTATATTGGAGTATAAGAAAACCTGATAGGGCTTGTTTCCTAAAATGGTGCTTGCAATGGCGGAGCCGAAAGGAAAGTCCTTAGAAAGCTGTTGTGCAGAGACATTTGCACCTCTAACCCGGTTTCCTTGAGCATCGGAAACATGCACAGTAATGAAACGCTTTCTTGTCTGCACAATAAAGTAGATGTGCTGTTGTCAGATGCATGCGATGCTGCAATCAATTATGTGATTTAAATAATGGAAGAAGAAGAACAGATGCGCCACCTTTTGAATACTATCCTCTCTGTGCTGATTCCATTGCTCTTGCGAAAATGGCTGCAATGAGGTGCTTTTGACTAAAATTGTAGTATCGTTTTGGTCACTGGCCTACAAAGGGATCCGAGAAATATGTGACAGCAGTTAGAAATGGCTTATGATCCTTGTGATTGGTACTGACATGGTTTGGACTGGTATTTGCATAGGGCTCATTAGACTAAAACTCAAATGCTAGAATCGAGTAATTCACCTTAAAATAGAGAAGAGATGATAATGAAGGTGAATCAAGTACAAAGCCTCCCTTGAGAAATGACCAGCAGTGGCTTCTTGCAAGTGCTGTTCCAATGCATGTCGTCCCGCTAGCAGTGTTTAGCCTTGCTTTAATAAGAGCTGAATCTCTTCCTTTTATCTGCACCCAACCTGGAAAAATGCATTAATAAATATTATTCGAGTTAGTAACCAAGGACAAGACTAGTCAAGTTTTGTTTGAATGCAGTTATTTGTGGACAAGCAAGAAATCATTTCTTATTCCATGATGAAACATTGGAGACTCTCTCTCTCTCTCTCTCTCTCTCTCTCTCTCTCTCTCTCTCTCTTCTGTTCTGTTTTGAAAGCTTGGCAGTGACTGCCAAGTGCCAACACACCTACACACACACTCTCTCTCTCTCTCGAAATTGCAGGTATCAATAGTCAGTAGTACTTTTTTTCGGAAAACTGCAAGTGGTCAAAAAATGACAAAAAGCACTAGATATCAAAGATGTGTACAGTGTACTCACAAGAGAAGCTGTATATGGTACCGGCAGTAAGATTACTCAGAACAAACCCTGGGGAAGAGGCTCCATTCTCAGTCCTAAAGTTTTTCACCTCACTTTGCCCAGTGCTTTCCGTCAGTATTCCTCCTTGGTAAAGAGCTGGCTCTGAATGAGACTTGCACTAGTAGAAACATAATTACATAATAGTTAACATTATAATAAATTAGCACCCTCATATATCTTCTTTAATTGAACATTTATAATCTGCAGCTAACTATATATGGGTATGCCATTATCCTAATATTAGTGGCTTAGTGCATAAAACAAATACAAAAAAATTGCAAACATTCCTAAATAGTAAGTTTATGAAAACTAAACAAAGTGTTTGGTGAAGCTATGACACGACAGACTGTTAACTTACGCTGCATTTGAATAAACATCATTTTTCTTCTACACACAAACATAAAATGTGATGAGAGAGGAACCATACCTCAGTAGAAGCGGAATAATCATAACGGAGCCCATCTGCAGCATGTACTCAAATATTAATAAACGATTAGATATAACTATAAGTACCATCCAGTTTCAAACATATATTGCTAGATAAAGAAAACAAACCAGCTGTTCCTAGAACTAAAATATGTGAACCAAAGAGCATGAGAAGCAATGCAATCGCTGCCTTCATATTTGGACTCATGCTAGGGCTCCCAATTCTCTGCCTCTCTTATAAATTAATGAGGTGATGAGAGAGAGGCTGCATGCATGGGCTTATAAAGGCATGCAAAGTTGAGGGGTCCAGAAGGAGGGTATGACTATGAGATGATGAGAGAAACAGTTGGTTGAATGGAGGAAGCGTGAAAGGGTAACTTGCAAAGGAAACAACGCAAGGTAAGTTGGCAGACATAAAATAAAGGAATAAAGAAGGGGTGTGCTCCAACAGCCCATACTCTACATGAAATGGAGCTATGCTAGATTTAAAGATTCTAGTGCGCGTGCCTTGTCACGTGATTGGAACTAAGGATCCAGACAAGTACTTCATTCCAGTCTAGGTTGAATTGTCAGGACCCCTCCATTTTGGGAAGGAGAATCAATGTGCTCTTGTGGCTTTGATTGGGTACTTCACGCTTGATCTCTAGTGCTTGCATTTATCTCTAGGTTCAATAGGTCCACTTACAGATAATAAATTACGATATAAATCAACTCAAATTTACAGGTTCAATTAATTGGCTTTTGTCGTATAACTGATCATAAAATATTCTATCCGGGAGCACAAACTGCAAGAAAGAATTTTGCAGATGAGTACACACAAAGGGAACAAATGTAATAAAAAGTTAAAGAGGTGAGAACTGAAAAGATGATGCAAAAAGCTGAGAAAGAGGATATTCATGTTTTCTAATCTAAAAAGGTTTTGGGGGACAAATTGCCGCCCACAAGAATGTTTGTGTTGAGTCAATGTGCAATCTAAAGTTAGGAATAGCAACCTAATACAATTTGGTCATCTTTGATTACTCTCTTCTTTTGTATGTTTTGTAGTTAATTTTAGTCTAATTGTATTGATAGTCGAACACATTACACCAAGCTCTTTTGTTGATAATAAAATTCTTCAAATTGACAGACCTATATGTTGATAGGGCCTGCTTTCCCAAACCCAAGCCTATATGTAAAGCCGCCTTCGTCCATGAGCGGCCTGCTTATTGATTATTAGACGATATTCAGTCAAATGATGTCTATAATACGATGGTGAGACCGTGAGTCTATGATAGATTAATATTAATAGTCATCCCCTTTATGAGGAATTGCTTCTTTCTCATGAATACATTAATTACAATATCTCACTCATTCATGCACTAAATCCAATCTCAACTTCTAAAGTACGCACTTCATTAGCACCTCACGAGACATGTATCACCTATTACATATAGATGATCAGCTAATTAATGAACCGAGAGTTGATTATTGTTGATCAGAACCGTAGAACCTAGTTACCTAGATAAGATACGTGTTAAGTCGAGCTAAACTTTATCAGATTGCAATTTCTAATATTACATGGCTTTAAATGTCTAAACTACGGAGATGCAAAATATATTTTTGAACTAACATCTGGTATTCTGGTCATGTGCCATTCCGTTCGTACGGTCTTCATGAAAGCTGAAGCTTTCCCAATTAAATTTTAAATATAGATGGAGATCTCTTGGCAACGGTAATTTGAATATTTTGATATCCTCTCTTACATAAATTTTAAAAAATATATACATAAAGTTATAGACATTAGCTTTTGAACTTGATTGTACATTGAATTTCCTACAATTTAAAATGTTTATGAATATTCCACCAAAATTCATTAAATATTAACCTATGCAAATTAACTCAAGTAATTTAATGAACAGTGAAATTTAATCAAACTTTATCAGTTTCATAAGTATAACATGTATAAATGATAAATTATAGATGACATTTTGAATATCAGATTTTCAAAATTATATAATAGTTGCAGTTGTCAAAATTATCAACTTGCTTTATAGCCAATAGATCCCCATCTTTAATGTAACATAAAAGCCGCCTCCCGTCCCGTGCTCCATATATAGAGGAAACTTAAAAAAAAAAAAAAAAAAAAAAAAAAAAAAGACTCCCCCAATTTGGGAGCCTCTCCCTCGGGCCCCTCCCCAGTTATTTATTTTTTTTTTTTTTTGAAACTCCCTCCCCAGTTATAACTGATCTACACCTACATAACTGGTTACTGGAAATGTTTGTCACCAGCTTATGCATATACTTCACATTTTCATCAACATTACAACCGAATGCTGATATAGTTTCCTGGCTACCATCCAAAGAAATGTGACTCATTTAGTTGCAATTCCAGGACTAACTGAAACTTCATACTGCTGGAGAAATGCACTAAAACTGTATAACTGAAACCTCGTCCAAAGAAAATGTTACTCTTTTTAATAATAAATAAAAGTAAATAAATAGCAGAAAAAATAATGCTCTATTTTTGCACTGCGCAAATACAAACTTGGTTCAAATACAAAGAAAAAAGACCGAACTTTGTGACAGTTTGGTTCAATCATACAGGAAAAACTGAAATAAATTAATACGACATATACCTAACAAAACTGGATCTGACCATCTTTGCAGTTTGCAGTTTTCCACCACTGTAAGTGATGAATGGAACCAGAGCTGCATTAGACCTAGGATTATAGCATTAAAGGATAAAATCAGAGATGATGACATGAGAAATTATCTAACTGATTGTGCTAAATTCCTGCTGATATCAATCTCAGTCAACCAAAGTGGCAGCTTGAGAGTTGCCAGCTTATCAAGCCTGCTCAAATAAGGTAAATATTTAGTTTCCCGAAATGCCCCTCCAGTCCAATCAGTTAGAGCATACCTTGATCACCTTACATAAGTTGCTTTAACCTCACAATATAGTTATCTATACTTTTGCATTGTCATCTTCACAAGTCTCAACAACGTAGAAATCATTCATGAACAAAGTGGTGTGTGGGTCTGCTTGTTTTGTTGTTTGAAAGAATTCAAGAGTAGTGTTAGGTCCAAACCATTCCTCATAGAAATTGAAATGAAGAATCTCATTACTAACATGAGTAACATCCCAATGCACAAAATCACCCTTGTATTTGAAGTTTGTATCATCAGAAGTTACAAAATAAAAGCTTGAAACCTTTTTGCTCAATGCTCGTGTCCAGATTAAGAAGGTTTCAGATTTGATTAGGACCATCCTATCCTGGTCGCCTGGAATGGGCAGAGGGTGGAATGGTCAGTTCTTTTTTGGTGGTCGTTTGCAATGGTATTTTTTAGCTTAATTGCTAGAAAACTCTTATGTTCTTTCTCCTAAGATAATTTACAGTCATTTATTAAACAAATGTGAGATTGCATTTGAGCACCAAAAACATAAAAAAAGTCGAATAGAAGGCTTAGAATGTAGTGTTGGAGTTCAGTCGTTATTAAAACATCATTAGGAAACAAAAAAAAGAAAAAAAAAAAAAAGAACATTTATCCAAGCTGGTACACTCTCTACATTACCATGCCATGTACCAAACCTAACAGATGTATCATACACATTCCATGTTGCAATGCTAGACCTCTTAAATGAAAAAGAAACAAATGAAAAATGATCCATGACAGGAACTTTGTCAGTTTATTGCTGGGCCTATAGTTTATACCTTCTCAGTAGACTCCTGATTTGACAATTCACGGCTGTTCTCAAAGCATCACCACTTTCGACCACAGGAAGGTGTATACTTGGGACCTTCCCAGAAAATATTATGGCCTCAAAACAATATTTGGTGCGCTCAACTGCCAAGGTGTAGTTCACCCTGCCTAGCTGTGGATCTGTTGCATACCGCTCGAGCTCAATCTCAAATACTGCTGTGAAATGGTTTTACTGAAGTACTTCTGTGAAATATACAATTTACACAAATGATGTATAATAATATCTATCAAGCAGTTCTACTGCACAACAAAAGCAAAAGTTATATATAAGTATATAACACAATCACGATCTCCTTGATTTATGCCTTTTTTATATCAAGTTCTTACCAATCTATGTAATGCATATGGGAAATGTAGAACATAGCATGCAACTAAGATAAAAACCTTGCATCAGTGTAAAAGGAAATGAATGCATTTAATAAAGATCCTCATTCTTTCCACACAAAAGTTAATTCAAAATTGTCCCGTTGAGGACTGTACACTCCCCAGGTATATTGAAAAAGAAATAAGTTAATCAAAATCAAAACTAAAAAAAAAAAAAAAAAAAAAAAACAATTACTTGCCAATGCGTAGAATCCAATAACAAATACAAAAAAAGGAAAAATTACACCATTGTATCAATTTCCCAAGAACCATCTCTAAACCCCGACCATTACAAAAGTATATTTACAGGACTAAATCAGTTGGCCACGGGTTCTAACAGCTTTCAAATCCCCCCAACATCTATTTATCAAAAAGTTGGTTATTGCTGATACAAACCAGGCCAGTAAGAGCTTATTCCATTTTTTGTGTTTTTCAAACAGTCTTACTATAATGCATATTCTTGAAATTCCAATTCGGTTCCAGTGATGACCACCTCTATTTCTTTAGGGATTTTTACACAGCTGCCAATTTTGCACGAAGCAAACAAGGAATGCCAACCCCTCTCACTAGACCCACTTGGCATTTTACCAATCAGGTCAATAGCTTCGGCAATAAGACCCGCTTGAGCCAACAAATCAATCAAACAAGTAAAATGCTTCTCCCTTGGTGCAAAACCATATTTCTCTTCCATTTCAGCAAAAATCCTGACCCCTTCTTGTACTAAGCCTGAACTTTTGCATGCATTGAGCACAATAAGCAATGTGCTTGGGTTAGGCCTTCTTCTTGATCTGATCATTTCATTGAAAAGGTTTAATGTTTCTCTACCTAAACCATGTTGACTCAATGCAGACATCATCGTGCACCATACAACAATATCCCTTTTGTCTAGACTCACCCTACAAAAGATATGTCTGGCTCCTGCCAAGTCACCACACTTTGAGTACATATCTATTAGAGAACTTAAAACCGGTCCATTAAGTTTGAGGTTAGTTCTTATCAGATGACCATGAATCTGCTTCCCAAAATTTATAAACCGCGCCCTAGCACAAGCATTCAGGCTACTACTCAAGTTGTATTGATCTAATCTAAAACCCATATGAAGCATTCTTCTGAACAAATCAAGCGCCTTTATAGGGTGGCCAAAATGAATCCCTCCAATAAGGGCATTCCATGTTAATAAATTCCTCTCAGGCATTGCATCAAACAGCTTTTGAGCTGCCTCCAGATTACCGCATTTAGCGTAGCCATGAACCATGGCAGTCCAGGCTACCAAGTCTTTAACAGGCATTTCATCAAACACCTCTCTTGCATCATGCATCAGCCCACATCTTGCATAGGCATTAACAAGTGAACTGGAAATAGCTAAATTGGTCCAACAAAGACCAATAATAAGTAATTGTTTATGGATCTGTTTAACCAGCCATGAATCTAGAATTTGACAGCATGCATGAAGAACTCCAGTGAAGGTGTAATGGTTGTACCCATACGACGACCGCCTCAACCGGAAATACAAATCCACCGCACCATACGGAGACCCATTACGGGCCAAAGCAAAAATCATGGTATTCCACGAAACAAGATCTCGGTAAGGCATTCGATCAAAAAGACCTTTAGCACAATCCATCACACCAAGCCGGGCATAACCAGAAAGCATCACATTATAAGAATACAAACTTGGGTTAGGCATTTTAGCAAACAGCTTATCGGCTTGACACAGATCGCCATTCAGGAAATGGAACCGGAGAAGATGGGTGGCGAGTGGGGCGGAACATGGAACGGCGGATTTGTAGAGGCGGGAGACGCGAAGAAAGAGGTACAACTGGCGAGCTAAATGGAGAGAAGAACTGGAGAGGCAGCGGTGGAGGAGAGAGGAGAGGAGGTAGAAAGGCGGACGAAGGCCGGAGCGGGAGAAGAGAGGGAGAGAGGAAATGGCGAGAGAGAGGTTGCCTTGGGAGATATGGTGAGAGAGGAGCGAGAGGAGGCACGATGCGGGTCGGGTCGAAGCGGATTCGGGTTTGGGTCGGGGTGTGGAGCTGCGCATTGAGAGGAAGAGAGGAAAGAGGAGTGCGCCGCCGATGGAGAAGAGATCATCTTGGCATCGGGCGGCGGATTATTGATTGACCCGATTCGATTGATTGACCTGAGCTCAAAGCGGAACGCACTCGGAGACTACAATGGAGAGGGTTTTGTGTATGTGAGTCACTGCATGTGGGGTCACGGTGGAAGATGCAGCCAAGTTGTCCAGTGGGTGTGTGGAAGCCTATAAAAAAGTTTAAAAACGCCCGGGGAAGGGAAAATAAATGAAGTAATATATTGCTCTCTGTTGACTTTCATTTTACTTTTTAGAAGATGAACAAAAAAAAAAAATGTTAGATATGACTCTCAAATGTGTTTGTTTGTTTGTTTGTTTTGTCCATAATTTTTTTAATAACTTACATTATAATACCATATAGTTAATTTAATATTTAAAGTTCAAACGATAAATTTAAATAGTTAATTAAATTTTTCTTATCAAATAAGGTATGTTTTTTTTTGAACAATTAGTATATAATAATTTCGAAAGATTACAATTTTTGTTAACGAACATTGGTTGTTGAATATAATACAATTAGTATATAATTAATTCGTCATTTAATATTCGGTTTTTGGAATAACTATCTTTCATATTTTATATGAGTGATAAAGCCAGAAGGTACTTTTATAATAATAATAATAGACTACTACTTGATAGGATATTATGTAGCATTATCATGTCTGTCTCACATTATAGGTGACAGATATTATGTATCATCACTCTTAACATACATGCCACATCGAAAAATGATAAAATCTTGCAAATTTATAACCTCCTTTTAATAACATCATTTTTTTCATCCAATAGTATCCATAGTAATTTAATTTTTCTAATGAGCAAATAAACAAATATGTAATCCTTTTACATATGGACGTATGGAACTAAATATTGTACGCCTGCAATTTTATATGATAATATCATTTTAGACCTAGAACATGCGCTGAATACTCTTCGCCTTGTAATTTTTACTTTTCTTTTCTTTTTCTTTTAATTTTCCAATTCTGTTCGACCTTTTTGTTAATTGAATTTTCTGCGTGGATGTTGATCGCGGTCCTGCCTAAAAAAAACATGGTGAATAATATGACTAATTATGTATGTCTGGATAATCTAATAAAACGAGTATGCCCGATCAATTTGATCCATACAATTTATCGGCTGATTGGAATATGCAAAGACATAATTTTGTATTTTTTTTTATATGGTAAATAGCAGTTAAAATGATTGTCATCAATAATATCGGTCATCCTAGTAGAAAAATTTAAAGATCAATAATAATTTAATTAATATAACTTAAACATGAATTACTAAACGAATTATACAATACTAGAGGCTAATCAATCGAGCTTCGCTCGAAATTTGACATATTAATATAAATTTAAAATGTTATTATTTTATAGTGGTTGATTATGAATATGTTGTTATGCTTGCAACACAAAAAAGAGACGGAGGCACGATGAAATTGAAAATAGAAATGGGTCACAAAAATGAGAAATAAAACAATACGTTGCCAAATTATTGTATGCTGGTGAATCAGATCAGTTTTATGAGCAATAATACCCAACACACAAATAGTTACAAAATATCACGTTACAGAAATAAAAAAAAAACTGTAATTTCACAATGCTTGGAGTGTCAAATTACATTTAACTAAATGATCCCGACACCCACACATCTTTATTTATACTAGAGGGGCTAATCGAGCTTCGCTCAATATTTGATTTACAAATAAATATAAAATGTGTTATAATTTTTAAATTTGTAAAAATAAATGTATATTTTTTTTTGTATTTCTTATGGGAATAACTATGTGTTGTTTAAAATTTATCAATTATTTTTAGCAGCTATTTTAATTATTCGGCTTTTTATTAATTTATATCTTCATAATTAAGCCTTTGATTAGCCTAACACTAACTTATAACTAACGTTAATTGATGGGTACCCATTGGTACCAACGATCAACATCAAAATAGAATCTTTAACATTTTAATTTTGTAGAACATAAAATCAACAAATTAAGGACATTTTTTATCCTTACGATCATAATTTCTTTTATAAACATTCAACTTCCATTTATATGACTCAGCATAGATTATTGTTTCTCTATATCCATGTACATCATCTTAAGATTTTCTACATTGTAAAGAACTATAATATGTTCTTCTTATTACGTTAAAAACAAAAAAAAAAGATAAAATAATTAGATGTAAATTTATTTTTTGGGGAAAAGGTGGCTATGTAACCCCTCTAATAAATATAAAGTTCTCAATCAACTCAAAATATACACAAAAATCTTTAAATTGAATTGTGGATTCACAGTCTTCACAACACAGAGCGTTATCCTTAATCAATAGACTTATAATTAAATTATGAGTCTCATAATATTAAAATTGAAATTAAAATTCCCTTGGATCTAGCACAACATATAATGAAAATCTCATAAAAATAAAATCGGTTATAAATAGAAATTTATTGCCCCTTACTATGCACAACTAAAATGTTAGTCTTCTCCGTCTTCTGTGAAATGCACAAAATAAATTTGCAAATCAGATACATCGGATTTACAATGTAATTGCAAACTTAACATTAATAGGATAGAATCTATATTGTTTTTTAATAAACATTAATAGAACGCCCAAATGACAATTATATTCTATATTTTAAAGTGCTTAAACATAGATTAGAAACATATCTTAGACTATATAAAGTGCTTAAATATAGATTATTGCGCTAAAATTAATTAAAATGAATGTAAAATCGCTAGAAATGCTCAAATGATGCTCAGAATATGCACTATTTGCACATTACATGTGTATTTACTATGTATAATCCAATTAGTTGAATACATAAGATCATAAATATATTCTACATAATATAAATAGCTTAAATATAAAAATTATTACGATCAAATGACACATGATGAAAGAAAGATCACTCGAAATGGACAAAGGATGCAAATAATTTGCATTATTTTCACATTATAAGCGTATTTACTATGTATATTCCAATTATTTGAATAAGTAAGAACATAAATAAATTATAGATAACATAAGGAGCTCAAATATAGATTATTGCAAACAAATGACTTAAAATTAATGCAAAATCTTGGGAATGCACAAACTATGCTCAGAATTTGCATTATTTTGCACATTATATGTGTATTTACTATGTATAATCTAATTATTTGGATAAATGAGATCAAAAATATATTATAGACAATATAAAGAGCTTGAATTAAAATTATTGCAATCAAATGGCCTAAAATGAATGAAAATCCCTCGAATTGCTCAAATGATGCTCAGAATTTGCATTATTTGTACAATATATGCGTATTTACTATGTATAATCAAATTATGTGAACAAATAAGATCAGAAACATATTCTATACAAAATAAAGAGCTTAAAATGCGCAAATAATGCACAGAATATGCAACATTTACACATTATGTGCATATTTTCTATATACAATACAATACTTTTTAATAAGTAAGATCTGATTTATATTCCGAACCATATAAAGAGAATAAAATATAGATTATTATGATTAAATGACTTAGAATGAGTGCATCATCATTAGAAATGCGCAAATAATGCACAGAATAACAACATTTGCACTTTATATGCTTATTTTCTATGTATAATCAAATATTTTTGTAATAATTAAGATCTGAATTATATTCTAGTCCCATATAAGGACCTCAAATATACATTATTTTGATCAAATAACTTAGAATGAATTCAGAATCGCTTGAAATGCTCAAATAGTGCACTGATTATGTATTATTAGCATATTAGATCCGTATTTTCAATGTATAATCCAATATTTTATAATACGTAAGATCAGAATTAAATCCTAGACCAAATAAATAGCTTAAGTACAGTTTATTGTGATCAAATGACTTAGAATAAAGTGCAGAATAGCTTGAAATGCTCAAATAATGCTCATAATAATCATTATTTTGTACATTATATCTGCATTTTCTATTTAAATCTGACATTTTATAATAAGTAAGATCTGAATTATATTTTAGACCACATAAAGAGTTTAAATATAGATTATTGTGATCAAACGAGTTAGAATAAGTGCAGAATCGCTTGAAATGCTCAAATAATGCACTGATTAAGTATTATTTGCTTCATTATAAGTGAGAACTTTTTTTAATTTCTTGAGGAAATAAATGACTGAACTATATTTTAGACCATATAAAGAGGTTAAATATAAATTATTATGATTGAATGACTTTGAATGAGTGAAAAAATCATTTGAAATGTTCAAATAATGCACATTACATGCATATTATATATGTATCATCAAATATTTTTTAATAAATAAACTCTGAATTATATTATAGACCATATAAAGAGCTTTATAAATATTATTTGTGATCAAATGACTTAAAATGATTGCAGAATCGCTTGAAATGTTCAAATCACTGTATAAGTATTATTTGCACATTATATGGATATTTTCTATGTATAATCCAATATATTAGAATAAGTAGAATCTGATTTATATTCTAGAAAAACTAAAGAGCTTAAGTATTTTTTTTTCGACAAAATAACTTAGAACGAATCCAGAATCGTTAGAAATGCGCAAATAATGCACAGAATATGCAACGTTTGCACATTTTATGCTTATTTTAAAATTATAATCAAATATTATTTTATTAATTATTATCTGAATTATATTCTAGTCTGTATAATGACCTCAGATATATATTATTTTGATCAAATGACTTAGAATGAATGCAAAATCGCTTGAAATGCTCAAATAAAGCTCCGATTAATGATTATTGGAACATTATGTCCGTATGTTCTTTGTATAATGCAATATCTTATAATACGTAAGGTCAGAACTAAATCCTACACCATATAAAGAGCATAAATATAGATTATTGTGATCAAATGACTTACAATGTGTGCAGAATAACTTGAAATCCTCAAATAATGCACAGAGTAAACATTATTTGCACAATATATGCATATTTTCAATGTATAATTGTATATTTTTTTAATAAGTAAGACCTGAATTATATTTTGAACCATATAAAGAGCTTATATATTGATTATAGTGACCAAATAACTTAGAATGTGTGCAGAATTGCTTGAAATGCTCAAATAATGCACTCAATAAGTATTATTAACACATTTTATGCGTATTTTCTATGTATAATCAAATATTTTATAATAATTAAGAAAAGAATTCCATATAAAGAGTTTAAATATAGTTTATTGTGATCAAATGATTTAGAATGAGCACAGAATAATTTCAAATGATCAAATTATTATGATTAAGCTTTCTTTCCATATTAGATTCATATTTTCTATATAAATTACAACATTTTTTAATAGGTAAGATCTGAATTACATTCTGAATCATGTGAAGAGTTTAAATACAGATTATTATGATTAAATGACTCAGAATGAGTGCAGAATCGCTTGAAATGCGCAAATAATGCACAGAATATGCAACATTTACACATTCTGTGCATATTTTCTATGTATAGTACAATATTATTAAATAACTAAGATTTGATTTATATTCCGAACCATTTAAAGAGCGTAAATACAGATTATTACGATTAAATGACTTAGAATGAGTGCAGAATCGTCAGAATTGCGCAAATAATGTACAGAATATGCAAAATTTGCACATTATATGCAAATTTATCTGATCAAATATTTTTTAATAATTAAGATCAGAATTACATTCAAAATAATATGAAGAGTTCAAATACAGAGGTATTATGATTAAATGACTCAGGATGAGTGTAGAATCACTTGAAATGCGCAAATAATGCGGAATATGCAACATTTAAAAATTATGTGCATAATTTCTATGTATAGTAAAATATTTTTTAATAATTAAGATCTGATTTATATTCCAAACCATATAAAGAGCGTAAATACAGATTTTTATGATTAGACTTAGAATGAGTGCAGAATCGTTAGAAATGCCAAAATAATGCACTGAATGTGCAGCACATTATATGCTTATTTTCTATTTAGAATCAAATATTTTTAATACTTATGATCTGGATTATATTCTAGTCCGTATAATGACCTCAGATATATATTTTTTTTATCAAATGACTTAGAACAAATGCAGAATCGCTTGAAATGCTCAAATAAAGCTCAGAATAAAGATTATTTAAACCTTATATCCGTATTTTCTTTGTATAATGCAATATCTTCTAATAAGTAAGATCAGAACTAAATCCTATACCATATAAAGAGCATAAATGTAGATTATATTGATCAAATGACCTAGAATACGTGCAGAATCACTTGAAATACTCAAATAATGCACACAGTAAACATTATTTGCACAATATTTGCATATTTTAAATGTATAATTGCATATTTTTTTAATAAGTAAGACCAGAATTATATTCTGAACCATATAAAGTGCCTATATATTGATTACTGTGACCAAATGACTTAGAATGTGTGCAGAATTGCTTGAAATGCTCAAATAGTGCACTCAATAACTATTATTAACACATTTTATGCGTATTTTCTATGTATAATCCAATATTTTATAATAATTAAGAACAGAATTATATCCTAGAACATATATAAAAAGTTTAAATATAGTTTACTGTGATCAAATGATTTAAAATGAGTGCAGAATAACTTCAAATGATCAAATAATGCTCAGAATAAGCTTTCTTTCCAAATAAGATGCATACTTTCTATGTAAATTACAACATTTTTTAATAGGTAAGATTAGAATTATATTCTGAATCATATACAGAAATTAAATACCGATTATTATAATTAAATGACTCAGATGAGAGCAGAATCGCTTGATATGCGCAAATAATGCACAGAATATGCAACATTTACACATTCTGTGCACATTTTCTATGTATAGTACAATATTTTTTAATAAGTAAGATCTGATTTATATTCCGAACCATTTAAAGAGAGTAAATACAGATATAATATGATTAAATTACTTAGAATAAGTGCAGAATTTCAGAACTGCGCGAATAATGCACAGAATATGGCAAATTTGCACATTATATGCGTATTTTATATTTATGATCAAATATTTTTTAATAATTAAGATCTGAATTACATTCAAAATAATATGAAGAGTTTAAATACAGAGTATAATGATTAAATGACTCAGGATGAGTGCACAATCGCTTAAAATTCGCAAACAATGCAGAATATGCAACATTTTATAAATTATGTGCATAATTTCTATGTATAGTAAAATATTTTTTAATAATTAAGATCTGATTTATATTGCGAACCATATAAAGAGCGTAAATACATATTTTTTATGTTTAAATGACTTAGAATGAGTGCAGAATCGTTAGAAATGCGCAAATAATGCACTGAATATGCAACATTTGCACATTATATGCTTATTTTCTAATTAAAATCAAATATTTTTAATAATTATGATCTGGATTATATTCTAGTCCGTATAATAACCTCAGATATACATTATTTTGATCAAATGACTCAGAATGAATGCAGAATCGCTTGAAATGCTCAAATAATGATTATTTGAACATTATATCCGTATTTTCTTTGTATAATGCAATATCTTATGATAAGTAAGATCAGAACTAAATCCTAGAGCATATAAAGAGAAAAAATATAAATTATTATTATGATCAAATGACTTAGAATGTGTGCAGAATCACTTGAAATGCTCAACTAATGCACAGAGTAGACATTATTTGCTCAATATATGCATATTTTCAATGTATAATTGCATATTTTTTACTAAGTAAGACCTGAATTATATACTGAACCATATAAAGAGCTTAAATTGATTATTGTGACCAAATGACTTAGAATGTGTGCAGAATTGCTTGAAATGATTAAATAATGCACTCAATAAGTATTATTAACACATTTTTATGAGTATTTTCTATGTATAATCCAATACTTTATAATATTTAACAACAGAATTATATCCTAGACCATATGAAGGGTTTAAATATAGTTTACTGTGATCAAATGATTTAGAAAGAGTACAGAATAACTTCAACTGATCAAATAATGCTCAGAATAAGCTTTCTTTCCATATTAGATGTATATTTTCTATGTAAATTACAATATTTTTTAATAGGTAAGATCTGAATTATATTCCGAATCATATAATGAGTTTTAAATACAGATTATTATGATTAAATGACTCAGATTGAGTCCAGCTTGAAAAGCGCAAATATGCAACATTTACACATTCTGTGCATATTTTCTATGTATAGTAAAATATTTATTAATAAGTAAGATCTCATTTATATTCCGAGCCGCATAAAGAGCGTAAATACAGATTTTTATGATTAAATGACTTAGAATGAGTGCAAAATCGTTAGAAATGCGCAAATAATGCACTGAATATGCAATATTTGCACATTATATGCTTATTTTCTATTAGAATAAAATATTTTTAATAATTGTTATCTGAATTATATTCTAGTCCGTATAGTGACCTCAGATATACATTATTTTGATCAAATGACTCTGAATGAACGCAAAATCGCTTGAAATGCTCAAATAATTCTCAGAATAATGATTATTTGAACATTATATCCGTATTTTCTTTGTATAATGCAATATTTTATGATAAGTAAGATCAGACTAAATCCTAGACCATATAAAGAGCAAAAATATAGATTATTATAATCTAATGACTTAGAATGCATGCAGGATCACTTGAAATGCTCAACTAATGCACAGAGCAAACATTATTTGCACAATATATGCATATTTTCAATGTATAATTGCATATTTTTCTAATAAGTCCTGAATTATATCCTGAACCATATAAAGAGCTTTTATATTGATTATTGTGACCAAATGACTTAGAATGTGTTCCGAATTGCTTGAAATGATCAAATAGTGCACTCAGTAACAATTATTAACACATTTTATGCATATTTTCTATGTATAATCCAATATTTTATAAATATTAAGAACAGAATTATATCTTAGACAATATAAAGAATTTAAATATAGTTTATTGCGATCAAATGATTTAGAATGAGCACAGAATAACATCAAATGATCAAATGATGCTCTGAATAAGATTTTTTTAAATATTAGGTGCATATTTTCTATGTAAATTACAAATTTTTTTAATAGGTAAGATCTGAATTATATTCCGAATCATATAAAGAGTTTAAATAAATATTATTATGATTAAATGACTCAGAATGAGTTCAGAATCGCTTGAAATGCGCAAATAATGCACAGAATTTACAACATTTACACACTCTGTGCATATTTTCTTAATAGGTGAGATCTGATTTATATACCGAACCTTTTGAAGACCGTAAATACAGATTTTTATGATTAAATGACTTAGAATGAGTGCAGAATCTTTAGAAATGTGCAAATAATGCGTTGAATATGAAACATTTGCACATTATATGCTTATTTTTTATTTAGAATCAAATATTTTTAATAATTATGATCTGAAATATATTCCAGTACGTATAATGAACTCAGATATACATTATGTTGATCAAATGACTCAGAATGAATGCAGCATAGCCTTAAATGCTCAAATAATGCTCAGAATAATGATTATTTGAACATTATATGCGTATTTTCTTTGTATAATGCAATATCTTATAATAAGAAAGAACAGAACTAAATGCTAGCCCATATAAAGAGCATAAATATAGATTATTGCGATCAAATGACTTAGATTGTGTGCAGAATACTTGAAATGCTCAAATAATGCACACTGTAAACATTATTTGCACAATATATGCATATTTTCAATGTATAATCGCATATTGTTTTAATAAGTAAGACCTGAAATATATTCTGATCCATATAAAGAGCTTGTATATTGATTATTTAGACCAAATGACTTAGAATGTGTGCAGAATTGCTTGAAATGCTCAAATAGTGCACTCAATAAGTATTATTAACATATTTTATGCCTATTTTCTATGTATAATTCAATATTTTTATAATAATTAATATCATAATTATATCCTAGACCATATAAAGAATTTAAATATAGTTTATTGTGATCAAATAATTTAGAACGAGCACAGAATAACTTCAAATGATCAAAGAATGCTCAGAATAAGCTTTCATTAAATATTAGGTGCATTTTTTTCTATTGAAATGACAATTTTTAATAGGTAAGATCGGAATTATATTCCGAATCATATAAAGAGTTTAAATAAAGATTACTATGAATACATTACTCAGAGAGAGTGCAGAATCGCTTGAAATGCGCAAATAATGCACAGAATATGCAACATTTACACATTCTGTGCTTATTTTCTTTGTGTAGTAGAATATTTCTTAATAAGTAAGATCTGATTTATATTTCGAACCATATAAAGAGCGTATATACAGATTTTTATGATTAAATGACTTAGAATGAGTGCACAATCATTAGAAATGCGCAAATACTACACTGTATATGAAACATTTGCATATTATATACACATTATATGCTTATTTTCTTTTAGAATGAATGCAGCATCGCTTTAAATGCTCAAATAATGCTCACAATAACGATTATTTGAACATTATATCCGTATGTTCTTTGTATAATGCAATATCTTATAATAAGAAATATCAGAACTAAATCCTAGACCATATAAAGAGCATAAATATAGATTATTGTGATAAAATTACTTGGATTTTGTGCAGAATCACTTGTAATGCTCAAATAATGCACAAAGTAAACATGATTTGCACAATATATGCATATTTTCAATGTATAATTGCATATTGTTTTAATAAGTAATATTTGAATTATATTCTGAACCATATAAAGAGCTTGTATATTGATTATTGTGACCAAATGACTTAGAATGTGTGCAGAATTGCTTGAAATGCTCAAATAGTGCTCTCAATAAGTATTGTTAACACATTTTATGCGTATTTTCTATGTATAATCCAATATTTTATAATAACTAAGATCATAATTATATCCTAGACCATATAAAGAGTTTAATATAGTTTATTGTGATCAAATAATTTAGAATGAGCACAGAATAACTTCAAATGATCAAAGAATGCTCAGAATAAGCTTTCCTTAAATATTAGGTGCAATTTTTTCTATGTAAATTAAAAAAAATTTAATAGGTAAGATCTGAATTATATTCCAAATCATACAAAGAGTTTATATAAAGATTATTATGATTAAATTACTCAGAGAGAGTGCAGAATCGCTCGAAATGCGTAAATAATACACAGACAATGCAACATTTACACATTCTGTTCTTATTTTCTATGTATAGTAGAATATTTTTCAATAAGTAAGATCTGATTTATATTCCCAACCATATAAAGAGCGTAAATACAGATTTTTTATGATTAATTGACTTAGAATGAGTGCAGAATCGTTAGAATTGCGCAAATACTGCACTATTTATGAAACATTTGCACATTATATGCTTATTTTCTATTTAGAAACAAATTATTTTAATAATTATTATCTGAATTTTATTCTAGTCCGTATAGTGACCTCAGATATACATTATTTTGATCAAATGACTCAGAATGAATGCTGAATCGCTTGAAATGCTCAAATAATGCTCAGAATAATGATTATTTGAACATTATATCAGTATTTTCTTTGTATAATGCAACATCTTATAATAAGGAAGATTACAACTAAATCCTAAACAATATAAAGAGCATAAATATAGATTATTGTGATAAAATGACTTAGATTGTGTGCAAAATCACTTGAAATGCTCAAATAATGCACAGAGTAAACATTATTTGCACAATATATGCATATTTTCAATGTATAATTGCATATTGTTTTTAATAAGTAAGACATGAATTATATTCTGAACCATATAAAGAGCTTTTATATTGATTATTGTGACCAAATGACTTAGAATGTGTGCAGAATTGCTTGAAATGATCAAATAGTGCACTCAGTAACAATTATTAACACATTTTATGCGTATTTTCTATTTATAATCCAATATTTTATAAAAATTAAAAACAGAATTATATCCTAGACATTACAAAAAATTTAAATATAGTTTTTTGTGATCAAATGATTTAGATAGAGCACAGAATAACATCAAATGATCAAATAATGCTCAGAATAAAATTTCTTTAAATATTAGGTGAATATTTTCTATATAAATTACAAAATTTTTTAATAGGTAATATGTGAATTATATTCCGAATTATATAAAGAGTTTAAATAAATATTATTATGATTAAATGACTCAGGATGAGTTCACAATCGCTTGAAATGCGCAAATAATGCCCAGCATATACAACATTTACACATTCTGTGTATATTTTCTTTGTATAGTACAATATTTTTTAATAACTAAGATCTGATTTAATCATTCAAAGAGCGTAAATATAGATTTTTATTATTAAATGACTTAGAATGAGTGCAGAATCGTTAGAAATGCGCAAATAATGCACTGAATATGAAACATTTGCACATTATATGCTTATTTTTTTATTTAGAATCAAATATTTTTAATAATTATTATCTGGATTATATTCTAGTCCGTATAATGACCTAAGATATACATTATTTTGATCAAATGACTCAGAATGAAAGCAGAATCGCTTGAAATGCTCAAATAATGCTCAGAATAATTATTATTTGAATATTATATCCTTATTTTCATTGTATAATACAATATCTTATAATAAAGAAGATCAGGACTAAATCCTAGACCATATAAAGAGCATAAATATAGATTGTTGTGATCAAATGACTTAGATTGTTTGCAAAATCACTTGAAATGCTCAAATAATGGACAGAGTAAACATTATTTGCACAATATATGCATTTTTTCAATGTAAAATTGCATTTTTTTTTAATAAGTAAGACCCAAATTATATTCTTAACCATATAAAGAGCTTTTATATTGATTATTGTGACCAAATGACTTAGAACGTGTACAGAATTGCTTGAAATGATCAAATAGTGCACTCAATAACTATTATTAACACATTTTATGCGTATTTTCTATGTATAATCCAATATTTTATAAAAATTAAGAACAGAATTATATCCTAGACAATATAAAGAATTTAAATATAGTTTATTGTGATCAAATGATTTAGAATGAGCACAGAATAACATCAAATGATCAAATAAATTCTCAGAATAAGATTTCTTTAAATATTAGGTGCATATTTTCTATGTAAATTACAAAATTTTTCAAAAGGTAAGATCTGAATTATATTCCGAATCATATAAGGAGTTTAAATAAAGATTATTATGATTAAATGACTCAGAATGAGTTCAGAATCGCTTGAAATGCACAGAATATGCAACATTTACACATTCTGTGCATAATTTTCTATGTATAGTACAATATTTTTTAATATGTAAGAACTGATTTTTACCGAACCTTTTAAAGAGCGTAAATACAAATTTTATGATTAAATGACTTAGAATGAGTGCAGAATCGTTAGAAATGCACAAATAATGCACTGAATATGAAACATTTGCACATTATATGCTTATTTTTTATTTTGAATCAAATATTTTTAATAATTATTATCTGGACTATATTCTAGTCCGTATAATGACCTCAGATATACATTATTTTGGTCAAATGACTCAGAATGAAAGCAGAATCGCTTGAAATACTCAAATAATGCTCAGAATAATGATTATTTGAACATTATATCCGTATTTTCTTTGTATAATGCAATATCTTATAATAAGTAAGATCAGAACTAACTCTTAGACCATATAAAGAGCATAAATATAGATTATTATGATCAAATGACTTAGAATGTGTGCAGAATCACTTGAAATGCTCAAATAATGCACAGAGTAAGCATTATTTGCTCAATATATGCATATTTTCAATGTATAATTGCATATTGTTTTAATAAGTAAGACCTGAATTATATTTTGAACCATATAAAGAGCTTAAATTGATTATTTTGACCAACTGACTTAAAATGTGTGCAGAATAGCTAGAAATGATCAAATAGTGCGCTCAATAAGCAATATTAACACATTTTATACTTATTTTCTATGTATAATCCAATATTTTATAATAATTAAAAGCATAATTATATCCTAGACCATATAAAGAATTTAAATATAGTTTACTGTGCTCAAATGATTTAGAATAAGGACAGAATAACTTCGAATAATCAAATAATGCTCAGAATAAGCTTTCTTTCCATACTAGATGCATATTTTCTATGTAATTTATAACAATTTTTAATAAATAAGATCTGAATTATAGTCCGAATCATATAAAGAGTTTAAATACAGATTATTATGATTAAATGACTCAGAATGAGTTCAGAATCGCTTGAAATGCGCAAATAATGCGCTGAATATCCAACATTTACACATTCTCTGCATATTTTCTATGTATAGTAGAATATTTTTTAATAAGTAAGATCTGATTTATATTCTGAACCATGTAAAGAGCGTAAATACAGATTATTATGATTAAATGACTTAGAATGAATGCAGAATCGTTAGAAATGCTCAAATAATGCACTGTATATGAAACATTTGCACATTATATGCTTATTTTTTATTTAGAATCAAATATTTTAATAATTATTATCTGAATTATATTCTAGTCCGTATAGTGACCTCAGATGTACATTATTTTGATCAAATGACTCAGAATGAATGCAGAATCGCTTGAAACGCTCAAATAATACTCAGAATAATGATTATTTTAACATTATATCCGTATTTTCTTTGTATAATGCAATATATTATGATAAGTAAGATCAGAACTAAATTCTAGACCATATAAAGTGCATAATTATAGATTTTGTGATCAAATGACTTAGAATATGTGCAGAATCACTTTAAATGCTCAAATAATGCACATAGTAAACATTATTTGCAAAATATTTGCATATTTTCAACGTATAATTGTATATTTTATAATAAGTAAGACCTGAATTCTATTATAAACCATATAAAGAGCTCATATATTGATTATTGTGACCAAATGACTTAGAATGTGTGCAGAATAGCTTGAAGTGCTCAAATAGTGCACTCAATAAATATTATTAACACATTTTATACTTATTTTCTATGTATAACCCATTATTTTATAATAATTAAAAGCAGAATTTTATCATAGACCTATAAAGAGTTTAAATATAGTTTACTGTGATTAAATGATTTAGAATGAGTACAGATCTGAATAAGCTTTCTTTCCATACTAGATGCATTGTTTCCATGTAATTTACAACATTTTTGAATAGGTAAGATCTGAATTACATTCCGAATCATATAAAGAGTTTAAATACAGTTTATTATGATTAAATGTCTCAGAATGAGTGCAGAATAGCTTGAAATGCGCAAATAATGCGCTTAATATGCAACATTTGCACATTCTGTGCATATTTTCTTTGTATAGTACAATATTTTTTAATAAGTAAGATCTGATTAAATTCCGAACCATTTAAAGGGCGTAAATAAATATTATTATGATTACATGACTGAGAATGAGTGCAGAATCGTTAGAAATTTGCAGATAATGCACAGAGTATGCAACGGTTGAACATTATATGTATATTTTCTATTTATAATCAAATATTATTTAATAAATAAGATCTGAATTACATTGAAAATCATAGGAATAGTTTAAATACAGAGTATTATGATAAAATGACTCAGGATGAGTGCAGAATCACTTAAAATGCACAAATAAAGCAGAATATGCAACATTTACAAATTAAGTGCATATTTTCTATGTATAGTAAAATATATTTTAATAAGTAAGATCTGATTTATATTCTGAACCATATAAAGAGCCTAAATACAGATTCTTATGATTAAATGACTTAGAATGTGCGCAGAATCGTTAGAAATGCACAAATAATGCACTGAATATGCAACATTTGCACATTATATGTTTATTTTCTCTTTAGAATCAAATATTTTTAATATTTATGATCTGAATTATATTCTAGTCCGTATAATGACCTCAGATATACATTATTTTGATCAAATGACATAGAATAAATGCAGAATAGCTTGAAATGCTCAAATAATGCATAGAATAATGATTATATGAGTATTATATCCGTATTTTCTTTGCATAATGCAATATCTTATAATAAGTAAGATCAGAACTAAATCCTAGACCAAATAAAGTGCATAATTATAGATTATTTTGATCAAATGACTTAGAATGTGTGCAGAATCACTTGAAATGCTCAAACAATGCACAGAGTAAACATTATTTGCACAATATATGCATATTTTCGTTGTATAATTGCATATTTTTTTATAAGTAAGACCTGAATTATATTCTAAAAATATATAAAGAGCTTATATATTGATTATTGTGACCAAATGAGTCAAATAGTGCACTCAATAAGTATTATTAACACATTTATGCGTAATTTCTATGTATAAAAAAATAATTTATAATAATTAAGAACATAATTATATTCTATACCATATAAAGTGTTTAAATATAGTTTATTGTGATTAAATGATTTTGAATGAGTACAAAATAACTTCAAATGATGAAATAATGCTCAGAATAAGATTTCTTTCCACATTAGATGCATATTTTCTGTGTAAATTACAACATTTTTTCATAGGTAAGATCTGAATTATATTCCGAATCATATAAAGAGTTTACATACAGATTATTATTATTAAACGACTCTGAATGAGTGCAGAATCACTTGAAATGCGCAAATAATGCAAGAATATGTACCATTTACACATTCTGTGCATAGTTTCTATGTATAGTACAATATTTTTAAATAAGTAAGATCTGATTTATATTTGGAACCATTAAAAGAGCGTAAATATAGATTATTATGATTAAATGACTTAGAATGAGTGCAGAATCATCAGAAATGCGCAAATAGTGCACAAAATATGCAAAATTTGCACATTATATGCATATTTTATATTTATGATCAACTTTTTTTTTTAATAAATTAAGATCTGAATTACATTCAAAATCATATGAAGAGTTTAAATACAGATTATTATTTTTAAATGACTCAGAATGAGTGCAGAATCGCTTGAAATGCGCAAATAATGCACAGAATATGAAACATTTACACATTCTGTGCATATTTTCTTTGTATAGTACAGTATTTTTTAATAACTAAGATCTGATTTAACCATTCAAAGAGCGTAAATATAGATTTTTATTATTAAATGACTTAGAATTAGTGCAGAATTGTTAGAAATGCACAAATAATGCACTGTATATGAAATATTTGCACATTATATGCTTATTTTCTATTAAGAATCAATATTTTTAATAATTATGATCTGAATTATATTCTAGTCCGTATAATGACATCAGATATACATTATTTTGATCAAATGACTCAAGAATTAATGCAGAATCGCTTGAAATGCTCAAATAATGCTCAGAATAATGATTCTGAACATTATATCTGTTTTTTCTTTGTATAATGCAATATCTCATAATAAGTAAGATCAGAACTAAATCCTAGACCATATAAAGAGCATAAATATAGATTACTGTGCTCAAATGACTTAGAATGTGTGCAGAATCAGTTGAAATGCTCAAATAATGGACTAAACATTATTTGCAAAATATATGCATATTTTCAACGTATAATTGCATATTTTTTAATAAGTAAGACCTGAATTATATTCTAAACCGTATAAAGAGCTTATATATTGATTATTGTGACCAAATGACTTAGAATGTGTGCAGAATAGCTTGAAATGATCAAATAGTGCACTCAATAAGTTTTATTAGCACATTTTATGCGTATTTTCTATGTATAATCCAATATTTTATATTAATTAAGAACAGAATTATATCCTAGACCATATAATGAGTTTAAATATAACTTCAAATGCTCAAATAATGCTCAGAATAAGCTTTCTTTAAATATTAGGTACATATTTTCTATGTAAATTACAATTTTTTTTAATAGGTAAGATCTGAATTATATTCTGAATCATATAAAGAGTTTAGATACAAATTATTATGATTAAATAACTCAGGATGAGTGCAGAATAGCTTGAAATGTGCAAATAATGCACAGAATATGCAACATTTACACATTATGTGCATATTTTCTATGTATAGTAAAAAATTTTTAATAAGTAAGATCTGATTTATATTCTAAACCATGTAAAGAGGGTAAGTACAGATTATTATGATTAAATGACTTAGAATGAGTGCAGAATCGTTAGAAATGTGCAAATAATACACTGAATATGCAACATTTGCACATTATATGCTTATTTTCTATTTATAATCAAACATTTTATAATAATTATGATTTGAATTATATTCCAGTCCGTATGATGACCTCAGATATTCATTATTTTGATCAAATTACATAGAATGAATGCAGAATCGCTTGAAATGCTCAAATAATGTTCAGAATAATGATTATTTGAACATTATATCCGTATTTGCTTTGTAAAGTGCAATATCTTATAGTAAGTAAGATCAGAACGAAATCCTAGACCATATAAAGAGCATAAATATAAATTATTGTGATCAAATGAATTAGAATGAGTGCAGAATCGCTTGAAATGCTCAAATAATGCACATAATATACATTATTTGCACAATATATGCATATTTTCAATGTATAATTGCATTTATTTTTTAATAAGTAATACTTGAATTACATTCTGAACCATATAAAGAGCTTCTATATTGATTATTGTGATCAAATGACTTAGAATGTGTGCAGAATTGCTTGAAATGTTCAAATAGTGCACTCAATAAGTATTATTAACACATTTTATGCGTATTTTCTATGTATAATCTAATATTTTAAAATAATTAAGATCAGAATTATATCTTACACCATATAAAGAGCATAAATATAGTTATTGTAATCAAATGACTTAGAATGAGTGCAGAATCATTTGAAATGCTCAAATATAATGCTCAGGATAAGCTTTATTTTCATATTATATGCATATTTTCTATGTATATTACAATATTTTTTAAAGTAAGATCTAAAGTATATTCCGAATCATTTAAAGAGCTTAAATAATATTATTTTAATGAAATAACTTTGAATGAGTGAGTGTAGAATCTCTAGAAATGCTCAAATAGTGCCCTAAATAAGTATTGTCAGCATATTATATCCGTATTTTATATGTATAATCCAATACTTTATATCAAGTAAGATCAGAATTATATCATAGACCATATAAATAGCTTAAATATAGTTTATTGTGATCAAATGACTTAGAATGAGTGCATAATCGCTTGAAATGCTCAAATAATGCTCATAATAAGCATTCTTTTATATATTATATCTTTGTTTTCTATGTATAATCCAACATTTTATAATAAGTATGATCTTAATTATATTTTAGACCACTTAAAGAGCTTAAATATTTATTATTGTGATCAAATGAGTTAGAATGAGTCCAAAATCGCTTGAAATGCTCAAATAATGCACTTACTTGTGATGCAACTTCAATTAAAGAGAAGAAAAGAAAAAGATGAGAGATGTTGTATCAATTGCCCCTCAAAAATTGGGAATGATATCCTTTGCAGAAATTGCAGAGTAGAGTTCGGCATCACAATCATCCGAACAATAATAAATACTCCGTTATTAATATCATATCTATACGGTCCGTAAATCTTAACCGTCGAGATTAGATTGGACGGTCGTGATAAAGACATGCAGAGAGCATAACTCTAGAGAAAGACATGCAGAGAGCATAACTCTAGAGGATACGGATCCCCTCAAACTGAAGTGTATATGGCTAATGGGCCTTATTTCTCTTGCTCCTCTTTTTTTTTTTCTTTCTATTTACTTTCTTTACAAACAATTTGACTGGTGCCCATCCAACGGTAGAAAAGATATATCTGGCGACCAAAACACTTTTTCAACGCACTCCAGACGTCGGATTAAAGGGTTAGATTAAATTATATTAACGGGTTTATAATCTTCTAATCCAAATCAAACGGCTGTGTTATGTTATCTATCCATCAGAAACCCTGCTCCATCAGACCAACTCTCTTCCCAAAATCCATGGCGCATGCATCTCTAGCCGCGCCACTTCGGCGCTGCTGCTCTCAACATCCCTTCTCCTCCTTCAAACCCCGCCATTTCCTCTTCCCTTTCTCTCTCGCCTCCTCTCACAATCTCTCCCAGGCGAGGGCCCTCCGACCAGTCTCCATCCCGCCCGACGGAGATGGAAGCGACTGGGAGGAGGAAAGGTTAAGTGCCTCTCGGTTAGCGGATCGGAAGAGCAGGAACGAGCTCAAGAGGGAAGCAAAAAGAGCTGTTCAGTGGGGAGTTGAGCTCTCTAAATTCTCAATCCCTCAAATCAAACGAGCTATGAAGTTAGTACATTAATGGGTTTTAATATTTATTGTAATGATATTGTGTGAATGTTACCCCAATTAGGTAATGTACTAATGTTTGATCACACCGATATGATTAATTTCTTTGGCATTACTTTATTTTAGGATTGCTTCTCTGGAGGTTGAAGTCTATGAGGCTCTCATGTTAGTCAAGGTTATATGGCAACTATGCTTTATGATCTACTATTTGAAGAACCTTCTGCTTCTATGATCTAATATGTGTAATTCTGTTTTCCAGAGGTTGGGTCCTGATGTCCGAGAGGGAAAAAGGAGGCAGTTTAATTATATCGGTTGGTCTCCAATCTTTTTTCCCATTAATTTTTAATATTACTTGTGATATTACCTTGTAGTTTCATACCACATTTGTTAGTACATACTGTCTTTTGGTGGAAAATGAATTTTTGATGTCAAGTGAAAAATTTTCTGCCAAAATCTCGGTTAAGCACCATAATGACCTAGTTAGAGCCCAAGAACCCAAGTAGTATAAGTTCAGTAATGGAACAAAATATCCTAAGTTTCATCTAAACTTCTTGAGTTGATAGGACAATCACATGATATTCTCCTATTCATACTTCTTGAGTTGAGCACCATAATGACCTAGTTAGAGCCCAAGAACCCAAGTAGTATAAGTTCAGTAATGGAACAAAATATCCTAAGTTTCATCTGTACGTCTTGAGTTGATAAGACAATCACATGATATTCTCCTATTCATACTTACCCTCTCTCTCTCTCTCGTGTACAGTTGTATTTGTTTCAGTCTGAAGATAAATTGTGAATCTGGTTCCCGGTGTGTAATTGATATGCAGGTCTGAGCCTGACTTATACAGAACCAGAATTAGACTTGTGTTTTTGAAATATATGTATAGTCAAAGGAGATTGACTATGTCAAGACTTAATACGTGTAATTTATTTGTGTCAGGAAGTCTTTTGCGAAATGCAGAACCAGATCTGATGGATGCACTAATTAAGGCTTATAAGGATGGTGATACAAGTAGGTTACTTTCTTTAACGGGTACAAATTCTTGGTCAACTGAAGGAGAAGAAGTGGAAGAAGTTGAAGAAGTTGAAGAAGCAAGTGATGAGGTAGTGACTTAGTGTGCTTCTAATTTGGTATTGCTCAAATGTGTATTTGGTTATGATTACATTAGTTGGTTCCATAACAACCACTTAAATGTGGATCTATATCTTGTATACAGGTTGTGGAAGAACATGTAGAAGTAGCAACAAGATGGCTTGAAGGGTTAGTTTGTAAAGACCCATCCATCACGAAGGAGGTTTATGCAATCCATAACATTGAGTTTGACCGTCAGGCATTTCTCTTAACCTGATACTGTTTTATTTCAGTCATTTTATGTTCATATAACTGACTAAAAGAGTTAAAAATTATGGTTTGGGGGTCAGTCATTAGTTTTTTTTTCTGATAACATGGGCTTATTACTGATTCAGTTGTGCTAGCTTGGCCATATATAAAAGAAAAGATGCTGGTCCATATCAATAATTAAGTTGACTGTTTTGTTTCACCAGAATGAAATGGCGTTACAAACTTTTAATGAAGTTTCACAGTGATAACCACAGTGCTATGAAAGAATTTATGTATCTCATATTATTATTAACAAGCAAAAGGAAATGTAGGAATTAAATAAAAAGTTGTTGTCTTTTTGTGCATAGTGTCTGGTTTTGTTCTCCCAAACATGAGCATCACAGTTTCCATTTTGTTCTATAGTGATTTTTATCCCCATTTGTGCCATTTTGTTGTAGTTATTGTAGCTTAGTTGAAAGATAGTATGACGAAAAAGTGAAAAATGCTGTCATGGACTGACCGATTTTCTTCTTTTTGACAAAAAAAGCACATGTGCACTAAATGAATCACTTCTTTAAGCACTGCGTATGGTTCTTTTCACCTACTTTGTAAGTGAAAATTCATGTTATTGACCAAAATCATAGATTTCATAACCTCCAGTAATTAAAATTAAAACTTTAAGACATCATGCACCAAAAATGAAATGGAATAATAATTTAGGACCATTGTGTAATATAGTTTGCATTTTGGTTATTTAAATGTAGTGAACTTAAAAAAAGATATCTTCATTCTAGGAATTGAGGAGACTGGTAAAGAAAGTTCAGTCAGTCCAAGAAGGTCAAGGTGATGATGCTGCTGCTTTGGATCGAGCCAAGAGACCCCTCATGCGTTTCCTTCGAACTCTTGCGAAAAGAATTGATGAATAAAGTGAGCAAACTTGATAGCTCTGATGCCATAATACTCCGCTGCATATATCATTTTATACTTGGTAGGTTTTGGATTATGCTTATACATCCGCATACACCTGGTACCAGAATCGTGCAATTACTGGGCCTAAAATGTTAAATTGTATAGACATACTACATCTCCAGACATTAAGGGAGTTCGATCTGGGTTTGCATGTACAAGTCCGGTTATATCTGAACCTACTAAGATTGCAATGCTCAATTGTTGTCTGCAATAACTTAATTCATACTTACTTGGTCATTTGGGAAGAAATGAATACTCTAATTTGAAATATCGTGTCATAAAAAATGCTGCATTTATTGCATCATAATTTACACATATCGTACATAACTCATACAATCAGTATTATGAAATTATCTTCCAATAACTCGCAGGTAATGTTTGTTGGGTGGGATCCGTTAACAATATGCTAATTTGGTAACTTTGACAATCATATAAAATAATTAATAATTTCGAAATTTGGAACATGATCTAAATTTATATCACTATAATAAAATAAAAAATAATGAAATTTGAAGTGATTTCATCAAAGCACTTGGAATATCAAATGGCATTTAAATGCTATGAAATTTGATACTCGATATATGACGAACATACATATATGAACCTTTTTTAACTTTTAAGCATATATGTTTTTTTAATTAATTTGAGATATCATTATTCAGATTGTCAAGTTATTCCACTGTCAATGAATCCCGACTTTTTTTTATGGTAAAAATTTGCATAAGTTACTCTCTTTTACCTTTTTTTGACAGAGACAGGTGATGCTTATATATAAAACTCCGAGCAAAATGTACAAGCAAACAATCCGTAGCCAAGATGGGGCCTTACACCGTTTTCTCAGTGCCTGCACTATTTTGATCTATCCCAAATTCCATCCACCGAAATGTTTTCAATTATTTGAGCCCACAAAGTTTGAGATTCTGTGCTTGTGGCTCATTCTTTCCTGATTGAGACTCGGTATATGTACAAAGAGGCCGGAAAGTGTTTATTCCCGATAAGATTGTGACAAATATACACCTTTTTCATAACTAATGATTGGTATAATTTTATCTATTCCACATAATTTTTGTTTTCATTTCGCTTGTTTTCCCAGCTTTGGTGATAAAAGCGGAAAGGAATTTGAATTGATTGAGGTTGTCCAAATCAATTCATTCCTTTCAGTTTGGACCATTAATATATTCTTGTATATGCTCATTGCCTAAACAAATGCACGTCACATGATTGATAAGGATAATGTTTTGCACATGTATTGTTGGCATTTGGGAGTATTTACATATCAAATTAGTAGGATCATGAAATTATGAGTGATTATTCTAATTTTGTCTCTAGAATTCTTATGCATACATTCTTACAAGCGGCTCCGATATTGGTATTGTGCTTTATTCGGGCTTGTATAGTCTTGCATGTGTTTCTATTTGTTTGTCAATCTTCTTGGATTCTAGTGTTTAAACAATTTTGTGGGCAGGCATCTATGGGTGTTTTCTGGCTGAACAATTTGGGTTCTAAAAAGAAAAAGATCCAAAATAGTAAGCACCTTCCCAAGTGGTATAAAGATTTTTCAGTTGAAATTAATAAAGTGCTTGCTATGTAATCCAAAGCTTTCTACAGTGGCATTTTTCATTGTATTTTTCATGCAAGAAGAAACCATGTGCTTTGATGCTTAAAGTTATAAACGCCTTACAATTATCATTAATCATTTTAAAACCAAAAGTGCTATTGGCAGGTCTGAATAAGAAAAGGAAACCAGAAATCGACATGATTAAATGATGTCACTCCTTGTTAGCTGTTGACAAGTCCCTTTCTCCTCTAATGAACAAAAAAATAAAACAAAATGATGCTACGCTTTATTCTTGGTCTTAGAAAGTTGAGATCCTTTTTGTTTTTTATAATGAACTTGCTTACAGTTTTTCACTGGAGAGAGACCGAACTTGTTCTCTGAATTTTAATTAAGGTCTAAAGGTTAGAGATGTGCAGGTATGACCATATACTCAGTCGTATTGTACCAAACAAAATTGTGGATGAAGCTACCATGACCTTATAGTCTAGAGGAGAGTATGGCTTGAGATGAAACTCATTGCCTTCTATAAGTTTAACTTAATTTAATTATATCATATTCAGTTAGTCAATGAGTTGTCTGGTTTAGAGAAATAAAATATAAACACCTATGAAGCATCATGGGATGGGATAATCACCGAACATCAATCTATGTTCTTTCCCCTCCTTTTCCAACTTATTTCACTTTAAATTAAGAATACGTTTTTAATAGTTCGATTCCGCACTTATGTTTATAGTGCTTAAATTGAAGGGTTTTTTATTTTTTATTTTTGCATTTTATTATTATTATTATTATTATTATTATTATTATTATTATTATTATTATTATTATTATTATTATTTTAAGATAAGATGAGGTCAAGCTCTCCATTTTGTTTCGAAAATGTCACAGAGAACTCTCCAAACGAGTTTTGAACCCGCGACTTCTGGTGAAGGTGCGTTGCTCTTTGTCACTAGAACGACAGGTGATTCTCAAGATGTATAGAGTTGAGGTTTGAAGTTTATTGGTCGTATAGAGTTTTTTTCCTATCTTAAGATGTATATACGAGCTTGCAGAAAGAAGGATTTTGCAGTATCGACAGCAATATTATAAATAAAGATGTGTGGGTGTCGGGATCCTTTAGCTAAATATCATCCGACACTCCAAGCATTGTGAAATAGCTGTGCAATAGCATTTTTTCTGATTTCTGTAATGTGATACTTTGTAACTAATTGTGTGTCGGGTGTTATTGCTCATAAAACTAACCCGGTTCAACATTAGATAATAATTTGGCAACACAGTGTTTGTTTATGATTTTTGTGACTCCTTCTGATTTTCATTTTCATCATGTCTCCATCTCTTTTGTGTTGCTTAGAGTCCTTCTCTACCTTAATTTCTCTCCATCACTATTCTTAATTTCGGTTTACAAAATATAAATTAAATTCATTCAATTGAAAATAAAAAAAAAAATCAGATCTTTTATGATATATATTTTTTTATTTAAGTCATTTATAAACATATTACATTTCATGAATAATATTAACATAATATAAATCATATTATTTCAGATACACATATAATTATTTCTTTAAATTGATCAAACTCTTTAATTTTAATCAAATCAAATTACCTACAATAACTAAACTATATTTCTAAAGATGAACACAATTAAATTATAGAAACAAAATAAAAATATTCTTATTATAGATATCTAAATCGAGCGGAGCTCGATATTCCTCTCTAGTGCAAAATAAAATAATTAGGATAGCTTAATATATACTTATACTTATATTATGTCAATATTTTTGAAAAAAAAAATTAGATCGAGTCTCCGTCATTTGAATAGGTATATTATATATAACCTGAACAAATTAAAGTTGGAAATCATTTAAATTTTTCGTCAAATAATAATTTGCAATTTTCTTTTTTTGAAAGCCAGCAAAGCAAAACACTGGCAATTTTCATTAATAAAGAAAAAAAAAGTTTACAAAGCAATAATTTGCAATTTTCAACAATTGAAAATTTTGTGATGAACAAAAAATATAAAATTCAATTGAAATTGACATACATCATTTTTAAATGACGAGTAGTTAATATTTTAATTTGGATATTTTAGATTAGAAACTCAATACCAGTATAGGTTTCTGAAAAATGGCTCGAGACTATAAAAAAAAAATATGTTATATGTTTACAGTAACTTTGTTATACATTGGACCAGTCTTACTTTTATTCAAGAAGATTGCTTCGTCATATTTTACTGAGAAGCAAAAATATTGTTATTTCTTTTATTATAGAGGAACATGCAAAATAACTTATTGCAAGGCCGTACACGACAAACAAGTCAACAATAGCTCGAAGTTTTTTATGGATCTACTGGTCATACTAACAAAAATCAGGCCTATCATGAGACTTTCTTGAACAACAATCCATTTTTGGATAGAAGATTTAATTTTTAAATTGTTATAATCGAGTTCAAAATATGGAAGCAGGGGAAGTTTACTTCTTAGGATATGCTGGTGCTGTGTAGGAATTATAGTGACCTTTCCCACAACAGTGCAACATCTAAATAAATATAGCCTCTAGCTAAGGCATAACATTTCATGCAACAGTGCATATTAATACGACCTGTCACGGTTGCTTCAAACTTTGTTATTGAGCACAAAAACATATTAAAATGAACTCCACATGAATTGTCATATTTTATCTACGTCTGAATTAGAAAAAAAGTCATTGTCAATTGCGGCTTTATCCTAACTTAAAATTTTGTGTCGACAATAACTTGAGTATATATATCTTTCAAGCCACACGCTAACTTAATTAAAAAGAGTCGTCAAAATTTCAAAATTGGTCATATATAAAAATGTTTTGTGTATCTATAAAGTGATAAATAAGTAACACAAAGAAATGAACTACCACATAACTTCCTACCACAAGAATCCCCCTAACCAGCTTTAAAAAACGTAAAATCAAACCAAAAACATCTATCAAATTTCATCCTACACCTTATCTTTTCTAAATATTCACACAAGTCCATTTATAATTGGAAATTATATTTTCTCTTTGTTTGACAAAAAAGATTTGCATACTTAAGTTCATTACGCAGTAATTTTTTTTTTTCAAACAAAGAGAATGAATATAATCCCCTATAATAAATGGGCTTTACTAAATCATCATATAACCCGAGAGACATAAATTAAAAAAAAAAAAACTAATCTACTTCATGTAAAAACAGGAGAAAGAAAATTAAAATTTCTAGCCTCTATGCCCCAAAATAATCTCCTCTTCCTTTTTGGTTCAGAGCACTCTCCTTCCCTAAAAAAGAGAAGTCATCCGATAAGCACTTCTGACGCATCATGATTTCTATCTCGCATGAGATGCGCGTGACTTGCACCTTCTGATCATAAGAGTCGGAGAAGAGACAAGACGGAGAAGGCGAGAACCATAACAAAGAAACAATTTAGAGGGACACGTGGCAGTGTGTGAGAAGCACTGCTGACCTGGTCCGCACCTGAAAACACCATCGTATTGTTTATCAAAGGCACAGTAGTAGCCGCCTCTGAATACGATTTCTCACTGTAGTAAACAGAACCAAAAACAAATTTACACAATTACCCATTGAAAACATGGAATTCGTATGTCAATATTTATCTCATAAATGAACCAATGAAGCATACCTTGTGGAACTGGGGCAGAAGGTGATGGTATAGCTTGCATCGGTACAGGTGAATGTCGACGTGGCATCGTCGTACGCATAGCTATAAGCACGGGGGCATGCGTTTTTGAAGAATTGCGAATACGAAGATGGTTTGCATGTATTCGGGTTGCCATACTCGCCGCTACAGCAGTACTCTGGTGTAGCAAATGCTTCACAAGCGCTCTTGCATGCTACACTTTCTGATCCTTCAGTACTACTATCTGCTTAAAACAAATAAAGTTTCTAAATTATTAATTGTTCACAAATGAGAAATTGCACAAATACCCATTAATATTTGTTTAATTCAAAAATGATATCAATTTCTCATCCTTTCATCATTGTTGATAATTGATTATAAAGTACTCATATCATTAATTGTGTTATGAGATGAATAGTCGAATACTATTTGTATTACCTAACACCACTTTCAAGCTGGAAGGGCAAGCCGAATTCAAATCAACCAAGCAGCCAGTTGCGCTGCATGTGCCGGACCCACCCTGCGGCACGACCAAAAGTGGCAAATTATAACCATCGACAAGGCTAACATCATAGAAATCCATGCCACCAGACCCATCCAATGTGAACTCTGCAAGTGTAGCTGGTGGCGTGGCTCCACTTCCAGAGCACTCCATGGTGCCAGAGCCACAGTCGCCAGTGGCACACGTGAACTTGCCGGTGGAGTCCGTTGTGCAGAGTGTTCGACCCCAGAACCTGCCTGACCAGGATTGTGGAGCCGTGATGGTATGGGATTCTCCTTGGTTTAGAGCGAAGCCGGTGGTCTCAAGTGGAGAGGTTCCGGCACCAGATAGAAGGCCCGGCCATACAGTGTAACCGCAGTTGTTTGTGAAGGTGAAGCTTGCTGAGAAAACACCTACACAGTCAATAAAATATGTGAGAAATTGAGTTGTTTATTATATATGTTGCAAATCCAATAATATCAATTGAGAATATTCAATTCGAGTAAATAGCATTGAACGCATGTGGAAATTAGAATGGTGAGCATGAGAAGAGAAAAAGATTGCAGTATGAATTCCACGAGTTGTGTGAGAAATGAAAAAGCTCAATAATTTGGATTTCACTAGAACAAAAAGAGCCGAACTGTGAAGAGATTGAAGGAAGAATGTGAAGCTAGAAGTAGCTCTCCATAGTTTACCTGATACTAAGAGAAAGAGGCAAAAGGAAGCAATGCCAAGCACAATACAAAATCTGGCCATTTTGGGTAAACTTATTTGGGAAAGTTTGGTGCCGGGTAAGTTTGAATTTTTGATGTAGAGACGAGAGGAGTTCCAAGCTTACGCGGGAGTGGTGTATTTATAGAGGCTCAAGTTTGACAGGAAGACTGGAAAACATGAATAAAATATTAATTTAAGTCGGCCATGCTTTCGTATTTTTATTTGTCCCTATCCACAATTCGTGTACTGAAGCAGCCTTCTTGGGTTGAGATACATACAATAAAAATTAATTAATGAGTTCATCCGACTTGAAATTTGTTGCGCCGTTATTTTTCTTGTTTGTTTTCGGGTGAAATGGGCTGATATTTTCATTTTCATTTTTGTACATTAGCGGATAATATTGCTGTCACCTAGTAAGATACAACTGGCGTTTCCGTCTCCTTTCACTGCAGGTGGGCCCTACCAGGTACACCACCGTCTTTGGAGCAATTTCTTGCGGAACAAGAGCTCGGGTTCTGAATCCGATGCATGAATTTTTCGCACACTAACGAGTTCCGAAACAATAGAATCACACATTTTATTGGAAGCTCTTGCGGTCTGCGTAGCATTAAGTTTAGTGGTCAAAATTCTGATTTTTAAAATATGGCGGTTTTGTTGAAATATCGACTGCTGACGGAAGTATTGGATGGTAGTTCGCCTAAATTTGGGTCCGTAAGACGGTAATTCAGGTGCGTCTAGGGGTGGGTAAAAAAATCGTAACTCATGAATTACTCGAACTCGCCTCGAAAAAACTTCGGACATAACTCGATTTAACAGAAATCGAGTTGCCACAACTCGAGTTAGGAGCAACTCGAAATGAAACGAGGCGATTTCGAGTTGGGTCCAATTCGATCGGCACTAACTCGAGTAATCAGTACAGCCCCAAAAAATAATCCCGACTCAGATACATCAAAGTGTAGCGGCCCAAAAATTACTCCCAAACATTTCCACTTATATACTAGTATACTATACAGTAATATCTCAAGCTAAGTTTAACTTTGGTGTCTTTATGATGAATAATAAGCCCTGTACTAGTGCACTACACAGCAATATATTAGTTTTGCATAATAGCTAAATCCAATTTTGAGTAGAAATGTCGAGTCACGAGTTAACTCGCGAGTTACTCGAGTTGTCACGAGTTGATTTCGAGTAAGTCAAGTGAACTCGAAAGTGTGTCACGATCAACTCGCGAGTTAACTCGAAATGTAGCGACTTGATTTCGAGTTGATACTAACTCAATCATAACTCGACTCGAAACCACCCCTAGGTGCGTCCATATCTGCTTTATTTTTTTCAGTACATACACTGATACACAAAAAAACAAGACGTTGCATTTTTTTATTGGGGCCGTTGGATTTAAAACGAATCAATCCTATCGATCTGTCATCATTTACTTACAAGAATTATTTTAATATAAAAAGAAATTTTTTATTTTAAAATATAATGATCTGCTGGATCAGTCTTTTCAAATTTCAATCCGATTTTGAGTTCTGTTTTTGCTCAAATCAACTAGAGCTGTTTATTATTTTTTACAAGAACGGCTTTTTTTTTTGTTAAGAAAATAGTAAATATAAATAATCTGTTCTTTTAATATAAATTTTACGAGCAAAATATGAAGACAAGAGTTACAGTTATTAGTTATAGAATTATTTATATAATAATAATAATAATTATTATTATTATTTTGGGGGGGGGGGTCATCTCATAGGTGTATCCCCACACGTTATCTAATCTCTTTTATTTTGTGGCTTCCAGTGCTGAAATTTAATGTTTTTGAATTCATGCTACTGTAATTAGTGTGAGTAATTAAGAGTTATTAAAACAGGAGTCAAATATATTTCTTCTCCCTGAAAAATGAAAATGGAAAGAGAGACAGAAAGGAAAAGAGTAATAGTCTTTAAATTTAATTTCTCGTCCGAACGTAGAAATACAGAAAAGATAGTGGGACACGGTAACACGGATGGTGATTAAGATAAAGTGACTAAACCTTTCCATTCATCACTCTCTTTCGATTAAAACTCAACATATGATAAATTGACATATATTGATTTGTCACTCTTAAAGGCGCGAAGCTGTTCCAATATTATATTTTGTGAAGTCATCCATTGTGGGGAAAAAAAAGATGAGAAAAATTCTAAAGGTATTGATAAGAGGTGTATATGCATTACCATTCAAACGAAAAAAAAAGATATATGAAACTCAACAAACAATACTTATTAAAACGTTCCACCATTTAAAAATTTTTTGTACATTCAAAACAAAAAAAATGTTTCATAGAAAACAAAAACAGTTCCAACGTTCCGAGAACTGTATAGTCTACAAAGAAAAAGCACATTTTGATATTATTATATTACTGCAATGAGTGAGCTCCCTCTACAGGGATCCGTAACCTCTGGGGTTCAAACCAAACTCCACTATGCAGTTTTTCATCATGACCGTCTGATCTAATTTTGATAGATAATTTTTTTCAGGCCTATAGATCTGATATTAATTATAGGACATCCATTATTAATCGGATGGTCGTGGAATTCTACGAAGGACTTTAGAGGAAGAGGAAGGGTTCTACAAACTGTTTCTTTCTACTGTTTATGTTCCTTACCTGTTCCCTGCCGACTGCCGTTTCTTTTTATTTTTTGTCTCAAGCGAACAGAGAATCAAACCGTCCATTTTGATCGGACGCTTGAAATTAAGAACGGTCCACCCTGCACCAAAAAAAGCGGTGTTCTTACTTACAGTGTGTGTTTATGTCTCAACGAAATATAATCCCTCCAAAGCCCAAATTAAGAGCCCAAATATATTTCATCAAGTGTTACAAATTTTTCTTGGCGCATATTCTCTTTTCCGTAACTAGATTCGGCACCTAATATTTTATGAGCAGCCCGGTCGTTCGACGAGTCGATATTCAGCTTCAATTGCTGTTGACACATATAATTACAAATAGGGTACTGTTTAAATTCTAAAATTTTTGTATGGATATGTTCCTTTTTTCACAAAGAGGGGTGTAATTTTCATCGGATACGAACCATGTTATTTTAGTCAAACAGTTTTCTCTCACATTAATTTAGGATTAATGCCAGTGATACAGTATGAATTAAATAGAATTATTTGTATATCATGAAATTATATTAGCCACTTGTCAAATACTGACTAATTAATAAGTTTAAAATTTTAAATTTCGAACCGTTAAATGTAAATTGTGCTAACAATTGAATCTCGTGGTTCGCTTGATGTGTAAGGCTCACAATGTAATGTCTAAAGTTTTTTTAAAAACATAATACTATCACATATAATATTCTCTTTATAAGAAAATTAAAAAACGTATTGTTTACAAGATTTGAAGAAAATATATAATTTTGTTTCTATTAGGGTGAACAAATAATTATAAACAAAAATAAAATCATACTTTTATTTATATTTGTATACAAATTAGGAATATATAAATTATAAACAAAATTTATTGTTTAAATGCCTGCATAACAATAAGTAGAATTAATCAAAATTTGTGCTTATTTTTCAAATGTTATGTTTGATTTATGTTATCTGATAACCTATGCAAGAATTATTGTTCCCTCTCATCATGTATCTGGTATAGAATCTCCTGTTATTTTGGAGGAATAATTATGTTTTATTGTAGTGATACGGCTACTTGACTAGTGCATGCAAGACCAATTAAATCATGCCTTTGATCATATTTAGTATGTTTTATCTGCTTGCGCAAGAGCGGTTTTACTTTTAAAAATCAGCTTTAATTTGCTATTTTTTTTAAAAGAATGGATAATTAAATATAACCACGTGCAAAATTACTGAAAGCAACTATTTTTTTTTCGTAGATTAATTTACTTTCTACATCAAAGTGATGTGGCGCCACATGGGCTGCAGACCATGACCTGTTTCAATTCAAAATCAAATTGCCTAATCCAATTGGTCTTTACATGCATGCAAACTTTCCAAATTGGTCAATCGTGGAGAGCACCAACTGCAAACTATAAGATAGCTTAAAATAAGTATCTTAAAAAAAATTTTATAGCTGATATAAATGATAATGATTTATTAGTTTAGGAGTTAAAAATTAGTGTGCACGTATGAACTATCCATATTTACATGGCGAATATACATCAGGATTTATGACTCAAACCTCTTACCAATCGTAAAATGTATATATATTCTAATTTGTTGTTGAGGCGGCACTTTTAATTTTGAAAAAAGATTATAACTTTATATTCTTTTTCTTATTTATCTGGTGCAACCATTTGGCCAATTTCACGGGCACACTTAGATAGGTTATTATGCGTCTTATCCACTACTTATTTTATTATTTTACTTTGGGCAGGTGTCCAAATCGGAAATCCACCTCTTGTCTCCCAAAAACAAGGAGTCAGAATGAAGACCAAGACCAAATCCACTTCTTTTAATTTTTATTTTATGTATTCTTAAATAAATATCACATTGAGTGATTTCTATCGATCATTCGGACACAAGAATACAATGTGATATTCTATATTTTTGAAACTGTTGTGTTGAGCAATGTCTTAAAAAAAAAGGGAAAATAAAATGTTGTATTGTGTATACGTTTCATATCGAGTACGACTGTAGTCTAAACAGTGCATGATCTGATTTTAATAGTATTGATTTGAAAAATCTGCTTTGATTCGGGCCCTCATAAATATTCAAGCGGGAAGTTTCGGATGAATCTTCATAAAACGACTAATTAGTGAACTTAAATTACGTGCTTGGACCATCTTTCACCAAAGTTAATGAAGTGTTACGACTTTATTTACCTTCTCTTTTCTTAAATCATTTTCACAAGAATAATTCGGTCATGGTTCTCACACCAACAACCTTACGCGAAGAAAAGAAAAAAACTAACAGAATCTTGGTGGCGCAAATTCGATTTGGATAAGGTGATGTCTAATTAATGCATATATAGTATTTCCTAACGGTCTTAATATTTTCTTTTGAATCTTTTGTACGATCCTCATCAGCGCTTAGTCATTCCGCAGACAAAAATCTTTTGACTAATTATATTCAAGATTTTACTGCTTAATTAACGGCTCACTTTAGATTCACCCACCAATAGTCATGCCACGTTGCTCGGATGATATTAATATGTAGAATACACACTCTTATCCTCATTTTAATAATTTTTTTTAAATAAATTTATATTCAACACAAATAATATTGATACTTATGAACTAATGTAGTTCATATTTTAGTTGGACTAAGCCTAACACCGCGATGGTATGCATTTTCCTTTTGTGTAAATTAAAGATTGCGACTCTAAAAATATGTACATGCATTTCTTGTGAAAATAACATTAATGACTATTGTCCGCCATATGAATTTGAAATTTTAAATATCAATGAAAAAAAAATTGCAGTTACCAGCAGGGAATTACTAAAGAGAGTTGAATACATTCTATGAGTTTGGGTTGGGCCTATTTGTTGACTTAATGGAAAACTATTTTTATGGGCCTATTACCAACCCATTTCAAATTCAAGCTCAATTGCCTAGTTACTATTTTTTTTTTGTTTTTTGGAAAAACGCCTAGACGCCTAGTTACTATTGGTCCTATAATCCTACATGAATGCAAGCTCTCAAAATGGTCAATTGTGGCCTCGTGGGGAGTTGATAACTAGAAACTAGAGAAAATTTAAATAACTGATGGATGCACACCGATACAGGATGCTACAGACGTATACGGTGAATCATCAGGATTTGTGTCCCCAAACTACTCACTCTTTAAGAATACAGTGGGTCATTTGACTCATTTTCATTCTGTTTAATCAATGTGGGCGGCCTTCATCTATCAGTAATATCTCGCATGGTTAGGGTGCATGTTTGTGCCCGTTCAACAGAAATCATATTCATATCGATATTTTCGAATACGATATTTGACAAATTGGATCTAATTTGTGGTTACATGTATTCAACAGGAAGGAAAAAAAAAAAAAAAGAAGGAACGCATGCATTTAGATCATTAGAAAAAAGTTCCTGGTCTGAGGAAACTTGAACACTTGCGGTAAAAATAAATAAATAAATAAATAAATAAGTAATTTTGTCAAATGTTTTACAAATAACGAGTCAATTATTTTTCTTTAATTCAGGGTAAGTAGTACGGTATGGATTCTAAAAATTGCAAAAAGACAAAAAAAAAGTACGAAATTTGCACCAATTTTGAGCTGACATTGGTAAACAGTAAGACATTTTGCACAAATTGGCACCGATTTGGCACACATTTCCAGCAATTCTAAGTATTTATTGTAGCTTCAGAACAAACAATTGAACAGTCTGGTTTCCAGTTTCGAGGTTCCAACTTAAATAGAACAACATGATTGCATGTCTAGCCATAGAATCCAGACTCAACCAGTTACCAGTAAAGATTCGATAACACGAACGCAAAAGGAGGAATTGGGATTGGTTTTTCTCCCTTGCAAATAATCCGGGCACTCCTAAAATTGACAAAACATTCCTCAATGTTGTGGAACGCTGAGTTAATTTTACGCAGATCCATCGCAAATTTTCTGTAGTGCTGAGTCGATTCTTTTCCAATATAAGGCACAACACGACCATACAGTACAAGAAAAACAATATTCAATAATTCTAAAAGTTATCTGAACAGTAAATTGAGGAAAAAAAAATATTTTCAGTAGTATCAGCAGAAGTCCTCACTGGACCACTTATTTAGTTTGTTAGAATAGGAGTGAATTTGAAGATTTTGTGACTCCAAAATCCAAATTAATAACAATTAAGAAAAATGCAATTTTTGGATCAATTTCTACCAATTTGAGTCGAATTTGAGAAAATCCTAGAAGTTTGGTCTGGCAAATTTCTGTGTTTTTGTGCTTGAGGAGCGATTCTGGTTATTTTATTAATTAGGATCGTTTCAGATTCCATACGAAAACAGAGAGAGAGAGAGAGAGAGGGAGAGAGTTCGTGTGAACGCGGAAGGAGGAATGGGTGTTGGTCAGAGAAGTCGTGAAGGCCGTTTCAGAAGGAGATTTCTTCGCTGACGGAGATATCACTACTTTTATTTTTTAACGGAGATCCAACGGTTCACGGACCGTTGCAGAAGACCGCCAGCGTTTACATACCAACTCCTTTTGTTTATCATCAAATATTTACACGTCTTCAAAATATCATTTTCCAATTTGACCCAAACAATTCTATTGATTATTCAGCACGTGGCTCGGTGTAAAATCCATGAAATTTTCAAATTGACCGCCTAGAGTTACATCCATAATGAAAAATCAGCAACCGAGTTGATATTTATTGTTTGATTAAGAACTTGATTGACAATGTCTGTCTCTGTCTGTTCTAACCAGAAGAGCGGACTCTGTCACATAATGACTAATTATTTTACTAATTCTTTCCTAATAACCATAGAGAAAGAGTCTATTAGTCTTTTACTAATACAAGTATACAACGGTAGCATACATTTGATTAATAGGTGACATAGCTAGGTTATTCAACTTTGACTTTGGCCAGGTCACTTTTACTTATCTGCAAAGTTTTTTATATAACTAAGAGGCTAATCATGCATCTTTACCAAGTCTCCGAGTATTGATTATATATAAAAAGCAAATGCCAACACAGATCTGCATCAAACATGGCAAAAATGAATTTGAAGCATTTCTCTTCTATCGTACTTGCAGCATTTTTTTGCACTCAAATTTTCCAGTTATCAGTACACGGAGTTGATGCATCAAGCAAAGTATGTAATGCTTCAATCAAATAAGATAATCTATTATTATTCGTTTCGCTAAATTAAAACCTCTTATGAATTTCAGCTGTATATTGTGTATCTGGGAGAGAAAAAGCACAGTGATCCGGAAGTTGTCACAGCCTCACACCATGAAAAGCTAACTCCTCTTTTTGAAAGGTTTATTTTTTTCTTCATTCTAAGCTTTATTCCTGATTTTAATTAAATAATTTGACTATTGATGAAACATGAAAGCCAGTAAATTTGTGAACTTCAAGCCCTTACAATTTTTCCTTGTTTAATGGAGTTAATGTAAGTTCATTTACATGTGCAAATAGTTACCATAAAAATGTATAACTAACATAGAGTAATTGTCACATATGTACATGAAACAGTAAGGAGGAAGCATTGAGTTCAATCGTGTACAGCTATAAGCATGGATTCTCTGGTTTTGCAGCAATGCTAAATGAATCTCAAGTCCATATCCTTTCAGGTAATAATCAGTTATAAGTTAAATGCATATTTTTAGTTCTCAAACAAGTCAAAAGTTGCTACCAGTGCTCATTTGCTAAATGAGTTAACGTGATTTGTATCTGTATTATCAAATTAAATCTGATAAAACATAAACATGTACTGAGTAAATATTGTCAGAAATGAAAGTTTATAACATGATGTAAGTTCATTTACTGTGATATATGTCATAGTTTAATTATTGCCCCGCAGTCCCGCACTAGGAACATATCACACTTTTTCTTTTTTCTTTTTTATTTTTTCTTTCTTTTTTTTTTTTTTTCTTTTTGTGTAGCGAATATAGTACTTATAATATAGCCTCAAGCCTTTTTAGATTTTTTTTTTTAGACAAGCTGGATAGCAATTATCTAGGAACAAGCCTTTTTAGAATTAATTCCATTATGATAATAAATTTGTCTTTCTTTTTTCATCTCTATTTGTTACCAATTTTATTTTGCTCTTATTTATTTTTATCACTGTTAACAGATATGCCAGATGTAATTAGTGTGATACCAAATGGCAAGTTTGCAGCACATACAACCCGCAGCTGGGACTTCCTTGGACTTGATTATTCTTCGCACTCTAATTCATTACTTCAGAAGGGAAAGTATGGAGAAGATATAATTATAGGAGTCATTGACTCAGGTTACATTTTAATTGATTATTTAAAAGTTAAAACGATTGTTTGTATCATCTTAATTACTTTGATCTTTAATAAATAAGTTCTTCAATGCAAAAGTATTCTTAAGTATGCCTGAAAAATGTTTTTCGCTTATGTGACTGTCTGAAGCCTCAAGCTGCTAACCTATACCATAGGCAGCTAGCTGCTATTCTTTTCTTTGATGAAGACTTCTTAATTAAGTTATCTATATCTGACAAGGCCTTCCCTTAAACTTTTATCAGGTATATGGCCTGAATCAAAAAGCTTTGATGGCACTGGATACGGACCCCCACCGACACGGTGGAAAGGCATATGTCAAATTGGTGATTCATTCGGTACGAACAACTGTAGCAATAAAATCATTGGTGCACGTTGGTACGCTAGTGATTTGTCTTCTAGTGAACTTGAAGGAGAGTATATGTCACCTAGAGACTACGCAGGACATGGGACCCACACCGCTTCTACAGCTGCAGGTAATTTTTTTTTTTTCTATGACATTCATCTTCATCATCATCACATCATCTTTATATATACTTTAGAGGCTATTATATTAGTTCAACTGGTGCTTATAATTTGATTCCAAGACATGTTCCTCAAGAAAGATATATCAACAGATAGCCGACTAATTAATTACCCGAAAAGAAAAAGTCAAAAGAAATTCATTGTAGGGCTAAATTTTCATGTCTCCTATTAGGTAACCTAGTATCAAATACGAGCTTCCACGGATTAGCAGCTGGATCCGCTAGGGGAGGAGCCCCTCGTGCTAGGCTAGCCATATACAAGGCATGTTGGGGCCCAAGTGTCTTGTGCAGTACAGCAGCCCTACTTGCTGCAGTAGATGATGCGATAAATGATGGTGTTGATGTTATATCTATGTCTATTGGTGGTCCTAATGAGTTTCCAGGCACATTGCATGCTGTTGCGAAAGGGATTATTGTGGTTTTCTCAGCAGGAAATGAGGGGCCAGCGCCTCAGAGTGTAAAGAATAATGTGCCATGGGTAATAACCGTGGCAGCTAGCACAATAGATCGGTCATTTCCGACAGTTATTACACTTGGAAATAGTCAGAGATTAGTTGTATGTAATTGATGCTTCTTTGCATTTAAATATTATTATATACACATATATTTCGCTCATTTTATTTTTCGAATTTGCAGGGTCAATCAATCTATTATGAAATTCAATCCTCAAACACCAACAATTTCACCACTCTTGTTGATGGTTCAAGGTACTCCACATTGTATTTAGAAAATATGCATATATCTAGGATAAGATCTAGTTTAACAATATTCCAACTCAAGAGTCAAAAAGTTAAATTCATGGCATTTTCTTCTTTTGAAGTTGTGACAAAACTACACTAACCGAGCAAAATGTAACCGGCAAGATTGTGTTGTGCTACAATCCGAATGCAATTCCTCAAGTTTTACCTCGTTACAACTTTGGCGAAGCAGCCCAAAATGTATTAGATGCTGGTGGCAGGGGCATCATATATGCACAATACACTACGAATTTACTACAACAACGTCGTGGAGTTCCTTATGCTCTAGTAGATTTTGATATTGCGAACAAAATTAATTCTTATATTTATTCCACAAGGTACGTAAATCAGAGAATTAATAGTTCTTTAATTTTTCCAATATTACATTAGATTTGAGTTTAGTTCATCATACAATTTTTCTTTTAATCTGAGAGTAGCAATCCACTGGTGAAAATCTCCCCGGCATATAATATAGAAGGAAAGCAAGTATTGGCGAAAAGAGTTGCAGCATTCTCGTCGAGAGGTCCAAACCCAAGATTTCCTGGTATCCTGAAGGTATGTCAGTATGTGATCAAAACTTTTTTTAAAAAAACAATTTATATAAATCGTTGGCACTTGTAAGAATTTATTAACTATATACGTTCTAACAATTTTCGTGTGTACACATATATAGCCTGATATAGCAGCGCCTGGAGTAAGTATACTAGCTGCGGTGAACGGAGGTTATCAGTTTATGTCCGGTACATCAATGGCATGTCCACATGTGACTGGTATTGTGGCACTTCTCAAATCTCTGCATCCCGATTGGTCTCCTGCAGCTATCAAATCTGCAGTTATCACAACAGGTAATGAAAATTTATCAGTTCTATATATACAAACTCGTTATATGTTTTTATTAATCTTTTTGGCTCTAGTTAAACCTAATTTCGTCCCGTAGAGGGTTATGCATCTAATTCCACAAAGATTAATCTTGCTAATTTGGAACACTATTATATAATCACTCAAAACATATGTATCCAACAAATCTAGAATTGTTTTTAAAAATTGTCATTAGTATTTTGTAGAAACACTAATTCCTACATAATTTTTGTAGCATCCAACACTGATTCATATGATGTACAATTAGAAGCTGAGGGTACGCCTAGAAAAATTGCAGATCCATTCGACTATGGTGGAGGCCACATTGACCCGAACAAGGCAGCTGATCCTGGTTTGGTCTATGATATAGACCCAAATGATTATACTAAGTTCTTCAATTGTACGCTCGGCCCATCTGATGATTGCGACACATATGTAGGTCAATTGTATCAACTAAACGTCCCATCAATTGCAGTGCCGGATCTTAAGGATATTGTTTCCGTCTGGCGAACTGTTACCAATGTTGGACCGATCAACTCGACTTACAAGGCTTTTGTACAACCTCCAGCTGGAGTCAGTGTATTTGTTGAGCCGAATTTGCTTTCTTTTGATAGCAATAACAAGGTCAAAACATTCAAGATTACTTTCGTGGCAAATCGTAAGGTTCAAGGAGATTATACATTTGGAAGTTTAACTTGGTCTGATAGCTTGAACCACTCAGTACGGATTCCACTTGCTATCCGTACTATCATTGAAGATTATTACGCAGATACTGCTTAATTTGAGGGAAGCATCTTACCATTAATACAGTAATTACAGTAGGATTGATTTTGGCACGCTATCATGATATGGTGGGCCATATTGAACGAGGGTGGTCATTTTTTTTTATTAGCATTGGGTGTTTAGGAAAGATATTATTGTTAATTTTTTTTTTTCGAATTTAGATTGTTACAAATAATGCAGTGTTATTGAGAAGTCAAAAAATAATTTATTTCATTTGTTATTTCGTATGAGTCATGGATGTAAAATGTAGATCGAGCCATGTGATCAAATTGTTTGATACTCAATCCAATGTGTTAATTTGTCGTTCGAGCTGTCAACTTCAGCAGCAGCACTCGGCTAGAGCATGTATAAGAAAGAGAAGAAAGAACATGTAAAAAAAAAAAAGAAGAAGAGAAAAAAGAAATTTTTTTTCTTCTTTTTCATTTTTTTTTTTTTGAATTTGAAAAGTGTTCCTATCCAAATTAAACCAATAAAATCCTTTATAGAATAGTAAATTATAATAACAATTTTAATTTGTTTTAGTCTTACAAGTCAGATTAAGTGTTGCTGTACTATATTTAGAGTGTTGACATATTGTACTTTGTACATAAATGCATAGATAGTCTTTGTGTACTTTTGTTCTCATTCTGTAAAGAATGGCCCTTCGTTTTCTTTTTGTCTGACAGTCTGATAAGATAAGTTCGATCTAGAATGAAACAGTTAGATTGAAAAATTAATTTTATCCTTGCGTGGGAAAGACCAAATATATATATAAAGGAAAACCTTTTTATCACGTCGAAAATAGGAAAAAAAAAATGCATAGAAGGTGCAGAACCTGTGGACAATGTTCTTAGATTGAAAATCCGCCTAATTAAATGTTATTTTAGAGTATATGGATTAATTTTGATTACATGACTTATGTTACAAAATATCCATTGTTAATCTAAATTTGTATTCAGTTAAGCATAGACGATCAATTAATGCCTTTTTTTCCATCCACAGATAAAATATATGGGGTTTTACGGCATAATTTTTTAAATTTATAAATCAATACAATCTTTTATTTTTTGGGTATGAATGTTTTAAAACTTTAATAAATCCTGATCAGTGATATTGCTTTTCTAGCGGCACGCGCATATAAAATCCCTTTTACATTCATCTTCTTTTTATGGAAAAATCAGCCATATACCCCCCAAATTTTCAACAATCAGCCATATGCCCTCACAATCTCTAATATTATTCATTTACCCCTCTAATCTTCATTTGTATAGCCAGTTATCCTTTTCATTATTTTAAATGATATATTAATTCAGAAATTGTAATCTTAAAAATTTAGGACTAGAATGTCCCTACCTTTTCTCCCTCATCTTCCCCGTGCAGAAAAAAAAAGGAGGGGGGATGGATTACATCCACTTCCAGTCTATATACGAAGCTATATTGGTTGAATGAAGCTATGTGCTATACCCCGAATTTTAAGAAGATAAAATATGAAAAAATAATAAATTTCTTAGATTTCATCCTATTTGTTTGAGAAGCACCTTTACTTTCTTGTGACGAAACGACAATTTACAAGTGTTCACAAGTGTTGATCATACAGCTTGCAAAGCATGCACTTATGCAATCTCTTTGATTCATCCGCAGGGGCGGAGCCAGGATTCCGACATAACGTGGGCCGACTGGCTGAGATTCATGACAAAGTTTGGTTTCCATGACAAAATTTTACAAAGTTCCATTCTATTATTCTAAACCAAAAACTTGCTTGCTTAGAAAATTTAGAGGAGAAATGGACTTACAAAACTGCAATGTGAAGCATTTTAGATGGGCTCATCATATCTTCCTGTGTCTCGCAACAACAAATTTTCTGTCTTGTCTTGACATCTCTAGCATTTACAGGGAGAAAAATATCAGCTAAGTGTATAAAGCAAAGTTTTGACTCACTGGTTTCACCCACAAAAGCTTAAAATTAAAAGCAATAAGCCAATAATTTGCTCACTGCCACTAGTCTGTTTCACCAACAAAAGCTTAAAATTGAAAGCAAAATTTTGTTTTCTACTCTTACTATTCACAATTTCACAGTATTTAGTAGTTACCTATTACTAATTAGTACCAAATATTTTTTATCAAAATTCAAAAATAACAAATACCGAGTGATTTGAGAACTTTGCTTACTGAAAAGAACGAGTGACGACTAACGAGGAGCGAACGATGGTTGATGAAGGTGGTCAGTGGTCACTGCCTCACTGGTCAGGCCGTGCCGACGGTGCCGTGGAGTGAAAAATGGTACTGCACTGCGCCGCTGCCTGTCTCCTGTGGTCTTCGGTTCTTCACTCTGCCGAGTTCCGAGAGACGGAGGAGCCACGGAGCACGGAGGGAAATTGGATTTGGGATGGATTTAGAAATTGGACAGTTTTCATTTTATTTTTTCTGTCCACGAGACCAAACCACGACTAGGCTCAGAGAGAGGGGGATGGGCAGTGGGCATGGGCATGGGCTTGATCCCTGGACTTTGGTGTAGGCCCATGTATAACATCCAATTAATTTTTCCAAACTTAGCGTGTGTTTGGCCCACGCTCGCCACCCCCTAGCTCCGCCCCTGTTCATCCGAGGCCTAATTATCAGTCTAACAAATATACTTTGGAAGATTGTTAGAAATCCTAATTTTCCATGAGCAAAGGAACACTTCTCTTTGCTTTGGTTGCCGTTCAACATGATTTGTAAAAGCACTAGAACAGGGATCTAATGATTCTGACTATTGATTTGGTTATGATTTTCCCATATCGAATTGTATCTTTCCATATTGCATTATAATCCAAGTTCATGCTGGAAGATGAATCATCATAAGTGGAAAACGTAAGAGAGAAAGAACAGGGGCATTTTAGTACTGAATTTCAAAGATTTAGTTTTCTGAATTAAAATATCATTTAAACAAGTAAGAAAGGTAAATGGCTATACGGATGAAGATTTGTAGAGGAGAGTATATGAACAAAATTGAAAAATAGGAGGGTATATGACTGATTGAAGAAGATTTGGAGGATATAGGACTAATTTTTCCTTTTTTTTTTATCGTGTATCAATTTTACATTCATATTGTCAAAGTCAAAAGTTCATAAAACTTGACTTTGACGTTAACTTCAGTGGTATATTTTTTGGTTTCTCTCTATTTTACCCAAATCAAATACATACTATTGGTTTGGGTCGTCCTATTTAATTAAATTGATAATTTATATGAGCCTTTACAAAACCACTTTCCAGTTTCCAGTTCTTACAAATTCTTAGCACTGCCTTTACGCTGTACCAAAATCTGTGCACTGCCGAAAGAAAAACAACCCAGGTGGAAATGCTCTCTCTTACTCTTAGTGGCAATTGTTCTCTCCTACCTCGACTCAACAACAGGAGGAAAGCTCTCTTCTTCGCTCGAACCAAGCGAACGAGCTTAGTGGTGAGCGCTCTTACAAGAGAAAAGGTCGCAATTTCTCAGGATGCCATGGCTGATTCTCGCAATCTCTCCTTCCCCATACTGGTAACGATAAAGAAATGATACCAACTTCTTTTCTGAATTCGATTTGTTTCGAAATTTCTAATTAGGTGCTAGATGTGTGCTGTAGAACTCAATTATTTTTATTAATTTCCGTGGAAGCCTATGATTTCCCAGAATTTGGGAGTGATTTGGATTCTATTTAACAAAATTTGACTCACTCTGGGTTTAGGGTTCAGGGTTTATGACATAGAATTTACAAAACATTAGTCAACTTTTCAATGATATAGGATTAGACTGTTCTAGTTGTTGAATTTGTTCATTTCAGGTAAATGGTGTTACTGGAAAGATGGGAAAGGCAGTGGTAGAGGCTGCCGTCTCAGCTGGGCTTGAACTGGTACCAGTTTCTTTTAGCAGCGCGGATAAACCCGCCAGGACCCTAGAAATTAATGACATTGAAATCAGCATTCATGGCCCGTCAGAAAGAGAGGAAATTCTTGCATCAGTCAAAGAAAAGTATCCTGATGTTGTTCTAGTGGATTACACCGTGCCTGATGCTGTCAATGGTATAGACTGGTAAATTTGTATCAAGATAAATTTTGCAAATAATGGTCCATAGTATCAGTTAATTATGGCATAATGCAGAAAAGAAGCATTTATAAAATAAGCTGGTACTTTTGTGAAGTGTATTTGCCAGAATATTCTGAGTTATTAAGTTTTAATACATTAAAAGTACATTCATATGTTCTATCAAAATATTGCTAAAACTAGAGGGTAGAGTATCTATTTTTTTTTTTGTTGGGTAGTGGCATTAGATCCACACAACCTGCGTTTCTATTATGCATTTGCCATTATGAAGTATATTAATTGTCCAATTATTTTGGTTTCATTCATAACTTGTTTTTGTGTTTTGCCTTGTGTCGTTATTATCAAATAATATGAATGGTACAGAAAGCCAAACAATAGTAAGGATTGATCTTTTTGGAGTTCTCCAATAATTTAGGGGCAATTTTGCAAACCCCTGACGCTGACATTCGTACTTTAGTTTACATCATTGGGCCTCTGTGCTCAAGTTTCAGCTGTAATCAGTGTGATACATATTCTAGTTTTTACTTACTGGTGCTGTAATTGACATTCTGTTGCATTAACCTTGTAATATTGATTATGCACTTTTTGTTAATTATCAAGAGAAGGCTAATTCTGTCTTTTCTGGCAGCTAATGCTGAGCTGTATTGCAAGTTTGGGGTGCCATTTGTGATGGGTACAACTGGTGGGGATCGCCCCTTGCTCTATAAAACTGTTGAGGATTCAAATGTCTATGCTGTCATATCACCCCAGATGGGCAAACAGGTGATCTCCTGTGCTTCATCCTCCCTGTTAGTTTTTTATTGTAATCACTTTTCTTCGGGTCTTTGGCTTGTTTGACAGGGAACGTGAAAGCTTATTCAATTCCCTTTATGGTGCTTTTTCTAAGTGTAGTTATCCTACCATTAGTTAAGGTTATGATATTAGACTGATTATTCCATCTTATGGCATCTTAAATAATGACCAGTAATAAAAAGATCGAATTCATTTTATGAAACTTCCCATGCATTTTTAGTATGTTGCCATAATATAAGGAGCTTTTACGTATCATCAGACTTAAATAAAAATTTGCTTGTTTACGACATTATGTTTACTCTTTTTCTCTTAGGTTGTGGCCTTTCTTGCAGCAATGGAGATCATGGCTGAGCAGTTTCCAGGGGCATTTTCAGGATATAAATTGGAGGTATAACTAAGGATCTGCTATGTTTTGCACAAATATTGTATTATTTTTATTTGTTCAAAGTCTCTCTTGATATATCTGGAATTTTCTTTTGAAGACACTAATATGAGCATTGCACAAAGCTCTTCGATTTTTCTTCAATTTGTGAAACCACTTGTCTCATAGCATTCCATGTAGATTTTCCGAAACGCGCTGTCCTAAAATGTACTTGATCAATCTATTTTGTCTAATCGAATGTGATCGCTACAGGTCGATATATACTTTCAAATTTGAGGTGCTTATTACAACAAGGATTTATCTTATCATTGTTTATTTCATAATTTTTATGTAGGTTATGGAGTCACATCAGTCTACAAAATTAGACACATCTGGTACTGCTAAGGCAGTAATTGCTTGCTTCCAGAAATTGGGTGCCATTTTTGATATGAATGAGGTACTATAAAATGCACTTTGCTCTTTTTTTCTGTTTGTTTGTTTAAGCTTACTTAGGTTTTGTAGTCGATGCATAAATTATTCAAAATTGATGAATATGATCATACTCATGGGCTTGTACTGTCCTCTTAAATTTGCGGTGTAGGGTGTTTTAACAGAAGTAATGGGAAAGGGAAAGGAACTGAAAGATTACTACGTAATTTTTTTTGTGTGAGCTTTTATTCGGGACTGGAGTAGGCGAACAGAAGTAATATATCTGTTAGCACACATATTTTGTAAGAATAGCTCATTGCAGTTTTCACAGTGTTTAATTACTAGGAGGTGAATGAAAGAGGGATTACATGTAAGTTAATGTAATGCGACAGGAACTTGTGTTGATTGTTGAATTCTTTTCTTTTTAATTTCTGTTTACCAGTATTGAGTTCATTGATAACCATTTCTTTTTTTTCTTGTGAAACAGATAGAGATGATACGTGACCCTGAGGAACAAATTAACATGGTAGGTGTGCCAGAGGAGTACTTGTCAGGCCACGCATTCCATGTCTATAATCTCACGTCACCAGATGAAACGTAATGAATTTTAATTTTTTTAAAAAATAGCTATTTCTTTTTTTTTATATATATATAAAGAAAACTTTTTCTTTCATCAGGGTGTCTTTTGAGTTCCAACATAATGTTTGTGGTCGCTCAATATATGCCGAGGGAAGCATTGATGCTGCCATTTTTCTTCATAAGAAGGTCAGTCATTATTCTCTTTACAATTTCTTAAACTTTTTAATTGAATTCCACTTAATGGTTTAAGTACATATAAGATTGCTGTTTTGTGATTTCCCTTCGCTTGACACTTTTGCATTGAATGGAAAAAATAATAATAAAACAAAACCTCTACTATGTTTTTTCTTCCTCTTGTTTCAGAAATTACAATTTACAGCTGTGTGTTACTTTATTCAGGTTCAGTCAAAGGCTGAGAAGAAAATATACGACATGATTGATGTGTTGAGGGAAGGCAACATGAGGTGAATGTCTAAATGTATTGTTTTTCTTTGAATACTGTAATCTTAAAATTTAATTTAGATTTAGATGTTAGGGTTGAAGAACTGCAGTTAAAATGAATCTTTCTTTAGTGCAATAAATTAGTAATAGACTGAATATCTCATTTGTCTTCATTTCACTTCTATCACCCAAATAAATATGGATGCAGAAATCTTTATCTTTTTATTATGATTGATGAGGTAAAGGTTTCTAGTATAATGATTCTATGGATCAAGAATTATCTTTATTATTTCTTTCTCCAATTTCGCATCTGTTTGGATTTTTTAAATTTAGATGGAAAAAGGATAACAATAAGATCTCTCTTAGAGCTTTCTCGGCTGTTATGAATTATATATATGTTTTCCCATTTTCTTTGCTTCTACAATTTTTTCCCCTATTTATGATAGCTCTGGATGAGAAAACTGAAAAGAGCCAACTTCTCTGATTAAGCGATTTGTTATTAACTTTTACTTTCTAACCTGTCATCTATAATCTTGATAAAAATTTTTAAGTTTTTTTTTTAAAAAAAAATTAATTTCAGAGTTACTGTTATTCTCTGGCCAATTGTTAATATTTGAAATGAACAATCCAGTTTAAGAAAAATAGAAAATGATTTAGATAACAACAGAAATTACGTTTCAAAAAAAAAAAATGAAAAAATAAACAGAATTTGTAAAATTCCAGTAAGACAGTCACTATATAAGTGACTGAGCCTTTCCGCCTTAGGCTTTTGCCTCTTAATTGTCACGTTAAGTTCTTGGCGTAAACCCCTCTTCATGTGTTGGAAACCTACTTTGAATTACTTTAAAAATCGTAGTATAATCCTGTGTAGCTCCGATGTTGGAAGGATGTATATACAATCAGAAGGATTTAGCAAAGAAATGAAATAAATTAAGAGAATAATAAAGGGCTGCTTGAAAGGCAGTTCAGTGAGGTCATCGGAAATAAAATTAAGTTAGCTGGAACTAATGTGGTTATAGTTCCTATTATCATAATAGTAACTAATGTGGTTATATTTCCTATTATCATAATAGAAAAATAAAAAATAAAAGTACAAACAAGGGTTACTGTGGTTATAGTCCGCTGCATTCCAAGCAACTTCTAACAGAACCACTATAGATTATATGTACTTGTGTTTAACGGATGTGTCCACATGTCATGTTTGCATTTTAAATTGTCTGTCCTGAAAAACTATTTAGATTAAATCACGAGAAATGATAACGTAACTGCTGAACCAGTCAGCTAACAGAATTGGTTTACCAGTATATACTGGTATATGAACTAATGAACTAGATACAGTTAGATAGTTAGCTGTAATCATTCCTGTAACTACTTTCTGTTAGACAGTGTTTGTTATTTCTTGATGCTTCTTGTACAAGGCATAATGCCTATATATATGTACTGAACATTGTAATCGAGATATAGAGGAAATTTAATAAAACAAATACATTCTCTCTCTCCCTCTCTCTCTCTGTTATCATGGTATCAGAAGCCATTGGCAAACGCCATTACTGATCCACCTATCTCCTTCTTCTCTAGCCTTCAATGGCGTCTCCTAGTGATCCTCTCACCACTGGATCTCCTTCGAGTGTGACCTCAATTCAATCCATGGCTGATCCAGTCTTCCCAATCAACATCCCAATCTCTATCAAATTAAACGATAGCAATTTCCTTTCTTGGAATTCACAAATTCTTCCACTTCTTGAGGGATACAACCTCTTGAAATTCATTCAATCTCCTTCTCCTAACCCCACAAGAACTACCGAAGCTGGTGTTGTTGAGATAAATCCTGATTACTTACCTTGGCATAGGCAAGACAAGTTACTTCTTGGATGGATTCGATCCTCCCTTTCTGAGCCGATCTTGGCACAAGTCGTGAGCTGCTCTACCACCATTGAACTTTGGGATACTCTTCACAAGCTTTTCTCCTCCTCTTCTCGAGCTCATGTAATTGATCTCAAAAGGCAACTACCCGTTATTATAATGTCGTCCACATAAACGAGTACAAGAAGTGTTTGTTTGTCTTTATGAGACACAAAGAGAGAGGGGTAGTTCTTGTACTCGTTTATGTGGACGACATTATAATAACGGGTAGTGATCCACAAGCTGTCACCGATTGCATTTCTCTCCTTCAACAGAGTTTTGCTATCAAGGATCTAGGGCCTCTACATTTCTTCTTAGGAATTGAGGCTAAGTCTGATGCACAAGGGCTGTACCTTACACAAACAAAGTACTTGGTTGATTTACTGACTCGGCTCAACATGCTTCATGCAAAGCCGTGTCCTACTCCTATGGCCACAAATTGTTCTCTCATGAAAAGGGATAATGAACCATTTGATGATCCTCATTTATACCGAAGTGTAGTGGGGGCTCTTCAGTATGCGACTCTCACTCGACCCGATCTCTCCTTTGCGGTCAACAAGGTTTCACAATTTATGCACGAGCCAACTATCAATCAATGGGCTGCAGTAAAGCGCATTCTTCGATATCTATGTGGAACCATTCATCATGGCTTGCTTATCAAAGCATCTTCTTCCCTTGAGCTACATGCGTATAGCGATGCCGATTGGGCGGGTTCACAAGATGACAGGAGGTCGACTTCTGGTTTTTGCATCTTCCTCGGCCAGAACATCATCTCTTGGAGTGCAAAGAAACAGCCTACGGTTTCGCGCTCAAGCACAGAGGCGGAATATAGAAGCTTGGCTCTAACTTGCACCGAAATAATGTGGATCCAGTACTTATTAAAAGAACTTGGAGTATCACTGCCTTCGGCACCAACTTTATGGTGTGACAACATCGGTGCCACCTTCCTTGCCGCTAATCCTATGTTCCATGCGAGAACGAAGCACATCGAGATAGATTACCACTTCGTTCGAGAGAAAGTTGCATCAAAAGACTTGTTTGTTCGGTTTTTATGCTCTACCGATCAAATAGGAGATGTCATGACAAAACCTCTGTCGACAAACCGATTCACAATGCTTAGGAACAAGCTTGCAGTGGTCAAGACCCCTTCAGCTTGTGGGGGGTGTGATAACGTAACTGCTGAACCAGTCAGCTAACAGAATTGGTTTACCAGTATATACTGGTATATGAACTAATGAACTAGATACAGTTAGATAGTTAGCTGTAATCATTCCTGTAACTACTTTCTGTTAGACAGTGTTTGTTATTTCTTGATGCTTCTTGTACAAGGCATAATGCCTATATATATGTACTGAACATTGTAATCGAGATATAGAGGAAATTTAATAAAACAAATACATTCTCTCTCTCCCTCTCTCTCTCTGTTATCAAGAAATGACATCACTTACGGAGTATCAGGATAAATGCATTTGGAATATTGAACTAGTCATCTAGTTTAAGTGGGGTGTCAGATGCGTGATTAGTTGTTATAACCTTATCATTCCTTAAAAGAAGGTACAAGAAACTCGTGATAAGTTCCACTGTTTATTTTAGGAGATATTAGTTGACATGAAACTTACGAGTTGGGAGAGAGGTGGACAACGTCAACGTAGCCAGAAGATTGTGTGTGTGTGTGTGAGAGAGAGAGAGAGAGGTGGGGGTCATTACCGTCATTTGTTCTTGTAAGAATATCGTCAGGCATTTTTTTTTTCCTTTGAAATTGAAAATCTTCTTTTGACGTGAGAATTTGAGAAATAAAACTAGATGCAGACAAAGCAACCAAATGATAAATCGATAAACTCGTTCTGATAACATGAAATTCGATCAAATAAAATCAAATCCAGTTATTTCGATCGAAGAATTTCAATACATAGGAATTATATTGAATTTTTTCCTTTAAAAAAAAAAAACTCGTTCTATGGAATTTTCTTTGCCTATGGACAAATCCTGGCCCCTGGGTCCAGAACGTGGCACCAAATTATGTAGGTTGGTTGAGGGAGCTTAAGCTCCATGAGAGAATTCATGAACTTAAATGCTTAATAGTTAAAGTTTTACTAAATTAATTTTGAATGTCTTAATATTTTCGTATCATTTATAAGATCAAATGTAGAAAATGCCAATAATATAATATATAAATGCACTAAATGAATTAAAACATAACAGATTCATTTTCAACAAAAACCTCCATTTTATTTTAATTGATTTTTAAAACAAAATTATTTTTATACTATTTTATTTAGCAATATATAAAACTAAATCACGCTAGAGAGTTTCATTAATTCATTTAATTTAAAAAAATCCACGTTTAAAAGATTAGATGAATTTACACATAAATGAACTTCGAAATTTTCCAGCTAAATACAACTGAGTTGGATTTCAGTTTTTCACAACATGCATTAATTCATGGACTTGAAACAAATTACTTCTTAGAGAGCGTTTGGTTTGTTCTATGCTAAATTTCCGGAAATCACTCGATTCCTGACGGTCTCATTCGTCTAACCAATTTTTGGAAATGCGTTGACACCATAGTTGGTTTTTGCTTTTAGTTCCAAGGAATGTGGGGGAAAAAAAAAGTTTTAAAAAATCAATGTATTGGTTAAATAATTTCCAGGACATGGGATTCTTCAATAATGATTAATGAAGATGCTACTCGCAGATTCTCAACCTAGTAGTCAGGAAAAGTCAAAAAGTCGAAAACAAAAAAAACAATAATAACGCAACCGCTTTAAACTATAAATTACTTGGAGGAAAATATTTTAATTTGAAAACCAGCTTTCGTGCACCTCACTAGCTCCCCTCTTTTGACCTCTTTTTGTTGGTCTCCTTTGGCTGAATGGTAAATATTAATGAGATGCAAATTTTTGAAGTATTTTGTTCTGTTTAGGTTAATTTCACGAGACTGGTTTTTAACTGAGGGTGGCAGACAGAAAAATGGGTTATGTGATTATATCAGGACTTAGGAAATTTGTAGAAAGAGCTTGACTGACATGTTCATTTATGATTTACCTAGCAAATTACCAGAGACTACCAACCAATTATAGTACTTTGGCGATCGTATTCCCGGGAATTGTCCAAATTAAAGAACGAATCAAATGCATTCTTACAAATTACAACCATCGCAGTACATGAACACCTGAAATGTGTTGTACCTTTAATCATGACACGTCTTGTTCAAATGATATATACACGTGCCCGTGCATGTTTTTAATTAATACAGCATGGCTGTTAATAGTACGGCACAACTTGACATAATACAATTAAAAGTCCAAATGCGACATAAAATATTGTATTCATAATATATTTTATAATTAATTTGTAGTTTAAAATTATGCAATTTATATAAAATAACAAAATTATAAATTTACATTCACAGTTCGAGCAGACATCATTAGACGAAAACGTACTTATTTTCTACGATGATAGTAAAAACGTTTTTAGAACTCTCTTTTGTTATTTTCTTAATGAATGAAAAAATGGAAAAATTTACATTCAATACAGTAGAATTAAGTATTTACTATTAAAGTAACTTAAGAGATCAAATACAATGCCTATGATCCATCAGAATTTCCATCAAATTATGGTACATCATTTTGTTAATTTATTATTAAATAAATTTGATTTACGTTAATCATCTCATATATAACTCACATTAAAATATTTCAATACTAAATATTCAAACAAAAATATGATATAAAATGACATAATATTCTATACAAAATCGTCCAAAGAAAATTCTTTTGTGAAACTCCTTGACTTGATTTTGCGTCACTATGCAGTAGATTAACTATTTTAGTCCGATTTCGGTCTTGATTAATCACAGTCATTTATATTTTTGAAGTAACAATTTATTTTTCAAACATGGTCCATCAGAATTTTTCATCAATTATGATGCACCCTTTAGTTAATTTAAAGTTGATTTATGTTAATTATCTATGTCATTAAACGTTGAACATTAAGCGTTTTAATACTAAATATTCTAACAAAAATATGATATAACATGACATAATATTCTATACAAAAACGCCCAGAGAATTCTTTTGTGAAAATCAATACCTTGAGTTGATATGCGTCATTATGCAGTGGATTAATTTTAGTCCGATTTCAGTCCTATTAATGACAGTCGTTTATACTTTTAAAGTAACAATTTATATTGCAAATTATCTAAAAATTGGTTCTAAAGAATTTGTCAAGTTTAATATTTAAATTTCTATAGAACATGTTATTAAGAAGGTTTGCATCTAACACTTGCAAACTCGATTATTTATGGTTGTGACAAGGGCTTGTAGCATTCTGTTGAACAATTCACGTGCCACTTTTCTTTTCTTACCATCGTTTCGATAAAAAAAACAAGACCCATATGCACTTTTAAAAATTAAAAGCAAAAGTAAATACATTGTACAGGGGCTGATTAGCAAATATCCCAAAGTTTATAGAAAAAAGACTATCAGGCTAATTGCTTCTCCAAACCGCAATCCAAAGTCCAGTCTCCATTTCTTGTTCAGAAACCCTAGCGCTCTCTCTCTCTCTCTTCCTTTCTCGCCTTACACTCTCTCTTCCTCTACTGGTGAGCTCCACTCTCCACTCGTCTCCTTCTGGCGTCGGATCTCCAGAAAGGTTAGATCTTTCTTTTTGGAATTTGTTTGGTATATAAGTTTCTTTCGCATTTAACTAAATTGTTGATTTGTTTGCTGAAATGGGTTGTGAGGAGATTGTGGGTTTGTGGTTTTACTTGAATTAGATAAAGGTTTATTGGAGGAGAGATACGGAGGGAGCTAATTTATTTATTTTTATTTTTTGGATTAGGGTTTTTCCCAAATTAGATGTAAGAATTATCAAATAGGAAGAGATGAATATGGACACTCTTGTTTTTGCATCTGAGGTTGGCAGAAGTTCGATTTGGGACTAATTTAATGCAACCTAATAGCAATTAGATAGTTGCGAGGGGCTATTGCTTGTTGGAATGTTAGTCACTTCTATCTGTAATGAGCCTTAATCCTAGTTTCTCTTTGTTATGTTTTTCTTTCAGTTCCTCTTTTATCACCTTTATTTTATTACCGATTTTTTATTAAGATTCGAAAGTCACCATAAGTTTTATTTGAAACTGAATTCCTCCTACTTTGGTCAACTACCTGTGTATAGAAAATAGGGAAGATATACCATTACAATTATGTCTGTATTGCTGTCCGTGCTTTAATTGTCTGCTGTCTTCTAATATCCTTTCATGTTTTATTATTTGACATCTTTTGGCCAGTTCCTTGACCAATTACCTTCATGTTTGTGCTCAGATCTGACAAGTCCTGATGGAGTCTGCCAAAGATGAAACTAAGCTTCATTCATATGATGAGGAGAATGAATCTTTTGACCCAATGGATATGTCAACAGATACAGCTGACGGCTTAGATGGAGATGATTTTCAGGATGCTATTGAACCGCAGGTTGAAGAGAAAGAGGAAAATTTTGATAATAATGAAAAGGTTATTGAGGCAATTGCTCCACAGGTGTCTGATGGAAACACTAAAGAGATGAATGAACGCAACTCAGATAATTCTTTTGATGATGCAAATAATGAATTAGAACTACGTAATAAAGATGATGAGGTGGTTATTAGGGAAATCCAGGAGGATAAAGGTGATAATCATATTAGTGATATTATTCCTAATATAATAGAAACCGAGGTTATAAATTCACAGGAGAGATTTGAACCAGTCAATGCTGTGTATAATGATGGGTTGAACCATGAACCTGAACAAGAAAATTCTAGTGGAGAAGAGGAGGCTGGTACAAGTGGAGAGGTTAATGGTAGGGAAACAGACTTTGTATTAGGGAAATTAGAAGAAATGGGAAATGGTGAGGTGATGTTGAAGAAAGAGGTCCCTCCTGAGAAGATAATTCAAGAGGCTCAAGATGTCTCACCAGGTTTAGTAACAGAAAAGGAAGTTGATACCTCTGATGGAGAGAGAGAGATTGTTGCTAGTGAAGGGTCAGGTGCAAATGGAAGGAATGGTACAGTGACTGATCCAATCATAGTCAAATCGGACAAGTCGCAGAATGGAGAGCACCAGTCATATGACGAGATCCCTCAAGAGGAGATAGTCCCAGAAGCTAGGGACATCAGCTCTCTCTCAGTGTCGTCCAATGGGAGACAAAGTGAAGAGCCCTATGAAGAGGTCTCTCAAAAGGAGATGGTCCAGGAAACAAAGGACATTAATCCAATCACTGTGGCATCTGATGAGACACACAATGTAGAGCTGCAGTCCTATGAAGAAGGTCTTCAGAAGGAGGTTGTTCAGGAATCCAGGGACCTCAGACCAATCATCCTTACATCAGATGAGACAAAAAGTGAAAATATTCAGGATTCACGGAGCATTAAGCCTATCTCAAATGGGATAGCAAGTGGAGGTGTCCAGGTGAGCGAGGACATAACTCAGGAGTCTGCCTTACTTGACTCTAATGCTGTTATTGAGCCTGATTTAATATCAATTGCTGATAGATACTTGCAGACCTATGACATTGAGCCTGTTAACAGTGAGACAACTGATGCCAATGGGTCTTACTTGGGTCATGCGAATGGTTCAAGTGCAAATCCTACAGCTGGAGACATTGTGCATAGTAATGAGGCTATGCAGGGTCTTGTTAACAACAGAGTAGAAGGTGAAATTCGAGAAGTGGAGGCTAATAATGCGAGTGAAAATATTGTTAAGGACCAATTTGATGAGTCTCCTTTGGTCGAGGATGCATCTGACTCCGCCTCTGATAATGATGAAAATTCGACTGATACTCTGCCACAGGCAGCAGAACCAGCACCTGCACCTGCACCTGCACCTGCACGGGCAACATCACCTGCACCAGCCAGGCCAGCTGGTCTCGGGTCTGCATCCTTACCAGACCCTTCCTCGACCCGTTCAGTGCAACATGTGCCAAATGGGCGTGCTGCGGCACCACAGAGGCAGCCTCAGCAAACAGATGAGACCATTACTGATGAAGTGGGGGAGCATGATGAGATAAGAGAGAAACTTCAGAATATTAGGGTCAAGTTTTTGAGACTGGTGCTTCGGCTTGGCCAGACACCTCACAACACTGTTGTCGCACAGGTTTTTTTTCTTTCTTTTTTATTTCATGATTAAGCTTTTGATGTAATTACCAGTCATTCTTTGTAGTCTGTACCTGTAAAGCAGTAGTACATGATTGTATTGGACCACTCTCATAAGTTCAGCACCAGTGAGATTCTTATTCTTTTTTTATCTTTTAAGAGGTTGTATTCCTTTGTAAGGGTGGTTGTGTGCATTTGTGTATGGAAAATGGTGAAGATTGTGATATAATTAATGCTCACTGGGACTCTTATATGATATTTTGCTAATGTACTGGACCAAGTCACACATGCCAGTATATTGTTCAATGGAGATGGGAGTGACCTGTACATTGCTAAGAGTTATACTTCTTTGTTTGATTTTTGCACAGGTGTTGTACCGTCTTGGGTTAGCAGAGCAGCTGAGGAGAAACGCGACCCGACCTGTAGTTGTCAGCTTTGACAGAGCAAGCGTCTTGGCGGAGCAACAAGAACTTTCTGGAAATGAGCAACTTGATTTCTCATGCACCATAATGCTTCTTGGGAAGGCTGGTGTTGGAAAGAGCTCCACCATCAATTCACTCTTCAATGAGTCGCTTGTCCAAGTCCACACGTTTGGACCTGGTACCCGGTCGGTTCAAGAGATATCAGGGGTGATTCAGGGCATCAATGTCAAAATTATTGATACACCTGGTCTATCCACCTCCTCTTCTGACACACAAAAGAATGAGAAGATTCTCCACTCAGTTAAGAAGTTTGTAAAAAACAACCCACCTGATATTGTTCTCTATTTTGACCGGTTAGATGTGCAAAGCCGGGACTATGGTGATGTTGGGCTCTTACGAACAATTACAAATGTTTTTGGCTCGTCAATCTGGTTCAATGCGATTATTGTTCTGACACATGCTGCATCAGCACCACCTGATGGGCCCAATGGCATACCACTAACCTATGACATGTTTGTGACACAACGGACCCACATTGTGCAACAAAATATTCGTCAGGCAGCTGGTGACGTGCGGTTAATGAACCCAGTTTCTTTAGTTGAGAACCACTCAGCTTGCCGCATGAACCGGGCAGGTAAACGGGTCTTACCAAATGGTACAGTTTGGGAACCACAACTGTTGTTGCTTTCTTTCGCCTCAAAAATTCTTGGTGAGGCGAATGCATTGCTTAAGCTGGAAGATAGTGCACCATATAATCGGACGTTAAGTCGGCGGGCTCCACCATTGCCATATTTTCTGTCCACTCTTCTCCAGTCCAGGCCTCCGGTGAAGCTTCCAGAAGAGGATCAGTTTGGTGAGGAGGATGAGTTGTTAGATGAATTGGATGAGGGATCAGATTCTGATGATGGCTCAGATTATGATGACCTACCTCCATTTCGGAGGTTAACAAAGCCGCAACTTGCCAAATTGAGCAAGCTACAAAGAAAGGCATATTTTGATGAGATTGACTACAGGGAGAAGCTCTTTTTGAAGAAGCAGTTGAAAGAGGAGAGAAAGAGGAGAAAAATGGCCAAGAAAATGGCTGAGGTGCAACGGGAATCATACTATGATGCCGGCGAAAAGCTGGAAGAGGATGAAGCAGGTGGGCCTGCTTCAGTTCCCGTGCCCATGCCTGACATGGCCCTTCCTGCATCTTTTGATTCTGATGCACCAGTTCACAGGTACCGCTATCTCGACTCGTCAAACCAATGGCTGGTACGTCCCGTCTTGGACCTCCATGGGTGGGACCATGATATTGGTTACGAGGGTTTAAACCTAGAACGACTCTTTGTCATAAAGGATAAGCTACCTGTGTCACTATCTGGTCAGCTTACAAAAGACAAGAAGGAATGCTCCTTGCAGCTGGATGTCTCCAGTTCTCTCAAGCATGGTGAAGGCAAGTCCAGCTCTCTAGGTCTTGATCTCCAGTCTGTTGGTAAGGACATGTCATATACAGTACGAGGTGAGACAAGGTTTCGCAATTTCAAGCGCAATGACACATCCGCAGGTGTTTCAGTCAATTTCTTAGGTGACTCGGTGTCAGCCGGCGTGAAAATAGAAGACAAGCTTATTGTTAATAAGCAACTCAAGATGCTTGTAAGTGGAGGTGTGATGACAGGTCGTGGTGAGATGGCCTCTGGGGGCCGTGTCGAGGTGACCTTGAAAGACAAGGACTACCCAATTGGTCGAATGCTGTCTACACTTGCTCTTTCTATTGTGGATTGGCATGGTGAGCTGGCTCTGGGGCTGAATTGTCAGTCTCAGTTGCCTGTTGGTAGAGGTTCAAACTTGGTGTTGCACGGTAATGTGAGTAATAAGGGTTCCGGACAGGTTGGGATAAGGTTTAATAGCTCAGAGCAGCTCCAGATTGCATTAGTTGCACTTATACCTTTATTCGGCCACATTAAGAGAGTGTTGCTGGGATCAGGTTTTGAATGAGGTTTTTCCTTTTTTTAAAGATAAAAAAATATCTATGCTTTAGATGGAGGTTCTTTGGATCTGAATAGAGCTTGTTGCGTTTGTTGTTTCATCTTTTTTTTGTTTCATTTTGGTGTAGCATGTGGATGGTAGAATTAGAGGTCTACTAGTATTTTCGCGTAATAAAATGGTGAATGACTAGTGCATACTTGTTATGTTTAATAAGTTTATTTTCAAAATGCTTTCATCTTTTTGTATTTTTAATTTTGTTCTTTGACGTAGTAATGTTGATGGCTGGTTTAAAAATTCGGACTCAGAAATAAACGCTGACATTGATACGTCTTGTTACTTTTTGTTATTGATCCCCCTTTGACAGCATTTAATTGTCTTTTCCTAACGTGGGCGTCCGTCATGAGAGAGAATTGTTGTTGATATTATTTGCCAAAACAGCCTGTTTCTGAAAGCAGGTGTACTTCCAGTCGTACACTTTTACGGGTGTAAAAAAGTGTCTGAACTCTGAAGGCAGGGCTACTTCCAGTCTTACACTCGCATGGATGTACTCTTAGTACGAGTTATTATTTTATTAAATTGAATTGATTCGAACCACAACATACTTTTAATTTTATAAGTTGCTTGAATTTCATTTGTAAAATTTTTGAGTTATTTTGTTAGAGCTTACTCGATTTTAGAAAAAGCAAGCTTTCAAAATTTGAATCATTCATAGATTCGAAATGGCCTGATAATTGAGTTTATCATCAGATGACTTAAATGTACAAAATGTATATTGAAAAGATATAATTGTACCTACCTAGTTCATATAGAACCTTCAAATTTATCAAATATCTACGTACACATTGAGCTAGTTTAGATTGCGAACTAATTTTTTTAATACAAACTGCATTTATTTGAATTTAATTTACAAAAAATTCGAGCTCAATAACTTAGTTTCAGTTTGTTAAAAGTAAATTAATTCAAACAACCTAATTATAAAAATCACATAGAGTCAAACTCGAAAAAATTACAAACCAAATTATTCTGGTTTCAGTTATCTGTGCTATTTCGAGACAACTGACAAAAAAAAAGTCGTCTGGCGTCGAGCGTTAATTCTTGCATCTCGTGGAAAAGAGACGACCCGGAAAGTCCCTGGTCTGTTAAATATGTTTTGGGATTCACACCTGATCAGAAAACGACGGTGCGGATTAGCTCATATTTCCCTCGAAAAAAAATATCGGTGACCTTATATGCAAAATCATTATGTGATGAGTAGTTCTACCCTGGTTAATGGGTAGAAGAAAAGAGCACAGCAACCAACATCAATTTTCGTTGCAACAGAAAATGACAATTCTGTGCTTCCGCATGTTGTGAGCTCCGCCTATCAGTTCTACATACTGATGATTGTTCAATTCCACTACTTCCATTTGTCTTATTTTATTTATATATGATATTGACTGTTTATTTTATAACTTATGAGTGATGTGGCCCGAATATACTAACGGTCAAGACGAGCTTTAGCAATGTCTTTTGCAAATTTGCATTATTATTTGCTCATATATAAATAATTTGTTGCTGTTTAAGAAGGTAGAAAAATGCAATATGACTTGCATACAGGGCCCTAATTTTTTTTAAGTTTAAAATATTACAATTTTGTAAAATTATTAGAAAAAAAAAATCATTGTACCAACCTAGTATTTGAAGACAAGTGGTTTTCTTTTGGAGTTTTTTTTTCATACTGACTAAATCATTGTATTTAGTCAGTGTAACAAAAGTTGGTTTTTTTTATGAATGGTCTGTAGTTGCAATATAACGATGATGACGATGATGTCAACGACGATGACACAATATATGCTTCATGGGCCCAATGCGTATTGGGGTACCGATGGAATGTGACTACCCGGAAATGGGTCATCACTTTGTTCAAATGCATAGCCATGTTAGGCGTAAAAATATTATTCATTATAATATTAGTTAATTAATGCCCAGAAATAATCACGTAATTCATATAAAATAAGAAATCATAAATAAAACTCACAGGACTGGAGGGAAGACATGGCGTAAGGCGGAATACGTGAATTTTCTTCAATTTCCCTTAGTCTGATTGATGGTTTCTTGAGGCGTTTTACTATATTTCCTATCAGATTCTTAATGGAGAAATTAGTGAGAGGGTGCCTTCTTTTGACAGGAGATTAGTATATAATGACTAAGGTAATTAAAGCGATCACATATTGAATGAACCTGGTCCATTGAATTTTCCATCAAAATTCAATGCACCCATTAGTTACATTTAATAAATAGACTTGGTTCACGTTTATAATTATAGGCCATAATAATTATAACATTCTCCCACTTGGCCTATAAATATCATAATAGAACACAAATTCAGAATTGGCCAATAATACTTAAACCTTGTTCAGTTAGAAATACCAAACTAAACTAATATAATCAAAATAACTATTATTGTTATTTGATCCCTATTAATTATAGAAGTGGCATTCTTTCCAACAAATGGTTAATTAAATTCATTCGATCCTCATAAGTATATTTGCTTATATTAAAAAAATAATAATGCGCAATATAAAAAAAATAAGCAAACATTATAAATTGAAAGTCAATACATAAATGAAGCTTCAATACATAACATAATTAAATACACTATTGTTCATTACAACATCATAAGTCACTAACCAAACCCATGCTAGCTACGTGCTCTCTGAAGAGAGTAGGTGGTAGTGCTTTTGTTAGAGAATCAGCTAACATAGCTCTTGTATTGATGTGTTGTATGACAATAATATTATTCTTGACTTTCTTTCTAACAACAAGATACTTGATGTCGATCCACTTAGTAGCACCGCTGGACTTGTTGTTTTTCGAAAAGAAAACAGCAGCCTCGTTATCACAAAATAACGTGATTGGTCTCGCAATACTCTCAATCACTTGAAGTTCAGGTATGAAATTCTTCAACCAAACTGCTTGACCAGTAGCTTCAAAACACGCTACAAATTCTGCTTGCATAGTGGAAGATGCAACTAAGGACTGCTTGGCACTCTTCCATGAAATTGGTCCCCCTGCAAGCATGAATATGTATCCTGATGTGGATTTTCTTGTGTCTACACATCCAGCAAAGTCCGAATCTGAATAACCAATGACCTCAAGGCTATCGGACTTTCTGTAAGTAAGCATGTAGTCTTTAGTCCCTTGCAAATAGCGTAAAACTTTCTTAGCAGCTCGCCAATGATCCAGACCTGGATTGGATTGATATCGGCCGAGCATGCCAACGACAAACGCAATATCAGGACGTGTGCAAACTTGAGCATACATTAAGCTTCCAACAACCGAAGCATACTCATTATCTTCCATTTGTTTACGTTCTGATTCAGTTTTGGGACATTGAGACTTGCTGAATTTTTCACCTTTGAAAATGGGAGCAACACTTGGAGAACATTTTTGCATTTTGTAGCGCTTAAGCATTTTCTCAATGTATGCCTTTTGTGATAAACCTAAGACCCCACGAGACCGATCACGGTGGATTTCAATGCCTATGACATAAGAGGCTTCACCAAGATCCTTCATTTCAAATTTCTTTGAAAGAAAACGTTTAGTCTCGTACAACATGTCTAAATCACTGCTCGCTAATAAAATGTCATCCACATACAAAACGAGAATTATAAATCTGCTCCCACTAACCTTGAGATATATGCATTGATCAAAAGTGTTTTCTTTAAATCCAAATTCTGTTATGACCTCATCAAACTTGAGATACCACTGCCTTGAAACTTGTTTTAACCCATAAATTGATCGTTTCAACCGGCAGCCCATATGTTCCTTGCCTTTGACAACAAAACCTTCAGGTTGTTTCATGTAAATTTCTTCATGCAAGTCACCATTAAGGAATGCGATTTTAACGTCCATTTGATGCAACTCTAGATCATAATGAGCTACAAGAGCTAAAACAATTCATAATGAATCTTTTCTTGAGACAGGAGAAAAAGTATTGTCATAATGTATACCTTCTTGTTGCGTAAAACCTTTAGCAACTAGTCGGGCCTTGTATCGTTCAATGTTACCATGAGAATCAGTTTTAGTTTTGTAAACCCATTTACATCCTATGGGTTTAACATCCTTTGGTAACACAACAAGGTCCCAAACATCATTTTGTTGCATTGAGTTCATCTCATCGTTCATGGCTTCCAGCCACTGAGATGACTTATCACTCTTCATGGCATCCTTAAAGGAAATAGGATCATCTCCATGACCTATATCGCCACCTTCTTCAGTAAGGTATACAACATAATCATCAGGTATTGCATATTTTCGTTCTCTTTGCGACTTGCGCAAAGGCTCTTGTGGCAGCAAAGGTACTTCTTCATTGTTAGGAACGTTAGTACCTTCATTTAGTGATAATGGAGAAACTGAACTTGTAGCCTCCGAAATGACCGAAGTTGGGACATAATCTCGGTCTTCTTCATTAAGGTTTATAGTTCGTTTTTCATTACTCCCACTAATGTTGCCATTTTCAAAAAATACTGCATGTCGTGTCTCAACTATTCTAGTGGTATGTGATGGACAATAAAATCTAAAACCTTTGGATCTATCTGGATAGCCTATGAAAGAACAACTAATGGTTTTAGGATCAAGTTTCTTAATGTGTGGATTGTAGACTTTTGCTTCAGCAGGACAGCCCCACACACGTAAGTATCCTAGTTGCGGTTTCCTTCCAGTCCACAATTCATAAGGTGTTGCTGGAACAGATTTACTAGGAACTCGATTGAGAACATGTGTGGCTGTTTTTAAAGCCTCCGACCACAAAAATTCTGGTAAAGTGGTATTACATATCATACTTCGTACCATATCCATTAATGTACGATTACGCCTTTCAGCCACTCCGTTTTGCCGAGGATCTTCCGGCATTGAGAACTGATGAACAATACCACATTCTTGAAGAAACAAAGCAAATGGGCCTGGACTTTGACCTAAGTCGGTGTGCCTACCATAATACTCACCGCCTCTATCTGATCGCACTACTTTAATTTTAAGATTATGCTGATTTTCAACTTCAGCCTTAAAGATTTTAAATTTGTCTAGTGCTTCAGATTTTTCAGAAATTAAGTACACATAAGCGTAGCGAGAATAATCGTCAATAAAAGTAATGAATGATTTGTGTCCGTTCAAACTCGAAGTGGGAAAAGGACCGCATATATCGGTGTGAATTAATTCCAATAGTCCCCCACTTCGAGTGGCTCCTTTCTTGTTTCCTTTAACAAATTTTCCCTTAACACATTCAACACAATTTTCAAAATCAGAAAAATCTAATGTTGGAAGAATTTCGTTCTTAATGAGACGTTGCATTCTATCTCTTGAAATATGTCCCAATCTGCGATGCCATAATTTGGAAGAATATCCAACATCACGATTTCTCTTTGTGCCACGTTTATGATCAACACAATTAACATTCAGGGATAATAAAGAATCAGAAAAGGAAGAATCCAAACATAATTTATATAGATTATCACATAACAATCCAGAACCAACAAACTTAGAGTTATGATATAGTCTCAACTCATTATTCCCAAACTGAAACATAAAACCACAAGCATCAAGTCTAGAAACAGAAATTAAATTCCTAATCACACTAGGAATATAAACTACATCATGCAAGTAGAGAATAAAGCCACTCTTCAAGACCAGACGAAGAGTTCCAACGGCCTCCACTTCAGCCTCTAAGCCATTAGCTACTTTAAGCTTCCTTTTTCCCTTTTCCAGTATCGTCACGGAATGGAATCCCTGCAATGAGTTCGTAATGTGCACAGAGGCACCAGTGTCAACCCACCACGTATTTAAGGGAACATCAATTAAAAGAGATTCACAAATCATATAATTTAAATCATTACCCTTCTTTTCAAGCCATGCTCTAAACTTGGTACACTCCTTCCTCATGTGTCCAGGTTTCTTGCAGTGACGGCACTTAAGACCACGCTTTGTACTTGGCGTATTTGCCTTATTAACACCAGATGTTTGACCCTTATCTTTACCTTTACCATTGTTCTTTTTCGGTTTTGGACTTTCAATGGCAGCATGTGCAAAGTCAGGTTTTTCAATCTTAATCCTTTCTTCTTCTTGAACACACATGGCAATCAATTCGCTCATCTTCCATTTCTCTTTCTGCGTGTTGTAATTGATCTTGAAAGGACCAAATTGAGCAGGAAGAGAAGTCATAATGAAATGAACCAGAAATCCTTCAGAAATTGCCATGTCCATGCCATTCAATTTTGCGGCCATATCATTCATCATCATGATATGTTCACGTACACCGCTAGTCCCATTGTACTTGGTAGTGAGCATTTTCATTATGAGGGCACTCGCATTAGCCTTAGAAGTACTCTTAAACTGTTCCTCAACAGAAGTGAGATATTCCTTAGCAGTAAAGAGTTCACCTTCAGCATTCTTTTCAGGAATGCCTCCCCGAATTGCCAAAGAGATGGTGCTTTTCATAATCATGAGAGACATGCGATTAGAACGCTCCCAATTTTCATAAGCAGTTTTGAGTTGATCTGCAGCATCATCCTTTGGTTTTTCAGGTTTATCCATACGTAATGCTTGGTCTATTTCAAGAACACCAAGACCAATCTCAATTTGCTCTTTCCAAGTTGAAAAATTAGTTCCATTCAATGTTGCTATTCCATTGAGTTGACTACTTAGATTGTTCAATGCTGAAAATTCATGACAAATATAATGCTTACTATTAACTAATCCACGGACATATAATAAAATTAAAATTAGATCAACTATAATCAAGGGACTAATTAATTAACTAATCTGAAAATATTAAAACGTCAATTAATATTTCAGGTTTAATAGTTGATCCATTAAGAATCAATTCATATCACCGTTGGGCAGAAATAAATTGAACGAAAATTCATTTAATAAATTATATTTGACAATTAAAGTTGGTAAAATTGACATTTATAATTTATCAAACGTAAAACATAATCGTAATACAATAGACATAATGTAAAACATAGTTCCTTTTAATAAAATGGCAGTCACAATTAAAGTTGGTAAAATTGATAACAACCAGATATTAAAAGTAAATTTATATGAGGATAAATTATATATAACATAGTTCCGTTGGGTTACTTGGTATATATAATATAAAATCATATACTTAATTAAAATATCACATATAAATCATAAAATAATAATGATTTTGAATACTTGAAATCATACAAGTTAATTTTATGATAAAATATTTTATGTGATAAATAAATAAACTTCTATAAATATGGTCACGTAATTAGTAATAAGTATTACCATATTTAACTTTATGGGACCAGGGGTATGAAAAGGAAATTGAATGGGACCAGAGGTATGAAGAGAAAACGCACACATAAGGAAATTGGTTTAGCCTTTAGATGCTCTACATTCTTGTCATATAATATCGGTACTCACTTCATCTAAACCGCATGTGCAAAATTTGTTAACTTTGCGAATTGTTGTAGAAATGAAAGGTTGTGATTGAGTTTGGATAGCAAAATTATTCACAACTTTTGTATCCGATCAAGACTAAAGAGAATACACATGTGACATGGCGTCTTTTCCTTCTCTCTCCTACCAAAACTTTGTACCCAGAACCCAAAACCCAATCTTTTTGTGCGCACATGGAGGAAAATAATGAAATTAAGGGAGTAATAACACACATCTACAATATTGCACACATAATAAGAACTCTATAATAAAACTGAAATTCATCATAATCAGTAAATCAAATACGAAAATTACTAGTAAATTTCAGTAATTGAGTCCGAAAAATATTACTAATTTTATATGAAATTACGAACCCGTCTCTGATACCAATTGTTAGGCGTAAAAATATTATTCATTATAATATTAGTTAATTAATGCCCAGAAATAATCACGTAATTCATATAAAATAAGAAATCATAAATAAAACTCACAGGACTGGAGGGAAGACATGGCGTAAGGCGGAATACGTGAATTTTCTTCAATTTCCCTTAGTCTGATTGATGGTTTCTTGAGGCGTTTTACTATATTTCCTATCAGATTCTTAATGGCGAAATTAGTGAGAGGGTGCCTTCTTTTGACAGGAGATTAGTATATAATGACTAAGGTAATTAAAGAGATCACATATTGAATGAACCTGGTCCATTGAATTTCCCATCAAAATTCAATGCACCCATTAGTTACATTTAATAAATAGACTTGGTTCACGTTTATAATTATAGGCCATAATAATTATAACAAGCCAATCTTACCCGAAAAAGTTATAACTAACCTTAATTAATTAAAATTTTTTAAAATAATCCAGTTTTAATCAAAAATTTAAAAATGACCGTGCAGTATCGGAATCCGAAATTCCGATACAAGCTAGTATCGGAATCCCAGAATCCGATACTAGCTAGTATCGAAATTTCTGATTCCGATACTTGAGACCATTGAAAGTTTCGTTGTTTTTAATATTATAATATTAATATAACATTGATGAAGAAAAAAACAAAATATTATAATATTAATATAACATTGATGTAAGAAAAAGATAAAATTGGAAAGTTAATATCGGTAACTCAATATCCGAAACAACAAAAAATAATATATTTTATATTTTTCAATGTAACTCAATATTCGTTTTATTTATTGAAGAAGTTAACCTCTGTAATTTATTTTGTGAATATTTTCAAATGGGTGACAGGAACTGCATATACGCACACAACATGAAAAACATTTAATACTTCATGTGTGCTACTTATATCACATGCTTTCTTTTATCTAGTTGACACATCTACCAGTTGATCCTGTTGGGAACTAAAAGATTGTACTGTTATCCTTCCTGTTGGATGGTACCCTATTTGAATCTTATATTTCTTTCATACTTCATAAAACTTTCCTATAGTTTTTATCTTGAACTGTGTGTTTGGTTTGCTCGAAAATATATAAAACAAAAATTAATTATTTATACTTGAAAGTCTTATTCTTTAGGAATAAGTTTGTTGAAATCAAAAGTATTATTTATGAGTAGTTAATTCAGAGCTCGAAATAAACTTTTAATCTAAGTTTGTTTGGATTATTTTAATTCTGAATTAAATTTTTAATCAGAATTTGCTTTAATCATTTTGATTTAAGTAAAGTTTTATTCCAAATAAGTTCTTAATTCGGATTAAAATCATAATCCGAACAAATTCAGATTAAAATTAATTTAGAAATATCACTCTAAGATGATCAAGATCTATTCCTTTTGTATTTAAAATAAATATTAATAAAACAAGTTGGGCTAGAATTTGTGCATATTTTAGGAATAACATATATATATATATATATATATATATATATATATATATATATATATATATATATATATATATATATATATTATTTTTGTTTTTTGATATCACGTCAATAATATTTCATTGTTGTAGTTTCATACTTTAAAGTAAACAGTCAAAATATGATTAGGATTAATTGATATCGTCTTGTCTTGACGACTCTGACAATACTTAGCAAAATCAAGTCAAAAATAAATATTCATAACAAAAAAATGTATAGAAAAAAATTTAGTTTATTGGTTGGATGTGCATCAAAATTTATGTAATTGAAGTGTTACCAAGTACGTTTACTTATAGAGAAATTTTAGAGATCCCGGATAAATAAAGATATTTTAGCAATTTTGTTGGCACGCCTCCTCGAAGGATTTCAACGTATATAGTGAAAAACAGATAATTAATTCAAGTTTCTAAATGAACTATAATGCATGTGATTTTACTATTTTCATGGATATAGTTTGCATATTGTATAGATCACAACTTTAATATAGCTAAATTACTTTTAGATACTAATATTTACTATCAACATTCTTGAACTAATTTACTGTATAGAGATCTCTCAAACTTTAAAAAAGAAAGTAAACAATAGAACAATCATTCCGATGTAGGTTTTACTCATGTACTTCATTCAGGCGTTGACGATTTGAAACAAGAATAATTGACTGAAGGAAACAAAGCTAGAGTTAAATTACGCCTCTAGAATCTAGATAGTTTGAATCTAATATTAAAAGATATATAGTAGCTTCAAGTACCGAGAAATATTTTTAATTATCTATGAAAATAATAATCTTAAAATTTTACGACTATGATCGGATTTTCAAAATCCGATCTAAGCAATATGTGTCAGAAATTGAGAACGAGACAAATTTTTTACTGATCAAAATTTAAGATTATTAGTATAGGATTCTCAGAATCCGATACTAGCTAGTATATATCTTTTAATTAAGGTTAGTTATAATTCCGATACTAGCTTGTATTGGAATTTCGGATTCCGATACTAAGCAGAATTAGTATCGGAATCTCACTGCACGGTCATTTTTAAATTTTTTATTAAAACTGAATTATTTTAAAAAATTTTAATTAATTAAGGTTAGTTATAATTTTTTCGGCAATCTTACACGATTATGACACCCAACTTTTCAAGCCATCATATATAGGAAAAACCAAAGGAACTCCTTTCTTGCCATTTTGACCTTCAATGCTACATTTCACTTCAGTTAAGCTGACAATTACCAGCTGCCATGTTGATGTTGATGTCGGACAGAATGAGGCAGTGTCACTGTTGTCTTTATCATAATTAGAGCATTGCGTACCATCTCTTTTAATATCCTGTAGTATAACCTGCATACTAACAAAATTATTTAAATAACATTCCCATTTAAAATTTTAAATTGCTTTAGACCTACTTAATGTTTAAAAAAATTTCTAAACTAAGATTTCTATTTAAATTACTGGCAAGCCCGCAGTAAGCCAAACTTCTAAAAATTTATGGTTGCAGCATTTCACATACCACGCATATAAATGATCAAACTCACTTCCAATACTAAAATCAATAATATGTTTTGAAAATTGTCAAACAGGAGATGAAGATTGAAGCACTGGAAATAATAGGTTAACACCCTAGAACATGACAGGCATAACAAAAGAAAACAAAAGAAAAGATTGAAATCCAAACCCTGCCTGAAAAGGCATAAACTGGCAAATGACTTAATTCTCAACCCTCAAAAACTCTGAAATTTTCAAGAGCAGCAGTTTATTTGTTATTTTTAGTTGTTGAGGATGGCCTGCAAAAAGTGTAGTACACAAATAAAATCATCTCATAATTTTTTGCAATTCCCATTTCTTACCTGATATGGCCTGTAATTGCCAGCGTATCTTAATTTATTGTGAAATTTCATTTCCAATCTCAGAGGCATCCTACAACTTCAAAAAGAAGTACAAACATAAATAACCAAAAGAACAAGATACAAGTAATCGATGATATCAACATTAAACAAGAGCTGTAAATTAAGTGTACCAGTATTTTGGCACATTTCAGTACCGGCTCACATCAGCCCTCATCGGACTATGCCTTAAATCGAGACAGGTGAACCAGCGACAATCTTACTTCTCCAAGGTCGATCCATTGGTGTGTCATGTAATACTGAAAGGATCTGGATCCCTTTTACTGGCATGAACGGATCGTGAATGGAGAAGAGATCAGAGACAGTACTTATGGGCCAGCTTGAAGAAAATGCTGAAAAAAATTGGCCACGTGGAGATGGAGAGAGCCAATCTGCACAGACTATCTGCCCATTCCTTTCTTCCATGCTCTGTCTCCTCTCCAGCTCTCTCCCAAGGTTGCACACTGTGTAGAGAAAGAAAGGAGAAGAAGATGTAGATGCTCTATCTCCTCTGATGAAACCTCTGTCTCTCCAAGAGGCACATGGAGAGGAAGAGAGGTTGGAATTAGGCAAAAAGTCAAAGAAAAGACTAAAGGAAAGGAGTTGTAGGAGAAACTGAAGACATGAAAGCAGAGTCCTAAGAGAGACTCAAAACAGTGAAGCAACGAATAAATGCCGTGTCGTGCATGCCGTGTTTAGACACAACAAGGATACACATGGCAATTTATGTATATCTTAGATCTTATATTGGATTTGTCAGTAAGACTATTCTATGGGAAACTTAAATAGAAATTAACTAGATATTTTCACTACATACAAACTTCCAATTTTTTATATCTATAGGAGATGTTCACACCTTTATATTAGATTTGTCAGTTAGACTACTCGATGGTAAACTTAAATAGAAGTCAACTAGATATTTTTACTATATACAAACTTCCAATTTTTGATATCTATAGGAGATGTTCACACCTCATTTAATTCTCCAATTTATAGAAATATTATGTGAAGGTTACATCAAGATCAAGCATGTTATCGATACTTTTGACTATGATAAACAGCCAACCTAAATACTGCATGTACTCTCCATGTACAGAGTCAAAACATCAATTTTCCATTCTAATCTGACGAAACTACCCAACCTTCTAAGAAGAACAAGGTTAGATAGTGTATTTACCAAGTTGGGTGCTCTTTCGATAAAGAGTCAATTAATTGTTATTTGAACCCGAACCATCTAGAGTGACGCTATTACATGAGCTGTCCTGCACTGAACTAGAACTGGACCTACTTGAACTACTTTCTCTTGACCATTGTTGCTTCTTTCTCACATCAGTTGATGAGTCCTGACAAAAAGGGGGAAAGCATTATAATTAGTAAACTTATATGTACTTAGCTAGTGGCATACTCAGTACCAGCTCAGGGTACTGTGCCATCATGTACCCGATAATAACAATCACCCAAGCTCGCTCAATCTCTCTCTCAGCCACACAGATGCACAAGCAACACAAACAAAGATATCAATGATCATACCTTGTTACTTGGGGCCTTTGAATGGGAGAGGCCCACAGAACCGGGCATCTTTAGCTCCAATTCAGTTGCTACATCACTACATTCATCACTTCTCTTGCTTCTAGAAGCTTCTTCACTTACCACACCATCACACCTGTTATTGCCTGTTTGTTGAGGAACACTGGTATTCACACCAGGTTGTGCATTATTACATGATTGAGGAACTGGAAAGTAAGGTCTGTAGAAAGGGTAGGGTTGGATTGGGACAGCACCGGAGGGAACTGGAACTGGCATTGGAAAAGGGTATGCCCCCATCACAACTGGATGGTCCAGTCCAGCCCAGGGGTACAACATTCTGAGTCTTTGCTGGTATTGAGCATTTAAGCTGTCAATCTCAGATTTCAAGGTGGCCTTTTCGTCTCTAAGCTCATTTTTCTCCTGTGTCAGCTGTTAAATAAAGAACACAACAGTTACCCAGGGAATGTAAATAGAGCTTAATTGCACAGCTGAGCTAAATTCATATTGGATTATGTATAATCAAGGACTAATTACATAATAAAGAGATACTTTAGGTAAATTTGGGCAAAACTGAACCACATCTGCACCACTACAGGAATTTCTTCAAGCTCAAATCGGTGTGAATGAGGCTTTAACTGATATCTTGCCAAAATTCTAGCACGCAAATCAAATAACAGCCAAAGTAACTGACCTTGCAACTGTCTAAGACTGAAATTACTATTTTACCTCGCGCGACTCTTCAGAGAGGGAGGCATATTCAGCTTTCAGCCTATTTACTTCAGTATTTAAATCCTTCAGCACTTGGATAGCATCCGAAAGGATGGTCACTTTGTCATTTTTGGGTCGCTCTGGATCTGCATATTGAATTATATTTAGCCTTTGTATATTACATTAAAAAATTAGAGCAGAAGGAGAAAAGTAATGTACTGAATCTAAAGATAGGGACTGCAATTCTGATCCATAGGCTGAAACCTTCTTCTACTATTTATTAGTAAAGGATTGCAATAAAACAACATATGAAGGGCAATCCAAAAAGAAACCTCTTCTTGTAGTATTCTAAAGATAGTGTTTGAACTTAAATTTACAACCTCAATTAAACCTTTCTCCCTCCATGAAATGTCAATTAAACACACAAGAAACCAAAATCCACAAAAAATTCAGAACCAGTACTGAAATCATGATGAAACCAAACTGGCAGAAACATGATGTTTCTATCAGAATGAATGACCAAGTTCAAAATAATAATAATAATAATAATAAATTACAACTATTAATTTAATATAATAATTATTATTGAGAAATATATTAGAGACAGATCAAACCTAAAGCATTTCCCAATTCTTGAAATTGCTCATTCAGCCGATCCCGTCTCATTTTTTCGCGATCAGCTTTCTGAACCTTTCGAGCAGAACAACTGCAATAAGACGACAGAAGTAGAAAAAATTAAATTTAAATTCTCTATTGGAACCCAAAGCTGTGAAAAAGTACTAGAAAGTACACTGAAGATGAATAACTCAATAAAATTTACAACGGTGGTGGAAATTGAAAAGCGATTAGAATTCAAAACTGCAGTTCACTTTAACAATGATTGAAATAAATCAGTTTCCACAATTCAAGTTCACTGTATAAACCCACTAAAAGATTAATTCTATCATAAGTCGAAAACCCAAAATTTGGTTTAAAATTTCACAAGTAAATCAATCGTTGAAACCTTGGATCCAATTGATTGCCATCGGGAGGTCCACCAAATTTGGTCGTCGGTGCTCCTTGACTACTCCACTGATCCATTCAGGAGGGAGAGAAAGAGAGAGAGAGAGAGAGAGAGGTAGTTGGTTTCTCTATGCAAAAGCTACCAAAGCTTGAGCTTTCAGTTCATGAGAGGATATGCTTTGCTTGCGTCAATGAAAAAGAGAAGAAAAGAACTTGGGAGTTGGGACGGAAGGCCGAGCTTGTGCTTTGCACGGTACCCTTTTTCCACGCACTCAGATAAGAGACTCGATCTTCAGTGGTAATGAAATGAATCTGTTCATGTGGCAGGTTTGATAATGTGTTAAATTCGACTTGTTTTGTAAGGGATTATGCAGGTTATGATGTAGAGATTCAGTTGCTAGTGGAATGTATGTAACTGCAAACCACGGTTTCAGTAATTTTAAATAAACAACCACGGTTTCAGTCTCGTCCAGTTTACTCGAAACTGGATGTTTCCTTTCCTGTCAGCAACCAACGCACCATACAACGCCTTTGGACCCATTCATGCCGTGGCCCGTGAGAAAGAAAAGTACTTCCGATACTTCACAGAAGAAAAAAAAAATGTCAACGCATATTCAGCTTTGTTTAACCTGTAGGCAAAAAATATCGTGGATTCATTATTAATTTATTGTCGAGAGTGATAGATGCAATTTGCAAAATTGTCATTTGTACTATTCAAGTCCAAAAAAAAAAAAAAAGGCGCTTGGAGCGCATTTCTTATGCCAATTTCAAACTTGTGCAATTATAAGGCATAAAATAAAATAACTAATTTAATTTTGAAGGCAAAAAAGTACAACTACTTGAATCCTATCCAACCCCCTGATTTGTAAGTTGATAAAAACATATTCTAGCTATTGATTATTTTATAAGAAAGTTTAAATTTTCACATCTTGCTAGATTGAGAATAGATAGGTGAACCCAGTTCGATAAGATTAAATAACCAAACTTGCCTAGTTCGTAAAGAATTCTAGATCTTTTTACCCCATTTTAAGTAAAAAAATGATGTGCGAGAATCTAGAATTTTAAGAAGTGTTTTTTGGTGCTTGAATTGAATACTAAAGGTTGTAAATAATGATCTAGGAGTTATTATATTGAAAGAAAATTAGTAGTATGCACGAAGTCTTTTATAAAAAATAGCATTTCTTTGCAAAAAATGTTAACCAACTTTAATTACTATTTTATTTTATTATTATTATTATTATTTATTTTTTACGAAATCACTAACGCATGTGATTTCTGTTGATTCAATGGAAAAGCATGAAGAAAGTGCAGTTATCGATCTTCTGGGGCGGGATCAATACAGAGACTGTTGTTGAAGCTCTAATTTTTACTTAAATGCAATCTGTAGATGCAGCACGGGACATTACAAAAATGTCTTATCGCCTCAATATTAGTGGGAGATCACCGAAAAATAAATATTGGCACGATCAATTTATCTTTGCTAATGTTAATCTGCACTAATTTCTGTAGCGATACAGAAAAGTAATACTAATAATAAAAAGGCCTACTATTCTAGTCATTTAATAGGAGAAACAACCAATTTCTCATTGCAACAATTTTAAAAGCATAATACAGTTCTTCAACTCCAGTACAACGAAAACTACAACTCAAAGCAAGCATTAACATTTTCTACCCAGAAGCAAGAAAAGAACATTGCAGCTTATATCTTCAACTGGCACCACATAGCAGGTACCAACCACCGAGCCATTGAATGAGAAATGGAAAACCTCTCTACAGTATCATCTTCACAAGAAAACACACCATTATCAGCACGAAACCCAAACTCCCACTTGAACTGTCCACGGTAAAAGTCATCTGTGAAATAAATACAATTCGGCCTGCAGCCAGGAATCTTGATAGCAGAGACAGAAATTGATCCATTTTGGCCCACGAACAAGGATTGCTCCCCTAATCCATGAATCCTCCGCCAAGTTTCTTTAGATTCTTCAAACTCAAATAACTCGAAGTATTGTGTGCTCCATGAATCATCTGGGTGAAACTCTCCAAGTCTTCGGACAGCCAGCAACTTACCAGAGCACTCGGCAAGGTACAATCTTATCAGATAGAGGCCTTCTATGCATGACTCATCTCTCGACGGCTGCCCAATAATATCTCCTTCTTGGTAACTGGGGCCAAAAGTGTCCCAAGCAACATAATTGGACCCATCATAATCCACTATAAACAGGTTGCGCCCACTATTTATTGCATAGATCTTCCCTTGGAAGAATATCACATCATTCAAAAATTGGCAATAATTGTACGACTTAGCATATCTAAAAGAACAATTGTACAACTTGAGTTTAGAATCTCTTATTATAATTGGAGCATAATTTTTCTCCTAAACGACAAACCAAAAGTTCCTGAAACGTCGACATAATGGCAGCAATTATGCAATCATTAGATGACGACGGGCTACTCGATACTACAATCTTGGTCATTATCTCAGAATTAATAAGAGGAATATCCAACTGCGTATCGCTGATAAAATCTAGTGCATAAGATGGGTAAGGGAGTTCAAATTGCTGCATGGTAAGTAGGTTAATGAGCCTCATATTGTAAGCTTTGTCATCTAAGCAGACCCAACCATTAGATGACCCATAAATAAATTTGTCATGAAGCACACTTAAGTGGCACTCGTAAGTTCTTGAATCAGAGAGTTCATACAGTGCACATGTCTCTGATTCATTATTGTACGGGAGGAGGAGGATGATAGAGTTTTGTTGAAATGGACCATGCACTTCCTTTGTTATACGGTACCAGTCTGTGCAAGCTGCTGCAAATTTACGATGATGGGGGTAGAACCACAATTTCTTCACAACTACACGAGCTATATCATCCTGCAATTTTGACCAATCTCGGTTCCTACACGAAAAAGTTCACATTAATATAAGATACACTTACATAATGATTTTTATTAGTTTACTATGGTGAGTTCAAAATCAATTTCTATTCCAAAAATTTCAAAATTTATTAGCTCAAATACTCAGAGTAACAAATTACATAGCAAGAACAGATTAATTCAAATATTCACTTGATTTTTAAAACTTTATTGCTGCATTAGTAAGAGTCAATATAATAAATAAATTTTCAAGCATTTCATATTTCCGAAACTGAACTTTATTTTTTTTGTGCTCAACTTGCATATTGAGCTAAAAACATAATCATTTGTTTCTTTTACAAAGCTCAGAAAGCCTAATAAAATAACTAGGCTTCAAAGTACCAACCCTCTCGTTGGTTTTGTTTGGTTCATCTCTACTACTTATAAATGCACCTAACAAACCTTGTAAGAAAAACCAGATAAAGGTTGTATTCAATCCCTAACATCAAATATGAGTCATTGATTTTGTTAATTTAATTTGATCAATGGTCCAGATCTAGATATCAGATAAACAGCTAGCAATTAATCTGAAGTTGGTGAGTCGCTGGAATGGTTCTTAAACAAAATGCTACGCTGCGATACGAAAGTTCGATCCCTGCTTCCGTGTTAAATCGCTGAAGTTTTTTTTTTCGACATTTATTTATTTTATAAGCGCTCCCTAAAAGCGGAGGGAGTTCGATTCTCCTCAGAAAATTAACATAAATGGAAGCTCGCTCACCTCTCACCTTCGCCCCCCCTTTCCCTCCCCGCTACTTCCTCCCCAAGGCGGCCATAAAAGGTAAGAGTCAGCGTGGTCAGATATACCAGTAATAAAACCCAACGCAAAGATTTGCTCTCCTATTTTGCGCCTCCCTTCCTCCTAATTGAAGCCATAAATGGAAAGATGAAACCCTAGGTACCGCCTCTCCTTCGAAATTTCGCATAAATTAGAAGATGTAGCGCCGATCCGTCAGATTTTGGTTAGTATTTTAATTTAACAAACCCTAATTTCTATCAGATTCATTTTTCAACTCGCCCCTGTCGGCGTGCCTCTTCCTGCTCGATCGTGATTGGACACAAATGCAAAGGAAAGAGGAGAAAACGACGCTAAGCCATTGAAGAAACCAATCAGAAGAAAGGAGGTATGGAGACGATGCTTGTTTATGCTTTATTTTGTCATTTAATTTTTTATTTTATTTGTTTCTTATTTCATTGGTGCAGCGATGTTTCCTTTGGTCACCTGGGAGGGCCTCTCTTATTTAATATTTGAATTTTGGCATCTCTCTCATAGTTATGTAGCAAGTAAGTGTTTTTTTTTTAATTTGTTATTGTTTATGTTATTTTCTTTTGAGCGATAGTTAGTACCATAGCACTGACTTTCCAATGCCATTCGGACTTACAACTGCAAAATTTAAATGAAATTATAGCTCACTTTTAGTACAGGTCGGATTTCAAAATCAAAATTGAAAAAAAAAGTGATGGATCGTGATTTTGAGGTTTTTTTTTTTTTTTTTTTTTTTTTTGCTTTTACTTCAGAATACTAACATCTTTAATGTGTGAAATTATTTTGGCCAGATTTAAAAGAGTTCTTTGTAACTTTAGATTCTGATTTTTTAGAACACAAACTTCTATTGTTTTGGCCAGATGTTGATTTGAGGAACAAATTTTGAAGCTTTGAGATTTTCAGAGCCTATACGACTCCTGACATAGAAAATGGTTGACAGAATGGCGAGGAAAGGCCATGCTTTGAGTGGTGGGAAATATGTCTATGTGCATCTTTATTTTGAAAAGGTGTGTATTTGTGATTTGTCTCTGTAATCCTAATTCTTTGTTTCCCTGGAATGAAAACTAGGGAAATTGTAAACCAATACATACATAATCTAATTGGATAAGCAACAATACACATATTAAACAAAAAAAAGTGGGCATGGTGGACTACAACTTAAATAGAAATTATTGTTCCTAAAATTTCCAATAGGGTGATGATGGTGGTTTTACAAAACGAAAATTCAAGTGCATCTAATAGTTGAGATACAAATTAACTTGTAAAAATTTATTAGAAATATAACCTTAACCATTCTTCCAGTTATTCTGGATCAAATGTATCAGGGGCAGTTAAGTCAATTTCAGTGGCAAACAACATTAGTGAACTTTAATATTTCATATTCTCATGCAATGTTTTCAATTTTCTACCGGCACCCTTACCGGCCAGATAGCTGAAATCCAAAATTTCCTGGTATTCTTCGAAAATTTTTGGTATTTTGTCTCACAATACCGTATACCACCATTTCAGTCACTATTCTCATGTGCTTGTGTGTAAAACTGATGCTTTCCAAGAATGCCCTTTTACATTTTTTGAACTCATGTCAATTAGTATTGTTCACTGGTAGGACATGACTGCATTTTCATGCTGCACATATGATGGGGGAATAAAAGAGGAGGCTGAAATGGAGAAGGCAAAGAGGGGATGGAGAGGTAAATTTCATTGGAATGGCCGAGTTAGTAGCGCCGAGGCTAACCGAAGGGATGGTAAATGCCCTCTCACACCTTTAGAGGTCTATTTCTTATTTCTCTTTATTTATTTATCCTATCTTTTACTGATGTCTGCTGCAATTTAAATTTCAGCTTCTATTATTTTTTGGTTGTGACAGGTCAGTATGATTCTTAGGGGCATGGGATTTGACAACAGAACTATGTTATACGTAGCATCAGGTAAGATCTATAATGTGAAAAAGTACATGGCTCCTCTGCGCCAGTTATTTCCTCTTTTAGAAACTAAAGAAACCCTTGCCTCAGCAGATGAACTTGCACCTTTTAAGGTAACTCTGGAAACTGTTACAATGCTATTGCCCTCTTTACTGCTTCTCTTTTGGACTTTCTCTTCGCTGTACTTTTTTCTAAACATTTGTGATTTTATTAATATCTGTTGGACTTTTTGTTTCTAGGTTGGTTGTGACAGTCAATAACATGATTATATGAAAAATATATAATATAACAGATCAAGTTTTGGAAAGGTTGCCATGTCATTTCTTTTACTTTGGTGGTGATGTTTAATCAAGCATTGTTATCATATTTGAAAATTAATTCAACTTCTTGTAGTATGAAGCAAACTTAATGGAAATCTACAATCATAGTAACAATCAATAATTTTTTAGGGTTCTTTTCTCCTTCATCTTTATTACTCCACTCATGGCCAGATGCAACATTGGTGCCTCCAGTTTGACATGTCTAAAAGACAAAATGGTCTTAATTTTCAACATGTTTTGCCAGGATCGCATTGGAAAAAAAAGGAGGCATCATTTGCCGATAGAGACTTCAAAAGAAGTTATTTTTCTTAGTGTTTAGCATTTTTTGCTTTTCTCTTTCTTCTTCTTCTTCTTCTTCTTTAAGTGATTTAAAGTTAATAACTATTGTACTGTTGTAATTTAATAATAAAATATTTTTCTTTTAAATAGGCAAAAAGACAGAATTTGCCTGCATGAATCCTGGTGATGTGGAAAATCTGGTGTGTACCTGTGGTACAAGTCAAATGCCAACCCTGCATTGTTAATCCACCATTGATTAATTTCCTTCTCCTTTGTCTTGCTTGCTTGCAATAGTGGTATTTATTTATGTTTTCCTCTTTCCTCTTGCTTTTTTTTGTGTGATATGCCCCTGATGACATCGTTGGAGGTTCAAATTATTTGTTATATATTTTTTCTTATGATAATTTTGAGATAGAGAGGCGTATTTGTCAAAATTAATAATGTTAACATATGAGAGCGAGGCATTTATTAATTAAATGTGTTTTGATTTAACTTATATTTCATAGATTAAGGTTTATTTGGTTAGAGGGAAGATTTGAAATTTACTCAAGTAGTCATTCTGGTTGCTACAGTCACTTATTATCTATGTTTTATGCCAACCATTTGTGTTAGTTTTTTACATTTTGTATGCTTAGTTTATTGTTCGTAGCTGTTTTTTTTTTAAACCTTTTCTTTGATTTTAAAACATTCTGAATGTTGTAATAACAAAAAAATCAATCTAGCATGCCCTTTTAATGTTTGCTATTTTAACTAATTAAGATTCGTTGTTACTTTTTTTTGATACAGGACCTTAAGGAGCCAATGGGTAAGAAAAGAAGAATCAAGAAATGCAAGTGGCGATAATGGAAGCACAAAATCAGATACCAGAAGAAGCTAAAGTGGTTTTCTGTCATCCTTTGGGTCTTGGTTGTGAAATGATATGACGCTTGATCTGGTTTACATGTTTATATTTGTTCATAAGTTGTGTTGGTAGATGTTCTATATAAGACTGACAATGATTAGCCTCAAAATTGTTGTCTATGTTTTTACTCCATATATAAGACTGAAAATGTATTTTCATTTTCACATATCACATATTAAAGTCCGTCCACACATTGGATGGGCATTGCTGCTAGTATCTTATAATGTAAGCAATATAGGATTAAAATGGCAAGAACTAGCAACACTGTCCCTCATTTCCCTCATTTTGGCATTAGAAAATATAATTTTTTAGGAAAATATATATTTGAACCTTATAAAATGATCACTGTTCCATTATCGACCCCCCCCCCCCCCCCCAACAACCACCACCACCTAACTGCAAATGATACTTTTTTATGTATCTATTATAATAATTTTACCTATTGAAAAAAAAAGAACTAATTTTACCTACGCCTATCGAAATTTTTTTTTTTTTTTGGCTCCCCATAAACTAAAGAGGTTCTTGCATTGTGAGTACCACCTGGTACAAAAAATTGCACATGGTTTCAAACCTGCAACTTCATGGATCACTCGGATGCATGTATACTATATTAAATTTGCTTTATATTGGATCAATACTTGGCATTTAATGAAAATTGATTTAATATGAAGTTAATTCAAACACCCCCAACTACATAAACAATTCAAAATCCCTTGATAATAACATAACTGGTACAGGTGGTACACTAGCATGTTGCTAACGATACACGAGCATGCTTTCCCTTGAACATTAGGGGTGTCTTCCCCACTCACCCATTACTAGTTTTCCACTCTTCGAAATCTCTCCAAGAACCTATTCCCCGTTTTTCTTCTGACTTGTCTCTCTTTCCATATGTTAGGAAAAGCCAAATGAGGGATAAATGCATAATTTTGGTAAGATAGAAATCTTGCCAATGACCTAAATTTGCCAAGTTCAACCTAGCTAAAATCTCAGTTCAATCACACATGACAAAATCAGTTCTTGTTTTCAATGTTAGTACCAGTAAATTATTTGACAAAACAAATTTTTAATTATACTTGGGTATATATATCCAGTAAGTATTTAGAAAGTGCATCTAAACACTTTAATTAAGAACTAAAAGGTACAGGTTAGAGTCATTAGACACATCTCAATGCTAGTACCCATAAAGATCCCTCAAGTTGTGTAATATTGTATTTGCGGCCCTGAGTACAAATACTATTCAGTCAAAAAGGTTTTATAAAGAAGTTTAAGCATAAAACCCAAATTTTTAACCTTTATCCCTTTCCTATTGACAACGAATTATACCTGGGAACCAGAAAATAAAATCTATGAATATTGCTGAGAGGTTAAAGTAATCCGACCAGAGATCGTATTTCAATTGTGGTTCTCGTTTATATTACTTTATGAAGAGGTAAAAAGCCAAGGAGAACAAGGAAATTGTCGGATACTGAGACCGCTTAAACCCCAATTCAGGAAGTGTTTAGGTTAAAGTAATTTTATCACCAGAGAGTTTTGTCAGACTATTCTGTGAAAATGAGAAGGTGATTTCCTCACCAATTTTCAAAAAAAAAAATAAATAAATATGAAGAAGAAGATCCATAATAATTTTACACAGAATTATAAAGCACAACTAGTATATCACAGTTGTGAACATTTAGAAGAGTAACCCATGACAAAGCAAAGGTGAGAGAGTTAATGATCAAGAAAGAGACAAGCTTTACCTAACAGGAAGGTTCTGCACAACTCGGTACATATCTGAATCGACGGGGGTACGATCAATCACGAAAGTTATATTTTCGTACTTCGCTCGATATATCTCGGAGAAAGGAAGAGTTTTATTGCCGGTTTAATCAGAACAGCAGGCAGCGTTCAAAGTGGGGCGTTGCTTTCCCCACGGTACCAAATTGCAATTTATGCTAAATTCATCAACCAAGACTAAAATACCGTCTGCTATTTTACGCACTATATCTGCTGTGAAAATTTCCTAAGATTTTCATTCTTGACACGATGAAATATTAATTTTGGCGGGACTCCGAGGGTCTCTTACTACGCATTTTAACCGCCGCCATATGAATCTGAATCTGAATCTGAATCTGAAGTATTAATTAAAGTGGTGAAAAGCGGCCACAAATAATTTTTTTTATAATTTTTTTATAGTTTGTTTAAAATAAATTAAAAATAATCGTACCAATTATTAATATTAGTAATATTTTTTTGGACAGAAAATTTATGTCAAGTTTATATAGCGACTTTCTATGAAAAAAATTACTAATTTATGTCTATAAATTTAAATAAGTTTTTTACGACAGATTTTTTTATATTTTACATTAAAAAGTTTTATATTTTACATAGCGCAGTGAGGCTACGACTGCCATATCTAATAAAAAAATTATCAATTAGGTAAAAGCTCTATCATTCTAAAATCTAAACTCATCGCAACAAGAAATTGAGAAGAAGTATTTCAATTAGTGAAAATTTGGACAACACTAGAATCTCTCCGTTGGGCAACGGAAATTTTATCTTTTTCTTAGTTTTTATCTATTAGAACGGAGGAAATTTAAAGGTTTCTATCTCTACTATTTATAAAATTTTATTAATCCGGTTATATTGAGTTGGGTTATATTTTTATTCTTAATTAGCCGATTTGTATCCGACCTGTATAATTTTACCGCAACTCCATTTCAAATTTTCATTCTAAATAGTTAAAGGTCTTATAATATCCATCCCTTCAATCCTCTCTACAGCACACATCTCCTACTCCTTATCCGTCTAATACCAACATATACCACCACAGGTTTTCTCTTTGGTGCTCACGAATTTTTTTTTCCTCTTTTCTTTTTTTTTTAAAATTTTGAGCAATTAGTCTCTTTATTTTGTTCAAATGTTTCTTCTTGTTATTAAATTTAGCATCAATAAGCTTGCTTTTAATAACGTTATTAAATTAGCATCAATAAGCTATTAGGACAAACTTTAATTGTTTTCATCTAATTTTTATGTATCAGATACATATGTGGCACCTCACAATTTTTTTATGTTTCTAATTCACTTGTAAGCTCTTCAAAAAATTTAATTGACGTATTGAAAGTTCCAATACTCGACCAAATTAAATAATGCTTCGGCAAAACATAATTGATCAAATTTAAGATGATAATTTTGCAATGATCGATCTTGTTTATGTGTACCAGTAAAATAATTGACCAAATTAAAATCACAACATATTTGACCCGCATAACCCGTGTGTAAAAAAATCATACGGGTTGGGTTGGGTTACGAGTGGGTCGGTTAAATTTTGTTTTCAACCCGATATAATTGGATTGGGTTAAAATTTGATTAAAAAGTTTGGACTCGTCCGTTGTACAACCCTATCAATTATAGATCATTGATTTGTATGATCTGATCTGATGTGTGGTCTAGATATTGATTTCAGATAAAAGTTTAGACCATTTAACAAAAAAGAGTTAGTTGGTATTTGAACAATTTATTTTTCGGAAAGATATCCACCTATATCGCTTGAAAATTCAACCATATATTTTTTCCTAATATTTATTTTGTTTCTTTATTTGCTCACATATATATATTGAATACATTTTTTTACTAGTTTTAATTACAATTAAGAAAATATAATGTAACATTCACTTTCTTGCTAAATTTATACGAAATATATCATATTGTTCAAAGCCACTGTCATGCTTTTAGATTATGAGACTTATATCCAGTCGTCACTTCTAGCAAATAATGCTCCAATACTAGTAGGATCCTAATATTATCTGTTTAAACAAAAACACAGAGTAAATTTAATTGACAATTATTTATGTTAAAAGTAATTAAAGCAAGAACAATTTTGATTTCTCAAACATAAGTTTCTAACGTACTATAAAAATGATCAGTTTTGATGCAATGTAAAAGAGAATAAAAGGAGACAATAATTCCATAACCAATGTTATTAATTAGCAATTTTACCAGACAAATAACCTCTATGACACTTTTTATGTAATCTTTCTATCTTTATTCATGTCCAGATGGATCCGAGCAATGGAAACTAACTATGTTTGATATTTTTACCTAATGAAAATTATCTTTCTATCTTTATTCGTTAAAACCCGTAATAAATTGCTTGATTGTGTTTGATATTTTTACTCAAAAAGAGGCAATGTGTTGTCTATCATTCACTTAAAAGATAAAAAGTATGTTGCGTTAAATGTGATAGAGACGACCGTTTTCGGGGTACAAACAATAACTAAGATGACCAAAGAAACAAAGAGTTCACAACAACTCTATCATTTGATTGAATGCCCATTTCAGCTATACGAAAACTGTTGGAGTTATATCTTAGAAGTCAATATTTAATGACTTAATTTCTTAATTTATGTTATTGATGATATTTGATCATTTATTCCTAGAGTTTATTATTGACAGATCATTCAGGTTGAGGATCTAAATTGTAGATCTCTGTGGATCATTCATTAGAATAACAATAATAAATCTAAATCGTCCATAATCTTGATAATTAACAAGGAACATTAATTGTCATAAAAGATTAGTATGCAAGTTAAGTGATGATTAAGTTCTACAAATCATAGGTAAGAAATTACCAACTTAATTGCATATGTGTATGTTATTGGAACATAGTACAGGACCTGACCCAATGAAATAAACATATGGATTATGTTATGTGTCATTGTTTATTTCATATGAGTTTGATTCTAAGTTTGAGATGTTCAACTTTTCCACATGAGGATAGGTTCTATAAATATCGTCTAACGTTGATTCCTGATAAAGGCTGTTATACGGACTTTATTTATGCTCTCTTGAATTGTGCGGGAAAAAGTTGTTCATCAAGAAAACCGTATGTCCCTCATTAGTATACCTAGTGAGTGATGATATCTGTTTGGGCCTCTTGATGGAGTTGGATCGTATGCATGCAAACTAGACGATCAACTCTAGATCAAGAAATCTATAATCTGCAAGAATGACACACTATTATCTTGGATCATACAATGATATCATGTGACATAAGAATCGGACAAGGAAATACTGTTATTTCTTATGTAGGATTGAGATATTGTAACGGTACATTATTTATACGAATTGGGAGTCATAACGTGTTGCTAGATACCGCTTATGATTATTGAAAATAAATGACGATTTATTTTCATGGCCAACATAGTATAAATCCTCAAAGGGTCACACAAATAGAGCTTTGGTCACACATTGCATTATCTATTTATTCGCAACAGTGAGTATTGTGGAAATATGATATATTGACTAATTAATTGTATACCGTTATGAACCGTTATAATTAATTGAGTCAAAGGAATCATATAGAAATAGATTAATACATTATCTAATCCCAAAAATAGTTATTAATGAATTAATAATTATTTTAGAATTAACACATATTAATATAAATAGTTATATTAATTAATTGGGCTGTCGTTTCATAGCAAATGAATAGTCCGATTGAAGAGCAATGAAAAGGAGATTTAATGACAGAAATTAAAGGCCCAAAAGAGATTGAGAGGTGGCCCTTAACAGCCCATAAAGGGTGCGGCTAGGGCTTGATGGCATACTTGTAAATATGAGGAAATACTCTTTAGGAATTGAGCTCTATATAAGGACTTCCTTGGAGGCTCAACCCCTAGCCTTCTCTCTCCTCTCTTCTTAGCCGCCACCTTCCTCATCTCTTCTTCATTTGCTCATGTGTTGAGCTCTCATATTCTTCACTAAATTAAATAGTAATTAGTAGAAGAAAAGGAGAAAGCTAAGGGATTAGACTAGAGCTTTGAGTTGCTAGCACAACTCTTAAACTTGTGACTAAATCTCTTGGTGGACTCGAGGCCGACGCCATCCAAGGAGAAGAAGAGGCGTAGGAGAGCTCGCCACCGACTCCAAGTGCCATTGGATTCGAGCCTCACAAGAACGATTTGTGAGAGGTATAATTTCTCCTACTCGTTTCTCATAAATTGCGTGTGAATGGCCTTAAGCCTATATCTTTTCGTGCTTAATTGTTGTTTGAGCTAATTGTTAGTTTAAAAATTAAAAATTGAGCACTTTCTAACAAAAATAAGTAGGAGGAAGGTAATTAGACAATTGAGATAAGGAACAACTCACACAATCATGAACCTTCCAATGATATTTCTCACCATCCCTCACTCCCTCGGCTAGTCGATGCAAAATTGCAGGATTTGGAATATATGGCAAATGCTAGAATTCAACGAAGACAAATTCTCTCATCTCTTCGGCAAAGCAATCCAAACACACTAGCTATAGCCAAAACATCTACAATTCTAGGAGAAAATTAATGATTTAAGTATTATTTGCATCATCAAGAGTGGAAGGAGCACACAATAAACTCAAAAAAAATATCTACAAGTCTCAATAGGTAGAAGATAGGATATATATATTGATTTGAATCTATTTACTCAATAATATGTTCACTTGTTGCAAGTGAATCTGTTTACTCAATAATCGTTTTTTCATATTTAATATAATAGGTGATATACAAACTGTCGAGAAGAAGTGCCTAGCTCTTGAGAATGAATTTAATGACATAAAAGCACAACTTGCTAGAGAAAAATTCCAAGTACCTCATAATTGCAATACTCCATTTTTCAGAAACCAAATACATCGTATCTCTGCATATCACACTATCACATCACTACCCAATGGGTGGGTATATAAAAATAAAAAATATTTCAACAAAATAAAAATCAGGCATCTCAATAAAAAAATTATTAAAATTTTTTATTTCTCACTAAATGAAATTATTTGAAAAATTATAGACGATAAAATTTTACATATGTGATCCATTTTCACAATACAAAATAATTTTTATTTTAAGGAAAAGTTTTCCGAGGTATTGAAAAGTGAAAAGATAATAAAATTATATCATCAAGCTATTGATTTAGTTTTGCTTAACCGCGTCCGCACTCGGTATAAGTACAACACACAGACCTTTTAGTTTTGCTTAATAAGCGTACAAACTACAAAGCATACATTTTGGTATATTGGTATGGACTCTGTTATAAGCTAGAAAACATGAAACAAACAGAATTAGACCGAGCTCTCTCGATTAAGAAAGGACCTAAAAAGAAAGAATCGATTAAAAACGAGAAACCTGGGCCAAGTAATTAATTATAAATAATGAAATAAGGAAGCAATCTAGAGTGATCACCGAAATCGAATCCAACGACTCAGGCTACCTGGGAATCAATCCTTCAACGGACGTTATCTCCACGCCACTAATTAATTATCTACCTCATAGCGCAAGCTGGACGACCGTCTAACAAAAAACGACACCACGCCGATATTCGCCCATTATTTAAGTGAACCCAGATCACTATCGGTGTACAAGATGTTCCTCTGATTAGTGGGTCCACAACTCGTTAATTATTCCAAAACATGAGGCTACAGTTTGCGCGTTGCTCCTCCTTGACCAGCGCCCTGGTTTCTATTTAAATTCATTTTTTATACACCAGGCGCAGCTAAGACGTTTCCTTCGGATTCGTTCTACCCCACCGTACCCAGGCTCCGCCAGATATCTACTTTCCTATTTTCGTAAAGTGGGTCATTTCTGAACTAAAAACCGACTTGCTACATTTTATTATTGAGTTTCCAAATATAGAGAATCTGAAATAAGGTTGAACACGCCTACAAAACGCTCTCTATACCTCGCGCCGCCTATTCACCATTTTGCCATTTCCGACTCAAAACCTTCCTTGGACAACTAAGAGCGCGAGAGAGAGCGAAAGAGAAGCACTTTGCGAATATTCAACCATGGCTTTAGCATCAGCCTCTGCCTCCGCCTGGTCCAAGCCTGGTTCATGGGCCCTGGAAGCGGAGTCGCAGGAATCCGAACCCGCATCCGTTATGGATTTCCCAACCCTAGCCACCGCCGCTGCCACCAAGGCACCGAAGAAGAAGAAGCCTCAAACCCTCTCCTTAGCTGAATTCACTACCGGGGTAAGCAACCCAAAACCCGCTACTGCGACCCGCCTTACTCATGATGAAATGCTTGCGCTTCCGACCGGGCCGCGGGAGCGGTCGGCTGAGGAGTTGGAGAGGCCACGTGGATTTGGGTATTCTTCGTACAACTCGGGCGGATCCAATAGAAACCGTGATGAATCGGGTCCCAGACGGACCGGATCGGGTGGATCGGGTCCTAGAGATAACGGTCCGTCACGGGCTGATGAGGTGGATGATTGGGGAAAGACCAAGAAATCAGTTGTGCCAGAGAGGCGTAGCGGTGGTGGTGGTGGATTCTTCGATTCGAACCCGTCAAGAGCTGATGATTCGGATAGTTGGGTATCCAATAAAAGGGAATCTGCCCCAGTACAGTCTGACATGCGCAGATCTGGAAGTAGCAACTGGGGTTTTAATAAAGAGAGAGATACATCAAGTGATACTTGGGGTAAGAAGAGAGAGGAGGTTGGAACTGGTATCAGTTCTGGTGCAAGGCCGAAGCTTGTGTTGCAACCGCGTACCTTGCCTCTTGCATCTCCTCCTGTTGCTAATGGATCCAGTGGTGATGTCACTCCACAAAGTGAGGTATTAAAGGATCTGTTCTGCATATATTTGTTCATATATGCAAGTTTAGCTTGGTTGAAATATGTTTCTGTTGGAAATAAGTGAAATTGGATGACGAATTATATTCTGAAATTAATTTATATATGGATATCACTAATGAAGAATATATCTCATTTATTGCTGATCTGTTTGATAGGTACTGGTTTGCTGGATAACTTTGGTTTCTATCTATAATTGGCCTAATTTATGATTGTCCTCTTTCCTATGGAACCAATATAGTCTGATAGGAATAACACTCCTTTCTCGTCAACATCAAGACAAGATATCAACATGCCTTATGCCCGAGAAATTGTCTTTGTGCTTTATTCCATTATAATTAATTTTCAATATGGTACCTTTATTGGTGAACTGTGGACTTATTTGTTATTCTATATGGCAGTCAAGTGAATCAATGAAAACAGGAGGTATAACTAAATGTCAGCTGGATTCACAACCCTATCTCTGTCAAACTTATTCAAGTGTGTATACTGTATAGAAATAGAATCGTAATCTGATTAAGCAAATGTAGGATAACTCTATTTGAATTGTTTTATCAGAATGGTTCTGTGCCCGTGGCGAAGAGCAAGGGTTCTGGTTCAAATCCATTTGGTGCAGCCCGGCCACGTGAAGAAGTATTGGCAGAGAAAGGACAAGATTGGAGAGAATTGGAAGAGAAGCTTCAATCAGTGAAAGTTCGGGAAGAGAAGTCAAGCTTTAGCAAGAAGACTTCTGCTGCAGGGGCGTCACAGGATCGTACAGAGGGGGCCTGGAGGAAGCCTGTCAACTTAGTGGATGCCAAGCCTGTTGAACCAACTGAAACACCGAGGTCTGTGAATTTTTTTTTATGCATGTCTGTTAACAGTGCCATTATATGATCCCAATATGACAAGTACCTTTTAGTTATCTGCAAGATCTCATTTTGGTTATTTTTTCTCTTATTTCACTGGCTTTATTTCGGTGTATAGTTGATGCTTAATGCTGGAATGACTGCTTGTTTAGGGCTTAAACCAGATACCCAATCTATTTGTTTGTACCTGGTTCTGGTATTTTTCAGTTTCAGGAATTGTGGTTTTTTTTTTTTTTTAATGTACAGTTGAAACCTTTACAATTGTCATTCTTTTATATTTAAAATCTTGTATGTTTCTCTATTTTCAGCTCTGAAGAAAATGTGGAGGATGCTGCAGGTGAAAATTAACCAATTTTGGACTGAATTCTTGGTGTCAGGCATTCAAAAATTTATGTTTAAGTTAATTATTTCTAGTTATTTTTGTCACCTGAGTTCGAAGTTTTGTTAGGTAATATGTGTTAAATATTTATTTGATGGGTATTGTTCTGACACTTGTTTGTCAGAGAGTTTTGCACGGAGAGTGGGAATTTCTTTTTTGGTATTTCTTTAACTGACTAGTTGTTTAGGTCTGTTTTATTATTGATTGGTGGCGAGTGTTAATACGCTATGTGATGATGTACTTAATTTTTATGAAGTATCATTTGGAGAAGGGTCAGTGCTATGTTGCTTCTTTGTACTTCTCTTTTTGTCGGCCCCATATGATGTCAGTGATTACTTGGGGATGAATTTGAACCTTTTATTTAATAAGAGACATTTTTTCTTTAATTTGTCTATATTGAGAAGTTGCGTTGGTCAACAGCAATCCTACCTATATACTTGGATATATACGAGCACGAATATTCTTATATTGTTTACTGAAGATTCTAAATTAAGTTAAGACAAAGTAACAAATTGTTGATCGGTTTCTATGGAGCCAGTATATGGTAGTTTCGCAGCTTTTGCACCGAGGCACTTTTATTTTTTGAAAGTTTAAACACGCCCGTAGGCTTTCATTAAACATAAAGAAGAAGTCTAATAATGTGAGTACAAATTCATCTAAAATAAAATTCGAGCACCCCCGAACAAATGCGGTGAAGCCTACCTAACCCCCCAATTGCAGAAAATGCATAAAAGAAAAGAAGACAAATCCAAAACAAATTACAGGAAGAGAAAAATAACATACGCCTAAACAACTACTCCATACTAAGCAGAAAATAAATTGGGGGGGGGGGGGGGGGGGGGGGGGGGGGGGGGGGGGGGGGGGGGGTCAAACGGAGGGTGCTGCTGAGAAACAGAAAAAAGAATTACGGCGGTGCCTCCTGCACCTGTTGGAAAAAGAATTACCGAGGCACTCAATGCTTGTGCAGTTGTGCTTCGTATAATTCGGTTAATGTACATCTCCTGTTGAATTTAATTGTGTTAATCAGAAATGATAACTGTCATCTACCGTTTTGTCATCCCTTGCCATCGCTTGAACAAAATGAGCAGATAAACAGACAAACTGAACATATAGATAATCAAACTGAACACATACAAACAAATAAGTTTTGTCATTCTTGTTCAGATTTTTATATGCATGTTCAACTTATTTTTATTATACTCATTTGTTTGTAAATGTTCACTTTGATCAATTATTTGTTCACCTTGTCTATTTTATGTGTTCAGTTTGTTGGAACGATGACAAGAGATGGTAAAATTGCAGATGACATTAATCAATTTCCATACAAATTTTACTGCACATATTCTTTGGGGAACAATGTCTCTACATTTCGTATCTTTTTGCATCGTGCCTTAATTTCATCTAGTATTATTTTTTGGATATTTTTGTGCCTTCTATTGATGAATACAGAAAAGTAGCAATTTATCTGAATGAATTTCTGTGTTATTGTTAGATTAATCCCTTGTGCTCGTAGGAAATACACAAGAGAATGGGCAAGGTTGCCTTAGCCCGTCGTTCATTCCCACTGCGGTGACAAATTTCACTACAAAATAAATCAATAATAAAACGAACAACTAATTTCTGAAGGATTTTCAAAACTGGGGCCTCAAATTTTATAGCTTTCCCATGGAGAAACCTCCAACGTTCCAAAACGTAGTACAAGGGCCAGTTATTAAAAGCATAATTTATAACCTTTGCTTTCTACACTAAGGTATGGACATATTTAATATGTGCAGTTGGGTGAGAAACAGAGGTTATTTAATCAGCGAAACTTTGCAACCGACACCCAATATTACAACTTATTTGCAATTCACAATTGAGTTTATATGAAATACTAATATTTGCATCGTGTCAGAATAAAATAGACATCTCTTTTTTTTTTTTCTGATATGATAAATCTGCTTGACTAAAAGACCAAGATATTATGCATTCGGGTAACAATCTTATTTTAAAAAGAGGAGGGAAATGAATAAACAAAAACCGGGGTTATATTGTCTAAATAGTGGTTTTTGCTGCTAAATAATACGGTAACTACCATATGTTATGCACATATAATTGTAAATACCTAGATTAGTCTAGCCTCTAGTCTCTAGACATCTCCACAATTACTCATAAATTAAACGTTTTAGAGAAATTTAGTAAACATTAGGTGCAGATCCAAGGGGTAAATTTACTCTTTTCCAACTACTTTCGCCTCATTTATTACTACTCTAGCTATATCAAAACCCCAAAACCCACAACATTCTCACCTCTCACCAGTCACCATCCATTCTCAACTGTAAAAACACAATCTCTCTCCGAAATCAAAATAGCTATGGCTAGACCAATAGTAATGTTTGTACTACTGCCAGTCTCCATTATTTTCTTTTTCATGGGAGAAGTTTTGAGAGTTAATGCTGATACTATGGTTACTGGTATGGTGTTCTGTGACCAATGCAAAGATGGCCAGAGGAGTTTCTTTGACTATCCTCTCTATGGTACATTATATTTTATTTCCTTCACCTTCTTTATGGCAAATAAATCTATAGCATGAATATAAAAGGATGCATATATTAACAGGAGCTAAGGTGGTGATCGAATGTGGAGGCAGCAATGGACCACAAGAGGATACAACAAACTGGTTTGGGAACTATGCTGTACGGTTTGATGGTAGTGTGGACCTAACCGGGTGCACTGCACGCGTGGTGGAAGCACCGGGTCAATGCGGGTCTGGGTTTGGACCCGCACAAGAACTGACCCTGATCTTCCGATTTTTTGGCTCAGCTATGTACACAGCTGCGCCATTATTGGCTCAGCCAGGAGTACCAATGAGCTACTGTCCCAAAGACGAAAAACCGTCCCCACCTCATCCAGTTTTATCACCTCCATCTCCGCCTAGTCTTTTACCACCACCTCTCTTGTCACAACCTCCACAGGTTTTACCAGCCCCAGTCAGACTACCACCGGTTTTGCCACCTCCATTCCCTCCTATCACTAGGCTGCCCCCGCTTTTTCCTACAATGCAAGCTGCTGCCTGCCCTTATGAGTAAGTCAAGCATTTTTCATCTTTCATAGATAGTTTTAATTCCATTTTGTTCTTTATACCTTTTAGATATATAATTGTACTACGGCAGACAAAATACAGAGAAGTATATTTTCTTTGAAGTTAGAAGAGTAACCTGACCACCTGAATTTTAGGTACTTGTTTTTATTAGTCAAGGTTCATTCTAAAAAGACAAAAAAAGAAAAAAACAATGACATTCTACAAGACTATAAGGATGGACATCAATATCAATCAATAGCAAATTAGCAATTGAAAGAACGAAATTTAAGACGGAAATAATAAAGCAACTGTAATTTAACTTAGATGGCAAATTACCTGCTAATTTTCTCGTCAACTCCACATCCCATGAAACAACTGTACATATTCTCTCTTTCCTCAGCAAAAAAGGTATGGCTATTGGTCCACACGGTACTCAATATATTAGTTAAAGATCTGGGATTCTCACAGTGACATTTAAAAGCTTATCATGAGTCACCTCATTACAGGAACGGTGCTTTTTATACTTGCCTCCTTTAATCCGTGAATCAACGTTCTATTCTTTGAATCCTTTTTGGAGCAACATTTGTGGACATGCATAGCTTCAAAAAGTGTGAAAAAGAATAAGCAATTATGGGCCGACCTTACCAGGTTTTGGCCCACTTATTCTATGATGTATTGATGTATCAGGCAAAAGAGAAATCATACTAAACTTACTGATTTCCTTAAATAATTTTTATTTCCTTTCCAATAGGAAATGGCTTATGCCGCAGTTCCAGTGCTACTGGAAGGTGGTGACACCAAACACAAGTGTGGCTCTTGCATTCGGGCCAATAGCAGCGGCGAGATATGGGCCCGACATGACCTTGTGGGATGGCCTACAGGGGAGGGGAGATGCATACCGCACCCTTTTAAGAGAAGCTACTACTTCCCTTCTGAACTCATACAATAGTCTCAGGTCAAGTACCTATTCTACAGTTTAGCCACACTGCATTAATTAAATTGCCAGGTTCTGAAACCAGTTTACATAGTTGAAGTACTAATGTATCATCTTCCAAAACTGGTGTAGTATGATGGATACATCATACAATAGCATATTTCAGACCAAGATGTACAAAACACAATAGTGACAACTTTATTTTTGTTCACAGTCCTGCACTAGTACAATCTGGTTTTTCTGGTAGCATAACTGATATTGTACAAGAACCACTAAAGTTCTCACTTTTTACTAAGCCCCACAACCGACACAACAACATTTTAGAAGGAAAATTAAGATTTCTTTTCTTCTACCAGACTGGAATAGATTTACCCACTAATTAAACAGTAGGACTTGTGATGATAGACAGGTATACCATCAAACTTCCACCTTCGAGAATTTCTTCATGGTGTTTTCATTTAATCACTCAAACGCAAAAACAAAATCCTTTTGTTTGACATCTTCTACACTTGTATTTGTTTAGATTTTTCTATTCATCACTAAGAGTGATAGGCGACATGAATGCTGCCTTGCTGGGGTCAACCCACCAGGCCCTGAGGACAGCTCAAAGATTCCGACGGGCAAATTCTGGGCTGCTCGGCTCAGACAGAATCACCTGCAATCTCAGTCCATGCAATTAGATCAGCTTGTTGTGCATTTCCATCTGATATATGTTTGTGTGTATGGCTTAATGTCAGGCCATTCAATGAGCTATATTATTTGACATTTTGATTGTTATAGAAAGGAATGTGTGCTCTACTATTATAATTGTTGCAAAAAAAAAGGATGTGTCTTGTGCGTCAGTCAATTCCTGTTAAATTTTACCTTTTTGAACCGAATTATTTTTACCATTTCATTACCTCCCTCCTGTTAGATCCAGTCTCTCCAAGCATACTAATTTTCCTTTTTTTTATGTTTAATTTGTATGACAAAAGCTGGTTAAGAATTAAGTTAATTGCTACAATCTAACTTGAAGATACTACCTAGATAGCCTCTATCTAGCTTTGTCTAAAAAAAAAATTTTGAAGATACCTTTTCATTACAAAAATCTTAGGATACAAAATATATAAAATAGTGCTATTCCATATAATGAATATTTCTCCATCACTAGAAAGCATAATATAGTAAATAATTTCCCAATGAAAACCACTACTACATCTCAGTATCCAAGTAAATACATCATAACCATTCTAAAAAAAAATTTCATAAGCAAACAGAAATGAATTCATTTTAAGTCAGAGAATATATGCTGATGCTGATAAGTAGCAGGATCCATTGCAACAAAACTAGGCGAACTGATGTTGCTGTGGTCAGAATAAGAAATTAATGTCTTTTGCAATACCCCAGTTGGAGATAAGACAACCGGCCTTATGGGGCTCTCTTCATTGCTGTCATTATATTCCTTGCTAAACAGATCGGCAAGCATCTGGGAAGAGTGTGGTTTCTCTGTGATGTCGATGTCTTGTTGTTGGTGAGGTTGGAAGAATTCCCCAAGGGGCCCACCTAGGGAGGAGCTATGCTTAGTCCATGTCACCTGTAACCAATGGACTTCTCCAGTCTTAGTCCCATACTCACATAAGTAGGGTTGTAAGAGCAATCAATCATCCCGACCAATTTGGCAGACCTAACTGACACGATCTGAAAAACTGGGAATTCGGATTTTTACATGGATGGGTAAGGACTACATTTGGTTGACCTAACAACTATTTATTAGGTCCAAATTGTATTATGATAAAATTCCATCTGACTACTAGTCTGCTAACATATAAGATATGTGGGTGAATCAAATTCTGTATCACTACTTATTATCTTCCTTTTATTCAGTGAAAAACTGATGTGTTTGTTTGTCTACAGTAAAAGAGAGGATTAACAAGAGAGGATCAGCAGTTTCAAGGTTGATTTGATAATACTATAGATACGCAGTTGATTTTTTTTTTTTTTTTTTTTTTTTTTTTTTTTGCATTACCAAGAGAGGATCAGCAGTTTCAAGGTTGATTTGATCATTTGGCATAGAGAGACTGAGGCCAGAATGTGGAAAGTCAACAGAGGCTAGGCTGTTGCTAGAAGTCAATGTTACTGCCTTCTCAGCGGACCATGCATCAATAAAACTTCTTGTTTCAACCGTTTGATCAGGCATGGACACTGGTCCTTCATTCATTGATCCAGGATCAGAGTCGAGAAGGCAAAAGCTATAGTCCTTTATATTGGAATAGTTTAAATTAAGTGAGTTGTGGTACTGGTCTTTACAAGAGTCATCATCTGGTATAGCTTCAGTAATTCTGTCAAAATCCATAAATTTCATTGTTAAATAGGGCCAAGTAATCAAGACATGGAAAGATAGTCTGCAGATTGGTACATGGTACAATAAGAGAACTGGTAATTTTTTTTTTAAAAAACTACCAGCCTTGAGGCAAACATAAAACATGATTAATATATAATTATTGACAAAAAGAAGTCGTCCTACCACATCCAATCATTGCCTCAGATCTTCTATCTTTCAAAGTTATATTTTAAAATATTCTAAATTTTTGTTTAATATAAGTGCTACAATTTCATTTATGGTGCTAAACAAACTTAAAAGAAATTAAGCTACCGACTATAAAATAATACCATCCAAAGAACTAGTCTTTATTAGCATGTTTTACCTTTCATATTTGCTTTTTTTGCCAAAATTAATATATACCTGGGTTGACTTCCTTTATTTTTCAGCTGGTTTGAAGGCTTATCCTCCTGATTACCAAATAACCCATATGAATCAAAGAACCCTGTAAAATTCCCAGATGAATTCTCCACACTTTGTCTGCCAATTGAAGGAGCTATGGAGACACCATTGGTAGGAGCAGCAGTGGTTGATTTCAATGTGTTACTCTTGGGAGCTTCCACAGGCTTTCTTGAACGTGGTTTGCCCCGGTTCATGTGGCGCTCGCAGTACTTTTGGTCAGGTGCCGCATCCTTGGAGCACCTCCATTTCTTCCCATCAGTGCGGCGACACCGCCTTGGTTCTAGGTCAGTGCTGTTGACTAACAATCCGAGATTGTCCAGTGCTCTAGCTCCACCTATCACTGTTGATTGTTGAATTAAATTGACATTTTTAGTTGGCATGCACATATGGCTAATAGCCTAATAGTACTCATTTTAGGTGCACATAAAGAGAACAACTTTTTTTTATTGTTTTTCCAGTGTACAAAACCTTTTGTTCACCTTTGTGGATTAGATGATTAGTAGTGCACATAACAGCAGGTCTTGTGTTAATTTTGAATTCAGCCAGTGACACTGGTGATTTTATCACTGGCACAAAATAGTTTAACATATAGTGGGCCATTTCTAACTTGTCCGGGTATATCTATTCATCTAAAAGAAGCCATCATGAAAGATCTGCAATTTTTGGCTACCAAAACTAATCACTTCAATGGTTTATCGCTAGGTTAAATGTAAGAGCTACCCTTGGTCTTACAAGAGGGAGGAAAGTCCAATGAAATTGGGTAATATTTATAAAATAAAAAGGAAAGAGTTGAAAGCATACCATTATACGAGGCATTTGAGTAATGAAATGCGTACTGTAGGTATGGAGGGACTGGTACAGAGGCAGTGATATGTTTATAGATCAAAGCCTGCTTCTGTAACTCCAACCACTGTGAATATGTAAAATGAGTTCCCATTGATCGATTTACTCCTACAAAATCCAAAATTATTATTAGAAAAAGCTATCACAAATTTGGTTGCAGATCAGGAACGCTAGCTAGCAACACTTCTGGAAAAATAAGCTCGTTTGTTTGTTTGTTTTAATTATTTATAGATGGAGTAAAATTAATTAATTGGGTTTAAAAAAGAATGAACTGATAGTAAGATTTGCAATAATTTCCAGAAAGATAAAGCTGCTCTTTGAATAGGTTGTGCATTCTAGAATAAAGATCAACTCCTGATCACAGTTAGAGAAAGATGTAGTATTTATTTTTTTAATTAGCAAGGAGTTTAATACAACATGTAATATGAGGACAGGTTCTCGAATCTTATTTAATCTTATCCTTTTGTTTTTCTTAATTTTCTCATTTTGATTTTTTTCCCTGCAAAAAAAAAAATAATAATAACAAACTTGTTTGTTTCTCCATATTAATTTGTCTCGTTTGCCATGGAAAAACTCAGACTAACAAATGTTCTCTTTTTTTTTTTATGGTTTTTTTTTTTGTTTGAGAAAAATGTGGTTGTAAAACTTTTTTCTAAAAAATAAAAGAGGGAAACTAAGAAAAAACCTGATGGAAAAGAATAAACCCCTTTTTTCCAATTTGAAGCATACACAGATCCATCATAACACAAACTGGTATCCCTTGCTCTTTTCTTCTCTCCAATCCCAACTGTCTCCATTATTCTTTACCAAAACTAAAAACCAAGCAGGGCTGCACTGTTCCCTTGTCTCTCAGTAGCCTCCTTTTCTTGGTAGTTTCTGGATTTCTCTACCTTTCAATGGAGAGAGAGAATGCATAACTGTAAAATGTTAATTTACTACAAGTGATCAGATCTGATAGAGGGGTTCTATGATATAAAAGGAGAAGGGATTGGGATGTGGGTTGCTCCCAGAAGGGAAACTTTGCGGTTGGTTAGGTGGCAATAGGCCATGTTGCTTCCCATGCCTCCGACAGCCACCACATGTCGGACAAAATCCAATCACTCCTAGTCCTGCTGGAATAACAAACAAAACAAAATAAAGAAAAATAGAAAAAATTTCACATATAACCCTGGAATAATCTTAATACACCATTTCACTAATCAAGTAGGTACCTAACTTGCTGAGAAATTTTTTACTTGCTTTACAATGAAAGAGAGACATGTTAAAATTATTTCGACACCTAATTAAACAAGTTATATCAAAGATAAGAATGATTTCATGTAAGAGTACACATTCAACGAACTTCTTTTATCACTTTTTTCTTAGGAGGACTATATGCTTTTATCAAACCATTTGGAGTAAAATTCGATAAATATTTTATAATTTATATATGATGTCTATTCTTAATTAGCAACGAATTAATAATAACTAGCAGCAAAAAACAAATTTCAAATAAAAGTACTTTAATAACGTTAGTAACTTCAGCAAAGATTATTTGATCAACTTTGGCTTGTCAATTATGAGAAAATGGAAGTTATTTTAAAAGAGGTCAGAATATCAGTTGAGAAAAAGAATTACTGATATTTTAGGCATATGTCCGCTGCTTGATTCCCATATGGAAGACGTGTCTTCCTCTAGGATAGAATTTACTTTTATTTATTTATTATTATTATTATTAATATTTTTTGTTTTGAAGATAAAAATGGGTCAGCCTCCAACTTATTTTAAATTAAAATATCACAAAGGACCTCCAGCTAAGTTTTGAACCCGCTACCTCCAATAAAAGTGCTAGGGTAGATTTTAAAATGAATTTATATTCTGATCATTCATATTTATTCATAATTTTCAATGAACGATCTAAATTTAAGTCTGCTTATAAAATTTTGTCCAATTTATTTTACTATTTTATTTGTCTACTAGCAATATATATGACTTCTAAAATACAACTCTACTGTATTTTCTGCATGGAATTATCGTGTTTGAAACTTTGCCTTATAATTATATATGTCTTTAGCATTTAATAAAATAATATCGACAATTTATTGGATACAATATTGTACAAATTTAAGTTTTTGGGGACGAAATCAGAAAAATAACTCAATAAATAAGAAAGATAACAATGATATCCATGTTTTAAAGCCCATTTGCACTTACAAATAAAAACCCTATATGATCATTAAAAATAATTAAGTTTGTGTCCCATCCAGTATATCTACTACCGAGGTTGTTACTTTTTAGAACTTTAAAATATAAAATTCCAATTGATCCTATCATTTCTGTTTTATAAAAAAAAAAACTTAATTAACTATAAAAAAAAGAGCTCCTTGTATATTTACAGCCTTGTGCAACACGTTATGAACCACTATTATTTTATTGTCAATGAACTTATACTTAACGAAATGAATGTATACATAGCTTAACCTAGTAATTAAAATTTTATAATAATTTGATAACTACAATTAAAAGAATTTGGAGGACGAAATTGCTTTACGAAAGGACCTGTTTTTTCTACCATTGGAATAAGATTTATAATTTCATTCAATTTACAAATATTTTAAGAACCTAAAATTAACCTATTTTCTTTGATTAATGAAAAGGAAATACCAACACCTTATTTAATCAAAAGAAACGTGAATTGCCATGTCAAGATATGTATTTCGATGTTCGTTGTTAGAAGCCGATTTCAAACATGAACAAAGAGTTTTTTTTTAAAATTAAAAAGCTTGCACCGTCCAATGAAAAAGAATCTATTTCCTTTGAATAAAAGAAAAGCATTTTTTTTTTCTTTTTTTTTTTTTTTTTGATAGTTCAAGAAAAGCATATTGCTACAGTGCAAGGATGCATTCAAAGCCATGCAAAAAAGTTGTGTACAGAGACAGGAGGTGGACCAGACTAGGTACTGCCATTCCGCAAAAGACTCTGCCACCTTCCGACCCAATTACCCAATTACCCAGTTGCCAAAAAAATTACCCAATTACCCAACCCAACCTAACAAACCTGATCACCTCACAGTCACAGGCTCACAGCCTCACACTCATACACTCACAGTCACACTACACCCGCAATCAATAATTGTACACACCTGTCGTTCTCTTACTTTTGGTGCTTGAACCATCCGTACAGCTGGCACCATTTCCCCACACTTGTTTACGTTTCCTACCAATACATGGATCCCATCCTAGCTCATCCCCAGCCAGCCCCCATGTTTGATGTCTCCCCCACCTTTGACTGTTGAGGCTGTTCACCTCATGGACTTGCTCAGCGTGGCAACTGGCAAGGGCCTAGAGGTTACAAAGTTACAAAGTTATAGAACTATCAGTAAAGTAGTAACTCATCATGAAATCGAATCCTGTGTCGCGCGGCACAGGGCCGTTCGATTTTGATTAGATGGATAAGGAGACCCTGTGAATGTAACAGATTGATAGGCCCAAAAAAACTAAACCGTCCGATCAAAATCGAACGGTCCTGTGCCGCGCTACACGCTGTGTCGCGCGACACAGGATCAGGATTCACTCATCATTTACCAAGGCCATCTAATAAATTTACAAGCCCTCGATTGCGTCTGGGTGATCCAGGATTTCCAGTGGCAGGCTCCAGTGTACATTCCGTGGACTAATGTAAATTGGCCGATTTTTGTTCGCCTCACAGGTCACACGAAATTACTGCACAATCACATTCCCAAAGTGACAGCAGTAGCAAAAGGGTAAAGCTGGAAAATTCTTAGATGGAGATCTCACATTAGATTAAGTGTTAATTGGTATCAATATAAAGATTATATTAAAAGATTAGAATATAATTATGAGGATAAAAAAAAAACATCTTTTACATTTTTTTGGGGATCAAAGATAAATAAACTAAAAAACTATATATATAGTACTAAAAGTATGATACACATGTATTCTTGGGCTCGTTTGGGATGAGCGGAATAGGCCAATTCCTAGGAATAGCCAATTCCTGAATTTTTCATCCAAAACGGTTTTGGAATAGCCAATTCCATTCCTAACACAATTTTCAATAACACTCTTCCCAACAACACTTTTCTCTCTATTTTTTCGCACTTCCCAACGCTATTCCTCAACTCACCATCCAAACAATATTTCTAATTTCCGGAATAGCCAATTCCTCCAATTCCTGTGAATAGTGTTTTTTCCTAAATTTATGCTATTCCTACCCTATTCCTAACCATCCCAAACGACACCAGAATAAATAATAGCACATTGTCCCGTACTACACTCGCCCATGACTTGTAGTGACACATGATACGAAAAATCCAAAGTTTCTGTATGTACAAAAGTTATTCTTGAAAGATGAACTGATAACCAATAATGAAGGGAAGACAAAATAGGATACTTGGGGTATTTGGCATGCCATTAAATGATGGCCCCGCATTCCAGCTGTTCTTGCCATCATCCAATGCATCTTTCAAGCAAACTCTCTTGCACTTACAAATTATACCGAGTATTATTTCATGTATGGGCGTGTTTGACAATCAAAGTACCGGATGAAATGAAATGTCATAAAAGCAAGCATTAAAAAAATTAATTTATAGAATTTTTTAGCAACACAGAAACAAGTGGGAATAATCTGTTCGTTTTATAGTTTGTAGTTTGTACTACAGAAATATTAATAAGAAATTTTAGAGTACGGGTTTTGTCCCATTTCCAATTTTTTAATGTGTGAGATATATTTTCTTCTTTGTATTGTTTAAGCAAGCAAAGTTTGCTACAGAAGAGTATACTTTTTTTTTTTGAATATTTACAGAAGAGTATACCTTAGAAGCGATAAAACAAAATGATATTATAAGCTGACAAATAATATATGAATCTGCAGGGGAAAAAAAAAACAGAGGTTGGAGTTCATACTTGTTTTCCATGGAGTTGGTGACGTGGCTAAGAAAATTAATACAGAATTTTTATTTCTTTTTATCAACTGGCTTAACTTTGAGAACTGGCTAAGCTGATGAGGCGACATTAATTGTTTGTCATTGTACAAAAAATGATGTTTGATGAAGTAAAATGTTGAACCGAAAAAATATTTACTGGTTTGTTATATGCGTTATGAATTGTCTCTATTTTTAGTGTCTTCTTTATACCTCCGTTTTATAACTTTAATAACTCAGAACCTAAAATCCAAATACTAAAACAAAGTTACCAGATGTTTTGTTTATCATTGTTTTTACAATCAGGATGTTTCGATTTTGTTTCAAAGCTCATTAATTAAAACGCACTGATGTGGATAATTTTTAGAATTTGATTATTTTTATGTTTTAATTTTTAGGATATAGTTTAATATCAATAGTTTTTGTGTGTTTGTAGGAAATTGGAAAAGTAATGCAAATTAACTACTTTTTTTTTTTTCTTTTTCAGAGGTCTAATAACTTTCAATAAGAATTTGCAAAATGGATGCACACTGAAAGTATGAAAATGAAGGTAGAATTCTTGTCATATTTATTCGCCTCTCACAGATGAGATGGGAAAACTTGAGATTTTGGGCTGCGTAGAAAGCTTCAACTCAACACTTGAATGATATAAGAAACTAGAGTGGCTAATGGAGCTTCGCTCGATATTTGACATAGTAATAAAAATTAAACATGTTATTATTTAATAAATGTTGATTGTAATTAGGTTGTTATATTTGTAATTAATTTAAAGTGTAATAATTGATAGGATAAAAATAATAAATTATATCTCCATATGTTGAAATGTTTTATAATTAGCTACCACAAATAAAAAAAATGTTGTTCCATCATTTCTCATAGAAGCAACTAAGGGAGAGTGGTTAAAATAAATTATGTGACAAAAATGACGCAGTATAATCAAAATGGATCTCAATATTGCAACATAAAGGGAACACAACTTGAAGCAACACATATGACAACACAATAAGTAACACATAAAAAATTAACATACATCTAAAAGAACGGATCAGATTAAGTCGGAGCAAAAAAATCAAAGATCTTGATGGCGTGTCGCACTAATACTAACCAAAATAGGGACCGACACCCACACATCTTTATTTATATTATTGATTATTTTTTAATTTCCTGAGATTAACAATAAATAACTTGAACGATTGTCTATATATTCAAATTAAAGAACCACTGCAGTTAACCAATTTTCTTCATCCCTTTATGTAGATATAATTCTTAGACTGCTCAATAATTTATAGTCCAGCTCTCAAATCCATCTCTCCCAGTCTCCCTTTCGTATCTTTAGCCCAAATTTTGGTCCTACTTCAGCCCACATTTTGCTAGAAAACTAGAAGCCTACAAACGACAGAAGGTATCCAACTAGCATTGCTTTGTGTAAATCCATCTCCCTTTTAACTTTTTAACAGTGTTTGGTGATTCTGAGCTCTGAGTCAAACGACAGAAGGTATCCAACTAGCATTGCTTCATGAGAGTAAATGCATCTCTCACATTGTAACTATTCACCTGGCTTTGGTCATTTGGTGAGTCTGAGCTCTGAGTCAAACAACACAAGGATCCTGAGCCACATTCGACAGCAACAGAACAAGAGTCTGTATCTTGTCAGTATCTGCTACAATAGATTCCATGTAAGATTTCTATGACATCCCATACGAACCGTTTGATTCACCTTGAATGCAAACAAAATGATATCAATTCTAAGAAGATTATTTTCAGATTTGTATAGAGTACATTATGGATGGTCTACAAATGCAAACCATAATGTCAATAGCAAATAAAACTATGATATGAATTCACAGAAAACGCTGTATTATTACTGTGTTGGTACTGAGTACTGACACAATAGCAAAGTCCCATAGATTTGGAATATCTAATTAATTGTACCAAGCAGATCACATTTACACAATGCACCCACCAAGTTACCTGTCTTTCTAAGAATAGTTATAAAGAATTAATGATAATGTACTATCCAAATCTAAATTTTTTTAACTTCTGATAATTGTTGTGTATTTCGATTGGAGAACTCAAGGAAAAACAACAAAATATATAGTCAGCTTATCTAAACTGTAAGTAGTAAGTATTTACACTGTTTATCTCAACAGTAGTCCAACACAACTTCATTTTTCAATTTGCTATTTGATTTTCATTAGACCTCAGCAAGCTTCACTTGTCCCTTGCTTACAAAAGACAAAAGCACCAGTACAGAGAGCAAAATTTCACAGGAGAATATTACAAAACTAAAGCCCATCAAAAAACTTTTCCAGAATCTACCTACATCAAATATGCATAACTAGCATGATTTCTAACAATGTTTCACCAATTTATCCTTTTCAAGAACAAATCGGGCATAATACCAGTCCATTCTCATTACAATCCATACATCTCAGTACCTTCCCTTTAACTGCCCCTTTTTTACACTCCCCAGACAATGGCACCACTATTTTTCTACTCCCATTACACTGGAAGCATGGTAAAAACCGCATCCCACCACAACCATCACACATGCAACCATTGAACTGGGCTTTAGGCAACCCCTCTAATAGCCCGGCGAGCTTGCCTTCTTCATGTAATTGAAGCACAATTTTTGCCCCACCTATGTGGCGTCCCTTGATGAAAAGCCTTGGAACTGTGGGGCCCTCAGCGGTGCCTTTCATCAGCTCCCTGAGCTCTTCCTTGAATCTGTTAGCACAATTTGTGCAAACTTAGTCATTGTTCTCATGGTTTCCTTTACAAAATACACTACTGGACTTTATTTTGCAATACCAGAACCCTAATTTCCAATATAGTTATAAACCCTGAATTTTACAATGATGGATGGAAATTTATTCTGCTAGATTTTTTCACTTTGTACTTCATTAGATACCTATCTGTAAATTAAGCAACTTTGTTGAGCTAATGCAAAATGGCATGGTTATGGTGACAAGTTAAATAAGGGTATAACTGGGGCACATTATTTACAATTGAACCCAAAAAGTTGGGCACCCTGGATGTTTATTGCCAACATGACATGATTACATGAATTCAGGGCTGTCATTTGCAAAATTTCTAGAACAATTGTATGAATTTTGATTAACACAACAGTTCACAATACTTAATTTCTGACAATCATAACAATATAAGGAAATCAAGAAATCAGAAACTAACCCAAGATCCATGGACACATCACGCTCTCGAATCCAAAATCCTAACCCATCAAGAGCGGCACGCACTGCATTACACTCCTCGAAAGTCTTTCTGATCCCACGGAGAGTCGTGGTATACAGTATTGCTGCCTGAGCCCCACCTGGAGGGCACCGTCTCTCGAAGCATTCCATCAAACACCTTACAGGCGTGCCCCTTTTCTCTCCATTGATTGGCCGCAGCACATTGGGCCTTCTACGCGAGTCTGCCGGCGAGTTAAAAAGGATCGATCTCTGCGCCTTGCTCTCCTTTGCACCCGGACTAGTAACATTGGTTAAAGTTTTGTTAGGTGTATTCGGGTCGAGACCCGCCATGAGCTCCCATGAGTTGATCACCTCCGCCGAGGGCTTCGCAACTGTAGAGTGGGGCCTAGGAGGCAGTGGCGGAGGTGGTGGAGGTGGCGGAGGCGGAGGAGGAGGTGGCGCACTTGAAGGAGGCGATTGGGTTTGATCAAGAGAGGTCAAGATGCCATAGGTAGAAGAGGTGAGAGAGACGATGTGGTGGCTTAGAGCACCAGGTCTGACAATGCGAGGTTGGTCTTCTTCTTCGAGGAAGGTGGAAGAAACGCAGCCCATGATTGGAATTAGTAGGAGAGAGAGGAAAGAGACAAAGGAGACGATTGAACAGAGGTCAAAGCCATTGGCGGGTTATAATGGAATCCCGAGCAGTGACGAGAGAGAGAGAGCGAGAAAGAATGGGATTCAAAATTATTTGAAGTTTGAACTATTTGGTCGGAGTAAAAGAAGAATTGATTTTCTGTGGCCTATTCTATTGTTGTGTTCCTGTTGTAAATTACTGCCACGTATTTTTATGGTGTCTTCGCTTGTGGGATCGATCCGTCAAGGGAATGCTGCACGGTGTGTAATGGGATTGTGTAACAGAATATGTGATTAGTCAAAAGGGAAGTTATAGCAGGGTCGCTTTGGTAGGAGAGAGATTTTAATTTTGACTCGTGACTCGTGTAAGGGAAAATTAACCTGAGTGCGGTGTTACGGACGTCCAGGTTTGGCAGCGCTGGGACCAAGGCGCAGGTACACAAGGAAAGAAAAGAAAATTGGTAACAGTAATCAAGTGTCAAAAGGAACAGTTTTTTTTTTTTTTTTTAACTATTTTAGAAGAAAAAAACTCAATAAAGCCGAATTAAGATTTGAAACTTAATTTATATAGTGCGTTATTTATTTAAATTTAAAAAGTACCTTGAATGTACAACGACACTATAGCATTTTTTCTTTCATTTTACACAATTTTTACTTGGAAAACTTAAGAATAAGTCTTGCTCAACTCTAATTCAGATTTAGTGAGTTGGAAAAGAGAGTTGACCCCGTAAAAGCTTCGACTTGCATCCTCGGCAGTCAGCAGTCCTTTTCTTCTTTTTCTTTTTTTGATATTTAAAAATTTTAAAATTCAAATGTCGAATCCAAACCGTTGATCTTGTTCAATTTAACGGGCGATGCGTTTTCATATAAGTTTTATAAAATTTGGAGTTGATTTGATATTTGATTAAGTGCTCAACAAATGAACGAACCTGGTTTAATTAATTCTAATACGTTCATTTGTTGAGCACTTAATCAAATATCAAATCAACTCCAAATTTTATAAAACTTATATGAAAACGCATCGCCCGTTAAAATTGAACAAGATCAACGGTTTGGGTTCGACATTTGAATTTTAAAATTTTTAAATAAAAAAAAAAGAAAATGACTGCTCTCGGGAGTTATTTTTTGACTGCCAAGGATGCGAGTCCGTAAAAGCTTGGCCTATTTTTTTCACTGTCGCATTTAATGTTTAATTTTGAAATATTTTTGTGGATTGCAACATGCGTCAAGAAAATAATAAAGTTAAACTTTAATGATCCGGAAAGGAATGTTGCGTTAATGATAGAAAAAAAAAACCAACATTTGGAATTTTTTAAATTTAAATATTAAACCTATTAAACCCTGTCATATCTCTATCTCTATCTCTATATCTCTATGGCCATGTTTGGTAAGGCTATTTAAACTCCTTAAGGTGGAAGAAGGGAGTTATTCCTCATATTTTCTACCAAACAAGAAGTAAGCTAAGGAGCTTAAATGAGGAATAAGCTTCTTTAAACTATGACACCTCTTGAGGTGGAATAAAATTTGTTTGTGGGACCAATATGAGGAATAGTATTAAAAAAGTATTTTCTTTCCTTCTTTTGTTGTTAATGACCATGCTACCCACTTTTTTTTTATTTCTGTTACAGCTATCATTTCTTTTATATTTAAGAAGCATTAATTCATTTAATTAATTTGTTAATTTTTTTGACTCAATAGTGATTTAATAATTCTTTAATTATACGTATTTAAGGATTGTGTCCGGCATAAAAAGCATGATTTCATTATTTGATTCATTTCAAATGATAATTTTGTCAGATATACAGAAATTTTTTTTTAATAACAATTAAAGAACATGATTTCATTTGTTCATTATTTAAGAAGACACAAGTACAATTTTACTTGTACAATAATAATATGTTTCGTCCAACTCAACTGCACAAAATTAACTAATGTGAAAAGAAGGATAATATGGTCTTTTCATATTTTAACTTTAAATATTTTTCTGTATCTTTGCTATTCCTTGATGTGCATAACCAAACGAGTTCTAACTTAACAAGACATAACTTGACATAATTTTTCCTCCTTAAGTTCTTCCTCCTAAGTTATTCCTTTACCAAACACCGCCTATATATCTATATTCTATATACTTATAAATGCACGCATACGAAGGGTGTAAACAATTTATATAAAAGGAGTAAACATTTCATATAAAAGGGTGTTAAACATTTCTTATATCAATTATGGACCATTGATTTGTGTAATTTGATTTGATCAGTGGTCTAGATTAAGGTCAGATTTTTTATAGAAAAAATTAAGTTACTACCAAATTAGCTATTTATTTAAAAGGAAAAAACTCAATTATTGATTTTTACTATATCTTTATTGTCTAACATGTAAAGTTTTATATGAAATAAAAATAATATCAAAATTTTATTTTTTTATTTGCCCGCATATTAAAAACATCTTTTTACTAGTAAAGATAAAGGTACTATGGTCTGTAGCAGCATCAGCAAAAGCGACTCAGGAAAAAAAGGAAACAGCTGTCCCCTGATACACGAGTACCTGATGCAGACAACAATAATTGAGATAAACTTTATTTTAGTTTTTTACCTTTTTTATTAGATTTCTAACCTTCTGGCTTGTTATAAATAAGAAATCAATACGACTCAAATGGGCCTAAAATAAAATCCTCTGTAAAGGCCTGATACCACACTTTGCCCCTGTTGACGTAGTTGAGCCCAGTGCTGTCATTCATAGAGCCCCGCCGTTCAATTTTTAATCCTTGCCTAATTTTTTTTTTGATTTTAAACACCCCGTAGGGTTTAATCCTTGCCTAATTAAACTAGGATAGCAACTGTCAGACTGACAGACTTTTTAGCCTTGTTGTTGGAAATTATATTCAAATAAAAGGTGAAGTTTATAATAATTAATTGATCATTCAAGTACATCAAAAATAGTATTTTAAAATTAACTCTAAAAAATAGATACATGTAATTAGATTTGTTAAGGATAAATGTGCAAGGATCACACGATAGCCAACATCGGAGGCCGCGCGGCTCTTCGACGTATGAGATCTCTCATTTTGGTAAGCAGCTACTTCTAAGTACAAGTTTCTGTTCTTAACTTCTTATTGAATCATCAAATTAACACCGAATTTATATTATGTCAATTTGGCAGAGTCATGAACAAAATATTGTTATGCTAATATGGAGTGCTGTTGGCGAGGGTCGGGAAGAAGAAAATGGGCGTAATAATATATTGATGATAGGGTGAATTGGGTTTGTGGAAAGCAGGCTAATTTGCTACGAGATGTAGTTATTTAATACCTAAGACTAAAAGTTTTGAATTTCAGGGCAAAATGGAATTAATGATCCTTAATTACGCTGTTGTAATGTCTAGGTCTGTCTTTATGTGTGACAATGTCAATTTATTCGTTACAACCTATGTTTTGCCAAATTTTTCGTCGTTTGGGACATTAATTTTCTGTGTCACTTCTTTTCAGTACATGAATATGCTGGGATTTATATGGCTATCATTTTAAGAGGCCTGGAAAGCAAAACAGAAATTGTAATGTCACCAATCTTTTTTAATAGATTTTGTAAGAACGAAATAACCAACCCTAGCCAAATAGAAAAATCATTTACTAATGTTTTTAAGAAACTTGCACCATCCGCCAGTTTTTGTAGCGTGGGAGAAGGCTTTTGCCTTTCTATATCGTGGGGTTGATTTGGTTCACTTGCAAGTTTTAATAACAAAGAATTGATGCATTTTTATGTCAGGGTGAGTTTTTTTTTATGAATAAAAATCGTAATCGTAACATATATCAAATCAAAGGGCGTTCCATATTGGCAGGAATCCAACACACGTTGGCGCGCAGCAGGTCCAGCCAGATCTGATTCATTGTACATGAGTGAAGTCTTTTATATATAAAGGCTCCAAATAAAGTTGCAATTCTACTAAAAAAAAAAAGGTTGCAATTCTATTGTGGGACTAAAGACAGACTCATCTTCATAATGGAGATTTAAAAATTTCAAAAAATAGATACAAACCGTTCAATATGATTTTCATGTTGAAATCTTTTTGAGATCAAACGTTATAAGTTTTCTTTTTTGAAAATTTTAGAAACCACTGTTATTGGAGGATCTCTAACTAATTTATTAAAAATTTTCTATATATATATATATATATATATATATATTTAAAAATATAAAATTTAATTTTAAAAATGATTTAACATGAAAATTAAATAGTTCAAATCGATCCTTTAATGTTTTCATGTAGAGTTTTAATCGGATTTAACAAACTTATCTATCAAATCGATTCGACCGTGACATTTTTCATATTTATTTATCTGTAATTCTTATTTGCATTTCAAAATAATTAATTTATTAAAAAAAGTTTTTCTACCTAAGAAAGTTTTTCAACGCTAGTTCCATCTTTTAGTAGGCGTACATACTTTAAAAATATACTTATTTGACAATATGTTTGGCTTGACTATTTCTTATAATCATTTAAACCAGAGAAAAGATAAATTCAGTCCATACTAAGTAAAAGCATTTATGGTCCAGGTATAAACAAAGAACAAAAAAAAAAAAAAAAAAAAAAAAAAAAAAAAAAGATGTAAAGCATTTATATGTTTGAACTGCAGCTTAGAGATGTAGAGTTGTAGACATGAAACGCAAGAATAATTCATCAATATATATATATTTTTTATTTGTTCACTGTTTCCTTATACCGAACCTAACCGGTTTTGACGATTAACCTCACAGGTACATGTAGGTCTGTCAGATGGGGGAAACGGACACGGAACAAACCTGTTCCATTTTCGTTCTGTTTCGACAACAAAACAAAGATGTTATTTCGTTTCAGGTTTTTCTGTTCCGTTTTTAATTTTCCATTATAATTTCTTATTTCTGCATTCCGTTTCAATTAAACGGTATGATATTCTATTTCGTTTCTGTTCCATTTCTAAAAACAAAATCATTTTTTCTTCCACTTCCGTTCTGATTTGGACGGAACAAAACTGAAACGCGTGAAACTAAGAGTATTGACGGCTCATGTGCGTCAGCAACAGAGTCAAAATGTGCAGGTTACTCGTGGGGTTAGCCATGGAGTCAAATTTATTGTTTAATGAATTGACGGCGAAAGGAAGAACTTTTCTTTGGGGAGTTTATTTCTACCTACTCACAAAAAGTTGACCTGATAAGTACTCCTTGATGAAGCCCTTCAACAACGGAAAATGTCACAAATTGCCTTTCTTACCAAAAAGTGAATAAAATACAATCCTACCAAAATTTTGCTATATACTTTTTTTCCTGATGTTCCCCGTCCACTGATCTCGTCAGGGTTTAATATTGCTGCTGATTGTGCTATTATTATACTACAGTTTATTTTTTTATTTTCATTTTTTATAATATTAAATTGATGAGTATGTTTATTTTAATGTCCACAATTTTATATGTCAAAACTTATTATTTCTGAAATATAAAAAACCTAAATTTAAGTGTTAAATAATAAAATTTCATTTCTATGTGATTCCAAACTTTCGGTCGTCATATTTCCAAATTACAAATTTTTTATATATTTGTACAAACAAGGTGCCTAAGCATATGTTAATTATATTTAAACGCATCATAATCTTATATCTAATATAATATTTATATTATTTCACAATTCCATCATTTAACTTGAAAAATAAAATATTCTAAGTTTTCTATTTCAAGTAATTCCCAAAATTGAGTGTAAGAGTTAATATTTCTCAAGAAGTTTAAATTACGTATTTTAGTTTCCAAATCTAGTTTACAGTTTCTTTAATATTTGATGGCGGAATTTATTTTTTGAATTTTAACTGTGAAAAAATCAATTAGACAAGTTAAATTTCTAAAAAAGAAAACTCGGAATTTAGGATATGATGTTACAAATATTTGTGACAAAGTATAGAAAAACAGAAAAAAAAAAAAAAAACAGATGGAATCGGCCGAAAATTTAAATATTGAGGTCATTATTACCCTAAGAAATTTTAGAGAAATAGAGAGGGCTTATTGTCTTTAATTTCAGAGTGCATTTTGTAAAAGTTTTCTCTGCAAACTTTGAAAGTCAGAAGCACTTCTTCCACTTATTAATATGATTGAAGATGTACTTTTTTGCTTTATTTTTTTTCTTAAACGTCTCTTATATTTCAATAACTTTTTTGAAATCAATTTTAAAATAACATGTAAATGAGCTTCAAATGATGGAGATGTTGGAGGATATATTCTTTTTTTTTTTTAGAGATGCAATGTTGGAGGATATATTCGATTAAAGTTTTTGCTTGATTTACAATTTTCACTTATAGTCTGGTACAACAAGGGTTTGTTGGATCGTTAGTCGATAATTTCGGGTTTGTTGGATTTGGAGCTTATGCAAGTCCCATTAAAGGAATAAAATATGTATAAAATCATTTGCATTAATAAGTAGATAAGCCTATTTTATTTTTGGGTAGTTGAACAAGACCCAAAGGGTTTATATTATTTAAATCATAACGTGTCGTATTAGATAAAATAAATTTCAACAAATGGATAGAGTTGGATTCAGGGGAAAAGTTCATGCCTGGTTTTTTCAAACTAAGAAAAAAAATTGAAAGAAAAACAAAGTATCTTCTAATTATAATCTTAAGGAAATATTTATGATCTCGGAAGACCTTGAACAAATCATTGGATAATCTACAGTAAATCAACAAGGTTACATCTTTTCATACCTTTGCCTTTAGGCAATTTGGCTCATCACAACACTTATCAATTAAGAACAAAGAAAAAAAAAAAAAAAAGATATACTAGAAACTTAATTAAAAGCTACATGCATGTTTACAAAGCAGAGAAGCACCATCGATTCTTAAGCCACTCTGTTTCCAATTCAAGTATGATACGAAGAGAATATGTCTCTAGCTAACATTCGAGTGGGAAACTGAATTGAGATCGATGCAGAATGTCTCGAAACTTGGAATTAGATTGAAGGATAGATCAAGCTCCAGATAAACATCCCATAAAAACAGAGGCAGTCTAAGACGAACAGAGTTTGTAGAGGTTTCATGATGTGCCTCAGTCATTATTGGGTGCATTTTTACTCTAATCAAGAGAGAATAGTTTATGGGTTGTAAGTAGAAGAGAGGAGATATAAATATTGAGAGACCTAGGGTTTTGTTTGCTTGCTTTTGTCGTGCTTCTAGGTCATGTGGTACTTTAATGCAATTGGTTCCGTTCTAAATTGAAATATCCAGAAAGGGATGAGAGGAAAAATTGACCATTTGGGATGCCAAAAGATTGGCTATGTGATATTTTTCTTTATAAAATAGCGCTGTTAAGTAACTGTAGTGGACAATTCAGCCATTCAAGTCTTTGTTATTTAAATAAAAGCAATCTTTTAAAATAACCCCTCTAATCATGATAGTCTAGAATATAAACCCCTTTAATTATTTTAACAATATTTTAAATATAAAAAAGAAACTATATTATTTTTTTACTAAAATACCCTCCTTGAACATTTCATCTTTCTCATCCATCCAAAATAGAAAAGTAAAGTTCAATTTGCAATTTGCCGATCTACCTTAATTATAATCTCTCTGCCCTTTCTGGGTGTGCGTTAAATTACAATGGAGAGTTGGAAGTGAGTAGAATAAGAACAATGAAAATAAGAACAAGAAAATTTTTTGTTTGGCAACCTTTAGAACAAGCGGAATAAGAACAAAATGAACCTTGTCTTTGTTTCGTTGAAAACATAGAACTAGAACAAGAACAAGAACAAGTCTTGTTCTTATTCCACACCACTTCCAAACATTAAACAAGTGAACAATAATGTTTGGATGAGGCGTTGAATAAGGAATAAGAATAAGGATTTAGAAATGCATATCTATCCATATTCCTTATTCATATTCTATGGTTTTGTTAGAATATGAATAAGGACTCGAATAAGTCCAAATTTCTTATTCTTGTATTGTTTGGGTTTCACAAAAATAAAGAATTTGGAACTTATTGTTATCAAATTCCTTATTCTCATGCATCCAAATACACCAGAGTAAGAGAATTTTATTTGTATACTTATATATATCAGAATATGCGTGGTGCACTAATATCAAACCCTCAAAGTCCCTGCAACCGTGATGGTTACATATTAGACCATCATAATTAGAGGGGTTATATCCAATATCAAAGATTGGAGAGGTTATATCCAAATGAAGAATATTTGAGGGGTTATATTCAATTTTTCCGATCGTTTTTTTTTTTAATAAAAAAGCCTAAGTAACGATCGCCCCACTAGCGATTCATTGAAATAAGAAAAAAAAGTCACAAGAGACAAGATAGAAGAAAAGAAACAAAAAAACGACAAAAAGGGAAAAAAAATGAAAAAGAGAGTAAAAGCAAAAGTAAAAATTCTGAAGTTTAAAAACTAAAATAAAATTAAAATCTAGAGCGAAGTATTATTATTTTTTTTCCAATCTTTAACAGTGGTACAGATAACCCCAGAAAGCATATATTATTTAATTCATGAATGGGAGGAGATATTGTAACTAAATAAATGAAAGGGAGGAGATATTGTAACTAAACTAATTAAAAGGTTAAATTTTACACTATTAATCTAGAAATTGAAAATGCTGTTTTTTTTTTTTAAATATATGTAATAAATATTTTCCTCGAGTGATATTAGTTTTTAAAACCGTAAGAAATTCAGGAGAAATTTAAAATCTGTAACTGAAATTGTTTGCTATAAACTTTTATAATGACATTTTTTTGTGGAAATACAATAAATTTCATGTTTTGACAAGTTTAATTATTTCCTTAATATCAAATTCGAAATTCTTCCATGCTCTAACGTAAAACACAACATATAAGGCTGTTCACAAATCTCAATTTGTGTATAATGGATCCTTCTCTAGTTTAGAAAGATTGCTACATGAAACTATTAAAAAAAAAAAAGACAAAATCAGCCGTATAATCTCAATTTCCCCCCCCCCCCCCTAAACAACCATGTATCCGCCTAGTCTTTTACATTGGAGATTTATCCATCAAATTATCCTTACTATTAGTAATTTCTTTTTTATTAATTTAAATGATATATTTATTCGAAATATTCAATTTCTGAAATTTAAGACCAAATGACCATGTTTTTGTCCCTTAAAACTTTCTATTCAGATCGAAGAATCAGAAGAAATATTTGTTTGTACCCGATACCTATGTAAAACAATTTTTTTAGTGAACGAAAGTACTTATAGAAATATATATTTTTTTTGACGCTAGTTGTGACGTTAGTGGCTGACGTATGGTAAACCAAGTTCCGAAATTATCCGATAAATAAATTAGGATTGTTTATTGTTGATATTTCTATAAATAAATTCAATCTGACAGTAAAATTTGTGGGAATTCTGTTTTAAAATTTGGAAATATTTAGTCTGAAATTTAGTAATTTTCTGTATAATTGCCACGAAGAATTAATAATGGGAAATGCTTGATTTAATTGGATCAAGGAAATAGCTAATTTACAAATTAGGCTATTTAATCAGTGCTACACGCATAGCCACATAGATCTGGCCACAGAAAATCTGAAGGAGATTAATAAAACAAAAGGACGCATTTTCTTTCGTCTCTTTCTCTCTGATATGTCCGCCTCTTTTCTTCTTCTCGAGATGTGCTCGAGGCCATCTCCTCTCTGTCTCGCTGTTACTCTTTGAGTGGTCGAGATGTGAGGCGCCGTAGTGATGCCTTCTGTCTCTTTGACACCTCCTGCTTCTTTCCCTGTGCTCGCACGGGAAGGCAATCGCTCCTTCTCCTCTCTCGATGGCGACTGTCAGAGGAGTAATGGAGGTGGAATACGTGGCAAGCATGCGTCTCTCCACCGCATCTCTCCGTCATGTCTTCTTCCTCTTCCCTCTGCTAACAGGTAAGTTGAGTTTTTCTATAAGTTAGGGTTTCGGATTTGGGGAAAGTAGGAGGAAGAAGCAGGTGGATCGAGGTGGCGCTGGAGAACGGTAACATGCTTTCCAACTTTAATTTGTGAATTTCTAATATCAATTTAGGAATTGATATCGATTTAGTTTGGTTGCCGTGAGTGTTAGGTTTATGGAAGTTGCTTTGTTCTTGATTAGCTTGACGTTGATTCTAGCATTAGTTGTGCTCGAATTTCTGAGGAGATTCCTCAACGATCATAAGCAAGGTATAATTTTCTAACTGTGGCTATGGTTAATTCGATTTAGGGTTTATATATACTGTTATGTGCTATGTTGTGGGAACTGGTTTCGTATTATCTGTGCTTATGCTATGATTGATTGATCTGTAATAATATTGATGGGTATTTTCTGTTAATTGGAACTGATGTGGTGATTATTGGATACTGACAATGACTTAGCTACTGATATTAGATGTTAGGGGTAATTAACTGTTCTGAGGATCATTGTTCATACTTATATTACACTGGGATTTGTTATAAATGTGTTGATAGAGGTTAATTGGGGTTCTGTGGTATTAATCGATGAGTAATTGGGGGTTATTTGGGGTTGATGCTTACTGTTAGGAATACTGATATTTAGTAAAAGGGATCTGAGCCCATAAATGCTGTATTGATGCTGTATTTCATGAATAGATCGACTATGTGCATTAATATACTCAGTATTGAGTTAAAGAAAAGGGTATATAGGTATTATTGTGATATATATATGCATAATTCAGAGCATTTGAGTTTCATATATAATATATGTGTTATATTTCTATACTTGTAACAGTACAACAGTTATGATACTTAAGTAATTTGCATAATCACTGTATACTCATTCTTAAGCATTGATAGTATTTTAGGGAAGTATTAAGTACATGATTGAATGTTTGCATGTATATCTGCAATCTGGACATAGGTATTTTGCATAGTTTGAACATATATGTATACTCTGCAGCTACTGTACACAGTTTGAGTTAGCATATATGCATATTTCAAATATATGTTCCTATATAAACTCTGTTGATATATTTTTCTAAGGAAGAAGCATAATATTAGAGGTTATAAGTTGAAAGAAATGTTTGGTTTTGAGAGTTGCATGATTTTTGGCTTATGTAATTGTAAGATTATGTTTCATATACTTATAACCCATATTGTTTCGGGTTATGGCTTTATACTTTGCAAAATCTTATAATTTAGGTGTATACTGAGTAATAGCTAGTATATATGGGGTTCTGGACTTATGATAGATGTGATTAAATGAAAATATGAAAGATTAATACCATACTGGTACAAGTTGCATGGTTCAGGGGTAAATTTGTAAAAAGAAAGTGTATTTTGGGTTTTTCTGTAAAATTCTGAGGATTTGTTTCTAACATAGGAGGTATTCATGAATATTTCTGGGCTTAGATGTAAAAATTAGGGGTTGGTAATAAATCTGTGGACTTATATGTATAAATTGAGTGGCTAATGGATCGGGTTGATTAACTGTAGGATTTCGGATCCATTTTTGGATCTCTGGCGGACCCGTTACACATCGACCCAGTCAACTGGGTCAGGTTGACTGGGTTGAGCCATGTTCGCTGTTTGTTCTGTTTCGTTGTTTGTTCTGTTTCGTTGTGGGCTGTGGGTTGATTTCTGCTTTATGGGCTGAGAAAAAGAAAGTAAAAATAAAAGCCTTATGGGCCGAGAGGTACTGTGGGCTCAAAATTAGAAATAATTTCGGATTAGCTTTCGAATTTAGATAAAGCTAATCAACGGACTTCTGTTAAACTAAATGACTTGGAAACAATGTACTTAGTTTAACTATCGATTGTGGGCTTTTAGGGAAATGATGAAATTTAGTCTGACTTTCAAAAAGAACGGATACGTGGCAGATTATTGAGACTATCTGATCCCGCAAAATTTAAATAAATAATTTCTGATTTATATTTTTCTGTTATGTTTTAATTGAGTTTCCTAAATTTCTGTATAATATTTCTGCTATTTCTGAATGATGATTCTCGATATTAGGAAACGTACAATTAAACATAAATAAAAATAGTTAAAGTGAATTAAGGAACTTGGAACCAAAACGTACAGTCCCGTTACCAACAAGTTACCAGACTTAATTAATCGTGGTTTACCAAACGGATTTAAGGAACCCGTTAAATATGTAATAACGGTACTTGATCTGTAATGTGTAAACAGGAACGGATACTGAAGTGCCCCCGGATATCTGAATCAAGCAAGGTGCGGATACGTGGAATCTTTGTTAGAACTCGGATTTCGGTAGATTTAAATTCATGCATTGCATGTTGATCGTTCCTTGATAATAGCATTCTCTTTTCATATAGTCAATAGGAACCCCCAAAAATTATGATAACGCATGTTGAACCAAATTGTTCGTTTGATCCAGATAAATAACTATAGTCTGATATTGAATCCCGATTGTTGATCTTTTGAATAAGTCGGACTATAATAAAAGACTGGAATGGCTCCGTAAACTGACTTAATTGCATGAAGATCCTTTGTGATAGAAGAATCAGACTTGAATTAAATCGGACCATTCTTATTCAGTTTGCATAGCATAACTATGATGAGTATCGCTCTCCGGAGTATGGTTTGGCCACCTGTCCGGCCGGAATTATTAGCGCTTTTAATTACTGAAAATTCCCTCTGGAATCTGGACCTAGGGTTGGACCTATGGTGTGGGAAGAGTTCTTTCTGATTCTGTTGGGCCGATAAAAGAACTTGAGTGCATACTAAATTCTGTTGAAATTCTGTGATTAATGACTTATGCTTGATTTGAATTTATGCATATTTCATGTCGCAGTATGCCTGTTATCGGACCGTTGCGGCTTGTGCCTACGGTATAAATCATTTATGATTTCTGATTAAATATGTTCTGAAATGTGATTCGAAAAATTGATTATTGATTTCAAAAATTGGTTTTAAATAAAAAGGGTATTAATTCCGTTACCGGTTCGTACCAAGAATCCGCGTACTGGAACTAAAACCCGCACTGAGATTAAATTCTCATCCGAAATTTTGTATTGCCTCATTTGAGGGTTCCAGGAGCGTAGGAACGGTGCTAGGCGAAGGTCCATAACTACAGTTGAGTGCTCTTGTCTCCAGTTTGCTGTTCATATCCCGAGTTTAAATTGTAATGCTACTTTAGCTCTGTATCTCGATGAACTTCCCGATGTTTTGACGTATCTGTATCTTGAGATTCCTCCTCCGAGTCCGCCGCGTGAGATGGAGGTCGAACCTGAGTCCGAGGATCACTCCGCGGAAGCGTAAACGCGGGGAGCGTTAGTGTATGGTTGTGGTTGTTGTGGTATTGTCGTGATGTTGTGAGCATGATGTCTTGTGTCAGGTTTTGTCAGGAAAAGTTTTATGTCTTGTGATGGTTTTGTATTATATTTGTTAGGTCTTAATCGGGCTTGTGGAAATCGGCAGCAAGTGGTAAGTGGGGTGGTTGTCAAATATGTATATATGTATATAGAGTGAGACGAGTGAACCAGACTTAGGTTAGTGAATAAATAATAAGCCTAAGCCTAAGTGTGCTTTTATCTTTCCTTGGTGTGCCAAAACTGTGTATAATATTATATGTGTGCAATCAAATAAATTTGGTTTGTTCATCTATATGTTGTGTAATTTTCTGGGCCGAAATCAAGAAAATGGAATAATAAATTGAAAAAAAAAATTGACTGTCTGTCTGTAGCCTTACGGGAATGACTTGTCATTCTCGTGGCGGAGAAGACGTCAGCATTCCAAGTCAGGGTGTGACACTAGTCGGGGAAGAACCAGACCAGAATTTTTATTAATCAAACAAATTTTTTTTAAAATAATAAAATTACATAAGAAAATTAAAAAAAGCTCGTGATGCATGTGCACTTTACGAAAGAACTACAAACTACAATGTCTAAGAAAACTGGAGATGAGAAAAAAAAATCTTAATATATATAGTGAGGGGAAAAAACAACAATTTTCGTACCATATATAGATTCTAAGCGAGAAAAAACACCACATAGATTTAAGTTTAGGCGAGAAGATGAATCAGTCTGAAGGGAAAGTTGAGAGAGAGAGAAACGAAGATGTTCTAGTCTTGAATTCTAAAAATTAAAATTTCTAAAATAATACATCGTTAAATTAATAAAAATATAAATATAAGTAATAATAATTAATAAATTAGTAAGGATCATTTAAGGATAAATGTCCAATATGATTAATTGAAGAAAATTTGAAATTACAATATACATGGCAGATTTTGGCCTAAAAAAAAAAATTACCGGAACAGATTGAGCTGTCCCTAAAACATATTTTCAGTGCGCGAACTAGGCGAGCTATCGGAATTGGGCCCCACGAGATTTTTTAAGGGGTTTGCCAACACTATAAATTAGTGAGATCAAAGATTAAAACTAATATTTTTATTTTTTTTTTAATTTGTAGGTTAATAAATTAATTTACTAATTTAGAAGTTAGACTAACATGTTAAACGTCCGGGACACTTAGATTACTTGCTCAGTGGTGGATCTAAGAAAAATATTTAGGTATGGCTGAATTTATAAGAATATTGGACCATCATAAGTTCGTCATATATTCATCTCATACAATGGACATTTGTGTGCTTCAATGGCAGAAAAAAATTAGCTGAGACTAAGATGGAGCTGCATGAGCTCGACGGCGTTAGGTGGGGCTCTAGTTCCACCCGTCCTAGTGGTAAATCCGCCCCTTTAACTTGCTCAAACTATGTGTTTTCTTTCGCGTGCAACATTCTTGTATCATAGTTTTCGATACCAGAAAAAGAGACTACGCGTCATACTGTACGGATAATCATCTCTGACGACATAAATTTTCAGAAAAGCATTAATAAATTATTCTGACGTTTTTTTTCTACTAGAAGAAAATTTTCAATGGCGTTCCGTATGTCCTAGCCAATATGATATAACCCGCCATTATAATATAAGGAAATTCCTAGAAAATCCTGATGCATTTTCCTCGAAACGATATCGATACATATATTGAGTATGTTTCAAAAAAATAAAAAAATAAAAAATACATTTATTAAGTCTCAATAGGGCCCACATCGCTTTTACCATTAGGAAAAATTGTAGGAATAGTATAGATCTTGTCCGTTGATTTATGTGAACGCATTTTCATCGTTCGATTCTTTCCTTGTCCTGAGTCGGATCTGGAGGGTTCTGAAAATAATGATTATTTTTCCGACTTTATGTGCCATTCAAATTTTAATTTAAGTATAACGGATCAATGTATAGTTGTTCCTAAGTTGTTACACGATAACCACATATGAATAATCACTACAAAACCCAGTCAAATATCTCTGTACCCACATGGGCGCATGAACCCCACAAATCTCTCTCTACAGTCAATTTATAGTTGTTCCTAAGGTGTAATAAATTTTTTCCATTGAAAAATAAATATTTTTCCTACACTAAAAGATTCAGCATTTACGAAACTCAATAACACGAGAATGGATATATATATAGAGAATGAATATAGAACACTAAGGTGTACGGATCGTCTCTATACACATGAGTTTTTCAAATTATATAGAGAATGAATATAGAACACTAATTTTTTTACTATATATTATGATATTTTCAAATTGGACGGTCTGAAATACTCCAATTGTAGTGTTTTTTGAAAATATCATAATATATAGTAAAAAATTCGGAAAAATGTAAAATTTGGTTTACATGGGTTTTTCAACATGGAGAACAACTTGAATGGTTCGGATTGACCGTTTGAATTTTGGATCTCGAAAAATGACTCATGTGTATGGGGACGATCCGTACACATTAGTGTTCTATATCCATCCTCTATATATATATATATATATATATATATATTTTCAAATAGGTTTCAGGATAAATATGTTTTTGGTGGCTTATATAATCAAATATATTTGTGTTTATATCAACGGAAATAAAACATCAACGTAAACCTAAATGAAACAAAATTCAAATTATATCTACTTGTAATTAATTGCGAATGACAGTGGCGATCCTAGTTCTTCTGCTGCCCCAACATTACTAATTAATTTTCGCTATTACTATTAAAAAAAATCACGGCATAATAGTTTTAACACGTGCTTGTTGGACATCAAATTGTACATGTCGGAAATTGATTAGATTCATCTGGTCAACTTAATAAGTTCATATCCCAATAATTCAGAAAACTTGAATGGTGAAAGGATCAAAGTAATAAAGCTTGAAATTCGAAAATAATTCATTGCTTTACAAGACATAAATAAAGTATATAAAAAAGTGATCTATTTAGAAAAAGAACTACAAAAAACTGTAAATAAATATTTTTCTTACAATACGAGTTTGATTTACATATTTTTCATAAGTTTGGTAAACTCCATGAATAGTACTATTATCGAAATAACGGTTAAATCGTCTTTTCGATAAATTCGTAGTACAGTATAATAGAAAGTAACGTCTTGTACCGTTAATAGGCATTGCTTTCTATGTAGAAGAAGCTTCCACATCTAAGCTAGAATCAGCAAAAAGAAAGATGCAACTTTTAAATAATAAAATAAATAAATAATATATCTTTCTTATATTCAATATACGGATATGATACGTGTACATCAGTTTAAAATCTACTACTGTCGAATGGATTTGACCAATTTGGTGGGTTTTCCTGTGCGTACGTATTTGTCAAACTAAAGACTTCAATTATTCATGCCTAAAGGATTAAAAACAAAAACAGGGGAAAATTGATATTCTACCTTACCGTTAACAAAAAAGAGATTGTACCAACCACAACTTTTCATATATCACAATTGATTCTACCATGCTGATAAAACCTCGTAACATTCAAGTACTATTCAGTTGCTCTTGCTGAATGCTGAGCGAACGATTAATTTCAACTTTTTGCCCAAAAAAATAAATAATAAATAATAGCACAAATTTTCGTTCCATCAAGAGGGCAAATATGTGGTAATTTTAATCAACAGCAAAAACTTCATTTGCATATCAGCTAAAATTCAGTTCATAAAAAAAGTACCAATGATTTTCTTTTTTTCATTTTATGTATTTACAAAACAGGACAGAGCAGCTCTGGAGATAATTGCCCGGCTGCACAATTTCTTTTCTTTCTTTTTACTGAAATTGTGAGATATGTACAACCTAAAAACAAAAAAAAAAAACATAAAACATAATAGAAGAAATTAAAAGAAAATAGAACTAGCATCGACATCTAACTTGGAACAGCACTAAGATCTAGACAAAACGTCTCAAGCAGAGGTGTTACGTCCATGGCAGAGAGGTCCACAGCCAACTCCAAGTAGATGTACCACAACAAAATTGGTATTCTTAGATGCACTATAGTTGGTGAAGAATAATCATCTTCAATTGGCATGTAATTTGGCATGGCGAACTGAATTTTAATGTTGGTTTTCTGATCTGAATAACTGGAAAAAGTAGATGAGTGATGAATGAGAAATGTGATATGTTTATATATGCTTCTTGCTTGTAGACCTTATGACGAAAGATTCAATGAAGTAAAGAGAAGAAAGAAAAGATATGCATATTATATTAAAGAGAATTTTCTATTTCGTCCAAGATAGCTCAACCAACTGAAGCAATTGACACGCTCATAAGATTGTCAGAAAATTCGAGAGAGTGCCTAGTCAACTTGGCGTGTCTAAGATTAAAATAATTAGAAAATAGACAGTTTCCATGCAAGGAACTGTGATATATGATATTTTAATTTTGGCAGTTGGGAGCGCATCTGATAAGAAATTTTTATTTTAGGTGAACTATAACTTGCTCTAATGCCTCTATCTGTCCTTTTCCCAAAAAGAGAAAAAAAAAAAAAAGTAAATTACACCAAATGGTCCAGAAAGTATATGAATTTTCAAATTGCTCCAAAGCATGAAAATTTTTTCTGTCTTAAAAGACTTCATGTGCCCAATTAGTTATTTCAATTAATACCGGCTAACTAGGGATAGAATGAGATACCAGTCCTTGATATATTTATAAGAATTATTGGATCGAAACCTGGCTTGAATGTATCCTTGTGAATAATAAAATTGGACTACTTGAACCTTTTTTATGTAAAAAAAAAAATGTATAAAATGAACGAATATATATATGTTATCATTCTGCACTTGCTTTAGTTTTTTTGACATAGAAGTCGACCAAAAATTAATATATCATGATATGGCGTCGTGTTTGATGATAATATTAGCATTCACACTAGTTATACATACATTCGTGTTAAGAAATTTGTATAATTTAAATTACTGGTAAAATAATATTGGGTTATTAAGGTACATCATCATCCCTCGAATAAGTAATAAAAGATATTTTGATGAAAAATATATTTAAATCCGATCGATATATAATGAATAAATGTCAATCAATTTCCATCTATTGGTTTGATAAATAAGTATGAATTGTCTAACATAATATCAAGTGGATGCTTTGAGGACCAAAGTGTGAAACTTGTGAAGTTCAGAAGCCTATTTCGCTGTTTAATATCAGTGGAAATCAAATGATCCTGTAACGTCTAAAATTAAATTAATAGTATGGCAACTTCAATAGTATGTGTGAGGATTTAGAAAACGTAATGTTTTCGTTAATTTGTAATTATTTTAGAAAATAACACTATTCAGACTAGTTATGTACGGACTTTTTCTTCTTAGGATTACCAAAAAAAAAAAGAAAAGAAAAAATCTCGTGGAAAATCCACATTGCTTGAACTGTACATAAAATCTATCTATTTTAATGCGCATGAAATGGTATTTTATATATTTTAATATACGATGGTTATACGATAGTAAATGCAATATACAGGACGAAAAGGCCTTACTTGTTGGAGAGATTGCGTCAGTAAGGATTGATGGTGGACACAATTCACTCTTGATCGAGAAGCAGTTTTAGTTATTGTTACATTAGTCGCACATATTTTATGTATATACTATTCAATGCTGATTTGTCTAATTTATTTGGAATAACGCTGATTTGTCTAATTGTTTCAGTAGCATTTCTTTACAGATGTATGTTTTTAAATTAGTATTTTTGTTTTGTTTTTTTTTTTGTGTGCCCATGTGGTTTGCTCCATCAAGTGGGAAAGTACCTTTCATCTAGAAAAAGAAGAAGAGAATGCCTAACAAACTTTTTATCCCACGAAATTTTAAAACCTACTTAAATATCTCAAGCGTCACGGTTCTTACGTTCCCGCGCAACTAATTTAAATACCCCAATTTTCCCAAAAAAATAATAAATGAGCCAGATTTATTTTCTTGTACATGATATGTGAAAAATAATAAAAGAGAAAAAAACCAAGCAACTAATGTAAATTGACTGTGATCCCGTCAAATCGAAGTAGACATCTTATTTTTGAGCTTTTCGTTGTTTTAGTTCTTTCATCTTAACTACCAAAAAGCAAAAAAGCATTCTACTCACAACAGATAAGAGTGCTTCCCAAGAAAGAAGTCACATGCATTATCACATTCATGAAAGCTTAGGCCACAAAAAATGGGGAAAAACAATAATTAGAAAAAAAAAAAAAATCAGATTTGTGAATTTGTAATTCGCTCGAATTGAGACATGATACTGCAACTAGATTTGATGATTCGTTATATTGCAATGATTTATAGGATAAGCAACGATAATAGTTCGGCTAACATCATGAAAAATACATACGATGACAGCATAAGGCAAAGGCCCTTTATTTTTCCTAGTTCAGCAACAAAATAATTAACTCTATTTTCTTTTATACAATTTATTTATCAAGAAATATTTAAACATACGATTAATGGATTAATTTTTGAATAATTAATCATTCCTACTAAGAGGCCGAATTATTTGTTTTTTGCAGTGACAAGACAACTGACAAAAACTAAACAGAAGAAAGAAATTTGGGCTTTGATACAGTGATCCAAAAGTTCAAGACCAAGGCTATTAATTACCAATTGGGCCACAACCGACTTCTATGATAGCATCAGAATGTCACTTAATGAGTTCTCTTACTTGGTCTTGACTCTTGAGCTAGAAATTTGAGCCCATTTGATCCACAGTTCCACACTATTCAGACCTTCATTTAGTTAAGAAAGTTAATGTATTTGTAATATATTTGGAAATATACGCCCGTTAGTACTAATTACTAATTAGTTAGTAGTGATATTACGAATCAAATGCTTTTCTTAGATTGACACTTAAGTTTTTATCCCTTCAAAAGCTCTACAAATCATCAATATCCCTGGCATAAGGAGTCAAATGCATGGCTGAGATTAGGGGTGCATAACGTGTATAACGATCATGCAAATGTCATGTTGCGTTGATCGTTTCGTCATATGATACGCAAATTTATTTTGTTGCACGTTAGTTTCATTTTATAAACGCAAGACATTTTTGTTGCATTGACCGTTTCGTTCAGTTGAACGGTTAGAACGTTTTAATCGTTTTAATTGTTTTAACATTTTCTATTGACTCACTATGACACAACAATATAAGCAACGTAAGAAACCTCAATATTGTTGGAATTATGTTCTAAAAATTATCTTATGATGATTACTTTTATATGTTATATTTATGAATTGGATGTTATTACATTTTGTTCCATGAGTTTATATTCATATTTAGAAGTGTTCAAGAAGATGCTCTTGGTCTTGAACCGCAGAACTCTAAATAAAATGAATATATATCTCTAAAATATTCACAGGTCTTGGATATTAGCAGGAATACTAATATGCCATATAAGACTGTTGTGTTGATTAAAAGTACGTTGTAGTTCTATAAACGTTGATAAAGGATTATCATTTAATAACACGAGTATATGAAAAGTTTCATATATTGAACAGACCTAATTGATAAAGATATTATATGGATTGTGTTTGTGTCATTAATATTTTTATCGTGTCGTTAATTCTAAGATTGATATGATATATTTTTCACATAAGAAATATGCAACGTAATTATTATTAAAAGCCATTTGAAGCAAGTGGTGATAAAAGTAATAGTTCTTTGTATATAACTTGTGTAGAAGGAAAAAAATATATATCAATAGCTAATTGCCACTCATTAATTGAGGAATGATATTATAAAGGGCCCCTTGGTAAAGTGAGATTATAAATGGATCCAATATAACTGAAGTGCAGTTATAATTATATAATCCTACTTGTTAGAGACCAAGAAAAGATTATAATACGAGGATGACACAGTCCTACTTTGTATAATAATCATAATATCATATGGCAAGGAATAGACACAAGTAATGATAATAACATTACTAGAAGGATCGTGTTTCGTAAAAGAATTTGCCAAACATCTATATTATTTGGGTAGCTGTAATGTATGCTAGAGTACCGGTTACAGTTTATGGAATAAAATATTTATTCCATTGCCAATATAATATGGATCCTCAATATAGGTCACACCAACTGAATGGGAAACAAGAAATAAATTTTCTATGTACAAGGTTTCATGTTTCATGAAATAAAGTGCAAATAGAAAATTATATCAAATGACGTGATTAACTAGCAAAGAATAAATTTATTAATATGTGCATATTATGAGGATAATATAAGTTTCACATATTATAATAATATATGAATATTATTATGAAATGTATAAATTTATTTGAATCCCAAGCCCAATTATTTTAACAAATGAAGAAGAAAGAAGGCCTTAAATTCGGGTCAGAATTTGAGCCAACTTTAAATAGAAAATTAGTATAGCAAACGATAACCATTTTGGGTAAATGATATATGAAAATTGTAGCCCTTGAAGTGTAGAATCAAATGGTCCAAGTTTCAGGACGTTTGGAGTTTCCTACAGAGAGTTATCAAGATTTTAGTGCTGCAACGTCAGAAATTAAAGTGCTGTTTTAATTTCTGGTTAGTGGTTTAAATGCTATATGAAATTGAAATATTTCTTCTTGTGTTTTAAAGGTAAAACAGATCAGAAAATTTGTGTACAAGTAAGTCTTCATGTGTTGAAGCTTTGTTCTCCTTTTCTTCTAAATACTTGTTAAAATATTCTATCGATTGAACAATCGATTAAGATACGGGTAACGGAGCTAGGTGTTGACGGAAATTCGCTAGCACGGATTCGACTGTCATTCTTGTTTCGGATTCAAGGTGAACCGAAGAGGAATAGAGCTTCGTTAAAGACCATAGGTATGGTTCTACAATCCTTCTTATAGGAATATATTTGATTGTGATGCAAATAAAATAAAGAAAGTTAGCAATAATAAGAACGATCCTAGATGTTATCCGTTAATAAAATTTTTAAAATTACCCGATTCGCATCATGAAATCCTTCAAATATTACATCCAAAATGTAAGTCTACAGGCTTATCATAACTAATGCTCAAATGCCCCATGCTTATCATACATCTTTACATCTTTGCTTACTTCCAAAATCTCAGATGCAGAGATCTTCTTCAAATTCCCCATGCTTTGTTTTGTTTACCACTTACCAGCACTTTAACTTTAAAATTTACCAACAAAAATAAAAAAATATACAAAATTACCAGCAAATTTACCAAGCTTTCCATAGCAATATAACGAGTTTGGGGTTGAAGTCCAAACCCGAATGGATTAACAGATCAAACCCAACATACACATTTTTTTTTTCAGATCAGTCCCTCAAACCACATGAATAACTAACAAACTTGAAATACCAGAATTTATCACACATAAGTCCAAAAGTAGTTCAAAGAAATTTATGAAGAAGTCCCCAACAACCGATTTAATTCATAGAACAGACCTTAGAGGCAAGAAAGTGTACCAGAAAGCAAAGATCGATACAGAGACTGTACCAGAAAGCAAAAATCGATACAGAGACTGCACCAGTTCGTACCAGATCAGAGAGAAACACACCAAGGAACAAACAAGCACATGAAATAGAATAAGGGCCAATTTATCCTACAGTGAAAATAAAAAAGAAAAGAGCCAAAAAAAAGTAAGAAATGTATAAAATTTAAGAACCAGAAACTTAAAAGTTCAAATGAAAAGAAAAGAAAAGTAAAAAAAAAAAAGTTGAAGAACCATAAAAGAAAAGGAAGGACTATGAAAGGATTGTCGATTTTACCAGCAACGGCAAGAGGCGACGAGAAGTGGGCCAAAGGGGAGGAGAAGAGTTGCTTGTCAGCCACCGTAATCAGCCGTCGATTGCCACAAGCCTCCATTGGCACCAGCTCAGCTCGAGAGAGAGCAGCAGTGCAGAAGAAAGAGACACTGAGTGAGGAAAAGGTAGAGTGGTGAGTGCGGCGAGTGGGTGAGAGAGGCAGTGATAGGTGAGCGGAGCGGAGAAGGAAAGGTGAGTGAGGCAAGTGGGAGAGGGGCAGTGAGATTTGGCGAGGTGAGTGAGCGAGCAGAGAAGAAGAGGCCTGTTCTCTGGGGTTTGAGTGATGTGTTGTCTTAAGTAAGGGGTGAATAGGCACAAATACACGTAATAAACCTGTTTGGACAATTTTGCGAAAATAAACAAATCAATGGTTCACACACGTAATTAACTAATATAGTAAGTAAAAGGAGAAGAGTTAGAGAAATTGACACGCGATATGATTACGGAGTTCCGACCCCCTAGATGAATGACTAGTCTTAGTCGTACGTCTCCGGGAGTTTCGCAACCACCAAAAGGACGCGTTCCGTTCAATTCCACAATGAACGTATCTACAACTTCGAACCGAATCGACTCGTCATAAAAGACCTCGAGGTGGATCACCCAAACCAAAGGAAAGCAATTACAAGCTCTCTACAACTTGGGATTGATGCCCATAATAAAAAATTCTTGCACTAATGAACTTGGAGTTTGATTGAGGCTAACTAATCTCAATGATTTTGCTAAATCAATGCTCAAACAAGTCAAGTATGAGAACTATCTGTTTAAAACTCAAAGACAAGTATTTTTGCAATGTATTCAACAGGCCAGAACAACTCGATAATGGCTGATATATATATAGGGGCGCAAACAGCTCAAAAACAAACTAATTTTCTCTAGGGCATTGCCTAATGCCGATCAGCATTATGCAACGTCCAAGTTACTGTTATAAATTCCAACGACTATCTTATTTGACAGCTGTCACTGTCAGAGCATTGTGCAACGCCAGAGAGGGTTACACAACGCTGGTCAACCAAGGGAGAGGAAAAACATATTAGTTTGACCAACTCAGCTGGGCGTTACATGACGCCAATGACCATCACACAACGGCGCCAGGAAAACGTTGCACAACGTTTCAAAATGTTATGCAACTGTTCAAAAATTAAACGTTATACAACGTTATGAAATGTTAAATAAATCTGACTATAACGTTATATAAATCTAAGCTAACGTTACACAACGTTCCTCAAAATAAAAAAAGTTAGAGAGTGTGGGTTGTATAATGCTTGGTTAGATTTATATAACGTTTGGTTTTGAGTCGTTATACAACGCTAGAAAGCGTTGCACATCGCTTGACTGCGGAAATGCATTGGCTCATTGTTGCTTGACGCTGTATAGCGTTGTGCAACGCTATTTCACTGCTTGTCAGAGATTTTGCAATTTCAAACGAAATAAGCTGTAGTGTTGTGTGATGCTAGATGGCGTTAAGTAACGCCTGCTAGTAAATTGAGCATTCTGATCAACAAATTGATTGAGATGAGTTTAGAAAATTAATATACCTATTATAATGACTCTAATTAGTCTAAATACATCTCCTAAAGCTTCACAACTTGTGCAATGCATGTCTTGAGCATTTCTTTAAGTTAAATGCGTAAAACTCACTTAAATTTAAAGATTAGAAGAGGTTTGGTGTTGTTTTGCAAATCTACAAATATCAGATTAAATTGTGTAGTCCAACATGATGGAAGAGAGAGGCGGCGAAAGACAGAGAAAGAGAGGGTAAAGGGGTGGGTTTCGGCTGAGAGAGAAAGAGATTGAGGGGTGAGCGGCGCTGAGGGAGAGATAAGGGATTAGGTTTTACTCGTTCTCTCCGCCTCTTCGTCTCCGCAATTCCATAATAGTATACGCATCGAATGCAAAACGAAACTGACAAAATAAACGATCATGAAATTGGTATGTTTCGTTAACCGTTTCGTTTCTGAAACGAAATAAAAAAACTTACGAAACGAAACGGTTCGAAACGAAACAGTCGGACGGTCGAAACAACTTTCGTTTTCAGCCCTAGCTGGGATAGTAGTGACACTCGTCATCATACAAGGAAATAAATGGGATTATCAGTTTGTCATTTTACATGGAAGTTAGGTCTTTGTGAACTTTAATAGGGCTGTGTAATTTTGCAAGGAGCCATCAAAGGACTCTTTCAGGACTTTTTTGGGCTTGAATGCGGGCATGCTGAGAAATTCAACGCGAGGAATCATGGTTTTTGCATGTTTGAATTTTGATCTCTAGCAAATAAGAAAATTTGAATTTCAGCCTTGACGTCCCTTTTCACTTTCTGCTTTTGAATTTTTTGATTGATGGAAAGTAATTGGAATTTGGAAACTTGATGAGAATAATTGAATTTTACTTCTTTAATTGTTTTTAGAAAATATGCTCACAATGGGTGTGCAAATTTTTATTTAGAAAACTATTGAATACTTAAAAAAAAATTTAAAAAATGAACGTATAAAAGGAAAAGATATATAATTAGTTGAAAATTCCGAATTTCATTTTTTCACTGTTAATTTGGGCTAGTAATCAAGTTTATTTTATTTGGAATAATTGTGTACCAGCAATTAAAATAAAAATGAGAATTAATGTAGATGTCAGGCCATATTGTAGCGTCTTTTCCATTTTAGATGAAAAGCAAATGGATAAATAACCTTATACTTGAACTCAAATTAAAATATACATCAGTGATTCATATTATATATAAATTAAAACAAATCTTGTTAGATACACCCTTAGTTTAAAGTTTTTTTTTTTTTTTTTTTTTTTTTTTTTTTTTTTTTTTTTTTTTTTTTGAAGATATACATGCAACCTTTCACATGCATTACTCTTCACATGGATAACCCTCTAATACTTTTAAATTAAATGTTTATAAAAGATCCCAACCGGATTTCAAACATGCGACCTTTCACATGCATTATTTTTTGCCACTAGTCCAAAAGTTGGTTCTCAACCCTTTGTTAAAAGTTGGATACACTTTTAAATGAATTCTTTTTATAAATAGTAGGGATGGAAATTATTAGTAAATAGTAATTATTTTTCCCCCCTTCAAAAATGGTTGGCAGACAAAATTAAGTAGTAAGTACTGTCTGTAGGAAGTTCTTCAGTTATCTTCTATTTTTCACTAAATACGTTAAAGCATGATTAATTTGCAAGGTGCAATTAGCACGGAAATTTTTTTCACCAACCAAAAGTTTGATTTTCTTCATTGAACTTCATTACTACCATGTAGGGTTGTTCTGAACTTCTGATTGGAAAATTTCATATCTATTTCTAATTCTACCAGACAGTCTGACACGTGCCAACTAATTAGCAATCCAAAGAGGGAAATGATTTGAGTTGGACGGTTATGTATTAGACTATAGCAGGCGTATACTTAGTATGCATTATGTACAACCAAATAACTATTTTATTTTACATTTTACTTGGAATACTAGAACACTCTCAACTAAAACAAAGTTGAATGAAATCAACCTTTTTATTGCTTCAAATGGTGGATAGTTTTTTCAAATTAACTACTGTATTAAATCGGTGGTGTTCTTGTCCTAAAAAAGTCTTAAACATGTGCCATTTTACAAGCTTTGCGGCGCCTCACTCCGGGCCAAGATTTATTAATTAACGTTATTTGACAACTTATAATTTCTTTGTCAACTATTTCAGCAAACTAACTTTGCAACTTTTTTCTTCGTAAACAAGAGTTTACATTCTGCACAATAGAGATATATTGTAAAGTGGCTTTTGATGAGCTTTAACGGCTGTTCAACTCTTTCAAGTCACCGCAGATTACATTGTGAATTTGTGATATATACTGCTCCCCCTCATAACCTATATATATGCTTCAATATTTGCCCAAGTCATATTTTGCTACCTGGTGGGCAAGCCACATGTATTGTGTGCCTTTAGGCAGTTTTTTTTACAGATGATGTGATTTTGTACACATGGTTGATTAAGTGAAAGGCAGAGGATCTGAGTATCTGACTGATTTTATTTAAGATATTTAACTATGCAATAAAGTCAAAAACCCATTTCAGGTAGGGAGTTAATATAGTAATATACTGATCCTGCTAACAAATTATTATGCCGCATTTCTGAGAACGTCCTCATCTAGTTTGACCGGTCAAACATGCTACCCAATATTATTAAATTAAATAATAATCTAATAAAGAGCAAGTTTGGATGCATAAAATAAAAAAAAGAGGTAATTTACCGATTAGAAATAACTTTCAATTATTTTTCAATCATTAAAAAAATAACACCCTTAATCCTGAATAACTAATTCCAGTCTTACTATTAAACAAGCACTCAATGTAAGAGAAAAAGATGCTAAGTGAATAATATAGTGAGTAAGAAAGTCGATAAGCTTAATAACAAAGTAATAAATAAAAAATGAAAATAAAAAAATCAAATAACAATTAGAACCAGTTCTTGATCTAGTTGCAAAGAGCGATGCATCTTGAGTAAAAGATCTCAATTGAGAACCAAGACTAAAATTCTCACTTGAAACTAACCAGCCACGAAATTCGGCTGGGTCTTGATCCAGTGTTTGTTTAATAGTAGACCAAGAGCAGTTTCTCAATTGAGAGCTCCTTGCTAGTATGAGAATACAAATAGTTAAGTTGAACAACATATATTCAAAGGGCTCGTTTGGATGGGTTGAGAATAGTGGGAAGAGTGGGAAGAGTGGGAAGAGTGGGAAGAGTAGGAAGAGTGGGAAGAGTGGGAAGAGTGGAGGAATTGGCTATTCCGGGAATTGGAAATGTTGTTTGGATGGTGAGTTTTGGAATAGCGTTGGGAAGTGTGAAAAAGTAGAGAGAAAAGTGTTGTTAGGAAGAGTGTTATTGAAAATTGTGTTAGGAATGGAATTGGCTATTCCAAAACCGTTTAGATGAAAAATTTAGGAATGAAATTGCCAATTCCTAGGAATTGGCTATTCCACCCCAATTCAAACGAGCCCAAATATACAAGAAACTAACCAGCCATGGACGTCACGAAATTATGTTATGATCGAGTTTTATCAGTTAAAATTGCCTTCACAAATCCAATTTCAACACATACCGTTCTGAGTGTCACAAAAACCATTCGGGTCAAATTCGTCATGTCATGTGTAATTCCGCCCAGTTGCTGACCGTTCGGATCTTGATCAGATGAAGTTCATTTGTGGGTTAACATATGCTGTCCGATCCGGATATAATTTATCGGCATAAAATAATTTGTATCTAGACCAATTAATTTATAGGTGTATCCGATCACTGTGATATATCATATATGATGCAAGAAAAATAATTATGACATGTTGTGAAGTCTGGTTTTGGAAATGTTTTTAATACCCTATCAGGTACCGGAAAATCGGGTAAAACCGGGTACCGGATCTGGACCCGGTAGGATAAGGCCTAAATATCGGCCTATTAGTGAACCGGACAAAACTCGTAATAAACTGGATAAATCGGAAAAACCGCAATACGGAACCGGCCGGTTTGACCAGCTACACCAACCTATACACGAAACAATAGCGAATGTTGGAGTTATGTCCTAGAAGTCAATATTTAATGACTTATTTTCTTAGTTTATGTTAATGATGATATTTGATCATTTGTTCCTAGTATTTATTATTGACAGATCATTCAGGTTGAGGATCTGAATTGTAGATCTCTGTGGATCATTCATTAGAATGACAATAATAAATCTAAATCGTCCATAATCTTGATAATTAACAAGGAACATTAATTATCATAAAAGATTAGTATGCAAGTTAAGTGATGATTAAGTTCTACAAATCATAAGTAAGGAGTTACGAACTTAATTGCATATGTGTATGTTATTGGAACATAGTACAGGACTTGACCCAATGAAATAAACATATGGATTGTGTCATGTGTATTGTTTATTTCATATGAGTTTGATTCTAAGTTTGAGATGTTCACCTTTTCCACATGAGGATAGGTTCAATAAATATCGTCTAACGTTGATTCCTGATAAAGGCTGCTATAAGGACTTTATTTATGTTCTCTTGAATTGTGCGGGGAAAAGTTGTTCATCAAGAAAACCGTATGTCCCTCATTAGTATACCTAGTGAGTGATGATATCTGTTTGGGCCCCTTGATGGAGTTGAATTGTTTGCTAGCAACTTGTACAATTAACTCTATATCAAGAAATATATAATCTGCAAGAATGACACATTCCTATCTTGGATTATACAAAGATATCGTGTGACATAAGAATCAAGCAAGGAAATACTTTTATTTCTTATGCAGGATTGAGATATTGTAACGGTACATTATTTATACGAATTGGGAATCATAACGTGTTGCTAGATACCGCTTATGATTATTGGAAATAAATAACGATTTATTTCCATGGCCAACATAGTATAAATCCTCAAATAGGGTCGCACAAATAGGATTCTAACCACTTAGTGCATTTATTGTTTATTCACAATAATGTGTATTGTGAAATGTGATAAGTTAATTAATTAATTATATACCGTTATAATTAATTAAATTAAAAGGATCATATGGAAACAATTTAATGCATTAGCTAATCATAGATTAATTATTAATGAGTTAATAATTAATTATGTTCAACTTGCTTTAATTAATTTGAGCTAATTGGGCTTCTATTTAATTGGTTAATTAAAGGCCCAATTTAGGAAGAATGAAGAGACAATTAAAGGGGATTCATTAATTGGTGAATTAATGAATAAAGGCCTTTTATTAAGATGGCCCAAGAGAGCCCATTAGGTGGCCTCTTAGGGTGGATGACATACTTGTAAATAGTATGAAGGTTGGATGAGAGTGGTTGGCTATATAAAGGGGTCTCTTTGGGAGCAAACCCTAGCCGTCATCTCTCTTCCTCTCCCCTCCCTTGCGCCTCCACCTAGAAGAGAGATTTTTCTCTCTTCTCCATGGCTCTTCTCCCTTCCAAGCTCATGTGTTGAGCATCCCACCTTTCTTCCTCTCCATTAAATAGTTAATTAAGAGAAGCAAGGTGATTAGCAAGAGGTTCAAGAGAACTAGCATTCTCTTTGAGCTTGGTGGTGGGTCCTTGGTGGGCTAGAGGCGACTATTGGTGGTGGAGGAGGCGGAGCACGCACGCCATCGACTCCTACGCATTGGATTCGAACCTCACAAGAACATTTGTGAGAGGTACAATCTTCCTACACCTTTTTCTCATGTGTGTGATTGCCTTTGCACTAGATCTTGTGATTTGCTTGTTGTTAATGGTGATTAATTAGTTGTAATTGATCTAAAATTAAAATATGAGCATTTCCTAACAGTGGTATCAGAGCCAGGTTGTGCTTAAGGTTTTTCACACTTAATTAAGTGAGAATTCGTAATTAATTAAGTTAATTAGTGATGTGCATGCTTGCTGGCCCTGGAAAGGCTGTTTTCTGTCTTGTTGCTTGTTTTTCGTAGTGTAAAGCTCTCTGAAATTTTTTCCTTCTTATTGGAGGTTGTAGCCCTTTGAGTTGTGGTTGTTTTCCCACTGGAATCATTGAAATTCGATGTAAAATGAATTTTTAGTGATTTAAACGGTAACGGTGCGCAGATCTGTTATTCTGCTGCACAGTTCTGTTGTTGTGGTTGGTAACAAATAAGTTTGTATACAAAGTACCTGTAAATTTTAGATAGGATTAATCTAAACTTGATGCTCTTTCTGAATGTGTAAATTTTGTTGCATATTTCGGATTTTATGTGGGCGTTCAAGGATGAAAAGTGATGAAGTTGTCAGATCTGTTTTTTCAAACAAACTGATTGTTTTGAAAAACTGTACTTATTGAGAAACTTTTATGGAAAAGTGTTGAAATGGAAATGTTCTCCTTTAAGTCTGGAATCTGTGAAAATTAATTTCATAGATTTTCATTGAGATTTGATACCTCAACCGAGTGAAACCTTTTTGGTCGACGGTCTGTTCCAGAACAGGATACCTTGCTTAAATGCTTGTTATCTCGTTGATCTTGAATATAACTTGTGGATTTTCTTTTCATGGAATGATAGCCTATTGTATGTAGTATTTTTCCATATAAATTGTTTGCTGGAAAAATATCAAGGGGATGATCATACAGATCAAAAGGTTGAGACCCATAACAGAATTTTCTCTAACGGTGCTTCGCGCACAATCTGAGGATTTGTCTTTTTTGGTTCTCCCTGATGGTAATTGATCTCTCCTTGAGATTTTTACAGGTAATCACAATCTTTGTAAGGAGTTCTCTGGATTTATTTCAGATTTTTTGGAGACCGAATTATTTTGAATTTTTTCGGGTCCCGAATTTCGTATTTTAATTAGTTAAAATAGTTTCTAATTAATCAATTTATTGAAATATTAATTAGAAGACTCCTTAAATACCCTCCTTTCTGTTTTGATAGTTGGATTTAATTTAAAAGGGCTTAAACAATTAGTTGTTAAGGTTAAGCCTTCTTTGCATTCGAAAAACTTGAGCAACAAGTATGCACAAAGATTCTAATTAATGAAATTAATTAAGAGCAAGTGAATCATGTATATTGTATATGTGCTAACTTTGTTTTGTAGGAGGATGTGGGTTTGATATGGCTCAAGATGTCAATGCCTTGTGTGTTGTAAAATGTTGTGAATGCATGTGATTGCTTGTAATGTGGCCTAAGGTGCCTTGATAATTAATAATTGATTAATTCTTGATGTAACTTGTGAGGCTTGCATGCCCCTAAGGCCTAGGAGGGTTTTAGGATTTATCACATGTATTTATTTCCCTTAATTATTAGATAGGATCTTAGTAATTAGTGGGAGGGCTTGATTAGATTAGTTTCGTTACATGGAGATGCGACGAAGACTAATGCAAGCGGGAGCCATACAAACCCACGGCAATGTTTGAGATGCTTATTATTATGTGATTGTTTGTGAATGCCTTGAATTGTCATAGGTAGGTATGGGTGTATGCTTACACGACCACCAAACAAAGTCACGTAATTGCTTATGTCCAAAATTAACTTGATTTAGCCAAATCGTCCTCCTTCTCTCTATCCCCTTCAATACAATTGATTGTCTATTGATGCATTCCTGCCGACGCGGACATCGTAGTCCATCATTGTAGTCGGGGTGTAAATCGGATTTACTAGGAGCAAATAGAGAGAAGTTGCTTTACAACGGACCCACTCGGATTGGACGTTGGGACGAAGTTTGTAGATATACTTATGATATCTCACAAACCAAGAATCATATGGACAAGATATGATTGGTTGGAGAACCTACCTTATCTAGTTGTTTTAGGTGTCATGCCGACGCTGGCCCCTATTTCAACGAAAATGAGGATCTTGGAATCCATTACATTTAGGGACATTAATTAAATGTAGTGGGAGTTTTGTTTATCATTATAAATAAAACATTGCATAGACTAAATGACCTTAAATTGAAATTGTTATAGATATGTTAATTTCGTTGCGATCAATCTTTGGAAAACGACAAGCTCGTTTCTAAGTATTTACTTGGAGAAGAAATACCGATTCCTAAGACATGTTCTTGGAAATGAGAAACTTGAGCAAGTTTAATCCCAAAAACGTTCCTCAACTTCCCGAACATAGCTTCGCAATGATTGATTAATTTTGATGAAAATTATTCAATAAAGCGAATGCTCATATCCTTTTAGAAGTTCTGGACCTTTGAATTGGAGAATTCATAAGGACTATACTAAGACTTCTATACTCTCATCCACTTACTCAAGAAGACGGTCTTAGAGAAAGTAAAAGATAGACTCAATCATTAATGATCGAGTAATGGAATGTGAGTTAACCAAGAGACTCTTCTTATAAGAAGATAAATATATCATTAGCTTGTGAACCGAAAGGTTTGAGTAGCTAATTGACAACTAGAGATATTAAGATCTCCAATATCAAGGATTGTTGATATTGTCATACAATCTCTTTCTATGGATAAAGGATATATTGTTCGCACACTTGTTAGTGCTAAAAGTAATTGGTTAAGTATTAAAGGAATACTTTACCAAGATATGAGTTGAAACTTTGAGATCCTCACTAGTGACCGTGTGTCACATGAGATGTTTCATTTGCCATTTATGGGGGGCATTTGAAAGGTTGTCCGAAATACCATGATGTTCTAAACCTTGAGATATTTGTCGTTCAAATTATCCCACTATCTCTAATTCACACTAGTAATTAGGTGCTAGTTCATGTGCTCGCATTTAACGAAATGTGTAGACAATGATGAATAAGAGAAGTTCGAGATAAGTAAAGTAAACTCCGTTTTGGAAATGGCTTATACGTCTAAGCCACTACCATTGAATACGTAGAGTTATCTTTACTAAATAAAGAATTTGTTTAGGAATTTGAGGTTATATACCTTATTCCAAACATCTCATAAAACCTTATCTCCATTTCATATTTGATGATGGATGATTATGTTTTGTAATAGAGAAATGTCGTTCTCTTATTGTTATGAATTTGTGTATAAGATTTCACGCATCTTGATTGAATTTGCTTGAAATAGATAAATAAATTTCGAATGACAAATATGTAAGACTTCACATAAAGTATTTGACTTTTATGTAAGATAGTCGCTTAGTCGAATATAAACAAGAATCGCATTATGAGAGTCTACGTAACGTGGAGCTCGTAAATCAATTTGATTGCAAAATCAATTGAAATTCATGCGAATCGTGTTTGTTAAATGACAAAAGCGCCTTTGAACTACGAAGGTTTAAAGGACAAGTAACCTTATTAAGACTTATACATATTGATGTATATAGACCTACAGGTACTTGTGCAATTGAAAGGTTGTTGAAACTTTACCACTTGACCAACAATCATTGTAGATATTAACGTATCTATTTGATATGGTATAAGTATGAATCTTTTGACAAGATCAAAAGGATTTCAAGAGTAAAGTTGATAAAACTATTCAATAAAAGCAAAAGTCTTAAGATAGATCATGGTAAATAGTTAAGTCATATAGTTTGATATATTACCTAAAGAGTATGAAATACGTTTCACTACTCACTCCATGAGGAACATTGAAAAATGTATCCAAGGATGAAGGTATCGAACATAGTTTGATATAGTTCGATCGATAATAAATCAAATTGACTTGTTCGACTCATATAAGGGATTTGTGTTTGAGGACAATATTGTTTACACTGAATAAAAATTCCATCGAAGTCTATTGAGAAAGATATCTTACGAGATTCGATCTCTAGGTATATTGTTTCTCAAGATTTGGTAATGAGAAGCTTATTTCAAAGTTCGATTGATTGATAAGCTTGGACCCAAATAAGACGCTTAATATGATGTAGGATATCTTGAACTGACCGAAAGGTACTACTTCAACGAACATGATAAGAACAAAGTAGTTGTTGCTCATCATAACGTAATCTTGAAGAATGATATTCTCAAGAAGAAGTAGTGGGAGTAAAGTGAGCATTAAAGGAGTTTATGCGTCACTACAAGAAGTACATTTATAGGAAACTTGTCACTCCATACATGGTGCTTAGTGGAAGTTGAGCGGAACTTTATTCACAAATAGTTGTGAAAGGAAGAAGTTTATAAACACGCTCACTTCTAAAGAGTGCTCAAACATCTCACGAATGGATGATGTTCGAGAAACTCATGCAATATATTAGGATCAAGAACTTACTCTACAAGATGTTGTAAAAGTAGTTTACTGACCTCAAGCACCAATCCTACAAAGATCAACGAGAGTGAATTGCCTAACCTGAAAAGTGCATAGGCATCACAACGTCCTCGTATTTGACATGTGAGGATTCGTTGATAAATAAAGAAACGATGGAAAGACCCGATTCCACAAGTATGGTTTGAATCTATATGATCTTTAAGTGCAATCCATATATATAACAACAAGGTATAGACCTTGATTGATGTTCAAGAAGGAGCAATCCATCTAGAACATTTGGATCTTTAAAAGGAAAGATAGATATGGATAGCAAGTCGACTATGTACAAAGCACAATTTCATGATTGATGCTATGTCTAAGTCGATAACAAGTTGAACATGTACAAAGCACGGCTTCTCGCTTGTAGCTATGTATAAGTCAATAAAGATCATTCTAGCAATAGTTATATTTCGTATATATAGATATATGGAAAGATATATCAAAACCGCCTTCTTCGATTGAATGAAGGAAGTTGTTGTGTATTTGACACAAACCAAGGATTTGTTGTATTGTTGGAAATATATATATGCTTCAATGATCCATTAATGGATTGAAGCAAGTACTGTGGAAATTGGAATAAGCATTTTGACAAAGAAGTCAAGGAGTTGCACTTCGTCAAAAGTATCTTATATAGATAAGATATTCAGTGGGAGCATGATTGTGTTACATGTATTGTACAAGATACAAGACATTAATTGGGAATAACATTAAGAAAAATGAATATTGTCAAGATCTCATTGGAGAATGTTTTTCTCAATTGAGAACTTGGGTAAGTCACCTAAATCCAAGGAAACAAAATCTATGGAGATAGATTATGATGGATGTCAGGTTTGAAGCAAAATGTGCATATAATGACAAGGTGTTATAGTTACACAAAAGGATAGACTCCTAGAAAGGATGTCTAACCACGTTGTATGGCATACACTTGAGTTCTACTCGGTGTGTTGCAACTCAATTCGAGAAGAGTGCACGATACAATTCGAGCATCCTTCTGTTATGAGTTTCATTACGTACGCCATACTTATGCACATGCCCCTATGTGTTGTACCCAAGGAGTATGACAATCAGTTGTCAAATGGATACAAATAAAAACACATTTGGACAATAATCAAGAATGTCCTCGAGTATCTTAAGAGAAAGAGTGATATGTTTTCCATCTGGTAAGATAAAAGAAAGCTCATATAAATTGATATATTGATGCTAGTTTTTCGAAAGATTGATATGAATACAATTGAGCTACGTATTTTGTTTAAATGTGGTGTTGTAAATTTAGAAGGTGTTCTAAATGGGATATTACAACCGTTTCCGTCACCAAAACAAAATATATAGCAACTTGTAAAGCAATGAAAGAATGTAGTAAGAATCGTGAAGTTCTCAGTCAAGCTAATATGGTTCTATGCATCTCGAACCATAGCTTAAACTTGAAGAACCCAATAATAAATTGGTGATCCAACTAAGATCTATGACGATGTCACTTGATCTCACATGATGATGATCAAGAACACATATATAGGAGTATATATGTATATAGGGTCAAACAAAATTGGATAGGTTCGCGGACACAACGAACACTCTAACTTAACCTCTACCTTAAGCGGTATACGATATGCAGTTGTGCATCCATGCGTGATGGACATATGAGTAACTTGCTTTAAGTGTATCTTATTTCGAGGTTCGAGACATGTATATATATGGATATATGACATTGTTTTAAATTCTTCACTTGCTAGAAGTCACTATTGATTGACTCTAGGCCAAGTGGGAGATTGTTGGAGTTATGTCCTAGAAGTCAATATTTAATGACTTATTTTCTTAGTTTATGTTAATGATGATATTTGATCATTTGTTCCTAGTATTTATTATTGACAGATCATTCAGGTTGAGGATCTGAATTGTAGATCTCTGTGGATCATTCATTAGAATGACAATAATAAATCTAAATCGTCCATAATCTTGATAATTAACAAGGAACATTAATTATCATAAAAGATTAGTATGCAAGTTAAGTGATGATTAAGTTCTACAAATCATAAGTAAGGAGTTACGAACTTAATTGCATATGTGTATGTTATTGGAACATAGTACAGGACTTGACCCAATGAAATAAACATATGGATTGTGTCATGTGTCATTGTTTATTTCATATGAGTTTGATTCTAAGTTTGAGATGTTCACCTTTTCCACATGAGGATAGGTTCAATAAATATCGTCTAACGTTGATTCCTGATAAAGGCTGCTATAAGGACTTTATTTATGTTCTCTTGAATTGTGCGGGGAAAAGTTGTTCATCAAGAAAACCGTATGTCCCTCATTAGTATACCTAGTGAGTGATGATATCTGTTTGGGCCCCTTGATGGAGTTGAATTGTTTGCTAGCAACTTGTACAATTAACTCTATATCAAGAAATGTATAATCTGCAAGAATGACACATTCCTATCTTGGATTATACAAAGATATCGTGTGACATAAGAATCAAGCAAGGAAATACTTTTATTTCTTATGCAGGATTGAGATATTGTAACGGTACATTATTTATACGAATTGGGAATCATAACGTGTTGCTAGATACCGCTTATGATTATTGGAAATAAATAACGATTTATTTCCATGGCCAACATAGTATAAATCCTCAAATAGGGTCGCACAAATAGGATTCTAACCACTTAGTGCATTTATTGTTTATTCACAATAATGTGTATTGTGAAATGTGATAAGTTAATTAATTAATTATATACCGTTATAATTAATTAAATTAAAAGGATCATATGGAAACAATTTAATGCATTAGCTAATCATAGATTAATTATTAATGAGTTAATAATTAATTATGTTCAACTTGCTTTAATTAATTTGAGCTAATTGGGCTTCTATTTAATTGGTTAATTAAAGGCCCAATTTAGGAAGAATGAAGAGACAATTAAAGGGGATTCATTAATTGGTGAATTAATGAATAAAGGCCTTTTATTAAGATGGCCCAAGAGAGCCCATTAGGTGGCCTCTTAGGGTGGATGGCATACTTGTAAATAGTATGAAGGTTGGATGGGAGTGGTTGGCTATATAAAGGGGTCTCTTTGGGAGCAAACCCTAGCCGTCATCTCTCTTCCTCTCCCCTCCCTTGCGCCTCCACCTAGAAGAGAGATTTTTCTCTCTTCTCCATGGCTCTTCTCCCTTCCAAGCTCATGTGTTGAGCATCCCACCTTTCTTCCTCTCCATTAAATAGTTAATTAAAAGAAACAAGGTGATTAGCAAGAGGTTCAAGAGAACTAGCATTCTCTTTGAGCTTGGTGGTGGGTCCTTGGTGGGCTAGAGGCGACTATTGGTGGTGGAGGAGGCGGAGCACGCACGCCATCGACTCCTACGCATTGGATTCGAACCTCACAAGAACATTTGTGAGAGGTACAATCTTCCTACACCTTTTTCTCATGTGTGTGATTGCCTTTGCACTAGATCTTGTGATTTGCTTGTTGTTAATGGTGATTAATTAGTTGTAATTGATCTAAAATTAAAATATGAGCATTTCCTAACAGCGAATACATAGAAGATTTAATACGCGAACATGGAGAATCGAACATGGTTGGGCCTATACACGAAACAGTAGCGAATACATAGAAGATTTAATACGCGAACATGGAGAATCGAACAGGGTTGGGCACTCTGGCATGCGTATGCCTTATCCACTAGGCCAACTTGGCCTGTTGATCTCTAGCGCTAGTTTATTTATTTGAAGAGGAAGGTTCCACTACCAACATTTTAGTTGCCCCCAAATGCCAATATTTTGTCATTTAGTTACTTTTTCAAATTTTAAAATTCAAACGTTAAATTCAAACCGTTGATCTTATTTAGTTTAACGAGCGATGCGTTTTCATATAAGTTTTGTAAATTTTGGAGTTTATTTAATGCTCGATCAAAGGCTAAAGCATGAACGTATTAGAATGAATCTATCATAGTTAACAAGGTTCGTTTATTTTTCTATCTCTTGATCAAGAATCAAATAAACTCCAAAATTTACAAAACTTATATGAAAACACATCGCTCGTTAAACTAAATAAGATCAACGGTTTGAATTTAACGTTTGAATTTTAAAATTTGAAAAAGTAACTAAATAGCAAAATATTGGTATTTGGGGGCAACTAAAATGTTGGTAGCGGAACCTTCCTCTTATTTGAATCTTACTAGCAAAAGATGCCCTCAATATGGGGGCAAATAAAAAAAATAAAATTTTGATATTATTTTTGTTTCATATAAAACTTTACATGTTAGACAATAAAGATACGGTAAAATCAATAATTTAGTCTTTTCTTTTAAATAAATAACTAATTTGGTAGTAACTTAATTTTTTCTATAAAAAGTCTGACCTTAATCTAGACAACTGATCAAATCAAATTACACAAATCAATGGTCCATAATTGATATAAGAATTGTTTAACACCATTTTATATGACATGTTTACTCATTTTATATGAATTTTTTATACCCTTCGTATGCGTGCAGTTATAAGTAGTAGAGATTAAAACTTGCTATCTGGTACTAATCGGTAAAATCGAAAAAATCGCTTACCACCATCAACGCCGGTATGATGGCCGGTAGGGTATTAAAATCATTGGGTTTTGGTGACATCTCCCTTAAAAAAATGCCACATTGGAATTCCTGATCATTGCAGATTTATAAATCTATCTAATTCTCCATTTGTTTGGTGCACACTGCTTGCGAAACGGTGCGCTTGGCACACTGGCATTTTTTTTTTGGCAGATCAAATCCATAGACAACTTAATATTAACATCAGAATATATTATAAAAATAAAAAAAATTGGAGGACAAATACAAAGATGGCACTTGGCACACTCCAACTGTGGTCAGCTCATCCTCACAACCACGCGTATTTGGGCACGTGGGTACAAAGATACAAAGAGGAACCCAAGAAGCAACACGCCAACACCTGGTCAAGTGCTCAAGCAATCAAGTTCTATTGTTCAAACGATCCAACCGAATATTCCTTTTGTATTCTCGGACTAGCAAGTATTTGTCTTGACGTGTCTTTTGAGTCTTTGACCTGTTTAATTTGAGAGTTTACTGTGTAATGAATTTGGATCTCGATCTTGCGCACTACGACGGACCTACTTGATGCAGTTACATGCTTTATGTATTTAAATTTTAAACCAGAAAATTTTAACTGTACTAAGTGATTTGCTACGGCAATCAAATAATTGGACATATTATACTTGACACCTCAAATCCATCTTTTTTTAAACACTTGTTTAACTGGTTTAACAATAACTAGGTAGTCTCTATCTAATATGTCTAAAAAAAAAACTCTTTTAAGAAGCAAACTTAATTATATATAAAAAATATGTCTGGTTGGTTTAAATATTTGAAGATGCATAGACTGACTGCTCAATTATACTGATAATGAGTTCCAATAAAAAAAGTTATTTTACATTTATCAAAATGTATTGTACTCTGTCAAAGTTGTGTAATAGTTGTCAATAATTGTATTCTAACTTGTGAAAATTAATTATCAATTCAATAAGCAAGTGTGTATTTCGAAGGATGAGAAAAATGAGTTAGGCCTGATAAAAAATCACTTCTTTTTTTTTTTAGCATGGGATTTCATTTCATTTCATTATAATTTTTTTTTTATCAAAATGAACGGATTTCATATTATTTGATTGGAATTTTCATGTTATTAGACCTAACAAAATCCCGTGAAATCAATTCGAATGAAATGAAATCCCGCATGAAAATCATTTTGTTCAAAGCCTTAGCAAGATATATCAAACTGAATTTTGGCTAGGCTAAAATCATATGACGACTGTCAATAATGATAATTATTTGAAATATATATGCATCCATCTACATAATAGACAGATCTATATGAGCCGAGAAGACGCGAGTGTTTATTGAGATAACATAAAAGTGTGTATTCTAAAATACATGAAAAATTGATACAAAAATTTTGAAAAATAAGTTTATAAATATAGTTAATTATCAAATCAGTTAAAAATTACGAGAGAGATTTTGCGCACATTAAATAATCACCAACAACTATCTCGCATACATCTATAGTTCTAACTATCTAACTAACACACCCTCTGATTTTTTTTTTTTCCCGAATTGTCGCTTCTTTTTCCGATCCAGGACTTCAGGCAGGGGCGCTCATTTCACACTGCCTCCATCTTTGCTCTCTACTTTGTTTAAACTAAATCGACTTCTCTTTTTATTTTTCTTTTCCTCCTCTGCCTAGCTAGCATCCAATCTTCTTTTTAAACTATACGGAGTTTATAATTCTTTTTGAACAAAATAAATTTTAGTGTTTGATTTTTATAGTTCAAAGTTTTATTTTTTATTTACGTTCCAAAACCAACTATTGGTCGATACTAATTAAAGTAGCTTTAAAATTTGATTTTAATCGGAAAAACATAAATAAATTAGATTTTCTGAGGAATGGCAAACTTAACTTGTGGTCAAACTATTGTTAAAGCACACGCAAATTAAGTACTGGACCTGCTTGTTTGTTCATTGATGATGGTCTTGATGCAACAGTTTAGGAGGTATTTAATTGTTTTCTGTCACGAAACTAAGATGAAACTGCCAATCCAGTCTTACCTCTTCCGTAGTCATATTTGACTAGTACAAAAATGATACATTATTTAACTTAAACTACGGTATGATGTGAATATTACATATATATATATATATATATATATATATATATATATATATATATATATATGAGATGGTGAGTCGCCTTCATGTAGCCGCGTTTTATTGGGTACGGCTAGTCAATTAGAAAAGTTCAGAAGATATCTCATTCTACAAGTACAATATACACACGATTTATTATATTAATTAACAAGGCCAAACAATGTTTCGCAGCATGACATTGGTGTTGGATAGATTGGTTATCTCAGCACCGACGTCATTAGACAATGATAACAATTTGCCTCAAAACATAATAAAATAAAACCGTAATTTCGTTTCTTTTTATCATTTAACCAGCAACACATTTACATAACATGAATATCTTTGTAGTCTTTAAGCCGAACCTTTGAAGTATTTAAATAATATGATGAGCAAATAAAATTTTCTTTGATTAACTGAAGAGCGCTTCTTGGTGTCGAAGTACGTACTGATTGACCTAACTAATTCAGTATTAGTTTCAGCCTTTCAAGAAAAGTTGGTCTTTCCATACATCTATTTATGTATTAACTTTTAATACTTATTATGATCTATTAAGTTCTACTATATGATTGATAGCATTTGGTTATTTCATAAACCAAAATTTTGTTATATATTTATATAAATAGTATAACATTATTAATTATTACTTATATTTATTTTAATTAACATATATTTCATTGTGACAAATTTTACGCTGAACCAATAGTCTTGTTCTTCAAAAAATATGAAAAATATTCCATCAAAATTATGACCGACTGTGATTGATTTGAATAAAATAATCCGGGTTAAAAAATAATCCATGGAAAAACGTCTAATTACTTAGAAAAAACAAATCCATAGAAAAAAGTCCAATTAATTATGTTATTGGTATCATCGGTCTCTGCTGAAGCAGCGTTCGATCTTTAATGAACCTTTCCATTTATTTCTTAAAGTTCTGGCTCTTTTGTTGAAAATGTAGCATGTGATGGCCAAGAGCCCAAGAGGCAGGAGCCTGTCATTGTTAACGTTTTTGTTTGTCAAGGACGTACGACATAATGAACAATAGAAAAGCGTCCCATCTTTTGCTTTAAAATTCTAATTACGTTTCTGCGGTACCGTTATGACATGCTTTGCGTTGTATTTCTACTTGAACTCGTTTACAGAAGAGTAACTTTATTAGGAGCACTAAGTCACTTAAAAACTGTTTGGTTAATGTTAACAGTTTTAAACTCATTGCGTCATTAATTATATTAACAGTTTGTTGGTACTGCCGACCATACGAAGAAGAAAAGTTGGAATTTTCTCATAGGTAAATAGTGTCCTAGAATAACGAAAAAGGAATATATTCCCTTTTTGTATTTTTCTGAAGAGAACGGAAATACTTTGTTTTATCAAGGCAAGTCATCCCCTGAAAATAGGAGTAAGATATAGATAATGGGAAAGGAACCTCATTGACTATGCATTTTCCGAAAAATCAATTGTGGGCCACTGCTTCGTAGAAATTATGGAACCTATTTGATAATTGGCAGAGCTCTATTCTCTCGCTGTATATATACAACTAGGTTTGTTTCCTCCAGACCCCAATTAGTGAACTTGCAGTAAATAGTCTTTCACTCTTTCCCTTCCCTCTCCTCCCTCCTTCCCCATCTCTCTCTCTCTCTCTCTCTCTTCCTCTTTTCTTATCTTTCTCTGAAACAGGGTTTTGCTACATATATAGCTGAGCTAGAGTGAAGGTACAAATCATTTTTTGTTCTTTCTTGTTATAATTAACTAATATTCTTTTTCATTCTTTAGTACTGTCATCTCAAATAGGTTTACTAATTTCAATCTGAAGTTTCTTCTGCGAATGCTAGCTATATGTTTCTAATTTCTATTAATAAGTATTAACTAAAAATCTTATTCAGCGAGCAAAAAAAATTTCAAGTTTTTTCAACTACAAGTGATTGTTGGATAGAGCAAGCAGAGGTCATGGTCACAAAAAGGGTTAATATTAGATATTTATTTGCGTACATGTTAATTTATGAGATATGATAAAATTATTTTTTTTAATTTTTTAAATACTAATGACTGATTCAAACCGTTAAAATGTTCTTCATACTCAAATCTTATTGAAAATAAAATTCTATATTTTTCTCAAAATTTTTACTATTATTTCAGATTTTAAGAAAATTTGTTGATTTGAGAATTATGACCCTCTAGTAATAGCATTTTTTTTTTAAAAAATAAACAAAATAGTAAAAAAATAATAAATAAAAAATAAAAATTTAATTTTCCAGCTAGATTTGAACATGAAGATTAGTCTGAGTGGTTCGGATGGGTAGTTATAAACCCTAAAAATTGAAATATAGTTGCGAGTTGCGACATCATTTTATTTGTCTCTTAATTAATTAACCAATTACTAAGCATGATGACCTCACGCAAATGACTTGGTATTAAAAAAAATGACCAAAACAGTAGCAAGTTGACAAAAATACCACACCTTGCCTCAGCGTTATGTACATCTTTCGTCTTTATTTCCCAGATTTTGTGATTCTATTAGAAACGTGAGGCTTATTAAATAATTCTGATTATCATAAAGTTACCAAACATATTTAATAATTAAATTTTATATCATTAAAGTCAATTTTGGCGACATAGAACACTTGACTACATCCAAAAGGCCAACAATTAAAAAACAAACAAAGAAATAAAAATATAAAATAGAGAAAAGAAAAGCCAAGATCTGACTGGTGGCCCAGTTAAGGTCTGGTACTGGGCAGTAGATGCCGGTCTTTGCTATACTACTAGTCCTTTTCTCTTGTCTCCAAGCTTCGGAACTGAAAGTCACACACACTTTTCCTTTTTTTTTTGAAATGTCAGGTCAACAAATCGATTGCAAACATACAAAAGAATCGTGAAAAAACCCAAGAACAAGCAACCAAACCATTATGGCAAGAGACCAGCTTCAAGTGCTGAGTGCCCTTGATTTGGCAAAGACACAATGGTACCATTTCACGGCTATCGTCATAGCCGGCATGGGCTTCTTCACCGATGCATATGATATCTTCTCCATATCACTTGTCACAAAACTCCTCGGCCGTATATATTACTACGAACCTGGATCATCCACCCCAGGCACCTTGCCACCTAATGTGTCAGCCGCAGTAAATGGTGTTGCCTTTTGTGGAACCCTAGCTGGCCAGTTGTTTTTTGGTTGGCTCGGTGACAAAATGGGTCGAAAACGTGTGTATGGTTTGACTCTAATGTTGATGGTGATTTGTTGTGTCGCCTCTGGGCTTTCTTTTGGTCATACTGCCAAAGGTGTCATGTCCACTCTCTGCTTCTTTCGGTTCTGGCTCGGGTTTGGCATAGGTGGGGATTACCCACTCTCAGCCACCATCATGTCGGAGTATGCTAACAAGAAGACACGTGGCGCATTCATAGCTGCTGTGTTTGCCATGCAAGGGTTTGGTAATATCACAGGGGGAATTGTTGCCCTGATTGTCTCGGCTGCATTCAAAGCTAAGTATAAAGCTCCAGCCTATGAAGTTGATCCAGTGGCCTCCACACCGCCAGAGTGTGATTATGTCTGGCGGATTGTTCTCATGTTTGGGGCCATCCCTGCTCTGATGACCTATTACTGGCGCATGAAGATGCCCGAAACTGCTCGTTACACTGCTCTTGTGGCCAAGAATGCCAAGCAGGCTGCTGCTGATATGACAACTGTCCTTCAGGTATATATGAGCTTAGTTTATGTTCAAAATGATAATCTTAATGAGTGGTTTGAAAATTGACATATTTTGCCATTTATAATCAGGTGGACATAGAAGAGGACCCAACCAAAGTGGCAGAACTCTCCAATTCCAGGGACCAATTTGGGCTGTTCTCCAAGGAATTTCTCCGTCGTCATGGGTTGCACCTCATGGGCACTTGCGTGTGTTGGTTTGTACTAGACATTTCCTTTTACAGCCAGAACCTATTCCAGAAAGACATCTTCAGTGCTGTCGGATGGCTGCCAAAGGCTAAAACCATGAGCGCTCTTGAAGAGGTTTTCAAAATTGCACGGGCACAATCGCTAGTGGCACTCTGTGGAACCATACCCGGCTACTGGTTCACCGTTGCATTCATTGATATCATCGGCCGTTTTGTGATCCAGATGATGGGATTTTTCATGATGACCGTATTTATGCTTGGTTTAGCCATACCGTACCACCACTGGACCACAAAGGGAAACCAAATAGGATTTGTAGTGATGTATGCTTTCACCTTCTTCTTTGCTAATTTTGGACCAAACAGCACAACATTTATTGTTCCAGCTGAGATATTCCCAGCCAGGCTCAGGTCAACTTGCCATGGTATCTCCGCTGCATCTGGCAAGGCCGGAGCAATCGTTGGGGCCTTTGGGTTCTTATATGCGGCACAAAGCACCGACCCTACTAAAACTGACCCTGGGTACCCAACCGGCATTGGAATTCGCAACTCATTGTTCTTGCTTGCCGGGTGCAATCTTATTGGTCTTGTTTTTACCTTCTTTGTGCCCGAGGCAAAGGGGAAATCGCTGGAGGAGGCCTCTGGTGAGAATGAAGAGGAGGTGCCAGAGACAGAACCCGGGCAAACCCGGACAGTGCCAGTTTAAAACGTCTCAACTGCCTTGAATTAAAACGATCTCTCTTTTCTTTTTAAAGGATATATTGTGATGATTTGTCTTTTAATTGAAGAACACTTATTTATATATGGTAGCTTTATTGGAGAACAGACAACATTAATGAACGAAGGAGTGACATCTTTTAAATATTGCCTTCATCAGTACCAAAAAAAGGATAAATCATTGGTACTACTGCCCTCCCACTGGCAGTATAAGGCTACAAGCTAAATATAAGGACGCAGTTTTAATGTGATTTACAATCTATTTTATAGAAGAATATGTTTTAAATTATTGTTGCATGAGAAACAAGATAACCAACAAAGTTATTATTAATAATAAAGTGTTTTTTTGCGATTTTAGTTGACAATAAAGCTGCCAAATAGTTACATAGGAATCCACTACTATTCACTACAATGGGCCAAGACCAAAAGGCCTAATTAAATTAGTTTTGATCAGCCCTTAATATATTTATGTCTTTCCAAATCAAACAGCATATATAAGATCGAAATAAGTCAAATTAATAAATAAATAAGTCAAATGTTAAGACATGCCCGAATGATTAGACGCAGAAACATTATATAATAAATTAAACACTTAGACATTATATAATTAGCACGTTTATCGGCTTCTGGTATAATCTCTCTCGTTCAGTCGAGTCTGGCCCGAAACGACTAACAGAAAAAATTGTAATTTAAACCACTGCTGAATATGCACATTGTTAAAATAAAAGATCGTTCAATAGAAGACAATCGCTGCTCATTCGGCTCCATACAGAAATATGACGACACTATTGACACGTGTTTTTACACCTTAACAAGAAACCAAACCCATACTTTTCACCTATTTAAGATATGTTGGAAATTGTAAATGGTGCCACGATTTGCAACGTCCCCTTTAACAACAAACATTTCCTGGTTCGTTCAATCAATTTGAAAGGGCAAACTCTGTTCAGCATTTTAATTAATTGACAAAGTTGTGTTATAACTTTCAATTGAGCAAGAGCTGAATAAAATGAGGCCATTCATTTTTGGAGGATAGCCCGCTGATTTGAATTCAATTGTAGAGTGTGTATATATATATTTTTAACTTTTAGAATACTAGCGGTATTATTTGCGGTTTCTACGGCAAAAAAAAAATGTACCTTCTAAGTACACGTGTCAAAAGTCTGAGGCATGATTTCCAAATTTATTGGGAAACATGAGTTGATTCATATTGAATTCAGATCCGACATTTCAGATACATATCTTAACAGTTTGCTCAATCCACCTAAGAACCATTGACAAAAGAAAACTATTGTTATTTCCCTTTGAAATTATATGAATGATCACTATTAGTATTTTGTTCCTCTGTTGGATTGTCAGATTAACTTTCAAACATATCGAACTTATTTATTGACCTCACAAAAAAAACTACAAATCATCAGCAACATTGAGTCGATTGAACGCGTTTGTGTTAGATCAAACAGTTTGGAATCAGGAAACTAAAAATTCAAAAATTCGGATCGAATAAAAAGGCAGGTACATGCTCCTTTGTGCGGCTCTTGTAATCAAATCAGGATGCCAGGTTACCGTACAAATGTCCTTCTTGAATCTTCTTCTAATCAAATGCTGGAAGGGAATAAAGAGGGAATATATTCCCTTTTGTATTGACTTCAGATAAAATAAATACTCTGTTTCATCAAGGCAAGGCATTACTATAGAATTGTAAATGTAACAATCAAAATATATTAGAAAGAGAAATCCTTGACCATTACCGAGCCACATCATCAGTTGTGTGTCCCGGTTGGTTTAGAAATTTTGGATTTCTTGGACATGTGTTGTTCCCAGTTCTCTATTTATATCTAGCCACAGATTCCCAATAACTCAGTTCTCTTAAATGAAATCCTTTTACACGGGATTTTGTTACCGGTAATTTAATTCGGAAAGAAGGTATGAATCATGTTCAGTTCATTGCTGTAATTAATTCTTCCAATGTTCAATATTATTTTATCTACTTTTCTGCTAACACCTAGTGTTTTGTAATTTAAGGTTTTATGAAGAATGACCTTGTGCTGTATTCGCACGTTTCAAAGGAAAAATTATACAAAGCAAAATTTGTTAGACATAATTAAATTGAGATTGTTTAACATGAGGAATGTTCTGTCTGTCTTCATGAAAAAAACATGTGAAATGTTACAATATTACTGCAAAATTTTGTGCTAAAACAAGTTGCTGGAATAAATTTTCCATTATTGTTTCTAAAGCATATAGTATTTTTTTTTTGGGTAAACTTTCTATGTAACTACAATAGTTGCTCCGGACAAGAGAGGCATGCTAGTCCGACAGTCTGATGTGACACAGTCGTTACTAGTACTGTATCATAATCAATGTTACTCTCTTCAAATTTTATCAGGCACATACAATGCATCTAAATTTGTTTCCATTTTTTTGAAATTGTAGGTTTACGAAGGTCCTTGCCAAACAAGCCAACTTTAAAAAGACACGGAAACAGAGTCGCAACAATGGCGGGAGGCCAACTTCAGGTCCTAAGTGCTCTCGACTCGGCAAAGACGCAACTGTACCACTTTACGGCTATCATTATAGCTGGTATGGGCTTCTTCACTGATGCATATGATCTCTTCTCCATCTCTCTAGTCACAAAGCTCCTAGGCCGTATATACTACTATGAACCTGGGTCATCTACGCCTGGTAGCCTACCACCGAATGTATCAGCTGCTGTCAATGGTGTGGCCTTTTGTGGAGCCCTATCTGGACAGCTGTTTTTTGGTTGGCTCGGTGACAAGATGGGCCGGAAAAAGGTATATGGAATGACTCTAATGCTTATGGTGATTTGTTGTATCGCCTCTGGCCTCTCCTTGGGCAGCAGTGCCAAAGGTGTCATGGCTACACTATGCTTCTTTCGCTTCTGGCTCGGGTTTGGCATTGGTGGAGATTACCCCCTCTCAGCTACCATCATGTCAGAGTATGCAAATAAGAAAACACGTGGTGCTTTCATAGCAGCTGTTTTTGCGATGCAGGGGTTTGGTAACCTGACAGGTGGGGTTGTTGCACTGATTGTCTCGGCTGCATTCAGGGCTAAGTACAAAGCACCAGCATATGATGTTGATCCACTAGCCTCAACACCACCAGAGAGTGATTACGTGTGGCGCATTATTCTAATGTTTGGTGCCGTACCAGCTCTGATAACATATTACTGGCGTATGAAGATGCCTGAGACTGCTCGATACACTGCCCTTGTGGCCAAGAATGCAAAAAAGGCTGCTGCAGATATGACAACAGTTCTACAGGTATAAATTAATTTTATTTCGTCAACTATTTTTATCATGTTTTACTCCGAATAGCTAGGTTGGTTTAACTAAATAACTTTTAAGAAAGGATGCATGATTAGATGAAACTGGATAAAATCAGGGATTATGGAACAACTTATTTCGTCAATTTATTTCTCTGGATAGTTCTCGTACAAGAATGACACAGTGATCTTGTCCTGTTTGGGAAGATAACAGAGCTAACATCTTCTCCAATATTCTTTTACTCGCTCTTTCAATTGACTAATCTAATTAAAGGTCCAAATGAATGGGCTCAGCCCATTTGAAACACAAGATTGAAGATGGCAAGGAAAGAAGCTGGCCCAATAGAATCATCTTCGTGCACCTGCACCCCATTAACAAAATATCACTCCCTTAGCCTTAGGATCATCAGTTCTGAACTAGGCATACCATAATGTAGTTGAAATCGTGACAAACTTTGTGTGTTTTTTGTGTATGTGCGTTTGTGGAAAAACAGACTGATCTGGAAGAGGATGCCAACAAAGCCGAGAAGCTCTTCAATTCCAGGGACCAATTTGGACTCTTTTCTAAAGAATTCTTACGTCGTCACGGGTTACACCTAATGGGCACGACTGTGTGTTGGTTTGTCCTCGACATTGCCTTCTACAGTCAAAATCTTTTTCAAAAGGACATCTTCAGTGCTGTCGGATGGCTGCCGAAGGCCAAAACAATGAGTGCACTTGAAGAGCTCTTTAAGATTGCACGTGCGCAATCACTTGTGGCACTCTGTGGTACCATACCTGGCTACTGGTTCACAGTTGCTTTTATTGATATAATCGGTCGGTTTTTCATCCAGCTAATGGGATTTTTCATGATGACTGCATTTATGCTCGGCCTAGCCATACCTTACCATCACTGGACCACCAAGGGGAACCACATTGGCTTTGTGGTGATGTATGCATTCACCTTCTTCTTTGCCAATTTTGGACCAAACACCACAACATTTATAGTTCCAGCTGAGATTTTTCCTGCAAGACTAAGGTCAACTTGCCATGGTATCTCATCTGCTGCTGGTAAGGCTGGATCAATTGTTGGTTCGTTTGGGTTTTTATACGCAGCACAGAGCACTGACCCAGCTCAAACCGACCCGGGATATCCGACCGGCATTGGTGTACGCAATACATTGTTTGTGCTTGCTGGTTGCAATCTCATCGGACTTATTTTCACATTCTTCGTGCCTGAGGCCAAGGGAAAATCACTTGAGGAGGCTTCTGGTGAGAATGAAGAGGAGGTGATAGAGGCCGAATCCAGTTATAACCATGCTGAGCCCGTTTAATTCAATTAGAATATTCTAATTAGAAAATTTGTTCTGCCCTTAGTCAGTTCATCTCATTTGGATGCTGATTGATAAATAACGAAAGTTTCTTTTTCCTTTTTTTTTTATTTGCAAAATACAGCAAAAGTTGTTTGTGAACTGCGCATACAGCTCTGTTGTATACAAATTTATAATTAGATTATTCAGTGTATGGTCATGTATACCACAAAGGTTCTTCTAAGCAATAAAAGACAAAATGTTGCTTTAAATTGATTTGTTTGAACTAACAGAAAAGAAATATATAAAAAACAAGTGACTCATCGATTTACAAAGGTTTTTTTACTACTACAGAATAACTTGTTACACGAACCAAACTGCCATTCTTTCTTTTTAACACAGATTCCCTGGAGAATTCTGTCACTAACCAAATAGGTAGCAGAATATTTCCCTGTTCTCTCTTCAGTATTATATGTGAACAATTTACTTTTACGGGCCCAAAATAGTCTTCAGAAGTGAAACTTAATATAGAGCCTAGAAAAAGCTGTCTCAACAAAATATTTTCAGGTCCTATTTTACTCAGAATCTGTGGTTAGATCAACATCTCCAACGAAACCAAATTAGATTAAATATTTTATAAATATAGACCTTTGCCCCTCCCCCCCCCCCCCCCCCCCCCCAAAAAAAATAAAATAAAATAAAATAAAAAATAAAATAATAATAATAATAATAATAATAATAAATAATAAATAAAATAAAAGACTATAAAGTCCTTGCACATATAACGGTTTGGGACTCGTACAAACTTGCAAGTACCAAAAATATTGTTAAGATTAAGATAGCAAACAAAGTTGTTACCACTAGTTAACCTTCTCTTGGATTTCGTCCTTTGACTTGGGCTTGCATATCGTTTTCAATGTAAAGCCAACTGAGAAATAAAATATGTACCACTATTATATGACCAGGCCCTATTGGTTAATGGTGATTGGTAAACCTTACAAATGAGATAGAGGTCCACTGATACTGATCAAGACCAAGCAGATTACAGCAAGCTGTAGCGACCATGCTATCTATAATCCATGTAGCTTAAAAAGGTTTTCTATATAGTCCGTGTTATCCCCAACCGTATGCTTAGCAAAGTCGCCTATATTTTTTAAAGGGATTCATTACAGAGTCCCATATATGTTTTCTTGCGTCAGTTTATCATCATAATATAGTATGGATACACACATGATGGATGAAACGAAAGAACGAAACTGATGCAATTTTATAAAAAAAGTTAAAATGTCATAAAACTAGATTTGATGTTTCAAAAATTTTTAAATTTTAAACATGTTGCAAATTAGTGCATACAAAATGCAGCCCCACAAAATACAAAAAATGCTAAAATTCAATGAATGAATTAACAAATAATTTTATGTAAAATCAACGTCCAATTGCACTCCAGAACCATCTCCAAGTTGCTTTGGTGGAGTCGTGTCTTTTCAAGATGACAAATTGCAAAGCAAAAATAAAAGCAACCCTAGTAAACTAGGCTTAATTTTACCTTTGTTAATAATGAACATTTTTTTAATCAAGATAATTTACCCGTCCCACTTTATTTTGTCTCCAATTTGGTTGAGTGCCCAAGTGCCCCCTCTTTTAACTAAATGCTCTGAGAATCACAACCACCAAAACACATCATTTTCGTTTCCTAATGTACAAATGCCACTTTCTTTTTACCAAAAAAAAAAAAAAAAAGCGTTCTTCCTTTCATCTATAAATAATATATACCACCAGCACTTCCTAATTACTACAACAAACTCCAACAAGATCTCCTTTGGCCCCTTTCGAGCTAGGGTTTCCATTTCAGGTAAGTGATATATATACCAGACTACAATTATTCACAGTTTACAGAATTAGTTTGATTCTGGTAAAAGTTTAACACTTTATTTGTACTTTCTTTTGCAAGCAGTTGTTGCAGAGAAAACTAGCAATGAAGATTGTAGCAGTAATACTTGTTATAATGCTTATGACAAGCTGTGGTGCTTCTGTCCCGAATAAATTTATGTTCAGAGAGGAAGCACAAAAAATTGAAGCAAAGACATCTGGTACTTCTATTGATAACCATCATGCTATACCGAGAGATCAGTATGATAATTGGAGCAGTCCTGGTAACATGCCAGGAGGGAGCGGTGATGGCGGAAAAGTGTCTAAGCCATAAGTTGAACAACTGAAAAAGTTTCACCAAGTTTTCAACTTATAATTGGGTAAACATATATGTGTGCACTCATATATATATTGTGTATGTGCGTGGTAGTTCTTGATGGCTGTATTATAAATTAAGTAGCATGATGTCAAGTAGCTAACTAATAGTACAAACATTATATTGAGCTTGCTTATATATGTTCATCTCGGTGGTTGTCATTGTATGTATATCGGACAGTAGCTTGGCTGCTCTATGATAATATATAGGCTGTTAAAGTGTTAAACCGGTATGATATACTTGTATATAATTATCACATTCCAAATAAATGGGGTTGCGTCAAAATGAAATATTGATCTATCTGCATTGCAATTTAACTAATTATTTAATTATTTCATTCAAGTTTGATGTAATTGTGTGGCCAGATATAACAGAAACGATAACTTTATAGCTTCGTTTTTGACTTAATTAGATTATCCCTGTTCTGATAAATAAATTATGCACTAAGGAATAAATGATCAATTCATGTACAATAATTAAGCTTTATGAACTTCTTATTTTGTAGTTGCAATATCTATTCGGATAGTTTTGAGAAATTATTAGAAATGATCAATTAACCAGAACTTTTATATGAAATGCACACTCCCTCATGTGAATTTTATGACTTAACTTTTCAGATAATAATGGTTTACAAAATTAGTTCAATATTGTTTTGTGTAATTTTTACAAGAACACAATCTGAGTAACTCTATAAATTATTTTTTATATTACATGTCAGGGCACATCCAGTAAATGAAACTGTATAAAAACGAAAGATTAGCAATTCTAATTAAAGAAAAATAAAATTTGTACGGAAAAAAGAAATAAAAAGAATTGAAAAACAATTATACAAAAAAAAAAAAATTACCAGATTGTATATAGTTTACGACCTGCCGTGGACTTTACAATTTATTCTGAGTCAGTAATATGACTAAATGTTGGCTCTGTTTGGATGTGGTGGAATAAGGGTGGAATAGCTTCTTTCCGGCGTAAATCTTTCTTCCTAATAAAAAAATCCATCTAAACAACATTTCTTATCCCTAGAATAACAACTCTTCTCACTCTTCCTACGTAACACTCTTCCCAAAAACACTCTTCACAATAACACTCATCTTTTACTTTTCACCCCCAATAACACACTTTCCAATAATTTTATTTCTAACTTACCATCCAAACAACATTTCTTATTTCCGGAATAGCTTCTTCCCACTCTTCCTGAAATAATATTTTTCAGCCCGAAATAGTTCTTCCTTCCTTATTCCTAACTCATTCAAACGGAGCCATTGCGTGTAAAGAGGAAAAATAACCTCTCTTTCTCTATATATATTTTTTATTTTTTGAAGAGAAATTCGGGGGCAATTTAAGCTCTATATATTATGAATGTCATGCAGCGGCCCAAACTTAGGTCCTGCATCAAAAAGAATTTTGGGCTTTGGAGTATACTACATTCTAAGACTATTGCATGAAAAGAAGCTAGCCCAACCCATATTGAAATATAAGACCGTAGTTCTTTTTCCAGGCCACTCACTGAAAATGTATTATCCAGTTGAAAGAGTTAGGATGTTTTACGTTTCTTTCCAAATGGCCTGGACCCAAAATAATGTAGCAAATTTACCCTATTTTTCTTCTCTCTTTTTTCGAGACGGCACTGATTTTCTCATTTCTATTGATGATTTTTCAATTTTCAAAGATCTTTTAGGTGATAGCTATTGTTTTTTATATACTTAAAAAATGATGTGTTTTTTTCCGTCATGCTCATTCGGACGACACCTCGTCAATATACTAATTAAGTTACTAACTAGCCATGAGCCACCAAAACAAATTTAATATATACTAGCAACTGTAAACAAGTAATAAAGTGAATAAGAAAAATGTCAAATATTTCTTGCAGGCTACGCTTTGGAAAAAGGGGCGTGTACGTGTGTGGTCGGATTCGTTATTTGTTTGAATAATTAACATTTGTTTTAGGTTTGATATATACTTTAAAGTTTAAACTGAGTTTAAATGGAGACCATTCATGCCGGATTCAAAATATTAAAAAATCATGTCGAATATAGTTTTTTTTTTGTTCTTTGTCTTTTGTCTTTTCTTTTGGATGGTGGGTGGGGTATAAAAGTACACTCAATGCCTACTTAAACCCTAAAACACCTGTAAATAAAGCGCTATACCCTAACAATATTTGACTAGAATAAAACTAAAAGTTAAGCTCTACCTTACTGATTTCAGGACTTCCATTCATTACAAGTTGTTAGAAAAGGAATTAATGCTTAACTAAACTTAGTTCTTTTTGCTTTTCAGGGTGGGAATCTGCTTTACAAAGTCCAACAAAAAGAACTAATTAAAGAACATCTAGATTACTCTTAATTTAGCCTACTAATATAATCTAATTAGAAGGATGAATTTTTATTAATTCTGTGGTGTATACCACAATTAATCTAGCTAGTGAGACCGAAATTTACGTACCCTTTTATATTAATAAAATAAATCAAAGCAAAAAAAAGTATTTGTTTATTCTTTATATATAGGATCATAACCCTATTTAGAAGTATCTCTAGACCATTTGAAATTTCAATCACACCAAGGTACAAGTGTGTGACAAATTTAAGTTAGCCTCTATATGTATACATGTCCTGTGCTACTGGGGAAAAACTAATAGTCTAATACCGTGGTGCCGTCACCTAGTTATAATTGAAAACATTCATAAATTTAAATATGTGTTGCCTTGCTAAGTTTTCGGATTAGCTAAGTTCCTTCACAAATGACAATAAAAAATCGTTTATCCAGTGGCATTTAGCTATTGAGGCAACGTACAACTTGTTTGCTCAACCTAAATATATATAGAGAGGCTAGTCGACCTAAAAAAAGCATAGTTAACCTTTGGAAACATATCAACCGACCACTTTCAGTGGCTAATTCCAGTACAGTCATGAACACTATTATTGTAGACTTAATCAACCCAACCCCCTTTGTACAACTTTTTAATGATTGTCTTATACTACGCATGTATTGATGTACTATACCTAATATATATAGGGAAAATGGGGATCCAAAGAAGAAGGCCAGTAGTAGATCTTTAATAAACAAAAAAGGTAATACAAACACTTGCACGGATACAAAGAAATCTAGGGTTAGGTTTAAGGTTGTTTTTTTCTTCTCCCTGCATGGAGAATCTTTGTTAGGTAATTGATAAGAAGATGACAGACAGAGTACGGTTAATCATCACTACCAGTAATATATATCAAGCAAGTGAACAATGCTTATATAAATATATATATTTATATAATTAAACTAGATAAGCAAGCTACTCCTGGACTTTTATTTAAATAATACATAGTACATGATCACTATCAAACCATTTGTCCAAGATATATTTTCTGCACACTTAACAAACCACACCAATATAGCAGATACAGGTACATTTTTCTCATGCGCACACTGGAAACGAGAACACAGTACATGCATATCCTTAATTTCTGCAATCCTTCTACATTACTTAAACCCATACAGTTGCATCAAGAATTCTTGTGTCTAATTAGGGATGAGGTGTCAGATTTCCTGACATCCTATGGTACTGATCAACGGTGATTTGATGGTGTGAGTCAGTGGATGCTCCAACGGAACCAGCAAACTGATCAGAACTTTCATTGTTGTTGGTATCACCCTTTGCAGCTGGGCTAGTAGTTGTTGCACCAGATAAGCGTGAAAGTGATGGATTCAAATCAAAACCACTAATCTTCAGTGTTTTGCTTGTGCGATCATCGTTATCTACCTTATTTGTCAGGTCTCTTCCTTCCACAAGATGTCCCCAAAAGAGGATGAGTGTCAAAGCAAGTACAACAATCAGGAGTCTAGGTGTGTTGAGTTTCATGGTGTTCCTGGCCATGATTTAAAGGAGAATGATGTTAGTGGGTGCTGCAACAAAAATCAAGAAATGATGACTTAGCTACTAAGGAAAGAAGGACAAAATATATATTGGACCTCACCTTTTGATTGTTCCTAAGGCAAGCTAGTGTCAATTATCTAGATATTAATGTGGGTATTTATAGGACCAACATTTATAATGGCTTATTTTATAGGTTAAACATAGATAAATATCACTAACAATGGTGAGTGAATCTTACCGCGAGTGACGGCACATTCGGTTGTTACTTCGCGTGCTTAAGAAAATGATTATTAATTTAGTGTGATAATAATATTGTCCCCCAAGTGATATGAGAAAGCGAAAAGGAATATCATCATCTGTGATAGAGAAAGTGAATTTTGGTTGATCTTATCTATTCTTTGAAAAATAAAACTTGGAAGTCATCAAGAATAATCTGTGTGAATAACAATTTGATGAAAATCATTTCATCTACATTAAGTACTTCTTGGAAATAAAATTCACTTGACAATTCATCTTTGCAGTAAACTTAGCTAATATAAGGTGTCTTAGATATAATAATAAATTAGAATTAGAAAAAATCTCTTAAAACCTTAATATTGGTTGGGGATTTGTTAGTTATCCCTTCTAGAGATGTACTTCACAGTAAACTAAATAGTTTGAGATATATGTGGTAAAGGTGTTCTTGTCTACCTTACATGACCCAATTACAAATTCCTCAGTTCAGAGCCATTTCTTAATTATGTTGGTTTGAGGACCTTGAAGAATATTGTCATGATCAATCTCTGTAAATGCAAATATGATTTTTTTTTTTTTATTATCTTTTCAGGTTATATGAACAAACCACCCTATACGTATTAGTAAAGCATGTGCATGATATTTAAACTTTATTATAAAGCTTCCACATGACAAAAATGTTTTAATTGACGTGTATATGTTTATATATAAGAAAGTCTTAAAACTCCAGTTGTGATTCTTCTCATTTCTTTCAATGACACATGTATATTTTGATGATGCGAGGGCCTCAAATGATAATTAATACTTCGTTAGCAGTTCATACAATATATATAATTGAATGATTATTTTCATTTGGTATATAAAAATACTAGAATTGATTACGATTAACAGACAGCCCCCCAAAAAACATGAAATTCCACATACTTTCACTTCATCATAAAAGAAGAATAAAATAAATAAAAGGTTCGCTCCACAAGCTAAATTTGTAATCAGGTTTTCTCACCCTTAAGCCAAGAAACTGAGTAACCATATATTTTAAATTCATGGAGTAATTTTACTAATTTTGTGGCATTTAAGTTTCATCAAATATCACAATGAACGAGAGCTTGGTGGTTCAGAATTAAGTATTCTAAAAAAGGAAATTTATTTTTCTGATCCAAATAATCATATTAGGAAAAAAAACCAATGTTGAGGCCATGTGAAGAAAAGAGAAATATGACATGATCAGGTGTATGACCAATGCGGCCAGTTATACTGACAGATTGATAGGAAACCAACATAATATATAAAAGAAAATGGACTGATGGTTGCAGATTATAATGCCCATCTGATGTGAAATCAGAGCTTATCATCTTTGTTTGTTATGACTGCCATAAGGCAAGCAGCAGTAAGCACAAGCTACCATATATACCTTATTATCTTGTATTTTGAAAGAAGCTTTTATTTTGAGTTTTTTTAATTATTTTCCATTCTTTTTGGCACTACGTTTGGGTCTTGATCAGATGCTGACAATAGTTTAACAGTAAATATGTCAAAAGAGAAATTATGAAATTAAAAGTACCAGAGTTAATATATATTTATGTACCGCCCTATATATACAAAATGGTACTTTTAGTATATAGAAGATTCAAGCCAGATAACATTAAACATAAATAAAATTCTTCGTAATATTTGAACTTAAAAAACTTTTTAGAGCAACCGATTGGTTAAAAAAAAAGCTTGAGTTTGTATCTCACGGGACCTTTACAATCATCAATAATTTTGCGTCTATGTGTTCTTACCTCACAAGGTCATGATTGTTTTCTCTTATCGACAACCTTGCACTATCTTTTGTATTTTTTAAGATAAATTGGGGGCAGGCCTCCTAATTTATTTTTAAATTAAATGTCAATGAAAGATCCCATCAGATTTCTAACCTACGACATTTCACTCAAAGTGCATACTTCTTTGTCACTAGATCAAGAGCTAGTTCTGCACTATCTTTTGTATAAAAAAAAATTAAGAAAGGGTAAATACCTGCAGATTCCAAGAGGTTCCCAAGATTATATATTTCAATTCAGCCTAAATTTCCTCTGCAAGCATCATATATAGCTATTTTCTTGTTCTCTCTGAATTTGCGTGCACGCCTCTTTCAATGTGATGTGAATGCTGAAATCAGTAGGTTTCCTTTGATCAAACCATATCAAACCGTAATCGAATTATTCAGTATAGCCTAAACCCAGAAAAGGAGACTGATGTTATGTGAGCATTACATTAATTGCCCTTTTGTATGAAGAAATGATGTCTCAGGTACAACGAAAATCGGAAAAGGGTACAGTACAGATATCCCTTTTAATTAATAAGATATGTATGTGTTGATGAAATATAAGTGATCAGGTGTATCACTTAGACATGTATGTGTTGATGAAATATATATTCATAGTGCCATAGACACTTTTAATTAATAAGATATTAAAATAAAGATAATTATGAAATTAAATTTATGGTTAATATTTTTCCTGACTGAGATGTAATCTGGTGTAGCTGTGCTAAATGAATAAATTAAGCATAGTGGCGATGATAATTCTGTCTCCCAATAAATATGTGAAAGGAAAAAATATATATATATGCAATACTGAAAGTAATTTATTTGCCAATTTTCTAGTGGAAAGCACATATGCAAACTGATGCATATATAGATTTTCCAATCAACACAATGTTTTATATATATATGTATACATCGGGTAAACAAAATTTGATATAGCTCCTGTACTAGTGGATAAACATACAGACTATATAATGGCCCCTATGCTGGTAACTAATATGCTGATCAAATTGGTCATCAGACATCAGAGTGCTGCTACTGTGTTTGCAGGCCTACTTAGTTATAGGCTCACTCAGCTGATTCATTCTCTAAACGATTCACATGCTTTAAATATATATTAACCCGTTATTTTATTTTCTGAACAAAACTAAGTTAAATTGATTTCCTATGAAAGAAATACACCTGGGAATTAAAAATAATCTCATGCTAGTAAGAATTTGAGTTATTAAAACTTTGTTTTCCTATTACATTGAATAATATATGAAATAGATGATATGGAAACGCCTTGGCACCTTGATCCTACACTTACCATAATCAGAGGTCAGCAGTGACGAAGGAACTTCCAAGATGGACAGATATAACTCATCTCCACTAGAAAATAATGGTGGTTGTGTCGACGGAGGATACAATCAGAGGTCAGTATCATTCAGTCTCTCCATGGGCTAAGTGTTGTTGGATTTAGAGGGTATATACATATTATTGACTCATCTTTTGAAAAATGACAAAATGTTTATTGTCCTTTACTGGTAAGTGGTTATGCTTAGATGATAACCATGATATAACTAAGTCAAGTATGTGGTTCTGTAAGGACAGGACTTTCCAATTCCATACTACCTGTATCGTAGTTAAATAAAGAGTACTGGACCTCAGCAATGTAATATTCTGCATGCAATTTTACATTGTAGTGTTATTTCAAAATTTACATTTGGCTCAAAGGAGGATCATTTGAAAAATGACTGAATTATTAATATGATTAAGCTGAACACCAGGCTGTTTTTATATCTGGAGCCTTACGTATGAACACTAAACCTAGTCTTTAGTCGGATCACTAAAAAAATGACTTCCAGTCTTGAAGACTTTAACAACATAAAAAGAGAAACGCCAAAACCAAGTATAGTGCACCTATTGCTTCATGAATTCATGTCAATTCCGTACGTACAGAACTTTAATGATTCAGGCTTCACTTGTTGCTTCTTATCAAGCACAGGCCTGTACGTATATTATGCCTCATTGGCTTATCCATATAATTAACAAAGTCTAGAAAAACATTTCTTTTGATATGCATATGAGAATTTTGTTTATTTATCTTTCTAATGCTGGTAAAACATTCAGGCTTGCAGAACATTTTATTTATTTTTCTTTCTTTTGATATATTGTTGGCAATAGTTATGTGCTTTCATTTTATACATCGAGAAGTAACAGATTGGGAGATGCTTTACGTTTTGTTAATCTTGCTAGATCAGAGAGATGAACAACATGGCAAACATTGTTGCCAAATTCGGAGAGCTGTTTACAAGTCGTAGGTGTCATGTCAATTCATTGCACTATTCCGAAAAACATATCTAGCACCATTGTAAGTTTGATAGTTCGGTAGTTCCTTACCCCTCTTATGTCAAGCATCATTTTATTTATCGTAATACAATTAACCAATGTTAGTCTATGTACCACAGAATTGTAGGAGTGCTCGAGATTCTCATCGCATGTTGTTTTGAAATATACACTTACTTAAATTTTTTTTATTTATTTTTATTAGATATACCCTTTTTTTAACAAGAAGAAAAATCTTAAACTTAGATATACAGTAAAAATTTTGGACCAAGCAAACTATTTTTTTTTTAATCAAACTATATATATATCTAAGTACTTGCTGAGATCATGCTCTTCTTGCATGAATATCCTGATAATTAAATTAATGTGCATTATGAGCCTTCATTGTTCATAATTCTTTAACCTCCACTTTTAAAATTTTTAATAAAAAGAGTTTCAAGATGCAAATAACAAAAAAATATATTATTAAATATGATCTACATTTATTTCTCTACGTGAGTATAAAAATTTGTGACTATCCAACTTTTCTTTGGTATGATTTTGGAACATAAAAATCAACATCTATAAATGATCTACATGTATAGAAAATTTATGTTCAAACATTGTAATTTTTTGTATGAACAAAAAAAATGAATATATAATATCTAGCAGTTTTTATTTTGATACAATTAATTGGAAATTTAAGCTATTAAAGTTTTAAGGAATATCATTGTGGAGGCATAAAATATGGAAGGCATTTGAAACCTTGAAAGCTCCTCATGATACATTATATATATATATATATTATGTATGTATGTATGCATGTATAGTTGTATAAATCAGGTACATATATCGAGCTACTAATTAATTATATACAATTATACATACGGCAAAAAGATATATAGATATTATAGTATTTTCATTGTATAGATAACAGACAGTACTAGTCTTGGACATTATTTCTTAGTTCATCTCAAATATTATACATGATCAGGAGCTGGTTATGCACCCTTAGTCCAAGATCTATCAGAAAAATCCCATTTAAGTAGCAACTAGACCACACAATACATCATATTCATGGGCAGCCATGAATACTGAAGGTGTGTGCATCACATCGGTAAAAGTGACGAGTACTATCAATAGTACTAGACCCAGGTCCTTGGTCGCCAGTGCCACCATATAGAGGTGCAACATCACTGAGTTTTCTGGTGAGGGTTTTCATGGCAGGATTGTCGAGCTCTTTTTGGGTCTTCTCACCAACCCTAGAGGGTGTGGCACCATGGACTGTGGAGCCTGATTTGGCTTTGATTCCGCGAAGAGTGAAAACCAATGAGTTCTGACCATCTAGGTTTTCTCCTTTCACTAAAGGTGCTGATAAGGCCATGATCACGGCCAAAAGAGCAACAACGAGGTTGAGTAGAATCTTCATGATTGCTAGTGCCTGCATGATTTAAGTATGTGAAAATCTATATGTAAAGTTCAAAGTAAAAGGATTAAGAAATAGTTTAAAATTCAGTTCTTATCAGTCTTTAAAGGTAACCAAAACGCATGAATTAATTATGCATGTTTTTGAACAATATGTACCAGTATCACTGCACGGCTACCTAATTGGTAGGTTGTAATGCATCTTGCATAATGATGCTTTTATAATGGAGTTAATTTCTGCAGGCTATAGAAATTAAGCTTACCTAGGCTAATCTTCTTACTGGTTACTGCGCAAAACAATTTACACGGAGGGTGCGTATATATAGCCATAATTCGGATGCTTCGTTGCGGAGTCAGGAGTCATTGTGAACAGTGTCTAGTTATTGACCTTGGTGGTACAGATTGTGGAATCCTGTTTTTAGAAGAATAATTACTACTGTCACTCAGTATATATTTTCCTTTCCTTTTTCTCTTTTTATATATTTACTTTTTTTCCGGGGGGTTGGGTTGGGTTGGGGGGGGGGGGGGGGGGGGGGGGGGGGGGGGGGTTGGAGGGGAGGTTAAGAATCAAAGTGTATAGTGTTGGAAATTTACTAGACTATGTTCATTTCACATTGTTAAATTTAATTTGTTTAATATGCCCGTAAATTGTGTGTGTTCTTTTTTTTTTAAAGAAAATTAGGGGTCAAGCCCCATAGTTTTGAATTGAATAAGTAAAGAAGTTACAAATTAATTACAAATTTTGGTTCTAAGAAAGAACTAAAAAGCTTTATAAAAGTCAAGAATTATGTATTAAAAAATGATAAACAACGCCTCAAAAGGAAAAAAAGTATAAAAGATGATTTCGAATGCTGCACGTAATTTAATTAGGTCATCAATCCTATGTAATGTATCCCTGGGAGGTATATGTACAGGGTATTGTCTGTTCAAAGTAGCCAATATATCTTTTGTTCAAATTGTTTTGTATTTTTCTTCTTTTCACTCTGTATTTTTTTACGTACGACCTGACTATACGTTCAAAAGTTGCATGACATAAATATTAATTAGCTAGTTCCTGATTATTCAGTCAAGGGATGAATTCTCGTTTAGGTCAGGGTTCCCCATATATTTGACCCATGTCAATAAAATGTGCATTAACTGGGTGATTAGTCGGAAGAAGAAGACACTTCTTACAATAAAATACAAATACATTCAAATGTTAACGTATGCTGTTCAAGCCATGATGAAATCTTACATATGGATTATTATTTTGTATTATTGTGAACTTGTGATATACATTTCCAAAATTAGCGTGCTTTGATAGACTTTAAAGGGTTGATATCAACGGCCTGGTTTATTGACATGTCAAATAGGCCCATCAGGAAATTTCGGTCTGTCAACGAAATAGGCCACAAAGCGCCCAATTCGTAAAATTGTGATTTGACGATACTGACGTACGTTTGGTCCAAATAAAAAAATTAATAAGTTTATATATAAAAATATGTTAAAAAGTAACAAATTCCGTACTTACTACTAATTTAATCAGGAAAGTATGGTCATTCCATCATTCCATTATCATGTTAAAAACGTTTGAAGAGCTAGTCAAAGAATAGTTTAATCAGGAAAGTTGGAGATCGAGTGGGGTTTTTTCTTCTTCCCTGTACATTTTATTTCTCCTTTTTGTTTTTCCTTCTTTCTTTACACTTGTAAAAGTTTCCTGTTATTAATGAAATTTTCGGTGTGGTAATTTGCCACCTGACCTTCAAAAAAAAAAAAAAAAAAAAAAAAAAGAATTTGGAAGCTTTGTTATATACTTATATGCCAATACAGTTACTACCGACCGCCAGTAATTGCTGCTAACAGTTTTGACCGGCACGCATAATTTTTTATCTGTCAATATTTATTTTTAAACAATCACCTTTCTATCTCGCATAATCTCTAATGGAGCTCTAACAAACTTGAGATGGAGGTCTGATGAACTCCAGTAGAGCTCCGGCAAAATTTTGTAATGCCTTCAAATTTGCCTTGTTTTTTCTTATATATATATATATTTTTTTTCTTTCTTCATTGTATCCTTCTTTTAACGTTTTTATTACCTAATGGATTATTGGCTAGGATCTCGCCACATAGTCTTCAAAAAAAAAAAATTTACTTGACAGTAGTTTCTTTAAGCTTAAGTGTAGCTATATCTAGGTAAGCGGGTTAATTAGATCGATGTCGATTTTATCATATTTTTGTACAATCGACTAAGGAAAAAAAAAGAAAGAAAAAAACAAAACTAGAGAGCAAGTAATGAAGAAAACATGAGTAAGAGGTATTAAAAGAAAATTTATATAGTAATGTCTAATAGTTTAATTATTTATGTACTAGTTAATTAACAAATAGACCGTTCAAAAATAGGTCTGTGTATTTTCATTAGAAAGCTATTTCGCTTTCCCCTTTTCGTTTTTCCTAATTAGCACTTTCTTTTATTTTTCTACACATTATTGATATTGGAACAACTTTGAAAAATATAACCCCATTATTGCGACATCACGTCAAATCAGTAGGAGGTGGGACGTTATCTGTCGCAATTGTCAGTATATTTTATTATTTCTTAATTCATAAAGAAGATTTCTGTCTACGCCGCCTATCAAGCAATAGCTTGCTTTAAAATATTCTCACTTATCTTAAAATAGATTTTCTGTAACAACAATCGAATTTAGAGTATTAGAGTTTACAGATGGAGCTATCCACGAATTGATCTCAAATAAGATGATCATATATAGTTCTAATTTGATTTGATTTTAAAATTCATGTCAAATATGAGTTAACTTTCTATCGTGCTATTAATTAAACTAAGCTAATTTGAACACGATCAAAATTGTGTTCCACACAAGATTAATTATTAAAATATTTTATATTCATTCCATATTATTTTAACTTTTGATGATTAAAGGATATAATTAATAATTGTTATTTCTAGATTATTTTATTACTTACTAATATTTTGTCGATTTCATAATATAATTTTAAAGAAACTAAGTTTATATATTAAAAAAATAAATGTATTAGACAAATTAAGTAATATATACTATAAAATTAGATAATATAACTACACATCAAAATTGCTCGATTCGAACTCGAGTGAGCAATCAAAATAATTTTGGTCTCGAACTTGATCGAGTTAGTCAAAAGACTAAATCAAACAAATTGAGCTCGAACAAGCCACAAACTACGAACTTCTTTAACAATCCTATAACTATTAACACCACCAACATAAATATGGTCAAATTAAATTTATATGGTTAAGCAAGAGTATACGACATTATTAAGAAAATTTTTGTGTACTGAAATGTTGTGACCCAAATTAAATAAACTCAAAATTCAGTGCATTTTAATATTTAATTAATAGAGGTCATGTAATTTCAGGATTATTTGAGAAAAATTGTTGCAGGAGTTCTACAATTCCATGCAGTGGATCCGGAATAATAAGTTATTCTTAAGTAAATTCAGTGCACCGCTTTGCCACTACCTTCAGTGGTAGCCTACTAAATATGGCAAATCATCCGTTTTTATAAAATAATATCACTCATTTATGTTTTTAAATAATATCATATATCATCTATAATTGTATTTTTTTTTTATTATCCATTCATTGGTGTCTATATTTGTTTCAATATCGTCTAAATTAAATATTGGAAATGTCCTCTTTTTTTTTTTAAAAAAAAACATCAAATCTGACAAATAAAAATTTGTTTGGTCGATCATCAATATAAGTCGGTTTTTCAAATTATGTGATGACTAAATACGTCTCAAAATTACGCTAGAGATACAAAGGGACGCAATGCACCACATATATTAATTGATATAAGTACCATAATTTACTTTATTATCGGATTAAATTCTTCTAATTAAGAGCACTTTTGTTGCTGCCAACTCCAAATTAGTTGAACTTAAATTAAACTCTACCGATAACTCAGATATATACTAATTTATGAATGAGAACAGGTAATTAACTCGAATATTGAATATTGTATATTGAATTATTGTAAAAAAAAATAAAAATTAAATACATGCATAGATAGCTTTTCACTGGAAGCCCGCTACACATCCAACGTACTTTCATGGATGAGATGCACCAATTTGAATCTGTGAAAGAAATGGTCTCTCCTTGAAAATTGCAAAATTTATGTGACACAGAATTTTAAAAGAGTCTTAAAATTTTCGTTGATACAGATGAGAAATGCTAATTAAAAGTAGTATATATATATAATCTTCAATTTCGGGAAACATCTTAGTACATTTTGAACTATCAGCTTTAATTTGCTGACTTGTGTTGTACGTACGAATATTTAAAAACTATTCTTAATCGTGAAATTAATGAGAGCTGAACCACAAACAATAATATCATATATCATATTTAAGTACGTTATATTTGATAGAAACACGCAGTTGTACAACTCTTTTACACTGCCTGGAGATCACTAAAACATCATAAAACCATCTCTTCGTTACTTACACAGCTATACAAAATCAAAACAAATTACAAACATACCATACCGCAAGTTCTATAAACAAAACATCGAGATCCATTTATTGATTCTTTGCTTACTAGCTAATTCGTGCCACCACTGCCGTTTCCGCTACCGTCATCTTCGCCGGTGCCTCCGCCGTGGTTGTTGTATTGCTCTCTTGGGATGCTATGATGGTTGTCAATCGTGGTCCCTCCAAAAGAAGATACTTTGTTTTTAGCTTTCATGGCCTCTTCAACTTGATCCATGGCCATCCCGCGCATTGCAAAGCTGCATGTCATCATGGCTAGTATAAGAACTAGAGCCAAAAGCTTCCTTGAAGATATCATTCTTGTGCTATAAATTATGCGAATTTCCCTGCGATATTAGAAATAGAAACAAGATAGTGATAATTCTTTTCCGTAATGAGTTTTAGGTTAAATTTTGGCAGTATAAATATGTTATATCGACGGATGACTGACTATTTGAGAATTGAGATTAAAAAATTAATGACAGATTTTACCTAGAAGAGAAGTTTAATTAGAGTTTAAACTTGACACAATAGTACGGTTCTTGTTTTAGTTTGTCGTGGATTGGTTAGGCTTTTATAAGGAGATGGAATTATACTTTTTTCTTCCTAATGGAGCACCATTAAAGACATGTGAGTGGGTGAGTAATTATTCCACAACACACAAGTGTGAATTAGAACATTCTAGTGTAAAATGACCTCCAAATGAGTTTTTTTTTTTTTACTGTGGTTATTGCAGAATAAAGTAACTTTAGATAATGCTTAATTTACTTAATGTTTTTCCTCAGAAATAAATAATTATACGCTTTTGTAATTACTCTTCTCCTAAATATCTTTTATTAATTTTTCATACATAAAAAAATATGCACTATTACATAATATCTAACAGCTATATATTATGCAAATTCAAACAATAATTTTAATCTACCAAACCCATTTTTTGCGCCCTCTAACTTATACATATACAATTAAATATTAATTCACTCTATAATGCACACTTGAGTATTGCCTTAATGCATACATTCATTTAGAAGTTTCAGAAACTTTGACAAAATAATTTACAGTTTTATAGAAGGTGAGAGGACCTTCTAATACACACTTAAGTGTTATTTGACTTGTAATACACTCTTGAATATATATCATCCCAATGCATACATTTATTGAACTTTCTTTTTAGTATAGTTTGTCAAAATAATTTTAAAGTTTTATTTATCGTGAGAGACTTAAGAATAAGTAAAATAATCTTTTATAACCCCTTATATATTAATAAGCAACCAGTATACAAAAACATTACATGTTTACTAAATCGAAGCACCGAATTTAATTCATATCTAAGCATCAAGAAAGGAATGCAATTTTTATTGAATAATACAAAATTAGAAATAAAAATTTCTAAAAGGTAATAAATAAAGTTTTAACTTTAGGAAGTACGCTTTTTGATATGTTGGTTCTAAACAAATTTTTTATGAGAAAAATGAGGAAAAGAAAATTAAATTTTCGATAAGGTCGAAATTTGAAAGTTTGACCCCTATTTTTTGAATGGTCCAATTAAATCCATAATCCAGAAAGGCCGATTCCTGCAATTGATGTATATAATTGGAATTTCATATTTCTTATGGTGCATCTTGTATTGTTTCTAGACCTTTGACGAGAAATTTGATTTTTTTATATAGATTTGTATGCTTTAATTTATTTCAGAAGAAACAGAATAAGACTATAATTTCTTAATGGAGAATGATTAAAGATAAACAAGTGGCTGAGGGTAATTATTTCACACAGCGCATGCATATGTGAAACTAGAATCATGTAGTGCGCGTAAAACGATCTCCAAAATGAGGTTTTACGTTTTACTGTGGTTATTCCGTATTAAAGTTAAAGGTAATTTGAAAGATTATCGTTTGAAGGTTCAGATATTTTTCTTCATCTTTTCTTGTACTCTTCGTCGTATTCTACGAACTTTTTTATTTTCTTCAGTCTGCTTCCTTTGCTGTTCCTTTTTTTTTTTTTTTGGCTTGTGGTTTCCATTTTTTTTTAAACACAAGATTCCTAATCTTTCATACCTAATAAAGTTTTTCACATAGAAGAGAGCAAAACTATTGTAATAGACTGTATGCAAGTTGATATTATATAAAAGCTCAGATCTTTATATGTTTCACTTTATTATGAAGTCAGAAAATTTGTCATTTGAGATAGAGTATTTTTTTTTCTTAAAAAAATGTACATATGTTAATTTGAATGAAGTTTTGTTTTTATCAACTGGAATTTCCTTATGTAACATACCCAAAAGGCCAAAACTGTAATCACTCTAATAACACTATAAATAAGGCCTTCGGTTAGAAAAAATTGGAGACTTCGGTCAATAGTTTCCCAAAAGAAATTAAATATAATAAAAAATTGAAATGTTATAGGTGAGAATTTCAATCTGTTTATTATGAATTCATTTTTTTCTCTGTTTTCTGAAATTCGAAAGTTCAAATTTTATTTTGTTAAATTTTATTTAATAACCATACGGCGTTGCTCATCCTGCTGTCAGTACTTTTTTCGCCGGTTTTCTCTCTCTAATATTCCCTACTCTTCTGCTGACTAATCTCTTTTCTCAACTTATTGGTGCTCCGAAAAAGTAAAGAGAAACTATATATATAATTGATCAAGCCTTTATATCGCGTTTTGAAGATTTGATTCATCTGCTCGATGAAATTCGATCCTGCTGTTAGATTTAGACTATTGTAACAACTTAAATTGTAGTTTTCTCGTCCCTTTTTTTGAGTCGCTGATTTAATTAGTTAATGTTTATTGATGTCAAATTGATGTATAATATATTAAGAGTTTATATATTTGACTGGGTAGTTTTTTGAAATTGAGATTTGTATTTTCAAATATTTATGGGGAATCATCTAGCATATGAATTTAGATTGTGAGCGAAATATTTGTTGAGGAATTATGGAGTTCTAGGAAATATTATATATTTTTGAAAAATTATATTTACGATGTTATTATTCTATAGAGAAATTCATTATGTTTGCATGAACTAATTTTTTTTTAGGCAAGTTTGCATGAACTAATTTAAATATTTTAAAAGTTACGATTTATATCTAGTTATAAAACAGTGTGTAATGTGTTTGATTGAATATATAGAATTAAGTTTTGCAATTAATTTATGCTAGTCATAATTGGGGTGGAACGACGTTCAGGGCTGAAACACATCAACTCAGCATTTACTCAGTATTTTAAATGGCCTATGTAAAATCTGAAATATAGTCTGGTCCATTTATCCTTAAAATTTTGGATCTTAGAGAAATGGAGAAATTCGAGCGCAACCGAGTAAATTGAGATAAATCAATGAATAGGAGTGGCTAGGGTAATCACCTTTTCAGTTTTTCCTCTTTTGTTTTCCTTCTGAACAAAACCTTACTCAGTTTTTGAACCAAACCAAACGAGAATCGAACTTGGATCCGAATTTTCTCTTTCACAGCCATTTTTGTCAATGTCAACCAAAAATATTTACTCTTTAGCTCCGTAGGTGGGAGTATTCTATTTTTTCACATAATTTACAGGACTCAAGAAACAATTAATCAATGTTAAATTAAGTTTGAAAATTCGAGATTTCAGGGTACAAAAAAATGTAGTAGGTCTATATATGTGGTATACTTATGAAATCAGTTGAATTTAGGAAATAATGTTTTTGTTCTTCCAATATTCATAGGTAAGAATTTGAAATTTTAGGCAAATCAAATCCCAACTACCGAAGAACATGGTCTATATTCTTAAATTTATGTTGTCACTATTACTTCATATTTGAATATAAAATATTATATTACTCCATAATTAATTAACTTATTTTTTCAATTTTAAGATGTGTTAGGTGCAGCACTAGTTCAAAGCAGCGGGCGGCTCGAGCTCGACCCATTAGTCCACTTCTGGCGCCAACTCCGCTTCCGGCTTTCAGTCCAAATATTAGTTCGCTTCTAAGTGGATTTTTAATTGGGCTTACTAGGTCTAAAATTGTCAGTTCGAACTTCGAACTATGAGCAAACTTGGCCTTTCTCGTCGGAGCTCTTGTTACAAATTACAATAGTCAGAAGATTTGATTGGGTACCGTTGATCTAACAATAATTTGGGACTTCCGACGAAGATGTAGGCGTGTAGCCGGTCAAAATGAGTTCGATTTTTGATAGAATAATACTCGCAACATGATATTACTATAAAGTTTAAAACACATAACTTTCTTCTGATAACTCCAATTTTTAGTTTTTCTGTGGCATGCGTCCAACGTGTGTGTGTTATTATGAGTCCTTTTTTTTTTTTTTAAAGGTTGGTTTGAAACCAACGATTTTTGTTATAAAAATTTTTTAAATAAATATTTTCTTCGTGAATCGAACCAAAGACCACTTAGTTGGCCGAATAAAGTGAAATCACTGTGCTACCAGCTTGTTATTATGAGTTGTTACACTTAAATTTTACCCCCTACAAAGATGGCTACACGCGTGAATCGCTTAAATCATCCTAGTTAAAAAAAAAAAATAAATAAAATTATACGAATCATCTGTTAACAATAGGCATTAAAATTTGCATCTAACTATATTTCCTAGAAACTGCAATTGGCTTCGCGTATTACAAGTTTTCAACTCGAATGATCGATCAATTGTTTCCATATGTATTGCAGTATTACACAATATTTAATTTTACCATTACTATATATATTGCTTTGAACTATGTCACATTGGAGATAATGTACAATATATGCTTCTTTGTATATCATACAGCAGCCGCATTAGATTTATTCAAGCCACTGGTTTTTCACGCCTCCAGTTCTTACTTGGAACAATCACATTCTTTGCAATTAGTCTTGAGGCAGCAAAAGCCGCATCGTGACATCGTATGGTGGTCATTAGGATTAGGAATTGGCCTATCTCCATCGATCTGAAAAGATTTTTCTGATACTGTTTTTCCTGTCAAGAAATGGTAAGGTTCATCTTTAATTACTTTCCTCGAAGATCCTGCGCAGGAGCTAATCAGAAGAATTACCATTATGGAAGAAACTATGACTGCCTTCATCCCTTATTCCAAGATTATGTTAACTGCAAGAAAAACTGATTTGTCATGCAATTACAAGATTATATATACTATATATGCAGAAAATGTTTAGAAAAAGGAGTACATAGACTCAAATTGCTTTTTACCTCTTAAGAACTTCTGAAGGATCCGACTAGTTTGCTAGTTCTGATTTACTAATTCCCGAAATGGTAACCGTGCGTCCTATTTATAATGCATTTGACAAGTTGCACTAGCAAAGATGTAGGGCATTAATTAAAAGAATTTATATGTGCTTGATTTTTATTTCGACATGAATCAAGATAATGAGAGGACGGAAAATTCTTACCTATTTGTAGCTAGGTTCTAATTAATCATGGTTCACTGTTGCTTTGCAATCTGATGCAAAGTTGCAATACACTTGAAAATACGTTGATTGATATCCACTTATGAATCAGCAATTATCTCGAATTCGTCGGCAACACATACAAAGCTCAGTGCAGCATTAGTGCATATAATTGAGCTTGGAAATTCAACGCAAGGTCAGATAAGCAATAATCTGTACTTTGGTTCATATTATATAGTAAAGGAAATTTTAATCTTCCTTTCGTCATAAAAATTTTTATGAGGGACTTGATCTTTAAATGTTGCACATGATTTTTTATTATTTTTTTATATATATATTTTTTACTGTACTCTCTGCTGATGTTATTTTGTACGGAGGTTGTTTTCAGACATAAATTTGTTTTTGGAATGCTACTATCACATTTCTTTTGGATAAACTAGACAGTGGAATGGTACTATCACATTTCAACATAAAATTGTTCTATCGAGTATTAGAAGCAGAGGAAATCATTTATATTCTAGAGCGAAGGTTAAAAAAACCTTGATAACAAATGTATAAGATGATTTACATCATTTTCTAATTAAAATTCTTCATTCTTACAAAATTAGAAGTCATGAGCAAAAAGAATAAGGCCCTGATCAGAATCCCTATTTTTTAACGTGGGATTTCAATTCATTTCATTTTATTGGAAAATTCTTGATCACAATGAGCGAATTTGGTGTCATTTGGTTGGAATTCTTATGTAATTAGGTCTAACGAAATCTTATGAAATCCTACGAAATCAATTCAAATGAAATGAAATCCCGAGTAAAAATCATTGCGATCAGGGCCTAAAGCTTTTTTTCTTCTCCTCTTCACGTTTTCGTATTTTCCTCTTTTCATTCCCTATCACCTATATATGGAGTGTATTTACCCAAAAAAAAAAAAAAAATATCAAATTCCATTGCGAGTCATTTACCATGATTTGAGCAAGTACTTGCTCAATTCCCATTGCTTCATTCTTTTTTCCCCTTTTTTTATCAATAAATGGTCAATTCTGATGCAAAACAATCATATAAGAAAAACTCTCTTGCCTCTTATAGCCTCTCTCTATAATTCACAAAAGTAGAAAAAATATACACCACTATATCAAATCAAATTGGACTACACAAAACCAATATTCACAAACTAACCAGAAACAGAATACAAAAGAATGGACCAGGATCGTTGAAAACCAGCTTTTGTCGCTGATTCAAAACCCGGCTAGATATTGATATTTAAAGATGACAAGCTTGATTCTATCTTTACCTAAAATAATGAATCAGGGATGTACAACTAAGGAGCTAACTGCCAACTAATAATCACATCATCTCTTTTGTAGTAGGACCAAACAAACAAAGGCAATGATTCGGAATAGAAGGCCATAGAGAAAGAGTATGGCAATACAAAGTCCCCAGTTATTAATATCGTATTGACTTTTATATAGTACTGCACATCTTGTTATCAGCCAAACGCCTGAGTACCTGTTGCAAACAAAAGAGATAAAAAGATGAACATTGTATGATAATACTAATGTAGTGTACTTTTTCAACAGAACATAGAAATTGCTTGACTAATTTAAAGGCGAAATAAATCATATGAAGACCTTCTTGCATTTGCAATGACGAATGCTTCAAGAGCCCACTTTGGGTAACATAAATTAGCCAAGAAGCGTGGAGTGCCGCTTTGCGTTGATAGTAAGGTTAACACGATTGGAAGCAGAGCAGCCCACTGAAAAAGAAATCAGAACAATTATTAAAAAAAAAAAAGGGGAGACAACATAAGGCCACATTGGCAGAATTTTAAAAATTTTATTTTCAGTGTTCGACAATTTTTCATGTTGAGGCCTACTTCCAAACTGCGCACAGGATTTGCCAAATTAAGATTAATAAAAAAAGAAGCATCCAACGAAAATTGTCATCTTACCAATTGTGCAGATCCTGGTTTAAAACATATAGCAAAGGAGTAACCAACACCAGTCACACAATACACTAGTGCAACCATGACTGTGAAGTTATCGAGAAAGGATGATCTTGGATTGTTAAAGAAATAAAACATGGAGAGATAGGCCACTGGCTTTACAATAGTGTTGAAATGGTCAATTGTGTCCTTCGATAAGAAGTAGGCAAGAGAACTCATGCCAGATGCCCTTTCTCTCCAAAACTGCAACTGGTCCTGTGAAAACGACCTCAATGCTGCAATCTTACACAGAAGAGCTGCCAAGAGTAAAAATGTGGAAGGTTTTAGAGGAATATAATTATAATAAATCAAATCTTTTTATTTGCATACTCAGTCATCTAATCTAATTGTTCGCAATAAGCAGAGTAATTATTACTTACAGATAGCAATTATCGTGTAGATATATCCAGGTATGCCAAAATTTGTATCTCTCAGCCTAGCAATTATGCCTAAGCATGTACCAGCAAGACAAAGTATTAAATAATCGATTGCTTGCCCTTGAGCGCCACGTAGGCGTTGCTTCACAACTCTGCCATACAAACGAAAAAAATTAATTTATCTCATTACAAACTAGTAAAGAAGTTCCATGGAATGAATAAGACAGATATAATTAAACAGAATAAAAATATTACCTTCCCAAATAATATCTATACTGCTTCAGGACACCAGGTGTGTTTCTATTAGTTAAATCATTTGATTTCCTGAAAAGCCCCTTTCTTTTATTTGTATCTTGATCATTGGAGTATCTGACATTCTCCCATGCTCCGTCAGAAATAGAATCTCCAGATTCTGATCTCACAGAGCTCAGTTTCCCACCCCTATTGGACGAATCCATCTCCTCCAGATCCCCATGCATGTCTTTAGGTACATCATATCCGTTATATAACATCCATTGGAGGGGAAGGTGCTTAATTTCAATTTTTGTATTTGGTTTTTCAATTCCTTCTAATACATCAATGAAATAATCAGGTGGGTTCACTCGATCAGGTACGTTCAATCCTAACATGGAGAAGTACCCTTCTACTTTTTCAATTGATCCATGATATACTGTGAAACCTCCTTTTGCCAGAAGAATGAGATCATCAAACATCCTGTACAAGGTATAGCTGCAGGGGAGAAGGGAAAAAAGCAGGATGCCTCAAGATGACGTGGATTGAGCAGAATATTGATCAAGGTTCATACTTCATTTAGATACTGTTGGTACCTATACTTTCAATATTGTTTTTTTATTCTAACTGTCCTGTTCCCTATCATACTGGTTTGGCTATGTAAAACTGATGAGACTTGACCACTAAATTATCAATTCACACTACTTTTTCCTTCTTCTTTTTTCAGTTATCATTATCATCATTTTTGTAGAATCAAATTGAGGGATTACATGAAGCTCAGGGATGAACTTAGTTCTAATCTTGTTAATATTTATGCTTATATATCAGTCTGATGTTACCATTTCTAATGAATATAAAAATGTTTATCAAAAGAATATGAATATGAACCTGGGTTGATGGATCACTGCAGCAATGTTCACCCCTTCAAGAGCCTCACGTCGAAGAGCGCGCAAGAGCAACTGGGACGAAGCACTGTCCAAACCAGAGGTTGGCTCATCCAGTATTAAAAGAGATGGCTCCATCACCATCTCCAGCCCAACATTTACTCGCTTCCTCTGACCACCAGAGATCCCACGTTTTTCAACAGTTCCCACCAGGGAATTTCTAATGCCTTGAAGGCCTAAGGATTCTATGACTCTTTCAACCACAAGGATTTTGTTTGCCATTGGCATTCTTTTGGACAGCCTATAAATGCAATAAAATTGTTATCTTATATACAATTGAGACACCTGATTTTTCAACAAATTTCCTCTTTTGATTATTTATTCATTGCCATTCTTCATTCCATTATTATTATTATTATTATTACTTTTGAGGACATACCTGCATCTGGCGCTGAACCAAAGATTCTCTTCGACTGTTAAATCGCCATGAACAATATCATCTTGAGGCACAAAACCAATGATCTTCTTGTAAGAACGTATATTCCCAACTTTGCCATTGACCAATACTGAACCAGAAACCTTGCAACCAGCAATAATCTTTCCTGCCACAGCATTCAGAAATGTAGTCTTACCCGCACCAGATGGGCCCATGACAGCTGTAACTTTACCCGGTATAAGCTTACCCGTTATGGACCTTAGAAGTTTTTTCTTCCCTAAAGTTAGAGTCAAGTCCTTGAACGCAACCTCAAGCAAGGGTCGTTTCATCACTTTTTCTCTAGATGCCTGTGAAAATACATCTGAAAATGTCAAGTCCTTATGTTCTTTCTGGAATGCCTTCTCTTTTTCTATTTCAATGTATGCATTTTGGAAAATTGCGGTCCGAGTCCGCATGTGCTGCTTCCCTTTTGACGCTTCCTCTTTTCCTTTCTTCTCATTATTCTTGATATTATTTTCCACATCCTCTTGGATAAGTTCAATATTATCATATATATTAGTGATCTTTTTCTTCTTTTTAGTAGTCGAGGCAGATGCATCTGACAATTCAGTTTGTTTGCTGAGAAGTGTTGCTGGCTCTTCTATAAGTTCCTCATGTGATATGGAGATTCTCCTGCGAGAGAAGGTGCGGGAAATCTGAGTAGTGAGTCGAGCCACATTTTTTGCGATATCTTTTGCACTCGTCCACCTTTGACGAGCGTGCTGACTAGCCTGAACAGTTTCTCTTGCTCTTTCAGCAGCAGTTTGTCTTGACTGGGCTTGTCTCCTTTCACGAATGCGGAGATAAATTCCAGAAAAATTATAGAAAATTAGGAGCAGAACGCCCATTGCAAACTGTAATGAAAAATAAAGTGTAGGTTAAACAAATCATTATGGTAAGGATCCAGGGAGAACTCATCTATATATATGTACTACGTGATTCAGTAGGACAAATTGCTCTACTTGGTGTTCTTACTTGTCAAACATATTTATGAGGTACATATATGATTACTTTATGTTTTGGCTTGCAAGTGTGAAAACATCAACAAATAATAATTATCTTGCAGAAAAAGGAATTGAATGATGACATACCATAAAAAAAACACCGACTAGGACAAGGTTCTCTTTCTCCGAGTTTGGATCACATGAGCTTTTGAATAGGCATTCTGTATGTTTTAGATTGCATTAAAACAGATTCTCTTAATTCTTTGGAAATAAATTTTGTTATCAATTAATCTATTTTTCAATTGATGAAATAGAACAACTTACTGGATTGGGATATTGAACCTAACCTGCAAAAGTGCCTGCAAATAATGAAGGAAAAAAGAAAAGACAAAAAAAGTCAAGAGCTAATACAAGCTCTAACTCATGAAATTCGTAAACAAAGCCAAATGGAAAACTCTAGACATAGGAAAAGGAAATACCCATCAGTGCAGTTCAATTTTTCAACGGTACTTGGGCAATATGAACCAGATGGACAAAACATTGATTGTGAACTGCCAACATCAGCCCACATATCAGCAGTCCCACATTTACTGCTACCATTTCCCATTGGAAGCTGGTAATCATATCTGCAGGTTGTTTATTGCAAATTAATTAATTAATTGTAATTACTGCTGCAAGAACAAGTGTTATTAAGTTAGGAAAAGTTTCAGTTGTCTTACAGGTCACAGATGCCTGTTGTGCTGTTAAAGTCCGCCACAGGACAATATGCACCCAATGGACAAGCTGAAAGCCACAAATAATGTAAAATTCATCATCAGTTCAATTATTCAACATTATTATAAGCATATTAATTATGATTAACAGATAAAATTTTTGTTCTTAAATCTTATCCGACTCATAGGATTAAGATGAAATAGTCTGGTAAGGCTGGTACCATGCACACTATGTACAAGCCAGTCAATTAAGGCAGTGACATGCATCATAAATTACGTACCAACATACAGTACCGAAACTCATAAGTGTGTTCAATGCTACAATCAGGTTACTTACGAATCATGCACGTTATCCCACGAGGGCAGAAAAAGCCCTCACAACAGGGCTGGCAATTGGTGGTTCGAGCAGGGATGGCCTTGTTGTAGTCTCGATCACTTGTCAATGTCTGATTTTGAATCTGGGTAGCACTGCATGCCCATCCGGGGTCACAGCCTGAAACCCATGAGGTCAAGTTGCAGTTCGCATTTGGTTTTAGAAATTTGGACAGCTGGCCACCACTGAACAGGCTGAAGTAGAATTGGATTTCAGCTTGCGAGCATATCCGTGTACTTAAATCCCCTGTTCAAACCATTTTGTCATACTTGTCAAGTTGACAATGCAGATCAAAGGCTATGTTTTTAATTTGCAATTTACACTCCAGACTGAAATCTATTGATAGCTGTGAAATTTAGTCTATTAATTGTTTTGAAAACATCTGTATGACTCTATGAGGGGTTTATTTATTTATCAACTGGTTGATATTATTTTCTTATTTATAATCCATGGTAACATGAAAAAAGTTGACCTTTTCAAAATATTTCTACATTTCGTTTCCAATTTGTCAATTACTTACTAAAATGTTACACAAAAGACATGTCACCAAAGATAAACCACGTGGTTTAGCTGAATCATTACTTATCGATTTAACATGGTCTAAGATAACGTAATAAAATATGACCGCGTGAACTATCCTTCCATTTGGGGACTAATTAAGAAGACATGTAATGCATCTGATCATTCGTCCATTTAAAATTCGACAAATTTACCTAATACCTAATCATTCTTTAGTAAGCATTAAACACTACATCAAAAGTGGGGACCTCTTTGAATGGTCAGAATTTTATATTGTTACGACTTTTAGTAGAGAATTAATTGTTCTTTAAAAAAACGAAATTAGTTAAAAGAGACCACATACCTTGAGTCTCCTCGAGACAATTAGTCAGGAATGTCGTGTTTGACGAATAACCAAATGTCTCATTCCAATCCTTCTCTCTAAAAATTTTAATACATAAATGAATAGAAACTACATCCAAATATATGCATTAACCATTCAATATTCAATCCAAAAATACAAAAGAAATTCTTACGGTTCAGTAACGCAGAAACTGAACTGGTCGGCGAGTCTCTTCATGATTGAATCGGTCAGGTTTGCAAGCTGGTCTTGAAGGTTCTGAATATCAGGATTGACCGATGGCGGTATGCCAATCGGTGGGGCTGGGGGTGTTTGCGAGAGACATGTTGGCAGCTTGCTTGACAGAAATAGAAAGAGAAGTGTAAGAATGATATATTTGGGCCATCTCAATTGCATTCCGGCTATAGAAAAAAAAATTGGGAAATGTAATTAAAAAGATTGGAAAGAGAGGCAAGGTTTATATTGTATGTAGGGGAAGAAGGAAAGATATTTTGTAATAGTAAGGGGAGGTGTTTCGGAGAGGAAGAGGGAGATACAAATTGTGGTTTAAATATAATCAAGATGAGAGTGTGGGCCCAATGGTACGTGTTTTATTTCTTGACTTGACCTGGTTACATGGATTGGAAAGTGGAAACATAAGCAGGGAAAATTATTAAAGAACATAAATTGTGGGTTTGGCCTGAATCTTCAATTTGAATAGTATTAGTAGATTGGAGAAATGGTAAATGGAATAGTTGAATTTTCCTTTTGTGTCATTTATTTGATTCTAAATGTAAGAGGGTAATGACAAATTCTAACAAGCTAACATTAAAAAAAAATCTATTAAATTAATAAATTACTCACAAAAAGATGAGCGACGGAGAACGGGAGTAAGTGACAAACTTTGAACAGGTCAGCGATTATTTATTTTTTCCAAAAAACTGTAGCATATTAAATTATTAAATTTATAATTAATAAATGTAAAATCCTAATCTCCGAAAACAGAAAATATCTCAACAAATTAAATTAATTTATTTCCAATAAATTGATCAACTGATAGTGCATTTCAACAATTCTTAGATTTTTTTTTTTTTCATGAACAGATTTTTTTTTTTTTCATGAACAGATTTTTTTTTAAGTGAACATCAAAATTTTTCATGAACAGAAAGAGTTTGTGAAACAAAAAAAAAAAAAAAGATTAACAAAAAAGACGAAAAAAGGAAGAGCATGTTTGTGAACTAGTGACAACAAAAAATTAATATTCCATTAGTGGAGACCGCGAAATAGCTTGAATTTATAAAAATTTAAGTTAAAAAATAAATTGAGAACTTTGATCTCTTCTATAATTAAAAAAAAAAAATGGAAACGCAAGTCATGGTAGAGGTGAACTATAAATCTGGCCGGAAGCAACCTCCCTCAACTGGTAGACTATGACTAACCTTTGTATCTTTTAATAATTGTTCTTCTCTTTTCTTTTTCCATTTTGGGGACTTGTTCGTTGTTCTTACCTTTTACGTGTTATAAAAGAACGTGTCGTTTTAGAAAAGTCGCGTGCGTACAATTTATATTAAACAATAACATTTGTTATTTTCTTGTATTTTTTTTGAAGGTTTTATTTTCTTGTATAAGATCTGGTGCTTGGTGTCGGGACCATGTGGAGTCACCGTCGTTGACCAGTGGGTTGTTGAGATCATCGATTTCAATGCATCAATATATCCATTATCCAGCCCAAGTTGTCTCTTTTTAAATCTTGTCTTTTTCTTTTGAGCTAAGGTAGAAAGAGTGAAACTGACACAGGCTATTCGAAATTTCAGAAAAAACACAGGCTATTCGACAAAGAAAACGGCTATTTAACGTGTATGTATATTATAATATCGAGATAGAATTTTTACTTATTATTTAAGTTGTCGCTCTCTAAATAATCTTTTATTGTTTTAAGCTACGTTTTTTTTTTTAATAAAAGGAATTAATAAGTGTGGGTATACTAGTACTACTATAAAAAACAAGTGGTATTGGCATAATATATGTATAGTGAACAAACATAAATATATATAGCCTAATAGCCATATATATAAGAGAATATCTATTGTGAACCATGATGCATAGAGAGCCCACCATGACCGTTTGATCGGTGATTTTGTAAATCGACAAATCTAAATTGACCAATCCAATATATATATTGAAATCTCCTATAAAACAAAATTTTACAATTTTTGAAATTTTTTTACTATTTTTTCTGAATTTTTTAAACCTTGCTATTTTTGGACGATAATTCACTAATTATAGTGAATTAGGAAATAACAAAATATCAACATATTTAGTATTTGCTTTCACTGAAAATCATATTGTAACAGTCAACACAACAGTTGTTCTTTAAAACTGAACTAGATAAATGTGTATCAGTAATATAAATAAATATAAATTAAAATAATTAACTGAATCAGATATGTATTTATTTTATGGTGTATCTGTCTGGACCTGTTTTTGGAGTATTTAGAGTGATTTCGTGGAGTGATTATCTGACCGACGGTATATTATTATATAAATAACAAACGAAAGGAAGATAAAAGCTGTCCCGAATGGAACAGACGACACATCTTGTGATAAATAAATCTGAAAAAGACTCGCCACGGGTCCTTGTCATGTCATATTTGACTTGGTATCCCAGAAGCCACAATGAACAATCATGCGGCTATTTCAAAGATCATTGCTGTAGCAGATTGGTCACACTGCACCACGCCGTGTGATGAATCATTTCCTTGAGTCATATTTGCGGACCTATTCCTGTGGAGTACAGTTTCTTACGAGTCGCCATTCACCAATTAATACACCCACAGATTGAATTGATATCAACGGTTGCATGGTACATTGTTCAATGGCGGAAAATTAATTTTGGAGAGAACAAATTTGTAATTTCTTTTTATTTGGGGGACAAATTGTTCTATTTGTATATAATTTCATCAAAATTAGTTTAATAATGTTATCTAAATCAACTTTTTAGGGGGTGCAAAAACCCTCCCTGCACCCATGGGTCCTCCCTGAATTGTCATTACCACACTGCATTTAAAATTCATACCAACACCTCTAAATTCTCACCAATTGCGCATGTCATCAAGCCGAGGATGACAAGAAGAGCTCACAAACAAATTGAATTAAAGTACACTGCTATAAAATCTTCTTATAGCTCTTGTATTCTAAGTTCACATCTAATAATATAATTCATGAGGATGAACAACACTTCACCATCCATATCATTCATTATGGACCTTAAGACTGGTCGTTCTCGAAATATCTATCCTAATATTTAATCAGACAGTTGTGATTCTCTAATCTGACTATTTCAAATGGTAGGATGCCTGAAAAAGATATGAACTGTGATGGGATTATATGCGACTCGGATTTCATATACTTACACAAGTAGTTCTAACTTTTCTAACATTGAATGCTATTAAATTTGCTTGCACACGTAACCCCACAGTATAAAATTTAAGACAATGTGGTTTGAAATTTATCAAATGTGACGTAGTGCTGATAATGACTGTTGCAGCAAATGTGAAACCGTCTTACGCTTGGCATTGGCAATCTGCTTATACAAATATTGGGTCATCGTCGTATTACTGTTGTACTATTTCCGCTACTGATCCTTTGGTTTTGTAGTTTTACATAATTGTTCTCTCTTGGATGGTTGTATTTTTAATGAAGTTTTAAACTGACCGAGACAAAAATGAAACACAACAATTATAAAACTAAAACAGCCGAACCATGAACTTAGGATTATATCAACACAAAAGAAGAAAGAAATGGATTAACTTGTATGCAAATCAACTGAGTAATATCTGCATTCCTTTTTAAAAGATTATTAATTGTCTGTACATGCAACCATATGTTTATGTTAATTATATCCAACAGTTATTCATATCCATATACACTCAGGTACAAATACAAAAAATTTGATCAATGGTTTAAGGTCATCAAGAGCTGTTAATTTCAAATCATTGAAAAATTCAAATTACTTAACAAATGGTAAAACATGCATCAAAATTTCATCATCTTTTGAATATTTGATATTTACACTATACACATCACGCATATACTCTTATCAGTATCAGGTGATCCCATGCTTTATAATATACGGACGTGGATTCAAATGTCTTATATGCTACCCTACGGGGTGTTTAAAATAAAAAAATAAAAAAATGTCTTATATGCTCCAGTTCTAGCTCTAATTGTAAATTTAGGTCATTCTAACGCATGCAATTTTGCCATCACTTGAGTATTAAAAAGAGGGAAAATATAATCATTGAACCACCGAAATAGATGTTCCTTTTTACTCGCCTTTTTTCCCCCTTTTTCTTTTGTTTGTGATGAGGCATAACAAGCAATCTCTTCCCAGCAGATTGTTAACCTGGCCAGATCATACAAATAAATGCCAAGTGGTAATAGTGATAATAATAACAACAGGAAGCCAAGAACCTGAAAATGATTAAAATCCCACTAGTATGTGCAAAAGGCAGGCCTGACAGCTCTTGTACCGCCAACGCGCATTGGTACTGGAATTGCTGGATACAGCCATTAAAGTTTGTATTCACCAGCATATACTAGTACTTTATTACAGAAAAATAGTATGATAAAGATTACAAAAGTTCCAAGGACGGCAACCACATGGGAGTATATCAACAAACTATTAACTTAATTTACTCTACCATTATATTAATTATTAAAAAATAAACACAAAGAAACAACAACCATGATAGACTGAATATCTAAAAAGAAATTTCACAGATTGACCCTCAATTATCAGAAACAAATACCCTTATCGCTGCTTCCATTTTAACAAAATACCAATGTAGGATACCTGAATCTCTCGCCCCCTACCTATAACCGCCACAAACCCCAATAGTCACATATTAGATATTCCACACAGCCAACCTTTTTGAACCTTAATTTGCTAGTAATTTCAGGAAAACATCAATCAAGCTTAACTGAAAATAATATGCTAAAGGGTTGTAGCCAGTATGCATAATTTCATAATTTAATCCAGTCAGAATATGGAGTTCATAACGCTTTGCAAAATAGTTCTTGAAAAGCTACAGGTCTTTCTAACATACGTCATTCTCTTATATCTTATTGAAGTGAATCATCCATTATCCTCACAAATGGAAGGACCAAATCAAATTACAATTCACCAAATAGATACTAAAGATAACTCTTAGAAACTAGTGGAGAAAATGACAATAACTTGACCACGTACTAACATCAAAGTAAATAATTAAGTAGGAAGAATTGTTTATGCTTTTCTACTGAAATCATGATGAAACATGAAGATAATTTAATTTTAAATCAATAGCAACTTCTTTCTATCCAGACTTGGCTACCTTTTGACTTGCACTCTTCCTATGTATTGCCGCCAGTAAAGAGAAACTTCACATACATTTGCAATTAAATAAACATACTCAATGGTCTCGCCATAAACTCTCAGTGTGCTGAATTAACGAACAAAGTCTCGTAAAGATCGTCGAAAAGGAAAGCATCAGCTCATCAGTGTTGTTTCATCAGGGGATAACTCATATAAGAGTTTCAACAAATTCATCACCCCATAATTAGATGAATGAGAAATAAATACCATTTGTGCAAATTCACTCAAGGGAGAAAGTTGTCGTTCATTATAGGAGAACAGTACCTTAACTTATGTGTAATTACAACAGGATTTGCTAGTAGATAAGGGAAAAAAAAAAAGGCTGCCTTGGCAGGAAGTTGCAAGTTGGACAGAGAAAGTTGCCACATTTGGGACATCTGTGTATATAACATAATAATTATAATAATATAGCATTGGCATGGAAAAGGACTCTGAAAGAAAAGCCAATCAATAAAATATCTCATATAAAGAAATAAGCATAACTGAGAATGACACTTAATTAGCCCTAAGAATATACAGCAATTAACAAAAAATACTAATGATTCAACATTGCTAACTCCAAATTAATGTACAGAGAAACTAAAAATTGAAAAAAAAAAAAAAAAAAAAAAAAGGTAAAGGCCAATGAGTTAACCTGCCAATCAAAAAGGTTTGACAGAAGCCATTGTTGCATCAAGATTAAGAAAATGTATTAGTATTACAAAAGCTAAATGATATTCCGAAACCATCAATACAATAATTATATCAATTGAGCCTATCACAAAGAAATGTAACTTAATAGTCCAGATAAACAGACAAAATGCATTCAATAGCCCCTCATAAAACAGAAATGCAAACTAGAAACCAACAACAAAACTACACCACTAGAGACAAAACCAGAAATCTAATATGGACAGTCATGCAACAGTATGGATTTCAGTTACAAGTAACCATGTACAATATAATACAGGGTCAAATAACTAAATTTGCACTTTCCATTATCATTTTTTTCTTAATAGATGGTATGCAAAAACATATTTTAAGTTGGCATATAACAATCAGAATCATCTTCCTTGTTCATCTGACAAGCTTTTTAATATCATAGATGTTAATCAAGTAATCAAATTTTCACATGCCACCTAAAGGGTTTATTCTCTTGATAGCTAGGTGTTGATCTAGCAACTCAAAAGCAAAAGAGTAATCAAAAGGGCAACACAACCAACATCTGTAAACCTGGAACAATTAGGATATATTCTAACACAAGTAATATCCAATAACAAAAAACCTAGAAACATTTCATTCCAATTTATAGTTAGTCCACTCATCTATAGCATACTACTCTCAGTTCTTACAAAATCCTAAAGTAAGACGTGATACTTAAACTAAAACCAAAATAAGATAACCTTTAATACTATACCCTTTTCAATTCTTCCCGTCCCGATCGTTCCCTTCCTCAGCCACGGTGACAGCTGGACCTTGTTGCATCAACATAGAAGTGAAGTACGGAAAGAACACATGCGGCTGTGGCGGCACCTCATGTGGCATCTCCTGTGTCAGATTGATCCCAGAACCAGTAGCAGCGACAATCGACGGCTCGGCTTGTCGGAGAAGCCACTCGATCGTCTCTCCGTCCGTACGATGGTTGAGTTCGCGCGTCAATTGGAAGAGGCGCGCCGCGACCAAAGAAGGGAGGCGGATACGGCGACCACGGCCGCAAACCTTAGTGTGGCGATCCTTCGAGGCAGAGGCGGAGGCGGAGGAGGCGGTGGTGCGGCGGCGGCGCGTGACGGAGCGAGAGGTGTTGGCGTCGGCGACGGCGACAGGTGGAGGTAGGATTTGGGGAGAGGAAGAAGAAGGAGCGAGAGCGATCGGAGCGTACAAAACCAAATCTGAAGAAGACATGATTGGATTTGAGGATTTAAAGGGTTTTGTACTTTTGTTTTGTCTTGGTCTGGTCTGGTCTGGTCTGGTCTGGTGGTGGGGTCGAAGGTTTTGTGGTGGGGTAGAGAGGAGAAGAGAGGTCTTGGCTCTTTTTGACAGGCGACGCTCAATGGGAAGGGATTAGGCCATTAGGGTTTTGTTATGAGGTTGGGGTTAGGTGTGGAATTTACTGGTGTGTTGTTTTATGGAGCGGGTTGGGTTTGACACCCAGTTTTTACGCTTGTGGTTTTGTTTAGTTTCGTTTTTCTGGTTTTGTGAAACAAATGACACCGACTGGTTCTGGTTGTCGAGTATCGCGTGCACGTATATGTTGGAAACCAATTTTGAGGGTTTTGACTTTTGACTTTTGACTTTGACGTGGTAGATTGTCTCGGTTTGTCAGGTCTTACGTACGTGAGAAAGATATAAAACGCATTGACATAATGACACTCAGAAATATAAAACTATGTTAAATTGTTGGGTTAATTCTTACATTAAAGGATCTGCTGAAATATTTGGCAAATTTAAGTTGAATTGTTCACATGTTGATGCAAAAATCTAACAAATTTTTTTTTTTTGTGAAAAGGGAAAAATAATAAATAATGTGAAAGACTTTCATTAATTTCTTGATGACTAATGTTGCTTTCGTCACAAAATTAATACAGCATTGTATAAAACATAAGAAGCAGCGGAAATGCGGAATCCACTAAGGACCTACTCCAGCAGCTCCACCAGAAGGAATAAGCCTAGGCTAAGGAAAAGAAGATGAAGGAATATTGAATTCCTTGTTCCACATTTCAAAAATCATATGCCGAAGTTAATGGTTGTAATCTTTTGGAAAGATAATGTTATCCTTTTCATCTTAATTTGAATGGAACTGTCAATTTTATGGGTCCAATGTCAGAGAATACAAAGTTAAAGGTATTTTAGGTAGAACATATAAATTCTGGTGTTCTTTTGTTACACCCCAAAATTGGGGATACCTGATGTTCTCCTTAAATTAGACTTTAAGGAACTTGTGTTTGCTCCAGTTTTCGTCCATTAATCCGGCAGCAACACTTGGAGCAAGGTAACATACTTATCTTTCTTTTGCTCACGTTCAACCCTTCTGGAGCAAGGCTAAAAGTATTCTTAAAACACTCATCGTAAGGCTATTTTTAATTTACTCTACCGTTATATTAACTATTAAAAAATAAATACAAAGAAACAACAACCATGATAGACTGAATATCTGAAAAGAAATTTCACAGATTGACCCTCAATTTTCAGAAACAAATACCCTTATCATTGCTTCCATTTTAACAAAATACCAATGTAGGATACCTGAATCTCTCGCATCCTACCTATAACCGCCACAAACCCCAATAGTCACATATTAGATAACCTTTTTGAACCTTAATTTGCTAGTCATTTCAGAAAAACATCAATCAAGCTTAAACTGAAAATAATATGCTAAAGGGTTGTAGCCAGTATGCTAAAAATTTATTATAAATAATTGAGTGCTCTCTTATTTTCTTGAATAAATGAATTGCATAAGAAAAGTGCAAGGAAGAATATATGTAAATTACTGAATACAAAAAGACAGATTTTGTGGTCTGTGGACATCCCCAAATTCGTGACTAAAACCTACTGCTGCCACTATAGAATTTCTATTTTTTAAAAAATAAAACCTTCCGTTATAAGTCTGATCGTAACTTCTTTATTTGTTGAGTCAACATTTGACTCATCAGACTAAAGATTATCATCATTTTTGTTGTGTCAGCAGTGCTTCCTTCTGTAGGTTTTTTTATCTTTTGAATTAATTGAAGTATTTTACTTGTTCCAAAATTGTAGGATCTCTGAAGCTGTTCAATATTTATTAGGGTTCACATATTGTGTTTTATGTAGATATGCATATTTGAAGAATAATAGATTAACAAATTATGTATTCAGCTTTTATCAGATGCTGAATTATGTTTTGTTTGGTTTTGTTTGGTGATGTTAGAAGAGATGTTACTTTTATGTTAATGGTTTTTTATTTCGTTTGTGTAAACAGTTTGGATTGTTGTTAATTGATGTTTGTTACTTTCTATAAGAAATTTGGAATCTAAACAAATGAAAGGTTTGTTATCATAAATGTTTTCTTATTTTCTATAGGGGTGTAATTTATTGGAGAAATTCAGTGCTAGTTTTCGTTGTTTGTATAGTTCTTGCAATGTCATATTATAAAGTTATCTAACTGAACAGATAGGTTAACTCATCCTTTATGGTCATTATCAGGACTAAAACGTCGTATTACAATTGCATATAACTGAACACATAATTCAAGTTAACTCATCCATTATAATTATTATCAGAACTAAAACGTCATATTACGACTGCATATAACTGAACACATAGCTCAGGTTAACTCACTCCTTGAGGAGTTTAACTGAACGCAAAAATCAGTCCATTTGATGACGTTAGCCCGCAAATATTTTTCGAAATTGGTCGCCTCAGCGCGCAAAAATTTTTATGACGTCAACGCGTGGAATTGTTGACGTTAGCGCACGGAAAACCTCATGAACGCTGATTTTTGCGCCCAAACCATCCAGAATGGTCTAATATCAATGCTTAGTCCAATTGGATGGTTTGGATGATTAATTAGTGGATGGTGTATATCAACTCTGCCACTATTTTGCTTGTTGTAGTTAGCCACCACTAGACATGTCAAATGTATGAGCATTCCCGTACCTTGCCATGTTTTTCATTCGTGCATTCATGCAAAATTTCTTGTTTAAATAACTTTATTTTATTTCAAGTTATAGATAGATTATGACATTTCATTGTAGTAGAGCCTTCAACGAGTATTATGTTATTTTCAATGGATTTACTCAACTATGTTGTAGCTACCATACTCTAAAATAAAATGTTGGAGAAATCTGAAATGTAAAGAACAAATTAATTTTTATAAATATTTTACAATTTTGGAACATCAAACAATCATATTATATGACAATTTTTACCATACCAACATTATAATTTTCATGGGTTATGTTATAGTGTATCAAGCTAATTTATTTATATTTCAACAACTTTTTGAATGATCAAGAGTCGATCATCAAAATGGCCAAACAGCTTTTACTTAAGTTGATTGTTTGATCCTAATTTTTTGCGCTCGGAACAAAAGACCGATTTACAAAAAACTTCAAAAATTCTCGAAAAATGTCAAACAGGCTAAAAAAATCTTATGAAAATATCCAAAAATTCTACAAGAGTTTCACAAGATTCTAGAAGCCTCAAAAAACCTAAACCATATCTGAAACCGTGAAAGATATGCAAGAAAGTCCCTAAAATAAATAAAATATTTTTGAGGGTCGAATTCTAGAAATTTCTTATTACCACTAGATTCTAAATATTTTTGTAAGGCTACACATAAAATTTCACAAAGAAAATCCATTAGAAAGTGCCTCAAATAATTTATTTGAGACCAATAAAACCATGAAAATCCAGAAAATTATTGAATGGACGAATCCATTGGATCACCTAGAAAGTTCGCCAAGTTAAAAATTCCCTCTTACGTGAACTGAATATAAGTGCACTGGTTTCTCTGAATACCAAACATAAAAGATTGAGCAACTCAATATGGTATATGGCGAGCCGTGTGTATCATTGAAGAGAACGTGTGCATCATTGAAGAGAAGAAATATCGCCGATGTTGGTGTCTCGTTTAACTTTGTCTGCAGACCACATCCTACCGGGCCTTTGTAAGAAGCAAATAGAATGCACATGGAGCACAAAAGGAAAAGAGGTACAAAACCACTGGGATCACGATACATCTAGCGCTGTCAGAAGAAAGATAGCTTGGAGATGAATTTCAGCATAACACACATACAAAAAGGTTAGGTTAGAGAGAGAAGAGAGGCATTTTGTTAAACAGTTTATAAGCATACGTAAAAGAAGGTAGGTGTATTTCTAGAGAGTATAGAGATGATCCAAATGAGATTTACACTCTAAAGAAGATTGATTTGATGTAAAATTTTCGGATAAAAGATTGAAATTTCGATCGATTGCTTTGTGATTCCTTTTCTTGAACTTTCATTAGTAATTAAAGTGTTCTAAGGAATAATTGTGAGCTGGTTCTTTTGTTTAGAATCTCTAGTATTTCTTCTAGTCTTCTCAGACCGGAGGAGGTCTGCCAGGGAGCACTACTCCCATGGTGGATTTCTGATCCCGTAATGAGGAATTGTTCCTTCTTCTTCTTCTTGAAGTTAGATTACAGAGTTCTTAGTTGCCTAGTATAAAAGAAAGGGGACTGCTAGGGAGCACCGCTCCCATGGTGGATCCTTGACTTTAAAACGACAAATCACTCTTCTCTTGATCTTTCTCTTTTCTTGAAACAAAATCGTAGCTGTCACGGCTTTCTCGTGACAAAGGAGGAGGTTTGCTAGGGAGCTCTGCTCCCATGGTGAATTTCTGAACTTGAAGCGAGAAGCATTAAGTTTTAAAGTAAATCCAAGTTTCACCTAAAGCTAATTCATTTTTTTCTAAATTAGAAATATTAAAGATCAGTTCTTAGCTTTGCTCCCATGGTGGATGTTTAGGTTTGGCTAGAACCTAGGAGGCTATGAGCTATGCTCCCAAGCTGGACTCCCTCTGTGGTTTGCTAGGAGGTTCTGCCACCATGGCGAACCCAGTTTAAGCACGCTTGATTGAGCAATTGTCTCAATTAAGCTTGTTTAAACATTAAAATCAGAGGGAATCTAGGGGAGATGCTATCAAATTTATCCGGTATTTTAGGTGTTAGATTTTAATCTCCAATTCACATCTTACGATCCGAAGTGTAAAATAAAGTTCTCATAGGGTCTTCTTTGCATAAAGTTCATTAATATCCTGTCAGGTTCCCTAAAAAGTCTTGATGTGAACTTTTCTTTCTTATCTGAATTTGTTCTGGCACAGTTTGAATGTTTGTATTAGTCCAAAGAGTATATCTTTGATATGTCACAATCTTAGGGTCAACTATGTAAAAGTCATCTCCTTGAAGATAGTTCCTGACATAGTATTGATTTCCTTTATTTAATCGTTTTAGTTGAATAAGCACACTGGAATCATATTTCAATAAACAGCAATGTTTATTTGGTGAATATGACCAAGTACATCTTTACTGTTAATGGCTGATTAAAAGTAAATTAATATTCTTAAACAGGTAATCAGATTGCACTCAAAATAATTAGAAATTAAAGGACTTGTTTGTAAATTTAGAGGTGAGCTTGTCAGATATATAACGCTGATTCATTATGGGAATTGCTATAATTGTCAGGACCTCCTTGCAAAACATCACAACCATCACAACCATCCTTGTCAGAAGAAAGAGCACTGTTACATTTGAATTTCATGTATCTGTCAGGACCTTTGAAATGTAGTCAAATTGCTTAATTTCACGTGTGACTATTATTAATACTTGTATGGTACATTGGTACTAAGGATGTGAAGGTTAACCCCTGTGAAAAAGCTAGGCCAAGGAACATGCCTTCAGAGACCACTGACTCATCAATGTGAATTTTCATTAAAATGAATACAGCAGCGACTATAGTACACGCATGATTAAATTAATTTCCATGAAGAAGCAAAAGCCATGCGACAAAATATTATCTCTGTATTTGATAGAAAATGATGAGATGTTGCTCCCGAGTGAATTTTGTATATGGAATATGTTTCAATTTCATTAATATCTGATCATCAAATAAAGTAAGCTTAAATATAAAAGTTACATTTGGTCTTGCACTAAGCCAACCAATGAAACTTTTTCAAATGTGTATGATAGCTAACAGGAATTAGAAGCCTTAGTTAATAACTTGCCCGAATTTGTATGACGTTGTGTCAAACTGAATTTGATGTTTAATTGAAGATAATTACACGTGTATATGGTCTTAGGTATGTACAGTGAAGTAGTGTAGAACTCGTGTAGCTGTGGGAAGTTACTAAAACCAAGTTTAGTCCATACTTGTCTTACTGGTACAAAATCTCAAATCCCTCCTACGCTTAACTTACCCCACCTGGACTTTACAGACCTAGTAAATGAATCTCCTTTAGGCCAAATTGAACTCTAGATCTTCTCCTCTCAACCATGAAACCAAGGAAATCCTTCCAATGCAAATCAATATCTCAGAAACCATATTCCATGCTCAACGGTACCAACCTTCTTATAAGCTATACTGACCCAGTGGCTCACCCACCAATCCAGGTCGGCGCAACGCCAAACAACACCACTATGGTATTCCTCTCATCATCATGATTCCAAAAAGCCAAACCATGCCGAAATTGGTGACCTAGATCGTCGGGAAACTTGAATCCAAAAAGTACAGGGGCTGATTGACTAGTGACTTAGCACTGGTGCTAAAAACTCTTGGATCCCCCGTCAAACCAAGCTAGCGTAGCCCCAACTAAGGCCACCGTGGTGTTCTCCTCACCTTCAAGATTCCAACGAACCCAATCCCGTCGAAATTGACGGTTTAGATCGCCGTAATCATATCGGAGTGTCCTGAGTAGAAATAAAAAAATAAGCGAGGGGCCTTTGTGCTAAATGATCTCCTCTGTCAAAATTCCATTGCCAATTCTCCCTTGATACCATGTCTGCCACCTCAGCTTCAGCGATGACGTGCACCAATAACAAAATTTCATATCGTCAGAGACTTAATAAATTCATTAAAAATAATAATAAGCTCAGAAAAAATTCAAATCAAATATCCAAACAATTTTAAAAATCTCCACAAACTAAATTTACCGATTTTTTATATCAAAATCTGCCAAAATAATGACTTTTTATATTTTTTCAAAATATTTTCACTCTATAAAAATGAATTTCATAAATTCTAAAGAAATAGTAAACACACCAAATCTTTTCAATAAATTTTTCAACGAATTTCATATATTTTGTGGGTAGAGAGGAGACGAGACTCGAGAGGTGTTGAGCCTTGGACAGTGAGGCGACACTCAATGGGAAGGGATTAGGCCATTACGCTTTGCTCCAGAAACAAAGATAGAAAGGAAAGGTAAGGAATGGGAGAAAGAGATATCAGAACAAAGCTACCCCTCAAAATTGGAGGGTAAGAAGTTGACAACATTTACACATAGATTGTCTCCTCATTCCCCTCCTTTCACCCTGGTTTCCATACAAAATTTTGAGTTTGGGAGCAGGGGACAATAGTAGGGCAGGTGAAGGTTAGCCCCCTTCCCCTTCGTTTACCTCATTTCCCTTCTCCTGGAGCAAAGCCTTAGGCTAATGGATAAATGGGAGCGAAGGAAGAGTAAGGAAATCGAAAGAAAATGAAGGAAAGATAAGGCATCAAATATTACTTGCTCTATATTGAAAATAACATGTATAGAAGTAAACATCAATGACTTTATTTATAATAAGTAAAAGACTATATTATCCTTTCTAAAATTCTATTCAAAGAGCCAACTTGACATATCATGAATTTGTGAGGTCCAATTTTAGAGAGAAAAAACAGAAGGGTATTATTGTCACAAAAATGTAACTCTTGGGGAATCTTCAGTACACCCCAAAATTGGGGGTAGCTCATTGTCTCTCAAAACAAGCTCTTGGAGGCATTTTGTTTCCTTCGATTTCCTTCGTGTCACCCGGTAGCCCCAACTGGAGCAGGATAAAGCTCCTTCCTTACTCTTCCTTCGCCCCATTCAACCCTTCTGGAGCAAGCCCTTAGGATTTTGTTATGAGGATGGAGTTAGGTGTGGAATTTTCTGGTGTGTGGTTTCATGGAGCGGGTTAGGTTCGACCGTTTGACCCCCAGTTTTTACGCTAGTGGTTTTGTTTTGTTTCGTTTTGTCGGTTTCGTGAAACAAATGACACCGACTGGTTCTGGTTCTGGTTGTCGAGTATCGCGTGCCTACACGTATATGTTTTTTCGTTTTTGATCGTATATGAAATAGTAATTAAACACACCAATTCTGAGGGTTTTGAGTTTGACTTTGACGTGGTAGATTGTCTCGTTTTGTCAGGTCATACGCACGTGAGAAAGATATAAAACGTATTGACATAATGACATTCAGAAATATTAAAGTATATTAAATTGTTGGGTTAATTCTTACATTAAGGCTGTGCTCCAGATTTTCATATTAAAGGAAGGGAACGGAAAGGTAAGGTGGAGAGAGTAATGGAAACTCTTACACCCCAAATTTGGGGGGACAAAATTCAATGAAAATGGAGTAAAATCTTTCCATTACTTCTATATCTATTAAATTCTGGAGCAGGTTAAGGGTTCAACTTCACCTTCCCTTCCATTCCATCCCCTCCGATTTTTGGTTCTGGAGCAGACCCTAAAGGATCTGCTGAAATATTTGGCAAATTTGAGTTGAATTGTTCACATGTTGATGCAGAAATCTAACAATTTTTTTTCTGTGAAAAGGGAAAAATAATAAATAATGTGAAAGACTTTCATTAATTTCTTGATGATTAATGTTGCTTTCGTCACAAAATTAATACAGCATTATATAAAACATAAGAAGCAGCGAAAATGCGGAATCCACTAAAAGTATTCTTAAGATACACATCATAAGGCTATTTTTAATTGCATTAATAACTTATATCATAAAAAACGAAAGAGACAAGATACCTAACGATAAAAAAGGAAAAAAAAAAAAAAAAGAAGTTTAATGCTGATTCATAGGCTTTTCTATAACGAAATAGAAAAATTATATCATTTTTTAGACTAATACCATAATTAATATTGGACATTCTATCGATCTGCGTCATGAGTAATCACGTTTGTTCATATTTTAAGATAGCAGTTTGTTTTTCAGTCCATTACAAATTGTTGATTAATATTAATTACGATATTAAACTTCTAGTTGAAAGACCGATAGGATAAACACGCAGTTCTAAGCCATCTGATATTGTTGTTCAAGCTCAAAATAATTACTTACAATTCTTTCACAATGCATGTTATCAATCTATATTTTCTTTTCTACCAGCCTAAGGATCGCCGATCAGTATGAAGTTAAGCATCACAATTGATCGATCGTATATTGAACTGAAAAAATTAAAAATAATATTAAAATAATCGGGAATTTTGAAAATATTCCAAAAATAATTCAAATTTTATTAATAGCATTGCCATATCGGTTTTGAAAAATTAATACTAGCTTTTTTATCTTTTTAGCAATTTTAAAATAAAATAATATTTTTTATTATTTTAATTAATTTTAAATATATATATGGATATATCTTATTGATGAAAAAGATAATATATATTTGCGTGGAATATATTTATAATAAAGATAATATATATTGTTTATGACAATGATTATTTTTATTTATGTTTTTATTTAAATGAATAGTTTTTTTTTAATTGATTTGTTAGGTATTTTGGCGATTTTTTATTTTTTCCTTGTTTGGAGTCAAGATATCAAAATCATAAGTATGAAAGTAGAGTCGCTCGTTTACAAAACGTGATTTGTGTGGACTTTTTTGAACTATTTTTTTTGTACTTTTTCAATCCCAAAGAAATTACAATAATAGTTTCTCGGAATAAAAATACATATTTATAATATCATATATAAATACGTATATATTTTATTAATTCTACTTGTTTATTTTGGTTTGATATTTAGTTGTTTAATTTTTTTCATAGAAAATAATAGAAAAATCACAAAAAAAAACGTATATTTTAACGTTAGAATTTCAAACATGCATTATTTTTTATAAGAATGTTCGTTTGTGACGTATCACCCCAATTTGGCAAGCTTGCAAGGAGATTTACAAGATCTATGGGGTTTATCCGAGAATAAATTGAACATGGCCAAAATACCTAATTAATAAATTTCGAAAAACTATTCAAAACAGATATAGATTATCCTTTTCATCAATCAAATATATTAATATTTATTAAAAATTAAATAAAATAATAAAAAAATATTATTTTATTTTTAAAATCGCTAAAAAAACACAAAAAAGCTAGTATTTGTTTTCCAAAAACCTATACTATAACGCAATTCTATTTCTAAAATTTAGATTATTTTATCATATTTTTGAATTTTTGGATTGTTTTAATAGTATTTTTTATTTTTTTGGTATATTGAAGGCATCAATCTCTTAGCATAATGTAAATTTGCTTATTGGGCCGAGGGTAGTAGGTGGAACCGTAGATGCCGAAAAAATTATAACTAATCTTGATTAATTAAGAAATTTTAAAATAATCTGCTTATAATCTAAATTTTAAAACTATGCTCGCAGTATCGAAATCCCAGATTCCGATACAAATTCAGCCTAGTACCGGAATCCCGGAATCCTATACTAGCTAGTATCGGAATCCCGGATTCCGATACTAGCTAGTATCGGATTCTCGGAATCCGATACTAACTAGTATCGGATTCCCGGAATCCGAAACTAACAATCCTGAATTTTAATCGACAAAACTTTTGTTATATTCGATTCTGACACAAATTTTGTCCTTTTATGGCTTAGATCTTAGACCAAGCAATTAAATATATTCATTTTTTATTGTCCCCTGTGTTTTGCCGGCCATTTCAACATATATATGGACAAAGGACTTGGCTTCATATGTAGACAAAGTACTCTTTGTGTTTGTGACTCATATTTCTATTAACTTCATTTATTTGGAAAAAAAAGTTTATTTCTATTGATAGAAAATTGTATTTTTTTTAATATATTTAATTTTTTTCATGCTTTTTTTTTTAATTTTATAGCTCCATTATGGAAAAGTATATTTAAAAAAATCTAGTATATGTGGTAAGTTCAAATATATTTAACATAATAATTATGCCATAAATTCAAATATATTTAAAAAAATTAAATTATAGGTTCGTGTTAAATTTAGATTAAATTGAAATTTTATGATTAACAAACTTATATTGCATAAAATAAAATTTTCATAAAGATATATTTGACAAAAGATCTGATATATCATTGTGTGAGATTTTTCGTCATTCTCGCTGAACAACAGGTTTCAACGGGATGGAAATACCCCACGAGATTCACCCTTCACGGAACCGAATTCTAGCGCAGAAATGCCTCTTGACAACAAGGGACATTAGCGAGAAATCGCCTCTGTGAAGGTTTATTATTTGTGCATGGGTCCAACTTTCCAATGGGCGCAAGCCCCCATTGTTAATTACATCGGGACGAACCACGAAAACCTTTGATTAAAGGGCTAAAAGAGGTATGCTAGGAATAAAGTCGTAAAATGGCTTAGGTCGAACTCGATTGACGGTACCAGACCTAATTGACGGGACTCAATCGAGGAGACAATGCTAAAGTTACTTCGTTTTATCGTTTTGGAGTCGTTTCGTTTTGTCATTTTGGAGTCGTTTCGTTTTGTCGTTTTGGAGTCGTTATAAAGATATATTTTGTCTTAGAGTCGTTTGATAATTCTCGAGGCAACGGAAGGCCTTCTTGTGAGAATAGGTTCCTGGGGCGACAGACGGCCTTCTTGTAGGAACGGAGTTTTGTAGTCCTCGGGGCAACGGATGGCCTTCTTGTGAGGATAGGATTTTGACAACCTTCGGGGCAACGGGTGGCCTGCTTGTGAAGGTTGGTTCCCGGGGCAACGGATGGCCTTCTTGTGGGAAAATATTCTCAAACTCAGACATGTCGCACACAGCTCAGTCCAAGGGAGATAAGTCTTTCAACTCTCGGGGCAACGGGAGGCCTTCTTGTGAGAGTTGGTTCCTAGGGCAACGGGAGGCCTTCTTATAGGAACACAAGACGATCAAAATATTTCAACTTTCGGGGCAACAGATGGCCTTCTTATGAAAGTTGGTTCCCGGGGCAACGGATGGCCTTCTTGTGGGAAAATATTCTCAAACTCAGACATATCGCACACAGCTCAGTCCAAGGGAGATAAGTCTTTCAACTCTCGGGGCAACGGGAGGCCTTCTTGTGAGAGTTGGTTCCTGGGGCAACGGGAGGTCTTCTTATAGGAACACAAGACAATCAAAAATATTTCAACTTTCGGGGCAACGGATGGCCTTCTTATGAAAGTTGGTTCCCGGGGCAACGGATGACCTTCTTGTGGGAACAATATTCTCAACCCTAGATGTATCGCACACAGCTCAATCCAAGGGAGATAAGTCTCTCGACTCTCGGGGCAACGGGAGGCCTTCTTATGAGAGTCGGTTCCTGGGGCAACGGGAGGCCTTCTTATAGGAACACGAGATATATTTCAATTCCTGGGGCAACGGGAGGCCTTCGTATAGGAATTGTATTTCTCAAATCTAAACGTATTGCACATGGCTCAGTCTAGAGAGATGAAAATTCACCACTCACGGGGCACTAGGAAGCCTTCTTATGAGAGTTGGATATTTTGGGGATTCTTGGGCAGAGAGGCCACTTTATATGAACCCAATGTTGTTGAATATTTCTAGGGTAATATCAATGACCACTAGAGAATGAATTTTAAGCCTTCCAAGGTTGATCTCAACCCTGGCGAGGGGCTTTTCCTCAAACGAAGGGATTTCAGTTTAATTTCAGATTTCGTGTTTTATATCTTTGTTGTGATTTATGTTCTTCTTCTTCTTTTCTTTCTTTTCTATTTCTATTTCTTTTATGTTTCGTGTTTAAACTTGTTTTCTATATCATATTTGTTTTGGAAGTACTTAGTTTGAAGATATGTATTTGCAATTCTTTTTTATTTGAAACTATTTTGTATTTTTCTTTTGGAAGCTTTATTTGAGAGAATATTTAGTGTGTTTATTATTTCCTTGAGAATTTCTTGAAGTTTATTTTTATAGAGAAGTCACTTTGAAGAGGAGAGGTGTATTTGCACTTTTATTATAATGCTTTCTTCATTATTATTTCTAATTTTCTTTAGAATTTATTATTTCTAATTTTCTTTAGAATTTACGATACTGGTTCTACCCTATGACCTAAATTCTACTCTATCGTGTTTCGAAAATACTTATTTCAAAATATTTTGATTATGAAAGATAATTCTTCTTTTGAATATTGTTTTATTTGAATATACTTAGCTTTTGTTTTAAAGGAGTTTCGTTTTAAGAAGGTTTACCGTAATATCATTTTCAAAAGAGATTTAATATGTGTATTGTTTTTATAGCATTTTGGAATTAATTGTTATATGGAAAGTATTTTAAATCGACGATCTATGAACTATCCTAGAATATTAGTCTATCTATTTATTTTATATCATTTTAGTATTTCATTTGTATTTGTGTGGGGCGTTCTATTAAATAAAATAAAATTTCTAAGAGGCTTGAACTCATCTGGCGCCTCTAGATTGCTCCATGTTTCCATGTTGTGGCGAGTATGATGAAATGGCATGCCATGTCGACATTTGGGTGAGGAAGAGATGGTGGCGACGATATCTGATCCTTGTACGTTTCGGTCACAGAGGATCCGTTAGACTAAGGTGAGACTTGCATTTCAAACTTCCGTCTGAGCCTTCTTTTCCTTGGTGACTTGGGCTCTTATTTGTATGTTCCATCGAGTTCTCTTCATTGGATCGATTTTGTGTGCTTTGTATTTGTGCACGCTAAAACTTAACCACAGCAATTATTTTTTCCCTAACTATTTTTATCTACACATGAATGGTCAGAATAAACCAAATAACTGAGACTCACGTGTAATAATAATATGCCCTATGCTTGGCTTTTAGAATTGCACATACACCCTATCTTATTTCCTATCTTATCCATGGCTTAGTATTTACGAACTATATTTATCACAATAGTTGTCAGGCATCAAGACGAATACCTATTCAATATCAAGTGCAATATATCCTACCATCAAAATAATATGCTATCCAAGTGCCTTGAGTAAACAACCATAAATCTCATGTTACTTATTATTACAGACCATGTAGAAATATCAAAGAGAATTTCCCAACAGGGATGCTTAGTGAATTTGTTAATCTGAAGAATATAACTATTGACACAAATAGTTCTTACAACAAACCTTTACTTTCTTCAAAAATTGTACCTGGATCATCAAAGGAAAGAAGTTAATATCGGATGAAGAGACACAAAACATAAATAAAAATTAATAGGGAACAGCCTGCACATTTAATTGAGGCCCGAGTATCTATTTTACTCACTTTAGTTCCTATACTTGTCACCATTTCTCTGTTTTCATTGTTTTTGGAGAAGATATCACTTAGCATTGTAATAATATGGTCATTATGCATTCTGGTTAGTAGTTACTTATTAAACCTGGGCTCCATTTATGTTTACTGGTAGAAGAATTACAAGACTGGATATAGTCATATAGCATGTACTCTTTGTGTCAACCATAGCCGTGCTGTTAGCTCAAAATACAAAATAGTTTAATAAGTCATGCTTTGACAGTCATACACTAATTCTGGACTTCCCATTGTACTATTGGCCAGGTATTTATTCTAAGAGGCCTTCTGACATTTACATATCTCAATAAAATTGGAGCAATCATCTTACAAACATAAGGCAAAAGACAGTGTCACCGCTCAAACCATTAAAAGTTTCTCTCACATTACCTGACTTTTTAATGACATCTTTTCTGCATTACCAAGTAGGATTTGATACTATACCAGAGATTGGTATCATGACAGGGTTTATGTTTTCCCTAAAATACCCTTAACTGGTCTGCACAGTGCATATCTTTATGGTTTAATTCCCTGATCATACTGATGGGATCACTTAATATTGTCACAAATATAATTATAGTTCAGAATCAGTTCAAAGATAATGCAAGAAACATGATGAAGATGGGTGCCATGACTTCCAGAGGACAATACTATTGTACATGCGTCAAATTCTATGTAAATTAATACACTAGGAAATGCAAGAAAATATAAGAAATATCAGGGATGACCCTAATGAACCCTATGATCTGTTATTCAAGTAATTAAATGCTAGTTAACCTAATCAGTATAAGAGCCATGTTGTTGTTTTACCCCCAGTTTATGCAATATCCATATTGATCATTAAAATAAAGCATCAAAGACGGTACTATTATGTACATGCCAAATTCTATGTAAATTAACATGTAAGGAAGTACTAGACAGTGTGAGAAACATCAAGAATGACCTACATGAACCTTACATGATGCATACTTAAGTGAATAATTGTCGTTTAGCCTAATTAATGCAAGAGGCAACTCTATTAGTCTACCTGAACCCTGATTTGTACACTATTTGGATTATTTTAGCTAAGCCACTTAACATAGGTGAATATCAAGTACAGATTTTATACTAACAGGTCATAGATATAGGGTATAGGGCAATTAACTTTCTTTTGTCTACTAACAGTTTGTGTTCCATGTGATATAAAAGATGATATAACTGGTTCTAGAATAATGCAACCTAGTTTTCAACATATTTGAAATGTACATTAGGGATTGTTCATTTTATCAAAGATTAACCTAATCTTTATGATTCCAGATCCTAATTACTGTAATGAATGCAAGAACAACTCTTTAATATGCAAAATATGATATGATTATGCTACAAATCGGCCATTATAACCCCATAATATGTTGATTTGGGGTAATAAGAGAGAATCAACAGAGATGACTGTGTCTCCTCCATTGATTCCTCTTGAGAAAGAACAGATTAGTAGAGTTGACCGTGTCCCCTCTACTAATCTTTCTTGGATTGAAGTTGTGGGGAAGTGGACCTAGTCCCCTCCTCCGAAGTATGCAATTGTATAAAATCCCTATCTGATTATGATGCACATGCTTCCAATTATCTATTGATTATTCAAAAGAGAAAGAATCGACTGAGATGACCTTGTCTCCTCAATCGACTCTTCTCAGTAATGCAAGAAATTGTCAATTGACTTAATTGTTATGCTAATATGCTTCATGATGTTCAAAGAAACAAAAGAAAGTGATGAGGAAGAAAGAATCAATGCAAGAAATACTCAATTGCAATCTCAGGATAAAGATTCGTCAACAAAAATCAAGAAAGCATCAATCTTTAAGCTAATTTCCATCAGACGGGATCAAATTACACTAGTCAAGAAGAGAAATTCACCTTGATTTCTCTATTGATTCCCTTTGAACCAGCAATCGCAAGGATCTGAGCTATTTCCTTTCTTCACCAGCCCTGTTCCCTTTCTCTCAACTAACTCCCTCTCTAATCTCTATTCTATTGTGTATCTAATGCACAGCACATGTGCCTCCTAATTACAAAGCAGCGAAAATAAAGTCTCCAAGCCAAAGTCTCTAAAAGAAGTCTAGCCAAAAGATCCCCCAAATTCTCTGTCTACATGCCTATTTATAGGCGATGGGAGAGGTGATACCTCTGTGTAGCACTGGTTCTAGCTGGCAGTCTGTTAGCTGAGGAGGTTTGACCAGCTTTGACTCGTGCATCTGCAACCGTCCCCTTCTGGAAGCTTCCGATGTCACTGATTTGACTGAGGTTTGACTGGCGCTTTCTTCCTCTGGGCCGTCGGATCAGTTTTCTTCCCTCCAAGCCCTCATCTACGGTTGTGATCAGCTCCACCTGGTGGGCTTCGGTGTTTGACAGAGCCTTCTGAGATTGGGCCAGTATCTCTATCACTGGCTGGTGGGCCCCCAGTTCATTCCGACGCCTTCAAGAGTGCTTTGTCATTTTTCATTAAATTTCTGACAAATCTTAGCCCTCCACGTGGCCGATCCGACGACGATGCGACCTCTGATGCGCCTTTTGCGCTGCTGAAGCCGTTTCTCCCCTCATCACTGGACTTCCCCTCTTCCTGGTTCGTTCTAGGGTTTCAAGGCTTGCGCTGAGATCTGGTGAAAGCTGAAGGAGGCGGTGTGCTGAGGAGGAAACACGCTCCCTCTCCCTCTCTCTCTCTGGTGAGCTTTCTTTTCCCATTTTCCCTCTCTTTCTCTTTAGGGTTCTCCGCCATTTTCTTTTCTTTTTGTTTTGTTTGACTTCGTCGAGAGAGAGACACGAAGGAGATGGGGAAAGGATAGATCGATCCTCAGTGTTTCTCAACGATCCGATGCAGTGATCTGTACGCGACAATCTTCTCTTCACCTTCTGATGCAGATCCAACGAGTCATGCTTGCTTGGGTTGTACTCCCTTCTCTTATCCAGATCCAAGACTCTGGCGCCTCAAATCTATCCGTCGACACTTGATCGGACGGTCCAGATGCCTCTGATCAAAATAAATTGCTTGGTCCATGTGATTTATGGTGCACCGATGGGCTTAGGCTTGGTTCATGGTTTAATGGTGCACCACCAGCTTTGTTCTGTGCACTTTTTGTCCAATCTTTCATCCAATTTGTCCATATTATGTATCATCGGGTTTAGCATGAAGCCATACTCTCTATTTTGTATATTTCTAACTCAATTATTTTCATGCAATTTGCAGGTTATCTCAAGATCCGGCGGTTCCCTTTTTCTCAATCTCAAGGTAGTCGACGAGGCCCATTTTCATTATCCCTCCATTTTCTTGTACCAAAGTGCGGCTTGCATATCATAGCCCATGAGATATAAAGGTTTTGTATGAATTGTATACGGTTTGCATGTCTCTTGTCGCTTGTTTGTATTCGGATGTCACCATGCTTGATCATTCCTTCTTATTCTTCGCATAATGTGTGTGCTTGTTGTGTGTTTTGGCGGGGACTAGGTCCTCGCTCAAAGAAACTCTCTCTTGGGCTTAGTGAAAGGGGACACGGTCCACTTTCGCTAGGTTTCAAGGTTTCGGTGATCCCGCAAAACCTTCTTCCTTACAGGGGAGATGCTGCCGAAATTTCCAACAATTCTCTATTCTTTTACTCTTCATTCTCCATGATTTTATAGGGTCAAACAAATGCCCCTCACTTGAATGTGTTGCGAAACCTGAAGACTGTTGAGCGACCCATTCAAGTGACCTTTCGAGCACACCTTTTCTAACCTTTTGTAACTTATCATCCTCCTTCATATCTCAAAGTTTCTCTTTCAATTTCAGTGATGGCTCATGAGCATGATGATGATGGTTCGTTGGTCTCAACTCGGGGTGGTGCTTCTTTCATTCTGGAAAAGGCCATCACTTTATCCCGTGGACTAACTCGAGCTGCTGCTCATTCTTTTCGCGCTGAAACATCCTCCATGGAAGCTGCAGACGAGCTTGTTGCGAACAATGTGGGGGAGTCTTTCGGGCATTCCATGACCTCGACCGTAGAGCCTTTATGGATGTACCCCAAAGACGTGCCTAGTGATCTTGTGACTACTCTCGAGCATGTAAAAGCTTCCCTCGAAGCTTTATGGGAGATGAGTCTATCTACCGAGATCGCTCTGGGTCCACTTGACCTTGACTGGTTTTTAGGGATCCCTGAGGGCCTCCATATTCCTGCTTTCAGGACCTTGCGTATCCAGCACATTCACCCTTGTCTCGAGTTGCTCCCTTCTCTTGCTTCCTCAGCCATTCACGCTCGGTCAGCTCACCTTCGTTCTCGTCAACTGGAGTGTGCTCAAGCAAGGTCTAAAGCGATCCTCTCTTTTCATGATCATGCTAAGAGGCAAAGCAGGGTAGATGATGATGTCACTTCTCTGGATACATATCTCCTCGTCTTAAAAGCCACCCGTGCTGGCCGCTTGAATGTAATGGAGGCCTCTCATGATGCTACAGTACGTCATGTTGAGGAGGCTGAGGCTACCCTAAATGCAGCTCGCACATTTGCGCTTTGTTGTGAAGCCATACAGGAGTATGATGAGGTTGTTGCTGAAATCAGGGCCGTGAGGCGGGATGTGGAGGCTCGTGTTTCTGAGATTCATGCTCATTTGGCTCAGGTGGTTAAGTGCTTACAGAACATCCGTGAGAGCTTTGCCAGGGCCTCCCCGTGAGAGTGTGTCATATGCTTTTATTTTCTTGCATCCGTGGATGTTGTATTGACTTGTTGCTTTTGCATATTGAACCTTGAACTTGCTTGTCATGTGACACTTATTACTTGCGCTTGCTTTTTGTTCGGGTCTTTGTGGAGTGATCTTTTATAAGCTTGAATTTCTGTGCCTCAGGGCCTCTTTATGTGTCTCATGTTGTGGGTTTTGGAGATCTTTCTCTCCCTTTCTTCCTTTCTTCTTTTCTTTTGTGCATGTGTTCGCTCTACACTTTCTTTCTGAGATATTCGGGCTTGAATCACAGACAAGTCTGCGCCGCAATTTAGGTTTAGGGCATTTTATCCCGTACCTGTATTTCCTTGGGTTTGGACTCGTGTGGGCCCATCATTCATTTTGGATTCTTGGCCCATAAGCACTTCAGTTTTCATGTGCTTCTGGAATGTTGCCCCACAACTCTTCATGCGCACGACGCAACGGTTCCTTTCTCATGATACACCACTTCCGACTTTCTTCACTTCACTTCAACCCACGTCTCCACTTCTTGGTGATGGACGTCTTTCATGCCCAAGCTCTATATAAACGAGCGCCTCACGCTCTCTTTCCTTCATCCATCGCATTCATTGCATCTCCGCACCTTTGCACATCTATCCGCAATTCCTCTTTTAACCATGTCTTCTTATAAGCGCCCCAGGGATGCTTCTGGTTCTTCTTCCTTGCACCTCAACCCTGTGGTGCCAAACTGGTCCTTTGCCCCAGACAATCGCTACCTTTTCCGCGACGAAGTGGCTTTCAATAGCTACAATGACGATATGGGCCGTGACGAGCGCCCCGTGGCTGAGTGCTTCTTCTTTCGCCACGAAGGGCGCATCCCGGTGGAGTGCACTAATCTTATCTACGGCTGGCTCGATTCTTGGAGTTTGCGTGGTTTGGCTGGCCTGGACAATCCTTATCACCCACGCATCACCCGCTTGTTTTACGCCAATCTTCGCATCTCCTATGATCATTATGGTAACCCCTCAGCCACCTCTTATCTCTTTGGTCGATTCATGACCATCACTGCTGAGGGCCTGGCCGAATTTCTTCAAGCCTCTAATACTCTGGCTGATTCCACCGCATATGCCTTTCGCCGTTGGCCCCGAGGTTTCGGTAGTTATCAGGAGTGCCTTCATTGGTTCAGGGCTGTTCCTGCTGAAGGTGATATTGAGATGGCTTCAACTGAACATCTTCCTGCTCTTCATAGGTTTTAATCCATCATCTTTTCCCCCTTTTCCTTCATGCTTTTTTAAACCTCTCTCCCTTTTTAACACCTTCTTCTTTAGGTTTCTTTTCATGGTGGTTAATAATATCATCTTCCCTCAAGGGACTTTATCTCGCTATGCTCGCCCTGGAAGCCTATTCTACCTTCGTCACCTTATTCTGAAGAATCATCCAATCAACTTGGGTCACATGATTATCTTCCACATGCACCAAGTGGCTACAGCTTCTCATAGTTACCGGGCTTTGCCTTATGGCCATCTCATCGAAGCTCTTATGCGCCAGGCACATATTCCTATTCCTGAGATGTTATGGGGCAACCGTATTTCTGAGGCTCATGTGTCTTATCCCCGTAATCTCTTATCTTTGCTCAATTGTACGGGTTGGGTGGAATCTTCCATGAACATGCTGGTTCCTGATCCTAATCAACCCATCAATGAGTACATCTTGGCTCCTGATGCTGCGCCTAACCAGTACAGCCCGGTGAGGGTTGCTTCCCCTCCCCTTGATGATGGTTCCGCTGCCTTGGCCCTTGAAGCTCCTGCCCCTGTTTCCATTAGGGCTCTCATTGACCAGCGGTTTGGGGAGTTAAGCACTCGCTTGGAAGCGATAGAGGGAATGCTTCAAGCCATCACCACTGCTCTCAACAATTTGGGCGGCAATGTCGCAGCAGCTATGGTCCCGGAATAATAGGGATCTTCTTTCTTCTGGTCTTTTGCATCTCTTGCGCATGTACCTTGGTGTTTTTCGTAGTTTGTAATAGTTTTTTTCCTTTCTTAATTTGTTATTGTGTCACTCCTGTGTAAGTTGGTGGCACTTGTATTCCTTGACGGTTAATGAACAACTCTTTTCTTTTCCTCTTTCCCTCTTTCCCTTTAATTTTCTTTTTGTATTGTCTTATGAACCTCATGATTGCCCCAATGTAATTGTTGATAAATCTGCCCCTATGATTGTTTGTTGGACTCGCTCCAAGATGCCTGGCCCGGGACCCTCCTTCATAGCAATGCTTGTGGCACGAGTAACCTGGTGTTGGTGGGGGTTGTGTGCCCTCAGATAGCTTCATAGGGCGGTGCCTTGATGCCTTCAGACGCCACACAGGCTTTCTTCATTAGGCATAGGTGTCTTGGAGGACCACTAAGGCTCTCCTTGACACGGCTTCGCGTTCTCAGGGTCCCGAAAGTCCCTTCATCGACCGCGGATTTGTGGGGTAAGTTTCACCTTTGTGCATTTGGGGACCACACAGGTCTCCTCAGCACAAATTCCTATCAAAACTACATTTGGCTAATGGATTTTGTGGAGCTGGGAACTTTATGGAAGGATTAACTTACGGAGCCATGAAGGCAAGTCATCCTTTTCCTCACCCTCTCTTTCTCACCCTCTCATTAGGTATAGGCCCTCATTGTAATGTCTCTCAATCGGCATTGGCGCATTGACACGGCATTGACGCATTGACACGGCATTGGCGCGGTGAACATAAGGGTTTTAGGGTTTTAGGATTTGGGTAACCCTTCATGGTTTTGGGTTTTGAAACTTTTATTGGGGCTTTGGCCGACTTTATTCTCATGATATGTTTTAGAACCTATTGAGGTCTTTATTCATCTATTCATGTCGTATCATCTACTTTATTGTTTTATTGTTTTATGGGTTTTATCAAAACGATTCAGAATAAGTTTTTGCAAAATCTCGAACTTCTAGTCATAGGACAACAAGAGGAGTCAAAATGGTTTAATTTTGGGTTTTATTAGGTCTCACAGCAAAAGGCTTGATTCTTACTCATGTGATGCGGATTTTTGGAGAACATGCTCAGGGAGAGATATTACGCCCTTCCGGTGTTGTTCCTCAATCCAATCTTTAAACACCCAACAATCTTCCACCTTATGCCCCAAGATTCGATGGTAGAGACAAAAATTAGGATCATCTGACTTCTTCATATCATCTGGGCGCTTGCATGGTGGCAATTTGATCATGTCCCCGAACTCGCGAAATGACTCCGAAACTGCCTCCTTCTTGAAAGAATATGGTTTACTTGTCAATGCTGCTAATGACAGGAGTGGTTTGGGATTGTTATTGGAGCTGTCCTTAGCATTTGATGCATTTGAGCTTGCGACCATTTGTGTCAGGGTCATCCTTTTACCCTCATTTCTTTTCTTTTGACCATTTGAAAAGTGATCTTCTCGGGGAGGTCCCACCCTCTCTAACTCACACACCTTATCGATGAGTTTTCGGTATGAGTTGATGTCAGCCGTAACGAGATGCCGCTGCATCCACGCTTCTAACTTTCGCAACAAAATCCTTACTCCTTCTTCTTCTGGTATTTGGTATTCGCACTTAATGCTCATTTTTATCCACCTATTGATATATTTGGAAGCGCTTTCTCCTCTTCTCAATTTTTCATGTAACAAATCAGCCACTGTCACTTTTATCTCTTCAAACCCGGCACTCGATGTTCCTTTGAGCTTTTCATCTTTCCCGAATACCACATTTGGTTCGTTCTTATCTCCTTTTGGTTTTGGCATGTCTCTTTCATCTTTTTCATCCAAAAGTTCCTTAATGAGCTCCTCCTTCTTAGGTGATAAGTCATGCTTTCCATTGAAAAATTCATCATACAACCCTTTTCTTTGAAGGAAGTGCATAAGGTTCGTCCATAATGACGCTTCTTCCTCCCGACGCAATAGGGCTATTGCTCGCTTCTTCTCCATAACTTCACACCGCAGCAATCCATTTTCTTGTTTAATCCTCTCTTCTTCATGCTTTTTAATGTTGAGTTCATGGCGCAAAGCCTCATTATCAACGAACAATTTGGTCATCTCTTGACTTGCCTTTCGTTGAAAATACACACCCTTTTCATATCTCCTCTTCACTTCTTCTATTAAGGACAGATCATCCAGAATCATCTCGTCCGAGGGTACTACTCCTTCCTCGACTTGTATTCTATGTCCCAATTGGCATCTCTCATCTCCTTCATCATTTTCTTCTCTTATATCGATCATATGGCACTCTGCAATTTGTGTCATCCATGTCTCTTCAGGAGGTATTTGGAATCCTAACCCCTTTGTGCGTTTCATCTTGCCATCCAAACCTTCTACCATTTGAGACTTGCCATTCCATAATTCTTGAAAAGCTTTTGCTTTTCGCCTTGAGATTGGGTCTAGACAATGGGTCTTTTGGAATAGGGGAATCAACTCTCTATTGTAATATCCTACTACTTCGAGCTGTTCATAATCATCATCTTCTTCGATCAACCACTTCTTCCACTTTTTCGAGTCTAATCTTTGACCCGATGGATCTGTATCCCCCGATTTGTAAAAGAGAATCCCTTTGTATATCACCATTCTCCCTTGCACCTTTTCCGCCTTAGGAGGTACATAAAAAGTTTTCAATTCTCTAACCTGATGTACTTCTCTTGGTGTAAGATCTTTGAAGTATCCACTTGGCACTTGCTCAATCATCATAGAATCCTCACTTTCTTCCTCTGAGCTTGAATCGTATGCGCGTATTACGACTCCTCGCTTATAGTCTTCTTCCTCTAGGTCGCTCGCTACTTCAATGCTGTCCTCTGGACTCCATTCTTCTTCCTTTTCATCATATGCCCTTATATAGAGTGGTGTTTTGACCACACTTGCAGGCTTTGGCCTTTCTTTTACAACTTGCACTCTTTCCCTTATCACACATCTTCCTTCATCACTCTTATCTTCTCTCCTCCTTTGTGGTCGAGCTTGGGGTGATGTGCTTCGTTGAGAGGCCGGGGTGAAATATCGCTCCATTTCCTCCAATTCTACCTCATGTACCCCATAGGATTGGATATCACCCTTGATTGTCTTTTGCACCCCATCTTGGACATATTTGACACATTGGTGGAGTGTAGATGGTACCAAATGGTTTTCATGCAGCCATGGTCGCCCCAATAGAGCTCGATAAGAAGTATCGGCATCTATGACATAAAACTTCACCAATGTTTGAAGTTCGCCGAATTTCATAGGGAGTGTGATTGCCCCAAGTGCTTGCTCCGCCTTCTGGTTGAACCCATGAATGTAAATATTTTCCTTGGCAAGAGTTCTCCCGGCCAGCGCTAAGTAATTGAGCGATTTCAAAGGGAGGATGTTGATGGATGACCCTGGGTCTACTAACATTCTATCAAGTTGACTCCCATTGGTTTTGCCAGTGATATAAAGAGGTTTGTTGTGCTCGGCCGTGCCAAATGCCATGTCCTGTCTTGTGAACGTGATTTGATCTTGTGGGTCCACATAAAGTACTTCTGTCATGCATTTCTCGACCACATAGGCTTGATATTTCTCCGGCTTTTGGAGTACCTCCATCATTACATCCGTCAATTCTTGTGACATCATAAGCGCCTCGAATACGCTTATCAAGGCTGGGGTACGTCTTAAGTGGGCCAAAATGTTATACTCCCCCACAGTTTCTCTTGCTTTATGACTTGGGCCACACTCATCACTCGTTTCCCGCCCTTTTCCTTTGACTTTTTCAATCTTTTCATTCTCCTTAGGTGGTTGCCTTTCAGGAATGTAGGTACCCGAACGCAAATTAGCGTGACATTCTCTATCTTCAAACATGCCCTTGGCAAAGAGTCCTTCGTAGGGTCCATCATCTTCCTCTTCTGTGTCATAATAGTAGACCACGGAATCTTCTTCTTTCTCACTTTCTTTCTTTGTTTCATTTTCTTTCTTACTTTCTTTTCCTTTTTCTTTCTCATTTTCTTTTCTTTCATCATTTTTCTCTTTCTCTTTCTTTTGATTCTCATTTGATCCCATGGTCTTCGACACACAGTTATCAACTTCCTTGGACTCCTCGCATCGGATTATAATCACATTACACTCGGCATCCTCATTCCTTCGCCTTGCTACTACATTGACTTGTGCATGGGGTGCTGGCTCTTGTTTGAATTGCTCAGGGAGAATCAAATCACCCTCTCTTATCATTTTCTCAATAATGTTCTTGAACACATAACAATCGCTCACGGGATGCCCCAGCATGCGATGATAAGTGCAATATGTGGGATCATTTATCTTATGTTGTTCTCCCGGCCTTTTGGGTGGTGGTAGCTCAAGTGCTTTACCTTCTAATACTTGCTCCAACAAGGCCGCCGTCTTTTCCTTTTTAAATGAGTACGGCCTACTCATTCTTTCAGCCAGGGTGGCGGCAGGACGATTACCTCTATTATTGTTATTGCCCCTGTCTCGAAAACCACCACCTTGACTTGTAGAGGCTTCGAACGCCCCTTCAATCTTAAGTGGGCCAGCCCCTTTTCCTCGCGGAGCATTGCTGTTATTGGCATTGTTGTTGTTGTTTTGATAACTCCTTGGTGGTCCCATATGCACAAGCCTTGACACCCGAGAGATCAAACTCTCGTATGAATTTACATCACTTGCCAAGAGGGCTCGTTTGAGCCAATCATCTAGATTACGGAGTAGGAAATCCACTGCCTCCCTTTCTGGCACTTGGGTTGTACACTTGATGTTCATATTCCTCCATCTGTTGATGTATTCCAAAGCTGATTCTCCCTTTTGGGGTTTCTCATTCGCCAAATCAGCCATGGTAGCCTTGTATGTAACCATCGCAAACTTTGAGCGGAAAGCATTCTCCATTTCTTCCCATGTGCTTATGGAATCATTCTCAAGAGATAGGTACCATTCAAAAGCTGACCCGGTCAAGCTTTGCGGGAATTGTCTCAACAATAACACCTCATCATGAAACGTGTTACCACAAGCATTTCTAAATTGGATCAAGTGTTGATCGGGGGTAACATCCTTCTTCCCCGTACCATCAAAGAGGTTGAATTTGGGTACCTGGTAACCCGTGGGATATGACACCAACTCGTATCGCTTTGGGTATGGCCTACCACACTTCTTCTTCACGGGACACAATTGACTTGCCCCGGCCGCTTGCAATTGTTGATTTATCATTTCTTGGATGGTTTGTTTTGTCACTTCACTTGCATCCATGCCAATTCGAGAGTTTGCCCCAGGTGCCTCGTCTTCGTGAGGAGCACACTTGTTCTTATCTTTCCTTTCTTTTGAGGGCCGCCTCTTATGCCTCTCGTCTTCTTCATCAGACGACTCATAGCGGCCTCGACCTTTTCTTCTTTCTTTGGATGACCTTCTTCGTGGTCGTTTCTCTTCTTCATCTGAAGATTCATGTCTATCCTTTTCCTTTTCATCTTTGTAAACTCGCTCTTTAGGCCTTTCTTCTTCAGAGGAAGAACTCCCAAAATCATCGAAGTCTTCCAACAAATTCTTATCCCCAAGGAATTTGATCACTTTCTTTATCATCTTTTTACTTTTCTCTTTGTCTTTTCTCATTCTCTCAATCTCCTTTTCATTTCTTTCTATCACACTTTTCAAACGGTGAGTCTCACCTTGATCCCAACGGTCATCACCGTCTACTTCATACACATCATTTTTTTCCTTTTCACTGTGGTGCTCGCTATGACTTGAAGTGGCATCATCTTTCTTTTTCTTCTTTTTATCGTGGGGATCCGAGGTAGAGGCATTCTCGTCTCCAGCACCCACCATGTTTACAAAAGCATGCATTTCATACTTTTCATCAATTTCTATCATGTTGACCCTTGCATGCACAATTGGCATCCTTTCACGCCACACCATGCGTCTTTTCTTACTCAAAGGTTCTTGATTACTAACCTCCACCTTGAGTGTCAGTTTCTCTTTTGGTATCCACATCTTTCTTATCACTTGATTCTTTTTCACTTGCCCCAATCTGTCCTTGACAGGGGTATTGCTTTTATTTTCCATTTTTGGCCCTAAACGCTCCTTGACGGGAGTGATGGGTCTTTCCTTGTTCCTCCTTGACCCGAGACGCTCATGGACCGGTGTTCGAGGGAACACAAGCCGATCCTTGATTGATGGCCTCGTTTTGGGGCTCCTACCCCGAAACTTCTCTTGATATTCGGCAGGGAACTCTTCCAATGTCTTGAGTTGTGCCTTGGGGGGAATTCTTCTTTACTATACGAATAGGTGCAAAGGGATTACTCACTGGAATCAGTGGCCTCACATCTAACTCCTTTTGGTATGCCTTGCGGATCTTTTCAATGGTTCTTCCATCACTTGGTGCACATTTGTACACTTTCTTTACAACAGCCCTCCGTGGAGGAATGTGGCGTCTCTTGGGTGAAGTAGCGATTTCTCGGGCCCGCTTACATGGCACGAGAGCCCATTCTTCATTTCCTTCAATCGTTGGGACTTCCACGATCTTGGGAGCCTCCCTTACTTCTTCTTGCATCATTTCCATTTGTGGCTCATCTTGTGGTACCTCCACGACATGAGCGAGTTGATAGCTTCCATCTTTAACTTGCACAATTGGTACGTACGAGAACCCATAGGGCATATTACCCCACATGAACTCGTGAGAGTAGCAAATCGGAACACCTCCAATCCTGAACATCCCTTCGGGTTTGGACATGTCGACGGTTGTGGTAGTGAACGCCATTTCCTACAATAGAAATAGCTCCACACGTTATCGTTAGCATTGTCTTTCAAAAATTTCAAGCTTCATATTTCATTTCAATTTATTTTAATACGACCCTTCCTAAAAAAAGATTTAACTAGCCCTAAAGATGAAAGGAGAAAATTGTCCCACCGGGCGTGCTAGAGAATCTGTGTGAGATTTTTCGTCATTCTCGCTGAACAACAGGTTTCAACGGGATGGAAATACCCCACGAGATTCACCCTTCACGGAACCGAATTCTAGCGCAGAAATGCCTCTTGACAACAAGGGACATTAGCGAGAAATCGCCTCTGTGAAGGTTTATTATTTGTGCATGGGTCCAACTTTCCAATGGGCGCAAGCCCCCATTGTTAATTACATCGGGACGAACCACGAAAACCTTTGATTAAAGGGCTAAAAGAGGTATGCTAGGAATAAAGTCGTAAAATGGCTTAGGTCGAACTCGATTGACGGTACCAGACCTAATTGACGGGACTCAATCGAGGAGACAATGCTAAAGTTACTTCGTTTTATCGTTTTGGAGTCGTTTCGTTTTGTCATTTTGGAGTCGTTTCGTTTTGTCGTTTTGGAGTCGTTATAAAGATATATTTTGTCTTAGAGTCGTTTGATAATTCTCGAGGCAACGGAAGGCCTTCTTGTGAGAATAGGTTCCTGGGGCGACAGACGGCCTTCTTGTAGGAACGGAGTTTTGTAGTCCTCGGGGCAACGGATGGCCTTCTTGTGAGGATAGGATTTTGACAACCTTCGGGGCAACGGGTGGCCTGCTTGTGAAGGTTGGTTCCCGGGACAACGGATGGCCTTCTTGTGGAAAAATATTCTCAAACTCAGACATGTCGCACACAGCTCAGTCCAAGGGAGATAAGTCTTTCAACTCTCGGGGCAACGGGAGGCCTTCTTGTGAGAGTTGGTTCCTAGGGCAACGGGAGGCCTTCTTATAGGAACACAAGACGATCAAAATATTTCAACTTTCGGGGCAACAGATGGCCTTCTTATGAAAGTTGGTTCCCGGGGCAACGGATGGCCTTCTTGTGGGAAAATATTCTCAAACTCAGACATATCGCACACAGCTCAGTCCAAGGGAGATAAGTCTTTCAACTCTCGGGGCAACGGGAGGCCTTCTTGTGAGAGTTGGTTCCTGGGGCAACGGGAGGTCTTCTTATAGGAACACAAGACAATCAAAAATATTTCAACTTTCGGGGCAACGGATGGCCTTCTTATGAAAGTTGGTTCCCGGGGCAACGGATGACCTTCTTGTGGGAACAATATTCTCAACCCTAGATGTATCGCACACAGCTCAATCCAAGGGAGATAAGTCTCTCGACTCTCGGGGCAACGGGAGGCCTTCTTATGAGAGTCGGTTCCTGGGGCAACGGGAGGCCTTCTTATAGGAACACGAGATATATTTCAATTCCTGGGGCAACGGGAGGCCTTCGTATAGGAATTGTATTTCTCAAATCTAAACGTATTGCACATGGCTCAGTCTAGAGAGATGAAAATTCACCACTCACGGGGCACTAGGAAGCCTTCTTATGAGAGTTGGATATTTTGGGGATTCTTGGGCAGAGAGGCCACTTTATATGAACCCAATGTTGTTGAATATTTCTAGGGTAATATCAATGACCACTAGAGAATGAATTTTAAGCCTTCCAAGGTTGATCTCAACCCTGGCGAGGGGCTTTTCCTCAAACGAAGGGATTTCAGTTTAATTTCAGATTTCGTGTTTTATATCTTTGTTGTGATTTATGTTCTTCTTCTTCTTTTCTTTCTTTTCTATTTCTATTTCTTTTATGTTTCGTGTTTAAACTTGTTTTCTATATCATATTTGTTTTGGAAGTACTTAGTTTGAAGATATGTATTTGCAATTCTTTTTTATTTGAAACTATTTTGTATTTTTCTTTTGGAAGCTTTATTTGAGAGAATATTTAGTGTGTTTATTATTTCTTTGAGAATTTCTTGAAGTTTATTTTTATAGAGAAGTCACTTTGAAGAGGAGAGGTGTATTTGCACTTTTATTATAATGCTTTCTTCATTATTATTTCTAATTTTCTTTAGAATTTATTATTTCTAATTTTCTTTAGAATTTACGATACTGGTTCTACCCTATGACCTAAATTCTACTCTATCGTGTTTCGAAAATACTTATTTCAAAATATTTTGATTATGAAAGATAATTCTTCTTTTGAATATTGTTTTATTTGAATATACTTAGCTTTTGTTTTAAAGGAGTTTCGTTTTAAGAAGGTTTACCGTAATATCATTTTCAAAAGAGATTTAATATGTGTATTGTTTTTATAGCATTTTGGAATTAATTGTTATATGGAAAGTATTTTAAATCGACGATCTATGAACTATCCTAGAATATTAGTCTATCTATTTATTTTATATTATTTTAGTATTTTATTTGTATTTGTGTGGGGCGTTCTATTAAATAAAATAAAATTTCTAAGAGGCTTGAACTCATCTGGCGCCTCTAGATTGCTCCATGTTTCCATGTTGTGGCGAGTATGATGAAATGGCATGCCATGTCGACATTTGGGTGAGGAAGAGATGGTGGCGACGATATCTGATCCTTGTACGTTTCGGTCACAGAGGATCCGTTAGACTAAGGTGAGACTTGCATTTCAAACTTCCGTCTGAGCCTTCTTTTCCTTGGTGACTTGGGCTCTTATTTGTATGTTCCATCGAGTTCTCTTCATTGGACCGATTTTGTGTGCTTTGTATTTGTGCACGCTAAAACTTAACCACAGCAATTATTTTTTCCCTAACTATTTTTATCTACACATGAATGGTCAGAATAAACCAAATAACTGAGACTCACGTGTAACAATAATATGCCCTATGCTTGGCTTTTAGAATTGCACATACACCCTATCTTATTTCCTATCTTATCCATGGCTTAGTATTTACGAACTATATTTATCACAATAGTTGTCAGGCATCAAGACGAATACCTATTCAATATCAAGTGCAATATATCCTACCATCAAAATAATATGCTATCCAAGTGCCTTGAGTAAACAACCATAAATCTCATGTTACTTATTATTACAGACCATGTAGAAATATCAAAGAGAATTTCCCAACAGGGATGCTTAGTGAATTTGTTAATCTGAAGAATATAACTATTGACACAAATAGTTCTTACAACAAACCTTTACTTTCTTCAAAAATTGTACCTGGATCATCAAAGGAAAGAAGTTAATATCGGATGAAGAGACACAAAACATAAATAAAAATTAATAGGGAACAGCCTGCACATTTAATTGAGGCCCGAGTATCTATTTTACTCACTTTAGTTCCTATACTTGTCACCATTTCTCTGTTTTCATTGTTTTTGGAGAAGATATCACTTAGCATTGTAATAATATGGTCATTATGCATTCTGGTTAGTAGTTACTTATTAAACCTGGGCTCCATTTATGTTTACTGGTAGAAGAATTACAAGACTGGATATAGTCATATAGCATGTACTCTTTGTGTCAACCATAGCCGTGCTGTTAGCTCAAAATACAAAATAGTTTAATAAGTCATGCTTTGACAGTCATACACTAATTCTGGACTTCCCATTGTACTATTGGCCAGGTATTTATTCTAAGAGGCCTTCTGACATTTACATATCTCAATAAAATAGGAGCAATCATCTTACAAACATAAGGCAAAAGACAGTGTCACCGCTCAAACCATTAAAAGTTTCTCTCACATTACCTGACTTTTTAATGACATCTTTTCTGCATTACCAAGTAGGATTTGATACTATACCAGAGATTGGTATCATGACAGGGTTTATGTTTTCCCTAAAATACCCTTAACTGGTCTGCACAGTGCATATCTTTATGGTTTAATTCCCTGATCATACTGATGGGATCACTTAATATTGTCACAAATATAATTATAGTTCAGAATCAGTTCAAAGATAATGCAAGAAACATGATGAAGATGGGTGCCATGACTTCCAGAGGACAATACTATTGTACATGCGTCAAATTCTATGTAAATTAATACACTAGGAAATGCAAGAAAATATAAGAAATATCAGGGATGACCCTAATGAACCCTATGATCTGTTATTCAAGTAATTAAATGCTAGTTAACCTAATCAGTATAAGAGCCATGTTGTTGTTTTACCCCCAGTTTATGCAATATCCATATTGATCATTAAAATAAAGCATCAAAGACGGTACTATTATGTACATGCCAAATTCTATGTAAATTAACATGTAAGGAAGTACTAGACAGTGTGAGAAACATCAAGAATGACCTACATGAACCTTACATGATGCATACTTAAGTGAATAATTGTCGTTTAGCCTAATTAATGCAAGAGACAACTCTATTAGTCTACCTGAACCCTGATTTGTACACTATTTGGATTATTTTAGCTAAGCCACTTAACATAGGTGAATATCAAGTACAGATTTTATACTAACAGGTCATAGATATAGGGTATAGGGCAATTAACTTTCTTTTGTCTACTAACAGTTTGTGTTCCATGTGATATAAAAGATGATATAACTGGTTCTAGAATAATGCAACCTAGTTTTCAACATATTTGAAATGTACATTAGGGATTGTTCATTTTATCAAAGATTAACCTAATGTTTATGATTCCAGATCCTAATTACTGTAATGAATGCAAGAACAACTCTTTAATATGCAAAATATGATATGATTATGCTACAAATCGGCCATTATAACCCCATAATATGTTGATTTGGGGTAATAAGAGAGAATCAACAGAGATGACTGTGTCTCCTCCATTGATTCCTCTTGAGAAAGAACAGATTAGTAGAGTTGACCGTGTCCCCTCTACTAATCTTTCTTGGATTGAAGTTGTGGGGAAGTGGACCTAGTCCCCTCCTCCGAAGTATGCAATTGTATAAAATCCCTATCTGATTATGATGCACATGCTTCCAATTATCTATTGATTATTCAAAAGAGAAAGAATCGACTGAGATGACCTTGTCTCCTCAATCGACTCTTCTCAGTAATGCAAGAAATTGTCAATTGACTTAATTGTTATGCTAATATGCTTCATGATGTTCAAAGAAACAAAAGAAAGTGATGAGGAAGAAAGAATCAATGCAAGAAATACTCAATTGCAATCTCAGGATAAAGATTCGTCAACAAAAATCAAGAAAGCATCAATCTTTAAGCTAATTTCCATCAGACGGGATCAAATTACACTAGTCAAGAAGAGAAATTCACCTTGATTTCTCTATTGATTCCCTTTGAACCAGCAATCGCAAGGATCTGAGCTATTTCCTTTCTTCACCAGCCCTGTTCCCTTTCTCTCAACTAACTCCCTCTCTAATCTCTATTCTATTGTGTATCTAATGCACAGCACATGTGCCTCCTAATTACAAAGCAGCGAAAATAAAGTCTCCAAGCCAAAGTCTCTAAAAGAAGTCTAGCCAAAAGATCCCCTAAATTCTCTGTCTACATGCCTATTTATAGGCGATGGGAGAGGTGATACCTCTGTGTAGCACTGGTTCTAGCTGGCAGTCTGTTAGCTGAGGAGGTTTGACCAGCTTTGACTCGTGCATCTGCAACCGTCCCCTTCTGGAAGCTTCCGATGTCACTGATTTGACTGAGGTTTGACTGGCGCTTTCTTCCTCTGGGCCGTCGGATCAGTTTTCTTCCCTCCAAGCCCTCATCTACGGTTGTGATCAGCTCCACCTGGTGGGCTTCGGTGTTTGACAGAGCCTTCTGAGATTGGGCCAGTATCTCTATCACTGGCTGGTGGGCCCCCAGTTCATTCCAACGCCTTCAAGAGTGCTTTGTCATTTTTCATTAAATTTCTGACAAATCTTAGCCCTCCACGTGGCCGATCCGACGACGATGCGACCTCTGATGCGCCTTTTGCGCTGCTGAAGCCGTTTCTCCCCTCATCACTGGACTTCCCCTCTTCCTGGTTCGTTCTAGGGTTTCAAGGCTTGCGCTGAGATCTGGTGAAAGCTGAAGGAGGCGGTGTGCTGAGGAGGAAACACGCTCCCTCTCCCTCTCTCTCTCTGGTGAGCTTTCTTTTCCCATTTTCCCTCTCTTTCTCTTTAGGGTTCTCCGCCATTTTCTTTTCTTTTTGTTTTGTTTAACTTCGTCGAGAGAGAGACACGAAGGAGATGGGGAAAGGATAGATCGATCCTCAGTGTTTCTCAACGATCCGATGCAGTGATCTGTACGCGACAATCTTCTCTTCACCTTCTGATGCAGATCCAACGAGTCATGCTTGCTTGGGTTGTACTCCCTTCTCTTATCCAGATCCAAGACTCTGGCGCCTCAAATCTATCCGTCGACACTTGATCGGACGGTCCAGATGCCTCTGATCAAAATAAATTGCTTGGTCCATGTGATTTATGGTGCACCGATGGGCTTAGGCTTGGTTCATGGTTTAATGGTGCACCACCAGCTTTGTTCTGTGCACTTTTTGTCCAATCTTTCATCCAATTTGTCCATATTATGTATCATCGGGTTTAGCATGAAGCCATACTCTCTATTTTGCATATTTCTAACTCAATTATTTTCATGCAATTTGCAGGTTATCTCAAGATCCGGCGGTTCCCTTTTTCTCAATCTCAAGGTAGTCGACGAGGCCCATTTTCATTATCCCTCCATTTTCTTGTACCAAAGTGCGGCTTGCATATCATAGCCCATGAGATATAAAGGTTTTGTATGAATTGTATACGGTTTGCATGTCTCTTGTCGCTTGTTTGTATTCGGATGTCACCATGCTTGATCATTCCTTCTTATTCTTCGCATAATGTGTGTGTTTGTTGTGTGTTTTGGCGGGGACTAGGTCCTCGCTCAAAGAAACTCTCTGTTGGGCTTAGTGAAAGGGGACACGGTCCACTTTCGCTAGGTTTCAAGGTTTCGGTGATCCCGCAAAACCTTCTTCCTTACAGGGGAGATGCTGCCGAAATTTCCAACAATTCTCTATTCTTTTACTCTTCATTCTCCATGATTTTATAGGGTCAAACAATCATATAGGACTATATACCTTAAAAATTAGGAATTTCACTTCTGAAAAAAAAAATGAAGTTCCGTTCTTTTTCAATCGGAAACAATTTTATTGACAAAATTATCAGAGAATTAACAACTATAAAACGATTACTGCGAACTTTATTTTTCTGAAATATATCATAACTTTATGTTGTGTTTTTGTTGTTTCAAATACCAACAAAATGACATTATTGATGACAAAACGCTGCACTTTAAAACCTTGCACAAAACTCATGATTCGCCTATTCATTTCTTAAAAATTTGTCCTAATAAATTCGGAGATGTTTTCAAAGTAAGGACCTATATGCCTTTATGGGGATACAACATCATATATATATATATCGATTTTCTTGCTTCAAATATCACATTAATTGGAAACCAAAATCTTGATTTTTAGATTCTTTTTTGACGGTCTAAATGTATCCTTGTTAGTCGTTACACATTAGATGAAATTTACTATTCAAATTATTCTTCATACATTGGAATTTATATATTTTCTATTTATAAAAATGATACTTTATCGAATGCATTTAGTATATACTAGACATGGCAGTCGCAGCTTCGCTGCGCTATGTAAAATATACAATTTCTAATGTAAAGTATAAAAAATCTGTTGTAAAAAACTTGTTAAAATTTATCAATAAAATTTTGTAAGTTCAAAATTAGTAATTTATTCCATAAAATGTCGCTATATAAACTTGGCATATATTTTCTGCCAAAAAAAATCCTTGCTAATATAAATGAAAAAAAAAACTAATTGGTACGACTATTTTTAATTGTACGACTATTATTAATTTATTTTAAACAAATTATAAAAAATAAAAAAAATTATAAACAAGAAAAAAAAAATCTATTTGTGGCTGCTTTTTATAGCGGCCACGCTTTTTACTTAATATCTTAGATACCGACCCTGCATAATTTCTTCTCGAAATGATTGTTAAGCATATCTAATTTTTTTTTATCGGTTTTAATTATTCAATCATCACATCCATTTATATATTTTCCTATCATCAAAATATACTTTATCGACAGCATTTAGTACACCTACTATGAACATTTTCTTCTTGTCCAAATAATTGTTAAACTTATCGCAACTTTTAAACGGTTTAGGTTATTCAATGAATCAATCATCAATCGGTTTATATATCCAGAAATGCCAGCTGTTCACTTTCATTCAAACAGTCTTGGATCCGTTCCAATTTTCTAGGTTCAATGCCGATTCGTTTATTTTTAAGGCCACTATGAATTGAAATCACGTATGGATGTATATTATATATATGTACAAATCACGTATAAAATTCTCACTCTACAACAAAATTACTAGTTTGGCCTATTTAAATATCTTTTTTTTTTAATATTTAGCCGTTTCAGTTTATTTTTATTGTTTTCACATATACTATAAAGAATGTATAAAATAAAAAAACGCATGAAAAAAACTAAATATATTTTAAAATAATACAATTTTCTATCAATATAAATAAACTTTTTTTTCCAAATAAATGAAATTAATAGAAATATGAGTCACAAACACAAGGAGTTATTTGTCTACATATGAAGCCAAGTTTTTTTGTCCATATATATGTATAATGAAATGGCCGACAAAACAGGGAACAATAAAAAAATAAATAATATTTAATTGTTTGGGCTAAGATCGGATTTTGAAAATCCGATCTAAGCCATAAAAGGACAAAATTTATGTCAGAATCGAATAGAATAAAAGTTTTGCGGATTAAAATTCAGTATTGTTAGTATCGGATTCGGATTCTAGCTAGTATCGGAATCCGGAATCCCGATACTAGCTAGTATCGATTCCGGGATTCCGATACAAGGCTGATTTGTATCGGAATCTCGGAGTTTTAAAATTTGGATTAAAAGCGAATTATTTTAAAATTTCTTAATTAATCAAGATTAGTTATAATTTTTTCGGTCGTAGATGTGCCATACGGGCACATGGACCTCTTGGAGTTGTTTTTGGATTATTGTGTTTTTCTTCGCGCTCAACTAACTGAATCCGAATCATGTGTCGCGCGACACCATGTGTACCACAGGATCCGGACCGTCCGTGATATCCGACGGCTCAGAGATTTGTCTCTCTGCTCCCACTCTTATCGGTTATCGGGTTGGATTTGTGATCAGTTGACCCGATTTCTTCTCTTCGCCTCTTCTCCTCTCTCTCTCTCGCAAATGAACCTGTGTGGACTTTTTCGTCATTTCTCGAAGAAAGATTGGGTTTCTTCAAGAACGAGAATAAGGCTTAGATTCACCCCTCACGAATTTGAATTCAAGTGCTAGTGCCTCTTAACGACCAAAGAACACTGACGAGAATCCACTCTCATGAGGGTTTATTAATTTGTAGGTCATTTCTTTCCAATAGACGCAAGCCCCTATTGTTAATTACCCCGTAGTTTCCCACGAGAACCTCTGATTAAGAGATTCAAGAAATTAAATGTAATAGGCTAGAAAAGTTATCGTTTAAATGGTTTTTGGTGTTTAACAAGTAATTTATTTCTTTTGGTTTGAACAAGACTCAATTAATGTTACCAGACCTAATTTGACAGGACACAATTGAGAATGCAAATGATTTATTTCTTTTTGGCTTAAACCGGACTCAATTGATGGCACCAGACCTAATTGACGGGGCACAATTGAGAATGTCTAAAGAATATCTAAAACTACTTATTTGAACTAACTAAGGACATTTATTTGATATATTTATTTATTTATTATTATTAGAGAGTTTTGGATTTTTAATTTGATTTATATGGATTTAATTTGGATTTATTCTTGAGTTTTGGTTTATTGTTATTTTTGGATTTATTTTATCTTTTTAGATTTTTGAGTTTAGATTTCTTTTTGACTTAAACTTATTTTATTCTCTTGAGATTTGATTTTGTATTTTTAAGATTTGTCTTTAATTCTCATTTACTTTTTGATTTGCATTAGATTATTGAACTTTAATTTGATTTTGGCTTTAGATTTCAACATGTTTTCAATTTTTATTTGGATTGATTTTTTTATTTATTTTGAATTTGGAATCTAGAATTTGTTATAGAAAATAATTGATAAGGAAATCATTTTTATTTATGAAATTATCTTAGAAATTTTATTAAGGGATTTTACTATTTTTCTAGAGTCTATATAATTTATTTTTTTATGATAAAACACTTCAAAATATAAAACTCTTAATTTTTTCAAAATTTAATATGAAAATAATATTGGATCTAGTTTAATTAGATTTTTACAAATTCTTAGATATTTTATTTGGATTTTTCTGAGCTTTCTACTATTTTTGGTGAATTTGCAAAGTTTTGGCAATTTATAAAATTCAATTTTAATTAGAAAATATCTTGAAAATACAAAATGAGCGAATATTGATATAATTTCATATCAAAATATCAGTAAATCTAGTTTCTACAGATTTTTAGGATTTTATGGATATTTTATTTGGATTTTTGTAAGTTTTCTACTATTTTTAATGAATTTTTGAAATTTTTAATGATTTAGAATTTTCTGATTGGGCCACGTGTGCAAAATAGGCTGACTGGACGCTGACTGGTCTCTGCGCTGGCACTGACTGTGCTGGATGACGTCAGGCTGACGCAAGAGACGCTAGAGATCCGTGTAGCGAGTGAATACAACTGGCACGTGCTTTCTGCTAGAGAAGATCCGCAAAAAATCAAATTTAGTCTCCCTTTTCTCCGACGGAAATGGTATTTTTGCAAATAGGTCCCTGGATTTTCTCTGGCGAAATTGCGGCGTCTCAGGCCACCGTTCGATCGAGATTGGTTTCTTTGGAATCGTGGAGTACAGGAGAAGATCTTGGTGGGCTCCACGTGTGCTGCGGAAGCGTGTATCGCTGTGTGGGACCTGAAGATGCTCGGGCCTCCATTAACGTCGTTTGAAACTTTTTGGCCATCTCCTTTTGCTAGATAGAGGTTCTTTGCATTCGTTGGTGTTCGTAGAAAACGATTTTCAGGTTAATTTGACATGGAGAAGCCTGGAATGTGATGTAATCGACTGAGGCACCTCGACTTGATTTGGGTCTGATCTAGGTCATTGCTGTGGGGCCCACAGAAGGTTCTTTGTGTATTCTTGACATTGAGGTCAATAAAGAAAGCTTGAACATTGAGGTTCTTTGTTGCTCACTATACTTCTAGATACCAATACAAAACGCTATGCCTGTTTGATACCTAGGAGTCGACATTTGAAGACTAGAACACTGAGGTTCTTTTGTGTCTTCTCGACATTGAGGTCAATATAGTGTGCTTGAACATTGAGGTTTTTTGTTGCTCAGTATACTTCTAGATACCAATACAAAACGCTATGCATGTTTGATATCTAGGAGTCGACATTGAGGTCGACATTTGAAGACTAGAACATTGAGGTTCTTTTATGTCTTCTCGACATTGAGGTCGATAAAGAAAGCTTGAACATTGAGGTTCTTTGTTGCTTTCTTTCTTCTAAACACCTAAGCATGATGCACTCAGCCAGCTTAACGTCTAGGAACATTTCTTGATAATTTCTTTTCCTTCTTTTCCTTTGTCGATTTAGGTGTCCCACGCCATGCGAGCTCACCCAACTTTCTTCTTTTCCTTTGTCATTTTAGGTGCCCCACACCATGCAAGCTCACCCAACTTTGGTTGTGTCTTTCATTTTCAATTTTGGCTTTCGTGCACATCTCCCCAAGATGTACGGTTTTGTTTTTCATTTGGTTTTGGCACTTTATTCTTTTGTTGAAGAGACCCCCGATCTCCTTTATTTATTGTATATCTTTTCCTTTTGTCTTTCTTTCTTTCACCATTTTCTTGTTTATTTCCTTTCCTTTATTCTTTTCTCCTATTTTTTTTCCTTTCTTCTCTTTTTTTTTATTATTTCTTTCTTCATTCTCCTTCATATTTACTCATGAGGTGCAGGGCTTTGCAAGACATGAGTAGGGAGTGAAATTTAACATTTTCTATACTTCTCTTCAAGCCAATCTTTAAACACCCAACAATCTTCAGTTTTATGCCCCACCACTCTGTGGTATGCACAAAATTTAGAATCTTCCATTTTGCTCATATTCCCTAGACGCTTGCTTATTGGTAGTTGGAGACCATACATTATGGCTAGAAGGAACAATTCCATGACTTTGTCTTTTCGAAAGGAGTATGGTTTTCTCTTTCTTTCTGCAAGAGGGATACATTTAGGGCTGCTAGTGGACGGAGGAATCCACTGGACACTCTGGACTGAAAATTACTGAACAATATTGGACCAGACTATATTTGGTATGGACTCAAGTCCAGTCCAAGTCCAGCGATGGAAATTTGTTTGGACAGTTTATAAAACTTATCTGGACCGTTCATAAACTTATATGGAAAATTTATGAACGAGATATATGCGACCAAGCAGTCGAGCACCTCTTCGTCTCTTCGACCAAACCACACGATCTTCTCTCCGACTAAACCACACGAACAAACAGTCGAGCACCTCGTCTTCTCTCCGACGAAATCACACGTGTCGACCTCGATCTCGCCAATGGCGACATCTCTTTCTCACTCCCATTTCTAAGATCCCTCTCCCTTTCTCCCATCTCTTCCACCAATGTCGCACCTCTTAAGCTCTCTCTCAACCAAGCAATCAGCCTAGTCGAACTCCGATCCAGACTCCGAATTTACATCTGAGAAGCGCGATTGCTTACTGGAATGCCACAAATCCTAAGATGAGGTATTCCGTATCCACCTCTCTCGCTCTTCCGTATCCACCTCTCTCGCTCTCGCTCTCAACTTGAGATAATTAATCCTGTATTTTGCAACAATTAATAAAGTCGCTTGCTCACTGGTGCGTTGAATTTTTCTGAGTTGCTCAATTGGGGAGAAAGGGGAAGAATTGCAAAGGCTAACATCTCCTAGTAACTTTGATAAATTTTCTCTGGTAATTTAAAATCAAAGAAATTCAGGGGCTAAGATGTAAAAGTGTTATTTTGCATGCTATATTTAAGCATTTTTAGTTTTATTTTAGGTGTTTGTTAATTGTTATTTTGCATGTTTCCAGTTTAGATTCAGTTTGTGTTTATTAGTAACAAATGAATAATAAAACAGGCCATTTTGCAATTTCATGTTATTTTGCCCTGGGGTCGAAGTTGGGCTAAACTAGACAAGCTCAAAATTTTTGAAGAAATTTCATGTTATTTTGCCCTACGGCCGAACTTGGGCTAAACTAGACAAGCTCGAAATTTTTGAAGAGAGTCGAACATTTAGCATAACAGAGGGTAAATTCGATTCGATCTTATTATTAATTAAAACTTCGTCCACATGGATAGTCCACGTGGATAAACCATGGACGAATGTTGGACTGTAATTGGTTTATAGATGGACTGGACATGGACGAAATATTAATAGTTACTGTGGACATGGTTTGGTCGTGGACATTAACTCTCTGTTATTGGACGGGACTGGAAGTGAATTGGAACCGATCCACTAGCAGCCCTAGATACATTGTCGTGGTGCTTCATGGTTGCTGCCCTCGACTAAAGCTTCCTTTTTCAAACTTGCTTTTATTGAAGTTGACACTTCTGATTTTGGCGTGTTATCACACTCAATGGGGTATGATTTTCTTAGTTGTTCCTTTGAAGATTTCAAGAGACCATCACTCACTTCTTGCAATAACCTCATCAGCATTCTTATTTCTTTATTTTCTTGCTGAAGCATGACTATTTCCTCATCTTTCTCTTTATTTTATTGCTTTAGCAAATAAAGTTCATAGCGCATGTCATGAAAATCTTGGCGCATATCATTATAACTCGCTGCTCTTGTCACTGTCTCATGATACATTTCTTACTTGAGGGAGAATCTCATAGCTTTGCTCTTTCAACAGCTCTTCCAACCTTTCAAGTGTCATTTGTTTTGCCCCAGTGGTTGAGGTCGAGCTCTCTCCAACCTCATTTTCTTTGTGTTGCTCACCTTTTTCTAATATACCTTCACTAACTTCAATAACACATGCAAAATGGTGCACCGTGTCAACCGGCTCGTGAGGAGTGGGCTCTTGTTGGAACTTCTCCTCAATTATGATTTTTCCTTTTTGAACTCTTTCCTCAAGCCAATCCTAAAACACCCAGCAATCTTCTATTTTATGCCCTAAAATTCTATGATAGGGACAGAAATTAGGATCATCTGATTTCTCCATATCTTCTGGGCGTTTGCATGGTGGCAATTCAAGCACTTTCTTCCCTATGATCTTGCCAAATATCTTTGGAACTACTTGTTTCTTGAAAGAATATGGCTTACTGGTCAACTTTGCCAATGACAACAGTGGCTTGGGGTTCTTATTGTGACCTACCTTGGCTTTAGACTTACTTGAGCTTGCAACTATTTGTGTCGAGGCATTCTTTGCACCTCTACCTCTCTTCCTTTGATTTCTTGAAGAGTGTACTTCCTGTGGAGGTCCCACCCTCTCTAATTGGCATACTTTCTTGAAGAGTCTTTCATATGTATCGACATCAACCATGGCGAGATGTCATTGCATCCATCCTCCTTCCAAATTTCGTAACAAAATTCCGACTCCTTCTTCTTCTGGCATTTGGTAATCACACCTAATGCTCATTGATCTCCATCTATTGATGTATTTGGAGGCGGGTTCTCCTTTTTTTGGTTTTTCTTGAAACATATCGGCCACCATCACCTTTTTCACTATCTTCATGAATTTAGTTGTGAATGTCTCCTCCATATCTTTCCGCGATTTGATGCTACCTTCTTCAAGAGATGCATACCACTCAAAAGCTGCCCCAGTTAAACTTAATGAAAATTGCCTTAGCATTAGAGCATCATGGTTGGCTGTATTTGCACAAGCATTTTTGAAACGGACCAAGTGCTCCTTGGGACCGATCTTTTTATTTCTCGTCCCATCAAACCTCACAAATTTAGGAATTTTATATCCCTCGGGGTAAGGTACCTGATCATACTCTTTAGGATATGGATTTCCACTTTTCTTTCTTGTACTTGCCTATGTCGCTTGGAGCTGCTGATCAACCAAGCTTTTAACAAGATGTTTTGTCTTTTCTTCCTCAGACTCAGTATCCGACATATTTTCAAATGTCTCATCTCCATTGACTGCTTCTTTTTGTAGGTCTCCTTCATCTTTTCCATCCAAGGAATCCTTAATATGCTTTTCTTTCCTAGGTGGTGAGTCACACTCTCCATTCACAAATTCATTGAGTAACCCCTTTCTTTGTAGGAAACCAGCGAGCTTTGCATATTGTGATTTTTCTTCCTCTCAGTCTTTTTGCATTTTAAATATCTCCTTACTCTGTTTTCTTATTTTCTTTTCCAATTTTGAACCCTCATCCTCTTCTGATATACTCACTTGTTCTCTTTCTACATCACTCATTTCTTCACATTTTTCAGCAAACAGGTTCTCTTGATCATTATAGGGTATTTCCTCATCTTGCCCCATCATTGCCACTAACGGCTCAATCACTTCTTCATTTATCACATAAGCTTCACCATCATTATCGGTCATATGGGCAAAGCCATGCATTTCTACCTCTTTATCCACCTTTATCATGTTTACCCGCGCTTGGAAAACAGGCTCATGCCACACCATATGCCTTTTCTTATCCAGTGGTACTTGGTCAGTCATTTCAATCACCGATTGTGTATTTTCTTTAGGCACCCCCAACACCTTGTTCTCCTTAGCATGCCCCAGTCTCTCCTTAACTAGCCGAAGAGGTGTGAATGAGTTGCTTATAGGAAGATTGGACTTTTCATCCAACTCACCTTTATATGCTCCTTGCACTTTCTTAATAGCTTTTGTATCCTTGGAAGAAGGTGTTGCCCCTGACTGAACCCTCTTTTGAGAAACAAGAGACCATTCCTCCTCTTCTATAGTAATTTCAATTGGAACTTCAGAAACTTCCGAAACCACCAATGACTCTTCTTGCAGCTCTTCAATAACATGGGCTAGTTGGAAGCTCCCATCTTTCACTTGCACTATAGGCACAAAAGAGTGCCCATATGGCATGGCTCCGCACATGAACTCGTGTTGGTAGCAGATCGGTACTGCCCTAATCTTGAACATTCCTGTGGGCTTGCTCATATCAACGGTTGTGAATGTCGTTTCCTGCAAGAAAACAATTCCAAATGTCATGGTTAGCGATGTTTATTTAGAATTTTAAAATTTAAATTTAATTCTTTCTAGCCTTATACATTTAATTCCTCAAATCCAAAGATGAGAGGAGAAAGAGGTCCCAGCGGGCGTGCCAGAGAATCTGTGTGGACTTTTTCGTCATTTCTCGAAGAAAGATTGGGTTTCCTCAAGAACGAGAATAAGTCTTAGATTCGCCCCTCACAAATTTGAATTCAAGTGCTAGTGCCTCTTAACGACCAGAGAACACTGACGAGAATCCACTCTCATGAGGATTTATTAATTTGTGGGTCCTTTCTTTCCAATAGGCGCAAGCCCCTATTGTTAATTACCCCGTAGTTTCCCACGAGAACCTCTGATTAAGAGATTCAAGAAATTAAATGTAATAGGCTAGAAAAGTTATCATTTAAATGGTTTTTGGTGTTTAACAAGTAATTTATTTCTTTTGGTTTGAACAAGACTCAATTGATGTTACCAGACCTAATTTGACGGGACACAATTGAGAATGCAAATGATTTATTTCTTTTTGGCTTAAACCGGGCTCAATTGATGGCACCAGACCTAATTGACGGAGCACAATTGAGAATGTCTAAAGAATATCTAAAACTACTTATTTGAAATAACTAAGGACATTTATTTGATATATTTTTTATTTATTATTATTGGAGAGTTTTGAATTTTTAATTTGATTTATATGGATTTAATTTGGATTTATTCTTGAGTTTTGGTTTATTGTTATTTTTAGATTTATTTTATCTTTTTAGAATTTTGAGTTTAGATTTCTTTTTGACTTAAACTTATTTTATTCTCTTGAGATTTGATTTTGTATTTTTAATATTTATCTTTAATTCTCTTTTACTTTTTGATTTGCATTAGATTATTGAACTTTAATTTGATTTTGTCTTTAGATTTCAACATGTTTTCAATTTTGATTTGGATTGATTTTTTTATTTATTTCGAATTTGGAATCTAGAATTTGTTATAGAAAACAATTGATAAGGAAATCATTTTTATTTATGAAATTATCTTAGAAATTTTATTAAGAGATTTTACTATTTTTCTAGAGTCTATATAATTTATTTATTTTTATGATAAAACACTTCAAAATATAAAACTCTTAATTTTGTCAAAATTTAATATGAAAATAATATTGGATCTAGTTTAATTAGATTTTTAGAAATTCTTAAATATTTTATTTGGATTTTTCTGAGCTTCCTACTATTTTTGGTGAATTTGCAAAGTTTTGGCAATTTACAAAATTCAATTTTAATTTGAAAATACTTCGAAAATACAAAAGGAGCTAATATTGACATAATTTCATATCAAAATATAGTAAATTTAGTTTCTACAGATTTTTAGGATTTTATGGATATTTTATTTGGATTTTTCTGAGTTTTCTACTATTTTTAATGAATTTTTGAAATTTCTAATGATTAGGGATTTTCTTATTGGGCCACGTGTGCAAAATAGGCTGACTGGACGCTGACTGTGCTGGATGACGTCAGGCTGATGCAAGAGACGCTAGAGATCCGTGTAGCAAGTGAATACAACTGCCACATGCTTTCTACCACAGAAGATCCGCGAAAAATCAAATTTAGTCTCCCTCTTCTCCGACGGAAATGGTATTTTTGCAGATAGGTCCCTGGATCTTCTCCGGCGAAATTGCGGCGTCCCAGGCCACTGTTTCGATCGAGATTGGTTTCTTTGGAATTGTGGAGTAGAGGAGAAGATCTTGGTGGGCTCCACGTGTACTGCGGAAGCGTGTATCGCTGTGTGGGACCTGAAGATGCTCGGGCCTCCATTAACGTCGTTTGAAGCTTGTGGCCATCTCCTTTTGCTAGATAGAGGTTCTTTGCATTCGTTGGTGTTCGTAGAAAATTATTTTGAGGTTAATTTGACATGGAGAAGCCTGGAATGTGATGTAATCAATTGAGGCACCTCGACTTGATTTGGGTCTGATCTAGGTCATTGCTGTGGGGCCCACAGAAGGTTCTTTTGATGCCAGTTACCACTTGTATAGTCTCAGGAGTTCAAGTAAACAATTTTTGTGACCTTTATTTGAGTTTAAGCACAACAATTTAGCGTAAAAGGGGTATAGGCAGAGTCGTGTATTTTGGCATTCTTTGTTTAACTCCTGATTGCATGTAACTCCATTTACAGTAGAAAAGCTTGATTCAAAGTTCAATTTAGATTGATTTAGATATGTTCTAAATGTTTTAATTGATGCAGAGGGTGAGGACAAGTATTTTGCATTTTTCTCAGTTTTCAGATTTTTATTTTATACAATTACACTTCTATTTTTGATGATTTTGTATTTGAGTTGCTGTAATGTAGGAAAGTCATTTGCAGATACCATAACATGCATAAACAATGTACCTAAGACAGCGAAGAGTGGTTTATCAAATTTTATAAAATATTTAATCATTTAAACATATTCTGTCTCAAATATAGTAAATGAGAAAACTACTTTATATTTATTCTAAAATTCTGAAACTTTGCAAAAAAAAAAAAAACCCAAGAATATATTTAAAAAACTTTCTGTGTAAGCATTTTTGCATAAAAGTCCAAGATTTAGAGAATAATATTTATATTTCACGAAATACCCTTATACCCTCATAAAATCATGTAAAATCATAGAAAAATCCATAAATGGAAATTATTATCCCCTGCTGTCCATAAAGTACAGTCCCTGTTGTCCATATACTTTTTTACATTTTTATGCAGATAAGACCCTACATTTTCTATTTTTTTCTTCATTGGACAGATTTGAACATTGATGTATTTATGCGTTTTTTGTTAAAACCACATACTAAACACTTAAAGCATATATTATTCTTGCTATACTATTTTTCTAGACCCATATTATGACAAAATTATGCTCTAATAGAACTTGGGGCAACATCTCCCCCTCCTCTTTGTTTGATGAGATCTCCTGAGAGGGAGATGCTACCCGGGAATAGAGAGATCCAACCGAGGTAAAGAGCTATGATTAGGGAGGCTCTAGCTAAAGCTAAGAGGAGCTAGACCTGAGCAAAACCTCAGGCAAAGCTTGTGACCAAGTGGAATTGAGAAGAAGAAAAGAAAGAGTAAAAGAGAAGGTGTAAGAGATCAAATTGATGCTTATAAATCGATTCATTTCATTCACATTTCCATCTTTACAAACAGATAGCACTCAAATTTTTACCTTTCTCTCTATTTTCTGAAGTGTTCGATGAATTGCCTCTCACAACCCTACACTAATTCTACTAACTAAGCACAATTTACAGAAATTGAACCCTAGACTAACTTGCGACTGCTCTCTTCTATATTTTCGTTGCTTCAATTTGGGGTTTATATAGGCTATAAGCTAGGGCACCACCTCCATGGCCGAGAATTATCATAACCTTTCATTTTCATCAACGGCTCACAATGCACGATATCTAGGGCTTGATTTTCCAAAACCATGGGCAGGGAATAGTGGCTTTGCACTTGTGGAGCTGGGGGAGGCCACGTCGACGAGTTCTCCGTTTTCACCCGGCGTCGCGCGGTAAGAGTTGAGTTTCCTTTTTTTTACAGAAGGGAGGGACAGATCTGACGAGCGGGGCCTCAGTCCAACGGATAGTGAGAGACAAAAAAAATAGTTGGGTTAGGTCTTCGGTGAGCCAATTCTTGTCTAACGTTCCTTTGTGCATGGTTCACACAGAACGGGTGCACCCGAAATTTCCACACGGCGTGGTAATTTCTCTGGGGCAGCGACATACTCCACCCCATGGGATCCGCTGCAATGGGTTGGACGCTCCAAAACTTCAGATTTTTCTATGATTTTCTTTCCGAAATTATTTAATTTATTTATATATTTTGCAGCCCAATCAAAATAAATCATTTGAGGGCCTTTCCAAGGGTATTTGTGGATAAAATTTTATGGTTAGACTCAGAAAAATATGAGAAATTTAATGGTTCAAAGGGTTTTTTGTGAAATTCCACATGGATTTATTTTGGTAATTTTTATGGGTTTTTGGGTTTCTTTGCAAAATATGGGGTTTCTGTTGACATTTTTTGGATTTTGAAACTATGATAATTTATAATAATTCTTGAGGAGTTTTTGGGAATTTTTTGAAGTTTGTTTGGTATTTTTCGCAAATTTCTGAAGTTTCTTGCTATTATCTTTGTTTCTCCGAGCACAATAATTTAGGGTCAAACACCATCTATCTCGCTCAAACACCATTGGCGACCAACCTCCACTTCCTTTCCCCTCCTCTCACTCGCACAACACCCCCCAGCCTCCGTCTCTCTGGCTCTCTCGCTCTCGACCTCACCATCTCTCCCTTCTCCTTCATCAAACACCATTAGCGACCTCAAGAAGCCCCTCGTCGCCCCCTTCTAATAGAATTAAAATCTTTTTTTGTATAGCTTTTAATCTAGATTCCAGCTTAATTTATCTCTTTTTCCTCTAAAACAGCACAGTGAAACTCTAATCAAACCATTCAAAATAATGGAACTATGTGATGCCTCAGAAACTTAAATTTACCTACCCTATAATCCTATATGTCCCAAATTTGTTTTTATTGTTTGAATTTTGGAAGCAAAATAAGCAACAAACTTCAAGAAGGAGAATAGTTAGATAATTATTAAAGACTTCAATTTTCTAATTCTAGCAACTGCCAGGTGCTGGCATCGCATCTGATTGTTTTTATCACGAACATTCCCAAATGCATTAATTGATATTTATTACATAATCGATCCCAATTGAGCTACTAGTAGGCATCACAGGATTCTTGTGAAGCTTTACAGTTGATCAATTTGATTTATTACTAGTGCAATTGCATCAATTATTCTTCTTCTCACTTCACTGGTTCATAGCTTTCCCTTAAAATTGAATGCAATTTAACGAATGAGAGGGGCCAAAGTTGATATCACTGGATTCCTCTTGTTCTTAGCTTTTCAGCGACTCAAAGTACCTTGGCCATCATGGAGTAAATCGCCAGAATGGGTGTCGTCGGAGACCACAGTCGTTCTTTTTTTTTTTCTCATTTTTGTTTTATTTTTTTTAATCGAGTTGGGTCGCTGGTCAGCGATTCCACGTATGTGGAGATGTGGCGTTGACGAGTGGGCCCTCACGCGTTTACTTCACTGCAAAAGTGGGGTCCGATGGCCAAATTCATCCCTGTCGAATGAAATGGAGGCACAAAATTAATTTTCGGATCCGATACGGAGAAACGGGGCAAATCCGATAAGTTAATTGTTTGTGTTGGGAGCGGAGAGGAAAACACGCCGTCGGATTTAGCCAACGGTTCGATTTACTGCGCTACACGGTGTGTCGCGCGACATCAGATTTGGATTCTAACTGACTGTTTGAAATTTACTGTCGACGTAGGGTGTGTTTGAAAGTGGCGTGAATAAGGAATAAGTCGGGTAAAAATCAAACAACACAAAAATAAAAAATTTGAGCTTATTCGGACCCTTATTCATATTTTAATAAACCATCGATATTTAAATATGAAATAAGGAATAAACTCTTCTCTATTCAAATTCCCTATTCTCACTCCATCCAAACATACCCCTAGCGACTGCAGATAACTTGTCTTATTCTAAAATACGAATTCCGATCCGAACTTGGCCCCAAATTATAATACTACAACTCGTTGAATGGATCAATTATTCCTCAAATTTTGCTTGCTGTAGTTAGCCACCTCTAGACGTGTCAAATATATGAGCATTGGCGTACTTGCCATGTTTTTTATTCGTGCATTCATGCAAAAGAAACTACGTAAAGAGATACTAATGCATATGGTCTTGTTTAAATAACTTTATTTCAAGTTATAAATAGATTATGACATTTCAATGCAATGGAGCCTTCAACGAGAATTATGTTATTTTCAATGGATTTACTCTACTATGCCGTAGGCCCGTAGCTACCATATACTAAACTAAAATGTTGGAGAAATCTGAAATGAAAAGAAGAAATTAATTTATATAAATATTTTACAGTTTTGGAACATCAAACAATCATATTATAAGACAATTTTTACCATACCAACAATTTAATTTTCATGGGTTATGTTATAGTGTATCAAGCTCAATCTTTTTATGATTCAACATTCAACAACTTTTTGAATGACCAGGATTCGATCATCAAAACGGCCGACGCCATCTTAACTAAAAAACTTAGGACATATATCATTCAAAAAAGAGGGAATAAATGGCGATAAATTAACATAACTAATATTGTTCCTTCTAGATTGGAACCTCTCTAGTTTTCTACGGTGGTCTAACAAGAAGGGCGGGGAGTCATCGATGATTTAAATATTTGCTATGTAAATATTTTGGTATTAGGTTCTTAGATATGATATATATATATATATTGACAGTCGTTTACAAATGATAATAATGTCTTGATATCATCATATCAGTTTCTAACAATTTTAAATTTTAAGAAATAAAAAAATTCCGCGTTGATAACTAGAATAGCATGACAACCTAATCTTATCTTCATATTGCTAAAAATTATTCCTCTTGATTTTCTTATTCTTGAAATCTACAAATCATTAATTACCTTTATATATACTTTATAATTTAAATAAATTTTGTTAGCCACATGTGCTGCTAATTATTTGCTAGAGACAATTATTTATTCTTTTCTTTTTTCTGTTTTGAATAATGAATTATAAGGGCTTGGGCCCTTGTCGAATACCTCATGAAATTACCTAATTGAACGTGTCTTTTGAAACGAGTCACATTGCTTTAGTTAACTGAGTTAACTTATGGCACGCACTAGAGACAAGGGGTGAGCAAAAAACTCGTAATTCGTGAGCTAACTCGAACTCGATTCACAAAAACTCTATTGTAACTCGAGCCAACAAAACTCGAGTTGGTAAAACTCGAGCTAAACTAACTCGATTGGTTGACGAGTCGAGTTTGAGTTAAGGTCAGCTCAACTCGTAGCTCATGAGCCAACTCGTGACACAATAAATTTATATTTGAGATATGTATTATGAATATAATTTATGAGTACTAAAAATTTATAAATTAATAATAAGAATTTTCTTCTTATATATTTTTATTTTAACTACTATTACACATGATAGATTGAGTTTCAAGACATATTTTGTTTCAAATCAATAAAAAGAATATAAAAGACAATAATTTTATTGTTTATAATATTGTATATGTAAAAAAATTTTAATACTAGAATAACATATGAATTAAATAAATAAAAATTTGAAGGATATATGTTTACTTCAAGTTAGCTCATGAGCCCACGAGCTAGCTCGAGTTGGAGACAAGCTGAGTTTGAGCCAACTTAAGAAGCTCGAAAGTATTTTTAACTCAGCTCAACTCAACTCGATTTACCGCCGAACTGAGTTTGAGTTGTCCCTAACTCTCAAACTCAGCTCATATATAGCTCTACTAGAGACATTCATTTCCATTTTTTTTTTCCTTTTTTATTGGAAGACGTCGCATCCGGTATCTTTGTATAAACCCAAGTTATTCTAATGATATACTAATTACAGAGGAAGAAAGATAAAGCACTAGCTAGTAACTGTAAGGAGCATTGACAAAGTAAAAACAGCATAAATACTTGTCTTCGCAAAAAGTCATTATATATCAACAAACCATCGAACAGCTCTTAATTAAACAATAACAACAAAATGGCTGAAAAATATGTACTATCCAATCGAAATAGAAAATAACCACTAAATGCTTATAAATAGATATACATTTAACATAAATATATAATGACTGAACAAAATTTTTTATTCTATCTGAATATTTAACGTACTAATTGTTTAAGCTTTGTATAATTTGAGCAAGAGATGAAGATGTGCCCACGCCAACAGTTGTCACGCCTACAGCAATGATCAACGCGCATATCGACCCCTGAAACAAAATATAAATTCTTATAAGGAAAAAGGGCCCATACTACATAAGGATAGGAATATATATTAATTTTTATGACAGTCATGGTAATCAACAAATAATTATCAAAATAAATATAAATTGTACAAATATTTTCTATATAATAATTATTTTAATATGATAGTAGTCATAATCAACGAAATAATAATCCAAATTAAAAAATAAATTTTAGAAATATTTTCAATAATAATTATATTGTAATAATTTCATCAGCTGTTAGCTATTGCAAATAGATTTGTTATCAACATATATACATAATCCAATCCTCGATTAACTAGTCATTTGTCAGCATCTAATGTAGACATAATAGTACTGTATGAGACGTATAAGAATGGAAATAAAGTCTTATACTAGCCTCAGTCCGGGTTGGCCTGAAGCCAAGTACCCTATGACAACTGGACAACCACCGAATGGGTGGAGGGAACAGTAATTTACCTGAAGCCAAGTAATTTTACCCTTAACGATGCTTAAGAAGCAAGCACAAGGAAGGATGAATGTCTGCAATATTAATAAATTGTCATCATCTGTGCATACTATTGTATAGTTGAAAGATTCAAAATCAAAGCGATACTTACCACAAGCATTGTAAGAAGAGATCCGACCAAAGACATTACAAGTCCTGTCAATACCATATATTTAAATTACGCACAATTATACTTCGAGTTGTAGATGTATTATTATTGAAAGCATCTATAGAAAGTTGAATGTATGAGTGCAACTAACCGAAAAAGGGCACAGAGAGGGCTACTAATAGAGTAGATATTGTGAGTGCGCTCCGAATTGCAATTGCATATAGGTGTGACTTTTGTTGATTTGAAGGTATCAACTCCTCAAAACTCAGTGCCATGGGCATGAGTGTCAAGGCATATGTGATTACTAGTTAAGGGCTGCATCTACTAATTAAATGAAACATGAGGTAGATCTAGAAAGAATGGTAGCTCATTCATTCTAGTATGGTAAAAGAAAGGCAACTAATGTTTCAACTTTCAAGAACCTAGAAGTCTATATAATTATATATAAACAAGAAAAATGCTGAGAAGGATATTTGGTAATTGGGTTCACCACCTGCAAAAAAGGAAGTACAATAAAAACGTTAATGAACGTAAGAATTTTTTCATTGGACATGTTTGAAGCTTATTACTTGTACAAATGATCTTTAGTTGATAGCAAAATCATAATACAAAAATCTACAGAAAGGTGAAAAAGAGAATTACCGTAGTCCAAACAGCAACTTTGGTGACAACCAAGTTCGTAGGCAAATTGAGAGTGAATTGAGATTCAGAGGTTTCCCCAAACATCATGTACCCTATTGTCCCAGCCCCCGCAAACAATCCAGTAGCTATTATAAAACTACACAAAATTTAAAATTGTATTATCAGCTATATGATGAGGTTTAAAAAGTATGCATTGAGTGAAACAAAATCATTCAATTACCTGGCAACGAGAACCGAGGGGAATTGGTCCTTGTTCTTGAGGGAAGAGTAAATGTTGGGAAATACTGCATGGCCAGAATAGGCGTACCCATACAATCCTACCGCTATTGGCATACCAGATAAACTGAGAATTGAGTCGTTCTTGCTTTCAAATCCAACATGGTCTATTAATCCCGCCCAAAATAAACAAATGACAACCAATATTGATGCTATCACTCCTCCAGCTGTGAAGAGGGAAAACACTCGATAAGCATTTTTTTCTCATGTAAACCTTCAGTTTAGAAACTACAAAAAAAATGTACACGGGTGAAGTAAAACCTGAAATGTAGCTGAGAACACTCAGATCTCGAAACCAGGTGGTGGGCAGCACAATCAGAGTTGTCAAAATTGCGAAGAAGACATGCGAATTAAGATACAATCCACCGATACTTAAGTGTGCATTTGGAAATAATGAGGACAAATTGTCGCTCTCTAGAATGAGATACTCCACACAACAAGCCTAAGGAAACACAGTACAGAATTATTGGTAAATAATCAATTATATTTGCAGATAAATCAATGGGAAACTAGAAAAAATGCATTTTGTTGTTGCTGAACTTTTAAAACAGATCCATTGATTATATCATTTGGACGATATAATATAATTTTTTTCCCAATTATGTAGAACGATTAAAATATTCGTTTAGCGAGGAAGAACATGTACTTACATACAATTCCATATAGAGGGCAATCTGCAAACAAACCAAATAAAAGCATATTAGTTTTATCGCGTCACTAAACAACAGTAACTAAGCCTTTTGCCCCAAACAGATTAGGTAGGCTAGAAAAGAAACCCAACAAGATGATGTGTAAGAAACACTTTTATACGTGGGTTACTGCTATGGTATACCAATTGAATTAGCTAGTACATGTAAATAATCAAAGTTATGTTTTTCTTTCACATTAAAAAAAATTGCAAATCTTTTAGCTTTACTTTCCTAACGTCTTGTAGCTTGATCACCAGGTAAACAATAATATATCAGATCCTACAATGCGTTGAACCAAAATATGGTTTTCTTTTGGATTATTTATCAGTAAATAATTAACCTAATGATGATTGTACTACTGCCCATGTCACACAGAACTGTTGCAGTTCCAATTTTTATGTAAATAAGGAGAATGCATGTATGACAAAATTTTGACTAAGCCTGCTGTTATTTAATTTATTTTCGCAATGAACAGAATACATATAGCACCAAAATGACTGTATTTTCATAATATGGATGAAGTAAATATAAAAGCTAAAGGAAAGTGCCTAACTGAAATGGCAATACGGCCGACAGTACCAAAAGCCGCTTGACCAATGTCAGGGTAGGTCTCCAAACCTGGCTCACTATCAAGGCACTTGCGCAAAAGAAGACCAGTGTAGAATGCTAATATACCAAATACGAAGAGAACAATAAGCCCGAGCCAGCCACCTTGCTTGATTGCATATGGTGCTGAAAGGAGTCCAACCCCGCATAGCACATTAACTCCTACATGTTCATAAAATTAATCAATACGAGGTATGTAATTGCAATAATTCCAGAGCACCTTTTAGATAATTTCATTCTGATTTATATTTTCATGTTTCGTTCAAATGTTATACAAATTGTGAACTCTGCAAATAGCCAAACCCCCTGCCCTCCCTACTACACACACAGAGTCACCCCCACCAGCAAAAAAGGAACAAATAATAATAATAACAATAAGCAATAGGTACTGCAATAATTATTGTTTAATGAAATAAGCCACACCCAATCCCCACAAAAATAACATAACTAAATGAAGAGGCAAATAAAGACAGAAAATAGATGTAATAGAACTTTTAAGAGTATCGATATGATTGATGGCAGCGGCTTTAGATTCCTTTGGGTCATCACCAACCAAAAATATTCCTTTGGGCCGGGCCACATATATTCCAGTTTAATACGGATGTGTACAAACTCAGCCCACATCTTCCGAAAATTTTCAGATTTCAATTTAGTTGGGTCAAACATGTTTGTCTCGGCCCACTTATGAACGAGCTAATGAAAAAATAATTGGGATAATTTCATGATTTGAAATAAAATAAACAAAATTAAAAAAGTATGAAAAATAGTTCGGGTAATAAATACGGAAAAATTTTCCTACCTTTAAAAGAACAACTAAGTAATGTATGCCTATCGTAATACTTATAACGTTGCGGAAAAAAAAATGTATGCTGATATCCAGTCACAAATATATTTAGAACTATTTCTCTATCCGGTAAGGGGAAAAAAAATACAAGCTATACCTCATGTCATTATAATTTTAAGTATATTCTTATAAATCTGTTTACACTCGACAAATTTACTGAATTTAAGGACCTCTGTAGAAGGATATTGTAAAAACATAATAAAATGTGGTAACCCACATTATGACCACATGTGAATATGTGATTATTAGATGCGGTCTACGCACATTACGACCAATTGCTGTATTAATAACATGACTGGATGGGACGTGTCACATTCACATGGGAACATTAACTGCTAATCATTAACAGACACTGGGTAGCTACCTGGTTATCGGAATATCTTTTCTACACAGGAATGATTCCTGGGTTTACACTTGTACTATGTACGATCCCAATAATTTAGATATTTTACCACTATGGTAATCTTTCGTGGATTGCATTGCTTTGCATGTTGTGTTGAACAATCAAGAGTAAAATTGTAATTTTCTTAAAAATATAACGTTCACTTGAACGTTGGATTAGAACGTTAGAAATCTCTAACGGTAAAATTTTTTTACCGTTCTGTTCCTTCCGCCTATATAGAGGCTTGTAATAAACCTTGTAAATTTGAGAATAATAAGAAAAATTATTCAACATCCCAAATCAATTGCTCTCTGTCTAAAATTCAACATGGTATCAGAGCGGGATTAAAACCGCAAAATTCTCAACCAGCAAATCAATAGAAATCAGTATATGTTCTTATCCTTTAATCCAACCTTAAACCAGAAAAATCAAAAGCCAACAAATCCAAAAATCAGAATAGTATTACTGTCAATTGACAGAAAGCCAGAATTCAAGATCGGTTCTGAGAAAAAATCTTTCCTGGGCTCAAATAGTAGCTGAGTCCATCAATAATAAATCTGGTCTAAATCCAAACTCTTTGCTGTGCCAGAAAATACCCCAAATCGAAAAGAAGCAAAGAGATTTCATCTCAATAGAAGCATACCAGAAAAGCTTATTGAGAAATCTTCAGCCTCAATTCCTATGCTTAACATCTCTCTGCCAAAAGAAGCCTCAACTGGCATCCGCCAAAAGACTAACATGGCAGGTTGAGATGAGATCTTCTGACCTAAACCAAGAAGGAGAAGCTCATGCCCTCACTGCCATGGCTTCAAAGCCTAAGTCCGACAGCCACATCGTCTCTGCCACCGACTCAAACCCAAAGAAGGGGAAAGGGGGAGGCAGTGAGTGTTCTCGCTGCAATAGTGAGAGCCATACGGAAGATAGCTGTTGGGTCCTTCATCCCCACCTCCGGCAGAAACGCAGAAGCGACGGAGAATGGAGGAAGGAAGGAGATGTGATAGAGGCGGAGAAGAAGGGTCTTATGTCGGCTAGGGATGACACAATCGAGGCGAAGAGGAAAGGGAATGAAAATGGGTCGACTGACTCGAGTCGGAACGAAGCAGAAAGACTAGACCGAATTGAGTCAGCGTTGTTGGATTTGTTGGGCCAAATAACAGGCCGAAAAGGTTTCTCTAAAACCCCTTTTATTTTTCCCAAAAATGATATTATGGAAAGGCACGTTAAAACCGAGCTGGGCCCAAAAATTAGAGAAAATGAAAACCTGACCATAATCAAAGGATTAGGAAATAAATGTCTTAATATTGGTCTTTCTACCATAAATGCCCCTCAAAATTGTACCAAATGGGTGCTTGATTCCGGTGCTACCGACCATATGACGGGAAATTTAAACTTGTTGAGAAATTATCGTACCATTAATGATGAACAATTTTTTACTGTAGCTAACAATGAAAAAATTAAAATCAAAGGTTGGGGTATGATTAGTATTTTGCCCAAAAATTTTTTACAAGATGTGTTTTATGTTGAAAATTGTTCGGTAAATTTGTTATCTATTAGTAAACTCTCTAGAGATTTGAATTGTGAAATAATTTTCAAAGAAAAAAGTGTTATTTTTCAAGATTTAGTCACCAAAGAAAAAATTGGTGAAGGTTTTCTTGAAAACGGTCTTTATTTTTTAAATAGTAATAAATTTATTTTCAAAACTAGTAAAAATGAAGATTTGAGTAAACTTTGACACAAGCATGTTGGGCATCCTTCCGATAGAGTTTTAAACAAACTTTTCAATTTTTCTAATTTAGATTGTAGTAATTGTGAAACTTGTAAACTTGCAAAACATACTAGACCTCCTTTTCCTATTTCTAATTCTAAAAGTAGTGATTTTTTTGAACTTATCCATTCCGATGTTTGGGGTCCGGCCCCTATAACTTCTTATAATGACTATAGATATTTTGTTATTTTTATTGATGATTTTTCAAAAACCACGTGGCTGTATTTGATGAAAAATAAAAATGAGGTTTTTTTGCATTTTCAAAATTTTATAAATTTTATTGAAAATCAATTTGAGAAAAAAATTAAATTTTTGAGGACTGACAACGGTACCGAATATGTTAATCAAAATTTTTCTAATTTTCTTAAGCAAAAAGGTATTTTACATCAAACTACTTGTGTTTATACTCCGCAACAAAACGGTGTTTCCGAAAGGAAAAATCGTCATCTTTTAGAAGTTGCTAGATCGCTTTTATTTCAAAACAATGTTCCGAAATATTTTTGGTCGGATGCCGTTTTAACCGCGACCTATTTGATAAATAGGTTGCCAAGTGCCATTTTGGATTTTAAGAGCCCTTTAGAAATTCTTTATGGTAGAAAATTAGATATTAGTCATTTAAAAGTTTTTGGTTGCAAATGTTTTGTGCACAATCAAAGAATTGACAAACTCGATTTTACTTCGATTAAAACTATTTTTGTTGGGTATTCTTCCGAAAAAAAAGGGTACAAATGTTATGATCCCAAAAATAAAAACTTTACATCTCTAGAGATTTGAAAATGAACCCTTCTATGAAAATTATAGTGAAAATAATGTTGAAAAAATTCTTCCAAGTGATTTTATATATCCTTGTGTTACTAACATCGAAACTAGTGAGTTTCGAGGAGAATTGAGAAATATTATAGGTGAAGAATCACAAGAAGAAAGTGAAGGAACCCTACAAATTGAAGAAAATCAAAACGAAGAACGTGAAGAAACCGAACAAGAAGAACACATTGAGGAGCATGACGAAACTCAAGAGCAAGATATGCCGTTGAGAAGATCAAGTCGACAACCTCAACCTTCCACAAGATTAAGAGATTTTGTCACTTATTCGGTACAATATCCAATTCAAGATTACATTTCTTATAATAATGTGTCTCGTGAACATTATGCCTTCTTAAATTCCTTGTCCAAAATTGAAAAACCAACCAATTATGAGGTAGCAAAAAAGGATCCAAAATGGTGTAAGGCAATGGAAGAAGAACTTCATGCCTTAGAAAAAAATCAAACTTGGGTACTTTGTAAATTACCAAAAAAGAAAAGACCGGTTGGTTGTAAGTGGGTGTATAAAATTAAATACCATAGCGACGGTACCATAGAACGGTACAAAGCTAGATTGGTAGCCAAAGGGTATACCCAAACTTATGGTATAGATTACCATGAAACTTTTGTACCGGTGGCCAAAATAAATACCGTTAGGATACTATTTTCCTTAGCGGTAAATAACAATTGGACCTTGCATCAAATGGACGTTAAAAATGCTTTTCTTCAAGGAAATCTTGAAGAAGAGGTTTACATGTCCATACCACCCGGTCACAAAAAGGAAGGTATTACTAACCTTGTTTGTAGGTTAAGAAAATCCATTTATGGATTAAAGCAATCTCCAAGAGCTTGGTATGGCAAACTCTCTCATTTTTTATTATCTTGTAATTTTAAAGTTAGTGGAGCCGATAACTCATTATTTGTCAAGCACAATACCAACGGTACCACCGCGGTGTTAGTTTATGTCGATGACATAATCATAACCGGTAATGACCCAATGGAAATTGAAAATATTAAAAGGAACCTAAAACAAAAATTTGACATTAAAGATTTAGGCAAATTGAAATATTTTCTTGGAATAGAAGTAGCTCATTCCACTAAAGGACTATTTCTATCTCAAAGAAAATATATTCTTGATTTGCTTAAAGAAACCGGTAAATTAGGATGTAAGCCGGCCAAAACCCCAATAGATATAAATGAGAAACTTGATAATGAAAAAGGTGAACCATTAAAAGACATAAGCCATTTTCAAAGACTCGTTGGTAAATTAATTACCTAACCATTACAAGACCGGATTTATCCTTTAGTGTAAGCCAAATTAGCAAATTCATGCATGCACCAAGAACACCTCATTTAGATGTCATTAATAGAATATTAAGGTATCTAAAAGGTTCTCCCGGAAAGGAAATTTGGATGAGAAAAAATGGCACTAATGCAATATGTGGCTATTCCGATGCAGATTGGGCCGGAAGCTTCGATAGAAAATCGACAACCGGTTATTGCACATTTGTAGGCGGAAATATAGTCACATGGAAAAGCAAGAAACAAAATGTCGTGGCACGATCAAGCTCGGAAGCGGAGTATCGAGCCATGGCATCCACCGCATGTGAATTAATATGGATCAAGCAATTACTTGCCGACTTGAATATCAAGCATGAAGCACCGATGAAGATGTTTTGTGATAATCAAGCGGCGAGACACATTGCGGCTAATCCCGTTTTTCACGAGCGGACTAAACACATAGAAGTGGATTGTCACTTCATTAGAGAAAACGTCCAAGCCAAAAGAATCGAGACTCCTTATGTCAAGAGTAGTGATCAATTGGCGAATATTTTCACAAAGGGTTTAAGTGTTAAGGCCTTCGATAATATTTCTTGCAAGCTAGGCTTGTATGATATCTACATGCCTAGCTTGAGGGGGAGTGTTGAACAATCAAGGGTAAAATTGTAATTTTCTTAAAAATATAACGTTCACTTGAACGTTGGATTAGAACGTTAGAAATCTCTAACGGTAAAATTTTTTTACCGTTCTGTTCCTTCCGCCTATATAGAGGCTTGTAATAAACCTTGTAAATTTGAGAATAATAAGAAAAATTATTCAACATCCCAAATCAATTGCTCTCTGTCTAAAATTCAACATGTTGTTTAAAAAAAAAAAATCCATCTATAGTTATTCTAATCTTAAGAAACGTATGGTCAAAAATTAATTTATTCCTAAATGGTTTTTGTTTTGAGCAAATGAACCAATGAAAATTTCATACACGAGAAATTGTTACTTTTTTGGAATCATCTGGATACCCAAAAACAATGATTCTCAAGCCTTTTCTTGAAGAAAATTCAAAGTCTTTATTGTGTGCAAACCTTGGCTGAATTTAAATTTCAAATAAACATGCCCATTTTTGCTCTAATTTTCTAAGCTTCATCTATTAACTACGTATTTTGTATTAATTATATTTATTTAATATTCATTTATGAAGTACTATATTTCAACCACAAGTCAAGAATAGAAGTCCTTTTTGTAAACCAAAAGAAAATGCATATTTTTTTTTTTAAAAAAAAAAGTGTAATCTTTGGTGAAGGTAAATTTCAAACCGGCTCTTTTCACACACAACAAAATACCTACTTGTATATCTTTGTGGCATTTCAAACAGCTAATAACAAAGTCGTGTCACAAGTATGTTTTTAGAGGGGGGGCGAAAAAAAAAATTTCAGGACTTGCAATCGAGACGTAACATGATTTTTGGCCACTGACCAAATATTATAAATGAAGATAGCCAGATGGGAACTACAGAATAAAACTGAGTCAAATACATCACAATTGGGACGTTGAAAATTGAAAGCACCACAAATTGTGATTCGGGAATTAATTGAAAATGAAATTATTGAGGTGTCGCCTCAATTTCTCAATTATTATCCATCACTTTCTTTCTGAGAAGCGGAGAAACGCCACCTACCAAGCTATTCAGTTCACATGTCCATGATAGAGCGAATTTAATGCTGAATCACTTGCCATGTGCTAACTAAATTAGATAGCTATTTTTATTGACTATATATTTCCTAACAGAAGTGACCCCAATTTCTATGCTTTCTCTTATTGAATTTCCCTAATTAATATATTAAAAAATAGTAAAAAAAAAAAAAAAACAGAGAGAATCTTGTGAAACTAGGGAATAATGATGAGAATTCTTTGACATTCCGACCAATTAAACACAAGTTCCAATATTTTGATCATTTAACTAAGAACATGGAAAATCCTACTGTAATCACGTTGTTACTATCAAAAAAATTCCTGAGGTGGGACAGAATTGGAGGGAATATGCCAAGGAATTATTTGAACACGACATGGCCAAATTATTCAAGCAACAAAAAGACTGTTTTGTTTTTCCTAGAGAGTGACAAGATCTCATGCCTTGGTCCCAGGGGCGGATTCAAATAGAGGGTAACCCAGGCACTTGCCTGGGATCGTTTTTGGAAAATTAAGAACCCGAATAGTAAGATTTGATAGGTGTCTGGGTTAAAAAAATCATAGTGCCTGGACTAAGATTCAGAAAATGTGTTGAAAGAGCATTTTCTGTCATGAAACTTATTAAAACTCATTTAAGAAGTCGAATGGGAGATTGATAGAGAAGTAAAATCATGCAAAAATGATTAGATTTATGAAAAAGATGATGTATTTTGTAATATTTCAATTATATATGTTTAGAATAACTTTGTTTATTAAATTATTATTTATTTTATTTTTAAAATTTTATTATATTATAATGGTGTCCGGCTAAAAATTTTTCTGGATCCGCCCCTGCTTGGTCCCATGTTTTGCTTGTCCAAAGTAGCATGTTCTATCACGCATTCACGCTGGCTCGACTAGGATAGTATTTATTTATATGACTTTTCAAATAGAATCGACTCATTAATATACTCTGTGTATCTAGTACTAAATTGAAATTTCAAATTTGAAAGTATAAATGCAAGAAAATTGGACGAAGAAGTGAAATGGGCAAAACCATATATTTTCCAAGAAAACTAGTTCTAGAATATAAGTCAACAGCTCATCTGGGCATTGTATTACAAAAGTAATTTAATAGAATCGTCCTATAAGAGAGGCAAAAATAGATCATTCACCTAAGACCCGTATAGGAAATGTTAGTATTTATTTAACTTCTTTTTATTTGTTCAAACTTCAAACGAAAGAGCGGCACATCCTGAAAAAAAACTGGAGGCATGCAATTTGAAGGGTATATATTTTGACTCAATTCTTTTTCATTTGTTTTTCTTTAATTTTACCCTTTTTAATTTTGACAATTTGATACCAAATTCTGAATCCGATGAGTTATATTTATTTATCCGATGAGTTATATTTATTTATTTAATTAGTCTGATAACTCATAACATAGACCATTTTTGTATGAAAAATGAAATGAAAAAGGTACCACTGTCCTCAATAATTTGTCATTAAATTCCTGATGTGCGATAGCCTCCTTAATCATGAATCTAGACATAAAACTGGCAGTAGAATTATCATGTGATGAGATTGATATTGTACTGTTGGTCTAATTGGACTTCGCCAATTTCATGTCCAGATTCATTGCTTCACATGGGAAAGAGAAAAAAAAATACAATTATATTCGAGTTTAAATTTCAAAAAAGTCTATGTTGGGCCATATTATATTTTTTTAAAATATTTTTGTATTTACCATTTTCTTTTTTAATATATATCTAAAAGTCAAAATGGAAATATTTTCATCCCGTTTATATTCGGTATGCAATGCAATAATTTTTTTTTTAAAATAAGTAATTATATTTGTCGGTTACAAATGAATAAACCTTCGCCCAATAATGAAAGATAACATTTGTGCATTAAGAAAAAAAAATCAAAGATAATAATTCTCGTGTTAAGGTAGCATATTTAAAATCTAACTAAAATGTTTTTTAACAAATATTTCAAATGTTGAATTTCATTTGTTCTGTGTTTCAAATATATATATTCTTTCGTTTCTTATCTTGAAAAGTAAAACGGGTATGTGTCCACGTTCGTATAGTTTCGTGATAGGAAACCCCATTTTATAAGGTAGAAAACCTCTACTAAATAGAAAAATAAGCAGAGTAACTGTACGTACCATTGAGCACGGCCTGAGCAAAGGTGGATTGTCGTGACAAGGGCAAACCATGATCGTCGACTCTCTTATCTTCAGGTATCACACCAAGAGACGACTTTCTAGAGGGCGTCGGTATGAGAATAGATTGTGAGCTTTTGATCTCCTCTTGTGTCGGCTGTTGCTGCTGCTGATCTGACGTTGTGGGTAACAGGGGCTTGAAGAGCGAGTTGATAATGTCAGGAGTGTGTTTGCCTCCGAATGAAGAGGTGAGGAATGAGCTCGAAAGTCTGCTCAAACTCGGAGTGCCGAGAAAGCTGATTGTCGGCGGCGTCACGCCAGAATACATGTCGATGGACTGTCTAAAAGAAATTAAAAAGATATTTTTGTTAAGATAAAAAATATTTTAATTAATTATTTGTTTACTTAAATTATTTGGATTCTGTTATACTTTTCAAATTCAGTGAAGCCATGTTTAATATAACAAAAATGACCAGCATAAAAAGAAAATTTATTTCGACAGTCAATGTTTATTCAGGCCAAATAGTTTGGGTTACTATCGTTCCGTGATGTATATATGATGTTAAAACAATAATGTGACAACTTACTGATGAACGCTACGGTCAATAATCATAAAAAAACAGATATCCTAAAAAATACAAAAGAGCAGCAACAACTTCTAGCATAGACATTTTTATTTCCACAACGAACTTTACGAACAAGAGAATAATCTATTGGGTGTAAAAGTTGTGTGCCGAAAGTACAGGTTTTAACCTCAGAAAGAGGGGAAAAAAAAAAAGCTCTACATTACAACTAAATTATATAAAGTCTTTGTCGGGAACTATGAGATAGTTATTGTGCTATATGTATAGTTAATGTTTGCATTTCTACTAAAGTTATGAGGTCGATCATACTTCATTGAACAACATCATTTTATTGATATATCATTATATTTTTGGTAACGCAACACACGAATTTTCCAATTACGTCATTACGTGCAAGGATTACGTACTTTATAAGAATTTCACGTCTAAAGTGCGTTTCCCTTTGACTTGTCAAAGGTTCCTCTCCTTTTGACTTGTCAAATAATTCAATGTTTTTTTTGTATTATTTTATTGAATTCAGCTATCAACCTACAATAATAATAATAATAATAATAATAATACGATATTATTATTATTATTATTATTATTATTATTATTATTATTATTATTATTATTATTATTATTATTATTATTATTATTATTATTATTATTATTATTATTATTATTATTATTATTATTATTATTATTATTATTATTATTATTATTATTATTATTATTATTATTATTATTATTATTATTATTATTATTATTATTATTATTATTATTATTATTATTATTATTATTATTATTATTATTATTATTATTATTATTATTATTATTATTATTATTATTATTATTATTATTATTATTATTATTATTATTATTATTATTATTATTATTATTATTATTATTATTATTATTATTATTATTATTATTATTATTATTATTATTATTATTATTATTATTATTATTATTATTATTATTATTATTATTATTATTATTATTATTATTATTATTATTATTATTATTATTATTATTATTATTATTATTATTATTATTATTATTATTATTATTATTATTATTATTATTATTATTCTCATTATTCTCTAGTTTCCATAAAATAGGTCCGGATCTAAAAAGGCTAGATAAACCGCAGATCCCAATATAGCATACATGATACAACATTATTGACTCTCTATGATTCAGCCACTGTCAAGCTTTCTAAAAAAAGACTCTCTATGATTAAACTCAAGTACTACTACTGTACAGTCTGTACTAGGCTTTTGCAATTATTGGGCAGATGACAATGACTTTTATTTCTTTTCTTTGTATTTAAGATATGCTTGCAAGGACGTCTGTCAAGGTTATGAGTTATGACAGAACTATTTTAACAACAATAATAGAATCTCCTTTCTGAATCTAGAAATTGCACTGCGTCATGCAATGGCCCCATGTCTAATAAAATAATACTCTCTTTCAAACATATATATACATAACAACACTGAAGTCCTTTTCTGAAATTGCCTTCAGATATTAAAAAAAGATTTTCATTTTGACGTTACATCAATAACCATTACCTAAAACAAGAAATCGCACTATATTTTTTTTTTGCCACGTGTATTAAGTTCCCGTCATTGATGTAAAAATGAATAATAATCTAGCAATAATTGGGTTTCGAATTAGTCTCTAATTTATGGGAAAGAGATCGACTATCGTTTGGATTATTGGATATGGATAGTGATTCCACGTCAGCACCGATTCAAGGAAATGCAAAAATATCTAATCTGGACAGCGAAGCCACGGTATCGTCGGTTTGGTCTGAAAACTTATATCCAGTTGGCAATAAATGTGCAAAAATTGTTGGGTTTGACTAAGGATTCAATCAAATCGATCTGACCCGACAAAGGAGCATGATTGACATGATGTACAGATCGTATAATAATTTTATCAGGAGAGAGATCACGGAATCGACGCGCCGCATGGTATGTAAGCAAATGCTGGCTTGATCAGTTGATCCAGATCCAAAATAATGTAATATTCAATATGTACTGTCTGATCAACGATGGAAAATTCTTATCGTCTAACAGATGGATGGATTTTTTGCAGAAAACAATCCCTGTGGTGTAGATGATTTTGAATCCAGAAGGCACCGATTACAGGAAAACTAGGGACCATTCCAGGGGACCCTATGATACAAATTTTGGAAAGCATGTTTGACAGTTTGAGCGATTCCATAAGTATCAAAATTAAATGCACGTAAATTTCAATATTTTTTTTTCAAATTTACAATCATATTTCTAAGACAAAGCAATAAATGCTTGCTGTTTTTGTTTTGTTATTGATGGATTGACTTCATCGACTGTTGTTATTCATGCTCATCAAATAAATATACGTTGGCGACATATTTTAGAGATCTATTGCAGATGATGTAAACAATTATATTAAACTTTATTGACAATAATTAATTTGACAGTCTTCACATTATTTCTCAATTAGTGTGGATCTTATTCAGGGGCACCAAAAAATAAGGTGGCGCAATTTTTTATGATGAGGCATAATTTATAATTATTTGAATCACAAGTCTGTTTTTTTTTCACTTTTTTTTTTAAAAAAAAATCATAGTATGTTTGAGTTTTTTTTTTTTTTTTTTACTTAGTTTAGACTAGGAGGGTAAACTAACAAGTGCCTTCCTCTGATCCAATGTAGTTCTGTTCCTCACGTTACTAAATGGGAAATAAATAGTTCATAATCTACAACAAGGATCTATATTATATTCAAAATGCAAATGATTATGCAAATAATAATCCAATATAAAAATATATCGGTGTATCTATTTCCACAGAACTAGAAGTAAATTAATTCAGCTAGAAGGTAATATTCTTTTAGACATAACATTCAATGTTAAGTTTGCTAAAATTAGAATAATTAAAATTATAAATATATATTCTTTAAATACATATCAAATTTACCATAATTTTAAACTTTTTCAATTATCAATAACGCATTGTATAATAGAGTTTGATTTTAGTTAATCAACAACAAAGGGATTTTGAAATTAATCAAAATTTGATCATGCTTTGTCTAAATGTCAAAACAAAATCCAATTGTTTAGTTCTTCAATTTGTCCTAACACAGTGTGAAATTAGCCTATTGTCAAAATATCTTATCTATGAACATGACTTTCAAAATTACAACACGCAAACATTAGTTTATATAATAAAAATTATGATCTTCCTAAACCATTTAAAAATGCTATGTCAACAACAATCTGATAACAACTGCTGTAAAAATAAAACTTGCAATGTATGTTAGAATTCGATTCTCTCTAAATTATATTGAGCCACTTGATTTTTTTTTTTTTTTTTGGTCCATTTGTTGAACTTTTTAAAGTGGAATCAGATCGAGTGGCAACGAGTAATAAACTTGTAATTATATAGCCAATAGAATTATACTATCTAGTCAACGCCTCCTAGGGGAATTATCAATTATTTGAATCTCAAGTTCTCCCTAAAATAAAGACGAAAAATATTATTAAAAAATTACACTTCATTCACTTTATTTTGTCAAAATAATGAAAAAAGCAAAATTGATTCATTCATTCATTAATTTGATTGCAGCGGAATATCAAAAAATCTTTCCGCCCTCCGTTTTGCAGAAACGGAGGAGAGCACATCAGTCTATACTCTATATAGTCTATACTTGGCTTTATCGAATTCGCGGCAGAAGACGATAAACAAATAGCTAGACCAGGATCTCAACAATGCAATTATCTTACCCCACCAGTGGACCCCACTCTCAGTAACACAAACTTATTTGAACCAGGAGCAATTAATTCAAGTCCGAACAAGGTATATGGATTGAATGGGAAAAAAGCTTACCTGTAACTCTGGGGCCATTGGTTGGTATAGGAGCTGGGTCTGCTGCCACGCGGTCCATCGTCCGATTCGTCCGACGAAGAATCAGAGCCGTCCGATCCGGGACCCTCCTTGGCTCCTCCTTCCACGTCGCACTCATCCACTTCGTCTTCCTCATCTTCGCTCTCGATGAAAAGATTCTTGTCTGACACCGAGTTCTTCATCCCTCTTCTCTCTTTCTCTGTTTTTTTGCAAGGAAAATTGAATTTAAATTATGACGAGAAATGCGCAATAGTTTTTGTGGGTTTTGAGAAAATGGAATGAATTGAATGCTCAGAGCAATTTGAGGAAGAAAGTTATGTCTTGCTTCAAAAATATTAGGAAAGAATTATACAATGTTTCGTAAGAAGCCAGATATGAAAAATCCTTATTAGATGGAGTGATGTTCGGAAAACAGAGAGCAACAGGTGCCAATTGTAGAGGTTTGAAATTGAAATATATAAACATATTAAATAATTAAAAAAATGTCCAATGGACAACAGTGGAACAGTTTTATTATCCTAATTTTGTTCACAATTGGCAAATCAAGTTTCGAAAACACTAAAAAAAAAATATAAAACTAATGCTCCTGTAGCAGTATCAAGGTCATAGATCTGAAAATTTGGATGACACGATAAATGCTTCAAGGTTTGTAAAAGATGAGGGAAAATGGAGAATTGAAGAATTAGAAGAATACAAACCTTGATTCGGAAAGCTGCTTTGAGGCTGGAAGCTGGTTCGTCTTTTTGTTTAGAGAGAGAGAGAGAAGAGAAAGGTTGGGAAACTTGGAGGGATGTGAATAATGAGGAATTATTTATATTGAGAGTTCGGTGTATTACTGTGCGGGAGAGCCGATAGGCAAGTTCATGTGCGAGAAGAAGACACAGAAGATTCATGAGAACCCAATATAAAATTCATTTCTGATTCCTTTTTATTTAATAATATGAATTTTTGGATTGAATCTCTATCTCTACTTAATAAATAAATTTCAAATTTTGAAATAAAAATAAATTTGTAAATTAATTTTAAAATACTAAATAAATTTCAAATTTCGAAAATTTATGGGTATAAAACTTTAGTCATAATTACTTTTTTGACACATGAAAAAATCGATGTTTAATTATCTGGTCTTTAAAATGATGAGAGTTCATTGTTCAAATTTTAATGGATCGGACTGTCAAATTGAAATCCATCGAAGACCGGATTTTTAACACTGCCCTTTGCAAGACTCAAAGAGGCAACTTTTTAAAATGAGAATTTTTGGACCACACTTATAAATTTAGTTTTTATTTTTTTAATTAAAAATAAATATGTGTTCGGAAATTAATTATATTCCTTTTTTCAAATTTTCAAAATTCATTCATTAGTTTTATAAAAATTTAAATTAAGAATTTTATTATTATTAAGGGTGAGTTCTGAAAATCATTCATTGGATAACAATATAATACATCCCGAATTATTAATCCGGATAACAATATAATACTTGTTATTCACATTGCCCTATGTCTTGCTGGAACTGGGACGAATAGTGTGGATCCTTCAAATGCTAGCTGAATAAAAGCTTGGCAGTTGGGACCACTAACATTATTACGTAGGAATATTTCATACAGTATATTTGCAATTTGCGAAGTAGAGGTTTATTTATTTTTTTATTTGTCAACTAGTAGAGGTTTAATTAAGTAAGAGGTGCAAAATTCATTGTTGACGGGGGCATGTGACTATCACATGTGCAAAGTCATTTGCATTTTTAAATTTGTATTTTTGTCATTTGTGCATAGCCCATGGGCCAGGGCTGGAGCGAGTTGATTCGCCAGTTAGGCCTTATCAAGGCCTTAGAAAATGATGTAAATGTAATTTTGTCGACCTTTGCCTTTGGTAGGTTTTGATGGGAAATATATGGTTTCTTTGATCGATGATAGGTTTGAAGTAATCAACCAAATCATTATTGCAATTCCTTGTTAAGCCTAGTTCCCATTGTTAGTAAAACGCATTATTATGAAGAACCTGCTTACCTCAGCTTAAGTTTGAAAATAGAATGAAAATAATTTTGTTTGATACTGTAAGTCTGTAACAATCATACAAGTGGCATTTATTGTTTAAAAAAATTAAGTTCTATTGACCATTATTAAGTTTTATCAAAATATTGTACAATTCAGATCAATCAATGATCCGGTGTAATGTTAGCTAGTGTTGGTATGAAGAAGGTACATAAACTTGAAGGGTGATGTTGGTAAGGTAAGAGAAAGGAACACATCTACCAATTAAAAAAATTTATAATTTCTTAACACATTGTTAGATATGAAAACGATGAAAATTAAAAGGTAAAAAGTAAGATTTTATTATTTTCTTTTCCTCATTCTCTTGTTTGAATTTTCTTACTTCACTACACTTCGTTTTGTGGAGTAATAAAATACCATATTTAGAAGATTATTCCTATTTTTTATTTCATTATCAGTAACAATCCTAATATCAATCCACAAGTCAGTCAAATTGGTACGTCTGAAAAAAAAAAATTCAGCAATGTAACCTAAAATATTTTGGTAAGGTAGTAACCCTCTAAATTTCAATTTCACTTCACATGTAACGAGTAGCGACAGTCTGTAATTAATAAAAATAAGAACAATCTTAAATAAAGTCAATAATTATTGAGAGGCATAAATGTTATGTAGGGGCATTGGTTTATCTAAGAATAAAATTAAGATTAGCTATTCGGAGTAAAAAATATCAAGAATAAGTTTTTTGGGATCTAAAGTGTTATTTTTAAGTGGTCTAACATCTGGATTAAATTTTTATTCCAATGGTGTTTGGATCATCTTTTTAATTCGGATTAAAAAGTGATCCCAACAACTTCTTAATCCACATTAATAAAATGATTCAAATACCTAAGAAAAAAATTTAATCCGAATGTTACACCACTTAAATATGGTACTCTAAATTCCAAAAAGTTTTATTCTTGATTGTTTAGAAATAATATTTTTTACTCTGAATAATTGATCCTATTTTTATTTTTAGATGATCCAAACGCCCCCTAAATGTGTAATTTGCTGTTAATTTAAATTTGTGTGAGGATTAAAGTAATAGCTACGTAGACCGTAACTAACGTTAGTGATATCTCTACTACTTATAAATGTACGGATCGAAAAGGTGTTACACTCTAGGTCTAAATAGTAAACAGGTGTTTATGTCGTTGGATCGACTTGATCTGTGGTTGGATGTGAATCGAGAGACGAAGCAACACTATTATTTGGTTTTTCATCTAATATAGAAACAAATTGAATAACACATCTATTTGTATTACTGGTAAATTAATCAACATATTGTTATTGTCTAACATTATTTTGTTTCTTTATTTGCCCACATATGAGGGCATCTTATGCTAGTAAATTACGAAAGCATGAAACGAAACCAAAAAAAAAAAATTAACCAATAAGAAACTTAAAATAGCTTTCTTCACGGAAAAAAAAAAGGAAACTAAAAACAATTGAGTGCATAACCACAATAAATAAATAAATAAACTTTTTTTTTTTTTTGAAGAGTTAGTGAATAATTTAATTATGATAGACAAGAGTTGCATCTAAAAGTGGAACGGTTTCATTTTTAATCTCCGGTATCTGAAAAATAGAATAAGTCGTTCTTTTTCTTTTTCTTTTCCTTCTAAAAAGAAACTAACAAAGGAATAAACGTCTTTTTCTTTCTTCAAAGGGAAAAAAAAAAAGAAAAAAGAAAATAAGAAAGGAATAAGCGTTCTCATCTTACCCTGAAACGATAACCGTCTCCTTCTCGTCGCCAGAGAAATCTCCCCGCTTCTCGCCTTAACAGCAATCAAAATACTTCTAACCTGTTGGTCTTCCTGCCGGGTTAGCAGGCTAGCAGCTTGAGGAGCTTTCTCCACTCGGGAAGATCCAAACAAAAGCATTTAATTACTTATGTAAGTTTTTTATATTTCTTATTTCTAGAAATTGAATTTCTTTTCTCATTATAACAGAAAAATTGCCTCTAGTTACATCAATCATTTCAATTTATTTAGACTAGGATAGTTTACATAAAAATTGACTACCAAACTTGATTTCTTAGCACATGCTTATGTGGCAATCAAGATTTATCACTAAACTGGTATGGAATAATTAAGAACGTGTAAACAAAATAAAATTAAGGGAGAAAATTGTTCACCAAATTCCCCTTTTTGTCTTTCAAATATGAAATCATTTTAGTATTTGAAGATAGTATTTGGAAGCTTAGGAAAGGGAAAAATAGACATTACACAAGATTTAAATTCAGGTGTAAATAAGAAATCTGATTGAACCACTTACATCTGGTAGATAAATTATTCTAGCTTGCCCAAAATTGCATGCTGATAAATGATAAAACATAATTTGAAACTTCTGAGTAATATGTTTTATATCATGGGTATCAGTATCTTTTCCAAATATTAGATTTTTAATACAATTGCTCTCCTGCCCATCAGAACTTTCAAAATTTTTATTTTTCCTATGATTTAATACAATTGCTCTCCTGCCCATCAGAACTTTCAAATTTTTTTATTTTTCCTTTGAAAAATCATATTGCTGAACCCCTTTCACCCTTCCTTTAAAAGAAAGAGCTTCACATATTACACTTTTCTCAATTAATATGAATAATTTAAATTACCCTAGTTCTTAATAACTCCAAAAAGGATCAAATTACCTTTTCTCTTTATGAATCTTCCCTTTTCAAGCTAGAATGATGGAGGGAAAAAGGAAAATGAGTGAAGCTCTTAAAATAAACGATGAGCTGCTTTAATTCTGTACCAGAACAATCCAACTCATATTTACTGAACCAACATCTATCAGTATGGCACAGTCAAGACAAATCTCTGACGTGGATGAACCGAAGGAGTAAGAATTTTGAATTTGAGCAAAAAAATAATTAGTTGTGACTAATGATACCAGATTTGCTACCTTTTGCTTTTGTTTGGTTTAAGAAATTCAGAGCAGAAAGCAGAAATCAAAGCTGCTATTGGTATTCTCGATGAAATAAGTAAAACTTTTTATGGCTATCTTTTATTTTTTTAGAAGTGACACTACTATCTCGAGATTTTACTATTTCACAAACTTTGCTTAAAATTGATTCAATTGAGTCCATCCTGCGATAGTAATTAATTTAAACTATTATCTAATTGAAGACTAAATCAGCTAAAAGTATGGGCAATTTCTTCTCTTCGGAAGATCAACGACATCAACCGAAGCTTATTTTCTGGTCTTCTCAACTTGTCCCCCCAGTGTCTACCTTGTCTCCTTCATTGAGAAGTCGGATATTGCACAAGAGAAGCTATTTTGAGCTCAATTGCTTGGGATCATCAATACCAACTAATCAATTTCAGACTCCCAACAGAAAACTCATGCTGATTAGAGGTACTCTAATTTTTTTCCCCAGATGGATTATAATACCCATAATCATATGAGTAAATAGATTATTATAAGGCCAGCTATCTTAGTTAGTGGATTGGGAAGGTTTTATAAATTTGTTGTTGGGTTATAAGAAGGTTAACAGAGGTATTATCTTGATCATCTCAGTAAAACCAAACAGATAGCATTCGTTACTTTCAGCCTACTTTTCAATATGAGCAGCTGATGCTGAAGATCTTTTATATCAGTTTGGTGAAGAAAAGAAAGGAGTAATTTAATTGATGCACTGATGCTGCATCATTCTTGATTTGAATTGCTATGGCACTTCTGTAGTACAGAGTAGGATGTTTGGTCAATAGAGCCTTAATATAAGACTGCTTTACCCCCCCCCCCCCCCCCCCCCCCCCCTCTCTTTTTTTAGTTTTTAACAGTAAAAACCATGAATGTCAGTACTTTATACTCTTCACACAATTACCACCCAGTTAGTGAACCCCCCACCTCTCTCATTCCGCTCAACATTTGAAAATGAAAACTTTTTTTTTTAAGGCATGGTGTGAAGTGTCACCGTGCAGTTTTAAATTAAGGTATAAAAAAAAGTTTAGAGAAGCATATTTACAAGTACAAAGTGAAAAAGGAACCAGTAAAGAAAATCCAGAACAAAAGTTACATAATGAAGATGCTATCCTAAACCGGTAAACCCATTTGTCCTAATCACTAGGCTGCCCTGATCCAATTTCTCTTTGCATCCCGAACTTTGAAGACTGCCTCATCTAAGGACGTGTTCTCATTTTCTAGAAGGTTGAAATGAAAACTATTATTTTATAAGATGAAAATTTAACAATAGGTTGCTATATTTGGGAAATAATGCAGCAAATTTATGTGTCGGCTGTGTTTGTGAAAGAGTGAAAAATATCAAGACCTTAACCGTGCACTATTTTTTTTTTTTTTTTTTTTTTGAGGGCCAATCGTGCACTAATTTGGACATTAGGCCTTACCATAATAAAGATATGGTGAAACATCACATATCACATATTCTGCAAAAACATCAAAATTTCCCTTTTATGTGCCTTCAGTTTACCATCTCACAATTCCACCTACATAAATTTGGTGAAATGATGGCTAGTTTGGATAATTAGTCCAACCTGTTTAAAAGATTGGGCATGTGATTGATAATTTATGTGTTTCGTGGGTCATATATGAATGATTATAATTTTGAAAGGCATCAAAGTTATGCAACATCATGAAGGTGATAAACGAACTATCATTGTCTAATAAGCAGAATACGAAAAAGAGGTGTTTGAAGGAATTAATCAAACCAACAGCTATCTGGATGCAAGAATCGATGAACTTCTTGAGAAACTAACGCAGCTTAATGCAGACATTTTGAAGGTACACTCTTGCCATTAAGGCCATTCTCATAAAATGTTTAATCACCTATACATTTTGTTTACATTAAAAGCTCAAAGAGTTGAAATAGAACTGATTAGAGCAAATAATAATACTAAAACATATTTTTACCTGCAAATAATTGAACAATTATAAATACAGGTTGATATATTAAGTGCATATAATATTAAATCCGTATCTACACAAGTAACGATTAGATGTGGGACCCATATATAGTATAAGCTATGTTAAATTATTACAAAGCCTCTGTTTTTCTATTTCATTTACTAACTGAAAGCTACATTTGATGCTTAAACGTAACTAATGTGCTAGACAACATACAAAAATTCACCAATATCCTTGATTTCTTATCCTTTTCAACAGGTTTATAAAGAAGTTATACAACATAGATATTATATCATGAAGATTCAGAATGATATATCGCATCTTGAGAGAGAAGTTTGGCTTGCACGGAGTGCGGCTTCATCCTGCTGTGATCGCAAATAAGTTATTGCCGTCGTTGTTAATTAGAGCACTAGTGCCATCTGACAGAAATTTATCTTAGTTGATAATTATTTTGATATTTTTCATAACTCCATTTGTATGTTCGGTAACAAAAGGCCTCACGAATAATCTTCTGTTAATTTTATTTATTTATTTAATATATACTTGGCAATTTCAAAGGGTTGTTTTTGTTTAAGTTTGGTAGAATGTAGTTGGGATATAAGCAAGCCCATAATTGTTTGAAATTGCCAAGTATATCAATAAAAAGGATTAGATCGCTTTTAAAACGGGAACGGCCCGAATATCAATCAGGCACTTTCTGGGTTTTGATAAAAAACAATGTTAGGAAATTAGCATGGCTTAAAAGTTAAAACCTTAAACAGTGCACATAGAATTCCAAGTTTTACTGTAATATTAATCTTATTAATTAATCTTTTGATATATACTGTATTTTTTTACATTAAATTTGTATTCAACGATTCATACAAGACTCGAGTATCCATTGATAAACCCACTTAGAAAGATAGATAATTTAAATTTAATTGTAGAGTAAAAAAGTACCCCAAAAGAACAATAACTATTATGTCCTTATCTTCAAATGAAATCACAAACGAAACTTCTGACGTTATTTGTCCATGCAAACTCGAGTATCTATAGATAAACCCACTTAGAAATTTAATTAATTAAATTATAGATTAAAATTATTCAAAACAATAATTATTATTATATCCTTATGTTCAACAAGAAGCATCTCTGCTTTCTGTTTCTATTGTTTATTTCAACCATAGTAATTGGTTTTAATTTTTTAATCAATAGACAATGGTTAATTTTCTGACATTTGTTTTTTTATTGCACTTTGGCGGCTATTAAAAATGTCCATGTCCCATCTCATACGCCTATGGGCATTTTGCTTTTTTTAAAAAAAAAAAAAATGTCCCGTCTCATACTACCTTCTGGACTCTCGAGGTTTTAAATTACTCCACAACTTCACATGCAGAGAAATTTATTAGACAGCTGCAAAAACAGAGGGGCATTTAAATGAGAACTACGTAATTTTAGTTTTTTCGTTTTTTTGGCATGTTTAATGTAGTATTTATAGCTGTCAAATAAGTTACGGATCAAAATAACCTTTTTTTAAACTAGTGGTTCAGTGCTTGTACTTTTTTGGTACATTCGTTTAAAACCTTTGAAAATTTATATTCTTGATGCAACAATCTTAATGCATTCTAATCCTTTTTATTTTTCTATCATCCGAGAGATGGATATACGACGGGATTCAATATTCTGTCCTTCCTATATTTTGAAATTTAGATATTTAACCTAAAAATTTAACTCCGACATTATTTTATTAATTTAGAAGTTTTAGGTTATATGTCAAATTGACCTATTTCACAGTTAGCTAGGGCATCTGTTAAACTATTTAAAAATGATAGCAGTTTAATTTAGCAAATTTTATGGATAGCAAAAGATTTTTCAAATGAAGCTAAAGTTGACATGCACCATATCCAACCGATGAACGACACATATGCAATTTTATTTTCTTATTTGGGGATAATTTTTTAAAATATCTCTCGAACTATCAAGTTGCTTATAATTTTGAAAAGAAACGAAAACTTCACAGTAATGTTACATTTATTTTTATCTTTAATAAGAAAAAACTACTGTATCATTTTTTTTCTTGTGAAGTTAACTAAACGTTAATAGAAAAAAAAAATATTCACCAAAATATAAGCCATAACACAGAAAAAAAAAAAAAAAAGTATTTGGACAGAGTTGAGGTGGTTATTGTACGGTTCTGCATCAACCTTCTGTTAGTAGACTCTAGACTAAAATGGGAGTGAGAAAATATTATCAAATTGAATTGGGTGTTGGTGACTTACTGTCAAACTCAGAGGGATGACAAAAAAACTGAGCATCCAATCTAGCATCCTTCTATAATTAGTTGCTTATTGCAGAAGCAGCATCATCAAGATTCACATGAATATAATGCAAAAAATCTCTGCTTTGTTGATTGATCGCATGTGAAACTTGATGATACCGCTCCAGCAAGTACCAACTGACATCAACTTCATCAAAGGAAAAGAGTATTGAGCATTTGAGCTCAGTGTAAAGAGGAAGTGGGAAGGTTTACTAATTCAGCAGCAGAAGAGAGCAGGAGAGTATTGGAAAGGGACAAATAGGCTGGAGATAAACTACGTAGAGCATTTATTTATGGATGATGGGAAAATTAAGAAGGAATAGAAAAAAAAAAAAAATCCAAATAAAGCATTGTTACTGAACACCAGCCCATGCTGAGTACTTATTGTCAAGCTCAAACATTACTGTGCTAGTAGGATTTAATAATTATTTAACGGGCTGATAACCATCATCTCTAAGATTCTATCATCCCATCATCCCCAAGACGCGTTATCTATTTTTAGAAACGCATTAATAGTTGTTTTCTATTTTCGGAAAGCTTTCCATCATCCCTGAGACTCATCCCCTCTCTCCCACGATTTCTCCCCCTTCCCCTCTCTGTTTCCTTTAATTAACTGCCACATGCACAACTTGAACAATTATTTTTTTTTTCGTGAACAGTTAGTACATTAACTAGAACAATAAGTATTTTTTTCTAGCATAACTATTTTTTCCCTGAACAACTAGAACAATTAGCATTTTTTTTTCCAGAATAACTAGAACAATTACTCACAGTGGCGAAGCCACGTTAGTTTTGATGGGTCCATGGACCCACCTGGAAAAAAAAATTTACATGCAACCTAGTACTTTTGTAAATAAAAAAAAATATATATAAGTTAGGGACCCATCTCAAAAATTTGAAGGACCAAGCTGGACATAACATGTTTGATTTGAATTGCGTAACGACTCCTAAAATATCGTACATGGACCCATGTTGTATTCGTCCTAATGAATCGTCTTCTTTTTTCCTCCGCAATGAATCTTATTAAGATGAAACTTATAATAGAATAGGAAATTCTTGAATGAATGATCATTGAGTATTGATGTATTATTTTATACATATATTGGAAATATTATTCTAGATCTTATGTTGTTATTATAATATATGTTTGATTTCTCATGTTTATTTATGTGACATTATTTTAGAGTTGTTTATTTAAAAATTATTATGATATTACGTCTATAATAGATGCAAGGTTGTAAAATGTGATTTGTGTGATTTAGCGGTTTGGTGGTGATTTAGCGTTTACCGATGATAAAACGATGATAAATCAGTTGTATAACGTTATAACAGTGATAAAACGTATAAAACCGTTATGCGGTATAAACGAAAATATAGATACAACGGATAAAATAGAGTTTTTGAAAGCTTGATTTAACATTATGTCATTATTGTACAAATATTTTTTCAGCAAAAAAATTGTATAGACCCTGCTGGTACGAAATCCTAGCTTCGCCACTGATTACTCATATTAGCTAGAACAATTAGTTTCAGAACTAGAACAATTACTCATATTAACTAGAACAATTAGTTTCAGAATTATAACAATTACTCATATTAACTAGAACAATTAGTTTCAGAATTAGAACAATTAGTTTCAGAGCTAGAACAATTACTCATATTAACTAGAACAATTAGTTTCACAGCTAGAACAATTAGTTTCAGAATTAGAACAATTACTCATATTAACTAGAACAATTACTTATTTAATTAGAACAATTAGTATTTGGAACTAGAACAATTAAGAGGAAGGGGTGGGGCAGGGGTTAATGACAGAAAAAAAAATGTGTGCCAGGGGAAAGAGAGAAGGAGCGAAACAGAGAGGAGAGAGGAAAATATGTTGATGGGGGACCAGAGACATAAATGGGGACCAGCGTTTAGGAGGGGATGACACTTGATTAATTGCATTCCGAAAATAGATAACGCGTTTTCTAAAAATGAAAAATTTTAAACGCGTCAGTAGGGGATGATAGGGATGATGGATTTGTGGGGATGATGGAAAGCAATTCCCATTATTTAATCCGATGATCTTTTAAAGTTTTAAAAAATAACTATTATCTTATTATTGGAGTGTCAAATTTATTCTAAAATGAACTGATAAAGTAAAAATAATTATTATCTTATTAATTATTGTCATAAATTATTGTGCAAGTAGGATTGTACGACTATATGATCGGGATTATAATCGAGTAAGTTCGTTCTATCAACACATTGTGTGTGCTTGCAAAGGATCTAGAAAGGTATATCTTTTCAAGTGTAATGCCTTAATGCAATGATTTTTCTTTTTCATTAATATCTAGTATACTATTTAAATTTTGAAGTTCTAACTATTATTGCGTTGTGTTAGAATTCTCTTCAACTTTTAATGAGTTTTCCAAATAGATCTGATAACTCTAAGGGTGAGCTCCAGAAGAAGATAATCACGGTGAAGGGAAGGGAGAGAAAGAATTTTAACTGAGCCTATTTTCATGGTGAATTGTTGGAAAGGGAAGAGAAAATTTTTAGATCTGAATAGAGAGAAGTTCGCTTTCGATTTTGGTGTAGGTAACAACTTTAATTGAGAAATTTACGAATATCGTCCTTAGAATCTTTCGTTGAGCTTTCAAGCTAAGGGTAATTTTGTCATTCTGTATATTAAAAGAGAAGTGACAAAAGTTAACCATATAATCATTATGGAGCAAGCAAATGGATTTTCATTCACTTCGTTTCTCTTTACTTAACTTCCCATTGCTTTGTTTCATCTTGTCTTAAAAATTCTGGAGTAGACCTAAGAGACAATTGTGATTTGCATTATGATATAAACAAGAGTACATAAAGATTATGGTATAATTGTTATGCAAACATCGACTCAACTTAAGAGGAAGTAAATGATAAGATATTAACTGATAGTATAATTAAGAGTAAACAAGGTTTATTAGGCTTTCATCAAATTGATTTTTTTTTTCATTTGATTAGAATTTATCAGAATTTAGTTGGATATAATAACATGAAAAGTTCCAATCAAAGAACATTAACTCCATCCATTTTGATAAAAAAAATATATATATAATGAAAAGAAATGAAATCCCATGTTTTGGGATAGGAAACAATTCTGGTAACACAATGATGTAATTTGAAGTCACTCCGACAGGAGACGAAACCAAAAAAAGTAAACAAAGTTCGCCACGGCAGAAAGAGACCCGGCGCAAGATGGAGAAATAAATAGAACTAAAAATTGATGCACGCACTCTTACGACTTTAGCACTGGTCAGCACGAGCTTTTTCTGACATGTACAAGCCCCATTGGCTCTCTTGTGGCACCAATAGGCCCCATCAACACTAATCTTATAATCTAAGACACAAGATGGGCCTAAATACTTAGCCCAGTAAAGCCCATTAAAGCCCACTTATACTCAAGCCCAAACAACACTTCTCAAGGAAAGAGAAGATCACGCGAATTCCGATCCATTGCTAGGGTTTGCTTCTTTCTCCTCGTCCTCTTCCTTTCCTTCTCTCCTCGGCGACATCGCCACTCCAACCTCCGATCGGTTCTCTCTCTAGATCGAGAGAGGTCGAGCTGAGCTGTTCGTGCGAGATCTACGGAGAGGTATGCTTCTCACCCGATTTCTGCGTGCGTTTATTTTTTACTTTAGATAAGCTCGGTTTATGGTCGTTTATGGCATTTGTGTTGTTTGATTGAAGAGATGCTGAGACTTTTATTAGTCCGATTTAATTCTGCTTGCTAAATTATGGGTTTGTTTGTGTTAATTGTTGGTTATTAATAGGCCAAATTAATTGGGTTTTTTTTTCTTAGTCCTTGTGGGTAACTGTATCTATAATGGCCAACTCCAGTAGCATTTAGTATTGCCTAATACTGGTATAAACCTACGAAATTTGTGATTCCTGGGGAGCATATTTTGTTAATTGTGTTGCAATTTTAGTTTTTAACACTCTTGACAGTATCTGGGTTGTAATTTCTATCGCGATGTATGTTGTATTTGGGGCTATGGAAGATCCTGTATGATTCTTAATTCAAAAGCACTATACACCGGTGCCAGTTAATTCTATGTACAGTCTTTACAAAGTGTGCATCATCGAAGCATTGTAATAAGTAATAACTATGATTTTGTGATTATTGTTTCATTGGAGGCTTTCTTTTTTTTTTTTTTTTTTACGAGTGGTGAGGACTGCCCATTAATTTTCCAGATAAAAAAAGTAGCACTACACAGAAAATTCTCTTTATTTAGGGGCTGATTATTGTAAGTGATAATCATGCAATTCAGCAATTATGATTGTTTATCATGCAAACCTGGTTGCGTACGTACATTACGATTTTTTGGAAACATTTCTGTTGCTTAGTTGAGCTCATTTTTTTATTATTTTTTTCATTTAATTTTAGTCCTTTTGAGCTGCAATTATGGAGCAGCGTCAAACTGGAGACGAGCTTGTAAGTGATAATCCTTCTTCCTATTTATTGCAACAATAATCTTCTCTTATTTCTTCATTCGCCTTAATTTAACGTGACACTGGGAATGTAGGATGGGGTAAGTGTTGTTGGGTTTGAGGTACCAAGATCTCCTGATGCGAGTTACACAAACCCGATACCCAGTCATGAAGATGAGGCCCGTGAGCCACCACTGGTACCACAGCATCTTCAACATACCTTGTTGAGCTTCCCTCCTAGCCAAGACGAATCCAGTGCTCTGCCTCTGCCCCAAAATGTGGTACTTAACCATTTTTACATAGAGAAAGAAAGCTCTAGGTCAGTGGTGGCACTGGGTATTACTCACCGATTCAGGTCGAAGTATGTAACGGTTGTGCTTTACAAACCAGTACAAAGAAGGTGAGAGGATAAATTTGACATTTGAACAGTTTGGAGGGGCCAATTGGTAAAGCAAAGGGTGTGCTTCACTTTAGACCAGTGAATCAGCTGATGTTGATTTGCACATTTGTGTGCCTTTTCTCTGGTAAATGTGATGTGAATCTGTCTAGGGTTTTATGTTGGCCTTATTGTATACTTCAAAAGATTTAAATTTGATTGGTAATATGTTAGACATTTTATTGCAATCAATAATCCTAATTCTAACTGCTGTATCAGCTAAGCAAAGTGTGTAAATCGTGTTAATCAAATATTGCTTTATGAGATTCAAATCCTTACTGGCCTTTGGTGATTATGATGACCGGTGGCACATCCTTTTAGTAGTCTGATGTTTTGTTATTTGATGAAATTTATTAACAAATGATTTAATTATAGAATTTGATATTTTGAATGATTTATCTATACTATCTTTATGTCATGCAAGTAATAAAAAAAAATTTGAATGTAAATTTTACTGTTTATTAATTAATTAAATAATTAAAAATCTGCAAATATTTATATGTAATGATCTTCGATTGGATGTTAAATAATATTGAGATTAGATAAGATTTGATATGCAAGTCATTCATATATCTATGGCATTTAATTGAACGGTGTGAAACCAACCTAGGTCATGCTATATTGTTGGTTGGATATGTGTCATGTTCAAACGAAACAACCTATGATATTGCAAAAACTCACGGGACTGTTTCTAGCACAAATCTAGCTATATATGCATGTAAAATAATGTAGCTAGCCATCTATTTTAATATGTATGTCTTGAAAATGAATCATTACCTAAAAGAGATGAGCTTGACTCACAAAATCAATTAATATTAGGTTGGTTTCCTTTTCCACATAATTTGGAGTGCAGCTCTATTTGCATGTATCGTTCGAAATAAGATTGAATTGGAATGCATTTGATGAACTTATCATTTGTCGAGGTACAGAAAAAATAATTTATTTACTACCCCAAGGAAATGTTTCAAACATGAGTAATGCTTTATTTGGGTCAAGTCAATTTCAGTTTGTCAGGCTGCAGCTCATGTTTGTATTTCAGATTGTTCGGATTCATAATTGTTTGTAAGAGGTTTGTGTTCAACCCCTTTTTTAAATTTGAGTTCTCTTAGCTTTTGCGTCATTTTAGTAGTCTAGTTTGGATCGAACTATTTCATTAGACCGGATCCGATTGTGGAACCACTATGAGCAATACTAGAGACAAGTATAGAGCATGAAATTCATTTGCCACCACTAACCTTGAAATAGAAATGCATGGAAATTACAACGTCATTTGACTGGTGAGTACTGAGTAATGATTAATTAATACGTTCGCTATAATTTTCGATCAAATTATTTTTCCTTTATTACTAGTTTGATGTTTTATGTTTTAGACTTTTATTTGGGTCTGTACAATATGGGAGAGGATCCGAAATCGAAAATTAAACACAGAAGACAAGAAATTGATATTAGTACATCAGATTGGAGATTAATATTAGTAAATGGGAAAATTAAATTGTCCCAGAAGAGCCATTTCCCTTTCCAGCTAATAGCCTAATAGGCTAATAGCATAGCAGAGGACAAGAAATTGAAATTGAAATAACTAATCTCGTGAGCAAGAGTGTAAAGCTGAACCCTTTCCTCGGTGCACTGTCGCCTCACGACAAATCATATCTCAGTTTGACTCGTCTACATTGGACTCGTGGAGTCGTGTACCATATTATTTTAACCTTAACTTGATTATAGTATCCAATTAACCAGCACCAACATGACTATTGTTTATTGTTGTTAGTTATATTTTTAGACAGTTTGAATTTTTTATTTAATATTTATTGCTCTCGGAAATCTCAAATAATTAATTACCAATGTATTTTGGGGAAGTTATACGTTTTTGTTATATATATTTTTTTCATTAATTAATTACCAATGTATTTTGTTCTAGTTCTTTTTTTTCACATTTACTTGTCTGTCACTATAACAGTATGATCTGAATTCCAAATAAGATATTGGATTATAATTACGAAATTAACTAAGGAAAAATACTATAGTGTATACAACCAAACAATAAAAAAAAAATGGATTTTCTGATATAATTGACATGAGATAGAGATTTGACCCCTGAAAAGAAGCTCATATTAAATGTTGCACGAGCATCCTCTACTGCCAGGCCATGGAAGGAGAGAGGGACAGAGAGAGAGAGAGAGAGAGACTCTTGCTGTCTTGCTAGCACTTAGCTGTTTCTCCTCACGAGTCTATTTAATATCCGTTCCTCTCTTCATAATTTCCAAGTCATCAAACTCTCTCCATTATCTAAAACTTCTACACTATGACTGTTCTTACAATGTTCATTGTTATTCTATTGTTATCAGCAATGCCAAATCATGCTGAATCCATGGGATCTCAATTGAACGTAGTAAGTGAGACGAGACCGAGAAGCTCTATGCAGTATCGCACTTTTGTTTCTCTGCGAACAAACACTCGTGCAAAGAATCGACTCTTTCATAGAAGCAAGGAGATCAAAGGGTGCTTGCCAAGGGGATACCGCATACCGGCTTCTGCACCAAGCCGGTACGTCAATTACCATACACTTGGATCGGTTACATGTAATACAGAAAGATCACGTCCCTAGAGGAAGTTTTAGCTACTTGATATAAAATTAATTATGAAAATAGTTGATGGGTTTGATCTGCTATATTTTGTCATACTGTATTAAAATTGTTTTCAATTTGTTTGTTCAAAAGTAATAAAGGTTGGATGTTGACGCAAGTCCTCATCCTCGTAAGTTTTTTATGGCATGTGTTGTTCTAAATTGGATCGAAAATAGAGATTATGTACAAATATTCACAGGTGTTTTTATACATGTTCACATTACGGCTGGCTCTTAATTATTTTATTTTTTTTTTTTTAAAGGGGAGGAGTAAGGGTTGTATTGGTTAAATTAAAATACTAACTCTAGCTAGCTTATATTTTATTGACAAATCAAAACTACGACTCCCTGGTCGAGTATTTGGTTCGAAAGAAACTAATCATACTCAGTACTCAGTATCAACCTAACTATTCGAGTTTGTTCAGTTTAAACAACAATGCAAAATAAAACCCAGCCTACCGTACCGCTTATCGGAATGCATCTTTGATTAAACACACGATCCGTACGTGCAGAAACATAAGAAAACCAACAAATGCCTAAGAAAAAAGAGGCCGTCAAAAGAACAACACTGAGCCGAATTAGTATTGTGATGGCCTCTGTCAAGCAATGTCTAAAAAAGACTTAGCTGAAATATGCAAAAAATATTAGCTGTTAAAATAAAATTTGATAAAGGGCTCAACTTTATATGTTCAAATATTAATAATAAAGAAGTTCTGATATCACAAATTTTTTGGTACCATAAGTTGCAACAACCTAATTTATTTCTCCTTATATTTGAAATATCTAAAATATTAAATATCCGATCAGAACCTTTAATCTTGTTTAATTTAATGATAGATATATTTTCGTAAAATTTTAATTTATGAAACTCACTTGACACTTGACATTTTGACTAATTCTGATAGACTAATTCTAAGTTGTTTTTTTTTTTTGACATTTTGGTCAAATATTAATAAGCTCCATAAATTACACAATTGTATGAAAATACATTTCTCAAGAAATTAAACAAAAGTAATACCTCGAATCGGCGCTAAAACTTTAAATTTTGAAACGTGTGGCATTAGAAATTAGAACCCTCCTCATTAATAAAATACATCAACTGAATAAAACAATAATATAATATTTATAATCACATAATATTTTAAAATTGCGGCCTAATTTAGAAATCAACGCACGTTGATGTAAGCCAAGGTGGGGGCGCTGGTGGGCTTGGTCTCCCCTGTTTCTTGGCCTTATGTTCCTCGCATTATATGATTTATTACATCAGAACCAAAATAAAACAATATCCTGTGGACAATTTTAGAAAGCTGAAAAACGTTAATGGAGTTCGTTTCATAAAAAAAAAAAAGGAAAAAAGCCAAAGCTATTATTATTTTCCAGAATCCCAGTTGGAAAACAGCAAAATGCATTTTGTTCTTAAAACTAGGGAACCGTATCTTTTGGGCGCTTCCCTTTTTTGCTTTTTGGACGTGTGAAAGAATAATTAGTTTGTAATCGAAATTTTTAAAAAATTTTGATACTTTAAATTTTGAATTTTATTTATTACAATTAAATTCAGATTTATATGTATATTAAATAAATTTGGCTCTCATAAAATCTACTCTTACAATAATTAATTAATTTTTACGTCGACAATTAGTGTTAAAGCGCAGTGCTTAATCATATAAGCCAAATGTAATAGAAAAAAATGGAAAAGGTAGTTTAGAAAAAGGTGAAGTTCTAACATGATATGAATAATAATTAATAACGGAACTTTTAGTTAAAGTATTCCGAGGGAAAATATATATAGAGAGAGAGGGGCTAACTGCCATCGAGTCGTTTTTCAAGATCTAAAATTCAAACGGTCAATCCAAAATTCAAACGGTCAATCCAAACTGTTCAAGTTGATCACCATATTAAAAATTCAAGAGGATTGGATTATACCTATCAATTACGCACATCAAATGCAGAAAATGAGAGTTTTCGGCAGAATAGGGGCATTTCGAGCAATTGTGCGTTCATTTTAAGTCATTTGATCACAATAATCTATCTTTAAGCTCTTTATACAGTGGAGAATAAATTTAAGACCTTAAAAATTCAAAAGGATTGGATTATATATGTCAATTACGCACATAAATGGTAGAAAATGAGTGTTCTGGGCAAAATCGGAGCATTTCAAGCGATTGTGCATTCATTTTAAGACATTTGATCACAATAATCTAAATTTCATCTATTTATACAGTGAAGAATAAGTTTATGATCATAAAAATTCAAAAGGATTGGATTATACTAGTCAATTACGCGCATAACTTGCAGAAAATGAGTGTTCAGGGCTGAATGGGAGCATTTCAAGCGATTGTGCAATCATTTTAAGTCATTTGATAACCATAATATATATTTAAGCTCTAAATACAGTGGAGAATAACATTAAGATTTTACAAATTCAAAATGATATGATTATACATGTCAATTTCGCACATAAAGTGCAGAAAATGAGAGTTCTCGGCAGAATTGAGACATTTTAAGCGATTGTGCATTCATTTTAAATCATTTGATAATACATGTCAATTACAATTACGCACATAAATGGCAGAAAATGAGCGTTATGGGCAGAATTGGTGCATTTCAATCGATTGTACATTCATTTTAAGTCATTTGATCCTAATAATCTATATTTAAACGCTTTCTTTAGTGAAGAATAAGTTTATAATATTTAAAATTAAAGAGGATTGGATTATACTTGTCAATTACGCACACAAAGTGCAGAAAATGAGAGTTCTGGTCAGAATTGGAGCATTTCAAGCGATTATGCATTAATTTTAAGTCATTTGATCAACATAATCTATATTTAAGCTCTTTCTATAGTGGAGAATAAGTTTATGATCTAAAATATTAAAGAGGATTTGATTATACTAGTCAATTACGCACATAAAGTGCAGAAAATGAGAGTTCTGGACAAAATTGGAGCATTTCAAGCGATCGTGCTTTCATTTTAAGTCATTTGATTAGCATAATCTATATTTAAGCCCTTTATACAGTGGTTAATAAGTTTACGATCTTACAAATTCAAAAAGATTGGATTATACATGCAATTTCGAACATAAATTGCAGAAAATGAGAGTACTGGGCAGAATTGGAGCATATCAAGCGATTGTGCATTCATTTTAAGTCATTTGAATATTATAATCTATATTTAAACTCTTTATACAGTGGAGAAAATTTTATGATATTAAAAATTCAAGAAGATATACATGTCAGTGATGCACATAAAATACATAAAATGAGTGTTCTAAGTTGAATCGGAGCATTTCAAATAATTGTGCATTCATTTTAAGTCATTTGATTACAATAATCTATATTTAAGATCTTTATACAGTAGAGAATAAGCTTATAATCACAAAAATTCCAAACGATTTGATTATACATATCAATTACGCACGTAAAGTGCAGAAAATGAGCGTTATGGTTGACTAAAGCATTTCAAGCGATTGTACATTGATTTTAAGTCATTTGATCACAATAATATATATATAAGCTATTTATACAGTGGAGAATAAGTTCGTAATATTAAAAATTCAAAATGATTGGATTATACATGTTAATTACGCACATAAATTGCAGAAAATAAGCTTTCTGGGCAGAATTAGAGCATTTCAAACGATTGTGCGTTCATTTTAAGTCATTTGGTCACAATAATCTATATTTAATCTCGTTATACATTGCAGAATAAGTTTACGATTATAAAATTCAAAAGAATTGGATTCTGCTTGTCAATTACGCATATAAAGTGCACAAAATGAGCTCTCTGGGCTGAATAAAACATTTTTCAAGCGATTGTGCATTTAATTTATGTTATTTGATCTTCATAATCTATATTTATCCTCATTATACAGTGCAGAATAAGTTTATGATCTTAAAAATTATAGAGGATGGGACTATACTTGTCAATTACGCACATAAAGTGCAGAAAATGAGTGTTCTGGGCAGAATTAGAGCATTTCAAACGATTGTGCATTAATTTTAAGTCATTTGATCACACTAATCTATATTTAAGATCTTTATACAGTGAAGAATAAGTTTGTGATCTTGAAAATTCCAAAGAATTTGATTATACATGTTAATTACGCACATATAGTGCAGAAAATAAGTGTTCTTGGCAGAATTGAAGCATTTGAAACAATTGTGCATTCATCTAAAAATATTCGATCACAGTAATTTATATTTAATCTCTTTATACATTGCAGAATAAGTTTATGATCATAAAAATTCAAAAGTATTGAATTATACTTGTTAATTACACACATAAAATGCAGAAAATGAGTGTTCTGGGCTGAATTGGAGAATTTCAAGCGATTATGCACTCATTTTAAGTCATTTGATCAGCATAATCTATATTTACTTCATTTATACAGTGGATAATAAGTTTATTTTTTTACAAATTCAAAAAGATTGGATTCTACATGTCAATTTCGCACATAAAGTGCAGAAAATGAGCGTTATGGAAAGAATAGGAGCTAAGCTATTGGCATTAATTTTAAGTAATTGGATTACAATAATCTATATTTAAGCTCTTTATAGAGTGGAGAATAAGTTTTTGATATTAAATATTTAAAAAGATTTTATTTTACATGTCAGTTAAGCAAATAAAATGCAGAAAATAAGTGTTCTGGATTAAACCGGAGCATTTCAAGCGGTTGTGCATTCGTTTTATGTTATTTGTGTAGTATTCTGTCCAATACGTCGTCTAGCGGGTCGCTACCGTTGGGACATTGAATCTGGACAGAACAGTCTGATCATCGCACCCTTTGTTCAGATCCACTGTATGCGCCCTCTGAGTGTTTAGAACCCCTATATAAGCCTCTGTTATGATGGAGTACAGTAAGGCTTTGGCATTCTTTCAGTTCCTCTATTGATTAGAGAGCAAGAGAGAGAGAATATAAGGAGAGAGAGGGAAACAAGTCAGGACCGTCATTCTCCGAGTACACCATCGAGTCACGAGAAGTCTGAACGGTTCTGTAGTGCCTTCTCGCTAAGGAGTCTTTGCAGATTGCGGGAGACAAGAAGGAGACACGCATGCATTGCTGATTTCAAGTTCATCCACTCAACGCTCGATTCGATCAGCGATGGCTAGAGGTAATCTAAGATTCTGGTTATTTCCGCATTCTAGAATCATTAAAGCACTTACAGTTGGTATCAGAGCCTGCTACGCCTCTGCTTGCCTTGATTGAAGTCGAATTTTGTATAAAAATTCGAGATGTAAGTGTTGAGTGGATTGAGTTTGTCTGGCAGAATTGATAGTCTGAATTTGTGGAGCGATATCTCAAGATCCGCTTATCCGATTTGCGTGAGGTTTTCAGAGATGGAAAGGTCTCTGAGTGTACTTTCCATAGAGACTAAGATCTTGAAAATCAAACGGGTATAACGGGAGATAATCAAGTCGCAACCAGAAGAGGTCAGGCAGTCAGGGTTCTGGAATTTCTGACCTTTCAGTAGTACGGGTCATTTTTCTCTCAATTGGTAATTGGGTTTTGTATGAAATTTTACTGGGATGTAGATATTTCATATATCTTTCCATAGAGTATAAATTTGCGAAATTCCAATAAAGTATGAGAGAGATATGTTGTCTACAAAATAGGTCAGGCTGACAGTTTGTCGGATTTCGTCTGGGATAGTCTGTCTTTCGAGGGCTATATCTTTTGATCTGTAAATTTGTTTTTGTTGAAACTTGTGTCATTTGAAAGATCTTTGAATCTAGTTTCTATAATGACCAAGAACACAGAAAACAAATAAGTATAGAGAAAATTATTGTCAGTTTACCAGAAAGTGTTCAGGCTGTCAGAAAGTTTCTGGATGAACTTTGGACGCACCCTTTCGTGTGGGGCGACCCATTTAGAGTTGGAACGACCCGTTCCAACAGAGTTTGGTCCAGAAATGAATTTTAAGATGAAAATTAAGGTATAATCAGACATATTATGGTTCTCTATTATTAGTTAGGCGTTGTAGATTACTTAATTATTATGGAAATCTATAGGATAGTCACAATTTGTCAAAATACTGAATTTGTATAAAGATGGTTGGCATTTTTTGTTGGAGATTGGTTAGTCAATATTGATATGCTTGAATATACTATAGTAGTAAAGTTTGATGCAGTCCACAGACCATCATACTATCGGGTACTCTATTAGTATTAGCACTACAAGTATTGTATTGATTAAACAAACTTGAATAACAATAGATGTGGTATACTAATACGCAAATTGTATTTGTAAAAGATACGACAAGTAATTATGCATATGGTAATTATTCAAATATAGATAATTATAATAAGATAATCTATATTCTGGTTAAGTCTTTGAATGCAGACATTTTAAACGGACCGCTTGAGTCTTTAACGGGCCGCTAAGTAATATGTTTGCATTAAGATTTGTTTCGTTTAGATCATTCGGTTAGTGTTTAAACGTATCTGTCGGTAACAGTGAAGGAAATAGACAATTATCTATTGAAATGAATGGTTACATATGGATTCATTTGTTGAAACCCATAGTATGTTCATGATGGATTGTTGTGTGTCTAGGCGAACCGCTTAAAGGTTTAATGGGCCGCTGAAGTATCAAGCGAACCACTTGTGGTTTTAGCGGACCTCTACAACTGGTGATAGATAACAAAGTTATATGTCTTGTGATTAATATATGATAATTGATTGAAGTGTAGCCACAGCAGCTTCAATTATATTAAGGTATATATATTATATAGTGTATCTATAAATCACATTAGGAAGAAATGACATAACTTGTGTCTAGTGATGAATATATATATTAATATATTAAGGAGTAGCCACAGCATCCTTAGTTGGATTAAAGTTATGTATATATAAAGTTTATAAAATCACATTTGGATTAAACAAACACAAAATTGTGATAGATTAAGTTGACGAAGTTAGTATCGTCCCACAGGACTATTGACTTAGTTAACTTAATATATTAGGATATAATGGTTAATTATGAATACTTAATTTGCCCACAGGGATTAATGATAGGAATATAATTAACTAGTTATATCATATGGAGAATCAAAACATAGTATTTAGTCCATAGGAAATACTGTGTAGGAAATTGATTCATAAAGTTGTAATGTTTAATTACATAAAGAGTTATAGCATGATATTTAGCCCACAGGTAGTATTATGTAGGAATTAACTCATAAGGATACATCACTTAGTTTACATTGGTAAATTAAGCATAAAGTTAAATCTCAATATAAAGTATAAGCACGTATCAGTTTTACTTTCATAAGGATAGCGGATTCCCCATTAGAAATGATAAGTATTAGTGTTTCTGAGTTAAGGATAATAGTTATAAGTTCTAGAAGTATATTGTTCCTACATTAAAGTTGTAAGAATATTAAATTTATCAACCAGTAGGATCCACTTTTGAGGTTGAACTTATGAACATAAGTTATAATGAACAGTGGGAGCAGTTTAACTGCTTATGTTTCATGTTTATAAAGAATAAGTTCTTTCAATGTATAGTGATTTGGTTGATATGCATATATTAATGTAAAGTTCTTACATAAGACATTAGATGAGTAGTTGGCCTCTTAGGTTAAGGCAAATGTTATAATACTCATCATAAAGTTTATTTTTTAGGCTTATTACCATTATAGGTGTGTGAGAGCATATAATGAAAATGAGAAATATAGTTGTTCAACTAAAGGGTCTATATAGTATTTCTAAGTCATTAATTACTTGTATATTTCATTTTTGAACACTTGTCCAGATTAATATGGTCTTGATAAGATTTCCTATAAGGTTGTAACACATATAGGGATAAATGATCAATCAGGTGTTTTGATCATGTGTGTTAAAAGGAGAATAGGCATATTATGGATAAAGTTCATAGTGTTCATATGGTTGAGATATGATTAACAAGTATGAAAAATGACTAGCATGCATCAAGCGCAAAGCATGCATTTATCTCTAACTGATGATTACTCACAATATATATGTATCTCTACATACCTTTTTAAGGTTTTCAAGGTGGAAATATATAAACAATGCGGTAAGCAAATAAAGATTGTGAAGTAAGATAAAGGTAAAGAGATTAGAAATATTACTAGGATATGAATCTAGAAATATTAAATTCTAGAGAATGTTCATATTAGTGGGAGTTGTCACTTCAAGATCATACGGTAATTCTCTCTAATATATAATTGGATGTTATTCATAAGGATCGCTGAATATTGATAATTCAATTATTGACATTCATTAACCGGCATATAGAATAAGAATAGATCAAGTTGAACTTTATAATTCAACATTAAGGCGATCTAATAAAGGATAAAGTCGGTTATTTCTAGTAGTAATATGTAGTTTGTCTACGAGACTATTATAAAGACATTAGCGTTGAACATTATCCTGTTACATTTTCAAGATAATAAATTGCAGTGAGTCCATATTATGGTATAATGCCAAGTAAGATCAGTTAGAATCAATGGTGTGTAATGAAGTCTGGAATTTGATCAAGTCACTTATGGTTTAAACCTATTGGTTGTAAAGAATTTGTTAAAACCAAAGGGATTCATAAGTTGACATAAAGTAATACAAATTAGACTTGTCACCAAAAGATTCATTTAAGAGAAGTAGTGAATCACATGAAAGTTTTCTCTCATGTATTAAAGAAATATTCACTCTGTGTGGTTATGGCATTAGTAACTCATTCTGTTTTCGAGTTACATCAGATGGATATAAAATGTTGCAATTCTTAATGGTAATCTAAATAAGGAGGTTATTTAAATAACCATCAAGTTTATTCTTTGGATGTAATAAGTATTTAGTTAACAAGTTAAAGTGTTCTATGTGACTAAAACAAGTATTTCACTAATGATATTAATAGTTTCATAAGGTTATTTCTTCATACGTTTTGAAGAAATATAAGATGAACTATTGCATATATCAGGAGATTAGTGGGAGTTAATTTTGTTTACTTGTTTTATATATAGATAATGTTCTACTTGTGACTAAAGATAAAAGATAGTCATATGAAGTGAATAATTTCTTTCTAAAATATTGATATGAAGGATTTGGGGTGAAGTCTTGTTTATGACAGGCATAAAGATCCATGTAGATAGTAATCAAGATATTCTTGATTTATCTCAACAAGTATATATCAATGGGTATTAGAAAGATTCTGGATAGAAAGATATTCACCGCGTCCGATACTTATTAATATAGGTGATAGATTCATTTTGAATCAGTATCCTTAGTATAACTCATAAAGGGAACAAATAGTAAATACTTTTAAGTATTTAGGCAGTTTGAAAGCATAAAGTATAGTCAGGTTTGTGCACAAGAACTGACATAGCTTTTGCCATTTGAATATTTGGATTGATATCATAATAATTAGGGGATAGACCACAGCTAAATTGCTAAGAAAGTAATGATATATCTTTAAGGTACTTAAGATAGTGTGCTTATGTCTCAACAAATTGATAAGTTGAAGTTATTTTGGTACACAAACTGGTTGTGTCGATTCTAGTAAATCGAATTAAGGATACATGTTAACCAGTGAAATTATGTTATAAAAAATATCTAACTGACATTGTTCGTTAGTTCAACATAAATTATAGTATGTTGTGTGTTTTGAGATTACCCTCGATGGTGTTTGAAGAGTTTTATTGTGAGACTTAGAGTTGTGGATTTTATATCTAAGTCATTAAGGATTTTGTATGATAATTCTGTTGCAGTCTTTCTTTTCAAGAATAATAAAGGTAAAGGTCGAGGTATCGACATTAAGTATTTGACTTTGAAAGAGCACATTAAGAAGAATTAAGTGGTTATTAAAGGTGTTCATACAGAATAGAAGCTGACCGATTCTTTGAATAAATACTGCAGCTAAAGGAATTCAAAGATCATGTAGCGGGTATATATAGGAATTGATCCTATGGTTAAAATTAATCGTACGATTGTGTATAAACTCTTCATAAAAGTATAGATGTTTTTTTCTCGGTTGATTGCGCGCATATATGGAATATATATTTGATCATAAAGTTGAGAATTACATCATAAAGACTGACTTGGAATAAACGTCGGGTTCATTCATAAAGGTTGTATTCTAATCACATAAAGGGCTGAATTGATAGTTATATAGTACATTGTAATTATGGAAAGTAATATTCGCATTTATTAGTTGCTTTTAGCACTAATAACGATAATGATGACTTACTGCCTTAGTTCATGTATTATGTCTCGATCATTTGGCATAAGGAAAACAGAGGGGATTGTGCATACAAAGGATGCAAGCTCAAGTGGGAGAATGTAGTATTCTGTCCAATACGTCGTCTAGCGGGTCGCTACCGTTGGGACATTGAATCTGGACAGAACAGTCTGATCATCGCACCCTTTGTTCAGATCCACTGTATGCGCCCTCTGAGTGTTTAGAACCCCTATATAAGCCTCTGTTATGATGGAGTACAGTAAGGCTTTGGCATTCTTTCAGTTCCTCTATTGATTAGAGAGCAAGAGAGAGAGAATATAAGGAGAGAGAGGGAAACAAGTCAGGACCGTCATTCTCCGAGTACACCATCGAGTCACGAGAAGTCTGAACGGTTCTGTAGTGCCTTCTCGCTAAGGAGTCTTTGCAGATTGCGGGAGACAAGAAGGAGACACGCATGCATTGCTGATTTCAAGTTCATCCACTCAACGCTCGATTCGATCAGCGATGGCTAGAGGTAATCTAAGATTCTGGTTATTTCCGCATTCTAGAATCATTAAAGCACTTACAATTTGATCACTATAATCTATATTTAAACTCTTTATACCGTGGAGAATAAGTTTATAATCCCAAAATTTTCGAACGATTTGATAATACACGTCAATTAAGCACATAAAGTGCAGAAAATTAGCGTTCTGGGAAGAATTGGAGCCTTTCAAGCGATTGTGCATTGATTTTAAGTAATTTAATCAAATAATCTATATTTAAGCTCTTTATACAGTAGATAATATGTTTGTGATCTTAAAATTTAAAATGAGCATAATTGGAACATTTCAAATTATAAATTGCAGAAAATAAGCGTTCTGGGCAGAATTGGCGCATTTCCAATGATCGTGCATTCATTTTATATCATTCGATCACAATAATCTATATTTAGTCTCTTTATACATTGCAAAATAAGTTTACGATCATAACAATTCAAAAGGATTGGATTATATTTATCCATAACGCATATAAACTGCAGAAAATGTGCGTTCTGAGCTGAATGAGAAATTTTAAAGTGATCGTGCATTCATTTTAAGTCACTTGATTTTAATAATCTATATTTAAGCTGTTTATACAGTGGATAATAAACTTATGATCTTGCAAATTCAAAAGGATTGAATTATACATGTCAATTTCGCACCATAAAGTGCAGAAAATGAGAGTTCTGGACAGAATTGAAGCATTTCAAGCGATTGTGCTTTCATTTTAAGTCATTTGATCACAATAATCTATATTTAAGCTCTTTATACAGTGGATAATAAGTTTATGATCTACAAAATTTAAAAAGATTTAATTATACATGTCAATTACTCATATAAATTGCAGAAAATGAGCGTTCAGGGATGAATCGTAGCATTTCATGCGATTGTGCATTATATTTAAGTCATTTGATCACAATAATACATATTTAAGCTCTTTATACAGTAGATAATAAGCTTTTGATATTAAAAATTCAAAAGAATTTGATTATACATATGTAAGCACATAAATTGTAGAAAATAAGCGTTCTGGGCAGAATTAGAGCATTTCAAACAAGCATTCATTTTAAGTCATTCGATCACAATAATCTATATTTAATATCTTTATACATCGCAGAATAAGTTTACAATTATAAATATTCAAAAGAATTGGATTCTAATTGTCAATTACGCATATAAAGTGTAGAAAATGAGCTTTCTGGGCTGAATGGGAATTTTCAATCCATTGTGCATTCATTTTAAGTTATTTGATCTTAATAATCTATATTTAAGCTCATTATACAGTGAAAAATAAATTTATGATCTTAAAAATTATATAGAGCATTGGATTATACTTGTCAATTACGCACACAAAGTGCAGAAAAATGAGTGCTCTGGACAGAATTACAAGCGTTGCGCAATCATTTTAAGTCATTTTATCTGCATAATCTATATTTAAGCTCTTTATGCAGTGGATAATAGGTTTATGATTTGAAAAATTCAAAAGGATTTTATTATACATGTCAATTACACCATAAAGTGCAGAGAATGAGTGTCCTGGGCAGAATCCGAGCATTTTAAGCGTTTGTGCATTAATTTTAAGTCATTTGATCACAATAATCTCTATTTAAGCTCTTTATACAGTGGAGAATAAGTTTGTGAGCTTAAAATTTCAAAAGGATTTGATTATACTTGTCAATTACGCATATAAAATGCAGAAAATAAACATTCAGGGAAGAATTCGTGTTTTTCTAGCGATTATGCATCAATTTTAAGTCATTTGTTCACAATAATCTATATTTAATTCCTTTATACATTGTAGAACAAGTTTATGATGATAAAAATTCAATAGGATTGGATTATAAAAGTCAATTACGCAAATAAAGTGCAGAAAATGATAGTCCTGGGCATAATTAGAGTATTTCAAGCGATTGTGCATTCTTTTTAAATAGTTTGATCACAATAATCTATATTTAAGTTCTTTATATAGTGAAGAATAAGTTTCTAATCTTTAAAATTTAAGAACATTGAATTATACATGTTAATTACGCACATAAAGAGCAGAAAATGAGTGTTATGGGCAGAATTGGAACATTTCAAGCGATTGTGCATTCATTTGTAGTCATTTGATCACAATAATCTATATTTAAGCTCTTTATACAGTGGAGAATAAGTTTGTGATATTGAAAATTCAAAAGGATTTGATTATACAGGTTAATTACGCGCATAAAGTGCAGAAAATAAGCCTTATGGGCATAATTGGAGCATTTCAAACGATTGAGCATCCATTTAAGTCATTCGATCATAATAATCTCTTTATACATTGCAGAACAAGTTTACGATCATAAAAAATAAAAAAGATTGGACTATACTTGTCAATTACGCATATAAATTGCAGAAAATGAGCGTTCTGGGCTGAATGGGACCATTTCAAGCGATTGTGCATTCATTTTAAGTCATGTGATCTTAATAATCTATATTTAATCTCATTATACAGTGGATAATATGTTTATTATCTTAAAGATTAAAGAGGATTTGATTATAAATGTCAATTACGCACATAATGTGCAGAAAATGAGAGTTTTGGGCAGAATTAGAGCATTTCAAGCTATTGTGCATCCTTTTTAAGTCATTTGTTCACAATAAATTATATTTAAGCTCTTTATACAGAGGAGAATAACTTTTTAATCTTAAAGATTATAAAAAATTGGATTATACATGTCAATTACGCACATAAAGTGCAGAAAATGAGCGTTCTGGACAAAATCAGAGCTTTTCAAGAGATTGTGCATTTATTTTAAGTCATTTGGTCACCATAATCTATATTTAAACTCTTTATACAGTGGAATATAATCTTAAAAATTCAATAAGATTGGATTATACATGTCAGTTACACACATGAAGTGCAGAAAATAAGTATTCTGTGCAGAATTGGAGCATTTCAAACGATTGTGCTTTCATTTTTAGTCATTTGATCACAATACATGTCAATTAGTCATTGGATTATACATGTTAATTACGCACATAAATTGCAAAAAATGAGCGTTCTGGTCAGAATTGGAGCATTTCAAGCCATTGTGCAATCATTTTAAGTTATTTTATCTGAATAATCTATATTTAAGCTCTTTATACAGTGGATAATAAGTTTATGATCTTACAAATTGAAAAGGATTGTATTATACATGTCAATTTCGCACATAAAGTGCAGAAAATGAGAGTTCTGGGCAGAATTGGAGCAGTTGAATCGATTATGCATTTATTTTAAGTCATTTGATCACAATAATTTATATTTAAGCTTTTTAAACAGTGGAAAATAAGTTTTGATCTTAAAAATTTAAAAGGATTTGATTATACATGTCAATTACGCAAATAAATTTCAGAAAATGTGCGTTCAGGGCATAATCGTAGCATTTCAAGCGATTGTGCATTCATTTTAAGTTATTTGATCACAATAATCTACATTTAAGCTCTTTATACAGTGGATAATAAGTCTGTGATCTTAAAAATTCAAAATAATTGTATTATAAATGTCAATTACGTACATAAACTGCAAAAAATGAGAGTTCTGGGAAGAATGTGAGCATTTAAAGAGATTGTGCATTAAATTTTTGTCATTTGATAATAACTGTATGACTTTACAAGTTCAGAAAGATTGGATTATATATGTCAATTACGCACAAAAAGTTCGGAAAATTAGAGTTTTGGGCAGAATTGGAGTATTTTAAGCGATTGTGCATTCATTTTAAGTAATTTAATCATCATAATCTATATTTAGGCTATTTATACAGTAGAGAATAAATTTATGATCTTAAAAATTCAAGAAGATTGGATTATACATTCAGTTACGCATATAAAATGCAGAAAATGCGTGTTCTTGGTTGAATCAGAGCATTTTAAGCTATTGTGCATTCGTTTGAAGTCACTTAATCATAATAAGTTATATTTAAGCTTTTTATACAGTGGAGAATAAGTTTATAATATTAAAAATTCTAAACGATTTGATTATAAATGCTAATTACGCACATAAATTGTAGAAAATAAGCGTTATGGGCAGAATAGGAACATTTCAAACGATTATGTAATCATTTTAAGTCATTTGATCACAATAATCTATATTTAAGATTTGTATACAGTGGATAAATTTGTGATCTTGAAAATTCAAAAGAACTTGATTATACATGTTAATTACGCACGTAATGTGCGGAAAATAAGCGTTCTGTGCAGAATTGGAGCATTTCAAATGGTTTAGTATTCATTCAAAATCATTGGATCACAATAATATCTTTATACATTGCAGAATAAGTTTACAATCTTAAAAATTCAAAATGATTGTATTATACTTGTCAATTACGCATATAAAGTACAGAAAATGAGCGTTCTGGGCAGAATGGGAGCATTTCAAGCAATTGTGCATTCATTTTAAGTCATTTGATCTTAATAATCTATAATTAAGCTCATTATATAGTAGAGAATAACTTTATGATCTTAAAAATTAAAGAGAATTGGATTATACTTGTCAATTACGCACATAAAGTGCAGAAAATGAGAGTTCTGTGCAGAATCGGTTCATTTTAATCCATTGTGCAATCATTTTAAGTAATTTGATCATCGTAATCTATATTTAAGCTCTTTATACAATGGAGAATAAGTTTATAATTTTAGAAATTCTAAAAAACTTGATTATAAATGTCAATTACGCACATAAAGTATAGAAAATAAGAGTTCTGGGTAAAATTGGAGAATTTCAAGCGATTGTGCATCATTTTTAAGTCATTTGTTCACAATAAATTATATTTAAGCTCTTTATACAGTGGAGAATAAGTTTTTGATCTTAAAGATTCAAAAGGATTGAATTATACATGTCAATTATTCACATACAATATTATTTCAAAATTTACAAGTTTCTACCAGTCTATCATGGGAAGAGAAGTAAATTCGGTTTCTTGCAACTTGAGCACCCTGTATCATGATCATTTCCTGCCTTTGCATAGACTAGACTATCCTTTCTCTCAAAGGGAAGTTCACTCGGCTGTTATGAGGCTCTCTAACAACAAATCAAGTGGTCCTGACGGGTACCCCAATGAGTTCTTCAAATTAAATTGGGACCTAGTCAAAAATGATATTATGCAAATCTTTCATGACTTGTACACTGGTAATTTGAACCTTCATCGTTCAAATGCGGCTCATATTGTTTTACTGCCAAAGGAGGATAATGCACACACTCTAACTTCTTTCAGACCGATTAGTGTCATTAGCTACATCCCGAAGTTGATTGCTAAGGTGTTGTCTAATCGTCTCTCTCAATTTCTGCCTACACTCATCTCTTCTTCACAAACTGGTTTTGTTCATGGCAGATTAATATCAGAAAACTTCAACACAGCAAGAGAAATAATCTCCAATATTAGTACAAGCCTTCAGCCTTCTGTCATGCTGAAACTTGACTTCCACAAAGCTTTTGACTCGGTGGCTTGGCCATTTCTTTTTCAAATCCTGCATCATAGGAATTTCCCTCCAAGATTTATCACCTGGATTGAGTTACTGCTCAATACTTCAACTTCTTCGATTCTGTTGGAAGGAAAAGCTGGTCCTAGTTTCATCCACAAGAGAGGTTTGTGCCAAGGTGATCCCCTATCGCCAGCTTTATTCATCATTGTTGCGGATGTCTTAAGCAAAATGGTGCAAGCTTTGTCAACCTCCATTCCATTCAGTATTTCAAGTAGATTGACGGACCCTTACATAATGTTGCAGTATGCTGACGACACGCTTTTATTCTCCACTCTAAAAGGCCAGGCAATTAGATCACTTTTGTTTACAATAAAGGCTTTCTGCAACATTTCTGGAATTGCAATAAACTGGAGTAAGACGGCTTTCGTTCCTTTTCATATCACAGAAGAACAGTTATTGCTGCTGCAACAGCTACTTAACTGCAATGTTGCCTCCTTGCCATTAAAATATTTGGGTTTGCCACTGACTCATAAAAAACCAGACAGAGCATGTTTCCAGGTTCTAATTGACAGAATCAGAAATAAACTGCAATCATGGCAGAGGGGACTAATTTCTAGAGCGGGAAGAGTAGTTCTTGCTTCCTCAGTTCTATCTACAATGCCTACCTTCTTCATGTCGGTCTTTTCTTTACCAATTTGGGTCATCAAAGAGATCGATAAGATTAGAAGGGATTTCATTTGGAGCAAGGGCATGCAAAGAGGTAGTTCTATTCATCTTTTATCTTGGGACAAACTATGCTTACCAAAATCACTTGGGGGCCTAGGATTGATAAACTTACATCTTCATAACTCCTCTCTGCTTTTGCGCTGGATTTGGCGTTTGTATAATTTCCCTCATTCTCAGTGGTCTTTAACAACTAGGAAACTTTATGCCAGCAACAACTTATACTTACCTCCTTTGGTCTGGAACAAAAAAGGTTCATTCTTCTGGAAGCAATTGCAATCCCTCAGAATGTTGTTTCAGTTCTCCACTGAAATTCAAGTGCGTGATGGCACCAAGACTCTTCTTTGGTACGATAAATGGGGTGAGCATGATAGAATTTGGTTTGGAAATGATGCAACTTTGAGAACTGATATTGTTAGGCGGAAATTGACTCTCAAAATGGCTTCTGATAATTGGTTCAAATATTTCCCTGCCCCTCTAACACTCGCTCAATCTCAGTTGCACACAGCTTTGGTTAACAAGACACTTTCGCAGGGCCAAGATGTGCTCCTTTGGAGGTGGGCCCCTGATGGGAACTATACTGCATCCTCCATTTACAAAATTCTTTCATCAGCTGGTCGTGTAAAATTCCCTTTCAGCAAGCTTTGGAAACTTAAAACCCCTCCAACAGTAAAGCAATTCATCTTCTTTGTTGCACATGAAAGAATCCTAACCCAAGACCAGTTAATTAGAAGGCATATTTTTATTAATTCAGCTACTTCAGTGTGTCATCTATGTAACACGGAGCTTACTGAAACGGCACAGCACATTTTTTGCGACTGCAACTTTGCGAATGACATTTGGACCTTATTGCACCTCAACTCTATGCACTTTGGTACAATTAATGACATTCTCAACGAGTTGTGTTCTGCCACTGCAACAAACAGGAGCTTCACAGCTGTCAAGATAGCAACGGCAATTTGGGGCTTGTGGTTAGAGAGAAATAACAGAGTTTTCAGAAACAGTAGAAGAACGGTGCAGTCAGTGCATGATTGGATTGTGCGTGAGGCTTCCTTGTTTTGGAGACATTGTTAGCTTGTGTGGTTTTTGTTCTTTTCCTCTTTTCGCTTTGTTCTTTTTCTTTTCTGTGTAACTTGGTAGCCTCTACCTGGTATATCTAAAAAAAAAAAAATTATTCACATAAAGTGCAGAATATGATTGTTCTGGGCAGAATCGTAGCTTTTCAAGAGATTGTGCATTTATTTTATGTTATTTGATCACCATAATCAATATTTGAACTCTTTATATAGTGCAAATAAGTCTGTGATCTTACAAATTTAAAAGGATTGTACTATACATGTCAACACGCACATAAAGTGCAGAAAATAATGTTCTGGTCAGAATTAGAGCTTTTAAAGCGATTGTGCATACATTTTAAGTTATTTATTCACAATAATCCATTTTTAAGCTCTTTATACTGTGGATAATAAGTTTATGATCTTAAAAATTAAAGAGGATTGTATTATGCATGTCAATTACGCACATAAAGTGCAGAAAATGAGAGTCATGGGCAGAATTTCAAGCGATTGTGCATTCATTTTAAATAATTTTATCACAATAATCTATCTTTAAGCTCTTTATACGGTGGTGAATAAATGTTAAAAATTCAAAAGGATTGAATTATACATGTCAATTACGCACATAATGTGAAGAAAATGAGCGTTCTAAATAGAATCGGAGCATTTCAAGAGATTGTGCATTCATTTTAAGTTATTTGATCATAATAATCTATATTTAAGTTCTTTATGCAGTAGAGAATAAGTATGTGAACTTAAAAATTGAAAAAGATTAGATTATACATGTAATTTACGCACATAAAGTACAGAAAAAAAGAGTTCTGGGAGAATTGAAGCATTTCAAGCGATTGTGCGTTAATTTTAAGTCATTTGACCACAATAATCTATCTTTATGCTCTTTATACAGTGGAGAATAAATTTATGATCTTAAAAATTCAATAAGATTGGATTATACATGTCAGTTACATACATAAAATGCAGAAAATGAGTTTACTGGGCTGAATCGGAGCATTTCAAGAGATTGTGCATTCAATTTAAGTCATTTGATCATTATAATCTATATTTAAGCTCTTTATACAGTGGAGAATATGTTTATAATCTTAAAAATTGAAAAGTATTGGATTATACATGTCAATTACGCACATAAAGTGCAGAAAATAAAAGTTCTGGGCAGATTTAGAGCATTTCAAACGATTGTGCATCCATTATAAGTCATTTGTTCCCAATAATATATATTTAAGCTCTTTATAATGTGGATAATAAGTTTATAATCTTAAATATTAAAGATGATTGGATTATAAATGTCAATTACACACATAATGTGCAGAAAATGATAGTTCTGGGCAGAATTAGAGCATTTCAAGCCATTGTGAATCCTTTTTAAGTCATTTGTTCACAATAAATTATATTTAAGCTCTTTATACAGTAAAGAATAAGTTTTTAATATTAAAGATTTAAAAAGATTGGATTATACATGTCAATTACGCACATAAAATGCAGAAAATGAGCGTTCTGGACAAAATTGGAGCTTTTCAAGAAATTGTGCATTTATTTTAAGTCATTTGATCACCATAATCTATATTTAAACTCTGTATACAGTGGAAAATAAATTTATTATCTTAAAAATTCAATAAAATTGGATTATACATGTCAGTTACACACATAAAGTGCAGAAAATAAGTGTTCTGGGCAAAATTGGAGAATTTCAAGCGATTGTACTTTCATTTTTAGTCATTTGATCATAATAATCTATTTTTAATCTCTTTATGCATTGCAAAATAAGTTTACGACCATAAGAATTTAAAAGGATTGGATTATACTTGTCAATTACGCACATAAAGTGCAAAAAATGAGCGTTCTGGGCTGAATAAGTTTTATTGGGCATTTATTATAAGTCATTTCAAGTGATTGTGCATTCATTTTTAAGTCATTTCATCTTTGTAATATATATTTAAGCTCATTATATAGTGGAGAATAAGTTTATGATCTTAAAAATTCAAAAGGATTGGATTATATTTGTCAATTACGTATATAAAGTGCAGAAAATGAGAGTTGTTGGCAGAATTGGAGCATTTCAATTGATTGTGCATTCATTTTAAGTCATTTGATCAACATAATATATATTTAAGCTCTTTATACAGTTGATAATAAGTTTATGATCTTACAAATTCAAAAGGATTGGATTATACGTGTCAATTTTGAATTTCGCACATAAAGTGCAGAAAATGAGAGTTATAGGATGAATTGGAGCATTTCAAGCGATTGTTAAGTCATTTGATCACCATAATCTATTTTTAAGCTCTTTATACAGTAGAAAATAAGTTTATGATCTTAGAAATTCAAGTGGACTGGATTATACATGTCAATTACGCACATAAAGTGCAGAAAGTGAGCGTTTTGGGCATAATTATAGAATTTCAAGCGATTGTGCAATCATTTTAAATCATTTGATCAACATAATCTATATTTAATCTCTTTATACAGTGGAGAATAATTTTATGATCTTAAAAAATTCAAGGGTATTGGGTTATACATGTCAATTACGCACATAAAATATAGAAAATGAGAGTTTTCAGCAGAATCAGAGCATTTCAAGCGATTGTGCATTCATTTTAAGTCATTTGAGTGTATAATCTATATTTAAGCTTTTTTACAGTGGGGAATAAAAGTTTATGATCTTAAAAATTCGAAAGGATTGGATTATACATGTCGATTACGTACATAAAAGTGCGGAAAATGAGCGTTATGGGCAGAATCGAAGCATTTCAAGATATTGTGCATTCATTTAAAGTCATTTGATCACAATAATCTTAAAAATTCAAAAGGATCTTAAAAATTCACCCAGAACACTCATTTTATTTTGAGACCCACAAATGAGTGCACGTAATAAGTATTATTTGCACATTATATGCATATTTTCTTCGTACAATCCAATAGTTTTTAATAAGTAGCGTATGAATTATATCCAGGCCGCATTGAAGCTTATGTGCATGTTTTGTGTACCATATAAAGAGCTTATTTTTTATTATACATAGAAAATATACATATTATGTTCAGATAATACTTCACATGTGTTTCGGAAGAAATAACATGAAACTTAGGATTTCTACACTCATTCTAAGTTTATTGATCGCGATAATATGTATTTAACCTTGTTATATGATCTAAAATATAATTTAGAAATTTTTCATTAAAAAAAATAGATTATATATAGCAAATGCACATACAATGTGCAAATAATGCTTATTCGGTATATTATTTGAGCATTTCAAGCGATTCTGCACTCATTCTAAGTTATTTAATCGCAATAATCTATATTTAACCTCTTTATATAGTCTAGAATATAATCCAGATCTTACATATTATAAATTATTGGATTATATATAGAAAATAAGCATATAATGTTCAAATAATGCTTATTCTTAGCATTATTTGAGCATTTCAAGCGATTATGCATTCATTATTTTTATAAGGAGCTATCTATTAATATTAATGGATCATTTGTAAACGTACTAATAGGGCTGACAAACAGGAGAAAATTAAAACTGAATATCTGAAAACGGAAGGATATGCAGAAAAGAAAAAAAAATGTGTAATATAGGAAAAAGAAGTGTGCAAGAGGGAAAGTGAGGGGAGGGGGGGAGGGGAGAGGGACCTGTATCCTCTAGAGTTTTTAAACTGAACTCCACCCTGTAGTTCTTCATCACGATCGTCCGATCTAATCTCGATGATTAAATTTTTTTCAAGCCTATAAATTTGATATTAATCACGGGACATCTATTATTGATCGGACGGTTGTGATGTCAAACTCCATCCTGCAAAAACTAAATAGGATATAGAGCCGAGGAGAGGGGCACGCTTGAGAAGAGTAGGGAAGAGGGGTGTGAAGTGAAGAAGGGACGCTCTTTCATTTATGGCAACAAGGAAAATCATTAATTTCCATTTTTAGCAATCTGATTGCTTTTGATTGATTGACTGCTTTGATTTCAGGTATCAAGCCCTCTGTTTACTAGGAGTGTCTAAGTGCAAAAAAAAAAAAAAAAAAAGCACTAATGCGACTTCTAATTTGATTCTTTATGTAAATTTTATTGGTAAATGATTTTTAAAGTAGACTTTTTAAAATTTAGGAGTGAATCGTCTAATCGTCATCGATCGGACTTGTAATCAAAATTCTATTAACGCTGAAACGACCCAATCCGATAATTCTAGTGTATCAAATATCTTAACTTATGACACTTTTAATTTTCACCTTTACTATTTCATTTATTATTATATTACCAGAACAAGACAATTTATCAATTTATTCAATATAACTTCCTCCACTTATTTACTATCAAATACTAATATCTTAAAATAATTTAATATATTCACTTGTAACTTTATTTCGAAACTCTTTCTTCCGTATTTTCATCCGTAAATACATACAAAATCTGGGTAGGATCTGCAAAAACCCCACAACATCATAACATAATTACTTTCACACGCACTGAGACACTGAGCTCACTGACAACAGTCAAGCCCCGTTTGCACTTCTCGCGAGGCAAAGCGCCGATTCTCAGTAGGCCCCCTCTTCTCTCTCTCTTCTTTTCTCTTCTCCATTACTCATTCTCTTTTGACAATACGGCGCATCCCTTCCCTTCATATTCCCTTCTTTAGTCTAAAGTCTAAACCTATCTGTAAATTGAAATTCCCAACACTGGCTTCTAGAGAAATCGTTATTTGAAGATCTGGGCTTGTTCAAGCAGGTTTTTTCTATAACTTCCTTCTCTTAGTTCGTTCCTAAGTACTTAGTTTTTCGCGGCTTTCAATTTTGAAAGCACAAGCTCAATGTTAAGGAAATGCCACCTTATATTCGCTTTTGTGCTTGTGGAGTTTCCATTTTTCTCTTTTTTTGGACCTATTTTTACTGGGTTTTTGTTTTTATTAGCATTAAAGATGCAAAATCCGTCCCATTTCCTTAGTTATATTCAAAACTGCTCCTCACAGGGTTATAATCTCATTTCACACTGTGCACTGTACACTGGGGCTACATTTACTACAATTTATTGTGCTTAAGGATTAAAAAGTTCACTGCTTTATCATTTTAGGGAGGGAAACATAGGAAACAAAAATGGAAGACACACCATCCCAGTCGGACCACTACCGCTCCTCTTCCTCCTCCGCGAGTAGCCCAACAGCTGCCCGGCCACCACAAGGCAGTAGCTTCTACTACCTCCGCAAGCCGGGTCCCGCCATGCTTCGTCGACCCATCTCCTTTGAGGATTCTCCTGAGTGGGGTGATGACACAGAAATAGATGTGAATGCTGACGAGCTGGCCGCCGAGTCAATTCATGTGGGGACCACCACCGTCTCGCCTTCTTTGTCGAAGGTAAATAGTGTGTCGGTCTCTGGTGCCTCTCCTCCGGCGGGTCTTTCTGAAGCTTCTAGAAGGATTGCGGGGGCCTCGATTGTGTGGAGGGATTTGTCTGTTAATATCAGGGAGAAGAGGAGGTATTCTGAAAGAGTTGTAAAGAACTCCACTGGGTATGCTTTGCCTGGGACACTTACTGTTATTATGGGACCGGCTCGATCTGGAAAGTCTATGCTTCTCAGGGCACTTGCAGGTAAATAATAAATAAGATATCTGTCCCCAGTTCCTGTGTTGTCTTAATGATTGCAATAGCATTTATAACTGGTGAAAGGTTCTGTATGGTCCATATGGGTTCACTTTTTAGTAATATTGGCTACATAGAATAGTACATCTAATATCTGAGGTAATCCTTAATTTGTCCACTGTTAGTGTGCTCTTATGTTTAATTTTTAATTTTTATTTTTTCTTAATTTACTTCTCCTATTTGTTGGCAGGGAGATTGCCTCGTTCTGCTAGACTATATGGAGAGGTCTTCATAAATGGCACAAAGTCTCAAATGCCTTATGGTTCTTATGTAAGTGTTCACGTTTTGTACTCAGACAAGTACCCTCTAATTGTATACCCAAGGGGTTTTCATTTCAAGTTGCATTAATTGTGTTCATGTGCATAAAGCACCCATTTTTCTCATGCTTGCAACTGGAGTCCAATGCCATTTGCAATAATAATCAGTTGTTTAGAACTTTAATTAAATTTTCCTATTAACCAGAAGGAGGAGATAAGGGGTAAGAGTGAGGTTGGTCTGGGTAATTCTCAAAGCATTATGTAACATAATGTCTTGCTTGGTCTGGGTAGTCTCAAAATATTAAGTCAACCCCTTCTTATTGGTTGAAGGTGTTGGATCTCTCAAGGTGACAGCTGGATTTCATTCTTTTTCATTTAGATTGTATTAATATTTACACCTTGTTATAGAAGGCAAATTAAATTAGGTTATATATATATATATACATATACATATATTTTTTAATGTCTACTTCTGCTAATGATATTAATCGCTTAATGTGCCTACTGTATTGCGTCATATTTTCCCATGCACACTTCAGAGCAGCTTATTAAAATTATACTTAAGGGCCGACATCTTATTTTTTTTGTTCGATTTGGGCTGAAGTAAAATAATGTGTGCTAATTGGAAGAGGGGGGAAATTTATCTAATTTTTCATAACTTCCTCTTTCAATCACACCAACTTTAAGGTCACATAGTTTCTGCAAATCAAACAATGTCCAGTGCTAATTGCAAGCACAAGCATGTTTTCTGTTTATTCTTTTCAGTAAATCTAATAATTTGTTCTATATTTCTTTTATTTATGCATAAAGACATAATTTGCTTAGTTAACTTTCATGTGCTTCAGAGACAAAAGAGCCCCTTATATTTGGGGCAAGCTTGTCTATATTTACTTGATCAGTTGTCCTTTACAATAAGTTAAGTTAAGTTATTCTGCAAATAAAACAATGTCTAGGCTAGTTACAAGAACAAGAAATTTTCTGTCCAATCTTTTTCATAAAATTTAATAATTGGTTTAATAGGGTTCTTTATATATAAGTATGGAGAAATAATTCACATTATTTAGTTTACTTGTGTGCTTCAGAAGCAAAACAAGTAATTCTGGGGGCACAATTGTCAATATTTACCTGCACATTTGTGATCTTTACCCACACATTAATTAACCGATTGGGTGATACGAAATTATTTGGTCTTTATTCTTTAAAACCTTTTATTGTGATTTCAACATGAGTACATAGTGTTGGCACCATAGTACCAACTCTGAATTATTGCCTGTAAGTTGCAAAAACTCTTTTAATCAATTACCAATGCAGGGTTATGTTGACCGTGAGGATGTGCTTGTGGACTGCCTGACAGTTCGAGAAATGCTGTATTATGCCGCATTGCTCCAGCTGCCAGGTTTCTTTTCAGAAAAGAAATCTGCTGTGGAAGAAGCAATCCAAGCCATGTCTTTGGGTGACTATGCCGACAAATTGATAGGTGGGCACTGCTACATGGCTGGCCTGCCATATGGTGAGAGGAGGCGAGTCAGCATTGCAAGGGAATTGGTGATGCGGCCTCATGCGTTGTTCATTGATGAGCCACTCTACCATCTAGATAGGTTTGGCTTCTTCCATTTTTGTCAAACAAAAGGAGCAACAGAAGTTGTTAATAGAGGATCAGTTTCAAACCCAGATCGCAATGGCAAAAATAAAAGCTAACTACAAGATAAGGGGATCTGGGATGATGCTAAATGTGCATTGTCCAAGTTCCACGATCTGTAAATTGATAGCGAAATAATAAATAGTTGAATATTGAGTTGACAGACGTCTTTAATTTCAGTGTCTCTGCCCTACTCTTAATGGTGACATTGAAGAAAATTGCAAGTACAGGCTGCACCATTGTTTTCACAATGTACCAGAGTAGCACGGAGGTGTTTGGTCTTTTCGATAGAATATGCCTGCTCTCAAATGGCAACACACTATTCTTTGGAGAAACCTTGGCTTGTTTACAGGTCTATAAATTGATATTAAACATCTTTACTTTTCAAATGTGCCCTATCCGTGATGATAATTAAAGCTTACCAATTTTTTCATGTTGTTTTCCAGCATTTTTCAAATTCAGGTTTTCCATGCCCAATCATGCAGAGCCCATCTGACCACTTTCTACGTGCAATCAATACCGATTTTGATAGAATTATAGCAATGTGCAAGACCCTGCAGGTATAAGAAACATTGTAAAGCTTGTTTTGAAACATCTAGTTGTCCTTAAACATTGTAATCAATACTGATATTTAGGCTTGATGGGTTAACAAATGTACTGATTTGGTACTGTATTATTGAAATCTTAACCTGTTGTTTTTGAATATATTGTCAAACTTGAAAACAAACTTAGGACAATGCAGGTGGAGTTATAATTCCAACTATAGTTTTATTACTTAAGAAATAGGTAGCTTGGGTGCTTCATAAGAGTCCAATTTTTTGCTGCCTGCTAGTATTTTTTTTTTTCTTTCTTTCTTTGCATTTTTTTTTTTTTTTTTTGCTTGCATACTTTTATTTCACGAATTGGCTTAAGTGGTTGACCAGTACCATTTAACAGGATGATCATGGAGACTTCTCATCGGTAAATATGGACACAGCAGTGGCGATTAGAACCCTTGAAGCCACATATAAGTCGTCGGCCGATTCAGCTGCTGTTGAATCCATGATTGGGAGACTGATTGAGAAGGTCCTTATATTATCTTTGTTACAATTGTTGGTGTGTCAGAAAGTCTGTATTTGACTAAATTGCAATTTCCCTCTACCTCCAGGAACCGTCGGTTACTCTGTAAGCCTGATAGAACTAAATATAAGTACACAAACATGTCAAGCAATGAGTATTAGTTTCTAATATATGATACATATCCTTTTATAGAACAAAAGGGGAAACAATAAAATTAAGATATCTGCAGTTAATTTCATATTATATTATTTCTAGTTTTATATTTATTGAATTAGGAATGTATCAGGAGAGATTGAATCTTAGGCAACAACTATATTAGTGATCCTTATGTAATAGAAAAGACAGAAAAGAAATAAAGTATTAGTCTTCCTCTCCAAGTCTCTCTCTCTCTCTCTCTCTCTCTCTCTTGTATCTGTTAGGTCAGAACCACGGCGAGGAAAGGAGCTCGCCGGGGGAACGACTCTAATCGTCAACCCTCTACCCACAATTATAACCTAAGATCAGAGACACATATCAATATAACAAATTATGAAGTGATATATTTGAGTAAGTTATTCATGAAAAACTTAGTCATCCATTTAACATTGTTTTGGTGCTATTTGCATATAGCCAAGAATTGCTAGGTAACGACTGCAATTTGAAAATGTTTCTTGCACACATGATAAGGTATTTGATTTAATACAAAAGCTCAATCTAACTTGAATGTGGCAGGAGGGACCTCGGCTCAAGAGTAAAGGCCGAGCTGGTATTTCCACTAGAATTGCTGTGCTGACATGGCGGTCAATTCTTGTCATGTCTCGAAAATGGAATTACTTTTGGATGAGGCTGGTGTTATATTTACTCCTCACTCTGTCCATTGGTACCATTTTTACCAACCTCGGCCATTCTCTTTCATCTGTAACCGTAAGTACTTGTACACTTTGTAGCATATGACTTGAATAAAGCAACAAGCTAATTCAAATAAATGTATATATTTTTCTCTATTTAGGTCAGAGTATCAGCTATATTCTCCTTTGTGTCATTTATGATGCTATTAAGTATTTCTGGATTACCTGCTCATATAGATGAACTCAAGGTGCTTTATCTCTTTTACTTTCTAATTTTTTATATTAATCAGGGCATAAATAATGTAGTCAACTTTAAAAGTACATAACAATATACACAAGAGCAGAGTCCAAAGAGAGATAAGACTAAACTTATACAGAAATTGAAGAATCGTTGATATTGTCTACAATAATTCATGCTTGGATTGCACTTCTTTTATTGACATCTTGTCGTTGATCACCTGTTTTCTGTTTTATTCTTTTTTTTTTTTGTACTGTTTTTGTTTATTCGTTGTTCTTATTGGCAGGTACACATGCATGAAGAAGCAAACCAACATACGGGTGCACTTGTATTCCTACTAGCAAACCTCTTTTCTAGCATACCTTTCTTATTCCTGATCTCCATTTCTTCGACATTGGTATTTTACTTCCTAGTGGGGCTGAGAGATGAATTTAGCCTCTTAATGTACTTTGTTCTTAGCATATTCATGTGCCTTTTGGCAAATGAGTCACTCATGATGGTCGTGGCTTACATATGGCTTGACACGTTCAAGTGCACCATGACACTAATCTTCTTAAATGTAAGTGTTGAAGATTAAATTTCTGTTTTCAATATTGTGTAGGTATTTTATAGGTTAGTATCATCGTTTTGTTCTTTGTAGGTAATAATGATGCTGGTGGCAGGATATTTTAGAATACACGATGCTTTGCCGCAACTTTGGAAGTATCCATTATCTTATCTTGCATTCCACACTTACTGTATTCAGGTAAGTGTATTTGTAGAAACCTCTGTTGTCATTCACATCTCACACTAGTAATGCCATTGAGTTCTGCACTTTCTTATTTAGGTTTTTTGAATCCGACAGATAATTTGAGCTCTTTAGAATTGTTTGTAGATAACCCCAGCCTTTCTTCCAATTGGAAAGCCGACAAAAAATATATCTTTTAATGAGTTTGCATTTAGCACCATGGACATATGTTTAGTCAAGCTAGTGATTTGAACTTTTGAGAGAGGAAAAAATCACAGCATAATCCATTCATTAAACCTTGGAACCTAGCAATAGGAATTTGCAAATTGGTTGAGATACATTCAACTTGGTTTACTCTAATTAATAGAAAGAAAATAGTGGTTTCGTTGCAGCAATATAACAGTTGATGTTTTCAAATACTAAAACATATAGTTCATTAATTGAAAATATACCCTTTTATTTTCCAAGGATGTTCTCTCTAGATAATTTGCATGCTCTTAGTGATGAATATGTAATCTTAGGATTTATTTCTTTTATAAAATTGACAGGGCCTACTAGAGAATGAGTATGTAGGTACATCTTTTGCGGTCGGTGAAATAAGGTCCATACCAGGTGTTATGGCAGTACGCGGCTCTTATGATATCTCCGCTTCTGAAAACTACAAGTGGTTTCATCTTTTGATTTTAATGATAATGGCAATTGGCTATCGAATTATCTTGCTATTGCTGCTTTGCTTCAATGTAAGACGGTGGATCATAAAATGTGATTTGTGTTGGTTCAGCAAAAGCACGACAGCTTAGTTCACTGTTTATTTAGTACCTCGACTAAAAGCTTCTGTGACATTTTGAGTTGTAAAGCTGACCTTTTGAGGAACTTTATGTTAGATTAGTCAAATGAATATAACTGTAGATAGATGGGGAGATTGTAACAGTTAGTGCTTTTTTTGAATATCTGAGATTAACAAACCAACATTCTCAATATGTTCGAGTCCAGAGCAATTGTAATTTCTTTAATAGGAGATAATTGTATTCATTTTTCAGTTTGGAGTTTTAATCTTATCTTTTTGGTTTTTGCGGATTCACGATTTTTTTATCATTTCATGGTGCTGGTTAATTGAGATTATTTGTTTAGAGTTGTTTTTCTCTCCTAGTTTGCATGTTGGTACCGTTAAGACGGCCTGCACCATTGTATTTACTTTGATCTTACTTCATCCAGGTTGAGAGGTTGACCTGACATTTCTGTTTTTTGAAGAAAGAGAAGTTTTTGTCATCTAATTTTTTTTTTTTTTAAATTAAAAATGCATGTGGGAGTTGAATTCTTGGCCTCAAAGAAGTTAGCCTGGTACTCTTACTATTTAGTCATCAGGCTACATGAAGACTCACATTTGTGTTGATGTATATAAAGATAATTAGAACAAAATCTAAAGGTATATAGGTGTAGGATGTTGTTAATTAAGTCCAAATATTATTAATTAATGAATCTGGGGGTGAAATTGCATACTACACGTGAAAATCCGAAGTACAAGTCATGCATGGACAATTGAAATGGATCTTCAAATGCCAATATAATCATAATAATCTAAAACAGATAATTTAAAAACTGATGAAATTCCATAGATATATTCCACTTTTTATCCTGTTGAAATTTTAGTAATCTGAAATATAAAGTGATTGATACATTAAAAAATTATTCAAATTTTTAGAAACTTGATTCATCATTCATGTTACTTGATTATAATAGTCTGTCATATACAGTAATTGATGGCGAGGTAACACAATATAAAAATTGTAGAAAATTTATTAGTATACTTATAGTTGAACTCCTCTTTGTTTAGTCTCTATAATGGATCTGCCTTTTTAAAAACTATCAAAATTATTATTATTATTATTATTATTATTATTTAATTGATTTTCCAAATTAATACCTGGAGAAAAAAAAAAAAGAAACTTACCAACCCCATCCGCAACCTCCCTTCGGTTTAATGAGCATCATCAATACGGATCATGGTCCTAACTCCTAAATAATATACATCTTTACATAACTAAAACACTACTACCAATGTACTCCATAATAATAACGTAATAAACAAATAAAGAAACAAAAAAATAATTAGAGAACAAAAAAAAAAAAAAGACACTCTTTCTCCTTCTCCCTCCTTTCCAGCTTCCTCCTCTCCCTTCCCTTCTCTTGTCAGATCTGATCTGGACTAAACCATCACTCAAGCTTCTCTTTCCAGATCGATCCTGTATTCTTCCATGGCATTCCAATAGTAACTAACCTCCAATGGAAGCGCCATCTCTCAACCCGCTCTCACGCACAATCTCCACCACATCCTCCATCGACTCCCCATCCTCCTCCTCCTTCTCTTCCTCCTCTCTATCCACCAGCTCCTCCATCTCGTCCATCCTCAACAACCCCCACTCCTACTCCACCTCCTCCTCCTGGCCCTCTCTCTTCTTCTTCAATCCCTCCTCCTCCTCCTCCCCTTCCCTCCCAGACCCATCCACCTCCCCTTCCACCCCTTTCCCCAATGTCTCTCTCTCCGATTTCTCTTCCTACCTCGCTTCTATATCCGACACTTTCTCCCGTTTCGAACACATCATCAACCACTCCAGTAGTACCCAATCGTCTAACTCCGATTCGTCCCTTCGACCCGGCGAAGCCTTGCTAGCTTGTCTTCGTGAAGTCCCTTCGCTTTTTTTCAAAGAGGATTTCCAATTGGAAGACGGAGCTACTTTCCACGCCGCCTGCCCTTTCTCGCCCGATCCAGAAGAGAATCTCTCGCTTCAGGAGAGGCTGACGCAGTACTTGGATGTGGTTGAAGTGGGATTGGTTAGAGAGATTGCGTTGAGATCTGAGAGCTTTTATGAGGCGCAAGGCAGGTTGCAAGGCTTGGATGGGGAGATTGTGGAGGCTTGTGGAAATATCAGGGCTCTCAAGGAGACCATCCGGGCTCTCACTGGAGATCTGGTCGGGTCTGCTCGTCAGGTGCAGGAATTGAATGATACAAGGGGCAATTTGGTTGCTCTTCAGCAAAAACTTACTGTTATTCTCTGCGTCAGCAAGGAGCTCTCTGACCTTAAACTGGTAAGCTTGTTTGCTTTATACTTGATATTCAGTAACTATAGTCTAGTTGAAATCATGCATATCCATTTTAATGTTCACATTAGAGACGCAATGGACATCATTGGAACTTTGATGAGACACAAACCTATCATCATTATTATCCATTAATTGTGTTGCATTTGTGCAGCTTGTAGCCCAAGCAGATTGTGTTGCAGCTCTTGATGTCATTGATGATTTGCAGCATTTGCTGGTAAGTTCTTGTTCCACATTTTAAGCAACTCAATAAGGAAACTAGTAGCCATTAATAGTGGTACCAGAACTTAAAATTCCCCTGAGTAGCTTTGTACAAAATCATGGGAGCTTCAGAATACTCTGCATAAAAAAGGTTACATATGGTGGCTTTAATAAAGCCATGAGAGCACTCTCTCTATTTCTTTCTCCAAATATTTTGTGCACTTTGTGCAGGATACAGATGAATTAGCAGGTCTTCACTGTTTCCGGCATATTAGGGATCAATTAGCTACATCACTGGCATCAGTTGATAGGTAAATATAACTTGCCTGTTGTTTTCTCTTATTTCTATGTCGAGATTAAATATTGAAATAGATTATAATGTGATTGAAGTAATTGTGCCATTAATCATTGGTTTAAAGCATGTACTAATTGTCATTTTCTTTGAGAGTTTTGGGTATGTAAATGTGTATTGACATTTAAAATAACCACAATTGCAAAAGGAAATCTTATCTGATTAATATATTGATAAAAAAACCTAATTTCACAAGGTTATATATCCCAAACTTTCTGGGTTGCTCTTTACCTTAAATTATTCATTCTTGTAGCATTCTGGAAGCAGAGTTTGTACGAAATGCTGTTCCTGATGCCAAAGCTGTAGAAGAGATGGTTATATTGCATGCTAAAAGGAAGGACTTCATTCTTCTGAATGGGATAGATAATGAAGTATGTTTCCAATATTAACTTGTTTTGAAGTTTTCTCTTCCCGCTCGAAAAGATAAAAAATGTAATGCGCCATGCCTACAGCTATGAGCCTATAACTCTTTTCCTACTGTGTACAGGCAAAGCTGGGAGCAGAAAATTCTGACCTGGAAGCGCGCCTTCTTCCACTCATATATTGTTCATCCAGAACAGTTAAGTATTGTACTATTTAGCTCTTGAGTATTTTTACTTAGAATAATAGGACATATGGTTTAGAGTACGGGGGACTGTTGGGACTGCACTGCCGTTCCATGTATTTTACCCGTCCTGAACAACCCATCACTGAGTTTTCATATATCAATGCCATTCATTTAATCTGTCCTGAACAACCCAGTACCGAATTTGAATATATCAATGCTACTTGTATTGCTCAGTTGTCCTTAGCAAATTTGATGATGCCAGCTAACTCTGATGCTATGAAAGCTCTCTAATATACCAATTGTAAAGGGGGAAAAGGAAAATAGAGCAATGGATTGTACTCTATGAGCTATTATTAAATCAGTATCATAGCATGCTGCTGTGAAACCTGACCATCAACATATAGTATGACATATGCTAATGAATTGCTTAGCAAGTATTTACTTTGCATGTTTCTATATTTAATTTTTTAGGGAAATTTCTTTACTTTCAGGCTAAACTTCCGGCAATGTTAAGAAAATACCGTGAAACACTTATTACACTAATGACTGCTGCTATTAAAACAACAGTGGCCGAGTTGCTTCCCATTTTGGTGGCACGTTCTGAATCTGATCTAGAAGGTGGAGAGAGAGCTATTGATTCTGAAGGTACTTCCTTTCTTTGCTATTCATTAGCCTATAATTCAATCAATAATTAGTTAAACAAATTGACCTTTACTAATTGCCAATTTCATCTTGGATTATAATGAGGCAATATTTCCATTTTTTTCCCCCTAATTTCATGTTCCATTTCTCGACACCTCCTTCATGAATGAAATGATTCAATTTTTTTGGTGATATTTTCTAGCCAAAAGGTTATATGTTTCTGCTCTAGAGTTGGCTAAGAGATTTACTGAGGTTTTAGCATTAAGAATAATGACATGACAAATTAAAATAGTAACTGACCAAATAGGAATGCTGTAATTTCTGGGACCTAAAACAAGAAATGCGATACTCTAGAACTATTCTGTGACTTGCTTTATGATTTTATATCTCTGGAACTTCTATTAACATCCAGTTTTCATGACTGACAGCTGGCAGCCAGTCGCTGGCTAGCAAATTGAAAAATCTCTCCTCCGAAAGCTTCGTTAGACTTCTAACTGCTATATTTAAGATTGTACAGGTCTGTTCATGGTATACATAATTAACCTATTAGAAGGGTTTTTTTTTTTAACTTTTGTAGTTAGTATTCTCAGTAAAACACACACACACACACACACACACAGTGGAATCTACTTTTTGTGCACCAGTTTATAATTTTCTTTAGTGACAATAGGTATATTTGACACAAGCTGCTGAGGTTAAAAGGGTGGTCGAGTGTGGTATGTTGAACATTAATGTTGGGCCCACAACCCCAGAGACAAATGAGGATGGTGCAAACAACATCCTTTCGCAAAACTCTTATTCTCTTGCAAAGAACTCTACAAAGCTAATTATACAAGGAAAAGTTGACGACACCACTAGTCCTTCAGCTAAGAACTTCAGGTAATACTTCTTGAATTTGTTAATGATTATTCTTCCTACTTGAGTTGATTTTTTTTAAGCTTGATTACTGGAGGAAAAAATGTATTCCACATAGAAGTTAGTAGAAAACTAGATGTGCCAAAGTTGCTTGATTATTGTGCAATCAAGATTAACTTTGTTCTCCTCTAAACTCAAGTGCTATGTTGGTTCTAAAGTCTGCTTTATAGTCAAAATGTGCTAAATAAATAGCACAGTGTTTTGGTCTAGACATTTGAAACATGCTAAAACTGCTTTAGCACTGCTATCTAGAAGCTTGAAACAGCTGAAACAGTTTAACTCTAAAGAAACAAAGAAAAACAAAGAAGATAAATAATTACTTGGACTCTACCTGAACAATGTAGTTCTTTTGATAAACCCTGAACAATGTAGTGGGTATCAACCTGAGTGCCGCTCTTTGATTTTCACTGAATATCCTGACAATGGTTAAATTGTTTAATATGTACAGAGCCGACGTTTTGAGTGAAAACACCGAGGCAGTTTTTGCAGCCTGCGATGCTGCTCATGGGCGGTGGGCCAAGCTCCTTGGAGTTCGTGCTCTACTTCACCCCAAGCTCAGGCTTCAAGAATTCCTCAGTATTTACAACATCACTCAGGATTTCATTTCTGTAACTGAGAAGGTAACCCTTGTATCTAATAAATAAGATTGTTGCATTGTTTATACTGATGGCTTTCACTCTCACTTTTCTTTTCTTTTCCTTCTTTTTCAATTTTGGTTTTCAGATTGGAGGGAGGTTAGGTTATAGCATCCGTGGAGTTCTGCAATCTCAGTCAAAATCCTTTGTTGATGTCCAGCATGAATCCAAGGTTAGCCAACTGCTGCTTATACTGTAGACTTTTGTACTGTTTTATATTCCTTATTGCATTCTTTTTTTCTTTTTAAAGATGACTAAAATAAAGGCGGTGCTGGATCAAGAAACCTGGGTGGCAGTGGATGTGCCAGAAGAGTTTCAAGCAATTGTTAACTCTCTTTCTTCAACAAGTTCAGTAGAAAATAGCATAGAGATTGTTGAATCTGACAATAGTGTTTCTAAATCAGCGGAACCTGATGTTTCTCCCAGCAAAGAGAATGGTAAGGATGAGCAGGTGTCAAGGGAGGACAAGAGAAGTGAACCAACTGGTCCTGTTCGGTCTGAGGAGAATAATGCTAGGTCTACTCCACAGTACATTGTGCATGGAGGTGTTAGATACAATATGTTAAACTGGTCAGTCATTTTTTTTTTGTGATTTTCTTTTCTTCTTTTAGTCACTTATGTAGAAGCTGTTAGACATGGCTGTACAAAGCATACTTGTTTGTTTGTGCCTATGTAAGCTAACATCACAATGCTCTAACATAGGCAGAAAACAAGTTCGTGCAGTTACCATTTAAAATTTGAGATGTTTCAACTGACCTCATCGTTAGTGTGTATAAAGAACTTTGCGTGTATGAACTTTTGGGCTGATCCTTTTACTGCATTAAGCATTAATTATATGATTTCAAGTGTACAAGCTAAAACAAAATTAATTCTACTGCAAAGATGCTTTGGTTCAATTAACTAAGCTGTACATTGCATTCTATGTGTAATTCTTTCATTTTCATTGTTTTGAATTACAGCGGATTAATACTGCTAAAGATGTTGTCTGAGTATGTTGACATCAGTAAATGTTTGCCAACACTGTCATCAGAGGTAGTCCATCGTGTGGTAGAATTACTGAAACTTTTCAACAGCCGGACATGTCAACTTGTGCTTGGCGCAGGTGCCATGCAGGTAATACTTGACTTGTATTTGTTGATTGCTGTCCCTAGGTGTTATCCTGTTTGTCAAATCTTAGTTGTTGAACTGAGGTTTAGGAAAGAATGAGTTTTTATTAAGGCTTGGCCAATTATGTATCCAAAAAAGAAACAAGTTATCTTATGGGCTACCAACTTCAATGAGTGTTTCAAATTTCATTTGTATTCTACACAATAAATTGTGAACTTCTATTTTTCAGGTGTCAGGTCTGAAATCCATCACATCTAAGCACTTGGCTCTTGCAAGTCAGATTATTAGTTTTATATTCGCCATAATTCCAGGTTTGATGTTTGGTGTTGACTCAAGTATAGCTTTATATGTGTTTCCTAATTTGATATCTGAATCAACACTGCATGTTAAATAGATATCAGAAGAGTGCTTTTCCTGAAAACTCCTGAAGCTCGCAAGCTGCTTTTGACCCAAGAATTTGATAGAGTTTCTCAGGTATGAGCTCACATGGAAGGTCAAAATCTGTTCATGTTAGCATCAGAGGATATCTTTATGACATGATGCCTAATTTTGGGCTCCCTTTTAACTTAATGGAAAAATGAAATGTAACAACTTTACTATGTTTCAGTTTTGTAGATATTGGGCACAGAATTAGTTTACATTTAAGTGCTTTTATACATGTGTTCCTATTTTTAGTTCCTTTTTCCTTTAGTCATGGAGTAAGTAAAAAAAAAATTACTATGGCGATATTCTGCAGGATTACAAAGTTCACAGGGATGAAATCAACAATAAGCTTGTTCAAATAATGAGAGAGAGATTGCTTGCAAATCTACGTAAGCTGCCTCAAATTGTGGAGGATTGGAATAAAGAGGATGCTGATTTGCAACCCAGTGCATTTGCCAAATCAGTGAGCAAGGTAATAGTTCCATCTATCTTCTCCTTTTCATGTGGTATAAAATATGCTCCTCCATAAATTCACATTTCTTTTCCATCTGATCAGGAAGTTACTTTTCTTCATCGCATTCTATCTCAAAATCTGCTTGAGGCTGATGTTCAAGCAATTTTCAGGTGAATTTCATGCGAACCTATCTGTAAGGTCTCATCTAAAGGTTGTGAAAATCTGAATTTGCTGTATTTGTAATTTTCTTTTTCTGGTTTTTCTATTTTCCAGGCAAGTGGTTCAAATTTTCCATACAAATATCACTGATGCATTTTCAAAGCTGGAGTTGAAGACCCCCCAAGCCAACAATAGGTATGTCCTCAAACTTAAATTGACTCTAAAAAAGGAAGTCCTATTTTAGAGGTAACAACACGGGAATTGCTTCCTACACTCTCCAAAATTGGAGATGCACTCTTTTTGGACGAAAATACCCTTCTCATCCCTTCAATTTACACCCCTCAATTCATCTCAGTTTGTAATATAATTATAATACGAAGGGTATTTTCATCCAATTGGAGTGTATCTTCAATTTTGAGGAGTGTAGGAAGCAATTCCCTAACAACACCATCCAGTGGGCAAACTCCCTTGGAATGACAACTTCAAGTGAATTAGCCACATAGCTAATCATATGGCAATTTGACTCTTAAATAATTTAAGTTCTCTTATATTATTTTTGTTGCTGTTGTTTGTATTGCATTTAGGCTCTGTCGGGATGCTCAACATATTCTTGCTTGTATCCGAAAGCTTCCAGCTGAGAATTTCAGTGGTGATGGAGTGCCAAATTACGGGCTTCTAGATGAATTCTTGGCCGAGAAATTTGGTGCCAAGGTCGGGCAATGAGATGCCACGGCTATTTAATCAAATGTTTTGATGAAGAATTTTTTTATTCTTGGACAATATTATTCATTAAAATCAAAGGTGGTCCGTGCTTCCCAATACCATGCTTTGCAGGTAATTATTTTCTCAGATACCTTTTGTTCCTTTGTATATAATATGCTATGGTTTTGTTATTGTTATCAATTCAGTTAAGAACTTTTTCTTTTTATTTGGAATTGTGCAGCTATCAAGCACGTAACAGGTATTGCACATGATGTATACTTTTTTTTTTTTCTTTTTTTTCTTTTCTCCCTGAAAGCATAAACTTCATATCATTTTTGCTTCTCTGTTAGCTTCTCTTTAGGTCCAATTTTTAAATGTCATCTTGTTGCTCAACGTTTAGTATATTATAGATGAGTATGCTTTTGTAAAGTATGTAATTTTTTTGAGCAATTTAGTTTATAAGCAATTGAAAGTTGTGTAATGTCTTAGCGATAGGTAAAAAAAAAAAAAAAAAAAAAAAGGAACAGTGAGGCTATTTGTATATTTTGCGAGATCCTTACTGAATGGAGCAACATTCTTTTTTGCTTATGCATCATTCTCTAGTTAATATTAGTCAAATGCAATGGTAAGAAGCACTTAATACTGCTTAATACTGTGCAGCTAAACTGTTCGGACAAATGAATTGTTAGCTTGATACTTTAATCGAAAGTATTAACTGGACTAGAAAGTTATTATTAAACATGGGTTATGCTGAATCATTAGAAATTTTTTCATAATTGAAATTAGAGCATTGCGCAGTTTACGTCTACAATTCAATATATATATTTTTTAAAAAAAAAGCCAACTTTAATAATTTAAAACTAAGTTCATGACAGTCTAAACGATTGAAGCCATTAGCAAGTTCGAACTTTAATAACTGCATGATCATGCGGCCCCTAAAGTCAAAGGAGATAACCCAATTGATTCATGTCATGTCAACAACTTCAACGAGGTTTCAGCACTAATCAGAGTCTGATAAGATGCAGAGTCATTTTAGAGAAACACGTGTAAGTCCCTGAACCACTGCTCTCGAAGAAACAAATATGTTTTAACGAAAATGAATAAAAACCTGTTCCGGAAAGAAATGAAATCAAGGATATCGAAATTATCTGACGGCCTCAGCGCTGCCACGTTAACCATCACCGTCAAAAGCAAACTCTCTACGACTACGTGTCCCTTTTGCGCAAAACACCCTTTTCAAAGTTTAAAATGAACTGAAGGAGAAGTGATAAAAGAACCAAACAAAAAGAGAACATGGCATTTGCGTTCCAATCCTCTTCACTCTCGTTAAAACCACAATTGTTCTCAGCACCAGAATGGAAAAGCCAAACTCGGCGCACTTGTTTTTCTTCAATCATTGCCTCCTCAACAAAACAAAACTCTCCTCAATTCGAGAAAAGCTTTAAACTTGCTACTTCCAAGGCACTTCAGTTCGCACTTTCTGGCGCTCTCGCTCTTGGAGTCTCTCTTTCTGGTAGGTACCTCATTTCTTGACTGGTACAGTTTGGAAAATTGAGTCATGATCCATGTGGAATTGAATTGGTTGAAATTTGTAGGTGCTCAGTTGGTGGAGGCAAAGGTAGGAGTAAACAAACCTGAATTACTCCCTGAGGAATTCACTACTGTGATTGATGTTGCTGGATTTCTCTCTGCTGGTCAGGTACAGGAATATAACTGCCCACCTGACAAATTACGTGCTGATACTGTGATACAGCTGATTGTTGCTTTGTTAATGGTAGTGGCGTTGTACCTGTTAGGTTATTGGGTTTGTGGGGTTTTAAGTATGGGCAGGATGATGCCAATGATGGATGAAGTGTTTTTGTCTCACTGTGCCATTATTTCAACAGCTGAGAGTAGAGGCTCGCACTATTTTTTTTTTTCTCCTGTGAGGGTAGTTAGCTAGTCTGTTAGGTTTTACAAACTTTTTCATTTGATAAACCAGTAGCAAAGAGTATATGCTTTCAAATAGAAAAGACAGCTGTCCATCTGGCAGTATAGTTTTATATGTTCCCGTGAGAAATATATCATGTGTTTGCCCATGCAAAAAAAAAAAAAAAAGTATTTCACGCCAAGAAAGGCATTTTGGGCAATTTTGGGAGGGAAAGTGAAGGGAGGAAAAACATTGCTCATGTTTTATATAAGGTGTATAAGGTGTATAGTATTTCTCATTTTGAAGGGGTACATATGATTTTCATTTGGTGTAGCACACATTAAATTATAAGATGGTTATGATCTGAACCATGTTTTTTTTCTGTAAAATAGCGAATAATTTTGCATTCCAACCTCTCAAGGTGATTATTAGTTTCTGCTTTTTCCCAGGAAAAGCGCCTCATTCAAGAGATAGAAGATCTAGAGAAGGATACTGGCTACAAATTGAGAATTCTTGCACAAAACTATCCTGATACTCCAGGTTTACTTTTAAAATGTTGTAAAATTTTCTAGATTCATTTATCCTTGATTCACCTTGTCTAATGTGGTCTTTTTACTCTTTGCGCTACTCAGGGTTAGCAATTAAAGACTTCTGGCAAGTTGACGACAGAACTATTGTCTTCGTGGCTGATCCAACTTTTGGTAAGAAATTCAATGAAAAGGACACTAAGCTAGCATAGTTTTCACTTTTTTTTTTTTTATATATATTTATAGCATCGGGAGCATGTAGAGTACCAACCAGGTCTTTGTCAGCATGTACCAGTAGAATCAGAAAAATGCCATTTATGCTGATCAAATGTCTCCAGTAATTCTTTTTTATTTTGTATCTTTCATGGCCTTCATTGAAGGTTTAGTTTCCTGTCTTGGCCTAATTAATTATATTATTCTTTTGCATTCATTGGTCATATAGTGCAAACAAAACTAGAAAGATCCAGTAATGTGGTACGTCTCAGTAAGGTCTAGTACCACCATGTGTCAGGGCAGCAGTTATAGTACTGGCTGGCTTGCCCTGTCCAGCTTCTTCTTCGAACTTCATACGAGCCTGATTTTTAATGTCTATCTGGAGGGTAAACTTATGTTCATATTAAGATAATGGTCATTGTATTTATATTATTTCTAATGTAATGTTTCTAATCATACAGGGAACATAATAAACTTTAATGTGGGCTCACTTGTTGATTTAGATGTACCAAGAAGTTTCTGGAATCGGCTGGCTGGAAAATACGGGAACATGTTTTATTGGAAAGAACAGGTGATTTATATATGTCAAAGTCTGGAATTTCACATTTTTTTCTATTTCATTATATACTGTTTAAGGCTCCTCTTCTTTGTGTACTACAGAAGTAGCCCAAAAAATAGATATATTATGCCCTCATTTTTTTTCCCATTATTATTCACCCTTGAATATGTCGAGGCTACAAACCAGAGTTGCATCATATGTTTTGTCACAACAACCCAAAACCAATTTTAGTAGATTCTGAAAATAAGCTCTACCAGACGTCTGTAAAATTAGGAAATACTGCAAAAGTATAGTAGCTTAGTAGCTTAGAGGATTGTAAGCATTTCAGATGACCATTTTGATAAAGTAGATTTCCTCATGATAGATTAAGAGGATTTTAAGCATTTCAGATGACCATTTTGATAAGAGTAGATGTTCTCACGTATCCATGTATATAAGACTGGTTTGCTAAGGCTGATAGGATTTCTTCATACTAGATTATGGGGGCAGTCTGGAACTGATGTTGAGATGCTTTTTAAATTGAAATATAAACCACAGCTCTTCTCCTTTCTGTCATTCATGAGTTTAGCAGAATGATTTTCTCTTAGAAGAGGATATAAGTTGTTGTTACAATGTTGAGTTCTTTATGATGTTTAGATGTATCGCAGTAAGATATGTATGCAGATGGGATATAAATTGCATTTGACAATGAGGTACATTTCTCAACAGGGGGAGGACGCATCCATTGAGGCTGCTGTTAAGGCTATATCTCATTGTTTGCGAGAACCGGTGGGGCCCAATAATTGCTCTGAACTACTGTAGTCCCAACAAAATAGTTCTTTATAGAGCGATAAACTTGATGACTTTTCTGCTTCTTTTCTGTATAATATAAGCAAAATATTCTTTTTGTTGAAAGGAGAAAAAAAAAATTGTCCTTGTCAACTGCTGTCGATCTTTGCAGTGCTTTAATGAGGCTAGAGGCCCTTAGGAAGAAAAACTTGGTACTTCAGAATCCAACAAAGGAAACCGGCTCATACCCATAATCCCTCCCTGGATAAATAACTACCGCACTAATCCAAAATGAGGCCGTATCTAGGCTCCATAGAAAGCTGACCAGTAAGATACTCATTGACCATACATTAATCCAGAATTACCCTTACAAGTTTACGTTCGTATCAGCTTAAGACCCCTGATGCCACATAGCTTTTACTAGACTCACTGATACTCTTAATTTGCTTAATTTGTATGACACTGCATCTGGCAAGGTAAATCCACTCTTATGTTCTGGTATTTTAATTCGTCTAAATTTTCCTACACTTAAGACACGAACTTTTAACGGAAAAAGTTCCATCAGAATCCTCCTTGGGTATTCAGACGGCCTCTAATTTATACAAACTTATTAGCCGAAATTTCATTGCAACTAATTTAGAATAAATTATGAAGTTAGTTCAGGTTTTCCACATCCACTTTTTAGAGCAAACTAGAACATAAATAAATACAAGGTCTAACAATGAAAATCCCAAATAAGAAAGGAAAAAAAAAGGACAAAGAAAGACGTGCATAAAAGTTGCACCTTTCAGCTCCTTTGTACAAAGAGTTTAAATATTATAAATAAAATACAACAACTTTACAGACCCCATTATCATCAAAACTTAAAAAGAAAACAAACACACAGCTTAATTTGATCTCGCATCAACCACTGCTTGAGACAATTGCTTCCAATATAGAGTTCCCATTCACAACTCTTGTTGTTCCAACAATAAAATCGTACCCCATCCCTTCCTGCACCGCCACATAAAACACAAAAGTGAAAAGGAGGAATGAGACCAAGAATTGCAGGACTGTACCAATAGGTACTTTAATTTAAGACAATGTGCTATGTACTTTTTTTTTTTTTTTTTTTTTTTGAGAAAAGACGTATCTAGTTCCATTGCCCTACTGCATCTTTACAAGACACATTGGTACCATATAGTAACAACTCATGTACCTGTGAACTTAGAAACCGTAAGGCAGCTATTTCAGCAAAAGTGACGCCACCAACAAACACTACAAAAACCAGTGACCGGCGACCATCAGGTACCCTACATTAATGCCAATAAATACCAAAAATCAGTATAATGCTTTCTCCAATATACAAACAATAAAACAAAAAATATATAATAAAATAACCAAATGACAATAAAAGAATACGACATGTTTGATACAAGCGAACACTGTACCTATCAAAGTGGGCTCCTGCAAAACTGTCAACATGGTTAGGAGTACCCTGTTAAACAGAAACAGCAACTCAGATAAATCAGCAAAGCCCAACATAAATTAAAGTAAAAAATACATAAATAGATCCCTGGATCTAGAAACATACAAAAAACATTGAGCACAAATACTTTACCCTTTTCAAATCGAGATGCGGACCAGGTAGGAGCTTTAGCAATTCCTCAATTGATCTCCTACAAGTATGGTTGACATTAAAATTCAATGTTCGAAATTCAAATAAAATCAACAAACAAAAAGCTTTGAAGAAAGCATCGAGAAATGAAGCTTGAAACGAAAACATCTCAAAATGTGAACACTCAATAAGGTTCAGTAATTGAAGTAGCAGAAAATTACTGTCAGAGTGGGACTGGACATAGATGATATAGATAACAATAAAAGTTGATGTGGATTGTCTTTCACAGATTATAACATATTTTCGTCTTACTAAACATTAGCATACCATCCAGATCTAATTGCATGCTGAACAAGCCGAATGCTGAGAGGCGCATATCCCGAAAATATGTAAGAAATATCATTTGGACTGCAAGATTCAAGAACCAAAAAAAGAAGAAAAATATCAGCTTTCTTATTCAGATCTTGATATAGCATGAAGAATGAAATATCACTTCACTGCAAAATTCCATAATATGCATTAGAGTATTAGACCAAGCAAAGAATTGGAAACTAGTTCAACTAAGATAGAAGTTAGAACTCAGTCCTGCTAATTACTTATCGAAAAAAACTTTACTGTTATATACCAGCAAGGAATGCTTTACTTAGGTTTACAGGTGAGTTACAAGAATAAGGAAGTAATCCGAGATGCCCTATAAGTTAAAGCAGAGTAAAGTGAGAAAAGTTAATTAAAATAATTCATACTTTGCAGTATCAGTTTCTTCATTTATTAGTTGAAGACCTTTCGTTAGAGAAAGCCAGTTAGTTCTCGTCTCCTAAAAAAGCAACAATATGGTAAGGTGAAAGAATTATCACTCATTATCTAAGAAAGATCAATTGTCTGGTCAGATTCATCTTTTTGCATACCAAACATTCGTGCAACAAGCAGCACAATTAACCATTTTAACATATCAGAAGAAATCACATTTTTCATAAAGGAAACCTTACCTGCCTTTTGAAAAGACCAGCCTTTTCAAGATTATATAACAATTGCATATGCTCAAAACCATAGCTATGGAGAATCTCACGCCTGAGGCATAAATATATGATTCACAAAAGATTTGCTCAAAAGAACCAATATGCATAAATGGGCTATTTTAGCAGAAGTAAGAATGTAAAATGATATGTACCTCAAATAATCAAAATGCTTCTTTGGTAAACCAGCATTAGTCAGGGAGAACAAAACTAGTAGGCGAAGTACGCTAACAATTGACTCTTGTTTGTGAATCATCTCCTCAATATACTCAAAACATCTGAGAATTGTTTTCTTTTTAGATATACAAGACTTCAACTTAACTGTTAGATAAAGATAAGGAAGGAGAAAGAAAAATCTGCAGGAAAAGGCTCACGAATCAAAGTCTTGGAGTTCTAGTATCGTTTGTTCTATATCAAGTCGAGCGTGGAATGACGATTTGCTTGTAAATGATTGCAAATGTTGGGCCAGATTAACATGCCTCTGTCAATGCAACCCATTAATTGTATAACAAACACAACATAATAAAATTAAGAAATAAATAACATATATACAATACCGATATTTCTGGTAGTGAATTCAACTTCTTCACAAAGTCTTTCAGCTCAGATATCTCAGTCTACAAAATTTTAGTAAACCAAACAACACCATAGTTAACCTTAGGAGCCAAATCAGATTTAAATAGTTTTCATACATGGAACAATTATTTAATACCGTGGTTTTTACTCCAGCATACTCTTCCTTTATTGAGGTGGTTTTTTGACGCAAAACCTGCAGTATAATAGTCGAAAGTTTATAAAATGGAACATGATGTACATTAAATACAATATTTTTCTTAAGGCGTCTAAAATTTCTTTATTAGATGACAAAGTAGCAGAGAGACAGAGAGAGAGAGAGAGAGAGAGAGAGAGAGAGAGAGACCAACCTGAACAACAACTTCAAAATTGAGGTCTCTTATTTCCCTGTACAACTTATCACTGCACCAAATTCATAGATATAGCGTTTATGAGCTAAGAAATACGGAGCAGTACCTCATATTTATTAACAATAAATTAAACGAAAATAAAATGTCATATAGAAATAGAGGAAAGACGACCTTGAATTTAGTGGAACCTTCATCTTTTTCGCATCTTGCTGAGCTCCCATGACACTTGCATCAACCTCTACAGCACCATTGTTAATTTGCAAAAGCTGAACAAGAACTGTAACAGTCAGTTCATATCAGTAAAAAGAAAAATAAACTCCAGAGTCTCAGATATTACAAGAAAAACTAAAAAACGTCAGAGATAACACCCAAGCATCAAAACAGTACAACAAGTGTCAGGATTACAAATGACACATTGAAAATGATTCTTCATCAAAAGATGTTCTCTTCAAGTGTTAATGGTACCTAGTTTTTCATTTTATTATGAATATAGCCACGAAATATATGGGGCTACAGCTGGGTCTGCTGTAAGGTTGTAATACAATGTTCAGGTGGTGCCTCTGTGGACAATTTCTAGAAGGATAAAAAAGATGAAGAAAAAAACTTCAAGTCTCACCTCATCAAGCAATCCTTCATATGTTAACTGAAAACACATAGGTGTCACCAAGTCCACCTGAACAGAAGCGAAAATTTTGATAACTGAACAATTATATTTTAAGCGGCTGATTTTCTCATATATGAGAGAATTTGAGAGAAGTGAAAAGGTACTACAGAATTACCTCTCTGTCTAATAAAATGAGAGTGTTTATCTCTGGAGCCCCCTGACAAATTACAAGAAATAGTTTGTAGCTAGTCATTGTGATTTGGAATAGCAAAAGAAAAAAGAAAGTAAACAATGACCAAGGTCTTACATCATCAACATTAACTGGATCTTCAGTTTGCAATTTGTTTAGAAGCTCAGCAACTTTAGTTGAAGCTTTGCCTTTGGCCCTGACATTAGGTATAACCCCAAAAGAAGACTGAAATTATAATAAAAATATGTAAGCACACTGGAGAGAAATTATCTGACCTAACTATGATGTTGGTAGGTTCAGGTGATTTAAAATTGTATCAAGGACACAGATAATGTTTCAAATATCAGGGTTACATCAAATTCAGATCATTCTAAAGACCCTTAGGAAACTTCATAGGGTAGTTCAGTATGATACCTCTAATTTATGTATAGCTTTGGCCACATGCCATATCGAACTTGTATCGCCATCAAAGAGATTTTCCTACGAAGTGCATTATCAATTCAGAAGTGTAATCATAAAAAAAAATGGGTTAACATTTCTTGGAGGTCATTGAACTTGTTATGAAATCCATTTTTGGTCACTCAAAATCATCAGTGTTTACTCAATAAACATTTCCATTTATCCATGGTCGCTCCAACTTTTCCATCCTAATTTAGTCAATCTCAATTACATTTTTGGAGGGAAAAGTTGAATTAATGACCAAATTTGGATGAATCTCAAACTTTATAAAAACAGATAATTCAAAGTTCAGGAATAAAAAATTTATTTTATATCAAATTCAAGGAACTCTGACAAAAATAACCCAAAATTAAAAAATGAATTTCATATCATTTAGTGTAGATTGTACCTACCTTCAGCGAGAGCTCAAGTTCAAAGGAGATAACATCATCATCTAGGGGAACCATATATAAGGGGTATTCACCCAAACTCACCAAGTTATGTACCTTTTCTTCCTCGAGGATCTGGGCATGATAAAAAAAAAAGATAAAATACTGTGAGGTAATTCCATCTTGCAAACTACAAAAATTGGAATACAGCATACACACACATGAAACATAGTACCCTCAAGTCACCAGTTACTTAAAAAATGTCTCATACACACCCCCATGTTTATCTTTATTAACAGAAGAGAAGGAGATTAATTCAGGTTTTTTTCAAAAATAAAATAAAATAATAGAAGAGGGGCATAGTTGATGTTTCTGCAGTGTTTCACAGATACATGAGTTGTTTCTCCTTTCCCAGACGATACAGACGACACTCTAACATTTTGCATCACAGTTCAAAAAATACACACAAAGTAACGAGACAGAATTAAAATCATATCAGGTGCAGAAAAGCAGAAAAACAAAACAAAACATTAATCTTAGTTTTTAAGTACCTTTTCACAGGCAACTGTCCTTCTAGGCACGAAATATATGAAATACTTCTTTTCAATTCCTTTCGAAATGCCATTTTGGATATGGGATGCAATCGTTTTCATCACAGTTAGCTGCGGCCGAATTAGGTATATGACATTTGAAGAGTCTGTTTGAACCGGTTCTGCTGACAGATGCCGCAATTCTACATCACCCTCCTGTTTCATTAAACCCTCAAATATTAGATTTTTACAAATCATTGCCATGATGCCATCACAGATTTTTCTTCTTTATTTTTTGCATTCAGGTGAGGTCCTAGATTAGAGTCAAATTTAAAAAACTGATGCTAAGACGTTATGTTATTTTTTAAATAAGTAGACAGATTAAAAATAGCTTTCCTAAGAGATAGAACTAGATTCCAACTTTTTATAACACTAATAAAGTACCTTGAGACGGGAAAATTGAATCAACAGAGAAAGAGTGCCACCAAGCTTAGGATCAATTACAAGGCATTTTTTGCCTCGAATCTGCACAAGTAAAATAGTACTGTTTAGAAAATGGATTACTTTTGTTTGTATTCATTATTTAACTTTAACATTTTAATTGATAATGCAAAGCAATGAAAGCTGAATTTGAGAGAAACTCACAGTCAGTAGCATATCAAGAAGATCCTTTTGAGCCTTCTCCCTGCCAAAAAACCAAACAAACAAACAAACATAAATAAATAAACAGATTAGTCATAGCCTCATAGACATATCAGTATCCACATTTGCATCAGATTATTATATTATTTTGCTTGGAAATATATATCAAGTAATTTTGTTATAGCATTACTAGTTATTATTGACCTTACAAATCTCTTAATAGTTAATAGCCATCTTAGACGACCCCAATCACTAATTAGCATTACCAATCATTCAATTTACACACATACATTCGAGTGCAATCATCATTTTCAACGATGCCAATTGCGCTGATCAATCACGTTTCCGATCAACCAAAAAGTAGAATTTGAAAAGAAAATCGTAGGAAAGAGGTTGTACCTGATTGCGTTGAGATTGAGTGGAGCGTTGTCGAGATTGGGGATCTGAGCCATCAGATCCTTCGCCTAGGGTTTTAGAATCCGCAATACAAATACAACCTCTCTCTCTTTCTCTTTCTTAGCTCCAGTTCTCTTCCGCTGGTCGGAAGTTCCTGTTCTGTGATTTGGGTTTGGCGGGTGAGTTCCTCTCCAGTTTTGATAAATGGAGCTGTCCATGAGTCCACAACTAGGACATTGTCCTTGTGGGATGGTCGGATCGGGCCATCGGGGTCTCAAGTATTTCCGTTTCGGGTGAAATTCTAACTGGGCTTAAAGAGCAATATAACGGGCCTAAAGTGGGCTGAAGGTCTTATTAACTGCTCAAAGCCTTATCAACTTTTTTTTTTTTTTTTTTTTTTTTTTTGAAAATACAAAGCCGTATCAACTTGGGAGTTGGGACTATACATCACTGTATAGTCTGTGGTCTGGAATTCTGGATCAGACCCTCTTTCGTTTTATAACAAAACAAAACACCGGACTTCTATAAATGCATAATTTTCAAATTTGAAGTTTGGTTATAAAAATCAATGTTGCGATACTATATATTGATTGATCCCTCTTAAGATTTGTTCAAGCTCAGGAACTTTCCATGAGAAAAATAAAATAAATTAAAATGTTGGAACGATTATAACCATGTCCTAAATTTGTAATTTTGGGATGGATATCTGATATTGGAAACATTCATGATTTCGATAATATGTTGTAAATCTATAAGAAAAAAACTGCAAAGTAAATATATGGATGAATTATTGATCATATGAATAGATACTAATTAATTAAATTTCATAAAACTTGACTATCATTGAATAAAGTATACTAATTACAAGATTTGCATATTGCAAAAATAAAGAATGCTCCGTTGCATGATAATAAAATGTAAGTTATATTAATCCTTTTTAAATTATGGAATGCACCACAAATATTGTGTTAAAATAATAAAATCGAACAATTTAATTGAAATTTTAATTTTAGTTTTCATTTAGTGATTGCAAGATCATGATGTTAAATCATATATATCTACTACGATCTAATTGAACCGTGTTAACTAGACGCAACGACAATTCGATACTAGTGTAGCATTACGCTGCAAATGAATTATATTTTAGTGAGCTAACTAATTGCAATGTGATGTCTTTTATTAATTAAATAATAATTTACTTAGGTGAATTTATTAAGCTATCGGAATCTGACTTAATTAAATTCAAATCGAATGTAAGCTTGAACAATGTCAACTATAATTTTTTTCAAGTATTTATTTTTTATATTATTATTTCAAGTAAACAAAGTAGAGAATAACTAATAACTATTCTATTTAAGTAAAATCATGAATTATTAAAATTAATTTGTTGATCATGATGACATAGAAGTTTAGTGAAAACAAATCAGCATTCATAATTTTAAAAAAAATTGAGCATTTTGTATCAATCGTGCTCCGGCTTCCCGCGCATGCTGACACATTTCTCATCATTACGTATTACAAAAATTAAAAACATTATATTTTTTAAGCTAGTTCAAACCAAATGCACACGAGTCAATTGATTTTCTTTTAACTCGAACTCAAATCTAAGGTGGCTACAAAAATTTAATTTGATGAGCACATTCAATACAATCCAATTCAAAACTAAATACAAACGATCACGAGACACAGATGAAATTTGCAGTCGTCCAAGCTAAACAAATATAGGCCAGGTCTATGTTGCTCGTCTTCTCAGACATCTTTTTATTATTTGTTTACTTTTCTTGAATAATACTAGATCCGTTTCACATTGTAATATTTTGGCAAGATATATACGCGGGCTGTAGTGTACCATTTATTCTAGTGATGTACTATGATCATAGAATTAGGCACTTACATTTGCATCGAGCAGTCCTAGTCGAACTTTTGAGTCCTATAAGTTACATGAGGCCACTCATTATTTTGCCAAAGATTCGACACCACAGAGACCAAAAGCCTTTTGTTTTCGTGAATAATGAAAGCTTCCTTAAGATCCTTGTATGTAGTCTAAAATGTGTGCCCCTTGAACCATATGTTGTAATTTGCTTTCATAATGCTCAACATCAATCTACTTTTTCAATTTGTACGGCTGTGGCAGGAATGATGAGATATTGGCAGGGGATGTGGTTTGACAAGTTCAAAGAGAATATTTGGAGTATGACACTGCCAGGCCAACTGCTGGAGGCGCCAGAAGGCATAAGGGGGCCTGGATGATGATGCAGGACAGCAGGAAGCACCATGATAGAAGTGCCAAGATTGATGTGCCGGGGAGTCGGAGATTTTGATGCAGTTGGGTTCAATTTTTGCTTGATTTGTTGATTGTATGGGAGGGTTTATTAAATCCTGAAATGTGCCTTCGGTTTGTAATACAACTGTGCAGTGGATTTTTCTTTTGGATATTAATGTCAGGTTTTAGATAATAATGATGCATTGGTATAGAGATGGAGGGAGGATACTGGTGCGGTTTGGTTGAATTAGATTTGCTAGGGAAAGCATTATTGCTTATCTTGTAAAAGATTGGTTGCTTGTAAACCTTGGGTTTTCTTTTCGTTAATGAAAATACGTGGAGAAACCTCCACTTGTTTCAAAAAAAAAAAAAAAAAAAAAATGAAACGCAAGATAACACCATTATAACATTGTTCTAGGCGGCACTGTGTTCATGCAAGTATCCGGTACAGATATGACTTGACAAAAGGCGCCACAGAAGAATACAACATGACGTTTCCGAATCTGCCGACATAACATAACACTGTTCTGAAATTCTCTCAGTTTCATTTTTCTTTTCTTTTTTTCGATTGTACTGTTCAGATCGCGGCGCGATTGTACTGTTCAGATCGCGGCGGGAATAGCAGATCCATTGATCTTGTGTGGTTTTTTGTGTCGTGGGCAACTTCAAAAAAAAATATTATGCGAGTCTAGGACTCAATTTCAAAACACAGATTTAAACATCTGAGCCATATGGAACAAGTTTACAAAAATATAAGCTAAATGCTAGATTTCATTACAAAATTGAGGGAGCCCAAAAATGTTCGACATTCATTGGAATCAGATCCTCTGGTCGGCGACCACGTGATCGGCGCGTGATCCGGACCGTCTGATTTAATCTCAACGGCTAAAGGGAGCCCCGTGCATTCCACCACTCCCGAAAAAAAAAAATTGGCCCGAAAAAAATGAACCGTTGAGATTAAATCGGACGGCTCGGATCACGCGCCGACCACGTGGTCGGCACATTTCTGCCGACCAGAGGATCCGTTCCCACATTCATTCATAACAGTAACTACAACCAATTTCAATTTACGATGTTTTTCACATTTTTCTCCGGACGAACAAACAAGAAATGCTATTGATTCGAATTTTTTACCTTCTATGTTCGAATGGTCGATCTTAGTCTGAATGTGTTCTCACTTCTCAATGTCGAATATCTTGTAGAAAATCATATTTTATTATTTTTTATTCGTGTTTGGATGCATAAGAATAAGATGTGAATAAGAATAAGCTCCAAATTTCTTATTCGTGTGAAACCCAAATAACACATGAATAAAAAATTTAAACTTATTCGGATCTTTATTCATATTCTAATAAAATCTTGGAATTTGAATAAGGAATATGAATAGGCACACATTTCTAAACCTTTATTCATATTCCTTATTCATGCAATATTCCTTATAGTAACTATATTTGGCAAGCTTTGAATAAGCCTTATTCCATTAGAACCAAACAAACTTTGAATAGGCCGAATTGCTAATTCGAGGTCTTATTCTAATTCCAGCCAACCCACGGAACACGGTCTGTGAACTACGATCGCTGAATAAAAAAAAATTTCACAGTACAGTCGTGGAATAAAAAAATCGCTCCCGACCGTTTTAACCCATCTCCTTTCTCGTTTCTCTCTCTTTCATTATTGGCGACAACAACCACGCCGCGCTACCAAACTCCAACCAAAGAATAGATCTACGGTGATCGGAGAAGAAATAGACGAAATGTTTGCCATACTCGAGTACTCTACAACATGCTGAGTTTATAAAGCTCCGATTTGTGGCCACCTGAGGTATCTTCCCTTCTATTCTGCCTTTCTTTTACTTTAATAAAATTGAAACATATTTGTATTCAAATTTCGTACAAATTGATTGTGGTTGTGGTTGGATTTTGATGTATAAATTGAAACATTTTCTCTGTTGAAATTTTCTCCTCTCTGTGCAAAGGTAAAATAGGATTTACTAAAAGAATTTGCATGAATAAGGGAGTGTCAGTTTTCATGTTCTGTTTTCGCTAGGATGAGTCAAGGGAAACGTTAGCTCAAAAAGAGAGGGAGTGTCAGTTTTGACGTTCTGTGTTTTACTTTTCTTGTAATTTACTGTATAGTAATTTCTGTTTGCAAACGTTAGCTCTTCAAGCTACTTTTTTTGGGAAAAAATAGAAGTTAATTAGAGAACAAAGGTTTGCCTTTTTTGGATTTTCTTTAATATGAAAAATAATATCCATCTCTTCTCTTAAGTTTGTCCTAGTCACTAGCTTTCTGAACTATAAATTTTTTTTCATTGTAAACAGTTTGTAATTAGTGTTCAAAAATTTATCAAGTATTTGAGCCACTGATTGAAATAAATAGAAAATTAAGCATATTGAAAATTACATACTAACCTTATGGAAATATATCGAAAATGATATATGTGTTCAACTGCGGCACGTGACAATTTTTTTTTTCTTTTATGATGGGGGAGAAATTATAGGGTTTATCTTAATTGTGCTAGGGTTTATCTTTACCGGAAAAAAAATCATAAGTTTATCTGTTCATTTAACTTCATTCATCAGCATTAATTGTTTTATAATAGAGCTGAAGTAGACAATGTAAAGGAGATTTACTAATTACAACTAATAATTTTATTTACAAATTAATGCTAATTACAATTAAAATGCAATATTCAATATGGATAGGCTGTATTTTTAATTTACCTCACAAGCATCTGCCCTTAGTTATATACGAAAAGTTATTGTTGTATTTACTAAGAATTCTTATACTATGAAAAATATTTAGGTAACTTGGTACTACTTAATCAATTATGGATAGGCTTAATAAAAGTGGTACACAATTGTTAGTATTCCTAACTTGCAGTAATGTCTTTAGTTCAATTAATTTCGAAACTTGTCAATTTCAAGAAAGAAGAAAACCAGTAAGGAAAAGATGCCTCCAAAACAAGACACAAAACAACAGTGCAATTGGACCGACAGTGAAACAGACCACATTCTTAATGCCATCGACCAGGTTCAAACCAACAGAGGCGAAGTTGGTTTCAAATTCAAAGATGACCATATAGAAAACATTTACGAGCTTTTCAACTGGACGGTTAAGAACCACCCCTTTGATCAGAGCAATATCGTGAATAGAATTAAAGTGCTCGTGCACCGTTTTCGCATATGCTATGAGCTAGCAACACTGACCGGTGGAGGTTGGGATGCGGTTCTGAACCGACCAATTGCACCATCCAGCACCGATTATGATGCTTTGGTTAAGGTGAGAATCTATGGCACTTATCTTTTTCTATCACTGCTTATGACCCAAATTGTATAGTTAGTAATTACACAAATATTATTTGTTCATTTTGTAGGGCAAATGTGAACATGCCAACTTCTTGTTAAAGGGATCATTTATCTGGTACCAAAGGATGTTGCCAATGGTTGGTGGGCTACCAACAAGAGAAGATGGGAGTGTGGAAGCATTCAATTTAGGGGATCCTTTTGTCTCCGTTCCATTACTACAAGGGCATATCCAAGTCAGCGAACAAGGCAGCTCCGATGAACCTCAGAAGATCGCCAATGACAACAATGATAGTGATGCAGTTGAACAACCTCGTTCGGGAGGTGGTAATAATAACAGGGGGAGGAGTGGTGGCCAAAGCTCTAGGGGTGGTCGCCAGAGAAATCAGAGTACCTACCCTACATCACAAGCCTCTGGTTCTAAGAGAAAAAGCACCGATGAATCAGCCAGTGGAACTCAAGAAGGGGACAGAGGTACATGGAGAATGCGAGGAAGAAGCAAGCCGAGAAAGATCGCATAGTTGATGCTGGGTTTGAGATTACCAAAGTTGTGAATGTAGATGTAGATCGGCACTCTAAGAAAGAAGAAGAAATTACAAAGTGACTTTCCAAAATGACTCAATTGGGCATCAATGGTGCCATTCAAGCCCACCTTATCAGAGATATATCCAAAGCTGGGGCCTTTTGTAGAATGTTTCTTGCATGGACGATCGATGATGTTGCTGACTATTGTGCCAGAAACAACTTTCCTTATACCCACCCGGATCACAGCACATCGAACCCTCAAGGCTACAGCCCCACGTCCCACAACTTCCAGACACAAGGCTTTCCATACCAGAACCAAGTCTTTCCCAACCAGCAACAAGGCTTTCCCAACCAGATCCAAGGCGAGAACACTTACAGTTATCATCCGAACCACCCGAATCTCTGATGAATAGGTTTCGAACTTGTTAGGGGTCTTTCGTAATAGTGTCTAATCAAATTATATAGCTTTAGCTAGTATATGTATCAGAACTCAATTATATTATGTAGCTTTAACCAAGTTTTTTTTTTTGTACTGGTAGCACTAGCTTATGTACTGAGCTAGATATTTATGTACTTTAAGAACGAGGTTGTTGACATATTGTACTTGAACTGATGTGCACAATTTGTCTCCTCATTTATTAGCTGTTATGTACTATTTGGCTATTGATGTGTATGTTTATGTAATGTTTTTTTTTAACATTTGTTATGTATTGTGTTGCTCGAAACTGTTATATACTTAAGGCTTTCTTCAAGATAATTGAATAACATTATTGTCTAATTATTTTCAGGCTTCGAAGAAATGTCGTCTGATGAAATCTCGCATGATGAAAAGTCCTCTGATGAAATGTCGTGTGATGAAGATGTGTCGTCTGATGATGATGAAAACTACTCGAAGAGACGTGAACGCCACAAGAGAGTAGTTGCTTGGTGGTTCAATGCAGCACTAATGTGTGCAGTTGATTCGAGAGAATTGAAGCTTGACATAGAGCAGTCGGGTGCCGAATATATCAGAGAGATATTGAGTGGCCACCCAGAGGTATTTCAACAGAATTTTCGTCTAACTCTGGATAATTTCAGACTTCTGGGTGATGAACTTTTGGCTCGAGGATTTTCAATGATTTAATTGTCGAGGAACAGGTAGCAATGTTTCTTCATCTTGTTGGCCAGGGAACTACCATTCGAAAATCATGCCTGGATTACCAACACTCTTAAGATAACCGTGTTGACATCATTGAGAGAGGTATTAAGTTGTTTGTTGCGCATGATACCACAATACATGAAATTTTCTAGAGGCGATGAGCCAATACATCCGAAACTTCGAGAAGGGACAAAAATTTATCCATTCAAGGTGCGTTGTCATATATAGGCCTGATTTTGTAACTGTTTATAATAGGTTAAGGTGCATAAAATATCTTTTTATATGCTTATGCATGCTAGTAGTTCTCTGAAAGTCCAAGGGTTAAATAGTAAAGAGAAAAGCATGATTGTTAGGGGTATTTTGGGATACCAGTCTTTTCAAATGCTTTTGTCTTGATTGAGTTTGATGACCCGTGAATAACATTCTTTGAGTAATATAGTTTTTGTACCGTGGGAGATCAATGCATAAACAAAGTGAGTTATATATGTGTTAGTGCTACAAAAAATTTCATAGAAATTAGCATGTGATTTAATGTTGTAGGATGCATTAGGTGCAATAGATGGAACATATTCCGACATTTCCTGAGAGATATGAGACATACAAGGAACGATGGAGAAACATGAAGGACAATATGACACAAAATGTAATGGCATTAGTTGACTTCAATGGAAACTAAATGGCCTTAAATTGAAATTGTTATAGATGTTTAATGTGTTAATTTCGTTGCGATCAATCTTTGAAAAATTGAACACACTCGTTTCTAAAGGTATTTACTTGGATAAGTAACATCGATTCATATGACATGTTCTTAGAGAAGAGAAACTCGAATATGTTAATTCCCAAATCTTTTCCTCTACCTCTGATTTGTAGCTAATAATACCCTAATTTAGTTTTAAAAGTACCGCAAGTGTACGGTAAATCGTTGGATGTGGTTAGGGGTCGAATCCATAAGGACGGTAGATTGAGTATTAAATCTTACTTATTCACAAAATCTAGACAATTAAATGAAGAGTTTTGGCTTAAACTAACAATTAACAAAAGAATAAACTTAATACAAACAAAACAAAGACAACAATGACAAAGTTTGGTGTTTTGTGATAAAATATGAAATAAAAGTGTCTTAGGGTTTCAGTTTCACTTTTATTCGGCTTCGGTCGTCGGCACCGGCAGCTGTCGCACCGCCACCGACCAGTACAAGCTAGATTAGACCTGTGTACTCAGCACAGGTGCAAATGTAGACCGCACTACCCTCAGTTAATGGTGTTTCGACTCAATAAGTTGGTTTATGGCTTGTGTGGGACAGATCTAGTCGGACTTGGACTCCCTAGACCTCAGTCGTCGGATGTTCGTCATGGTATCGGGACCGGAACCTAGTATAACACCCCATTAGGTCAATTAACCCTCAACTTTTATGTGTTGGCTTAATCTACCTAAGTTTACTTGTTGTTTTCAAAGGTATTTGATGTAGGATTTTCATGCACACATTTCAACCTAATTTAGGCCCTAACTTACCTTTGAATACTTGTATTTTAAGTTGAATAAGCTAATTTTTGGTTAGTTTAATTAGTTTTTGTGTCAAGAATGAGTTACTACCATAGTTTCTAATTTTATTGTAGATTTTCGACAATAAAAGACTTGGATTAATCCATGATGATGTCGAGCTCGTTGCAAGCTTTCCAACGGTTCTTGAATCACCTCAATCGAACTCCAGATGAAGGAGATATGGGCAAAATATTATCAGAGCATTGTGCTGAAATTTTCAGAACAGACCGTTCCAAATCAAAACGGTCCGCCCTAACTGAAATTGCCAGAACCGAAAAAAATTATAACGAACCTTAATTAATTAAGAAATTTTAAAATAATCTTAATTTAATAAAAAATTTAAAAATGACCGTGCAGTATCGGAATCTCAGATTCCGATACTAGAATGAGCCACTTTTTACCTACTTTAGTAAACTTTTATTATTATTTTATTCACTTTTCCGCTATTTTTAGTTAGTATCGGAATCCTGGATTCCGATACTAACTAAAATTTATAAAATTCATATAAGATTTAATAAATTATATATTACTTTATTAATATCAAAATCTATATCATTTAAAATTAGTAAAAATTAAAAAATTAATATTCTTGATGAAAAATTATCAAAATATTACAAAATATCATCCACTTTAATATAAAAATATTATTGAACTATTTTAGTTAAATATTACAAAATATTTACATCAATATTTAAAAAAATTCATATTCATAAATATTACAAAATAATACAACTAATGTTTTGACAACATTACCAACATTACCAATATTATATAAATATTACAAAATATTAGAACTAATGTTTTGACAATATTACAAAACATTCATACAAATATTACAAAATATTCATCATATTATTACAAATATTAATGTCTTCCCCATCCTGGCATGTTGTTACGAATTCGCGCACCGAGCTTGGCAATTCCTCTTTGTATTCCCCTTCCCCCAGCACTGCTTGCACTTTCTATTGGCCCCCGCCCTCCTCCGCTACTTGATGCCTGCTGACTTGATGGATATCGTGCTGAAACGGATCGTGGGTCCGAGCTAATCGAGTTGTGACGTGGTTGAATACCTTGTATTCCAAGACCGAGACGACTTTCTGTGCGAGGATCTGTACTAATGGAATTCCGGCTTGGTTGAACTGGATCGTGCGACGTGTTGGCCCCCGCCCTAGACGTTTCACCTCTGTCTCGTACCGAACATTGAGCTCGGTTCCTTGTGCTTGTTCTTCTCGTCCTTTGGCTGGTGGTTTGGCGACCGGATTGAACGTCCTCCATAGCCGTAGGAGGTTCCTTACCTCTGTTTCTTTTATTTTTATTCTTTCGTATTGCATCCATCCACATCCAATCACGGTCCTTCTTGCGCCTTCCCTGATTAATCATTCTCCTACCAGGATAAATCAAGGGTCCATCGTAAATAGGCCAATTCTCTTCGTCTCCGTAGCAGTGAAATTCACCGGATGACCATATTTTGAGCATATTCTCCGTGCTATATCGGTCATCTACAAACTTATCAACTTCCCATCTGTATTTACTGCAGACTGCAATGACATGAATACACGGTATTTCCGTCAGTTGTGGCTTTCTGCATTGGCATATGGCACGCCTGGTGGGTAGTTGAGGATCAGTTGGTTGGTAAGCTCGTCTGATTAAAACTTTGTACTTCCACGTTACACCTGGCTCAGATTTCTCGTAGGGTACTTGAGCTTCGAATTCCCCACGCATTTGATCAATAGGCACAACGTTTACTCTCACTATAAATATGAATTTATATGATTATACGTTTATTTTAAAAATAAAATGTAAATAATAATTATTAGTAATTAAATTTGGTACTTGCTTTTAGAGTACGCTTGGTCAACTTTTCTTGAATTGTTTTTGACCATCGCTCTCCCTCTGCATTTCTCTCAAATGATAGGAGTTTTCTCTCATTAAACCACGAGACCGTTTTGTACCAAGTCCCTTCGACCAGTTCAACAACTGGGAGTTCTCTCAGCCTTGTATCTACTGTTGAGACTCTCTGATCCATTACTAGTCATAAGCCCCCAACGAGGATCACCGTTATGCGTCTGTGCCCACCTTTTAGGCTTGGCAGGCTCATTGTCATCCTGTTCATGCTCTTTCCCACACTTTGTCAGGTATGTGATCGCTTCAGGGTGTGTTACTGTTAATTCGTCCCACATTCTTTTATAGGCCCTCGATTTTTTCTTGTTTGACAACTTACTTCTAAATTTTTCCACCAGAGACAGATCTCGACCACATGCCTTGAGCAAATTTTCGCAAACGTGCTGCATGCAATACCGATGCACAACATACGAAGGATTAGCACTCTCTTGCCATTCGTATTGCACGCCTTTGAACATGTTCCTTATTCCCCAGTGGCGATCTGAAACAACACAAAATATTTTTCCTTCCCCAATTACATGATCCTTGAGAAATTTCATGAACCAACCCCAACAAGCTTCGTCCTCAGTTCGCACTATTGCAAATGCAAGCGGAACCAACCGCTGCTCTGGGTCATAACCAACCGCCGCTAATAATTTTCCCTTATAGCGACCCGTCAAGAACGACGCATCAATGCTGATAACTGGTCTAAGGTATGGCACCGCTGCGATGCAAAGCTCGAATGCCCACGCTGCTGCAAGGAACAAGTGGGATTGCCACAAGTGGGAGCCAACCATTTGATTTGAGTCCCTGGGGTCGTCCGCTGAATGGCCAATAAAAGGCTTGGTAGTTTGTTGTATGCGCCCTCCCACGACCCGAAAAGTTGCTCGATTGCCTTCTCTCTGCCACGCCAAAGCTTGTTATAAGTCGGTTTGACATTTGGATATTTCAGCTCTAACATAGATTTGACGTCCTCTATGGAAATACCAAGATCTCTTTTTACTGCATTCCTGATGCAGTTGGCGATAGCCGTCGCCGTCAGATTATCATGTGTGAATTCTCCGAACCTTCTCACACATGTATGTTCATGTTCATTCTTTATTATTTTCCAAAATCGACCTTCCTTTTCTGTACGGGCATACAAATGCCACTTACATGTATATACCTTACAATGTAAACTCAACAATTGGGGCTTACTTTTAGTGGTTTTGTGTTCTACATTATTTTCTACGGAGTAATTATTACAAGCTTGTTGTAATTGTTTTTTAGAGTAGAAAATATTTCCTTCAGCTAAAGGTCCCGAATTTTGTGGTATGGACGGTTCTGGAATAGAATTTTTATACTCAGAGGAATCTAAAAATTGGAGAACAGGATGGTAAGTGTTTGTTCTTCCAGTAATATAATACCCTTGACCTCGGTTAAGAACCATATGTTGTTCGTCCAAACCCTGTGACTCTAAAAATTCTGCCTCTTCGTCAGTGAAGTCCTCACCTGTGGCATATGCCGACTGATTACCCGACCCACGGTCGTATGCCTCGTCAAGTTGCTCTATATCTCCTTCTTCTTCTTCTTCTTCTTCTCCTCCTTGTTCAATTTCTTCTTCTCCTCCCTCTTGTTGTCTACTACTGCCCTCTGGTTGTTCCCAAGGTGACCAAACATTTCCACTACTATTGTATTCATAATTCATTTGTTGTTGTGAACTATGAGGGTTTATACTACTAGGGTCCCAAGGATCCCAATCCAACGTTCCAGATTGAACTTGTTCATCATTATGGACTTCTTCATTATAATTATAATTAATGGCTTCTTTATTATAATTATAATTATAATCTGAATACCCACCTAAGTAAAAAGTAAATAAAATAAATATTATAATTCCATAAAAATAATTATTATTTGTATAGCAAATATTATATGTATTTAAATTATTAAATTGTATTTTGCACATATCATTATAATTATAATTGCATTTATGCATTTTTGGGGCTTGCTTGAAATTTCGTCATAGAGAAGTTGGCTACACTTTTGCAGCTAATCAAGGACTAGGTTTGAACAAATGTGTAAACATGAAATTTTTTTTTTTTTATATTACACTAGAAAGATGCTATCTATAGGGAGGTGTAAACATCAATAAATACGCAAAACACCGGGCCCATCCCATGTGCATATGTCCTTCAAGCACATTACCCACACAGGTGCATGCAGTTTTTCATCATTCATTGATTCTTTCATTTAATCATTTATTTTTTGTTGCCAACTTTCTAAATATAATACATATCAATTTAAATTAAGTGATATGTGCAAAATTATTAAAGTGAGGTTATGCTTCAAATCCACGTGAATGAATAATTATTATTTCTATGAGTGAATGTACCTTGTACATTAGCTGGAAGCAAATAAACGTGCAGTTCAAGGCCCTGTAGCCGTCTTGTTCCGAAGCACTCGTGTTGTACATAACGCCATTCATCTTCCGAGTTCACCGGCAACTGCATCTGTTGAAACATTCCTTCAATTATCGTATTAAAACGGAAAACAATTCTCAAATTATAATGCCCGCGATAATATCCTAATGAAGATAAAATTGTATCTTTGATTGATTCATAATCAGTTCGTGAAGATGCATCGAAACTGAAATTGTTTGGTTGATTGTAAGGAGATTGATTAACGAAAACACGAATGGAATTCATATTTGTAATGGATAAGAGATTTATGTATGTGAAAATGATTGATGATTCTTAGACTCAGAGACGGATCACTTATTTATAACCCTTATGATGGGATTCGGAGAATCCGATATTAACAGACAAAAATTAAAGTGGGAGTCAACTCAATTCAAATCAATCTATTCTTCAATTATACCACATTTATGTTTCATGATCGGATTCTGAGAATCCGATATTAACAGACAAAAATTAAAGTGGGAGTCAACTCAATTCAAAACAATCATTTCTTCAATTATACCACATTTACGTTTCATGATCGGAATCCGAGAATCCGATATTGACAGACAAAATCAAAAGTGCGCGTCAAATCGATGTTAAATCAATATTATATTCAATTATTTTTCCTTGATCGGAATCTGAGAATCCGATCTTAAGAGACAACATTACAAATTCCGTACCATTATTGATGAAATAATTGATGAAACACTGTTTAAACAGTGAAATAATTGATGAAGTACTGTTTGAAACAATGAAATAATTGATGAAACACTGTTTAAACAGTGAGATAGTGCAAACATGCTAGTATCGGAATCAAAGAATCCGATAGAACAAAAAAATAAATAATAAAAAAAGCAGAAATAAAGTATATTACTGTTTTGAGCGGGAAACAGGCTAGTATCGGAATCCGAAATTCCAATACTAGCTAGTATCGGAATTTGAGATTCCGATACTAGCCTGTTTTCCGCTCAAACAATATTTCTTCATTTTTTATATTTTTCCTTTATTTTTATTACTTTATTTTACTTTATTTTATTACTTTACTTTACTTTACTTTACTTTTATTTTACTTTACCTTATTACATTACTTTATTACTTTTATTTTACTATTTTTACAATGGTGGGATGAAATTCTACAATATGTGGATAAACAAAATATCTAAGTAGTTTGTTTTATCTATTAGTGTTTTTGGTGTGTTTATCTATTATTTTAAATAGTTTGTTGAGTACTAAATTTTTTTTTTTCACAATTTCAATAGTAAGCAACAAAAAACATAGCTCAAATATTAAATTTCATAATTTAAAAATACGAATAAACACAACAAACCATACAATACAACATAACATCACACGAATAATTAAAAACCATACAATACAACAAACCATACAATAAGCATACAATATAACAAACCATACATACAATATTAAATTTATCGAAGATGTATGCTATTTTGAGCTGACGGATGATTTTCAAAACCAGGTGGAACTATTGGTACGTAAGTGAACCACTTGCCTTGAAGATCAATACCTCGATTTCTCTTTACCATATCGGTAAAAAACTTTGGAACTCTAACATGAAATTGATTTTCTTCTAGTTTCTTGACTTTAAAAGTTACGCTTGGGTGATGAAGCATCAACAATGAAATTAAACCACCTTCAGTGGTATGTTGATCTCCTAACAAAATAATTCCGGAAGACACGCAACGTGGTTTAGGACCCATTAACACCTAAAATAAAATTTCAATTTCACAACTCAATTAGCCAATTACCATATATTTATATTTTGTAAATAAATTAAATTAAATAAAAAAGGTAAGGTAACGTTACCTGATTTGATATGAACTTCTAAAAACTTATTTTGAGCAAAGGATAGAATGAGAAGAGAATGGTGGGAAGATAATGAATCTTGAGGGTTTATATAGAACGGAAAACGAAAATTATAATGGTGGACCAACACTCAATTTATCAATACTATCGGAATTTAGAATTCCGATACTAATTAAAAAAAATTTAAAACTTAACAATATTCCGATACTAATTAAAAAAATAAAAAAAATAAATTGTGCTGAAAAGTAGGTGAAATGTCACTAGTATCGGAATCTAGAATTTCGATACTAATTAAAAAATGTCTGATTATAACTAACCTTAATTAATTTGCCGAAAAAATTATAACTAACCTTAATTAATTAGAAAATTTTAAAATAATGTTTGATTCCAAATAGAAAATGACATGTGTGCTATGATAATGTCTGAAAAAGTATTTTGATGGTCTGTTGCCCCATGTAAAAGGACACGCGTGCTCTGATGAGTTCTGAAAAGTTAAGCTTGCTCTGATGAGCTCTGAAAAGTTAAACGTGCTCTGATGAGTTCTGAAAAAGTTAAGCGTGCTCTGATGAGTTCTGAAAAAGTGTCACGTGAATGAGCGTAAATTATCTTCCAATTCATCTATATAAAACCACCAAGGTTCAGGCACACAATCAAACCTCTATTTTTTCTCTACAATGGAGAAAGGAAATAGCTCCAACTCCAACACTAATAACTCGGTTCCTCAAACAAATTTTTCCATTACTGAGTGTTGGAATTCATTTCTCCATTATACTCTTACCGACCAACAAAAAGAAAGAGGAGAATGGTGCGCAACCTGTCAAAAATGTTCAAAGAGTTTTCAATACAATGTGTTTGAAGCGTGGTATGACTTGGAGTTAAGAATGCACTATCACTGGCACGTAAGTGGCGCGAAGGAAAGAGAACGGAAGGAAAGAGAAAGGCTGAACCGTCCAAAGCGATATGACTGGTCAGAATATTTGCCACCTAAACCGATCACCGGACAACAGACATGGACACGAATACCAACACCATTTACTCTTGTTGAATCAATATTTAATTATCGTGGAGACCACACTGTAAACTGTATAAGGTGTGGTCAAGTTTTCAACTACAAAGAAACCATCTTGCGTGACCACTACGATGACTATCAGCGCCGTGACAAGGAAGAAAGAGAAGCTCGGGAGAAAGAGGAAAAGAGAATTAAGAGTGAAAAAAAATTAGAAGAGTATCGTCAGTGGGAGCTAAGATATGCAGAAGAGTATCGTAAAGAAAAGCTAAAGGAAGAAGAGACGACCAGGAGAAGGAAACAAGAACTTGAGGAATTGGAGAGGGCATAGGAACTATGAGGAAGAAAGAGCAAGACAAAGAGCAAATGCAGCAAGGTGTATGACAGAGATAGAAAAGCAAGAGGCTGAGGAAGCTTTCTGGAACGAAGCCGCTCAGTTCGCTGACAACGCCGGTGCCAGTAATCAACCGGAAAAAAAAAGATGAAGAGGATGAACCATGGTCGGATGAAATTCTGCAATATGTAAAGAGTCAAGATCTCTAAGTATTTTTTATTTTGGTGTGTTTTATTATTATGGTTTAATAACTTAGTTATGTATCATTGTAATGATTTGTGGTTGTTATTATTATGGTTTAGTAACTTATGGTTTACTAATTTAGTTATGTTTTATTATTATGGTTTAGTTAGTTCTTTTAATTTTGTTGAAGTTGTAGTTTTTTTTTCTTAATTTTAAATATAAAATTCTTAAATAAATCTTCCATAAGCGCAGTCTCTAGTATCGGAATCCGAAAGGTATGGTAACGTTACCTTAGATGATATGAACTTCTAGAACTTATTTCGAGCAAAGAAGAAATGATGAGAAGAGAATAAATCTTGAGGGTTTATATAGAATGGAAAGCGAACATTATAATGGTGGACCAACACTCGATTTATCACTACTATCGGAATTTAGAATTCCGATACTCATTAAAAAAATTAAAAAATTAATTATATTCTGATACTAATTTAAAAAAATTAAAAAAATTAAATTACTTTCAGAAATGTCACTAGTATCGGAATTCTAAATTCCGATACTAATTAAAAAAAATTTAAAAAATTGAATTGCGCTGGAAAAGTTGGTGAAATGTCGGCAGGTCTAGTATCGGAATCCGAAATTTCGATACTAGCTAGTATCGAAATTTCAGGTTCCGATACTAAGCAGAATTAGTTTCGGAATCTCAGATTCCGATACTGCGAAGTCATTTTTAAATTTTTTATTAAATTAGGATTATTTTAAAATTTTCTAATTAATTAAGGTTAGTTATAATTTTTTCGGATTGCCAGAAATAGCAGGATTGCTCTTTTTGGATGTTTGGGACGACTCGTCCCAGATTAGAACGGTCCACCCCACCAGAAACTGCCAAAATGTCCAGAAATAGTCCAGAGTTACCAAATTTAAGGTTCTATTGTGGTATGGCGGTTATGATCGGTTTCTAACACTTCCAGAACGTGTTTGTGAATATTTAGTTATTAATTAAGTTAAGTTTATATTTTATTTCTTGCACTTTAATTGATTTATTTGTTGCTATGATTGATTAATTGCTTAATTGATTATCCCGTGAACAAAGACCATGTTTAATTAGGATACAAAATCAATTGTATTAATTCGTAGCATAGTAACAAACTCTTAGGTAGGTAAACGTCCGAGAGGATGAATCAAATCTTAAGTAATTGAGGTTTTACTTAAATCAGGAGATTAAAAGTTTACCTAGACCCAAGAAATAGACTAGAACACCTAAACCAAGAAACATGAGTTCAAATTTAGGAATTCTAGAAGTTAGGTAATTAAACTTAGAAACTTGACCTGAACGAGAGTTATAGTACAAGTTTTTCTAGTTAGAAATTACTATAGCTTGCATAAACACTAAATTAATAATTAAATATTATGATCGAACAAGAGGTAGAATTGTTTGACTTGTTGATTATCTCTTGTTTAGTTCTTCTTTTAGCCTTAATACTAGACTTATGATTAGAACTCACCTTCAACCTTTAATTCACAAAAGAGTTGAACTCGTCTAGCTAGTTTAGTAAAGTAAAAAAATCGATATTTCAACACCGCCCCTGTGATTCAACCCTCAACCTTTACCACAAACGATTAGATCAGGTAAACGAGATTTTTATTTTGAACTAGGTTTTCCCTCGATCAGTATCCACTAGACTTTCGCCTTAGTAGAAACTTTCCCCTGTCGAGTACCAATTGGACTACCTTTCTGCTTATATCCTATCTCAAGTCGCTTTGTTCAACCGATTAACTAACCTACGCCTTTAACCAAGTTTAGATGTGACCATTCACCTAATAGGAGGTTCAGTTAATCAATCAAGCACAAACAAGCATGCACAATTAACATACAACAAGCAATACACATCAAATACCAAGTATCAAGTGTCATATATCAATCCAAACATCAAGATCTAACCTAAACTCTAAGACAATGCAATCTAGACTAACAAAACAGAAAGCAAATGATGAAATGGAAGATACAAACTCCATAATCGAGTAAACAAGAGGAAAATGACAGATACAACTGTAACCCAGCTTAATCTCCTTATTTGCAAGCTTCTAGAGTCAAAATCAGGACTCGAATCACTGCTGTCACATGAAAATACAAGGTCCAAAGGCGTGGTGCGGAGTAAGGAGGTGGCGGTGCGGGGTGAATCGGTGTGGCGATGTGAATCGGTAATAGGAGAGTGGTGTTGTGCGGGGTACGGTGGTATTGTGCGGGGTACGGTTCCTGTGGTGCGGAGTACACCAAAGGTGGGAATGGTGGAAAGTGAGGCGGCGCTTCAGATATCCGCCTGGAGTGAAAAATGGAAAGAAAGATCTCTAATTTAGGCATAAGAGACACTTTATATAGGGTAGGCATTAGGGTTAGGGTTCAGTGCTGTCCAATTTCTTCTAGAATTTGTCCCTTGCAATTTCCTTAAAACATTTAGACCAAAATGAATAAAATGAAGCCCTATCAATGATCTTTGGTCTTATCCTAACTCTTGTCTGATGTGTATTAGATGCATATAGTAGGATATGGATGCTCATCTGCATTGTATACTTGCATAATCTTCTTGATATAGTAGGATATGGTAGCTTATCTTTTTGTTCATATAGTAATGAAAACTAGTTTTTGTGCACAAATGACAGATTGAGCATCATGGTTACCAAGTCCACAATGAAGAGGAGTCGGCCCCTTGTTAGGATGATTTCATACTATGGTTTTGGCCCAAATGTGGCCCTAAATTATACTTGAATTTATGTGTTTCTAACCTCATTTCTTCATATTATTATTAGATATAGATACTACTATGCCTTTTTGGTTTTTATTAGGATAAACTTTGGATTTGAATGATTTTGCATGAATTTAAAGCATTCAAGCGACCAGACAAGCACTTGAGCGGACAGATAGGAGGAGACAACTGAAGAGCATAACTAGGACAATTCAAGCGGGCTGCTTGCCCAGTGAGCGGACCGCTGGACTAGATTTCGTCAGTTTTTCAGAAGAGCAGTTATTCTCAGCATAACTTCCTCACAATGCTTTTACTCGACAAAAACCGCTTATGTGCATGATCTCAAAGTCTGGATGTTACAAGGCAACACTATATAAGTGCATTGAGTCGAATAAAGAAGGAGTTCTGGAAATGAGAGAGAAAAACCACCATAAGAGATCCAGGACGACGATTTCTGAGACTTCAGGCGACCCGCTTGACCTCCAGGTTGGCCGCTTGATGCTCAAAGCAGAGAAGAAACTGAAGGGATTTGAATTGATTTGTTGTAATCTTTTGTTATCTTTCGTTTATCCATATTTGATATTTGATACCTGTGGCTTGTTGATAATTTATGTAGGCTAATACAGTTTAGGGGCATAGTTGTGAATCTATGATTTAGTTTAATTTGCATGTTTAATTAGTTTTTATTTGATCTTTCGTGTTTTGATCTTTGTGCTTTATTTCTTATTGCTGACTTGATTTGTTTTCAAGTAGAATTGGTATTTTCCTGTTGAGTTGAGGCCAAACTCGAGTCTAGGAGTTTAAACCCGATCAAGCTTAGGACAATTCAATAGCATCAAATTATTAGATGACAATTAATCGAAAGTTGAAAGCCTAGACTATGAATCGGAAATGATGAAGTCTAATCTCAATAAACGAGAGTTCAGAGATATCCTAGATCCAAAGATCAGATCTATCAACCCTTAGTAAAGAAACGGAACTTGACACTTAGGGTAGATAGAAAATTAATCACGACGATTAGTTAGTCTTACCCTATATGAAAGTTAGGATTAAGTACGGTTACCTGCCAAGTTAATTTACATGGAAGCACAATAGAACTAATCACACATGTATTATTATCGGTAGGATTAGGAATGACGCTTGGATTATTCGATTGTTGTCTGTGCAAACTTAGAAACAAGCAGAATCACCAAAGTCCTGTCGACCAGTGAGCGCAAGTGGACCGCTACTAAAGTAGTCGGGTCGCTTGTGTCTGGAAATGAGTCAGAAGTTAGGAAGTTTGACCCCTAGTTTGCATTTTATTCGGTTTTTATCTTTAATTTATTGAATCATTAGTTTAGTATTTTTAGTTATTTAGTTTAGAATAATTTATAATTGTTGGAACCCTGCTTTTGAAACCAAATTCCCTCATTTCATTTAATTGAAAAATCTGAATTGAAAACTTGTGTACTCGAACAATCTGTCCCTGAGTTCGATAACCCAACTATACTTAATTAAGTTATATTTGTGGCTGAATTAAAGCAGAAATCGATATTTTCTGTAAGGCTTCTCACACAACGATATAGTAAGGCCTCATCAGTTTTGCTCCAAATCCCTGAAATTCAAAGATAAACCAAAAGTAATACCAAATCCTACAAATATAAACTGAAAACACACAATTTCAAGAGTTTAGGTTATGATTTTGGAGTTAAGTCCGGCCAATTACCATATATATAAATGTGATATCAATCTCTCGAACGAATCATCGCGTAATGATTGATAGACTTTTGCGAAAAGTTCTTCAATAATAAAGCGGATACTGATATCCTCATTTAGGATATCTAGACCTTTGAATTAAAGAATTCATACGGACTAGATTTGACTCCTACACTCTCGTCCACTTGCTCTAGAAAGAGTTCTTAGAGAAGGTAGATGTTGACTCAATTATTTATGATAGAGTAATAGAGTTAACTAAGAAATTCTTCTTTAAAAAGATACATGAATGTGCTATTGGTTTACAAATCGAAAGATTTGAGTAGCTAATTGACAACTAGAGATATTGAGTTCTCCAATATTAAGGATTGTTGATATTATCATGCGATCTCTTCTTAGTTATGAAGGATATGGTGTTACCTTTCGCAAACTTGCTGGAGAAAAAGGTGATTGGTTAATTCAATACTTCGCCAAGGAGTGAGTTGAGATTTTGAGAAGGCATTTGAAAGGTCGTCCGAAGTACTATGATAATAAAAATGTTCTAATCTTTTAAGGTATTTGTAGATCAAATTATTTCGTTATCTCTAATTCACACTAGTAACTGGGTACTAGTTCATGTGCTCGCATTTAACGAAATGTATAAGTAATGAAGAATAAGAGAATATTCGAGAGATGTAAAGTAAAGTCCGTATAGGAAATGACTTGTTTGTATAAGTCATTATCATTAGATACGTAGAGTTATCTTTACTAAGAGATTATTTAGGATTTGAAGGTTGTATACCTTATTCCTAATATCTTAAAATCTTATCTCCATTCCATATTTGATGATGGATGATATTGTCCTTTTGTGGATTTGTTTATATGATTTCATGCATATTGGTTGAATTTGCTTAAAATAGATAAATAAATTTTGAATGACAAATAGAATGCGTAAGACTTCACATAAAGTATATGACTTTTATGTGGAATGACCGCTTAGTCATACACAAATAAGAATCACATTGTGAGAGTCTACATAATATAGAGTTTATAACTCAATTCAATTGTGAATCAATTGAGATATGCGAATCATGTTTGTTAGATGACAAAAGTGCCTTTGAGGTATGAAGGTTTAAGGACAAGTGACTTGATTATGACTTATACATGTCGATATATATAGACCTATAAGTACTTGTGCAATGAAAAAGTTGTTGATACTTTACTACTTGACCAACAATCATAGTATATATTAACGTATCTATTTGATATGATACAAGTATGAATCTTTTGACAAGTTCAAAAGAGCTCAGGAGTAAAGTTGAAAGACCATTCAAGAAAAATGAAAAGACTTACGATTGATCATGATAAATAGTTAAGTCATATGATTTGAAATATAAGCTAAGGAGTATGAAATTATTTCACAACACTCCATAGGAATATTATATTAGAAGAGCAACGTTCCGGTGCCCCAATTTTAAAATGCTCCAAATGTCACACATCACAAACCGTTGGATCAGAAATTGATAAATGGTTGGGATTTAAATCTCCAAAACAGTTCCTAAGCAGTTTCCACTCCCATATTGAAGTCATAAAAAATAATATTTTTTTAATGTCGTCTCTTTCGAAGCAGCCCCACGCTGATGGCAGATGGATTGTACTATTGAAATCCCACATTTAAAATTCTCTGTAGCTTTGTATTGCCAATGCATACTCAACAAAAGCATTCGCACCCTCCTTTCCATCTTCTATATCATGTCCTTTGTCTCCGTTTTTTTTTTCTCCCAAAGAAGCTAATTCCTAAGGGCACCAGACCCCTGTTTCTATCGTGCTTACACCGAAACAAGCCAGTGTGAGAATAATCTGTCTTAATATATTCTGATTTGTTTGTACTGATTATACAAGCCAATCCAGACCTTCATTTTTTAGCAAAGATAATGGACATATCTGATACATTCAAGTTACTTCAAATAAACCAATCATAATTCACTTTTCTTATTTCGATTTTTTTTGGGCCTTTGTAAAATGTAATAAAGTATGAATATGATCGTACTAATTTCCTTGAATGAAATTAAAATAAAATGAAGCTTGATGCTTGTTGTGCAATTGCCCCCAACAATTAACACCACCTATACCATTCAATCTGAAAATATGATGCAAAAATTTGTTTATTGCTTTAATTTTTGCTAAATAATACCTGGTTCCTATTGGCCGAATTAGCTGTTACTTAATTTTCTTTCACACAATCACAATCTGGCAAAGATTTTGAAGAAAGAAACCTGTACTAGTAATTTTTCTAACTATTTCTCAAATTGTTTTCTAATGGATTTCGTCGAGACGGGAGATGAGTCTCGTCTAGGTTTGGAGAGGCAACCATGGACGAGAGGCGAAATTCTGAACTAATGGGTAGTTAGGAACTGTTGGGACTAGAGGAGAGTTGATTTGGGAGAGATGTTATTAATTTATTATTATATCTGGTCACATTTGGTTGGGACTTGGGAGTGCTCCGAGCGGCAACGAGAGGATATTAATTGTTTTGAAACTTTTCGGGAGATTTAATCCCAACCATTTATCAAACACTGATCTAACGGTTCATAATGTGTGACATTTGGGGGCATTTTAAGATGGAGTCACCGGAACCCTCCTCATAATAGAATAGTGTGTCCAAGAATGGAGGTATCGAACATTATTTGATATAGTTCGATCGGTACTAAATCAAACTGACTTATTCGACTCATATTAGGGAGTTGTGTTTGAGGACAATATTATTTACACTGAAAAATGTTCCATCGAGGTCCATTGAGAAAGATATCTTATGAGATTTGATCTTTAAGTACATTGTTTCTCAAGATTTGGTGCCGAGGAGTTTATTTCAAGGTTTGTTGATTGATAAGCTTGGACTCAAATAGGACACTTAATATTTTCTAGGATACCTTAAACTAATCGAAAGGTACTACTTCTACGAACATGATAAGAACAAAGTAGTTGTTGCTCATCATGATGTAGTCTTGAAGAAGAACGTTCGCGCAATAGTGGGAGCAAAGTGAGTTTATGCATCACTACAAGAAATAGCTATAAGGAAAACTTGATACTCCAAGTATGGTGCTTAGTAGGAGTAGAGCGGAACTTTATTCACAAGATGTTGTGAAAGGAAGAAGTTCATGAGTGCGCTCATCCCAATAAGAACTCAAACATCTCACGAGTCGATGATATTTGAGAAACTCAAGAAACATATGAGGATCAAGGACTTATTCTACAAATCGTTGTGAAACTAGTTCATGAACCTCGAGCACCAATCCTACAAAGGTCAACGAAAGTGAAATGCCTAACTGAATAGTGCATAGGCTTCACGACATCCTCATACTTGGTATGTGAGGATCCATTGATAAATAAAAAACGATGGAAGGACCTGATTCCACATTTATGGTTTGATACTATATGGTCTTTGAGTGCAATCCATGTATAACAATAAGATATCGACGTTGATTAATGTTTATAGATGAGTAATCCATCAAGAACATTTAGATCTTTAATGAAAGATTGACATGGATGACGGATCAACTATATACAAAACACAACTTTTTACTTGTAGCTATGTCTAAATCGATGACTAGTTGACTATATACAAAGCACAACTTTTGATACTTGATTAAGTGCTCAACAATTGAACGAACCTTGTTTGATTAATTCTAATACGTTCATAATTTGAGCACGTAATCAAGTATCAAATTAACTCCAAATTTTATAAAACTTATATGACAACGCATCACCCGTAAAATTAAACAAAATCAACAGTTTAGATTCAACAATTGAATTTTAAAATTTTTAAATATTTTTTTTAAAAAAAGACTGCTCAACAATTTTTTTTTTTTTTTTTTTTTTTTTTTTACTGCCGAGTGTCCCAGTCCAGAATGCGTCTAGATGGATCTTAATTAAGTCTGTTCAAAAACATTTTGTTATCTCGAAACAACAACGTTTTTTTTTTTTGACTGCCGAGTATCCCAGTCCGGAATGCGTCTAGATGGATCTTAATTAAGTCTGTTCAAAAACATTTTGTTATCTCGAAACAACAACGAAGTTTTCCTTGAACAAACTCAGGTGCATCTAGACACATTATTTTTAGTATATAAATATTGTAACTAACGGCTAGTTATATTTTGAATGTTAGAGAGTTGTCTGGATTATTATTTTTTCAGCTATTTAATTTAAAGGATTTTGACTTATTAGGTTGACATATATACCTATTGAATTTAGTCTCCTCTCACGTTAAATTTTGACATAGTCATATAGCTCTTATGAGTTAATAATCCCAACCTAGATCTTTGTATTTCTTGACAAAAAAAATTTCCACACTTGTTTATGAGTTAATAATCCCAACCTAGATCTTTGTAGTTCTTGACAAAAAAAATTTCCACACTTGTGCTTTCACCTTTATATATAGATGGTATTTTTATGAGTAGGTTCTTAGCGTGCAAGATGATTCAGATTGAAGTTTTAAGTACTGTTCGATTTGGAATAGAACAACACACATGGTTGAGGTTGCGAAATATATGAAATACTTCTTGTTGCGAAACACATGGTTGGAAACATACAGATAAGGCTAGTTTTTTCTAATAAGCCGGAACAGTATAATCAACTAATCAAGTTTCTATGTTCTTGTTTTTCCTCCTTACTTAATATTAAATTACTTATTTGCTTGTTTAATTACTTACCAATTAAATCATGTTTGAATGGTTTGTTCCAAATCGATTTAGAACATTGAATTGCTTCCGCTAATTGTAATTGACCACTCAATATATGGACAAGATTTAGAACATACATCAGCGATGTTGGTACGATATTATGAAAATATTGTTTCAAGTATTATTTTGCGACTTATATATTCATGAGTGGTAAGCATTATATGTTATATTCATATATAGTTTATATCTTACGTTAAAAAACTTTATAATTTTACATGACTTAAATAGACAATTTTTTTCCGTGTTTTGTAATTATTAAAGGCTACTACTCATTATTTTTCTTAATACTTGAGCCTATATTTGTAGAATTGTAGTCATGATACTATAGGACAAAAGGGGCCATTGCTTAGAAACTTTATACAATTAGAATCTGACGGTTCACATCAAATATTAAAAAAATGTCTTTATATGTGGTTTGTCGCATGTTATCAAACCAAATATTCGAATGTTATTTGGACAGATCACATAAATAATAAATTATGATATGTTTACCATCATAAAAAAAATATATTATCACAAACCAAATTTTATATTTTTTTAAAATTTTTTTACTATATTTTTTATTTTTTTAGAACTTGTTATTTTTGGAATATTCTACCACTAATTTGTACCAAAAAATGGCAAGCTTTAAAAATTTCAAAAAAATAGTAAAAAAATTCCAATAAATGTAAAATTTTGGTTGCTATGAGATTTCAATATATAGATTAGATTGGTTAATTTAGATTTGTCGATTTGTAAAAATCACCGATCACAATAGAAATTCTCTTAAAATAATGTCACATAAATAAACATGAGAAATCAAACATCTATTGTAACGACAACAGAAAATCCAGAATAATATATCTAATATACAAAATAATAATTCAAGGGTCAGGAATGATTCATCCAAAAATCTCCTATTTTATTATAAGTTTTTATCTTAATAAGATTCATTGCAGAAGAAGGAAGAAAGCGATTCATTAGAATGGATACGACATGGGTCCTTGTACGATATTTTAGAAGTCGTTACGTAATTCAAATCAAACACGATATGTCCAGCTAGGTGCTTTAAATTTTTGAAATGATTCTCTAACTTCTTATATATATATTTTTTTAAAATTTACAAACATATTAAGTCTCAAGGAAATTTTTTTTTTTCAGTGGGTGCATGGACCCACTAAATATAACGTGGCGCCACTTGCTGTTAGTGTTTACCAAAAACCCGACTGGTCAGACCTGACCCGCGATAAACCCGTACCGTGGACCGGACCGTCCCGGACCGACCATGGACCGTGATGGACCGAGGGGTTAGCCCGGACCGGGTTTACAAAGGGTTTAGGCCAGTCTTATTGACAAAACCCGTGTTAAACCCGTCCGGTCTTAACCCATGGACCGATCCGGACCGGACCATTAACCCGTTCTAAACCCGTGCTTACTCGCGGCTAACCCCTACTAACCCCTAAAATCCGCTAAAACCCGCATTTTCCCCCCACTAACCCCCTCACCCGTTCCCCCTCTGGCCACGCGCCACCACTCCCAACCAATCCCTGCCCGACACCTGTCCTCTCTCACTCCCCTCTCTCCTCCCAACGTCTCCTCTCTCCTCCCAATGACCCAATGGCCAATCCCTGCCCGACAACACCTCCCAACTCCCAATGACCCAATGGCCAATCCCTGCCCGACAACACCTCCCAACTCCCAATGACCCAATGGCCAATCCCTGCCCGACAACACCTCCCAACGTCTTTTTTTTTTTTTTTTTTGTCTCATTCTCATACGAATCAGTGGACACAATACACATTGGTGAATGGTAAAGGCCAGAGAGCCAGAGAGCCGTTTGAGTTTGTTTATTTATAAAAAAATTACAAATAAAATATAAAATAAAATAATAGGATTTTTTATCAATGCTACTGTACGAATTTAATAACATTGATATTTTTCAAAATCTTCTTCTTAGTAAAAATATTATTTTTATTTTTTACTTTCACATAAAAATATAATCAGCACATGAATATTTATAAATATTATTTCATATAACACAAGCAGATGACAAATCAGAAAGTAATTTCTACTTTAACCATAAGCATTACCATAACACAATCCGAAATTATTTTTTTAATTCCTTAATTAAATTAGATAAACATTTCCATACGCATACATATAAAACATTGTACATGCACAATTAGCCAGGGCCCAAAAAAATGAACGAAAAAAAAAACAGCAAAATAATAATATAAAATCGGACCGGACCGGACCGGACCGGACCGGACCGGACCGGACCGTCCTTACCCGTGGGGGTTAGGACCGGACGGATTTAGCAAGGGTTTGGGTCGAGATTTCTAGAATGGACCGTGATAACCCGTCCCGCGATAACCCGTCGACCCGTGGAGAACCGGACCGTCATAACCCGTGGACCGTGACGGGTTGGACCGGACCGTTTGGTAAATTGCTGTGTGCTTACTTGGCTCCATGTAGTTGCTGACACGGCCTTTCGCACGTGAAGTCCCTCTCCATCACGTGACAGGCAAGCGCAGAAGCGCTTCGTGTAATCCTGTCGTGCCCCCAGTCCCCCACTGGTCCTAGAGAATTTCAGATGGAAAGTGGGAAACGGACAAATGTGACCAGGAATATCAATAAAAGTAAGAAAAAAAGAGAAAGACAAGACCTCACAACAACAAAATCTGGTCTTGCCCTCTCTACTGTTCTGCTATAAATAAGCGTCTCCTCTATACCTAGTACGCCAAGAGAGTCGCTCACACCTCCCCTCTCTCCTCTCCTCTCCTCTCCTCTGTTATCCTTACCTATGTTCTTTCTTAAGTACTTTGAGCCGTGTTGTTTCACATAGTTGCATTTGCACCTGCACCTAAAGATGATAAAGGCTAGGCATGCAGCTGAAGAAAATTTTGTATTGCTTTAAATCCTTCAGGCTTTAGGTGCAGTGCTAATGCAACTGTGTGTATCACGGTAGATATGCATTTGGATGTTTGGCTTCATCTCAATCAGTTGGTAGGCAAGAGTTACCTTATTTGGATGATTCAATTGAGCGTGATTAAATTAGTATGGTTTTATCATTTTATGTAATTCCACAAAATAACTATCCAAAATATAATTCATGGTTTATTATTCATCATCATTTCAAAATTCACAATACTTTAGTGGATTTGCAATCATTCAAAATTCACAATACTTTAGTGGATCTATAATCATTCAAATTTCACAATACTTAAGTAATTTGAATGTTAGTGATATTAATTAATTAATTGTGAGTAATTTAAAATTCAAAACTGCACCTTACTGTTAGGCTGCACATGTGATATATTTAATATATGGTATTACAATGATTTTGAACTGATAATTTGCTTGCTATATAGAATAATTAGTTAACCATGGTTGAGGATTCCATCCAATTTCACAACATTGAATTGAACCATTGATCATTTAAAACCATTTTTTTTTTCTCTGTTGCAAGGTTGATTTTGCACTCCAAATATATATTTTTTTTTTTGGTGAACACTGCACCAAATTTGATAGTTTCTGGTTGGAGTCTTTTATACTGTATTCTAATGTATTTAAGTTTACAGGACTTATACTTGGTTCATAGTTGATGAACGACCCTTCCTTATTCATTCACGGTTCAGATTATAATTTGACAATATGTATTATAAAATTGAACCATAATCATATAAAAAAACTGTCTTTTACTTTATTTTCATTTGATGATTTGTTGCATGGTTTAGATTTGGATCCGTTATTATTATGATCTTTAATTAGTGAATACTGACTTGGATTTATATATATTGTATATTTGTATGCATGATTTCTCTTTTTAGGTTTAATTACAAGACGTACGTATATGTACTGGCATTAACTAAACTGTGCCTTAGTAATGCTTCATATACATAGTCAGAGAAATTAAATTCAAGTGCATGCATATTAAATTCAAGTTTTTATGTCATGTATATCTACTGGGGGGTGCTTCGGGCACGTGAAACTACGCTGGGGACATTCGACTTATTTTTATTTGACGCATTTGCCCATGTTAATAAGGCAAAAGGCTGCTCCATTTCCTCTAGCGATTGTATCACATAAAAGGTCTTATAATTAATTTTTTCTCTTATATCGAAATGGGAAGAATATTTAGGTCAATCTTTTAGTTGCCATTTAAAGAGCCGATTCTCAACCGAAATTTTTTTTTTTTTTAAATGCACCTGCGCTCTCAAAAACATTTGAAACTATTTTAGTGGTCTTCATTCTTAACCGCGTTTTGAAGATACTCGTTTGCTTCCTCATTTATGTTATTTTCAAATTTTATTATTAATTTTGATGGTTTAAGGACTGAAAATTAATTCATTTTCTTATGAACATGAGGTTTATTTTTGATGTATCATAAAAAAAATAAAGTTTTTAATACCTGGCTGGTTATCAGATATTTCGAATAATATTGGATACTCGATCTTAGTCCGGTAAGAAAGCTATAATACAATATGTCTTTTATTTTAATAAATTTTATCATATTTTTTGTTAAAGAAAAAACATGCATAGCAATTAAATAAAGCTAGAAAAGAAAACTCAATTATAAACTATGATTCATAAAATTATAAAATTAAATATTTAAAAGTATATATTTATGATGATATTTATGTTTTTAAGAAATTATTTATCAGTAATTTATTATTACATTGTTTTTTTTTAAGATCAAAATACTTATGATGTCGTCCGGTATTTAAATTCAGCACAACAAGTTAAACCGATAAAATTTTGTGCCCTTTGCTTGACAAATTCAATGGTCGGTATAGTATTTAAAATATTAAAAAAACTGATAAAGATTTGTTAAATGATGAATAAATACTGCACGAAATGAAGCGTAGATTTTCTTTTTCTTTTTTTTTTTTTAATATAGTCCAAAGCATATCTACAAACTTATGTCTTTTATCTTGACACCAGTTTACTATTACTAGAAGGGCATATCGAGCTTCGCTCGATGTAGATATCTATAATAAGAATATTTTTATTATATTTCTATAGTTTAATTATGTTCATTTTTTGGATATATAGTTAAGATATATTTATCTTTAGAAATATAGTATAGTTATTGTAGGTTTGATTTGATTAGATTTAAAGAGTTTGATCAATTTAAAGAAAAAATTATATGTGTGGAAATATAGTTATAGTTATCTGAAATAATATGATTAATATGATTTATATTATGTTGATATTATTCATGAAATGTAATATGTTTATAAATGACTTAAATAAAAAAAATATATCGTAAAAGATCTGATGTTTTTTCTATTTTCAAATGAATGAATTTAATTTATATTTTGTAAACCGAAATTAAGAATGATGATGAAGAGAAATTAAGGTGGAGAGGGATTTTACGCAACACAAAAGAGATGAAGACATGATGAAAATGAAAATAGAAAGGGATCACAAACGTCAGAAACAAAATAATGTGTTGCCAAATTATTATCTGATGTTGAACCGAGTCAGTTTTATGAGTAATAAAATCCGACACATAATTAGTTACAAAGTATCACATTACAGAAATCAGAAAAAATGCTATTGCACAACTATTTCACAATGCTTGGAGTGTCGGATGATATTTAACTAAAGGATCCCGACACCCACACATCTTTATTTATAACTAGAGGGATACATCGAGCTTCGCTCAATTTTGAAATTTTTACTGGCATTTAATTATTAAATTTGTTGCAACAAATTGAGTTTCATTATACGAAATTTTTTAAAAAATTTTAATATTGATTTTCATTTGTAATGAATATATTGAAAGTAAGATTATATGATATTATTTCAATTTTATAAAATTATATTGCATAGGAATTTATAAGCAATGGTTGAAGAGACCAAATAACAATTAGGCATGAACTACCTTACATTCTTAAATAATATGAAAGGGTCACAAAAATCAGAAATAAAACAATGCGCTGCCAATTTATTTTTGTTGGTGAAACGGGTCAATTTTATGAGCAACAATACCCGGCACGCAAATAATTATAGAGTATCACGTTACAGAAATATGAAAAAATGTTATTTCACATTGCTTGAAGTGTCGGACTACATTTAACTAAAAAATTCCGACACCCACACATCTTTGCAACAAATTGAGTTTCATTATACGAAATTTTTTAAAAAAAATTAATATTGATTTTCATTTGTAATGAATATATTGAAAGTAAGATTATATGATATTATTTCAATTTTATAAAATTATATTGCATAGGAATTTATAAGCAATGGTTGAAGATACCAAATAACAATTAGGCATGAACTACCTTACATTCTTAAATAATATGAAGGAGTCACAAAAATCAGAAATAAAACAATGAGCTGCCAATTTATTTTTGTTGGTGAAACAGGTCAATTTTATGAGCAACAATACCCGGCACGCAAATAATTATAGAGTATCACGTTACAAAAATATGAAAAAATGTTATTTCACATTGCTTGAAGTGTCGGACTACGTTTAACTAAAAATTCCGACACCCACACATCTTTATTTATAATATTAATATTGATTTCTAAGCAATAAGTCACTAGCTTTATTACTTCTATTATATGCAACAGAAATAGAATGAAGCTTGGATTTTGGATGTTTCCAAACAAAATGTGTCAAAATAAAATTAGGAGAATGTCTCCAGTGGAAATTAACGTGCCCGAAGAAACCCCATATCTAATGTACGTGTCCAAGTACTGAAGTACCTAACGTGGCCCCCCAAAAAAATGCCACTGCTTTTCTTGAAAGGCTGCTGCCCTTGTAAAAATACGAAAGATCAGCCATGGCTTCATCCGAATCGAAATATGGTGCCATGCGGCAATCGTATCTAGTAAAATTCCAACCGTCCAATGGATGATGGATGTCCGTAAATAATACTAGATAGGTCCAAAAATATTAACCGTTGAGATCAGATTAGACGGTTCGGATTCTGAGCGGCACGCGTGCCGAGTGGCACGAGATAAGGATTCGGCTTCATCCCCACGTGTTGGGCTGTTGGCTACTTGGGCTTCTACCTTTAAAATGAATGAGACTGATAAAGAGATAATAGCGATTTAGATTTGAACAATCCAACCATCAAGTTAGAAATCTCTAAGATTTTGACTTTTTTGTACAAAACCGTTCTCACTTCAGACTTCAGAGCATCAATTCTAAGACTGACCCTTCCTTGAAAGGTGGGGCCCACGAGCTCCAGACAATGGTCTAACATTGAAGAGTACAGTGGAAACTTGAAATAGTATGAAAATAGTACTACATCAATTGTGTTAAAATAGTATACTAATTGTAATACTGATTGGAATTGCGTTAACCGAGTATTTCATTTTATGTTAATTATTCGAATACTGCATTTGATTGTTTCGATCGTATAGTTACAATGATATTGAAAGAAAAAAGGAATCATAATTGTATTATTTTGGAGGATACAAGAACAAAGCATTTACAATTTTTTTTTTTTTTTTTTAGGGGGGGTGGGGGGTGGAGGAAGATGCATTAATTAATCCAAACAATAAGTGAGGAAAATGCTAAAGAATAATAAAAGAAATTTTAACTAATTAAGACTCATATATGTTTTAGGATTTTAGCTGAACACTAAGCCATGTCAAAGTGAGTATTACAAATGCAAATTAATTCGTAATAAGTGAGATTTTGTGTAAAACTAAGGTAAGATAAAATTTTAATAATTAAGTAATATTATAGTATACATAAGTGAATATTGAGTATGTAGTTCTCCAAAGCACTGCTGAAGTTCGTTGGCATTAATTCTCCAAAGCTATGTCAAGTGAACATTCAAAAGGGATGTGTGGTTTGGTGATTTTCGAAACTCCACATAGATCGAGCTTTTAATTTGCCCATGTATAATGTATTTACACACATGAGAATTAGCTCTTGGTCTAGTGATAAAAAAAAAAAAAAAACATATTTTTATTGAAAGTTGCGGGTTCGAAATCATATTAGACCATATTAGACGGTTCTTTTGTGACATTTAATTTTGAAATAAGTTGAGCATTTGACCCGTCTTATTTTAAAAAAAAATGTATGTGCACACATGGTGTCAGCTAGGTAAACAATGGCATTGAATTTTGCCAGTTGGACTAAATGGCATTTGATATTGCAGAGAATGTCCCAAGGGCGTTTGCCTATTTTGTATTTGTTGCTTTTTGTTGGTAGGCCCAAAATCGTTGATTAATTCTCCTTGCATTCTACGAACAAACACGTACACAACAAAAAAGCCTATTTAGTTAATAAATATTTACCAATAAAATAATTATTTGCTTTATTCCAGTGTTTTCATTCCTTCATAAAAATTAATTTTATTGTTTTAGTATTAATAATCTTTCAGTTGCAATGTTATCAATACGTGAAATTTAAAATAAAAATAAGAAAAAATGTATTCTAAAGAGTTCAATTGAAAAATTACTTGTCTAAGCTACAAAACCTGTATGTAAAAAATTTACAGGATTGGTAGGGTTAGGTGATTGACGTAAAAACAAAAAAAATTCCCAGTCCAAAATCGGTTTGAATTCAAATTTTGGCAAAAAAAAAAAAGAACACATAACCGTTAATGTAGTGTAGTAGACGAATGGCAGTTTCTCAAAAAAATAATAATAAATAAATGTAGATGTGGGTTCTTCTCATTTTTGGGATGCAAAGAAGCTAATCTGCATTTTTACCAGCAAAATTATCTAGCACTTCTAAACACACGCGTCAAACAAATGATTTGACCATGTGCCACGGCTACTTTCAGAAAGAGTTACTAGGAAAATTAGATTTTAGGGTATTCAAACCACAACTAAAAGCCGAAGTGAAAATTTTGAATAAATAGTTGACAATTTAATTACCAGACTAAATGACTGAATCAGCTCTGTATTCACAGGGAACTCATAGACTACAATACTACATCATCGCAACAGATTCTATGTTCTCACTCAAATTATCTAATATCATGTAAATCTCATCAGATTCAGGATGGGCCTTGTCACCAGAGTAAAATTGCCAAGTCCTTTTATTTACCTCAATCCAACTACACCCCGGCAACTTTGTACCCTCCGTATCCCTCATCACCTTTCTAACCCTTCTCATCTCATCCCAGAGGCCACTTTCACTATACATATTGGCCAGTATGATAGTATAATCAGCATTATTTGGGTCTAGCTCGAGCAGCTTCTTAATTGCAATTTCAGCCAAACCCTTCTGCCTATGGATCCTGCACCCATTAAGAATTGAACCCCATATCACCTCATCTGGCTTAATTTTCATATTATTAATAATATCTACTGCTTCTGTAAACCTCCCAGCTCGGCTAAGGAGATCGATTACACAGCCATAGTGTTCAATTGATGGCTCGATACCATACTCACTTTTCATGTTATGAAAATAATTGAGACCTTGGTTTACAAAACCACCATGTGTGCATGCATTTAGGAGACCCACAAAAGTAATTTCATCAGGCACGGCACCTGATTCTCGCATCCTATCAAATGTCGAGATTGCAATTTCACTGTGCCCCTGCAGTGCAAAGCAGTTGATCAGTGAATTCCAAGTAGTTAAACTCTTGTCTGACAAATTCTCAAAAATCCATTGTGCCTCTATCAAGCACCCACATTTTCCATACAAGTCAATCAGTGCGTTGACAACAAATGAATCAAAGCAAGTATGGGTTCTATAAGCATAGCCATGCAACTGTTTCCCAAGACGAAGCATCCCCATATGACCACAAGCTGATAAAGTGCAAAATATAGTAGTTTTATTAGGTCTTGCGCAAGATTCCACCATCCTTTGAAATAACATTACTGCCTCAGAATAAAAACCATTCTGTGCACAGCCTGAAATAATCGCATTCCAAGAAGGCACATCTCTCTCGGGCATTCGATTGAACAATGCAATTGCATTCCCCACCTTACCAACCCTGGCATAACCAGAAACCAAAGCAGTCCAACAAACTACATTTCTCTCAGACATTCCATCAAACAACTTGCGTGCAATCTTCACATCACCTAACTTCGCATACCCATCAAGTAGCGAACTTTGCAATATACCATATTCGCCAAACAAACTCTTAACAGCATGCCCATGAACCGATTTAAGCAAATTAAGATCCGATTCAGCGGAGCAAGCTTTCAAAACAAGAGGGTATACAAACTCATTAGGCTTAGCATCACCCCGGCGAAGCATTTCAACAAACAGTTCGAGTACAGAGGAAGAATCAGACTTTTGCGAGTAGGCAGTGAGCATTGCAGTATATACAAAGACATTGGGAAATTTGAGGCTGGAGAAAATAAGACGGGAGTATGAAAAGGAGGAGAAGGAAAGATATGAGAGGCGAATGAGTTTAAAGAGAAAAGGCTGGTTGCCTCCATGGCCATGCGTTATGAGGTGGGATTGGATTTGCTTTAGGTGGGAGATACTGGAGCAACGGTCTATGAGGGAGAGGATGTGAGATGGAAGAGAGCTTGGCTGCGGCGTTAGTTTCGCTTGCATGGAGTGATTGGGAGAGAGATTTTGTGAGGCTTTTCCTTTTGGCGAACCTTTTTAATTAAGAGCTAAATAACTCGAACTAATTCATTGACTTGCGATAAAATTGTACAAGTTGCGCTAATTCGTTATTGTTAACAGCAGATTTTTTTAAGATAGATCCGTCAAAAATTGTTTAATACTCTTCGGAGGTCAGATGCAAGACATCAACAATAACACTAGTGGAACATTTAAAAAAAAAACAATAATACTAGTGGAGAATTTACTATTTTCTTAGAGAAAACAAAATAAATAAATAATAATAAAATGATAAACTTAACGATAGTTAAATTACTTTAATTACAAACAAGCTCAAAACAAAGAGCAATTTATAGAAAATGAAGTTTGAGTACTGTAAGAGCAATTTAATTACAAATAACTACATCGAATTGCAAATATGTTCCACAAACATGATTGGAAGGACATTACATCGTACTGCATACAAATTTCACAAACATAATTTAGAAATTAAAAATAACGAGGACCCACGAGCAGCAAAACATTGAAAACTTATAAGGAGGAAGAGAAGGACCAACATATATATATAACTAATATAATTATTGAAGATACATCAGACACACACAAGTTCTTCATTTGCAGCCCATCCTTAACGGACAACTCAAAGGCTCATGCAGTCACACAGTGGGAAGCATGCCCAATCACAGTCCACAAAGCAGATGTCGCGGGAACTTCAATTTCAATGCAAATGCTGCTTCCTCCTAATACCTAATAGCAGTGAATCAAAATCAAACTAAATTGGTTAAAAATAGTACGAAATAACCTAAGATAGAAAGAGAAAAAACGGACCCGACCTGAAAAATCCATCAGACCCAATCTAAATTCAACCTGATCTCACTATTAGAACTTTGTGTAATGTCGAATATATGCAGTGGTACCAACCCAGCCACTATGCAATAGACAAATATATGCATACCCTCTAAGCAAAGTGAAAATTGTTTTTTTAGAGGAAAAATAAAAGAGCATTGAAGATCTTTTTAAAAAACTCAAACCATACTACATTAGACTGATTAAAGTGTATTTTAATGTAAAATATTTCTGAAGAAAATTATTCAACTGTTTAATCAAACTCGCAACACTTAAAATGCGCCCCTAAATTTTTCCTTTTCAATTTTTTCACCAACTAGCTTATTGGATTGAGCATTCGTCTCTGGAGAGGCAGACTGAACATAACACTCAGCAGCCTATCGCAAGCAGAAGCATGAAGAGAATGAAGCAGGAGACCTTGTTATAAGCCATGATTAAGCTACAAATTGGTCACATTCTATTATCTCTCAAGTTGAAGCTATTAAAGAATAAAGAGTCCTATGTACGTACTTGCTCGGTGCAATGTTTCTACATCTGCCCTGTTTATATAGAGCCCCAGAAGTGGCCCATGTGCTATTGTGAACGATATAGAAATATCTATATTCAACAAGATGCAAGAAGCAAGGAAAATGTGAAATTTGTTCCAAAATATAAGATAATATATATATGTGATAAATAACTGCTGAGCCGTAAGTATTGTTGAACTTAATAGTCCAATTGTTGGAGTAGGTATCTTGCGGGACCAACTAGCCGTGCAGGTGATCTAGCTAAGTTAATGATTTAAGAAATATTCTTGAAGAAAAAAATAATATTTTGTGAGAAAGGTCTCATATTCAAACCAAAGCCAGTTATCTTCTGTCCTTTTTAAAAAGTATATTCGTTCTCAAAAACTCATAATATATAAAAGTCTTCGAAAATCCTGAATTCAGTTCTAAGTGCTGAAGCAATTGCAGATTCATTGCAGATTCCCATGGCCGATGGCTGACCATGTGCAAAGGCATCAGTCTTGATCTGGGGAAAATTTACAGAAAGATGACAGCATCAAGTCAGGGGCGGATCCATTTGATCATATCGCCATATCGGCCCATTTTTTTTAAAAAAAATAATGTATGCGAGATTTGAAATTAAAGGTGTTATAGGTATCATGTATTTGATCCCATAAATTTTCATGTAATAGTGCAGTGCACTATTGAATCCCATAGTTTAATTAAAGTTGTAAGTTTGCTAATTGTTGTATCAAGAGAATTGACAATTCTCTAACTTTGGCGGGGATGAAATTAGTCTAACCTCAAGTTAAAGTTCTAAATTTAAGTTACTATTTTTTTTTTTTTTTTTTCAAATGTACTTAAGTTATACCAAAGTAACAGGGCATGTCAACGGCTTTGACCTAATCAACCTCCTAACATTAGCAGTTACCTCAGTAACCTCAGTGTCACAATCTTAGGGGTATATCCGTATATAAACTCGTTAGGTTTAGCATCGCCACAACGAACATTTCTAACAAACAGTTCGAGTACAGAGGAAGAATTAGATTTCTGAGAGTAGACATTGCAGTATATACAAAGACATTGGGAAATTTGAGGCTGGAGAAAATAAAACGGGAGTATGAAAAGGAGGAGAATGAGAGGCAGCAAAGGCGAATAAGCTTAAAGAGAAAGCGCTGGTTGCCTCATGGCCACGGGTTATGAGGTGGAAATGGATTTGCTTGAGGTGGGAGATACTGGAGCAACATCTATGAGGGAGTGTTTTAGTTTATACGGTGGAGACGGTGTTAGGATGGACCGTCCTGAAATCAGGCAGACTGTTCTAACGGAACGGGTCATTCCATTTTGTGGCGGACCTCCCCAATAAAACCGACCTGTTGGCACTTTTTCGGGAAAGTATGCCTTATCTGTTATATTTGCATCCTTTCTTAATATATATGTTAAGAGAGACATAACAGACATTGCTTACACTCTAGAGAGAATCTAGAGATAGAGAGAGTCCACCGTACTTGCTCTTGAGCATTTTCAAGGATAAGCATTTGTGAGAGAGTGTATCGATCACGAGACGACGGTCTTTGTGATTGTGAAGTGGTTGTTTGACACTTCTACTGTGGAACCAAGTGTTAAATTCGTGCCATCACGTGGTCTGAATCCACTGGTGTCAAAGACGAAGGGCAAGGGCAAGTGAGTCCAAAGACGGGAAAGAGCTCAAAGCTATAAAGAAGAGCTCAAAAGCTGATGAAAGAAGGCTCGGATCGCGAATCTGAGCTGACGAAATTGGGTTCTGGGTCATGGATCTCCTGTCAAAATTTCAGTTCGATCCGACGGTCGAATCAAAAGTTACACCCTTATAAAGTGTGCTTAGGACCAGATTACATCAATATCTAAATCTTCGCTTTAGATTACTTTATCCAGATTAGAGAGGATGTGAGAATGAAGAGAGCTTGGCTGCGGCGTTAGTTTCGTTTGCAGGGAGTGATTGGGACTTGGGAGAGATTTTGTGAGGCTTTTCCTTTTGTCAAACCTTTTTTAAGAGCTGATTAAATCAAACTAATTTATTGACTTGCGATAAAATTGAATCAGCTGCATTTAATTTCTGGTAATTGTTAACAGGAGATTTCTTAAGATAGATCCGTCGAAAATTATTTGGTACTCTTCGGAGGTCAGAGATGCAAAACATCAACAATAATAATAGTGGTGAATTTACTATTTAAATAATAAATTGATAAACTTAACGATGGTTTAATTATTTTTACTACAAACAAGCTCAAACAAAGACCAATATATAGAAACTACATCGAATTGCATACGAGTTCCACATACATGGTTGAAAGGAAATTACATCGAACTGCAAATATATTCCACAAACATGATTGAAAGGAAATTACATCGAACTGCATATATAAATTCCACAAATATAATTTTAGAAATTAAAAGCAACGAGGACCTACGAGTAGAAGAACATTGACTCAGAACGACGAAGAGAAGGACAAACATATAAATATACAATTATTGAAGATGCATCAGGCATACACAAGTCTTAGCAGCCCTTCTTTACGAACAACTCAAACATCAATCAAGACCTCTTACACATACAGTACGGGGAGCACGCTTTATAACAGAGCAGATGTCGCCGGAACTTCAATTTCAATGCAAATGCTGCTTCCTTCTAATAGCAATGAATCAAATATCAGACTAATTTGGTTAAAATGATACGCTAAGAAAAATCCATCAGACCCGATCTAAATTTAACCAATCTCATTAGAAAACTCAAACTAATTTGACCAAACTAAATCCATGTGATCTGATAATTTTCCAAAGTCAAACTGATCATACTCAACCTGATCCCATACATCTGATATGAAGCACGAAGTTTATAACCAAAACCTGATCCGATACATCCACTTCCCGCTTCTTTAATGTTGCACTCCTTTGGGAATTTTGCTAAAAAGTTAAAATAACACTGACCAACCTGACTCGTGGACCCAACTTGACGATCTAAAAGACTTAAAACTTATGATCTGAACCCGACTATACTTATCCAACACCTAACTTGTGATGATTTGATAATTCCTTAAAACAAACTGACTTAACTCAGTTGGGACCAAACCTAACCCGATCTGTTCTATTGACCCCCTTTATGCAGTGGACACGTATATATGTGCAGGGCTGCAGGCCCTCTATATATGCTAAGTGAAAATTGTTATTAATAGAAAAATTTATAGCAGTCAAGATTTTATAAGACCTCAACTATAGTAGATTTGACTAATTAAAGTGTATTTTTTTTTAATCTACATTATCTGACTGTTTAATCAAACGCCACTGTACTTAAAATGCGCCCCTAAATATTACCTTTTCAAATTTTTCACTAACTGGCTCAATGGATCGAGCATTCGTCTCTGCAGAGGCAGGCTGATCATAACACTCAGTAGCTGACGCAAGCAGAAGCATGACGAGAACGAAGTAGGAGACCTTGTTATAAGCCATGATTAAGCTAGCTACAAATTGGTCACTCTCTACTTTCTCTCAAGTAGAAGCTATTAAAAAGTCTTATGAACTTGCTCGATGCAATGTTTGTACATCTCCGTCGTTTATATATAGAGGCCCTAGGCTAGAAATGGGCCAAGTGGCCCATGTGCTATCGGGAACAACTGGGAATTATACAAATATAATCCACAGGATCCAAGAAAGAAAGGAAATATAAAAATTTCGTTTCAAAAATTAATGATAAAATATTTAATTATTATTATTGTTGTTATAAATTATATTTTTTATTGATAATTATTGATTAAATTTGCTTTAGTTTAAAAAATAAATTAATATTTTATTAATGTCCTCAATCTCTAGCCTCTACTTAGTACAAATTTTTAAAACTTCTAACTTATTGATTATAACTACATTTATAATTAATCATTCAACATAACATATTTGTATCTAATATACAATAAATCAGACTAATTCATTGACTTGGGATAAAATTGCATCAAGTGCATTAGACATTAGTAATTGTGTCGTTGTTATTTACAAAAGATAGATCCGTATACAAAATTATTTGGTACTCTTCATATAATGTAGTCAATCAAACTATGAAAGAAAGATCCGACTTATCTTTTTTAGTTTTGACACTGGCACACTGCCATATAATTTATATACGCAATCAAATAATATCCAAACTGCTCGCTTTTAAAACGAACGAATATTTTTCAACACACAATTAATATGCCTTTCGTAACATCACCTGCGAGTTGATGAATACAACTTATACAAGCTGCATTGCGTTTCAGAAAGTAAAATATCTTAAGATTTTGAAAAGACCACAAATTTCAATGTTTTCAGATTCACATTACAGTGTTTTCCCAATGTAAATATAAAAAACATTATAAAGGCCACTGATTTCCAAAAAAAAAAATGTAAATATAAAAAAACATTATAAAGGCCCTATTCGGAACAGCCCAAAACAAATGAAAGAACGAAAAGAGACCCGAAAAAATTATAAATAACTTTAATTAATTACGAAATTATAAAATAATCCATTTTTAATATTTTTTTTAACACTGACTTCGCAGTTTCGGAATCTGAGATTCCGAAACTAAAAATCCTTAGTTTCGGAATCTCAGATTCCGAAACTAGCTAGTTTCGGAAACTCAGATGTCGAAACTAGCTAGTTTCGGAATCTGAGATTCCGAAACTAGAATCTGCCGACATTTTACATGCATTTCATTTTTATTTTTTTTTCTAACTAGTTTCGAAATCTGAGATTCCGAAACTATAATCTAACCGACATTTTACAGACATTTTGTTTTTTTATACTTTTTGTTTTTTTATACTTTTTCTTTTTGTTTTTTTTATACATTTCATCATACCAATTTCCACCCACTTTTTTCACCTAACTTTTTTTTAATTTTCACCTAACTTTTTTGAAAAATTAAATAATTTTCAATTATGAAAGAATATTTGAAAGATGGTTAAATTTCATATTATGAAATTTCACTTTTGAATTTTTTTTTTGTTGCTTATTATTTTATTTTTATATTTAATGTTTATATTTTTTTTTGTCAAAATTAAAACAACCTTAGAAACTTTTTGTTTTTTTATACTTTTTCTTTTTGTTTTTTTTATACATTTCATCATACCAATTTCCACCCACTTTTTTCACCTAACTTTTTTGAAAACTTAAATAATTTTCAATTATGAAAGAATATTTGAAAGATGGTTAAATTTCATATTATGAAATTTCACTTTTGAATTTTTTTTTTGTTGCTTATTATTTTATTTTTATATTTAATGTTTATATTTTTTTTGGTCAAAATTAAAACAACCTTAGAAATATTTGTAAGAACAATAATTAATACAATTAGAAAAGTTAGAAGAATTTATAAAACATAAATAATTTACAATGACTAAATAACAATAATAAAAACGACCACAATAATAAAAACGACATTCTAAACTACTCCAATACAATAATAAAAACGACATTCTAGAGTTTAAAAACTTAGAGATCTTGACTCTTTACATATTGAAGAATTTCATCCCACCATGGTTCATCCTCTTCATTTTCATTGTCCTGTTGATTACTGGCACCGGCGTTGTCAGCCATATGAGCGGCTTCGTTCCAGAAAGCCGCATCTGCCTCTTGTTTTTCTATCTCTGCCATACATCTTGCTGCATTTGTTCTTTCTTCTTCTCTTTTTGCCTTTTGAAGTCTATCGCGCATCTGCATGTCCTGAATTTGTTTTCGCCATTTCTCCTTCTCCTTTTCTTCTTTTAGTCTTTTCTTTTCCGACTCTTCTCTTCTCCTACTCCAATACTCGTGTGTAAGTCTGTCACTTTCTTCCCTCTTTTTTCTTTCGGCTTCTATGTACCGAGCTTCTCTTTCTTCCGCTTCACGGTGATCGTGGTAAGAGTAGTGCTCACGCAGGATGGTTTCTTGGTAATTGAAAATTTCACCGCACTTTGTACATATCACTGTGTGGTCTCCACGAAAATTAAAAATGGATTCAACCATAGAGAAGGGTAATGGCTGGCGTACATATTGTTCTTGTGGTTTCGGTTTAGGTGGTAAGTATTCTGACCAGTCATAACGCTTCGGCCTTTCTCTTTCTTTTTGTTCTTTTACGTGGTCGAGGTAATGCCATCTTAAAGGCAAGTCATAGTACGGTTCATTCACATTGTATTGGCAAGTTTGAGAACATTGACGACACATTGCGGTCCATTCCCCTCTTTGTTTTTGTTCGTCGTTGAGAGTAGAATGAAAGAATGATCCCCAGAACTCTTTCACAATTTCACTTGGATTAATTTTGTTGGTATTGTTGGAGTTTGAGCTATTTCCTTTTTCCATGGTGGTAAAGTTCTTTAGAAGAAGTTGGAGAGAAGTTGGAGAGAAGTTGGAGATTATTGTGTCTGGCTGAACCTGGAGAGTTCTATATAGATGGAGCTCTGGTGTATGGTACAAAAAGTATGAATTAAATTCCATGTGATACTTTTCAGACTTTTTCAGAGTACGTCAAACTTTTTCAGACCATCATAATGCTCTCTCAGAGCACGCGTAGCTTTTTCAGACCATCATAATGTTTTCTCAGAGCACGCGTAGCTTTTTCAGACCATCATAATGTTTTCTCAGAGCACGTCTGTTCTATTATGAGACCACATTTGTCATATTTGAAGATGTCATAGGGCTATACATTCAGACTATTACATTAAAGGAAAAAATAAAATATTAATTGTTGTAATTAATAATATTTATTATTATTTGAAAATATTTGAAAAATTAATAATATAAAAATTTTAATATTTGTTGTTTTCATAAATAATATAAAAATATTATTTGAAAGTATTTGAAAAATTAAAAATTTTTATAATATTTGTTATTATTTTAAAATTTTATATAAATAATATAGTAAATGTACTAAAGTATAATAAAAACAAAAGTACACAAAAAAATTATTATTGTATTAATATCCAAATACTATTTGAAAAATTAATAATTTACGTATTAATAAATAATATTTTTTATTATTTTAAAATTTTATATAAATAATATAGTAAAAGTACTAAAGTAAAGTATAATAGTAAAAGTAATAAAGTATAATAAAAACAAAAGTACCTAAAATAGGGGTTTTATAGGGTAAAACATAAAAAAATAGGGTAAATACTGTTTTGGCGGGGAATCTAGCTAGTTTCGGAATCTCAGATTCCGAAACTAGCTAGTTTCGTCATCTCAGATGCCGAAACTAGCTAGTTTCGGAATCTGAGATTCCGAAACTAGCTAGATTCCCGCCCAAACAGTATTTTGTCAGAAATTTCACTGTTCAATCACTCATTGAGGCTGAATTATAGTGTTGCGACGTTGTTTTGACATTATTTCACTGTTTAAATAGTGTTTTATCAATTATTTCATACGGTTGTCTCCTAGTTTCGTTTTCTCGGATTCCGATCATAAGGGTTATAAATAAGTGATTCGTCTCTAAGTCTGAGAATCATATATCATTTTCACACACATAAATTCGTCTCTAAGTCTGAGAATCATATATCATTTTCACACACATAAATCTCATATCCATTAGAAATATGAATTCCATTCGTGTTTTCGTTAATCAATCTCCTTACAATCAACCAAACAATTTCAGTTTCGATGCATCTTCACGAACTGATTATGAATCAGTCAAAGATACCATTTTATCTTCACTAGGATATTATCGCGGGCATTACAATTTGAGAATTGTTTCCCGTTTTAATATGATAATTGAAGGAAGGTTTCAACAAATGCAGTTGCCGGTGAACTCAGAAAATGAATGGCGTTATGTCCAACAGGAGTGCTGGGGAACTAGACGGCTTCAAGGACTTGAGCTGCACGTTGATTTGCTTCCAGCGGATGTAGAAGGTACATTCTCTCATAAAAAATATAATTATTCATTCATAAAAATAATAACATCATAACATTTTTTCTTGAAAGAGAAACAACAAACGTCGACAAAGAAAAAATAATAAGAAGTGAGTTATGTATGAAGTTTGTGCCCCACATATTGCATCAAGTTTGTTACTACCTAACGCATACATGATATTAAATAATAAGAAGTGCCTTATGTATGAAGTTTATCACAAGCTTTAATTTTTTTTAATATATAAATATCATCTATAATATTAAATGATGTTACGTATACATGAATATAATGTCATATAAAGAGAAATTCCAAATATTAAGCCCCATGTATCCTGAAAGTAGAAATTAGTAAACCAAAAATTATGTCAATAACATTATATTATTGGTTTCCTCCAATATTTTAAATATCATCTATTTGGAATTATAATATTTATTTTATTTATTTTTTACTTAGGTGGGTACTCAGATTATAATTATAATTATAATTATAATGAAGAAGCTATTAATTATAATTATAATGAAGAAGTACATAATGATGAACAAGTTCAATCTGCAACGTTGGATTGGGATCCTTGGGAACCTAGTAGTATAGATCCTCAAAGTTCAGAACAACAACAACAAATGAATTATGAATACAATAGTAGTGGAAATGTTTGGTCACCTTGGGAACAACCAGAGGGGAGTAGTAGACAACAACAAGGAGAAGAAGGAGAAGAAGAAGGAGGAGGAGAAGAAGAAGAAGCAGATATAGAGCAACTTGACGAGGCATACGACCGTGGGCCGGGTAATGAGTCGGCATATGCCACAGGCGAGGACTTCACTGACGAAGAGGCAGAATTTTTAGAGTCACAGGGTTTGGACGAACACTATATGGCTGTTAACCGAGGTCAAGGGTATCATGTTACTGGAAGAACAGACACTTACCATCCTGTTCTCCAATTTTTAGATTGCTCTGAGTATAGGAATTCTATTCCAGAATCGTCCATACCACAAAATTCAGGACCTTTAGCCGAAGGAAATATTTTCTACACTAAAGCACAATTACAACAAGCTTGTAATAATTACTCCGTAGAAAATAATGTTGAACACAAAACCACTAAAAGTACGCCCCAATTGTTGAGTTTACATTGTAAGGTATACTCATGTAAGTGGCATTTGTATGCCCGTACAGAAAGGGAAGGTACATTTTGGAAAATAATTAAAAATGAATATGAACATACATGTGTGAGAAGATTCGGAGAATTTACACATGATAATCTGACGGCGACGGTTATCGCCAACTGCATAAGGAATGCAGTAAAAAGAGATCTTGGTATTTCCATAGAGGACGTCAAATCTATGTTAGAGCTGAAATATCCAAATGTCAAACCGACTTATAACAAGCTTTGGCGTGGGAGAGAGAAGGCAATCGAGCAACTTTTCGGGTCGTGGGAGGACGCATACAACAAACTACCAAGCCTTTTGTTGGCCATTCAGGGGACGACCCCAGGGACTCAAATCAAATGGTTGGCTCCCACTTGTGGCAATCCCAACAGAGCTATGTTCCTTGCAGCAGCGTGGGCATTCGGTCCTTGCATCGCAGCGGTGCCGTACCTCAGACCAGTTATCAGCATTGATGCATCGTTTCTGTCGGGTCGCTATAGGGGAAAATTATTAGCGGCGGTTGGTTATGACCCAGAGCAGCGGTTGGTTCCGCTAGCATTTGCATTAGTGCGAACTGAGGACGAAGCTTGTTGGGGTTGGTTCATGAAATTTCTCAGGGACTATGTAATCGGGGACAAGAGAAAATTTTGTGTTGTTTCAGATCGCCACTGGGGAATAAAAAACACCTTCAAACGCCCTCAATACGGATGGGAAGAGAGTGCTAATCCTTCGTATGCCGTGCATCGGTATTGCATGCAGCATGTTTGTGAAAATTTATTCAAGGCATGTGGTCGAGATCTGTCTGTGGTGGAAAAATTTAGAAGTAAGTTGGCAAACAAGAAAAAACCGAGGGCATATCAAAGAATGTGGAACGAATTACAATTGACACACCCTGAAGCGATCACATATCTGACAAAGTGTGGGAAAGAGCATGAACAAGATGACAATGAGCCTGCCAAGCCTGAAAGGTGGGCACAGACATATGACGGTGGTCCTCGTTGGGGGCTTATGACGAGTAATGGATCAGAGAGTCTCAACAGTAGATACAAGGCTGAGAGAAGACTCCCAGTTGTTGGACTAGTGGAAGGGACTTGGTACAAAACGGTCTCGTGGTTTAATGAGAGAAAACTCCTATCATTTGAGAGAACTGCAGAGGGAGAGCGATGGCCAAAAACAATTCAAGAAAAGATTTCCAAGCGCACTCTAAAAGCAGGTACAAAATTTAATTACTAATAATTAATATTTACATATTATTTTAAAATAAATATATAATCATATCAATCCATATTTACAGTTGGAATAAATGTCGTGACCATTGATCATATGCGTGGGGAATTCGAAGCTCAAGTGCCCTACGAGAAATCTGAGCCAGGGGTAACGTGGAAGTACAAAGTTTTAATCAGACGAGCTTACCAACCAACTGATCCTCAACTACCCACCAGGCGTGCCGTATGCCAATGCAGAAAGCCACAACTGACGGGAATACCGTGTGTTCATGTCATTGCAGTCTGCAGTAAATACAGATGGGAAGTTGATGACTTTGTAGATGACAAATATAGCACGGAGAATATGCTCAAAATATGGTCATCCGGTGAATTTCACTGCTATGGAGACGAAGAGAATTGGCCTGTTTACGATGGACCCTTGATTTATCCTGATAGGAGAATGATTAATCGGGGAAGGCGCAAGAAGGACCGTGATTGGATGTGGATGGATGCAATGCGGAAGAATAAAAATAAAAGAAACAGAGGTAAGGAACCTCTTACAACTATGGAGAACGTTCAATCCGGTCGCCGAACCACCAACCAAAGGACGAGAAGAACAAGCACAAGGAACCGAGGTCAATCATCTGCACGAGAAATGGGTGAAAGTTCTAGGGCGGGGGCCAACACGTTGCACGATCCAGTTCAACCAAGCCGGAATTCCATTAGTACAGATCCTCGCACAGGAAGTCGTCTTGGTCTTGGAATAGAAGGTCTTCAACCAGGTCGCAATTCAATAAGTTCGGACCCACGATCCGCTTCAGCACGATATCCAAGTCAGCAGCCATCAAGTGGGCGATATCCAAGTCAGCAGGCATCGAGTGGCAGAGGAGGGCGAGGGCAAACAGAAAGTACAAGCAGTGCTGGGGGCAGAGGAATACGAACAGGATTTGCTAAGCTTGGTGCGCGAATCCGTAACAATATACAAGGATGGGGAAGACATTAATATTTGTAATATTAGTATGAATGTTGTAATATTGTTAAAACATTAATATTGCTAATATTTGTATGAATGTTGTAATAACGTTACAAAACATTAGTCTGTAATATTTATGAACGTTTGTGTAATAATATGATTAATATTTTTACATGACTTTTTTTTTGTATTGGAAAAATTAGAAAAATTTCTAGTATTTTTTATGTATAATAACAATAATATAATAACAATTAATACTAAAATTGGATAATTTCTTTAGGTTGATATTATTTTTTTTAAAAATGACAGAAAATATCATCCAAGAAGAGCAGTTCAATTCAACTTTGAGAGATATGGACAAGGGAAAAGCGAAGGTTGATGCAAAAGTTGATATTACTCCAGCACTAAATAACGAGGAGCAGTTGAATTCAATTTTGAGTGACGATGAAGATTGTGTAATTAAAAAAAAACCAAGAAAACTAATGCATGTACGAGATTACAGGGCACTTTTCAAGATTCGTACCAAAAAGATGAAAGACAGTCCGAAAGAAGAACCGAGTGTTAACGCTCCGAAAGAAGAACCGAGTGTTCAAACTCCTGAAGATGATTGAATGTGTTGTTCAAGTATGCATGTATGCATGTAGTTCAACTATTTTGTTGTTCAAGTATGCATGTAGTTAACATATGTTATCTTTATATGTATTTATTAATATGTATTTATTATATGTAATAATATGACAAATATTATGTAACGTTTATGTAATAATATGACGTGCAATTAATTCATATATTATTTATTTTACGATTTGTATATTTCTTCTTTACATGACGTTATTCTTTTAAATTTTGTGTAGGCATAAAACTAAAGAAATGAAAAAGATAAATCACAATCCAAGATAAAAAACCAAGTATGAGATATATATAAATCACAATCCAAGATATATAAAATCACACCAAGTACGAGATGAAAATATGATAACACTGTCATACAAAACGATATATAACAATCCTAATTCCGTCCATCACGACGGTAATGCCCCGTGGCAGGGGAATAATCAATATATGCGCCTGGTGGCCGTCGGGGCTCTCGGCCACGAGCAAGTCCTGGTGGTGGACGAGACGCAGGAGCTGGAGTCGGAACTGGAGTGGGGACTGGAGTGGGAACTGGTGAAGTGGGATAACGAGGAGGTCTACTAGCTGATGCCCCAGGATGACTATACTGAGAACTGTACCCCTCACTAAAGCCAGGAAACGGAGAATGAGGCTGAGGATGAGGCTGCGACTGAGTGAAAGGCGAGAAAGGGTCATCTAAGGGAATACCGTATGTCTGGTGAAAAGCATCAGCCTGACTAAGGGGAGGTGGAGGTGGAGGTGGATGCTGAGTCTGGTACCTCCCTGCATACTGACTCTGGTGCATACTATAACCCTGTCCAAACTGCGTCTGAGTCTGAGTCTCGTACGGAGGATAAGGAGTATGCTGGGTGAGGTACTCCGAAGGTGGAGGTGGAGGTGGAGGTGGAGGTGGAGGTGGAGGTGGCGGTGGAGGCTGTGGCTCACCAGTCTGAGCCTCAGATGTGGGAGGCACAGATGGTCGGGAATGAGAGCGTCTGCTCTGAGTAATCGGCTGGCTAGGCCGTGGAACATAAAAAAATGAATCGAAATCATGCAAACTGAAATCACCCTGTTACACATAAAACCAGTAATAATGTTATAAAATAATTTTGAAAAAGAATAACATAACAAGAATAACACAATAATATTAGATTGTGATATATACCTGCATGAACCGATGCTCCTCCCAACCGGGCTCCGGAAGCTCCTCCTCGTCAGACGACGTATCAGGTATGGATGCTATGTCAGTCGGAAGACCCTTGGACTCTAAAACAAGTGGTATCCGATGCGGCTCGCCGACAAGATCCAATGTGGTGCTGCAACTTTTAAGAAGCGTCTTTCCAGCACGCCTGAATCCCTTCTTCACCGCCCATGCACATGCTCGAAGCACGTCTCTCAAAGTATGCTTAACCTGTTTAACCAATGTTAGCCATCAAATTATAATTTCAATCGGTTATTGTGAATGGTTATTGCATCAAAATGAACTCACCAATGCCACGTGTGCAGGACTGTCGCGAAGGTACGACATATCGGCAACCGGAGCTGTCTCTATCTCCTCCGGAATCTGTACGACATACGCACCCCCATGTACCCTCAGCCAACGTAGATACGTCCCGAGCATAGAATCGCTCCACGGCCGGTTCTCCCTGATCATAGCCTGTGTCATGTCACCCCACATGGCAACCTCCGTCCGAAAAACGTCCCTCCAGTCTCTGGCTCGGTAGGTGGTGAACATGTAACCCATCAGGGACGACATCCTCTGCCAAGCCTGTTTTATTTAGAAAATGTATTAAATATATTAAGTAATATTAAGTAAATATAGTACTAAAAAATATATGAACATGCTTATGTAAATGATTAAATCACCAAAATAATGTACCTCAGGTCGAGGTGGCGGCACTGTCTGGTACAGCATGAACTGGTGCATGACACGATCGGCGTAGTGCCACATCACCATCCAGTAATGAATGCACGGGATACGGACAACAAACAAGCTCGGATCAACCTGAGCATAAAAGGTATGAATTAAGCTAATTTATTATGCAATTTTCTACTATTATTTGAAAGGAATATTAACTTAATTTTTCAATTATTATAACATGTTAAAGAATAATATATTTATTGCAAACCTGAGCATAACGAGGCATGCGGGCCCTAATATGGTGGTACGGCCTCCAAACGACGTGCTCGGGTCTGATCTTCATGAGAACGTCTCGAGCATAATCCATCCCGGATGCGATACCAGGGCCTTCATACTTCTTAGATCTGTGACGTGTAGTCCATCTCCTGCAAATATTTGAACATATTTGAACATATCATGCAAATATTCAAATGTCTTCAAAAATTAAATTTCAAATGCAAGGAACATACCTCCCGTAAGGTGCACAGGAATCAATAGATGGTACACCCCAGTCGCTAAAATCATCCGTGATCGTCGGCCGACACAAAGTCAATCGCGCATACGACCATAACTGTAGAAGTAACCACGGAGCCCCGATCTTCGCGCTGTTATTTATTGCTGCGGTATCCAAACCTCTATATAAAGCAGCAAGTGTGGCAGCACCCCAATTGTACACTCCCTGAGAGGGAGTAGTACGAAGATCCTACAAATCATAGAAGTTGAATCGTAAACTGTATCGTGTATCGTATCGATTCATTTAAGATACGCTAAGTTATCCTTAGAATAAATAATTAAGGATAATATTGTATAATATTGTAATGTATTTTTATTTCTATAAATTATAAATATTATAGTGTATAATAAAACTATAATATGTATAAATTATATTATTAATTATTATATTGTATAATATATGTACAAAGTATTAAAGTATTAATTAAAACCTATATTTAATTATAAGTTAATACCCTAGTATCGTAAGTTACGTATTATGTATCTTAAAATATACGAACTCGCAAAAATCTTATAATAATTAACAGAACAATTTAAATATTTTATAAAAATCTACGAACCCGCAAAAGATCGAGATAAAAACCAGGAACAGAGTCACCAGTGGCATCCGGAAATAACGTGCAACCAAAAAGCTCTAGCACGAATGCCCGTGTGTATCTCTCAATCTGATCCTCATCGTCGAGGACAACATCCTTCCAAATCTTGCGCAGCTTCGTAAACTTAACGCGATGTTTTTTCCTGCATTTGGACTTTATTGTCAGAACAAAAGATTAAGTTCATTATAAAGTACACAATAAGTTTTATAATTTTCTTACGTTCTCTCTTTTTCTCGGAAGCATTTTTCCACTTGCTCCTGCGATGTGTCCCGCGGCAACGCTGTCGAAAGAAGATCGATATAATCGAAATCACAACGACCCGTCACGACTCGGCCAGTCACGACGGGTAAACCATATAAAAATGCCACATCCTGCATGATAGTTCAAATACTATTAGTATACATATAAATCATAACACAAGTAACATGAAATTTTCTTATAATAAAATATCACGTACCTCTAGACTAACAGTCATCTCGCCGACATGCGGAAAGTGGAAAGTGTGGGTCTCCGGCCTCCAGAACAAGGCCAAACCCTGCACAAGCGTATGATCCACAGGCATATGACCAAGCTGAACGACGTGGATCAACCCAAGTGTCGTCAGATGCTGGTCCACCTCAGGAGTCCTAGCCATCATCGGCTTATGCACCAGTGGTTGCCATTTCTTTATTTTTGAGAAAAAATATTAGAGACTATGGTGATTTCAAGTAGATTTTCAAATAATAATGAAAAAAACAAAATAACATACAGTAGGGCCACGAAGCTGGTCTGGTTGCAAATGCAACAGACGATCAGCACCGGGAGGAGGAGGAGGAGGAGGAGGAGTAGAGGAAGAAGAAGGGCCCGCTGAGGTAGAAGCCCCGGCTGAGGAAGAAGCGCCGGCATCAACAACTCCAGAGGAAACGACGTCCGTAGGCTCAGGCACGTCTAAAGTAGAGGCCTGAGGATCGGTACGTAGCCTCGTAGATCTTTGTGAACCTGGAGACGTTCTTCTTCTCGGAGGCATTTTCACTACTTAATTAAAAAATTTAAATGTCATAAATCTAACAAAATTTCGGCAGCATCTCCCCTATATCGGGAGGGTTTCCGAAAATTTATTTACCCAAATCCCCCCTAAATAAACCCATTTCAAACCAACCAATCATATCATATCACATCATATCACAATCGATAATCATATTCAATATTCATATCAATATTCTAAACTATCATATCATATCAATATTCTAAAACCATCATAAAATCATAAACTATCATATCATATCACATTCATATCACATTGAATATTCAAAATCATAAACTATTCTAAATTACGTACATTAACTATGCAAAATAATTAAATTAATGAATAAAAAATACTAACCTCGATCGACAATTGCTGCTGAAATAGGAAATTCGAATCTTGAATCTTGTTTGAAATTTTCTGCACATTGAAAACCAAAACAATATATCAACCTATAAGAATTTTCTAATTTTTCTATTAATTTTTCTAATTTATATATTGATTTTCCTAATTAATATGATTTTTTTAATAATTTTTTATATTTTTGGAATATTTTTCCTATTTTTGTTGATATTAACCTAATTATTTAAACATTTTTTAATTATTATAAGATGTAAAAAATATAAAATTGCTAACTTATTTTTTTCCGTAATGAATAAAATTTAATCCGAATTTTTTGTATATTTTTAATATTTTTTTGAATATTTTCCTAATTTTTCTATTATTAATCTAATTTTAAAATCAATTTAATATTATTATAACATATAAAAAAATATAATATTTACTAAAATATATTTATCCTAATTAATAGAATTTATTCTGATTTTTTTTAAATTTTTTTGATATTTTTGAAATATTATTTTTAGTTTTTCTATTATTAACCTAATATAACTAAATAAATAAATAAATAAATGAATTAAAAAAATAAAAAAAAAAACATACCTGAGAGCTGAGAGCTCTTCTCTCTTCGGCGGAGGCGAAGACCAAATGAAAGCGACAGAGAGAGAAACCGAAGGGTCCCCGCTTATATAATAAGCGACATTCTTAGTTTCGGAATCTCAGATTCCGAAACTAGCTAGTTTCGACATCTGAGTTTCCGAAACTAGCTAGTTTCGACATCTGAGTTTCCGAAACTAGCTAGTTTCGGAATCTCAGATTCCGAAACTAAGAATTTTTAGTTTCGGAATCTCAGATTCCGAAACTGCGAAGTCAGTGTTAAAAAAAATATTAAAAACGGATTATTTTATAATTTCGTAATTAATTAAAGTTATTTATAATTTTTTCGGAAAAGAGACATCATATAATTTCCCTTTGAAAGTACAAAGGCCCACTCAATCAAATAGATCAGCTGGGCCAATTTTTATCAAAATCAGGTCCCCAAGGCAATATTGTCATAATTCATAAAACAAAAAAGAGAAATAAAAAGAAAAGAGAGGGGAAATCGCTGCATAAATTTTTTTATATAAAAATTGCTGCACAATTACCGGGCCAGAATGGGTATGGCTTCTTGTATATATAATATTATCCGAAGGAATGGGAGCATGCGGGCAGACAACTAGACAAGTGTAGGTCCAAAACTGCGGTCCAGCGTTTTACCCCCTAGGAAGTATCAATTATCATGTTTCCATCTAGAATAAGATTTTTTTTCCCTTTGTGCTAGTAATGGTCATGTATAATGATTGCAAATTTCAATTAATTATATTAGCTACGAAGAGTACATTTTGAATTATGGAACGTGTAAGTTGTAAGATGCTCTGAATTTGCTTAGTTTAACTATTCGATATTATGTGAAAGGTATGATAGATACAAAGGAAAACTAAAAATATGTTTGTCGTTTCATTTTCTCCTTGCATTATAGTAAACACAGAGAATGCTTAGTGTGCCCAGAATTGGTTCCTCACGCGTCCTTAATCGCTCGATTTTTTTAGGGGAAAAAAAGGAGGTTAGCCATGCAATAATTTTGAACCACTCGGGTCTTGGAATGAATGCTTCATGAAAGCATTATTTTGAAATTTACGTTGTCCATAGAACAAATACAAAAATTATTTACATTGTCTGTTCATGCTAAAAAAATTACGTTCTGATTAAACAAATTAATAAAATAGTATTTACAGCAAATGGACAATTCGATCTCTTAATAGTATGACTAGTATCAGCCAAAAAGTTTATATACACCACAGAACCAAACGAGTACAGTTGTATTGAATATTTTTCGGTTATATTTTCTTTGTCTATTTGCGCAACATCGTATGAGCTTTTATAAACAAAATATTAACTAAGGTCGCATTGACCGTCGTCGGTTACTCGGTTGTCGTGCATGAAATAATTGCTCCAATTAAATGGTTCACTGTTGATTCGGTCAAAACAGAATAGATGTTAGAGTTTCCAACGCAAAGTACATCTACAAATGCACTAAAATATGTTTGTATTAATTGCAATTTTTATTTTTTGGCGGTGGGTTCTGGGTTGTCTGTGAATGTTTTTTTTTTAAAAAAAAAAATCTTTAAATGCCTCAGTCAAGCACCAAAATATAAATTATGACGAGACTGATGTTTATGATATTAAGGGAGTATCATTAAAATTATTAAAACGAATGAAATTTATTTTATTAATATTTCTAACATTTTATAAGAATAATAACATAAAATGGTTAATAAAATAAGTCAGTCCTGATTTTTCATCAAAAAGTATGTTTGATTTTATTTTTTTGTTAGTAATAAAGTTTAATAGTTTACATGCTAGCAGTATTCGTCAAACATCCTATTAATTATGCTATTAATGCCTTCTTGCCGAAATTAATAAACATAATATTGATATTGTCTTTTCAAATTCTGAAATACTGCGTTCTAAAATTTGAGGAACTAAACCATATATATTTTAGTGTTTCTTAAACACAACCTATCATGAAAGTTGCTTTTATAGGCCCAGGTCAGTTTATTTCTTTTTTCATATTATATCACGAAAGTTGCTTTTTGGTCCTGGTTAGTTTATTTCTTTTTCATCTCATAAGGAATATCACATTAGTGACGTATGATAATATTATCGCGCACTTCTACGAGCTTCGTTTCCATGGTTTTGACAACAGTCAATTCAAACTGCTCAATTAGTTCTTCATAATGAAATCTATTAGAAATTAATTTTTTGTATTTAAAAAAATTACTTTTTTTTTAATTTTAGAAAATTCTCGACCTATAAAGTTTTCCAACTTCCAATTTTAAAAAATATGAAAAAAAATTTAAAATTTCGAAAAATTATAAAATTTTGTATTGAATAAAATTTAAATATGAAGATCACATTAAGCGGTTTAGAATCAACTGGTTGAAATTTCAATTATTGAGTCTCGAATTCCGTTTAACTCACGCATTACTCGTTTTCTCAATGCGAAATAATGATTTGTCATTTTGAAAATGACAATAAATATTATTTCCAAATTCTAACAATGCATTTTAATAAAAGCATGAATGTAAGCAAGCAAATACATTGCACCAATATCTGGCAGACTGCCAGATTGGATGAGCAAAACAATGCATTGCACTTCTATCCAACAATAAACTGATCGGACGGTCCATAATTTCTTTACACATATTCTGATGCAATAGACGTATCGAATTTACTCCTCTCTCCATCTCAGAGTTGCACGTACGCCACAACATTTGTCAATATTGAATTATTGACAGACCAATTTGATTGAACAACAATTAGTTTCTAGGCGGAATATTTGGAGTAGAACCATGGAATCTGACTTCTACTGAGTCAGTGTATCTTTTCTTTTTCCAATGCTTGCCAGTCAATTGTAAGCTACGCTCACATAAATACAATGTACACATCCTTCCAAACTATCCTTTGATTTGCTAAAAAAAAAAAAAAAAAAACGAATAAAGCCCATTCCCTCGAATCGAAAAAAAAAAACAAAAAACCATAACTAGCAACAGAGCACCTTTCTATGAAACAAATAAAGAAGAAAGAAGCAAGCAAGCAACATTTTATTTGTCTTTTCATCTCCCTTTCTTTTTCCTTTCTTTTGATCTAACCTTTTGTTTTGTATTAATAAACAAAACTAAATAAAAGAAACACAAAACAAAAAACAAAAAACAAAAAGAGCAAAAAAGAAGAAGCTTTCTAATGGCTTCGACAATGTTTCGCATGAGGCGAATCGGCGCCATCATAACCATCACGGGCGCCACGCTGGCGGCCACGGCGACAGCCGCCTCGGCGCAGTCGTACGGAGAAGGGGCGGCGCTGGAGGCAGCGCGCCGGAGAGTCGCTGATCCCGACGCTGTCGTGCCACGTCGGAGTGTGCAAGAGGCTGCGCTTGCGGGTACTAGCCGGGTCAACCCGCTTGATGTGCTCGTCATCGGCGGTGGCGCCACGGGGTGTGGTGTGGCGCTTGATGCTGCCACTAGAGGGTTGCGGGTTGGTTTGGTTGAGAGAGAGGATTTCTCTTCTGGCACCAGCTCTAGGTCTACCAAGCTCATCCATGGCGGTTTGTGCTTTTTTATTTTTATTTTTCTTTTATTTTTCCCATTAGGAAGAAACTAGTTGAGATTTAATTTGAATTGGTCTCCTCTAATGTTTGACTTGCTCTGGTTTAGAAGGAAGTTTAGAATTCCTGATCTTCTAGTTGGTAAAAGAAGACCTCACCATTTAATAATCAGTGTCTTTTCTTTAGATAGGTTGTGGTCCATTCCTTATTTGTGTTTTCTTTATTGTATTAGTTAATGTGTTAATACATATTAGAAAATTTCAATAGCTGAGAATTATTTGCTGTGGTACAACACTACTTGGTGCCTCATGCATCAAAAATTCGCAAAGGCCTGCATATCTCCAATTCTTATTCTAATAATAATGTTTGTATGCTATAAACTACATTGAGAATATAGATGAAGTTATATTAAACTTGTAGAATTAAATGTCCCTGGTATATAACATTGGTACATTTTGCATGTTTGAAATGCAGGAGTTCGTTACTTGGAAAAAGCTGTGTTTAATTTAGATTATGGCCAGTTAAAACTTGTATTTCACGCGCTAAAAGAAAGAAAGCAAGTGATCCAAAACGCGCCCCATCTTTGCCATGCCTTGCCGTGCATGAACCCATGCTTCAGCTGGTTTGAAGTGGTGTACTACTGGTCGGGCCTAAAGCTCTATGATCTGGTGGCAGGTCCAAGAATGCTCCATCTGTCACGATACTATTCAGTGGAGCAGTCAGCTCAGTTATTCCCGACACTGGCCACAAAAGGAAAGGATAGGAGTTTGAAAGGCACCGTGGTTTATTATGATGGTCAAATGAATGATTCAAGGTTGAATGTGGGGCTTGCTTGTACTGCTGCTCTGGTGGGTGCTGCAGTGCTAAACCATGCTGAGGTCATTGATCTTATAAGGGATGAGGTTGATGAGAAAGTAGTTGGTGCGAGAATTAGAGACACAATTTCAGGTTAGAGGAAGTCAATTCTTTGCATCTTTTGTCTCCTTTTGCTACCTTCTAAGTGTTATCATGTTGGAGCTCAGTCCCTGCTGACTAGGTATAGATAAGTACCAAACAAATTGGAAATATGCAGTTTTCATTATTATCCGTGGGCTTTTGTTGTTACTTGACGTTGTGGACAAGAATTGACGCTTAATTGGGAAAACATTTGGAAAGTCTCTATAAATTATTAGGTACCAGAATATAGAGCTATTTGATGGTGAATGCCAAGTAGGATACTTCCTTTAGATGTGCATATTACTTCCAAACATGCAATACACTTTTATTTATTTTTATTTATTAAGTAGCACATTTTTTAATTGAAACAAAAAATCCTTAAATAGATTGGAACATTTGCATTCAAAATCTAGGGTTTTTAATGGTTATATTCCTTTGTTACTTTATCTGCTGTGTGTATAACAAATCATACCTATCAGGGAATGTGTTCGACACATATGCAAAGGTTGTGGTCAATGCAGCGGGCCCATTCTGTGACTCAGTCAGGAAAATGGCAAACAAAGATGCACAGCCAATGATAGCCGCAAGTAGTGGGGTCCACATTGTGCTTCCTGACTACTACTCCCCGGAGGGGATGGGTCTTATTGTGCCAAAAACAAAAGATGGTCGAGTTGTGTTCATGCTTCCTTGGCTCGGTCGGACCATAGCAGGGACCACTGATTCAAGCACTGAAATCACTATGCTTCCTGAGCCCCATGAGGATGAGATTCAGTTCATTTTGGATGCAATTTGTGATTATCTCAATGTCCAGGTTTGTTCTTTGAAGGTTTGATTTTATTTCAAGTTTACGACTGGGAGTATCTGAATTTACCATTCTTATTATTTTATTTTATTAGGTAAGGCGGTCTGACGTTCTCTCTGCTTGGAGTGGCATACGGCCATTGGCCACAGACCCTAAAGCAAAGAATACTGAGAGCATTTCTAGAGATCATGTTGTCAGTGAGGATTACCCTGGATTAATCACAATTACTGGTGGAAAATGGACCACTTATAGAAGGTTAGAAAAACTAACCATATACTAACATTGTTTTCTTCGTAAGTTGTTTCTGATATGTTTGCTGGTTTCTGTATTTCAGCATTCTTATTGGCTTTTTTCTATAATTAATTCAACTTTTGTATGCAATAGCATGGCTGAAGATGCAGTTGATGCGGCTATAAAATCAGGCAAACTAAAACCGACAAATGGGTGTGTGACAGAACAGCTCCCTATAGTAGGTGCTTATGGGTGGGAACTAGCGTCATTCACTGCCCTTGCTCAGAACTATATTCGCATGAAGCAGACTAAGGGGAAAGTTATTCCAGGTCCAATGGATACTGCTGTTTCCAAGCACTTGTCTCATGCTTATGGGTCTCTGGCTGAACATGTCGCAGCAATTGCCCAGGTATTCATATTTGGCATGTTCAAACCAAACAAGCTGTTTGAATGAGGGGTTTCTGTATTATGAATATATACTGTTCTGTGTTTGCATGTATAAATTGATTCTTTTCCATATCTGGTACCATGACAATCAGTGACAATACTGGTACCAATTGCTCCAAATGGATGTTGTTTTGTCACTTTTGTTTACTTTTTGGAGCTTCTGATTAACTTGGGAGTTGGGTCATTTCGCATGCCTTATTTTCTGCTTCTTTTGTTTAAAATTCACATCTAACTATACTTACCCGTGAATGACTGGTATTAATTGTTCTTCTATTGTAGAATGAGAATCTAGGGAAGAGGCTTGCTCATGGATACCCATATCTTGAGGCAGAAGTGGCTTACTGTGCGCGTAACGAGTACTGTGAATCTGCAACTGACTTCATTGCCAGGAGGTCCCGGCTTGCATTCCTTGACACGGATGCGGCCAGAAGAGCACTGCCAAGGATAATCCAGATCCTAGCCACAGAGCACAAGTGGGACAAATCGAGGCAGAAGCTGGAATTGCAGAAGGCGCTCGAGTTCCTGGAGACCTTTAAGTCATCTAAGAATGCACAGTTCAGAGATGGGAAGCACAATGGTATGTTACCCTTATAATTATTTTCGGCTTTTAAATGTCTCAAAAGCTCACTTATTGCATTTTATTCCAAGAAAAGGCTGCTAATGTCTGCAAAAATAAATCACCAAATCACTTTAGGTGTTATGCTGAAGGTGTATTCTGTCCAAAAAATCTGTTCATATCAATAAGACTATAGGGGAAGGAAATGTTACAGTCCTAGAAACGAAGTTCACTGGCTGCAATCCCATGATATAATTTTGGGGCTGAAATTATTTCATTAGGTTTTCTAATACCATATATATTAATATTATCGAGAACCTTTGATCCATTGTTGCTTTTCTAACACTTGTGCCTTTCTTATTGTTTTTGAAGGGAAGTGAGTTTGAAGTGAAGTTTTGAAGAGTAGACCTCCATAGAAAAGTTTTTTCTTCTTTTCTTTTTTCTTTTTCTTTGATGAAACCTCAAAAGAGAAGTCGTCAATAAATTTGTTCCTAACAAAAAGGTCGCTGATGCACATAATAAATACAAAGCTCGAGATAATGCATAGAGCAGAAGGAGAACTGCTGAGCTTGTAAATCGTGATACCATGCTTACTGCAGTTTTTTTGTTCTTATAGAATCAATTAAAAATCGTTTGTGAATGGATCTCTTGAAAAAAGAATAACTACAATTTGTGAATGGAGAGGCATTTGTTGTTGTTTTCTGGTATTTCATATCTTGTCCAAGTAAATGATTTCCATTTATCGGTTAAATTCATTCATAAAGCGTGTGATCAAATGACATACATCGACAACAAAATTATTTGGCAATTTAATAATTTTAGGCAACTTAAAAAATCAGTCATATATTGAGCATCTGATAATTTAATAATTTAGTTTTATCAACTTCAAAGAACATATTATTATTGTGAAGGGACACAAATACACAATATACATAAAGATTAAATAATCTTAGGATGTTTGTATATTTAGTCTCCTTTAAAACATCGGTAAAAAATGAAGCTGTTAACAAATGCAAAGGTTAAAATACAGTTAATGCTTGTTATCTTTAGAGAGGATAAATGAACACGGATAGGATTAATGATAACCCCTGTTAAAATCTAGGCCCATAGTTATCATTTGAGTGGGGCCCACTAAACTGTAAGCCCAATGTGTCGTACCCGATCCGGTCTGATATCCGACCTCCATTTCTCAACCACTGGAGAGAACACATCCAGTGATATCAGCAATAGTAGAATACAACTACTACATCATCACACATGGCAGCAATTTCGTCATTCCCTTGTTACCTCCTTCGCCAATCTTCTCGACTCCCTTCATTCTTCACCCGATCCATTCCTCCTCCGTTTCAAACTCAGGTATCACTACTTCGACACAATCAGATTCTTTTTTCATGCAATTATTTGGGTAAATTAGCTGTTGATCTCTTTCGCGTGTTGGGTTGTAGAGATTTGGTCGATTGCGTTTCTTCTCTACGATGGCTTCGTCCAAGGAATCGCCTTCCAATAACCCTGGTCTCCATGCTGAGGTTGATGAGGCGACTAAGAGTTACTTCTTGCAACAAACGGTATCACTTGTTTTATATCTTTATCCCTTTTTTTTCCTTGTTCTTAGATTGGTTCAGGATCCATTGGTGAAGTTTGAATATCTCTACAATTAGCATAAACAACCTCAAGTGTAACACTATAAATCTATTAATTTAAGATCATGCATTTGGGATTTAAAGCTAATTTTAAAATTCAATTTATGGATTTGTACTGCGTGGCCATTATGGTTACCACAAGAGGTGTGTGATTGTTAATTGCAGTCAACTGATTGTAATCGAACGGTAAGGATTGAGTTTGACCCAGATTAAATCAAAATGAACTGGATAATTAGAGCTGGAATAATGTTAGGGTCAGCCAGAAAAATGCTGATATCAACTCAAATATCACATCAAAAACCACGAATTGTGCTATGGATAAAAAATGGAATTACTTTCATATTTTGACTGGGTGTTAAATGTAGCTATCATAAAAGGATACATTTTTACAACACCAAAACTTTTATATACGTGTATGATCAGAATTTCAGATAAAAGACTAGGGGATACAAAGACTGCAAGAGAATTACTAAAAAAGGCTATTATTACTGTATTATTGATCTATAATATTTGTATGCAATTTGTACAAAGGATGCGGCTTTCTTTTTGGGTTCAACTAAGGCCATTAACTGTTCCCCTTGGTTGTATTTGGTCAGACAATTTTGATTCTTTCTTTTGGTTGGATATATTGTTGAATTTGGGTTTGGGCCATCTGCGATGGTGCATAGGAGTGAAGGGCGTTTATGGGAGGGTTTTATACAGACATATAGTTTGATACTGTAAACACTATTGATGTCTATTTATTTTTTCTTCAATGTGGTGACAAAGTTAAGCCATTATTATTATTATTATTATTGTTGTTGTTGTTGTTTTTCCACAGGCAGTGAACTTCTGTTTTTATACTTCAATTTTGAGTTTAATTTGTAAGAATTTACAAATTAATTTGTCAACTCATTTTGTCCATTCTCCTGTAATAACCCAGCAAGTTGTTTTAATAGTGATCTTCCTAGGAAACCATATTTTACATAATTACTGCTTTTGAAATTTGAGAAGGTTTCACAAATTAATGACATACATTTGTAAGAAAGATGGGGAATTCTGTGCATGATGAGCGAAGTTCATGACTTAATGGGTGTCATGGAATGATTATTGGCCAGTGGATACTTAATTGTTGTGTGATAGAATTTGGAGTGGAGTGAACCAATTTCATCAAATTTAAAGTATAGTTGTTATGGGGAACAAATAGAAGTTGATTGGCCAAATTGAAATATAGGTTATAAATCATGAGCTCTACCTAAATTAGCTCATCTCTATTTCATTACGTGTACTTGCTTAGCTGAAAACCATGTCTTTATTATGATTTGTATATTGAAGAAAGCAATGTCTTTCTCCTGGTGTCCATTTTTGAATTTACTTGTATTGCTGGTTCTTGAGTTTCCTTAATTGGGTTTATTGTCATGTTATTTGTAGATGCTCCGAGTAAAGGATCCAAAAGTCAGTCTTGACTTCTACTCCCGTGTATTGGGAATGTCGTAAGTTTACATTGCATTCAGCGATAAAAATATAAAATTTATTAAATTCTTCCTATGTGGATGCAGTTTCTAATTTTGTTGAGAACAAATATACTCAGGTTGCTTAAGAGGTTGGATTTCCCTGAAATGAAGTTCAGCCTGTACTTTCTTGGCTATGAGGTGAATCTTCTTATTTGATGAATGTTTCCTTGAAACAATGTTGTTCGCATATGGTTAATTATGTCTTTGCTTTTTATTAGAATGTTGCATCAGCTCCAGTTGACCCAGTTCAGCCGACTGTGTGGACCTTTGGTCAGAAAGCCACCTTAGAGCTAACACAGTATGGACAACATTTAAGTTTTGTTTTTCTTTTATAATTTTATTTCTTCTCAGGCAGTTTACATTTTTGTAGAAGAGAGGTAATAAATATACCCAGTTATGTCATATATTCTGGTTTATGACCTTCAAGGCAATGAAATACTACAACACAGGGCACAGGACACAACACACCATGACTTAGACTTTTTTTTAGTAGTAGACAAGTAGGTGTAGAGATGAGGCCTAATTGGGCTAATTTTAGGTCTAGGCCCAGCATTTTTTGGTCAGTCTTTTTAAACTAGGCTTTAAGGAACTATTGGATACTGGCTGAACATTATCTGGACTTAATTCTTTTATAGAAAAGCTATGGTGCTATGCATATCATGGGTGGGCCGGTACTCAAATCTCGTTTTTGAGATTTGCTAGTCCGATCCTTTTTAATAATCTTATAGGAAACCAAAATTACAGTTTTATGATTTTATTTTACTTTTTCTTTTCCAACATGATAAATTAACCCATTGGTCTAAGAGTTTATAGACTAATTGTCATCTTGTTCTAAAAAGATAGTAAAAAATGTTGATTAAAAAATGTAAATCTTGGGTCTTTTGTACAAGAATTTGATATGTAGATCAAAATTGAGTGCTCAGATGACTGTTTGAATATCAATTTCAAATTTATAATATATAGTACAGACTCATCATTGTAACCATACTAAAAATATGAAAATGTGCATATGATCTTCAATAAATGTAGCTGAGTCATGAACTTGCTCATATGCAAGGTTGGTGTGGTCGTCAGTTATTTTACTCCAATACTTCATGCAGGCAATTACGTCCGAATCACATTCATATCCAATACCTGTACCTACACCTGTGTGATACTCATACAATACATATGGGAGGCATATTACTGTATTTTTTAATAATTTTATTCTTAAATACAGTCAATAGTAGGCACATCCGTGCTTGTCCATGCTTAAATCCCTTAAAATTTTGGTTTTCTGTGTATACGCTTCTACAAATAAAGATTTAGATATGGTGTATATTTCTTTAACTTACATTCTTATTTGGTGAGAAGAGAATTTACATTTTTAGAATGTTCATAATAAAATAAATAGTTGGAATGTATTGTTTTGTGAATTTTTCCAAAGTGGTGTATTTCCATGTCCATATCGTATTAGATATGATCCTTGTATCCTTATCTATGTCAGATATGATACTTGGATCTGTATTTATGCAACAAAGGTTGTAAACTTCGTGGACAATAATGCTTTAATATACTTTGGATCATGTAGCAATTGGGGGACAGAAAGTGATCCTGAGTTCAAGGGTTACCATAATGGGAATTCTGATCCTCGTGGCTTTGGTAATATTCTCTGAAATATTCATATTTTTTCCTTTTAGAATTATCTTTTTTAGTTATGTGCCTGGACAGAATATCAAAACTGTTGATGTTTCAGGTCATATTGGCATAACAGTGGATGATGTGTATAAGGCATGTGCTCGCTTTGAAAGTCTTGATGTTGAATTTGCAAAGAAACCTGATGATGGTACTTCTGTCTTCACATCTTTCATTTAATATAATTACTCTTTTTGATGCTAGACCTCTGGAATGTGGTATACTGGTATGGAGTAGGGTGGTTGACTGCGATTCTTAGTTATTCAAGTAATCCTTATGCAAGATGTATATTAAGCGGACTATGCCTCTTATTATGTGTTTTCATGAAAATTCTTTAAAATAATATTGGGAATTTTATTTGTAGGAAAAATGAAAGGGATTGCATTCATCAAGGACCCTGATGGCTACTGGATCGAGATTTTTGACCTAAACAAAATTGGAGGCGTGACTGCCGATGCATCTTGAGGAAATGCCATTTCTGTTTGGACATAAATCGCATGTGTTTCTAAATATCCTCTTTTCTTAGCTATGTTGAAACTTTTCATAAACCCTTCTCTCTCTCTCTCTACTAGCATTTGATTATAGAGATAATATTGGATAAATTTTGAATTATGCGACCTTCAAAGTTGCTTTGAATTTAGCTATGTTAAAATTACTTTATAGACGTAATTGTGGTCTGATTCTGATAAAATTTCTGAGATACAAATTTCTAACGCTTAAATAAAACAGAAATTAACCAAAGAGTTCCGCAAATTGACTATATTTCTATTGAAATATTATTGAATCCCTTAAGTCAAGGGAAACATATTATAATCAATATGCTCTCCCAAGATATAGGTTGGTTGGAATATCACCATTATAGGATCTTCAAACTATATCCGCTAACGAAAGGAATTATTTGCTTAACTTTCCAAGTTATTATCAAAAGTCAGCAATCTGTTACTTAGGACGGTAATGTAGCTTTCCAAATTCATACCTATAATAATAAGCTAGTACGCATATAAATAAATGTTGGAGACTTGGTGTATAAATTCAGACAATTGACTTTCGAGCAGCTAAAGAGTCTCCCCTTTTTCTCTAATTCAGGACTTCATCTCTTGGCTTTGAAAACAAACCCAATCATTGGAGAGCAAATTGTAAAAGATGCAGTCTATATGCATGTGAACTAAAATACATAATACTGCTTTTTACCTATATGTCCACATAAATTCTTTAATCGTTCTATGCTTCTCTGATATATAACATTGCATGTGCAAAGCGTGCATAGCGAGTTTGGAAAATTTACCGTATTAGTGGCATTTATAAGGATCTCGTATCAAACAAACTAGTAAATACACACTTTGCTACAAATTTCTGTTTATAATTTGTTAATGATACAAAAGGGGGATGTAAATGTGTAATAGACCAAGTTTTTTAGAACTTCAGCGAGTGAATTTTTTTTGGGAAGGGCTGCACCAAGATAAGCATTTTTGGAGGACATGTGTGCAAAAACCTTATTTATAAATTAAATGGATTGAAGCAGAGGAGACAAATGTCGGTCCACTTGGCTAGTATATATAAATGTGCCAACTTTTTAAATTAAGTGTTCTGACGCTTGATTTCTTTAGAGATTTTATTATGCAACCGTAAGACATTGGTCAATTATCTCCTTAAGATGCCCAGTTTGTATTCCCAGATCTTCTGTTGATACAAACTATATGGGCTCGTTCATTTGCAAAGTTTGAGACCTACACTGATATCGATCTTAAATTGTAGGACAACATAACTAGAGCAAGAATACGTCTATGGTAAGGTAAAAGCATGCATCGTCAATCTATACTTAGATGAATAAAGTTCAAAAATTTTGAATAAAATTGAGTTCAATAGATTTAATTTAAAATTAAATTCATTTGCCAGAATGACTACATGTATCAGTTTTTTTTTTTTTTTTCAGACTATAAATATGAACACTCGCTTTTTCATTGAAAATCAATGTCATCATAATCCTGATTTTTAGTGTTACATATGAAGAGAAGACAAAAGGTAAAATTAAAATATACAAAAAAGTGAAACATCGCCTTAATTTGTAGCCTCTACCAAGTTTCCTAAAAAAAAAAAAAAAATGAAACACACAGTGCTACTAATAAAAAAGATTTAAAACTCCATGTCAGGTTTCCACCAATTATGTTATCGTGTAAGTAGCACATGTTACAATTAATATCTCTTAGTGATAAAAGCAAGAAAACTAGAATAGAACTTAAGTTTCGTCTTGTCAAACACCAATTATTTACCTAAAAAAATATCTTATAGATTTTAAGTCTCCCAAATTGTATTAATTCTTCTCTTTCCTCTTTCATTCTATTGTAACTAGCTAGATCTCTGGATTATATTCACATTTGAGCAAGAATTTCTGCTTAATTACTTTACGATAAAACATAACTTTTCATATCATCTCACATTACATAAAATGGCATATGGATTTCCGACAAAGAATCAATTACATTAATGATCAACATGGTGACACAAGACAGAAGCACATACGGTATTAAAAAAAAGGGTTTATTCTTTTGTTATATATACATTTTTCCCATTTCAAAAGATGTACTTGTACTGCACGCCTCTTTCAATTTTCAATGTCCATACTAGGGAGGTGGAAATATGACCAAAGAAATAAAGAAAACTAGGTGAGGTGGGTGAGGAGAAAAGACGTTTCGAAGCTTTGAAGCTGGGTACTTAAAGAGAGAAAATTTAGGCATTATAGCCAGATAGGCTTATTACGGACTTAATGTATGGTCGATTTACTCAGCAGGTTACTTGTTTGCTTGATTATTTATAGAAAAGATCAAGATTAAAAGTCTTCACTGATACATGGTGTTGTATGTGACGACTGACCATTGATGTAATTCCATCTATATATGCTCCATTTTGAAAATCAGAAAGTGATTCTGTGCGTACGCCAAACAACATATTTTTCCAACATAAATAAAATGTATCTGTAAAATAGTAACTCTGAGCATTTTTTTATAAAATAAATATTACATCAAGTCTTTAAACTTTTTAAAATTGTTGGATTTCGAGTTTACAATCTCCGCTTGAGAAACATTCTCTTTTCTTCCTAGACTTTATTCGGAAAGATCAATAATATGTTCATCTTCATCTTCATGTATGGATAGTCAACTAATTAATGTACAGATAATAAAGACATAATTTGTCCATTATAAGTCTCGATTCTCGCTTCTTACCTTCATGCATAATTTTTCAATATTGTTCGCAGAGATTCACCAGTTCTTATTGCAACTTAAAGACGATACAGAAAGTGTTTTATAAATATATATATTTTCTATTCATAACATGAATAATGCTAGAGTCAAGCGCGTTTGACGGACATGAGCCCGACAAACACGACTAGATTTCAATTCTCAAGTTGCAAATGACTAATCCGAATCGTTCATTGTATTTTTCACATTGAAATCTCATTGGAGACTAAATTTTATTTTTTGAAATAAACTATTATTATTTTTTAAAAAATCACATGTATTGAACGATTTGTAATCTTTTGATCAAACGATTTTTCTTTAAAAATATTTGAATTTTTTTTGCAAAAAAATATAAAATTTGGTCTCCAACGAGATTTCATTGCCAAAACACAATATGTGGTTCAGTTTGGTCATTTGCAACTCTAAATTTGTTTGACGGATACATTACTCTTCTTAACACTCTTACCAAAATGTTTTTCCATAGTAAGTTTCGTATTGCAATCTTGTTAAAATCAATATTTTTATAAATCACAAACGCTTGATGCCAAAATAAACAAAATCAACATATTGTAATATTTCACTGGAGGTCGAGGGTTCAAAATCCGACTGGAGGTCATTTGTGACATTTAATTTTGAAATAAATTGGAGGGTTTGATTCTCATCTTATCTTAAAATTGATATAAGTGATATCTAACTAATCATTTTGATGTTTTATTTCCAGATTTTGTGTCATTATAACATTAACAAAAAAATGGAGGAATAGTTGATGCATCAAAAGTGGAGGCATTCGAGCTCTCTTCTGGATAAAATGCTTAAATGTTTGCAATTTAGAAGAAGGGAAAATTGGAAATAGCCCTAAAGATCCTTAATCTATCATTTGCATCAATTTGATCCATTTTTTTTTCTAACCCAAAAGATAAATTTGTCAGCGAAATTTAAATAAGTAATAAAATTTTCTCTGAAGTTTTTTTGTGTGCCAAATAATTTCTTAAACTTTCTAAGGAAATATATAGTAGGTTATTAATTAAACTTAAAAAAGATAATTAGTCCTTGCATTTGTCTCAAAATAACCAAAATTAAATCATTTTATCCGCATTAACCAAACAAAGTATTTATTTACGATCAAAATTACAGTCCAAATCAATTTTTTTTATAATATTTATTTATGTATGTCAATTTACTGATGTTAATCAGATAGTCCTTATGCAAATTAAGTATGACACACTTAATAAAGTGTATATTGAGTCTTAGGTCCTAAAAGGACAATTTTTTTTTTTTTGTTTAAATAAAGGCTTTCAGAACTTCCTTAGTATCTTATTTTCTTATTTTAGTTTTCTTACTTTAATTGACAAGGATTAAGAATCTATCTGGTGCAATCACAAATTCAAAAATGAATTTATCTAGTAAAAATATTAACGTAAAAATTTAGTTATATTTTCAGCTTTGAAAGGACTGAATACTTTATTTTTTTATAAACCAAGTTGCAGGATCTATTTTGTTTTTTGCATGTGTATACACAAATACACGCAACTACAATCCTATTTAAAATAGCCATCAGTCCAATCAAACACACAGCATTCAAATATAAGTGATCAAACGGACTAATGAAATAGCAAGTCGTGGAAAAAAATAGTGCTAGGGACTTGAATCATCAGCTCACCCTTGACTAACATTAGAATGACTAATGTATAGAAATGACCAGTCCATGAAGGCCTTACTTAAAGTTTAATTTTTGACCACGCCAATCAATCATATTTCCGATTAGGTGAATTAAGAAGATTTTCTGTTTTTTTGTTCTTGGCGTACGATAAATATGAAAATTTTATCTGTTTATAACATACCACTATGTTTGGCTACATATTAGTTAAATCTCTTAATTCTGTTTTCATTATTTAAGAACCATGTGCAAAATAGTGCATTTCCTTAATTAAAGCCTAGCTAATTCAATCTTTTATTAAATTAGAAATGCCTTTCACAAAATCGGAGGAAAAAAGATTGCATAAAAAAAACAAGATGCAACTCGACCACAAAACAAGAGCTATCCTACATTGAGTTACAGCTAAAATGATATTAGTGTTATGTGTCGAGTCCATGAACAGATTCGTAGAAATTCGAAAAGGAAAAAAAAAAAAGAGTGCGGGGCCGCACAACCTGACTAATTTTAGTTATAGTTCAAAGATGTTATTGTTATTTTAGCGTTTTACTGTGCTCTATTATTGAGGGGATGAGCATCGAGGAGGTTCTTTGTTATAGAAAGAATATTTTGTAGACTTGTAGTAATTATGCGGTTACTGTAAACGGTTACCATTAAAACCACATTCTTTTTTATTTTTTTTTTTAAACAAAATATGCATGCTTGTAGGTATATACATACTTATTGAAGTTCCTTCTATCTAAAGCTGGATACAAAAACAGAGCCGATTAGACAAGTTATTAGTATATATTAGAACAATTAAAAGAATGCTGCTTTTTTAGTTTATATATGTGAATTAACTTGAGTATCCAAGATAGATGACTAGTAATATTCATGTCATTTTTTCAGAGACAACAGATTCAATTAATTTCTAACTAGTGTATTTCATATAGTTAGTTATACTACTCTAAATAGATGACTTTATTTCTTATAAAAATAATATTATATATACTTCTTCTATGACGTTAAATTAGGAAGGCAGTGTGTACTTTGTTTTTCTAATTGGGATTGAGCAGAAATGGTGTAGATTGCTATTATATATAAGATACTACACATGATTTTTTTTTTTTTTTTTTTTTTTTGTGTGGGGGGGGGGGGGGGGGGGGGGGGGAGGGGGGGGGGGGGTGGGTGCACGATCTTCCTTCCAAGTGTTCTTACCAGTTACCAGTGATTTGGTAGAAAATAAAGTAAAAAAAAAGTTAGTTCGTTAAATGATTCTCTTAGTCCTTAATATAATTAAACATTACTTTAAATCTTGCAATTAAAGGCTAATATTATCTTTTTAATTTTCTGAAATAGAGAACAATTGAAGCAACAAGCACAAATAAAAAGTACACTATAGTTGTTTTTCCTTAAAAAAACATTACAAAACAGAAAAATAATGTTGAAACAGAACAAAGTCTTCTTCCCAAGTTCCGCAAGCAACCTCATCATAATTCATAAGTGACATATAAGGCTCAAGCAATCTCATCATGAGTGGAACCAAAGCCTATCAAGAAAAAGATTTCTACCACAAAATCTGAAGATAGCAACAGTTAACAGCCTCCTCTTGAGAATTAGCCTCTTTAACTCTGTAGGCTAGCTTGTAGGGTGATGAATAAAACTAATTAACATGCTGTTCACTTAATTCAATGCCTCGCACATTTGAACTTGGATTGAGTTTTATATAACTAGGAATATACTAATTTGACAACGTAAAAAACTAGGCCCCAAAACAATTGGCAACTTGGTTTTAGTTCACATGCATTGGGTTATTGAAAAGATTGTTTATTTTTCGGGGTTATTAATTATTAAACAAAATTGACACTTCTTCGTCGACAACGTATTTTTAATTAAAAAGCTAGCTGGCACTGAATTAGTTAATTACACAATTGAGCAAATGCTAAGATTCGAGTCAACAATGCTTAAGAATGTCATATCATATTGTACTTGTCACCATCACTACTTCTCGATCATTAATCTCACAACAAGGATTGTCATGGATAATTAGGCACTAAATAACGGCAGAAAACATATAAACATATATATACAGCTAAAGTGTAGCTATCGGCATAGCGCTACAACGATGAATCTAGACATAATAAAAAGGTAAATTAATTAATTGATAATAAAAAAGCCAATCTAGTTTGAAAAAATAATTGGCAATTCTAAAAGAAGGCATCCAAATAAAAATAAAATGTTGCATCCGGGATTAATTAATAGATCGTAATTTCATGGTATCTAGATACAATACTTTCAATTGCAGCTGAACTTACAGCCTCTGTGGATTATAGTAGCATATATCTTATGACTATGGAGGAAACAGTCAAAACAGGTCAGACTATCATTACATAGCAGAGAGGATCCGAACAAAATACATGAAAAATGTTTATTCTTTTCTTTTTTAAAATGAAAAAAAAAGTTTCTTCTTCTTGATTTTTAACAACATTTTAGTGCTTTGAATATAATTTCTAATTTTTCAAAATTGCAATCGAAAAAACAAAATAGTTACAATAACATGACCTATGTCTAAGGACATGCTAAGTCATGGTTTTTATTTTTATCCTCGCTTTTTTTTTTTTTTTTTTTTGCTTTACCTATGTAAGGCATTAAATATATTGTTTATGAAAAGTAAATAGCATCTTGAAAGCACATTTTTCCTAAATTACTATATATGTTATAATTTAACTTCTAAACTAGAGCGGCATATCGAGCTTCGCTCGATGTTGATATCTATAATAAGAATATTTTTATTATGTTTCCATAGTTTAATTATGTTCATTTTTAGATATATGGTTAAGATATATATATCTTTAGAAATATAGTTTAGTATTGTAGGTTTGATTTGATTAAATTTAATGAGTTTGATCAATTTAAAGAAAAAAATTATATGTGTGTAAATATAGTTATAGTTATCTGAAATCATATGATTAATATGATTTATATTACGTTGATATTATTCATGAAATGTAATATATTTATAAATGACTTAAATATATATATATTGTAAAATATCTGATGTTTTTTCTATTTTCAAATGAATGAATTTAATTTATATTTTATAAACCGAAATTAAGAATGGTGATGAAGAGAAATTAAGGTGGAAAGGGAATCTAAGCAATACAAAAGAGATGGAGACATGATGAAAAAGAAAATAGAAAGGAGTCACAAACATCAGAAACAAAACAATGTGTTGCCAAATTATTATCTAATGTTGAACTGAGTCAGTTTTATGAGCAATAATACCCGACACACAATTAGTTATAAAGTATCACATTACAAAAATCATGAAAAATACTATTGTACAACTATTTCACAATGCTTGGAGTGTCGGATGATATTTAACTAAAAGATCCCGACACCCGCACATCTTTATTTATAATATTGATGTGGAGTTCATCATTAATGGTTTGTAATTTTATAACATGTTTAAGTGCAGCAGTAAGTAAAAATTTGAAAATCAATCTGAAATTTTATTGTCAAAATTAAAAATTTTATCCATTCACCTACCCTTCGCTTCACAGACCCTTTAAGAAACAAAGCCCGCAGTGAAATCTTTTAAAAATGCATATAATATTACAGTTCCAAATTAGATATGTGATCTGATGGGATTCTCTGAGACCTGAGAGTGGTACAAGAAAAAAATTATAACAGCAAAAGTACTGTTCACCTGCACGTGTTTGGATCGGAAAAATCTGTATATATACTTGCTTCTTGGTGCAGGGATCGCCAGCAATTAAACAGGATTTTAATACATATATAACAACTTTTCGTACTTGCAACTGTACACAATCTTCTTACATGGAAAAAAGTGAGAAATAAATTAAGGAGAAGTGTCAACATACATCAGGTCTTGTATACGTATGAAGCAGTATAGCAGAGTATATATACACGAGGTGCATAGTCTCAGTCACCACCTTTTGTTTCGTACCTTAGACATAGGGTTAGCCTAGTGTACGTCACCTATTTTGTGTAGGCCACACTCCCATGGCCCTTAACTCAGTCTTCACTCCATCGTCTTCTTGGCAAATCATTCTTGGGCTTGGCAAATCAAGAGGAAGACTCTTTATAAAAAAAAAAAAAAAAAAAGGAAAAAGGGAGACGTGAAGATATTGAGGACCAGTTAATAAACCCGAACCATGAATTAGTTATACGTATTATATTTCATACAAGTTGAATGTTATCTAGTATTCCCACATAAGCCATTATATATGAACCGGTTGCAAAATTTAAGTCTTTTCGATGAACAATAAAATTTGTTTAAAAAACTTCAACATTTATTTGTGTGCATGTTATATATGAAGTATAAATTATTTTTTAAAATCATATTTAGAACTTAAAATTTCTATTGTCAAGGTCATTAATTAAATTAATTTGTTGTCAAAGATATTCATGTATATAAAGTGAGCGAGGATCATTCCTTAACAACATACTAAACTTGACAATCTAGACAATCATAAATTCTTAATTTTGAAATTCAATATTTAAATTATTTCTGAAAGCTGGCGAAATCTGAACTAAATTTTACGTGGTATTTTTAATAAAAAAAAAGTTTCCTCAGAAATTTTAATAAGAAAAAAAGAAATTACCTTTTTTAATAAGGAAAAAGTCCTAACGCGGTTCAAAATCCAGTTAACTAGGAATCTAACGCGATCATTGAGCGCGTTAAGAAAATCCTAACGCGATCATAAACCGCGTTAACTCCTTGGCACTTTTTAAAAAAATAACGAAAGTCAAAAAAATAACTCTGCGTTCATGCGTTCAGACGAATAAAGAATAACGGCCTTTATAACACATTTTGCAGCAAAGTCCCTATATATTTCATATTTATAAAATTTCTAAAAATTTATTTCAATTTAAATATGTATTAAATAGATATAATAAATATATTACACATAAAGTATATGCATTTAATTCTACATATTTATTTTTTAACATGTGTATAACATCATTGTGTTTGAATTATTATTTGATTCGTTTGTGAATAAAAAAATAGAGTGACTAAAATATAAAAGATAAATTTATAGAAACAAATAGTAAAAAAGTAGGGTCATCGGCGAATAATGCACAAACAATATAATTGAGATTTATTCACCGATGACCCTACATTTTTACTATTTATTTTTACAATTTTATCTTTTGTATTTTATTTTCTTCATTTATTTTTACAATTTTATCCTCATTTGATTATTTTTACAATTTTATCTTTTGAACTTGCAGCCTTGCTCTATGGTAAAAATTGTGATAAAATCAAAGCCGAGATGCACAATCTTGCAAAATTTTTCTTAGTAATATGATAAACGTAAAGTGACGACATTTAAAAAAACAATTTAAAAATTACAACTTATTTTGCAGAAAAATAAAAATTGCCATTAGCTTACTAATTGAAGTAGTGAATTTAAATTTTAAAGAATAATCAAATGAGGATAAAAAATATAAAATTAAAATTTAAAGAATAATCAAATAATCAAATGTGAATTTAAATTTTAATTAATTCGTCAAATTTTTAGCAAATACTTTTTATATTGATTTTGCACAACACAAAACGCAAAAAATATATAAAACTAAAAATGTGAACCCTTGGTTCGCATATTGATTCTGATCACTTTTTATCTTTTTGAAGGTAGTTTCATAATTTATAAAATTAAACTCATGAATTTTTCAAATAATTAAGTTCAAATTCATACCATTTCCAAATAAAATTGTAATAATAAATGAAGAAACTAAAATACAAAAGATAAAATTGTAAAAATAAATAGTAAAAATGTAGGGTCATCGGCGAAAAAATCTCAATTATATTGTTTGTGCATTATTCGCCGATGACCCTACTTTTTTACTATTTGTTTCTACAAATTTATCTTTTATATTTTAGTCGCTCTATTTTTTTTTTATTCACAAACGAATCAAATAATAATTCAAACACAATGATGTTATGCACGTGTTAAAAAATAAATATGTAGAATTAAATGCATATACTTTATGTGTAATATATTTATTATATCTATTTAATACGTATTTAAATTGAAATAAATTTTTAGAAATTTTATAAATATGAAATATGTAGGGACGTTGCTGGAAAATGTGTTATAAAGGCCTTTATTCTTTATTCGTCTGAACGCATGAGTTATTTTTTTGACTTTCGTTATTTTTTTAAGAAGTGCCCAGGAGTTAACGCGGTTTATGATCGCGTTAGGATTTTCTTAACGCGCTTAATGATCGCGTTAGATTCCTAGCATTTAACTGGATTTTGAACCGCGTTAGGACTTTTTCCTTATTAAAAAAAATAATTTCGTTTTTCTTATTAAAATTTCTGAGGAAACTTTTTTTTTATTAAAAATACCACAAATTTTACAGTTCATCAAAAACTTGAAATTTATAATGGTTCATATTTAATTCCTTGATGAATAATAAACAACAGTTAAATTCTAATACTGCCTAATATTTCTTTATTATTTTTTGAATTAATTTAAGATGAAAGTTAATTTATTGATCATTAGATCCCACCGTTATAAAATTATTACAAGATATTAATCATGTCGACCGGATCAGTTCGACCGTGATCCAACCCAATAACGAATTAACAACTTAGAAAGAGAGAGAGAATGGGTCCCAACACAGGAAGTCTGATTCTCTGTACCCCATATGGACTGTCACATGGTGCATTGAGCAACCAACCATCGAAATGTGGATTGTGACGAACCATTTTTTATATTTAACATGTTATGCATATGCATGCCTTTATGAAGCCGGTGTGACGGATCGGATCCATGTTCTCCAACCCGAATCCATTACAAGGTAGTAAAATGAGTTTTTCAATTATTCAAAATAAAAAATGAGTTATTCTGATTGCATGAATAATGTTAAGTAGGAGTAAGGTTTAAATAGCGGATAACGGGTTCATAGCGAACAACCTCAAGTCATAGCGGATAGCGGTTATTTAGCGGCCGCTATGGGATCATAGCGGGCATGTATAAATGTACTTGTTTATTATATCATATACATATTTTAATTATAAATTAAATATCATATCACAACTTATACATATTTTAATAGTTAAATTTAATACTTGCACTTTAAAATATATTATTTTAATAGACAAATCTCATTATATTTAATATTGAATCAAGTCAGTGCTAAAGCAAATATTCGTAATACTGATTCTATATTAGCAGGTAACAAATTATGTCGCTATATTTCGTTAAAATACAACTATAATGCATATATATGTTGTTAATTTTCACCATTTTAGCCACTATAAGAAATAAAACACCAAAAATAGATACTTTTTTAAGTAATATTATGGTATATCAATGAACACCGTCATAGCGGCATTTTTAGTTTAGCACCATAGCGGTCTACTATGCCGTACCGCTATAGCGGGGCTATTGCGGTTCATAGCGCCGCTATTTAAATCAGACCAAGAATTTTCCCTATTTTTGCTTCAGTTGAAAAAGCGCCGTGATGAGCGGTGAGGATGCATCTCATTTACCACTCACTGCCTCCACCTCATTTATTACATCGATCAATGATCACATCAACAACTCATTAGTCATTGCCTCATCACACTAACACGTTTTTGTTTTATCGGAATGAGATAATAATACCAACCAAATTCTCAAGTTTTAACTTTTCACTCTTTCCTTCCTGGCGCAGAGATTGAGAGATTGAGCCAGTAAGGTTGGAGGAAGTGATGGAAACCAGACAGCCCCTCCTTTGACTTCTTGCCACCCCTAGCCTTTCCCCTATAGCTATATATAAATATTAATAGTCACATCTTTTCTCTGCCCTTTCTCTCTCTTGCTTTCTGTGCTATATCTCCTAAAAGTTTGTGTCCATTAGTAAAGAAAAGAGAGACAGAGAGAGAAAGAGCAGTCGACTACCATCAAATTAACTTTGTCACGATCTCCACACAAGGACAAGAGATAGAACTAGGATTTGGTAAGGGGTTTATTTGCTACTTTTTCTTTGAAGAGATGGGGAGAGCTCCTTGTTGTGACAAGGCTAATGTCAAAAAAGGGCCTTGGTCTCCTGAAGAGGATGCTAAGCTCAAAGATTTCATTGAGAAATATGGTACTGGTGGAAATTGGATTGCTCTTCCTCAAAAAGCAGGTAAGAAGATGCATATGGTTCTGTCTTTTATAATAAAAATGCTTTCTTTTCATAATAAATATTACACACTTGTGAGTTGTGACTTCATTATTTGAAAACTATAGTATTTTTAAATATTACACATAGTATTTTTATGCCTTTGTATTCATTTTTTCTTTCTGATATATATATTTTTCTTAATAATCCTCCATGTCTACCCTGATCGATGTTTCCTTTAGGAATCTTCCTCAGTTTCATAAAAAAAAAAAAAAGAACAATAAAAATACATATGGAGATAAGTAAATTAGGCCGGTTGGACTTCATATATTTTGCCTATTCTTTTGTTTTTGGATATATAGGACTGAAGAGATGTGGGAAGAGCTGTAGGCTGAGATGGTTGAACTATTTGAGGCCTAACATAAAGCATGGGGAATTCACTGAAGAGGAGGATAGGGCCATATGCAGCTTGTATGCTACAATAGGAAGCAGGTAATAATTAAGAACATTTTCTAGCTACTGTGCCTTTTTGTTTTGGGGAATATATAAGATCCTATAACTAGACTTTATGCGGTTTTGTATAGTTGTTTTATGGAATAAAAGAAATTAATGTGAAATGATCATAGGGTATACTATGATCTAGAAGTCTAATCTAAATGCAATAATGCATCTAATCTAAAGCCTAATTTTGTTTCTTTCTCACTTGTGGAAATAAAAGTGCATTTTTAGTAATCCCTCTTTCTATTTATGTTTTTCTTCAAAGAGATAGTTCTAGTTTAACTAAAAAATGAAGAAGTATTTCCCATTATAATTTATACACAAGCCTTCCGCGTTAGCAACATACGTGTATACATTATCACCCTTGAAGGCTTCCCTTTGGAATGAAATGTTAATTCTATGGACCATAGAACTTCGTTTATGTACATATATATATACTGATTAATTAAGCTACCAAGATAAAACCAATATATACAAAAAATTATCAATAGTGAAACTAGCCATCATGACTTTCCTTATGTTTAATTAGCTGTGAGCTGTCTCATCATCCATCTAATCAGCAAATCCTACCACGCAAATATATCACCATATAAATGAAAGATTAAACGACTGTTTTGTTTTGTTTTGTTTTGTCTTGTTTTGGTGTTTGGTCACCAAAACATCTCTCTAATTAAACTCTTTGCTTCTTTGACTACAGGTGGTCTATTATAGCCTCCCAGCTGCCAGGCAGAACAGATAACGACATAAAGAACTACTGGAACACAAAGCTGAAGAAGAAACTGCTAGGCAGCACTCCGAACCTCAACAAGAGAAACCATAACCAACAACAGCTACAATACCATCAACTGCACCAGCAGCAACTCCACTTCCCACCTCTCCAGCTGCCACAACTAAGTAGAGCATTTGATCAGTTCAACTCTTTAGCCACTTCTACCCTCCTACAGTCTCCTTCATACTTCCACTATGAGGCTAAACCAAGTCTTGAAGATGGCAACATGATCATGTTTGGTAGTGAGAAGAGTTGCACCTCATCTGATAATATGGCCTCTTTAGAGAGCTACTTGTATAATTCTGGAACTGGATTAACCCAAAATTTAAATATTGTTAAGGAAGGTGGAGGCTATGGCATGTCATGGGGTGATCAAGCACCATTGGAGTACAACTATGAAGAGATCAAACAACTGGTAAATTGCAATTACACAATGTGTAACACTCCTAGTAACAGTGCAACTCCCACCAGTAGTTGTATTATACAGGATGATCCAGTTGATGGGTTGAAACCACAAGGGAAGCTAATGTACCAGTTCTGACAGTACTAATTAGAAAAGAAAAGCAAGTTCAGATCTGATTCTGCAAGTGAGGTTGACAGTACATGCGAGATAGAAGGAAGAGTGCATATATTTGTTTTAGGGTTTTCTTTTGGTTATATAATGAAGGCTACTTCGTGATTTGATGGTGCTGTATTTCTCTGATGCATCAGTGTACCGCTCTGGCGGTCTAGCTGCTCTCTCCTTATAACTCTGTGGTTCAGCCTCACAGAATGCATTCAAAAACCAAAAAAATATTCATGTTATTTTGTTCGCACCTGCTCTCTCCCTCCCTCTCTATTTAAAAAGGGAACTGTATATATCCCTTGGCCAAAGCCATGGCATTAGATGGCTAAAGGATATCTACAGTTTCCGAAATAACTGGAGACATGTCTCCTTTATTTCTGGTGGTAAATTTATTGTAGAGTTTTCTTCAGATGTCTGCATGGAAACATTGTTTATAAATATTTTTCAAAATTAAGACTCTTTATTAATATTTAGTGCAAAAAAAAGCTCTTTCCTGTTTCTGAGAATTTATTTGTGCAAATCATTATTATATAATTGGTGTATATTAGCCATCTTTTAACCCTTTCAAATTTAGAACATGCTTTATTTCTCTGCTTTCCTGATATATGGCTGTTCATATTTGCATTGAAGAAAATTTAGGTTGAAGATTGTCTAAGATTAATTAACTTGAATCTGTCTACAGTTCCTGTTCAAATCGGCGACCGCATGTGCTACCGTGCTAAAACGTCAATGCATATATCATTAATAATTTCTTATAACAATTGAAAAATCATACATCTAGGCTGTGCTTATGATTGATTAGCACATTAAATAAGAGGTAATCACAGAACAAGCGAGGGAGAAAAGAGGGGATTGGCTGATCTAATAAAGTCTTAGCTGTGCCGGAAGAACCGTGTCTTGTCTGGGGAATATTCCATCAAACGATTAGTCTATGAACTATTTGGATTCATTAGTTAACAAAATATTTCTGCAACTAAGATATAGATTCGCATTGGGTTTAGTAATATATGGTTAGATATCCAATTTAATTTTTTCCTCACTCCTTAAATTAGAGAAGCCAGCTCTAGCACTAATATATGTGCCACAGTACTGTTTAGAAGAGCCAATTGACAACATTTCCTGGGGAATCTAAAGTGTTTTGATCTGGCTTTAGAATCCTAGCAGGATTTGAATCGAAATTTAAGATATAATTTGTGTTAAGCTTGTGTATATACAAAAAATATATAGTATTTTCTTTATTTAAAATAAAAAATGCTATATCAAAAAGTTGTGAACATAGAGCAGTAATTAATAGGTGTCAACTCCACGAAACCGAATGCATTTAACTTGCATGATATTTTTGTTCATATGAGATTCTGTGTTTTGGCTGAATTGACGACTTCAGCTTATTTTGTTTTATACAGATTGATTAAATTAAAAGGCTTTCATTTAGTTTCAGTTCTAACTTTTGAGCAATTGTAATATATAATTTATTTTTTTATTTTATCATATTTTAGCAAACAGTCGTTTATCAATTGCATGCAAATAATTTTGCTCACATGATATTATTGACCACATTAATTATACTAAAAGCAGGTGGTTGTTACTTGTCTAGGAAACTGTTTACCACGCAAATTGACGGGAATTTGAAGTGAAATTTTATTAACGTTATAAGTAACTATACATACTTACATGTGGAATATGACAAATTGGAATAATATATATAAGTATCAAAATCTTCATTACTTGAATTTATGTCAAATATGTAAATATTAATTGAATTCATATTAATCTGGTAAATATGTGTAGAACTTCTGTTAATAATAATTTGATGAATGGTGTACATGCATAAAACTCCATAATTGTTTCATGCATAATATATGCACCCTATGCATATACCATAACCCTTAAGTTTTTTATCTTTATTTTTTTTATGATTGACTAAAATTGTTAAAATAAATAATTGTAGCTGATCTCTTAAAATGTAATTAGAATTCTGAGTCGTAACAAAAATCAAAATGTTATTGTAAACTTTTTGTTTTATGTATAATTTATCTTGGTACTTCATTATTTGAGATTCACCTGCGTTCTACGATATTAAAAGAGGTACCTAAGTAAATTCAGAAGTTTTCAATGAGTTTAGTTTCTTATTATTCTTTACCTCTGATTTTTTAAACAAACGACATGGAAAATTTAATTATGGGTTCTAATTGAATTTCGATTTCAAGAATCTTACATGAGATAAATTAAGTTAATTAGCTTAAATTCATCATTGACGCTAACTATATATGCATTATTAACTAATCCAACTCGATGCGTATATGGTGGATATTTGCCTTCTTCCCAATTGAATAACTGAGTGACCAGCTAGTCTCTCCTGTTTAGAACCATACATGTGAGGTTCATGTCCATTTAATTAATTAAGTTAAATTAGATAAAAGGACACGCAAAAATATATGAAATGTTTGTTGATGGTAAGAATAATATTACGCCGGCAGCACACCTAAGTCAGATTATCGTTTTTGTGGGTCTCACCTAGCTAGCTAATTGCAAAAGTAATAGCCATGTATGTGAAATTAATTTATTACCGATGGATTGCAATTTCAACAGGTCGGTGGATTTGCTACGTATGTATTCAGATTAAAGTATGGTTTTTTACACGACAGATCGAAAAGAAATCCCTTGCATATATACCCCTCGAAATTCGTAATATCATATACCGTGGATTGCAATTTAACAGAATGTTGTCTAATATATACCGTAGCTATAAATCCCCCGATATCAAAGGTTGTTCCTGTAAACAAGCAAAAATTAAATAATATCGTCTCTCCTTATACTGTCAAGATTCAGCTGCAAACATATTATCCAGCGATGAGCCGCCAGTTTCTACGTTAACTATGCTATAATTAATCACATTATCGGCTAATAACATCATGAATATATGCAGAGATCCAAAGAGAATAATAAGCAATTTTCTGGATTGTATGAGTAATCATAAAGGTTAATTTTTCATCCTCTTGCTAGTTTTGAAGGGTTGTTATTTTTTTTGCTAAAAAAAAGAGGTTTGCAAAATGATGCTTTGATATTTTAATCTGCCAAAAAAAAAAAACTATTTGAGGTTTTTGCAGAATTCGCAATAGCTTGCTCCGATTATTTTCTTTGGCAGCCTTGGTTTGTTGCAGACTTGCAGTGCAGCAAATTCTTTATTTTGGTGAGAAGCTGACATCAAATGGGCTCACATCACATCAATTTTTCGTAGAAAAATGGGCTGACCGTACATTCACTGACCCTTTAAAATACTTCTTTGACATTTCAGCTTCATATTTCCTTTTGCTTCCTTTTGCTCTAAGACGAAGGTTTGACTAATAATCTTTGGTTGATTTTGACTAGTCTAATACACACTCAGACATGCTTATAAATATATAATACAGGGTTAGGCGTTTTGCAACAATTTGCACTATTTAATAGTTATACATACTTGACTTCTGAGCCTGACTAGGCATCTTAAAACGTGTAACTAAATTAATAGTTACAGAGGAAGAACATATACGAGTGAGGTCTGGTCAATGTAGGTAATTTTTTGAACATTTTATTAAAATATTGAGGGCGAATAAGTGTGTCTTTTTTTTTTTTTTTTTTTTTTTTTTTTTTTTTTTTTTGCTTTTGATGTAAGGTTTGGTTTTTTAATGAGTTAAGAAATTTATTTAGAGAGACATGTCCCAATCAATAAAGATTTTATCTTGTTTTCGTGTCCACCTGGACTCTCATGTTCTCATATAAGGTTTGGTTAACCTCAACATCTTTTTTTTTTTTCTACTTAAATTTTGAATAGCGTCAACCTAAAAAAAAGAAAAAAATAAAAATAAATAAATAAGATAATAAAAAAAAAAAACATAGCGCTGCATTACTAGCTGGAGGGAAATTTTAGCTTTGGTACAATACCAGAAGAAAAAGATTTAGCATTGTTCCCTAACATGTTCAGCGACAGCCCATTCGTTTTAGGCTGAGTTAGTAGTGGAAGATAATTAGCCAATAAAGAAAAAGAGCCCATAAGCTTTAGTTTTTGTAGTGATTACGCGATATCTGTGGGGTCTTTAAAGTTTTCCGTTCTGTCAAAATGGTCGCATTCTTCGTTTTGCATTGTAATTGGCATCTGTGTATATTTCAGTCTCTTTGTTTGTTAGTAGTACTGGTAGGATGTTTAAGAAGTCTCTTTGTTATGTCAAATTTTACGCTAGAAAAGCACCATGAAATCAGTTTGAAATTCGAGTTACAACAATGCTAGAAGAGTTTCATATCAGTTCCAACTACAATACAGATCAACAGATCAAGTTACAACCTGACCCATCAAGCAAAGATATCCAAATCCGCCTGAGCACAATTTTCTCATCTCTGACGGAGATCATGAGCAATTCACAGTGGTAATTTCTCTTCACTTTTTGTAATTTATATTTGGCAGATATTACGCTAAATTTCTTTTGATTTGTGGAAAACAAATTCGTTATAAGTTAGCATGCTTAACTGAGTAAACCAGTGGCTTGTATGCAAGTACGCGACCATGTTAAACTTCATAAATAATTTGCTTGCTTAGAGCAATTATACTTTGTTGAATAAAGTCCACTTTTGGCAAATCAAATCAAAATTAAAAAATGTCTAAACATTACCAAAGAAATACATATTAGAAAACTATATGAAGCCTGATTTATGCAAGCTCTATCACCAAGCAGCTCAGAGAAACCTTCAATTGTGCATAAATTCTGAAAGCCGGATTTGTCAACATATTTAAGGACTTCCATGCTGATGATACACAATACATTATTAAGTCTAGCAGCTAACAAAAAAATGATCCCATTCCCTGAAATACATTACAATGATAAAGTTTAGAAATTAATTCAAGTCCTCAAAATGAAATCACAACAGAAGTTTCATTACCAATGTTTTAAATAATGGCGACAAAGCAAGCTTAGCAGCTTTGGTGAGCCTTAGCACAAGATATATGTCAATTGAAAACTGCCAGATATTTGTCATTTGAAAAACTGCCAGATAAACGTCATTTGGAAAACACTGATAAAGTGCAATTTAAAAGTGATAATTCACAATACTTTTAAGTGTTATTCACCTGCCTTTGCCACTGGTTTTCTCCCACTCAGCTAACTGTAACTCTCTCTCTCTCTCTCTCTCTCTCTCGTCTCTCCTCTTCTCACCTTATCTTAACTCTCATTTTGTCACTTATCACCACTCTTCTTCATTATTACAAAAATAAACTTTCTGGCCCAACAGTTTCTAAAACTTATGTTTGATAAGCAACCACGCTAAAAATGCAATCAATATGATTGCATTCTCATAGATTTGCTTTATAAATAAATAGTTCTTAATAACATGAAACAGGCACACAGTTACTAGCGACTTTTGTTATCTATAGTTACTAGAAACAGAATGTGGCTAAAAGTTCTTTTCATGCCAAGCTCTTCTTGCCAGGAATTGAATAGGCTAACGGAAAACTGTAGGTTACAAATACAACTAAAAGAAAGGTGTAAATTTTAATTGGTGCGTTAGTTTTCAAAATTCAGTGTACACAAGAGAAAAGGGTTAGATACAAGTATAGTATACTTTAGCATAATTATTATGTTTATAAAAGATGGTCACAGCACTATGGTATCGTGTTCATATATCTAAAGGAATAATGTTTATACATTGTACTCATGTTGTGGTCCGCACAAGTTTAAACAAACAAAATAAGACTTTAGGAGATAAAAGGTGGCAATAAATTCCTCTCACTTCCAGTAATGTTAACAAACACATAACTAGAAGCAACAAATCTCACCATCACCTGTATCCAGTTTCTAATTGTCTTGCTGAATCCTAACAAACCATTAGTAGCAACTGGAAAGAAGGAAATGAAAACATACCAGATTACTGTGAAGCTTTGCCAAAATCAGAATTAGCAGCCTGGACGGGAACAGTATGATGTGAAACTACAATAGGAGGACGTAGTGCCTTGTGTTGCTCCTCCTGTTGTTTTCTTGCATTGTACATCTCCTCCGTCTCCACAACCACCAATCTCTTCACCTGTAACAGGCAAGCCATATCTATAGAAAATTAGAAATCATCCTCTTTATTCTCCTAAGAAAGGAGAAAAGGCGAGGCAATAGAAAAGTTTGCAGTTTATACAGAGTATCAGAACTCATGCAACTTGTCATAATTGCTATGTCAATCTTAACAGGATGTTCCTTGATTAGTATTGATGAGAACTGAAACTACACTTATACAGGAAAACAAAATAGGAGAATCAATAAAATCTGAAGACCTAAATTGGGTTTGCAACATTTTCAACGGTACCAAATCATCAGATGGCCATTCATTTCAGACCAGATTGTCTATATCAGGTAAAGATCAATAGCCGGCCTGTACTTGCCCACACTGTTTTTTATTTATGGACAATTCAGATCTCCCTGGGATCACCTTAGTATACAAATAAAGTAGTGCTGATTCAACCCAAGCCGAATTAAGCTGGAACATTTTTTTCAGAAATCAACCAACTGAACTACATTAAGCTTCCAGCTGACCAAATCCAAACCTGACCAAACTCTAACATGACATGAACTGAACTGGAGTTACCCAAATTCTGACTTAAAAGCACATACTAAACCAGTAAACAAACCAGTACCAACCTGGAAAATCTTAGAGACAGCTCCAACAAAGCCAACATTATTATAACAAATATAAAACCAAAGAATGTTTTATTCATTTATGGGACTCTATCTGAATAATTGAACAAAATATTGTTGGTAAAACAAAATATTGGTCGATATATTTTGTGCAGAGCGGGTGCTCAAGAGGTGTAGCTGGGACCCCTTCTTTCTTTGTCAATGGTATGCCTCTTTCTGACTCTGGATCAACATTGGATTACAACAAGTGGAGAAGTATTGTTAACCTGTTGTTGAGCAAGAACAAAAGCTAGATATGCAAGATCTAAAGATGCCAAAGCATTGTTACTAGTGCACTCCATAATGGTCTGATTGGAAACTCAGAATTAAAGTTGAAATCACAATTGGCAGAAATCCAGCGATCGGAACAAAGGAGAGAGTGAATGAGAATCGGACTCAGGAGAAATTGGAGGCGCTGAAATCCCATCACCAAATTCTTTCAAAAGCAAAGAAATTTGGTGATATTCCATCTCGGCACTCGCGCATTTGTTCCATCAGAGCATAAGAGTCCCTATTTAAGGACTTACAACCAACTCCAACACCACCTCATTCTCTAATCACACCTCTACATCCCTAGTCAATTTAATTCCAATAATACCTAGTTCATTCTATTCTACAGCAGTCCAATTATCAACCCAGACATCTCCCAACAAAAACCAAACAGTAAAACAACAGAAAGGAACATAAACAAGAGTAGGTGGGACCTGGTTGAGCATGCCGAGGAGAGAAGGCGTGGTGCGATGGACAACAGTACGGTTGCACACGCGGAGGCGCATCGCCTCCAAAGTCCGCCGATGGAGGCGCCGCGTCCCGGGCAGCCCTCTGACGAGGGTAATGTACAGATTGGGGCTCCATTCCACCGGAACTCTAGCTTTGAAGGCGTTAAATGCACTCCCACTCATGCTTCTAGTCTTCTACCTTGATTTCGTACTTTCTTTCTCGCTCTGCCTCAGTGCCTCTCCTCTTTGCGCTGATACTGATATTGTATTCTTTCGTCAATGGCGACTCGAGTGGAGTAGGATCTGGGGTTTTAGCTCTGTAGGCTTTGGTGTTTGCCAGCAATGTAAATTGGGTTTTGTGGTTTAGGCCCAAAGGCCCATTAATTTGTTAATTGAGATTTTGAGGCGAGCTGGGACTTACAGGAAATTGATTAGTGCCATCGGCACAAATTGCCATCGCACGCCATCGCTGAGGCGCGATGGTCTCTCACCCAGCGCAATTTTATTTCATACTTAAATGTTCAATTAGATAAGTACAAATGTTCCGTTATTTTGAGTATAAATGTTCAGTTAGTTGCAACAAAAAATATAAGTGTTATAAGCAAAAATGTTCATTTTATTAAGTATAAATGTTTAGTTTAGAAAGTACAAATGTTCAATTGGGTGAGTACAAATGTTCAGTTAGTTGCAATAAAAAAATACTAATGCTATAAGCAAAAATGATTATTGGATAAGTATAAATGTTCAGTTTAGTAAGAACAAATGTTCAGTGTAGTAATACAAATATTCAGGTTATTAGATATAAATGTTCAGTACCACTTTTCGGTTTTTTTAATAGGTGAGCGAAGGGGTCACGAACCGGACACAAAACACATGAAAAAATTAGAAGGGGTCATGAACCGGTCCGGTTCAAATTAAATTTTTTCCGACTATACCCCTGGGGCGCCTTTCTCAAAACTGACGCGCAATTTAATATTAAACCATAAATTGATGCATTTAACTGAACACTTGTGATCATTAAATGAACACATTTTGTTATTAAACTGAACATTTGTAACAGACACAGATATTTTTGTTCAGCGATGGCTCGCGATGGTAAATCTGCCGATGGCAGTTATCATTTCTGGGACTTACATCCTCTCTGACCTGAAGCTAATTTTTTATCCTAACCGTCCAATCAATGATGGATGTCATGTGAATAATATCAGATTGATAGGTCCGAAATATTTAACCGTCGAGATTAAATCAGACTGCTTGGATCGAAAGTTGGCATAGTCCACTAGCTGGGTATAAACAAATCAAACTCACATTAGCTGCCTCAGTAATTTGCAACTTTATCGAGTCGAGCTAGATCACATTAACTAAAATTTAAAGCATATAAACTTAGCTTGAATTTGGTTTGTTAAAAATTTGTAGCTTGTTTAAAATAATGATTTAACACTTGAATCAGTCATAAAGATGAGCTCTCTTGAATAGTTAAGTTTCAACATTTGAGATTAAAGTAAAACTTTAAAGGCTGAAACTATAATTTTTTTTGGGGAAAAAAATACATATATTGCATGATGTGTTTCACATTTGAACTAAAAAGTTCATATAACTTATATTTATATCAGACAAATTATGTTTCCGAACTATTTTCGAATGAGTAGAATCTTGCTACGATCCTGATCGCTGAAAACCAGAATCGTAACAATAAATTTGAAACTGGTACAAACTCATATGGGGGTGTGTTTGGCAATGCTGACGAACTAGTTGTTCACGAATAGGGCTAGTTCGCACGAACCAAACAAACCACGAACTAGACGAACAGCTAACTAGCTGCCTAGTTCCCAATTCCAGCTTTTTTGGGGAACTAAGAACAAGAACAAGCACGTGGGTGCTTTGTTCCTTGTTCCCATTCGTCCTTGTTCCCCTCCACTACCAAACATACTGAAGAACAGTCAGGATTTAGCCAAAGTGAGCTAAGAGTGCAGCAATTTAGAGAAATTGGAGATAAACTTGATAAGAGATAACTAAACTATGGAATTGAGATATAAATTGACAATAATCCAACTGAATTGAAGATACAGTTGAGATCTAAAGAAAATCTAGAATAAAGTGGAGAAAATAAGAGATAAGCTATGTGAACAAATTAAAGTTTATACAGAGAAGAGAAAGAACACCAGACTCCCTGAAACTCCCTCCCTCCCTTTGTTTATTTCATTCATTGAAAATGTTATTACATCGATACATGAATATTGAGCAGCTGCCTCATTTATACCTTTCTTTCTAAATACATAATTGGACAACAAATCTTTTTATATTTAGAAACAAACTACCTAATAAACATAAAGAAATATTACAGCCATCAGCTTCCATATACCGACACAAATATCATAAACACAACCTTCCTTTTATGCTCGATATTGCTATCTCCCAGATGCGCATCAGAATTGCGATACTGATATCCTGATAGCTGCGTATCAGCTTGTGCATTTAACATCCTCCCTCAAGCAGATACGTAGATATCTCCCATTCCTAGCTTCTCTAGGCACTTGTTAAAGATACTGCTTGAGACTGGTTTAGTAAGCATGTCTGCTATTTGCTCTCCTGACCTCACAAACGGAACCTCAATTATTTTTGAGTCAATCTTTTCCCTGATGAAATGTTTATCTATTTCAATGTGTTTTGTGCGGTCATGTTGCACTGGATTATGAGATATGTCTATTGCAGCTTTGTTGTCACAAAAGAGTTGCATCTCACTGGTTGGTTCGAACCCCAGTTCAGTTAGTAACTTCCTTAACCACAAGAGTTCACATATACCCTTCACCAGTCCACGGAATTCTGCCTCTGCGCTCGACAATGCCACAACATTCTGTTTTTTACTTCTCTATGTGACCAAATTACCTCCTACAAAAGTGAAGTATCCAGCAGTAGATCTTCGATCGTCTAAGCATCTTGCCCAATCAGCATCTGTATAGCCATTCACTCCCATATGACAATTCTTTCGAAACATTAGGCCTCATCCAGGTGTTCCTTTCAAATATCTAAGAATCCTCATCACAGCCTCCATATGCTCTTCACTTGGAGAGTGCATGAATTGGCTAACAACACTTACACCATATGCTATGTCAGGCCTAGTATGAGATAGGTAAATCAATTTCCCAACTAACCTTTGATATCTATCTCGATCAGTAGGTGCTTGACTTGGATCAGTTTTCAACTTCCTGCTAGGCATAACTGGAGTGTCAACGGGTTTACATTCTAGCATTCCAACCTCAGCAAGTAAATCAAGTACATATTTCCTTTGAGAGAGAAAGATTGTGTCTTTGGTTCTTGCTACTTCTATTCCCAAAAAATATCTCAAACTGCCCAGGTTCTTCATTTCAAACTCTTGAGACAAGTGTTTCTCCAGTGTGTGTATTTCTTCAAGATTGTCTCCAGTAATAATCATGTCATCTACGTAGATGATTAGGATAGTGATCTTCCCTTGGTCTAACTTGTAGAACAAAGTGTGATCGGCATTGCTCTGCATATACCCATATCTTCTCATTGCATTGCAAAATCTCCCAAACCATGCTCTCGGAGACTGTTTTAGTCCATACAATACTCTTTCTAATTTACATACCTTTTTTCCCTCTTCATGACATCGGTATCCTGGTGGGATATCCATGTAAATTTCTTCTTTCAGATCTCCATGCAAAAAAGCATTCTTGACATCGAATTGATGCAAAGGCCAATCATGATTCACTGCAAGAGATAACAAAATTCGCACAGTGTTTAGTTTCGCTACAGGAGAAAAAGTTTCATGAAAATCTATTCCAGCTGTTTGAGTATAACCCTTGGCCACTAACCGAGCTTTATACCTCTCGATGTTACCTTCTGCATTATACTTTATTGAATATACCCACTTACAACCTACTGTCCTTTTCCCTTGAGGTAAATCGGTTATCTTCCATGTCTGATTTTTCTCTAGCGCCTCCATCTCCAAATTCATTGTCTTTACCCAATTCGGGTCATTAAGTGCCTCTTCAACTCTAGTTGGTACCTGTATAGATGACACTTGGAATACAAAGTTCTTCAAAGCTGGAGAGAAGTTATTAGCTTGAGCAAAATGAGTAATTGGGTATTGCACTCTTCTGCTCACCCCTTCTTCGGGAATATACCGCTTGGGTGGTATACCACGATTGGTTCTAGTAGGTAACTTGAAAGAGTTCTGATCTAAAGAACGTACCTCGGGGATATCCTCACTGGAGTCCGGGCCAAGTGGTTGGGAGACAGATTGTATTACATTCTCATGTCCGACCTCACCTGATTCAACCTGCATCTGCTGATCTTCACCGACTTCAGATGTGTGGGTTGGTTCATGCATGGAGAAACTGTTGGGCTCAAGTCTCATTCCTGACCCGTGGGCATGACCCTCACTAATTGAGATTGTACAGCCACGTGACTCTGGACAATCAAATTGCATGTTTTCTTCATGACCTTCCTCTAATATTGCTCCATGCGATTCCTCTGTTCTGACCCCTTGAACTTGCTCATACACTGGTTGTTGCTGCCACATCGAATTGGAGGAGCTATCAGTAAGCACAAAATTTTGTTCTTTTCCTATCACTTCTCCCAGAACAGATGCTTGAGTAAAGTAAGATTCATTCTCAATGAAGGTGACATCCATAGTTGTATAGAATTTTCTGTTCTTTGGGTTGTAACACTTGTAGCCTTTCTGATGTGATCCAAAACCAAGAAACACACATTTTTCGGCACATGGTTCAGTCTTTGTGCGAAATTGTTTTTGAACATGTACATAAGCAACACATCCAAATATTTTTGGTGGCAGATTTAAGTATGAAGGAATACATACATGAGTGGCCAACATTTGTAGTGGCGTTTTAAAGTCATTTGACTGTGAAGGAACCCGGTTCATCAGGTAAACCGTTGTTGACACGGCATTATCCCAGAAAACTTGAGGAACGCAAGTTTGGAACAGTAGAGACCTTGCAATTTCAAGGACTTGTCTATTCTTCCGTTCTGCGATCCCATTCTGTTGAGGTGTTCCCACACAAGACGTCTCATGAATGATCCCATTTTCTGTGAAAAATTCTTGTAAATTTTTATTTACATATTCTGTGCCATTATCACTCCTCACGACCTTAACACTCCTTTCAAATTGAGTTTGTATCATTTTATAGAAGCATTTAAAGATATTTTGAACTTCATCTTTAGATTTCAACAAGTATAGCCAGGTCATTCTGGTACAATCATCCGTGAACAGAACAAACCATTTATACCCAGATTTTGATATAATCGGGGACGGACCCCAAACATCGCTATGAACAAGATCAAAAGGATAAATGCATCTATTATTGCTTAAAGTATAAGTAGCCCTATGACTCTTAACTTTAATACAAGTCTCACAAACAAATTCTTTATTCTCTAAACCGATAAATAAAAGGAGATAACTTCTTCATGTACCCAAATGACGGGTGTCCTAGTCTCTTATGCCACAACCATATTTCTTCCTCTGAGTTCACAGAAATATTTTTTGTAGAATATGCTTTTCCAGGACCTGGGTCATCCAAGTAATACAATCCGTCTCGCTTAGAATCACGCCCAAGGATCTCCTTCGTTAGGATATCCTGAAAGACACAAAAATTTGGAAACATAAGAATAGCACAATTCAAATCTCGTGTGAGTTTACTTACTGATATCAGTTTACTAGACAAGGAAGGCACCAGTAAAGTGTTTTTCAAACACACTCTATTTGTCAAATGTACATGTCCCATTGTTCTTACTGGATAAGCATCTCCATTGGCATTTATAATCCTTGACTTATCTGGTAATGTTAAGTTCACAAGATCCTGTTCACTATTTGTCATATGATCGGTCGCGCCCGAATCAATTACCCATTATTTTATGTTGCTGCTGTCTGTTTGAGTTTCAAAAAAAGTTTCAGATTCTATATCTTGTCCTGGTAACTTACCCTGCGCAGCCACTGTATTTGCTGCACCAACATCAAGTTTGAGCATCCGATCAGAATTCGACTCAGGTATTAGCCCTGTCGCAACCTTCTGGTTTGCCACTGTTGCGCCAAGGTTTGTGTCTGGTTCTGTACCAGTTTGAGCAGAGATAGTATGCGCTGCCCCTTTACCTTTTCTCCTCCCATCCTGTTGCCTTTTTTTCCGATCAGCCCACCAGTCAGGGAAGCCAACCAGATGAAAACACGTCTCCTTGGTGTGCTTAGTCCCTCCACAATGAGTGCAACCCTGTCTCATGTCTGAATAGGAAGCACGATTAAAGGAGACCCTTGCCTCTGGTTGCAAGTAACCCTTGGAGACCATCGCTACAGATGAGAATTGAGATAGCTCATCCCCTCCTTTCAACATCACACCTTGTCGAGTTGCCTCTTGCCTAACCCGAGCATATGCTTGTTCAACTGTTGGAAAGGGAACGAGTTGCACGACTTCAGCTCTTACTCTATCTAGCCGATCATCCAATCCATCAAGAAACGAATACACTCTCATCTCTTGGATAAACTGATTAAACTTCTCAATATCTTCAGGATGTACCATCGGATTTGGTCGTCTGAAGTCAAGCTCTTGCCATAATGCTTGGAGTTCACTGTAGTATTCCTCTAACGACCTGCCAGTGTGTTTGACATGAAAAACTTTTCTGTTTAGTGCCAATACCTGAGCAGCATCGTTCCCATCATAGTAGGTTGTTGCCACGGCCTTCCAGACATCTATAGTAGTGGGATGACGAATGAATCCTCCTCACAGGTTTGTCTCGAGAGAGTTTATCAGCCATTGTTTCACAATTGTGTCCTCTGTTTCCCATTTGTGATATAGCGGGCTGGAGTGGATCGGTGGTGGTGGAACACCGGTGAGATGACTCATCTTCTCCCTGCCTCGGACATACAGCTCGACACTTTGAGACCACAGCCCGTAGTTGGTGCCATTGAACTTTACATCAATTGGATTTGGTTGTGCATAAGATTCATTGCTGATTTGGGGTTGTTGGACTGGAGATGACTGCTGCAGTGCCTGAATTTGGGCCTGTTGTAGGCTAATCATCTGAATTAATTTTTCGAGAATAGCAGAAGTCTCACTGGGCACCTCTGGATCGAGTTTCTTCACGGCAGTTGAGGGACCTGCCATGGGGATTGTAGATAAGAAGAAGTACTAACTAAAGATGAGAAATATTGTGACGATGTAACCAGAATCATACACGCTCTGATACCATGAACAAATTAAAGATTATACAGAGAAGAAAAAGAACACCGGACTCCCTGAAACTCCCTCCCTCCCTTTGTTTATTTCATTCATTGAAAATGTTATTACATCGATACATGAATATTGAGCAGCTGTCTCATTTATACTTTTCTTTCTAAATACATAATTGGACAACAAATCTTTTTATATTTAGAAACAAACTACCTAATAAACATAAGGAAATATTACAGCCATCAGCTTCCATATACCGACACAAATATCATAAACGCAACCTTCCTTTTATGCTCGATATTGCTATCTCCCAGATGCGCATCAGAATTGCGATACTGATATCTTGATAGCTGCGTATCAGCTTGTGCATTTAACACTATGAAATAAGTGTTTTGAAGATTCAAGACATCGATTAATGCTTGCTCTCTCTCCAGATCCCCTTTATAAGCTACTACCAACAACCCTGAACGTTTGGTGGAGCGGGGTTAGCGAGTTTAGCGAGTTTAGTTGGATTCCCTCGAAAATTTCATCTTCTCACTATTCTACCTCGAAATTCCAAAAAGTACCTCGTAAATCTCAAAAAATACTAACATTACACCACTAACCCTACTAACCTCATGTGTGCCAAACACTTTTGGATTCTCCAACATGATTCAAACTCAGCTCATGCACAACATTCACTAGAGAATGCGATCGCATCTTCTCCAATTTATACTGCATCCAATCTGCTTCAGCTTGCATCTCTAACTCTTCTTAGTGGAGATAATATTACAGCTATGACTTCTTCTTTCTTTCGCATTAAACTTGACGATGGTCTCCTCTCCTATCTTATGTAATTGCTTGATTAAGGCCCACTAGAGTAAAGTCCAGCTCAATATAGTTTATTCCCATCATTTCTCCTTCTTTGTGACATTTGAGCCTATTAATAATTCAAACATTATCACTGACTTTCAGCCCATTACTTTACCCGTGACAAATCTAGTTTAAGTTTGATTTGTGAGTATTTCCAACTTGATAGTTTAGTTTGTTGATAGTTTATAACTTTGAAATTAATTTAAACGAGTTAATTACAAATAATTATAGAATCGAGTTCACGAACGGCGAAATTTTTGTCACTCTTATTGGACCGGACTGAATATTTCATTTGCATGTGATCATGGTACAATCTGACTATATATATATTTTATGATGTTAATTAATTGACATATACCAACAACCATTTCGGGTGGGCCGCAGATATGGGCAGCTAACCTGGGCGCACAAGACTCGGATAAGATAAAACAGAATTTTGATTGGTTGGTTGGTGAAGACAAATCAGTCAGGCGGATCAGAGATTTTAAATCAGAGTTTTAACTCCAAATAAACCTATTATACAAAATGAATAAGTATTAGAAAAGTTTCTGCGTAGAACAGAAGAAATTGAAAGGTTCATTTTTTTTTAACAATAGCGGTTCCTTAAAGAAAGGGTACCTAAGCAACATACTGGACTATTGATGATTTTGTTAAAATACTCTTTAAGTGGACCAAAAAAATTTTTAAGTGGTCCCTTGAAAGCATTATTAGAATTATTGGAGGTTCTCTATTACTCCAATGCACCATCTTTTGGAGAGTATATAAGCCTGACCTTGCATCCACTTCCACAAACCAAATATTCCCTTCCTTCCTACTGTGCTTTCCATATACTAGAGAACCCAAACTTGAACTTAAAATGCAAAAGGGAAAAACCATGATGAATCCTTTGTTGTGCCTAATGATGCTCTTTCTCTACTTCTCTCTATGCAAATCTCAGCTCCCAATTCCGGCTAAGATCGATGGGTTCGTGTACAAAAAGCCTACTGTTTGGGGTGAATCGGTCGTGGTTGAGGCCTTTCTCGATCCAGTATGCCCCGACAGCCGAGACTCATGGCTGCCTCTAAAGCAGGCATTGGATTATTACTCTGGTCGATTGTCGCTGGTTGTCCATCCTTTCGCATTGCCGTAAGTTCAATTAATCGATGTTTATTGTGAGTTGCAACTTTATTGATGTTGTTAGACAATTAATGTCATGGTTAGCGAAATTACATGAGGAATTTGGTCTAATGAGCATATGCACTTTTAGCTCTTTTAGAAAGTGTAAAAGCAAAATATTATTACTTAAGACACCATTTCTAATTTCAAAAAAGAATATCTGCCTTGGTCTTATAGGTCTTGATTGGTCGGTGAGCTGTATTTTATTTTGTAGCCCAATAAGTCACAGTTGCTCTGTTGTAGTATTTTGTCTACATCCATGGGACCCATGTATTCTGGTACAGACCACATCAGCAGTCACATGTTTCACTTAATAAATTAAACTTGATTAATTACAAAAACATGGAACCAATAATCGGATGTTTCTTTGAGAGTGAACTTACAAATCAATCCCACTAGGATTTACTTACAATCAACGAGGACAGTTTTTGCGATTTCTAATTTTTATTATCTTTCAAAATTAATACTTTTGTAAATGAAACATTTGTAAACACACAAAATTAACTTCAAATTTGAGTCTTATTTATTGTACATGTTTACAGATATCACAGCAATTCTTTTACGGCGTGCCGTTCGCTTCACATAGCAAACAAGCTAAACTCATCCTCTGTTTATCCCCTGCTTGAGCTATTTTTCAAGACTCAGGTTAAGCTCAGAAAAATCATAATTGCCTCGACTGTTTGCCAAATTTTCAAATTGAACCTATATTGATGTTATTTGATGATTAAACAGGAGAAATATTACAATGCACCAACTTATGGACTACCAAGGGCCTCGGTAGTAGCCGACATGACAAAATTGGCACTAACAGCTGTAGGTGAGAGCTTCAGTACAGCATTCCGGTCAGGTTTCAATGATTCAAGTACTGATCAAGCAGCTAGGATTTCCTTTAAGGTAAAAATCTTTTAGTTTTTTTTCGTAATAATTTTACTTTTGCAACATCGAAGAATATATTATTTAGTTATGCGACTCTAACTGAATAATTCTGAACGATAAATTGTTGGCTAAATGTAATATTGGTCGATATATTTTGTGCAGTACGGGTGCTCAAGAGGTGTAGCTGGGACCCCATCTTTCTTTGTCAATGGCATGCCTCTTTCTAACTCAACATTAGATTACAACAAGTGGAGAAGTATTGTTGATCCATTGTTAAGCAAGAACATAAGTTAGATACGCAAGATCTAAAGATGCCAATTGCCACATCTGACATCTCCGAGATATATGAAAATAAAAAAACGAGTATAATTTTTTTTGTGAAGTTAACAACAGCCAGCAAAGCTTAAGAAATAAATATCTTGTTCTTCCATTAAATTGCTGGTCTTTTTTTGTTTTGGGTTAATTTTTTGTGTGTGTTTTCTACTACAGAATATTCATCAGATGTTGGCATCAATAAATGAGAAGCCATTAATTCAATGATTTAGAAGTGTTTTTAGTTTTTACTAGTACACTCCCTTACCCTGAGTTCAAGTCTTCTATTACAGACTTTGACCGTAGACTTTTAAGTCTTGTAATACACTCCTTGTGTTTGTTTGGATGGATTTGGAATAGGGTAGGAATAACATAAATTTAGGGAAAAACACTATTCACCGAAATTGTGAGAATTGACTATTCCGGAAATAGGAAATGTTGTTTGGATGGTGAGTTTAGGAATAGCGTTGGGAAGTGTGAAAAGTAGTGAGAAAAGTGTTATTGGGAAGAATGTTATTGGAAATTGTGTTAGGAATGGAATTGCCTATTCCAAAATCGTTTGGATGAAAAATTTAGAAATGAAATTGCCAATTCCGAGAATAAGATCTATTCTTGGCCATCCAAACGACACCTTATGTCTCCCTATTATACGATGATTGATAACGATCTCCACTACAGACAAGTGAAAGAAAACAAAACTATAAATCCAGTTATCCAGGACTTTTCGGGGAAACAACACATGAATTATTGACAAATTTTCACAAGGGAAAGAAAAGCAGATATGTCAAGTCTACTTCAGATGGCAGTTAAAGCACGTAAGGTTGTGATGGTAACCTTGCTCTGTCTGTTATGAAGCAATTTTTAATATAGAATCGCTGCAATTATGAAATTTCATAACCAGTGCTAACTTGATTTCGAGACAAGGGCAAATTTGTCCATTGGTAAACTGCGTTCTTGGGAAAACAGAAGAGTGAAGTTTTTTTTCCCTTATTTTTTAACTTTTTTTTTAATATGAAGTAAATAAGAATATTTTTTTTTTTTGATAAATGAAGTAAATAAGAATACTTCAGTTAAAACATTAGGTGAGATAATAAAGGCAGAAAATTGACGGGTTTTTCTTCTTATAATGGTAGCCTAGTTAGAAAAAGAAAGTGCTATACTGTCTCTTAGCTTCTTTAAATTTCTCAATTAAACTCCATCTTTCTTTTTTTTTTTTCTTTTATATTTTACTTTGGTTAGCCGCTGGCGAGACCAGGTAATTTAACTTTGTTTTACTTAATGCAAAAGATAGGGGCTTGACCCCAATATTCATCATTTAAAAAAAATAGTCGTTTTTGTTTTTGTTTTCTTTTTTTTTTTGTCCTTTTCAAGGAAACACTGTCCTTTGAAGTGTAATAAGGAGTGCTAAAATTCACATGTTACTAAATTTCTCAATTTAAAAATATGGCAACCTTTCAAAAGTGTTTTTGCCAAATTAAGCTAATAGATTTGTTAACAATTTCGCATATCTCAAATTCCATTATCAAGAATTTTATATTGTTTGGTTGCATATAATCAAGTTATTTTTATTTAAAAGAAGACATAATAATTTACAATTTTCTGGAAACAGAGAACAAGTTCTGATAATCCATCAGAGAAAATAGTTTTGCACACTCCAGAATTTAGAATTGATCTTGACCACTGGGAAAGCCAAAGCCTCACATCAACTTTATTTAATTATTGTTTATTTTATTTTGTCTATTTGTTTCACCTCAGTGGCTTGTATTAGTTTTCTTATAGTTTTCCAGAGTATCACTTTTTTTTTTCTTCAAAAGAAATTACAAGTACTTTGTCTCTTGACCTCTATAAATTGAAATCTTTGAGCTTTATTTTGAGCTTAGATCTCAACAAACTAACCAACAGCCCGCTACAAAAATAGATATTGATTTTTAAAAAAGATAAAATTAATTACTTGAATGTACAAACTGATTAAGCTCATAAAAAGAATTTGTGAACATAGTTTAAAAGATCATCAGGACTTTAAATAAACAAAAAAGGGCAGAAGGAAATCAACAATAAGGCTTAAGCCTAAATAGCAAGTACAGGCATGCCATGACTAGCCGGGTTCATCCATCAATTAATCAATTTAAAACTCCAGTTGAACAACTTTGTGATTGATTATAGGTGTTTAAGATTAAATTAACTAACAAATTGAGTTGAGGTAAACCCATAGTATGTATATAGATACATTCATTGTCTGTCTATTAATTGTGATTTTAGACTACAGGATGCATGATCCTAGTGCTACAAGTTTTTATCAATTTTTAAATTGAACAAGACCAACAAATTGGATTTGTGATATTTGAATTTTTAATTTTGAAACATCAATGAAATAGAAATTTTGTGACATTTGTGCACTAGAACCCTCCTTTTCAGACTAACAAAGCGTATCAAACCTTGTTCAAAACTTTTGTAGGTGATACAGGTGATACATAAGAATCCATAAACCATCATTTCCGTCCTGTGATGCAAAAACTAAGAATAGAAAAAGATTAATAAATGTTACGGTGAATATTAAAAAAGCTCTGTTCATAATAATGAATTTTTTTTTTTAATAACTATTGATACATGTGATGAAGATGACGCCTCCAACTTCATAATCACCATACTTCATGCCACAAAATGCCACTTCTCTAATTTAATATTTCAAATTTTGAAAAATAAATTTTGATCGAAACCATTGGCCTTGTTCAATTTAATGAAAAATGCACTTTTTATAGTTTTTGTAAATTTTTTACTCAATTTGATATTTGATCAAGAGGTAAAAAATGAACAAATGTTGTTAACTATAATATATTAATTCTAATTTGTTTAGCTTTTGACCTTTTGATCGAATATCAAATGAACTCCAAAATTTACAAAAATTATATAGAAACACATCGCTCGTTATTAAACAAGATCAATGGTTTAGATTCAAAGTTGAATTTCAAAATTTTAAGTATTGATAAAATAAAATAATTTGTGACATTTGTAGAAAAAAATCTCGTGGCACTAGAACCCTCATCATTTCTAGTTTTTAAAAAACATGACAAGTATATAATGAATATTACATAAAATTGCAGAAATGTTTATTTAATTAAATTTTGGAAGATACGTAAAAATTGACAATTATCCTTTAGTTGTAATTAAAATTGTTTGAAATAGTATACATCGGTTTATGCAAAAGAATATAATGGAATTTATTTATGCTCATATTATACATCGGTTTAGCCAATAGAAGCATTATATTGAGTTTGTTAAATAACCAAAGGCCCGAAAATAGGTTTTTAAATCATAGTTATGCACTAGATATCATATTTACAGACAAAATTGTTTTTTTTTCAGTAAATTATAAATTATCATAGGATATGTCTAATTTGGTGGGAACAAAGCACCAAAAGCCCCTCAATAAAATTTATATACTGGAATCGACTGGACATTTTTCCGTTCCAAAAAAGGTCCCCTCTTCATATTAACTCCTGAATTAATTAAGCTGTATTTAGATAGACTCCAATTAACTTAAAAATAGGAATTATCCGTTACGTTTACATTGCCTCCATTTGACCCAACAAATGGTGCGCAAAGATACCTTCCTTTTTTTTGTGTGTGTGTGTGTGTGTGTATTAATCAGTTCAAGCAGAGTAGTTCGTTCGAGATTTCCTGTTTCATTCCAATTATAACTGTGGCCCCAACAAATCTTCTGAAACAAGACCAAAGATCTGCATGAATAATCTTTTGTTTTCCGTTACTCACACAAAAATTCATGTTAGTTTCGAAAGGATCTAAATTCCAGCGGATTCAGTTTTGAACTTCAATGTTTAAAATTTCTACACGGATAGCTACCAATGGACCGTAACAGAAAATCTAATTCGAACGTTGTAGCTCCTTTTTTTTTTTATTTTGGGCAAGAAACGTTAAAACCCGGTCTAATAAAAGTCTCCGACCTAATTTCCTTGAGCCTCAACCCCTTTTTTAACTTCTCTCTCTCCCCACTTTACTAAACTGTGTATCTCGTTCTTTCTCTTTTCAAATAACTAGCCGTTACATCTCTCTCTCTCTCTCTCTCTCTCTCCCTCTCTCCATTTCTAACAATCTCTCAATCGCGATCTCTACAATGGAGAAGGCGTGTCTAATTAGCCCCGCATCTGACGAGAAGCTATGGAGCAAGCTCCGCAATAGAGTTGAATCGATCGTAGCAGATCTAAAGACGAATCCGAAAGTTGATGCTTCGGCCTACCAATCGGTTGTACTTTCTTCGTTCCTAATTTTATTCGAGTTTAATTAATTATTGTTTGTGTTTTGAACAAGTTTCTCCGTTAATTTGGTATCAGCTGGAAGTAATTGGTCAGCTGAAAGTGATAATGGGGATTTTATATCAATGCGAGTTCATTTAATTGTGGATCTGTAGATAATTTATCCCAATACATAATAGTTTTGAAGTTCTTGTTCGATTTTTCAAATTTTAACCTGAATTCGAGTTTTCCACCACACTTGGGGTCAATTTAGCTTTCTTTCTGCTTAATTTGGAGTATTTGTTTGGGTATAGATCGTGTCCCCTTGTCAAATTGTTTTTTCCCTCATTCTTGGTCGGGATTATGCAATTGGGGCAGTTCCGTTTAGTCGTGTTACAACAGCTAGTACATGTTTTAGGTTTACGACTTCTCTTCCAGTTGTTGTCCCTTCTCCCAAAGATTTCAATTGTAGAAGGTTTTTTGGGAACGGACAGCTTTCATTTCTTGGTCTGGATTGAGATGATACTGTTTTATTCTCTTTTAATTTAAAAGCAAATAAGTAGACACAAAAGAAAAACTTGACAGTTGATACAGTTTATAGAAATGCACAGCCTATAACAGTTTGCAGTTTACATGATTCTCATGAGAGATTAACGCCACTTATAACACAATTTCCTGCTGTGAACCAATGCACAAGGTCTATTCTTTGCATTTACCAATAAATAATCGCATTATAGGGTCCGATTATAGTACAATTTACACCTCCCAACCTCTTCCCTTTTGTTGCTTTTACAAACTAAATGCCTTGGAGTGACATACACGGGCTCACTTTATCTTAATATTTAATGCTCAGGCTGGAGTTGCATCTGAGCGTGGAAAAAGGTTAAGGGAGGATTCGATGCTTCTTCTGAAGGGATTGGATTCGGTCTCGTCCACGCTTTCACAGCTTTCTGATACTCTAAACTCTGCCCAAAAGGTACTATTTTTATTAAGTTTGTGTTTTACTAGTACAAGTATGTGCCCTTTTGTGCAAGTTAATTCACGCTTGCACCAGAAATTGACTCAGAAATGCGACTATAGGTCAGATGCCCAAAAGGACTAATTTCCTAAACATGCAAAATCACATAGTACTCCACTTTTAATTTCTAACAAAAGAAGCTAAACTGACATTCCTATCTTTTGTCCTCTCATTTTTGTAGTTTCATATGAGTATCAACAGGAACTAATATTTTGTGGGCTATACAAGATATTTTTACATGAAATTTTAGAAATAAAGAAAGGTGGTCCCAGGTGTTAAATTTTGTGAGGGAACTAATTGTTCTCATTTCAAGTCTCAACAGGAACTAATTGTTCTCATTTCACTTATACAGGGTGTCGACGCTCTAGCCAACTCCATCCAAGATGAAGAGCCAAGAGTAAAGAGGCAGTGCACCTCTCCCAAGCAAACAGAAAATATCACCTTGACAGACACCCTGGCACCCACTGAAAACTTGTCAGATGAAAAGGAAGATGACCTGATTTCTGAAGGGGTTGCAAAGAGCTCGAACCTCAAGAGAGCACGAACGGTTTGCTTTCTGAACTTTCTACTTAGTTCTATCCATATTTTGTTCTTGAAAGAAGTAAACTACACTTGTACCAGTAACAGCAGGTGCCTGGTAAGTTGGTGAAGCCAAACAATTTAGAAGTAACCGTAATCGGGTAAAATACTGCACAGACCAGAGTAGCCATAATTAGGGTCACAAGAAGAAGAGGATGCATTGTATGGACTCAATATTTATGGTATCTTACTCACTATATATTTTTTTTAAAAATTTTGGCCTTCACAAATTGTCAGCTGGCTGTGTCGATGGCAACTAAAGCTGCCTCTCTTTCGAAGGAACTAAAAAGCATAAAGTCAGAACTGAGCTTCATGCAAGAGAGGTGCAATCTCCTTGAAGAAGAAAACAGGAGGTTCAGAGAAGAAGGCTATGACAGAGGGGCCTCACATGATGACGAAGACCTGGTAATTATTAATTTCTCTTACAAAAAGTACAATTTCTGATAACTTTCTCTATACAACATTTAAAAGTTAAATTGTGAGAAAATGGTATCATAAGTGATGTAAATTGCATTGGAGATTGATTAAGGGTAGCTGATGATTTGTTTTTTCTGTTTTGTTCTCTCTCCAGTTGAGGCTGCAATTAGAAGCATTGTTGGCTGAAAAATCCCGATTGGCTCAAGAGAATGCTAATCTGACAAGAGAAAATCAGAGTCTGCACCAGTTGGTTGAGTATCACCAGCTAACCTCTCAAGACCTGACTGCCTCGTTCGAGGAAATTGAAGCCCTGTACCTGGACTTCTCCACTCCAGTTGGGAAAGGGAATGAAGGAGAAGGTGAAGACGACAAGATCCCAGTAACCCCAATTGATTGGAAGCCTCTATGTAATTAGTTATTTTACCCATGAATGTATCTACTTTCGTTCCTTCCATATGGAAAATATTGCAAGGAACTGTATCTTTATTCCTATGCCACAGCAAGATTTCAGCTCCTGTACTGAGATATGCTAGGAAACCTTTAAGCTTTCACAAGTGGAAATCAGACTCGAGCCCAATCCCTTGAGAGAGACATTCTCTAGTCATAGTATATCCACAATCTAAATCCATTTTGAGTAAAGTGCTTATTATTATTATTATCTTACGCCACTTCAAAATTTCTGTGAAATTAAGGAAACAGCAGGTAGGGACTAAAGGCACAAAGTTTGGTTCGTATTTAGCTTATAGTTGAGCGTTTGTAATTTCACATTAGCAGTTACTGAAACGGAATGTTTCAATTCTTATTTAAAGTAAAATTCGAACTGCCGATACAAATCTGAATCATCTCCATTATGTAAATAATGTTGTTGCTTTTATAATTAAAAAATGATGGATTAGACATCTAAGATCGTATTTTTTTAATGAACATCCGTCTAATTTCGCACGATACTTTGAAGTTTGAATCAGAACAATTTGCAGCCAAACTTGTTTAGAATGCGATAATTTTTTTTTTAGATGCAATCCCTTGCATTAATAAATCAGGACCCATGCAGTACGCATATCTGATGAGTCGTTTATGTCCAAATGTTTCTAATTTGAACCATTGATATTCGTATGTTCTTGTTCACTTTTAAACAGTTTCCCGAAACCTCAGCTTGAAGCTTATAAGGGGGCCGAAAGTTCAAATGAACGCTTAGGAAACCTCAACGGATTTCTTGTGGAATCATGTGTTGAGATCACACCTGTGCTATAAACACAGGACTAATCTTTAGCGCAAAAAACTATGAAAAGATCTCCATTCTATAACATCCATTCCTCCACAAACGAAATATAATATTATTATGCTCGAGCCTCAGACATTAAATGAATCTGTCGTTGACTTTTCTCATTAACTTATCCATAAAAAATAACCCAATAAAATCTTAACATGATTCCGAAAACCTTTGCACACGAGTAAAAGTATACCTTATAATATAATTCACTCCGCACCAATGAATACATTATACATTCCAATTTTGCTGTTTTTTATTAATGAATTCTATTTTCGAAAACTTACTTTCGATATTCCATTTAAGTCTACTTTTTTTAATCACAATCCAATAATTCGAATCCATGTTCTAACATAATCAAATATCAGAGCACCAGTTTGGTTTACTAGAGAAGCAACGAGAGAAGTACATATTATGTGGTAAAAATGTAAAATAATCACTCAAGACCATGAACAATAACCTTTTTACCTTTTTCCTTTCTGATAACACCTTAAAACAAACTCAAAAAGAAACAATAAAATTGCTAGGCAGCAACACAGTACAATAGATTGAAAATCGATGCAGCAAGAAGATATAAAATATGAAAATAAACATCTACAAACATGATCAGTACACCTAGTGAGCTTTCAAAAACAGCTGTTTTCTGCTTCTCTATTAACAGCTAAAGTAATTAAAGAATTTACAAAGGGATTAGAAGGCCTATGCTTCTCTATAGTAAAATAATCCTTGTCAGAGGTGCTATACAAAATTCCATTGGAAAATGCAGATTAAACGATGTTGGGAAGCAATACCAAAAACAAAGGCCATACCAATCTCATGAGAGAGATACGATTCCTATAAGGCGAATTACTAAGAGGTGTCAGTGACGTGACCTTTGTGGTGTCATTATTATTTTCCTTTGTATCTTCTGGTTTATAGTTGTCTCGCACTGAAGGATTAGAAGAAGAGTTCCTTGGATTTACTGGAAGGGGATTTGAATCCTCTACATCATAGCCTGTGCACAGTAAAATCTCGATACATCAAAAAACTGGTCATTTGCACATAATGCATATCCCATAAGAGCCTGCCCCCTCCACCAAAATAAAAAAAAAAAAACTTACAGTTGAACTTCTTCCAGCCGAGTACTTTCTTCTCTCGATCAAAGACGATACGAAGACCCGTCATGAAATTTTCTGTGTTTGAGAGTGGGAAAAAGATATGAATATTGTTTATATATATATATTGCACAAAGATAAAAAAAAAAAAAAAAAGCTGGATATGTCCAGCAGTTGATGGTTGACAAGTCTGGATTGGCCTATGGGAGTTGAAGTCAAAACATGAGGTAGAAACTGATCATCAAGTCTCGTTAGATTAAAGTGGTAAATGCTTCCCTTATTGCAGGCAAATGGGTCGGGCTGACTAAAGGTTACCAACTTTTACCCTTAATAAGCATGGAAGCCCCTGCCCTTGGAATAGCACGGTTTCTTAGACCATCTGATCTATTTGGATCGATTATCATTTAGCTGTGATTAAAAGTTCCTGTATTTAATCGAAGCTTCAAAGTTGGTCTATTTGATTTGAATTGAATGTACCAGATTAAGAGAGAAATGTTCTGCTAGGCTGCTATACATGGCATAAATAATAGAATACAGGGCCCTAAAAAGCATCCAAGACTTACGTCCAATTATATTCAGCTTATTACTCTTGACAACAGCCAAACAATACAAGAATTCATTTTCCTGCACAATTGGAAGATGAATAAAGGATAAGTTAAAAACTGTTGTAAGTCTAATCAAATGCGCATGACATGAAATGAGGTGATACCTGGAGGTTGACAACAAGACCTGGCTCACTAATGGAAAGCATGCCTCCACCTTCTGTTTTGAAGCTAACCTTTGGGACTCGAATCATAGATGTATCATTTGAGCTACAAATATCACAAGATAGTAACATCACTATCGATATATAACATGCTAAGTACTGGGGTAGAAAGAAACTTCACAAAGAAAGCTATAACAAATTATTGTACCTCATATTGTAACAATACTCAAAGGGAACTCTTGTATCTGGTTCATGTCGAATTGCATCAAATTGTGCATTGAACTGAATAGAAACAATCAGGTCAGAGTATGGTGTATGTTAATTCTAAATTCAAGTTCAATAGCAGATATCAGCTAACTTACATTATTTGTAAGGAAGGTGTATGTGGGGTTAGCTAAGTATGGTGTATGTTAATTCTAAATTCAAGTTCAATAGCAGATATCAGCTAACTTACATTATTTGTAAGGAAGGTGTATGTGGGGTTAGCTAAGTATGTGAACGACGTGCCAGTGTCAAAAAGAGAACTGAACTCCATATTCTCTGAAGTGTTTCCAACCATCACCCCGGTTATACTAATATTATAGGTTGGGCTGCAAAAAAACAGTATAAAACTATGTTAGCTTTAAGAGATTAACATTTCCTCCATACAAACCCACAAATAAGAACACACAAATACAGGAGAAGACAAAAAATAATTACAGTCATGCTATTAGTATAATTACTAGCAATAACAGTGTCTTCAATAATTTCTAATGTAGTACCAATTCCCAACCAATCCTGAACTTCTTAAACTGCAACATGTTTGGTGCTGGACATCACTTGTCAATCATTTTTGTAGGAAATCTTAGCTAAAACAAACATAACATGAGTCATTTGAGAATTTATCTTTCAACAAATGCACATGTTTTTCCATGTAAAGACTAATTAAGATTTTTGGCCCATGATTTGACTGAGAAATATAAGAATTGAATTGGCACAAATTGTGTTAAAGGATCGAAATATGAATTGGTACAAATTGTGTTAAAGGATCAAAATGTATATTGGAAAACTTATGGACCATATCAGAACAAAGCAATACATTAATAGAGCCCACTTGGCAACTACTATAATACTTAGTCTAATTTTTTTCCCCAAAAATTAAATCTTACTGATCGACAATTATTGGATCTTATTCTTGTTCAACAGGAACTAAAAGATGAGGACTTATTTAGATGAGGACTTAGTCTAGTTTATAACTATAGCAGTCTTGATCACTAATAGCCCTTGGTAGACCTGATGATGTGCAAAACATAATAAGGACAAAAATATGAAAAGAAAAAGTTTTGACTTACTGAACTTGGTTTATATGCAGAGGGGTTTCATCCTGGTCAGAAGTGCCTTGGTCGCCAAAACTGATCCGACCAAATCCATCTCGGCTGAAGCACATGGAGAAGGAATCTGACGTCAGGCCCTTGCTTGCCAAAATGCTCGGGACCGACACCTTCTCCAAGCCCAGGCCTAAGAGCCCATTTGGAGCTGCTGCATCAAGAAATGAACCTGTCTGCACTTGACCGCATCTGAAAAATGATATTCAGAATTCGATTGAATTAAATTAACATTAAGTACCAGTTAACTATGATGACACCAGTTCCATAAGGCTATAATTTCTGTAAGATTATGGTTTCTGTACCAGATTACAGGATTGCTCGTTATATGGAAGGTTGCATAAACAAGATTACTATGATTACTTTGTACCATTTTGGTTTCTTCTCCCAGAACTAGTTTTAAATACAGGAAAGAGCAATAATAACAAAAACAGGGACCCAGGTTTTAGTACTAGAACTTCTCCATATAAAGCCAGCTCTGAGAACCACATTATTAACAATTGTACAGAACTTTTTTTAATAAATAAATGTGCAGTCCTTAACAAATACCCAAATACAATCTGAGCTTCAACAATCTCTGGCCGCTCATCTTCAGTCGTCAGGTACAGAATATCCTCGACCAGAAAACCAGAAGATGAGGTGTCAGCTGAAACATACACAATCTTGTAGGGGCACTGACTTGTTTCGGAGCACCCACTTTGTACCTCGCAGAAATTGCTTGCACAAGACAGCTTCTGGCTTGTCATTGACACATTTGGGTTATAGAAGGTGATCTCAGATCCCTGAAAAAACAAATATGTATGGGCGTCAAAGAGTTTGCTTTATGAATGTGCATACATGAAATGAAATTACTAATTTAGTACTACTCACACAGGAAACCCTACTATTACAGGAACCTAATTTAAGATAATATTCAAACTGTAACCGACATTGGAACCTCAACAGCTAGTTAGATTCTGGTTGATCCCAGTCATATACCAATACTGGTATCATGTCAGTCATTGTTTTCTCAAATTGCTTATGTTTCAATGTATGCCAACTGGAATATTGGACAGCTGAAAATTATCAGCTCTAAAAAAAACGAATATTGGTCCCTTGACATCAGCATGCTAAATTGGTTAATGCTCGTATTCAACAGTAAATTACAATCTTCAATCAGCCAAATGCATGGCCTTAAACTTACAAATCCATTTCCTGTAGAAACAGTAGGCGCACAGCTGGTGCAATCACAGGGAAGCCAGAAAAGATCACTTCCGGTATCCAACGCAACTAAAAATGTCATGCTTGGTGTACCAACTGTAACCAATGCATAATAAAGACTACAAACAATAAACCAAGCAATTTTTTTATTAGGAAAAATTGAATCGAACCGCAATTTGAGAACAATTGAAACAAGGTACAACCAAAGGAGAAACTTACAATCCGAGCGAATTAACCTTAAGCGTAGCATTCCCTTCTGAGAAAGTCAGACCAGGAGATGCCCCACCACCTTTTTCGCTTTCAGCAAGTATACCTCCGACGACGAGGTCATGCCCGGCGAGTGCTGTGTAGTACTCAGCCGTTCCTGCCTCCAACCACCCTCCAGGAAGCTCCTTGCCATTAGATTCCGACCAGCGGCGAACTGGCGGAGAGAACCGGTGGTGGATGTCGAGTCCTAGGGTTAGAGTTTCAGCAAAAGGCGAAGCAGAGAGAAAGAGAAGAAGAAGGGAGGAGAGAAGAGAAAGAAGAGAGAAAGGAACTAATAACATTGGTAAGATGTAATAATCAAGGCATTAGGTGATGGGTTAGGGTTTGTTTGGGCTGGGAAGTAGGAGAAGAGGTGGAGTTGAGGTGGTGGCGTGGTGGCGACAATGGCGAGAGAAGCGGCGACGCGGTGGCGCTTCAGGGAATTAAGGTGGTGAGGTGAGGTGGTGAGCGTGGTTTGTTTCTCTGGGGAAGTGGGGACTGATGATGGAATTATACTTTCCACTTATTATTATTCCCAGCTTTGGAAAAGTTGGTACTGTTTATTAGTTTTATGGCGCCAAGTTGGTGACCCCAAAACATTGTACATTGTTGCCTATGGGATTTTGATGTTAAAAAAAATGCATTATACATTATTATTATTATTATTATTAGCGCTAATTTATAGGAATTGTTTCAATTTTATTTTAGAGTTGTGAATTTAACTAAATTTGAAATTTTTTTGATGATGTTATTTACTTTAGAACTTGGTGAAGGTTCAAATTATGACTTTACAAGGATTTAACTCTTTACAACAAATTACTTTTATTATTTTAAATAAACTTTCAAGGGCTAAAGATAAGAAAAATATGAACGGCATATATATATTTTTTTAGGTTGATAAATGATGACCTAACTAATCATTTTGACAATTATATAATTTTTCGAAAGTACAACTTTTCGAACTTATAATAAATTTACATAAGTAATAAACTAAAAAAAAACACATATGGTTGTTATATTTTCAAAAAAAAATAAACAGATCAACTTTCCTTTATTAATTTATATAATTTCCCTGTATTTGAACATTTTAAGTTCTATTTATTTTGAAGTAATTTTAATAAACAGTTAAATATTATGTTGTCTAACAAATGATTCTCAAAGTTACCAATGTAATATTATTGTATATTATTATTGGAAAAAGTTCAATTGCATGTTCTAGAAATTGCATACTTCGAGCAAACAAATGTTGATAAATTCGAGTCATCAGCTGCAAACTGTGTACAAGTTAGGTTCCCGACCTCTGTTTACCATGAGAAAAATGGAAAAAATGGACAGAAACGTAGCTCGTTTGATGAGTGGAGTGGTTGGTCGGCGGCGTCTTGTCATGAGGTGAAAAGCAGTATACCCGTGGGACCCACAGGTCGGCAGCTAAATGGGCCGAATTTCTTCTCTGCGTTTTATTCCAGGCCTGTGCGGCCTTCCGATCTTTATTTGCGGCCTTGCCCAAACTAGTCAAGAAACTATATAATTACATCTGGCCCAAATATATTCGAAGTTTACAGGGTTACTATCGCAAACTTTTGCTTTAAACATTTACCTGAGGTCCATTTTGTAAAATTTCTCTCTCTCTCGCCTTCGACCAGCATCCGACTTCACAACGCCAGCTCCGACCAAAGCGATGGCCATGTGGTATCGGGTCGGATCCAACCGCCTTATACCCGCTACCCAACTTTTTTACACTCGTCTATCAGTCATCCCTGCCACCTCCCCTTCTCCAGCGGCTGTCAATTCTTCAAACGCCCCTCCAGTCTACCCTGCCCCAAATCACGCTTTAATTCAGCTCAGATCCTTTGCTGCCCCAGTGCAAGTAAGTTTAATGGTTGAGATATCATTCTGATTTTGCTTGTTGTTGGTAATGAGTATTTTGTATGGTGAGGACGATTTTTGTTTAATTCTATTTGAAATTTGATTAATTTCAAATTATTGTAGGCCAAATCTAAGACAAAACCCAGTGCAAGTACTTTTACTGGACCTAGGCTTAATCGTGCGATCACTGCCCCGGTTGTTCGGCTGGTCACTGACGATGGTATTGTTTTTATTTACACTCTGTTTGGTTCGATGGTACAGGATGGGAAGGAAATGAAAATGTAAAGAGGAAAGGAAAGGGATGGGATAGAAAGTGAAATAATTTTACATTTCTTGTTTGGATGAATAATGAAGGGGAAAGAAAATTAATTTTCCCTTCTTTCTTATCTCTTGTTTGGATAAATTATTTCAGCGAAGGTGAAATGTAATTTTTTTACTAATTTACCCTTGGATTAACCAAAGTCGCATGATTCAAACTAAGCAATGTTAAAAATTTGTACCGTATGAAAACCAAGTGAACTAGTATATAGTAATTGCTATATTTTAAATCAATTTCTCATTTAAATACTAAGTTCTTTATATGAAGAATTCTCATGGAGACAAATTTTATATAGTATCTTGGGGGAAAAAAAAAAGGCATGAAGCCGCACCCACATGATTAATGCTTGCTATTCAAAATCAGAATGCAAGCAAAATCTGGATTTCTAAAACCAATTCTTTGTACCAATCGGTGCAAGAACTATGGCCAAAGATAAAATTTTCCAAAGATTCTGCTATTTTGCTTTTGGCTCAAACTCAAAAGTACTGATTTTCCATTTGAAATATTGAGAGAAGCACGAACAACTAGGTTAAGCCTGGAAAAGAAAAATATTTTAATGCAATTAAACTCAGTGCTTGTAGCCTTGTAGCGATCATGCTTTAATAATTAGAAAAGTCACAAAAGGACAAGGGTAGCGCTGTCCGTTGCTTGAATATATCGAGCAAAATTTTTCCTTCCCGTCCGTTCTCCTCCGAATCGGAGGAGAAATTATTTGTACATAAGAGTAAATATTGGAAGAGAACGCTTCCCCTCGTTAAAAATTTACTCTCCTTATTTTCCTCCATCCAAACAAAAAGAACTCCCAAATTTTACCTCCGTTCTCTTTCCTTCCCACTCGCTCCCTTCCAACCAAACAGAGTGTTAGTGAACTCCTTTTTCCCTACTTTCACTCTTCAGGGTGTAATTTATGATTGAAGTATATATATACATAAAAGACTTTGTATAAGTTTGTACTAAGGTATTTGGAAAATTTTGTTTGACCATTGTTTGGTTACGAATGCCATCACTGCCTAATGTTAGGTCACTTGAACATTTACATTTTGTTTATGTACTAAAACTTAAAGCTTGCCCAGTGGGAAGTTTATCTGGTAAAAAAAAAAAAAACGTTATAATAAGTTCCAATTCTGTTATTTGAAAATTTTGTGTATGGGTGCTCTGTAGATTGTTGCAATATCCTTAGGGGGGTGCGTGTGTGAATCATACTTCCAACCCACAACAAGTTGTTGCAAGCTGGGAAAACTGTAACATGTTGTTATCTTGGCAGGATTGATAGACTTATTAATTTATCAATGTTCTTTTGTTGAAATCAATGTCCACAACACTGGCCAAAACCGTTTTCTTTTCTTTTGACATATGAAATAGAGCTTTTGGGTATACTATATGTGTACTAAATACAAAAAGACCTTTTTATGTGAGAATTCTACCGGTTAATCTAATTTTTTAGGACATACTATTGTCTCCCTAAGAGAAGCACTTGACCGTGCAATGCAACTCGATATGGATTTAGTTGAGGTACAATTTACAATTATTTTTTCTTCATTAGTTTCTTTGAGATTGCAGTTTATCTTGTAAATCAGAATTATTCAGCCAGCATTTGTATAATTTTCTTGTATATTTTTGTACAGTGGATATTGTGGTCTCTTTTCACCATATTTATGCCAGTTCAAAAATAATGTAAATTGTAGGTTCAAAGTACCGGCAAACCACCTGTTTGTAAGATAATGGATTTTCACAAGGAAAAATACAAGAAAGAAATCATGGAAAAGGAGCGTGCAAAATCCAAGGTTAGTTTTTGCCCTTGGCAGCATCACATGTATTAACCTATAAGCTCATAAACTTTTAATAACCAGTCTTTGAGTTTTACATATCTAATTTAGATGTGTATGTTTGTTATGAAAAAAACCCTCAAGTGTCATTCTAAAACTAAACAATTACAGAAAAGCCATGTCTGGTTGTGACGGTACTTTTGATGAATTTTAAAGCTACATCTCTTTGTAAATTAAATTCTTTTGTTTGGACCAACTGAAACACTTATACAACCACTTCAAATTTCAAAATTAGTAATTTTGAAGTTATAGCATTTGCTATGGACGGCTTACTTTGTGATCTCATTTTATCTTAGCATTCATTCTCATTTTTTTTTATTATTTTGCTTAGAGCATTTTTTAAATTGATAGTTGTAATTTGCAGTCAGCATTTTCTCTTAAGAGCGGTGGATCAAAGGAGGTTCGATTTAAAGCAAAAACTGTAAGCAATGAAAAAAGAGAAAGAAAAGACAGTAATAGTTTCAATTAGAGTTGATACTTCATGAGAAAATGTTTTCTGCTATAGGAACTTAATGACCTAAAAGTGAAAGCTGATGGCATCGCTAGATTGATGGAGCGTGGATATAGAGTCAAGGTGCCTTTCACTCCCATTATACTTCTTTTTCTTCTGCGTGTATGTTGAACATTGCCTAAATTTGAGTATTTCATTTTGTTGTCAGTGCACAGCTTTACCATCTGGTGCTCAAGAGGAAGATCTAGGAGAGCATCTTTCACGCCTTTTAGCATTGGTATGAGTTGTAGTTACACTGCACTAGTAACATTTCAATTGTAATCCGTATTTACAATGTCAGTCTCATGATTGCCAGTTTTAAATTTTTGTTTTCTCTGTATAGATAAAAGATGTCTGCAGTGTGGAAAGTGGGCCCCATGTTGATTTGAAACATGCATATGCTATTGTCAGACACATCAAATTTGCGACCAAAAAATCTGGGAAAAAGCAAGTTGCAGACAACCCAATAGCATCTCCAACTCCTAAACCTGTTGATGCTTCTGATGAAGATGAAGAATGGGAGTGCGTCTCTGAATTTGATGATGTAACACCCAGTGACTCAGAAACTGAAGAAATTACAAAGAGACCCCTGGCAGATTTTGATAGGCCCAACAAATTTGGTCATAGATCTGCACTTGGTTCAGTTAAGGAAGAACCACCTAAAGCTGAGACAAACAGGTATGCAGTACGGATTGAACCCTCAGTTAAGGAAGAACAGCCAAAAACTGAGACAAACAGGTATGCAGTACGGACTGAACCCCAGAGAAATAGTAGACCCAACCAGCCAATTCCACCGAAAAATTATGTAGATTACAATAGCAGAGAAAGGTCATTCAATCAAGGACGGTTTGTACCAGGTAATTCCACAGAGTTCAACAATAGAGATTCTTTCGACCAGAGGCGTGTTGCACCCAGTAACCCCAGATATTTCAATAACAGAGATGGCTTTAACCAAGAGCATGATGTGCTGAATAATTCAATGAGTAACAATAGTAGAGACGCCTCTAACCAAGGTCGAGACCAGTTCCATAACAGGGAAAAGCAGTTTCAACCCACTAATCCCAGATATCTCAATAACAGTGATGGCTTTAACCAAAAGCGTGATGCCCAGAATATTTCTATGGGTAACAATAGCAGAGATGCCTTTAACCAAGGTCCAGGCCAGTTTCATAACAGGGAAATGCAATTTCAGCCTAGTAACCAAACTTTTAGACCCCCAAATTCAATGCAGTTTAATAAAGAGGGACAACCTCCTGTAACTAATAACCCCAATTATTATCCTAATTCACCTCAGAAGGGTTTTGGAGCTTTTAGCGGGCTCAAAGGCAATGCTACTGACAATCCCAATCCACCTAGTCCTAAATTTGGAATTTTCAAGTGAAAATACTAGTTCACATGATTCTAAATCGCCCATGCCTAAATTTGGGACTTTTAGCGCAAACAGAACAAATGTGCCAAATAATCAGAGGTAGTGCGTGGTTATATATACTGCTTAGCTAGTAGGGTTTATTTTTGGAGAATTAAATTATGTTTTTCTGTTTCTATGCTGTCAAAAGTATAATAAAAATTTTGGGGTCGTCTACAATGATGAATTATATTCTTCCTTGAATTATATAAGCAACTATTTTGAGAGAACAATACAAAATTATTTAATTATTTGGATTGAAGTATAAGTTGGTAATCTGTTTTGTATCGTTTTGTCAGTTATAGAAGTTTGCTATAAATCCAAGTAAAGTGTTTTTTCGTGCATGGTAGGTTGTGCGCCCATTAATTAGACCTAAGGCTTCTAGATTGGTCTTGTAGTGCTAAAAAGAACAAAAAAATAAGTACTGTTAATGGTTGACCGATTTAGGAGTATCTCTTAGATAGTTTGTTTGATATAATTAATCTCGCCATGACAGTTATGTACTGAATATGAGGATTCTCACATGTTCATCGGTATCATCACCATCACCTTCTACGTACCACCTTTTCATCTCGTCTTGATATCAGAATAACGAAAGAACTTCTATTAAACACTTCAAATGAAAAAGTGCATAAAAGCGGCTGTACAGCGAAGATTCTTATTTTGGAATATTAGCTTTGTCAATCTTAAAAGGCGAGGAGATTAAAATAATTGTGTTATAAAATTATAGTTGAAAGCTTGAATTTTGTAATGTCACAAAATCTGAAGTTACTTTTTTTTAATTATAAATGATAATAGGAAGTTCTTTTATTAATGCAGTAAAGAGACGAGGTTTTCATAAATGGGGATTGCAAGGCAAAACCACGCACGCTGTGTCGCTGTGTGAAGAACCCTTATGCGGGATCAAACGGGCTGTAACATTTTTCTAAGGTTGGTTGGCGATTACTAGCCAACACAATATTAATAATACAATAAAAGTTATATCTATTTTCTAGTTTTTTCCATCTCTTACCCAAAGGTTGTATCCATTTTATCGTTTGTGAAAAACTAACTTTACTCTCTCACTGAGTTGGCTGCTTCATATATAGTATTATAGTTGACTGTAAGTTGTTGTATTAAAACCTAATGAGTTCACCAATTGTACTCCGCATTCAGTAATAACATTCTTTTTTATATAAAATTGTAAATTTGTCACCATTGACCTTATAATTGGCTCGTGTGCGTGGATTGGTCTCTCAGAAATTGACCTAGAAGCCAATAATTAGTTTTCGTTTGGGAAGTTTTATCCGAATAAAATCTTATTTCGCTTATATCCTTTGGGGTTTTTTTGGTTATGACTTAAGGAATGCATACCAAGTCATCAAACACTCGTTGCTAAACATTGTAATAAGGTGCATAAGTTATTCAATCAAAAGAAATGTCATCATCAAACACTCGTTGCTAAACATTGTATAAGGTGCATAAGTTATTCAATCAAAAGAAATGTCATAAGTTAAGTGAGTGGGCTCACACTTGACATAAAAAATAAATATATATTTTTTCAAACGATCATGACAAAAATATTTTAAAAATGCTGTTATCAAATTATAATTACACTAATATTATGATTAAGCTTAATAACAATTATTAGAATTATTATTATTATTTTAATATTTCCATTATCATTGAATTTGTGATTTAAATTTAATAATAACAACAATAATTATTTTTAACTATATTATTTATTGATTTTATTATTAAAAATGAACTATATTATTTAATTATAATATACTAATATGATAATATCATTAAATTATCATAATAATAATTCATATAATAATAAAATATTAACTTATGTCATCAACTTATCATGAGTTATTCATCTACAACCACAACAATAATAATAAATATTGTTTAAACTATATTATTTTTTACATTATTTTTTTATTAAAAAATAAATATATTATTTAATTATAATGATTATAATCATAATAATTATAATTATATAATAATAATACTAATAATAATAATATAATAATAATAATAATAATAATAATAATAATAATAATATCATTAAATTATTAAAATAATCATTAATATAATAATAAGATAATAACTTATGAAAGCATAAGTTACCTATATCATAACTAAACACCCATTACATAACATGACATAAGCACTTATACAACTATAACTTATGCATCCTCTTATGACATAACCAAACGCCTCCTTTGAACATATGAAGCAATAAATTTTTTTAATATTTTTTGTTGCTCTATTTCTTCTTAAAAATTTTTCATCTCATTGCATCTCTCCTCGCCTCAATTCTTTCTCTCTTTGGAGTGTATTTGAATAAGGTTATAAGGAATCGGAATAGATATGACTGTACTTTGAAAAATAATACTAATTCATCCTTTGAAAAAATTAACCGAACAAGGATATTTTGATAGATGAGCGAACATATATAATCACTTAACATCTGTTTGTTAGATGAGCGAAACGGAACTGTCCCGGCTCTACTTTGAATTTGGTTGACAAACATGAACTGAGAAATAATCGTTAACCTAGATTAACGACTATTTCTCTTATCCCTCCAATCAATATAACCTTTGATTGCAAAAAGAAAAACATATATATAACTGAAATATAGTACTGAAAATAGACATTTCTGTGTGTTGGGATACTTCTTTCAAAAGAGGGAGGAAAAAAAAAATAACCCTGTGTCAACTGTCGACTAATACTGTAAACAGTCAAAGCTGTGACACGTGGGTATCTCCTGCCTGAATCTTAGCAACATTATTCGGAGCAAGCCTATTCAAATAAGAATATTGATCTCTCTTGTATAAAGTATATAATGATCATCAGGTCATCTGGTCATGTGATAGGTTAGAAATCTGCCTATACGTGGCATAAGCATTAATTTCAGAGAATCTAGAGCTTAGGCCCCTAACAGCCAATAAATACTGGTTATATAATAATTAAATCAAGTAACACCCAAAACTCTATCCTTTTCTGAATATATGTATTTATACTGTTCTGACCGATCTGAATATTATAATAGGTGATCGGGCTCAGAAACTTCTAAGAAGCTGCAGCTGCACAAGATGAAAACTTCAGAAAACATGGTCTCTCATGTGATAGTATAACTAGTTCATATATACCTGCTTAAAAATTTATCGAATTGGGTAAATTTCAATAGTAATTTAGAAGACTTGCGATATGAGTCCTTAGCATCAGGATTAAGTGTGGGATTTGAATGGGGAAAAATAAGTTGGCGTGATATTGGCATGACACGTTTCAAATGTATGTATTGAGTTACATATACATATGTTTATTGATTTATCCAATTATAAATTGGCTGAATGACAAGATAGATAATACTGATGCGCAAAATAAAGTGCAACGGTTTCTTAAACAATTTCTCCATTACACACTTTAGAGCTTGAACGCATCTGAGTTCAAGTGCAATTAACAACGTCTTTGTATAAACATATTGCTCAAACAAAAATATGAAAGTAACCATCTAGATGATAAAGGGACTAGAGAACGTGCAAAGGGGTTGACTATAAGCAGAGAGAAGTCGGCCGCAGCCATACCAAGGAAATCAAAAATCGAAAATAAATGATTTTCCAGTAAAATTTTGATTAATTTCTCCCCGCAAGTCATGCAAGTGCTTGTGGCACATCAACTTGCAACATTTGACATGTGCATACACACCTTTGATTATCATCTAATCAATGGGCCATTCCAGTACTAAACCAGTTCTTATTTAAGCACACTTTTAACTAGTTTTTGAGCCTCCACCAGCGCCATTCTCTCTATATTGTCATTACTTCATTACTTGTCTACTCTTATCTCACTCCTTTCCTAGTCTTTTTGACTTACTGAGACTGATAGGGGTGAGATGGAGAAGACTACTGTCATTACAAAGATATTCTTACTAGTGTCGTTCTTCCTATCAAGTCAAGTACAAGCATCTGATGATTCTTCTTGGAACCAAGGACAAGCATCCGATTCTTCTTGGAACCAAGGAACTGCAACTTATTACGGTGGAGCCGATGCTTCTGGAACAATGGGTAAAATCAAAATTTTCCTGATTTTTGTATAGTTTTGTTTTCATAAATAATTTAACACTTTCCATATTTTTACCAAGCTCTCTTTGAAATAATCAGGAATATTTATTGAATGTGAAATGTCGTAATACTGAAAAAATTATTAATAGATATTCGATAACGTTTGGTTTGTCATATTACTACAAACCCAAAAAAAAAAAATGAAAAGCGGCTAAATCTAGGTGAATCGATACTTATTTAGGTGGGGCTTGCGGGTACGGAGATATGTACTTGAATGGATATGGAACATACACTACTGCATTGAGCACAGCTCTATTTAATGACGGCGCAGCTTGTGGACAATGTTACAAGATTAAATGTGACTCAAGCACAGACCAGCAGTACTGCATATCGGGTGCATCTGTAGTTGTTACTGCTACCAACTTTTGCCCTCCAAACTACGCTCTTGCTAATGACAATGGCGGATGGTGCAACCCACCTCGTGTGCACTTTGATATGGCACAGCCAGCATGGGACAATATTGGTGTGGATAAAGGAGGCATCGTGCCAGTGATGTACAAAAGGTTTCTCTATTTTTCACTTCTCTTTTACTGGCACATTGTCATGCGTACAACATTCATATAATGAGTTAGACCTGACAATGTATTTATTGTGGCTGTATGTGTTTGTTGTGTTCACAATGCAGAGTTCCATGCTCAAAGCGAGGAGGGGTGCGGTTCACGATAAATGGCCGAGACTACTTTGAGCTAGTGCTTGTGACAAATGTAGGGGGAGGCGGTTCGATCAAGTCAATGTCGATAAAAGGATCAAACACTGGCTGGATGTCTATGACAAGGAATTGGGGTGTCAATTGGCAATCCAACGCGTACCTAAATGGCCAGTCAATATCATTTAGCGTCACAACCATCGATAGTCAAACCCTAATTTTTCAAGATATAGCTCCATGGAATTGGTACTTCGGACAGACATTCACTAGTTCATTACAATTCAATTAGTATGGGGGCAATGATAGTCAGGGTTTCTGGTGGCTGAGGTGAGCTCAATCTTCCAATGTTACCCGCCGCTGCTTTGAAAACTTGATCTAGAATTGGTTAGGGGCTGTTTAATTTATATTTTGCTATTTGTTATCTATCAATGTTAAAAGATTTGTCCTGATGGATCATAAATTAAACTTTAGCTTTTCAACTGTAACCTTTTTAAGTAGTATTAGTGATCAGTACTTAGTTTTTGAAACTGAGCTTGTGGCAGAATCTTAATTAAGTCAAGCAAGCAGAGAGTTAACAATTTCTCTGTAACATGCCCTAAAATCTCAACTTTTTTATGTGAAAATTATTATAGGATTTGAAGAATTACTCGATTAATTTTTTTTTTTTGTGTTGAGATTTTATTAATTTTGACCAAGCTTAGAAAATGATGATATTGCTTAAATACCACCAAGTCTCTGATACTGTAGACTGTAGTGAGCAAACAATGATGAGGCTACTAAAAGTCAAAACCAAGAACGATTAGTTACATTAAGTATTAACCATTAAGTAAATTAAAGCTCTAACTGCTTGACCTGAAGTTTTTTTTCCTCCAAAACATGGAATAGAAAAAAAATGGTTTATTGACAAAAAAGAAGTACGGCAAGTGGCAACTCGATGTCGGTGAAGAAATATGGTGCTATCATCACAACCGAGTGGTTGGGATCTTCAAACGCTTTCACAAATATTATAATATGTGCAATCTCTAATTTGTAATTATGGGACTGATACTCCAGAAAGCCCTCTGTGAATTTAGTTACTGGATTTCTCGGCCTCTTCCCACCGATCTCCCGTGATAAGTCCTAGATAAGGCCCAATGGGCAAACACAAATCGACCAATTAGAAAGGGTAATTATGTGCCTAATTAAGTTGTCCCAGCCAAACAGTAAGTTGTCAGAACTCTTGTTTAGTAAAAATTTATTGAAATTTAAAACTATAATAAAATACACCGAAGAAAACTTATTTTCACGTATATAAAAATATTCAAACTAGAGCGACCCAAACCTGAGGTGAAAAATGCAAGCAGGCTTAATTTCAACGGAGATCACTAAACTATATATACTAGAAGGGCATATCGAGTTTCGCTCGATATAGATATCTATAATAAGAATATTTTATTATGTTTCTATAGTTTAATTATGTTCATTTTTGGATATATTGTGAAGATAATTTATCTTTAGAAATATAGTTTAGTTATTGTAAGTACTTTGATTTGATTAAATTTAAAGAGTTTGATCAATTTAAAGAAAAAGTTATATGTGTGTAAATATAGTTATAGTTATCTGAAATAATATGATTTATATTATGGTGATATTATTCATGAAACACAATATGTTTATAAATGACAAATAAAAATATATATATCGTAAAAGATATGATGTTTTTTCTATTTTCAATTGAATGAATTTGATTTATATTTTGTAAACCAAAATTAAAAATGATGATGAAGATAAATTAAGGTGGAGAGCAACACAAAAGAGACATGAAGACATGATGAAAATAAAAATAGGACGAATTCACAAAAAACAGAAATAAAACAATGTGTTGCCAAATTATTGTCTGCGGGTGAACCGGGTCAGTTTTATAATCAATAATATCTGAGACACAAATAGTTACATAATATCATATTACAGAAATCAGAAAAATACTCTCTCACAACTATTTCACAATGTTTGGAGTGTCGAATGACATTTAACTAAAAGATTTCGACACTTACACAAATTTATTTATAATATTGATGTCAAGTATCATTTTGCTCACTCAACACTCAGCTGTGAGTTAGTCATGGAATTTACAAATAATACATATATATATGTATTACACGCCTCCGTACACATGAGTCATTTTTTAAGATCCAAAATTCAAACAGTCAATCCGAATCATTCAAGTTATTCTCCAAATTGAAAAACTCTTAGAGACCAAATTTTATATTTTTTTAATTTTTTTACTATATATTGTGATATTTTCAAATTGGAGGGCTTGAAATACTCCAATTGTAGTATTTTTTTGAAAATATCATAATATATAATAAAAAATTTGAAAAAATGTTAAAATTTGGTCTCCAAGGATTTTTTAATACGGAGAACAACTTGAACAGTTCGGATTGATCGTTTGAATTTTGGATCTCGAAAAACGACTCATGTGTATGGGGACGATCCGTACACATTAGTGTTCTATATCCATTCTCTATGTATTACAATTTATTATGCTAAATAATTTACGAAATATTTTACCCAATTTATTTTACTTAATATGAAAATTATTTAATGTTTTGAAACTTCAAGCAGGACATTGTAATTGCATTAACAATGTTTAGATTAACAAGATATAATATAATACTAATTCATGTTAGCGACGATTTTGAAATATTATTAAGCACTTGTTTCGGATAGTCGTTTTCTGATTTTTTTTTTTTAACTGTTGTAACTAAAAGTTGGGTTTCCGACTGTTTAAAAAACCGAAATTAGAGTACTAATTTTGTTAATTCAATTCATGGCGCGAAACTTAATTATCTGATATTTCTTTCTTAATTTTTGTGAGGGTGGAAGAAATAAGTCCATTAATTTGCTTTTTAAGTCGACCGCTTGATATTTGCCCAGTTTGGTTATTAAAAAAAATAGTAAATCATCCTATTTTGCAAAATATTGAAATAATAACAACTGCTATATAGAACGTCCCAATTCTTAAAATCAACTCACCAATTATTATTTATATATTTTCCATTTACACCCATGGGTGCACAAATACTCCATTCATACACATTCAAATAAATTTAATTAGAATTTAATCAAAATTATTATTATTATTATTATTATTATTATTATTATTATTATTATCATTATTATTATTATTATTATTAATGAGTAATTCTACGATGGACATAAATTTTAATTCGGGCTTAAATCTTGATCATTCATCTCTGTTCATAAATTTAAATGAATAATCAAAATTCAAACCCGGATTAAAATTTATGTCCACAATAGAATTTGCCTTATTATTATCATCAGATACGATGTTATTCGTTTAGAAATGTAATGTCGGTGGTACCAATTATTATTGTTACATCGTTATACTTAACCCGAGAAGGTGTTATATATGCATCTTGACCGCATATGTTGAAGAACTCGCCAGCACAGAATCTCATAGGAGCTGACCATAGCTATATTTCTTAATTATTATAATCAACTTTATCAAGCCGCAAATTTTGGATCAATGTTAGGTTTCATCCAATGACACATGCATAGAGGACTTGTAATTATTGATGCCCATTTTCTTATTTCCTCATGCCAAATACTCCACTCCTGCAGCCTTTTCTATGACTAATCTATTTATAGGCCCCACCCCTTTAAAAATATGTTTCATTTTGTGGGGTCAATGTGCGCTCAAAAGTTACTACATATTCCCCTGTAGAAATATTGCCACATATTACAAACTTATGCAAAGTTCCTATCTGATTCAAAAGGTCTTGCATTTAAGTGCAACATTACCAGGTTGAGTTTCTTGAGTAGCTCTTCACCTTCCCCTCCTCGGTCAGTATGAAAATGGCTAATATCTTTCCAATTCTAGCTATGGTGTCAATGCTTTTAATTAACGGGCTAACAGTAGAAGGTTTAGATGCATCCGGTTGGAGTGCCGCTACTGCAACATCATCGGATAGCTCTGCTAACCCAACAGGTAATTACTATTTATTTTAAAAAAGGAAAAAAAGTACATTTTATTCAACAATTATTTCCTCACTATTTAACTTCCAAGAGCCGCTGATACTTAATGGATCGTCAATGACAGGTGGGGCATGCGGATATAACATCATAGATGCGGATGCAAAGTATGCTGCCGCTGTCAGTGCGTTGCTGTTCAAGGAAGGCCAATCTTGCGGGCAATGTTACAACATCAAGTGTGACAGCCAATCAAGCTCCAAATGCCGCGAGGGGTCAACGGTGACGATTGTAGCGACATCCTTCTTTCCACCAGAAAGGGCATTGCCGAGCTATGGCAGTGATTCTCAACTAATGAACGAGCATTTCCATCTCACTCAGTCTGCTTGGGAAGAGATAAGCTCTGACGACAGCAAAGTCGTACCAGTGTTGTACCAAAGGTGAGCACTATTTTCATTTGTTTTTTGTGCGCTTTTCCTGCCAATAGATTGCTTCATGTTTACTTCTTTGGTACAATTGGGCCCAGTAAAAGAAAGTGCATTGTCCAATCTAGGGCCTCCTTTTAAGAGAGAGAAAACGTTGAGGAAAAAAATGATCAGCTCGGATGGGCATCATGGGCCAAGGTGATCACATGGTTAGCACAAAAGCCTACAATAAGCCTATTTGTAGAATTTGATTTGGTAAATTTCGTTTTTAACCCGGTAAGCTAGTTAATAATTGAACTTACAGTACGTCCGAATATAATATTTTTTGAAGGCAAAATATTTAGTATCATGGCATATGCATTTTAAAAAAATGACATATATATATGTATACACGTCAATTACAAATTGTTGCTATTCTTTTCTCGGTTTTCTTCCCAAATGAGTTTCACGTTGGATCACGTCATGTTCTTACAAAATATGTACACTGATTCAAAACTCGATTGCAGAGAAAGTACAATTACTCTCCCAGAATTTTCTACAAACAATCATTTATGACAAGGATGCATATGAAAAATCAACAAATCATGATCTGACGTTTATAATGAACAACTAAATACTAATTACTTTTCACCATATTATATTAAGTATTGTTGAAACTAAGAAGTTGTAGCCCAATTAGACTTTTTATCATGATTTTCTTTTCTGAAAAATGTTTATTTGTAGTAACAAATATTTATAATTACTTAGTCACATTGTGGACAAGGTTTTTAATAAGGACAACCTTACCTATTTAATTCCTTCTGATCTCCATGCATGTGGAGAAATTGTCTCCATGTGGAACTTGATCTCACAGTCCCATGCTGTCATTTAGACCAAACAAGAAATTCGTGATTCCACGAACATATTAGTGAGACTCTCGCCAATATCACGTGTGCCTATCTCCCATGCAAGATTCTCTCATACTTGACGAATGGGTATATTTAATACAGCTATAGTACATTACATGCCATTTTACGTGAAGAAATTACTATAAAATGGAAATTATTAGAAAATAATCATATCTCAACTATTGATAAACTCTATTTTAGTCGCACTCAGATCGGATCTTTTAGTATTGACCCCACATATCTCGAGTATTTATTTAAACTAGCTTTTTTCTCGCGCGTTGCACGAACTATTTTTTAAAAAAAAATAATATAATTGTTGATTTTTATTTAAAAATTATTGGCATGTCCGATGTTCTCGCACAGCAGAGTACACAACTTAACATGAGAAAATATTTCCTTGGATCATGAAAAATATAAACACAATAGAAATCAAAGAGAATATTTGAGAAATGATATAAAATTTGAGAAGTAACAAAAAAATATTTAAAATCTAAAATAGAATTTTGAATTTATATAAATAAATAGAATAATTTTGGAAAAATATATATAACATCATCAAGGTCGAAAAATAGAAAGTTTTAAAAACACCGAATATTGTACAATTTTGTAAGAAATCATTTAAAATTCCATATAAAAATTAATGTACCAAGAATTTCAAAAATACTATAAAGACAAATATTATGGAGATTAAATTTTATAAAATTTAGAAAATTATTTTAAATATTTTATAAGTCTATAATTTAAAAATTTTATTACTAAGTTGTTTATAAATTTGTGACTAAGTACATAAATTTTCACAGACACATGAATTTTTAAATACATTCAAATAATTAAAGAATGAAACTATTTTGAAGATTAAATTTTATGAGATTTAGAAAATTATTTAAAATATTTTATAATTCTATGATTAGAAAATCTTATACCATGAAATTCCTTGTATATCTCTGAGCATGTATATAATTTTTTTTAGAGAAATTTTTTTTTAAAGGTCTAAAAAAAATTAAAAAGCAAATATATATTTTTCTGAAATTAAATAATGGAGGAGGTATCAATTGCTGAAAAGTAAATAAATGGAGGCGTCAATTGCTGAAGGTAATGGAGAATAAGAGGTGAATCTTGTTCAGTTTGGAGCGGGCTATTAGTCTTAATATAATGGGTTGTTGTGTTGTTTATGTATATGCCGCCTAGCAATTTAAGTTCTTGGTTTCTTGTTGTTAGTGCGTTGACATGAATATTTTTGCGCGAGGCCATGTGGGCCTACTCGATTCCCTCTTGGCACATGGGCTGAGCGACATCAGACCTTACTTCTCCCATCAACCACTTGTTACATGACACATGGTCTTGTGATGAAAGGTCCCAATTCTCCTAACAAACCGATCCAGCGACTCAGATTAGCCCAGAGAAACCAACGATTGGGATCACTTTACTGTGCTAACCACAGTAACTAAAAGCTTGCACGTGCAACTCACACTGCTCCAGATTTATATATGTATAATTACTTGAGAATGACATAAGTTTCTCCAGAAATAATCATGATCATATATCTCCACCAGTTCCAACAAAAGAAATCAATAAGTACTAGCATAGGATGTTTATACTTTCACATTTTATATGCTGGTATGAAATCGGCAAATCTTTAACCCGAGTGCGTCTTGCAATCTTACAATGGAATAATAATTTGAGAAATTCTAGAGCCCAATATATTGTTCTCATATTTTTAAATTTCAAACGACTGATTCGAACCGTTCAATATGTTCTCTATTTTAAAAAATTATAAGAACTCAATTTTTATATTTTTTTCAATTTTTTTAACTATTTTTTGGGCATTCTAGAAAATCGTTGTTATTGGACAATCTAATCTTTTATATCATGAATTTTCTAAAATACCAAAAAAATAAGTAAAAAAATTCAAAAAAAATGTAAAAATTAGTTTCTTATAAGTTTCCAATTGAAGAACATATTGAACTGTTCAGATCAGTAGTTTGAATTTTAAAAATGTGAGAACGATCGTCAAAAATTTATATATTATTGAATGTTTTCTTTTCTCTATTTAAAAATGTGAGAACGGTCGGTAGATTGGTTTCTTATAATTTTTAAAAAATTTTTATTGTCAAAATTTATTCTTGGCAAAATTATTTAAATTGTAAAAACTAAAATATATATTATGGAATGTTTTTGTCCCCTCTATGTTGATGTGTTCTTTCCAAAAATAAAAATAAAAAATAAAAAAATACAATCCCTACTATAAAAGGGTCCTTCAATTGAACAAAAAGAGGGAAAAAAAAAGTGCTTTGAGCAATGGATTTTTTTTTTATAGGAGCAACATAATTTTTTTTAAAACGACCAAATTGTCCTTCTAAAATTTAGTAAATTCGCTCGTAGTTCTCTGACTAAATCTCGTATGTCCTGTCCTCCCCTCTTCACTGAATTTTGATTTTCGTTTCACATATTCTTAAATATATAGATGTGGTTGTTGTCTTTATCAATTTGTAATGCATGAAAAACTTTGATAATTGGTTCTGATGACAAATTGCGTTCAATTTCTTTTGGAAAAATTTATGGCTCTATAGCAAGAGAAAGAAAGAGGTGCAAAAGACTTATGTAAGAAAAGTAGTATACGTTGCCATTTGGTTTCTTCGATGATTATTAATTTTCTACATAAGTCAACAAAATATTTTCCGTGCACGATCATATGTGATTTAAGAGAGATTGATTTTCTTCTACAGGAAAGTCCCAAAATAGAAGGAAAATACGGTTACGGAAATAAATTAGAATAATAAATCTTAATTTATGCCAAGGATAATTTAGACATCTTAAAATAAAAAATGTTGTAAAAATCCGGTTGTCCAAAGCAACAAGTAGGCACAACAAGAAAAAGGACAAGTATATATGGTTATTAGAGTGGCAAACTAGTAATTAACTAGCAAACTTGATTTATGATCGATAAACAAGGAAAAAGACAAAAATGGTTATTAGAGGACGCCACTCGGAAGATTGAGATATTTTACCTCTATTGTTCATAATCAAATAGCAGAAGATCAAACAAATGCATCATGTGGACAAGTCTTCTGAATTCTGAATAACCAACCGGAAATCAGAAAGTACATCGTCCATTTAATGTTCACCTTCTTGATCAATAATTGACGAATTAATGGGAACCATAACTCGTCCCCATAAGCTGTTTCAAACTTTCAATCTTTAATTATTATACACTTAATTTGTGAGAATTTGACTTCGTCAGAAAAAAAAAATAGTTAGATAAACCAAATTCAAGACAAAAATATTTATTACAACTCATATATTGAAAATATTGAGTCTATCCTGTCTCTACCATAGCTTGATATAATTGCAAATCTGTCAAACATCTATCAGATAAGTCGCTGTAGCCTTAAAAATAAAAGTAGATAAGTAAATCATAAAGGAAAAAGCCAGCACCAAATTATTTGCATCACTGACGTTACTTAACAGTACTACAATTAATTATTAAAACGCAAAGAAAAAACAATTATTTACTAAGAAAGAACACCTTTTGATGCTACTGCAGGGTTCCATGCAAGAAGCAAGGAGGCGTACAATTCACTATAAACGGTCAAGCTTACTTCATGTTGGTTCTTATCAGCAATGTTGCCGGTGACGGGTCAATCAAATCTGTCTCGATCAGAGGTTCCAACAGTACTTCATGGGTTGCCATGTCTAGAAACAACGGCGCCAATTGGCATACAAATGTATGCCTGAAAGACCAATCTATCTCTTTCGACGTGACGCTCACTGATGGACAGAATTTGAAATTTGAAAAAGTGGTTCCGGCAGACTGGTCTTTCGGACAGACTTACGGTAGCTCGCTGCAATTCAGCTAAGTAAAAGATTTATGGATTGAATTTGGTTGTTGTTAGTTGGGATGTTACTTGTGTTAATCTGTGACTCTATGTGAACTCTATGATAATAACATGAAACTTTTTGTGTTCAAATGCAATGCAGACGCATAATATCAATATACAGTTATCATCATCTTGATACCGGAATTAATGTGGTTTTTGGTATGGAACCAGAACAGTAATTTGTAGTCTTGTATGCCTTCAAAAGCGCAATTTTATTGAAAAAGTAACAACTATGAGTCTATGATACAGACTGAAGGAAGAAGAAACAAAAGAAGAAAAAAAATATTGAAGTACCATAACAGATTATATATCCAACATTTGAGAACATTGTACAGCACAAGCTATACTCTTGTACTCGGTTTATCTTTGCCTCCAATTGTATAAACAAAAACAGGGTATACTTGAATTAGCAATTTAATTACAACGAACCCACCACATACTTGTCCGCATAAATTCTATACAAGTGGATTTGCAAAATGAAGCCAGATGTCGTACAAGATTACATGCTAATTTCGCTCATTGATGGAAAGGCCCAATAAATGGCAACCACAGTTAGACCACTGGCCCACTGCAACACCCTATATTGAGTGATCTTGAAGTAGACACATCACAAATGACAGTATGTTAGCCAATATTATTTCTTAATTGTTTCGAGTTGTAACTTGTAAGATTTTATTGTTCATGACATATTCCATATATAATAACTTATAATAAGATGTGTGGAACCTCATAGATCCAGGAGCATTGATTTGCGACCCGAGTACCCGACCACAAACAGAAGTTTGTCTAGATCTCTATCTCTCCCTCTCTCATGTGGATGTTCATTAGCATTTATTGTGCAAGTTAACTTTGTATTGATTTAAGACTTCTATTCACTTTCTTCGTGGCTGTTAAGTCGGATAACAAAATGCACCCTTATTGGAACGTCCACCGTGGACGAGTTCATTTAACTTTTGATTAATTACAGTCATTTATAATTTTAAGAAAACGATCACGTTTACATTTCATATAGAGAAATTAGCCCACGGCAGAATTTATCTTATTTCAATTTTAAGAAAATTCTATTGAGAGCTGTTAGCCTATCACGCATTTTGTCAAAAATCAGCGTCCGATTTAACGTCTGATAATGCACACTTATATAAGATATGGACATGTATTTTAGCTCGAATATACATTTAGTTGAATATAAATGAACACCAATTCAATCATTTTAATTTTTCTCTTGAAAGGTTGGACAAAAATTGCATGAGGATTTGAAATATGAAAATGTTAAAGGCAACTACGCGGAAAGTATTTAATTAATTACAGTCAAATATAGACTTAAAATCTTGGACATTACCCGCTGGATTTCAAAATATTGGACGGATTTGGATATCCTCATTTTTTGAATAAAATAAGATAAAAATTAAAATCCGCCCCGTATGCCTTTTGAAGACAATTAAGAAAAAATAATAACATATGTACTAGAAATGAATTTTAACTAGTGCTTATCTCGTGCGTTGCGCGATTCATTCCTATACGAATATGTTATTAAATGGTTTCTTAATAAAATGAGGGACCGTGTGGTCAAAATCGAAAACTATAGAGCGAACATCGCGCATATAATTTTTTTTACGATATTCAGAACACTATATAAAAAATGCCATAAAAATTAAGAATACTATTGAAATATTATACGGAAGCTACCACAAAAAATTCAACCGAGTGGCTACAGAAGATCCCGCGAGTTACTGTGCTAATCACAGTAACTCACGAGCGGAGCATGCCTCCCCAAGTTTATATATGTATATGTATAATGTATAAAGTCTCATCATCATAACTTTATTGGTAGCTACTCAGAAATTCGGAATTAAACTCCACGCCACATTATTTAGAGGGCTTTTGAGGAGAAAACAATTAATAAGCTATGAGCCTATAAAATATTCATCCACCCCCCCCCCCCCCCCCCCCCCCACCACCACCCCCCACCCCAAAAAAAAAAAAAAAAAAAAAAAAAAAAAAAAAAAAAGTTTTTAATTGAACTCTCGACCTTATTCCATTTTCTTCCATGTTGTAGTCAAGAGGTAAATAAAATCTTTTCTCCTTTTTTTTTTTTTTTTTTGCTTTTGAGGTAATATGAAATGTTAGTTTTGAAATTACTTTCAATAACGTGATGCATACTCTCTCGCGTTTCACGTTTTGCAACACATTTGGTATGTATATTTACCCCCAAATGACATGTTGTCATTCAAATGATAGGAACTACCACTCATGTTTTGAGCGTCTATGTAAAGTGTACCATGAGTATTGCGCAGCTGAAAGGGACACAAAAACTGAATCCTAAAAAAACAGTCCAAAAGGAACTTTCAAAGAAGACCACTATGGTCACACATTTGACTTGTTATTCGAGTCATGGCCAATTATAAATTCAGTTTGATTAAGAATCTTGTTTCTGAAAATACTAACCTGTTGCAACTTCACCAAATATTTAACTAGAATAGTTTCCATTAGTTTAATAATAGTTGTTGTTATCTGCAGCTTTCAGGCTTCTATTGTCAAATTTCTACAATCGGAATTTAGATCGCATCTTTCAGTTGGAGTTGAATACATTTTTTAAAAGTGCATAAGACGACTCAGAACTTTCCAGTGAATTGGTTGATCTGATTTTTTTTTTTTAATTTCGTTATATTTATTTATATGATACTTGTATGTTCACCTTAATTTTTCAGTATGGCCGGACTATAAATATATGTGGTACAGAAATCACTTGACTTAATTTTCTTCAAAATTGAATTTTTTGTATGATATATTTTATACAAATTTTAAAAACGAGTTAAATTAGACTGATAATTAAATTTGTATGAGTTGCTCACTGTGACCTCTTTATTTCTGAAAATGGAAATTAACTGTTAAAGTGCATTGTTTTTCCCAGAATTCACCAACAGGTAAATCAGCCACTTGTCAAGTTGGTCAACTAAATATCAAAATCTTTCATTGACTGGAGAAATCAAGTACTTTACAGTGTGTCAAATGTGGAACTACCAAAGCACCCGGCGATCAATTTCCTCTGAACTTCCTTTGAAATTCCATCAATCAGTTCTAAGATAGTTCTTCCACTACAAAAAGAAATCCCATAAAAGAAAAATAAATATATATTTATTCCCCGTAGAAATGGGAAGGACTTGTGTTACGCGGTAACGGTCGAAATCAGAGTGTGTTCGGTGTAAACACATTAAAAAAGACCACAGAGACCCACAACAAAGTCTCCAACCACTTGTAACCTGCCACATGTACTCCCAAACACATAACAAATCAGAGCTCTTGTGATTTTAATTTGTTTCGTGTGCTATAAATGCAAGGCTGGGTGCCCATGCGGAGAGCACCTCTAGATCTCAAATCCATTTAAGTGCTTGCTCCTCACTTGCATTTCTACCATACAGAGAGGAAGAGGGAAAAAAGTGATCAACAAAACATACATGGAGGCGACCGCAAATCACACCCAAATAGTCACCGGATGGGCCGGGAAGGATTCATCGGGGAAGGTCACGCCACATGTCTTCAAAAGAAGGTGATTGATCATTGTACAATTAAGAGAACTACATAAGAATTGTACGTGTATCATTTAACGAACCTGTACTTTACATGTTAAATTGATGTTTTGTACTATTTTTCAGGGAGAATGGGCCAGACGATGTGACGATAAAGGTGCTATTTTGCGGCATGTGCCACACCGATCTGCACTACCTGAAGAATGACTGGGGCATCACCATGTACCCCGTTGTTCCAGGGTAAGACCTTACTATTCTAACAAAGTAACAGTATATTCCTTTGTCAGCAATCTTCTCTCTTGGAGTTGTTATTTTATTTTTTTTTGTTCAAATATTACTGTCAGAACTATGAGTATGTCAAGTGGCCTGGCTTTTTTTATATATTTCTTAGAAATAAAAGGCTTTTTTGGGAATGATGCACCAGATATATTGGTGGAGGTAAACATTTCAATACGGCACCGTTCCATCTGATATACTGGTAAAACTGGGAACCAGAACAGCGGCCAGAATGGCAGTATCCAGTAATAAGAGACAAAATATCGGAAAATATTGTAAAATACCGGATATTGGTCAATGGCATGTAGGGATGCCGGTACGACATTCAAAACATTGGTAAAAAGTTATAAGACATTGGTTCTTGTGTATAATGACCAACTTTTCTTGCTGAAAAATGCCATTAAATATAACACCTCCTCATATGCAACAATGACTTTAATGATCCTTGAACATATTAATTTGTGGTAGTTGTCAGCTAGTACTCCAGAACAGTGCTTCTGCCTAACATTAATTTTGCCTGATAAAGGAGAACATTAGTCAGGTGCAAAAAAAAAAAAAAAAAAAAAGCCATTTACCCTATAAGGAAAATTATATGAAAATATAAGAATTACACCAAATATAGTTAACCCAAATAAATTTATCTGTTTCACGACAGGCATGAGATCACGGGATTAGTAACAAAAGTTGGTTTGAATGTAACAAACTTCAAAGTCGGTGACCGAGTTGGTGTCGGCTGCATATATGCATCATGCCTGAACTGTGAGTTTTGCGAAGCATCTGAGGAGAACTACTGTGACCAAGTCCAGTTCACTTACAATGGCATTTTCTGGGATGGCAGCATCACCTATGGTGGATACTCTGAGATGCTAGTCGCTAACAATAGGTCTGTGCTGGTACCAACCTTAAATTGTTCACTGATATCTGCTGAAATCAACCATTAGGTCTGAGTTGTTTCAACCGTTAATATTGCAATTTGAAAAAATTCAGAACCAATCAAGTATATCTCTATAAATTTAACAAACCGTACCAAGTTGGTACTGGAAAACATTGATCAGAACTTTTTTGCAGAATATTAAATGATTTCTCATACCAAATACAAAATTTTTGGTCAACAACATCAATTTGTTTGTCATCTTCCTATTTCTATTTCTTCATGCCAGTCAACCATATGAAATCTGAACAATATCACCAAATCTGTTAGTACAACCTACTAAAAAATTAAGGATATTAAATGAGACCCCTGTTTTATTTCAGATATGTCGTGCGCATCCCTGACAACCTTCCCCTTGATGTGGCCGCACCATTGTTATGTGCTGGGATTACTGTATATAGTCCAATGAAGCACCACAATATGTTCCAAGCTGGTAAGAAGCTCGGAGTGGTTGGTTTAGGCGGCCTCGGTCATATAGCTGTTAAATTTGGCAAAGCCTTTGGCCTACATGTAACTGTCATAAGTACCTCTCCAAATAAGGAGAAAGAAGCAAAGGATCGTCTAAATGCTGATGGATTTATTGTTAGCACTGATCTGAAACAAATGCAGGTAATCATATTTAATTTACCAGTATCGATGTAGCATAATGGGTAATTGTATTTAGTGGGGAAAAAATTATCACACTGTCAGTTAACAAATTTCTATTTTATATTGAAACAGGCCGCTTCAAGGAGCCTAGATTATATTATTGACACAGTCTCAGCAAAACACTCGCTCGGGCCAATACTTGAGCTGTTAAAAGTGAACGGGAAGATGGTGCTTGTTGGAGCTCCAGATAAACCTGTGGATCTCCCCTCGTTCCCTCTGATTTTCGGTAAGAAAATGAATTTATTTCATGATTTCAAAGTTCATTCTTGAATATGCAGTTGAGGATTCTTCCAAGATAATCATATATAGTAAAGAAAAAAAATAAAAACCTCATTAATCGATTTGATTTGCATAATGTAGGCAAGAGGACAGTGAGTGGAAGCATGACAGGAGGGATTAAGGAGACACAAGAGATGCTTGATGTCTGTGCAAAGCACAACATAAAATCAGATATTGAAATTGTTACGCCGGACTACATTAACGATGCATTGGCCCGGCTTGCACGAAATGATGTTCGTTACCGCTTTGTGATCGACATTGCATCCAAATCCAAACTCTAAGTTGAAGCATCCATCATTATGAAAACTGAAACCTTTTGAGTTATATATAGTAGGATAACTATATAATTTTTTATTTATTATTTAGTTTAATATGATTTCTCTTGCCTTGTAATAATCTTCCAAGTTCAACTTATAAAAAAGAAAGGTCTGCCTGAGTTCTGACGTGCAATTTCCTTGATATTCATCAGTAGTTCAGTACTCTGCGGTTGGGTCAACACAAACAAAATCACCAAAGCCCAAAATCAACTCTATAGAGAAGAAGAGAAGAAAAAAAAAAAAAAAAAAAAAATAGAGAGAGAGAAAAAAATAGGTTGCATAAGTTATGCACCATCCTTTTAATTTTTTTTTCCAACAATATCCCTTAGAAATAATTTATAATAATATTTACTAATTAACAAATAATTAATGATAATTAATAATTAATAATATTTAATAAGTAACAATAATTATTAAAAATCATAATTAATAATAATAATTAAAAATAATTAATCAATAATAAATTTTTATTATTAAATAATTAATAATATTTATAATATTAAATTAAAAGTAATTATTAATATTTGATAATAACAAAAATGATTTATTATTATCATATATAATTAATTTTTCTAATAATTAACAATTAAAAATAATGAGTAATTAATAATATTTAATGATTAGCAAATAATTAATAATAACTAATAAATAAGAATATTTAATAAGTAATAATAATTATTAAAAAAATCATAATTAATAATAAAGATTAATTATTATAATTAATAATTTTTAACAAGTAATAGTAATTATTAACAATAACGATTAAATAATAATTAATTAATTAAAAATAATTAATCAATAATAATTTTTTGTCGTTAAATAATTAATAATATTTAAAATATTAAATTAAAAGTAATTATTAATATTTCATAGTAATAAAAATGATTAGGTCATAATAATTAGGTCACAACGTCTTATTAATACATAATACTAATTTAAATTAAATAATTTAAATATAAGGGCATTTTAGTCTTTTGACACGAATATATGCATGCATTAAGTTACTTATCCTTACTACACAACCAAACATCCATTACATAACACTACATAAACACCTAGGCATCCTTAACTTATGCAACCCCTTACTACACAACCAAACGCCCCCTTAATGTTTTGGAGTGGCGATAGTTTCCTAATGCAATAATCTCTACTACTTATAAATGCACGTAACGCATAGGTGTTACACTCTAGGTCTAAGTAGTAAACAATTTTTTCTGCCGTTAGATCGACTTGATCTATGGTTGGATGTGTATTGCTAGACGAAATAACAGTATTATTTGGTTTTTCGTCTAATTAAGAAATAAGACACAGCGCACTTGACATTTTTAGAGCCTAATTAATAATAAAAATCTTTAGAGCCCTTTTTATTTAGAGTTGCATCTTCAGATTTGACATTTTTCTATGAAAAGATACAAGATAGTATGCCGTGCATGTATTTTTTTTTTTTTGCAAAGTCGCAACATTTTTTTTGGGTCATTATTAAATGCAAACGAACCATATAAACTGAGAGGCATAGGGCGTACCTTAAGTTAGTAAAAATGGAGAGTTGTCAATCAATTAATTTAACATTATTTGTGCTTTGTAATTGGTATTGTCTTATGATTTAATTTATTTTAAATTTAAATTATTAAGTATAAAAATTTTAATTATTAGTTAGAAATGGTATACCGTCACTTTGCCACAAATTTTAGTGACTTAATTTTTTTTAAGGTCTGTTTTAGTGTCTTAAATTGTCATTATATTATGTTTAATGGACATTAATGATGGTATGTCCTTACAAACAACTAAGTTGCTGATAAAACCATGAAACATTCACAAAAAAAGTTGTATACCTAAGTGTTTTTCGAAATGATTAAGGTAATAAAATTTCATTTCAAAAATATTAATTGCTCTCATATCACACTACAGATGCATTCAATGTATAAAATTATCTTAATTTTTACTCTGAAATCTTTCTCTGTATTGAATACTGCTACCTTCAATACCAATCATGACAACGTTGATCTTAGATATTGAAAATAGACAACATATCTATATCAAATAATATGTTTACATATTAAAGTCCGCCCGCACATTAAGCGGGCACTGCTGCTAGTACTTATAAACGTTAAGAGTGTGCATCAGCGTTAACTCGCCAAAATATGCTATAAAAAATCCATTAAGACGATTTGTAAATATGTTGAAAAAAAAAATGCTAGAGTCTAATATATTGGACGGATGGGGTGCGTCCAATACGATCGTTTTCATATTTTTAAATTTCAAACAACCGATACAAACCATTCAATATGTTTTCCATATTGAAAACTTAGAATATTTTTTTTCGAATTTTTTTACTATTTTTTTGTATTTTAGTAAATCGTTGTTATTGGACGGTCCAGAACTTTTATATCATGAATTTTTTAAAATACCAAAAAATAAGTAAAAAAAATTTAAAAAATATATATAAAAATTGGTTTCTTACAAGTTTTTAATATGAAGAACATATTGAACGACTCGAATCGATCGTTTGAAATTTAAAAATATGAAAACGATCGTATTGGACGAACCCATCCGTCCAATATATTGGACACTAGCATTTCTAAAAAAATAATAATAATAATTTGGTTTAGCAAGCAATTATGTTACCATTTTAGTTAAAAATTATATTAGCGACTATTTCGAAAGTCTAAATTAGTATATACTAATTCTAGCTTAAATGTACCTAATTGACCTAAGAGATTAAGTTTACCTGGTTAATAAATTTCAAGGTAAGCAACCGCACTTTAACCATGAGTTTCTTTCTCCTTTTTACAAAGATGGTTAAAGTATCTTTCAGCACCATGAAGTGGGGCTGGGTGAAATTGGGGAAAGGAAAAGAGTAAGCAAGCAGCTTTTGAATCCAGCGAAAAATGGGCATGGCTTAGTCTGTCAGTGGTCACACTATAAACTCGCATGTGATGGTGAAAGGACCAGACGAAGCATCTAGGCCCCGTACCTAACCCAGCCCACACTATTCACTCTCAGTCTCCCACTGCTCACTCTTTACTGTTTCCTCTCTCTCTCTCTCTGTCTTTGTATACTCCAGTAATTCAAGGAAAAGTTTCCGAATTCGGACAAATTTTTTGTGTTTGAAAATACAGATTCTTCACGGAGAAAAACCTATGTTGGTGATATAACAAAGTACAAAAGTTTGAAAAAAATAGCCTAAATTGATAACCAAGACCGTTATGTTAGAGGTGATTCTAGTCTATATTCAAATTTTGAAATACATTGTTTATGGTTAAAATATAAGATATCAATCGTAGGCTAGAAATAACCTTTTAAGGAATCAATTAAAAAATTACTCTTTTTGAGACGAGACTTGTGATTTCTTTTACACAGAAATTTTTTTATTAATATAAAAAAATTTTCTTTAGAACCTGATTTTGTGATTTATGAATTATGATTCTGTCAAATTTAACCTCCATCAATTGATAAATTTAGATTTTAAAGGATTTTTTTCCCCGCATTCCAAGGATTCCAACGTAACACAATTTACGAGACAGCACAGATCACGAGATAACACGAGAAGTTAGAACTTCCTACGGGAGATTTATCAAAAAAAAAAAAAAAAAGAGAAGTTAGAACTAACTACGTGAGATCTGAACTGCAATCGGTGCACTGTCTATGAGCCAAACACCGGGAAAACTTGTACCACACATAACAGATCACATCCACACGCAATAAGAAATAGTGAGGAAAAAGTTTTTTTTACTTTAAACTCCGAAAAACCTCTCCTCACATGGCTATATGTCCTTTTGTCCTTGCACCTAATAAATCATCATTTAACCACCTCACAGTGTATTCCCTGTTCCTTGCAAAAAGTCCAGAAAATTCTAATCTAAGGAGCTAAGCATTGTTTTAGATAAACAACTTTTTCTAACAACCATGAACCATCCAAAGTAGACAGGGTGTTAAATAATCTCATAGCAACTTACCCAAAGTAGTTGCTTTAGTTTAGATGAGAAGATTAGGTTAGGTAGAATTAATATTTGGTTAAAATGAGTTAGAAGCCAGAAAAAGGTTAAATCAAGGAATGTTCCGGATAAGCATTCTGACAAGCCTAATTATTAAAACACTATTTTAATAGAACCAATAATTGACTCGCTTTGTCAGCAGGACTGTACTAATTAATTAATTAAAAGTAAAAGCACAAAGAGTAATGAAAAACCCAGAAGAAAGACAAAGCTACCGAATATCTGTTCACAGTGCACAATATTCCCATAATAATTTAATTAAAAATCAAACAAATGGAGACACAAAACCTTCTTACAATACACAAGACAATGAGAACCTAGCAGGAGAGATACACAAGGTAAAAGAAGAAAATGATAGAAAGAGATTGTAGAAATTGAAGCCAAACCGACCATGAAAGCTCCTCTTCATCTCTCAAACTTTTGTCAATTACACACAACCATAACAAAAGAGAGAAAGAGGAACCTTTCTTTCATCTTCAATGGAATTAATTAGCACTTAGTTGTTTGGATTGCTTCTGAACGAACCGAGTGCCTTGATAGCGGCTGCACGAAGAATGTATTGGTGGTAAGCAGCGGCAGCTAGAGCTCCGACGAAGGGACCCACCCAGAAGATCCACTGTTTAGACAAAACATGCATGTGTGAAAATTTCATCTTAAAAACATTTCAAAAGGTTAAACAAATGTGTAAATTACTAACATGATCATCCCAAGCTTTGCTTTGGTTGTAGATAACTGCAGCACCCAAGCTACGTGCAGGGTTAATGCCAGTGCCAGTAATGGGGATGGTAGCCAAGTGCACCATGAAAACAGCAAATCCAATTGGAAGAGGAGCGAGCACCTAGAAATCAAAGAACCCAAAAACAAAGTTAGGTTTAAAGGCGCTTTACATAAGCTAAAGTAGTATTTACTAAAGTTATCTGTATTAAGTGTCAATGAACTGTTTGTTTCTCTTTCAAAAGCAAGGATCCCAAACTATTCTTTAACAGCAAAATCCTAATTAGGAATAAATATTAAAGTTCTACCAACTTGGATAAGAGCATTTTTCTAACGTTATCCTATCCTCCTGAAAGCTCCCTTTCCTTTATCCAGAAGTAGTCCAGTGCAGTGCAGGGATCACCTTCATTTTAAGAATATCCTAGAGGGTTCTTTTTGTTCTATATTAATCTTGACTTTTAGAAATATTTTACTGGGGAATCACAAATTTATCATTTCTAGGTCGCTCAACTTTAATTTATCTAACTAATTGTAACCACTGAGTTTTATAATAGTTTTCATTTAAACTAATAAACCAATCAACTTGTTCAACTATAATACGTCAAGCAAACAAGAAATTTAGAAGCTAGTTAGTCCAACAATTACTTTATATTTTTGTGTATAGTTTGAATCTACAATATTGAAGGATGCGGGTTAAACTTAGATAACACTAAAAAACCTAATGACTAGAGTGCGACAACCTAAGTTTTGATGATCATAATACAGACTGAGTATAAAACTTAATGAATTCCAAAAAATATTACCTAAAAGTACAGAGCAAAGAACTATTAATTTAACTTAAAACTAAGAACATGAATGCTTTCTAAAATAAAATAAATAAAAAGAAAGAAAAGTGGTACAAACCGGGACATGAGAGTCGCGGGCACTGCGTTTCGGGTCTGTGGCAGAGAAAACAGTGTAAACAAGAACAAAGGTACCAATTATCTCAGCACCAAGGGCGGTACCCTTTGAGTAGCCTGGTTGAACCTCATTTGCACCACCGCCGAGGGAGTTGTAAGGATGCTTCATGATACCCTTGACAATTCCGACACCAACAATGGCACCGAGGCATTGTGCAACAATGTAGAGGATTGCACGAACCAGTGAGACCTTGCGAGCGAGGAAGAGACCGAAGGTCACAGCTGGGTTGATGTGGCCACCTGCCATAAAACAGAACAGGATTGCTCAAATTATTAAAATCACAATGCATTAGCAGTCAATCTTGTAAATTATTTTTGTTTTTTTTCCGTTGTACTTGAGGTTTTCATTTGTCAATTTATAATTACTGAGCACTCTTTCTCACCTCCTCAAGTTTGTTTTTCAATTCTTTATTACATGCTATTTTTCTGTCGATTACCAGCAACAATTCTGTAATTTTTTTTGGTCTTTTCAAGAATTTCTTTTTAACTACCGACTGTTTCATGAAACTATTGCATATTTGCATGCCCGAAAACAAGAAAAGCCTTCTTTTTTCGGTCAAAAATAATAAAAATAAAGACTACTTGGGTCCAAGGTCTTGCGTTTCACTTCATACTATTTACTATACACCGGACTTTGGCAAGCTTTCTCAGGCTTGCGTCTGCACACTTGACCAACAGTAATAAAAATCACACTTAAGTCCCTTTCCTTTATACCAACAAAAAACTAGTCCTAGAAAAATACCACCAGAACATACACCTACAACAAAACAACACCAAGTATATATACAAACTACAAAAAATTACCTGAGATGCCAGCGGTGCAGTAAACAAGGATGAAAATCATGCCACCAAAAGCCCATGCAATACCAAGAATACCAACGCCACCACACTGATCAGCCTGAGATTGCACCTTGTACCCAATCACAGTCGCAACAGTAACATACAAAAACAGAAGCGTTGCAACGAACTCAGCGATCAGAGCTCTGTAGAAAGACCACAGCTTCAGCTCCGCTGCATCGAAGAGCGGCGCCGGTGGTGGGTCGGTGTAGTCCTTCGCTGGTGCATGGTGGTGCTCAGGCTCCTCGCTCACCTCCTTAGACATTGTTGGTTTAACTTAAGTGGAAAGAGTGAAGTGTTTTTGTTCTTTCTTTGATTGTTTTTTTTTTTCTCTCTCTTTGGAGTGAGAGAAGAGAGGAGGGAGGAAATTTATTGAGAAACAGAGGTGTGGGCCCAGGTGGAGCTGTCTTTAATAGAAAAAGCTATAATCTTTTTAAATATTTTTAATATGTGGAAATGTTTTGAAAATATGAGAGAAAGAAAGAAAGAAGAGGAAAGAAAGGATATGAATGACAACTAACATGTGGGGTGCTTAGATGCCATTATAGAAAGGTAAAAAATTCATACCAGGGAAAAAGATTTAATGATAATAAAACTGTGGTCTGGTTTTACTTTATTTATGTTTATTGTAGAGTCTTCTAGTTTTGGTTATTATTTTTCTGTGATGATGTGATTAGAGATAATGACGGCGTTACAGTAACGGTTCTGTAGAGAGACAAAGAGTGATTGTGATAAAAAATTATTAATTGAGAACAATCCATGTCCTCTGACTCTGAGACTGTATGGGCCCAATTTACAGTAATGTTTTACTGACAATTAACTGGAAAAACTTTTGACCACAAAATTGAGTCATAAGTCATGACGACTGAGTCCTGAGCAAATAGGTGTTAAAAGTATTTGACGTACTTGCTACACCGTTGTTGTAATGTACTTGCGTTAGAAAGCAAGGTACAGTTATGTTAGGTAAAATTTTAGTAATCGGCTATTTGCATAGTTCTGTACTTCCTCGGACTTATTGTTTGGATAAGCCAGTTGGGAATTAGTCGGTTGGAATTGCATATAATCAATTGTTATCATGTATATAAATTTCAATTTTGAACCTACCGTTGAAAAATTGAAGTTTGCTAACGTAAACGATGGAAATGTTGGGTTCTTAATTAGTTTTATATTTTGTTCCCTTTTCGGAAGTTCACGTAGAATTGCATTGACAAACTTACAACAAAATTAGAAATAACTAGCAAAAATGTCCCAATATGTGGACGATATTTGAATCTAGTTAAATCTTCCAGCGATACAGATAAATTTTTTTCCAAAAAATAAATAAATTATTAATGTCACAACTCATTTTTGTCAAAGAATCTAGACATTGTATCTGAAATAAATTTCTAGACTACACGATTATATCAAATAAAATAAATCAATGGTCCATAATTGGTATAACAATTATTTCGACCTCCTCTAGTAAAATTGTTAGGACCTTTTTATGGGTGTTTCTATAAATTGTAAAGATATTCGGAGAATTAGATGCAAAACAAAGCTCGTAGCAGGGGTGGCAAAGGTTTGGATCAAGTCAGGTTCGGTCGGGTTGGACCGGCTCGAATTGGATTTTGAATAATGTAATTCTCATGTTCGGTCGCTTAGGTCTAAGGTCATCGATTTCCTGGTTGCCTTTGGTTTGTTATCATTCAGGTCTCGAGAAGGTATTTCAATTTTCCATCTTCAATTTGGATTCTGAGTTGCTAGATTTATTTTCCTTATTTACAAGGGGGATGTTTGGCAAAGCATGGGAATAAGAACAAGGACCTTGTTCTTGTTCAAAGGATACCAAACACCCCCGGGAATAAGAACAAGGGAGAACAAGAGGCCCTTATTCTTGTTCCCACAAAAAGTTGGAACTAGAACAAGAACAAGAACTTTGTTCTTGTTCTTATTCCAAACATCTTCCAAACATCCCCAAGCTGTTTTTAGTCAGGGGCGGAGGCGTATGTTTTCGAGAGATGATATCAACATGTATTTGAGATAGCTCGGATTTGGATCATTTCAGAGTTCTAGTCGATTTATCTTTTCAGACATTTTTTTGTTTTGATCTCTATACATAAATGCATAATTTAATGACTGAGTTCTAAAAATTATGATTCTGCATTGCAATATCCTACTAATCAAATGGACTTTACCATCAAATTGTTTAGTTGGAAAATTTTTTTTTTTTTTTTTTTTGGCAATAAAGGCCCGTAGTCAGGAAAGAAAGAAAGAATAAATATTTGGAGTGATCTTTTCTTTGAAGAACTATTTGTAGTGATCTAACGGCACACTATTTTGTCCTTGTGTTTCAAATGTAGAAAGAGAGGAAAATATTAAGCAAGTATATCCCTAGCATTCTAAAAAGGTTTAATGACAAAAACAAAGAGAAAATAGAAATATTGGCAGTTGGACTCTATAAAAAAATGGAAAAAAAGACAGAAATGTTGGGGTTAAAAATTGGAGATGAAATGGTGGGTGGAGTGGGGTCGGGTACAGCGAGGCCATGTGATGCCAAGTAGGCACACTCCTCATCATCGCAGCCTTGTAATTTAGCGGTTAACTCTGGAATGGTGCATGCTATGCGTGGGACCAGACTTGCATTATGGTGAGGTGTCTGATGGGGTACACAAGTTGGGAGATGCAAATAGCCGTCAGGCTGGCATTAAATGGCTTCTTGGCTGCTTTCCTTTACAACCCCAGCGTCACCTAAACGGCTAGAACTGCTCGCCCGCTCCCACTTTTTGTACCAGAAAGCCGCCAATCTTTTTTTAAAAAATTTAAAAATTAGGGAAATGACAACTGGACCGTTCTGTTACAAACGTCTGTCAGCGAAAATTCTTGTTTGTGGGGGTTTCATGGACCACTATTATGACAGTCTGGTCCCATTCTCTTTTTTCAGGCTCATTTGTCCGTGGCCCACGGTAAAACAGTTCTTTCTACTTTTTTGTACTAGCATGTACATGTTGATTGCTTGGTAACTAACAAAGCAATGTTTATTTATACTTTTTTTTTTTTTTTTTTTGAAAGAAACCCGTAGGCAATGTTTATTTATACATATCACTCCTAAGTCCTAACTGCCATGAAAGATTAAAAAACAAAATTGGGCAACACTAATACGAAATTGAATGCGAGATAATGAAAATAATTCACTATTTAATGCAAAATAAGCAACGAGAGATTCGATCTTATCCATTGAAGCTAATCTGGCCAAAAAAAATTTGGTTGCAAATTTAATTTGTTGATTGGTACAATTTGAATATATGTAACGGTCCCCATCTCAAAGACTCAAATGATCATGCAGATATTGAAAAATACACGCATTTAATATTTGTAAAATTTTTCATAACCGCCAGACAAAAAAAAAATGCAAATAAAATATAATTAATATGAAACCCAAAAGCAATACAGCTTTTCAATTATTAAATCTCTCTAATGCCATACAAATATTAGCTGCCCGGACCAAACTTGGTGGGTAATGATAGAACAGGTAGGCCTGACTGTCCCCATGCGGCCATGCCAACATGTGCTACGTGTCAGGATCCAGATGGCCATTTGAATTATCACACAACCTCAATCGACCGTTAAAATCAAAATCAACGGTGATGATAAATTTACTCTGAAAAGCCTTCCACAAGCATCTTGCACTCTCTTATCCGCCGGAAAAACAAGTCTTACTCTTATCCGACTAAGCCTGAAATTGTGTACTAAAAAACAGAGTCCGCGTGTCGATTGTTCACTGGTGAGTCCAACGGTGTGGGTCCGGATTCAGTTACTATCTAGCTGTCATGATGAAAGGACAGCACGCGAACGAGAGAAAAATAGTGGCTCTTAAATGGTGTTTGCTGTTTAGACGAAACATAAAATTGCTCGGTCTCGTGGATGGAGGAGTTCTGCCCGCAATTCTAGAACCGTCTAGGATTGAAGCTACAAGATGATGCCACGTGGTAAGGGCAGATTGGACCAACGACTCTTTTTATCAGGCACCAGTTTACCGAAAAAGCTGTTTCCTGTTTGGAGATGGATGGTGCTCTGTTCGGACTTCCGTGTATTTGTATGCTTTGACAATCTTTTGACCGTTAAAGTCTTTAGACACCATTTTCCAAAGCAAAATTTGGGGTAAAAATAAAAATATATTTTACTATCACATCAATTAATGGTCTGCATCATTTCCCAAATTCATGGTTTTTTTTTTTGAATTTAAAGGTTAATCTTGTCACAGGCTCCACGGAGTCACAGCGCACTTCTGACTTGGATATTGGAATTGTTTTATTATGATTTAGCTAGCCCTTAAAAGTAATTAAAATTGACTGTCCCGTGTCAAGATATGACTTAACAGACAACGGTAGCAATTAAAATTAAACAAAATCACGCTACCAGACATTTGGGTAAAAGACATGAGATTTTTTAAAAAAATAGTTTTGCATTGTTCAATCAAATAGTAGCCTACACTGGTAAATTAGGATTTAGACCTTTTTTTAAAATAAATGCGTAAGCCTTGTTCATTTTGTAGTTGTTATCCAATAGTCCAATACATTAAGCAGAACGTTTCCTTACAAAACAGTAAATAGATCACTATATGTTCTTCTAATCAAAGTATTAAACTGAACTGTCAATAGATTACTTGATATTTGCTTCCATGAAGAAAAGATGGTTATTTTGCATCAGGTAACAACCTTAAATTTCAAAATCTATCTCATCCCTCCAAAAAAACAAGCATTTGAATTTATGGTAAAAGATCAGCGGCAATACAGAATATCAATCGATCAATATTACTATATTTAATAGTTTACATCAAGTTTTATTATTTGTTTTTTCAAAAGCTCGAACGGTACTTTGAACTATTCAATAGTTAATACGCTCGCGGCAATCAAGATGTCATAAAATTAATTAGTTTCTTTTCTATCCTTCATGAATATCAGATTTACATATCCTTCGCAATAAATTATAAATATAATGTTATCTTCAGGAGGGTTCTGGAAATAGAATCCATGTCAACGTCATAATCTTTGAAAATATGATTTCTAATAGAGACTCTTGAAAGCAATCATGCTTATCGATTGGACTAATAATTTAAATGAATGAAGTTTATGTGTCAAGAAATGGATAGTTGAGGTGACAAGAACGTATTACAATTTTACCAGTTGAGTATCACCACTTTTATTTTTTTTTTATCAACCACTTCTTGTTATCTCCTAATTCATTCAATTGTTTATTTCTTACCGGTATATTTCTTCAAAACAAAATTGTATGTTTCTTTCCACGTAGAAATGGCTACAAATCTGATGTATGTGTGCCACATCAAACACAAGGAATGCAACACAAATTAAGCAGGAGTAACATATTGCATGAGCACATTAATGAGTATTTAGATATTAGGCTGCTTACCTGCTAATCAATGAATGCACTTACCAACTAATGATAGGTAAATTAATTAATTTTTGTTGGAAGTCCTGGAACTGGCTCGTAGGCAACGAGCTAATTAAATAAATTATTTTGTTCTATTTTGTTAATAACTTAATTATTGTGGCCAGGTTTGTTGCTTTGCCTAATTCTCAATAATTGTTGCGTATCAAAGCCAGGAAATTCCCTTAAATAGGGGAATATACCACGTGTGACACATTAAAGACTTTGTCTCTATTATAGTTCAAATCCTAAATTAATTTGCATCTTCCAAAACTTACATCCTTTATGTACAAAAAAAAAAAAAAAAAAAAACTGCCGGTTTCCCCGTTATTTTTTTTCGACGATTTTGTTTCTTTCTTTCTTTCTTCCTCTTTGTTGTTGCTGCTGTTTTTATAACTGGACATGATAAAAGTTCTTTTTTTTTTCCTTAGGAAAGTAAAAGCACAAGAGATTCTTTTAAATAATTTCAGCTTTAGGAAAAATTGGAGTGAAATTGAACTTTTATAACCTGATTTAGGGTATGAAAAATGTTTCATGCAAAACATTGCAGTTTAGGTCTCCGTTAGCAACTTGAAATACATCAAAGAAAGAACGTTTGATGATTGATTAAGAGTGCCTGCCACATGATTAATTACGACTTATGAAGACAGACGTTGAGGGAGACTCTTCAGATTTCATAAGTTAAAAGCGTGTGTTTCCCTTATGAATTCTCTTAAAAACTTTTGATTTTTGTATTCATATCAATGAAGGATTGCTTGATAGAAAATTGGCGAGCTACTCCTCCAGAGATAAGAGTACGACAGAAAAAGACGAGAGCAAATAACACTATAACACATAAAAGAATGTAGATAAAAGTGGAAAAAGATGTGTGTTTTTTTTTCTCACTCTGATGTTGTTCTTGGTAATATAGAGAGAACTTGCCGGAAAAAAAAATGAAAAATGCTGATAATGAAACCCCAAAAAAAAAAAAAAAAATAGAGGTGGATTTACGCAATCATTGAAGTCCAAGCATCGGAGGCACTCTGTTGGATGCCTCCAAGCTGAGAATAAAATCTCCACACAAAACAGATCAATCAATTCATGTGCAATATGATTCCTTCTGGACAGGAGAGAGACCGTTTTTCTAGACAAAATAACAAAAATAGAGAGTTATTATTTGCGGGCTGAAGCAATTTCATTAATTTTTATTTTTTTAGCTAACAAAAAGTTCAAAATTTTCCCTTTTAATTTTTGTTCGGTTTTGAAACATTGTTTTGCACATAAAAACATAGTTTTATTCAATTGAACATAGTTTAATTATTAGTTAATCAATTCTTTTAATAAATAGGACGAAATAGCATGTTTTTGTCCTGCCATATAATTTATCGTAATCACCTGAACTTATTTCCATTCTTTAATTGTCATAAAAAATGGGATAATACCTGCTGAACCAATTGTATTGCGCAAATAAATGTGATTAGGACGAATCAGATAGCGATGCAATAATTGTGATTAGACTTGGATGACAGGATAATAGGATATAAGGCGTACAGCTCTTAAACTTCCAATAATGTTCCCATGCAGTGTCCAACTAATTGGCGATTAAACGAACAACTAATGGTCAATCAACCATAAAAAAAAAATAACGTGTTAGAGACTAATCTTTCCTTTCTGTAATGTGAATAGAATGATAGTAATACTTCAAATACAACACCAACGAATTTTTTCTATCTCTAATCCTCACAAAAGTACGGATCCAAAAGTGGTTACACACTAGATCTTACGTGTAAATACATGTTCATGTCGTTCGACCGATTTGATATATAATTGGATATCAATCGCTATACGAAGCAACAATATGTTTTGATTTTTTATGCCATACGAAAATAAATTGAGCAACATATCTACATATATCGCTGGTACATTGAAGAACACTATCTTTATTATCTAAAATGCCTCCACACACTATAATAAACTTGTAAACTTGTGCCGTTTTAAATTAGATTTTTAAATAAAGTATTAAGACCAGCAACTAGTAGAATTCCGAAAAATGTACCACACGGTCCACACCATAATTCAAGTGATGATATATGAACATATACGCACCACAAATATTTTGACATGTTTAATAAAGTAAAATTAATCATGAAATATAATACGGCCGTAACAATCAACGTCAAAATATAACAGCACACACTAGGTTATCATTTTTTTTTCCTCTCAAATATAGCAGATTTGCACTGTTAATCATTACAGAAAGATAAAAAACAATGCTGTTCGTAAACACAAAGTGTGATATAAAGTGAACGAGCCCCAATCTGAATATCAGAGGGGAGCCTTCGATTTCATGTCATCTGATCCTTTTGCTGTAAATCAACGGTTCTCATATTACAAATTAAAAACCGGGATCGTTATATTCTTAATTAAGATACGTAGCAGTAGAATTTAAAGCAAATCTAGACCATAATTACTAAGCATAATTGATCGCAAATTGAGGCAGTCATGACCCACGAAGCAGCACACAATCTAGCCCCAAAAACATATTCAGAAGGGGTGGGCGCCCAGTGGGTAAACTTTTATTTTAAAATATTACTGATATTTATTTTTTTTTTCAACCGAATAACTTATAAAGAATGATAAGGATATTAAAATAAAATGAATTACAAACGATATGCTACAGTAAAAATATTTTTAGTCTCGAATAGACTATATTGAATAGCATATTAATAAGATGTAGATTAAAATCAGCTACGACTGACATATAAACTCGTTAGCTACGGTTATATCTCAATTTTCGAAGTTCTAACGGCCGATCCAAACCGTTCAATACATTCTCCATATTGAAATCTCATTGGAGACCAAAGTACATTTTTTTCAAAATTTTAAGTATTTTTTTGGTATTTTACAAAATTCTTAATCTAAATAATTCTAGACCCTTCAACAACAACGATTTTTACAATTCCAAAAAAAAATAGTAAACAAATTAAAAAAATATAAAATTTGGTTTCGAATGAGATTTTAATATGGAGAACACATTGAATGGTTTGGATTAGCCATTAGAACTTCCAAAATTAAGATATAATCGTAAGTGACGGGTCCATCCGTCAGTCGTAGCTGATTTTAGTCTATCTCTATTAATAAATATATTTTGTAATCATACTTGTCTTGTATCTCACTTTGATATTATTTCACCTACTATCTATATCGAATAATTTATTATGAAAAAATATTGCAATGAAACGCACAAATTTATTTTCCATTTAGAATGAATTGTCGATCTACTTTTACATCTATTTACAATTAATTTACAACCATCGAGTTTACCTTTTCAGTCAAAAAGGCAGCATTTTATCTAATATTCAAATCTAGACCACAAATCATATTAGATTAACAAAATCAATGATCATATTTGATGTTAAGAGTTAGATACACTCTTCATGTAGTTTTGTTTCACACCCTTTAAAGGAATGCTTTTATAAGTAGTATGGATTATAAAAGGGAGTCCAAAACTCCAAATTATTTTTGAAATTGATTACCTAAAATATTCCTTAACCGAATTTTGAAACAATGACTTTCACTAGAGTTCTAAGTACGTACCAAGTTCTGTCATGCCGCGTCAACACTTTGTTTCCAGATCATGTACCGTGTGTGTTAAAATATTTCACGTGTCATGTTGTGCCATGACTAAATTCTAAAGGATGGACATGACACTCTTTATGTCTCATGTCGTGTCGTTCTATGTTTTACTTAGATGTGTTGTGTCGTGTTGTGTTTGGACACGTTTAATGTACACGAACTATAGTGATATAATTTATATTTACTGATGAATTAGACATTCAAATTGCAAAATTATTCTTAAAAAATAGACAATATAAGAATATTTTGGTTATTTCATAAAATTTATCATGTAGAACTTTCATTACAAACTTGATGCATCTCTCATGTCGTGCAACATCTAGACAATTCACATGTTGTGCGAGCTGGCCTTAGTCCAAGTTTGATTTGAAATTAATTTGAGTTAGTATCGAGTTTCATAACGAGCTCATGGAGTTGAATTATAGTACTTATTTATATATATTTCAAATAAGCAATGTGCAAATTAATTAATATTTATTAACTTATATATTATTTTATTTATAAACTAATGTTTCGTTCATTTTATAATAACATTTTAAAGAAAAATTGTATTTATATGTAAAAAATAAATATATTATATATTGAGTTAGTACTAATCATTTTAAATAAGTTAATGAAATTATATGTCAAGCCAATTTGAGTTAAAATCGAGTGAGCCGAATATGCTTTGAGCTAAAAATAAATCGAGTCAATTTTGAATAAAAGTCGAACCAACCTTGAACTAGCTGCGAGCCACGAACATTTTTGCCTGTGTCATGGCATACTATCTTTTTTGACCGTGCTGTGTCATACTTATGCTATCAAAGTAGGACACAGTCGTCTTTAGAGAATTTATAGTATAACTAGCAAGACTCAATTTATTCTGACTTAAAATATTCGTTAATCATGTTATACAGAATAGTCAAGTCATAAGCTCTCCATCAGCTCAAGTTACACTGAGAATTCTCATTCACGAGTCAAGTCCTTTTATTCAGATAATCTCAGTTAACAAGGAACATACGCTATTCAATGAGAATATGGCATAAGTGCTTGTCTTAGGTTTATACCTTAAGATTAATATAACTGAGATAAGCGCTGAATATACCTGACTTCTTTTTGTATGCTTATCTCCTGAGCATTTTCCTTTCTCTATTGAGAAGTACTTCTAGACAAGACAATTTATCTACACAACATTTTCATATAATTGATAGTATCCTTCCATACTGAAAAATTTATAATAGTAACTCATTTTAAATTTTTAAAACAATAATATATATCTTTTTTTTAATGACAACTAATTATATGTCTCAAATAATTTATTGACAACGAAAAATTTTAATCACATCCTAAGTTCTCAGTACAACAAGTTATTAAAATATTAGATTTCTTATTTTGGAGAAAATCTCAAAATTTTCTTATTAAAAATATTATGATATTAAAATTAACCAAAATGTTTGAGATATTAACTCATAGTCAAATAAGCATTATAACTTATATTTTAATAAACTAATTGTTTCTAAGTGTCAACAAGTTATGGACTCGATCATCTGATATCCGACACTTGAGGGTATAGATGAAATCATTAGAAAGCTTGACTTAAAACTTCCTATAGGATTAGTTAAATGGTTTGCTAAACATTTGGACTATCATGCAGTTCAGCAAAATCCATAACTATTGAGCTATTAATGAGTCATCTTGTTTTAATCTCCTCATATTCCTTTATATAAGTACATTTGTTTAGTACCATTAACTATATGACGACTATTCCAGGTGTCTATTGACACGGCAAGTCATCTTATAGAGCAACAGGTGGAATAAATTTTCAGTCGTATCTAGAACTGGTATCGAGACATGTCCACCTAGTTTTCTAATTTAGACTGAGGATTATGTCTCACTCCTAGATCAAGGGAATGTATTTTCCACGACTTTTGCCTTATTGAGTTTATCAAGGTCTCCAATTGAATTTATTTTGTAACCGTCTTTAACTCAATAATCCTTATTTCCGTATTTGAAATAAATATTATCCGAGTGATAATATTGGGAATAAAGGCAAGGCAACTTACTACGATTGTACCAAATTGTTTTGGTACAATATTTTATTTTACAGGTTTTGTGCAGACTATAGAGCCTGCTTTCCTATCTTGTCCTTCAGCAGTCACTATCTTCAATGCTGGTCTTCCTTGTGCAGTCTAGTTGTTTATCGATGTCACATCATCAAAACTTTGTTTATCTAAGTACTATAATTTCTAATAATGAGTGGAATTTGAAATTACGTTAAAACTTAAATATTAATAACATAACACTTCTAATATTAACTATATATATATATATTGGGTTATTCAGGAAAGTTAGTTTAAATCAATTATCATAGATAAATTAGTTACTTATTTAACTAGAGAAGATCTTTTTCTGACAAAACAATAGATATACAACTTTCTTTGTTTTAGTTTCCAAAAATTTGTTAGTACACATGTTTCCTATGAAATTATATCTTAACTTTTTATAATGTCTACCTATTTTATTTTAAATCAATTTATCTACAACGAACATAAGGAAAATAAATTTAATTTGACTTTATACCTATAATCTATAATCTAACCTTAATTATATTGAATTTGAGCCAAACACGAAATTGTTAGAAAATAATTAAGTTATAAAAATCTTTGTGAAAATCTTATTACCGTTGTTTACTCAATGTATAACAACTAGTGTTATATATTTAAGTATTAACTAAATAACTTATTATATATTGTTACAATATAGGAGGTATATTATTGATATTAAAAATAAAACTAGTTACTAGCTTATAATTAAAATGCTTAAGTAGAAATTATCGTAGTAACACAATGTCTATTGAAAATTTTCAATTATGAAATTAGAATGTTCTTATTCTATTTAATTTTCTTAGTTGCTTGGCGTTACCTATTAGAACTTAAAACAAATTTTAAATACTCGTAAATTATACATATAACTTAACAATTTATCATAAATACAATTTATACTATACCGTATGCTTAGCGATATTTATCTACTCGTCTCATCGTTTCTAATATCATCTCATATAACTTCTTAATTTATTTATGTTAAAAATAAAAATTCATATTATTAAGTATCCATATAGTTTACCCACACTCGCATATTACTGGTCTGGTTATGGCTTAAACCATGCTCTGATACCAACTTCAGACTGTCACATCCTGACACCTAGGATGTAACAATCCCGCCGCGAATACACAACTTCTGTATATCCGCAAGGCGTTTTCTTATTATTTTTTTAAGGTACAAGTTCAAGATTACCATGATTTACCATGCTAAATCCTGTGACTCGATGAGTCATCATGGTAAAATATCTGGCTTATTCTTCGCTTGACTTGATCCAGTTCGTCTCTGTAACCTGGAACCCACATCCATTGTGGAAAACATGCAAAAAAAAAGCACGGAATGAGAAATAAATTCTCAGTGCGGGTTTTAGTTCCAGCATGTAAATTTAAGCTAAAATCCAAGTTTTTTTTTTAAAATAACTCCCGTCAATAAATAATTTCTTTGTAGAACAGAACATGATTAAGCATTATTCATATTTAACATAAAATAAGCATAGATGTCACAACTTAAATGAAATTTAATGCAAATATTTAAATCACCTTTAGCACATGTAACACATGATATCTAGCATATGCATGTAGATAACATCGGGTGAAACAACAAAATCTGACCATAGCAGTAGTCAGTAGATGACGGAACTGAACACGGTACGAACCCCATCACAGACAACACATGTCTGAGCGTGACAGGAAACTGAGTGTGTCAGAAAATCCGAACATTATTGAAACTGCGCATAACATTTGGGCATATCATATCATTTCTCTTTCACATCATATCATTATCACTCAGGTCCCCTAACCCAACCGGTTGGGCAAGCAAAATGAGACTTTTCCCTAACCCAAGGGCAGGCAAAAGAGACGTATCTCTAACCCTGGGCAGGCAAAAGGGAATTCCAAATCCGCATAGCGCTACCGAACTGGCCGAAGCCGGGGGCCAACCGACTCCGGAGAGTGATGCATATCAAGTCACACATATCAATCACATTCATAACATATCTCAGCTACCACTTCAATTTCTCAGTCAGATCATTCATAAGTCAGATTTATCAATAGCAAAGGCATATTCAAATATCTGACTGTTATTTCCCAAAATTTCTCAAACGAAGATTATGCATTTCAACATGCAATTTTATCAAAAATAACTACTATTTCAAAAGATGCAGAAGTATAGCTATGCAGGCCAACGAGGTTCCAATATGCACATAGAGTAAAACATGTTGTGTTTTCTTAAACATGAAATCACGTAAAATAACATGCATTCAAAATGTAGCTTAATAATCACTTAGACTTTAACAAAAATCCAACGTAATTCTGCACCTGAATAGCGGGCTTAAGCGTAGCTCCTTGATATTTTTATGATGATTCGGGTGCTTGACGAGCATCATATCCGAGATTATCCTCCTTGACGGTCCTTAGACTCGATAACCTTGTATTGTCGATCCTAGATTGGTTCCTTAATAAGAAGAAAGTGATGATCTTAACAACCATTTAATGGTGACGTAGAATACTTAAAGTGGAACCTAAATAACCTACTTTTAGGCGGTTCTTGGATTACAATACTGACAAATTAGATTAACCAGACTGGTCTGGGTTTGGATGATTAAGTCTAGATTCTTGATTGAAGAAATTCTATTTTGAAATATATTATTAAATATTTTATTCTATTATTTAATAATTGGTTTTGACTTTCTAGTTATTAACATGGTATGATGAGATTGTGTATGTTTTTATTATATAAATTATTAATTTATATTTCAAGGAATTGTAGAATTATTTACTTAAAATTTATTTAAGAATATAGTATTCACTTATTTATTATTTATAGAACTCAAAGCCTTACTAAAGAATACATTTCAAGTTTGATCCTATTTATTAAAATTTCATGCAATTAGGTGGCTTATATTTGTACCTAGTTCATGTCCCTTCATCTTAATGAATAGATTCTTATTAGCTTTCTATGTCTCCGTACTCAAGTATTTGATCCATTCATTATTATATTTGTCTTATGAGTTAATTTAGCACCCACATTACTTTTTAACTTCATTATTCAATTGTAAATCATTATCTAACTAAGCTTATTCAAATATCAGAATTTGGCTTGACATGTTTTAATATAGTCAACACATTTATGAAAAATAAAGAAGATGTGTTCGAGTAAATAGAAGGTCCTTGATCATGCATTTCGTATTTAGTAATCTGATATTCTATAGCGCAACCCAACCTGATTCATTCACACACAGATTTCGTAGTTTAATTAAATTGTTATATCAATATCTTTTTTTTTAAGCTTTAAACGACATGGTTCCTGACACTATGGTTTTATTTATCAGTATCCAACTTGAGCTGTACCGAACTGGTACAGAGGCGGTACCAAGGTCGTAACAACACTAGGTAGAAAACAGGTACATAATTGATTTAGTTTGTTCTTGAGTAACTTTATTAAATTAATTATCTAATTAAATAGTTGATTTCCAGTGAAACATATAGAAATTGAATTCGGATCTGATTTAAATTAGATTCATAGTTCACAAAGGATTCAGTTCCAAACTTTCAATTGAAGATGGAATTAGCCATTCACAATATTGGGTACGGGTTCAAGGCCTGATAAGGTTTAGAATCCAACAGATCTAACAGTTTTGCATAACAGCCCCTTAAAGTTTGTAAATCAGTCCCTAGAACTTAGGTTTTTATCCTCGTTTAGCAGCATCAATGATACCGAAGTGCTATAAAACTGTACCAGTAAACAAATCGAGCTTGGTACCAACTGGTACCGAGCTTCTCCATGTCCTTAACATCAACACCAAATCAACCCAGTGTTCCCTCTGCTTATTGAACCGATTAAGCAACTATTGTCTCCATCAATTTGGGTTAAAAGAGAAACCAAAGAATGATTAGGTGAAAAATTGAGGAATTACCTCAAGCAACTAGGACAACAACAATTATGGCCAACCTCGTCATCTCTCTTTTCTTTCTAACCTTCTTGTCTCCCCTTTCACCATCACCAACCATCAACCGAAATCAAAAAGAGGTAGGGAAAGGAAATTTGGTGTAATATCAGAAAGGGTTAGAGAGAGAAGGCCAGCGCCAAAGGAGGTCCAATCATCTTCTTCCACCTCGTTACTCGGATAAGAACCAACCGAGAGGGTTTTATTTATCAAGTCGGTTCTAGAGAAGAGGATAAGCATCAAAGAGTTACGTACGATGTCAATCAAACGGAGAGGGAATTTCTCTGCTTGCGCGAGCCAATCGGAAAGAAGAGAAGCAAATAAGTTCGGAGGTGAGGAAGAAAAGGGGCTCAGACCCAAATAAAAAGAAAGAGCGTAAATGAAAAGAGTTAAAATTTGTTTGGGGTCCGAGTGTCCAATCAGATGGCGAAGAAAAATCAGAGTCCAATTTTCAGATCTAACGTCCCATATAATTCATAGTTCAAATTATCTGTTTTCACACAATTTTGAACGGATTTTTACTGTATGTTTAACCAATAATTATGTATGATTTCTATTTGTTTAAGTTTCTAGGTCATAAAGTTTATTTTAATTTGAATTGGGCCAATCTTCCATTTTGTGACGAATTCCAAAGAATATGTTACATTTAATAACATTTTAAATAACCTTACTTCCTGTTGGTAATTATTTATTTTATGATTCTAACTTTTATAATTTGCAAATTTTGTTGTTATACTGGTTGATATTATTAGATATTATTCTTTAGATGAGAAAAGCTTAAATAAAGTGACTTTGTATTGCTAAAATTCTTATTAAGATGCAAATTATTTATTTATTTTCTTGTAGCAAATTTTCACAGTGTTACATGTATTGTTCTCTGTGCTAAATCAAGAACTAATTTTATGGAAATACAATTTTAATTGGTTTCATTCTATGAAGGACAAATCGGAATCTTCCGAAAAATATATTCAAGTACAAAAAATATTATATAAATAAATACTACATCTCTACTACTTATAAATGCACGTAACGTATAGGTGTTACACGCTAGGTCTAAATAGTAAACAATTATTTCTGCAGTTGGATCGATTTAATCTATAGTCGGATATCAATCGTCAGACGAAACAACACTATTATTTGATTTTTCATCTAATATAGAAACAAATTGAATAACACATCTATTTGTATCGCTGGTAAATTAAGCAACATATTTTTTATCGTCTAATATTATTTTATTTCTTTGTTTGCCCACATATGAGGGCATCTTATGCTAGTATTTAAAAAATACAGAGATATCGGCACCAATCCTTCCAACAAAAACCGCCAATGAGCATTGGATGGTCGGAGCGCATCCTTTCATCAACATTCCTGCAACTTCCGTCATCTAAGTTCCCCGTGCTAATTGGACCGCTGACTGAGAATGGATGTCTAATCCGGTGCTGCGCCACAGCAAGAAAATATATATATATATTGGGTTCCTTTTGCTTTTCAATATGGACCTGGTAAAGCTCTAGATCTCCAACTACATAGGTGATGGGACTTCAAAATTTATACTTCGTATAAATTTACATGGGCTGAAACTCTTGTAAAAATTTCAGCCCATTTAACGTTACTTAATGTTATATAACCGGGCCGTTCTGTACTCTATTGTTCGAAAAGTTCTCAACTTTCTCACGGAAAATGATCTCAAAGAGAGAGTTTCTCTGCAGTTTTAAATGCTAATAACTTTAGGCTTAAATTCAAGCCTGATCTAAAAAAACTCCTCAAATTAGATAAAACCTTCCTCTGCGTGACCGTCTCTCTCTGGCGACCACAAGACTCAAGAACACTGAACACATGCATCTATTTCTAGACTAAATCCTACATCTATTAGAAGTAAAACTAAAGAACAGCATAGGAGCGAAAATGCTTGAGCAAGTAACATAAATCTCTCTTGTAATTTTTCCCATTTCACTAAGCTATTTCATTTGTATATAATACAATAATGTATATCGGAGAACATGCATGAACTTGGTATATACTATTTATGAACCATAGCAGAATTAGCTATAAATAAATAAGATGGCAAAATTGACGTCCAGCAAACGAATTTAGGAAAGCCAGTTCCTATTTTTCGTAATTTAGAAGTTTTTTGATCTTGCTCTGCCTCGGCCCTGACGATTCACCTTTGCTAATGATGGCGTCCTCCTCAAAAGCGAGTGCAGAGAAACAAGAAGATATGTCGAACGAATCATCCGATTCTATCACCACTGTTCAGTTAGATACATTTCTCTCTGTAATCTATCAATTTGTATTCTGCATTTAGCTATTAACGCGTCTGATTCACGTTTTAAATTACAACGCTTCTATATCTTTTGTTTGCCACTATTCTACTTTGAATTGGAGCGTAGCAGAACAATGCCAAGGGTTCCTGAGAGCCACGTCATGTTTGTGCCAATTTTACCCAGCCAGACAACTATAGGCATGAAAGGTGCTTTTTCTAGTCAACTTCACGAACTGAGTTCAGATGCATCTCATAAGATTACTTGAAATTGTCTGATTTGTGAAATATAATGCTAACACATGGAAATAACTTTTTTTTTCTCTGGTGGAGAATTTGGGGCTCGAGGGGTGGTTGTGGGGGGGGGGGGGGGGGGGGGGGGGGGGGGGGGGGGTGGTGTTGGTGCATGTCAGTTTGGGTGTGGAGTTAATTATCTTGGCATGAAACAAGACCGTCATACTAGAATTTAAAAGACTGTTATTATTTTGTGTAAACTTGTTTATATGAATGGACCAAACAGGTGTCCCTATTTGATCTATGTTTTTTCGATGATAGCGAAAATAAGCCTTGTTCCATTTTCAAGCGTTCCTTGTGGTGTTACGTATATTTATAGAAAAATTAATTTTCTTTTCTGTGTTTCTGATTCTTGGTTGGTTGCTTTTGTTAGCAATTGCTAGATGATGTTTGTTGGAATCATTTATCCTTCTCTGTGTTACAAATAAAAATGATAGTGAAAGCTAACCTTTGTAATTGATCCAGCTAGAGATGGCATTGTTATTGCTTTGTCAGCAGACTTGCCTTTTATTGAACCTGTAAGTTTGTTAACTCTTTGATTTCTTTGTATGTGAAAACTACCGTAACGATATTTTACGTGAATTCCCTTTTAAAAAAAATGTGATTTATACACTGCCTTTTTACTTCTGAGTTATTTTGCTTTGCTGTTCATTCTTTTGGCTTCGTCACCGGTTAATGTTCTTAATTATACATGTATTTTTTTATTTTTTTTTTGTTTGACATTTTTGTCCACAGGTAAGAAAAATCCTGCCACGTCTGGTGAAGCGCACTGTGAGTGTTACTACTTCATGTTGATGTTGAACTTAATTAAGTAGTTGTTCCAAATGGATATCACAGAGATTTTGTCATGTTTTAACAAATAAAAAATTGATTTTATTTTACTAAAAATGACCTGTGCTTTGCTTAATTTGTTGTTGTGTTGTTGTAGTCTACAGCAACTGTTGCACTTTTAGCGAAGATCTACAGCTTGATGCTGAAGGATCACCATGAATCTCAGTAAATATTAATTATTTTTTTTTATATGTAATCAATATTCCTGATGTTGTGAATAGTCAAAAAATATTATGTAGTTACTTTACTTGTTAATGCAACAGAAATTGTGCTAGTCTAACCAATTGGCCCGTACTCGTTGGTGGTTTTGATAATGATGGACCACAGCTACATAAGGTTTGCCAGGAATTATTTTCTGAGTTATTTTGTACTTAGCCTTTGTTTTTTTTTTTTTTTTTCAGAAACAAACTTACAATAAATCATACAGCTTTAAATTGAGTTTCTAACTATCATCCCTCTGCAAATATATTGTAAATCTAATAAGAGCAAGGTTCTGGTGACACCATTTTGGATGTCAAGTTGCCACAATTTCATATTTTTTACCAATATTTAAAATTTGTAAAATTGAAACGTAAATTCAAATCATTGATTTTATTTAATTTCACGAGCGATGCGTATCTATATAAGTTTTATAAAATTTAGAGTCAGTTTGATATTCGATCAAATGATCAACAAATGAACGAATCTGGTTAATTATGACAGATTGATTGTAATACATTCATCATTTGGTCACTTGATCAAGTATCAAACTGACTCCAAATTTTATAAAATTTATATAGATACGCATCGCTTGTTAAATTGAACAAGATCAACGATTTGGATTCAACGTTTAAATTTAAAAAATTTTAAATATTGATAAAATATAAAGTTATGACAACTTGTGACATACAAAAGTGGTGACACTATAATCTTGCTCGTCTATTAAATTTGTTCATCCTCTGATCTCTTGATCTCTTTCTGATTTGTTTATTTGTTTTTAATTTTTGTTAGTTTGAAATAGAAAATCGGGTGCATGACTCCTTAGAGGCTGTTGCTTTTGGGCAAAATGCTAAATCTGCTGATTCTATTCTTCTACAGAGGTATGCTTGCAAAGTTTTATTCAGTGCTTTTTTTTCTTTCTTTATAGTCAAACATTCAAATTCATTTATTCTTGTATTTGACAAAAGTATAGTTTAGTCCCTACATTGTTGTATTTTGTTCAATTGAGCTTGCGAACTATTGTATAGTTCAATTAAGCCTATCAAATCCTACATCTAATTGAATCAGAACCTTTGTCGATTTCACCATTATCTACCGTAGGTTTTGTCACTCTCACTTTTACTCCTTTCTCCGGTTTTGTTTCTCCTCTCCTCTTTTTTCTTCCTCCAAGACTTACCCTCATAGAATACTTTGCCCAACCTCATTATCTACCAACATGATATAACAAAACTGTATCGGTAAATCTAAAATTTTCCTAATTATTATCTACAATTACTCTAGCAAACTTATCTTAGCTCAAAGCACATTTGAAAATCTTTTACTTTGTCTTTTACATTAGCTTTATGCCTTTATCAGTGTCAATCGGTGCTCTTGTCCGGTACTAGTATGATCGGTCCAATAATCTTTTAAAGCTTTCAACCAAACCGTTTGCAAGGCTTTCAACTAATTTAATTTGCTTCTACGGGATTCTATTACTACCGTACTAAGTTAATTATCGTTTTTTCTTTCTAATAAAAGCAAGAACACTTGTCCATTCTTAAATTTAAAACAATATTTTTTTTAATACTTCAGAAAATATAAAGTACGTCATAATTTTTTTCCCTGTATGTACTATTTACGATGAAAAAAGATATATATTTTTACTATTTAGAATCTTTAAGAATACTGAAGTTATATAATTTTATGACAAGATATATTTGAGGTTGTATAAAAATTACACATGAAAATTAACTACGATCTTTTTTAATATAAATAAATCCTATATAAAAATAACTCATTTAACTTGTTTAAGCAAGTAATAGAATCAAAACAACTGAAGCTCGATGCATTATGTCTAGTACAGCAATTTGTTACTAAACCCAATAGATTTATAAGACGTATTGTTATTTCGAGTACTAATTATATAAAGTTAGACAATGATTGTAAATTAGACCTTAAAAAAATATTTTGATTTGTTATTAATACCTATTTTCTAACTAGTCATTTATCACAGTGATGCCAACAGCAATTACCATAGCTTATTTGTAAAGTACATAAATCACACATATCCCATTAATCATGCAATAAAAATTTTTCTCATTGTATTAGTGTGATTACAATTATATAAAACACATGATAACATAAAAAAGAAACATTTTTTTTTATATAGATGGTCTTGTTATGGACTCTAAATTTAAAAATAAAATAAGATACTAGAGAAAACCAAATCGAAATTGGCCCTTAAACCCATAAATATGATAATTTGACTTGGCCTTTCAATTAGAAATCGTACCCACACCATACCCACACCATCAACGAATTTATTTTCTTGAATATTTTGCTATGTTATTCTCTATTTATTTCTCACATTGTATAGTAGTATAAATGTATAATTTAAGTTTGTAAACACTATTTTAAGATGTCAAAAAATAAGACTATGAGTACCAAAATGAAGAGTTCATGATCAAGTGCATGACTTGAACTTGAGCAATCTAATCTGATTATTGTTTGAGTAGATTGGGACATTGCATTTTGACCTTACTAAGTACAAAAGATGAATAGATAGATTGGTTGAAAAACTAATCGATGCGGTGACAATATATGATGTTTCATTACTAAAAGAACAAATTAATTTGCTCAAAAAAGATGTTCATTTGTTTTGGAGACATGGCAAGTGATATTTATGAAAATAAATAATTATTCGCATTCGATCCGACAATTTACATATTGTGGAATTTAAAATTAAAAATGGATGGTGGGAGTTCAGACATAGCAAATTGGTAGAATGTCCCAAGAGTTTTGTATTCAGCAAATAGCAACAGTTGATTGAACCCAAGATAGGCCAATAAGTAAATTAAAATTAAATCAACACTGATTTATCCATGCAATTGTTGGCCTATAGGGTTATAACTAGAAGATGAACGATGTGAAGGCTGTGTGGATTTTGTAATAGTTTGAATATGAGAAGCTGTCAGATTTTTAGAGATAAAAAAATTAATTATTAATCTCTCAAAAAACGAGGGAAAATCAGAAAAATGGAGTGACAAAATCACATTGTTTAAAAATTATGCAGATTACTGCAAGATCCTTCAATAGGAAGAGGAAATAGAAAGTGACGTAGCAATCACATGGAAGGGGCAAAAGAAAAAGTGTAAATAAGTTTAAAATTTTCACAATAACTAATGGATGTGTAGTCCAAAATATTGAATTTATTATTATTTTTTTTATAGGATGTGTGTTAGAGTCGGTATTAATCTTTGCATCAATATAAAAAACATGTTAAGGGTTGAAACTTTTTTGGCGTAGGCAAAATTCCTCAACCTACATGTTTGATCCTATATTGTTATATCTCATTATTTTTAAGATTTTTTTTTTTATTTTGATATCCTATATACCATGGAGCATTTTGATGACATTATTTAAAACATATATTCAAAATTCGCCAATGGTGATTCTACTTGAAATGTTCTCAATTGTTAGTCAAATTATGCTAGCAAACCTGGCTAGAATAAAAGGGACTTATGCTAGCATACAAGTCCAACTGTTAGTCAAATTATGAGACAGCGGTCAAATAAAATTGAGATGAAAAATAGATAGTGTTGATTGATTATTGCCTTATTGGTAAAACTTATGGAAGGTGAAAGGTGTCGTTTAAACAAAAATTTATTCGAGCCACCAAAAACGATAATAAGCATTAAAGAGAAATCCAAATTTTTATTTTGAGCCCGACATGCTCCAGTGCCATTTGTTCCCCCAACGTCGCTGTAATTTATATTAGTATAATTATTAGCCTTCAAAGTATGCACCGAAGATATCTTGATGAAGAAGCAGTAATAGTTCTCAACATTATCGTTTCGTTACAGGTACACCGAGGGACTTGGTGTGGAAAATGCTATCGACCTTGCTCTTTTTATCCTAAAAAGAGGGTATGTTCTTGCACCTCTTAACTCTTTTTCTTGTGCATGCAATGTCTTTACTCGACATGTTTACAATGATATGCAGAATTCTTAATATATCTGCTCTTCACATTGTGGTGGGCATTGTCGGTTCAGACCGTATATGCAGGTTTCTCTCTTCTCTTTCTCTAATCATTAGTACATGAGAATATGACATATTTTTACATTGTTTGTTCTGGTACCTGAACATATGAGGTACATGTATGTCAATTATCGACTTATTTTATACAGTTTTTTATCTAAATTTAATTGTTGTGACATATTTGTGGTTTGTGTTCGAATTAACCAATATTTTGCCTGAATTTTTATAATATTGACATTGTCGTATAAATTTTTTTTTCTAATGCTTTTAGTTATTGAAGAATATCTAATTTCAATGCGTCTGAAAATTATAAAATGATTGCAGGTTTCTTAGCACTTCTGAGATTTACCAGTATTTGCAACGAGTGCAATAGATGGGATTAACATTATTATGTTCTCACTATAGCTTTTTATCTTTGCGGTTACATTTGGTTTGCATTTGTTCTAATAGTATAAATAATAAAACAATCTTGTAAACTATAGATGGCTCTACATTAGGACTTTTCTAATATTTGGTTGCATTTTAAAGATTCTTGATTAATTTTAATATCATTGGCGGAGGTAATTAGAAACGAAGCGTGTCTTAGCCCTTTTTGAATCCATTTTATTGGGAATGGTTTCTTACATAGGCCTCTAGAAGCCCAAGAGGATCGCTTACATTGCCAATCCAAAAAGTCTTTTTCTCGATTTATTAAGATAGTACAGCAAAATAGCAGCGTCTCTTTCTTAACATCCTAGCAATTACTTTTTGGATATATTTTTTTTTTGAATGAGAATTCCAAAGATTTCTCGATGTAGTCCAAATAACATTGGTATACTTTTAGACTTGAATCGTGATCTTGCTTGGGTTACATTTTCTGAATCAGGCCTCACTAAATCTTACTACCGAATCATGTAATCTAGGATATTGAATTCAGTGATGCTTTTGAAAATTGAGATATCAATATAGAAGTTAATAAACAAAAATTTTTTTTAAGGCCTAATAGGAGTGAAAAGCCTAAAATGGCGGTAAAAAAAATCCTTTCGTTGGACTTAAACTAAAGACCTTTTTACAGTGCTGATATGTATATAAAGAAGCCTTGCTTGCCAACATAATCCAGCGAGTCTGAATAAACTTGTCTCGCTCCTTATCCTTGTTCTTAATGTGTTCCCCATCGGTATTATGAAATAAATTAAAAAAATTAATTGTTGTATCACATGGCAATTGTGTTATACAGTGCTAATAGCATTGTGACTGTTTATATCATCGTTTGTAATGACAAATTTAATAATGGCTATTTAAAGCTATTCTCGCGTAAATATTGTACAAGAAATGTTTGGAGGAATTGATTACCAACATAAACATAAAATTTTTGAATTGTTAAATTTGTGTATATTGTTGATTTCATACAGTATAAATTCTAAAGACCGCAATAGTGTTAAGAGTAATTATCCCATTCTCAGAGACTTGATGATTTCCTGCAAAGTATCTGTCATATGATTAATATCAAATCATTTGATTAGCCTTCCAAAGTAAGAAAATAGAATAAAATCAGAATTACTTAGGACCATAACATTTCCACCGCCATCTTTATCATCACGCGCTCACCCAACGATCTTTATAGCTTTCCTTACTTGCATCCTACCTCCTATCCAATGAGCGCTTACGCAGTGCTTATCCAATCCCTCCCCTCCTAGCATCTATGATTGCCTCTTCCCCTCCCCACCTCACATCGGCCCCCGCTGCTATTGTCATTTTATAGCCTGTGATTGTCCCATTTTACATTTGCTATTGTCCTCCAACTCATTTACAATTATTCTTCAACTCACTGCAAGTGTCCTTCAATTCATTTTCAATTGTCCTTCAACTTTCTGCAATTGTCTCATCTTCTTATATTAATTGTCTCACCTATTCCCTTAATTGTCCTACTCGTTTCTATAGAGTGCTCAGGAAGAAAAAATTAAACTCGTTGTTACTAGAGTAATATCTTAAACGACTAGAGAAATAATTAAGACAATTATAGCAACTGACTAGGACAACTAGCATATTATTGAGGACAACTAGAGTAACAACTAGGACAATTGTATGAACACAAGGAAATTGACCATATTATCTAGGACAACTAGAGTAATAACTAGGATATTTGAAACGTGTGGACTAACTAGTTCTGTGCGAGCTTTGGGAGAGGAGGGGAGGGGAGGGGAGGGGAGGTATCAAGTAAGTAGCAGGGAATCAACGACAAGAGAAGGGGTGAGGGGAAAATAGGGTGAAAGAACATATGCTAACATAAACAGAAAGTTTGTTAGCTATAAATTGGACAATTATCACTGAAAATAGAAAGTGGTTTATGCGTGATGATGACGATGATAAAAATTTATGATTGTCCTTATTATTCTCGGAATGTTAACATGGCCCGAAAATTGTGTATATATTGGTATTTTTTAAAAATAATTGTAAAAAATAAGGATGATAATACCAATTTTATAAACAAGGTAGTTTGACTCACATTCCGTCTTTTGTAAGAGAAACCTTGACTTGTTATGGGCTTATGGCAGTAAAATATCACTGTCATGGATACAATGCCGTTTCTTTGATAGTAGATGGTCCTAATTATAACTTAATGCGGCCGCGAACAGCTCTATCTGCTAGACAGAACAAAGGAGGGAAAAAGAGTACACATAGCCTCTATCTAGTTTGTCTATGTTGTCCCTAGGAAAGTAGGCGGCTTAACCAAGAACAAGTTTTGCGGAAGCGTTTAGTTGGTTTTAGACCGGTTTTGGTATGAACTACCTAGCACAAGTCAATTGGTACCCAAAACAATCAATCACACACAAGCAATTCAAATATGCAAGAAAAATAAAAAGAGAAAGAGAGAGGAATTGAACACGCGATATGATTACGGAGTTCCGACCCGCTAGGAAGTGCTAGCCTTAGTCGTACGTCTCCGGGAGTTTAGCAACCACCAAATGGGCGCCCTCCGTTCAATTTCAATAAGAACGGGACTACAATTTCGAACCGAATCGCCTCGTCACAATGACCTCGAGGTGGATCGGCCTAACTCAAGTGTGGCACAAAGTGCCTAGCTCTAATGGCAACAACGGCCTCGCTATTCAAACGGCTCAACGGCCTTCAAAGTGGGTGGCACTACGGGCCTAGCTCAAACGGCGCAACGGCCTCGCTATTCAAGGGAGAGGAGCACTCAAATGGCTACAATATCTCTCAAAGTGATCTAGCTATGAAAAGCTCAAGTGGGAGAATGTCCATGTGCTCAAAAGCTCTATACTGGTCTAAATTTGCAAGGCAAAGCTCTCTTGAGAGAGAGAATAAGGGGTGGAGTTATATAGAGCTCGTCAAGAGCTGTTTACCAGTCTGAAATACTGGTGCGTTATATGACGCAATGGAGTGTTATACAACGCATCAATATATCCGTTGATAAAAAGTCAAAACGGATGAAATAGCCGTTGGACTTGTCAGAGCGTTGTATAATGCAATGGACCGTTGTACAACGCAAGGGGGCAAAAATCAAACGGTAACTGACACATGTCAGAAGCGTTACATGACGCAGCAGAACGTTACACAACGCATGAATTAAATTGCCAAAAATTGAGAAGGTGTTCCAACGAGTCAGGGAACTTACAAAGGTGCGTTGTACAACGCTACAGAGCGTTGTATGACGCAAAGGCAAGGATTCAAAAACAGATAAGTGTGTCATTCGTTGTACAACGTAAAAGGGAGTTGTATAACGTTATGGTCTTACATTACACAACATTTCTGTCTGTTGTGTGACGCAAGAATCAGCTTTCAGAAAAATGTTGGAATTATACTGGCGTTGTGTGACGCAATCTTGCGTTATATGACGCAAAGGTCCTGAAAACTGGTTTTTGCTGGTTTCTTGAGCTTTTCTGCTATCTAGACCATTTCAAGGATAATAAAGGACTAAAGTATACCTTCTATCCAAGTCTAAGCTAGCCTACAAGCTCCCTAAAGACTTGATCTTGATCTTGCAATAATCTTTTATCCAAGTCTTCATAAATTGCATCTACTTCCTATAAATTCCTATAAAACTTAAAAGAAGATTGTTAAATGCCAAATGATATTGTTTTGTAATCGACAAACCGAGAGTAGTTGAGTACAACAATCTCCCCCTTTTCACGATTTGCAAAACAATATCATAAGTAAAGCGATTAAATTTTGGCATTGCACAAGCTTTACTAACAATTCTCTCCCTTTTTGTAAATCGACAAAAGGTGAAAATTGTAGAAGCTCCCTCTAAATTCATGGCTCCCCCTTAATTGTGGAGAAAAGGAAATGGAGGACCATTTTAGGGCACTACACAAAGTAGTGTGACCAATTTAATCTCAAGAAAAAAATAATCAATAAGTAAAAGAGACTCCCCCTAAAAAATTTGGCTTAAAGGACCGGGGATAAAATTGGTATCTAAGCCACATTTGGTACCATACCACTAGTTGTACCACTTGAGGTACTAACTTTTGGAACCCATTTACTTTTGGAATCACCATTTGGTTTCCTAAGATTACAATCCAAAGAAATATGTCCTTTTTGACAACAATAGGTACAAAAGGCATTGGTTGGCTTAGGTATGGTAGAACCCTTGACAAAATGAGATTGATAGTGGGTTCTAAGGTATTCGGCCTTTTTCTTAGTATCATTGGATGAGGCTATGAAATTCTTTTTGCGATCCTTTTGAAAATATTGGGAAACTTTCCTTTTTGGCTCATTGAATTGAGCATTGTGATTTTTAGAGTGATGTTGCTCTTTAAATTCATAAAACCATCCATCGGGTCCTCTAAAATAAATTTTATTGGACGCCTTTGGAACAAAAACCTCTTGATTTTGAAAATTCATTTTGCTTTGCACTCTAGTGTCTCTAGGTTTCCTTTGGTACATATGTGCATGACCACGTGGATTCCTAGGTTTTTGGAAATGTGTGTTTTGTGCATTGTGTTTCCCATTATTGTGTGACAAGTTTTTCTTGGTTTGATATGGCTTTTTGTAACCAAGACCGGACTTGTCATGAGGCTTTTGGCTCTTGAAAAGGTTTTTCAAATCCATTTTAGGGGCTTGAGTTAAAATCGATTTTTCAAATCGTTTTTCAAGCTCCTTAATTTTAGCCTCATACTCACCCAATTTTGAAGTAAGCTCATCTACCTTGGTTTTGAGGGTCTCAATCATGTCGGCTTTCCTAACCAAGGCACCATGGGTAGTATCAACAATTGAGTTCAACCTATCACAATTCACACAAGTGGTTGAACAAGTTGGTTCTTCATCACTCTCACTATCACTAGTAAGGAAATCATTGAGAGGTAGATATACCTTAGTAGTGCTCGGCTTTGGTGAGGCCGGTGGAGAGGATGGTGGAGAAGATGATGAAGATTGAGGGGGTGCTTGTCTCGCTTGAAGTAAGGGATGGACGTATCGTGTCCCATTGTTGAATTCGGCGAAGACTTCCCGCACCAAGTCATCTTCAATATCATCCGTTGAGAACATTGGTTTGTCCTCAATGCCCATCAAAGTAAGGATCTTGGGAGAATCCGAGTCGGATGAGCTAGTGTCGGCATCGGATTCGGCTTCCCACACGGCATGAAATGCATGAGCTCTTGCCCTTTCCCTTTTGTGCTTATGATGTGGCTTGTCGGTTTGCACTTGAGGAGAAAGCTTGGGGCATTTGTGCATGGAGTGTCCCTCTCGATTGCACACAAAGCACAACTCCCGTTCATTGTTGGCTTCTCTCTCCTTGTTGAACTTCTTCTCATACTTGACAAGCCCACGAAACATCCATTGGATCATCTCCTCTTGCTCCATGTCATCGAGCTCATAGAGGTTGACCGGTGATTGATGTTGGTGTCGACAATGAGGTGAATAAGAGGAGGAAGTGGAGTCGGGATCGCTTGTGGAGGTCATGGCTAGGGTTCTTGGTGTCTTCCCTAGTTTGCCGAGTTGCTTGATCTTCTCCTCAACACATCGGAGCTCGATGTACATTTGATCTGGTGTGTACCCTTGGTCCATCCGAATCAAAGTCTCAAGCGTGTCGACATGCATCTCCCATTCACGCCTTCCACTTAGAGCTTGCAACATTTTACCTACAATCTTGCAATTTGTTAGGGACTCACCCCCATTGGCGAATTCATTTTGGATTTGTACGAGTCGTGTGTACATATCCGAAATGGATTCACCATCCTCTATACGGAAATTCGCAAGCTTAGTATACAACTCATACAATTTTGAGTGCCTAATTTGCGAATTGCCCTCATAGCGGTTGAGGAGAGCCATCCACATATCATGTGCCAAGTCAACTGAAGTAAGGGTTACACTAATGGACTCATGGACCGAGACTAGTATGGCATTAACCGCACAATCATTGGCCCTTCGGTTATGTCGGGATTCCTTGGTCAAGTCGGTAGAGTTAGGCTTATACTCGGGGGTATACCTTTTTTTTATCATATGCCAATATCCTAAGATATTGAGGTAGTTCACCATACGTCTCTTCCAAAAAGAGAAGTTCTTACAATCTAAGCCTAACTTGGCCGGTCTCTCTACAAAGTTTGTCGCCATTGGACCAAAAACCTATGATTAAGAGGGCTTAATCGAGGTTCCCGCTCTGATACCACTTTGTTGTCCCTAGGAAAGTAGGCGGCTTAACCAAGAACAAGTTTTGCGGAAGCGTTTAGTTGGTTTTAGACCGGTTTTGGTATGAACTACCTAGCACAAGTCAATTGGTACCCAAAACAATCAATCACACACAAGCAATTCAAATATGAAAGCAAAATAAAAAGAGAAAGAGAGAGAGGAATTGAACACGCGATATGATTACGGAGTTCCGACCCGCTAGGAAGTGCTAGCCTTAGTCGTACGTCTCTGGGAGTTTAGCAACCACCAAATGGGCGCCCTCCGTTCAATTCCAATAAAAACGGGACTACAATTTCGAACCGAATCGCCTCGTCACAATGACCTCGAGGTGGATCGGCCTAACTCAAGTGTGGCACAAAGTGCCTAGCTCTAATGGCAACAACGGCCTCGCTATTCAAACGGCACAACGGCCTTCAAAGTGGGTGGCACTACGGGCCTAGCTCAAACAGCGCAACGGCCTCGCTATTCAAGGGAGAGGAGCACTCAAATGGCTATAATATCTCTCAAAGTGATCTAGCTATGAAAAACTCAAGTGGGAGAATGTCCTTGTGCTCAAAAGCTCTATACTGGTCTAAATTTGCAAGGCAAAGCTCTCTTGAGAGAGAGAACAAGGGGTGGAGTTATATAGAGCTCGTCAAGAGCTGTTTACCAGTCTGAAATACTGGTGCGTTATATGACGCAATGGAGTGTTATACAACGCATCAATATATTCGTTGATAAAAAGACAAATTAAACGGATGAAATAGCCGTTGGACTTGTCAGAGCGTTGTACAACGCAATGGACCGTTGTACAACGCAAGGGGGCAAAAATCAAACGGTACCTGACACATGTCAGAAGCGTTACATGACGCAGCAGAACGTTACACAACGCATGAATTAGATTGTCAAAAATTGAGAAGGTGTTCCAACGAGTCAGGGAACTTACAAAGGTGCGTTGTACAACGCTACAGAGCGTTGTATGACGCAAAGGCAAGGATTCAAAAACAGATAAGTGTGCCAGTCGTTGTACAACGTAAAAGGGAGTTGTATAACGTTCTGGTCTTGCGTTACACAACGTTTCTGTGTGTTGTGTGACGCAAGAATCAGCTTTCCGAAAAATGTTGGAATTATACTTGCGTTGTGTGACGCAATCTTGCGTTATATGACGCAAAGGTCCTGAAAACTGGTTTTTGCTGGTTTCTTGAGCTTTTCTGCTATCTAGACCATTTCAAGGATAATAAAGGACTAAAGTATACCTTCTCCCTAAAGTCTTGATCTTGATCTTGCAATAATCTTTTATCCAAGTCTTCATAAATTGCATCTTCTTCCTATAAATTCCTATAAAACTTAAAGAAGATTGTTAAATGCCAAATGATATTGTTTTGTAATCGACAAACCGAGAGTAGTTGAGTACAACAGTCTAAAAAAAAAGAAACAAGAAAAAAAAGATAACTAAAATGAAGGAGATCAGGTAGTACTGTTTAAACCACTTTTATTTTCTATTTTGCATAGACGTTTTTCTGTCACCTGCTCTTCTTCGGGACAACAATTCTACTTTAATTTCTCCTTTCTTACGTGCTAATACTTTTGATCACAACATTATAAACAACACTATTAAGTACGTAATTCACCAAATAGAACGTATCAAACAAATTAAAAGTTTGGAAATATAAATGATTGTAGAGGATGACAAGGGAAAAATTTATACAATGATTTTTTTTAGATTAGACAAAACATTCAAAATAAGTTAATGCTTACAAAACTATAATTTTGCGTTAAAACTTTGTACCTTCTTATTTAATACAAATGACAAGGGCTCGACCCTAGTTTTCTTGAAAATATACATAATTTCGCATCGTAGAGTATAATTCTAAATGATTAATTATAGAAATTACGAAGAATTTAGTAGTGTTTATGGGAAAAAAATGGTCATTGTACTTAATAGCGATGCAGTATTTTCTAAAGGGCAATTCTGCCGTCCGGTCCGTTCGGGCCCAATCTCACCCTGTGGCAGATCCGCATAATTGATATAAAATGCAATTTTGACCGGACGACAGAATTTGCCTTTTCTAAAATTAAAAAAAGGGGGAAAGTGCATCAAGAATAGTCGCTTTTTCTTTTTCTTTTTTTAATAGTGATGGATATACCAAGCTATGATTGTACGTATGGCTTGCAAGAGTTGCAATTGTTCGATAATTATCAAAAGGTTGAAATTAGATAAGAAAATTCAATAAATTTTGATCAAGCAATCGTAGTAACAAATATTTACAGCCATATATATCTATGTTGGTATAATCTTGAAATTGTGCGTGTCCAAATATAACAATGGTTGTTCTTTCTTCAAAAAAAAAAAAAAAAAAAAAAGTGCTTGGTATATATGTTTCTTATACCGTATACCTAACATATATATAGTTGACATCAAAGAGATTTGAACGAGCATAGAGCATTTTGTAGCATGATTTGAAATTTCATAGATAACATGATGCAAAATTTCCATGAGGTCCTGCGACTCCTGCAGGGCACATTTTGTAGCTTGATTTGAATGAGCATTTTGTGAGGACTATTGAGGTCTGACTAAATGAGACAAGCTTAATGGTAAACCTTTTTCTGATGAAGGCAATTGGATAATGCTAGTCAAGATTTTCGACGAGAAACCTGATCAAACATAATCTTATCGCCAACGTTATTATTATTTTTTTTTCTTTTTATTCGGCGCATTGCCCATGATTTTGACCCAACCTTTCAGCCTCATCTTTGCAATACATCAAACACGATTAGTAGTCATGATTTGATTTTTCAATATAGAATGATAACACTTAAGTTAGAGTCATAGATCCTTTGGACGGAAGTGTTTCAATCATATCTACATAAAAGGAAATGTATACACAAACTAGGCAAATGAAATTTTTATTTGCACCAGAAACACAATATAATTAAAGCAAAGAAAGAAATCTCTCTGGTGTCGTTTGGATGGGTTAGAAATAGGATAGGAATATCATAAATTTAGGAAAAAACACTATTTACAGGAATTGTGAAAATTGACTATTCCGGGAATTAAAAATATTGTTTGGATAGTGAGTTTAGGAATAGCGTTGGAAAGTGTGAAAAGTAGAGAGAAAAGTATTATTGGGAAGAATATTATTGAAAATTGTGTTAGGAATAGAATTGGCTATTTCAAAATTATTTGGATGAAAAATTGAGGAATGAAATTGCCAATTAATTCCGAAAATTGGTCAATTCTCGTACATCCCAAACTACACCTCTCTGCCGATATGAAGTCGCGCGCCTATATGATCGGATCTACTCCAATGTGCATCGGTTTGCGTGTCCTCCTAGGCACGTGTGACCTTGTACTCTTTGTACTATGAATTGAAAGTTTGAAACCCATTTTCTTTATTTGAATAACCAAATTAAAGCAGAGTTCTCTGAGTTCTCTCCGATGGAAGCAAAGATCACACTTTCCTCTTCTGAGTTCTAAGACCCTCTCCTTTCATTCTCTCTCTCCACCTCTATAAGTAAAAAAAAATGTGGTCTTCAGAGCAAGACAGCAACGCCACAAACCCTAACCCTAGAAACCGTACCTTTGGTTCTTCTTCCTCCTCCTCTAGATCATCTCCCTCCTCCAATGCCTCCATAATCTTCCCACAGACCCCTCGGCGCTCCATGGAAGATGTGTGGAAGGATATCACTCTCATGACTCCTCTTCAGAACCACTGCATGCATGGCAGCAGCAACCACCACCACCACTCCCACCAAAATCACCACCACAACCAGCACCAAAACCACTTCCATCTTTCCAACAAATCAAACTCCTTCAAGGGCATGATCTTGCAAGACTTCCTTGCGGGTCCTCTCAACCGGCCCCTTTCTATTTCCCAACCCGTAGAAGACCCTCCTACACTGCCACAAATTCCCACCCCAAACCTTCCTCCGACATCACTGAGCCTCAACTCGGGCCTGGACTTCGGTTACTTAGGCAACAGCCCGAGCTCAAATTCCAGCTCGGGCGATTCGAGAATCACCGGTCGGGCCCCAGAGACATCTTCGTTTATTTCCCCTGCTTTAAATGACATGATCATGGATCCCTCCTCGCCAGGTAATATCCTTTCCTTCTGCTCAAAGAGAAGAATTCCAGAGGGTTCTATGGTTGGCGGTGACCGGCGACAGAAGCGCATGATAAAGAACCGAGAATCGGCAGCTCGCTCTCGTGCTCGAAAGCAGGTAGTTAACTACAAGCCTATGTGCAATTATTTTTGGATTGGGTAATCCCTGTATTGCTGCTACTGTCCATTTTTTCCCCTTGAATTAATAGTAATTGCTGTGTTAGGCTTACACTAATGAGCTGGAGCTGACTGTGCAAACTTTGACGCAAGAGAATGACAAGCTTCGGAAGCAGTATGATGAGGTACTTAACCTGCATAATTTGCCTCCCCCGTTTATTTGTGTTTATATATTACCCCTTGAAGTAGAAGCTCATGGCTTTACTTTGGCACAAGAAAGAAAGAAAAGAATAGCAAGAGTCACCTTGTCTATCTGATTGAAATATATATTTGGTCTATTCTGCCTTACAAGTAATCTTGAAGTTTTGATAAGTTTATGAAGCATTGAATGAGAAATTTTCATGTCAAATATGTTGATACCGTTTTTGGAAGGTTCCTTAATTAGTATCGTTTAATATGTACTCCTGTTAGAATATTATGTTGACTTAATGTTGACCAGTCCTGTGCGTGCTAATTGACTCCAGTGTATTATTCTTTCATCTAACTTGTAGTTGAGGCATTCCATGGAAGGCCAGCAAACTACAAGGAACACTCTCCAAAGATGCACCTCTTCTCCATTTTGAGAAAGAATAGGGGAAGTTTGTAACGCAAAGAAGACATAAAAGCTATCTGATCAGCACGGGAGAGGGAAAAAATATGATGAAAGCGAAACGGGGAGTAACATGAAAGTCCCCAAAAACGTACTACTTTTTTGTAAACTTTTATTTTATGTTTTTCTCTTCTCGACTCAACTCTTTCGCTTAGCTAAAAAGAGATGAGGGGCATGTATTGGGCTAGTCATGTGCTGGTGCAGATATAGTATACCTATGTAACTCTTTTTTGTGAGATTTCAAGTGAAGGGCAAAACTCACCCAAGTCAAGCAAAGTCTCTATGGGGGTTTTGCCAGATCTTTTTCTTTCCTTATTGCTCTCTTTTACCATGTATGACATTGATGGAATTATGGCCACATTTATGTATATTTGGTTAGGATCCGATATAGCTCTCTTCCTTTTTCTTTTCTTTTCTCTAGCAAAAGCCTTAAAAAAGTCAAGGAAAGAGATTCCAACTAGGCAACAGAGGTTCATAGATTGAGGTGAGGGGGTGTAGAGGCTAAGTACAACAGCCAATAGCTGTGTTGCACTAAATTGAGAGAGGTGAATGTGGGGCCCACGTGAGGCCTCCCAAAGGCTTCTAACACTGTGCGAAGGGCTATTTATGTGGGCGACCGACCCTATCACGTCACACACTCGCATCCTATCGGGTTTTTCTAGGTTTTCTCTTTTTCTGTCCGTGTAGGCCACCCTTCATCAACACCGTCCTCTTTCTGTGGTTGAAGTGGATTTTACCCATGGACCCTCCAAAATGTAACAATAACGTCTCACAGATAGATTTTGATGGGAAACTTGACATTTTATATTTGGAAGTCATTTTTTGTTGTCCTATTTTACTGAGTATATATTCCCACTATTTGCGAAAAAAGATGCCATATCCCTAACGGCTCATTATTGGATGACCAATTACTATAAAAACACAAATTGAGAAGGCTTTCATGTTGGTTGTTTTGTAAGACCTAAAAAACAAATTTGAATGGAAGCATTATAAATTTGAAATTCTGAAATGAATTATCATACTATGCATGTGTGATTTCTTTTTATAACAATTTGGTTCTTGAATTATACATTTTAATTTCACTTGATGAAAAATATCTTGAAGAATATAAATTTAAAAAAGAAACATTTTTTAAAAATTTATTTCAAACAAATATTAGAAGAAACGGCAAATTATTGTGAAAATTATCACTAATTGCTATTTTTCTTCAGAGCTGAATCAGCTTGATGGGCATATTATTAATGACTCAAAAGACAGATGTTTTTGGATTAGTTTTCTTTATATTGTTTACTTAAAGAGTCTTATTAGAATACCGTTGTTGGAATGCTTTTTTAGTTCGTAGATATTAATCTTTGAAGCTTTACTTCCAGGTTGATTTGTTTTAGGTTTATTGATTGAAAGGCTACCTTAGCCTTTCAACTTTCTAGTTTTTATGACATGTTGGCTATTATAAAGCCTGGTATTCTTTTTTTTTTTGGGATGCTTTTATTTTTTTTTTTTAAAAAAAGATCATGTCGATTGCGGGAACACTGCAAACTAAGAAGATTACTATATATGTTGATTATTTTGTAAGATTTAAAATTATGTCAACATTATGGCTCATTTCTTATCACAATAATCGTTGAGTGATCAGTTTTGTTATTTATTTGAAAAATATAATGAAAATTAATTTGTTTTGGCTAATTTTTAAATTTTTTTTCTAATTAATTTTCATTTCATAACAAATAATTTTAAAATTTTTTCGCTCTTACCTCTTACAAATAAAATGGTAGGCACGAGACCAAATGTAATAACTCTTTAGAGACGAAAGATAAATAAAAATGATCCAAGGGGGTTAAATGGTGAAGAAAGAAAAGTAAACAGTAGCGTTTTTGTTGCGAGTGAGGCATAATGCACTGTGTACTGTAGAGACGTCTCTTTCCGTACGTGAAGCGCAGTGTGGTGACATTGACCTGGCTTTGACGTGGTAATGCCTGCCACGGATTTTGAGTGCGACGTGTCAATCTTTGAGCTGCAGCAAATACAGCCAATCAGACACCGACACGTATCCGCCAGGTAAGTTAGATGTGAGGTCTGCTCAACTGAATCGTAGGGTCATGGGTCCCACACTAGGGCCAAGGGCCTTGCGCATAGTTATGTGTAGGATTTGAAGCAGGCTTTTTTGGTATTTTTGATGATGCTTTTGGTGTATTCAATTTATTCCTACCTTGTATTTGATACATGTATACTCCCGGTTGGTTGTTGTTTTGGTAATAACTAAAAACGCTTTGGAAATTGGAAGTTGGTTCCTTACAGGAGATAGTTGATTGTGCTTTCAACAGTCCGGATTATTAATTGAACATTTGATAATTAGTGCATCTACTGACAGTCTCGATGGTGCATTCCATCATATAACTTTTGAAGTGTGATAGATGTTGAATTCTTATTGTTGCTGATGTGTACTAGTTAATACTAATATGATATCAATTAAATAAATCGGGAAAATGTAACAAAATCATGAAGAACAAAAATTTTGTAGTTTATTCGATGTTTTTCTGTTTAACCGGCGTAATGAAAAGGAGATCTCGGTGCCTCAACAATGATACCAATGTTCTCATATTGTACTTACAATTATTTTACCACATTATTGAATTTATTCATAGCTTATCCAAATGTACACACACACAATATATCCCATACATGCACAAAAATTATTAAGTATTTTTAATCATTATTTTGCTAAAATATGAATATTTTCATACAGTATATGCATAACTAAATAAAAAAAATACTTCTCAACTATTTTTTTAAAGGAGAAGTATTTCTAAACTTTATCCGTTTTGTATGTACGTAATTCACAAACTATGGATCTCGTCGAGTTATTCCTAAATCTGAACTTGTTACTATTTCACCCGAATAAATATATGATGAATTTATGAAGGATTTTTTATATGTGCGTTAATATGATTTAATTTTCGAGACACAGATGAAAATCAAACTTCTTAATTAATTTTAAATACATGTAACATATAATCAGTTGAATTTTGAACTCACGTTTTTTTCACTTAAAAGTTAACATGAATTTTTAAAACAAAAGGACAAATTCATTTTACAATAGTACAAATTGTAAAATAAAAGGACAAATTTAATTTTCCACGGAGAAGTTTCTTTCCCCAAAAAAAAATATGTATGTAACTAGCTAGTACAAGGGGATAACAAACGATTTGTATTTGGAAATTTGATAACTAAAATCCGAAGCCATGACCTGAACCAGTCCCTACACGGCTACACCCAGCAAAACGCACCTCGAGTTCGTTAGAACTTGGTCTTTTCAGCAATATAAATTTGGGCACACAACATAATTTTAGGAGTGCCTGTGCGCTCGAAACACCAAAAAAGGCAAAATTTTAATCCCCCATAGTATATGGATATATGCATAGATTTTCCTGATTTGACTCTGGTTGATTTGAGAACTGTTCCACGAGCTTTGGTACTGGAGTGATATAAACGCATGAAAATTAAATCTTTTATTTATACCTAAAATTTTGTTCTTAAAAATTATCAAGGCAATTAGTGTTTAAAACTACTAAGAAAATAGTATGAATATGTTTCCAACAGAACGTACGTTATATTTAAAATTTTGTTTTATAAAATATAAATAAATTTGTAATTAAGTACAAAAAAGAAATTTCTTCAAAAGAGATTTATATTTCTTTGAACAAAAATAAGAAGTGCGGATGAGGTGCAATAATAATTTCTTTTTGATATACTGGTCATCAACTTACGTGTATTAAAAGCAATTATTAAATAAATAATAAATCTATATTTTTCAGCTTAAGCAATATTAGAAGATTATAAAGAGGAAAATAATTTTGCTTTTAAGGATGGATGGTTATAATTAGGAAGAGTTCCAAGGGCATAAGGCATGTTTTTCTCATCTTACCAGGGTACATAATTTTCCCGTCTTCTATGGCTTCATGTAAAATTTGGATTGGCAAGTCTTTCTTCTTCTTCAAGTGTGGGGCACGGATGAGCATCCAGATAGATACCTAAAAAGATTGTAAATTGACAGTTTTTTATTTAATTAAAAATCACATCTACCATAAATCACATTTATATGTCATTTTCTATACAGGAAACATACTAATTAAAGTCAAGCTCTGATTGGAACTTATGAAACAAGAGGATTTTGAGCTCTGCTTTCACTCTTTATTTATGTTTTAATCTAATAATAATAGCAGACTACTTTGTACTTTAGGAAAAAAAAAAAAAAAAAAAAAAAACTATTGTCAAAGTCACCAGCCCAAGATATAGCAGACTAGAAGCAATTTTTTTTCAGTAGAATCTATTACTCAGGAGTCTGATTAGTTAGGATAAGTAAATATCAGAGAGTTCCCTGTACAGTACAAAGGTTAAATTTTTAACCTCTATTAATACTGAATGAAAAAAAGGCAAAAGTAGAAAAAAAAATTAAAAAATAATACAAGGGAATAAAGCTGGGCGAAGAATCACTTCGTCAGTTGGTGGAAGAGGTCACTGCTGGATGCGATTTTGAGGGATTTGAATTTGATTGATGAACTGTAGATTCTGTACCGAAAGATGCACCATATTTATCTTTATTTCGTTTATTTTTTTATTTTTTTATTATTTTTTTTGGGGGACATCATTTGAATTTGTTGGAGGGTTGCTGTCCAATCGGACTTCTATTAAAAAAAAAAAAAAAAACAGAGAGACGAACAAGAAGTTCCGAAGAAATAAATTTTGTTGTATGAAATATTTCAAATTGACATTGTCAACTATCATAAATTCGTAAGTTCGAAATCCAGCTGGAGGTCTTTCACAAATATTTAATTTAAAAATAAATTACGAGACTTGACCACCAATTTATCTTAAAAAAAAAAAAAATTCACAACCTCCCACAATACAAAGTCAAATATTATATCCATATAAGATGGGCAGAAATGCAGAAGTGCAAAAATGATCCGAGGTCAATCCCTCGCTCAATCGTAACCTATCGTTCTATGGATTAGACGAGTTATTACTAGGGATCAATATAGATTAAACGAGTTATTACTAGGGATCTAAATGTGAGAGAAATCTTCTTAAAAAAATATTTTAGAATAAAACAACTTCTGTAAGTTCTGTTTCTATTGGAAGTGGAGATTTAACCGATTGTTTTATGAAAGAAAAGAATAACAAAACAAAATTAACAACAAAACATAACATATAAATAAATATGAGGATATTTCCAAAAAGAAATACAAGTCAAAATGCACTAATAGAAATTTTGTCAATTTGATGTCGTTCTGCTAACGAGAAAACTTATATTACCGTTTATTTTGAATTTATATAATTCAATATACACACTATTGTTATAATTTAAAATCAAAATTCATATGTGCATTTGCATTAATTTTGCGAATACGAGAGAAATTAAAAAAATTATAATTTATTTATCGATTAATAATCCACCCGGATAATTTTTTACAGTTAATATGCGAATACAGACATTGATAAATCATAAATGTCAGCTCTGTTTGCAACCTCTGTTACCAAGTAATTTTTTCATGGTTTCTCCACACTTCCTTGAACTTTACCCACGATTGCACATTTGTTGCCATTTAACTAAAGTTCTTATAAATTACGAATCAATTTATGAAGTAGTTAATTATTTATATCTCATGAACTACACTGAATAACTATACAAATTACAAACTGTTTCTTTTTTGGAAATTCTCGAGTAAAAAGTGTCTCAAAAGATCATGTTTTCCTTATAATTTCGGAAACACCAATCAATCATGCATCATGCATAATTGCAACAATGTGTAGTTCAATAAGTGGATGCATAACTTTTGAAGATTGTTTATGCGATGCCTCCGAAAAAGAGCAACATGCATGATATATTTTGTCATCATCAAACAAGAACCACTATGCGACAGGGAATGCATTTTGACAGAGCTGGTGTCTCTCATGCCTAATCATAACCTTTTTCAGATTTGAAGCTCATTGGCTCATGCCAAAGCAATATTATTGGAGAAGGGAATGCCACTATAGTGCTTGGGACGACCAATATCTCAGGACAATTTACTTCTTACTATGACACCACATGCATATCCAACAAAAGTTGTATGGTGACCGGGTGAAGTAAGTTAACAAACACTATATATTTTAGTCAAGAAACTGACAAACAAAAAATTATATATAAAGATGAAATGAACAGAAGACAACACGTTGCGCAAAGGGAACCAAACAAGTCGCTCCACTGAAATTTGAAAAAACATTGTTCCAATTGTGACCTTCAAAGAAAAATGGGGAAAGGTAGAAAAAGGGAAAAATATTTGATAATAATGGAAAATATATACGCGAGTTTCGCAAGAACCTTATTACTCGCTGAATATTTGAATTAATCGGAGATATTTGCAAATAGCTACTAAATAATACTAGCTATCACCAACAATATTTCAGAAGCCTGGGACAAGCATGGTGGAAAACCATATCACTAGATCATCATTCAATTGCTCCTTTGTGTGTTTTCCTTCCTCCGCCGAATCAACTGATACGCGGCAAAGCGGACAAGTTTTTTGACAAACATCCAGCCACTGATCGACGCAGTCCCGATGAAATATGTGCCGGCATGGTAGTTTTTTTGTCATGTCGCCTTCCTGGAGCCTAGACAAGCATACACAGCACTTGAGATCCTCCTCAAAAGCTACTATAGTGTTGTTTATTGGTTTGATGGGTTTAGGAGAGAGCCTATCCCTAATGCAGAAAAATTGGGTTAAACGAGTGATGAGAAGGCTCATTTGATGCTTATTTTGGCCATAAGATTTGAACAATGTGCTTAAATGCGGTTTCGTTTCATTGTGTCTATATGTGGATTTTTTTCATGGGTGTTAGATGGTCAATTGTTTTTTTCAATTGCTTAGTTGAGAAGGTTGGTTGCAAAGGATTGGTATTGTGAGGTGCACCTAAATCTTTTGTTTAATACTAAGTGTAGATGAAGCAACCCTATCAGATGAAGTTAAGAGAGTATTAATTTAATAATTGAATGGTTAACAACAACAGACAGAACAACAACAATTTACAAGGAAAAAAGCGACAAATAAAAGACAAAATAGCACAGACGAGATCTCCAAATCGTTTGCTTCAGAAAACAAATTGGAATATCTATTTGCAATGATTTGGTGATTTGTATTATATAGTCTTCTCAAAAGAGAGAGGTTCTCCAATTGTTAAGATGCATGATGTTCTTACAAATTTCAAAGTAAATGATTTACATAATTACATTCAAGGAGGTACTTGTGGTCATATATATAGAGTGTCATAGTTTTTTTTCCCTTCTTTATTTATAATTTTGGAAATTTAATAGGAGGACAAATTTTTTTTTTTTTTTAATTATAGGAGTACTGCAAACCAAAATATTGGAAGCATTATGCACAGTAAAGGCATCTCGACGACTAAGACCGCTGACCTCCTGCTCCTGATTTATATCATTTTCAGTGCATCATCTCTTATTCTGGCCTTCTTTTTTTCTTTAAACTATGCCGATTCAACCAAACATTGCGTAGTATATAAACTGTTTTATATATTCAACATATACTTAATTTATAATGAAATTTCAAAATAAAGAAAAAGCGATGACTCAAATTTTACATCTGCACCCTTTACTTAATTCCATGTTTATATTTTCTTTCAAAAACGTTCTCTTCACCTCTTCAATTTTCAAAATCTCACTAATCCATCCATCTGAGTTATCAATTAAAAAAACAACTTTTGGAGACCGAGGCTACTACAGAAGGAGGGTGGGAGACTGGGAGCCGTCTGATATGAAAAAAGAATTGAGAAATAAGAGGCGCCATGCTGGAGAGGATATTGAACTGGATAAGCAAGAACGAGAATCAGATGCGATGTTGCCGAAATCACAGTTCCTCATTATAATCAGATGTAATCAGCTCTGCTTATCAAAAGTCTATGTTAGACAACAAATGTTTGTATGATCGTGAGATCCCTCAATCGATTCAGTCCTTGCATACTTTATGTAATGGTATCGAACTATAGATATATTGATAATTTGATATCGACATTGAACAGAGAATTACATCAGTTGTATACACTGCAATTAATCGCTTGGAATGAATATCAAATTGCGCTATTTTATACCAGATTTTACATTAATTTCACAAGGACTGCTCTTTTGCATTTTCAGAATAGCCAAGTCATATATTAATACTGACAATACTGCTACTGATGTGGAAGAAGCAAAGTGGCGCGCATGTAGATTTAACTTGGAAATTGGGGATTGGTGCACAAATGATTTTATAATATTTCATAGCTGAGTTTTCATCTTAATTTTTATAATTAGGTGGGTTGTTGATCACCTGTGCCCATGCTACCTCCAAATATATATCTAACTACTGCTGAAGCTCCAAAATCCTTTCATTACTTTTAAAACATTGATAAGTTGGTACGTCAGGATAGACCTGATCTTCTACCCTTTATTTTTTTGATACCACAGGATGCCTAAAATTTCGACTGGTCTAATTGTTCAATTCTAATTCATATTTTTTTAATTAAAAATTTAGATGGTCCAGTAAATATTATAGGCAAAATCGGATATAAACCCTCTAATCTTCTCTAATAAGAAATAAACCCCTCTAATCTTCATATTCGGAAATAAACCCCTCAGTTCATAATTTATATGGAAATAAACCCTTTTCATTGATTTTGTCATAATTTAAACTAAAAATATAAGATTTTATAAAATATGACAGAAATACCCCTGCCATATACACTCCCTTCATTCGGACCAAGGATTCTGCGTCTTCTTCTAGTCTAGCAAAAAAAAAAAATAAAAAGAAAATAAAAAGCTAAATTCCAACTTTATTCTTTTTCATACAAAACTAAATCTCTAAACTATATATTATTTTAAAATAGCTCTGTTGATTTACTCCAATGCACTGCTTATAAGATAGTTTCTAGTGATAAATGCTCTTTTCTTCTCCCTGCGTCAGTCAGAGTTATAAAATCAATAGAGTTCTGGAAAGAATCAACAAAAAGAAATCTGTGATTTCAAAAGAATAAGACAAATCACCATTTTATCTAGCGTACTGGTGTGAAGAGAAAGGACAGAGGTGCATTATTTTTTTTTTATTTTTTTTTTGATAATGTGAAAGGAACTGTCAAGATACAGAGATGCATAGTTATTTGGCAAGATGGACTATGGTCTATGGCAGGGGTATTTTTGTCACAATCTTATAAATCAGATGTTTCTTATTTAAAATATGATCACAATTATTGAAAAGGGGTTATTCGCGTGCAAATCAAAATTTGAGGGGTTTATATCCGATTTTCCCAATATTATAAGCCCACTCAAATGAATATGTTTGCATTGCGCAATAATTGGGTTGACCTGACCTTATGTATTAGCTGTCCAATTGATCTGCATTTCTGGGCCTGCTGGTGGGTCAGATGGTCAGAATTGGGTCTTTTGTTTGGAAAAATAATTATGGGCTGATATGTATCTGATGTAGTCAGTAGTCTTATCCAATTCATTATCCCTATACATTTGCTGCTAGATGTCTCTGTATTTCTTGATCTGTTGGTAAGTCAGGGGCTCAGCATATATTTTGTACTTAAGAAACTTCACTAACTACAGAAGAATATGACTGTTACCTAATCCAATTTATCATCATCCCTAGTTAAAAGTATTGATGGCTCGTCTTTGAACTTATAGATTGGATTGATATATATGCAACATCATGGAATATATAAGCTTGAAAAAACCAAAGTACCTTGTATACTCGTTACTATGTAAGATTAAAATATCTCTCTCAGGGTATCCCCAAAAATAAGAAATTACGAACGGCTTACATATATACTGTCAAGTTTTATTGTTTTAAGTAGGTGCTGGTGCCATAGCATGAAAATTGATATAATCTTAAGCAATGGAAATTGTCTGGTATAAATAGCATCTTATAATTATCTTTTTGATAAAACATATGGTTCCAAATAACATATGATGTGAGAAGTTTCTAATTGGCATGGGGCATAATAAAAATAATCAAGTGGCCACTAATGTTATATGAATACACGTATTTGTTAGTTGAAAACTAGTCGTTTCTTATAACGATTTGGTCGTTATTGATGAGAAATTATAGAAGTATTCATAAATAAAAAAAATAGTTTGTTGTTAAATTTAAACATGAGTTTAATGTCAACGCAATGCTTATTGAATGCAATAATTGTTAGGCCCTGATCAATTTTTTTTTTTTTTTTTTTTTTTTTTTTTTTTTTTTTGTAAACATGGGATTTCAATTCATTTCATTTCATTGGAAAATTTTTTTATCAAAATGAGGGGATTTGATGTCATTTGGTTGGAATTCCTATGTAATTAGATCTAACGAAATCTTACGAAATCAATTCAAATGAAATGAAATGAAATTTTGCGTAAAAATAATTTTGATCAGGGCCTTAATATGATTGGTAATTATCAACGCCTAGCATGTGATGCGATGCTGTCTATCAGTGCTCTGTTAGTGCTCATGGATAGAACATGTCAACTACAGGCGTTTCTCGACATCATGTGTTATTATTCCTTGGTACAGCAATTTTGATCGTACTTCTATGTTGCTAATAAATTCAAGTTCATATTTTTCTTACTCTTTCTCACTCTGGATGAGGGTTCCTGAGTATCTTTGCATTATGAGGGCGTTTGATTGTGTAGTAAGAGATTGCATAAGTTAAGGATGCCTAAGTGTTTATGTAGTGTTATGTAATGGATGTTTGGTTGTGTAGTAAGGATAAGTAACTTAATTCGTCCATATATTCATGTCAAAAGACTAAAATACTCTTAAATTTAAATTATTTAATTTGAATTAGTATTATGTATTAATAAGACGTTGTGACCTAATTATTAATGATAATAATAAATCATTTTTATTATAAAATATTAATAATTACATTCCTAGAAATCAGAGCAGGTATCAATGTATTATTTCTAGTTAGCTTGGCACTGTATAGTTACTTACGAAGATGCACATAAAATGGTTCTTCATATTTATATGAAAATAATCATTTTACATGACATGGTCAGTTTTAATTGCTGTCACGGGTTAGCTATGTCAAATTCAAACTTTCTAACTGACTTAGTATGGTGAAATTACTGAGTATTGGACTATTTCTGCTAACATTGCATCGGAAATCCTTTTAGAAGTTGACCACATTTGATGTTTTTAAATTTATTTAATTAGATTGCAGATTTATTATTAAGCTAGAAGTTTCTTGTCCATATACTTACGAGTTGAAAAGAGACTTCAATTATCATTTTTTCTAAAAAAAAAAAGAATTTATTAGAGACTAACCAGTAGATATCCTGCTCCAACTTAGTTTTCCAGTATTCATAAACGACATCAGATTCAATAAATTTTATGATTTATATGTTGTCTGTCGACATAAAAAAAAAAGAAAGATTTTCTTATACTTCAGATAACATAATACTACAATCTAATAAAAGAAGCCAAATGAAAAAACGTCCAAAAACCACACAAACTAAATTTCCAATTAAAAACTTAACTACTTTACAAAAAAACAATACTCTTGTTCACAATCTTTTCTAATCTACACGTACAGACTTTCTTACAATAAAAACCCTACCAAAACCCTTTTTCACATTACCACACAAGCATTAGGATTCTCATCACTAAATGCAGATGTGTACTTCTGCTCCAGTGAACTTGCTCTTGCCAGTGGTGCGGCATTAGGATCGGCAACAACATTTCTCACATAACCTGGCGGCGCCTTCTTATCATATGCCCCCGGTGCATATGGGTGTGCCACAAGGTCGTACGGCACATATGGCCATGGTTCTACCTTCTTTCCTGTCTTGTATGCAACTCTTCTCATTACTTTATATGGCTCGACATACCCGGTCACTGTCACTTTGTTTTGTTTCGGCACCACCTCCACAGTATTTACCCCTGTTTTGAGATTGAAGAATATATTGATTAGTTATATGCTCATGAATTTATTTATTTATTGTTTTAAAATTACATGTAAATAATTTCTATTCCACATTTGACTAATTGTAAGTACAATACTCTGGCACGAATTTCCAATGATTGCAATAAAATTTGTTGATTAAACATCCATATGGGTAGTTGTGCTAATCTAATATTTAGTTAAAATTTGTGCTAGTTTAATATTAGTTAAAGAAAAATTAGTTAAAAATTGTGCTAATCTAATATTAGTTAAAAATTGCTCCAAAATCTAAGAAAATGTATTTACTCAAGTAGAACTTTCAGAAAATTACACAATAAATGTCCCTGAAGTATTCGTCACTTATTTAAAAAAATAATTTTAGTGTCCTTGTGGGATCATAAGAAGTTCTATCCAAGCCAACAAAAAGGAGGAGAGGTTCAATACCTTTCATGCCTTCGAGTGCTTTCTTGATTTTTCTCTCACATCCTTCACAATCTATTCTCACTTTCATCTCCACTGTCTGTCACCAGAAAGTGCACACTTAATTAATTATATTTATAAACAAACACTTCTTAATCAAAGAGAGAACACATTTGTTCCTTATAAATCTTATATTAGTACAATATACATACTAATTAACTGCTGAGTGTATATATATACCTGTAGCTGCTTGCGCCTCTTCAGCCTGTGTGTATGTGACACTGAACAGAACTCCGACACAAAATCTACAAGCCCCATTTCTTTTGTTTATATCTCTGTTTCTCGTCTCTTTCTTGATTCCTTATCAAGACAACAGTGGAACTCAAGTATGCACAAGATCTTTTGTTAAATAGGGAAAGTTGAAGAAATAAGTTAAGATTTCGAAGAGTAGATGGGAAGCAGATGCTTCTTATAGAGCCTCTGTAGAGAGATCTAACCAATAAGAAGGCGCCACGTGCTAACCAAGTCAATAGAGCTCAGGTCTATTGTCAGAGAGATACGTGGCTTTAGATCTATAGAGATTCACTCTGACACTTCCACGTGGTGTCAATTGCTACGTGGCCGCACCTGATGGCACCGCTTCACTTGTGTAGAGATATTTCGTTTTGATATTATTATTTTGGCGACGATAAGAATATATCATTATCAGTTCAAATTTAGTGAGGAGTACTGCGCCTGAGGTGGTACACATCCTTTTCTTTAGTCACCGACTTTTTGGATTGGTTATAAAAAACTGAGCCACCTTCAAGCTGTTAAGTAAACTTGGTGTACCATTTGATGAACATAACATGTTTAAGTAACAACTTTTAGTTTTAGGACTAAACTAAGATGTGCATATCCGAAATTTAAAAAAAATATCTTTTGAGTAATATTTTCTCAAAAAGTTTTCTATCAACTATTTTTTTCATGCGAAATGGAGAAGGTTCAAATTATACTATTTTTTATTATTAAGAAGAGTTAGATATTTGATGGAATGACAAACTATCTTTACTATGGCTTCAAAGTTTAACTAATAAATAATTTGATAAAGTAAATTATAATATTATATCCTGAGTTTAAATGCACATAAGTATGTAATAATCTTAAAAATTATTGTGTTGGCTTCAAACAAAAAACATATATTGTGTGTTACTCTTGCTTAACATAACTCTTGTTGTTGCGTCTAATATTGCATTGCATTTCTCCACTAATTTTAGTATGTTTGTACAAAATAATGATTAAATTGAATCTTTTTTTGAATTTGTTCTTATTTTGACAGTTTTTCTCTCATGTCATATAAACATGAACTGAGAAGATAAAATTTAAATACCGACTCATTTAGTATATCAAGATTAAAATTATGATTTTTTAGTTTAAAATTATAAATCCTCTTAATAGATTAAACTCACTCTATTTAGACTTAAATTGAAAATTTTATATAACCTATAAAACTATATTTTGCTATAAATTAGATAAATTTTTAACTATCGAATCTATAAACTGTGGTACTAAAATATAATAAAAATTATAACAAAAAATGTTCAGCTTTAGAGAATAAAATGTTTATTTAGCATTTAAGCTATGGACCAAGAACAAATGGACGCCTCTAGGAGAAAAGACTTGGATTCCGTTTGTAAATTTTTCTCTTTTCAAGGACAATGCCAATTACATAAGAAACAAAGAAGAGACTTGGATCCATCCGGAAGACCGATTGTTACGGAGGGCCCCACCCACGTGCATCCATAAAAAACCCGAACCCGGTAAGGTATGGTTAGCGGTTGATGGCGGGTCCCACTAACGCGTGGGTTGCTCCGTGTTTGGCATGTTTGCGTCCCTATTTAACGAGAAGAAAACTAATCCGCGGACGTGGAGGATTTATTTCCCTTTCCTCAGATTCGGACAGATGGGTCCCACCTCAGCTGTACACTGTGTGAAATGGTGAAATGGGATGCTGTCGGATGTCGGCAGCTATCTGATCAGAATCCAACGGCTAACCTTCGCTCTGGATTAACAAATAGGTCAAGTCCGGAACTCCGGATGATATACAAGATTTAAGGACAAAATTGACAAATTGTGAGATTGAGTACTAGATTTGCTGATGTATTGTTATTAAAAAATTAGAGATGAGTGGAGATTTATGTCCTAGGAAATGTCTCAAGTGGGATCAGAACTCAGAACTCAGAAGTGATATATTTTAGTAGAAGAAGTCACTACAGTAGTTATTTTGTTCGTTAGCAGTTTGTGTTAATATTTGGATCTGACGACAAATTGATGATTTTTGCTTTTGTAATTTAACTATAATTATTTTCAAACTTAGGAAAAATTACAATTCCATGGTCGCGACTTAGGACTTTGTCGTTCTTATCATCTTGTGCATTATGGTTTATAGTTAGTATCATGTTTATTACTGCAAGAGATTATGTATAAGCATTAACTAGAATTCAGTTAATTTTGAATACAAAATTTATAATCTCATAGTCCACATCTCTTTGACCAATGAAAACCTACTACTCCAAAAAAAAAAAAAAAAGTACGATAATTTCCATATCAATGGAACATGGAAGGGGTGCTGGAAATCAATGGCTACTCCCATTTATTTGCATTGTTTTTCTTTTCGAAGTCTAATGTAATAAGTATAATAGTGTGAACTTACCTACATAATTTTAAATAAATAGATGATACATATCTTTTTTCTGCACATGCTTAATAAATTTCTTGATTTGCCACTGCTGGAAATGAAAGGAGCAGACAATATTAAATTTTATGTTTTTATAAGTTTGGAGTGAGGGCTAAATGCAAATTTCATCTTCAATAAAAGTTAATAGTGAAGTAAATACTTCTTAGTTAATATCATAAATAAATGAAGAACAACAGAATATGAAACGTTTTAAGTTTGATAAAAAATAAATTATTTTTGAAGATTTGATACCAAACAATAAAGTATATCAGAGATTTTAATGACCAAAAGTGTTCATCATTTGGAAATGAATACCGCTCTTGCGGCACATGATAACACTTCTGGACATTGTTTTGTTTGAAACCTATTACCTAGCACAAACAGAGTAAAATTTCATACCAAAAAAAAAAAGAAAAAAAATGAAATGTAAACACTCTAGAAATGTACTCCAGTCAGTCGCAGCCAATAATAATAAAAACAATAATAATAAATAAAAAAGAATAAAAAATGGACGACCCGTTATAGTCAAGCGCATGAAGTCGATCAATAGTTAAGTTCGTTATAGAGAGTTGTCTTTTGTTTCCTTTCCCCTCGGAAAACAACTCTATTATTAATTAATTAATTAATGTTCGCTTGCATGCAAAGCTGCAAAAATCTGTCTCTTTGCTTTCCTTTAGACTCCGCTCCAGAGGGTGGGAGTCGGAGCGAAGAGAAGGGAGGAGGGTACCGGTTACTCCGCTCCAGAGGGAGAGAATCGACGGAAACCTGGAGTACTAGAGAGACAGAAATAAGAAGAACTCGGTTACCCTTCCTCCTCTCTCGAGTACTCCCCTCTGGAGCGGACCCTTAAAATAATTATTAGGATTATAAATGAGTCGAGTTTAGTAGTTGAAATCGTAGATTATTGATTGATTTATCGAATTCAGAATAATTTGAATTTTCACGAGCTTAAACTTTTTATATGTTTAATCAACTTAAAAACTTAACTAATATTAATGTTTTATACGTTTTTATATAAAGTTGAAAAATTAAAATTTACAATGAATAATTTTTATTTTTTCTGAAAAAATATTTAATTGCTAATATTATTGTATATCCTATATCTAAATTTTGAAAAAGGAATTTATACTAATATCTAAATATACGAGCATTTATATGATATCAGTTATTATTTGGATGTTTCTAAGACTGACTTTTACCTTGCTTAATTGAAGCCGGTACCCCTGCTTGGGGTGCTCTTAGTTCAAAAAAAAAAAAAAAAAAATGATATCAGTGAGTAGATATTGCAAATTAATTTAATATAAGTACTTTTTTTGGTAGACTTGACAACTGCTGCTGAGAAAAAATATAAGTTTGAATTAGTAAAAGATGTAACCAAATGAAATGAGTTCACGCTGAATAAAAATCTGATACAAGTGACTAAGTGAGCAATGAGTTAGAACTAAACTTGCAAAGCATGGATTAGCTGGTGAAGACTTAGTCGCAGGTTAATTATAATTTTGATTATTGTGTTTTGAGAGAGAGAAAATTAATGAAGAAGTGATTTTTATTTTCATTCTCTTTTTGAGGGTCCGGTGGTAAACCACCCTACAAATTTCATTAAAGAGAACTTTATTAATTTTCATTCTCAAATCTAAGTATTCAAATATTATAAAAAATCTTATTTTCTGTAGACTTCAATCCAAGTTTGAAAAAATATCGTCATTGTAGGACACTTTGGAACCATCTTTGCAACTACCTCGCAAAATCACTGCTTGTTAATGCCATTAAGTGCGCAAAAGAGACATATGACTAAATATCTTAATAATTAGTGACGCCTGTACATATCTGAGACAAATTAATGTCTCATCTGAATTTTCTAAGTCGGCACTCGATATTTTCTAACTGTCACTAACAAGTGGGCCCATTTGTACGCGGTCTTGCTTCATGATATGATTGTTATGATATGTCTATCTGAGCAGTACTATACTATGCAAATTTTAGCTCAATCAATAGATAGATACTATTTAGTGTTAGGCGTACTAAATATTGAACTTACTAAATTATATGAAAAAAAAAGCTTACTAAAGATGAGTAGATTAGTCAAAAAAGAACAATTTATTTACTGTAAAATTCTCTTCGTGCGAAAAAAATTTCCGTTCATATTAGTGTGCCGGATAAGAACCTTTTCTTCGTGCAAGAAGGAAAAATGGTATTCAACCAAGTGGCCTCCTCTCCTCATATTAGCCAACTTTTAAAAAAGAAAAAAAAAATATGAGGAGAAAGGTAATTTTAAAAGGATAAGAATAGAGGTCCCATAACAAATGGGTAGGTATTTTGAAGATGTTGATTGACAAATACCAATATAATATTACATTGGTCATTTCTTCTTTTACGAGATTCCTCGGTTCCTCCATCCATGTGGTGTGGGCGCTCAATTTGATGGATGAACAGGTATAGCGAATAAATGATAATTTTAGGATCTAATTTAAATATTTAATAGCAAACAAAATAAATTATATATAATATAGTTAAATATAACAAGAAAATGTATATGTGAGTATCTCGTTAATTTGAAATACATTCACTAACTACATAAAATGTTACATGGAATGAATCAATTCCATGGTATTTTACTTTATAAATAAACAAAGAAGCTCCATATTTATTTAACCGGATTATATTGACGCTGCCTAGTATAACAGAATTCAAATTTTGTGGTCCCGAAGAAGATTTCTTCAGAATTGGGAGACAACGGTGGCGCCTTTCCTCTCTTGTGGACCCCGTTAAGATTTCTTCAAATTTCACACGAAAACACTCACACAGCATGGGCTCACATGAGGGACCAGCATTCTCTCCAGCCGTTCAAACGACAGCATCATGCTGTCGTTTGGTTTTTTTTTAAATATTAAAAAATTTTAAAACTCAAATGTTGAATCCAAACCGTTCATGTTGTTAAATTTTACGAGCGATGCATTTTCATATAAGTTTCATGAAATTTGGAGTTGATTTGATACTAGATTAAGTGGTCAAATTATGAACGTATTAGAATTAATCTAACCAGGTTCGTTCATTTGTTGACCACTTAATCTAGTATCAAATCAACTCCAAATTTCATGAAACTTATATGAAAATGCATCGCTCGTAAAATTTAACAACATGAACGGTTTGGATTCAACATTTGAATTTTAAAATTTTTTAATATTTAAAAAAAATCCAAACGACAGCACCATGCTGTCGTTTGTTCGGCTGGAGAGGATGTGGTTCGCTCACATGAGTGTGTATGTTTTATCATATTGAACGCAAAAACGACTCAATAAGGGTGCGTTTTGGATTCTAAGAAATAAAAAGTTAATCTGAATTAATTCTTGATTTGAAATTAAAAGATAATCAATGTTAATTTGACTTAAATATTAGTTTGAATTCGATATTATTTAGAAATAATACTCTTAAATCAAATAAACATATTTTTAATTATTTCAGAGTAATATTTTTAATTGGAAGTAATTAATTTTAGTCTTATATATATTCTCAAACAATCCAAATGCACTCTTAAATGATTAACATGTGAGAATGATGCACATCATTAGCTGCACGGATAGTTAAATAGAAACAACCACAGAAAATCAGCAGAATTCACATCTCAACTTAGAGGAATAAAAAAATGTAATTTTCGACCAAAATATTGAAAACAAGGCCAACCTATAATTTGCAATGGGACCATCATTTTCTTTTGCTTTTCACATCAAATTGAGCCGTACACTTTTTTACAACTTCATGTTCATCTTTTACAGCATATAAAATGTGTATGATATACAGGTGTCCGATCCTCAAAATTTCCATTGACTCTTCAACATCAATCGCTCTAAAAAGGTTTTTTTGTAAGGTGATGGCTTGGAATTTGACACGTTAAATTACAAGTGTCAAATGTTTTGCAGGTTTGGTGGTGCATCACTAACCACTAATCATTATATCCGTTTTTTTATGTTAACAGTTGAAAATACATAAGAACATCTTTAATTAAGTTTCTCCAACAATAAAGGTGATCATTAATAGGATACCAGAATCAGAAAATTTTGCAGGGAGCATTTACCAGCAAAAAGAATGTCACATCCTCACCCAGAACCAATACCATCACTAACTAGTGCAGAAACTGTACACTTTAAGGATAAGAATCCTAATCTATCCAATTTAGAACGCACAGATTCAATTCATACAATTTCGATTTTTTAATAGATTTTAATATATATTGTTTATAGAAATCTGACTTTTTAAAATCAGATTGGATTAGGTCGGTCGGTTTAACAGGTTTAATTGTGGAAAAAAAAATTCAAAACTTGAAAACTTCTCATTCTACTAACTTGATGTTTGGTTTTTATCACTTGTCGAATCATTAAGTTGTTAGTTCCTTCAATTTGATGTAGGATTATTTTTTAAACCGCTAACTTAAATCTTAACTTCTAGATAAAACTTGAACAGTAAAAAACTTTCGATTATCTGAAAAAAATCCATACCAGTGGATTTATATTTCCTATTATATATGCCTGAGAAAATGGCTATATTGACATAATCATCAAATCATCAAACAATACTACAATGTTGGGTACATTATCTACAGTAACTTTGGATGAAGTCATATCTCCATGTTGAAAAAACAATGGACACCTCCATTTCAGAAATTTCAGATTAAATATAGTTTAGTTTTAAAAATTCATTTGACTATGAAAAATTATGTGTGTGCTCATAAAAATGTAAAGGATTTAAAGATGTAAATTTTTTAAATTATAGACTTAGAAAATATTTTAAATAATTTTATGAATCTCATAAAATTTAATATGCATAAAAGTTTCTAAAATTGTTTGGAGGCCTTGAATAAATCATTTGGCTATGAAAATTTATGTACTTGCTCAAAAATATATGAACAAATAATTGATGTAAAATTTTAAAGTTACAAACCTATAAATATTTTAAATAATTTTTTGAATCTCACAAAAATTGAATTTCCGTAATTTCATAAATGTCATTAGGTTTTTAATTATTCTAAGATATTTACAACAATATTAGTGTATGAAATTTTATATAAATGATGTGAAGATTATAACAAATTCAATCGTGCCATTGAGCTATTTTTAATTTAATCATATAATTATATGAAATATGGAATATGGTTGGTGCTTTTAAAATTATTTGAGGACATTTATTAATTCAATTGACCATAAAATTTTATATCCTTCATAAAAAAAATGAAATATCCTGCAATATAAAATTTCATAGTTAAAGAGTTCTAACATATTTTTGTCAAATTTCTAAATCTGATTACTCAATTCTATTGTTTCATAAATATAATTTTGTTTTTCATTGTTTCTAAACCTTTCCAAAATTTGTTGATTTATAAAATTTTATTACGTAAGAAAACCAATCTAATTTTTTTACTCCTCCTTAATTAACATAACAAAACATCACGCGCGAAGCGCGTAACAAAATGCTAATTTTTTTCATCTAAATTGTAAATATTTTATTTTTTTCTATTTCGAGACACAAATTATTTTTAACACGACATTTTTCCTGAAATATTTAAATATGACTATTAGTAATTATAATTATCTTATAATAATATATTCTTATGATATTATATGAATCAACAAAAATTATATGAAATCAAAGTGATATAGGTTTTTCTTTTATACATTTCTTTCCACTTTTGTTTAGTTGTTTATAAGATTTTTCTAGATTTGTTTGTATTAAATTTTGTGGATTGTCTTCAAAAATTACGTAAATAAATTAATATTTTTTAGAGTTTTAATATATTAATTTATCTATCAATATTTACATAATTTAAATGATATTCATTGATAGATGTATCATGTTAATCAAGTTCATCCTTCGTGTATTATTTTCCACTTTTTCCCACCTCCAAACTTAACTGGCCAGACATCAATAACACCTCACGCGCGAAGCGCGTATACAACGCTAGTTATTATTAATGCAATGTCTCCAAATACTTTGATTGCGTACACAAAAATGTGCCCTTAAACTATTTTCTTTAGAATCTAAATCTCTCTCCTATAATAATGTGCCGACCACTATTTTAGCCCATGGGCTAAAAGCCTAAAAGGACTTACAATTTTCATTTCCCTGTTTAGTATGATCCCAGCCCACTTCGTATCATGTGCATTTATTGTGCGTCTGTACTGTTATTATCATTATCATGCATGATTTAGGACCCCGGGATTTTCTACATTACATATCATATTGCTAAATCGTAAAGAGATGTATTTTCATAATTACACAGGTGAAATATAGAAAAGATAAAAGCACGAAGAAACGGGGGGGAAAATAACAAGAAAACTTAGCACCACCAACCGTCTTACTTCCCAACTCAAAATTAAAGGGCAGCATGAATATGGATATTAATTAAATAACGAATAATGAATCCAAAAATGGGATGAATTTGTCAATTATTGATCATGGTAGCAACTCAATTCCGGCCAATCTATGACCCGTACCAATAGTTCGGCCAAACATGTTAGATATAGATGGATGAATTATGAAAAGTATATACTGACCACATTCTTCTAAAAGCTAGAGAGTAGCTACTAGCTAGGGATCTTCCTTTAGCAGTCAGCAGGGTAGCTTAAAAGCTACTGTAGCAGCATTGTAAGCATTAAGGCCTGGTAGTAATGGACTATAGGTCCCATTATAGGTACAGTATCACATGCGGTATGTTACACACTGTTGTCATAAAATGAATCTACTGGCATTAAATGTTATTTTGTCATTGACAAAATTCATCAAAACCATATTTTTTTTTCTTTCTAAAATTTTTTTCTTACTTTTCATTAAATTTTGTTTAGCTGGTAATAATTTAACTTATTGCTGCCTAGAATTACTAAGAATTTTTTTTCTTAGTTTTTATTAATTCTTTTGTGCGCAATCTTTTTTTCTTGTAAACATAGTTTTGATGATGTGTTTTACAAGTACATTTCACATTTCCAATCTCTATTCTCAAAACTCAATCCTGATGCATTTTCTCATTCTATTCTCATGCATCAAAACACACCCCAAATGTCTTTGATAATAAAGTAAGATTTTCTGTGTCCATTTTCCATGTTCAAATATCAGGTGAGGTCAGTTTTCTTTGTATTCTTTATAATTTGACTGTCGATAATTTGCTCCATGGAGCATTGTGAAAACTTCATTACAGGAACTGCACTAGCTCTGTTGAGGAGCCGGTTCATTGGTTTAGTGTTAAATAATTGTCTCAAGCATCATTTACAGCCTCTCCAAATCGAGCTATATGTCAAATCGGACGGTGTAAAATTTCTGATTATCTCCACTGCTCTCCACTGCTCTCGACAAGGATATACCAGATCCCACTCAGACAAGGGGCGCTGTTACAGTATTCCCATGTTTCCTTTCTATTGGAAGTAAACTGAGACGTAGCTTTTTTTTTAGGGTCGGGTGGCAAACTGAGACGTAGCTTTACTACCGCATTGCGCAAGAATAGATTGTCAAAAGTCTGGAAGTGTGAAAACTACCCGCATTTATCATTTCTGTAGGGTTTTCACGGAATGACAGTGTGTAGCTCAATTTTTTTAATGCTACTTATTACAATATCCTCCCGTTGCATTATAACAGCAATTCACATGCCAAGCTACCTCACTAAGGAGTACTTTCTAGACAAAGCAATGAAGCTTTTGACTGCTGCTTTTGCATTCTCCCTTCTCCTATGCACAATGCAACATGGCATAGCCAGAACCATAAGCCAGGAGCAAAATGCAAAACATTTGAACAAACCAATGCTTCCAGCACTGCTTGCATTTGGCGACTCAATTTTTGATTCAGGAAACAACAACCAGTTGCAAACTATGCTCAGGTCTGATTTCTTGCCATATGGTGAGGACTTCATTACACATCGACCGACTGGTCGGTTTTGCAACGGAAGGATCCCTACAGACTTTATAGGTACATACGTGGTGGTTTATGTTCTGTTTTATTTTTTGAATATGGGCAAATCTCTCTCTATATATATGTAATACGCATGATGCTCGATGCGTTTAATTTTAAACATTCTCTTTACAATTGCTTTCACTTTTTCAATATCACGGAAATAAATTTCACAAGTGAGCTATATACTGCACATAGATTATGTTAGAACTTAAGAACGCAGTTGAGTTGTCAGGATTATGGGAGATCTTAAAAGCATCATTTGATATCATCTCGTATCTCTTGTGCATTCTAGCTTCATATAAAAATAAACATCTAAGCTTATATTTGAGCGTATGATGCTTTTACTTGTAGCATCTAAGCTTGGAATTAAGGAGCTGTTGCCAGCATACCTCAGCAGTAATCTCAGTAATGAAGACCTAATCACAGGTGTAAGCTTTGCTTCTGGTGGCACAGGCTTTGATCCTATCACTTCTCAAATGGTGGTATGAAAGCATCTGATTACTAAGGGGGCATTTGGATTATCTAAGAATAAAATTAGGATTAGTTATTCGGAGTAAAAAAAAATTATTCCTAAATGATCACGAATAAACTTTTTGGGATATAAAGTGCTATACTTAAGTAGTCCAACATCTAGATTAAATTTTTATTTATAAGGTGTTTGGATCATTTTCTTAATTTAAATTAAGAAGTTGTTGAGATCACTTTTTAACCTAGATTAAAAAGATGATCCAAACATCTTAGGAATAAAAATTTAATTCGGATACTAAACCACTTTAAAATAATACTCTAGATCCTAAAAAGCTTATTCTTGATCGTTCAGGAATAAAATTTCTTACTCCGAATAAGTAATTCTAATTTTATTCTTAGATGATACAAACGCCCCTAAACCAGTTATCATTGGCATCATTTGTTCTGTACCCACAAATATTTGATTATACATCAGAAACAAAAAAAGGAGCAAATTCTAGTGAATTTTAGTAGCACCGATAACTGATGCCTGAATAAGAGCCGAACCAAAAACCTAAATTGAGACATGCAAATCAGTAAAAAAGCCTAAAATATTTTTTACCCTGTTTGTCCAGTACATTGAAATTAATGAGTGCATTAACTACATATGTTTTACTTGACAGTTTTGTGGTAAAAGTACATAGAAAATGCCATTATTAAGTAGAGGGATTTATCTACGATGCTTTTATCAAACTTATTTGCTACATTTAGGGTGCATTACCAATGACTGAGCAGCTAGAGATGTTTAAGAAATACAGGGAGAAGGTGATAGGTATTCTAGGGGAGACGGGGGCTACAGAGTTGCTCACACAGAGTGCATACCTAATAGTTGGAGGAAGCAATGACTTAGCAAGTCCCTACTTCTCTTCGCCTTTGCGTAGTAGCCTCTACGACTCTTCTTCATATGCTGACTTCTTATTGCATAGTGCTTCCAGTTTTATCCAAGTACGATTCCCTATTCATATACTTTTGGCAGTATGGCAGATCCAAGTTCTATGATTGACATCTATGGGATAATAAATTTAATTAGATTAATTACTCTTGGAATTTGAACTAATTAATAAAAATTGAGTTACATTGCATACTAATATAAAGATTGCATTACTTGGTTCAAATTTTTAAATCCAACTCTTGGAAAAATAAATCCCAACATCACTCCATCAAGCCTTGAAATGCAAAAGGTGGTTGCCCAAAAAAAAAGGAAAGTTTTGAAAGGGATACCATGAACTTCATTAACTATCTCTGATATTGAGAGGACTTTGTTGTCGCATTTTTTAGCTGCGAGTATTCTGCAAGTGCACAAGGATAAAGGGAGCAGCAGTCAGAAAGCCATTAATTGATTTTAATTTCTTGATCAGGGGTTTACAAGAAAAATACTGAAAAAAGGAATAGCCAGAAATTCAGTTTAGAATCACAGTTCTCTGTTACAAATTCCCTGGTAATTTTTCTGTTAGAAGTCAATGACATATTAAGTCCTATTGGCTGCCATCATAATGACTGCAGTGACCACTTGCATAACCACGTGGCAGTCACTTGTAACAGAAACTTGGTCAGAAAATGTTACCTAAAGGATTCTTCGATGTAATATTGTTTAATTTGTTGTAAATTGGCTTCATTTTGGTTGTCCATTTATTATCTTACAGTAATTGATCCTTTGTGAACTAGCTTTGGCCCTGGTTGTTATCGATTAGTAAAAAAATTGATTCTGGAGAATTGTGTTTAACTCAGGATAAGTTTAGATCATAGACTCTTAAAAGTATCTTTGTCACTCAAGACCAAAAATAAATCTGACATGCACATACATGTACCTGATATCCGTGTTATCTAATGCTGTCTAAATATATCATGCTCATTCCATTTTTTGTCAGAAACTAGAAAGCCTTCTACTATAATGCTCACGTTTTTCATTACTTCTTCTGCATAGGAACTAATCCAACTGGGTGCAAGAAAGATTGGTATTGTTGGCATACCTCCAATAGGCTGTGTACCATCACAAAGGACTCTTCAAGGAGGGTTTGCTAGGGGTTGTGCTTCAATTCAGAACGAAGTTGCACAAATATACAATTCTAGATTGGCCAAGCAGGTTGAGAAAATCAAGAAAAGACACCAGAACATAACCTTGGTCCACCTTGATATCTATGCGTTTTTGTTTGACATGATTGAGCATCCAACTAAGTATGGTAAGCTTCTGCGCTGGATAAATTTACAGTGTTGAATTTCCAAGGTGGACACTTGCTAGTCATGCAATCAATATCCCTTATGGTAATCTTTTATACACATGTAGGTTTTGAAGTTTCTTATATAGGTTGCTGTGGCACAGGATTACTTGAAGCAGCCTTTTTGTGTAATCCCATGACTTTGACACTATGTACAAATGTCTCTCGGTACATATTTTGGGACAGCTTTCACCCCACAGAAAAAGCATACAGCGTACTCGTCAACTACATATACGAAAACTACTTCCATCACCTTGTTAGCTGATCAGAGACTTAAGTAAATAACAAGAATGTCCCCTTTGCAAGCCACGTAGTGGGCTTGTGAGTACTGAGTGCTATAATTTGGTAATAAGCCTCTTTTGCTTAGTTTATTTTTCTATTTTTTTTTGTTCTTTCTCCTAAATTCTTTTTCATGGGTGCATGCAAGAGTTGAAAATACATTGCAATGTACAAGACTTTTGTATTATGAAAAAATTTGGTTTTGGTTCCATATTTAAAATTTTTAAATGCAATGTCTTAAAAGTAAAAGGTATATCTGTTGTTTTTTTTTCTAATTTTATCATCAAAACTAAAAAAAATTCACAGCTTATGTAGAATACATTGATTAGTTCAACTATTAATTATTCTCCATCTTCCTAGAATAAAAAAAGTGATATTTAAATTAAATGCGTTCCATTATATCTATAATAAGCACCCTTATCACTGGTTTACACCTAAATTTTGTGTTTTTGCATAAGGATCATGCCTATTGCCTGAGGTACTAGTTTAAATGTTTCAATCCCCAATACACAGTTGATTATAATGCCAAAAGAACAAACCGATCAAACGACAAAGCACCTACTTTTGGTACACACAAAAACACATCTGACTGGTATCATATACACGTTGCAGTATTACTGCCTCAGATGTGATTCTTCATAGTTAATATTTTACTTCCTTTTTCATGACTTTCTAAATAACAGTCATGCTTGTAGAGAAAGTAGAGTCATTGTTAGTGCCGCAAATGCTAAAAATAAAGCCAAAAAAAAAAAAAATGAAATTATAAAGAGAGAAAGTAAAACATGTACCAAATTATTTAGCATTGACAACGAACTGGTTGGGGCACAGAGCTCTCAATTTCCAAACTCCATCAGGGTTAGCTCGCTTTCTAACAGGCAGGACATTTCATCATACAGCTTGTGTGCACTACGAAGAATACATAAAAATATAAAAACGCTAATCAAAGAAAAACCTGAGACCTTTTTGATATCTTCCGCCTAGTGGCTTGTACATAACATACCAACAAACTGAGGAAAACATTCACACAGAAACCACTATGTACCAGCGCAGGTAGACTGCAAGGAAGGTACGAGCTTATTGAGACTTGGAGATAGAAAAGAAAAGAAAAAAAAAAATACCGTAATAATCCATACCAAACCTTCGGTGCCTTCTCTTCTTATTCTCTTCACATCCCGAAAAAATTATAAATAACTTTAATTAATTACGAAATTATAAAATAATCCGTTTTTAATATTTTTTTTAACACTGACTTCGCAGTTTCGGAATCTGAGATTCCGAAACTAAAAATCCTTAGTTTCGGAATCTCAGATTCCGAAACTAGCTAGTTTCGGAAACTCAGATGTCGAAACTAGCTAGTTTCGGAATCTGAGATTCCGAAACTAGAATCTGCCGACATTTTACATGCATTTCATTTTTATTTTTTTTTTCTAACTAGTTTCGGAATCTGAGATTCCGAAACTATAATCTACCCGACATTTTACAGACATTTTGTTTTTTTATACTTTTTGTTTTTTTATACTTTTTCTTTTTGTTTTTTTTATACCTTTCATCATACCAATTTCCACCCACTTTTTTCACCTAACTTTTTTTTAATTTTCACCTAACTTTTTTGAAAACTTAAATAATTTTCAATTATGAAAGAATATTTGAAAGATGGTTAAATTTCATATTATGAAATTTCACTTTTGAATTTTTTTTTGTTGCTTATTATTTTATTTTTATATTTAATGTTTATCTTTTTTTTTTGTCAAAATTAAAACAACCTTAGAAATATTTGTAAGAACAATAATTAATACAATTAGAAAAGTTAGAAGAATTTATAAAACATAAATAATTTACAATGACTAAATAACAATAATAAAAACGACCACAATAATAAAAACGACATTCTAAACTACTCCAATACAATAATAAAAACGACATTCTAGAGTTTAAAAACTTAGAGATCTTGACTCTTTACATATTGAAGAATTTCATCCCACCATGGTTCATCCTCTTCATTTTCATTGTCCTGTTGATTACTGGCACCGGCGTTGTCAGCCATATGAGCGGCTTCGTTCCAGAAAGCCGTATCTGCCTCTTGTTTTTCTATCTCTGCCATACATCTTGCTGCATTTGTTCTTTCTTCTTCTCTTTTTGCCTTTTGAAGTCTATCGCGCATCTGCATGTCCTGAATTTGTTTTCGCCATTTCTCCTTCTCCTTTTCTTCTTTTAGTCTTTTCTTTTCCGACTCTTCTATTCTCCTACTCCAATACTCGTGTGTAAGTCTGTCACTTTCTTCCCTCTTTTTTCTTTCGGCTTCTATGTACCGAGCTTCTCTTTCTTCCGCTTCACGGCGATCGTGGTAAGAGTAGTGCTCACGCAGGATGGTTTCTTGGTAATTGAAAATTTCACCACACTTTGTACATATCACTGTGTGGTCTCCACGAAAATTAAAAATGGATTCAACCATAGAGAAGGGTTTTGGCTGGCGTACATATTGTTCTTGGGGTTTCGGTTTAGATGGTAAGTATTCTGACCAGTCATAACGCTTCGGCCTTTCTCTTTCTTTCTGTTCTTTTACGTGGTCGAGGTAATGCCATTTTAAGGGAATGTCATAGTACGGTTCATTCACATTGTATTGGCAAGTTTGAGAACATTGACGACATACTGCGGTCCATTCTCCTCTTTGTTTTTGTTCTTCGTTGAGAGTAGAATGGAAGAATGATCCCCAATAGTTTTTCACAATGTCACTTGGATTCGGGTTTTTTGTATCGTTGGAGTTTGAGCTATTTCCTTTTTCCATGGTGGTAAAGTTCTTAAGAAGAAGTTGGAGAGAAGTTGGAGATTATTGTGTCTGGCTGAACCTGGAGAGTTCTATATAGATGAAGCTCTGGTGTATGGTACAAAAAGTATGAATTAAATTCCATGTGATACTTTTCAGACTTTTTCAGAGTACGTCAAACTTTTTCAGACCATCATAATGCTCTCTCAGAGCACGCGTAGCTTTTTCAGACCATCATAATGTTTTCTCAGAGCACGCGTAGCTTTTTCAGACCATCATAATGTTTTCTCAGAGCACGCGTAGCTTTTTCAGACCATCATAATGTTTTCTCAGAGCACGTCTGTTCTATTATGAGACCACGTTTGTCATATTTGAAGATGTCATAGGGCTATACATTCAGACTATTACATTAAAGGAAAAAATAAAATATTAATTGTTGTAATTAATAATATTTATTATTATTTGAAAATATTTGAAAATTTAATAATATAAAAATTTTAATATTTGTTGTTTTCATAAATAATATAAAAATATTATTTGAAAGTATTTGAAAAATTAAAAATTTTTATAATATTTGTTATTATTTTAAAATTTTATATAAATAATATAGTAAATGTACTAAAGTATAATAAAAACAAAAGTACACAAAAATATTATTATTGTATTAATATCCAAATACTATTTGAAAAATTAATAATTTACGTATTAATAAATAATATTTTTTATTATTTTAAAATTTTATATAAATAATATAGTAAAAGTACTAAAGTAAAGTATAATAGTAAAAGTAATAAAGTATAATAAAAACAAAAGTACTTAAAAAATAGGGGTTAAAAAATAGGGGTTTTATAGGGTAAAACATAAAAAAATAGGGTAAATACTGTTTTGGCGGGGAATCTAGCTAGTTTCGGAATCTGAGATTCCGAAACTAGCTAGATTCCCGCCCAAACAGTATTTTGTCAGAAATTTCACTGTTCAATCACTCATTGAGGCTGAATTATAGTGTTGCGACGTTGTTTTGACATTATTTCACTGTTTAAATAGTGTTTTATCAATTATTTCATACGGTTGTCTCCTAGTTTCGTTTTCTCGGATTCCGATCATAAGGGTTATAAATAAGTGATTCATCTCTAAGTCTGAGAATCATATATCATTTTCACACACATAAATTCGTCTCTAAGTCTGAGAATCATATATCATTTTCACACACATAAATCTCATATCCATTAGAAATATGAATTCCATTCGTGTTTTCGTTAATCAATCTCCTTACAATCAACCAAACAATTTCAGTTTCGATGCATCTTCACGAACTGATTATGAATCAGTCAAAGATACCATTTTATCTTCACTAGGATATTATCGCGGGCATTACAATTTGAGAATTGTTTCCCGTTTTAATATGATAATTGAAGGAAGGTTTCAACAAATGCAGTTGCCGGTGAACTCAGAAAATGAATGGCGTTATGTCCAACAGGAGTGCTGGGGAACTAGACGGCTTCAAGGACTTGAGCTGCACGTTGATTTGCTTCCAGCGGATGTAGAAGGTACATTCTCTCATAAAAAATATAATTATTCATTCATAAAAATAATAACATCATAACATTTTTTCTTGAAAGACAAACAACAAACGTCGACAAAGAAAAAATAATAAGAAGTGAGTTATGTATGAAGTTTGTGCCCCACATATTGCATCAAGTTTGTTACTACCTAACGCATACATGATATTAAATAATAAGAAGTGCCTTATGTATGAAGTTTATCACAAGCTTTAATTTTTTTTAATATATAAATATCATCTATAATATTAAATGATGTTATGTATACATGAATATAATGTCATATAAAGAGAAATTCCAAATATTAAGCCCCATGTATCCTGAAAGTAGAAATTAGTAAACCAAAAATTATGTCAATAACATTATATTATTGGTTTCCTCCAATATTTTAAATATCATCTATTTGGAATTATAATATTTGTTTTATTTATTTTTTACTTAGGTGGGTACTCAGATTATAATTATAATTATAATTATAATGAAGAAGCTATTAATTATAATTATAATGAAGAAGTACATAATGATGAACAAGTTCAATCTGCAACGTTGGATTGGGATCCTTGGGAACCTAGTAGTATAGATCCTCAAAGTTCAGAACAACAACAACAAATGAATTATGAATACAATAGTAGTGGAAATGTTTGGTCACCTTGGGAACAACCAGAGGGGAGTAGTAGACAACAACAAGGAGAAGAAGGAGAAGAAGAAGAAGAAGAAGCAGATATAGAGCAACTTGACGAGGCATACGACCGTGGGCCGGGTAATGTGTCGGCATATGCCACAGGCGAGGACTTCACTGACGAAGAGGCAGAATTTTTAGAGTCACAGGGTTTGGACGAACACTATATGGCTGTTAACCGAGGTCAAGGGTATCATGTTACTAAAAGAACAGACACTTACCATCCTGTTCTCCAATTTTTAGATTGCTCTGAGTATAGGAATTCTATTCCAGAATCGTCCATACCACAAAATTCAGGACCTTTAGCCGAAGGAAATATTTTCTACACTAAAGCACAATTACAACAAGCTTGTAATAATTACTCCGTAGAAAATAATGTTGAACACAAAACCACTAAAAGTACGCCCCAATTGTTGAGTTTACATTGTAAGGTATACTCATGTAAGTGGCATTTGTATGCCCGTACAGAAAGGGAAGGTACATTTTGGAAAATAATAAAAAATGAATATGAACATACATGTGTGAGAAGATTCGGAGAATTTACACATGATAATCTGACGGCGACGGTTATCGCCAACTGCATAAGGAATGCAGTAAAAAGAGATCTTGGTATTTCCATAGAGGACGTCAAATCTATGTTAGAGCTGAAATATCCAAATGTCAAACCGACTTATAACAAGCTTTGGCGTGGGAGAGAGAAGGCAATCGAGCAACTTTTCGGGTCGTGGGAGGACGCATACAACAAACTACCAAGCCTTTTGTTGGCCATTCAGGGGACGACCCCAGGGACTCAAATCAAATGGTTGGCTCCCACTTGTGGCAATCCCAACAGAGCTATGTTCCTTGCAGCAGCGTGGGCATTCGGTCCTTGCATCGCAGCGGTGCCGTACCTTAGACCAGTTATCAGCATTGATGCATCGTTTCTGTCGGGTCGCTATAGGGGAAAATTATTAGCGGCGGTTGGTTATGACCCAGAGCAGCGGTTGGTTCCGCTAGCATTTGCATTAGTGCGAACTGAGGACGAAGCTTGTTGGGGTTGGTTCATGAAATTTCTCAGGGACTATGTAATCGGGGACAAGAGAAAATTTTGTGTTGTTTCAGATCGCCACTGGGGAATAAAAAACACCTTCAAACGCCCTCAATACGGATGGGAAGAGAGTGCTAATCCTTCGTATGCCGTGCATCGGTATTGCATGCAGCATGTTTGTGAAAATTTATTCAAGGCATGTGGTCGAGATCTGTCTGTGGTGGAAAAATTTAGAAGTAAGTTGGCAAACAAGAAAAAACCGAGGGCATATCAAAGAATGTGGAACGAATTACAATTGACACACCCTGAAGCGATCACATATCTGACAAAGTGTGGGAAAGAGCATGAACAAGATGACAATGAGCCTGCCAAGCCTGAAAGGTGGGCACAGACATATGACGGTGGTCCTCGTTGGGGGCTTATGACGAGTAATGGATCAGAGAGTCTCAACAGTAGATACAAGGCTGAGAGAAGACTCCCAGTTGTTGGACTAGTGGAAGGGACTTGGTACAAAACGGTCTCGTGGTTTAATGAGAGAAAACTCCTATCATTTGAGAGAACTGCAGAGGGAGAGCGATGGCCAAAAACAATTCAAGAAAAGATTTCCAAGCGCACTCTAAAAGCAGGTACAAAATTTAATTACTAATAATTAATATTTACATATTATTTTAAAATAAATATATAATCATATCAATCCATATTTACAGTTGGAATAAATGTCGTGACCATTGATCATATGCGTGGGGAATTCGAAGCTCAAGTGCCCTACGAGAAATCTGAGCCAGGGGTAACGTGGAAGTACAAAGTTTTAATCAGACGAGCTTACCAACCAACTGATCCTCAACTACCCACCAGGCGTGCCGTATGCCAATGCAGAAAGCCACAACTGACGGGAATACCGTGTGTTCATGTCATTGCAGTCTGCAGTAAATACAGATGGGAAGTTGATGACTTTGTAGATGACAAATATAGCACGGAGAATATGCTCAAAATATGGTCATCCGGTGAATTTCACAGCTATGGAGACGAAGAGAATTGGCCTGTTTACGATGGACCCTTGATTTATCCTGATAGGAGAATGATTAATCGGGGAAGGCGCAAGAAGGACCGTGATTGGATGTGGATGGATGCAATGCGGAAGAATAAAAATAAAAGAAACAGAGGTAAGGAACCTCTTACAACTATGGAGAACGTTCAATCCAGTCGCCGAACCACCAACCAAAGGACGAGAAGAACAAGCACAAGGAACCGAGGTCAATCATCTGCACGAGAAATGGGTGAAAGTTCTAGGGCGGGGGCCAACACGTTGCACGATCCAGTTCAACCAAGCCGGAATTCCATTAGTACAGATCCTCGCACAGGAAGTCGTCTTGGTCTTGGAATAGAAGGTCTTCAACCAGGTCGCAATTCAATAAGTTCGGACCCACGATCCGCTTCAGCACGATATCCAAGTCAGCAGCCATCAAGTGGGCGATATCCAAGTCAGCAGGCATCGAGTGGCAGAGGAGGGCGAGGGCAAACAGAAAGTACAAGCAGTGTTGGGGGCAGAGGAATACGAACATGATTTGCTAAGCTTGGTGCGCGAATCCGTAACAATATACAAGGATGGGGAAGACATTAATATTTGTAATATTAGTATGAATGTTGTAATATTGTTAAAACATTAATATTGCTAATATTTGTATGAATGTTGTAATAACGTTACAAAACATTAGTCTGTAATATTTATGAACGTTTGTGTAATAATATGATTAATATTTTTACATGACTTTTTTTTTGTATTGGAAAAATTAGAAAAATTTCTAGTATTTTTTATGTATAATAACAATAATATAATAACAATTAATACTAAAATTGGATAATTTCTTTAGGTTGATATTATTTTTTTTAAATGACGTTATTCTTTTAAAAAGATAAATCACAATCCAAGATAAAAAACCAAGTATGAGATATATATAAATCACAATCCAAGATATATAAAATCACACCAAGTACGAGATGAAAATATCATAACACTGTCATACAAAACGATATATAACAATCCTAATTCCGTCCATCACGACGGTAATGCCCCGTGGCAGGGGAATAATCAATATATGCGCCTGGTGGCCGTCGGGGCTCTCGGCCACGAGCAAGTCCTGGTGGTGGACGAGACGCAGGAGCTGGAGTCGGAACTGGAGTGGGGACTGGAGTGGGAACTGGTGAAGTGGGATAACGAGGAGGTCTACTAGACGATGCCCCAGGATGACTATACTGAGAACTGTACCCCTCACTAAAGCCAGGAAACGGAGAATGAGGCTGAGGATGAGGCTGCGACTGAGTGAAAGGCGAGAAAGGGTCATCTAAGGGAATACCGTATGTCTGGTGAAAAGCATCAGCCTGACTAAGGGGAGGTGGAGGTGGAGGTGGATGCTGAGTCTGGTACCTCCCTGCATACTGACTCTGGTGCATACTATAACCCTGTCCAAACTGCGTCTGAGTCTGAGTCTCGTACGGAGGATAAGGAGTATGCTGGGTGAGGTACTCCGAAGGTGGAGGTGGAGGTGGAGGTGGAGGTGGCGGTGGAGGCTGTGGCTCACCAGTCTGAGCCTCAGATGTGGGAGGCACAGATGGTCGGGAATGAGAGCGTCTGCTCTGAGTAATCGGCTGGCTAGGCCGTGGAACATCAAAAAATGAATCGAAATCATGCAAACTGAAATCACCCTGTTACACATAAAACCAGTAATAATGTTATAAAATAATTTTGAAAAAGAATAACATAACAAGAATAACACAATAATATTAGATTGTGATATATACCTGCATGAACCGATGCTCCTCCCAACCGGGCTCCGGAAGCTCCTCCTCGTCAGACGACGTATCAGGTATGGATGCTATGTCAGTCGGAAGACCCTTGGACTCTAAAACAAGTGGTATCCGATGCGGCTCGCCGACAAGATCCAATGTGGTGCTGCAACTTTTAAGAAGCGTCTTTCCAGCACGCCTGAATCCCTTCTTCACCGCCCATGCACATGCTCGAAGCACGTCTCTCAAAGTATGCTTAACCTGTTTAACCAATGTTAGCCATCAAATTATAATTTCAATCGGTTATTGTGAATGGTTATTGCATCAAAATGAACTCACCAATGCCACGTGTGCAGGACTGTCGCGAAGGTACGACATATCGGCAACCGGAGCTGTCTCTGTCTCCTCCGGAATCTGTACGACATACGCACCCCCATGTACCCTCAGCCAACGTAGATACGTCCCGAGCATAGAATCGCTCCACGGCCGGTTCTCCCTGATCATAGCCTGTGTCATGTCACCCCACATGGCAACCTCCGTCCGAAAAACGTCCCTCCAGTCTCTGGCTCGGTAGGTGGTGAACATGTAACCCATCAGGGACGACATCCTCTGCCAAGCCTGTTTTATTTAGAAAATGTATTAAATATATTAAGTAATATTAAGTAAATATAGTACTAAAAAATATATGAACATGCTTATGTAAATGATTAAATCACCAAAATAATGTACCTCAGGTCGAGGTGGCGGCACTGTCTGGTACAGCATGAACTGGTGCATGACACGATCGGCGTAGTGCCACATCACCATCCAGTAATGAATGCACGGGATACGGACAACAAACAAGCTCGGATCAACCTGAGCATAAAAGGTATGAATTAAGCTAATTTATTATGCAATTTTCTACTATTATTTGAAAGGAATATTAACTTAATTTTTCAATTATTATAACATGTTAAAGAATAATATATTTATTGCAAACCTGAGCATAACGAGGCATGCGGGCCCTAATATGGTGGTACGGCCTCCAAACGACGTGCTCGGGTCTGATCTTCATGAGAACGTCTCGAGCATAATCCATCCCGGATGCGATACCAGGGCCTTCATACTTCTTAGATCTGTGACGTGTAGTCTATCTCCTGCAAATATTTGAACATATTTGAACATATCATGCAAATATTCAAATGTCTTCAAAAATTAAATTTCAAATGCAAGGAACATACCTCCCGTAAGGTGCACAGGAATCAATAGATGGTACACCCCAGTCGCTAAAATCATCCGTGATCGTCGGCCGACACAAAGTCAATCGCGCATACGACCATAACTGTAGAAGTAACCACGGAGCCCCGATCTTCGCGCTGTTATTTATTGCTGCGGTATCCAAACCTCTATATAAAGCAGCAAGTGTGGCAGCACCCCAATTGTACACTCCCTGAGAGGGAGTAGTACGAAGATCCTACAAATCATAGAAGTTGAATCGTAAACTGTATCGTGTATCGTATCGATTCATTTAAGATACGCTAAGTTATCCTTAGAATAAATAATTAAGGATAATATTGTATAATATTGTAATGTATTTTTATTTCTATAAATTATAAATATTATAGTGTATAATAAAACTATAATATGTATAAATTATATTATTAATTATTATATTGTATAATATATGTACAAAGTATTAAAGTATTAATTAAAACCTATATTTAATTATAAGTTAATACCCTAGTATCGTAAGTTACGTATTATGTATCTTAAAATATACGAACTCGCAAAAATCTTATAATAATTAACAGAACAATTTAAATATTTTATAAAAATCTACGAACCCGCAAAAGATCGAGATAAAAACCAGGAACGGAGTCACCAGTGGCATCCGGAAATAACGTGCAACCAAAAAGCTCTAGCACGAATGCCCGTGTGTATCTCTCAATCTGATCCTCATCGTCGAGGACAACATCCTTCCAAATCTTGCGCAGCTTCGTAAACTTAACGCAATGTTTTTTCCTGCATTTCGACTTTATTGTCAGAACAAAAGATTAAGTTCATTATAAAGTACACAATAAGTTTTATAATTTTCTTACGTTCTCTCTTTTTCTCGGAAGCACTTTTCCACTTCCTCCTGCGATGTGTCCCGCGACAACGCTGTCGAAAGAAGATCGATATAATCGAAATCACAACGACCCGTCACGACTCGGCCAGTCACGACGGGTAAACCATATAAAAATGCCACATCCTGCATGATAGTTCAAATACTATTAGTATACATATAAATCATAACACAAGTAACATGAAATTTTCTTATAATAAAATATCACGTACCTCTAGACTAACAGTCATCTCGCCGACATGCGGAAAGTGGAAAGTGTGGGTCTCCGGCCTCCAGAACAAGGCCAAACCCTGCACAAGCGTATGATCCACAGGCATATGACCAAGCTGAACGACGTGGATCAACCCAAGTGTCGTCAGATGCTGGTCCACCTCAGGAGTCCTAGCCATCATCGGCTTATGCACCAGTGGTTGCCATTTCTTTATTTTTGAGAAAAAATATTAGAGACTATGGTGATTTCAAGTAGATTTTCAAATAATAATGAAAAAAACAAAATAACATACAGTAGGGCCACGAAGCTGGTCTGGTTGCAAATGCAACAGACGATCAGCACCGGGAGGAGGAGGAGGAGGAGGAGGAGTAGAGGAAGAAGAAGGGCCCGCTGAGGTAGAAGCCCCGGCTGAGGAAGAAGCGCCGGCATCAACAACACCAGAGGAAACGACGTCCGTAGGCTCAGGCACGTCTAAAGTAGAGGCCTGAGGATCGGTACGTAGCCTCGTAGATCTTTGTGAACCTGGAGACGTTCTTCTTCTCGGAGGCATTTTCACTACTTAATTAAAAAATTTAAATGTCATAAATCTAACAAAATTTCGGCAGCATCTCCCCTGTATCGGGAGGGTTTCCGAAAATTTATTTACCCAAATCCCCCCTAAATAAACCCATTTCAAACCAACCAATCATATCATATCACATCATATCACAATCGATAATCATATTCAATATTCATATCAATATTCTAAACTATCATATCATATGAAAAAATATCATATCATATCAATATTCTAAAACTATCATAAAATCATAAACTATCATATCATATCACATTCATATCACATTGAATATTCAAAATCGTAAACTATTCTAAATTACGTACATTAACTATGCAAAATAATTAAATTAATGAATAAAAAATACTAACCTCGATCGACAATCGCTGCTGAAATAGGAAATTCGAATCTTGAATCTTGTTTGAAATTTTCTGCACATTGAAAACCAAAACAATATATCAACCTATAAGAATTTTCTAATTTTTCTATTAATTTTTCTAATTTTTTTATTGATTTTCCTAATTAATATGATTTTTTTAATAATTTTTTATATTTTTGGAATATTTTTCCTATTTTTGTTGATATTAACCTAATTATTTAAACATTTTTTAATTATTATAAGATGTAAAAAATATAAAATTGCTAACTTATTTTTTTCCGTAATGAATAAAATTTAATCCGAATTTTTTGTATATTTTTAATATTTTTTTGAATATTTTCCTAATTTTTCTATTATTAATCTAATTTTAAAATCAATTTAATATTATTATAACATATAAAAAAATATTATATTTACTAAAATATATTTATCCTAATTAATAGAATTTATTCTGATTTTTTTTTAATTTTTTTGATATTTTTGAAATATTATTTTTAGTTTTTCTATTATTAACCTAATATAACTAAATAAATAAATAAATAAATGAATTAAAAAAATTAAAAAAAAAAAAACATACCTGAGAGCTCTTCTCTCTTCGGCGGAGGCGGAGAGGAAATGAAAGCGACAGAGAGAGAAACGAAGGTCCCCCGCTTATATAATAAGCGACATTCTTAGTTTCGGAATCTCAGATTCCGAAACTAGCTAGTTTCGACATCTGAGTTTCCGAAACTAGCTAGTTTCGACATCTGAGTTTCCGAAACTAGCTAGTTTCGGTATCTGAGATTCCGAAACTAAGAATTTTTAGTTTCGGAATCTGAGATTCCGAAACTGCGAAGTCAGTGTTAAAAAAAATATTAAAAACGGATTATTTTATAATTTCGTAATTAATTAAAGTTATTTATAATTTTTTCGGCTTCACATCTCTCTTTATCTGCGGAGAAGTGCTCGGCGTAAAGGCCTGGGCTTTGCAAACTATCAGCCTGTAAAGGTACACAAATATAGCCCAGCCATAAAATTTGTTACTAGACAGAACTTGGCCCGCTTATATTGTAATGTTCATCATTCATCAATGCCTCTCCAAGACTCCAACTGTGAAAATGATTTGTTGAATATTCTCAAACCAGTTTTAATTGAATGCAAATTCAATAAATAATAAACATTCTGAACCTCGACAACCTCTATCCCGGTCACTTCACTTGATAGCGCAAAGTCACAAACCCAATAGAGTATTGCCATGTGACCATGTCTGTTGTAAATATTTCAACATGCACCTTAGATATTTTTCTGAAATAATTGCTAGCTACAAGACTTTTGGCTCCTTATGATATAATAATATAAAAGTGTTGTATTAGTAATTATGTTAATTTATATATGGCACAAGCATTATAAGGTAAATAGATGATAATAAATTGTGGGTGAAATTGAGGTTTCTGGCCAACACATAATTCAGTATGTGATCTTGATTAATCTTATATAATCATCATTGATAATGGATTACGTTTAAGATCTTCAATTACATTTATGGCAGATTTTTCATGTTCGAATAGAAAAAAAAAATGATGCACCTCTAGTAAAACAAAAATATAAACACATATGTTTGGATGTCGGATTCTATTTTTTAAATTAGGAAACAACAAGGCAAGAGCTTTTTTGATTGGTTGTTATGTGCGGTAAATTATTTTCACAAATTTACCATTGTAACTCTATAAAAAAATTTGTGCCGAACTTCCTCGTAAATAAATATATATCAAACTTTTGAAATTAGATGCCATTTTATCGCAAATAAATAACGTTTATAACCGCTGTTACAGCTGTTGATACCTGTGTATGTTCATTAATACTGATGGCTTTAAATCTTAGTAACAGCTAACCGTCTATTGTATTTAATTAACGGTATAATTCTATTTTTGACCTTTCTGATCGGTGGATTTCAAATTTCACAACTTCAAATCTTCAATACTGTCGCTTTATTTTATTTCATTTTTACATGATGTTACTTAAAATAAAATTTCCTAGCAATAGCATATGAAATCTTCTAAATACAAAACAAAAAACAACTTAATATTTTAGTGTATGGCTATATTTCTTTTGAAGAAAAATCTTTTTCACCATTGTTGGCATACGGCATTGAACGCTTATCTTTCAGAAATCAATCCAATCTTACTACTAGCTAGGTCATTTGTAATTTGAAAAGGTACGTTGAAAGAGGTAACTTTCTTTAATTTAGCATTTCTTCTTTTCAAATTTTCTTTCCAAGTATTTGAATAGTTTATAATACTAGTGGAGGGACGTTTGAACCCAAATTTCATCTCGATATTGTTGTCAGGAACACAAATTTTCGTTATATATCCAAAAAGGTTGTCCGATTACACAAGGCTGTCGGAGTAGCATAGGCACCATTAATTAAAACAATCAAGATGTATGATCATGATTTCATTCGTCCATTTGGCTAGATGTGGTTTGACAGTACATGTACACTCATAACTGGGGAAATTAAATACCTTGCTATCCTTTATTAAATACTTGATTGGATAGCAGTTGAAGCCAGTTCATATCCTTTCATAACAACTGAGAAATGCAACATGTTCGTTGAAACAAAAGGGGCAATTCAACATGACACACGGCGTTGGATAAACAGCTTATATAATAGTAGTGTCAGCTGAAAGGATTTGGAGTCCATTGTGCACAAACCTTTGTGAAACAGGTGCACTTGTCAATTTTCTATCGGAAGTTGGACTATCTTCCCTGATTCGTACATTATGCAAGAATACTACTGTGTAACATAGCCAGCTCAAACCTACCGAAATTAACTTGTGAGTAAAAAGCTCAGTACGGATGACAGGGTCTGTATCAATTAATTCTTCAATTAATACACTGTCTACTTTGGTTCAGCTGCCTACATGTCTACATAGGCTTGGTCCTTTACACATCAATATATAAGCTTTCCCCAGGATCACTAAATCCTATGAAAGAACAAAGATACCCAAAATCTAGCTAGCTGAAGCAATGAAGCTTTTGAGAATATCTCTTGCATTTTCCCTTCTTTTTTGTGCAATCCAACATGGCATTGCCCAAGACCTAACACAAGGGCAAAGCGCAAAAAAGACAACCAAGCAGTTGGCTCCAGCTTTGATCACATTCGGTGACTCGATCATCGACCCAGGAAACAACAATGTGCAGAAGACTATCATCAAGTGCAACTTCTTGCCGTATGGTATGGATTTCGTTACACATAGACCGACTGGAAGGTTTTGCAATGGAAGGATTCCCACGGACTTTCTAGGTATGTGTTAGTGAGATTTTCTTTTGTGTGTGCGTGCATATAAGATAGTTCAGCATTTTATATATCACAAGCTGAAATTAAAAACAAAATTAAGGGTTAATCATGTGTGCTCAGTTTAGAACATGTGTTTACAAAAGTTTCGTGGCATTGCATGCTTATCAGAACATGTGCTTTTACAAAAACTTTCGAGGCATTGCAAAAGATATAAGGTAATTAATTCGTGCTTGTCACCATGGATTTCTACACTGCATAGACAGAGGTGACTGATAAAGACTTGCATACAGATAGGAACTTAAATGTATGGATAATGAGTACAATCATAAATGTTTTGTACTTGCATTTTTTTTTCACCAATAGAAGTACATACACTCCTGTAAGATTGTATGCACAGTGACATATTTTACCAGGCGTCCAGGCCTGTGTGATTCATGTTCAATTAATAGTAAACAATATTTTTAGAAAGCATAACAAAATTAATGCATCTATTTGCAGCATCTAAGCTTGGAATTAAGGAGCTACTGCCGGCATACTTTGGCACTAATCTCACTAATGAAGATCTAATCACTGGCGTAAGCTTTGCATCTGGTGGGACAGGCTTCGATCCTCTTACTCCTAAGTTAGCCGTACGCACACTAATAAATTATTGAAATAAATACCATTTTTGGTTAATTAAACAATATCGTAACATATCCATGATACTAAAGAGTAACAACACACTTCTCATCATCATAATATTAATACAATCATGGGCGCACTGCATAGTCTTAACTAAAGTAGGTGAGGCTCAGGCCAATTAATGCCACGTTATATTAAGACTCACCACCACAAGTCCAACATTTGACTTGAAACATGATCATGGACCCAGTTTTGTTCCCAAATAAAAATATGAATAAAGAACTTATACTACATGTGCTCAAATAAATTGAAGGATCTACTATGTAGCAAGTTTTTACCGCTATAACTTATCTTTATAGATTTCTGTTCCAAATTTAGTCAGTAATATCAATGCCGGAGCAGCTAGAGAAGTTCAAGGAATATCAAGGGAAGGTGAGAAGTATTCTAGGTGAGAAAAAAGCCGCAGAATTATTTTCTAAAAGCGTATATGGAGTAATCGCTGGAAGTGATGACGTGGCAAATACATACTTCACTACGCCATTCCGGAGAAGCCAGTACGACTCATCCCAATATGCTAACTTGATGTTGCGGGGTGCTACCAGTTTTCTCGAGGTATATATGTACTCTTTTTTTTTTTTTTTTTTTTTTTTTTTTTTTTGACAATTAAAGTGCTTGTGTGTATGCATGGACCACAACAAAAGCATATTCACATTTAAATGATTTAATTTTGGGCCAGAGGACTTAACAGTAAAAATGGGGTTTCTCTTTTCCAGTGTCAGACACTGTTAGAAACATGCACCCTCCAATTAAAGTTGACACATTGGACCCCATGTTGCTGATATTAGAAATATCTAGAAATAAACTTTGATAGATATGAGTATATATTGATCTCTGATCTCCATGGATTGAAAAGGTTATTTCCCAATACATTATACATTTTCACCCACTGGAGTAATTACAAAAAATTACAATTTGAACCTCAATATCAATCGATGATTTGATAATATATTCTATGGACAAGTAGGTCAGGTCAAATGGCAAGAGCTCATAATGGAGTGGGGCTGGAAAGCATGCTTTTCAATAAATACTACATAAGTTAATAATAAAATATATTGTTCCTGGATGCGTATGGTAAAGTAGATATGCACATTTAGTAGGAAATTGGGATACTTTTTGGACATGAAAGATTGTTATGCATGAGAAAGGTGTCCAACAAGAAATTCAGTGCTCATGTCACATTCGCATTAACAATCAGTCAAATTTCACTTTATATTTGTGTTGGAAGTACAGACACTTAATATTTTAGCCAACCAGACAGATTCTGAATTTTTTTTTTAGTTCAAAATATACGAGACTTAAAACACCTGAAGTCATTTAATCACTTCATTTCTTATTTCATTACAGCTTCCATACTAATCATATTTCTTTATATATTTTTCCTTCATAGGATCTCATTCAACTGGGGGCGAGAAAAATTGCCATTGTCGGCGTCCCGCCAATTGGGTGCGTACCTTCACAGAGAACCCTGGGAGGAGGGATATTGAGGGACTGTGCACCGGGCCACAATGAAATCGCACGCTTGTACAACTCCAGATTGGCTGTGGAGGTCGAGAAAATTAAGAAAAGGCACCAAAGGCAAAACATCGTTTTGGTCTTTGCTGATATCTACGATTTCTTGTACGATATGATCGAACATCCTACCAAATATGGTAAGTTTATATATACAGATGGTCACTAAATTAAAACAAATAAGTTCCAAATCCAAAGGTACAAACTTTATACGCACTTTTAATTAAGATGTCTCAACATGTAGGTTTTGAAGTTTCCAACAAAGGTTGCTGCGGCACAGGATTACTGGAGGTATCCGTATTGTGCAACCCCCTTACACCTACGGTTTGTACAGATGTATCTAAGCATGTGTTTTGGGACAGCTATCATCCCACAGAAAAAGCATACAGCATACTCTCCGACTATATTTTCCAAAAGCTAGTCACTTACCTTGAAAATTAGTTAATCTGAGGTTCAGACTCCTGATACCAAGCTAAGATTATATACATTCGAGAATGCTTAATGCTCATATGTTAAATCAATGATGACTAGTGAAATTTCCGGTCAAAACCATTTTCAATCCTCCCCCACCGCCCGCCCCCCCCCCCCCCCCCCCCCAAAAAAAAAAAAAAAAAAAAAAACCCAAATTATTTTTTCTATTTTTGGTGAAAAGGTTGGCCAAATTTATGTAAGCAGAAGCTTATTTAATCAATAATTTATTATTGTTGGATTCATCATGTTCACTAACAAAGCTACTGAAATCTCTTTAGTTAATTTTTTTTTAATAAAATCATCACAGCTCCAAAGCTCGGAAAGAAAATGTATAGCTTGATATAATCGTGTGCATCAATTTAATTCCTCCTAACTCCTCTCTCGCAACTATAGACTAAAAAAATGTCATAAGGTATCCAATGTATATATATCACAAGCATTTATTTCCTCTGTATAGATATCATATCATCAGACTCTTAAATGTAGTGCTAGAGCATAGGTACAAAGCTCTGTGGTGGGCAACCCTTTAAGTACAGTCATTGTGTATAGAATAACAGATATCAATGAATATGCATTGCATATTTACATTTAATAAGGAACTTGCTGGTATGATATGGTACAAGCTAATGCACTCAAGTCTCAATGCTTTAAGTGTGGATACACAACTGTTTCTTATGTTTGCTAGAGTGTGGGCACACATGACTTGAATTTGTAATTTGGGCATGGTTGGTACCATAAATACTATAAAAGAAGTCAACTAAAGGTCGAAAGAGAGAAAATTAGCCATGTTTAAAGTTATATTGGCATTAACAATGCATGAAGAAGTCAGCCAAGATACAGATTTCTCATTAAAGGATGGTTTGACTTGATTCGGGTTAATCCAAACTAGGCATAATCATACCCAGTTCTCTAGCAGAAACACATGACATGGATCTTCTTGTTAAACATGGATTTGATACATATTAGATACTATATATACCTAAAAGTTCATTGACAACAGCAAGTGAAACCATGCCTTCGCCCTTGCCCACCAAAAGCGTGCATAGACTGTTGTATCTATCATCTATGCATTTTCCAATTTAAATATTGTGTTATTCATATTGTAAAGACAGATTTTAATTAAGAGGCAGAAGTAATGCTGGAATAACTACAGCATTTTTGAAACTCATCCATACAAACAATAAGCCGAGATAACAGCTCATAGATAATTCAAGGGTCTTAAATCCATTTACCTTCATTTCGAGACTAACATTTTCAGTTCAGAACCTTTGTTTATGCAAACTGATATATTCTGTGAATCTGACGATGGTAGTAATCCAATGTATTGCTTTTTTATACTCGTATATAGTAAAGTTACCTAGACATCAAGGGCTCAAGGCTGACACAGAAAAAGGTTTGATCCTCCACTAGGTCTACTTCATTAAGTACTGGGCCCCGCTACAGTCACCTGCAACAGCTTTCAGAAAAGAAGCACAACATTGCCTCTTACTATTCTGAAAGAGTGAAACATGAGGAGAAGTAATCTTAACTCATTTAAACCTCTATGTATAATGGCTTTTACCTTCCTCATGATAGCTAGTCATTCCTTGTTTATCAGATATGTAGATTTATCCAACTATCGTGCAGGCTAAATGTAAATATGAAAAAACAAATTGCATCTATTACAGATGCTCCAAAATTTGGCAAGGACATTAAATTTGCCTATTTTGAAGAACAGGGTTGTGACACAGATCAAGGATCATTTTATGATCAGTGGTACCTGTTGCTTATAACGAGACAAATAAAAGTCCCCAAAAGTAATACTGATTAATTAGAAACAAGAAAAGGGCTTCAGAGTTACTTTCCCAGATATATATTTAATAGTCACAGTTAGTGATGATGTGACCAATGCAAAATGTACTTTGCTTTGACTTTTTCATTGAAGCCCCTAAGAATTCTTTGCATGATCCTGTTATTGCGCAATTCTGAACAGTATGTTTTGATGGGTGAGAAAAAGTCTCCAATCCATAGGGGTTTTTTTCTTAAACGGCTACGCGCCACAAGTTATCTCAACGAAGCGCCAAGTGCATGATAATAATTACATAAAGCGCCAAGGCGCAAGGGGCTTATGCGCCCAACATTTGCATAAAAATGAGGCGTGAATGTGGGCCTTTCCTGTTTTCTTTTATTTTGAGACATTTCATATGTTACCATCTAATTGTAGCAACAGAAAAAAAAAATTGTGCGTTCCATTTTTATTATTATTTCAAGCAAGTCTAGCCACATTTAAATATTACATTTGAATTTATTGATTTAGAATTATAAAATAATTTTCATGCTTACTTTAGTATAGGCACGAGAAGGATATTGCATATATATCGTGTCTTGTCGTGTTATGTCGTGTCAAATATGAACGTGTTAAAACTTGTGTCATATTATATTGACACTAGTTAACATACGTGTTGTGTCGTGTCAAGTAAAAAATTGACTAGCATTGTCACATTATGATACGACATGTTTAGTGTGTCAGCACTTATTTCAGTTTTTTTAATTCATAATCATTACAAAAGGAAAAATATGAAAATTGTAGAAAATTTTAGGAACTAATTTGTACTTGTTATATCATGGTAATATATAATAATTAAATAAGAAATATTATGAATAAAAGAAAATAATATAAATATTATTAATTTCATTCGTGTCATGTGTCAACTCAGTTGTGTTAAAAGTGTCATTATTCCGAGGAGTTCAACACAACTTCGACACAATATGTCAACACGTTCAACATGTTAATTTTATAAGTGTGTCATCTTGTGTTGTGCCAACACGATCGTGTCATACCATTTTGCAGAATCCCACATAGCTTGATGATGCCCACCTCACATTTATGTTCAATAATGTACCCTAGTACACTCGTTCGACACTTTGACCTTGACTTTGACCATTCCGTCAACCACGAGCAGATGTTCGACTTTGTTGACCCCCACAGATGCATGCCATATAGAAATGAAATCCCGTGTTACTCTACACCGGGTGTAATGTAGCCACTGGCCGTCTGATCAAGATCGGATGGATGATGGGAGCCCAGGCATGTAACCAGATTCAAAGGTCCGCAAAAAATGAACCGTCCGGATCCAATCAGACAGCTCGTGGGTGTGTGTGTTTGTCGCACGATACCAGATAGGAGTTGTGCATATATATCAAAGCAAAAAAAAAAAAAAAAAAATCTGTAATGGACGCCATATAATGCATTATCATAAGAATTTATTGCTTATACAAACATCTCCAATATTAATAAAAAAAATTGACCGCTAGAATTAGATGACAACCTACACGTCCTACTGTGCGTCGAAGTAGAAAAATAGAAAAGGCGCACAAGTTATTAGCGCCTTATTATTTTTCAAATGTTGGGCGCATGAGCCCCTTGCGCCTTGGCGTTTTATGTAATTATTATCATGCACTTGGTGCTTTGTTGAGTTAACTTTTGGCATGTGGCCGTTTAAGAAAAAAACCCCCGGATTAGTGACTATACGGAAGCTTGGGTCTGTATGCCAAACACGGATAGCAATAGGAAATTCCGAAATCCGAATAATCTCATAATATGCTCAAATGTCAAATTAGAACAGTTCTTGCTGTTCCAACTCTTCATCCAAATGCACCCGAATCATCTGCTGACTTGATATTGCAGACCAGTTCTAGTTTTTGCCAATGTACATAGTTTTCCTCGGCAATAATATGGTAGATGCAAATTCCATGGCTTACATTTTTTAGATCTTCCATTTAATTAGATTTATCTAGCACTTGATAATTCAACTAAATGAAAATTGAAATAACATAAGGTAACAATAAGTCAATAACATAATCATATGCCTGTGCACAAATTGAATCATTTTTTTAATTGTTTTCACATTTTAAAACCTGTCAATGAGAAGAAAAATCAACATTCAACACATCAAACTTTTGGCTATGATTGGGTTTAGCATTCCAGATGACAATCACATATAAAGCTTGCAGAAACAATTTCTGACAGTAATTCGGTCTGCTTTTTTTTCCCTGCAATAAGTTATTGCTGAGTGCTGACCAATACGCCTAGTTGCAATGTTTAAGTAGAACAGTATTTTCTTATAAAAAAGAGGTCAGTTTTATGTATAGGCTTATTTAAAGTAGGTCCCTTTCTCTATCTCCACAGCAGTATTGTTGGAACTTTGAAACTAGTCATAATAAATTATTCAGCAAGCTGTCACTATAGGTTTTTATTATTTTGTTTTTTTTTTTTCTTGATATAAGTAACTTATTACCCACACAAGTGGTGGCATTGTGGGGATCCCACAAATAGTTTGTGTACTGTCATACAGAACTCCGAGGGAGGGTTCACACAAGAATAAAGTTGCACATATATTCAACTCTATATTGACGGACCTGGTAGACAAAACCGAGAAAGGGTACTGGAGAATTATATCTACTACGCATGATATAATTGAATGGCCCACTAAATGACATAAGCTCTTCATTCCAAAGGTTTACAGGTGCATTCCCAAGCCAAATCTTGCCACTCGAGCTCCTATGGTTTGAGAAGATTTCTATCAAGGTGTGCTTCAAACATAGCTTTTGTTGTTAATTTCTATCAAAGGTTGCCAGCTAGCTATAGGATAGGATTACTTGTGGTGGTCTTTTAAGAAATGCACTATCTTCTTTTCTTTTTCTTTTTTTTTCTTTTTCTTTTTTTTTTTGAGGGCCAAGAAATGCACTATCACAACCTATTATTGTTTCCCTAATTCCAGTGTCACAATATTGAGACAAATTTCACAGCTTAAACTTAATTGTGGAATATGTCTGGCTGACATCATGTGGTATCTATGTTACCCCGGTACTTCGAAACATCAGCCGTACCCGTACCGATAGGGGTGGGCGCGGAACGTCGTTAATTCGCGAAACCGTTCCGTTCCGTCCAAATGGAACGGTTAACGGTATAAAAATTCATTTCGTTCCAAAAAACGGAACAGTAAACGGAATGAGAAACCATACCGTTACTGAAACGGAACGGTAAACGGAATGAGTGATTTCGTAATTTTATGTTGAAATAACGTTGTTCCGTCCAATTTCGTCCAAACGGAACGGCTAACGGAATGGAAATTCATTTCGTTTCTGAAAATGGAACGGAAAACGGAACGAAATAGTCATACCGTTGATGGAACGGCACGGAAAACGAAATGACCCATTTCGTTTCCGTATTACACGTACCCACCCCTACGTGCCGGGTACGAACCGGGTAAATTATAGATGTGGTCAACAGTCAACGGCCAACGTGTTGATATTAGTGTTTATGTCATTTATTTGTGTAAATTCCAAGTTTATGTCATTTATTTGTGCAAAACTCTAAGTCTTAGCTAAACAAAATTATGTTATAGACATTATATTTTGTAATATAATATAATTATAGATCAATAACATATTCAAATAATATGTATATATCGTCGTACCCGTACCGGAGATTTTTTAAATTTTTCGTACCGTACCCGAATCGTACCAGGTACGGTAGTCGTACCCGTACCAATGCAACATAGTGTGGTATCATCTTACAAAGCAACTGCTTTATATGTGATTTACAACGAAATTTTGGTGTTTGCTTGACCTTTTGAGTAAAACTAATGCTGGGAATATGGAATTCATGGTTATCACATACATGAATTTGAAGTAGACATGTACCAAATTATTTGGCATTGACAACGCTTATAAGCTGGTGGAGGCACACCTTGGTGGGGTTAAGCCAAATTGGGAATTCCACATGCTTGCCCAACCTTCATGCTGAGAAACAAGTGTCAAGTCTGAAGAGACCCAACAAAGCAGTCATTAAGGCATTTCATCAAACAACTTGTGTGTCCCATGAGAACCGGCTTAAACTGATAAAAAGCATGAGAAGGTCTTACCCAAATTGGGCCCTTTAGTGCGGTTTTCACGGTACACCAAAGCCGGTAAATACAAATGGAGATACCTATTAAAAATAAAGAGAGGTTCAACCTTTCAACAGTAAGTCAGTAACAACACCTAGCTAGTCGTTTGATTAAGAGAGGAAAGTCTGGGCAGTGAGTGGGCAATGAAAAGTCTGAGTCTAATTGATTGCCATCTGCCCATCTCTGATGGGGAGCGACAAACGTTCCATGCTCCCTATGAGAAAGTGCTGCTGCGGGACCTATCGTAATAATGAAAACGAGTGTATTGACACTGACACATATGAAGGGCTAAAAGGCTAAAAAGAGTTGCCACCGAAACAGGCCATACCCTGTCCCTCTTTGTATCAAAAACATAACCAAAATTAAATTTGGGCCAGGGCCTACAGTTCAAAAAATATATATATATATATGGGAAGTTTATAATAAGAAATGTAAACGCCAAGTGAATAAGTGATTGAGGTTCGCATTATTTGCAACCAATTTTTGCTTTTTCTCACTGTAGACAAATGAATTTCACAAGGCACAGTTTATATCTGACTTTAATTTCTTCAATGGAGATGGCCATATATTTTGCGCAAACCCCTTGCATCTAAGGTTTGTGCAAGTGTCTATAAGCATATATTTTGGGACAGCTACTATCCAGCATAGAGAGCACACAGTCTAATGGCAAACTACTGGGCCGATATCAGAGGATCAGCCTCAGAGTACATAGCAAAGTAATATCCACTTCCGTGCATGTTTCACATATAGTTTATCGTGACTGATAAGTGCTGTGAATTCGAATTATTTTTGTACCATTATTCTTTTTTCATATTGCTACAGCAGTACGCCTAATTCATGTTAAGGCAGATATTTCTTCAATTAATGATATATTAATTGTTCAGACTGTTGTATTTTCTAGCTATTGCCTGATTTGACTTTTTTTGGAATTGCATCAACAGATCTTGAGAAAGAAAATTAATCCTTATATTTAGTTGTGTGCATTAAGTGATTTGCTCCACCAACTACTCTCCTGCACGCAGCAACTATGGCACTCAAAAATGTCACAAGGCATCCAACTAATATACATGACAAGCATTTATTTCATCCGAATATATCACGTAGATTTCATGACTTAAAGCTTTCTTAATTGGATGTAATAGCCCACACTCAAAGCTTTGCAGTAGGCAACCCTGCAAGTACAGTCATTGCATCAAAATTAACAACAAATATCCATGAAGAAAGCATTTTCTGTGCTAAGGAATATTGTGGGCATTATCATATGGTACAGCACAACAATTGTGAGACAATTTAAGTGTTTCTTATATTTGCTAGAATGTGGACATGGGCACACATGGGTTGAATACTTGAATTAGTGATCTGGGCAAGGTTGGAACCATAAATGTTATTAATTATGTCAACAGACAAAGGTCTAAATTGAGAAAGATGGCAATTTACCAAGTTGTTTGGCGTTAACAATGCTTGGAGCAGCCGGAGGAGGTACAGAGTTCTCATCTAAGAACGGTTCAACTAGATTTGGATTATGCCAAACAGGATATCCCTTGATCTTACCCTGTTAGCAAATACAAAGTGTCAAATCAAACTCTTTTTAAATGGGGAAAAAAGAAGAAAAAAATTTTAAACATGCTAAGTAATTTATTTACTTACAAGTACATTCAAAGCAGCAAGTGTCGCCATTCCCTCCCGCGTCCACTGGGAAGCCAATATTAAACATGTTATTCTCATATTCTCATTACATGTGTGCATCTATTATGTTCAAGATATTTTAAACTGTACATGATTAAAAAACTTACCTTGGAAGCTGATGCAATGTGAGGAACAACTACAGCATTTTTCATTTCAGCCAATCCCGGTTTCATGTAAGGCTCATCCTGTTCAAGTTATATAGAAATTCATTCCAGACTTTAGATATATTTCAATTGTTAACTCCTATGACTTTTTAATTGGAGTCTAGGATATCATTCTTGGGGCTTTTTTTATCTGAAGTTGAAGCTGAAGATATTATAATCCAATGCATATATAGTGCTTCTTTATACTCAGCATATAGAAAATAAAAATTGTTACCTCAAAAACATCGAGGCCAACACGAAACATAGGGTTTGCCCTGAGATGCTCCACTAGGTCTACTTCATGTACTACTGGGCCTCTGCTACAGTTCACCAGTACAGCTTCCTAAAAAGTAGCAAAATATTTTCTTAATTTTTGAAGTTAGTGTAGGACAGTTTATTAATCCTCCTATTTTAGTGGGTTTTACCTTCTTCATGATGGCTAGCCTCTCCTTGTTAATCAGATGATATGTAGTTTTGTCCAATATAGGGTGTAGGCTTATCTGCAAATTATGACAAAACAAATTGTACCATTAACAAATTACTGATAAATTATTGATGTACCGTTAAATGGTAAAGGCCTTAATTTTGTTTAATTCTAATCATGGAGGGCTTGAACACATAAAGAATGACTTCATGGCTAGTGTGCAAAATGAGAGTTGCTTAATTCAAGACATTCAGCTCCCAAAAAATAATATTGATTATTTATAATTTGTAAATATATAAATCTACGCTATGTCATAAAGCACATAAGAACTTGAGTCAAACACAAACCACATCAGCCTCTCTAAGAACATCCTCCATGGTGGCTGCTCTTTTCCATGTAACTGGCTGCTCGCCATTCGCTTTCAAAAATTGTCCATAAGCTATGAATAGGAAAAATAATACTTTTATTTCAGAGATTTCAGAACACCAAAGACATAAATGAGAGGGAAAAATTGAAAGCATGCCTGTGACAAATTTCTCAAGTCTCGTGGCTTGATACAAGTCATAGTAAATGAGGTTCATCTTGAAGCCCTCAATCTAAATTCATGAAAACACAATGTACACGTCATTTCATATCCAATACAGGCAGCTAAATAATGTTCATAAGATTATTTTGAGTAAAAAAATTTAATTCAACGGAAACTATATAGTACCATCATCCTAGCATAGGCCGATCCAATACGGCCTGCTCCAATCACTCCAACCGTCTGCCCTTTGAGAAGATTCCCAACAAATCTGTTCATATGTTCATCACAAAGTTGGTACAAA